>JAEIFP010002295.1:6750000-11750000 GCA_018903935.1 Drosophila insularis
AGATTTTCATTTAAAAAATATTTGAGTATAAAAGCAACACTTAAAATTTTATGAGAAGGCATAAATGTAATTTTTTAACCCAAATTTCTCAACTTCCGGCCACTGTTTTGAGGTTGGAGCCCCGCTCACTAGAACACAGACGCAGACTGTTGCCAAAAAGTGACCCAAATTTACAACCAGCAGCCAAGTAGAGGCTGGAGCAGCACAAGGAAAGAGTCTCTCCTTTTTGTGGGGTGTGCTTTATTCTTGTTTGTTTGCTGAGTGTCAGAAGGGAGCGGAGAAAAGTAGAGTAGTGGGCTGGCGGGGCGAGAGGATTGCACAGTGCCATCAAATTGTTACCAGGGGCGGGTTACGATGATGGCGACAACAGCAGACTCAAACCTAGGTGGAGTGTTTTTTTTTTTTTACTGGTTGCCGGGTTGCTGGAAGGGATCTGTTCTGGCACGTTTTGGGGGTTTGATGTCGCCCTGCAGTCGAGTTAAGTGTTTTATATTTTCGTTTAGCAGCTGGAAAGTTGCATCCTTTGCATCTTTTCGGTCCTGGCCTGCCCTGGCCTGGACGAAACGATGTTGCTGCAGCCCATCCCACACTCATCTACATCAACAAACTGCTGTTGCTGCCAGCCGGCGGCATTGGCGTTGTTTTTATGCAAAAGTTAAAAGGCAGTTTTGTTGCACCAACCCAAACCATGCCATACCAATTCAAATACAAATAGAAAGAGACCGGCAAAGAGGGAGACGGAGACAGGGGACGATAGAATGTCTGCCGCTTCTCCTCTCAAAGCGTGTTTAAAGCACTTTCAGCTGAGATTCAGGGGTTTCATTGGTAAATTGGACAGATTGAGGTAAAGTGATATTAATGTCAACTCTTGTCCCTGTCCCTGTCTCAGTCCCAGTACTTTTTCTCCACGAAAACACAAACATGACACATCAACGAGAAACTCTGTGTGCTGGTTGTGTGACCAACTTTTACCTTTTTGCCGAAAAATTAAACTTTTATTTAAACATTTCATTTGCATCATTTCCAATTAAACAAAAAAAAGCTCACACGACAGTTTAAAAGTTGTATTCTCGCAATCAGCAAAATATATAAAAGTTTTGAATAGTTCTTTTGAATAAAGCGAAGCCTGTCATGTGGTATAACTAAAAGATCTTTATCTCTAAATCAAGACATCAAGCCTATTTTTGTCTTTTTTAAAACTTAAAAGCAGAATTCAGCAGAAATCAGACAGGAGTTGTAAAAAACAGACGATCAAAATACTTTCGATTTATCCTAATTATTGTTTATTCTAGTTGTCACCTTAATCAACTAGTTAAATTTAATTAAAATATCTCAAAATGAACTAGAATAACCTAAATTCATATATTTTTTATGTTCTCGTTTTCCTTTAAAATGAAGTTCTTACAATATTATTTAGAAAATATAGAATTGATATTTGGAAAATTTTTAGGCTTCTCATAGCATTAATATAATGATTAATTATTATTTTGATTGCATTTCAAGTGAACTAATTTCAAAATATTAATGTTAGATCCTGGCAGTCCTTTAAAATTGTTGATAACCACTTTTATATGCTTATCACCTCAAATTCAATTTATATTGCAAAAGATAAAAAAAAAAAACGCTTTTGATTATATTAAAAGTTTTTGCAACAACAACTTTTATCAAATTTTTGCTGCTGCCACAATTAGAAATTTAAATGAAGACGACAAAGCTGACCGCTAAAATAAATATTTTTGTACAATAGATTGCAAAGATGTTTATACATTCTATATATGATAATGGGTCGTATAATGTACTTTAGCAGTTGTCGCCTTGTTTGCTTAGTGAAAATTAAAACAAAAAAAATACATATATGTATGTGCATTTATGTCACTTGCATAATTTGCGACAGAGAAAAACAATTACGTTTATTATTCAGGCGAAACGTGTTTAGGATGCGCAACATTTTTGCACATGCATTTGGCCATTTATTATAACATACTTTTTCTGGTTGTCGTGAAACTTTTTACTGCTCCTGCGAAGATGTTGGGCTGAGAGGGGACAAAAGGGTATGAAGAACATCATTAGATGTTGGTGTTATAAAAAATATAAACTGCGCGCAAATGAAATTTCACCTGCTATCAACAAATTGCGCTACTTTGCAGGTTAACTGCAGCGGAACAGACAGGGCGAGACGACAACAACGACAACAACAGCAACAACTTCAAATGATGTGCATGACTGGCAACAAAGCGATAGTCCCCAACACTCTTTTCCTTCCTCAACGTGC
This sequence comes from Drosophila insularis, assembly GCA_018903935.1. Classification (NCBI taxonomy): domain Eukaryota; kingdom Metazoa; phylum Arthropoda; class Insecta; order Diptera; family Drosophilidae; genus Drosophila; species Drosophila insularis. The sequence continues at coordinate 6,752,273 of JAEIFP010002295.1, forward strand.
CAGTTGCCCTTCTACCCTTAGTCCCTCATCTGTCCCTGTAGTTGATTGCTGACTGCTGCTGCTGCTGCTGCTGCTGTCGGTAGAGAAGGCCGTTAAAAGCACTGAGGTTACGACGTGTCGGAATTTTTATGCGTTTTAAAGTATTTTCGAGCTGGGTCTGAGTTTGGATTCTTCTCTTGGCCCGTAAAACTGTATTAAGCGTAGATGAAACTAAGTTATGCGACATGGCATAGAGTTACGAAGCTTAGGCAACAACTATGGTTCACTACACACACACACACACACACATACACAGTCACATCAACACCCACACATACAACTCAGACACCCGCACAACACTATAAAAACACTAAGCAAACACTGCGGCACGTAGTGTCAGGCAAAGAGTACGTGTGTCCATGAAAGAAGTCTCATAATGATGTGGTTGAGTCATGTGTGTGTCTGTGTGTGCCTTGGTGGGTGAAAAGGACACCACCGTCATTTTATGTTCGTGGAGCTAAGCTCAAAAATATGCCAACTTGTTTGCTTAAAAGGCATAAAACATAAAAAATACCTTGCCTGGTCGTTCGTTTCTTATTTTTTTTTATTTTATGCTCTGACATTATCACCTCATAAAATCCTTTTTCTTTGTATACAACTAATGATGGGTTATCATTTGATATGGATTGCAAAAATATGTCTGTTTTTAGTAAGCCAAAATGTGTATGGCACAATTAACTGTCCCCAAAAACTGTTGAGTAATCTACTTTAATTATTTAGTTAAGATAACTCTAAAACAAACTCTCTTGGCAATTTTTTTAATGACAAAATATTATTTGAAATTATTAACATAAAGAAGCGTTTATTTTTCACAAATTATATAAATTATTTAGGTGTCTTTGGGTAGAACTTCTTAATTAAATTTAATCATTTGTTGGTTAAAAGCTTTTTGGCGAAATGAATTAATTTTCATGTACTCATCCCTAAAATATTGCAATTTATTTTCAACCTCGAAATGTCAAACCAAATAAGTGCAACTGAAATAACCGCAAAAAGCATTTTCTTTGCCAACTTTTTGCATTTCGTTTACAATTTGTGGTTTAAAGGCTGACAGTTTTAGTTTTTACACGTAATTCTCTTTGCATAATTGATATAGAACAATACAATAACAACTAATTTGAAACACAAATTTGAAATAACAAATATTATATACCCTTCTAAAATTTAGATACTTTGTACCAAAAGGACACTAAATTTAAGTACTTCTACAATTTAGAATAGGGAAACCGTAAGTCTTTTTCAAAATGAAGATCAAATTTAACTGATCCACGACTGCTCAAACAGTGCATATACCTTTCTTTTTGGAAAAGAATGTGTAGAACGTGAAACGAGTGCGCTTGATAGACACGTTGACGAGCGACCACAGACTATTAGGGTTTATTAAACGCGTTCTAATGTCAGTGTGGTTGAATGTTGTTGCTGTTGATGTTTTCGCTACCTCCCTGCCTTCCCTGCTTTACTCACCACATTTCTGCGTATTTTTTGTTTTCATTTTGCCGTAAATATTTATTTATTTATGCATTTAAATAAGTGCATACTCTCAGCCTCCCGTGTCCTTCTCTCATCATCTCTAAATTGGAAAATGTTTGTACTATTGATAAAAATGAAACACAATAAAAAAACGAATTGAGAGAAAAATACAAACATTGGTCGCTTTTGTTTATTTACGACCATAATTAAAAGCTGGAATTGGTCATAAAATGATATTTTGCATCAAATATTTATTGACAACTTCAATTTCAATAAAATGCATAAAGGATTTGTGTATCTTTTAGATCCTATTCCCATCAGTTTTACGACCAGCTGATTTTTGGATATTAATGTGTCACTTTTAAAAAGAAATTGAAATATCCTATTAAACCAATAAAATGTCTACTATATTATAGAATAGCTAAATGACTTCTGAGACTCACAAAAAAGTAGATAAAATTTCTTTTTATGTCGAATTTCATACTATACTAAGGCATAAGGTAGAGATTTTTGTATGGCCTTTGATTTCAAATTTACATTTAAGGTAAGCCAATTAAGAAGTAGATTATTGTAAGAAACTTTGCTATACTCAACGAAAGTTTAAGGATGCTTCTGCTGCGCCTGGCAGAATGTTAATAAAACATTTTGTGTATATGATGTCTTTTTAGCTCTGGCAAAGTTGGTCATTTAAAAAAGTTATGTGAATTATCACAAATACCAACATAAACAAAAATAAGACAAGACGTTGGCTTTATGTGGTTGTGTGTGTAAAGCCAAGAATTAATTAAAATATCAGTTTCAGCTGCAGCAAACAACTTGACAAGAACTACATAAATGATAATTACAAGTAAAAACCTCAGAGTTTCACTTTTACAGAAATAACCGGAAGTTATTTACATTTTTGACGGCGAATGCTAAAACAACTTGCCAGTATACTTTAATTAAACATGTTACAAGGCATAAAGTTAAAATAAACTCATGTTATATGCTGCAATGACATTTAGCCAAAAGAGATAACTTTGACATGCAAAAGCAGAAGATAGCACAATTTTCCCCTCAAAGAAAACTGTTTAAAAAAAAAGAAGCTTAAGGCTGAAAAATTCTTGCCTTTGCATGGCTATGTCTTGGTTCGCTTAGAACTAGGGCAATGTGAACTTAATTAGGGTTAATTAATGCTAAAAAAACACATACTACGAAGCAGAATGAGGAGATGAAGCTAAAGGTTTCTTTCTCCATCTCTCTGTCTCTTAACAGGAAATGAGTTTCCAAAAGGCCGGAAGGCAGCAATTACGTGAGTTGCTTTGTGTCCTTCTACCTTCCAACCAAATGTGTAGGTTATCTTAATTGCTTTGGGAATCGAAATTTTCACATTTTTACGATAAATACCAAAAGCAGGCAAAACACATTCAAAAAAACAAGTGGCAACTTTATGAGCCTGTAAATTGAACCTAAATGAATTTTTACAACCTTCAAACTTCAATTTGCATTCAAAAAAAAAAAAAAAAAAACAAAAAAACCTCTGACAAATCCAATTTTACCCAAAAGGAGGCACGCCCTTTTTTCTGAGGGGTAAAAGGCGTGTCACTATATGGGTGTGTCTGTATGTTTGTAGTTCAACACTCAATTCCAATCTAAGGGCAAAACAGCAACAAAGAGCAAATTCTTTTACATACTGCATACTTTGAGGCGCATTCCAAAGAAATTGCCTTTAGGTGAAAGAGATATGTAAATATTGAAGCTGTAACTCGGTTTAGTTTGAGGTTTAGATAAAGTGCAATAAATCGATACTTTCTTTAAAGAAATTTTCTTGAGGCTAAGAAATTTTGTTTGTTTTGTATTCAATGGCAAGTGGTTTGTACATTTGTTTCTTGTGTTCTATTGAAGTGAGAATTAAAATTTTGTTGGTCATTTGAAGAAATTTACAAAAGATTTCACCTTTTAAAAAGTCCTCTTTAACTAAGAGCTTTAGTCGGTTCTGAGTTTCTGTATTTCTTTTAGTGTATTTTTTGATTTTCTCCAACGGGCTATAACGAATTTATGCTGAAGTTCGTGCATCCTCCCCTTACACATACTGGACTTGCTGTTCCATCAAGATCAAGATCAGCATTTGCATTTTGATCCGCATGGAGATCCACAGGGGCTGCAGCAAGGACTGCAGCTAGAACCGCAGCAGGGGGAACAACATGGGGCGCAACATGGTGCACAGCATGGGGCACAGCAAGGACTGCAGCAAGGGCCGCAAGGATTGCAGGATGGAGCACAGCATGGAGAACAGCATGGTGAGCAGCATGGGCTACAACACTTACCCGCCGGCGGGCAGCATGATTGTGGGCAGCACGATGGCGAGCAGCAAGGTGAGCAACATTTTCCACATGGCGAACAGCCCGGACCGCAGCACGGATTGTAGCATGGCGGACAGCAGGGCGCGCAACATGGCCCACAGCATGGACCACAACAGGGTGAACAACAAGATCCACAGCAGTCGCCACACGGTGGACAGCAGGGGCCGCAGCAGGGTCCACAAGGGGAACAGCATGGCCCACAAGGGGAACAACAGGGCGAGCAGCAGGGCGAACAGCAAGGTGAACAGCAGGGGCTACACATTTTCGATTCGTAAGCTGAAAGACAAATAGAAAGCCAAGTGATGAGTCTTCCGAGGAATACGTAGAATCCTGCATACCAACTTACTTGGAGCCCGTCAGAGAAATCTTGTTAAGCGTTTTTAAAAGATTTTCCTGAAGTGTTGTGTGTTTGTGTAGAAGGTTGCCAATGTAATATGTTTCATTTTGGATTATACAATTTTTTTGATGTAAACTTAAAAGGCAATCGGTGACAATTCCTTAGAATTGGAAAACAGACAGAGGATACAAAGCGTCTTTGCCAAAGGCTTTGCAAATGACTTTATCTAATATGAAACATTATTTGAAATAATGTTGATGCTTGCAAAAAAAAAATGTAATCTTTAGTTTTTGCCAAATTGATATAAAGCTATTATTTATCTTAGGGTAAAATATTCCCTTGGAGCCTTCTCGTATTCGCTTCGCTTTCATTGATTTGGTTTTATTCAATTTAGCTAGATAACGAAAATTAAACAACTTTCTTTTGCTCTGATTTCGACGTCTCCCCACATCTTTTCACATAAACTATGGTTTTTTTTTCCTATGTATGTATATGTAAACGTTAATCAACCGCTTCGTGTGCAAACGCAAACTAAGCAAATTTCTGTAGCAATCTGCTTCATTTCTATCAGCAAGAATAGAAAACTCTCCGCCAAACAAACGCAGAGTATGCCAACGAACCAAAAAAAAGAGGAAAGAATGTAGCAAAAAAGGGGGGAAATTTGCCTTATAGCCTTGAGGCTATATAAGTATCTACAGAATGTATGTATGTATGTATGAGGAGTAGACCAAATCATGGCTTGCTTTGACAAATCACGCACTGCTTGCCGCCCAACTCTCTGCCCTCGAACTGTCGTCATCGTCGTGACTGACAATTGAACGGCTTTGATCTTTTCAGCACTCTACGACACAAAATTTTTGCGTGTCGATTGCCAACGGCCTTTGTATTGGGAGGTGTCAAGCGGTGTAGGCCGAGATAGAAGTGAAGGCGGTATGGGCGGATGGAGTGCCATAGCCCAGCCACTCGTGCGTGTATTTGTCAGTGGAGGAGGACATTGGCAGCAGGAAAGTCTGCCTGGCACTGGCATTGAATGCATGAAACCTTTTGTCAATTACGTTGACGCCGCCGTCGTTTCCACTTCCAATTTCCCTCCAGCTCCCCCTGCTTTTCGTTTTTTTTTTTATCGCTGCTGCCGCCTGACTCTGTCAGTAACAGAAGAGAACTCGAAAAAAAAAATAAAAATGGGCATAGATGAAATGATTGCTGATTTCAGGCTATGCATGTCCCCAACGTTCCATCCGGATTCCACCGTCTCCATTGAGTTTTGTTGCAAAACGAAAAGCTTGTACCAATTAAATTGACGTACAACTTGTCAAACTCGAAATCATTTTACGCTACAATCGTCGTTTTAATTGGAACACACATGGAACAGACACACACAAACAAATACACACAACCCCATCCTATGGACAATTTCACCAGGATTCCATTGTCCATTGTTGATAGTAACTTTTTCTCCCTTTACCTATGCATAAATTGTTTGAAATTGTCAATGCTTGCCCCTTTTTCGATTGTACTCTTTGTTGCCGAATTATTAATTTTTTTTTGCTCACAAAACTTTTCATGAAAAAAGCATTCTGCACTCGAAAAAAAATTACGAAATTTCTATCTATTCTCTAAGTTTCGTTTCCAACTCAATAGAGATTTGGGTCAGGGTAAAAAGCATAGATCACATGGAAAATTTATATGTATAACTAAAATTTTCAAGCGATTTTTCCCCCATTTTATATCCATCAAAATTGAAACTGTCAGCAACAGCAACAATTATGTCGAAAAAAAGAAACGAAAATGCAACCAATTTATTCCCATTCCGATTCCCCCGGCAATTCCCATTCTTGTCATTTTCATTTCTTCTACTCACGCATTACTGAAATTAATTTATACGGTTAAAGTGGTTTTCGCCTTGGCACAAGCCAAAAATGAAGATAGTCGGCAGAAAAATCAATTCAATGCGCACAGTGGTCTAAAAATGATGAAAAATGGGGCTTCAATGAATTACAATGTATACAAAAATATTTAGAAATTTCGTTGCAGTGTTCTCTCTTAAATTTCTTAAAATTCGTCTTACTCTACATAGTTAATTTTTATATATATTATTAATCTTTTTATTTGACTGTAAACTTTAAAAATGTTTTAAAACCTTCTAAGGTTTAGGAAATAGAAATTAGAAAAATTTCGCATTTTTTTTAGAGTTAATTCTTATATGAGGCAGAATTTTAGATTATGATCTGCTTAAAACTTCTTTTGGATTGTACAATTTTAAGTCTAAAATATGGAGGATTTGAATTTTTAAAAAATTAAAATTACATCTGTGAGACCAGTGTACGATGATTCGTTTGTACGTTTTAGTGGAAATTGCCAGTTAATTGGCAATTCAGCAAATACCAAATGCGTTCTGGGCGGACCTTCTGCCCCTGATAATGATTATGATAACGATAATGATGATGGTTAGAAGGTTGATGAGACCGATGTGAATGATGAGTGTTTGTATTGCCAACTCATCGGCATCGACATCGACATCGACATTGGGGGGGCAAACAACAATCAATTTTAATGAACGCTATTCATTAAAAAAAAAAACTTTCTTGTCAGTACAAAAATCAGAAGCCACTTAAATGGTGTTTGATTAATTTGAAACCGAAAAACCGACAAATAATTATTTTATGAGGGTGTTATTTTCTTTTAAAAAAGAATTTTTGCCAGACATCAATTGACTTATGGCCAGATGATGCTGAGCATTAAATATATACTTACCCTGTCTGATTATTTCCTTGGGGTTCGCTCATCTCTTCTTAAGTTTATGCCTATGGTTAAATTTTTGTGTCTGTGAATCTGAATTTGAATCTAGCTTTAATGGTCTAAATCAACATACATACATATATACATATATGCACTCACTCCTAAACCACGTACGTGATGTGTGATGGGCGGAGTTGGAAATCGTATCGTAGCCCAAAAAAAAAAAAAAAAAAAGAAACGAAAAAAATTGTCATTTCGATTAACAACAAAACCACTTTTCTCTCTTTCTCCACTTTTTGCTTGCCGCCCAATTCAATTTCAGCATCACATTCAGCAGCGTCAGGAGCAACATCAGCCAGTTTCGATGAGAGCGGCGACACATCATCATTATCATCTCTGTCATCATCATCATCATCGTCATCGTCATCGTTAGAATCGTCGTCCACCGCATTTGCTGCCATTGCCAGCTCCAGTCTGACTCAAGTGTCTTCATTGCTGCCCGAGGTGGCCGCCCTGTCGGCAACAGCAACTATGGTCGAGCCATATCTGGATGGCTATGCCACATCCAATGTGACCACACAAATTGGAACACATGCGTATCTGCCCTGTCGGGTGAGTAGCAACAATACAATATATATATATATAGCATAACATCCATTGCGTGTTTAGCTTAGGTTTGCGTGTGTTTTATTTCTAATTATTATTTCTCGTTCCTCCTTTTGGGTTCTTCTTCTTTTTGTTGTTGTTGGTCTTCCTTAATAGAAAACACATTAAATTTTATTGCGTAAATATTTGTTGGCATTGGTCAAGTTGCTCAAAGGTGTGTGTGTGACTCTGTGTGTGTGGTTATGGGTGGTTGTGTGTGCCTTTCTTCTTTTAACCACCACTCCCTCGGTCTATTTGTACAGGTGTTTAGTGGCATCCACTTCTCTCTCTCTCTCTCTCTTTTTTTGACCCCATGCTGGAAATTTGTTTACTAACAAGTTGTAAATATTTTATACATTTTGTATTTAACGAAAATCCGAAAATTAAATTCCAACAAATTAATTTTATGTCGAACCCTACGTAACTCGTTTATTTGATGGCTTTTAACTAATTATTGACAATAAAAATAAAAATAATGATAATACAAACGGAAATGATTAAATGCAAGTCCATTTGCAAATTGTTTTTAATAGTTTTATTAAATATTCATCTAAAGACTGGCTTTGTTATTATCTAAATAGAATTGTTTCGAATCATTTGATTAGTTTTAGTCACAGCAGCTTAACAATTTGCATTGATTAAGCATTAAGTAGGACAAATTTAAAAAAAAAAAATTAACATACATAACTTAAGCCAAATGTGAATTAAAAGTTTAAAAAACGAAACCTAAATCCGTTGCTTTACTGTTCTAAGTTATTAAATAAGTTTCACTAAAATCTAGTATTAATTGGACATCTCTTATCTTAGGAATTTTCTCGCAACTCCGTTTTAATTTTAAACATTTTAGATTAGAAATTTACACGCCAAAAATAATTTCTAATGGCTTTAAGCAGCTAATTATAACACCCTTACGGAATGGCTAAGCAAATTCCTTTTCATATTGAAACATTAATTTGAAATAACATTCTCCTTTATCCACACCCAATGTCAAACTCAAAATTTAAAATGTAATTCAAATTCCTGCAGAGGAAGATGTAAAAAAAAGACAAAACCAAAAATAAGGGAAAAGGAACAAAAAAGAGGAAGGAAAAATAAATAAAACCAAACTGGCTATTAATCCTGGGTCCAAAAAGTCAACTTAAAAGGGAGGCAGCTGGGAAATATTTAATGCATGCTTGTTGTAATTTTCCAGCAGAACAATGTTAATTTCTCGTTGTCATGGTCAATTAAGTGCTTTTCACACAAAAACTTCAACGCATATCCTAGACAGGGACAGAGACTGGGACAGGATCCGTGGCAGAAGCTGCAGAGGCGGAAAGGACAAAAGTATAAAAAGCTCTCTCGCATCTCAATTTTCGTCAATTACTCGTTCGCTTTACACTTTATGTCTGCTCGGTCTCTCTCCCTCCCTCAATCTCTATCTGTCTGTCTGCCTGTCTTTCTTTGGAGAAGTATGGCCACGCCCACCATCATCCTTGTGCCTGGTTTGCTCTTTGTTCAAATGCTGCATTAAGTGCCACAGTTGAGTGACTTTTCTGTTGGACGACTCCCTTTTACTTTTCAAATTGGCCTGACTTGTCCGAGGCCAGGTTCAGCTCCATCTACCGTCTGACGACGACAACAACAGGTGAAGATGGACGGACCGACTGTTAGGGATTCTCGACTCTGGCCTATTTGAAATATACGAAGGAGCAGCAGCAGTAGCTTATTTGTAATTGTTGAAGTTGTTACTTTTGTCCTGTACTCCGTCCGAACAATGCCAAAGAAATCTAAAGTGGAGCCTTCTGTGTAAATGCTCCAATAAATTCTACCAACTAAATTGAATTGTTTTTTTCTCTGCTTTTCTCGTCTTCAAAGAACATTGTTTAAATTTTAAAAATTTTCGGTAGAGCAAAATATGCTAGTCACTTTTGACAACTAACTAGATTAGTATAAGCTATGTATTTTATAGAATCCGAAAATGTCTTTGTTATACAGAGGAACATGTTTAAGGATATACGACTTTAAGGCTAAAAAGGAATTTCATTGCAAACAGTTGGCATCCTTTCATTTGCATTCTCGTACATGTGATTCCATAAGGCATAATGATTATTTGGCAGTTTCATTCACTGACATTGCTTTGGAGATGTGCATGTTGTTGTTTCACTCTAAATGGCATTAGCATTAGTTCAAGGCAGAGACGTCGTCGTTGCAGTAGTCGTCTCTACGCTCCATTAACAAACATCGACAATCCTCAAGTGATTTAGCTCAACAAGTGAAAGGCGAGCGTAAGCCACTCTCTGCCTCTCCCAAATGCAATCGACAACCCTAGTTCTGCCCGCAAATGAGCCAAAAGTAAATTAGTGCACTCCCAAATGCAGTGCCTCCTTTCAATTCGCTTCCCGCTTCATCAAATGGCCAAAATGGCCACAGAAACTACATTGAAATGTAATTAAATACCAAAATGAACATGCAACTGAGTAGGGTAGAGAGAACAGAAGGCAGTGGGTGGAAATAGGAGCGTAAGTGCAGATAAAGTCAGACATCCGCATGTTTCAGATATTATCGAAATGTGTCGTAGTTAGTAAATCTAAAATGCATTTACACACACACATAGAAAGAGAGAGAAGGAGGTCTGAAGAGGCGATAAATGGGCGTGGGTGAATTTCAAGTGGGGTTAGTATCAAATGCTCTGACTCAATTTACATTGAAATTATTTTGTCTATTCAACACTTTGGTTTTGATTTTACCATAGACATAGGACATACCATAGAACAGATGCTAGATCCATTTTAATGTTGTAGACATGTCAACGATACGGGCCAGGCCTCCCTGGTCGTCCCGCATCAATGTCCTTAATTTGGTTGTAATGCTTGTATCTAATGAGGGCCAAACCGAATGCATATGTCGGATTTAATTGGGTTTAGGTATGCATACCTACACATAGTAAATAAATGTTAAAAGGCATATTTAGCATTTAATTCCTCCAAATCTACAGTTTAAAAATCATTTCCAATGACATTTAATTTTATGAGTATTACCAACGAACCTTAAAGCTAAACTTTGTACACACATTTTTGTTAAGAAACTGTCTGGCTATGTAATATAGCCAGCCCTATCTGAGACAAAGGACCTAGACGATCTAGCGGAAAATAATAAACATCTACGACGAAATTGACCTAGTATAATAATATTCATTTAAATATCAAAGCAATTGTTGAAAAATCGCTTAATCCGTACTAAATATTATTATTAAACTGGTATTTTCCCTCAATTTATCATTTATTTTCCAATTCAATCACACGACTACATACAAGTTGAGTACACTTACTTAAAGGGTTTAACAAATTCGAACAATAATGTTAAAAAAATAAATGAACTATGAACAAAAAAGAACCTAAAGGAAGGAAAGAAATTTTGACACTTATATTTCTACTGACAGAGACATTTTTCAATAAAGTAAGCTTTTTGATTGATGGTTTTAACGGCAGCTACCTATATGTGTGTTATAGTCTTACGATCCAACGAATTCATAAACTTGATCTCAATTGGACAATAAAAAAATTATACCACAATTTTCATTTCAGTAGCTTTTTAATTGCTTTAAAATTGGCGATAGGGGCAGTCGGGCAGAAAGAAAGAGCTATATCGACTTGGCTTGCCACCTTGATCAATAATATTTATATATCTTAGAGTTAGGAATAATTAAAATTAGTCAGAACTTAATTTCTAATGAAGAGCTAGCTGCTTAAGCTTTCGGCTTGACTTGTATTTACATATTTACAGATTAACATATATATATACAGATTAACATACATATTTACAGATTAATAGATTTACATAATTTACATTTATTATTGTTTCAATAATATATATAGTTTATGGGGTTGGAAAAGTTACAAACATTACATTTGAAAAATGCCCTCTATAAGCGGATAATAAATTTGTTTAACAATCATTTATTTTTTCTTTATGTGTTAACATCATATTTCTTTTAGTTATTTTATTTTTTAACTATGACATTATTAATTAAGTTGGAATTTTTTTTTAGATTTTAGGGACAAATTGATATTGTAATTGTAAAAATTATTATTACACATATGTAAATTTATTTTCTTTTTGGTTCACAGGTAAAGCAACTTGGCAACAAATCTGTATCATGGATACGTTTACGTGATGGCCATATATTAACAGTCGACAGGTAAGCTACTAAATATCAACGAAATTCAATTTGAAATTCAATTGCAAAGGAAATGTATATTCAATGTACATATATATTACAAATCAAGTGTTTACTTTGAGGCAATTTACCATTTAACATTAACCTTTATTGTTGTATTATTAGAGTGAATATTGTCTCTCTAGTTTCATTGAAATAATTTGTATAGCTGCGGGGCTAAATATGTTTAGCAACTTGAATAGCAAACGATGAATGCCAAAATATACATATTCTATTGTGAAGCAGTTGATTTGCCATAATTGACACTAGAAGTGTTATGACTGTCGAGTCATTTAATATTAATTAGTTACACATATGTCTAAGAAGTAAAATAGATATTGCTTATATCAAATTTCAATTGAGTGAAGTAGAAGCAAATACGATTTGTGACAAAGTGAATTAAGTGCACAAACTTTCCATATACCCTTTGGATTTTCTTTTTTTATTTTCAATTTCACTCTTTGAGTTCTGTAGTCCTCAATGAATCCACTTTTTCTTGAGTAGCTGTGGATGTCCTTTTTAAACTGCCCAGAAGTATATACATATATATATATATATATATATGGATATGTGTATGTATAAAAAGTTGTTTGTCTATGTGTATGTGTGTCAGGCGAAGCGGAAACACAAGTGTGTGCAATTTCATTGCACAAAAATCCAGAGCAAAAGCTTCTCTTCACTTCAAACTGTCTGCTTGTCCGTGTATCTGACTGTCTATCTGTCGCTCTCTCTGTCCGAGTGTCTGTAGTTTTTCCTGCAGCAAACATTTCCAGCTTATTACATTGATAGAAAAGTAAAACCAATGAACCTTTCACATTAGATAACGCTTCAGTGTGTGCGTCTCTCTCTCTCTGTGTGTGTGTGTTTTTGGATGAATGGCCAGGCAGGAATGAATGAATGAATGAATGAATGACTGGCAGGGCAAACAGAGTGAGAGAACATTTTCCGACCATCAGAGACAGAAGGAAAACCATTGAAATTTAGTTGAGATAGTGTCCTTACTGATTGCTTCCTGCAGTGCAACTTCAAGTGTCCTGCCTCATTCAAGGCAGACTTCCGCTGGACCACAAGTCCACCCCAAGGCATGCACCTTGCTTCATTTCTGCCCATTTATCTAAAAAGTTTTCCTTTAGCCTCTAAGAAAACCTCCAACTGTTTGTCCAGCCTCTCTTCCTTGACATATCAGGCATAATGGCAATAGATTTTGCAACAAGAACAACAAGAACAAAAAAATAAAAAGCTGAAAAAACTTTTAGCCACTCACTGCAAGTCACAGTTTAAGACACTGGGGCAAGAAATTGTGTATTGTCGGTATAATAGCGCAAATGATGTGTTTACACTATCATATAAATGTCACGTGCAAGGCGATCTTTTGTTTGTCCTCAGGAAACACACACACAGACAAACACACTCGTGTACACACATATGGCAGCTTTTGAAATTTATAGCCCCAACACAATAGATTATTTCTGTTTACTCTGGGTGGCTGGTTAACTGGCTGGCTACTGAAGAGTACAAGGATACAATAATACCCCTGAATGTCCAGGGACAGGGTAATTACATCTGCCCAAGAGCAGCTTCTGTTATCTCTTATCTTTCGCACCTGCTTGCAATTTATTTCCTCTCAGCAAACAAAAATTTACCATGCAACACACACACACAAACACAAGAGAGTTGCACTTAATGGATTTTCAAATGAAAATCACCACACAGGAGGGGAAGAAAGAGAAACCTGCAAAAATCATGAGTGGAATCCAATTAAATTCAGTTTTTCAATCGACCAAGATCCCTCCTCTGTATAGTTATACAAACTTTATTTTCTTGAAGTTATAAGAATATACATAAATGGAACCATTAATAGGAATATTTTACTAAATATCTCTAAGAGGTAAAATTATTTATTCTAAAGTAGCATTAATGGAAAATCACACAAACTCAATGCAATTTGAAGACCAGGAATAAATTTAATTAGAAAAAATCAAAGAATCTATATTATTCCAATAAGAATTTCATTAAGTTGGAGAACCTGGAATTTCCATTTTCTTACAGGAAAACCATTATCAAAGCTTTTTCTATGAACTGACGTCCAAACCATGACTTTTATAAAAGGTCATGGTAATTTATTATGAATTTTTAATCAGGCATAAGTGTTGGCTTTTTGTTAACAAGTTTTATTAAATTATACATTCTGTTAGTATTTACCATATAAACAAGTAAATACATTGTGAATTCCATTTACTGACATAAAATTGGAAAAGCTGTAAACCGTTTTGGTGCAAACAATCACAATTGAGCACATTTATTGGATGATATTTATCCTTTTATTAACACGTTTTTATGTCTATCTGTTTGCTGAATATATACGCCATCTATGTAGCATATAGAAACGAATAATCTGCCAAACTTTTTTATGAGGCCCGTATAGAATTTCTGGTTTGGTGTTTCTGTTTTTCCTCCAGCAGAACAACCAATAAATTGCAGACCAAAAAGTTATGCGGCATCAGGGGTCACTTCCTAGGCACTTGAGTCGAGTGAAAGAAAACCACACAAAAGAGAATCCATTTCAAGAAGGAACAAAAAAGAGTAAGAGAACAAGTGGGTAAGGGAAATCTAGAGAATGGAGCCGAATAGAGTAGAGTAAAAATATGGCAAATAATGTTTAGAGAAAGAGGAAAGGGAAAGGAAAGTGACCGCTACTTGGGAAAACTTTAAAACCGAAATGAAAATTATAAAGTAACTACAAAATCTTGATAAGAAATACAGCGACAAGAAATCGTCCTGGGTGGGTGAGGAGAATTGTAGATTGGACCAACAAAAAAAGCAAAAGCAAAAGATGGAAAAGCACTGGTTCAGGGAGGGGGTTGTGTGGCGGGAAGTAATGGAGGAGGCGAGGCCAAAAGGAAATGGCAAAAGTCATAAAATGTCGAGTTTTACGAGTGCAAAACGCAAGGGTCTAATCTGGGTTTAGTATCAAAACTTGTTAGTGCAGGGCAAAAACCGAATAGGGTGATCCAAGAAATGAGAAAAAGAGTGTGCTGTAGGGGTATGGCCCATAATAAGCAGTGTCAACGCATGTGTGTGGGGGTGTGGCATGTTGGCTCGTTGCACATTTTCAACGGGGAAAGACGGAAACATTTTTGCACTTTAGGCAAAGTGCAGGGGACAATTTCAGCTTCGTACACGATGCAAAAAAGGGAAGAAAGAGACAGAGAGAGTCCCAAAGGAGGGGACTAAAAAATATTGCAACAATGACATTAAATGCAACTTATTTTAGTGCCTCACCCCTCATGCACCTCTGCCCCAACATTTGCATATGCCCACACACAACACACAATGCTACAATGTTGCCCTTTCGACTTCTCTGGGAAAGTCAGAGAGAGAGAGAGAGAGAGAGAAGCTGTTTAAATGCCGCAACTAAATAACTTTGAGTGTCTTTTGAGTGGCCATTAGCAGTAGGAACTTGGCGACTAAGTGAGGCCTGTTTAGCTGTCGCATTGCCAGTTGCCTTCCCACACTAACTTCTTATAGCTGGGGGAAAACTTTAATTTCAATTTCAAGTTTTAACAACATTTCAGTTTGACCATTTGCACTTCATTGAAGTGAAATAAATTAATACTAAATAATGAAATTTTGGCACTTTGATAAGAAGTAGCATAATTTTGGAAAAGGGTTTTTCATAAAAAGAAGGAAATTTATTTGTAAAAATACTCATTCATGAAAAGATTTAGATTTCTCTTTAATACTAATACTAATTCATTGTTTCTTCTTGTCAATTTCAGAGCTGTCTTCATAGCCGATCAACGTTTCTTAGCCATCAAGCAACCAGATAAATATTGGACACTGCAAATAAAATATGTGCAGGCTCGCGATGCCGGCGCCTATGAGTGTCAAGTATCCACAGAGCCAAAAGTTAGCGCTCGTGTACAGCTTCATGTTGTGGGTAAGTGTCAGGGCCATAACCATGAACCATGAACATGAAAATGGAAATGAATATTCCAAATGCTAGCCACATGTAATTAGATGGCAAAAATTTCGGAAAGGTCAAGTGATTTCTCCATGGACATATGCAAAAACTTTGCTCCACTTTGCTGGCCTTCCAAAGCCATCCAGACTAAGAAGAGAAAGCAGAGGCATGATATGGGCCAAAGAGGAAATTGAGTTTTTGTGGGGTTGAGATCTTTGCTGCATTTGAAATTACTCAGTAAATTGCATTCAAATTGCGGCTAGTTGCATTTGCCCAATGCCGAAAAATTTCACGACAAAGAAATTTCTTTGCTTGGTCAAGTTTTTTAACGAGAAAACTTTTCTCTCTCTACACACACACACACACACACACTCTCACACATTTGTCGACTCGGGGGTGTTGAAAAAAGTTAATTAAATTTTATGTTTGCACACACACAAAGACGGAGGAACAGAGACAGAATTATTTTAAAGAGAGCAACTGACCAATGAGGACGGCAAGCTTCACTGTAATTGATGTAAAATACTTTAAACTTAACAAGATGCATGTGTGAGTGTGAATGTGTGTGTGTGTGTGTGTATATTAGTAAATAACAACTAACGCAAACTTATTACACCCTTGTCCCTATATTTGCCACAGAACTGTATAGATTTTCATAGAGAACATTTGAAATCAATGCAAACATTTTTGATTCTAAAGAATTTTGTTTATTTGCCGAGATTTTCTCTTTTTACACTTGACACATTTTTCATGGAGAATGAAAAATCCCTTTGACTCTGCAAGTTATTTATGTTTGTTTTATAAAGCAATTTAGCAAATTACAACAAAACATTTGAATACCATGTAGGAGGAAATTTAAATAAAATTTGTAAATATATATCACTATGGTAATTTTAATTTGTTTCTAGACTTATTCAAGGCTTCAAGGGAAAGAAAGTTATGCTATTAGTTTGGAAACTTGTAAAGTAACTAGCTAAGATGTAATATGAGCTTAAACATTTTATTTAGGTTAAATAAAATCTAGATAAATAAGGTGCTGACTTACAGTAATAAAGTAAATTAGGGTTCAATACGATGGGAACTTTTAGAACTTTTAGACAATCTTCAATCAAGGCCTATAAAAACGTAGTACATCTCTTAACTTACTTAAAATGCTGACTTCCCCATGGAGGCACATTTTAAGGTCATCTCATTGTCACCCAAAATAACAAGAACAGAGAGAAAAAGAGTAAAAGTAAATTTACATTTGGAGCAACAAATTGAATTTTCTGTTTTATGCAACAAACACTTTGGTTTTATGGAGAGAACGAGAAAATGGAAAATGTGTAGATACCACATGCTGGCTGAAATCTATAAAAGGCTAAATGCCAAAAACCAAAAGAAACGAAGAAGAAAAAAACCAAACCAATGGAAGAAGATAGAACCCAAAAAAAAGAAAAATCAAAAAAAAGTATGGGGTAAATGAATGTGGCAAGAAAAGGAGGCCAAATGGATGGACCAAAAAGAAGAGGGCCAAGAGGGCAATAGACTGGATAATGGCGTTTGCCAAAAGTGATTTTCGCATTTCCGGTTGAGCTAATTTGTATGCTAAACACTACTACAAGCGTATGTGTGTGTGTGTGTGAGTGTGTGAGGAAGACAAAATGAAAGGAATCAGGCCACTCCATGGGTGGCACCCAACAGGTATCTGAAAATTTTGTATGCTTCACCACATTTGCGTTAATCTAACGACATGTTTAAGCATAAAAGATTTCTATTCATGCCTTCCTCTCTATGTCCATGGACGGAAGATATGAGCATTCGAAACGAAGACGTACTGAAAGAAAAAATAGATAGATTTTCCACAATGGTTTTCAGCCTGCTAGCCAGCAGGCAGTCAGTCAGTCAGTCAGCGTTTCAGGAGATTTCCCATTATTTGCAGTCATTTGGCAATGTTCGACCGTTCTGTTCAAGTCTTCAAACCATTCACTCTATTCTTTGACTTAGAATTTTTGGTTTGCTATGGATTTTGGTTTTGTGTTTTTGCCCTGTTTTGTGCGTTTTTGACTCCCCCTTCATATAACCATTATCGGCAGCACCTAGAGTCAAAGCCGCCTCTTATATCCTTACTATTTAGGATGCTTCTTTCTCTCTCTTTATTTATCTTTCTTTCTCTGTTGAGTCTGGTTGGTTGGCCATGTAATTTGTATTTATTGCATCGTTTTGTCTGTGCCAACGAGTAGAACTCCCTTTGCATGTTCCGATTCATTCAATGAAGGAACCGACCAATGGGTTTTATGTTGAGGCAGAGACTGAGGCTTTGGCCTAAAATGTATTTGATTTCTGAGCCGTTGGCCATTTTGTTTTTTCGGTTGCTTTTCGTTGTAATAGGCTCGTAGTTTTCGGTCAATTTGTTTAGCATTATGGCCATGTGGGTGTGGATGCCGGGACGAGTACTATTTGTTTGCCTTTTAGTTTGGGCACAAATCAGTCAGTTGGCTGCAAGTTCACACAGTAGTAAAGAGAGATAAGGATATTTTTGTGTGTTTTTTGGCTTAAAATTAATATTTCTCGTTATAATATATTTTTTTTTATCGAAATCGCAACGAAAGATATGTAAATTTTGGTTTAGATTTTACATTTCATTGAATTTTAACCCCGAAAAATTCAATCTGTACCCATCGTACTGCCCTCACACACATGGCCCCGCAAATGACATGAATATATATATTTTTTTTCTGCCTCATTGAATGACAAACTAGATTTGGTTTTATGAGATTTGCTTTCTGTTCATCTCGTTTGCTTTTCAGGGTTTTCTTCTTCTTTTTCTCTTTTTTCCTTTTTTTTGTGTCTGCTTATTTAATTTGCTGCTAATCTTGTAGGGCCAAAGCCAATTTTTTCTTTTGGCTTTGCTCGCTTTCTCCGTTACTCTTTATCTGGCCATCAAAAGTGACAATTTCCCTGTGATGTTGGCACTTCTCTCTCTTTCTCTTGCCCTTGCCTTTCTTCTCGGCACCTTTGCCAGCCAGCATTTGCTTCATTTTGTTAAACTCAACTAATTTCCCTAAAAGCATTTCGCCATAAACTCAATTAATTTAAGTTGCTGCAATTCGCTTGTCACTACTATCCTCAGTTTTCGTTTCAATTTTCTTTTCTCGCTTTTATCGAAATATATGAGATTTTAGCATTTCACTTTCTTTTATTTTTTTTTTTTTTTTGGGTGGAAATTAGCTAAAAGTGTGGTTAACTTTGTTCAAAGTTTGTTGGTTTATTTCTTTCTCTTTTTTTGTGGTCGGTTTTTCCTTTTGTGGATTTGGTTTTGGTTTCCCCATGTTAACGATAGCTCAAGCTTAAGTTAATTGACCATTGAGTGTGTATTTTATTTCAATTAATTAGCATTAAAAGTTTTATAAATTCTTTTAATTTTCTTTTCAAATTTTTTATTAATAAAAATAATGTCAAAGTTTTTAATACTTTTTAAAAAAATAATAGAAATTTTCTATCTCTCTATCTATGTATATTCAAGAACGAATTTCACGCCAAAAGATTAGCCTTTATCAAATGTGAATATTTTTGGTAAAGAGAATCAAATCTTAAGGACTTTGACTATACGGCTAAAAATAACTTCTTGGTAGAAAAACCTTCTCTGAATTGATTTTGGTCAATAATTACTATGAATCAGAGAAACGTTTTACAATATTAAAGTATTCTTTCTTCGTTTCCTTTACTTGTTTTTCATTCTCTTGTTTTCTTGTTATTTGTTTTAAATATTTAATTTTGATATTATGCTAAAGTTTTTGCAAGTTGGCAAAACACTTTTGAAAATTTTTGCGTTAGTTAATTTGAAAGAAGCCCTCAAAGCTATAGCTTTGTATATATATATACTCCTACGTATAGCGAGCTGCTGCCAGGAATTGCTAGATAAAACTATGTGCAACAATTTTCATTTCGTGTAGTTCACTAAAATAAAATTACTCACTGCTGCTGCCAATACTCGCTGGAATAGTTAGTTTTTCTGCGGGGTGGGTAGAGAAGGTTTGCTACTAATAACATTGCATTTTCCTCGGTTTTTTCTCCTGTTTCTGCTCCACCTTTTGGTCCTTCAGTCAGCTAGGAAACTAACATGCACAACATGACGATTTTGACAAGCTGACACAGTTTGGGTGTCAAATCTAAAAAGTGAGGCGCGTGTTTGGAAAAGCACGTGCTGCACACACACACACACACACACACACGCACAGTCACACAAATACATACTAACATTTCGTAGTAGATATTCTCAGAACACTCATTTCACACACATATTTTTGTGTAACAGCAGTGAAAACTCGGGCGTATACGTGATTTTGTCAAATTTCAAAGCTCACGTCCCCAACGTCCAAAAACCAAATGAAGACGCCTCGCCTCCTCAATGGGTGGTGTTAAAATGGTTGATGCTGTGGTGGAATGGGTTTCTATGTATTTTTTATTCTTTTGGCCCAGACCTCTCGCCTCGTCGCTCGAACGCTTCATCGCTGACTGGCACTCTTCTTTTTAGTTTTGTTATGCATGTGCGTGCGCCGTAGATGCAAAAGGCTGAGAGTTGAAAGCGATGGAGGGGAGGTGGTCGGCAAAACTTCAGTAAGTGAAAAATTGAAAAGCGGATTTACAGAGAGCACGCCAAAAAAAAAGGTGCCCAGATTTACGTGTGCTACGTGACTGTCAAGCTGTTAATTCAATAGATTAGCCTTGAATGACACAATTTTCCCTTCATCAACATTCGTTTTCCTCTGTGTTTTGCAAGATTTTCACTGTTCTTTTTTGCCACTTCTCTTTTCGGTTCATCTTGCAGTTCCCCGCACTGAGATTTTAGGCGAACCAGATCGTTACGTGAAGGCTGGCAGCAATGTGGTGCTACGTTGTATTGTTCGTGGTGCTCTCGAACCACCCACATTCATAATGTGGTATCATGGGGCCGAGCAATTGGCCGCCGACTCACGACGCCATCGCACGCAATTGGATCCAAATTTGCCAGAGGCCAATGGCGAGGGTCAGAGCACGGTGAGTGGTTCTCTCTCTTTCTCTCTTTTCAGTTTTCTTTTTTGTTTTTTTTGCTTTCGTTTTCCCCTGATGATTTTAATTTAATTATAGTCAATTTGAAAATGACTCTCTAGCTTGTCACGTGAAATTATCATGCATATTTTGTTGCCATAAAAGTTTTATCCTCTCTGTTTCATCTAATTGGCCAGGCGGTGGCAATAACTTTCGTGACACGAAATTAGTTCGCCTGCTCATGGCAAATATTTGCAAGACGTGTTCAACGAGCAGAAACCGAAACAGAAGATGAGAACAAAAAAAAAAGAAAATATAATTCAAAAGTTGGTGTAGTGTTCTCTCTCTGGCCAGTTGTATTTATCTTTGCGGAAAAGTTTTTTCCTTTTTCTTTTTTCTTCTCCGTTTTCGTTTCCTTTTTTGTTGCTTGCTGCATACTTACGTGTGACTTTTTCTTCATTTTACTCTCGCTCATTCTCCCGTGACAACTGCAGATTGGCTCATTAATCATTGAGTCGGCCAAGAAGCGGGACACTGGCAATTACACATGTAGCCCGTCAAATAGTCCCAGTGCAACAGTAACGCTCAACATAATAAATGGTAAGTCTGACATAACCATCCCAAAAATATACATATAAATATTGAACTGGAGAGCCAAGCTATTCACTTTATAGAAAACATTATTATTTCTATATAGGGAATTCTTAAACATTTCGTCTTGAATAAAACAATTAGTTAAGTGAAGCTAAATTTTTGTCTAAAGAATATTTAATGGATAAATTGTCATACATCGTTTTGCATAAATATATTTGATTCTCTCTCCCTATTAAGGTGAATCATCGGCATCGGCGGTCACTTCATCGGCACCCACGACCCGGGCATACACTCTCTGCATCATGGCTCTATTACTTAGTGTCATAATTATCGGCGGTGGACATCGAACATGACATGTGCCAGCCAAGTCAGGCTGAGAATTAGAAATTACAAAAAACTTCTAAAGAAAATGCATTCAAAGCCAGAGAGATTGAAAGTTAAAGCAAAACTCTGCCAACATAAAATGATTCAAATTACAAAGAAAGAATTAACAAAATAATCGTATGCATGTTGTAAGCAAAATGATTTTACCTTATAAACAAGAGCAGAGAGATAAAAAAAATATAACAAAACAAACAAAACTTTAAGAATTTTCAAACATAAAACCTATAAAAAAGAAAAGTAAATTCAACTAAATGTAAGTTCTAAAAGCTCTAAGCGACTTTAGTTGTAAAAGTTTTAGGCGATAAGCGGATCAAAAATGAATTCTAATCTGATTTCAGTTAGTTTCCTTTCTCTCTGCCTCACTCACTCATTCATTTCTATGTACATGTATATGGTATCTGTCTATCTCAATATTTTTTTTGGTTTTTTTCTTCTTTTTTTCTTTTGCATAAATGCATAAACGTAAATATTTATGTAGCATAAAATGGAAATTGCAACCGATATTCTATGAACTTGCACTTCAATCTCAAATTTCCGCCCCTTCTCCACGCCAACTGCATGACAGCAAACAGCATTGAAAAATAAAACAAATGGAATGTTGGACAAACTCAAAATACAATCGAATGCAAAAATATTTGTTTGTCCTTTTGTTTTTAAGGCTATAGAGCAGGACCCCCTTCGATAGTGAAGCTAGGCAATTTGTGTTGGGGGGAGAGTGTGACATTTTGATGATTTTTTCAATTAGCAATATGCATATTTGTCTTCGAATGGAACGCATTGAAAAGCTTCTCGTTTTTCAATATGTTCAGAGTGGTTCAAAAGGTTTTTCACCTTAACCTAAATGCAAAAATCAAATGAAATTTAAATGTTTTCCTTTGAGAAATTTAGCATTCAAATAACTTTGAAGTTTTAATATTTTACTTTCATTCCCAATGCGAAGTTACAGATACAATCGAATCTAGACACACAAAACAGCGCTACAATTTTTCACTGAGTAAGGCTTTAACATCCGCATTTTCATTTCAAAAAAAAATATCTATCTTAGCGCTTTGTGAAAAATATACTATGGTTTCGATTTAAATTACAATTGCATTCTCTGGGTTTCTATTTAGATAAATGCATATGATAGACCGTCCCAATTGTAGTTTACGTTTACATTATACAAAGATATCTCTTTCTATTTTTTGTTTTTCCTGCTCTTTCAAACTAGATGACAAGGCAAATCAACTATGAACTTTATAACAAAAACTCACATCATACAACAGCAAGAACAAAACATAGAAAAATGTTTACGAAAAACCAATTTGTGAAATTCTATTTTATGTGCTCTGTGTCGATGCCATTTACATAACCACAAGGAAAAAAAATATACATATACATATATAAAAAAAATGAGGAAATAAAGAAAAAATCCAATTTCAATACATACATACAATTTAATTGATAGCCGATAGTGAAATTTATTATATTAAGTGGACTCAGACTCTGACTCGAACTCGCATATTGTATATATAGATGGTGTAACTCTATTGCGAGAAATGTTCAACACACAGCAAAACATGTAAATTAATTCAACATAATAGTATAATACAAACAAACATAAATAAATACATACATACATATATATAAATATAGGTCTGGTCTGTATGTGGAAACAATAGCAAAAAACATAACCCCCAATATATACATAAATATAGTAATAAAGAAAATGTAACGCCGATGAGTATTCCAAATACTAATGAATTGCATTTAAATGATACCGCAAAGAGAAATCAAATAAATATTATGCCTCTACTCACATGAATACATATATACTTATTCATACATATAAAAATATAAACTTTATGTACGAGATGGAGAAGATTAAAATTAAAAAAAACAAAAATAAAAACACACACACAAAACTCATCGCCAAAATACATAAAAAAAGAAAACAATGCATATTTATTTAATTAATTAATGTCCAATTTAAATTACACACATCACATAAACCTGTAACTGAAACAATATAAACTACTTTCAGTTTAATGTTAAAGAAAGAAAAAAAAAAGAAAAACAAAATAAATCCATTTGTATCGAAATATATATAATTACATTTATATATAGCAAGCAAATCCTATAAGATTTTCGCGAGAATTAATTGAAATAACAAGCGAATGTGACCCGCTCTCTTTCGAAAATGGGACAAACGACAACAAAATCCTTAATTGCAATTAAATTTGACCTCGAAGTGATCAAAAAAGTGTTAATTAACCACGGAGGGAGCCGTTAAGAGGGGGCAATTACTACTTTCAATATCATTTCATTAACTAATTATCATTGTCAGAGGAGAAGAGTCTCTCAGTTCGAACTATTTACTGAAATAAAATTTAATATTTGTCTATACCACAAATTATAGAAGCCATCTATGCCCTCTGTCTAAAAATCTCAATAGATCTGACACTTATTGATTGATTGTTTAAATTTATATTATATTGAAATGATTCAAACATTTAACTCTTTCAATCTTCATTAGCTGTGACGCCCCCCAAAAGGCGCCTCTGACAACAGACCAAAAGCAATGTGGACAGTTGTAGATTTTTTTTTTTTTTAGAGGGGTCGCAACCAACCGCAACGAACTCTGTGCGAGCAAACACTTTTGCCAATTGATGAGGGAAGGGTATGGAATGGAGCTGATGTTGTGGTCATCATGAGGGAATTTTATATATTGAGAGGCGTGGAAATTAACACTTCGTCTGTCCACATTCACATTTGAAAAGCTTTGTGGTTATTGCTGACGATTTTGTGGTTAACCGCCTTTGAGAGGTCTCCACCATCTACTCAGTCAAACAGCTTAACTTTTTGCCCTTTGCTCCCCTTCTTCTCACAATCCCCATTCATTAATTAAATCACTTTTCATCCTTCTACCATGCACATTCAAAAACTCTAAAGCCCAACCAAAAAACAAAAAATTATGGCAAATGATTTAGCTATAAGAAAACTATAAATCGAAATCAAAATACAATTTTAAGAACTTAAGTGTTTTTCATCGAAAGTTTAGTAAAAAAAATGGTTGCAAAATACAATACGAATCAGCCAAAACTAATTGTAAATAAGAAACCAATACTTATTAACGTTTTAAACAGGCAAAAAATAAGACAAAGGTAAATTGCAGAAAATGGGCAAAAGAAATATAGCAAAATTATTGTTAAGTACCAACTAATTAAATATAAAAAGTACTTACATATATATGTAAACGAAACTAAAAAAAAACAGAACAGAAAACTATGAGAAACTTTAACTGAGAAAATTTATTGCATTAAATAAATAAATAATAAATTGAATAAACTCTACATGACGTCTAATTAAATTTTTGAATGAAAAGGAAAGTTTCAAAGGAAATGCCAACGGCCTAACAATTTTTCCTAATGCCTTTGCCCCTCTTTGAGGCAAACTTAACTCAAACGGCACAAAACGCCACGCCGAATGACCAAACAAGCCAAGAATCCATGAAAAGATATTCTTGTCGGCCATAAAATCGCTTTTGGCCAACGAAAAAGAGTATATAGCCAGAAATCCCATTCACAACTGCAGCGACAAAAAACCCAAGTTTTGCCTTCACAAATTGTAAGGATCTTTTGCCTACTATTCTTAGCATTAGCCCTCCGTTTTCTCCTCCAGATGCTTGAGGCACAATTCCTTGCATTCACCTTGTGTGTGCCACACACACACAAACACTCACACACCTGCACGTGCAACCACTTGCAAAGCATATCCTCACTTTCATTCCTAAGGCTGGGACATTGCACTCGGAAGTTGAGATTCATTTCTAGTTTTTTTTGGTTCCTTTTTCATAAAATGGCAATAATGAAATCAAAATGTGAATGCACTTTGCATTTCCTTCTTTAGTTTGACCCACAAAATTCCCCACAGAAAGCCAGGGAGTCGGACCCCAGGACTTCCTCTTCCTTTTTGAATATGCGCACTCATTAGTTTCTCATTTGGTGAATTATGCGGCTGCTGTGTGGCAGATTTGCATTTCGCAATTTCAAAGAGCACAATGCTACCACTTTGTCCTTTGATTCTGAAACTGAGTCTCATAGAAAAGGAATTTTAAATGCGTTTTGAAGCAATTCTAAGCATTGTTTCATAATAAAAAAAATACGTGACTCTTGCTCTGAAATTAAGAACGATTCTTATCCTTTTAGATAATCTCCCATTATCAAATTGCTAAATATGTATTCCAAATAGTTGAATTTCGAATTTAAAAAAAAAAAACAATAATATAAATGACTAAAAGATTTCAGTACATGTTTCGCTTAGAAATGTAAGGACCAACACGTTCAATAAAATCTTTGTAAGCCTTTGGAAAGAAAACGAAATCCAATTTAATTGAAAACAACTTTTGCACGTGGCTGGTCGGACGGATGGTCGGCGGATTTTGCTGTCGTCAACGACAAAGCATTGGGAAAAAATGAAAGCAATGTCCTTTATAAAGGCTCACCAGTTGGAGTGCATTTTGTACTTCTTGTTCTTCTTTCCTTTTGCGTCACTCGAAATGAACTCATTTTGCTTGCAAGAAATTACAAAATACTGTCACGTCGTATGTGGCTGCTTTTTAGAATATTACGCAAAAAGCCAAAGGAAAACTCCATCAACAACAAAGACACAACAAAACGATGTTACGAGAAGAAGAAAATAAAACTATTTCCAAAGCGAAATGCATATCAAGTTCCTAAGCATAAATTTAGGTCAAAAAGTTTAATTTAAACGAGTGTTGCTGCTGTTGGCTTTTTGTCTACAAAATACAAATAAATTAGTTGCACTTACATATATCTAAACAGAAAGGAAATAGTGCAAAGTGGATAGAAGGGGGTGAATAGAAAGCGAGGTGGTGTGAACTGAAGATAGGAAATTTACTAATTTTAAACTTTTGCACGCATTAACCTCGAAAATCTGCGCACGAGCAAATGCTGATTTGTTGTATAAGAAGTGGCGGAGGGGTTAAAAGGAAAGACACTTGGAGACACTTGGAATTGCAATCCGCATTCCCCAGGAATGCTGATGACGATGAAGAGGAAAATACTCCCACACACCCAGTCACACACACACACACACACTTACTCATCTTATATATAGTTGTGCAAATAATTTGGGTCACGAACTGGGACAGCAACGGGCTAAGGATAAGGCTAAGTCCTGGCATATATTCGGCGACTAGAAAGACCTTTCTATGCCCCGCCACGCACCCCACATGAGAGTCATGTTAAACTATTGTCAAGTTGTAACCTCGATATGCAGCGATGTAAGATAAGACCCCCCTAATTTTGCTTGGGAGACGGGGCCAGAGGCAAAACAAAAATAAGTAGCAAATGCCATCCGAGCCATACCGAAGGAGTGGAATCCTACAGGGGCGTTCTTTAGAGACTGTGGGAAAGTGGAAGTGGGTGTAATCAGGCAGCTAGCGGATGAACCTGGACTTCAGACTCTGGAGTGCATAAGCAACAATTCAAATTGCTTGGGTGGAGAGTGGAAATATTAAGGTACACAAACAATGTGTGGACAAGCCAGGACGAATCATAAGTGTAAGTATTTAAAAAAATTATTTACCCAGAACTAAATTAAACCAACGAACCTATAGCAAAGAGAAGTCTATATCAATTAAAATATTTTGTTTTGTTAGTTATTTTTTTTCTTGCCCTTCTGTAGAATGAATTTCATCTATAAACTTTCCATTCTCGACCATTGTATACGGATAACGAGGTTGAGGTTGCTGAAATAAGAATAACGAGATGTCGGCCACTTCGCGGGAATCCCTCTTGTAAGTAAGCCTTTTGTGTGGGATACGCCCACCTACCAAGAGAAGCATTTGCCTGCCATCGTACATAGTGTGTTACATATTTGTCATGTCAGGTCCGTATGCCAGTTGTTGGTCGGCATGTCGTGTACAAGTTCAAAATCATGTCTACTTGGTTGACTTTTGGGGCCAGCCATTCAGTTATTCATTCTTCTTGCATCAAATGTTTTCCTATGGTTTGTAAAATAGTAGGCAATTCACATTTAAATCCAAGTTCTAAAAATGTTTTCCATTTCTCTCTCACTTAATTTAAAATCGAATTTAACAATTTTTCTCTATCTCACAGTACATGCAACAAATAGCCCTAAATAAACTACTGACCTGTAACAGAAAAGCAAAAAGAACATAAAAAAATACAAGTAAATAAATAAACAAACTCTTCTCTGGGCAAATAAAAAGTTGAAAATAAACTACGCCCCAAACTACCTATAACACTCAACTTGTAATGAAGTTTCCAATATACAAATCAATAAGGACCAAACAAGTTGATGCAGGCGGCACAGGATGTGCAAGGCAAGGCAGGATGTAGTCCTAGCAAACTGCAGACTACTTGCATGGCCCACGATAGCAGAGCAGAAGAAACTTTTTTAGACACTTTACTCTGACTAAGCAGACTCCGACATAGACCACGGCCAAGACCCAGAGCCAGAGCCAGAGCCAGACAGAATGCCACTGAGAACTGAAGGTAGCAACAAGGGCATTATAGTTGCATCGAAGCCGATTCTCACCATCAACCAAGAAAAAGTTAATGATGTCACTTCCATTTGCCGAAGGGCTGCTCCAATACATATATACATCACACCTACACATACACATAGATAGACTTCTATTGGGCGCCAGAGTTATAGAACTTAAGCCGCAGACACTTGATATAGAAGCGTGAGAAAATTATGTGGGTAAAGACATTAAATTATTATAGAGACTTGTATTTAGAAAGATGCCAATCGTTGGTGGAAATGAAAAGCTAGTTTATGGAGTTGTTTATTACCAATTAGCAATTAAAACTGGAGGGTTTAGTTCAGCTAAATATTGTTGGTAAATTTTTGGTTATATTCAACTGGCATGCTTAGCATTTAACCAAGTTCTCTTTTAAATTTCTATAAATCATGTCATTGAGACTTAGCAAAGAATGTCATTTTCTGGAAACAAAAAATGCTTGAAATAGATGTAGAAGTAATAGTTAATGGGTGAAGATACTTAAATTAAATGAAATTAGTCATCAGAGCTCAGAGTTTTTCGTTTCATGTGCAAACTAATTATTTTTATAAATTTAAACATAGTTAAAAGTAGAAATTTTTTGGATACTGTAAATTGTTGATGAAAGGTTAGTTAGTTTGATATCAAATTGTTTTGTTGATATGACCAATTTTAACATTTAATTTGGGTCTCGGAAAGCAAATCAAAGCATACGGAGAACATGTCCAAAGGACATTGGCATGTGGAGTATGGAGAGTGGAGTGTAAAGAGGACATCGTTGCCGACGGCTATGGCTATGCCGATGCCACAAGTGCAGTTAACGATTCGAAAGCTAGTCCGGCTAGAAAACCATTGGATAAGCCATTAACTACAGCCTCTGGTTATGTTTTATGACAGACCGAACACATTGGACCCGAAAAAGTCGAAAAAAACGTTAAAAGTTTTTCTTGCTGTCCTCTCTTTTTTTTTGGTTTCCTTTTTTGTATTTTTTATGTTGAGACCTTGCATGATATTTGACTGTTAAAATTGTTGTAATGTTTAATGGCCTTTAATTAAATTTTATTGAATTATTTTTTACTCGAAATTGCTTTGCGTGCCTGCAATTAGGAGGAGTCCTTGCTGCGTTGAGCTTGGGCTGCCTGGCCACTTGCCAAGTTATCAGAAAAACATTAATGCGACAATTACGACATTTTTAATTGTTTTCTTTTTCGTATTTGCTATACATTGCTGTTGCCATTGTCCTGTCATCTTCCCTATCCCTGGCAATGTCCTTGCTGATGGCGAATGGGTAATTAAAAACATGTTTTATGAAGAAGTCCTTAGCAATGGGGGAATAAAAACTAAACGAAACTTATAAATTGCTAAAACAAAATGTCACTGCAAAGTAATGAGAAACTTGAACTTAAATGTAAAATTTTAACACTTAACAGAATATTCATGTAACGCATTGAATATATATTCGAATATATATCTGTTTTTCCCTTGGTTGCCTGGGTCAATTATTAGTTCTTCCTTATAATAAACTTGGGGGAGGAACAAATCTAATTGCCTTTAAGGCAAAATATGAAAAAGGAGAATGAAAAACGTGTGGAAATGCTGTAGAAGTTGGTGGAAATTTCATTAAATTTTCATTTCTAATTTTCCAAATGGATTAACGCTAAAAGATGCAGAAATCTTTCATCATAATTAGCGTGCCACGCGGTGCTGGCCATGTACCGGGATAGGGAGTGATAGAAAGAGATGGGGAAAGCTATACAGAGCTATAGTTGTCCACTCCCCACACATACACACACACACACATACATTTACAATACATACTTACAAAAGCTCACATTGGGAGGGGGTATCCCGTTTCGCATCGTGTTCTCTTTTTGCGCGCCTCATTTTCATTTGGGATACTTTTTTTTCTGTTCTGCTTTTTTCTGCTCACGCTTTCATTTTTTTTTTACTTTTCTACTTTAAGCATAGCCTCTTTCCCCCCATCGACCTCCGTCTCTTCCATCGTATGGCCTTGGGCTTGTTTGACTAACTCATTTTTCAACCATTTGCACTTCGTCCTCGATTCCTCGGTCCTGTGATGATGGCTTGTCCTTTTAATTATGTCAATAGATAAAATGCTCTTTAATAAGCTTTAATTTGTTATAATTTAACAAAAAATAAAACATATTTTGTATTCAAATTACATCATTCTACAAATCATAGTAATATAAACTATAAAATGAAGCTGCAATATTATAGACAACAAAACAGATTGTAAGAGTTTTAATATTGAACTATTTGTATATGCCAAATATAGGAAAAACATTCTCTATACCAGTCTTCATATTTAAGATTTTATAATAAAAGTCGTAACCTTCAAAATTTAGAAGAAGATTTTTCAAAGATTAAAAGGTCAAGCAATATTAAGCGGCTTGCATTTCCCAGTGGCTAATTAACATGCTACTTGTATAGGTCTGTGCAACTGTTTCTTAGATAATTTACCTCAAAAGATGTTAAAGTAATCCTTTTTTAGAAATTATTCCACATTTTATTTCTTGTCAGATGTCATTTCTAAATTATTTTCATTATTTATTACAAAAAGACTTTCCAACTGTATTAGCAATGATGAATGGCAACACGTTGACATTTAGAAGTTCCAGGAATACAAAAATGCATTAAATGTTCAACAAAAATATGCAAAATTTAATAAAATAATGTAAATTTTTGTTTCATAAGACAGAACCGGAAATATGCAACAGCTCCCACAACAATCAGGACCCAAATATTCGACCCGAAAATTTATGAAATTTCCTTTGAAATGCGTACAAGTTCGGGGCACAAGAAAGTTCTGCATCAATGGCCAAAAAGGGATTAAAGTTTGCCACCGAAAAAGGGTGCCAACCGGAAGCAGAACAAAATGGTGACACCGGACATAAAATAATTTCAATTTTTGCCCATTTCCTACTTGAACGGAGGAGTCCAAAACGACGACATTGAAGATGGCGACGGCAACGACCTGGGAGACTAAGAAAAGGGCAAAACTGAATTTTAAAATTCATTTTTTTGTTTTGCCTTTTTTGTTTTTTTGTTTAATAAACTTTTTTGCCAACTTTACTGCAGCAGTGAAAAGCCGCAAAATGCTTGAAAGCCAAAATCTCAGAGTCTGCTTGCCACGGGGAACATGGTTAAAATGAAAAAGTGAGCGAGTGGGGAATTGAAAGAATGAGGCGTCATTGCTTTACACTTTTCGTTCATTCATTTAATTTTACCCCCGTTACCATTTTCATACCCTTGCAGCAAGGGGTATATTTCCTTTCAATTAATCAATTACAAATTATTCTACAAATCTTATGACCCCTAAATAAAGTCACTTTTGAGAAATCCGTTCCAAATAAACTTCTTTGTTAATGTTTCTTAAGTTATAGAGTGAGCTTTAATCAATTAAATTTTACAGAATTTTTTACATAATCGAGAGATTCAAAATTCAAGGGTAGCCGTCGTTCGAGCCGCATTTTTTCATCTTGAGTGGCTGAAGTGTGGTAGTTGGGTTGTACCCATCCCTTAGCAGATGGCACTTGGGCATTTAACGTTGCGCTAATGCCTCCAGCCACCAACGCCCAGATGCGGTGTAAATGGGGCGTGGCTGTGCAACCAAGGCGACAGTTGGCGGCCGTTTCCTAATTACAAATCAGTGGCGAGCAAAAGGAAAAGAACAGAAACAGAGAGAAAAAAGAAAACGAGAAAACAAGTAGAAAACGTAAAAGAAGAAGCTGTGAGAAGAAATATCATCCTAGCTGTAAAATTACATTCTTTGGCTATATATATATATATTTTTTGTCTGCTATTTTGTTGTTGCCCCTCTTTTCTGGCCTGGTTCTGGGTCAACAATTATGCAAAATACTGTTATTTTAGAGCCCAGCCGCGTCGCATTTAGCTGTCCTTTTTTTTGGTTCTGTTTTCTTCTTTTTTTTTGAGCGCATCCGTTTTATAATTAGTTCGCTAAAAAGAGGCAAAGAAAAACTGTGAAGAAAATACATGAAGAACACAAGGGAGAGTAGAGAAAATTGTGGGTAAAACAGCTTTTAAATGCGATTTAAAGATTTAATTGCTTGAAATTTGGTTAAGTGCGTTGCCCGATTATTGCTGTTCTCCCATCACCCGCGATTCCCTCAAGGCGACTTCATTTCCCCTTGCCCTGTGTCGTCCATTATTGCCATTCATTGTTAGTAAACCAAAACCCTAGAGGCTTGCCACTTGAGTTTGAGTAATGTAATTGTTTTTAGCTTAGGATTAGCGGGCGCTTACAAAATTAGCCCAATTCGAAGGAAACAACATATTGGCCATATCTCCAATTGGAAATGAAGAGGCAAAGCGGCATGAGAAAGGTCGTGGGGCTGGTCTGATTGAACGGAAATAACTTAGCGGAGAACGGGTTTACAACATGGCAGAGAACGGGTGCAGTTAATTCATTACAGAAAGTGATTGGCGAACCAAAATCGCATTATTGTAAACTATCTGGACACTTGATTGATTCCCATATATTTAAATGTTACTTCGAGATGTGGAATCAATAAGAGAGTTATGAGACCAACATTATATCTATTCTACATTCTTTTTTCAATTCAGTAAGGCAAAAGAAATACTTTATCGAATCTAATAGACCCTTTCACCGAATTGCTTACTTTTTGATAAATGATTATCTTAATTTTCCACCCACACAATTCTATAAAACTCGTTTTGTTTTAGCTCTAACGGACTGGAACAGACCAAAAGGAACAATTATTCTCCACCAAATACCAACACAATTATACTATATTTACCATCCTATACAATCTTTAACCATAATAAACATATTTCAATCTTAATGAAAATAGTTTCACTTTGGCTTTTCCTTCAATAAACAACATTTCCCTGGCTGTTTCAGATGATGGGTAGGGGATGAGTGCAGTTAATGTAATTACCGCTACATTTTTCTTCTACGAAGGACACTCACACATTTTATATATATGTACACACACACACTCATACATACTGACTCCCAAAGGACTTGGGCATTACTGACAGACACCTCCCAGGCTCCCAGACTCTTACCAATTGGCCAGATGGACTTATCAGACCAAAATGCGTTGAGCGAGTGAATGATGAGAGAGAAAGAGAAAGGGAGTGGGTATGGTAAGGGGAGCACATCATTTCCTCTTGGTTATAAATGTGCGTCCATGTCCTTGGGCAGAACTCTTACGTATTCTCATTAAAATTGACCAGCCATTATTACAGGAACGTGCCATCTTCGACTGTGGGTGTGTAATATATTCGTCCTGGTATATTCCCCTAACTAGTCATACTCCCACCTTTTCTTCCACGCCATTCAACTCCTTTGTTGATCCTTTATGCTTTAACTATTTATATTGTTCCTTCTCGTCGTCACTTTATTTATTTAGCATTTTCAACAGTTTTATGAACTGCAAGCGAATTTCTCTTCAACTTATCTTTCATTCGTTTTTGCCATTAATTTTTATGACCAACAATAGACAGAAAGACCAAGAGAAGAAAACAAAGAAAGAAAGACATAGAAGACAGGGAAAACAATAATATTTGTAGTTGCTAAATGAAAAGTTGGTTGGTGAGAAGAAAAACTACAAGAAAATGGAAAATTAAGTTTCTTAATTGCGATAGCAAATGAGAAATGCGTTTGCAATTAGTTCGTGTTTTGCTTGTATATAAAAAGAATAGCTCAAAAGTTCCGGAGGAAAAGACTCTAAAAATTTAAATCATATATGTGAAGAGGCTATTGTATAAAAATTTAAATTTTGTGATAAAAATACCTAACTAACTCGACTTTAACTAACAGGAAGTTTGCATCAATTGTTCCGACCACAAAGTTAAAATTCTAGGATACTGTATGAGCATTTTAGCCTGTTTGTAGCTGGTTTAACGTAGATTTCTTTCTGCCTATTCCATTGGAATGTGAAATTTGTGCTTAATGTGCAGACGATATGTTTCCTTCCTTCCGGCCTGCAACATCTGCACACTTTATTGTTTTAACAAAATATATATTTTGCCTCAATCGTCGTTGTCCGTATAGTTATAGTCATGATGCTCCCCCTTTCTAGTGGTAGTATTTATCCATCACTGACAATGTCAAATATATTACCCATGATGAATGACTCTGCGGATTTGATGAATGTGTTTTGTGGCTTTTTCGCCACCAAGAGTTCGTTCAGTCGTTCGTTCGTTTGTTTCCGCATTCAGGCTAAACGGGAACCCAAAAAAAAAAAAAAAAAAATAGAACGAAAAAGACGAAAGGAAGACCCATAACAAAAATGCCATTGAAACTGCAAATGATTTATAAAAATTCGAACGGCAGACACGTCAGTTTTGATGTAGGCCCCCTCAATTGGAGTACTTTTTACCAAATCAAATCATATGCCATCTATGCTGGGGGGCATGGTAGTGAAGTTATTTGAGTTGGTTTTTCTGTATAGATACATCTACATATATAAATATTGGTATACGTTAAAATATTGTACACATAAGTGAATAAATTTACAGATATGTGAAGCAGGGACAGGCCAATGGCAATGAATCTGTCAAAAAGTTCAACTCTGTATTGTTGTTCAAATAAGGCAACATAATACCCAGCAATAAATTATGATATAGGTATAAGAATTTATAAAAAACGCAAAGGCGATTGTATAAAATGTTAAGTATTTATTATATAACTTTGCACTTCATTGTGTATTTTAATCATAAATGCGTTAACAGCTTATAGACATTTCTAATAATTTGCTTCTTGTCCTTACGTTACCAAAGTTTGAAGGACATAATTATCTTTTAGACATGAGAGCATATATAAAAAACAAATTAAAAATTAATATCCATTTACGTTTAAGTGAACAAAACTCTTGCGATCTCTTTAAATCGGAATTATTGTAATAATTATCTCAATGAAAAAAGTATTAGACGGCATTAGTCAGCATTTTTATTCTGCAACAAGAAAAACATTTTTCTACCAAAATATGCCAAATGATTTTATCCGTCTCTCATCCTTATCCTTTTTCTTTTTTAAATTTTGAAAGTGGCTTTAAGTGAAGTCGATACTGACTATTTGACTTGTCATCTTTCGATTTAGTTATTTCGGTTTTGTGTTAAAACCATTTTTAAGTCCTATTACTAATATTGGCATTAGGCTTTTAATATGATTAACAAACACACAATCTGTGTGAATGGCTTATCTTTGTGTATATAAAGAAGCATTTGTTTATTTGTCTATCAAAGTGCTTTTATGGATTGCAAATTTATAGTTTTGTTTGTTTTGATTACATTTTGGGGCAGTTTTTATGAGTTTTTTGGTTCTTATAGCCCACTTACCCATCCAATCATATTAGTAGGATCTTTCGCTTCTTTTGCTATGTTTTCCAAAATCAATTGAAATTTTAACAACTTTCACTTGCAATTGACAGCAAAATATTGTTTTTGTCGTTTTCATTTTTTTTTTTTTTTTGCTCTATTTGTGTTTTATACAAATTTCAACATATTTTTACTGTTACCTTGGCCAAAAAAATTTATAAAAAAAAAAGCAAACCAGTACATGCGAATGAATTTAAATTAGTTTGCTGTTGTCAATTTAAATGCATATCAAAATAAAAATTTAAGATATATTTTCCAGTAGTAAGAGAACTTTTAACATACATTACGGGGAAATCAAAAATATATAAATTATAGTAGCAAATATAATTAATTAGATAAAATTAGATAAAAGAAAGGAGAAAGAATATTATTATTGATGCCAGAGAATTATTTGTTTTTATTTTCATTAAACAACAACTAAACTGATGTTAAATTTAATTTAAATCATCTTAAGCAGTCTCCAGGAACTAATTTAGCTTAATGGGCAAAGACTATTACCAAGGTAAAATGATCCGCTTTCAAATAGTGTATTTAGTATCTATTTGTTACTTTTTGCCGAATAGACAAATATATGTATATACATACATATATATGGATGGTTCTGCACACACATTCAGTTTAAATATGTAAATGTATATATAAATATTTACATTTATTTAGTTTATGGCATGGCTACAGAATTTTCCACCATGCCCACTTTTTAACTTTTGCCCATGCAAAAGTGTCTGCATCAGTGCACCGTACCGAAATTTCCATGTTAGCCATAAGCCGAACTAAAGTGAACGGTTCTTTATGCGTTGGTGGCCTAAATTACATTTTTTTTGTCAATATTTACCAGTAAATGGTGGGCAAACAATCATTTTTGTGTTGGTTCACTTCTTTACAGTGAATAATTGCCCAAGCAAATTGATACTAATCGAATGCGATTAAAGTATTGACACTAATTGAAAATATGACACAAAGCAAGCACACAAATAAACAACAATATATTCCCGCCATTGCAGCACCAACTGATAAGGAATGAAATATGATTGAAATTAAAATCAACGAAATTTTAAAGCCACGAGACTTGAATTTATATGCCACGGCGATGTTGAAAGCGAAAATGGCAAGGAGGCAAGAAAAGAAACCAAGAAAACAGAGGGAGAAAAAAAAGAACCAAAGGAAAGAAAAAGCGGGGCAAGAGCAGAAAAAAACTGGGCAGTGAGAAAATCTAGCGAGATTTATAAGAAGTGAAATTAATGTGGCAGCGAGCGAAGAAATGGAAATGGAAAGGAAGAAAAGAAAACGCCTCTGATTGTTGTGGAGAGTGGGAGGGGAAAGTGGGTGGGTGGCAAGACTAGGGACTCAGGCCTGAGGCCTGTCGGCGGAGGCTTACCCTCCCAAATGCGAATCGAATTTATTTTATTTAGAGCTGCGCTTCGTCCTTGTCTGCCTTTTTTTCGTCCACATTCGGGCACTGCCGCTCTTGGTCCTTGATGTCGCTGGAAAAAGGGAAACTTTTCGCGCTTAGTTGCCTTCTAAAAGCGCAAAAACACTTTGCCCACTTTCAGGATTTCTTTATATCCCACGCTTTCTGGCGATTTCTTTTTTCATTTTTTTTTATGCATAGCATTTGAAGTTATTTGAAAAGTTTCTTTTCCTGTGTCGCCAAAAAAGTAGAGAGAAAAATAAAAACAAAAATGATATGGCAACTTATCGCATTGTGTGCAAAAAAATTACGGAAATTGAAATGAATTACAGCACGTGGCTAAAGGCAGAGTATATATTGGTCACTAGGCAACTCGACATAGATAACAATTGGGTCAAAATTATAATACAAAACTATTACTGCAAAACTAAAGATAATATAGAGACTTAATTTCTTTAAATTATGACTTAAATAATGTCTGACAATCATAACAAAGCAAAATGAAGCAAAAAATATTATTGGTTCTTAAAAAAAAAAACGGCTATACCCCGAAATAGCTGAGATTATTAACCTTAATATAATTATGGGTTTAGCTATATACAAATCATGAAAATTAAAAAAAGCTTTGAGAAATTCTCATCACTTCAACTTAAGTTTCTAATCGAAACAAAAACTTAATTAGTGTAATTGTTAGCTATTAAGAAATCAATTTAGATTTAAACATTTTTACTTAAGACTTGTTATTATAGGTAACAAACTACCTAGCCATGAGTTTGATTTAGATAAACTTGTTTAAATTTATATCGCTGTGATAATTATAATTGCTTGTTCAAGATTAAGTTAAGCTAAATTTCTCTTTAACTGAAGATTTAATGTAGCAAGCTTAACTTAATAATAATATTCTTGGAATATATAAATACACAAAATTGAATGGTGACACGCAATTAGCATGTAATCCAATAATTGTGTCTCGATGGCTTATATTTTATTTAAGCACGCACACTGTATATTTTCCTCCAGTTTTTCTGTCTTCCCCAGTCAGAGTATATAGTTCTTTGTCATTCGCTAATTGCAGTTACATATGTCTCTTAATCGGACCCAAATCAAACTCATTCCTCGATTCGAAAACCCTCAATAAATTACTAAACTACCTCAACTATTAGGCTAAAATGTGTGCTTGTGGTTTTGGTGACCGTAATTATAAGTTAAGCTGCTATTAATTATGGCGCCTAATAGAGAGGCGAGGCAGGTTCTTCTCCATCTCTCTATATGTATGAATATACGCCCAATCGCCAGCCCTTTTTGCCATTTTCCAAACTCCTAACATATGCCAAAACCTCACAGTCACAATGAGTTCCCAGTCTCATTCTCAGTTCTTGCTCTTGTTTCTCTCATCAACAAAATTTGTACGCTTCAGCAACAAAATCTAACATCAGCAACAGCAACCAACAACAACAACAACAACAGGCTAATCTGTCTGACGGGTGAAACTCGACCTTAACGAACCCCTAATTAATTTGCCAATGGCGGAAGTTTTGAATCACATTTGCATGTCAGTGTGTGTTTGTGTGTGCGTGTTTTATAAACGTGTGAGTGTGTTTGCTTCTATGTGTTCTCTGTGCCTACATGTGTGATTAGAGGTCGAGAACTTTTCCTACTAATTAGCAAATAAATAGTGAATTCGAATGCTTTGTTGATTGAGCAGCGAACATTTTATTAAATTATTTTTCCTGCCTCTTAATTCTTGATAATTGTGAATTGTGCTTCCAAATATAGTGAAATTTATCAAATTATTGTTGGTCTTAAAGCAGTCAGCTAGAGATACCTTGTATGTGCTTATCTTAAGGTGGGTTTGAATTACTTGAGTGACCTTTATCCTTATAGCTAAGATTAGCTCATGAAATGACATTAGCAAGTAATCAAACATATACCTATAGACGTCACTTCCAAAGAACGAAAATCCAGGAAACTAGAGAAGCCATGTATGGAGTGGGGGGTGTGTTACAGAATGAAACAGAAAGCCGTGCATAAATCAATTTGAAATGAAACGAACACTTCGTGTACTTTGTCTGCTTGTCGCTGATGCTTATTTCGCTACTTTGGCATCCTTCTGCATCGCCACCCTGGCCATCTCGTTGACTTTGGAACAACCAATGTTACAACGGAGATAGTGTATATTCCCCCCAGTAGCATAGCTCTACATAAATTTTTCGTGGAAATCTGCATAAAATCAGCGCTAACAAGGAGTCGTTTCAGTGAAAAACAGCCAACGTCTTTTGCCTCAGCCGACTACATAAGAATTTTCCTTTCGTCCGCTTGACTGAATTTTCGACTTGAGAGACTAGATGATTGCCGGGAAAGGGGGCTAACTGGGGGCGAAGGCCAGAATAGCTACATGGGGAGGCAACGAGTACAACGTCTCAATATTGCAACCCTGTCAGAAAATGGCAGCCATGAAACAAAAATGAAATTGACTGAAAGTTCAAGAAAACTGTCATATGCAGCATGTATGTGAGTAGGTATGTATGTAGTTGTGTGTACATTCATTTCACTGATTTTCTGATATGCAAAGTGGCAAAAGATTAAAATAAAAGTTTTTCAAACTGCAATCAACATAAAATGGCAAACATATGAATGGCTTGAGTGTAATTGAAAGATTGAAAAAGTAAAAGACTTTTCATGCTGCATATGAATTGCCAGATCCGTACATAATCAGATATATTTGATAATAAGTAATCGTAACTAAAGCTTAGCATAAAGTGAGCACTGCCAAGCGATGATTGACATTTCTAGAAGAACAAAATATTCAAAAGGGCCTACCGCAACTTATTTATCTCTTAATGCGTCTTAGTCGTTTGCCGGGAGATTCTTCGATCGATGGGAAGGAGAAAGTTAACTTTCTTCTGCCGCCAGAATGTCTACAAAGTTTCCTATAAACACTTTATAAGGCTTAAGCAATATTCTACAATTAAAAGAAAAACATGACCAACATGGCGTATACGTAATACAATTCTCAAGTAAATTTCCAAAGCATTTTCTTATCTCAATCTATAAGTCAATATTTTGGCATCTGCTTCTTACTTCCGCTTGTCCTTCCTGTATCAATTTAACAACCATGACTAATAAACAATCAACTTAATCGTATCGTTTTATTTGATAACCCCAAGAAAAACAAAAATGTCTTTCAAATAAACAGACTGGCTAAGTGCAGACGGGGGAAGTGGCATACAAAGTGTTTCGCATTATTTGCATTTAAGTAATTGCTTTGCGGCTGAAAAGTTATAAACATTTTTACGAATGTTTTGTGGGGCATATCAAAAAGAGGAAAAAATACACGAAAAAGGGTGCAGACAGGTGGTGTTAGCCCACACCAAGTAACGCCGTTCTGCATAATGGTGGCTTTGTGGAATGATTTATGCCTGGTGGAACATACGCGGCGTATACTTATTTTATGATTTTGTGGAGAGAATGAAGTCAGGACTTCACCGAGCTATGTGTTTGTGTCTGCGTCTGTCGGCTCACATATTTCTTAATCAGAGTCAGAAGGAAGAGAATTTGGTGTGTAGACAATGCTGTGGGATATATATGTGAGTTTTATGGGGTTTGTTAACAGCAGCGACGGCGGCGGCATCAGCCAAGTCTATGGCTTTTATGAACATAAATTTTTGTTGCTCTTTTCGTTTTTATCTCGTCAAGCCGCTAGCTTTGACGTATTAGCAATTTGTCATGCGAAATTAAACAGAAAGAGAAGCCACAGCAGCAGGAACAGCAGGAGCGGCAGCAGCTGGCAAAGCATAAAAATCAATGCCCAAGGAACTAATTACTCCCCAAACAAACTCGAGTCACAGATGCTGATTACTTGATGCTTACCACAGATGAGACCCTTCCTGACTGCACTTGCTGAATGGACACATATATATATACAACGAGATGTGACCACCTACCCACACAAACACATATGTATATGTATGAATGAGGTCCCTGGTGTGGAGCAGCATCTGTGCCAGTGCAGCAGTTTTTCTTCTTTCCACACTTTCAACTCACTTTGATCATTTTTCATTTGCTTCCATCGTGACACATGAGCTCTACCATGGCTGACATTGTTGGACTATGTGTGTGCGATATTTTTATTAAGAAATATATCAAATGCACAAACACAAACTGAAAAATGGTAGTCGGGTGGGAGATGACCAGCGGGCACTTTATTATTTCTATTGTTTAAGTTATTTATGTACATTTGTTGTTAATAAAACACACATATATATATGTACATTACATAAAAGCAAAAAGTAGGGAGAAGGATAAAGAGTGGGCTGCAGTGGTATTAGGTTTTCATCATAAGTCCTTTGAAAGACATAATAAAACCGATTTTAAAGAATTACTATTAGACATTCTGCATTTCTTTAGACTCCCAAACTTTTTTAGCAACTAAAGAATTTATTTAAAGTTCATAATTTCATATATGTATAATAAGCTAAAAATAATCTTGGCTATACAATTTGTCAGTACCTTTATAAAAGATGCAGAATTTTGGCAGTTAAAAATATATTTGCCATTCATTTGACTCGACAAAATCTCTTGCTAATTTATTCATCTAAAGGGCTAGCTACATTTCATAGGCCAAACCTTAAGCCGAAAGTCAAGTTAACTGACCTTTTTTTGCCATGAGCCGAGAAAGAATTGTTCACTCATTCACTGAAAATTTGTTACAAAAAACAAGAAAAAAAAAACCGAAAATTTACATAATCGCGT
Organism: Drosophila insularis; assembly: GCA_018903935.1. Lineage (NCBI taxonomy): Eukaryota > Metazoa > Arthropoda > Insecta > Diptera > Drosophilidae > Drosophila > Drosophila insularis. The sequence continues at coordinate 6,794,076 of JAEIFP010002295.1, forward strand.
GAAGCTTATTTGTGAAAATAAAAGAAAGCAGCAAAACAAAATGTCAGAAATTACACATGACGATGACGGCAAGGATGTCCTGGGCAAAAAGGTCAACGAAGGATCTCCGTGTAAGTGTGTGTGCTAAGCCATGAGCCTTAACAGGTTAAAAGCATTTTGAATAATTTGCATTTAACATGCGCGACATGAAAACCAAATAAACAAACGCCTTTGTGCCCCCTCTGATTTCTGTCCCTCTCGCCCTGCCACCCATAACAAGTGAGTGGCAATTTGTCAACCTGCCTAACTGGGCCCTGCGAAACACTCCACTTGAATTGTCCGTTGATTTGTTGCAGTCGTTTTTCGTCCAGCGATTTGTTGATATGTCTGATGTGCGAGTGGAAGGCATAAAAACGCACATTTCCTGTGCCCCAAAACTCGGTTTCAAAGGACACGCTCAAAGTGAATGGTAGCTGCTGGCTGGTGGCAGTATGGTGCGTATACATAATCTCTAGTTGAGACAAACTCTAATAACTTTCCCTTTTGCATTAGTTATGAGTTATGGACATTGGTTTATTGAACTAACTGAATACACCAGACGAGTAGCATAAAAACTAAATTAACATAATATAGCTGCGAACAGGACTAGTGAGTTTTTGTTCTTTCTTTGGGCAATGGCAAAGGCAAACAAAAACAAATTGTAAAACTTTATCCCAAGTAGAAGTAGACAAGAAAATGTATTGTTAGGCCACAGCTGAAAGTCAATAAAGTGAGTAAAAGTTTTTGGCATCATAAAAAGACTTATATTGAGTAAAGATAAATAGGAGTGGAAGTCCACATATGATATTCCAATGACTACACCATGAGGTTTGTATACACTTTGAAAATCTAAATCATATTGGAATCATGAATTATATCATCCTATTCGTTTATTGCCAGGTCCTCCAACTCTTTTAAATTAGAAAAACTGAAAATTATCACATAAGACTTAAATGTTCTCTGGCGCATCCGCCAATCAATATACCCTATGGGAAAGTATAAATTTGATGAATATTAATGTCATATCCTACAAGCATACATAAACAAGGGCATGTAATACGTACAGGCCATACATGCATACAATATCAATAAACCTAAAGGTTTCTGGCTCAGTTTTATTTTATGATTTATTGTGTTTGGTCAGCGAACGTGGCCGTAGCTGAAAATAATGTAATTCATGTATACATACATACTTTTATACAAATATATCGATATATAAACGAGACTTCCACCTATGACTTCATCATCGTCTTTGGCAGCATCGTCATCATCATCATAATGGTGCACACAACTCCATGGTCCATTAAATCTTTTGGCGACACATTCAATGAGCCCCATAACGTGCGCCCTAATACCTTTTGCCCTTTGCCCCAAATATCCCGTTTCTGTCCTCGCTAATATCCTTTTGTTTATAAATGTTCTAATGGAGGGCAAATTATTAGTTTTTTTTTTTTTTTTGGTGCTATGTATGTCTGCTTGCCGCTCAAGTGATAAATTGATTGGAAGAACCCACACACACACACACACACACCTACACCCACACATATCGGTTGCTCGCCCCATCCGATGCTACTAGGGCTGTCAACCCTTGGCATGTTGCGTGGCTATTTAGCCAATTTATGGTTAAGGTTAAGCAGCATCACGACAAGGGGTCAAAGGATAATAGTCATACTGTTCCGGCTCTGCACATCTCAACTCCCCAATGGAGGTGGACAAGGACATATATACATTGTGTCTATGTCTGTGGTTTCTGGCTTGCGGCTGCCTGGCTATTCTGGCACTCATGTATATATATCTATGGTACATACTACTCCTGATACTCCTGATAGTAACTTCTAGCAACGCCTTTGCCTTTGACCCAGCAGTACCATGGCCAGTCGAAAATTGTTTGTACGAGATCAAATTGCTTGGATGCGGGCCATTCTCCCATGTTTACTATCATATTATGTTCTATTTTATGTACCTCCCATCCCTTTACACAAACACACACTCACACAGACAAGTACATTACACTGCAAGAAATTTTCGTGACATTACACAACCCTAATACATTACAAATACACATTATATATTCTCCTGTCTTTTCTTTCTTTCTCTCTATTTATCTCCCACTCTAAATTATAATAAATGTCATTGTATGGTTTTTACTTTTGCCTCAACATTGAAAATTAATTTATGGTGTGAAAGTTTTCCAGAGACTTTGTGTTGGGATATATTCTTTTCATAAATTATGAGCAACTAGAATGTGGCGGCAATAGAGAAATCTATCATACAAGTAAAACAGAAACTCATAACATAGATTAAATAAATTCATTTTTGTTGTTAATTAATATTTTGCCCCAGTTTGCATATGATACAATAATTAAATACCAAAAGGCTACATTAATTTGCAATTTCTAATATAAAATTTATGGAATACCCGTATAATAATTCTTCAGTTATAACTTATTAGTCTCTGCAGAGTCTTTTAAATCTTCAAGCCCAATTAATTATTAGTTTTAGTATAGAAACAGAAATTGCTAAAAAGTGATTCTAATAAACATCGTCCATTGGTTCACATATAAAGTATAGAGCTGCATAATAATATATATATAATTAAAGTTTAATGCTTGTCATAAATTAAATAAACATTAATATTCCAAAAGCTATATATATATATATTTCGTTGCGCCTTTATTCTCAAAAACACCCGCATCAAATAACATAAAACGAAAATAAAGAACAAAAAATGTGTTTACCATGTCAAGGATAACTTTCATTTTCATATTTTGAAACGTATATAAGTAAATATTTCAATGGAGCCTGTCACAGTTTTTAATTTCCCTGTCAAAAACAGGCAACTACAAATACTAACAAGCATTCTCCTCTGATTGCTGCACCGCTGTTTTGGATCCTGCTCCTTCTCCTGCCCCTGCTGTTTACAGTTTTCATATTTCTGGGCTTTGCTGATTATAGTTATAATATGCCTCATTAAAAATAATAATAAACTGTCAGGGGCGAAATATGAAGGCGAAATATTTGCAAAATTTTCAACTTTAATTGTGCAATAAGCGAAAAAGGAGCAAAAGAGACAGAAGGACATGAAGGGATGAGCAGCATGCAGCAGGCAAGGCAAAGTAAACTTTCATCTCACGTTTCATTTTCATTTTTGTTTGTGTTTTTGTGTGTGTGTTGTTTGTTGTTTTCAAACTAAACATTTTGGCAAGAGGAAAGGCTATAAAGGTGCGGAGAATGGCATGTGGCTTACTGGTGGGTGGGTCGAATATGTAAAAAGCGAGTCTATTCGCTTTGTAATTGTATCCTTGAAATGCATATCTGCCCATTTTTCATAAAAAGCATTGCAGCATTTTCTCTATTTTATAAATATTATATATGCATGTATATATATCTAAACATTATGCAGTGTGTGTATATGTGTGTGTGTTGAAACCAAATGCGGTTTTCAAATTTCTTCTTTTTCCATCTTTTTATGGCATTTTGCATGCAAACCGTTTCCTAGGAGAACACAAGACAAAGGGGGAGAACCGCAGATGTAGTAGGTGTTGGTGTTTATGGCAGCAGAAAAGGCCATAAAATGAACAAAAACATATTCTCGTGTTTGTGTTTCAGCAATGTCACCTCACCCCTCCCCCCAAGCCGCCCGGCCCGTACTCTCCCACTAACAGTGTCCCACTCTGAGTGCATGAATGCGAGTGAATGAAATGGTTGCAAGCAAAACGGACATTTTTGAGGCGAAGAAAGCAGATAAAATGCCTTAGAACGATTTAGAGATGGCCAAGCATCGTGATCAAGTTATTGGAAAATAAATAAAATTATATAACTAAGGCCGATAATTATTACATTTTCTCTCATTTATCAGTTTTGTTAAAGGCTATGGAGATATTTTTGTGGTAAGAGAAGTTTAATTCAAAAATGAAAAACCAACTCACTAAGTTGTGAATGTATTCATTTATAACGCTAGTCTTGATTCGATTGAATTCACAAAATACTGATTTTAGTTTCCCAGGCAATGTGAAAATTGCTTTTTGATTCCATGCATTGCTCAGATGAAGATTGCCAGTGTTTAGCAAGATCTAAATGCAATAATTCATTTATTACATCTCTGGCATGAACTTCGACTATGTGCCAGGATACCACGACTACCTCATGCCCAGGCTAAGGCATTCTGGCCTTGTTTTTGGTTTTTACATTCTCGAAAGCATTGAAATTGAAGCTGGTAAATGTTTTGGACCCAAAGCCTCGCACACACACTTGTCTTGGTCTTGTCGCACACACACACACACACACACATCCAGTGTGGAAAGGTGGGGGCCAGAAAGATGGGAAAACAAAGCATTTTGGACGAATGTGGTTCACTTGGTTAGAGAGCTAAGAGTGAAAGAGAGAGGGGAGGGGAAATAGTACACAACAAGGTGACGTTGCTTGGCTTGGCAGATGTGGCTTGGCTGGCGCTGATGTGGCTGCTGCACATTTGTTTGCAGCTGAAATTAAAATGTTTACACAATCCGACAACGACATCCCTGCATTCATGTGAGTTGTCCTTCAGTTAAAAGGATAACAGGAGATTTCTGTTTGGACTGCTACAGCCGCTCCCACTGTTGGTGACAGGTTACAAAGGTGTCGACTGACTCTCTCTTATGGTGTAGAAAGAATTGCTTATAGCTTCATTTAGATTGTTTTCCAGTTTAGTTCGATTGTATGGTATAATTAGTGGCCCAACAATTGTAGATCCATGGGACACTCTTTATTTAACTATTAAGTTGTTAAGAGAATCCATTCTTCTATGCAAGTGATCATAAAAACTTCACATTCAAGTAATTTTTCATAAAAGAATATGTAGGAAACATTTCATAAGTTAATCTCCTTTCCATTTGCTTTTCCATTTGCTTCCAGCAACCGCTTATTTATGCGCTTTGCGTAATCTGTAAGCACTTGCCGCTGAAGCCGGTTCGAGCCGCAAGTGAAATCTCCGGCAGGCCGCAACTTAACACCGTTTTAATCTGCCATTTGGCACCGCTTGGATTTGCCCCCCTCCCACTCCTCTCACAGCATCGTCTCAGCACTTCCTCTGACTTGAGATGGCACTACTACTTCAACTTCCACTTCGATTCCCTCTCGCTCCTCCTCCGCCTATCCACTTGAGTCAAGGTGCGGCTGGGAAAATAACATTATTGCAGGCAACTTCTTAGCGGCAGTTTGTTGGCTAAAGTGCAGCTGAATATTTTATGAACTTGGCAAGTACTTCGTCTTTACTTCAAACTGCTGCTAGCTGTTCCCTGGACATACAGCATGTCCTGTAGGGGATAACAGACCAGAAAAAGGTATCTGAAGGGGAGACACTGAGATTCAGATGAAAAAATAAACCTACCACCAGCTAGTAACGACAGTTCAGATTTCAGTTCAGTTTTGTCGTGTAGAATACTTTATTTGCACTAAATAAATAACTTCTACTGATGGCTAGCTAGTTCAACCAAATAGATAATTGGCTTCAAGACGAAAAAGGAAACCAATAAATATGCCTGGAAGACATGGTTATGCTCACTTTTATTTCGGATATGAGCTCTTTCTCCATCGTCAGGTTAAAAAAAAACATATATTTATATGATTTTGCTCAATTGTACTTTTAAATTCCACAAATAGAATCTACTTGAAATTCCGAATTGAACATACAATTTCATACAAGAGGGGGATAGAAGCAAACGAAAGAGTCAACATAATGCTCAGATTTAAATATGAGTAACTGAATATTTGAATAAATAAAATATGCAAGGACATTTTGCAACTGCATTTACATTGTGACACAAGTTGTTGCTCAACTGTTTTGCATTTAAATAAGATGAAAAAAATCATAAGAAAAGCAGCTTATATTTTGTTACTTACCTCACATTACAACAAAAAGGTAAACGAAATACCAGAAAATAAAACTAAAAAGCTAACTATGATAGATTAAAATTCAACTTTACACTTTTTGCCTTTAAATTTTATTGAAAACGACTTAATTTTATAAATTAAAAGAAAATTTTGTTGATATTACCAATTAAATGCGATACTTTTCGCTTTCATATTGAAAAATCTATAAATACTTTTGCTATGCTGGCAATTTACTTGTGCTAGAATTCAATAAATATTTTCTTTACTAGTTTTATCATCAGGTGAATAACCTGCCCACTTCTACACATACACAAACTCACACACACATATTTTATTTGATTTCGGCCAGTTATTTTCTGGCTGGTTTTTTGCTCGTTTTGTTTCTTCTCATTTTCGGTGATTTATCTGAAGGAATTTTACTTTTGGGACCTCCAACCCGAGGCTGATGTTGGCTTATTTGTCTTTCTGTTGCTCTTTGCTGCTTTTTCCTTCTTCGTTGTGGTCTTATTGAATTTGCTTTTATTGCTGGTTATTGTTCAGTAGAAATAAGTTGTGTGACTAGTAAGTATTTTTCTTCTTCTTAACCATTGGGTCGTTGGTTGGTTTGTATGTGTGTCCCTCTGTCTGGGTGTTCGATGGCCCCTTAGTACATTATCTCCTAAATAATTTATGTTTTGTATACATTTTAATTTAATTTATTTGCACAAGTCGGAATATGTGTGTTGTACGGGTCAGCAAACAAATACAAAGAAGGCATATAATATAATATATTATATGTATGTATGTCTATACACATGTATGTGTGTGTGTATGTGCGAATGCGAGAGCAAAAGCCAATATTGATTGAGTAGCCGCACTGTTGACTCGCTTTGGCAAATACAAATACTTACATCCATGAAGATCTCATCATATAAATTCTTCTCATGCTGCGTTTTCTTTTATGAAAATTACCGATTTGCACGTGGCCCTAAATTGAACTTTCTATTGATTCAGCTTTTCTTTCTTTAATCCCTCTTTCAGAATATAATCAATGTCTTTGTTGTGTCTGTTGTGTCTTTTGATGTATGTAGATTGGAAACGAATGCAAATTGAAGAACAACTTGAAGTTTCTGCACATGCGAAAAGGCTTAATGAGATGAGTTTTGTCAAGTGGCGTGTGTAATTTGACAGCGGAATTGGAGAAGGGATGCTGCCGCTTGACTGGTATCTACTGTCTGAAGGAAAGGAACAATAAAAGGGGCCCATTATCAACGAGGACCCAGCAATGAGACAAGCACAATGACAATGACAACAGCTAGGATAGCTACTGGCACAATAGCGCAACTGGATTAGTATCTGTTACGAACATAGATACAGCAATAGAGGGGAAAATCATGTCTATAGTATATTTATAAAAGACCAATTATAGAATTACATCTATGATTCATTTAACTCAACTGCATTAGCTTTTCAATACAATCAATCTCACATATGTAAGCCTGTAATCTATGTAGATAAGCTAAGTCAAGGTTGGAAAATGGAAAGCAATAAGTAGATTTATCTCTAATCAATAATTTTTAAAAGGAGTTAAAGTTAGTTAGAGACTATGTAGAGTTATACGACACTGTGATGCAATTGTATAATGGCTTCCCACACACACACACACACACTTACAACTTCATTTCTTTATGGCAACTCATTGCTTTTCTTTCTTTCCACTGTAGTGACACACACACATTGTTCCAGCAAGTCCGGTGTGGGCAAAAGGATATGTTGTTCAAGATGGTGTAGATTTTATATATATACAAACACACATAACATAACTATTATATACATATATACATAAATCTCTTCCTTTTCATGTTTTTCAGCAAATGGAATTTTGATGTATGTTTTGTTTTACTATTTATTTACTACAGAAACAAAAACACACATACATATCTAAATATATATGTGTATATATCGTCCCAGTGCTTTCAACATTTTAAAGTTAATAGTCGAAAGAGAGGCATTTGAGAGTAAGATTGGGAGAAAGTTGATGGTAACGTAGAGGGGCAGCAGTGCAAGATTGAATAGGAGTGGCAGTACGAGTTGGGATCATATTTTGCACTCCGGAATTGTAATTTCCATATGTACATGCACATAAAGTCGCTCGTTATATAGGAACCAAGGAGATGACAGGAACACATATGCTAGAGCAAAATTCTGTATTTGCTCATCCAAAACAAAACTACCAAACGTCACTGACAACTGTCCCATCTTCACCCCCTTGCATTCCCTTTCTATGACCATCTCCCTTTCTTTCTCACTCTCTCTGTTGCTGACACTGCGTCGTCTAGTTTATGACTCTGCAAATTCTCATAAACTTGTGGATTGTGTATGTATATGGCTCTATATATATATATGTGTGGGCGTGTGTGTGTATGCGGTGGGCGAAGTTTCTGTTACATTCCGTCCGGCTAGCTCCATAGTAACCTTAAGTCAGTATCCATGTAAACAATCCACAGTGCGGGTAGTGCTAAGTGCCTTCAGATTGCCCAACTACAGAATGGCAAATGGTGAATATATTCAATGGTTTGTAAACAGATTGAATACCCTCTTGCCCCTTTCTTATTTATCCCTTACCTCCATCTCCTCCATATGGCAATTAGTGATTGGTGTCACTTGCAAGTTCCCAAAACAAATAATCTACATACGACACACCCAAACATCAAACAATTCTCCATTCTATATAACCGTAATGCAAATTGCTTTCCATTTGAGTATCGGTTACCAGTTCAAGCACCTATACACTAATTGGTTTGAAGCTTAAAGTCCCTACTCTAGGCCACGGCCTTTATTATAGTAATCACACTAGCTTTTAGTTTAAAAATGTAATATTTATTTCCATGTAGCAACAGAAATAAGGAAGGAAAGAAAAGCTATTTATCTTCGTGTCGGCTATACTGTTTTCATTTTTAAATAAATAGTTATTTAACCAAAATTACATTTTGTCAAGAATGATAACAGGGGTATTTCCTCATTTAGTTCAATTCCCTTAATTGAAGTACAAACATATTTCTAAGCTTGTAATGGAAATTTTCCCAACTGTATTCTAATGGAATTTCTTACAACTAATCGCATTTAATGTGGCATCTTCTTTATGGTTTTGACTTGGTTTTACTACAGCTATAAATTGAAATTCTACATGAATTTATATGCATTTTAGCTCCCTATACACATTACTTTATTGGCTCCATTTCAATTCAATTTTGATTGGCAAATAAACAGAAAATGTTATGAGATCACAAATTGATTTCTCATGCTCAGATAATAATGATGATGATGACAATAATGATAAGATGATGGTTAGATGTTGCATCTGGCAATCGGCGACAATGAGCAGAGACAAAGAAAATACAAACACAAACACACACAAAATTGAAAATCGTGGCAATCTGGCAAGTTGGTACTTTTATTTTTGGCTAAGATGCTATAAATTTTGTTATTTCGAAAATGAAATTGATTGGCAGATAGCCAGTGGCCAGTGGCGAGTGGCCAATGACCAGTGGCTAACATACTTAAACAAACTGAACTGAACTGAAAATGCGTAAAGTAACAAAAAGCAATTGAAACGGTCTCCCTTCGGTGTAATTTTAGCGAGTTACACGTGAAAATTAAATTTGTTCTACAATTGTATGTATGCACACATAGATACATACATACATACATACATATGTATATATCCGGGAGGCGTTTTGTGTGTCATGCATTTTTACACCTTAATTTGCGGCTAATTTGCATATTGTATATTTTCGCTTGTTGCGCAATTTCAGTTGCAACCACTTCCATCCTCTTACAGCCTTGCTCCATCATCTCGTTCCCTTTCGTTGCTTGCACCCATGGCAGGCATCCTTTCAAAGTACCCGACCCCCCCTTGCCAGACTGGCTGACTGCCTGCCTCTTCTATTTGCGGTTTCGTTCACTCCAACGCTCTGCTGGCTCTTTGACCAGGCTCTATGAAACAAACGAGTGTGAAATTTAAAAGTGTTGCAAAAAAACAAAAAATATATGGGACTTTTGAAATGTAGTTACTCTTTCCTCTCTTGTTAGTAAATTGTTAAATTACCCTCCGAGGATTTTCTTTAAAAGAAATTTTTAGAATTTAGATTGTTACCTTTAGAGAGAGATAATATAACTGGAATCAGTTGAGATAATTTGCATTTGGAAACACCAGCTAAAGTTAAAAGGTTTATTGCCAAAAAATTACAATTAAGACCGACCTATTGGTCCCATTCGTAAGTCGGCCACATTTCCATCAAGAAAACTTAAAACTTAAAATAAACACAAATATGAACAAGTGGTTCGATAAAAAACATTTTTTCTCAGTTAATTAGTTTGAGCATCTTATCAATATAGTTGGTTAGAAATTTCAATTTAACTGAAAAATTTCCTATTTAAGTAAAAACAAACAACAGTCAATAAGAAACAGTCGAACAAAGTAAGTAAAACTTATGTTCTCGGACGAATCTACAATGAGTTTAAAAAAATTCTGGATAATTTTGTACTGTATATTTTTGGTTATCAAACTTGCATCATCTCGTGGTCCTTGTTGGTTGTGCGTCATGGGTCGGTGTTTCTGTTATATCTCAATCATGAGGGGGAACCTAGATTGTAAGCATTAACTACATAGAGCCGAACCGAAACCTAACAGTGTCTATAATCTATACTTATAAGAATGTTCAATTTATCTTGCATACTTCCTTTTACCTTGTAATCAAATATAAACAGTTTTTCCATTTTTATATTTTTCAAATATATATAATGCATAATTTTTTACGATTTTCTGAATGAAGTTTTAACAAGAATTACTATCTTAATTTATAGTTTACAGAATTATCAATTAATTAATAATTTAAATGCTACAGTTGAATTGTAATATTGTATTTACAAAGAAAATTTCATCAAGTTCTGGAATTAAAATTGAGTATTGTTCGATTTTAGACACAACAATTTTTTAATTAGTTTGATTTGCTTTTGAGGTGGCGGGATTCTAGGATGATTTATGCTTTTGTACTTATTTTCTCTACGATTTTTCTCATGGACGGCTCGAATAAATTAAAAAATTTTAAAGAAGATTTCGCTTTCCTTATCATTACCACTGCCAATACAAATATACATTTTTGATGATATACTTATCCCTTGTGAAATCTTGGTCAGATCAGGTATGTATATATAATAAAGTTCTCTGGACGGCAGGTCTTAATTCACCCTACCACAAATTCGTTTTCTTTGAAAAGGTAACACTTTCTAAAGGCAGCCATTGCCCCAACAACCACACCAGGGAATCTTGCCACCGGTATGCGAACTTATTGATATTTTTCTACGATTCGAGCGCATACTGAAACTGGTTGAGGATTCGCGTGAGGAGGCAAAACTATTTGAGTTTCGATCGGATAACGAGGTGACTGTCTCGTGGTTACTATCCTGATGGGAATGGTGGCTATGATGTGGATTCTGGCTAATGAGTAAGCTGCTACCATGATGGCCATGATGGCTATGGCTGTGATGATGATGATGATGTCCGCCACTGCCATTTCCACCACCACCACCACCACCACCACCACTGCTGGCATTACTAATGCGATGCACATTGTGGACGGTCCCTTCGGAGTGGCGTCGCGAACATTTTGTGCGGCTAACAGTGGCCGTCATGGGTACTGGATCGCTGCTCTCCTTCCGATGATGATGATGCTGCTGATGGTGTGTGGTACTAGGCGGGGCTGAGGCTGAAGCTGTCAATTCCGGATGCGGATTCCCAACAGACGTTGCCGCTCCCGCTCCCAGTGTAGTCGACGGAGTGGCATTGCTATTGGTGCGCCGACGCGAGGAATGTGGTGAATTTGGTGTGCTATGGCTCATCTGTTTAAAGGCCTTAATGCTAGGATGTGTGAGAAGAGCAGAGCTAAGATCCACACAACTTGCTGTGACAGTGGGTGCAGTGGTCACTGGTGGTGCAACGGATTGATCCTCACCGCAGACAATGGAGACCCGTCGATTCTTACGCTTGGCTGCCTCAGCCGCCTAAGTGGAGCAAAAATTGGTTAGTCTCGCCTAATTTTCTTTTCCTACCTAAGGACTTACTTCGACATCTGGCTCTCCAGCATCCGCCTCCTTTGCAGTAAGGTCCACATCGAGGGATCTCGTCTGCGTCTGCGATGGTGAAGAACGGAATATGGCTCTCTTTGCCGCCGCCGTGGCCAGAGACTTGTACAGGTGACTCTTATTGGGCGAGAGCCCCATTGTCCCAGTGGCTGCTGCTGATGTTGGCGGAGGCGGCGGTGGCTCAGTTGGCATGGCTGGTCGACGGGCAGGTGGCAATGGTGGCGGAGGCTTCGATGGTACATTCGGTTTACTGGCAATGGGTGGACGTTGACTTGGTGACGTTAGCTGCTGCTGGCTACCTGCCGCTTGATTGAGCTGATCGAATCCCAGGTATGTGCACTTATCCGGGAACGGTGCCATGGGATCCGGTATATGTGGCGCGGGACTGTCTGTGTGCTCCCGCTCTAGCGAACGGGTGCGCCGCATAAGTTTGGTGGTTTCAGCTGTTGATGTTGCCGATGCTGTGGTGGCGGTGGTGCTGCTGCTGCTGTTAGTTGTGGTTGGTGATATGGTGGGATTTGTGCCGTCTCCATATTGCAAATACAAGTTCATCTCGGAGCGATAGGGTTTCTTCATCTTGTCCGTGTCTTTGTTAGGATCTGGTGATATGAGATTATCGCGCGATTTGCTTTTCTCCAATTGAATGGCCAGTATATCCTCCGATATGGTTTCAATATCGTTCAGTATAGATTCAAGGTTAATAGACTCCGTCTGCATAAAAAATAAAACGTAATTAGTGGAAATAATTTTTTAATAGCTTCAATAAAAAAAGCAGAGGCGTAGGCTAAGCTGGGGTATTACTTGGATATAGCTTCAGGTTTAAAAACTAATCTAATGAAGTATTAGCCAAATGTTGCAAACAGAAACCACCTAAACATTGAAACATTCATCTCTACGTCTAGTTTTCTATATCTTTACAACATATGAAGTTCTATAAAAATTTTTTTAAACCCAAATGAAAATGTTTTTATCATTTTATGAAACTAAAGAATAATGTCAAATCGGCAGCAGAAATCTGCCAGAAATAATAAGTAATTCGATTTTTTTTCCAATATATGGCCACTATTTATATTTGAGCCTTTGTCTCATTAGGCGTATTCCAGCAGAATTTACAATGACTCAGAATATAAGCAATGTCCTAGTTTGGGATACGTCAAATACTGAAAAATGTAAAAATTTTAAAATGAGTCGAACAAATTTGATTGGTGGATGGATCTACCACATTGACTAACAAAAATGAGGGGATGATCTGTTCGAAAATTCCCTCTCACCTGAGACCCATTGTCCAAATTGCTGGCCTTGGATATTTGCCTGCATCCACGAGCACCAGCACCCCCTTTGGGACTCGCGGCTCTTGCCGTTGGCCTGCTGGTCATTCGCAGGGGGGAGGTGGTGGTCTTTGTTGTATTGGTGGTGGCTGTCATCAATGGCTTGGTCAAGGCCGTGGATGAGATGCAATTGCTATGGCAACGTTTTTGTGCGGTTGCATAGATGGGCTCCAGATGGGAGCGGGGCGGAGGCAACGGTGTTGCGGGCGCTGACGCGGAAGCGGACGATGGAGTATTGCCAGCGGCAGCGGCAGCAAGGGCAGCTGTATAGATGTCAACCACGCTGCCGGGATAGGCTCTAGCCTCAGCAGCACCGCCAACAAGACCCAGGCCGACGGCAGCGGCCGCCACATTGATCACCGCCCGATGGAGGGCGCATTGCGAGGGAGGATTGGAGTGGTTTTCGTGCGGTTCTTGCCGCTGGCAGAGACGCTGGCGGTGCTGATGGGCATGCGAATAGTGCGCGAGCTGGCAATGCGAAGAACGGTGACGCGGACTTACTTGGTTCTGTCTCTGATAGGGCGAGGCCAGGGCATTGTTAACAAAAATGTCCGGCGGGTTGGCACGCAATGGCGGAGGCGGAGAGCCCGGAGGCAGGGCATCGTTTGACTCTTGTCCCTGGTGTCCCTCTTGCCCCTGATTGGCCAATTTGGTGTTGAGCTTGAGGCGCGGCTTGATGGGGGCGAAAAAATGCTTTGGACTGTTGAGCGATTGTTGCGTTGCATTTGTTGTAATGGCCACAGTTTCGATATCTCCGCCAGGCCCCGAACTGGGCAGTGGAAGAGCGTTTAAAGCTATTTTGGGCATGGCCTGGTGTGTGGAGGTGGGCACAAATGTGGTCATTGGACCCGTAACCGTACCCGGCGGTGGAGGTGGCGGTGAACGAGATGGCGATGACGTATTTGAGTATTTCCGTTGTGTGAATGGCGATTGAAGATTATAGTCCCAGCCATTTGTGTGGCGCATCGTTTTGCCTGTTGTAGTGCTGGAGTTGGTTCCCAATTCGGGAGTCGGTGTTAAAACCGCTGCAGAAGACGTGTTTATGATTTAGAAATAATATGGAATTTTTGTGTCCTTGCCTCATATTTACCTGAACACGGTCCACTGCTCATATGCTGATGCAGGATATTCTCAAAGTATGACAAAGGCGGGACCATGGCCTGCAGATCGTTCAATTGATTTGCCACCAACTCAATGGGGGTGAGCGGTGTCAGGGGACCCACTAAACTGGGCAGTGTGCTTTGTGAGCCATTTAGATCGGGTGTGCAGATCATTAGATGTTGATCCTGTTGCTGGGCCATTTGAAATTCCGGATTGCTCAGGGTCTCCTCGGATACCACAGACAGATGATCGTAGTGTTTGACCGGTGCCTGGGTTTCGTCTGCTTTCAGTATGCTTGGCACTTCTGGAGGCAGTGGTGGCTTTATTGGCATACAGGAGCCACCTTCCTGACAGCATTCATCGCTGCAATTGCCATCGTCGGCCCCGCGACAAGTATCACATGAGTCAGAGTCCTGTAAGGACGAACAGATGTATATAAAACTTTTAGAAGAAATTGTTATTAAATTTGCACTCACATCACTGTTAACATCACAACCTCCGCTGCCTCGGCCACCGCCACTGCAACGTCGGGCATGACAGCTGCCACTGCCCCCACTTCCTCTGCAGCCGCCGCCACCGAATTCATGTTCGTTCAGCTTGGCTTTGAATCGTTTGTTGAGACGATCGCATTCATCGCGCAGGGTCCAGATTTCTCGACGTAGTTGCTCATTTTCGCGACGTAAACGTTTAATATCCGATTGGCCTAGAAAATAGAAAGCAATTGTCAATGAAATTACTCCATACAAATATTGGAAATACTCTCTTTCATGTCTATTTAAATCTTTCTTTCCTAAGTATTTCTACAGATTTAAGTTAGTAAAATTTATTTTTATTATGAAGATGAACAAATTATATTTATTAAATATTCAAGGTCCCCCAAGAAAAATGTCTGGCAAAAATATTATTTAGAAATAAAATATTTATTTAGATATGAATTCTGATTCATAAACTTAAAAGCTTATGAATGAATCTAAAAATCGTCAGCGCTGTCAGACCTTTGGTCACCTCAAATCTCATTGTTTACATTCGCTTATCTTGTGTTTTGGCAGTGAAAACGTTTGTTCTTTCAAACATATAGAAATTTATATAGACACACGTATCTAGAAGTTCTTGTTCTATATACATTTAGATGGTATATATTTATTTGTGTATATCTAAGAGTGAATTTTATATTTTTTATTTCTTGCCACCTTCTAATGTATTTTTAATTGGTTCCTTTTGGTTGTTTCTACCACGAACATTTATTTAACGATTATGGCTTCTAATAATGTTTAAACAAATGATTTTCCTTATGGGTTTTTCGGGTAAGTTAATTACGAAATATGTATTTACCTCTTTCGACTTCGGCATTTATATTTATGGTACGCAACCTGAGCTCTTCATTTTCGTATATCATGCCACGTGATGACTTTCTGTCCAATCTGTAAGGCCAATTAAAAGTATTAAAAAAAATGTCCAAATTCAAAATTTTTTTAAAATGTTTGTTTGCCTTTCACATGTTAGTGGTTGCCAGGGTGAACGGCGACCCATTAACATTTTTTTTAATAAATCAATTAGCTATCAAATAAATCCTTTCACTGGAATCGAAAATTCGTATAAACTTTGTGGATCATTCCTCAGTGAATGCTGTAAGTCAACTGAATCCAACATTGGAACATTTTTCTCATGATATTTTGACCAATTGTTGTTAGCACCACAGGCCGTAGCAGACTTTTCAACACTCGCTGAATATAAATAAATAATAATAAAAAAAAAGAAAAACAAAAAAAAAGGCGACGTAGAAAAAATAAATATAAATATTTCACTGATTTTTATGCTTTTGGAAAGATTCCGATTGAGAAGAAAAAATAATCATGAAGGTACAAAACACAAATTCGACGAAGGCAAAGCAATAAATTTCAAAAGATATTGCTGAGGCCGTTACATTCGTATCATATCAATCAAAAATGTAAGCAGAATGAACTTAAGTTGTTTACCACATTGATTGGGAATTCAATAAAAAACTTATATGCAATACAATTTCTGTGATCTCCATTGTAAACATGTATTGGAAAAAAGAATACAATTTACCTACTGCATAAAATTTCCACAATAAAACGTTTAAACTATTCTGTTAAGAGTATTGCTTTTTCATCTATAGGATTGAAAATGTTTGCATGAATTTAATTCGCATCATTATTTTTTGTCTAATCAAATTGGGCCAATTAAAAGATATACTCAAATCCCAAATGATCCATAAAATAGCAAACGCTTGACATGCGAAATTTTTCCACAACTTACTTGGGATCTATTCAAAATTTGTTCTGTTGACACTGCTTTAGCTGCCGGTGCTGCTGCTGCTATCCAGTCTGAGAATTTTTGACAAACTGCCACACAATCTGTTTTGTCTTAAACTCTTAAAATTTGTTGTCTCGACTCTAAGAATGCATATACATAGATTTTTATAAATATTTTCGATTCGTCTGGCATATTTTTTGGCCGGGTGTCTCTTTATTTTGGTTTTAGTAGATCGGTGGAATGCGTAAATCTGCAAAGCATTGCCCTAACATTTGTATTCATATTTGACACTAGAGTGTCGTTGAATGGGGGGCCGTCCGACCACGCTTAACACAACAAGTCAACCTGTCATTATTCCAATTTTATGGCACATTCACAAAAAGTTCAACCATTTGTATTTGAAAAAAAATCAAGAGAGCTGGAGCTTTTTTCACTCTTTTTCCGGTCTCTTAAAAGTTGTAAGTTTTTGGATCTGCAACTTGTAGCATACTTTTTAACGCAACAGTAAAAATTTTCAAGGACTAATCAAATCAAGTTTAAAAAATACTTAGACTATTATTCTTATTGCTTAATTATGCATTTTCTTATTAAACTCGCTTGTTATGAAATAAAATATTTCAGAATTAAATATACTAAAATATAGCTTTACTGGAAATGAACTCACAATCCGAATTTTAAGTACATTCATGGCAGTTCAAGTTCAGACTAATTATGACTCCTTTCAAATCTGTTTTCTGTTTTCTATGCATTAAAATATCTGTTGTTTTCTTTTCTTTGTC
This sequence comes from Drosophila insularis, assembly GCA_018903935.1. Lineage (NCBI taxonomy): Eukaryota > Metazoa > Arthropoda > Insecta > Diptera > Drosophilidae > Drosophila > Drosophila insularis. Next base: position 6,811,573 of record JAEIFP010002295.1, read on the forward strand.
TGAGTATCTTTAAAAAGGCAAGTGTTTCATCTTCATTTAGAAAAATTGCTAAGGTCAATAAAAAAAACACAAATCTTTTCCTTACCACAATATGTTTGGGAGGAATTACTTCGACTTCAAAGATTTTTGAATATTTTTAACGTCCCTTCCATCTGCCGTGCAGTTTTGACCTCAAAAGTTTAAAATCAACCAATAGGCTTGCCAAAATAATGAAAATCCTCATATCCTTTTTAATAAACAAGTGATAGGTGCATTATTTTTCAACAACTTTAGTATAAGTAAAAACTTTATTTGGCTTGCTTCTTTGGTCTTTTTTTGACTTCTTTATATTGTCGGGCTTATAACACAAATCTAATTGTTTTACTGGCTACCTAAATTAGCTTGATCTTTGTAAGATAAAATTATTGAAATTTTAAAATAGTAAATCCGATCTCATCTCTCAAATCTTATCTCTTACATATATGTATGTATTTGTAAGTCAATTTGCATCATTAAAAGTCAACTTAAAAAGGGCAGTTTCAGCTAATCATGAGTTCATTGAACTTTAAAAGACTTCCTCCTATTTTTGGCGACTTTAACAAAATATGGAATGTTGTTTTAATAAATTACTGCTGTGATGCAGCCCTAGTTTTAGTATTCTATTTTCGATGTTCTCAATATACACAAAAATCAGCGTCAGCACGTTTTCTGCTGTCGAACATAAACACAAACACATATGTGTGTATATGTAGCTTAAGAAAAAAAACCGAATCGATAATTATATGATCGATAGGAGAAACAAAGAAAATGGAGGAAAATGTTAGGTTTTGGCAGTTTTATTTTAATGATGTCGAGAGATTCGCACGGTTCAACTCAAAGTGGGGGGGGAAACTTGTGTGTACAGAGCTTCGATTTGGTTGAAAAGTCGTGTAAACATTTGCCAAAAAAAATAAATTTACAATGTAAAAATCAACGTCAAATCGACTACAATGAATGTACACAACTCGCTGTATGATAAACAATAATAATTAAATTATTTTTAGAATCACTTTTTGAGTTGCGTTGTTTATTTAACGATCACTAAAGTGTATGGATATTTGAAATTTTAATGACTTTTCATATTTATCGATAGCAAGACCCCAATGAGAAGCAAATGTCCGTGGCCAAAAATACATAAGGTGAATGAGGGAATTTGTGAAAATTTTAGGAAAAACCTAACAAACATTTACAATCAAAGTAAAAAACAAAAATGCTTCGCTTACTTGGCGGACTTTTCAGAACGTTTGTTGCTCTTGCGACTTCTTTCATATTGAGTTCGGGTTTGTTTCGCACCTTTCATTTAGTTCGTTTTTTAAATTTTTTATTTTCAAAACACTTTGATTTATTTACTTATATATCTGAAAGCATCATTTTAATGACTTTTTTATAAATATATACAAATTTCACAATAGGATGTTTTTCTTTTGTTTTATAAATTTCTATCTGTTTTTTCTTTTATGACGAACAATGCGACAATTTTGAAAAATTAGCGAACATATGAATTTTTCACCGCAACAACGTCTACCGCACGATTCGACTATAAAGCGAAAACTGACAGTTGGGCGAGATCAGTTTTGGCTAACAAAAAAAAAAAAATAAAATCAAACGACTAGAACAACAACAGTTCAAAACGAACGCCAACGACTGGCATTGAATGCCATCGCCAAGAGCAACAAGCTTTGTCTATGACGATGACGATGGCCCGCCACTGGCCACTGCCTCACTGGGTTCAGTTCAATTTTTATTAAAAGAACAAAAAAAAGAAAATGTTTCATAAAGCAAAACGCGGCAGCAGCCAAATTTTTGAAGGGGGCACTACAGCCACACAAAATAACAACAAATCATCTACTCGTCCCGTTCTCAATGAAATCTACGCCACGCTGTGTTAAGAATTTCGTTTATAGGATTAACAACAGCAACGACGACCGCTCAGCAAACAAATCGTATAAAAGAGAGTTGGCCAACTCGATTTCATTTAAATAGCAAAATACTCTGCTAAACATCTAAAAGGATTAAATTGAGTCTAATATGACCATAAGGAAAAGTGCTTTTGCATTTATATATTGGCATAAAAAATCCTTCTATTCAGCTTAGATTTTAGTTCCTAATCCGGGTAACAAGCAATGGCCACCTTTATGCTAAAATAAAATGCTAATATGATTTTAAATAATATATTGCCAATACCAAATATATGTACATAAATATATATTGCCGATATGACATGGAACACATGTCTATAATCACTTAAATTAAAATAACCCAAACATAAATTTTACTTGCATCTGAAATTGTCAAAAATATCACAAAAAGTTTAAATGTAAAATCATGACCAAGTTTTTGAATTTCCATACTTATAAAATATTAAGAAAATAACACGCTTATGCCATAAAAATTGAAAGAAGCTAAGTAAAATAATTACATTTTGATACCCTATAAATGTAAAGACTCTTCCGACTATAGAGCATATTATAAAAGAGATTTAGCATTGGAAAAAAACAATTTTTTTTTGACGTAGTCAGCGTATCACAACCAAAACAAAAAAAAACTTTGCCTTTTTACTGGCACGATGGTCAAGGAGAGGGTTGGGGTATACCATGTGAATAAGATTAAATAAAAACTGAAAATAAAAATGACCATTCGAATACAAAAAGGAAATTCTTTGGGTTTTTTTTAATAAACCAATTAAGTTTTTTGACAGATATTAATAATATAAATTAATTCAAAGTGCTTACACAATTAATTATACAGTTAAATATGCAAAATTTTATTTTCTATTTTTTATTTCTTTGATGAATTGACTTTATTTACTTGCTCAAATGTTTATTTGTTTAATAAAGTTTTTTATGGTTTGTCGGCTTACATAGAAAATAAATTAAACTTAATCAAGGTTTTAATCGCATTCAATGATTGGTCTAGTTGATATTGGTTACCAAACAACCAAAGGACAAAAATAAAAAAAACAAAGGCTATTTTGCCACAGCAAAATTTAATTTATTTTAACAATAAACATCAGAAGATAATGTTGATGTAATTTAACAATAACCGCAATTTCAATTAAATTAACATTCAAGCTACTGAGATGACAAATTCAATCAAATTATTTGCTGTTAATTCAAAGTCTTAAAAAAAAATTCCAAAAATCTTTTGCAACATTAATGGCCACGACTTTGGTATACTTATTAGATTCGTTAGATTCCTAGATTCCAATGGCTATCACAATATAATCTAATCTTTGCTTTCCTTAAATCGGACTTAATGCGATTTTAAAATAGTTTCACAATGAAAGCATATATTTGTAGATATATTTTGTTATTCAATTCAATTCACTTTCATTCGTAGTCCAAGAAAATTATTGGCCTTAAACGCAATCAATAAACGCAATGTCAGAATGAATACAAAATTTAGTTTTTATTTGAATTTTGGTGGCTAAATTGTAAATTGGCGGTAGTTTTATTTTTATTTGACCTACAAATTTTTCTAAAGGTTCAAGATTGCATGGAATACATAAATTAATATGCAAAAGTAGTTGAAACTAATTACTCTCGCAGAAATTTTATTATGATATTTCCACAAACGATTTGCAAAAGTTGATACACTCTTTTGCTTGCTGAGTATTGCGTGAGAATATATATATTATATCTATTTGAAATGTGTCATGGCACTGGCAATGGCCGTTTATATATAAATATATATTAAATAGAAGCTTTTTAGCACCTACATTTTGGATACACATATGTATATTTATATATAAAACTATATTCTTCGCAGCCAGCCTATTGTGTGTTAGAGACTTGCTATAAATATTACCACTTGTTAGCTCGGTTACCTTGCCTTTGATAAGTAAAGTTCATGGGTTGGCTATTCGCTATAATAAATAATAAAGCAATTCTCAATATGAATAATGTGTGAATGTGTTTCGTTGGTATTTCATATTATTTAGCAGCCAATTAAAAATTAGCCAAAGGTTATGTCAGCCAATTAATATTAAGCAGAGCGTTAAAAAAATGTATGTGGAACTGAAGATAGTGTGATTTTTTTTTCTTTCCTGTTTTCTGGTGCCAACTCGTGCCAATTTCTTTCTGTTGTTGGCTATCAAAGCTAATCGCCGCTGTCATTCTATGGAACAGCATCTATTGTTTATTTTGACATAAATTTGACGTGGACAGTTTAATCTTTGGCGATGATATTTGGAATTTTTTTGAGCGAAAAGGATTTCTCATATGTTATTTCAAGTGATCAGTAGAAGATTTTCAGGCATTCCCTTTGGATGTCGATTGCCAAAATGGCAGACGGTAAAAAGGAAAATGAGTTCATTAAATTATTACATTGTGTTCACTTTATTATAAATGGCTTCCTGTGGACCATCTATATGTTAAGTATTGAAATAATACCAGCGCCATCTGTTGGTGATTATAAAGAACTTGTGAACTTTTCGAAAAGAAAATATTGAAAATATTTGAGTTCTTAAAGCTCTCAACTCAACAATGATACCAAAAGTTTAAGCTTTTTTTTTAGATCAGAACAGCAAAGATCAGTTCCTTATAATTGATATAAGAGAAAACTAAAGTTTTTCTGCTTAATTTATGTCTTAAAAATATACTAAAATTACACTTAATAAATAAATATTAAATATTGTTTTACGATTGTATTAAGTTACCTGCTATTTAGCTTATAGTGTGCATGACGTCTTCGTTCTCGTAGCATAGTCGTGCATTAGTTTTCCGCATGTGAAAGAAAAACCAACAAAACAAAAAACAAAAGACACAATAAAAACACAAAAAAAAATCAACCACACACACACACACAGATACAAACAAACCAATACAAATATAAACAAAATAAGAAAAATGGAAAACCAAAAAAGTTATAAAAAACAAAACAAATAAAAGAAAACAACAAAATGAAAATGAGAGAATTGGAAAATTATTTTGTTGCTTTTTACATTTTGTTTTTGCTTTTCTTTTCATCAATTTACATTTTCTTAAAGTTTTCGTTTCTTATTTCATTTTTTTTTTCTTTGTTTACAAATAATTTGACGAGCGTGTTTATTTAGACAAAACCAAAGTGTGTAAGCGCATTGCATTCCATCGCATTGTCTGTGGCAAAATGGAGGGAAGGGTATTCACATGACTGCATTTTATTGGAAGGATAATGCCTAGTTTAAAATCTTGATGTTCAATGACACATTATTCAGGCAACGAAACCACATTTTTACGACGCCATCTGTCTGGATTCCGCTGGTTGTTAAACCATGCACCGACAGCGCCCAGATGTATGCTATACACGCACCACCTTCTTCGCTCCCCTCCCCAGCCACACCCACGACAATAGGCCAGACTGAGGTCTTAAGATTGCTGCACAGGAGCGGAGTTCGATGTGATAGCTGAGAGACAGGGGCTTACCGTCTAATGGCAGATTAAAATCACGATTTACCATAGAAAAATTATTAAATCTTCGATCAGTCTGCTCAGAGAGCGCAAGGCATTTTTTCTTTTGAGAAAACCCAAAATGAGAATATTTCATGTACTCTATATCCAAGCACATTCAAAAGTGTAGATCTAGTTAGCTGAATCCCTCACAATTTCTTGGGCCGCTCCTGTCAGTTAGTATGTATTTTATTCAAAAGGGTAAAAGCTTTATCTGGCAAAGGCAATTGATTTATCGATTAAGTTGTCAAGTACACATTGTCATCCTTCATTAATATTTACATGTGTTACAATTCAACGTTGGCGCTACTTCAATGGGGACCATCCCCATGGCTTTCCCTCCTGCCTCTCTTGGCAGATTTCTTTTCTTAACACTCCTCGTGTGTGTGTGTGTGTGTCTATGTATGCGCGTGTGTGTTTGTAGCATTGAAAAATAAGTTTGCAAGAATTTGTCTTTCTTTTCTCTTTTTATTGAAAAGGATTTTCTCATTCATGATTATGTAACTGGCACATGCACACACTTTCATACACACACATAAAAAAAATGTATGTACAATGTGTATGCATAATCAAATATGACAACTTTTGTTATTGTTGTTTGTGTTAATTTATTGCCAAACATTCTTTGCTTAAGTTTACATGTAAAAGATCTTTTGTGCGAAAATTTTCAAAGAATTTCAACAGAATATTTTACAAAAATTTTGAAAATTATCCGTTTACTTTCTCACACAATATTTTGAGCCTCGAGATTATGCTAGATTCATATTCAAATCTAATAATAAAATGATCCCATTATCATAAGGATCATCCCTTAAAGATACAAAATATTCAAGGATTTCACAGGATAAGATTATTGATTCCTACTTAAATTGTTGAAGATGTGGAAAATTTTACTGCGTTATTTCTGTAATAAATTTTTATAGATGCAGATTCTATGCATAGCATAGAATTTCTTAAATATTTGTTTTTAAAATTCCTTTGGCCTGCACACATTTCATCCTCGCAAACAAACACAAAGAGCATTTTAATTTTTTTGTTATAAACAAATCATATTTAAAATTCCCATGTTCTTTAATTCGTTTAATTATAAATAAACTTACTCAGAATCGTAATAAGAACTCATAAATATTTACAAAATAAGCGAATTTTTAATGAATCGACTGTGATAACTGACAATGAGCAATTAACACGGTCCTCGCATAAAGAAGATGGTTTAATTTGTTGGTGGGCAGAAACACTTGCACGACAAACCACAATATTTATTTTTAATGAGTGGCTTGTTTTAACAAAAATATATATTCATATATATATGTTTTCATATATCTGAACAGTCTGGATGAATGCACTGGATGATACTCCTCTCCACGACACGACACACCACAGAAATTGAGGAGACAGACGAGTCTGAGGTCGACGGATCAGTTACGGGTACGTTGTGGCCCGGCAGGCACGCGACTGGGAACTGCAACCACTTCGCCTTAGTTTTTGAGTTGTATTCTGCGTTTTCGTGTTAAATATTTGCGTACACACAAATTTATTTGTTGCTTTTTTGTTTTGGTTTTTTTGGTTTTTGTGCTAAGCACAACCAGCAGTGGGCCAAAAGGGAGCAGAGCAGAAGCCAGCAGCTGGTAGCAGGGTAAATACTATAACAGCCAGACAGAGCTAAGTTACGGCCGTGCCAATAAACTGCCAGAATGTGCGTGAGCTACATACAGTCTGGGCCACAAAAAACGCAAAAAAACTCAACGTTTAATAAAAATGAGGTGGGCTATAATAAGTCGTGACTTTATTTATTACAAAAATCTACCAATATCGGTTATATTAAATAAATGTTATTTTTCATGATATCCCTGAAGAATTTGTATGAAAAATATAATAAGATTCCATTTACATGTTCACAGTTTTATGAAGCTCATTGTATCTATGACTAGACAGCTCTCAAAAATATTGAGAGAACCAAGAAAAAAAAAATAAAACTTAGAGAGAACATGACAAAATGCGTGAGCTAAAGGCAACAAATAAACCGAAAACAAATCTGGGGTGGGTGGAGAATAGAAAACAGAGAATGCACAACCAACTCAAACTCGAACAAATAAGCAAAACGCAGCAAAGTTTTCTGTTTTCCGTCTATTTTCTTCCTCCGGAATATTCCCCCGTTTCCGTGCGTCTATCCATTGGCCAACTATACGGCCATCCGCCTATTGCCCATCGCCTGTTGCAGTTTATGATTCTATTATGGGGGCCAGGCCTCGTCTGGCCGACTAGTCAGTCAGATGTAATAATGTTTTTTTTCTTCTTTTTTTTTTTGGCTACCACTGGCTGAATTTATGTGAAAAAAATCTTTTCATAAACAGTCATAATGTAAAAGTTTTCCCTTTCTTCTTTGCGTTTATTTTTCTTTATTATTTCTTTGACGTGACTGCACAGCAGACTGCAGCAGTTAAAGTTCGCATTTAATGGCCAACATATGACTTTTATGTGTCATTTTGTTTTGGGACACACTTCTAGAAAGGTGTGGCAAAGGGTGAAAGAAAGTGAAAGTCTTTTCTTAGAAATTGCCATTAATTTGATTGTTGGACTAGCTTATAGATTAAAAATAAATAAATACTCCAAATGGGAGCTAATAAAATTTGTTTTCATATCGGCTTCATGTGGAAACTAAAATTTATCAGAGGAATTTACGCTGCATATTTGTACCCTATCTGTTGGATACTATGAAATTCATCAAACGTTTGTGTTGCTCCAAGAATAAGGTCTGTAATCATTAAAGAAAACTTCATTCCAACCATCAATTTAGAGGAGTGAAAGCGAAATTAACCTACTATATCTGCTTTAGTGGAAAATTCCATAAAAATAAAGGGTAGCAAGACTTCGTTGCACCGGATTCGCTTTTAGTTTTTTTCACATTTCAATTAACATAAAAATTTTTGAAATAATTCGGCCATAATAAAAAAGAAACAAAGTGAGAAATTTCCACACTTTTCATTTAATTTATTTTAATGCATTTAAAAATTCCCACTAAAGTAGATAGTTGTTCCACAATTTAGACTAGCAATTTAGTGGGTCAAATGAGCGAAGGTGAGTGAAGTGAACCAAATGTTCTATTTAAAGCCGTCGCAGCAAGTTTGAGTCAGTTGTAACAAAATACATGGTAAACAATAAATTTAAAATTAAAATTGCCATATGCCAGCAATTTGCTCAAATAAGATTTATACGGCAAGAACAATTTTTTTTTTCTGCTTTATTGTTGTAAATTATTTCCAAAATACAAACAATGCGTCACAAATAAACGCACACACACACACACACACAAAAGAGAGCATTCCGGCTGGGCTAATTGAAGTAAGGCGATTTTTGCAAATGATCTACAAAACGATCAAGGTAACGGAAGCGAAACCAATTTAATTATCCTACAAAAAGATTTAACAATCTATAGCGGAATCGTTAAAACAATAACAAGCAACCAACAGGAAAATGGCAAAAATTTTCCTCCATTTTCCCCAGTTGGGGTTTTGTTGTTGTTATTGTTTTCGAATACTGTTCGGTAAAGTCTGTTCGATTCAGTTCAGTGAGCTTTTGGCAGTGAATAATATTAAAATAATTTTCAAACGTTTTACCCCCCGTTATTTTTGTCTGATTTTAATTTCATACGCTGCTAATTGCATTGAATAAAAAATTAAAAATATGTTTTTAATCATAATTGAATACATTCCAGGAGCGCTGGACTATTTCTGGTCGATGATCCTTATAGAAGTGTGTGACAAAATAAAGGATACGGCCTAAAGGGAAACTGTAACCAAATTTACAAAGAAGGTTTTAGTTAGGCCTCGATCGGAAATATCTAAAGTGTTTTTTTCAATTACCAAATTAATATATTTTACTAATATGCAAGTAGGTCAGAAAAGACTAAAAAGAAAAGAAAAAAATTGTACCTATTTTGTAGAATTAACTCTGATGTTGATCTTGTTGATAAGATTCAATTATTACTTTTAATTTTTACCCTCAATTCTTTTGCTGAAGAACTAGTAGTGGGCCAAACAGATTCTAGACCGGACCTGACTTTAAATAATGTGTTGTCCAATTAAATGTTCTGGTTTTATTTTGTTTTATGTTTTGTTTTTCTTTTTTTTCGTTTTTGGCCTGTGACTGGGGTTCCCATAAATACAATTAATTTTCTTTTTTGATGCGAAAGACAAATTGTCTTGGTTTTTTGGGTTTTATGGAATTGAAAACAATTTTGGCATTTGCCTGATTATTAAACGTAATAAATTGATTGAAAAATTGCCTCGTTGAGCAGGAAAAATCCATTTAAAGAAACAACACACAAGAGGCAAAACAATTTCAAGTACATTTTATGCAAATAATTGAAATAACGAAATGCTTTTAACTGAAAATGAAAAGCAAATGTACGCCAAATAATTTGCAAAATTTTGCATTTAGAGTTGTAGACGAAATGCAATGGAAATGCAAGTGGTATGCCTTTGCGCTTACAAACATTCTGTAGAAGTTAGAAAGAACTAAATTAACACGCTCGTTTAAGTCACGCTAACTAAATTGAACCCGGAGACCAGTCAGCCGCAAGAGTAACTTGCTTTTGCATGGATTCCAGGGTTAATATATGGACATACAAACATATATATGTATGCATTAGGGCGGATCTTAATTGCAGCTAGAAAGTAATTGAAAGTTATCCCGGAGATGACAAAAAAGAGCCGCCCCAATGTACACATATATATTCACACAGCATTCAATAGTATGATAGATGTTTGTATCACCTGAATGGAACCTACTTGTTTTTGTCGGTGATGAGCTTTGCGCTGATTTCCTCTGATGGCCTCCGTCGCTGTTGTCGTCACCGTTGCCACTGCCGCTGGGGCGTCCGCTAATTAAATTGTCATCCAAAGAAATGCCGTCGAGCCAATGCATGACATTATTTTACACCAGATTTATCCATAACCCAAAAAATATATCCAAATAATTGATTATATGCCATCACCTGGTTTGACACTTCATTTTGTCGATGCTTTTAAGTCAGCAACAAGTATGATGAAATGATTTCGCCTTGTCAACATTTAGTTGCTTTGTTTTGTTGTAATTTTCTTTATCTTTCTTCACTACACGACTGGCGACATTACAAAAAAAAAAAATTAAAGAAATACAAAAGCAAACGCCGTCTGTGACGCAATTAGCACAATGCACTTTTAACACCAGTTGGCTTAGTTAGAGATGTGTGCGTGACTTGCGATTAATCACTAGAGACTGATACACAAACGGGTTATTGATCACATAGTAAGCCGTACGGGTTTTGATTTACCGTTACCGATACGAAAAACGTAAGCAATAAATTATACGAAAATTTTCCTTTTAAGGGTCCATGTAACCCGTTGATTTTTTAATCACTTTGCAAAGATTACGACTAAATGATTTCACTTATTCACTTTATATTGATCAAAGGTTATGAGTTTTCACATTTACTTGACTTTGACACTTTTTGGGGACAAACTGAAAATGAAAATTAAAAAATTTACACTCGCATTTCAATAATTCCAATTGATTTGCTTCTATTTTCTTTTGTTTCTCAACATATTTGTTTTTGTTGTCGACGCCTTACGCTTCTGAATGAGACTGAAAGCGGACGCTGACACTGCCCGTTAGCTGTTAGCTGTTGTCCGTTGCCCCATTGCCCGCCCGTTCAGGGGGCATTTTCCAATCGTTTCGCACATTATTTTGTTTCCATTGTGTGTTCGATATTTGTGTTTTCTTGTACTTTTTTTCCCTCCGTGCATACAATTATATATATACATATATATGTATGTAGGTACATGTACATGTGTATTGGCTCAATTTATTGTAGGTACTCTTTCCGTGTGGTGTGTGTTTGTTGTGTGTCTGCATACGTGTGTGTGTGCGTTTGTATAGGTATGTTTATTTTATACTAGACAGAACCAACTGTCTGATTAGACTTTCTTATAGGTGGCAATAGTACTGTTGTGTTTCATTTTATTTCATTTGCTAGATCTGGTCAATTTCCCTAATAGACTGAAACATAAACACACACATTAACACCCACACTCACGCAGACATACACACACATCGACGTAATACCTGAACAGTACGTAATTGATATGTGTGTGAGCTCATCAATTGTTTGCCCTTCGTCTTAACATTTGTTTTTTCTATTCTTCTCTTTTGATTATTAGCAAATCAAATAATTTATTTGGTTTATTTTTAGTTAGCATACGCTTGCAACAATTTAATTTTAATAAGTTCATCTACCCAGAGATCATAAATCATTAAAATTGAAGAACTTAAATGAACGACATTCTTCTGGTCTTTCTCCCAATCCCCTTCCTCATCATTTCAGCCGCCTTTGCAGTTGAAAATCTGTCAAATAAATATTTCGGCAATTTCCCAACTGTCAAGTCTAATTATATACCAACTTATTTATCACTTTGGTGCTTCCAGTTGTTTCCCATTGGGCTCTTCATTTCCAAGTCTACTTTAATATCTTCATTGGCATTTCCTTAAAATGAAATTGTTTATTTATTTGAGAAGCGTGTGTAATTAATTTTAAGAAAAAACACCTGATTAAACAAATTAAATAGAATATATTTTCGAATTTGCAAGTAAATGGCAATGGATATTTGTTTTGTTGATCTCATCCGAATTATAGCTTTACTTCTAATTGCAAATTCAGAAAATAAATAGATAACAATTTGTAGAATTAAAAGTGAGGAAGGTTTTTTTTTGGCTTGACTTGCTTTAAATGTTTGCAAGGACTCTGATCTTTCCCATTACTAAATTGTTAAAATGATTTCATCGTTGAAATATCGAAAGAACTAAAGTTTAATATGAGAGTTCGAAAGAAAGTTAGACAATTCTGAATTAATATGAAAAAATTTATTCCAAATGGTGAGATTTTAGTAATATGAAAATATTCACCAGGTTTATTTTTTTATATATTTTTCACCACTGTGGCACTTTAATGGCCAATAACTTGTCAATAAATCAGTCACTCTGCCACCCGCCAATTTTGTTTTAAGTTTCTTTGAGCAGCTCGGTAACTTAAAACCAAATGTTAATAAAAATGTATACTTAAAATAGGCTAAAAGCATTTTGAAAATAATTTCGTTTCAGAATTAAGATTTTTAATTATTTGAAAGCAATTGATTTATGGCAAAACACAGAACACACACACACACACACACAGAAACATAGACATTGGCTAGTGGAATGCATTCTAGTATATATTGAATATATGTATATATAATATGAATTTGCTTGGTATGCCATCGGTGTCAATTCTATGGATTGCACTTTTCGACTAAATGATGGGAAGTTGGTCGCGTCGAGAGGGGGGAGGGAGGGAAAAGCTGAAAATTGATTAACGTCGCTACATACAAAATATTTATTTTGGCTAACTTTGCTTATTTACATTTCAATCAGAAAACAATTTCACTTCCGCGTCGTCTCCGATCTCCGATTCGTTCTGATCGCGCCACCACGGGGCGTATGAGTAATAAATGGGAATATGTTGGTATGTGTAGAGAGAGTTATTTTTTCGGAACGCGTCCGTTGCCAATGAAAGACCGACTTATTCTGTAGTCTACGCTGCCTTTACATTGAACTGACTGTTTGCTGCTGCTGCTGCTGCAACAACAACAACAACAGCTGTCTTCCAGCCAGTTGCCACTGTGCACCCTTTTCCCTTTGCTCCGCCTCTGCCTTATTTATATATCTGTGTGTATGTGTCTGTGTGGGTGTGCGTAGGCTGTTGTAAGTGCCACCAGACAGAGATGAGTAGAGACTAGGGGGCAATTCTCTTGCCTCCTTGCCTCTTGCATGTTGGAAAATTAAAAGAATCAAAGGCAACGGCAGAGAGCAAAATTAAGTATTTAGTTGTATACTATCCGTATCCGTAGTATCTATGTAGACACACATTCTGGCTTGCATTTTTTAGTTTAGCGATTGTTGCCGGGCATGGCGGCATGGCGGCAAGGGTAGGCAGACAATGAATGCCAAAGTACGCCCAGCTCCATGTGGCTAAAGGTTGACTTTGCATTAGGGTGGCACGGCACAGTCATTTATCCGGCTTAAGACGACAAAATCTTCTGTTTGTATCGCAAAAAGCCAAACCTTAATCGAAATTTTATCAATCTAATTAATTAATAACAAACCTAAAATTTACCTTCTATTGCTATCAATCTCTTGGCTGCAATTTCTACATAGATAAGTTCATATAAAGTAAAATAAGGTTCACTCTACTTCCAATATGTTAACCAAGTAAGCGTCTCAGACTCTGGTGCATGTGTGTGTGTGTGTGCTTATGTCAAAGCTGTTTGGAAAAAAATAAAATAAAATGTGTAAGAGTCTCCTTCGCTATAGTGAGATAAAATGCATTGTTTCAGGCATCAAGAAAATAAGGAAAATACTTTTCCCACAGCGACAAAAAACAAAAAGGAAATAATAAGAAATATTAAAGGGTGGCAAATGATGTAACGGAAATTGCTGTTAGGGTTGTCAGGCCAATAAAATGAAATTTATGTAAATTCGTTTCAAAGTTTAGGTTAACAATGCTAAAAACTCAACATTTTGTATGAGTAGGCAGCTTTAAATCAACATTAATTTTAGTGTAGACTTAAATCCTTTTTTATACAAATAATTAGATGGCAACTCTGATTGCTAGTTTGTCTCCTTGGCCTCCTTTTTGTTGTAAAGAAAACTTATATTGCCGTTTGTGCAATTAGCCTATTGCAAATCAGTCTATATGCATCTTATTTTGAGCCAAGAATGACAACTTATAAAAACACACACAGGAACAAGCAGAAAGTGAGAAAAGACGGCCAGGGGAATAGATAGATTGGAAGTGAAATAAATTCTTAAATGCGAATGCTTTAAAAGTGTCGACAGCTGGCTAAGAAGAACGAAAATAGGCATTAAACTGCATTTATTTAAATTTCTTGTTGATATCAACGAAGATCAAAACACACACACAATACCTACACAAATGCATATAAAAATAAGATACAGAAACATCCAAAACATTGCCGACTACAAACAACGATGCGAACGACGACGTCGACGCCCACTTGCAATTTATTTATTGTTGTAACCTTTGACGCTGGAAAGGAATTAGGAATGGGCATCGTTTTCTTATACCACGTGGATTATTTATGGTATTACGTATACGCAGCGTGTGCACTCAAAGCACACAAATAAAGAAAATGCAATTGAATTTTCCATTTCATCCCACCCATCCCATAATGCTCTTTGTCCTTCACTAAAGGACATTTTTCATGCAACTTTAATTTGAAATGTTTTCCAAAATTTCTGTATTGTTGTTTGTAGTACTACATACAGAAATTTACTAATAGAAAAGTTGGTCGAAAAATAATTTTCACCCCGCCGACAACGTTTCGATGGAAGCAATGAAATATAAGTTTCTCTTACCTGTTGGTGCTTTGAAAATGTAATAAAAATGAAAGGCAACAAGTGCACTCATTGGTTCACCCTTTGTCCTACATGCATCCTGCTCCTGCGTGCTTCAAGCCCCTTAAACGTAAAGAAATACAAAACAAAAGTAGCAAATTACCTTTGCGTTTTGATATCAAGTGAATTGAAAGGTCTGAATAGGAGCCACTTGGCACAATTTTGATTATTTTTGATTAGTTAGCATTAAGCATAATGGCAAAGTGCAGAAAATTGAAATGAATACATATTTGCATGCCTAACATAATTGAAAAATTATTGTACTTAGGCATATTATTATAACTTTCAAAGCGTGACTGTCAAAAACTCAACACAGAAAAATGTAGATTAACTATTTATTAAGCATTATTAGAACAAAAATCATCAATGTTTTACCTTCCTAAATATGGGATGGCAAAAAGATAATGAAATTATAGAGAATGTTAGAATGTTTGGAATAGTTTAAATTTTGTTCAATAAAAGAAGGAATCCCAGAAATAAAAGGTGTAAGGTCAGGAAACCTTCAGCAAAAAAGAAGCATTAAAACTGCAGAATATGTTTAGGATTGCTGGAGAATAATTTCGAAAATAACAAAAATTTAACTAACTCAAACTGCTCACTTTGGTTGATTTGAGCTGTCTATTTATTTTATTTTACTTTCTATTTAATGAGTTTTTTAGCCCATCACAGAAAGCCAGAAATATACCCAATAACTTTAAAGCCCAATTAATCATTAATTGTTATAGCCATTTAAATTTAACGCATCATTAACATCGACAGACAAAACAACAGAATGCAAACCGAAAACCGTATGAAGCAGCAAGAGGCGAGAAAAAAGCTTCATCCGCCCACCAGGAAATTATGGTAAACAAAAGCTTTTTGGGCAAAGCTTTAAAAAATAGGCAAAAGAGAAATTAAGAGAGAGTTTGAAATAAATTTCATTGTTGGTGAAACAATTTTAAGGTGTTTTCTCTTTTGAATCAATCAAATTGTTGCCATCTTTTGGGGCGTAAGTCAATCGAATGTGCGATGTGATTCTTGAAGTGAAATTTAATTAAATAAACAACTTAAAATAGAAAAGGCGTTTGCCAAATCAATATGAAGTTTCCCAATTGATTAGAAATAAATACCAGAAGGTCAGGGTCAGCATAAAGAGAGAGAAAAATATGTCAAACAAAGGATGTGCTTTAAATTTATAGCATACTTTTTGGGGCCAACATGTGTGGATAGAGTTTCAATATATGAAAGATTCTTTTAATTTCAAATTAGTTTAGTTTCACTTTCACTTGCACATGCTACGGCTGCTGTAGACTCGTTGAGTAGTTTCAGAGTTTCAGAGTTGTGCATGGGGGTTACATTTGCCAGTTGTAGCTGACAAGTGTCTTGAATAATTTATGACCTGAACCCATTTTGAGAATCCATCCAAGCAGCTGCTATCTGGCATTAATTTTAATTTCTTAAGGGACCCCTCTCGACCAACCAATCTTAGACAACAATTTTTCTTTACAATTTTGTTTGCAAAAATGAATTGACAATGTTGTGTGAGTAACATTATTATTATTATTATTATTATTTTTATTGTTATTATTAGTGTCTGTCGTGAGACTTGTTCATTGTATTTTTTTCGTTTCACCCTTCTTATGTTTGGGGTGCGCATTCGTGCGTGCATTTTCTGCTCCCTTCTAGTGCTTTCTCCTTTTATTTAAGAATCAATTGATTTTCCACTTGTCGGTGGCTTATTGTTTGTGAATTGAAAATGAAATTTAAGTGTTAGCAAAGAGGGAGAAATGAAATCCAAACAAAAAGCATGGAAACCAACAAGTGGCAAATGACAATCGAATCTGGCAATCAAAGAAACATATCGACATACAAGTGGTGAAAAATAAGAACAAAATTTCATACATTTTTGGAAATTCTCTTAACAGTTCTCATGGCCAATTATCCTTAAGTCTAGGTCTTAAATATCAATGCTAGAACTGAACTTAATCATGGCCAATTATAATCCTAATCCATACACTCGAAGAATGTAAAGGTTTCTCACAGATGAAGTAAAAGCGAATATTAAACGTTGAAAATTTCTTCTTAAGATATAAATATGAATTAATTTTAGCCAAGCTCTTGCATCTAGAGCCATGTTCTCGTGCATAGTTTTTTCTCACAGTGTAAGATCAACCACACACAGTGAACAGCAGCAACATCATCAGTGTTAAATGTTGGCAAGGATTCATTTTTCTTGCTTCATTCTCCAGCGTGTTTTTTGCTTCCCTTTTCCCCTTTGTTTTCATTTCATTAAGGCAAGGAGATTGTCAGAAAGTGCTACTAATTGCAATCAGGATAACTTCAACTTGTTGCTTCACTAAAAGGATTGACGAGTTGACTGGCCAAATGAAGGGCTCATTTCATTAAGTGCATGTTTGGGTTCGGGTGGCTTTCGTTGTTCTTTTCTGTTTTGCCAATGTATAAATCGATAAATTAATTGCTATTAAGCTAAGGAAAAATGGCTTAAACGGTTGAAGGAACATATTTACTGAAGCTGAAATATCACATAAAAATCATAGGTAAAACAAAGTCAAAGATGTACTTTTTTTTTCTTTGGTATTCTTTATTTGTGTGTATTCATGTGTGTATGTACATACATTTTCTCTAGCCTTTAGGCTCAACAAATACAAACATCAACAAGCATGCCAAGGGCCTTTTTTATTACCTTTGTCAAATGCACAAATAGCCCACAATCCATTCACCCATTCCTTTTTCGCATCCTCGCCCTCCCCATTCCTTCGACATTTACACACCAAACAGCAAAACTCCCAATCGACCCCCTTCCAAACCATCCGCAAACCCCTCTCAACAGACCAATTTCAACGACAAAACACAACAAACGGCTCAGGCAAATTTACACATTTTCGTAGACCAAAGCAGCAAAAAGGGTTGCCAGCAAAAAAGATATTCAAATATCCAAAAAAGGTATACGATAAAATATTATATCGTAATAAAAAACATCCACAAGAGAACTGTCAGGCCCGAGGAATGGAGTGTTGGCAAGTGGAAAGGGCCGAATGTGCCGAAATGAGTGGGTTGGCGATGTTGGCAAAAACGATGTTATCTGGCGATTTTGTGATACCTTTCTTCTTATATATGTATCCATTTGTGTATGTATGTATCCATGTGTGTTCTTATTGTCTAGCCAGTGGAATATGTATTTGAGATTTATAACAGATTTATGCACGGCTTTTGCTTTTATCACAAAATGTTGTAGATATAACAGATATCTGTATCCAATGCAGGTGTTGGCTCATTTTCTTAACAAGATTTTTTAATGACATTGAATTGAATGAAAAATAAATCAAAATGAGTTATACAAGATCACTCACTGAATTTAACAAGACATGAGTGGAAAAATTATATATATAACTGTCAATTAAATATCTCCATTATAATTTAAAGTTTTCTTAATTAAGAATAAAAGTTAACAAAATTTTTACAGATATTTTCGATTGAAAGTTTATTAAATCTATTAGAAAAGGAATCGTCAACTGTTTTCAATTTACAGATTTAAATTATTATTTTTTCTTGGCTTTTTGTTTATTTCACTTTATATAATCCATATCTATATCCAACTAACCAAAATTCATATCAACAATATTTGTCATTAGCAATTGGTCATCGTTCGCGTCATCATCCGATTCTTTGTTTCATTATTCTTAATTTTACTGTGAGCCAAAAGTAAATGTGACGTGTTTTTTTTTCGTTTTTGGTTTGCTCTATTTGCTTTTGTTTTCAACTAATAGTAATCCCACTGGCCTGATATAAGTATAACCAAAATATATACATAGAAATTTATATATATTTGTAGCAAGAAATGAATGGACTGTCAGCAACTGGCAATGTAGAAAATTTGTATTTCCGTTTTGTGTTTTTATTTTTATTTTTTTTCGAAGTTTTATTATTTTTCTTTTTTGTTAAAATATTTTAAAAAATATAAAATTGCATACAAAAAATATTCACGCATATTTGATTTTCATTTATATTTGTATATTGAGTTTTGGTTTATTGATTATTTAATATTTAGTCACCGAAAAGTTTCTTGCCCAGATCCATCATCCTGTGGTTGCGGCAAACACGCAAAGCATCGGCTTTCTTAAGAACAGCCACCAAATCGGCATTGACATCTACTAGTTGGGATAGGAAATCCTCGTAGGCCGACTTCACATTGGGTGGCAACGTACCAATTTTCACTTTCTTGAGGGTCTTGACAATGCCCTCAGCCCAGCCAGACTCCAGAGCGAATTCAGAGAGCCAAGGTACTAAGGGGAGGACGCCGCTTATTGTCTGCATGCCCAGGAACCACAGCTCAGACAGGTCGGACCAATAGCCCTTGTAGGCAATGGACACCACCAAA
Source organism: Drosophila insularis (assembly GCA_018903935.1). NCBI lineage: Eukaryota > Metazoa > Arthropoda > Insecta > Diptera > Drosophilidae > Drosophila > Drosophila insularis. Next base: position 6,830,884 of record JAEIFP010002295.1, read on the forward strand.
GCGGTGGGATCGTTGCTCTCATCAATGTTGTAGGCATCCCAGAGGAAACGGATGGTGGCCTGAATGTAACGGCAAATTGAGAAATCATTTTGCTTAACCTTCTTCGATTGCTGTTTGAGAAGAAGAAGACCCAGCACAGCCAGATTGCCATGAATCACCAGGTTATCGGGCGTGTCCTTCAATTCGGGAAGGTTTTCCACAACAAATTTGAGAAGATTGGCGAACAGAGGAGAATCCTCGGCCCGCTTGGGCTCCAGCACTGTGAAATTCATAAGAATGTTGCACAGGGACACAATGGCACCACGGGCTTCCTTCATTTCGGCCTGTTGCTCCGGGGTGGGCACTGGATCTGGCTCATTCATGCGTTTCAAACGCTCCGCCCTTGGAATTGGTGGACGTTTCCAGTGGGCAATAGAGAAATACAGCTCCAACGACTCCAACAAGACCTCATCTTGTTTGTGGGTAAATAGCACGCGACGTGCCTCCTCCTCTACAGCAAAGTGACACAGAGCGGGCAGCATAATCCGGAGAACGTCAATTGGCTGCTCGCCATCCTTGGGACCCGAACGCCAAGTTTTCAGATCATGGAAGCTCTCATTCGCTATCTTCAGCATGAAGGGCAACAGTTTATAGATGGCCGGGCGCATGGCTGTGGTTTCCTGTTGCAGCCAGGCGGACAGTATCCTGACAATGGCGAAAATGAAATTCTTATCCCTGGGATTGCTGCTCTCACGAATTTTGTCCTGGCTGACACGATTCAGAACATTTAAAACCTGATTAAAGGCTCCCTTCAGAGCTGTGTAGGTTGTTTGCTTCTCCTTGGGCTCCAGATCGAGCTGATCAGTGGCCATATACTCGATGCACTGCTCCAAGATGACAAAGCAGCAGGTCAGCAGGTCAGCCTGCTTAAAAGTGGTTTCCAATTTCTTCTCATCCATCTGCATGCGCACCTCAATGGCAGCCAGTTGGAGGAGCATCAGGAAGAACTGTTTCTGCTCATCCATGAAAGCCCACTGAATTCCCAAGACCTGCAAGGTGGTGGCTATCAAATGTAGAGCTGGGTCGCGCTGCTTAGGTCCGATTTTGGCCTTCAAAATGTCACCGCATCCCTTGAATAGCGATTCTGGCCAAATTTGACCCTCCAGTGAGTTAAGAACAATTTCTTTTTTGCAGGTTATCAGTATGTCCGACAAAATCTTGCACAACTCGTATTTTCTATCCGTATGATCGGTTTCCATATCCAAGGCGATACGTTGAATCAAGGCATGGAAAGCTGTGGGATCTTCTGGCCATGAGGCTATGCCAAACTTATTCACCAAAAGCACAATCAGATGAAGAGCCTCGTCTGTTTGAAAACTCTGGGCCGAATAGATCTGAGACATCTTTGGTATGGCACCAGTGGCCAATAGAGCTTGCTGTCCCGGCTCATAGCTGGCAATGCTCTTTAAGCAACTATACGCCTCGCTCACCACTATCAAATTATCCTCATAGTCCTCATCATCGGCCTGCTCAACAATCTCCAACAGTGTGGGTATGGCATCAATGATATCCTTGTGAGTGGCCAATTCTTCCTCTTGGCAGAAGCAGGTCAATATGGACAGAGCCACACTCTTGTACACCAAAGGCGGGCAATCGCTTGGCAAATCTTTCGATACAAGCAGCTTCTTTAGAAAAGGAAAGCCAATCGCCTCGAACAGCAACTTCTTGCCGGCCTTGTCACAATCCTTGCCCTTCACCAGCTTCGTGACCATGAACAATGCAGCAAATTTTTCCGTATCGCTGCGCGTGCCCTTCAACAGACTGGCGCACTTGCGCACGGGTTCGGGAACATCCGCCATTGCACTGGATTTAGACGAGCGGGCAGCACAAGCGAAATCAGAATCGAAATAAAAATCAGAATCGAATGAGTATGTATCAGCCTATCTATAAATAAACTTTCACACTTTCACTTGGCTACAGTTCTTAGTATTCCCGTTGGCGTTTGGCCGGCACGTTATATCTGATTTGCTGGCGGTTTTTTCTTTCTCGATGGGGCCTCCTCGCTCGACAACGCGCTCTCTTGCACTGATCGATCCATCTGGCGTTCCGTTTTCTCCCAGACAATTCTCGATTTTCCATAGACCACCATAACCACCACCACCACGATGAAAAGGCAAAAGAAAATAGACGCTTGCAGCTGTTGCCGTATGGGAGATTTTCAAAAAATAACACAATCCTACACATATTTTATTTATAAACATTTGGAAATACCCTTTGAAATGAATGGGGTATATGGAAAATGATTTTAATAGTGAAGCAAAAGACAAAAGAAGTTAAAACTACAAAGTTTATGTTTCCTCTTTTCTAGTCTTTTTAGGTAAATAATAGATTTAAAATTATTTCTGGGGCCATTTAGTTAATCTTGCATTTGAAATTTTAAATTTAAACTAAGAAATTGATGAAAAACGTTTCTAAAGAGTATGTTGTGTTAGTTAACAAGTAATTTGTTATTCCCAACGATATGTTAATGCTTTTTTGAAACATTTGAATTCGGGCGAATGATGGCATCACTTTGGCTCTACTCAATGCACTTTCTCTTGCTCTCTTCCTGTCACATTGACTTTCGCTCTCGCCCATCTCAGTATCTTCATCATCACATTGTACATCATGTACATCAGTTTCAATTTTTTGAGTTTGCTCTCGAGTTTTCCATATTGACAATGCTCTGAGAGTGGCCATTTGTTTATAATTAGAACATGATTTTTCGTTTTTCTAACATTTTCCTCTACATGTGTTTACGTTAAAGTCGATTGGGAGAAAAATGCCAGTGCCGGCTGCATTTGTTCCAGAACTTGTTCCTTCTATAGGTGTTGCATATTCTATATATGTCGACTTTTCGCTCTCTTTCTATATATACACATACATAAGTATATGTGCATATGAAATATGTGTGTATACTTCTATATTTATAGACGAAACAAGCCCCACCAAAGTCCACATACATTTGTATGTGTGTATATATTATATACAAATATAAAATTTTTAACTTAGCACATATATGCTTCTGTATCTGATATATATGTATGTGGCAAACTCATTTGCATTTTTAATATAAATATGCTTTTTGCTTTCAGTAAATTGCAGCGGGGTCAACGAATGCATTGTACATAATTTGTGCATTGCACATTCTATCAATACCAATTTATTATGTTGTAAAATTACATTTTGCACTTTACATAAACAATTCCATTTGATTTGCATAGAAAATTGCAAGCAAACTTTCAATCTATGTCCGTTTTCGATTAAGAATTGATTTCAAAGTACTTATATTTTAGTATTCTATTATTAATATTACCAAATAAACAAATGAATTCAACAAATGAATAAACAAGACACGATTTTTGAAAACAATTAATTTTGGTTTTCTTTTTTTTTTTTTTTTTTGGCATACAAATAGAAATGTTGAATATTCATTTAATGAGCCATGAAATTTGTCACATTCTAAAAATTCGAAATTTTTTAAACCACAAAAATGAATTGCGTCTAAATGAAATTATAAATCCAATTAGAATTATTAATGTATTCATATAGGTGCAGAGTGAAGTTCCTATTGATTTACCTCTGATTGAACTATATATACAGGCTGGGTCATACTGGTTTATAGATGATAATTTACTCTTGTGAGCCTGATGTGTAATAATGAATTTTTATAAATTAAAGTATTAATATAAAATTACAAATAAATGCTCAACACTTCGCTTTATTCCTTTAAAGCAAAATGATAACATTTTTCAAAGTACAGTTTCTAATGCTTAGCCGTAGGTAAGTTTCAAATTTCATTTGAATATTTGACCAGAGTCCACAAAAATTAACATAATTTAATTTGGTCTATATTTCGTATGCAAATTTTGTCATTGGCATAAAAATATTTATATGTATAAGTTACCATTCCGTTTTCACTGCCATTGGAATAATGTATGAAATTCGCGTATTATGCACCCGCACTTTGAACAAACTATAACAATTTGGCAGCTCGGCTTGTGTATTTGTTTGCTGGTTATTGTTTGTGTTTGTTATTATGTACCATATATTCAATACGTTAGCTATAGGATACCTGTCTATATGCGATGCTTATGCCTGGTTCTGGCCGAGTGGTCATGGTTCTTCATTGTGGTCATTTGACCGTTGTAGTAGCAGCCTAATTGTGTTGTTAGCATTTACAATAATTGGGTTATTACAAAATTGATTAATTTTTACATCCCCTCCCCCAACCGCAACTTTGTTGTGTTTTATGCAAATCCTTTACCAATTTGCTACTCCAATTATAGTGGAAATATGCTGGATAATATTGAAAACCTGAAGCTTGTTTTATTTAATATTCGATATAGTTACCTGCAACTAACAAAGTGAAAAAATAAGTTCAAAATTTTAAGAAATATATATTTTAGCAGCAAGAATTATGTCTGTGCTAATCAATCAATTGATCTTGCTATAAAATCTTTTTCCTTTGAGTTAATAAGTTGAACTTTCTACTCAGCTGCACAAATGACGTATTATATAAATGTAGATAAATATGGTTTAAAAGGTCTATAAACAGCTTAAAAGTTTGAATGCGTTTTTCTTCTAAAACGTATTCAAAAGACATTATTGTTAATTAACAATGAGCATATGGCAATTCTTCGATTTCATTCGCTGTACATACGAAAGAACAGCAAAATTTAAATAAATCGTTTGACAATCGATTTTCTTTTCTCAAAGAATAAAAGTGACATAAACTTAAAAAAAAAAACGATAAGAAGAGAAAAAAAGGAAAATAGCACATGAAAAACTCTTATCACTAATCATGAGAAAGTCAGGCCAACAAGAATTTGCTGATGCAGGGGTAACATTGAGACTGACCTCCATTTTGTAGTAGGGGGCAACCCAGTTAAAGTTGGTCGTCGTCTGGCACTCTTGTGCTTCCGATTCCTTTTCCGTTTCCGACTTAACGCCCCGCTTTGACCATTCCATTGTGTATTGTGCGAACTTTTTGTTGTTGTTCTTGCTGCCTTGTTTGGGGTTCGGTTTTCGAAATATTTTGACAAATGATTTTGTTTAGATTTTCCATTTCATCGATTGTCAGTGTTGACCTCATCGTTGGCCAAAGTTAACAATGGCCAGTGAGTTTCAAAGAGCATGATGATGATAAAGTGAAAATTATAATCAACCATTGATTTACCCAGATTTACTCATATTCAAATAAATACTGAATGCTTTTGGCATCCACCAAGTTAATGAAAACATTCATTGAGCTTGGCATTAAATTTGCGTTTGTTTTTTTCTTATCAATTTGTTAAGCATCTTTTCCATTTGTTGTGCTTAAGAATTTTAAATTTAATTATTTAATTATTCAATACTTATTAACAGATGCATACAAAATATTTCTACTGCTGATGCCATTCATTTTATGTGAGATAAAATTATTACTATGCTTCATATTTTATTTTAATAAACAAATCAATTTGTCTGCTCCCAAGTCTCAGTTTTGGCTCAACTTTAAAATCAATTTTGGCAAATATTCCTCCACGTGCCACAATTGTTGGTTGTTCAACAGTTGCTTTCGTTTATTCTGCTCTTGGTTGTCGATTGTTTGGCCATTCAACAAGGTGGCACGTGTCAATTTAAATGCAAAGCGAAATCAAGTCATTGCCCAAAAATCAAAAGCAAAAAGGAAATTAAATTTCAAAGGGCAGTAGCACAAAAAGCACTCATGTTTTTGAACTCAGCTGATTTCCTGAAAAGTGATGCGACAAACTTGAAAATCTGCAAATGCTTGGGAAAGGAAATATTACTCATGAAAGACAGGACAATACTCTAGCCTTTTACGAAAGATGATTTTTAATTAAATGCATACATAACAGAAGAAAATATTAGATCTCGGTGTTATATACCTTAACTAAACTGTTTCAATTAAATTATATGTTTTTGATATCAAAAAAAAAAAAAATTAAATATGACTTTTCTATAAAGTTGATCGAGGTGAACTTGAAGATTTTAAATTGCTTTTGCAGGCCGCGAGAAATCAGTCCACAATGGATGAAAAGAGACGGCCAACAATCAGAATTGGACCCTGAATCTGTGTGGCCATGGCCAATACAGCCCGCCAATGCGAGCCTCAATCAATTAAACGATACAATGCATACATATACCAGTTTATACATATATAACAACAACAACATGAACAAACGAGCATCAAATATTTGTGGGTCTGGGCCAAAGTTAAGATGTGGAAAATTCCCCGGAAAAGCTGCCGACCCATTAAAAGTAAACGCTGTGGAAAATGAACGAACATGATGGCATTGAACATGATTGTGTTTTGCAATAAAGACAAACAAATGAAATAATTTCCAAGCCAAACAATAAGACATAAATTTATATATATATATGTGTGTGTTTGTATGTATATATAAATGCGAACGGAAGGATACGAATCGGGAAAGCATAGACAACAACAAGAGAGGGTCCCAAAAAATTACGCATACGCACAGTTGTGCGGCCATAATTCATGACACACGGCGCTGGGCTCTCTGGCAAGCCCGATGAAGACATCGGGCAACGTAAATTGGTTTAAGCTGGCATCAGCCTGTGGACCCAACTTTGACCCATTGCCCAGGCACGCAGAATAGGCGGGTGCAGAGGTTGGTGAGTGGGCTGAGTGGGCTAAGATAGGCTGAGGAGCCGGGCAGGGACTAAGCAAACAACAAGTCCTCGTCCTGGCCAAATTACGTAAATTTTTGAGGCTCAGCAATAACAGGATTCCTTCGTTGCTTTCATTCTTCATCCCCCCAAAACTGAGGAGCATAGTTCCTCCCCTCATCGTTGCGTCTTGTTTGTGCCCTGCCTTCGCAGATATAAATCATTTAAATTAACAACTTTTGGTTTATTAACAGAATTTATTGGCAGCCGCTTTGTGCGGCATCAGCTCCTGTTGAGGTGCGAGCCACAAGGCAGAGACACGTTTCGTTTACCACCGCTTCTCCATTCCGTATAGCCATTCCATACGCAGGTCGCAGACGGTCGCTTGGTCGCCGTTTGGCTCGATGATTTGTTATTTGTTAGTGAAATGATAATAGCAACAAATGAGCTTTTATTGTTCCAACACTGTTGAGGGCCTTAAAGCCGACCAACTTCTTCGTCGTTGTTGTTGTTGTCGTCGTCGTCATAGTCATTGGGTTTACGATTCGATATAAATTCATGAAGGATAAGCCATTCAAAATGTGGGATTTGCATAATTTGCCTGTTGTCTCTCTAAGAACAATGCCTACACAATTACAAAACTTGTTCAGTCCACCGCTGCCACGCCTCTGGTACAAAAAAAAAGAATATATTCATTCAGCGAAACTGAATGTAAAAGGCGCTAAGGCAAAAGTTGTTCTATTCAGGTCTCGGCAAATATTTGCTGGGGCAATAGAAAAGCCAGACATCCCAAGATTAGATAAAAGATTACAATTAACCAGAGTGCAGAGTAGTGAGAAGTTAAACTAATAAAATTTGTCTCATCAAAAAATCAAAAATCTGACATTAAAAAGGTATATAAGGATTTTTTATGTAAAAAAGTGTTGAATCAAATTTAAAAGTCAGGTCACAACATGGTTAAAAGTAGTATGCAAAAAGAATGCCTTAAATGATGCCCATTCAATTCAAACAAAGGAAAGATTTCACATTTAAATTTAATCAAAAGGTTTCTATAGCCAATTAAGGTGCCTCGTAAAGGAAAAATACCAACAAAAAAAAGGACCTGTCAATTTGATTCGGGGATGTGCAATATTTGAGTTTGCTTATTTCCACAATCCAGAGCGAGTCAAAAAAATGAACGCGAGTGTATGTATATGTGTGTGTTTTGCTGAGAATTATGCAATAAATATTGCGGGTAAAAAGCCAATTGGCGAGTATATAAAACAAAAATAAAATTGCAAAAAGTAAACCAATTTACACAGTATAAGGCACAGACAAAAAAAAGGTTCTATACCCACCCAACAAAATTACATGATGTGAATACGGTTATTTTCCTTAGGCCTCAAACTACCGTCTCCTGTGTAGGTAGATATAAAGGATTCCATTGGCCGCACTGAGGTTTGATTTTGATTGCTGAATTCAAAGCCCAAAAGTTCTTCGCACGCGATTTGACAAAGATGTGAAGTGTTACTGAGAGATGGGATTACAACGTAAGAAAATGAACACATATATACTTACAATTTTGATATGAAAATCTATATTGAGTCGAAAGAGTTGCTTTGGTCCTTTTAAACTGATTACAGGCCAATGCTTCTGTTGGCTATCAATGAACCAAATTTATTGCTTCAACCTTGACCTGGTCCATGTTCTTTAAGTATCTCAGGGATATTCGTGACTCATCAGAAGATGATGACGCCGCCGCAGACCCAGCCACCTTTTTGTCTGTTCACTTCACAAATCAGTAAATTTACGAGCTGAATTGCAAATTCGGCTCTTGCCAAATCTTTGAGAGTTTGCATATGAAACAGCAATTTTTATATTCTTAGATATATCTGTACACTGTACATACGTATAATATATGGAAGGTTAAGAGCTGAACCTGCAAAGATTGCCGTTTGGCTAACTTTTGTCGTTGACTTTTGCTTTTAGAATGTACATACATACATAATTTCCCCTCCCATAACCGACAATGTGTGGAACTTCGAGCAAGTCTCATTCACTTTTCAATGTCAAGTTGCCAACTGAGAAGTGTCATTCAACCATTCACGCAAACAGAGCTGACTCTTATTATCAGCCAAGTTTTTTTTTTGCATAATTCATAATTTTTTTATAAAGCAAGAGGAAATGCAAAGCACCAACAACGCAACAGCCACTACATAGAATAAGTGAACACTACTTTGTGACTCTACTTGTCAAATGGCAGCTGTAAACTTATGTTTTATATTCATTTATGCCAAAAGCATAAGGCAACAGCTTGAAACAGGCGGCACAAGAAAACCGGATGGATCAAAACATGTAATAAGTTTCCACTTAGATAGAAGTTTGACAAATCGCAGATACTCGTACTTGAATGTTGCAATATGGATACAAGGATTATGTATGAATCTAGTTTACATAAGGCACCAAGTCAAGAGTTAAATGAACTTAATTTAATAAGCAAATAAGATATTCCTTAAAGTTTATCAAAATCCCATTCACTAAAGTTTTTAATTATTACATTTTTATTTAAAATGGTTTGTCAAAACTAATGGCCAGCTTAAGGAAAATTTCTAAAACATTTGAAATTAGTAATTTTTTTTATTTAGTAAATTATCTTTAATAATTTATCAAAAAAAAAAAATATATTAAATTTTTTTTGATAAATAAATGAAATTTAATATAAGATATCCATCGCCAGGTAAGGTATTTTCATTTAGGACACTTTTTATTTAGGCCTTTAAATATTCAATGTGCTTTTGGCCGTACATTCAAAAATAGCGCCGCATTTAATAGACAACAGAAGCTTTTTGACTTTTTAGCAAAGATTATTTTCAAATCAGTTCTAAGGACTTTTAGTACAAAAAAAGCTTTTCGTTCTAAAGTTCACGGATTTCTCAACCAGAAAAGTTGTTCAAAAACTTTACCATAAAATAATGTAGGTAAATAACAAATAAAATTTGAAAAAGCTTTCGAGATTATAATTGAACCAAAAGTATTGTGTTGTATCGTTAAATCAAAATGGAAAAAAAACCTAATTTTGACGATGAAAGTACATTCTAATTATGGAACACAATCCTGAAAGTTTTCTAAAAACCATCTTTATTTTCCATGAGTCCTTCCTGACTGAAATGGCTTTAAGACGTGTCTGTTCTTAAGGTTAGTCATCGCGCAGACTAAGGTAAGCCAATTTAAAAGGTTAACAACTATTTCAACTCTTACTTCATAATTTTTTGTGAAGGTTTAAATGCAAGTTATATTATTAGAGATTATATTCCGATAAGAAAATTAGGCCATGAGAATTACAGAAGCGGAAAGGTAAGCGTTTTTGAGAATTTTGTAAAAATTATGTTTTAACGGCAATTCCGTCTATGTAATTTACCTCGTGCTTTATTCTGATCAATTTCTGACTAAAATCAAAGTTTTACATTCCGGCAGTTCTTCATATTTTATAGTGCTAATAAAAATTGTGGACTGTAGCTCTAGCCCTTATAGTTTCCGAGATCTAGATGTCCATACGGACAGCGAAACGGAAAAGGGCCAAATCGACTCGGCTGTTAATGCTTATCGTAAATATAAATTCCTAATTTATAGAATCTGAAAAGCTTTCTTGTGCCTGTTATAAATACCTTTAAACATATCTTATTTATTGTGTAACATTTTCAAACTTGCTTAATAAACATATTGACAATAATACGAAACTTTTGTAAGCAATCTCCTTACCTATAAATCGTCCAACTCAATTCCACTTCCATTTTAAAACAGCTTCTTAGCGACTACTTCAAAGGGTACTTGGCATAAATAAAAATTAAAAGACGCAGCCCTCCCGATAAAAATAATGGTCTTTGGTAAGCGTCTCAGATGTCTGCGGCAAATATAAGTATATATATGAATTATTTAACCAACAACGATGAAGATTTTCCGGCAATTGCTGTCATGGCCTCCAGTGCCCATCCACCTCTTTGGTTGTCTCTCACCTATCCCATTCTCCCCTAGGATACACTTGGCCATATGCAGTCGATAAATTGAAACGGTAAACGATGGTGAAACAGGCACCGACTCAACTGATAAATAAAAGTGCAATAAAGAAATGGCAGACATAAACAACAACAGCAAGAACAAAGCATAAAGGAATATCCACCAGAGCAGCAGGACTCGAAAGCGAAGGAGGCGAGGAGAGCGTATAAAAATGCACTGCAGACATTAAGGCGAATCCCACTTAATAATCAACAGCATATTGTCGATGCCAAGAGGAGTTCCTCCCCACCTTTTCTTTGCATCTCCGTCAATGTGGGCGGGCAGGGATGATACAAAAAAGGAACGAACTTTACGTTGTTAATTCTTGCAACGTTCGACATTTCAATCTGCTGCTACTAGCTAAATGCTTAATGTTGATTGCTCCTTCACATGTGTCTCACTTTTTTATCCTCTCCTCGATGATTACGGCGCCTTGTTATAAAATGGACTAACAAGTCCCGAAGAACCGTGTTATGGCCTCTGTCTCTACAGGACCCCATGGCCAGTTAATGAAAACAAGCTGCCTGTGACGAAATTAAGCCAAAAACTTATTTCCCTTTTCCATACTGCAGGCATCAGGGATACTAGAGTTAATGTTGCCAAATTTGCATTTCATGCGGCTCTGCGTTGTCGTCGCCATCTCCATCGTTGCCATCGTCGTCATCATCATAGTCACGGCCATATTGTCAAGTCACGTACCCAATTTTCAGCAGCGAAAAGTCAATACACTCCACACAGGCGACGGTAAAAAAAAAGAAAAATATAAAAAAAGGAAAATAGGAAAAGACCAAAGGGAGTAGCACTTTGGTTGCCAGGCAACATCTTGGTCTTCAATACTCACAATGTAAATGCCACTGCATAGTGGACAAATATAAAAACATCCGTGGAAAGAAAAACTAAAGCAATTCTTCACTCAAGTTAATGAAATCATTTGAAATGTTGCATTCATTTAACATTTTATTAATTATTGAACTTGAAAAATAAATTTAAACTTGTTTGGTCGTCTTCAATTAAATTGACAGGTCTGAGTTATCCCGGCTTATAATAAAAATATTACGAGTAATGACTCCACTCTCAACAAGAAATCAAAGCTAAGTGTTGCGTCTCCAAAGTATCATTAATTTACTAAACGTGGAGAAAATTTAGTGCTTCAAAACTTTACACTAAAAATAATTGCAATTTTATTGTGCATTTATAGCATATTTCAATTTGTGTATGTTAAAAGATATAAAAATATTAATTAAATCGTAATATGAATCCAGGCAAAACATCTTTTTCTGTATGTATTTTCTTTTTCTTACCAGTACTCAAACTAAATTTATATGTGTACATACAGATGTACATAGCTACTTATATAATTGTGTTCACCACTTTACTAATTAAATGAGAGTAGAGCATTGCAATGCACACCTCAAGCCTGTTTATAAGTACCTCACACTCACACTCACACTCACACTCATAGACAAATAAACTGTCCATGAATAGCAGTGACAAGCAATACCAAGGACGAAGCCTTCGGCTCAGCTTTAGTTCATGAAGTGGGCAGATCTATTCCACTCTGTTTTTAACTTGTCTCTGGTTATTGCTACTACAATTCGTAGGTCCGTTAATCGCATTCATTTTGAAGCGTATTTTGTTCGAAGAAGAAGTCCTTGTGTCAACACAATCCAAAGTCAGTTTCAAATTAAAAGGCCATGTAATATGCGAGACAGTCAACTAGCTACTTGACTTGTGACTTTCTCCTGGGTAGGCTGTTTGTTGCTTGCTTAGTCCCTCTACTATTTGGCATCTGTCAATTCGACCTACAAGCACAAGCTTGCCTTCTTCATGGTCTTCTTCGGGTATCGCCAAAGGCCTCTTTATCTTCCTCCCGCTCAGTTGGGCAAATTGCCATGCCCTGACGTCAGCAACATTTGGAGTTTTTTTCCATTCTTTTTTTTGTTTTTACAAAATTGAAAGTAATTAAAAAAGTTCCATACGTTAGGTGGTAAGATTTCTTCTTGAGCAAAAATTCCATGTAATTGAAAAAGGGCTAAGAACATGCCAAGTCAATGTAAACAAGGTTAGGCCAAAAAACTTTGAAAAAAAAAGAAGAAATTAGCAGCTAAGTTAAAGATTTCCATACTGTAGTTACACATAAATAACATTTTATGCCTATTTGGTCCATGTCATTCAATACAATTTTAGTTTATATCAAAGACAAATATGATTGGGAAATATATTGCAATCAATTGTTAAGCAATTTTTAAAATTATGTCAGGAACAGCCCATGTGTTTCATGGGCCAATCTCTAATAGTTAGTTTTTTTCTTCATTTTGAAAATTCAAAAAACTGGGTTTATTTTTTTTTTTTTTAAGTGCTTGCGAATCGGTTAACATATCTACGATACATGGGAACAGACATGCGCAGTTAAACCACCGACCGATGAGGAGTATTTGCCGCCGCTTTGGTGGAGCAAGCAACAGTTTGCCTTTAAAAACCAAAACATGGCAAGAGCCAGAAATATGGGAAAAGGCAATGGAATACGCCCGAAAAGAAATGAAAGTAAAAGCCATGAGACATGAAATGAACTAAACCACGTTGGGTTACATCATCCACATCCGCAAAGCGATTGCCGGAGAGATAGATTGAAAGTGGCCAATTGAAGTTCGATGATTACATGTGGTTTTCTGTGACCAATCGAAGATGACGCCCACTTTGAGTAGGCAATAATTTGTTTGCTTAATAAAAGTGACTTTAATTTTGTTTGCTTTAAGGACAAAGAATTTAAATAAAAATTGTCTTCTCGTAATGTCTCAGCGATAAGATAAAAACCGTCACGAAAGGTTAAAACAAAGAAACTTTTGCTGAAATAAAAATGCTGCCACCATGCCACATGGAAAAGTTCTGTTGCACTTTTGTATAAATTTCTTCTTTTGGTTATTCTTTTTTCTTTTTTTGTTCTTTGGTTTTGGCTCCTGTGGCCGCTAAAGTTTTTATTTGGTTCTGTTCCTTCATCGTTTTTTGTGCTTTTTGCTTGGCATGTGACTTTTTGTCGTTTTGTGGCATAAGAGAATCCTTCACCCTTCAACTCGATGAGGTTTAAAAACTTTTACACTCCTCGTATGCACACATAGAGAGACAGAGGAACATGTGTAAATTCTGAGGAGTCGGCGTCGTCGCCGTCGCCGCCGCTGCCGCTGGGCAAACTTTATGTCTGTCTGACAGTCTGTGTCGAGGTCTTAGGTGCCGACCTAACTCAACCTCGGTCCCTGCCTATGTCTGTCTGTCAAAGTTTTTAATGTTTGCCTGCCTAATTTGCTGTGAAAGCTGATTTTGCACATCATCAAAAAGACCGTTGAACCTGATGAAACTCTATCCACTGTGTCTTTATGTGTGTGTCTGTGTGTGTGCAAAACTCTTAGTTATTAACTATGATTTAATAGTTTAATTATTAAACATGACCTGACCTATTAGCATTTTAAGCGTAACCAAATAGGTGATTGACTCGGAATATTAACGACAATTCTATTAATTAAATTGACATTTTATATTCGTTATTTAACTGCTATCAACTGGCAGATATACATACATATGTAATTCAAAGTGAAATTTAAATCAACATTCAATCAAATTCAACATTTATATCTGATTTGCGATTTGAATTGCAATTTGTTTCGCAGTTGAATTATTTATAACAAGGTTTGTTTAAAAATCATCATCGAATTAGTGAACTCTTGTTAATTTCTGTTTACGTTCGGCTTTAACTGACCTCAGCAGCATAAGCAGCAGGAGGATCATTAATAAATAACGAAGCAACCAGAAGGCAAAGATTATTATTAATATTTTCCATACACTTGGCGCATTTTGTTTGAGTTCGTGAATACTGGAGTCGGAGAGTGAGTGAGTCTCAGTTCTCTTCACTAACAATGGCAACTGTTGGGGCATAAAGCATAAAAATAAATCAAGAACAAGGGAATAAAAATCAAGCCTCAACATGCAGGTCACATCCTTGTCAGGCAAAGGCAACTGCGAGCGGCCAGGGACACGAGGTAGAAAGGACGACGTACCACATCACACATGCGAGGGAGTCCAGTTTAAGGCCAGTTGGAGTACAAGCCTGAGACCGAGTTAAACAATGACCCATCTGGGCTACGAGTTTATGGTTGAACTAAAAATCCGGAAAGAAGAATGCATGGAGGAATAGACCGTTGGACGAGGGAAAAGACGGTTGCAGGCTCGCTTAGCCCTGGACCATACAAACAATGCCATTGAGGGCCATGCCCGGCTTAATGAGTATAAGCCACAAAATCAACGAGTTAAATCGTGTAAAGCATAAAGCTGCAAGCTTTCAATGCTCTCAATGCACAGAGAGAAATATATAGTATTAGAATTTAATTAATTACAAATGAGAATAAAGTAAAATTTTGTTCCCAATATTTATCAATTTAAAGTTTCTCCATCCACATCATTTGTGATCTTAGTAAGTACATTTCAGATTTCTTTGTATTGAAAAATGTACCCTTTTTTCCAGTGTAAATGAGCTGCTCCCACAGCTGATTCCCTCCCATTATTCGCTTTGTTTCACATTCACTTGCTGCACATTTATCAAATTCTAATATGCTGCTCTTGGTGGCTCTGCTGCTTCCCACAAACCAAACCGCCAGCTGTCGACCCTAAATGTATGTTCATTCCACTAGCTATTGGCCTGGTTATAAATGTTGCCGCCCAAAAGCATGCGTAGGTCCTTGCTTCATCATCAGCTTCTGCTTCCTTAGCTGGCCACAAAGCATTCACTTGAAACTTTAAGTTTTATTCATTAAATTGCATTGGAATGTGAATATGTTTAGAAACTATCTGTGTCAATTACACAATCAACAAAATGCATTATTAAATTCCAAGCAAATATTTAGAACTTGTCAATACTGTTTAATACTGTTCAAACTTGAATTTATCTTAATTGGAATATGCAACAAACGATATTAAACACTCTTTGTGAGTTTATAAATGTCTCAGTGTGCTGGAGTGAACCATCAAAGCATAGTAACTAACTATATGTTTGATTCGAAATTAATTTACGTAAAGTCTGCCTTAAATAGTAGAGAAAATTTGAGAAAAAAGATATGTCTGAAGAGCGGTTTAAATTGATGACAACTCATGACTGTTTGCGACTAAAGCGCGAGTTGGATTTACATGAGGATGAAGATGAGGACATTCGACTTAAATCTATGTTCTTCGCTTCCATTGTAGTATTTATCTTTTTTATAATAGGCTTGGGAATCTGGTTAATCTCCAGCAGCTGCCTTATGCAGAAAGCTCCAAGAAAAAAGCGTAAAAGTATGCATAGAAAGAGAAAGTCAGGAGGAGAGGAACTTCGAGCCTATAATGCAGAAGTAGATCAAACTGGAAGATGTGGACGCACGCCTCTCTTCGGTTGTAGACCCTACTCTTATCCCAGATACAAAGCTGGAGCCTCAAATAAAATCTATGGCAATTTAAATATACCCTCTAAGCTATGGAAGACCTATCAAATAGGAGTGCCATTGCAAAACTCAAATTTACCAGCTACAAAATCCGAATCCAGCAATGAAATAACCTCACCTGAGGAAACTCAGTTGCAGGCGAATCAGACTACTTCCGGTAGTTCCCATGCCAGTCGAACATCATCAAATTTAAATAATGGAAACATAATTAAACCTGGCCATAGAATTCAATGGGCCAATTGGCTGAAACGCAATCACCACATTAACTGAAAATGTGCAGTAGTTGAAGTTAACTGCAACTTAAATATATATTTATAAAGCTTGCAAACCATATTAGTTTCATTTTTAAGTTGGTCGATAAATATGGAACTGGGATTGAGTATTTGTGCAACAGAAATTCACCCCAATACGCAAAAGTCCACTCCAATAAGCTAGTCGCCAATTATATATGTACAATGTAAAAAAAAAGAGATACTTTGCATCTTTCTTTTGCCTGGAAGCTAGTCAATAAAATATTGGTATCTGATTGACTCGAAAATAGTAGAAACAAAAGCATCAGAAATGAATAGAAGAGTTCAGCCAAAAATAAAGACTACAAATTCAAAATCTGTCGTAGTTGTGCTCAATCGTGGAGAAGATTTATGAAATGTGTTCCGACCCATTTTATATTTTTTCTTTCAAATTTTCATTTTCCTTTGTTTTTTTTTTGTTTTCCTGTGAGTTCTTTTTTCTTTCACAGTTTTGGTATGGTTTTTACAGTTTTTTACGCTTTCTTTGTGAGCCAACAAACAGTCAAACAACTGCAGCGGGCAACGCAAAAACAAATAAATATTCTCCATGGGACTCACACTGGTGTAAACTGCCCTTTACAAAGGCTAAAATTTCCAGCCATGTAAGGGCAAAAATAAGTCACTAAGATGAACTTTCGACAAGAAATCGCTTAACAATAAAAGAGGAATATTAATTTTGTATTCATTAAGATAGAAAATTGGCAGGAACTAATTTTTTTTTCACCAGAATTTAACCACTGTTTCTTCGGCTTAAAAATTGCCATTTGCTAAAGCTGTAGCTGTGGCTATAGATATAGCTGAAAGGGTCACCGAAGCCCTCGACTCGGATTCCAATTTCTGAATCACATACATACAAACGAGTGTCTCGTCTGCCCTTGGCTCCTGCCTGGCATCGTATCAACATTTGCCTATAAATAGTCGAATCCTCACACTCGTTTTGGTCCTTAATCGCTGACGATATGGGAAAATGTATATGTTATTTGTTTTCGTGTTTCGTTTTCGGTTTTATTCCAATTGTTGTTTACCATAAAAAAAAGGAATCAATTGCATTTAATTTGAAATTGAAACAAAAATTGTTAGGCAAAACTGAATTTTTATATATTTATGTTATGTCTAAATGATTGCTCAAATTATGGCCAGTAGAAATAAATTTATGAGATATTTTTTGTAAAACAAATTTATTTTAGTGGCTTCGATATGCCGCGACGGCGATACACAAACCATGCAATCCTGTGTCCCAGTGTCCCGATCTCCTGGTCTCCCGCTATCCCGGTGTCCCGGCTGAGGCACTTAAATCACAACGAAATTGAAAACTTTTTCTGGTTTGTTTGTTGGTTTGTTTGTTTGCACTTTTAATTCATTGGCCGCTGCAGCTGCCGCCGCAGTTGGTCCCTTGTTGCCGCCTGACTTTGATTTATTTGTTGCGGCGTTTCCGATATGCCCCATGAGCGATGCGCTATGCCCGAAATGGAATTAAAAGTTTTAACAGTTTTAACAGTTGCTTTAAAATGAAAATTATTTCAATTGACAAATTGATTTTCTTTTATTGTCAATTACCGACATAAAGCCCTTTCCATATTTTGACAGCATGTCATCGTAAATCAAGAACCACAAATGCGAATTGCAAATAAAACGATTTTACTGATACATATGGAAAGTATAATTTTCTATAGATGACTTGATCAAAAAAAAAAAAATCACCAGGCTTAGTTTCATCTCTTAGGGGGTTATCAGCTCTCGGATTGTCATTACTAGAATTGGAATCGATATCTCTTACGTTATCTCTTACAACTTGCAAACGACTTTCAGTTTCCGAGCGCTCTGGATTCAGCGGCATTGGTTCTATAATGGTTCTGTTCCTGCGAGATCGTCTTGGCGTTGGCTGACGTTTGGTGTTACTTGCACTTTCAGATTCCAAAGATGTGTTTGAACTTATGGGTCGATCAGCATCAGCTCGTCTGTCGATATTCTCGATAAGCTCAGATATATCGGCATTTAGCTGTGGAACTTCGATTCTAAAGCTAATCTTTCGCTGTGGAGTTGAAGCATTACTGCTTCTAAATACTATTGGCCTATCATCAAAGCCGCTGTCGTTGCCGTCATCTGGCTTCGTAGAGTTGCTGCTCGATTTTACTTCGAATGGTGTCATCATGTCCATTGGGATAGGATAGATTATATGGCACTGGCGCTCCGATGCTATCAAGGTGAGAACTTGCAGATGCCTCAACTGGAGAGGACAAAAAATTAAAAAGATTTGAAAAAACTTTGATTTAAGAGCTTGCCTGCAATGTAATTTTATTCTCAGCCATTACATCAGAGGCATCTTTCAGAGCCTGCGAAGCCGTCAGTTCACCCTCTGCCGATATTATCTTGGCTCGTGCCTCTCTATGAGCCTCAGCCTCGCTGGCCAAGGATCTTTGCAAGCTTTCGGGCAGACGAATATCCTTTCTAAAAACAAATTCAGAGATTAAACTTAGCAATGTATTCAAAACAAACTCACAATTCAACTCTTTCCACCCTCACACCCCATCTCTCAGTTATTCCATCCACTGCATAGCCAATCTCTCGCGACAGAGCTTCCCTTGAGGTGAGCAATTGAATCAGAGATTTCGATCCCACTATAGTTCTCAGAGTCGTCTGGGCTATCATCATGGTGGCCTCATACACGTTGGCCACTTGGATGACAGCATCCATCGGACTGTAGATGCAGTAGTAGAGCACGGCATCCACGCGAATTGTCACCGAATCCTTGGTAAGGATATCCTGAGATGGCACCACTTCGCAAATGGTCCGCATATCCACAGTCATCCAACTATCGATGCAGGGAAGAACCCAAGTAATGCCAGGACCTCGCATTCCCTTTCTGCAATGCATTAAGTTAGCAATTTAGCAATCCAAGAAGGACAAAATAAATGTACCACCTGAGTCGTCCCAGACGGAAGACTACCAATCGATCGTGTTCCTTCACTACCACAATACACAAGAAAAAAGCAATGGGGAAGAATATTATCGCCAGGGCTAGGGATATAATGTACATAATTTTCTCAAAAATTAAGTCGCTTTCACCTTCAGCTAAAGAAAATTATCTTTTATATACCCTTTCGATTTTTTTCTTTTGATGATTCTTACTGGTTTTTATAATACTTTTGGTTTTTCGGGAGTAGTAAAGTAGCGGTTTCCCTCTTGCTGATGATTCCTGCCTAGCACCTGAATGTGGCGGTTCTTTCTGTTTGGGTGATATATCTGTTATGTCATCATCCTTGGAATCGAGAGGAGGTTGACCGCCTTCCGTCGCCTCATTGAGCTTAGAATCCTTGTCATTTTCTCTTCTCATAACTTTAAATTTTAAGGAGAATCTTCAATTTATAGAAATGATTTTTGAAAACATTTGCAGAGAATATGTAATATTAACATCCAAATAAGGAGAGCTACTTTTTTATATACACTGAGTAGTTAGTTTCCATGTGTTCTTAGGTAATGGTTAATAATAATTTTATAATTAATTTATAAATCATTTTAAAAGGAAATATCTTCGACTTTAGCCAGTGAATAATTAACAAAAGCTGTCACGCAAAATTTTTAAACTTTATTTGTTCAAAAGGTATACAAAATTTAATAATTTGCATGATAGATATTTAGATATTGTTTTAACTTCAGACGTAACTGAAAACTTGGGAAATTTATTCGCAATTGCGTTTTTTACAATATCGCCAAATGAGAAACTTTTTTTTTACTCAAAAAAAATATTACCAAATAAATGCAAAATGGTCAAAGATTGTACGAGTGGCCTGGGCCCAGTCACAAAAAGAATAATATAATATACTATATATATATATATGGAACAGTGGGGGGAAATAAAGGGGAAACAAAACTTTATCACAGCTTGCTGACAAAAGTTCACAGGCAAAGAACTAAAACTTTTGTTTTCTCGCCTCCATTTGGATTTTTTATAGAGCGACAAACAAATGGCAACTGGCCAGTGAACTAAAGCCACGGGCAGACGGGGGAGTGGAGGAATGGCCTGAAAGGCTGGGGGCATAATAACTTCGAAATGACTTTTGTTGCTTCCTTTTGTGATGCACTGTGTGGCAGTAGTCAGTCGGCAAGCAGTTGGGAACTTTTTACTCCGTGACCACATGTGCTGGCCGAACTGAAATGATAATAAAAAAAAAAACAAACAAAATAGAAAAATGAAAGAAAAAAACTTTTCTTTCTCTCACAGACCGAGATTCATGCCATCGTCGAGATGCCATCATAAAGTAATTTATGTGATTTGGTTCCATCCTTTTTCCTCTTCTCTTCCTCAATTGCTCTCGCTCCCTCTATCTTTCCTATAGCAACAAAATTTTTATCTGATTGCAAATGTGCAGCAGAATCTGCCACTCGGGTAGCATATGGTCCGGGGTCTCGGTCCCTAGATCTTTGGCTTCTTCCTTGTCTACAGCCTTGTGACAGCCAATTATCTTGGCGCGTCACATGTCGAGCATATAGAAAATTACTCTATTATATTCTTGCACTGTTGATGGGTGGGTGGTGGATAAAGTTATTAGTCCCCAAGGATGGACCAAAACACGAAAAGAGCAAATGAATGTCCGTTTCTGGCAGACTAATCTATCATTGTCCACTGGATTCAGAGTGCTCGCAATGGGACAGAAGCAGTGTATACTATTATTTTGTGTGGCATCGTACGAGTAATAATTGAAAATAATTGACAAGTCCACCGAAAGTCAGGGAAAAGAGAAACCTGTTGATTGCCATGTGAATGATTGTTGTGGGGAATGCTTATTGAAAATAAAACTAAGCAGAAGATAGTTTTACATTGAAGATTTTGGTATGAAGATATTATTTTTATACCAATGAGTTTTACGAAAAGTTGGCATTGACTTTTAACTGTCACATTTGAATTTCTTACTCCTTCAGGTTTCTCGAATCATGTTTAGTTTTTGAGTAGATTTTAAAGAGCTATATACAAAAAACAAAAACAATATAAAAGCAAATAGTTTTATCAAAATTTCAAGTTTTACAAAAATTAACCAATGGCAGCCGCGAGTAAAAATTTAAGCCCAAAAAGAAACTCTGAAGAGATTCTATATGATTTTCGCAAATCTCATGATGTCGCCTTATGGTATCGACAGCTCTCAATGAGTCAAGTCGATGCCCTATCGGGCCTGACCAATGCTCTGCGAGATGATGGGGAACAGGGCAGCACATACAGGGTGCACGCCTGCATCACCAAATTGGGCATCAATCCATTGATTAGGCGAAAGTCGCTCAAAAAGTTAATCAGCATGAGCCGCGGCAGCGATTTGGCTTTTTTATATTTCCTCTGGGAAGGTTTCTATAAGTGCGGTCGCACTGAATACACATATAACGAACAGGTCTTGATGTCCAGCGTAATGCATTTGGATCTAGATATGACATTGTATGAGCTTGATCGCATATTGCCGCCGGGACATCTAAGTCTTAAAAATCAGGCACGCTTGGACGAAAGGAATAGACTTAAACTAACTCCGACTGAAGCACGCACTCCTGTCGCAAGCCATGGTGTCAAAAGGAATATATCGCCATATTTCTGGAGGCATCCCAGACCAAAACTCATTCGCACATCCAAGCAGAGCAAGAAAAACGATATTTCGGTAAACTTTCCTTTTTGGCCGACTGGCGAGAAGCCCAACTATAAGTCCCCCACGGCGAGTCGCTGGTTTGCCTCCTACCCACTTAGCCCAATGAGAGGTGAGATTTATCGTACAATCGCTGCCATTATACATGACTGGCACAGGAGCTGTGACATCCATAAAATAAAAGAAAAAGAGAAAAAGATGCTTTGCAGTACTCATCGAGAAGCTTTGAAGCAGGAGCAATTGATCAGGGATGAACTGACAGTCAAGGCCCACAAAAACTTTCTCGAATTGATTGACGTCAGCGCCAGGGCAAATAGGGAACGAAAGAAACGAATTATCGATCAACTGAATAAGGATGTCGAGGAGTACGCTCAACGTTGGGAGAAATTGAAAGCAATGCAATATACCGAAACTATGCTAGTGAAGGATTGTAAACTGTGTGAATACTCCATAGTGAAGACAGAGGCCCAGGATAGTAAATTTAAGTGCCTTGTTGGAATGGAAGATTACGATCCGATTGCCCACCTGAAGACTAGACCAACCTCTCTTGTAAGTGAGATTAAACAAACCGAAGTACAAAGTAGATGTAAAGGTGGTCAGGAAGAACGATGCGAGGATTTATCACACGTTGAGGATGCAACGAAATCTGACTGCCCAGTATATCTGCTTCGTTCTGTGAAGAAGACAACGGTTAGACCACGGTGTATAAAATTTAACAAATCATTGGAGCCTGTCGATCAAGTGACTCGACTTTCGACGACCAATAAGTACTTTAAGTCGCAGCAATTGCACAAGCCCTATGTGTTCGATTATCACCAAACATTTCATCAGTGCTGGGCACCACTCGAACCCATTCAAGTCATACATCGCCAGGCATTGAGTTCCCTTAAGGATTCCCCAGAAACAGCTCCATCAGTAGGCGGTTGCACTTGCAGGGAACCAACTGAATGCACTCGTGCCAATGTCGTCGAGGCGATTGTACAGAGTGCCGAGGCCATGTGGCAACATGCCGTGGATAACTTTGACAAAGCTTGTTCCGTTCAATTGAAGCCTGGCAACACCTATAAAAAAGATACTAACGATATCCAACTAACATATAATCGTAGCTACTACGATGCCAACGATGCAGATCTAATGGAGACAATGCTGCGCGATGGCATGAGCATACTGCGTAAGGATCCACGGTTTGTGTTTGCCAGTTTTCCTGATTCGCATAAGAACATAATGCTGCGTGAGTGGATAAAACGACGCTATGGCAAAACCTATTCGCAAGAAGAGATTGAGGCCACCATGAAATATGCCGGACTTGCTTTTAGAGCGGTCACAAAACTACAAAGGGCCCCGCCGTATCTCAATTTAGAGAAATTCCAGAATGCAAAATCAAACTATGTCAATCGTGGCAAGATGGATAAAATGGCCAACGAGTTGACAAGTTCATATAATCGTGCTCTCAATGAGAAACTAATGCATCACACTGCTTTCTGCTGGTCCTTCATGGGCGCCCAGTTTTGGAAGGGAGGCTACGGCAGCAACAACTTTTATGCCTACTTGCCGGCTAGGAACGATGATGTATTGCGGGTACGACCCTGGAATGGTTATAATCGAAATATGATTGATGCTCGTCGAGCAGGAGAAATGCGTGCTGCATGTTAAAAAACACAAATTTATAAAAATTTTAAATTTAATTGCGGTATTACGTATGAATTGTTTATAAAAATACTTTTGTGCTTCTTTTGGATTTAAACTTAATTATTATGCAAATAAAGTGTCAGTTCGTGAGCATCTTGATAAATCTAAATGGTTAAAATTAAATTTGTTTTAGTCAGTGTCAAGTGATGCTTTACTTTGAGTCGCTGAAGTAAGTAATTGAGATTAGTTCAGTTATTTGCATAAACAAATGAAACTATGAACTATTCATATACATATATATTGGCATAAAAGTCAAATTTAATTAATGAAGCAGCATACAAATGCTCTTGTTACGGGTGTTAGATGGTAATGGAGTCTCCTTCTTTTAGCTGGGCGCAAAAATTCATTGAAATTATCAAGCGTGAAATGAGCAGCTGTCACTGGAGCACAAAGGAAACATGGACATAGACAGTGAGACAGTAGATGGGAGATGAAGGACGAGAGACGAGAGACACAGGACATGGGCATGGCCACGAATGCACGCAAGACAGACATGGACACGGCAGACAGAGAAGCAGACGATACAAGAAACAGAGAAAAAGGCGAGTGGCAATTTGAAATTTCATTAAATTTCTCTTCTTTTTCGCTCATTGTTCGCAGTTGACAACAAAGAGTCAAGGCATGGAAATCTGAACAGCTGACTTGAGATATCGACAAATGTCAGAGACAAAATTGAATACAGGACAACGGCAACAACAACAACAACGGCCAAAGACTCTGGCTAAAGATTGGCCAACTCAATAGACCTTGCGGTAGTAAAAGTTTCTAATAAATTAAATTATGTCCGCAAAATTTTTAGCAATTTAAGGCATGGTCCAAACAGTCCAAGCATGTCGCAAATAAATTAATGTTGAATAAGTGAAGCTTTTAATCTTTCAAGTTACAGAAACTGAGTGTTGGGAGTTCAGCATCATCCAGGACATGGCCCATTCCACATAAATTTTGGAGACATCCGATAAAATTCTAGTCCGGAAACAGAGCGAGCAACAGGAGCATTTGAGCAATAAAATCCCATTTTTTCCGTAAGGATTTGCTGTCCGCTTAGACAAAATGCATGAGACGACTCCTTGGGGCAGGGGTGGTGGAAAAGTGTGGCAATGGCAATGGATTTTGTTTTTTTTCTGGTTCAAGGAAAAAAGAATACGTAAATTTGCCAACTGGGTGCAGAAAAAGTGAAAATGTGTTGGCATTAACGATTGCCAGCTTAACTCTCACTCTCTTCAGATAAAATGGCGATTGTGAATGGAGGATAAAGATACGGCAGGGACAAAAGGACTTACGCTACCCCACAAAAACAAAAATAAAAAAACAAATTCAGGTGACTGGCAGAGACTTTGTTGCGTTAGGAAGTTTACTTTAATTCCTTCAACCATGACTCGTCTTTTGTTTGATCGACAACGAAAACATACAAAAATATCAAGCAAGTGCTTTATATTGTCCTTAACGCTTAAGAGCAAATCGTTGTCAGACTAAAAGAAACTAACTGCAGGATTAGTGATGAAAAGGCTCTTAGCGACATTTGATTTAAGTGATGCATTTTGCATTAAACTAAGATGCAGTAACTAAAAACTGCCAAAAGAAACTGATTTGTTACCATTAAAAAAAAACACAAAATACCAATGAAGAAACGTTTCTCATAATAACAATATTGGCAGATTAAACCTGCTGATACATAAAGTTTGATTTCTTTAAAAACACAAAACGAAAAGTATACGAAATATCACAAACTTAAGATGTAGACTGAAAGTCCCATGTTAAACATACGGCAACACATGTTTTTAACATGTTTGTTTTTCCATTCTTGTAGCAAAGTTTTTTTTTCTTTTGGGTTTGACTTACTTAATTTATGCTCGACATACGGTCTTGATATACATAAACATAAGCCGAAACAGGACTCGAAATGGAGGGCTCAAGTCATATAAATGTCTTGCTAATGATTTCACGCACACACACACACACACACACTTGTACATTAAAACACAGTCTCTGGCACACAATCATTTAAATTCTATGAATTTGTCGCTTCAATTGATGGAAAAATCCTTTAAATGTTTTTAGCAATTGTTCGTTGGGTTTGAGTCTTAGCTTAGTGTGTCCTTTTGGGCCACAATTTATGGGGCAGACAGACAAAAACGATACATAGATGTAGACATGCAACAGAAGAAGAACAAGAACAACAACAGCCACTACCACTAACGAGGTCATTTAGCTGAGTTTTTTATTTCTTTTGGGTTTTTCATTTTTTTTTTTTTTTTGGTTTTTGTTGTCTTGGCCTACAGATGATACTCAAGCGTTTTGGCCCCATTCATATCCTGTCTTCCAACTCATTCATTCATTCGTTCGTTTGGGGTTCGGTCTTGGTTATGTGTTTTCTGTTTTCGGTTTTTCGGTTTCTGCGGCGAGTGCATTCAAACTGCATTATCCAGCTGGCCCCAGCCACAATCTGACCCGGTTGTTCTGACATCCCATTCCCAAATCATCTCATCTCATCTCTTTCTCCATATGCCTGGCAGTCCACTCTAGCTCAGGAACATGGCCGACTAACTTCATTTGGCGTACGCGTGATTTTCGTTTTCATTAGCACTTGTAGGCCACTTCTACATTGGCATGGACATCCTCTTTATTCTCCTCTCACTCTGCTGGCCCTCGATGTTCCCGATGTTGTGGCATTGCATATTAAGCTGCGGTCCCATTATGAGCTTGGCCATAAGCATACCAAATGGGCATGTGCTGGATATTAGATAGACTTATGTAGAAACTAGTACGTGTTAGGTAAACTGATAGGACTTCAATTTAAGAACTTAGTGTATCGAAAATGTTTCCAAATATTTAAAGGGTCAATCAAATTTGTTTGATTTCAATAAAATGATTATTCTCCGGTGGCAGTTTGGCTAATGGTCTCGAAATCGTTTTTAATTCATTTCCTTTCCTTTTGTCAGGGTAAATGGAAAAATTGCTTTCTTCCCAGACAAATAGGGAAATGCACAAACAGCGCTGGTGCTCATAAATTTCCGTTTTCGCCTTCCTGCAGCTGCTCAAACTAAAACTGAAAACTAAAAACTCAAAGAGCTTTAGAGCAGCAGCAAGGCCAAGCCGCAATCAACTTAGAAGTGGCATACTATACTATATGTATGTACTTACTTTACCCCATAAGCCAGCCACTTCTTTAAGATTTCTGGCGGAAAAAGAAACAAAAAAAGAAACGAGAAAACCAAGCATAAAATGAAAGAAAAGTATGTAGTATTTTTTCGCATGACTGCTTTAGCGTCGACGTGTCAAAAATCTGACAGGAAAAAATGAACTTCGTTTACACAGAGTTTCCAATTTCAACACTCACTTTGTGACTCCTGGCGAAATGTTTGGCTCTGAACGTGACAGAATGTCGTGTCTGCATAGAGATGGGCCTGAAAGAAGAACAAAATATTATCCTCAATATTATATTGTATAATTAGATGAGAGAGAGAGAGAGAGAGAGAGTAAGAGAGAGGCTGAAGGACGGCAAGCTCAATTAAAACAAACGTGGCTCGATGAGCACCGAAAATTGGGTTAAAACGTGCAGAGGAAAATATGGGAACCGCTTGAAATTGTTTCTATTTCAATTTGTACTTTTTGCCTGGTTTCGGTTTCGGTGCGCGGCAGCGGCTGGCGGGCAAGCGGAAGTGTGACATTTTTCGGTTATATTGAAATTTATGTTTCCGACTACCAGAAATCCGCACATTTACACAACTTTTGGGGCGAAAAGTTTTTGCTTTTCATGCCAACAATTTTCGACACACATCCGCGCCTGTGGTGACCGCCAACCACCAAAAGCCAACAGCAATACGGCAGGAAATTGGTTTATTTTATTCCCATCGACAGTTTTTGATTGTTTTGGGGTGAGTCTCAAATTAACATGCAACGTGATTTGCTTCATATTGCAATTAAAATATTAGTTTTTTTTTTTTTCAGCAAAATTAATTAAGCCAAATTTTTCTTATTTTCTACATAATTTAACTCTCTTCTTTCTCTCTCTTTCTCGTTAGCCCAATTTCTATGTGAATACTTTCAAAATATTCTCACAATATGTAATTATTTTTAATTTCAAAAGATTCTCTTAAATTTATAGTTATGAGTAATGAACAAAGGGAAAATGAAGGACAACGTGGCAATCAAGATGACGTATTTCCAGATTTAAATGAAGCCGCCTACACACCTCCGCCTAAAGCGGATGAACCACCAAATGGGGTTCCAGCTGTAACTTCAGAAGGCAAGACTCCAGGTAAACGGCAATTTCCTCCAGGACAGCCATCTGATCCCAATGAACAACATCAAAGATTTATTAAAACCAGTAAGTATCCTCCATCTTTAAGTCTTTGAAATAGACGAAAAGGCTTATCAAGAGTTTCTTTTTGTTTCTCAGCTGAAGACGAAGGCGACACGATTTTTGAGAAAATTATGTACATTATATCCCTAGCCCTGGCGATAATATTCTTCCCCATTGCTTTTTTCTTGTGTATTGTGGTAGTGAAGGAACACGATCGATTGGTAGTCTTCCGTCTGGGACGACTCAGGTGGTACATTAATTTTGTCCTACTTGGGTTGCTAAATTGCTAACTTAATGCATTGCAGAAAGGGAATGCGAGGTCCTGGCATTACTTGGGTTCTTCCCTGCATCGATAGTTGGATGACTGTGGATATGCGGACCATTTGCGAAGTGGTGCCATCTCAGGATATCCTTACCAAGGATTCGGTGACAATTCGCGTGGATGCCGTGCTCTACTACTGCATCTACAGTCCGATGGATGCTGTCATCCAAGTGGCCAACGTGTATGAGGCCACCATGATGATAGCCCAGACGACTCTGAGAACTATTGTGGGATCGAAATCTCTGATTCAATTGCTCACCTCAAGGGAAGCTCTGTCGCGAGAGATTGGCTATGCAGTGGATGGAATAACTGAGAGATGGGGTGTGAGGGTGGAAAGAGTTGAATTGTGAGTTTGTTTTGAATACATTGCTAAGTTTAATCTCTGAATTTGGTTTTAGAAAGGATATTCGTCTGCCTGAAAGCTTACAAAGATCCTTGGCCAGTGAGGCTGAGGCTCATAGAGAGGCACGAGCAAAGATAATATCGGCAGAGGGTGAACTAAAGGCTTCGCAGGCTCTGAAAGATGCATCTGATGTGATGGCTGAGAATAAAATTACCTTGCAGGTAAGTCATTGGCTGTTAGTTATGTGGTTGATAATTCTTATTTTATTTCTCCAGTTGAGGCATTTGCAAATTCTAACATCAATAGCTTCAGAGCGTCAATGCCATATAATCTATCCATTCCCCATGGAAATGATGACACCCTTTGAGAAACCAGGAAAAAGTAAGGGTGGCGGCGGTGGTGGAGGGGGAGGCGGTGGTGCTGGTAATAACAACAGTGGTTATCCATCATTTTTGCCATTCTTTGGCGCCAAAGAGGAGGCTCCACTACCTCCGCCAGCTACGTCCCCGCCACCGCCACCCGAACCAGAAGCTTCACCCAACAGTCAAGGCGGAAACAGGCCAACACCAACCATGGACTCTCAGATAGATCCATTTTCAAAGGCCACTAATACAAGTACTAAAATATAGTTTATTTTCTAATATACTTACACCATGCCAAAGTCAAATTTAAGGCAATTTTCATAATTTCCGGAAATGGAAATTTTACTTTGGTCCGAAATAAGAAAACAAAATCTAATAAAAATCGTTTTTCATTTAGAATATTCCAACATGGCGATTCAAATCTATAAGAAACTTATGCAAAATTAAAAAGTTTTGTGCCTTGAACTGAGTCGAAATTCCAAAATTATTCATAATGTAATAATTATTAATTAATATTTTTGTCAATTTTCTTATTAATAAAAGGGAAACCAACAAAATATTTTCATTGCGGTTAAAATTTTATGAAGGAAATTGAGTTCTGTGTTTTGCATGAAATTTGCCAAATTTGCAGTCATGATAGAACTCTGGCTAATTGACACTAATTTCGTTTTAACCTGTGTTACAGGTAACACGCTGTCACCATAGACATGAAACCACAAAAATGAGCAAGTAACTAACTATCTTAATCAAGTCAAAGTTGTGTGCAAATTTTAAAACTCACACACTTCACACAGAATGCTTACATACGTACATGGAGTAAAATTAAGTTTTAACATTGTATATTTGTAAAAGGTTTTTGCCTTTTTCTAAGGCAAATTTATTATTTCATTTTCACACATGCCATGGAGGGAATAGGCAATGGTGAAAAGTGGGCGTGAGCCACGCCTTTACTCATAAACAAGGCGTTAATGCACTTCAAATGCGAATGTGGGTGGAATGTGCATCGTAAATTAGCTGCATGTAAAACTTTCCAACTAATGTGCAAGAAACTCTAGGTAAAAGAAATCACCGAGGAGAGACGACTTGGAGACAACAGACAAAAGTTCAGCAATCGTTTTCTGTAAGCCACTTTTCTTTTTTAGGACACGGATAAGAATGACAAATTTAAAAGATAAAAAATGGATGAAATCAATTCTCAATAATCAAAAATTATGAAACATATTTTACAGATCATATTTTACTTCTGTTCCATTTGAACACCTAATGGGAAACTATATAATTTGGTTTTTAACATTGAAAGCTGGTCATTTCGTATAGTCAAATCTAAAAGTTTGTTTAAGTCTTTATTTGGTCAAAAAATCAAATTTTTCATTTAATTGTTTTTATTGTAAATAATTTACAAAATTATCGACCATGCTCTAGCAAAATGAGGTGAAGCAGACGAAGGAAAGTTTACATAAACTAAAGGTTTGGAGACAAACACTATTTACAATTAGGCTTATATAAATGGGTGAAATAATTTAATAAATAACACAGAATATTACCAAAGGTGCCCAAATATATTGTTTCTTTTAATATACTTCCACTTATAATAAACGCTTTTGGTGTACTGCAAATAATAACAAAATTTCTCAACCAAAATCAAATAAAAGTGATAATAAATTAAGAAAATGTTAAAAAATAATTGTTTTGAGGTCAATCGATGCGTAGCTGTTAATATAATCGTTGTGACATTTTCCTGTTTTCTTTTTTTTTACATATTCTAGTATGAAAAATGCGAAATGTATTTTGTCTGGTGTGTTTCCGTTTCCGGTTGTTTGCTGCTTTACAGCACGGCTTCTCTGTTTGTGTTGTGGGCGAGCGTGCGTAATTTGGGATGCGTGCTTATTCCCCATTGCGTTTTTCGGGACAGCGCCTACACACACAGTCAAACGCATAGATACAGGTACATCTAGAGCTGCAATTACATGGCAACCAACTGACTACCTAGTAAAAACCTCTCCTGCCCGGTCACACCGCTCCCTGAAGCTTTGTTTACGTGTTTATCTAGCTGCCTGGTTGAACATTTGTATGTATGTATGGTTGGTGTGTGTGTGTGTGTGTGTGTGGTTGATGAGAGATGCTTTTGGGTGTAGAAGTCGGCAAAAGCTGTTTGTGTAGTACCACCATTCCAACTTTCTAGCTGTCTCTCTGGCCAAAATCCTATCCAACTTGCCAGTGGCAGGCAGCGATGCATATTCAAATTTGATTTATGCAAATGTTACATGGTAAAGTCGCTGTTCCACCTCCAATCTTGGTCTGGATTGGAGCACAGAGGTCCCCTTTGTAGCCAATGTTTACTGAAATCCGATTCATCCAAAAGTGGCCAGCTATTCCAGAATACATACTCAAATCCTTCATCTTCGCTTGGTTTAGTTGGACAGGGAGTGGGTTTCTTTAATTCTCGTTCAAACAAGCATATGGGATTTAGCATGATGATGTGAGCATAGTGGCGGAAATTTCCTAGAGGAAATAAGTACTACGTATGAGATCAGCTTCTTTATATGCAAATATCTGAAATGCATAAACGCTTTTCCTCACTTAGTTATAAGTTGTAAGTAAGCCCCTTTTCATATTAGATGGATATTGGGCTCCGCTACTGTTTTAGGGATCTGAGTGGGGTATCTGCTCTTGGTGCACTTGACATTTGGTCATTTTCAGTTGGCAGTTGGATTCCCTTTCTCTCCAATCATCCTCTGGTTGACACATATGCCACCCGTGACCGTAAATGTTCTGCCATCTGTTAACCCAGAGGTTCCAGCTGTCACTCAATCTCTGCCCCGTCTCCTGTTTTCTCTTTCCTCTATCTCCTTCTCCAGTTTCGTTTGGCATTGGTTTAAGGATTTTCTTCTTTTATTTTTTTGTTTTCTGCCTTTTTTTGCTTTTTGCTTGCTGTTTGCCATTTGACCTCAGCACGATTTTATTTTGGAGCGATTTTTATTGACTCAACTTGGCATTCTTTTTCATCTTTTCGTTAACCTTACTCTGCATTCGATTTCATGTTTGTCATTGTCAATCTCATTTATCGACATCCGTTTAATGTCCAACAATTTGAATGGAAACTGTGGTATTGCGCAAGTGGAACTCTCATCGGTTTGGTCTGGTTTTGTTTCGTTTTTTTCTGTGGTTGAACTCGATTCGCCAATTGCTGATTCGTTCAAGGTCGTCCCAAGTACTGAACGGATACTGTTTCGATTTTTCACAATTTTTCCGTTTTTTCTTTTCCGAAGCAATTATTTTAAAAATCACATCCTCTCTTAGTATGTCGGATTTGGCTACATTCTAGAATCTGATTGGGACAATTTAAATTGAGGGAGATTTGCCCAAATGAATCTGAATTGGGCTTACAAGCAAGTAGAAGATTAATCGTCAACTCATTTAGCTGGAAATGTAATCAAGTCTTTTTTTAACTTTTTTTTTTTGTATAATCACTAGGAACTTATGTATATCCTTTATAGAATTGGATATCTAAATGAGTTAAGTTCATGGCAAAATTCAACAGATAGTATTTACCTGAATTTATAAACTTAAGAAATTGGAATTTTCTTGACAATTTATGTATATGGTCCTCAAAATGTTATTTTTTTGTTAAACGAAATGGGCTGCCATTTTTATATAAACAAGTTCGTGCAAACTTTATATATGTAGGTTTAAAAATAACCCTTGAGTCTATTGTTCTTTTATTGGCATTTTACCATACCAAGCAAAGTGAGTCGTTTTATGTACTTTGCCAACCAGCAGAAGGAAGGACAACAAACGTTGTCATCTAAACATGCTGTAAAACGGCTTGGTAATTGAACCACCTGCATTGTTTGGCAACCTTTCTACAGGATGAGGCTGAGTCTATGGCTGAGGATGCACATTCCAAGCCACACCCAAACAAGGCAAACCAAGTCACAATTGTCTAGGCAAACAATGGTCACGAGAAATCAGCAGCAACCTGAGGATAACTTTCAAGTGGAACCACACAGACAGAGGGACCATTAAGTGGAGAAACCTGAGAATATGTTGTATAGGGCTGATAGGCCGGAAAGATGGGGACAGAGATGGGATCATGACGACTACAATAATGATGATGATGATGACGATGGTGGAGGATGGCAATTGCCAGAGCTGTGTTATTAACTAGAGAAGACATTTATGCGGGCCACACACAAAGGTAAAGGTGCTTGGAATTCGTTTCGTATACAAGAATAACTGTTTGGCATAAATTAGCTGTAGGGCCAGGCTCAGACCGCATTGTGTCAAATGCAGAGCCAAGGACATAAGGACTCCCCATTGAAAGACCAAGAAGTGCCAAAAGAAAAAACATGTGTCAACTGTAACAATAATAACAACAACAGCTAACAGGGAAATGGGAAGAAAATGAGGAAACCAGAGACAGAAATAACTTACAAACACTCAAACCGAAAGTTTTCCTCCTTTTGCGTTTTTTCTTTTTGGTCAAATGCAAATTGTGTGCCTGAAAGTTGGCAGTCATAACTAACTCGAACTCAGAAGGCCTCACTCCCGGAGTCCTAAAGTCCTGAGAGTTATAGTAACTAAAATTGTTTGCCAACAACAGCAACAAAACTCTTCAACCAGCTACTTTTGCTGTTTCTTAATGAAAGGCACGCACAACCACCCAACAACACTTCACCGCACCACACTCCTTTACCGCACAGCAACCACAGAAAACCCCATTAACCACCCAGCCATAGAGTTACCCACGCGAAGATCCTTAGCATGTTATGTAATCTGAAAAAGATGTTGGCATCCTGTGCGACAGTTGTTGAAACTACATGAACTACTAAAGTATTATTATTTTTTCTCTCCTCATTTCTGTTTCATCTTAAATAATTTCTGCCTTTGGTTTTTCTTCACTTGCCTCAATTTCATTAACTAAGTGGCCATAGCAATTAAGTTCGGTGCAGTTTTTGGAATAATATAAATTAATTAGAATATGCTAATGAGTAGAACCTGCCACTTTCCTCCTATGTAACCACAGCAACTCCTTCCCTCTTCTTCTCTATATATATATATATGGATGTATGTAAGTATATAGTCGCCTGCGACGGCCCATCGAAAGCCGAGTTAATTTACTTGAATAAATTAACGCAAAGCGGAGCAGAGACAAAATGCAAGCGAAGCGTGCAAATGATTTCAACTTTTCTCCCAAATGAGACAAACGTCTTAGAACAGCTGCCAAACGGAGCTTCAACTTTGTCCTCCATTTCTAGGGGTTTACATTCTAATGTCTTAACAAATATTTGTCTACTTCCAAGTTTGGAAGCCAGGCCATTGGCATACAAATGATCTATTTTTGTTCTGTCTACGAAAATGTTTGATTTGATGCAAATGGTTGAAGCTGGTTTTCAGCTGTTGATGCTAATGAAGAGAGTATTTTGAAAAGAAACATCTTTAATATTATTTTAATATAGGAACATCATGAGCTAATTCCTAGCCGATTGTTAAAGGTATAGAGTTAAAAACTTTTCATTCAAAATTCAGACCAGTTTTTGTAAATTTAAAACTTCTTTCTTGTCTTTATAAAGTATTTCAAACTAAACTGAACTCAATCGGTAATTTTCTATTCTTCTTTTTGGCCAAGTGCATTGGCTAACACTGTTTGCTCAAAATAATTTTTAACAATTCTCAGACAATATTTGTGCACTTTTACTTACAATCGACTGCTCATCTAATGGCATCATTTCTTTATCGAAATCCCTGATACGGATAAAGTCATTGAAAGTCAACGACGATTCTTTCCATACAAATTTTGTTGGGCCACAAAAGAAAAATTCTAATTTGGTACTACGATGGCACTCTCATTCCCGTTGCCTCCTCCATGCCCTAACAATCTGCCTCACTATCTTACAATTCCCAGTCTCTTTTGGTTGTCTGGATTCTGTTCAATTCGGTTCTGTCTGCTCAACTGTCTGGAAGAGTGCACAGTGGCAATGCTCCACTCACATTTGGCATTGGCACAGAAGGAACAAAAAAAAAAAACAACAAACCAAAAAAAAAGGTGGCACAATTCCCATTGCCCATTCTACTTTTATAGCCAGCATTAAACCAATTTCGGCAGGCAGACGAATTCATTTTGTCAGCAAGCAGAATTATCGCCTTTTTCATTCATTTTCCTCTTTTTTTTTTTGGTATTGATTGGCTAAGGAAATTGAAATCGGTAGCAATTTTACCGCACAAAATACAATTTGGGATTGCAGACAGCTTTAAAATGCAATAAATGAGACGAAATTGCAAAGGATATTAACCGATTGGCTAATTGCCTTCTCAATTTCTGCTGTTCCTTTGCCAAAAGTACTAAGGAGGGAAGGAAAGTTTTAAATGGTTAGATATTACACATTAGATTGGCATTTGCAGTTGAAACTTGAACATTAATAGTTAAATGTATTAAATTAAGGGAAAAGCTTAAAATGAAATTAATCGACTGAATTCCTTCTATTGCTATTTTTTCAAGAATCAAATTGCTATGGCGACAAATGAATATATCTACCTACTTATCTCGTGTTACCAATTAAATTCAGATAAATGATTTGGAATTTATTTGTTTGTCATCTAAAAGATAACACAGTCAATGAACCATACCGTAATCTGATGCATCAAATATTTATCTTTCAATAACTCAAGAACTATCTTCATCTCACTCCAACTCACACTTACCATGGCAACGGCGACGTCTTTCACTCATTGTTTTTCCCCATTAAAAGCAATTGTCTGTGCTGCCTGTCAAGGCACAATTATCACAATTAATTTGTTATTTCCACATGGGCGCACCAATTCAAGCTGCATGGCCAATAGAAATTTTAAATTTTGGCCACAACGTGTTCAATTGAGCCAAAATAGAACACAACATGGTCATGGTCAATAATAATCGAGGATTAAATTTCAATTGTTTCGTTTTTATTTCACAAACATTTTCACTATGCCCTTGTACGCAATTTCCAAAAAAGAAAACCAAATTGGGGGGAGGGGATAAAAGATCAAAAATACAAAACAAAAGAGCCAAAGAGCCATGGCCAACTTTCATTCTTCATTATCGGACAGGAGGTCTGATAAACTTAGATCCGATGAACGTTTCTCCAGTTCATCTCCATTACGGGCCTGATTGGGCAAAACACTGGGCAGAGCATACATCTTGAGACACACAATGACTTGTTCATAAAACATATGCTCAGAGCGTTTCATCATTGCGGCAGCACGATAGTTTAATGGGTCGTTGGGATTCGGATTTCGCAATAATTGGGGCAGAAACGTATCAAATATGTTAACTAGATCATAGCTAGGCGACCAGGCCTGCTTAAATACATTCATGCATACTAGACCTGTAGTAAAGTCAATATTCGGATGCAGTATCTTGGTGACAAATCGAACACGTGGAGCCTTCAAGGGATAGTCCTGTGGCATGACCACACTCACATTCCAAACGCCACCCGAATAGGCAGTACCCATCGGTCCCTCAAAGAATACATTCAAATTAACCAAATCATCATCAACTGTGGTACGATGACCCGAGGCCATTAGACGATTCACATCGCGATGCAAACGACGACCGACCATGGGCGATGTTGTGTTCACAACGACTCCATTACTGCTGGCCATGGTTGGTCTCTTTTGTCATTCAGTGGAACTCCACGAACAAGGATCTACTGGGATTTTGACTGCACTCGTCTGTTAAACAGCGGTACTATCAACAGTATGCATCTAAACAGAAAACCAAAAAAAAAAAAAGGATAAATAGCCATGGTTAACACGGAAACGCGATGAACTTAAATGCCACACTTACACATGAATTAAAACCAAAATTTTGTTGTTTTTACATCGAATTTTTTTAAACAATTATGTTGGAAAATTAGAAAGCAATTGCCTACTTCACCCCAAGTGACATAAAAATGAAAGCTTCACATTGACAAGCACTTTTGGCTTGAAGCCAAAATAAATAAATTTCATTAATTGTTCGTTGGCCAGTGCCAAATGTTTGTAATTGCCTCTAACGATGCTGACCTAATCATAGCCTTTAGACTGGGGTGAATAGGGGAATTCTCAATGTCACAAGAATATTTTCGTAAAGCTTCTGAACGAACTCATTGAATTGTTTTAAAAAGTTTTAATTCTTCAAAATTGCAAACAGTTTTTCAAGTTAATGTTAGATCAATGTTTAGTGTCTAAATATTAACTATTAGTTTGTTATATATTAACTTATTGGCTGATTGTGAATTGATACTTTTGAAACTTGTCTGGCAAGTAAAATACATATGCATGTAAGTACTTTACTGATTGTTGCCAATGGAGTCAATACTTTGAGCAAAGAGAATATTGCCGTAACTTCAATGGACAAGTGCATTAAAGTTAAATGGACTTGGGCTAAATGCTGCAAATTGCTGCCATAACAAACACAAACAAATACAGATACAAGTACAGATACATTTGTATCTGCATTTGCCACAATGGCAACAATGGAAAACAATGGGTAAATAACGACTAGAAAATTGTAAAAAATGTTGCCTTCGCATGAACAAAATCCTTGCCCTAAAGCTTTTATTATTTTTTTTTTATTATGTGCGTCTCTTTCTCGCTCTCTCTCTTTTAGCCAACATATTTCTCGTGTTCTCTACTCCAATGTCTCCCTCCCAGTTTATCCCTTTCATTTGCTGTCCCACTCCATCTCTGTCTGGGTGTGGAATGCGGCGCATTGTTGCAGTTTTCACAGTTGAGTGCGTGCATTGTTTTTGCTGTCAGCGTGAACGGCGCGTCGACAATGAATAATTAGAATTCGCTGAAGGTCTACATAGTATGTAGTAGTGGTGTCCTTTCCCCTGCACTGACGTCCCTTGGCTTTGACCATGCCGGCGACATTTAGTTGTGTGCAGCAAATAAACATAATGAAAAGGGCCAAGCAAACTTTAGATTTGCCCAAATTTCAATCCTCCATGCTTTTGCCCAGTCATGCTTGAAAACTCTCTGTGAGTCAGCAGAACTTTTAAAAGGAATTCCTCTATTTAATAATGGTCAATGCTACTCAAAGGAGTAAATGTTATTTGTTTAACTTCTTAACCAATTTTATAGATTAACTGACTTTCAGATTAGAAACAACAAAATGGTTGGTCACTATTAACTTAAAGCTACATTCATTAAACAATTATTAAAAATTTAGTTTGTGAAAGAATTCTTAAGATTAGATTGATTAGATGATTGAAAGAATGAAGAATCTAAAGCAAAAATGAACATTGTTTTGAAGCTTCTTAGGAGTTAAAATTTGAAAGGATATATCCTAAACATTATCTTCCCCTTGCATTTGGTGTTATAAAATTGCTTTTATGTAGTGGATGCCTTTATTTGCACATTATGTTAAGTATGTTTTAAAATTCATGAAAGCAAATGGAATGAATGAATTTGTTATTAACAATGTCCATAAAATGGAATTTCCTTGAATTGACTCTGGTCATAGAGAATTGATTATACGCAAAGGAATGAATTTCATTTTTTTGTTTCTTTTTGTAGAAAATTCCTTTTACATGGAACTTTCCAATATAATTGCGTTTAATGTGATTTTCAAGTGCATAAATAAAATCTGTAATAGATGCCATTAAGAACATTTTATCTTGCCATTAAAACAATATGGAAGCGGCCAACTCTCGACTATTACAGCCAGGAAAATACGATTATCGCGTAAAATTAACGTGAAATTAATGCAAACTACGCGGCCTCACTGCCTCCTGCGTAAGTAGAAGAATAAGTCTGAGACTCAGTTTCACTAGACACACAATGCCACGAAAGGGAAAACCGTGATTAAAGACGGAGGGGCTGAGGCCAAGTCTGGGACCAGACGACGACATTAAGTTAGAAATAATCTCAACATGGGCGTTAATTTTCTTAGCTGAATTGTTCTCTTTACAGCCGAGGAGTCTCTGTGTGTGTAATAAACTCATAATGAAGTTGTATCTTCGCCTTTGCCTATGGCTAAAAGCCACATCGACCACGTCAAAGGCTTCGTTTTCGCTACGCCAGTGGAAAAAGCGTGGCCAACATTTACCCCAAAGAGGAACAGAAACACAACAAAGCAAACCAAACAAAAAAAAAAAAGAAATGAAAGAATTTTCACCATGAAAACAATGGCTTTTGGCCAAGGAGAGAGCAAACATTGTTGACGGATGCAAAACTAAACAATGGTCGAGTAGCAAAAACAATGCTCGGCGACAAAAGGCAGACATAAAGAGGATAGCTAAAAACCAGCCCAATATCAGGGGCGCCAGGCAAAGAGCCCGCAAAACCGCTGGCAGTTCCACGGGTCAGTTCAAGCCCCAGGCGTAATTCTTTTTCTCATTTCTCTTCAACTTGCTTTACACGCAGAAAACCATTTTAAGTCGCAGGTGTTGCTGAAATTGTAAAATTTGAAAACTGGTTTAATCAGAGATGTGAAAAATTGGTCCTTAAAATTGTGGTAATAAAGACAAAACTAACTACGAAAACTCATAGACTATTTGAACGAAGTGATATCTTTATATTACTAATTTTTAATAATCTTTTAAATAATCCTGTGGTCGATTATCTCAGGGTTAAAAGCTAGTAGTAGGACAAAATTTATATATGTGATACATATTTCCTCCCCCCTGGATTCTTTCTTGTGACGCCCTAATCGATATATATATACGTACGTAATCCTTTACAATTGTTTAGCCTTTTTGGTGACTCTTTTCGCATTTTGGTCACGCTTGGTAAATCTTGAAACAATGAAAAATATTCAATAAAAATGCAATATAAGTTATACATACATATACGAATGCTTTGGCAAAAATGTCAAGAAAAAAGGGAAAGAAAAAAGAAGCTGGTTGGAGAAAAGTGTTTCTTTGCGGCAAGAAAATGCTGGGGCCCATACGCGACATATTTATGACATTTTAAATGAAAGCACGTGTTTCGCAAGGCAAACGACAAAAGCCGATGCTAACGCCTCAAAAACGTAACAGGCACGCCCACACCTGGGCAGGGAAAAAAGAAAAACAAGCTAAAACGAGACCATAAAATGGCATGCGAGAGCAATAAAAACTAGAACAACAGCTACTAGCTCCTCTATAAGGGCCCAAGGACTCTCTTGGCTAGGACTAAGTCTAAAACGGTTGGAGTACAGGTGAAAGGCAGATGGTAAGCATTATTTTCAAAGTACATTGAGCTTGAAAATGACTTTGTAAATGGCGCTCGACAAATATTTTATTACCCGGGCAACACAGCTAGCTGAATTTTTACATTGTATCCAACGCGGAGAGCGTTTGAAGTGCCTTCACCTTATTTATTTTGGCATTTTAAGCAAATTATTAATATGTTAAAGACAAAAAGATTTGAAAGAAAAACGAACGCGAATGGAAAAAATTCAAATTAATCTTAAT
Organism: Drosophila insularis; assembly: GCA_018903935.1. Lineage (NCBI taxonomy): Eukaryota > Metazoa > Arthropoda > Insecta > Diptera > Drosophilidae > Drosophila > Drosophila insularis. The sequence continues at coordinate 6,871,382 of JAEIFP010002295.1, forward strand.
GCTTTTCAACTTGCTCATTTAGTTATCGAATTTGGAATTCTTTAATGCTTAATCATTGAGTTGCTTAATTACTCGCATTGAATTGTGAGATAGAGTTCCAATTTCTCAATTGATTTTTTCTTGCAAATAACTATATGAATTTGATTTGGCTAGAAGCATTTTAAATAAAGAAATGGAAACTCCAACTGCATGGTCTGAAGACGTGCAAATTGCATACGATTATGCCAAAACAGCCATAAACCGATTAGCTGCTATGAATATTTATGGCCCATAGAACAGGATGTGCCAATGGCATCTGCAGTAAGTCGAATGGGAAATGCAACAAGCTAGGAAACGAGCATCATTCCTTCTACTTACTCTACTTGTATTACTGATAATTGTATCTACGATTTAAGTCTTAAAGTATTCATGAACATTCTTCTTTCAGTAAAGTTTAATAGATATAGAATTTTCTTTAAATTGCTGCCAATAAAATCTATTGAATGCCGCATTCTTTGACCATTCATTGGCCACTCTTTTCAAACAAAGGTAAACTTTACACTGTTACACTCTGTTTTTGACAGCCTTTTGTTTACTTACCTAGAAATTTACCGCACAAAGAGGTCCAACCAAAATCCACAAGGGTAACTTATGGGATTGCACTTGTGCAACAATTCTTTTTGAAATATATGAATATATGAAATATATGAATGTATGCATATTGTAAAACAATAAACAACTATTGATACGGATATAAATAAAATATTTGCATTTAAACTACCAGTTTTCGATGGATAGCATTTTGTTTTAGTTATTGCTGCTAGTTGCTTACGTTGCTCGGCGGCTTTCTCTTTGAGAATAAAAATCATCATCAAACATAAATAAATGATAAATGGGATAAGTTTGACACTATACAAAGATGGATACATCCACTCTGTGGCCATTTAAAGCACTCTTTGTTTGTGGTCAGTACTTTTAGATGGCATAAATATTTGTTAACTTGGCCCATTCATCACTTGCAATGGCCAACTGACCTTCAACTAGCAGATACAGATACATACAAAAAGATTGAATTGGCTTCTCTTCGCTGATTTATGCTTTGAATGGACTTAATCGATTTTAATCGTCGCCATATACCGTTCAAGTGAGCGCTCAATGAAGTGCTCAATAAAACACACGCGAATGCTGCTCGCTGGCCACGCCCCTCACATCCTACACGCCTTTCGCCCACCATTTCATGGGTCTTTTTTTTTTTTTTTTTTTTTTTTTTGGCACGCGCATAAAAGCGGAAGGAAGTCTCTAAAGGCGCGGCTAGAAGTGTTTTGTGTGTGTTTGTATGGCTTTGTGAGTGTGTATGTGTGTGTGTGTGTGTGTATGTATTGTTTCAGTTGATTTGTTCATCGATAAATCTCTTTATCGCCATAATCGTTAAATCGTTCATTCGTCACGGACTTTGATTGCTCCCACCGAGGCAATGAAGCCATCGACTGAACAGCCAGCAGTGGAATCAAAAGATTTCTAAAATTTCAGAAAATGCAATTACTAAAGAATAGGGTGATATAATTTCTAATAGACAACAAAGTAAGTAGAAAGCTTTAAATGAATAGGTGTTGAATATCTCAAAATAACCCATCCATCTGAATACAAATGATCCTCCGTTTAATAGCTGAGTATGCCGTGGTTGGCCTTGGGAATTTTAATAATAATTTAAAAAAAAAAAATTAATCTCCATATTTAATTTTTTTTCATATTTACCATTAGCATTTTAAATCTAACCTACGGCAGTTCCACTGTACTTCATTTCTACTCTCAGTGCAGACGTCTGCTCCACTTCCATCTGGCTTTAGCAATGTTGTTTGTGTTATAGCTGAACGCACACAATGTGCTCAATGGATTGTTAGATGTAGTCGTAGTTAGAGTCAGTTGGATACCGGGGCCGGGAGAGTATCTTCCTTCCTCCAGCCAAAGTGCCATGTGCATTTGACTGTAAGCCTGACGAATTTTCTCCAAGCAAACAATTTAATAACTGATTAAGCGCAGCTCTTAAGTAAGCAATTTATAGAGCCTGCATGAGCTTTGGCGTTACACCTGTCAAATGGGATTATAATAACTGTTGCACTTGTTAGCCGGTCTCTCTCTAGTTAAGGCTTGAAATACGTTAAAGTAAACCCAAGTAAATACACACGTTTTGCCACATTTTCACGCACTCGTTGCTATTTGTTGCAGGGAGGGGAAACTTTGCGCAATTTATATTCAAACTTTTGGCCCTGGGAAAAGCATACATACATACATATGTATACATGCATGCCAGTGTAGAGCCGGAGGCATGTTTTTAGTCCAAAATTTGCAAATGCAGGCAGCAATTTTCAAGCAGAGCAGAGCATGAGCATCAGCGTCAACAGCATTGTAAACAAATTTCCATTTGGCGTGGCAGAAACTGAACTAAAATTAAAAACAAAAAAAAAGAAAACAAAATGGGAAAAGAATCACACAAAAACTTTTCTGCCTCTGTCTGTAATGTGTAACAAAATTTCTGATTTATTGTAAAAGTTTGCACATTTTCTGTTCAAATAGTTGAATGTGATATGTCTGCTTACATGAGTGTGTGTAAATGTCCTGTGTATGTGAGTGTGTGTGTGTGTGTGTCTGTGTCTGTGATGACGGACGACTGTCATAGTTTTTGAGTGCGGATCTGAAATACAGTAAGATTATTTAAAATGTGTAGGCTGGAAAAGTGCAGGAAGAAAAGGTGGCTTAAAGTTCACTAGGCGTATGAAATGCAATTAGAGCGGCAAAAGTTTTTAGCCAAAACACTATGAAAAGTTTCATATTTAGTTTGAAAATATGACAACATGAAACTGAAAGTGCCAGCAATTAAATGGAGTAGGTTAGACATATATAAATAATTTTAATCCACTTTTATTTCACTTATACTTTTTGATTGAGAATCACAGAACTTTAATATTTTACTTTCTCTAACATTTTGAATAGCGAAAGAATATTTCAAAAGATAAATCGGCCAATTACGAAGGCTAACAGGAAAGAGCAACAGACTTCTTAATCATTAAGAAACCAAATTAATGAACAATTATTATTAATTTTTTTATAAATATTGGAAAGTTAAACAAAAACGCCTCAAAAAATTCGTTTATACATATTTCAACCATAATTTTATTAAATTTGTGTAAAGTTTTACTTAATTGTTTTTTATAGTTTTCTTCCTTGCCTATCTACTTCATTTGGTGTCCATTTGTATTATTTTGGTTGTAGATTTTAAACTTTGTTTCCTTTTACAGGTTCAACTTTCGTGCAAATTCAATTTAAATTATATAACACAATGAGCCATGTGTATGTAGTCAACACCATTCCTCATCAACTCTGGTTCCAGGGCTTTGTTAGACATTCTAATTAGAAATTTGATTTCGCCTTTAACCGAAACGAAGGCAAACATGTCGAACTTCTGTTTGGCGGTTTTGTTACCAGTTTCCGCGGTTTGCTTACATTATTACGCAAGCGCAAAAGTTTTTTTTGTGCGGCATTGTTTGTGAAACGAATTGGTATCCTGATTGCCAAGTTCTGATTCCTGTCTGCTGTCATTATACCCCAGTGGATGGCGCCATTGTTTGAGAGAATTAATTTCTGATTGGAGTGCAGTTGTCGCTTATCGCTCGAGTGCGGCCTTGTAATTACGCAACGGTGCCACAGACAAGGTGTTGGCCCAAGACTTCACTTTTCTATCTATTCTTATCTTTTGAATAGCTTTTGTTTGTCGGTATACGAGAATTATGCGTTCCAGCTCGCTAAGCTGGCTTTGGCTGTGAAAGATTAATGTGACTTTAAATTCAAAGAGCGGCACTTACCAAATTTATGTACATATGTATGTACTTAATTCGTATTTCTCTTAACTTGATTTAATTAGCCTAACAAGATTCTGGTTCTGTTTCGTTCACGTCTCATACACAATGAGGATTAGCACGTGTTGCCTTTTTTTTGTTTTTGAGAAAGAAAGTTAATTAATTTATCATTGTTTTTGCCTTTTCTATGACATGATACATCTGTCCACACCAAAACAAATTCATTTATTTCTCAAGAGTTCTCTCTTATTCACTTTCTTTGACGCTTAGGCGTTTGTTTCATTAATAATGCAGCTCAGATACCCAAACAAAACAAACAGACAACAGAACTATGGGCAATTCTTTGCATTAAATGACTAAAATTGATAAATAACATCAACAGCTTGCCTCAAAATGTACTAACTTCAGTCTGGGAAAATCAATATCCATATGGTGGACTAAGTCGAGATGGGAAGTATACAAAGGCACGACATGAAGATATATCAGACATTTGAATTACCTCCAGCTATTTGTTTCAATTTGTCAATCAAGATGACACAAAAGCCAACGGAAATTGAAATTAAAAACCTTGGTTTTTGCTTATCTTCTTTTCTATTTCTCTTATGAAGAATAATCTTGGCAAATATCTGATGTGACTTTGTCTGCGATTTAATGATATTGAAAACAAAAAATATAAATCGAATTCTAGGAATGAAAAACAGAAAAAACAAAAACACGTGACGGAAATCAAAGTTCTTCTTTTACTCAAACAATTAATCATCAATTTCTAAGACAATGATAGATATCTATGTATAAAGCCCGCATCAAACTTAGTTTAAAAAAACGTAAGTTGGTATAGTTAACTTCGAATATTTTATTCTACCAATCTGCTACTTACAAAGTCGCCAATAAGGATATTAGGTCTATCTAATTGGTACTTGAATAATTTTTTTTTTCTTGGTCTTAAAATCGTAGCCAAACATTTATCACTTTTATGGCATAATACAAATGTGTCATCGATTGGGCATTGATTATCATTCTTTCAAAGGCCATGCCAACACGTCTATCAAGGCTGTCAAAGCGTTTATCACTTGCCAACATTATCTGATTAGATGTATTGGCCTTGTCGAGTGTTTCATCACTATACTTAACACACACACACACATCCCAGACGCAAGCTGGAATAATTTATGCATAATGCCGAGAGCATAAGAGCATCGAAAGCACAATGGACGGGCCGACAATTCAGTTATTTGCCTTGTCAGTGATGGAAAGCCACATTTTTCAGAGGAAAAGTTAACAAAAGATCCACATAAATTGCTCATTTGTTGGCTGAGAAATCCTAAACTGAAAGCCAGGGAATTTCTTCCCCGACATTGAAGATACACATTTAGTTTACATTTTTATCCAGCCATTCAACTCTTTTTTGAATGCATTTTCTTTTTTATTTCTTTTTTGTTTCTCTCTCTAGTTGAAGAAATATTTGCACATAGCCTTTTTACTCGCCGGAATGTGGTGGAATGTGTTAAAAGCGCCTTTAGGTAGAAATAATTGCGATTACATTTGCTGTTCTTTCGCTTGAAAGCGGCCCAAGGGCTAGAGTCCTTTGCCATTATAGTAAAGTTAGAAATGGAAGGTTTGGGGGGAGGATAGACTACTATTTGCTGGGAGCTGCTGCCACCTGTCGAAAACAGACACGAGCTGAAGTTGCTTTGTGATTCCTTTCAGGTGTGCCAGCTTTTCTCGCCAGTTTGCGTGCATCCACCGATTTTTGTTACACATCCTTTATTCCTATGTGCGTCAGTGTGAAATTGGATATGCCAGAGTTTAGTCACCCCTGAGAATGAAGTTCTTTGAGGAATGTTTAAATCATGTATTAATTTTATTTTAATGTATGTATTTATATTCAATTAACCCGCAATTAGGGTTAAATAAATTGAACACGAGTTGATTGTTAGCTTCCATCTTTAACATTATATTAATTAAACAATAAATACATTACTAAGTACAACAGAAGCATTTTCAATTATGGAAATCAATTGCCAAATGACATTAACAATTAAACTCAAAAAGTCAAGCTTATATAATTGCAATCGAAACATAATGCACATATGCATGTTTGTATATATGTACATACATATGTAAGTATATTTATATTTTTTTGGTTTTAATCAAATGAGAAATTGATTACACAGTCGACTAATTAGGCTTGACATCTGTTAAAGTTTTATTAAAAAACGAAAAAAAAAAAACAATGATAGTGGTGAATATCGATTTCTATATACTCTCATCAAACAATTCCATGACCCGGATGTCTAATCTGCAAATAAAAAATATATATCTAAATATACAATTAAGTCAATAGGTTCGCCTTAATGTCTTTTTTCATAGAGGCAAAAAAAAAAGACAAAATAATAATCTCAATGTGGCAAGGGTATATCAAGGCCTGATATACAAAAACGAATTTTTGAGTAAACATTAAAAACATCCTGCTAAACGGCAGGACAAGACCTCCAACTCTATTCATATTCTGTCTCTACTGCTAGTTCTGGTCTAACAGTTATTCCTGTTTTAGTTCCTGCATTTGTCTAGCAGAGGAAGAATCATAATTTTCCGACGTCGAGCTAAAGAAAACTTTTATTTCGTTGCTATAGCAACAATGTCATATATTCCTCTTTGTATTTGAGATGCAACTGGATATTTTTTTTTTTGCATATCTTAAGAATAACCATATCCCTTTACCATCTCTCTGCTCACTGTTTGCTGCGGCAGAGACTATTTATTTGTAACAATAACAAGTGTCTGTGGGCGACATTATCCAACAGCGATAGAAAGAGGGCGGGAGGGCGGACATCTAGACAATTTATAAAAAAGAAAAAATAATAATAGTTTTTCCCCCATTGTGCAACAAAGTCATAAAGTTTTCTTTGGCCATGAGAAACTTATTCTTACTGCTTGTATTTGAATATTAAACAAGGCATTGAAAAAGTCACTTAAAAATTTTAAAGCTATCATAATTTTCCGACTACTGTAATGTAATCTATATATTAGGCCTGCATTTTCATTAGTATCGAAAACTGTAATATTCCAATTTCATTCAAAGTACTCTACTTGTCAAGTGGATAACCAGTTGGTCGGTTTATCCCCCCAGCGAATAGTTGAAAGAACTCCTGAGCTTTATTCCAATTGAAAGCAATCACAAGTCGAATAGATTGAGTGAAATAGATTTCTGTGCAATCATGCAAAAGTAATACGCTCTGTTGATATTTAAACTGTCCTAAAAAATTGATTCTACCAAAGGGGAGAGAGAAGGGGCAGAAACCACATGACAATGGAATACTAGAACAAAAATCAATCAGTTGATGAAATGCTTTTATAAATATTACACAAATAAATGATACCAACTGAAGTAGATGACAATGCGGTATATGAATATTGGGATTGGGAGTGGAATAGTGGGACGAGTCGATGGCAAACTAATACATCTACTTTATATAGATTAAAATAACTTTGCTTCGCTTTTAGTGTGAATGTGTGTCAATTTGGAATTGAAAAGAGATTGGAAGAGGGAGTCACATGCAACTGAAAATAATAGAAAAGTTTTAATTGGTTTTCCATTTACCAATTATCCAGCTTATATAGGATCTAATTTCCTAAAATGTATAGAAGCAAATTCAACAATGCCATTGCATAATGCTAGTTAAGTTTTCAAATTAATTAGCCTTTATGAGCGCTTCATATTATATTACGAGAGACACAGATTTATTAGGAAAATTATAATGTACAGAAAATGTATCAAATTGAAGGCGACGACTTTAATTTTGTTTAACTGAAGCCAAATCCCATTCCGAGACATCAAAGGAATGTCTATTAAGTATGCGCATACGTTGAAGTATTTTTGGTTTGTCATAATGAATACGCTCACAGAGGCGACTATACAGATTTACCCGTATGTTGATGACGTTTATCCGTTCATTAAAGGTTAATTTAGATATCAAAGCCGCATCATCATGTTGATTTAATGACAGACAGCCAATTACTAAATGTCAAATGCAAGTGAAACCGCACACAATTTAAGTTAATTGCACTTTTCTTGTAACATGTTTAATTTCTATAATTTATTTATAAAATAGGGAATTGTTCGACGTTAAAACACCTTCTCTAGAACTTGAAATAGTCACAGCAAGTGAAAACTACTTATCAGTTTTTTTTGCCAGCTTTCTTATCGTCGCCCTTATCCTGGAGGAATTTGCACAGAAAATCGGAGGTAAAGGATTTGGGACGTTCGATGGGTGCGCCCAAGGCTCGGGCCCATATGGTTTGTGCCATTACGCCCAAGACACGGGATACTCCGAAAAGAACCGTATAGTATTGCATCTCCTTTAGGCCATAATGCTGCAATAGGACACCGGAGTGTGCGTCCACATTTGGATATGGATTGGCCACTTTGCCCAGTTTCTTCAATATCTCGGGAATCAGCTTCCATAGGCGTGTGACGAGTTGGACATTCTTATCATCCTTGCAATTCTTCATCGCAAAGTCGTTCTGCAACTCAAAACGTGGATCTGTCTGACGAAGTACTGCATGCCCGTATCCGGGGACCACCTTTCCACTTTTCAGAGTCTCATTGACATAAGTGATTATCTCATCGTCTTTGGGATCATCGCCAATTTCCTTAATCATTTCTTTCAACCAGATCAACACCTCCTGATTGGCCAGGCCATGCAAAGGTCCTGCCAAACCAGCCATACCAGCCGAGAATGATAGATAGGGACTGCTTAAAGCTGATCCCACCAACTGAGTGGCATGAGCCGAGACATTGCCACTTTCGTGATCGGCATGCAGGACAAAATAGAGTCGCATCAAGTCAACAAAGTTCTTGTCCTTGTAGCCACACATGCGACAAAAGTTGCCGGACCAATCCTCTTTGGGATTTAACTCTCTCGATCCAGCACCATCCTTAAATGCATTGCAATAGATGATTGCAGCTATTGACGGCAAAAAGGCGCAAAGATCCATTGCGTCCTCATAAATATATTCCCAATATTTTCCTCTTTTCACTCCTTTTCTATAGGCCTTGACGAATTTGCTTTCGGCGTCCAGACAGGAACTGGCAGCACACAGCTGGGCCATGGGATGGATTCGTTGATCCATGGAATCCAAGAGGCGCTGGCAATAGCGCGGAACATAGCCACGCTTGTTCCATTCTTTGGTCAATCCCTCGGCTTGACCTTTGCTTGGCATGGTCCCGGTTGTTAACAGCCAAAAGGCTCCCTCTGGTGTTCCCTCCTTGCTGCCCTCCTGGACGCGTGGCAAACCCTTGACCACGTCCTTCAGAGCCATGCCTCTGTAAGAAATACCCTTATTGGGGTCCACATACGATGTGTCGCACATAAGCAACATCAATCCCCTCATGCCACCCATCACATTTGAGAGTTTAATGTCGCCAAGCTTTTTATCGCCATGCAGACACTTAAGGCCCAGCATTTTCTCCCGCTCCTGTGGAACCTGTTTGGCCAAAACCTCCTTCAGATTGGCTGCATCGGAGTTCATTCTATGAGAGACCATAAAACGTGGCTGATGTGCTGCCTATAGAAAACGTCGAGAAATATCGCAATACTTATAAAAGAAAGGCCGAAAACAAACCTTCCATTGGCCAATGGCCAATCTTGTCAATTCAGTGGCTCTCTGAGACATCAGGGAGTTCACCATTGTAAGAAAAGATCCGAATTGTGATCGTGAGATGTTGTGAATAAATTTACCAATAAATTTTTACAATGTGTACTCCCTAAACAGTCTACGTCAAACAACTGACACATTCTGGCTTGTTGTTTAGAAAAGTCAAATGACATTTTTCATTTAGGATGGGTTGATGGAGAAAATTAAATAAATAAATTTAAATAGCCAAGAGTTTATCCTTTCTGTTGGATTGTTCTAATGATCAAACTTGAAATAGAGTAGAGACCAATTAAAGTTAATATTTTTAGACGAACAGTTTCTGTCTTTCTCTCTCTCTCTTTCTCACTCTCCCTCCCCCTTTCCGTCTTTATTGGCGAGTTTGTTTTTTTTTTGGCACTATGGCAGGAATCGAAATGACACCTAGAGCAAGCTCAGCGCTATGTCAACAAAGGCCATCCAATATCAACTAAACCATGACTCCTTGACAGAGACATCTATTTAACACACACACACGCAGCTACTTACACACATCAACACACACTACCTTGGGGGAAGAACTTTCATTAGTCGAAACGTCAAAGTTGTGATGGGCCCCACTGAGCACTCACGTACTCCTTGCCAGCAACAAATAAGGGCAAAAAGCACGCTCACCTATCGATTGGCTTTTCACTGACAACAACAACATCAACAAAAAACATCCAAAATAAAGTTAGTTGACATTTTTTGGCCAAAAAATGTGTTCCACATAGAGATAGAGTTGTTGAAAGTATTGTAATTGCATTTGCATGTGACATACAATTTTCAGTTTTCGAACAAAACTTTATTCTCCAAAATCCCAAAGGTAAAAGCATATTAAATTTACTTTTAAAAACGACTAAATATCTTTATTGCAAAGAATTTGTATTTAACGGCTTCAATCTGAAATAGTTTTATGATTAGTTAGAGGAGAATTATCGAGACTAAGATTTTCTTTATAAGTATAAATATGTATATTAATACTTATCTCATTAGAAAATATTCGTTACCAAAGCAGACTAAAAAAATTCAATAAAAGTATTCAATGTCGGAATGATCCTATTAAGGAATCATCATTCAATGGAAACTTAAATAGAAAATTGTGGCATTTTTTTTACCTCAACTTATATCATTTTGTAATGATCTAAGGAAAAACCCTTTTAAAAAAAAGCGTAGCAAGAAGATGTCCTTTGTGTAGCAAAGTTGGTAAAATGATTTAAAAGTTTCCCATCTGTTTTTTTTTCTCCTTTTGGCACTCTTGAACCTCGCATAAAGAAAAGCGGAAAACTTGTTGCAAAACGTTGTTTTCGTTTTTTTTTTCTTTCCAACTTTCAACTTCAAGAAAATCAGCACAGAATGGAAAAGTATAGGAAGACGGGCAGCTGCTTAAGTGCGAAACTCGATTTGAAATACAAGGACGACATGCAGAATAAAAAAAGGAAAAATTAATATACATTTATTTAAACTTCTAATGAGCCAAACTGGTCTGAAAAAAAGAGTTTTAAAAAAACTATCAACAGATATTTTCATTAGCTTTAACTTACTAAGCTTACACACTGGACAGAGAGAGCGAGAGAGAGAGGGAGAAAGATGGCTTATATTTTTTTGTTGATAAAATCAAGCTAAATCCACTTAAATATTTGAATAGTTGACAATTAGTGATCAAGAGTTGCATAAATGCCTGGATGAATGCCACTTCAATGGCTCCGAGAGACTGTATTTACAACTATTTTGACTAATTGTCTGTTAATTAATAAAAACCAAAATGACAGGTCATAAAAAAAAAGAAAAAGACAAGTGAATGGAAAATATAAAGGATGAGAGAAGAGGCAGCTGAATAGCCTGTCAAAGTGCATTGCGGCTTATACTTGTTGACTTTGAATGGGCCATTTGCAGAGTTTTCATTTTCCTTTTGAGAGCTGAAATTTATTTGATTTTTTTCTTTATGTAAAATATGTTTTAATTAAAAGCAAAGTTTTTGGTATATTATTTTTTTTTTCTTATTTGGATCTGCCCCAAAATCAGAACTGCAAACAAACAAACATAAAATTTGTGCAGCACAGTGAAATACCAGATACAAGAACAAAGCGCATGAAAAAACTCGGATGGAAAATGCCAATTCCTCCACTTCCCCTCAACTACCAACGCTTTGCCCTGATACACTGATGAAAATTTGGTAAAATTCCCCATTGGTTTCTGAGTACAAATAGATATTTAATTTTGCTTTTTTTTTCTTTGCCTTTTTGTGTTTGTGTGTGTGTGTGTGTGTGTGTGTGTGTGTGTTGGCAAACTCTCATGGAGAGTTGTCGCTACTGAGTCTCCTCTCTCTTCTCTGTTTCCCCCACCACTGTTGAATGCACAATTGACCCAAATTTGGCAAGTGAAAACAAACATGAATTAATTTTTGCTCTGCTGCAAAATCAAAAAAAGTTTCACAAATCCTGTTTTTGCCTGGTGTGAACTATGTCCGTTTTGGCAGGCAATTGACAGAAACATTAGGATGAAGATTCAATTTTGTAAAATGAATTCCTTTTTCTACTCTTCGAGAAAAATATTCGTTTATTTTGGTCAAACGTTTTGAAATGTTCGTTATACATAATTGGATGCTTCACATACACTTTATTGCTTTTTGAAACAAAAATACTTAGATACCATTTATGTAAATATACTTTGCATTCGTTTGGCTTAAGATGAGTTAAAGTAGTGATAAACGAAGCTAATACAGAAAAATGGTGGCTTCTTTCAGGCAGGAATTTGTAAAGAGTATATCCATATCGGTTTGATTGTATCAATTAGTTTTAAATATTTGTGCCAGCAAACAAATTATGCAATGTTGTTTAAGCTGAACTACTGTATGGACATGACAGACAAAAAATTTAAATATTTATCAATACTTTGAAATAATTTGTTGAATAATGAATGAAAACTTTAATTTATTTCTAATGAACTGAAAGGATTTAAAGCTTTTGTATTGACATGAGAAACTTGTCGGAAATTAATTAAATTAAGCAATATTCCTTCTTTTAAAAAGTATACTAGATCAATTTTTGAAGAAGTCTCATCTCTTTCTATGTCCTTAATTTGAAATTCCATGTAATTTGCAACTAATATTTATAGCCTTGAGTCATCAACTCGAGGTTAGTTAAAAAAATTAAGATAAAAGAGCGAAAAATGAGGGGGAATAAAGTTGCAATATGTTGGCACAGTGGTTGGGAAAACATTTTAATAAAATGCATTTACCATTTTCCACATAGTTATTTTATTGTTAAGGGAAATCACAAACTTTTTTATTGCAATTGTGCCTGAGTGCGCGTGTTGAGGTTGGGGTAGGATTCGGATAGTGGCTAAGGGGGTATTTGCGTTATTTTGGGGGCCGAGAATGGTCGGTTTTTCCCCCGACATAATTTGAAATTGTTTTGGTGGAAAATGCAACGGCACGCTTTGGCCTTGGTCGAATGGTTGTAGAGTGGGCGTGTGTGGGGGTCTAGTTGTAATGGACAGACACAAACACACAAGCTCATACACTTAAGCACGCACATTCACTCATACACACACACACACACATACACACTAAGGGAGAGATAAAGAGACACAAAGTTTCCACATCCGCATCAGCCATGTTCGTCCATGTGGGTGGCTGTCCACCGCCTTTTTCCAGACCAAAAATAAAACAATAGACAATTTTTATACTTCATGTTTTTAGTTGTGTGTATGTGTGTGCGTTTGTATGTGTGCTTTGGTGTGTGCTGGTATAAAATGTTCGCACATATGCCAACTTGCCTTCAACCATTCGCTGCATTATTAAAATAAAAGTAATGTGAATGTCTGACTTTTTTTTTATGTTTCCCCTTGTTGATGTAGATTTAAGATTAAAAAAAATCGTTACAAATATTTTACAGAAATTTTTAAAGCATATGAAAGGAAATATTTTAAATTTAAAGGCTATAGATTCCGATTCCTTTTTTCGATGTGGAAAAACAATAACTGAAAGCGTTTTCAATTTCTTATCTCTGGTTTTTCATTGTTCATTTTGTCAGCTAATTAGTTAAAAGTTGGAAACAACATATCGAATCATTGCAATGAGTGCTTACCCAGACACAGACACATACACACCCACTCTTACACATATACATAGTTTACGGGGCACTTTACATGGACGTAGCCTCAAATTATATAGACCATATTTTTGTCTCTATATTAAATGCCATAAATTTTTTATTTATTAATTTCTTAGATTTTGAGAGGATCATCGAAGCTAGTATGCTTATTCAAAAGATATCAGATGAGGCTTTCTAGATCTGCCTACCTCAGAAGCCTAATCCCATTCTATTTCCGACTACAACCATGTGAATTTCCACTTAAAGTGCGAATTCGTTTTAACTAGTCGCTGGCATTTCGCTTCTATGTCAACGCAATCAAACCAAACGCACTTTACGCTTCACGCTTTCTCCTCGCCGCCTCCTTTTGGCCTCTGATTCGCGTTCATTGAAAATGTCAAAGAGAGAAGTGCCACAAGAAAAAGTTGGAAGGAGTTGGAGGGCATCAGCAGTGCTTACCAACTGCAAAGTGAAATGGATGAGCGTTGCAATTAAAGCAAACAAAAAACGTAATTCGAATGCAATGCAAATTGTGTGGAGGGGAGGCGGCGGGGGGCGGCCATGAGAGCTTGGCTTGTAATTGTGACCACTGTAACCTTATTTTTATCACAAACAACGAATTCTCGCGGAACCACATTCACACTCAGAACACAATCCCCTCTATTCCTCTATCGACTAATCCGCCATCTCTTTTGTGTCGCGTACCTCGTTTACGCATTCCTTTAACCTTTTTGTGTTGGTGTCGGTAAATCAGGATTAAAGCTTTGGAATTAACGGTAAATATAATTACTACACCCGACCAGCGGCACAAAGGCAAAGTCTTTGTTGATGACTTTGTACTGGGGTTCACTTCGGGCGTCTTTAAAAGGGTTTAGGCTTAGCATAGCAAAGGGGAAAGCATGGGAGGACCTTTCATATTTGGGTCTGTTTTGAGCCCAATTAAGCTAAAATGTTCCTCTGCTCCCTCACTTTTTCTTCCCTCTCTTTGTCTTGTCATACTCATAACTGTAAAATTAATATAAATATTTCGAGACAGGCTACTCGTTATTACCCGAATTGAAGTGTCGTGTGCCCAAAAATTAATTGCCCTATTTGTGGTAAAATTGCCTTTTCTCAGTCTTGGCTATTTAGCTTTGAATTTGAATTTTGACAAGGAATTTGCTAAGTATATATTATCCTTATCAGAATTTGTCAAATCTTAAAAAACCGTTTCTTAACAAAATAAAACTTTTATGCGATTAATTTTATTGGAAAACCTTGCAATCGAAATTTGACTTTATATGGAAAGCATGTTTGTAAACTTAAACCCTCAAAAAGTTAAAAGAAAAGAATAAATTGATAATCTCCAAAACTGTTAACTTAATGTCGTTTCCATTTACCTATGTAGGTTAGGGTATTTTAAATTCGTTATTCGGTTAAGGATTTCTTTTGCCTCTTCTTTACAAATTACTGGGCTAATTCATTACAAAGTTTTACAGAATTGTGTTTCCACTCTCCGCTCTTCTGACTTGTTCACGCCTCATTAGTTGACATTAAGATTATGCATTTTGATGAGATTTTTTCCTTTTTTTTTTTTTTTTTTTTTTTTGTCAAATTTAACACACGTCTAGCCAACCTGACTGGCCTCAAAGTTTATAATTAAATCAGTTACAACCAAATTACTTAGCCAGTTCAGACTTGTCCTTTTTCATTTTTTTTTCGTCTTGGTTCTTTTTGGGTTTTAAGGCGAATACTTGACTTCTTTCTGTTGTAAAAAGTTGAACATGCTGCAATGAAATGTCAAGTCGTTGAAAGTAAATAGTCTACTTAATGTCGCCCAGGATAACCACTCCACTTCCTTATTCTGCTGCGGCACAAGAAAAGCGAGAGACAACGCTAAGACACAACGAGAGAATGTGATGTAGAAAAGAACAGCAAGAAAAACCAAAACGAAAAAAAATTTGATGCCATTTATTTTAATTTGTGAGTCAAAATGTCGAGATTTAAAGTGAGCAATGAGTGAGCCACAGGCAGTCGAATATCTAGCCAGGCGAACAGACAGCCCAGCCAGACGGTCGGGCGTACAGCAGAATAAGCTGGCAAAAAAGGATGTGACCGTGACGTAATAGTTTAGGTATATTTGAACTTTCTCTTCGTTCATTCCATCAGTCCATTAAGCTGATGATTTTTATATATATGTACATCTACGAAGCCATGAAGAAAGGTTCGAGCAATTTAATCGACCAAGTTATCGAAAAGTTTTGAAAAATAAAATTAGCTAATTGATGATTGCTCGGAATATACGCAGTATGTGTATTTATGTCTACTTGTACATATATACATACGTATAGAAAGAAGTTGATAGACTTATTGTTAGTTATTTATCGAACTTTTTATTAACCTCTGCTAGATGCCATAAATATATATATTTTCCATAAATTGCTCTCTTGTGAATTCCAGCAACATTATTTGTGGCCATAAAATTATATTGATGCATTTACTTGTTCTCTTGTTTCACAGAAAAATTCCAACACTGTCTGACAAAGTTTAATTGCGCGCACAGTTTTATTTATCTAATTTGGATAATAATTTCAATGTGTCTAACAAATAAATTTGTCCTCATAAAAGGATTTCTAATATGAACTTATCAATTTAAGGTCCGGACTAATAGCTTTCTGAAATCGAAACTTTTGAACGCACTTTTGTTGTGTAGTGTCATGAATGTTCTCAAAAGGGCTTAAATTTCCAATTCTTTTGACTTATTGATATAACAAATTCCTAGTAAAATGTGTCGGGTCTTTGCTTCTGTTTGCTCTTTGTTTTTGGTATTTTGTATTTATAATCTTTATTTTATTTTTGGTTTTTCTTTTTGATACCTAGATCAATACAAAAAAATATACAATTTCATTTGAAAACAGTAATTGTAAATACTTAGAAGCATTTCAATCAATTTACCTGGACACCATTGCCATTTCCTCAGCATCATAATCATCGCCATCATGGTTTTAATGATCATTCATATATTCTACTCCTACATGCTGAATAAAGTCAGTACTTCCTGTTTCCTGTCAGTCTAGATGCTTGTGTGTATGTGTTTGTGTGGGTGGATTGGAGTTGTGTGGGTGTGTGTGTGTGTGTGTGTGTAAAAGCAAACCACTTCCGTTTTGTAAAAATACCTAATACTCAATTTGCTCTACACAGAAATGTTATTTTAAAATAGAAAGCTCAAGGAGCACATAATGACCGAGTATCTAGCATATATGTATATACATACATACATATATCTATATACATTTTGTGGGACGTTAACTGCTCGCCACTTGGCCACATTTCCTTTTAGCAAACAAAAAATATGTGAAAGTAAAAGAAAAGGGAAACTTACTTTAGCTGTGGTAAGTAGGATAAAAGCAACGTTTAGCAAAAACTCTAGACCAAATGATGCTTGAATGTATTTTCTTTTTGATTTTGTTCGGAATTCATTCATTCGTTTTACTACATCCATCCATTCATTCGCGCTTGCCATTCATTTGCCATAAATTTTCTGCCATTTTCTGTCGTTTGAGACTCTCGAGTGTTGCCTACTTACCGGCTTAATTACTCATTATGCTCACGTTTATCTGCCACTTAATTATTTATTCAATATACCTGCAAACACACGGCCGAGAGAAGGCGCACTCGGAAGTTGGCAAGCCTGTGGAGGAGAAGCAGCAGCAGAAAGAACTTAAAAATGTATCCAGGCATTGAATGAATAATTGAGAGTGCAGTTGATATCCGTACCCTCAATTCAGTTCAGATGCTGCACTCGAATCACCGACATTTTAACAATTTACCATATAATAATGGTAATAATTGTACAACCATTGCCCCCGGAGTGGCAATTTCAGAATTGATTTCCAGTCATTTTTATCGTTCACTGCACTTGAATTTTTATGTACATACACATATATATTTACTACAAATAATGATACATAAAAGAGTTAAAATGCAAGCCCTTAAAAATATTTACCTGGCGAAAATAAAAAATGATGAAAGAAGAAAATCAAACGATATTCGCCAAAGGCTCTGGCACCTTTTCTTTGCTTTATTAAATTGTTTAATTTTCTTTTTTTTTCATTATTTTAAGGAATCTGTAATGCAAAGGTTTTAACCAATGAGTTCAATTATAAAATTGTGAAATGGAATTCTCTTTCATTAGCAGAGTATTCTGTAGTAATTTTTTATCTCTCTGACTTAAGTATCAATTCCAGTCAGTTTCTGTTGGCCTCTACTCTAAATAAAGCCCTCAAGCTGACCAAAGCCAAGTCCAATTCCTGATTTCAATATTCAGTTTTTGTTTGCCTGAACTGCTTAGCTTCGTTTTTTTCCAAATCAATAATTTTTATTTGAATTCCTTACAGCCAGTTATTTCTTAAACATGAAAAATATTTAATAAATTATATTGATTTTGGTTCTTGTGTCTCTCTCTCTCTTCCACCCATCTGTCAAATAAAATGCATTGTGAACAATCTCCTTTTATGTATGCATATTTACAGCAAAATTTATCCGCATGTCAAGAGGAAGGATGTAAAAGCGGCTCTCTGCCAAACTAC
Organism: Drosophila insularis; assembly: GCA_018903935.1. NCBI lineage: Eukaryota > Metazoa > Arthropoda > Insecta > Diptera > Drosophilidae > Drosophila > Drosophila insularis. The sequence continues at coordinate 6,889,553 of JAEIFP010002295.1, forward strand.
AAGGATTTGACGAGAAAAAATCTGGAGTAAAATTGTGAAAAGCAATCATATTGCACAAAATTGAATATATTGACATGGCGACTAAAGTATGTATGTTTTTTATAGGAAATAAAAATACATATTTCTATTATTCTGTTCGTCATGATAATGATGAAGATGATGATGACGTGATGATACTTTATTTGTTTCCATTTAAGTTTCGATGTTTTACATTTAACATTTTGGCTTATAGCGACAAGGCTTAAATACTGAAATTAACAGCTGCAAATGTTTTCTTACTCTTGTTACCGAATTTTATAATGGCAACATGTGTTTCATTCAAATACTCTAACAAAGTGATTATATATTTATGGAATCAGCGGAAACTTCAATTGAATGTTTTTATCATTATAAATTCTAATTATTAGATCGATTTAATTTTGTAACTTTCTATCTAGGTCATCAATTGCATACTGATGAAATTTTATTTGTATGCCTTTTGAGGTTTCCTTTTGTTAAGATCATTATGAGTTTATCAATGACAGAGTAGTTAATAGTCGTTTAAATGTTTCACTCGTTGTTTCTGTTGACTTCTCGATTCATGAGCTGCTTTAATAGCTTTCAGCTGCCAGTTGGCAATTCTCAGTTCTGCAGTTCTTAGTTCAATGGAAGCTAAAACTGTGGACTGGGTCTAAATGTGACATAAAGTATATTTTGATTATTTTTGTGAGCCAAAAGTTGAACATTTTAAGGCCTTGCCAGGCATTTGCATTTTAAATATATTTTTTTACAGCTCACCATCATGTCGAGGAGATGGAGTTGAAGAGAAATGGGCATGGGTGTTGAGGGGATGCCACATGGAATTGAGTGAAATACCGCACAAATGGCGTGTAAACACAACAAAGAGGTAATAACAATGGCTCTTTCGATGGATGCCTGCTGTGAGTATTGCGGGAGCTTAAGCAGAGAGCCGTTTGGAATTTCTGAAGCTGGAGGGGAGTATCCTCACACAAAAAAACACCGCCATTCACATCCATTCCGTGGCGCCCCTTTCAGCACCTCTGGCCTTTTGCAACCCGCACTTTGTAAACATTTTTATTTGTTTCTTCGTAAGCTGTGTCAATACACAATAAATTGAACTGTGCAAGAATTTATGTTGGCACTTTGTGAGAATGCCACATTCCGCGGCCCTAGTTCGGCCCCATTCCAAATTGCATCCCATCGCCTACTTACAAAGATCTACACCCTCCTCCTCCCTTTGGTCGACTTCCTTCATCTCTAGGGACTTAAAAGTTCAATAATATTTATTTGTTACTTGCTCTTTTGACAAAATCCATGCACACAGACACATATCCGCACATAAGATTAGCCCTTAGTCCTTAGGCCCGTTTATCACGCCACGCATATTGGGTCACAGATACATACGTATAAGGGTGTTACGTAGTTTTATTGTCACACACACACACACACACATACACACAGATAGACACAAGAAGCTGCGGTTTCCTTTGTGAGAGAAAGAAAGCTGTAAATTAAAGCTGAGAATAGCTAAGGACATGCCATTTTCTAGAGCAATGCTAACTTAATTTACTGACTCTGAAATGCCAAAGTGGTCAGCAGTCTGATTTATGTCCTCAATTACTTTTCATCTATTTCGATATAGTGAGATGTCCTTGAAATATTTCAGGAAATATTTCAGCAAGGTGTGAAACCATTTACATAAATATAACAAAAGACAGAAGTTGAATTGATAACAGGAACAATCCTTAATAACGTAGATTTGAAGTCCAAAAAAGGAGAAAAACAAATGGTCATCATAATTTATTATCATTAAAATGTCCCATTAAGGATTAAAAAATATGTATTATCTTTAGAAGGATAAAAAATCTATATAAAAATAAAATGGCAATCTCGATGGAATGGATTTTAAAAATATACATAGTTTTGAATCCTTAAAATTAAGTTTAAAAATTCTGTGGTCTGTTTTTTTTTGTTGCTCTTAACAAAATTCAAAATTTAACATTTCAAGTCATTTAATTCCAACTTTAAAGTTCACCTGCTTCTCGTTTCTAGCCAAGAGTGAAATAGCCATTAATTTGGCAGCCACTGAGTATTTTTGAAATACACATGTTTTTGTTAGCCATCTACAAATAGCCAACAAGCAATAAACAAATAAATTACAAAATCCTCTGTTAGCCATACTTAGTATATTGGTTAAAATGTTGAGTTCAATCGAGGGCGCAGGCGCAATTAAACAGCCGGCAAAAGCCGAAACGGCAGTGAGACAGGGGAGAATCAGGAGTGGCATGGCCACATACCCCGCCGGAATGGAATGTTAACAGGAATGAAATGGCAACAGCACATTCGCAGGAGTAACAGCAGGAACATTTTGAATAACAAACGCCTTCAGAGGCGAACAGGAGTCAAACGAAATGTTAAACCAGGGGCAGCTTCCTTGACTGTCGAGTTGCAAGCGATTTAGTTGATAATTTGCATCCTTTGCGCGCGGACGTGACTTGGAAGGAAGCCGCGTATTAGAAAACAATAAAAACTCGCCGACAGTCGACAATTTGCCACTTTGTTGGGCAAGAATAAGATATATATATTCAAATTGCAAGAAAGAAAAAGCCACAACAAAGAATGTAAAGTGAATCCATTTGAGTGTCCTTTGTTTTTGTGCTGAGTCACTTGTAGTCGAGTTGAGTGTCTTTTGCCTAAAAATTACTTTTGAAGTTTGTTTGTTTTCCCAAAGAACGAGAGCCCAGAACAAGAAAGAAGCAAAGAGAAACCCACCAATGAAGAGGATATTCAAGTAAGCGGAAACGGCCGCCATAAAAAAGGGATTATTGTGTAAAGTAAACCAACAAATACAAAAACAACGACAGCCTTGTGAAATTATTTGTCCTAAAAAATATTCTCAAGTTAGGGATTAAGGCCATGATACTATATAAATGCAACTGAAGTGTAAATTTTCTTTCTGCACGTGTTAAAAACGAGAAATAGAAGAGCAAACAACAAAAAAATAATATATAAATTTAATCATTCTTCAATGGGAACTACCATATGGACGTAATATTTAACTTGGAACAAGAACTTTTCAAATAGTTAACACCCTAATCAAAGCCATTATAAAAGTAAGTCACCAAAAACTTGTTCAACACTATAAAGTATTAAATAAATGGTTTAAGTTTTTAGAACTTTCTTTAGCGGGGCCATTACTCATTGAGCATATTGTAGGTACTTGGTCCTGCAATCTCATGAATAGAAGATTTTGAAAGAAAAAAACTTTTGCAAATGTGTAAATTTTAATGATTTATTGAATTATGGAAATAAAGTTGCCAATATTAGAGATGAAAAGGGATCATAGTTGGTTGATTAGAATAAAGGTTTGGTTTGGATCGATTGATTATAGTGGATGTTTTGGTAAATTAGACGTTATCAAAACTATTTTACTGATAATGAAATAAAAAAAGAAGAGGTCAATGTTTGGCATAAATAAAAAACAACGAAATTTGGGGAAAAAGAATTATAAGAGGTATCGGTGGCAAAAAACATTTTTTTATTACCTTAATGCTTTTAAAATATTTTATTTGTAAGTACATTTTTGGAAAATATTTTGGAGTAATCAAAAGACCACTGAAATTACTATGTTTCATTGTATGTATACATAAATAGAGAAGATTGCTTTTAGTTATCCACAAAAAGCGCCAATAAATTCAAACAAACTAAAAAAAAAACATAATTTTAGCTAAAACATTAACAATAACTGCAAGAATAAAAACTCATGGCAATAAAATCAAAGTATAAGTCGGGGGATATAAAATACCAAAATACATAAAAGCAAAGTGCAATTGCTGAAGAGCAAGAGATTCCGCCCATCCTGCCAACTCAGACCCCAGTGTATTAATTCAATAAACCTATTTATCTCAGACTACGTCTCTGACTCTGTGGAGAATGCGACAAAGTTTATGCCAGCCAGGACGACGACGACGATGCTTGCGTCGCACTGCAATCAGCCAAGGAGCCAAAGTCGATGCCGCCGCAAACGAGTCCCAAATGGAGGTTGGGCGGGCAATGAGCATACAAAAGGCTCTGTAAGTGTCATTGCAGCCAGGAACTGGGCCACTGGGACTGGGACTGGAATTGGGACCAGCAGCCCAACTGAAAGCAGAACAAGCAAGGCGTATACCAGCAGGAAGGCAAGGACGACACGAAAGACGGTGACGATGGTGACAACTCCAAAGATGACAGCAGCAAGAGCAGTAGCCAAAGAGCCAAGAGCAGAAGGAGCATCTGCCGCCCTTGGCCAACAAAGTCGCCAATTTTTACGCACATCGAGAAAAACATCTTGGCTGCTGCTGTCGTATCTTTGCCTCCGCCAGCGCCACCATCTCGGCATCTCCATCTACTGCATCATCCTGATGGCAACTGTCGGCTTTGGGACGCGTAAGTACAGCTCGGGGCTTTTGCCGCCTTTCATACATTTTTGATTTAATTTAACGCATTCTCGTGTCGCACACATTGGCGATCCCCCAGACATAAGAGGACATGTCCTCCTCATGTCCGATTGTACTTTGTTCTGGCTTCGAAATTATTATTTAGCCCCCATGTGCTTGAGAGTCATGAGAAGGCAATTGCCTTTCGGGCCCATTTGGCTTATCAACAATTAACTCCCAGACGAGTTAATTGAATAGCCTAAGCAATTGACTGTTTGTTTTTGCCAGTTCTACTCTTCCGTTTATCTAAAAGTTACTTGGCTTTTTATATTATTTTGACATTTCTTATAGATTACTTGACAAGCTATAAATCAAATTTACATCAACATATTTCCAGTTTCTGGTTAACATTTTACGAAAATCTAATATCAAAACAAATATTAGCTGGTAAGGGTAAACTGCTTTCGTTGTAAACCCAAAAGCTTGCCGGTTGTTAATTGTTTTGTTTTGGCAGTTATATCTTCCGCTCAATAAGTTTCTGCCCTTTAACTTTTATTGTTGATGTACTGTGGTACGGAAATGATAAATAAGTTTGCGAACTGTTCTCTCAACAATTGAAGCTTACAACTGAAGCATTATTTTGAATCAGAAAATTCATGACATTAAACTGTTAAACCAAATTGAAACCCACCTGACAAACATTTCCGCCCACTGTGCCTGATTTTCGTTTTCTGTGAGGAAGACGAGCGAAAGTCTGGCCAATTAGTTTTTATTTGATTTAGTTCGGAGAAGTCCAAGTTTAGCGTTGAATTAATTTAATTACACACACAAAGGGCTTCACATTAAACCATTTGACTGGGCTGGTAGTTTATTTCTCAGGGCCAGGCATATCCTGGAAAAATGCATGCTCCATTATATCCTTGGCTACAATGCGTTGCGATGGTTGATAGCTCAGCATGCGATTGAGTAAATCGACAGTAGAAATGTTTAGATTCATGTGAAAGTCCTTACGTACGAACATGTTCAGCGTATTGACAGGATATATTGGAAAGGAATCCGAATAATTTGGCAATTGGGTGATGCCTGACCAACTTTCCTCATTGGGTGTACCCAATATTTTGAATATGCATATCAATTGATCGATTTCCGATTTCCCGGGAAAAAGTGTCTTTCCGGTCAACATTTCAAAGAATATGCAACCGATTGACCAGATATCCGCTGGACAGGAATATTGCTGACAGCCCAAGAGCAATTCTGGGGGCCGATACCAGAGAGTGATCACTTCCGGCGAATAGAAGCGAATAGGCAAATCAAATGCACGACTCAAGCCAAAGTCGCCCACTTTAATCCGTGTGCATGTGCGATCGATTAACAAGTTTTGCGGCTTGAGATCCCGATGCAGGATCCGACGACGATGACAGAACAAAATTGCTCCCGTAACCTGATGAAGAAAACTCTGTATCGTTTTGGCATCCATTATCTGCCTCTTGGAAAATAGCATTTCAAAATATTTGCGCAAATCCATGGACAAATATTCGAAAATCAAATGAGCTTCCTTCTCCATCATAATGACATCTTGAAGTTCCACAATATTCGGATGCTTGAGTTCTTTTAAAAAGGATATTTCCCTAATCACTTCAGATGGTACGCCCTCATTTTCATGATAAAAACGAATATTTTTGATTGCCACCAGGCAATGGGTATGGGGATTGAGTGCCCGATGGACCACCCCGTAGGTTCCTTCTCCAAGCTTCTCGCGTCTTATTAAGTTCTCCATTTTTTTTGATTTGATTTTATGCTGACTGACTTGTTAGTCATTTGCTTTGAGAGCTTTATCAACGATTGCTAATGCCACAAAATGGAATGTATAAGTGAAAAATATTCCAAAAAATCACAATATTTTACAAGTCACTAAAACAAGTATGAAATTACATATTTAGACCAAAAGGCTCTTATCCAAACTTTATTATGGCAACAATAAATTGCATACCATTGAAAAATGCAGGAGACGAAAAAAAAACTGGGCTGGGCAAAAAAACATTAACGAAATTGAAAACTTGCCAAAAATGTTTAATAAACACATAATTCCACAAACTCTTTGCGGCGTATGCGGTGTTTTTGTGGTAGGCGGGGCAGGAGCCATTTCCCCTTTCATACAACTTTTAGAGTAGCTCGTTATGCCAAAACGTTAACAAAAAGTACCAAAATACATGCATAAATAGAAAAATGCACTAAAACATTGACCAAAAATTAAGGACCAAAGTTTCGTCTAGTTAGGATATTGTTTAAAAATATTTTGAAATTGTGTTACATTTTTTTGTTTTATTTCTGTGTTGGTTTTTTTTGTGGTTCGTAATTTTTTGGAAAAAGTTTCAAATCAAAACACGTCCCTGGGTTGACTTGCCACGTCGGGGCCAATTTCCAACGTCAACATGTTCAGGGTGTTTGCCTCTTCTGTCTGGCCGCTGTAGTCGCAAAAGGCTCTTCCTACTCTGCTCTGGGGCGTTGTCTAAAAGTGTTTGGGCTTACCTTCATAAATTATAAATGGGTTTTGCGGAAAGATAGCAACAACAAGTTCACGTGAGGTGCACATACATCACACACATACAGACACTAGCACCACACTTACCTCACACACATGTCGGTTGACCTCTGACACTAAAGTTGAAGCTGCTTGCCTTCTGCCTGTTGACGACAACGACAAGTGGCAGAGGCCGATTCTGAGCGCATGAGTGTTTAGGATGGGCACCGAAAAGACCAAAAATATTAAATAAACTGTAACGTAAAGCCAAAGTTGCGTAGTACACTGAACCAAAGCAGCGCCCAGAACCAGCATCCCATATAGTATCCATGGTTACATAGGTCATGGTTCTAGTTTCTATTTTTTTTTTTTTCGTATTACATTTCAACGTTTTCACCTTTAAAAGTAAATCAAAGGAATACGAAAGGAACTACGTGACAAAAAGCTGCGTACATTGACTTTAGAAATGTTTTCTTTAAACATATAAGTTTATTTGAGATTTCATAAGATCTTTCAGATACTACAATTTTCTTTTTAATTTTTAATTTTTTTCATTGTTAAGCTCAAATATGGAAAATACTTTACTTTTAATATTATTATAACTAAAAATGTTCTATATTCCTATTTAATGTGAGTCTGAATTCAATTTGTACGATCAGAACTATCGAAAGATAGTTATTTGTACTTCAGATTTTCCCCATTGTATACGCTTAAATAGTTTCACGTATGCCGACCCAACAATTTCCTGTACGTTAGCACACATTCCTGATCCTAGCGCTTTGCTGCTGTTTTGGCTGGCAAAATAAGAGCTTAAATTATTCAGACGGTCAGGTCAGGGGTTATGGTGTATCTCAGATGCCGATGGTGATGCCGATGCTGATGCTGATGACGTCGCTCAGGGCAATCAAAGACGATGCCACAACAAGTGTGGACTTGTTGGCTGCGGAAGCTTTCCGAAGGGTGTGTAATTGTTGTCTGTGGCACTTATGCCCTCCACTTTGCTGTTACAATGCTGACAAAGTGCAGTCTTTCTTCTTTCCCCTTCAGTAGACTATTGTCCTAGCCTGTCCTGTTGTCGAAGTGTGAAAACCTAGGAAAAACAAAAATCAGGAAAGAGTGCTCTCCCTTGTGTGTGGCCTAAAATAACTAACTAACCAAATGCCAAGGGGGTTGCTAGGATAAGGTCTAGGGACAGTCGCTCCATAGGAATGCCGGGCTGAACGTTGAAAATGTATGAAATATTTCCATTGCGCAGGGCCCAGTCCGATGAAAAATGTTTTGTTTTCCGACTTATTTATGGCATAAGCAGCATTAGCGACAGCGAAAAGAGCCCGTGGCGGGTCCACTTTAAGGTTCAGTGTCACTTGTCTGGCTTGGCCTGGGGTTGAGTCAATATTTGGTTTTTGGGAGCAATAAAAAGGCAGCGGCAAGATAAAAATGAAAGCATCTACGGAAAAACAGATATTGTAATGTCCTTTTGGAGATATTGCATAATTATTTCACTTGATTTATATGCCAAAGTAGCAAGAGATTCAAAAGGCAGATTGTGTAAGACGTATTTAATAAACTCATGAAAGATGAACCAAGAAAAAATACAAATAAAAATTCTAGAAAAATGCAAAATATGCAAAAGCGACATCAGAAATATTTTGTAGGAAAAATTAGAGCCAGATTCAATTGAGAATTTGGCGTTTACAATTGAAATTCCAAGGCAATAAAGCGCAATATGACATGAATAAATGTACTTGGAAAAGTCACAAGATGATTGGCTTGGCTTGTCATCCTTTGAAGGATCAGAATGTTGTCTCTTTTTGTATATTATATATTTATGAGTTTTTCAGCTGTTTTTCATAAAAGTTAACGAATAATAAAGTAAATAAAGGTAGTAAGACTGAGGATTTATAATGCTATAAAGTTTTATTACCTATAAACTTAACACGAATTAAGGAAAAGCAATTAATAAGTTATCTTATTTCTTTTTTTTTAATTCCTCACATTTCAATTGCTAAAATGTTTTCTAAAAGTATAGAATATCTTTACGGATTCCCAGCCAAGTGCTTTTTATTCGAAACTTTTATATTTTTGTTTTTCAAATTAAACAAACTTCTTAAGTTCTATCGTTCTTGTTGTCGTTGAAATAGTTTACACTGAAGTATTGTTATGCAACTCAAAGTCTCTTGATGGTTTTTTCTCTCTTTTTAAACCACATCAGGAAAAAAAATAAAATTAAGAAGCAGATGAGAGACAAACAGTGCGTATACGCAACGAAAGGCCAGGACTGGGTTGCTTTTTGTCTTTGCTCCAATTTCAATTTACTGAAACTGAAGCCGAAAGCGAGAACTTCTTTTGGCACACCCACATCGACACACACTCACACGCAGACGCCTACACATACATACACATACAGACATTCAGAGACACACGTTCATACATACAACACTTAACAACACTGCCAAACACGCCGCCATAAAAATAAATTGAAGTACATACATACAAAGAGACGGGTAAGGCGTAGGGAGGGTGGCTCTAAGTGGTGGTACGGGGTCGACAAAGTGTGCGGAGAGGTTGGTTATTCACGATTAAAGCCAGTTTTTGGCGTATATATGCCAAATATATATATAATTCTCAGACAAAGTGACACACAACATATGTTTCAATTTCAATGACTACAGGAAAATTGTTTGCCTGAGCAATTTTCACTAAACACAACATTTTCCAATTTTCCCCTTACCATACAAATTTTCCAACACCCACGCAAATAAGAATCCTATCTCCGCCTAGTGTCTCTCGCCCCTCACCCCTCATCATGCTAATGTCGATTTAATGCGTAGACAACAATTTTCCTTGCTTATTTTTTTCCTCTTGCTATTTACTTGGCATATAGATACAAATTCTATAAGATTTTATAGGCTGCTCTTTGAATTTGCTTGTTGTTTATTTATTTATATGATTCCAGTCAAATAAAAAAAAGAGAAGCAATGAATAGGTGGCTTTTGTTCGTGGTAATTGTTTATTGATCGATTTCGCATACATATATGTAGATTCAACATAAAAAAAAATGCAAATATTTATGGGAATTTCATGCACTTGTGATACGAAAATGTCATCACAATGCATAAATAATTCGGGCAGAGAATAATTTATGGTTGCGACACACACACACACACACACACACACAAACACACAAAAAGGTTAGAGGTGACATAATTGCTTCAATTGAATGTCATTCGTATATTTATTCAGATGAAATTCTCTTGGCAAAAAGAACAGAAAGCAGAAAACGTTTTAAAATCTTTGATGTTGCAGAAAAGCGATGAGAGAAATATTTTAGTTTTGAGTATTGACAAGTGTCGCCTCTGAGTGTTTGTGTATAAAATAATTTAAAAATTTTAAATTCTACTTTGAAATTCATCCAATGCCATTAAGTTATTTCGATTCATTCTTAAAAGCAATTATTATTTTCTTTAACAAGAAAATAAAAATGCAAAATAAAATGGAAAAACAAAGATGATGACATAGGCTGATCAGGATTTACTTGGATTACGTGCCATTCCTACCTTAATTTAATGAACTTTTCAGTCAAATATTTGTGGTGGCTTATACCAAAATATTATAATTCATATATTGTTGGGCCACAAATCAAAGACAAGCAGATATAAAGCAAAGAAGGAGATAGAGAGTGGAAGGGGGGATTGAAACGAGGGACTCATTTATTGTGCCAACAAGAAAAACGAAAAAAATATAAAAAAAGGTTTCCCAATCTTCGCCCAAACCCAACTTCAATGTGCTGCTGTCTTCAGCTGGTTACTAACCTTGGCGGTCTTAAGCCAAAAGGAGATTTCAATGTTTCGATAAGAAAATAAGAAAATCTAAAAGGTAAAATGAGGAGAAGGAGAATTTGCATTTTAAAATTATTTCATTTCACGTGCTTGTCAGGCCATGATTTAGGTACAGAAATCTTCTACCTTGCGTAACATTTTGAATCTTGAATCTACGTGTTTTGCCTTGCACACATAAAGTTTCCCCCACAAAAAAAGAACACAAACTGAAAACCGCATAAATTTTCCCAACGAAATGATTTTTGGACGAATGGTCCGAAAGAACGAATGCGTGTGATTCGGCTGTAATGATAAGAGCTTTGCAGAAAAAGTAAAAAAGGTAAAATTTTTGTGTAAAAATGCAAATTGAAAAAGGCTTGCTCAGACCGACGAAATAGTCAACTTTAACCCAAAAAAAATATATACTCTGATTGCAGTTTTTCTGTTCGAGACTGTCAAGATTACAATCTCTCTTCTATTCACAAAAGAAAGTAAGTCCGATGGGGCTTAACAGCAAAACCAAAAGCAGTAAGAGCTGTAAGAGGCAGCGGAGAGACTTGTGTGTTTCAATTAAAATCGATTATACAAAAATTGGTTTGATTTCACTCGAAGGGTTTAAGAAAAAATGAAACGAACGAAAAGAAAACAATTTATTTCTTTTTTTTCTCGTTGCCTCTGGTCATTTTTGTGGTACATTGAGCACATTTGTAATTTGCAAACAGAAACAGAATGAAAAACTATTTGGATTTTCTTTTGCGGATGTCCTGGTGGTATGTGTGTGGGTGTGTGTACATAAGCCGATTAATTTCCTTGGATTCCTGCATTCTGGTTGTGGGCCTTCGCGTTGATAGCTTTCGGACATGAAGTGTGATCTTACCATTTATTACACTTGATGACAAAAACCGAGCAAAACAGACCAGAAGCGAAAGAAAAATAACAAAAACACATGCCCTGCTCTCCAGCGCCCGTTCCGCCCGTTTCCTGTCCAGAAAGGATATGTAAACGAAACGTGCAATAACACCTAAATTGTTTTAGCTTTGCGGCAAAAGTTTCACTTGAATTGCTCTCGCCCGTTGGCATGGTAAGTGGCCCCCAACCTGCCAAAAACATGGCCATCATGACGATGTCGGTGTCGGTCGGTGTCTGTAAAACGCCTACACAGCAATAGCAGAATAGCACCCACCAGCAGCAGTATCCGGAGGAGGGTTATCTTTATATATTTTAAGCCAGGATGAACTAAACTGCTCAAAGGCAAGCTGTCTCCTCTTGTTTGTTGAACGAGAACTGAATAGTAATGTCTACAAATTAGGCTAAAATTACTCAAATTGGTCCGATTCAGCGGGAACTGTCTATTGGTAAAATCTATTTATGCGAATGTGTTAGTGTGCTGCTGTATGTAGATTTAACCAAATTGTTTTTCAGGCTGAAACTATAAATTACAAATGTGTAGGTAGCTTCTTTTCTTATTTGGCCGACTTGATCATCAGCAGTTTCAATGTAATCAGTGACGTTAAGAAAAACATGGAATATTCCATGAAAGACATTTGAAAATGTTTCAAAATATATTGCTAATAAAAGTATTTCAAGATTTGTACTTCTTTGTGAAAGGCCAGGGCAATCAATTTAAGCTTTATCCACGGAGGACTAACTAAGTAAGGTCACGAAATTATTTAACAAGTTACAATCACATTTTTATAGTAACCAACACTACCCAAAACAGTTCATGTTTGGCCCGATTTCAACCATCCATATTCACATTCATTCCCACCAGAGATATGCCGAAAATTTCAAAAGGTTTTCCAAAAAAATAAGATTTGTTGGTAAGCTAAATGCTGCAATATACCAGAAAAAATTAGAAAAACTAATTATTTTAAAAACCATAATGTATATTTACTCAAGTAAATAAATCGTTAAAGAAGCAGAAACTAAAGAAAATTAAGAAATTTTATGTTCTCTTAAGTACTTAGATATAATCATATAATAAAAATGCTATATCTGATTAATGGTCCATTTAGAATGTGTAGAAGAGAAGATAGTGTTAAATTAATTTATTAAATATAATCCTATAAGATAAATAATGCTTATTTACTTACCCGCTATCTCTTATAAGATCAGAGAATATCAGATCAAGACATCCGAACGCGGCAATGCACCGCCACCAACTGACGCCCGCCCCCGCAGTTGCGGCTTCTTTTATAGGCGCAGCACTAGCGAAAAACGGGAGAAAGTGCAAGCAGTGCTCACCCCATAAACTCTCTCTCTCTCATTCTAGCCCGCCCACTCTCTTTTACTTAGTCGCGGCTTTGTCTAAGAATCGCTCTCTTACTAATCTGAACTCTCATTGTTCTGCTTCTTATTTCTGGCTCACTCGCTCATTTTTTTTTAACCGTTCAGTGCTCGCTGAACACCTCTCTCATTTTTCTTCGCTCTCGAAAGAAAGGGCAGACAACATATTCCAAATGCACAGCTCTATCAAAAATTTTATAATTAATTAATGACTAAAAATATTTAGTTTTCTTTACATATTTTTTATGACTTGTAACTTTATATTTATTTAACTTCTCTGGTGTCTAAAATATGTGGCACCTGTTTGCCATATTACCTATTAATTTTCTTGTGCAAAACAAATATGATCGTCTGACCTTTTGGTTGACTAAAATTTTATTCTCTTAACAGTTTCTCATTTTTATATGTGTTAATTAAAGAAGCTTTTAGTACTTAACATTTGAGACGACTATCGCTATCTCTCTCTCTCTCTCCCTCTTTCACTCTCCTTTGCTGATAATCAGGATAATGATGATGATGACGATGTACTTCATTGCCTCCTGACACGGAAAAGGTCAAACACATCATCTTCACATCATCTTCTAGTCGAGCTAAGCTCTTTGCGCCTCTACATCATTAGCGGAGAAGTATCAAGATGCGAGGCATCAAAACTTTTACCAAAAATGAGGCATAACAACTTTTTCTACGTACCTAAGTACATACATATCTTTGTGGTCGCATGTAATTATAAAAAATATGCGTCTGTAATTTTGCGCCGCCGAGGGCCACAAAAAGCAAAATAAAACCAAAAAAATACGAAAAAAAAAAAACAGAAAAAGTAATTACATATCCAATAAAAAAATCCTGACTCTTGGCAGTAAGGACACAGAAAATGGCGACGACGGCGGTCATAATTAAAAATCCAACAACATGAGGAGTCTGGGTTAGATGCTAAGAGAAGAGCAGGAGGGGCCACTTGACTCGTGGCCATTTGAATCTGAAGCTGATGTTTACGGGCCACAACATGCAAAAGTCGAGTCCGGGATATACAAACACATACCACACAAATACACACACATACATTAGTTAGAGAGAAGGAGTGAGAAAGAGGAAGGAAAGAGATAGAAATACAAACACAAACATAAAAGCAAAAACTTTTCATTGGGGACTACTTGGGGATTATGGCCGCCTGGAGTACACATAAAACACGCGCAAGGAGATTCAGATTGCTCAAGGCCCTGCAGTTGATAGTTAATTCTCGTGTATGTGTGTGTGTATGTGTGTGTATATGAGGCTAGGCTTGGTTGACAGTCCATTTCTGCTTCTTTTTGCCGAGTCCGGTTCTGGCTTGTGGATAACTTAGTTAATGAGGCTCCTTTGGGCAATCTTAATAAGCCATTTTAACATTTTAAGTGTTGCCTTCTTCTAATATCGTGTACACCAATTCACCAGAAAATTAAAACCAATTAAACTTTAGCTTAACAAAATTAACTAGAGAAAAACTTCAACTGCGAAATGAACTAGAAAACTTCTCAATAAAACGAGAATATTTAATTTTTTTAAAAGGCCACCCTCAGAAAATATTTGCTGAAATAAAAAGCATTAAGTTAATTAATAATAAAACTCAAGTGAAAAAAGGCGTAAGTAATCGTTTTGCAATAAGTTTTAAAAGTTTTAAGTGCAGACAGATTCAAATATTATTCAAATTTGAATATTCAAAGATCAAGGACCATCGACTCTTGAATAAATTTTTAAGTTATTTCAAAGTTTTAAGGTCAATAAACAAGGCATCAAACATGCCAATGACATTTCAAATAGGACTATTTTATATGCTGTAAAGTATATAGAAATTGTGCCACTTTAACATTGACTTTAATTTGAAAACATCATAATCCATGTTCTTGCCACAAAATAAACTCATTTTGTTGAAAATGTCTGAGCAGACTTTCCACTTATATGTATAAGAGAAATCAGTGCAACTTGTTCAACTAACATTTTTGACATTGTCGTCTTGCCGTCATCAATTTGCTGCGGCTTTGGCTAAAACTTTTTTCACTTGACTGACTCTCCAGTTCACGCCCCCATCATTTCTGTGGGCGTGCGTCTGTCTGTGTGTTGGTGTGCCTCAGCTTGAGGCATGCTACATGTTCTTTTTAAGTGTTGTGGCAGAAACTTTTCCGGAAATGTCTGTGTATTTGTGTGCTCAGCTAATCATTGGCAAAACGAAAATGATGAAGAAAGAAAATATCAAATTTTTGTTGTTTCTTTTTTATGGCCTCAAGTGATTGGCTAGAAAAGTTTGTACAATAATTTTGAAATATTTTTATTTCATTTAATTTAGTAAACAATAAAGTATTAAGTTGATTGTTGCAAAACTTTAGATCATACGCCAATTTGTTTAGATTCTTATATAAATTTAAATTGCATTTTATTTCACAATTTTGGTTTACATCAGTGCTGCAATTAAACACAATTAATTACAGCTCAAGTCTTTATTTAATAGAACAAGTCAAAGCAACATTCTTGCCTTAAAGGCAAACACTCTGAAATAACAACTTTTGCATGGAAATGAAAACTCGTTGGCTTTGCCTGCCAAAGGAAAAGGCAACAGAAGAGGAAAAAAACTTTTTTGTGTTCGTTTTTTTGTGTTTTTCCCTTCAGACCAACAGCAGTGACATTTAGCGGCAAATTTTTATGATTTTAATTAGCATAAAAGCGTAATTGAAAATTAACTGAAACAAAAATATATATAAATGCACAAAAGGGGAGCAGGGCTTATCATGAGAAGGGGAGATTACGATGTAAAAGGCAAAGGAGCAGAATCAACATATATACATGTATTGTAAATGAAAATTTTCGACACACACATTTAACTAATAAGCAAAAAGGTAGGCAATTTTAATATAACTTTGATTCCAAAAAAATTTTATTTTATTTGAGGGCAATTTTTAATAATCTCTCAGTATTTATTTAGGCTGTCAAAGGGATTACATGGGATACTTTATTAACTGTTTGCAATAAGCCAATGAAATTAAAAACAATTATATTTTATCATCATCAATGTTTGAGTTAACTTTTAAAAGAAATAATAACCTCAAGGGTTCAATTAAACGATCATCATAGAAAGCCATCAAGTAAAGCCTAATTCATCTCATTATTGGGAATGGTTTATCTCAAATGATGCATACTTTAACTTCTTAAAATGTTTCACCTAAAACTCATTTCCTAATAAGCATTAAAGTCAATTTAAGGCTTCAACGTTTATTACAATGTTTCCCCCATTTCTTTTCACACAAGATGTAATATTTTTTTAAAAATGTTTTCATTTCATAAGCTAAAAGTACATCAAGTACATTTTGTTCCCTTTTTTTGTGCTATATGTTTACTTAACTTATCATACAACACACAGGACTTGTCACCTGCAGCAGCAGCCTCATCAGCTCCACGTCTTCAGCTGGAACAAACAACACAGGGCTTACAACAGCCAGGAGATCCATTTTACCAGATAGGCCAATGAAAACACAAAACGATCTAATTACGACAGCCAGCAACTTGGCGACGGCAACAACAGAAACAGTGACAGTGACAGTGACAGGAACAGGAATAGGCTCAAGTTCGGGCTTGGGTGCGGGACCAGAGAACTTGCCCCTAGCCCAGGGCATGTCATCAGGAACAGTTACAACAACAGCAGCAACAAGGACACTCACACTGATGAGAAGGACGCGAACTAAGTCTGCGCAAATTGGGCTAACTACAGCAACCACAGAAAAACAAACAAACGGTGAAACAGGCCACATGGAAGGGGGAGAAGGAGAAGTAGCGATGCTCATATCAACAATTTATCCCACGGAAACGGATGCCCACAACTCCATTGAAATGGCTACAACCGCAGCAGCAACATCAGCCACGCACGAGGAGACGACACACACAACACAGTTGCCAGCGCCGGAAATGAAGGAGGGGTCGATGGATGCGACGGATGGAGAGGGGGATTTGACTGTGCTACCTCATCCGGTTGATGGTGCTGATTCATTGACCAAGGGTTTCTCCATTCCCACATTTTTGCCACCGTTTCCCGTTTTTGCGGCAGCGGATTTGCCAGCTTACCGCGCCCGTGCTGCAGCCGAGGCAGAAGCTGCAGCCGCTGCCGCCGCTGCTGCTGCAGCAGCTGCAGAAACCTCTTCGGTTGTAGCCTTCACCACGACAATGTCACCGGCGGAGCTGCGCCGGAAAATGTTTAATGAGCAACATTCGTACTTGCTCTCACGGAATGGCCAACGGAGAAATCTGACAATGCCAGTGCTAAACCTTACCGCTCAAATGGGAAATCACGCTTATATGCCATGTCAGGTGAGTGAGAGAATTATTATCAAAACTCAAGCCCCACCCATGACACCTGCTGCTAGCGACCTTTGACTCTTTCCCCAAAATCCCAAGCCAACAAATTGCGTCATCAGATCTCTTTTTCAACTCCGGTGTACGTGAATTTTCAGACCCTACCGATTAATCCTCAGCTTCGCTTTTGACAAGTGATGTAAGCACTGCATCAAGGCTCTTAAATCCTTTCGGCTTAATTTTAATTGGTCGTGTGCAATATTCATAGGTGGCATCTATAATTATAGATGTGTGTGGTCTGTACATTGGACATATAAACGAAATCCATGACTAGCTTTAGCTTTAGCTGTTGCAAAGATGATTTAATTTAAAAGTGGGTTTTATTTATTTACTATTATCAAAGTAACGTATTGCCAACCACCTGCCAAATTATTCAATTAGTTATCAAATAGTATCAACCTTTTCAGAGTAAAGGTAACTATGAATAAAGATGACATTTAAATTGGAGAATCTTTTTAATTTTAGAAATTGAAAATGATGTTGCAGATTTGCTTATAAAAATAGAAATCGTTTCAAAACAAAATTGTTTTATTTGTTAAACAACTTTTTGTGTGCACAAAATCCTTTCAGTTGTGGGTTACCATATTAATATACAGCAAATCTGATCCAAGCCAAAGCCTGTCTACTGAGCCAGAAACAAAATGGTAATGAAAATGCCAAGTTTCATCCCTCAGTCCCCCATTCACCTTCCTGTCCTCTCAGTCTCTTGGTTGCCTTGGGCTTTCATCTGCAGATTGGTCCAAAGAAAAAACGAAAAAATCCGTTGCTTATGGTTACCTTTTTCCTTTATTTTTTTATTTGACTTTTTTTTTTTTTTTGGTAGAGGCTCCAGAAAACTTTCAGCACAGATCAGCATAATTTCATTTGCATATCAACAATTCATTTTGTTTACGCTTATTTTTATGACGTAAACAGTCACAGTAAAAGTGGGGGATGAGGAGGATGTGGACGAGGAAATGGGTATGGATATGGAACCGAGCAGCTAGTTGAGGCTGAGACTCAGCCTCCGGTATTTGCCGTTTACATTCATACAATTTATATTTTATAGAGCTTGGCTATTCTATCTACAAGATACAAAACAAAAACAACAACACCTAAAGAAATGCATGCAAATGTGATGTCTGTTGTATGAATGTATGTATGCAAATGTCTCTGTCCTAGTCTATGACTGTGTGTGTGTGTGTGTGTGAGTGTGGGTGTGTTTGTATACATAGAATATGTAAATGGTAGTTTTATCTCTGGTCTGCTGAAATTAAAAAGAAATTCTGAGAAAGAATCTACTGAAATGTCGGTTACTTGGCCAAGTATTTGCGGCTGTGGGTGTGTGTTTGTGTTTGTGTGTCTTCCTACCAGGTTTTTATTCACTCTTTAACTAAGCTTAACGTTGGCATATTTAAAGTAAATAATATAGAGAACCATTCGAAAACTGCTTAAATGCAAAATGAACTAATTCAGTTAAGTGCCTGCTCCAAGTATTGTTGAATATTGAAATGCCAAGTAATGCACTATTTTCTAGGTATTTGCCAATTCAGATATAGCCTTTAAGGAGTATATATTAATGGAAAATTTCTGATCCCACTTAACAAATTTTGGACCTTTATTACACTTGGCTTTTACACTTAAACTCGATTGTATATTGATTTCTCTTCTTTTGTTAAGGAAGAGGACTAATAATATTGCTATCCTTTAGATACATCGTCTCTCGGATAAGCCCGTCTCGTGGGTTCGCATGCGTGACAATCACATAATAAGTGTGGATGAGTCCACTTTTATAGCAGATGAGAGATTTCAATCGATATTCCAAGAGGATCACGATTATACCTGGTCTCTGCAAATCAAGTATGTGCAGCCTCAAGATGAGGGCTGGTATGAATGTCAAATGGCCACAGAGCCCAAACTGAGTGCCAAAGTTCATTTGGAAATAGTCAGTGAGTATTTCTTTGCAAATAGTAAATAGTAATAGAAGCTCATCGAATTTCCTTTCAACAGCCCCTAAGACTGAGCTTATTGGCGACCGAAGTCGCTTCGTCAAGGCCGGCAGCAAAGTGGCCTTGCATTGCATTGTGAGAGGCACTCTGGATCCGCCTAAATATATAATATGGTTTCGTGGCCAAAAGAAAATCAGCGAAACTGATGAACGAACTGGTTGGTACACACAAATCGATCGAAATATATTCGGCACTGTGGGCGATAATCAAAATACGGTAAGTTAATAATGAGAAGCTGAGAACTGGATTAGTTGAGTAAATATCAACATTAATTACAGATCGGTTCATTAATCATACCGCTCGTGCGTAAAGAGGACTCTGGCAATTATACGTGCCAGCCATCAAATAGTATCTCTGTCTCCGTTGACCTGCACGTCCTCAGTGGTGAGTTGGTCCATAGAGCTCTCTAGGTTCTTGTTTTTATGCCTGTGTCAATGTTTATTCCCAAACTGTGAATGCGTGTGAATTATTTTGTCAACTGAAGTTGAATGATTTGGCCAACTACACAGATACATAGATAATCATTAATGGCATTTGTTTTTACGGTCATTTCGACAACAGGTGAATATTCCGCATCGGCTATCATGTCCAAGGCTTCGTTGTGTCGACATTTTAGGAGCACGTCCCAACTGCTGTTAGTGCTATTGCTGACCCTCAGGCTGATGCCAGAACTCCTGGGAATGGGCCAAGAAGGATTGGCATTGGCCAAGACGTGACTTGTGACTCCGCGTGACTCGCTTATTGAATTGACCCCTGGGATGGGAATGACGTCCGTCCAGGACGTCGTCAGGACGGACTTCAATTATTTGTAAGCTTCGTTTGCAGTTACATCACTTAGGTTAGAGATTAATTAAACAAGTTGGAACGGCTGGCTGGGGCAGGCAAAATTGTATATAACTGGTGATCTACATTTTTTCCCTTCTCTCTAATTAAGTTTGGGTATGTGTTGTAAATTTCTTTGGAACTTAATTTTATTTTAGATATAGATAAATGCAAAAACATCGTCTCTATATTTAAAGTTGTGAACGAAATCAATAATTAGATTATTGCCAACAGAAAAAATATAAAATAAAATAGTAAAACAGATACTGAAGCATTAAACTTACAAATCAAATTCATTGAAAATATAAATAAATACATACATAGATGATGATGTGAAAATGATAACTCTTTGCTGTATATCTGTGTTTTATTCAATCAATTGGCAATTGCATATGGAAATACAAAATTGAATTACTGGCAATGCGAATGGCTGAAACTTTAAATTTGTCTAAATTGAAATAAGGAGGAATGCGCTTTCATTCATTTCAATTTGAAATAATTAAAACTGCTGTTAAAGAGACAATAAATATGGAAATATTTAATTATCAATTGGCGAATCATGAAAGAGATTTTAACAAATTTTCTTCATTCAGATCTGTTTGATAAAACTAAACTAAAATAATTAATTGTCAATTGGGACATCAATTGATGGGGACATCGTCTGATGAACTGTTTGGTTTTTATTAAGTTGGTAAGTTTATTATTTGCTTATTTTGTCAAATCGAATGTTGGCATTAGTAATTAAAATTCAGTTTAATTAATAAGAAGTATATAATATATCTATTCGGTCTTGGTATGGCAAATAAATCAAATAAAAATATTGCAAAATCCAGCCGCAACATAAACTTTATAAAAATATAAACGAGTATCGTTCCATGAGAAAGTTGGCTCTATTCAATTGGAATCAAAATATTTCGACAATAATCAAATCTTTGTCACCAAATATGTCAATTGCTAACTGTTTATGGTGCAAATCATTTGGGAAAACAGAGAAACGTTTAAAAGAAAGAAAGAAAAAAACAGCGAAAACACTATCCGTTGAACTATTTATATATCTATATAGGTTTGTATTTCTATATTTATAAAAAAGCAAATATATTTTTCTCTCTTTATTTTAGCTTTTAAAGTTTATCATATTTGTTTATTTTCACATTTTATGCGCTTGAAATGTGCGAAAATCCATTTGATAGCAGACCATTTTTATTGAATGCCATTGCAAAACCGGGAAAAAATCAAAAATTGACAAATAAATACGTTAATACCAGGACCAAGCCAATGGGCGATGCCTTTTAGTAAACAAAAACGGAAAAGCAGAAAAAGACCTATTAAAAATTTAATGTTTGCATACAACAATTTTTCTGAAAAAAAAAACCGGCAACAACATCAACATGCCGATGCTGATACTGACAACTACAACAGAACTTCAGGCTGGGAAATTCAGCAAAGAAAGATATAACCAGGGGAATTCGATGTTTATAGCTTAAACCGAACGTCCTATACCCTCTCAATTGATTCTGAAATTCATTTAATACGATTTTTTCTCTTACATATATACTATTTAATGAAAAGATGATCAGATATTATTTACAGAAATTTGCCCGAAATTTTAAGAAGGACTTATAATGTTAACTAATGAACTTAAGCAATAGTGTAAAATGCTACAAAAAAAAAAAAAGGAAAAAAGAAAAACTCTGAACCAAAATAAATGTAGAACACCAACCGCAATGAACCAGCCAGGAAATAGGAAGAGAAAGCTGCGAAATTCGAGTACTGGAAACCTCGTGTGGGTGCCGGACCGCAGAAACCAGGACCGGAGGTTGCTCAGCGGGATGCCGAGTCAGGCAGTTAAATCGATACACTGGCCCAAAAACCAAAAACCAATAGCCGAGCCAAACACCAAAGAAAAAAAAAAATACAGAAATTTGCATTTGTCTTTTCCCCTCTCATGTAGATCTATCCCTGCCATAGCCTCTGGGCCATAAACATGTGTGCACGTGGTCGTTGTATGTATGTATTTGATGTCTGTGGGTGTGGGCCACAAGGAGCCGTAGGCCATGTCAGTGGTTGTCACCATCAGCATCAGCCACCATTGCCATTTGCCGTTCAGCGCTCACCCATCGCGTGTCAGCGTCAATGCCAACGATATTGGCTTTCGGGAACGCGTTATTCTGGAAAAAAAAGTCATTCTACACCCTATATCCGCCCTACTTGGTGGCTTCGTGGCGGCTACTCCCACACGAATTTTGTGAGCCGGTCGCATCCCAAAGTCGCCGTGTGCGCCACATATGTAAAATGAGTTTTGCAATTTTATGGGTGTTTTATTTTTTCATAAGATATTATTACAGCTGAAGGTGAAAGACTGTGGAAATACATTGAAATGATAAGGGTCCAAATTCAGGTGGGGTGGCAAAAATCCACTTTCTGGAGACGGAGAAATTTAAGAAACCAGCTAACATCAACGAGCTGGTTACGAAGTACTTATGAGTATTTTTATTATAAGCAAATCTCAAAAGCTTATCCGATTTATGATGTAAGGAAAACAATGTAAAATGTCTAAGGTTGATACTTTTGAATATTTTATGCAGGCGAAATCAGCAGAAACTCGTTTTTGGTAAGGAAAATTATTTATTTAAAATAACATAAGTTTATCTGCATAAACAAAATCATATTCAATCGATGTGAGTTAGTCGTAAGTAATAAAAGGTATATTAGTAATTATTTATTCCTTGTAAATCAAATAAAACTTGGAAAACTGCATCGTAAATGTATGTATATAATATTCGGATTTAATCCTTTAATTAAGTTTATGATTGAATTTCAATTTTTACATTTTACTTTCTAATATAAATTGTTACTAAAATCAAGAGACACTGAGTACCAACTATCTATATAATATCTTATTGAAATACAGTTTTA
The DNA here is from genome assembly GCA_018903935.1 of Drosophila insularis. Classification (NCBI taxonomy): domain Eukaryota; kingdom Metazoa; phylum Arthropoda; class Insecta; order Diptera; family Drosophilidae; genus Drosophila; species Drosophila insularis. The sequence continues at coordinate 6,912,693 of JAEIFP010002295.1, forward strand.
GAGTAAATTGCTTATGATTTTCTATTTTTATTACTTTACGCTCCAGCTCTCTCTCTTTCTCTCTTGTTTGTCTTTCGTAACTTATGACCACTGTAGGAGAATTTGGCATTTTCCTACCTCTGCCTCGGTCCTATTGACATTCGATTTTCTCTTCAATTTCTCTATGGCAAGTTTTAAATGGCTGAACATTTTCCAGTCAAGAGTTTTCCACTATGCACAACCAAAAAGGCTGGCTTTTACTTTTTGTGCCTTCCTTTTATTGTATGTATGTATTTATTTTGTATGCTCCTTTTGGCTCTTTTAAGGCAACACTTCCGCAAAATATTTCTGTTTGGGTCACGTAACGTAAATTATTGAAAGTTCTTTGTTGTGTGAAATGTGCGGATTTCTGTATTGAATTATTAAAAAAGGGTTTGGTTATACCCCTTTAAATATTTAATTGAAACTGCCGATTGCCCTCAGCTGCTCCAGTTGTTGGTCATTTTCGATCCGTTGGCGTCCGTTCATGGTTAATTTGAGGTTTCGTTCTGCATTTGATATAAGGGCTATTAAGTGGGTGGCTGCAAAATGAAAATATTGCAAAGCCATTTTGCTTGCTAACTACATTCCGTTTCCCCCTTTTGCAATCCCAAAGTGATTCCCCAGAAATGCTTCGAGTAAGGATTGTGGGTCTGGTTGGGTTAGGGTGAGGCCCCTAGACTCACCAGCAAATTTAGGGCCGGGCCTTATCGAATCGGAATGGAATGTTTACTGCCTGATGTCCTTTGTCGTTGTCTGAGTTGCGTAGATGTTGATGTAAACAAGCTGTCAAAGAGGCTAACAGCGATTTGATTTTCGCAAGAAACATTTTCCCTACTCCAAGGGGTTGTTTGACAATTGCAAGAGAAGGAAAACAAATACTTTAACAGTTTGAAATTAATGCTGTTGGTAAAAATTTAAATTACATTTTTTAAACACAAGCGTTAATTCTTTTAGAACCGAAATTTCTCCCACAGACTTATACAACTAACTAATGTGCCTATGTCTATGGCTATGGCCTCTTAAGGATTAATATTGTCTAGTAGCATTAATTCCAATCAATTCATTTCCATTATCTGCTGACCCAAAGGCAAATTTCGTTGTGACTACAAATGATTACGTATACGCCACCGCTTAGCGCATACAAAATTCCACTTTGAGGGGCCGATGCCACGACCACAAACCAATGAAGAAACGGAACTGAAATGTTTATCGGTTTGCTGTTGCCCGAATTTAACTGTCCCACACTTGGCCAGCCAAGAGAATGGATGGAGAATGACGGCAACACTTCCTTCAACTTATCGACGAAAGCAGACAGGCAAACAAGTTGATGCTAAAGGCATGTTAGTGATGATACTCCCTCTCTCTCTCTCTCTCTCTCTCTCACACTCTCTCTATTTCTCTCATTCTCTTCACTTTCCCGCTTTATCTGCTAGACTCTCTCCTATCTTTATCTCTTTCGTTTTTCCTGGGCACAAATTGCTTAAATTGGAAATTTGCTGAAGCTGCATTTGTTCCACCCCAAGTAGAGTGGCCTTCGCCTTGGTCTATATACATACACACATACATGTATGTAGATATTGTAAGTCTATATGTATATATTGCATTTTATCTTTTATTGGTGTCTATTTTCTTTATATTTTTTTTCGAGCCTGTCTCAGTCAAATCAATATTCGATTGATGGCCAATACTATTATCTTTTTATTATGGCCATTTATTTGTTGAACTTGCCTTCTTCTTGCCATGACCCTTTCCATGTGTTCAATTTGCCAACTAATTTTCCCATTTGAATTAGTTCACTAAATTGATTAATTGATGAGATTTTTATATACCCTTTAATAATATGGTGGAAAAGCGTATTTAGATTAATGTTTCTTTAATTTGTCAGTCTTTGTGTTAAAATGCTATGTTCCGATATCAAAAAGAATTAGATAAAATTGTTTAAGGTATACAAAAACTATTGGCAATTAATTTTACGTTATTTCTTTTAAATCTTAGAGAAAGTAACTGAAAATACTTCATACATACTACCTTCTTCAAAAGGGTAATAAGTTGTCGATGCCTCTAGAAATAGAATGAAACTTTTGTTTTCTTGAACGTTTATACGTTTCTCTTTCTGCACTTTCTTTGGGCTAACCCTTTTACTGGGCCAAGTTCATCATTTTGATTTCTTTATCTCATCGATAAACTCTTTTAGCTTCTCTTATTGGTTGTTTTTGTTGTTGCTGTTTATTCTTTTATGCGAAAATAAATTTTCCACTTGCCTCAGCAGTTGTTACAAAGTATCGGATCGAATAGGCAATCTCATAAAGCCCCTTGAATTCGTATATTTTTTGCTTAAGATTTGCCATAAAAAGAAAATTCAAAGTGTACAAAAGAAAAGCCCATAAAAAACCCTGTCTAGTACCTATAGATAATAAAAAAATCCTCAACGCAGCTGACATTTTGTTGGACCTTGTCTTTGTGTGTCCTGACTGAGTTTTTATGCCTTCGATAATAAATATGTTCGGGTCATAAAAAGGAGAAATTTCAGTTTGTTTTTTTGTTGTTTTCTTCTGTTAGGTTGGATCGGCTTATTAGCCTTTTTAATTGCCCTATGGCGAATAATTTTTTATTGACATTTAAACGTTTTCCTGAGCGAAATTAAAACAATTGCTTGGCCTTAACTTTGCAAATAAACACAATGCCACAAAATTGGAAACAAAAAACAGCAACAACGATTTTATTGTTTCATTTTTGTTGCTCTTCATTTGGCCATGGACTAATTAAAAAATGTTGCTCAACAAATTCGGTTTAATTAAGGCCGCAAGGTACTGCCTGAACTTTATGGGGGAATAAAACAAGGAATCAGGCGAAAAACAAAAAACGGAAGCAAAGAAACTTAGTGGGTACCTAGACAAGTAAGTACTTACTTTAAAATTGATTAACTTTACTATCAGTCTAAGGCTAGTTGGTAATTAGCTAAGAGTAATTCGGTAAAGAACTTTAATCCCACTTTAAACAAATCACAGGAAACGGCTATGGCATAAAAGTTTTCTATAATTTATCATGGTTGCCCCATGATGAGATGCTCATTTGCAGGGTGAATGAACTTATCTGGGAAAGGGAAAACTTTTTTGGCTACGGAAAGAAAAAGAAACCAAACTTGAAACCTAGTGACAACCTCTTACAGGAAGAAGGCATCGGGCAAATCTGTTTGAGTTGAACTTTAATCATCATTGCTCTTCTTTGACACACAGTTTGTATACACTATCTTTGTGGTTTTTCACTCTATTTCATAGAGCGTAGGATGTAATCGTTTTGACCAAAATAAACTTTCTTGCCCTTATCTTTTTGATGGCTCAGAGAAAAGAATGTGTTGGCTCAACAAAAAATAATGCTGAAAACTTGTTATTTGCCCTTAAACTTGCTCTCTCGGCTCACAGCTCTCTAAGTATCTGCTGGCGACTAAAAGAGCATCCTCATCATCATAATTATCTTCATCATCATCAAGGGCATCATCATAATTTTCTGCTATGCCGCTTATCGAACGCCAAAAAGTTAAGAATAATGCACAGTTCAACATTTACTCATAGTTTCCACAGAGAACAAACAAAACAAAACCGAAAGAAAGAAAACACAAAAAACTAAAGAAAGACGTAAGATGGGTGAAAGGAAGTTTGACTAAAAGGGAAATGAGCATAAGAATGGGTGAAGATACACCCACAAAATAACAAACATAACTTTGGTTAAGAATTTTTGTGGGTTCCTTTAAATATTTTACAGCTTCCCATTTTTTTTATACCCTTATAGTTTTTTGGACATGTTTAAATATTTGTTAAAGATGTGAATATTATCTTCTGCATGTTCTTTACAAGCCAATATGTAAATGAAGAACAAATAATTTATTTTATTTAAATTATTCTTTCAGTGTGATAAATTTCATAAACGGATAGAGTATCCATGTTTCGTTGTTGTGGCAACACACATTCTTTTGTGGTGATTCTTTGTTTGCCTTTTCTCCTCAAAGAGAATGACGAGATGAGTATGGGGTATGTAAATGAAATGAGTATTTATTTCAGAATACATTGAGAGAGAGAGAAAGAGTGAGGGGAAAGAGGCACACAGAACAGGCTTTTCATTAAAAGTGGCATAATTTCCACTTGCTTATTTGCTGCACACACAAATTGCATTTTCGCCAAATGGCAAAATGTGCAAATATTTATAACTGCGATGCAAATTCATCAGTGCTAATAGCATCAGGAACAATGCACGACCAGCAGACAGTAGTGGAGGGAGAGGGTGAGAGCAAGGACGTTATGGACGAGGAGTAGTTGGCTAGCCATCAAATGGTCGCTCATTCCACCCTCTGTCACCTATCAGTAATCCCTACCGCAGAAAGCGCTGATAGCCCCATTTGAGCCTGGTCGCTCTGGTTGCCTGGCGAAGCCCATCGATTGCGGTGAGCGACTGTTGTCCCTCTGTTGCTTTTGCCCTGTCCGTATCCTGCGCGCTGCTTTCCATCCTTAGTCCTCGTTTCTCCGGCCAGTGCAAATGTTTGTTGATAATGATTTGCATTTACGCGCATTTCTGCCTACGCAGCGGCAAAGAACTCGTCAGGATTCAGCCGTCAGCTCACGCTAATGCGAAATGATTGGAATTCTTTTGCGTTCGCAATCTGCATGTAATTTATCATCTTCAAATTCGTAATGTTTTAGATGCATTCATGATAAGCCAGCAGCGATAACAAAACAAATGACAGAACCAGCTGGTATTAGGATATTCAACCTCGAAATGAAAATCCATTGAGAATTTGAATTGGGGAATAGAAATACATAGTGGAAAATGGGAAGTGGAAAATGTTTTCCTATTATGGCATGATGCAATTGTCTTAATAGTCATTCTAAATACAGTACTAGACTTTATCTTGTCAAAACTAAAACTAAATAGAAAGAAAGCACACACAAAAAGGTTTTAACCCCAAAAAATATGCAATACCAAACAGAGAATAGCAATTTAAAGTTCTTATTTAAATGGGATAACAGCAAATATTAAACTAACACACAAAATTTATTTCCATGCATAGATATTTCAAACCTGTTACAGAATTCAAACCATTAGAATTGTTGAACTTTGATTTAGTTTTATTTTTATAATATTCTGTTTTGTTATTTTGTGTATTTCTCGATTGAAAGTTATTTGCCTTGTGTGTCAAGTCAATTAGATAAAGATATATACTTTTGTTCACATTCAACAGCAACCGATGCAGTGGAGAGAGGCAAGTTGTTGTCGGGGAGGACATGCCAAACTGATTTATTTACTTTTGCCATTTAAGGAGTTGAGTTTGTTGCTGTTGTAGTTGGTTTTCTGTTGTATTTGCTTGCTTATTTACTGTTTGTCGAAATGCGAAACCGCAAACACAACTAAGACCCAACAGTTCCTCACTTCTCTTGGATACCCCTCAACAAAAAAGTTGCCCACTTTCGGCCAACACCCGCAAATAGCCCTTACAAATATATGTACATACACACAAAGGAGGCAAATAACCCAGATCCTTGCCTGCATGCGGAAAAGTTAAACCAAAAAATACTTTTACTCAACTTAAATGTCTTCCAAGGAGGCGTCAAGGAGAAGAAGGACGGCAAGTGAATAGCAGAAGTAGCACTGGGATCCAGTCGTGGCCAGTAAAAAGGAGCAACTGACAAGCACAAAAATATGTAAAAAAAAGCTAGAGAAAAAATGAGAGCCTTTATATATGGGGGGGAAATGCTTCTGCTGTCCATCTCTTTTTTGACCCTGTGATTTTTTTTTATTTAAAGAAAAAATGAAAACATCAAAGACATAAAACGCACAACTGCCCAGAAGACGCTTTCTCGAAGTAAACACAATTAAATGGGCATGTGGAAATGGTTTGGGAAAAACAAAAAAAAAAATTGAACACGATGAACAGAAACTCAATGCAGAATCAGGATGTCATTTTCTGCACTTACTTCTTGCCTTTTACCTCCTCCTTTTCCCATGTATTTTCTAGTCATTATTCTTATTTTTCTCTCTCCTCTGTTACTTTTTGCCGTTTTGCCAATGCCAAGCGAAATATTTAAAAAGTCTTTCAACCGACAGTGAAGAGGAATGAGACAAGGGATAAATTATGAAATTTTTTAGTTGGACACTTAAGTTATTGTCTTTCTTCGTTTACTTTGGTCCTGTTTCTTGGCCTGTTATCACATAATTTAACACATTGGATTCAAATAGACCAAATACTAAAAATATTTGTTCAGATACTTTAAAAAATTCGTTCGTTTTCTCATTAATAAGTTCCTCAATAAACACTTTTTTTTACCATTAGTTTCAGTTATCTTCTGGTGAATTTGGACATGTTCTTTGTGATTTTTAAAATGTTCTTTTAACTCGGATAGTTGCAAATAGTTAAACTAAAGATAAAAATTCTTTATCATTAAATAAATGGAATAGCTTAAACTCAAAAGAAATGACTGCCTTTTGGTTGTCTTTCTTGATGGCGTTCCACTTTTACCATTTCACTTATCCTTCCACTTTTATCTTTTTGTATATTTATGCCTTCCTCCTGCTACCAAGAAAAGGACACTTTCAACTGGCTTCATCTTGTTTGGCTTTTTCCGCCGGTTGACGGCTTGCTGAGCTGGACTTTACCCGACCCCTCCACCAACATCACCAGCATCTCTTTGTCGCCATCCACTGGGCCATTCCCAGTTGCTGCTGTCGTCAGCCAAGTCAGTCATCAAGACTGAGTATAGTGAAAAATATTTACTGCCTTTTCTGTTTTGTTGGTGTTTTTTGCTCGCCAGTTTTTACTTGTTTCGTTTTGCTTTTCTGTTTCTTTTTTTTTTTTTTTTTGACAAATTTTACGTGTTGTTTCTTATTTTGTTGTGCTTTTCTTTTGGTTATTGTTGTTGGCTCTGACTGAGTTGTGATTTCCACTGCAATAAAATAGACTGACTATGTACCTTAAAGGCTTTATGGGCTCTCACAGAACCGCTGGAATTCGTCATTTTATGGCCGACATTTACGTGTTATTTTTATACACTTCTCGTTTTGGGCGCTGGTCTTCAGTTAGGTTGAGTTCCTTTTAGCCCGGCTTGGAAATATTACCATAAAATATTAAATTATTTATGCATATCCTTTGAGATCAAGTCAGTTGTTTCTCTGGCACAAATGGAGTCAATTTTCCGAAGTCTTGCATATTTATGATATAAGAAATGAAAGTGCCAGTTCTATATTTAGTTGGCCATTCAACATTTACTTCAGATAAAACAATTTCTCATTTGAATATTCAATGTATTTTAATTTGTTTAAAGTTTCGATTTAAAGGGAATGTTGTATGCTTAATAACTTACGCTCAGATATGCTGCTATTCATTTATTTATAAATATTTGTTTTGTGGGGTTTTGCAACCACTGTAGATTAAGTTATTAGTTTTGTTTTACTATAATAATTTTGTTTAATTGCTCGTTCATTTCATGCCGCAATTCGGTCACATAGAAACCGAGAAAACGCAACTTTGACTCAATTTCATCTGTTAAGAATAATAAAGCTGCTTAAGGCTTTCAAATTTAATTGCAATCAGCCAACAGCTCAAAAACTTAACTCATTGTACAAACAGTTCAGCACAAGAAGGATGGAATGGAGTAAATTATAATCTCTGTGAAAAACAATTTAAGCAACACTGCCAAAAAATGTCATGACCAATTTCGCTCTGAGCACTCCAAGATGAACACAAATGGAGAAGAGAAGACGATGAGTCTGGCTGCTGCAGGGAAGTGGCTGCTCTTGGATGGAAATTAGAATTGTTGGGTGAAAATTCGATTGTTTCATTTTCTGGCGGAGTGGATGGGAGGGAGGGACATCCGAAATACGGCAAATTTAGTCAGCAATAACAAATTGCAGAAACTGAGACATCCAGCAATTGCAATTGCAGTTGCTGTCCAAAAAACTTTGCACCAGTTCCCTAATTAGCACACTAAAAGATATTCAACACTCAACGTAATTAAATGGAATTTTAAACGATGCGCCAGTTGGTCCAAAGCGTCTTTAATTACTTGCATTCTACTAGCCAGAGATAGTGGCAACAGCAACGGCAACGGCAACAAACAGCACCAACAGTACCAAGGAACCTCATTCTGACGAGGACAACTACATCGAGAAGAGGCAGAAGAGTTCTTTTTTTTGGGCCAAGACGATGGCAAAACTTGGCCGCACAAATTAATCATAACTTTTAGGAAGAAGAAACTGCTGCTGCTCGACTGTTGGGCTGCTGATGCAGTTGCAGACTTTGTCTTGGTGTTGCTAGTCCCATTAAAAGTGGGTTAGGTTCTTGTTTTATATAGCTACACCTACACTTGCAGATTTACTACACACTTATATAAGCAACCTATACACATACAAATGTACATTGTACATATATATCAGCACGCAGCTCTCGTTTGCTTATTCCAATAAATTTTCAGCAGCTTGTTTGTTTGGCGTCTCTGACATTAATCAAAAATGCCAATGAAAGTTTCTTTTTTAAGTGGCTGCAGCTGCGCAATGACATCCAAATACGTGAAGATGCTGCCTTTGGCTATTCAAACAAAGAATGCACAAAGAACAAAATTAATATGAGTAGGATGAGAGATGAAACTTTGTCTTTTCACCTCGGAAAAATTTCAACTTTGTTCAATGCAAACCGAAAGAAACTCCGAGGCACAAAACTAAACAAAAACTCTTTAGATGCCAAAAACTTTGAGTAAGTTTTTAGGGTGTAGGATAAATTTATCCATTTTTAAATAGTTATGGAATGAGTTAGTTGTCTTTAATTATTGGGTCATTCAATTAAATTTGAATTTTATTGAGAGTGACTGCCTAATGTTTCGTTGGAATTAGAAATAAATATTTTGTGTTTTATTAAAAAAGGTGGCTAAATATTTCACAACAATCTCTAATTAGTTGTATTTACTCAATTGTTTTTATAGCTGTTATAATTGACATGGCAGCGCGACAGATCTGAAAATATAAAGCCAATTAAATAAGAAAATCTTTTAACTTTATTCAACAAACCGCCAAAAAGTTAGCCAAAGAAGCCTCATAGAATCCTGCCTTAATGACAAGTTTTTTCTGGGAACGTAGCATTATAAAAGCCAATGAACGCCTCTGATGGGGGCTAGCCAAATGCCAATCGCTCAACTGAAGGGCCACACCGATTTCAAAGCTCTAATACAAAAAAAATTCTAAAGAACAGTAATTCGTAACGTTAGTCATTCAACTGACCTCGTTTTTAATGATTTCTCCTCCATAACAATAGATAAACAATTGTAGCATAATGGATCCAAAGAATGAAAAGTAAACCAATAGAGCCATAATAGAGCTTATGTTCTTTTAAAGTTAAGAAACTTATCAACAGTTGGAAAATCAATCACTGGAAGTTTTAGCTTACCGTAAACATTTGATAGATTATGACGCCCACCTGTAATGAAGTGATCAAAAACTGCCCAAACACAATAGGCATATAGATCAAACGCAGTTGTTTGGATAGGGTCAAGAGTTCTACATGATAATCTACTATGGCTATGATACTCGCTTGTGGATTGGCTTTCTTGTCATTGTAAACGGCTTTGCGTATATCATGCTGAAGGGCCTGAAAATGGCCACGTAGATTAATGGCAAAGGAGATAAATAATCCATCAATGGCTGAGGCATAGACCACGACGATAGTGGTGAACAGAGCAGTGTAGATAAATCCAATCTCATAGCCAGGACTATTCACGGTGTTAAAAGGGAATCTGTGAATTCAAAAAAACACTTGCACATCGTTATCAAATAGCCTTTGTTCACCTTCCTTTGACCTTACTCCATTGGCATGGGTAACTCTCGTATATAGGCAACACCTTTTAACTTATTGGCTATAATTTTCAGAATGGGTCCCAACATAAAATAGAGGCCTGTGCAGCTGCAGGAGATCCAATAGGAGCGACTCAGCCGACTGGCCAATTTATTTGCCAGCGTGACGTAATTGTAATCCTTTGACTTTCTGTCGGTAGCTATAAAAGTATTTTCTTATTACTAATTTCTGCTTGAATTTAGCTATTTACTTACCTTTCTCATACAACTGCCTCAAACTCCTCACCATTTTCCAAAAATCTTGTTTATAGCTCATAAATGTTAAGATTTTTGTTAGGGTCAAGGTATTATTAAACAAGATGCTCAAAGTCGCTGTGACAAGTTCCATGTTATCCCTGTTTGTGTATATATTGGCAATCAAAGGGTATTCGGTGGAAATGAGTAGGAGAAGTGGCCACATATATTTAAAATTAAATAGGCTCTCTTTTTTCAGATCCTGGCGGTGACCCATCACCCGCAGGCAATTCTCTTGTAGCAAGAATAGACGAGTCATGGTAATGACACACAGTTTAACTCCTTCTTCAAATGACAAAGGTTGAACTTGTAATGGATCCTTATATAGTAAGGCTGACCAATTAAGTGTCAGCTAGATTAGTTAATTGCACATTTGAAATTCTATTCCGAAGACGTCTTACGGCTAATAACTATGTTGACATAATAATTGAGACTAGTTGACTTAATTGTTTTACTTCCCCCACTCACTAAGAGTTTAAAAATTCATAGGCGGAAACCTGCATAACCGCCCAATATTCAATCTTTCTAAAATTGTCGCATTTAACTAGTATAATGGATATATGAGGTACAAACTGATGCAAAGGTGAGCCTGTTATAAAGGATTTTTAATTATTATGTTCAAAATAACATTGAACATTAAGTGGGCTATTATTTCAACCAAAAATTTTTATTCAAAATCAATTCATTAGGGTTCTTATAAATTCATTTATGCCTGTGGTAATTATTCGATTTGCTTTAGGTTTTTTTTTTTGAATATGTCTTTGATTGGGAATGTTGTTCTATCCCAATTTTTGTCGCAATTTTCAAATGTTTTGAGCAAAAATAAACTAAATTAAGTTACCGATTTGTTTCCTTTGAAAAAATATAGTTGCATTCAAATGAACGTTAAAATTCAAAGTGAAAACCCGTTATACATGTTGTTTCAAAAATATGGGCTAAATACTGGCTTAAAAGCTTTCAATAGACACACTGACAAAAGGTTCTTTTTAAATTGTTGGCCTTTATAAAAGCTCAAGCATTAAGAGAATTCTTGCCAACTGGTTATTTTATTGGCTAAAAGCTGTTTCTTAGCCAAGTGTTGTAGCAAATTGCTTTGTGTCTATAACAGAAAACGTTCAATGTTTTAGTAATGATTTGTGATTTGATTGAATTGATTTAATAAATTTTGTTGCTTGTCACAACATCGGAGTTTGTCTCACAATCAGGTTTAATAAATAAATACAGAATTTTAAATAAATAAAATATATAAATAGCTAAGATCTAAATTTAATTTAAAAGAAAGTCCAGTCATAAGCACTAAGAAGCAGCAGGCTTCAGAAGAAGGCCTCTCAGCCCAAAAGGCGACTTAGACCTCATTGCACTCCAGGTAAAGTTGGTGACAATCGAAACCGGAACGCCCTCTACGTCCGGCATCGTACAACTGTTCGAAGCTCGTGTTGCTGTCGCTGCTGCGTCCCAAAACATAGCTACTGGCATATCTGTAGAAAGATGATATTTAGTTAAGATTAAGATAAGATCAGCCGCAGAACTTACGATCCTAGTTGGCAGAAGATGCTGCTGCCACCGATTTCACGCACACAATCCGTATTGGCATCGCACATATAACGCTGGAGGCACTTGTCGTCCGAGTTGCGATAGGTTCTCACATAACCCTTCAGTAGGGCAATGCCGGCGACGGCTGCGTCACTGACTGAATCACGTTTACCCATGGAGCGAGCGGTGAGGGAACGATGCGAGAATGAGGTCTTCAGGGCATCCAAGAGATTCATCACGATCTGTATGAACTGTGGAATGGGCAACGGAAGTGATGGAAGAGTTCAGAGTTGATAGGCGTGTGTGTGAGAGAGAGGGCAGGATGAAGCATTAGTCAATTAGTTTTGCATTTTGTTGTGCCAATGTGTAACAAAAAAGAGTTTAGGTATGTGTGTGTATGTGTGTGAAAAAAAGGTGTAAAAGTGTAAAATTGTGTACTAAAGAAATCTATGTACATACAATGTACACTAAGCAACAAACAAATTCTTTTCAAAACTACATCAACTTTGTTGCTTAGTGCCTGCATGCTTAAACAAAATTTTCTATTGGATGTAAAAAGCGTATAAAGAATTTAGTTTACCTCGCCAGCTTGCTTGGCCATTGAGTTGACTTGATCTGGATCTCGGGTGCCCAACACGGACGACAGGACAGCCGCCAAGATGCCCTGTGCATTATTTTTTTTTTTTTTCGTTTTTTGTTTTTATTTTAAAAGAAGTTGGTAGCAGGAGGAGAAGTAGGAGAAGGCGGGTGTAAGCGCAAAACAAGTAAAGAGAAAAGAAGAAAAACCAAACACCAAAAATGAGTATAAAAAATTTCCAAAACAAACAAAAAAAAATATTACAAAAAATGCAAAAATAAATCAAAAATGGCACAAAAGCATTTAAAATTAACACCAAACGCGTTAAAAGCAAAACATCACATTTACCTGCATGGGAGAGCCGCCATTGTCGACCTTATCGATGCCATCACTGGGAGCTCCGCCGCCCAACAGAGTGTTGATAATGCGAAGACCTAAAGTAAAGTATAAATTAACTCCAGAAGTCTTTGTTGAAATGCCTTTGCTTACCCATGGAGATGACATTGGCCCAGGGACTTCCACCTAGACCGATAGAACCATCGACATCGTCAGATTTGGTGGGGGCCGTGTTAGTGGCTCCATTGAAGAACATGGTCATCACAGTGGACAGCATGTTAGACCAGGTGAAACCTCCAGGACCGCCACCCACTGTGTCCTGTATCTGATTACCTTCGATGTCATCTTCAATATCATCCAGAGCCACCTTCTTGGATGCATTTGGCTTGACGGCGAATTTTCTGCTTTCCGCTTCTGGCCTATAAACTGGCGACTGGGTCAGCTGTTGACGCTCTTGCTGAGGATAGGCATAGGTGAGGAGCAAACAATTGCTGACCACTATGGATAGCAAAATGTAGGCGTGGATTTTGCTTTGATTCAACATGTTGACTGCAAAGCAAAACAAATATATATTTTTTAGTTTTCGCATTTGAAATTCAAGCAAAGTACCCAAAAATTATACTTTCACAATGCCCAATTCAGTTTTTTGAACCCAGGCACGATTTGAGTTATACAAAACGAGAGCCACGTGGTGTTACATGAAACAAAAAAGACCTCAATTCGTTTTGAACTCGTTTCAATAGATTACAACATTGGCTTTTATTTCAAATGTATCAATCTTAGAGTGAACAATTTACATATTACGCATATTAATGGCAGTAGTAATATTTCAGAAATAATGTCAAAATACTAAGTTCAGTGTCATTCTTCCAAAAGAACTTAGAGCAAATTAAATTATAATATTCCAACTTTTCCCAATTTCTAGATGTAGGTTTTTTAATTGTTTTTCATTTTAAAACCAAGTTTTTTTCTCTTTATTTTAGTTGTTTCTCATAGAATTTCCATTTCACACGCCAAAATAAACTTTTTTCGTAATATTAAAGAGAATAGAGAAAGAAAGTTGAATTGTAATTGTAATTTAAATGCATTAAAAAGAAAATGCTTCTCATTTTGGACACTTCCGAAACAAAGAAACTAGTCAAACTGCTGCTGCCCCACAATTAAAAGAAAGATGCGGTCAAACTGAACTCGTTTTGCCATAACATGTGAAAATTGCCCAAGCCAGCAAACACACACACACACTCGCACAACAACACCCAAGTTGAACAACTTTTAGAAAGCCAAGTGGCAAGTGCAGACAATTAGAGGAAAAATAAAGACACAGAGACACAGACACCGAGACTGAGGGAATTATGGAAGCTATAGAATTTTCTTCCTCATAAAGTTGAAGTCGAATCGAATGAATGCAATTCGAATGGAAATTAGCTACTCGAAAAAAACATTCCAGAACGAACTTAACTTCATCAATAGCCAATGCCAGGGGGAATGGAATGGACTGACAAACTTGAAGAGAACCAGTTCAACTTGTCCGATTGTCTAGCGGTTAATTCTCCACTTCACACACACACACACTGTGATGTCTTATGAAGTCATGCAATACGGTTACCGTTACAATTAATATAACGATACAAGAAGGAGAATGTCCAAGTTCTATAAGAATTCCATGGGAGTTGCGGCATTGATTACCATTTAATTGTTTGACAACATTTCGAAGAGAACAGGTTCCAAGAATGGGTCAACCAATACCCATTAATCAATGCCTTTCCATCATAATCATTTAGCCAATTGAGTTTTATTGTTTTGTGACACAATTTGACACAGTTTTAATAAAAATTATTAGTGGCATGTAAATTTAGAAAGCTGTTAGAAAAGCGGGAATTGTCTTTTGTTTTTGTTTTTTTTTTTTTTAGCGTGAACGGATCATTTTCATGTGATAACTAATCGAATTTTCTCATTGTTGTTTTGGTTTTTGTTAATTTCTTAAACGATTGAATAAGATGGTTTCAATTTCTATTTTTAATTACAACAAATTTCACACGCCAACTTTTACTTTTACTAAACGAAAATTACCAGCAATTAAAAAATATAAAATCCATAATTATTTATTTAGTTTTAACAATTGCACACTTAAAATCACATCGACAAAGTGAAAAGAAAGCAACCAAATGGAAACCGCCAACTGCGGTTAAAAAAAAAAAAAAAAAACCAAAAAGAAACACACACAATTACAAAACTCAGTTCTTTACAAAAATGGCCAAATTATTTTCTTATACATTTGCAATAAATACTTTTGCTTCAGTAATGACTTGCCCACAATTTGCCCAGGAGCGGTTTTACAATGAAACAAAAATTATATGTAATGAACTTTGCCTTTGCTAGCAAGAATAAATGTTGATATAATGTTTTAAAATATTTGCTGGGCTCAGTTGTATCAGTATTATTTAAGATATTAGTATGTTTGTATCTTTTTTGAGTTGCAAGAACTACTAAGATTTGTTTATATGTCATTTATCATTAGCTAAGATAAAATTATTCGATTAGTCAACTACATGAATAATCATTCTGAAAGTTGTAAACTTAGTTTTAGTTACTGAAAACATTATTTTAAAACATCAGTTGATGGATAAATATGGAGAACCTTTATATATCTGTAACCGTCCCTGAATAAACATTTCATTTTCATTTCAATTTTATGTGGTCTCGTGCCTAGACACACTCCACTGAGTTTTTGGTCAAAGTCAAAAAGGCAGATCCAAGAGCTAAGAGCTGAGAAAGCGAAACAAGAAAAAATATATGTATATATATTCGTGATTTGTGGTAAAATGAGCAAAAGGCACAGCCCAGAGAGCAGAGCAATGAATCATTCTCTCTCTATCTCTGCTCTCTGTGGAGTGGTCTGGGTTTGTTGGTCATTGACTGGTTTCCGGCTAAAAAAGAGAGAAACTTTAAGTAAAATGAAAACAAAATAACATTTCACTTTCTTTTCTGCCCAGAATTCACACACACACTTGGATGTGCAAGTTTATTGACCAAGAAGTGAATTGTATTTAAAAGAAAAGGCAATTCATTGGATGTTCTTTTTTAAGTGTATCCTCAATACACCAATTTGAACTTTACAAGCAGTTTGTGTCTTAAGTCTTTTGTTTTGTCGTTGGTCAAGCACCTCATGAGCTGCATTTTAATTTCACAATTTTGGAAAAATGCCAAATAGTTTGATTACCATAAATGATGCAATGCGCATACATTTGAATTTCCCAAAAAAAATTATGTTTAAACTTGCCGCAAAAATAGTCACAACTTTTACTGACCTTAAAATGCAACAGTAAACCGCATGAAAGCAGAACGAATTACAGCCACGAAATGATATTATTATGATTGTTGTTATTATTATTTTACAAATGCAGCCGACTGCAGGTGGCTCATGGTATGATAGACAAATTGCAGCACCTGACACAGCAGATCTACCGAATAAAATCCACTTCATTCACAGATGATGGACAAATGGAGGCAATTTCAAATGTCAGCTCTTAAACGCAAATTCTCAGGTGAAAGTTAGACAAATTATTGAATTAAAAATGTTTCAGCCAATTAATTTAAATTTAAATTTAATATCTTTTTTGTGTTACACAATTTCTGAATCATTTTGAATTTAACGAAATTGTTTCAGTTTTCCAACGAAAAATAAAAAAAAAACAAAACAAATGCATCGAAAACGATTCGAACAAAAACTTTCACCTCCACTAAACAACAACAACAACAACTTGACAACAGAGAGACAACAACATAGAAGCCGCAAAATGCCAAGCCAAAAACCACACAAATATCCAACTGTGTCCGTCCATGAATGAAAGTTAAGCCAACAACAACAACTTGCTTCATGCCAAAGTACCAAGTCATGAAATTTTAGCTTTGAACAAACGAAAAAAAGTAAATCGAAAATGGGTTAGAAAAAAATTAATACAAAGACTAAAACGTGACCTTCTATGGGCCAATTAAACAAAAAATCAACTGCAATGAAATGATGAAAACAAAAAAATTCTTGCCATGCAAAGACCAAAGGGCGTTAATTGGCTGGCCAAAGACAAGACCCACATGAAATCAAGGCCACAGACCAGCCAGCCACACACACACACACACACACACACACACACACACATGTTCATTTTGAAGGTGAGGGGACGAAAACAAAACGAAATTCTTTGGCAAACTGGCACCCTATTTGGGTCAGTGGGCGGCCATCATCGCCGTTGCCGTCGCTGTTGACTGAAAAGAACTTGGTTCAATGCGCATTTCCATATGCGAGTAGGCCTTGTCAATGGACAAGTGTGCGTCTACCTTGCCTCTCTGTGGCTCTTCATCTCCTTCAGCCTCTTCTCCTCAAGCCAATCTCTTTCTTTCTTTCTTTTTCGTTTTATTTTTTTGACATGTTTCACGCTTTATATGCCGCTTTGGCTTGCTTTACTCTCTCCTCCCCTCTCTCTCTCCACACACTTCTCACGTAGTGTGCCTTTCGGTCTTTGGGTTTTTGTTTGCTTTGCTTTTTCATGCAAAGTTGTTAACTCGTTTAACTGAAATTCTTTTTTTTTTCTCTTCGTTTTTTTTTCGTGAATTTATGCTTCAAGTTCTGTTATTTCTTGGCCTGACCCAAATTTTTACCATTGAGTAGCCCCAATTTGTTGGGCAAACAAACACACCATGCGCCACTATGATTAAAAAGTGTTTGATTTATTTTAAATAAATAACTTTCTATTTATTAATTCTAAATGTGATAATTGCAAAAGCAATTTATTTCAAAAAGGTGGTAACTTTAGCTAAAGTATCGAATTTCTTGGTTCTTAATAATGATACAATGCAATCAAGAAGTGGAAAATATATGGTCAGTTATGCAATTGTTATATTCTTATTCCACTTGGAATTAAGGGTGGCAGTTAAGGAGATCCTTATTTTTGGTTTTAACCATAAACCTTATATAGTTTGTATCAAATAACAACCAATAAAGACAAATAAATTCATCAGTCCTCTTGACTTGTTATTTTGTCTCGAAATTTCTAGACTAAAAACGAAAACTAACATAAGATTTACATATTTTACTCTCAATTTCTATTTCAGAAGTTATACTAAATTAAATATGTATATTAATTTCCGACGTTGCCAACATAACATAAATTTTAGTCTTGGGAATATGACATTTAAATAGACATTTTTTGAATACATTTTACACATTTTAATCATACTGCTAATACTGAATTATAAACATGATTAACAAAAGAAGTAAGTAACAATTTTTAAACATTAGTGGTAGTAAATAAACTCAATATAGTAACCTAGTTTAGGTTGAGTTTATGGGGAAGTTATCTACTTCGTTATTAGAGAACATAGAAATAACTTTTTATAGAATAAAAGTCTTAGCCTAACATAGAGTAATACCAACATACCTTCTTTCGTCTTTCGTTTCTATACCGTTTCCGTTGATTGCCTCTAACTTTTTAATGTTTTAATTGCACCCAAAATATCACTTTAGTTCACTTTGCGTTCACTAAAAATTCAAATTTCGTACAAAAAATTCCGCAAATGCACAAACCAAATTTCTAATTTCTGTTGGTTGTTTTTTTTATATTATTTTTCTGTGTTTGTGTTCAAAAAACTTTCGTTGCACGGATTTCACTTTACGCGGCCAAGTTAGTGACTAAATTTGGTTGTCGTCTGCTTCGCTTCGCTATCAAAAGTCGTCTAAAACGGCGATCGCCTTGAACTTGGCTTTATATAGACTGACCCATTTTCAGGTAGTTCGCGATGGAACTGGAAACGTTAAAGACGCTGAAGAAATGCAGCCGAACTAAAGAGATCTCCACTGACTTCACTTCGAACATGTTTGATAGCGACATGAAGGTGTGTGCGCAGGTGTGACTGTTGTTGGTGTTGAATTTACTGTTAAGGCTGGCTTTATTGCCCCATTGTTGTCTGGAGGCGTTAAGAGTTAAATGGCTTAGGGTTTTTCTACCTGCTGGCCAAGGTTTCCTTTTCATTTGCATGTCGTTGGCCGCAAGCATCGATCATGCTGATTATTATTGTGGGTGACAGCATCTGGACATCATTTAGATATTTTGTTTCTTTGTACTTAACGCTCAAGTAGAGGTAGTTACTTTGCCTCAAGGGCAAACCCCTTTGTCTAGGACAACGCTTTTGTCTTCAACTTAGTCAGCTAAGTTTAACTTGTAATAATATTGTGTACTTTCCCTTGAAGTGGTTCAATGAATTTTAGCCAATCAAGGCAACTATATTCTTTGACGGAAGATATTTTACATAACCATACCTAAATTCAAATAAATAAACTTGACTTTACAGATGGTAACATTAGCAGCAGAATCATAGGACCCAAAAGGACCCGAGATAAACGATCTTTGCAATACATTATACAACTGCAATGGCAGGACTGCATTTAACTGATGTGTTAGATAGAAGTTCATTGCCTCAAAGTAAACCAAGCTTATGAACTGCGGCTAATTACCAAAGTAAGAAGAAAGAAGTAGAGAATTATCTTTGCCTTAGATGCACTAAAAGACATTTATAATTAAGGAGCATCTGTTTCCATATCTTTATACCCTTGCAGAGGGTTTTATAAATTTGGTGAGATGTTTGTAGCAGAGAAAAAGACTTTTCCGACCCCATTAGGTATATATTTTCTTGACCAGCATGAGAAGCTAAGACGATATAGCCATGTCCGTCTGTCCGTCCATGCGTATGAGTTTTAATCAGCCATCTATAAGAGCTATTGGAATGTTTTTTTTTCTGTCCTTCTTATTACCTGCCTGAGATCAAGTATGAAAATCTATAGCATCGAACCACTATATCATATTGTGACATACGAAAAATAATCGAAGGTGTTGGAGTATCGTTATGAATTTTTGAATGTTATAGTTTTTACCTTACACATCAGATTTAAAAATTTCAAACCAATCGGATAGATAGAACACAAGTAACAATCAGTATAAATCGGCTCTGCTTAAAAAAAATTGCGGGTATGGCAGAATAAAAAGGGACAGTGTAATAATTTGAGTGTTTTGTTTGTGTATTCATAAGTTGACTTACAGAAAAAGAGTTTTTAACATTAAGCAACATAAACTATTTAAAATATTTCCCGTAAATGTAACTTGTATAAGGGCAAACAAGAATGATAAACAAATCTGTTTAAATTTTGGTAATACTGACATAATATTTGGACTGAATCTAAAACTTGTAAATAATCTACTGATACTAGGTCACTTATCACATAAGAAATCATTTAAATGATTATGCCATGAGGTAAATTATTATATTTGTTCCAACAAGTTAAATGTTAATTTTGTATAACTTTTATAGTGGCTGTCAATAAATTAATGATTTTGTACATAAGAAAAGAAACGGCTTAAATCTTGCAAAGATGGCAAACAAACTTAGAAGTTGTTTGGTCTCAGCGCTGTAATAAACTAGCTTAATCTTAAGAGCATGTCGACTGGAGGATTCAATTCAATTTTAAATTAAATGGATAAGCGTAAGAATACTTGAATGGCTTTTTTTTTCAGTGTACAAGTATGTGCCAGCATGGTACAAATCTCCTGTAGTTCTAGCACAAATACGTATGGCTAACATCCTTGGCCTTAGCATAGAGTTGGGCCACGTGCAACAAAAAAGAAAAAGAAAGCAAGAAAAAAGTTAAGCCGTTAAAGCAAAAGTTTACCCAGACAGGTTCCTGCTCTTCTTCCACACCACCCCACCGGCCTCTTTTCCCTGTTCCAAAACAGACTCGCATCTCTTTCTAGTTCTCTACTTCTACTTTTATTTCCCCATGTACTAAGGTATTAGAACCCTTTTTACCAGAGCTGCATTTGTATGTGTTTACATTTAGTTGTATTCGATTTGCATAGAATAGGATTGGGGAATTGGAAATCTTTTGGGTTCGGGGTTAGGGGCCAACCAAGTCCATACGTAAATCAATGCCAACTGTGTGTGCGGGCAATCAGCAGGAACATGAACAGTTCCAGCATCAGCAACCTGAATGTGGGTTATTAAGTGGTCTTAAAACCGATTGGTCGAGTGTTTCTTCTACTCTCTACATATGCGGCTGGATTTATGCAAATCCCTAGGGCAACTTAAGGCAATCGATGCAGATTCCATCCATTTTTACTTCGCTCTTCACTCTATCGAGCCATATGGTTAATGCGGACATAATTGCGCCACATTTGTTATCTCTCTGCGGCTGACTGAGTGACTCTGAATGAAACCGACTTTTGCATATCGCCCATTCAGAGTTACTGAATTTACTGGGCATCAATGGTTTGCCGATTACTGTTAACTGATTTCCTATTTAATTTATGTGCCCAGCTCTCGGATTATTGTTCCTTTTGTTTGCCAATTCTCCATATTTGTGTTTACATTTTGCATTTTGCTACACAAAATGGACATTAGCCTAATGATTTCTGTGTCAACCAATCCGCAGACCAAACACAATTCCGAAACACTCGCACATAAATCAGCTTATCATTCAGCATTCATTTGACATTCAGTTGTTTTTTGCCATCTAATTTGTTATAGAATATTTCAGCTAACAAAATGATGCGTTATTGTGGTGAATTTTTCGGAAGGGAAATGCAATTGAGATTAGTTCAAATTATGCATAACAAATTTCAAAATTTTCTAAAGTTTTACTTATGTATGCAATTGAGTATTACAATCGGAGGGAAAAATTTGGTGGTCCCACACATAAATAGTGACGTATTTCGAAAGTATTGCAATGTATAAATCCTTAATATCACTACCGGGAGTTTCGCCAATTTTATACTTATCAATGAATGGACCAAATAATGATTAAAGCTAACACTCATTTAAAAAGTCAATTTTTTTTTTTAGAGGTTCTTTCTTAAAGAGGTTATAGAGTTCCGCTTCACTTAATTATAAATAACCTTTTTTTTTGGCAATTTCCATTCTGGCCAAGCTTTCAAAAATTATTTGATAGAAATCGAAATTCGACAGCAAAGTTAGAATTCGATTGAAATCAATTAGCACGAACAAACACACACACACACACATAACCACTCACGGACAACTTTGATATTGCCTTGATGCTGCCTTTTGGTGTCCCAATCGACAATTAGCAAGGCAATTTGGACTTGTGAAAAAATGAAGAAAAATATACAAAAAAGAATCAAACGAATTGACCCAAATTTTGTTGAATATTTTGTTTTGAGTTCAATGAGGGGCGACAAAGAGGAGAAAACAAACAAAAATCGAGATGGAAAAGTAAAAGTAAAGTCTATAAAACTCGTTGCATACTTTCAGGCAGCAGCAAAACAAATTTATGCACACAACCTTCACCAAACAGAAAAATGCGTCTGCGTGTGCGTCTGTGTGTTATGTGCGTGTGCTAATATGAAATCAATAAATTGTACGGATTTCTTTTTCAATATATATTGCCAGTGAAGTTTTCTCAGTGCCCCGGCCGCTATGTTTTTATTTACTTTATTTGATTTAGCATAAAGGATGAAGTATATGCCAACAAACAGAGGACCCAAACAGGCAAGCCAGGCTGGATGACGATGCCAAGAGATGCTGCTATGCTGCTATCCTGTTTTTTGCAAGAGAATCGGAGAATAAAATTGTTACGCTTTGTGAGTTTATCAACGCACATCTACTTGAGAAAATAATGATGTCAATGCTGGCAATAGAGAATGAACACAGCAAAATCTAAAGATAGAGATAGAGACACGAATGGAAATGGAAAAGGGGTAGAGCAAAACGGAAAATTGTAGAGAAGTCAGGGCCAAGACAATAATGTCATGTTTAATATTAAATATATACATATATATATATATAGTTTCTCTCTACAGTTTTTTCAGTTGATACTAGATTTTATTTACGATGACAATAATCTGAGCACAACTCAAGCTTATGGAAAAGCATAAAGCATTTAAAGTTTCAACAAATTCAAATGCAGCAAATACATATATATTCAAGCTGTTTAATTTTGCTGCTTTAGGACCATGTAAATGGTAAATAGTAGAAGTACCTGCTACAACAACAAGAGCAACATCAGGCACCACACAATGCTGGCACCTAAATCGGCCCCAAACATCTACCGCATATTTCATCGTCATAGTCAAATGCCATCGAATTAGGCACACATGGCCAAATGCAGGTCACCTACCCTAGTCCCATAGCCTATCCCACCACTCGGCCCACCACTCTCCAGCATTTTGGCCACTGTCCATTTGGCCCATTTGCTGCCTATGTTCAAGCCCAGCCCAGCCCAGCCCACGCCCATGTCCATAATGAACTCATGCAAATTACTGAGTTGCACCGCGTACAGAATATTGCATATCAATCAATATCCTTGAATATGACTGACATTTACATTTGTGCCACATACAAATTTATGAGTAACTGAGTGGGTGACACTATGTGTGTGTATATATATAAGAAGTGTCCTCGTTCAAGTCTCAGTGTAGAGAGAAGTTAGCCAAAAGGATTAAGATAATGTTATATTACCTGCCCTTTTTTTATAGGAAAAAATACAAAAGCTCTAAATAGATCTGTTTAGCTTATTAAGTAAATTAAATATGCATAATAGAATTTTAGACTATGCTAGTCTGTATTTTGATTATTTATTTCAATTAAACTCTCTAAGCAATTGAAAACAATGAAACGATAATATCCACCTAAGCTTAATGCCCTTGGCAACAAGGCAATAATAATTATAATAATTAAAAGCTGGCCCACAAGCAAGCAGCCCTCTAGCCTCTACGGCCGCCCCATCCCTAGGATTAAATATCACAAAAATTAATGAATGTCAAAACCACTGACATCCATTCCAACTGCAGGTATGTGTGTTGTGTGTGTGAGAGAGTCGGGGGAAACGGAAACCGGAGAGTAAGCCAAAAAGGTGTCCTAATACAGGAGAGAATCTTGTTTGCTTTACATAATTATTTCATTAAGTGTTCGGAGCCCTCGACGCCAGGCGGCAGCCGTCGCACGGCACTAGACACTTGGCACCTCACCTACCTGAAACAGGGCATGGGCACACGGACAGGAGTCACCTAAGGACATGTTCGTCTTTTTGCACTTTTTCACTTTTGCCACTTGGTAATTTTGCGCATTTAACAAGCGGCAGTCAGACTAAAGAAAAATATATTTCATAGCTTTTGCCTTGACCTCCAGGCAATACTTCTTGGCAAGGGGAGTGGTTTATAACTGAAACAGCGTGGGGCAGAGGCAAGGGGGGTGCTTGTAGGGAATGTAGCATAGCTCATTAACAAACATTAGTTGCAAATGTTGTGAATTACTTAAGGAATTAATATTCCATGCTTCACACACACACCCAGAGAAAGATAGAGAGAGAGAGAGCACAAGCAGAAGCAAAACATCATATCCCCTGGCTTCCCCAGTTTTGGCCAAGCAAATGAGCGAGGAGTCACAAGTCCTTACACACACACAGGCAAAGAGACAGACATATCCACATACATATAGATGGCATACACAAATTTATATATGTATATTCTTAAATCCTGCTTTGCTTTTGGCTTCTGTGGCGTATGCTTAATGCGAACTAATTCATTTATATACACACACACATGCATCATCATCATCATCAGCATCATTATCATTATCATCATCGTCTTTATTATCATCCCCATGATTAGCACTAGGATAATGGATCTTGGCAGGCAAAGCTAATGATAGTTGACCCCCGAAAAAGCATATTGAATTAATGTCTGTCTGCCTTTTGTCTCCCGTCTCTCGTGTCTCTGACCGGACTGGGGGAAACAAATTGACTTGCATTTGGCCGAGGCCAACTAACTAAGTAAGCGGATTGATTTAATTTCAGCTAAATCCAATCAGTTAGTGCATTGTTCTGACCTACTTAACATGTAAGTCATAATTACATTCATACACGATTCGAAAACCCAATTCGATTCAATCGAATTTCTTCATATTTCGACTGACAAATTTATTGCTGTTTTTCCTATTTTTATGTATTTGTTTTGAATTCAAAAATAGAGTTATAAGCTATATAGATTTATATTAAGATGGAAGATGTCAAGAAGTTGAAAAAGTATTTAAATCTGTGCTGAATGAGTTTTCCCTCGTTAGGTTTTCATTTTGATGTGGCCATTGAATTTCACATCTGGGTGGCTGTAAATTTAAAGTCCTTACTCTTCGCCCATCCTTTTTCGAAAGGCACTCACCTGACTGGCTAGCCTCTCCATCAGCTTCATTTTCTTTGTTTTCTGGACTGGTTCTTTTTCTTTCACTCACATACGAAGAGTTGCTTTTAGAGGCAAAGTCTGAGAAGTTCCAATTTGCTCTCTTAGCCCTTTCATGGACAAAGTCTCTGTGTGTGTGTATATATATATATGTGTGTGTGTGTGGAACATGCATTTGGGTATAAGCCGATTTGAGGGAGCAGCTTTAACGTAGGGAGCAGAGAACAAAAACTAGGAAAATGCAGATTTCGTATAAACAAAGCACGAACAACAAATTAAAACAACTCATAAATGTGAATACCAAAAAGCCGGACAAAACGAAACCGAACCGAAACTGAACGAAACCAATTCGAAGCGAAGCAAAACAGAAAGAAACAACAAATTTTTGGCAAACAAATGGCAAACACTTTCGACAGAGTTGAGCCAGAGAATGGAACCCGAAACGCGTGCCTAGAATATTCTATGATAGTTAATTATATTGTTGCTCCTATTGTTGCTGCTGTTGTCTGTGGATTTTTAGATTTATGCGGGGAAATTAGCCAAGCCAGAAATGCAAGCGGAGTAGCGTGTGAATGGGGTGGAGTGGGAACGGGGAACGGAACGGTTTCAGGCATTATTTTTATGAAAAATAACTTACGCCTTTTTTTTATGGACGAAATATTGAAATATCAGGAAAGAGCTGGAAAGAGTCAAGAGACACAAGACAGGAAGGCCGAAAGGAAGGAAAGGAGGTGCAGGAGTGAAACCAGGCGGACCCAAAGGATTCATCAGTGGTAACAGCTGTTGAGCGGAGCGCTGACTGCCGAAAATTTTAGCATTTGCGATGATGTATCGTTTGGCATCATTATAACAGCTGCCTCTTTACCCCTTTATCCATTCGTCCATCCATCCGAGCCTGTCCGTTGGTTATGAAATGAATTTGGATGCGTTTCGCCTGGCCCCCGTATATACTCTTTCTCTCACTCTCTCTCTGTCTCTCCCTCTAGTTGGTGCGTGCCTTGGGTACTTGTTGTTATATTTATCACAAAAGTGTACTTTATCTTGCCGGTACCAGGACCCATTGCAAAGGACTCTTCTCTCCTGGGCTGGCAGCGGTCCCTTTTCAACGGCTTTGGCATCAGTCAACAGCTGTTGACTAGAAGCAGCAGCAGCCTGCCTCAAAATCACCAAACAAACAATTTTACATTCTTGGAAAAATATATAGTGAATGTATATAAAAATATGTAAAATATATACAAACAGCATGAAATATACGTATACATATACATATATCTGTAATTTATTGACCCCTTTTTTTCCTCTGGGTCTAACGAAAAATGGAAATTAAACTTGCATTATAAAAACTTTCCCGCACACACATATTTCTAAGCTGAAAATGAAAGAGCAAAATGTGAAGAATGAAAAGTAGAGGAGTCTGAAAAACATAAAAAAAATAAATAAACAGATGTTTTGGCCTCTTTTTCCATTTTTTGCTGATGTTTATGAGCCAAAAGAATGTTTTCCGTAAAGGATTTTTTAATGTCTTTCAACTTGTAATAAAAAAATGCTTCTAGATTAAATAGAATCTCATAACTTAATCGAAATGAAAATGAAATGGATAGATTTTACTTGATTAAATTCTACATCTAGTAGATGTTAGCACTTGATATTTAACGATTTCAAGCATGTGTAGTTTGTCTTGGTAAATCAGGTTGGTGGAATGTGTAAATCCTTTTTCAGCCCTCATTGAGTGCTAACCAAGCTTAGTTAAGTGGAACAACAAAAACTTTTGACGCTAATCAGCAGCAATCCTCGAGCCACAAGGCACCCTTTAACTCAGTCGCCTTTCCACGCCTGCTCTTCATAAAATATGCAACAAACATTAAAAAAAAAAAAAGAAAAAAAAATGCCACTTACCAGCACGTAGACTTTGAGTGAGAATCACATTGCTGGATAGACGAGTTCTAGGTGTACGCGATAAAGGGGCCATATAAGGTAGGAGACGTAAGGGGTCTTAGCAACATGTAAAATAATTTGAAAACACGGCATTAGCGTAATGAAGCATGGAAAAGTGCGAGACGAAGTGCAGGAAATGGCTCTTGCTGGTTCGGGTGATGAGCGGTGGCGCTGAAAAGCGCACATAAATGCCAGAAGTTATGCAAGTCCTTAACTTTCATGAGGATGCTCTGATAGACGCGCCTTGACATGGTAAAGGAGTGGATGAGAATGCGGATGAGGATGTGAATGTGGATGTGGATGTGGATGGGTCATGTCGACCGTCTGTGGGTTGGGCTTTTGGTTGTGGCAAGGTGCACAAGTGTCGTATCGCACATGTTTGTCATATGCATGAATCGAGTCTGAGCCGTCGTCTAAGAAGAAACTTTCTCACAGCACGCAAGCCCTTGGGAAAATAAAAGAAAGTCAACTTAGTGGGTAAGAAGATTCACCTGTATTCAGTAGGTAATCTTCACCTTTTTTCACATCACACACAAACACACAGACACGCACACACACACACACACACACACACACACACACATTTTTATTGCATCCCTTGTATCGAGCAAAAGTTTCTATTCAGTTTCCCATCTAGTCGTTGCACCACCCAACCACCACCAACCCACAGTTTTGGTTAAGTAGTTGTAAGCTGCATAATGTATTTACCCAAGCACCGGAAATTGGATGCCACGAGTGGTAGCTGCAGGTTGCAAACGTCATGTGGCAATCTCTAGTAGCAAGTGTGTATACATACATATATATACAATATATTCAGATTTAGATGCGCTTCTGTATTCTATCGATGTCTTGACAAACTTTTTAAAAAATCAAATTGATTGATAATTTCAAGTACCCAGCAATTCACCTAAATTGCTTTAAAAGTTATAGTTAATCAAGATTGGGTTCTCTGCCAAATTCTCATAAAGACACATATTCAAATATTGAATCGAATGACATTGGTGTAAAAATGTACAAAATGAAAACTGTTTCAATGCATAGGCAAAGTGGTTGCTAGGCATGACCTTTGGGGCTGGTTCCCAGTCATCTCTTACTTTCTCTCTCTGTCTCTCTCCCTCTCTCGCTCTTCGGGTAGTCTCTCTTATATGCATTTCTCGTCTCACTCGCGTGTCAGCCAATCATAGTTTTCACACTCTAGTTAACATCATTGTCACCCAGTTTTCAGTCAATGTACAATTCAGATGGTAGTGAATTGGTTGACGTTTGCATTTTGTCTACGTTTCGCTTCGTTTTCCCCTTTGCCAATGCACAATTTTGCCATGAATTTGCTATGTGGATACTGTTGTTTTATTTTCTTTCTTTTCCAGTAACATTTTTGACATTTCGTTAGCAACATGGAGAAGAACATACATATATATGTATATGTTGTATGTATGTATTTAGAATGTTTTTTAGCCAAACGTTGACATTTAACTCAATTTGCATACCACCGCAAAAATTGTTGTCATGGATCCTGCTAGCAATGATGAGAATGAAAAGTGCAAAAGTTTGCTTACCTTTTCTGCTTGATATTAAAAAACTAAATGTTGGGCAATTACAGCTAAATTAACATATATACCTAAACATTTCCCTCTACAAACGAGTATGCATATATTCTTGTCCATATGAATGCAAATATGTTTTGGAAAGGCTTCCAAATGGCAAGAGGAGAAGAGATTTGACCATATTCAAGCAACCATTTGTATATTTGTTATTATTTTTGTGGTATGCATAAGTCTTAAAAATATAGAATTTAGGGTTCAAAATAATACAATTTTACTGCATACCCTAATTAGTGAAAATGAAAGGATAACAAAAATTATTTTTATTTAAAGTAAATATCATAACAAAATATTGAAGTACCTATGTACATTCTTTGGGCTTTCATTTTTACACCATTTGGTTTAGTTTCCACAACTAAAGTTAATAAATAAACTTTATCTAGAACTGATTTATTAATTGATGTTGATTTTAAAACGAAAGAAAAATAAAAATTCTGTGATAATTTAATTAATGAATCAGAAAATCTTCGTATTTCTATGTGGTATGTGGCTCAACTAGAGAGCTAATGACCCTAAAACTATACGGCTTAATTAGAGAAGATATTGATGAATAATCATGAGATAATTTATTCCACACATACACACCCACACAAAAGGTAAACTTTATTTAATTTATTACCTGTAATTTTACAAACTGAGTATACCCATTAACACCTTGTCTAATGAGTATAAAAACCATCAAATTATTTTCAAAACTCATTTACATAGTTAGTCTGAAATTCATTTAGTTTTAACAACAACAAACACGTAAAAAAAAGAAAACGAGTGAAAACTAAACGTGAATATATTTGGACATATAGTTGGTTTTTGGAACACATACACACACACACACACACAAGCGTACACCCAAAAGGACACACATATTTATTGGTTTGCAGTTGTCAGACGTCAGAGGATATATATTTCTGCACAAATGTGTTTTTTTTGGGTTGCTACCATTTTTTTGGTAAGCATTTGACACCCTACACCAACTAACCACACTTGTGGTCCGAAAAATGAATGAATATTTAACAAACTTGTGCAAAATTCACGAGTTCAGTTTGAATATTTTAGTTTGGACAACGGCGAACCAACCGGGGGGCCAGTAAAGAAGGAGGATTTCAACTCATCCATCTTGAGGCAGTCCAGGGGAGCATGTGTTTGTGTGCATATTAGATTTTTTTCTCCTCTGAGGAGGGGTGGAGGAGAAATGAGGATGCTTGGAAGGTTGAAATTACGGCATAAATTTGCTTGGACATGAAGCATTCACAGGGATTTCATTACCATTTTGGAAGTTTTAGTTTTCATTTTTCTTTCATACCCTGTAAAGAAAATACTTCGATTTAGTAAAATGCATCTGGCTGAAATATACTATTTTAATCTTAGAAATTGAGACTAGATTTCTTTTTCCACAGTTATTGATCATCGATTCACAGGTTGATATAAACTTTTCAAGAATTTCAAATAGGCTGAGGAACTAGAAATTGGTTAGAACTTTAAACTATCTTCCTATTCTTGAGCTTAATAGTTTGCAGAGAAGTGCCCAAGTACCTCAATAAACATTTCCAGGATATACAAAAGTCTTGTTCTTGTTTTGCTTAGCAGATTATTTGACATGTGCTTGATGAAACTTATACTTGTTAGTCAGATGAATTTATTCGGTGTGAAAATTGACAGAACTTGAGGAAAGCAAAAGAAAGAAATAAATTCATTGAAGAAATGTTATGTTATTTTATTTACTCGTATGGTTTTTTGTTTTATTTACTTATTTGTTACGGGCTTATAAATTAATTTTGCAATTATTACATTTGATTTGAAATTTCACTGTTGAAAATCATGTGGGCATAGAACATTTAATCGAATGCTTACATTTTATCAAATTCAAATGGTTTCTGTTGTGTGTGGCTTCATTTTGCTTGGCTTGGCAATTTCAGGAGTAGTAGTCCAGCAAGTCTTTTATGTACTAACTATATAAGGATATCATATTTATTTTTGAGCTTTTCCTTTTCGTTTAAATATTTAATGATTTGTTGCTTAAGGAACACTCACACACACACATATATATATATATATTATTTCATTCTCTTATTTACACAGTTCATTTCTGGCTTAATTAAGGGCTCATTCATGTTTACTTTCCATTTTCATTTGGTATAAAGCATTATTAAGCATAATTCACTAACTAAAAATTATGAAATTATTTTTAATCGATTTATGCCTAAATACATATTTACAATTTAGAGAAATTCACAATGCATTTAAATTAAATTTTGATTACATCTAAAATGATTCATATCTGTTTTCTTAAATTATTTATTTTTTAATCTAAAGGTTGCCTATTATTTTTTTTAAATCCTTGCAGAAGTTTTATGCATTCGAAAAGCATTTGAAATACTTCCTATGTATCTTTTCTAAATAACATCGTTGATATTAGCATTTATTCTTCTAACGAAATGTTAAATCGAAAACCAATAAACAGCCATCAAATCTCTGTCGATTAAGGCTATTTCCATTTTGGATGTTATACAGAAACATTGGTTGAGATGATACTTTAAGTCGCAATAATACACCCTGCAAGGAACTTATAAACTTTGGATCCTTCCTAACATAGCTTAACTAAATAGCATACTCCAGTCACATATATGTATATCGACATCTAATCTAAACTTCACTCAGTTTATGTTAGAAAGATTTTTAATGAACGAAAATCTTTTGGATTTTTCATGTGGATTTATTGCCGAATAAACAGAGTTAACTCAAAATATTGAACGGTTAGCTTGATTTTATTTGTATTATTTTTTTGTGGGACAATATTTCGTTACTGAATCCAGACTATTCATTTTTGATTATATATTCTATTTAAGGAGAGTATTTAAACATTTATTGTATTATTCTTTATCAATTAGTGAATTGCTTAATTGTTACAACCATAATTTTAATGAAATGACAGCTTAAACAGAATTAAGTGCATTTCTTTTCCGGTTAATGTATAGATGCTTATTTTTTCGATACTTTTTTCTTACTATTTACACAGTTGCTAATGGAGAACAAGTGAGATGCTTGACGATTTTATCGTAGAATATACAATTATATATGTATTTGTATACGTATATAGACCTATAAATATATAGGCATATATAATATAATATTATAATTCCATACATTTAAGAACTTATGATGTTTTCCGCTTTGGATAGTATAGGAGGGAGATGAGGGTTGGGAAAGGGTAAGAACAGTTCAAATCACACTCAAATTTAAATGTGATATGCTTGAAAACTTTTCTATTCGAAAGACATAACACATACGAGTATTTTTTTGTATTAGAACACAAATGTACTATTCATTTTTATTTTTTGGATTTCCTTTAATCACGTTCCATAGCATTTGCTCAAGTTTTATCCTCAACCACTTTGGCGCCACTAATTGAACTGGTCGTATGTGGATAATGTACCACAATTTGTTTCCCTTCTTGACTCACGGTATTTGCTCTCCTTTGTACAGCTGTTGTACAAACTGTCATATTTCTTGCCATTGCAAATTTTATAATCCACAAAAGTGTCAAAATCGTTGAAACACTATGCCACTGTAAATAGCCACGACATCCAATTAGCGTATTGCTGGCGGATTTAATGGCCGATGCGGAATATTCACCTGTAACAACGAGAACAAACAACAAATAGTATAGAAGAGTAGGGTTAGTTGGGACATATATGTATATATGCATAGTTATATACCTAAGCAGGCCAGCATAAATCTAGCCAGGCCCAAAAATCGTTTCGAATTTGCATCATTATCAATTTGGAGCTCGATGTCATGTTCAACCAATTTACAAAATAAGAAAAAACCCAAACACCTTCCCTCTTTTCTGTTGATTGGTCAAATAAATTGCCATACTGTGCGATACACATATATTTAGCTAGATATTGTAATTAAATATTTCTAGTGCAAAAATTTAATGGAATATATCAAAGGAGGGAGGCGTATTGATTGGACGAGAGGTGATGGGTTTGTGGCCAGCGCTTGAAATACTCACAAAGCAAATATTGAAATTGAAATTGCGCAAATATAGCCCAAAAATGAACTCAAAGTATCTAACAAATAAACTCTGCGGTGGCAACTGGTTCATGATCCATGCATAGCGATGGTTTATCTCATTATGCGGGCTATGTATATATCTACATATAAATTGATTGGTATAATGGAAATGATAAAACTTCTATAAATGAACAAATAGAAAGATAGTTATAAAATATGTTGCCTACTTTTTAGCGCACCATTTTTGTATCTGAATAAAATAAACAAAGACAAAAAAAAAATGATTAACTCAATGGACCTAAAAGAAAATAAAGTTTAATTTCATTAATTGATATTTGTTGACTTTAAATGTTTTGTCGTTGTTGCAAATTTTTGCTTAATAAAACTGAATAATCAAATTATAATTTTATCAACTTTTTAAAGAGAAAAACTCAACTGAAAATCACGTGGTTCTATTGAATATAAGTAGATTAATTATAACATAAAGTGGTTTTCCACGGACTTTTCCTTCACAGATTGAATAAATCAGAGGTAAAAAGCACCAGAGAAAATATTATAAATGAATAAATGATAATATCATTAAGCTATTAATAATCATTTGTCAATGTTGTTGCTGTTGTTGCTCAATAATTCTTTCTCTTTTTTCCCCTCGCATTCACTGCATTGTAATGAGCCGCAAAAATGACATTAAGTTTATTAACCTTTTTGCCACTTGTGTAAAATGAATGTAATATTTTTTATATAATACAAAAGAATGCCACAATCTCAATATACACATACATACATAATGAATATATAGATATACATATATAAACATACAGATATTTTATGCCATTAAAATGCATATGCAATTTTCGCTTGAAATCACATATGTATGCATGTATAAACCACCCGCGCCTCCTTGGCCTACTGTGTCCTTGGAATGCAGTGATTTTTCATTATCCGCGCTTGAACATGTTTTTACTCATTACAACAAAACAAGAAAAAATTATACAACAAAATGCATATGATGTTGGTTTGCTGCCTTTTATCTGCGCCAATTAGTCGAATATTAAAAATACATAAATTTTATGCAATATTTGTCTTGCTTTTCATATCATTTCATGTTCTTTATTTCGTTTTTGTTGAAAATGTTTTTCTGCTTGTTAAATTAAGCAGCATAAATTGAAATATTATTCTTTGATTTCATCATGTTGTGGCATTTCGAAATATAAACAAATCATGAAAATAATGTGCAAATAATTTATTAAAGTTCTCTTATTAATGGTAATAAAACAAATTATTTATATCTCAAAGAATCGTATTTCGTAGATATCTAAGTTCTTTCTTTAAACTGTGTGTAAATTTTTGTTTTCTTAAATATATAACTTTTCATTTTTCCTGTTAAAGGCTATTTATTGTTTGCCCTTTCTGGCCTAGACGTACATAAGTATCATAGCCATTGTTATCGGCAAATCTCAATCAGATTTAACACTTGAACAACAAAAAAAAAACAAAAAAAAAAACGAACCCACTTCAATAAGCTATGTCAATTGTCATTTTTATGGCCATTATTTTTTAACATCCTTTGGCAATAAACGTGACAGTTTTTGGCACTCAGCGACAGAAGCGTGTAAACGACAGCCAAAAGAACGTGTACCTGTCTCTCTATTTTTCTGTGCAACTGACTGCGAATCCATGAGCCGCAGCTGAAGTTCCATGTTCTCTGTCATGTGTCATCATTCACAATCATTTCACCTGGCTTTTGTTTTTGCCCCAACTTTGGTGCCCCACTTCTTCAGCACTCTCCGGGCAGAGATTGGCATTTAAGCAGAGCCAAACACATGTCAAAAGGTCTGCTGGAGCGGTAAGAGTAGCGCCATTAAACAAAAGTGAAAGCTAACCGATTTAAATGCTAACAGAAATGTGGCATCGACCTAGGTAAATAATAATAACAAAACAAACAATTGAACAAATGAGACAAGATTTATAGGTCGCCAGCCAGACGATGTCAGCCATCAATGTCATAGTCATCGTTATCGTCATTCGTATCACCTCACTCGTTCTCCCCCTCTCCTTCTCTTCGTTTATTTTTCCCTCGTTTCTGTGGTGTCCTTTACGTGCTCTTATTGTGAACACTGAACAAATAACCCAATTGTGGCCATTTCGAGCTGACAATAAAAACTGCACCCCGTTAGCCATGGTCCATTCTGGACGTTGCGTCTGCTGCTGCTGCTGCTGCTGGTTAGCAATTGTTGAAACTTGTGTAAACAAAATAAAAACTCATCAAATATATGGCACAGTGGTTGTGTTAATAGCAAAAACTTAAAAAAAAAAAAATGAAATGAAATGAAAATGCTACAAAAAAAGAAGAAATTATATCTAAAAAAACAAAAAAATGTATGTGATAATGAGTTAATCAATTTAGCTTAAACTGTGAAAAAAAGCCCAATAAACTTTTAAGATAGAAAAAATGAGAGGTATTTTCCTGGTAATGATCATAATATCCAGCTTAGCAAAATACTTATTTTATGTCAGCTTTACATATATTTCAAGTGAAATGCTCCAACACATTGTCAACACGTCGTATGAACGATATTAATAATTTTAATGTTTACACTTTAAATTGAAGATTTTTTTGGGGTTCAACTACTGTTTTTTTTTTTGGTATAAGAAGATAATCTATGAATCAATGAAAACATTCTAATTAATATATGAAATGAAATTACTTTCGATTTTGCTTCTTGCTTTTAGGACCAATGTGCATTGTTGCTCAACAAGAATGAAAAGTCAGCATCAAAAAAGGCCAAATGCGTGCGGCCATTGCCAAATACAAACGAAATAAAATTCAATTAAGCTAAATGAAAACTTAATTCAATTGGCATGCCATACAATAAAAACAGTTGGCACAGTCGTCGTTTGGAGCGAGTCGTTGATGCGGGTCATGGTGTTGCGGACTGGTGGGTAATGGGGTAGGGAGGGAATAGAGAGTTAGTATTCTTACCGTTCAGCACATGTAGAACTATGGTGCGGGGGGCACTGTTCGAGGGGCTGCATGTATAGTTGCCTGAATCCAGTTTCACTACAGCTGGAATGATGAGCGACGCTGTCTGCAAAAAGAGAAAAAACAAATATACGAATACAATTACACACACATACACACACTTCACTTATACATTCATAAGTACATACATATTAACATATATGTATATATATAAAAGTCGAGACAGTTGTCAGACACATGAATGGTTGAGAAATCGAGTGGCATTCTACCTATATACATACATATATGAATGTCCTTTGGACCATATTAAAATTATAATTTGACGACGCTGACAATTTTGTCCCTCTCTCCCCGTTTATCCTCGAGCTGAGTGTGTGCTTGTATGTGTCTGTGTGTCAGCATTTTGGATGGAATATAATTTAATAAAAATTACTCGACTGACGCTCGCATTTACGGCAATTTGCGTAATGAAAAGCAGTTTAATGAAAATGCATGAGTGTCAAGAGGTGAACCATAATAATAATAGCAAGACTGACAATGAGTGGCTATATAGTTGAGAAGCTTTAATATTTTTGCATTTTTTCTCTCAGAGTATGAAATGGTTTCGATCTGTCTAGTCTATATATATTCATGCTATAATCTCTTTAAATTGTTTATTCTCTTGTTTCGATATCATGACAAGCTCTTCTTTGGGCTTCTAATATTATTTATATTGATTTGTAATTTGCTTTTGCCACTTACTGTTATTTGTTTAATGAAACTACTGCTGGGCACCATTGTGGTTGTTGTTGTTGTTGCAGCTGTCGTCGATGTGGTACTTGGCCATCCAGTTGTTGTTGTTGCTGCTGGCGTAGTTGTTAATGCTGCCGTTGCACCAGCTGCAGCAGTTCCTGAAATCAATGTTGCTGTAGTTGGTGTTGATGTTGCCGCGGTGATATTGCCGGTATTATCTGCTTCTGTTGCTGTTGTCGGTGCATTTATCTCTGTGATGGCATCACTACCATCAATTACGGATATGGCATCTAAAATATATGAACGTGTTATGGTTAATAAACCATTAGATGCCTCTGCTGCTGCCGATGCAGATGCTGTTGATGTTGAGGGGGTTGCTGCTGTTGCTGAAGTTTCTGTCGCTGTTGTCGTAGTTGTGGCAATTGTTGTTGTTGTCGGGGCTTCCGTTGGCAGATCGATACGTTCAATTTCCGTACGCCAACCGCGGCGATTATGCAAATAGATTTGCTTTTGATTGTAAAACCAATTAATGAAAAGTGGCGGCTCCAATGCTTGACTAATAATGCAACGCAATTTCACTTGACTTCCGGCCTTTACGTGACGCGTGGACTCTCCAATTAAT
This sequence comes from Drosophila insularis, assembly GCA_018903935.1. Lineage (NCBI taxonomy): Eukaryota > Metazoa > Arthropoda > Insecta > Diptera > Drosophilidae > Drosophila > Drosophila insularis. The sequence continues at coordinate 6,949,405 of JAEIFP010002295.1, forward strand.
TCGGTTTTCGGTTCTTCAAGTAAAGGCAAAGAGATAGAAAGAGAGAGAGAGAGAGAGAGAGAGAGAAATGAGTAACGAGTGTGAGGACAAGTCAAATGAAGTACAATCAGAGTTTGGCTATCTAGGTTAAATCTGTTCAAAAACTGCAAATGTCATTGATTTATTGTCTTGCGACCAGGTGATTTATGGCCTTGTGCGAGAGAATGTTGTTTGACTTTTGGTAGGGTTAGCTTTTGTGTGTTTTGGTTGTCAAAAAACACAACCACCAGTTGTCTCCTTTACTCACCCACAATCCTTAAATGCACAATGGCACTGGCTTTGGGCTCTGTAGAAACCTGACACTCATAGGTACCCTCATCCTTCACTTGTACGTATTTGATTTGCAGCGACCATCGTTCTGGATTTGGTGAGAAAACTGATTGAAAACGTTGATCTGCTATAAATGTAGTCTGATCAACTGTCAATATATGTCCATCACGCATACGTAGCCATGATATGGGTTTCTTTACCAGCTGCTTCACCTGCAAAACGGCAAAATGGCAAAACCAATGAGCACAGGCAAGCAATATTTACTTTAAATTATTCAACGACAGTGTCCAACAAATGTATCTTTCCGCAATGACGTTCGGGATTAAATAGTAATCAATTCTCAATGCTTTTTCTCATATTTCGGAAAAGTTAGCTGCCGTGTGTTTTGGCCAAAAGAGAAGTCGAAAACAATCAGTCGAAAATTGGTTTTTCAATTCTTAAAATTAATTCAATTATTGTATGTTGGCCACGTAAATTCCCAGCTGACTCAGTCAATGATGTCAGCAGAACTTTTCCTTGAGTAAACTTCAACAACAATAACAGCAAAAAGAAAGGGCAACAAGCAACTGTGGCAAAAGACGGTAAACAATAACGATAACAAAACGACAACGATTCATTTCTGTCAATAATGACAATAATAATTTAGCAGTCATTTAATAAACCAGCAACAGTAGCAGCAGCAGCATCAAGGAAAACAAAATAATATACATTAGATTGCTTTCGACAAGGACCTTTCCCCTCGACGGAGCTCTATGGTGTCCTAGGTCTTAGGCATACATACATAGATGGGAACGAATTTATATGTATAAATATTTATGTGACTCTGTGGACCACTTGTAAGACTTTAGCTAGAAATATCAGTATAGAAAATATATGGAGGTGGAGCCTTCTACTAATTACACTTGACACAATTTTAGCCCGTGTGAAGGGAGCGAGCAAAATGTATGTAGGTAAATGGCTGGGTATAATTATCATTTGATTTTATGAAACTTGGCAAAATCTGATGGAATAAAAGTATGTAATTAGTTTGAGAATTCCTGACGAGACTAATGAAGAGTGTGCTATCAGAGAATATAATTTAGATAAAGGGTATATTGTATCGTGTATGCATATTAAAAGCCATTTAAAAAAATCACCACGTTTAAACATTGTATTGAAAAGAAGGTATTAAAAACTAAAGTAGATCACATAAAAATCTTTCAACTAAATATGTCAAATCATTAACTCAAGTTCAAACTAGTTTCAAAGTTTTTGCACAGTGTATGCTAAACTTGGCAATAAACACACAGCCAGCATACATAATCATAGTGAACTTGTGGGAACTGGCCAAAATGGCGACTGCGAATCGGTGGCAGAGGCAAATGACAGTGTTTGAACTGCTGTCATCAACTACATTGTCGGTGTTGGCAGAGGAGACGACGACGACGACGACGACGACAACAAGAAGAATGAAGATGGGGGAAAAGAAGACGACGACGTCATGATTAGATACTATAATCATTTGTGTTTTATGTTCTTGTTGTTTTTCATTGGTTGCCGGCAGTTGTGGCAACCGTTCTCGTCGCCAAGTGACTGAGGCACGCACAACGAACTCCGATTTCCCACCCTCAGAAGTCTTTCTCCTTTTTTGATATGGTCTCCATGCTGTCTATTCCTGATTGCCTGCCTCCTGCTTTTGTTATTTTTTGTTATGCTTGTCTCCGCCGGCTACGTGCTGTCAAAACTATTTTAATATGCCTAGGCCTTAAATGAGTAAGAGTATCAACGACAAATCATCTCACACTTTGTTTAAACGCAAGGCCATCAGGCATCAATTCGACATCAGAGTACATTTTCCAGCCAAGCACCCGGGAGAAATAATCAAAGTGAGAAATATGGGAGTGGGAAAAATATCTCACATAAGCGTTCCATCGTCTTCAAAAGCTGCTCGAAAGACTTGAAGAGGCTTAGCACTTGCTTGAAGTTTTTTTTGAACAGGACAATGAGATTTTTATAAAAGCAAGAGAAAAAAAGAGGAAACCCAAGACTTAGGGCTAGTTAGGTGAATACAGTGGATTCAGTTTAACAAATGAATTTAAAGTGACCAGCATTTAAAGATGGCATGATATGTTCTTTGGGATTTTCCATGTTTATTCTCTTTCTCCTACTTGTTCAATGTGAAAGTAAGTTAGCTCTTAAAGAGCCAACTTCTGGCTATGAGAAGTCCTTGTTGTTATCAAAAAAGTGCATTATTCAATCTGCATAAATATAGCGAAAATTGGTTTTCATATCAAAATTAAATACATATTTTATGTAAGCTCTATAACCACTATGCCCACGCTGGTAAGAGCGAAGTTTATTAAATCTCTGGCAACAGCTGAACAGTGTGCTATGTGCGGCGGCATAAAGGACATTATTATCAGGTTTGAACATCGACATTATACTCAGTATTAAGTGAAGATGCTTATCCTGTTCACTGGCATGGGCTCGGTCTCAGGCTCGGTTACAGGCATTGGGCAGCATACGAGAAGGGGGGAACGCTATATGTATGTAGGTACGTGGCAAGTGTAAGTAAGACTCTTGGCTTCTGGCTTCTTGCTTCTGGTTTCTGCCTTCGTCATCGTCATCGTCAACGCCAGCCTCATCCGCATATCCGCCTTGTGGCCTGACTTTGCTTTTCGTTCGTTCTTAGTCAGACAAATATCCCTGTGGTTTTGGCCTAACAAGAACAGGTCGCTCTGTTTACAGCCCCCAACCTTGGGCATTAGCTAATTTAAATTTGCTTCAAGACTTTGGTGACTGTTCGGTATTAGATTGTGGCTAATTTGGCAAAACGTAATGACCGCAATTTTATATACAAAATTTATCAAGATTTCCCGTAGACTCTTTTGCAATTTAAATATCGTTAATTAGTTTTTTGGACGTATCAGAGAGTCACCCAAACAACAAAAAAAAAAAATAAAAGCAAAAACAAACAAAAAATTAAATAGCAACACACACAAACAGACACATACATATATTTATACATATATCTGCCGACATTTTCCCATATCGTAAAGTCGATTGCTTTTTATGTTCTTGTCTGCTGCTGTCGTCATCATCAAAGTTTGCTCATAACATTGCGAATCTTGTCTAAAGTTGTTTGTAAATAATTTCTTTTATTTTGTTGATTTTTTTTTTTCACACAAGACTTCACCTCAAAGTGCCTTCTAGGCGCAGCCCTTGTATCGCCTCAGTTTTCCTTTTCTCCCATATTTTTTTGCTTTGTTTTTCAACTTTTCGCTGACTTTGCGAAAAAATAAAAATACAATAAGAAAGGAATGGCAAAAAAAGCTAAGGAGATCCAAAGTCGTTTCTTAGAAAGGAATCAAGCGCCCTGCAGGCACAACCAAAAATACAACAAAACAAAAAAACCAACGCAAAAAAAAAAGGAGAAGGAAAACCAAAACATTTTTGCGGATTTCCTTTGTGTCGATATTCCATTTTCTTTTATTCCTAAGAATTTTACAGCGCCCTCGGTTAAAAATTTATATTATTAATTTATTAGGTTTGAGCAGGATTATGGCTAAGTTGTTTCATTTTGAAATTTCATATAATAATTCAAAAATATATTTTCTGAAAATAGTCTTGGAATGGACGAGAATCTCCAAGGGGTCATTTTCATACGAATCTTTGAGCTACTGCTGATATTAGGACGCTATAATTGTTTTTTTTTCGACTGCAACGTTCTTTTGTCGATAATCATTTTTATGACATTTCATTTCTCTAAGTGTGCAAATTAAACAGGTAGTCACTTTGCGGATATATTTATTTTGGTTCATATTGATTGATTTTTGCAGGAATTCAATCAACTAGCACACAAGCTATGCAATTTATTCGTCCTTCGTCTAGCCTTTTGTGTATTTAACTCAGAAATAATGAAAAGTAAATAAATATTTCCAAGAAATTTTACTGCTCTTTTGTTGATATTTAATAATCAATTTTTAAATTTATAATAAGCAACTGATTATGCAGACTGATTCTGTACTGTACTCATTCTTTAGTTCAATCAAGATATTCCTATGACTTTGGGGCGAATATGGCGATGAGAAGCTGGAGGACATGGAGGAAGCGATGTCGATTGGCTTGACTTCCGCTTTCTTGGGGTGGCCAAGTTTTTGGCGCTTTTGAACTAATTTACGCTTTCGAGCTGTCGGAACTGGGTAGAAAACAAAACCGGAAATTGCCGCTGCCACGCCCAAAGCAAAAAAAAAGAGCGCAAGTATTTTTTTCCTTCCTCCTTTTTTTGTTCTTTCTTCATTCTTCTATGATGATGACCCAAATAGTTCAGAGTGCGAGTGGAAAGTGTTCAGACTCTATAAGTATTTATGTATGTACGCATATAATTTTGGGGCGGCGAACCCAACAAGGACCTTCTGAGAGAGAAAGAGGGACAGGGCGTGAGGAGAGGAGACGAGAGTCCATCCGCTAATAACTTGGTTATGGCTGGCTCACTTGCTCACTTGGAGGTTTCAAATGGTTTGGCGGATTGCCTGCATTTCGCATTCCCATTCCTGCATTCATCTAGGAAAATTATAATTGGCGTTTCCCTCCCCCTCCTTTCCAGATGCTGCTGTTGCTGCTGCCGCTCTGTTTGGACAGGAAATTACTGGGGAAAATGTGGAGAAAGTAGCTGAAGGAATAAATATTTCAACTCGCAACTCAACTGCAGATGCTCCTCTCAAATAAAAGGAACGGATACTTTTATGTTTATTCAAATGAACTCGAGTGTAAAGCGGCAACGACAACAGCAACAAAAGCAATGATGTTAGTTAATTAAAAGATGCAAAGAGTGAAAAAATAAGGTAACATCCAGTTTTCATTTTTTTTCTTTGTTCCGTTCTCATCTTTTACAATTTATATTTTATTTACCTTTTAAGTATCCCCAAGCAAGTCTTTGAGTTTGAGTTTCCTTTTTATGTTGCAAATGTATTTGTTGTTGTTAGCTTTTTCTTTTCTTATACCGAATGTATTTTTAGATTATTCTTTTGTCTTTGACTTAACTTTACACACACAAAATTCGGTCTGAGAAGGGGGTGCCCAAAGAGCATATGTGGGAGGTGTTTTTCATGTAGCGAGAATGTATGTGGAAATTAATTTTCAAGAAAATAATTCCCTTAAAAGTGAAATGGAAAATTTTTCTGCGGTTTCCTTTTTACAGAAAGTAAAGACTCAGTAAGAGACATTTACCACAGAATTATCACACTTATTGAGTAATCTATGCCAAATAGATGCAATTGTTCATCTTCAGATTAAGGGGAACTTGTTGCAAATTGATTCCTGTTGATGCCAACTAATCCAACTCAATGCTAGTGTATTGTGAGCTTTAACCACTCGCACTATTGAATGGCAAGACTATGTCAAAGTGGTGACAACTAAAGAGCGGGGCTTTTGTTACCCATTTTCAGTATGAAAAAAAGGCTTTTGTATTCATGTTCTTTGTGTGCTCCGATTTGATGTCAATCTAATGCCAATAACTCATTCGGCACACAGAAATGTCTATTTGAATTCAATCGAAGAATCTCTGTGTGGGTGTGTGTGTGTAAGCATGGGTGCAGTTGCTCCTTTAGACTTACATTGCATGGCAGATAGGCATGAGTGCCTGCCTGGCTAATTATTGTCTGGTAATCATCTATTGTTGGTGGTGGCTTCAATGTGGTTGTTGGCGCCGGACGACGAGTAGTTGTTGTTGTTGGCTTGACTGTAGTTGTTGTTGTTGTTGTTGAAGCTGTTGTGGCGGAGTCTGTTGATGACATTGTCGCATTGTGCTCTATAGAATCCTGTTCGTCCTGCACATTTCTATTGCTCATAATAAGATTTGCCTCCAGAGCGATAGACACATTGGTGGCCATTGTGGAATTGTCTCCATTGTTGCTAATGTTATTAATGGCAACATTGCTGCCAAGGAACGATCCATTCGATGAAAGAGGGGAATGGGCAGAGTTTGGATGTGTTGGTGCAGTGACTGCAACGAGTTTTTCTGTCTGATGGTTGGTAATTTGTGTCGCTGCCAAAATTAATGCCAACGATTTGGTTGCCGTTGTTGCCGCTGTCAACGATGTTTGCTTTGATTGAGTTTTCGTTTGAGTTTCAAATGTCTTCTCATTTATTCTTGTACTGTCCAATATCATTGATCTGGTAGCTTCCTTTAAGCCTTGGGCACCTAAAGCGTGAGAGAGAGAGAGAGATACGGTATAATTAATGACCAAGTTTTGTTTGCCGTTTTGTCCCTTTGCTTAATCCCATTTATCTAAAATACCCTTACGACTTACAATTAAAACGATTTACTGAACCATAAACAAAAACAATTTTAATCGCAGTTCAATAAATTAATCTACAATTCCCTACTATGTACATTCGCCCACTCAAACCACTTCAATCCAAACTCAGACCTCACCCTGTGATAACAATTTTGAAATTAATTAGCTAATTACCTTCAAGGACATTGTATTGATTCCACTGAAACTGGGTGGTTTGTGGGGGTCAGTTGGTCTTTTCAATTGACAAACAAAAGATTCTTATCAAAATTAAACTTTTCCATGCCCTTTTCAAATTCTCACTTTCAATTCAGGGTTCTTCTTCTTCATATTTGTTTTTTAAACCGTAAATTGGCATTTTGCTACTCATGGAAAATGTTTCGTTTCGCCGAACTAAATGTTTTTTGTCTAAGAAAACTTGAATAAGATTACGTTGCTTGAGAGACCAGAAAGCCCATAAGCTGCTTACCACAGATTTTACAGGAGGTAAAGCAAAAAAAAATCTAAAAAAAACATAAAAACATTGCCTAAGGAAATTGGATTTACTGCCAGCAGTAGAAACTAATGCGATTGCTATATCAACTCTTAATACCATCAGCATCAAATTTCTCAATACAAGCGAAACAGTTATACATTAGAGTTCTCTATTAATTAGTTTCGATTAAAAAAAAATTAACGAAGCCTTAATAGCAGCTATTAAAGATAGTTATTTTCAAAGAATATTACCAACTAAAAATTGTGGGAAAGTCAAAGAAAACTTTAAACTTCTTTCTTTCTAAAGAACAAAGAATTTTATTTGCAATATAACATTTTTGCACTAAGCTGTTTCATTTAAATTAAGACAAAAGGACACAAAGTTCAAAGAGTTACATTTTTCAAATTATTAAAAAGCTTTTAGCCAAAAGGCTATCAAGAACAAAGGACACTACTCAATTGTATGTATATTGCATATGGTGCAATGAAAAAATGGTAATTAATATTCAAAGGGAAAAAATGAAAAGCCACACAAATTGGTTGGAAAAAAAAACAACACAAGCATTGAAAATGACTCTTAAAATATTGCCACTGATGAAACAAAATTCGATCAAACGCTTCCAAAATGAATAGAACGAAAGGCCACAAAATTGCAAACTTGCCATGAAAAACTGTTAACAAAATGTCCCACAAAAAAAGTTATCCATAGACGGCTAGAGCCAATATTCAGGTGGGAGAAGGGCGTGGCTCTAAGTTTAAAATTTTGTTGAAAACAGGAAACTTTTAGTTAATTTTTTTTCTGGTAGATTTCATTCGTTTTTCGTTCATAGTTGCCTACATCCATTTGGCCATGAAAGTGATGTGGTTATGGGTGGGGGTTACAGGTCGAGAAGCTGGTTGAGAAACAGCAACAATCAAAATAACGGGAGGAACAGCAACAATCAAGTGGCTGTTGTTGGTCAGTCAAGTTGAAAACTTTTACTTTTGTTTAATCAAATTCGAATACCCGCCCAGTTGAGAGCCATTGAATTCCTGTTATACACTCGATGGCGGGGCAAACAACTGCCCCCGAAGGCATACTGGGGAATGATGGTACAAAGTGGAATCCTGACCCAACTCAACCGCATAGCCACTTGTACATTGTCGCCCTCTCCAACCGTTTCCTTCTTTTCGCCTCGTTTATTGTTATTTTGTTGGCTTTTTGGCTGGTTGGCTAGCTGGCTTACTTGCGGTGGCGATAAGTTCTCTCCATTTTCACAGAGCTGAGACCCTTTTGCTTTGGTCCATCCCCTGGGAGAATGGCATTGTGCCATTCTCTGGTTAGCCGCCAAACTGGCACGCCTGGACTTAAACGCTTAACAGCAATTATTACACGAGTTACGGACCGCTCCTCTAGTTCTGGTCATCATTATTGGCGAGTGTCCGACACTGGAGTGAAGATTACATGGTGAATGTGGCCCAGGGGTGAAGCAATTTTCATCATCCTCAATCTTAACTCAACAACATGCCCATCATAATTAGGAAAAGTGCCGAAATGTTGTCAGACAGTGAAATGCCCCTTATAATGGTTACGCTACTATGATGATGACCATTACTCAGGCTTACACTGAAAGAAATTCAGATCTCATAGAGTCATCTGAGATGTTGGAAAATTAAAAACTAGATGAACGGTAAGAGAAGATTGACTACCAAATGATTAATTGTAAAAAACACGCAGCCAACGCCAAAAAGATTCTATTCCAAAGCAAAATTTCCAATTTAAACATCCGATTTTTCAGGAAGCGATCTTCTCCATTCAAAGCCCCCTCTTTCACCGTGTCTAGTTTTGGGCCAAACGCTGTTTTCAGCATCAAGCCAAACAGTTAAGAAATTTCTCGCCTTGAAGCATATTTTTAGCTTCTTCCTCTGTAAAAGTAATAAAGCCCAAAGAATTTTATGCTTTAAATATTCCGTATTATTTGTTATCCTTGTAAGTTTTGATGAAATAAAAATACGTGCACAGATGGCTTAATTCACAGGCTGTTACAAAAGTTAATTGTTTACTATCACAACAAAAAAGTACCAAGAGAAGAACAAGTAAACTTAGAATTAATTTTTTGGCTTCCTTTCGATAAATATTTTTTGCCAAGTGTAGCATTTGATTAACTAAAAATGCTAGAGGGGATTTACTTGGTTAATTTTTAGTGAGACAGAATCTTTCAGTTACTGAGTCCTGGCAAATGCCATATGATGAGGCAACTCATTTTATATAGCTCAACTTGATTTGGCCTTGTTGACTTTTTCCAAACCTTGTGGCTGTTTTATAGGTTCTTTTTTGTTTTTGTTTTTGCATTGCGCTCAATTTAATTTTACGTAATTAGGGTGGGGCATGCCAAACGAGAGGGGGAAAGGAGAAGATTTTTTTACAACTTTTTAGTTTGTTTTGGCAAGATTAAGCAAATTTTTTTGTAGCCAACTTTAAAGTTAATGGCAGTCTGCTGCGTCTCAAGTGATGATATTTTTGTGTCTTTGTCTTGTTTTGTTTTTTTTTTCTTGTTTAATATTTCGCTTTATTATTTTGTTTTTCTTTTGCCTGTTTCTTTGTTTTTTCTTTTGCCTCTTCGTCTTGTTTTATTGCAGTTTTTTACGCGGTTTTGATTTGTTTCTTCCTCGGCAGGCAGGCACGCCTCTTGTGTCTACGCCCAAGCATTTCCTGTCGGCAGCTGTTGGTTGTTTTACTTATTTGTTGTTGTCTGCGAACAAATGAGTTGAAATTCTAGCACCGTGGGATTGACTATGAGAAGAGCCATGCAAAATTTGGTATCTTTTGGCTGTACTGTTTGACGGTTTATTAAACAATTTCAAAAGAACTTCTATAAGTAGACTATATAAAATAGTAAATATAATTTTATATTAACAACCTTATGGGTTATCAGTAACTTTGAAGAGATTTTTTCCAATTTTCTGTGTCAAGAAAAAAAACATAATGTTAAATACTCTTAGTCATTTATTTTCATTAGTTTCATCAACTATTTTATAGGAAAAGAATTTTCGTTGTTGATTATTTTTTTTTCATAAACTTTAATTGAAAAATGTTTTGCTTGTCGGGCAGCTGGAAAATTTACAATTTTCTACCGATTGTGCCCAGTCAGACGAGAGGAAGGTGGAAATGAAAGAGGTGGTAAAATGAAATTTTTGCAACTTTATTATAATCAAGTTGCTGCAGTGCATCATTAGTGCAGGCAATTAAAAAGTTTTTTATATGGAAAACGCTTTATCTTTATTGCGCGTACATGAAGCATAAACATAAAACGTGATGATAACGCTTATGTACACATACATACACATATACAGACGGACAGACTAAGGCAGAGTGAAATACAACTAGAGATGAGTGGAAGATCTTGCACAGGACTCGTAAAACTCGAGAGTTTTCTATTTGCCGACGTCAAGCGAAAGTAGGCGAGAAGCCTAGTAAACTTTTGACTTGATTAGACTGAGTTCATTTCACTTGCGGCTCAATAAGTCTGTACCGAACTTAATTGGTTCAAGCAACTAGGAAAGTTTTACCCAAATCGAATATCAGAAATTGCAGTCAATTTTAATTAACTTTAAGTCTCTCTCTCTCTCTCTCTGTCGTTTTCTTCTTTTGAAGTCTTATCTTTCAGGCAGACAAAAAATTTGCTGCACTTGAATGAATAATTTATAGTTGAAGCTTGCGAAATTTACGCGCTGCGGGTGGCATCCAGGTAGCTACTGCTCAAGGGCTGATGCCAACAAGTGTCATAGGTGCATAAATTATTGCCAATTTTCGTATGTTTTATTGAAGATTTCTTTTTACCTTTTCTTTTTGTGCATCTTCCAGTCAATTGGCAGCTGAAGCTGCTGCACTTTACCATAACTGCGACATCTTAAATTTAGTTAGAGAATTTCGATTTCTTTCTATACACAATGCATTCCAATTTATTCTTCAAGTCTAATATAATTTTCTTCCCACAAGCTTGACCCAATATAACAAAAACGAAATATATTTTGAACAAGTATAACCAGTTTTCTATTAAAATATGCACAAAGTGATAAAGGGGCGTGAATTTACGTGTATTACCCACAATGTGCTTTAATATGGCCCCAAAATGCTTTTAAGCTGCTCGCATATTAAATTATTATTCCAATTTTTTTTTTCGTTCTTTTTTCTTTTGGTCTGCTCAAATTATAGGAATATATGTACGATATGTTTTTTTTTTTTTTTTTTTTGTAAACTTACCCGTCAAAAAGATGAGCACGGACAAGATGATAGCTTTGATCAGCATCCTCTGGCCAATCCGGGTTGGAATGGAGGTGGAAGGCGACGGCGATGCGAGTTCCATGTGCATGTTGATGATGTTTAAAAACTTCATTAAAATTTGCCCAACCAAATTGATAATCCTTTGTGCTTGTTGTCCTCTGTTGGAGTGAAAATCCCTTTAACTAGGTCACATTGGCTGCGGCCGTTCTTATTTGGCTTAAGAGGCGAAGGGAGCAGCTTAAGGCAATGCGGATTGTTTTTTCAGTGCTTTATTTTTTCCTCGTTTTTGTTTTTATGCTTTTTTATTTCCTTTTACTTGTATTATACTTAAACCATTAGCAATATTTGGTTATGCCGAGCAAAAGAACTGCATATGCATATTCTTGCTCTGCTTCTATCTTTTTTATCCCGCCAGGTTAACATATTTTGCTATGGATAATAAAATATGAGTAAAAAAAAAAACGGAAACACATACCTCTGTGTGGGGGTGAATAGGTGGGCAAATCGAGGAGTTAGCAAAAATAAACCCAACACGTGGCCATTTTTAAATATTCCCACAATGTTCTTTCCGCATAGCTTTGGCTTTCTTCTTTTTGTCTATGCTCTAAGCTTGGGGGAATCTTCATACCGAAAGCTATTTTATGCCAACGTCGTTTTACTGCAAAATCCTGTTTTGATATGTTTGTTGTGGGCGTGACTATATGAGTGTATGTGTGTGATCTTGTATGTGTTCTTGCAGGTTTTACGTTAAGTTATGTGGGCCAACTAGCATTAGTTGAAGTGGAAAGACAAGTTCCTGAATTGATAAACTCAAATATATAAATAAATCATAATTGATGTTACACTATCATTTGATATTGATCAATGATAACTTATTTTTGCTTGTTATATCATAAAAATATCTTAAAATTGGATAATAAGACAAAATTTATATTTGTTTCTCTTATTGATCATAAACTGAACTTATCATAGCCTACTTTTTTGGGCACTCGACTAAGAGTAGGGAGAGAAAAATGTTTTCTAGGCGAAATAGTTTTTGAAAACCGCTCATATTCATGCCTGCGTTCGTGTGTATGTGTTTATGAGTGTGTGTGTGTAGCTGTGTGGGCATGGGCATTCCATTTGGCCGGCTGATGCTTCTCTTTTTTGTGTTCTACTGCCACTACTGGTGCTTGTGTTACCTCATCTTTCTTTTACGCTCGAGACTATTTGGCATTAACGAAATTTATTTATGCGGGTGTTTAGTCGGGCGTAAAAGGAGTACATATGGTTGGACAACCAGAGCCAAGGAGAACAGACTCTGACACGGACTTAGACGAAGGAGGCCACTTCTTACAAATGCAAGACACGCGCACAAGGGCTGAATGAAAGGATTCGCTAGGTGTGTCTCTGTGTGCGTGTGTATGTACAGGCTTTACTACATACTGGCAGGGAATAATGATTTAAATGCTGTTTTGTTTTGTATTTTCTTTCTGTTATTGCTGTAGAGTTTGAGAAATGCCAGACATTCGTATATATATGTATGTCGAAGGAATGGCAAACGAGTTGGTGACTCAATGAAGCGTTAACGCAAATGTTAAACAAATGTAATGTTCCGGACGAATGGAGAGTAGGGAATGAAATAGATGGGAAGTATGCATTAAGCAGCCTTCTGCTCTGTTTTAGCAAATAATATTAAATTGATTGCACAAACAGAAACAACAAATCGGAAGTGTAAATGATTTAACACAATTTCTATTCTCCTGAATGTTTTTGTCCGTGCACTTATTGGGCCATGTTTTTTCTGGCCTCTGCTCTTTGCTTTCGTTTTGAAACGAAGACACAACACAAGCCTGGTGTTGACGATGCTGTGTAGGATGATGATGATGATGATGACGATGATGATGACAGGAAGTAGTGGGCGATTCAATTGGGCGGACTTTTGTTGCTCGCCGGTCCGGAAAGCACAAAATTTTGGTCGTGTCTTGTAATTTAGTTTATTGCAAATACTATTCAATTCTTTTTCCTTTATATTGTCGTAGATGTTATTAAAATTATGATTATTGTTATCGAATATTGTATTTGATTGTATTGGAATTCACTCACAATTTGTGTCATACAATAAACCCAACAATAAGGTTAACTAATAGTCTAATACAGACCACAAAATAGGTAGATTAATAAACTTAATTTTCTTTATGAAATTTTGTGGTTTAATAGGAAAGGGATTTCACTATTTTACTAAAAACTTTTACATTTTTATAAAACGTATTGTTAAATCTATATATTTTTCATTTGAAGTTTTCTTAGTTTTAAGTGTTTGGTATATCGCGATTAATTTTATTCAATTAACACGGACTCTCCCACAATTTATCACATTTTTTTTCACGAGACTGTTCAGCGGGTTTCATATGGTTATCACAACAAAATCCTTTAAAATGCATTCATCAATTCGAAAACACATTAACTACATGCGTTTGAACGAAACAAACTCGACACCGGCTAAAAGAAGACTGAACTAAGACCACTCAGTTGGTTAAAACATTTCTACATTGAATACCAATTTGAGACACGAATTGCTTCGTCACCGAGTTGCGACTGCCACCATGAACGAGAAGTCGGTGGCGTATACGCAATCATCTTGCTTTGGATGCTGTTAACAAATAACAGCTGTTAAAACGCCGAAAACAAAGAGAGAGAAATTTAAAGAGAAGAGAAGTCTTTAAGAGAGTTGAGTACTAAGAGCATTTAAACAGTCAATGTTAACTACAATGCCAAAGGATAATTGATATAATATTTCTTACAAATATATTTAAATTTTATTAGCTAAATACACTTCAAGGTAAATAAAATTGATTGTTTGATTTTATGGTTCTACCTAAATGTTAAGCCCCAGATAGAATTTAAGACTTTAGTCTGCAAATTAAATTATGTTCGCCTCCTCCAAGACGCGGGGTGAATGTGCAGCTCCTTAAAAATTTATTCACGCACAATGTAAAAATTAATTTTTACAGTTTTAACAGAGTCATAACATAATTTCTCATTAGCGCCAAATTTAAATCGGGTCGCGGCACACATACACACACACACACGCACATCCACACATGCCCATAATAGGAAACGGAAGCCGAAAAAGAAAACTGCAAACGCATCGCCTAGGATAGAAACTAGGACAAATCCACATGCGTTGGCAAAGTGCATAACACAAGGATAACCATAATATCCTGAAGAGATGGCTAAAAAGAAACGAAAAAAATGAAGAAGGAGATGTATAAGTAAGCTAAAAAGAAAACAAAAGACCAAATTATATTGCAAACGAAAGCGAATCGTTTCGTCCCTCCATCTTGGCACCATTTTTTGCCCCCTCCGCCGTTCTATACACATTCAGCGAGAATCTCTGGCAGCGGAAGCTTTTGCATAAAATTCAATTTGTCGTGTGCAGTAGCCATGAATATGCCGAACCGAAGCTGATGATGTCGCTGGTGATGCTGCCCTGTGACCTCTGGGCCACTAGCTTCCACAAGCTCATGGCTTCTGGATCCTGGCCTGGCCTGGTCTGGCCCTTTTCCCCTACCACTACATCGGCATCCATCCGTACTCTTCTGGCTCGTGAATGTGACCTAGCGTAACATATGCGCGAAATTACTTACGGAGTGTGTCCTACTGTCACTGACAGTTTTTGGTCTCTGTAAAACAATGGCCTGCATATGCCAATGACACTTTCAGTTTTTAATATACTCACACGCACATTCCCTTTTTATTTTTTGCATTTTCGTTTTTCTGTTTTTATAAATTTATAGTTCAACGAGTCCGCGCATACTTCAATGAACAAGCAAATTAAGAAAGTTTTGTTGTTTTTATACTGTTTTCATTTAACTGCCCGCAGTTGTTAATTATTGGCAAACCGTAAACAATTTATTCCATTGACACTAGTTTTTAAGTGGGCAGCTTGTGTGGTCTAGTTGTGAGGTCACAAAGGTTCCCCATAATATCAAAGCACTGCCCGTGGCTTAGCCAAAAGCCCACATAACAGCGAAAGTTTTAATTTCTATTTTACCAAATCTGGCTAACTGGCAAACTTTGGTTAATTTATTTTCACAGATTTCAAGAGCATGTCTGCATGATTTAAAACTTTGTAAATTATTACGAACTAAATATTTTGGAAAACGAAAGTTAGAAACATAAGTTTTGATCATTTTAAAAGACACAAGGATTTAATTTCTTATTTCTATAAGAAATAACTGTTTATGATTTTCAGTGATATGTGGGAGTCCCTTAAACACAAGAAGATCCTTATCTTATCGAAAATTTTAAGCCATAGTTGCTAATACTTACTTTGTCAAATGCCTAAAGTTGTCAATGGCAATGAACTTTTCTTTAAAGCTTAGATTGATTCTTAGACTAAAGCACTGATAAGTATTAGGTAAGTACCTTTATCTCTTTATTGCATTCCAACTGTTAACATTGATTCATAATCAATGAGTCAACAAAATTCTATGAATTAAGTGACCATTTGCAATTAAAACACTTACATAAAAGTGTATATGCACCTCCATTAAAAAATCTGCCTACTATGGCAAACAGTTTTCTCCATCCTTCAATAGGATGCAATCATGCGTCTTTTGAAATCAATTTAATCTTTTTTCTCTTTTCTACTTTTGCACACCTTTCACTTTTACAAGTCATTAATCACAGCAAAATCAGAAGAAGAAAAAATTGTAAGGAGGAGATAAATTGAAAAAAATGAAATACTTAAAGATAAGTTAAGTGTAAATGATAAGAGGGGTAAATTATGTAAGCAGTCTCAGACAGTTGTCTTAAATGTGTCAGAGGTATTAATGCAATTTAATTGGACACACTCTTTCCTTTTTTGATTACTCAAAGATAATCACATTATATTCAAAAGCAGATTATTAAACCTCTCTATTTGTTTATCTCTCTCACTCTCTCTCGGAACACTTTCATTTTCTTATATTTACTCGTTTATACTAAAAGAGAAGTTACATTTAATTAAGATAAACATGTATCTGCTGTCAGCCAAAACGATAGCCAAACAAATTGCTAAATCAGTGCAAGAAACAGTAGACAAAAAGAAATGCGAAAAACAAAAATGGAAAACAGTTTTCCTCCCACCAAAAGTTAATAATTGCCAAAAGGCGTTGCTTAATCACAGTTTGTGCAAATTCATGGCCGCAAACATTTATCTCAGGCCCGAAACAGAGGCGAACACATAAATTTCTTGGCCAGCAGCGGCAGCCAGACCAGTTGAGAGTGCAATTAATTCAAAATTTATACGCCAACCACTACATACACATACACACACACACAAACACACACATTTATACCATACCCTATACCCCATGAAGAGACACACTGAAAGCTTCATTGTCCAGCCCGGAAGCATTCATCGTGTCGGTGGTGGTAGTAGTGGGCTATAGCTAATATGGAGATCCGTGGGGTGAGGATATAGGGGAGCTGCTATTCGTAAGGGAATTCTAATGTTAGCTGTGCATTAGGCTTTGTCCCCCTACAGGAGAGGAACAGACACTAGACCGCATTAGCCGCAATGGCAATGTGTGACAGCAGTAACGAGCCGGTGACACATAGAGAAGGAGAAAGACGCAAAGACTGCTGTAGAGACAGGGTAGACTTAGGGGAGAGAGATCAACAGGACTTTTGTATGTGATGATGGAGGCGATGCCATACTGGTTGCCCTGCATATGTCATTTATGCATTGCCGTCTGATTGATTTGGCACTCCAGAGGCACTCATCTAACTGCTGGTGCACCCAATTAAGTGGAGACAACTAAATGAGGCACAGCACAGACATAAAACGACATTTTAAGCTGGCATAGAACTTGATTTTCCACACTAGATTACGAGTGGCAACAAATTGCAAGTGCAAGGCATCAATCAATCTCAAAATTTCAATACAGTTAGTGAGATGCTATCATATAATCTCTCTGAACCAATTGACATTTAAATTGCACTTGTAAATATCTATGAATAACATAATTTAAAACCTGATAGTTTTAGTAAATAACAGCCTTATGTTTGCTCTTAAAAGTTTATTTATATCTTTTAATCTCTTTATTGCAAATTCTAAGAAAATATATGTTGATCGTAAAGCTTTTTATCTTACATCACTCATACGACGTCTTGCAAGCCAAAAAAATGAGAAATAATACAAAATCCAAGCCTAGAATTTGATTTTGTAATTAAATCATCTCTTTAAGTTATAACAAATATTATTTGGTTTGATTGCTCTCGAATCGCCAGATTTTCTGATTTTTATTGCTCATTTCTTAGCTAGTAAAATATTTACCTATCTTATTTAACATTTAGCATCGCATACAAGTCATTGTGCTTAAAGTATTAAATTTAAATGACTGTGAAAATGTTTCGGCCTAAATCCTCTAGGCAACAATTACATATTTCCCTTCTTTTTTCGTGTGTGAGAATATTTGCCCATTGCCACTCCCCATTTTGTCTTTTTTATTTTGTTTTTTGATTTTGGTCTTTCGCTGTTGGGTTGATTTTTACACATGTGACGTCTGGCTGGATATAGCATTAATGCGGTTAGGAGATTGTATAACCAACTCAAAGCCGCATGAGACCAGGCCACTCTCTGTCTTTTTCTCTTCCTCTCTGTGTCTCCTTCGTGTTTCCACTGTTTATATAACTTTTGTATGTGTGTATGTGTGTGTGTATCTAACAGGCATGTTAAAAGTGCCAAAAAGTCTAACGTGCCTTTCAAAAAGAAACCCAAAAATGAAGAAAAAAAGGTTCTTTTGTTTCTGTTACTTTTTTTGTCTGCCTGACAACTTTAGTCTGTTGCTCTATTTGCAACATTTATGGAATGAGTCTATGAGTGTGTGTGTGTCTGTGTGTGTGTGTGGCAGAGGTCATTTTATTGTTTCCCCCAGTCCAAAATGGTCATTTGGGAATTTGGTTTTTAGCATTTGGCATATATTTTCTCTCTCTTTTTTTTTGTTTTTTGTCTGAATGGGTTGCCTATACATAGATTTAGATTGCAACTGTCGAACATCCAAGTTTTGAGGCTCATGTTTAGTCGATACAAATGATTAGAATAATCGCCTAGAGGTATTTGACTTAGCTTAAGCTAAACTTAAACAACATTCTCTGCTCAGCTCGCCGATAAAACTTTACAATTGTCAGTTGCTTTCGCACAAGAGAAGCAACCAGAGAATGTTTATGACTCTCAATTGGCTTAAGGGCATAGACAACAGAGTCCAAGTCCTGTCCAAAGTGAATTTTACGAGTTAATGTTGATGAAATTATATTATAGTTTGTTTGCATTAGGAAGCCGTTTTGGGTAAAGGTCGAAATATCTAACATACAGAGAAGAAAATTATCTGGATTATTCTCTATTTTTCCAATGACTTAGCTACTTTCATTAGAATATTTAAAACAATTATTGAAGTTTATCACCAACAATCTTTTTTTATGCATTTTAATAAATTTAAAAAAAAGTAGTGCTTAAAAATAACAAAACGACATTGTTTTATTTTAAATTTTAAATTTCAGATGGACAGATATATTAAAATAACTAAGCGGAAGCTAAGCCCGCAAAAGAAAAAAAGTGGCAATACGCCGAAAATAACCAAACCAAATGAACGAGTAGCACCCCTTAGCGGGAATCGTTTTAAAATTCTTGCCGATCAGCAAGACGATCAAGCCGGCGCTGTAGATAAAGTTAAATCGGCTAGACCACCCCCTTTATACATCCGTGGAGCCAACTGCAGCGCCCTGATTTCGAAGCTAGTAGAAACAGTAGGGGCAAATAACTTTGTTGTAACCCCTCTCAATAGGGGTAACATTAAAGAAATTAAATGTCAAGCCCAAACTGAGGACAATTTCCGCATCATCGAAAAGTACCTCCGTAATGCTAACATCAACTTCTATACCTACCAACTAAAAAGCAGTAAAGGGCTCCAGGTTGTGTTAAAGGGGATTGAGCCATCGGTCCCTACTCAAGAAATAGCAGACGCGTTGGTCGAAAAAGGGTTTGCGGTCAAGTCCGTTGTCAACATCATCAACAGGAATAAAGTCGCACAACCGCTCTTTAAAATCGAGCTCCAACCAGATGCAAAGCGGTCGAAGCCAAATGAAGTGCACCCGATCTACAACCTACAGCTTCTACTGCACAGAAGAATCACCGTAGAGGAGCCCCATAAGAGACGCCAACCACCGCAGTGTAAAAACTGCCAGGAATACAACCACACCTCTAACAATTGCAATCTTAGGTCAGTGTGTGTTGGCTGCGGTGAACATCATGAAGATGGAATTTGCACCAAGGACAGAAACAACGTCGCACTAAGACTATGCAGCAACTGTGGAGGGAACCACACGGCCAACTACAGAGGATGTCCTGTCTTTAAGGATCTTAAATCACACCTAAACGGGCCCAAACCCCCAGCCGGACCAAAAATCATCTTCAACGCCTCCAAAACTACACCGGAGGTTTTCTTCGCCAAGGCTGTTAGATCATCCAACATGACTGCTACAACCAGTCCTAGTGTATCCTTCGCTAGTGTGCTCCGAACTGGACAGACGGAGCCCGCGAAAGAGACCCCGTCACTCCGCCATCTACAGAATCCGCAACCTAGCGCACCAGAGCTTGGCCAGCAAACTCCAAGTGGTCTAGAGGCCCTATTGATCTCACTCAATCAAAACATGACCACTTTTATGACATTCATGCAAAACTGTATGCACGAACTGATGCGGAATCAAAACCTGCTTATCCAGAAGCTTATCGAGAATAAATAATGGCTTCCCTACGTCTATGTCTTTGGAATGCTAACGGCATCTCCAAGCACAAAAATGAACTGCAACTATTCCTAGACTCAAGTGAAATCGACGTTTTGCTGATTTCGGAAACACATTTAACATCAAAAAAATAATTTTCAAATACCAAAATATACCTTCTACGTAACAAACCATCCAGACGGAAAAGCTCATGGCGGGACCGGTATCCTAATCAAAAACCGTATAAAACACTCGTTCCTCAACAGATTTGAAACACAGCACCTACAAGCAACTGCTATAACCGTCCAAACCAGCTGCGGCAACACTACATTGGTCGCCCTGTACTGCCCACCACGCTTCTCAATCTCTGAAAAGGAATTTACCGATTTCTTTAACACACTCGGAGATCGCTTCATTGCAGCAGGGGACTATAACGCCAAACATACGCACTGGGGATCTCGCCTGGTAAATCCTAAAGGAAAGCAGTTGTACAACACAATAGTCAACCCTCTCAATAAGATGGATTGCGTCTCACCGGGTAGGCCTACTTATTGGCCCACAGATCCACAGAAAGTGCCTGACTTGATTGATTTCGCAGTAACCAAGAGGATTCCACGTAATCGGATCACTGCGGAAACACTACTAGATTTAACTTCCGATCACTCTCCAGTGCTATTCACATTATTAACAAGACCTCAAGTACTTGATCGCCCATATAGGCTTACAAACAACAAAACAAATTGGCTTAAATTTAAAATGTACATGAGTGCCCACATTGACTGTTCGCCGAAACTGGATGCTGCAGAGGACATTGATATGTGCGTCTCTGCACTTGAGTCGATGATGGGAGCTGCAGCAAGAGTATCTACTCCACATGCCTCTTCTTACACCAAACCTGTTGACAGGCCTACGAACCGGCGGATAGAACAATTAGTAACGGAAAAACGACGTCTAAGAAGAGAATGGCAGATTACTCGATCACCAGCAGCAAAACTTCGCCTAAGGCAAGCTAACCGCAACCTCTCCAAGGCGTTAAGACAAGAGGAAAGCTGGGCTCAAAGGAAATACATAGAAAAGCTCAGTCCAACCAGCACTAAACATCCTCTGTGGAAAGCCCACCCAACTTTAAGCGCTCCTACAGAGACAATTTCACCGATAAGGAGTCCAACCGGTGGATGGGCCCGCAGTGACGAAGAGAGGGCATCCGTATTTGCCACACATCTTAAAATGGTTTTCCAGCCAAATCCAACATCAAACTCATCTGTACTTCCCCCTTCGAACACATTAACGGATAGTGAGTACTCGGAACTCCAATCGGACGAGATCACTGCAGTTATTAAAAACCACATAAAGCCGAAAAAAGCCCCTGGCCATGACCTAATCACACCGAAAATGATCCTAGAACTCCCTATCATTGCAATACAATATATCTGCAAACTGTTCAACGCTATAATAAAAATTGGCTACTTCCCAAGAACATGGAAAAAGTCCACTATCATCATGATTCCTAAAGTGGGAAAGGACAAAACCCAGCCATCATCCTATAGGCCAATTAGTTTGCTGCCATGTCTTTCGAAGCTTTTTGAAAAGGTCTTGCAGATCCGCCTAAACTCATTTCTGGCATCGGAGAACACAATCCCTTCACACCAGTTTGGCTTCCGCGAAAAACATGGTACAATTGAACAAGTCAATCGCATAACATCCGAAATACGAACAGCATTCGAACTAAAAGAATACTGTGCTGCTGTCTTTCTCGACGTTGCCCAGGCTTTCGATAGAGTTTGGCTGGAGGGTCTGATGTTCAAAATCCGGCAAAAACTGCCACAGTACACACACAAACTCATGGAATCTTACCTTTACAATAGGAAATTCGCTGTAAGATGTAATGGCTCCGTCTCCGCTGATTTTGAAATCAAAGCTGGTGTACCGCAAGGCAGTGTACTCGGCCCATTGCTCTACCTGCTGTACACTGCAGACTTACCAACGAGTTTAGGACTTACAACGTCCACTTTCGCCGATGACACGGCAATCCTTAGCAGATCCAAATGCCCAATACAAGCCTCTGCAAAACTAGAGGAACACCTTAAGGTGGTAGAGGAATGGCTAGCAACCTGGCGTATCCGGGTCAACGAGCAGAAATGCAAACATGTTACATTTACGCTTAACAGAAGAAACTGTCCAGCTCTAATGCTAAACAACGTACCAGTTCCTCAAGCCGTGGATGTCACTTACCTTGGCATCCACCTAGACAGAAGACTAACTTGGCGCAAGCACATCGAAGCAAAAAAAGTCACAGCTTAAACTGAAAGCGAGTAGCCTACATTGGATCATCAATGCTCGGTCCCCTCTACGTCTGGAGTATAAAGTCCTCCTATACAACTCCGTACTGAAACCCATCTGGACTTACGGAGCCGTACTATGGGGAAATGCAAGTACCAGCAATGTCGATATTATACAAAGAGCGCAGTCGAAGATTTTAAGATCAATCACGGGGGCCCCGTGGTATATACGAAACGACAACATTCAAAATGATCTAAATATACCTAGCGTAAAATCTGAAATAGGTACTCAACAACTAAAGTATTCTGCGAAACTGGATGCACACCCAAATGTTCTTGCCAATTCCCTTACGCGAACTAATAATAGAACTCGTCTTAAAAGAAATGACAGACCAACCCAATAACAAGTGATTAGGGCCGCCTGCAATATCCCCAGGATTTATCTTAAGTACTAGTCTAAGAAAAATATCTCAAACTTGTTGTTAGGCTCTAATTTAAGAGTAGATTCAACAAATATATATTAAACGTTAAAAAAAAAAAAAAAAAAAAAAATTTCATTCGCAACATTTTCTCAAACTTTAAAGCCTGTTAATTTGATTTAGGTTTTCTTTGCAAAAACATTAAACGATGTATTGAAATAAGTTTTTAATTGGATATTACTTCACCTTATAAAACCACAGCCTGTCGGTGACATCGTGGAATAAGTTGAGCAGGTGAGCTAATTAAATATTATTTATTGGCAATTATCATAAGATTTTCAATTTGGCCAAAAAGTTGGCTGCTTATCGGTGACATCATTAATATAAATTTATTGTTTTTGATTGCCATCTAGTAGATCCTTTGAAATGGAAAACAATTGTTGGTAATGATTCATTCATTTTCACATTCAACTGAGCTGTCGTCGGCGTTGGCGTCGGCGTCATCATCATCATCATCATTATCATCTTCCACTTGCTGTTTACCCATTGTCAAATGCTAATTTCTACAAAATGAAAATTTCGCCATGCTGGCATTAAATGTATTCCTTCCACTCCTTCGTCGAGGAGGAGGGATGGGAAATGTGGGTAGCTCGAGAAATGTGTCTGAAGCCTGGCTCTGTGCAATTTATTTTACATTTTATGTTGCTGTGTCCAAAAATAGCAGAGAGTGGATTTGTTATGGTTTTCATGAATATTATGAAATGACAGCGAGTAATGAAACCCATTTTTTAAATTTCAAGTTTTACAATCTGATAATGTTTCTTTTATTTCAATGAAATTTCATAAGTACGGCAAATCTAGTTTTGCTTCGGTGCACCGAGTATTTTCTCAATTTCACATAGTCTATCGAGTACTTGTTGATTGCGTGCCTTTTGGTCTTTCAACTTTTCCCCAATGGCATCCAATGTTGCTGCTATTGCTAGCAAGGACACATCGGTTGTCCGTAGATCCCTTAGCAATGGCGTTATCTTGGCCACCGGAACTGAGGAAGCATCCGGATTTGGAGATGACGGAACCTCCGTCGCTTCTGATTCTTTTATAGGTTCAGCATCGGGTTTAGAACTCTCGACAGCAACAACATCTGAAACTGTTGCTGCTTCAGCACTCTCCACGACAGCAACAAGTGGTTCTGTTGCAGCCGGAACTGCAACAACTGGTTCTGTTGCAGCCGGAACTGCAACAACTGGTTGTTCTCTAGATTCAGCAACATCTGATTCTGCTGTAGCTTCTACAGTTTCAATGGCTTTAACAGTCGAATCAAAATCTGGCTCTGAAGATTCTGCAATGGCAACAACTGACTCAGGCGTTGGTTCTAACGACTCAACAGCAGCAATAACTGGCTCGGTTGTTGGTTCTGAAGAATCAACAGGGGCAACAACTGACTTGGGCGTTGGTTCTGAAGACTCAACAGGAGCAACAACTGGCTCGGGCGTTAATTCTGAAGACTCAACAGGGGCAACAACTGGCTCGGGCGTTGGTTCTGAAGACACAGCAGCGGCAACAATTGGCTCGGCCGTTGGTTCTGAAGACTCAACAGCGGCAACAACTGGCTCGGGCGTTAATTCTGAAGACTCAACGGGGGCAACAACTGGCTCGGGCGTTGGTTCTGAAGACACAGCAGCGGCAACAATTGGCTCGGCCGTTGGTTCTGAAGACTCAACAGCGGCAACAACTGGCTCGGGCGTTAATTCTGAAGACTCAACGGGGGCAACAACTGGCTCGGGCGTTGGTTCTGAAGACACAGCAGCGGCAACAATTGGCTCGGCCGTTGGTTCTGAAGACTCAACAGCGGCAACAACGATGGCAACTGGCTGAGGAGTTGGTTCCAAAGTGTGTACAACAGGAGCTAATGTTTCTGGAGCGGGTTGTGCTTCTGGTATGGGTTGAGGAACAGGCTCCGAGTTCTCCACAGCAATCGGTACAGGTTCTACCTGCTGGGCCGTCTCTGATGCAATTACATCTGCAACAACAGTTTCCGGTTGCGAAGCCACTGGCTCGGGAATAGGCTGATCTGTCTCTACAACAGCAACATCAGGTTGTACAGATTCTGCAGCAGCAATCACAGGCTCTGGAAGATCGGCATTATTTATTATTTCTGGTAGTGCTTGAGGGGCAGCAACAGTTGGTTCACAGTTGGGGGCATCTGATATTTCAGGTGGTGGTACAACTATTTCAGAAACTGTTTCAGCTACTGTTTCAGATTGGGCATTTTCGACGGCATTCACAACGGGTTCAAAGGTCTCAGGAACTTCGGCTACTTCTGCTGCCGTGGCAGGCAAAGGTGGTTCAATCGAGGTCTGATCAGCCACCACGACGGGATCTGCCATTACAGGTACTTCTATGGGCGTTTCTTGTGTCACTGGCTCTTCAAAAGCTATCGGAGCAGGCACTGGATTCGGTGGTACCTGGGAAGAATCTATGGCAGATGCCACAGTTTCTTCGGGAACAACAGCAGCGGCGATTGGCTGTATAGGAGTTTCGTGTATAAGTACTGGTGGTTCAATGTCTTCGAGTACTGGTTCTGGGACAACCTCAGGAGTCGGTGCGGCAGTAAGAGGTTCTACTGCCACTTGCACCGGTGCAGGATTTTCTATTTGGACTGCAGATGGTTCGGCGACGGCAAGTGGCTCGGTGGCAGGAACATTAGCAACAGGAATCGGACTCGCCACCACTGGTTTTGGTGGCGGTACGGGAGGTTGACTCGTGGGTGAAGGTGCTGCCACAGGAGGAGTAGCAGCTGGCAGTGGGGCGGCAACAACTGGGGCTGCTGCTGGAGGAGCAGTCTGCGGCACAACGTCAACTGGAGCTGCAGCTTGCACATCTGGAACAGGTGGTGGGACAACGACTGCTATTGGATCTGCTGCTTGGGTGGCGGCAACAACTGGAGCTGCTGCGGGAGAGACAACTTGAACTGCTGCTGCAATGGGCGAAGGCGCTGCTGTGGCGACGACAACTGGAGCTGCTGCAGGAGCAACAACTTGAACTGCTGCGGGGGCGGCAATTGGAGCTGCTGCGGAGGCGGCAATTGGAGCTGCTGCAGGAGCAACAAGTGGAGCTGCTGCTGGACTGGGAGATGGCACTGTTGCGGGGGCGATAACTGGAACTGCTGTGGGGGCGGTAACTGGAACTGCTGCTGGACTGGGAGATGGCGCTGCTGCTGGGGTAACAACTGGAGCTGCTGCAGGAGCAACAAGTGGAACTGCTGCTGTGGTGACTGCCGGAGTTGCTTGGGGAGTGGCGATTGGGGCTGTTGCAGGGACTGCAACTGGTTGCGGTACAACTGGAACTGGAGTTGCTGGAAGGGCAGTAACTGTTTGCGGTACAGTGGCAACAGGAGCAGCAGCTGGGGCGGAAACTGGAACAGATGTCGGTACAGGAGATGCTGTTGTAACTGCTGGAAGTGGAACCGTTGCAACTTGGGGTGTGGAAACAACAGGAATTGCAGTTGGTTGCGGCGCTGCGGCAACTGCTGTCGGAACTGGCGCTGGAACCGCAACAGGTACTACAGCAGCTTGCGGTGCAGGTGTAGCAGCCACTTCTTGTGGTACGGCTGCAACAGGCACTGGAACCGCAGCAACTGATTGTGGCGCTGGTGCACTTGAAACAGCTGCTGGTACCAACTGGGGAGTTGGTTCCATTTTTATATTACTTTTATTTTACAGTTTTCCTGGGAATAAAATGTAAAATTTAACCCTTTTGGCTTAATTTAAGTCATTTGTTCTTTCCACCTCAATATTCTCAAACTCAATGGCATTCCCAAAAGCAACTAAACCAAAGCGAAAAAGAAAACACAAAAGAAAACGGTTGAACAATGCCCTTGAATTGGGTTGTTGCCTTGAGAAAAACAAACACAAAGAGGGGAATGCAACAATGATGCAACAACAGTAAAAGGTTATTTTTCTTTAGTCCCTTTTAAGCAATCGATAATTTTAATTGATTTATTTTTCAAATAGGCGACAGTTCGGCGGCGTGTTAAAAAGCAGCATAATTAGTGGCTCTTTAAAGATTTGAAACTATTACAAATATGAATTAAATATAGAGATCGGTCAGTAGATTTAAATTGCTTGAAAGGACTAAACCTAAAGGTGTCCTTCAGGAATTTAAATAAAACATTCCCCAACTCAATTGCGCACTGTACCGATATCGGAATTGGTTCTCTCAGTGGTAAGTACTAGAACAACCTTTTGGTTGGAAAACACGCGTTTAACTGGCCAGTTGGATAAATATGGTAATATGTTTTCACCTCTTGTCGTTAGTTAGGAGAAGTCCGACAACTGCCCATTGAGAATGACAAACTAAATGAAAATGTTGCAATACTTGGCACAGTTGCCATCAATGAATTTAAGCCGATTTAAGCAAACAAGACCAAAATCGAAAATACAAGCATATTCATTTTGTCAATTCCAGAAAGGTAATATGCTTTCGTATTTATATTTTTTAGCAAGATGACAAAATGTCGTTTATGCTAAATTTCGTTGAACAATTTCTGTGTTTTTTGTCAATTTTACCCTCTGATGGCATATCGTTTATCGTCCTTTGTCATTTTCGCTTGATATTTACACAATGCTGATTACTTTGTCGTATTTGCAATGTACTTGCCAACAAAATGCAACAAACCATACCAGACCAGACCAGGACCACACTTCTTCCCTTAACGACCCTTCTCCCTTTAGTCGACCATCGAGCTAACATTTGCAACTATATTCAATGTCTGTTCGGGTTCTGCATTGACAGTTGACAAACTGCCACAACGAAAACCGTTCAATCGGAACACATTAGCAAGCAACAAAAATGTAATCGCAAAAAGAACTAAGAAATAAATCTTTCAATTTCAGAAAAGAGTGCTGAATAAAATGCAGCCAAATGTGAAGGAAATTCTCTGATGGAGAAGGATGCAGGTCCACATGCAACTCCGCAGGAGTCCATTGGAGCAAGTGTAATGTGATCTGCGTACAATTTGCAGCCGTCGTTTAAAAATATCTAAAACGAAGAGGCAAAAAAAAAAAAAAAAAAAAAACAAATATACATATATATTTTTGTACTATATAGGAAAATTCTTCAACACACTTGAGACTTTTGCAAATAGTTTTTCCATATGAACAGAGAAAGAAGCACTTTTCCATTTCATGTCTTCTCGTTCTCTGCTAGTCAAAATAGGAATAAAGTATAAATAAAAGGAAAAATTCATCCGCTTACGAGTATATGGAAATCATTTCGTAGCAGCAGAAGACATTGGCTGGAGATTGAATTGGCAGTTCAATTTCACGTATTATTGACATTTAAGCGTAAGGCATTTGGATATAATCGAAGGGCGATGGCAGCGTCGACGGCTTTGGCTAAGGCAAAGGCAATGGCAAAAAACTTGAACTAGGGCTGAGGTTGAGGCATTGGCTGCCTATTATTTTGTACGATAAATCAATCGCATCGGCTGTGCGAAAGGAAAATGCATGCAAATAGCAAAGATAAGTGGAAATGGCATGGCATCAGGCGTGGGAAATCTCAAATATGTATAAAAATTTACTCCTTTTTTGTATTCTTCCACAAGATTTTTAGAGTTCTGCATGAATAACTACCAGACATTGGCCAATCGAATAAATCTATTGATATTTTATGGTCATATCTTGTAAGAAGCAGTTATTTATTCTCTAAAGAGACATATTTTCATTTATTTTATCATTCTAATTCAATTTAACTTCTATTAAACCAAACCCCAAGGCCAAAAGATTAAAAAGAAGAAGAAATAAACAGAAACAGATTTGAAATAATATTCCTTACCTACTTCATTCCACAGCGTTTCAAAGATAGTGCGGGAAAAAGAGGGAAGGAGCAGGAGCCCACGAAAAAAAGAAAAAGCAAAGAGGACCAAAGCAAATAAGTTAAAAGAAAATCGCAGGGTAAAAGAGCAAAAAACAAAAAAATAAATGGGCGAAACATATAAACTTAATTGCCGTCATTTTGCACGCACCGCAGGCATCGAAAAATCTGGGAACCAAAAACCAAATACGAATCCGTATCGAAGCACCCAATGGGGGGCATTCCTCATGCCGGCTGAGGCAGAGGTTGATCTCATCGACAGTGGCAGCAGGCAGAGGTTGTGGGCAGAGCTCAAGCATTGAAATGCTTCCGGGCGCATTTTGCTAAATTGCAAATATTTTTCAATTCGCATGCATCAGCAACATTGAAATGCAAACAATTTTGCCCAGCAGCCACAGCAGCAACAGCGAAGCTGCTAAAAAGCAGCGACAGAGGAAAAGGAAAACTCACGCTCCACACCCCTCTTGTTCGGAAAATGCGAGGCCTAGGAGAATAATACTACTGTTTTTTTTTTAAGAGTTTCGCTGGAACTGCAATTTTTGTACCGTATGGGCTGCAATTTATTTTCAGTTTGATTGGTTTTTTTCGCACTTAATTGCAATCCCAATTGGGCATAGTGATGGTGGATGTGTGTGTGTGTGTGTATGCACTAGGGGCGTGAATGGGAGTAAAGGGTTGAAAGGTCGCTCTCATCACGTGCTTTAATAAATTATTCAAATTAACATACGTCAGTCAGTCAGTCAGTCAGTCCGACAGACAGCCTTTCAGGCCGATCTGAATCCAACAGTTAATGGGCGTTAGCCTGGCCAACAGTTTGCGGTCAACCAACAACAAAAAGAAAAAAAAAACAATATTAAAAAAAATATACCCCAAAAAAATACATATGTAAAAAAACAATGATAAGGTAAATTTACTACATATTTTATGCATTTTATTTGCATTGAAAGTGGTGGTAAAATTTGCTCGAGCATGCACAACTTTTTGACACTTGACAATGTGATTGTTTTTCAAGTAAGTGATAAATTATACAATGCACACTCACCCACATACACACACACACACACACACACCAGCACACTTTAACACAAATATATGCATAAATGTTGAATTCAACAAATTGCTGAAGCTGAAAAACGAAAAATATCCAATAGCTTGTTAAAATTGAATCAATACAAAAGCTATGAAACATTTTTATTACGAATTCTGATGTCTGATGATTCACTAGAACAATCAATAGCTATAAATAACAATTGAGAATATGTACGAATATAATTATATAAAGTTAGCTTATATTAACAAGAATAGATGTGTCAGCTGGTTAGTAAACCATTAATAAAAGCAAAATGGACTTTAATTATGCGATTTTTCTTCGCAGTTTCCTTTGTAGAAATTTCTCTTAAATGTTATCAATTAAACACTTTACTTGACAAAGGTCTAAAATAAATTTTATTCATAAACCAGTTCAGCAGAAAAGTTGTTCAATAATTTGTAAACTAATTTAAATACAAAACCAAACGAAACCCTCTGGATCCCTTTCCATCTACTTATAAAAAAAAATTGCCTTACCCACTTCAAACGCGTCAACTTTGAGGAGAAATACAATAAAATTGGAAAATGAAGTGGCCCCACTTAATCCTAATGGACTAATCCCAACAACAGTGGCTAACCTAAACGGTGGTCAGCAGAACAACAACTGAAGAAAAA
The DNA here is from genome assembly GCA_018903935.1 of Drosophila insularis. Lineage (NCBI taxonomy): Eukaryota > Metazoa > Arthropoda > Insecta > Diptera > Drosophilidae > Drosophila > Drosophila insularis. Next base: position 6,979,751 of record JAEIFP010002295.1, read on the forward strand.
AAAAGAACGAAAAGAAAAGATTAAATCGAAAAAGTTTTTGAGGCCCTCATATTAAAAAGTTGGTAACTTGTTAAAATTGTGAATGAATTGGTAGTTGGATTTTGCTTTCTTTCGTTTTCTCTGCAAAACTAAATTAAATTCTAAATAAAAACTGTATACAAAATGCAATAAAATAAATTGCCAACAATATCCTCGACCAAGACAAGAAAGAGGAGCGTGTATGTACATATATATGTCCAGGCAGACATATGAACCAAAAACCAAAAGGCCAGACAGCGGAATAAAGCGGGGGATAGCAGAATGAAATCCTCTCTGGAGTAGTAGCGTTAAAATAGCGCATAAAATAAATTTTCTACAAAAGGGGGAAAGACCCCTATCCAAAAACCATTCTATAGCCAAAATCGGTCGGGAAAGGGTGGGAAAAAATGGAAGAAAGAGTAACTTAGCCTGATCCTGAGCCTGGCAAGTTAAAGGTGACAGCAGCACAGGACAAGAAAATAAAACAAACTAGTTCCAAAATGGCGAAACAATAGTTGAAAGCGAGCATAAATGAACAAGGGGTAAAGGACCAAAAAAAAGAAGAGAAAAACACACAGAGAAAAAACTTAAGTGCCCGTTAAATTTCCCACCGGACTAATGATAAAAGTTACGCGACTTCTGCCCTCTCTCTCTCCAGACTCTCTCCCTCTCTCTCTCTCGCTTCATTCCAGAGGAGTTGCCTCTTGTCCCGGGCTGCCTTTCTTCCTCATTACTTTGTTTTAACCAACTGCATCTGGCTGGATTTGTTTGCTTTTGGCCTCTGTTTTTTCCTTTTCGCTCTCTTTAACTCTTTGCTCCCTTTTACTTTTCTACACTTTTCTTTTGTTTTCTTTATGGTTTGAGTAGCGGTAAATACATTGCGGCATTCAAGTTAATTTACCACAAGCAAGAAAACTTTGCAAAGAAACTAAGAGGGGGAAAAAAGGCAACAAGAAAATTAAGTTGAACAAGTGGAAGGGTTTGTATGTAATTAGTTTACTGCCATTTAACTTTAACCATTAGATGCAATTACCCTGTAAATTTTTATTTAATTTGATGGAACATTTATTTATTTTTCTTATTTTCATTGTACACGAGATGGCCAACCTGCCACCTGGTCTGAAACCATTTTGCAGCAATATTACAAACAATGCATTTTCTGTTTTTGCATCGGAAAGCTGAGAAAAGAACATTTTTTGTAAAATTAAAATCACAGTTGGAGACAGATTTGTTGAAGAGAAAGAGCGAGATAGAATGACAGACAATCCAAGAGTCGCCGAGAGAGACAGAGAGAGAGAGAGAGAGAGAGAGAGAGAGAGAGAGAACCACGGAGGACAACTGGGTGTCAGCTGAATGAAAAGTTCATAAATTGTATGAGTGCGTGATGGTAAAAATTTTGGAACTTTTTTTTTCTCAAGAATACCAGAAGAGACGACATCAGTTACCCAACGGCCGAATACGGTGCTATCTGGAAGAAGGAGTAAGGGAGGAGAGGGCTGGGAGGGGGGGAGAAAGGGAGACAACGAACAAGAATAATTCTTGTTCTGAGGTCTCGACATGTGTTGAAGACCAAGGCACATACTCACTCACTCACCCACTCACTCAACAGAACAGAAGGCAACTCAACTGAACTCAACAAATGTCACAGAATCCTGAAAAGGGACGAAGGGGAAGCAAAGAGAAGGGAGGATTAAGTGCCACAGAATGAAATTTCAAATTTCTGGCCAGAAGGCAGCAGCATTCAGCATCGGCCACATCGACAAATGTAATTGACATTTCTTGAAAAGCTCTTCATGTGTTTCATATATATACAAATAGGAGAAAATTCACGTTTTCAAACCAAAAAAACTAGAAACAAGTCTTTGTTTGGATATCCATTCACTGTGGAAACATCTTGCCCAAATATCTCGGAATGAAATCAACACATTAAACTTTGTTTGTCTGCCTTAAAGATACATATATGTTACCTTAGCTTTTAGGAATAAATGAAGAGTTTAAAATCGTTTCTTGTTCATTTCTTTATATATGCCAGAAATTACGTATGATTCTGTTTTTTAAAGTTAAACGTTAACTGTACAGGTGAAAAAGAATGGAAAGAAGAAAGTGAAAAAACCTAAGAAAAACGAATAAAATATTTTAATATAAAACAAATTATAGGTCCCTCGATGAATTCAATAAAATAAATAGAGACTGCAAAAGCGGAAAGGACAGAGTCAGAATGGAGAATCTGCTGAGTGACAGATGCTGGCTAGGTAAACGGCAGCTGCTGCCTTGCGGAAGCGTGCAAACTTTGCATACTTCTAGGGGCAAATAAAATATACATATTTTAAAAATATGGAAAAATATTAACAGTCACAAAACTCAACAATTTAACTAGCAATGCAGCCAAGCAAGATTTTTTTACTAGCAACTTCGCACTAAAAATTAAAAATCATCATTTGTATCAAAGTATTAGAGATTAACTAAGCAACGAGCTTTTGCCACATATGTTAAACAATGGCTATGCGAAGAGTTTGGCCGCCTGGGAAAACCTATATGTAAATGTTCCAACATCCCATACATGAAGTGCTCCATTCACTGGGCCATTATATGGGAATTCTATTCACCCAAAACATTTACACACATCGGCGTACCCTTATTCGCAATCCCAGAGCCAGTCCCAGTGCTATTCCTCTTACGTACATATGTATTCCCATTGCCATTTCATTCAATTCGATTCAAAGCCATCTGTGAACTGTGAAATGAGCGTAAAGCGAATACCAGTGGATACAAGGAGATGGGCAAGCCATAATAAGCTCTATTTCCGCCTTTCCACACCAAATTGCCTGCACTTACCTGTAGAGTGAATGAGATGGCGAGACTGAAAGAGAATGAATGCGGTATAGAGTGGAAGCAGAGACTGACGCAGGTGCAAATAAAACGCTAAATTTGTGTACATTTCTACGGTTGCATTGCGAAAGAAATTGAAAAACATTTACCACAAACATACGAACAAACGTGCGAAGGTTGAGTGTAAACACGAAAAACGTGCAACAAAAAAAATACCGACTAAAACGAAAACTCAGCTCTCTGAGAGCAAAACTAAGGCAGACAAAAAACGAAAGAAAAACGCTTCTGCCACTCTTTTTGGCTAGGACCAAATCAGCCACACCTTAAGCTCCTAAGTGGCCAAGCATATGTCTTCTTGAACAAACAACATATATGCCAAGAATACGTAGCAAGCAAAGTTGAAAAGTTTTCATCTAAATTCCCTTTTATAGGATATGTGTACTAATGTTGATTAAAAGTCCAGATAACAATAAATAAACTCTATTGCGGACATAAAAAAAAGGTAAATTCCCAAAATTTGTATACAGTTTTTAGATCTAGATTTAATTATGAGCAACCCTATCTTGGCAATTATATTTCTTTATTTTTAAGTGTATATAAACGTCGACATAGGAAATTTGTTTTGCTAGCTGGATTCCTGGGTACGTGAGTTTTCCCTGTTGGCGTTAATGTCTTGCATTGTCCAGTTCTAGTCGCACTTTTTCATTCCACTAGCTTTTTTCTATTTTGATTATTTGTTGAAAAATTGCACATTTTAGAAAGTTGGGATAGGGAAAAAACTATCTACTTGTGTCTGTAGATGGTTTTATCTATATGGACAACAGAAAAAGTTGGTTTCTTTATAAAACTCAACAAAATTCTCGCGTTAATTTGGCTATACTCTATAATTTTGAAATACTTTGTTTATTATTATAATCCAAGTTTTAAATAAATCTTATCTGTTATATAATTTCATTGAGTTTGCTGACTTTGGTTATATAATTTCTGTACAAAGTGCAGAAAAAAATCAACGAAGCTTAACTAGATCTCTTTTATTGTCGCCGGACAACTTTAGCCAAAACCTGTACTCAAGGGACATGGACCACTGGTGTTGCTGACGTTGATGTTGATGTTGATGTGGATGCTGCTGACGATGTTGGCCATTTATTACCTTGCCAACTAAGTAAGTCATCATCCTTGTATTTACAGTTGTTTTTGCAGCGCGTTGCACGTGCCACACAGTGTAGAACAACAAGAACCACAGTCTCGTTGGGTAGAGTCGAAGTAACAAAAAATGCGATTCTTTTGGCGGTAAGGGATTGAAGCTAGTTGGGGCCTTAACCTGAAGCGCAGATTCTTCCTGTCGGAATTTTTTTTTTCTGTTAACGTGCAGACAAAATAAACGAGCCAAAAGAAAGAACACTGAAGAAGAACTTTAGTTGGTTTGAGTTGAACTGCGATGGTCGTGAGTTTTGCAGTGAAAAGGATTTAAAACTTTTTAAAGTTAATTGTTTAACAAAAGCCTCACGTACGAGCCACTGAAAGACATTGAGCGTGGTGAAGACACTGAGATTGAATCATGAAGAATTTTCACAGACATCTCATTATTTAGATTTATTCAATTTTATAATTAGCCTTGGTAGGTTATGGCTTTTAACACCCTAAATAATGCTAAGGAAATAAGTTTGCCTAAGAACATTATCTCATATTACGACTACCAGCAGCACTCAAATATCATAGAGAAAAAGCGACAAGAAGTAGCGGAAAACATGGAGGAGAATTGTAGGCAATGACATAAACATAAACACGCATTTGTCTTAGAGTGGGACAAATTAAATTACAGCAAAGCAGCTTTTATATGTTCTGGCCCAAGGATCCCTCCTTGGGAGGCCAAATTACCTCTGACCAGCCAAAAGTTTGTCGAAGCTCTAATCGTAATTCAAATAAAACAATGTAATGTACCTTACCCACACACACACACACACACACACACGCACACAAAGACACACCCACATATAGGCGTCTTTAAATGGAAACCGAATACGAAGAAATCTTCTTTGCTTTTTTCCTTGGAACGGAATCTTAGATAAGGTAAATAAAGCCAGCCTTGGTGACTTATGTGAATTTGACAAATTTGTTGACTATAAAATTGACTGCAAACATTTAAATTATGTTAAGAAATTAAAGTCCTAAGCTGTTTGTTGAATTTAAAAAATAAAAACCAAAGTAAAATCTACAGAAATAAAATGATTTCCAGAAGAAAGTTAAGCATAAATTTCCAGACAATTAAATTGGAATCTTTGCAACAGCTCTAAACCATTAATGGAGGAAGACGTCCAGCTCAATGGGCTTTGGCATATTTGACAAGTGTGTTTAACAAGGTTTTCAATTAATACACAAGAGCTTTAATATTTCGACTACAAAATATTTAAATGATAAATGCATTAGGTTTCAAATTAAGATTTTGTCAAGTGATTACCATTCCTCTAGAGATGATTTTTCCTCTCTCAAATCCTTGAACTAACATTCACAAAAGAAAACTCAAATTTTCCGCAGCAACAAAAGTAAAAGACAAGCAAAAAGACACAAACACACACACACACACAGATACATACACTTATCATATGCTATATCTACATTTCTATATCTCTGACTGTATTCACAGTGCCTACTCCAATGACTCTCTCTTGTACTTACAAACAAAATTTATGCCAAAACAGATGTATTTTGGCTTTATTTATTTGTCATGCCCCCAACCCCTGGCCCAGTTCCTGCCCCCCTCACACCGCTTAGGAGGAGTGAAGGAGAATCTTCCTTTCCAATTGTTCACATTGTCTTGTCTTTTGTGTTGAATTTTTTTTTTTTTGTTTTTTTTTCTGCTGCTGTTTGCTGCATATAATCTCAAAGGAGGGACAAAGGCAGAAATCATATCATACGAATAACATAAACACACACACATATATAGTCATAGCAATAGCCATAGCCATGGAGTCGAGGAGCAGGAGCCATGAAAACAAATCCCTTTGCACATTTTCCGAAAATGAGAAAATGCAAAAGTTTTGCTTCAGAACAAGACAATGCCAGAGTAAGGGAGAGTAACGGCATCAGCGGGCCAAAAGCAAGAAACGGGAGCCATAGAAAAAGCGGCAAATTAAAACAAACCTCAGGTTGCCCGTATTCGGAAATGAGCAAAAATCCAAATCAAGACAAAAAAAAAAAAAGAAAAAACACAAAACTCCTAACGTAAAACTTGAGAATATTTCAGAGCAACTTTTGTTTGCGGGGGTTCCCCATCTACCTTTCTCCTTCTCTCTATCTCTCCCTCGTCGTTTTTTCTTTATTTGTGTGTGCGTTAAAGCAAGTTGATGAAATGCTGTGGGAGCCAGTCAAACAGCAGGGGTTTCCCTTCAATGGGGTTATGTGGTGTGTGTGTGTGTGTGTGTAGTAGGTGGGGCGGAAGGGAGCCTTAATGTACGCTCATGTTTACGCTAGGGAATTAACTTATTTGTCAGGTACTTGTTAAAGCTAATAGGGGCACATTTAATGCGATGAACTGAAAATTACTGTCACAATATATTTCAATTTTCAAGTTTTTTGCACTTTTCCAAAACAAATGCTTATCCCCTATATCCCCCAGATCAAAGATTAAAGATGTCCATATATATACATTTCATTCTGAAGCTGAATGTTATCAATACTAATTCTGACTCTAACACAACTTTTGTGCATACAGAAGCGGCTATATAAAAGGAAATGTGTTTTTTCATTACGACTGGCAAGTGCGTTTTCTAGTGGCATTCGAAGTGTTCTTGTCTGTCTCGAGAGTACTTTTCTCTCCTCAGAGTCAGCGTCAACGGCATCGCCGTCGTCGTCGTTTCCATCGCCATCGTTGCCTGCCTCTGTAGCAAGACCATTGTTGGTTAGTGGAACCATTTTTCATAATGCAACAGCAAAGACAAGGAAGACGTAGGGCGCCTTCGTCATAGCCAAGCTCTTCACAAATGAAGCGCAATTAAAATGTCATTTTTATGCAAATTCCGTGCATAAGTGAACTTTTAATTAATTCAGCGTGAAAATAAATGAGAACTTTTTACCCTACAATTATGCATTTTCATAAAAGACGCCCTCCTCCATCCATCGCCAAATCTAATGGCAATATACCTTCCCTTGACAACTTCTTGTCATGTCGAGATATACGAACAAAACTTAGCTAAAACTTAGTCAAATGCATCCCAACAATGCAACTAATTTTAAACAAATTGTGTTAACTAAACATTTGCATTCCAAAACACCTGCATTCCTTGATAAATAACTAAACGAGAATCTATAAGTGATATAACTAACGACTGAATGACTCTGTTTTCGAATATTTTATACGCATCACAAGCGTTGAGGGCTTAATTAAAATAGAAATGTTGTAATCAAAGTGTATGCATCCTCAATGCCTTTCGTTTTCACCCTGCTTAACCCATCTCACGGAATGAAAGTCAAACAGACGAAAAATAGCCATAGAGCAGGCAAAACCGCGGCACGTTTACCCCACCAAAAGCCACAGCCAACAAAAAAAAAACCAAAAAAAAAAACAAAATGTGGAAAAAGGAAAAAAAAGTGTTAATTTAAATTGCGATACGTGCCGGGAATACTCTCGGTCTATGGCACTATATAGCACCATTTTAGACTAACCTCAGTCCCCCCAACATCCCTGTCTATCTGCCACGTACATACGCCAGGCTGCGCACAATTTTATGCACGTCCAGCGTGTAAAACACCTAAACGAACGCCATCATCATCAGCAGAAGGAGTTGTAAGGGTAATGGCAATGGGGACCCTCCCACTTTTTGCGGTAGTTCACCCATCTGAATATCCTACTCGGCTACCATCGATTAGTTTTCATTTTGTGAACAATTTTTGCATTGGCTGCACTGATTATGCCGCTGAGCGGATTTTTGGGTTCTTGTTTTCCTGTTTGCCCTGCATTTACCCCAACCCAACGCAACTCCTTTCCCCATGCTCTGGACAGTTACCATTTACATATCCACATGCAGCTAGCCTAGTGGCTATTATCCACCTCAAGCGCCTCTCCACCCCTTTTTCTGTTGAATGGCTTTGCACATTCGCTGGAATTTCTTCTGGTCTGTCGATCGTTTGTATCGAATAAAGGCTTTTCTCCCCAAGGCTATTACGGAACTAGCTGGTCGAGGGCCGTGTTATCCGCAAGGTGTAGCATTGGGAAAATCTGTTTAGGAACCATGTGAATCACATTACATTTAAATTTCAAAATTGGAAATGTCCATTGTTAAGCCACAGGGAATTTTGTTAAGGCAGCCTCCAGATATTGCCGTCTTTATTTTCGCTTTTCATTTTCAAATTTCGTGTGAGGTAAGCCTTTTCTATGGTTGTCAAAGCGTAGTCTCCGAAAATAGTTGAAACACTTCACAACATGTACACACTTTTCGATCTAAAAAATTTATTAAAATGTTCATGATATGAAACGCCTTACAAAACCATCCTTGGTCACTTTTATATCGAGGCAATTGAGGTACAGCAGAGCTGATATTCTATTTCTATCCAACTTCTACATAAACTCCGGACAGATTGACCCATTAAGGCAGCAATCCGCGTGTTGCCAAAAATTTAGCAGCAAATCCTGCGGCGACATCACCAAAGAGCACGATTCGCGTATTGACAAGGATATACAGAAGCAGGCAAAGGATAAGAGGAAGAAAATGGAGTTGCCACAGGGTGTAATTATTGGCTTTGGCAATCCTCTGCTCGATCTGACAACCTCAATCGATGACACCATGCTATTGGAGAAATATGGCTTAGAACCGAATGCTGCCATCATAGCTGAAGATAAACACATGGCACTCTTTGACGATATCGTCAATCAGGAGAATCTCCAGCTATCAGCTGGAGGAGCCTGTCAGAATTCGTTGCGAATTTTTCAATGGATTGTGGGCACACCATTTCGGGCAGTATTCTTTGGGGCCGTTGGCAAGGATAAATTCGGTGAGGCCATTGCAAAGAGAGCCAAAGCCGATGGTTTGGAAACGCATTACGAAGTAAGAGAAGATGCGCCCACAGGTAAGCCTTAGAGATTTATAACTCTCAACTAAATGACTTATCGATGCTAATCCACAGGCACCTGTGCCGTAATCATCAGTGGGCAACATAGATCCCTTGTGGCCAATCTAGGTGCCGCTGCGTTTTTCTCTGAAGAGTGGATGGACAATGAGGAGTGTTGCTGTGTGGTGGATAGTGCCAGCTACTTTTACGTTACTGGATTTTTTCTAGCCGTCAGCCCAGTCACGATTCTTCGTGTAGCCCGAACTGCAAGCGATTCCAAACGCACTACCATATTGAATCTGAGTGCTGTTTTTGTGCTGCAAACTCATAAGGCAGAACTGGACGAGATATTTCCCTATCTTGATTTTATTATTAGCAATAAGGAAGAAGCCTTGGCCTTTGCCGAAACTCATGACTGGAATACAAAAGATATCTTTGAAATTGGCAAGCGAATGCAATCTCTGCCGAAGGAGAACGGACGACCGCGAGTTATTATGATAACAGATGATATCTGCCCGGTGCTGTGCTTTCAGGAAAACGAAAAGATTCTGGAATATCCGGTGCCCAAGTTAAGCAAAAAAGAAATTGTCGATACAAACGGTTGTGGTGATGCCTTCGTTGGCGGTTTTCTATCACAATTAGTTCAAAAAATGCCCCTCGATTATTGTATTAGAACTGGTATTTTTGCATCGCAGCAAGTTCTACGCGTTGTGGGCGTTCAAATCGACAAAATGCCCAATTTCAATGACAGTTGCATTTAAAATTATTAAAGTAGAATCCAAATTGTGACAAATAAAGTTTAAAAAATTCTACAGTCCAACAACCAAAGGGATTATATGTATATCTTGTAATTTTCTTGGATTTTCTTTAACCCTGACGGAGACGATTCAATATCCGTGAGCTAAATTAAGAACAGCCTATCCCCGTATTTCGATTTCTGTTTCATTATTATATATAAATGAAACATTTGTGGTATTGCTGCCTCCAGCAAGTTGCAATGTATTTCCTTTGGGTCAGACAACCTGCACCTTTAAATATCTCTTCTTTCTCCTTCGTTCATTCTGCCTTTTGAGATATTTGTGGCTTGGGTTAAAAATAAATACATTTAAATGTATGTCCAAGATCGGAGCCAGAGCAAAGGCAGAGAGCAAACACAAGTGAAGTGGAAATATGCGTTGCATACTTCACAGCGCCAATGTAAATTTCCTTCTTTTCCTTTGTCTTCTGGGTATTGGGTGGAAATGCCTCTTTGCTCTGTGTTTGGCCATTGGCCGTTGGCCATTGGCCATGTTGACTTTGGACCTGACAAAATATTGCTGCCATTTCAGAGCCAATGACGAAGCCGGCGAAGCTGAAGCAACTGGACATGAGCACGTGCCAGTCGAAGTGTCCCCTGGCCCAGAGTTTGGTTTCCTTCATTGCTGCACTGATTAAAACGATGCCCTCCGCGTGACAGCGATTTTTCTCGTTAAATCCTTAAATGTCGCTCTGTTTATCGTCTGCTTTGTTTTTCAACTTCACAGCCATGCCCTTGCCTGGCCCACTTGCGTTTCTCTGGGCACTTTGATTTTGCGTTTTTGCCACAGGGCAAGTTACCAAGCTTCCAGTGATAATTTATGCATATATCTATGCTGATTTATGGCATCATCCTCTTCGAGTTGTGTGCTCAATGGCTCAGCATTTCTTATGCATAGTTTTCTACACCCCAACAAACAGTGAGGGGAGAAATGGAGACAGAGAAGGGAACGGAGATACGGAATCCAAAGGACACACACAATTAGCTAGAAAAATGAGCAAGTGACGCAACCAAAAAACACAACGGAAAGCGAAATGAAGATTCCAAAAAGCCAGGGCAAACAATGCAAAAGTCCAACTTGATGTCTCGCTCTTTAATGCTGCTTTTGACTTCCTCTCTCTTCAAGGCAATTGCAGCTGAAACTTTTGTGGCAAGGAAATTTAAGAAATGGAAGGGCACAAAACGAAACGAACATAAGAATGAAAATGAAAACTTTCTTGCGAAGTGGCTAGAAAGTTTTTAGATTTGTCATATGCACATCTCAAAGCTAATATACATAGTATTCTCCATATACATACATATATAAAAATATATATGCAAAGGTTGAAGTTTAAGTGAGATTTAGGAAAAGAACTTTCAGTTTAGTTCAACTGACAACTTAATTGCTCCTCTCGGGGCTAAGTCAGATTAAGGGCAAGTAACTTTTAATCAAAAGCATTTGGTAAGAATAAAATATTAAAAAAACACGTTTGATACACTTTCAAGATTCAAACTTTTTCTATTTTGTTTGGTTTGGTCAACCCTTTGAGAATTTATTAAAGTAACAATGTCATTTTGTAAACAGAAAGCAAGTAAAGTAGGCTTTTAACATGCATTTTGGGAAAAACTTTACACGATAGTCTCTTTAGATTTTTGTCTCATACCTGAATTCCTTAACTTATTTTGTTTATTTTTCTAATAGCTGCATTGTTGGGGCTTTAAAGCATATATAAATTTAACTTAAATTCTTTTATGTTGTTCATCTAACAAAGACATAAGCACTTATTTGGAATTTTTAAGAGTTGGTTTTGCTCTTTCAATCCTAAGGCATAATTTATGCAATTAGCTGGTCTAATTCGATTAGATTCTAGGAAAAGTGGCAACAGGCAAATTCCAAAAAATTTTAAGTGAAATCAGCAACAGGAGCAGAAGCGGAAGTATTGTATGAGATATGCCTTTGGCTTATTGTGCTTGTCATGCTTAAATAATTGCACGTTGGCTTTAGGGCTAAATATAGTAAACATGAGTACAAATAATAGATAAATAAAGATGGCTGGAATGATGACATGAAAAGAGGGTGAAAGGAAAACCTAAGAAAACGAAAACAACAAATAGACAAACAAGACGCAAATGTTGCTCATAAAAATTACTCATACGCATTGATGGGGAAGTCCCCCTGCAGCAAACTGAAACTTAATACTCCGACTTGAAGTTTTTGACGACAAGTTTCAAATGCTACTTGTAACTTTCTTACAGCAGCAAAACATACAAAAACATTGAAAACAACAACAACAACAACAACAGTAAATGTTAAAAGTTCTACTCTCTTTTCTCTGCTGCAAAGAAATGGCAAAAGTTTTATACTTATTTTGTAACCAGAAGAAGAATACTGTTCAGCTCGACATTTTTCTCTCTTTCTTTCTTTCAGCTATCCTTCTGACATTAACCTAGAAGCGCGCTCATTCATTTGCTCATTCGCTTGGTGAGTCAGTCCCACAGTCTGTCTGACAGGCATTCCATAAAAGGAAGCCACAATCTTGCAGACGTTTCTCTTTCTTTTCTTTCGTTTGCTGTCTCGTCTCCAGTGCTGATTGTCATAGACGACACGCCCCTCCCTTCTTACTCTTGGGTTCCTATCAATGAATTTGTCTAGAGTGTGCAATTCGATTCCTTGTTCATATGTGTCTACGCATGAGTGTGTGTGTGTGATTGTGTGGATTATGTGAAATTATCGAAGATTTCCGCTATAATGGCAAATCGTGTTTTCATTGTTTCTGCTCATTGTTAAGAATTTGTGGGTATTTGTTAGTATATCAACGTCGTATGATACTCAAGGACCTTGTGTCCTTTCAAACTGTGTTACAATGAAATTCTCTTAATGTTGTAAAAGTTAATTGGACCAAATGGAAACTAGAGCAACTAGAAAGTAGTCTAATTTTCTATAGAGGTAGTAGCAGTAGCCCTGTCATAAAGCGAATTAAACACAAATTCACAAGAAAAATTTATATATGTTGACCAGAAATATGTATAGATTTATATTCTAGTTATTGAACAATAATAGTATAAATTGTGTATTAAAATCATTGTCACTCTGCTGAAGTTAGCTAGAACAGAAATTAACATCTGACAAAAATCACAGAAGCAGGTAAAAATAAGGAAAACAAAACATTAAGTGGATATTTTTGCAGACTGGGTAAAGAATAAATGAATGAATATTCGAACAATCCATTGGTGTTCTAATAAAAGAAGCTAAAAAGTACTTATGTAGAATGTAAATGATTGCTGATTGCTTGCCATCTTAAGGCAATTTATTTAAACTATTTAAACCTTAAATTGTTACTTCCGTTTCTTAGTTGCCATTTGTATGGGGCTTTAAACTCGCTTTACTTCACTCGACGCACTTTTTGTTTTCACTTCAATCTGGCAAGGCAGAGAGAAAACTTCAAATTGTAAATGTCTAACCCATTTGCATAGAGTTTTGTCTGTGGGGAAAAGTTTTTATGTTTGGCTGGGAACGAGCAAACGATAATTTGCAGCAGTTACAATATTTCATGGCTATATATATATATGCATATATATGTACATAAAAAAAAGAAAAAAAATATACAAGAATATACTATGTGGAATTCTATTTCTTTTTGCCCAAAATTTTGCTTCAACTTGAATATAAAAGAAAAAGCCATTAATCTGACAAAAACGAAATAGGCAAAGGAATTTCTTAGAATTTTTCCTGCTGAATTATGCAACATTTGACAACCGCAATACAAATATACGAATATTTTATGGCTAAAATGTCAATGACTGTGAATTTTGTCATAAAACTGGGCTAAATATGTAAACTCAAACTTTTGCCAACGATAAGAAAATAAAAAAAAGAATAAGAAAAATGCAACTACAATTGTTTGATTTGTTTCGCAACGCCTTCTTGTTGATATTTCTGTTGTTGTGAAAAGGAAGACCAAATCAAATCTCTACTCACTCACTTACCCACTCTTTCTCCTTTCGGTAGTCTCTTTTTTCCCACTGTTATTGAGCCACTCAACGCTAATGGACTTTAAAGTGTGTTCTCAAGCATTTCCCATTCAAGTTGAAAGTGCTCTTCTTTTCCCACATACAAACATATTACACATACGCCCCGTTGCAAGCTGCTGTTGCTGCCAAAAAGTGTCGCAAATGAAATCTACATTCTTATTTTTCATTCTCCTTTTTTCGTTGGCAATAGCCAACAAATACATATTGTACATAATGCATGAATCCAAAAGTTGACTATATATTTAGGAATATTCGACTTGGTGTCAAAATAATAAACTGCCAAGACGAAAGTCATCGGAATCGCTGACTCTTAGTTCGACTTTTTGCTAATTCACCCGAAAAGCCAAACACAATTACAATGCCAATTTTGCCACCAAGGGAAGCAGCCCTTTCTCTTTCTCTCCCACTCTTTCTGTCTCTCTCTCTTCTTTGGTCTTTGCTTATTTCTTGTTCATCTTCTAATTTTGTAAATTGCTTTCATTGCTGCCCATTCAAAGCACCCCTCAAATGAGTTTCATTCTTCGCTCGTTGTGAGTGTGTGTCTGTGTGTGTGTGTGTGTATAGGGTGTGCGTCTGTGTGTTAATTAGCAATATCAAGAGCACTTAAATTTCCCACCGATTATAACACCAAAGTTTCTTCTGCGCTGCTTCGTTCAGTTGTTGCCCATTACTCTTGGTCTGCAGTTGGATAAAACTCGCTTATTTGGTTTGGCTTCCGTTTCGTTTTGGACTCTCAACTCTCAAGATGCTCGTTTTAACGTAGTTTTGCTGTTGTTTACTTTCGATTTGCTTTCCATTTTTGGGAACGAATTCTGAAAGTTCATTCCGTAGAATGCATTTGAAAAAAATAGAAAAGTTTAAATTAATATTAAATTCTATGGCGTTTATTAGACTAAAATTATTACTTTTTAAAATGGAACTTACCAATCACAAGATTAAAAAAAGTATAAAAATAATAGTAAAAGTATTTACAATTAAAACTCACATTCATCATTATTAATTATACGAACTTAAAGTCTAATTGTTTCATATATTTTACCACTTTTTTTACGTTTTTTTCCAATTTAAGTCTTCTACTTGAACTTAATCATTAGCTCATTTAAGCCGCATCAAAGGCAGCAGCAGGAGTGGAAATTGCCGCCAGTCATCAAAAGTATCAAAAACACATTTGCACAGAAATAAGAAGAAAAACAAATGGATAAATGTTAAAAATAGAAAAAAGAAAAAGAAATGAAACCTAAATGCACATTTAGCAGAGAAAATGAGCAGCGTTTTGGAAATTAACTTTCAACAACATGTGTTGAAAATGCATTTATCTTTTAGGACTTGGGTTTTACCAACTGCAATAAGGAAGGGAAGCAGAACTGAAGATGAAACAGAACAGCAAGAAACCAAATAAAAAAAAAACAAGAAAGGAAAGGTGGAAATTAATTTCAGACCTACAGAACGAGGCAGCAAAAAGAAAAGGGTAAATTGGTGAGGAAAATTATGAGAATCTGCCAAATTGTGCTAAATGAGCTCTGGGCGAGTGAAGTGGAAATTAAAAACGAACAGAGACACATACACACACACACACGTATACACACAGACCCAGAGAGGTAGAAGCAGCTCTCTTTCGGCTTCTCTAGATCTGGTCGTCCTGGAGCCACTTGCATTATGATTGCATCATTTGGGGCTAATTTGCATTTAAATACTTGGCTCTGTTATTGTTCGGGTGCAGAGCAAGGAAAACTTTTGCAACAACTGGCCAAGAAAAGCGACAAGTGGAAGGGAGTTCTCCAGGCAGTTTGAGCTAAAGTTATGCCAAGTCAAAGAATATCCATGCAAAATTATCCTGCCGAGTTGTAAAGCTGGGCAACTTCAGTTTCAGTTAATGCGTTTGAATAATGAATCGAGCGGCACAGAGGTATGTAGTAGGTTGCCCTAGGCCAACATCCACCTTGTCAAGTGGGTTGCACTCCATGCCAGGATACCTACTACATAGATAACAATGTACAAACTGGCGCCGTCGGCGTCGGGGTCACCACGGTCATTATTTAAAGCGTCCGCTGCAGCAGCAGCACAAGCACTAGCACCAGAAACCGTGGCAAAAACTGTGAGTTATGCAAAAGTAAAGAAAAAAGAGAAAGAGATTTATTGAACGGCAGATGAATCATTTCTCTTTCCCTCTCACTCTCCTGGCCTCAACTCTTTGGCTCTGGAAACTAACTGAGTGCAGAGTCTTTCGCTCCCCTCACCCCACCCGTCTTTCCTTTTGCCTCTTTTAATAACTTCTATAAAAGTTTTATGTCTCTGGGTGCATGTTTCTACAAGGAAGCAACGGGGGAAACAGAGAAAAAAACCAAAAAGTTTGCGTGTGTTTGGCACTTGAAAGTTTCTTTCGCGATTTACCAAAACAAAAAAAGGAAAATATATATGAAAGGAGGACGTACTCACTTACTTTTACGTATATGCAAAACAAAATCACTGGAAAATAATCGCGTCAAGTATTTAAAGTGACATTAAAAATATTGAAAAACTCGATAAATACTTGTTAAGTATGCAAGAGCAGGAGCAGGAACAGGAGACAAGTGGAGCGAAAGAAGAGGACGATAACTTTCCTCTGGTGATTATCTCTTTTAAGTGGTCGACCAACGTGGCGTATGCGTGTCCTGGCAAATTTTAGATGCTTAAAACGCAAAAAACAACTGCTTTAGGTTAAAACATAATTAACCATTATTGCTGCCTATGAATAATAAACTATATTTAAGGGAAAATAAGAACAATATGTCAATAATTAGTTATCAGACGGCAATTTTTTGAACTAAATGCTTATTGAATGGCTTTTTGTAGAAGCTTATAAAGTGAGTATTTAGTAGTCGCACATTAAAATTAATTTTAAATATTTATAAAATTTCGAAATTGCATTTTCCACACTCTAAATAAAAAGCTTATCAATTCCCATTCATGGCAACTTTTCTAATAAATACAATAGTCCACAAATCAATCAAAATAATAAAATGCGATTGCTCTTTCTCTCTCTCTCTCTATCTCTGTCTCTGTCTCTGTCTCTGTCTGTCTGTCTCCTTCTGCCATCTTTTATTAGTTGTCTATGTATTTTCACGCGATTTTCATAAATCATAAACAAATGGAGTAATTAAATAAATTGCATTTAAATATGTTGCAAAATATTTTCACACACTCAGCCATGCAAATAGTGCAAATTGAATAGGGCAAACTCAATTTAGTGCAAAAAAAAAGAAAAACTAAAAATATGAAAACAAATCTAATAGAACAAAAAGATATTTAAATAAATGCATTCTATGTGTGGGTGTACATACATATATGGATTGAATAGTAAGGGAATAGTTGTTCGGAATTTAGTTAAGCGATTTGCATTTTCCATTTGGGGGATAATTTTGCACAATTTTTTATAACGTTTCGATTGGTTGAACAAAAATTGCATTGAAATTGTTGGCTGAGCTGTAAATTTAATTAAATTTTTGGTTATTTGCCTGAAAATTGACTTACATACACACACTCTTAAGCACGCACACACAAACAAAGCAGTCATCAGTATTTTGCATTGATTGATGCTGTTTGGTGATTTATTGAACCTGAGGTTTGTCAGCATAACAATATAGAATCCCATCCCCTCTATGCGCCCCTCTGCCATCATTGCCGTTCCTTCAATATGTCCCTAAGTCTTGCCCCTCTTCAATTACTCTGATTGTCAGTTGTTGTAATATGGGAGACACACAGAGACACACACACACACACACACATCCAATGCACATTTATTTTCCCTGGTTTCATTTCGTATTCTTTTGCATATATGTAGAGAGAAAGCAAAGAAAGAGATGGGGAGAGAAGCAAAGAAAGAGACAGAAATGAATTGAGGGGAACCGCAATGATTGATGTTGGCATGTTATCATCAAATAACTGTGACTTTTCTCTGCCCTCTCCCCCCATTCATGTTCTAGAGGGTATCAGCTTGGTTCATTGGGTGTCACATATCTGATGGGGAACATATTCATACATATGTGTGTATGTATCCTGCACTTGGTCAGAAACTCAATTTAAATTGTATTTGTATTTGTATGTTCGTATTTATTTCTTTGTTTTGTGTCATTCGAGCGCAGATGTCATTTTGGTTCATGTATCAACTGTCAGCAGATCATTTTTCTGGGGTTTAGCTACTACAATGGGTGAAAGGGGAAACCGATATCAATTCTGGTTGGTTTTACACAAATTAATGTGATGGGAAAAACTATGTTTTTTTTTAAATAAATTTGTCAATCACATTGCATTAAATGCACTTTTGTAATATACGAAATATATATTTAAATATTTAAATATATAGGATGAGTGAATAGTTCAATGAGTTTGCAAATTATGGTTAACTAAAAAATACAATTTGAAACGACTTATATTTCATGAAAAGTAAAAGCGCAGTGAACTTGGTTTAAGCATGAAATAAAACCTATATACATATATTAAAAAATATAATATAATTAAATAGACTATTTATTAAGTTGGAAACAAGTTGAGAATTGCTTACGTAACTTCCTGTATCTATTGACTTAAAGTCATTTTATTTTATACTTGCGTTTGAATAAAATTTGAATGCAACTTTAATTCGATTATCTACATTTTAAATTCAAGTGTATATATAGACAATAAAATATTTTTAAGAGCTGTTTCAAGAGTGAATACAAATTGCAGCTAAGTACCCAAAAGTACTTACTGTATGCAACACCAAGTGTTATTCAATTAAAACATTTTTGTTTGCCAAATCAACATATACATATGCATATAAATACATATACATGCATATATGTATAAGTGCAGGACAAAACTTGCGGAATGACTTTTTTGAATGACTATGAAGGCTTAAATACCCTTGAAAGTAAAGAGAACGGAGTATAAGCTGGTATTTTTTTAAACACAAGAGTAAGATTAATGCTTTAAAGTAGGTGACGTAATTTGCTTAATATCCTATTCTAGGATACTTGAAAAATATTAAATTATATATTCATTAAATGTAAAAGATTCCACTCTGCATAGAATTTATCAAGGACAAGGGTATAGAAACTTCGTTGTACCTGCAATTGAGTTGAGTTGCTGTTGTTGTTCTTTAAGCAATTGCCGCAGAAAAGTTGTTCGGTTGGTTAGCTACTCGAGTGGCAATGGCAATGGCTTCGCCCCCCTTCCCACGCCTCTTGCTGCTATTCTTGCTGCTGTCGTTGCTACTGGCCAGTGCTTTAGAGGAGCTACTCCTGGGCATGGCATTTCAAGGTCTGCGCTTGGCTAACCACGCCGTTGAAAGGCGTTTAACAAACTGCCAGTGGAACAACTCCAAGCCAAAACGCAACTCAAGTGCGGCGGGGGCTAAGGCCTTAACGCAAAACTTTTGTACACATTTTATCGCATATGTAGGGTTTTGGGAGGGGGGGGACTGGCTTACACCCAGAGGCTGGGGGTTAGCTTGATGTAGAGTGGGGGCATTGCAGGCATACATTTGCATATGCAACCACAAGCACCGCCTGAGTGAAAAGTTAAGCGTTGAATGAGGGCGACAAATTGCAAATTAAACCCTTTTGCATACGAGAAATAGTTGTAAATATAAAAAATTTCTAACACACATCAACTTTTGTACTCCTCTCCACCTACCCACTGATCCTTCTCTTATCCTCCCTTAACCACCCCCATTTGGTCACACAACTAAAATTCAATTTCATTTCAATGAAACTAAATGCGACTTAAAGTTGAAATCATTTGCTGCCCAGGGCCCTTTAACCGTTTAAATAACCACATTTTGATTGAGATTTGTTTTAGCCTTTTCGAAAATAACGAAAGCCAAGAGTTTAGGACTCAAACATAAAATAAAAGAGAGAGAATGAAGAAAAAAAAACCGAATGAAAGAAAAAAGTTTTAGGCTGCCTTTCGGCATATTTAATTTTGTTGACTTGTGTCAGTTTTTCTTTCTTTACTTTTGGGCCCAGTGACATTATTGGCCCTGTCAATTTGATTCTGGCATTTCTTTGTTCGCTTTGGAAACTTTTCAACTGCAGCTCATTTAAATATCATTTGTCAGTAAAGAAAATAACAGAAACAAATAACTAGAAAGTGAAATGAAAATCAATGCCAAAAGCAAGGAAAGATTTTTCCATGTAAAACTTCTTAAATATGGACAAGTTTTCGAAAATGTGAATTTTGAGAACAGCGATTTAACTATTTATCATGCATAGGTACAAATTGCCAATGAAATTCAATTGAGAAGCCTCCTCTTGTGCTCTTTCCATGCTCTGCTCTGCTCCGCTATGCCATCACAGACAGATCTGAGGAACTAAAACGCATTGAAAATGATTCAGAAGTGCACATGTGCGCCAAAACTACGCAAAAATCCAATTACGAATGAAATATTTTTGACAAGTATTCAATGAATTTAATTCGAGATTTGTAGCCTCAACCAGACAGAAAGAGACCCAAAATCGAACTCCAACCGGATGCCAACGAACTTGTCTCTGTGTTTGTGTCTGGATCTGGTTGCTGGGGTGAACTGGGTGAGACTGGGTCTGAATCTGGATAGTCTGGGTACAGGAAACGAATTAGAAATGTGTAAAACAGAAGTTACCGACTATTGGGATGGTAAAAAATGAAAATCTTTTCCCCCTTTCTTTCTTTTTTGCTCTATTTGGTGGAATAGAAATGATTTCCGTAGCCCAGGACGATAATTCTTTTCCCATCAATTCTATGGCTGGTGCAGTTGAGGCAACTTTATGCAACTGTCATGGCAATGGATGAATGATTTAAACAGCTGTGGACCGACAACCCCCCAAGGAGCGAGAAACGAATTATGTTCCTCTTACTTTTTTCTCACATTCTATGAAAACTTTACCACTGCTCGTTTTTCTCATGTTTCCGGCAGCACCTAACTAACTAAATAGGCAAGGGGAAGGAGGAGTGGGAGCTGCAACATCAGCAGTAGCAGCAAATTTGACGCCAAAAAGTTTGTCAAAATGTTTGCAAAAGTTGGGAAAGCTAGAAGAAAGAAAAAAAAAACGATGAGGGACAAACCTTATTATTATCACTATTGTTGCAGATTTGTAAACTGACGGTGAACATTTTCTTGTAGTTGTCGCTCTCTTTGAGGTTTCTTGATAAGAAAACTGTTGGACAGACTGACAAACAGAATGGCCAGTATACAACAATGTATCCTTGGCGCACTGGATGTCCTTGTCTCGCCATAGCTGTCGTGGACTGGTCGTGCGAAAGGAAATGTGTGCGAAAAAATACTGTAATTTGAATACATTACAAACACAAATTAGATTTTTGCCTATACATTTATTATACATAGAAACATTTCCTTTATGCATTAGGGTTGCTCATCTAATCTGGGTATAATAAAGTTTGATTAATAAGTTAGAGAATGGCTTTATTTACTAAGACTCTATCTAAATTATTCAGCTTAATAAAAAAGTTAATGGAAAATTATTGAAAAAAAACTGAAATCTGCCTTTTTTAGATTAGTGTAAAGATGCAGCTTAAACTACAGTAAAGAATAGATTTAAATGAGAAATCGACTTTGGTTCAGGTAATTATTTAGAAACACCCTACTATGTTTCATGTTTCGTTGGAAAAAAATTAAATCTAATGCATTTATCTCACCTTTGTGAGAAAAACCTCAAAGCTACTAGATGAAAAGCACATTTTGTGCAGAGATTATTCCAAACATGATTCTCTGTTTTAAATAAGCGAAAGTGAAAGCAAAGTGAAGAAAAAGTAAATCAACAAGTTGGATAAACTTTTTGGTTTAGCATGTCAGAACACCGTCAGAATATTTTAAGCACGACGAGCTCTTAACCGCTTTAAGTTTTCAACATAAATATCAAGTATACGCAACGTACACACATACACAACATCGCACACTCACAAAAACACACACACACGAAAAAATATGCACAAAGCATAAGAATAAGTTAAGGGGGGGAAACAAAAAGAGAAAAAAACCGCCCAACAAAGGTAACAAAACAAAATAAACGAATACAAAGCCAAACATACAACAAAGCTTGGTTTATTTTTGTTCGTACTTTTTTTTTTGCCCAAAAGCATGAAAATCGATTACCTGTACGAAATGGAAAATATTCTTATATGTAACTTTATTTGTGTCTCTCTGTGAGTGTGAGTGTGGGTGTATGTGTGTGTCTGTGACATGTATCTCTAAGTTCACTTCGCATAGGTGGGGAAAGGGCTTCCAGAGACAACGTCCCTAAAAGCTGATTGTTTTCCAGTAAGTAGACTTTGCATAAACGAATTGTGAGCACCGATATTTTATTTTCATTTTCATTTTTTTTTTATGTTTGTGTTTCATAGTTGTAGTAAAAATTTATTTAAATGCATTTTGATTTGATTTTTTTGGTTGTTAAATCGAAACAAATTTATTTCAAACTCTTCAATTTGAAGTTTAAATGCAACTTTGAGCATTGAAGAGGCAATTTTGTCTTGATTTGTCTTCAATTGGTCGGAATTGCAATTGCAATGCAAGGATCTGTTTTACTTAAATTCTTTTGTTCGTATTTCATTTGGAACAAATTGGCCAAAAGTCATGTTGATGTTGGTGATGATGATGATGTTGTTAATGGGGATGATTGTGATGCCGATGCTTCGAAACTGATGTCTAAAATTAAATTCCTTTTAGCTTTTTATTTGAAAACTTCCATTAAACTTGTAACATTCTCTGGGCATTATTGAACTAGTTAGCAAATACACACATTCTTGTTCACACACACACATATAAACATTTCAAATATACTTTCATACATATATATATATATATACATATGTATATGTATACATTTACGTATATAGTCAATCTCAATCACCATCTCAATGGTGTGGCAAGTGCCAAGAAAAAGATCAAGTGCCTCACTTGTTGGCGTCAGAAAGATTTGATTTCGAGTTGGTTTTTGATAATGTTTGCATCTTTTTCTTTGTTTTTTTCGGTGTGTCCTTTTAAATTATTAAATCTAAAATCCTAAATGTCCACCTAAACTAAGCCCAAGTTGATAAATAACTCACATTTTAACAACTACTACTCTCTACTTTTTGAATACTAGAAATTTATTTAGTTAAACAAGGGAATTATAATTTTATTTTCATTGTTTTGATGGCAAATAACTAAGATGTATATCTTGTTTTCTTACCAAAGTAAAGAATATGTTTATTATTGAAATTGGTTGCAGAAGTAGGAAACTCAAGGTTCAGACCCTTACAAAGTTGTCTATTGCCACATTTTTAGTCTTTTGCACATAAAAATGTATCTCACATCCATGACAGCCATATCTTATATATATATAATTTTTTTTAGCTAATATATCATATTTAATGTGTTTCTCTTGCTCTCACTCACTTTGTTTGTCCTTGCATTTTTAGTTTTTCTTTCACTTGCTTTATGCGGCACTTACTTCCGCCCTTTAATGTCCTTTCGTATAAACCTCTGCTTTACGGCGTTTTGCCAAAACGAACAACAATTTTTTTGTCTTGGTGGCAGCCATTCCTGTCGTTGTTGTTGTTGTTGCCGTTATTCCTTTTAATGGTCTCCGTGTGTGTGTGTGTGTGTACGAGTGGGTGTGTATGTGTCAAGTGTCAAGTGCCAAGCGTTTAATGAGCTGATTTGAATTAAATTTTATGTTCGTAAGCGCATTAAATGAGTGAAATTTGTACATGCATGAAGTGACCAGAAGAACAGTCCCGTACCCATGTACGTAGGTGAACATTGACACACATACATTTATACACACAAACATGCGGACCAATGGAAATTGTAGCAAAATATGGGTCGATGGGTAGCCAAAAGAATTTAATTAATTTAATTTCAACTCGCAATATGTTCGGAAACATAATAATAACTCCACTTTCATGTGCAACCTTAAAAGGATTATAAAATTTTGTTCCATCACAATTTTATCAGAAGATCAAGTTTAAAATGTACTGAACAACTCAAAAAAAGGACAAGGCTTTAATTAAAAGTTTATTTAATTAATGGAATATTTATAATACTGAAAGTAGTATCTTAGCCATTGCAGAAGTTTCCTTCTATAAATGATCTAGTTTTAAATAAACAACCGAAATTTTATTCAAAGAGTTGGTATATTTTTCAATTTTAAGCCTGTGTATATATTTCTTATTTATGTATAAATAAAATATCTACTTTTTCAATAACATTTTTGGTGTTTATGCTGCTCGTTTAATTGAAAATTTAATCCCCTACTTTAAGTAGATATATTTTTCATATTTTTATTTCAACTTTATGTCACCCGCAAAATTAATAAAGCAAATTTTTCTCTAATCAGCAAAAATGATTTCCTTTTCACATGCACAAATGCCTCATGACCCCCCGGAATTTTACCTGTCACTTGAAATTAACATGACATTTGCTTAATTTGAATTTAAATACCTTCCACCCTCTAGACAAAAATTCATGCGACAATAAAAGCACAAGAAAAAACCCAAACAAACTGCTATACCAACACAAAGTAGATAAATCTGACACACAAAAATGTGGCAAATGAACGCCAAAGAAACGGAAAAAAAGAAATACAAAACATGTTGGCAAAAAATAACATGTAGAGCGAAGAGATAGGTGAGAGGCTGGTGGTTCAGGGGATAGAAGGAAAATTACACCATCACCTGGTCACTCGCTGGTGGCACACTAAATAAGAAATTATTATGACCATACGGCTGGGCGCCGCAGCAACAGCAGTTGCCATAATCACTAAGGGTCACGGAAGAAGGAGATGGAGCAGTCAGAGGCGGACTGCGGATTCCCCTTCTCTCAGTCATGTTTAACTTCCGCTGAACTACACACATACAAACAGACTAACACACAAACACATATGCCGACGGTGACCAACTTTCATAAACAGTCGACGGGTAGCATCAGAGGGAACACGAAAAAAAAGAAGAAAAACAGCATAACATATCAAAGATTCGACTTTAAATTACCTTATATGGAATCATTTAAAGAGTCTAGTTCTAGTTTAGCTTGATTAAGCAAAGCTAAAGGACTTTTATTTATTTAGGTTAACTTTAGAGAGGGTATGAAGAGTATTTATTTTTTATTTAATTTTGTAAATTGAAAGATACTTCAAATCCAACGTACCATTTTTTTAGTTAAGCCTAAAACTAAATTTATTCTTCTTAACAAGAAGAAAAAAAAGGTTTTCATTGAAACTTTTCTTTGTATTCATAATTTTTGAAATTAAGAGGATCCTTTAAAGCATCAACAAAAAATTTTCGCTAATATTTAAAAATCAAAATGGTTGATTTTCGAACTACATTTAACTATTTTCGAATCTAAAAATAAACCCCTGATTGATATGATATTCATATATATACTCTATGGTTGTTTTTACTATTCTACATATAGTCCGTGATTGTAGTGCAAAAAAAAAAAAGTTTTTGGCGTGGCAAAAACAAGCGCATAGACACGAAAAGGGAAGTTGACCACCATATGGAACTGTTTCCCGGCCCCTTGCCTGCATATGCGACCTTCTGTCTGTCTTTTTGACTGAGGTACTGCAAATGTGTGAGTGTAGCTACGTGTTTATATGTGTGTGCGTGTGTGTGTGAGGGTGTACATGTTTTGTTATTTAATGTATCCTGGATTTATTGTGCTGTTTCCGTGTTGCCTGCTGCCTCGCATTAAATGTACATAAAATAGGTTCTTTTTTTTTCTCGTTCGTTGCTGTCATGCCTGTAGGTTTTTCCGTTTGGTCTTGAAACTTGAAAAAAAGTAAAATAATATGTGTATTGATGTAGTATGCCTGTACGTGTGTATTGGTAGCATTTTACCCTTTTTGTATTTTGCAATTTACAGCAGGAAAAAAGACGTCGCCCGTCTGACATTATTATGCGGCGACGGCGATGGAAGCGAAGACAGAGCCAGAGACTTTTGCCCTAAGGCCTTAGCATGTCGCATGCGTTTCCGACCCCGCCCCCTTCCCGCTAGTTACGCCTAGCGGCTACTACCTAGAACGAAACGTTTTGCAACATTGTAAATTCGTTACTCTCTCCGATTTTTTTTTTGTTTCCTCTTTTGCTTTGCTTAAACTTTGTGTGCTCTGCTGTGCTCTGTTTCTGTCGGGTACCTCAAAAATGCATCTGGCTCTGATTGTGTTTTGTAATACAAAACTTTCTACCCACACATACACATAAATAGCAAAGTCAAACAAAGAGTAACATGCAAAAAAAGGGGTAAACAAGTTTGGGAGGGGGTCAAGATACGTTGAAGCATAAACAAATATGCAATGGCATACATGGCGTATGATTTTCTGTTGATTTCTTCTATGGTTATTCATTGATATATGTAACTTTTTGGAAATTCTTAGCATCTAATTTTATTGGAAATTTTTGAATATTAAAGTAGGAATATTAAGGTGAGATAGCGCCTCCAAAATTTAGTAGCCAAATATTGTTTTAGTGAAGCCATAAAAACTGTAGCCTATTTATGAGGGCATATTGTTTCAAATGACTCTCAAGGCAACTCATAAAGATAACGAAATGCTTTCCTTTTCATGCTGAACTTTCATGCTTACTACGCTTTGCCTTAAATTGGTTTTATCTAACTTTCTGCACACTATTTTCACCATCAATGCAATTTATATGTATTTGTAAGACTCTTAAACTCTCCATTTAATCTTTAAAATGCGGCAATCAGAACGATCTGTGGGAATGTATTTTGATTTCAATTTCAATTGAAAGTGCCTTGAGTGAGAGTAAATGGGCAAGCTGTAAGCATCCTGTATTCATGAATGTGTATGTATGTGTGTGCGTGTGTGTGTGAGTGGAAGCATTTTATCCTATAAGCGACCACATTACACGCTGCATTGAGGAAAAGCTAAATGACCGCAATGAAACACACACCTACAAGAACCACAAACACCTCCCCACTGCCATTACCAAAAGTCCTCCCACACCCACCAACCACCAGGCATGCATGGTTTGGCAGCAATTCGCATACATACACACACACACACACACACACACACACATACTGCAAAGCGAAATGCCTCGAAGACTGCACGAAAGCAAAGTTTACTTTCGCTTTAAGTAGTCAGGGTAATGGTTAAAGGAAAGTCTGAATGAGGCGGACATGAGGAAGGTTCTCCAGATGCAAGGAGTATGGACAAGCAATGAGCAGTGGCAGTGGCAGCAGCGGCAATACAGAGGCTTTCTATGGAATGTCGACAAAGGCATCCCCCAAATGCACACACAGGCATCCAAGTGCCAGTGCATTGCCACATACATACACACATACAGATGCACAAATCCTTCTTGCCTGACCTCGACTTCCCACTATAGCCAACGCTTTTCAATGCAACACAGTATATTGAGATGCAACTAAAACTATTTTTAAAAAATATGTATTACTAGAAATTTACAGAATTATACTTTGAATATTTTTGAAATTTCTATTTCTATGTTATTCTTTTATATTGACGTTTACATATGTATATATACGAGAGTTGGTTAATTTTCCAATGTCCTTAATAGTTATAGCTTAGCAACTGATTTTGTCTCCCGTCACTAGACCTACCCTACGCCCAGAACCGAACCCCACCCTCCTCCTTCTATTTGTTTTTGAACCACTGTTTCTAATCCGGAAATAAGTCGGGGATGAATTAGAGCCCTCTGTGCACTCTCTTCGAAATGTTTGCATTATGAGGCATTGAGCTGCTGGTGGTACATTCGAGCTTTGGTCAGCTTTTAGTCTGGGCCAAGTTTATGTTGCCTGGGAACAGTAACCACTTCCATGTCTACATTTTGTACATACAGTGGCTCGATCATCAGCAGCTGGACCATTGGCAAATACGAACAAATTGAGCTCCCTACCTCTGCGGCTGGAGCCAGTAGATGCTTTTGTATTTCTCTCTGGCTGTTCAAGCAACTGTCAATACACTGGCAATGATTGAAATGGAATTTGTCTTGCTTGCCACTGACGGAGTCGAGTGGCGTTCGGCAATTTGTTGCATGTGACCTACCCCCCTGCACCCTCTGCACTCTCGCTCTCAGTCAACGTTTCGAACTTTCAGCACTTGTCCTGGCCAGAGGCAATGGCATCAATTGCTTCTACTGCCCGTCTCTACTAATAGTTTCAAATGTCTTTCAAATCGATGGCTTTGGCTGCTCTGCCAGTTCTTTTGATTCTCTACCTACTTCTGCTTCTACCTAATAATTTTATGCTAATGTCTTTCAAATGGAAAGGGTTGTAGGCGGTCTCCGGTGAAGAAGAGACAAATTGCCGACCTAATTCTCTTGGCTTAGTAGCAGTCAATTATTCTATTCTTCAAGTAAAATTACCACTTGCTTGCTAAAAGTTAAAACTTGAATGGAATTTAAAATGATGAAAAATGAATGCATTGAGTTGCAAATTGTTTACAAATTGTTATAATTATATTAATAATACGGTGAATACTTGCAAATTAATAATAAAGCATCACAAAAAGAGATTAAAGATTCAAATTTATATATGAATTATACAATAATTCAATTTGTCAACTACAAATACTAGTTAATAGTCCTCTTTTTTGCCACTCCCTCTTGCCATACGTGATAGGAGCCTATTGCGCTGTATAATTAAGGTTAATAAATTATTCAATTTGGTTTTTTATACACATACTCTCTGTAATATTGTGTGGTGAAATTTTTGTGGTTTTCTGGTTTTGCAACTGCCAGTATTATTATGCAAATTTATTTTATATTACTTTACAAATTTCAGTTTTGCTGTGTCGAGTTTTAGGTTTATTATTATTATTTTTTTGAAGTCACAGGTTAAAGGGTTTGGGTAATTAACTTGGCTTGCCAAAAGGTATCTAGGTGTCTATGTATTCATACAACTAACTGGTACACGTGTTTACCTTTTTTGTGGGTTGAAATAAACTAAATTTAGACCCGAGCCCCCGAAAAAAAAGTTGATTAGTTTAACAAGGCACCAGATGCTGAACAAACTTATTTAATGGTAATAGGGAAACTCATTTTTTAACAAAATAAAAAAATATATAAAAAACAGTTGGCATACGATATTATCGTAAAAAACAGTTCTTTATGAAAAAATATGAATATTAATTGGTTTCTATACTTTGACACTTTTAAAGAAAAACAAAATATGCATGTTTTTTACTTGCTAGAAATGTATTTAAATTTTTGTAATAACATTTCTGGAAAAAAATACCAATATGTTTGACATTTAACACTGAAATCTCCCTTCAATTTTTACATTGTATGTTTCACTATAAAGAGTATCTACATTTGTATGTATTTGGAAGGTTCAAATCAGAGAAGTGCAAACAAAGAATTCATTTGTTTTTATATTTTTGGTCAGAGAATTGAAATACTAAGACCAGAAATCGTATAATGAATTATTCATATTTTTTCGTTTGGAAAAGGCAAAGTTTCTTCTATCAAGGCGAAAAATGGGCCAAATCAGCTTAGCAAAATGGAAAATCGTACAAGAATAAAATTGTTGCACTCATTTGTAACAATTTATTTGATTTTGTACCAATACGGAACAAATTTTCCATTTTTTCGTAGCTGCTTTTGCTGCCTCGGCTTCAGTCAACGTTAGGTTTTGCAGCATCATCATCATCATCTTATTCTGATTCCAATGAATGCAAAAACGCTTTTTATTCAATTTTCTGCTCACGTAATATTGACAAATTATTAGCGAAGATTTTTGATAGCAAAGACCGAAACTGAGACCCAAAAAAAAAAAAAAAAGAAAAACAGAAGCAACCAGCTGGCAAAGCAAAATATCTAAAAGATACAAATTTTATTGTTTAGGTGCAGCTGGGGTACAACCCTCCCATAGAAGAAGGGAATTTAAAAAACGAAAATGTAAATTGATTATATCTACTCCTCCGCACAGCTATCCCTCTGCCATTCCCCAGTACAAAATAGACTTTGCTTTAGTCCTCGAGGCAAACAAATTGTTGCACAAATATTTGCTATTAATTTCTATAGACAACAAATGAAAACCAAGTGGCAGTAAGTAGAGTATGGCAAGGTGGAAGCACAGGGTCATAAAACGTTATCAAGCCTATTGCTCCAATAAATGTGCTATAACATTTTAATGTATTAATTGTCATAAATTAGTTGCCAATTTGACAAGTTGTCATTTTCTTCATGGCAAGGTGCCTCGTCTTGGCTTTCAAATGGTTTTGCCATAAATCTAACATTTAGTTAGCAGTCAGTTAACAGCAAAAGAGTTTGTCCTATATAAAACGCATGCGTCAACTTCTCTGCATTCATCTCAAAGGTATCTGCTTCGTTCTAGTACACAAGGTGAAAGATTCTGGTAAAACAAAAACGTTCTATTCGGCATGAGAATTGTATGGGATTATGTCTCTCTGTTTTGCTGTTATTGGCCTGTTGACATATATATTTTCTAATTGGCATTTCCGCTGCATTGCACGTGGCACATACCTTTAGTTGCTCCATCCGGATGATGAAGAAGATGATGATGGTTTGGGATTAGTATTAGAGTTTATAATACCCATATGTTCCATATGGCTGATAAAAATCTAGCTAGCAATTAGCACAACGAATCTCCATGAGTACTTACAAAGTACTTTCAAGTTGTATTGTGTGATATATGCAAATCTTTTTAAATGAAGCTTATCTATTTACTTCTGGGTAATAAAAGAACATTCAAATAGATGGATTTAATATGGAATTCTCTTTATTACTCATAACCAAAGTCGAATTCTTTAAACAACATTCGCAAATTCTCAGCTATACACCGTTTTTTTAATCATCATCGTTTTAAGTAAGTTTCTCATATAAATATATGTATTTAAGTCTTAAAAAAATCAACCCATAATTCGTTTTTCAATTATACAAATCATTTTTTTTTTACTGGCATAAATAAAATTGCCCCATTATTACACTTTTCTTTTATTCCTATCTAAATTCTTTTTTTGTTTTGTGTTTTTTTTTTCTCGTGAATTTCATTTGCATTTTTTTTACTTACATATCGAATTTGTTTCTCACCTTTGCTTTCCTCTTTTTTTTGGTGAAAGGTACGTGCTGCCTTGTCCTTGTTGTTGTTAGTGTTTGGTTTGTATTAACTTTATGACCCTTAACACGTCGCATTATACGCCCAGTTGGTTGTAAGTGTGTGTGTAGCAGTTTGTGTGAGTGCTTGTATGTAGCGGTCCTTTTTTGTGGTTTAGTTGTTGATTTTGTTTTTTTTTTTCGGTGAGCATTGAGACCTTCGCTGCTGTTTGTTGTCCTCACACATTTTGATCAAATAATCGTAAATAAAATGCTATGGTAATAATTTTTTGATGCTTCTCTAATGGGCTTTACGTGAGAATACAATAAATTGTGATTTACTGTTAAGGTGGGTGCGTTATGTTTGAGTGAGTGTGCTAGTGTCTTGTTCTTGTAATCAATTCAAGTTCTGATAGGCACATGACCATAAATCGTTTTCTTACTGTAAAAAAAAAGACATAATTATGGGTTTGTTTACTAATTTGTGTGGTCTGAATTCTACTAGAAGCAGTTTTAAATATTTCTAGTGAGTCTACTAGGTGGTTAATGGTTAAAATACATAAATTTGTAATATTAAGTTCCAGCTCTTTAATTTTTATAAAAATACCAAAATTTTTAACTACAAGAATGAATCAGATAAGTGAAAATCAAGAAGCCAAGTAAACTAATTTACAAAGGCACGTGGCATCTTTTAGATTAGTATTTTCTTAACAATACGATTGAATAAACATCCTTATACATAAACAAACACACACACACATATACACTGATTTTCAAGTGGTAGCTGTTGGCGCATCGTAAATCTTTGTGCATTAGTTTTCCCAAGGAAAGCAACAATAAAAAGGGTCAACTTACTGGAAAGGTTAATGCCAATATTCTAATTAACTCATGCATAAACGAATAATAACAAAACAAAAGTGCTATAAATTTCCACTTGACTTGATTGATGGCCCTCTTAGCTTTCTCTACGTATGTGTATGTGTGTATACACACACACATACAAGCAAGTAGCATGTGCTATATACAAACATATGCATATACATATCTATGCCTTTTAACCTTTTCTTATTTGACATCTTGCTGGCTGCTTCTGTTTAAATATGTTTTCATGTTTAGTTTCTGTTTTAAAATTGCAATAGAAAATTAATGTTGCGGTTAATAAATTATTATTTTCCATTTGCCCTATTAAATCGATGATGCGCACAAAGAAAACACACACATAAAACATTAATAAAATGTTATCATTTTAGTTGCCATTAAACAAATTTATTTGTTTTCCACTAGATATTTAACCTAATTTTATGAAATTTATTTTAAGCATTAATATAAGCCTAAAACAATTCAAATGTTAGTGGATATTTTCAAGATAAGATTTACAATTAGATAAATAAACGAAAGCAAGGAAAATCTCATAAGACATGAAACTTTCAAGTAATAAAATGCAATAAATAAAAAACATTAAAATATCAATATGTTTAAAAATATCATTCAGATGGAATAGCAGTTTATATTTTCAAATATTCAAAGTAATTTTTGGTATTTTTCATCTATGTACATTTATTTGCTACACTTTCCCCCTTCCTAATCCTTGTTTTATTGAGTTATATTATTTTCAAGTTTTGCTCACATCTGTATAGTAGATTTCAGTTGTAAAGATTTATATGTCTATGTTGTTGTGAGAACAAATAAAGCAACTGGTCTGGAAATTAAACCACACAAAGAGTGAAAATCGTATATTGAAGAACGATTTATAGTACATATCGACTTTGATACATACTACTACTCGAATACAAGCAGGAAGCAAAAGTAAACACATTTTAATTAAAATACTGAGACAACAATAATTGCTATGAGAAGCAACACACACACACACACACATTTATACACACACGCACCATTGTCTGAAAAGCAGTGTAAGTTGTCCAGTGTTGGTTAGACCATGTTTTAAATGAATTTGTATTGGAAGCAGATTGCTTGAAGGAACAAACGCATGAATATATATCTATCTAATCACAATCAGTACCAAAATGGTCTTGCATAGGTTTTGCTTGTATGCCAAGTGAAAAGCCCGAGACAAACACAGAGACAAACCAGGTCATCTCCAAAAATGCACTGGAAAAAAGTTTAAGTTATATTCTACAGAAATTTCATAGACCCCAAAATGTGGACACCACAATTTCTCTTGGTGTCACATTTTCTATGCTCCTTTACGCTCTGTAAGTGTGTGTGTGTGTGTATGTGCGTGT
Organism: Drosophila insularis; assembly: GCA_018903935.1. NCBI lineage: Eukaryota > Metazoa > Arthropoda > Insecta > Diptera > Drosophilidae > Drosophila > Drosophila insularis. The sequence goes on from JAEIFP010002295.1 coordinate 7,012,730, forward strand.
GGTCTGACCAGGAAATAAGCCAGTTATGTGTAAACGTTAGGGCTTATAACCCAAGTCCAGCAAAAACAACTGCTTAATGGTTGTGGCTAATGAATGATGACAGCCATTTAATGTCAGAGGCGGGTCTAGTCCTTAGCTAAGCTCATTCCGCATCCATTTCAGAAATCATTAATAACAATAGAACAGCAATACAGCAACACCTTGTTGATCAATAAAATCAAATGAAAACCCAAAAATGCTAAATGGGAAATGGAAAGTGGGAAAAAGTAGAAACCCAGCCATCAAAAATTGCGTATGCGAATGAGGTTCAGAGTTGGAACATTATAATGGCCACGAGCAAACAGAAAATGTTAACCCATCATTGGCCACAGCCCATTAAAAACTGATGAGCAGCTCAACAATTCCCTTCGACACTCTCTTCCATCTACCCCAATATCTCTCTTGTCCGGCTTCAGTTTAACAATGGACCCACATGAAGGCCGGCGCCATTTGGCAACAAACTCCTTCTGTCGCCCACTTGTCTACTATACATCTACCATGCATCTGCATCTGCATTCAGTTGTAAGCTTAGCCCCAGTGTATACATAATTACTCTTGGTCGTCCACAGCAAATTAATGATGCTTAAAAGCGTCAGAAAGGATGAGGATGCAGCAGTGTGCATACGTAGGAGGGTCTGTGTGTATGTGAGTGTGTGTGTGTGTGTGTTTGGGTGGGAGAGATGGAGGAAGTAACAAAATGATGAGTTGGTGGCTGACAGCCACACAAATGGTGGTATATGCGGTGGTGCTGCTGGTGGCTGGTTGCTTGCCTGCCTGACTGCATTACTCATACGCAACGTTGCGCAATTAATTCAGTTATCTGACTGTGCAGCCAGAAATGAGCGTAAAAATATGGCATATTTATCAAATTTATTATGAATATACAAAATACATATATATTTACATAAATATAAGTACAATACATAATCAATATACCCAAACATATATGTATAAGGTTGGGTTTTAAGAGGCAAAATCGTGTCAAATCAGGTAAAATCAGCGATTTATAATAATTGCTATAAATTTATTAATAATAGAAAATGATTGCAAAATATATTTAGCATTATTAGTTAGTCTATTTATTTATTATTAAGTGCTTCAATTTAAGCATTTAAAATCTAAAAGTGGTCAGCAGATCTTAACCTTTAATTAATTTATAAAATTTAATCTAAGAATATATCTTAGAGACCTACAGTCTCGGCTAATTTCATTGGATGAGTTAAGTTTTATTCTATTTGAATGTGAATATTAAAAATTCAATGAGAAATATATATATATATATATATATTGCCAAATGTTAAAATGTTTACATATATAAGTTTTATGCAGTTTTCCTCAATCATTTTTGCCAACTTTTACAACTTTTACACAAATTATTTTAATTAAAGTAATGCCTTTAATTTCGTTTGGCAAATTGTTTGCACTCCCATGCTGGACGAACAGACAGACACATTTAATTATGCATTTTTCTCTACAACATGGACAAACAACTGCAAATTGTAGTAGCAGTTTTGGCATATTCGAAAACTCTTCGGGTCTGTGGGAGGGCAAACGGTCAAACGCTTAATTGCAAATATTAAACCACAAACCGCTGGCAAGAGAGTATTTGTACAATTTTAGTATTGGTTCTGGCCCATCTAATATTATTATTTGTTATAGTTAAAAAGTTTCAAATATTGGTTACGATTGGCATTTGCTGGGGTAATCAATGCTAATTATGCAATATCCGAATTCCAAAATTGTCCTGCATATTAGAGTCAAATAGGTTTATACACTATGACGTCTGGCATGTGAGACATAGTTGAAATAGAGGAAATTTTAAATAAATTTGAATTGTTTTGTCTGTTTTTGTAATAGATAAATTAGGTTAGTTAATAAATTATTTCGTATGAGTAAGACAGAAGCATTTGTCTCGAAGGTGGTAAAGTTATTTTAAGGTAAAGAAAAAAGGCTTCCGTTAAGAGCAAAAAAACTGACGGACTGACGATCAAGTATCTCCTCTCCATGTTACAAACATCTAATACATTTTTTAATACCCCCCTCTGAGAGTATAAAATTGTAAATTTTATAGTTTTTAAGTACATTTAATTAATTGAAGTTTCTTTCATTGCCTTAACCAGAGGCAGCAACATTTATCAATAGTATTTCCAGCCAAAGAGTCAAACAAATTGTTAGCTTATACGATATATAATATCGCTGCATGGGCAAATGTAAAACATGTGCAATAAAATGTGAAACTCGCGACTTGACGCAATTTTCATTTATGGCCTCAAGGCACATTTAAGGCACACACACACAAACACAGTCGCATTCCCCGCTGACATCGTTTTCCATTTTTGTCGCTTTATTGACTTTACTGGTGGGATGGAAAATGTAACCGAACGAAAAAAAAACCTCAAAAAATACAAGGAAAAGAAAACGAAGAAGCGAAAATGAAATCAAAAGCAACAATAAATACACACAAGGCCAGATGTATGTATGTGTGTATATATGCAAATGCATTTAAGTACGTATGTATATGTATGATACAAAGGCTTGATTATTGGATAAATATCGTAAATGACGGCCAGCGAGACGGAAACGACTGTAAATGGCGAAAGGAGTCGATTGAGCATGATCCTTTAAGTCCCAGTCAATCTGTTGGCATTCATAAATTAAATGAAAATAAGATTGAAGAGTTTTCAAGTGTAAAACCATTTTACAAATACTCTGCAGATAAATTTCTTAAGGTATGAACATAGCTTCATTACGAAATTAACAATTTAGTTAGAAAATGCTAACATTTTAATATATTTACAAACTTATGGACTTAATTTTTATTATGTTATATCTTAATGGTAAGAGTATAACTTGTCTCTCAAATATCATTCATTAACCATTAATTTTATAACAGAGACAGGCAAAGTTGGAGAAATGGAGAATCATTTGCCACCATTCAGCTCCACGCAATTCGTTATGTCTATATGTAAATGCATTTGCCATTTATTATGCATTTAATTTTTAATGACATCAACAAAGTAAAAATTTCAACAACAAAAAAATAAGACAAAATGGCCGTTGCCAGCGAAATTGGTCAATATATGCAGATATCTATATATACAGACTTTTTTGCAATTCCAATAAATCTCGAGTGCTAGCCAAAAGTAAAGACCAGGACCAGGCAAACCTATTGCAATACGTAAATCACTGAGATCAATATTTTTCATGCAATCTGATTGATAAAATCATAAAATCACTCACTCGCCGCTGCTGTGCACTCGAGTTTCGATCAGAACGGCCAACAAACCACATAAAATGTAGCCAAAATATTGTACAGAAGGTATGATGCCTGGTGGGGTTAGTTTGGGTGTGTTTGGCAGCAAAATGTTTCGAGTCATTGGCCAGACTAGAGAGTTGGCCAACAAATAATACTATATACATATATATAGAGCAAAACATTTGTGAAATGAAATATGCACCACTGCAGCCCTTTTAGACACATTTGCTATGGAAAATCATAAATAAATTTCAATTTATTTCTCTTAGTTTAAATTTGTTTTAATGCCTTTTTGCATTGAAGCTGGCCAAACGACAGTTTAATTGACAAGAACCTGAATATACTTTTAAAGGTTAACAACCTTTTTTAATTAATAGGAACTAAAGCAGTTCTTAAAATCACTTTAACTCTGGACAATGTAATATAATAATTAAAGATAAATTTCGTCTTTACACTAATAAAATACAAACCGTGTTTAAACTTTGATGTCAACAATCTTTCGAGTTGAAAAGCATTTAACTATAAAATTTCTACCATACAAATAGATTATTGTACCTATATTCAAAACGCAGAAAAATTACCTCAACTTTTATAGCAATTTGATCAAGACTGGTTATAGATTAACAAAGTCTCACTAGAAATTCATATAAATCATAATTCTTAGGTTAAGCTTAATGCCTCTTAACTTTAAGAATTTTAATTTTATTGGCTTAAATGTTAGCTAAAAAATATTTCAGTTGCCAATTGCTTGAAGATTCTTAAACAATTTCTTTTAACTTTTGTTTCAACTCATTAAAGTGCTTAACTCGAATTCTCTATGGCTGAAAATCTTTAACCTTTTCAATTAATTGCCGTTGATGCTGGTGCCTTCAATCAATTTTTAATTTGGTTGTCTATCCACAAGTTGCTTATATCGTCTTGCCTGTAATTGATAGATTCAATGAAGCAAATATACTTACCACACACACATCAATATGTTGTGTGTGTGTGTGAGTGTACGCGTAACTCTGTTTATTCGGCAAATTGGCAAATCAATTGCCTGAACTGTGGTACAGATCTCTCTTCCCTTCAAATAACTAATAATGGAAAGTTTACCACGCGCATTGACGCTTCGACAAAATGTTCGATGTGTCATCTGTGAATTGCATTTAAGTGTGTCATTGCCATTTGGCCTGAGGGCGAAATGGAAACAAAACTGAGAGACAAATTCTTGACAAATGCAGGCAATTGAAAGCCACAAAGTAAATTGGAGTCTCAATGAAAATTAATGTAATGAAATTGTTTGATTATCGTAAACAAATTTGCGGTGAGGCCAAGCAATGCACAAATATCATTAAGATTGACAAGTGAAATTGAGATGACATTTGAGGTAAGGCCATTTAGGTGCAATCACTGAAAGTTGAATATATTTACTAGAAAATCATCAGTTTAGCTTTGTCTAACAATCTGTTTTACTTAGTTGGCTTGCATATAATACTCCAAATAATTGTAATATTTATTTTTCGCTTAAATCTCATTGCTTTAAAATTGCCTTTTTTAACGGTCGTAGTTATTAGATAACGTAATGTCGAAGACCTACGCGCCCTTCATTAAACCTTATATGCAGTACAATGAACATGGCTGGGGTCCTTGTGAGCTGGATGTTGTGGATGTACCATATCAGCCATTCAGCAAGAGTGATCGTTTGGGTAAGATCTGTGACTGGACTGTAGTGCCGCGGGATAAGAAGTTTACGAACAAGTATGCCTCCTCCTTTGGCAATAATAACCAATACGCCTATTTCCATGAGGAAGATGATGAATCTTTTCGCTTGGTCGATTCAGCTGGCTCCAAAGTGGTCAAGCCGTATCAACGTGCACGCCGTTACCGTCCGAGTGTGAACAATAATACACGAAATATACGCAATCAATGGGGTAGGAAAGGTAATGCCACGGGCAATATTGTGGGTCCCGGGTTGGCAAGTAACACTCAAAAGTATGGCAAAGGACGTGATGGACGCCGTAATCAGGGCCGCAAGTATCGTTACCTTCCCGCTCGCCTAAGGGAGGGTTCTGTGGTGGTGCAATCGGACTGGGTATCCCTCAGGGAGATAGACTTTCCCCGTTTGCTAAAGCTGAGTTTGCCGAATATGAAGGAGGGTGAGGACATTGTGACCTGTGGAGCCCTTGAATATTATGACAAGGCCTATGATCGAGTCAACTTGAAGAATGAGCGGACTTTGATGAAAATTGATCGCATTGTTCATACAGCTACGACCACAGATGATCCAATAATACGTCGCCTATCGAAGACCATGGGCAATGTATTTGCCACCGATGACATATTGGCCACAATTATGTGCTGTACTCGCTCCAATTATTCTTGGGATGTGGTTATCGAGAAGTTGGGCACGAAAATATTTTTCGACAAACGTGACAATGTCCAATTCGATTTGCTGACTGTGAATGAGACATCCCAGGAGCCGCCAATGGATGAGGAGGGATCCAACAATTCAGCTCATAGTCTGTCCATGGAGGCCACTTTGATTAATCATAACTTCAGTCAACAGGTTCTAAAAATGGGTGAAGAAGAACGCAAATTTAAATTCGCAGAGCCAAATCCTTTCGAAGAAGCTGGCGTTGAGTTAGCCAGTATGGGTTATCGCTACAAGCAATGGGATCTGGGTAATGATATCACTCTGGTTGCCCGTTGCAAACATAATGGAGTAGTCCAGTTGCCCAATGGGGATGTGCAATTCCTTTCGATTCGTGCCCTTAACGAATGGGACTCCAAGGCCGCCAGTAGCATTGAGTGGCGTCAGAAGCTGGATAGTCAACGTGGAGCAGTTTTATCCACTGAGCTGCGTAACAACGCTTGTAAACTGGCCAAATGGACTGTCGAGTCTGTTCTCGCTGGTTCGGATCAACTCAAATTGGGCTATGTTTCGCGTGTGAATCCTCGCGATCATCTGCGTCACGTGATTCTGGGCACTCAGCAGTTCAAGCCCCAGGAATTCGCCACACAAATAAATTTAAATATGGACAACTGCTGGGGCATCCTACGATGCCTCATCGATATCATTAGGAAGCAACCAGATGGCAAATATCTTATCATGAAGGACCCAAATAAGCCCATGGTAAGGATTTATCATATACCCGAAAACGCCTTTGACTCTGATGTGTCTGAAGAAGAGGAGAGCAGTGAGGACAAGCCATTTGGCCTCTCCATGAACAATTAATGAAAAAATACTTTACCATAATTTAATTGATATTCAACTTCAACTCATTCCCACCTTTCGCTCACTTAAATTACACATTTTTCCATTTATGATAATTACCTGCATAAATCAATCATGATGTATACCTACCTATATAAATATTAATTGCCCCACCATTTACCAAGCTATTAATTAAGGTTTACATCTTGTGTAATTTCGTATTTTTTTTTTTCTTTTTTGTTTTTGTTGTAATTTGCTGCATACATAATTACGACATTTTTAGCTAGGGTTAGCAGGATGAGAAGGGGGGAATTTAGTCTTAAGGGAATTGTCGTTGGTACTTAAGGGCCTCAAAAAACATTTGCTTTTCTTTACTTTTTCTTTCATTACGATTTCACTTTCAGTTCCATTTAGTAAAGAATTGATTGTTGTTACGCCATAGCAATAAGAACAACAATAATAATAAGTAGGAAAAACAAGAAGAAAAAAAAAAAACGCCAACGTCTTGTCAAGCTCACTTATGCCTTGACGAGAGTCGTAGTCGTCGTCGTTGTCGTTGTAGTTGAATGCAGCCAACCGGAAAGTCCTTCCAGAGCCAAAAACATCAACGTTGCACCACCAGCAGGTGGGTGGAGCGGGGAATCAGGAGTACTGTATGGCGGTAGGAAACAATGGCATTTGCAGTGCTTTTGCACAAGTTGCCTGGCATAAATTTTAATTTTTATGCAACAAAAGCGGGAAGAACCAGCAGAGGCACTGCCGGCGAATGGTACAACTAAAAACAATATGAGGAAAACATTTTACGTATTAATTGAGAATTTTAAATGCCCTTTTTGTGCATAACCATATAGAAGATGTTAATGGCAAAATAAAATCTTTGCTCATGATGGAAAAATTAGAAATCTGAATCAATTGCTACAGAATCCATTTAATTTTCAATTTCATTTTATTTAATACTTAAAGTGAACTAAGTTGGCATTAGTTTAAAATAACTTTTATTAAAAATTTCTGCCTTCTATTCTATTCCTTCAATTTATGTCGTTTAAGTAAGATTTGTTAAAATATTTTGTGTTTATTAAATAATATCTCTATTCGGCATATGTCCTGTGTCGTTTAAAATAAAAAAATAGTGTGCTTACTCTTAGCGAGGGTCTTAACAAGGCTGGCTGCTTATCGCATGCGAGCGCGCCCTAAAGTATGCAAGCGGTTTTTCACTTTGCTGCTGCTGCTGCTGCTGTTATTCTTGTTCTTGTCGTTGTGCTCTGGATAAGTACTTACTTAAATGCAGGGGCATTATTCTCGGCCGTATTCCTTCTTTTCGCTAAACCGCCGCCACTTTTTCTAGTGCCAGAATGGGGATGAGATCTAACCGAAACCCAAACCCAAACCAGAAGCAACCACAGCGGCGACGTGGCAATGCAGCTGCATAATGTGGCATGCGGTTTGCATTAAAAATGATATGCAATGCGAGAACCAGCTGCAAGAAGCAGAAGCAAGAGCAGGAGAACGAGAGACGAACAAGCAGAAGGATATATGTACATATATATGCAGTAGTAGGAGAGAGTAAGGGCAAGTAGTAGAACAAACTGGCAGAATGGCAGGCAGTCACTGACAGCCGCATGGCAATTATAATCCACACAATCACACACACGCACACACACATAGACGCACAATACACGCACAACCAACACTTCAGAGTGGTTGTATGCGGCTTAAGTGTGTTAACGGGAGAATAGTAGAAAATGGGAAAAGGGAAGAGAAACATGGCATGTAAGCAGCTGCCACTGACACACACACATCAACATACATGACACTGTGTCGCCCCGTCAGAGCTTAGCAGCCGGATAGTCCGTAGGTGGCAATGGCAACCCAATCCCGCCCCATTGGTCGCACGCCTTCCCAGCTTTCCCTTCTCGAATGACGCTTTTGATGTCCGCTGCTTCCGCTGCTTTTGGCTTGGTTGCTGTTATCTAACAAGCTTTTTATGTGATTACCTTTACCTTCTGTTAGTTTTACTATAATTTTTGGCCTTTTACGCTTAACGAGATTGTTGCCAGACATACATACATACACACATAGAACGAAACCGAGACGTGCCAATGTCGGTTATAATGTAAAGTCCACAATCCTAACGGCCCCTTCCCCCTCCCTTTTAGTACATACATATGTATGTATGTGCTTTGCTTTTGTACTGTTCATTTCCTGACACTTAATACGGAACAATAGGGAAAGTGTAGTCGAGTTTGAATTCCCATTTAGTCAAGCATTTAATAAAAAGCAATAAAATATACAAGTGCAGGAAATTGAAGGCATTTATTTAGAGATATTTTTATTCCACAGTTCCAGACTTATGACAGCATACGCAGTATTAGGCATGCTATAGCCAAGGCAAAGATTATTATATTGACCAACCATCGAAAGATAGCAAGGCAATTGCACATGACGTCATAGCGGCCAAAAAGATGATCATAATGGTTTGCAGCTTAGACAAGGTGTCACCTGAAGTCTTCCATTTTTCTATTTGAGGTTTTTATTATTATTTTTGATAAAACTGATTCAAATTTCTTAAATATCTATGTTTAAAAAAATAATTTTGCTTGATGTGTATTTGAATACATTCATACGAAGCAAAGGAATGACTAGTTAAAACTTCAAATGTAAATATTAATTATCTTATTAGTTTCCCGCAAGATAAAGGTCTATGAACTGCTTTGAAATTACCTTGATTGGCGTATTCAATTTAGTTAGTTAAAACTAGTAAAAGATACCAACGATAGATAACATTTCCACAGATACTGAAGATGTTATTTTCTATCACTCAAATTTAGTTATGGAACTCACATTAAATGTGGGCCTCTTTAGCTCAGTGGTAGAGCACTGGTCTTGTAAACCAGGGGTCGTGAGTTCAATCCTCACAGGAGGCATCCTTTCTCCTTTTTTCTCACTTTATTGAGATTTCAGGAATATTAAAATCAGATTGCATTTTTTTGACAAACTGATTTTTGACTTTTACCAGAGGGAGAGAGAATTTGATGTATAAATTTTCAACCATTTAGATAGACATCTAAGGCATCAAAGGATCGTTGCTGTGGCTGCTATCGTCATCGGCTTAGGCGATATGACATGATGTCAATTGACTGACGCCAGCAAATTTTCTGCCATCTGCAACTGAAATGCGCGCTGCAATAATTTGTGATTCCAATGACGTTTTTCAGACCCGACCGGCTCTGGCTTCTTCTTGTTGAAGGAGCATCTTCCTTTCGTTTTCGTTTTCTTCTTCCTTGAACAACTTCATCATTCATCTGTATGTATGTTTGTATATACATATACATATAAGTGTATTTGTAGGTGGATACGAGTATATTCACAGTTCATAAAATTGGAACGTTGGGCGGCTCGGCAAAATCGAAATAAAAATTTATGTGCACATGTTTGAATTTATTGCCTTCGAATCGAGAGAGATGGAATGAAAAAAGCAGCAAGGAAAATAAAATAGAAGGGCACCAAGAGAGAAGGATTCCTTCTCCCTTTCCCTCTCTCTCTCTCTGTCTCTTTTCGAATGAGATTCATGTGGCGTTTGCGTGTGTAAATGTTATTCAATCAAATGTGAAATCATATGAACTCTACCTTCACAAACATCAACAACAAGAACAACAAGAACAACTCATAAACATTTTATTTACCTTTAATTTCGTGCAAAAGCGTCTTTTGTGCCCGCCCAGTGATTTAATGTATATTTCCTCCGCCCCCATTTCCCTTAGCCAGCAAAGTCCCCTCTACAATTCGACCCAACATGTGTTGGTATTATTGGTTCAATATTCACTCCCCCTCGCAATTGTTGAATTCTATGCGCGAAATTTTTTTTTATGACTAAATAACAGGATTTTATACTGAAGGATCCATGTCCTTGCTAGAGGGATGAATGAAAAGTGGGTCGTTCGGTTTATTGACGCAAAAATGGCAAATTTTTGTTTACTCAGTGCGATGCAGGAACTCGAAGTGTTTAGCCATAAATAAATACATCTACAGATATTTTGTCAACGATGAGTTATGACATTTTTTATTTTTATACCCTTGCAAAGGGTATTATAAGATTCATCAGTTTTTTGTAACGCACAGAAGAAGACATTTCCCACCCCATAAAGTATATACGTTTTACTCAGCCAATTTAAATGCTATTAGCATGAAACTTATAACCTTGGTAAGATGAAGTATGAAAATGATCCGGATCGGATCACTAAATCATCAAGTGCTCTACGAAAAATAGGAGAAGGAGTGGTAGTATCTTTACAAATAGTTTACAAAATAAATAGTTAATACATAATATCCCAAAATTTGATAAATGGAACGCATTTTATCATTGTTTGAATCGGCATATAGACGCAACGCTACAGAGGAGATAAAAAAGGGATGGTATAGTGAAATTGAAAGAGATAAAGTGACAACTTTAAGACTTGGGAACACAGAAAGAGATTAAAGCAGTTAAAAATATTGTTGCCAAAGACTTCTAGGGTATATAAACTTCGTCATAGCCGATGTGAGCTTCTTTAATATTTTTTACACATATTTTTATTACAAAATTGTTGTGAGACACAGCAAAAAAAAAAAAAAATTGACAGCAAGGAATCCATATAAATTGTGGGGTGGCAATTGTTTTTTTAGTCTGGAGAGATTGATTTAAAAAAATGAAACAACTGGTGGGGAGGGGGGGTGGGGGCTTTGTTTCATAATATCAGGTACTAAAGGGAACCCAAGACTGTTCAATATGGTGTCTTTATTTAAATATACACAAAATACAAAGATAAATTTACATAAACTTATTAATCATAATTTAAGATAAGAATTTCTTTTTCAAACGGCTGGTCATTTAAATAATTTTGTTTGTCTGTTAGATTAAGACTATTTTTTGGAAAGGGCAATAAATGCGTCACAAGCTGCTTTGCGCATAACTTTTCCATTAAGGTTTGCGGGCATTTTATCGGTGAAAAAGACACCTGCTCGAATTTGCTTTTGAGGGTCCAGCAGACGTTTCGCCACATGTTCAATTATATCATTTGCACTTAAATCGGAGCCCTTTCGCTTGACTACCAGGGCGCCAGCTTCATCGCCACAGTGCTCATCGTAAATGCCCACAACACAGACCCGCAACACATCGGACAATTCGGCTATAACATTTTCAATTTCTGTAGGCCAATATTGTAGACCCTTATACTTGCGAACTTCTTTTTGGCGATCGACTATATACAAGTAGTTATCCTCATCAAAGTAACCCAAATCGCCGGTATGGAACCATCCTTCATCGTCCTGTACGCGATGAGATTCCTCGGGATTATTGTAGTAACCACACCAGACGCGTCCCGTATGGACACAAATCTCACCAATCTCATGATAGCCCAGATTCTTGCCCTGCTCATTGATTATACGAATTCTTTTACCTGGCATAGGTTTGCCCGCTGCACTAAGCCTAACTTGTCCCAGATTTAGAGTGATGGAGCCAACTTCGGTCATGCCATAGGCTGAACTGATGACAGCATTGGGACAGAGGCTTTGAATATTCTTGAGTGTTGCCACAGTGACCAAACCGCCGCCAAAGTTCAAACGTCTCAACGAAGCTAATCTCTCGGATGTGGCCTCGGGACAGTCAACCAATGAGGTTATATGCTCCGGCGGTATAATACAATAATTGATTTTATATTTCTCCACCATTCGTGAAAAATTAGCCGGATCGAATGGGCTAGTTGTAATAATACGCGTTGCCCCAAAAACGGCGCTAAAAACAAAGGCCCACAGTCCGGTTATCCAATCCAAACTGGCCGATACGAAAAATATCAATTCACTATTAATTGCCCTGCAAAAAAAAATGATTAGAAAACATTTTACACATTGCCATTACTTACGCTCAATCGAACTTACATACTATCCTGTATAAGGACACCATTTGGCACACAAACGGCTTTTGGCAATCCCGTCGTACCCGATGAGCATAAAATGGCCACAGTTTGATATTCGTCTTGTAGTGGTTCGGGTCTACAGTAAATTATTTGAAGCATTTACAACTTCAATTAATTTAAAAAAAAAAAAACTTTCCAACTCACTCATAGAACATTTCGGCATGTGAGGGCTCAAAGAGATCCTCAATTTTTTGTATACCATCCAAATGTCCGGTTAAGGTAATTATAATCGGTTGGAATTCCGATGTGGCAGAATGCACTTTATTATAGTCAGCACCATCACAAAATACAAGCTTTGGCTTAGTTATGTTATACAGATGTTTGATGGTAGCTTAATAGAAATGATAATTATAATGAAATAATATTCTTTGGAGTTTTTAATTTTTATATGAACTATCAAATGGTTAACGGAAATCTGTTAAATTTAAAATTGAATTTGTCTACGAACCTTCATCGAGCAATGGATTAACTGAATGAAATGGTGTTGCATTCATTAAACAGGCCACAGCCACAGGCATTACATAGGTTGAATTCTTGGCCGAAATGCCAATTACATCGGTATGATTATAGCCAGATTTTTTTAAATATAATGCCACACGAGTCGCCCATGTTAGTGCTTGTCCATAAGTGACTGTTACATTTTCAGTATCCGATATCTACAGAACTATAAGTCTTATAGAACTATTATGATAACAATGGCTAGCTAACTTACCTGGCAAACATTTCGTGGCCAATTTCTCATTGTCTTAAATATTATTTTACCCACTGATGTATCATTTTTATATACCGATTCCAATTTCATGCCACTCCACACTTTTGTCTTCTCATCGTATGTTGTTGGTATGGACAACATCTTCTTCTTCTCCTTCTTCTACGTTCTGACTGTCACTGAACACTCACTGAATCTGTCTAAGTATAGTTCTTGGCAATGAACTGATATTTATAAAAGAATATATATATATATATAACGATGAATAGGCTTCAAGTTGAATGAAACATCGAGCATTATCTATTCCCATGATAAGGCATGGCCTAGGCCAATTCAAAATGGTTGAGTTTATGAAATAAACCCATTAATATAATGCTTATATATACCTCATTGATTAGATAAATTTATTTAGATTTGCTTTAGCGTGCCGTGATTAAATTTAATTCAAGTTCCTTTTGTTTAACTAGCGGCTCGCTCTATCGAAAGTATTCTATTCATAGTCCCAGCTGGGATTTTGGGAATTATCCAATTAAATTTTAAATATAGGGAAAAATATTTGCGAATATTTTATATTGCATGCAATTTGCAAATATTCTCTTATTTAATTACATAGACAATTTCGATCGGCTGGAAATTCTTTGGAAAAATGTATGCAAAATGAATAATCATTATAAGCCCTAAACACCTATATAAATCTTATCTAATATTAGGATAAGTTATTGATGATAATAATGGCATTTGCAGAGTATTTAAATATCTTATTGATTCTTTCAGAACCATTTCGACTTTATTAATCTAGTCATTTGGCTTAATTTGGCACGCGTTTAAAGTCCCCTCGAAGCTTTCTAATTGCCAAAAATCCTATCTACATTTACGTATTTTCAAAAAAAAACTTTCAATCAAACAAAAAAAGAAAAGTTATCAATTAATTTTTTTTTTTTTGCCCATTTTTATAAAAATTTCATTTTGATTTATAAGAATAATTGAATGCACTGAGGAATTGAATTGAATTTTCTAGCATTTTAAATGCAATTGCAGGTGAAGACTCCTATGTGTGCCCTTTTGATTTTGCCCGGCAAATGGAAATCCCTCAATTCTGGGAAATTGATTGGCTTTGGTTTGGTTTAGTTTTGCCTTTCATTTTTACTTTACTTACAGGTTTTCGTTTTTCTTTTCTTCGTTTTCGTTTCGTTTTTCTTTTTTGTCTGTTTTCATTGCAGTTGCAGTTGGGGAAAAAGTTTGTACAACGAACCTTTATTTAAAATACCTTAGCAAAAAAGTTTTTCCTGAGATATTTGCAAACATCTGTTCTCCGCAAAGCAAATGCTGTGGTTGTCGTCCCGATGATGATGAAGTTCCGCTGCATTCCGTTTATCCTTACCGCAGATGTCTTCTATACACCATTTGGTTGGTTTGGGTTGGGTTGGGTTGAGTTGAGTCAGCTGCCAATCACATTGTCTTATGAACTTAATTGGGTAAATTCGGCAAGTTTGGCCTTGAAAAAGGTTTCTACTCTTATCATTATTATTTCCTTATTAATTTGGTTAAACCAAAGCAACAACAACTATCTATATTAGACTCTTGACGTAATACGTAACTAGATAAAGATAGTTTTGATGATTATATCCATTGTAATGGGTTTATACCCAAATTTTAATTAAAATTTGCAAAGTCATTTAGATAAGAATTACTTTCCACATAATTTAAATATAAGCCCTTTAATTTAACCAATATGACTCATAATATTTCGGTTATTATCAATAGCAATAAAAAGTTAAACATCTTTTTACATTTTGTTTTTTTTTTTCCTAGATATCTTGAGACTTTTGTACATAAATAATATTACCGAGTTTTATGTGATGTCAGTTTAGCAATGAGTTTCGTAGAAGAACTGTCTTTTCGTGGATTAAAAGTGTATAGACCAAGTCGTTGAATCTTAACTGACTTTATTTTTTGAAGTGTGGCTAAGCTTCTTTCTCATTTTTCTGGCTGCTCATCTATTTCAGTGAGATGAATGCAAAATTTTTCTTATTTAACTGACATTGGCGTTGTCGTTGGTCGCCTTTTTTTGATTTTTGGCATCCTTTAGACGAAAATCTTTTTTTTTTTGCTCATTTTCAAAGGTTGTTAGATATTCCCCCCACTCTTGGTTAGTTTAGAGAGATTTGCTTTGCTGGCTGAGTTACTTTTATAATGGTTAACTAGCTTTCTTGGCTACTGGACTACTATGTAGCATTGCTGGCAGTGCAACTTTTGCTCTCGTTTTTTTTTTTCAATTTTTTTTTTTGTATTTTTCATTCTATCCCCTGCTCTGCTTTCTTTTTCCACCTTTAGCAGTGTGTTATTATGCCCTGGGTTTTTCCTTTTTCGAGTCATTTTTTTTTTCTCCAGTTTTTGTTGCTGGTGCACACAAGTTTTTCATTTGTAATTCAAGATGTCAGTCAGCTGGGAGGACCAAAACTTAATTAAAGTTCCGCACTTTTCATGCCTTTTTTCCTTTAGCTGCCTCGCTGTTGCTTCTCTCGTTATGTATGTATTTAGCCAACTCTCCGCCCCATTCCCAATTTCGTTTAAATTCAGACAGTCTGTCTGTCCATTTGTCCATCTATCCGCCTGCCTGTCTGTCTGTCTGTCTGTCTGTCTGTCTGTCTCGCTGTTTGTCTGTCTAAAATGTCTTTTCACTGGCTTGCTTGGTTGCATGCTGGCCGATTTTCTTTTTGGGGCGAGGTGGTTTTATCTTTCAACTGCAAGTTTTTCCTGCACCTGCAGCAAATGCTTGGCCCAACTTTGTTAGCCCGCCAGCTTCAGGTCATCCCTGGTAGAAACATACAACAAATGTTCATGTGTGTGTGTAATTTTATGAGCTTATTTTATACTTTTCACTTCTAATTTGGTTTTATGTTTGGGCCACTGTCATGTGCAGATTTCAACTTGTTGAGCCACAGCCATTTTACTTAGTTGGCCACAGGTTTTGCCTTACTTGGTTATCCATTTCACTGGCAGCATACATATAAATATTTAGTTACATATGTATGTATATACAGTGTGTCTGTATGTATGTACAGGACATCTAATTTAATTAACTGGACATGACCTGAACAGGAGACAAGGCAAATTGGAGCTCTTGGCCCTCATTAGGTATGCATTGAGTTTCCATTTTCATTCTCATTCATTGCAGTTGGAAACAAAAAACTTTTTTGATAACTCTAATTAGCATATGAAGAAATCGAAATTGCAGTTGGAATGCAAGAAAAAAATGAATTTAAAATGCTTACAGTTGAAACATTTATCTTACATATATATTTGTTTTATGTTTTTCCAATTTTATATAATAAAGTTGAAATCGAAATTTCCAAAAATTATTTACCAAATGCCTCTTTTGGTAGAAAATTGTAATCCTCAAATATTTTGGACTTCCAATATCAGCGCCTTTAGGCGCCAGAATATAAAGGGATTTCAAGTGAATTACAGTGAAGTGAATTACAAACAGTTATTTACAGAACAGAGCTAGTTTCGCTTTAAGTTGAGGTAAAAAAAAATTTAATTCGTTCCATATAAATCAATTTTTGTTTTTCGAAAATTATAAGAGGAATTTATATTTAAAACCTAGCATTTATCATTACTTTCCTGTTTGTCTTCGAGAACTGTTTAAATTATGGTAAGTCTCTTGTATTAAATTTTAATCAAAATAAAACTAATTGCTGTGGTTTTCTGCCAGATTAAAGTGCTTTATTTAGTTTTTTTCATCGGAATTCGGTTTTCGATTGTCACAGCCAACTGCAAAGAATTTATAACTTCGCAAGATTTGCATAACCTGGTAATGGTTGAAATTGAGAAATTTTTTATGGATAGGTAATTGTTTTAATTATACAAAAGAAACAGATGCATTTCCAATTATAAATACATATACGCCATTTTGTAGCCTTAATCGGGAATGCGGAGCTAATGAAAATGGCGTTTTCATGATGTCCATGGTAAAGGTCACAGCAATGATTGAAGGTGGAATGCCAATTATGGACGCTCTTGAAAAATTCGACAATATCATCCGGGAGGAGATCGAAAAAGTTGAAGAATGGCAAATAGAGGCCACACGGACAACAACAACAAGAAGAACAAGACTAAAAACGTGGACATATAGGTTTTGGAGGAGATATAGACGCGAAGTATGTCATACATTCTGGGAGAAAGTTACTTGTCTTCTTTATCCACGTTTTAAGGCTTGCTATAAATCTTATTTACACATAATAAGTTGCAGCAGGTATGGCTGTGGTTATTAAGTACTGCATTCTGTTTGAAATAAATTTTGACGGCTGCAATGTAACACTTAGTTACAGAACTGATTACGTTTCGCTTTAATTTGAGGTTAAAAAAATTTAATTCGTTCCATATAAATAAACTTTTATTTTTGGAATATTATAAGAGGAATTAAACCATGCATTAAACATTACTTTCCTGCTTGTCTTCCAGAACTGTTCCTTCATGGAACGTCTGTATATCACTTACTACATAATGTTATTTAATAATAACCATAAAATTTACTATATTCGTCATCAAGGTAAAAAAGACAAGACTAGCTTCGTTTCGTTTATTAAATACCTTAAAAGCAATTGTAAAGATATGACCCGTATCACGGCTTCTGCCTCATCGGTATTACGATCTACTATGATATAGTATGAGTTGAATGAGTATTCTATCTTCCCTCTCACATATATCCACAGAGTATAAAAAGAAATCAATGTCAATGCCATGACCGTCACATTTGCAGGAAATCAAAATATAATTACAAAACGCAAAAAAAAAAAAAAAAAAACAAAGCGAAATGCAACTAAATAATCTAAGGGAATGCATTCTATTATATGCATCTCTCTCGCTCTCTCTCTCTCTCTGTCTCTGGTTTGCTCTCAGTTAAGAGCCATTGGCCTTTGCCACACCGTTTCCCGTGAAATCAAGGTCCCAGGGGGGAGAGAAAATTAAATTTGGCGCCTCGTTTACACACTCTTTTGGTCTTTTGGTTTACATTTCCCAGTTTTTCATTTTCTTCTGCAAATTTATGCAATGCTTATTAGTTGCAATTTGCTCGTTCCTAGGAATAGAATCGAAACAAAATTTTTAAATCTTATTTAACTTAAGTAACTACTTGATTACGATGGGTAAAAACAAAGGTGGTGGAGGAGGAGCAGGTGGTGCCGGAGGTGGTGGCGGCGGTGGCGGTGGCAATGTAAGCAATATTTGTGTTATGCAACTCTACTTTTAACTGTGAGTTTAATTCGCTTAAATGCATATACAATTTTCAACATTTTTTCATAAATCTTTGATGATAACTATATATATACATACGTAGAATCTCGTATTTCCTTTGGATTCTGAAAGGTTCCAAAAGAAAAATTCTGTTCAGTGCAGGATATAATTATATGCCATTCGTTGATGGTGTAATTGCAAAATTATTTGCTGACAAAAAAAAAAGATATGTATATCGACTATAAAACATAGTACAAAATATATAGCGAGTTGAAGTAATCTTATCGCGCAATTCTAACAATACTTTATTGAATATTTTCAGTAAGTAAATAGAAAAGGAGAAAAATTTCTTTGATTTAAAGTCAAAATTAGATAATTCCAATATAATGATACAATATAAGATACATTTTACATTTCTCGGCTAATTTCCGTTCGTAGTCTTAATTCATAAAAAGGTTAGTTAATTGGCTCTATCCATTAGTCATTATCTATTCACTGGATAGAAGTAGTAAGTTTTGTCTCTACTTCAACTTAATCAAACCTATTTCGTTTGTGTGCCATTATTTTGTTGTAAACCTTTCACTCAGTTGAAAATTCTTTTTATTTGAATGGCCAACAGAAAAAGGGTGGAAGTGGACCTCCTCCAGGACTGCCGGCAGGAAATAAAAACAAAGCCGGCGGAGGAGCTGACAAAGGCGGTAAAAAAGGGCAAGAGCAAAAACCAGCCGGAGGCGGTGCAAAGAAAGGAGGCAAAAAGTAACAACTGCAGAAAATGGAAAATATCTACAAATTACTCTCTATACAATATAAACATAAACAAATTAATTGCTAAGTTTTTTAAAACACATTTTCAATGTGCTTCGGCACACCGAAGGTTTTATACCCTTGCAGTGCTTTTCGACCATTTCCTTTGAGTCCATTTTGAATGTGAGATTACGCAAATACAAATCAAATTGGCTTTCAGAATAAATTGGAATAGGTTAATTTGAATGATTAAACCTTAATTAACTTAATTGGAATCGACTTTAAGTTTGGATTCAGTTAAAGCCTTATGCAAGGATATAAAGACACATAAGAGATTTATATATATAAGAGATAAATATGACGTTAATTATAATTGTTGATTAAATCATTTTACAAATGTGTTTGGTTTGAAAGTTAACAAATTCAACGTTCAACGTTCTCTCTCTTCCGCTTGGTTGCACTTCACTTAGCTGGAGCGAAACCACTCCTGGGACATGCCAAAGAACGAAGCTGCACTCGATTTGCTTTTGTTGGCGCCTTCCGATTTGCGCGTTGTCGCCGCCGGCTTTCTTGTTGGCGTGGTCTATATGGCAAAGAGAGAGAAGAGTAATGTTATTTATTAATTAGTTATATCAATTCCTAATTCCATGTGATTAATCAGTTAATTTATGGTTAATTCTGTTGAACATAGACCACACTCACATATACATACATACTCTCGTATTGGACACAAAGCATTTTGGCATTTGGCATAATTAGAGAAACGATTTATTAGCTTAGAGATCGCATGCTGGTAACGACTTTGGCTATAAATTCACAAATTTGTCTTAACGATTCGATTTCAATAATTGCAACGATTCATTAATTAGCATTTAAGACACTCAACAGCACTACACACACACAGAGACACTTACACATATATACATCATATACACCCACTTGGGCATACTCTTGATATATGTATATGAATGTGTGTTTATATATATATATATATGTATATATGTATATGTATGACCAGTTTCTGGCCACTTGCAAGTTTGAGGTTTCAGTTCGGTTTTGGCAAACTTTTCACCAAGCATCCTTACTGATGAACGACTAAAAATGAAGGAGCCAACATAGTAATGGAGTGGGAGTCGGAAGGATACAACAGCACTAGCAATAGCAGCAGCAGCAAGTTGCAGCTAATTAAAATTTGTTTTGCGGCATTTTTTGGGTTTTATTAATTGCTGATGGAATCAAATTTGTATAATTAAAATGCTTTTTCAAGTGTTCGTTTTTTTTTTTGAGACTTTTTCCCAAAAATTTCAAAGCATTTTCTATGCTAATTTGGCAAATTAAGTATGTCAAGGGAAATGCATAAACATTAAACGATATTCGCCATGCAGCTCATTTGAAAAAAATATGTATAGGTATTATTAATTGTAAACTATCAAAACTATGTACGACGAGTAATCAAAATCATACCCAGCTTGAGCAAACTGATGAAAAGTGTGTGTTATTATTGATCAACGATTACAAAGATATCCTACAAAAGAAATAATATGAACATTCGAAAGCATCGAATAAAAAGATAAGATAATAAACAGATTTTCAATAAACATCCTACAAAATAATTTATTTCGGAACATACCTTTTCTGTTTCCATGACCTCCGTTTTGCGTTCAGCAGCAATAGTTGGGGCTGTCGGTCCTTGGGGCGGCATTACAATGGGCAACAATGGGAACCACAGCGATGTTGAGCCCGAAGAACTTAGGCACAAGACATTGGGATCAGCTTCATGTGCCAATGGGGAAAAGTTATTGGGTAATACCATAGCGTCCTTTTGATTTTGCACAGAATTGGGTGTTAGTACACCAAATTCGCCGTGCAAACGATTCGAAGAGCGGGCCACATGTGTGGAAATATGTTCAGCAAATAGCTCAAAATCAAAGGGATCAATACAATCTTTTAGAGATAGTTGAAGAGAATGAAATCGATCAAATAACGAACGCTCTTCTCGAGTTATGCCAAATAATCGCTCAAGAAATTTCAAATCAAAATATAGTTGAAGGGAAATGTTTTGGCTAGATTTGGCACAGTCCGACGTGGACAAGGATTCGTAGTGGGAGAGAAGTTCAGACAAGAGTTTCTGATTAAAGGCATGTAGAACTTTGGGTGGCAGAGTTTGTGGCACAGCCTGATTTAGGGAATGAATAAGATCGTGGAGATAAGTTTGAAGCGATAGTCGAGGCTGAATCGGTATGCGTATGGTAGACTGAACACTTTCAGCTGGTTCATCCTCATCGCACTGCTCCAGTGTTTGGCTTTGCCAGAGCTAAAAGACAAATAAACTTAAGTCATCAGAAATCAATTTAACCACAGGTGAAGCAAGAGTTCACTTACGGGAAAATCTCTAAGTACGACTTCATGATTCATTATTTTGGGCATTTTATCCTCACAGCTGTTTGCAGATAAAACATTGTCGATTACCAGCAACCAAAATTGAAACATCTCGTCCTCAATTAGGCCACAAAGACGTGGCCAATGCTCTAAGCCCATGGAATTAGCTGACCATTGCCGCCAGCTTGAGGGTGGGCAAAAGCAAAGCTTTAAATTTGGACACAATTCCACCAAAGCTAAGGTAACGGATAACGTCTGAAGCAAAGCACGCCGCTCCTGAAGCTTTAGACTCTTTAGACGACCCAAATATTCGGTTATTTGCTCTTGGGCTGTTTCCCGTAGAAATTGTATTAACTCTAGCTTATCCTCTGATCTGCAAGTCTGCTCATGCAGCAGCACATTCATTTCCTTAACAATATCAGCTAGATAGGAATCAAATTGCTTGCAAACATCAATCGTGGAGCTATCATAGCCTTTGGTGCGATTGGCTAGTCGTTTCGGTTGATCGCTGAGGGCTGCGGCCAGACTCAGGGGTAGATCTTCGCTCTGTTCCCGCCACATTTGTTCAGCAACTGGCAGCTGTCCTGTTTCCACTTGCTGTAGTACTTTCTCATAGGTCTTGGTCATGGCTAACGACCAACTGTTTCGTATGATTTCTCTTATCCGCTTATGGATCAAAGGCATATACTTCGTACCATAGAAATCCAACTGGCTGGCATTTAAATTCCAAAGTTGCTCCAAGTGATTGAAATTTAGCCTTTCCTGAGTTGCACTGGCAGTGGACTTTATGTCCTGAATAGTTTGCATATTGCTGACTAAAGCAAAGATCTGCTCTAGTTGTTTTGATGCCAACAAATCGATTTTATCCAGAAACTGCTGTAAGGCTGTGGACATTTCATGCACCTCCAGTTTAGGATCATCAAATTGCGGCTTAAAGTTAGCTATAATATCGGGAAGAAGGTATGCCAATTGCCTTTCGTTGCTCTCCATGCGATTAACACTTGGGGTCCAAGACGACGAATTGCAATTCTTAATCCTTGAAAACAGTAGGCCACCATTCTCTGGAAGTAAAACGATTTGTGAGTGAGGAAAGAAATGGATTTCACATATATACCCACATACCCAACAAACACTTCTCAATTAGCTCTATGGTATCGTTTAGTATGCCTAAACTGGCCAAAATTCGTTCTTTTACCCGTCGTGGCTCTTTGCCTGTTTTACTCTGTAGTGAATTTAAAAAGGCTGTTACCCTCAAATGTAGAAAAGTTTTGGTAGCCGCCATCAAATCACATTTATCCAAAAGTAAAAGGCTTTGTAGACAATCCACAGCCACCTCGCTATTTATAGTCTCTCTTTTTAGCACAGACATTATTGCCTGCTTAATGGTCACATGGAATGGTCGAAGGATTTCCCATTGTTTTGCAGCCACAGGAAGCTTTTGCATCAATTCGCTTTGTCCATCCAACTGGAGGCCTGTGCTGATGTGGCGACTAAAAATAAATAGTTCGGTGGCCGCATAGAAATGCTCATTGTCGATATGTGTCCAAATTAGCTCCGGCAAGGACGTAAGTAGCTTTATCTGGACCATGCAACTATAATAATTCTGTAATTTTTTATTTGTGGTTCTTTTGTCATGCCCCTCTAGCATGGCATTTTGCGCAGGTGGTGACAGGGTATCTTTGAATCCCAGCAACTGTTGTTCATTCAGTTTCCTGCAATTCTCTTGCACATGATGCACCTGCTCAATGAGAGTCCCAGCTGAGGTTTGCATAGCTGCTATGGTGTCCGCTGCTTTCAGCAGATCCCTGTAGCGCTCTCTATTTAAAAAAAAAAAAATGGTTGAAAAAAGAAGGTGTTTTTTTTATGTATTTCCTCTTCCCACGATGATGTGGCATTCCACGCCAGAATTTACTCACCCAACTTGTGTTCGCAGTTCTTCCCGCTTGTTCTCCACAACTGTCTGGATCTTTTTGTGCACAGCGTCGATTTCGGACACATTATTCTGTTCGAATAAAGTGTCCACATTTAAATTTAACAAACTTGCCGTCATTTTACCTAAAATTAATAACAAACAACTTTGGATAGTTATCGAAACTCAGCTGTTTGCTTATCGATAAATTCGATAGTTTCACTTCGCAATTATTTGTTGTGACTTTAGGGTGGACAATTACGAATTGTTTCTGTGATGTCGTTTTATTCAGATCATTAAATAATTTACAAATAATATGTTTTAAATACATTTGTTTAACAAATTTTCGTCAATAGAACTTGCGTTAAGGTCTCACTAATCGCAGAACACGTTATCGTCTATCAGCAACACTGTATAGTCAGTCCATCACTAACACAACAGTCCGTCACTAAAAAAACTTCTCCACAGATGGCGACACAATGTCTATAAATTTGCAGATGTCGCCACCGTGCTTCGACTGAACCGTAGCGCTTGTGGTTCAGCCCTTAGCACTTCCCGCTCAGACCTTAGAACTTCCCGCGCACTTCGGCAAGCTGGTTGAAGCGAAATGAGCAGTGGCGAATTGGAAAAACAGCTGAGCCAGACGTGTTTGCTTGTTTTTGGTGCAGGTGGCTCATTTGATGAGGCTCAATAAATGCATCTTTTCCAGATGGAAAACGTAACTATTCCAATTGATCCCGGAATTTGTTTCATGGAATTAGATTAATTGACCAATAAGAAGCAAAAGTTCATTTATGTTAAATTATAGTGATCGATTTTTGTATTATTAAAATTGGATGCTCTTTGGACGCTCAACTAGCATATTCCTTGAGTATGGATCCAGCAATGACTAAGCGCTGAATCTCCGAGGTGCCTTCATAAATTTCAGTTACCCTAGCATTTCGATAATATAATTCAGCCGGCATATCTGTGACATAGCCCATTCCGCCCAGCACTTGAATGCACTGGTGGGCACAATATGTTGCCGCCTCGGAGGCATGCAGCTTGGCCATTGAAGCCTCCTTGGTTATTGGGTGCCCATTGTCTTTGAGCCATGCGGCGCGCCAGGTGAGAAGCCGCGATGTTTCCACTCGCAAGGCCATGTCGGCCAACTTTTGTTGGATCATTTGCATCTTGGATAACTGTTTGCCAAATGCCAGCCGCTTCTGGGAATAATCCACAGCCAGTTCAAGAGCAGCCTGAGCAATTCCGGTTGCCTGGGCAGCTATACCGATTCGTCCACAGTCCAGAGATTCCATGGCTATGCGAAAACCGTTTCCAGGCATTGATAAAATTTGATTTCGTGGCACTTGGACATCTTCGAGGACTAGTTGGCAAGTGGAGGTTGCTCGCATTCCCATTTTATTTTCCTTTTTGGATATACTCAGGCCGTTGACGTCTTTGTGGGTAAGAAATGCGGTGATGCCTTTGTGTCGAAGAGTTTTGTCTATTGTGGCAAACACAAGCCCTCCACTGGCTTCCTTGGAGTTTGATATCCAGGCTTTGGTGCCATTGAGCAGGTACGTTTGCGTTTCATCATTCAATTTGGCAGTGGTGCTGGCTGCGCCGGCATCAGAACCATTGCCCGGCTCTGATAAAGCATAAAAGGCAATGTGTTTGCCTTGGGTGAAGGGCTCCAAAAACATCTGTTTCTGCTCCTCCGTGCCATGTTGCTGAACTGTTCCCACATACAAATTATTAACTCCCATAACTACCGAAACGGCTGCATCGCCACGAGCAATCTCCTCCATTCCAATGGCATAGGCCTGATAGTCCAAACCAGAACCACCTAAAAAATACAGACAACTCCATTTAAATTACCCATCGAAATGCTCTTTTTTTCAGGCACTCACCATATTCCTCTTTTACTGTCACTGCCAGAAGACCAAGTTCACCCAATTTTTTGATCTGCTCAGTTGGAAAAAGCTCTTTACGATCGTGATGACGGGCGGAAGGAGCCAATTCGGCATTGGCAAACTCGCGACAGGTCTTCTGTAGAATCTGATGAGTCTCTGAAAGAGAAGACAGGCAGGCAATGCCTCTAACGCCAGTTCGTTGACCTGCAAAAGATATTTTATATTCGATTTTGTATTAACGTCATCATGGCCTTGCCTAGTGCCCAGGTCGTTCTGAACATCTGCAGCATGTCGGCACGATCGGCAAAAGCTTTCGCCTTTGACTGTCTCGCGGAAACGTTCGTCGCGTACTGGTAACAACAAACAGCAACCAGCAAGACTATCGTCCATCCATGAACCACACAGCTGGAAATAGCTTTTATATGCATGCGGGAATACTCTGAAACCACTGAGTCCAGAGGCGTCTGCCATTTTAAAAAGCTTATTTTTGTAGCGACGAAATCAGAGCCTAGACATCTGATCTTTACAAATTTTAGTATTAACTTCAGTATTAAAAAAAACTCAAATTTGTAAATAATATCAATTAGTAACTTGGAAAGCATCCCCTTTCGTTCTTCATTCTTTAATGACGCCGTCTTTCTACGCATTGATATGCAGTGGAACGACATTCACGTTTGCATATATTCTGGATAGATAAGTTTCTTTGTGTGCTGGAAGCTTTTTTTTTGTACAAAAGCCACACGCTGCCAGGTAGAAAGGTCGGAAAAGAGGTTCAACGCTTTTCGGAAATTGTATGCAATGCTAATTTTTTGAATTTCAAATTTATGCCATTTCTTTTAAACACACCCACTTTTCCCACTTAGTTCTACGATTTTCTAATTGTTTTTTTTTTTTTTGTTATTAAATGCTCAAGGCCCAATGAAAAATGAAAACGAAAAATCTAAAACAATGATTAAAATCGAAAATTACAATTTTCAAAGTCTTTCAATTTCTTGAAAACTTTTATCACAATTTTAAATATTTTATGGATTATTAAATACATAGATTAAATATGAAGCCAAATAGAAATCTTG
This sequence comes from Drosophila insularis, assembly GCA_018903935.1. Taxonomy (NCBI): domain Eukaryota; kingdom Metazoa; phylum Arthropoda; class Insecta; order Diptera; family Drosophilidae; genus Drosophila; species Drosophila insularis. The sequence goes on from JAEIFP010002295.1 coordinate 7,039,119, forward strand.
TCCAATGGTATTCATTGAAACAAGTCCTCAAATTCTATAGCCAACGACTAAATTGAAAAAATGCCTAACAAACAATGGTCAGCAAATCATTTTTCTGTGACTCCTTTTTCTTATCATGCCTATAAAAGTGCTTAAAAGGACAAACAAATAAATGTAATTTTTTTTAACATTAGAAATTAACAGTTCTCTGGTAGCTTTAAATGGAATTTACAGAACTATGTAAAAACGCGACGCCTAAAAGAATGCATCACATTTTTAATTTCTATAATTACTTTGATAAAGAAAATCCAAGTGGGCTTTTCTTGTCTGTTTCAATATAAGTATTAAAAAAAAAAAACACAACACCATTTTTGCTTGCAATATTGTACAACGAAACCAAAATTATTTATTTTGTTACGAAAAGGCACGAATTTGTTCAACGAACAATGAATTATTTAATACAACGCGGTAAAGTGCGCGAACAAGCGATTAGTGTGCCTGAAGGATTGCCCGAATTGCTATCAGATATAACACGAGAAGTCCTGCGATGTCAGCCGACTAAAGAGTGCCTGTGCCAGTTTATAATAGATTATCTCCACTCGGTGATAGTTACGCGTGAGAAGGCCATGGGTGAGTCAATAATCGTACCTATATCTTTCCTAAGTGGCATGATGAATGCTGTTTATGTCTCGTTATATGTAGTTGCAAGAAGCATATTGGATCGTGCTTTGCGTCAAGTGGATAACATTATATCAGATCTGTGTATATGCGATCTATCCAAAGAGAAAACCGATATGATGGCCCAGGTAATGGAGGATTGTTTTCGCAATTTTCTTGAGAAACGTCGCTGTGAGATGCGTCGTGGCAAGGAGACAATCAATTTCGATAACATTGACATATTTGAAGAATTAATATACAAATGCAACTTTTCGGATGAAGAAATGGCCATGTCCAGGCCAGCGATCGAAAGTGCCTACAAGCGTTTTGCTGAAGCCTATATGGCAGCGGGTCGCGCTTCTGATGGCACCGATGTCCTCTATCAATATTTCCGAGATCGTGAGCTTAAACGTATCGAGGAAATGACCCGAAATCAGGCTGCCATCACAATACAAGCGGCCTGGCGTGGCCATTGGGTGCGCAGTCATATCATCAAACACTTATGCACTTGTACCTGTATGACGGTAAGCCTTCTGCTCGAAAATTATATTTATAATACTATTCAAATAATGCATTTGCTAGGAGGAAAAAGCTGACGCCACGGAGGTCATTCGAGACACGGCAGCACGCGTTATTCAGCGTTTCTTCCGCAACGTTTCGGTAAGTTACTTTTACTTATAGTTTACTTTTCATTACTAGCTTTCGTTCTGCAATTAGCGTGGAGTAATGAAACACCATATCGCTAATCCTTGCGGAGACACTTTGGAGACAAAGAGCGAGCGATCAACTTCTACACACTCGGCTGAAAAGGCGTCAAAGACAGCTGTCGCTACTCCATCTCCCACAGTCGGGTCGGGCTCGACTAGAATTTCACCTAAGATGTCTGGTGCTCCAATTGCGGCTGAAACAACAGAAGCTGCTCCACCAGCTGAACCGCACCTACCGGAGGAACCAGTTGCTCCCGAAGCAGAAGCAAAACCAACTGAAGCAGCAGATGTTGTTCAGGAAACGGCTGCAGAGGCTCCTGTTGAAGAAGAAACATCTCCAACCGCAGCAGCTCCAGATGAAGAAGCTGCTCCAGTCGAAGCGCCTGCTGATGAAGCACCCGCAGCAGCCACCGAAGAAGCAACAGTCGAACCCGCTGAACAACCAGAAGCTTCTCCAACAGAAGGTGAAGCAGAACCTCAAGTGGAAACCACGGAAGCATCCCCACCACCGCCAGACGAAGAGATTCCCGCTGAGGAGCCAGTTCCGGCAGAGGATTAACATGATATCTTCTTTTCTTTTTTTTTTTTGTGAATTTTACTTGACATTAAATCAAATTTTGGACTGTTGGCGATAAAGAAACATATTTTATTCATCAAGGCACTTCTCATCTATCCAGTCACTAAAGGTGGAAACCCGTGTATAAACGTCGGGCGAAAGATAAAGTCCACAAACTACTAGACCATAGGAAACAATGCCCACTTGTCTCAAGCCGTGATCTGTACTCATCACCAAGGGACCGCCGGAGTCTCCCTAAAGCCCAAGTAGAGAATTCAATAGAATGCGAGTACAGTCCATAAATTTAAGTAGCTTACCGAACATGCTCCTCTGAAAGGTCCTCGAGCACAGATTTCCGTATTCGTTACACTTTCCATGCCCATTTCCCGGCATTCTCTATTCGTTATTGTATTATAGTTCATGCGTTGTAATATGCTGGGATAATTGAATGCATCTAAAAAGGGAAACGGTACCGGAAGGCGTAGACCCCATCCAGTTAAGGTCACGGGAACTCCACCGCCCACAAAACTATTTTTACCCCTGCTGGCATACTCAATGGAGGAAATGCTTTTGTTATTCAGCTCCAATGGCGGTTCAATCGATAGCACAGCTAAGTCACTGGTAACCAGTTCCTTATAATTTGGATGTATATCATAGGCGACAACCCGAGAGCGAGCTCCTCGCTCCCCCAGATTACGTATTCCGGCCACCACAGACATTCGCGTCACATTCAATCCATGACAGCAATGGGCGGCAGTCAGGATGCGATTGGGTTTGATTATGGACCCACCACAGAAATGCATATGTCCCTCGGCTGTTCGATACTGCAGCGATACTTGATAGGGTATATGCTCCCCAGCTGGGACATCGGCTCCCCCGACTATCCTTGATGGGGTATAACCACTGGGTTGACGAGCTGAAACACCATGAAGCTCAACTTAAGTCTGGGAACTTGCCCAAATATTCCTACCCAATACTCACAATTAAGTCGCCCTGTGGCTATGACAATGGAGAGAGCCATTATAACCATTAGTTGCGCTAGTTCCATGTTTACTAAAAGTTTATGGCATTATGGCTATATATATATATATATATATATATATATATTGAAAGAATAAACCATGTGGGCCATTAGCAAAAATTTGCATAGATATTGCAAAAGCATATGTAACTAGGTCAACTACAATATATGTATGTATAAGTTATGCCATTATATTTGATCTTGAAATTCAACAGAAATTAAATAACATTATGCTGGTACTTGGATGATTCAATAGGTCACACAAAAAATTTACTATCCAAAATAAATTACAGCCTATTCCATGAGAAAAAGGTTGTATCCAAAGTTGAAAATACATATATGAAGAAACGAATCTTAACTTGCATTTAATCAAATTGAATTTATTAATCAAAGTCATATAAGTCTTAATTTCTATTCTATTATTTGAATCATTGGAATATGAATTACAGATCAATCGATAGAAACAGACTCCAAATCAACTTGATCTTTTAAAATATATATCAGATTTTTGACAGATTGTTGGAAATTATATGAAAATAGTTTGAAAATGTAATCAACAGGTTTCTATTTAAGCCATTCTCTCCTTGATCCAGCTATCAAACATAGATACCCGAGTATAGACATCGGGACTGTTGGAGGCACAAAAGGCAGTGCCATAGGAAACGACGCCAACTTGTTTCAATGACTCTCCATTACGCATCACTAGGGGACCACCCGAATCACCCTGTGAAGCAAAAAGTTAGAGTAGAATTTTCCCAAGGGTTTTTGCCAAACTTACATTACAAGCTCCCTTGCCAAAACGTTCCAAGGCGCAAATTTCGGTATCTGTCAATTGGGTCATAGTTTCCTTGCATTTTTGGTTACTCAACGTTTTGTAATTTAATTTCTGCAATATTGTGGGATACTTGGCAAAGGGGCCAGTACCAAAATGGAAAACAGAACCCCAACCAGTGAGTAGAACCTCTTGATCGGATGGCACCAAATCGCTGCCGCTCACATCGATAGTGTCAATGCGTTTGCCATCCACCTCGAAGGGCGGATCGATTTTCAGTATGGCAATATCACTCGTAACCAATTCCTGATAGTTGGCATTCATTTCATAGGACTGAACTTGCGAACGTATGCCAGTGGAATCATTGAGATCCCTTATGCCCGCCACTACACTGATTCGACTAGCATTTTGCCCATTCACACAATGGGCGGCGGTCAGGACCCGATTGGGTGCGATTAGAGAACCACCGCAAAAGTGCCTCTGTTGGCCATTGCGTGTAAGGAATTGCATGGAGATTTGATAGGGTACATATTCATCTTCGGGCACATCATAACCGCCTACAACTCGCTCCTGAGAATTGGTATCTGCTTCCTCGAAATAAGCGTCAACTGGAAAAAATTTGGGAATTCACTTGGGTGGACTTGGTTGCAGGACTCTTCTCCACTTACGATCATGAACATGGCCATTCGCTAGAGCTAATGTAGCTACCAAATATAGAATAACGACTCGATACATTGTGTTTAAATATTTGCAATCGACTGCTGTGAATGCATTGACTGTGGCCTTTTATACCCCAAAATGCAATTAATTTGGATGAATTAGAATTTTATCGTTTGGTAGTAGTTTGGTAGAGTGTGCCACTGGGTGGTTGCAGCTGTGGGTGGTCTATGGAATAGAGTACAAGGTTGTCAATTTGATAATGAAAGAATAGTGCTGCAGACAATGAAAATCGGCCAGTTCCCTCATACTCCACAGTAGTTCCTCAAGGTCTGTTTTTGTTTATTCTGAGAATGACACGCCTACGTCTTGGCATGGCATCGAAGTTGTTTCTTCAGCTTGATCTTGTTAGAGTTTTAATCAGCGTATAATTTAAATATTCCGATTAAACAAGAGGCAACTTGGCGTTGGCAGCCGACATTTCTTTTAATTCGCCAGCAAAAGAGACAGACGACAGACAGACAGACAGACAGACAGACAGCAAAACGAAAGAGGATACCAACCTGCCCGCCGCTGGCAATCAACACCTTCGATACGGGACTCGAGCCGAATGGTTATATCTCTGTGTGGCTCACATGTTCGATGCAAATCAGATGTCTGGGCGGGCTGCTCAGCTCTGTGTGTGCTCTGTGTCAGTTCCGGCCTGATTGCATCCACCTAATGAATCATTTTGCTGTGGACCGCTGAAACTGCCTGTCTCTCCCTCTTGCTCTCTGTCTGTTTGTCTGCCTGTGTGTGGCTTTGGCATGGATGTGGCGCAAATTAATTATGCACACCTTTCGGAGGATTCGCGGATTCTGAAGGTCTTGATCTCTTGACTACTGTGTTAATTGTTGCTGCGAATGCGGATTTCACTATGGATAAATTTTTTCTTACCGATTTGAACCTAAAATGGCTTTATTACTATAAGCCCTGTGTGTGTGTATTGGCGCCTCTCTTGGCTTTTTGTTAATTGGACCACCCTGTCACGACGATACAGGCCAAGGCTTATAGCCCTTTTCCCTCTCTAACTCATGCTTGTATAAATTCTATTTTTAGTTCTTGTATTGCCAATTTGCATATGACTTTTGCCTTTGGACAGCCTGTTAATAGGTTAATCCCCTGACAATAACTTATTGGAATAATGTAATTGTGAAAAGCCATTTGTATTCTAGCCAAGGACAATTTTATATCGCTTATTTTCCCAAAAAATGGGATGAAAGATGAGAAAATTTCTTATGTCAAAAGTGGAAATGATTTTTAGAAAGAGAGTCAGCTTTAGCTCGGTGTAAGGAGAATCGAATTTTTGTATGTAACTAAAAGTCTTATGCCATTAACTAGGACACACAGTAGTTCGCATTTGGCGCGATCGCCAGCTGTTTTATTTAACCAGATTGCTTGCGTGTGTGAATATCATAAGCTTAATTTCAACTTATGGCCATAAGATCCAATCATATTCATGCCACTTGACAGAAGCGCCTACCTGTTGTCATCAATTAGGTAACAAGCTCACGCGACCGATAAATAAATTTCTGTATCTGTATCTGCATCTTTAGACTGGGCCAAGATCTTTTTACCCTGTTTCGTGGCTTATCTGATTTGCAAATAAAAAAAATCTGTCCCTGGCAACTGCTGCGTATGTGTATTTGTGTGTGTGTGTGTGTGTGTGTTTGCCAATGGAGTATCATAATTTATATGCCCCACACTGGATACTATGGACAGAGAGAAGATAAAGAGGTGAGGCAGTTGGTAGGGTAAGCACCTTGCAAATGCTAAGCAAATTAAGTACTAAAATAAATGACCAATTTAACTGATTAAGCAATACATGCAATTAATTTCATTTGTTTGTATGAGATTGGAAAATTAATTGCCTTGAGCTCAAGAACATATAACAAATCCTTGCTAAAGGAATATTTCCATAATCAACTTGATTGTGTTAATGGAAATATTTTCTAGTTCACCATTTTCAAAACAAACATTCGTTAAACCAACAAAAGAGAGTCAAGTCAATAAATCATTTTACTGGACATCAAAAGCGGCAGTCATAAAAACTGCACCGTGAATGTGGCATGTTTTCCTGTTGGCCACACGCACAATTCACAGGAACTTGACTTGGCCGCCAAGAGGAGCAATCAAGCAAAATGTCATAATAATGATGGCGTTTCGGCGGTGAGGCCAATGGACCTGACCATTGCCCATTGCCTGGTACCTGAAACTCGACCTAAAGCAGGATGCTTATCTTGTTAACACCGATCTGTTGCCGCCCGGCGTCAAGTCCAATAAAAAATAATAAAAAAGAAATGAACACACAAGGCACAAGAGTTGAAAATGGCAGAGAGACAGACAAATGAACCTTTTGATGAAATGATTAAAATGCATTTTATTAACCAGAATTTTAAATTAACAATGTCTGCAAAAACAAAAAACGGCAATGTCAAAGTCGATGACACAAGTTTTAATGTTGTGAGAAAATAAAGAGAAAAAGTAAAGAATGAAAATAAAAGACTTGATTTAATATCAATCTAAACCTATTTCTGCTTGTAATACGCCTCAAGAATACTTTTATATGCTTAACTTCTTGCCAAAAACCACCTTGAACCATTTTTGTTTGTAGATAAAATATATGTAAGATATTGCTAAATTATACTCTGGGATCCGTAAATAAATACTGATAAATATTACATAAACTGCTATAAAAGCTTGTGGTAAGATTAAACAGATTCATTGTCTAGGGAGTCAGCATGTCAGTAATTTGCATTTTTCTACTCACTGTTAGCCTCGTTGTGGGTGAACAATTGGACGAACCATCACGTATAAATGGCGGTCAATCGGCGAATGAAACGGTTCCCTATCAAGTTTCCATGCAAATCTTTCGCCGTGGCCGTTGGCAACATTTCTGCGGTGGCTCCATAGTCAGTCCTCAGCATGTCCTTACGGCTGCCCATTGTGTGGAGAAAATGAAGGTGGAGGATATCAGTGTAGTAACTGGTACACTCAACTGGAAAACGGGTGGACTGCGCCATAAGGTGGTGGGCAAGCATGTTCATCCGCAGTACTCGATGACTCCCCGCATTATCAATGATATTGCCTTGGTGAAAGTTACGCCAGCTTTTCGTCTGCATCGCGGTGATATCGGCACCATACATTTGGGTAACAGCGATCGCATAGGGGAGAAGGTAGCAGTTCGTCTAACTGGTTGGGGCTCAACAACATCGACTAGTGCCTCGGCTATGTTGCCAGATCGTTTGCAGGTTCTTAACTATCGCACTATCTCGAATGAGGATTGCAAGCAAAAAGGATTTCGTGTTACTGGTAATGAGATTTGTGCTTTGGCCGTGCATGGTAAAGGAGCTTGTATGGTGAGTGGATTTGGTTAGACAACTCTGAAAACAATTCAATTCTCTCCCTTTTCTTGGGAAACAGGGCGATTCGGGGGGCCCATTGATAAAGCCAGGTCCGCAACCTCAATTGGTGGGCATTGTATCCTATGGAAGTGCCACCTGTGCCCAAGGTCATCCAGATGTTTATACGCGTGTCTCCAGTTTTTTGCCCTACATCAGCAAAGTTATCAATCAGGACTTGCCCTAATAAATATCCAGTGACATCGTAAAAAAGTGAAGAAATAAATTCCTCTTACATTAAATTCTTTTTTTGGTTTTTTTTTTTTGCTTTTTACTTGGCTGTTGGTTTTCGTTTTGGCGACTAATTAAAAATCTTGTTGCCACAGACGACTCTTCTGCCTTTTGGGGCTTGGCCTGACTCCAACATTGGGCCAGGGGGAAGTTGGCAAGGGCATGGAACTGGGCATGGGCAACCATGATAAATGCAAAAAGCAATTTATCGCACATTTAACTCAATTCAGTTTCTTTATGGGCGAGGAGGACTCCTCGAAGTGCGGTCTGCTGGTCTGGTCTGGTCTGGCCTGGTCCAGAGCCAAGACAAAGTTTCTTTTACTGACACGCACACGCCAATGAACTGCGACTACAACTCTCAACTCTCAAGTTGGACTCCACGACACGGTCCATGGACCCATCCATGCCATGTTGTGGTGCGCCTTGCTGTAATTCGATATTAGATTTTATGTGCGACAAATACGAAGTGCAAACATTTTTATGTTTTAACAATTTCTATGCTGCATTTTCTATTTGCCGAGTCTGAGGCGTCTTGGCGCTCTGTGGAGCTTTGTAATTAAGTTCAAATAATATGGAGCTCATGGCTTTTTCGGTGTCTTGGTTTGGTATTCTCTTTCGAAGCACTTTACAACAAAAGTGTGAAACACAAAAAGCAGGAATTAATCATAAAGATGAAATGAATGAAAATGTCATAAAAAACATTTAGATAGATAGATGGAAATGGGTGAAAATGACTATCAGAACTGTGCTCCGTTTTGATCAATTTGATTGACCGGAATGGCTTAGGAATTTCAGACTTGATTCAATCAGACATACCTACATATATAAATATGTACATATATATTTGTAATTCTCCCATTGAAAACTTTGCATCACAGTGTAATTTGTTACTTGCTCGTTTCACGCTCTCAATTTACCAGTTCGAAAGTTCGATATGGTATCCGATGATGCTTCTCTGCCTTAACATGAAAAATCTGGCATTTCCCTGTCAAGCCAGCTAACAGCGGGTCAAACAAGTGAAAACAAAGTGAAATCATCCCCTTACCAATTTGCCCCTTCACCTCTTTCAGTTTGTATTTTCTCTAGAGACATAGTACACATATTTGTATATGTTAAAGCCCCATCATATATGTACATAAATTCATTTAGATCAATCAATTCAATTTGTTTGTCAATAAAAACCTAAATGAGTATTTCATTTAAACAAATTAAGAATTCGACCCATTTGAGAAATTCCAGACTTGTATGCAGACTCCTCAACAATTAAAATTGACGCTTCTTCCAAGTTGATTCCCTGATTTTTATTTTTATTTTTGTTCTTAAAACGAAAATGCAATGAAAATATGGATATGACTCTGACTGACTTCAGAGTCCACAGAGTCCAAAGAGTCCAGAGACCCATTGTCCAGAGAGACCAACAAACATTGCCATCTTTGTTGACTTTTCATTGTCAATTAAAATCAAATAAATTTATTTGCCTGCTTGACTTTCGATGGCCAAGTTCGTTCACTGATTCAAAAATAAAGATCATTGTCAAGCCAAACAGAGAACGAAGGGTAACTAGAGAGAGGTTTATAAACCCCCTCTTAAATAGATAAATTGAACTTTGAGAAAAGAAAGAGATTGTAACATAATATAAACTTATGAACTTATCTATATTTCAATTGAAACCCATTTAAATGGACGCCACTGCTATAATGATTATTTTGTGTATGGTGATTATTTTGACCTTCTTCTTTTTTGGTGGTCAACACAAAATCATTTAGAGAAAAAGTTTAATAAACAATTATTTGGCCTTGCCCTGGTTGGCAACCGATTCCATGGCCTTTTTAACCATTTCGGGATCGCCGAGAAATTGTATTTTTCCCACAGGTTTGATACATTCATCAAGGTCATAGACAAATGGCAGGCCAGTGGGTATATTAAGGCCCATAATGGCTTCATCGGATATTTCATTAAGATGTTTGATCACGCCCCTCAGACTATTTCCATGGGCAACTATAATAATTTGTTTGCCCTCCCGTATTTGGGGCACAATCACTTCGTTCCAATATGGCAAAGTTCTTTCGATAGTCAGCTTAAGGGATTCCGTTTTGGGAAACTCCTCGGGTTCGGGTCCATTTTCACAATAACGCGGATCATTACGTATTTCATTGTAATACTTGTGATCCTCTTCCATGGGCGGTGGAGGTGTATCGAAGCTTCGGCGCCAAATCTGAACTTTTTCCTCACCAAATTTCTTGGCTGTTTCAGTCTTATTGAGACCAGTTAGCCCGCCATAGTGCCGTTCATTTAAACGCCAAGTTTTTCTAATCGGTATTTCCTTATGCCCGCTGGACAAGAGTATTGCCATCAGCGTGTCGTTGGCCCTCTTCAATACAGATGTGTGGGCAATATCAAACTCTAGCTTGGCCTTTCTGATGGCTGTGCCGGCCAAGCAAGCCTCAACCAATCCATTCTCACTGAGGGCCGCATCGTACCAGCCACAGAATAGATTCTTCTTATTCCATTCCGATTCCCCATGACGAACCATTACAATCTTATATTTAGCTTTCTCTTTATCTACAGAAATTCCAGAATCTTTGGAATATAATCGAATAGCGTTTTTACCAATCAGACGATGGAATGTATTTCTCAAAGATAAGGCCATTTTAAAAAATTTGGAAAAAAATATATGTAAATGCAAAAGATTTTAGAAATTAATATCACAGATTGCCAAGAGTCTTTCAGAACTGATCAAAACAAACTACATAGGTATTACGTATTTCAATGAAATATAATCAATCATTTTCGAAAACCAATTAAGCCGCGAATCATGTCAACTGGCTTACACCAGTCTAAGAGCCCGATTATGAGGCTTAAAAAGCAACAACAGAAACAACAACAAAAAGCTGCGAATAAAATTCAAACAAGAAGCTAAGTAGACAACATTGTAAAAGTAGCTGCCGCCGACTCGGCCTCGGTTACTCTTTCCCCAGGCAATTAAAGTCACAAAAAATGTCAGCGGCGATAAATTGTTTTTAAGTGCGTTTTTTCATCGAAAGTTGTCAAAAAGTGTTAGAAGAAGAAAATTTTCACCGCAGGCCGCGCCAAGCAATAGCTTTTTGGATGTTTATCAACACCCAACGACCACCACCGCCGATGCGTGAGGCCCCCATATCGAGGTGTGGCGACAACCACATGAACATTGCGGGGACACGCAAAGTCGCCACAGAGCCATGCCAGACTTAGAGCCAGATCCAGAGACACACCGACCGAGACAGCAAACGAGGAGCATCCATGTGGCCTGATAGCCAGGCGATAAGCAACATTACCGTACAATTTTCAATTAACACGAAAGAAAATTGTGAATACCACGAAAATCGAAAAGACGAGAGACAACGATGGAACGTTGAAAATTTCATAGGATCATGGCGCTTGCAGGCAAAACTTTGTTTACTTGCCTCTACAAATTGTCTAATCTCTTGCAAGGAGTTCTGTGGTAAAGGGGATGGGGGAGGAAACCCTGATCTATGGTAGCCGTTAGTGTCGCCGGCAGTGAAAAGTTGTCGACCTGAGCACAAAATAAATATCGACAAATGTCTTGAACAAAAAACCACTAGCCAACCCAAACAACCAACCAACCAACTGACCATGTCAGACAATTTATCATCTCGACTTGGCTTCCAAGTTCGGCCGTAAAAGCTTCTTTATGGCTGCTTCTGCATTTCGTTTTGTTTTGTTTTTTTTCTTTCGTTTTTGGCCAAGAACCGTCTTCAATGGGCCAGCTGAAAGTTTGAAGTTTAGTTTTGACCATTTTCGAAGCACAAATCTTTTATTTTACGATTAGTAGAGGGGCCAAGAATTTTTAACAGGCTTTTAACTTCTTATGAACGGCATGATTTGTATCCCAAAAACTATATATGTATATAATACATTCGTTTAATTAGATAGGGAATTAAATTTCACATATTATTTTTAGACGTGCCGAAATGGTTACCTAAATCATCTACTACATCTTTATATTAGAGGCTGAGAAAATAAATATTTATGTATATTAACCTAAGGTTAAAATGTTTTTAAACTGAAACCAATCCACATTATCAGACCATTATTATTTTTAAATAAAAATCAATTTAAGTATAGTATGACCTAAATTAAATAAACATTTATTTAAGAGTCAAATTAGTTTTGGGCATTTTAAGTTATAATATGTACCTAAAGATTTATCACAATACTTAGTTTTAACTGATGCTTGACAAGTTTCATTCGAGTAGCTTGTCTTAATTACAAATTTTTGAGATAACATACAATTTTAGTAACATCAATTTTTTTCTTGATCAGCATTAGAAATTGAGGCGATATAGGCATATCCTTTCTGTCTTTCCTTTTTACGCCTTCGACCAGAAAGATACAGGGATGAAACTTGGTAATTAACTTGTTTATTTCCCAATTGAGATCAAACTTTATTGGATTATATATAGTTGCTTTAGAAACCAACGATTAAAAATCTGACCCCATTGAGAAATATTTTATATATAGAAAAATCTTATTAAAGTACGCTTTAGTAAGAAGCTTCTCGTTATTTGGAAAAATTTAAGAAAATTAAGAAAATTTATTGAAGAAATAAATGATTTAAAAATATATTTGGTATTGTCTAACGATTTTATTATTTTAGGACAATGTTTGTATATGTTTTAGTAGACAGATGTCATTCCAACGATCAGCAAAAGGGTATAACTTGGTCAGTTAAGTGGACTAAAAACTAATGGACTAGAAAATTAGTCAGAGGTATAATATAATTTCTGGTAATTCAAATGAAACTAAAAAATTTTAGTTGAGTTGATAAATAATTTTATAATTTACTGAAACTACTCGATGGAATAAACTAGTTAAATTAACTGATATGCAGCTTCTAAATTCATTTTTTAACTCGTATATTATAATTACCAGATATTTATTTTCCCATCTAATAAAGTCAAAATTAGTTGCGCCAAAAAAAAAAGGAAAAACCTAATCAACTTTTCAATTTTCTTTTAGACAAAAATGGCGCCTGGCATTTATTGAATTAGATGCGGCGCTTCAGTAATTTGGTTTCTTTTTCGTGTCTGTTTTTAGTTTTTTTATTTTTTGCTTGCCGTGTGCGTGAGCAGGTCAGAAGTTTTTCTCCCAAATGACACATACACACACACACAAAACAGAGGAAATTGGCAGCTACTGGCCCAGCTGCACATGCAATTGAGATGCATCTACACACGCGGACGACGACTTCACCATCAGGCCGACACGTCCATTGGCCATGAACTTTGCTCGCTTAACCTCCCTGGATATGCTGGATGAGTGTGTGGCCAATGATGCTGATGTTTTTTTATTATTTTGTATTTCAAATTTTGGCTTAAAGCTTGCTTATAAACCAATTTGAGCACCTGGGCCCCTCTACATATGGCCGCGTTTTCTGTTTTCCACTTTTAGCTCTAATTTCATTTCATGCAAAATTGCAAATGAAGCAACTAAAAAGGACACCTGCATGCCATTATATAATGATGTTGGAATTATACAAAATCTAATTGAATTGATATATAACTGTAGCCACATATAGAAATCAACTACTTGGTTGTAGTTGCACTTGCAGCATACCCAAAGTGCAATGTTCAAGTTCAAGATTTAAGTTGCAAGTTCAATTTATGTGGAAGGCAATTTAGGTTGCTCCCAGTGTGTTGTGGCTGCTACATGTGGGTATTGTGTGTGTGTGTGTGTGTGTGGGTGTGTGAAATAGGGCTAAGCTAGGGTTTCAATCTACTGATGTTTCTCCTCCTTCACCTTCTTCTTTTTCTTTAGGGTACCCTTCACTGGGATGCGTGAGGGTTCAAGTTTCTTTCCACTCCTAATATTGGACATGCACATAATGGCGATTTCATTTTGATAATAATGGTTGAAAAGGCAAATAATAATTATAATGATCATAAGATTACAATCATCAGCATCATCATCATCATCTATACCATGCCATGGCATAGGCAGAAGCTTTGCTCATTTACCGTTCGTTTTGCTTCTACAGACTTTCCACGAAAATGAACATCTTCAATAAAATTTCAGGTCAATTGTCTTCTGGTGGCGGCGTCTGCGTTTGCGGTTTCCAAACCCATATCCCATACCCATACCCATCCCATCCCCAGCTTGAATCCACAGCCTGAAACCGTTGCTGAACTTGGTGAGCATTGCAATTTCTATTCCATAGAGTTGGATTCTCACTGCGTAGGCGCTTTCACAGATTAATTGAAGTCCATAGGCAATTGTAAACTTATCGCCTTACAGATCCCCCAAAGCAAATGTCTGCGTTTGTGTCTGCGGTTTATCCGTGTTTCTTTCTTCTTCGGTTTATCGATTTGCTGGCAAAAATATTTTTCTTCTAATATTGCTTTTTGTTGTTGCTGGTGTTGGCATTTTGTGTTAATTTGTTGCTATATTTGATTGTGGCACACTTTACGCAATTATTTGATTGCGTTTCTATTAAGTACCGATACAAGTCAAAAGTTCAACAATCAGTAGCCTCCTCATTGGGTCATCATTCGATTCGAGGTTAAATTAGCCAGATGATTCAATAGCCATGATGATGAAACAGTGTCAACTATGAAGACCTCAAAGCAAGATGGTCATTATTAAAATAAATAAACTATTTAGACGAAGACTTGTTAAGGCCAAAAACTTGTAAATGAAACAATATCACACCTCTTTAAATATCAAAATTAAACAAACTAAAACATTTTTAATATTAAAATCAGGTATGGCCTTCTTTTGGTTTCATTGTAGATAGTATATAGTTTCTTTTCAGTTCAGTCTTGCATCATTTTCATTTACCAAATGTAGTTGCAGAAAATCATTAGCAATTTGATAAATGGATTTTTGGCACAAATTTGACAAATTTGCTAATCAAACAAAATGTGTCGTTAAGATGAATTTTCTTTTGACCAAAAAGACAATGTATTTCAGTTCGACTTCGTTCAGTTTTGTGTTATCCTTCGACATTTGAAAGGTGTTTTTAATTACTCCAAGTAGTTGACAAAAGGAAACAATTAAGAATCAGCCAGAGACTGAGTCAATTCGGGGCAACATTTAACCAAATGGAAAAAAGCAAATATTGAGATAAAGAGAGTGCAAAAGAGATAGCTTCAAATGAAACCCACATAGAACATCATTAGTGCCCTCTGATGAAATGAAAGGGGATTGTGATAAAGAGTGGGGGATGCGGATGCGGATGCGATTGCGAATGCGGATGGGTTCACTTCTGCCCGAGTTTAGCTACCATTTAAGAAAATTGAAAGGCTCGAGAAATGTAAACAGCAGACGAAGATGACGAAGACGAGGCAGATTTTCGAAAACTAAAATAATTTGCTAATATTTGCACAAGAGGCAAGAAAGTTGAATCCGAGTTTCAGTTTGAGTTGACTTGAGTTGAGGATGAATCGGCGTGTCACATCATTAATTATCTCAAGGCATTGGAAGCCTTGGCAGCAGGCGGTAAGTGAGGATAAGTTGCAGTTGCTAGAGCTTCAATATTCTTTTCTTTTTTTTGTTGGTTTCTTACTGGTTTCAAATTTTTTCGTGTTTTTTTTCTTTCTCGGTGAAAAGATGGTTAATTAATCGAAATGGCCAAATGGAATTTTTCACATATTTCACATGTGGAGCCTGTCTGCATAAATTCTAAAAATGCTGATTACTATTTTTTTATTACCATAACGGGAAGATGTGTCACACACCCTGAAGAATGTAATAGAAGAAGAAGAAATTTTCAACTTTTCCATCGTGAAGGCGAAATTTTTAATTAAACTCCTCGCAAGAGAACCAACAAAACATAACAATTAATTTTCAATTTGAGTGTGATAAACATTTTAATTGTTTGCCTACAATTTCACCAAATGAATAAACAAACATATGTTTTTTTTCTTTCTTTCTTTTCGGTTTTTGGTGCCAGGCCCAGGCCCACCCACGGATTGACGCCTCGAAGGCACGCAAGTTGGTAACAAGTCAACAGTAGCCACCTTCTCCCTTTCATATGCTTCATGAATTTCAATTCGCTTTCCTTTACCGCTTTACCGCGTTGCCTCGTCTCATTTATGCCACAAAGCGTAAGCAAACTTTCCAAGATGGCAATAAAATTCGCCTTTTGGAAGACTTCCGGAACCACTAAATTCACATGACGCCTCACATGTTACACAAGCTCATACATTTATTTGCATATGCTTTAGTGGTAACGCCGAGGGAGATGGCAATAAAGTTGGAGCAACCCCCCCATTACCCGTCCCGTTCGTTGCCTTGTCATATATCCATTAGCATTTGCCATTTAACTCATCATCCTTGTGTGTGTATGTGTGTGTGCGTGTCTAAGTGTATCATCTTGCCTTGGCGCGTTTATTATCCATATTTTAACATCCGGCTTTTTATCCTTTCGCGTCATATGCCTCCCACCTCTCTCCTTAAACACATATGTATCCTTCCAAATGGGTACGCGATTTGTAATTGCTGCCTTTAGGGCTCCTTTTGGAAAAGTTTATTATTGCCATTGTTATTCCTGCCGAGGAGTGTGGAGTTTTCCTTGAAAAAGGCACATTATCATCCATATATGTATGTGTAAGATAGCAACCCGAAAAGAAAGAGTCAAATAGGTTCCATATTTGAAAACTTAACTCCAAAATATATAGAAATCAAACAAGGCAAATCTCACGGAAAATCTAAACAAAATTTAAATAAAACATTTCTCAAATATTATTTAATAGAAAGAAAACAATCTGAACAATTATTTGGCAAAATATTTCTATTTTTTTTCCACTTCGTTACAATATGTTATTAGACATTTAATTGTTAACAGATAATAAATCGTTTCTCATTTACCATTCCCTTATTGCTAACTCATTCAAGTATAAAAAAAATTTTTAATTGTCTTCAATTAACATTGACAATAATAGGGATACCTTGATAATTTCTGGGAAATTTGAGAAACTTTTGGGAATATTAAGATTTAATTTCTATAAAAGTCTAAAAACAACATTATGTTTCACTTAAAACGATTATTTTTAAGATTTAAATCACCTTGGATTCTATCAGATTATAAAGTCATCTAGCCAATTTTTAGATTTTAACTTCATGACTTATTTCAGTGAAAAAGCTATATATTTTCTAGGAAACTGGTCAATTGTCGATAACCAAGAACGAGTTTACCTTCCACAATTCGTTTCCCCTTTGCTCTTATGTGTGAGTCAGATATTTTACCGAGGAGTTTTGTGGGCACTACTAAACCATTTCTACCGATAAACTTAGTGTGAACAGTCTTGTCCATGTTTATATTCCAGTCCCAGGTAATGGCTAAAAGTTGAGACTGTGGGACACCTCCTTTGCATCATCTCATCAGCATAGGTGGCATATTTATTGTATAAAAGTGAAAATGAGGAAAAATTTAAATTTAAATTTAAAAACTACAAATCGCAGTATATATAATAATTATGGAAAATATCCAAGGCTTTACATAATCATCGCTCTCCTGGAATCTCTATGCGATCTCAATTAGAACAAAGTATAAAAACTCTAATAACTATAATCCTATAACATCAACTTACTTTAGTTTTGTATTTGATGATCCTATAAATTTCTCTACCATAAACTTGTGCTTCTGTTAAACTACTTTCAGGTTCTGTTAAGGGTCTCTGTTAAGTCAGGCCAATTGGAATAAACTCCAAAAAGAAACTCACTCACTCGAAGTCACTCACAGTTGAATTTCACTCAGTTGGCTAGCAAAACTCAACGACTGAGCAACTCAGTCTTAAACTAAGACCCGCCCCTTTTTTATGAGAAAGACAGAAACAGAGAGAGACTACTTAGTAGTATATTGTTTTTTTCCTATTTGTTAATCAAATATTGTGCTCTTCTAACCCCCAGGTCGAGAATGGGGCCGGAAAAGAAAAAACCATAAAGAATTAAAGAATTTTCCAAAAGGGAAAATTATGCCAACTAAGAAATGAAAATATTTTCCATTTTCCAGTTACAGTTACAGGCAGCTAACCCAACAGTGAAGTGGAGCCTACGCAAAAGGCTCCCAAAAAAAAAAAAAACAAAAAATAAATGTATTTTTTAAAACAAATCGATGTCTATTTGCTTTCTTATCAATTTCAACGCTTATCAGTTCGGATTTCTTTCGGGATGGCCATTAAAACAAAACACAAAATAGAAGAAACAGAATGTTTTAAATTGAGAATTGGATGTTCTCTTATCAGCTAGCTAAACGAAATTTCCTATGACATAAGCTGGCAACAGATTAATAGATGAAATCCGTTTGTTATTTTTAGTCAAATAATTAATAAGTTGTTTTGACAATAAAAAACACAACCCCTTGAACCTGATCGTTAACCAATCGACTGAACCCTAAAAATAACAAAAAAAAAAAACCCTGAAAGATGCTGTGCCTGCCCTTTCCCGCCCTGCCTTGGCCTGACCATGGCCCTTCTTTGCGAAGATCAAGAATCTGTTTTTGGGTTAAAAAGAAACGGGAAAAAATTAATATTTTTTGGTAAAGAGTTCAACAAAATGATACCCAAAACAAAGGGAAAAAAGGGATGCTGAGAGGGAAAACCCCTTGCGAGATCAAAGATGCTGACTTCTTGGGTTCAACGGAAGGAAGTAATGAAGTGAAGGGGGAAAACCAGAAGTGTGTTCACTTTTCATTTAAAGAACTTTCTTTATTAATTGATGCTGACATCTTATGAGGCGCATAGAGAGACAGAGAGAGTGGGTAACCAGTTCAGAGGTGATAAAGGTTTTTCTCATCTTTGGTCCAGTTAAACCACTGACCAGACGACAAACGACCTTTTACAAATGAGATGAAATTTCTGATGGACATTTGACCGTTAGAATGTCACAAAAATATAACGACTTTTTCATGGGAAAAAAAGTATCAACAATCATGGCATAATTTCTTTCAGTTTGCTTTCTATTTATAATGAAAATTCGCGAAAATCTTTTTAAACTACTTCAGAAATCCATTCCATTCATTGCTCCCAGTGAGCTGTCAGTAAACATTGATGTCTTGAAATAAAGTCAAATATGAACAAAGATGCAAAATATATAAATATTAAGAATAAAGAAAACAAATTCTTGATGCCACGCGGCTTTTCCTTTGACCCATTTTCTATTTTCTTCACCCTGCTTTCAACGCAGCGTTTAACATAATGTAAAATATTCAAAAGGATCGAAGACGGCTGCATATGCAAAAAAAAAAAGAAAACAACAAAAAGGCAACAGTAATGAAAATATTTGCCAAACCATAAGGAATTAGGTCAAAGGTTATCTCACACACACGAACACACGCACAGTCTTTTAGGGTGTGGCAGGGCGCCGACGCTTTATATAAAGAAAATTTGGCTACAATTTTCTATGCCAATGCATATAGAGAGTATGCAAAAACTCCCTTCCCTTCCCTTACCATTTCCATTCACCTAAGCCCCCTCCACCCGAACTCTAGACAGCATCGCCTCTTCTCGTCACGCTTCGACAATTGGAAAACTGCAAATAATTGCATGCATTTCATTTGAGTTTTTCCCTCTTTTTTTCAGTTATTTTTCGACATTTCTCACTTAGATTTTAGGCAGTTTCATAGCAACGAAACAAAAAAAAAACAAGTAAAAATAGAGCGCAAAAATTAAATTTTGATTTTAGCTAACCATTAATTATAATTTTTATCGCTTTTGGTTCGCTCTGTGCCAGTGTGACTAATTTGATTTTTATGTTCGACTTTTGTCTAACGATTGACAGAGTTCGTTTTTTTTTTTTGTTGTCGGTTAGGGAAATCATTTGGAAATAAACCAATTAGTTACTAAACTAAGTAACTACAACAGATGCATGAAAAAGAAACGAATAAACAACAACCAAATATAAAAAAAATATAATATATTTGTCAATTTAAATAATAAGAATTTATATTCTAATACAGGCTGAAGTTATCCTATAAATGCTTTTAAGGACTAAAGAAGTTTGCTAAGTTTTGTTAGCCATATTAACCCATTTTATGACCCCAACTCGTTTTTTTAAGCCTAAAGAGAGATGCTGCTTGTTTTCAGCTCGAGATCAGCAAAAAGTTTAACCCCTTTCAATTCCACCATTCGGTCAGCAGTTTGTTTGTTACTTTGCTTTTATTTTATTATTTTATTGTGGTCTGGTTTTTTGTTCATTTGGCAAGCAAACATATTAAAGTGTCAAAGTGGTCGAAATGTCAATACTTTGGGGTCCAGTTTGCCGGCAATTATTTCATTATGATATCTCTTGCCCCTCTTGCCAAACAATCTGCCCAGCACAAGAGACAAAAAAAATACTTCATTTAATTGTAAACTAAATGCTTTTTGATTTTGCAATTGCAAAGCAGCTGTTAGGGGCCGATGGGGGGAAGACAAGGGGAAAAGGTTCGTGATCTGTTTGACATTTTACAAGGCGGCTCACTTTTGTTTTTTTTTTTTTAGTTTTTTTAATTAGATGAGAGAGTTGAGCAAATGAGCAAAATGTTAAACTAACTTGGGTGGTCTTTGAGATCTCCACTTCTCCCTACTCCCGATACCGTTCGATACTGCTCCCCCAGTTGACCCACTAGCTTCCTCGACTCCAGTACTCCATGGCTGATTATCGACGCGAGGTTTTGCTTAGATCTTTGCCGTCGATTAAGCTGCTGCTTAATGCCATTAACATGATTAAGTGACTGTGGAAACACAGCAAGCTCCCTTCAACAATTCTGGTCTCTCTCTCTGTGCAATTCATTCATAACTTTTGTTGTGTTTTTTTCTTTTAATTGAACAATTGATCTCTGATCTGTTTAAGATTATTATTAAATGTGGGAAATAGATTTTGACTTAAGTAAAGTTGAAGTTTTGCCAAAAACAAAAAAAGTGCCGGGCGAAATTATTGTCTAAAGGTGGACAAGGAAAGTTTTTCGTATCCTGTTTGACTGGCTATTCCTTTATGGGGTGGCTCTTGCTTGGCCAGTGTCAAAGGTCAAAATGGACGAAAACTTCTCATGGGACACATGAGTAGAAGAAGAAATAAATAAAACCCGTTTTTCTACCAAAAAATTTCAATTTTAATTTAAATTCTCCTAATATGACCTTTGAACTTAGCCAAAAAATACTTAAGTTCCTGTTCTATACATCTTTGGCTATGGGAAAGGGCAAGCCAGCTGCAATCTTACAAATATATTTCCATGCTTTTTTATCATTTCACTATAAAACTCCCAAAAAAAAAAAAAAAACAAGATAACTAAAGCAAACCAAATTTGTTTTAGCGGCAATCTAGAAATATCTTTCAGTTATATTTACCCCCCAAAATGATGTTGTAATATTCGGAATACAGAATTTCTCACCAAGATCTTGCTTAGTTTTATGAATGAAGTCACCTGAAAATTCCAAAGAGGAAGTGCGAGTATGCGTAATGCAGTAATAAGTCAACATACAAAAGGCAATCCACAAAAAGCAAACCAGAGATCTAAATGAAATGAACTCAGTGGTTTATCTTAGAGCAAATATTTGTGATAATCATGATAATAATGATTGTAGTGCATCTGGGTCGCTCTAGACATTAAACAATACAACAGAACCCCACTGTATATATATATATACATATAGTTGCTATGGCGCAAAAGTAATTTAAATAGCAACTGAAAAAAGGTGAAAAATGCTGTGGGAACTGACAGTGAAAGGAGATGTTGTTTTTTTGAAGATTTTGAAAAAACGGAAGGTGAACACAAAGGTGAAGATAAGATGTGGTTCCGTTCTACATTCCCAGAGAAGAGACTCTTCCTTTCGTTTTCAGTCAATAAAATCTCAAATAAGTTCTCTATATAGAGCAAATTCACTGCACTCACAGCCTCTTGAGCCACATAAATAACGAATTAAGTTTGCTTGAATTTTCATCAGACTTTTTGAATAGAAAAATCAATATCAGCATTATCACACTTCAATAAAATGATAGCTCCTCAATTCTATATCATAAATGGCAATCTAATAGTAAGGATTTCTCCATTGTCCCTTGGCCAATGCCCATTTGATATGCGTCATAAAAATTTGGCTCCTTTTTGAGGACTAATTGAATTAGACAAGTATCTGCCAAGTATAATCCAAAGACATCTGCCTTCAATTTGGGATTTCAATGTTCTAACTACTTTACGATAAAATCTGTCACGGCTTAGAAATTGTCTTGGGGGAATATGTTTTTATGATTTTCTAATGAAAAATCTCATCACGACAAAAGATCGCCTGAGCTTGCAGCACCTGGACAAATAGTCAACCAAAATGAAGAAGACGCGCCAACCCTTCGGTCAGCATTGACCTTTGAGGTCAGCGGACCTTACAACGGTTTCTGCATTTGCATGATGAATTTGAACAATTGAATTAAATTTGAGTGTTTTTCTTAGGTTTTTTTCTATTTTTATTTATTTTTGGGTGCATGAGTTGAAAAAAAAAAAACAAAACTTGAAATTCATTTTGGGATAAAATCGTTGCTTTTTTTTAGAGAAAATTTCCCCTATTTTTTTTTTCTTATCATATTTGGAATGCTTACTGAACCATTTGATATTTATTATTTTCGCTTAGGTAGATACATAAATACATATATATGTACAAAGAACAACTATATATATATCACTTAATTAATAATACAATTGCCTTTTTGGCAAATTCTTTGAAAATACGTTTTAATTCCTTGATTGACACTTCGCCAGGGCACTTCAATCAAAAAGTGCATTATGATTTATTTTGTTTCTTTACTTTTTGTATTTTTTAATTGTGTTTGACAAAGTTGCGAAACAAGATGTTAACCTCGAGGGTTGTTCAAGGGGATGCTGTGTCTTGATAATGTGAAAAATTCAACTGCAAATACTTCAATTTCTCTCGACGATCTTTGACAGCTGGCCTGGCCTCGAAGTTTGGAGTTTAGAAGTTTTTCTAACTGACATTTGACCAATGGTCACAGGAAAGGGTTATATTCATAGGTTGAAAAAGGGTTGCAGTTTATTTAGATGAGGTTAGATGCTGTGTCACAGGTTAAAGGTTTTGCTAGCTAATGAAGACAATTCTTGTTAATGGATAGAAATAAGAATTTCAATAGAAAAATGCCTTAAAATAGTAAGAAAACTTTTTACATTTGAATATTTTAAGTCAATTCAAGTTCCATCCATAAGAAACCTTTCGAAGCTTGTTTTTAAATTCGGTTCCACAAATTAGCCAAAAATGAGAGCTAATCAAAATATTTCTTGTAACAATGCTAAAAAATATCAAATATCTTCCTTTCATTCAGCAATCCAACCATTTCAATTTGCCTTAACCCAAACTCAAACCCATTTTTAATTGCCACAAACAGTAAAAAAATGCGCAAATTGGATGATAAAATTACAATTGCGGTAAAGAACAATCGACGGAAAAAAAAATGGGTTTACTAATGTTGTGTGGTTTAGATTTCCAAAATAAAAAAAAAAGGATGCTCTTTCCAAATCTCCGACAGGGGGACGAAATTTTGATACAGATCTCTTAACTCGCCAAAAAAGGGGTGGGAAAAGTGGGCCTGAAAATGAAACAGTATTTCGATGGGACAATTGAGGTAGTGAATTTGAAACAGAATCAACTCAAGTATCACATTACCCCGAAAGATTGCAATCTTTAACCCATAACATAAAAAATAACATCGAAATAGGTATGAGATGTGCCGCGTGCCTACCAGACCAGGCTGCCTCTAGGCATTATCTAATTACCGCATTAGACTGACATCTGCAGTGGGTGCGGTTGCAAACCTAAGAACTGATGTTAAAGTCATCCAAAAATAGTTATGAGCCCTTGGTCAAACCAGAGGTTTGACTTTTGATGTCTTTGTCTTGGACATTATGCTGTCTGTGTGTGTCTGGAAGAAGGTGTCGCCTGGTCTTCTATTGTGCAAGGTGACACACCTTCTTCTGCTACCAGTATATTCTCAATACACTATTGTTCCTTGATTTACGTGCTGATGAAAAGGATACCTAGCAAAGGGAATGACAAATACCTCCTACACACACACACACTCTCAGACGACCAGTAACGGAGATTGCTACCAAAATAATTGACCATATTTATGGACATTTTAGCCTTTTATGTCGGCATATTTCCTTTTTTGTCCATTATGTATACGAAAATGACAACTAAATAGTTTTTGCCATCATTCCCACTACTACCTGCCCATAGGCATGACCCGTGCTAAATTCTCGTAAGCAATTGTCTTTACGGGCCATGTTTTTGTGGCACATGAACTTATTTCCTTCCGTTAGCAATTTCATGGTCATTTTGTGGGCGTTGAAATTGGTTTATTGTCCCCATTTCGTCCAGACAGATGGCCTAAGGTCTTTTCTGACCACATTAGAAAAGGTGCTGAAGTCTCATTTACTATATCAAACATCTGTGTTCTATGCTCTAGCTTACCTTTCCCCCCAACTTCTAGATAGAATATATGTATGTATTTATGCAAATTGTATTCTTTGGCGTCATCGAGGTACATCCGGCCCTTGCAGTTGTTTGACATTTGTAGCTATTTATACGATTTCTTTAAAGCAAATACTTAATCACTTCCTTTACATTTGCTTGAATTAACCGTTCACCGGATCCCGACTTAATTTCTGAATCCCCACATATGTAATTCACACAATTCTCCTTGACTTTGATTGCCCGAAGGGTTTCCAATTTCCAATAAACACAACGGAGTAAACATATCACATTTTATTTTCCTTCAGTTAAAGGGTTGTTCGTTTGAATTTTTTTCCCCTTGTTTTTTGTTCTTATTTATTGCCATACAAAATCAATTTTAATAACAATTCATATAAATATTGAGAGTTTTATTGACTCATAATGTGTCTGGCCACCAGAAAGGGATTCGTTAAAGAAAAAGAAAGTGTTATCTCTCTGTCGAATGCTTATCGTTAGAGACATAAATAAAATTCCAAAGTGTTCAATTACTGATAAGACTAGCATAAACTAGAGCAACATTCAAGAGATAATTCTTTGAAAGAGTATTCAAATTTCTGTGAATTCTCCAAACGGAGAATAAATCATTTCACTACTGATAACTAAACTGAAGAAAGGATTTCAAAAGATACGTATCTTAGTTAGTAAAACAAAAAAACAAGCAACTAAAAGAACTTTTTTTATTTTATATATCCCCAAAGTCGCATTTGGTACACACATCCTGTGTGTATTATAATTCTCACGGAAACGTATGTAGATTTCTCCCCCTGACTTGGTGTAACAAATTCCAATGAGTCTATGATATGCACGTCGTCCCCAATTGCAATACTCCATGGTCGAGATGTGTAGATCCTGGTGGCAGTATATGTCATATATATTATTATACATGTATACTTTTTTCCTCCAGATGTCAGGCCATGTGTCGATTTCCACGTTGTTTTTTCTCTCCTCTCGCCTTCTCGTCTTTTAAGTATTTAAATTTTCTTCTAGTTGGTTCCTTTTCTGTTTTTTTGTTCTCACACATTCGATTGTGTAGCTAATTTGTGATTTCTGTTGTTTTCGGTTTCGAGTTTGTTTTACGGTTGCTTTGTCAACTATTTTCCCATTTTCCGGCTATTGATTTTCATTGTGCGCCAGTTTATTGACACTTCTAAAAGTGAAGTGACATGCAGTGGGTAGATGAAGACCTTCAAGTGGCTTGAGGTAATGATTTATGTATTATAAAAATTTTTTGGGCAAAAGATTTATGAAAAATTTGATTTACCAAAAAAAAATTTCTTCCCTCCGTGTTTTTTTTCTTCACCTGTTTTGATCTTTGACAAAAACCTGTCTATAGGCAAACACATCCTGTTACCTTGACCCGGATATCCCACCAGGAAATCAACTTGCTCCAAAAATCACGTAAAAACAAAAACCAATACAAATATGCAGGGAAATCTATCTGCAATCCACAAGATTCCCAAGGATATTCAACTACATAAGACAAAAGCAGAAAAAACTGTAAGTAATTTCCCTAGATATTCCCCACATTTCCCCCCCTTCCAAAGCAATGAGCATACATTGCGCCTGTGCACAGATGGTAATTTGACTACCGCGAGAAAAGCAGCGTTTTCTTTTCTTTTTTTGTTGTTGTAGATAATCCACCGGGAGTTTAGACAAATTTCCAATTTGATTTTCCCACACACATGCACGTAAGTAGGAAAATTAGTCTCTTTATGCTTAATTAGTGTTTGATGTTGTTGTTGAAGGAAATGCTGCAAATTTTCCTCTTGACAGTCGACAATGATCTTTGGCCCAATGAGGGAATTGAGGGAGGGGTCTACCTGCTGGCACATGCTGCGGTTTTTGTGCCAAAACAAAACAACAAAAAATCACTTCAAACCCAATGCCAAGTCAAGTGCACCGAAGAACGGAAAGTGTCCGAAGGTTGAGGTTGAGATCTACCTGCTGTCCAGGATATGCTCGAACGGATCAGTCGTCTATGGTTTCAGTTCAGTTCTCCTCAGTGCAGACAGCTGGCCATGGGACAGCACATTTAGCACTCGTTCTGCGGTTTGCGGACATGTGTTCACATTTTGGTTCCGCTCTTAATTTATGCAGTGTCAGCCACAATGGCCATGTGACAGGCGTGTGGACTTTGGATAAACAGTGGGCACTCGATCTAGATTTGCTTTAGTTTGGGAAAGGTTAATGATAATATTTTAATAATGATATGTTCAAGGTAAAGTTTTACAGGACTCTCTCTCACTTACTGTAACTAGAAATTCGTTTAATAATTTTCCCACCAGTTAGTAAGCATCCTGTCAGGAAATGATCTTTTGATCCGGAAACTATAAAAATTGGTACACCAACACAAACACACGCACCCGGCAGGAAAAATCTCTGAGTTTGTGTGTGTCTTTCGGAAAATGTTTGAGTACACGCAATCTTCAATCTCTCTCTCTCTCAGGCAGTCAGGGGGGAAAAAAGCATGAAACAAACCACCTGCGACATGAGACATGCCAGGAACTTTACAATTAGAACTAAAACAGAGGGGTGGCTATTGCACCCCTAGTCCTCTAGGAGGAACAACAGAATTAGTCAAACCAAGAGCCTTGGGTAATTATTGTGTTTATTCTAAAATTCAACTTTAATTATGAAACTGTGAGAACAATATTTTTTTGAGGAGACTCAAAGACTAAAGCACAACAAAAATAGAAATTGCCTGACAGTTGTCATGAATGAAACCATTTCCCAATTGGAATTCTCACCTTACCTTTAAAATCACTACATTAAATTTTAAAGGGCTTCTCTGATCGCTGGATCGTATTACCCATCATCAGACTAAGCCCTTTGTTTTGACAAAACAAACAGAACCAAATACCGAAACAGAAGGGGTGATACACACACACACACACACACCCAAAAATGAACAGAGTGAAAAAGTCGAGAGTTTTGTTGTTATTAATTGCCTCTAAAACTGATGGGAAATTTATGTACGTCAACAGCGATTAAGCGGGAAACGAGGCGCAAAGACACATGCCACAAAAAGGAGATCAGAAAAGGGGCAAATAAAACAGATGACTTAAATGAAAAACCAAAAGCAAAAAGCTGAAGAAAAATGTACCAAATATCCTATATAAAATAGAGTAGCTACTTTGATTTTAATATCTACTTCTCACTTTCTTTATTGTCATATACATATATATAAATATATATATAGATGTATATTTATTATCAAAATTATTATTATTATTATTTTCAATTGTACGAAATTTTTGTTTTTGCCGTTAAATGCATCGTTGGTTCTTTGTCACTGAGCGAGAGAGTTGCTCTCTTCCATCGGAGACTGAAAACGTTTCAGGCTGTAGTTTGTCCGATAAGCAAAATGCTACTACAGGACAACCCATTCCGACCACAGATTGGCCATTTTGTGTGACCTATCACAAGCCCTTGGGGGGCAATGAGTATATGGGCATTATTGGTAATTGTGATGAGCTGGGCAATTGGGATCCACAGAGAGTGGCCCTGATGGGACGCACCGATTGTCAGTGCAAAGAAGAGTGTAGCTGTTGCAAATTCGAGTTGACTATAAAGATACCCCGCAATATTGATATTGAGTATCGTTATTGCATTGTGGCCTACGATCCCAATTTGGGTGACACTATTATACGTTTTTGGGAAGTACATCTGACACCGCGTTTAATACGACCCTGTCAAAATATGCTAAAGCCTTGCGATCGCTTTGGCTATAAGAACGATGATTGTGATGCAAAGTATCAAGTAAATCGCGGTTGGTCTACCACAGAGACCTATATACATTTTAAGGTCTTCAATGCTCCTTTCATATGGCTTAAGCAACTTCGCAGATTGCTCTATGTGCATATTCAGCCAATGTTTCAGGTGCCAGAGAATACGGGCGATGGCCAAGACCAAGAATCAATCGCAAAAAAACGATGCGAGTTCGAGGAGAGTTCTCGCTTGGCCTACACCGAAGTGGCGAATCTTCATACCTCAGGGAATTTGTCTTTTCAACCTTCATATGGGGCACCTTGTGGTTGCGATGATATGCAATTATACCATTGCTCCATAGCCCATCCAGAGGATACCCTATACAGACTGGATTTGTATACATTTAGCTATAAGTCCGGCCCGGATGAGCCACCATATCATTATGGGTATGGCTTCATAAAGCCTGAACAATTGGTTAACACCGAGGGTTTTGTAAGGGTTAAGATCACCTGTGCCTCCACCCATCGTCCGTTGATAGAGATGTGTGTACGTTACTTAATCATACGTCCCATGACTTCGTTAACTTGTGATATGCATCTAACGTATCAAAGATTCTGGAGACACTCACATCTGCCCATGGATATAGGTCATCGGGGTTCTGGTAGTACATATAAATTGGGTGATAATGTTCACCGTGAGAATACCTTATTCGCCTTTAAGCAAGCCCAAGTCCACAATGCCGATATGGTGGAATTTGATGTGCAATTGACCAAAGATGGCCAAGTGGTTATCTATCACGATCATGTGCTGAAATTTTTCCTCCAGAATACACCCTCCTATGCGACATTATTCGAAAAATATGACCTCATGGTCTTTCCATATGAGGAATTGAATCGCTTAAAATTATTGGCCATGGGGGGCTCGAAGTGTTCCAATTATTTTGCTCTGCCATTCGAATCCTTTACTTATGAGCAGCTACGTCAAGCTTATGCCTTGCGTTTCGCCACCCTTCCGACAAACGGTGATCACTCAATACCGGACCAAATGCCTTTTCCATTGCTTATAGATATTTTGAACAATGAGGATGAGTCCCTGCCCACCTCCTTGGGCTACAACATTGAGATCAAATGGACCCAACTGGATAGCACTAGACGATGGGAGGACAATGGCTTTAAGCCTACATTCGATCGGAATATCTATGTGGACACCATTTTGGATGTGGTACTTAAAAATGCCGGAAAGCGACGAATCATTTTCTCCTCTTTCGATGCGGATATTTGTGCAATGATACGCTACAAACAGAATCGTTATCCTGTAGTTCTAATTACCCTGGATCCCGAGAAGCCTGTGCAATATTTCGATCAACGTGTTAGCATGTTGGAGAATGCTGTTTATGTGGCCAGCGCATTGGAATTTTTTGGACTGGCTCTGCATACAAACTCGATATTGTATCATCCCATAGCTCTGCATTTGCTACACGAAAACCATCTACGTGGCATAGCCTGGGGATCCAGGAATACGGATACGAATCTTCGGGATACGCTTAAGAGATATGGTCTAGTTGGTATTATTTATGACAGAATTGATCAAATAGATCAAAAGGGTGAGACGCTCGAGGGCAATGTATTCACCATTGATTCAGCAAGGACGCGACCTTATTTTAAGGATCTGCAAGATGAAGAGTGGCAGTTGAAGGGCTTAATGCAGGCCATAGAAACTGAAAATTCTGAGAATTGAATACCAACAACACCCATAAAAAACAAAACCTTTTACGTAGCCATAGAATATTGACCCACAAGACATATCAAAACTCATTAAGGATCAAATTGATCTCTCTTTATCGTAAAAATCTATAATATATATGTAATTTTAAAAGATATACAGTTCTTCCCCTTTGGGGGGGTGTGAATTTACTTTTATTCAAATCTTAAGACAAATAAAATAAAAGTAATGCACTTGGTGATAACCCGCCAACGTCCATTCAAATCTCTCTGTATGTAATTTACGTGACGTTCATAGTCCGCCAACTGCCAGTTGGCCAATAAAGACAATCACAGAAAAAAAGGACATTTGCACTAAGGCATTACATGACTAAGCCGTGAATATCCCATAAGAATAAGCCATTCCGTAAGTTACAACCGACTTTGGTATGCTAACCCTTTTCGCATCCCTTGCCAATATTTTGTGTTTTTTGTCTTTTCGCAAACATTTTCCACGTATGTGTACATAAGCGTCAAAGGAGATAAGCTTGCTGTGAACTATGGCGGAGAAGATAAACAAGGAGCAAGCCATTGTGTGTCCTGTCCTCTCCCATTCTATCCTCAACGGGGCGGTCAAAGAACAAATGCGGAAGCTTCGTAAATGATATCCCGTGGCGAATGGATTTTCTTAAAGGCTGCTGCACACACGCACACACATACACGAACACACTCCTCACCTTCACCCCAAACCCTTTGGCTTTTGCTGGTCTATTAATATCCTTTTGCATATTACTTGAAGCCGCCTTTCTATACGTAACTCTCGTCCTCTCAGTGGGATGTTTTGGTATGTTGTTGAGCAACTTTTTCATCTCCTGTTATTTATCATAATTTTTCAATTTAACACATGCCGTATGTGCCGTGTCCTGTCCCGTGTCCTATCCCGTGTCCTGGCTACGTCTCGGCTATAGTTTCAATGTTTACTTGCCTTAAACATCCTTTTGACGCAACTTTTTCCCTTTTGTGTCCAGTCAGTGATAGTCTTTGATGGCTTAGTTGTTTCACAGGATGTGTACTTTCAATTTTTGCATTCTCATCGATTCTGTTTGCTTAACAGCAGAATCAGTAGCAGTAGCAGCAGCAGCATTATCCTTGTTATGTCCGTTAAGGATGTGCGTTATTAATGAGCATTTTGACACTTACGTCTTGACATTTGCACAGCTGTATCGTTTGTCCCAAGACTTTTTGGTCATTCCACAGAATCTCTGCAACGAGGCAGATAATAAAAACCACGCTATAGGTCAATTGGGGGAAGGACCAGTCACTCAAATCTCTCACCTCTTAGGTGTCTCCTTCGAAATTTGAATAAAAATGTAATTATGTTTGCTTTTTTGTGTCTGTTGAATTTGGCAAAAATAAATATGCATAGGATACAAGTATTTTCATGGGTCAATTGACAATGAGCCAACTTATTAATCAATTTAACCAACACTCAATTAATACCCAAAATAGCCGACTTATCTTGTGTTTCTCAAAATAAAATGTGATTAAAGTTCTTAA
This sequence comes from Drosophila insularis, assembly GCA_018903935.1. Taxonomy (NCBI): domain Eukaryota; kingdom Metazoa; phylum Arthropoda; class Insecta; order Diptera; family Drosophilidae; genus Drosophila; species Drosophila insularis. The sequence continues at coordinate 7,070,594 of JAEIFP010002295.1, forward strand.
AGTATTAACCAAATATGAATCTTTAAAATTTACACAACATTTTGTTCCAATAGAGCAATTAAATTAAATTATTTATTCAAGTAACTTAAACTAAACAATCACCAAACCCTTTTTACAAAGGATTGCAACATTTTGCTGCACTGCAAAGAGGGAAGAACAACTTCTTGTTGACCATTGTCCACTTCACAGGACACTAAGGACAATCGGGGTGGGCAGCTGTCTTCAAAAAAATGAGAGGCAGTCCGAATAGACATCCAGCCGGGTCTTTGTCTGCGGATTGTTTGCCTTCAATTTGACTACAAACCATAATTTATCTTTCTTTTCAGACCAACGACGTGTTGGTTCGTTGGTCAGCAGCGTCAAGGATTATTGATTATGCAAAGTGCTCGTCGCTTGGTCTTGCCGGACAATGAGAAGATGGGAAAAAAACAAAGGGCTTAAGTAAAGAGAAAAGAAACGAAATGGAAAGGAAATCTCGACTGTCGAAAGGGTTGCAAACTGGACACACTGCCCATGGCCCATTTGAAAATTATGAAATATATTCAACACATTTACCTGGACGTCATCTCCCAAGAAAGTATCCCCTTACAGGACAACGCGTGTGTTTTCGTTTATTAGAGAGATAATGGGTTTTTTTTTTCGTTTTTGGTCAATTCTCGATTCCATAGTGTTAATGGTCAGTTTTTGCTATTTTGGCATGGTTAATTATTCTCTTACTCCTTGACGAGTGTGAGAAATTCCAACGGCCCAAAAAAAGAAATTCAGAAGGCAAAAGGTTGACCATCTTCATGATGGATGCTGATGGATTAGGGTGATAATTAATGATCTACATTTTAAATCACAAATTGACCAAATAAATGAAAGCTGGCAAATTGAATTGACCTAAATAACCCCAAAGAGTCAAAACTAAGTTTGAGTTTAAAAGTCAGCTAAACTATAGTTTCTACATGGTAAATGTCCATGAAGATTTCAATTAAATATTAAAAATATTATAATTTAGTGAGAAACTACCAACAATTTAATTAAACTGATAATATCAGACCAAGAAATGAAAACAAATTTTTTAGGCCCTCATAAAGTCAAGTTTTCATTTTAAACACTTAAATATATTCTTCTCAAGTCAAACAAAGCAATATACATATGTCTGCTCATCTAGTTCGTATAACTTTGGGATTATCCACGTTTTTATTGTGCATAAAATATTGTTTTTTACAGAAATCAACATCATTGCAGACGGTTGAGCGATCCATTTTTTTTTTGTTCCCCCCAAAATGTTGTTCATGCTCTTATTGCAGACAGTATTTGTTTTTTTCCTCGATTTGCTTTTTGTGTTGATAAGAAGCATTTTGTTTCTTTGAGAACGCTACTGACTGATAAGCGCCATTTAAAATGCTTCTCAACTGAGACGGAGATGCGATGCGAGGTCAATTGACCTGCTTTTAAGGCAACGGCGCTCCATCAAATGCGCCTCGTCCCCCATCAAGATGTTCCGCCTCTTCTCTAGAGAGCAACTGTCAGAAATTTTTATACATATATACATATGTATTTCATATATTTTTTAAAGCAATATACGTACATATGTACATATTATATATACATGTATGTGTATATATTTTTTGTTTCGTCAGGCTGTCAATTTTGATGACAACAAAATGTAAACAAAACGTGCATGGCGCAAATATAGTATAATTAGCAAATAAATGAGACATTAAAATATATATATACGCATATATGAATAAGTTTAACTATATACCATATATGAGGGGAATAAACAGACGTCTAATGTCTATGTAGCTTATCATCAACGTGTTTATATAAGATGGGTAGATTACAATGTTTCTTAGTATAGACTGAAAGCTTGTTCCAGTCTGAACTTTTGTCCTGATCTCAGCGAGAAAGGAAAGTGCGACAATAATTTTTAGGGTGAACAATTTCAATTAGGTTTACATTGAACCATGATTTTAGATTGTACCAGACTGAAAGATGACAATGTATAGTTTCTGATAATGATGCAATTGTTGTGCCAATATGAAACTAGACATTCCTATGATCATCAGAGAGAAAGCGAGATGCCCAGTGAAAAAGAAAGGGACAGAATATGTTAGGTTATCCCACGCTTGGCTCAAAGACAAAGATACTCATTTCATTTGTGATAAACAAAAGATACATATTCACTACACATATATTAGAATTGCATTAGCTGCATTGAGGCCCACTCACAGGAGCAGTAACGGCTGCAAAAGATGCAAAAAGATGCTGATTATGCCGCCGGCTGCCGCCTGAAGAGGCCAACACAAAGAAGGTCTTTTGTTTGACTGGCTACCAACCTCAAATGACGCAAAAGTGTCGCCAACGCAGAGAGAGGGAGGGAGAGAGACAATCTCTTGTCAGATAACAAGATGCATCTTTCAGATATGTGTGGGACCACAAAAATACCGTTTAATGAGATACACACACACACACACACACACACATCAGAGAGCTATCGCAGCTTGACTATTTTCAAAAGATCTTGTCGGTCCACCAAAAAGGATATCCACTTCATTCTTTTCATTTTTATTATTTTCTGGGTTTCGGGCCACTTTAGCCATAATTCTTGTGATTTTATGTGTGTTTGGTCCGCTGGCTTTGTTTGACCACAAAGTGTCCCAAGTCCTGTCTCTTGACTAGATTGAATTATGCTCTTGCATGTTGGCATCATTTCCTCTTTCCCGCATCCGTTTTTCCTTCATCGTAAAAGGCTTGATTGGAAAATGTTATTTTGCCGAGTCAGCTAATTCAATGGCAAAGAGTTAGACTTTGATTAAATTAAAAAAAAAACAAACAAATTGCAAGCAAATCAAGATTTTGATGGAAAACGTAGATTAGATAATATGTTAAATGGGGTTCACTTAGTGATATATATTTGCATATATAATTATCATTAATAATTTAAGCTTCAGATTGTTCGCTTAAATTGCTTCCCCTTATGATAATAGTAATTTGCATATATCAAGTATTTTTATAGAGTATTCATTGGTTTATTCAATTTTCGATGGGGCTGGCATTTAGACAAGTGTCAGACAAAAGGAATGTGAAAAAGGATAATGCTTATGAAGCACTTGAGACTCATCAGGCAGGACTTATTCAGTGTCCCATTGTGCACTTTACATGAAAATGTGATTTTCTTCAATGAATGAATGGAATAAAAAGCAAAAATGAATTTTTTACGTGGTCATTAAGTTGTATGTCCATGAAAGATTAAATGAAAAGATTTACTTTAATTTTTTTTACATAATATACTTGTACATAAATATGTTAAGTATATACTGTACCTAGTGTTAAATTAAAAATGCTTTTCCTTTATACTTAAATATGTTTCACCCTAAACTTTTCACCATGACAACATATTAAATAATTCTATTGTTAATAACAAGTGGTAATTCCTCTTTCCTGCTTACCCTTATACCTTTGCCGTTGGTTTTGTTGTTGTTGTTGGTAGAAAAGTTTAAGCGATTAGCGCAATTTAGCGAAAATAACACGTGAAAATTTTGTTTCGCTTCAACGCCTTTTCAATGGCACTCAATGAGAATTATGCGGTGAGGGGGCGAATGGAGGAGGGCAGACATTCTGCTGAGTCGTTGACTAAAAGTGTGGGAAAATTGTCATCACTTGTCACCACACGCCCACTAAGTAGTAGAACAACCCTCGCTTCATAAAGTGTTAAGACACAATAAACAATTGTTGGCAATTGTTAAAGATCCCTTCAGATCCTCAAAAGCGGATTTCAAATGCTAATCATTCAGCAGCATCATCATCATCATAATCATCAACATCATCAACAACTGATGCGTAAAAACTCAATGAGCATTCAAGTAGTAAAAAAAAGAAAGGATACAGTAAAAAAGGAGAAAAAAAGAGATCCCGTAAGAGAATGAACAGACATAATCCAAACAGCCAGATCTTTGGCCATAAACCCTTGCCCCTGCCACGGCCATTTAGTCTATGCGGTTTCCTTTTTTACTTTCGATCTCTCTTCTGCGAATGGTTAACCCATTTGATGTTTAGGGTTTGCTCTTGTTTTCCAAACTCGACAAATTAGGGCACTCAGCTTCCTTTTCATCTCCTTCTTTTTATTAAGGTTTTGTTTGTTTTTCTTTGTCCATTCATTCAAAGATCCAAATGTTTGGCCTGAAGGGTTGATCTTGTTTTCTTTGATTTATATGCCAAGGTGATACAGATCTTGATCTGGGATAGCTGCTGAAGCCGTTAATGCTTCTTATTTAATCTTAAGTTTGACTTTTGCACTCTCATCTTTGGTTTTGTGCACGTGCCAAAAAAGCAACAGAATGTACAATTTTCAAAACAGATAATATTTTCTTTTAGAAAAATATCTTAACAAACTTAAGGACCTTCTAGAACATGCATATCTATGAATCTCAAGCTTTGTGAGATCTTAAAAAATTTCTTCAATTCATTCATAGCCAATTGCGCATTTTCATCCATTAGGTTAATCATCCTACCATTCATTTGATTGATGTTGGCATTGTTTGGATTTGTCAGTTTTCGCCAAAGTTATGCAAAATTCACAATTGAGGCAGCAAAGAAGTATGCAAGGAATCGTATTACACCTGGATACGATCCTCTAGGATACTAAGCAAACAAGGCTCAAGCTCAACTCGACGTGGGCAAATAGATTATTTTCATAAATTAGAGTTTATTAATCATTAAGACGACAGCAAGGCAACGAGGCAGAGGCAAATGTATCCCAAGACGGGATGTATTGAAGGACAACCAGTGAGAAAAGGGTTGAAAACTGGACATTGGTCAGCAGCAAGGCATCGGTCACTGGTCAGTCACGCACATAATTTTTGCATTACACTCCTGGGAGAAGGATAACGCCATAAAACAGGACATGTCCAGCACACAAAAAACAGGCGGAGTTCAGAGGTCAGCACCGTCTTTTTCGTCATTTCTTCTCACAGCCCAAAAAATAAGGCATGAAGGAAACTTAAGACGTTTTCACGATGAATTTTAATGATTTTTATATTCAAATTAGCTTTGGCTTTCTTGTTTGGCCAGTTTCGTCCGGAGGGGGGTAAATATCCTGGATTGGCCCGTCCAACTTAAACAATCGGTCAAGCTGTGCGAATATTCAACAAAATGGCCAATGTCCCATCTACAACATCAGCTTTTTCTATTCTTACAATGCTAGTTCAAGTTTTTTTTTTTTTTTTTTTTTTGATTGTTGTTGTGGTCATGCAAAAAGGGTCAAATGTTTCAAAAGGGCAACAGTTGAGGTTGCCAGGGCGCATGTGTGTTGAGTGTGAGTGGCCATTTTGTTTTGTCAAATTGAAGTGGAAATTAAGAAGTTTTCACTAGATAATATTAAGGGTAACAGCTAATATTGATTAAAACGGTTTAGTTAAATGGTCATAAAAAAATTTTGGAATATAGCCAAGCTCTTCCTTTATTTTAAAACAACATGAAAAAGTCCTTTCCGACTATTATGTTTGGACACTTTTATTTAATTAAATAAACATTTGATAATATATGAAAGGATTTACAGGAATTTGAACTTTAATAAAAGAAATCATTCCCACTTTAAAATCCACAATTCTGTTAAATTTCAAACAAAAACTTATAAATAAGTCCGTTTAGTCAAAGACAAAAATATGTTTTCGCTCTTCTCTATTTGCTTTGTACATTTCCTGTTAATTTCAAATAAGCCTTCATTATCTTTTCATATACTTATATCCGGTGCTTTTGTACCTGAAAAAATAGAAATCGTTTTCAGTTGAACTTTGTCAGAGACTGGCCCCTGCCCCTTTTTACTGGTTGACTCGTGGGCCATATAAAAATGTTGGTACTTAAGCGGTGTAACTCTATTTTCTAGAGCAGACATTACTTTTATATGATATTTTTTGTTTTTATTTGTCTCATACACACGGGCAGTTGGGTTTTTTGATGTTTGTCTCTTTTTTGTTGTGTGTTTTTATGATGTCAGCTAAGTTAACCGACGACCACCTTTGTGACACCTGTAGCTCAATTTTCAGGTGACAATGTCCGTGATTGTAGGCATCTCAAGATCTTGCTAATTTTTTCACTTTTCCCAAGAAGCCACTAAAAACTTCCACATATATACATATACGTATCTTTGAACTAAACCGAAGTCTTTTACAGGTAGTGCATTTCCGGAATCATTAAATGCTGCACTCGTCTACTCTAGAGTATAACTTTTAATGAAGATAAATCGTGGAATATGTATATGTTGCGGTAGCAACTTGGAATCTACCTTTTTGGGTTTAAAATTTCACCTTTTGACATTGACTTTTGGGCTCTTCTTCTGACATTTAAATTAATAAACTCCCAAATGTCCTTTGGCATATATATGTATGTGTAACTGCAGTCATCCCGTATCCCATTTCCAGTTTATTCATTTGCCAGCATCCCATTTCGTTGTATCTTATCATTATTATTAACACTTTCACTTGAACTTGGCCTGTTTGGCTTTGTTGTTTTTGTAATGTCAAATAATTACACCATCAAGTTGACTGATGACACCAAATGAATCTATGTCCGGCTACAGCGGCTGCATAAAATTACAATATTTCTTTGCTGTACCACAAAAAAGAAAAAAAGAAAATCAACCCTTATTGACTCACTAAACACATTTCAAGATCTGCTCAGAACTAATGTACGTAAAGAATTAATGTCAGCTATGCGTTAAGTGCATACACAGATTAATAGATACTAAAAAGTTATGGAGTCTTGTTTTGAATACTTTTCAATTTAGATTTTTATGCTCAATAACATGAGAAATAATTACTTATAATGGCCAAGTGCCGAAATTAGCATTTAAAGTGTATGCAATAATGCATTTTGAAATCATATATAAACTACAAATTTGGATTGTCGCATCACAGATAGCTTAAGAATTTCCCAGAGATGATTTCTCTACATTTACTAGGAGTTTTAATTATTCTTGCCTGGATTTATTTTCTATGGAGTCGTCGGAAATATTATGCTCTAATGCTAAAGGTCCCAGGACCAAAAGGATATCCATTCATTGGCTCAATCTTGGAAGTAATTCCCAAAGAAGGTATTCATCTATATATAATTTCAATGTTTGGCAATGAATCATTCAATAATTTTTATGCATATTTCAAAGTTATCTTTCTAAGAATAACGGAACATTTCCATCGATTTGGTAAATCATTTCTCTGGTGGATAGGACCATATCCATTTTATACATTGAGTGATCCGCAATTGGTGAAAGAAGTATTTAATTCTCCACTTTGCGTAAACAAATCTGTGTATATTTACGATATGTTTCGTGAAATATTCGGCAATGGAATAATTTTATCAAAAAGTAAGTGTAAATTGTTACCTCTTAAACTTATATAAATTATATCTTTTTCTTTAATGTGCAGACCCAACATGGAGCAAACACAGAAAACTACTGAATCCAGCATTCAAACATAATGTTCTTTTAAGTTTTCTGCCAATTTTCAATAATGAGACAAATAATCTTCTAAAACTAATGGACTCATATGTGGGAGCAGGTGAAAGGGATCTTAGCCCAGATCTGGCTCAGTTCTCTTTGCGAGTTGCACGACGTAAGTTACAATTTGTAACTAATTTCCTAGTTACCAATTTAAGATCTCCTCTCCTTTCATATTTATCAGATACCACAATGGGCAATGATGTGGAAGAGGGGACAAATTCAAAACAGGACACCTTTATTCACAGCACTCAATAGTAAGCAAATTATTTAAAAAATATTTATATATCTTCTGATGTATATGTACATATGTATATGTATAGGCCCTGTTGCAAGTTTATATAAGGAGAGGCAAAGTTCTTAGCTATAAAAATTGTATTTCACAGTCTTTTGGACACAATTACTACAATGACGTGTTCCCCGTGGCTACAAATTAACTTGGTCCGCAAACTCGCGGGCTTATATGATCCAATAAAGGAAGCCAGGTCCAATATTAACCGAATCCTTTGCAAGGTATAATCAATGTAAATTATCCCACCTATGATATACTTAAGCAATATCGCTTTCAGCTAATCGATTTCAAATTGGATACAAATGATAACTCTGAAACGGAAATCAAGAAACCTAGTATATTTATTGATCACGCATTGATTCATCTGAAAAATGGTAATTTGACTTATCAAAGTGTAAAAGATGAAACTCTTCATGTTCTGTGTGCGGCCTACGAGACATCTGCAGAAGCTATATTATTTACATTGATCCTATTGGCGATGTATCCCGAATATCAGGAGAAGCTTTTCGAGGAATTGTATGACCTGTATCCACATGCTGGTGACTTTGCGGTCACCTATGAGGATATAGAAAGTTTGGATTATTTGAATCGTGTTTTGAATGAATCAATGCGCTTGATTCCACCACTTCCTTTGGTGGGTAGGCAAACTAATGCAGATTTAAGGCTATCAAATGGTGTTTTAGTACCAAAGGGAGCCAATTTGCTTATCTGCATTTTGCACATACATCATTCTAAAGAAATTTGGGGACCAGATGCGCAGATATTTAATCCAGATAATTTCCTCCCTGAAAACATTCAATCAAAGCATCCGTACTCTTTTATTCCATTTGCAAAAGGCAATCGAGGTTGCATAGGTAAGCGAAATCAAAGATTTTTGAAAAATTTGATTTAATATTTTTTATTTTCCAGGCCGGCAATATGCCTATATGTCGACAAAAACTACTTTAATCAAACTGTTGAGGAACTACAAATTTAGCACAAAATTTCGTTTTGAAGACCTTGTTTTCTTTACTAATGTGTCAATGAAACTTAAAGAGTTTCCGCTATTAAAGTTGGAAAAAAGAAATAAGTAACTAGAAATTGGAATGAAGTTCAACATTACTACATAGGCTCAAGCGATGTGAATGTTGAATTGATGGCAAATAATACTTAAACATAGAAACACTGTGAACCTTAAGTACTAATTAAACCACACATAGAACTGAGGGAAAAAATGAGAAAATATAGAAACTTTTAAGCACAAAAAAAACAAAGTATCCAATTAAAATAATATGTGTATATTACATTTTATTTTAACACTTTTGATGTGTCTTGCTGTGGGGTATATAAACGAACATTGAGGTAACCTCATTTCAGAACAGTTTAGACACTACTTGGTAACGATGATTTCGCTACAATTGCTTGCTATTTTCATTATTCTTGCTTGGATATATTTTTTATGGAGTCGTCGGAGATTTTATCGACTTATGCTGAAAGTGCCAGGACCCATGGGATATCCACTCCTTGGCATAATATTGAATTGTTTTCATAAAGAAGGTAAAATTTATAGCAAAGCATTTTTGTTTGTTCAAATTCTTATGGACATGTATTTTTCAAAGATGTTTTACCTTTTTTGGAGAAAAGTTTCAAACGTTTTGGCAAAGCATTTCTAATGTGGATTGGACCGTATCCATTTTATACATTGGGTGATCCGCAATTGGTAAAAGAGGTTCTAAATTCTCCACTGTGCGTAAAGAAATCTGTACACATTTACGATCTCATGAGTGAAGTACTTGGCAATGGAATAATTGTATCAAAAAGTATGTGCAACCGGTGATATAGATTTAAATAGATATATATATATAGGTTTTCTTCTCCATTGTGCAGACCCAACATGGAGTAAACATAGAAAATTATTGAATCCAGCATTCAAACATAATGTTCTATTAAGTTTTTTGCCAATTTTCAAACATGAGGCTAAGGACTTGCTTAAACTGATGGACTCATTTGTGGGATCAGATGAAAGGAATCTTCTAAAAGATATAGAGCATTTTACACTTCGATTGGCCCAAAGTAAGTGCCAGTTTGTAGAAAGTATCTCACTCATTAATAACTCTCTTTTAAATCTGCATGACTTTAGGAACCACAATGGGCCAAGAAGAATTAAATATAAAAAAAAATTCCTTCCAACATAGCGCCGAAGTGTAAGTCAATAGAAAAAGTATTAATATTACTAAAAAATATACTATTCTATTTTGCAGAGTCATGGAACAGTTTACTAAAATTTTGTTTGCACCTTGGCTGCTTCCTTATTTGGGACGCAAACTGTCGGGCGTGGATAAGCCAATCAATGAAGCCAAGTCCAATATTAAAAGTATTGTTTCTAAGGTAAATAAACGAAGGTAATAGTATACTATACACCTTACCTCCAATACCCATTTCAGATGATCGATTCAAGATTACAAATAAAAAATATGCCAACTCAATCGCAACCGGATTTATTTATTGACCACGCATTGATTAACCTAAAAAATGGCAATTTCACTTACCAAGATGTTATGGACGAGTCTATTGGCTTGGTGTTAGCTGCCTTTGAAACAACAGCGAATTCCATATTTTGTACCTTGACATTGTTGGCCATGTTTCCTGAATATCAGGAGCAGCTCTTTGAGGAATTGCAGGAAACTTATCCTCTCACCGGTGATTTAGATCTCACCTATGAAGATACACAGAAATCATCGCTCTTGGATCGTATATTGAATGAGTCAATGCGTCTGATTCCCCCCGTTCCCTTTGTGGCCAGGCAAACGACTGCAGATATGACATTATCAAATGGAGTTTTAATCCCACAGGGTACAAATGTGGGAGTCAGCTTTTTTCATATGCATCGTTCGGAGGATATTTGGGGGCCAGAGGCGAAGATATTTAATCCTGATAATTTTCTTCCTGATAACATACAAGCAAAGCATCCATACTCATTTGTACCCTTTTCGAAAGGCGCTAGAAACTGCATAGGTAAGCAAGGATTAAGGATACATTAGGCAAATCTTAATTATTATTTTAATTGTTTCAGGATGGCGTTATGCTTTGATTTTGACTAAAATTACATTGATTACACTTTTAAGGAATTTTAAATTCAGCACAACTTTTCGTTACGAAGATCTTGTATTCATTGATTCTGTAACCATGAAATTTGGTAAGGTTCCGCCATTAACTTTGGAAAAGAGGAACAAATAACTGCCAAACTTTGGAAAAAAGGAACAAATAACTGCCAAACTTAAAAACTAAAGGCTTTCTTACATACAATATACGTATGTAGATATATGTAGGTGCAAATTAATTCCAGAGATAAATAAATAAATCGTTTTTAGTATTAAGTTGTGACTGTCGGCTTCTATAATAAAAAATAAATAAAAATAGAAACACGCTTACTGTGTATATAATGAAAATTTTATTATTTCTTTCATACTTTTTTCTACAATTTTTTCAATTTAGCATTTTACTTTGTAGTTATATTATATCGCTGGTCTAATTTAATAATGACTTTATGCATTATGGCGTAAATTGTTTTTTTTTTTTTTCTAATTGCTCTTAATTATAATTATAGTTATTATCAATCAGTATGTCTCAGAACTCAGTTTAAATTAAAACATTGTTAAACTAAAGAGTATATAAACGAGCATTCTAAAATTTTCTCATAGAATAGTTTGAGCCTTTCAGTTGTGATCGGGTAACAGATATTAAATTAATTTTCAACCTCTTAATTTAATTATTTATGTACAATATAAGTTGCATATATACTTGATTCCGCTCTCCTCATGAAGACCTACTTTTTGGAGACTTTAATGGTGGTGTCACCAACATTTGTCAAGTGTAGTGTGTACGTGAATCAAGTTTACTTTATACTAACAATAAGAAACGAACTTACACTAAAACCGGTTATTGACCTATATTAATCTAATATGTATAATCGTTTCTCAGTTAGCTAAACTAGATAATAGCACCAACCTTAAACGTGCCGACTCTATGATTACGCTAACTCTCCTATTAAAATATGTCTAAGTAAAAGAAAAGTGCTGCTACCCGAAGAAATGTGGCTCTCACAATAATACGGAAACCTAATAAGATAGTCGTGCAATCCGATGCAGTATTTAAATGCAAAATGTCAAACCTGTTTTTTCTCGATTATAAAATCCCAAGAATTCTGTAATAATTTCTATTTACATAAGTGGTTAACTCAATTAAGTTGGATTTTATTTTATAAATAAGAAACTTTGTGAAGCTTTTCTCAGAATAGTTTAAGAGTCCGTTGGTATGATATCGTTACATTTGCTCGTTCTTTCTCTTATCCTTGGTTGGATTTATTATCTATGGAGTCGTCGAAGGTATTACGCCCTGATGCTTAAGGTCCCGGGACCAAAAGGATATGGTTATATGGGTGCCGCCGAAAAAGGTTGTACAAAGTCAATTTTTTGGAACTATCTTATTTTTGGGTTTATATTTCAGATATTTTACCCTTAACTGGAAAGTATTTTAAAAAATACGGAAATGCATGTCTGTCTTGGGTTGGACCAATTCCATTTTATATAATGCGTGACCCGCAATTGATTCAAGAAGTACTGAACTCTCCACAATGTGTGAAGAAGAGTAGCTTTATTTACAGCGTGATCTCTAATTATTTGGGCGATGGATTAATGACTTCCGAAAGTATGTGCAACTGGTTAATTTCTGAATTAATTTGACAATATCAATTTCTTTTTGACACAGATCCAAAGTGGAGCAAGCATAGAAAATTACTGAATCAAGCATTTAAGCAAAACATTTTAATTCGTTTTCTGACGATTTTCAATACCGAGAGCAAGAATTTTCTTCAACTGATGGACTCATATGTGGCAAATGGCGAAAAAGATCTGCTAACAGATCTGTTGAGCTTAGCATTTAGAGTTACAACACGTAAGTAGAAAAGAATATACATCATTTAGATACCAGAACTCTATGTTCTAAAATGATAATTGCAGAAACCACGATGGGTCCGAAAGTGACCCAGCAGGAAGCTTTTAATACGAATACTTTGATGCACAGCTTTGAATAGTAAGTAAAGCAGAACTATGAAATGTTGCCATTCAATTGAAAACTATCCCATTTTACAGTATACAAGATATAGTCCCAAAGCTAATATTATACCCATGGCTACGTAATACAGTGATCCTCAAACTTATGGGCTTACATAGGCCAATTTCTGATGCCACATCCGTTGTAAATAAAACCGTTTTAAAGGTCGAATCTAAATAACTGCTCTGAATATTTGCCATTCCTAACCAATGACTTTCTACTATTTAGATAATGGAAGACAAAATGAGTACCTCAGATGACTTTTCAGGAAGTGAAGAAAATAATCCTGTCTTTGTCGCTGATCATGTAATGTCTCAATTGAAAAGTGGTAACTTTAGTTACGAAAATGCCAAATCAGAAGCCAATATTATAGTTGCAGCCGGCTACGAGACAATTGGAAGTGCAATATTATTTACATTGATTCTCTTGGCTATGCATCCCGAATATCAAGATAGGGTATACGAAGAATTACTGGAATTGTACCGCGAATTAGGTGATACTGAGGTTACCTATGAGGATATACAGAAATTAGACTATTTGGATCGCGTTTTAAATGAGTCGATGCGATTGATTCCCCCTGTTCCTGGTATATTTAGGCAGAATACCGAAGATATTAAGCTATCAAACGGTGCTTTAATTCCAAAAGGTACCCATTTCGCAATCTGTATATTCCATTTGCATCGCTCTGAAGATATATGGGGATCAAAGGCGTCTAAATTTGATCCCGATAATTTCCTTTCTGACAACGTACAAAAAAGGCATCCATACTCTTTTATACCATTTGTAAAAGGCATAAGAACTTGCATTGGTGAGCAAATTAAAAATTATACCAATCGCAAATAGTTCATAATTATTACTTGTCTGGTTTCAGGTTGGCGATATGCATATATATTTGTAAAAATAGCTTTGGTAAAACTGCTGAGGAATTACAAATTCAGTACGAAATTTCGGTATGAAGACCTTTCATTCATTGTGCGTGTGGCTATGAAGCTAGAGAAGATACCACTATTAGAGTTGGAAAAGAGGGCTAAATAGTGTCTTGTAACCAATCAGATTTAAAAATTTGGCTAATGTGTTGACTGCATATATAAACTTCAAATGTTCTGTCATACTGTTATTTTAGCCCAATAATTTGTTAGACTCAATTAACCTCTAAATAAATTGCACCTAAAATGTTTTAAATTTAACTGATTTTAACACTGCTTGACCTTGGTTAGACTAATTTTTTGACATCAATTATTATGATCTGTGTGTGTGTGTGTGTGTGTGTGTGTGTTTATTTTTCTTCGCATGTCTGACACCCATAAAAACCTTTTATTAAAATGCTTGTAACACGCTTGATCGCATTTAAGAAATTACTTTGATGGGTTAATGGATAATGATAATTTTTTTAGCCTAGAATTTTGGCAATCGTTTCTATAAATTGTCAGTTCCAATTGCATGTAAAACTCATAAAGCTTATTGTCATTAATGTTTAAAGTCGAAATGATCGAGCTATATTTGTGTCTCATTTGGTTGCTGTTAATGTTGATCTCCTATCTGTGGAATCGTCGAAGATATTACTTGTTAATGCTAAAAGTACCCGGTCCCATGGGTTGGCCATTTATTGGCCTAGCACTCAAAATAAAGCAAGGAGAGAGTAAGCATATTCTGTAATATTTTCATAAGCAAACGCTCATTGAAATTAATAATTTTCTAATCAAACAGAAGAGAATAATCTTTTCTCGATCTGTGAGGAATATTTGAAAGAATATGGAACAACATTCTTAGGATGGTTGGGTCCAACACCGTTTATATTGTCGGCTGATCCCCAGGTGGCACAGGACATTCTAACTTCCCCGCATTGTATTAACAAAAGTCCTGACGCTTATATGATTGTGAAGGAGATCTTTGGCAATGGGTTAGGAACTTCAAACAGTGCCACGTGGATGCAACATAGAAGAATACTAAATCCAGCATTTAAACAAAATGTTTTTATTAGTTTTTTGCCAAAATTCAATAGTGAAACGAAAAGTCTGCTGCAAATAATGGATAGTTATGTGGCTCAAGGAGGAAAGGATCTTTTTAAGCCCTTAAAGAAATTTACTCTTACAACAAGCATACGTAAGTTTTAGTCTGCGAAAGTTACCAACTCAAAATTAACTCAAATCATTCTACAGAATCCCTCATGGGCAGCAATGCAAATAAGGACTGCATTAAGAACAATACTCTATTGAAAAATTTTGAAATGTAAGTTTACCAACGAAATGTCTTTAAATATTTATCCATAAGTTCAAGTATCTTTCTCTTTTCTTGTGTAGGTTATTAGAAATGGGACACTTATTAATAATTGTACCAATGTTTAGACGTTTTTGGAAAAAGGAAAAGCAATTTAGTGAAATAAAAACCAAAATACAAAACTACTTTAAAGAGGTATGTAAATTGCCAAAATGGATAAATTTTTCCCCAACCTGTCAACTTAAATACATATGATTTTTAGGTAGTCGAAAAGAATCTGGAAACAAATATATCGTCAAATGATGAAAATATATTTATTAACCAGGCAATTAAGCACCTGAAGATGGGAAACTTAACGTTTCAAGATGTTGTACAAGAATGCAGTTCCATTACTTTTGCAGCTTTCGAGACAACTTACACCGTAATTGGCTCTACTCTAATGTTACTAGCAATGTTTCCACAATTCCAGGAGAAGGTATATGGGGAGTTGAAGGAAATATTTCCCAATACAGGTGATTTTGATGTCACCCATGAGGACCTAAAGAAAATGGAGTATTTGAAACGAGTGTTAAATGAAACTATGAGATTAATGCCACCTATACCAATTATTGCACGCCATACAGAACAAGATGTGAAACTTTCGAATGGTATTATAGTGCCGAAATTCACCAATGTGGCCATAAGTATTTTTCACATGCATCGAAGTAAGGACATATGGGGACCAGAGGCAAATACATTCAATCCTGATCATTTTTTGCCACATAATATCCAGGATAAACATTCATATGCCTATATACCGTTTTCCAAAGGCTCCAGAAATTGCATAGGTATGAAATATTTTATCAATTGAGATACTAAAACTATAATTTCAAACTCTACATTTTTTGTAGGTTGGAGTTATGCATTGATTTTAAGCAAACTGATATTGGCCAAGTTATTGAGAAATTACAAATTTCATACAGATTTTCGTTTTGAGAACTTGATGCCAATTCACGCTGTGAGTTTGAAATTTAATGAAATTCCCCTTTTGGAATTAGAACGAAGAGACTAAGAAATAAAACTATTGTGTTGAATATTTTGTGGCAGAATTTGACTTTGGAATCTTATAAATGGTTCTTTTTTTGAGTTACAGGATATAGCCAACCATATGCTGTATGCCTTTGGGCTAATACGTTCTCATCTTGTCCTTGGCAGTCTCAGTTTCAGCCTCGATCTGTCATTTCGTACAATGCAAATGTCAAAAATTTTGACACTTCAATTTCTTGCAGAAAACTCTGTTTCAAAAAGTCAGACAAATGAGCAGCGCGTGTGTATTTCCTATTGCATTATCCTTTACAATGAACAGGAGTTTCAGCTTGGCTGTGTGTGTGTGTGTGTGTAGGTGCTACAGCCGTCAGACATTGCGTCCTTATGTCATGCATCAAAAAAAGATGAAATGGAAAAAAAAAACAAAAAGTCAAAGCAAACATGAAAAGGCAGCGGAGAAAATTAAATTGAAAATTTCAACATAGAAAGTGAAGCCAGCCAGCCAGCCAGCAGTCAGCAGTCAGCCAGGTTGCCACAGTTGACTCTTTTGATAAACAAACAGGACTGAGACGCATTGCGAAAAATGTTGATTATAACAAAACGACAAGCACACGGCACACGGCGCGACACATGAGACCGACAGAGCCAACGTAGCGTCAGCTTCGCTTCCGCCTTTGAGCCACAAAAACCACAGAAAGGACATGCGCCAAAAAAGAATATACATATACATGGAAACGTATAAAAAAATATATGTTAAAGGTACAGGAAATGGAAAAAAATTATAAAAAAAATAGTCAGACCTGTCAAAGATCTAGCAGAAGTTAAAATACTCTTTGCCTGGATACAAATTTAAATTTAAACAAAATTGTCAAAGATCTTAACCCTATGCCATAACAATAACAGAGATATGATAAATCGATGATATAGGAATCAAGATAGGTTTTGACACTACAGACATTAAATTAATCAATGTTTTTAGAAGGATATATTAGCTACTTTGGAACCATCAAAAATTAAATGAGGATTTTCTGTTACAAAACTTACAAAACGAGAGGTCAACAGTCAACACTTCAACACATTTCCATGGGCGAGGTCAAGATTTAATCTAATTTCAATGAATTATTTCTGGAAAATCAAAAACTAAATTCTAGCATAAGCCAACCAAAACACATACACACACCCATATACAAAAACACTCTATGCGTTTGTTTTCACGTTTTCAGTCTCCTATATATTTATTTTCGGGAAATCGTATCAGCCAAAGAAACCATGACCATGATGGTGACCACCATGTCTGCCATAGCCACCGCCAAAACCACCAAATCCTGGGTACCCTCCATATCCACCACCAAATCCGGGATTTCCTCTATATCCTCCATATCCTCCATATCCTCCGTAGCCTCCATATCCGCCATAGCGGGGAAATCCTCCATAGTATTGACGCTTAGCACGGACTTGCTCCTCTACAGCCTCCTGAAGACCGGCTGGAACGATTTGGTCACCGTTAAGATTCTCCTGGGCATAAGCAAACGATAGCATTGCCATCCCAATCAAGCCGAGTAGGATTAAAGAACGCATTTTCACTCTTGACTCTTTTAGCTTTTTCAACGAATTCTCGATTTTAACTGATTTCATAAAGTGGCCGAGAGTCTGCTTTTATAGGAAATTCTGGACGCTTAACGTCTTAATGCTAATTAAAATTCAATAATAATCTATAACCCTCGAAAATTCCCCCCAATAGAGAACAATAAAACCAGTTTCTCTACTCTCAAATCTAAGATGTGTTCTTTATACTTATTTGTTTCTCTTGTGACGAAGTAAACAAACAAATTTCAGGTTTTTGCGCAAAAATATTTTAATTTGTTTATAACTAATTTATAGCAAATTGTCTACTTTTATTTTTCTTGTGGTTTTGTGATTGATAATTCTTTGCTAAGGGGGATTTTTAAATTATTATTTTTTGGACGGAATCAGAAAACTAGTTTGTAAACAAATAACACGGCCACTTTGTGACTTGGAATAATGGTTAAAGGTGTATAAAGTGTTTGACTTTCTAAAGTATTTATATTTAATAACGCTATATACCCAAAAACTTTTGCCTGAAAGCCACAGGTTTTCTTGTTCCATTAAATGTGTTATTTATGTTTTTAAAAAATTGAAAGATGAGTCATTATTAATCGGAGATGTTAAATATTAGGGTATACTCGACATTCGAACTGGCATACCTGTATTTTTGGTGTGGCTTTTGCAACGATGTGTCAAATAAAAGTAGGTACAGCAGCAAGGATCATTGACTCGTGTCTAGTTGAAATACATACAAAATGGCGTCTCGTCTAGAAAAAAAAAAGAACACAGAGCGAGAGCTGTTGGAAAACTCAACTTCAGATGTGGTAGCGACTGTTGTTACAACTCTTGCCTCACCTGTCCGTCCGCACAGGACATACTTTTCATGTAAAATAAACATAAATTTTGTATAAAACAAAAGCAAAAACTACAAATCACATTTCCTGTGTAATGTCAACTTCCTGTTTTGGTTCAAAACAAAAATCTCCAAGTCACTTTTTCACACGGCTGCTGCTGACTGGACACTCAGGTCCAGTCCGCGGTCCATCGTCCAACTGACAAGTGACTAAGGAGAAATCAAACGAACCTGCAACCACTTTGATGTGGCACGCAACATGCGCGGGGGCGCTTCCATTTTCCGCTGTGTGTCATTTAATTGTCATCTACAGTCAGTCAGTCAGTCAGTCATTCAGCAGGCAGCTAGTCCCGACAGGAGTCCGAGTCCGTCAACTTGGTCAGTCATGCACTCAATCAGGACGAGAACAGCCAGGACACTAGCCACCCCCAAAGGACCATGCAATGTGGGTGTTACCCCCGGCGGCCTCAAGCAGGAAGTTTGACTTCCTAAGCGGAACTTACTCTGTTTATCCTTCTATGGGAATTTAATTCTCTTCAGCTGCAGCTAGAAGGGTGCAGTAACCGCAAATGAAATCGTGGTTACTTATGGTTCATACTGAATATTGTTTGGAAAGTTTAGTGCAACTATTAAGTAGTAATTAATACGTAATTACTTTTGAAATTTGTTTTTTAAATCTAGGTATATTTGGAATCAAATAGACTGCATTGGAGCCTAACCTGGAGATAGCAAGGAAAAATACCTCTGGCTGCTAAACTCTAGTCTAAGATATAAGAACTGACTTATAATGCTATTAATAATAATTAAATGTATGACTATTTCAAGGTGAAATTGGCTTTTAACTAAAATGTTCCCTGATCATGCCCTCTTCCATCCCTAGTAACATTATATGTATACTTGAGATTATCAAAAGAAGAAAATGTAAACACTGAGTTCTTTTACTAGGTATACCGAAGTCGTCCCCTTTTTATTTCATTTTAAATGAAGAACATTTGATCTATTGTCTGAATTAAATATACAAAACATTTAACATAAATTTGAATACTTTTAAGAGCCATGATATGATATGCAAATGGTAAACTAGTGGTGACAAAAAGGTGTTTTTGATGTCTATATAAATTTGGGTCAACTCCATTTTTCGATTACATTTAGATACATCTGCCAAATGTTTAACTATCGTGACAGTATCATCGCCAACAAAAATCTAAAACCTGAATTTGTTAGATAATGTATTGTTTTTTAAACAAATTAATATTACCTCAAAAATGTAAATTTGAAATTTCTCATTAAAAAAAGGACAAACGAGGCAATGAAAAAAACAAAAATGTAATTTAATAGAAACATATTTTTACTTAAACTAATTACAGAACTTTTCCCTCTTTTGCTTATTAAATTTATGCTTAAATATAGATTTTATATGTCAATTGGTTTGAAAATAGGCACATACATACATATGTATGCATCTATTTATTTTTAGATGTTTGACCACTTTTTTAGTATTCTACTATGTGTTGTCAAAGGTCATTTATTTTTAAATACAAGTACACGAATATATATATATTAATATGACAAAGCTCACATTAGCAGAAGTTCTATTTGGAAGCCTATAATTAATTTACAAATAATTACTGGAATCACAAATAAACATTCTGAATGACATAACATTGTCACTATTTATAAGCTGTAAATTTGTGACTATTGTTTTGTTGTTGTTGGAAAAAGACGCCATAGATGGCGTCCTGAGTGACACGCCCCACTCATACTGAACAATGAATGGGCCTGTCATATCACATTATTACCCATAATCATAATTGCTTGTCTGATGTGGGGAAAAGGCATGGATAGACACGCAAAATTCACCATTTCGTTCGTGGTTTGGGCTTTAGGGAATTGGGGGCTAACTGTCGACAGGTGAAATGAACTTACTCCCGACACACAAACACACACAGACACACCAACAACAAAATCTGGCATGTCATTTAACAAGAAACAATGGACACCAATGGACATTAAACCAATAATCACACGCAATGAAGTTACCTGAACTTTTCTGCCCCAAAGTTTCGTTTTTCTAATTTCGAAATGTCACCTGACTGACATCCAATTCCATTTAACTAACTTTTATGACACCAATTATAGTGCTATCGTATATGTTCTTGTCTCTGGGATTGATCTGATATATAAACTAATTAATGTTAGTCCAACTACGATGTAACTGTACCATTGGGATCGAACGGAAACATCCATCATACGGCATTAACAATAGATCCAAAACGAACAATAGTAAAAATTTAAATTTATTGAAATTTACACATTTCGATACGCAAATAAACATTCATTTGAATTTTGGAATTTTTCTTTCAATTTTCTTCTTTCAGTTTTTGTGAATTTTTCATTAGGATATGGGATTATGGGGTAGATTTTCGCACATGCCGCCCTACATTTATTTGCTCTAGAAAAACATTTGGGTCTGACTTAGGGTCCGCATTTTCTTAAGGCAGGGGCGCCTCATCGTCTCAGGTAAATCAACAGGAGAGCACCCAAAAGCAGCTGGATATGTTAGGGGTCCTCTAATGGTGGTTGCAAAAATTTCTATAGATTCGAAAATATCTAAAATTTGTGAATAGATGTGAATATTTATTGATTGGTTTTCCGTGTATGCAAAACAAGTTTGCAAATTTTTTAAGTGGGGCAAAAGAAAAAGGTTTTTTATTTTTTGTTATAGTTTTTTATTTATATGGAGATCCTTGTTCTCATGGTCATAATAAGGCGTAACGTGTTGTAAGAATGTTTGTGAACAATATTGATGGTCACCAGGGGATTTTCGCTTCAAAAATGACCTCAATTAGACCGTGTTGACCTTAATAGAAAAATCTATGGAATTGTAGTTTTTATTTATAGAAGAATTTTTAAGAAATTCAAAATCCTGGAAATAAAAAGCGGTCATAAAATCTAGATTAAACGTGGACAGAAACTTAGATTTAAATTTAGCAATAAATTTCATAAATGTTCCCAAACACAAAAAAATAAAAGAAAAAGACTTTTTCCTGCGGGGGATAGGAAATTATCTTCCAATAAGATACCTTCTCTTTTTATGAAAGTGTTTTAGAACACTTTGTTTTAGTACATGCTTGGAAAATTTATTTATACTTATATATATTACTACGATATTATTGAAGAGATTTCAACAAGTTAAAATAGCTTTTAATTTTGTGCTTTACCCAAAAGTTTTATAAGTTTTTTTCCTATTTTCGATATTTTACAAAACAAATTTTATTCCAAACAAATGAGCTTAAGCTAATTTATGCAAATTCAACGCCCTCCCATACGTCACTCCCACTAAAAAACACAAAAAAAAGCAACAAAAAAAGCAAACAATAACAACAACAACAAGCTTAAAGAAACAAACAAATTAAATATTTATTTATTTATTTTTGAAAACATGTCGCAGTTGCTTGTTGAAGAACAAAACGAATCAACAAAGAACACAAAGACTAAGTCAGAGACACTCTTAAAGAAAGAAACAAGGACAGAGAATAGGGCAGGGAGTGAGTGAGTGAATGAGAGAAAGAGGGATAAAAACAGATTGGCCCATGGGCCACGACTAATAAAAATTTAAATGATAATTATGACAATCGTACGTGATAATTGCGGCAAAAATGTAAACCTGTGAGGCGAAAGCCCTCCCACACATTCACACACACACACACACGGACATGACAGATATACTTACTAGACATACATACCAAATCGTGACAGCTTCAGACAGGCGAGATAAATAAACTGCAGCTACTTAAGAACAAAAATCACATAAATAAAATGGAGATTTTCTTTTATTTATTTTTAAAGTACAAACTGAGAGGCAGAATACACATTTCTCCAGCCTATAAAGGTCACAAAAGTGACAATCTTACATTCAATTTTTCCTCCAATAGTTTTAGATTCAATTTTTAATACCAATAAATAGTGCGAAGAAGTAATAAAGCCAATAAACTGATTTCAGAACATTTTTCTCTGACTCATTTCATCTCAACGATAGCAGAGCTAACAATATCTCGATTTCAATTTTTTTTTAATAATGTGGGAGAGGGTCGCTTTTATTATACCCGAGATTCCGGTTTTCGGATTTATAGTTTCTTTAGTTTTTGATTTCATTCTGATTCTTTGCCAAACGTGAATTAAGAATTTACATATTAATGTTAATGCTCCCGCTAGTAGGCAATTCCTGTATTATTAAAATTTTTTTTGGATAAAAATTTAATACTTATCTTTTAGACAACAAACACAAACAGATGTTTGAATAATGCTAATACCAATACCTTTACATCAGTTGAAACAGGTCTTATAGCATATTAATGATAACATCGTTTTACAAATAAAAACATTTTGGGATGCATTTCTGATAAACTCGGTTGGTCCGATATATGTGGTCAATCCAGATCTCTAAAAAGTTGAGTTAGTCAGCGTGCTAAATAAAACAATTAAACACCTTTTGATAAATAAACGTCAAAGCAAACGTCAAAAATGAATTCATCATTTACTTAATGGGCAAATGAACTAATTTATTTGATCAACGATCAATGAACAAACCGCCATGGCCTAGCCATATAATATTACCAAATGATTGTGGTTTGTTTTTGATTTCGATAGCTTAGGTTTGTTTTTCTTTTAATGTGCTTTGATCTTGCAAAGTGAAGACAACATGGAAAAAAAGAAAGAATCAAATTTTCTGTACTATAAATCACCCAAGAGGAAAGCATCGATCGATTGGTGTTGGAATCTCTCTCTCCCCAGTTTGGCGGGTCTTCACATATGCTTCACAGACTTTGTTTTTTTTTTTGTTTGTTTCATTTTATTTTATTTGGTTTTTTTCGAATCGAATTTTCTCTTCGTTTGTCATGTGATTTAAGGGTTCCGTAAATCACGCTTCTTGTCTAATTTCGTTTCGCTTGAGATTCTCGGCATAGTTGCCAAGTCAATGGAATTATTTCTTCATTTTCTGCAGCATGTCAAGTGATTCCTTCCAGTTTCTCTTGTGGCTTTCGAAACGGTTCCAAAGATGTTCGCCTCCAGACGACTGTGCGACATGAGGAGTGTTTTGTCACATTTGCTTGCATGATCAGCGCACTTATCGATGGCAGCTGCATCAGCAGATCGGACGGTCTTGTATCTGCGAATCTCAATCTGTTGCCTAGAGTGAGATACAGATACTACACACACACACACACACACTACATGTACTTGTCGTCTTTTTGTAAAGCGCCAGTGTCTACGTATCATGTTAACTCACTTTACCATGCTCGAAACGTCTCCCAGTCTGTTCGAATTGCTGCTGATCTTCAATCGAGCATAACATTTACAGACGTCATTTAGTTGTTTAGCCACTTGCGAAAAAAACCCAAAACAACTTTGCTACACAGTCAACATTCGAGTAGTTGTTAGTCTGGTAGAAAGAGTTGTTAAGCCACAGGACCGGATTTAGATAGATCTAAGTACACAAATAATTTGAAACAATTTATTTCAAATGTACAACACAAATAGGTCAAATATCATCTAATGATGGCAAGTCTTTTCCGGCGTTTTTATCCAATTTTGTTAGCTTCAGTTTGTAATATCGATACATAGTGTGAAGAACAAACCAAGCCAATACACCAAAACCGGGCATATCATTGAAAAAATTCTTTGATTTATCATCTCCACTGCCTTTGGAATCTTCACGTCTACGTCTATGGAGTAGGATAGAGGGATTATCACTTCTGTATATATTAAAGTTCTCCTGGGCATAAGCCAACGATAGGCAAGCTATTCCAATCAAACCGACTAGAATTAGGTAACGCATTTTCACATTTTTAAGTTCCTCAACACAAATTTTGATTTCAACTGTTTTAATAATGTGAGAGAGAGTCGCTTTTATAGCAGATTGTGGACAAAAATTCCGGTTTTCGTATTTTAAATTTCTTTTTAGTTTCTGATTTGCATTTTGGCAAACAAGAATTTGGAATCATTGCCAATGAATATTTTTAGAATGAACGTTTCAAATGGTCAAGTAGACTCTCCATTCATACAAAATCCTTCAAGGCAATAATCCGCCACTTTCTAAATTGTGGGCAACTCCATTCAACCGATGATTGAAAAGAAATTTTGTAATAAACATTTATGCTTATCGAAATCATAAGCTCTTAATTCGATGTAAGACCAAACCAAAAGCACCTGTCAATCTCATCCACAAAAATTTGGTTTTCCCTTGCCTAAATAAATCTACCATAAAGATGCTTGACATTATTCAAAATACAAAAACTACCAAATTCCACAAATATTTCCTACTGGGGGGAGGAAGAGCTCCAACTTGGATGGAGTTGCAACTGAAGCTGTCTGAAGTCAAGAGCGATAATGCGCTGATGAGCAAAAAAGGCAATAAAATTTAATGTGAATGCATGGAGGGAGCGATACATAAACGACTTCATTTTTATCTTAATGTGCTAATAAATTTTCCAAGAGAGAGACGAAATCTCTGCCAAAAACCAAATAAATTTACTAATACCAAAATTAACGCGCACACACACACAACCCAAAAGAGCCCAAAAGATGGATAGGGGGGCGAAGAGAAAGAATGAAATGGAGCGCCAAGTAGCCGGATGGCTACATGAGTGGCATGTGTGGAATCGAAGAAATGCAATTAACAGAGTCAAAATCATCTTTTTGGTCGGAGAGAGATGGAACCCGCATGATGTCTTTTGAGTGTTTAAGTAGCCTAAATGCCTGACAACTGGAAAAGTTATGGCCCAGGCCTCGGGCGAACACAATTTTTGAAGTTGGCATTGGCGCGTGCTTCTTCTACAACAGATCTAAGTATTCTGTCAACATGCTCCGGTGGCACCCCCACCAAAGTGAATTCAAAACCACTTGAGTTTAGTTTGTTTGGGAAAGCCCCCCTCCCATCAACTGGTGCTTGCAATTTCATTGAATGAATTGCTTGATTGATTCTAAAAGGGTTCATGGCACACGGCGGCAATGGCCATGCTCGTAAATTTTGATAATTCTCAAGTGTTTGAGAAGACAAATAAAATTATGAACCAACCACCTGAGAAATTCATTATTTAATATCAGTTTTACGATCCGTTCTCGAGATGGAAAAATGTAATAACTACGAGTAGGACATTTATAGTTTTTCTTTTCAGCTGCCGTAAAAGTTGCTAGTATTTTAAAAATTATTCTTGTAAAGAGAATGCAAATATTTTTCATATATGTACATACATGCTGTTCCTGGCTTAACGGTCACTATTCTTAATGTCGCATTTTTCATGTCCTTTTTGCTGTCAATGGTCACCCAGACGCGCCTTTCGTCCAGTTCCACCCCTAAGAACTAAGAACCCCAAGAAGGTCTGTCTGTCTTTCTTTACCTCCCTTCATCTCGTATGCATTCTCATATGCATTATTTTGCATGTCTGGCGATTTAAGCTGTTCAAGCGTAAAGGTCAAAAGATCAATGTTGACAGAGTTGTAATTTTCTTCTGTTTTCTTCTCCTTTTTCGACAGAGGGGAAGAATTTTCAATTTTTCTTAAATTTTCTTTGCATTTAATGCTCTGATTTTGCTACAATTCGAGTTTACTTGCATTTTGTATAGTAAAATTTATGCAGCATTTGCATTGTCCATTCTCAAAGGGCCCATACTGATTAGGCGTGAAGGGCGGATTTGAATAAGGTTTTACTTTGGGTCAGATCAGATTGGGTTTTGGGTTGAAGTTGACAGAATGCAGAACACAACTTTCTGGCGGGAAACAAAGTCTGGCAAAAAAAATGATAGAAAATGGGAATATTCCAAATTGTCTTAGCTAGATTAAAAATTGTTATTTCTATAAAAATTATATTTCTAAAAAAGAAAATATTTTGAGCAATGCATAAATGAATTGAACTCATTAAAAGTCTAATCTAGTCTGAATTTTTGTAATTTCTCAGATACAGAAGTAATATTATATATTATTATATTACATAGTCAATAAATTGTAATAAATAGTCAACAATTTGTTTAAAAAAAGGAGTCAGAATCACTTAGAAGACAAATAAGATATACCCTATTTGTTATATATACTTATATATGTATTCCTAAAAAATTGCCAACCTGGGCAAACTTTATACCTAAATTTTGCTTCAATCAGCTCACAAACTGTCTATTTTTTTTTTTTTAGAATTTTTTATGAGTTTGTAATCCCATTTTGTTTGCCATCTAAATCAATAGAAACATCATTTCATTTAATCAAAAAATTTGCAACATATGCGTTAAAGATGCCATCAAAAGTCGCTGGCAATAATATAATTTTATTAGATCAGCACACTTAATGACATATTAATCCCTGCCTAATAAACGCAAATTTCGACTAGCCATAGCGGAGGGGTGCCTTTCATCTAACCCCCCACCTCCCGCCTAATAAACCGAATCGACACACAAAAACATGTTCCGCATGTGCATATTAATTTTGGTATAAATCCACCAATAAGATGGTTATCAGTCTGCCACTGCCCTTGCCCTTGCACCTTGCCGCCCCCCTGTATGTAACTTGTGTTGTGGCAACAAAACGCCCAGTCAAAGTTGATGGAACTTACCCCAAATAACGGACCGCCCCTCAATCGGGCTTTATGTGGCTGGTTTTAGGCATTGTTTAATTGTCAATAGACATCGGCTTCTATCAATATCATAAAAGCTAATATTTTTCGGTTGGCTGGACGAGAGTCTCTCTCCCTCACTCTCTCTCTCTTTCTGTCTGACTGACTGACTGACTTGACGATGTGACTTCCCTTACCATCTGCCTGGCAATGCCATTTAATCCCACCGGATATGCTCAATCAAAGCTCAAAGTGTGCGTGTTGCGACTTGTTTTTGGTGTGGTGGGCGGTGGGGAGGACAGAGGCTAGGAGAGGTGTCAGAGGTGTGGTTAGGAGGGGTGGCTTGAGGGTGAGGTAACTTTAACCTGCCTTCTGTTTGCTTGGGGGTTGCTGCTCATTGAAAATCATCGTATTTCATTCATCATTTTTCGCCTTTTCAACAACCCCCATGACATAGAGGCAGAAAAGGATACCTTGCATATCCTTGTAGTAGGAGAGACTTTCTGCCTTGGCCATGTTTTGATATTAAAATTGCGTAATTATAATTAACCACATGTGGGTTTGAGACAGTCAGGTTGATGGTTGAGGTAAGGAGATGGAGTTGAGTTGCCAAGTTAGTGAGGGGAGGAAACGGTTTAACGTGTCCTTTTCACCGTTTCCGCTTGTCCTCATCTTCATCGTCATCCTCATCCACGGGCTCGTGTGTCACGTGTGTGTATAACGTAACCGATTTAACGATTGTCTGTCGTCCCTTAACTCCTTCCATTTCATTTCAGTGCCTTCCTTTTGTCTTTTGTGCCTTTTGCCAACTCCTCTATCCCCGTAACACCCCCTCCCACCTGCCCCAGGGGCATAATCCATAATTTAGCATACTGACAGGCAATTGATATTACCTTTGCCGCAACTCAGTTAAATAATTGAAAATATTTTAATTACTATGGGATTTTAAAAAATAAAAGAGGGTTAACATAAAATGAATATTGGCTTTTGTAGGTGATAAAATATGACAGGGAGGGTAGTAAGGGGAATGAATCAAAAAGTGCTACAAATTATAAATTGATATGTATAGAATACTGTCCTTAAATTTTGTTTCTGTTGCTTTTCTTTTTCTCATATCAAAGTTTCTATTTTTTTTTCTAATTGCAAA
Organism: Drosophila insularis; assembly: GCA_018903935.1. Taxonomy (NCBI): domain Eukaryota; kingdom Metazoa; phylum Arthropoda; class Insecta; order Diptera; family Drosophilidae; genus Drosophila; species Drosophila insularis. The sequence goes on from JAEIFP010002295.1 coordinate 7,098,871, forward strand.
TCTTATGCAGCTAAATCGAATTTTTGTTTTCATTAAAGTCTCCCACATTCATTTCAATCATTCGACTTAATGTGGTAAGCCCACAAAAATTCTCTAATTGTAATTAAGTATGGGAAAAAAGAACAACTGAAATCCGAATAATGTGGCTAATAAAATTCACAGTGAACAAAAATAAATGTACAAATGTGCCTTGGCAGGAGTTGGAGTTGGAGTCAAAGCCGAAGTCGAGGAGGAGTAGGAGTTGAAGTAACTCAAGACCAAGAAATTCCACACTTGAGAATGAAGCAGAGATTACAAACGTGTTGCCATTAGTTAACTTCAGCTTTGATTGATTTCAATTAATCTTGGACGCGTGTAATTAATCATTGAACACTTTAATATGGTTAACAACTCTTGACCAAGCAACGGTTAAAAAGGTTCAACGAGCATACAGACAAAAAGACAGACAGTCAGTCAGTCAGTCAGTCGAAGAGAAGGCCGACAGAGACCCCAAAAAAAAGCAACACAAAGTCTTGCCAACAACTCTGACAAAATGACGTGGTCTGGGAGGCAAGAAGCCGTCTTTAGCTCCAGCTTCAGCTCCAACTCCAATATTCAGGCTCTTAGTCTTAGGTCTCAGTCTGGCTGCTTGGCTGGTTGCCTGGGCAGCCGCCTCTAAGAAAAATGACCAAGTTTGGAAAATGCGTTGGAGTTGTAACAAAACAAAAAAAAATGAGCTGAACAGAGATTTTCATATGCAACTTGCGAGAGCAGCAAAAGATTTGGCCAAAAGGCAAAACAAAACACTGCGGTTTACCCATATTTACTCCCCCTCCCGCGCCGACTAATTGTGGCTACATTTCGCGCCAACTCGAAAGGCTGCTGGAGCTGGTCGTTTTTCTTGCGGTCATGTTTGAGAAAAAACAACGGAAAGCTGTGGCGATTGATGGCTATCAATGCCGATGACTTATGGTCTACTGGTCCTCAGGTTTTCCACTTTCAGGCAATAGCAAAAGAAATCCATCTATATAACCAACACATTACACATTTGGCTGCACTGCACCACCACCACCACCAGCACCACCACACTTTGATTATCTATTTCTCTCCTACAATTGCAACCTATTGATTTTCCCAGGCTGAACAAATAGCTAAAAGCTCAAAAACTGCTAAACTTGGTGATTATTCGGATTCATATTCGAACATTTCGTTGTGGTTAGCTCTCATCAGTGGGCAATTGGCTACATGTAAGAAAAGTGGCCATTAAATGGAGGCCAATGTGTGGTTTTGTGGATATGCAAGATTTAAGGAAAGTCGTGCTTGTGTTTTTAGGGGGAGATAATAGACAGGATTGGTAAGCAAGTTATGTCTAAATTGATTAATAATAAATAAAATTTTACTAGTAAAAATGAAATTGATAAAGTACTACAAAATAACTTTAAATAAGTGTAGTTAAAATAAATGGATTAATAAAATAGGAAACAGGATATCCCCTACTTATGGCATCCATTTTCACTAAACTATACAGAAGACTTCGAACTCTTTGATAATTATTTGATATGTATCTGCAACTTGCATTTATTATAACTTTATTCACTCTCTATCAATCCAACTATTGATCTCCATCATCAAGCTAGACTCATTCGATAACCAAAACCAATTGAACGAATTTCACACACGGGCGCTAATGAATTTAATGAAGTCATTTTTCTTCAACCGATTAACAAAACTGCTTACAAGACACGTCACTAACCCTGCCCCTTTTAGCTTTTTGCCTCACACATCCAACATCATTTAGAACAAGCGAGTTCATAATTTTGCATCATTAATCATTTTGGGGCTAACCGAAAAAAGAAATACCGATACAGAAACAATAAAGAAGGCAACTCGACCAGAGGCGTCTCGTTACAATTGACAGCCACCAAAGTGGCTTTGGGCCACTTCAGGGCGAAAGTAACAACTGTTTTTTTGCCCGCTGAGAAATTAAAAAACAATTGTTAATTATTAAATTTTAAATTTTACACTTTGCCACACAAATGATGTTCAATCAGCATCCAACAGACATCTCCAAATCCAGGTCCCGGGTCCCTAGATCCAGGTCCCCGGTCCATGGGGCTTTTGCCTTCTGGATGGCCAATCATCGGTTTTGTGACGAAGCCGACACCTCGCTGATGAGATCATTCATCAAACTTCAACCAGAAAACCGAGTAAAATGAGTTGCCATTGTTATAAGTCGGCAAACCATGGAGAGAAAGGTAGGGGGAGACAACAAGAGATTTGTTTGGGGCTGGAGAAGAAGTTTTGTTTCTTCGATTTTGACTGCTCAATTATCAGTTGTTTTTTTTTGTGGTGGGGTAAGCGAACAGTGGCGATTGGTATATTGGATAACCTTTTTTTTTTTGGAACCCGCATAACAGCAATATATATACATATATGCGGTATTTACAATTTTCATTTTTCCTTATTTAATATCTGGAACTTTATCCCTTTTGTTTTGTTTTTTCCTGTTGAGAAATCTTTCTCATTTTTCATGTAGTAATTCGAAATTGCGTTTTTCTTTTGAATTGGAAATGCGACCACAAAACGTTGCGCTTCATTAAAATCGGATTAATGTAAGCCCAGCCAACTGACCAATGTCCCTTTTCCCACGCTGGACACGCAGACACAAAAAGGACACTCGGTAAATCTTCGACCATGTCTTGCCTTGGCGTATGCAAAAACGCAAATTACCAAAGATGAAAATGCGTATAAAATGCGACCCCAGAAATGAAAGAAATCAACCCCAAAAAATAAAATAAACCGAAAATCTAGCCAAAAACCAGGTATGAAACCCTTTAAACAAAAATATTCTTACAAATTTAAAGAAAAATCAAGCAGAAAATTATACAACTGGACAATGTCCAGACTGGTATGATGACGATGCCGATCCTCGGTACCGAGGGTTGATGATGCAACTCAGCATCGTTTCGAACTTGTCACCGCAGACAAAGGTTAGAGGATGACCCCCCCCACCATCTGGACATAGACACTCGAACTCGAGTTCAAATTGCTACCTGGACAGATGCTGGCGATCTTGTGAAGAAACAAAGATTTGACGAGCGTCTGCAGCCTCCTGACCTTTTCGCCTTATGCCTCACGCAATTAGGCAAAAAGTTTGCCGAGGTCATCTCAGAGAGAGAGGGGCCATAATTTTTAATTTTTTGCTTTGGATTTGGTTTTTGCATACATTCATTTCAATTTGAATATGTGCTAATTATTTGTGACAGTTTACGGCTTTAATTTCGAAACCAACTAACTAGAAGCTTTTATGTGAATAAAAATCTTTAATTCATGGAAAGAATTTCTTTGGGGTTTTATTTAAACAACAAAAACAAAAAGGAAAAACAACTGCAGACACATAAATAAAATTGGGCGTAGTTGCTCATACTAAATACTGCATATAAAGGGGGAAGCTCTGGGCTCTTGTATGTAATTACACACACACACCACACACAGATACAGATACCTACCTACTGACAGGCACAGACACATGTGAGCAGTGGGTGACCTTTTGACATGCGCTCTCGAAATACATTTCGAGTGGAGCAGAAACACATGGGCGCATTAAAAGCATGCTTATATACTGAGATACTGATATATGTATATATATACTCGTATGTATGTATGTACATATATATGTACATATGACGACAATTTACTGATACGTAAGCAGCACATGAAACCCTTGAAAGTTCTCTGGCCCTTAAATAAGTTGATTGGGTTTTCAATTCAATAGAAAAATAGCTAAGCGGAAATGTGATGTAAAGATTTTGTGAAAGAAAAATTCATTTATATGGTAACAGTTTATACCAGGTTAAAATAAAAATTTTTAATGTTTCATCCAAATACCATTTTGTATCCTCTTAGTGCCATTTAAATATAAATGGAAAATTGGTATAAAATTTGTTCAATTTGTTTTTTTTTTTATTCGTCACCATCCATCATCTAGACGGAGCTTCATCAAGCATATTGGATTCCTTTTTTTGGAAATGACAAAGTTCCGGACAACTTTTTCCAGCTCTCAGAGTGTCGTATATTTCGCTTATTTTCCAGCAGCGACGGCAAATGGCAACCAGCTCCACTTTCACAATGATTCATCAAGCTAAAAACAACAGCAAACAATGGAAAATGTAAAGAGGAGCAGGGAAAAACCACACAAAAAAAGGAGAAGGCAGAATGGCGGGGTAAGGGCAATAGATGGTGGTGGTGGGAGGCAAGATTTAAGAAGGAAAGATGGCGTGTGCTCGTCAGTTTAACCAGCATGACATGGCCCGGTCCATTGCGGTCCTGGACTCTGGCATTTTAGCACTTATTCATAAAGTCCTTGCCAGCCCAGAAACAACAACAACAACAGCCACACTAACAGCAACCAAAGTTACCCAGAAAATGGGAAAAATGAAAAACAACAAGCTACTGTGAAGAAGAATTACTAAAAATTTATCAATGTAAAAGTTTACAGAGAAAGCAACTGAAACGGACATGGAAAAAAGAGAAAGGAGAGTAGCAGGAAACAAGCAACAATGTAAATTATATGCCACCGATAAAGTGCTAGAGAAAGGGAGAGAATAGGACATTGAGGGGGCAGAGAAGCAGTATTAGTGTGAGCTTTATACACAAGTGCATATCCTGTGCAAGTCCTTGTTAGATATAACCATTATACATATATACCAATATACATATAAATATTATATGTGCCGACACACATACAAAGATATGCATATGCATGAATTCCGGACTGCAGTTGGGCAAACATCGTAAACTAAAATGTTTAATTTAGTAAATTTTACAAAAACTCATACAGAATATAGCAATTTATATATATTAAGCAAAGTTGCATTGACATACCAATTTAGCAAACATTAACATTGGTCTCACTATATTAGTTTTATGACCATTAATTCCAAAAAAGTAAAGAATATCCTATAAATATATCTCTTTTGATTATGATTTCAAATTAAATCATTTGCCAAACATTTTTTTAAGCTGGATAATTATTTTTTAATTCAATTTTTATAACTGATATGATTAGAAAAATAATCTAAACATGCTTATTAAAAGCTTAAAAAATTCTTATTTTTTATTTATTAATTCCGCTTTTATATTTTAAAATTTAAATTTAAAATAAGATAACAAAAGGAGTTTAAAAAAATGAAGTAAGTAAGTCGTCTCGCCGACTTGGATATACCATACACCAGTAAAACAAATATTTTAAATTTATAATAACCAATACATTTTCGTATTTAAAAAAAACTGTTCACATGCTTTTCACAAGCATATCTTAGTATTTCGCTCACTCAAGCATACGAGCACCCTAGCGCCCCCACCAGCCAACGGCCAACTCCGGCCATATGGAAAAACGTTTATATGCATAACTTGGCTATTTTTATTCCGATTTTGATCAAATTTGGTATTTTGCTGAACATTAGTATCAAATTTAAGTGTGCTAAATTTGATTGCACACGGTAGAAAATTACGGGAGATAATCGAGTTTTTTCAAATTACGGGGGCGGAGGGGGGCGTGGCAAAATCTTTACACATCAAAAATGTGCGCAATTACTAAGCAAATATTTATACTAACTATGGTGTCTCTAGTTGAAATAGTTTTTGAGAAAATCGGTTTTATTTAATTTGCGGGGGCGGTAGGGGGCGTGGCAAAATTTTTACAAATACAAAATGTGCGCATTTACAAAGCAAATATACATACCAAATTTTGTGTCTCTAGTTGCTATAGTGTTTAAGAAAATCGGTTTTATATCATTTGCGGGGGCGGTAGGGGGCGTGGCAAACATTTGAAACAAACTCGATAAGCGTACATATGACACGAGTCTACATACTAAATTTGGTGGCTCTAGCTCTTATAGTCTCCGAGATCTAGGCGTTCATACAGACGGACGGACGGACGGACGGACGGACGGACGGACGGACGGACGGACGGACGGACAGACGGACGGACGGACGGACGGACGGACGGACGGACGGACAGACGGACATGGCTAGATCGTCTCGGCTGTTGATGCTGATCAAGAATATATATACTTTATGGGGTCGGAAAAGCTTCCTTCTGCCTGTTACATACATTTTAGCGACTTTAATATACCATTTCACCCTATGGGTGTATGGTATAATTATCAAATTATATGCTAAATTTATTAAAAAATTAATATTTTTAAATTCTTTAAAACTGAGCAAAAAGTTTTAGGTTAATAAACATTTAGGATTAATTTTTGATTTCATTTCTAAATTGAATTTTTCTAAAAACGATAAAGCTGATGATTCTAAAAATTAATCTAAAAATTAATCTTGATAATATTTAAGAAAACACTTTTTATATTCAGTTGTAGCTAAGGACCATGGATGTATTTGTATCTACATTCGAAGAGACGACTGCATCGTTCTTTGGGTCCGTGCCAAAAACATACGTCCCCCTTTTAGTGTGCTTTCAATAGACTGGCCCCCCCTACAGTTCGCCCGTTCTACACTTTCCACCGGAGGAGACAAAAAAACAGACAGATGAGAAGAGAACAAAACAAAAAACGAAAGAAAAAAAATGGCCACTAGCCAACATGATGCCAAAGTTGTGGGTTAGGTGCCAAGGCAAAGCGCAGCAAAGGCGCTCAAATGGGGTTGTCAGTATTTAACCCAAAAGGGTTGGAGGTGCAGCCTGACTGCGCGAACTCCGTGCTATTGGGTGAGGCAGGGGCAGACCGAGAAAAAGCGACAGAGACAGAGGGGCAGGATGGGGGGTGGCTGAAATGGGGCCCGAGTAACATACGATGTACTAACAAGAGGTGCCGAGAACCCGAGAGATTAGGTTCAAAGGCAGGATGTGGAGATGTGGCCATGTGGAGAGTGTTCCCCCGTCCATAACCCTTGGCCAGAGAGGGATGGTTGCCGGGCAATTGAATTAGATTTGGGGGCTCCAAAAGCTGCTGGAAGACAGAGAGAGACATCTAGCAGTGTTAATAAAAAGCAAACAGAAAATCATTTTTTTTTTCTCTCTTTTTTTGGTTTTTTTTTTTTTTTGCTTTATGAGAGCAAACACACACAAAAAGCAAAACATTCCGATACAGTTAATGATAAGACTTGAGCGAAAGGGAGACATACACAGAGCAAGAGAGACAGCTACACACAGAGTGAGAGAGAGTGAGAGAGGGAGAGAGTGAAATAGTCGTAGAGATAAGGCGTGGCCTAAAAATGAGTGAAACAAGAAAACTTGACGAAACTCATTCATTCGAGAGATGTTTCTCTGAGTAATTCGCATTGTGAGTTGGAAAATTGCCACCCCAATGAGGAACTGTTGTCCAATTCATCATCCAATTGAACGTTTGGCCCTTCCCAACCCATACAAGACACGAGAGGGCGCCACTCGCCCTACCCAACACATCGGCCTCTCACCTTTTTCCTTTGGTTTCCTTTCTAACGCCCCATGATATGAGTGCAAAGTGCGTTGCCCACAATTTGGCCCTTTGGACTCTTTCTGCCAACTTTTGCCAACAATTGTGACAATTTTTTTGTGTTTTCCATTTCCATTTGGATTTGTTTTTGTATTCAATGCGAGAGTTGCAAGAGAGAAATGAAGTGTCAGACCGACAGACACGACTGTCTTTGCGTGGCTTGAAAAGTGTTTTTTTTTTTAAGATATTTGCAATTTTCATCACTTTTTTGCGTGCAAATTGCCACAAAATGCTAATTTCAAATAAATAGTTATATCTTTTGTGTTGGCGTTTCTAATTGAAAGCTGTTAGCCATTCCATTTTTATTTTCATTTCCATTCCATCTTCACCTAAGGCTCTTAGATTTTTAGATATTTTTATGATGTGTGGGCATGAAATAGTAGATAGACACTTTGGTCGGCTTAGTTAGTTAGTTGGGCAGGGCATATCAGGTTTCTCTCTCTCCCACTGGCTTGTTAAAATTTAATTAAATTATTATTTCATGTTTTGGCACTTTTCAAGTGTATAAATACACAGGATAATTATGATGGTGAAGCACGACCAAGTCGAAAGTTGAGTGCGTAAAGCCAATTAGTTGGTAATACATACATACATACATACATACATACATAACTTAGACGTATTTCTAATTTTATTATGGCAGTCAATAGGCTTCAGTAGTAATGCCAAGAGGGAGTCCAAATAATTGAAAGCATGCCGAATACATTTAGCGTTAGTAAAATGTGAGCTAATTTGTTAAATATTGTAAACTATTTAATATAAAAAAATTTTTAAAAATATCAACAAATTATAAATTTATTTGGTAATTTGAAATTAAGTAAGATATTCTAACAAATTGAATTAAAAACAAATATTTAAGCTTTAAGGCAATGGCGCAAGGCGGGAAACTGAGATAAATATGTCCCCAAAATCGAAATTTTACCTATAAAACTGTTAAAATTTTGATAACCAAAACTTGTTCCTCCAAAATGTCAAAATTTCTCTTCCAATGGTCAATTTCTGCCACCAAAATTATGAGCTAGATCCTCCGCTTTAAGTACGGGATATCATCAAATGAAATGACAATTAACTAAAATTCTGTTTCAATTCAAAGAATTTTCATTGAATAGAGATCAAAATCAGTAAGTAAGACTTTAATTTGCCTAATAATTTTGAAAATTTTGAGATACTTTTCTATCTCGTAAGTCAATTTAGAACTTATAGTAAAATATACAAATTTAACTAATTGTTTTAAAATCTTTTTACTAGTACGATTTCCTTAAAAATTTCTTTACAAAGTTTTTCCCAAATATATGACTAAAAAATTGTTTACATATATTAGCCATTAAAGCATTGGCCAATGGGAAGGCAGCTTTAAGCTTGCGGCTATATCAGCCACTCTGGACTAGATAAAAAATTAACAAAAAAAAAAACGCACTTAAAGAGCCAACAAAATTTATCATAAACAAAACACTTTAACCTGGCCAACCAGAAGACTTTGAGATACTTTAACAGCGACTAAAACAAATAAATTTGTTGTATTGTATTTTGGGGTGGAGACTAACGGTTTACCATTTTAAAGTTGTCATACAAATTAAAAAGTCAGTGAGCAGCAAAAGTCAATGAAAAAAGTTAAAATGTTAACGGTAAAGTAGCCAAAGTGAGCTAACAGATGTGCCCAACGGCAGCAAACTAATAAGAAAAGCAGAGGAAACGAGAAACGAGTTTCCCTAGTGGATGGAAAAAGTCCAATTCGTAAGAGACTCGAGTTGAAAATGAGTGAAAAGAAGGCAACTCAACGAAACAGAGAAGGAGAGAGAGAAAGAAATGTATCTGTGACTCTTAGGCGAGCGGTGGTGGTGGTGGTATTGGTATAGGTGTTGGTGGTGGTGGTGGTGGTTGAGCAAATCAGCCAAACGCATTGAAGGTCTTGCCCCGCCACCAGAGAGCCAGCCAGGCCAGCCAGCCAGCCAGCCGGATAGAGGGAGAACGAGAGATTCAATGGCAATTCCACTCAACCATTGGATCACAGCGAGTGCAAAGAGCGCAGAGATATGTGTGTGTGGCCACTAGTCTCGTTTGGCTGTGTGTGGAATGAGAGAGATTTGTGTGATGTGTCGTTAGGTCGAGTCGGGTCGGGTCGTGTACCTTTTGCCACGAATGTTTTGCCAGTCAGGCTCTAAAAGGCCTTACGAGAACAGCTGAGATTTTCGCTGCTCCGCATGACGCGCATTTTTCAAAAAAGATACAAGTCAATGCAAAGAAAAAGAGAAATATTTTTCAAAAATCTTTAAAGTCTTTCGGAAAAATAAGAAAATACGAAAAACAAAACAAAAAAAAAATTAATAAGATAGAAGAAAAAAATTGCTCGTGTGTTTGCCAAGTGTTTCTGTGGCCAGTGAAGAAGAAGTGTGTGGAAAATGATTCAACAAATCAATTTGAAATAAGAATATTTTCCAAAAAAAAAGAAAGAAAAATTTTCAAAATATTAAAAAAGAAATTAAATTTCTAAAATAAATAAATCAATTGTAAACGCTGCTTGGGCGAGAAAATTTCCAAAGGAATTTGATTTGCTTACCGATCTGTCAGTGTGTGTTTGTGTGTGTGATCAAAAGTGTATTCCACGAATTTTACCACGTGTTCCGATCCGGCCGCCAAAATTATTACGCACAATTCTCTGAGCGTGTACGGTGGCGGCGTCATGTGCGCCTCCCCGTCCACAGCTCCCGGCTTCTTCAATCCCCGTCCCCAATCCGGGGCCGAGTTGTCCGCCTTCGATCTGGGACTCTCGCGCTCCATGGGTCTGGGAGTGCCGCCGCACACAGCCTGGCATGATCCCAATCTCGGTGGTCACCTGCATGCCTCTGCATCGGCGGGCCCTGGCCCAGGCACAGCCGGATCGGCTGGCGGCGGCGGCACCACTCCCAGCAGCGTGGCCAGCCAACAGTCGGCGGTTATCAAACAGGATCTATCCGGGCTAACTGCCTCCACGGCGAATCTCAACCAAAGTGCACATCATACAATCAAAGAGGATCTCTCCAGTCTGCCCAGTGCCAATGGTGGTGGCTCATCGGCGGCAGGACATCATGCCAGTGGTGTCCCATCGGGTCATACCACAGACATGCTACCCATTATCAAGGGTTCGCAGTCATCCAGTTGTCTGGGCAGCTCATCAGGAGGCGGTGGAGGCGGCGGTGGCAACGGCGGCAGCACAACACCCAGCTCCCAGGCCAATAGCTCACATTCGCAGAGCAGCAATAGTGGATCACAGATCGATTCCAAGCAGAATATCGAGTGTGTTGTTTGCGGCGACAAGAGTTCCGGCAAACATTACGGACAGTTTACCTGTGAAGGTGAGTAATTGTTCAATTGAATCTTTCTATCTTAACCAACATCGACCATCGATGATGATCATCATCATGATGATGACCAAACAGAAATATATTGTGTAACAAAAACATAAAAGCGTGCCAGCCTGCCAATGGCTGATCGGTTGATTTTTGACAGTTACCGTGAATTATGGCAGTTTGATGAGTTGGCGAAAATGAGAACACATTGATGATACTGTGTGTGAGTGTGTGTGTGGGTGTGCGATCATGCAAATCTTGAGTCAAAGAAGAATGTGAATCCAGCCAAGAGTGCATAAATGAATGCAAAAGAATAGCTTCTATTGGATTTTCTAATCAAAGGAATGACATTTTGATGGCTTAATAGAATTAAACGTTTCAATGCATTTCAAAGCTTTTCAAAATACATATATCTAGATTTTAGTCAAAATCCTTAGGCTACAATTATTCCTTAATTCAATGGTAAATCAATTTCAAAGCAATTTTTGAGATACTTTTGAAGTTACTTGTCAACTTCTTATTCTATTCGATTCTTTTTTAAAGTCAACTAATTTTTTTCATAAATTTTTTGCACATTTTGCTATATATCAGTCATTCAGGCTATCTTAAAATTGTTTTAAATAATTTATCTCATTTTTACAATTTAGTTAGTCTTTCTATTTCTTCTCAGATTTGTTCCTATCTATCTATCTATCCAGATATATATATGTATATATGTATATGTGTGTGGACAGATCTCGCCCTCTTAAGCCAGGCCAGGCACGCACCCGTCCGTTTCTTAACTTGGTTAGCTTATCGCTAGATAAAAAGACAACAAAAGAAGAAAATTATTATCTAAATAAAATACGGTGTGCTTTGTACTAGACACAAAGAATTGTTGTAGTTACATTTTCTGTTGTTGTTGTTGTTGCTGTTGTTATTGTGCAAACATGCAAATTGTGCTCGGCTGCTAAATGAAGCGCCCACCTTTTTATTGTCTTAGACATGAGAGAAGGGCTAAAGATAAAGAGAGAGAACCTGAGAAAAAGTTGGGGTAGAAGAAAGCCATGCCAGACCGAAGAGTTCTCTGCCAACTGCAGGCCTTGGCATTTAGTGCAACTTGGAGTTGAACTTGTCATAATCATATCTCTTCAAATGTTCTAGATGTGAGCAGAGTCTACTTTGAAATGAAATGACTCTTGGGTATATTTCGTTTCTTTTCCTTTTTTTTTTTGCCATATGTGGTACAGTGGCTTCAAAATGAACGAAATTAAGGCAAAATATAAGTAAAGAAACTCACAAGTATTCAAATTAAATAATACAAATTTTTTGCAAGTGAGGATAATTTTAAAATTTGTTAACTAAATTTCATCTAAGAATTTGTTGTTGACTTGACATAACACTTTCTGGCACTTTTCAGTCCCATTGTAGGCGCTGCTATTATTATTAATCACACAAGCATTTTGTACGCATGTGCAACGGCCAACAAATAACAGCAACAACAACAATAACTGCAACAAGAAATGTTGCTCTGTGACCGCCTCGTTGCATTCTGAAGGTGTTTTGCCTCCACCTCAATGCACTTACCTCCACTTACTCTTATGTGTGTGTGTGTGTGTAAGATATCTTTTGGGTTTTCTTCTCTCTCTCTCTCTCTCTTGAGTAAGCCTGATGATGTTGCCACGATAGCAATCTATTTTGTTCTATGCTCGGGCATAAAAATAATAATAATAAAAAGTATAAAAAAAAGAAGAACGTAGACAAAAACAAAAAAAAACACCGCGCAAATATAAAAAGGCCTAGAAAGCTGAGAGATCACAAGAGAAACCATTTCATATCATTGCCAAATGGGAAGAAGATTTTCTTTACTAAAATCCATAATGTGCTCTCGGGTCGGTCGATCTCGGGGTCGGGTCGTCCTTTTCAGCTGATTCACTTCAAGGTGCAGATCGCAACTCGTTTTGGTTGTCTCACTTGTCTGTCCCGGTCTACCCCCCGTTCTGCCAGTCTGTCCGGCAAAAGATCCGCCACAGAAAGAGAGCTTGTCCATGGCAGTATGTGAAATTTATGCCAAGTTTACTCACCCCACTGCATTTGCTTTTTGTAGCTCTAGAAGATTAATTGTAGCTTACGAGTGTTGTCTACACACACACACACACACACATACGTCTTTTACCTAGAGTTGCCTGTTTGCCGGTTCCGTGTTGCTCTCCCCAGCCCTTGATCATCTTCTTCCTCCTATTGTAGTAGGTAGCAACTTGTTTGATTCCAGCTGTTGTTTTGTAGGTGAAGAAGAGCCAGAGAACTCTTCTCTTCTCATTTTGCTGATTAAAAGTTTTCCGATAAGACTCATTTGCCATGGCCTATTGAGGAGTCAAGTATGTTTAGGTAAACTATTCCTTAGAATAGTCTAAAACATTTCCTTATTATTCCACCCCTCACTCAGCACTCATGTCAAAATCTAAATTAACATGATTTATCATTTTCAAGCTGCTTGCTCTACATGACTATGACAAATAAATTTTAGTGAAAAATTACTCAAGCTACTAAAAGTAGTAACTAGACTAGCATGCAATTAATTTAATACAAAATTAATGCAAACTGAGGAAAAAAAAAAAAAGAAAACAACAACAAAAAATTATAAAAAATTGCCATCATGTCTAATTGTTAAGCGCCAGCCAAGCCGCATTAACCAGACCATGTCAGTTCTCTTTAATTTGTGTGTGTGCGAAAAGTATCTTTGAGATACATTCATATTTGTCATCCAAAACCATAAATATGCTTAGCTTAAGAAAGTGCAACGGGAAGTCACTTAAATGAAGTTCCCACGTTCCAAACCCAAGAGGAACGGAGCCAAGTCAGAAGTTTTCATCTGATCTGCAAAATAAAATTGTATGCCCCACTGTAATGCGAATTTCTGGACATTCGTCTGTCCGATTATCCTTGTCCTTTTATTTGTCATTTTTTTTTCGCAACATGTGTGGCTTTTTAATTAACTTCATTATGATGTTGTCAAACCCAGAGAAATGTTCAGGCAATTGCTTGACCCAAAACAAACACAAAAGCAAGAAATATATATGTACATATATATTTAAAATGTTTTTATTTATTAAAATCTGTTTTTAATTTGTTTTTTATGTTTATGGCCAAGATTTTTCTTCTTTTTCACCTCTTCACATGGGGAAAATGAAAATAAACTGTCAAGAAAATTCATTCCCCTTGCTGACATACACAAACAACAACAACAACACACACACATGAGAATGTTGAGCATTTAACAAAAAGCCAAAAACATAAATCAATTTGCTGTCGTTTTCATTAAAAGAGAAAAAAAAATCATATTATAAGTAACAACAACAAAGTAAATACAACTGCAGAAATTAACAACGCCCACAGCAAATTTTTGGATTTTGTTTTTGGGTTTTCTTTTTTTTTTGGCTTGCAATTTATGACGCTGCAGTTTCATTTCGGGGAGGCGTTTGGGGCGTGTCCTGCCTTAGGCATATGGCATTACTTTGGATTTATATTTTTTATTCAACTTTTGTATTTATTAATTAGTAACAAGACTCTTAATAAATTTAAAGCTTGTATGCATTAAAATTTGCATTCGCCAAATCCTCGAAGCTAAAAAAAGAAAGCGAAAAGAAGTCAAGTCAATTGCTTAACCATAACCATTTATCATCTGAATCGCCTTTTGATAAACATTTATAACTTCCGTGCGAGCGATTTGTGTGCCAAATGATTTACAATCCCCCCAGCCTACAACAACTACAACAACAAGTCGAAGCTTACAACAACTTGGCAACTCAGTAGCTCAAAGAATAAGGAGTCCCCTGGTTAACTTATAGCCTGCCACATATACTTACAAATATATATATATATATTTTGAGACAAATTATTATGACAAGTCGTAGGCTGAAATATGTGGCCATAAAAGTAAATGATACAATTTCCTTACTCTACATATGTACTTGAGGGAAATCACTGTAGCATAATGCAATTTATGATTTGATTTCAGTTCAAACAAATATAATTTATTAGTTTTCAAATTCAATTCTTTACATAGTTTTTACATACAAGACAACAAAAAAAAAACAAGGGCACTCCTTAGTTGTCTTCGACTTAGTCTCTGTCTCAATCTGTGTACTTTTCCCATCGATTGCTCAACATTTTGTCAACATTAATGAGCTCGACTAAAGTTAAAGTTGACTTGGGCTCAGTTCAACTCAAAACCCTTCATTAAAACAACAACAAAAAGAAGGAAAATCACCCAAAAAAAAAAAAAAAAAAAAACAAAACAAAACTTAATTGTAGAGATATTGCAACAACAGGCAAAACAAACAGACGACAACAACAACAACAACAATACAGAGCTAGACATTGTAATCATTAAAAGTTGCCTTGTAGTACAAATCGTTGTACTTAGAAGAAAATGTTCGAAACTTCTCCATCTGCCCCACTGGATCAGTCAGCAGCATCGTCTCCATTCCACCATCTCTTCTCCCCCCGTCCTCCGTCCTCTACTTAAAAAGCCCTAGCGCCAAATGAGGCGCAAAAAATTTATCCTGACACGAGAAAAAGAGTTTCTCTCTCTCTCTCTCTCTCTCTGTGTCTGTCGATCTCTTTCTATACTCTATATAGTGAAAAAATCGTGAACTACCGACTTGATCCGCTTTATAATGTAACGGTTTAATTAATTATGTTAAGCTCGCTCAAAAGGCCCAAAGGGGACCGTTTGCCGGTTACTGTTTGTTGCTGCTGCTGTTGTTGTTGTTGTTGTTGTTGCCACTTCATGCGCAATTTTCGTTTTCAAACTAACTTGGCTAATCGATCAGCCCCCAAAAAAAAAACCAAAACGAAAAAATAAAAAGAAGAAAACCCAGAAATAGTTTTCCCCCTTCTCTGTTTCTATTTCACTTCTTCTTCTGTTGGTTAGTTGGCACGTTTTATGTGCATCTTTTGCTTGCACTTGCAACATTTGGCCGCAAGAATTGAGAACTGGAGGTTCATGCTGCTGCTGCTGCTGCTGCTGACGACGGCGAAGACGACGACATGCCCCGCAGTGCCTGTTGGCCCAGGTCTGTCTCTCTCTCTCTCTCTTTAATAGTCTTAAGTCTGCAGCAATAACCTTTTCCTTATCGCCATGTGTCGTTTGGTCTTTTTTTTTTTGTGGTCAAAAGCCCAGGCCCAAACTCGAGCTCAAGCTCGAGATCTCATGTCGGTGTACATGACCAGCACAAGAGACTAGAGACTGGATCATAGTGGATTGTTCTATCCAACTCTTTTGGAGGTTGCCGCATAACTTCACATAGCATCAGTTAAATCAAAGCTAAATCGCTTATCTTTATTTTCGTCGGCCTTTTGTGTTGTTGTTGTTGTGCTTACTTTATACATATATATATGTTTATACGTGTGGATTAGGCTTAAATATGGACTAGCATATGGGCCACAAGTTGGTCTTAGGACTTGCAAAAACCAGATCTGTAACTTGGTTACTGTCATTTGTTCAACTATAATTTTCTGTTATTTTCTAGCCCAAAAAGTATGCAATTATAATGAGTATTAAACAAATCAATGTTTCTTATGATCCTCTGTTCTGTAAGTTCTCACTTAATTTGTTTTAGTTTTTACCGTTGACCTATATCAAGCTATAAAGCCAACAGCTTTATGGCCAACTACTCAATCTCTTGGCACCCTGGGGGATTCTGGGGACTCACTTGTTTCCTTCCGCCTTCACCTTCAATTTCAGGCTTGAGATCGAAAACTCTGAAGTTCAAGCCAACCGTTCATAATCAGTGCATTTTGTAGATACTCCAAGTGCATGCGATTTCTTTCGTGTCTGATGATGGGGGGGCCTGTTGCCTGTAATTATGTTTTCTGTTTCGGTTCGGTTTTACTCCAGTTATAGCCAAAGCGACTTTGTCTAGCCGCCTTTGGTGGCTGTAACTGTGGCTGGCTGACTGCCTGGCTGACTCTTTGCCTGTGCTAATTACTTTGACTAGGCCTGAGTGCCTCGTGTAAGCTTTAACATTTAATTATTGCACCTTAATGATGGGCCTGTCTCTCTCTCTCTCCTCACCACACAGCTCTTGGCCACACTCTCCCGTATTAATAATTAGAAAATGAGCTTCAAGTCAAGGTAGTAGATGCAGTGCTATTGACTTTGTCTTCGTTACACATTCTGTGTGGATCGGATCGAGGGTCAATGCTCCAAAATAAAATTGCACAACAGTTAGAAAACAAATGAGTAGACAAATATTACACTATATGTATCTTGGCTTAGCAAACTAACAAACACATACATATATATATAAATAATAGCATATGGTCTAGCAAGATAGTATGAGATTGCTTTTTGTAGTATATGCGTCTTTTGGTTGAGCCAACTAATTTCACGCTTTAAATAGCGCGGCCAAGCGGCAACAAAAATAACTGCAAAGATCAGCCCATCTAGCGGCACTTTCAATGCACTATCTTAAGAATTGCAAAATGCTACAAAAAAAATATATCTTATACATAGATTGATTGAAATTAAGAAAACAAATCTATTTCAATTATTAAGTATGTTTTCGCACTTTATTTTCGGCGGCATTCTTTGATAAAAAGGGCATTCAAGGAAATGCTATTAACTTTCATTTTATATGACCATTTCGTGAGATTCACTCACACTATTTTCCTTCTATTCGTTTTTGCAGTCGAGGAAGTTCAATTAATAATAAAACGCTTTGGCTTTAGACAAGTTCTTGGAAATATTTCCAAACTAACTGTGTATATTGAACGCTTTATGGCGCGTACAGCACGCAAGACCTTTTGTTTTTCAAAGCAATTAAACAAGTAACAGCAGCGGTAATTGAAACTACCGCAAGTTAGTTGAAGCTACTAAATGTTGGCTTAAGACGATGAGAGGCTAAGCCTAAACTGTTAAGGAAACCCTATAAAATGTTTCGTAAAGGGATCCTAAGGCTTCTCACTATCTATCTATCTCTTTCTGTCCGTCTATCTGTCTGTCTGCTTGTCTCTATCTGGCTTGCTTGGACTTCCCACAGCTGTATATCTAAGGCATCTATCAGCGCAAAAGCTTAAGCTTTAAGAAAATCCACCGCGATCCACCCTTTTTCGGTTATTGATATAACACGACGATATTACCCCACCCCTCCCATTCTAGCTAGCCCACTATTCGCTGGCATAGTCAGATTTTGTTTACGGTATCTTCATCAATAACCAAGCGCATCGTTCGCATCGCGTCCACTGGACGGAGGACTGGACTGCTGGGTTGCCTTAAGACCAACCTTCGAGCTTCCAGCTCTAGATAGAGATGCGATAGGCGCATATGGGCAGTTTCTTCTCTGTTGTTGTTGTTGCAGTTCTTTTACCTCTTCCTCCTCTTGTTTAAGCCAAAGAGTTGTAAGAGCTGTGGCGGAGGTCAGGAAGCGGTGGGAATAGGTGTGTGTGTGTGCACAGGAGGAAGGGGGCTAGGGGATAGGTAACAAAGCCAACGGTACGTTTTGGCAGAAATCGTGACTTGGTACAATATCGTTATTCGTAGATCATATGGTGTAAAACTTGTGTGTGCAGTTCCTAGACTTTTGTGCTTAGAGTTAAAGTTTTCAAGCCTTCTAAATGCCCTTCTTCATCTCTCTCTCTGTTGGAGCAAAAAAAATCATATCGCTTTGCGATTTATTCAGAATTTTTCCACATTTTTTCTTAACCTTTTTTTTTTTTTTTTGTCACTCCTAAGAATTTAGTTAGTCCATCACATTTTTACCATGGTGAGGCCCACCTGTAGTGCATCAATCGAACGACTTCAATTTCCAATCAGTTTTAATTTTTTTCTTCCATCTGGCCACGTTTACCTCTTCTCTCACTCTCTCTCTCTCTTTGGGGAGATGTGGGGGGCGGGGGATTTTAGCCACACGACGATCGCATTGGCAAAACAAAACTGAAATCTTTTATAGCCTATGATCTTGTATGGCTTATGGGATTGAAGGCTTACATTTTTCGTTTTCCTTTTTTTTTTTTGTTTTTGTTTTTGTATTCGTTTTTGCTTTTTGATGATGATTTTACAGCTTAAAACGAATTTTATGAGCATATGCCATTGTTTTTGAGTTATTGTGAGAAAAGTTTCGGTTTTCTGTCCTAGGGCCGAAAAAATTAAGGAGAAACATGTAAATACAGACAATGCCTTTTTATGCAGAAATTTGCTTTTTTTTCGGTTTGGCTAAAGTGATACACATGTTTAGATACGCGGGGCGACATTAACTTGGCTAGTTGAAGTAGTTGTGTCTTAAGTGGACCCTATGAAGTTCAAGCTTAAGCTTAAGTCTTAGACCTGAGTCGCAGGCTTAACAGTAAATTTTCGTCGTGAAGTGCTGCAACATTGTGAGCTGCTGCTGTTGCTCATAGGAAAGACCAGGCTAGACTCTCTGGTCTGGCGGCTGCTGCCAGTTGTAGGCAGTTGTATCTTCGTGCCCAAGATACACTTTGTTAATTGAAAGCCATTAAAGGTAATTTTATGGGAGGCGTTAAGCCATGAAACGTGTAACATGACCATTGACATTAACGGGGAGAGCGGAGGACCAAGTGGAAGTGAAGTGGAGTGGCAAGAAGTTCGAATTTTCTGTTGTCAAGAGTTCTCTGTGTATATATTTTTTCGGTGCCAAAGAATTTGTTAAGCTTAAGGGCTTACAAGACTAGCTAACTGCCAGACATTTGTCTGAAATTTTTTTCTATTTAAATTTTCTAATATTCATATGTTTTTTTTTTCTGTTTTCAGGCTGTAAATCATTCTTCAAGCGTTCAGTGCGACGCAATCTCACCTACTCCTGTCGTGGTAGCCGAAATTGTCCCATAGATCAACATCATCGCAATCAATGTCAATATTGCCGCTTGAAAAAGTGCCTCAAAATGGGCATGAGACGTGAAGGTAAGTTTCATTTCAATTTATTTTGTTTTGCCTTTTGGCTAGAGGGGGGTCAATTAAAAGTCAAACATTGAGGCTAGGCCGAACGGAAGTAGAGCATAGAAATCAAATGAAATTTACTTTCATTGGGTGAGATGAGATGACTAAATGTCGCATGCTAGGAATTTGCCTCACAACATTTAGCCATTTGCCAGAGAAAGAGAGATCGTTTGCCAAAGAATGTGGCCATTGGTCAGTTTAGATCGAAACGGTTCAGATGGGAATCGGTACCAGATAAAACCTAGCACAAATAATTTTTTTGGCTCGTGCTTCAACTGCTACATATTTCAACACATCAACTAAAATGAACACGAAAAGCAAGAACAACAAAAAAAACAATTAAGCATTGAGTGCAACTTATTGACCCCAAAGATCAAATGCAAACTTGTTCGTTCGCTTGTTAATAATTAAGAAAACAACTACAACAAAGAAGAAAAAAATTATAATAAAAACCCAAAAGAACTTTTCAACAAAAGCAACAACAACAAGTATATATATACAAGTACTTATTATTCGATATTAATATCAATATTATAATTGCCTGATGTCGACACTTTTTTTTTCCTATATTGAGCAAATTGAAAGGAATTTATTAATTTTGCTCACACTCAAATGATTTATTATATAATAATTTAATTATTTTCATGGGATATTTACACTGAGGGAAATCCAAATATGATAAATAAACATGTTCATATGTTAAAAGGCCAAAAAGTCGAAAAATTCGATGACTAAAAGAATTTAAGCAAAACTATTAAGGTTTAACTAGCTAGACGTTTAAATGTTAGGTTTCAAGCTTTGTCATGGTCTTGAAATTGTTTTCATTTAAACATTTCCTTCATTGACTTTGGTTTAGTTTCATTTGGCTTTTAAATTGATATCTCCATGGTTACAAGTTTCTGTGATTTCCCATTAATGAAACGCACCCTATAGACAATAAATATATGGGAGTAATTTGTAACTACCGTTTACTAGCAAATATTTGGCATACTTGTGAGTTCCACACAATATTCGCAAATTGCCAATGACAACATTGACAAGTTTTGAGAGCTTGCTGAAACGACTGACTAACTCACTCACTGACTGATTGACTGATTGACTAAATGACGGCGCAAGCCAATGGCCAGTTACATGTGTCAGCATTAACAATTAACAACGTCTCTGAGATGGAGACGTTGATGTCTCCGCTTTCAGTCTTGAGTTTTAGTTGCAGTTTCTTACCCAACTATGCGCAGTTAGTGCACTAAGCTGTTATTATTTGCACTAATATTGACAGGTTTTTTTTTCGCAAAATGCTAATAACAAACTGACTTGCAAACTCACCGACTAACCGACCAATAGACAACAGATGCTGGTTCCGATATTTGTTGCGATTTGGGTTAAGAACGTATAGGGGTAATTAAATTGCGCCTGCGCCTTTAGTAGACAAGAGTTGAGCTCGAGCTCAATGCACTTGTAATTAAATGTATATAAACATTTATTTTAACCGACGAGGTTGCAAAAACAAAAAAACAGAAATACAAATACAACACACAAATTTACCTAAGACAAACAGCTTTGTGGGTTATTTTTTTTTTTTTTATTTTTGAGAAGTCAAGCTAATGACACAGTCTGAACCCAACTATTTAATATTACCTGTTTTAAACATTTTAAATATGATGTCTCTCTATGAGTTGTTGTTTCTACACTTGTCGAAAATTTAACATAAAAAAAAAAGAGTTCAACACCTTTTTCGGTAGTTTTTTGTTTTTTGTTGGTAGCTCTTTCCTTAATGACAAGTTCTGCTGACAACAAATGAGAGTAAAAACTAGTTCATCTAGTCTCTGCCCATATCAGCGTTGAAAAATCGTGGGAAATAAACATAATTTTCTGCACTAGAATTCTTGTCCCTTTTTTGCCTACTTTGACCAGGGCGCTATTTAGCAGAAAAAAGGCGGACAAAGGCCATGCCCGAGAATGACCCTTTTGGGCTTAAAAGCAAGACCTTGGTCAGGAAATTTTTATTTCGAAAAAAAACCAGAAAAAAGTGATGTGAAAAAATTTATCAACATTTGTTCGGGGTCGCCTCTAATTAAATTTCAGTGTCAATTGGACAAAACTGGACGTAGAATGTTAAGTGAAACTCGTTTTTCTCATTTTTTTAAGGGTAGAAATAGTGAAATTAAAATTGAGAGAAAACAATAAAAAAAATAGCCATGCACATTTGAGAAGGGATTTCAAGACGGAAATCAGATAAGAAACATAAATTTGTAACTGAATTTTTCTAAGCTTTATACATTTTCTATATATATTTTATGTATGAGTTGGTTTGGGTTTTTCCTTAAGTTGAGCTTTTCTTATATATAAACTTTGACCCACAATAATTTATTATTATATCAAACTCCACCTGCATGATCTATGGCAAACATATGCCCAAACATGGCTCAAAGGCTTGGTCGGAACGCATTTTCTGCAAATATTTTAAACAAAACAATGGCTCAAAGTACTTTTAGTTGGTTTGATAAAGTAAAAACTAGGTCAGACAAAGGTTTTCTCTGTTGTTGTTGTTTTTTTTTTACACCTCTTACAATAGAGAAACTCCACAGCTCCACACCTTGAGCCAGCCTCAGAGATTCAGATTCAGAGTTTTGGTTTGGAAGTCACACACATCCTACCACACCTAAACACCTAAGCAAACTTAACCAAAGCCAAAGCCACCCGCTTCAAAGGCTTCAACTAAGCACAGACACAATCTGGCAACAAGAATCACAACAACAAAAAAAGCCTTTGGGCCCATACGTTTTCTACTCATTGAGAAACAAAAGCATTATTATTATTATTATTTATATTGATCGAGCCAAGTGCTAGAGTTGACCAGGCAGGCAGTCGGCCAGTCAGGCTGGCACACCTGGAAACGGAAACTGGATTCCTTTACCTGGGACTGCAAAAGTAACGTCTTTTGTTAAGCCCAAAAGGAAACGAGAGCGAAAGCATTCTCTGGTGGTCAGCTCAGGGACAAAAGTGTTTGTTTATTGCTTTACCCAAGCAATTAAGCTAGACTAGGGGATGATTTGATAAATCTAAGAACCCGTCGACCACTCACCCAGTTGACCAGTGTCCAGTTTAAGACAACATCGAGTGAAAAATATGTATTTAGACAATACACATTTGCGTAATTGTGCCAATGGGGTGGTGCTGGTGGTGCTAGTGGTGCTATGTAGTGCTGATGGTGGAGAGAAGATTCTTTCCTTATTGAAAAATAGGCACAGGTAAGAAAAGGCAGTAAGACTGAAGATAGAAACTAAACCAAACTGAAAAACCGGTTAACCATTGCCCAGTGTCCAGTCTCAAAATTTATAGGCCTGGGAAAATTATTGTCTGACCACAAAGCCAGAGACGAGAGTGAGACAGAGAGAGAGGTGAAATGATGAAGCTCAATCCGAAAATGCATAAAAACCTTGTGGTTTTTCTGATGCTGGAGATTAGCTGAAGTCAGCCAAGAAAGCAACTACACAATAAACCCATCCCTTTTTTTTGCTTTCTTACTCTTTCTCTCTATCTGCTGATTACTTAATGAATGTATCTGCTCCATCTGTTGTGGTTGTTGTTGTTGTTGTTGTTGCTCCTCCTTCTCTCCTCCAGAGCCAGAGCACGTGCTTAAGTTCATGTCACTTGAGGAGCGTGTCCAAGTGGCTTGTTGGCTTAAACCAAATCTATAAAATGCCATTTCCTGCCAAAAACCTTTCACTTTTTTCTTCATTGTTAATTATAATGCTTATAAATAAATACTTAAAACGCAAAACGCTGCATTTAAATAGCCAAAAATAAAATTGCATATAATTTTTGCTTTGTTGAAAAATATTTTCTCTACCCTCTTGAATTTTCTTCTTTTTTTTTCTTTTTGTGTTTTTAAAAGATGCGTTGAAAGTATTTAGTTTAAATTTGCATAACTAAGCAGTTGAGGCAACAAAGATAGTGTATGTGTAAAGGGTTGGGGGTTAAAGGCAAAAGAGAGGTAGATATATACGCATATGGGGTTGATATGATAATGTGTCGTCTAGGAGGGTAGAAAATAAGATTCTGTCGGTTGCTTGAAGTTGAAAAGTATCTTATGACGTTGTCTTGGGCAACCGATATAACAAAAGCCAGATCTGTGCTAAGATGTGATGTTCTCTCTATTGCCTTAACAGATTGAGGTGGCCAGATAGTGTCCCGTGTACCGTGCCGTCTTTTGTATGCATTTGTGGCAGCTTTGCCAACAGAGTTGAATGCCAGCCATTGTCCCGAGTGTGATATGGCGGTCAAAATAGTTGAACAATTAGACAAAAACCCAAAAAGGGTATATGTATATATAGCAGACACCATATATAGCATTTAGTTCACCCAAGATACACGCATCTAAAGTTACGCATTCAAGTTGAGATTCCCATTCATCGGCTAGTCATAAGTTTTGTTAGAAATTTCGTAAATAATTATTTTAACAATTTTAATTAATTTCAAAGTTTCTGTTTCTCGTTTCTTTCCAGCCGTTCAACGTGGACGCGTGCCACCCACACAGCCCGGTCTAGCCGGCATGCATAGCCAATACCAATTGGCCAATGGTGATCCCATGAGCATGGCCGGCTTCAATGGTCACTCGTACCTCAGTTCCTATATCTCGCTGCTGTTGCGAGCGGAACCATATCCGACATCCCGCTATGGTCAATGCATGCAACCGAATAATATAATGGGCATTGACAATATCTGCGAACTGGCCGCCCGTCTGCTCTTCTCCGCCGTGGAGTGGGCCAAGAATATACCCTTTTTCCCCGAGCTGCAGGTTACGGATCAGGTAGCCCTGCTGCGTCTGGTGTGGTCGGAGCTATTCGTCCTGAATGCGAGTCAGTGTTCGATGCCATTGCATGTGGCACCTTTGCTGGCGGCGGCGGGTCTGCATGCCTCACCCATGGCTGCGGATCGTGTGGTGGCCTTCATGGATCACATACGTATCTTCCAGGAGCAGGTGGAGAAGCTGAAGGCTCTGCATGTCGACTCGGCGGAATACTCTTGCCTCAAGGCCATTGTACTCTTCACCACCGGTAAGTTGCTGGACATTCTGTACAAGGATGTGCCCGCCTTGCTAACAAAGGTGTCGACACTGCTTCTGGGCAAGGATACGCCTTTGAGCAGTGGCTGCACCAATGATGATGTCCTGGCGGTGGTACGCGACCATCTCGAGGACTTGAATCGGGCTGAATATGAGTCACAGGCTCAGCAGGCTCCCTTGCACTTGGCTGCCTTCATGAAGAGCGTGGCCGGTGTCGAGGCTGCAGTGCAGCAGGCCGAACAAGTGCAAGTGCAAGTGGATACGAAACCCAAGACAAGCTCCCAATCCTTTGTGCCATCAGCATCAAGTGCCTTCAGCACTTGCGCCAAGTCCGCAACCAATTCAGCTGAGCAGGGAGAACTTCTTGGCTCTCTGCAATGTACTCCATCGAGCACGGAGACCAGTCACAATAATAGCAGTGGCTTGGGCTCATCGTTGCCTACTCAATCGCAAAGCGGTTCGTCCTCCCTTAACCTAACCGCCTCGCCTCTGAGTAATTCCCTGGTCTCCTCCTCCGCCCCTGTCTCCACGACAATAACAACATCTTTGTCGTCCGCCTTGCCCCAAACGGTCACCAGCACCGCCTCCTCCTCCTCTGCATCATCCTCGACGCTGGGTGGAGCCTATCAGACGCCAGCCTCGGCCATGTTCAGTCACTATCAGACTCCGCCACGTGGTGCCTTCGGTTCGGCCTTCGATATGTTCCATCACAGCACACCCTTTGGTGTGGGAGTGGGGGCAGGAGCCGGCCTGGGAATGGGCGTGGGAGCTCATCATCCAATGAGTCCCAGTTATAGATATTCGCCATATAGCCTAGCTGGCAGTAGATGGCAACTGTAGGATCTCTGTCCCTAAAAAAGATTAGATATGTTAGACTGTACTTAAACTAGATGTGTAAATTGTAAACCTATGTATTTATATATATCGTAAATTTACTTTAGTGCCTATATATTATTTATTATGTATTTATGTATGTACGTATTTATTGCCTTACACTAAGTCCAAAACTATTTCTAGTGGTTAACTTATTTTAGTTCGTAAATTTTACCAAAAAATATTATCCCAAAAAATCGAAAGAGAATGAAGAATACATATATATATATACATAAAGACGCTGTTGCTGTTAAAACCAAAAAATTAATCCTGGCTTGTGTTTTCACTTCATATTTGTTACTAAACTTTGTTTTTATTTTCTGTTGACTAATTTATAACATTTGTTTTTCATTGGCTAACTAACGATTGCTTTTTTATGTTTTATTTTGTTTTGGCTTACTAATTTATTTTTGACATTATTTAATTACTAACTGATCAACTTACATACAGATAACTAGAAAAATGGTTTCGAATTTATTTATTTACATATCTAAAATGGAGAACCTTATAGCAGTTGTAGATCCTTGATACAAGGGATTAGATTTGATTTAGATCGTTTTCACAACCCAAAGAAGATCAGAGAACTTTATCAAATTTCATCTTGTAATTTCATCACAAAACATTTGTTTCTTGGTGGAATGACGAATTGAAATTTCAGAATATTATTACAGATTGTCTTCAAGTTATGAAGAATATTTTGTGAACTTCAATAATGATTTAAATATTCTAAAAGACTTTTCTTTAACATTTTAAATAAAATTGTCTTCAAGAGTTTGCCTATTTTTCAGTACCTTAATACTGCAATAGTCTTTAACTTTACTTTATAGAAATTTTGCAATAACTAAAATACTTTCTTCTTCACAAATAGTAAGATTAAAGTACTAAATTTTAAACCTTACAAGCTTAGGCTCTAAATGGTTCTATTAAATAGTACAGTCTCTGCTTTAAAAGGGGTTTACTTTAATGATTGGTTCTTTATGACTCTTGCCCTGCCTAGAATATACTTCCTAGACTTTCCAGCTGATTCTAACATTTATCCAATGGCTTTTGTCTTTCGCTTCAATAGTTTTACATATAGAAAGATTAATTTGTTTTAGTTTCTAAACCAAATTTGTTATTTCTGGTCATAAGAAACTAAAACAATTTCATCTTTTAGTACAAGACAAACCAAACAAAGCTCAGTCATTTAGCTTGTCTTTACATAAAAACTAATACAAATCAGGTAATATGTTTTATTTTATTAATAATAAACTTTTTCTTTGGCTTCTAAACCTTAAAATGATGCAAATTAACTGATTTTGGTTTTTCAAGTCTTAGGACTTAACCATGGTAAAGGTTTATTTTGTTTTATTGCATTTTATTTAATTTTTTTTCAGCTCAATTGGTGATGAAAAAACTGCACATGGCATAAAAAATATTCTGCATTTAAAATTTGCATTTGCAGTTTTTGTTATTTGATTTTTGACCTTTTGCTTTTCCTGTTACTAATATTGCATTTAATTTCATTTTATTTTTTTTGTTTTAACAAAAGCATCACAAAATTTAAAGACATCAGCAACAAGGCCTAAAACTTTGGACATTTTGGAATCTCAACTCTCACACACCCTCTCATACATATGCACGCCTAACATATGCACACACGTATACACACACACACACATATCTATCTATACTTATATCCATAAATTTTATTGATTTTTTTTTCGTCTTTAATAAACTATTGGTGAATTTAAATGTTATTTATTTATTTCCTTTAATACTTAATTAAGTTTACTGCATAAGTTTAAGTTTAGAAATTAAGCAATGAAAATGAAAATGAATTTGTGTCAAGTTAAGGTGTCCCCATTTAGTGACCCCACTTATTGTAGTCTCCCCCTTTTGTTTGAAGTCCATGTCAAGCAGCTGTCCAAGCTCACGTCGCAATGGGTTTTCTTCTTTTTTTTTCTTGGCGACGTTTATTGACGTCGAGATACCACATTATGAACATTAATACAACACTCGTTTATGTCGCTTACCAACAAGAGCCCAAGAGCCGCAGTTGCAGACAGACCCAGACCCAGAGACAGGCCAGGCTAGGCTAGGCCAGGTCTGTCCAAGCTCCTTCTTCCTCAGGGTCGCAAACTCATGGTCCGAACTCATACCAAAAAAATAATTTTCCAATTTCCAAACGCTGTGTGTGTCGCTTACAAACTCTCCTCCTAACCACATTTTGTGAGGGGGCGAGCCCCAGAGCAACAGACCTCAGTCTGCTAGAGACCTGAAGACCTAAGCGGAGATGGCGAAGAAGACGAAGACCAAGACCAAGACGACGACGACGCAGACTTGCAATTGCATTTGAATTGGCTGCATGAGTCCATAAACTGCAGCCGATCAATCGCTTCGCCATCTCCACCGTCGTCATCGTCGTCGTCGTCGTTTTGGCTTTGATTGTACCAGGCAGACACGATCGCGGTAGTAAAATACCGGGTATAGACTTACTAGATCTACTCTCTGACGACATGTCTTGGCTTGGCTTCATGGTGCATCTTCCATCCATAAGCTTCACCTACTTCGCCGCCATCATCATCGTCTCCTCGTTCCTCCATCCTTCTGTGCCTCGTTTCTTGCTGATTGCTGTCGTTTGTTGCAGTTGTTAAGAGTTGTAGCTTTCATGTCTTGGCCACACTTTTTGACCAACATTTTCTGTTTGTTTTTCGGTTTTCCAATTTTTTTTTCTCATTGATCGGTCTGAGCTACTTTTCCTGAAAATTGCCAGAGACTTGCCTTTTGTGTGCCTTGTGTAATTAACAGTTTCGAGGCAGACGTCGCTGATTAGAATCATTAGGGCGCGTTTCGTTTTTCCCCAATTTTTTTCTCTTCTACCTTTTTTCGCTTCTCCTGTTTGCACTTTTCGATATGAAATACTTTTTGGGGTTTGGGAAAACGTTTACTTAAGATTTAGTTGCAAGCGATAAGGTCAATTGCGAAATTGTAAAAAGTACACTTGAAAATATATAGTGGAACTTTGTTAATGTAAGACTATATAAAACTATCGAATTTCTTTCAATATTTGAATAAGTAATGCAACGCTTTAATAAGTTGAGCACATCTCAAAGAACTTCATTCGCCAACCATTGAACCACTTTAAGATACAAATCATGTCCAAAAATTACCTTCCTATAAAGTTATTTGATCAATTCCAAGTAACTATTGGACCACCACGAATCGTTTGGCTGTTGTCATAAACTTTGGGAAAACCCACAAAAACAAAACCATCCATAGATATATATTCTATACACCCGCTGGCTTAAAGACAATAAGCGTAAATCAAGATAAATGATTTTGTCGCCGAAAGGCAACAGAAATTCAATTAGCAATTATTAACCATTTCATTTCATAGACAACAAGCAGGCAGCGAGCTAGCCAAAACAATCGTGAAGCACAATGACCACATTGGATCACAAATTAGCCATGCCCTGGTCAGCTGGGTATTAGATGAAATGCTCAACGAATCATTTCATTTTGGCCATGATCATAATTGTCAATTGACTTTCCATTAGCTTTGACGATCCAGTGATCAGTCGGTTAGTCCGTTGGCCAAGCAAAATCGAAGAGCAAGAGGAAAAAGAAACAGATTTTATTTTCAATGACGCCGTTGGAAGAAGTTGGAGGAGTTGGCTGCAGTTGAAGTTGGAGTCGTCGCATGCACACAAAGTGAAAGACATTCCAGTTCCAGGTCGGCCCCAAAAGAAATGCGCAGCTTTCTCGAAGCTTAACTTGGCTTTGATTTTTGTTTTGGTTGGCTTTTTTCGGTTTGCTTGCATTTTAACTGTTTTCTGCTTGTAAGGCATCGATTTTTTTCTCCATTGGGCTTTACATACATATTTACCTTCCTCTATATACATACATATAAATTTTTTGGCATTTTTTTTTTTGTTTTTTTGGGTCTCGTCGTTGCGCAGTTACTAACTCAGTCGGAGTCGTAGCAGTCGCCAGCCCAAGAGATCGTGACCGCGTGTTTTAAATGCATAATGACCGTAAAGTAGTTGTTGCCAACTACGTAACTAAAATTGTGATGCTGCCAATAACCAAAAAAAAAAAAAACAAAACACAAGCAAAAGGCATAGCTATAGCATAAGCAACTAGCTAACATAGCTGTGAACTTCTAGCAACTTGTAAAAAGTTTATTTATGAATTCTTCAAGATAAATTAAAATATAGATAGCCTCAAGGTATGAAAAAGTAACTAGACCAAGAAGAACGTTTTATGTATATAGAACGAAGAAAGAGCTTTTTGGCATTTTAAATGTCTATGACTTGAACTTAATCAATAATTTTTTGTATATTGAATTTCGTCTTTTAGCTTATCTGAGATGAGAGAATTAAATACACATTTTATATCATTCAAAGTATAAATTTTCAATTGACATTTCCATTTCGGGATGGCAATTTAATCCTCATTGCATGACTCTAAATGCTGCTGGCCAATACAAATCATTACAACCGACGTGATTTTATGCCTCTTGCCTAGACGCAAAGACCATTAAATGATATGGGCAGTAAATGAAATTCAAACGAGCTGGCAAAACAAGAAAAAACAAAAACCCATACACAGGAAAAACGAAGCAGTACCTGGCCATTTGGTAATCAAAAAAAAACAAAAAGAAAAACCTGTGAATTCACACTCTGGCAATTGGCAATTTAATACTTACTTATGTACGATCCATTCAGATTTGGCCAATTCAATTCATTAGCACGAGGCACAAAACTGTTTTGGCCAGTTTGGGGATGGCTAAAATCATAAAACCAGTTGCAAATTATACGAGTGTTTTAATGCTAGTTGCTGGATGCATTTTTCTTATTAGTTTATCCGATTTTTTTAGTTGTTTCTCGCACATTTGCGTAAGAGTTTTGGAAAAACAAAAACACAAATTTTCTGTCTGCATTGACTAATTAAGCAAATACTACAGCAACAACAGCAATTTCGACATGGCGTATTCTTAAAACAACTATTTGAAATGCTTAAAGCTATGCAAATTTACAAATTTACAAGTGCTGATGTCTAATTTGAATTTCAAACAGGCAAACAAACTGACTAAATAATAAAAAAAAAAACCAAAAACCAAAAAAAAAACTCAGTAAAATAAAAATGAATCATTATGTGTGTTAACTAGATATTTTGACTTAAGCTTACGACTTTGAAATACCCTTCAAGAGAGTCTTATTAGTTTAGCTATATTTTCAATCTTCTTTCTTCGTTTTAATTCTACATATTCTTGACTTTGTTTTAAGTTTAGCTATTCACTTTAATAGGTAGTTGTTTTTGGAGATTAATTCAACTTCTAGCATCTAAGTAATTTGCTCTTAATTGCCATTTAAGATGTCATGTTCTATGTTCATGCTTTCATCAGGAAATTTCTTTGCTCTTTTATGCCCTCGATAAGGGATATTAATTTTATAGAAATTGATGAGCAAACTTTATACTCGACTATAAACACTTGAAAAAGTAAAGCAGAAAACGAAAAAATACATATTGTCACAATTCTATTTGTGTTTTCTGTTTTCCAATTCAATTAACCATTTCGTTTTTGCTATTCGAGTTTCTATTTGCCTTCAATTGCCTTCATATATAAATCATTAAAGTGACGCAAGTCGCAAGTTGTCTCTCTTTGGGCGATGTCATGTTTTTGTTACTTGAAATTGTTTGTGTACTTGACGATGTATATGTGTGGGCGTGGCCATCAGTTATGTTTCTTTGGATATATGTATGTATATGGCGCCAGGTGATCTGCAACAAACTAAGAGGGAGTGAAAACCAAAAGCATTATAATATTTCAAAATTTTGCATATTTGACATTGACAAATGAGTGAGAAATTATTGTTAATAATAATTATATTTTTCTATTAACTTGAACGCTTTTAGATGCCTGCGGTCTATCTGATGTGACACACATTGAATCCCTGCAAGAGAAATCCCAATGCGCATTAGAGGAATATTGTCGAACACAGTATCCCAATCAGCCGACGAGATTTGGTAAATTGTTGCTAAGATTGCCATCACTGCGAACTGTTTCCTCACAAGTAAGTTGAAACGATTAAGAAAAATAGACACGTTTACTATTTTACTATTTACAACCATTTGATTAGAAATCTTAACATATTGAAGTCTTTTTTAACTAATTTACTAACTCGAATGTTTTGTGTGTTACCTTCTTTTCTTTTAGGTCATTGAGCAATTGTTTTTTGTGCGTCTAGTCGGCAAAACGCCCATCGAAACACTGATACGCGACATGCTGTTGAGTGGCAACAGTTTCTCTTGGCCCTATCTGCCTTCAATGTGACACACAATGTGGCGCCAATTGACAACAACTTGATCATCGGCCGCAGCTGTGGCGGCTGCAACGCTCAATATCAACAATCCCAGTAACAGCAGCAATAGCAGCAGCAGTGGTGGTGGTGGTGGCGCCAGCAACAGCGGTAGCAGCAGCAGCAGCAATGGAATCGGAATCGACATTAACAATGTTGCCATTGCTGGCAGTCATGAGCATGTTGCTGTCAGCATGCAGCCGACATACGGCAGCAATTGCACCAACAACAACAACATTAACCATAACAACAGCAACAACAACAGTAGCAGCAATATTTGCAATCAGCAAATCAACTACAATAATACTAGCAATGTCAGCAACAACAACAACATCAGCAGCAGCAGCAGCAACAGTTTCTTCAGTGTCGCCAATAATATAAACATGAATAACAACAGCAACAACAACATCCACAACAACGCCAACGATTATATGGCCAATCATCCAACTGCTTCTCCATATGTGACACCAGCAACGGCAACATCATCAGCAGCAGCAGCAGCATCAACTGTGAACACAACAACAATGCTGTCTAATTATTGCGATGCGGCAACCATGATGATGGCCGCTGCTGCTGTCAATGCAAATCAATGTCTGCAACAACATCGCATGTTGCTGGCATCCACAACATCCAGCAACAGTAGCAGCAGCAACGATCATTTAACTTCAGCCGCTGCTGCTGCTGCCGCCGCCGCCGCTGCTGCAGCAGCCGCATCCATTGCAATGCCCTCTGCATCATCTGCTGGTTCAATGTCATCTGCCTCATCGACGCCAACGGCAACCTCAGCAGCCTCTCAGCAACAACAACAACATCAGCTAACACAATCGCAGCAACCACAGCAACAGCAGCAGCAACAGCAATTGACAGCCCCACAGCAACAGTCGCCGCCAAATTTAATCGATATCAGTGAAGTTCCTCTCATTGTGGATGTCAAGTAGTGTAATTATTTATCTCTACATAAAAACAAAAAAAAAACTACAAAAAAAAATTACAAAAAAACCAAAAAAAATACAAAAAAAAAAAAAAATAATAGGTTTGCTTACTCTGACATAGTTTTCGCCAAGTTAGAGTAAATTTACCGCCAAAAACAAAAACCTGTTCTATGCAAAAATTGCAAGAAAATAGACAACAATTTTTTGTTCGGTTTCACCGAGTGGAATATACTCTTGCAAAAGTAGCTAACTTTGGTCTTTTATTCAGATCTCTATACGAGCCTTATTCTTCCCTAAAATTAACGTCCTTTGATTGATATTTTAATGTAGTCCGAACAATTTTCTGGGCGATAATGTTTTCCCTTGAAGGCAAGAGTATAAAGATTGTAATACAATTAGATTAATTGTTTAAATTTTCCACTTAATAAGTTGTTGTATTTTTGTATATATATAAAATCCTACCCCAAAAAAATTAAAAATTTTCTACTCGCTCTAGGCCGCCCAATTAACTGTGAAAACTTTCCACACAGTTGGACATATCCTGGAGAACTTTAAAAGTTTTTCCACCACAACTCCCCCCCGCGCAATAAAAAAAAATTATATATAAATCAAGTTTATATATCTAAAAAGAAATTAGCGGCAATAATCTAAATATAAATACGTGTATAAATAATATATATAAAGGCACTGAGTTCTACTTAATTTTTAAACAAACAAAAAAAGTAAAAGAAAAAAAAAAACAAACTCTATTAAAAAACAAAAAGACAATGTATGTATGTTTGTTAGGGAAATATATACATAAAATATATATGTATATGAGCAGCATATTCTTAAATTCCAATTCCCAATGGTTTTTGCAGAATTATACCAAAAATATATAATTACTTTTCTTTTCTCAACCCTCCTCCCCCTTCCCAAGCGGCAATGTGTGGCAATTTAATGTTTCTTTTTTGTGTAAAAGTGCTTTAGCAATTGATTTTATTATTTTACTTTAAGTAAAACTGAAATTTTTTAACCTTAACTCAAAGTTAATGGTACAAAATTTAGCAAATTTTTCATTTTGTAATCAAAAGTAAAGCAAAAAAAAAACTGTTCAGTGCAAGTTTTAAGTTTTAAGCATTATTTTTATTTATCCTTATTGTGTGTGAATGTATAAAAAGTAAAAGCAAAAAACCGAACAAAAAATATATTACAAATTTTATATATATATTTTATAATAATTAATAAAAATTGCGTTTATAATGAAATAATTTTGAGTTTTTTTTCTCATTTCCTTTCCCATCTATCTCCCTTACACTTGCAGGCAAAAGTTTGTATATATAAAACAAAAAAAAACAAACAATAATCACAATTTATGTAAATAGAAATAAATGAAATCAATTAAATTACTTCCCAATTGCATTTTTCTGCATCACATAATCGCATGTAAATACAAATTAAAGTGTGATTTCAAGTAATTTTTGTAAATTTATTGATAATAAAAGGCCAAACAACAACACAAAAAAAAACCGAAATAAAAAGTCAAAATCAACATAATGCAAAAGGTAAATAATAAATATATGTATAAATAAGTAATTGAAATTGTCAGTGTCAGTGCATTAAGTGCCAGTATCAATTGAGAATAATAATTGTTTACTATATACATACGTATGTATATGTATATAGTATTTACCTGGATGTATGTATGTACTTTTCCTCTTCCATCCATTATCATTCCCATTCCCATTACCTTATCTCATTACATCTATGTGTAAGTACTTACATCAGCATCTACTCAGTCAGTCAATCAATGAAAATTTTCCACTGTGCGCACCTACACAAACCCACACACACACATAATGGAAAATGTTAATCAAATATATCTAAGTATTTCAATTAGCATAAAAACAAATACAAAAAAGTGTTTATTTACTTTTAATTATTTCATAATTTCAATAATTCAAACGATATGTTAGTTAAATAAATCATTTAATTTAATAAAAAAAATGGAAAAACAAGCTAAGAACTTTTAAGATATATTTCGAAATTTTTTTTAAATCCAATAGCATTTTGTGAGTTCGGCAAACATTTCTTTTACGCGAAGTGTTCGTTATACAGGGCGTTTTTTAACAGAGGGTCCACTGTATTTCAGATAACCACAAAGGCTTCTCTGCATTCTCTTCCCAGATCGTAAGCTGTAAAAAGTTTGCTCTACTTTTACACCTTTCAATTGCCTTAATTAGATTAATTTTCAATAATCTTTCTACAAAACTAATTCACCATGAATACACATATGCATTTTGGGTAATATATATTGCTTCATCTAGCATAATTTTCAAAATTTTGCATAGCTCATTTACACATAACTAAATAATATAATATAGTTCGGATAATTTTAAACAATTTTCTTTGGCAAATTCCCACGTTCCGGCAACCGCAAAAACAAAAACAAAGGCAATTTCAATTGGAGGGCAACGAATCAATCATTTGCCTATCATCCAACCATTTTGTGAGCCATGGAAAATAGGTGCAACTGAAAATAAGATATCCATGTACACATCACTTGGACAATTGGTCACAAAATCTTAACACCTTCACCATCAGCCAACCAGCCATTCATCATCAAGGCTGAGGAGCGATGATCATCGCTTCTCCTCAGTGGCGCGGCCATTAAAGTCAAATCATTTTTCACATTTAGATATTGGCCGTTGGCCATGACTATATGCTTATGCTACGAGTTGTTGATGCTCAGATTTTGTTGTTGTTGTTGTTGGTGGCGGCTTCAATTGAAGCCGAGAATCAGCCAACAAAACCATAATCCCTCCGAAAAACTAAAATTGCTCTGATCACGATTTGTGAGAGAAAAATATGTTGAACTTGCAATTGCAATGACGGGGGGACTACTCCGACGCTTACATAAAAAGTAATCAAATCAACACCTTCATCAACTCCTCCGAAAAATCGAGAAATGAGAAACAACAACAACAACAACAACAACAAAGAAAAAACCGCAACCAAAAAGGCACTTTGCCTTCCTTATTTCCAACTCGAAGGCAATTTGAGTAATTTTTTTTTTTTTTGCGCCAAGCCAAGTGGCGATCGGCTGTCGATCAAATTGTTATTTTCGATATCTAATTTGTCATTCGGACGATCCGATCCAACTCGAGGGGACTGGCTACACTCTGTCTGCCTGTGCACGATCCTTAAGCTGGTTTTGTGCTTGAAGCAAACTAGGGAATCCCGGCATTACTTTGCTACGATTATCTTGTCGGCGCGTGAAAGTCCCGCTCCCGCTCGGACTCCTCAACCTCAATTGACCTGCAATTGATACCAATCCTCGGCAATCCATTACAGAGGCTAAGCGCACAAGTTGCATGTCTCATTATTGGCAATTTTGAGAGCAGTTCGAACCTGAGCAATGGGTAATTGCCCCTAACCAAAGCCCAGGCGATGTTCATGTGGATTCATGGGCTTGGGTCATTTTTTTCTTTCTTTTTTTGGAGGGTGGGCGGCGGCAGGCAAATGCATGACTTGAGCATTTATTACTTCTCTATGTTTCTTTTTTTCGGACGTCATCACGTTCGCTTTAATGTGCACATATGTATGTATGTATGTAGATTGAGGAAGTAAAGTCACTCTTGGCGAATGTAGATGAATTATGAAGGACTCTCCACCCTCTCAAATTAGGAAATTAAAAAAACAGACCAGCTAACCAATTATCAAGTGAAATTTGAGAGAGAATTCAGCCTGGGGCTGCTGTAAAATTGAGCTTCCTGCTACTCGTCCTAGGTTATTCATCATCAGCCATGTGCAACCGCTAGACAGGACAGCAGGATCCACTGATTAAACAGCCAGAACAACAACAACAACAAAAATTAACCAAAAAATTTACATTTTAATAAGAGAAAGCAGAGAGAAACAAAAAAAAACAAAAAACAAAAGCCAAAAGCGCAAAAGAAGCTAATAATTTTATCAGCGACAAACAGTTGACAAAATCAGCGTTTTTTTTTCTGTCCCCAGGTCCCTGCATCCGCTTTGAGGCAAACTTAAATTAACTGTAAAACAGAACACGCCATGAAGACATTTGTCTTTGCCCCGGTTGAAGGATTTTACGCTAGCTTTCCTTTTTAATTCACAAAAGTGGTCGAAGAGAGAGAAAATGTCTGTCTTGGAGATTATTAATCATTTTTTGTGCGCAGCTTTCAGTTTTCATTCGGTGGCATGGCTCATTGCATGCCGCATATTGCTCCTCACAACCTGAACAGCTCCTGCTCTTTGCTCCTGCTCTTTGCTCCTGCTCTTTGCTCCTGCTCTATATATTGCTCCTTTTTGAATGGTTTGAACCAAGTTTGTGTATCTTTTAAACCTCCCCAGCCCACGCCATCACTCTCTTTATCTATCTATGACATTCTTTGTGACTTCAGGAAATCCTTCTTCTAATGAAATTTATTTTTGCTTTTTGCTTTACTTTTTTACTTTTTGTCTTTGACTCTTCTTTTGGGGCTAATGAATTTTTGTTGTTGATAAAAACCACTTCATAAATTTTCAACTTAATTAAATTGTTACTCAGATATACCAACCTATATATATATATACATTTCTGAAAGATAAGAACGTGAGATAAATGTAAATAAAGTTATGAGTGAATGGTCAGATTAAATTAAAATATATGATTGCCAAATATTTAAAGGCCAAAGCAACAAGAACTATTAATTAGTTGTAGAAACCTTAAGACTAAATTTATTAAGTTATCTAGTGACTAATTTAGTTAGTGTCATAATATTTACATGAGCAACTGGCACTTATATACTGTAATTAACAAAAAAATCCCTAAAATGTGTCACAGCAGAAAATTGATCAACAAAAAAATATAAAAAAAGAGGAATTCAGCCAACAAATTTGACCCACAAAATACAGATACAAAGTTCTGCAACTGTTACAACTGGGTTTCCTTTTATTATTTTTGTTTTTTTTTTTTTTTTTGGCGTTGAGCTTAAAGCGTTAATTCGTAATTTATGTGTCACACAAATCGAAATTGAATGCCAAACGAAATTATGGAATATTTATCATTTCACATGAGACTACCCAGAGTCCAGGCCCAAGTTGGCCAAGTCCAGTTGCAGGTTTTGTGGTTTGTGGCCACCGAGAAAGGCAAAAGCCACACAAAGCCGTGGACAAGGAACGTTTGTCAATTCGAATTACGAATTACGACAAAGTGCGCTTAACTTATTTCACTTTGTGGATGAAAGGGACCCAGAAACAACTTGGAGGCTCATAAACTTGAATTTGCCCCTCTCGAAACGAGGTGAAATATTTATAACGTTTGCATATGTACATATGTATATGCACAAGCTGGTGGAATGCATCCTAAAAACTGGGACCAATCTGTTTTGGTTCGCTTCTCTGTTTGTGACTGTTGGCAAGTGTTAATTGGAATCAATTTGATAATCTCCCCAAGGAGTTGAGTTCATGATAATTTTGCGGATGTGCAATTTTTGATTGAAAATTACGCTGTGGGGGGTTCTACCAACGATATCGTTGGTCTCTCTTTTTATCTCTCTTTCTCCCTCTCTTACCCTTTAGCACATAATTCAAATTGTATTAATTTAAATGCCAATTTATTGCCAAAAACATGCGGCATATATACCCACCTTTTTTCCTTACTGTTGTTGTTGGTGTTAAGTGGCACAAAAGGCATAAAATATTCGTAGCAAGCCAGCCAAAGATAACTGTAACTGGAGGCGACAGATTGCCCATAAATATTATGAAATATTTGTTTATTTTTTGTCATTATTAAAATATGCGAAATTTCAGTCTTAATTTATCTATAACTGAAAATATTAAAAGGAAGACGACGAAATTATCAAATATCAAGTACCATTATAGCTAAGAAATTATAGACGGATCTGGCGCTACAAAATAAAAGAACTTCGCCCCTTAAAGTATGCAAAATGTTCAGTCTTTTAAACAAAATTTATAATATATAACTTTTGTAGGCGCTGTAAAAAGTCTCTATGAACAATGTTGGCTTTAAAAATAATTTTTTATTCGCAGTAAACTCAAAAAGTTTTTAATGTTTTAAAAATCGAATTGCATAAATTAGTGAACAAATTTTCTACTTATCGCCACAGTAATAGATCCTAACTTAATCTTTCAGACAAACAGCTTGAAATTTTTAGTAAACTGAACTTAAGAGTTTATAAAAAAAAAAACAAACAAAAAGTAAAGTCTCAGGCAAATTCTGTTTCATTTTTCTTCAAAGCGGAAGAGTTTCTTTTGAATTTTCTGTGATGTTCTTTGACTTATCAATGAAAATTAACCACATAAGAGTCAACATGAGCAATAGTAACAACACCATGAGGGTCACACTCAAAGTCAAATTTTAATGAAAAAGTGATTCATCATTTAAGCATTTGTTGAGGCAATTAGAAAACGGGGTAAGCGGGGGTAGCTTGGCAGTGTGGGGGGCAGTCGGTTCCAATAAGTAAAAGCGGGTCAAATTAGAATAAATAGTTAGACAAACATGTAAGACCCGACCCCTTTGAGAAATGCAAGACGAAAGGGAGGGATCGAGAGAGAGGGAGAAAAAGAACTTCTATGACTGTTGTAAGAAATCAAAAAATTAAAAATAAATAAAAATGAATTGAATAATTTAGGTCAGACGGGTAGCCGATTACTATGATGAAAATTATGATGATGGGTGCAGCAGCAATATGAATACTTATTTGGGTGTATGTGAATGAAATAAAAGTCAAGATGTGGGTTCGAATTATTGAGGGTATTCTATAAATTAATTGCCGCATAATTCATTAATTGCATGATGACGAGAGGGGGGCAAAAACATTTGCTCTTTCTATTGAAATATTTGAAAATATTTTGAAAATTTTTGCCTACCACCAGCACTCAATGCTGGTTGACATTGCCAACCTCCCACCCCATCCAAAAAGGCCATTAGAACCCATTCACGTAACCACAAAATTTTCATCCACACATACATATTTAGAGATGGATGTGCGGGTGGCAATGAGAGAGGAGACAGGAGAATGTCTGCAACCGACTGATGCGGCTTGGGTTCAGGCAATTATGCATTCATCAAGATTATGACACGACATGCAAGTTCCGATCAGCAAATGGGGCCTCCTCCAACAAATGAATTTGTACTTGTTGCGGCTTAAAGTTACTTTTCCCTACCGTATATTCGAAAGGGCAAGAAAATGGGTATACTCAAATCTGGTAATGACAACATGAAAGTATTTTGAATTTTATAAAGAAAGAAATCGACTTCATTTGCTCTTCAATTTCATTTACCTTTTATATATATTGTGATTATTCTTTAGGGTTTTTCTGCCTCTTTGTGGCCTCTTTTTAACCTACTCCTTCTGGATAACACATATTTCTCAACCAATTTCTACCAAGCAAAAAATATTTAAATTAGTTCTTATCTAAAATCTACTTTAAATTACCCATCCTATATACTTTTAGTGATGATTCAGTTTAAACAAAAGCCAAAATACTGTGTGAAAAACAGGGTATATCGACATCGGATTCCTACAGTAAACCTTCTTGTTCTCGTCTTTATTTTGTTTTCCTTTTATTTTTGCCATAGAATTCTTGTTGTTTTGATAGCTGACGTTGGGCGTTTGGGACGACACGCGATTTGGCAGCGTTTCGTAATTAATCGTCAAATGAGTTTAATTGTTTATATGTCTCACAAATGAACGAGCAAGTAAAAGATAGTGAGAGAAAGAGAGAGAGAGGTTGAGATCGGGGCAAAGACTAGAGAATGTCGCGTTTCTTAAGGGGCTGACTTGAGATCAAAGATAATATAATAGTAAAAGACAAAGCCCATCATCAAACTGGGGCACAAGCTAAGCTAATGTGGTTTCTCCAAGGTTTAGTGGGATTAATGCAAACATTTCTCTAGATTTTTAACATACAACAAAAGCAGAGGGCAGCCATAATAATAACTTTTAAGTCTACAAGCTCCTCTTCACCCCACAAGCTATGTATCTATCTACTCCAAGTGCATACAAAGCCTCGTCCATCTGACAAAAAGCCTAAGATATTAGTGGGCATTTTTCAATCCTTTGATGATGGTCAAAATAAAATATTATTTCGCGCGTTAATACGCTAAAGAAAAAGAGAGAGAGAGACAGAGAGAGAGAGAGAGACAGAGAGAGGGAGAGACTGGTTGGGTGGCAAAAAAAAAAAAAGAAGGAAACCTAAGTGAGAACTGAAGACCAGGCGGGTGGGCCGAAACCGGACCTCGTCTTTAAGGTGTTGTTGGCTGAAAAATTATGATTGCAAGTAAGGTGAGGAGGCAGAGCGGGTGGGGGAAAGTCTTGGTCTTACGTAGTCACTGCGAATTTGTGACTCGTTATGAACGCGTGGCCCAAAGATCGGCAGACTTTGCCATACAACGCCATGGGTGGCCCCAAAGAGATGCAAAAGACTTTTGACAATTTGTACTTGTTGGCCTCGGCTGCTGTGCGTTATAAATTATTAATAGAAATAGAAAAACGTTTCTGTTCCTCTCAATTATACCCTAACACATAGGGTATAGCAATGTTAACACCATTTATGGCACTCCTTTCAAATTTATTTTACTTAAATAAATCAAAATCAAAGAACTTTGGCGACTTGAACATTATTTCGATTTATAGTTAATATAAACATTGCCTTTATATTTTTTTTAGTAGAGATTTTAAAAATTAAGTTTTCTACCTTTGGTGAAAGTCGTCTGTAATATTTTAGAGTATAATAGCTATCGGCTAAGTTGCTTTTAGATTGACCCTTTGATTTTTTCTTTACATTCTTTTTATTATTTTTGCATAAATTATTTGGCATGCGGTGTGAAATATGTGTAATTGGAAAACAAATTCCAATTGCCTAATTTATGACTTTGGAAAATGACCAAAGATATTTATTATGCTCCTCGAGGTCAATATTTAAGTCGCGTCTGCCTGTTTTTGGGGGTGAGGAAGAGTGGCTGTTTTCACCTTTGGCTAATTAAATTATGACAAAAGGGAAACCCCTTTCCTAATACATACATATGTCCAAAAAATTCCTTTTTGTCATATTCAATTTCATTTGTAATGTAAATTCTCTTGTAAAAAGGAACAACACATGGAAAAGGGAAAGGGGGAAACACATTTAAATGACAGATATGCTGATCTGGTGAAGTTTTGGTTCAAAACAACAAAAACCCAGAAAATTTTTGGGGAACGGATTTGATGACAAAAGACAACGGACCAT
Source organism: Drosophila insularis (assembly GCA_018903935.1). Taxonomy (NCBI): domain Eukaryota; kingdom Metazoa; phylum Arthropoda; class Insecta; order Diptera; family Drosophilidae; genus Drosophila; species Drosophila insularis. Next base: position 7,141,055 of record JAEIFP010002295.1, read on the forward strand.
GTTCCTAATGAAATTGGACACCAACGATGCGACGCTGAAATTATGTAAATCACAAAGCTGTGAGACAGAAATAACGCCATCTCACTCTCTCTCTCTCTCTCTCATCCTTTTGCTCCTTTAGTCTGGGTCTTCCATCCTTTTTGCATATGGAGCAATATTTAACCCTTAATTGGCCCATACATTCGTATTGGAGTTGGATGAATGTGGACAGTTTTGTGTGTGGTTGGTTCACCTATCGCTGACATTGATAGCCATCGTGAAGAGATTTTAGATATAGCAACAACCACAGCGGAAGCAAGAGAACCCTGAGGCAAAACAACTTTTTCAATTACACCCAGGTTTGGTCTGGGACATCACCATCATCATCATCATCATCATCGTCATCGTGGTCGTCGTCGTGTGGCGTTGGCGTGAATTATCTGTGCAAACAGCCAGTGACAGGCGTTGAATTGCCACAGTTTTGGTCTCGTTTCGATTCGGAACTGGAGTTGGACTTGGACATGAAGTGGACCTCAGTGGTATTTGGTGGTTGCTTGTCTCAGTGTGTCCAGTGGCAGTTTGTCGCATAATATGTTAATCAGTAAGGCACATGTCCAGTTTTGCATCCAGCCTTAATAAATTGCAAATGGTTATGCAATTTGACAAAAACAAAAAGTAACAAAAACAAAAATTAAAAATACAAATATGTCTGTGATTTAGAGAGCCTTTTTGCTTGACAAGGAGATTCAAATTAAGGACAGGTTAAGGTTTCCAAAAGGTAATGACAAGATAGACAAGACAACCTCCAATAGTTTTTGAAGTGAAATCGTTGCTCAATGTCAAAAGTAACTCAACATTCTTTTGTGAGATAATCAAATCGTCCAAAATATTGTAATCAATATAGAAATTTTCACCTGACCAATTTTTCACAGCTGTTGACAATTTATCCAGACTTTCATTCTGAGTGTATGAGATTTTGTAGAGTTCCTTCTCCAAAGTATTCAATTTCTGATTGGTCTCTCGATTGATATTATTAACTAGTGAAACATTTTGCAATTGATTTTCCGTTTGAAGTTGAAGTTTATCAAAATTGTTGAAAGATCCATTAAGATGTTTCATTTTGCTCAAGACATACTTATCGAGAATATTGGTCAACAATAAAACTTTTCCATCAATATCCTTAATGCTAACTAGCAGTTTAGTCTGAATGGAGGAAAGTAACTTATCCAATTGCTGGACTTCCCTTTTAGTTTCATTTTGCAATTGTTCAAGGTAAAGGAAACTATCCTTAATTTCTGTGTTATTCACATAGAATTTGGAGATTTTTGCAAGCTCTTCATTGTAATAGTTCAGTTCGAAAGACTTATTAAGTATAAGTAAGCTATTGTCAAGTTTGGAAAGAGTTTTGCTCTGATTCGTAATGTTGTTTTCAATTTCCACATTAAATTTACTAATGTTGTCCAGCAGGAGAATGGATGTATTCAGAGATTTGGCATTACTTTCTAGTAAATCGAGAATAATTTGGTCCTCAGTAGCACTGACCACACTCGTTAGATTTTGCTCCTGACCCTTGCTCAGGACCAAAATGCAGGTCAGAAAGTATATAAAAATGAAATATTTCATATTGTAAGTCGATTTGTAACTACTCAAAGTGTTGCTCCAAACTAAACTGTATTCTGTTTGGCCTTCACTTTGGCTTAAATACGTTTACTTCAAACCGTCTTTTCAGTTGCAGGTGTCTTTCACTAGTATCGCTCTTATTTGTTTGTTCTCTCTTAAGCGTTTCTTCTTTAAGTGATTGTTTCATTTTTTGCAATCTTTTTTGACTTTTGGTTTGTTTGTCACGAGTTTTTTATTTTTTTCACAAAGAAACTGTTTCAGCTAAATTTCATTATAAGTATTTTTAATCTTTGACACATATTTGTATATGAATTTTATGAATTTCATTCATGCTTTTGTTTAACCCTGGTTTGTTCTTCATAATTTTGATAATGAATTTGATTTATTTATTGAATGGAAGTTCATAGTACTCTGTGAATACTAACTCAAACCATAAGTAATGTTCTTTTATCTAGTCTCGATTTTTCAGCTATATTTCATAAAAATAATACAAAACCTTAGATCAATATTTATAGGTTTTTTCCATAAGCTACTTTTCTATTAGTGCAAAATCTTTCAGGCCTTTTCAACTGATTTTACTTCTGAAAATGGACAATTCTCATTTCAATTTCCTCCTCAAATGCCCGATTTTTCTCTAACAAAATGATGAGCTAGATCCGCCACTGGTTCAGCAACCTTTCTATCAACACTTGAGCTTCTTTCCTCTTTTTTTGTCTCAGCCCAAATTTATATACATTGTATCGTTTGGGAATTTTTCATTGGCCTGTAACTGTTTCCTTTTTTGCATGCTTGTATCTTTGAGTGTATTCAGAAGATAATTCTTACCATTTCAACGCATGTTGCAAGTTTTGTTTACTGTCTGTTGTTTTCATGTTTTGATTTGCCAACACACCGGGATGCGTTTCAGTACGGAGTAGGAGCTGGCCATAACAGGGAGCAGGAAGGCACTCATTGACTTTGCCCTCGAAGTTGTCATTTGTTGCCGCCGCCGCCGCTGCTGCTGCTGCTGCTGCTGCTGAGTCTGCTTCTGCTTCCGTCTGTGGACCGATAACCAGACCCAAACCGATGCAAAAAAAAACTGAAACCTTTCCATGTCGCAGCATGTTGTCCAGTGTTTATGTGCGTTTTGTATTTTTGGTCTTTTATGTTGTGTTTTGTTGTTTGTCAATTGCTTTGCTTGCTTTTTGGGTGCGTGCTCAAGTCCATCGAGTGTTATTGTAGGTCTTTTGTTTTGACTCCTGACTCTACTCTTCGATAATTTATTGCCCGACTTGCGCCAAAAACGGACAGTCGTGTGCCCAAGAAACAAAAACTAAACGAAACGAAAAACTGAACAAAAAAATCAACAAGATCCTCTTTTCTCTTCAGCAGCTTGTTTAGCCGCCGAAATGCGGGAAGAGCCATACACTTTGGTAAGGGCCAACACCTTCGCCTTTAGCATCTTCAGCATCTGTTTTGTTGGTAGCCTCAGATTTGACTCTGTTGTTGGTGTTGCTGGTGTTGTAACAACTTTGTTCTTTTCTGTTTTTATATATAGAGGATTTTTTTTTTTTTTTCGAAAATCTACTTCATTGGACACTCTTATTGTGTCCGCCTGTCACCTGGAATTAGTAACTACAAGTATGTTAAAAGGTTCATTCATGTAGCTCTCTTGTTTTGACTTTTGTTCATTGCCCCCCTCGCTCTCTATTTAAGGGACACCTTCACAGAGATTAATTTTGTTTAGGGGTCTCCTTTTCGGTTTGGATCGATTTCATTTAGCAGCTTCACGGTGTTCTTTTGTCTGGTAAATTGATAGCCCTCAAATAGTTCAAATATTTACTGTAACTAAAGTCGAAAAAAAGAATAAAATCAAGAAATAGGTTTTTAAAAAACAAAAGTACTCGAGAGCATTGGAAATTAAATATTAATACATTTTTCACATTTTCAAAGTTGCAAGTTAAGTAAATAATACACTTTTTGGCAAAGACAAGAAAATGCTATGCACTTTAGCGCACCTAGTGGACACCTTTGTCCTTTGTGAAGTTTTTATAACATATGTACAAAAAAAAATTTGATATATTGTTGACAAATATTAGTGTGGCTTAATTATTTAATACTTCAGATGCCTGCATATCAAATATGTTGGGCCTAAAAAAGTTTCGAAAGTTCTATCCTCTTGTATGAATATCTAAGGAAGGGCACAGGTATGGTCCAGATCTTAAGACTAAATCGAATGCCTGACAAGTTTGTACAGTTTGGAGTTTACATGGATTTTATTTTAAATTTTTCAATTGACACCCCTTCCAAATTTGGTTTCTTGATCCTGCCCTTTTCTACATTAAACAGTCCCATACTAGCTAAATCATATGAGCTTTTAGTTTAGTATATTTACTCATAAATCAATTCCGAATTACATTTACCACGTGTAAAAAAAATACATGATTTTTATTGACCACGACTGCATTGGATTGCCTTGGTTTTTATTTTAACCTTCTTTCACTTTGCAAATCACATTAAAAAATTACCCAATACTAACAAAGCAAATTGTATTAAGCATTCGTAACAAATTCGATCTTACATCACATGAATAGTTTCAATTCACTTGCAACTTCATAAGAAAAAAAAAGTTAAGGTTAAAGTGCATTTATCTTGCAGGTTCAGCCATAAAGCATAATGTTCAGTTTCTATCTGCTTAATTAGACTCAATTAATTCATTGATTATAAATCTTTATAAATATTTTTTGTTCCCCCTTTTAACGTGGCTTCATAAGTTGAATAACTTTCCGGCTTGCCAATGTCGAGAGATTTTCAACACTCAAAGATAGAGCCAATGGCAGAGAGGCAGAGCCAAGAGCTCAGATGAGCCACAAAAACACAAGAAACTTATGCATCTCCCCCTCCCCCGCACCACAGCATTCTCTCACTCGCTGATTATGAGGATGAGGAGGATACTCATGCCGCCTGCTCCTGCTGCCTATTGCCTGCCGCTGCATGCTGTGCGCGATTCATGTTTGGTGATTAAAGTAAAGTTCGTAAATTTACAGTTTTCATCAAAGAGGCGACTGCTAGAGTGGACTGGACTCACCTTTTCATTGCTCTGGCACCACGGCGCAAAAGGCCCAAAGTTCAGCCAGGTGACTGTGACGGTGACTTTAACGTTGGCTCACACACACACACACACACTTCAATGGGCTCCTTTAGTTTTCTTTCGTTTTTATAGTTTTTTTTTTTTTTTTTGTGTTTCTAAACTGATTTCCAGCAATAAGCATTAGTTGAAAATTGCAATTGTTTTTCCCTAGATAGAGGGCGGAGAGGGGCCATGCTGAACTAGCCCAGTGCCGGAGGGACGAGGTCACACCGCGGGGGAGGAGTGCCCTGCACAAACGATTGCACGATTCCCTCTCCACACACACACACACACACACACACACAGCAAGGCAGCAAGGAGGAGGCACATCATCAACAGCGCCCCAGCATCATCGACAGGCACCCAAGAAAAATCCAATTGTATTTAACGAATTTTAGTTTCACTCGTTGCGGGGTTTTCTGCTGTTTTCTTGTTGTTGTTGTTGTTGTTGCACAAAAAGGTGCGCACTCGCGTCGACTGTGTGCCGTGAATCATATGGACACCATTAAATGGAAAGCTAGTACGACTTCGACGACGACCAATGGCAATCACCAAACACGCGTCAAAGCGCTGTGTGAGATCGTCGCAGCGATGGCCAAAACTTTGTCTAGAGATGAGCTAAAATGGGAATCCAAAAATATATATAACGAACAGTTCTACATTACTAAAGCCTATTGAATCCTATAGTGTGTTTTTGTAAGACTCCTCAGATTATCTATCATATAATCATAATAAAATATTATCTATTCAAATTTTCGATACACATTGACATTATATGCTCAACTTTACCTATCAGCTATTCTACATTTAGTAAACAATTTATAGATAAAAGGTTAATAAATATGTATATTTATAACAATTATTTGATATTTCTTAAAATAAATGCATATTTTTTTTGCAGATTACATTCATAGAAATTTTTATTAATGCTGAGGAAAATCTGTCAAACATCTCATAGATACCTCAATCGACTTTTCACTGATCGGCTAGTTAATTATCTGGAAATTTAATATTTAATATTGTCTAAGAATAAGTCTAATGTTAGCTTTCACAAAAATAAGAAAACTTGAATTACTTAGAATAAGATTTAGAGTTTAATTTGCTTTCATCTCGTATCTATTCTATTCCTTTAACTGTCAAAAACTTATGAAGATAAATTTAAAAAAAAAACGATAGGAAAATCTAAAAATAAAAGGAAAACTACAGTCTTTGGTAGATAACTTGTCGAAGTGTCCTAGTCAGTTAGGCCCTTAGTAGTGTGTGGATGTAGTTTTAGTGCCCTTATATTGATAATAGAAATAAAATTTACAGCAAAAATCAATTGAGATTTTATTTATAATCTATGAAAGTGAAGCTTTAAGACAACCTTTTAATAAGAGGCTAACTGTTTGACATCTATTTTTCAGTAAATAAAATCTGACTTGAAAATGGGAACTGGAAAAAAATCATCATTTAAAAATTTTAAAAATAATTTTACTTATTATTTTCTTTTCTTGAAGACTCATTGACGCATCTCTAGGTTTCCTTTTTTTTCTACTCTGCAAGTCTGTTTGAATTTTTAGTTGGAAATGGTTTGTGAATTTGATTTGGTTTTCCTTCTTTTCGCCGCTGCGTGAAAATGACCCTGGGAGTAGCGCATCGACAAGTCCATTTCCATTGCCAACTGCCCAGTTGAACATCTTCCCTTTTTCCACATTTTTTTGCTAGCCAGTCGGTGTCAATGCTTATCAAAAGCCTCGACCGCAACCATTAATATAACCTAATAACAACATAAATGCCAATATCTTTTGAACAAAAGATAAGCCGAAGCAAACCGCAAGAAAAGAGAGGAAAAAATCAGGAAAATCTGAATTCGATAAGTGAACTAAATAATAAATGTAATTTGAATGTGGCTCTCCTTGGACGGGTAAATATGGCTTAATTGCATGGCAAGGAATATCGATCGTCACGGATTATCATCAGGCAACAGTCGATAGAGGGAGAGAGAGGGGGAGAGGCAAAACCATGTCCATACCCAATTAAATATGTTGCAAGGGTTTGGAGCCGCAGTTGGACAGGTGTTGATTGCTTGGTTGAGTTGCAACTTTTTGAAGTCTGTAGATTGAGAATTTATTGCGTGTGTCGGTGCGATTAGAATACGAGTCGAATATGTACTTGCAGGTTGATGATGTTGCCACAGATGCAACAGATGCAGATGCTGCAATTGATGCTGTTGCTGCTGCTGCACTTACCAGGGCGAACGTGTTGCAAATTATTGCGATTTGTACGTGACGAACTGTGAAAGAGGAGGAAGATACAACAAAACCAAAAACAAAAAAAAAGGTGTTGCAATTGAATCAAAGTTACGAAGAAAGAAAATATAAAACAAATGCAGAAAAAAATTTTATTTTTTATCTTACAATAAAAAAAAGCAAGAGAACTAAAAAATATAATATAGTAGTTTTTTACTTCTAAACTCTGTTTAAACTTACGACGTTTCCCAATGTTTTAATTTATTCATTTATGAGCTTTAAGTTGCCTCTTTCTTTTTAAAAAAAAAAATTGATCATTATGCCAATTCGATACACTTGTATTTATTTTTGTATTCCTGGCTCAATTACAAACTCCCTGACAGATGGGTTCAAGTTCGTGATTAAGCAGATTTTTGTTTGTATTCATCTACTGTAAACGATATTCAAATGATTGTCAATAGTTGTTGCTATTGTTGTTGTTGTTGTTGTATCGAAACTACCGTTGCCTAGCCAAACGATGACACCTTTTGTGTCCACCCACTCACCATTCTCCCACTTACTAACTGACTCTAACTGACTTACTGACTGACTGACTGGCCCCGATAAATTTCACAAATCTCTCAAATCGTCGCGACTCTTCAAAGAGTCCCCCACCACCCAATACCTACTACTAATGTAGGATTCTGGTGAAAAACAGTATTCTCTTCCTCCACCTACTACTACGAGGTGGAGGTGGCTCCTATACCCCGCAACTCTTTTGGGGCTCTGGGAGCAGCGAAGCGCTTTCAACTCTCGTATTTATGGCATTTGCATATATTTTGCATAACGCAATCGATGGGCATCGAGCTGAGAGACATGGAAAATATGTTTACCTCTTCTGCACACTCTATTCCTGGCCTGACATTCTTTTCTTTGGGCTTAATTCGGTTGGATATACAAGATTGCATTTGCATAGCCAACGAGTGGGAGTGGGAGCTGAGAGCTAAAGAAGATGCTCATAGAGATTTGCTGGGAAATGATTGTATTTTCTTTTTGGAGGGGAAAGTTGGCCAAAGTCAAAAGAAAAAAAAAATTGAGAAAAAACTAACCAAGCCGCCCTCTAAACTCCCCAAACCTGACTAATGTTTAATGTATTTTTATGTATTGGCCAGACTACAAAAACAAAAAGAAGAATACCAAAAAAAACAAAACAAAAAACCAAAATGAATGATAATTAAGTCTAGTTGTTGTCTATCTAAAAAATATAATCTAAACAAGATATTTTTCATGTAGAAAAGCACAAAAATTTTCTTGAACAACTAAAACGTGCACCCTGACAAAGTTGCAACTGCCACACAGAAAAAACGTTAGAGGCGAAGATAGTGCGGTAATAAAATGGGCAAGACGGAGGGCGGGGCCCGACGACCAACATTGCAGATATAAATATTTAAAATGCAGTAGCAAACTTTTGGCACGTTATTGTTCGACTAAGAAGAGAAGACAGAAACCACCAACCAAACAAAAAAAAAACAGCTAACAAAACAAAAACCTCAAAAACAAATAACCGCTAACAAATATTTTCGTTTAAGATTTTTATCGCTTTTGCATTTTTCCACTGCTCGACTTTAGATACAAATTTTTTTTGTGGTCGCCAAAAAAAAAAATAGTAAAGTTTTGAATTAAATTCAGTAGCCAGGAAATAGTTGACCTGCAAAGTGAACTCAAATTGCTTGCTAATGTTCAATTCAACTCGAACTTCAATGATTGTCTGGCAATAATCAAGCAAAATGCAAATAAATATAAAGTCATGTTAGCCAAAAGTCGGTTCAATTTGTTAACCAAACATTAAATGGCTACACTAATTGAACCCGGAATTAGAGGTACAGCAAACTAAATATATCAATTCAATATAAATAGAAAGGAAAATGTTATGAAAATAAATTGGAAAAATTCAAAGGTTTTGCACCTAATGAAAGCTAATGTTAAATTAAGGAAATGATAATAGAATATGGCAAAAAAAGGCCATCAATTTTTTATTTTAAATATAACTCCAAAAAGAGTCGAAACTATTTCAAAGAAAGGTTCATAAGGAAAGGTTCAAGGGGAAAGTGGAAATGGATATGTCTAACAATAAGATTCCATTTTCCTAATTTACAACTTAGAATTTACATTGGATTTGGATAAAAATAAAAAAAAAAAGCATTTTGAAAAATCTCTTCTTGTATGAGTATATAAATATATAAGTATGCATGTATAAGTAAGATATAAAAAACAATGGCATTTGTTTTGTCTTGAATACAAATAAAAAACTGTTGCTAATAGAAGTTAAAATTTGTTTGTTATGCACTTTTTGAAATATTTTAAATATTTTTGCATAAAATGAGAATTTTTTAGTTATATTTAAAGATGAAGAAATAAAAAATAAATTACGTGTGTAATAAATATGAAGCACATCTTTTGCGCCATCACAAAATATCAAAACTTTCCACTTATTTGATTTTTAAAAGCCTCTTTTAGAGGCCTTTATACTTTATTTGCCCTACTAATCTAAATTTTAATTTTATATCTCACATTTTGAGGGATAAGAATATCAAAATAATCATGATCATTAATTTGTGTATATCATTTTAATATGCAAAATATTTTCTCATAAACAATTAATGTAAAACATGTTCAATTTTTATGCCTCATCAATTTTTGTTGGTTGGCAAACATCTTGACCACATTTTTGGTGTGTCTTTTCTTGTTTCTCTCCCTCTCTCTTTCTCTCTCTTTCGTTTTGGTTGCCGTCGCCTTATCTTTAGATGTTCATGTTGTGGGCTACCTTTCAAGCATATTGGTCATCTCTCTATAGGTAAAACTTATTGATGCTGACGATCAGATAAACGTCACAGTTGCTTGCCGGCTGCTTTTGGGCTCAATCCTGTTTGGTCAGCTGTGTAAGAGCTGGGCAAGATGCATCTTGGAATGGCTCGCGACAACAAGCGAAGGAACAACGCCAACAACAACAACTCCAACGATGACGTTGCATGTGTGACACATTTTTTGCACTGTTTTCCTTTCATTTTGCTTCCTCATCTTTGGAATTCCTTTGTGGTGGGGAGGAGGAGTATTTTTTATGTGATTCTTTTGCTGATTTCAAGATGTGTTGAGTGAGTGGAGAATTATGGTCGATAAGCGTTTAAGCCACCCGCTGACCGCCGAAAGTGGTAAGACATTTGCATGAGCGTGAGCGGCAGCTGATTGGCCCAACACAAAAAAAAGCCCACAAATTACGAGTTCAATAGTCTTGGCTTAAATCCGATTTCAAAGCAAATAATAGAAATGACAGAAAATCCACCCTCATCATAGATATATAGTTAAAGAGGCCACAATTTTAGTAAATGTCACACGCCCTTCCAGTTTGCCTATTTCATTTCATTGTTTATACTTGCTTACATTTATTTTTGGTTCTAACAAATTGATTCAGCAAAACTGGACAATGTCCGAGTTGGCCTTCTCATCTGCCTCTTCTCCTGACCTCTTGTGTGTGTGTGTGTGTGTGTGTGTGTGTGTGTGCAAAAGACATATGGCAGACCCTGATCTTGCCACATAGATTAGCCTTAGCCTGCATTTCTTCTTTGGTTTATCGGAAAGTTATTGTCATGGAAATGCGTCTCCGACTGCGTCTGGTAGCTGCAGACGGACATACATATTATGCAACTGCAACTGCAACTGCAACTGGCCACGCATCATGGCATCATGCCCTAGTGTTGTTGTTGTTGCTCTTCTCCTCCATTGTCTTTCTTCCTGAATTGTTCTTCTACTGTTTTGGGCCAACAAAAAGAAAATTTGTATCGCCTTTTCCAAATCTACTTAGCACACAATGGCGTTGAAAATAGTTGAAATTGCTTTTTGAGTGCTATTTCTTACTGTCGAAAAAGATTTATGGTTTGATTTTGTGCATTGAACATTTTCAAAATATGCTTTGGAATAAAAAGTCAAAAAAAATTTAAAGGCAGAGAATTTTGAAATATGTTATTTCAGATTCCAAAAATTTTAGTTTCTCCCATAAAGATATTTCAAGAATTTAATTAGAAAATATCTATGTAGATGGTAATCTAGTCTAATAACCACTCAACATTTGCAAATGTTTGACTACTACACGCAGCCATCAATTAAAACTAATAGAACAATTAATGAAGCAGAAACGCAACTTAAATGCACCCACAGAAAACTTAGAAAAGAAACAGAAATTAAAAAAAATGAAAAAGATAAAAGTCTCCGCATGCGGAACTCTTTAGGGCAAAATGTGACAAGAGTTTTGTTATTGTTGCTTTTGTCTTTGGCAATTAAGCAAGATGAATAAATAAATGAATGAGTGAATGAATTGTATAACTGACTGACTGACTGAGTGAATGCATGTTGCGAGTTTATAATTTCTCAACTCTAATTCCCAAGAAAAGGCCACAAATTAGAATAGTTGGAAAAGATGAAGCAGAAGTGAATGGGCGTGGCCATCAACAATTGCAGAAAACATGCAATTTAACACAAAAGCAAACTGGCAAAGAAAAGAAAAACAATTTAAATTATGAATTATGAAAATGTTAAAATCTAAGCAAAATGCCAGAAACTCGTCTCTGTCTAATTAACTAAAGTGCGAGAAAAAAGCACACCACGCACCTCAAGGAGTGACGAGAGGTGTCGAGGAGGTTGTGTGGGCTAATAGAAATGTTCTTTCAGCTTCATGCATTTTTAATTCCCTTAATAGCTTTTGGCTCTTTAGCAGACCCAGACATTGATGGACCACAAAACAACCCAAAAAACAGTTCCGTTAGCAGCCAAGACCAAACGCCAAACAGATTAATCCCATGGCAAAGAAAAAGTTTTTCCCCAAATGCATAAAAACCAAAAAAAAAAAAAAAAAAAAATTGTCCTTCTTTCTTGATTGTCTCACCTGGTACAAACTAAGCGCAATGTGTCGTCCATCAAAATTAATTACAAAAGGCAACGTCGACAACTGCCAACCGCCCACTGGAAAGCCAATTGTCAGACTTTTTGGTTAGCTCAAAAGTTAAAAGGGGGCGCTAAGCCACAGCCACAGACCACCCACATCCGCACGGACGAACGACCCTCTTGCCCATCAGTCAACACCCTCAAAATGATAAATTGCCAACCCGCGTTCGAATTTTTTAACATTTTCTGTGTCTCCTTCACTTGCCTGGCCTGTCAGCGCAGCAAATTTTTTGCTTTTTTATTTTGTTGCTGACTCAGTAGAACTTTTGACTACCAAAAATAAAAGTGTTGCATACTTTGTGGCGAGCCAATAAAAACCAAGTTAGGGCAATTTCGCTGTGGATTCTACTAAATATATAATTTCTACTTATAGGTACATTAAAGTTTTGCATATTTTACTTAAAGAATGGCTTAATTTTAGTACTTGATTAACAACCAATTTCCTAAATTAAAATCAAATCAAGTACAAGTTTTTAATAAGTTAATAAGTTAATAATGATTTAGTTTAAATTAAAACTTGATAAGTTCCATTGAAAACTATGATACTTTATATACTTTAGCACAGGCCTTTTGGCCATATTTAACCAATATTTTTCATCTCATTCAATTTAACAAAACAATGGACAATTGTTCGCTCAGTATTAAAGTGATAAAGGGCCAATGCAATGAATGCACCAGATGGATAGATAGCGAGAGAGAGAGAGAGATTTATTGGCTAATGCGCATTTTATGCCATGATGGTCTAGGCCAAAAAAGTCGCGGCCAAATTAATTAACAACAAAGCGGCGTCGGCGTCACTGGTTGACATTGTTTTTTGGTTGCCTTGTTGGATGGCTTGTTGATTTTTAATTAAGGCCCTCTGAATGAAATCAAAATTAAAGTATTAAAGGCGTCAAGTGGGAGAGAGAGAGAGACGCAAGCAAGAAAAAGAAGAAAGTCTGACTGTTTTAATTATAAACAAATAATTTGGTAAAAGATATGAAGCCAGAGATAGAATAAACAAATAATTAAAAGTAGACAACAAGTCAAATAAGCATACGAAGAAATAAAAACAAGTTGGCAGCAGGTCGATGCCGACATTTGAGTAAATATTTGATTTATTCAAGAATGTCAACTCAACTAATAACAGGAGCAGCAGCAGGTCCTTGAACACTCACGCTCAATTGTTTACCCACATTTGGTGGGGGAGTAGTGTCAAACGGAGGTCCTTGGCTTTTTTGCCTATGTCTGATATATCGTCAATGATAATGTCACACATGACTGCATCATATCCATCATCCTCTGCTCCTCTCATATTACGACGCGTGTGTTTGTGTATGCGTTTCTAATCAAGAATGTAAAACATTTGCTTTTTCAACACACAAATTAAATGGATGTTGGTTAAAAAAAAAAAGGAGGAAGAAAGCATCCCCTTTTTATCACATTGCCTCCTGTGAGAATTGAACTCACGACCCCTGGTTTACAAGACCAGTGCTCTGCCACTGAGCTAAGAAGGCATCTGACATATTCCAAGAAAAGTTCTAAAATTGAAGACAAGAAACCAATACTCGACATCTGAGAAAGTGATAAGTATCTCCAAGTTTTAAGTTTCTGTATCTTTTATCATATCTATTGATAATGAAAACTCTTTTGACAGCTTCTTCTTTCGACTGATAAGAAACCAACAGAAGATAAAGATCTTTCTGTCCATGGGCCACTAAAGACTTTGTGGCCTTTTTTTTGGATTCTCGTATACAAGAACAGAATTTCAGTTATTTCGTATGTGAAAGATGTAAAAACTTGGAATCAATTTTTCAAATAGCTTACCAAATCATCTCACAAAAGACATCTAGGGTTGTTTTTATGAAACATTGAGCTATTTTCAGTTGAAGTATTGATAGCAAAAACAATTTCTCAAAATTTAAATAATACCAAAATTAACTTAATTTGTCAATTTTTTCAAAGGAACTTAAAACTGACTTTAATATGTGACCTTACACTTAGAACTAATAGCAACCCTAATTTACTAAACACTTTAATTTTTGACAAATCGTTTATTAAACATGTAGCTTAGATTTAAGAATTTTAAATTCATATTTGGAAACACAACATTTTCAGAAATGAAAACTTAACAGAACATTCATCGAAAGCCAAGGGGATGTAAGCGAAAACACGTTTTGTTTTCCACTTTTAATCCTTCCAGACGAATGCATTGAAATTATTTATTATGACGCAAAACTTTTTTTGGCCTCCAACGTGGCAAACCTTTTTCAGGAACCGCGTTATCTCTGCTGGTCGACGATAAAAAATAAACGACAAAAGGGCTCAAACGAAATCCTTGTAAAAATAACCAAAAATAGAAGTTTCATAGCGTGCAGAGAGAGCTTCAAAAATTGGGGTAGAGAATTAAAAAGTCAATGGAAAAGGTGGCAACAATTTTAAAGTTCAATTAAATGACTTGCCAACACTTTTCGAATTTTTTTTCAATGAAATGACTTGCCAACACTGTTCGAAAACAAAAAAATAAATACTGACACAACCTGTCAAAGTGGCTGACTTGTTTAAATCAATTCCCGAATTCGCATCGTCTTGCATTTCAATTAATAACTTCATTTAAAATGCCTTTGGAACACATTGTAATTTCCTATGTACGCGAGGCAAATTGGCTAAATATCTTGATGTTAAAGTCTGTGGACATACTGCAACCGTACACGGATCCATTTTCCTGCCATGACAGGCGTATTGAGGTGAATCCGTATGGCTTTCGCTGGATCGAGGAATATGTGGAGCAGCGTGTCCCTTTTAAAAACATATTCGAAGTGAACCCCAATGTGGAGGATCAGATGCTGTTGGGTCATGCTGAGAAGACTGGCATAGACATAACATTTGGTCTGAACCTGAAGAGGATTAATCACTTTCTACTGGAACGGAATACTATTCATGTGGATGTAGAGAAACTGAAATTGAAAATTGATGAAAATGTTCTCTCAACTCTCTATTGCAGTCAGTGTGGAAATGAAATTGTGCAGACCCGTAGTTTCGGTTACATAAGACCATTTCCAGTTTTGACAATGCGTCCCGAGACCTGCTTCACTTCTAGATATCCAAGGAACATGAGTCCGCGAGATGATGGTATCTTCCATGGTCTCAACTATATTGTCGTCTCGCCGAAGATAATGAGAAGCCGTGGCATACTCTATTTCAGTAATGCGCAAGGTTGCTCTGTGGTCTGCGGACGTTGCCGCCAATCGCTGGGTGAAGTCTTGGGCGATGGTGTGGCCACTCTCTTATATGCAGACGCCATAAGAGTGTCACCATTTATGTCCTTTCAATTGAACGAGCTATTTGAGCATGTCAACACTACGCAAGTGATGCTTCGTCTGCTATACGATACCATGCCGACTAATACGGAAAAGTCACAGATATTCGCGAAATGTATACGCCCCGATGGCCAACATCACTATTTAATAGTAGTGGAAATTCGTACGATTCATATTTTCCGATCTAAAGTCTGTCTAACCGATGACATTGAGCAGCCAGTGGAAGTGTCAATCAGTTTTACTGACAGCAGCAGTGAAGGCAGCCAGGATACGGATACTTCTAGCACTAGCAGTGGCAAGAAAAGCGACTATAGCAATGGAGGATATCGCCCAGGCAAAAGACAAAGGAATAATCCAATCAAGTCGGTAACTTCGGTGGATCTAAAGGGCTATCGGGGACGTCGCGTTAAGTACTTCTTCTTAAGCACCGATGAAGAAATTGCCAATTCTCCTGAAAATATACAAGACTCAATAACCAATGACAAGCTCATGGTTCGCATCTCATATGGCATGCTTATGGAACTGGTCAACGAACTAAACTACAATGAGCAAATGGTGGCTTCATTGGAGAAATCGGCTCCAGCTGAAATCAAAATGGATACACCACGTGTCAGTTATATACTCTTTAAGCACGATGAGGACGCTTAAAATTTTAAAGGCAAAAGGCGCCAATTCGCTTGAAAATACAAGTAATAAAGAAAATATATTCAATTCAAAATCAGCATTCCAAAAATTATTTTCCATTTCCTTTTTCTTCATGACCATAAATTCAGTTTATGCATATTCTGCTTTAAGGACTTCTTAATCCTTTCATGGGCTATTTAACTTGATTTTTTCATTATTCCAGTAGTCTAATTTCCTTTACATAATTTTTAACCATATTTTCTTAATTGTCTTTTTGTTGGTAATTAGTAGAGGTTTAATTGCTCTACACAACATTCCACCAATGCGCTTTATGGGCATTTCCTTGTCTATGAGTCATCCTTTTAGCCACACAGATGAATGAGAAAGAAATACCACAAAAAAAGGGGGCAGAATTGACCACATCATTAATCGTTGGCTTGTTAACGTTAAACAATTTGTCCAAACAACAATTAAGACAATGAAACAAAACTCACACCCACAAGATTAAATAAAAGGAAGAATAGAAGTCACCCTCAGTCTAATTTAAGAGGTCAATAATAGAGGCAAATAAAAGTTCAAATTGATTAATGGATTTGCTAGTGGAAATTTTCTCTTGCCCTGAAGAATTTGCTTTTGGCTTATAGAATAGGACTCAAAAAATAAAATGAAAAATGTCAGAAAGTTCTTCCTTTTAGATTCAAAACATTACTGAAATTCAATTTTCATCTTCCTAAAGAGGGGATTAAAGAATAATGGTTCTTTTTCTATATAAACAGTTTGGCTTATTGTTTGCTTTTCGCTTTTTTTTTGGCTTTTAATATAAAATGGACAACCATTATGTTCATTTTTTTCGCTGTATTTGCAATGTGCATTACCTGCAAAAAAAATATTTTGTTTTATATATTTTTTGGACTCAACAATGCATTTCAGTTTGGCGTATGGAATGGAAAATATTTTAGCTAATGGCTCTATTGTTAAAGAAAGCTTCTTTATTTTTATTTTGTTTAAATATTTAAAAATACCAGAAATGAAAAACATTTCAATTAAATGGCCTGCCTTAATATTCATTAATTTATTTACAATAACCATTGCAACATTAATCACTTAAAGTGTCAACTGGAGAGGGGTGTCCATTGGTTCCTTTAAGTGCACTCTCCAGATGGCATTCATTATCATATAATCTGCAACATCATAAAGCAATTTGGATAGATGAATTGCTGGTGGTGCTCACGCCCCTCTGCCCAACTACCACTCCACTGAAGAGTAGAGGGCGAAAAAAAAAAACAACAACAAGAATACTGAGAGAAATCTTAATTACTTGCCCAGCGAACGCTTGACCTCACCCAGGACAAAATGCAAGAGATGGGAGTTGCTGGGGGGCAGTCGAGAGTGTTGAGAGATCCGCATCTATATCACCCACCCAAACTGAAGGGCCCATAATGGGGGTTAATTGGACTGTGTGCGCAACACGCATACATCTTGGTAATTAACCAAAGACAATGACAGAGAAAGAGTGAGTCCAGCCATATGGACATGGACTTTCTACTTAGTTTAGCTACTTGTTGTTGGCAATTATCATCACCAGTCCGCAGCTTCCAGTTTCACTTACACACTGGCCACTTCACTTTCACTGCTGGTCACTGCAAACTGTTAGACAGAGAGTGAGAGAGATTCGTAGGGAGGAGGATTGGGATGGATGGATGGATGAATTATACGATCCCAGAGTCACCCAGACTGTCCAGCATATGCACATTTCAAATTAATTTATGAGGCGTTACATTAATTTTGTTTAGCTTTGGCGCTTTCTCTAGAATTTATTACGCTACTCTTACCCCACGTACAAGCCTCCCCCACATCCCATCCCCATCCTTCGAAATAATAATATTTGCAATTCTTTCTCCCTGACCCTATGTAATTGGACTTTCTTTTGCGCAATTTATGGTTTCATTATGTTAATTATTGACAATTGTCACTGGTCAACAGAAGTAGTAATAAATTCTTTTTCCTATTTTCTTAGCAGATAACCTTTTGATGCACTTTCCTTAATTTATTAAGATGGAAGGGGACTAAAAATAAGTGAACTCAATTTGGATTGCTGCTGTTAGAATTTTTATTTTGTATGGAAATGTTTTTAGTAGGACACTCCAGAGTTCTCCTTGATCCAGTCCAAGTAGCTGGTTATACGAGTGAAAGCAGCCGGGGCACCAATCTGGCAACCATCCTCATGTCCAAACGAGGTAATGCCAATCAAGAGGCCATTGCTGGCCAGGATCAAAGGACCACCCGAATCACCCTGGCAGGTGGAAGTCTGGTTGGGTGTAGCAATGCAAATGACCTTGCTGGTGGCGACAAGGGGTGAGAATGTGCCCTGGCAAGTGGCCTGGGAGATAACTTCGAAATTGGCGTATTGCAGATTCGTGGCCACGGTTGACGATTGATCCGATGTCTTGCCCCAGCCCGAGGCAATGACTTGAGAACCAACATAGGTGGAATAACTGCTGGCAATGGATGGCAATTGTACCTTGTTGACCAGCGAAGAGAATGTCACGGAAAGAGTCTTTATGAGGGAAATGTCGTTTCTCAATATAATCGAATTGTAGCTGGCATGCTGGACAAAGTTCGAACTGGCCACCTTCTGGGTAAATTGAGCCTTGGTACGCACAGTAGCTCCATAGTAGATGGTCACAGAGGAGGCACTGCCACCAAAGACTGATTAGACAGGAATCCTTTAAGTTAGATTGAAAATACTCACCGACTAGTGCAGTGAGCAGCCGTTAGAATCCATTGGCTATCAATGATTGAGCCACCGCACCACCAACTAGAGTCAGATGATGAGAAACTCAAACCCACTTGATGGGGAAATTGTCCCTCAGTGGCAGTCTGACCATTGGTAATGCGTCCCTGCATCAAAGGATTTGAGGAGAGATCGGCCAATGAGCCAGTGGCCAAAATCAGAGCGATAACTACAAAGACCTTCATATTGATTCTTGGTGAACGAATGTGAAATGTATTAAAATCCAGAGACAAGGCAATGTCTTTTATACTACTAAGCTAATATCGATTAATAGTACTTAGAATCTCCAGCCAATACAAAAGCCTTATCTTTAATCGTTTGCTGATAAGTTAACGATCATAAATCTGAAAATCTGGGAAATGGTTCAATTCATAAACGGGGAAAAAGTACAAAATGATAAGTATTTTCAAGTCGATTCCGAATCGTAAATTATAAAACGATTAGTTATTGAACCTCTTTAATCCAGTACTTGAGTTTATGTGACATTTTTTATGACACTTTTGAAAAAAAAAAAATTTGAAAAAGGGAATAACACCGGATCGGAATTATTGATTACATTTTTAACAGATGGCATATATGTACCTTTTGCAAATTAAACAAACTAATATCCATCGAAAAGAAAACAATTTTTAATGTATTCGTTTACATATCTAGCCGATTCATCGGTTTCTATATTTGTCGCTTTATTGACACAATTGTGAATGAATCTATATATATGTATATACATATATTCATTTCCCCACATTCGAGTCCAAATTTCAGTTCACTGAATGTTGATTGCATATCTCAGACTCTCTCACTCAATATTTTGCTTTTTACTGGCTTTGTATGTTGTTCTGGGTCTGAGTTGGAAATTGTGAGCTGCCATTGAAATGATTTTGATTGGAAAAAATTTAATTTCCTATACGCATCACAAGTGCTTATCGCAGTTGTGGCTTTTGTAAACCAAAAAATTGCAAATTTTTTTATTTCTGTTTTTTTTTAGCCATTCAATTTGAATGGTTTGTGATAAATTTAAACCAAAAACGGATATCTAAACTTTTGCATATGTATCTAGTAGATACGAAAAAAAAAATAAAAACCTCAAACCACAATTAATTAAGCCAAGCTTCTTGACAACAATGCAAAAAATCATTGACAGTCTCTCCTCCAGTTTTCCTCTACTCATTCCTTTTCAAGTTTTCACAATAGGCCAACGCCAAAAGAGTAGCTTCAATTACAATTTCCAAGCATTCCCAATAGGCGGGCAATAGAAGCAAAAAATTGTTCATTAAACGCTTTGCCATCCCAATTTCAACATTCATTCATTCACATTCATACATATTCGAAAACGAACGACAAGTCTTTTGTGCCATTCACTCAGAAAAGAGAAAAAAATAAACCGCAAAACGTAAAAAAAAAAAACAAGACCTGGAAAAGAAATTCATTTTTTCCATTAAATCGAACCGTTGATTGTGCATGAAGCGGTGAAGGCACAAATGTCAGCCCAGGCTCTTTTTTTTTCTCTTTTTTGGTTAGCTGAAGAGGGGAGAATTGGTAACGATTGGGTAGCGTTTGGATACATAGGTTGTGCTCCAGCTCCAACCTTCCATTCATTCTGATGGGTGCGACGTTGGCCAAAGGTGCCCTTCCCCCATCTGATGTGGGTTGTGAAGTGCCAAAATATGCGTCACATGACTGACTCCCAAAGGATGGCCATGAAAGGTACATCAATTTTATGGAATACCCTGTTTTTCGTTACTGAAACTGGAAATGGAACAATTCTAGTTTGGCATTAAGGAGTCTTTAAGCCGAATCATCAAAAGCTATTGCCATATTTCAGAAAATACTGGTAAAAGCGAAATAGTTGGAAAACTTCTAACTAATCTAAGCTGATCAATTGAGATTTAAGCCACTGAGCACTAAAAACTGTTTTTACATAACAATTAATTACTTAATGTTTAAAATTTTTGTTGTACTTTAAAAATTGAATTTCTTTGATTTATTTCAAATATAAATTTCATGTAAATTGTTTAAAAACGCTCAACATTCTCAATGAAAATTAACCATAGAAAAATGTATAGGATTTCTATGAACTCAAACAAATTTGTTGTACCTAGGAAAATCGGTTTAAAAATTTGTACAAATATTTTATAATTCAAATTTCATCATTGAAAGGAATATAAATAGATATTTATTTTTTGGGCACTATCTTATTGTTCAAAGTCTTTAATTTCGATTGTCTAGCAATTGATTTAAGGAGTAAAGAAAATTTTTTCATTGGTTTATTGTAGGGTCTTTGTATTTCGTTGCGACTTAATCGAAAGACTTTTTTATGCAAAAATGATGTTATACATATATTTTTTTTATTCTTTGCTAGGAATTCGATACTCTTACCAAATGGCTTTTTGACAAACAATGACATGGTCTACTCACCTACGTTTTGCCATTGCCAGTTGTTTCTTCATCGTATTCTATGTTTCCCAATTTTTTTTTTTTGCTTTTCCTCTCGTTGACGCCAATCGCATTTGCAAATGAATTGCTTATTGACAGTTTGATAGAATGAATGACTGTTGGATTGGGATGCCTGAATCGGGTAGGGGTTGCATTGAGATGGGCTGGTTGAATTGTTGGTCCAATTGACAGTTGTCATTTTGGTTTGCGTTTATTACGCTTTCTTTTTGATGGAAAGAAAAAAAGAAACGTTTGTTATTCTTTAATTATGACAGAGTTATATTTATTTATCCCCATGTACCTATAGATATATATGTATGTGGCTTTAGAGTCACAGTTGAAGTGGTCTATCCATGTCGTTTTAAAATCAAGCATTTTTATTTTATTCACATCATTGCATTTTCTAGCGTCCACTTAAAAAAAAAGTTATATGGCATTTCCCTTATCATTTGTCAATTTTGCAAAGCCATCAATAGCCAAACCAAGTCGCCAGCTTTGCAATTAACAAACTTCATATGCATATATGCAAAAATCCATTAAATCACTTAACAGGGAACATTTGAAACCACTTCATAGGCAAAGTGACACATAATACGACTATAAAAACGGGAGACATCCAAGCAACAGGACACGGACACGAAGGACACGCCATTGTCAATGATAATGTAACAACACTCAACCTCTTGGCAAAGGCAAAAAAAAAAAATTAAAATTATGCATAGATGGGAGTAGTAGGAGGAAGGGAGACACATTTTGTCAACAGCAAAAGGGTTGGACTACAATCCCTTACTGCATCCTTCAAGGGGAAGGGCCCTCAAATGAAATTGTCACAGTTGCAAATTTAATTACATCAAATGGAGAGACAAAGAGACATCATGTTAGCAGCTCACAACTTAAATGGCATTAATGCAAATTATTTCAGCTGCTGCTATGAACAGTTAGTTACTCTTTAATGCCGACTACTTGATCATGATATTATCTCATCCATATAAAGAAGTTTTCCTCATTTCGGCAAGCTGTCAAAAATTTGAAATTTAAAAATGTCAAAAATCAGAAAATGACATTTCCGGGGAAAATGTGACTTTATTTTTGTATAGAGATGCTGAATCCATATGTGAAATCATGTCATGCATGAAAGGCTGATAAGAATTTTTCGCTTAATGTTCAATTTGACAAAGAGTTGACTGGAAATCAAAAAAGAAAAAAAACGGGAAAGGTGTTGAACCAAAAAAAGAAGAAACACGTGTTTCCACTCAAAGGAGACTATAGTTTAAATCAGCCTAGCCAAAATCAGATATAGGACAGTGAAATATATAATATTGCCCCTAAGGTATGTACCAGCTAGAAAAAGACATTGATTTTTGTATCGAACTAAGAATATTGAAAATGTTTTGTATCACCAAAGAGAAAAATTTCTCTAGTTAGATTGCTATTCCAAAACTTGCATATACTTTTGCAAGTTTTTCATTTTTGACTATCCGTTAGTCATACTTTAGAGGCTAAATTAGATCGATTTCACCTTTCTAGATTTGCCACTGATACAGCAAAATATAGGCCATGGTGAATTCAATCGTATTCCAATTCTTTATCTTATTTTAATTCGACTTAAAGTTTTTGTTAGAAACGTTCAATTGGACTTTATTTTAGACTAGATAGATGTAATCCTTTAATTCGTAAAAATCTTAATTCATTTTTGATAAAATTAAAAAAAAATATAACATATTATGTTATAAAATTTCCCCTAAAAATAGGTTTCTATTCCTTTAATTAATTTTTAGATGAAATAAAGTTATTCAGCTTTCAAAGCTCGATAAAGACAATAATATCTTGGCATTTAAGCCATTTAAACAGCATGATCTATTCGTAATTAAATAGTAAAGTTTAAGTCATTATCTTAGATATAGATTGTTAATGGAGAAATAAGTACTGCAAGAACAAAAAAATTACTTGAATAAATCCTTTAATGACTACCTACTATGACTCTTTTCTCAGACCTCAAATTTTGGATCTAAAAAACCGAAAAAAGGAAAATTAATAAACAAAAACTTTTCCTCATTTACAAATTGCCAGCTAACTGCACACACACACCTGTGTCCTGTGTATATGTCCTTCTCCTTTTGCCTATTGTCCCACAGATGGGCCTTTTCAATTAGCCTAAAACCAGGACAGCCAAAAAAAAAAAAACCAAAAAGAAGAGGCAGCTACATACATATATACCATTTTTAATACCTTTTATCCAGCTCATAATTCGCATAATGACAGCAACATCAACAGCAACAAGAGAAAGTCGTCTGATTTTTTGTAATTTAGCCACAGGAATCAACAAACAACAGTCCCTTTAATTCCCACTGACCATTTGCCGGATGCACTTCAACTTTCCACCCTGTTGCGTACGCACAATCCAATCTTCCTGCAACTTCACCCCTCGCTTTTTCACTCTCTGCGTCTCCGCTCTCCCCCATTGCGGCAGCCGAGAAATCGGAATTGTTGCAAAAGTGCGAAACCGCAAAATGTTAAACGTAACACACAAGTCAATTCCAACCACCCAAAAACTTTTGCGGAACGAAGGCAGTAGAAACGGCGGTGACAACCGCAACAACCAGGCCACAAAGCTCTTCAATTTGCTTGCCATCTATTATGGCAGCTCATTGTGGGATTACCGAGTCCGAGTCCCCATTACAGAGCCGCAACCACCGACGCAACGCGAAGCGACTCAACTCGACTCGACGGTCTTTGGCATTCGGTGAATTGCTAATAAAAAGGGTGGAAAATCCACTTTGCTATGGCATTTGATTTTGATTCTTTTCTTTTTTCCCTTACCCCTCACTCTTTGGCTCTGCCACGTGGGTTGAAACTGTGGGTGACATTATAGGAATAAGCAAGGGAAACGAGGCTAAGCGTCGTGTTCGGCTAGATAAATTTGAATGGTGGGTAAGTCCCACTGACTTTCGATGTCATCTGATAAGATCATGTGCTCACAAACCTGGACAAAGTTTGAGTTCAAATTTATTGTAATAAGTCAATATTTTAAATTATTTTTTGTTACTTTTAAAGCAAAACTTGATGGCAAATTTTTAATAATGTTAAGAGAAGGAGGTTTAAAGGAGAAAAACTGGTTAATACACAAACTTCAATGAAATTTGCTTAAAGCCTTTATTAAGGTATTTCAAATATGAATCAAAACCTTTTTTGGTTTCATTTAAAGATTTAAATGAAGTTGTTCTTAAATTAAGAATGTATTTTGGATTAGTTTTACCCATTTTTTAATATAATTAACCATTAAAATCAAACTCCAAATAGTTTTTAGTATTTCTTTGACATGAAATTTATAAGTAAAGTTAATAATTTTTACTTTGAAATAGAATTAATCTTTTGACAAAAGCAAATTACTGCTAAACACAAACATATTGAAATTTCTATGGATTGTAAATAATCCTTTTGAATGCGCCAAAAGCATATTAATTACTGCCGGGATATATGAACATATTTATGGCAAGAGCAGACAGAAGCTTCCGCACAGGTAAACTCGTATGCAGGTGCACAAGGACTGGGGGATTTGGGGTTCTCTCTCGTTGAAGTTTTCTGTGTAATTATGGCCCCAAATCGACAATGGTTAGATACACGTACAAACATTTTGCAGTTTTGTGAATTATGTACTAAAAGTTGGCTTTTAATTGAAAGTACACACAAATCCTGAGGGTGGAAGAGATATTGAGTTATGTGTCTGTGTGTGTGTGTGTGTGTGTGTGTGTATGTTATGAACTCATTGATTTTCAGTTATGATAAAATCGTCGAAATTATGAAAATGAAAATGTTTATTATTATCATTAGGCAGTGAATTCGAGAGAGAGAGAGAGATAGAGAGTGCAAAGATGACAAAGCATAATAAATGGCCCTCAACTCTGTGTGGCTCTTGGTTCCTGGCATTTGCCACTGGCAAATTTAATGAATTTTTAATTAGTAGCAATTAATATGGTAATTTGTTCAAGTGATGATATAGTTGCAACTTACAAAAGAGTTCTATAAATTTCAAATAAAGCACACCCCAAAAGTATGCTATGACTAATTGTAGAGAATCTAAATATTGGAATGGCCAAAAATAGCAAGATCTTAAATGTACTTATTGATTTTCGAGTAGCAATAGTTAAGTTCCAACATACTTTAGACAGTTATTATCAAATAAATATCTCGTTCAAATAATACAACTGCCAGCCACAATATCCGCCCAAAAGTTCCAAGAACTTAATTAATTTCTTTATTACTAATAAGCAGAACTTAATCTTAACCATTTATTTACATCCCCAACAAATTTCGCCCACTTCTCTAGTACTGAGGGGAATACAAATGCGCACAACAAGTCCATCAATGAGACCAAAGAAGATGTACAAAAAGTCTGAAACTCAGGCCCAGGCTCAGGCTCAGATTAATTGCATTAATTAATCGCTAAAAACAAAGTAAGTACAAGAGCAAACAGATATCGCTTGCTGGGGCAAAGCAACCAAAGAGACACGCCATCAAGTTTGGTACAAGTGAAATTTCCGGTTTTCATTAACATTGTATTCTGCAAAATGATTTGTTTGTTTAGCTTCAATTCAATACCCAAAGTCCGGCAAATATGGAACCAAAACGCAATTTCTTAATTAACATGGCTTCAATATAATATATATATATTCATATAGAGTTATAATTCCAAACTGGACTTGTATTCACTCAACTGAATGGAATGAAATGAAATTTGATTTCGAATTGATTGATCATTCCCAGCGGGAGTTTGGCCGGAGGCAAACCACCCGTTGGCGTTCTGTAATGTATCCTGTAATCGAGTGGTAATCCTGTAAAGACCTGCACAAAAGTCACTCAGCTGGATGCCAATTCCTTTTGTTCCCTTTTTCATTGTGAAGAGCATCGCAGATGTGTGTATGTATGTGTGTATGCGTATTATTATATTTAGTCAATTGCCAGCAGTTGGATTAAATATTTGTCTTTACCTTTTTTCTGTTGATGATTAATTGGTAATTACGTTTTTAAGTATTCGCTTTTAACTATTTCTATAGTAAAATGTCAATAGAATCATTTTCCACTGATAGCTTTCATCCTTATTTTTCAAAGCATACTTTTGGGCCCAGCTTTGAAAGATTTTTGGTACTTGAAATCTAACCATAATGCTAATTACCAATCAGCATTTCGTTTAGTTTAAAATTAAAACGATTGTTTAAGGGTATTTGCTAAAATTTAAAGCAAAACAATTTTTTCCTTTGAACAATAATAATTATAATGCTTCGCCTTTCACCCTGATGTCTTAAACCCTCATACCTTTCCCTTTTTTAATTGATATATACCAATGGGGGGAAAGCTCTTAGCTGTCTCATCTGGATCTGGTGACATTATAAAATCTAATGAACAGAAATTAATTTATAATAATAACTCAACTAACACGAAACGACTAAACAAGCTGCTGTTGTCAAAGAGTTGAGCCGAGTTGAGTTTGGGCACCCAAGGGAGTTAAGCCACAGTCGCTGTCAGTGGTTTGGTTTATGATTGCAACAGACGCCACCAATTCCATCTACATCCCCACCTCCACGCAGTGGTGTCTCACTTTTGAAAGTGTTTCCGTTTTCAATTTGCATAAAATTCGTTCAAGTTGAACATTTTGTCCAATGGCGTTGATGGCGTTAATAAGCGTGGCCAAAAATGTGATGGAGGGATGGGGAAAGAGGCTTACCTGTTGCCAGTGGCTGAGGCTAAAGTGAAAATGGATCGCCTTGTGAAATGCGGTAATTGTGTGTAATTAAATCCAGTCAGAGTTTTTGTTTTACGCCAAATACACAAATGACAAACACTTTGTAGATGAGAGAAAATAAATGTGAAAGGATGAGCAGTTGGATGATTACGAATATTCTGCTTGGTTACTTGATACTCTCAACCCTTTATCCTTTGTGTGGCCGCATATTGTCTTAATTATGTAGCATGAATAATTCTTGTTTTCTTTAATTAGTGCAACTTTTTGCACTTTAAGATGATGATTATAAAGGCATAGCTAGACTTTGAAGCTTTATTAGTTTAACTTTATTTGTAAAAGATTTCTCTACAATTTCTACTAAATTTGTTGCAAGCATTTTATGCGGTTTGCCACAATTTGCAGCACTAGAGAAGAGGTGAAGGTTACCAGTTGATTAAAACCGCAATTGTGGTTGTTGCTTTTATTCTCTGTTTCTTTTTGTTGTTGGCGTAGGTGTTGCAACTTGCAACTGATTTGGCATACAAGTTGAAAGTTTGCCAAATTTGCATTTAATTTGATTTGATTTGAACATTGTCATTGTTGAAAAGTGTTTACAAGTCAAAAATTGTTTGCCTAATGAATGAAACAACAAACATTAGATAGCTAGGTGGGTGGGAAGCAAAGCATTTCCTTTGAAAAAGTTGGCTAAAAAGATATTAAAAAAACATTTAACTTTGGAAATTGATTAATTTGACTTTTAAAAATTGTTCTACTGCAAATGTAAATGGAATTTCTCAGATTTTTAAGCACTTTGGAATCCCCCTACCTGTTTTCAGTTTCCCTTTAGACGGGTTCCCAACTCCTACGTGTTGCCACACATATCGTAGTTGTTGTTTACACTAGACACCTTAACTTGTTGCCTCCTTAATATTCTCACATCATTGTGGAAAGGAAAAGCAACGAAATAATTCAAAAACCTTTTGCTAGAGTTAGCTTATCGGACCCACAGAATGAATCCTTAAACAAGTGGCAAAACTTTGTGTGTTCCCCTGCCAAAACAAACACTCGTAACTAACCTTTATTTGTTTTGTGCGGCAAAGGATATCCGCGTCAATGATAAGAAGCGCCACAAAAGCCATTAAAAATCCCTTTTGTTTTCACAAAAAGGAGCGAAAGAGAGAGACAGGGAGGAAGTGAAAAGAAGTTTGTATACATGATGTTGAACAAATGTTATGAATGTGGCCAAAAATGAAATTAAGCGTGTCGACGGCAAAATGCCAAAAATATTCGTTAATTCTGGTAAAGAGCAGAGAGTAATAAAGTGGAGAAAGCTGGAAATTTTAATTTTTAACCTTTTTCTACAACTCGAATATCACGATTTGGACAAGGTGTGGGTTAAAAGAAGCAGTGGCATGTGTGTGTGTGAGTGTGTGTGTGTGTGTGTGTGTCTCTGTCGCGATAAGCTAGACCTCGTCTCCTCCCCCATCTATCTGTGCCATTTAGTCTTCTTTAATAGAATTAAAATTCACGCGGAAGTGCTCCAAAGCAAAGGTCGTGCTGGGTTTTTAATGGCAGGACCTCCCGCAGGACTTGTGCCATATGAGTGAAAATAATAATAATAATAACAGTAATTTGAATGCTCAACTCAGAGGCGTAAAGGTTGAAAATTCATATGCAAATGAATGAACCCCAAACCGAACCCTTTCTAATTGGGCCACAGAGTGCGGCCGACATAAAATTGAAAATAAACCATTTTGCCATCATCTTATTCGACGCTATGGCAAATAATAATTCAGGATTAGTCGCAACTTGTTTGCCACATCCTCCAGCATCTCTGCATCCCTCTCTGCGGCAGACTCAAAAGGTTAATTACGACATTTGGTCAGGTCGCTCGGCATGGATGGTCGCTCGTTTTCCTACAGATAACGTAATCGGTTCTGAAACAATATTTGCATTAAGTGGTTTAAGTCGAGACCAAAAAAAACAAACAGAAAAAATGGTAAGCAGTTGGTCAATTTTTTATTTAAGCCAGGTAAATAAATGGAACTATAGAACAAAGATATAAAATCTCAAAGGGGATCGAATTTAAAGAGTTTTTAGTTCATTAAAGGTTTTAGTTTCCTTTCCATTACATTAAGTTTAACTAAAATATAAATAAACTAAAAACTCAGGAAATAAAGCAGTTGCACTTCCTCATACCAATTATTCCCATTTACATATAACTCCCACCCAATGGTAAAATAAACTGAGAACGAAGCTCAATTTCAATGGACCTCACCCAAGCAAAGTTTCCACTTTTAGAATAACAAATTGTCAACACATAAGATGGCATTTAATCTTCAACAAATTGCAAGACACTCGAACAGACAGCTTAAATAAATAGTAAGCGCCTTTGTCAGGCCACCCTACATGCTTTCCACTCCCCCCTCCCGGGCTCACTCCTCCTATCACGTATATCATCCATTCCAACCTGGTTTCAGTTGGCAATCTATCAGAGCTAAAGGAAAAAGGAACTGAAATACGCATCGTGTTATGCGAAAATTTGTGAAATCTCTTCACTGAATTTTTTTTTGTTTCCTTTTTTTTTTTTTTGTATTCTGTATTTTTTATGAAATTTGCATTTTAACTCAATAAATTCACTTTGCATAGCAGTCGAGTCGGGACGGACAAGGAATAAAAGTGGGTAGTGAAGCCATCGTGTTGCTCTATAAATCTGTTAGAGTCTAACGACTACAACCAGCTTCTGCCTAGGTGGATGAGAGATGAGAGAGAGAGAGTGATTGGGAGGGGGGATAAGGGAAATGTTACCCCGCGGCAGTTGCTCAACTTAGCTCTTAGCTCAGCTCAGCTCAGTTCAGCTCAGTCATTTCCCAGGCAGACAAACGTTGGCTACTGATTTGGCTTTACACTTGGTTTCTATCCGCAATGGCTTATAAGATTATTCAAAAGTGTGAGGAGAAATGGTAAGGGGATAAATAACTCACACTTGCCATGCCTTTTGTCGCTTTAACCGAATCGCTTAAGGCTATATTTGCGTTATTTACGATTATTTACAATTTAAAATTTACATGTGCCCGGGATCTATGTTACTTGTACTCTTACTTACTTGTCTGCTGTCTTGCTCCTTCTCCTCCCCTCAACAACACCCACTGCTGCTCTCCTCTCTCCTCACTCTCCTGCGGATTGAACATCTTTTCTCCAACTTGTATCTTGATATGTTGATTTTTTATTTATCACACAATTAACTTTGGCTTTATCCAGAGGATTTGTTGGATTTGAGAAACTGCTTAAATCCTAACTGTGAGAGTAATAGAGAGCTAAGAAGTATTAAAACGTATTAGAGAGCTCATCTAATTGCTAGAATTTACTTGGACAAAAATGAACTAACAAAGTGATGAAGCATTTAATCAATTTAACCAAAGTGCTAATCAATTACATATATTGAAATTCAGAAAATTTCCTAAAACTGTTTAGGGAATTATAACAAGCAGACAAATTTTAAAAACTAGACTTAATAACAACAAAAACTTTAATATAAACTAACTCAAAAAAGAGTTACATTTACTAATCTTTTTTGCTGTCAATTTAGTCATTAATTAATTAATTAAAACACTTTAAATAACTTTTCCATACGAAATACTAAACAAATACTTTTAATTTAAGAAAATTCTCAAAAAAAAAGCAAATAAATTATGGAAATTGAATTTAATAAAACAAAACTACTATTAAAACTAATTTCAGTTTATAGTCATTATAAATGTTCTTTTTGCTGTTAATTTAGCCATATTATTTAATCAATTTCTATATAATTAGCTGTTAATAAGTTATATATGCATCTAATTAAGTCATTTTAAATACAGCTTGAATAAAGTTTTAAAGACTTAGTATATATATTACAAATTCATTTAGAATGATTAACGATATTTTCTTTTTCGCCTAAAATGCCTTTTATGGCTAACGGTTAAATTATAACCATCTTAAATTCTTATTGGCATATAATATAAACTTGTGCTGCTTATCATGCCAATTTGACTCATTCCACCCGAATCTACCATAAACCACCAACTGAACTAAGAGTAGAATGAACCAGGCAGCTGAATCTCAA
The DNA here is from genome assembly GCA_018903935.1 of Drosophila insularis. Taxonomy (NCBI): domain Eukaryota; kingdom Metazoa; phylum Arthropoda; class Insecta; order Diptera; family Drosophilidae; genus Drosophila; species Drosophila insularis. The sequence goes on from JAEIFP010002295.1 coordinate 7,171,942, forward strand.
ACCGCAAATTGCCAACCAGTTTACACATTTTGATTTTTAGATTTTTTTTAAGACTGAGGAAATTTATGCACTTGGTGCGATTTTTGGCCGCCGGCGGCATTTCGATTATTGAACCCGTTGCACCACGACATCACAACCAAATGGGAGAAACCTCTTCTGCATCACTAGCACCACAACGAAGCACCACCACCACCACCATCAACATCATGCTCAGCATCTTTTTGAGGCCAACTAATTGAATTATTAGCAAAGGCCAGACAAAGTTTGGGTTCTGTACCTCCTGGTTCTGTTTATTGTTGGTGGTTGACAAGGATCAGGGCCGACGCCTTATTTGTGTTCGTGTTCATTGCACTGGACCTGCCCGTGGTTAAACACCCTCTCCACATCACCAACTACCTCTTGCCATTGTCTGCCCTTGGGCCAGTGGGTGGCCACGGACTCTAACAAGCGGGTTTCATTTTTGAGATTGGACCTGGTTTTGGATTGGGTTGGGCTGGACTGTTCTCACTGCCTCCGCCTACGCCTCCGGCTGGCGACATGTGCACACGTATTGTTCTTGTAAATCATTGATTAATTTTTAACTTTTGCATATGATTAGAGAAAGTTTTGTGTTGTGGTTGTAAAATGTTGTTATTGTTGGTTTTGGCCCAAGATGATTTCCATTTCAATTTGCATTTTGCTCTCTCTCTCTATCTCTTGGGGGTTGCTTTTATTGTTAAATGATAGTTACGGTCATGTCTGGTAATTATATATATACATATGATAGGTGAGAGACCTTTCCATGGAGATATCCTGATTAAGATGTGATTGGTTCAGTGAATGCAGAAAATATGGAATATTATTACAATCCCAGTTCTTGTGGTAAAGTCACCACTATGACATAATCTCAGTAAGTATTTGCCACCCCTTTTGTTGTTCGAAAACAAATCAACATTCGAGTTTCACATATTTCTTTGACATTCTGTGACTTTGCCTAGCCCTGGCAAATGTCACGCATGTCATCCTGTCTAACAATGACCAGATATCATACAACTGACTCTTTCCACTGACCATGTTTAATATCTCTAGGACACCCCGATGACACTTTTCAACCAGATATAAGACCCAAAGACTAGTCACTCCAGAGGAAACTTTCTAATGAAAACTTTGTATCTTTTTGTATGGCATGCAAAAGTTTAGTTACTTCGGGGCAAAGTTTTTTGGTCATCCAGCAAAACGGCAGAACAATGCAAGTGGAGAGTAAGTATTTTCATAAACTTTGACACAATGTTATTCTCAGAGATATGCAGCAAAAGGAAACTGGAGCAGAGTTTTCTTCGCACAATTAGTTACCTAAGCCATTTCCACCTTACACCTCCACCTACGTCTTAACACATTTGCTCTCCATCTCCACTCGGTGGGCTATTTGTAAGGTGCGAGTTGTCTAGCAAAAAGTGCAGACAAAAACACAAATCACTTAGCCCTAATGGCTTATGCAGGCAACCAACCAAGTCGACAACATTGTCAGTGCATTTAACCGAAAAAACCTCAAGCAGTTAAATGTTGAATAACTGAGGGAAGAGTGGGAGAGTATACCAAGCATCCTAGCACCAAGGAAGCTGTCAAACGATTGTCTTTTCTTGACAACCCACACTCACCGCCATCAAGAGAACCAGGCAAGCCCTGCAGCTAAAAGTGGAACACGTCGTTGGGTCTCTATATCCCTTTCCTCTGCTCCTTTCATCCATTCACCAGCAGGAGCATAATGAGACGACCCAATTAGACAAAGTGAGTGTTGGGTGTAAAATGCATATGAACCATAAAACAATTGAACAATGTGAGGAGAGCAATTAACCAACAATATAAGGATAAAAATGCCTCGCGAGTGAGTCAACTCTTACCTTCTTTTTTGCTTTAGGTATTTCAAAGTAAAATAAAATAAAACAATACAAATTTGTCTAGGGTTCATAGCACACATAAGAAATTATAATCAAAGGATTAGTGGATGAATTAATAACATATATTATATGTAAATGCTACAATAGGATTATCATTTGTTATTTAAGGGAGACTTACGTTGAAGTTCTAGAAGGTGATGATTTTTGTGGTCTTGCAATCTCAGTCTTCTAGATCTCTCTAAAAGACAAAGTTCCCTATAAACCAGTAACCTTGTATAAATACTCGTAATATTTTGTTTTGAAATCTTTAGAGGACTTTCTAAGTTTTCAGTTAAATGCTGTAGCCCAAAGGTACAAAGGATAGCAAGATTATTTTACCTTAACTCAGGTTCAGCTAAGTTTTTCAGCACTTGAATTTTTTAGTTAAGTGACTTATCTCTGTGAAGAAGAAAGACTTCTAGTATGAGTATAAAAAGTTTTCAATTTATTTATATTATTAAATGTTTTAAATATCAATTTAGATCTGGTTTTCCTCTTTCTTTAAAGCGAATTCTTGAAATATTTTTTCATCTACATTTCAATCTTAAATCTCTTGAAACTTCAAACAAAAAATATGCAACTAGTCCATGTCATTACCCAACTCAAAGAGCCAACTAAAACTCTGTTTCATGTACATTGAACATGATTTATTATGACACATAAACAACAGCTTAACTTCCGCATATATTCACATAAGTTTCCCCCAAAACAAAAAAATGGAAGGGAAAACTAGAGAAAAGCATAAAAAAAAAATACAACCGAATGAAGAAAAATTGCACAAATGCCTGAGATATTGACTAAAAGCTCAACGACAATGGGCACTTACCTTTTTGCCGCTTAAACACCCTCAACTTTCAGTGCATTCGAAATGGGTTCTCGACTCTCTCTACTCACATTTTATTAGCCAGCAAGTTGTTCCTTAACTAACAGTACTATTTTTTATGCCCTGATGATGTTCAACCGTGCGTTCAATGTGGTCATCATTTTTCTTGCCCAGCCCAAGGATGCTGGACGGATACAGAGAACGAAAAAAAAAAAGGGAAATTTATTGTTTCAGGTGCAGTGACTGGTCAGCTGAGGGCGACATGAGGGCGGTTAGGGGTGTCACTTTTGACATTTAAGATGCCACCACAATGGCCACTCAATGGCCGATCCACTCTAATTTATACGCATCTCTTGCATGTGACACCAACAAGTTTGGAAGCATTTGTCGCCGGCTCTCTGTATGTATGGCAAATCTATTTGCAATTCCAATGATTTTTTATGGCCATGCTCAACGCACAATGGGCAAAGGAACTAACGAAAAAGTACAAAAAAAAAACACTGATGCATTGATAAATCTAATAAACAAATGACAGACTGACCAAACATATGTTAGTAAATTATAGTTAATTTTTTAGATATCTGCCAGTGACATACAAAGATAACAAAAAAATGAGTATACATAAATCTTAACTTTCAAATTCACTCGAGTAAATTGTCTTTCAGTTCACTTTTCAAAGTATTTCCCAAATGCAAATAAAAGGCACTTATAATTCCCCTCAGTGAAAGCTAAAAACAAAAGGAAAACCAACCAAAGATTTAACGACTTGGCCATGAAGTACGAATATTGAATACCCTGTTTTTTTGGCCTCTCCAAGCTGAACAAAAAGAAGATTCATCTAATAAACTTTATGATTAGAGCCCAACAAATCTTAGATTTTGTTTAAATTATTTTATTTCAACAGTCTTAATATACCCAGCGTATTTTTTTAGTAAAAGGTATGGAAAAAAAAAAAAAGAAAAACGAAATGTGTTTAATGTTCTGAGGGGGCGAAATGCTTTTCGAATTCATGTCACTTTCATAAGGTAACAAATTCCGCCAAGTGTGTGTCACTTACAGTGAGATTCCTTAAAGGATCCCAAAGGATGGCAGACAATGTTAGCCACAAATGACAGTTACGTGTTTTGGGTCTGAGTTCGGTTCTGAATAAAAATATATTTAACTTCAACCAAATATTTGCTTAACTTGCTTATGGGACAGCTGGTAGCCAACATTTTTTATTGACTTTTCATGTCAACAAGTTCAAGGCCTATAAAAATATATATTTCGATCGAATTTATCAACTGAAACAGTTTCTTTTGATTATACGAACCGGCAAGATGTTAAAACATTTTCTTGTAGGCCTAAGTTTTATTTTATTAAGTCAAAGTTATATATTAACAAACCCAATGGATAATTTGAACACCTGTCCAGCTTGGTTGCCAAATGGACCCCATGGACATGACGAGTTATTGGACGATCATCATAATGCCTTTTACAATATCAAGGATATTGATTTGAAAACTTTCCAAAAACCGGAGATTGTTACAATGGCTCCAACGGGTAACTGGCTAATGAGAATTATACACATTCAAACTATTAAGGGTCCGATGGAGAAACTTTTCGACAAGCTACAACGAGTTCTGGGTTTCAAAGAAAAGAACTTAAATGCTCATAAGAAGGAAGTCAAGCCAAAGACTTTATATGTATTCAAAGAACATCCAGCGTATTAGTTAATGTATCCATAATATGAACATTGTTGTAGGCATTCACCCCTTTCCTTCACATATAATTATTTCTACATACATCATAGTTTTTATATGTGTAAGATCTATTACCCTTAATTAGTTCATTTGCTCAAACACATGTTACCCACAAAATGGCAATAAATTAAATTAAAGGATTAAAAACTCAAACTTTGAGACATTTTGTGGGTCATAAATAATGTTGCCTTCTCATATGGTCATAGAAAAAGCATCTACATACACTTGATACGCCGTGGTTAACTCAATGGCATAAAAAGCTCAGCCCAAACAAAAAAGAAATGAAGAAAAAGTCATGTACATAAAAAATTATATTATATGCATGACCCGAAATTAATCTACCGAAACCTTTAACAAAGTCAACCCCCTTAAGCACATGATGCAAGCAATTGAGCCAAAGGACTTTCACATCAAAGCCATTGAAGCATGGCAAACGAAATTATTTGAATAAAAGCCTAAAAATGTCATATGTGAACAAATTAAAGCTATATTTGAATCAGGGATTTGATGGTTTATGGTCTCATCAAACCTGGACAATGTCAGATTAAGGAATGATATCTCTCTCAATAATACTTGTCTACAAATTTTATGATGGCTTTTAAACTTGACCATATTCCAAAATAATTCCTATAAAAAACAGAAATGGGTAACTCACATATAGTTCTTCTGGTTCTTCTCTTACAATGAAAATCTTCAACTTTTTAAAGATATTTTTTTGTGAGTTTTTGCAAAAACTTTTTTGCATTTCGCGTTGAAAATTTGAACAATATGTTGCCTCTGCAGCTCTTGTGAATTGCGAATTATGCAAAACAAAAGTAAGAAATAGAAATAGAATTCATTTCATTTCGTTTCATTTGCAATTCCGTAGATAGAAGATGTTTGCTCAGGCGGCGCCATTTGCAACTCATTCGCATGCAGTTGCCGTACCGAAAAGTGGATATTGATATTTTGTTCTTATTCAAGAATGTTCTTATTTATAGAAACAGAAAACTTTTACACACTAAAAAGTTGTGGCCAAAAATTTAGCCAGGCATTGTTGTTGCTGTATCCTTCTCTACTTCTTCTATTTTGGGGTGTGTGTGTGTGTCCTAGCCCACTTGACATGCAAGTCATGTGTCAGGACATAGGCCGCCGCTTGACTTGTCATAAATTTTGGGTGGCTGTTTTTTTTGCCTTAACACTTTGAAAAGTTCTTGAAAATTGTCGCAAATTTATTTTAATATAGCATGAAATTTATGATTGACAAATTGAATTTGCTGCAAAAATGAAAAAAAAAAAATTGAGTAAATAAATATTTCATCTTATTTTTCGATAAGAATTTAAATTGGAGGATTGTAAGTATTTTTGGCTCTACTTTGAAATAAAAATGATTAATGGCTTAAGCCTCAAGACAAAAGTTTCTGATTTGTTATGGCATTTGCGTTTTATCCTCCTCCCCAGGATATTCAACCTCAAGTATCTGCAACTGGTTTATATTGTTTCGAATGGTCCAAACATTAAACACTCCATAAATAAAAACCATTAGATTGTATGTCCCATTAATGTGAACAAAACTAACCTAAAGCATTTCGTTATCAATTTTATGAGTATCTTGAGTATGTGGGCGTGGACAGATGTGTGTGTGTGTGTGTGCCTGGCATTGGCAATCATATAAATCTTAATGTTTATAAATCAGAAATGTGATTTTTTGGGTGCATTTTTTTTGCCTATTCTTGCCCCAAGGGGCACCTATAAAAAAAAAAAGAGAACTCAAGTGAATAAGATGGGCGTAACGAGGGAGTGAAAAAATAAATACAAACTAAAGCACTGTAACTTAGTGGTATCATTAATCATTGACCAGTAATGCAAAGAGTATTGCAAAAAGCAGCATAAACTTCTGAATTCTTGTATAAGTAATAGATTGTTGAGAATTTTTACCCATATACATTAAATACTTTGTCAATTAAAAGTCAAATTCACCTTTTCTTAACCCGCGAGTTGCAGTGCCGGATTAAGCCAGCACTGGGCCCAGTGGCGGATCTGGCTTATGTATGAGAAAATTTACCATTTGGGGAGAAATCTTCCATTTTTGAGGATTAATCATTATTGAATATCAAAATTGTACCAGTTTTATATAAAAAATCCTTTTAGAGGAGAAATTTCTTTTAATTTTTCTCTTGAGGATCTGCCATTTGTTAATAAAAATTTGAATTTTAAATGCAAAAATAGAAGATTACTTTCCAATGCGAATCTTAGAACATAACAATAATCGGTTACAAACGAGCATATTTAGAGATTTTCAAAGATAATGTTTTTTTTAGAATTTTTAAACATAAATTTTTGGTTAATCTGCTTTTCTTTTTTAGTCTATATTTTGAGCGATTTCTAAACGATTTCAAAATAGTTATATAAATCGGATTTTGCCATATTTTAAAATAAAATCAAACAGTTGAATATTTGAAAATTAATTTTGTACTTTTTTTAAAGTCATAGTACATAACAATTTTTTGGGAAAATTATCAAAAAAAAAATAGAGGAATGATATTTTAATGCATATTAAAATATATTTTTAAAAGAATTTTTTTTAAAGACACATGAAAAGATTAGCTGATTTAACTTAATCTTAAAACTAAATTTAAAAGCATTAAAGCTTACTTTTAAGTTCTCAAACTAAACCTCTTACATGAAACCATTATTTGGTCTTAATAAATCACAAGAACCGGATAAAGCTTAACAATTCCCTTAATAATTTTTAAAATTTACCAAAAAAATGGATGTCCACACACACATATGTACATATGTATGTATATATATAGTATATATTCCTGGGATAATTGTCGTACAGGAGGAAATGTTATTGTGGCTTTATTTTATGGATGCAAGAAAAAAAGTTCAAGCGATGTCATTGAAAAAGTCATAAATAATAATGTTTTCCAATAAATGTTCACATATGAGTGAGCACACAAGAGCAATTTCTACCCCTGCTCCTGTCTCTGTTCCTGCTCCTGCCTAGACTTTCATATATGGATGTATGCACATCCTCCAGTCAATCCACTGGAGTGACCATTGAATTGAACCTTGCCTTCTGGCCCAAAAAGGGCGCCCAACTGAGCTCTGAGCATTTCTTTTTCGGCTTTTTTCATAACTTACAAGGTCATTTCACATTGGACCATGGACCAAACATTAAGAATTTTTCATTTTTTTTTAAGGTTCCTTTTTTTTTTAATAATTTAATACTCATGTGTGACGAATTTTTATGGCTGACAAATGATTGATGATCCGTTGCCGTTGCCGCTGCCATTTCCTGTAAATATCATTAAAATTTCTGCTAAGCGAAGAGGGCAAATTGAGGACAATCGAGAAACGACTTAAAGTCCTGTCTTGCCTTGTTAAAGACAAATTTGTTGTGCTTAGCCCCGAACAATAGAAGCCGCTCGAAAGTGCTGAAATGCAAGTTTAACGCAAAAATAATACCAAATAAGATTAGATAGCATTGTGTCCTGTGATTTGCTGCCATTGATGGTGAATTCACCAGTGGGCGAGGGGGGTGAGGGGTGTTTTATTTTTGAAAAATAAGAAACAACAAGTAATGCTACAAATTGCAACCATTTGGCACCCCTTTACCAACTCAAGTGGTGAGAGATTGAATCTGTGAAACTGTGGAACAAAAACTTACTATTTCTCTCAAAAGAATTTAACAAGAAAATGTTAAGAATTAGAAATCTTATACAAAAGTGACTTCTCTTAAAAAGTGTATTCTTAATTTTGAATAAATATTAATGTAGTTCATATAACTGACTATAATGTAAAATATTAGGTAATCTCGCCCAAAAAAAAACTTTGTTTTGATGCCTTTTTGCTTGCTTGTGAAAGGGAATCCTGTGCAATAGATTGGGTAAGTAGTCCTTATAAAAATCTTCAACTGCTGGCGTAGGCAAGTCTCTCGATTTCCATATTCTTTGTCGTTAGAATACCCTAACAGCCAAATTTAGTTACCGTTTGAGTAATCGAACTTGTGTTAATTGACTCTTTTTCTCAATTTTTTCACCTCAGTGTCTTTAAGTCCTTTTGAAAGGCTACTTGATGAATTATCCCACTGCGAATCGTCGTATTAGATTATCTCACATCTTTGGATATTATACAGTCTTAAAAAATGCTTCTAAAGAAATCATTCTGTTTAAAATTTGAGAGCAAAATATTAAAAGTTCTTATACCTATTTATAAATGGAGTTTTTTCATATTTTTCAAATAAAATTTTCTATAGTTCGTAACGATTTCAAATTAAAAGCTTGAACCCGATTATATGGAATTTCTTAGACAGTATAAAGCAATTTTTAATATAATTTATAGCTTCTCTTAACGGTCTGATATTTAATTTTTCATGGCCATTGTTCCACTGTGCCCTAAGATGGACTGAAATTTGAAAATCCTTTGCTCCATGCCAGCCCTTTAGTCCGCCAACCGCCCCCTGCCCAAAGGACACACAAATCACAGTAAATACAATAACAAAAGACGAACCCTCTGGCTGCGGGAATCCGATTGCTTGGACCCTGGTAAACTGTTAAACAAAATGTTAAACTTATTTGCGGTTTATGTCCTTGTAGCTGGTTTTGGTGATGCTTCGTATTGTTGTTGGTCTTGTTGAGTTGTTTTGTTTTGAGGGGAGGTTGGGGGTTGGAGGGCATTGGAGAAAGGTTCCTTTCCACAAAGCCAATAAAACGATTTTTTCTATCTATGAATTTGTAAAATTTGTGAAAATTTGTGTGAGGCTTAAGGAAAAGAAGGACAAGAAGGCGGTTTGTTCAAGTGACGACAGCATTTTTTTGGGTCCTTGATCGTCTCTAACCGCGATTTAAGATAATAGTATCATCAACACCCTCAGGACGCAAAATGTGAAGGACATGCCCAAGCTCAAGAGGTCTAAAGTAGGCGTTGTATCTGGGTGTGGCTGGGCGAAAATGGCTTCAAGGATTTGCAGACATAGATATACAATGATTATTTTTTCTTTACCAATTCAGTCTTTTGGGCTAATTTGCATTGTAGAACGGAAATGATGGACAAAACTTTAAAGCCAAACTTCTGACAAATTTTTCACGCACATTTAAAAAACATTTAAAAAACCATTAATGTTTTGTCCTTTTTTTTTCAGTCTGCATCACACCCTAAAAGGGAATTGGGTTTTTTTTCGGGGACTTTTCATGCAACTTTTTCTCTCTAATCTTTGCGCCATTTATTTACACTTGATTAACACGCAACTGACATTTGTTTGACTTTTTTTTCCCACTTTTTTTCAACGTTCTCCACACAGAAATTAAAATGCGAGGTCCTTTGTGGGTTTGCTGCTCGTCCTTTACTTTGTTTTTTGTTGTTTTTTTTTGTATTCACAAAAATTATTCATTTGTGGAAAATATTCTGGCGTCGTTTTTGATTCTTTGGCCTCGGGCCAAACTGATTAATAAACCAAAACGTCAAATGGGCACAATGGGATCGCCTCATCAAGGGCAAAGGAAGGGAGGAGAGCAACACACACACACACAGGGGTTAGAGTCACCCCCATATCCTGAGACCACAACTGTCATCTGTATGTCATATTCAAATGTGGCCATTTCCCTTTTTTTTTTTGCTGTTTTCTTTCATAGACCAAGTGCCACATAGGCCTGGACCATATTGTTGTCAACTTGACTTCTTGAATAGGATTCAGATGATTCTGATTCAGATTCTGATTTCGTTTTCGCTTTCTTTTCCTTTCCTTTCTTTTCGTGACGTTCTTTTTGTTCAATGGGGGGCGTTGGCTTTTGTCATCCTTGGCTTGGTTGGGTCACAGTTGGCTTGCCATTTGGCCAAGCAAATTATTTGCATATTAAGAAAAATGTCACAAGGAAACGATACGAAATGACTTCAAGAATGTATGAATTGGTTTTCGAATGATGAAATTTTTCTAAAAATATGTTTATAAAATCAATAAGAAGAAACATAATAAAAAGTCGCTTAAATTTGCGAACTTCTTCGACAATGATCTCTTTATAAGGACACTTCAGAGTGTCTATACAAAAAATCGAAATCAAAAGAAATACCGAAAAGTAGTTCCATCGATGATAATGGCAAGGATCGTGGATTAAGGTCATGTAAATAGGCCACTCTTGGATCAAGGGCCACGTAATTCTTTCTAACAGGTGGTAACAAAGCTTTTTATATGTTTCTTGACATTTTAACATTTTCAAAAACCATAAATTATAAAATCGGGGAAAATATTTGGAGGTACTTCTGGGTAAAATCTAAAAAAAAAACTTTAGATTGTTTTACAACTAGCCATAAAACGTCAAGTGCTAATCAGTCTGATTATTAAACACTCTGATAAACTTAATTGAAGTTCCAATTATATTTTTTTTCCCACAGTAATTAAGTTTAAATCTTACCGATTAGGCATAGAAAATCAAAAGAACTAAGACAATGTTTAACATTGAAATCTACTATTGAGTTTAATAATTTAAAGCTTTAAAAAAGCGAATCTCTAGTTAGTTCCATATAAAATATATATGCATAAGAAATTGCTTACAATTTGCTAGAGGCAAATCCTTAATCCTAAATCTAAAATGAAAATCTTAAGGGCATTTTACATTATGCCAAGCCATCAATGTAAAAAGCCAAGTAAGTCAATACTTAAAGGGTTCATCAGCGGAGAGAGGATGTCCTTAAGATTGTATCATGTAAGAAAACGGATTATTTTAAGTAATTGCTAGGACATTGTTCAAATGTGAGAGTTATCCTCTCTGAGGTTTGAGCTTAAAGTAAAGTAAAATGTTGCTATTGCCATTTTATTTGCCTAACCAATACCCTGGATAAATCAGATATATAAGGCTTATGTACTTGTCGTTAGATATGTACATATATACATAGAAGATAGAAATGTATAATATATATATATATATATGTATAAGAAGCAGATACGTATTTATGTTAGATACACGCTTCAGGCGCATGACCCATTCCTGGCCCTGGCAGTCGAAGGATACACGAACTCTCGCACCGACTAAACTACATAATGCCATCCTTGTCATTCTCTATTTCTCTCCCTCTCTTTCTCTCTCTGTGTGTGTGTATAGGAGAGTCAAAGTGTAGATAGCAAAGCTGCCATAGGACGACGACAACGATGTTGAAATACATATAGAAAAGTCTAAGGTGGAGCAGAAGCCATGACTGCGGCCATGACAGCGATAATGTATACGTACATATATCCAAGGAGGAGAGCAGGATGAGGACCAGTGGGGCTGTAGGTAAACGGAGAAGAAGTCTGTATACTCCTCGCTAAAAGAATCATGGGTTGGGGATGGATGTGAAAGTACTTTGTAGGGTTGCCTGTTGGCAGAGGAAATGCTTACCTCACACCCATCATCAAGAAGGGGCGGGGGCTGAACTGTCTCCTGTTCTTTCCTCCTTTTTTTTTACTTGCTGCTGTTGCTGTTCACTTTGTGGGTATTAAGTTCGTTTTGCATTTCATGCTTACCATAAATGTCTGTTCTTGACTTCAAACTCCTGGAAATAAAATCTTTTTAAGAATATAGAGTTTAAGTTAGTTTTAGTTAACAAGTGAAAGACTTAACTAATATTATGTGGAAATATACAAGATAATAAAAAAGGCTTAAAACTATAACATTCAAACTATTCAAAAATACAAAATACTTTTTGGAATGCTTTATTTTATTTTCAAAAAATTCAATTGAAGAATATATATATTTTGGTTTTCAATAGGAAACTCCAGAGTTCTCCTTAATCCAGTCCAAGTAGCTGGTGACACGAGTGAAACCAGCAGGAGCCCCAGATTCGCAGCCATCGCGATGCACAAAAGAAGTGACGCCCAACAACAGGCCATTGCTGGCCAGGATCAAGGGGCCACCAGAGTCGCCCTGGCAGGTGGAAGTCTTGTTGGGTGTGGCAATGCAAATAACCTTGCTGGTAACCGATAGAGAGCCATAGGTGGCTTGGCAGGTGGCCACAGAAACAACCTCAAAATAGGCATATTGCAAATTGGTAGCAACACTAGTCTCCGAATCCGAAAGAAGTCCCCAACCAGAGGCAATCACCTGAGATCCAGAATAAGTGGAATAGCTGCTGGCAATGGATGGCAATTGCACCTTGTTGACCAGCGAAGAGAACGTCACGGAAGGAGTCTTTATGAGGGAAATGTCGTTTCTCAATAAAAGCGAATTGTAGCTGGCATGCTGGACAAAGTTCGAACTGGCCACCTTCTGGGTAAATTGAGCCTTGGTACGCACAGTAGCTCCATAGTAGATGGTCACAGAGGAGGCACTGCCACCAAAGACTGATTAGACAGGAATCCTTTAAGTTAGATTGAAAATACTCACCCACTAGTGCAGTGAGCAGCCGTTAGAACCCATTGGCTATCAATGATTGAGCCACCGCACCACCAACCAGAGTCCGATGATGAGAAACTCAAACCCACTTGATGGGGAAATTGTCCCTCAGTGGCAGTCAGACCATTGGTAATGCGTCCTTGAATATTGGGATTAACCAAGGGGTTTTCCAAGGGATTTGCAGTTGCCGATGCCAAGGCTAGAGCAAGAATTAGAAACACTTTCATGTTGTTTAATTGCAGAACGTTTGACTGACTTCTTCTTGGCCAGTGAAGCTTTTTATATGCTCAACTAAATCCATTTTTCTTGACACTTTTAAAACCATATAGTAAATCATAAAATCTAGGGGAAAAAATATTAAGAACCACCTCGGGGCAAATCCCCATAAAGCATGGAATAATAATCAATATCAATCTCTGATAACGTAAAGTGAAAATCGAATCAACTTTATGAAACTCTTTGTTTCGATTAGACAAAAGAGATAAGCACAATCACATTTGGTTTACTTTGATTTGATTTCTTAAGATGCTATTAAGATAAAATTTTATCAAGTTTACACAAATATAAGATATGTAGATAGTGCATAAGATATAAAATTCATAAGAAAATAATTTTAGCTGGTTAAATATTGGAAAAAAAAACTGTTTGACTCGGAATTTAATTTACGCTCTTATGCTTTTATTTATTAGACGCTCAAACTGATTTGTTGAATACGAAAATTTGCAATATTTGAAATAATACTAGATAGGTGCAAAAATATGACTAATTCTTTACTATAAAAGAAGACGAAATATAATTTTTTTACTCACAATCAAAGACTATTTTTAAATATGGCAGACTAACAAAAAATAGAGAAGTGAAATACTCCTCAACAAATAAAGCAATAAATATTCTAAGAGCCGATTTCTTTATAACTAAACTATTTTTACTGTTAACGAGAAAGACGATCTAACTTTGACTGCCCCGAAGTTGGAAAATTTCAAAATCCGTAATTCATTGCAAAAATTTCTTTTTATAAGTTTCGTTTTCCAAAAATTGTATAAGACTTTTCTTTGTCATGAGAAATTTTTATTTAAAACATCTCTTTAGTGAAAAATTTCATATAATAGAAAAATGTTTTAAAATGTTTGAAAAAACGAAACTATAATTTTATTATTTAAAACATCTTCTGATATAAATGTTTATCAATAAAGTTGCATGTTCTATCGCTGGATTCTATGGCTTCTGTTTGTTATAGTAGTTTAATCCGACGATTGTCGCACTTGAATTAAAAAACTGAATTAATTAGATTCATTTTAGTAGCTTTCTAATTAAGAGCTTGAAGTTAATACGTACAAACGGACATACGGACATGACCATATCGACTAGGCTTTTCAATTTGATTAAAAATATTTTACAAATTATGAAATCGGAAAAGTCTCTTTTATTATTAAAATATACAAGGGTATAAAAATAGTTTTTTTGTAAATTTTAACATAGTTTTAAAAACGCAGTAGCTTCTGAAATAAATCAAAAATCTAATCACAGACTTAAATTGCCTTAGTCTGCATCAAGTTGGCTTTATGTCAGGACATCGCATGACATATTTAGACTTACACAAATATAGAAAAGCAGGAATGGGCCATTCTTTGATTCAACCACCCCCAGGACATGATTTTTTATGACGCACTTAGTTAAACGATGTGGTCCAGGGTAGGATGTGTCTCAGCCCCTTCTTTTGGTCCTTCGGGGAGTTGTGGTTTTTTACCGTTGGTCCTTGTTTTGTTTTATCGACAACGATACATCAGGGGCCATCAATATGATTAACACACTGGACTGAAGCTGGACTCTCAACTGAACTGGGAATATGTGTGGCAAAGTGCCGAAAATCAAATTAAATTGGCTTTGATATAAGTGTTAGTGACATATCCGAGTGGTTGGTTCGCCAGTTCGCTTGATTTATGCCCGGCAAATCGATGACTGCCAAGCTGTGTGTTTGTCCTTAGAGAGAAAGGATAAGTGTCAACAAAAAAAATAAATATATATATGACATGAGATACATTCACAGAAAAATTCTTGCATCTATTTTTACATGATGATAAGTTGAACACTTTAAGCTGAAACTTTTCATTTTTGTCTTAAGATAATTTAAAAATCGACTTAAAGGCCTTAGATGAGACAATGGGGCAAGATTTAATGCTTAATTTATATGGTGAAAATTTAATCATGTTCATTATAGAAAATTTAAACCATTGAGCTGAAAATTTTCTTAGAACAAAGTTAATCGCCCATCAGGACCTTTATAAATATCGGCCTTGGCTTTCTTTTGGCTGAGTATGCAAAACTGTTTGTTGTTATATGAAAGTTTTTTAAAGTGCTTGATATATTTAAACATTACTATTGAAATAAATAAATGCAATCTCTTCTTATCTCCTTAGATGAAATAACTGTATTGCTTAAGCTTAAAACTAAATTTATGTTTACAGATCCAAAACAAATTTGAATCCAAGCTATGTTGCTGCTAATAATTAATTAGTTTGACCCCTTTGGTTAGATTAAAAAAATAAAAAACTAAAAACTAAGCCACTTACAATTGACTAGCCTCTTTAAGTAGACGTTGAACCAAGTCGATTTCTTTTTTAGCATTTAAAAGCCTCGACAACTCCAATAACACATTCAGTGTGTATGGCTTGAAACGACGCACTTGCTCAGTGACCTCCAGTGTGGCGAGCAATTGTCTGAGAAACTTATCCAAAGATTCAGCCGTCCACACATGTCGAGCCTCATGCTGTAACTTAAGCACCCCAGCATGGAGGGTATATAGCAATCCTTCATAGAAATTGTCCTCACTCAGACGGGCAGCCACCTTGGCACTGGCCAATAAGGCGGCTGGTAAATCGCAACGGAATTCATGGGAGCGCACAAAACAAGTTGCGGCCAATTGACGAACTTGCTCACAGTTGTGGCTTAACAGTTGCCAACTGAGACGACGAAAGCTGTACAGCATCGGCGAGAGTTCCCTGTCGCCAGATGTACGTAAATGCTCGATTTTGGAAAGGAATCCCAGAAATAGAATAATGGAGGAGGTGGTAACTTGTTTACTTTGGCATGATTGAAGCATTTGCTCACTGGCTTTGGGTAGCAAGTGGGAGAGTTCATCGTAGTTTAGATCACAGGGCTCCCATGCCAAAGGCATCTCGAATTCAGTGGCTTGACGTTGGCCGGCAAGTTTACCCAAACTGGCTCCGTATAGCTGCAGGGCAGCATTGGATATAGTCCATTCAGCATGATCAATATGCTCCATGGCCACCAACATGATTTCGTTGTAATATTTGGACATGGCTGGCCTTAACTCGGTGTCCCGCACCAAAACGCATAGATAATGCAGAGCCAAGGCTTCCCAGCGATCGTGATTGTTAGCAGAATTACCATCGGTAGTGGTTACCTTGCCTAGGCGTTGTAAAATCCGTTGTACCGCCCTGTGCAATAGCAAACGCTGGCGGGGATTATCATTCTTGAGAATGTGCAAAAACATTATGGCAAAACCAGCACCACGACGAGTAGTGCTAACCTGCCGGCTATCTGAGAGTAGCTCCCTGTCTAAGCATCCATGCAACATCTGGAATCCTTGACTTTGACTATCCAAAGATTGTGTAATGTTCCGTGTAAGACGACCTATGCTCAAACCGGCAGCCTCAATGGCTCCCTTGTGGCGACAGCGAATCAGAACCGCCACATTAATATCCAGACAACGCTGAAGAGCTTCATAATTGACCTTTTCCTGGGGGTTGAGCAATGAGCATCCTATACTAGTAGACAAATCGCAGCAGCCCTGTTAATAACAAGAATTAAATTAGATTAGATTTTGCAAGTTCGTTTAAGTTTTCTATATGAACAAACCTTCAAAGTCAACCAGAAGCTCATAAGTAAATATTTTCGACAATTCTCGGCCGTTTGCTCGCCAATATTATATGAACTTTTGCCAACTAAAAGCTGTAGACTCTCATCCATATCCTGGAAACTTGCTGCGGCAGTTTCTTGTTTGTCGGCCTGATTGCGAATATTGGCCAAATTGAGAAACCGCAAAATGCCATTGAGAATATCCTCCAGATGAGGTAATAGTTCCAAAAATGATCCTTTTATCTTAATATCTGCTTTGACCAATTCATTCAAGACCGAAAGATAGCCAAAGAGATGTCCTCCATTTGATTTAGATGCCTGCAGGGGATCATCTAAATATAAGTTCTTTTGCCGATTTAATCCCATCACACATTGTTCATACAAATGCGAAGATTGATCGCCTGCCAGTTGGGCATAGAGCGAGACCAAAGAGCACTCATCTACATCGGAACTTTGACAGAGTCTTAGACACTGTTCCACACACAATTCCGTATCGATATGATTGAGCTGGAGCAGCAAAGAGACTATCAATTCCAGGGCATCATCGAATCCTTGGGGATCATTGAGACAGCTAAACAATTGATCGGATACTAGTTTTGGCTGAAATACTTTCGACTCCAAGAGATAAGCCCCCAATTGCTGATTCTGTTGGGTACTGCACATTTTGGTGTTTTTTATTACCTGCTCGGCATAGAGAGATTTATTGAGAATTTCCAATAGCTTTAGGGCAAATATTTTCGGCTGATATATATCACTTTTCACATCTCGTTGGATAAGCTCTTGCAATTGACTAAAGAAACGTTTAATATTCTCTGCGAGGGCATCATAACCAGTTAAATGATCCACTTTCAAAGCTCGATTGTAATGCTTAGCCGTGTGATTGATAATTATTGGCATTTTGCCCAGTAAAGTATTCCGAAATTCAGCATTATCCACATTCCGATGGCGTTCAATGAACACGTTAAAGAATTCCAGACAATCTTCAACAGCAAAATTAGTTAAATTATCCACCAGGAACTTGAATACCATCAACTGGGTGGCAATCTCAAGGCTATGGCAATTGGTTAGCAATTCGGTGCTTATTTTAAAGAAATGTAGTTTAGATGCTGCATAGATCTCTTTGGCAAACATGCTGAAGATCAAGACCAGACGCAGTTGTTCACTGGGTGTGCGTGCCGCCTCCGAACTGGCCAAAAATTCTACAATCTCCGGCTTCGATTGCAGCAATTGAAAGAGCACATCTCGCTCTTGTATCCGCAGAAACCATTGGCTATAGAAGTTTTGCAATTCAGCTACACTTCCATTGACCAAAAGATCCACTGCCAGATCGAGAAGAGCTGCAGAACGCTGATTGCTTAAACTTTTCACAGGATATTGGCTAGCCGCCCGTAGACCCTTGTAGCTTAAACTCAAACGTAATCCTTGAAAGAATTCCACTTCACTGTGACCACTTTTATCCAAAAGTTCGTTCAACGGCTGAGAATTCAGTATGCCACTAAGTAAATAATACTTATTTCGATTAGTCCATGGCCAAAATTCCATAATCAAGTGGAAATAGAAGTCGGCTCGCTTCTTTTGCCGGCAACAATGATTGAAAAGAGTTAGGGTCTCCTCCCGGGAGCCCACTGCTTGACTCTGACGTTGCAGACAATGATAGAAATGATCCAATTTCATTGGCAATAATTCAAGTTTGGGAAACTTTTTAACCAGCAAATTTGTCGCTTTCAGAATGGCCATCAAACTGGAACTATTGAATTTTAAAGCCTCTTTGATCGAATCGAGACATTTTTCCTCTAAAAGCTGGCAATCTAAGTGCGACCAATGTTCGGTAAGAAGAATGGATTGTAACATTAAGAAGAGATTTGTCTCCGTATAGTTTAACCTATCGGGCAAATCTCTAAAATGCTTATCCTCCAGTCCATATTTGTGGACTATGTGATAGTAGACACGGAAATTCACGTTCAAGGTGGATTGGTTAATACACGTGCCAGAGGCGCCTCCGTCTGTATCAGTTTGGCGGACTTCCTTATTGATTGCTTGGGCCACTTGTTCAGCTGCTGCATCAGGTGCCACATCGCCAAGGCCCTTAATTAAGACGAATATAGTTATTATATTTAATTTATTGCAAAATTACTTGTTACCTGCAAATATATCAAAAAGCCGCTGTGTTTGGCCATGCCCTTCTATTAGAGATGGGTTTTTCTTGGATTCTGGCGCCATAAACACGCACTCATCTCTAGCGTTCAGTCGTACATATCGTCTATCGATTGACCGATAACCTTAATATGTAGTGTTGGAAAACATTTTTTGTAAACACTTTTCAGCTCTATCGAAAACACCATCACATTATTATTAAACATAGTCGCAAATCAACGAAAAATATTTCACTATAGTAATACATTTTCAGCTGTTTGATTATTATGGAGTTATATTATATAGCCGTATAATTAGAAAGCATTTTTTTTGTAATGCAAGAGTACCCTATATATCGACTATCATGTTATCGATAAATATCATTATTCCATGTGAAATTCGGCGCGTCAGTGATTTCGTCCTAATCTAATTCGTCAAAAATTTGTCTCACATAATAGAAGTTTGTGTTTTTTCAATTAAAAAGATGGAAGAAAATATGGAAAATACAGATGGCTTGCGAGGTAAGTCGAAAAAAAGAAAGACAATCGAGAGCATAGATGTTTGCCGCAGTGGTTTTTACAAATGCATTCACATCAGTTCCACACACACACACTCTTACACACACATTAAACGGAATTAGTGCGTCCCGTTTGAAACTGAAACCAACGGCATTTTCGTTCTCCATGTTGTTTCTTTGTAATTTGATTTAACTGTAACATGTTTAAATTAAAACCAGAGCACATGTTATTTTTCAATAATTAATAAGGAATTTCGTTACAATTATAAATAAATGTAGTTACTCGAGCCCGCACCCGGCGTCTATCGGTGCTGGATACTGATAGCCGACCGGTTACACCGCAACTTGAATTGGCACCTGATCGCGGTAAGTACTTAGTCAATCAACTGGGCTAGGTCTGATCAAATATTGATATTTCCAGGCACAGCCTCGCCGCGTCCGTTGCGCAGAACTCGTCTGAATTCCACCACAATCGATTTAAGGACGCCGACACGCACAACGCGTCGATCGGTGGCACGTGGAGAGACTCCAGAACCGACAACGCCAAGTACATCGGCTACCAAGCGTCCTGCACGTACTCCGGCCAAGTCGGCTCGCAAGCAGCTGCCACTGCACGAGGAAGAAGAGGACTCGAACAACATAAAAGAAGAGCCAATTTCGCGAACGCCTACCCCAACAGGGGAGAAGCGCGTAACACGTTCCATGTCAAAGACTCCACCATTTCCTCCTCCTAACAACAGAGAAACAACTGCCTCACCGGTGGTAAAGCCGGTATCTGAAAAGACTCCACAACAAGGAACTTCCAAACTTGTTGTGAAAATCAAAGAAGTATCCCGAACACTTCTTACAAGTCCCCTAACAACATCCGAGATGTTGGTGGAGAGTGAAGGAAAGAATGAATCAACTGAGCTTGTCAATAGTAAAGAAGTTTCCCGCACACTTCTTGCAAGTCCCCTAACAACATCCGAGAAGTTGATGGAGAATGAAAAAAAGAATGTGGATATAGATGAAATGGATCCATTGGAAGTTTCTTCTCAGCAAGCAAAAGAAAATGTGGAAAAGGCATCTTTACAAAAATCTGTTTTAGAAGCAACAACCTCGAATAATTTAATAGATATATCAATAACTGAAAATGGAGCTAATCCAGACGAGCAGAAATCAGAATTGGTTGAGGAAATCGTTTTGGAAGAAAGTAAAATATACGAAGATATTCAAAACGAGTCCAAAGAAGATAAAAATGTTTCCATTGGTAAACTTTCGGATAAACCTGTCCAGCAAGTTCAACCAGTTGAGGAAATCCCAGTCGAAAAAACTGATGAAATTTCCATCGAGCAGGAAACTATTTCGGTTGAGGTCGATTCTACCGAGAAAGAGACTGTAGTAGCCGATTCTGACAGCTCCTTTAAATCTGTCGATGAGGCATTACCGAAATCTGAAAATGAAGTGTATATTGAGAAGGAAAAGGACATCGTGGAGATTATCGATGCTGATATTTCTATCGAGCCAGCTCCAGCTGTAGACCAGCAAGATGAAGACAAATTTAAACCACAAGAAGCCAATGAAAACGAAATTCCTACAAATAATGAAAAACCTGATCCCTCCAATGTACGTTTGCCAGATCCTTTGGCTGATAAAAAGACTGAGCCTAAGAAAACGGTTGTCTTTACTAAAGATTGCGATGAGGATGAGGACAAACAGAATAAACGTAGTTTGCGAAGTGGTCTATCAAAAGAATTTCCAAGAACTCCATGTCGTGAAAAGCCCCCATTGTCAACAGTAATGATTAAGAGTTTCATGGAGAAGGAAAGGGACACCCCTATAAAGCCGGAAATTCTTAAAGCTCGTCACAGTTCGACTCCCATACAGAAAGGAGAAGAAATTTCCTTGTCCAAGTCTACTCCTCAACCGCCAGCTCAAATCGATGCCATTAAACCTTTGATTGAACCAGTACAAGTTGTGGAAATGCCATCTCCTTCACCTAAAGTTATTCCCCGGCGTCTAGTCAGCAATGATGATGAAGATGATGAAGAAGAGCAGCTCGAAGATGATTCAGATGCTGAGGCGAATATGTCCATGTTTGTTGATCACGAAGTAGAGGTTGTAGATGATAATTATCAATCAGGTGATTCCATGGACAGCTCCGAGCGTCGCGAAATTGAAGAAAATGAAGTTCAATGCGATGGTGAATCTGTGGGTAGCCAAGACACAATGGAATCTGATGGAGATGATGACGAGTCGGACGAATCATTTATAGTTTCGGATAATGATGTAGGAGAAGAGGATGAACCGGCAGATGTGGATGATATTGAACCTCTTTGTTGGGAGATTGATGAACTCGAAGAGGAGTCAGTCGCCTCTAAAACATCAAAAGACAAGAAGCAGCGTCGCCGCATAATGGTCGTTAACTCCTCCAGTGATGAGGATGTTCAGGAACCGGAGCGCGAGAAATTGGCCACCAGCAATCAAAGCTGCTCTTCAAATGCCAGCAAATTAAGCGAAGCAGCCAAGTTGCTCCATGCTAGCATTGACGAAGACGAACACAATGACCCTGAATTGGAATCCTCACGCAAAATTATTCTGAATGAGATTAGCAAATCGGAATGCCTTAATAAGACATCGTCACGTTTGGAAATAAGCACCATTGAGGTGAACACCACAGTAGAGGATATCTCAGACGCTGAGTCGGAACCACAGGTGGAGGCGGTGGCGGTGGAGGTGACGGAGGAACCTAAACCATCTACATCAACTGTCAAAGGCGATTATGAGGAAGAAGCTCTTTTGGCTGAATTGGCATCCAGTGATTTAAGTCACTTGCAAAAAATGTTTAATCCTCTCCAGAAAGCTCGACGCCAATCCCTCTATATACCCAGTCCCGAATTAATGGCCAACAAGGAGCCGAAGCTAAAACGACGCAGTGAACGCATGTTGCATGACTTCAATCCCTCGCAATCCTTTATGGAAATGATAGCCGAAAAGCAGCGTCAACAACCCAAACGTCAACGTTTATCTAAAAGTTTTTGTGGCACTGCCGAAGACGAAGTCCTTAAGGAGGAGATACAACCAGTTAAATTGAATTTGGAAGAAAAGGAAACGAAAATCGAATCCTTGCCCATAAAGGAGCAGCAGCAGGAGAAGAAGATGGAAACAAGCTCCGCTGAAACTCCAGCCAATAAAAAGAGTATTGATCATTACATGAAATATTGTGATGACCTACTACAGGCTGCCAGTCAGGCCAAGTTGGAACAAAAAAAAATGGTTAGTTAATACATTGAAAGTTTCGTTAACTCTATAATTCATCCAACATTTTGTATTTAACAGGCTGTAGCAGCTCGAGCAAATGGTGTTAAAAAACCAAAGAAGAACCCACAGCGCCAGGATTTACCAACAACTAGCCAGATTGTAGAACCCAATTCCATTCCTGTGGCGAAAAAGAAAGTCAAACGTCTCGCGCCAGGCGAAAAGAAGGCTATTCAAAAGGCAGTGAATCGAGCCATTGAACTCTTGGCGCCAGACTTGGTTAAAAAAGAGGTAAGAAGCCAGATATTAAATTGTTATGAATTCTATTTCACTTACCTTCATTTTTAGCCACAATCCTTGGCACGGAAGCTATCGCCACAGCCCTCGTTTGCAAAGGTCGAAGCCAAGAATAAGGCAAATCCCAAACAGTCGGCAAAGCAACCCCAAAAAAATAAAAAGCAAGTTGTGTCGCCCATCAAAAGTTCTGATGAAGAGAATCATTCGTACCAGAAACCTATCGAACGCTTTAAAAACAATGCCGGCTATGTGAGTGTTTACAAGGATGATTCGCCACCAAGGACTGGCTTGGAGCTAATCAAGACCCGATCGGGCATTATGCGAGTGGAGCCATGCACACCAACGTCCAAATACTTCCAAGAGATGCCACCAACTCCGAAAAATCGGAAACGTTGCTTCCAAGAGGTGGCCGTAACACCAAAGGATCGGCCTGCCAAGAAGCAAAAAGCGCCAGAAGCACGATCAAGTGGTGGAGTAGCAGGAGGCAGAAAGCACGAGGCAGGAGGCAGAAAGCATAATTCGTCGACAGAAGCGGCAATTCGGTTCAAGAATCGCGTGCTAGCCCGCAAGTTGTAGAGTTTTCCACTAAAATCATTCACAATTTTTTCTTTCTAATATTTTTATTACTTTATTAATTTTGAAATTATTTGTTTATTTTCCAAATCGTTTACAGATTTTTTTGTAATTTTCTTTTTTATGTTAATTGATGCAAGCATGCCAGTTTAATAGTTAAGTATTGTAATGAAAGTACAGATTATGACAAGGATTGATCCTTGATTAATTGTTTATTGTAAAAACAACTCGGAGATTTCACTAGATTCAATCTGAGTGATTGAGTGCGTTTTAAAACTATGTTGATATCAAAAACTCGCTTGTATTGCAAGGCGCATTATATGCATGAATAAATCAATTTATTTTTTTTTTTTGGTTTGCATTATTTAATTTGTTTCAACTTAATTTAATAACTTTGAATATATGTATGATAGAGCTATATTATCGAATGCTCTATGAAGAGTATCGAAATATGACAAAAATATAAAAAGGCTATTAAAAATCTGAAATTTGTTAAATTTTAATTACTTGATTTTGTAGAATGGAACTTGCTGAGTCATTTATTAAATTCTTGAAAAAAGAGAACTAATATAGTTTTTGAGGGTCTTCCGTTCGATTCATCAGAACATATAAATTAGTATGAAATCCTTGTATGTTTGGGTTGCGTTTTGCATATTTTAATTGTAATGTTTCATAAAATATTTAACATTGTGGACAAAATTAATATAAAATACCACAGCCGACCCCAGTTTCCGAATGTACGCACAAATTATATATCAACCTATACAGTAAAAATGCTGATTGGGATATGTATTTCTTACTCCCTGGCAAATGTTTTCTGGGTTACGTTAAAGTGTTCGATAGTCACATTGAGTCATTTTCAACTTCATTTTGGATGGGCGAATATTCAGTTTGGTGGGGCGAATTCGGCTTGGTTGGGCGAATCCATCGATAATCTCCCATCTCGATTAATTTTGCAACGATGGAAAAAAATCGATAGTATCGATGGTTTCGTCTTTTTCCATCGATATTATCGACAGGTTACCAAGCACAAATCAAGTTCGATACATCGCCAACGATAAATTGACATCGATATATCGCACTTATAAATTCCATCGCTTTTATCGATGGAGCAATCGATGGATTTGCCAGCTCTAGAAATTGTTGTTTTATTGTTGTTTTTGTTTTCTTCGTGGGCAGACGTGCGGTCGGTTGTCGGAACGTATTTAATTTTTGAACGAAATTTTAAACGACTGGATTGGCACGATTGGATTTGTGCGCGTTGCATGTGTGTGATAGTGATTGAAGCAGAATAATGTCCTGTGAAATGGGAATATAAATTTGATATGAAATCGAAGATAAATTAATATAATTTTAAAAAATTGTTGCCAGAAAAAGGAAATAGAAAGAGAACAAAATCCACAAGGAAAAAGTAACGGCGGTTAATTTTGAAACGGTTTATGGGAAAAGCAGTGAGTGAGAAATTTGATCAAAACAAAATTGGAAAAGGAATCTGAATTCGGCAAAATGTTTGAATTAGAGGAATATTCTAGCATACACGAGGGTTTCTTCAACAAATATGCGGTAAGTATTTGTTTAATAACAAAGAATAACAGAAAAAAAACTCACACACACAAAAGGCAACAGCTAATAAGTTGACTTTGTTTTTGCACACATTTCATTTGCCGGCCGGTTGAAATTTGCCGCACACACACATGTGCACGCATATTAAACGAAAAAGCTTGCCTCCTCGTCTTTATCGTTTATTTTCAAATTTAACGTTCGCTTCGATGCGGCAGAGTGTGTCTGTGTGTGTGTGCTGGGTTTTTTTCCTAGTATTTCCGCACTTGATACTCATCACACTCCCCCTTCTTGGCGGCGTGACCCCACTTGGCACAAACCCACCACTGCCAAGATAACTCTGTCTCTCTCCTTTATGGCGAACTTTTTTGTCCTGCTTGCACATATGCTTTCCCCTGGCACGATTGGGTATGCCACCTCGCTTACTCTTACAAGCAGTTTCTCGCCGTAACGTATTATTTTTTTGAATTTCAATTTGCTGCACAGCGAATATGTTTTGCGCATAAAATTGCGAGTGTGTGTGTGTATGAGTGTGTGTTTGCATGTATGTATGTATGTCGGTCTGTTTACTTTTGATCGTTAAGCTCTAGCTCTGTTCATTAGAGCAACATGCGGATGGTATGTGGAGAGGGGGAAGAGATGGAGATGGGTATATGGTGTAAAGGCAAAGGAAGAACAAAGGGAAAAATTGTTACAATTTGTTGTTATACTGTATCTCTGTGTCTGGCCATTGCCGCCTGGTTATTAACTTGGCTAGAATGGAGACTGAACCCCCATTATAACAGAGCTCTGTTAGTTTACAATGGGATCCAACTTATCGACATTTCCTTCTTGCTCTTCCCCGTGCTCTCCTTTACAAACCGTTTCATTTCTCTTTAAATTTTTTTTGCAACATGCTGCGAGTCGATGACATTTGTTCAGCTTAAGTTTTTCCGCACATATTTATTTGTTAAATGTCTTTGGCAATTATTTAACTACTTTTTTTTTGTTGCTGTTGAGTTTTTGTTTTAATTTTGCTCTCCTCTTCTTTTCGTTGCTTTTCGCTTTTTTTTTTTTTTTTTAATTCTTATACCCTTTTTTCTGGTGTATATTCAATTTCAACAATAATTTGATATAAAACTAGAAATATTTGTACATTTATTTTGTTGTCGATTTATTTTAATATTTAACACATAAATTAAAAGTCTGCATACTTAAATATTAAATGTTTACCCACAAATTTCTTTATTTATTGTTGCCAATTTCAATGCGTAAGGGTATTAAGCGCTGCGTGTGAAAGTTTAATTTTTTTTCTGCTTTTTTTGAAGGCTAACTTAACTTTGTGTATGTGCGTACGTATGTATGTATGTACATATGTGTTCCGCCTTGTGGCTTTTTCGGTTCCGTTTCTTCTTGTATTATTATTATTTTTTATTACATTATATTTTTAAACCTAATGATTTAAGGATTAAACATGAACCATTAACCAACCACCATGCCAGCGACATCTTCATTATTATCTTCTCAACCCTGACCTGACCTCCTGCAAAGTTTTAACTAGCAACTGAGACAATGAGATCCCAGAGTCCAAGAAGACCCCCCAAAAGCATGTGCGCCTGTTAAATGCAACATGCGAAAACTCCAACACAGAAGAACAAAGAAAAACAAACAAATGGCAAAACGAAGCGAAGCGAAATGAACTTTTTTTTTGTATCTTTTCTTTCTTTCTTTTTTTGTATTTGTTTTTATTTATGAGGGGAGCAGTAGCAGAGCTGCGCAGAGCAAAGGCAAAAAGCTCTCTTTCTCCGTCTCTGTCTCTATTCCCCACTTCCATTGAAATTACGATGTTTCGGCAACTTTTGTTGCTGAAACAAAACGAAGACGAAGTTCAACGTGCCAACACAAGAACATGGGGATGGACGGATGGATGGGAACGTTGGAAATGATGAAACGGGTTGTGGGGAGGGGGCGAGAAATGTGGTCACTTGTCGTATTTTATGAGCGCCCAGCTGTATGCCGCATAGATTTTCTCACGGCCTCGTATAATTGCAGATTCCAGAGGATTATGAGACTCAATTCAGTCCTTTCTTCCCATACATCATACATACATATGTATGTACATACATATAATCAGATTCATCTTAAAATAAAAATTTGTGGCCTTTTGTAGGTTAACAGACTTGGATTTACCATATGAACAGTTATAGCCAATTCATTCTAACGATTTGAAAACAAATTAAGCAGACAATTTAATTTCGAAATAAAACATTTAAAATCGAGATACGAGAATAGGGCTAATTAAAAAATCAAGTCATTTGGCAGTTTTGTAATGTTTATCGTTTTATGAAATGTTATAATTTTTTTTTTTGGAATAACAAAAGATGCACATTTGTTTTAATGAATGAAAATAACCCAAGGGAAGCTGCAAAAATTTCTCACTAAGGCAGATTTAAAACCGATTTCATATGTATGTATTTATGAATATGTACATACATATGTGTGCCTAGGTATTGGGTCTTGTCTCAGTCATCAGGCAAATGCCGAGAGTTTTTATTGCACCATAAAGTAATTTACAAATGGGCGACATTACACTTCGAACGCAAAGAAGGCTAAAAAGGTTCAAGAAACAATTTCTACCTGAAGACACACACACACACAAATAATGCTGCTGCTGCTGCAATTCACGATGAGGAACGAACCGTTTTGTGTGTCAGAAGGAAGAAGATGTTTTGTGTCTTGCTTCCAGGCAGGCACAGAAAAAAATTAATTTTAAGGTGAAAGCAAATCAGCCAAAAACCATACGCTTTAAAAAAAAGGACAAAAGAAATAACAAATGAAAATTTCACCCTAGGCATCTGCCTAGGAAGATATGCACATACACACAAACAAATGTTCTTCTGGGATGTGTGTGTGCAGTCAGAGACATGCTGATGCATGCCTTAAAAATATGTTTACCTCCTTGCCTTAGTCCTCTGCTTCGTTGCACAACTTAAAAAGGTCAACTGCAAAAGGTGTGCGTGCATGAGAGAAAAAGAGAAAGATATAGATCAAGAGAGTGGAGAGGAAAGAAATGAGCCCGTCAGGCCATCATGCGGCAGTGCAGCTGCATAAAGAAAAAGAAGAAGAAGCAGATATTCTCATTGAAGTTTAGTCAAAAGTTTCCTTTCTCTCATTTTCCTTCTTTGTAAAACATTTTACAATCCGGTGATTTATTGGGGCGCAAAACTTTATTTTGATAAGAGACAAGAAAAATAACAACAAGCACTGCTAAAGGAGCAACAAAACTAATTAGATTCAGGAAGTTTGCTTTCCGTTCTAGAACTTACAACAACAACTACATACATAGAGGTTTGTTGTTTCCCACTTACACTGAATACGTCGCAGCGCAGCAGCTACCCCTGAGTTGCAGCTGCCACACACAGCACACACAGACCAAAAGGTTATCACACAAACACACACATACATACAGAGAGAGAAATAGCAGACCGTAACCCTTAATAATTTCATCATGGCCCGAAACTCTATTTTTAATGTAATGCTCTCTCAATTAATGCAAAGGGGAATTTACTTTGCCGTTTTCCATTTAGCATTGGAAAAAAGGGGAGAAGAGGAAAAGGAAGCGACAGAGACTACATTGATAAATTGTTTGAATTTGCATGTAATTGTTGAAAAATAGAAAATTCTGGAAAACGAGTCACAGTATAAACCCTCGAAATATGAGAACATTTTCAATTGATTCGATATGGATTACAGGATATAATAATACTAATGGAAGATTTAGGGCACTTTTAAATGTACTATGTATGTATGTATGTACATACAAATGGATGTATCAGGAGCGGATTTAAGTGTAGATCTTGCGAGGGAATTTTTATTCGTAATGATGAGAAAACTTTTAAATATACATATGTATACTTTTAACTTTTAAATATATATATGTATGTATGTATGTATGTATACATATGTATGTATGTATGTACATATGTATGTTCTTCATAAAAATAATTGGCCATATGAAAACTTTTGTCAGAGTTAATCAAATATATTAGCCTTACGCACTGTTATAATTGAAATATTACTGAAAATTAACCAATGGTCTTTTTGGTATGTAACATAGTGTTTCAACATTCGTGTTCATCTACTCGTTTTAGTTTTTGAAGGACTTTTGTAAGTCTACTCTGTAATCGAAACTCGTTATCCTATTCTTGTCGAATTAAATTACGTTTTAAATAACCTTTAGGACTTGGGCAGATGTAGTTATTTTTTAAAAAGTCAAAAATTTTCCAATGGCCTCTTGGTATACCATTAACCAAGGAAGATATCCTATTATCATAGCCCTTCTTCCCTACAGTTTTCGAATTTCAATTAAGAGAAATCATAAAAATTGACTTTAGCCCTTCAAAAGGTAGTCCATATAGAAGTCACAACTGCTGTTGTTCCCTTTTATTTTATTTTGTTTTTCTTTAGTTTTTTTTTTGTGACAGCTGCTGCTGCCTTCTCTGTGGCTGAATGAGCTGCTGTTCGCCTGCTTTTGATTATTACCAGCTGGCAGGCGTTGTCTTTGCGCCTGGTCTGCTCTGAGTAGTGCAACAATTACAACGGCAACCAGTAGATGCCGAGGCAGCAGCCACGACAACGACACCTGCCGCCCTTCTCAATGAGAATGTGGAGTAAAATGAAAAGGAAATTGACTTCGGTAGTTCCCCGATTTTTGTATACCCTTTGACTGTCCTTTTAAGCTGCCTGTAAATTGCCAATGAGGTAGAGTAAGCACTTTCAAATTGCCACTTGGATTTTCATTATTAACCGGACATGACTACGGCCAGACTGCCGACCACGCCTAGTTTGGGGCTGCAGCTTGCATACATAGATAAAATGTGATGTGTGCATATGTATATGTACATACATATGTAAGAAGACAAAGGGTAGAAGAAGGAAGACCACAGTGGTTTGATAACAGGCTGAAAAAGGTGTGTCCCTAACAAGGTTCCGGTGCAGACCGAGAAGCAGGTGGTTGGGTGGATTGGGAGGATGTAGTGTATACACACACATAAATATACATACATATATAAAACAGAACATTTGCTGATAAAAAAGCATTCATTTGCCTGTACACAAATTTATGATATCCTGATAAATTATGCAACTTATCATTGCGCGACTGAAGTGAATGTGTTTGTGTGGCTGGCGGGAATTTCTGGTATCTGTATTTCTTCTCTATCACTCTTAGAATTTTTTTGTTTATGTATTTGCATCATTATTGATTTTTTGTAACTTTGCGAGGGCTGGTCGATAAATAGGCGTGACTAGAAGAATTTAGAATTAGAAATTAGAATTTTCTACAATCTGTGCTATCAATCCTTCACCCAAACTAAGAAGTTGTTTTAAAAGCATTCTATGTATGTGAGATTTAGGATCAATGTTTTAAGATCAATGAGTTGGTATCGGGGAGATTCAGGATCATTGATTTCTAGTGCGGGAAAAACTGTGGAAACCTTCATAGATACATTATGTGGCTCAGTGATTACATGTTAGGTCAAGGTAGAGAAAAATACGTGATAGAATTCCCTTTGTTCAACTTCAAAAGGTCACAAAAAAGATTTACTTTCAGTTCCTTATCGCCCATACTCTATGCCCAGGATTCTTATCTAATGGTCATACTTGTTTCGACACGTGAAAAGTAGGCACTTTTCGATAAGTTGAAACTGCTTTTTCATTTTCATGTGAGAGAGTGATTGAGCGAGGTGAATATTTTTTACTATTCCTTCTTATCCTGTATTCCCAGTTTATGCTGTTTATGTGTTTGTGTATGTGCTTAAATATTGATTTTTTGGAACATCCAGCATTGAGAGAAAGAGAGAGAGAGAGTGAGGAAACTCTACATTCCATTTCCACACCGTTTCCACCGTTGGGGTCAGGTCAGTGCTTGCTCTGCACCTCAAGGACATCTTGACATTGGCATAGGTTCTGTCCCACTCCCCCAAATAACCTTCAAATAACAGTTACGCGCTGCTGCTGTGCGCTTTCTTTTTAACAGAGTCGGCAAAGAACTCTGTAAAAGCTCCCGCTCTGCGATTTTAACAGAATTAACAGGATGACAGATTAATTGTCCAAAAAACCTGCCACTTCACGCTCACAAAAAGAGAGTTTAGATGCGGGCAAATTGCTGATTGTTAGTTTAGAGTTAGATAGTTAGTCCTTACCATAGGGATTTCATCTTTGTTTATATTATGTACATACATAAATATGTATGTATTTTTATGCAGTCAGTCATCCATAGTGAATTAGCAGTTTAATTACATTATAACATATGTATGTACATATGTATGTACATATTTGGTTAGTAAATTAAATCTTTATTCCAACATCAAAATTTAACATTTTCTGACAATCACACATTATAATTTATTAAAATTTAATTTAACTAATATACGTATATGTACATATACATACATACATACATATGTATGTAAGTGTGTATGTATGTATTTATCATAAAATGGTAAAGGTGTTGCTCCTTAAAATAATTATTCACAAGGACATATAAATTTTTGTGATAATATTTGAATATAAATTTTTTTAAAATTAATTTTTATTGTTATTTTCTGTTTAACAAATTACATGTTAAGTTATTAAAAAAAAAAGGTCTTCCTGCTGCCTTTCCTGCTTTTGTTTTTTTAATTTAAGAGAAATAATTTGCCTGCAAATTTACTCTCTTGCCCTGTCTGCCTCTCTCTCTCTCTCTCTTTAATACTCTTGCTTGTTTTTGGTTTTGTTTTTGCTTTTTCGTGTTTTGTTGCCAACTGTACAACGTTCTGTTCGTTTCGGGCTTCGCCGCAAACTCTGTTAACAGAGTTGTGTTCTCACTCTACTGCTCTAACTCTCGCTCTCGCTCTCTCTCATTTGTGTGTGTATGTTGTTGCTGTTGTTTTTGTACGGCTTTAATTCTCTTTTGCCTTTTTTGTTGTTGGTGTTGTTGCTGTTTGCTGCCAGACACATAAAAAAAATGTATGTACATCCATACTTACATACTTGTACGTAGGTATGCATATGTATGTATGTACATTAGTTTTTGTCTCCCCCATTGCTTTGTTGTTACCACTTGGTGGTAGTTGGCAACATGTTGCTAGCAACAAATGTTTCTACTGGTGGTTGGTTTTCGTTGATGGGATATGTACATGTACATATATATTTTCTTTTCTTGTTTCTGTCAGTTCAGCAGTAATGGTTTCTTTGTGAAATCTAATTTTTGAGTCATACACCCACACATGTATGTATTTACATATATTACGGGTAGAAAAAGAGTTGTACATATTTTGAATAGGAGGCGGAGGAGGCGCCACTTAAAATTCTGGTCAGATATCTCATTGTCAGACTCCTTCTTCTTCTGCTTGTTTTTGTACTCCTCTGTGGGCATAAAACTTTCAATTTTGCTGATATCCGGTTTAGTTGTGGCCTTCTCAGACGATGGGAGATCTCTGTCTGTTGCCACACCCATACCCCCTCTCTCATTCACTCCCGCCCAACATTATCATCATCATCATCATCATCATCGTCATCCTGCGTGAATGTAACTCTATATGTGTTTACATGTTGAGGCAGTTGTTGTTGTTGTTGTGCCGCCTTGTGGTTCTGGTGTTGCAACATGAGTTATTTTTGTCGTTGTATATGTATGTATGTGTGTGCCCCGTTCTCCTTCTCCTTCCTCCTCTCTCCATCATCACAAACGTCTCGTCCACTCCTGCTGCTGCCCTTGGCGCGTGAAACTGGTTTTTGGTCTTTTGCTCCTGATCCCTCGTCATCATGTTGCTGCCTCATATAGAAAATGAAAACCTACACATACCTACATACAGATACATATATAGTATACCGACATAACAGATTGAGTTACATATTTTCCTCTGAATGTGTGTGTGTGCTATGGAATGTTATCCCTGCGCCTGGTTGATGTGATAACAGAAAAGACTTTCATTAGAGTAAAGCACACAAAAACCTAGAAAGAATGAGAACGAGAAAGCGCGGGAAACAATTTGCTTATGTCAACAAGTTGCAAAATTGTGATAAGAATGAGATGATGATGAAGTGTTTGCGATGGAATAAGATTCTTCTTAATGAAGAAAGAAACCCTCCTTTATACTGGGCACGGTCCGCTCAAAGGAGACAGCAAAAGAGAAATCTAAGGTGGTTGTCGAAAATTACTCTAAAATGTTAGTCAATTGCTAATAAACATGAGTTCTATGTAGTATCACCCAAGAACATGGACGAACCTAGAACTTGTTTATGGGATTCTATAAAAAAAGACAGATTTTTGGGCCTTAAAAATTCATTAATTCCCGCTAGAAAGATTTTGTAGTAGGATTTATCCAATTTAAAATGGTCACTTTGATGGCTTATTACTTGTGTCTCTCCCATTGGTTCTGTCCATGTCCCAAAAAGTATACACATTTCACTATAAGTTTTTCGTTTCGTTTCTCATCGATTTTTTGTGTTATTCTCTGATATTTTTAGGATGCTGCCGGTCCATCTTTGGATTTTTATGTATCCGATTCCATGCAGGATATGTTGGATGTGGACATACGTGCTGAGATAGCCAATGTTGTGGGCAGTTCAAGTGATTATACCTCCTCTCTGGATAATGCTCTCGAGGCTATATCGGCCATCAATAATAACAACAACAACACAAGCAACATCAATCACAGCAGTAACCACAATCTATTGGCTAGCAGTGCTTTGCATGCTTCACCCACAGCCAAATGGATGGGATCTTGTTCAAATTTCTGGTCTACACCAGATTACTATGCCGACGTGGGAGCCTGTGTGAATCCCATATCGGTTATGCCGTTGATAAATTCCAATTCATCGACAGTCTCATCGATGCTGGGATCACCTAGGAGATCAAAGAGTTCGTCCACAGCAACCCAGTCACGAACTTCAGGTGCTCAATCAGGAGGTGGAGGAGGAGGAAGTGGATCGTCTGGAGCAGTGCCCGCCTCACCAGGTCATCACAAATCCCATTTGACTTTCTCACCGGCCCAAATGAAGGTCACAGCTGGATCAATGCGCCGCGAGCAGGTAATGGCACACATACCCAAACAGATATCGGTGCCTTTGTCCTCATCGGTGATTGCAGACAATGGCACTACAGTGCCAGGGACAATGGCCACCAATTCGGTGTTGCAACAGCAGCAGCAACAGCGTCGTTCAACATCTTCCGTGGATTCAGTGCGCAAGGATCTGAGCAGTGAATTGCGTAAAGCCCGCTGCTCACCGATTCCCATTGTAGAGGAGTCCACCTCATGCTCATCAGTCACATCCTCTAATGGCAGCGGCAATGGCAACGGGAACGGCAACGGCAACAGCAACGTTACCAAGGTCAAAAGCAGCAGTCTCTTGACCAGCGGAAATCTCTCAACCAATACGATTAAACTGGCCCGCGGCATTGGTGGTCTGACATTTGCCAATAGCCTAACCTATAATAACCTGAAACAGCAATCTCTGGTTAAGCAATCGCCTGGTAGTAATCAATCCATTAGCCAACAGATTGTCCTTAAACGTGAGGAACTTGGCAAGCGAGGACTTCAGATAGGCAACAACAATAATATGAATGTTAGCTGTAGTACACCAAAGAGCATTGCCTCAGCGGCCAATTCACCGCATCATCAGATGCAGACAGGTTATAGTCTTGGTTCCCCGTCACCCTCCTGCTCCTCCTCATCGGTGGCTTCCTCCTCGCCCCTCAGCAATGGCAGCAATCTGGTGAATATAGCCAACAATTCCAGCAGCAGCAACGGCACAACAGGAGGACAGGCAAACAGTGGAGTGAAGCCGCTGCAGCAGAAAATAAAACTGCCACCGGTGGGCAATGCATTCCCAAAGCCAGCCTATTCCTATTCCTGCCTCATTGCATTGGCTTTGAAGAATTCGCGTGCAGGTTCTTTGCCCGTATCGGAAATCTATAGTTTTCTATGTCAACATTTTCCCTACTTTGAGAATGCTCCCAGCGGCTGGAAGAATAGTGTGCGACATAATCTATCGTTAAACAAATGCTTTGAGAAAATCGAAAGGCCCGTAACGAATGGCAATCAACGCAAAGGTTGCCGCTGGGCCATGAATCCCGAACGTATTACCAAAATGGATGAAGAGGTCCAGAAATGGTCACGCAAGGATCCATCGGCCATTCGTGGCGCCATGGTCTACCCAGAGCATTTGGAATCTCTCGAACGTGGCGAAATGAAGCATGGCTCGGCCGACTCAGATGTGGAACTTGATTCGCAATCAGAAATTGAAGAATCCTCCGATCTGGAGGAACATGATTTCGATGATACCATTGTCGACACGCTGCAATATCATCCAGACGATGAGGTCGATGAGGAAGAAGAGCTGCTCGAAGAATATGAAACCGAGGACGATGTAACCCATCATGCTGCCTCCAATGCGGCCATCGAGCATGAGTTGCTGGTCCAAAAGAATGGTGACTTTGACATTGAGGTGAGTTTGGGCAGAGAAATGGGAAAAAAAATCAACGAAAACTAAATTCTAATTTTTCTTTTTCCCAGGTTGATGAACTGTACGACGCCATCGATATTGAGGATGACAAGGAGGCAGTGCGTCGATCCATTGCCAATGGTGGCACACACATTATTGAGCTGAATCCCTGCGATTTGAATGCCAACGATGGCTATCAATTGGCCGCCAAGCGGGCGCGTCTTGATATCAACTATGCCATTGGTCCAGCCGGTGAATTGGAGCAGCAATATGGTCAAAAGGTGAAAGTTCAACCCGTCGTCCAAGTGCAAATGCACCCAACACCGACGTCCACTTACAATCGTCGCAAGATGCCGCTGGTCAATCGCATCATATAAGAAAAAATATTCCATACATACATATATATCTCTGTCTCTCTCTATATATACATACCTATATATATATGTATATATATATACTTAGTTTATTCACTTAGTGTTTAGGGTATTTGTAGTCTTGCTACGCTTAAAAAACAAAAAACCAACAAAAAAAAAAACAAAACAATTTATTTTCTAAGTTGATTTTCGTGTGCAGAGAGTTCACATTGCTCTCGGTTTGTTTCAACTGATTTTAAATCAAAAATCGAATTTGCCTCAAATATATTTTTGTTAATTAAACATTTAACACACACACACACACAACACACATACAACCATTAATGACCATGTAATCATTTCGATAAATTCCTTTAATTGACGCTCAACGAAAGAATCAACAATTTCTGTGTGACGAAACATAAAAAGAAAAGAACAATTTTTATGTTAATTCCATTTTTCTCTCAATTCCTTTTTTTTTTTTTGCTTATATATAATATTTTGAATTTTATTCCTAATTTTGATCTCTACAATTTATCAATTTGCATTAATTGAGAAAAGAAACTTGACGAAAGCAAAAACAAAATCAAACAAACCATAATCCAAACACTTGACGATTTTCTATGAACAACGAATTATGACTATGGGATCCATTAAAATTTTTGTTATTTCTATATAATTGTGAAATATTTTCAGCGAATGAAATATTAAATAAGTTTATGTTGAAAACAAATGAACATACCATATACATATATACACACACACACACAAACATACGCAAAGACACACACACACACACGCGAAACAAACAGATAACTTGCCGGTCCAGTATTCGTATGCCACATCGGATTTTTATAGAATTTTTTTGTATATGTATATTGTACTATAAAAGAAAGAAAATGAAACAATTTACTAATACGAAACAATTCAATTATATAACTGTGTGAGAAAGTAAAAAGTTCAGTCAATTAAACTACAAATAACTTCTATACGATGCTTTGTATATAAATTTACAAAAAAAAACCCTTTTGTATACTATAATCTAGTTTTAAGAATGACATGTACCATTTGCTATAAAACAGAACCAGGAAACAACAGGATAAAACATCATAGAAAACAACTAAACAAAAAGAAACGTGAACCAATAAGACTTGAAAAAAACGACAGTAAAACGGATCAATCCTCAAATTTTAAATAGTACAAAAGAGCATATATTTAGCTTAAGAATTAAAGTGTAAAAACAGAAATGTTTTTTGATTTTTTTTTTTGATACAGTTTAAGGTTCATTTCCTTCCTTTTCTATCTATTTGTATGCTCATACCAGGAAAATAGAAATGTTTCAAAATAAACTCCCAACTCTTCTGTATTGTGTCTTCTATAGATTCTGAAATAATTTGCATCCATTTCAATATACATTTATTGTTGTAACATTTAATCTAATAATACATTTATACATCCAACAAAAAATACATTTATATATGTACATATATATAAATATATATGCACTCGTGTATGTACAGTTGTAAGTAGTATTTAACAAATTTTAGATTATAAGTTAAGTTCTTTGTAAATTCACAAAAACAAATTACAAATCATACAATTTTTTGTACAGAGAATTGTTGAAAGAAAATCAATTTATTACTGCAAAATTGAAACCAAAAACAACAAAAACAATTTTAAAAAAAGAAACTTAAAAATTAATAAACAGAAAGCCAACAAAAATATTGTGTAATGCCATTTTAATTATGTTTTCAAAAGCCTATGAAACGGAATCCATTAAAAACCATTTAAAAAAATAGAGGTAAACGGAAAAGCTTTGACATACTTAAAAAGAAAAGAAAGCTTTCAGTGCAATATCTTACCCTCTCCCAAAGCAAAGTTTTTAAACCAGAAATCGGTATAATCTTAAGGATTTTTTTACTACGCTTTTGACTAGAATATCAATTGAAATTGGAAACGTAATTGAACAGAGAAATAGAGAACCTTTAGTGACTTCAGCAGCTGGACTTGCATTATTTTTTAAGGCACGTCTTATGAGTTCTATTATAGAAAGTGCTACGGTCGATCTCCTCTGTCTTGTAAAAAGATTTTATAATCAATAAAAAGGTGTTAATTAACTTACCAAACTACAGTTCCGAGCAAAACATTGAAATTGGCAAAAATTTAACTTGAAAAACTCTTAATATTCTTAAAATCTCCTAACTTTGGTAAATATTAATCAATTTTTTAAAATGTCATCTTATTTTAATGCTTTTAAATTCAATTTTAAATTGGAATGTAAATCATGCTAACTATTAATTCAGGTTTTCAAGCAAGGCCACAGAAGAAAAAATTCTTCCAATAAACCTTAATATTAGAAGGCTCTCAATTCTGAGAATTTAAAAAATTCAGATCTTTATTTTCAAGTTAGAATAATGTCTTTTTGAAAACCAGTGTCAGTTTTTGGGTTAAAAATTTATTTCTTCAAATAGTGTTTGATGTGATTTTAAAATATGTTAAATTGCCATTTAATTGAGATATAGCCTTTTGAAATGGGTCAAAATATTGACTGAAAAAGAAGCAAGTTAACCAAAAATCTATTTTCAAAAATTCTAAAAAAAAACATCTCTCCGTTACTTATGTTCTAACTCTCACATTGAAAAGTGATTTCCTAATTTGAATAATGACTCCGATATTTAGGTTTTTCGATTGCTATAAGACCCGCAGTGGCTTAATCCGGCAGTCTAAAGATTCCAACTTTGATAAGCCTGGTAAAAGGATGAATATTATAAAGTTAATAGTTTTCCGTTTAAACCCAATCAGTGAACAAAGTTTGTGTTTAAATTTCAGGACATTTTTGTTTTTATTTTCACATACATAAATATTTCCGATAAATTGTCAAATATTTCATAGATTTTCCTTATGCATGGCCAAAAAACAAATTCATTGTTAGGTAATTTTTAAGGAATTACTTTTGTTGGTTCATCTCTTTAATTTTTGGTTGCTTTTCTTTTTTCTTAGTTTACTTGAGTTGAAGCCAGTTGTGCGTGGGGCTATTATTACATATATAACTCGTAGTTTTCTTACAGATATATATATATATATATATATATATATGTACATATCGTACACAGGTTGTTTTCAAAACGTTTTCAAGTATCAAGCTCTGCGTTTCAATTTTCGGATTTTGATGAATTCGTCAACAGCCGAATGCTTAATTAATTGTTTTTTGTGGGAATATACTAAATCAAATGTGAGGATTTACGACTAGATAGTTTTATATAATATATATATATTAATTCATTTGCATCTTACAAAATTGGGTTCTCAGATTTGTTGTTGTTGCTTTGTGTGAGGGTTTATTGTTTGCTGCTTTGAGTAAATTATCTAAAAAATGGCATAAAATACTTTTGATAAGCGCCTCTCTGTGTTTAAAATACATATATCTCTTGTATATATATAAATATGGTTCAGGAATTATAATAAAAAATTAGCCACTTGTAGTTAAAATATATACCTATATATTATATAGATTTTTATATTTATCTGTGGTAAATTTTGGGTAT
Source organism: Drosophila insularis (assembly GCA_018903935.1). Lineage (NCBI taxonomy): Eukaryota > Metazoa > Arthropoda > Insecta > Diptera > Drosophilidae > Drosophila > Drosophila insularis. The sequence continues at coordinate 7,211,332 of JAEIFP010002295.1, forward strand.
AAGTGTGTGTGTTTTTTTTTTGGGTGTAAGTCGGTGTTTTTTTTTTGTTTTTTTGGTTTTATGTAGTTATTTTGCACATTTAAGGCCTGTTTGTTTTAGCTTAGCTTAGTTAAGTGGTTCCATCATTGAGCAAATTGTTTGTTTTCCATATACATATGCATGAGCTTTGAATTTTGTCTCAAATAACATTCGTTTGCCTCTTTTGGCTGTAAGTGAGCGTGTTTATTATGCAGTGAGCGGTGCGCGGTGCGCCCTGTGCTGTATATACCTACTACTATATAGTCATTTGTTTTCGATTTTCGATTTGAAACCAGACAAAACTGATGGACTGAACATCTGTCTCTCTCTCTTAAGGATTATAAAAAATAAATAAAAACACAAAGCATTTATATTCCAGATAGATTACAATTACTAATGCACATCCATATACTTAAACTAAATAAATGTATGTATGTATGTATGTATGTTTGTTTGTATATAATTATATATATATTATGCATACACAATCGGAACAGACAAGGCTGACCATTAAAGGTGTTACACTTGCTGTTTGGACGGTTGTTCACTTGAATGCGGGCAATCATACACAAAATTATGCGTCTGCCTAAAAACTAACTTAAACGACTATAAACTAACACACACACACACACATACACGCACACATTAGACACATACACATACAAACATACATATAAACACAGGGGATTTCTCTTCTTCGACTAGTAAATGCAAGTTCAAAAAATTAAAAATTTTTGCGGAATAAACAGATTACAGACTACATAAAACACTACGAATACTCAATAATATAGCTGCGCATCTGTAGGATCGGCAACATATGTAATCCTCCCACCATTCTCATGCTCATCATTCTTGTTTCTCATCATTCTTGTTTCAAACGTTTGGCCTCGTTCCCATTGCTGCCATCGACAGGATTCGAACTTCGGCTTGTCTGCTGCTCTGTTTCATTCGTAATATAGGCGAACTGGCACTCGAACTCAAAGTCCATTTCTTTCTTCTAAACAAAAAGAGGTTTTAGATCTGTTAATTTCAAGTTATTTGGAACTCTTACCATACGCTCACAGATAACAGCAATGGCTGTCTTTTGCTGTGCCTCGGCTATTTTATGCTCCACCAGATAGAACATATACTCATCAAATAGCAGACGTATCAGATGGAAACTACCAAAACTAGAGGCAGAGCGTAATGTTAAATCTCTGATGATCATGGAACTGTAGAAACTCCACTTCAATAGAAATTGGCGGGCAGCTCGAGCATAGCTTGGTTTTCCAGTATACTCCTCCATGGCAGATTCAACAACCAATTGCAGCCAGCTGGCCCATTGTTCCAGTGAGCTTTGCTGTTGCAGGGCTGCCTTAAAGTCATTCTCTAGACGCTGAACCACAGCCGGAGCACATTGGCTTACCCAGGCAGCTTGTTCCTGTTAAGGTACATTAAATTAGCTTAAATATATTCTCATTTCTGATTATCTATGACCTACCTGAACATTGTGAAAGTCCACACGATTTAGATCGCTCAACATTTGTGATATTTGTGCGCCATTCTGAAGAACAGCTCGTGCTGCCTGGGCCAAATGATTGAGAGAGGTATAACGTCGCAATGTCTGACAAAAGGCCGATACAGCACTTGTCTTGATTTGTGCCAACTGCTCGGGAACACCAAGCATACTTTCGCATAGCCACAGTTCCAGATTCTTGGCAAAATTGCGTATGGCCTGAGTGAGAGCATTTGGTATGGAGCGTAGGACATCGGGTATTATGACATCAACAGTATTCTGATAGAATTGATAGTCCACCTGGTTAAGAGAGGGGTACAAAAATACCATCATTGGTCATTTATTGGTCCCATTCATAGTGAATAGTTTTTTTTTTTTCACCCACCTCTCGTACAAATTTTTGCACTTCTGCGCAATGGCACAATAGATACAGTTTCGTCTTGCTCAGGTATTTCTCTTCCTCGCACTCATCCAGATTGTTATTATCCGTGGTACGCCAAAAGTCACGCAATAGAAATTCCACAGTGCCAAATTCCAAATTGAGTACAGCATCCAAAAATGATTCACAATGTTCACGATATAAAGCACGAAACGTGTCCACATCCTCCAAAGTTAGTTCGCTATTAAAATTGTGACTAAGCTCGATGGGCGGAAATGAGGGCAAGGCGCTAGTTCCATCGCCAATGTACTACAAAGCATAAGAGAGAAAAACACACAAAATGAATAAAAGAAATCAAAAACTAGATCAAGATAGGCTTGAATCCAACCTGAATGCATGCCTCATAGGTCTCTGGCTTAAAGCTGTGCTTCTTGGTTGTTGTGCTGCTGCTGCTGCTGCGATGAGAATTCGGGGTACAGACCATGCCATTGCTGCCATTGGAGGAACCACCCAGCTGGCTGGATGCTGCAGTGCTGCTGCTAACACTCATAATCGTTCCCGAGCTGCCCGAGGAGGGGCCATAACTGTTATGGCCATGCAGCGATTTATCCTCCATGGATGATTGTTGATTCAACAGCGAGCCGGGCTTTATGCGTATGCCATAATAATGGTATTTGGAATTTCCGCGCGTGCCCAGGCGACGTGTGCGCAGGCCGGAGAACACAGAGCGTATCAGCTTCCCGAAGCTGGCTGCATTCACTGGCTCCAGTTTCTGTTCGTTGCAATGCTGCATATAATGATTATACAGCGTGGAACGTGGCAGACTCACACCGTCGGCCGTCTCGTAGTTGCGTGACAACCATTTGATCTTAAACAAGAGAAAGCGAGATGTCAGTATGCCGTATGCTGTATGCTGTATCCTGCAGAGGGGCGTAAACACCATCATCCCCCTTGTTGAAAATATTAACCCCCATCCACAATGGGGCAGTGGAGGGGGCCGACTTACCGTTGCCGAGGCAATCTTGTTGCTACTGCCCAGAGCGCTCTGCTCAGAGTCGGGTGAAGCGCCTCCACCGCCTGTGCCCAGGCTGCCACCGCTGGCCGAGTTCGTTGTCGTCGTTGAGGTGGGCGTCTGGGGCGTGCTCTGTGCCTCCTGTATGTAGGCAACCTCATGCTGCAGCGTTTCCCAAGGGTTAGTCAATGTCACTGGCATGTCAGTTGGCTCCCACTCCCGCTCCCTACTCACCGTCAGGCTGTGCGGCGAGTCTCGGCTATGAGACTGCGAGGAGCCATTCAGCAGCAGGCCCTCCTCCACGGGCACCAGGTAGGGCAGCGTTGTGGAGTGGGCATTCGGCGTATTGCCCGTCGTCGTCGTCGATGCTGGCCCATAGTTGCCAGTCGCTGTTGTCGAATAGTAAGTCTGGCCATTGCTCTGGTAATCTCCCACAGGACAAAATGGATACGTCCTACAAAAAAAAAAAAAAAAACAAACACACACACACACACACACACAATGTGGGTTAAAATCATTTGGTCAATTGGGATCCAAAGACCTCGTATTTCCTCTCTCATCACATTAAACTTACATTTGCGTCTGACTGGAATTGCTGTGATACAAATCAGAGTCCACATATTGCACTTGATAGTTCTGCTCCTGACCGGATACTGCAAGAAGTGAGCAACAAATTATTTACTTTTAATAAACGACAAAATGGGATACTATATTTTTTATTATATAAACGGAATAATTGTCACCAAGAACAATAAAAATGTTCTATAATGTGACAGCGAATTAAAAAAAGGATGCTTATTCAAAGTTTCGCATTCCGATTTCTAGATTTTGGGATGGTTTATAAAATATCTAAGTAACTATTAAAAACATGAACATTTATCATATGTTTCATTAATAAAAATATGTCATTTCACTGTGGTAATTACTTAAAGCAATCTATGAATGACTTAGACTTGCTAAATCTTCAGTTTAAGGATTTTAATCGACTTTAATGTGATTTACTTAAGAACAGAACACAAAGTTGAAACCGAAAGCAAAATGACAGTAAATTGGAGTATTTATTTTCTTCCTGGAAGCTTTTAAATTTAGTCTGTGAGGAGGATTTGTACAAGTGGATATATCGACTTTCAGGCGGATAAAAATATATAAAATAATCATTAACGATTTCTCAAGAGGTTGTCTGTAATTATCTAGAGATTGATACCAGTAGCGGATCGTGGTTAAATTTCGATATCCAAGAACGATTTCTGCCTCCAATGGCCGATTTCCCTCACCAAAATTATGAGCTAGTCACCAGCTCAAACCAAAATATAAAATTTAGAGTTCGATTTGGCACGAATTTGCTTACATTTCTGTTTCAGTTTTTAAAACCCTAAATGGTGGTAAGTATTCTCAACATTTTAAATATGTACATTTCTTTAAGTTTATATATATATAATATTTGAGATTTTTAAAAGTTTCCTTGTAAAAAAAATTAATTTTTAGGAAATCTTGATTTATTACAAAAATTTGCCAAATTCAAGCTTTCGAGGTTTTAATGCAAACTTGAAGCTTACTTTCTAATACACAAACTGATATATGAATTTTAAAAATCGGTTGAAAATTGGCAAAACTACAGGTTCACAAAGTTTGGGTTATTTGAGATTTTTAAAACTTTGATTAAACAAAATGTAATTTTTACGAAACTTGGCCAAATTTAAGTTTTTGGGCTTTTAATGCATACTTAAAGTTTTATTTTTAATACACAAACTGATAAATGAATTTCAAAAAATAAATGTAGTTTAAAAATCAGTTTGCCATGGTTGTCTATGGCGTTATTATACCATTGAAAATAGGGATTATTAAGTTTGGTCAGAAGTGTGTAACGGATAAAAGGAAACATCTTCGACCATATAATGTATATATATTCTTGATCAGCACGACGAGACGTCCGTCCGCGACGCGAAATCCTCCTAGACCGTATGAGCTACGGAGCTTTGTATATCTCGGAGTCAGCCGGATCGGACCACTATATCATATTGCTCCCATACACGAACTGTGTCTTTTTCCAATAATTTCGTTATTTTCCAAGCTATGGCCATGAAATTTAATATTTCTGAGATTAATACACCTCAAAATGAGTGTGCCAAATTTGATTAAGATCGGGTGACTATATTATATAGCTCCCACAGGAACGATCGGTCGAAAACAGTAACTTTAATCTACTGTTATTGTTATTTTCTAAGCTATTGTCATACTGATTAATATTTGTTATCTTAATATATATAAATCTCGTGTCACTATGTTTGTCCTCAATGGACTCCTAAACCACTTAACCGATTATAACCGATTATATAGTTCGATCTAACTTGAGAGATAGGATAGTTTAAATCTCAAATTATAGTCGCAATTTTAATTTATTGCTAATTATTTGCCTGTAAATTTTAGCCACAGCAACGCGTGGCCTGGTCAGCTACTAGTTTTAATATATGTATCTATTAATAACTGTGACGAATTTAACTATATTATATAGCTCTCATATAGACTATAAGACATTTTATATAAATCGTTTTGCCACTTTGACGTCTATTTGGCATGGAAAATTAACAACAAATACTTGCAAGGGTATTCAAACTTCAGCCCCGACGAAGTTAGCCCCGACCCTCTGGTATTTAACCATAAAGTCTAGGTCTAATCTCGTTTGAGCTTTTGATTTCGAGGAATGAAACTTGCCAAGGCCACTGTACTTATCCTTATTGCAATCCTCAAGACTTTGTTGTGTAGCTTAGAAACTTCCTTTGCATATCATTTTGAATGGGAAAACGTTTTAAAAGTTTTCCATAAATGCACTTAATAATTTCGTCTCAAGTTTGTTTAACTATTTGCGAAAAGTTATGTAATTTGGTAGAAAACTTGTGAACTGTAAAAGAGTTTGGCATTTCCATCAAGAATCATTTTCAGCATAATCAATGGGTCTTTTATTGATTAGAATTAATTCTCAATGGCACTCTTTGTGGGTTGCAGATGAAAAAACATTTGCACTTTTCATTTGATTTTGTTTGACATTGAAAAGAGAGCACTTGACACACACACACGCACACACACACACACACAGAGAGAGATGAGTTTGGAGCAATTAAAATACGAAGAAGATGCACAATATTTACCACCGCAATAGGACAAATTGTTGTGACGTCGATGATGATGGTGATACATTGTTGAGGTCGAGGAAGCTGCTGCTGCTGCTGCAGCCGAAGTAGCCGATGCGGTTAGACAGCTGGTGGCGGCACCAGAGGACGATGTGGAGGACACCGACAGGGAGGAGTAGTTGCTGTAGTTGGCAGCAGCAGCAGCAGCGGCAGCAGCAGCACTTGCGTTTGCCACAAATGTCTGATGATGGTGATGATGATGATGATGATGTAGTTGCAGTTGCAGTTGGGCGGGCGCCGGAGGAGGCTGCGTCGTTGCCTGGCTGGGAATGGCTTCCGGTGGCAGTCCAGTAGTGGCCACTGTTGGTGGGAACTGTTGCTGACGCTGCGACAGCTTACAGCGACACTTCTCGAGAAGATTTGTGTAGACAGTGGCTGCGGCACTTATTGTTGTTGGCGGAGGCGGCGGCGGCGGCGGAGTTGGATGCGGCGGTGGAGGTGGGGATGGTGGTTTGGACTCTAGTTCGAGCTGATGATTGTGATGCAGGTGATGGTGGTGATATTGCTGCTGTTGCTGGTAAGGTTGATGCTGCTGCTGCTGCTGATGCTGGTGGTGTTGATGCTGATGGTGACGCGTCTGGCAGTCAAAGCCGTATCGCGAATGCATTCGTTTGACTTTGAAATGTTGCGCGGGGAGGTGGCAACCACAGCCAGTGAAAGTTTGTACGGGTTTTACTCCAGACCGGACTACTCTCAGATTTCTAGTAGATTGTGCCCCAATGGAGCCAGCAGTGTTTGTCGTATCAGTGGCAGAAGGAGCAGCCGTGATAACCACATGCGGATGGCGGGGTATTTAAACCGAGACGCGACCTGATTGCTACCTGGCTGCTGGGTGCTGGGTGCTGGTTGCTTTGGGCAACTGCCCAACTACTGCCCAGTCTAGTGGCGGAAACACGGTAGTGAGGGACCAACACGAACTTGACGCTGCAGAGATTGAAAGCGAAAGCGAAAGTTTGCCCTGTGCGCGACTTCTGGGCGGCAGCAGGTGGCAATGGCAATGGCAATGGGGCGGGTGGTGGTGGTGTTTCGAATGTCGGATGATAGCGTCGTGGAAACGGAGCAACCAGTACGTACGAACGGTAGAATTACAACTGAATCCAAAATCAAATGTTATCCTAGCAATATGCCTCCGAAAATAATGAGGACGACGACAGCGGCGGCGGCAGCAGCGACGCAGCAACGAATTAAATTACAACAACGGCGGCAACGACGGCGGCGGCCTGCGGTGGATGAGTGAGTGGGAGTGGGAGTGGGAGTGGAAGCGGGAATGGGAGTGGGTGTGCTCTGGATGCTGCTTACCCATCAACTGCTTGCCAACGATGCGACGCGGGGAAGCCATGTTGTCGCGTCGCCGTAGCAAGTAATCTAACCCAAACCCCTCCAAAAAAAAAGAAAAGAAAGAAAATAAAACTAAAGCACCAGAGCTAAAAGGACGAGGCACAGGCAGTAGTAGTAACAGGCATCCCCCGTCGTTTTATTTTTCAAACGATGCCAGCTAATTCCGGGCTCAAAGTCGCATTTTCTCGGATCTGTACAAGTGGCAGTCCGGCATGAGATGCGAGCGAGATGGCAACAGCATCAGGACCGGGACGTCAAGGCAACGCAGCCAATCAGGCGCCACCCTTCGACCCAGCCACAGTCCCAGTCAATGGTGGTTGCTAGGCTGTTTTTTTCTCTCGCTCTCTTTTTCCATCTCACTCTCTCTCTCTCTCGGCTTACGTCGGCAACGTTTTGGGTTCTCTCAACCACCCACCCACAGCTAACCACCCCAAAATATCCCGGATGCTGTACTTTCGTCCTGGCCAACCAAATCGTTTGCTGCCGGCACGCGCCATCGTTTCCTCTGATAATTGTGTGTGTAAGAGTGTGTGTGTGTGGGTGGGTGGTTTGCTTCTGAGTGTGTATATCTCCCGTTAGAGTTTTATTTTGATTTGGGGTCTTGGCTGGGGGCCATCCACCTGCTTGAATCTTTTGCGTATGAACAAGTCAATGGAATTTTTTACATATTTTTTCACGTGGTCTCCACATTGGACTCAGAAATATTTGTCATATTAGTTTTGCCCATACTGTGGCGCTCCTTCTTCCCGGGGAATGCAACTATGCTCATGTGTGGTAAGGTCAAGCTGTGTGGCTGCATCTCTGGGACTCTTCGTTGCCGTGTGGAGTGTGGTTTTCATGTGGTCAGGCGAGCTAACATGTAACTATAATCAGGCGAAAGCCAGTCCCCTGCAGGGCAGCAAAGGTATCCAAGGGCTTTAGTTGAAACCGCAGCACAGCAACTGACTTTATAGTTTCCAACTTGCAAAAAGTAAAAGATATTCCGCTCAAGTTCCTAAGAAGACCGCCGCAAGTTATGTACTTAGTCAACGAGGAGGTTTCAATAATAATATTTGCACTTTAATTCAATTTAAAAAAGATAAGATTCTGGAGAGAGAGGCTTTACTCGTTTTAGTAAGCTTGATTAACAACAGCAAAAGATTAGAGACAAAAACTAACACTGAACCTATAATTTAATCGGGTGCTTTAACAGTTAACTGAAATTTCAATTACATTTTCTCAATTATTACAAAGAGATATTAAAATTCACAATGAATATGTTGCTAAAGCTAATTAAAATCCTAATTTAACAGTGTGAGATCTGGGGCTGTGGAATGGGAGGCACTGTGCCCCTAAAGTATGCAAGGGTCATTCAAGAATTTGCCTTTTGAAACATCTAAAGAAATTTCGGAATGTTCTGTGAATGAAAAAATAGTTCTTTCTAGACAATTTTTAAGTAACAAGACACACGAAAAGTTTCAAGTTTGTTAAAAACATTAAATACTTTTCCAGCCTATGGCAAACTTTAAGGACCTAAGTTCCCCTCATGATTAAATTCAGTATCTCAAAGTTATTCATTCCATAAATCAATTCAATTTTATATTATAAGCACATGAACCTTTAAGAAAAAAAGAATGTATTATGCTAAAGTTTAAAGGATCAGACACAAACTGAGTTACATATTTACACTAAATACTTTTGAAATAGTTCAAAAAAGTGTTTATCATCCAAAGAATCTAAGAACTTTAAACGTAACAGATTCGAAACATCAGTAACTTGTATTAAATATCAGTTATAATCCTTACTCTTTAAATTATCTCTATAAGATGATGAAAGCTCTCCATTTCATTATCAAAATACAAAATTTTGTGCAGTTTAAGTTAGTAAATAATTTCAGAAACGGTTTTAAGTTACTTTATAGTAAACACAGACAAATTCTTTTTACTCTAACTGGTATGTTAAATATTTTAGGTCAAAGCATATTGCAAAATTTGATTAATATTTACCTTTAGCTACTAATTGAGGTGTAGATCATTTATTTTAATATTAAATAAGAATAATAAATTCATGTCTTTCATCTTTAGCTATGAATAGAGTTCTAAAAAGTATTGTATATTTGATATTATCAAGTTTTCTTTAGTTGGCCTAATCTCAAACATTTGTGCAGATTCTCAGGAATAGAATGCTCAAATAACCGAGCAACCACACAAGACTCCATCTCCACTTCACCCCACATCCTTCTTGGAATAAATAAACGTTAAATGCTAACCAAATTTGATGCATGCCATGAAAATGGGTAAAACTTTTCAACCTTGAACGAAATTTAATTGTCAGGATAACCGACAAGTGCAGCAAAATAAGGGACATCCTTTTTAGTTGTTGTTTTCATTGTCAATTGGTCAGATCTAAGAGATAAAAGGAGAGAGGGAGATGGGTGAGAGGGCAAAAGATAGCAGATTATCTGAGCTAAAGTCTCGAGTGCATTGTAAACAAAGTTAACCTTCCTCCACTTCAGCTCACCCCCCTCATAATGTTTCGTGGTGTTGATTTTTGTTTAACGATAAAAGTCTTTTTATCGTTTACATCAAATTTTGATTTACACTAAAATGTTTTTCTTTTCTTTTCTTTTATTTTGGTCTATTTACACAATTAATAGAAGCCCAACATATGCTCATTTTCCCCTGTACTGTACGCAATCACATAGAACCACCTCAAAAACTAGTTAATTGGAACTTGAAACTGGTATGGATTCCCTTTCGTATTCCACTTATTTCTATTTTTGTACTTTTTTTAGTTGCTGTCCTCGTTATTAAATTTTTAAGCTTTTCTGCCTCGTCAATTTGATGAGGACCTAACAAATCCGTATCAATTGAAATATTCTATACACATATATTTGCTGGGAGTGATAGCGAGGGTGGACACGGCATGGAGTGCACTCTTTGGCAAGGATAAGATTTAAATCATAACGATATTGGCATACCCTTTAAAAAATAATCTTTCAACAAACGACTTGACTGAAAAAGTTTCTTTTTTTTAAATCTAGAAAATGAAATCTAGATCTCCATTTCATGAACATTTTTTATGAACAAATCAACTAATCAAATCAATATGCTCTTTGCCATGTGGCTAAACATTAAAAGCAGTACACTTGAAAAAACTAGAATAGATTATGAAGTAGATCATTTAGATCTACCTCAATAAGAAGACAAAAGAAAAACTCTTTTCGATTGGTAACCATGTTTAAGATCTCTAATTCGTTTCATAGATAGTATAATTTATATTCTAACTGCATTTTTTGATTGGAATATTTAGTTAAGTTGGTAAGATTAAAGAGTTTTCGTAAATTTTGACATTCCAACAGATATAAAAGTAAAGCCCTTTATGTTTTTTGACTATCCATATATAATAGTTCTAAAAATAAATCCATTCATTAGGTTGAATTGTTGTTGAGGCTTTCAAAATTGATTGAAAATCGGCTTAGATTATATAAAAATATTTGACAATATCAAAAAAAAAAGGTTTAAGGCTAGAAACAAGACTTTTCTCTTTTTTTAAATTAAAAATTTAATATGCGAAATGAATTTGATTACGTTATTCGAAAACAAGTATTAAATTTTGGTTTTCAAATCGAAAAAAGGTCTGGAAAGGTAAGAAATTCGTTAGGGGCTTGAAAAGGGTTTCCTAAAATGTTGAAACTTTCTGTATTTTTTTCTCCAAGTGTATTAATACCCAGCGGGCGGTTATTAGAGAGCTGTTGCGTCTAGTCAACAAAATGCTTCTGTCCAAAAGAGTCTTCCATATTGTAATCACCCTGCCCTGCCCTGTCCCTAGTTCAAACCTCTCAATTTGTTGTGATTACCCCGATGTCTGTCTGTCAGTTTGTCTGTCTGTTACCTATACCCTGCTACATAGTAGAAATTTTGCTATTTACCCTCGACTGGTGGTGGTAATTTGTTCGCTAATAAAATCAAGTATCATGGGCAAACATTCGACCCTTCCGCCGATGACGGCGGCATCAATGTCTCTGATCTCCTGCTGCACACCGAGGTAGAGAGATATAATAATAATAGATAGTGCTCACCAAGTGTAATCTCGATTAGTTCATTGTTTGGCACTGGAGTGGAATATAATAATTATGTGTGTACGAGATATCACTATCATTGTCCTTACCCCCACCACCATCCTCACCATCCTCACCATGCTCATCGTCATCATCCAGTCTCATTCTCTGTCATCTCCCAGCTGCACTTTGCTACACTTTTTGTTACTTTTGCTTTTGCACGTGCCACAAACTGGTGTGGCGCATTCGCCGTGTTTCCCTCCACCTCCTGAGGCACAGGTAAGCTTGTCTACTAGTATTATCCCACAACGGGGTGTGCCTCTCTCCCCCCTCTCTCTCTCTCTGTATGTCTCTGGGTAGAGCGTGCGCTTCGTTTTTCAAATTAAGTCCTTTTAATTGTGATATCAAGGCAAACGTTTAAAACTTGCCCGGATTTTAAGCTGGTTCTGGTTCCCTAACCCTCCTCACACTCTGATAAAAACCCCGGGGGAGTACCAACAATGTTGTTGATACTGTCATTAATGCTTGTTTACTATGCCGCGACTTTTGCCGTTTTATTGTTTGTTTGCTCTTGGTTTCCGCTTTGATTTCACACGCTGCAAGGTGCAGGGGCAGGTCGTGATACGGATGACGCGAAATTGCTGCTTCCGCTTTTTGTTTCTGTTTCATCTCCCATTTTCTCTTTTTGTTTGGTGGCATTTCCGCGTATATGGAGTTCTACAAAAAGAATAAAACCATGCCAATTTTTTCTTTCCTTTTTTTGGCTTTTCATTCAGATTTATTTTAATTAAAAAAGTTGTTCAACAAGCAACTATCACAAAAAATGTGTTTTTTAATGACATTTTTCAATCTTTTTAAATTGTTTTCAATCAAACGAGAATATTTTGTATGATTCTCAGTTAAAAAAGAGATAAAAATCTGTATTTTTGCGCATAAAAATGGAGAAAGAATGAAAAAATCTAAACTTTTTAACAACTGAAAGAGATTTTGGTTTGATTTGATGTAATAACATTAAGATAAGCCCACAAAATCCTGAAGAAAGTGAATCGATAAATAAGCTCAAATTTAAACATATTTTATAACAAGTTATCCTTTGCCCATTCTTACTTTAATGTCCTTAATAAAGCGCAATTAGAGTTAATGAAACAAAAATGGAACTGTAAAGCAAAATTGCTGATAATCAATAAGTTGAATAATGTTATAAACTATATAAGATCTTGAGGTGAAATAATGTTAAACGTTTTTATAGAAGATCAAATTTATGAGAATTTTTAACATTGGCAATGTATAGACAAATGTTGAATGAGTTATTTTTAAAGTTATGATAAATTGAATCTATTTCCTAGATCGTTTTAAGTTATGTTTAGAAATGTCTAAAAGGTTTTTTCTGAAATTTCATAAATTTTTGCTTAATTTTTATGTTAATTTGTATAAATCGGACTTAAAGGTTTGGAGAAATACTCTAAATATTAAAATATTTGTACATAGAACAAATTATATAGTTAGTTCCTTTTCATTTTAAAAGAAAATACATTTCAGTTTAATTAAATTTTAACTAGATAATCTCTTAGAAATTGTAATCTATCTCATATCCCCCATATTAGCTATTGGGAGGTCGGAGGTAAGGAAAATCGATTGACGATATCAAAGTTTAACATGCATCGCTTTAAGATGGAGAAATTTCCCTTCTCTAAATATTTGGACATATTACTTCCCTTACAGCCTGTTTACCAATCTTCATAAGGAAAACAGAGATTAATCTGATTGATAAACTTATAGCTAAAAAATTCCTTTTTTTTGTCCTATCTCATAAGTTTAAAAAATAGGTTTTGGAAAAAAATAAAATGAGAAAATGTTAAGCTTAATAGAAAACAATATAACTTGAACTAAATAATGTCAGTTAATTATTCCCCAAAAAGATTTTATCAAATGGAACATCTCTTACAGTAAATAAATGGTTTAATAAAATATCAAATTGCTATATATTTCATACGAAAAGTTGGGATAAATTGTCTCGTTGGTGTTGTATAATGGGGATAACTTACCCGTTACGGTAATAAAGGGGGTCCCATCCTCATCCTCCGCTGTCTGGACCACAGTCACTTGGCCATTGGCCACTTGTTGAGCCAGATCGACGCCATCTTTGATTGCACTTAAATTGGACATGGTGTGAATGGTGGCAGTGCCGGCTGTATCCGTGGTTGTTATGGTGCCAGCACCATTGCTGTTGTTACTGTTGACAACATGGCCATGGATATGTGCCGCCTCATTGCTGGAATCACCGGCATCCATGGGCAGGACAACACGTATGACCTCCAGTTGCTGTTCGGTAGTGTTTGCTGTTGGTGTGGCTGCTGCTGCTTCTGGTCCTGCTCCCGTTCCACCGACTACTACATTTGTTGTGGCCGTTCTGCTGTCATCATCGATTATGCCGGCGCTGTTTAGTTTCTTCTGCAAAAGCTGGGAATTCTGCAATTATTATGGGAGATCAAACTTGGCTTGGTTTGGTTCGATGGGGGTCAATCGTTTGTGCATACCTGTGTCATAACATCCTCCAATGTGGCTGCCACAACGACGCCATCTTCGGTACAGAACTCAAACTCCTCGGCATGTGTTGTGCTGGTGGTGGTGGCAGCAGCCGTGGTGCTGGAGGTGGTGTTGTTGGGTGGCGATGGGGGGGCATTTTCCACTTCCACGGTAAGGATATCGGAGCTCTGATGATGCTCCTCCTCGTTGATGCCATCCCTTTGAGTGGCATCCACAACAACAGTGTCAATTGTGGCATTGGCGGCCACGGCAGAGCGTGTCGAGATGATGAACTGACGTTGCGGCGCCAGGCGTGTGCTCATTTGCTTAATTTTTCTTATATCCTTTCGTTTGATCTATATAGGACTATGACTATATGATGGTAGATTAATTTCTTTGATATATATATATTTGTTGGTAATTTTTATTTTTTGGTTCGTTTTAAAGGCGTTGCGTTTCGTTTGTTTGTTCCTCTTTTTTTAGTTTGTTTCGAAATTCGTTGACTAGTTAAGTTAGTTAGTTACTTAGTTAGTTAGTTATGCTCTGCTAGTTAGCTCTCTTTCGTTCTCTCTCTCTCTAATCCTCTTGAGGTTTAAGGCAATGTCGGTGCTTAGGTTCAGTTTAGTTTCCATTTAAGTATCCTTAGTTTAGCTGCAAGCAAAAGGAAAGCGAAAGTGAAAGTAATAATAATGTGACAAATACAAATTTTAGCATCTCTTCTCCCTTATTTCCTGATTCTGCCCCCATCTACTTTACTCCCCCTCCTTTTATTCTATTTATATTGTTGGTGTCTTTTGTTGCCTATTTCTTTTTTTTTTTTTTCTTTTGGGTGGAAGGAGGTTGTACGCTTCCGCTAGGGCGTTGCTATGAAATTAAACTTTTTCGCAGGTATTTCTTCTTACTTTGATTTTCCTCCGTTTCCTTTGTTCTCTGCGCAGCAGCAACATCATCTAAAGTAGCAGAACAACAAGAATATGTCTACATATACAATACGAAGACGACATTCATTCATTTATTTATTTCTTTCTGGCAGCCATTTTGTTTATGGCCTCAATCTCATGGCGGCACTTGAGTTTACAAAGTTTCAAGTTGATTTTTTGTTATGCCAATTACTCAGAATATAAATGCAAACACCTAGGAAAAACACGATAAGTATTGCTCGATTTCTTTCCAACTATATCTATACTAAAATTGTCTATAATTTGCTTAAATTGTTTACCAAATGGAGTTGCTAATTGAAGAAGTTTCTATTCCTTTCATTAATTGGTTCTAGGAAGTCATTGTATGAGCACTTTTTTTAACTTAATGCTTATCTCATTATTTCTAGCAATGGGTCCAGCAGTTATTTAATTAATTAATTAATTAAAATAGCTGTTGGTATTAGTGTTGAGCTATTATTTTTGATATCCTTGATGAAAACTTTTTTAATTTTAGCTATTTCAAGGATTTTTAGATGTTTGTTAGGATTTAATTATTATTTTGTTTTTAATTGAAAGTTTTAATAATTTGCTTCTCTCACACACACACAACACACACACGCAGGACACTCTGAGCAATGCACTTGTTCACTGGGCAACCGGTTCAAAGTAAATAATGTTTTACGGAAATGCCGCTGGCAACGCCAACTCCAACGTCCATCTCGAAAAGGGTATCCAAACAAAATTGTGATGATGATGGTGGTGGTGTTGGTGGTGGTGGTGGGGCGCCGATAGGACACCACCAAACGACCCGGCATACGTCATGTAAGTTGAGTCGAAGTCATAGTTGTTGTTTATAAACAATAAACGAACTCAGTCCAGTTGCATTTCAAGCATACAGACTGCGCGAGGGAAAAGGGTCTTTACCTCTGTCTCCGTCTCCGTCTCCGTCTCGGAGGGAGTGTGACGAATCCAGGATTGCTGGAGGTGGAGGAGAATGATTGAATGGGTAGTGCGTTGTCCCAAACGGAAATGCAAAGTGTTTGGAAGTGCACAAATCAAACAAAAACGCGCGCAAGGCGGCGAAGCTCATAAATTTGACGCGTGAAAAGTGCAGCTTTTAGGGTTAGTTGACAGGTGAGTGGGTGTACTTCCCACACACACACACACACACACATACACATATACGAAAGACTTTTTACACCTGCACACCCACACAAACACATACATATACACAAGTAGTTAAGTAACTAAGGACGCGCAATGGAAAATTTATTGATCAAATAAGGTTTTTACTAGCATTTCCATGTTTGTTTGTATTTGTTTTTTTTTGCCGTTTACAACATTTTTTTTTAGGGTTTTTTCTATGTTTTTATATGCAGTTCACTACCGATTTCGATTATATCTGTTGGGATTGTTTTTTTTTTTTTGTACAATTTTACCTACGCGTTTTAATTTCCATTTATATTCTTCTTTTTTTATTTTTTGGTTTTTCCTTAGCCGTTTTGCCTTTTGCCTACTTTGAGCGTAAATGTGCAACTACAGCAAAGGAAATGTTGTTCAACAATATTTTAGGCTAAAGGGGCAAACTGGCGGAGTCTATATAGGGGGTTGGTTATTTTAGGTTTTTGGTAATAGGGAATTGGCCAGAATGCGCATACAGACACAGAAACACACACACACACACACACAAACATTCAATTCGTCAGTTGTGGTTGAATTGCATTCACCTGGCCAGAACGAGATGGATATGCATTCAAATTTGAATTTGAGAGTATTTACTTTTTCCATACATATATATATATATTTGTGTACAATGTATGTAGACTTAATGGTCATTCAGAATGGGGGTGGGAGTGAGGAGTCCTTCTCTGGCTCGCATTCCATATGGCATTGACACCTTTTTTCAAGTACAATTCCCTACCATCATCTATCCCTTTAAACAAACATGGACCTCTTTTTTGTGGCAGCTGCATCAACCCGTTAAAAATAACTCTGTTTGGCCCGTTTCAACGGCTTTTATCAATAATTGATTGGCATTAGTATACTTTCATTTCAACAAAGTAAAGGAAAGTTTTTAATGCTTTAAAACTCCAACAAAATGAAAGTATTGATATCCTTTTGAGCCAGAACAGAAAGGTAATAAACAAACTAACTATTTAATCATATATTTATTATCTATCTATTTATCTTTCTATTATATGAATAATAAATCATAAAACAATGATCAAGCTTATGTAAAAACTTTATAAACTTGTATTTAAAATAAATGGATGGAAATGGAATCAACAAAATGTTAAGATAAACATTAAAAAGTGGCAAGCGTTTAATTTGTGACGTTAATTCGTATCTCTATTTTATCAATTTCTTTCAAAGTTTGAAAGTTTTTTGAGAAACATACTTTTTATATTAATTTTTTTAAGGGTTTCAAAAAAATTCAATAAATAATTTTTTTAAATAAATTTTTTTTAAGGTGTGAAATAATTTGATGTAGGATAAAAAGACATAAAACCAAATGGTTTTGGGTAATTTAAAATAATAAACTATATTGATAATTAATTACAACGAAATTTACATAATAAAAACGGAGAATAAAAATCTTTGCTTTTAGGAACATATCAAAATTTAAAATGCATAAAGTTTACCAAATCTGAGTCGATCTGGTTATAATAAAAGTTAAGATCCTGGTAGATTTTTTGTAATTAACTAAATTTAGCATAAGAATTATAACGAAAACACAGCTTTTAAATACATTAAATACATCGACTAAGCCATTGTAAGAATATATTTTTCATTTGCTCATCTCGAAAATATAGTTTCAATAAAAACTCTTCAGCTTTTGTAGAATATTTTAACATAAATATGAAGAGACACTTAATGTTCATTATACATTTGTGATCCTTACACATTTTCGGGAATAAACAAAGGTTTTATTAAAACACTAAGATTCATGTTGAAAAACAGAATGTCAGAAAATGTTTTACGATTGATTGGGATTTATTGATTTCTTAAGCTAAGTTGGAAATTAGTCTTTGACTCTCTGAAAGTTGGAAACTTATAATAAATATATCTTGGATAGAATTCCTACCCATCAGACTTAAGGATTGGTTTTAATTAGAGAACTTTAGAGAAGTTATGGTATTTAAACCAACTGACGCACTGAGAATTTATTCGGAATATATGTACATACATACATATATTGATATTGACATTCATAACAATCAGTCATCAGTGAAGATGATGGCGAGCGCCGTCTGCCCTTTGGCATGCGCTACATGTCCCTTTCAGTTGCTCTGGCCGGTATGGCTTTTTCTCGAGGACGCAGGAGCAGGAATCAGTGAAGCAAAACGCAATGCGAGAAGGAGGCAGCAAAGCGGAAATGTATACGTTCAGAGAGATGCTTGTTTTACACCTGGCGGACACATCGCATCGACAGACAACTCGACGGTAATGTGCAACCGGCCGTGCTGTGCCAGCAAAAAGGATCAGGCCGGGTGGCACATGTGCGTCCTGCCGCTGCCAGCGTACCTGCCCATGCAACCTGACGGTAGAGCGGGGTTAGGAAGTGGAATTTGAGGTTGGAGGTTGGGGGTTGGTTTGCTGCGACCGCGACAAGGACTCGACTTAATTGCCTCTAAATGTCTGGGAGAGGGAGAGAGAGAGAGAGAGAGAGCCTTGCGAGAAAGACGAAATGAAAATGAGGCAAAACCGCGAGCGGGTGTCTAATTTTCTCATTTTCCCGTTCAGTGAAAATTCGTTGATTACGTTTCCAAGTTCAAGTTGAGAAGCTTTTAAAATGAGAAAAGTTGTCCTGCTTTTGATCTTTTAAATTTGAATACCTGCTCTAATCCGAAATGGGATAAAAAGTTACATTAAAAATATCAAATTTTTATATATACAAATATTCTTATTTAGCTTGAGTCAAGCAAGTGCCAGGGCATTAAATTCGTCTTAAAAGTTCGTATGTCTTCTAATTAGCCATTTAGCATCTGAATGTGGAGTACTAGAGTCCTGTTGCAGGGTAGGACTCATTCGGACATTATTAGACTTAGGTTTAGCGCTGTGATTGCACAGAAAGGTGAAACATAAAAGTGACACGCAGATTGGGCTCTTGGCTCCTCCTTCCAGAACTTACCATATGAAGTGCGTAGTTTCAGCCAGGCCTATTATCCACCTTCTTCCTTGGCCCGATGATTCTTCCTATAGCCAGATCCACTTTGATGATGAATATGGTCTTAAATCAAACTTATCCGTTTTTGCTTTAGGTTGTGAAATATGGGAAATCTGGAAACTTTTCCTGATTTAGGCTCCGGGATATGTGAGGGCGTAGGAAAAACTGTATAACGGTGCAAAAATTGGACCGGAAGGTCCAAACAAAAGGTTGTCTTGACAACCAACAAGCAAAACAAAAACAAAGCACAGATGTCTGGATGTGGGTGCAGGTGTCGCCAGTGGGTACCTCTTCATATTAGTTTGCGGCTCCTTCTATTGTACTGGTCAATCAGTTCAATCATGCTGGCCCAATTTGTTGTAATATTGCCGCCTGCAAGTTGTTACACAGTCTATAGGAATTATTGTTATTGTTTTTGCACGATATGACTAGTGTTAGTTAACATTGTTTTTATGGCCAATGAGTTAACAGGCTCGCGAAGAGTAAACACACACTGTTAAATTATTTAACAGAGTGTCTCACTTTGATACTGTTAACTAACAGACAAACGAGCCGTTAGTTTTGAATTTAAAATAAGCATATTCAGCAAAACTTTATTTATAAAGTATATCTACCAATTAAAAATGGCAATCATTTAAAATTGTTGGACACTTTAAATATGGAAATTTGTAAATAGAACGATTTCATAATTTCAAAAACCTTGGTTTAGAAAAACCTGTAACTGTTATAACTGTTATATTTACCAACGTTAATTGGTCAACACTGACACCCAACTGGCGCGCATTTTGAATTTTAAAATAACTTAAATGCAAGATAACAAAAATAAAATGTTTTACTGCTAACACCTTTTGTTGAACAATTAGAATTTGCAATGGAATTTACTAATGAAGCAAATATTTCTAGAATGCACGTTTCTATGACGATCAGTCATTGTCAATAGCCCCCACCTGTTTTAATAAAATGCAATTTCCGTGAAAAAAGGCACTCAGAAAAACGTGATCAATCAGTTGTGCATTGCTTACTAATTAATTTGTTGCGAATTGTAATTTTCACACTTGACCGGTAATAGTTGCAAAAACTACAACAAATATTACAACACCAACAACAACAACGTCTACATGAATGAAGCAATAAAAGTGGTAAGCTCTAATGTGTTTAGTTGTTTTAGCTATTTGGTTTAGTTTTGTTTTTGTTTTTTTTTTTTTTTCTTAATTAACCACACAGGTGGGCACACGTGTTGCACATTAGCCTGCTCCTGGAATGCAACTTTTTATATCTATCTATTATATTTATCTAACTACGCCGCTTGTTATTAACTTTCCCATCACATATGTTTGTTGACAGCGGTCAGCCGCAGAGGTGAGCATGTTTTTGTTTTGTTGTTGTATTATTTTCTTAGTTTGCTTGTGTAAAAATTGTAAATTTTTTTTTTGCATTTTTCTGACATTTATTGCTGTTGTTTTTGTTGCTGTCATCTGCAGGTTCCATGGATAGACACGCGTACCAACACAGACACAAAAAGCTGGGTGACCCAAGCACGTTTAACACAATTTATCTCAATGGATGTCAGTGGACTAGTGACGAAAGTCGTTCTAATAATTTTATAGTGGCTAGTCTTTGCCCTTGAAATTGTGTAGGACATTAGGGTTTCAGGAGTATTTAGTTATGTAGACATAGAAAAGATATTAATTTTTGATTACAATCCAAATGAGAAAATTTCCTCTCCAAAAACTATATTCCTCTAAAATTTCTTTAATTTCGATATCCAAAATCGATTTCCACCTATAAAATAAAGATTACGCTCTTGAAAGTCTACACCTAGATTTGACAATGGATCTATGGATTTTTTTGGTATTAAATATTTCAGCTTCAACATATTCAATAAAGTCATTGACTAGATAAATAAATAGATACAGCTATAAAACCTATATATGTACATAAATTCATATATGTATGTAGGAATGTATTTCCGGTTTGTTTTTTTTTTTAATGATTGTTGAGACGAAATTACAAATTATCTCTAATTGAAATATATATATTATATATTTTTTAAAGTTAGATATTTTATGTAACTTAAAAGAATTTAAAATGTTAGAGGGAAATGAAATCAAATAAGAATCAACCATTTCTATATCAATAAAAACTTTTGAATAAATCATCTGAAATACGTTAGGATTATTCAATAACAATGTCTCCTTACGGGAGGGAAGATGTTCCTCTCTGGAGCATTGTATTTTCTTTTTATAAAAAAGGATGAAATCTTTGTTAAACTGATTTTTTATATGACAATAAAGTGCAATCCCTAAAAAATTCTTTTGATGTATAGATAGCTTGGGATATGGTTCCTAATGGAAAATATTGTTAATGTAATGTATACTTTCATTACTAAGCCATGGCTAGTCGGTTACACCTTTTTTTCTTGTCTGTTGATTATAGCCTTTTTGTTTTTTTCTTTTCGATTACGTAGCAATAGAAAAAAAGGAAATGCGTCAACCAATATCTTGCATTTGGCACTTGACATTTATACTGTATGTAAGAGATACAATATATGTACATGTATGTATCGGTGTGAGGTTGCACGTAAGAAAGCGTTTACCACCATTACGAGGCATCGTTTCTATGTACTTGGCTTAACGTTGGCAATGTGCAACAGGGCGTATGTGTAACAGACTTAGTGCCATCGCCATCGTTTACATCAGCCAGACGGCCTGGCGACATTGGGATTGAATTCAATTTCCTTCCATACAGAATTTGTAGCCCAGCCATATATATACATTGTTGGCTACAGCTAAACCTAGTTACATTTCATACATACTTAATCTATCAACCAAAGTCACATGTAAATGCCATTATTATACATTTGCATACTATTATAAGCCACAAAATTGAGTGTGCATACAATTAACACAACTTCCTCCACAAAAAAACACAAATCTCATACAACAAAATGAATTGCAAAGTCCAGGGTGCTTGTTGTCGGCGTCACCCTGTCGCCGGAATCTCAAGCCCCGAGGGTCTCAATAGGAAATTCAAAACCCAGCTCGTCTGATTTATCAATAGCCAGCAGCAGCAGCAACAAGACTAGAATTTAAATGCAAAACGTGTAACCAACTTGTTACTTTTACATAACTAACAATGAGTGGGGGAGGGGGAAAAATGCATAAATAGAACTTGAAACCAGCCAAACAAACTGAAACTAAAAAACCCATATAAACCAATTCAATTGAAGGCTAATGTCTAAAATAAATTAATCACGGCTAATACCCACAACAACATTCTGAATTCTAATATTTCTACAATTTGATGACAAACTAAGGCCAATTTAATTCTAGTCTCTAAAAAGAACAGCAGAACCATGAACCACAAAGTCTATTATAGGTGATTTTTCCTGTTTTTTTTTATATTTTGTCTTTTTGATTATTTTCAAATGAGGCACACTTTTTTTACAATACAATTTTCCTGTTATGTAAATCATGTTTTTTACTTTCTGGTAAAAGAATCCTTAAACTGAAAATGTGAGCCATAGTTAAAATGAATATTTAATAATAATCCAATTTGGTTATGTCATCCCTCAGATTGATCTACTTTATGCAATTCGTTAAGTTCATGTTAACAATTGTCAACATTTTTAACAGACATCAGATATGGAGTATACGAATTACGACAACATTTTTCAGTTTTTAAAGTTTAATTGCTATAATTTTTAGCCTTTAGCTTAGTATATATACATATATCATTTCATTTGTCAGATACACAATTATATACGTATGTACTTTTGAATATCCATGTCTAATTAATGCAATAAATCTATTTTTTCCAATACCCATAATTCACCTGTTTAAATACTCTTCCACCAGATATGGATTAACTTATAAATTCCCTTTAATATAGAGACTTAAGGCGTTTAAATGATTATTGATTTTGGTTGGTTCAAATCTTCTAATTCCAATTAAAATTTTTAAAAAGTTCTTGATAACGTTGATAATTTTTTGATAAGTTACAAATTAGTTTTCGGGGTTATTTACATATTTTGCTCAACTTTTGGGCTTTTCTTATGAGTCTCCATTATCTACTTCAATAAATCTTTACTTGAAAGTTTCTTCCTAACATCTTATGAAAGAGTGTAAAAACTTCGACGAAATTTTATTTGACTCTTGATATTTATTTTTCCAGCTGAGGCCGCACGTGTCGGTGTCCCCCATCCCTCAAACGAACTTGTATACTATGGTTTGGGGCTTTATTGGTAAGTATTTTTGTGTTTTTTTTTTTATTTTTTATAAACATTTCGTGAGATTTCTAATCTGCATAACAACAACAACAACATTGGCAATTTTTTGTTAAAATTTATTATACTATGTACTTAGAATCTGACTCGTTCCACTTGTGTTTTGTCTTTATTGAAGTATGTTTTCTATGAGCTAATTTTATTTTGTGCTTTATCAACGATTATTTGCTTCTTCTTTTTCTTTTTGGAGCCTTACCTCGACTTTGAAATTGAAATTGTATTCAGTGATAAGAATAATTTGCAATTTCATGACATTTTGTGTTTTTTTCAGGTTTTTATGATGAAAAAGCGTGAGGAATATATACATACATACATATATACAAATGTATGTATATATTTTACTATATGTAGTATACATCGCTTTGTAATGCTTCTTTCATTTCAGTATAAAAAAATACCCTACAATCATTGCACAAATGGGTATAATAAGTATTTTAATTAATTTAACAAATAATTAAATATCTAAATATATTAATTAGAGATTTGTCAAAGACTTAATTTAATAACTAATAAAGTTTGAATGTAGAACTTGTATTGTTGTCTATCTTTCTAAGTTCACTATGACATAAATGTTTAATGAATTGCTAAATAAATAAATGGAGATCTAGTAGATCTAGTGCACACCCATATGGGTTTTCCTTTGTCTAGGTTTACTTCTTAACTTTTGGACTATTTGAAAGCGTCGCGACGAAAGATCCCAAATAGCCCCGCCCTCTTGTGGCCTGCAAGGTTCGGGTTTTTTTTTCATTTCGATCAATGTCATTTGCTTATTCTAATTAAAGGTGTCAATTCTATATATACATATACTTATTTATCTTATATTCACTTAGCGGCACGATTATTTGTTATTATCATAAGCGTCTGATGCGTTTATCAAAGAACAGTGGGTTCTAGTTTATAAGTTTATATGATTTTAACTAAATGCGTACTTGAATATTAAAGATCTACCAATATTTAGTATAAAGTAAGTTAAATAAGAGGTAAAAAATGTTTTTGGATGTTAAACCGCCAGTTGAAGTGACACGCGGAATTTTTATATACACATATATATTTTTTTAATTTAACTCTTAGGTTGTATAAAAATTTCCTTGTTAATACACAAAAATCTATCGGTATTTTTTTGCCTAGCACTTTGATTAATTTTAAATTGCCATTGACAATTGTCTAATATTAAATAGTCTTCAACAAATAAGTACCTACTTATGTCTATGTATATCTCTAAATAGTGTCAAGTGATCTACGCAATTTCTAAAATCAGGCGTCATGCACAAAGCCAAAGCTATGGGCTGATTGATAAGCCTCAGCTCCAATGTTCAGTGTTGCCCTCCTTTAATTTGTATGTAGGAACACCTATGCATATATATATACATATATACATATGTAAATGTATGTATGTATATAGATGTGTTGATTGTCATTCCATTTTGGGGCCCGTTTTCACATATGGAAACTTGTTGCCTCTCGCTATATGCATGGATGTGTGTGTGTGTGTGTGTGTGTGTGTGTGTGTGTGTATTTGAAGTGCACTTGCATTTCCATGGAAATTCACAAGCCCACGTAATGCATTCCGATTAGTAACACGTGACCGTAATAAACAAAGCAGAAAAACGAAAAAAAAAAAAGTTAAAATGGCATAACAAAAAAAAAAGGAATGAAATAAATAAAATAAACAAATATGGTAGGTACTAATGTATGTGTCTGTGTGTGTTAGAATGCCACGTAAGATAAGAATGAGTAACATGAAACCTTTTGAAGTAAATATTATTTTTTTTTATGACTTTGCACGTGCCTCATACGGGGCGTATGTGTAACGACGGAAATTGCTTCGCATGCGACATGTGATACTCCACAGAGACTGCACGTGACGCTCAATTAACCAGTTCACACAGTGAGATCAGCTCAAAACTTATGCAAGTTGCCGACTCACCCCTCGCCCGTCTGCTCCCAGCCCAACAAAATTTAACACGTCGTCGTGACTTATGCAATATGATGGTGACCTTTTGTGGGGCAAAGTGTCTAAAAATAGCTTGCTGGCATTTCAATTTAATTAAAATGCTGGAAACAACAACAACACCAACTGCAGCATTCAACTGAAAAGCAACTTTACAATAAACAAAGAGAAACATTTGTACAACACGTGACCAACAACAAACTCAAAAGGTTTGCCTGTATGAGTGCAAAATATGTCTGTGTGTGACTGTGCGGCTGACATGCTCGCCTCGCGTGAGAAATTACGTCATGCGCCATGAATTTGGTTTTTTTTTTTATATATGTACATATATATATTTTTGTTTTGTTTGCCACTTTCAAAATGTGAAAAAGAGATAGCAAAACCACAAAAAAAAAACTGCTCGTGTCTATGACGGGGACAACACAGCGTATGATTATTATTTCGATTATTAAACGAGAGACAACGGCGAGCTGTGAGCTGTAATAAAAACAAAATGTCTGCTATTGTATAAGCATGTGTGTGTTTTGCTTCTGTGCCCCTGTATGTGTTTGTGGGTATGTGTGTATTTTGAGCTGATTGTTGTTGCCAAGCAGCCGCTTGGTGGGTGAGTCTGAGTCTGCAATGGCCGCCGCCCAATCTAATGTAATGCAATGTTTTTTTTTACCACGATCACCTGCCAAACATTTTAGGCGATAACTTTTTTGTTTTTCATAAATTGTTTAAATGTTTAAGACTCTGCGTCAGGAATGTGGGGACCATAAGTTGTCGTTGTGGAATTTGTCACGTTCACGTGTTGTTGGTTTTTTTTTTATTTTTTATGACTGAATGATGCTCTCGTTTTTCATGCTTTTGTTTCTCTTTGCCTTGAGCTGTAACGGTAATCTCTATCACGAGTGTGCCTGTGCGTCCGTGCGGGTGTGTTTGTGTGCGGGAGACACAATTTGTTGTTTTTATGTCTGCAGAACATATGGCCAGTTAGATATGTATGTACATATGTATATGTATGTACATACATAGACACATAGGCATACAATGTACTTACATACATACATACATCAGCCGTGTATCTATAACTCTAAATTGTAGGAAATGGGTTTATTTTATTTGGATAGATCATTGCTTCAAAATGATAATAACAAAATGTAATTGTGATTTGTTGTTGTGTAAGTCTATGTTAAATAGATAGACATACAAACATACATATGTACATGTTTTTGTGTGTATGTACATACATACGTATGTACGCAATAAACTATGCACCCTGGTTTCCGTTTAATGTTATTGTTAAACAAAGTCTAGTATTTAGTCTAGTATCTAATATAAAAAATACAAGGCGGCTAATTTTTACATTGATTTCAATAGTTTTTTATTATTTATTTTATTTTCCAATAACTTTTTACGTGTTTTTGTTATAAATGTATCTCCAGTTTTTCTTTTTATTTATACCCTTAATAAAATTGCCGTTTTGTTTCACTGTGGCAATCACGTTCGCTGCGCACGAAGTTCGCACACATACACACACACACAGATATGAATGGGAAGCCAATTTGAACTCTCGCATAAGTAAAAACGGCTCTCTCTCTCTCTCTCTCCCTCTCTTGGACATACAAAGCGGCATGCTCCACTCGCTCTCTCCTTTAGAGCACACTGAGGCAGCAATATGTAAACTATTAAAGATCGTGAATTATCAAGTTCTGCATTATTTGTCAAGTTTTACAAGCTCATTTGTATAAAATTAAAAATCATAGTTTACAAAATGACATTAAATTTTTTATAAAGTTTAAAATTATTTTTGATTTACTGCTCTCTTGAATTTTGTAGTAATATAGAAGCATTTTAAGCCACTGTGCAGCCAGCTCCACCATGTTTTGGGGTCTCGTGTCATTCGCCGTGTTATTTTTCATTCATTTCAATTCTGTCTCTGAGACGACACGGACGGCAAGCGAGAGTGCGGTGACAGTGCAAAAAAAGTGCTTTTGTTTAACAAAAAAAAGAGAAGAAAAATAAAAAGCAACAGTAGCAGCAGCTAGCAACTACAACAAAAAATTTTGTATACACACGCATACATATAGAAAAAGTGCTTTTGTAGTGAAACACGCACCCACACACACGACATACCATTTTATATATGTATTTGTATATGTATATATGCACGCATGGGCGGCGCTGTTGCTGGTAAATGCTGGTAAAATTCCACTGTGAAACGAAAGGAAGCTGTTTTATGTGTGTGTGTATGTTATTAATAAAACAAATATATATATAGAAAAATAAAGTGCAAAACGTGTTAAACGTGTAAAGAAAAAAAACCAAAGAGGCGAGTGACTAAAACCAAAAGTTCCAATCACGTTTTTTTGACACTCGTTTCGTCGGTCGTGAGCGAGAGAGTGAGGAGTGCACGCACACAGTAACGACATTCGTGCGTGAGTGCAAAGAAATTTCAAGGTTTTCAACAAAACAAAAAAAAATTAAATAAAATAGCGTGGGACAACACAAAAACGGGCGGGGCTTGGAAAAACGAGTTACAACAACTGAAAAAATATATGTACATATACAAACTTATAAATTATTAAAAAAGAAAATAAGAAATAAAAGATAGACCTTATCAGTTTAGCCTGTTGTCGTCGTCGTTGTCGTCTCTTTACTTATCGTTATCTTACCCGCACACTTACACACACACACACAAAAAGTAAGAGAAACGAAAGCCCTACTGACAAGCCACTTCAGATGTGTGTGTGTCTCAGTCTAGATAATTCCATACTTTCCATTGTGTTCTCGTGCTAAAAATACGACGAAAAATGTTATGCTACTTGTAAAAAATCAACATAGAGTGCAGTTTAAAGAATATTGGATATTGCCCCACCACAAAGTGTAAACAAGTGTGTGTGATAAAGTGTAAAAAATAACACAAAAATTAAAAAAAAACCCACCTTTTAGTTAGCTTGTGTAACACAACCCACCAACCAATTCGCCGAATTTTTTCGCCGTCAATTGCCGAACAACCTGTTTGCTCTGTCATAAATTTCGTTGTGTGTTTGGCATTTTTTTTGTCCCCCCCTCACACAATACCCTCTCTGCCAACGTGCCACCTCGTTTGTTCGTTCGTGCGCCGGCATTTAACTTGGCCAAACACAAAAAAAAAAACAAAACACTTCCACCATTCCACCACAACTGCAAGCCACGTTGACGCAGCAGCCGCAGCACCAGCAGCAGCAAAAGGAGCAGCTGGAGCAGCAGCAGGAGCAGAAGGAGAAGGACGATCAGTCTAGGTTAGCAGGGAAAATTTTACCTAGCGGCAATAGCATTAGCCGACATCCAATTATGGAGCCTTATTGGAGCGAGGCAAATGGACATGCCGCACATCCGGTTAAGTATGAGAGGTAGGTATAAAAAAAACAACTACAACAAAAAATAAACCAAAAAAATTAAACCAAACAAAATACTACACACTCACTTTCACCTGTGCGCGTTTTAAGTTAAGTCTAAGTTATTAATTTTTTTTTTAGTTTTTATCTTAAGTTTTATTTGTGGTGTGTGTGTATTATTTTTTTATTTATGATATTTTCGGCGCTTGTGTGTGCAGAAGGATTTGGGTGTGGATGGATCGTCGTCGTCTGATTTATATTTAGCTTTTGAGCTAGAAAAAAATGTGCAAAATATATTCAAAACGTGGGCAGATTCAATCTTTTTTTGCTGGTTTTTGACCTTATTTTTAGAACCACATAAATTTTTGTTTTTAGTTTGTTATACTCAGCACACATAAATCAAAAAAGTATATTCTTTTTTCAAATTTTAATTAGCAAAACTCTTTCTTGGCATAGACAAAAAGTAAATTAAGGAGCTTTAGGTGTGTAGATCATCTAGCATCTATAATAACCTGCTTTATTACGAATTCAGAGGTATGTCCCAGTCGAATATTTGTTTTCTTTTTTTATATTTATTTATACAAACAAAATAATGTTGAGCAAAAAATAAAAAGAAAACAGAAAGAACGACAAACACACGACTCGCATTAAACGTGACGTTCTTTCAGTTTGTATTTTTGAACTTGAATTTCATTTTGAACGTGAAAAGAAACGAATTCTCACATTTTTTTTTTGCTTTCTTGGTTTATAAATAATTTATAGTTGAAGCTCATGGAAAGCTTGATTCCTTCCCTTGTATTATTTTTTTTTCTTTTGCTCAAATGTCAACGGCCAAAAAGTGTGGCTATAAATAGTTGGCTACCCTTTCACCCTGCTATGTTCTTTTTGGTGATTGGCTGGTGCACACGTGTCTGTATGTGTGTGTGTGTGTGTGTGTGTGCGGTTGGTGTGTCCTTTTGAAGGTCAACAAGTTTTTGTTGCTATTATGTGCCACGTTGTTGATTAAATATTATTCATCTATTTTTGTCCACTGCTAACTGCCTGGGAATTGACTGCTTTGGGGGCCTGTTGGAACTCCTATTAATGAATTTCCAATTAAATCAACAAATATTTTACATTAAAAACTAATTTTGAAAGAAAGATTCCATTTCGTCATCAACAAGTCACGTGTCTATCGTGTCTAGCCATATACGTATAATTAAGTTCAATTGACTTGAAAATATTATTAAAAAAAATCAACGGCCTACATAAACAACATTTTTGTTTGTGGACAATTTCAACTGATTCATAAGACATGTTGGTTACAATTTTTATGATTTTCTTTGTGAGTCATTGTTTTGAGATTAAGGTTGAGGTTATAGGCAAACGGTTTAAAAACAAATATATGTATATATTTCAAAAGTTTTTTTCCTTTCATGACTGACCCGGGTCGCTATCGCACCTTGTGAGAGAATTGGTACTCGAGAAGTAAACACACGCGTCTGTTGCTGCGTCTACAATTTGAAATGTTTATAAATTTCCAGCAGAAAGTCAACTACAAACAAATCAACCATAAAAGTGAGAGAGATAAGCTTAAGCACGCGATAAAAAGAAAAACGGGCGTGACGCACAGCCAGCCCCTAATATAATTGGATGTAAATGCTCGGTATGCATATATATTTTTTTCTTTGTGTGTTGTGAAGCGTCCTATAAGATCTCGGGTTTGTTGCACGATGAGACAGCCGCTGAAGTCCCCTTGCCATGACCCCCTTACCCACTCCATTGCAATTATAAATCCCCCCTTTTGGAAATGTAATTATTTTTGCCGCTGTCTTTCGTTGTTTTCGATTTCGGGATCTTATTAACGACCCAGTGAACTATTCCAAACAAAAAAAAAAGTGCAAAAGTGAACTCTAAGAGAACTCTAAGAAAGTGTGTTTGTTTGCTGGTCTACGTTTGTGTTACATGATTCAATGTTATTTATTGGCATCGTGTAGGCTTAATTAATTCACAAATGTTCAGCAAGACAACACGTCAGAGCAAACAACAAGATACAAAACAAAACCTATTAACTCTCTCTATAAATAAACTTTTAAATAAAACCATATAGTAGATATAAAGTGTGTGATCTGGTTTGGAAATTCATATTCGATTTATAAGTAAATCAAAGCAAAACATTTCATTTCATTTCATTTGGTTGTGTAGTCGTCATCTTATCGTCATCGTCAACGCCATCGCCAACGGTCGTCCATTGGCATTTCCGTGGCGAGCACGTAGACAGATCCGCGTCCAAAGCATTTCCATGCAGCTTTTGCCCCCCGGGTGCTCCTTCTACCATTTCCCCCCCTCACCACTTGTAACGGGGATAAACGTGCCGCAAATATTGAGAAATTTACACAATTTTCTATACATTTAAGTGGATATTTGTGTGTGTGTGTGTGTGTGCTAGTATTTCTGTTTTTTTTTTTTGTTGCTTTGCCATGATTAATGCAATGTGCGTTTTTTTCTGTCCCGGGTCTATCTCCCTTTCTCTTTCTCTCTCTCTCTCTCTCGCACTACTGAGGCAATGTGAGTCAGCAGTCGCATTCATAGTATTTTGGTGCTTATTGCATTTGATTGCTGCTGCTAAATGATTTAAATAGATGGATTTTTTATATCTTTTGACCCAGTTATTATGTATTTGGGTTTCAATTTTCTAATTGCCTAAGAATGTCTAGAAAATCAATCAACTAGAGAATAGAAAGCTCTAAAGGAGATAGAAGCCTTAAATATAAATAAATTCAGTGGAAAAACGTGGCGTATGATGAATATTTTTGATATTTTTAGGTTAAAATTAAAATTTCATTATTATTAGCAGTTCAAATAGTTTTAGTTAGCTTTACAGATATACTTACAGTTCTCTTTTAAAGAAAATTTGATTCATTTATTCAATTTATAAACATTTTGTCACACAAATTGTATCGTATTACTCTGTCATCAAAAATAAAATAATGCATTTTTGCTATTTTATTTTTATTTATATATATACATTGACTATTTTACTGTGTATGGGCTACTAAGGCAAATTTTCAATTGCCTCTTTTTCTGCTAGTGTTTTGGGTTTTGTCTCTGTGTGTGTGTATCTGTGTGTCTTGTTGGATATTGAATTATTTTTGCTCACACAGCAGCACGCCAAAATGGTTTTATGTATACATAAGTATATTAAGTTGACTTCGTCGGATTTTGCTGGGGGCTTTTTGCTTTGGAATCGGTTGCCAAGCGTTCCGTACGACACGTGCACACGTTTCATTAGCAAAAATTCATAGGAACCTATGTGTGTGTTTATATTCGCCCATGCAGCACAATTTCAGCTCGATCTTTGCACTCTGTTCGCCATTGTTTGGAATTTGTATTTGAATAAAGAATTGGTATAACAGGCAATTTAAGCATTTATATTATTGAAATTTCAGTTTTTTTAATTGCCCTTTTAGAGGGTATTAGCTGACTAGCGTTTATCTAGTGAACTTTTAGACTTTTTGGCATTGTTAACAATTTATATCACGTGCCCATTAAACCAGTAGTTATAATAATGAACCGGTTTTTAGGTTTTTTAGTTTCTCACGTGATTAAATACGACTCTGAATTTATGTACCTGCAACTTGTTGCAAAATCTAGTGTAAAAGACTAGTTAATTAGGTTGTGTGTGTTTGTTATATGACATTTATCTTATCGACTTGAAATGCATATGCATACATCAAGGTCATTTGAGGGGTATTGTATCGGTGGGTGGTGGAGAGGGGGCGGGTCTCATCGGCTGATCATTATCAGCTGACAAGTTCTAGAGAACCTGCCCACATTTGTTAATTTATGATATTATTTATCCCGCACTTCAACTGCGTCATCGTTTCAAAGCTTGTTTTTGTTTATTTATCCATTTTGTTTATTTCACAATTTTGTTTTTTTTGGTGACATAAAAATACTATATACTCTATTGCTTAATGTCATATCAAGTGTGGAAATATGGAAATTTTTCAAATGCCTATTTCCCCCTCATACCACAAACGAACCGAACACTCAATACCCATAGATTTGACACAGATTTTGTGTAACGAACGGAAATGTTGCTTGGCATTGAATAAAGCTTGACTAATGTAAATTATTTGTTTGTCGCCTTATTTTTTTTATTTTTTTTTGGGTGTAAACAGAAACAAAAATAATACAAAAATTTATAGGAGGAAATCGTGTCCGCATTAAAACTTAAGAGTATTTGTAGCCAATATATATGTATATATTTACTATACACATATGTATGTATATATGTTTATACAAGGTATTTAAATAGGTGTGTGTCACATTTTTCAATGAATCATTTGAATTATTTACTTGAAATGAGTCAAAAAGAAAAAATATCTGATAGAAGAGACAAATATGAACTTTAATATAGGAAGAATATATAGAGTCGAAATAGAACTTCTAAAAAATGTATAAAATTAATTTGAAGAGCAAACAAAACTTTGTTTAATTTATATTCTTCCTTTATTTATATATTTAGAAGTGTATATTATCTACTAAGTCTTTTGACTAGAATTTCCTTAGTATAAATGTAAATAAAAGTATCTAATAGTTTTCCTCAAGTGTTTGCCATATGAATAGGAGGAAAATATATTATTAATTAAAATTTGAACAATTTCTTTGACGCACTATAGCAAATTGTTTAGATTTTTGTTCAAATGGTCGATTTATACCTCGGGGAAACATTCAAACTAATTCAGTTGACATCTTTTGAGTGGTCATAAATTGTTTGCCATCGCATGAGGTTTTTTTTCTATTTGGGAAATTCCCAGATGTATAGAAATAGATTAGATTTAAACTGACCACAACTGGCTGTAAGTGGTCTATTGATTAAACATCTAAGGTACATGCATACATACAAATATATGTAGCTAAAAATCACGTGTATTTTGGAACATCAATATTTATAATTATATCTTATCTACGACCAATTAAAAACAGGAAATGTTAGCCATGACAAATTCATAACCATATATACATACATACATATGCCTGTATGCATCAATGAATATGTATGTTATTTTTAGGTTAATGTACGATATCATCAACGATAACAACCAAAACTGAAGGCGTAGCGTGTGCAAATTATAGATTAAACTATTCTACTACAATACTATGGAATGATTATTATCAATTCTTGATAACCTTCACTTTAATAAAAAGCCAAGAACAACAACAACAATAAAGAAACAAACGTAGAAGATTTTCGTCGTCCAAATTGTCGTCATTGTCGTTTGGCTAGTTACCTGAACCACTACCTGATGCATCTTTCTTAGATCTATATATACGAATTTTATATAGAGCAATTACTTAATAGTGCGACAACCCACAATTGGCTATCGTAAACAAAGTGCATGTTTATTTTGTTTTTTTTTTTTTTATAAGGCGCCAAGCCAAATGCAATGCCAATTACTTTAAGAACGCTTGCCAGATTTTTGGGCGTGGCGTCAACGTGCCCACTTCCATATAGCATGAATCAAGTGAGTGATTCTTTTGGCTGACGCTCAGTACAAAGATTAAACATCTTAATGATGTAAATTGATAGATAACACGCCCTAGCCACGGGTAAAAAAAAGAGAATTCTAGGGGCCTTTTTGCCTCGAAAATGTTTCCAAATACTTTCTATATTTACATATATTTGGATACATTTCGTTAGAAATTCCAGTCATTTTGATCACATTTTTGTATTCAGATGAAAACCAGCTTTAAAGAGCCAGAGTAGGGAGGGAGGCTGCTGGGGCGGGCTATTGCTGACGTTGTCCCCTGGGGTGATAAACAAGTTCCAAGCGCCATGGTCTGGTGCGCACTAGTATCTCATATATACTATATACAAACATACATATATATATAGATTATATACTATATGGATGAATAAATATTTGCCCAATGTTTGCATGTCGACGTCGTTGTCGTTGCCGTTGTCGTCTTCATTTGCCGCTTATCACGCCCCCAGTCTGCCCAGGTCCAAATCGCTGCCAGAATGTGGCGTGGCCTTCTTCCATCTCTTCTAGCGTTTTCTGTTTCGCGTATTTTTGTCGTTTTTTTTTTTTTTTAGCAGTTTGTTGTTGATATTGTTATTATTATTAGTATTATATTTTATTATTATGGCCTAAAGCGTTTGTTTTGCTTGAATTGAATTGGTAGATACATTTGTTGTTGTTGTTGTTCACGTTCAATTTGTGGACGCCTGGTAACAGTTTATATATACATAAATAAATAGCTTAAATTGATGGGTTATAGAGGTCATTATTTATTATCAAAGATTATCTGTTATCTATAGATATGTATATAATCCACATAATTCATTCCTTTGAAGGATTAATTATTAAGAGTCTTATTTTTTTTTTTTTAACAATTTTGTCCGATTGGATAAGCCCTAGGGGCCCCCTGTTTTTGGTAGCATTTAGGTTTTAGCCCCAGGGATGATTCAGCGTTTATCGATACCATCCACCCAAGAGTCCTTTTGATCAACACGTTACAGTAAAGTATATATATTCGATTGACGTCTCGTGCCTACCTTATGCTCCGCGAGTGTCTCAGTGTTTGATCTGGAAAATGCTAGCCGATATTCCTGGCGGAACTATCTTTTTACATATTTGCTGTAATCATAAACTAAGATATTTGTATTAATCTTAATACTACCAACTACAAAACAATGATCCTCTTAGATGACCAACAGATAGAGTGACTTGAGATACAGAGAGACAAATGAGACAGAAGAGATGACAGACTGAGAATTTCGCTGTGATCCACTGGCGATTTGATTAATTGATTGATTTGATTGATTTTTCTGATTTCTTTCACTTTTTTGTTTAATCCAAACATTATCTTTCTCTTTTTTTCTCTTTATTTATTCTATCTCTATTCCAGCTTTAAGTTAACTATAAAATTTGATATTATTTGAATTCGATAAATAAATAAATTACACGAAAACCAAAACAAAATAATTACACACTTAATTCTAACCCCCCTAGATTAATTTAGTTTAAGTTATTACGCTTAAGTCAGTTTAAGTTATGCGCCTAATAAATGCATTATTTACTAAATCGAAAAAAATGAAATCAAATATCAATACAGGCCAAAAAAATAATTAAACAAAATGAACGCCAAAAAACAAAATACAAAAACATTATAGTAAAAATTATTTTGAACAAGATTTGGACTTATTTGTGTTTCTCTTATCCTTCCTTCCCACTTCTTTTTGCATATCTGAATCAATACACACGCATACGAACAACAAAAATATATAGCGAAGCAGCTGTCTCCAGTTTTCCTTATTGCACAGAATCTAGTTTAAATTTTTCAACATCTGCAACGGCATACAGCGAGGATGATGCTGAATATGCCACAGGAAGACGTAATAAAACATCGAGGGTAAATATTACAATTTTAGAGAGCAAAAACAAAAAGCAAAGTGAAAAATGCAAAATGAATCATTGAACACACTCACAACAAACAAGAACAACAACCACACAAGCAAGATTAAAGGATCAAAAGATGATGATGATGATGAAGTCTCGAACAAGCTCGATCGATGTCGATGTCGATGCCATGCCCACTGAACGCCCCCAAAGACGCTTACAAGGCCACCGCCTTTTGACCCTTTTTTATTGTAATAAAAAAAAAAAAAAAAACAAGCATAAAAAATTAATTTGGAAACCAAATAAAAAAAGCAAAAAAGAAAAAAAAAACCAATTACCAGAAAATTTTGTATTTTCTTCAATGCCTAATTTATTTTTGCCAACATTTATGGAACTCGAAATTAACCTATCAACTTTTCTTTAATCTAATATTTACCATACTATAGCAAGATCCTCTGTCGCACCGCATAATTGAGAAGCGTCGCCGTGATCGCATGAACTCCTGTCTGGCGGATCTTTCACGTCTAATACCACCGCAATATCAGCGCAAAGGACGCGGACGAATTGAGAAAACGGAAATCATCGAGATGGCCATTAGACATCTGAAGCACTTGCAGAGCGAGTGCCTCCAAAAGGAGAGTGAATATCGCAGCGGTTATATGGATTGCATGAAGGAGGCTGCCAAATTTCTCTGCGACAGTCACATGCAGGACTTTTGCTATCGTTTGCTGGCCCGTCTCCAGGAGCACATCGATGAGGTCTTCAAAAGTGAGTTGCCTGTGCAGTTTGCCCACAAGTTTTTCACTAATTCAAGTTTTTCTTTTCCTTCAGCCGATTGTTACAAGTCAACACGCAGTTGTCATATGCCGGACAATGTGAGCGCCTCCAGTGGTAGTCCACATCAGGCCTATCATCCGCCATTGTGCCATTTGCGTGATATGTTGGGCACCACCTCGGATGTGGAGCATAGCAACGATCATAACGATGTGAAAGATCTGAGTTTTCGCAATCATCTCAATCAGCTGCAGAGGAATCAACAAGCAGCCGCTGTTGCTGCTGTGGCCGCTGCGGCCAATGGCAGCTCCTCAAATGGCAGTCACGATGGTAACCAGAAGCCGTCGGGTCTGACCAATGGCAATGCAAGTGCGGCTATTGTTGCTAATGCTGCAGCAGTTGCCGCCGCTGCCGCCGCCGCTTCTGATAATGTACCCACAAATTCCACGGGCCTAAATGCTGCTGCCGGCAGTAGCATTACGGCCAGTTCCACCACCGCCACCAGCACCAACAACAACAACAACAACACCTGCCACGCTACGGCCGCTGCCGCAACCGCCAAGGTGGCCCACCAACAGCCACATCAGGCACCGGTGATAACATCGACGGCAACGCACCATCACACGGACAGTAGTCAGCATGATTTTGAGTCATCACGCGAACCGATCCTCCATACGGACACCTCAAATATGCATTCGCCACCGCCACGGGATGCCCTGTTGCAGCAGCATCCACATTTGGCCCACAATCATACTCAGGATAGCCTGCTGTCGGTGCGGATGCGCAACTATTCAGAATCCTCGCACGAGATTGAGCACAACAACAATTACAAGTACAAAAATCACATTAAGGAGCGCTTTGTCCACGAGCTCCATGACGAGGAAACCAGCAGCGAGCTGTGTCCAGTGACAGCTCACCTCCAGAGCGATCACTCCCACATGCAAGCCCTGTCCGAGCATTCCAAGGATGGCACTGAGCCAGAAATAGCCCCCATTATGGCCAAGAAGCGCAAATTGGCCGAAGCGGCGGCCAATGGTGAGTTGTCTATAGATGTCCACAACGGCGACACCAGCCAGGTTACGAATCCCTCACGTCCTTTGGTCCTGGTGCGCAGCGAGGATAAACCCTCGCCGTCAACGTTCAATTTTAGCGACATTAAGGATATCAAATCGGAGCTGCACAACAGCAACTCAAATTCCAGTCCATTGTTGGCCAAACTGAGTGCCGCCCAGTTGAGCACACCGAGCAGCACTACAGCTCCTCTGCCGCCGCCGCCACGTCACTCGTCCTTCACGGTGCCCATTTTTGCTCTGCATGGTCAGGGCAATTACTATGTGCCCCTCAATGTGGACTATAATGTGCTGGTGCCATTCCTGAATGGCATGGATCTGTTGGAGAAAAGTTACACCAGCATGCCCGTGGTGCATCCCATCAATATCAATGTTAACTTCATGCCCAGCACCACGTCCGCTACATTGTTGGCAGCAGCAGCCGCCAATATCCTAAGGAAGCAGCAACAGGCTGTGGTTGCCGGTGGTGCATCCTCATCCACGGTCGTCGCAGTGCCTCCTGGGCCAGGGGTTACTGATCCCTTGACCAGTGTCGTCAACGTTGTCAACCAGGCCAAGCTGGAGCAGGTCATCGGTAATCGCTGGTAGAGATCTCCCGCTCGCCTCAGCAGATGGAGGAGGAACCACACTACCTCAGTACTTCTGTGAATAATCATCAAATGATTTATCTCAACAAAACTAAAAACAAAAACTATGCTAAATTGGAGTCCGCTGCAACAAATAGTAACAATATAACGAAAACATATTTTTTATAATGAAATCTTTGGAAATACAAAAGGAGAAAAGGAGCCAGGGTAATTTAGAAAACGCAACGCTTGGCGTTTGCATCTAAAAACCAAACCTACCACACATATATTTTCACATTAAAATCAAAAAAGAAATTCGAAAACATTAATCAAATGCTAAATACCTTTACTAGTTAGTTAGTTAAAAACTGTTTTGAACAAAACTTAAATGGAAATGAAATGAAAAGTCAGCAAAAATGTCTATAGAAAAATGATGCCAAGTATCGAGTCGGTGGGTCACGCATTCTGAACAATATCGAGATGAAGATAATGCGGACAACGGACGGAAAACAAAACCAACTAATTGTGAATTAAATGTATTTTTAGAATTGTAATGTTTTTTTGCAATTAAAAATTAAGTGTTGTGGTTTCAAATCAGGTAGTTTATAAACTAAACGAGTCCGCTACTCTATATAGTGTGATTCAAAATCAAATATATATATATACTATATATTAAACCACTAGTCAAAGAACTTGTAAGGCGAGGAAATATATATATATGTATACAAATACCCCTAAAAAAGAAGGAAAAAACCAACAAATTATAAATTTATGTGTACATATTATTAGCAACAAATAAAACAAACAAAAAATATATAAATAAATAAAAGAAACAATTAAATCAAAATTAAATGTATAAATGTATCTGTTACCTGTTTAAGTTTTATATATATTTTAGTGACAAATTAAGTTTTTTAAGTTTCATAACTTGTTGGACATCTTGCGATTCCGGCCAAACAAAAAACCCCAAAAAAAAAAAATTAACAAAACACTTTTCTTAAAAAAAAAAACAAAACAAATACACTCTGATTAATCCAATTTTCATTTTCGAAATGCGGTCGTTTATGAATTATCTAACATTTAAGTTAATTGTTATTTGAAATTTTTGTTATTCAAGTAAAGCAAAACCAAGAAAAAAACAAATAAACATTTATCCTATAAAAATTTATCAAAAGTTGTGTGTTGTCTGTGTATAAATGAAACTATTTAATTATGGTTTCGTTTAGAATATTTATCATTTTCTATATAACAAAAAAAAAAAAAAAAAATTGTTGCGCTTAAACTAAAAGTTTGTAGCACAAAAATTATCGATGTGTTTTATGGACCCCTCCTTTCTATTCAAATATATGTATGTACAATGATGATGATTACGATTATATTTACTGGGGGTACTGTTAAAAAAAAACTATTATGTAATTGTTTAATATATGTAGGTATATTTTGCCTATTTATACATATGTATGTATGTATTTTCTATATGTATACAGATGTAATAAATTTGAAAAACATAAAAACAAACCATAAAATGTGAAAACTCTTTAATTAACTTTAGAAATCAGAGATGCATAACTCAAACATTATACATATATTAGTGGTCAGAAACACATCAGGAGATTAGATTTCCATCATTTTAA
Source organism: Drosophila insularis (assembly GCA_018903935.1). Taxonomy (NCBI): domain Eukaryota; kingdom Metazoa; phylum Arthropoda; class Insecta; order Diptera; family Drosophilidae; genus Drosophila; species Drosophila insularis. Next base: position 7,251,448 of record JAEIFP010002295.1, read on the forward strand.
CAGCTTTTATCATAAATGTCCTTTAGGCCACATTTGTAGAGTAATACGAGAAATACTTGATCTTAAGTATATAAAACATTAGCGATATAGATTTAGCAATGAGAAATACTTGAATGAATATTAATATCAAGATCTTGATATGTATATCATGTATGCCAGCATATGTAATACCCTTGGCATCTAGGGAAGACTTGAAGTTTTGTATAAAATGACTAGTAGTTAAAATTAACTCATAAAAACACTCAATCAGGTAGATCAACATGAAACGCCATTCATAGGGCAACCATGTCATGGGGTAATACTTGGCTGGCACACGATAAGCCAACATTGTGGGCAAAATATAGAAGTTGGCCTGTATAAACATCATCAAAGGATTATTGACCTCCAGACCCAAATAAGTGATGCTCGATTCATTATTCAATGTCATCTTTGGACGCAATAATATTATCCAAACAGTGCACATAAGACTTAGGTAAATGAGTATACGATCCATGATTTGTAGATAGATTTATATCTATGTTTATACATATAAAGAGAAAATGATTTTAGACTAAGCTGACTCTTACGACACAGCTGACTAAGTAATGAAACAAATTTCAGATATCACATAAAGAATTGAATAATCAGAGGGTTTATGTAAACTGAAATCATTTCGTTTACTTGCTAAAACTTCAATTATTAAATTTATAAACTATATTAGGTTTAGTTTGGTATTAGTATTAAAGTTGGGAAGCAAAGAATGAATCCCTTTATGAGTGAAATGTTGACTAAATATATTACTTTTTTAATCAATCAATCACCTGTTGACTCAGTAACTTAATTAAAGGATGCCAAAACCCATATCCGATTAATTGATTTCTTAAGTTTATATTAATATGGATTCGTAATCTCTCTAAAAAATGTACAGATTAAACCAGTCAATAAGTCTGAAGAAGAATTGAATGTCCAACAGAATGACAGAGGAAATTAACTTGTTAACTAAAACTAAGTCAGTGAACTTGTTCATCATACTACTCAGTTTAGGCCACCACTAAAAAAATAGTGGACAAGGGTTATTTTTAATTAAAAGAATTATATCCCCCTGCAGAGAGTAAAGCCTTTGCTTTAAAGATGTTTTTAATATTATTTTAAATTAAATCCACATTCCTTTTCTTTACACAGTGAATAAGTAAATTTTTTGCTTTCTGAAAAATCTGATTTAAAGGTGGCAATAAATTATAGTACGTTTTGTTATTTCGATGTTCTGAAATTGTTTTTATTTGAAATTGTCATGATTTGAACTGCTTAAATATAATATCAATTTTTTTATGGCTATTCATGTATTACTTGATTAACTCACTCATCATAATGTGTACTGTGAATAGACTTGTATATTTCGGAGAACCGCTAACTAGATGTAAGTAAATTTGTAATTAATTTTACCACTAACTAATACTAAAGATTATTAGTTTAATTTATAATGTTGAATATCAAAAATTATACAAAGAGATAGAAGTGGTCAATTATCTGCATAGATAATGCTCGCATTTCTATAACTAGATATCGTAGTTGAATATTTTTGTTGTATTACTTAAATGACTTCAGTCGAAATTAGGACGCGTATTCCAACCAGTTTTTTGTTTTGCATAAGCGTTTCGTTGCACTAAGTAAGGTAAAGATTAACTAAAAACTAAAAACAGCACACTTTTTCTTTTGTGTTTAGAACTGAACTAGATGCACGGCCAAGTTTAGGATATAATGCCCTTCCCGTTCCCCCCTCTTTAAGTTGTCTCATTCTGTGGGATACGCTTTAGATGAAACTCCACCATGTTATCCAAATCGGAAATAAATGTCTTGGATTTTTTCATATCTGCATTTAGGATACGCAAATTGCTTGTGTAATCGGGCAAACGATTTAAACTGAAAACCAATTCTAGGGCCATCTTTTGGGTCATTTGGCCAAGTGTTAGACGCGACTTGCCCAAACGTTTAAGTGGACTAAATAACTCGAGCATTTCCTTAAGTTCGCCATAGTCGAGGACTTGCCATTGTCCCGTTTCCATATTCCAGTTAAACAAAATACGACACTCGTATTGACGACTATGAAATATACAATCCAAGCGTCCAGCACAGTGGGCGCAATTAACCTGATCTCGAGCAGAGAATTGTGCCATTAGCAAGCAATTAACAGTCTGGCTAAGCGGACACACATTGATGACCTCATAGGCCCAGTCGTAGAATACGTTGTAGATCTTCTGATGCTTTTGGCAGAGCATACTAATTACATAGTATGAGAAGGTCTCCAGATCGAATGAATGCTGTGTTATTATCACACTACTGCAGCGCAGTCGATGATAAGAGGCCTGCGAAATCATTTGCATTTCGGAATAGCAAGAGCCATGCACCTCCATGGGCAAAGAGGTGTGATATCCGGGCGATATGCAATCATCTAAACGAAACGAAACATCCAATACAATGAAAATCATAATGGCTGATGGATGAACTTACCTTCTTCGCTAGTTATGACCGAAGTGGCGTCGTCTTCCTCCACATAGCGACGCCTGAATTTCTTAGTACACACTGGTTTCTCTGGCATTACGCCTCCTTGGACGGGCATTTCTACAATGCGCGGCTCTTCACGGCGTGGCGATAAAAACGATAGCCCAGCATTTGGTGACATAGAGCCGCCAATTTCGCCAAAGCGCTTGGCCATCGACACCTGCAGGGGCGAGAGAGCGCCCAAGGGGCCAACGGGCTTGTAGCTAAGCATTTGTTGTGTGGCCTGCGAGAGCGGTGGTGACTTCTGATTGTAGATTTGTGCGGCCACCGAAGCGGCATTACGACTAGGCGAACGCATCATATTCGAAGTAGAGGGCGGCGAACGGAAACCCAAATGGGGAGGTGTCTGTGTCTGCATTTGAGCCGATTGAGACGGATGTGGCGATGAGGAGGGCGAAGCGCACGGTGAATTATGAAAGAAGTGAGCCGTGGGCGAAAAACGATGCAAACTACGTGTAGATGAAGTGCCCGCAGAGGCTCGGCCTGCCGATCGCACCTTGGTAAATGGTATTATATTCTCAGAGTTGTCCTCGGAGAATTCATATTTCTTTTCGGCAAGTCTTCGCTTGCGAAATAATGAAATTTTCTCGCATTTCTCATTATCCTCGGAGAATTCATAGGCATTGGACTTGTCAGTCATTGAACTAGAGCTTGGTGGACTCTGAAAAAGAGAATTAGTCATCATTATTGTAAAGCATAAAAGAATGAGATCTCACCTGAACATCTATGGTGGTGATTCCATTGCGATAGGATTTAGTGACAATGCGTTGATTGCGTCTTCGAGCTTGGCTTGTCTCGGTGCTACCACCAATGGGACTTTGCTTTGTAACTGGCAAAGTTGTCTCTGGTAATGTGAGACTTGAACCCATGGTATTGTAGTTGGGCGAAAATATGAGCTTCTCATATGATTTTGGAGAGCAGCATGTATTATTTAGAGTGTCATAGTTGTTGTTGTTATTATTATTGTTGTTATTTATGGCTCGCTGTTCCGTTTCTATATCACTAAAATCGGCTATAATGCGAGCCACAACACTCTGTTCGCCATTAGATTCCGCCTCCGAGCCAGAAGCGGTGAATGCTTGCGAGGAACGATCATCCTCACTTGGATTAGCCACCAGAATGGAACGCGATTGCAATAGAGCTTGCTGGGATAAATAGTTACTACCGTTCGACACGGCCGGCGTGTCAATATCGATGCGCAGCATGTGCATAAAACCATTCGAGATGATTAGAATTCTTTCTGGGCAAAGTAAATTGATTTTTGGTTCAAATGAAGGATCTGCCTCTGTCGAGGAGTATTTTGTGTGCACAGTCAAATGGCAATTCAGGCAGTGAGCATTGTAGAAGGAATCTGAGGGAATGGAAATAAAGGACATTAAATATAACTTGTATATGAGGGGAAATAATGGTTGTTAAATGGGAAAGCAAATATTTAAAAAGAGGGGAACTAGATTATAAGAATACATCATACACGATTTAAAGCCGAAAAAGGACTAGACTAGATTAGGGCGTAGTTTATTGAAAGAACTTACATGGACCGTCATCGTTAAGCTTCTTGCACTCCAAACAACCAAGTTTAGGAACTTTTACATATGTTATATAGCTCTCCTCGCCCTCCTCTTGGGCAGCACCATGTACCACCAGAATTTGATGGCTAGAATTCTTCCATTGCGTCATGCTGACCGTTTTAATATTATCCACTACATGATCATCAAATAAACGACGCGAAAAGAATTGTCTCAATTTCTTAAATGGCTGGAAGAACCAGAAATAAAGACTGCTCCCAGCAGATGGGATAATTAATTATCTCAGAGAGAAGAAATAATCATTTGAAAGGACTTACGTGTATTTGTAGCCCATGTTGAAGGAATAATGATTAAGGGAGGAGTTGTCATTGCAAACAACACGGTGACTAAGCATATATTGACCACAGGATGTTAATCCCATGAAAATGTGTCTGAAAGGAATGAAATAAGTATATAGATTCATTACCTGAACTATTCTTCCTTACCCATCCATGGCATTGTTGGCCAACACGTCCTTGAGATGTAACTTTAATCTATTTGGCACCCTTTCATATGGAAGCTTTGGTTTTTGGCCAGCACGAGATAGACCCGTAAAGTATCCAGTGCGCTGTAAATATAGAATGATGCAAGGTCATGATGACCATAACCCAAATAAACCCAATAATACCAACTCACCTCTCTGTCGTAGAGCATTTGCACTAGATTTCGAGTATGTTGTTGTGTGGGCTGGTGTGTGGGCGCCGCCGGCATTGGATCCTCTGTGGCTGCCTCATCGGAACTGTCCACCGTTGAGATATCGTCATCATCGGACGAAACTCCAGACAATGACTCGACGTAATTTTGGTAGTCAGTCTCCATTGCATCTATTCCGCTGTCTTAACTAAATCAGACTTAATAATTTCCCCCTGCTTCTTCTTTCTCTTCTCGCCGTCTCACTGAACTCCTTCCACTCGTCGTTATCCTTTGCTTACTCGGCCTGGTCTTCTTCACCCGGACCGGGAAGCTACCACATTGCCTATATTACACATAGGCGGGCTCCGATGCACACTTTATTGTCCTTTAACTCAATAACTATAGCGATTTTCTTAGGTTCAAAGTTTTATATTCAGAAAAATCTAATTTTTCGACAATAGCGAAAAACAAAAACAAACACTAACAGAAAAATGTTGACAGTCGTTAAAGATTGTTATCGAAAGTTGTTGGTGTTGGATTTTTACCGATGACAGCTGTTAATGTTCTGTTGGCTTACTATGAGTCTGTTAAATGGTAGATTAGGGGTATTCGTAAATGGAAAAGTGATTTATTTAGAACCAATTCACAGGCTGTTAATTTGAAAAAATAACGGTTTTCTCTTCAAGTTATATTAATAGAAATAATTTTCTGCAAAGTTTGAAAACAATAATACAAATATTTCGAATTGCAATATTTACAAAATAATCTTTGGATATTTTTATAAGGTTTTATTTTAAATTGAGTTCTCTTTAAATGTTTAAAGATTTTTATTTTGCGGTTAAGATCTTGCGGGCCATATATTGCAGGATGCCTCCATTCTGATAGTATGTGATGTCCACTTCCGTATCGCATCGGAGTATTGTCTCAAATATAGTTCCATTGGCCTGAAAATAAAGTTTATATTATTAAAATTGTAAATTGAGAATTTTTGACTACTCACCTTCACCTGGATCTTTTGACCCGGTTTTAAGCCACTCTCTGGAAGAGATATATTAAACACCTCACGACCACTTAACTGCAGAGTATCAGCATTTTGGCCAGGCAGGAATTCCAAAGGCATAATTCCCATTCCCACCAAATTGGAGCGATGGATGCGCTCATAAGATTCGGCAATAATAGCCTTAATGCCCAACATATAGGGTCCCTTGGCAGCCCAATCCCGGGAACTGCCAGTGCCGTATTCTTTGCCAGCTATCACAATCAATGGAGTGGCATCCGTGCGATAGCGCTGTGCTGCTCCAAAAACTTCCAGTTCCTCTCCACTGGGTATGTGCTCGGTGTAGGGACCAATCTTCGAAGACAACTTGTTGACGAGACGTATATTTGCATAACATCCGCGTGCCATGACATCATCATTACCACGTCGAGTACCATAGGTGTTGAAATCCCTTGGACTAACATTACGCTCCGCTAGGAAACGAGCAGCTGGCGAGTTTCTAGCAATAGCTCCTGCCGGAGACATGTGATCTGTGGTAACAGAGTCACCCAAGAAGAGCAAACAACGGGCCTTCTCTAAGCTCTTTATCTTTGGTATTTCCCGGGTCATGCCATCGAAATAGGGCGGACGTTTAATATAAGTGGAAGCCGAATCCCAGTTGTATATGGAAAGATCATGCTGCACTTCCAAGGCTTGCCACTCCCCAGAGCCAAGTCTAAACTTGCCTACAAATCGAAAAAATCATTTAATTTTAATATATATAACTCCTTGATTTGGGTTACTTACTGTACACATCGTGGAACATGCTGGGTATAACACTTTTAGCCTCCACCTCCTGAATCTCTGAACGAGTGGGCCAAATATCACGAAGGAAGACCTGGTTGCCACTGCTGTCCACTCCCAATGGTTCCTTTTCGAAATCAATGTCCACACGTCCAGCTATGGCATAGGCTATCACCAGCGGTGGACTGGCCAAATAATTGGCCCGGGTATTGGGATGAATACGTCCTTCAAAGTTACGATTACCGGACAGGACACCAGCACAGACCAAATTGTTTTCCTCAATGGTATTTGCAACATTCTCGTCCAGGGGACCCGAGTTGCCAATGCAAGTCATGCAACCAAAACCGACAATATCGAAACCCAGTTGCTCCATAAAGTTTAGCACACCGGACTCCTTCAGATAGTAGGCAACCACTCCCGAACCGGGGGACATAGAGGTCTTGATGTAAGGTAGAATTGAGAGACCCTTCTCCACGGCCCTTTTGGCCAAGAGGCCGGCACCCAGCATCACAGAAGGATTCGAGGTATTCGTGCAGGCTGTGATGGCCGCCAGAACCACAGAGCCATGTTGCAATTTATAAGTCTTGCCATCGGACCATTGGAATTCACCAACCGTCTGCAAGGCCTCCGGGGTGAGACCGAAACCCTTAAAGCCAATCTGTAAGAGCGGAAATTTAGTGTCAATAATCGCAGAGGGTCGCGTTCAATGACCCCTTGGCAGCATTTTTGTAGGTCAGTTTGTGTGGCGGAAGCCACTCGAGGCCCCACTGTGATCCAGTACACTGAACCCAATGCCGGCAAAAACGTTGCTAGAGACATTTTGGTAATTCGGCATAAATATGTTGAGCGTGCCAAAAAAAAAAAACCAAGAAAAAACAGAAAAGAAAAATGCATTGCTCGGCGAATTTTAGAGCCAAATAACCAATACCACGATCAGCCGGCTTTCTGGAAATTTGATGCGCTGGCAGCGGCCAATGAACGTATATGGTTGTCAGTGATTGGATCCAGCTTATAAGAGCTGGACAGTCCAATTGCCAGGTTTCAGTTCTAAACCTTATGTGAACGAATGCAACGCGAGTGATTCAACTAAGCCACATCATCATCGATATGAATTTATATTGAGTTATCTAAGGAAATAGTAGCCGTGATTTTAATTATTCAAATCTTTGACATATCACAGTTGCTGTTTCTTTTAGATAGCTCTTTTGTAAGCAGCCTAAAGAGTGCTCAGTGCAATTAGTTTGGATAATATTGAATCACAGTGTCAGACGGTTTCAATTTATGGGATACACCAAGTTCAGTTTTGTCGCATTCCACGAGCATCACTGGGCTTTGTTTATCTCATAGAGGAGAAATGAATACAACTTACTGGGCTGGATAGGCAGGATTTGAAGTCCTTGGGTAAGTCGACCACCGCCATATGATCATGTGGTCGTTTTGGTCCCGAAATGCTGGTAACAACCGTGGCCAGATCCAAGAACAAAGACTGCAAAATGGTGAGTAAGATATTAGCCAACAGTTGTGGAAAGTTTAAACTAATTTAAATTTTATACTAACCTGGGTATATTGGGGATCTTGAGTATCATCGTTGTAGTTGCGCATTTGCCCGGTGACCTTCAAGTACTGACGCACCACTTCAATCTTCTTCTCTGAACGATCTGTTTAAATATATTTATATTATAGTTAAAATTCAATTTCATAAATTTGAATCTACCCACTTGTCAGTTTCATATAATTCAGAGTCTTCTCGTCGGCGGGAAAGTAACCAACTGTGGCTCCATATTCTGGCCCCATATTGGCTATGGTAGCCCGATCCGTAATGCTCAGCTCTGCCACTCCAGGGCCATAGAATTCCACAAATTTGCCCACCACACCCAATTGACGCAAGTTTTTGGTAATGGTCAATACCAAATCCGTGGAGGTGACCAAAGGTCCGGGTTTACCCACCAACTTGTAGCCAATTACTTCGGGTAACAACATGGATATGGATTGCCCCAACATAACAGCCTCGGCCTCAATGCCTCCCACACCCCAACCAACAATTCCCAAGCCATTGATCATCGTGGTATGGGAATCGGTCCCCACCAAACTATCAGGATACAAGGTCTTTGAGCCATCCTCGTTATCCTGGTCAAAGACAACGGTGGCAAAGTATTCCAAATTCACTTGATGCAAAATACCACCGCCTGGCGGGACAATGGAGAAATTGTTAAAGGCTTTGGCTGCCCACTGGAAATTGACATTTCATGTTTCATTTAACTATTAAACTTTCTAAAATATTCACTTATGTACCTTCAGGAAGGCGTAGCGTTCCTTGTTGCGTCTGAACTCGGCCGCTTGATTCTTGGCCAAGGCATCGGGTTGACGCCAAAAGTCGACGCCAACCGAGTGGCAAATGGACAAAACTGTCGGCGACACAGGATTCACTTTGGATGGATCTCCACCCAATTTAAGAACAGCATTTCGCATAGAAGCCAAGTCCACCATAGCCGGTATTCCATTGTAGTCCTAAAAAGAGGAGTAATTTTAGGTTTATCAAATCTTGTTTTTGGTAAACTCACATGCTGAATGACACGGGCCGGCTTAAAAGGTACTTCCACATCATTGACTCCTTGCTTCAGTTCGGGTGTCCACTCTAAAAGGCTTTTGACATCCTTCTCCGTGATATTGAAATTGTCACAATTACGCACCGCCGACTCAACTAATACACGAATGGAGTAAGGTAAACGGTCTGTAATTAAAAATGAAAAGCAGTGTCGTCATCGAGATTAGAGAAGCTTGCCTGGGGGAGACACAGATAGATAGCCATAGCTTGCTCCCTTGTCTTGTTGTTATCAGTTGTGATTGAAGTGCGGCAAAGATCACTCCAGAATACCCTTAGTTTAGGCTTGTGACTTGTGTTCGCCTTGCCGTCACATGCCCCATTGAAACCGAAAAATATTCCATTACTTCCTACTCGTAGTAACTATATATTTACCCCATATATATTGCATCAGATTACGATACCCAAGCAAACAAACTACTTAAACTTTGACTTTACTTCTTAGATATTTTTAGACTGGCAACAGGCCCCGATATGGAACATCATGTGGAATATTTTAAAGCGTTTCTATGATTTATATATAATAATTGCTAACAAAAATTCATTATCTCTTTTTAGGATATATTTACAGCTTTAGAATATTTTTATGAATTTATTCAAATGAATTATGTTTTTTGGTTCTATGAATTTCAGCGGTTGACAATTAAAATGAAAACTTAAATTAACTTAAATTTTTAAACTCACTTCTTAAGTTTAAAATTAAGTTAGCTTTAAAATTCTCTTGTTAAGCATAAGTTCAAAGGTTTAAAATTTAAACTTTAAATTTTCAACTTTAAAATTTAATTACTTGAGTACAACAAACTAAAATTTTAAGAATTGACAATGAAAACCAGATATATGTGGAAAAATTAACTAGATTTTAAGTAGAATGTCATTGTAATTTAAATGTCAACAGCTAAAAAATCTCTTATGGCATTATATTTTTAATTTTGAGCAGTTAAATAATCTCTTATATTAAAATAAGTTTTAAATGGTAAACTAACTACTAAAATTCAATTAGTTTCAATAAATGACAACGAAAAATAAATATTTGATCATAAATTAATAGTTTATACTCTTAGAGAAGCAATTAAGTTACTTGGAGTAAAAAATTAAAAAAGTTACTTTAAATATAAAAAATTTAAGAACTGGGAATAAAAAATTATAAATATTAAATATTCTTTAAAATACTTCAAAAACCAGTCAATTGGGTACAGAAAATCCAATATTAACAGTTTAAACTTTTTTAGAATAAAGGTTAGATGTAATATTGTCTTTAAAAAGGATAAATAGGATAAATGGATGTGATTGGGCATACATTCCTCTTATACAGACAATTTATCTTTAATACCTCTATAATTTAGAGATTTTTAGAAGACAAAACATGAGTTTTTCTTTTAGTCATAAGACAAAACTTAAATTGTTTTTATAGAATATTTGCTACTTAAAACCAGATAAAATTCTCCATAAAATTGTTTTTTTCTCTAAACTTTTAGTAGGGTATACATGAGTGACTATATGCCTGTTCAATTGCGATTTCAAAATCGTGCCCCTCTTAATTCAGAGGTACATACAGTAAATATATATATAGTTCATCTAATGCCCCTTAATGGGGAGGAAATAAGCTGCTTCTATATGTATATATTTATGAACATGTGTTTACATTATACAAATTAATTAAATAAAGCATAGAGAATTAATCGATGCATTACTAATAGTTCATAATTTCAGATAACACACAAAAGATCTATTGTTTGTGTAGCGCAAAAACAAAAACCCGTTTGGTTTGATAACAAAAGTATTTACTTATTACATAATGTTAGCATTTTTGTTTGCTTATTTTCTATTCTGTGTTTTGAACACAAGATTAACTTAGTTTAAGTGAATTAAACTAACTTACCGAATTTACTATCAATGGATGACACATCAAAATAATGGTAGACAATTCCATCAAGAGAAAAAGACTTTTGATATTTGTTAAATGGATTGCTGTTGCCTGAAAGTGTAAATTGAAATTAATCGAATGCTTAATTTAAAACACAATTCACTCTAAACTACAACACACACCAGACATGTTGTTGTTGTTTTTGTTGGTTTTTTATTCCCGCTCTGGTGAACTTTCTGCGAACGAACAAAGCTAGAAACTGATTTTTCTATTTGAACATTTAGTTAGTTATAGTCTTTAGGGCCACTCGCACTCGTTCCACGCGAATTAAGCAATCAGCTACATGGTATCTGATATTCTGATATAGCGTAACCATGAACGTTCATTCACTGGAGACATTTAATAAATTTCTTATAGATAAAGATTCAAACAAAAGTTAGCTATTCAAAAATCGAAATTGATATTTGTTATATATTTTATAGGGTAGGCCATTGATTAAATTTGATTCTTTGAATAAAAGCACCACCACGCGGATTCATTAAGACTATGTAATGAGCGGTATAAAAAATGCAAGTGGAATAAAAGTAAAACAAAACAAAAAGAAACATAAACAAATTATTAGCTTAGTTGAGCATTTTGCGTATCATGTAGTTGAGAATGCCGCCATTCTTATAGTATGTGATGTCCACTTCGGTGTCGAAGCGCAAGATGGTCTCGAAGACGGTTCCGTCGGCCTGCAAGTAATCGTTGTTATGGATATTGACAAGATTGTTTGACAATTCCTTGACACTTACCTCCACTTGAATCTTTTGACCAGGCTTTAAACCACTTTCGGGTAGAGAAATATTATAGACCTCACGACCATTGAGCTTGAGAGTCTCAGCACTTTGGCCAGGCAAGAATTGCAAAGGAATAATTCCCATGCCAACCAAATTGGAGCGATGAATGCGCTCATAAGATTCAGCAACGACCGCCTTGACACCCAACAGGAAGGGACCCTTTGCCGCCCAATCGCGGGAGCTGCCACTGCCATATTCCTTGCCCACAACCAAGACCAAAGGTGTGCCCTCTTCCCGATAGCGTTGAGCGGCATCGAAAATGTCAAGTTCCTCCTGACTGGGAATATGCAGAGTACGTGGACCTGTCTTGGAGGCCAACTTGTTGACCAAACGAATATTGGCAAAGGTACCACGAGACATGATGTCATCGTTGCCTCTCCGGGATCCATAAGAGTTGAAATCGCGTGCTGTAATGTTACGTTCGGCCAGGAAGCGTGCAGCTGGAGAGTTCCTGGCTATTGAGCCGGCAGGTGAGATGTGATCTGTGGTCACAGAGTCACCCAAGAAGAGCAAACAACGGGCCTTCTGAATGCTCTGCAATTTGGGCAGTGCGCGGGTCATTCCCTCAAAGAAAGGCGGACGCTTGATATAGGTTGAGTCGCCGCTCCATGAGAAGAGTTTGCCATCGGACACCTGAAGAGTCTGCCAGTCTGGAGAACCCAATTCGATTTTGCCTAAAAATCGTTACAGAAAACGAAACAAATAAGAATTAGCTTAATTTATTTTATTGCCCATTACTTACTGTAGACTTCTTGGAACATGGCGGGAATGACATGTTTGCTTTCCACCTCCTGAATCTCTGAACGAGTGGGCCAGATATCGCGAAGGAACACTGGCTTGGCACTGGCATCCACTCCCAATGGTTCCTTTTCAAAGTCAATGTCCACACGTCCAGCTATGGCATAGGCTATCACCAGCGGAGGACTGGCCAAGTAATTGGCCCGGGTATTGGGATGAATACGTCCTTCAAAGTTACGATTACCGGACAAGACACCAGCACAAACAAGATTATTTTTCTCAATGGTGTTAACCACATTCTCATCCAGGGGACCCGAGTTGCCAATGCAAGTCATGCAACCATAGCCGACAATATCGAAACCCAGTTTCTCTAAGAAAGGAATGACACCGGATTCCTTGAGATAATAGGTAACGACACCAGAACCAGGCGACAGGGAAGTCTTAATGTAGGGCAGAATGCTCAAACCCTTTTCTACAGCCTTCTTGGCCAAAAGACCAGCGCCCAGCATCACAGAGGGATTGGAAGTGTTTGTGCAAGATGTAATAGATGCCAAGACAACTGAACCATGTTGCAATTTATAAGTCTTGCCGTCGTCCCATTGGAATTCACCAAAGTCAGCCTGTGCTTCTGGCTTAATGGCAAATCCTTTGAAGCCAACCTGAAAGATGAAATGTTATCAAAAAGCCAATCCTGGGGATTATCAGTCGAACTTACTGGGTTTGAAAGACAGGATTTAAAATCAGTGTGCATGTCAGAGACAGAGACACGATCGTGGGGACGTTTTGGTCCAGAAACGGAACTCACTACTGTCGACAGATCCAGAGTAAGTGTCTGTGTGAACTTGGGGTCTTGGGATTCATCGGCATAATTGCGCAATTGCTGCGTAGCCTTCAGATATTGACGAATCACTTCAATCTTCTTCTCTGAACGATCTGTAAAATTACAAAGACAAGGTTTATTTATAAGATTACCCACAGTCAGTTTCCCTTTGGGTACCCACTGGTCTGTTTCATGTAGTTGAGCGTATTCTCGTCAATGGGGAAGTAGCCAACAGTGGCTCCATATTCAGGGCCCATATTACTAATGGTTGCACGATCGGCAATGCTTAACTCAGCTACTCCAGGGCCATAGAACTCCACAAACTTGCCCACCACTCCCAATTGACGCAAGTTTTTGGTGATGGTCAATACCAAATCCGTGGAAGTGACCAAAGGGCTTAGTTTACCCACCAATTTGTAGCCAATTACTTCGGGCAACAACATGGAGATGGATTGCCCCAACATAACAGCCTCGGCCTCAATGCCACCCACACCCCAACCAAGAACACCCAAGCCATTAATCATAGTGGTATGCGAATCGGTGCCAACAACACTGTCTGGATAAAGGATTTTTGAGCCATCAGCATTCTCTTTCTCGAAAACAACACGAGCCAAGTATTCCAAATTCACTTGATGGACAATGCCAGAGCCAGGAGGAACAATCAGCATGTTATTGAAGGCCTTGGCTCCCCACTGAAAAATATTCATATTAGGTAATCGATCTCCAGTGGGTTGTATAATCTACCTTCAAGAAGGTGAAACGCTCCTTGTTGCGTTCAAACTCAAGTGTCTGATTCTTGGTTAAAGCATCTGGAGCTCTTGCATAATCCACTTGTACAGAGTGATCAATAACCAAGTCAGCGGGGCAGATGGGATTGATTTTTTCAGGATTGCCGCCCAAATCAAGGACAGCATCACGCATGGCAGCGAAATCCACGACAGCTGGCACACCAGTGAAATCCTAAAAGAATAAACAATGAAATTGTAATAGATAAAGACCAGAAATTAAGTTGGACTAACCTGTAGGATTACACGAGCCGGCTTAAAGGAGACCTCCACATCATTTGAGCCCTGCTTTAGAGCCGGTGTCCAACCCAAGATGCTCTGGACATCTTTCTCCAAGACTTGAAAGTTATCACAGTTACGCACTGCCGACTCAAGGAGCACACGTATTGAATAGGGCAATTGATCTGAAACACATATATATTATGACATGAGATTGACAAATTGATAAAGATTTTATTAAGTAATTAACTTGAGCAACCGGACACGCGCCGAAAGAATATAAAATATTCCATATATATTTCCCCATACAGGCATCGGACCACACAATCACCAGATTGACAAATGTTTCCCCCTGTGTTTTGGTTGCTGCTAGTTGATAAGTGAGCACGATTAGGCTTCGCTTATCTTTCGGGTTGTGTGTGTCTGGATTGTTCGAAGCGAAACTAAACATGACGAGCCCTAAAATTATTATAAGCAAAAATTTGTCTATTGATAACTTTCGCTTGCCGCTAAGTCCAAGCGGCACCACCTCACCAATTGACACTACTTGGACTTGCAAATGAATGCGTTCCGTCAAGACACAACATTATATGAGTGTGAGACAGAGAGAGATAGAGTAAGAGAGAGGGAAAGGTCAAACTTCAAGTCACCGAGCCGTATTTCAACAGGTAGTTTTTTTTGTTTTTTTTTTGTGTTTTTTAGGACACCGACAAGTGCTTCAGATATTCAGATATTAGGTTCTATTGGGTTTTTGTCCACGTAGACAGATAGCCCACTGCTATTTATCCCTCCCATTATTCCACTCACCATATTTTCCATCAATGGAGGCCAAATCAAAGTATTTGTACACTTCACCCGCCTGGGTGAAAGACTTCTCGAATTGGGCAAACGGATTGGGACCTGTAATTAAATGGTGAATTATATAAGCTTAAGGATTCCAATTGTCTGTTGGTGGTGGATACTTGCCTGACATCTTTTAGAGGTTTTACACGACCAAAACTTATTTCACTGAACCTGCTGCGAACGAGCGAAAGCTAAAAACTGATTCCCCCCCGATGATACCGTTTAAGTTATAAACTTTTGAAACCAAGTGCTTGGACCAGTGATGACAGTTTAGCTATTATTTCTCCATTTGTATATTTTCATGGACGATATTCAGCAGCAATTATGGCACTTATATGGCTTTCAATGCGTAAATGGATAATACTTTATAAAATACAAGAGCAGCATACTGTATAAGCGCAAAAACTTAAAGCAAAAACAGCAAAATTCCCTGTTTAATTAGTGTTTGTTCCGCAAGCCAAATTTGGCAGCAAAAAAGCGTGATTTGGCATCATTGCTTACCCGCTCTTATCAACAAGTTTTTCTTCATGTTTTTGTTTTCCAATTCATGGTCTTAATATTTTTTCACCCATTTGCATAATAAATTGTATTGATTATAATCTATCTCAAGAATTACTCTGCTTTAGCAATGGAGATATTTATTCAATATTTTAAAAACCAGCACTTGGCTTAACTTTAAAAATACTGGGATAGGGGTTATCGATACCACCGTCGATAACTTTTCATCTCTACTAAAGCGCACGTTGTTTATTTTACCATTTCGTTTTAATTTAAATAAAAATGAATGAAATTGCCACTGACAAGGGAAAAGTTTCCAATGATAACCTGAGGGAGATGCGATGCGAGTTTAATCCGCTCTCGCGATGTGATGGTTCAGTGATGTATAGCCAAGGTTTGTCGAATTAAACAACGCCGGTTCAATTGTTCAAATTTACAACTTGTTTACCCCTTAACAGGATCAACAGTTGTCATTGCCGCTGTGTTGGGGCCAGTTGAGGTAAAGGCCCAAAGCCTGAGCATAGATGGCAGTTACTTGGAGTGCAATTATCGGCCCAAGGCGGGATTACCGCAGGTAAAGGAACGCATAAGAGAATCGGTCATACAAGATGTTCTGGAGTTGGCCGTGCTGGGCGAGTCCTACCCACGATCCAGAATGTCAATTCAAATACAGGAGCTGGAGGATCGGGGTAGTGTAAGTAAGCCAATAAAAGAAAAACGACAAAGGGCTAATTTATTTCACAATGCAGATAGACGCGTGTGCTGTAAATGCTGCTTGTCTGGCCATGATTATCGGAGGACTGCCCATGAAATATAGCTTCGCCGCAGTGCAATGCATCATTAATGAAGATGGTGAATATATACTGGATCCAGATCAGAGAGAAACACTGCATCAGCGTGCCAGTTTCACATTTGCCTTTGACTCCCTGGAGGGAAATCTGCTGCTGGTGCAGACGAAAGGATCCTTTAAAATAGCCCAATTCAACGATATAGAGTGCCTATGCCGCTCAGCAAGTGCGAATATCTTTCAGTTCTATCGTGATAATATATCCAAATACCACGGTAGAAAGTCTAGCCCAGCGAGCCAGGTGAAAGAAATGGAAACGGAAACGTAGGAGTTAAGAAATAAAGCATTAATCTTGTTTATTAAAATTGCTACGCTTTACTATGAAATCTGGAAATGCTGCTCAGATGGAGGGGTGTACCTTTCAGCACCTGGGAATTGGATTCTTCAATGCGAGCCACCACAAAGTCACCGACTCCAAAGGATTTCATTTCGCTGGAATCTTGTCCGGCTATAGGCACCTCCATAGAAGGTACAATCACCTTTATATTCGCGTCATTGCGTCCGAACCAATGCAAATCGGAACGCTTGCTTTTACCTTCGATGAGAATTAGCTGTTGTTGACCCACAAAATCTTCATGGAGCTGCGTGGCTCCAGTGCGAAAGGCTTGAACCATGCGTTGGAGTCGCTGTGTCTTCACCGCCAGCGGCACATCATCCACATAGCGCCGATGTGCGGTGGTTTTTTCTCTCATGCTATAAGCAAAGAGATATGCCACATTGTAACGAACTTTTTGGATTAGGGAGATAGTATCCTCAAATTCCCCATCCGTTTCGCCACAAAAGCCGCAAATAAAGTCACTGGACAAACCCACATGGGGTAGAATATTTCGTATGTGCTCGACCAGCTCCAGATAGGCTTCACGAGTATAGCCTCTTCGCATTCTGGCCAAAACTTGTGAGTTGCCCGACTGGGCAGGCAGATGCAATTGCTTGCAGACATTCGGATAGTCGCGTATAACTCTCAGCACATCGTCGGAGAAGTCCTTTGGATGTGGCGAAGTGAAACGTATTCGCATTTCTGGTACTGCTTCGGCCACGCTTTCGAGCAGCTTTGAGAAGGGTAATCCACCGGTTTTTGCTTTGTAGACAGTCTTAAAACCAGGCACCGGAACATCCTTTGTATTGTCCTCAACTTGTCCACTGCGATCTCTGTATGAGTTGACATTCTGGCCAAGGAGTGTGACCTCTTTAACGCCCTGCTCTTGCAAGGTAACCACTTCCCTCACAATGGATTCCAGTGGACGCGAACGTTCGCGACCTCGTGTAAAAGGCACTATGCAATAGGAACACATGTTGTCACATCCTCGCATAATGGACACGAAGGCTGTGGGGGATTCGGAATTCAAACGCACTGGCATCACATCCGCGTAGGTCTCGTCTAAAGAAAGGAGCACATTGATGGCCGAATTGCCGTAATGTCGCGATACGGCCAGTAATCTGGGCAGGTCTTTGTAGCTATCGGGTCCAGCTATAACATCAACACTTTTCTCCTGTTCCAGTAAACGTTCTTTCAGTCGCTCTGCCATGCATCCCAACAGGGTTAGCTGCAATGGTCCTCGTCTCCCGGAACGTTTTTCCTTTAGTGCTCGCAAATGGCGCAGACGATTCCAAATCTTTTGTTCGGCTCCATCGCGAACGGCACAGGTCACCAACATAATCACATCTGCTTCGTTTTGGTCGTGGCATCGTTGATAGCCATTTTCCTGCAGTATACTCCAAACCACTTCCGTATCGTTTGTGTTCATTTGGCAGCCATAAACCTCAAAGTGTACTTTTCGGCCCTCCCCATTGAAGTCAATGCTATTTAGATAGGGCACACTATTGTCCACGTCCAATTCGTCATTCTGCTTCAGCCTGGAACTTGGGTTTGCTTTGAAGAAATCCTGCAAGCCGGGACCCGAGGTGACTCGTTTCAAGAAGGTCTCACGTGTAGTTGAAGATGTTGCTGGTGTTGCCTGAGATGATGATGAACTGGCCGCATAGCTTTGGCTTCGCCAATGTTGCCTTACACACCTGACCAGCTGCCAACGCCGTTTCATTTCAGTTTTTTTAACGAATTTAAATTATGCAAGCATGTCGTTATTAGTGATGTCACTTTGGAAGAACAAAGCTAAAGAAACAATGCAAGCCAAAACAAAAAAAAAAATTGAGAATGAAAACGACAAAAATAATCAGAAGCAGTGACTCGACAGTCGCTACGCTTAATAGTTACATTGAATTTGCAGCAGCTGCAAAATAAATATTAGCAAAATAAATTGTTAAAATGGAATAAACTGCCTTGATTTTGATGTTTAATGTACATACGCTTTTCTCACATCTGACAAGAAAAACGCCAACACTGGACCTTATGCGAATAATTGCTCAGCTGTTGCTCTCTTATAAACGAGTCGCGCTCTGTTAAAGCGATTTATCGTTATCGGCGGAAAATTTGAAATGACTTTGCCAACTTTTTAGACAGGGTGGATTGTGAGTGGTTGAATTCCGAAGATTCGAATCTTTTAATGTCTTATTTTGAAAATCATTCCAAAGAGGGCGTTAATGCGTTTTAGAAGAGGGCGCCACAATCATTGCTAATAGTAATTAAAAAAAAGGCCCATACCTTAAGAAATTGTTTACTCGAGTTGGCTTTAAAATTTTTGTAATCGTTCTGTTGTATACCCATATGAGATTTCTGCATTAACTATTTTAATTTTTCCAACTATTTTTTAAGAAGACCTTAACTGTGATCTAATTTGATTCGAATGATTTAAGGTAGACTTAAAAAAGTCCATTACCGAAAAAAATAAATAAAGTTATACAAATGAGAGCGATATGTAATATATAGATAGATATAATTTAACTAACTAATTAAGATGCCATAAACAGCCCTTTACCAAACGAAAACCAAATTCAATGTGCATTTGAGCGTTCCACAACTCTTAAGTGGGCCTATGGAGAAGGTCCTTCAATTCATTTAACAAAATTTATTATGATTTCAGGGCAAATGCAATTGTCTGGTTCCTTTATAGATAAACAGGACGAAATGCACGGCCGACCGCACATTTGAGGACGAACTCAACTCAGGAGTAAGAAATTAGCTCGGCCTCATTATGAGCTTATCGTGGTCAAGTTAATAATGCACAGGTGAAGATTGTCGAGGACTGGGCAAATATACGGACCGCTGACTGGCTGACTGGTCGACTGGTTAACTTGCTGCTGCTCCTGCATGGAATCCTCTGCTGACATTTTGTGGTTTTGTGGGTCAATAACTGAATAATTGCGTCGACCGAAATGGAAGTAATAAATACAGTCGAGTTTCTAGATCCCTATATGATTATACATATATGTATGTCTGAAAGGATGTGTGGTCGAGTGGGCGTGGCCTAGCATACATATGTATTTGTAAACACTTACAAGCAAAAATATTTTAATGAAAATGAAATGAAAATTCCACTTTCGGCCAAAAGAATTTCGTAATTACAGCGAAAAAATTCGGTAATTAAATTCATGAAGTTTTTGGCACGGCTCAGCGGAGCTTTCTCCCGTTTTCGGTGCCAGAAACAAGGAACAAGACCCAGTCTCAAACTCCATGCCCCATGCCCCATGCCTCCTGGCCCAAACCAAGTTGTATCCTCTTCTTGTGCTCTCTCGTTGGTTAAGCATTTTCTTGTATTTTGTCGGCACTTTTCCGCTAAAGTTATTTTTCGCATGAGTTTTCCTTCTACCAGTAGTCAGCAGCTGCTATAAATCTTTGCGTTTTGGTCAAGTGGGTGTGAGGAGTGAGGATGAAGTAAGAAGGCATCCACGAGGATGTCGAGTTCCCCAGTTGGAGCACTCTCTGTTTGGCTTGACTTGGCGCATATGCCAAGGAGCTTAAGTTGGCCAATGCTTGGATATAAATTTTAAAAATCTTGTCAATAAATAATACACAATACGATTGTATCAATGCGAATGCGATATTAACTTAGTTAAAGTAATTAATCCGACATTTTTGTTCTAGAGCACGCATAGCGGAAACAAAGATTCTTGAAGGGTCTGTCATATAAGTTTATGATTGGAAGTGCTTCCTAATAATATATCTTTTGAAAAAAGAAAGTAACTTTTTGAAAACTTTAAGAAACTTTAAATATCCTTATTGGTTACTGGTTGTGGTTTTAAATTATATAGAATAAATGTAACTGAGAAGTAATCAGCCATAACTATCAATGCTGATTTAAATTTGTGTTTTTTTATAGAAATTGAATTAAATTTGTTTTATTTTTTTTTCGATTTTGAGACACAACAAAGAAATTGATTTTGAAATGACGAATGTTTTTGTGAACCACAAAACATTTAAAAACTTTAAAATAATTCGACTATCTATTAAATACTTTAGGGGCCAATTCAGTGTAAAAGATGAAAAAATAATTTCACTTATTCGTATACATACATATTTTATTAATATTATTCCCTCCGTTGCGAATCAAAGATTTCAACAGAACTTTTATTTTCGCTGGACTAATTCTCTTTGCATATACGCGGCAAAACTTTTACGCCATCAGGCAAGGGCGAAGGGAGAAAGGGAAAGTGAAATCCCCCGGAGCCAGAAAAACCACCCAACGACACTTTTAGGCACCATAACGTGGGCTCACGCATAATGAGCTTTGAATGGCTCAATGCGTGACGTTTTCGTGGCCCCACTAAAAGTGGTCCTTTTTGTGGCCCCCCCCCAGGCCATTCCCCCACCCTTTCCATCTCTCATACCATAAACCTTGCTCTGGCTAAACTTTTTGCTTACAGATTTCCATTTTTCGAAAAACCATTCGCCTTGCTTCTGCTCCCCTGCTTTTCTCCACATCCTCCCGCATCGTTGCCCAGGCGGGGGGGGGGAGTTGGGGCGTTGAGGCGGTGTTAACGGCACTACTGAGAGTAATTCGCTGCGAAGAAACAAAAAAAAGTGAAAAAAAGCAAACAAGTAAAGCAACGTTAATAGAAAATGGTTCATTGTTGTTGTCCTCGTCGTTGTTGTTGTTGTTGTTGTTGTTGTCATTGTCGTTAAATTGAAATTGTCGCGGAAATAAAAATTTGCATATTTTAGCATTGATTTCGCCCCCCAAGTGGATCTCTTTCTCTCATTCCATTTCGCTGTCAGTTCCTTTGGGATATGCGTCGTATACGCAATGTCAGTGCAATGCAGTCAATAAATTTAGCTAAATTCGCACAAAACTTGCTCAAATTAATTTTCAAGAGGAATGCATAAAACAGAAAACAAAAGCCTAAATACCAAACACAGAAAAAAAGAAAACTATGCAAAAAGTATTGCATGGAACATGGTGTAATTCAAGGTGCTGGAGAAGGGTCCGAGAAAGAGGCAATGGTTCTCATTACAGGCTGCCAGTTCCAGATGCTGTCTCGAGTAAATCCTGATGCTGTCACAATAAAATCCACTCAAGCTCAAGCATACATCAGCAGTGACGAGATGTAGAAGAACCTCAACTTGATGCCAGTTCGACTCTCAGTCCGAGAGTCCGAGCGGGTCCAAGTTCTAAAGCAAGTTGCATAAATTTATGTCCTGTTCATGGGGGCTAAAAGCAAAAAAACAAAAAAAAAAAAAGGACTGTCATTCTCTCCATACTGTAGCTGCTCGACTGTTCCTGAGGCGCAGGATATAATACAAAACTGCTCATTGATTTATTTACGAGGCAAAGTGATGTGAATTTTTGTCTCAAACCTCTTTTCGAGTATTTGCTACACAAATGGGCGGAGCAGAAATGGATCTGCAATATCCAATGCCAGGGATGCACTTATAATGATTGGCATGAAGAGAAATCTAGTATTATTAAAAAATTATCCATAAAATTAAAATTAAATCAACCACATATATATCTAATTTTAATTTAATCTAACTAAGATAACTTTTTCTAGAATTTTGGACTTTTTGCTTGAAAGCTGCAGACAAATGGAAACTGGCAGTGGGAAGGTTTATATATTTTTTTTGTTTAGCATCTTACTTTTGCCCAGATCTTTATAAAAGGTTCACATATTTGTTGGTAATTGAGAAAAATGATATAGCTCAGAAAACTTTTACTCAACTCTTGAATAAACTCTAAAAGTATTTCAAGGATACTAAAATGTTTCAAATTCCAAATATTGAAGTGTATATCAAGCAGGCATGGATCTCGATCTAGGTCTAGATATTTTGGAGGAAGGGTCCAGACACCCTGGAGTCCTCACTGATAATTATCCTAACACTTTTGATGATTTTATGGTCAGCAACATTGAGTCTTTACTTTTTGTAGGGTTCAAAAATTCAATAATTTTATACATTTCTCAGATTAGTTGAACCATTTCTAAGATTGACTCTTTTCTTTTAATTTTTGATTAGATGATATTAAAGCTTTAACTAAGCTAAGCATTAAGGGGGATCTGTAGCTCCAAGAGCTGATAATAACCTTTACTTTCGGAACCCATTGATAAAGCCTGTTCCCAAATTTATGTTTATTAATTCAATTTAAATATATTAATTCAGTTGTTTCTACTATAAAGCCCCCTATTAAATTCTAAAATTCAAAATTTAATATAATAATAATAAAATAAATATAATAAAATAATTTTTGTAAAGTTGTAAACATAGTTATAAAATTCAAAAATCTGATTTGATTGATTTCTTGAAAATATAGCTGGAAAAGTGTCAGAGATTTTGGCATTGGACTGCATCCCTGGTGCCTGGGTCACTCAGACAAAATTTGCAGCCAACAATTTCGCTTTTCTCAGATGTCCATTGCACTGGACATGGCCCCCTTTCCATGTTTTGCTTGTCTTTGTTTTCGCCTCCATTTTTTTTTTTTCTGCTTAGTTCTGGCATTCTCGAATGCTCATCCTTCTTGGCTTTTTGCCTGTTATGGACTGTGACTTACACATAAAGTGTCCTCGACTTTTGCTCGTGGAGTCATTTTAGGCGCACGGCGATAGATCTTTTTAGAGCAATGGCTTTTGACACTCAATATGGGGAATGATGGTGATGCTGATGGGGAGGCATCTCCCCAAAATGTTTAAATATTTATGCAGGCCAAATCAAGGACCTCAACCTCAAAGGAGAACGGAACTGAACTGAACTGAACTGGCTTTAAAGGTGTACGGGTTGGGACTGCCTGTGGTGTTTTTGCTGGTAATTTTCATTGTCACGTGGTGGTAATTACCGGTGTTGCCAGACGCATACATACACGCGCTCTTCCAGCAGCAGATGCAGCCTGGGGCTAGGACTCCTGTGTGCGTATGCGTGTGTGTGTGTGTGTGTGAGAGCCCATATCCTGTCGCGCTTTACAATTTCAATTCATTGAATTTTAACGGCGCCTACATGCTAACCGAAAGTTTTGTAAAACGTTATATGCAACATTTTGCAAAAGAGGAAGCGAGAGTGTGTGCTGCTGGTTCTCTGCTATTGTCAATCGGTTTCCATGTGTGTGTGTGTGTGAGTGTGTGGGGTGGCAACTCTGGTTGTGAGGGCTGGCTGGATATTAAAACGTGTTTTATCACGCGCCGCCATTTCGCGGCCGGGCATTCATACCAATTGCGGCCAGATTGCACTTTTCAAGTGCGTGTTAATGCACTGCGTGTGTTTGTATGTGTGTGTGTGTGTGTGTGTGTGTGTGTGCGAGAGAGAGAGAGGGAAACGGCAACAATGGACTTTAAGCTGAGGCAACCCACATCCATGCCAACAATGCACTTTGGCATCAGCAGAAGCATTTCAAATTAGAGAAACAAACAGAGAAAGAGAGTGGAGAGAGAAAGAAAAAAAAGAAACAGAAAAACAACAACAAAAACAAAAAAAGAATGCAAAGTAAAAGGGTTGCTCTTGATGCCTTCAGGCAGATGAGGTTGGTTGATGGGACAGTGCGAGGAGGTGGGCGGAAGGGGGGGGGAGTTCTTTCTGGCAGCAGCTGTTGTTTGTCCTTTGCCGCCATTTTGTGCGTGCTGCCCCCTCATGCCTCTCCACCCACTCTTTCTCTCTCTCTGTGTGTGTGTGTGTGTGTCTGTGTGTTTGTTACATTTTCGTTTTGCAATTTCATTAAATTCCAACATCCGCCATAAATCTTCCACTCTTCAGCACGGCTTCTGTGCTTTGAAGCGATAAAGGTATGTGTGTCTGGATGTTTGTATGTGTGTGTGTGTGTGTGTGTCTCAGTGTGTGTGTGATGGGATCTTTGGGATGCCTCCACCTCCTCCCTCTCCCACCCCGCCTCCAACCGTTCATCCCACTCAGCCATGACAACATGAGCTTTATATTGGGCCACACAACCATACTCACACACACACCCACACACACACACACACACACACACACACACACACATGTGTAGTTACCCAAAATGGCCGTTGAAGTGGTTGAAAGCGATTACGCTGACTGCCAAAGGTTGACATGCGTCTGTATGGGTGTATATGTATATGTATGTGTGCGGCTACCGTTACAGTTTAAATGTTGTATGAATGAGCTTTTTGGGGACACTTTTGTTTTTAAACAAACTGCTGGTGGGATATTCTATGTATGTAGGTGTGTGTGGGGAGGGGGTGGGGTAAATTAGAGTTATGCCGGGGCGGGTTCTTTCATGTTTGTTCTGAAGTGCTTTAAGTTGCTTGTTTTTCAAGTGTTAAACATAAACTTGGTTTAGTTATACCGCAAAGTTGCTCTATTAATTTACCCGCCAACAAAAACGAGGACACTCAAACTGTGTTGAGGGCGAGTAAATTTTAAAGGACTATAAACTTAATAATTTGTTGGAATGTTGAGTGACAAAATAATAAAAAGCATCTTAGTTATCAATTCATTTGGAAGGTGTCATTGCATATGACATATTCAAAAATGATTTAGGTTGTTATAGTTAGAAGTATTTAGATGTAAACGCTTTTTACTTAAAATAAACTCCTTAAAATTGATTACGAAAATTAATTAGGTACTATAACAATGAAGTTTTGGCAAATTATAATTATCCTCGACGAGATCTATTGAAGTTTTATAATACATTTCTTTCTAATGATAAAGGTGAATCCTAATATGTGCAACGGGTGTACACGGGAGATTGCTTTAGTCGAGACAGATACAAGAATGCATAGATTATATATACATAAATTAGACAGCTGCCTGAATGATAGAAAAATCAAATTCTAATGAATACATTCAAATTAAAATTAATACAATAATATCAGTAAGTGCGAATATAAGTACTTCTTAAATCTCAAAACTAAGCCCGATAACAACAGGTTTGTAATCTGAGAAGGTCCCCACTGAGCCACCAACTGGAATATTTCAACCTTGCAGTAATCACATATCATTCAAAAATATACAATACAAATCAATACTAAAATCAGAATAGTATACAAATGCCTTCGAAACATAGCAACTCACTCTATTCGTTTTGTTTCGTTTGAATGTTTTGCTACTGAGTTTTAAGTTCAAACGATTTTCGATTATCAAACTTATTCAATTTATTCATTTCGTTTTGAACATTGTTAACTCAAATAGATTTTTCTATCATTCAAAGGGCTAGTTGTTTCTCTATTCATTCAAATTCATTCCAAACCCCAGCGAAATAATTTTAGTTGTCATTTTTAATAAATTCAAAAAATTATAACAAGTAGCCGATAGCTTAATTAATGTTATATTGCTTTATTATTGATTAATTATTAATAAACATTACACAACAAAAAGGGGTTTAAAGGTATTAAACATTAAAGTATACAGGAAATTTTATTTGATTGTTATTGGTTTTATTCATGTTTTTTTTTTCAAGAAAAATGTACAAAAAAATTTGCTGAAACTAATTAATGGTAAGATTTAAGTGTCGCCTGCTTTCAAGTATTTAAGCTAAGAATCCTTTGCTGAACATTCATGGAATTAAAATTTTGAATTTTTATTTAGCATTATAATTGTTTAGCTACTGCTTTTGTTGGATGTATCCTGGTGTATAGAATACTTCAAATTGTAACCACAAGCAAGCAGATGAGAAGCAAGAGAAACAACAACCAAGGACAACAAACCACAAGAACGAGTTCCTTAGACAAAGAAGAAGCAAGAAGTCGCATCTGTTTGGTTGCTCCTTTTGCTTATTAAATTGAAATCCCACAGCTTCAAAATGTTGCCTCAATGTAAAGAACGTAAGCACTATATAAAGATGAAGGCAAAATTGCTATTTTTATTTTTTTCTTACTCTCATTTTCACAAAATTCCAAAATGGGTGAACAAAGGATTTAGCAAAAATAATAGAAATTTATTTAATTGTTTGCAATAATATATATTAAGTTTTTTTTAAGTCAAATAAAGTAATAAAAAGTTTAATAAAGGTTTAAAGATTTCAAGTCTCAAACCTGAGCAAGGCCATTCCAAGCGATTATCATAATTTTTCTCTGTGTATATTTACTTGTATAATTTTTATACTTTTTAAATTCTTTTTTCACATTTTTTCTTTTTGTGTTCTCCTGCAGTTTAGTTGACAATGTTATAAGCCATTGCGGTGCGAGTCCTTGGCTTCTTGCTGCGTTTGGTCTTATAATTGAATGTCTCAGGTGTTTTGTCAGACATTGGGTTAAGCCTTTGGCCGGGAATTTCACTTAGAGAGAGAGAGAGAGAAAGAGAGAGAACAGCTTCAGAGTAGAGAATATGAAGACTGAATTTTTCGCCTGTTTTTTTAAAGGCTTTAAGGCCTCTTGGCTTGACTTTTTGGGGGGACCTTGTGTGACAATGAAATCCGCGCTGTTTCACTCACCTCTGTCACCCTGTCACCTTTCTCTCTTGCCTGCCTGACTGCCTGCCAAGCCTAATTAAAACATTCATCTTCATTTTCACCTTTTGCCTAATTAATTCACACAAAAATCAACTAAATTAATATGAAAAAAGCAAGTCAAAGAAGCTGCCAACTTGCTGACCAGCCTTCAGCTTTCCCCCTCCCGCCCCCCCACAAACGACTTTTCAGGTCAACCCTCGATGTTATTGCTGTTGCTATATTTTGTTGTTCTTCTACTTCTATATACTTTCTTTTTTTTTTTGGACGCTAACGAGAATTAATGGTTTGCAGTGTGGCACACAATTACGAAAACGAAAATCTTAGGTAAGCAGCAAAAATTGTCACCAGGCGGCTCAGAGTAAAACATAGAGCCATGTAATTGGCTTTCTGTGTGTGTGTGAATGCCAAAAGAAGGGCGAGTTCTGTGGGGTGTGGGTAGAGGGGACTGGTGGGGGATGGTATGGAATGGTGCAGTGTCAAAAACTGCTCAATTTACGCGTCGTGAAATTAATTTATGCCCAATGCAATAACCTCGACAGTGTCAATAAAATACATTAGGGCCAGAGCAGTGGCAGATTGCGAATGGACTGAAGAGATCAAGGGCGTAGCTTTGTATATATATCTTATCAAAAAGAGGATAATAAATATGATAATGCTTTCATTTATTTTGAGAAATATATTGGAATTGTTTATATAATTAAATACTTTTTTTACTTAAAAGATAGCAATTCCTTAAGAACTCATTTCAGTTTTCATTTTCCCCTAAAGGCTCTTTTGATAATCTTAAGAACAGAAAAAAAATTTAATTTGATTGACTTATTTCTTTAAAAAATTTAGAATTCATTTAAGAATAAAATAATAATTCTCTAAGACTAAGCTTAAGCTACATCACTTCTTTATCGTCATCTTTAAAAAATTAGACTGAAATTTGATTTATTTATTTCTGTGAAAATTGAAGAAACCTAAAAATCTATTCTGCCTCTCTTTTTTAAGTAGTAACTAATTTTAATTGTTGAAAAATCTTTTACAGGCAAAATAATTTTATCTCTTACTCTCTTAAATAAAAAGTATAAGAAAATTGTAGAGAAAAAATATTGAACAGAACCATAAGAGGCTAAAAACGGTTTAAATATTATGTTGTAGAGTAACATAAAGTTCTTCAAAAAATATACAGAAATTCTAGATAATAAAAGTCAGTTTATACATTGTAGTATATGTCAAAAATATATATTTAGATAGAGTTAATTTTCCAAGCAAGGCTATAAAAGGAAAAAAGGAGAATCTCATACCCCTTGCTACGTCCATGGTTTGAGACAAAAGAACAGAAAAGGATTTCAAGAGTTGCCTAATTGCGCTTTGTCAATTTGAAATTAAAATTGCTAGACTCAACACACACATATACACCCTCTCCACACACATAAACACACACCACGAAAGAAATGCGCCTTGCAAAAAGGAAAAAAAAAGAAAAGAATTTCCATAATTTAGCTATATATATGCAAGTGGCGCAATTGAAGCGTAATTAGACTTTTGCCTTTGCCACACTCTTACACACACATATCGGCACACACACACACACACACACTCAACATATCAACGAAAATTGGCTACCTTCTGGTTGCCACCTTCTGTCGCTGGCGCTGCCGCTAATTGGTTTCTGGTCAGCAGACTTAGGGTATGCTGCCAGCTTTCACCAGGCGCCAATTAAAAACGTGCTCACATTATGCTTTATTGACTTCTCCCTCGATGCTCGACCCGAGCCGAGTCGAGTCGAGGCAAGATATAACCTTAACCAATACCCCAAGGACTATGTACCTGTATGCTGGCTAGATATGTAGGATGTGGGATGTGGGGGAGTAGGGGGAGGAAAGTGCCTTGATGGAATTGTGGAATGAGAATGGAGGGCATGTGGGCGTGCCTTTTAGCAATAATAACGTCCTTTGTTGGCCATAAAACAAATCATACAAGTTTATGGTCACCTTACCTACATTGTCCACTGTGAAACTTTATCTTTTTATATGCAGCATTATTGCCACAGATTAGACACGGGATTTAGTAGAATGAACACACTCACACACGCACACACACACACACACATACATAGATAACACATCTTGCCGTTGTGGAGGTTTTCATTTTTTCGATTGCCAGCAGAACGAATTAAATATGACCATTTGTATAATAGCCAAGACCCGACTCGAACTTCAATTTCGATTCCAAACTCCCAATGCCAAGTGACTGTCCAGTTGTTGTTTTTGTTGTTGTTATTGGCATTGGAATTGAGGTTGGTGAGGATGGTGAACGACTCCATGCCCAATGCTGAACGCAATTCGAATGCAAAATCCATGACATTTTCTGTTTAATTTTCAGTTTTAGTAAGTCCTTCGGCTTAACTTGGTTTCCTATGCAATCAGTAAAGAAAAATGGTAGCTGGAATATAGAAAAATATATGCTTCTATGATTACCATTTTCAGCTTCTGTCTGTTCAACAAGAGATTCGATATATAAATAAAAGGAAAATACGAGAATTGTTTGAAAAATTAGTTGGTTAGTTTGAAAATTTTCAAGCTTCTTCTTTTATCTTTATAGAATAATTGAGAAACAGTTTTAAGTGAAGCTATAGAAATAGCTAGGTGTTTAAATAGCTAATTAATAAGCATGTCTACATGTCAATATAAAGAATTGATTTTTCTTACATTAGTTTATAGTTAAAGCCTGTTATACTAATAAGTCCTATTTGGAATTTTCAGTGTCCCTTGCGAATGCAAGGGGGAAGAACTAATGGGAGAATAACTAAGGGAGAGTTTCCACTGCCCAAATAGATCATGCAAGAAAAAATATAAATATAAAATATTTACGACTTTCTTTCTAATTGTCAAACAAAACTAAGCTAGGAAATTTCGAGAATTATTTGAAAAATGACTACACCAACATAAAAATTGCTTAAATTCTTTTTAATTTTACGTTTATAAAGTAATTGAGAAACAGTTTCAAGTGAACAAACTCTTAGCATAGAGATTTAGCTTTCTTTTTGAAGTAACTTATTAAAGTCTCTAGTCATTTATCATTTATGTAGTCAAAAGAAAGTCTGTAAAAAATGTTTAACTTGTTTTAAGTTGATAGATGATTTAAAAAACAAAACAATAAGTAAATGCCACTCGATTTTCGTAAATTTCTTATATATTTATACTAATTTGATAAATCTATATAATACAGGCAGTAAATTAGAAGCCCAAGTGTGACTATATAGATAAGAATATATATGATATTCTGGGATACAGGAAAATGTAGAATACTGGATTCTGGCACTTGCTGTGGAAGGGGGCGTGGTGGGCTGGCTTGCTCTGATTGCGAATGCCAGTCTCGGTTTCGGTTTCATCGTTCTTGTTGGTCTTGGTGGGGCACCAGTGTGCGGCATTTTATTTCGCATTAAGAGATTAAGATCAAAATTAAAATTTAAATTACCCAGCGACACGCTGCTGTGTACGTATAGACTATATATACACACCTACATATATATGTATGTGTTTGTGTATGTTGTGTTGGTGTGTTCCTTGTCAACATTTGCTTTGTTTTCTTCCTGTTGCCTCTTGGAGTTTTTATTTTGGTGTTTTTGGTTTTTATTACCTTAAATTTGTTGCACTGTTAGAGAAAGACAACTTTGGAAAATTATCTTTTTGGCCGAAGAGGTATGTAAATGTAATTAATTTGATACAAAAAGCAGTAGTAGAAGCAGCAGTAGCAGCAGCAGTAGCATCAGTAGCTGATTGACTGACAACTTAATTGGCTTTTCTTGGAAACCTTTTGCAAGAAAACTGTGCAATTAACAAGCGCCAACACTTTTTGTGGGAGGAAATAGACACACATACATACTATGAGATAGATAGAGCGAGAGAGAGAGAGAGATATACATGAGTAAAGATTCTAGACCAAATGTTGCAGCCAGAAATTTTTGTTGTTTCTCCTGTTGATTGAGTTTACATAAAACTTTCTCGCAACTTGCTACTGACAGCAGCCACAAACTCATCTTCTGTAAGGGACGTCAGCCTAAAAAAAATACCAAAATAAAGGGGAAAGAACTGCAAAATGATGTAGTAATAAATGTATGAGTCCTCAACTTGATTCAATTCGGTATTTCTCAGTTGGCCACAAAATGTGACGCTGACGTGTTTTTTAATTAGGCTAAGCCCAGGCCCAAAGCTAAGAGTTGGCCAACTGTGGCTGGATCGGCTAATTGTGGGCAAAATGGTGGGTCGCCTCTGCTCTGGCAGGATCTGGTCAGGTCAGGTCAGGTTGGAAACAATGCAAAACTTTTGGCTCCTACCAGCTCTGGGTTCTTGTTTTGGACATACAGAAAATTGCGGCCAGTGAAAAGTTTTGCGCTGTTGTTTTCTTTTTTTTTGTTGTATTTTTTTTTGTTAGTTTGTTGTTTTTGTTTTTGTTTTGAGTGGCATCAATTTTGACATTTACCTGCAGTGTGGGTTGGTAGAAAGTTTGCCATTAAGCCGCTTTGCTGGCCAACTTTTGATGATGATTTGGCCAATCAGAGCAGCGCCTTAGAGTATGCAACGAAAAATTATGAAAAAATAAAAACCAAACTTACAACAAAATGTGCCAGGATGTGTGCTGTCTGGAAAAATGTTGTGTGTATGAGAGAGTGTGTGTTTGTGTGTGTGTGTTGGAAAAAGTTTTTGGCGCAACGGCTACGGAAGTTGCAGCAATGCAAAGGAGGTGGCTGTAGGAGGGCTACACACACACAAACATACCAGCTCATACACACGGACACACTATAGGCTAGGGCCTTAAAGATGCCATAACCCCCAGCCCAGTGTGAATGAGTTTGTGTGAGTTGTCAAAAAGTTTGTGTTAAGTAAAACCTCATGTGCATCTAATTAAAAATATAAAAAACTTTATTTTAAAGCCGCCAAAGAAAACTTTGTCTCCTGCGGAAATGAGTCCTATGCCATAGTATGTGAGTGTGTGTGTGTGTGTGAGTTTTGTGTTTGTTTATGTTGCAAGGCAATAAAGCGAAAGGATTGTTGCTCTCTGCATGCTGTTGGAATACATTTTATAAAAGTTCCCTGGCATGTTTATCAGCTATGAGAATGTGTAAAAAGGGGATTTTTGCAAATGAGCTGCCAAATTGGCATAACTTTTATGCGAGACTGTAATGCAAAAAGTAAGAGGCAGTCGGAAGAGTAAAAGTAAGTTAGAAAGAGAGATAGAAATAGTGAGAGAGGGAGAGGGTAGACTGCTGGATAAGAAGAATGTAATAAGGGTAACTTTGTATATTTAATTAGTTTCAGAAGCAAAGTTTTTTATTCTCTGGATAAACATTCGAAATGTATATTGGTTTTAGCTGGCTTACTACCAAATTTAGTATACGTACATTCCTCTATTCAAAGCTTGTTTGGAAAAAATTTAATGCTAAATTAATGCATAATTCTCTGCTACAAACAAAAGC
Source organism: Drosophila insularis (assembly GCA_018903935.1). Lineage (NCBI taxonomy): Eukaryota > Metazoa > Arthropoda > Insecta > Diptera > Drosophilidae > Drosophila > Drosophila insularis. The sequence continues at coordinate 7,284,219 of JAEIFP010002295.1, forward strand.
TCAAAGAAATAAAACATTCTAAATGAAATTGTTAAATTTTGATTGTAATTTGAATCGAAACCACTATATTTATATTTTGAAAAAAAATCCTAAAAACTAAGGGGATAACCATATATGTATACTGGAATTTTTCACTTAAACCAAGGCCTTCGTTTTTGGGTCCAATCGAAATTTTAATTATTTGTTTGGGATCTTTTGGCCTTTACTGTTTTTCTTCAACTGCCAATAAAAGTGGGTCGAATTTCTTATTAAAAGATAAGTGGACATTGAAAAGGACCAGAACAGCATTAGCTATTGAAAGGGGAGTTAAAGAGTCATATTCATTATCTTCTTCGTAGTTATATTAATTTTTCTATAGTTTTTGAATTTTTATAAAATTTTGTGATTTAAAGATATATATTTAATTGCCTGAAAACTTTGATTTCAATGTAATGCATTTGCTTAACTAACCCTCATTATAAACGCACACAAGCCCCAGGGCAGCTGCCCACTTAGACACGCCTTCATCACACACATACTCACACAAACAAACACATGCACAGTCAAATACATAGATCCTTTCCGTATAGAAGCTAAAGCAGGGCGAAACAAAACAGCCGCCAGCGACAAGTCAAGAGCTTAATGGTTTGCTTCTGACAACCAAAAAAAAAAAAAAACGAGAAAAAAGAAATATAAAAGAAAAACTAGAGCCTGGCCACCCAACTAGTTAGAATGAGAAGGTAAGATAAAATAAGAGAGCGAGAGAGAAAAAGGAATGAGTGCACAGATCAAAAAAAGAAGAATAGAAATAGCTAAACTAAACTGAAAAACTCCATGCTCCCCCCCCCAAAAAAAAAAAAAAACAACAAACAGACATACATATAGGACAGATCCAGTGACAGGCACAGGCACAGGCATAGCCACAGGAGCAGCAGCAGTTTGACTGACTGGCTCTGACTTCGACTTGGTCTCCGGGTCCTGGCTGATGTCATTAATGCAACTCGAAGCTTGGCCTCCGCCTTGACAAACCAAAATGCTTTGCATTTTCCGTTTGGTTTTGCCTCCCTGCCATTCTCGCCTCTGGACCTCTGGACCGAACCGAACCGAACCGAACCGCATGTGAAACGTACGTACGTAGATGAAACCAAAGGCTAACCCTAAAATAACAAACGAGCACAACATGAGCTGAAAATAAGATTTTTGAGTCATTTCGTTTTGTTGCGTTTATGTTGTTTTGACGGGGAGGGGAGGGGGGCCATCCTGTGTGAGTCGTCCTGGCCATCGTTGCCGTCGTCGTTGTCGTCTGTGCCTCACTGGCTGATGTATTCATGAAATCGTGTGATTAATGGCTCGCACAACATTTGCACACACTACCCGGGCTCCTCGACATGCGGCGGTATCTGTCTGCGTGCAGATAAACATGCCAGGGGCGGGCAGGGCCAAAGCGTCTCTCCACACCCAATCTCTTCTAGCAATTTGCTGTACATGCAAAACGATGGCAAAGAACGAGACCGAGAATGAGAACAGCAAACGAGTATGAGAATGGTGATAGTGGAGTGGGTTGGTGTGGGATAGGGGGATCAGGATAGTAAAAGGGTAGAGAGAGAGAGAGAGAGAGAGAGGAAGAGACAGACGTTGGCATTGGTCACAGAGAAAAAAAAATGAAATTTTTTCCAGCTCTGCGCATTTCTGGCTGGCAATTTTATCTCAGCCGCATGAGGCGTTGAAATTAACAAACATTCTGGCATCCTGGCATATCCTGGCAGATCCGGGACAAAAACAAAAATGCGTCGTAATTAAACCGAATTTAATTGCTTTCAGGCCAACCATCCATAGGCTCATGCCCTTATAACTATGCTATAATCTTTGACACTTTTATTGCGGCTCTAAAAGTTATTAACTTGATTTAATAAGCGACTTGGACAGCAACATCGACGTCAGGCGGGGAGTACGGCAGCCGGAGAGGTAATTTCAAATGTTTAGCATTTTACAGTTTTATCTCACACAGAGAGAACGGGGGGAAAACTTTGCCAAATGAATTTGATCGCCTTGGCATTCAAAGAACGTGGCTTTAATTAACTCATTTTTCATTGAAACTGCCAGCCAGCCAGGTAATGGTGAGGTTTGCTGGAGAAAGGCCCAGGTAATCTTATCTTTTTCTTTTCGGGTTTGCCGTAGAAATTTCATAGCTGACGCTGGGGGCGCTAGAGCAACCATCACTCATCATGGCCTAAGCCTTTGTCTTCTTCAGTTGAGATAAGAAGGTGATGCCAAAGTCAGCTAACATGGGGTGCGGGTTAGCTGCTTTGCCTTATCAGCGTAAACAAATTTGAATTTTCGAAAAATTTACATGCCAAATTATGCGAGTATGCGTAGCCAAAAGGCTTAGCTCAGAGTTACCATCCCCTTGGCCCATTCGGCCATTTGCCATCCGCTTTATGCCATTGATTCGCCACATTTTGGCCACACTTTCAATTACCAAGTAATTTACTTTTGCGAGCTTATCTTTTATGTTTTTCTGTTGCACATTAAACATAATTTTATGGACAACAACTTGAATAGGAAGTGAAAGTAAGATTATTATGCGTCCATTGACGCTGCCTCCAGACAATGGCCACAGTCAATAGCAATGAAAATGACAATGCCTTCCCTTTGGCCAGGACATGCACAAAAGTTGTTTCATTTTTAATCAAGTTCAAGTTGATGACGAAGTTTTTTGCATGGCTGACGACGAAGACAAAAACGAAAAAGGTAAGCACAAACGTCTCAGACACAGACACTTTTTATGGTTACCTCAAAATTGCAGATTTAATTTTATTTTCATTGCACTTTCCACAGTGTGGCAGAAGAAAATTGTTTCTTTATATTGTAAGTTGGTCGGTCGCCCAGACATGACAACGGATTGACAGAAATCTTTGGGCATGGGCAGATTGCAATAGATTTTAAATGCAAAACAGAGTTTTCCAGCTGCTCCTGTACAGATTTCCACACAAAGAAAATTTAATCAAACAAACTTGAGGTAAAATTTTAGCTAAGCCATGCAAATTTTATAACTTTTTAAAAATAAATGCGAGAATTTATAAATATCACTACATTAAACAGAAATAGAAAACTTGCTAAAACTAATTCGGAATGTGAGTCGTTTGGAAAAAAAAACAGAGCTGGAGAGAGTGGGGGAAAACTGAAACTTTTCACCCTGACCCCAATTGGTTTACCTTCTAGGTTTAGCTTTCTTTATGGATTCGACATTAAATTCGCAATTTATGCAGCTAGAATCTTCTATGTAATATATGTATATTAAATTGTTTTTAGAGGAAAATTTCTATTTGTTGAATGTCTTAATATTCTAGTTAACAGTGCTAAAAATTAATTTATATTTTCTCCATTTAAAATATATTGTATATCATATTTATAAGAAATAATAGCTTTAAAGAATTGTTTGATAGGATAGAACTCATTATTATTATTTTTATTTTTTCAATTGTATCTAAGATCTGCCATTGAGTTTAACGAAATGTTAAATGTCATTATATTGGTTTGAGGATTTTTCACTTGAACGGTTCAATAAATTTCTTTTTCAACATGCAATACATGATTTCTCATTAATAAACATAAGCAGAAAAAAAAAAACAAAAATGGCAAAAAATCAAAACCATTTACCAGCTAAACAAAAGAAACACTGAATAACTTTCGATGCTATAATATTTGTAATCAAACGCAGTCAGAGTCATAATAATCAAGTCGTAAAAAACAAATCCATTTTCGCGCTTGAGTAAACAAGTGTCGAAAGAAAATGCCAAGAAAAGCCATAGAGATGGAAACGTTGGAAACGGTAGAAGGATACAAAAAGGGCCAAGAGAGCCAGACAGAAGAGCTGTAAAAACAATAATAGTAATGGCAAAGAACATTTTTACACCTTGGTTGAAACAAAAAAAAAACCCGACACAGAATGGATCAAGGATTCCGTAGTCGATAATCATAATAATAATACATACCAGAGACAGCATTTTGGTCGTAAAAATAACCACAAATAGCTCAAACGGATCGGGGTGGAAGTTTACGAGTTTTTCCAAGAGTTCAGAGGCAACCTGTAAATTTTGCGCTTTATTTAACAACCAAAATTGACAAATCTGTGTGTCCTGGCATTTAATGATCGTAAAAACAACAAAATCACGATACCGTCCAAATGCTGTAAATTATTATGTAATAGAAAATCTTTCTTTTTTCTTCTAATGTAATAAAAATGTGGCACCGAAGTCTATATACACTTTTTTAAAAATAAATATTTTATGAACATTTTCGAATGTAAGAACTTCACTTATATAAGGAATATATATAAATAATATTGAGATTTGAATATTAAGACTGTTTAAAATAGAATAATTGTTAAAAGTTGCAAATTTATTAATAAATTATAATAAACTTTGTTTTGCTGATGATTAAGTTAATTCGACATTTCATTTCATTTCATGAGTTTATTTTGAACTTTTTTTTAAATATAACAAAGTTGCAAAAAAATATTAATAAAAAGGAATGTTTGACTTGTCCTTTGCCTTATTTTCATTTTTTTGTATAATTCTATTGAGTCAGATGTAATTATAATATGATTTAATAAATAAATAGGATTTTAAAGATTTTTTGGTTTGGTTTTTTTTTTCTAAGAATCCTTTTTAAAATGCCAAACACATTTTTGATATGTTTCTGTAAAAAATAAAATTAATAAATTATGATTTAAGCGAGAAAGAAGTCCCCTCTTGATAATACATAAAATAAAAGTCATCTAAAGTTAGTTAGGCAAGTTTCTAGGGACTAAAAAGTAATAAATAATGCTTGGAATCGATAAATTTAACTACTTATTTGGTTAGAAACCAAAACTTGTTGAGGTTTATGTGAATTTGCATAACAATTCGGATGAGGAAATGGAAACAAAATCTGACAAAAATGACAGATAAACAATTTAACAAGAGTAATTTATGTTTATTTTGTTAGCGTTACAAAACCAATGACCAAACTTGGATTACCCATTAAAAGTGTATTAAAATAATAAGCGAGTGCATCAACGATTGTTATCATCGTAAATTTTTGTGAGCAAATAAAGGTCGTAAAACGGTTGAAAGGAATTCAAAAGTTGTGGGGCGCTAAATGAAAATCTTCTAGCTAGTTTTCACACCAGCCTAACCGGGCGATGCCCGGGCATTAGAACGAATGAACGGACGGAGGCGGATGCAAAGCTCTTGAGTGTTTTACAACTTCCGTTAAGTTTGGCATGGTCATAAACTGTAATCTGTTTCATGTTTTTATTACACACACACACACACAAAGAGAGCGGATGTGCGGATATGCGGATGTAGCCACGATGTGGCTGCGTATGCGAATGGCAGATGTCAATGGCGCATTGGAGGACATCAAATTGACAGCTCCTTTGGAGTCGTAAAAGTTCAACAGTTGCCACTAGCATATGTTGTTGAAAACAAAAAAAAAAAAACACTGGGGTAATGATTGTCACCGGCTAAACAATTAAATTGAGGTTAGAATGAAACATAAAAAGCGCATAAAAAGCCCATAAACTGACTGCTGCGGGGTACGACAGACCGACAACGACAACGAGTAACATTGGTGATGACGATGACGATGACGAGGACGAGGACTATGACGACAAGGACAATGACGATGTCGTCAACGCATCGTAAACATTTTAAGCTCTCTCTTCAGTTTATTTTCATTTCAACTACAACAACAACAACATTTCCTCTGACCCCTGCAAAAAGGGTCTTCTGTGTGAGCTCGTAAAACTTTGGTGATAAGACACTGGCACTCGGTCTTGGCATTCGGTAATGATAATAAAATTATAATTTCGCCTCCACTTACATATGCCACAATAGCGAGGCGGATCCACTTGGGTCTTAGCCCGATTTTGTGACCCATATGCCATGTGAGAAATTGTAAATTACGCTAATAAGCATTTAAAATTAACTAAATGTTTGACTCTTAAGCCAAACTTGATGACTTGGCCTTTGGCCTAGCCTGATGTCTGGAATTGGGTTATAAAACGTGAGTTGATTTCCTTTCGTTGTTGTTGTTGTTGTTTTTGGTGGCGCATTAAGTAGATAGGAAGATGCGTTTTTCATGTTCAACTGGAATAGCTTTTAGGACATGTGGCAAGAAATTCATATGGGGCAGTTGCCATTGGGAATTGGTCTATAAAAGTGAAATTAATGCTTGTGGGTTTAGTATTTAATAGATTGATTGAAATTTAATGAAAATACATACATATAAATATGTAGGACAAAACTTGTATATTTGAAGTCCTTTTCCTTTTTAGAAGTAATGTGATTAATCTTGGAGTCAGAGAGTCATTAAGGGTCCTGAAGTAGATTTATCAGTAACAAATAAATTCGTAAGTCCTCAATGCACATATTTTTGAAAGGTCTAACGTTTTCGGAACATGTTAATAAAAAAAGTGTGTTTATATAAATTCAAAATGCACAAATTGTCAAAAATATAAAAATTAATTAAAATATTTCACTTAAAACTTTTTCTTATTGTTTTCTCTACGGCATATTTTATGAGTTTGTTGAAATAATAAAAATATGCTTGAATTTTAGTTTTCAATAAATAATCCTAAAAATATTATATTTTTCGGTTATTTGATACCTATTCAATATGGCAGATTTGAAAGTTGAAAGAAAGCGTATAATCACTTAATAATTTACTATGTTTAGACTTATACTCTATTTTTTTTTTTTTTTGACAAAATCAGAATCTGTTGCAGGTTATTTAGTTGCCACTTTTAGTAAGCTTTTATTCTAGTGTCAAATTGTTTAAATGATCATAAAAATTGTGTTAGTTAATAAAGATAAAATCCAATAGTTTCTAAAGTATCTAAATAATAATATTACTTAATATTTTTTTTTTTTTAATAAAAATCCCATGAGAAACCAATTTATATTTAAAAAATGTCATCTCATTTATGTATTTTTGATAAACTAAAGTGTTCTTATCAAATTAGAAATTTAGAGAGAGAGAGAGAGAGAGACTGAATTTAATTGATGTTCATGCAAGATACTAAGGCAATAGGCAAATGGACACCCACATCTGTACGCACCCCCATAAAAGGGACGATTATTTCCGCCATTTTCTATGATGAATTGCTACTTTTGCTTAACACACAGACCCACACACACACACACACCCACGCAGACACACACCCACAGAACGGCTGAGCTCAGAGAGAAGATGCGCAGACAAACGCACCACAGAATTCGAAGCTGAAGCTGAGCTGAACTCACATACACACTAACAACTAGGTCTACCTCCACATCTATGTACATATATGCACACATAGATAGGTATATAAGGGAGATACACATTTATCCAGTTGTCGACGGCTTTGTCAACGCTAAAGTAGAAAAAAAAACAGAAAGCCGGGAAGAAGGAAAGGCTGGCCAGACTGGACTGAATGTAAAGCAGGTGAAGTCGAACTCCAAAGCTGCGCAGCTTGGTTTGGTGGCAGAAAAAACCCAAAAACACTGAAAGGACATATACAGGAAGTGCACTTGGCCAGGACCACCCCATGGGCCATCATCATATGGGGGATGCTTTTGCTGCTTATTTATGCCTGGCAATCATAAAGCGCGCTTCAAGCAAGCATAAGCAGGATAGAGATAGAAAGAAAGCCAACGTGTAGGGCAAGCATGAGAGAGAAAGAGCTAGTGGGAGAGGGAAAGGAAGAGTCTCAAAACAGAGAGAGTGCAGGTTATGGCTTTCTATAACTCAGAATTCTCCGTTATTCTCTGTTCTGTGTGCTGGCATCATGCTGCCTCTTTCTGGCCTTCGGTAGCAAACTCCAGGACTTCTGTTTCTGATGTATTCCATACAAATTGCTAGTTTCTGGTGCTTTTATTTTTATATCGTTTGTTCGGTGTTTTTTTTTTTGTTCTTTTTTTTTTCTTTTGTGGTGGTGCCAGCACTCGCGGCACTGGCCAAAAGAATCATCCATCAATGGGCAAAGAGCCGAATGTCGGACTTTTTGAGTGTCGCTGACATTTTTGTGTCGCAGACGCACCCCCACTTGGTTTCGGACCATTCCCATTCACTCAGGAAAAAAAGGAGGAAAGAAAAGAAGTTGTGTGTATGCTAAAAAAAAAAAAAAATGGGAAGAGAGTGCAACAAAATTTGTAAAATTTCATATTGTAAAAAACAAAACAAACAAAATTTCACTCTCCTTCTCGCTGGTCCATTGCTTTCTTTGTCTATCGCGTTGGTTTTCTATTATCCCATTCTATCTAGCGCTTTGTAAAATATAAACATAAAATATTGTTGTCCTTGAACAATTTACTTTTATTTTATTTTTATTGCCTACATTTCTGCTGCGGTCCTCGGCTCGACTTTCTACATGTATGCTGTGTGTATGTGTGTGTGTGTGTGTGTGTGTCTGCATTGTGGCTGTGCCAGCGTTTTTAGCTTCATTAAATTTATGTTGCAACCTTTTCCCCCCATACAAACTTCGCCCTCCCCCCGCTCGCAGGGCTTCTGGCTCAATATCCTGGGCCTAGTTGCACGTGCCGCGTTGCCGTAAAACAGATCGTAAAAGTTTATTACTTGCGGCTTTCCCTCTCTTTCTCTGGGTGTCTCTTTTCCCCCTTTCGCTATGTGTCTATGAGTATGTGTGTATGTGTATGTGTGTGTTTATGCCGCCCGCCATCGCTGTCAGCTGTCAAATTGAATTTGTTTATATTGCCAACAGCTCCAACAGGTTTCATTTTCACTTTTGGCCCGGAAATCATTGCGTCATGCTGATATTTTGTATTTTAACGCCCGTCTGCAGCCCCCTTTCACTCCCCGCCCCGCCCCGCCTCTACACTCTCCCTTTTTTGGCTCTGTCATGCTCAGGTTCGGGCTTTTGTATTTAGGCTGCAAAAGTCAATTTTTGTTGGTTTAGGTCAGTTTAGTTTTGATGCCACTGCTGGCTGCTGGCTTTGACAGCTCCAAAGTCGAGGTCAACTTTTGTATGCCGCCTGCCCGTCATCATCAGTTTGTCTGGTCTCTGCCTGTCTATGGGTGTGTGTGTGTGTGTGTGTGTCCATATTTATGGGCCCGCTGGTCGAGACGCGTCCCGATGCGACGCGTCCTTGTCTGAAAAAAAAGAAAAAACGAGCATAAAAAATCGATTTTATTATAGCCGTCAGTCTGGCCTTTGTCGTCTATATAGATTTTCTGTCAGCTCTGATATTGCTTTTGTCTGCTAGCTGCTGTTCCACTCCATCCTTATTGTTGTTTTCGATTCTGTCTCTGACAGGCTTAAATTTTTGTTTAGATTTCGATGTTTTAGGCAACACAATTCAGGTATTAAATTTTACAAATGGAAACGGGCAAAGACTGATATGAATTGGCTCTGGTTTGCTAAAGAGATTCGCATTAATACCTTAGTTGACTTAATTTTGAATAAAGTGATTATGTTTATCTATTTTTGTTGCTTGTAATTTCTGAATAAACTTGTCAATGACATTAATTACATATAAAAGACAAACAAATTTGTTAATTAAAGTTTTCAATAAGTTAATGTTAATTCTAATCTAATCTTTTCTTTAAAATTTGTACTTTCTTGCAACAGTTAAAATCATTTAAATACTTATACAAGGGTAAGGAAAATATTATTAGGAAATATATGAAGTAAAATAAGTGAAATAAAAACTTTTTAAGATATTATAAGCCTTTAATGTAGTTAGTGTTAAATTTTAATGACTTTAGTACAGGAAACATGCAAATTAAAAAGGTTTAAATAATGGAATGGACCATAGAATGTTTAAGTACGATTAATGTAAATGCATATCTACATCTATGTATATATATATATTGGTCTTTCATCCTTGTGTGGCTAAATCTATTGCTATTTGCTAGATAGCTTATTTTAAAGAATATTTGTGAATAAAAGATCACATATTTATCAGTTTATCAGTTCAGTTTATACAGCTTTGACTCTTGTCCATAATTTCAGTTTGAAAAGGAATTTAGACTATCTACGGGTATAGATTAAAGGTTTGAAAAATAATAAATCGAATGCCCAAAGATAGCACAAAAGATATTGCCCACGCCCAAATATATCTACTCTCCGACTCTCATGACAAATTCCTAGTTATAAATAATTTTGTCTTGGAATTAAAAGAGTATATTTGACAAGAAAAACTGACCTTTGAAACAAATTCAACAATTGTTTTTGCTTATTTTCCCTAAATTTACTTATCTTCATGCATAAATATTTGTATTTTATAATTTTCATAAATCCTCCTTATAAAATAATAAATATGTATTACACATTTCATTTAAATAATTTCGTCAGTTCTTAAAGAGATCTGAGATAAGAGCACAATGGTTCATGTTAAGAGACCCTCAAGGTGAAGTGGAACGAATATTGTTGTTTATTACGAATAATATGGACAAAGCAAACAAACGAAAAAAAAGTTAAATTAATCAATTATGGGTAATCTTTAGTAGAGAGCGCTACCATAAAAGCTTTTGAAAGCTTTCTTACTTAGAACAAATGGTAAAAATTCATTAAGATTCTAAACACAAAATTTAGTCAGTATTCAATATGTTGTCAAAGCAGTTGAAAGCATCGGGGCAGATCCCATGTCAAATTTCGCATATATTTAGGCAGCTGGCCACTAAGGTGAGATTGGATAAACATTATAAAGTAGATATATTAGTTTTCTTTTTTAACTAATTTAATTGTAGACTTCTTCAACGGTGGATCCAGTGAGCTTAGAACAGGCCAAGCCTTATGGAGATTTGCCGGGGCCCAGTAGATTTCATATGATGCGAGCTTTTTTGCCAGGCGGTATGTATATAGGGAAAGAAAGAATGCGACTATTCTCTCGCTGTCTCTCTCTCTCCCTTTCTCTATCTCGCTTCAATAATAATCTTTCATTCTTTGACCAATTACAGGTCGCTATCGAAATGCGCCTATACATCATATGTTCTTGGATTTGAGAAAACGCTATGGAAATATTTTCCGTATGCCAAGTGTGGCCGGCGTGGATATGGTATTCACCATGAATCCGGAGGATTACTCGGTGATCTTTAGGAACGAGGGACCACTGCCCTATAGACGAAGCTTTAAGACATTTGAATACTTCAAAAGAGTGCATAGAAACGAAATATTTGGCGATAAAGATGGCCTAACATCGGGGTGGGCCTTAAATGCCAAACATTTTATGCTTTTTACAAATATTGCAAATATTCTAGTAATGGACCAGCTTGGGGTAAAATGAGAACGGCTGTGAATCCCATACTTCTTCAACCACGGAATGCTAAACTTTATATGAATAATCTGCTGCAAGTCAACGATGAGTTTTTAGAGCGGTAAGTTGGCCTAAAGATTCGTTAAAAGGTGCTCATAAATATATACATATTTGTTTACTTTGTCTTTGAAGTATACGTTTAATTCGTGATCCTGCCACTAATGAAATGCCTGAAGATTTCATTGAGGATATTCGCTTTTTGGTCTTGGAATCTATTGGCTCGGTGGCCCTAAATGCTAAATTGGGTCTCCTGGGTGAGAATCGTAACAGTACCGAGGGCAAGCAACTTACAACAGCTTTGCAAGATGTTCTGGAAGCGGGTTTTGAGTTGGATATATTGCCACCCATTTGGAAATATTTGCCAGTGCCAAAATTCAAGCGTCTAATGAGACAATTTGATATAATTCTTAATATTTGTCATGCACATATTGAACACGCTCTCAAGAAGATTGAAGAAGATGCCAAGGCTGGTAAAATTAGCCCAGAGATTGGCTTGGAGAAGAGTTTGTTGGAGAAATTGGCAAACGTTGATCGAGAAACAGCAGTGATAATCGCCCTGGATTTGTTATTCGCTGGTTCAGATCCTGTAAGTAAAGAATTTATCGTTAGTTAGTGTTGAGAAAAAATAATCATAAATTATTAACCATTTTATAATTTCTGAAGACATTGGTCACCCTTAGTGGAATTCTACTCAGTCTGGCAAAGAATCCAGCAAAACAGGAACGCCTTCTGCAAGAGATTAAACAAACACTGCCCGAAAAGAACTCACCCCTGACTATGGATAATATGACTAACTTACCATATTTACGTGCCTGCATTAAAGAGGGCATTCGTCTGTATCCCATTGGACCAGGAACTTTGCGTCGCATGCCCCACGATGTGGTCCTTAGTGGTTATCGTATTGTGGCCGGCACTGATGTCGGCACTGGAGCCAACTTTCAAATGGCCAATGTGGAGCAGTTTGTTCCCAAAGTTCGTGAATTTCTGCCCGAACGTTGGCTACGCGATCAATCCAATTCAACTCTAGTGGGTGACACAGCCACTCCATTTATGTATATACCATTTGGTTTCGGTCCACGTTCCTGTGCTGGTAAACGTATTGTCGACATGATATTAGAAATTGCCGTTGCCAGGCTGGTACGCAATTTTGATATCGGTTTCGATTATCCCATCGAGAATGCTTTCAAGACTCAGTTCTTTGTTAAACCAAATATGCCCTTCAAATTCAAGTTTGTTGAGCGTAGCGAAAGATTCTAGAAATAAAAATGTCTGCATGAACATACATACATAAGTATGCATAGGTACTTTCATTTACGGTCTCTCTCTCTCTCTCTCCCAATGGCGCTACTTGGACCAAAGATATGTGGTGACCCATCAAAGCTCACTTGTCTGGGGCTCAGCATAAGAGCAACCCTTGACACAATGAGGGAATGTGTTTGTGACTTGTGGGCTGAGGAAGAAATTATTAAAAAACGTTTGCCGGTCTTGGATATAGGAGATTAGAGCAAAGTTGTTTACAAATTTGCACATGTGAGTCGTTCACAATTTATTAGCTTTTGCTTGCAATAACAAAATAAAACTTTCAGTTACTAATAACATAAAAATTAAACCAATCACTTGACTTGCCGATGCTTATTGTTTTATAAGAGTAAAAATTATAATTTTCTTACTCACCTCCACTAATTAACCTCACTCAGCAATGCAGCTTAAACAATTGATGCGGCCTCTCTCAGTTGTAGTTTCTTTTATAAGCCCAGCAATGGCGGGAGAAATGCTCTCTCGCTCGCACACTTAGTTGCTGATCGGGAGAAAGGTTAAATATTCCTCTCTCTCACTTAGTCGAGAGTAATAATATGAGTGCATATGAGTGTGCACAGCGAGAGTAAAGTTTGTGTGTGTGCGTGTGCATTTTGCGCGGGAGGTGACAGCGCGAGAGAGGCGCTTAGAAAGTGAGCAGTTCTCTCAATTCTTGCCATTCGTTGAGGGTATAAAAGAAGCTGCAAGTGAGGGGGGCGCATCAGTTGCTGGAAAAGATCGCTAGTGAGTTGCTGTGTGAGTTAACTGTTATAAATATTGTTACTATTGTATAATACTGCAAAAAAATATTTTTATTAATTGCTTCATAATATTTCCATTATAGCTCTGCTCCGCTGATGTTAGCTAAAATATGAGTGCATATGAATGGGCATAGCGAGAGTAAAGTTTGTGTGTGTGCGTGTGCATTTTGCGCGGGAGGTGACAGTGCGAGAGAGGCGCTTAGAAAGTGAGCAGTTCTCTCAATTCTTGCCATTCGTTGAGGGTATAAAAGAAGCTGCAAGTGAGGGGGGGCGCATCAGTTGCTGGAAAAGATCGCTAGTGAGTTGCTGTGTGAGTTAACTGTTATAAATATTGTTACTATTGTATAATACTGCAAAAAAATATTTTTATTAATTGCTTCATAATATTTCCATTATAGCTCTGCTCCGCTGATGTTAGCTAAAATATGAGTGCATATGAATGGGCATAGCGAGAGTAAAGTTTGTGTGTGTGCGTGTGCATTTTGCGCGGGAGGTGACAGTGCGAGAGAGGCGCTTAGAAAGTGAGCAGTTCTCTCAATTCTTGCCATTCGTAGAGGGTATAAAAGAAGCTGCAAGTGAGGGGGGGCGCATCAGTTGCTGGAAAAGATCGCTAGTGAGTTGCTGTGTGAGTTAACTGTTATAAATATTGTTACTATTGTATAATACTGCAAAAAAATATTTTTATTAATTGCTTCATAATATTTCCATTATAGCTCTGCTCCCTCTCACATAGTCGCTCTCCCGCTGATGTTAGCTAAAATATGAGTGCATATGAGTGGGCACAGCGAGAGTAAAGTTTGTGTGTGTGCGTGTGCATTTTGCGCGGGAGGTGACAGCGCGAGAGAGGCGCTTAGAAAGTGAGCAGTTCTCTCAATTCTTGCCATTCGTTGAGGGTATAAAAGAAGCTGCAAGTGAGGGGGGGGCGCATCAGTTGCTGGAAAAGATCGCTAGTGAGTTGCTGTGTGAGTTAACTGTTATAAATATTGTTACTATTGTATAATACTGCAAAAAAATATTTTTATTAATTGCTTCATAATATTTCCATTATAGCTCTGCTCCCTCTCACATAGTCGCTCTCCCGCTGATGTTAGCTAAAATATGAGTGCATATGAGTGGGCACAGCGAGAGTAAAGTTTGTGTGTGTGCGTGTGCATTTTGCGCGGGAGGTGACAGCGCGAGAGAGGCGCTTAGAAAGTGAGCAGTTCTCTCAATTCTTGCCATTCGTAGAGGGTATAAAAGAAGCTGCAAGTGAGGGGGGGCGCATCAGTTGCTGGAAAAGATCGCTAGTGAGTTGCTGTGTGAGTTAACTGTTATAAATATTGTTACTATTGTATAATACTGCAAAAAAATATTTTTATTAATTGCTTCATAATATTTCCATTATAGCTCTGCTCCGCTGATGTTAGCTAAAATATGAGTGCATATGAATGGGCATAGCGAGAGTAAAGTTTGTGTGTGTGCGTGTGCATTTTGCGCGGGAGGTGACAGTGCGAGAGAGGCGCTTAGAAAGTGAGCAGTTCTCTCAATTCTTGCCATTCGTAGAGGGTATAAAAGAAGCTGCAAGTGAGGGGGGGCGCATCAGTTGCTGGAAAAGATCGCTAGTGAGTTGCTGTGTGAGTTAACTGTTATAAATATTGTTACTATTGTATAATTCTGCAAAAAAATATTTTTATTAATTGCTTTATAATATTTCCATTATAGCTCTGCTCCGCTGATGTTAGCTGAAATATGAGTGCATAAGAATGGGCATAGCGAGAGTAAAGTTTGTGTGTGTGCGAGCGCATTTTGCGCGGGAGGTGACAGAGCGAGAGAGGCGCTTAGAAAGTGAGCAGTTCTCTCAATTCTTGCCGTTCGTTGAGGGTATAAAAGAAGCTGCAAGTGAGGGGGGCGCATCAGTTGCTGGAAAAGATCGCTAGTGAGTTGCTGTGTGAGTTAACTGTTATAAATATTGTTACTATTGTATAATACTGCAAAAAAATATTTTTATTAATTGCTTCATAATATTTCCATTATAGCTCTGCTCCCTCTCACATAGTCGCTCTCCCGCTGATGTTAGCTAAAATATGAGTGCATATGAGTGGGCACAGCGAGAGTAAAGTTTGTGTGTGTGCGTGTGCATTTTGCGCGGGAGGTGACAGCGCGAGAGAGGCGCTTAGAAAGTGAGCAGTTCTCTCAATTCTTGCCATTCGTTGAGGGTATAAAAGAAGCTGCAAGTGAGGGGGGGCGCATCAGTTGCTGGAAAAGATCGCTAGTGAGTTGCTGTGTGAGTTAACTGTTATAAATATTGTTACTATTGTATAATACTGCAAAAAAATATTTTTATTAATTGCTTCATAATATTTCCATTATAGCTCTGCTCCCTCTCACATAGTCGCTCTCCCGCTGATGTTAGCTAAAATATAATTGCATATGAATGGGCATAGCGAGAGTAAAGTTTGTGTGTGTGCGAGCGCATTTTGCGCGGGAGGTGACAGAGCGAGAGAGGCGCTTAGAAAGTGAGCAGTTCTCTCAATTCTTGCCATTCGTTGATGGTATAAAAGAAGCTGCTAGTGAGGGGGGGCGCATCAGTTGCTGGAAAAGATCGCTAGTGAGTTGCTG
This sequence comes from Drosophila insularis, assembly GCA_018903935.1. Taxonomy (NCBI): domain Eukaryota; kingdom Metazoa; phylum Arthropoda; class Insecta; order Diptera; family Drosophilidae; genus Drosophila; species Drosophila insularis. The sequence continues at coordinate 7,300,153 of JAEIFP010002295.1, forward strand.
TGTGAGTTAACTGTTATAAATATTGTTACTATTGTATAATACTGCAAAAAAATATTTTTATTAATTGCTTCATAATATTTCCATTATAGCTCTGCTCCCTCTCACATAGTCGCTCTCCCGCTGATGTTAGCTAAAATATAATTGCATATGAATGGGCATAGCGAGAGTAAAGTTTGTGTGTGTGCGAGCGCATTTTGCGCGGGAGGTGACAGAGCGAGAGAGGCGCTTAGAAAGTGAGCAGTTCTCTCAATTCTTGCCATTCGTTGATGGTATAAAAGAAGCTGCTAGTGAGGGGGGGCGCATCAGTTGCTGGAAAAGATCGCTAGTGAGTTGCTGTGTGAGTTAACTGTTATAAATATTGTTACTATTGTATAATTCTGCAAAAAAATATTTTTATTAATTGCTTTATAATATTTCCATTATAGCTCTGCTCCGCTGATGTTAGCTGAAATATGAGTGCATATGAATGGGCATAGCGAGAGTAAAGTTTGTGTGTGTGCGAGCGCATTTTGCGCGGGAGGTGACAGAGCTAGAGAGGCGCTTAGAAAGTGAGCAGTTCTCTCAATTCTTGCCATTCGTTGAGGGTATAAAAGAAGCTGCAAGTGAGGGGGGGCGCATCAGTTGCTGGAAAAGATCGCTAGTGAGTTGCTGTGTGAGTTAACTGTTATAAATATTGTTACTATTGTATAATTCTGCAAAAAAATATTTTTATTAATTGCTTTATAATATTTCCATTATAGCTCTGCTCCGCTGATGTTAGCTGAAATATGAGTGCATATGAATGGGCATAGCGAGAGTAAAGTTTGTGTGTGTGCGAGCGCATTTTGCGCGGGAGGTGACAGAGCTAGAGAGGCGCTTAGAAAGTGAGCAGTTCTCTCAATTCTTGCCATTCGTTGAGGGTATAAAAGAAGCTGCAAGTGAGGGGGGCGCATCAGTTGCTGGAAAAGATCGCTAGTGAGTTGCTGTGTGAGTTAACTGTTATAAATATTGTTACTATTGTATAATTCTGCAAAAAAATATTTTTATTAATTGCTTTATAATATTTCCATTATAGCTCTGCTCCGCTGATGTTAGCTGAAATATGAGTGCATATGAATGGGCATAGCGAGAGTAAAGTTTGTGTGTGTGCGAGCGCATTTTGCGCGGGAGGTGACAGAGCTAGAGAGGCGCTTAGAAAGTGAGCAGTTCTCTCAATTCTTGCCATTCGTTGAGGGTATAAAAGAAGCTGCAAGTGAGGGGGGGCGCATCAGTTGCTGGAAAAGATCGCTAGTGAGTTGCTGTGTGAGTTAACTGTTATAAATATTGTTACTATTGTATAATACTGCAAAAAAATATTTTTATTAATTGCTTCATAATATTTCCATTATAGCTCTGCTCCCTCTCACATAGTCGCTCTCCCGCTGATGTTAGCTAAAATATGAGTGCATATGAGTGGGCACAGCGAGAGTAAAGTTTGTGTGTGTGCGAGCGCATTTTGCGCGGGAGGTGACAGAGCTAGAGAGGCGCTTAGAAAGTGAGCAGTTCTCTCAATTCTTGCCATTCGTTGAGGGTATAAAAGAAGCTGCAAGTGAGGGGGGGCGCATCAGTTGCTGGAAAAGATCGCTAGTGAGTTGCTGTGTGAGTTAACTGTTATAAATATTGTTACTATTGTATAATACTGCAAAAAAATATTTTTATTAATTGCTTCATAATATTTCCATTATAGCTCTGCTCCCTCTCACATAGTCGCTCTCCCGCTGATGTTAGCTAAAATATGAGTGCATATGAGTGGGCACAGCGAGAGTAAAGTTTGTGTGTGTGCGTGTGCATTTTGCGCGGGAGGTGACAGCGCGAGAGAGGCGCTTAGAAAGTGAGCAGTTCTCTCAATTCTTGCCATTCGTTGAGGGTATAAAAGAAGCTGCAAGTGAGGGGGGGCGCATCAGTTGCTGGAAAAGATCGCTAGTGAGTTGCTGAGTAAGTTAACTGTTATAAATATTGTTACTATTGTATAACACTATGAATCAATGTTTTTATTAATTACGTTATAATATTTCTAATTTAGCTCTGATTTAAAGTGATGAACTATATGCTTCCTTTATCGAATGTTAATGTAACACAAAATATTCGCAGTTCATTCCTTTTAATCAAATTTTATGCTTATTCACTTTTTAGCTATTTCGCTTTGTTTTTCTTTTCAAACAAAGAAACAATACAAAGTCGCAAGTATTATTTTAAAGTAATCATTTTTATTATTAGAGGAGTTATTAAATCACTCAGTAATTTAGTAAATATCAAGTGATAAAAGTTATTTATAAAAGCAGAGCGGTGTTTCTTTTATTTTATCTTATAATTGACCAATCTTATATCTTAAAATTTTTTCCCACATCCACTACAGATATTTAGCAATTGTTAATTATTAATGGAGATCGCATCCATCTAACAACGACAATAACATACCTATAATTATTATATTCAATAATTAATGAAATATAAATTGCAATTGATTCGGAACAAAGGAGGTAAAATGCTTATGTAATTTTAGTTAATATAAAAAAAGTGTGTAATAGTTTTGGCAACTCTATTTTAATTTCGGTTACCATTTTTCATAATACTTGGCAATTTTAATAGATGAATTTACACCAGTTAATATATTTTTATTCTTATATTATTAAGGAGAGGGACTATCAAGTAGCCATTTATTTTTCTTTTACTTGGGTGATCATTTAATTAAAGCTTCCCGAAAGTATGTTAGGATTGATTGAAATTTGCCTTTGCTTGCAAAAATAAATTGCAACGCTATTTGTTCCGTTTTCCTGTTCGTTTTGTTGAGCTGAGCTGAGGAGGAATAAGTACGTTGATATAAATAATGCAAAAGTATTCATTTTGACATCGAATAGACAAAGTTGCATTGAATTTTCATGTTGTTTGTCCTCTTTTGTTCCGCCATCCTCATTTTAGTTCCTGTGTTGCCCTTACGAGTTTGTTTTTCCGTACCCTTTTTTTGTGCTCTTTCCGTATTTTTTTTTTTTTTTTGGTTGTGTTTGGTCTTGTTAGTTGGACAGTCCTGGCCTTATCTGTGCGCTGGTTGACTCTTCTGGGCTTGTCCTCGTATGTTCTGCATTTTATGCTATGCTAGTTGGACTCGTTTTGCCATCGTCTTGTGCATTATTAAAACTATTCTGATGGCGTTTCCGTGAACCCGAGGACCACTTGAAATGTCAATGCTGGGAAGGCAAGTCACACCGCCAAGCCTCTGTAGCCAGCCCAGTAGTACATACATAAACTTTTATCGTACCCAAGTTGGAGGACCTGGCTGCGTCTTCTCCTCTGACTCTCTGTCACGTCGTTTTCTTGGAACTTTTACCCGGCAACGAAATGCATTTGCAATTGCATAAATGAACACCACCAACGTCGTTCGTTGGATGGAGGCAATGAAGACGGAGACGGAGATGTGGACAACAAGGATGGAAAATGGAATTCATTATTGGCACGAGGGTGGGATGCAGAGGGGATAGTTGGGGTTCGTTCTTAAAGCCTCTGGCTAAATTGAAAATGCATGTCAAGTAAGAGCAAAACACAAATCACTGTGAATTTCATTGCATGCTTCTAGGCGGGGCCAAGTATTTGCACTTTATGACATGCTAGCAAAGATGTGGACGACGCAAGATGAGGCAGCAGAGAGCGGGCGAGTTCCTTCAATAAATTCAGCAATTAGACAATGTTTCTGCATAAACTTCTTCTCCTTCCTTCAACTTCTCTTTGGTATACATATCTTGGCAATCGGAATTTTGGCATTTCGCATTGAACTTTGACTTTACCTCCTCCTCCTCCTACTCCTCCTCTTACTTCTGATGTAGCCATCATCTTGTCATGTGACATGATGGGCCCGTCCATGGTCGAGCTGCCAATTTGCAACAGCACGGGCGTGGCAAACGGACCAAGTCTAATGATGGCATACATAACCTGCCCACGCCTAGGTCCTGGCTTCTGGCTACTGCTCCTGTTCCTCGTGCTGCTGCTGCTGCTGCTGCTGCTGTTTCTGGTCCTTTGCAAGTGTCATGTCACAACGCACTCTCCGGTTTGCCTGTCAATTTCGCAGCTGGGCGTGGTCCGTGCATGAGCATGACTTGAGCCCCAGTGCCAGGCATTAGCATGTAAAAGGCAAAGTTAAAAAAAACGCACACACACACACACACTCACAGAACCATTGCAGTGCAGGACAATCAGCAGACAGTCAGGCAAGGAGGCAAGCAGGCTGCCAGCAAGGCAGCCAGGCAGTTGGGCTGGGACGACGCCCTCACCCAAGCCTTACCCAAACCCGCCCTGACAGGCGTCCATGATTAATGGTTGTCAATGGCATGCTGTTGTTGTTGTTGCTTTTGCTACCGCTCCAGCCATATCCTTGCATATAAAAAGTAATTTTGTTATTTTAAGAAAAGCCCTTGCAGGCTCTAAGGATCTGCTGATGTATTTTTTTCCCCGCTTTCTTTTCTGTGTGTTTTGTTTTTTTTTTTTGCTTTGCTTTTTGAGGAAATTGATTCGGCGTCGCATGCCGCGTTTACTTTTTTTCCAGACCGTTGCCACAGGAATTCCCCAACACAATTTCGCAACCTTTTTGCACCCCGCAAAGATATTGAAACTGCCGGGATGCCGGGCTTCTTGGATCACGGAATGGGCCATGCCAAACTGGGCTAGGATGGTGTTAATGGCATTGCCAATTGCTAGAGCGGGAACCAAATTTAATTTATTATTTCGAAAAGCAAAGCATTTCTAATCGAATTGTATTCAAAATACGCGACGCGTTCAATGCATTTATTCAATGTGGCTACAGGAGGTAGGAGGAGGGCGAGTAGGCTAACCCCGAGAGGGTGTAAGCAGGCAAATTGAAAAATTGTCCTCGATGTTTGTTTGTTTGTTATTGTTGTTGTTGTTAAAAGAAAATTTGAATTGTTTGTTTGTTGTATTTTGGCCTGGATACTCGCATTTCCCATTTTCATTTTTTGATCGAGGGGTAAATTGTGGTTATCAGATTGTTTTTGGCATTAATGATGTGTCGTCTGCCAATGGGGATGGGGGGAGCCTTTGGGGTAATAACAGTTAAATGGCAAATGAAGTAATTTGAATATTATTCATTAACTTGAAAGCATTTAAAAGTCATTGTTTGATTGAAATCGATTTCATTTAGTTCAACTAACAGTTTGCCATTATATTGTTGTAACTGATAAGGTATATCAGGTATATATTATTATACAGTATTTTAATCAGGGTTTACAATAGTCTAGACTTTAAAATGAATTACTATTTTGCACAACAAAATCGCACTTTTTCGTTCTTATATGGTGCCATTTTTCTGTTGTTTTCTTATTTAAGTGTGCCTACCCCGAATTTGTACTTTGAATTTTAAAAAATAAATAAATAACATAAAATCTTTTAAGCATTTTTCTATTTATTTTTTTTGTGTTGGAAAGATTATTGTATTGATTAGTGCTCTAAAACAAAAACTGTCAAAAAGAGCAGCTAAAATAACTTGAAATCTCATCTTAGCTTTCTACTCTAATTTATATTGACAATCTAATTAATTTTTACTGCATAAGAAAGTATAGAATCTATACTATAGATGATTCTTCGTAAAATTAGATGGATACAAAATGGCTAAAATATTTTTAATTTTTAAAAATTAAATAAAAAATAAAAATAAAATAAATTAATTACAATTGATTTTCCATCAAGTCTTTTACTATGATCGATGTAAACGATTTACAAGCCCAATGTAACTATTAATTTCATTATCCTAGATATGTATGTATGTTTTACAAAACTTTATGCTTTAAGGTATTACTAATTGAATTTTGTTTTTATCTGACTCTTTTTTATCACATAAATGTGTAAAAATCGTTTACTTCAGGCATTATTTTACGATTAAATTGTAAGTGTGATTTTTTGTGATTTGAGTTGTTTTTAAATCATTCTAGATAAATATATAATAATTTGATACACTTAAAGGTATAATAACTTCAGTAACTTCAAAGTTTTCTGTGGTCGCCAACAAAGATTTAAATGGTATTGAAACAATAATCTCTCCCTGCAAAGAGAGATTACTCTTTTAGTTTTTCCTATGTCTCACTGAAATTTCTCATGAAGTTTATGATTTAAGTTAGAAGCAAAGCCAATTTGTAGATGCTTTATGCTTATTTTGGAGGCTTGCGGTAAAAAAAACTATACACCATGCGCCTAACCAGAAGAGTTGCTCTTAAAGCCACTTAAAGTTCTCCCCCCGCATCGGATTACTTATATGTGTATGCTCGGGATATCTGTCTCATCGGCAACGCTTTTGTTGCTGTATATATATTTTTATTAATTTTCCAAATGAATTCCTGACAACGACAAAAAGACAATGACAATGACAACAACAGCAGCCAGTCCGACAGAGAGACAGACAGACAGACAGTAGGAAAAAAGGATAACAAAAAAAAAAAAAAAAAAACAAGAAATGGGGGCAGCCATTGTCGGCTTGGACCCGCTTGTATCCTTCTTATATTTTTGTTATTCTGTTTATTTTTTTGTGCCCTGTTCTGTATGGGGGATTTTTCGTTTTTTTGGTAACTGTTGGCGACATTATTACGTTACTTACTTTACGCCATAAATGTTGTTACGTCATGGCACAACCCCTTCTACGGGCACAATGCATATTGTATGTTGGTGGGGCTGAGAATGAGGGTGAGGTTGGGGTTGGGGTTGGGGTTAAAAAAAGGCAAAGGAAAACAATGAAATCTTCCATGGACATGGACTGCCATCATTGTTATGTGAATGTGACGACTTTTTGACTTCCGTTACGCTGATGTGTTTCCGTTTCCTGTTTTATGCACAACTTTTGTTTGCTCTCTCTGTGTCTTCTGTCGTTTTGTTATGCTTTCTTTCTTTCTTTTTTACCACTGATGAGATGAGATGTTCATAACAACAAGGATAACAGGAATTCCCTCATACTCCGCTGTCTCCGCTGACAGTGTCTTATAGTCAGGACGATTTTACGCCGCGTTGATTTGCAGTCCCTGCATCCTCAATTTCCTTTTTATGTTATTTTAATTTTATGTTATTGTTATGACACAATGAAAATAAAATTGAATTGACACTGATGTTCTTGGCCCACCCCATACCCCCCAGGCCCCCCGCTCCATCCAATTCATGCTACCGGCATCCTGGCAGCCTGTCTGCTATTGCCTTGATAAGTAAGAGCCCCGAAAAAAATGTTTGTGTGACAGTTGCCAGTGACATTTTTATTGCCTGGGCACACACAGGCACACACAGGATATTCAAATGGCCCATAAGTGTGGTTAAAGCTTTTCACTCGCTTGACTAAATCTCAATCCCATTTCCCCTTCCCCTCCGCCCATTTGTCCATCATCTCAATAGAGCTCAATTTACATTGCCTAGTCTCGCTTCAAGGACAAAGAACTTTCAATTTTTGATGCTGCCAGCTGACGACATGACCTCTATACTATTGCAGTTCCATCCCCTTGCCCCACGTTTTCATCGTTTCAACATCCTCCCTTCTTGCCGTAACCGAATGGCTGACAATATTATTTGTCGCGCAGGTTCAAAACAATATCATAAAGTAATTTATTTGCCTGGCCAGGAGCCTTTGGCGGAAGGCGGACCCGGTACGGGTGCCATTGGGTTGGGGGTGCGCAGTGTGGGCGGATGTCTCTGATGATATATGGGCGAAATGGCTTTTTAATGACAACGACGACAACAGCAGCTTGTACAAATTACAAGCCCATACACACACACACACACACACACACACACTCGCACACACACATACAGTCAGATAGAGAGACAGAGATTCTGATTGACTTGACCGAGGCCGTTGTTCGTTAATTTTGATTGTCTTTGGGTTGCCTGATAAATGGGTCACACGTACAAGTCGCTAAATAGATGAGTGTTTTGACTGGACTCGAGCAACTTCATCAAAAAGTTGTCCTATTAATAGAAATTACATATTTCCAGGCTGCCAAGGGTAGAAGAGTCTTTAAAGACAAATGTTGATCAATGGCAAGCCGAGTCCTTGATCATAAGCATTAAGTTGATTCCCTTATTTTTTTTAAATATTCATTTAGCCCTGATACGTTTTCCGGCCCACACAGGAACCGCGCTCAAAGCCGTGTGAGGAAGGGGAGAAAAAAAATCAAATTAACAGAAAAACAAAAAAAAATGAAGAAGGAAAAAAAGGAAAAATTCGCTCAAGCTTTAGCTACAGTTTCAGCTCTGGACTGTGGCTGTTGTGTTGGCTTTGCGCAGATAAGAGAATTGTCCTGTCAACTGGAATGATATATGCTCCAGCGCATTCAAATTGGGCTAACAGCAGAGACGAACCAGACGAACCAGACCCACGAAACTGGCCAAGAGCGAGAGTCGGATGGAGTGGAGTGGCCAGGCGGATGTGTTTTTCTCGCACATCAGCGTGCGTTTCCTATGGAACGAAGCTGATAGTCAACCAACCAAGTATCCTCAGCCATTCCTCCTTGTTGGAATTCTCTACTCATATATGGCAATGGGGCTTTCTTTTTTCTCTGTTTGCTTTCTTTCTGTCGTTGGTTTCTTTTTTTGTAGCTGTTTTCCTCTTTCGCACTTTTTTTTTTTTTTTTTTTTTGTTAGCTGAGCGGGTTTGTCGAGTTGAAAAATTGGTGTGAAAATTCAAAAGGAGTTGCCAATCTGCGTCCGTGTCTGGGTGTGTGTGTGTGTGTGTGTGTGTGTGTGTGAGGGGTGTTGCAAAATTACTTCGTGTGTAAAATTATGCGAATTGCGTATGAAAAAGAGTAAAAAGAAAATGTGCACAAGGTGAGCGAATATTCATGCACGTATGTATGTAGCTAAAGGGAAGCCATGTCAGGCAGCCCGGCGGAGGATGAGATAAAGGTAGAAGGGATGAAAGGGAATGCGGGTACTTGGCATCTCACTTTTATTGCATTTCAACACTCGACTATGCGCGCATGCAAAATTTCTCATAATAAATGTAATAAATAAAAATGTAAGTTGAAATGTGACAGTTTCGTTCATTTCTGCGAAGGGGGGAAACAAAAAAAAAAACATGGAACACATTGGGGGTAGAAATGTTGACATGTGGCCTGGTGTCGCTATGGAGCACACACACACACACACATACACAGGTGAACACAAGTGTCGCAATGCTCTATAATGCTACAATTCTTGTATTAAGGTTATAAGATATTAGGCAGCCCAGAATATACTTATGTGAAACATATGAACATTCAGAGGGTAGGCCAAGGATTTGGATTGAATTTTCAAGTAAGTTGTATATGAAATATGCATATTTGTATTTACATCTATTCTCCAGTCACTTATGATCACACATTCAGCCGGATTATCCCGATTTACTAGACACACAATTATCTATATACATATATTTGTCAGCTAGCTTGACTAATGATGCCTTTTGGCTATTAACGCCCATTCCTGTGATACTATTAACTTGTTTGCTTTCACATTTATCAACAACGAGCCAAAATAAAACTCAGTCTTTTCTGCAGGCGATACCCTACCCCTATAGAAAGAAATGCAGTTTCCTAAAATATATATTTTGATATATTCTAGGTAGTTTTTCTTAAGCAGATTTTTATTAGATTGTCTAAAACATAATTTAAAACAATTGTTAGAAAACGTGTGAAACAGTCAGAAAAAAAATTGGAAAATAGTAAACATATTTGATATGATTTTTTATCAAGTTTAAAGAAATAAATACTAAATAGAGCAATAAATAGAGCAAATTTTGAGAATTTTCTAAATATCTTTGAAGTTCGTTAGACTTTGATTCGACATTTTGGGGATTTTAAAAGTTATGTTTTTGTTTCTTGTAGGAATTGAAATCGTATCTAACAACTAGATCATCAAAATTGTAAGTATTAGTATTTCTTTGAATTTTCATTATTGTTTGTCCAACTAAAAATAGGCAAATTTATCGTTTGTTAGACAACGAAAGATGAGGTAAATAATGGAAATGATTATAATTTTAATCTCAAAAGTATGCTACCCATAAAAAAATTCTTATCTATATGCTATATTTCTAATAAAATGTCTATACTATTATCAGATTTTTTCTTAATTTCTTTGAAAACTATCCTCAAAATATCTTAAACTGATATAAACAAAAACATTGCCAATGGACAATAACTCAAATTATATGTAGACAGAGATTATTTGTGATTTATTATTAGTAAAATAATATAAAAGTAGTTTCAAATCGTATGAAAGATTTCTGAATAACTTTGACTTTTAGTTTTCTTAAAGAATTTCAAGTTTTCATTTTTGCTTTTTGGTTTTTTGCTTTTCCTTTCTTTTTTTTTGGTTATTGTAAAGGGTATACAAGTCTTTGACATCCTGTTTGTATATGTAAAATGCGAAATCAGCAGAAAATCCTTCGATACAACAATGAGCAGAGTCATCAGTTACATGCTGAACAACAACAACAATAACAACAAGTACGTAGCAATGATCCGAAGGACAATGAAATAATTGACGCCATTGATGGCCACATTCAGAGAGCTGAAATCTAAAATTTCCCCGAAATGCGATGCCTTCCGAATGGAATGAAGAAGAAGGAGTCCGTTAGCCATTGAGTATGGGGAGACGACAGCATTCTTTGGGAATTGAGCTCATTATGGCATCAGGCATCAGTGAAAGCCGTGCCATATCGTGCCTTGCCGTGCCATACCACGCCTCCATTAGTGTAAAAAGCATGCCCACGCCCACACTCTCTCTCTCTAACTGTGTTTTTGAAAATGAAGGGAATGTCTGAAAGTCAATGGAGGCGGCGGAGGCGGAGCTCGGGCTAACGATTTCGAGTAGCGCCAAAGATGAGAAACTATGGGGCAACCAACAAAATGGGTGGAAGTTCTCGTAACATTTTTGTTTGCGCTAGCGAAATGTTACTTAGGCAGGAGATTGATGCTAGGCAAGCTGCTTAGGTGCTTTCTAGTGCCAGTTTGTCCAAGCTCCGATTCCCGCCCTCTCCAACTCTCCCTTTTTCTCTTGAATCTGGGTTGTAGTCGAACCCAATGTAACCCTTGGTAGCTCGCTTTGGGGCGTTCAGGCTGAATAAATGGGTGTAAAGGGCAAACAAAATGATTAATTGCCCTGAGCTTTGATCGCCTGCATGCACACAACAACAGCAAGAACAACAACAGCAACAAAATTCTAGTGGAAGGATATGCTCAACAAAGGGTGCAAAGGATGTATAGAATGGGTGGAAGGAGGTTAGGGTTAGAGACTATGATGATGCTGCTGCTACTCTCTGGCGTTGTAACAGAACGACTTTGCTTCCGTTTGAATAAACAAACACGGAAATGTATCCCAGCAAGCTGGACTTGGTCTAGGACACAAAACTAATGCTGACCAAATGGCCGAAGGCTACGCCAAACTCTCCATTGCCACTCCCACACAGACACACACACACATGCATATATGTATATGGCAAGGTCCTGCGACTAGGCAAAGTATCACTCAACAACAAAGAGCCAGAGTATCGCGTTTTATCCTTCAAAATCCTCTAATGAGAAGGGTTGAAAATTGCTGTGGTCGCTGCTGTTGCTGTTGCCACTGATAACATGGCCAGCAGCGTTGGTCAGCAGCAATGGAGAAGGATAAAAGGATAATGCGGGTCTGTCTCCCCTTTACCCCAAACCATCCTCGCTCTCTCTCTCTATCTCTCGGAATATGTGTGTGTAATGTAGCATGCTGGGATTTTCATTCAGTCGAGTATTTGTTTTAAAATTACATAAAAATTGCCCAGCATTTAAAAAATGTGACGAAGAGGCAAAGAAAGAAAAAAGTAAAAGGACTAACCGAGCCATATTAAAAGAGCATTTTACTGCCATAATTTTACACGACATCGTAAACTACTTAGAGTTAGGCCTAGAACAGGTCGCAGCAAACGAAAGGAGAAGAAAAATATAGGAAGAAAATTTAATGAAAAACGTTGGCCCATAAACATTAACGGAGACCAGAAAACCAGGTCCAACGACCACGCCTCTTGCCCCCATCCCAACACTGTGGGCCGAAGACCCAAGCCCCGGCGATAAGCAGACAAATCGCTGAGAAAAATACGCAATTTAAATGCATAACACACACAGGACATGCCTAATGCCAATAATAGAAAAGGAAATCCCGTCACAAATCCTCCGAAAGGCAAGAGCAAGCATGGGAAAAAAATTATGGAACTCACATACTTATGGCACAGAATCAGAGAAACAGATGAGAAGGGGGGGAGGGCAAAATATAGAAAGTAATCTTGCACAGGCACGACGACCTCATACTCATCCTCATTTTCGTCTTGGTCCTCATCCTCATGCTCATGCTTCTTGGCAACCACCTTTGGCGACATTTTGTTGCAGATTAAGTTCTATTCGCACATGGCTGACTTGAAATACGATATACGCACACACACACACACACACACATGTCTCTGTGTATGTATCCATGTGTGTCTCAAAGTAATTGGGACATCCTGTGAGCATATAAAGTGGATATAAAGTAGCAAAAAGCAGCCTTAAGGCACAACAAACCCAACCGCACCGTCGCACTGGCATTTTTATGCGTTCAAATGTCGTCGTGCTTCATCGTCCGCCACTGCCACCTTCCAACCCCAACCCCCAAAAAACAAGCCCCCAACCACCCCCCACCCAACTACTCCATCGTTTCCCCATCCATACGTCCCTGTTGGTTTGCTGGAATTATTACAATTTCATGCTACTTTTTTCTTTCTTTACTTTTTTTTATTATTTGTTGTCGCATTGAGCTTATGATTTTCTGAAATATGACATATGAGTGAGACAGGGACAGGCTGCAAGAATGAAAGAAAAGGAGAGTTGGCGAGAGAGAGACAGAGTAGAAGAACAAGTTCAAGTTTCAGGTTTCAGTGAAATATATTAATAAATTTTCTCGCCCGTGTTGGCTGTTAATATTGAAAACGTACAAATGTCTTAACTTTTCATATATTTCATTTTCTTTTTCTTTTCTTTTATTTCTGCTTCTGCATTCTCTCAGCCAAATGTTGCACTGATAAATAGCCAAACGATACAATTATGGTCAAGATTTTTAAAGACTCTTATTACTCTGATGACAATAAGCTTAGGTTGGGCAACAAATGGCAATTATTTTTAGCCATGATGCTGATCTGTTTGAAATATATATGCTATATCTCTTATCAGGAATAGGAGAAAGTAAATTTTATATAAAGATGTTTAAGTCGTTCAAATTATAAATTAATTGTTTGAATTTTTTTGACATAATCGATGAAATTATTTGTAGAAAATCGAGTAACACAAACTTAATCCATTTTTCGTCACAAATCAATTCTGTTGTTCCATTTTTCATAAATTACGACCAAAAGTAATTTGAATTACCCTTCGAATGATGCATTTTTGATTAAAGTCGGATTAGAATAAAATACTTTGCATCGCCTTTTAATAATATTAATTTTTAAGCATAGTAGCAGAAAAACATCTAAAATATAGATATTCGTTTAACTATATAAGAAATAAACTGCATATTAGGAAATATATAAAGTGCTTTTCCTGATTTCTTTAAGGAGATTCCAAAAGCTATTTTGCCTAAAAGTGAAATATAAAGTTTCATGTATTTTGAATTTCAATCAAATGATTTAACAGATATTGCAATGCCTTCACATTGAGGATTTAATGTCAACTGTTGTTGGGTTTAGCCGCATCAACATGGCCATTGCAATTGGTGTGGTGGAAAGGTAAATACACATAGCACTACAATAGATGGCATTTTTATCAAATATATATGTATGTATAAAACAAAGAAAACAAAAAAAAAACACAACAACAACAATCAGAATGCATTCGCTAAGAGCTGTTGCTGTTGCTGTTGCTGCTATTGTGTATGCCACAAGCCTTGCACACGAATCCCAAAAACCAATCCCAGATCGTAGTCCTGGCCAAACAGAAGCCATTTGTCAAATGCGTCGCCAACGCGATTCCCCTCCTTGTCTCTCTCTCTCACCCTCTGTCCCTCTCTTCAGCTCTGGCTTTTATCTACCTCTCGCTCACTCTGAGCCGGCAGATAAAACCGTTCGGAAAGCACAAAACAAACATCAAACAGGCAAACAAAAAGTACAACAACAACAACAATAATAACAGCAACAGCAACAGCAACAACATGAATATAAAATGCGACACGCAGGCAACAACAACAACAACAACGAAAACAAAAGGATGCGTGGCAATATTTTTCACGCGCGAGAGAAAAAGATAGAGAGAAACAGGGATAGAGGGACGTCGAATGGTGGACGACGATTGAAAGAGAGGGGACATGCTGGTGGCATATCCTTGCGCCATAATGGGATTATGGCCGATTAATGCATTGACATGTAACGATTTTCGATTGAATTTATCGTTTTTCGGCGGCTCGAGCCATTTTATTCATTTACGCCCACACATATGCAATAATATTTGCACTCACATACATTTGTGTGTGTGTGTGTGTGTGTGTGCCACAGCGGGTGTTAGAAAACAAAAGCTGGACTCAAACAACAAGCCATCTGTACAATATGCAAAAACAAAACCATCGTCAATGTTGTCTAAAGTTCTCTTTCCCGTACTTTTAGTTTTTTGTTAGTTCGTTTTTTTTTTTTTGCTTGTTTGCCTCTTCATCCTTGCAGTATGCAACACTTTCCACATACTCACCAAAAGGCATATGGATTTTTAGAAATTTATACCCAACTAAAACTAACAATTGAAAATTAAAAGTTAATTTTTAAAGTCCATTTTAATGCTTACTAAGCTTGCAAAAAGAGTTAAAGTTTTCGCATAAACTTTCTCATTTAAACCTTATCTCTTTGTTGTTATTTTTAGAGTATCTACTGGGTCAGGTATTCCCGAGGGTTTGTCGGTGTTTTTACTGCGTTTTCAATGCATTGTCATTGGCACTTTTTAGACAATTAAAACTAACAATGCGTCGCTCGGCAAGGACAAAAGAACCGCCGATGAGCAATGCTCTGACTGTGATTAACACATGTAAAGCTTCCCAGTTGGGCAGCGATTGCCGGCGAGGAATGCATGGAGAACAACAGCAGGGATATGGCAAGCACATGTGGACCCGGGGCAATGGTTTGACTTTATCAATTGAGCGGCATAAGCTTGGCCAGGGTTGCAGGGTTGAATGTTGGGCCCATCTTGTTGGTGGTGGTTCTGGTGACTCGATTTGGTTTGGGTTTGGTTTTCGTTGCAACTGTCGCCACTGGCGTCGATTAAGTCGTAATTAGATTTAAGGATATGGCACCAGCGGCATAGCAAGATGATGAATTTCTCTTACTCCTGTCTGTTTTTGGTCTCCGCATGGTGCAGTTTCAGCATTCAGCAAGGGGCCCAAGGGTCCCGGGTCCCGGTCAAATGAGCAGTCGAGCCAAGCCAAGCCAGCTTATGGCATGTTGTGCGACGTTATCAGCAGGAACAGGAACAGGAGCAGGGATGGGGGGAGGGAGTAACTACCCCTGTGCGTGTGTTAATCAGCGTAATGGTGCGTTAGTCCTTGCTCTTCAAGGCTCACATGCGGGGGCAGCATCTGGTCTGCTGGTGGTCTTTCTAAGCTTGCCACGATTTTCTTTAACATTCGCTTGCGCATTATTAGTATCCTTTTTTGTGTCCTTGTGCTGGTGGCACTATTAGCGTCTCTGTCTGTCTGACTGGCTGTTGTTGCGTCTGCCTGGCCCGCCTGTCGCTGGATTTATTGCAATCATTAATCTTCTTTTGCCTCTTCTCGCCCCCGTCACCCCATCTCGTTGGCAGATTGCACTCTCTCTTGCTGTTTTTATTAAATTCTTCTTGCTTTCTGCTTTGATTTTATTAATTTGGCCTTTTGTACGTGGTCCAAGTGGCCGCTTGTAGCATATAGTTATACATAGTGAAAACGTTTTCATTATGCAATCCGAGTCCCTGATTGACGTATGCCAGAGAGATTTTTAATGTTTTGCCATCCTTGGCTTATAATTGCTCAACACTTCAATTGCCCATTCGAAAGATGAGACTAGCTTCTAGATCCATTAATCATTGCCCGACTGCAATAATACAACAAAGGCAACAACCTTGGGGTCGCTTCTAATGTAAACTGCATTCCAGAGACGCAACTTTAATTGCTTCATTGCCCGATTCCCTATGGGGCAGGGAAACGGACTCTCTCTCTCTCTCTCTCTCTGTCTGTCGGTCTGTCTGGGCTGTGTCTGGGACCCTAGAGACAGCAGCCATTTTCCATTATATTCTTAACAAATTAAATGCATTTTTTGTGTACACACACCATTTTTTTTTTGGTACAAATGAAAAAAAACATATAAAAAAGAAATAGCTAACTATAAACTATAGGCTGACCACCGACGAATGGAATTTTTTGTTCGTTATACAAATTTAACAAATTTTTGGCAAGGTGCCCAGCCGGGTCGAATAGATGGTTGACAAGAGAAATGGTGGCATTATAATTGCATTAGGGTGATTCATTCAAAATAGCAAAAAAAGAATACAAAAAAGAATTGTGTTATGTCATTTAATTGAAAGAAATATTTTAAAGCATCGCTCGAATAAAATTTTTGTCCGAGAAAGAAATTCAAAGAATCTTTTTATATTTTTTTCCGTATTTAGTTGTTGATGGTTTATTGGTCATATACCAAATTTGGGTAATAAAGTCCTTTGGGGACTTTGTCGATTATATATTGAAACCCTCAAATTTAAAAAGCTTAAAAGTTTCGTTTAAAAATTCCTAGTACGTATTTATAGTAAGTATTTAAAGGTCTACTTTCAATCAAAATCTCTTAGTACAAATATTTAACAATATAAAGCATCTGTTTCAGTAAAATAGGGAAACTTTACACCATAAAAAAACAATATGATGGAAAAGTAGTCACAGTTTAAAAATAATTTATTATTTTCCTTGTACCTTAAAACTTGAAAATTGTCTACAAACAATCCGCAGAATCTATTTCGTCTTATCGCATACTTTAGAAGGCAAAGTTCCTTTATTTTAGAGCCCTAAATCTGAAACTAATTATAAAAATCTATGCTTAATTCTAAAATCAGTTTAAAATGAATTAAAATTTATAGAATAGCTGTAAGGAATAGTTTAAAATCGTCTACTCTTGTTTATGAAAAAGAAAGGCATAAAAATTAGAAATTTTTTGAATAATTATACCCGTTCTACCTAAACATTTTGAGTTAGGCAATAATATCTACTGGAATAGTTTTGCAATATTTTTAAAAAATCTAATTCTCTTTTTTTTTTTTCTTTTTTCATTTATTTTCAACTTTGAGTGTGTTATCGATAAAACTTGTTACCCGAAAATTTTCTCCTTTTATCCAATATTTATATCTGCCAACGAAATTCTGGTATTATTTTGTGGCATTTATGCCACATTCGTGTCAATAAAGTCAACAATTTCCTATCATTTGCCGCTTACCGACTTAAATTTTATTTTATCTATAGTCTAACAGGTTAACCCTAGCCCATACAAACACACACACACACACACTAATACGCACATACACGTGTGCACACACGTTTGTTAATTTTTTTCAACGTATTTCCAATTGGTTTGTGATTACAAAAGCGTATCGCAGCAGTCATGATATGTGCAAACATTAAATGGCACCGCCCGCCCCGCCCACTCTTTGCAGTCTCCTACATTTCCAGCAGGTCCTTTTCCCTTCTCTTCCTGCTGCTGCTCCTCAGGACATTTAACCAATGTGATTTCGCTAACTTCTCTACTACACGCATGGATATATGATGCGTATCTGGGAGATACATTCCATACACATATAAATATATACATGTATACATATATATGTACGAGGAATGTGTGGACCATACATTTAACAGCAACCAACAAAAATTACACGCATCGCTGTAGGTGTGTGTGTGTGTGTGCCAAATGTGCGTGTAATTGCAAATTCAATGAATTGTTTACATTTCTTTGCGCTTGTTGGCATCTCCCTCTACCTATCCCTTTCTCATTCTCCCTCTGTCTCATTCTTTTTTTTTTTTTTGCTCTGACAGACCCGCCCCCTTTTATTTGTTGGCCATGTTTGGAATGCTTTTTTGTTTATTTGCTGCCATGTATGTTCTCTTATTTTTTGTTTGGTATTTTTTTTCTGTGCTTCTTACTGCTGATTTCATTTATAATTCGTGTGCAAAATTAAATTAAAGCCAACTGACAGCCCAACAAGCGGCAATACCAACAATAACCAAAGTCCAAAGGCCCCCCGTCCGCCACCCATCCCCACCCGTTTTGTGGTGGTTCTATGGGCATTGCGTTTTTAGCGTGGCAATCATTTCCATTAGCCACGGCAGTCAGTGAAAATTTTCACATAATTCACAACTGGAAAATTGCTGTCAGTAGTTGTATTAGTTGTAAGAAGAAATTTTGAGTTGAGCCATGGCATGGCATGGTTCCCAGCCCTCCCTGCTCCTTTGATCTACCCTACCCTCCCACTTGCGTTTCACTCACCAACAGCCATCAGCAGCACGCATGCATCAAAGTGCAACAACAATCAAGAAGGCGCCCCAAACAAAAAGGCTAATTGCAATTTGACTGCGTTTACAAAAGTTTGTCCTTCCCCGACCCCCGTCCCCTTTCGCCACATTGCACGCTTTCCAAATTGCTTTTTTGCTATGAATAATTTAACTTTTTTGACTTTCGATTTAGAAGAAAGCACGAAAATCAAAAACTAAAAAAAAATATAGAACCAAATAATTCCAAATGAAGTCAAAACAAGGCGACTGCAAATATGCCCTATGGCAATATTCAATATTTTCTAAGGATCAGTTGGCTTTTTTAAGGAAAATCTAAAAGAACCACAATAAATATGGCTAAGATACTAAATACACTTTAGCCAATTATATTATCGAAGAAAGATCAGTTTCTTTCATGATTTTCATTGTTTCAGTCGGAATTCCAATCTTAACTTTTCACTTTGATCTATTGAAGAACTTTATCAACTTTTATTGGCAATATTTGAAACAAATTGATGATTCTTTAGTTTAATATACCCAAACACTAATAAGAGTAAAGGGTATATAAAAAAAAAAACAAAGCATAACAAAAACCAAGTGAAATTTTTTGTTTGACATTGACAGGCCAGGACGAAACGCAATTTACTCGGCAACTGCTGCTGCAACAACAAGAACAACAACAAAATGCATAAAAGACGGAAAATTCCAACAAATGTCAGGACCCCAAGTTGGTAGAATTGTAAAACAAAAACGACAAAACGAATATACAAAAACGCGAAGGAAAAAAAAATACAACACTAGAGGAAAAACTGAAACCCATTTTATTGCTAGCAACTTTTGCGTTTGTTAATAAGTAAATTGGCGCAATTTGCCACACGCGCCAAATTAAAAGGCGCATGAGAAAATGCACAGCTGCAATGGAACATATATACATACATATGTGTGCTCGATCCGAGTGAGACTACTGACTACTTATAAGGTTGATCCCAGGGGCCAGTAAGGGGCCAAGCAAAACCAGGGCTCCCAGCGAACCCTTCGCTGATTCATTCATCATTCATCATATTAAGTGTTTTATTACACATTGTCTTTCCCTTCATCTCGACAAACTCTCGACTCTCTTGACTTAAATCCCATTACGGTAATTAAATCACATCCATGAGAAAATTGCATAATTACAGCACACAGACACAGACACACATGCTTTATATCATATTTATATACTCATAGTTCGTATAGTCAAGTCCATAAACATATTAAAAATAATTTACTTAATGTCAACCCTGAGTAAAGAATTTGAATTTGAGTTTCACCAAAAATTGTAATTCAACACTTTGTCAATTAGTCCTTGGCAGTTGAAAAAGGGGGTAACTAAGCGATGCCTCATAGTCAGTCCAGCCCATTGTCTCATCTGTCTGTTGGTCTGGTCAACCCTTTAGCCAAACTTACACACACACACACAATTGAGATTTGCCCATTGGTAACCCCCAAAGGGGTTTATCCATTAACTTTGGTAATTAGAAAAAAAAAACAAAAATAAACGGGGGAAATAAATTCGTGTTTGCTTTTGTTAGATTTTGTGTTGTTATCATAATGCTCAGCTGACTTTGATTTGTCTTATTTTATAGGATCGATAAAATGGTTTAATTAAAGTAGTTAAAACGAAACTTTTCAGTTTAGAAATTATGCATTGAAGTTCAACTAAGAACTCATTAGATCATTTAATTCTGTCACCTTTGACTGACTGATTTAGTTTATTTTTAGCTATTTTCCTTTTCTTTCAAGGAGATTGTTTGAATAAAAGTAAAATTTACTCCAAATTTAAAGTCTTTCTTAATCAATTCAAAGCTTCGTTACTGATGATTTATTAAATACAACGTTATAAAAAGTAAATATTAATTAGAACAGAAAACACTTTGACCACTTTGCTCAAGTCATAACTCTTTCTCCCCATTCAAAATATCTCTAAACTAATGTTAATTTTGAATTCAGTTTGAAATCATAAACAGTAGACATAATGTAGGAAGCATGAAACTTTTTGTGGACAGGTAAGCAACCTGGTTACAATTCGGTTTATACCAAAATCTAATCATAACCAAAATGTGCTGCAAGGCAAATACTTGTATTTGAATCGAAACAAATGGTAACATGAGCCATGATAACTCAGAATGCATTATAGAACATGCCAATGTCAAAATTATTTTGCCATTGTCATTTTGTATATTTCGACGAGTGGAGAAGTTGGCCAAAACTGTTGGTCGAAAGGGGAGTACCATTAGCTAGCCAGTCGCAAGTTGCAAAAACACCAGCAGCAATCGCAGTCAAATATGTATCGTGCTATCGACTAGTAAGTATCTTTCGGATACATATATACATAGTTGATGTCGGAATGACAAAATCATAATTGCTTTTGGTACAAATTTTTGTGGTCGCACACAAAACTCTATTTCAGTTTTTGTGGCAGGTGCTTATGCATTTAAGTATGATGGTAAGGGGTAAGGGGTAAGGGGTAAGGGGTAAGGAAGCTTCGTGCTTGAAAAGGTTGGAAAGGAGTCAAACAGACAATGGTTTAAATGTATTGATAATGCATATTATGCGAGTGTCAAATAGAAGGCACAGCCGATTGGCAAATTATACAAAGTGTCTTACTCATACCCCTTATAGTCATGTCAATTGTAAGGATGAGTGTGTGTGTGTGTGTGTCTGAGTGAGTAGGTGTTTGTAACTGACTGTGTGAGGATGCGGTTTTGCATGTGGCCAACATGTAGAGGCAATGGCAGGAGGAAGAGGCATTTTATAATTAAACCACAGTCAATTACAGACCAAAAGCCTTACTCAGGCGTCGATTGGCCCATGGGCAAGCATGATAATTGGGTTTTTTCACATTGTGAAATCGATCCATTGGAGCCTTTGGGGGGCGTTCCAATTCGTTGTCGAGTTCTGTAATTGCATTTCACAATTTCTGAGAGAGAGAGAGAGAGGGAGACAGTGAGAGGTAGGGGGAAAGAATGGAATACATAGTCTCATCACTTTTTGCCAGAGCCGGGACAGTTGACAATAATGCTGCGAATAATATGACGAAATGTAGAACATAACTGCCGACAATGGTCGTCACAATGACGACGGCAACCGACGACAGAACGACAAACATAAAAATTTACGACAAAAATTGCCAAGAAACACATGCTCCACATATTTGCCGGACATTTATTGAAGTTAAGTTCGCTGTGCGGCACATAAATAAAACATAATCCTTTTTGGCCGGCAATGCCGCTGCGATCGCTTACAGGTGATGGCAAGAGGTATTGGGGGAAAGCCGACCAACGATCGAAGAGTCCGATGCAATGGTATAAGAAACTGGAAACAATGCTGCAATGGCCAATACTCGAGAAACAAGAAACAAGCTGAGAACCTGTGCGCATGTGCAATTGATCGAACAAGAGCAACTGGGATTACGTATACCCTTCCCTTTTCGCTTCCTTCTCAACTCTTTGGTAACCCCCCGGCTGATGCAGCAACCCCATCAGCAATTCTTGTCAATTGAGTTTGCAAGTTTTTGTTGGCCAGCGGATTGCGGATTGCGGATTTTTTCGAGATTAAGCTGGCTGGCTGGCTGGCTGGCTGGCTGGCTGACTGGCTCGTTTGTGCTGGGTTGAATTTATTTAATCTGCTGCGGCGTCGGCGGCAGCGTCTCAAAGCCACACAGTCAACGCATAATAATTTTTCACATTCAGCTCCCAGATCGCGAAAACCAAGTCCCACGTCCACCTCGACCACGACGATGATGACGATGACGATGACGATGACGACGACAACAACTGGCTACTGACTTACATACCCGAAAAGCGCATTTATCAAAGACCAAAACGAGCTGTAGACGATTCGAAAGGGAGGAGGGGGGGACTGTGCATTGACTTAACTTTTGAGTTCTGGAGTCATGAATGAATGGTTTAGGCTGAATCTCAATCTGAATCTGCAAGTGCTTTTGGGCCTCGTCTTCCTCTACTGGCAAGAAGCAACGGAAATCGCCGTTAAGAGCCTGCACTTTGGGGACAGATTGAGAAGTCATTAGATAACTGCAGGTATATGGACAATATTATGATCTATGACAGTATTCACTTACATATGCGAATTATTAAAATCAAACAGGATGCAGCTGCATTTCTTTTGACTGGACTCATTGTAAATGCACCAATTTTGTAAAAGACATATTAATCGCATAAGATATTCAACTAAAATTGGCACAAATTTTTCATAAAACTTAAGTTTATCTCGCCATGATGATGCAATTTATAAAAAATGTCAATAAAACTTATTCTAAATAGGTTTAAAAACTATTTGACTTAACAATCTACTATTATTATTTTTTGGCCTATTTGCTGTATTAACATATATTTAGCTTAATTCAACTCCAACTTCTTCCAAGTTCACTTCTTTATCTAAAGACCATTGAGAAATTGTTGAAACTAAGATGATCTAGAGTTCATCACATATTATACGATTTCTTTCTCGATTTTTCTCTCATTCCTAGTTAAATTGAAATCAAAAGATTTAAGTAATGAAGGGAAAATGTTAAGTAAAATAATCGGGCTATAATGATGCGTACAATTCGAAATGAGTTCCACGAGTTTATCTTAAATTTGTTGCCATTAAATTGCTATGTACTCTCAGTATATGTTTGTATCTCTGACTTCTCTGGTCCTGGCTCAATGAACAACATGATAAATTACACTGTGAGTTAAGGAAATTAAAAGCCATAAGGTACTAACTAGATTACCAAATCAGAAGAAAAAACAAGCGAAAAAAATACGTTAAAAAGAAACAGAAAGAAATAGCGGAAATGGCAGACAGCGCATAAGGAAAAACCGAAAAGAAAACGTAAGAAGTAAGCAAGAAAAAAAAAAGGATAAATGTAATTAAAGCCTGCTGAAATTGTAAACGCAACGTAGAGAGTAAAGAGGGAGGAGGCTGGACTGGAAAAAGGACAAAGGCAATACGCCTGAAAGTATGCAGCCCAAAGTCAACGACATTAAGTAACCAAATTCTATGCAAAGCGTTTTTAATTATAAATTATTCAAATTTACAAACATAAATCATGGCTCACGCACCCAAGCAGCGAACCAACAAGCTCCGATAGCCAAAGAGATGCCCTTTATATATATATATTATTTTTCTCTGTTCTGGTTTTTGCCAAGATCGAGGAGGGTTGCCAGCCAGCAAGGTACAAAAACAGGAAAAAAAAAAAAATTGAAAAGAAGAAAAAAACACGATACCGAAACCGGAAAAGAAACGGAACAACTGTGGGCTGGACTCTTTGGCTTCTGGATTCTTTTTTTCCTTTTCCTTTCCTGGCCTATACGGTTCATATATTGTTGTGGGTATGTACATACATATCTCACACGCATCGCACCACATTCGCATAATCCTGATTTATTGCCGTTTTGTAGTGATTGCAGAAGATTACGCGACAACAAATAGATCCTTCATTCGGTCCTCAGTCACGAAATGCTAAATTGTAATCAAACAAAAGCAACCATAGAGTCAAATGCGATTGCCATGGGATGGTCTGGTATGCTCTGGGCATGGTTATTGGGCGGAGGCAGTTGGAAAAAGTTAACTCGCTGCGCTTAATTTACAAAACAAGAAGAGAGAACTCAGAAGGGAGGGAAGTATGGTATAGGATGAGCTCGGTAGCTCGGCAAATGAGATTTGAATTTAAAGATTAGGCGCTCGGGCGCATGTCCTGCCGCGCGCTTCTTGGTCAAATGTGGCTGCAACTTTTTCTTTTTCTTTTTTTTGTTCTTTTCCCAGTTACCTTTTTTGTGCTTGGCTGACTATATACACACACCCATATAAAAACACGCACAGCAAAAAGATAATGCCAGACAATGGCAAAAGTTGTCCCTCCCCCAACCTTCATCAGAACGAGCATTTCGCCCCCATTTAACTCCAACCCACACCCCTCCCCACCCTTCAATGCTTAGGTCTTGTTGCCAGATAAGCGCACAAAAATCATTAATTATCCTTGTTTCTTGTTTGTCTTGATTTTGTTTTGTTTTGTTGTGAGCTGCCTGCTCTGACTTTTGATTCGGTTTTGCTCCGAAATATATAAGTATTATGTACATGTATAAAAAATATTGATTCGTTTCTAATTTTAATGAAAATTTCGTCTTTTTTTCTTTTTTTTTGGTTTGGTTTGTCTGCTTTTTGGTCCAGCTTTGCCTCAATTTAACTTTTTTGATGCTCGCATTGCGATAGTCCTTCGTCTTCATCTTTTACTGTGTTTGCTTTTTTGTTCGTCTTCTTCTGCTGTTGTTTTGTCTTTGTTGTTCGTCCTTTCACTTATCGCAGTTTTGTGCTTGCCTGCCCCCGGAGAAAATGTCACGAAAAACCATTTTCCAAAACTAATGATGGAAGGTATTTTAATTATATATTCCTCGATTCTTTTTTATTTCACTCCCCGAGTTTTTTTTTGCGGGGTTTCTTGGCTCCTTTTTTGTTTGCCTCTTTCCTGTTGCCTGTGCATTGCTGCAGAAATTTTCTTATCATTTTCATTACTTGCTGTCTTGGCTTTTGCTTGACTGATTTTGTTTTTCAGTTCGGGTTTCAGCTCTATTTTTTTGTTCTCCATTTTTTCCTTTTTATTTTCGTTGTGCTCAAAATGCAATTTGCTGCCCAGCATCATTAGTAAGATTAATGAGGAAATGGAAGAAATGAAACATTTTAAAGATTCTCTCTGTGAAAAGGATGCCTGATGGCTGTGGTAGGTGGGGTGGGCTGGGGATGGGGAAGGGTAAGCGTTTTAAAAGTGTCCTTGCTTCAACATGGGTTGATTATAGTCGCACCACGTGCGAATTTATATGCAATAAGAATCGGAAAATATATGAATTGATATACATATATATGTATATATATGTATATATATGTATATGTAAGTATGTGTGTGTGGGTGTGTGTGTGTGTGTGAGGGAACATGTAGCTACATTTGGAAATATTTTGCGCATTCGCCTCGCCGCACAACAAATTTGGCGTCTCGTACATTTCATGCATACCAAAGAGCTTATACGGGTACCTGAGACCAGGAGCTGGATGATGCTGGCATCGGAGCAGGTGCCTCGAAGGATAACACGCGCGTGCCACAGTCGCATCTACAGCCGCAGCCCGCGGCTTGCATCTCAGCTTTTTGGGGTTCTCCAACTTGCTGTCTCTTGTTTATCTATTCTTGCTTGCTTCGCTTTATTTTTTATTCTTTCCCTTTTATTTTTTTTTACGAGAAATCCAGAAGATTAAAGCAGAAAGAAAGGGGCAGGATACGGCAGAGGACCAGAGAGTTACGGAGAAGACCAACAACAACAACACCAAAAAGAGCTCAGCTGAAATATTTCGTTTTGCACAAATTGAAATCCAAAGTGCTTTTCAGCCTTTTCAGGCGAATTGCCGTGTGGCACTGTGTGCTCTGACAGAATTATTAGCATTTGCGGTTTTTTCTTTTGGGTTTGTCCTGAGAATGTGGCAGGTGTTGCAGGCACACTCCGTACACACACTCACCCATACATTAACATTCCTTATACGAGTTAGACTACAAGCCGGAATAAGACAGAAATATCTACAATTATTTTGAGAGAGGCCCTTAAAAATGCCACCATGAGGCCTAGAAAGTACGACTTATATTTCCCTTGTATCAAGAAGAAACATTTCAAACTTATCTTTTCACGACTTTAATTAAACAAAATTAATTAGTTTTTGGTATTAACAAACATTTTTTTATGTATTACAAGCTTGTAGATAGCTTAAAGGTCCTTAAGAGCATGGGGAGCTACTCAGAGAGTTTCATTCTTGAATTCTCTATAGCTATGACCAAAGCTGCAGAATTATATCTACTTTGTATTTGGTATATTTCGATATTCCTTTTAGCCTTTAGATGCACATAAATTTGTTGCCTAATACTATTTAAAATAAAATGAAAAGCTGATTTATACCTTATATTGAAATCAACAATCAAATAGAAAAACAGTTGTGAATATTTATTTATTGATTGATATTAAATTTAAGCTGTAATTAAAATTAGAGTCAACACTAAAATCCATATACTTTCGAATTAGTTTTCATAGTTTGATGCAGATTTTTCTTTAAGCTTTTGGAACACTAAGAAATTTTTGAAAAATTTTACACATACCTTAAAGTTAATCGTCTTTTTGTTTATTGACCCTGATTATGAAATTTGATCGGTATAAAAAATAAACCACTGATTTTAATTGACAGATTTTACTTTTTTCCAATTAATATTATATGTTATTGCTATTTATTTGTGAGATGTTTATAGACTACTGAATTATTTAGATTTTGTTTTGTTGAATCCTTTAAATTATTTCCATATTTTTGACAACATTTGTATATTATTTTGAATTTAATGAAATTTGCAAAATTATCAAAAAGAGAAGGACACAAATTATAGAAGGATATTGATAAATGTTCTGTACTGTTATTTTGATATACTTTGTAGAAGTAAAGTGTTTACTCTATTTTAGAGCATGGCAATCACTTAATAATCTAAATTTGATTGTGGTTCTCGTAAATACATATGAATTCTTTAGGCCTGGCTTAAAGATTTTGTACTATTTCCAAAATGGTTAAGAAGCAAAAACTCAAAATTTGTCTGATTATTGCAAGATAGTCCTCTAATACGGTCTAGTAGTCACACCTGCCCAGGCAATGTCGATGGATTAACCACCCACTATTCCTCTAATGGCACTTTGCTGAAAATTTATGCACACATGGCGAGGATGCTCGAAACATTCCGCAGACATCGGCCCCAAAGTTATGGGGAGCAAAAAAGCAGCAAGTCAACTTGCAGCCACACCAGACTCAATAAACTAGGAGTCGTTGGCTATGGGTGTTGGGGGTTGGAAGGGGTTATTCTCCCTCCCCCCCATTCCATTCTTTTTGCCATTTCAATATAATTTTACCATTTTTTCCCCCGTCTTTGGCATTTGGTTCTTTGATGTGTTGTCACTTTAGCGCGCATGTCATAATTACCAAAGTGAAAATTATTAATTTCGACGTTTAAAACAAAATGCACATAATTGCCAGGCGAAGAGATTTATGCAAGGCTTGACGCAGAAAACACACTGCAAAAGAGAAAACGGAGGAAAAATTGTCTAAAACTGGCACCGGGCACTGAGAGGAGCTTCCACCGAATTACGCGGAAACGTTGGCAATGGCAACATTTGCCACACTAATTGCGTATGCGATAAATCTTGTCAATTAAATTATAATGTTTGCATGCGAGCCAAGCGTGGCCATGCGGCGAAATGCGCTGAAGATGCAGCAAAGTCAGCAGCGGCAGCAAAACGATCTGTGCGATTATCGAGTGTTTTATCACCTCAGCGGGCTGCTTCCTCCCATCTCTTCCGCCCCTACCGAGCCTTTTTTCAATTGCCTTCCTTTACGTGCCCTTTCCCCCCCGCCCCTCAGCTCTTACTCTGACTGCACTGCCCTGTATAATTAAAATGTTCACAAGTGCCACAACGGATTGGCCACTAGGCACGGGAATGGAAAGGAGCCGGTGACAGCATCAGCAGAAGCCGCGGCAGGAATTTTTGAAGCGCATTAGTTGCGCTGCATTTGCTGCTCATAAGAGTTGCAACTGTGGCAGCAACAGCAGCAGCAGCGACAGCAACTGTTTTGCAACTGCAACGAGCCGAAATTGTATTGGCAGCGGCGCCGCTTGCCATGGGTCTCTGGGTCTGGGCATCCAGTCCAGGCCAGGCCAGGCCATATCAGGTTGTGCGAACTTGCGAGCCAGTTGGGCACACAGGCACATAAATTTCCAGCTTGTCAGCTTTTGATATATTTTCATAAATTGCTAGAGTGCATTAATTAATTAAGCGGACTGTGTGGATATGCGGCAACTCTTTCGCTCACCCTGAAAGTATGCTGTACAATTTTTTTTAATTCTCCGAATTTTCGTGAACTTTTTCTGAGGAAAGCGAATAACGAAAAGGTTTACAAAGTGTAAAAATAATTACTCTGTTGGTCAGATAATTACAATTCGTTTTTAACAATTTAAATAATTTGCTTGTTGACTATTTTAATAGTAGAAAACAATAATAATAATCAAAATAATAATAATAATAATAATTGTAGTTTCATGATACAAAACACAATAAACTGAAAACAATTTACTGCACGCCATGGTCAAGTCAAATGGCAAATGGCTCAGCTACAGAGAGCGAGAGAGAGAGGGGGGAATTCCTTTAAAGTTGTCAGCCGACATTTGGAGTGTAATTTTCCAAACTGATTTTACATTGAAACCAGTTAAATTGTCAGAAAAATCAACTGTCAACATGTCAAAAAATCGTTGGCTATGCAAATCCACAATTCTCATAAAGAAAGAGAACTGTGATGATGTTGAGCTCAATGATGAAGGGAATGAAAATGCTATGAAAATAGTTACCTCATTTTCCATGGGCATGTAAAATGCGTTACATGTCGACATTTTACCATTGCGTGCATTTTCCCTTAAATCATTCCATGTCTCTCTCTCTCTCTCTCTCTCTCTCTCTCAAATTTCTTGTAAACAATTTTCGTTTGTTGAAAACAAATTAGTTTTCGTTAGACGTAATTGCTTGCATTCCAAGTTAGATATGTATATCATATCGATTTACTACTTTTTTATTTCCAAATCTGGCTATGTATGTATGTATATGTTAAGTTTACTAATTGGGCTACGCTGGTTGGCCACTCAAATTACCTAGTTAATTAGAGACCCAAAGAAATATGAAAAGTTCCCCCCAATCAATTTCATTTCTTTTGTTTGGCCAATACAATGAAGTTGGCGCAAGTTAAACCGCAGCATGATTCAAACAATGCCTGCCACAAAACCCGAAGATATCATGCAACTGTCAAGTCGTTGATGTGCTGACCAGCCATTGGATACTATCCAAAACTGAACTCAACTGGAACTTGGGACAATGCATTCAAATTATTCAAATTGTGTGTGAGTGCGAGCTGTCAACAGTATTTAATTTTCGGAGTCTTCTCAGGCCTCTCTCTCTATATGCCAGAGCCGTGCCGTGTTGTATCGTGTCATGCATGCAACAAATTCTGCTGCCGGACGACCTAAGCGAAAACCGCAATGCACTTTGACCACTTGAATTAGTCCCAAAGAGAGAGAGGGAGAGAGAGCTCAAAGGAAGCGTCGCATTATTACTATCATGTGGAAAAGTGACTCTTCCTTTCGTGTCGCTGCTCCCCTGGGCAGGTTAGCAACTCAGCAAGCTAACAAATTAACATGCTGTCGCTGGGTTATTTTGGCTTTCTGGTCAACTCGTCGCCGGAATGTCACGCAAATGCCAAGTAACGGCAGTGTCCTTTTGCTCTGCATGCTAATGCACCCAAAATTCGATTGCCCTAGCCCTGTATGCCTCCTCTATGCGGCTGTTTAATAGCCACACCTGTTCAATTAGTCAATGTAACCACAAATTCTGGTTAAATTATCGCATTAAAATGTTCGTGCTTAACCTCAAAGTGTGCGTGCGTGTTGCCAGTGTTCATCCAGCACTCCAGCACTCTGGTAACAACAACAACAACACCATCACATGGCCCATAGTTAGAATCACCATCAACTGCAACTGCAACTGATGGCGGCGAGTGCAGTTAATCAGGACTCGTGGTTTTAACCATAAATTTTATTCTAGTACAGTTGTGTATGCTCAATTTTTAATCGCTAATTATCAGCACCAACTGACACTTACATTGGCAACAACTTACGCATGCGTGTCCATGTCCTGGAGTAGGGAACTTATGAGCAGGCGGCATTGGTGTCATCATTAAAAGTAAGCAAACGAGAAAAATAAACCAAGAGACTAAGGGAATGAAAATGCTCATATATATAAAGAAGATGAGATGCCCTAACAAAATAAATAACAAACCATAAAAGCTATAGGCAAAAGTTTAAAGTAGTGAAGAAGTATGTTAAAATCATGTATGCCTAGTTATTTCTCATTAAAGGCAATGAAAGTTATAATTATTATTAGTATGGGATATAGTTGTATCAACCTAACTGTATTTTAAAAGCACTGACAACTAAGGTCTTCGACTTAGACGAACAGTACATCCAAATACTAGTCTGGGATTCGAACTCGGATCCTCGTTGTTTAGTTGCCTAATTGACTTAGACAACTCATCTACGAGTTTAGTAAGAAACAGATTTGGGCTTTCCTCTAAAATAAAGATTTTCTTAGTCCACAAGAAAATAATGTTTTTAATTTAATTTGAAATTAATCCCCTAAAGATAATATCTTTGTTTCTGAATTTATTTCAAACAAATGAACCATTTCACTATAGATGCTGCATTCGAGTTAGAGTATTAAATATTGAAACAAGTTTCCGTGTTCCGAACTCTTCATGGCTACCCATGGGAGTCTCTGTGGCTTTGACAAATTATCAACTGTCACTGCTTAATTTTTTGGCGCACTCAAGTCAAGTTTAGTTTGTGTTTCTGTGTTTTGTTTGGATTGTTTTTTGTTTCAGGTAGATCCATCGATTCCAATGCATTGAAGTCCTGTTTTCGCTTTCATTTTATGGGTTACCTGTGTGTGTGTTTTTTTTTTTGTTTTTGCATTTTTATCTGGCAAACTGGCTGACTGATACTGATATCGTGGTCTTCATTAATTGAGAATTGTTGTTAAGCCAAAAGCCTGTTTTCCGGTTCGCGTTTTTTCCATTTACATAATTTATGATAAGCAGGCGCGCCTGGGCAAACAATAATTTTGAAGAAATACATTAATGCAATCAATGGGATGTTTGTCTGGAATGCGAAATGCATTGAGTTGGCGGCGGCTGCATTGATGATGATGATGACGATGACGACGATGCTGATTTGCTGGCTTAATTAAGTTGTGGAGGAATGGAAAATGGGAATGAGAACAAGAACAAGAACAGGTACTGGCAATGGCAATGGCAATGGCAATCGGTTAGGGCCATAGAGGTACCGCCGTGTACCCAACTGCCGATTGCCGTCTGTATGCCACAAACAGAGTTGATGAACTCTACGTGTGAATGTAAATTATTTTGCACGCAGCGGGCGAGCGACACTTGCAAAAGGCTTAACCCACACACACACAGACACAATATCGACTCGGACTTGAACTCCTCTCCCACTACCTCACTC
The DNA here is from genome assembly GCA_018903935.1 of Drosophila insularis. Classification (NCBI taxonomy): domain Eukaryota; kingdom Metazoa; phylum Arthropoda; class Insecta; order Diptera; family Drosophilidae; genus Drosophila; species Drosophila insularis. The sequence goes on from JAEIFP010002295.1 coordinate 7,331,834, forward strand.
ACACTTACACACTGTTTGGTACTCAGTGCGATTGAGTGCTTTTAAGTCATTTGTGTCACGACATGCTAATTTCACATGAAATCTCTCGCCGACTACTCGACCATTGGCCTGTGCCTGAGCCTGGACCTGGACCGGGCCATGTCTGGTGGTTTTTTGGCTTCAAAACACACACATACGAGGAGAATGCTGAAAACCAAGACCTGACTGGAGGCCTGCCTGCTTGCCTGCCTGTGCCTGTGCCTAGACATCAACATCGTCGTGCATGTCGCAGCCACGTTGGCATATAACTCCATGCGACCCCCATACCCCAAACCCTTCTACTCCAGCATCCACATTATGAGTAAGAGAATAGGCCGAGCGGAGGATGAGGCAGCGGTCTAGGCAAACGACAACGGCACCTGGAGTGCACCACTCAAGTGTACTTGCGGTTTTTGCGTCCATTGCTGCCAATGACATTTTCCTAGCTAAAGTGCAAAATTTACCGGTCCAAAACCAACACCCAGAACTCTGTGAGAGGTGGCCGGTGGAGGGGGGTGGAGTCAACCTCAATGCTTTGCCCAGAAGAACAATGCCCGGCTGCTCGGCTCTGGCCAAAGCTGAAGCTGAAGGTGGAGCCAGAACTGAAGCTGCTGCAAGTGGCTTTGCTTTGGGCATTTTATACTCCTGCTGCCATGATTAGATGCCATCGTCGTCCTCGTCGTCGTTGTCCGCACCTGGCCATTGCAGTTATTAGGTTGTTAGTGGCATAGTCCATGCCATTTTCATCGATTTATGCACTTCACAGCATCTAATGTGGTTGCTTTTGGGCCAGCGGATGGCCGTATCCTAGACTTTTGCATTTTGGTAGGCGTTTCGTTTGCTTAATGGCGCGAACTTCAATAGTCCTGGACCGGCTATCCCCTTGACCAGCATTTCTTTTATGAGGTTTTTGCAGGTGACTAGTCAACTTTATAAGCTTTCTCTGTTTACAGTGTAGGCATAGATTAGAAGTGGTTGCAATATCCATATCAAACTACTTCTGTATTGAATTTGTACCAATCAAGCAAAAGCAAATCTAAATCTTGGTCCTTGGAAGTGAAAAACAAGTATTTATGAACGATCAGCATAATGGATTAACCTTTGATTTTATTTAACTTATTTTTATTGTGTTCATTTAACATAAATTATAACTTTGATAAAGGAAATTATGTTTAGGTTTCATTAACAAGAAAGAAATATAATTTATCCAAATTAAGTATGGTAACAAATAATTATTCCATTATTGCAATTAATCAATTCAGAAGTAAAAGAATTTTACCAATATGTCCATTCTGATCTTTCCAAATATCTTGAAAATGAAATGAAATTGCTTTTCCAAAAGCAACTTATTAGCAATCTATAATAACCAGTTGGCACAGGAACTGTAAAATTGGCAGGATCATAATGAAAATTCCTTATGAAATATTTGCCAGTAGAAATATAAATAATGTTGATTCAATTTAGTTTTATATATGTATTATCACTTACCACATAGGGAAACAAATGTTTAATATTCGTTTAGGTTTTTATAATATTATACAATAGTTATACAACTGGATTAATGGCTTTCCATATAAATCCACATCCCTAAATTTTCAAATCAAATAGCCATGGCTTTTCGCCATTGTCTGTTTTCTCCATCTTGATCCTGATATGAATGCTTCTGACTGGATGATGAACAGTAACCGCGACTGCAAGATCCGATCTATTGCGGCTAATTGCCCGTAGACGACAATAATCGATGTTAACCAAATTTTGGTTTTTTGATTCACAGACTGCATTTGATAGTTTTCAATAAGTCGCCATATATGAATCGATAATTAAATATCCCACAAACAATGTCAAGGACCCTCTATGCATAACTAAACAACGTAGCTTCTAAAAATATAAGCCACTAACTATGATAACTATTTTGAAATCTGTAATTATTATGTTAGTCATATTTACTTGAAATGCGAAAAATTGATTAATGTTTATAACGATTTGAAATACCATATAAAAATTATATAAAATTAGAACTTTTGATGTGAATTATTTTTATTAACAGTTTAGGAATAATTCCTTTTAGATATTAACCTAAAGGAACTTATCATTTTTGACACTTTGAAATACATTTCTTTTTAATTGAATACATAGAAAGCGTATTGAGCTATTGATATATTAAAGTATTAAAGCTTTTATGTCTACAATCAAATTTTTCACTGATGTATGTATACCTATCAGATATTCGTTCAATATAATTGTTTTTATAAATATTACAAAATTTTAGTCAAGAATAGGAGTTTTAGATAAAAACAAACCCACAAAAATAAAATAAATCTAATGATTTCAATACATACAAATATTCAATTTAATATACGAATCTATAGCTTCAGTTCATGCACCTGTAAGTTAGTGTCTCTGTCCAGGATCAGGGGAATACTTACCATATACAATAACTGCTAAAATAAAATAAACAGTCTGTGCCGGCGGCAATGTCGCTTTGAAGTATGCCAACTATCAAGATCTAAACGCAGTCATTAAGAACAAACAAAACGACTTTATGGACAGCAAAAAATAAAAAAAAAAGGAAAAGAAAAAAACACAAAAAGTAAGAATAAGAAAAACTGCAAGAAAACCAAGCCAATGTGAAGCAAACGATGCGATGGGATGCTCTTTGGCTCTTCGATGGAGTAGATATTGGTTAAGCAGTCGGACGAGCACTGTATGTCTGGGTGATCTTTATCGAGCTGCAGACAACTAATGATCTAATAAAACCGAAACCAAAGCAAACCAAACCAAACCAAAACCAAACGAAAAACTATGGAGCAACAGCAATATACCAGTTCACCCAATAGTGGCGTGGATTACCAGGACAGGAGCAGAGCTCCCGATTCAACTGTGTTTCTGTATGTTCTTGGGTTTTTTTTTCCTGTTTTCGCTTTTGTCGTTTTGGTTAACTTTTTTTTCTGCTCTTGTACAGGGACATGAAAGAAGAACAAACGCAGTTGCAGAACAAGCCGACAAGTGGCAAAGGGAGAGACAGTGGATGAGAGGGGAGCTCTCGGCTGGAGATGGTACCGAATCTGAAGCGTTTATCTATGATCTTATATCATGTACTTTCGACATTACAATTGCGGTAAATGCTTCTAGTTTTTAGTTTCAGCGCGTACATGAGGCAGCCGCAGCTTCTTTATCAATGGCCAGCAATCATTGGCAGCATCGCCATGGCCAGACTGCGACTGAGTCTCAGTCTTGGTATGGTCTTTCTTTTGGCTCCTGGCGGGAGTCACAGCGTCGTCGTCGTCGTCGTCGTCTCTGGGTCTGCAAATCCTATCCAAACTGCGCAACGGAGACTGAGGAGAGTGTGCGCTTCTGTTTTTCTTTTTTTTCTTCTTCTTTCTGTTTTCTTCTTGCATGCAAATGCGCTGCCGACTGTGGCTGCTGATCTGCATACCAAGCAAGCATTTCCTTCGGTCTGTCTAGAGTCACAATGTTACCGTTCCCCTTTTGCTTTCGGACTGGTCTCCAGATCATTGGCGGCGATTGTTTGTTGCCGTTTCACAGCCCGAAAAGCGTTTCGTCGTTTCGTCTTCGGGGGGTACGCAAATGTGAACCGGCTCAACAACGTTGCCGATCATTTTGATATAGTTCGATAACAATGAGGTGAAGAGACTGAAGTCTCAGCCGGGTCCTTTGGCTGGCTTGGCCTAGCGGTTGCTGTGGCAGCAAATCGCAAACCACCAAACCTCATCCACATCCACTAACAAGCAGCGGAACCGTTCAACGTTTCAATGAGATTCGTTTGTTTACTGCCGCCGTCACCGCTGCTGCTGCCTCTGCCTCTGTCTCTGCCTCTGCCTCTGCCAGTGTCTCTGCCTCCTTGGCCATTGCAAGGTCTCGTCGGTCGCTTCCTTCTTTAGGAGCTATGTAGTTGCTCTTTTGGCTGGGCATATTATCATAAATATGTATCAAATTGACGTTGCATCTTCTTGAATTTTCATCTGTTGGCTACTTGTCATTGTCTTTGATTTTTCCTCAACTCCTTTTCGTTCGCCTCATTGTCCATTGGCCATTGAACTGGACAGTTATGGACTTCAGGACGGGCGTGTCTTTGATAAGCCGACATTTTCTGTTGTTGTTTTCAGCTTTTTGTTGTTTGTTTTCATCCATTTTTTTTTTCTTTTTTGTATCATGTTTGTCAATTGTCTTGTGGTGTGCCTTATAGGATTGGAAGGTGCATTGTTTCTTTTGAACTTTGTTATAAAGATTGGAGTACAAAGCATAGTCAATATATGAGGTTGTCAGTAAAGGCCAACTCAATGGAAAATAGAGAAATAGACGACAATGTCGCCTTAGATTCTCTTTATGTTGATGATGATACTGGCTTCAAGTTGATTGACTTTAGGTTTAACTTTAACAAATCCTACGTAAGCCAAACAGAAAACGGATTTTGCTTTATAATGTAATATCTATCCTTTAAAGTCTGCAAATAATATCGTAAAAAACTTCCTAATTCTCAGATATAGTTATAGTCCTATTGAGTTGTCGGTCTCAAATTTGCACGAAACTAAAAATTTGTCATTTTATAGTTCCTTAAAGTATGCCACACTATAAACCCTTAAAAATACGGCCAACCACCATATAAAAAAGGTTGATAAAGGGTATAGAAAAATGGCGTGTTATGTATTCATTTATCAAACTGATTATTACATCTGTAATAACATATTTCAAGATACTTTTGCTAGCCTACTCTGAATCATTCACTCACATTTTGAACTACATTCTGCTGCTGTCTTGCAACTTTTACCACTTAATTCGAGGTCTCATCTACCTGGATCTTGGCTCATTTATTCCGCATCTAGGCCTTATATTACATATGTGGCTCTGGGGCAAAAAAATAAATGAAACAGCTGATGACTCCTACAACGAACGGACATTACATTAGGAGTGCTTCTGTTCCCTGTCGTTTTTCCAAGAAAATTAACTAACTAACCAAACAGGCATGCCGTTTCCATTCACTTCCTCAATACAGCTGCAACCGACTGGCCAAACGGCCAACAGCCAACCGGCCAACCGGCCAACGGACCAACGAGCGATGATAAATGTTCACTTAATCAGCATTTAGCGTAATTTTAGCTTTTACAATTTCTGGACTGGTCTTTGCGTACACTGTCTCTCTCTCACTCTCTCTCTCCCTCTGTCTCTCTTATGGCTCTGTCTTGCTCTATCTGTGACTCCTGTTTGGTTTTTGGTCCTACAAAAGCGCCTACCAATGGCTTCGACTTTAGCTTTTGGCTCCAGCAGCGAGTTAGCGGCCAATTATTTATGACATGAAATTACAAATTCATTTTGTTTAATTTTTCATAAAATGCAAGAGAGTAAGAGCGAGATCGCGAGGTAGCCACTACTACCTACTCTGCCCTATACCATAGCCTACTGCACCTGTTGCCTCTCTGTGGACCGAGTGAGAGTGTCTGTCATTTCTATGGGTCCCGCTCGAGGCCCCGGGGGCCTATGCGTTCAGGCATATCGGCAAATATGCACCCCAATGTAATTAACGTGGCTTGGAATCGTAACTTAGTCACCATTAAACAATTTAAAATTCTTAGCAGCCAGCTAAGGTTCTAAAGACCCCTTGCGTATGGGTTGAAGAGGGGGGCAAAGCCCGAGTCGGGCTAAAGGTAAATTGCAATTAGGCTTCTGGTTGCAAATGCAACAATAATAGCAACAACAACACCGCGTAGAACCCATTCGGTTCATGTATTTATGGCCTAAGGGGCCTCAGGACTGGCCAATGTCTGGACGACGACTACGACGATAATTTTATAATAGCCCAACGCGACTTTTCTTTCTTACCCAGTGTGTGTGCGTGTGTGTGTGTGTGTGAGTGATGTGGGATGGGAGAGAGGGATGGGACAATTCCATCATATCGAAATGGTTGGGAATGGTTATCGGGGGCGTGGCACATGCAAAAGAGCGACGACTGCGTCTGAAAGACAGAGAGACAGAGAGACTGAGACACAGAAGAAGAGAGAGGGAGACTGGCAACATGGGCCCATCAGCTTATTGTACAACTGCATTAGGAGAGTTTCCCCAACACGGTCGGGCCATCAATTAAAACTTGCCTCACGGGCAATGGCCATGGCAATGGGAAACGGGAAAGGGCGGGGGCACGGCATTGGCAAAAATGTTAATAACAATAATAAACACCGCTCTTACTGATGTATGCTTGCTGGCCTATTCTCTGCTCGTGCTGTTAATTATTAAATTGCGTTTTTGTTGCAACATTTCATTTGCCGTAAACTTTATTGAGTTGTGGACGACCGCAGACAAAGAGGCCGGGCCAACATTGAGACTCAGATTCCAACTCAGAGTCAGACTGAGTCTGTGTGTCTCAGAGACTGAGGCCTCCAGAATGTTTATCATTAAATTGTCGACCGTTCAGTCCGTCGTCTAGTGCAATTTGTATGAAATGCTGCCCACTTGTCACTCTATTCCAGGTGCTCAACTTTATCTCAAGCATTTTAGCCGAAACGAATAACGACGACAGCAAGGTAACAGCAACAGGATGAGGATGAGGAGCTGAGAAGCACCAGGAACTACTATGCAGATAGACAACGGTTTTTGGGGGTATAAGGAGATAGGTGAGACTTTTATGGGCATTAGTGCGACTTATGTTGTCCCAGAAATATACAATTCCTCTCTGCCTTTAGGAGATCCTTTAGACCAGTTGAAGGTGTTCATGCGTGCGACACGCTGAGGGAGACAGCAAGAAAAAGAGCGAGCGAGAGAGAGAGAGAGACTGCAGAAGGAGCACTTGGTTAGCATTGGTTGGTTTTGGTTTTTTGCTTTGAATGTCTGTCACTGTACCGCATTTGAATTTCTCTCGCAAGTATTTCATATGAAAATCCACTTTTTCAGTTTATGAATTTCTCAAAAAGCTCAAAATGACAGTTGCTCTTGTTGTTCTCTGGTTATTCTGAGTATGGATAGGGCTCTGTGTTTGAGTTTTGAGACTCAGTCTGCAGTTGGATGCCTGGATATGGCCTGGCTCAGTTGGCATATGCAAATGTATAATGTCTTTCGTTAGAATTTCGTCAAGTGACATGTTCTTGTTGCCACATATCAAAGAACAGCAAAGCGAAAAGACTTTATTTTTGTATCACAAAAGAAATGTGAATGTAATCCATACGTAAATTCTATAAAGCGAGTGGAAAAGTGATTAGGAGGGAAATCAACAATCATTAGATTTAGTTTAACTTATGAGTTGGGTTTGTACTTAAATTAACTTACAAGTTGACTTTTTGCTAGCTAGCTAAAAACTTTGGCGTTTTCTCTACTTTCATGCAGTTTGAATGACAAAAATTAAAATTTGGACAACATATATATATATATACTTATATATTTATACTGATATATGTGCATAATGCTATGTATTTTATGCAGTGGACCGTGGGTGTGAGGTCGGGGCCTTGGCCGTCCATTGGGGGCAACTGAATCAAGCGTTCGCTTATGAGCATTTTGTGTTAAGTGCTAGGCGAACGGGTGAGCGGGAAAGGAGGAGCTGTAAAAGGAGGAGCACAAGGAGAGTCATGCTGTGAGTGTGTTGGTGTGTTTGTTGGTGTGCATAATGCGGGAGAGCCATAAATTACATTTGTAGGCGTTGGCAGGTGTCGCCAGAGCTGTCTGAAATCGCGATAAATCTTCATGTGAAATAAATTTCATAGAAATTGCTTCACTGAATTTTGTTGGGTTGCTCTTTTGCTCGACTTTGTTTTTTGTTATCGTTGTTATTGTTGTTGTTGTTGTTGTTGTTGTTGTTGTTGTTGCTTGCTTGTGTCAACGGATGTAAAGTGAGCAGCTCCTGCAGGACTCTCTAATAAACTGCTCCAGTTCTTCTTACTTAACAGCAACAGCAGCAGCAGCAGCAGCGGCAGTGGCAGCAACAACCATTCCACATTTGCCACAAGCTGTTGCATTTAAAAACCGCCGGACAGGCAAAAAGTCAAGTTTGAAATTCCGCCGGAAGTTTGCATGGCAATCTCTTGCCTTTGAGTTTTGGAGTTGGAGTTGGTGTTGGAGTTGGTATTGGAGTTGGAGTGGAGTAAAGATTTGAACTTCGCTTCGGACCAGTTGCAGTTTGCAGCGACAAACAGCAGGCACATAAATCATACGCACTGTCAAACAGAAGTGCTCCAATTGTGGCCTAAAACATTTGTACAACTCATGGTCCAACCACCCCATTACCCACTCCCCCTCCCTCACAGGAGTCGACTCCTGCTTCACCAGCCCAGACATGACAAGCTCTATTTCAGTTTCAAAGGTGGCCGCTCCTAGTTGGACTTGGACTACGATTCCAAAGCAAAAATCGCCATCTCTCTCTCTCTCTCTATCTTCTTTCCCAGTTGCAACTGCAACTACAAGTTGTATTTTTTTATAAGGTAAGGTTTAACATGTGGTTCATTTTTTATGATCGATCAGTCCATTAAATAATGAGCCAGGCCAGGTGAAGGCAAAGACGAAGACGATGGCTGGTTGCCTATGTCTGCCATTTATTGCTCCCTGGGCTATGCTTAGTCGGCAAGTTGGACTCCGACACGGTTCGTTTTGCGAATTCCATCGTGATTTGTAACGACATTTATGAAATTAGAGAGAGATAGATACATAGAACGGGAGAGAGAAGCGGATTCACTGGATTCGCTGGCTCATTCTGCCTACGCATTTCCTTATATTCTGATGGCTATCATAGACGATGCTATGTCTAGGCATTCAGTCATTTCTTTTGTATGGCATACAAATAGTTTAGTCTCATGCTGATTAGCCGGTTAATTCAGTTAGTCAGAGAACATTTTTGCCCTATCATTTCTGCTCAGTCTTTGGGAGTGGCTGCTCCACTCTGCTGATGTCACAGCTTTGGCATGTGAATCGACTGAGGGGCCTTAACTGATGGGGAGGGCTCCAATAGAGATAAGGTTACAAGTTAAAGTTCTCAGGCATAATTCACACTGATTGTCACAGTTTCCCCAATCAGTTTCCTGAACATTTCTCAGCTCACTTGCCATTGCAATGGCCATTGAAATCGAATCATTTCGTATCGAATCGAATCCATACCAAACGAAACCGCCAACTTTGCCTTGGCAAACGACTCAATAAGATGAAATATATGGCGAGCAATAAAAATTGTTTATAATGCTTTGGGAAAATTGCAAGTCTGCTTCTTGGACTGCTTCTTGGTTGCTTTTTTCTTTTTGCTACTGCGACAACTTGCACAAAGTTTGACCAGTTGTTGCCAGAGTTTGTGCCGACAAAGCAGGACAAAGAAGGCGCCAGGTCTTGGCCAAAACGATGGGGTAACCTGACCATCATTAAGAATGCCATTTGTACCAATAAATTCGAATTGTTTTCGCATCAGACCACGATCGACGAAGCAAGGCGAAACGAGCGATCGATATGGCTATTAAATTTAACAATTAGAATTTATCAATGGACGAGAAAGAGAGAAAGGGGCAAAGAGTTGGTGATAGAGAGGAAGAACAGATGAAGGACAGGACTTGAAGATTCAATATAATTATGGCAGGCTTTTGTGCCAAGCGGGAAGTCATAAGTTGAGACCAGGTAAGAGCAAATGTTGCAGCCGGCGACAAATTAGGCTCAACAGCAACTGCACCACCAACAACAACAACAGCAACAACAACAACAACAACTGACTACAGCAGCCAACAGCATTCCCAGTTGCAACATGGCAATTTCCGAAATTACATCGTGATCTTAAACTGCAAATTTTCAAAGTGCAACAAAGTTCAGAGCAATTTTGCTATAGCAAGCAGGCAAACAAAACGGCAACAAGCGCCCGCCAACAACAGCAACCACAGCAACAACAACGGCAGCAACAGCAACAGACAGATCGACGGACGAAGAACAGCAACAAATTCCTTTAAAAGATCTCTCTGTAAGCCTGAGCAGCGAATTCAAATTGCTTCGTGTGCAAGAAAATTAGTCTTGCCTGGCTGGTTGGATTGTGGTGATCCCAAAGCCTCAAGGCCCAAAGCCAAAGCCGACACAACACATAAGAGCAAAAGAGAGAGAGAGAGTAAAAAACGAACAAGGCAATATATATATATATATAATAATAAGAGCAACTTGGCGGCATCCTCAACGCTGCACAAAACTAATCAAGGGCTAAAGCTAAATCCAATCCGATTGAGGCTACAACCTACAACAAAAAAAAAAAAAAATGAAATGAAATGAAAAAAAAAAGAAGAAAAGCAGCAGGCGCTCTTCTGGCCTCGGATCCAAAAAGAGATCCAGTTGTGCCTGCGGTGAGTGCGCAGATAAGCGCGAGGAGCAGCAGGAGCAGCCATGACTCCGACCGAGACCGAGACCGAGACCAAGACTGTCTGCCTGGTTGCCTGTTTGCCTGCCTGCCAGCCAGGGGTATCAATGAGTTTCGGTTTCTGTTTCTGGACCGGCCATGTTGGTCAGTTGGCAATGGAATCGAGAAGCCAGAGATGGTCTGTGGAGTGGGTTGGCTGAACTGAGGCAACTGTTGATGTTTTTAGGCGGTCGCACGTCGTCAGCGACGGCAGCAGCAGCAGCAGCGTTCACTACTTGCGATTCGTGAAGTAATTACTATAATTACCTTCAAGGTAGATTTTCCAAAACGATGCCAGTGCAAAGACCCAGTCTGTGCGAGAGAGCGAGAGGGATAGAGAGAACGACCATTGGCAGAGGCAAAGCCAAAAGTTGTTCGCCTGGCCAGCCCCTGTCTTTTTTGTAATAATTTTGTTGCTGCTGCTGCCAGCCATCCAGTCATCCAGCCATCCGTTCGTTTGTCCGTTGGTTCGTTTGTTGTTATTATTATATGATACACCAACTGCAATGGCCGTTCCTTTTTTCCTTTGCCATGCCCCCACACCCCAACTCTCTCTGTCGCTTTCTCGCTCACTCCATCATTATCCTATTGCATAGCCCGCACCTCTTCTCCCCCGCATATCGTTCATTGCATTTTGCTTGTTTTCTGCCAATTTCTTATGTTGTTACAGTTTATTTTTTTTCTCTGCTGTTGTTGTTGTTGTTGCTGTTATTGCCTCCACTTAGCTTTTTCCTTAGTTTAATCGGAAATTAAAGCTAAAGGGGGCTGCTGCTGCTGCTGCTGTTGGCTGTTCCCTGGCATGACTTTAATTTTCGTTTTATTTTCATTTTCATTTCTATACCCTAACCTTATCATGGCACATAGACTTGTTTATGCTGGAAAACAAATTAAACTGCAAGAACTTTGTTTCTCAATCTAAGTACATAGTTTTAAAATAAATTAAATAAATCTGGATTTAGCTGCCTTTTTGCTGTCTTAAGTCAAGGTTGGTTATCTTTTTGACAACCTTCAACTTTATAAAGACCAAATTCGTCGCTTTGCCAAAAGAAACTTTAGAGGAAAATATAGAAAAATTTCTTTCAAATCAAATCATATTTTCATATCAAATCCAATTTCCTAATACTTATGCTCAAATGTTCAATACGTTTTTGGTATTTCCATAAGGTTAAAAATAAAACCAGAAATATTCAAATAATACTGTAGGATTATTTATGAAATTCAATTTGAAGGATCAACTTTTATTAATTTTTAGAGCATTGAAAATGCGGCAAACTAAAAGTTGCGTAAAGTTAGTTAGACCCTTTGGCTTTTCCTTTGTTTTGCAATTGTCGTTGGCCTAATACAACTCGGCCGCGTCTCATACCTTGGGAACATCTTCGGGAAGGTAATTGTTGCAGCGGTCATAAATCATAAATTGTGTTGCTTTGTCGTTTCTAGTTGCATTTCACTGTAATTTCATAGGAAACGAAACATTTTCCTAGACGGCAAATTAGTTGGACAAGTTGCGAGAAGACAATTTAATGTTGATGTCGAAATTGGTAAGCAAAAGATTACTCTCTCCGCCTCGTAGCCACTTTTGCCCCTTGGTTTGCTTGATAAGTATTTTTTTTGTTGGCTTTTTTTGTTTTTACCAAACCATTTGTCTATCTAAATTTTTTGTTTTATTTTTTTTTTCGTTTCTTACAAATTTCAACCACCGTCAAGTGACGGCGGTTCAGCGTGAACAACTGCCACAAAAACTTTTACATCATTTTGAAATTTTAGTTGATGGTAGTCACAAAGGGGAGGTGGGGCTTAGATGGGTCGGCAAGTCCACCATTTTGAAAGTTCTTTTATTTTTTTTTAGTTTATTTTCTTTTTTTTTTTTTTCTTTTTCAGTTGCCAAATTCGAACTAACTACACTTTAATGTAATTCAAACAATTTCCATTTGTCTAGCCATCCATTAATCATTCGCACGCTGCTGCGCACATTCCGTTCTCCCCCCTCTCTACCCACATCATCTGTCTGCCCACTCTGACCTGACCTCCTCACCCCGCCTCACCCAGTTTGTATGCCAAATTTGAAGCTTTGTTTACGTGTGACAATCAGGCGACAAGCTGAAAATCAAAAGCATTTTTCCTTTGCCCCTCTCTCTGTGTCCGCGTGGACTAAACAAAAGTTCTCTTCAAAATTTATTCATTTGATCGGGATGGTGGGGAAGGGGCAACTTTTATTTTGGAACAAATAAAAGATTTCTCCATGTGGTTTGGTAAACTTATTAGAGGCAGTGAAGCATGCCCTGCAAATTGGTACACCTTGACGCTTCACTGGTTCGTTGTATGGGATGGGGTGAGACGGAATATGGATTGGAATGGGTGGGGTGATGCGGGGTAAAAGTAAAACAAAAGGCCAACCAAGAAAAGGGCATCAATCCTATGAGAAAAGTTTCTTTGGTGATATCTTCTTGGTCAGATACTTAGCAGCGATAAAGACAACGCTTGATTATGAACCGAACCCATGGCCATGGAATTTATTTGTGTAGTACATTTATTTATGAGCTTGTTCCTTTTTTTTTCCTCTTTCTTGCGGAGATGGGTGGCTGTTAGAGGGAGGGGGTGTGGCAGAAACAAAAGACTAAACGAAATCACTCAAGTGCAAACGGAAATGGGGCACCCAGAAGTTGTGAATTGAACTTGGTCCTGCTATTTGGGATTGGGATTCTCTTTCTTTCACTCTCTCTCTCTCTCTCTCTCTCTCCCTCTATCTCTCTTTGTTTGAGCAGGAAATCAGCGATTAAACAAGCAAGCAAAGTAACCAGCAGCAGCAGCCACTTCAAATCTTCTTGGCCTTAGGCCTTCTGGCCATCTCATGGAAGTGTGTAATTTTTGGTATTAATTGCCTGGACTCGGCACAAAACTTTCCAGCTTCCAGTTGGCCTCGACTCGACTCAACTCACTGGTTGCCTCTTTTCCTAACTCTTTGCGTTTCTTGGCCATAATAACAATGCCCGGCTTAGATATAATTGTGGTATCGTCTTGTAATTGCTTGCAGCAACTGGTCAACTGACACGCCCACTGGCATTGCCAATTGGCAAGATAGTTATTTCAATCTGTTTTGCTGCAATTGCCAACCCCCTCCACCCCCTGCCGCGCTTATTCTTGGCCAATCCTTTGATATACACTTTAAGTGGCAGTTGCGAAAAAGTTGCTGCTGTCGGTGGGTTTGAGGGAGGAGTCTTAGGGGGGCCAACATATTGCTTGTGACCTTTTGAAATTTGTTTCTGTTTTTCTATTTCTTGTTTTATTTTTTTTGATTATTTCGCTGCGACAGCAAGAAATTTATGCTCACATGGCGCCTCTGATAAGATCTTTTTGGCTGGGCCAAAAGTAAATTTTTCCGTAGTGTTCCTTTCCTGTCCTTCGTTCGTTTCGTTTGCTGCGTAAACGTGCTGAAACGTTGTCCTCGATTCGAGTGTGTGTGTGTGTGTGTGTGGCAAGGACATGCCGCTGAAAGCATTATCAAATATTATGCATATTTTGTTAGCTCCAATATAAATTTTTTGTTTGGCCCCCGTCTGTTTTTTTTTTGTTGCTTGTTTCTGGGGGAATTGTTGTTGTTGCTACTATATTTCGAGTTTTGCTTTAGAATGTCTACAAAGTTTGCTTTATCTCATGCATAAATCAGTTGCTAAAATAAACAAAAATTGTATACATACATTCCATATGAAAGTTGAGTGTGTGTGTGTATGTGTGTGCGGGGGATGAGCTGAACGAAGTGATTGCTTGGCAGATAGAGAAATTGAATTCGTTTTCCTTTCTTTTTTTTCATTTTTGGCGCGTGAAAGGAGCCGACATCTCTTGGGGCAAGAGGTCGTCTTATGAAACACATTTTCAGCATTTTCACCAGCATGATGTTGGCATATGATTATTTGAAAAGGATTCAAAAGCACTCAATTGCCACTGTGTCTTTGCCACATTGGTGCAGTGCACTTAAAACTGATTGCCAAACTTGATTCTCTTGCACATCCATCCAATACTTTTGATGTGCAAAGAGATTTTCACTGGCTGTCTCTAATGATGTCCACCCACACACATGCGAATTAAGCTAATGCGATGTGCTCAGCCTGAACCAATCCCAATCCCAATACGGATCCAAAAAGACTGCACTTGTGAGCCTGTCAGGCGAATGCAAATGCCACAGAACCTACGAGAAATGAGCCAGCCGAGGCCAAAAACCAACAATCAAAGTGGACAAAGCAAGTTGGGGCACGGAAGGGTGACAAGGGGTGGGGGTTAGTTTTGGTTTGGTTAGGAACAAACTCGAGGCGGACTACCCAGACAGAGGCTACTCAGACTCTGTTCCGTTTCGTTCCTGACCAGAATAGTAGTAGTGTAAGGAAGAGAGGTAGGGAGGAGGGAGAGAGAGCAGCTAACGCGTCGTTCATTTCGTGTCGTTTGGCTCTTGTCGTTGTCGTTGTCGTTTGTCCCTTCATTTTGACACGATAACGCGCAAGGCCCCTATCCCCGTCATACCCCTACATCCGTTCCCTACATCTCTCTGCCAACCATCTTTGGCAATGCGCTGGCGCTCGACATCTCATAAAGTACATGACAGGACATTAGAAAACACCAGAACACCAAAGCACCAGACGAGGCCAAAGTGAAACTAGCTGCAACAACAGCAACAACAACAACAACGATGATGATGATGATGATGACGACGACTACGACGACGACGACACCGACGCCTCCACATGGACCCACACATACTCATTGGGGTGGACTTTTGGATGAAGGCGTGGCCCATGTAAATTCTACCCGCACCAGCAATGTTTGTCGTAAACATGAAATGGGTTTATATCGTTGCTAAAATTATTTGACATTTCTTGGACTTTGTGCATTTTTACGAGCGGCAGCAGCAAACGATGGAACAAGGCTTGTCGCGTACATTTGATTGTTGATTCAAGTCGAAGACCCACGAGCCTCCAATCACCCATATACTCACATTTGTGATTCCTTGGAGATGGACTCAGCTGAATACTCTAAAAACAAATAAAGAGATCAACTTAATGAGATCTCTAAGGCGAGACTTGCTCTTTAATACTTGAGAACTTCTATAATACTGATCACAATCTTTGTTGTTTAAGTAATATTATTTCAATTCTTTCTGTAAAAATATAAAGAAATCTGAATGGATATTTTAATCCTAAGCAAATTGTTTTAAAAATAGGCCACATCTAAATAATTTAATATTTCTTTTGTTTATTATATTTTAGAAGAAACTGTATAGTTTCGTGGCATATTTTTAAGTTTAAATTAATTCTCTGGCTAGGTTTTTGGTTTCGATTTTTAAGAACAAAAGCATAAATTCCGATCACGGGTTTCGGGTGAAATTCTTCTTTTCAGAAATATTAATTTCAACTGTGATGAATCAAGCATTATCTTATCTTGGAAGACAACATTTTTAGGTTGAAATAATTTGCTTCTTTGGAATATATTTTATTTTGCCAAAGAGTAGTTTGGCATTCGGTTAAATGATGACATTTATATGGTTGAAGCTCACTTTTCTTGTTTGTTTCTTTGACTTATTGTTTTGGGGGGGGGGAGCTTGACATGGACTTGAATGTGGAACATGGACATGGTCGATGGCAGAGAAAGAGAAAGATAGTGGGCGTGACAGTCTCTCAACTGGTGCTGCTGTGGCAGACGTTGACAAGAAAACGCCATTTTCTGATTGAATGTCACACAAAAATAACGGAAGGGGAAGACGGCCAAGAGACTGTCGTCGTCGTCGTCGTCGACGAAGTAGTCTTTGGCTTTGCCTTGGGGAGAAGTTTTGCATTGCATTTGGCTTATCAACATGCACACGAAAATGGCCAAAAGGGCATGACCAAAGCAACCAATGGCAAAACGCAGCTGCATCGGAGCTGTTGCTAGAGGGCAAATACGCCAACGCCGCCAACGATGTCGTTTGTAGCCATGGCTAACAGCAACACCAACAATAGCAACAACAGGAACAACTTCACTTTGGACATGCGCGCGCGCCCAATCTTGCATGCAAATGTGGAGGAGATGCGGTGGATAGGAGTTGTTGTTGTTGGCGGTGGTGGTGGTGGTGGTGATGGTGCTGCTAGTTCTGGAGGTGGTTCAAAATGTTTGCCTGGCACGCAACATGCAAACATTTTTTTGAGTTAACTTTCGGTTGGGGTCTGTCGCTGCTCATGATGTTGCTTTTGCTGTTGCTGCTGCTGCTGCTGCTGCTGCTCCACCTCCTAAGTGCAGCATACTACGCACTTTTGACTCTTGATAGTGTTAAATGCCACACACGCAGCAAACAACAGGAACAACCACACCAACAACAACAATGCAGCGCATGTCAAACGGCAATGCAAAAACAACCGCAATTTCTTTTTAGGCACGTCTCTTCGGCGGCCGACAGTGTCTCTGCCTCTGCCTCAGCCCCTGACTCCTCCTCCACACGCAGATGCAGATATGACTGCAGAGTTATTACGACCAGCAAGGCAACAACATTCCTTTCTATACCATCACCTCCACGTCCTCCTAGGCCCCGACAAGAAAATGTGTAGGCGGTTAGGAACTGAGCATATTTTTGAGGGGGGGAAATGAAAATGCAACTCCATATGCATATGTCTAGCCCCTTGATAGTGCTCTGGCGCCGCGTCAAAAGTACAATGAGGTATAAAATGCAGTCTAAGAACACATTGTGAACATATCGCCCATTGAATGCATAGTAGTATAGGAAAGTTTGCTAATTGATGTTATTTTTGGTCTTACAATTAGTTAATATATTTCTATGTAACAAACAAACAATTAATGTTTTAGATGGCTAAGGAAATAAAAAACAACTACATTCACTACATTTAACTAACAATAAGTCTGCGAATGCATTTGGTGGAACTTACGTTAAAAATTAACTATCCAATGAAGGAGTTAGAAAAGTTATAGAAAAGGTTCGTTTATTTCATATTTATTTTATACCCATGAAATGATTTAAAATTGTTTGACATAAGACTACAAAGTTGTTCCGGCGGATCGAGAAGAAGATGCCCAAGATATAGTTTATATCTGTAATGCTTCTTTCATTTCCTTTCTGGATCCGCCAGAGGTTGTAGGCAGTTAGTTTTTAAATTGTTAAAAAGTATAGCACACTGCTTGGGGCAGGAAGATTGTAGGCAGTAGGTTTTTTCATCTACTTTTATAGGAAAACAACAAAAAAATATTCATTGATCAACAATTCTCTTCCTTTTATATTTTTAGGTATTGCTACTTCGGATGGAAAATGACAATTATTTTGGAATTGAAACTCAGAAATGTGAGGTAAATACCTATTTTGCTTTTGGCGTCTGTTAATAAAATCTCTAGGAAACGCAGAGAAATCTATAAACTATATAACTATAAATTGTTTTAATATTATTTTTTTTTTCCATTCTGAGCAATACCTATAACTAAAACAAAACGGATAGCCTGTTTTTAAAAGTATAATGGCCTTTACAGGTACATTCATTTCTAATAGCAAAAGATTTTAAATAGCAAAAGACCAGGAAATTTTTTTAAACAAACAAAATGCAATATTATTTAGTGTAAACTGCGAGGAGCCGGTACATCCTCTCATCTTTTAGGATCGCTACTCGAGACGGCCAAAAGAACACCCTACGAACTGCTGGCCTATGCCATAAACTTAAACATTGTAAATGATATAATCTATTATGTTAAAATCTTATCAAGGTCTATGTAGGACCCCCACCCCCACCACCGGAAGTCCATAGGCCTTACGTAATCTACTTTAATGTAAAATTTTCTAAGTAAAAATGTACCTTAATTTGTGCAAATTCAATATCACATACTATTTATTCTACCTACGAGAATTATTCGTGTGCTTTTCAAAATCCACAATTCCCGCTCCAATTCTCACATTATTCTTGCGTCATTCTCCTTTTGTAGGGAATGAATTTCTTCCTTTTGTGTGTGTTGCATTAAATTAGTTTGAATTGAAAACTTAATTTGTGCCAAGCATACCGTAATAATTAATAATTTAACAATTGTCGCATGTTGTGCAAAATAATTGACAAATTTTCATATTTAATTGAAGAGCGGGGCCCAGCTGCGACCATTCGGCCATTTTGTCTGTCACCAGGGGCTGGCTGCCATGGCTGCAATTCATAAACAATGCCCAAAATGTCAATGTGTGAGTGTGTCATGATGTCTGTCTGTCTGCTCTGCCTCTGTCTCTGACTGTCGCCTTGTCTGCCTGATCCACAACATGTAGTCACATGTGGATGTACATACAATACAGTCATATATTTTGCACGCACACAGCTGCAAGTGAAAAGGCCCAGTCTGCCATGGCCAAGAGACTAGAGAGGGAGCCTTTTGGGGGAAGCGGGCGAGAAAGGAAACAAAAAAAAAAAACTGCTGCTCTTTGTGGGTAAAAATTGCAAAATTAAGCAGAAAAAGGCAGCAGAAATTTGCAAAAATGCTGACGTTTGATTTGTGTCCATGGCCCAGGACGGAGGACGAAAGCAACAGAAAGGATTCAGCTCAGTTCGACTCTCGACAAAGCAAAGAGCTAAAGAAGCAAATGCATTATAATTATAATTATTATTATTATTATTATTTGCTATGACCGATAATGCATGCCAGCAACAATGCCCTGCAAATGAAATGCATACACACACACACACACATGCAAAAGAAATGGATATAAATAAAAATTGAAAAATTATGTACATTATATTAAAAAGCCAAATATAAACGACAAGCGGAAGCGAAGCCATTTAAGTGGAAGTTAACATCCGTCCGACAATGGCAACCGGACGGTGGCAGAGGCCGTTGCATAGCAAATAACATGCACCACCATACACACTCACACACACACACACACACAGACAACCACTCTTTTGTTTAAAATAAAATAAAATTGCATATTATTTGCGTATCGGACATTTCAGATGTCATTTCATTGTCGTGTTTGTTGCTGTTAATGCAAAAATAAAAAGCCATCTTACTCTCTCTCCACCTACACAGATGCAATGGAGCAATCAGCCGGCATTTACCACCAGTGACCACCAGAAACCACATGTGCGCCACATGCGCGAATCCTGCCACAATTCTGCTATCCTGTCTCCCTCTCTCTTTCTTTTTCTCTGTCTTTCTCTCACTCCTCTGTCCAGTTGTTTCGTGTCAATTCCATGCCACATTTCTGGCCTAGCCCAGTCTGATTATGCGGCAACTTTGTTAGTTGGTTTAGTTTAGTTTAGTTAGTTAGTCAACCCACAGCCACCATAATGCCTCGCCCCTTTGCCAGAGAACTCAATTTTAATAGCTCTCATGATTTCCGAAAATTGAAAATAAATTAGTTGTATATCATTTTTGGTCTGTTGTCTCTCTGTTAAACATAGAAGTTCCTTTTTTTTTCCGTATATGATTGTTTGCATAATTAAACTTTAGTTCATTTCCTCTGTCCCCTAGATATTGACATTGGACTGCTGCAATGGGGTTTGGAAATTTTGTAATAAATATAAAATGTGAATTTATTAAGTATGATGATATTAGTCTAGGGAATGCATCAAATTTACAATTAGAATTTGTTTCTCATTTGGTTTTGACACTTTTAAAATATACAATGAAAAAGTGCAACTTTTTGGCCACAACTTCAATACGTTGCATGGCTCGTATATTAACCATATCAAAGACTACAAAATTGGACATATTTCAGATATGTACAGAGCGCACACATTCACAACATACATTCACATGTACATATATACACAGACATATCTGAACAATAAACGAACTTGTTTGCTGCCTAATTAGCAACGCATATTTAAATAATTTTCAATTCGATAAGCAGACATTTTTAACTTGAGCTGTCAGTTAGCGTTAAAACGCCATTTTGTTTGCATGCCAATTCGTTTGTGCATACCTCCCCCCTCTGTCCACCCCCCAGCCCCTCAGCCAGACCACACCTCGTCTCTCTCAATCATAGTATATGCACGGCATCATGTGTTCAGATAAATGCCGAGATGTGCTAAATTATTGCCAATTCAGTTTTTAATTTGTGCAGTTTGTTTGCGAATTTTCCACAAAATAAATGCAAAAAGTCGCTCGTTTCTGTTATTGTTGCTGAATTTAATTGACTGTTGCAATGCCAACAAATTCTCCTCCCTCTCTGTCTCCCTCTCTGTCTCCCTCTCTCTCTCTCTCCACACGGCTTCCGTTTTTGTTTTTAGCTTTTTTTTCTCTCTCTTTCTCTCTGTTTTTTGGTAGGCTCTTCAAATTGTCAATTAAGTTTTATTTAATGCCATTTGCCAGCGGTACTTTTGAGGTTATGTATTTTGTGAGAGGGGCGAGTAACTCTCAAAAGTATGCAATGCTAATTGTAATTGCGTTTGCTGCCAGCCGCCATTTTGAAATACAATTTGATTGTGGCAAGGAATGTGTGGACAAAGGAGGCATGCTAGAAGAGAGAGAGCGAGAGAGAGAGAGAGAGAGAATGGCAGAAAAAGAAAGATTTTTTGCAATATTAGCTAATTAAAAATTAGCGCGGCGAAGCAACGAAAATTGAGCAAGAAATATGCCGACACCACCTGCCCGGAGGTGGAGTTGATGTTTTTGGGATTGAGGACCTAAAGTGGAACTACAGTTAAATTTTAATTAAACTTGGAGGCTGGTAATTAGAATTTCTACAAGACACAAGAGGAGTGTGACTCAAGAGGGAGAGAGTTGCCAGATGCCCAATGCCTTGCCCTCTGAAGGCGGCTGAAGCCAAAAGGAAATCCCTGAAAAGCACAATAAACAAATTCCCCGACATGTTTAACACTTTCCGCTAGGCAAAGCTATCTGGCCTTTGTCAAAAACAAAATGTTCACTGAGAAAGGGGGTAAGACTTTTGTTTAAATTACATTTTGTTGGACGATTAGTGTCGCCCTTGCCATTGTTGAAATTGTTATGCGACCATTAAGACATTTTATAATTCTTTATGAGAGGGTTACTACAATGGTAAAGTGAACTAATGGAAAATGTGAATTTGAAGCAAGAACTCTGAATGGCCAAGAGACAAAGAGCCTCCTCAGCGGGTAGAACATTGAGAGCAAAGAGCATTATTTTTCTTATCACAAATACATAATGCGATAATTCGCAACATCCTGTGCGGCATATCAATTTCCAGACAAAATAAAAAAAGGAACATTGTAAAACACATTCACAACTCAATTATCGTACACACACACACACATACGTATCGAGAGAGTAACCCCTTCTCGGCAAGAGGGTTGCTGGGGAGTAGTGCTAGTGGTTTGGAGAGGGAGGGGAAGAGTTGGGGTCGACGGCAGCTTGATTTACGACACCCAGGCGGCGTCACCTGAGATTAAAAAAGTAAAAAGCTTGTCGAAAGTAAAAAAAGAAAGAAAAGTGAAGAAGAAAGAAAGCAGCAATGGATGGAAGGAGGTGTGGCAAGGTAAGGCAAAGGCATGTAAGGAAACTCACTCGGCAAAGAAATAAAGGCATTAAAATCACTGACAGGCAAAAGGATTGTGGCACAATCACACACACACACACACACACACACTCGAACTTCCACTTACAAATACATATAGACGAATGAATGGCTTGGCCTTTGTTGCCGCCTTCAATTGACGTTGCCGCCGTCAAAAAGGGCAACATCATTGGCACCATATGTTGCGTAATTTGTGTTATTGCCACATGAAGGAGCGACTTTATACACACACACACACATACAAACACTTTCATCTGCATATGTCCCAGCATTTTCTTTGCCTATCCTTTTGCCTCACCCCGCCCCAACGTTGTGGTTGCCCTTTTTGAAATCGATATTTAGTTTTGAATTTTAATTCGAATTGCTGCATAAAATATGGCAATGCACTTCATTTTAATTGAATTTACTCCCTACACACATATTTACTCTCTCTGTGTGTGTGTGTGTGTGTGTGTTCGCGCATTGTCACATGTGTGACACGCCCACTTTTGGTATATAAATTACTTTACCGAACGATAATTGCAGGCCATCAATCTTGAGCACATCACACAGGGAAAATTGTCAACGCGCAAAAAGTCATCAGACATCAGAGGAGCAAATAGCAGGAATGGAAGCCAGTAGAAGCACTCACTGTTAGTATTCCATGGTTAATGGCCAGAGGAGCTGCGAGTTAGCGGTTTAAGGTGCAGGGAGGGGGCAAAAAAAAAACACTGGCAAATTTACTTAGCACTTGTCAGGTGGGTAGGCCACATTAGAGACTGTGTGTGAGATGCAAACTAAGCATAATTAAAGCTTGTCAGCGTAAAAGTAGGTGAATTAAGTAATTGAAAGCCTTTGAACATGGCGGAAATTTAACTAATATATGTACATAGTGAAATAGTATATGCATTTATTAATTTGTATCTACAAAAAGCTAGTTCCATAACAAGCGCATAAGATAATCAAGTCAATGTTTAGTTGGGTGAAGAATTAAGATATATGACTCAAACCTCAAGCAACTAATGCCAACTTAAATCTTTCACCTAAAATGTATCACTTTCTTTTCCAACTTAGAACCGTCATGCACAAAAAGGCCAAAAGAAAGAAGCCATATTAAGCCAATAGATCACATTTCCATTATGGTTCTAGTAGTTGTGCTTAATTTAAATTAGGTAATTGTTTTGTTGTGGTGGATGTCATAATTTTGATAGGCGAACTAGGAGAAAATTGGAGGAAAAATTATTAAATTTTCGATTTTGATGGATGGATGATGTTTCTTACGAGAAAGCTCCACTAGATTTCAATATTCATTTTGCTGGTAGAGAAGAATTAAGTTTCCCCTTTATTATTCTTTGTTTTAATATTAGCGTATTATATTTTATTATTATATCTGTTAGCAATGGTGCAAATGGAGGGCCAAAAGGGAAGCAAAAGGGTGCCCAAAGACAATCCCTCGCGTTTGACATCCTTTTTGGCTACTTACCCCTCTTCTTAATTATTTTATAGTGCCATTATCTTAAGTTATGAATTGAGGTTTGTACAAATTCATCAATCTCAGTGCCAGAAAAGGAATTCTAATTCATTTTATTAACTTTTCCCTCTGTCACTTCTATTTTGTTACCAATCAAAAGTTCTTTTGGGATATATTTTATTAGTTTTATATGATTAGCCAAACCCGCAGATTTCTGCCCTTTTGGGCAATTACTCAAATCTTATCAAGCTACCCCAACTTCCACTTACCAGAAACAACAAGGACAACAACAACTCCTTGGCTCCCACATGAGCATCATTAACATGGTGGCAGTTCAGTTTCCTGTTCCCCATTGCCAATTCCCTGTTGGCAGTTCTTTGAGCAGCGCGTAAATTGTTCATTAGAAAATAGTCGGTAGCATCTGGATGAGATGTGGGATGTGGTCTAGCCAGGTCTGGGGCAATGCGTAACGAAACTACTTGTGTGGCAAACCAATTGATCGTATTGCAGGAATGGGCATCTTGTTGGATGGCAGCGCCAAAAGTCAAATTTTGTAGATTGCAATAAATCAAATAGCAATTACACGAAATTAGGCATGTTTTCTCAATTTTGTCCCCCCTCCCCACCCATACGCTAATACAGCCCACATGGGGCATTAATTGCAGCAGCTGGGCAACAACGGTAAAATGTTGCGCTTGGAAATTGGTAAAAGGGTTCAGGCCAAGGCAACTTGAACTTGTCTGGCGGTGTTTGCGGTGGTTGCAATGGTTGCTTTTGCTTATGTGTGTGTGTGTGTTTGTGTGGGTGATGGGTGTGTGGGCGGCAGCATATGTGGCAGCTTTCTAATTATGTAAAGTTTCTTTCGTTGTTGTTGTTGTTGTTGTCCATGTCGGTTGGTTTTGTTCGTTCGTTTGTTCGTTGGTTGCCATTTTCCCAGCCGCAGTCCCAGCCCAGCTGCAACAACAACATCCACAGAAATGCCGTTGGCCATGACCATGACGACGACGACGACGACGACGAGGATGACGGCGAGACGACGACGACGGTGACGACAGGAAAACAACATACTATACATAGCATAACATGCACCAGAAGGTGCCCAGGCCAGAAGAGATCAGAGAGTTTAGGCCAGTCCACATCTTGGTATCATGTTTGCCTTCTGCTTGATGCCGGCAAAGTGCGTGCTTTGAGCATATTTATCTTAATTCCGCAACGTTTTTTTTTTTTTTTTTGATTTTTATTACAAATCAATTGAAGCATCATTAGCATAATTTATACAAAACGTTCGCTTAATGAATGTTCACCTGGAACTGTGGAGTGTATTCCCAGAGCAGTCTTTAATCACGCCCCAAAAGAGTCATTAGATCGAAACTGGAAGGGAATTGGGTTCAGTTCGGGATCGAGAGCGGCATAGACTTGGATTTGCAGCTCAACTCATTTCAGTTCTAATCATGATCATCAGTCAAATGGTAAATCCGTTGCCACTTGAACGGCGCCCTGACAATTTGACTTGGCTTGTCTTGTCTTTGTCTCTTGGAGTCCCCTTTATTTCTGCCATGCCATGGCAAGCCCCATTTGGCGACGCCATCGTCATCGATGTCGCCTTTACCCGTTGGGGCCGGCTAAATAATCTCGAACAGCGATCGGTCACGTAGCACCCGCTGCACTTTTCTGGCCAAATGTAGCGCCAATTGCTACGCATTTGCGAGCACCAAGGCGCCTATAACAAATGCCAATCGTGTCGTGGACGACGCCAGCGATATTTAATTGTTTTTGCCGCTGTGGCGGCGGCAGCACCAACAACAGCAACAACAACTTATCGGGGAATTTCAATCGGAATTTTTAATTTCAGCAAAAAGTCTGCTATTCGTCCAAGTGGCTCCTTGTCTGATGAATGTCACTGCAGAAATGCATAAAGCAAGAGAGGACAGGAGAGGAGGACAGACACAAAGGCCTTATGCAAATATGAGGGAACAGAATCAAGGCAAGCATCCAGACAACATCTGAAAAGTTGACCAACTGTAATTACCAGTTCAAGCCATCCGGCAGCATCCCGACTGTGCCCCTCCCCTCTTCCTTCCTTCCTTCCCCCTATATTCTCTACAACAACGCTTTGACAACTTTTTCACACCTGTTCAAACAAGTTAATTAACAGCTCGCAAAACTACTTATTAAAAAATAAAAGAAAAAACAACAAAAAATTGCAAAACAAAAAAAAAAAATGAGAGAAACAACAGAAACATTGAGAGAGCTGGCTCGAGCCTATGGGAAAGTTTCTAATTAAATGATTGTCATCTCTTGGCCATTGGACAAATGAACACTGACCACCACTGGCCACCGACGAGCACCGAGCACCGAGCAGCGAGTTGTGAGCGCCACAAACTTTTGTCATTATGCAGTCAGTGAGTGAACATAAAAAAAAATAACACAAAAATAGTCAACAAATGAAATTATTAGCCAAAGATGAGGTAGATGAAGTCGAGTTTGGTAAGCGCAAGTTTTTTTTTTTTTTTTTTGTGGTTTATGCATATTCCCCTGTGTTCTAGTGTGTGAGTGTATTCCACTCAACTCCAATGAGGTCATCAGCAGCACCATCATCTCATACATCATACTAACAAAATAAAAAAAAAGGCAAAAAAAAAAATACCACAGTCATAATAATAATGAATGAAAAAAAAAATGCACAAAAAATACTTTGACAAATTCTATACATTTTCCTTGTTGGATCGACTTCAGGGTGACCTGTAAGAAATGACTAACAAAAATCAAAATCCTAATTTATTCATCCACAGCTTAAATGCCAAAAAGTTTGGAAAAAGTGGAAAAAATTCTACATATTGCACTTTCTAAACTGACTGTTTAACTAAATAAAAGCAAGCAGGTTTTTATTAAAATTTTCCTTATTGAAATTGTTTTGTATTGAAAATATTTCTTATACTTAAAGTTTAGTTTATTTCTATAAAATTCAAGCCTTTACAAAAATTACTGAATGTATATAATATAATCTAATTGGTTTATTTAGAGTTTAATTCCCTAAAAATCTTATCAATTATACCCCACTTTGTCTATAAATAATACAGGGTACTGAAATGTTGTTGGTGACAAAAATTGGTGCCTAGACTGTATTTTTTTTTGTGTGTCTGCTGTCTGCTGTCCGTATAGGATTTGCCATTTAATTAATATAACTAATGAAAAAGTTGTAAACTTTGGCAACTCCAGACAAGCTGCCATCTTAATTAAGAGTCCACTGTAAATCGCAAAATCGCAAGCTTGTAATAAAGTTGCCCAGTTTTACCAGTTGTAGAGATACTTAAGGATTGGCATTTCACAGTTAAGAATTGTGAAAATGAAAATGTCAACATTGGTTAAACCCCTGACAAGATGCAACTAGAGATAAGCCACTAACAAGACAAACCTTGGCCATATCAACTAGCCAAAGGTCAACTAAAGCAAAAAGTTTACTCGATTTATTCTCATATTTTTGGGGCAAACTTAACAAACTGCTTAAAGCGACATTTTAATCCGAATATTGTCAATAATATTCACTTTGAGCTCTGGCATTTGGGCCAAGCCTTATGTAGGCTTATGCAAATCCTGTTAGCCAAGTGCTAGCCACTTTCCTTTCATTAAACTAAAAGCACCCAACGAGAAAAACTTTACTATCTGGCAAAAAAAACTACTGGGACAATGTGAAAATCGATGCATTTCGAATGGACTTCGTGTGGAGCAGAGTGGAGTAAAGTGAAGTTCATTAAGCGAACGTTGAATTGCACTACGCGCAAAAGTGAATCTTGCCAGAATGGGGAATATAAAGGGGGGTTATTGGTGGTTGAGGGGGGGGTGAGGCACTCGTATGATAGCCGTTAGTTCGATTTCAATGGCAGGAAACACTGCGGACAGAAAACACAAAAAAACAAAGCGAAAGCAAATCAACGAAAAAGGGTTAAAAAAGCAATAAATAAAACAGGCAGTCACGGCGACAGCAACGATATTTGGTGAGTTAGAAGGAGGTGAATGAGCAACCCTGTGACAGGCAAATCGCCAAACGAATACCACTGGGGATGCGGACACGGATACGGACAGATATATAGAGGGAAAAGGATGCTACTGCTACAACTGTCCTTGTCCCTGTCACTATCCCATTCCCAGCTTCATATTGAGCAATTTCTACGAGTGTGTGTGTGCGTGTGTGTGTGTTTGTGTGTGTGGCATTTTCATTTTGTAAATTTGTTTTGCTTGTTCCGTTTGGCTTCATTTCCGTTTCCTCACACTTGCTCTTGACTCTTTTTGGTGCTTTTAATGGTGAATGGGGCAAGCGAACTGAATGTTTTTCTTTTTTATTTTTCATTTCATTTCCCTTTGCTGTCGCTCTCATTCCTTAAATCGTGTGGCGTCGATAAGAAAGTGCGTGTGAAAAGGGTTTTTCTTGACTGCATAAATTTGAATTATAATATTGCAATTCAACGTACACAGTCGAAGGACCTCCTCCGCAGGACCTTGGACTATGGTCGGTCATGACGCTTGCTGTGCAATTTGTGTGCGGAATATGTTCCGGCATATATTATGGAGATTTCTTTCTATCCGGCTGGCTTTTGCTTTCGCTTTCGCTTTCTACTTTGCTTTCTTCTTGGTTTTTGGATGGGGTTGGGATACGATGACTTCTGCCAATGGATGATATAGTGGCCACATATCCTAGTGGGGATTTGCCTAAATCAAAAGTGCGTGCTTTTGAATTTATCAAGGTGGTCCGCCTTTTTGGCTCAGCCCTCGCTTGTTTTTTTGCTTATGTTTGCCTAGCTGCGGTTCCGGGCGGTGGTCTCGACATGGCTTAAGAGAGGTGGGTAGGGGGGGAGCGGAGTGGGTGGCTGTTTGCTTGTTTGTTTGTTTGCCAAAAGCTGTGATTTATGACTTCAAGTTTTTGGCATTTGCTATTGGATATGTATGAGAACGCGTGCCAAGACTTTTTTCCTCGTGCTGATAGGAAGATGGGAAGAATTGGTCATTACAGTTAGACAATTTGTTTGGCAAAAAGATATCATGCGTGGCCAGCTTAAATGGTCTGGGATTCGGACTAAAAGTGCAAAACATGACACTTGGCATTTATGTTAATCACCTGCGTGAAAGCCCAGGCAGCTGCAAGAACAAGGAACGATCGACCGACCGACCGAGCCGACATAGCCAGAAAGCCATAGACATAGCCATGTTCTACACCAATGTTGACAATGACAAATATACGCACACCACCAGCTACAACAACATCGACACCAACACTAACACCAACACTGAGACCCAACCCTCTAAACCCGCATCCATTCCATTCCATTCCATTGGTAATATATGCAAAAGAAAACTAACCAGGCGACAGCAAAACATTTTGCACTTTTTGGCTGCGCCAGGAAAATGCAGCTAATGAGTTGAATTGAACATCGCTTGAGAACTCATTAAACACACTCCGACTCTTTGACTCGCCGGAGAGTCGGAGAGAGATAATGATGAATTTCCATAAGTCGCCAAGATGCAGCAAACTGAACGCAACTTGCACATTAATCTTACCCAGACAGAGCAGGGCAGGGCATAAGATGGGATGGGTTGGCATGGGATGGTTGCATCTGCATCGCAATGTGTTGTGGCCATCAGGTTGTTGGTTGTGGTTGCTAGTGTTGTTGTTGCTGCTGCTACCCGCTGTTGCTGCTGACATGCGTATGTGTTGTTAATTGCGAAAAAAGGATTACACGGGGCAGAGACAGCAACAGCAACAGCAACAGGGATAGCAATGGAGCGCTTAACTTGCCGGCAATTACATTTGAGTATTTAGAAAGTCACAAGAATTCTAGGGATTTGTACACATTGAGTGCTAATAGATTTTTGCCTGATCCGTATTTTAGAATTTGCATATTCATATTTTTCAAATTAATTGCCAGAATCCAATTACTCTTGCTTTAACAACGATATCTTGGCACTTCATTTATTTTAAATTTTCCATTAGTCAAGAGATATCAATAATCCAGAGAATCCCTTGATTTCTTTTCTGGGTTTGACAAAAAGCTAAAACTTATAGACTATCCAGTACTCGGGAACGGGAACTAGGGAAATATTCATTCTCAAAAACCAAGATTATAGTCTAATTTCTAAATCCAAGGGCGATTTAAGCCACCATAATTATAAGCTAGATCCGCCACTGCAAACATGAAACTGATTCCTTGAAAAAACTCATGGCTGACAAATTATAAATCTCAAGTCGAAATCTGCCAATCTTAATTTATTTACCAAAAAAACAGTCTGAAAATAACTCTGCGAATCTGTAACTTTGCCAAATTTTAACCGATTTTGGAGAACAATAGCTCATTTTAATACCTTTATATTCAATTTTCAATTGGACTTTTTGTCATTTTACTTATCAGGTGATCGTTACAAGCGAGACAAAAAATATTAAGGAACAACAAAATTTTCCAATAAACATTTTTTTATAAAGCTCTAATTTAGTCAATTTTTAAAGTATTTAAAAAAAAATAATGTCTCCATATTCAAGATAAAATAATGTCTTTTAATCTGAAATAAAATCTCTGTAACTTTTTTTTGCTGTGGTTTCTTTAAAAACTT
Organism: Drosophila insularis; assembly: GCA_018903935.1. Classification (NCBI taxonomy): domain Eukaryota; kingdom Metazoa; phylum Arthropoda; class Insecta; order Diptera; family Drosophilidae; genus Drosophila; species Drosophila insularis. The sequence goes on from JAEIFP010002295.1 coordinate 7,361,750, forward strand.
TACGTAGGAAAATGCATTACAAAGTATGTTTTGTGATTAAAAATATGTTTTATGGTTTAAGTGATTATATTTCAGTGAAACTTGCTCCTTAGATTCGTATGTGAAACAAAAAACTCAATAGTTTTAGTGATATCGACTAGCTAGTCGCAGCTACTTCTGCTGAGTCATAAAGGCTGACTATGTCATATATGGCAAAAGCCTCGTATTGTCCCAATTTCAATTTGCTAAAACGAAAATCATGTAAAAACTTTAAGAATCATACCAAAAGAATATTTTATCTATACATATGCAAAGCCCTTTATTATAAAGAGATATAACAAGGTGTTTAAGAGATAGTATATGTTATTTTGAGTTGTTTGTATAACTAAAAATAAACCTAAAACTAGAAAATTGCCTTAATTTTGACCATAGGAAACGACATGGAATGTAATCACAACTCTCCATTTGTAAGTGGTTGGCCCTCATATTGATCGATAATGCCTCAAAGCGATTTCGATTTGCTTAGCTGCTGACGCAAGAAGCGAGACAGAAACTGAAACCTTTTGCTACAAACAGCATACGATGCACACGCCCTTCGATAATTAGTAGACATACCCATTTAGAGGTTGGCCATTTACCCATTTGGCTGGGGCCAGGACAACCGATGACCATTTCGGTCACGACATAAATCGTGAGACAGAGCGTCGTTTGCAATTAGCAGTGTGGCTACGATGTCGAACTCTTAATCAAAAGTATTGAGACCCGAAAACTGTGGTCCTTTTATGGCACACACACACACACACACACACACACATATAAGAGATGGAAATAGAGAATGAGAGAGAGAGAAAGAGGGAGATGGAAAACAAGAAGCATAACAACAGCAACAACAACAACAAACATGCGGATGTCCTCTGACACTTCCTGTTTTTCTTATTCACTGATTTTTATTCGCTGTTTGAGGATACGCAAATGACCCATTTGGGGGATGTTATTACAACGGGCCAACCCACCGACAACTCCAAGTCTCCCCCCCTCCCACCAACTTCGCCCGCTTTTCCCCCTTCCCCCTTCTTCTTGTTATTGCTCCGGGTACTTGGGCTTTGGCTTTGGCATCAGCTTTGGCATAACGGCACATGCCAAATGGGCACATAAAAAGGATAAAGAAATTATTTTCACATTGAATACACGAGCGGGATGCCAGCAGATAAGAATACCAAGAAGAAGAGCAACAGTAACAACTCTGAAGAGGATCTCAGGCTAAGTCCATTGATGTAATTTTTACAATGTCTTGTGTCTTGAGAATTTCTGGCGCCGTTTGCCAGCTTGGGTCCTTAAACAATTTCGCATTTTCTTGCAATTTTTTTTTTTTATTTTTACTTATTTTTTTTTCACCGCTTGGAAAACGAGCAAGTGGGGAGTTGTTTTATGGGTGTGTGTGTGTGTGTGTGTCTGTGGCGCTATTATGACAAGGACTTTTGGTTATTGTTTAATAGTTTGTTAGTGCCATTGTTGCGGTGGTTGGTTGCGTATACGACACGTGGCGCTTCTCAGGTTCACTGCTGCAAAAGTCAATGCGAAAAATTGCAACGCGTGCCAATAATTAAGTTGTTTGTAGTTGCTTTTGTTGTTGTTGTTGTTGCTATTGTTGCTGTCTTCCTGCATGGCAGGAGAACTGTTCAGCCTTGAGGGTAACCCTTGCCCATTTTTTTCTTTCTCTTGGCATCAAATTGCACGGCTGCAGTTGGTGTCCTTTTGTTAGACAACCTATCCAGGTCTTTTTGTCTGAGTGTCCTCAGGATTCCTCCGCCTTTATTGTAAGGCAATGGCCATTGTTGTGGGTGATGTTGTTGTGGCTTGTTGCTGCTGTTGTTGCTGTTGCCGGCATTGCGTTATATTTTTGGGGTACGCCCTTTGTTGTTGCCTGTCCCTTTGTTTGAGCATTCTAAAAATTAAATGCACAAAAGGCGGATTTTATTTCATCAGCAACAAAACGGGAAACAGCAGCTTCTGTTGTTTGTTAAAGCATCGCCCACGCAAGAGCAGGGGACACTTTTTCTCTTCATTCTTTCTTCTTGTTTTTTTTTTTCGTTTTTGTGGTAACTCTCTTTCGTTCTCCCGCCTGCACCCCCACGCCTACAACAATTCTAGAAACAGACGTTCCACTCAACAGCAGCTGAGCTCAAGCTATCCTCTATGTGGCTGGTTCTGCTTCTGCCTTGCATTTCATTTCATTCCCATTCTCATTCCTTTCTTCCATTCAGTCAAGCGGACCTTGCACAAAGGTAGAAAACTGAAAACTGTAAACTGAAAACTGCAAACTGAAAACTGCTGCGCTTTGCATTGTTTTCATTTTACACTTCAGTTTCAAGGGGGATTTTCCAGTAGGTTTAGTTTTTTCATGCGTGTTTTTTTTCTATTTATTTTACCCTACGTTGTCCTCCTTTACTTTTGCTTGTTTTTTTTTTTTTTTTGTTTGTTGTCGAAAGAGTACAGAATTTGAATTTTGGTTTTGAAAACATACGCTAAATGTTCCAAGGACTATGATAAATTGCAGTTTATGCATGATGCGAACTCTTTCTTGAGTGGCATTTACATTTTAATGGAATTTTCAATAGAAAATGCTTTGCAAGTGGTAAAGGGGAGTAAATATTTGACATGAATTGTAAATGCAGTTTAAGTTTTAAGTCTCATTAAACTAGGCAGAACTCTTAGCTGGGGAACTCAATTTGTTGAAATCGAACGAAAATAACAACTAAAACACTTAAAATTCAAATGACATTTAAAAGAAATTTATAGAATAAATCTAAAACTCATCAATCTATACTCCAACTCTTTATTCTTAATTCTGGGCATTTTGTCTATTGTCTGATAATTTTATAAGTAAAACATAATTCGAATAATAAAACTGTTAGTTTATTAAAGGATTTTCAATATTATCGTTAATTCCTTTTTATTCAGTTTGCTGAAATGTTTAAATCTCTTTTAAAAATATATATTTATTTAGTTTATATTCTATATTTTGTTTTCCTACTACACCGTCACCATAATGTTTTTAGTGCTTTCATTTTCCTTTTCGTAGAGGTTTCCATTTAGCATCAGCACTTAAGTAATTGTAACTACTTGGCCTGACTGATATTGCCTATTTCACAAATTATTATTAGGCCCATTTGGAGGCACATTTTGTGCCTTCGAGTCCTTCGACAATCCCCATTCCCATTTCTACCATTTCCATTGTTATTTTTGTTGTTGTTACGCCTGTTGTTTAACGGCTTGATGCCAAAAAAACGACACCAACAACGATGGCTATGAGCCTCATCGCATTCAATTATTTCGGCATTGTGTTTTCCTTTCTATCTGTCTGTCTGTCTGTCTCTCGGTCTTCACAAAAAGAAGAAGTAGAGAAAAAAAGGAGAGAAAGAGAAACGCCTGCAGCCTGTCAGAAAAGAGGGTAGGGCAGGGCTGGGAGGAGGCTGTGTGGGTGTGGGAAGGTCGAATTGGTGTTGGAATTGGAGTGTGGTGCGTACGCTGAAGTTTAATCTTATCAGCGTGCTAAGATCGTACACAGACATTGTGTACGTCCGGGTCCAAAAAACTACTTCATTTGACTCCGTCCCCGTTTTGTTCGCTTCTCTCATTCTCTGGTTGGAAAAACACGGTGAGTGCGAAAGCGTATTGCATAATTTCACAATTTTCCATTTGATGCTCGTTTCGTGGTGCTGCCGTCGAGATGTTTGTCTAATCAACTGTCATTTGTTTGACGTTTCCCTGAGGGAAGTCGACGAAGCCGTTTGCCGCCTCGCACTGAGACCAAAAACGCACCAGGACACAGTGCACAGTGCTCTTGGTCTGGCCATTGCCACTCTTGTTGATTGCTGCGGGGTGTACACTGTAAAAGCCTGTAAAAAGTATGGTGGGGTGGTGGTGGTGGTGATGCTTACCAAAAAACCAAATGGCAAAAAAACAAGTTAAAAGCCAAACGCGCCCCGGTGACAATGACAACAAAACGTAAACGTAAAGCCAAATGTTGTTTTCAGTGAATTTGATGACTTTTATGTGCGTTTAGACAAGAGATCAGACATTTAAGATGGCCATGGCCATGGGGTTGACGCTGTCTCCCATTCTCGTTGATATTCGCCTGTCGCTTGTTTTAGTGTTTGTTAGTCCTTTGTTTGTTTGTTTGTTTGTTTGCTGGTTGAATGCTTTCTTTTGTGTGTCGGGTGACCATATCAATTGGCTTAAGGCGCTTTAAATGATTTTTAATTAGGCCAAGGGAGGCAAACACACTTACCCAGCAAAATCTTCACATTTTGGCATGGTGTTAAGGAATCTTTTGAGTTCCAGTCAAGTGAGAGAAAGAAATTGAGCTTACAATCTAAATTTCAATTCATTTATACCTTTTAATATCAACTTCTTTAAGAACAATTGTATAGAAAATAAATAAAGAATATCAGTGCCGGATTGGTCATGTAGCAGGATTAGAAAATGCTAAAAGAATTGCGCCTCAATGAAATAGATGTTAATAGATAAAATGTTGATTCAATGCCGAGATCCACAGTACATTGAATATTCCATGGGTAACAGACGAAATTACAAGGCTGACGAGGGCTCATCTGGACCGCCTCGACAGGCACTTAAACCCTCTGGCCATAAACCTGCTAGATAACAGCTTAACGACCAGACGCCTAAAAAGAATCCATGTTCTCGATCTGCCGCACGGAGTGGAGTAAACGTATAACCTTCTAAATGTCCCGTTTAGCATTAACTTGTGCTGATTATCCATTTCGGATAGATTGCAGAAAGAGGGCTCTCCCCGCAAAAAAAAAAAAAAAAAAAAAAAAATGTTAATTCATTTAGTAAATTGACTAAAATTTAACTAAAAAGTTCTGAAAATTCCTTAAAAGGCAGATCTCTTTTTAGGGCTTTTAAATTCAATTTTTAATTGGCATATAAATTATTCTAATTTTTAAGTCATAGTTTCAAGCGAGTCTAAAAATTCCAAGTAACGCCAAATTATTCCAAGAAACCTTAACTTCATGAAGCTCTAATTAAGACAGTTTTTGGAATATATTAAAAATTCATGTCTCTATTTTCAAGTTAGTATAATGTCTGTCAACCTGTTTTAAAATCTCTGAAACTAATTTTTTTTTTCACAATTTTAGCCCAAAAATTGTTATATTTTATTTTTTTTTAAATATCCAAGTATTTGATGTCATTTTAAAATATAATAAATTCCGATTTTACTGATATATAACTTTTTAAAATAAGTTAAAAATACAGTATGAATGAAAGGAATATTAACCAACAATTTATGTTAACTTTTACTTTAACATTTTTATAATTGAACATTAACCTCAACTTTGGGAATCTATTTTGATCGATTTTCATTCATATTGTAGCTTTCACATTAGAAAATCAAATTCTAATTTGCATTATGAACCTAAAAATAAAATATTTTTGGTTTTGTGATTCCTACATGACCCGCGCTGGCCTAATCCGGCACTGATGAATATATCAATAGAAACAACTGTTTATTTTTCAACAAAATCAAATACAAATTAGATCCCATCTCTATTGTTGAAACCCGTTTTATAGCTATAAGTTTATTAATTATTGCTGTGATTATGTTTTATTAATATTTCTGTCCTTTTATAATATTCTCAGATATTCAGTTACCCAAATGCAATTCACTTTGTTTGTTTGTGTATGAAATGTGGCACACAGTTGTTACTCAAATGAATATTTTTTGCCACATAAATTCCAATTATGTCAAATGTAATAATTTAATAAACACTTTCCCAAAGACAACGAAAACTGAGACAACAACAACAACAACAGCAGCAGCAAAAAATAAAAAAAAGTGGCAAAGAACAATAAATCTTTTTTGCTTTTGCCGTGGACCCGCGCACTTGGTTGGTCGAGCCGTGTCAAAACGCGCAAGAGGGGCAATTAATTAACGCCTCATTAAAATAAAGCCAACCGCAAAGGTTGTCGAAAAGTTTTCTCAACAAATGTGTGGGAAACTGCCAGGTAGTAGTAGAGCATGAATTTGTTTGCCTTTGCTAAACGTTCGTCCGTTGGTCCGTTGGCCCGTTGGCCCGTTGGTCGAGTGTGAGCCACATAACCACATAACGGCAAAACTTATCGATGGCTCAATCAGCTCGACTTGGTTTTGGTCCACATAATGGCTTGATAAAGAGTTGGCAGTCGGCTGGTATGCATGGGCAAGGAGACATTCAACTCCCAGTTGTAACATTGAAAATCAGCTCAAATTGCCATTAAGATTTTGCGGGACAATAAGACGAAGAAGAAGGTAAGATTGTAGGTATAGAAAGGTTTGGCAGTTGCACTATAGGCAACAGGATAATGCAAAATCCACACCACCCCCAGACACTATGAAATGAAGTTGTTTTGTTTTCTTGTTGCTGCGGATTGGTCTGGACGTAGTCCTTTTGGTTTGTGTATACCCATCAAAGGGTTGACTTTGTTGGTTGGGCTTGGGTCCCAGGGGCGACATTTTGCGTTTTGGTTTATGCGTCAGATGCGCAGAAGATGCCGTCGTCATTGTCTTGAGTTGCCTTTAACTCCAAGTCCACCTCCGCCACTTTCTCGTTGCCTTTCTCCGCCTCCAATTGCTCTGAAGAGGGTTTTTTATTTCTCATCTTATACGTATAAAAAATTGCATTTTTAATTATCAGCTACGAGCCCGCAGGTTAGAAAACTAATTCCCAAGCAACCCCAAGATGGCAGAACCAGTCGTCGGAGCTGTCTTTCATTTTGAATTATGCCGCAAAGCGAAACGAAAAAGAAAGCCCAAGATAAAGGTACCGCGGCCAAAAGGATGCCAAGATGGATATGGAATGGGATGGGATGGCTGGATGGTGGGTGGGGATGGTTGTCTGTTACCTGACGGCATTGATTTGACTTGTAGAACATCGCCAATTATTGAACTTTTACCGGGTGAAATTTGCATAAAAAGGTGCTCTAATTGAATCCGCCCATAAGCAAGCCAGCAAGCGAGCGAGCGACCCTTGTGCCAGAAAGGATTTTCACCCCATAGGAAAAGCTGGAAAATTAAAAAATAGCAGCCGCCTTCCGCCGCCTTATGCCGTACTCCTGTTTTGTTAGCGTTCATAGTCCTTGCTGCTTGGGCTTCTGCTTCTGCTTCTACTTCTGGGTATTCGCCATAATAAGAAATTCAAATAAACCGCGCTCGCTGTCATCTTAAGCTTTGCCACGCCTTTGACTAGCACACGCCCTAGCCTAGCCTAGCATAGCATAGCCCCCCCAAAGTACCCACTGCCCTCCCCATCCATTCTCCAATCGTTGAGCCATTTTCCATTTGCCTTCAACATTGTGGGTTTTGCTAAACTCAAGCTTAGCAGCTTTGCCGTCGTCAGGTCCTTCGCCAGCCGGGCAGCAGCCAGCAGCCAGCATCATGGCCCGCAGTTGTCGTTCTGGTCCGCTCCTTTCGCCGTCCCCGGCCCTCCTTCATCCATTGCCATCCAATGGCGTTGCCTGCTCGTCGCGTCCTTGCGCACTTTCCAGTCGACAGGATTTCTCAAAGATAAGGGAATTGCTCTGTCAAGTAAAGTGATATATGGTCCGAAAGGACTTCAATTTATACAATTTCTCTTATTTTTTTTCGCTACTTTTTGCGTTTTTCTGTTTGCTTTCTTTCTCTCGCACACTCTGTCGCTTATTTAGTTGCCTTTTTTTTCTTTCACGTTGTTGTTGTTTGGGGTACGCTAAAGGAATGAGATGAAATTGGGATGAGTTGGGTGGTTGGGTTTGGGGGGTTCGGGGGGAAGACTGTGAGTTGAATTGAGGTTTCTTTCGGGTGTCGGGGCTGCTGCGTGCTCGACAAAAATGCGAATTTGCGAGTTTAGTTTGCCTTCTCTTTCTGTCTTTCTCTCTCTCTCTCTCTCTGCTTTTAGACAATTTTCATTTATTTGTTGTTGCCAGAGTCGCTTTCTTGTGTGCGGCTCAGAAAGTATAAAAAGCAATATGTTAAATGAGAAAATAGGAATTCATGACCTTCGGTGTGTGCTATAATTTAATACACTACATCCTAGCATAGCTAAGATATTTGCTTCTTACTCTATACGTATTGTCGGCATGCATAAATTCTCCGATTCACATGTGTAAGGATGAGAATTCAAAGATCCTGAATGCGGTAATCCTGAATGTTTGAAGGAACGACTAAGTGGCGAAGTGATGATACTCCTAAAAAGTTTCTTATTCAAGTCTACAATTTCCATCACATAGAAGAAAATGCTGATATACCCTTAAAAATGTTCTATTAAACGGCAGTTCCCTTCATAATTTTCATGATGCCAAAGTTTAATGGACTAAAAGTTGAAACAAAAACTTCTCATACATGACAAAAAAAAAAACAGAAATGATATAAGAATCTTATATAGGAAAATATGCATTTTAATTTTAATAAATAAGACAAAATGGCGACTCACAGATTTATGCGACTAAACCGCCACCAATAAAATGGAGTAGACGACAATAATAATGCCAAACGGACAGAGGGGGGGGACATGGTCATGGAAAGGGAAGAGAACTTTGGGGCAGGAGATAAAGCAAAACGATGGCTATGGAACCAATTTGCGTTGCGGAGCATTTATGAAAATGTCGCGACTTTGAAATTCTGGAGTAAAAATGAATAAGTTTTGCCAAGGAGTGAATGGAATCGAGCAGACATTGGACTCTGTTTGGTTTGGTATGGCTCTGCTTAAGTGGGTGGGTTTGTTGGGTGGGATTTGGTTGGAATCCTCATAGAGACGAACGAAACCTGTCAGCTGCAGTGTTATGAGCTAAGGCCTGCAATTGACGGGCGCATTGTGCGGCAACTGTTTTAGGACTGAGCCAACAAAAGCATCAGCGGTCGTCGTCGTCGTCATCGTCATCGTCATTGTCGCGCAACAGGGGCAACAGGGCCAGGAGTATTTTCTTTTTTCTTGATTTTTTTTTTTTTCATTTTTGACGGGGGTGGTTGGTGCAAAAATTTCGGCCAGCCTGTGGCATCATTTTTAAAGCAAAAATAAAGCAGTCGGGCAGAAGCACACACACACACACACACGCGTAAAAGGTTGTCGATGGCACAGACAGCAAATTTGCGTTAAATTATAATTAGAATTTCTTTTTTATAGGCAATCATGTGACCGTGTGTGTGTGTGTGTGTGTGGGTGTCTGCCTTTTCTTTCATTCTTGTTGCTGCTGTTGTTGTTGTTGTTGTTGTAATGTGTCCTTGGGGCGTCATTTAATTGCTTTTACCAATTTGATTTTCAAGTGCCATTAAGCCAGGCACGCCCCAAGCCCATACCCAAGTCCCGGCATGAAAGCGAAAGCGAATCCCAGCCATGAAAATGGGAAGTGAAAGTAACGCGCGTGCTTCAATTAATTGGAAAATGAATGAAAATGGTCGTTTGCCAGACACACACACACACACACAATCATATTTGCCATATTCATTGTCTATTTTTGTGGCAAGCGGCTCAATGAAATTGCAACCCATGACAGTTTGCCACATAAAACTACAGAAAGAAAAACCAAAAAAAAAAAAAGAAAATAAAAGATGCCTCCTAGCCCCCCATAATTAATTGCGTATGTGATCAGGGCGAAAAATTATTAATTGCCACAACTGGCAACTGTCGCCATGTTTGTTGTTGTTGTTGTCATAAAGGAACCTAACATTGCCATCGCTCCTGTTCCTGTTGCTGTTGGTGTTGGCATTGCCGTTGCTGCTGTCGTCGCGTTGTAATTTCAAGTGAAATCTGACAGAAGTCTGGCCCTATTTCCCATCTTCTATCCCCTTCCCCTTCCCCTACCCGTGTCATAAGTCGTATGCAACACAGCGGCTAATTGTTAGCAGCTTCCTTCGTCACACTCGTCCCTTTTGCCTCCGCTTGCCCCTATATCGTTCTTGTTGTGGCTTATTAATAGAAAATTAAAGCAATTATCAACCAAAAAAAAAAAAAGAAGAAACGAGAAAACAAAACGGAAAATATGGCGAAGAAATCGACTTGTTCTGCCTTGCATGAGTAATTCCACGCCACATGCGGCACCAACAACAGCAACGAATGACAAAAACACACATACAACATGGTTGCCAATATGCCAGCAACATCAACAACAACAACAACAATCACATATGTATGTATATATATGTACATTGTAATATAGGAAAGATTTCAGTGACGCTTCGTTGCATTTCGCATGAAATTAATTACTTTTGGCACTTTTCATTGAGCAAAACATTTTCGTTTGCCTTTTTCTCTGCTCTCATTTCAGTTTTATTTGTATTTTTTTTTTTTTTTTGTTGTTGTTCTTTTGCATTCTTTTTGGACCCAAATGTGAAAAATTGTTGTAAAAATTAATTAAGCGCCAAAAGCAGGAGCAAAAAAGTAACAACTGCAATCAGAGGAAAAGCCCCTCTCCCTGTCTCTCTCTCTCTCTCTCTCGTCATTCCCCAAAGAACTGAAGAAAGAAGAACATGAACAAAACAAATCATCATTGGCTCACTTCAAACCACTCAAGAATTTATTCATTCATTCATTCTTTCGTTTCATTGCATTTTGTTCGTTCGGTTCATCCATCCATCTAGCCAACATTGTCCGTCCAGTTGTCCAACCAATTGTCCATCCATCGGACCATCCATCCATCCATCCATCCATCTATCTATCCCATCGTTGTTCAGTCGGCATTTTCAATGCAACCTCGAACGCAGGCTAATTAAAGTGGTGTCCACCCACCAAATGGATATGGCCAGTCAGTTCGCACAGTGCTGCACTTGGTCAACCGGAGTCCAACTGTGTCTCTCTCAGTCTCAGTCTCAGTTTCAGTCTCTCTGTCTGTCAGCGCCCTGACACTGGCAATCCTAGCAGCTCGTAGCGGCACTTCTGTTCCTGTTGTTGGTCGATGGTTGCTGTTTGCTGGTTTCTGTTGCAACTCGCGTTGCGTTGACTGCTTTCAATTTGCGGTTTTTATGAGAGTTTTGCTGCTTTTTCGACATAACCCTTAACAATAGGTTTTTCAATACAGTTCCCTACACATGCTATAGGGTATTTAAGTTCAATAGAATTGTCTCAAGAGTATATACATACCATGACTGATTTAATGAGAGGATTACTTTTTATAACTAAACAATAAATCAGGTAAAGTTCAGTCAGTATTAGTATTGAGAGTAGAAAAAGGATTTAAGCTTAATTAAAACCCATACCCTAGAGAACTTATCTTTATTTTTTGATTTTGATGATTTTAAAATGCCTAAACGACCTAAGGCAAGTTAGACATTTCAAACTTTGAAACCACTTCTGACTAATTTTAATCATATACAGGATATTTTTACATTTTAAGGCATTATCCAAGTCTAAAAAGCCTGAAATGTGCAAGTACCTATATTCATATGGGTTTATCCTTATATAGCTATGCAGTTTTACGACTAAAACAGACTGACGCTTCATATATATTTATTTATTAAGACTTAAAGCCGCACTTGAAGTCCAAAAGTGTTTCTACCTCCGAACTGGGCAAACGTTTCTACCTTTTGTAATAGTGTGCCACGTCCATTTGAAGTCTTTCGCACACAAAACAAAACCTTCGTCATAATTATATTTTTGTTTTATGGCCTGCAAAAGTGACCAGCCCACCAAAAGCTGGCTAAAATGGTCAAAGCTTGAGCCTCGGGTTTGTCTTGGTGTGTCATAAAACACAAACTGTTGCATAAATGACACCTAGACGGGAACAGGATGGTGCAAAACAAGAAAGGGGATGACTGGGGGGGACTGGGATGCCCATTGGCTGTGGGTGCCCTGAGTTTATTAAAAGCGTTTTCCGTTTTGCCGACTCAAATCGGATGATGGTGGTTTGGGGAACGGTAAGGATATAATTCAAACAAATTGACAGCCACACATTACGCAATGGCAATGGGCAACGGGCAACAAAATGCAACGTTGCACTTTTGGAAATGGCTGCAAAAACACGAACCAACAGCAGCAGCACCACCAATTCCAAGCACTGAGAATTCGCAAGAGAAACAGAGATAGCAAGAGAGAGAGAGAGATAGAGAGAGAGAGTCAGGGAGAAACAGAGACAAAAAATACTAGGTTATTTGCCAACATTGTCAAATTTTTTTTTTCTGATGTTATTTACTTTAGCGTTTAAGATATGGCCATTACAACTCTTGATTCCTTAGCCAAGTCTGCTAATAATAAAACTGGGTGGCTCTTGGAATAGCTTTGTAGACAACCTGCTAACCTTTTGTGCTATCTATGTAAGTAAGATTCTTTGACCTCAAGCCGACTAAAACCCAGTTTTAATTATTCAACAGTTACTTCTTCAAATTCTTTAAATCTATTCGACAGCTTTGTAAGAAAATCATTTCGAAATATTTTATCAAATTTTTTTTTGGCATTCGCTAATAAATATTCAATGAAAAAAACCCAGAACTCGATATATATAGACAGTTTCAACTTAAATATATAGAGATGGAAAATCTCAGCAGTTTGCAGCTTCAATCACTTGGCAGTCTTGCGTTTTAGTAGTTGATGAATATCCAAATATGCCATTCCATTCAATATATAAAGGGTATAACAAGAGAGCAGCGACAATGTCAGGGCAAAGCAGAGCAGAGCAGCAGCTGTAACTGAATTAAGCATTAAGTGCGGATATATAAACAACCCCACCAAAAAATCTTTATGTCTATGCTCGTGTGTGTGTGTGTGTGTTGTGTGGGTGTGTGTGTATTTAAGTGGGTTGACAGATAAAGGGAGCAAGAAAACAATGAGAAGTGAAGGGGGGCAAATTGTGCAAAGTTCGCCTTGAAGGCAAAAACGGAAGGAAGTATAAAATAAAATGCAGCAACTGCATTCTCAACTCTCATGTCTATATGTATATATGTATGTATATATTGCATTTCATTCTTTCTCTATAAATGTCTGGGCATCTCTGTCTTTGGCTAGGCAAAAATATGCTTAGATTTTAAGAAATTATTATTGTGACTTTTATAATATTGAGCAGCAATATAACAATATAACCAACTAACAGCAAAAGCAACTAACAAACCAGCCAACAAATTTGTTGACATGCGCAAAATTTTTGGCCACAGACATTTGGCAATTGTTGTAAAATTTCTTGTATTTGCAACTGCAACATTTTCTTAACTTTCTAATATAAATTCTATATATACATATATATATATTTGTGTGTGTGTGTGTGTGTATGTGTTTATCCACATATATTGTATGCATATATCCTAAAGTATCTGCAATACAAATTGCCGATAGCCTGTGGAAAACTTTCTCGTCTCATGTTTTACTTTTCGATACATGTATTTTTCCATCTTTTGGCAGACTAAACAGACAGTTGGGCGTTGAGTGGGCGTGGCATCAACTGACATGTTTTGTATAAATTTCAAATTGTGTGCGTGTGTGTGTGTGTGTGTGTGTGTGTGGCAAAAATCAAATACATGAAACAAAGTAGAAGAAGAAAACCCATTTTTGATTGCAGTTAAATGCATTAAAATTGATTGCTAATAATATATGCAAAGAAAAAGAGATAGGAAGAGGGGTGAGCGAGAGAGAGAGAGAGTGAGATAGAGCATCTATCTACTAATGGTTAATGCAAATTAAATTGCATTCAAGTTGAAAACTCATTGAAGTGAATTTAACATTAATTAAATTTCTTTAGGCAATGCAATTGAAAAGATTTCAAGTAAAAGTTATATGTAAATTAATAATGTCTAAATTAAATAGTCTTCATTTAAGCCAAATGCAGTTAGAGTTAAGTAGAAAGATATTTTGAGGACAGTTCTCGATTCTGTATTCACTTGAAATTCTTTAGAAATTATCAAAATCTTATCAAAAGGAACTAATTAATGGTGAAAATGATTTCAGTAGTTGAAATATATTTGGCAGTTCCCTAAAGTATGCTAGGAATAAATATTGGAGACTTTAACTGTTCTTTCTACTGCTATGTTCTTGTACGTAACTTTCCATTGACATTTGAAACATCTTCGTTCTCAATGGACACATCTAACTCATTTCATGCAATCAATTCGTCTGCCCGCAGGGCATCACTTCAAGCACTATACTCATTTTATCCCCAAAGAAATCTTAACCGTTCTGCTCACTTCTCTGATTTCTCAAGTATACCATAATCTGATCATTTAATCTGCATTGGAAATCATTATACGCATTAAAGTCAAGTAGAAGGAGGAATACCACAAAACATAAAAAAAAGAAGAAAGAAATGAAATAACAAGCCCGCAGCAGCAGACCGACAATGTACCACACACACACACACACACACTGATATCTATCTATATATGTATATGGACTATAATTTATGCCCGCCGATGCCGATTGTTTCGAGCACATTCGCACACTTCACAATCTGTTCGAGTTACATTTTTATTGACAAATTGCGTTGATTTTTGCCATGAGGGCTGGCTGATGGGCTGGGATTGAGGCGCATCAATGGCACTTCAAACTGCAAACGACCGGAACTAGCAATTGTCAATGTTGATGCTGATGTTGATGCCTCCCGCACGGATTACAGATTCAAGTCCGGGATGGTTGCCTAGGCCTGGTTTGGTTTGGCTTTCGGTTCGGTTTTGGCTCTGCCTGGGCATCGACAGCTCGACAATCAAGCAAACAAATTCAATTATGTAAATGTAGACAGAGACATCAACACTGATATATACAGATCTCTACAGTTCTACTTATATATGTATGTATGTAGTATGTATGTATGTATCACATAGTTGGTTCGTTTGTGATATATATCTAAGTGAGGCTATATCAAAAATTATGCCAGGAATGCCGCCAACATTCTCGTGCTCTCTCTCATCATATGTGGAACAATTGTCGCTACACGCGACATGAAAGTGTAAAGCTAATCGAGACAAAAGTCAACGTCATGACATATTGAAGCTGTCAGACATCTGCCCACGCGGCCAACAGCCACCGGTTTGGTATCCCGCAACCAGCATTCAACGAGCCAGCGTCGTCCAGTGCACTAAATATTTCATTGAATCAATTGTCAAAACAAAGTTTTTCGGATTGTCCGCCACACAGTGGTCCGCATGGAGCTGTCGGCGAGACGTGGCAACGGCCCTGGTGTTACTTTCAATTGAGTTTAATTAAATTTGTAAGTGAATCTACGTAAGTATACATATATAGAGCAGAACCGACTACAACGACTACGAGCATTGTCTGAGCATCTTCTTTCCCCTGAACTTGCCTCAAGCAAATAATGTGCATCGTTCGCTTGGAACTTATTCTTTTTCGCTCTTCTTTCGGTTGTCATTGTCTGCTGAGACAATTTACATAATTTAAGTCATTTAAATTATCCGAAAACATTTCAATTCACATATACTGATGTTGTAGCACCCACACTCACACACACACACCCACAACCCCAAATATAGCCTATTGTTTGTTCTCGCCATATCAGACTCTGAATGATTTTGCGATTATGCAAAGTGCATTAATGAGTTTCGGACCCAGGAGTTTGAAAGCTTGAGGCTGTTTTGCTGAATGAATGAATGAATAAATGAATTGAATGAGTAAATGAACCAATGTCTAGATACAATGACAAAAGTATGAGCATGAATGAGATGGTAATATATATACTATGCATATCACATTACAGCCAAAAGACAATGGATGGATGAGCTGAATTCAAATGAATCCCAAATTGGCTTAAAGAGAGACGAAGAGATTATTGAGTTAGGATTTCAATTTCACTTTCTTTGCATAAACACAGACAAAAGATATGCAGATCTATGCTGAATTAAAGATTACAAAATGGAATTACTTCAAGTTTAACAAACCCAAAAGTGCTGAAAATTAAGAGAGTAGAAAATAATTAGAGTTTAAATAATTGTTCGAACACGTTTTGGCTTTTAAATAAAAATTCAACATAGCAAAAGAGTTTCTGTGTAAGCCTCTAAATGAACAGCCTTTGCATTAAGACATTAATGAGCCAAGGACGAAAACTTGTGCAATTCCTGTTTGAAAAGTTTCTCAATGGCCTTTTTCTGTTTCAGACTAAATATAAAGGCAATTGAAAGTTTCTGCTTGCTTTTCTTTTGCATATTTTCCAAGAGTCAACTGGCATTACATGCTGGTTTACCTAAATTTTTGAGGGTGAATTTGATATAATAGAAAACTAAATACTTTTAAGTCGGCTATTGATCTGGGCCGAATTTTGCATTGCAACACCCCGAACATAGAATAAGTTTCCCTTTTCCTTTATGGTTTTACCTCATAATGCGCTCGCACCTGCTTTGATCTGACCCAATGGCTCTCCTGATCCCACTTAAGTCCTTTCGTTTTTTTCGTTGTTGTTGTTGCTGTGGCTGAACCCCTGGCGATTGCACAAGGTGAAGCAAAGCCTACACTTGCCTAGCCGACGATGTGGATGATGATGATGATGATGCCATAAAAGAGATAAACCCGTCGCATAAAATGGTGTCACATATGCGCAACATTAATCTGTTTTGAAATTATAAAAGTGGAGTCGAAAAAAAAAACGTAAAGAAAGATACATAGGAAATTAAAATAACAACCACCACAACAACAGAAGAAAAAGGGCAAGTGGCATGGGGCAGGGAGCAATTCAAGGGTTGGGAGGGCGAGACATTGCGGCTTTTGTAAACGCAGTTTACAATGTTTTCCCTCATTCTTTCTCTCTCTCTCTTTCTCTCGCTCTGTGTCTCTCTGTCTCTCACTCAAATCATATTCATATGCAAAACGAGAGCAACAACAATGGGCTAAAGTAATGATGCCACCAGGAACACCAGGCGTGACATTATGCCAACAACTACAGCAATAACAACAACAACAACAACTGTAGCAAAGATCTCGTCCAGAAAGGGGGGAGAGGAAAGCGGCGACAGAGGGCAACAATAACGAGGGAATTACGAGCATCAAAATGCGCAATGAAAATAAATTAAAGTTTTCAAAAAAGAGAAGAAACAACAACATGCCAGAAGCAATACAAGGACGAGGGATTACACACACACACACACACACGCACACCTACATATAGAACTTTGTGTGTAGGTGGACAGTGAGTGGAAAAACTTTTATTTTGGTTGGTCTTTGTTTTGGGGGGGGGCAGAGAAAATAAGAAATTTGCATAAATTGACAGCAAAGAATTTTCTTGTATATATATTTTTTTTGTTTCTTGGTTTTTTTTTATATATGCCACATAATGACCACTCGGAGCAGCTGTAAACAGCTCGTAAAAGTAATTACAGCTGCCGACAGTCGACTGTTGATGATGCCAAGGGAGCGGGGGTGGCAGGAATAAGAGGGCGGAGGTGTCACAAATGAGGCGGGTATGTCTTGTCTCTCGGACTGGCCACTAATTATAGGCAACTTAAACGCAACTAATTTTCACACTTGGAAAATGATTAAAACTCCATTTATTTGTGTGTGTGTGAAAAAGAGTGCGTGTGTTTCTGTGTGTGTGTGTGTGTGCAACAGCATGAGCTCGCCACCTTGGCTAATTAATATTAATTGAATTTCTTGGCCACTACTGAGCTGAGACTGTCTCTTCCGTCCGTGGCAATCTATGCAGCTGTTAGCCACTAACTATGTATGTGCCATACGATTGGCATCGAACTGGCAGAGAGAGAGAGAGAGAGAGACAAACCGACATTTGGATGGTGCACTTTTCACACACCGCCTTTGACTCGAGCAGGTCACGGAAACTCAGCGGAAGTAACTCACCCAACAAAAACAGATGAAGCGTGCTATATACGAAAATTCCAGGCAATTATAGTTCAATTATTGCCTACATATTGGATCAAGCCAACAAAGAATGAGATACTAGCAAGGCACGCAATGTATTGCGGGTCCTGGCTCTAACCCTTGGTCAAAAGCGGGTCACTTAGGGTCCAACATACAGTTGACCAGCTGACAGTTGGCAAATTGCGAGCACTGAACCCATGTCAGTTGTCAGTTATATTTTGGGGATTTTTCACGAATGTGGGCGAAATTATATAGTGGATAAACGCAAGGGCGTAACAAATCACCAATTAAATGAAACTAGATTGCCATTCCTCTTCGGAAAACTAAACTAAAACTAAACTTTGCAACACTTTTATGAAAATGTTTTAGCCCTGTGCTCATTTTTATTCTCTTTTACTTGAATGGGATTAATCCAAAGGGATTTTTAATAAAAGACTGTGTTTTTATTTGTTTTTCATAATTTTTTATTTCATAATTTATTACAATTGAAAATTATGTTCAATATTTTTTTTTTTCATATTTTGTTGTTTTTTGTTCTATCTCTCATATCAGAATTTCCCATTGTTGATCATTTTCACTTTAGTTTTTAATTTTTTTTTTTTATTTCTTTACAGAGAAGCTTTTTCAATTAGTTAATTAATTTAATGATACTTTTTGTTCGTTTTATTTAATATATATATTCATAATTTTTATATTTAATTCATTCTGACATTTTTCTTGTTTTTTTGTTTTTTTTTTTTTTGTTTAAAACTAGCAATTTTAGTTAAAGTTAATTTTTACACGCACAAACATTTATTTAATTTATCTCAAATGAATTCATTTATTTATAAAGTTTTTCTTTTTCCATTGTGTAACCACAGAGATCGTTTCAAGATTGATCCTTCTGTGATTTACCTCATAGAGCTTGCTCGCTCGCCCGCTCTTATGTTCGCTCTCTCTCTCTCTCTCTCTTTAGCATATCGCTTTGACTCTGTCACTCCCATTTAGGGTTTTATTTAGGTTTACTTGATGCTGTTGTCGCGTGGGTAAGTTCTGTATAAATTGTTTGTGCAATTTTAGTCTATGCTCAGGGTTGCTTTTGCTCCGCTTTTTCATTATCAACTAACATTAGATTAGATTTATATATTTTATATTCAATAGATTACTTTATATAGATGTATGCATATACGATATATATATATGTATACGATTTATGCAAATATATTTGCGCTATATACAAAATGTATTTTCAATGGGCGAACTTTTACTTAGTCAGAGAAAAATGTACAATATTCATAATGTAATTGTAATAATAGTAATAATAATAGTAATTTAAATGTTAATCTTATTAATCATATGTTAATTATTTACGGCGTATACATTAAAGTTTCGAGAAAAATCACATTTTAATTTAAATTCCGACACGAACGAAAGTGTTAAAACATAAAAAAGCATTCGTTATCATTCATTCTTGTAATGTTGTTAATCAACACTGTCACAAAACAGCATTGCCAATACGAAATATCAAAAGCGCTTACCACCTTGCCACATGCAAATGGCACTCAAATTCGAATGGGGTTCTCTGATTGGATTACCTCGTCTTGTTTGCCATCTACTTATATGTATGTTTTCTGCTTTAATACAATTAATTAGGCGATTTTCAATTTACAAGCCATTTAAAATTGTTAATCCACTGGTCCAATTCAGTTATTGTCGAGAAAGTTGTGGGAAAAGTTAATAATCAATTCAAATGAAATTTTGCATATCCTTGCCAAAAGAGAATAAACATTTTTCAATGGGTAAAATTTTCTATGTTGAAGTTTTGAATGATTTAAATGCAAGGATATAGAAAGATCGGCACAGCCGAAGTTAAAATCTCATCTCCTGTTTCCTATTCGTTTTTATGCTTTCTCGACGATTTGCATTCAATTGTGTTGATTAGTGCTATTTTAGTTAGTTAATCGCTTTCTGTGCTCTGCTCTTGGTTCCGTTTTTTGTTTGCTTAAGCCATAATCTATTATCGCACACACAAAACATACATGCATCAAGTATTAAGACTTGCTTTAAAATTTACTTCTCATATCATTTATGTTTATATATGTATGTATATATATATATATAACTATAGTTTATGTTCTGTATATAGACTCGTATACATCATTCATTCCGTTCAATGTTCAATCAATTTTCGGTTTCGGTTTTTAAGGCGTTCTGTACAATTTGCGTTTAAACGTTGCTCAAGTCAATTTCTTCTTGTGTGTGGATTAATTAACTACTATGTATAATATAATCTAAATATATTTATTACTAGCGATGCATGCGATCTCGTATATCGTATAGTTCTGTATATATATGCGAAATTGTTTAAATTTAAATTTCGTTTTATTGGTTTGGATTTGGTTTGCTTTTTTTGTGTTATTTTTTGTCCCAAATTGTTAGCAAATTTCTTGTAAATAATTTTGTTTTTTTCTTGTAGTTGATGTGCAAAATATTCACATAATTTTACATTTCTTAATGTTTTTTTTGGTTTTGTTTTCTTTTAGGAGATTGATTCTTATAGAAGTTCGTATACATTTGAGTGATTGTTTCGAGTGTAGGTTTAATAAGAAGTTAAGAAGATGCAATGTGGTTTGATTTTCTTTTTTTTGGGTCTGTGTTTGTGTTGCCAAATTAATATATGAATTTTTTTATGCAAAAAGAAGCTCAAGTTTCATTCCATGTTAGTTAGCTAAAGTTTATGTTCATTTATGGATATTAATGTTTAAACTTTTTGCATTAAAATAGGTACTCACTTTTCCACACACACATTAATACATACAACGAGTCTATTTTCAAATTAAATACAATACTTAAATTTCAAATTTGTTGCTCTCTTCATTTACGTATATTCGTTACAATTTTTAGTTTTTAGATGTCTCTTATGTTTTTTTTTTTTATTTAAACAATTTAAATTCAATGAATTTCAGTTCGTTTAGCAAATAAGGCTTAAATCGGATTCAAAAAAAGGCCAAAACTAAGAAAAACCAAATGAGAATGTGGGACAATTCTCTTGGAGTAGTTGCCCCAAAAAATGAAAAAAAAAGGAATTAAGCTCATCAATATTAAAAACCAGTAAACCAAAAATAAAAACACAAATGTTTAATTGTTTTATTATAATTATTATTCCGTTCTTTTTCTCAATAATTTCATTTCATTTGTAATTTGTTTTGTCAATAAATCATAATCATCGCTTTTCTTTTGCTCAGTAGTTTTCTCTAATTTTAATTAGTTCAATTTAAATCATTAATTAAGTAAGTTTAATAATAATAGGCATAATAATAATAATAATAGTTAACTAAATATAACGCATACAAGATACAAATTAAAATACATAAATAAAGTCATAAATTTAATTGTAATCATAATTTATTATTATTTATATATTTACGTATACATATTTAATATTTATGCATTATATCTTATTTTTCCATACATTTATTATGAATTTTTTCCACAATTCCCATTTTTTTTTTTGTTTTTGCTGTTTGTTTTTTGCATTTCAATCAAATCGGTCCATGAAAATAATAATAATACTACAAAAAACCACACACAGAAACTGAAGGATTCAATAATTGAATGATGAAAAATTTGAATTTGTTGATTTTGTTTGCTGCTGTTAAATGGAAAAATAGGAAAAACAAATTTAATAATCAATTCCATTTCATTCTGTAATATTCTTTGCTGTTCTTTTTTCTTCCTCTTCCTTTTGTTGACATTTCTTTTTGCTTAAGTTTTGCGTAAAATTAGAAAACAATTGAATTTATTTAATATAAAATCATCTAAATGTATGTAGATTATAAGTAGTATGGTTTTATCGTCTATATGTATATATATATATATTTTACTCATAGTTATTTGCTGATTTGTTTATATGTACAATTACATACATACATATATTTAATGAAAACAGATAACTGACTTGTTATTATATAATTAAAAAATAAAAAAAGGTTTAACTAAAACTAATTTAGCAAAGAATTTCATCGTTTTGTTCAAAATTAAAACAATTTTGAGGCAGTTCATTTAAACTGCTCTGGCTAATATATGTTCAGGGCTGCGTGGGCGGGGCATTTTTCACTTTATTTTATTTTAGTTTTGTTTTACGATTTTTTATCTAAATTCAAAAATAAAATCTAATTCAATAGGGGAGGGAAATTAAAAAGAGAAAACATATATATATTAAAGTTCAAATCGTTTGTTTCTTTTTGGTTTGGTTTAAAGGACCAAAATATCTGGCTTAAATTTCTGTTTTCTGTTAAGGTTTTTGTTTTATTTTTTTGGGGTTTTGCGCCTAAATTCATGCTTTAAAAATTTTCGTTATGTTGCATCCAACTTGAAAGTGAAAGAAAATTTGCATTTCAAATTGATATTTCTATATATGTATACGTTTTGTTGTTGTTCTTGTTGTTGCTGCTGCTATGAGAGTGTGGGTGTGTGTGTGTGTGTGTGTTTTCTGCTCTGTTTTATTTTGTTTATTTAACTTATAGCTAAGCGTTTCATTTTGTTTATGCATAAATATCTTTTTCCATTTTGTTATTTATGTTCATTTTTTTTTGTTTTTTTGTTTTTTGTTTTTGTTTAAGGTATACACAAATAGTTTCTTTAAAATTGTTGCTGTTTGCTGTTGTTGTTGCTGCTGTTGTGGTTGTTGTTGTTGCTGTTGCTGCTGCTGCCGTTTTGTTGTTTGTTTTTTTTCTTTTTGCTAATATCAATTTCCAAAAGATTTTTACTACAATTCTCCATCGGTTTTAGCTGATTTTCGCAGAGTTTTGTTTTTTTTTTTCTATTTACTTGACTGATATTGCCACTCGGTATGCTAGCTGGATCTATGCCCCTCTAGGTGGAGGGGGATTAGTAGTAAATTTAAGCTATGATTTTGGCCTGCTGCTCAGCATCTAACTCTGTTGCATCCACAGTTGTTGTTGTTGTTGTTGTTGCTGCTGCTGTTGCTCCTGCTCCCCTCTCATCGGATGCGTTGCATTACAAATGCTGGCCATAGTATTCAGCTGGCGGGTAATGGGGATAGCCTTGATGGAAGCCAGGATCACCCGGCGGACGATGCATCATATGCGCCTGACTGTCCATCATATAGCCCATGGCATCATGACCATAACCGGAGGGACCTGGATGCGGTGTATAAACTGTTGAATTGTTGCAGACAGAGAAACAAAATGCACATAATTAGAAATTGCGTTAGAAATTAGAAAAAAGGTCGCACTGACAATTTTGCGGACATTTCATCTGCGCTATTTCCTAGTTATGGTTATTTTATTGGGAGGGTCAATATAATATTTACCTGCACGATTTGACTGATCGATCATCGGCTGTACAATTCTTCGTCTCGCATTGATGAACCTGTAGAATAACAAGAAAGAGATGGTTTCTTAGTGGCAAATGTTTAATTAAACGGGCAAAAAAATCAAGAGAAGTAAAACAAGATTGATTAAAAAAAAAATACTAAAAAGCCAAAGACGCGAAATGAGCAGTCTGCAATCTATGAATTATTTATGAAATGAAACGGATTTGCTGCTTCTTGTAGGCACTTTATGTGGGCAACTTAGCCATAAACTAAACCAAATCTCCGCCAGAGTCACACTTTTTGCTGATGCCCTACAGAGTCGGTGCCGGGAGATCAATGGCGAATGGGCCCATGCCGACTTTGGTTATGATTGTCGTTTAATAAATGCAATAAGAAATAATAAGCAGTTGCTGCTGTTGCTGGCGTTGCTTGTTGATCCGCTAAAGGATCAACTACAGCAGCAAAAACAAAAACAAAAACGAAAAAAAAAAAAAAAAATGAAATGATTAAAGCAAAAAGCCGCCATCGAAGTGACAGTCACTACTCTACCTCTGACAATGTTAACCGCATGGGTTGACATAAAATCCAGAGAGAGAAAAACAGGGGAAAGAGTAGCAAACTGAAGAAAAAAGTGTAGAGATACTCGGCATTAGCCAAAAAAAAATGAGGAAAAAAAACAACTTTTGACCAGTTAACAGGAAGGTTAATGCACTGCTTCCCAAAATCAGAGATATATATTCCTGCCTGACTACCTCACTGCCTGCCAGCCTCTTGACTGGCTGAACGTCAGTCCGTTTTTTTCAATTTGCAGTTCATTTCATCTCCTTGGGTTTGGATTTTGAGTCATTTTACTCATTTAACGGGCGGAAATTGTTGCAACGCCCTGAAATCGTTTATCAAAACGACAAAAATGGAATTGAGTTCCCGTTGCCCGTTCCTCGTATGTATTGCCAATGAAGAAAGAGAGTGAGTTTTTGATTCCGTTTGCTTCTGAAGATGAAGCTGGAAATCGATTTGCCCGCTGGCCCCTCATCTCTCCTTCCCTCCCTCTTTCTGCTGTTGCACTCGATGATGTTGTTAGTGTGCTTGATTGGCTAGCCAGAGTTGGCTTTAAGCATAACCCTGATGGACCCTGGGCGATCCGCCCCCGCACTAAAGTGGAGTGTAGCTGATTTATAAACAAAAAGTCACATTTGCCGTGTTATTTATGTACTTACGGCATAATTATAACTTTTCTCTTCTGCAGCTGTAACTAAGCGTTAATATTTAAAACTTGGCTACAAAAACCGAAACTTTTTCGATTACTACAAGTTTGCTCTCCGGTTTTCTCAGTCGACATACTTTTGCCCATCTTATTGGGTGTTAATGGACTTTTCCCTCCAAGTGTAAGTCCAGAGTCCAGCGTCTTGTCTCCATGTTCATGTCCAACTCTGAATCTGACTGCTATGTGTTTGGTCATTTGAATTGCTTCTAATGCTGAGAGCATGTTTTTGTTTTCTTTTTCTTATGTTTGGTTTTTTTGTTTTTTTGTGCCTCAAATTGCGGAAAATAAATACACATTTAGAGTAGGAAAAGCCCATTGGCTATTCCCCATGGATTAGAGGAGTATGCTGGCGGCTAAGGTGTCGTCCTGGCCCAGGCCCATAAATAACCAAAAGTGTCAACATTTTATTTTGCTATTTTCTGCAAAGGTTTCTTTTTCTTTTCTTGCTTGTACATACTTCTCTTCTTTGCCGTCTTCCCCGCCCTCTCCATCTTCTTCGACTGCCTTGTACGCAGTGTTGCGTGCCCAAGCGAAATGGGCAGGGGTGGTCTTTCTTCTGGTCCTCGGTCTTAGGGGTCGGTCCTTCCATACTATTTGTTAATTTGCAGTGTGCTTCAGTGAGCGCGAAATTCAATTTAATTGAGCTGAGTGCCTGCTGCCCGTTGTGTAGGGGAGAAAATACTCCTCCTGCAAAACCTTACTCAGCTCTCTGACTGCCTGACTGCCATCCATTGGTGCTCTCACACATTTTTCGCTAGACTTTATTATGGCCTGTCCAGCTTAAAAGCATTCCATGGCCCCAGACACGAAGCCAAACTGCATAAAAGATTCAGCAACGCTTTTAACTTGCTTTCAGCCTTTACCATGGACACCCCCCCGACTCTTTGCCCCTGTAGTTGAACTCTTTTTCCTTTAGCTTCAGCTTAGGAGCTTGTCTTTGGCCACCTCTTCCCCCTCTCCTTCATTTTCATTGGCTACAAAAGTGTCAAGCTCGGCCGCCTGTCGCATAATGTCTAAAATTTGAGTTCTTATGCCTAGGATTTGACTTTGTGCATATCTGTCTGTCTGACTGTCTGTCTTTTTGTTGGTTGCCTACACCTAACAAGGTTCATAATTTTTATTCCTCTGGCAGGTTAACTCTGGTTACTAGATACTCTATCTAGCTAGGAAAGGCTTAATCGGACTGAAGAAAAGGTGTAAACTCTATTATAAAAGTTATTGTAAAACTCTTAAGAACTTTTAAGCGTAAGGGTATTTGAACTTTTGTTTAATATTTTACCCACTTTTTGGTGTAAGATTTTTGTGATTCTTGATCCCATAAACTTTTGCAAGAGATGGCTTTGCATTTGCTTATCAAATAAGTTAATAATGTTTATTGTTGATTTTTTCTTGTACTTACCAATTATTAACCTGCAGTATCGTCAGACCCGTGTCCTGGGCCAATTGTTTCTTCTGGTCTTCGGATGGGTAGGGATGCTGCAAATACAGAAACGGAAAGAAAAAAGTGTCATCAATGGTTAATTAAATGGAATTTCCTCCCACTTATGCCCACCTGATGGACAGACAGTGCACAAAATTTACAATCTATCTATCGGGTAGCCCTCGAAACATTTCATCGATCAATCATTGCCAACACACACAGAGACACTGAGAGAGTAAATGAAAACCTGTCACCAAATGTTGTAGTGCACTTGAAATGCTGCTTACAATGGCTAACTATAGGAAAATTGACATTTTCTTTTTTGGTCTTCTGCTTATCAGTTCATGTTGGTTCATAGAGTGCATTCCCGTCCGGCTCCTTATCAGTGGCGAGTGGCCGTGCCACTCAAAAAATGTGTCCTCAATTTTTTGGGTTGCAACGCCGCGTGTCTAGCGCCAAATGGGCAAACAAACAATCCACAGCCATAGCCACAGCCAAAGCCAAAGGCATGGACTATGACTATGACGAGACATTGTGTTGGTTCCCCCATAAATCTTGCAACTGGCTCGCCGCCACAGTGGCGTCAGTGTGCAAACAGTCCGCCCCAAAAACAAAAAAAAAAAAAAAACACATATACCAAATATATTTCAAGAGTGAAAGTGGCCTGGAGTAGGGGTAACTACAAGAGGGAACCCCCGCCTCCATCCCCCATCTACCACACTACATCATTCTAACACTAGTTCTCTCTTTTTTTCTCTTTCGCTAATCTAATCGGCTTGACTCGACTGGCGCTTATTACAATTTTCTATTTACTTAGTTGTTGTCGTTGTTTGTTTTGTGTTGACTCAATGATTTCCTAAAGCTGATTTCGATCTTAAACAAAAGTTTAGTTTATTTATTTATTAATGTGCTGTACAGGAGCAGCACAACCACAGAGGAGGAGGAGGAGGAGCTAGGGGAGCGGAGGAGAAAGGAAAGGTGATTGCGCGAGGGCGTTCCAAATAGTCACCTGGCCACGGAAATGCCTGTCAATCTTTTGGCATTGTTTTGGATTCTCTGATTTTACAATTGAATCCTTTTTTTTTTATTTCGTTTCGTTTCGTTTTCGTTTGCTTAACCCTTGGCATGCCGCAAACATTTCCGGCAGCTGTGGGCGTTTCCAGAGGATCTTAGAAGGGGAGGGGGGATACCTATAGCAAAAGTTTGTGTGTGGATTGAACAATTGTCTGCAAATGCAATTTGCTTTTTGAAAATTTACCGTTGTCATGTCTTGTCTTCATGTTTTCTAAAGGGGGGGCTGGTGGTGGGTGATGTGGTGTGGCATTTCTGGTTAAGTATATAAGCATTCCACCTTGTACATAATATATGTTGTCCCTCTATATGCAATTTATTCAATATATATCCAAACTGCTGCTGCACACACACAATGTCCAAGTAATTCCAATCGAAATGTGCATTGCTGCACATTCACAAGCACTACTTATATATATATATATATATATATATAGATATATTCACATCCTTGTCCATGTCAGTCTGTACAGTCGCAGTGTAATGCAATTTAGTTTGCCTTGTCCTTGTCCAGGACCTCACGCACGTAGCCACACCCAGTTTGTCAGCTCCTTAAATGCATTTGCCTTATTGTTTGTGTTTAATAAATTTTACTTGTTGTTGTTGTTGTTGTTGTTGTTGTTGTTGTTGTTGTTGTTGTTGTTGTCTGCCCGACAGCAATATTTGTTTTGCTGTCCTGACCAGGCCGAGCCAAACCAAGCCAGGCAAGTCCATTCTATCCTTAGCCACACCCGCAGCTAAGGTCATCCCAGGAAGACGAGGAGAGAAAACTATATGAAATTTGCGTATTGACAAATAAACGTAGAAACCATGTAAATACAATGGACATGCCAATGGCCATGTTGCTGTCGTTTTCTCAGACCCATTCTGAGACTAATGCTTATGCTCATGATCCTTTTGGCTTCGGGCTGATTCTAATGCTGCACCTCATGTTGCTTTGCTTATAAAATGTTCGTCCAAGAAGTCAAAAGGCATAAATTACATGCAGGTAAATTAAAATGAAATTTATTGCATACTTTGTGGCGCCCGTCTATATAGACGTCAGAGAGAGAAAGGTGGTCTATTGATTTAAGGCAAATAACTTTAATTTTAATATACATGCAGGCATAATTTGCAGATCTCTTCGTTTCCGTTTTTTTACTTCTCCATATTTTTTCATCAAGTTCATTGACATATGAAAAACTGCACAGAGATTTGAAATTCATTTTAACGCCTATTCCAAGTGCATGCGGCAGAGCTCTAAGCGTTTTTCTTTCAACTTTACCAATTAGACTAATGAAAGCAATTATGCATTTCGCACTAACACACACACACACACGAACACATCGACACAACATACTAAAATTTAACCAAGCGATGGCAAACATGTCAAGTGAAACAAAGTCCATTTGGTTTATTAATTTACCATACGACAAAATAATTAATTACTGTCACGCCTTTAAGTTGCTTTTTGCCATGTTGCCCAGCCCCCTTGACTTTGTCTTAGTCTTCTGCTAGCCCCACCCCTTGCGTCTCTGATTTCTGTCGTTTTTGTATCGGATGTGTGTGTGTGTGTGTGTGTGTGTGTGTGTGTGTGTTTAACTCGCTCCACTTTTCGCCAGTGTTGTGTGTTTATTTAAACTTGGCAAATGAATTTAAAACAATCAGCACACACACACACACAGACACGGGTGGATCTTCTTCTTACCTCCCCAGCCACTTCCCCCTGGCGCTGACAAGTGCCTGGCAGGCGGTAGGCATAGGCCCTGGCTTGGGATCTTCCCCCCCAACCCCTTTACCAATGATGTCAACATGACTGCAACGCCGTGACACATGGCACAACAAGCCCAAGAAGTCTCTGGTAATGCACCACGTACAAAAGCAAAGGATTGCGAGTGAGAGGAGGAGGAGAAGACCTCAACGATTCCGCCGCCATTAACAACGCCAAATGCGACGCCATTTGTGAAACAAGCAACACCAGCAACAACAACAACAACAACAACCACATGCACTGCAAATTGCAGTCAGCGGCGGCGCAATGTGAAAATTGCATTTTCAACAAAGAGGCGACGGCCTCTGGTGGCCATTATGAAGAGTTTTTCCAGTTGCACTACATGTCTAAACAAAGCCAAATGAGTGTTTTGACTCTCGGCCCAACCAAGATATAGCCATAGTCATAAGGTGAGCACAAAATGCGACATGGTGGGAGGTGGGCTGGGGTGAGGAATTTTGCACTAATCGCAATGTTGTTGCCTGACGTCCTCAAGAAGAAAATAGAAGAAAATAATTTGCCACAGTCGCCCAAGTCACTCAACTCTTGACAAAAGCAAAGGCATTAAGTTATAATCAGATGCACTAACTTAAGACATAGACACAATATTATAATAAGCAGAGTTCATTAAACTCACTAAAAACTCTTTGATTAACTATTTTTAAAGACTAACTAGGCAGAGCATTTCAACTTCGTTCTTAGAAAACAATGCAACTTATTTTACCAACCCTCTGACTAGGCCTCAACCAACTTTGACCATTTTGCCAGGGTTTAACATTTCGCGCTTTGCTAGCCTCATTTCTTTTGCCTTGTTTTTTTGGTGGGCTAAAAAGGGGATGTATTTTTTAACCAAGGCAACGCGCAAAAACTGTAGGCCCAAACACAGACGTTGCGACGTTGACGACGACGGCAGCCGGAAGAAAATTGCACACACACACAGCAAAAAATAAGAGGGAACCAAAGGGAATGGCGTATGAAAATGGAAATGGGAACGGGAACGGGAACAGACCTGAGGCATATGGAATCATGTGTATATATTGCTGGCTGGCTTTTCGAGTAGGCGGAGCACGCGAAATTCAACCTTTTTTTTTTTTTTGTTTTTAGTTGTTGCTGTTGCTGTTGGCTGTCTGCAATGCGCGCCAAATGTAAACAAAATATTTGCGCGCCTGCCATAATTATGGCAACTCCAACAACAACAACAAGCAGGCAGTCGGTTAACAATCAGCCAAGCATTGCATTGCCCTCGATGTGGTTGCTGTTTTTTGTTTTTTGGTTGGCCAGCCAGTGCGCTTAACCCAGCCCCAAGACTCAATTCCATGCACTTCATTAGCACCAACATTGAAGTCATCATCGTCGCCATTGCCGACGCATATCCGTCATGGCTGCCTTCAGTTGAAATTCAACAATTGAAGACCCCCGTCAGTTGATGCCTCAAATGCCTTGGGCAATAAATCAAATTGGCAAACATTGCATTATCTAAAATCGAAGTCTTTTGAATACGAAATTAAAGTGTGGCTGCTGCCAACAAAAAAAAAAAAAAAAAAAAGAAAAGAAAGAAAACAATTTTCCTAATGCGTTCTAAAACTGTTAATGGCATTAAGCTTAGGCTAAAAGAAAAACAGCAAAAAAAAAAAAATCAGTCAAGGATATGCAGGCTGTATTGAAACTGAGCCTAGCCTCCGGGCCCCAGTGAAAGACGAGACGCAGATCCGGAGACGTTTGCCTCTGGGTAAACATGAGTGATGCGCTGATTTAAACGGCAATTCATCAATGTCAGCGCGAAGTCGCAGGGTTTGGTGGTGCTGGGAAAGAGGGTGGCAGCATTAGGAGTGGATGGAGTTTGGCTAGCTATTTTAAAAATACTCTCTAACTGTCTGTGCCTGCAGGAGCAGATAAAACTCGAGACACACACATACACACACAAATAAACGCATTTCCCTTTAACTTTAATTTCCGATTTTGTTTGCTTGGACTTTGGTGGTCATTTGGTGGTCGCACACACACATTTACCAAAAAATTCCATTAAGATTTTTATCATTTTACATACGCAGCGGCAGCATCCACCACCACCAGGAACTACTTCTTGACCAGTTCTTGACCAGGCACATAAAGTCTTATAGCTTTGTTTTTCTTTTTTTCTTGGTCGTTTGGCAACCCTTTTACCTTGGGACAGGACATCTATGTTATTATCTTACTTTGACTGGCCCTTTTTACCGGAGAACATCCTTCTGCTTAACATAAAGTGGCGCATAACAAATCTGTTTATTTGTCCAACATCCGGCTTTGGCTGGGACTTCCGTTATGGTTGGTTGAAAAAGTTTGAACTGCAGTTTTTGGTTTGAATAGTCTTTTTTTTTTCTTTGCTTTGGCAATTTGTTTTTAGTATCTCTTCTGGCCATTTATCTAAGCACTTTGAATGGCCCAAAATGGAAATCTAATTGGAAGCGATGACCGAAATGTATTCAACGACAGGGAAAAAAAAAAATAGATACATATATATACAAGTGGAAATTGACAGAGATTTTCCTTTTCATGTATGGGGTTAAATTGGTAACTTGGCCAATGGGTGGAAATGACATCATTAAAGACCTCAACTTAGATATCAATATAGAAATCAACGTTTTCCTGGCGCCTCAATTCATGGTTATTTATTCCTCCGCCCCTCCCTCTCTCTGTACATGCTGCTTAGTCCGATCAGAACCCATTCATTGGAGGGCTCATTTCGATAATCTTATCAAAACTTGGCAAAAACAAAATAAAATCATATACAAAAACAAATACAGCCAGCAAGTTGAGGTCTCTTATCAAGCAAACGAGGTGTCTCCATGGGTGGGGCTAACTATATATTTTTTTTGGCCAGTTGCATGTAACTGGTCCGAGAATCCCGATAAGATCTCTGACGTGTGTGTGTGACTGGCAATGGCTGCCATTGGTTAGTTAGTTCGTTTAGTTTTATTTCACTTACCGTTAAGTGCTGAAAGAGCCACGCTCTCAATATGTTTGTTGCTACTTTTGGGAAAATGCCACGTTTCTTTTGGTTCTTTTTGCCGCTCGCATCGTCATCCTCCTCGCCGGTGCCTTCGCCACTTCCTATGCTGGCATTGCTAGCATCACCTGTAATAGAGAGAAAGAGAGATTTTAGTCAAGTTAAACCCAAGTCAATATTGTCAGAGCACTTTCATAGTCACACTACAACAACCACCCACCCATCTATCCACCAATCCACCAACTCATCCACTTCTATTCCCTTTCTCTTGCACATTCTCTAAGACAACTTTTATGTTTGCTCATTTTATCCAGTTGTTGTTGTTGTTGTTGATGTTGTTCTGGTTTATGGCTGTTTGTCAAGTGAGCATAAAATTACTTTACTAGGCAACTGACTCGGCTCTAGGGCATAATGATAATCATATGGATGACATTGTTTGTGGCTGCCGTTTAAGACACTGCAGGTCAGTAGAAATAGTAGTCGTCGTTTGGATTCTGTGTCTTGGTCTTGTTTATAAACGAAATTAATATTTGTCATACGCAGGCTCCTACTTCCCCTCCTCCTGCTCCTCTTACTCCTCTCAGACTTATCATTGTGTGGCTGCTTTTGGTAATGTTCATGCATAATTTTTGGTTAATTTAAATTTTCCAGGCTTTTATCTTTTGTTTGTCTACCATTTTTCCGCCCCCAACCTCCCGACCAAGTCATTTCCGCTTGGCTCAAGCATCATCATCATCATGAACATCAGGTCTATGATTTTGTATATTTTTGTTTAATATTAAGTATGTTATTTGTGCGTTTACTTAAAGTTTTAGTTACACTTAAGTAACTCAAATGCCACGAAACAGGAAGCCCAAATGGCTGAGAGAGTATGTAGATGCAAACAACTGAAACAGGGGGCCTTTGAAGACTTACCCCCTGCCCTTCATATCTATGATAATATTGCATAATTTCACGCTCTGCCCCCTTGAACCTCGAACACCAAACCCCAAACCCCCAACCCCTGACCAACCCCCGACAAACGCAATTTCATCTCTCTTTCATTTTGTTGTTTTTTGATCCCGTGTATGCCAAAACAAATATTTCTCAACAGCAACAACATTGTGCGTCGCCTATGAAAATATGTTTAAACTTTTGTATGTTAACCATTTCAGTTCCTTCTTCTGAGTGCTTCATAAATTTTCCATGCTTTATCTTTTGCACAACACCTTTGGCATTTGCTTTCGCCTTTACTTGCCACTGCCCCTGCCCCTGCCACTTGCCACTTGCCACTTGGTTAAGCCATGACGACTGCGTCTTGATGGTAGCCAGTGGCAAGTGGCTGCTTTTCATTAATTTTTCATTTAACTCATTCATTAATTTTCCACGTAAAAGAATTCACAGTAGCACATGCCCAAAATAAAAAAAAGCCTCACTCACACCCACTCACACACACACACACACACACACACACACAGAGGGTAGTGAAATATTCAGGGTGCCAGACTTCACGCCATTTTGCGTAAACCGGAAGTTGGTTTTGATTAATTTGGTTGCCGATGGAGACGTTCGTTGAGTGGTCAAACCAACCAACTAGCCAACCAACCAGACATGCTGTTGATTTTCTAAGCAAACCATAAAAAAAATCTAAAGGCCATATATTTAGATAACTGAATGTTAAATACTCTAACCAAATTTGAATATTAAACAGATTTTCTCTAAAGGTTTCATTCAATGAATTCATTTTACCCCCCCAAACCGGAAAGACTCTAAAGCAAAAGTGTAGTTAAAAGTTGTAAAATTAATTTACCAGAAACTCCCAAAAAATTAAAATAAAATAAAACAAAGGAAAAAAAAAAAAGACACTTGTTGGAGCCCTTCTAAAATGTTGCCTCTCTCTCTCTCTCTCTCTCGATGGGCTTTGCATAATTTAGCAATTATGGAAATGCGTCAATGTGGAAATGTAGTTGCTCTTTCTTTCTGTCGTCTTTGACCAAATGGAAGAGACTTTTGTCCATTATGGCCTGAGACCAGTGAACAGAGCGCCTTCTTCTGGCTTATCGGACAAGAAGAAGTGAGCTGCACTTTAGCCGGGCCACATTGAGCAACTAGCTGCTGGCACTTAACAACTTCATTAAAAGTTGTTTATGATCCTCGAAATTGATTATTCCACTCATACGTAAAGCGTCCCCAGACGTAGAGAGAGGGAGACAGAGAGAGTGAGAGGGTGATCAGGAGGCAATGGGCTACGGCTATGCGGAGTGAAGTGGAGTGGCATGGAGCCCAGGCACTCAAATCGCGTCGGGCGCGCGCTTAAGAAAACATGAAATTGATTAATGCATTTGGCTGCAAGAAGAGGAGGGCCAGAGCAGCAATCGGGAGGAGGTGGTGGCGGATGGATGGTGGAGACGGGGCCCATGGTCGGGTATCTGCTGCTGCTGCTGCTGGTGATATGTAAATTCCTTCAAGTGGATTGCACTTTACGCCGACGACTCTCAACAATTTGAAGTCATTTCTTTCGTTTTCTTCATGTTTTTTTCTCGTTTTCGTTTTCGGGTTGCAGTATGTGCTCCGATTTTACATTTAGTTGATAGGCAAGGGACGGGATCTGGCCGAGTGGTAGGATCTGGCAAACCAAAACAGACAATTAATCTTTGGCAAGAGTGGCGGCTGCTTATTATTGTTATAATAACGATGTGCAAAAGCACTTGTGCCACTTGAGAAAGGGGCATGGTTGGTTGGTTGGGCTGGGATGCAACAGAGATTAGGAGCACACACACACACACACACAGATCTTGGTCTTCATCTCTACAGCTTTTCCTTGAAAGTGCTTTTCGCTGTTGCCAATGCAGGCAAGACGATAATTTTTAATTGAATTGTTAAGCGCAGAGCAAAACTTAATTAATTTTCACTATAACTTTGTCGACTTTATGGAACCCATCGACCACTGCAGCACCACTAGCACCACCACCACCTATCCGCCCCTATAAGTTTGTGTTGTGTTGGGCAAATAAATTTGATGCCGTCGCAATTTTCGTTGCCATTTTTGTGGGTGGTTGGCTTTGCCTTTGCCTTTGGCTGCTGTAACAAGCATTTTTATTTATTATTGGCTTAAAGGACGCAGGACGAAGGACGAGCAGACGATGGAAAGGCAGGCAGACGGATAGACAGACAGACAGACGTGAGCATATATATACATATAGTATATATATATATGTTGTTATTATGGCAAGCAAAACCCCTAGAAAAAGAAAAAGGAAATTTCTGTGGTGCAGGAATGGGCACTGGATGGAAGCTATACGGTTGTTTGTTTGCTCTCCTTCTTGCCACATTTCTCTTCTTTTTTTTCTACAATTGCGCAAAATTCCAATTTGCAGTAAATTTTGCGATTTTTCCTTTATACGGACATACAAAACATTTTTAGTTTCCTGCTGGCTTTTCTTTCCGCAGAGCCAGAGAAAGCAGAAAAAAAAAAAAGAAAAACCACCTACATATGTACCCCAATGCCCCGCCCCCCCTAACCCAACAAAGACGAAGGCGGAGACGGAGGCAAAAGGAATTGAATGAAGGAATTCAACCAGCTGCACATTATTTGCTCGGCCAAAATGAACCAACCAAAAATAAAATGAAAAAATAAAAATGGAGAAAGAGACTGAAAATTCCACCCTATGCCTTAATGTATAGAAAATACTTGAAGCAACAATTTAAACAAATATTTCTAGCATGATTATGCATTATTTTCAATAACAAAATGCACTTTTCATTGCTGAACTGAATTGCAAATGGAAAAACAAACAAATTGCTTTTCAAATACACACACACACACATTTCATTAAGGCAACTACAGACTATTTCCCAACTACTTGCACCCAGAAGGATAGGGTGGAGGGGGAAAAAGCCTGCTAGCAGTTTTCAATTAGTTTTTAAATAAACTTTTTCTCCACATTTTCACCGCCGCCCCAAAAAACCAAAAAAAAAGGAAAGAAAAAAAAACGGCAAATGAAAACCAAACGCCCAACTTTCCATTTTTACATTAGGCATATGAATGTAATGGTGTGGGTGTTTATCTGTGTGTATGTGTGAATTTTCATTTAAAACAGTTTTTGCGCCTTCGTCTTTTGGAGCATTTTCTTTTTTGTTTATATGAATATCCATGCCAATCGTCTGTCAATCATTTTGGCCCACTGAAACATGGCGGAAGTCTGCTTAAACTCAATGAACACACAAACTTATCGACTGTCGAGTGTGTGCCCCTATACCCTACAAATATACATATACCCTATACAAACACACACACACACACACACACACACACTTTGACTTTTTGTGAAGGAAACTAATTGAGTTTTGCTTCATGATAATAAACAGCATCAAACTATGAGAAAAATGAAATATATATATATAAGTATATATACATGAAAAGTACGTGGCTGTTGTGCGACTTTTTCTTTGGTGGCAACTTGAGGTCGTTAATTGAATTCAAAACATGTCAAAAGAAATCAGCAAACGCCCTGGGTGGCATCTTTGCTTCAAAGGCTTGGACCACACTCTCCCTATCTCTTTCTCTGTCTTCTCTTCGAGTCATGCTCATTCAACGGTTTGTCACACGGCCAGAAGAGGGCCCAAAAGAGCTTCAGCTGCAGCTTGGCAAACACTTGAACGCCACCGCCCCCGCCCCCCCAGCTCCACCAACATATATACCTAGAAGTGTTGTGGCCCTCAAGTGTAGGCAAAGAAGCTGCGCTTGAGCTCTGAGCCCCCAACTTGAGCACTTGAGTAAATCATGGACACGGCAACAACAAACACACACTTACACACACACATACTCTTGACAAAAGCTAAGAAAAGGGCGTCATCATCATCAGCATCTCTGTTATTGTTGTTGTTGTTTGTACTTCAAGTGGGTGGCTGGCTGAAAAACAAACACTTGAGCTTAGGTCCAAAAGTGAGACCTCCAAGGTGTTAATGCTGCCAGCCATTCCGTTTATTAGCCACACAATTCTTACCAATTCTTCCCGCCTCTACCCCCTCTTTTACTCACCCCACACAGCTGTAGCTTGATTTATGAAAACCTTATTGAATCGTGATAAAGATCTTCCCATTAATTTTGCTTCTCATCTGACAATTACTAGCTAAAAGTTATTACCTTTATATACCTCAACGCTGTATGATCGGCAAATTAATAAAGCTTAAGCAATGGATGGCATATGACTTAATTAAATATTGAAAAATTGCACGGCGCTTAGATAATTGATAGATGGCAGGCCTTGCGGGTTTTTTTTTTGTTGTTTTTTTTATCTCTACAATACATTACAAAATTTTATTTCGTTTTTTGAATAGTTATTGCAATAACCCCTCACCATCCCTCTCATAATGGTTGATGGTGTTCTATTAGCTGGGGTTTAATGTTGGCTTTTGTTATTGTCACTTGAGATTGATTTGGTTATCCGATGATCTATCTTATTAATTATCAAAAGACGACAAATTCATACTTTTAAATACTTTATGAAGAACTTTTTGTTGGTTTTTTCAAGATCTGCCTTGGAAAGCGTTTAAACAATTTACCAATTATTTGCCTTTCGCTCATTTTGGCAAAGCAAAAAAGAAGCAATTTTTAACATACCCATCTGGCGTTCAATAATAATTGCAATTTCCTTAACAATTTTCATAGGCGAAAAACTGCAAATTATGAGAGACTTCAGAATGATGATGGATCACCAATCGAGCAACGCCACAAAACGGCAACAGGTCAATAAGAACAACGAGTCAGGCATATGGTTGCAGGTTGCAATAGCAATTTTTGTGGCCATAACATACATATATATATATATATTTTTTTTGTAGCTCTTTCAAGCTCAGAAAACAAGCAACACAGTTTGGAGGTATTAACACAAAAGCGGCTTTACCTTTTGGCTTTGCCATGTTCGATGGCAAGCAGCATATATACATTATATATCTATATATATGTATACATATATATTTATATATGTGGATACTTTTTTATGGCGGATTTGTGTGATCCGCGGCAATATTTTGAGTCTGGACCGGCATCATTGTCGGCTGCTTGCATTGTTTGCTTTTTACCGGCACAAAAAAATAATAATAATAATAATAAAAATAATAATGTTGCAAAAAAAGCTTGTTGCTGTTGCTGTTGCTGTTGCCGGGGATGCTGCAGCAACATGTTCATGCCTCATTATTTTTATACGGATTTTTGCGGTTCGTTGAGATGGAGCTCCAACAGCCTAGCCTTGGAGTCGACTCCAACATCAGTTCTCAGGCTGTTTTGTAGCTGTGGCTGCTTTTTTTGTGTTCGATTTTTTGTTCAATTTTTTGTTCGGTTTGGTAACTAAGTAACAAAAAAAAATTGACTAAGGAAGAGAGAAAAAAATATCAGCTACAACAACAACACAACTTAAAAGTTTATTAAAATTCCAAGCAACAAAAACAGACAAACAAAAAAAAGAAAAACAAAAAGTATATAAGCAAAGCCAACACATGTTTTCACGCCTACCCAAAAAAAAAAAGAAAACAAAAAAAAACAGTCGAATGAAACGCTGTCAGAGCAACCGCCTTATATGCAGATTAGCTCCATATGTAGCTCTTGTTATTTGCAGCCCCCCTCCTCATCCTCCTCCTCCTCTTTAGCACTCCTCCTCCCGCTCCACTATCGTTCAGTTTCTTTACTTCTTTTCTACATATGCAAAATCAAATTATTCAAATTCAATTATTGTCAATTTTATTTATTATTAATGCGCATAATTGTCAAATTTGCCAAATTTATGAACGCTGTTAAAGAAATATATATATATATAAATACGAGAATATCTTACGGATATGCATATATGTATATATAAAGTGGATTGACTGCTGACTGTTGTTGTGCAGTTTCCTTCCTATAACCCCCCCGCCCTCAAACCCCGTTTTAAGCAGCTCCTCACGAGTTTATGCAAATATCCATACACAAATGTTGCGACGTCTGGACAAGATTTTTGTGTGCGCTTTGGGCTCAATCCGGCCACGAATTTATGAGACATGTTGAAATGCATCTCACCTTGATTATATGAATATCTGGATGGGAATGGGTATTGGGGATGTGTTGCAGTGGATTTGTTGGGGACAAGCCACCAAAGACGCCTCAGACCCATTGGCTGGGCCTTGCTGAACGGTGAAAAGATTAATGGCAATGCGTTTAATTTGTTTATTTTCCTTTCCTGACTTTTGGGTGTTATTTTTGTCTTTCTCCTTTTTGAGTGTCGGAGTTTATAATTCCTATGCAGAGTCACTCACATTGACACGTCATTTGATTTGGGTGCAACCACATGCAATCCTGAATTGTTGGATATTTTACAAAAATTTTAATCGGATTTCAATGCAAGCATCAATGGGTAGTTTAAATTATTATTAACATGATTACGGGATGGGGATTTTATCACAAGCTAAGCTTATCTAAAAAACACAAACAAGTCATTCAGTTTTTGAAAGATTTAAAAATTCTCTTTAATTGTTTGAAGGAGTTCCTAAGTCAAATTATTTGATATCCAAAAAACGAATAGAGTTACGCCTTGAATGCTCAATAATATTTTCGAGTCATGAAATTAATTTCTACACTCATTAAACTCTCAAATATATAATTCTTTTTGCCAAGTCACGTGAGACTAAAGAGTTTGCCCAAGTTTTATTAAGTTTATCAAATCAATTAAATGAGTTAACCATCCATAATAGAATATTTCTATATATATTTATATTCAAATGGTATTCGTGTTATATCATATTAAGAATTACAGACATAACTAAATGTCAGAATTGATTTAAAAAGTAAAGTTTTTGTCTAAGCGTGTTTTCCCTTCCTCTCACTCTCTCTCTCTCTCTGTCTTCCGAAAAGAAAACATACCTTTCATGTCTCGGTAAACTATATCTGATGCAATTTCCTGTTTTTCTTTATTCTCGACATGATATTAAGCAATTCATAAGCGTGTAATTTCGTTTAACTGAACAGCAACAACAGCAACAACAACAACAACTCAACAAAAGGGAATATCTGCAGTTGATTTTTGACATCAAAATTGCAGCGCAGACAACGCGCCAAAGTCAAGTCAAGCCCAAGGGGCACGAGGAGAGGAGGAGTCTTTCTCTCTACCAAAAAAAAAAAAGAAAATTAAGAACATCCACCAGACTTTGAAGCATTGGAGGATTGGCAAGGAGTATCCAATGAGGGGCTTGGGTAGGGGAGGGGAATGTCTGTTAGTCATTTTGTTGGCCCTCTTCTTCTTGTTATTATTATTATTATTATTATTTTTGTTGCTTTTTAATAACACACTGGAAATGCTTTTTTAACAGCATGAAAATTATAACGCATCAGTCACGAAACACACGAAGGCAATAGCCCTTCTATCCCCCCCACCCCCGTTCCCACTACCCCCCTGGCAAACCATGTGTTGGATGCATGTGAGAAAATCTTTCAACACAAAAGTGCAAAATCGTTTTCCTCTCTATTGCTCTCTCTTTCTCTCTCTCAGACACATACACACACTATCTCTGACTCTCTCATTTACTTAGTTGACTGCTCACTCTTTCACTCTCGACCATTTTTGCTGCACTTTGACTGTGTCGGCCATATTGGAGGGGAAAACTGAACAAAGAGTGCGCAAAAAAATGGAAAAAGCTAAAACACAACAGGGAAAAAAGTGTTTGTTTTTTTTTTTTTTGCTTTTGCTTTGTAACAACAAAATGGTTTATTAAGAAAGGAAATGAAGCATTTTGGCCAGAATTAGGAGGGTAGTAAAACCCCTATCTACGACCTAAGAGATACCCATTTACCAAAACGAAGCAGATAGTAGATCTTTCCGGGCTATATATACCCCAAGGGCTATACTATGATTATAGGGTATCCGCAACAAGAACAAGATGAGGTAAAAACAAAAAAACTTCAACAAAAATGTATCTTGAAATTTTCTGTTTTATAATATGCAAATTACAGTTAATAACATGAGGCGGTCGTAGCATAAATTATCACAAAACACACACACACTTACACATACATACATCAAAATGAGATTCTTGAATAAAAATCAATGACCTGCCTAGGTTATGGAAGATTCTAACTTGGAGGCTGCTCAACAACTGTCTAATAATAATGAAATATTTCCAAAACGAAACACAGAGAGCAACAAGACGGCGGGGTGGGGAGGGGAGGGGAGGGGAAAAAAACCAACCAAACTACAAAACAACAAATGTTGTAAGAACGTGGACCAAACTAATTTCAAATTTAAATCTTATGCTGTGACCTTTCATGCCTGCCAAGCATATCTCGAGATACTATATATACATATATAACTAATGTGTGTCTTCGTGTGTGTGTGTGTGTTGTGTGTGTTTTTCTTAATTTTGAAAGCGTATTAAATTACACACAAAATACATATATATACTTATATCTGTAGGAAGATGCATGCCTTCTGCGTCCCCGCCCCCACCATTGGCATTAGTCACAAAAGTTGAAACAAGAATTTCAAGTATGTTTAAACCAAAAAACTGAAAACTGAAAACCAAAAACCGAAAACAGAAACATCTCGTTCTGGGTTATACTTGTGCTTCTTCTTCTTCTTCTTCTTGTTCTTCTTCATCCATCTACATGGCATGGATGGGTATGGCTTAAAGTATTTCACAGGAAATCTTCGGAAACGAAACCCCAGCGTAGCTCTCCCCCCTCCTCAGGCCACTTTACTCACACACTCCACACTACGATTCCACTCCCTAGTCCCAATGCCAATGCCAGGCACCATACTATACAATATGTTCTACACATTTCTTCTTCTGCTTATGCTTCTTCAAGCAATTCCAACTCCAACTCCATCTTCATGTTCATCGCTTTGCTTTATGCATGTGTGTGTGTGTGTGTGTGTGTGTGAGAAATCGAAATCCCAAAAACTAAATCCTATAATGCCCTGAAACGGGGCTGAAGCAGAGGAGACGACGACCCGCACACACTCACTCACGCACGGCTACATTTTGAAATGTGTGTTTCGGTTCGGTTTGGTATTTCTTTTTTTTCTTTTCTGTTTCTCATTTTTCGTTTCTCATTTTGGTTTCACATCTACTTTAACCCCAACCCCCACCACAACCGCCACCACCAGCAGCAGCACCTATCTTAGGAGCTCCATGCCCATGCCCCCATGCCCATTGAGATCCCCTCAAGAGGGCCGAGCGTGCGCACAGTCTATAATAATGATAAGATGGCTCTTAATCAGAAAATTTATATACCCCAGCATTTAGTTGTTCTCGTTGTAGGCTCTCTTTCTCTGCCCCTACCTACTCCCCCCGTCCTCTCTATGAAACTGAACTGATGATGGGTTATGCTCGTTTATAATTATAGGTCCTGTCAAACGCTAAATGAAAGCCCCATCAAAGTCGTCCGCGGCCTGCTGGCCAGTCACACAGAGCCGTACAATTTTCAGTCTTGGTTGATTTTGGGTTTGGGCCATTTGGTTGGTTGGTTGGTTAGTTGGTTGGTCTTGGCCATTTTGCTGAAACTCAACTTATGAGAATTATAGAATGTAAAGGGAAAGCTTACCGCTGGCACTCGTTCCAAAATTGTCTGCAAGTAAAAGAAATGTTGGAAAATATTAGTTAGTTATAGTGGGAAAAAGCCCAAAAGCTTATCTCTTAATCGAGAACCTAATTAAATTAATCTAAACAACACATTCAACACGAAAATTTCTCAGATCTCCCTCACTGCCTCTCCAAGAACAGGGAACTCTAATAAATCTTGCCGTATTTTGAGAAAACCCCAAAAATCCAAACAAAAAAACCAAAAAAAAAAAAGGCTCAGCAAACAAATCACAAAAAAAAAAAAAATTGAAAAAATTCGTGCAGACTTTGTTGACCGCAAATTGTTGTAGTAGTTGTTAGTGTTGTTGTTGTTGTTGCTATAAAAATATGATATATATTCACACACTCTCGGCCCCATCGAATGAGGTGGAAAGTGAAGGGCTGCAAGGGATGCGGCGGCAATCAATCAAAACTATGTGAAGCCTTTTTGGAATCAACGAAAAGTGTGAACCAAAAATATTTGGAGCAAATCAAATGCAATGGAGCCAAAACAAAAAACCAACCAAAAACCACACACACACACACACACAAACACACATAAAAGAGATGAATTCAGTTGGATACGACTTTAAAACCCTTGGTTATATATTATAGCCATAGAGCATTGTGTTTGGTCAAAATATACCCAGTAACTATATAGTTAAACACAAAGCATATGCAGGCCTTTAAAAGTAAATGGAAAAATTACAAAAGATTTTTTATATACAATTCTTTTCAAAAGTCAAGTTAGAAAACTATTTCATTTTAGAAATTTTCTTAAAAAATTTAACTAATGTTTAGAAAGAAAAGTTTTTGAAAAGTATATCTTTTAAAATTCTATTTTAGATTATTTAAATGCAAAATATTTATTTATAAAGGACTGACTAGTATATAAACTTGATTTGAGTTGAGTCTTAGAATAAGTCAACGTTAGAAATATTTTATCTAAGAGTCAATTCATTCTCCCTCTCTATAAGTTTATTCTTAGTTGTCTTAGGGTATCTATCAGTCGTTGGTTTCTCTAAATAAAATGGTTATTAATTTTTTTTTGTTTGGTTAGTCAAATTTTTTGTTTGGGAGACCTGCAAAACATATTATATTTTTGGGCATTTTCGCACGCAAATCATTTTCAGTTTCTGCCATTTTTTTTGTAGGTTTTTGCCTTTATCTTTGTTGTGTATTTTTTTTATGGAGATTTTTATTATGTGGCTTAAAGCATTATGCAAATGTATTTAATAAGTTTTAAGGCGATTTCGAAAGGTAGACTAGCCAAGATCATCATCTTGGTCATCAGTTTGAAATATTCGTAAACATTTTCTTTACATTTTAGCTTCTGATGACTTGAAGCTTGTTGATCTTCTTATGCCATTTCAGGCAGTAACTTGCCTTTACTCCAACCTCCCCTCCAACCTGCTCACTCTGGTTATTGAGATGGCCCCAGTCATTTAGTCACTTTGTAATAACATGGCTAAGAGTATTTTGTGAACTTGGTTGGCATCTTTTTTCGCCTTGGCAATGGACGCTTTCTTGTCATTTAAGTCATCGAACACGCATTGGTACATTGTACATGGTGTCGGTGTCGGACTGGTTGTTGTTGTCGAGTCAATGTCAGTGTCCTGCAGCAGCAGCAGCAGCAGCAGCAGCGGCTGTGGCAGCCATTGCAATCCATTCCAACCAATCCATTGCACTCCCCCTCGCCCCCTACCAACGACCAAAGCGAACAGTTCATAAATAATCGTCTTAAGTTGATGGCAATGTGGCGACTGCCAGCGATTGCTCTCCTCTGGGTGGCTCTTTCTCAGTCCACTTCACTCCAGTCCCGTCCAGGCCCTTCCGCTCGTCCCAATCCCCTCCCGGCCCGTCCAGTCGAGTCTAAAGCTAAAGCCTTCTTTCTCAGTTCTCAGCATTGCGACAGATTAAGGCCTGGTGCGGCTTCCCAAGCTCTGCGGTACTTAACAACGATTGCATTTTTTTGTTTTTTGTTTTGAAAAACAAAAAAAAAAAGTATCTTTTGGATTCTCTGCGTGTGTGTGTGTGTGTGTGTATTTGGTTCTTTGTGCACTGCAGTGGCAAACGCATAAAAGAAAGCAAAACATTTCGAGAGTTGCTCAAATATTCCAAAAACGTTTCAATGAATGTCGCCGAGGCAGTG
Source organism: Drosophila insularis (assembly GCA_018903935.1). NCBI lineage: Eukaryota > Metazoa > Arthropoda > Insecta > Diptera > Drosophilidae > Drosophila > Drosophila insularis. The sequence goes on from JAEIFP010002295.1 coordinate 7,406,026, forward strand.
CTTCAATTTTTTCACCCTCTTCCCTTCCTCTCATATATTGTCCGCCAAAAAAAAAAACAAAAATACAACACCAACAACAACAACAACAACATTTGTCGTGTCTGATCCCATTTTAATATTCTAGATACTTAAATAAAATACGTGTCTGGCTTGGCCAACAAACGTTTATTGTTTGTTAATTGATTTCGCCTGGGAAGTTGTTGGTTAAAATGCAAAGTGCAACTCGCTTAGTGAAGAGGAGCATTAGAGGGGGGCAAAGAGGTAACAAGAAAAAAAAAAACGAAAAACTTTGCACAAACAAAATCAAGAATTTGGTATGCAAAATTTGTAAGCCCAAAGAGACATCTTCTGGGTCTCTGACATGGAGACGACGACCGAGACGACGTGTAGGTAAAGGCAAAAGTGGTGGCTAGTGAAGAGGAGAAGAAGAAGAAGAAGGTGGGTTCTCCTCTGAGGTTGGGGGCACAATTAATTTGCAGACGGCAAAGCAGCCTTGAGGCTGCCAAATGGTTGACAATTGTCAAGGACTGCGCCAAGTTGGCGGCTTAAAGTCGTCATCGTCATTGCACCACCAGCACCACCACCAACAGCAGCAGCTGCGTCTGCGTGTGCACCACTTACTCTATCGCTGTCTCTTTCTTACACTCTGTGGACAGCTGACAGCTAAGAGACTATGAGACTATGTGTCTTGGACTTGGGTCATTTAACGGTAATTACCAAAGTAAGCTTTCCGCGAAAAACGCTTGCTTTGCCTATATATATATTTTTTTTGTGTTCAGTTTCTTATTTTCCAAACTATTTTTTAGCCAGTCTTCGAATTGGAGTTGGAGTTAGAGCTAAAGCTGGTGCTCAAGTGCCGACAAAGCCTTAGCCAAGGCAAGGCAAAACCAAGTGAAGCATAAAAATGAAGCACCCCAAAAAAAAAACACAAAAAACGCCGAAGAAAAACTTGCAATGTAATGAAAAGAAACCACACGATTTTCCATTTTGCCCCAAACAACAAACACACACACACATAGAGGGAAGAGAGAGAGAGAGAGAGACTCTCAAGCGCGACTCCAAGTCTATTTATGTGACTATTGAAGTGGGCCTTGGGTCCCTACAAAACATTCAACATTCAGACAAAACTTAAACTCTGAATACTTTGGCCCAGGTGAAGAGGTTTCTTTTGCCTACCCACCCTTCTCGTCTTCTAAACTGTTGTTGTTGTTACTTTTTTTTTGTCGGCTTTAGCTTTGATTTTTGCTTGATTTCTTTCAAAATCAACGACGACCAGGAGACGAGACGAGGTGCTGCGAGGAGAGAAGGAGCCGCGAAATAGAGATGCAGAGCAGCCAAAGAACCCAAAACCAAAGCCCAAAGATGATGCTCGAATTGTTGTTGTTGTTGTTGTTGCTGTTGTTGTTGCATGTGCAGCAACTGTGACGCCATTTTCAGAGGAGCTAAAGCCCCCAACGTATGCAAAAGAGACTGAAGCGACCCGTAGATGTCCAAAGGCAAACCGCCAAAAGGATAATCAGCAACAATTTAGTATTATTACACCACGTTCGAAGCCATCGAAAGAAGCCCCCAAAAACGAAGGGGGCGCAGGGCGGGCACAAGAGATGAGATGAGTTCAGTTGAGGTGCCATTGAGATGGGGGGGGGCGAGAACAGAAAGGGGGGAGGAGCACACACAAAGTTGTCTGTCAGTTTGCTTGGTTTATTTTTTGCCTTCTTCTTTCTTTCTTATTTTTTAAGCCATGGCCAAGACCAGACCTGGCTGAGCTCTCTCAAGTATGCATTTCAAAGAAAATCATTATTATCGATGCGGCAAAAGGCTGTGGCAAAGACTATGGCCCAAGCAGAGGCTCAGAGACTCTGTCTCTGGCTCTGACTCGGGAGTTTTGTTTTTTTTTTTTTCTTTCAGTTTTTGCCTTTTGGTATTTTCACGTAGCCGTAGATTGAGTTTCAATGGAAAAATGATTTGCAAATTGACTTTAACGAATTGCTCGAGTGAGCAGCAGCAGCAACCTGCTCAGTTGGCTTAGCCTTTTGGCCATGTTATGGAATTTTGATTACAGGCAAAAGAAGCTCTTGGATGGCAGGCCAAGCTAGATACTCTTTATTAAAATACACAGCAAAATAGTTACAAAGAGGAGCAAAGAGAGAGAGAGAGAGTCGAGGTTGGCTTATTATTGGCACGCATTTGGATTTAGACCAGATTGAACAATGGAATTAACCATCATACCAATGCCAAGTTGAAAAAGGAGGCCTGAGGATGGCCTCCTCATCGTCTCTGACGTCCGATGTCTATGTCGGAGTTTGATACTATTTCTGTTTTGCTGATCCATCCCCATCCATGATGGTGATGGTGATGGTGGTGGGATGTGGCCACAGTTTGCTGGTTACGGCCATCGTTTCGCCATGAACACCATTATCAGCATCATAACATTTGCCAACCAGTTGGCTTAAAATGGCCTGGACGCGGCTGGAACTCGATTCGACTGGGAACTGGCTTTTGTTTGGCCGTTGGGCTCCAGCTAGTTCGTATATCATTATAAAAATTACCTACTCTCCATTTGGTTGGGCATGGCAAGGCAGTCCAGCCAGACCGGGCAGCCATTGTTAGTATTTTGCCATTAACGTTAACTCTTTGGCACAATCTGGCCGTCAAGATCTTATGTGGTTTTTTTTTTACTTCGCCAAAAAATAGCAAAAAACCCAAAACAAAATAAAAGCTTCTAGCTGTAAAATTATGAACCCTCGGCATGTCAATCTTCGGTCAACTAACAAGTATTGATAATAATTTTTATTCACTTACCAGGACTACCAAGGAAGACTGAGGAATACAATCGCCTGGAGGCGTCTGCATTTCGAGCATCGGCAGGTGAGGACCATTCTCTTCGACACCATCGTCCTGAAAATAAGATGGAAAAGCCGCTCATTAGACAAAATGTTTCGATTAATTGCAGACAAAAATCAAATCAAATGCAAAGTAAAAATATTAACGTAATGTGTGCGTGTGTGTGTGTGTGTGTGTGTGTGTGTGTGTGTGTGTTAAACAAATGCCAGTAAAAGCATATTTAATGTAGATACCATACGACAAGATGTGCTAAGATCTTAAGCTACTTTTGCTAGCCCCTTTTGAGCCCACCGACTGACACACTTGTCAAGCACAAAGCCTTCTCATTGATGCATTGACAGCTGCCATTGAATGTGTTAAGCCAACGGACCAAGTAAGTAGTCTTTACATACCTACATATATAATATATAAGTATTGTATACATACATATATGGTAAATAACCGTGAGGCTTTCATCAAAATATCATTTTGACAGGTGAGCCTACCAATTGCACTTGCTCTTGTTGTCATTCACAACTCTTAACGAAAAAAAAAAAATTAAAAAGTCCCACCAATTAAGCCCAATGCCTAGAGTTGACTTTTTTTGTGATATCAAAAATCTCCCCAAATATGATAAATTTTAAAGACTTTTCTGTTGCTAATCAGAAATACATATTTATTACATACTTTGGTTCTGCCTGTTTTACACACTTTAAAGACTCAATTACCCAGTGTAAGGCAAGACAAAATGCACCCCTCTTAACCTTCTAATGGACACTTTAAGAACATAAAACTTTAAATGAAATACGTAGTGCTAAAGGAAACAAAAAAAACAAAAAAATAACAAGCACCACACCAAAAGTAGAATGAAAATGGCGCTAATAATAATTTGGTTTATTGGCTTTAAAGCACAATGAAGACACTGGGCGGTAAAAATTGAGGGGCGTGCCAAGAGACCAAAGTGAGCGAGACAAAGAGCCCACCCTTGTGAGTGTGTGTGTGTGTTGTTGTTGTTTTTTTTTCCTTTCCATATACATATACCATATACCAGCAGCAGCAATTTCTATTATTTTTTTAAGCACTTTCTTGAGCTCAACGAGGGAGACGACGACGCACCTTTATTTAAATTTGCCTTGGCCAGTTGCAACAACAACAGCAGCAACTTTTGAGCTGCTTCGTTTTCCTTAATGGGCAATTTTCTTGGTAGTAATGGGCACGTTTTATGGACGCTTTTGTGGGGTGTTTATCGTGTACACACAAGACGGGTGGCCTGGCCAGGCCAAAGGGGGGAGTATTGGGGGTTGAGAATGGACTATGCAATCTAAATCGAGGGTTGACACCATAGTTTCAATAGTTATATAAACAATCTACCTAAATTTACTCGAATTCCCCTTCTAAAGTCAATCTTATTCAATACAACAATACTTTAGAAAACGTTTTAGTCTCTTCAAATCATTTTTTACTTCTTAGTTAACCTATATTATTCACTATATTATAATTTTACTAAGAGTAATCGGCCATTGGAGTCAAATCTGGCATTTTGTACTGAAAATCGTTCTTGGATATTAAACTTTAACGCCATAAATTGACCTAAGAACGTAAAATCTTTGTTTTTAAGGTCGAAATTTACTTTATTTACCTTCCCAACGATTCGCCACTGATTTGTTGGCTTATAACTTTTTGGAATTTAAATTTTATGATAGAATATTCTAGCTTTAACTCTGATTTGTTATATTCTGATTTCACCTAATTTTGGTTTGAGTAGGAAACAAACTTTCAATTTATAAAAAGAAACAATTTAATGTTATTTCATAATATTAATTGTGATTAACAAAATGAATATACTCTCATTTAAAGTCTTAAGAAAGGAAATTATAATTATACCTGTTCCCCCCTCATGCTAAATATCGAAAGAGACAATAATATAATTAACTAACAAATCAGCTTAATATAAAACGAATTCATGGGCAAGAAGCACGTGGTGAATGGCGGGGGAAAGGGGAAAGACAACGGGCAACTAAACCAAATTGTTCGCACATAAATCTTTGCACTAAAAATTTTATTGTCGTTTTTATTGTAAAGAAATAGAATAACAACAATAACAGCAACAACAGCAACAACAACTGAAAAGGCAGCAGCCAAACAGTCTGCGCTGCCAAAGAGAGTGAAGCAGCAGCGCCACATAAACACTCACTCAGTCTCCTACTCTCTCTCTCTCACACACACTCAAACACACACGCACATGATACTCATTCACTCATTTTCTCATTTATGTATGTAGTATTTCCCCTCCACCAACACATTTTGGCTTATCGTATCGTAAGTCTTTGCTTGCTTAATATCGTAAGAAGGCAGCGCCATTGCTGGCAAGCAAGAGCTTCTCTGTGTGTGTGAGTGCGAGCGAGATGAAGCTACTCTAGTGAGTGAGTGTACCAATACAATTGCAAATCAAGCGAAGGCGAATTGAAGGCGAATTCATTTGCCGCCCGCGAGTCAATAATAATAATAATAATAATAATATGTAATAAGAAGCTATTTTTCTTTCTTTTTCTTTAGGCCCCACAAGTTAATGATTTTTGTTAGTCGATTTAACCAAGTTATGCAATGTTAAATCAATAAAAATTGACTAAGCCAACTTTAATAAGAAAAATATTCTCCAAATTTTCTGCTTTCCTCTTTTTAGCTGCTTGTTTTAAAGAATAAAGAGAAAAATTGTGCTTTGTCTTGTTTTTTCTATTTTCCTTTGTCTTGAATTCATTTATCTATAAATAGGAGAACCTATTTTTGGTTCGACCCCATTCGCTGTCATTTAGCTGGCACTCTTGCTAAGTGTATAGTCCCCCCGCCCCACAACTCCTTCTCACCCACCCCCCAAAATCATAACATAACCATAATGATATAGAAGACTGAAGTGGCTGAGAGTGTTTGATAAAAATGGCGCTAGGGCCATTGATTAGAAGGCAAAAATGCATTCTGTTATCATCAAGTTCAAATGCAGTTGCAGTCAGTAACCGAAAAGCCAAACAGAAGAACTGACATACATACATCCCCCCTCACACACATCTGTTGAAATAAGGCTATAGACGAAACGAATTTTCCACATTTTCCATAGACCACTAGCCCTCTCGGTCGACCTCCATCGCCTCCTCACTCCCTCTTATTCATAGTCACAATATGAGTGTCTATTTTACAGTTATGTTTGAGTGTGTGTCTATTTCTATCTCTCTCTCTTTCTGTCTGTCTCGGTGTGTGTGTGTGTGTGTGTGTGTGTGTTTAGATAAAATTGTGTTTCGAAAGTGACAGTTGAAATGATTTATCACTTGCCAGTGACTGCAAGGCGCAAACGCCAGCTCCTCCCATCCTCCTAACACCCCCTCAGATGTTAGATGGGTTCCTTCTACGTACATATATCCACCGATTCTGTACCGCTGCTGTCGTCAAAGTTTTTAGCACAAGCTCTAGCCCCCCCCTCCATTCCCTGCCCATCCTCTGCTGGTGTTGTTGCTGCATGTTTGTCATTTTTGTGTAGAAAAATTGAAAATTGCTTTTTTCGTCAGCATAGAGAAGAAGACCACCATCCGCTGGCCATCCCCACCGAACCCCTCATATTCCCTAATATTCCCAATTCCTCTAGCTCTAGTTTTTATCACAGGCAACTTCATCTTTCCAATTTTCTACTATTTGGCTTTGTTCCCCCTACGTTAGGGGCTTCTTTCAGTCATTGTTGCCGTTGTTGAGTTTTTCATATGAAAATTTAATTCCGAAACGCCCAAAACCCCAACCCACACACAGACACACACCGCCTCCCTTCCCACCCATTTGAAGCAACTCCAACCTTCATCATTCCCGTGCGAGCTAATTTAAAAATTTTTGTAATTTTTTCGCTTTGCTCTTTTGGAATTTTTGCAATGCGCGACAAAATGATTTATGTCGCTGCCTGAACAAAATTAAAAATATTACAAAACAACACCAACAATGCTCACACATTTAAATAACATAAAAAAAAAAAATAAAGAAACATCAACAACAACAACACTTAAAGCTTTAAAATGAAAATGTTACTGTGGAAATTTTCATTTTGGATTTTCTCTCGGTTTTATGCCCAACAATTTCGTGCGACATTCAAAAAAAAAAGCAAAAAAAAACAACAAAACTCAGGATATATGTTTATATAGAAATTTGTTGAGTAGATGACTTCCAGATACCCTGTATTACCTAAATTTGGGTCTAACCAAGTTAATAAAGTTCTACAAATCTGCAGAAAAGCCTTTGGAAATCTTTTAATTGTGTCATTCTGTTATCCTCAAAGTTTTCATTTCTGTCTATCAATTATTTAAGGATTGGAATACCCTTTTATATCATATATAAACAGGGTATCAGCAAAAAAAGAATATGCAAAAATAAAATGAAATAAACCGCAACAATTTTTCAACATTTTGCACGTGTAAATTTTCCAATTGGTTGAGCGCGTAAAATGTGTGAGAGAAACCAAATGGGTGGCAGAGTGATGGGGGACGGGTGACGGGTGACGGGGGACGGGGAGGTGGGTCGAAGGCAGGAGGCAGGCCAGAGACAGATGAATTAAATTCTGAGGGTGGTTTTTCTGTGCCAACACAATAACTTAGTCAATGGGCGTGTCTCTTTCTTTTTCTCTTTCTGTCCCCTAGCTCTATGATTATTATTATATCTTTTGGATACATTAAAGTTAGTTGTTGTTGGTCGCTTCATTCGATCTTTGAGGCAGGTGCCACTGGAATTAATGATCACATTGTGGCAATGGCAATGGCAACTATGAATGAATAGGCGACAACAGCACCAGCAGGAACACAAAGGAAATTTGCATGAAAGTATCTTTTGGGGTTGGTCGTGTGGCACTGCCCATATGTGACTCTGACTGGCCAAAACCTGCGACAGTCTGGCTCTGGCCATTTGCATTGCCGTCGGCGGCTTTTGTATATGGGAACGGGTATGGCAAGGTGCGTTGTGCCCAAACCAAAAACAAATGCGACGACTGTAACAGACAAAACGTACGAAAAAAGAAAGCCAAAAAAAAAGATATCGTTTAACTTTTGACTAAATATGACGTCAGTTCTACACACTTATAAAATCAAAAGAAACAAAGTCATTTAATTTAAATAAAAAATGGTTATTAAAAGAAGGAATCGCTAATTATTTCTTCACATTCAATTAATAGAACTACATATTCCATAACTATAAGTACACAAAAATTAAATTTAGGAAAGTCATTTGAGTATCTAACAACAATTTCTTCTTGTAAAGAGATTATTCCATCCTTAAATAGTTATTATACCCTTCTCTGCAAGAGTATTACAATACAGACACAGGGATAAAAACACCCAAAAAGCCGCAGGGGCAGAGCTTTTAGTCTTTTAGTCTGGCGACTTTAGAGTTGTAAATGCAAAAATGTGTAACGACCAGATGAAAAATATAAGTAAATACATACATATATGTATCTATATGAAATGCTCGTAAATAAATATATATAAAAAAAAAACACCAATTGTTTACATGTACATATATAGGTACACATATCTGTTCATTTAGTTGTTTTTCCCACATCTTGGTTATACCCCGAAAAAAAAGCCCAGTTAACACGTAGTATTGATTAATAAATTGGCTACGGTTCGCCCATTTGAAAATAGAATTTCGAATAAGTCTTCGATAATACGGTTTATGAATGAATGAATGAATTGTTGGGGGATTTCGCTCTTGAAATAATTTCATCAGAGTTTGCGATTTCGATAAGGTTAAAAAGAATAAAACTTTGTAGAACAAATTTCTGATTACAAGATAACTCTTATCACAGATTGTCGTCCCTGACAACAATCAATGGCCGAGTGGACAACATTCTATTCTATAAGAATACTTTGACCAATATTTTAAAGTACAACATTTTCTTTTAGACAACAAAAAGGTATTGAATTGAAGCAATTGTTAAATGATTATGCAATTCAAACTCTTTGTAAAGATTTGAAGATACTTCATATTACTTTTGCATACAACAATGTATTGTAAATTTAATTATTTCCACTTTATTTTATATACACTTTTTTTTATCTCACAAATTGCATTTGGCATTTCATCTCTCACCCAGTTGTTGCCCCTTATCCATCCCCTCCTCCTCTGTTCCAAACCCCATCCATCCAATGAGCTGCAATTTTCTGTTGTTGTTGTTGTTGCTTTATTTATGGCAACGTTTTGCTTTTTGTGTAATTATTCACATGCACAAACAATTTCATATGCAATTTTTGTAGTGCGCCATTTTTTTGTTGCACTTTTTTTTATAATGCCGGTTTTTTTTTTCTCTCTGCTCTTGTTTTATTATATGGCCATCATGGCCGGAAGGTGGCGCTGCTGCAGCTGCTTTACGAGCAAAAAAAAAACAACAAAAACAGTTATCTATTTTTGCTCTGTCGCTGCCATTGTTGTTGCTTTCCGTTGCCGTTTTCACAACATTTTCTATAGCCAAAGTATTTTTGTTTTAAATACCCTGCAATCTGAGATATAGAAAGAGAGAGAGAGGGCGGATTTTAATTGCCTTTGTTTTTTGAAATTTACTTTTAGTTAAGACAGTTTAGTTTTCAACTTAATAAATTTTAATAAAAAAATATTACATTTCAAATCAATTTCCACTAACTGAAACTAAAAAAATAAGATTCAATATTAAAAAGCAAAGAAAATCTATAGGATTTTGATATGGTTACATACAAAAACCTAATAAAATTGATATAAAAAAGTCATGGATTTAGTCAAGGGTATCTAGAAAACGTTAACGAAAATTTTAAAAATTTTAGCATTTTTTTTTCCTCTTAATTTAAATGAAAAAGCTTTTCGCTCATAGTTATGAAAATAATGCATATACATATAGTGGGAGACAAAGCCCACAGGGGAAGAAAGAGAAACGAAGAGAACAGGAGAAAGGATGGCATGAATTTTTATATAAAAAATTCTAGTTCTAAATGGATTTACCTAAAAAATTGTGGCTTTAAAGTCTTAAATTCTACACACATTATTTCTCTTCTTTTTTTTTTTTTTTTTTTTTTGGGGCCACACCTCAGCAGACAAGAGAAAGAGCGAAAAACCAAAACAGGAACATGACAAACATGACTTGTAACTTAAGCTATGCAATTTTTGTATCTCGCTTGGATTTTTTCGTCTTTTGGTTTGGTTTGTCATCAGTTTTGGGCGACATCCTGCAGTTTGCAATGCTTCTCCTGCTCCTGCCACATATCGTTTTACACTTGAAATGAATTTGAAAGTCAGCAAAGGCAGCTCGTAATTCTTGTCTCGTGTTCCCACACACACACACACACACACACACACACACACACACACTCACACAGACACACACTCAGCATCAGCATCATCTCATGGAGGTTCTTTATCTGAATGCAGGCCCGCGACTAATATAAACGTACAATGGACCAACTTAAGCTGAAATGACAGTTGCGACATGTTTGCGTAGGCGTGTGCGATCTCTGGGACAGCAAAAAGCAAGTCAACCAACCAGCAACACCAACAACAACAACATCGGGAAGCAAATGTTTTGGTATTAATTTTTCTTGTTGTTGCCTCTCCTCCTCTGACAATAAACTTTATCGCATTCATGTGAATGCACTTTATGACACCTAACCAGAGAACCAACAACAGCAACAGCAACATGGAACTTGTTCTCCATTGTTGCCTTTGTATGCATGTGTGTGTGTGTGTGTGTGAGTGTGTGTTTTGTATTGTGTATTTACCTGCTTGTAATTTCCATTTAAAACGCACAAGAAATTCCATTTATATATGTTCATACTCAACTCTTAAATATAGAATGCGAATACTTTGAGTCAATTTTTGCACGACTTGATTTAAATTGTTAAGCATATCGGGGGAATATATATATAGGTATATACATACATATGTACGTAAGTATGTATAAAGTTTGGTATATTGGAAAGCTATTTTGTGGTCGCCTGTCTGACTCGTGACTGCTCACTCAGTCGTCCGTTCTGATGGTCACGTGACCCTAATAAATCACAGAATTAATGTTACGTAAAATGGAGTTTGCTGCCTGCCACTGCATTGGCATGATGTCCATCTATGGATGCTAGCAGGGAGTAAGTGCAAGATATCCTTAACCCAATATCATCATCATCATCATCCACCGAAAATGCCTGAGAACAAACTGTAGGCTGTATGCCTGGCGGAAATTGAAAAACGTTTGCGGCATTTCTGATAAGCAAAAGAAGAGAGTAGGACACCGAGAGGAAAATGTACAACTACTTAAAGGCATGAACTTAATTGTCTGATGATTTTTAATAAAGCACACTAGCCACAACTATGCTTTCTCTGTCACACACACACACACACACACACTCTCTTTCCCTCTCCCTCTCTCTGCACTTGCTGTGTGTGTTGCTTTCTTTGTTGCTCACGCAGGCGCAGATAGCCATAACATTGGCAAAAGCCAAGCGCCAACATTACGACCATTAAAAATACCCAAAACGACAACGACAATTTCCTCATTATCGTAAAATTTATTCAAGCAAAATAAATTCATTGGTCGTTAACCTTGACACTGGTTTTTCTTTTTTACAGTCAGTCACTCTCATCACCACCAACACCAACCCACACCCCCCTTAATATGAGTGTGTATGTGCTTGTGTTTGTGTGTCTATAAAATTCATGACATGATGCGTGTTAAATAGTCACTGCCACAGTAGACAATGAGAAAAACCTTGTTAAAACTTAAGGTATGTCTGCTTAAACTTTACCAGTTCATAAAGAAAAGCTTATATCATTTTCTTTTTCTTTTCTCTAAATTGTCCTTTGACTATATCAATGAATTGTAGGGGAAGGAAAATGCTTTGCAAAAATATGAAACATAAGCATGACTTTCATTTGAGGAGATTCTTTTTTTTTTCTAATAAAGTCTTGTTATTGTATGCATGACGGAGGGCAAATCAAAAGAGCACACACACAGAAAGAGAGAGGCAAAGGATACAAGCACAAATTACGCCTGCAAGTATGCTACAATAATCGATAAGTGTATGGGTAGTAAGGTTATTAGTGCGTTTGTGTGTGTTGCTTAGTTGGTTGCTTGGTTGGCTGGTTAGTTACTGCTTGACTGCGTTTTAGGCTGCCAGACACAGACACACACACACACACACATACACACACACACATACACACACAGACACGACAGTGCCATTTGTCATGGAGCCCGCGAGCAATTTTTCCCATTTTTCCGAATTCAGACAGTGCTCTGTTGCCTGTTTGTTGGCTGTTTAAAGTGTTAATATGTATTCTACTTGCTGCTGCATTTTAAGCCCACATTGGTGACAGTTTGTTGGCATTGTCCTGCCTCCTTCTATCTGTCTGTGTGTGTATGTTTGCGCTGTCATTTAAATTTCTGTTGTTTAAACTTGTTGAATTACATTTAATATGTGTTTGAAGTAAATTTTGCCATTTAATTGGTATTGTCCATAAAGCAGATATTGAATTTAGTTATATATATATATTGTGGTCTGCTTAACTGCAAATTGCAGAAAAAGCCATTTAAAAGAACAAAATAATAGAATAAAAAAATGGCAACCAAAATAAAATTAAAAGCATATAAAATGAAGAAAAGCTTGAGATTTTTGTTTTCTCCTTTTCCTTCTAAAGCTAGCCCATGTGTCTGTCTAAGTGTGTATGTGTGTGTGTGTGTGTGTGTGTGTGGCAGCTGTCTGTATGCGTATTGGCGAGAACTTGCGGATCCGACTCCAATTTCATCTACGTCTCCGACTCTGACATCGTTTGCTGTTGCCCGGCTCTCGTTTACGTCGTGTCCTAGTCGTCCTTCTCGTTCTTTATATAAAACCGAATGGAGCTGCTACCAAAAGGAAATGCTACACACACACACACAGAGCCACTGCAGCAACAACATAATGTTGTATTTTTTTTTTCTCCTATTTTTCTACATTTCTTTTATTTCCAGTCAGCAGAAAAATTCTTATACACAAGCTGCGTTTTTTTTTCTTCTTGCTTTTTATCCTTCTTTGTGTAAGTGTGTGTGTGTGTGTGTGTGAGTGTGTTCCAGGCAAAGCTTTGCTCTCCCTGTGCTTGTGTGTGTGTAAGTGTGTTTGTGTGAGCTGGAGCAGTCAGCTAGCTCACTTTTCTTTTGAATGATTCGATGATTTTAAGCGCCTGCGTTATATGAAAACCAATCGCATCAAAGCACCCCATTAAATTTCATCGTCAGGCATATATCCTTGCCACACACAGACACCCAAATAAGAAGAAGAAGCAGAAGAAGAGATGGTAGAAGAAGAAGAAGAAGACGACGGCGACGACAACGAGAACGATGGAGGACATGGCTTCTGGGATAGAAATAACAACAGCTGCTGCTGCCCTGTATGGCGGCTCCTGCCACTGTCCACTGTCTGCATCTCCTTTTACCAATGTTTGCTATATGCCAGAAGGGAAATCCATCAGAAAGCGCAGTCGCTGCAGCTGCTAGCACCGGCTCCAGCTTCAGCTTCAGCTCCAGCTCCAGCTCCATCTCCTTGCTGATGGGCTCCCCACCATTCCCCCATAACCCTATCGTTATTGTCATCATCGCCATCATCATTATGTGCTGACGTCGTAAATGGCTCTATCAGCGCCATTGTGTGCCGGCTCTTTTTCTCTTTTTTTTGTTTTTGGTTTGGCTGGTTTGTGTTTTTTTTTTTTTTTACTTTTCGGGTGACTCTCTGACATGTGGAGGCTTTGGTTTAACAGGGTGTTCGCTTTAAAGTTTTGTCTGCTTTAAAGTGCTTTTAATGGCTTCATATGAAGTCTGCTGAAGGAAAAGGAAAAACACACAAGTCATGGAGCTTGGGGTTTGGCCTTTTTATATACTTCACTTTCCATACATAGCCCAGTCTATCACCCGATCCGCCCGATAGTCCCAACCACTTTTTTTTTCTTTCTCTGTCTCTCTCTCTCTCTTTGTCCCTGTCTCCTTCTGGCGCTCTGTGTGTTCTATCCTGCCATAGGCGACGCCATCTTCCTCTGGCTTTCTCGGCTTTTGCTTTATTTGCAGTTCTCATCCTCGTTTCTTCTTTCCACTTGTATTTTCTTCTTTCTTTTTTTTTTGCCATGCTACTCTTTATTTTTTTTTTTCCTTTTTTTATGGCAAACATTTAATGGGTTTTTCAGAAAATTGCATTTTCTTCTTTGGCACTCTTTAGCCTTTTTGTTTAGCTGCTACTTTTCCCCGGCAAACTAAAGAGGGAGAGTCTCAGCTGTTGTTGTTGTTGCTGCTGCCGCTTCTACTTTTGCTGCTCCTGCTGCTGGTCCTGCTCCCGCTGCCGCTGCTGCTCATGACCATGGCTGCCATATTAGATTTTGAATGCATTTCCGCTTTTTGCCGCAGCAAGGAAACTTTTGTTCGCCCACTGCCTTCCCTCCCCATCTTCCTTTTGCTGCTCTTCTGTCTCCTCTATATATTTGTGTGTGTGGAAATATTTTCAACTGACTGACAGCTGTGCAGTGTGGGCGGGCACAAGGACGAGATTGTTGTGGGTGTATGCATGTATGTGTATGGTAGAGTTGGCTCTGGGTTGGCTGACTAGCTGGATGGCTGACTGGCTGACTGGCTCCTGGCTGCATTAAAACTTTGTTTCATTTTGTTGTTTTTGCTTCTGCTTTTGTTTGATGAAAAAGTCCAAGTTGTTGCGCAAAAAGTTTTTATGCAAGTTTTGCTATTTTGGCAAATGGATAAAATACTCTGCTTTTACCCACTACAACACACACAGACAGACAGCCAAACACATATACAAATAGTGAGAAGTATATATAATAACTGTCTATATACATTTATAAAGAAAGAGTGAGAGAGATAGCAAAAGCTTGGCTATCAATGCTAAGAAGTTTTAATCAAACTTTGTGGACAAAAAAAAAAAAAAAACAAGAGGAAAAGTAATTGCATTTCCCCAATGATAGTTGAAAGTTGAAATGAAATTCGAACAAACAAATTAAAGCAAACTGAACTTTAGCAAAAACTTAGCACTAAATGTTTGCGTGTGTCTGTGTGTGTGGTATGCCTTCTGCACACCTTTTCATTGGGTTGCCCCCTCAGAGAAAAACTGAAATATTTGCCATTTACTAAAGAAACATTTGCATACCAACAGGCGCTGGTCAAACATGCAAAACATTCCAAACACATTCCATTCCTTCGAGCGAGATATGCTAAAACGAAAAGACACACACACACACACACACACACACACATACAATCACATATTTGTAGACCAACTAGTTTTTTGGCCAAATTAAAAAGCCATTTATAGGGGCCTCAACCAATTTATTAGACAAATTTTTCAGTTTTCAGTTACCTCTAGGGCGGCAATTAACATATGTATGTATGTATTGTTCCAGCAACCGGTTAATCATTTACGACTCTTGACCACGAGAATCGATTATGTGACAACAGAATAAAAAATAAATTCGATCGGCGGCTATTTCGTCTATTCTATTGTCTATGCTGATGCGTTGATGATCTTTTGTGACATTTGATTGTCTTTTGTAGCATTTAACGGTTTCGTACGGCAGTAAATCTTTTCTCAAGGACAGAAGCAGCAGTCATCAGTGATGATTTAACGATGGATGGATGATCTTTTACTTGCGTCATTTAATTACCGTTCGACAGTTGATTGGCCATAAACATAAACATGGCTCAATGTGTTTAACGACTTGACAATAGAAGAATTTCCCATTTGACAATCTGTTAAATGGAAAACAAGTTTTCCACTTTTGCGTTTAAATGCACATCAATTGGAAATTGAATGCCAAGCAGGAGCAGGAATTGGGGAAAAGGCACATGCTCATATACTTGAAGTTTTTTTCAAATTGAAAACGTGTCCAACAGCCAGCAGTCATCAATTTTTAAGCAGGAGTAATCACTTTGTAAACGTTGGTCTGTCCCCCTCCCCCCACACCCACCGACGGCAACGGCAACAAGAACTTTTAGCCATCTCCTTTGGGGGTTGGCTAAAGTTGAAGCTAAACACAAAAACCGAAAACAAGATCCGGGTCCGGGTCCGGGTCTGGGACCAGGCACAAGGACAAGTACAAGGACTGCCTGTCTGACAAGTATGCCTCAAATTATTTCTTTTTTTCTATTCGCTTGATTTCCAAATTTCTGCACGTAACTACATAAAGTTGCAGAAATTTTTATACAATTTGTTGCATGCATAATTCAGGAGGACAATCGGCAGGATAACAGGGGACCAGTCGACTCGGATATTGTGGTGGATTTATGTGGAAACCCAGTGCGAGTGCTTTTATGGGTGGGGGGGATGAGCATAAGGAATTATGATGAGCATAAAAAGGAGTATGTGTCCTCCCCTTAGAAATTGAAAAGAGTTTTTGTGTTGAATTGAAGTGAACTCTCTTGGTAATGGAAACCCACTTGTGATCGAATATTATGACTGGTAAATCTCTTAGACAAGATTAAGTAACTTTATAGTCAATGGTTCGATGATGACTCAACAAAGAGATCATATTAGTAAAATTAATTGCCATTAAAGTTGAGCTTCGATTTATGTTTCGTGGATTAAAATTCTTATACTAATTGCCCATTGTCTAAGATCTAAAAACCGAAATCAAACAACATTAAGTCCGTGTTAATCTATCGTAGAAATAAGCGCCGCAATTTGTCTATCAAAATCAAACAAGATATGGCAAAAGTCCATTCACATTTAATTGGTTGAGTTTTTATTTATTTCGGAAATCGAAACTGCTTTTTTTTTTGTTTTCGTTTTTTGGCCAAAGTCAAAAAGCAAATAAGCAAATTTATTAAATTCTCATTTATCAAACATCATAAATCAAAGTTTCAGTTCAGTTTTCAGTTTCAGTTATTTTGGATTTTGTCAGCTGGCATAAAACTACAACAACAACAACCACAATATTTTTAAGTTTTTTTTTTATATATTTATTTCAAATGATCTATCAACAGTTGCCGTTTTGGCGTTGATGTTGATGATGTCTCTGTGTGTGTGTGTGTGTGTTTTTTGGTTTCTCGTTTTTTTGATTTTTATGGATTTCCCTGTCTCGCCTCGACTCTTTTTATGACTAGTTAATTTGGTTGGTTTGTTTTGCTGCTGCTGATGATGATGAGGATGGCTGCTTTTATTGGGCGCGATGAACTATAAAAAACTAATGTTTCACAAATATTTTTAGTAGTGCACTTGACAAGCAACGGCAACAGCCAACGAAATGAAATGAAACGAAAGCCCATTCTCGATGTCAATCTATCAAAAAATGTCTGCCCACTTTTACTTTCAATTTGACCTTTAGCTAACTGTCAAAATGGTTGTCAGAATTGTTGTTGTTGCTTTTGCATTTGACAGCTAACTCGCTGCGGCTGTCGCATCATTTTTCGCACTTTTGCAATGGGAAACAAAACGCGGCTTTGAACTACTAAATCATTTTTGACAGTTGGCAGCGCTGTTGACGTCGCAGTTGGGGAAAGCCCCCAGTAAGCAGAGCGCAGTTAACGTCAGCCGCACACTTTAACCATGACCTTGAGAACCGTTACACCGACACACACACACACACACACACACACACACACCCATACAGAGAGAGACAAAAGAGCGAATATATATATTTTTTTTTTGCTGCTTTTGTTTATGCAATAAATTAAAAGCAATAATTTTTCATCTTGAGGCAGCGAAGCTCGCTGCGTTACCAGCAACAGTTGAAAGTTCGCCCGCTGCGGCGCAGAGCATTAATTTTGTGTAAAGTTTATACACACACACACATACAGTAAGTGATAAAGCACCGCAATGCCAACGCCAACGCCAACGCCAGCGTCGACGTCAACGTCAATGGCATTGCCATTGCCTGGGCAGACATTGTTTTTAACTCGCTGCGTCTGCGTCGCCGTCTCTTGGCTCTACCTCTCTCTGCAATAAATACAGAGGCAAAAACAAAAAAAAAAAAAGAGTCAGCGGCAACACCAACAAAACAATAATTCAACTTGTGGCTATATGGGCCGCTGCTGCTGCTCCACATACTCGTAAACTGCAGGTTCAATGGACGCTTTGCGCCTGCGCAGGGCTCCAAAACAAATTGCAAGCAGTAGCCCTCTCTCTCTATCTCTCTCTCTCTCTCTGTCTGTCTTTCGTTCTGTGTCTGTGTGTGTTTGTGTGCCATTAATTCTAGCGCTTGCCGGCTTGTTTGACAGTTCTGACAGACGATTATTTAAAGTTGTGCTTAAATGCTCTCTCAACTGTATCTCTCTCCGTGTGTGTGTGTGTGTGTGTCTTTGAGCTTGGGCATGGCCATGGCCAAAGTCTACCTCCTCCTTCCTATCTCTTTCTCTTACTTGTTCATTTATTCAGTTGTGTCTCCCCTTTCCGCCTTCACATTGGCTTACCTCTTCCAGTAGACAAATTACATTTTTGGCATAACGTTTTTGTTCCTGTCTGCCAGTGGGTTAGTAGGTCTTTTAACCAAAAACCAAAATCTGGTCAAATAGCCAACATTTCTATACGAATTTCCAAGTTTAATTTGATCGCTAATTAAGTTACAAGTTGAAATTTCTTAACAATATTTTACCTCTTTTTAAGACTTTAAAATGAAATGGTTTCAAAAAGTCTTTGTCCAATTTTTAACTTTTCTATCACATTTAAGTACCATAATATATGAAACCTTTAATTGGTTAAGCATTTCAAATGTCTAATAAAAAGTTAGTTAGTGATTTAAAGTGCTTTAAATGCTTAAAAATCAATGGAAATTCCTATTGAAATGGCTGACACAGAGGATTGATTATGGACATGAAAAAAATTCAAAGAAAGAAGTAAATAAAAATTTACATTTATGTACATGTTTTTTTTTTTGCAGCTGCAGACTTCCAAGTCGACTTTTGTTGTGGCAATGAACATTATTTTAATTTATGACATTTATGTCATCTATGATCTGTTTCTCTTCTGTTGACTTCTAGCTCTAATAGAAACGCATAAAAGTTTAGTTAGTATGTATATAAATCCGCCCATAAGTGGCTGGCAGACTATTGCGCAATTTAACGATTTATAAATGCTTTTACACACCATTTTTCAATTTAACACAGCGTAACGTCATAAAATCGAAGCAGCTGCTGCCGACTTTAGACGGGATTTCTCTTCTTTTTTTTATGGACTCAAGGAGTTTAGCCAAGACACCAACCCAGCACTCATCCACACACATGTGTGTGTATCATAAATCAAAATTTGAAGCAAATATTCACGTGCCAGACGAGGCAAAGAAAGGAAATGGGCTGACTGACTGAGTGAATGACTGACTGAGGGCTCAGGGGCTTCACTTAATGAAAGCGAAAAGCGCTTCTTATATAATGATGAAATCGAGTGAGGACCATCCCACAAACTATCTGTCCTTTGCCATCAAACTGCCACTGCGCTTAGCGCGAAACACTGATTTAACTTGTTCAGGAAATGTGGCACAAGTTCATCATCGACATCGACTTGGGCATCAACAACATTCTGGGGCGTGGCCAGAAGCACGTTGAAAGCTACGAGACCGCCAATGTTCAATTTATGAGCCGCAGACAGTCCCCTCGTCCCCTGGAAAGCAGCCCTTGGTCTTGCCCTTGCCTTCATGTCTCTTTTCTCATTTTTTGCCTCATTTTTTCTTTTTTAATCGATTGTAGTTTTTAATTAAAATTTAACTTTATAATGATTTTTTATCAGCTGTCTCCGACCAGCCGCCAAGTCAGTTTAAGTCTAAATTAAAAAGAAATTTCTCATTTTAAGCAAGACAGGAAGAGGAAGAGCCACAGGACCCCGGACAAGGCTGGTGGCGGTGAGCAAACTGGGCGTGGGTTCATGAACGTGATCAGTAGCCTCCATTCCCCTTACCCTATAATACATATATATATATGTATATATAAAGCGGATTAATGACAGTCAGACAACAGAGGGTAGGGGAATCTGATCGCAGTGCGAGTTGGCCATTTGATTGATGTGCGAAACTCTGTCAGTCAGGGCCATAAAAAAGAGAGATCAATGGGTATCTAGTCGTTCTCTAATCTCTATCAGGGCTAAGGCAAAGCTTTATGTCTTTTTAGATATATTTCTATTTGTATTAATAATATAATAAATAATGTGTTAAATGGACTTAATGTGGAATGTCACTTACCATCATATGTTAGTTCTGAAGGATTGAGTGATGATAAGAACTTACCATCTGCAAAAAAGAGAGAGAGAGAGATAGAGAAACGTACATTAGTCACTATTAAAAATCGAATTAAGACCATTTATTTTCATTAGAGCTAAAAGCTAACTAATACAACAACAACAACAAAAACAAACCAAATGGCAACCGCATGCATTAAAATAATTATATATAAAATGATAAAATATCATCCATTTTTTTATTGTACATGTTTTTTTTTTGTTTCCTATCGTTTTCGATTTTTGCATAATTTGCACATTAAAATGGCAATAGTTCAATTTGGCCAGTTGCTTTTGTTGTTGTTGTTGTTCTTGTTGTTATGTCATTTTCCACACCTTGTTGTTGGTGCAATTTTTTATTATTAATTTTATTATTGTGCAGCATTTAATTTAATACACGATGCGCCGCATAATGTACAATAATTATTTTAAATTCACTTTGACAAGCAATTTTTATTGGCCCATCCCAGACCCCTCTCTCCATGCAGATATTCTGCACTTGCCACTTTCCATTACCCCCCTCTGCCCTACGTTTTGGGCCATGTTAATGTTAATTTAATATTTTTACATTGTCTCGTGTTTTAATTTTGTTTGCGGTTTGGCGCGTTTGTTGCTGTTTTTTTTTCTGCTTTCCGTTTTTTTCTTTTTTTGTTTTGTTATCATAAAACAAAAATGCAAATTAACGCACAATGTTTTTTATTGTTGTTGTTGCTTTTGGCTTTTTGTATTGTTAATTATTTATGGTTGTCAGAGGACTGGATTTTTTTTTTTTTTTGGCTTGGTTTCGTTTTGCTGCATTTTATTTGCACGCATTTTATTTTAATAAATTATTAAACATTTTTTGTTGTTGTTTGTCTTTTAATGGCTATTTAAAAAGACCTATCATAAACATTAACCAAAAGTTTTTGCCACTTTTTGCTGATTGTTAAACTAAGACAAGGTAAAACGGGTGGAAAACAAATGAAACTCTTTAACCAAGTTTTTACCCTACCTACCCCCACCCACCCATATTGAGATATTGAGACCTTCAACCTTTCTTCTGTATTCGTTGGTGTTTTAAATTTGTTGTAAGTTTTTTTTTTTTTTTTTGGTGTTGTTGTAAATAAATCAACGATAATTAACCTTCCCGAAGCGCGTAGAAATAATTTTACTGTCAATGTTGTCAACACTGACAGTCGAACATCTTAAATCATTTTGTTGTTGTTGTTGTTGTTGCTGTTGTTGTCAAACACACAGCACAATGAAAAACAAAACGAAATTAAAAAGCGCAACATCAACGGACACTAAACACGGTTAAATGATCAACGCGCCCCGAAAATGCCAAATGCGCAGAAATAAAATGCCAATTCGCACTCGTCGCAATGGCGACGACGAACATGATGATGATGATGATGATGATGATGAAGAAGGAAGAGGAGACTCCATGGAGGACTCCTTTTCAGACTCGCGACAAAACACCTTTTCAAAATGCATGGCAAACAAGTTGAGTAAGTGTGTATGTGTGTGTGTGTGTGTGTGTAAAGGGGAAAGAGCTCTATATCTGCGAGACTGATGCGTAGACGTCAAAGTGCGACTGATGCTGCTTTTGCTGCTGTTCTTCTGGTGGCAATTAAATGCCTTCAACGCTAGTCGTTGCCAACGCCTTAAACTGCCGCTGATCGCCCTCCTTCAGTGACGACCACAAATAACGCCCAAATATGGCGCAATTTCATTCGCAATGCAACGAATCGATGCCACCGATGCCGATTCGATTCGTTTCGATTCGAATCGATTCGATTTATTTATCACCTGTCGTTGAAAATTGAAATTGCATTTGCCTGGACTCGAACTGGGAACTTGGGCATTGCAGTCCTGAGTTGGAGAAGTTGAAGTTGGAGTTGGTCTTGGCCAATTTCAATTCCAATGATGCTTTAGTTATCTCTTTGTTGTTGTTGTTGCTGTTGTTGCTTTACTTTGGCGCTCTCCATTCATTGTCAACAATTAATGAACGACCACTCTGGTCGATGGGCGTGGTCTTTTTTTAATGAACAGTACAATTTTTGCTTTAGTGTATCATTTGGTCTTTGGCAAAAAAAAAAAAAGAAAAGAAAAGAAACCTTTTCTATTAGCAAAGTTGGAGTAGAGTCCAACCGAGAGAGAACTCATCAACATAATGTAAGACGTTGCTTGGGGCGATAATGAGCTATAATGGAGCACAGACCTTGGTCTGGGTTTCTAAAAGCCGATTCCCTCGTTTTTCGATTTTTCTTCTCTTTTTTTTTGCATATTTAAAAGGCACTGAACACTGATCGACTAATCAGGCAGAGGCAACAGAGTTTACTTTTTGTCTTTTTTTTTTGGTTTTTTTTTTTTCAATGGTTTGAGAAAGAAAGTGCCGAATGGAGTTCGCCCAGTTGTTTGGCTTATCAATGCACTTTGCTGGCCTACACGTAAACCTACTTACATGCGTTAACTTTTTGTGCGATAAAGAGCCACGACGACGATGAAGACGACGGCGATGATGATGATGATGATGATGATGGCCAGTTAGAGAATTGATTTCAATCATTGGGCATTTTAATAGGGAAAGGAAGGATGTGCGCTTGATTGGCATAAGGCAGGCATGAGGTAAGGAGTCATTAGAGCGGCAAAGCAGGGGCCAAAACGAACTCAAAGTTTTCGTGCCAGTGTGCGCTTTTACGCTTTAGTGGATAGACACTGAAACCGGGGAGACCTACTACTAGCTATTTGTGTCTGGGTGAAGGCAAGGAGCTTGAGCTAAGTCACTCGGCTCTAGAGTCTTGAGGCTTGTGGCATGCCGACGTTTTTTGTAGCAAACAAAATTGTCGACAAATAGTTTACACAAGCATGAAATTTTGCTGCTGGGCCCCAGACAAACGAGGCCAGCCATGGAACAGCCAACAGTCTGACTACAAAGAATGTTGTAGCTTTTGTGGTTGCAGTTGCTGTTACCGGAATTTGTGCTAGAATTGCAGCTTAAAATACTAAAGCATTTTTTGGCCTTAAGCAAGATATAGAGAGGAACATCAAGCCAGACAAAAGACTTGTTGTAATATTGGCTTAGGCTAAACACCTGCCAATTCTCTGGCCATCTTTTAGACCAGCCATTTGGGTGGCTTGTATTTAATTAAATTATCTGGTCAAAAGTAGCAGGAGAACCAGCTCGCTCTCTCTCTTTCCCTCTCTTTCTCTTTGTGAACACGGTCATTAATTCATATCAAAAAGGGTAATTGAAAACCGCATAAATTAAAACCAACAAAAAACCAAAAATAAAAAAAATAAATAGCGCATTTTTATTATCATATTTGCCTCCTGCTTGGTTCCTCTTTGCTCTCCTGTTTTTTTTTTTCTGTTTGGTTTTGACTGGCATACCATTGGGAATATATACATATATGTATGCCTACATGGTCGGCTTTGACATTTGGCTGCATTATAGTTTAATCTTATTAAAATATTTATTTTTATTAAAATATGCATGCAATTTGTTAATTTAACTGCTGCGTTTGCTATTTCCTCTCCACTCTGCATCAGTCCATACCAATTTATTTATGCTGCCGTTTTTTGTCTTTCCACCGATTTTGGTTGACTTGGTTTTTTGTGGCATCCACTGCGCTTAATTGCATTTTGCATATGAATTAATGAATTTTTTATCAGCCCATACACCTACACACAAACAGACACACACATAGATAGATATATGCCATATAAGCCTATATATTTATATATGTACATATCGTATTGCATATGCAAGCTTTATTTATTTGCATTTTTTTATGACACTGATAATGCAATGAAAACAACAAATGCGCCAACCACAGAACGTTCTGTTTTTTTGTTGTTCTTGTTGTTTATTTGTTATTTGTCATTGTTGTTGTTTTTCCGTCTTTTTTTGTTTTTTGTTGCAGTGTTTTACTCATTTTTTTCAATATTTAATTTCATTTGTGGTTGCCGGGGCCCGCCCACAAAAGGGACAACTATATAGAGACAAAGCTAAAGAGCAATTGAGATAGAGATAGTCATAGAGAATGAGACGCCAAGCGCATGCAATTTGAAACAAATATATACAAATATACTAGATATGGCCATATGTTAATTTCTAAAGGGACTCATAAACCGAAAGAGTCGGTCATAACTTTTTTTCAAAAACTCTAGTACAAAATTTGTTCAAGTAATTTGATTAAAATGTTTATTGAACTTGTACATTTAATTAGTCATTTAGTGAATTAGTACCAGAAATAGAATCAACATTAAGCACTTTCCATATACTAATTATAAACCTAGAAATTCTAGAAACGATTCTCTAAACGTTTTGCTTGACATCTAAGTTGAAAGAATGAAATATAAGAAGAATTTTCTTTGGTAAATACTACTAACTTATTAACTGAAAAATTGAAAAAATGCTAAATGACCCTCTATCAGCATATAAGTATATAGTTTAGACTTTCAAGGCAATCTAAATAATTCCAACTAAACATAGCTAAAGCCATTAGAACTCCCAAGTCTTATCTAAAGCTTATTAGAATAGTCTTTAAAACATTATTTACACTCTTTAAGGTAATGTCATTATACCATACACCCATAGGGTGAAAATGGTATATTAAAGTCGCTAAAATGTATGTAACAGGCAGAAGGAAGCTTTTCCGACCCCATAAAGTATATATATTCTTGATCAGCATCAACAGCCGAGACGATCTAGCCATGTCCGTCTGTCCGTCCGTCCGTCCGTCCGTCCGTCCGTCTGTATGAACGCCTAGATCTCGGAGACTATAAGAGCTAGAGCCACCAAATTTGGTATGTAGACTCGTGTCATATGTACGCTTATCGAGTTTGTTTCAAATGTTTGCCACGCCCCCTACCGCCCCCGCAAATGATATAAAACCGATTTTCTCAAACACCATAGCAACTAGAGACACAAAATTTGGTATGTATATTTGCTAAGTAAATGCGCACGTTTTGTATTTGTAAAAATTTTGCCACGCCCCCTACCGCCCCCGCAAATTAAATAAAACCGATTTTCTCAAAAACTATTCTAGCTAGAGACACAAAATTTGGTATGAATATTTGCTTAGTAATTGCGCACATTTTTGATGTGTAAAGATTTTGCCACGCCTCTTTCCGCCCCCGTAATTTGAAAAAACTCGATTATCTCCCGTAATTTTCAACCTTGTGCAATCAAATTTAGCACACTTAAATTTGATACTAATATCCAGCAAAATACCAAATTTGATCAAAATCGGAATAAAAATAGCCAAGTTATGCATATGAACGTTTTTCCATATGGCCGGAGTTGGCCGTTGGCTGGTGGGGGCGCTAGGGTGCTCGAATGCTTGAGTGAGCGAAATACTAAGATATGCTTCTAAAAAGCATGCAAACAGATTTTTTTTAAAATACGATAATGCATTGGTTATTATAACTTTAAAATATTTGTTTTACTGGTGTATGGTATATCCAAGTCGGCGAGACGACTTACTTACTTCATTTTAATAATGCAAAGAAGAGATGAATATCTTATATATTTTCGAATATATATCCAAATGGAGTATAACCAATGACCACTGCTATCATTAACAAGTCCTTGATGAATGCATTTCAAACATTTATTAACAGATATCTGTCAGAAAGATCAACATAGTGTTTCAATAGTTAAAAGTGCCACGCAACTCGTTTGAGCCATAATCTATGAGAAAGGCTAGAAAAATGGGAAAAGGGTTTATAGCTTCTCTGTATGTATGTATGTATGTGTGTGTGTATGATATCGTAGCAAGTTTCATTAAAATGCAATTAATATAGGTTTTCAGCACATTTATGCCTTGGGACCCCAAAAGGCAAATTAACCAAACTAGGCGGCAACTAAGTCGACAAGGCCCTAGGCCTAAAACAACAAAAAACAAAATACAGAAAATTAGGGTGCGTTATAATTAATAACATTTTCAACAAAACACACACACACACACACACACACTCAATGTTTACCAACATTTCATTAACTTGGCATTATAAGTGGAGAACACCGAGCAATGCAATTGTCCTAAAACTCGACAAGAGACACGTGTAACTTATATTCCATATGCAAAAGAAATGCACGCAACTAAACATAACTATAGACATACATATGAATATTTATCTATATAAGGTATATATATTTTGTATGTATGACTCAATCCATTAACGTTTTGATAAAAGATCTTTATGACGACACTCGAAGCGACGGCGGCAATCATCATCATCAGCAACAATAACAACAGAAACAGCAACAGAAATTGCTTTGGTACGTGTCAGTTTGAAAAGAAAAGACTGACAGTCAGATAGACAGACAGAAAAACATACACACACACACAGAGAGTGAAAAGTAATTGCGTTTAAATGCGTTTACATTAAGCCAAAATGCAAGCCAAGTTGGACAGTCGAAAAATGTTGTTGTTATTATTGCCTTGTCGGTTCGGTTGGCCTAATTGCGGGTGCTGCAGGGGAGGGGAATTACCTCTCTATCAAGGACAATTATTATTACACTTGTAATGCGACCATTAATGGCATTATTCATTTGAAATACAACAACGACAACAACAACAACAATAAAAAGAAGAAACACAAAGTGTTACACCATATCCGGAATACCTAAAAAAAAAGAGTATAAAAAAGAGAAGACACAGGGGCCAGGTCTGCTGGATATATCTTTATCTCGACTGAGCGACTTTACGACATGCTAAGCCAAAACGTAAAACACTTTACATTTCCCCCCCACACACAGACACACACACACACATACACCCCTCTCCCCTTAGCCCTGAAAGGGTGCTCTGACTGGTACTGGATTTGCCTTTGGTCTGTGCCTTTCGGGTTTGCTACGACTTTACGACTTTTTAATAGTTCTCACATATTTTTTATAGATTTTTCTACGCTGCTTTCTCGTCGTCTCTCTCCCTCTCTCTTTTCTTCATTTGCTATATGCGCTTTGATGGAAATTATTTGTTTTTGTTATTTTGGCCAGCCCATAAAATTGATTTCCTTTTTGCGTTCGGTCTCGGGCATTTACTCAAAATCGAAGATGTTTAATGGGGTATATCAAGTCAGAAGTAAACGAAGATTAGCTTTGATATGTTATATTAGAATTAAAGATTATAGTTTGCCAATTTCATTTAACATATAGAATAGTTTTTTTCAATTCATTTAAAAGGTCATTAGTAAAAGTTTTCCTGGGTAACTTTCAGTCGATACTTCAATCCTCATATATGTATATGGAATTTTTGTTTCTTCTTTTCTTGTAGTTGTTGTTGGTGTGTGTGCTTTTTTTTTTTTTTTTTTTGCTTTTTGCCTGTCATAAAATTTATGTTTATGTCGTAAAATTTAGTTCGATTTTTGTGGCTGTTTTTGTTGCTGCCTTTTGATTTCGTTTCGTTCCTCTTCTGTCTTGGCACTAAAAACAATCAATGAAGTTGTTGCTATTGTTGTAGTTGTTGCTTTTATTGTTTTTTGTGTGGACCACACCAGGTGTTAGAGGAAAAGGGTTTCTTTCTTTTTCTACTAGAGACAATGCTGCGTATACGCAATATCCTTAAAGAAAGCTCTTGCTTAGGGGTGAACCAACAAGGAGGAAGGGAAAAGGTGGCATTGTCGCCTTGCTGATATAAACAAACGACTGACATTTATTTTTATTACACACCTTTTGCGGGGGGCTTTCACTTTGCCTAGTAGATTCTAGTTATTTTAATGCACATTTCGTAGGCAATTCCAAATTAGGCAATGTTTGCCAATGTACTTGGCCACCAGCCTGTCACCCCCTCTATCCCGTTCAAGGTGTTGTACGGGGGTTGCTACGGGAGTCCTTTTCGCCCTGCTTATAAAAAAGTAATTTTCTCATTTCTTGTTCTCGTTCGAGGCTTTTTGTATATTAGAAGAAATGGCTTTATTTATTTCTTTATATGTAAGTGGCGGCAAAAACTTTTTGCTCGATTTCTTCTTCAGCTTGTGCGTTCCTTTTTTGTTTTTTCTTTTTTGCTCTTTTATACCCTGTATTCGAAATGAGAAATTGGGTAATCAGAGCAAAGGCAGCTTTGAGGAGGTAGATATTCTTTTTTTCAAGATGCCAAATCAAAGATATTTAAGGGAAAGTCTAAAACTAAGAAACTTCATTCAAACTATTAGAAGCCTAAGTATAGGGTATCTACAAGTCGTTGGCCCTACTTAAGGTTCAGAGTCTTTTATTTTTTGGAGTTGGTTAGTATCATTTTTGTTTTTTTTTTCGTTTTTGCTCTTGGTGTATTCGTTTTGCTTGTGCCCCGTTAAATTGGCAAGTTTGTTGTGCTAAGTTTTGGGTCTCGGTGCTCGGGCACATAAATTAGACGCACAAATTAGAAATTATGTGCGCATTTAAATGTGAAGAGGAGACGACTCCAGAGTTTGCTCCAGTATCCCGGCTGCTTTTGGCGTTTTTCTCAGTCTCAGTCTCAGTCTCAGTCTCAGTCTCTCCCTGTCTCTGTTCCATATGTTGGCTAATGAAATGGTAGTGGGGAAAAATGCCTTGGACGTTGGTTATGCCGGGTTTTCTCAGGGTTGGGGTTGGCATTGGGGTTGGGGGTATTCGAGCTGGCGCTGTGCCTGTGGCTGGGTCTGGGGCTGCCTTTTAGTCAAACTCAATGAATATTTGAAGAGGCGAAAAAAAAAAACCAAACAAAATGGAACTTTTTCTGCCACGGCGCCATTTGGCGCTACAAAGATATTTTTTCCATTGAAAGCATAAGGCAAAAGTTGTTTAAATTTAGCCCCACACATGTACACCCATGAGTGTGTGTGTGTGTGTGTGCATGTGGGGGTATGGTGGGTGAGGGTGGAAGAAAAGCAATTCCACATTTGCGTTATTTGTGCTCTTGTCTTCATTTTTCTTCTTTTTTTTTTTGGTTTTTTCATGGAGACATGAAACACAATTGACAATGTTATTTGTGGACAGAACATGACACAAAAGGCAGCCAGATGGGTTCAATGATCGTCACCAAAAAAAAAAAAATAAAAACAAGCAGAAGACAGATCACTGATCACACTCTGGTCTTTCAACTTTCAGATGTTTATATTTAAGTAATTCAATTTGGCTGCCATCATCAAAGGAAAGTCTCCTTTAAGAATTGCTCAACTACCTTTATTACTTTTGGAAGGCCACTTTCCTCCCCTTCTCTCTTTGCTACAGATAAGATCCTAATGCTACGCTTATGACTTTTATTCCACTCTCTGATATTACAATTTCGACAACTTTATTTCCGTTTGCCTGGCACCTACCCAGGTCATTAGTTTGTCCACCCACCCCAAACCTATTGCTCTTACTAATGTCATTTATCATTAGGCGGCTAGCCTACAATTTTATACTAGTTATCAAAAAAAAAAAAAAAAAAAAAAAGAAAGAAATACATAAAGTCTAGAGTGTATTCATACAACATTTTCTTCCTGTTGACGCAAGATAATTTGCTTTCACTTTGCTACCATTACAAAATGTCAAATTTTCTCGGCATACACAGACAGACAGACGGGCGGACAGACAGAGCCACGCCCCCACCCTGGTAAGGCAAACAAAACGACGCCCCTGACGGGGGTATAATGTTGTATAGGTAGTTACCAAGTTAGGTTGTCGTTTAGAATTGTTGGTTGTAGGTGGCATAACAACATGGTCAGGTGACTACCCATACACGCCCAGGCACAAGCGCATAATTTGTCATTGAATGTTTGAATTCGGGTCGTTCTGGTAATGTCTTAGGTGTTGCTGGTGAATGTTTGCATAAAAAAAGCACTAGAGGACTAGAGACTACTACACACTATTTTGTTTTCCTGAAAACCCTGAAAAAAAAAGAGGCAGTCTAGCATTTCACTTAATGGGCGTGTGTGTGTGTGCCCACTCGAGAAATTGTTGCTGTTGTCCTGCCTCTAGCATTTGTTGCTTAATTTGCGGAGAGCATTTAAAAAGCATTTAGGCCTACACTGGTGTCCAGTAAAAGTATGTCTAGCTTTTAGTTCCAGCTTGTCTGCTATCATCTGCCATTGATTTCACCGACATGTAGCTATATCTCTGCCTCTATTTGAGTGTGTCTGTGTATGTGTGTGTGTGAATTCTCTGAGGTCGTTGGGGCTGGCTGCCATTTAATGCATACACACACACACACACACACACACACTAACATATAGCCATATAATTATAATTGCTGATAAATGTTTCATACTAATAAACACTTATTGCGGGGATCGGGCAACTGGGCAAAGGGGGGACCCATCGGGATCGGGACGTGTGACGCTAATGACACTTGGCGTCGTCAGCGTCGTCGTCGTCGTCGTTGCAAAAATGAAATGATTTGTGTGAGAGATTGCATGCCTTGCAGTGATTTGTGATTTGTGTGTTGAGAAATGCAATTTTAAACGGGGAGAATTTGCGACGACTGCAACTGGCAACTGGCAACTTGATAAGCCACTGTCATCAGCAGCATGCAGTTCTTGATAGCTCTATTAACTGCCGATCCCCTCTGAACCCTTCCCGCTGACAATGTTTCCACCTTCGACTACAACTTGCCAATCAAAACAACCTCCTAAAAAATGGCAGCAACACAAAAATCATTTCATATGAATGAAATGCGAAAATAATGAATAATAAAAGTCAAAAAGACATGATATTTTTTTGAATGACGATCAAGTCGGCATTATGCAGTAAATAAATGACCTCTACTTCTCTTATCAGCCTTTCGCCATCCAGCTGTGTCTAATTTATGCCACAGCCAGTGTGAGACCTAAAGCAAAGATCATAGCTACATATATTATAATGATAAGTTTAAACCTAGACAAATTTCAAGTCAAAATCGACCACCCAATGAAAGTTCCAAGAATTTCATGCCTTAAAAAACATGAACAAAGCAGAAGAAGAAAAAAAAACCGGCAAGAAACCGGGAAAGGAAATAGGAAGTTTGCATTTTGTCTGCACGCGGCAACCCTCCTGCAATTGTTGCTGCTGCTGTTGATGTTGGTGTTGCTTGTTTGTCAACTGAGTTTGGGTATCTCTCAGTCCACCCTGAAAGCTGGTGTTGATGATTCTGTTGAGAGAGAGAGAGAGTGAGCTAAAGCCAAAAACCCAATCCAAACCCAAGCAAAGGGAAATTCGATGCGCATTCTATTCATTGGCGTGTCGGGTCTACGAAATATGATAATGTGAGGCCAAAACGGGGAAAGAAAAAAACGCAACAGTCAGTTCGTAAATTTTCATTGTAAAATAAGAACGAGCGTTCATCGTTCAACATTTACCGTGTGCCAATCCCTTGTGTTCAGGTCGGTTCAGTTTTTTGTTAGGGGATGAAGATGTATTGCCCTTTTGTGCAATTTGACGTAATGTTACATAAGCTCTACCCGCTTTCAAAAGTATAAAGAGGAGAGAGGAGGAGGGTACTTCTCCTTCATTCTCTCCTTCTCATTATAGCTACACATCGCAATATTTCTGTTTCAATTTTTATGATTGTGAATTTTTGGGTGTTAGTTAGGTATACACACACACACACACACACACTCACACATATGTATTCATAAACGTGCAGCAGCTGGTGCCTTTTATTTGGAAAGGGATTCATTCTCGTCTACGGGCAGATACAACACAGATATGGGCAATTCTTTTGACATGGAGTATCAGGGAGTTTTGTCGTCTATACAAAAGTTCTTTCATTTCAATTTTTAATGCGTAAAATTTTAATTTTTTTACTATTGTTGTTGTTGGTGTTGCTGTTGTTGTTGCTGCGCCACGTTGGTGGCGGAAATTGTGTCAGAATTTTGACAAAAGAGTTAAAAAGTTGTGGGAAATATTGTATCAGGCAGATGTCATTATGAATTTTAAGATCACATTATTTTCCCTGTGAGGTGCGAAACGTTTTTTATTTTATTTGATGAACTGCTAAAAGAAATACTAAATGCTTGAAGAGATTTGCCAAAAGATCTTTCCCAAAGAATTATCAGAAAAGAAAGTCTGCGATTGTAATTTTCCATTTTAAATTTGACTCGGTCCCCTGCAAGAATTTCAGTCCAAAATGTAATGCAATTAAAAGCAAAACCAAAAGAATGCTTTCACAATAGGCAAAAAGGAAATGCAAAATGAAATGAAAAGAAAAAGAAACTCCCAGGCCGTCTTCCATGAGAAACTGTCAAGCAGCATGGACAGAAGGGGGACAAATGGATGGAATGGCATGGCATGGGGTGGAGTGGAAAAACAAATGAAAATTGTCTAATTGTGCGTGGTAAGATAACAAACAGCAAGCCAGCAGCCCAGCCTGGCTATAGTTTCCTGTTATTGTTATTGTAGCTGTAACACATTTCATCAATGTAAATAAGCAACAACACAACAAAAAAAAGAAATGTTCTGCGACAACAACAACAACAATAAAGATAATCGCCTTAGTAGCGAAAAGTGCACTCGAGGCACTGCGACGACTTCGACAACGTCCATAAGGTCATGTCAACCATGAGGATGGGAATTGTGAATGACGAGAAAATGAGGCGGCTGCGGCTTAAAGGCCGCAATGACAAAAACAAGCTGCCACAAACACAACATACACACACACACACACACACACACACACACACTAGCCTAGCCACCCCTTGAACTTTAAAATTGTAACAATTGGCAATTGTGTGGGTCTTGTGGCAAAGCGTAAAGGATAACACGCACTTCTGAGGCAAAAAAAACCCCCCCTCCACCACCATCAGCTCTCCCTAACCCTTATCCTTACCCCTACCAAATAGATGGCTTGGCCCAAGCCATGAAAGTTAATTTACGTCACGCAGCATTTTCAATCAATGTCAGCAAGAGAAAAGTGACGAACCACGGGAATATACATACATACAAGTCCACAAGGGGAGGGAGGAAGGGTACTCTGTAAAAATAGGGTAGGATGTGTGGCTCTAAGTTGACTGCTGCCCGCTGTTCTTGTTTATTTTCATTTTCGCAGCTCAAAGGCAATCAAATTGATCTCATTTTGATTTGCATTTAAGCGACACTTGAGCCTGAATTCAATCTAAATAAACACACACACACACACATAGAATTCACATAGACACTCTTGACACTTATCGCTTGGGTTTTTTGGGTCTATAATTATGCTATAACAAACATCATCACCATGATGATAGATCATAATTTCCATTCTCTTCTACTTTTTTTCCAGCAATTTTCCCCAGTTTTGTCTTTCTGTTTCCTAGTTGATGAGGGTGATCTATAATTATAGGCTTGAGTTGGGATACCCTGCGCTCTAACTTATAACTATTAATTGCTTGAATTATTTATATGGAAAACTAACTTGGTCGACGCCCAAATTGACTTGAGAGGGTATTAGATAATTACATATCTGTGACTTGAAAAATTCTAGAATTTAATTTCTATTTTCTCACAACTTTATGTTGTTGATTGCTCATCTACAATAAAATGAGATTCAATTCAAATGTAAATTAAATTATAATTCTGTTACTAAGTTTGCTTCAAAAATTCTAAAGAAATTCATAGAATTTCCACATCTAAATTAAGAGCTAAATAAGGATTTCCCAAAGATCTCCATTTTAAATCAGTTTTTGATGAAATTTTTAGAAATTAAAATAATTGTCAAGTGTGAACAAAAAATATCTGACCTCGTGCTATTTTGTTTTTTAAATTTACTTGAGAATTGTTTGATATTTATTCACTTAAAGTCCTTTACCTTTACCAGGCAATTTTGCCCTGACCTCATAAATTTTGCAACCAACTCTTGAAAATTCAAAATTCGGGAAAGGCATTTCCTTCAGTTTCTTTCCCTGCCCTCTTTTTCTCTCTCTCTCTCTGTTTCACTCTCTCTTGCAGACTTTCTTTATGCTTTTTGCCAAGGAAAAATTCCTGTCAAAATTGATAAAAATCACATTTTCCATTTGAATAACATTTTACGAATTCGTGCATAAAATTACGGCGAACCCTCCAAAAAGCGGTGACGCTGCCCTCCCACCCCTCCGCACATATATCAGCCACTCTCTCTCTCCTTCCCTTTGTCTCACAGCCATTGCAATGGAATTTCACTGGAGAAGCAGAGAATATCTTTTGGTTACCACATTCCTTCTCCGTCGTCATGTCTACTTAAAATGTAGAAAATATCTATTTGCTACGCCCGAAATACGCGCCGCAAATTTCCCAAAAAAAAAAAAAAAAAAGAAAGAAAGAAATGACAAAGAACTAAGTGGTAGAGGAATAATGTATATATATATAGAAGCGATGGGAAAGGGGCTTTTTGGGTGATGCCATTTTGCCTTATCGTAATATGAAAATTTTGTACGCTCTGTCTCTCTCTCTCTTCTAACACAAAAATTATTCAAGTGTAGATAATTTTCATATTCTCAAGCACACGCAGCAAAAAAAAAGTGCAACTCAAACTATGCCAAAATTTAATTTGTCTACAAAGTAAAGCGACTTGTAGATAAATCAATCAAAATGGCGCGTTGTCGTGTCCCAAGTACGAGTTGTTGTTGTTGTTGTTGTTGTTGTTACTGGTTGTTTGTCGGCTTGCTTTAAAGTTTTACAACAACTTTTTGACGTCAGTCAGTTGGATTGGCTTTGGATTACCGCCTAAGACAGAGAGAAACAAGAATGAAGATGAACTTGGTCTATGGCCAAAAAGTTATAGACTCTTTTCTAGTTTCTTCTTCTTGTTTCGTGGGTTGCCATTTCTATGGAGGGGAAACTGCATTATCACCATGGACCTAGCACTCAACAAGGCAAACGACGACGACGATGAGAATGACGATGACGATGACGATGACGATGATGACGACGAGTGGCCCAAGAGTGTCTTTTTCGAGTGTTGTTTTCTGAGCGCTTTTGTTGCTTGTTGTTGCCGGCAAATAATAAAAAAAAATACAAAAAAAATAAATAAATAAATACTACACACATGCACACACACACACACACGCAGAGAGATTCATTTATGTACACATAAAAATATATGTATGTATATTTTTTAGTTTTGTTTTTGTTTTTGTTTTCTTGCCTATCACCATAAATAATTCAACCTGGAGATGAAGCTCCTCCATCCTCGCATAAAAATCTTCAAAAAGAAGCGCCAAGTGCAAACTACGTCAGTCGCACTCAAAAAAATAATATTGAAAAATCTACTTTAACTTTGCTGTTACCCTAACCCATCGAAAAGGGTATACACATTAACGAAACAGATAATATTTAAATGAGAAATATATTTCTTGCGAAACTAGGTTGTAAAAATTTCAAAATTAAAAATTCAGATTTAAAAATTCAGATTTAGGAAAAAAGTTAATATTTTACTGTTTTACTATAAAATGATATTTAATATTTAATGTATCCGAAATCAGTTAAACTTTTATCTATAACTCTATATAGAAGGTGTTGCTATAGAATGAATCGCTTAAGTTATCTTGAGTTTGAAGAGTATCAAGAGTATAAATACTTCGGTTCTTTTTGGCTTAAGAGCTAAGCTAAGCTCCATCGGTTTATTTCTTCAAGTTGGCGTTGGCGATTGAAGAGTTTATACACACACACACACACACACACTCAGTCAGAGAGAGAGGGAGACAGAAGAGTTGAAACCAAATGGAGAAGACAGGCAGTCTAGAGGTGAGCTTAGGGCTGTCCCTTTCAAAGTGCCGTGTAAGTTGTTGTTGCTTATGTGTTACACTGTTTTGTCAAGTAGTTTTCCTACAACTCACACTCGTGAGTGTGCTGCAATGTTATTCGAACTCTTGAGGCTGAAGTCAAACAACATAATCAAATGGCTAAAAGAAGTGTGAAGAGCCAAACACTTTGGCCTTACATATATATATAGGTTTATAAGTTGGTATAAATTCTTTAAGAAAATACTTACCAGGGTCTGATGTATCTAGGACAGGTGGCTGCTGTGATAATGGACCAGGTGTACTACCAGCGCCCGGCGATCGAGCATCATCGTTCATTGCTCCGCCATAGGACAACGATGAGCTTGGCGGCCGCTGCAGGAGAAAGAGAGGAAGAGAGAGAAAAATGGGGGATACCAATTAATTCAATTCGCCATAATATAGATGTTTGTTAGTTATATTTCTATTTATTTATGTATACATGCATTAGGTGTTTGTTAGAATTAGTAACAAATTGCTTATAAATGTCGCTTTAAATTGTCACAAGCAACCATAAAATTGAGCCACATAAACTCGGACATACATACATATAGGCAATATATATTGGCTGGTTGCTGTTGCCAGTAGTTCCCGCCAGTCTACTTGCAATGTCTGTCAAGTTGTCAAAACTGCCACAGCCTGACCATAATATGATCAACCGTATGGCCTAGGCCTAGACAGTAAAGCCACAGGCAAACAACATCGTGTGTATAAAAATAAATATTCTATATACCAAAGTTATCAAATTAATATGCAGCGACTGGCATTGGACGTCTGACCGACCGAAAGACCGTTCGACCGACAGTTTTCTAACTAGGAGTAGTTGAGGAACTTCTCTCAGAGCCAAAGCCAAGAAAAGTGGCCTCATCATCAACAACATCAACATGATCATGATTATGATCATGATCATTTGGCCAGAACGACAACGACGGCATATTAAATGCTTTTAACTTTTGCAGAAACCAAAAATGTCAATGTCCAGGTCTTCGATTTTTATATAGTAAGCAGCGCTACAATTTAAATTCTGCTAATAACGAAGCATTTCTTGTCAACAAAAATTTAACGCATTCGCATTAATTTCATGCACGTGCAAAGATCTGGGCCCCAGGACAAGGAGCGGGGAGGGGAAGGGCCATGATGATGTCGGTGGGTAGGGTTAATTTTTTAACCATAAAATTATTATTTTCCCAAGCTCGTAAAAATTCTTGACTTTCGTTCAATAATAAATTTTCGACTATACATATATATATATATATATTTTATTTATATATTTTGCTGATTCATTTGGCATGCAGAGAACGACGCAAATATTTTCGCTAAATATTTGTTAAATCGCATATTAATGGCGCCCTGCTATAGACAATTTGGTATTATTTATATTATTTTTATTAATATTATTAAGCTCTAACCAAACACAAAGGGGGTAGAGGAGGAAAGGGGTATTTCCAGCTTAGTTAAAAGTTTAAATGATTTGATTTTGGCCAGTTTCCAATTGGTAATTGTAGTTCCTGCTACTTTCAATTTCAAAACGCATAGGCCAAATGGCCAAACTATTAATAATTAGACACGTTGTCTGCATACTAATATTATAAGGTCTACTATATAATACTATATAACTTTAATTTTTATTAGCCACAAGGTGTCTCTCTCGATAGTGGCATAAACAATACACTGAGAGACTTCATCTATTCCGGCTCTTGCCAATTGTGGCAATTGTCATTACTTTTTATGAGCCATAAAACGAAAGGAACTTGGTCTCGATTTCGATGGCTAATTTGTGGCTCATTAAGACCAAAGTCATTCTCTGTCTCTCTCTCTCTCTCTCTCTCTCTCTTTCTATTTAATTAAGTGCATTGAAACAAAGGGCTGCATTTTCACATGGAACAAAATAACTTTCCTTTTATGACAGGCGGAAATTTGATAGGTCTGTCGGTTGGTCGCTTTGGAGACTTAAGGTCTGATGAGCTGAGGTCTGGTCAACTTTACGAATCTTTCACACTTGCCGCACACTTTGACTTCTTGGTTTATATTAAGTTTTTTGGGGTTCTTCTATCTCTCTCACTCTGTTGGCT
The DNA here is from genome assembly GCA_018903935.1 of Drosophila insularis. Lineage (NCBI taxonomy): Eukaryota > Metazoa > Arthropoda > Insecta > Diptera > Drosophilidae > Drosophila > Drosophila insularis. Next base: position 7,443,767 of record JAEIFP010002295.1, read on the forward strand.
TGGCGGCTTGTGGCCCATTGAAACTGTATCGAGTTACGAACACGACGAGTGTCGAGAAGAAGATGAGCCCAGAGTACCAGAGGATATGGAATCTCTGAGTGCTTTGGGTACCCTGGGAGCGGCATGCCTTAACATATTTGCCTCTAGAGTTCTCGTGCTAAATGCCAGGCGCGCTCCCAGGCGGGAATCATTCACAGTAGAAGGAGCAGAAAGGTTGGAAGTGGAGCAGGCGAATCATCGATGCGTGCATTAATTACATTTTCAATTAGCAGCCGGGGCAAGAAATTAAGCTATCGAATTGCCGCAAGACACAAAAACAAACAAACACACACAGAGACACACTAGAGAGATACTCTATGGTCTTATCACATTGCATGTCCTGTGACAATTATTATCAAATATTGGTTTTTATTTAAATGATGAGGCTGCCCAGGTGCCAAGGGGCCAAGCCCGCCGCCTGCCTTCCTGTGGTCTGCTTTTAATATTAATGAAACCGAAGCTAAGTGAAGCAACCAGCCAACCCACTCCCAATTCAATTCTAATTCTAATTCCACTTCCACTGCCACGTCACGTAAACTTTTTTTCACTTTCAGGCCCTTTGGGTGCATTAAAATGATCAAGAAACAATTTTCGTTTACCTTTTTCCAACCCCTCCCCACTCCCGACCCCCAAATGGGAATGGGTGGGTTGTTGTGGCCTTTTGGGGCCCCTTTTTTTCTTCTGGTCTGAGGTCTTTGGGGGGGAGTGAGTGAAATTATTTATTTAACAGAACGAAAAGCGCCAAATATCTGACATTTGCTCTTTAAATTTTTAATGACAGTTATCCGAGCAGCATGACAATCGTTTTGTTTAAATATTTAAAGATTGACTACCACAAAATGCTAATGCCAAAAGAGAGTCAAACAGAAGCTAGCTCAATTGTTTGTGTTTCTTGGTCAGTTTCAATGCCTTCCAAATGAGTTGGCTAAGTCGGATCAGACGACCAATGAGTAAGTAATTTGAGTGCGAGTGGCGCGTGTCCTGGTGCAAATCAAAACATGCAATTTTCACTAGACTTTCGCCTGAAGGCCATGTAATTTCATTCGGTATTAATCACTACAATCAACAGTTGGAGGAACTACCTACCCAGTCCGCCCATCCAAAACAATCAAGTTATGGCCAAGGACTATGGGAAATATATATTTTCGAAATACAAGTTACAGCAATGGACGATGCGTGGGAAGCCAATATCAATGGGGGCGTGGCAGCGTATGCTTTGAGTGTGTGCCTGCAGCCCTTTTGTCTGCATTTGACATTCGTGGTAGATAAATTTGGGCAGGGGGTTAGTTAGCCCTGAGGCTGAACCTGGGCCTGGGATTAGGGCCCAACTCAGTCATGGTCTTGGTGGCTTCGGGCTCATTTCACAATTAAAAACTCTGAACTCTAGGCATTTATTTTGGTAAAGAACGCAAACCCAATAATCATTGTCGAGCTCTATTTACTGAGCTCCGGCAAAGTGGACGTGAAACATATTTTCCTATTTGTCTGACAAACACTCCAAAAACACTAAGCACCCTCAGTTAAGGAAGGGAATGTTTGTGTGCGTGTGTGTGTGTGTGTGTGTTATTTTTTCGGTTTGGCTTAATCCATATCCTTAGAACAAATAATTAAATCCTTTTTACACGGCCGCACAGAATGAAAGACACGGAAAGTTTTTGCGGCTTTCCATGGGATTGGTTTTGAGTCTGGGTCTGGGCGATTGCTGATTGTGGCAGGAGATGAAGCAGAAGGAATGAAATTCCCCTGTCCTAGGCCTCTAAGAAACCCTCCCAGCTGTTTATTTTGATGGATTTGTTGTTTGGCATAAAGCTTTTCTGTCTGTTTGCTTGTTTCTTTGTGTGTGTGTGTGTGTGTGTGTGTGTGTGAGTGTCTGTTTGTGTCGTTGTTGCTGTTGCTGCGGTGGTTTTTAGCGCCCTCGAGCCATGTTTGGATTCCCTCTCAAGTCCTTGGCTTGGTTATCCTTTCGTTTGGGGTTCAACTGCTGCTTAATTAACGGTATATGCCAAGGCCCCACCCACCACTAAAAGTGACGGGAGACTGAACCGGGGTTTAGAATTGGAACTGTGTGCCACTTGAGCAGCAGCTGCTGCTGCTGCTGCTGCTGCTTTTGCTGTTGTTGCCACCTTTTGTGTATTTAATTGCGCGCATGGCATTTAATTGTTTTTCAAATTTGTTCAAGTTGTAAAATGTGTTCGCACATGTGTGTGTGTGTGTGTGTGTGTGTGTGTGTGTTGGAGGGTTGAATTTTTAATTAAAGTAGCTGACAGTTGGATTGGAGGAGCTCATTGCTCCTTGGAAGACCCATCATTGGCGCTGGCAAAACAATTCAATATGGCTGACTTTGCCTGATTCCCCCTTTCTCTCCCCCGCACACTCCCCCCAACACAGGTTGGCACGCAAATTGCTTTACTTATATACATACATAAACAAACATTTACGTATATGGCATGTATCACGTGTGCGAGGTATAATTTCAATCAAATTGCAAGTTAATTACACACAATTATTCCACACATACTCAGACAGCAGACAAAGTATCAGACAGACAGACAGACAGACAGACAAATAAACCAATAGACAGTCTGATTTGCCTGACTGGCAAATTGAATGGAATTTCCAAGTTGAATGCAAAAATTTTAAAAGACATTTCAACTCTTTTAGCCAAGTAAATGGAAATGTGTCTCTTTTTAAACCTTTCACAAGTTTTACTCCACAAAAATTCTCAACTTGAGCACATTTGTAGATTTAGAAATTGAAATTCCTTAGAATTCTTCTAATCATTAATTACAAATTTAACCTTGAAACATAATTTCTTAGACTGTAATTGATAATTTTAAAAATATTGATGATGACTTCACAAAAAACACACAAAAAAGAAAAAAAAATGGTTTTGTTTATTTGTTGTGAAAACATAATCTCACATAAATAACATTAGTCTGAAATGAAGAACTTTTTTTTTTTTTTGTTCTGTCCCGTGCCAATCGATTGAGTGGCTCGCAACAAATTTAATAATAAAACATGTCTTCATTTAACCAAACAAAAAGTCGCGTGAGTTTCCGGCCAAAAGGCACTCAAGTGGCTACATGTTAATTTCGTGTCGAAACACTTGACATAATTATAAAATTCTAACTATTTCAAATATATATAGTTACGAGAATGAGAGATACCAAAAGATGGTATGATAAAGAGAGAGAGAGAGGGAGAGAGGGTGAGAGAGTCACTAACTCGGAGAGAGAGAGGTGAACCGTAGGTGACATTACTCATACGCCATGTGGCTGGCTTTTGCCTGGCTCTCTCTTTAAAGAAATCTCTAACTGCTATCGCAAACCAAAAATAACAAAAAAAATGAATATCAAAAAACCAAAAAGTACGCCTAAGTACAAGTCTGTGATTAAATATTTATAAGCTGATAACAAATTGAAGCAGGTACACCCTATCCGTTGAACATTTTTTTCACCGTTTCTCTTCTATTTTTATTTTTTGGAAATCTTGTGCAAACAAAGAAATTAGTATTTTGATAATAAAAATTCAGAAGCTACCTGAACACAAAAAAAAAAAAAAAAACTAACAACAACAAAGAAAGAACAAAAAAAAACAACAAAAAACACATAATAAATAGATAAGCGAAGTGCCTCAGCAGCGGCTTGAGGACGGTGGCGCGCAATTGTGGCTCTATCAACTTATCATTTGTTTGCCTTTGTTATTATGTTACACAAACAGTGGAAAAGTAGTCAACGAAACGCAACGCAATGCGACGCGAACTGCTACAGTGGAGCAATGTTTTGATGGTGCATTGGTGGCTAAAGGCCTCCCGAGGCCTCCTCTGGCCTCTAGGCAAGCCTTGCGACGGGACTTTGGACGGAAATGGAGCAGCACGCGATTTGCATTGGGCAATGTTCACACAGAATGTCAGGGCGGGTTTATCTGCCTCCAATCTCAGCTATCAATTTGAAATTTTTCGCTAAACCAAATGCAACTCAGCTCAGAGCTTGAAGAGATTAGCTTGAGAAAGGGAGTGAACCAGAGAGAGAGAGAGAGAGAGAGGGAGCGAGATAGGTATAAGGGAAATGAAAAGCAGACTTTGGACTTTTTTAATTCTTTTTTTTTTTTTTTTTTTTAATTTGCAGTCGAGGGCATTTGTTGCCCGTTGCTGCAATGCAAATAAGATAATTATTCAAATGGCATGTTTCACACAATTCCAACACACATTCTTTGCGTCTAAATAACTGGCAGGTCCAGCCCAACCAAAGAAAGCTGACAGCGGATGAGAGGTGGGGGAACGTGGGGCATGTGGCATGGGGGCTAAAGCGAATCACGAAAGGCAATGGAATCATTTTCTTGCCGGCAAGATATCAAGATAGCAACATGCAAATGCTGCGATGATCGCGAGAAATAGATTTGCATAAGCGTAAGATGGCGGTACGAATGGAGAAAACGAGAAGAGAGCATGAGAGACAGAGAGGGGAAGACTATAGGCTATAGCCAGTTCGTTCGCATGTGAGAACATTAATCGTGTAATTAATTTGATGCATGTGTATGCAAAGTAATTTCATGTAAAGTGTCACACCCGCAACCCTCTCTTCAGGCCATGGCGTGCCTTGTAGGAAGACAAAAATCAAAACAAGCCTCGCAAGAGGCAGGCGACAGAGAGAGAGAAAGAGAGAGACAGAGTTGCAGAATCAGGACCAGAGGACACCACAAGACAGTGTCAAATAGATTCCGCAGTACGATAGAGACGACAGCCAACAGAAAACACATCGTGCCAAAGGATCGCAGCTCGATCGGATATGTAGCCCAACTTCGAGACTTTGCCTGACTTGAACGTTCATTTGCAAATTACGTGGACAGTTGCTTGTCAGCGAATGAAAAGTCACCAAAAAGAAACCCCCAACCCAAACAAAAATATACCGCTGCAGACATTTTCATTTGGTTTTAAGAGATTTTATAGATATTTTGTCTCCTTTCGTTCGTTTCGAGACTTTGGCTGACACATATCCGAAAAAAGCCAGCAAAGGTGTTGGCCGCTTATCGCCCCATCTTGTTTTTGGCCAGATAAGCTGACAGTTAAAATTAGCTGGACGGCAGAGGAAACATGCCCATAGACAAGGTATTACAAGGATTTGTCCAGCTTGTCTGAGACTTGAATTGAACAGAGCACCAAACTCCTAGCACTAACCAGACCAGTCATCGTCATCGTCGTCGTCGTCGTCATCATCATCGTTAAAATGTTGCCCAGTCATTTTGGTTGGGGGGAAGGCATAATTTGAAATTCATATACTATTATTGATATAACGCTCTGATAAATGGCTCCATGCCGCAATGACTCAAATGTAGATCAAAAAGATTCGCAGCCACGCACTTTTGTTATTGTTATTACCATATATAAGTATATGTGTATATGTATGAATATGAAATGTATGGAGCGGCTCTCACAGAACTCTAGGCAAAAGCCTATTGTAAAAGCCGAAAAATACACACTTCACATCCAAGCAACGCCCCGATCTCAGCATTCTGCTGTGTCATGTTTGCTGCGAAGTTCAGCACGGCGCTTTTTATAATATCCCCCTCTCCATACCTCAATCCATTATATGCCCCTTTGCCACATTTCCATCCAAGGTTTGTCTTAAAAGGCCTCTGAAAATGGGAGGACGGCATGCCGCCTTTAAAAGCCTGGCCGAAAAACGAAAAACGAAAAAAAAACTGTCGCATCATTGCGAACGGGCGCAGTAGACTAGAAGACGACGCCGTCGCCATTGCCATGACGCGGCACAAGTCTCTTTTGGCCTCCTTCAGTCCGCTGAAACTGGCCACTGCAAAATCAATTAGAGTTGGTCGTGAAGTTCACCTTTTTCTTTTTTGTCTGCTTTTTTGGCCATTACTTGCTCCAGAGAGAGCCATAAAAATTAGAAAATTTGATTATTGCAACACGAAACGTTGGCGGTCGAGATTCACTCATTCACTTAGTCACTTATTTGACTGCTACTCGCCGGCTTGGTTCGGCTGGCCGGGACGTCCCACTGGGCCAGACCATTTGCATATTATCGTGAACCTAGACACAAGATGCTTTACTGAAAATTTCATTACCCAAACCCATAGAGAGGCAGAAAAAAAAAGGCATGGCATGGCATGGCAAGGCAAGGCCGAACCCAACGGTAGCGATGTTTAAATGAGTTTATTACATCTTTTGGCGTTTACAGCATTTAGCCAAAAAATCAGAGAGCACTCTCACACACACACAGGAAAAAAGGGGTGCAAGATAATGAAATTTCCATAGATTTGCATAAAATGTTAACGGAACGAGCGTGCGACTCGAGAGTCAGAGACCGGTGAGTGGCAAAGAGATGCCCTAAATTAGATAATGTCTAAATTGGATTTAAAACACGCATTTTGCGGGTTTCCAGCCAAACAGTGGAGCGGTAAGAAAGAGAGGGAGAGAGAGAGAGAGAGGAGACGGTAGCACCCATTGAAGACCCATCGAGACAACATCAAAATATCATTAGAAGCTTGTTGGTTCATTTCTGTTTTCTGTTTTTTTTTTTCTTCTTTTCATTCTTTTACGTTTTTTTTGGTTTTTGGTGTTGCTCTCATTCCCCTTTCGTTGGAGTCCAAAGCATTTGAAGGGTTGCAAATGACGACATCGACGACAATGACGACCCAGTGGATGCCTCTCAATGCCCATCAAGCGTGTGGCGCTGATTTGTATGCAAATGCCCGGTGGTCGAAAATGTAAATTCATGGAATTTGATTTCATTTCAGCATATATTCTTCTAGATGTGTGTTTAAACAGGTGCTCTTTGGGTTGGGGGTGGGGGGTGTAAGCCGCTTATAAATACTAATTTAATTACGCTACAGCTGCATGAAATTTGATTGATTTAAGTAGATCAATATCATTTAATTTCGATCAGAGACTATGCAAAAACAAAGCAGTCACAGTTAATATACAAAAATGGTTTTTTTTTAAAGATATTTGAACTATCTTTAATCAGGTGTCAATGATCCTTCAGAGCTTTAAATAATATGTAATAGTAATTTGAAAGTTAGTCTACTAGTTAAAAAATGCTTTCATTGTTGTCTTAAATTTCCCCTAAATTGAAATTAGTTTTTGTTATACCTTTTCTTAAATAAAACATGCTGAAAAATTCCTTTTTAAAGTCAATATGCTTTATATTTTCTACTACTTTTGCTCAAAAAACTCTTGGCCAGTTTTTTCTATGGTCTGGCCATTGCGTAATTTACATATGGGCCATGTCATTCTGCAATTTTTACGTACTAACCATGTCCATTATATACACGTGTCTGCACTCGAACAAGTTCATAAACTTTGTTTCAGCTTCTATACAGGTGTGTGTGTGTGTGTGCTGGCTTTTTTTTTTTTTTTTTTTTTTTTTGTTGGTTTGGTTAAGATTGCGTGGCATTTTTCGCATATTTCTGTTGCACATTTCGTGCAAAACTTAATTATATTAACTGAGTTATTTGCGGCATTTGGCGCGCTGGCTTGGACTTGGTCTCTGGCCAATCTTTTTGCAGGTGTTGTTGGCCTGCCTGTTGTTGTTGTTGTTGTCGCCTTTGTTGAACGACAAAAATTATGACAACTTAACTTGACTAACTGGTGGTGTAAGGGAGAGAGAGAGCGAGCGAGTAAGTGTGAACGGTAAAGGTATAGGCTTTAGGTTCCTTACAAGTCAAGAGACATATGGACAATTGGACAACTGGACAGTTGGACAGTTGGACATACATGCATTCATACAACAGCAATCAACAACATAATTAAAGGCACAAATGCTCAATGTCTTTTGCCCGTGAATGGACAACATCAACATCAACATCGACTCCATCACCATCTCCGATCTTGGAGAGCTGTAAAAGGCGCCTTGGTATGCAACGAGCTGCAATTAAAAATCAATAAAATGCGTGAATTTTGCAATTTTTGCCCGCTCGGCAGCAATTTGTAATTGCAATAATTAAAAGCCAACTCTTTCGTTTACATTTTCATTTTTCAGGCCTGCTTAATCAAATTTTCACCTCGACAACAACAAACCAAACCAACTGAGTCACGTCAGATGCCAATGAGCAGCAATTAAATGTGTTTTCAAACAATTTCACTTTGGGCCACAAGTAAGCCAGACAGAGATAGCGAGATGCTATGAGAAAGCGAAAGCCATCTAGACAGGGTAAGAACAACCCTGAGCCCAAAAAAAAAAAAAAACACAGCAACAAAACAAAAAAGTAAAAAACACACACAGAGAGAAGAACACATACATACACCAAAAATCGGGTAATCAATCACAGAGTCGCATAACTCACCCTCGGTGAGGAGGGCGCAACAAATCGGATTAACTCCGCAGACATCGCTCTGACTGTACCCGCCCGAAATTCACGCAGGCGCAGCAAGAGGATACCAAAAATCCCGTCCAGGGGGTAGAAAAACTGGCAAACAATTAACTTTTTGTATTGAGGTTGAGCAAGTTGCTGGCTGCGTTTTCTTTCCTTTATTTTTTTACTCCACTCCAAGTGGGCGTGTCTCAATGAGGAAACTAAAAAAGGCAAAAGGCCGTTCAAACGAGCAGTCAGTCGAGTTAGTGAGTTCAAAAAATCAGATAGATAGATAGATAGAGATAGAGAGAGATCCTGCTGCGAGCATTTGCCAACCCAAAAAAATGATCCTCAAACGTTGTCAGTCAAATTGTCAGTTAATATTAAGAGTTAATCAGTTTCAATTAGACTAGAAAACTATATTTAAGAAGTTTTTAATTTTAATTTTCCAAATTCTAATGAAGAAAATGCATAGATCTTTGCATTCGATAGTTGTTTGCTTTGTTATCTTCACTGTCTGTGTCTGTTGCATAAGTAAGTCTTAGATCTTGTTCTTTATCTGTTTCCCTTACTAATCTGTCTGTCTCTTTTGTACACGCTGCCCACAGTCAATTGAAATTCTACGCATTCCAACAAACAACAAACAAATACACACACACACACACACAAAGATATATAGATACATAGATCTTTGTATGTATATATATATAGACAAATGCATATAGAGAATTCTCAATTGCTTTCGCATCATTACGTCTGCGAACAATTTATTTTTATAAAAGCGAAGCGAAGCCGCCGCCGCCGCCGCCGCCAGCAATGTCCGTCGTCGTCGTCGTTGTAGTCTTTTGCCGCATTTTCATTTTCCCGCCGCCTTAGCAGCAGCAGCACCAGCAACAACAACAACAACAACGATCACGTTCAAAAGTGCAGGAAAATTGAAGGAAAATACTGAGGCATGAAAGCGGCGTAAAGAAATCAAATAAATTTTATTGTATAGAAGCGCTGCAGCAACATCAGCAACAGCAACAACAACAACAACAACCAACTGAATCAAAACAATCATCAAGATCTCGAAAGGCTGCTGCCTGCAATGCTGTAAATAGTTTACAGTTGTATTAGTGTTGGATCTTTGCGGTTACCCACACTTTTCCCCATGCCATGGCAGCAATCGATCGCAAATTTTTTTATTGTAAACAATTTGGTTGGCGGCTGCTTCTGCTGCTGCTGCTGCTGTCGGCCACATCATCATCATCAGCACCAGCAGCAGCAGCAGCAGCAACATCAGGCAACAGCATCAGCAGTGGCAGGCAGCTAAATGGGTGTTGAGTGCAAAGTGTTTGCATTGCCAGCCTCTACTCCCCTTTCACAATGCTCCACCAACTCAACTGATCATCCCATTCCACCCCAAATGCAATATGGCGCTGCCATTGCCTCGATCTCAATCTTAAAATCTTTTCGATCTATATAGCTGGGGCAGTGTTAAATGCTCGATAATTTTCGTGTGCATATTTATACCCATTAGTCATAGACTAAGTAAAGGGTATATTGGATATAATACTGGCTGTGAAACCTTAAAATACTTGAGCAAATCTTTGAATTGGATTGACATTGAGTTTAAAGGGTATAGAACTAGTCGTCTTTTCATTTCAATCTATGGAATTTTTGTTGCTTTTCGCCTGACGAGCTGATCGAACTTGGCGACCCGTCGGCCCCATTGGAATGAGTTTTTGTTTCTTTTCTTCTTTTTACATATTCTGTTGTTGTTCTTTTTTTCTTCTTCTTTTGTTCTCTTTAGATTCGTTTTTTTTTTTTTTTTTTTGGGGTCGCAGCGGGAGATGCAACTGCTGCTGCTGCTGCTTTGTCTTCTGCTTCTTCTTCTTCATGTTTCACTTTGTATGTCTTTTTAATTTTATGTCTGGTTATATATATTTTTCTATATGGCAAACGACAACTGCCAAAGAACCAAAGAGAACACTTTAAAGTCCCAAAAAAAAAGTCCCGGGGTGAAAAGGGGGAAAAAGATCAAAAATTAAAGTAAAAATCGAAAAAGAAATCATACAAAGAGAATGGCCAAGGTATAGATCCAAGGGCAGGGCCAAAAAGACGTTTTTGATTTTCATAATTTTTGCACTGACCACAACAAAAAGGCAAGAGACCGTTTGGACCGACAGACAGACCACCGCCACGAATGACGACCCACCATGTTAACGACTGGGGCCAGCTTCATCCTCATCATCATCATCATCATCAGCAGCAACAACAACATCTCTCTCTCTCTCTCTCTTCCTCTCTCTCTCTCTGTATATTGTTGCCTTAACGTAAAAGTTTCATTTTCGTTACCTTTAAGCAGTGATACCAAAAAGTGAATAACATCCAAATGAAATGAGACTTTGTGTCCATGAAAACCAGCACCAAATGAGTTTTTTACCTCTTCTTCTTCTTCTTTGTGTTGTTGTATTTTGGGTCCAGATCTCGCAGCCAGTCGCAATCTTAGTCCCTTCCCTGTGCCTCAGCACTACCCAGGTCTCTGATGATTTTTGAATTGATTTGTGTTGTTAAATATTAAATTCTTATAAGTCATTTGCACTCGGCCTGGTCTTGGGCCCCGGGAACGGGCTGTGGCTTGGCTTGTGTGTGGCTCCAAATGACAGACAAGACAGCGCAACTTGAATGGCTCACTGCTGGTTGTATGCGGCTAACCCCGCCCTGTCCCGCCCGTCTGCCCACATATATCATTTACACTCGCATCGCAGAGTTGGTCGGTCTTCGGAATCGGAATCGAAATCGGACAACTCTTGACCAGCTCTCACAGCGGTCGGTCGGCCAAAAATGGCAACACGGGGCCAGGCCAGGCCAGGCCAGGCCAACACAGTACAGAAAGATCTTTAGAGCTCCAGACGCATCGTCTTTGTTGTATTTATGAATACTTTTTGGTTCATTGTGAACGGAGGGGGAGTGGGAATGGACTGGGGAAGGGGGCACCAGTTCTCTTGTGTGGCGCGCAAATAACAAAATTATATTTTCAAGGTGTTCTTTTGCACATTTTTTTAAATTTTAATTAACATTGCTGTTGCCGCACAAAAATTGCAATTCGCATTCACAGCACACTGAATTGGGAGGGGAGCAGAGAGAGAGAGAGAGAGAGAGAGAGAGACATGGAGTGGGGAAACAACAACAACAACAAAAAATCGTAATAAATGTTTAACAAAAGTTAATAAGCTTTTCGCTTTTGCTTGATTTCATATGTATGAAGCAAACGTTGTCTTTTTTGTTGTTTTGTATTTTTATTGCCATTTTATGGCATTTTATTAATTTCTTTAATGACACAAGAAACGGGGGCAAGAAGTGCGGAGCGGAGCGGTTAGCAGAAATTTCAAATGAAACGGATTTAAATGTGTCTTGCTCAATGACCGAGTGTGTGAAAGATTTATGTACAACAACCACACACAGAGAGAGTGTGTGTGTGTGTGTGTTTGTACTTATGTACAAATTTCAATCAAAGTGAGTCTCTGGCCTCCTCTCAAGTATGTATGCTTTCTTCTCCTTCTTGTCTCTGTTTCTCTAGAGAGCGAAACATACTTAATAAACACTCACGCAGTGTCCAAAATGGACTTTAAACAAGTGCCACATGAAGTAGAGAAATTTATATGAAAGATTTAAGCAAGTCTCCAGCCGTGTGTCCTCCATCCTACATTTATCCCCTCCACCATCCCTCTCTCTCTGTCTCTCTTTCTTCCTTCAGTACGTTGCATTCATTACAAGCGAGGCAAAGGTTAACATGCAACGAACGGCAATGGAAACGGCAACGGCAACAACTGCTAAAAAGCTTAAATTTCACAACACGCTCGGCGACAGCAACAAGGAAAAAGAGGAGGCACAGCATCAGCAGCAACAGCAACAACAGCAGCAACAAAAAGTGCGACGCTTCGTCGTCGTTGTCGTCGTCATCGTCATCATCATCATCATCGTCTCTCAACTTTTGCGTTTGAGCATTTAAGTGCCAATTAATAACAATTTTTATGAACCGAAGAAATAGTTGACAACACGGCATGGCCGGCCGCCTTGTCTTTTTTTTTTTTGCCTTGCCTTGCCTTGCCATTGCATGCAACAAGCAGCAAACAACATGCAACATATGAGAAAACCGACTCTCCAGACTGAGACTCCGACTCAGACTCCGACTCAGAGTGGGACTCACAGTAGGACTAAAGAAACTAACTAACTAACTAATTCAAAAAACTCATAATATTGTAAAGTTTATGAACAATTATGAAATAAGTTTTATTAACCAGTCGCAAAAGACGAGAGATATCGAAGCCTCTTTAATTAATTTGTGATTTTTCTGCATCTGCAGCAAAAAATTTAAGGTTTGCCCTCAATTTATGTCAGCAGGAGATGAAAATATGCAAAGGAGCTGAAGTCGTTGTTGGTGTTGGTGTTGGTGGTGGGATGGCAATGACTTTGAAACATTTGGCGACATTAATATGATTTAATGCGTTAATTAGCACCCAGCAATAACATTGGCAGCAACAGCAACAGCAGCCGGTAACAGCAGCAACAGCCGCTGAGGGTGCGAAAACCCACAACAAACACCAAACGAAACACCAAAGGCAACTTGAGAGCCTTTTGATGCGGGTGCGGGGGTAAGATGAGAGGTGAGACTAGAGTGAACCAGATGAAACGCGACGAGCGTTGAAGCGTTGAGCTTAAAAATCCTTCCCATCCACCCGCAAAACGCAGAAAAGTATGCTATGCGTATTCCCAAAATCCCCGAAGCGGATTAGTAAGCAAAAGGCGCAAGGCAAACCCAAAGGCATGCAAAGAACAGAGCAGAGCAGAGCAGAGCAGAAAATTCTAGTCCGGGGAACTGTTGTTTGGGCAATTGGGTGGTTCAGTGCCTTCTACTGGTAAGCTTCCCCTTCTGTGTGTGTGTGTGTTTGTGTGTGTGCATTGCGTAATTGACGTCAATTTTGTTTTCGCACCGCGCATACCAAAACGAAGAAGCCAAAAACTTGGCAATGGGCTCTGGGGTTTAGTGTTGAATGGAAGTGCGTTCTGGGAGTTTGTGTGAGTTGAGTGAGGAAATCCAATACCAAACAGAAAAATAATTTGCCAAAAATAGAAAATTGTGTCGCCGTGCGGAAGCCACACACACATACATACAGACATACTGATTCATATATTGAAAATTGTAGCCAGATCTACGACAATGTGTCAGAGGATGGTGGTGGCTGTCTCTCTCCCGCATCATATTTCATTTATTAGCAGACGCTCGGCATAAAATATTTTTGATAATGCAGGCCATATGTAGGCAGATGCCCAAATGGGAATACACAGAGTGGTGGGAGAAAAAGTTCTTTTTAAGTAAGTATAAGTAGCAGATAGAAGGAAAATTCTTAGTATTACCTTTACCAAGTTAATTGAAATATTAAACTGAAAACAATTTTCTATAATTTTTATGTCCAAATTCCATGGCAGTTGTCACTTGATGGGAAATAGTAGGCCAAGGCTTTTCCCATTTCTAGGCGACACGACACGTGCGCCATTAAATATGCAATAAATTATTTTTTTTTCGGCTAGTTGTTTTTCCCTCTCTCACTCACTGTTTTTGGCATTCCTAAGCTGACTGCAAATTATAGAAGAAATCCCCAAACCCCAAAGAGGGAAAAGTCAATGTAAGCAATAAGCAGGAACACCATTATCTAATGCTCGGCGCGCCATTCAGGCATAAAGAGCTATCCGCTCCCATTCTTTTGTCCCCCTTCTGATACTTTCTGTATTCCACAAAAGAGCGTAGGCCAAATAGTGCGCAGAAGGAAATAAAGCACAAAAAGGCAATAAAATTTGCCATGAACACACAAAGCCAAAGAGAGAGGGCTACAGAGTCTGACTATTTTGTAGATGTTGGCCGCACTGCTTCCGGGCCAATAGAAATGCCAACAAACAAAACCAAAGCAAAGCAAGGATGAGATGAGATGAGATGAAGAAGGATCAGAGCAACCCAATCCCTAATGGCCAGCAGACAAACAGAAACTGAGATGGAGATGGAGACCGAGACCGAGACTGAGACGTCGCCAGCAGCGGATTTAAGTGCAAGTGATTTATGTGTCCTCAGATTGGGGTTGGGGCGATAGAACTGAGGTAGTGGACAGGGTTAGGGTGAGGGGATATAAAATTAGCTGATGTAGACATAAAGTATGCGCCAAATTGCAAATACCAAATGGTCTTAAGTCGTTTTAGCCAAAATCAATCAAAGGCCCAATGCCAAATGACTCGACTTGCATTAAATATTAAAGGCAAACTGAGTGGAAATTCAATTACCCAGCGGTCGTACGGTCACTTGCAAGACCAAGACTCTATACACACTATAGAGACTGACTGCCCTTTGATATTTAACCCTTTTTAGTTTAGTTTTCGTTTAGGCGGATTAAATTACAATTTACAAGTGGCCAATACAAGCTAAGCGGGGCTTAAGTGGACGAACAAGTTACCCTTTGGGTTCCCTTCTTTCGTTGTGGTCGCATTGACCCCTAAGTGCCACCTCCAGAAACCACCCACATAAAGTATGCATGCATGCGTGCCAATGCTAGAGCTAGATCTAAAGGGCTAGGGCGCTATTCCATCGACAATAATTGAAAAGCACTCAATGACCACCATCATCTGGGTGCGGATGCGGGAGGGTATACGGGGCTATTCGAAGAGCTAATCGAGTTTAAAACAAGCGTAAATTGTCCTTTTGATATTTGAGTTGACTTCAATTGCATTTGCGGTGCAAAGTGCCGATCCACATGCCCCATGCCATTGGCAAGCTCTTGGTAATTAACGGTAATTGTTCAGGCAGCACAGGCTTGGCCAACATAGGGCTTCCCTCTCGATTCCCCCAAGGAGCAACCAAAGACCCAGAGACACCTTGGCTAATGTGAGCTAAGCGGTCGACTGCATTTGCCTAATGACACAAAAGTAAACGGCGAATGGACTTGTTTTTTTCCCCCCCTCTCTCTCCCTCTCTCTCTCTCTCTCTGTATAATATTTAAGCTTTTAAACCGATTTGCAGCTTAGTTGCCCGCCCTGGACCGAGGAAGTGCGATACGAAATATTTCACAAAAATTAAGGCGAAGACACAAAAATGTGAAATAAAATATATATACATTGGCTTATATGTATATGTAGGTGTGTGTGTTTCAGTGGAAAAAAAAAAATGTTGCGGTCCAAGACAAAGAAAGATTGGCAAAGCCAAAAATCTCTTTTTGGCTTGGGCTATTTTATTTGATTTTCGTTTTTGTGGCATTTTTACGGCATAAATTTCCATTGAATTTGCGCCAAACAAAAAGCATTGATACTTTGTGGCTCAGGCCAAAAGGTTGACACAATCAGGTAGATATAGCTTCCTATATAGACAGAGCGGCAATTGCCGTTTGAAGGCAACACTTGACCACGAAGATATTGGAAAAAAAAAATTCATTAAGATTTCATTACTCTTCTTCTTGGGAAGCAACAAAAAATTAACAAAAAAGTTTCCATAATTCTTGGAAAAGGGACAAATATGAACTTAAAAGACAAGAAGAAGAAATAAGTTATGCTAATTTGTGGAAATCTATGAAATAGAAGAGCCAAATTAAAAATATTTATAGTTAATAGATAATTGGCATAATTTGATATCGAAAATAAAGCAGCTAATTCTAAGATTTGCCTGTCGAGTATTTCACCCACCTTCTAACTAATCCCTACTCTGAGAAGCATATCCTTTCGAATGAATCAGTGAATGGAGGAACCGTTGTCACATTGGCATGTCGTTTCACGCCAATGCGGTAAGGTATCGCATTCAACGCTTCTCAATTGATGATCAGCGACCTTCGTGTACAGCCCGACAATTCCCTTGGCGAAACCCAAGAGGTGATCTTTCTGTGTCCTAAAACCCTTCAACAGTGCGGCAAAAATTGTTGAAAGTTTTTGGCCAAAAGATGACAACAACCTTAAAAAAAAAAGGGGAAAAAAAAACCTAAAAGTCGCACCAAATACGAACAGGGACAAACTGCATTGAAACATTAGCAGTGATGACATTTTTGCGGTCACAGTCTGTGAAGCGTCTGCTGTGGCTTCGTTTTGTGGGCTTTTGGATTTCTTGTTGAGTTTGTTTGTCTCTTTTTGTTTTTTTTTTCTTATTTTTTTTTGCTTTTTGGAAGAAATTCTTGCCGTCGCAACACTTCATACATAATAAAAATCGCTGACCAGATCGGGCAGCTCGTCAAAGTCGGTGTCCGCACACGATCCATTGCACAGCTTATGGAGCTTGGGATTGAGTTTTGGGGTCTGAAAGTGGGACTCGGTTGGTTTTTCAAAGTCTTTGGGCATTTGTATGGCTTTGCTGCTTTATTAATTGTAGTCTTGGTCATCTTCTGGCTTGTTTTTTCTCCCTCTCGCTCTCTCTCTGTCTCTGTCTCTGTCTCTTTGCGTTCACAAATGAATGCACAAATTTCGGACAGCCGCCGCCTGCGGTTTGAGCCACAGAGGCAGACAGTATGACGACGCTTGGCCAAAAAGCCGCAATAACAAAAAACAAGGCAAAGAAGAAGAGCTCCTTCACCTAACTTGAAGCGAGAGAGTGGCTAATGAGGCAAATGTCTGAATCTGACTCGGTATCCTTTACTCTTGCCCTAAGTCTTCGATTTCAAGCAAACAGACAAAGCACAATTCAACAACAAAACCGATTGTGTGAGTGTGTGTGTGTGTGTGAGTGTGTGGGGAGTGAAGGGCAGAAGGGAGCAGGGAAAATACAGACCTACAAAACCAGTCCAACATTGACTTAATGCCTATAAAATTATAGGTTTCTTTTGCTGGCTGGAAAATTGTGCGGGGCGTTGCTTAAGAAATTAATACAAATGCTGCCAGCACGAATAATTTTCTTCAACTCACACAAAAATAAAAGGAAAATGCCTCCATCTCCTTTTCAAAAAAGAAACCAAATCAAAAAAAAAAAGAATACCTTCCAACACACGCCCCAAGGCAATCACGCAAAATGCCAAATTACATGTGCCTACCATTAACAGAACGAAATCATCTAACACGCAGACCAAACCAAGTGACGGGCGGAGCAAAGTGATCCACAAGTCAAAGAAGAAAGAAGTCATTTGAGGTGTTTTTCACTTTTCAATCACACACAAAAAAAAAAAAACAAAAGAAATAGAAATGAAAATATTAATAAGTAATACGCATCGAGAAACAGCTGTCAGAGATTTAATATTTAAGCAACTTGATCAGTCGCAACTGCTGCTCAAATATCAAGGATCAGAGATCAGGACTTTGCTGATCCCTTCTAGCTGCTAACTGGTTCTCTTCTTTCTGACACATGAGCTGGACTGCATTCCCCTTGAGTATTCCGTTTGCTAAGCGGCTTACACGTGCCAACTGTGTGTGTGTGTGTATTTTTGTAGTGGGGGAGAAAAGATGGATATAGAAATTTTCATAATATCAAAATTACTGCCATGTAATTCGAGCAGCCTTCTCGACTTACAACAAGCAAACGGGATAAAAGGAAGAGGAGGTTTGGGTTTTTGAATTCGTTTTGGTTTCATTACTTTAGAAGACTTAAATTTTCATCTCATACCTAAAACTTAATACTATAAATACTTATACTAACTTAAGAGACAATGGCAATCGTTTAAATGGCAATCGTTTCAATGGAATCTTATCTTATATAAGACAAGCTTCCAAAGGATAAAGATCAAGAAATTATTTATAATATATAATGTTATTTCATGTGTGAGCTATATAATTTGGATCGTTAAGCTGTATCAAGTGTAAGCTCCATATCATTTGGGACCCTTGAAAAGTGAGAGTCTAAATGGATTCAATTCTTGACAATTGTATATCATTTTGAATGGGTATCGAAAGATTTTATATACAACATAATTAATTCCTGCGTTGAAAGTCACAAATTGATGTATCGATTTCCCACATTTTCTAAACGAAGTAAATTAAAGAAATCCTTTTTTGCTTGTTCGATGTTCCAGAAAAAAAACTAGGCATTAGAAGCATAAGTTGGTCCATGTCCATAAACTCCAAGCGAATGCCATATTTTGATATCCTGAAAAATTGAACGCTGATCTTGAAAAATCCACAAAAGTTAAGGAATCCTTTGATCAATCTTCCAATGTTCAGTTTTTGGGCGGCCTTTGAGTTCTTCTAGTTGTATCCTTTCTCCTTCTCCTTTATCAGGCTATAGTTCTTTCTTTTTTTTTATCATTTCGTGGCTTAACATTAGGAAAAAAAAATCAAATTTTTGTTCGTTTCAAATATATTTTTTTTTCATATATTTATTGGCTAACTCTTTAAACTTTACTCTGTAGTTTTGTTTTTGTTTCTTAATTTTTGCATTGTTTTTTTTTTTTTGTTTGTTTGTTTTGTTTTGTTTTTGTTTTTTTAATTATATTATTAGTATACATATAAATAATTAAAAATATTACATTAAAATGTATTCGTATATCGTATAGAAGTTGCTGGTTGTTGGTTGGTTTTCTTTTTTCTTCATATTCATTTTTTTTTTTTTTTTTGTGGGTTTTTAATTTTAGTTTTTTTTTTTGTTTATTTTGTTTTTGATTGCGTTTTCTTTTAGTTCGTCGTCGTCTGCTCTCACATAACATTTATCTCATTTTACACAATTTTGCTAAAAACTAAATAAAACAATTAAACAATAGCAATAATAATAATAATCAATCAATCAATCAAAATTTCTGCACAAAGACAAAAGAAATGAATGAATTAAAGTTTTCTACACATTTTTTTTTTGTTTTTCTTACGTTTTTTTCGTAGATTTATTTTGTAAAAATAAATAGCAAAAAAGCAATATGCAATAGTTTTTTTTCCTTGTTTTTAATTCTAATTACGTATATCTGTATGTATATACTAGATTTAATATATGTATATATTTGCATCAATTGTTTTGTTTGTTTGCTTCATTATTATTATTATTATTACTTTTTTGTTTTATCTTTTACATATTTTTATAAAATATCACCTAAAGCAATTACGTATTTCAGTTTCTTCTTTTTTTGTTTTATATTTTACCGATAATTTTTGTTTTTAATTTTTACAGTACAACAATAAAAAATTAATTAAAAAAAGAACAAAAAAATAATAATAAAACGAAAGTGTTTTAACAAATAGGCAAAAAGCTAGCAAAAAATCATAGGAAACAAATAAAATTGCAGCCAATTTATAGTTTGCAACAATTTTGAAATATATTCCTTTCCTTTTTGTTTTTTAACTAAAAAAAAGCAACTTGCTTGTTAGCACGAATTATGCTAAAATTGTTTATAATATTAGCATAGTAATTTATTTTTTGTTTTTAGTTTTGCTTATGAGACAAAGTACAACAACTATTTTTGATTTGCAAGTTTAGATTTTTGCAAGATTTTCGTTTTTGTTTTATGTAATATTTTTTTTTTTTGTTTTTGTTTGGATTGAAAAAATAGTACAAAAGCTTTTTGAAATATTCCCATTTTCTTTAGTTAGTTGGTTGGTTGGTATTTAACACTAATATTTAAACCTTGTTTTAGTCTAATTATACAAATGACTGCCCATATAGCTGGAATTGCAAATAGTTCTGCAAGCAGCTTGTTTTTTAAGTACATTTTTTTGTTTAATTTTTCCTTTTGTTTAGTAAGCCATGAACTTAAAACAAAAACAAAAATCAAAAATAGAAAATTAGCAAGTGATAATAGACAAATAGAGAGATAGAGACAGAGAGACAATATTTAGGAAAAGTGCCTAAAACTGCGAGTTATAGAGATAGAGAAGTTTTAAATTGAGTTTAGACTTTTTTTTATAGTTAGTTGAAGTTGTTGTTGTTTGATTTTTTTTAGTTTTTAAGCTTAGCATAATGTACTTTTTGCTAAGAACTTGTTAGGCTTTTTTGCTCTGTTGTAGTTGTTGTTTTTTTGGGGGGAATCTAAGTAGTTGTGGGAAAAGAGTAATACAATAGTTACTACTTGACCATCTCTCATATCATATCATCTGATCTGAACTCATCTCATCTGCTATATATATATAGTATATTGTTTGTTTTGAGCACCAAAAGCTGCGCTGTTTGCTACGTATATTCTCATCATCTTTTTCTAGATTTTAATTAATTACATTTAGTTTTGTTTTTTCTTTTTTTTAGTTTATCATAATAATAGTATGTATATCGCGTTTAGCATTTACTTTTATATGTAGTTAAAAGTTGTTGATTTTTTTTTTTTTGTTTTGTTTTTTGCTTAGTAAATGCTTAAAGTTGTTTTAAGTTGTTGTTCTTCTTCATTACGTATATTTAGTTAGGGATTTTCTTTTTTATTTTTGTCGCACGGTCTTGCAGCTCATTTAAAATGTCATCGTATATGCGCGTTGCCGTTTCAATTTAACTTTAACTTTAAGTTTTTGTTTTTGTTTTTTTTTTTTTAAACAATTAAGGTTAAGAAAAACATAAATACAATACCTATGTTTTTTTGTTTAACTCGTATCTTCTATTCGTATACTTTGCATTTGAACTCAGGTTGGTATTTTTTTTCTTTCATTACTCGATTTGAATTATTTTACGTATATGCGTTGCATTTCCTTTTCTTTTTGTTTAAAAACTTATCGAAATAAGCATAAGAATGGAAAATTATTTAAGAAAAACATAATAATAATAATAAAAAAAGATTCACATATATATGATATCGTATATAAAAAGAAAAACAATAATATATGCATATGTATATATATTAATTTTGTTTTCTTCATTTTATTTTGGCAAGTTCTTCAAAGGTGTTGTAAAACACCTAAGAAAAAAGGACGTAATGTTTTGTTTTTTTAGTATTTGAAAAATCGTATACACGTTGCCGAAGGATAATGAAATTGTTGAAAATCATATTGAACGAAAAGTATTTAAAAGAGAGTGAGAGAGAGAGAGACAAAGAAATAACAAGGAATAAAATTATGCTTAGCGTTTTCAACTTTTAATCAGCCTAGGCTTAGGTTCATCTCCTTCCTTTTCGTTTTTTTTTTTTGTTTTCTGTGTTTTCTACTTGCTAAAGTTATAATTTATAGTAGAGTTATTCATATACATATATATCTTCTATATATATATATATAAAGAACTTTCTTTTTTGTCGTGGTTATGTTCTTTCTTTTCTTATGCTGGGAAATTTTGCTGGAGGGGGGGCGGTAAATTGTTAAGACTAAAAGTCCGCCTCGTGTTTGATGCGATAACTGGCGTAGGTCTCTTCCAGCGGAGCAAAGTCTTGGGCATGGTTGGGCTGTGTTTGTTTTCCAAATATGATTGGCACAGAGTTAGAGAAAGATTTTGTTATATGGGATTTTGTGTCTGTCTGTATATAATATGTGGTTTAGGGGGCTGCTTGGGGTATGGGTAATGGAGGGGATGGACATTTTATACTATATTTTATGTACAAGTTTACAAACTCAAAGAAAAAAAAAAAATTAACCATCAAGAGAGAGCTATTGATAAATATTGTTATCGCTAGCTAACCTGACTGTACTCAGAATGAGAGAATGGCGGGTTATCTGTTATCTGTAGGGATTTAGAAAGTAAAGCCAGCTAATTGAACTAATCAAGAATCAGAAGAATCAGTTAGTTTAACATAAAACTGGCTAAATTCATTTCCCAAACGATAATTCACAGACAATTAAATATATATATATATATATATATAGTATATATATATATGGTCTATGCAGATACTAGATATCTGCACAAGTATAGCTTGTATATAGGAGTTATGTGCATATGTTTGTTGTAAAATGTTTAAAATTGTTAGTTAGTTTTTTTTTTTTTTGGGGGGGGGGGAAGGGGGTTAGTAAACTTTTATATATATATATATATATATAATTGCGTTGGTTTTGTTAAGTAGTGAAAATAATAAAAAGGTTGTTAAATGTTTTTAATAATTATTAATAATATATATGTATATATATATATATATATATATATATATATATAGATAATTCTATATTGGCGAGCTATATGGGCCTCTTGCAAAAACGAAGTACTGGAACTTTTACTTATTCTTCTTTTTTCTTTACTTTTGTTCTTAATTTTTCTTATTTCTTGCTTTTTGTTTAATTTTTTTTGTTTTGTTTTGAGTTTTGCTTTAGTTGTTGGTACTTTTTACAATTTAAGCAATTATTTTTTTTTTTTTTTTTTGCGCTAATTATTGTTGCTCAGTTGCTGTTTCTTGTTTTGTTTTGGTTTTTTTTTTTTTTTTTTAGTAATTTACAAGTTGAAAACAAAAATAACATGACTTTTGTTTTTGTGCTGTACTTTTTGCATTTTGGAACTTAAATTTATGGCGTTTACTGTACAAAATAACAGACAAATTTCTAACGGCCGTCATTATTAGCAGCAGCAAGAACAACAACCAAACCAGGATGAGGAGGAGTAACAGCAGCGGGCATCTTGGAAGCTCGTTTGTCTTGTTGGCGTTGCATGTTTCATTTGTGTGTTGCATATAAGTTTTTTGTTGTTTTTTAGTCGTTGTCGTCATTTTTGTTGTCGTTGTCGTTGTTGTTTTTGTTGTCAGTGTTTTTGGCCGCTGCTGCTGTTGCTTCCTTATCCTTATCATTGTCCTGGCATTCTGCTACTTGCGCCTGTTGCTTCTGCTGCTGCTGCTAATTGTTGTTTGTTGCTGTGTTGCACGTTAGATATTTGCTTGCTGTTGATTTTTTGAAGTTTTCTGTTTCTCATTTTTGCATTTTGCTTTCGCTTTTTTTTTTCTTTTCTTTTTCGTTTCTTCTTCATTTTGCTTGACTAATTTACAATGTGTGTGTGTGTTCTTGTTCTTGTTCATAATTACGTACAACTTCTTCTGCGTTTTTTTTTTCAAAGTTTGGATTTCAAATTCATCAATATTATACTTGTTTGTTGTTGGTTTGCAAAGTTAATTAATTTTTTTCAGATTAATTTGCTTATGCAGTTTCGCAACATTTTTTTTTTTTTTTTTAGTTTCATTCATTTGCTTTTTTTAGCTTTTTTGTATTATTGTATTATTTATTGATTTAGTTTCTATTGATTCATTTAATCCCAGGGCATTGTGAGCACCCGCTTCGTTTTTGCAAGAAGGTCGTTATCGTACTACGAACATGGGTGCACCACCGCATTGTAGCTCGCCAATATAGGACCATGTGCTCCCGCGAAGGGGGTACTCACAACGTCTGGTGTACTAGCTCCATCGGTGTGCGATGTTGAATCGGCATTACTTCTTCCTTCACCATTTGCTGAACCTAATTCTGGTGGTTTGGTGGTGTCCCGTTCGTCGATCACTAAATCTATTGGCATTTTACCCTTTAAACATGAGATATATCGATGACAGAAATTATCGCATAATTCATGTACCTGTAATGAGAATAGCACCCCATTGCGAGACACAATCGAGAGAAAGAACGAAAAAGAGAGAGAGAGAGAGAAAGAAGAGAGAGAAAGAATTTCATATTGAGTAAATTATTGTGATAAGTTGTCTTAATTTAGGTTTAAGGGTGCACTCTAAAGGGTCTGTTATTAGGGGTGGGGGGTGCAAGTGCTTAAAACTAATCTTAATACAAAATAATAATGTATGAGTCATTGCAATACGTTCTTTATCCATTTGCAGTTGCATTCCTTCAACACTTAGCGCCATTGCTGCAAAAAACCTGATCAGGTTCTGTTCCCGCCACAAATGGCATGCAAATTGCTTTTATACCCATCGTCTTTGCCTTTGCCTTCTCCTTCATTGTTGTTCATCTTATTTCTTTTCACCATGCAAATGGTTGATGATGGTACTCAAAAATGGCGTAGACAACAACAACAACCGGCTAAACCCAAGTCAAACCTCTCTACAAACACACATAAATATGCATAGGCCGAACTGAGGGCCCCAAAAAAGGAAGTGCCCGGGCACAGTCAAGTTTAGCCTCGGGGCACACTTTGAAGAGCATCCACCACCAGCACGTGCAACATGCTGATGCAGACCCAAAACGACCACGACGACGACGACGAAGAACAACAACAACAAGAAGAAGCTGAAGCAGATCGCTGGCGTCAGCAGAAACAAAATGCGTTGACCATGTTCTTCTCCCCGCTCCTCTACATCTGTACCCTCTGTCTGACCAAGTCAGAGTCTATGTGTGTTGTGTGTGATAAAACAAATGCGATAAGACCAAAGTGAGTGTGAGTCAGGCAGTCAGGCAGAGAGTCAGAAGGGCCACCAAGGGGTGGGCGGGGGATGGGGTGTACCGACTGAGATGCAGCACATATGCAAATATGCATACAAAGAGGAATGCAGCCGCCGCTACGGCTAAAAAGAAATTAATTGCACTGGGCTCAGGCAGACACCAGCAACAACAGGGTGCTCCATTTAACTGGGGGCATTTAATTTACGAAAAAGTGCGCGTTGCTTATGCAAATTGCTGCCGTTTTCTTTTTTCTTTTATATATGTACATATATATTTTTGGATTTTTTTTTGGCTTGCCTGCTGCAACAGTTGCTGGCGGTTCGACTATTAACTCGTCGTTGTTGTTGTTGCCCATTGGCCAAAACTTGTCAAACTTGTTTGCAGGCTACCGCTGACTCTGTTACTTCTGGCCTGACTGTCAGCCAGCCAGCCAGCCAATATACCTTGGTTTGGCTTTCAATGTTATTGTCACCAAAAAATATATAAGATGATAAACTGGTTTATGACAGGACAATGTCAAATTTGTCGCTGCTGCTGATAAGCGGGACAAAACAACGCGTTGTATGTAATGTCTGCAACATGTTGCTGGCAGTTTTGATTGCCATAAAGCTTGCAATTAGCACGCCAGCAACATGTTGCACGCACACACATTCCCTGCCCTGCCCTGCCCTGCCCTTCGTGCCTGCCTAACTGACTGGCAACATAAATACTAAATTGATATGTTTATGCGACTTTATGCTCAGTCGTCGCGCTGTCCCTGCTCTGTCCCCAACACTCACTCACTCACTTACTCACTCTCTGGGCCCTTTAGAGCCTGCGATGCTTGGACTCTGATAATTTTTGATTAATTTGTCAGCATTGTATGTGACATTTTGAACAGCTCATTGCGATATTTATGACTGGAGGGCCCCCACGTAGTTGCTGCTGCTGTTGCAGTTGCACATTGGGTGGGCATCTAGAGATCGGACAAACAGACATCAGCAACAGAGGGCGTTGCTTGTTACTGGAAAGCATTGAAAATGTTACCATCGTCATTTTTACATCCTGTTAAGCAAAACTTTTCACAGTCTCCTCTCTCTCTCTCTCTCTCTCTCTCTCTCGGAAATATTCCTTCCTCTTACAAACTGTGGTCGGGGAGTGCCGGGGGTAGTCCATGTTTTACAGCTTCCTTTACCAACTTGATAGGCATCGTTTTGCGTCCGGCTGACTTGCTCTCTTACTTGCCTTCTAATCTCAATGCAAATCGTTTGAATCTGCTTTGTGGTAATTTTCGATTTCCGTCAAAAGATAAAACATTTAATTTGCCTCACTCAAACTCAAGAAAGTGCTCCCTAACAACTATAGAAGTTTTTAAATTATATTTAAATTGGAATTCAACAAAGTTTAAATGCGCTTTGAATTAATAATTGATTTGGACAGATTTTCTACATTTTGGTTAATTCTTTTTTCTTCAATTCTTGAAAGATTAAGTAGCTTAGCTTATACACTTATCTGTCTGTTTTGTCTGAATATTGTGAGAGAGAGAGAGAGAGATACAGCTGTTAGTGCTTAGTGCTTTGTGATCTGGCCAAGCCATCAAAACAAGGCCCCAAAATCGGTGTTGTTGCTGCTGTTGCTGTTGCTGTTGCCCCCATGCCGGCATGCTACCCCCTGCCGGAGCGTGTGCAACTGACCCAACGTGTTGTCTGGCTGGCTGTCTGTCTGTCTATCAGTCGGTTGGGTTGGCTGGTTGGTTTGTTCGTTGGTTGGTCTGTCTGTCTCTCAGTCAGTTTGTCAATTGCAATGCCTTGTTGCTGTTGCTGTTGCTGTAGTGCCCGTTGTTTTTTGCATGTGACTCTCTGACGAGAATTGTCCGTGTGCTGAACGACGATGACGATGACGATGGGGCTCTGGCTGGCTGGCTGGCTGGCTGGCAAACCAGTTTTGACAGACACAAGACTTGAAAACGTCTTTTTAACTGATTCTGTGTGCTGTTGTTTTTAGCAGCAGCAACAAATATGCACACAGATATACAGATATACAATCGTATATATAGAAATATATATATATATATTTTTTTCTTTTTGCCAGTCAGTCAGTCAGCCCGCACATTTTATTTAAGTATATTTTGTATTACGTTTTATTTCTTTTTCATTTTTTTCTCGTTGTATTTATATTTATTTTATACACCAAAAAATCGCCCGCTGCATTTTGTTGGCTGCATATAAATGAATGTTTTTTTATACAATACAATAATGTTGTTGTTGTTGCTGTTGTTGCTGTTGCTGTTGCTGTTGCTGTTTTTTTCTGCGTACAAGTTGCTACAGTTCTTTGTTGTTGCTGTTTGTGTGTCTCGCAAGCTGTGTGAGTGACAAATGACAAAACAAAAACCTGTCGTGGTCTCTCTCTCAGAGGCTCTGATGATAAAGATCTCGATTGTTGGCTGTTGTCTCTCATTCTCTGTATGTATATACAGGGTGCCATATGCAACAAATTGCAGCTGGCCAACACCGAATACAAAAACCAATTCCAATTCCAATTCCTATTCCAATTCCATCTACAAGTCCACAGTCAGTCTCTATCTGTTTATATGGCTGGCTTACTGCCTTAGTTTCTTTAGAAAGCGTTTGGATAATTAACATGACCGTCACTAATTGCACATTGATTGACTTTTGTTGTGTTGTAGTATACAGACATTTGATGCATTGTTGTTTGTTTTGTGTCATTAACCCATTGCCCCACACTCAGAGCTCTGAAACATTCCAAAATGATTTTTTTTTGTTTTACCAATTTCAAGCTTAGCCTCAGTAAAAATATTCTCTTAACGTTTGTCTTGTTTTCAATGGTTGTAGTTGTTGTTGTTTTTAGAATGTTTTGCATAATTTCTTACTTAAGACTTAATTGAAAAAAGAGAGAGAGAAAAAAAAAGACCAACTTGGACGGGTTTAGCTTAACTCAAAGCCCGACTCCGTCTCCGGCTTCAGCTTCAGCTTCAGCTCCAGCTTCGGTTTCAGTTTCAGGCAAACGGCCAACGCTCTACGCTTCGCTGCGCATTTGCCTAATTAATTTTCTCGACACAGCAGCAACAACAGCAAGGGGCAGTTGGTGGGGGCATTAATTACGACCACGTTTGAGGAACAACTTCCATTAAGTCCATAGACAGACAAACACACACACACACACGCACCCAACGAGCCAACCATCTAACCAACCATTCTTGCATATTATTTGAAATTAAAACAAATTAGGCAACCTGTAATTTTTCCATTTAGACTATAAAAAAGTGTCTAATAATCAAGTAGGTGTTGCCGACGAAAAGAAAGAAACAACACAAAAAAAACTTCAAACTAAGCATTCCCGACAATAGTTGAAAATTTAATTTATGTACACGCCGATCTCCCGCCCTTATCAGACATCTACACAAAATAAAAATAGAGGGGTGGGGGGGGGAGGCATCACACCTCATGAATTAACAACAAAAGACAAATGCCGAAAATGAATGCATTGCATTGTTTGAATATTTCTATATAAACTAAAACTATTGTACTTCAAATGTTCTCTTATCTGGCCCAACTAGCAAATAAAGTCAAAATCCACCTGCTCCGCAGCAAATATTTGAAAAATAACTGAAAACTGCATCCTGTCAGGGAAAATGTTGGGACTCTTGTTAATTGGCAATTCGTTTGATTTTTCAAATCAAATGCGTTGCCGTTGCCATTCTCTGAAACCAAATCCGATTCTAATTTAGACATTGAGATATATGGGGGCCCGCCTGCTGTGGGGGTTAGGCCTGGCTTTACAAGCTCAATAAAATGTCAACACAAATGTTGGTAATTGAAATGCCAGTTTGTCCATGTTGCAAATGTTTCGTATGCACTTTTTTTTTTGCATACCCTGTGGGCGGGGTTTACAATGGGTCTATTCGACTACTTTGACTTTCAAAGAGATGTAAACAAAAAACTAACTTAACTAGTCTATTAGAAATCCTTTTCCAGGGTATCTTTTGGTTTATTTAAATGTGCTTCTTTTTTTTTTTCTTTATAGAGCCTGTTTGGGTGGCCATTTGATAAATTACTTGGCCTGACTTGGCAACAATCTTTGGTTAATTGCATGACTATGGGGGAAAAACGTATTGGAATGCTCTTACTAAATACATTTACTTATAGTTATTATAATCATTTAGTTGGTACTTACTTTTTCTAATTCTAAAAGGTGAAACCGAAGTACTTGTATTGCTTGCACCATCTGGAAATAAAAGAAAAGAATTTATTATAAATAAAATAAATGTATTGAATAACATTAAAACATCGTCATCATCATCAGCCATCATGGGGAGTGGCATTTTGTTGTTCTAGGGTGACCAGATGCTAATTAAAATGTCAGTTTGACATTTGACATTTTTACGATGCTGCTAACTGCTGTGTGGCCAAGCTTCCAGCTGCCTACTGCTACTGCAAGTTGCAAGATCCGAGGATCGGAACGAACCAACTTTGAAGAATTTCATTTTAACCGCGAGATAATAACATAGAGAAGACATGCTATAAACATTTTTATAGCATGAGCGAGAGTAAATACCAAACACACTCACACACACACACACACACAAAACCGCCAACAATATTCCCTGTAGTTTTCCTCGTCTTGAGATTTGTTTCCCTCCCCCTGCATCGGTTTTTGGTCTGTTTTTTTTTTTCATTTTTTTGTGTTGTTGAATAAGTGTTACTAAATGCACTTTTAAATGTTCAAAACATGATGTGCCCAAGAGCAGAGACCAGGCTGGTGAAGTTAGGGAGGGGTGGCCACTGTGGTGGACCACAGAGTAGTGGCATGCCAAAATGATTTATGGCCAAAGTACGCAGGCGCGCACATGGCCATGGCCAGGCCAGGCCAGACCAGACCAGACCAGACCCAGACTGGGTCTTTTTCTGTCCAAATGTCTGTCTCTCAGTCTGTCCCACTGCCATGCGGCATTCAGTGAGTATGTACTACAACTAATAAACTAATCTGCAAGTGCATAAAATTAGGGCCACCAGAGATTTCTCTGTTGCTCTCCTTTTACTCTATCTATATCTATCTCTGTCATTTTGTGGCGACTAATACGCCATAAAAACTGAAGGCATAAAACATTGACAGTGCGTGTGAGTGAGTGAGTGAGTGACACATTTACGACTGAGAGGAGTCGCAATTAAAATTAGTTTTGCCCATAATCTCTTTATAAGACAGCAGCAGCAGCAACTGTTCCTCATCTTCATCCTCATCCTCATCGACTATATTCTCATCTTTAGGTTTTCCAAAAGTTTATGCGATTTGTTTAGCCCAATTGCATGGCTCGTTTTGTACTTTTTGCATACGGCATTTCCGTCTTCATTTACATGAATCTCGATCTCTCTGACTCATGTGTGTGTGCGGCCATAAAAACATATATATATACATATTATGACTCGACTGTTAAAGCAACAACAAAGATCCCAAAACCAGCAAAAGAAATGAGGTAAGAGTCAAAAGAGACTGAAAAACGAAAGGGGAATGCGTGTTAAGGATGACAAGAGATAAGTTTCACTTACTAAAAACTACATTTGATCACTTGGTTAACTTTAGGTTCCTACTCTTAATTCCCTGAATTTTAGAAAAATAGCTCTACTTGGTATTTCATTTCATTTGATATGTCATCTTTATCAAAGGGATTTAAGCTTGACTGGAATATTAGTTAGGTTACTCTCCTCAATGTGATAAACTGATCCTCAAAACTAACAAACGACAAGATCATGAAATTGCCGCCAAGGTCTCCTACTCTATGTCTGTCTTATTGGCATTTGCCTTTATAGATCTCGCTGAATGTATGCAACAACGGTCGATGCTTTGTTGTTGCCTTTACTGTGCACACACAATCATATATATATATATATGTATGTACGGACAGATCGAGTCAAGGCAGGCGGCTGCCCATTTAGAGAGTGCAAAAATGTCATATGCATCATTAAATCGTTCTGCTTCATATTGTAGTCGACAACGTTGAACATGAGTCCCGTCAGCTCCCGGCGGTTTGGTTGTGCCCCCTTTCCCCTCCTCCCAGACTTTCAGCAAGGCAAATGCATATGCAAAATGAAAACGTATGGCAACGCTGTCCAATAAAATGTCGAAACAACTCAGTCGAAGCCAAAGCAAAGTGAGCAAATGCTCATAAATTGTGCGCAGTTCGTGGTAGAAGCAGCAGCGGCAGCTTCTGTTACTAAATTCGCAGTGATTTATTCTAAATAAAAGAAAATTATTCAATTGTTGTCGTTTGTTTTGGGTCAAGGTGATTGCGAACCGACATCAGCAACTGGCTCTCCTTTTCTCTCTCCCTCTCTCTCACTCTATCTCACGCTTTGCCATGATCTTTGGCATCCGCAAAATACAGTCAACATGTTGCCGCAACAATGTTGCCCACGTGAATTTAGATTTCTGTTTTTTCTTTTTTTTGGTTTTGTGTACTTACCAGTGAGTCGACTTCGGGATCTGCGGTATAGTAGGGTTTCTGTGATCTTATCTGCAATGAGAAAAGAAAGAAAGAATGAGATGAGGAGGATATAGAATAAGAATGAGATACATACAACAAAAAAATTAAAAAAAATGCAAATCGTGGCAAAAAAAAAAAAGGGAAGAAACAGCTGTTTTATCTCTTGACAAATGCAGGCAGGTGGCAGGTAAAATGCAGCACTCCCTCTCACAGGTTTATATATATATATATATTTAGATATATTCTCTACATATGTATGTATGCATGTAGGTTGCTGTGTTGTCTGGTGTTGCCGCATTTTTATGATGCCCACCCGTTCAACAAATAGAGTCAAAGACTTGTACACAAACATAAAGGCCAATGTGATAAGAAGAGCGAAAAAAAAAAAACAAAAATAATAATAATAAAATATAGAAATATTGTATACACATTATAAATGTATTAAGAGACAACAAAAGTAACAAGCACATCGGTTTCAAACACGATACCATGGGAACTGCAACATTTGCGTAAAATGCTCATCAAAATCCATCCAACCATCCATCTATCCAACAAAAGGTGACTCTGCCGTGTGACCATAAAAGAGATTCTCGTTTTTATAGCAAGGCGAACCGAAAATAAACCACACACAAGCACACACACACACACCCATGTAGATAAAAATCACAAAAGCAATATCTGGCTAGATAAAATGCCAAAACAGAGACCCCAAACAAAAAAGAAGAAAAAAACGCAGGCAAAAAAATGCGACAGAAGGTCAAATAAAGACTGCGAATTATGTTGGTTAACTCTCACGGAACCGACATAATAAATATCATGTTAGGTCCCCCACCGAGTTAGAGCCCCTTACCCCTGATCTGACCTTGCACAAAGAAGTCTTTGCAACAAGGTTGTCCATGAATCTGTTGATCTTGTCGGCTGATAAGTTTTCAATATCGATCTCATTAAGTAGAAAGTCATAGTTGAACTAAAAGATCTACTAGATCACTGGCAAATCGATCACATGCTGAATCGATCTCAATGTGCAATAAACAAAACAAAACCAAAAAAAAAAATATCTTTAATTATTGGAACATAGAAAGTCGGAAAATGCAATTTGCCCTACCTACTACTGATCCAGTAACGGCAATTTCAGTTGAGTGGCTAATAATTACATACTAGCCCAACAGTCAGATCAAATGGACATTTGCACAAATGTGGGGGACCCTCTGTGTACCAAGCATGTAGCATGAGAAAAACGCCCCATTGTGTGGCAGCAACAACAAATACAAGGCACAGCCATTGACGACGGGGCAAAGCAAAAAGAGTTGCGTGATGGAGAGTTTTGCCAAAGTCGTTTGGTGTTTGTGTTGCATTTTCAAATGCTGGTTGGTTGCTGCCGGCGTTGCAAACACACAACGACACAATATAAAAGACCTCCACACACACACACACATACACAATGAGAGGGAGATAGTGGAGTAGGAGCTGCCACGAGAAGTTGCCAAACTGGTTTTATATTTGCCATGATGATATGGCCAGGTCGCGCTTTTAGCCTTTTGCTGATATGAAAAGCAAGCAAATGGTAGGCATATGGCACGCACGTATTCCCCTCTCTCTCTCTCGCACTCCCTCAAAATATATACTATATTATGTAGGTACATATATAGCAAATCGAGTCAAAGCCTGACAAAATGGCGGCCCTTTTTCATTTTTCTGTTTTTTGCTAATTGAAGAGAACCTCGAACTAGTTGCAGCAGCATACCAAAACTGATAAGGCTTGCAAATCTTTTTGTCAGTAGTCTGACGTCCAATGTCTGAGGTTTTTAAAAATATATAAATCATTTTCCAACTAGTAAATTCACAGCATGAGACAAGTCTATAAATATCAATTCGGGCAGTTGGGGCGTGAAAATCTATATGTGACACTCTGTTTCTGTGTGTGTGTGTGTGTGTGTGTGGAAATGGTAAATGAAAATGAAATTTTTCCTTCTTCCAACATTTTGTCAACACGCTGCGTGGGCGGCTGCAGCTGACAATTTCATATTTATAGCCCATAGCAATGGAGAAACATTTTCTCTCTCTCTTTTTACATATATATGTATTTTCAATTCATGGCGGAAAACCCCACTAAAAGCGACACGGAAACAAAACAACACAGAAAAAACTACAAACAAAAGGCAAAAAGAAATAATAATAATAAAAATTAACTCGCACGTCATTCCAGCCCCAAAGTTCTTTACGCGCTCAATTCTAATCAGTTTCACATGAGCAGCTCATAAATTTTGCAATCCATGGGCGACAAAAAATCACTACTGTTTAGATACTGCTCTTCAAACGGTTTTATGATGCCAATAAATGCAATTATACAACACACACGAAACACAGGGCCACAATACTAACGTTTTACAAAATATAAAAGAAAAAAAAAAAAAAAAAAAAAAAAAACAGAAACAGAAAAAAGATACCCACCATCCGGACACCAGGGCAAACAATACAAAACGTCGCGTAGGTGGTCATAAATTTAAAGGGGAATTTTCGAAATCAATTCTTTTTATTTATTTTTTGATCGAAACCAAACCCCCAACCAAATACTCATCCAGAGTAGAGACCCCTTTTGCCAACCACGTGCCAACAAGTTGTCATAAAGAGCCAATCGAAACAAACCGAAAACTAAAGTAAAAGCTAAAAATTATGATTTAATCAAAATTGCTTTTAATGTCTCACATGATAAATTTATAGAAATTTGAGCCACTAACAAAAAAAAAAAAAAAAAAAAAAATAGAAAAAGTAGTGGAAGGGGTAACGTTAAAAATCGAAACTCAAACCAAAACACCAAAAGCAACAATCATAAAAATGTTGTAGAGCATTTGTTTTTGCTACGTTTTTATTAGGCCAATACCTAGGAGCAGGCAGCAGCAGCAGCAGCAGCAGTTTATAGCCCTGGCATTGTGTTGGCCATAAACCTATGGGAGAAAACTCAGTGGCGCGAGGAGGGGGGAACGAGAAAGACTCTACAATGAAGTGGAAGAGTGTAGTGAAGTAAAAGCACTTGAGTAATGGCCATAAAGCTTGCCCAGCAAATGGCCATAAAGCAATTTATGCGACTTTTGGAATCAGCGCACAAAACGGTAGCCAGAGCCACAGACGAGACAAGCCAAAAAGCTTCAAATGCACTTGAGAAACTGCATTCTGATAAGGTGCAGGGGAACCAAAGACATAGACAGACAGAAAGCACTGTATGGTGACCTTAAAGGTATTAGTTCAGGTCATGTCTCACACACACACACACACACTAGCACACACACACGTCTCTGTTATTAGTTTATCTAATGCGGCGCCTAAATTGCTGCACGTAGCTACACTAATTCTCATTATTACTTTTGTTTTTGTTGTTCATGTTGCGTGCCTCGGCGCCGGCCGCATGCGGGTAAACTCTCTGTCTCTCTATCTCATTCTCTCAGTTGCTTCTCGCTATCATCATAAACAAATGAAAAAGAAACAAAAACAAATACAACACACAAAGCAACAGCAATTGCTGAGAGACGCTGTCGAAATGTTATCGAGACTTTTATCTCCCTTGTGGGCTCGAAACAACAAATTCCCCAAAAGGGGCAACTAAAAGCAACAATTTTTAAAATCTTTTGTTGCTGCCACGTGAGTTAAATTATTGTGCCAAATCACACGTCATAAGCCCCAGCAATCTGAATCTGTTTTATTCACTGCAACAGTTTCTTGAATTTCTTTTTGGTTTGTTTTTTTTTTTTTGCAAGAAACCAAAAACCAACTTAAGCCTATCAAATTTCTCACACCTACAACAAATATTGAAGTCACACGACACTTAGGTACCTAAAAGCTTGCACAATTCAGAAAATATTTAACCCATGCCATACGAAAATCCACAACAACAAAAACAAAAAAGAAAACACATGGATATGACAAAAAGGGGAGCCATTTGAGCAGAACTATAAACAGATTCTGTTGCTTCTTACGATTATCCTTTGAAAAGGTCTTTTACTCTTCTTAACTCCTTTCTTTCACTTTTCTCACTTTGTTCGATTTTGAAATTTTGTATCTCCTCTGATCAAAGACTAAGAATTAATATTTGCTTTCCCTCTTTTTACGCCCATGAATCGAAGGAATAATTTTCTTGTAATGCAATACCAAAAACAATGATGATGATGTTAATCGGCCTGATGATGATGATGATGACGATGTTGTAGTTGTTTAATGTGGCTGATTACTTTTACCCAAAGCAAACAGAGACCCCAAACAAAAACAAAAACCATGTGTGTACAATTTGTTGTCGTTGTTGCCTTTTTTTTTATCTATATCTTTATAATGGTGCCCTGTACACATACAATATCGGTAGTAAAACAAAAAAAAAAAAACCAACACAACAATTGAGGTGACAACAATAATAATAATAATAACAACAACAAAAACTATAACTGGGATGACTCCCCAACCAGCAAGTTCTGTGTATACAGTTCAAGGAGAAGTATAGAGGAGAGGGAAGAAGAGGCAAGGAAAAGCACTAGTAGTAGTAGTTCTTGGCTTGATTTACTTAGAGGTTTATAGCTCAGTGCAAGCCATAGCCGTTCATTCTTCTTTTGTATGTGCCTGGGCCGCCGTTTTACAACCCAAACGAAGTAAAGTAAACCAAACCAAACCAAGACAAACGCACTGTGAGGTAGCTGCTTCTCGAGATACTTCTAACGATTCACCACCACCAGCAGCAGCAGCAGCAGCAGAATAAGAACAAGAACAAGAACAAGTACAAGTAAAAGGCCCAGACGAAGAAGCGGGCAAACATTGGCAACATGAAGAAGATGGTCAATATTTACATTGGGGGAAAAACTACCGACCGACTGAGAATGAGAATGAGACTGGAGAGACAGTCAGAATTTCTTGGGCCTGAAATGAGGGAAATATACAAAAAATGATACCTGTTGTTGGCAATGCTCTCACTTTACATCATCACTTGACGTCTGCCACAGACATCCGGTTGGTTTTTCTTCTTTACTTCTCTTCTTCTTTTTGATAATGTGAAAAACCATTTTCCACCAAATTTGTCAAAGCAGCACCTTGGCCTGTCCTCATCTTGTTTCTTGTTTTGTTGTGGGACTTTTTCTTCAGTTTATAATTTTGTTCGTTTTCTTTTTATTATTTAATTGAAAACGTTTAGCAGTCTGACGACTGAGAGTCATAAATCATTGGCAAGATTCTCATAAGTAACGCCACATAAATAAAAGCGCAACGAAAGAGTTGCCACAGAATGAATGAGAAATGCATAACTCACAGAGAGCAAGAGAGAGAGAGAGAGAGAGAGAGAGCATAAATGAAAGATTTCTCAAATTCTCTAGCAATCAACAGAACCATTTTGTTCTTCTGACTCGATTTGTACAATTTGAATCGATTTATAGTAAGTTCCCTACCCTGCCCTTTTTTCTTTCCTACTCTAATCGACATGTGTCTATATATATGTATATATATAGATCGATGCCCTAATGGGTTAACAGCCATCGAGGAGCAACTTGCCACACACAATATTTGATGAGCGTATTAGAGTCTAAGTAATGTGGCACTCACACAGCGATAATGTATCTATGAAATACATGATACATTTGCTTCGTATATAGAGCTGTTAAAAAGGGTCAAACTACTGTACAAACATTGAAAAGCGAACGAAAAATAACCAAAGCAGAAAACATAGACATAGACACAGATATATCTGCCATATAAACTAAATAATAACATTTAAAAGGCGCCAAGTGGTTTCATAAACAAATATTTGAATATATATCTAAAACTGGGAAAAACTAGATTGAAAATGCATCTGAAAATGGAAATGGAAATGAAATGCCTAGTGTAATCAAATGCAGCTGTAAAGTAAATAAACCTGTGGGTGGAAAATGCTTTCCCTCTCTCCCTCTTGTTAGTTTTCTCTTTCGGTTCTCTCTGTCTCATTCTCTGACAGGCTGACTGTGGCTGTGGCAAATCAATTCACGCTGTGCAATTGCAGCAATCATTGAAAGAACACACAGAGTTTTTCAGTTTTTCAGTTTTCCAGATTTTCAGCTTTTGTGTTTTTTTTTTTTTTGTGAATTTTTCAGTTTTTGCGTCGCAATTGCCTGATTGTATGCCCCTTCCCCCTGTGGCAACAGTTGCGTCTGCGCATTGCTGCTCTTTTGGCAGTTAGTTCTGTTAACAAGTCTTTTGTTCAACTTAAGAAATTCAAAACCCGCTAAAGGCTAGGGGTTGCTTTAGCCAAAAGAACAATGGTTTAATAATATAACTGCGCAGAGGGACGAGGAATGTATGTATGTGTGTGTGTGTGTGTGAGAGAGAGAAAGAGGGGCAGATTAAAAAGGTACCAAATTCCAAATAAAAAGGTAAAGGTTTCTGTATTTTTTATCATTAAAAGAACAAAACAACAAAACGAGACCTCATACCGACAACTGCGACGACTGCGAGAGGGGCACAAAAGAGATTAAGTTCCTTGTGCGTAGAGAAAGAAGGTAGAAGCCAGAGATGAGACCCAGAGACGACCCTGGGCCACAGCCGGCAAGTGAGCATTCCAAGCTGCTGCTGCTGCTGACAATACAACTGGGCAAGCGTAACCTTTCATACCTGATTATGAGATGCTCCCTCTCCCTCTCCTTCTCTCACTCACTCACACTCTCTATGTGTGTGTGTGTCTTGTTTTTGGGATTCAGTCGAAATCAGAAAATGCAATTTACGAAAAGCAAAACAATGAGAATGGGAATGGCTATGAGATCCGACATGAAATTGCCTTTTGTGCCAAGCAAGAGTGAGCGAGAGAGAGAGAGAAAGAGAGTAAAAGAGTAAGGAAGAAAAAACTCAATCCCAATCCCAACAAACCCAAAAACCGAAATCTAAAAACCAAAAAGCATAGCTAAGGCATTGATTGGTATTAATGCCTTAACCTGTTTCGGAATTTATTCTTTTCGATCTACCTGGACAAAAAAAAAAAGAACCACACACAAAAAAAAAAAGGTTCTTATGGCCTGGTCTGATCTTGTTGTGATGTGATCGGGTCTTCTCTTTATTTTTAGCAAGTGAGTTATGGACTAGTGAAAATATATACTCTATCTATCTACATATATATGACAGTGTCAATGTTGTGGCAGTTAGTCTTTTCTCTCTCTCTCCCTCTATCTGGTTGATGTTTAATGTCAAGGACAACACACTGACAACATGATCTAGGAAGAAGCACTCGTTAATACAATCATTTCGTATGTGTGTGTGTGATGATACACAGAGATATAGATACAACAGCTTGAGAGCAACAGAAATCAGAAATCATCATCATCATTTACCCGCACTTCATTAATCATCATGCCAAAACAGACAGCCCCCAACCAAGAGACGCGTCTGTGGCACACGCATGGTTGCATTCAAAGAGGCAACAACAACAACAACAACAGCCCAAAAGAAGACAATGGGCCAGTGTTTCGTTGTCAGCGCCAAAATCAACTCATCGCATGTACAAACTATTAGCCAAAACGCCAAAAGTTGTCAGCCTACAGTTTATACAATGTCAGCCTGTGACGACAACCGCAACAGCAATACATACAGAAAAAAAAAACACAAAAAAAAAACCACAACTGATTTTCATTAAAAATTACTTAAAATGAAATCATAAAAATTATTTCGGCAGTCAGCATGGGTCCTCCTCTCATTCACCCTACATAAAAACCTCTATCCTCAATTTTATCTCAGACAAAGACAAAGACAAAGACTGCAGTCACATTAAGCAATTTTCGTATGGGGAGAAATCTTCAGAAATCATCATTATCATCAACAGCAACATCCTCATGAGCAACAGCAACAACATGATCATAAGAGGGAGCAACGAACATCTACAGCTTGTATTTTTTTTTTTTGACTTTTTGTTGCTTATATTTTTATAAATATTGTTTTTATTTTTATTTCTCTCTTTCCCTCTCGTTGCCGTTTGCTGTTGATGCTGTTGTTTTCATTTGCATCACATGTTTCTGCTTTTAAAGAGAAATTATAAAGCGTTTCCTTAGCTGCATCATTAGCAGCGCCAACACCAAAAGTCGCCTAACTATGTATATCCCAAGAGTCAGGCAGTCAGGCAGTCAGGAATGGAAACTGCAACTGGGACCTGCATTTGAGAGACTAGGGCGTTGGCGTAATGCATGAGACATGAGATATATCTATGCAATCTATCTATATAAAACGCATCAGCATCATCAACATCGGCAGCAGCAGCAACTACTAAAAAAGTGCCAAAGTATATACATATATATGTTTGTATGTATTTACATATGTACATATGTAGATAGCATATAAATACTCTATATATTTTTAGCTTAGCAAAGTTTTTTGGTTTTTAGCGGACTAAGAGTGACTGTTTCACTCGACTGGGGCCCCGCTCGTTTGTTAAAATTCGATGGGCGAATGACATTTTTGAGTTATTTTTGTCAGCGACAACCAGAGAGATAGAATAAAAGAGAGAGAGAGAGAGAGAGATAGAAGACGATGGCCCCGAAAAGAAGTGACGGTGGCAACGACAGCGGCAACGGTTGGTGACGGCTGCTGCCAGTGGCGGCAATTTAGTAGCCAACGAGAGAAAAATGAAATCAAATGCAAGCGACAACTTAGTTGTTGACGTCGGGATGAAGGTGAATTGGATCATTTATAGAGCTGTGCTATAAAACCGACAAATTAGTAGAACGAACGAAGCGGAATAAGCAACTAAAAGCAAAAACAGTTTCATATAGAGAAAACTATCCATACACACATACATACCTATAATAAATATATAGTAATCATGAATATATGAGAATGAAACAAACATTGAGTACGAAAAAGTTTTCTCTAACCATATTATTGGTTTGAGGGGAAAATTGCCAGCTTTATTGACATATTGATAGCCAATTTGACAAAAGTTCATCAAAATCTCGCCAAGCAAACAGCAACAACCTGAGGAAGCAACACCAGCAACATTAGCAACATAAAATCGCATCTTGATAAATGATTTCTCAGTTTGGTGTTTTGGTCTTGTGTTTGGTTTTATTACCCATGGCAGAGGCCTGTCAAAATTCCAAATGGACCATAAATAAAAACATCATTTTTATAATTTCAACTGGCCAATGTTGGATGCCTTTCGGTTTGCCGTTTCCCTTCTCTTTGCTTCCTTTTTGGTTCTTTATTTTTGCTTATTTTGGCGCGCCAAAAATGTCGCTGCCATGAAAATCTCTAGATGGAGTCATAAGTTGGATGCTCCTTTGGTTGCTGCTGCTGTTTTGTGAGTATTTCTTTTTTGTTGTTTTTTTGTTTTTAGTGTCATCTCTCGTTCATAAAAATAGCAGACAGCTTTTTGGTAGGGCAGGATATGAGTGTGCAACAACGGCAGCAGCCCGCAAACGACTTGCAACATTATAATTTGTATGTTAAAACATCGTAAATTATTTAAATGTCAGTGTGTGGCAAATATTCTTTCAGTTTGCTTCAGCTTTATGAACTCCAAATACAACAAGAACAACAAATGAACGAAAACCAAAGGGAGGAAGTGTCAAGCGCCGCATATTTGTGACATATGGCGGCAAGACATTGTTGTTGTTGGTGTTGCTGCTGCTGCTGCAGCAACTGTAATTAAGTGCCAAAAAGGCAAAGGCAAGAGGAGCAAACCAAAAAACTAAAAACTCAAAACTAAAAACTGAACCAATGATGATCCTGAATGGTATGTAATCCGATCATTTAGCGGCTTGCTTCGTTAAGTTCGTGTGCCGCGTTTCTTCCATTGTGCCACATGTGGGCCATGTGTTGAGACTTTTGAAAATCGGCTCCAATTACCAAAAAAAAAAAAACAATTTGTACATATGTATATACCCTTACACATGAAATAATAAGGAGCAT
Source organism: Drosophila insularis (assembly GCA_018903935.1). Classification (NCBI taxonomy): domain Eukaryota; kingdom Metazoa; phylum Arthropoda; class Insecta; order Diptera; family Drosophilidae; genus Drosophila; species Drosophila insularis. The sequence goes on from JAEIFP010002295.1 coordinate 7,484,670, forward strand.
GATGATGATGTTGGTTTGGGTTCTTGTTGGAAAATCTTACCTGTTTACTGAACATTGCAATATCCTCGTTAAACGATTCCGATGAACAAACATCACCACCTTGCACGCCAGGCTCTCTCGGCGTACATGTGGCCAATTCGCATTTCTCGAATATAAGCGCCAAGAGCGGGAATAGCGGATGTCTGAGAATAAGAGAGAAAATGGAAATATGTTAAATATTAGTATGCTCGAATTGAACAATTTCCTGCCATGCAAATGCAGGATACACAAAAAAAAGAGCAGCTGTTCTTCTATGGTAATCCCCCCCCACACACACACACACTCAAAGTTGGCTCTACTTTTTGACGGATTAGTTCAACAACTCGACATGATTTGACCATTTCTTTTGAACCCCAAATTTTTTTTTGTTCTTTTCGTATTCCTTTTTTTGTTGTTTCTACTTCACGCTCTAAGCACAAATTGCACCTGAACAAAATTAGGGAAACCAGCAAGAACAACACCAACAAAAAAAGGGCAGTTCCTTTTACCCTGTTAATGCCCTGCCTTGGCCATTAGATGGCACAACTGACCAGAAGAAGAGAGTAAGTAAGTAACTGACTGGACTGGACTGACTGACTGACTGACTGACTGGCTGAGAGAGAGGGTGTAGACCTGCGCTTAACAACTATTAATAAGCAGACATAGTAGAGACCGACCCTAGCTAACCCAGAGTTTTACAGTTGAGTGCGCGCTCTAGAGTTCAGTCCCCAGACCTTGTCGGACCCGAGTCCAGGATCCCATACAAAAAAGTGGAAAAAAAAAGTGTGCACTCATTTGCCATGACTTGGCATTTGTGACAAGCCGAATGGCAGCTGAAGTTGCTGTTAAACTCCACTCGAGAAGGTGTTATGAGAGTTCGTTTCGTTTATTCTTGGTTTTTTTTTTTCGTAAATTGCTCATGTCTCTCTCCCTACCTCCTACTCCTCTTCCTTCCTATCAATGCTCTCTTCAAAGGTGTCAATTGTACAAATAAGAAAAATGCATTTTACAACATTTCAAAAAAGAAGTTCAAACTGCAGGTGGAAAAAAAGTAAAAAAGTGTGCTAATGAAGTTATGTTTGATCAGAGAAAGACAAGATCAAACAGCTGATGGATGGCTTGACAACAAAAACAACAGAGGACACACCACAAAAACAAAAAAAAAAAAAACAAATAAAAAATATTTGCTTATTAAAATGCGCAAAAAATTGATCAAATCAAGCAGCTGACCGATCACCAGTTGCAAAACATGAAAATTGCCAGTTTCAGGCTCAAGACACGCAAGCCAAATGACACTTTGAATTAGACAAACAAAAAAAACAAACCAAACTCAAACTCAAACCGTAACCAAAAAAAAAAAGGAAGACATAAAAAGAAAACCACAATTTGGCAAATTAACACCATGTTACCACAAAAGGAAGGCTCAACTGCAAGAGCAGCTCATTTCATATGGACTCCCTAATGCCTAAGCACGTCCATGTTCCGTGTCCGTCACTAAACATGCGCCACACCCCCAAAAAAAAACAAAACTTCCTCCTCTGCAAAAGAGAGAAGAAATTTTTGAAAAAAAGGAAACCCATAATTTTGTATTTTGTGCAAAACGCATGTGGTCACGCCCATTTCTATAAGGATCGTCATTTTGAGTCGCGCGTGCGTTAAATTTATGGTACTCCCTCGCCAGGTTTGTTCTCTCGCTCTCTATCTATCTCTTTTCTGTTGGAGAGGTGAGAACAGGCGATCAACGACAAAAGAGAAACAGGTGGTCAATTGGTGTTCCTTTTTTTATGGCTTTGCTCCTTCGATCAATCAATAAATTAAAGACAGGATCAGAGAGAATAAACATCTATCATGAAATAATCTATACAAGAAGAAGGGTCAAAGCTAATCGCAATAAATAAACTACAACTATTAGTTGACCTTGGATCTTAGTAAATCTTTAAATAATCTCACTAAGCTAAGCTTTTTGAATAATATTTTCTAGTAAATGGCTTATCATTTAGCCCAAATAAACATATATTTCCCCTATGCCAAACATTTAACAGAAATTTATTTGAAAATTTTGAATAATTATGCCAGCAATTGGTATTGATATCTATGCATGTGTATCATACTTACTCATAAATCGCATCCTTATCACGTTTGTGTACCTCGGGTATAGCGCCCATTAGGTGATTAGCAACCGGTGAAACATGACTAGGTGTTCCATGCGATCCGGCACCTGAATGGTAACCGTGCATGCCAACTGTGGCCGCTGCCGCGGCATGCGTCATGTGGGGTGAATGATGCGAGGGGAGGCCTTGCAGACCGGGCGGCCGATGGCCAGCATGTGGATCATACATGGCTGCGGCTGCGGCTCCGGAATCCATGCCGTAGCCATGTAGGCCATCGTCATACTGTAACAAAAAAAAAAAACAATTGATTAGATTAACATTTAAGTAAAGTTTAAAATACAAAGAGAGGGAGCGAGATAGAGAGAGAGAACAGTGTCTGTTTGTATTCCCAGCAAAACAAATCATATATATATATACCCCCTACTCCTTTCCCCTACCCACTACACACATTTTTTTTTTTTTTGGTTATATCTATATATTTATTTCCAAGCACGTCGTTTTGGCTAAAATCAAGCGAAACACACAAAAACGACCAACAAAAAAAAATTGAAGAACAACATGGCAATAGCCCCAGAAACTGTTTTGTGTATTGTGTATTTGACCTTGTGATTACTTTGCAGCGTTATTATATACATACATACATATATATATATATACACATATCTGTATGTCTCTCTGTCAGTTTGTACATTTTGTTTCTTCTTTTCTTTCAACGTTTTTTGCATATTAATTAAGCGCCAAAAAAAAAAAAAAAAAGAAGCAAAACACCAGCAGCAACAACAATAAGGCGCTCTGACAAACGACAACAAAAAATTAAGAACTAACGACAATTTTGTATGTTATCAGTTAATCTGTCTATAAATGTGTCTATCTTTACCTCCTTTTTTTTCAATTGCAAACTGGTTTGTGTGCAATACCTTAACAACAATTTAAACTAAGAAATATTTTGTATACCCTACAAAACGGAAAGAATGACGATCAATTTTTTTAACAAAAACTATGCCTAATATATGTGCAGCTAGTGTTAAAATTAACTACAATTCACTCCCTCTTAAAAAAGAAGAAATTGTTTTCTTATCATAAGATTTGATTGCTGACGTCAGAGTATTGATTATGCCCCTTTTTTTTGTTGCAAACAGAGGACACAATTTTCTCCTATAGAGTAACACAAAGTCCAAATAAAAAATTTTTCTATAACGAAAAGTTCAAATGTTGCTGCTGCTGATGGTGGTGCTGCTGATATTGGTGGTGGTGGTGGTGGTGCTGATGGTGCTTCTAGTGCTCTGTCTGTTGCTGCTGCTGTTGCTAGTGATTCCCACTCAGCCTCTGTGATTACTTTGTTGTGTGTCTGTGTGTGTGTGTGTGTGTGTTTGTGCGCGAGTGTTTGTAAGATTTTTATCATTTTTATACTCAAGTGGCGTCGTTGTCGTCTCTACTTGCCCCCACTTCTTACCTCTTTTTTGTACTCTTTTCACACTGCATAATTTTTGAAAGGAGCAACAGCTCCAACTAACAACATGGCCCAGCCCCAAAACGAGCCACAGAGTTGACATGAGATGATGGCACTTTTTTTTTTTTTTTTTTTTTTCTTCATTTATTTTGGATAAGATTTTTGTGTGAGTGTGTTCCTATCAGCTTGGAAAAATCTTTGACACTAAATGAGCAATTGACTGAGTGACGGCGGCAAGGCAAGAGGAGAGTGAACAAAATGGAAAAAAAAAGAAGAGAAGCAGACACAGAAAAAGGTGTGAGAAGCACTTGACTTGCGCTTTTTGTCAGTTAGCGACAAAATGTCAAGGATTTGCACCTGAAGTCTACAAAATGATCTATGTTGAAAATCGTCTGTCTATCTTTGGCTTTAATCTGAATATTATAAAGGCAGCTGCTTCCTCTAGCCACCTGCAAACCAAGTCTAGAGGACTCTGTGTGGAAATCCTTTCAGATTACATACCAAAGATTAGTTTACTAACCAAAAGGGGCATACTAAAAGCATACTGAATTTTAGGTTAAATCGGATTCCTTTTTTTTTTTTTTTGCTGCTTTGCTTTAGTTTAGTTTTTTGTTTTGTTGTTTTTCGTTGTTGTTTGTCACCGAGTCACCATGACGTGGTGGCGGTGCCAGTGCCGGTGACGGTGACGGTGGTGCACATGCAAGATACAAACTTCTAGATACAGGCCAGACCAGGCCACGTTAGGTTAGGCCAGAACAGAACTAAACAGGCCAGAGAGTCACAGTCAGACTAAGAGTTGGAGGCAGTTAAACTATAAAGTTGTTATGCTAATTTTAGTGTTGGTGGCAGGCCAAAAAGAATCCAACAACTGGGCGAATGTTGTTGGTGTTTTTTAGAAATGAGGAAATTGTAGAGCTCCAAACAACAACAAAAGAAAAAAAAAAGGAAAACAAAAGAGATCTTGAAAATTACCACAATTTGTACTTGTACATAAGTAATGTGGGAATATCGCTGAAAAGGTAAGAAACTAAAGAAAAGCGCGCGAGAGAGAGAGAGAGAGCGAGAGAAAAGAACAGGCAAATACACTTAAAGGCTTTTCCCAAAACAAACTTTGATTGATGATCTCTTCATTTGTCTCTCTGTTTTTGGTGTCTCTGTCTCCTTCTACATCTGCCTGCTCTCGCTCTAATTTTTTTTTTCTTTTTTTCGGCTGCTCTTGGCCAAGCCATTGACCTTGTTGAAATGAAAGCTTTTGGCTATGACAGCTACGGCCCCAGATCAATAACCAAAACCAGAAAACCCCAAAAACCCTGAGAGCCCAACAACCACCCAACTGAAAATAACTGTAAACATATACATACTATATACATATATACAAAGAGAAAGAGAGAGAAAGTCGAGCCGCAGGCATTTGTCTGATTTTGACAAGTTCAGCGCCGAAATCCTTCAAAAATTTATGACGCAACAGCCAACAACAATAACAATAACAACAACAACAACAACAAGAACTGGCTTTGGTTTAGCTTGCTCAACTGTCACCGGCAGGCTCAAACTTCAGAGGACCCCCAGTAAAATGTCCTAGTTATGTGTGTGTGTGTGTCGTGCTTAAGCGACATTAAGTCAACTCAATTGAAGTTGTAGTGTGTGTGTGTGTGTGTGTGTGTGTGTTTTTTTATATTTTCAGTCAGCTTTAAATGTTAATGAAAATCATTTACCCACTTAAAGCACTGGCCATGGCCAAGAGAAAACCCATAGAGAAACACACAGACACACGCAGATAGTGAGATAGAGAGAAACATTTGCCTAAAATTCATACTGAACTTGAAACTAGGCTGGAAAGAGGACAACAAGGACATTGCCGTTGTTGTAATTGTTGTTGTTGTTGTTGTGTGTGTTGGGTAGGGTGGTAGCCAGGCGAGAAGCTTTATCTAACTGACCAGGGCCCAGACAGCGAAAGAGTTATGAGAGGTGGCAAAAACTGCAAAATGCAGGCAAGCCTAGGCTCCATCTCTCCCTCTCGTTCTCTCTCTCTGTCGTGTGTGTGTTGGTGGCCAAAATGGTGACAATGGCCGCCAATGTCTGTATTTGTGTGTGTTTTGTGTATGTCTATATCTATATCTGTGTGTGATGCTCCATATAAATGTTTAGGCATATGTCTATTGATTTCTTTTCCCCCTTTTTTTTTCTGGGAGGTTTTTAACTTTAACTTTTGCTTTTCTTTTCTTTTTGTGGTTTTTTTCTCTCCCTCTCCCTCCCACTCTCTCGCGGGCGCTCGCCTTAATTGCAGGCGGCTAATCAAAATTAATTGTTTATCATGTTGTATTTGAATTTCTTTCGGTTTTCGGTTTTTGGCTTGCTTAATTAGCAGACGAGCCGCAAAAGCCGACCCTCAGAATAATAGTAGGTGTGCCTCAAGTCATTTTCAAGGCATACCACGCCCAGTTTTTTTTTTTTTTTTTTTTTTTTGGTTTCAAAGTTTATTTGGTGTTAGACAATTAATTTTTGTTGCGTGCTTTGGTGTTATTTTAATTTACAGTTGCAACATTCGAAACACGCTCTATATACATACATAGATAGATATATGTCTATATATGTATATAACACAACTATCTCAATATTATATTATTTATATTTTCTTTATATTTGTACCCAATTTTAATGATTGTTTGGCCTAAGCAAAAAATAAAGTTATTAAAATCAAAACCATTTATCCTATTTCAAAAAATTACCAAAACTTTTAAGGTGAAGTTTTTAAGAATCAATTTAACAATAAAATGATTTTCCTTTTAGCACTTTTCCTGAAAACAAATGAAATAGTTTCAAGTATTTTATTTTCCTAGAAATTTCCTTCTTGAGGTTATAAACTTATTAAATGCAAAAACTAAAAAATTCTTTCTTTAAAGAATTTTCGTCCTGTTCATTGCTGTAAGCTTGTTTCATTTATTTTATTTTAATGACTGATTAAAAACATAAATGCCAACTGAATGAGATCGAAAAATATGTTCTTAATGGAAGAACAAAAACGTGCGCATATTTTTATATTGCTTTTTCGATTTCAATTTATGTCTAACAACAAAGTTTAAAAAACTGTGTGACAGAGAGAGAGAGAAGGTCAAAAAATTAACTGCTAAATTTAAATCAGGCGAAATAGAATTCTTGGCGCTTTAACATTTATCAAAAATCAAATAACAAATGACGTCAGTTTGAAGCATTTATTAAATTAAAAGAAGAACGAAACTGAAAACGAAAAAAAAAATGAATAACAAATATTGTTGTACAAAAAAATGCCAAAGAACATTAGCACACGAAACCAAAAAAAAAAAAATATGTACAACATTTTAAAAAATTCTTTGTTGTTATTGTTGTTATTTTGACAATGACAAGAACATTTTCTACACTTTAGTTTTATGCAATTTACTTAAGCACTTGAAGAATCATCAGCCAATGTATTTAATTAAATTTTCCCGAACAAAATACACAACAAAAGTGATTTATTTTTGCCCTAATAGAGAGAGTGAGTGGCTTCTCTAAGAGGAGAATAACCAAAAAAAAAAAAAGAAAAGAGCACCAAGAGAAAAAGCGAAACAACAACAAAAAGTTACTCAAAAATACTAAAATAAATTGCGTGCTGATGGCTCATTTAATTTAATGAGCGGCGTGCAACTTGTCTAAATGATTTCTCCGACCAACTTGCCTGCCTCCTCGATCCCGACCCAAACACCAACCGTGCGGATGAGTTTAAAACTTATTTCATTTTTTTTTTTTTTTTGGTATTTTTTTCGAGGGCATAGACTAGCAAGATACTGAACTGAGTCAGTTTCATTTGTAAGTCACTTTACTTGGATTTTGTTTCTGTGTTTTTTTTTTTCTTTGATGGAAAATTAGCCATGAGCAGCATTTTCGGCCTAATGTTTGGGGAAATTACATACCATATTGTAAGGTATTGATGTTGTTGTGATTGTTGCTTACACACAACAAAATGTTGAGAAATATTTAAAAAATTTATAAGACGATTTTCAGAGCAAATGTAAAAAATTAAACGAAATGAAACTAATGAAAAACACTTCCAACACTCGACGACAGACGACCTCGTCAAAAAGCAAAAACTTGGCAAACTGACTAACGCACCAGGCACCAGGAGGCGCAACCGATGTGAGAGGAGCCCTGCCAGCAGAAGTATGTAGAAGAAGAGAACATGAGCGAAAAGTGGAGAAAGAAGAAGAAGACCGAGGCGAGGCACGCAATTTGATCATTAAACATGAAGCTCTTTAGCACACGAAACAAAAACTACATAGAGAGTCCATACTCCACAGTGGAAGGGGTGGCAGAAGGGAGATGGGGTTCAGAGAAGTTATTATAAGGTCTGCAAAATATGCATATATAATTTGTTTATAAATATTTTCCATTTTCGGTTCTTAAAGGAAGTTACAAGGTACTCAAAACTCAAAAGTTCAACTGGCTGACTAATTCGAAAATGGAAGGCGAATCAATCTAAAAATATTTCTTTCAATTTCTAATGGAATATGAATAGAAGTCAATATAAATTGAAATTTCAAAAGGTATGCCAAAGATTAGGACTAACAAAATGTTTTAGAAAGACAAATTTATACTTTGAATCGATAATCGTTAAGTTGGTAAGATTATCTTCTCAGTCTTGTTTACCTATGGACTGAAATCAACTCAAGAAAAACTCATTCAGTTTTAATGACTGAAATTTGTATTTAACTAAGAGTAATAAATGTTATAATTACAGTAAAATTCATAGACTTTTCCTCTTTTCAATACAACAATCTAGATTCTTTTTATATTCATATCAAACTAATGCCACCCAAAGAGATCCACTATATATGTACATACATGTGCACAATACATCTCGGACTTGTTTTATTTCTTAGAAATCTGGTTTATAGTCATTATTTTTGTATATACTGCAAATACAAATACAACATTTTTGTTTTTGCTTCTCTAATAAAAACTCTGAGCACACAAATTGCAAATCGTTTGAATGTCGAACGAACATAGCCACATTGAATGGCATTTTGCAGTTGCAGCAAACTACGAGCTACTATTTTGTTTTTTTCCTTCTATTTGATTTAGCCTTCTTTTTTTTTGTTTGTTCCTCTTGCACACACACACACACACACACACACACTAGACGAATTATATTTTATGCCACAAATTACGCTGCGGTTAACCTTTAAATTAAAATAACACCAAAACAATTTTTGTTGAATTGCCGTGGTTGGGCCCATTTTGAGGGGGGGCACATCACACACAAAGAGGGAGAGTGAGAAGGTGGGGCAGAGAGGCGGTAGATGCAGCAGCTGCATTGCAAAAATTGCATTTGTTGTTGCAGCACACTTTTTTCTGTTCTTTTCATTAACTGGGCAAAGGCATAAAATAATCAAATTAAATATAAAAATTGCTTCCCGCCATTTTTCGCGTAACGCACAAAAGTGAAAATTATAAAAGAGCATCTCGACAATGCGAGCCATGAAAAATGAAAATATATATGTAGGTATATATATAAAATTGTAAATAATAAAACCGCAGAGCTCTCTGAATGAATATGGTAAAATGTTTGGACCAAAATGTAAGTGTGTAAGTGTGTGTGTGCTGTGCAATAAAATTATATGCATCAAATGCACACACACGTTCCGGCACCCAAGAGGAGCTTACCCGTATATATAAATATATATATATATATAGAGGTATATATGTAGCCCGGCACCAACAAAAAATTCATTTGATGGAATTGAAATGGAATGGAAATGCCCGACAGCAGAAGACAATATACCATAGGGAAGGGATTGGGAAACCAGGACGACAACAACAACAACAACAGCTAAAGGGTATGAGAAGAGGGGGAGACCCATAGGTCTTTGGGACAGGAATTGTGAATTAAACCACAAGCGTAAATTTTATTCGCCAGAGAAACGGCAAACAGCCACCACATAAAAATCACCACAAAAATTCCCGCGGGCATTTTTGCATTTTCTTTCATTTTTGTATTTTTACTGGCTGTCCCAGAGCTGATTCGGTCTACCTCTATATATATGAGAGGAGATATAGGTATGTATATGGCCTGTCATAATTCAACACACTCAAACACACACACACACACACACACATGCTAATTTCCAATACAAACTTCAAGTTAAAGAGAGTAAGATAGAGGTAAAAAAGAATCAAGTTCATTTCGCATATGCATGCTAATCAATTGATAAAAAGCCTAAACTAACTAAATAACCAACTCCGATTTCGGTAAGTAGAGTATGAGTATTCCATCAGTCAGCTGATTAGCATTTTATTTATGATAACTTTTGAGGATTTATAAACAAGTATTAAACATTGTAAATCAATATACATATACATATACATATATGGGTTAAAAGGGAGAATTGTTGTATGAAAATGTTTCTTGATTTGATGTCAAGTGTTGAAGATTCAGAAGATTCAATGCCAAGATCGAAATATTTATATATATAAATTCAAACACATATAAATCAAATAATTACGCATACTAGTCTAATGACCCGCATAAATCATTCAAGAGGTTGCTACAAATTAAACTATGTGTAGACTCTCAGACAGACGATATTAATTATCTTTTGGGTTTTATTGAGTGAAGATTTCGTTTCCAAAAATTATAATTATTGTTGTTGTTTTTTCAAATAGGCATTTCATGTGGATATCAATAATTATATTGTAAGGTGCAAGCAAGTAACTTGAAGTTATAGATATCTTAAGACTTTAGCATATGCTCATAAATTAGATTATAGATTTTATAAAGTTTAGGAGTGGGTTTCAAATACAAGAAGAAATTTGTTCCATTAGTTAGATTCTACTTTTTAAAAATCCTATTTAAGTTGGAATTGCCTTCAGCTTCACAGAAATAAAGTCTATCTATTAGTTAGCTTCTAGAGTTCTAGAATCTAATAAGTTGGCTTCAGCTTCTAGCACTAATAAATCTATTGAAAGTGGTTTTTAAATTTGAAAATAGACAAAATATTGTTGTTTTATTTTGTCGCACTTTTGCTAAATCACTTCTACCATTACATTTGCTTCGTATATTCATTTATTTACACACTTTTATCAAGTCCTAAAGTTATTAATCTATTGTCTCAACTAATACCAACTACACTTGTCACATTTTTTTTATTTTAGATTTCTATACATTTTTAGCGTCGGCAATTCACTTTTTTCTTCACTTAGTTCAATAAAGGAAAATGCCGTCGCATTCTAAAAAGTAATCACACATAGTTAGTTGAAGTTTTGCCGTCGCTAATTCACATAGGGAAACAGACACTTGCTCTCAAATGGAAATCTTTTGGTTTTTTTTTTAAATTTTAATCATAATTTTGGTTGTTTGTTACTTACCCTAGGCTGAGCCATTAATGCTCTGGGAGCGACTTCTAACCCGATTTGTGCCACTTTTAGTGTAGAGACGACAGTTGGCGGCGCAACACAAAACTAGGGGCCCACGTCCCTTGTGTCGGTCGTCTGGATGATTTGGATTCTTGTTGCGGCTGCTCTTATTGCTGCCGGAGAGATGAAGATCTTCAATTGGGCCTCCTGCTATGATGCTTTGGTATTTCGGTTTATATATTTTTGTTTTGTTTTTCTTTCTTACACTCACAAATAAAAATATGCAGTTTTCTTTTTCTCTATTTTTTTTCTCTCTTTTTTCTGCTTTTGCACTTTTTTTGTTGTTGTTGGTGTAGTTGTTGGTTTTAACACAGGCACATTTGTTAAATCTTTTACTTTTTTGTTTTATTTATAATAATTTTGTTGTTATTTTATTTGCTGGTATACTTTGTTGTTGTTGTAGTTACGCGCGCGTTGCGGGAGATCTTTCAACTTGATTTTTAATATATATTTTGTTGTTGTTGTTGTTGTGTTTGTTAAGTATAAATGTTTATAGAATATTTACATATTTAATTTGCTCCTTGATTCTTGTTTGTAAAAATCGTATACAATTTGTAATCATTTAGTTTAGTTAGCCGTTGTTGTTGTTGTTGCTGTTGCTGGCCAAACAACATAATTGTTGTTGCCTTGAAGCGATCTTGTTGTTAGTTGTCATAAATCCATTTCTTGTGATCCTTGCAGCTGGCCTGCTTACTCTCTATCTCGGCCTTGTCTTCTATATTGTGTTGCAGTTGTAGTTGAAGTTGCTTGTTGTTGTTGTTTTTTCTAGTCGTATACTTTTTGTGTTTTTTTTTTTTGTGTTACTTTTTTATTTTTGTTTTGTTGCTTTCGTATAATATGCGCACTATTTATCACAGCTGCTTCTACATACTATATACTATATATATTAACGAAAAAAACGCGAAAACTTGTGATGAAAAATCGAAATGAAACGGGGACTTTTATTTTCTTAGAGTTTGTAGGGTTTAGTTTTTTTTCTCTTCAACTGTGGCAACTGCTAACTTAACTAACAACAGCAAAAAGTCTGAGAATCAAGATCAAGATATAGATATTTGTCTCTGTTTTGGGGATGATCGGTGAAAATTTCACAATTTTAGCGTCGGCACGAAGGGCTACGGCGGCGGCGGCGGCTGCGGTGACGGTGGCCCACGATGGACCCCGGTAACGTACACACACTTTTAACGACGGAATAACGCGATTACCCGCCGATCGAACGAATTAATATACTATATTTGGTGTATATAGATATATCTTTAAAAAGATCGCGAAGCCTTTGGTTTAATTTTTTTGTTTTTTTGGCTGCTTTAGTGCTGCTGCTTGCTGCTTGTTTCTCGCGGTTCTTTCTGTTTTTATTTTCTTTTATTGTGTTTCTTTTTTGTGCGGCGGCAATGGGTAATAATTATAATAATGCTAAGGCAATAGCAATAATAATAATAATAATAATAATTTTTTCTCAACGACTGCGGCGGCGTTTAGTGCGACGGCTTCGACGTTTTCTCGCTACTTCGCACACAACACAGACAGCACACACGTCGTACGCGTTTCGAAGGCAAATACACACTGGCTTTTTTTTTGCCATCTTGTTTTTCGTAGTTCAGGCCAGGCCAACTCACACACACACACAAGAAGCAGGCACACACAGGGACGGCTGCACACTCATACTCATACATACATGCAAGGCGACGCAACAATTGTGCCATTAAGGCTCGTAAATTTTCCAGTGGTGCGAATGCGATGGCTATACAATACATTTTCTTTCTCGATGCGCACGCTCCGGCGAATTGTTGAGTGCCCAAGTGTTTGTGTGTGTGAATGTGAGTGAGTTAGTGAGTGTGAGTGCAAGTGTTTATGTGTGTGTGTGAGATGGTACGGCGAATTTGCTTTAGGTTCAGAGCGCAGGCGCTTTCTTCGACGGCCGAGCTCTCGCTCTCTTCTTCGCCCCAACAAAATGGGGCCCACAAGGATGATGACGGATTTGTAGCCTTTTCTGTCATACACACACTTGTCACAATCCCCAACATTGCTCTGCTCTGTTGCTCTGTCGCTGCTGCGCTCAGCGTTCTTTCAATTTTTGTTTTTGTTTTTTTTTTTTCATTTTTACTCTTATTGTTGCTGTCGTTGCTGTTCGTTTTGGTTGCTCGTGTTTGTTTTTCGCCTCTTTTTGCGCAACACTCGTCGTTGTTGTCGTCGTCGTCGTCGTTGTTGTCGTTGTCGTCGTGCGTTTTCGTTTTGAAATTTATTTGGCTTTGGCCAAAAGGAGACGGCTTATAGGTTTTTTGGCCGTTTGCCGCTCTCTGCTGCTGACTGTTTTTTTTTTGCTGCTGTTGTTGTTGTTGTTGCTGTAACAACGTCTCTTCTGGTGCGTGCGTTGAAAATCAGCAAAAACCAATCCCATTTGTTATTTTCGCTTGAGTGAGTGGCAGTTTGCATCAGTTTGCCGTTCAGTCTTCTCGACGGACTGCTCCCCGCCCCCTTCTTCTTCTTCTTCGTCTTCCACTCACCTGTGTCTGTGAGTGGCCTCAGTGAGTGCTTTCAGGTGTTTTGCTAGCCCGACTTTAGAGCTCCAGTTCCACCTCCAGACAGTGTCCGTCAGCTTTCGCTCAACCGCATTTTTTTTTTTTGCACTCTTTTCACACACACAGACACACAGGCTTTTATACAGACAGTCACTCACTCAAGTTGCACACACACACACAAGCTTACGCACTCACACATTGACAGACAAATAGGCAACGCCTTCAAAAAAGTTGCAAGAACGATAGTTATTGTTGTTGTCGACGTCATAGCATTGCGATCCCGCCACTTGGCCAATGATCCTGCCACCAAATAAACGCAGCAATAATAAAACCAACAATAACATGAACAGCAACAACAACAACAACGAGACAAACAGCTGTTCGCGCCGTGAACTTCTTTTTTTTAGGTTGTGAGGGGCGGACGGGAGGCAATAACAAATCGCGAGCCGATAAATTAAACTGCCCAAAAATGCATATCCTGGCCACGTTTTGTTGTTACTGCTGTTGTTGCAGTTGTTGTTTTTGTTGTTGCTGTTGCCGTTTCGGTTGCTGTTGCTGGCAACATTGTCGTGTCGTCGTCCTCGTGGCAGTTTAAAAAGCAGTTAACACATATTCCCAGGCAATTTTTCAACAACGTTTTGTTTTCCTTTCTGTGTTTTTTTTTCTGTTATTTTTTGGTTTCTGGGCATCCTTTTTGGGAACAACCAACAAGCTTGGCTAACGGCGGCGCCCGTCGCCATTTTCATTTTGACGCCAACGAAGCTCCAATGTTGCCAATGTTTGGCCGCGCCGGTTTTTGCGTTTTTAGGAAAATGAAAAATTGCTCTGTTGTTTGTTTTGCTTGGCTACGTTGGCTCTAGTTCTGGCAAGGATGTGGCATCAAAGGAGATGATGATGATGCTGATGTGGCTGATGATGATGCTGCACTTAATCTGGTTTCCATTTCATTTTTACAAGTTAAATAATAAACTGAATCAGCTGATCATTTTGTAAAGGAGAGACGAAACACTGTGTGTGTGTGTGATTGGAAGGAGGTAAAGAGGCAAAGTATCGGCTCTTTGGTCTGGCTCTTGTCTAACTGTCGGCACTTTGACAAATTTATGAGACATTGATTGATTTGCGGTTTTACGATACATTTTTCCCCCTTTCATACGTGTCGTCTCTGAACAAGGTGTTGAAATTTCAATGCAAATTTTTAGTTTTATTTTCTGTTGCTCAAAATGCAAAAAGAAACAACGTTTGAGAATTCAATTAAATGCCATAAATAACTCAAGTTTCAAAGACTTGATTGCTTTATCTTACGAAAAAATAAAGTATTTTGCCTTTAAGCCTTTAGATTTTGATTAATAAGTAATAAATAATTAAAAATAAATAAAGAATACTTTAGCTGAGATTAGAAATTGAAGTTCTAAGAAGCTTAAACGTATTAAGAGAAAATAAAAAGAAGTTTATTTCGTAAGCATTTTCTAATTTACAATTTTTATTTTCTTGCTCATCTAACATTTGGCAAATCTCTAGTTAGGGGAGAGAAGAAAATGCCTACGTACATTTTTCCCAATTGCTGAATAAAGAAAAATGCCAAAGGAATTTAATTTAATTTAATATTAAAACTTGGCTAAATTGAAGAGACCATGAAATTTAAATCAGCTAAAAACAGAACAAAACAAAAAGAAGTAAAAGAAGAAAAAACGAGCAAACTGCAAAAAAGAAGGCAAGAAAAATGAAAAACATTGCCAGGTCTCCACCCACAAAAAGGAGTCGTCTTGGTTGTAGTCGTCTCTGATAATAAGACGAAAACCTCAAGGCAAAAGGCAGCAAAATTGCATTTTGGAAACTTCCAATCCCAGACGAGCGAGCGAGCTGGCGTTGAGCGACATTGAATGGTCGTCGGCGAGCGAAAAATGTGGCGATGAGAAAGCTCCACACACACACACAGCCACTCGAGCAGCACACCAATACACAGAGGGGCAGCCAATATGATTTAAAGCGGCCCCAACTGAGCGCCAACCGTTGTTCGCTCACACACATATACAGATGCAAAGAGAGAGAGCCATAACATATATATATATGTACACACGCCCCCCTTCAGTTGTTGCTGCCTTAGCTGCCGCTGACGCTGCCTCTGCTGCTTCTGCTTTTGCTTTTGCTGTTGTGCATGACAATTCATCTCTTTCTTATAAACGCAAATTTATCAAATGAAAACGACGAGCGAGCGACAGCAAAGATGAAGACGACGACACGATATCAAGTTGATGGCCAGCCTTTTGCTTCCTCCTCGCAGCAGCAGCAGCAATAGAAGCAGAAGCTGCGTAAGGACCTTTGAGAGAGCAAGGCGTACTTTACTCACTCACTCATTCGACTCACTCAAAAAGACACTCATTTCTATTTCTATGCAAAAGAAAATGGCAAATGGCACATGCAAGCAAAAGAAAAAGAAAAATAGGAGTTGCCGTCGGCATTTTGAGTTGGGGAAACCGCCATAATCTTGACAGACAAGTGCACCGTACACACACACACACACACACACACACACGCATATATTTCTCTCTCTCACCACACAACACACACACACACCGGAGAGAGAGCATGTCTTTTTAATGGTTTGTTTTTGTTTCGCGCGCGTACCGAATTCGCCGCAGTCTCGGTGAGAAAGAGTCGGCACTATATGTATATATAAATGAACGGTTTATGGCACAACGAATCAGCTGTTTGACCAGGCGCGTACAGTTTGAAAGCCATTGTAGCATTGGAGTTCTATACCGAAGAGTTTTCGATCACATATTTTCTTCTTTTACGGTTTAACCTTTTACCTGTATTTAAAAGAGAGATGCATACATTTTACCTGTTGATGTCCTTTAACATACTTTACCTTTACATTTTATTTTTAGTTATAACTTTACCTTTCTTCACCTTTTTGCCCTTAATCATTTTTGCCCATTTTACGAAACGAAATTTGTGACTTTCAACGCTTGCCTTGGCTCAGGAGCCATAAAAGGCTTAAGGACTTTGCTTTTTCTACCTGTCCTAGAAGCAGTCGTAGCAGGACAACGTACTCACACCCACCCACGTCCCGGCAAGTCATTCAACTCGAGCGAAAACAAATTTTTGCTGATATATAGTGTCATTTGTCCCATGATTCAAGGCAAAACGTCAGACGAAAAATCGATGCCAAAAGATATAAATAAAATATGCCGGTCATTGGCGACGGCGACGACGACGACGGCGGCGCCCAGGATGAGCGCCCGAAAAAGTCCTGGCCAATAGACTGACATGGACATGTTGTTGTTATTCCGTCAGTAGGACGTCTGCTTTTGACAGCAGCCCCCGACATCCAAGCAACAACAACAAGTTCACAACTGTCAATGGCGGCTGCCGACGGCGTCAACAAAATGACCGAATCCGGATTCAGGTCGAGAACACCAACACGCTTTAACTTATCTTATTCTTTATTTTGTCATTTTCGGGCCAAAAGTTTAAAGCCAACAAACAAAAAAAAAACACTTACTAAACGATTGCCATTTGTCAGTTATAACTTAAACATTCATTGGTAGGTCAAAACTTAATGTATTAAGGCTTTATCTTCTACACTTACCTGTCTGCTAGGATTTCAGGGTTACAGAGAACTCACACACTCATACTTTACCTGAAACGGGAAGAAGCGAAAAAGAATTTTATTTAAAACTTGTCATTAGATATCTTGGATGTTGAATGTATTAAAAGTAGGCAAATGCAAATGAGGAAACGGCATGGATTAAGATATACATTCCCTATACACTGTCCTGTCAGCCTGTGACCACATGTGTTCCTCTGACTCATGATGTCTTCCTACTCATCCCCATTGCCAGCCTCCTCTCCATGCTCTTCTCTTCCACTATCGTACTTTTACTTCTTCCCATCCTCTGGCTAAAATGATCTTCTATAGGCACATTTGTCTGGCCTTTGTTTTTGGTAGACAGAAAAAATGTTTTCTTTTTGATTGATTGCCCAGAAAAACCACTTGAAACTGTCATGGGGTAGGGGGGGAGGAGTGAGTGAGTGTTAGGGAGGGCAAAGGAATGAAGTGAAAATCACTTTTACATACACACTCACTCACACACACACACACAAAACGTTTTTCTAATGAAAAACTACTTAGGGATTGATACTTGATAACTAAATTAACAGAAAGAAGGAGACACTTGGCATTTCGATGTTAGGGTGAAGACTCTTAGTTAAGTTTAAGCATAAAAACACTCGGAATTATTAAGAATTCCAAATCCTAGCAATCGAGATAATACTTAAATAAATTGTTTGACTTCTAATAATTGTTATAGTATCCAAATTAAGAACCCTTTATATAAAAGGCGTTGGTTGTCGATTTCCAAGCTTTAAATAGTTCATTAAACAATTATTATTAAAAGATATATACCTTATTAAGGCAAAATCTATGCAAAATCTACATAACTTTACACCAAAAATTTTAATAAACTAAATTTTAAGTTGACCTAAGTTCTTTAGAAGACTTTTTCGTTTACCCTATATCAAATTTCATATTGTGAGCATTTGCGATTAACAAAACCAACTTAAATATTAAATCAAATATTGTGGAAACAATTTCAAAACCGAGAAAACCCAAGTAAATATTTTTCTTAATCAAAGTTTACGAACAAAATTTGCCAACTTGTCGAAAAAAAAACCAATTTAAAAAGCCAAAAAAAGAGAAAGAATTAGAACAAAGAAAAAACTGTCGCCAAGAAAACCAAAGAAAAATAGAGAGAGAGAGAGAGACTGTTGGTGAAAGAGAAGGAGAAAGAAAGAGAACAAATAATAATCTAAGGAAAAAATAAATTTATGTGCATTTCCGTTTTTGTTGTTCCTTCCGTTAAAGTAAATAACAAATATTATTATCGCATGACCACAGCAGAAATGAAATAGAGGAGCCAGAAGCCGGGAGTAAAGAAGTAAGGAGCAAGGACATGCATGTATGTACATACATACATGGCACTACGGACATTGGTTGTGTGTGTGTGTACAAGTGCCGATTTCTAGTTTATAGCTCGTCAGTTCCGCGACAAGAAAGTAAATAACATGGAAAATATTAAATAATGCCAAAAACACAAAGAATAAAATGCTTCTTACGAAATGTTCAAAAATATATTCTTCTCCAAAATTACTTTGACCCCCTCAACTAGCATTGACAGCCACATGGCAAACTAAAATGTTGGCGTCCGAGTTTACTCTATGTATATTACAAAAGAAAGCAGGAGGAGGAGGTGGCCACCGAGATGGTTGGGGGGTTAACAGGAAGGAACCCTGACGGCTTGCTGGGTGTAGGGAAAACGGAAGCCGCCACCAGCTCGTTGTACAAATAATAATAACAACAACAACAGAGAGACAGATGGAGAGAGGGAAAGCGAGAGAGCCGAGAAAACACAACGCACTCAATGAAATTATTAATGGTCGAAAACTGCAGGCCCATACCCAGACACATTTCCAAAGTCCATACCCATACCCATTGCCCAATGCCGCCAGTCTATATGGTCAACCAAATGGTCGGCACACGACGCGCCGCCAACCTCGACGACGACGACGACGATGACGATGACTACGAGTACGCCAACGTCCGTCCAGGAGCAGGCAAGCAAATAAATAAATAAATAAACAACAAACTCTAATTAAACGTTGTTTCGAGTGTGTTGGCATTTCGATAAGGTACACCAAGCCCGGTCATGTCCTGCTCCTGGTGCTGCTACTGCCATTGCTACTGCTGCTGTTCTGTTCCTTTCCGCCCTATCTCAGTCTCTCGATTTATCGGACTTTGCACTTGGTCAGAGTCACAGCAGAGGCTCCAACTCTTGTTGTTTTTCGGCTTGTTAAAACTTGCCAAAAATTCAATCTGTTTAGCCATAAGCCAAACAATGAAAACCAAAGTAAATAAGAAGAGACTCTCCCTTCCCCCCACCATCTTCCAACTGACTCGCCACATTGACCAATCAACAGAATGCAACAATTTTTAATTTTTCATCCAGCCTGCAAGGTCATCCTTTGAATGGAAGACCCTTAAATATTTATACACTTCGACCAAAAATTGATTACTCATGCCCAAATTGACTCAGGACAAAATAAAGAACATGATTTTCGGACACTTAAATGAAGTAAAGTCAGTTTGAAGATGGAATTATCATCGATATTTTAAATGTATTTATTTTCTAAATTATTATTCAAATGGATTCAAGAAGGAGTAAAAAACTTGGTAACTGTGAAATTATAAATCTTTTTATATGCCGTCGGAAAATATTCATAGCTATTTAAAGTTTCAATATAAATTTTCCTAATTCCAAACAGAGCTATAACTTAGATTAGCTTTAAAAATGTCAAAAAGAGTTGTGGTAGTTGAAACATCTATATTTAAGTGAAATTTACATTATTTTTGGCATATTATTATGAATATTAATTTTTCATATTTTTTAACTTTTGCAGAAATTTACGAATAGTATGTAAAAAAAGCAAATATTTTAAATCAAAATCTACATATACCAAACATAAGATAATTTAAAGCATTAATACTTGGATATTGTTCAATATATTACATTAACCATAAATTACATAAATTTTTGAATAAATTTATTAGAATTTTCTAACAGTTTTTTAATTAAGCAAGAAATTCATTCATCATGAAATGACTTTAAAGATTATCAAATTCTTTAAAGTTTTATAAATTTCTTTAAAATTTTTTATCATATTCCCCATAAGTGGTTGTGGTTGCTGCAGATTTAGTAAAACATTTCAAACTTTGAAAAATTATTAAAATAAATTTGTTTTGATTAACGCTGGCAACGAATTGGTTTCTTCTTAGAATTCGGAAATGCTGTCTAACCGGCTGGATTAACTGGCTCAAGTCACAAAAGCTTAATACATTGGCATGGGCGTAGTGAGTATCATATTTATAGACTATACTTTTAACTTAGTAATTGAATCGATTGCATATAAGGAAAATAAACTATACTAGATTGACAGGTTATTAGGGAAAGGAAAAACTGGTGGAAATATGTCAATAATATGACGTCAATGCATATTTTTGAATTTCATTACAATACACATACACAGAGTAATACATCAATTAAAATGATAGAATAAATGTTGTAAAGAAGAGGCAAATTAAAGAAATCGGTTAATGGTATTCATTATAAGTCTGTAAAAATATTTTGCCATATTACTTTTATATGACCAAGTCATGGAAATAACCTGATTTCTTGGAGAATAAAATAAGAATAGACCAAAACGTTCCCTTTTTAATTTGATGCAAGAAATAACACAGATTTAAGCTCTTCATGTGAAAGTAAAGCTATAAAACAATTACAGTAAATAATATAATTGTAATCCAAATTGAAAGAAAACTAAAACTTAGACTCAGACTAAACTTCAGATTGTTTTCTGCTATAAATTTGTAGACATAAAACCACTACTAAAGACTTTAAAATATATTGCAAATATTTAAATGATTATCTAATTAGTTAATCTCAATAGTTCTCATTAATTTGTTTGGCTTTAAACCATCAATTGATTTGTGTGGTGAAACTATATAGTAAAAACTTTTTATTATGGCATCCTGACTACGTCTCTGATTAATAAAAATGGAACATTTGCATTACAAGACTGCAAATGAAATTTATTAATTGATTATTGAAAAAAGAAGCTAAAATCAAAATTTGTGAACTGACTAAAAATACATTTAAATTTCGTTGTAAGGGATGCGGCGACTGAATCTGTTCAGATTGACACGAATTATGACCACTGTTAATATTGCAATTGATGTCACATTAAAAAAATTTAATTGCAAGGAAGCCAACAAAAAACCAAAGGAAAATATTTTTGAATGGCGAAAAAAGAATTACATTAAATGCGAATTTCAGGAATGAAGGCAAAAATTTAAATGCGGTGACGTCGTTTTCAGGTTGTTAATCCGCATTTCCTAATTATCAAAACTCATAAATTTTGTTTAATGACTCGTCGGCGCATCGATGCGAGATCAGCCATGACCGTTCCGCCGCCAATAGCCGTTCCTCTTCCCCTTCGCCCATTCAATCGGCAATACCCGGCCCCCCTCTACGGACCAACTCCGTCTCTTTGACCAATTCAATCCGCCATAATACAAAATGATTGCCCCATTTTCCCCTTTGCCGCATTGCACTGCGTTTGCTTTTTCCCCTCTGCTATTTCTGGTATGGCTTGCCATAAAATTTAAGGGGTAAGATGCCGCACTGGGCCATTTCCCCAGCCAATTTACAAGACAGCTTACATAGCCCAAAAAGCACCCTCTGGTTGTCTCACTCGCTCTCGACCACTGATGCTTGACGAGGGGCTGTCACAGAGAGTGGCAGAGTGCTCAGTGCTCTGGACCCGCCACCATTATATTATGGAAAGTGAAATGGATATATCGCTAATGCGCCTGCACATAACAAGGTCGGCAATAAATCAAAGAGCACCATCGAGTCCAATGGTGGGCGGGGGGTGGGCCAGTTGCAAGAATCAGAGAGTCAGAGGCAAAGCTGGAGATGGTAATGGAGACGAAATCGGAGTCGGAGATGTGGACAAAATCTGAAGCCGTAGCCATTTCTATAGCCAGGGACCAAGCCGAAGCCGAAGCTGGAGCCGGAGCCAGAGCCAGAGCAAACGGCGGCAGCAACCACGTTTGACAAAAATCAAATCAAAATGCCATAAAATATCCTCAATGCTGGGGCCCTTGGAGCTGTTGGGTCTGCTGTCGGGTGGGCAGGGAGACGGGTGGGTTCTTGTCCTGTGTGCGTTTCCCAAACAACAAATGAATTATTTGCAATTAATTGAGCGCAAATTTGCAAAATACTTTCGTGTGTCTGCGCCTCTTCGAGTCAACTGTGTGTGTGTGTGTGTGTTTTTGTGTGTGTAACGATTATGGTCAGATACGATGATGGATATGGCTAAAAATGGATCTTAGATTGCGTATACGCAGTGCATGACTACGCAATTGAGTGCAAAAAATATAAAGCAAATTTTTTATGGCTCTCAAATCTTATTTGGTTTTAGAATGATTTACGTTCCAAAAGGCATGTTTTTTATGTTCCAAATGCAAATGGAAATAATCGTTAGTCGTTGCCTCAAATCGAAATCTAATGCTGAAATATTCAAGCGCAATTAATTAAAGTAAAAGCCAATACAAACAATTCATCACTACTAAAATCTTTTCTATTTTTTTGGGTCAAATTGCAAACGAAATGTTTCATCTTGACTAAAGTTTTTCATGTGCTGACTAATATTGTATATGGCTTAGAAGATTTTCTTTATTAAGACAAATTCATTTTGAAGCGAAACAACAACAAAAATATGTCTAAAAGATTGTTCATTGTATGCAAAATTTTAATTGAAATGAAATTTGTATAAAAGATGTTTTTAATATAATTTTTAAACATTATTAATCAGGTTTACAATTCGTATAACTTTTTATTGTTTTGGTTTATGGTAAAAAAGATACTTAAAGAACGTTTACATAGAATTTTCGGAATTGTAGAACCAAATATTATTTTAAAACTTGCTGCTTTTCCTTCTCTTTTTTAGATCTTGATTTCTCTAAAGTATCGATTAGCATTTAGTTTAGTGACAAAACTATTTTGCCCTTGACTAATTTAATGAAAACATTTCATAATTACTTTAGAGGCTTATAATTGCTTTCCGATTTGTATTAATTAATTAAATGAATTAATAAAAAAGTAAGAGAAGGTACAAAAGTGACAAGAATTTTGTTAAATTTTGAAATAATCTTTTGTTATTTGCAACATAAAATGAAACTCAAAAACTACAGCAACAAAATTTTAGAATGGCAACAACTACTAAGAACTTTAATTAATTAATAATGATAGGAGAAATGTGAATGAATATTTAATAATATTTTAAATTTAATTTAAATCATATTTACACCATATATAAAGCGATTTTGTTGGGTTTCATTTTAGAAAAAAAAAACCACATGAACTCTATTTAATGTTGCTTTAATTAACAATTAATATGTGGAATCTATCTAGTTTAATCAAACTGTTTAAGAGATATACATACTATATTTTTCTTTAGAATGATGTACATCTGCCATGATAAGGAAGCAGTTAACTTGGTCTAGTTAATGGTCAGTAGTCTTTATGGTGAAATCGACACCTCTGAAGTTAATGATTATAATTAATCCTTCTCTTTCTGCCTGAACTTTAAATTCCTTAACTTAAACAGACTTTTATACTTTAAGTCTTTTCTCATTAAAAGTAATAGCAATTGTATATTACATTCTGCTCTTGGATGTCTACAGGTGCCTTCTGAATGTTGAATGTGAATCTTATCTTCAACTAGATTACTTAGTATCTAACTACGCCCACATTAGAATGTACTGTCAAATCACAAGATTACTGTGAAAATGTCTTAATTTAATTCGCATCCCTCAAAAAATTTTATGATACCCCAGAATTGACTGGTTTTTGTTGTTATGCATGTAGTTTATAAATACAAAGTCTATAAACCAGTCTATAATTTTCCATTAACTCAGTGTCAATGTTTCTGCTGATGTTTACACAACTTTCTCCAACATTTCCGCTCGTCTCCCGTCTCTCTTGCCTCTTGTACGCTTTCCCAAAATATTTTACGATTTTTATATGACCCATCCATGCATTACATTACATTACATTACATGATGATGATATTTTTTCACTTGAGAATTTTTACGAGCAACAAATTGCTCTACAAATTACACGATAAATAGAAAATTATGACAGTTCTACGAGGAATACAAAAGGGAAAGAGTAGAAGTAGTAGTAAAGTAGTACGACCTGCTACGACCCGACCCTACCCAATCCGTTGCGACCCGACCCGACCCTTCCATTTCACCGTAGCCCTTGGCCACAAAACGCACTCATTCGACGGCGGCGGCGGCGGCGGCTCGTAAAAATTCCCGATGCGTCAGTTTGATGGCCCAGTAAGTGTTGTCATTATGACAACGACGAGGAGAGAGTGAGCTCTATCCCAAATCGTTTACAAGCTGTCAAAGTTTGTTGTGTAAATTAAATTGTTGCTCCTTTTATTGATATTTCATTGCCGATGCGGCCGCTGGCTGTGATTTGGCCTCGTCCCCTTCCATTTATATGGCCGCTCCACTGCTTTTCCAAAACTGAGTTTCCCAAATAACATAGAGACAAGGATAGAATTTTCAAGGCACTCGTAAAGTCGTAAAGTTGCGCACGTCGAAACAAAAGAAAGTTTTTACGACCAACACAACAAAAAAAAAAACAACAACAAAATAGAAAGAAAAAACCCACCCAGAACTAGGCGAGAAAAGGGACATAAATTATATTGGCCTTGTTGCCGGTGAGTTATTCAGTGAATTCATTTTTTTTTTCTGTTTCTGTTTCTGCGTTTCGGCATTTCTTCAAGGTCCTTGGCCAATAACAGGTTGTCCTAATGGGTTAAAGGCATCAAGCATAAGCAACAGCAGCAACAGCAGTAAGAGCGATCCTAGGCCCCAGCCAAAAGGTATGGCCATAAATTTCATGTTAATTGAGCATTTCACACCTTGACTGCACTTGCTTTCTAGGCCCATTAACGAACTTGTCAAAACTGACAAGTATTTTGTCATAAACTCTCTCAACTTATAGACCATTCGCCATGGCATAAACATAGCTGAACTATGGGCTTTACTTCGATCCTTGGCCACGTGGTTAGATACATGAAATTGATGATAGACTCTCTGTGTTTGTCTCAGTCTCAGTATATGTTTTTTTTAATATGTATGTATATATTCGTCTGTCCGACCCAGTTAGGATTGTGGGTCTTTTAATTAAGCCACTTGAGCCCACTCCCCACACACACACACACACACAAATGCAGACACAAGTAGTTGGACATTTCATAGCTATCTCGTATCATGTTTAGTTGTCGTCTTCAGGCGAAATTGAAAAATTCCCACAAGGTAAACACACATACAAGCAAGGTAAATGTTCCATTGAAATAAGTAAATGCTTTTTTTGACAAAACTTAATGCGAGTTAATGTTGTTGTTACACTTTTGTCTTGGCCCGTTTATCATTTATCGTTGGACCCTAAAAATAAACGTCATATTGTAGCAAATAGCTACAGAGACAGAGCTACATGTAGGGAGACAGAGGGAGTCGCTCTGTGAAATCCACTCAATCATTCCACGTTCACTTCAGACAAACGTTTTAACTGATCGCTCAATCACTGATATTTCGTTCAGGTGCTGCTGTTGCTGCTGCTGCCACATTCAACCCAACGTCTGTCCCTCTGTCCCTCTGTCCGTCCGTCCGATCGACCAAACGACATTACCATTAGCCCAATGGCATTAGTCAGACAAGATATGACTAGGCATGGGGGGGTGGTTGATATATGTACCTACATAGCTACCTTCAATTGAATTCATTGTTGTTGCTGCTGCTCCACTATTGATATATACTATACGACGGGGGCGTTGGCGGGGTTATGAATTCCACGTGATTGTTTGCTGAACTGATAAGCCCCCACTAAGGGGCCAAAGGGCAGCTGTCTGTAGGCAAATAGAAAAGAAACTCCCCAAAAAAAAACAGGTGTCCCGCAGAGTTGCTCCTCCTTCACGATCTTGGCTTCTGCTTGAAACGGTGGGAAGATTGAAATATTCAGTTGACTTTCAACGATTAGGAGTTTTTATTTTTCGCCATAAAGTGTGGGAATGTAAATATTGAAGTATGATGTAGTATTAAATAAGCGAAAATTTCTCTATATAAGTGCGTAAGATGCTGCAAAGATAACTTAATTAATTTTAAACCCAGAATATTCGCTTATCAATCCCAAATCACTTGTTTTGTTGACCTTGGACTCAAATTCTTTAATCTGATCAATCAATTGTGGTTGAAAATAGACTAAAACTCATTTTGATAATCATTAAATCTATAACAAACCCTTATGTGCCTTAATTTATAGTAATTTGAAATAAAAACTTTATGATTTTAGCACATGGGAAAACAGCAGAGAAATTTAATTTTATTCTTATAATTTAAGTTATAATTACTGATTCTTTTTTTGGGGTTTGTTTCGCTAAATGAACTGACTCATCGCAGTGGTTAAGTCTATTTCATCTGCCATATCGATAACTTAAATCTTTTGCCTGCAATCAACACGGCCCACGATTCGCAATCTAAACGCACAGATAAAACTACTGTTAAAATTACCCCATGCGAATGCCCCATCAAAAAAAAATCATGTTCAGCATTTGGGCAAATGCGAAACTTTAACGATCGCCATAAAAAACAATATGTTCAGTTCGAGTTCGATACTGTCCCGACAGACAATTCCAGAGAGAGACAGACAATCCGTCCTCCATATCCATGATGATGTGATGTGCTTGTGGGCTGTGCAACGTTTTTAATTTGATGCTAAAATACTGATAGTGCTACGGACGGGTGTGTGCGGCACTTAAATTGCATATAAAAGTTGGCTTTTATGATTGGCTTCTATTAGCAAAATAAACTATTATGTGTTAAATTGCATGATCCTTGAGAAGCGACAACAACAACAGCAACAACAACAAAAGCATTCAACACATGCAACGATGCTGGCTGTGTTGATCATAAAAACGTGAAACTTAAAAATTTTTTATGAATTTATTTTAATGTGTGCGCACATTAAAAATGACAGATACTAAGGCAAATGGTAATAAAACAGAACAAAAACAAAAAAGGGGTGTAGGAAATAAAATTGAAAAAAGTGGCAGAAGCTGGATCAAAGAATTGGTTGATCAAGAAGTCATCCATGCCGTAGGTTTTATCTGTCTTTCTCTCTCTTGTTGTCTGTCTGTCCCTTGGGCAAGGTGTCATCTTACATGTGCAGCGATCCTTTCCATTGTCGGAGGTGAAAGCGAAAGTGAGGCACAGTTTGAATTTTTGGGTAATGAAATTAACAACGCATCGTTTGCTGCGCATCGACAATTGTTTTGTTTCATTTTCTGGTTGCGCCCCTTGACAGCAAAACCAGCAAGGGACAAGGACAAGGACTCTTTCTAAGTGCCTTGTCCTGCCTTCATCTATCTATCTCTCTTTCTAGTGCTCTTGTTCATGTTGTTATTGCAATGTGTTTCCCCGAAGTATGTCCTGTTTCTTTGCTCATGGCAGCAAGTTCAGCTGCATTTCTCTATTTCGTTTTCCTTTTCTTAATATTCGGTTTTCTTGTCTTTGCTTTTGCTTTTGGTTTTTATTTTTTTTTTCGATGGAAAACCGTTTTGTCGGTTTCTGGTTTTTGGTCCTGCCTACCTGAAAATCCGCTTAGTGGTTGTTACTGTCCTCATTTTTGACGACAAGAAGTCAAACTCTCGATTTACGACCATTTTGTTTGAGTAATTTCTGTATTTTTGAGCCTGTGGCTGGCTGCGTTTGTTTGTGTTGACTGATGCGCGTCCTTCTGGGTCCTAGGCCCTAGGTCCTAGTCTTCGCCACATGCCCGACAGTTGTGTAAATTGTACAGTTTTTACTTTCAGCTGTCGTCTATTCATAGGAATGCGCGAGTGACTCAATTTAAATAGGTATCTTATTTTATACCCAGATATGTATGTATATATTTCCTTTTTTTTATGCTTTTACATATTATTATTAATAAAAAATAAAAACCCTTTGTCCATTTTAATGAGCGCTTTATCCCTTTGCTTTGGTTTTGGCGTGATGAAAACTATTTTATGATCATTTTCTTTTAAGGGCTCGTACCATATTTCATTGCCTCATTTGTTCAGTCATTTTATGTGCATTTTCCAATCGAAACGTCGTGAAAATAAAATAAAAAAAAAAAACCTAAATAGAAATGTTCACGATTCAATTAAATGATCGTAAAAAGTTTGTTTCTTTTCAATGATTTCATTGATACATAACCACAGAGAGAGAGAGAGAGAGATAGAAGTTAAACAAAGTTATTTTGTCATAAAAACTTCTCAGATTATTGTTAGAACATAAAAATCACCTAAAATCTCTAATAAAATCAAACGAAACTGATGAAGAAAAAACAGACCAACAAATTGATAAAAACAAATCAACATATATTAAACACAAGATAATGTTTATGTTTTAGAATTATATTAAAGATAAGATAATGTTTATGTTTTAGGATTAGAAATGGAAAATAATTTAGCTTATAGAATAGATATTAGCTAAAATATTAAGGATTTTTGAAAGATTAATTCAACAAGCATATTAGAAATGAAAACTGCATGGAAAATATATTAAATACTTTTATGATTGCAAAAGTTAAGATATTGTTGAAGATGTTTGTTTAAATAGCATCTAGCTTTAGTTTTTAGTTTTTAGATTTTAAAAGAAAGCAAAGTTCCCCAGGTAATTTTTTTTCCAATTCCAGCCGTCAGTTTTAGAATATATAGCACTGGGTTGGCTTGTAATCAGTCAGAGAAAATATTAAAAGGGTCAATTTCTTTTTGTGTAAAACAATCGAGGTTTTTCAAGATCATAATTAGTAGTTTATAAATCCCAAATTGATTTGACTAAATCTTATAGTAAGTTGGTTTTCATATGGGATATTCAAATTTCACCTTTCACTTTATGTTATCACTTGAATTCAATTAAAGACTAATTCAATGCAAACTACCCAAAAACTTGCAACAGAACTCGCCACCATTGACAGTAAAATTGATAAAAAACTGCAAGCTGCAAATATGCAACAGTTGCTGCAACATGGCCAACTATCTCAATTGGCATCAAAATCAAATTCATTGTATTGCCATGACCGTGACCGGGTCCATATAGACAACCAACCAACCAACCAACTGACTGGCTGACTGACTGACTGTGTGTGAGTTCTAAATGCACCAACTGCGAAACGCGAAAAACCGTTAAGCATCAATTTTGACGCGTCATAAAACTGCAATGAAGTGATAAGTGCCGCTGCAACAAACGCATACAGTGAGTGAGATAGACAGAGGATAGAGTGAGAGCGAAGAAAGAGTGCAACAGGAATGTTGAATGTACAGTTGATGGATATGGAATGTCGAACAATGTTTGCTATCCTGTATGGAACGGGTACGGGTAATGGATAGTGGGTACATTCTGGCCTGGCGGTCGGACATCCGTATCTATGTGATAACAATGCAAATGCAATGACTATAACTGTGTGTGTGTTTGTGTGTGTGCCAAGAGCCAGGCGACAATCAAACAAAACAAGACTTTTATGAACACCGCGGGAAGTTGACAGCTTGCGTCATTGCCATTATATGATGCAAAATCCCAAGCCCCCCCCACACACACACACACACACACACACACACACACACAACCAATCCATCTCTACCCCTTTAAAGCCTACTCCTTCTTCCTGCTTGTTGGATGCCAACTTTACGGCCATCGCGTGTGCAATTATGTACATATATAAATATATATGGATATTGGTATAACAACAATAACCATAAACTCGTCTTCATCATCATCAACATCACAACGAACGTACGTACGTATACATACATAAATGCCATCATAGTCATCTGGTCTCTTCATGAAATTTTCATTTATCCTGAGATATTTTCACATGTATAAAAATGATTTGATGATATGACAAACATTATACATTGTACATGTTGCATTTTGCTGTGACCGCAGATTTGGTTTTTAAAATAATTAACAATTCATTTAAATTAATTTGACACAAAAATATGTGTCTATTAATTTACAAGTGAAATTTAAAATAAATTAATAGGTTTAACTCTTTCTCCTTACCATAAGGATATCCTATTCGAGCATCAACAAATATTAATATTAATTAACTACTTTGATATAAGGTAGGAAATATTATTACTTGTAATGTCTTCAATCAAAGTTGTCCACCCGCTTCAAGGTAGTCAATTAATATCAGTCTGATTTTTTTTTTTTTTAATTTGGTAACTTGAAAAATGCATTTCTGAAATTGATCTTAATTGACATACATAAATACTTAATTGAAAGGCAAAAGCCATATGCAATTGAGAGCCTCCACAAATGTTACTTGCCACCTCGAAATCAATTGCATCTTATTTGCCAATCTTATCGGCCAGAGCAACCTACATAATTGACTTATGGCCAAGAGTTGCTGTGAAAGCGTCAGCAATCAGTGAGGCCCATTAAGCCAGACGGACTTCGAGAGCAAGAGAGAGAGAGAGAGAGAAAAGTCTTGTTAGTCTGGAGACATAGGCGGCCAAGATATGGACCAGCCCATCACACTTTTGGTTGGTATATACATACATAAATTATCTTTATTGGCAGCATGTCCAGCCAGTCACCTGACAACCCCAAGTCAGAATCCAACCAGGCGAGTCATTCAATCAACTGTTTTTCCTTTTTGCCCTTCCCTGCCTGCTTCTGTTCTATCTCATTTTCTGTCTGTCTGACGGCATTAACACCACAGAAGACAGCCACAGCAGCACCCAAAACTGAACCTTGTTAATTGTTGCAGTCCCCAAAGAACCCAAGTACCGAACAGAACGGAACAGAACAGAATATCGTAAATCAATTGGTGGGGAATCCATCAAAATGCGATCATTGTATTGAGATTGCAAACTAAGCCCTGGCCCAGGCCACGTTTCATTTCGAAATACAACATAATTTCAATATTTTCGCAAGGACCGAGACATATGGATTCAAGGGGAGGGGAGAATATACAGTGAGGTGTGATGGTGATGGTGCAGCTACATCGTTGAACCAATTGACAACTTAATCCTGCGACATGTCAGTAGAGGCTCAAATGAGATTTACGCCGCTCGCCTGCCCCGTTCGCTCAATCGCTCAGTCAACGCGTTGGCCCATTTGTGTTGACTCAATGAAAAGTTGTAGCGATTTTTCAACATGTTGTCTCTGTTGTGGTATGGCTTATATCTGCAAACGGGCTCCATGTTTTCATTTTGATTGACAAAGTACAAAGGTGTAATTATTTTTCATAAAATTGTTGTGCAAGCCAACAACGTTGTTTCATGTCTCTCTCCGTCTCACTCTCTTCGAAAACGCCTTGGACACACATTCATTCTTTCTTTATAGTTTGTTTTTTGAGTTTGGCGTTGTAAGTTTTCAATCAACTTGCTGCCTTCCCCCTTCCACCCGTTCGTAAGGCTGGTGCAATTATGTCAACGGGCAAAAGGCATAAATTATCAGAAAAAAAAGGAGACAGACATAGAGAGAGAGCAAGAGAGAGAGCGATATCAAGTCTAAAGCCTAGGAGGCAAACAAGAGATCGGCGGCAAGCGGCTTGCTCAAATGAACGTCAACTGTGTGTCGCCATCGAGTCCAAAATGCAAATGCAAACATCCCATAAATCTTGGCTCAGCGGCGCGTTACTCATGCGCAGAGGAGATATCCTCCAGCCTCCATTCTCCATCCACCATTCACCATCTCAATCCCAAGCATCGCCGCCATCGCCCGCCTGGAAAAATGTTTTATAATCGCATTGGGACTAATTATCGTATCGCAGAATTATTATGGTGCCCCATAAAGGAGATTTGCAAATTGCATGCTATAGCGATTCTCCTCTCCAACTAAGTGATTAGATTTGATTTGGGGCGTGTCGGCAACTCAGGGCCCCCGAAACATAAATACTTTGTGCAGGGCAATAAAAAAATATGCAAAAATTTATTGGTAACCTAAAGATATACCCTAAAGCAAATGTTATCATTAACTTGGTAGGCATCTTAAGTAACTTTTAGTTCTCTAAGCAGGTTTCAATTGGTTTACCCAGGTTAAAAAACGTTTAGATTCCTATAACTTCCGATCTTAAGGAAATTATATTTCAACAACTTGTGATTATATAGTTTAATGTCATATTTATAAATTATAAAGGGAAAACCTGTTACGAAAACTAAGCGGAAATGTCCTATATTACATAAAAAAAAAAATTTTGAATAATAAAACTGCCAAAACTTTCCTTCTCCAAGTATTAACTTTTCAAAGAATACATAATTCAAATATATTGGTTCTCAATATATAATTTAAACAAAAAATAACTCATTTTTAAAAATCTTTAAATCTTTATAATGCTTGTGGTGAAATTAATCTCTAATAAAAAGGCAACCAATATTTGTTGACATTTTGTGACCTTGGCTACCGTTTATTTCCGAAAACACATTTATAATGTAATCATTTATGATATCTGCCTATTACTTAGCTTAGGTAACTAATATGCCCAGCCATTCACTTTGAATAAGATCACAAATCGCACTGAGATCATGTTTACTGCACTCTTCTCGCATTTACTATTTGATTAACCAGCCATGCAGTCATTTCATTCCCAGTCCAGTATTCCGCTCCAAAGGAGCAAGAGGACTCTCAACGTCTGAGCTCTGGTGATTTGGCTTGTTGTCTTAAGGCATTTTATTTGGCGCCATAAATCTATCAACGCCGTTTCGAACGCGTGCGCGTGCGCAAACACTGAATCTGGGTATGGAGCTGGAGCTTGAGCTGTAGCTGTAGCTGTGGCTGAAACATTTCAGATTGGAACTTGGGTATCTGTTGGATTTCATGTACATGCTGATAGGGCAGC
Source organism: Drosophila insularis (assembly GCA_018903935.1). NCBI lineage: Eukaryota > Metazoa > Arthropoda > Insecta > Diptera > Drosophilidae > Drosophila > Drosophila insularis. The sequence continues at coordinate 7,517,719 of JAEIFP010002295.1, forward strand.
CAGCTAGCCAACGAATCGACCTGGTCAGGCAAAGATTTACGGCCAGCACAGGCAAATGTTCACCAAGTCTGGTGGTGGGAGAAACAGAAGAAGTAGGAGGATTGGTATGGGAATGCATTTTAGGTTTATGATACAAAAATCAGATTGCTTTATTGTATGCGAAATGGATCGATGATCGCTGCTAGAAAGGAAGAAGGCAATTGGTTTGTGGTCCACCACCATACGAATTCATTTATATTTATGATTTGTGAATTGGTTTTTATGATGATGTTATTTGTGGCATCAGCAGCATCAGCCCCCGTCCAGATCCTGGTCAGCCCACCATAAGTATATATATATGCGAACTATTACATTTTTATGGTCTGTTTTGGATCAGAGAGAGAGAGGGGGATTCCGAAAGGTCTGAAAGTGTGAATTTGCCACTTCATTTGAAAGATTGTAAAGACATAAATTATGGACTTTTTGAGAACTGGGGCGATCTGTGGTTACTTAGCTAAATGTTTTCTTTTCGTTTTGTTTCTGCATTTTTTTTTTTTGTTTTTTATGGCCATGCGAAAGTGTTGAGCATTAAAGTTCATAAGAGTCTAACAGAAGTTAGAGCCCAAAAACAATAAACAGGAGGCAGCAGAGCAATAATGACTGAGACGACAAACCGGGGCAAGCCAAAAAAATATATTAATGACTTATCAAGGATAATTTGACAATGGGCAATAAATCAAATAGCATATACTTGGCGCAAGGCGGGTGCAAACAGGGCGTGTGGTTTTCTGGTATCCAACGAGTGTGACAGTCGCAGTCGAAACCACCCAGTCGCAGTTACCAATGGAATGTTCCACACACACACACACACACACACAGAGAGACAGAAACAACTTTAGTGGCAACTGGCAAATGCGAAATGTGATGCGGACCAGCATCCAAATTGGATGCCCAGCTGTGTAGTCGTAGTCCCAGACTGTGCCATAACTTAACACCTTCGTTGGCGTCTCCAGCTTGAGCTCTCAGCTCCAGCCTCAGCCTCAGCCTCAGCTCTCCGGCAACGCATTGAAATGCATTACAAAAGCCGCGCACATATAAGTCAGTAGGGTTACTCATGCAAATAATTATCTGTAGCAGCATAATGTCTAATCAAGGCTATAAAAATCCATGAAAATAGTTGATACACTTTAAGATTTAAAATTTTATTAACTTTGTAAAGTTTAAAAATTTTTTAAATAACTGTCTTCAAATGAGGAAATGAAAATTAATGAGGACTGTTCTTGTTTTCGAATCGGTTGCAAACGTCAAAGAGTTTGCTTTCCAAATTATTTTTAAGATGAAAAATGAAAATTAAATATGTATGAGTTGATGCCTTGACTAAAAAACTATAGATTGGAAATAGAATTAGGCCATTAAACTTATTTGGAAATGAAAATTGAAAAACAAACCTAATTGCGATTCCAACAAATTCGGAATTCGGAATCAAAAACGGGAACAGGCCTGAAAGATCTATTAAGGCAGATCAACACTTGAAATACTTTTCCTAAATAAAAGTAATTTAGTATTTAATAATGTTCGTATAACTAAAAGAATAAAAATTTCCCAATAAGAATAAGTTAGAATATTTTAAGAACTGATGGACATTGTAACGAATTTTTCAACATTAGCATCAAGTGAAAAAATGTGCAGAATCATATGATCTTCAGTTTTTCGTGGCTAACCTTAGTAAATGGCCAAAACTTGAGGTTTTGCATCGACCCTGAGTGACCAAGGACCAAGTGACCAGTGCCATATGTGAGAGGCACTTAATTTTGTTGATTATACCATGTATATATATGTATATCTTACATATCTTTGCTGGCTTTTCACGCCGTTGTTTTTTTTTTTTTTTTTTGTGTTTCTTTCTTGTTCTTTTTGGGTTTGTTGTCTGCTTTTCTTCTTTCATTTTTGTCAGACTCATACATAAAATATGATTGCGTTTTCATTTGTATCTGCAAGATTGAATTTCTCTTAGGCGCGGCAGAGCACGGAGCACCAACCAGCGAGATGAGAGCAGCAAACATCTAGCGAGTTTATGAGCTTGTCAATTTTCCTTTTATTTATTTATATGCATATCAAACCCGACTGTGAGCTCTGAAGCGCGCGTTGCTTGATTTCATAATAATAATCAGAATACAATATTGAAAATGGATGGGCCCGTGGGCTGAACCTTGGTCAGGGTTTGCTCGGTTCAGTCAGCTTCTCTTGTCGCTTGTCTTGGTTTCACATCAAAGCCTTACCGATTGAACAGGGGAATCATCGAAGATGTTGTTATTGTTGTTGTTGTTGTTGTTGCCTCGTGTTGTACCACCACCACCAGAGCCTCACCTCACCTTAAGCTTGTAACATTTTATTGTAATTAAGAACATGTAAGTTGTAAAGAGGAGTCGTAGCTGTTTTGTGTCGCATCGCTTGCTTGCCCCACCTTATATGGTTGTCTCCTGTCTCGCCCCCCACTCATCCCGGTTCCCCCTTTATCCTGCATCCCATCTATACACATTGCCTGCTCTATAGCCTCGTGTCTCGTTGCATTTGCAAATTTGTGTCTGTGGATGTCAAGAGGGCGAGCCAAAGTCAATTGCATTCTTAACCCTTTTATGCAGCGATCAAGTAAAGGCAACAACAAATAACAGTACAACTCTAATTAAAAATTAACACACCGACACACACTCACACACACTCAGAGAGAGAGAGAGAGAGAGAGCAACACTTCTGTACAGTATGGAATGAAGCAGACAACAAACATTCGTTTAATCAGACAAAAATCAAGTCTATTATGGCCTTCTTGTGGCCATTGCTAGCCATCCAATCCAGCCAAGATTGGCTGTATCTGCATGAAAAACGTATAAACAGCGTCTCATTTGAAGTCATCATTAAAAACGACGACGACGATGACTACGACGACCGATCCGACGGGCTATAGACAGACGACGATCCTCCACTGCTCCTTCCTTCATACCTTGCCATACCTTCCCCTTGAACTCCTTGGACATTGCAGGCGACTGCAAAACATGGCGCACACTTGAGGCCATGTAATCAACGTTTGCTTACTTCATTTAGCGCGCGGCAGAAGAAAAGCGAAACATGCATACAATCAACGTTGGCCAGACAAATGGACAACTCCTCGGCCAGGTGGTCGGTGGTGGCAGGCAGCAGGCAGCAGGCGGCAGGGATGCAGATGCAGATGTGTGCCCCAAAGGAGCACCACAGAAGATCAGACTTAGTGGGTTTAAACACGCTGCTATGCTATGTAGTTCCTCTGCACTCGGGCAATGGAGTTTCTGAGACTGAGCTTGTTGGCAATGATGTATTTTTGATTTCGTATCTTATATTACCAACAACAACTATGCAACACCAGCAACAACAACAACAACAACAACAACGGCAACAATAACAACAAATATTTTAGCAATGAATGCCAAGTATGAAAGCAAGAAAGAGAGGAAAGTCAGCCAGTGTGGACAAAAGTTGATTTCAGAATTTTTATTTTTTGATTGTGATGATTGTGCATTGAAATTTGATACATTTTGGCCTGGTCGGTATGCCAGAGTCTTCAGTCTTAGTGGCTCTTGTTGTTGTTGTTCCTGTTGCTGTTGCTGTATGCAAAAATGTTGGCTAGTCGACAAGACATTTGGCTTGGCCCGCAACTAACTAACAGCAACAACATTAATAAGATTGGCATCTGCTGCTTGCAGTTCAAATGTAATTTCTCATCAACAAAAGTAGGCCTGGGTGTGGTGCCTCCTCCTGGTTTCCAGTCGGCCAACACCCAGCACCAAGCACCAAGTCCTGCTGTTCATATTCGTATGCAGGTATTGTATGTATTCCTTGGGCAATGTTACCATGGCAAAGATAAGTTTTGCAGTTTGTCTCTTAGCTGTTTTTGCTTGCTTGATTGGTTAGAATGATGGGTGGTTCATGGTGGGTGTTGGTTTTCTGTGTTTCTTTTTTTTTTATCGGTCTAGTCGATATCTCTGGAAAATTAATCTATTATTGTTAGCCTATTTGGCTTCCTAAAATGAAGATTTGATAGCTAAGCTTATTGAAAGTCAGCGTCTTAAATAGTTGATATTGACAATTATTTGACTCCTGAAAATATTTTACAGAATTTTACAATTACAAAATAATCAATGGATAACCAATAATATTAAAGTAGTATGCAGTAAAAAATGTTATATTATATATCTTATCGAATTACTCTTGTCTAAATATAACAAAATAATCATTTTGTTAATCTGACCAGTTCAGCAATTAAGAAGTTTTAAATTCGTAGTCTTAGAATGTCATAAATAAATAAAATAAAATAAATGAAGGTCCTTAAAATATTTGAAATCTTTTAATATATTTTTCTTACCAGAATCGCAGAGCACTTTAGCGACCTTTGACTTAACGGTCAATTCGAATTTCCAAGTTAAAAACTTTTATTTAATTTCTCTTTTTGTTTTGTTGTTTTATGAAACCTTTCCACAAACATTTTTGCAAATAATTATATTAATAAAATTATACAAATTATTTAAAATGCACCAAATAATTGAAAACAATATTTCAGCAATTATTCCTTTGATTTATTATTTTCATAAAGCCCGTTTCCCCAATTACTTTTCCCAATTTCAAGTAAATGCAATGTATTTGTCGCTTTTCCAATGAATTTTCCAATTCTTTTTTCTGATAAAATGTTGTATGTTGTTTGCCTCTACGACGACAGCTCCAATTACAAAGCATTTGCCTGTCTAGATGATGCCCTGAGCTCACAAAAAAAAATTTCTAAATAGCCATAAATCGTAACAATCTGGAAAAAAAAACCAAAAAGAAATGAAATCTTGTTTTTCCCAGCTACAAAATTCAGCGATGGATGCCGCCCCACATCAACGCTCTCAAACTACTTACAATGCCTGAAAAGAGTCTCCAATATTGCCCTTGGGCTGCTTATGTTAATTTTGATGCCCCCTCTTCCCCCTCACCATGGCATAGAGAGAGGTCGCTACGCTTTAGTCAAATCAGAAACTTCAAATCGGTTTTATTTTTCTTTTCCTGAATGCCATACGATATGGATATGGATACGCATGGACACAATGCTTTTGTACAATATTTTCAACACAATATGAACCAAGGAAATAAATCAAATTGATTAAATTCGAACAGACCGAGAAGCAAGAGAAAAATAAAACACACCGAAACAGAACTTGAGCGTTTTTCATATTTTGAATTCGGTCTATGTATACTCTTTTAAAATCGATCTTAATGAACCAAAATTTTGACTATGAGTCAGGAAATTCTAAGTCTCTGAATATTTAAATGGGCTCATGGGACTCATAAAGGAACTATTAAATCGATAACTCGGAATAGTTTTCTGATATGCATATACTATATTGGTATTTATGACCTTGCTCTTAAGAGACTGATTGATCTTGAAGCTTGCCCCAGAGGATCAATTTCAGGTTTAAATAATCAAGATGTAATACATTAAACTGATAAATACTATTATATGTATTGATTTTTACTATTGTTTTAATTAGTTGGCTACATAAATTAAAAGTGTTTTTTATATATGCTTATTAAGTTAGTCAAATAATAATTTTTTATTAATTATTTCTGCATATACAAAACAACAGATTTCAAATAGAAGCTTTATATATATCCATAAATATTCAGAGAACGTGACTAATATTTTACTGATAATAAAGATACTCAGCGATATCTTACTTATCTTTTAAGGCAGGAATATGCCCATTATTTGCAAGGGTATACCAAAAACGTTAGTTATAAATATTATAAGAATTTTCATGTGTGTGTGTATGTGTGAGTATTTGGGGAGATGGGGTTAAACAATGGCATGCCGAAGAGGAACTTAAAACTCATTTAAATAATAAACCACTAAAACCGTAGAGAAGCGACACCAAAGAAAATAGAAATTTAAATAAAAAACCGTTCATACAACGACGAACAAAGTGGACGAAAAAGTAAACCATTAAAAATTACTACTAATGTGCACCTTACACAAAAGCCAACACAAACCCGCCCGACACAATTGGAACCACATCGGATTAGGATTGGATGGCAATGTATAAGTATTGTATACCATATAGACAAAAGCATCCCACCAGAAAAACACAAACCAACAACAAAAAGAGTCACGAATTTTGAACTAAACTAATGTCCAATAAGTGGGAGAAGGCGAAGAAGTGGGAGACAAGAGGAGGCAGATGCCAGGGCAAAGGGGGGCAGAGGGGTATGGCCAAACAACCGCGAGGCTGAGACATCTGTGCGACCCACTGCGGCGACAGAGCATTAAAATAAACGAGCATCAATTCATCTTCAAACCTTTTTGGTCGACCGCCTAAACCCCTTTTAACTCCCCTTTTTCCTACCAACAATCTTTTTGTCTCTGTTTGTCTTTGGCCTGGAACTAGCACAAAACTACATCGATATACATACATACATATATACTTGTGTATGTGGTGTATATTGTATTGCAAATTGAGACAGGGTAAAAACTAAAACCACTTAACTTAATGAGCATCAAATATCCAACTGAATGTTGGATACATAGTAAAAGTATCTTTGTTGCCACAATTCTCGATACAAATCTATTATTTAAGAGTTGCTGCTGCTGTTGTTGCACTAACATTTCAATTAATAAACTGTCCGCCACCACTACACGCACTCCTTGTGCCTCCCACGACTCCGACAGCGACTTCATCTCCCAACCGTCCGACCCTTACCATCTCCGCCCTACATTCGCACAACAACAGAAACAGTCGGAACAATAGCTAAGTATAATCACTTTGTTTGCACCTTTGGGAATAGCCAGTGACAGACGCCGCCGCACGAGTGGGGCAGCACCACCAGCAGCAGCAGCAGCAGTAAGCAGTAAGTAGTAAGTAGTTGTTGTTGTTCCAAGTGGCAGTTGGGGGAGTGGTGACTGTGGCACGATAATGGCCAGCGGACAGTGGACCTGGTCTGGCAAATGGAAATGGAAATAGCTGGATTGCCCACATGCAACCTAGGCGAACTTTTGCCAGCTCTAGCATTGCATTTATGAAAATGAGTTGCTTTTGCTGCTGCTGCTGTTGTTGTTGTTGTTGTTGTTGTTGGTGTTGTTCCTGCGTTGGCCAATTTGTAAACGAGACAATTGACCAAATGTTACCATGAGTTTATGTTGTGACTTGATTGTTAGCTAGAGAATTGGTGTCTTTATCTTTTGAGTGAAACAGGTGACACATTGTCATCATTAAATAAAAGGAGATTTCTTCCCATCATCAAGCTAATATCGAAACATCACCAGGTGAAATAATAAGTCTAACAATGAATATAGAGTTAAAATCATAAAAAGAAAACTGAATGCACACATTTTAGTTCTTATCCTCAATATTAATCATCATTCATAATTATTTATCTATATTTTTATCAGAATTTCCATAACTCTAATCTGTTTCTTTTATATTTGATAAGAAATCAATATAATAATAAAACCTTTTCTATGATTCTTAATATTATATATTGAAAATATATCGTTTTTAACATTTACTAACAGGAAACGTTCGTTTATTCACTTGATTCTTGAGAGGCCATTGAATGGGACGTTAGAAAAACGTTTAATCGATTCGAATTCTTAAAAATAAATACATATGTACCTACATACATTTGATTATTAAGCGAAAAATCATTTTTATATGTGTGAGAATCTTCCAAGTGAGCCACCTAATGACTCATTTGGTGATACTTAAAAGTACTCATTTCGTTTTATATAAACAAAGGAAAAATTCATTATTAAACGTTTTCGAAAGTTATACTTAGCCATACTTTGTTGCACGAGACTCTTAACACTTTTTATACCCTTGCAGAGGGTATTATAAAATTGGTCAGATGTTTGTAACGCACAGAAGGAGACGTTTCCGACCCTATAAAGTATATATATTCTTGATCAGCATGAGAAGCTGAGTTGATATAGCCATGTCCGTCTGTCCGTCTGTCCGTCCGTCTGTGCGTATGCGTTTTACTCAGCCATCTTAAGAGCTATCGGGATGAAATTTTTGTTGGGGGGTTTTTATGGCCATGGACTGCAAGGGTATATAAACTTCGGCACAGCCGATGTTAGCTTCTTTGATATTTTTTTCTTCTTATAGACAATAAAATTGATCAGGAGTTTCATCTATCTCTTTTGCCTCGCTTTTTAAACTGTTTTTAATGGTGACCAGTTAAAATTTTAGCGACATTAAGAACAAACATTTCACAAATAAATTAGAATTAGGAAAACTTTTTGTTTCTTTAACTATTCAGCTTTTAAATATTGCAGAAACAGTCGGAATAATTTATAAATTTACTTAAGTCTGCATTTTTTTCCGTTGAATTGAGATCGGACTACTTTCCAATATAATGTTAATAGGGAAATACATTTTATTCCAAAAGATTTTTCTCTTCGGAGAAATAAACCAAGCCAAAAAGATTTATATTATATATTATATGTATAATATTATATATTATATTTATAAATCTTTGTTGATTGGTTTATATTATATTATATGTATAAATATTTTTTAATGGTTTATTCCTCAGAAGAAGAGAAAATCTTCCAGCTTCCAGCTAAGCTTTTTCTTAATTGTAATTGTTGGTAAATGTCCTTAATTGTTTTTAGTCAAATTCAGCCTTTGAAACCAGCTAAATAAAAATAGGTATTAAGTAAAGGATACACCAGGAAAATATCTGTCATTTTCCAATATATCAAAATAAATAACGAAACCAGTTTACATTTTTGTTTTTCAAAATTTCATATTGGAATATCTTAAGACAATTACCATTTAGCCACTATATGCTACTAAACCTTCTATATCTATCAATTAACTGCATTAAACAATGGCAAAACAACACAAAACAAATGGACAATAGATGGCCCAAACACCTTATCCCCATTTAAAGAGCTTAGCAAGTTGTCTCTTTTAACTACAGATGGGTAAAAATACAAAACGGCAGAGTAAAAGAAAGAAAAACCAAAACAAAGTAACTGGCAACTGGCAATTGGCAACCGGCAATTGGGCAATGGAGGTCCGATTGCAGTGCATTGGAATACAACTAGAGCGGTATATGGCACAATAATAAAAGTGAAATTAACAATCAACGAACGCTTTACAGTTGACATTTCACATGACAGGTTAGTAATGCGATTTAGCAGGATAAAGGACAGCCGCAAGGCAGCTGTATGGAGTTTTGTCTTGCCCTGTCATTCCATTCGTGAAGTAGTGCAGCGAAATGGTAAACATTCGCCACATCTGCACCGCCATTTCCATTACAATTCTCGTTCCCGTTCCCGTTCCCAGTTGGTTGTTTGCCTTTGGCGTTGGTGTCGATGTCTGTGGCCACGGCACGAAATGGTTGCCCGTCCTTTTTTTTCCGCTTGATTTTTTTCCCCGTTTTTTTCCTTTTTTTTGTTTTACTCGGTTTGAAGAGAAAGTTAATTAAAATAATGAGTTTTCGTGCCCAAGCTTCTCACTGGTAGTTGATGAATGTCTGTCTGGTTGGCTGGCTCACTTGGTTGACTGTCAAATTGTGCTGGAATGAACTCTCCGAGTTGAGCATACTTACATACATATGTATGTACATAACATATTTAATAATCGTAATAATGCACTTTTAATTAAATACGAATTTTGCTTGCTTGCCAGCATTTAAATCGACATTTTGCATTCAGCAAATTTGCATATTTGCGTGTTTGCGTTTTGTGTTTTGGGACCCACAAGACCTCCGGAATGGGAGGGCTTTGCATACAAACATACATACGTAGTGTGTGTGTTGGGTCGGTTTGTGTGGCATTTGTAATAAGCAAATTGATTTAAAATTGTCACCATGGCATGGTTTGCTAAATTAGATTTTGTGTGGGTGGTCGAGCTATCAATATTAGATAAGTTGCTTGCATTTCGCTTTATATGTATGTGTATATATGAAAATGGATCACACGAAGTGTATTTTAGATTAATTATATAAGTAGAAACATGGCTTTGTCTGAATTGAAAGCAGGAACTAAGTGACAAAAGGTCAACAAGTTGTAAACAGGTCGAAATTTGACTTTTCTCGACTTGGATATAGATTAAAGATCACACAATATGGTTTTAAGACTGATTGTCTCTTTAGCGTATAGTCCGTCTTCTAGTTGGTTTTTCCTGATTGATACTTTCTATGTTTTTTAAATCGAAAAGACTATATGTTTCGATATCGTATGTTATATTGTCCGAGACATATATCCTTCAAGTTGTTTCTATCGCTACGTAGAAAGCACAAATAATATTAAAAATTATTAAAATATAGTTGTCTGTCATAGAAGAATAAAAATACAAAAAATTTTTGAAATAACGAACGATTTTCAAATGGCAAGCACTACAAGGATATATTAACATAGGCGCAGTCAAATATAGCATCTTTCTCGATTAGAAGACTTAGAATAGATGTAGAATTTACTTATAATTTGATGGTGTCTTTATTTTCTTTAAGCCTTAAAATGTTATAATATCAGATACCATAATATTAGTTTAAATAAACAAAAATTGATAAAGCAATATATATATGTAAATATACAACTTCGATTTGACCATAAAATACAAATTTATCATCTTTATACATAACAAACGTTAAATGCTTAAAAAAAAAAAAAGAAATCTTGATTTAAATTTTTTTTTTGATGCACTTACCAATCATTTAATTTAGCCATTGGGTTAAAGTCTTCGCTTGTATCCTCGTGCTTTGGTTTTATCAACATAATTTTCAACTAGGAACCATGATTATAATGTTAGTGCTCTGATTATACAGTTATGTGTATATGTTATTTGTAGGTTTAGTCAACACGTGAGTTTCATTGATATTTGTACCACTGTACTGACATTTGCAACTGTCAAAATTTGCAACAGAGAGCACCGTTTGTTGCCAAAACGTAAACATGTCAGCTTCCACTGGCTGAGAGAGAACGCACACAGCATCGAGAGAGATGACAGCCAGATAGAGAGACCGAAAGAGAGACACACACACACACACACGCGCGGAGAGAGAGAGAGAGAGCGGGTGGGCGAGCGAGCGAGCAAGTGCGAGAGTGTGGCTAAAACACTACGGAACTATAGTTAAGACATGCGGGTTGGGGGAAAAACGGGGCCGGATAACGGTACGTATAAAGGACTACAGGACTTTTCTTTGCTGGCGCGCTTCCTTCAACACTTTCAATGCTCCCACCATGTTGCCATCGATGCCCCACTGAATGCCACTTAGATTTATGAGTAGGTGTAGGCTCAACACCGCCGAGATAACGCTCAGCATCCTGGCACTGTCACTGGCACTGACACTAGCATCTCCATGGACAACGTGGCGACGACAACAATAACTTCGCGTTCGTCTAACATGGCGACGCGATGGCCCCCCCAGAGCCTCAGCGAGCACCAAAAATTTCTAAATTCGCGTCTCCTTCGATTTTGCCCAGACTCAAAGAGGAAATTCCAATATCACTCACACACACGCTATGTGTTTATACCGTTTGCGGTTTAGAAAAATATTTATCGTGGAGTTTCTAAAAATATATATTTATTTCCGCTTTTGTTTCGTTATTATTATTATTTTTTTTTTTTTGTGAGTGTGTGTTTTCTTTTTTGTAATGTAAAAAACTTTGACTGACTGCTCACTCGCGACGCGTCGCGTTGCGTTTGTCAAAGAGTAGCGCAGCGAGCGACAAACGCCAAAATCTCACATCTCCCAGTGAACCCACAAGGACCAAAAACGTTGCCGCCATCTAGCAGCAGCACCAACAACAACAAAGCCCACACACACACAAACACACACAATTACACAAAGGCTCACATACACACAGACAACAAAACAAAAAAAAAGTAAAGTGAGCATCAAAGCGCACGGGACAGAATAGTTTTCAACCCGACCAACCGACCCAGCAGTGCCAATAGCCCTCCCAAAAACCCGCCACACACACACACACACACACACACACAGCCTCTCTTCTTTTGCTATTGTTGTTGTTGCGTCTAAAAACCGAAAACAATAAAAAGCTCCAACGTGCCATAGAAAAAAGATTGTCGACGACTAGTGAATAATCTACATGAAGTTAATTTTTGATGAAATAAAAGTAGATTATAAAAAAAAAACGTTGAGATTTTAAAGTTTACAAAATATTTATTACACAATAAATTTAACTAAGGTTTCAAAATTAAGAAGAATTTAATAAAATTGCAAAAGAATGTTTACAAAATATTTATATATATTATATATTATATTAAAACATAATTCTTTTTTCAAAATATATATAAATTAGTTGGTTTCATAAGTTTACCCAAATAAAAGTTATGGAAACTTCTCATTTTAAAACAAATAGACTACTATTAATTTCTTATAAAAAGGTCTCTTAACTAAGAAAAGGAATATTTGATTAAGTCATGATAAAGTTAAAAACAATAAATTTAAAAACATTTTATTTCTATGAAACATTTTTAAGACTATTGGAGAATACAAAAAAAGGAAAATATGTGAACCAATCCAAGCAAGAATCAAGCTTTGATTTAATTCTATTGTTAATTTTTGACAAGGTCTATGTTATCAGATTGATACCCTACTTTTGCAGAATCCTTGCTTCAAACCCTGTACCAAAAAAAAGGCTATATAAAAAAAGGAAATTCCAAAGCACGCGTTGACACTTTGCGCTCAACACTCGCACATACACATACCCATTAGGGCAGCAGCTTTGGCTTCGGTTTTGGCTCTTCTCTTCAGCATTCACCACAGACTCACACATACACACACACACACACTCTGGAGAGTACGCTCGGGGCCATCATCAACGTATGTCCTGCAGCCCAGAGCATTTCGGTAGCAGCAGCTGGAGCCAGCCAGCATGCTGTCATTGTAAACAAAAGATGTGGCGCTATTCTCAGAGATGTCTCTCTTGCACTCTCTCTTTCTCTCTCTCTCAGTGCGCAGCGATAAAGCTTTCATCGAGCCGGCGGAGTAAGGATACGGATATGCGAGAGACTGAAGTGAGGAATAAAAGCTGCCGCCTATCGATTTTTTTTTGTTTTTTTTTTGTTTTTTTTTTGTTTTTGATTCCGTTTGTGTCCCATTGCTTCAGTCAGTCAGTGCGCATGCAAAAGCGCCAAGTTTTGACAGCTGTCAACGCTGATCAGCGATGACACTTTGGTGGGAACCGGAGACCAGAGCGACCCGTAAGACCAGCAGCAGCAGCAGCTAAACAGGCAGGTAAAAATTGTGGTAAAAGGGCAAAACAAATTGAAATTGAAATGCAAAATGCAAAATGCAGGCCAACAACAGAAATGAGTCGATTGAAATGGAATGAAGTGGAGTGGATTGAACACGCGCTCTCCATTTATCAAATGACCATCGGTTCGGGTTGCTCATCAGCTGATAAGCGGGCATGGCAATTAAACAATGTCAGAAAATATTTAGCTGGCAAATAAATGTCACAGTCCGACAGCCAGAAATGTCGCAAAGGATGAGCTAAATTACATGGAAATTAATGAGCAGTCGTCTCAATATGTACCTTCCACTTTCATATATACTGCATGCCTACATGTTGTACGAGTGACAGTCTCCCCGGCTCACTGTCAGTATGAATATTTGATAATTTAATTAGAGTGCCGACCGGCCGGACAGATGGTGCGACGAATGACTCTGTTGACCACAAACCACGTTGTTGGCAATTGCTTGTAAAAATGCGTCCCAATCCGAATCCGACCAGACAAGACCAAAAACCAAACCAGCCTAGCCCTTGACTTTACACGCACTCTTAGTGTGTGTGTGTGTGTGTGCCAAGGACTTGCGGTGACTTGGCTAGGCGTTACAAAAGAAATTTTCATAATTAAGCAATTACCCATTTTTCCAAAAATGTAAAAGTTGTGGCCCCTTTTCACTTTTTTTTTTGGTTAAGGAGGCGTGGGCGTAGCTACCACTTAGCTGACCAGGTCTCCATTTATCCATTTGTTTTAATTTCATTTGGCATTGCCGTCCTACAAATGTCATAACTGTTTTACCTCCCTTTCGCCCTCTATAATTTCTGTTTGGCTCTTGTGCGAGATCGTTCGTTGCGCTACGCATTTCCTAACGAAGATGAATTGGTTTTTTATTCAAATTTAATTTATGCCTAAGCAAAAATAGTTCGCTTAGCTTGCTTAACCCACACGCGGCCCAACCCACAATGAAGAAAAACTACCTATATAGATATTTCCATGTTTAGACCCATTAAAATCGCCAAACAATTGAGAAGGCACGTGATTTTAGTTATGCGTGTCTATCTCTCATAATACACACACTCCAACAGACAGTCAAGCCACCAATAGTTGGCCCAGAGGCCAAAGTGCCAGGCTGATGTCAACGGAATATCATCACCTTACCATGATAGCCATGTTGGCGACATGGCGCCCTCGTTTTAACTTGTACATTTTTCTCGTTGTTTTTTTTTTGTTTTGTGGAATATTTGTTAGGTGCAAAAAATTATGTTTAATATCACTGGGGCGGACAAGCTGAATTCATCATCACGAAGTGGACATTCATATCTGTAGACCGATTACGATCTAAAGACTAAAACTACTGAAAGGGGCGAATTAGGTCTGGAGGACCCTTGATGGCTAAATTACTGATGACAATGGCGTGACCAAAGTGTAAGCTTATGAATCACATAAAGGGACATATTCCATACAGCTTAAGATCAAGAATACATCGGGACTTCGAAATATTAAATTATTTCTTAATACTATTGAACCTTTTTTCTTTGTTTTGTTATCAAAGACTTCATTAATTAAGTCTCAATGGAAATTATAAGAACAAATACTTTATCAATTATTTGAACTGATACATTCCAAGGCATTTGAATTAAGTTATTCTTTTATATTAATAGCATTTATAGTTATCAAGCTGCTCTAAAATATTTTATTCCTAAAGTTCAATATTTTGCCTAAAATACTTTATGGATAGAATCGATTTACAATTATATTTTTAACCAAGAAAATCTTTTTGTGCAATATACGCAATAGAAACTTTTACAATGTTATTCCAGATATATAAACATTACGGATTATATGATAAATCTTTTATAGAGCAAATCGTTTGTACTTAAAGTGCTTTTCTAAAGCATTTAAGTTAGCACACTTTTGATAAGATTTGAAAAATTTACTTGACAATTCCTGGTACCCATAACGGAATGACTTATCTAATCAATTTAGATCACATTTAGCTTGATGAGTAATTTATATACTTATCATGTGAAATGTATTATACATATTTTTAGAAAGAACTAGGGGCCTAATTAGCAATTTTTATACACTTACGCACAATTACTGCCCAAAAATGAATTTCGGGTTTGTATAAAAAGATAAATAGTATAAAATGTCTAAGAGTCCTTGGATTCATATACTTGCAAAACTAACAAACTAGTTTATCTATATCTAAACGTTTACGGAATTAATCCGCTCTTAAATGTTGCAAAATTATAATAAAAACCAATATGACCAATTTGATAGTTTTTATTCTCATTGTGGGCAACAAGTAACGACTCAGTCAAGCAAAGACATTTGATTTTTATAGTATGTAAATGTCATAATCGTGTATATGATTCATGGACTTTACCATGAATTTAAGTGCAGTTAGTTTACGAGCATAATATAATAATAATTGTATAATCTTTCGCAGAAACGGAACATTATTTACATTGGTTCAGTGGGACACAATTAATGGCATGAGATTTTAACATTTCAAACCACTTTTTTGAATTTGAAATTCTTTGATTATAAACTTTGTGCTTAGAATTAATCGTTTTAATGCTTATAACTTAATAAAATGTTGTTAACAAACTGACCTTGAAATCATAGCAATTATAGACTGCTCAATAAATCTGAACCCATTTCAATGTAGACCAAGGCGGAAAAACCTAATTTTAAATCCTTCTTGAAATACTAATAAAATGCGATTTTTTTGGGACAAATATCTATTATTTTAATCTTTTTTTTGACTAAGTAGGTAACTGTATTTTGGTTACAAGAGAATCTCAAGTTCAATGTCTATCTAACTTACTACAGTGAAATTATTTTGGCTTAAACAGAATCAGAATCATCTTGTAAATACTTTACAAAAGCTACAAAATCTTAAATATTGAATTCTCAAAAATCTTAATTTAATACCTTTATAATTCACATTTCACATAAGGGATCATTCAAAACATACTTCTTTCCGAAAGATACTATATTAACATTAGTAAAACTATCTTTTGAAAAGGCAAAACCTTTAATTTTAACCCAAATTTACTGCATTAAAGCTTAAACAGACTCAAAGGATCTAGTAAATACTTTATACAACTGATTTATCCGACAAAATCAGAAACTTAAGATGCTTTACCCATAGAATATATGTTTGAAAATAACTTCATTTTCGTCATATTTCTTTTTTCAAGCAGTTATGCCAATTCTGTAATATGTATAAGATATAAAGATATATTATAATGCTTTTTTTGTGAGTACTTTACTTGGGAAGTAATAAAAGTGAATTAAATCTACATCTAAATACAAAAATCAACATAAAATTGCATTAAGGTTTCAAAGTGTATAATTCCCACGCCGAAGCAGTGTAACTCTAGAGAGTCTGACTGACAGACTGAACCACAGATGACTGTCTCGACGTAGATGCTCTGTCAACTAAAAG
The DNA here is from genome assembly GCA_018903935.1 of Drosophila insularis. Lineage (NCBI taxonomy): Eukaryota > Metazoa > Arthropoda > Insecta > Diptera > Drosophilidae > Drosophila > Drosophila insularis. The sequence continues at coordinate 7,534,420 of JAEIFP010002295.1, forward strand.
CACTAAATTATGATCACCTGTGTGAGGATAATTTCATCATTTTCTGTTACACTTTTAGCTGACAATGAGCTGAAAACACACACACACACACACACAACACAACAACGCACTGCATTCATGCTGAGATTGTTGTCGTCGTTTGCTGTTGCTGTCGTCATTGACATAATGCGACAACAACGTCATGGCTTGATAGAGATAGCCAGCTAAATAGATAGCAACGGAAAGGCCCCCCCAAAAAAAACCAAAAAAAAAAAAAAAAAAGAAATGAAAGCTACGGTCCTCCTCTCCCTCAGACCCACTACTCCTCTTCATATATTGTATAAATAGGTGGACATGTAGCGCACGGCGGTGCCAAGATAACAGAAATTACTGCGTTCTAAACAGTTTCTGTTTCCCAGATATTGTGATAAAAATTTATAGTAGGTAGAGGTGTACACACACACGCACAGCAAAGCAGAAACCGTACTCTATGTACTCACGGTTTCAATATATACACATACATATATATATATATAGTAATAGTAGTAAAATGACTGAGATTTATTGCGCCGGGCCGCAAATCTGTCACGGAACTGAGCCGTCTGGCAAACATGAAAATATTTGAATTGCTTCAGTTTTAGAGTTTTTTGAAGGCATATATTTGCCTAGTGCCAGAACAGTAGCGATAAAATGTTAACTCGACGATTAGTGGCCCAAACCGGGGTAAGATAGACACACATACACACACACACAAACACACAGACGGAGATGAAGAATCGCTGGTAGCAACTGCATCGTATAAAAAAAAAAGTAAGCAAACAATTGCAGTCTGATAAGATTGGCCAGGCCAAAGACAATCACAATCTCTCGATGATGATGATGATGATGATAGCCTTTGGTGGTAACCGAAAATCATAAATAACAAATCATTACGAAGACGGCGGCGGCATCTTACCAAGGTTTCTTCAAATTTTTAGCCAATAATGCGAGACAATTTTTGACATGTACATGAATTAGAACTCTTCCAAAAGACTCACGAAAAAAAAAAAGAAAAAGAAAAGAAGAACCTGCCTGCCTCTGGCGGGCAATTGCAGAGAGCCTCCAGGAACGGCTCCGTCAAGCTCTGACGGTAAATGAGTTTGCTTGTAAAACTCATGATGCGACGTAGCAGATAAGGATATTTGCGGATACCCCAAAAAGTTGACAGGGGGGAAGCCATAAAAAGGGTAGTATAACGATTAATTTTTTCCACGTTGACATTTTAGCTTAATTGCACTTCAATAATCCCGAAAAAAGAGAGCCAAACCAGGCAAAAAGGCAAAAATGCGTAAAAGGGCATGAAAAGCGGCAGCCGACGACGACGATGTCGAGAACAACAACAACAACAACAACAACGAGAGGACGATGGGATACAGATACAGATACAATTTTAATCCCACGGACTTTTACTGCAGTAAGCACTGGGATGGCTCCAGTAGCTTTAGCAGCTCTACACACACACACACACACACATAAACGAGCAAAATAAAAAACCAGCAAACGACAAAAAAAAAACAAACCAAGCGAAACTAAAGAACCAGCGTTGTCAGCAGAAGCGGCCAACGCACTGCAAGTGGGCCGCCCCGAACCCAAACCCGGCCAAAAACGCAAGCAGCCCAAGCTACCAAAGTTGACAAGAAGTAAAATGTCCGACGGACTAATTGGCTTAAACGCTGGCAAAATTTATTTAAGCACATTAGTGGGATTTGGTTTTGGTTTTATTCTTTTTTTTTTTTTCTCCCTCTCTGTTCCCCTCTTTTTGCTTGCCGTTGGTGGCTACCTTCATATATTGCGACCAGTAAACCAGCTGGTCAACGATAGCCCCTCCGTTTGGGTCTCTCATTTGATCTACTTGGGTTTGGGTTAATGTGTGGCACTGATTGACTGAAAAATGCGTGGGATCAACTACCTTAGTTGAAATAATACTCCATACTTATGATTGAAATATTCTTGGCGATTTGTAGGCGTTGTCATTATTGTCAATACAACCATATGTCAATCAACCAAGAAAAGTTTTCAAATGTCTTTTGAAATTATTAACATAAGCCCCTGGGCTATTTAGAAGGAAAAAAGTAAAGTGTGGGCACTTTTTGATTGAAGTTAACATCACACATTTTACAGAACTTTATACACATGATGGTATATTTCAATATATTTTTTTTTGAATTTAAATTCTTTATTTAAGATCTGTCCTTACTAACAAAATTATTACAATTTGAGACTACATTGTAGAAGGCGGCATTATCCAATATATATTTAAATATGCTTAAAAATGATAGTTCCGTTTTCATTTAGCTCGGCATACTATATTAGATCTATCATTATCTAGATTCTAGATATTTGCAGTAAGTATTAAAAGAGTTTATTTCGATCTCTGTGATCCTAATATTATGCTATATTACTTCACAAATTAATTAAATTTGTATTATCCTTCTTGTGGAACATTTTGTTTATTACTTAGGTTAGCCAAAAAGTGATTTGAATGATTGTAGTTATTTATTATTTATCACCAAAACAAAAACTACCTCAAAAATAATCATCTAGGTACCAAATATGTCTTTATCTGCCCGCAATCACAAATTAGAAGCCACGTTTGAAAGTCCTGTCCATTTTAGCAGGTGTTTCTGTTATTTTAGTATAGAAAAGGATGTAAAGAATAGTCATTAACCGCAATATAATAAAGTCTTTTGATTCTGAATCATTGTTTCTCTCGAAACAACATAATATTGAAATCCTATCCCTCTATTTAAATTATGTATATAATTTTCTAATTCATATATATATATATATATATTTACACATGTATGTATATCTGATTTCAAATGAAGCAAGTTTCATTGCTGTAATAACTTATTAAAGTTGAATAACAAACGAGTAACAAAAAACCAGTGAAATATGTCTTCAAAGTCAATCATAAGCCAGCAACAGGATCAGGGACCATATAGGCAGTACAATCATTATTCTCATTTTTTGTCATAAATTTTAAAAAACCATCTAATTGTCTTGCATACATATAAACTTCAATAAGTATTCTTTCTATAAATAGTTAACAGAAAACTAACTTTAGCCATATTTAATCAGAAGCAAAGAGATAAAATTAAAACAGTTTCATGCTGTAGCCAATCAACGAACCAATTTCAGGTTTTTAGCCATATTCACATTAATTCCAAGACATTTCAATTTGCAACGTTTCCTAGAGTTAATCCCATGCCAATCCATTTTAATTAACCCTAGATCCCCAGCAAATTGTCACATTTTCGGTAAATCTTTGCAACATGCATAAATCATTCCCCCCAAAACATTGACCCAAAAGTCACAGATTTCTTCAATTCTAGTTAAAGCCAACACCACGAAAAAAGAAAAAATCAACTTTTGACATATGTACATATATCTAAAAATTTTATTTGCCATTTTCTGTTGGCTGGTTTATTTACCTTTTATTTAATTAGCTAATTTCAAGTGACCCCAGCGAAAATTTATTCACTAATTAGATGACATAAATATTTAAGCGGGTCTCTCGAAGGGCATTGAGAAAGACAAGTGCAAAATGTATCTAAAAGATACGCAGCTGAGCATAATACATATTTAATAGAGCCAAAGCGCAAGCATTTTTGGCATATTAAATTATTAAAATGGGATCCAACTACGAATTGTTGCCCATTCTCCAATCTACCAAAATTTCCCAAACCTATAAACATTTGCCTCCCGTTTCGTATAAACTAAAGTAGGGGCAAATTGCTTTGCTGACATTAACAAACCTCACTACCTACCCACACTACCTCCCCCCACCCACACATACACACAACACACCCATACACTCACACACAGAGAGCCATCGAAAAGGCAACTTAAAGATTTTGATCTATTGCCTGGTCTAAATCGCCCCCTCAGACCAAACAAATCCAATTTTAGGCGACAAAAACTAAGAGAAGACACAATACACACAAAAAAACAAAAAAAAAAAAATAAAATACAAAATGAAAATGAAAACGAAATCGAAATCGTCGCATCGATACAAAAGAAATTAAAAACAGCAACAAATTTCTCACGCTGCCTGCAGATACACACACACACACACACATATACTTACATACAGACACATCCATAGAGAGATACAGACAGACTTCTTATATCTATCTAGATCTCGACCCCGAAATGACTTTCACCGTGGCCTGCGACTAGAATGGGAACGGGACCATCAACGAAGCTGCCTGGTATCTGTTCTATCCGTGCTATATATGTGTGTGTGTGTGTGTGTGTGTGTTATATACATTTCACACCCTCAAAAATAGAAATTATCTTTGTGCATTTACGCAAGTTTTTAATGCTATTAGTTCCATCTTCCCCCAACCCCCATACATAGCCCATACCATTCCCTCTTCTTACCCCTGGCCAAGCATCTGAAGTGAACCAAATTGTCTATTTCTTTAGCTCTATGGCTTTAGATGGCTCTGGCTCTGGGTCTGTTTCTGTTTCTGGCTCTTTGCTTTCGCTCTGTGTGTCCTTTTGCCAGTGCCTTTTATTTCTATTCTATTTTCTATAGCATTTCCATTTCCATTTTCTCTGTTGTTGCTGTGTTGCACTCAACAAACGCCGCTGCCTCTGCTGCTGCTGCTGTTCTGGACGCAATTTTGTTGGTAATAAATCACCTAAAGTCGACATTAAATCTTTTCTTCTTTTATTTTTTTTTTTTTCCTTCTTGATTTTATTTTTTCTTTTTTTTTCTCTCTCTCTTGATTCCTTTCTTCATTTCGCTGCTTTCGACTTTCACACAAACAGCTCGCATTGCACATGTCTTGGGTATTATCATTACTTTAGAAGGGTCGTTGAGTCCTTTTGCTTAGTATTCTTTTTTTTAACTAATTTTTTTTTCCATTTCGGTTTGAATTTTTTGTTTAAAATATATATAGATTTTTGGAAAATTTGAATTTGAATTGAAATAGTCACACAGCGGTTGCAGGCTGTCAAACAAAACAGCAAAAGAAAAATGCTTATTAATTTCAATAGGCCACATTCAGTTGGCCAAGCCGAGCAGAAAATGAAACATTTCCGCCAGAGCATTCAGGAAGAATGGCAACAGCAACACATTAACACTTTACAAACAATGGCCAAAGTGGCATCCATCAACTGCAACAGCAGCAGGCAGGCAGTCAGGCCAGGCAGAATTCTGATTCTGATGCTGATTCTGATTCAAAATCAGTTTCAGAAAGCCACCCACCCCACATGGTTTGGTTTGGTTTGGTTTTGGTCCATGGAGCCGTTTGCTTTTGCCTGTCACAGATCTGTCAGAGAAGCGAGACTGTGAACAATCGCAGGAAGTTCAAACAAAACAGCAGTATCGTTGCTTTCTCCACCTCCTCCACCATCACATTCTTCTCCTTCGCGACCCTGGCTATATGTGCATTTGAATTAAAGTGCCTGGCCAACAAAAATAACAAACAATTTCGCGCTTGGCAAAGCAAATAAAAGGCAGGCAAGGAGCACCCAAACCAGAAGGAAGAAGACAGAAACAAAGGCAAACAGAACATGCGTTAAACTAATAATTGTCAAAAAGTCAAAGTCAATTTGATATTTGGCAAATGCAACAACAACAACAACAATAACAACAGCAGGAAAAGGAGCAGCAGCAAGGGGGTAGAGAATTAAATCAATAGAAGTGGCAGCTGGAGATGTGTCTTGGGCAACAAAGGGGTAAGGATAAACCAGATATTTTCAAATTTGTGTTGCCTTTTGGTGTTGATGTGGATGATGATGACGAGTTACGCGGCTCAATGTCAACTTCGACCACCACCAAACCGAATGGCTTGGGATGAATGGTCTTAGTTTTTGCCCACCGCCCAAGCATTGTCAACTGTTTCCATTTAGTTCTTTTGTTAGCTGCCTACCTACCTACCCCATATATAAATTTCTATATATGTATATTCATATTGGTGATCTCAATCAAATGTAGTTTGTTATGCATTTGCAATTCATGCGCTTTTGCTGCTTGTCTGTCAACAATTAGCACGCTATTCATCATGTCACTCGTCTCCAGCAGATCAAGGGTAGAGGCTGACCCCAGGATTCATACTCATTCTTATTCACACATTCATTTCCGGCTTCTATATCGAAAATTGCCACTTTATCCTGTCACATGGCATCGCTCGTTTATGTGGTTCTCAATTTTTTCATCCTAGATTTGTGTAATGCTGGATAAGCTTATTTTTCCTGCAAGGTTTTACAAATGTTTTTTGTTGAAATTATTGAATAATAATAATTTAATTGGAGATATTTGTTTACATAATTATCAGATCAACAATGCAGAGCCAAAGGAAAATGGAAATGGAAAAGGGTTTTTATACAATCATGAGCTACATTTTAAGATACTTGATTGAAAACTCAAGAATTAATATTTTGTCTCGCTCTTAAAGTTATTAAAATTAAAGCAATATTATTTCACTTTATGGTTTATTATTATTGAACTTAATTGATTTTGTTTTTCGTTAATAACAATATGCCAATTTATTGACGTGCTAAATTGACAAAATTATGGCAAATATTTTCACAAGGTGTGATATTTCCATTTAAAAAATAAATATATGTGACACCTTCAATCTTAATATAATTATAAAATGTTGTTTCAACAGTTTTAAGGATTTGTGTAGCATAAAAAATTTGATTCGATTGTTATTAATATTTTGTTTTTGAATGATATCAAACTGGATTGTGTGTCAATACCCCAATCAAGTTTTCATCAGCAAACCCTTTACCCCAAAAAAAAAAAAAGAAAACTAATTTAAGACATTAGCTCATAATCGCCATAATGGCTAAGGTCTAGATATTTCAACATTTAAAAGTCAAATGTGAAACTTTCTTGGCTCGATTGAGAATTTGTGATGAACTTGATTTTAACTATTCAAGAGAGAGAGAGAGAGATAGAGAGAGACGGGCTGCGCGGGAATTCGTTATGCCCCCGACCTAACTGACCTTTTGTCTCTAATCCCAGCTAGATGCCCAGGTGAACTTTTTGTCAATTTTATTTCTCTGCTTGAATTTTGCATTTCTTGGTTATGTTAATTAAAATGTGTACACACAAACATATACATACATACATATGTATACAAAGTGGTTGTTTTTTGTCGTTTTTGCGTTATTTTGCAAATTGAGATTTTTTTTTGCCAAAGAAAAAATTTAACTTAAAAACATTTTGAACCAAAAAATGACTTTGATTTTATACTTTTCAAATGCGTCAGCAAGCAAAAATAGCTCAGGCAACATTTTGAATTCAATACCCAGTAAAAAGTACAGTAATTGGGTATATTAAGTTGGAACCAAATTACAAGAACCATAATTATCAACAATTTTGTATAAATATTGTACCAAACGCTAATGCTATTTCCTGTTAATCCTTTATTTTTATACTGAAATTACTCAAACTTGTTTGAAATTAATTGGTTACATGGTTATAATTGATCTGTTATCCCCAAAAACTTAACCGTATAGTCTCTTGTCTATATAAAAAGAATTTCAATTGGTTAATTATTTTTACACTGTAAATGCAAAAGAATTTAGTCTGGAAGAAGCAATAGGTTGGCTTTTTTAATACTCAACGATTCTTCTGATAAAGAAAATTTCTAGATTTAGATCTTATGTTGGCAGAAAAAATAAAGTGACTTCTTATTAAGAATGACAATTCCGAAATGTCTTTGTGTTCTTTAAGTATGTATATAAACTCCGCCGAGAAATATCTAAACGTATCATTTCTACCCTCTACTTTCAGAAGAATTTTCAATGATCATTATAGGAGTATGTCTCTAAATCTAAATCTTGAATGATCAGCTGATAGGAATATATCTCTAAATCTAAATCTTATCGCGTTAAGAATAGCTTTCTATCCTTTTAGCCATAAATAGTATAGGGTATTTTGTTGTTAATACATTAACTTAAAGTGTGGGAATTTCTATTATTTTTTATTTTTTTGTTATTTTACTTCTCAAAGGCTGCGACTTTGGTCCGCTTATTTTAATTTTGTTGGGATTAATTTAACAAAAATCAAAAAAATGAGGAAAAAACAAAATATAGGAAAACAAAAAATAAGCATTTTAACTTAGTTTCGGAACTTTTGCAGCAGCTTCATTTAAATTTTTGATTGGCTACCCAAAAATCCAAAAAAAAAAAAAACACACACATACAACAAATACGCGCCAAGCTGGTCGATCCGCCGGTCTGTGGCTAATGAGCAAATGGCGTTCATTGATCGCTTTAAATTAATCTTTTTTTAATTTCTCGGGGTTACAGATTAGATGCTGTCGAAGCAAAAGTTCAGCTCAGTTCAGTTTTGGCAGTAATGTAATTAATATGCAAATTACTCACACACACACACACACACACAAATACAAAGATACATTTCAAATTTGTTTCAAAAAAAGAAAAAAAAAGAAAAAAAGAGACAAAACAAAAACTAACAAGAGATGAAGATGGACTTGGACTTAGTCCAAATGCGGTCACTCTTCATCGTCTCCATCTATCTCCCCTCTTTGCACGTGTGTCAACCAAAAGTTCAGCATAACTAATTATATATTGGCCCCTCGCAGGTAACAGTATTAGCCGATATATACACACATTTATGTAGATAGTATGTATTGTAATCAAATTTGATTTAGTCGACTCGGCCGATATTTATTTATGAGCACTTGCCTTTGATTTTAGCTGGCCCAGCAAAAGCAGGAGCGAATCGCATAAATTTCCATGGCGCTAGCCACATTACCACGCACAGACCGTAACTCATTGGATGGCCACTCGGATATAGATGTATAGATATGTGGATATGTCGATGTGAATGTGGTTATGGATATGGATATGGATATGAATGTGAATGGTGGTAAATGCCGCCGCCATCAAAGCCGTAAATATGTCTGATGGCTGCACTTTTTGGCATGTCGGCAGCTCAGCGAAACGCCCAGAATTTTGCACTAATGAAAATGGATCTCTTTCAACCTAGGGCCCAACTCAATTGAGTATGTGAATTTATGCTGTGGCGACAGGTGGGCAGGCAGATGCAAATGTAAGCAACACTAACTCACACTCACTTATATTTAGAGTGTTATTCTAATAAAAACATCTAAACTAATTACATCTTAATTTTCTAAATACTGCTAATGCTTTTTGGCTACTTACAATCTTAAAATGACTTAAGTGCATTAAATTACCAACTAAGAGTAATTATTTGCAGTTAAAGTTTATTTAGAATGTGTTTAACTTATAAGACTTTGCTGTAAACACTTAGATAAGGCATCTAATTAACAGTTTTTTGTTATCAAGTCTTAGGAACTTTTTTCATTTTTTAGATTAGGTAATTTGATTTTTTAATGCAGTGCAGAATTTAAGTAGATTTTTCAATATTTACAAACTGTGTACTTTGCATTCCTAGAAAGACATCCAAGTTTGTATATTTGTTATCTACTAAAACCAAAATTAAGACAAGTAAGTTTTACCCACTAATTGCATAATTAAATACTATGGAAGAGTTGTAGAAAAGAATAGAAGAATGAAATTATTAATTAATATAATATAATATTATATTTTCTATCTATTTATTTTAAATGTTTTCTTTAAAAGCCCAAATAAAAAAACTTTCTACCATGATATCTATACGAAATGAGTTTAGAAAATGATAAACTAAAGATCGCTAATTTTTGATTAATAATTTTGTTTATTTTGTTAACCAAAATAAAGCGGGTTGGCGGACTAACGTGATTTTAAAATCGTTTAACATCTGATTTACTTTCATCAATCAATTTGCACAATATCGATTGAAATTTTTTTTTAGAAAATCTCTATGAATTTAACAAGATTGTTTGCAGATCTCTATCTCTCTCTCTATCTCTCTTTCTCTCTCCTCTTTGCGCATTGGTCGCCAAAGTCCACTCCAAGTTGGATCCCGTTCAGTATGTAGATTGCAATTTATTATGGCCAGGCAGTTTGTTGATTTTTCTTTACACCCAAATGCTGTCAGTTTTGTATGCGCATACTTTTCATGAAAATTGTTTTTCAAATAAATTTTCCACCCACACAGGCCTCCTCAATGGAGCGCCATACATCTTAATGCTGAGAGTGAGGCAACAAAAATGGAAACTATTGAACATTGGAAAAACATTTCTTACATTGATTACCGATCGACGGATTTCTATTTTGATTTTTTTTTTTTTCGATTTCCATTTTGATTTTCTTCTAGTTGCCTGTGGCTTGTTTGTTTATTTAGACATAATGCGCGAATAGTTTCACTCACTAGTTGGATGAGCAGGAGGAGGCCCCAAAACGGCAGAAAGCATTGACGGACTGAAGCTGGAGCCCAAGAATGAAAGAGTAGAGAATGAGGAATGAAGAGTGCTTTGATCTTTGGCCAGAGTGTAAAACGTTCGTCTGTGTGATTAATCAAATGTTTATACCGAATCTGGGCCAGAGGGATGGACTGCGAGTCGTTCATACGGAACGAAAAAACACCGAAAAAAAAAAAAAAAACAAAATTGAAACAAAAATATAATTAAATATTTATGTAGCAAAAAAATGTGTACGTACACTTGTCGGTGTTGGCTGTCAAAAAGTGACATTTCCCACATCAACGAACTGAGCAGACCGAACCAGTGGATGGATGGATGGTTGGATGGAAGTAAAAGTGCCACGACTCGTACAACAATTTAACATTAATTCGCAGTCAAATAATGTTGCATTTTTTATGCGCAAATGTCGTCGTTGTCAAGTGCCAACAACGCAGGTCACAGGACGCACAGGATCCGCAGCGAACCAATATACCAGCAGAAGGATAAGCAGTAAAGTAGCAAATGGAAAGGGAGTAAAAATGGTAGGGAAAATGTTTTTTTGGGGCTGACAAACAAAATGATACAGTAACGGATATATTAACGCATTGAGTGCTTTGCATTGAACAAACAAAAAAAAAACCCAAAATAAAATAAGCTGATGAAGGAAAACTTGGAAACTTGCACCACCAAATACACTTTTGCTGGTGGTTGGCCTAACCAGGCAGTTGTATTGCTCATCCAAGCAATCCGAAACCAGCCACAGCCTGAGCAGAGCAGCGTCGGCGTCAGAGTCGGCGGCATCGTCAGTCGGCTGGCAAAATGTCAAATGTCAGAATTTGACATGCGTGTGACATATCAGTGGCAGCTTTTACATTAATCAAACTCCCTTTTTCTTCAGAGAAGACAAGAGAGACGACCAACATTGCCCGCCAACGATGACGAGAATGAGTCTGAGCCAGAGCCAGAGCCGGAGCCGGAGCCCGAGACCGAAACTCTGAAACTGAGTCTGAGCAACACAATTGACACATTGAATTAGGCACATGACGCCTTCTCTCCTCTTTTCTTCTTGCTAAAAACAAATACAAAAACCAAACCCAACCAGCCCTGGCACATCACTTTCACATCCATTCATTTTCCCCTCATACCAAACTCTGTTTGAAGTGTTTGCCATGCATTTTACTCTTATAATCTAATCATGTGAAACTTATTTTTGGAAATTGCGGTTTTCGCTCGTTACGCTACTTATAATTGAACGTTTCATTGTTTCCCAAAAATTAAAGTCCATGAAAATGCAGGGCAGTCGGACAAAAAAAAAGATGCAACGGGGTTTGGAATTGAAAGATTGAAAATGGGCTTTGGATAGGATCATGTGGGTTTAGTTCTCAGTCGAAATTGCAATGAATGTTAGAAACTTAATTCTATTTGTTGATTTGATTCTTAGGATTGAGCAATTCACTTGAGCTGAAATCTAGGTGCCACAGACTGATAGTTTGAGCTATTTTCAAGCAGGTAAAATACAAAGTTTCTATTAAAAAAATTAATATCGTAAGACAAGTTGTTTAGTTACTGATGATTTCAATAAGAAAAAGTTTGAGGCAATTATTTGTTTAATTTTGCGTTTTAGCGAAACACTAGAAATAAATCTACCAAAAGGGTTGCCACATAGTCCAGTTCGAAAACTGATTTCAAAATTATTGTGTTATAATATTAAAGAAAATAAATTAATTTAGTGCTGCTTTTAGTTTTTTTATACCCAAATGTAAGCGCGCTATTTCAAATTCAATTTTGTTAGAAAATAAAAAACTCATTTTGAAGTCATTTTCTACATCTGAAATAATATATTAGTAGAGTTTCATTAGTGCAAACTAAAATTAATTGATACACAATGACAGCCCTACCAAAACCAACTATGTTCGAAAAAATGAAATCACTCCAAGTTCTGTAACATCTAGCTTTTTTTGAAGTGGATTGGATCCCGCGGAATCAAAACTGACAGAGACATTTTGGCTTTTTCTTCTTCCCTTTTGAAAAAAAATCTTTTTTCCATACATTTCGAAGTTAAAGAGAAATTTTATTTATATTAGAGACGTAATTAAAATTATTTGAAACGAAAACTTCATTACCATTGACAGCTAATGCATGTTTTAAATAAGTTTAGATAACAAGCCGATAAAATGCTCCAAATTAAAATCGATTTATCGAATTTTTTTTTTGCAACGAAACCTTTTTACATTTGCTTATTCTGTCAGTTTCCTCGGTGTAGTTATTAATAAGTGCCAAAATCAAAGAAATCTCATTCTTTTAATTCTTTTCGTCTTGATTACATCAGTAACAAAAAAAAAAGAGCAAAAACGAAAATGTCTGTATTAGAGGAAAAATTAAAAGATTTAACAATTAAATCAAACTGGATGGAATCTTGTTTAACGTGTCCGTTTAACCAGGCCCACCGAATAATACCAACACGCTTAGTACTTCATTTGAATAGATGCGCTCGCAATTATTCCGGCTTTCAAATGGCTCGATGTCCTTTTAATATCAGCCACGTAGTCACCATTTGTGATATGGAGGTAATTAGAGAAATTATATGCTTAACTCACTAATACTTTAATTTACAACTTCTCGAATTGTCTAGGCCCATGTTATTATGTGTAAAAATCGGAGAAATGAAGAAATGTCCGTGGTCATTAAGCGACTGGCATCTGCAATAGATCCTTCGAAAGTCGAAACATCTGAGAATTCATGGGATGACGAGCCTGAAGTTCCTACCTATGATCCTGCAGTTTATTGCGCCACAAACCCTGTGGTACGTACCCTCTATGGTGCTACAGCTTCGGAACGTCGTCAATTCCGTCAACAAGAGCGCGCCCGTTTCCGTGCTTTTCGCCAGGCTTCTGATTCAGCAGGATCCCTTGAAGAAACGAAGTCCTATGCTGAAGAATAAGCAGACAAAAGCTGAACAACTTTTAATGATTGACATCGTTTAAGTTTCTTCAGCAATAAAAATGCTCTCTGCTACCTAAAAGTCAAAATCCAATTTACTGTTTTGTCTTTTTCATTGGAACTTTAATTTGGCCTTGTTGGATTGGCCTTGATTTAGTACTAGAACTAGCTATAGTTAATGTAAGTTTATGTAAGGCTTGATTTCAAAGATATCTATAATTTTATATAGATAACATAGTTACGATATGTTTTGATATTGCCTTCAATGATCTCCCTTATCTTTCATAATGTTCTTAAATGTCTCGCTTTGTCTTCATTAGGCCGTCAGTCAGTTTAAGGTTGATCATCTTCATTTAAATTACTGTCAATCTACGCATCATCATCATAATCATGATGAGATCAGATCATTCCAAACACCATCATATATTTGCACTGGCTTATAGACACTTGGCTGCCAAGTTCTATTAAGCACTTGGGACCCGCATGCGCTGTCAGCATCATAATCATCAGCCAGTCAAAAGAAAGAAAGAAAGTCTCATGCCAATGAGAGAGTGAAAATGTTTTGCCCATTTCCCTAAATGAAAATGTCAAATCATTTGTCAAACGTTTTATTAGCCAAGCGATGTCTGAAAACAAGGGAGCCACTTTAATGGGCGATGGAGCCTACATACAATCGAAATGAACAATTTGAACTCACTTGGAGACGCCATGGCGGCAACTTCTGCGTAACGAAACGACCTAGAGGAATGCGTAACAAATTAAGAAACCAAAATTTAGAAAAATCAAATTGCGCGCATGCGTGAAAAACCGCAGGAGGCGATTCGCTGAGGCCACACACTCGTAGAGAGCATCTCGAATGGATTGAGAGCAAGACTACTTTGGCATTTGATGGGCCATAACAATAGATAGCGCCATGCCTCGCCATGACAGAATCAATAAAATATAATATATTATTTTATAAAGATTATTGAGCATCGTTCGGTCTTTGGCTACTTGGCTTTCGTCAATAGTAGACATAAATCATGGGCCAGTTTTCAAAAAACACAACACAAACTGCCGGCAACCTTCAAATGGTGCTCACAATTATGTAGAACATGACATGAAACAACAGCCAAATCCCAGCCATACCCCCATCTAAGATGGAGATGGAGATCCACATCAACATCAGCAACTTCATCTCCATCTCCCTCTCCATCTTTAGCTGCGTTACGACGAAATTGAAAACACTTTTTAATGTGCCTTGATTTATTATCCATCTCTTTTCTCAGTTTTGAGCTGCGGTTTTCTAGACATTTGTTTTCCATTTTTATTTGGCTTGTTCCTGTTGCTGTTGTTGTTGGCTCACACAAGTGTTATGAATCAACAGAAAATAATTGTGAAGGATCTGTTCAAAGGAAAAAAGATGGTCACGATGGTCTTTATTATTTTGTACTGTCATCGTCGATCACTTGACTCGCGCGATCATAAGAATTGTAAATTTTGACATATTCATTTTGTGGCCGGGTGAACGCCAAAACGACACTCACTGTAAGGTGTTACATATCAAGAGGCGGCAGCTCTCCTCTACCTCCACATGCACATGCTGAGCAATGACATGCATTTATGCAATCATCATCTGCATCCATACGTCCATCCATCGGTCGATCGATGGTAAGTCTTAGGCTTTGGCTGCTGCTGCCTTTTTGTTGGGCTAATTTAATATGCCCCAGCGGCGGTGGCTATCAAAATATTGTTAAACATTTGTCCGAATGCCACTCGGTTACTGTTTGTCTTAAGCAAATATCGGGGGGGTAACTACAATAACAAGAATATAAATAATTTAAGAGCGGATATATTAAGTTTATTGCCGGGAAGCATATCAAAGATCAGGTGCATTGTCGTTGCCGTTGTTGCCATTGCCAGCTGCTGCCATTGCAATTGAAAATTATAAAACAATTCGCTTGAAATGCGCATTGGCGGGTGCATTTAATTATAATAATTTTATAAATTCACCTCTACATTGCTCATTCTGCCTCCCTCTCTCCCTTTCCCCCTCGCCATCACCTTTTCTCTCTCCCTGTTCGTGCATTTAATTATCATGAAAATTGCAGGCAACATGGCCAACAAATGTTCTCCATACACTCCATGGTCATGGCGAATCCAAAAAAAAAAAAGATTCCAAAAGATTCGCAGTTACCAACAGCAGCAGCAACAACCGACTCCGTCGCCATGGGGCGCCTCCTTCAAGTCAAGAGATGGGCTGAGCCAAATTGCTTGGATTATAATTTCCAGCGATTTACATTGGTCCAAAATTATTTTGTGAAAGAAACAAAATACAAAACCAAAACACTGATCAGCCAGGATGTTGTCGAAAATGGTAATTACATCAATTATAGGTTAAAGACCTGTTCAAAAATAATGTAAATACCGTATGTTAAAGAAAATTGTAATACAAATAAAATGAAGTTTAATTTACGAAAATCCACAAAAAAATTGCTTAGATTTGTTAATTTTCTTTACTTTTTAGTTGGTAAACATAAATGTGAGTAATAACAATAATAAACAAAGCTGAAATTAGCTTTCTGTACTATGAAAATACTTTTCCTTAATGGCTGAAACTAGCTTTCTGCTTTACTTCATCGGAAAAACATTTAGTACATCGAAATGTATAAAAAAAAAAGTATAAAATTTTATGATTTGTTGTTGGAATATTTAACTGTAATCATTTTAATTCTTTCAGTTAATGTCTGAAGTCTTAAAACTTATCATAGATCTTTTTCTCTTTCCTTCGCCTTAATGTATTAGATTATTGTACATATAAACTATGATTAAATATATGCAGGCATAAAAGGATACATACTTTTTGGAAATAGCTCCACCAAAACAAAAATAAACTGCTAATCAAAGAATTCTCAATTTACTTGTTCAAGATATATATTTTTTTTGTTTTTAAACTATCATTAAGATAACAAACCACACTTTTATTACCAAAATTATAAATAAATTTATTTAATGCATTCTTACAATGAGTTAAGCTAAAACAAGGAGTTGTTAATAAATATTGTTTTTTTGGCAGGAAAATTAACTTAAAATACTTAATTGGCATTGCAAATGATGGAAATGATTATAATAAAGGCGCAACCTCATTCTGTTACTAATAATAAAGAAGCTGACCTATACCCTTAAGACTTATGATCATCTTCAAAATCTGCCTAGTTATAGATGAAACTTTTTAAGTTTCGATGACTTAATTTTATATGGGGATATTTAAAAAAACATCTTAGAGTGATTTTAATTTTAAAACCTTAATAGACTTTTGTTATTATATAAACAATTTTGTAGGGCAGTGTTGTGTGTCAGCTATTTGATTATATCTTGTGCTAACATAGCAAATTCTTTCGCAAAAACTGATTTGCAAGCTTGGCATACACAAAATATTGTATGCAATACAATATAAACCCCCATCACCACCACCCAGCTCTACCCCCCTCTTTGGAACGCCTAAGCCATAAACTTAATATGAAAACTTTTCAATTTAACAAACGCCAAGAACGCATGCTGAGCGTGGCCAAGTGGCCAATGTATGTATGTATTTGGATAGAATGTATTAGCCAGAACCACGACTAGGCCACGACCAGCAGTAGCTACAGCTGGCCATGATGGCAGATGAGCTACTGGCCGACTGATAAATCACAAATGCATTTGAGCGCGTATCAATGCGAAGAGAAGTTAAAGCCTAGTCAACTAGTCAGTTGAGAACTATCTGGGAATGCCAGATTGAGGAGTCGAGACGAGACGATACGAGAAGCGAGGGTAAGGCTACTGTTTTTAGCTAGTAAGTAATTAATTTTTATGCTTTTGCGCGAAATTCGAAATTCATTTCATAACTCAATGTAATGGCCGTTGCGACCGCAAAAGCTCAGTACTAAAATGACTGATGGGCCAATAAACTAGATGATTTTATGTACTCGAGCCTCGACGCGCGACAAGTCAAGTAATGAAAAATAATTAGAAATGCGCTGGTAAAAAAAAAGCACTCCCAGAGAGGCCATCTAGAGATGGTGTGCCATATCCGGGATTATCTATATACATATAGATGTATATACTTGCATATTTACTCCGACTTGTATACCTACATAGTACATAATATTTTTTTATTTTTTTGGTATTTGTTTTTCAAATCAGCATTAGCTGCTGCTGCTGCTAATTGCTTGTTAAATGTTGCGTCTAATAGGCCAACTTGTAGCGGGCCATGATGGCGGAGATGAATCGGGGGAGACGGAAATTAATTAATAACAAGTGGACGGCTTTGGATCCAATTTTGCATATCAATGAGAATGCAAATCAAAACTGATTGCGGCAATTAAACAAACTTTGGAAAATAAATAACAAGTTAGATAACTAAAATATACTACAACTATTTCCCTACATATAAGTTTCTATATATTTATATATGTGTGTGTTAGTTAGCTTTTAATTTGATGGAAACTGTTTAATATTTAAGGATTTGTCATTCAAAAATATCATTGGTTGAGCTCTAAAGGTTAATTCAATACATTAGATTTAGACTTTTCAGATTTAGTTTACTTATGTAAAAAAGAGACTACAATTATCATTAGGAATCAAACATTCAAAATAAAATGTTTGGAAATAGGAAAATGCTGAAAATCCTTTTTATAAGACGTCTCAACGGCTGATGATCTATTCAGAATCTAAAGTTAATAGACATTCTACAGTTTATGAATCCCCAAAAAACTTATTATTTCTGATTTTAATCATCTCTAAACAAAAATCTATTGCACTAAATGTTGGACATTGCAAAATCTCGTTTTATTTATGCCTTAAATAATCTAAAAAAGTTTAAAGACTATATCTTATAAGAACCAATATACCCGCATTATTATTTTCAAGAAAAGGGTATGGATATATGTATATTTGGCAAAGCGCAACAAATCGAAACGAAATATGTCTGTTTGTCGGCACTGGCGGCTAAATGAAATAACCTAAACAGCTATTAGAGTAAATGCCAAAAAATAAAAAAAAATTTTTTGATACAATAAAAAATAATATTAAGAAAAAAACTTTGACAATAGATGAATAAAACAAAATCAATTACAAAGAGATTTCTCTTTTGATAACAACAAACCAAAAGGCTAGCCAGAGGGCAACTGTTTGGTAATTGAATCTATGGTGAGTACTTCTCGTCAATTTGGGTTTAGGTATCGGCCCATGTGCCGATATACATAGATACAGATAGAGCTATATAGAATCTGCATATTCATGCCGCAGACATGAGCATAATGGCCCCAAAAGCACCGCCCCTGACACGCTGTCTAGAGATCCGAAAATGAGTTGAGTAGACGAGCCAAAGTGGTGGAGTGCTGCGGAATGGAGTGAAGCGAAGCGAACTGACAAAAGTTACATCAAACCAACTAATTGAGTGCCGGGCACAATGAGCCATAGAATACCTGCTCTGGGGATAGCCTCCTTCTTCTTATTCCCGCCCCACTGGTCGTCAAGTCAGTTCCAATGTATCTCGAGCTCAAATCAATCTTATCGGGCACACGAAGCTACGGTATCTGACTGAGTGTGGTTCTAAACAATTCAACCGC
This sequence comes from Drosophila insularis, assembly GCA_018903935.1. Taxonomy (NCBI): domain Eukaryota; kingdom Metazoa; phylum Arthropoda; class Insecta; order Diptera; family Drosophilidae; genus Drosophila; species Drosophila insularis. The sequence goes on from JAEIFP010002295.1 coordinate 7,553,267, forward strand.
ATATACAACATTGGCGGCTGTCACCTAAGCTATTAACCTGATTTTCTAGATTTTCAATCAAGTCGAAAACGAAAACAAAGACAAAACACGCACACAAAAGGCAGCCAAAGGAGAAAAGAATGCTCAACGAAAAAAAAAAAAAATTCAAACCAAAACCGAAACAAAAAAAAAAAAAGAGTCACAAAGAGCCACAGAGCTTCGTGCCGCCATATCTACATACCAAACGGCAACAACAACAACAGTAACAACAAAGGCATTTAATCCGGTATTGTATCTCATGGATCGTCGTTCGTTTTGGCTTGCTTGCTGGCTGGATATGCTGGCTGGTTGGCTGGCTGGCTGACTGGCTTAGACCAAACGGACAGGGCCACAACTGACAAACATCATGAGCTCAGGCCCAGGCATTATTATAAAGTCAAATTTTGTATTTCGTTTAAATGCGATCTTTACGCTGAAAGCGTGTGTCCCTTTTTCCCAAAAAAAAAATAACCCTAACCCTAACCCAATCCCAATACCAAAACCGAAAACCAAAACCATGATCGCGCCAAGTGGCAGTAGAAGGAAAGAATGAAATACAAGTGAAGAGAAAAGAGAGAGAGAGAGACAGAGAGAGAGAAAAAAAACCAAATTGAAAAATCCCGAAAACAAAAAGGCATTTTTTGATTGAAATCAATTTAAATTGTTTTCTAGAAAAGCCGCTGCAACAGACAGGGATAACTCCGACAAAAGGCTAAAAACCCAAAGAGAGTGAAAAACACACACACACACACAAACAAATAGGGAATAGGCCACATTCCCATTTACACGAAACTATATCCATCAGATCAGATGGATAGATGTGCCGGTCGAACACAGGTACATACATACATAAGTAAAAAGATCAACCCATACCCGATCGGGCACACATCGGCCAAATATAGTTGTGTCCATGTCCAAACAGTTGGCAGCTATTTAGATGGATTAACATAAATCCCGGCCACATGAAAATCAATGTGAGAGTATGATTTCGGATTTGTAAGGATTTCAAAGATAGACACAACAAAAACTAATGTAGGTGCTGAATGGATGAGAGTAGTGTGAGTTATGAGGTGATATAAGTATCTATTATGGATGAGTCTGTTGTGTTTTAATAATAAAGTGCCTCCATCTGAAGATGCCAATAAGTTATATATTGAGGAAAATGTACACTTATGTCTGCCTAATACAAGATTGTATATTTAAATTTTTGGCTAAATTATGAAATTTATAATTGACAATATACTTCTAAACCCTTTAATAAATATAAGAAATGTACAAACAGAGTGTTTGGATAATGCCGGCCTAAGATTTTTTTAGATTATTATTTTATTGCTATTATTTACTTAATTTCAACATTTAAGTAAATTAATTTCTGTTTGCTTATATAAAAATATTCAACTATGAAAGAAAATATATTAAAGTGGAAAATTGAAATGGAAATCTGATATTAATTAGCTTAGAATTAGATTAAATTTAATAAAAACTCCTTTGAGGAATATGCCTTATGCAATTTCAGTTACCGATCCAAACTTTAAAATGAAATGACAATTATAAAAGACTTACAAAATAGAACTTTGTAAAGGACCAATAACATCCTATCTATTGAAGTTTTAGAAATCAGACAAATAACTTGGCAAAAACGAAAGAAAAAGAAATGAAGAATTGCAATAGTTCCACAATTGTTAAGAATTCGTTCAAGTTGCAAAACCCACAAAATTTTATTATGTAAAGTACACGCTCTTGCTTTTAGAATTTGAAAACAAAATTACAAATTAGAATTAGATCAAAAGTTTAATTAAGAAATTAGAAATATACAAAGGTAAATACAAACAGCAAAGGCATAAGATATAAATAAATAAAAAGAAAAAATAAAAAGGCATAATCAAAAGTTGGAATTAAAAAATTAATTATAAAAGGACACTTTATAAAAACTTCATAAAAAAATACACAAGAGTTTAAACTAAGAAATTAAAACTTTATTTATTTTTTATTTCTATTAAAAACACTTTAAAGTTGACTTGTGATTAATTTCCGTAAGTCAAAACATATAAACATAATGTTTGTTATGATTGTCGAAATAAAGGTCGCACATATATTAGCTTCAGGTCACTTGATATTACTGAATTTATTTATTTTTAAACATTTCCATGCGACATTCATTTAGTTGTTGGCTCCCACAGTAAATTCATTGAGTTTCTTTAAAATCTCGTAAAAAAAAACCAAACTAGAAACGACAGAGCGAAACAATGCTTATGACTTTTGACCAAAATAGACGCCCTCATATACAAAATACTTATCTGCTTCTATCATTCAAAGAAGTCGGATGACCATAACTCGAACGATTAGTATCTCTTTTTTTGAGAAGTAATGCCATTATAATGCCAATTTGAAAGCTTTCGGTGGAAGTAGTCTATAAAACGCGCATAAATGTCGCCATGACTCACAATGGCTGAGATGGCCACACACACACACACACACACACACACACACACACACACACACACGCACACACAACAAGGCACACACCCTTTTGGATGACAACTTTCCGGTCGCATTTGGCGGAAATTCAACTTAAATGGCAATTAAAACTATAACTATCAAGTGTGGTGAGGTCGGGTCTTCCGAGCTATCTTTATGAACGGAAACAACGCGTAATGATGCTTGTAAAACGAACGACAACAAAACAAAAATCTGATGAACTTTCAACCTATGTGGAATCTCCAGGTCAGGGACTGGACTGACTGACTGACCTGCCGTTCTACAGGTGCAGAGTGGCGGCCTGGTGGACTGGGCACGGGATCGTTTGCCAGCCATAAACTGACAACTTTTTGGACAAGTGTCAGGTTAAGTGATTTATGCCCATGCTTACCAAGAACTCGAGCGGTTTTACAAGAGACGATAACTGAACCGAAGAGGTGCAGGAGGAGGAGGTGGAGGTAGGAGCGGTAACTGGGAGTAGACGGCGCATGCGCAACGACCTGCAGACCAAGCGTCCAACCGACACTGGAACCAAATGTTAATCGCTTTAATCTCTCAAGTGCGCCGAAAACATGCGACAATATCCAGAAAGGAAAAAAAAAGAGGAAGGCAGGCAAAAAAAAAAAAAAGACACGGCTATAGTTCCGTCACATTGACGCTCTCTTGTTTGACATTGCGCAATTTTTTTCAGACTCAGACTGGACATGTGGTTGTCAGACTTGAAGACAGCAGGGTGTGGGTATAGGATAGCAGCAGGTTGTCCAACATTATTCGAACATGCCGAAATGCCATCCAAATGGCTGTGTCCGATGGTACAGCTGTTGAAACATTTAAGGAACCAATCGGATAAAGTATCAAAGCATTCAATATGCTATCGGTGATAGCCATAACTTATCTCTATTTTTTTGGGGGGGGTTTTTGGCTACGTTTAAAATATTAATGATCTATGTATCTATGAGGGCCTCTGGCCATGACAATCAATCGCCCCCAAACCCCACAAAAGAAAAACACTTAAAATAAAACCACAATCGACAGAAAGAAAAGAGAAAAATAATTATTAAAATTCCAAACAGCTAAGGGAAAACTGACACGATCGGCCTGTTGAAAACTCAACTCAAGGGCCAAAAAGAGTTATGGTTAAATAGATTGAAATACACTTACAGCTCCTTAACAGATTGGGGCACATTTCATCAGTCAGTGTGTGTGTGTCTCTCTGTGTGTGTGTGTGTGTGCAACTGATTTAGATGCAAATCAAATCAAGAGCGAGCTAGAGCCGGAAAAATTGCTATTGCTGATGCTTAACATTGCCGACAAATCTATGAATGTTGGGTATTGAATTGCTGCTTATGGTTTTCAAATTTAAATTTAAGACCTTACACATTGAGTATTTTAATGTGGCCACAAAACGAAATTCAAATTGGCCGACGTGCCCCTCAGTCATCTGACCCAGCAGCGACCTATTCGTTCCTTCGTGTGGTATCTCTCAGATACGTATCTGAATTGTATATAAGACTATCAACGGACACATTTATTTCATGTTTATGTTGATATTTTCAAATTTGATAAATAGAAGAAACCAAAAATACAAAAAAAAAAAGAAAATCTTTAAGAAATTCATTTCGTATTTGTTATTTATGTTAATGCAGCGGGCGGAGTCAGAGACAGGTCGATCGCTCCAACTCCAATTCCATCTCTAACATCTACAGCTCATCGTGATCGTCGGTCATCAGTGGACTCATTATCATCAGACAGGCAGTTAGTCGCCGCTGCCATCATTATCTATTGAACAAGAATGCATATCTATTCGAAATGCTATTTATGCATTTTTATTGACATATTTGTAGTGCCGCATTTTGTCATTCAAACAACACGAAGACCCATGACTAGTGTGGCGCTTAGCTAAGAGTAAACATGAGACTTAGTAGTTATGATTACTACAGATCCTTCATTAAAGTAACACAAGTGTTTAGTTTTACAAGTTGTAACTAAGGTTAAGAGACATTTCTTGCTAAATTATTCAAATCACCTTTAAATTTATAATTCATATATATATTTACAATTAATACGTTGACCATCACAGTCCTAATTTACAAAATTTTTGTCCGTTAAACACATAAATAAAGGTTTTAATTTGAGATCAAATTTGTTGGAAATCTGTTAAGCTTATTGGATTAACCATTTTTTTGCGGGTTGAAAAAAGACTATTGAAAACTTGTAGTTCATATCTGATATTTTGCTGCACCTGACATTATATTGATGTCCATTTTAATATTTTATTGTATATTATACTTTTATTACTATTGCCTGACTGCTTTCGAAAATACTTTATCTGAATTAAATCTGAGATCTTTTTCTAGACCTCTTCACAACTTTTAGAACTGAAAACTTCGAAAACATTAAGTTAATATGTAGAACATATCAACCACTTAATTCCAACTGATGCGGTGTTTTTTTTTATAAACTTTTTTAGAATTAGTTTCTTCTTTTACTTGTCATTCTTTTGCAATAGTTGGTTGCTTAATAAATATTAATCTGAGAGTTACCATTTTAAAGATAATCATCAAAATAAGGTTTCCAGCAATTTTTCTATCTATATACCATACACTTAAAAGTTCAAAAAAATTCCAAATGCAAGGTCAATCATGTCATACGAAATTGATATACATGGAATTGCGACTTAACTACTTGAAAGTTTATCAAGAATGTATTATTAACTCTGGTTGGACAGATGGAGAGAACAGTTGCAGGGACAGGTCCGGGGAATCGTCCCGTCAACTTAAGGTGGGGTCAGTGAATAAAAGAAACTTATTTAAATCGAAAAGCGCATACAGCATAAATATTATTTAAGTTGATTTTTTTTCCTTTCGTATTTTTTGCTCATAATTAAAATGAGAGAAAAAATACCTCAAAGGTGAGCAGAGAAAGATAGAGAGAGATGGAAAGAAAGAGAGGAAGAGTGAGGGGGTTAGTGCATACTATTCAAATTAAAAATCGAACGTAAATGCGGTGCACAGCAGGATGCTCAATTTTCAAAGAGAGGGTAAAAGCGAAAAAAAAAATGAAAAAAATAAGGAGACTAAAGGCTTGAAGATCAGAGACTCGGGGGAGATCTGGAACTTGGTACTTGGAACCTGGGATTCTGGGACGACTGATTGTTACTGCGGCTGCTGGGGCATATGATAATTTAAGGCTGCACAACGTCATGCTGTTGCTCGATTGCCATTTATACAAAATGCGCGCGACCAACGGACCAACGGACCGACCGACTGGCCGACCAACAAACCGATGGGATTGCGTGTTGGTCGCTGGGTATATGAGTGACTGCTGCCCGCACGGCTGGAGGCTGGAATACGCTGGATGGTCGCCAACTGTGCCGTGTGTATATCCTTTGATGTGGGGATACCCATGGTGGGGGCCAGAGGAAAGAGTTACCAATTCTCCAGCCTTGCGCTTTGATGCGATAAAAAATTAAGGCGATAATGGAATTGAAGCAAATGAGCTGGGTAACATTTGTAACTCCCTCGAACTCAGGTTCCCCCCCTGTCACCCCACTCTCTGAGTCTTAACATCTAACCAAAACTACCTATGCAGCTGTGCGACAAGCAAAAATTGGACAAGCAACACGCAATTTATGTCAATGTTCGCTCCCAGCATCAGCCCACACGGAAAATTTGTTGTAATTAATAATACGCGAGAAGGAAGAAAAACAATATAAAAAGAAAATGTGCAATAGTAAGTAATAAATGTTAAAGAAAACTCTCAACATATCTCCGTTGTACATACATATGTGCCACCTACGTTGCGGTTGACAAACGTTCAGCCATAAAAATTAAAGAAAAATAAAATCGTATATTATCTGTGTGAGGCTCGGCTCGGCTCTGCTCGTCTCGAATGATGTTGCCCCGGCTAACAACTTCATTTCAAGCGACACTCATAAGGCATAAATTTGCTAGACTTAAGCCTAATTTATGCCGCGCTTCCAGCTCTCGGATCCACAGCTGCTCCTCCTTCCGCTCGTCCAACGTCCCAAAAAGGGTCGTTCGCATGGGATGTGAGATGCAGCAACAAGTATTTTGTCGCCCTCACTGACGCTTTGACTCTCTGGCGCTTCGACTCTTCGACGACTGCATCTGCATTCACAATTAAACAATTTCCACTAAATCTCGTTACTTCCTTGGCAATTTGTTACGCGCGGCAGCAAAGTTATGTGACGCTGTGCCATAAATTCATGCGCCAACCAAGCCAGAGCCCGACCAAACGGACCAAACTTACTGACCAGAGACCCCTTACTTACCAGATCGCAGCCAGTAGTCTTTGTGCCCGCCACTCTCTCCCTGCCTGCCTTACTCCGCGTCCAGTTGTAGCTGTTGTTCTCGTTGTGCAATCTTTGCATGCAGCACTTAAATCGACGAATTTATGTAGCCAACACGCCTGCGCATACACCAGCCATCCAACCAGCCAGCCAGCCATGGATGGCCCATTGCCTGCCTGGCTGAGCTTTAAGTCGACAGAGGCAAGCATAAACTCCGATTAGGCGACAATCGTCGGCACAGGGGCATTCCATAAGGCACAGGCGCAACACTGACACTGAAATTCACCGGTGGCGTCTTTGACCTAATGCCTGAAGCTGTAGTGTGAGTGTGCCTGATTCCAAGAGGTGTGCCAAGACATAAACCCCCCCATATATGTACATATATACTCATAGCCATAACCACTTGGAGCTAATTGAAGTGCAATTATTCGATTAAGTGTAGCATTTGGCCATGTGAAACTTGGTGAAAGGCCAGGGCAGAGCTATGGGATATGTCAAGATGGTTATGACCATAAGTTAAAGAATGATCCATGACTTTCGATTAACAATTAGTCAGTAGTAAAAAACTTTGCAACTTGTTGTTTGTAATTTCAGTAGAGCACACACATTCTTCTTGTGTCTTTTAACACTTTAATTTAAATATTATATTCATTTTGAATATCTTTAGAATGATAAGTAGAATGGAAATGATTTCCAGTTTAATTTATGTATGTATGAAAAACTGGTTTTAATCGTCTTGTAAGATATTTTTTTTAGAAAAGATTTCCCCTATATGTATGTAAGTTGCACATTTGATAAGGGTTGACAAATAAAAATAAAAATATATTTTTTTGTCAGGCGATAAAAAACTTGTTAAAGGATGTTATATCTTTTCTATATCTTTAGCCCTTAATCAGGAAAGGTTAAAGAGATTTGTCAATTTAGATTGGGTTGTTAAACAAAGTTAGATTAATCCAATTAATAAACTGTGCAATTGTTGTAATAAAATGAAGAATAATATTCTTTTCTTTTACCATTAATTAAAATTATGAGAGGAAACTAATAAAGTAATTGAAGGCAGCAAATTGGTATTTAAATTAAACCTAGTTTATCATTCAATTTGATTTTAAATATTTTACAATGAAAATTTATTCGAATATTATTTGCTATTCAGCAGGGTTTGCATACCTATCTTTATCTATGTAGTTTAATGTTTAATTAATATTTCTCTAATAAGAAATATTGAATATTTTCTTTATCTTACTTTAACATTAAATCTATATGTTCTCATGTATTACAAATAATTTTAAATAAATTTTATATTAAAACTGGTTAAAATAATTTTTAAACTATATTTTTCTATTCAAGAACAGCTATATATATATATTTTTTTACTGCAGTAACAGATTAGTTTATTTTATATATTTTTTATTAATGCTGAAATAAAGATGTTTTAGTTAAAGTGGTTTGTTGCCAATTGCCAAAATATTTTTACCTTAATTTCTTTGTCTCGATTGTCCATTAAACATAAATCTTTTAAAGAATTGTCATTGCAATTAGGAGTTGCATTCCTTTTAACAAAATGTTTCTCTACATGCAGTAATGAAAAAAATTTGTATACTGTACTGTTTGAAAGAAAATTTCTCAACAATTTTCAAGTCAAAGTTTTGCGCCGCCGCACCCCAAAAAACTGCGCTAAACTGAATTGTTCCATTGGTCAAGCCTTCATTGTGCGACAGTGCATAAAAAAATTTCAAAAATGTATGCTATAGCAAGGCACAACACAACATATGTACACACACACACACAAATGCACCGAAGCACACGCAATAATAAGGGTCACTACACACACATATTTACTTATGTATATAGTTCCTATTCGCGGTTTGTTATCAAATCAAAATGCCTTGAAAGTTCGTTTTTTTCCACTTTTTGTTTTCGCCAAGAAACGTAACAAAAAGTTGACTAGATGGCAGCGTAAAGGTTTTGATTGGGGGAAAATCTTGCGAAAAATAATTTTAATTTATCACTTCCGCCGGCCATTGTGTCGTTTCATTCTACGTTCATTCATTGCAGAGCAGAGCGGAGCGGATCGAATCGGGCCTGAGCCCAGCCCCAGCCCCAGTCTCAGACTCAGTCGCAGTCCCATTCGAGACTTTGGGCGATTGCAATCTTTGCATTTCCTATATGCATGCATGCTACCATTACGATTGCCATTAGCTTTGGCATTACCTCTACCATTTCCATTACCATTTCCATTTCCATTACCATTACAACAACTGACGATTGCGATTGCTATAAACTGGGTGCAGTTTTTTTTTTGGTTTTTGTTGTGTATCGTGTTTTTTTATTTTTAAAATTTTTTGTTGTGTTTTTTGCAACTTTTACTATTGCCAGGTATGTCTATGCTTTGTTTGCCTCCATATGTAAATGCAATTTTCGTACGTAGCTAACGGTGTGCTCGCTCTTTTGAGTTATGCGAGTGAGGGAGCTCGCATCTGGGCTTGGGTTTTAGGCCTGGGACTGGGCCTGGGCCTAGGCCAATGAGCCTTCGCCACGCAACAATGGTCAGGCGACATTAAACCAGGAGCGAAATGTAAAGACTATCAAAAAAGTTCTTGCTATTTAATTTAAAATTATATTTCCAGAGATTCGACCATTTCGAAAATTAGTTTCAAATATTTCTTTGCCCCAAAATGACCTGAACCCTGCTTATTTAAAGTATTAAATAAAAACTAGCTCTATTTCTGTGAATGTTTAATACTTTAAAAATAAATTAAATGATTTTAAAGTAACTATTTATGGTTTTTAATAATAATTCCATTCTAAATATTTTAAAATACAATTTTACGGACATTGAACTTAAACAGTCCGGGTAATAATAATTACTAGAATAAATAACTAACAACATGTATGATTTATATTAACTAAATATTCTAAAACCTTTATGTGTCTTCCATACAAACTTTGACCTCAAAACGCCAAGCGAAAAAGTCTTTTGATCTTAGCTTTCTGCAGGACTTTTTCAGGAACTGCTAACATTAGCAGTTGATGTTAAACAATAAGGACTAAAATCTGGTAAATAAACTACTGTAATATATATTACAGTATATTCTTATAAATAAGAATTAATTTTCTTATTATATTTTGCACTGTCCACCGGCTAAACCTAACCTAACCTTTACAATAAAATGACACATTAAAAGTTTTAATTTGTCAATGCAATTTTTTTAAATAAACAATATTTTTTAAAAGAAAGAAGTGAAAATCACATTAAAATAAAACAACGACAACCTTAAAGGATAAAATTATGTAATGCCGTAAAACACATTGACATATAAAATTCTGAAATTACAACTATTGGGCCCTCATTGTTGCCTTTGTCCGTTCCTGGTCAAGGCAAAGTCAACTTAGACTGAAGTGTTGACCCTATTTTGTGTGAGTTTTTTTTCCCCTTTTTTGGGGTAGTTAGTACTTCTATTGCTCCCCTTCTATCCTGTAAATGGCGTAACATTTTTTACATGTTTTGAATTTTTGCCTGCCGTCTTCTGCCATGTTGATCGTCTCTTGGCCACCATCTAAAACAGGCAACTAAATGGAAAGGGAATGAAGGTGGAGTCCCTTAACGTTGTCGTCATGTTACCAAGACATTTGCTGCATTGCAATGCATTTTTGCTGTTGGCTAGCAAGTTAATTTAGACAGAGGGTACATACAATAGGTAAGAAACGAATAAAAACAACAACAACAACGAAAACTATAACTAAAAACCAGCTGCCTGCCATATTCTTTTTGTTGTTCCTGCTGCTGCTTCTACTTGGGGTAAGGTAATTAATCATCAGGCTGGTAAGCATTCGTGTAAGGCTGCCTTATCGGCTAAAACACATCTCAAGTAGTTAATTTTAAAATAGTTAAGGTAAACAGGCTGCAATTTTTGTTTCCCCGAGTCCACCAGTTGTAGGGCTAGAGAAGGGTATACGGAGTGAGAGGTTGGGGCTTGTCAACGCTTTTGATTGACAGCACTTAAATATTTTATTGGACAAATTCTTTTTTGCAACGCCCACGCCATTAGGCTCCCACACTAAAAAAAAATGGGCTAGAAACCAATGCATGAAAATAATTAGAAGGGGCTAATTAATGCCTCGTTAGCGCCGCCTAGCGACCTCTACTTGAACTATAGAAGCATGCTAAGCATGGGTTTGAGTATAAAGAAGAAAACTCACCCACTGCATTTCTATTCCCAATGACTTCACCAGGGACGTAATTGACATTTCAAAGGGTCTCCGGCGCAAGTAAAAAGAGGTATGAAAATTCCTTTAAAATCAAATTTAAATTATTGTGTATTATTATATTCTATATTAAGATTCTTTGAGACTTAAAAATATTTAGATCCTTTTTTATAGGTAATGTATATATTTCCTTAGCTTTCTTTTGCTATACATCGATAGGATGATTTTGAAATTGTGATATTTTGGGAACTTTTCTCAAACTGTATTTTGATTAATTTTCAACCTATTTCAAAAAGGCATACATTCATTTAATGACAATTTAAGTTTAAATTTTAAAATGCTATCAATGTAATAAAGAAAAAAATGTTCATTTAGATTGTGAAAAATTTTCCTGATATATATCATAACTTTTTCCAAGAATTTGTTTACCAAATTCATTTCAAATTCAAGATAGAGATACGAATTTTCCAGATTCGTAAAGTTAAGAACTTTTGGAAATTTTTAAGTATATTGTTTAATGAAGAAGAAAAATGAAAATACAAATAATTCACTCTAGTTAAAGAAGATATTGCTTATAATGCAATATATTAAATACATTCAGCCTATAATATAAGTTTTTAAATAAAATAAATCTAAATCTTGGAATTCCAAGGTAATTGAAATATTGATTTAAATAAATTGTTTTGCTACTGATAAGATATATCTCCATTGGATTACGTTAAAAAGAAAAAGTTATCAAAAATTATCTCGGGCTAATAAAACATAACTAAATATTTGTTAAGAAGGTGGTGGGGGGGGCCCCCCTTGTTATGACAGCTACGGCCCTGGAATGCGATTTGGTGGTTGTTGATGTAGCATTGTGTTGGGTGTGTGCGTGTATATGTGTGTGTGCTCATGCTTGCATCTCACTTCAACTTCAATGTGCTGCCATCTCTTTTCAAATATGGCGACTGCTCCGATTGGTTGGCCATTTGGCTGGGGCGTGGCTAGTTGGCGCATGTTAAACCAAAAACAAGGGGGAGTCCAACAGCAACAACAACAACAACAAACAGCCAAAAGCTGTCTAATGAAAATCAAAGCAACAAGTGCGCACCAAATGAATTGAAACCAAATGAATTCTATTTGATATTGAATGGCATTGAATCACATTGAATTACCTTTTGGCAGAGCAATCAAATGGACTGAGTAGTGTGCGGGGGAGAGGGGGACAAGGCTTCTGCCTTACCTTATGGTTATGGCTATGGTTAAAACGTAAAGGTTAGGTAACCCAAAACAGAACTCAATGCGATATTGCAATTTAGCTGTCAGTTAGCTGCTCTCTGGGCCAATTAACTTGCATGTTATCTGGCTCTCAATGCTCATTGTTCGTTGTTGCAATTTGTTGTGTGCCCCCAAGACTCGACCGATGATTTTGCGGTTTTCTTTTTACCCCCCTCTCTATCTCTCTCGCTCCCCTTTAGCTCAATTGCGCACTTCTTTCTTTATGTGTGTGTGTTTGTACTACATATATCCGTTCAAGTGTGTGTAAACAGTAATTATCTGATAAATGCCTTGGCGCTGAAAAAATTGATAAATTGCTCATATAAACATTAAGCTATAATTATATCGCATGTTACTTTAAGCAAGAATTTTTGATATAGTTTCATTTTTGCAAAGAAAAATAAGCAACACATATCATTATAAAAGTTTGCTAAATCAAGTATACGATCTTAGTTTTATATTATTTATCAGATCAATAGCTGATATTGCCCTTAAATTACTGATATTGCATTGAAAACCAAAGTAAAATTATAATATTTTGTCAGTTAATGGAATTCATAGATTAAATTATCTGACAAAAAACTTGTTTAAATGAATAGCAAACAAAAGATTGATTATATATATTTTCACTCAATTCTAAAGAGACACTTTCATTTTGATAATGAATCAATGAATTAATGAATGAATGGGTGAACTTTCCATTAATGCTCTAATGACACTCATAAACTAAACATCATAAGATTTATAGGCTTGATAGACAATCATTGTCAGACAATCGACAATCGATCAGTTGATAGCAAATCTATCATAGTTGGCTCACGCTTTGTGAGCAACATTTTGTTGGGGTGTGAATTCTGAGTTTTGGTTTGGTAGACGACTCCTCTTGGCTAATTTGTAGCATTTGATTGTGTTTATGTTTGCCATCAGTTTTAAAATCAAAATCGACAATTGTATTCCAGACGAAACTCAAATAACAAACTCTGCCCCACACACACACACACACAAATCTTTCTGTTGCTTAGCGTTGATGGCAATGAGGATGACGACGCTCCATGACCCAAGATCCACGACGACTACCAAGATGATGACGATGATGATGATGCCTCAGACGGCGATGGGCTGCCTAGAATTGTATTTTGTTTATTTATATAATTTCAGTCAAGCTCAATTAGACTCACACATACAAAACTAGGAACAGGATATAAAAATAATTTTTGATTTGGTTTACACTAAGCTACATGGGAATGATAGGTGTTTTACTATGAATAATAGGAGTGAGAGAAAATTGTTATATAAAAGGAATAAGCCAAGGCAAAGAGAGTGCTTACACAATCTGAATTATGACTTTGTCAAGAGTGAATTAATATACCCCATTTTTAGATAAGTTTTCTTGACTTTGAAAAGAATTTATTAAAAAGAACAACGATTAGCAGGAATTTTTTGTCAATATTAAGTATCATCAGTTTAAATCAATGTAAAATTCGTTGTCCTCAAAATGGATTAATGTAAACTAATAAACAAAATTAATTGATACATTTTTTTAATGATAATAATACCCAAAAATATTTACAAAATGATGTAAGCAAAACTGCTTTCTATAAACTAAATCTTTACACTTTTATTGGACAGTTTTCATATTTAAAAAGCAATCAATTGCCTATACATAGGAAACCTGCAAAATAGTGTTAAGCCTTAGAGGCCAGTAAGTAAAAGAAAGAGAGAGAGAGAGAGGGGGAAGGGGGATAGAGATGAAGATTATGGGCATTGGTCTCGTGGCATTGTTTGGGTGTTTTTTTTTTTTGGGTGGGGGCTTTTAGCTTTATTGATTTAAAAAAATGAAAAATTTATGTTTAAACAAAAATGCGCCATGCAGCCAAAAGTCATTCTGGATCTGGATTGGGATTGAGAATCGAAATGCTAGTGGTGGGTATTGCCGGATGGGATGCTGTTTAGAAGCTAATGGAGTGAAGGAGCCTGGCGTTTGGGGCATTGGCGCCACCACTTAAAAACAACATGAGCAAGAAGCTTGTGCGGACTTTCAAATTGAAATAAATAAACAAACAAACAGAAGGGAACACAACAAAACAGAGTAATACCAACAACTCGCCAGGCAAAGAGAACAAATTGAGGCAACAAATTGTGGCATTGGAATTGGACAAAAACAAAAAACAACAAAAACAAAAAACACACCCTGGCAAGGAAGTGCACTACATATGTATGTACATATATATAGTCCAAATCCAATACAAATGCGAAATATATACCTATATATAGGTATGTATATGGCAGTGGCAATCGAACAAGTCGGTAAAACGCTTTTGATGCTGGCCAACGGAAATGTAATCAAAAAGTGCTCTATATATGTATATATATGAATGCGACCAATGCAACAATACAAATAAATTGCAATCATTCATCAAAAGAGCAACAACAACAACAACAAAAACAAAAGAAACACCGCAAAGTTGCAGTTGCAGTTTCAGTTGCAGTTGTCGGCTTCAATTGTTGCACCTTATTTGGGCAATCGGATGCTGGATAATGGAGGGGAACCAAGGACGATTTACCCAGTTACTAAGCGAATTCACAGTGGTTAAAGTAATCATAATCATAGAAATTTAATAAAGAACAAAATTGTTTAACCCATTGTAAATTCTAACCAGGATAACACTCTATTTAAAATAAAATTTCATAGCATTTAAAAGTCTTATTCTATTAGAGGTCTTAGGTTTTTATTTTGTGATAAAAGTTGAAGTTAAAGAAGTCATTATATAACAGAAATAACAATGCTTTACGATTTACAATAAATAGATAATTATAATCAACACAAAATCTGATTTCAAGTGTCTTAGTTAGTCACTTGACTTTTAGAAATATTTTTCCAACAATTTCTTTTGATTCTCTTGTGTAATAAAAATTGTCTTTCCATAAAAATGGTCTTACATTTATCTCAAAAGTTGTGGTTTAATGTTTTGTAACTTTAAATGCCATTTATTCAATGGCAATAATAGAAAATTCAAGTTTTACAGTTCCAATTTGTGATGTAATAGTAGCAAATAATTGATAAATGAATGTTCTTGCAAATTCAAATTTTTATAAAGTTAAAATGACAGTTTATGGATGATTTTTAGTTTATTATAAGAAATACTCGACAGAATATTTAAATAGGCGTTAATGCCCTCAAGAATTTATGGGATAATCTAAAAATTTCAATATATGTATAATTTTCAATACATATTAAGAGTTAACTTAAATGATCTAAGATCTTTAGCAATTAACGCTAGGACAATCATTTGAATTATAGTAAAGATAAATTTACTACACTACAATTAATCATTTAATATTTTAACATTTTCAAAAAACTTTTCAATTAGACTGATACAACCAAATTCTATATTGTTAGGTTGATTTTAAGTGTCTTTATGTCATTTAGATTTCAGAACCTTTGCAGACACTGTCCATTGTCGGCTTATTATATACGTAAGATTTTTCCTACGAATTTTCAGCGGGTAGCAAACAGATCACCAGCTTAGCTCATAAAAGGAAGCAGAGGCTCTGCTACGTCTCCGCCAAGGAACAATCAAGCATGACGAAATGGCAAAGCGGCTTTTTGGCCACAAGATACCAAGCTGGGTACATCAACCTGGCTCTCTGATATGCAAATGTATCGCCTGAGCTAAGAGTGAAATAATGCGCTAAAGGCACAAAATGTCAGAGTCAAATGTCTCGGGAACTCGGGACAACCGACATGGGACGTCGTCGTCATTGTCGTTTTCTTTGTTTTTGTCGCAGTTGTCGCATTGGATTTGCCTTTGTGTTTCAGCCGCAAAAGTCAATTGTAAGGATGCCGACTGATGTTGCTGCTGACCTGCCATGGATTTGGATTAGTTAGCTCCTGCTGGGCATCTTACATTTTACAACTACTGCGGAGGCGGAGACCAAATAGTAGTGGCTGCTTTCACTATTTATATATGTATATAGCCTTGCTGTTGCCTTTCTCTAAATATTTTGATAGCCTTTTTACCATCACTTGTTATATATATATATATGTGTGTGTGTGTGTTTATGTGTGACATTTAACACGAGTGGTGCGCCTGGTGCTTGGTCCCTACAAAACGCTGTGTGGTCTTATGTTGGTGTTCCATGTGCTGCTGCTGCAAGTGAAAGCATTTCTCTGGCCACTTGAGGCATAGACAAAGCCATTAACCTACCGCAGTTTGTATAAAACAAAAATATATACTTGTATATACACAAATTAATAGTTTTTGATGGTGAAGGCAAAACTGTTAGGCGATTTACGACTTCCTCATCGAGCATCCTGCACTGATTTCAATTTCGGAACAAAAAAAAACAAAAACCTTAGACCCCTAGATAGATAGACATCTTGAGTAGGGTTTGAAGGCTTTCATTCAAATTGCTTTGCCTTTAATTGATCTCAAACTGATTTGTGAAAACTTTTTACCTCTCCTATGTATTCAACAACAAATTAGTCCTCGACCAAAAAGTCGCCAAATAATTTAGTTGAGTATGCTACCAACAACAACAACAAGACTGCGAAACAAAGGCCAGTCGAACGCTGATCAGATTAAGTGCTTATAACATGGACATGACTCCATTGACTAACAGGCAAGAAGCGGCAAGAAGAAGAAGTACAACAAACAGTCAAAGCAGTCGGTAGCTGGTAGCAAAAGCAAAAACAAAAAAAAGGCATACAGCTTAAACTACCGCCGACACATCGATGGCCGATGATGACAAAGACAAAGACAATGTTCGCTCCCAATCCCCAATACCCAATACCAATACAAATCCCAATTCCAGTGCACTTTTGTCGGCAATTGTTGCCAGAGCTCTACATTAAATAGGGCATTTTAGTCAGTCATAAACTAAATCGTAAAATCTACACCCGATGATTGTGGATATTCCCAATTATTAAGTGAGCTTCGAATGGGTGAAAATCATCTAAGAAAGTCTTACTGAAACCTATGGGGAAAGACACATTAAAAATTCCATTAGAATTAAATTAATCGTCAAATATTTGTCCACATTTCGTACTTAACAAACAAATGAATCATTCCTATGATTTATGTCTCATGAATCGAAATTACATTAGGAATTATAACTTGTTAGAAGGACTCGATGAAAATATATAAATTGGGTTAAATTTGTAAATACATTTGCTAGAACTTTTCGTATTTAGTATGCTAAATTAAACGAGCGGACCTAGGAAATAATTTCTAAAAGAGTTTGATCCAAAAATCCAGTAATTTTAATTATTTTCCATTTTCAGTATGAGTATTTAACGGAATTGCACAACCATTTTAAAGACTTATTAGTTGGGGGTATAGAGAGACATTTCGGGCTGTATTTAGTAGTCAGTGTAATTGGTAATTGTAAGTAATTGAAGCAGTTCAACTGGCCTAACAAATATTAAGGGGCACTTGCCAATGCTGGGGGTAAATAACACACATACACACACACACTTGGTCTCACATACAGATCTCGGCAGCTTCATCTCTCCATCTTAGTTGAACGCCAAAGCTTCCCTCAATTGGCGGCATGAAACGAGACCAAAACAGAAAAAAATATAAAAAAAAACGCGAAATCGAACTGCTTCAAGAACCTCCAGCTAACCAGCTATAGTCGTGGGTCGTCGTCGCCACATGATGCCTGCCCACTCTGGCACATTTTGGCCATTGTTCTCTTCAGCTAAGACTGGAAGCAATAAGTGCTGCTGGTGCTGCAGAGACGAAAAAAAATGTCAATATTCTGATTCCACGAAAAGCCAAACGAATGAAACGAACGCATCCAAAATCCCAATTCCCATCACCGTCTTGTCCCCACCCCCCACCCCCCTCTCCAGCATCCCATGTAGTCCCTGGTCCCTAGCGAACTGATGCCGCGCTGTCCATCTTGGCAAGCAGCTTAGTTGCATTCACATCTCCACCACATCCATCCTGCGTAATTCAGTTGCAGTTGCTCTTTTGGTCAACAGGATGAGATGAGAACTGTGTGTAAGCCAAAATGGCGTAGATCAGGCAACAAACCAAAAAAAAAAAAAACCCAATGCAAGGGGCGGCTCAATCTCAATCTCACGTGGAATACACAAAAGCGGGCCGACCAACGGGCGGCGGCAGATCAAAAAGCTTGCAAAATGGCTCACAGTTCAATAGGCTTTTGTGCTGCTTGGAGATGGATGGATGGAAGGAAGAGACGCAGGAGGGGATTGGTTGCGGGTTTGAAGTAAGTTGGCAAGCGGTTATAATGCGCTTGGATATGCAAAATTGCATTGAAATTTGAATTCAATTCAAAAGGCCGTTGCCCGTTGCATTTCTCAGTACAAGGTAAGAAAAGAGGGGCAGATGAGGACTGGTGGGCGGGACGGTATGAGTCTGTGTTGGTGTCTGTGAGTTGCGATTGGCATTTTGGTTCGTTGATTGCGCGACGGTTGCCAATTTGAAAGAAATCAAAACCTCTGCCGCCATTCAACTTCAGGCCCATTCGAATGAGGGTTAGTCCTCTCTTGTTCTATCCTTTGTAGTTGACCAAATTACGCAACTGGCGGATATCCAATATAGCCTCTTTTTGTTCTCTTTTGGTTTACAAAAGGAGTTTACAGCTGCCGCCTGAAATCGGTAGCCAGTGGCAGGAATTTGCATAGTGCACCGGCCGGGTCGACACAGAAGAACAACAATAACAACAACAAAAAAAGAGCTAAAAAAAATGAGCCTGTTAATAGCCGCCGACAGTTACAAAGTGCCAGGCAATTGTGGCAAATACCAAGCTACCAACTCCAACTGCAGCTCCACCGCCATCAACTTCAACTTCAACTTGGAGTGCACATGGGCGTGTTGCTTGGGGGCGTTTGTGTGGCTGTTGCATTTGGCTTTCAATTTGCAATCGAGCTGGCTACACCTCTGGGCGTTGCAGCTCCAACTTTTGCCGCAATTCATAATTATAATTGCAACAAGTAAATCGACAGGGGGCAAACGGGGGGTCACCTTTATTGTTGGCCAAAAAGGTGTCAAAGTGTGGCTGATGATGATTGTTTTGGCCGCATTATCTAAATCAACTAAATCACAAGGACTTAAAGTGCCAGTAAGATATGTATATTAATTTAGTTAGCTAAATGAAAATTAAAATAAAGCGAAAATTCTGCAAAATTCCTTAAAAATTATGATCAATTTGTTAGGTAAGTTTATGAACTATAAGAAATCTATGGATCTATAATTAATTTCAAAAATTGGGTGCTTACATTTAACTAGAATAATTAACAAAAGAAAGACTTCATTGATTATTAAATAGGGATATATAAAAGTCGGTAAGAAATGTTAAATTTGGACTAACTGTTCACATGAACCTACCACAAAATGTTTTTTTTTTCTGTTTTTCAATACTTTATTACTTGTAGATTTAAAAATTTGTTTTGGAAATTTGTCAGAGGTACAGGATATAAAAATAACTAACCTTTTTCCTTGTAATATTTCTTCATATTTCTTTCTTATTTTTCATCTCGCGATCGTCCAAGGCCACAATCAATTGATCTTACACTTATTAACATACTGACCTTACACACACTTGCACATTTACTTATTTTGAGCCTTCTTTGGCCAGCGGAGCCCCTTCAAATGTTTACAATCGCGAAATTTTAACTTTGTGTAAAACTAAGTATGAACGATATTGCGAATAGTATTATTTGATTTCCAATTGCTTTTACTTAATGTCGATCTGATTTATTTGTACTTTATTCACTTCTTAATATACAAAAAATAAAGATATAAAATGCAAACTGAATTCAAAAGCGCCGCGTGGAAAAAAAAAAAAGACAGTGCTGCCAAATATTGAAAATGAATTTGATCAGCTGAGCTGATAGTTGCCGAAAGCCTCTGAAAGTTGCCGAGTCCCGCTAAAAATCGGCAGAAACCCGCTAGAACTGGCAGCACTAAGTTAAGGAAATGGTTTTGCTTACTCTTAAGAAATGTAAATATGTATGTATGTATGTGTATGTACATATGTATGTAGATGCACTCTTTTAAATGTTACCATAATTAAAGTTAAAGTACTAGATTTAACATAATTCAACTATTTAAATTTAATACCCGTACCTACATATGTACATACAGGGCGGCATTTACCCGGGGGTAAATGGTTACCGAACATGGGTTCGGGCCCCCAACTTCCCTTCAAATAAATCCGCTATTTTCGACTGTGATGTTGGCGGGCCCTTCTGAAAACTGCGGGCCCGGGGGAAACCCACCCGGGTTTAAAACAAGATTCGATCAGATTTGAGACCCTCGCCTGGAAAAAAAACCAAAATTTGCCAATATAGTTTATCTTTACCAAGAAAATTGTACCGCTTCGATCGATGTCAAAAATTGTTTTAATTGACCATCAAAGGGAATCCTTTTGAATGGTAAAGTTTTAACTAACAATACGACATGACATAACATTTAACATTTCATTTGGCAATGTTTTCGAGCAAAACATTCATCAATGACCACGTTAAGAGCGGAATCGAGCCAATCTGGACATCCTTGGCAGGGGTTTAACAGGCTGTCACAAATGTATTGAAGGCTTTGGACAGCATTGAAAATGCGCTTCAGTCAAGCATACAAACATATATACATACATACATGTATAAGGATATTTAATGGGGCTTTATGTGTATGGGAAACCCTTTGGAGTCCGTTTGATGGCTCCTAACTGACTGGCAAACAAACAAATCTTTGCTGTCACAATCTCATTCATCGGCGATATGAATGCGATGCAAACGAATCCAATTCCATGTTAGGAGTTACCAAGGATGGTCCATTTGAATGGAGGGCGAGCGCGGATTGAGTGTGAGCGGATATGAAACATATCTCCGGTTAGCAGGCAGGACATTTCCGTTAGCTCAACCCGCCTCCGTCGAGCTGTCATAAAATCGCATATACGAGAGTTTTGTGGGATTTGTGGCAGGATATTGCCTAAAGGGATACGCTGATGCTGTTACCCGCTCATCTGTGTAACAATTTACTTCTGTTTTCTGTTTTCTTTTTTTTTTAGTTAGTCTTGATGGGCATTTGAATGCAGCCTGCTGTCATTTACAGGCTGTATGAGAAGCAGGGGGAGGAAGAGATATTTCAATTGAGAGACACCGACACCTGACACTTAAGCGCCACTGCCACAAGCAAAAGGACGAGGGACCAAAATCACGTACCAAGGCGTTCGTCTGACAAATGAGACAAAGTGACACAAGTCAATCAAAGCGTCCACTGCTTGGCCACGAAAATGCGAAATGCTTATAAATTTCATTCGATTGTGGCCCAATTTACTGCCCACTAAACTTCCACACGAAAAATTCAGCGCTTGCCCCTTGGGGCCGAAATGTATTTAAATGAATTCCATTCCGATGGGGCCAGACCAAGCTCTACCCAAAAGTGATGGGCACATTTAAAACGTCAATACCCATTGGCTTCTCGACTCTCACAGAGACATGCGGCGCGTAAGCTTGAAGTCATTGAAGTGGCGGAGACAATGAATCCTGTCAAATCAAAGTAACGCAACGTGCTCGCGATGAGGATAAGACTATTCTTAGGCCACGGCCAGGTGAACCACTCAGTCGGCTTGCCAAATCCATTAGAGTTAAAGAAATTTTGATTCTCAATTCAATTTGCGTTTGCGTTTCAACGGGCTGAGGGATACATTAGTTTGCCCCCAAAGTGGGTTGCCAGCAAAGTTCCGCTTTTAGTTTATATAATTGAATAATGGCTCGACGATGAAACGTCCCTCGGTCAGGAATTCTTTTGGCCTGAACCCATAATTCTTGCAGATCAGCGGGCATCCTTCAAAAGCTCACAAAAGCCTTCAACATTCCCAGCAATGGTGAAGGGGAAGGGAAAAGTGATAAGTGAATGCAAAGAATTTGAATATTTTGCAGCGTCGTCGGCGTCGTCGTTGACATAAATCGTCAATGACAGCAACATCGCCTCCCTTTGGCCTCAAACACGCAACGCAATGGCAAAAGGGGACTCAACCGGACAGATGAAACACGACAGACAACTGTAATCCGCGCCATTGTACACAAAATGATGAGGCTCTGGATGGCCTCTCTTGGCTCTGGATGGGTCCACTCCTGTCAGCGAGCTCTTCAAAATCAATTCTAATCGATTTAGGACACATTGACAGCATTTATTGGCAGCATGCGCGTGGATGCGATACCAAACAACACCTTCAAAACACACACAGCCAAGAATAACAACAACAACTAGCCGGTAAAATGTCAACAACATTTTGGCTTAAATGGCCACAAGGCAACAGCGAACAAAAACAATTTCTATATAAATAAAAAACAAAAAAGCAAAACTGTGACAAAAACAAGGCAGCGGCAGCGGCAGCATTATCATTATCTCAATGGAAGCTGATTGAAAACAGATAATTAAAATCTTCTAATTAGGCGGCATGTTCACGCATACACACACACACACCAACACAACAGAAATACTTGTGTGTGTGTGTTACCTTAACCACTGTCGGCTGTCAGAGAAAACAAGTTCATAAATCTTGCTTCCAACAAATCGTTTTGCAACATGAAAGAACATTACATACTTAGTAAAAGAAGGGGCCAAAAACAAAAAAAAAAAACGCCAGTATTAAAGAGAGAAGGAGACCAAAAGACAAAGCCAACAACAACAACAACAGCCTACAAACATAATAAAAGGGCCAGCAAAAAATAAAGTCAACTAAAAAGTGTCCCATCAGGGATATCTTTTGCTTCTGGACAGCGATTACCTTGATATCGTGATGGTCTCTTTTCTTTATTGGTTATTCCTCAAATTGATGTGGGAATGGAGTTTTAGTTTACAATTAAAGAGTCAGAGGAGACTCATATTTAATTAAATTATTTATTAATAAATGGTCAGAAGTTTGCTTATTTTTAGAAATTATGTAAGTCTAGTTGCTTGGATAAACTTTAGTATCATTAAGTTTAATAGCAATTCTAGATAGAAATACCCTGGTTATATCTAAAACCCAAATGCGCAGAATACGTTTTATATGTTAAGAGATTTGTCATTTAAATCTGCAAAATAAATTAATAATACTAATATTTATATAGACAATATTAAGAAAGGATCTTAGTTACAATGAAATAAATTTTTCTATTATCATTAATGTAATATCTTATAATAACTTTAATGCCAATTTAATGATAGATTTGATAGAGAAAATAACATTTGGTAATTTAAGTTCGAGACAGCATAATTTTTATTATTTATTTATTTATTTAGATATTTTGTCTTTCAATACAATACAAATTTGGCTATAGAAACATTTAATTAACATTTTCTAATCTTTAGACACTTTTGTATTCGATTTTTAAAATTTCTTGGCTACCTTCAAGATCAAATTGCTAAAAGTTATAAACATTTTATCTCCTAGCCATAGCTGTTGGCCTTTTTAGTTAGAAGTATGCAATAAAGAAAATTACATACAGCCAAAAAGTATACTTTAAATAATTTCAGTTCTTCAATTTTAATGTTAACAGAAGACATGAAGTGTATGATATATTAGCTACATATATTGAATTTTTGAATTTAAGGTATCTAGATGTTTCACCTGAAAAGATATGGCAAATTTTCTATGCATTAGCCACATTGGTTATGATTTTCTGATAGATTTCTATGCCCTTCAAATAGGTATCAACATGAAGCCATTCATCGTGATCGTGGAGCAAAACCGGTGTATGATTCATGGGCGAGAAGCCGAGGGCAGGAATGCCCACCCGTCTGATGTAACGACTATCCGTTCCACCATTGAACACTTGCAATTTGACAGCAAGACCCCTGAAAAAAGATGCCCGTTGTTTATATTGTCTTATCTATATACAAAAGGTTACTCACAATTCATCAATGGATTTTTTAAAGGCCATCCAAAAGGGATTCGTTTCATTTGTCACTGTGGGTGCGGTATGTGGCCTTCTGTGCCCGGGCATGAATTCCACTTCAACTCCACCGCCAGCCTCTCTAGCCCATCTAAAGAGCTGTGGAATTTGGAGTTAGAATCTAGAGTCTGAATTGTTGGATTAACTTACATCAGCCTCAAATTGCCTCAAATCCACATCAAGTGCTATACGGCAATCGAAAAAAAGACTCAACATGGACGGAACAACATTACTTTGAAGTCCCCCAGTTATAACATTGAGATTAATTGTGGTCACATCCCCTACAGTGAGCTGTGGATTCTGCTCCAATCGTTCAACCTGACTACGTCGAAAGTCCATCATCTTGCCCAGAATGTAATTCATCTTTTCACCAGCAGTATTCGATAGTAAAAGTGAACCATGGCCAGCTTGGCCGCTTATCTTAAAGGTTACACCTTGATGAAAGAGTAAATGTAAATTAAATGCTTTACCTATACCAAAAATCAAAAAACTTACATCGTCCTGTGCGTTCTGCATAATAGACTGGCATCTCGGCTGTAGGGGAAGCCATACCCTCATCTAGGCTAAAACCTATATTCAATTTACGAAAATCATCGGAGTCCACAAAGGGAGCCATTCCCAGTTGTCCACCAGTTTCCTCATCTAATTAAAGAGTTCGATTATAGATTAAATAATATGAAAATCATATTTTGATTACCTGCAACAAATGATATATGAATGGTGCGCTTCAATCTGACTCCATTGCGCTTTAGAGCTCTTATGGCGGCCAAATATTGCATTCCCACACACTTCATATCTTGAGAGCCACGACCAAAGATGCGACCCTTCTCATCAATGTCGGCGGCAAAGGGTGGATGAGTCCAGTTTTCTGGGTAAACTGCCACCACATCCATATGAGAGTTGAGCATCACAGAGGAAAGTTCTGGCTCCAGACCCTGCCAGGTTAGAATAGCCACCGGTGCCTTCTCATCGATGGGATAATAAATAACTATAGGCAAATCCAACAATTTAGCTTGTTTGCGAAGAAAGTCCAAACAAGGTTCTATATGAATTTTGTAAAACAAAACGATTTAAAAGAAGTTTCTATTCACATTTTCTTATTTAAACCAACCATAATTTGGATTCGGATGTACACTGGGAATACGAAGATATTCTCGAAAGTATTGCAACTCTTCATTAGATTCCCAAGTATTAGAAGACATTTCTCAAAGACGTTTGCTACTTTCGATCTCTCAAATTTAACTAAAATATAATGAACAGAATGTGTCTTAAAATAAACCCAAAATTATGTCTTATCAGGAAGAGATAGATAGATTTGTTTATTTAAAAGCATCTTTCTAAACATTCGCCACATTGCTTATAATCTTTGTGTAGATTTCCACACCTTTCAAATAGATGTCAGCCTGAAGATATTCGTCGTGATCGTGTAATAAAACTGGTGTATTATTCATGGGTGAGAAGCCCAGGGCAGGAATGCCCACTTGGCGTATATACCGACTATCAGTGCCACCCGTAAAGATTTGTGGTTTAATTTGAAGGCCTCTGCAAATGCAAAGAACTATCATTACAAGGTCATCGAATTGGTATGATAACTTACAGTTCGTCGATGGCATTCTTGAAGGCCAACCAATAGGGATTACTAGCATCTGTGGATGTGGGCTTTACACGAGGTTGTTTCTGCTCATATTCCAGTTCAATGCCGCCGCCAGCTTCCTCACACCATTTAAGCAACTGCCATTAGGGATTAGTGTTAGTCTTAGAGGCAGGATATATAAACCCACCTTAGCTTCAAACTCCTGATGATCTACATCCAAGGCCAGACGGCAATCGAATCCTGCTTTAAGCTGCGGTGGCACCACATTACTCTGTACTCCACCCTCAACACGTGTCAAATTAATTGTGGTCACATCTCCAATGCTCATCTCTGGATTATTTGCCAGCGTTTCAACTTGCACTTGGCGCAATGCCATCATTTTACCAAGGACATAGTTCAACTTCTCGCCAGCTGTATTTGGCAACAGAAGCGAACCGTGACCAGCTGAGCCGCTTATCTTAAAGTAAACTCCTATAAACGAATATAAATAAAAAATGAAATATAATATTCTTAAAGCTATTATTCTCATTCATAACTTACGCCACACACTGCGCTCGGCATAGAAGACGGGAAACTCCTCTGTCGGCGAGGCGAGGCCTTCGTCCAGGCCAAAGCCCACATTTAGAGAACGAAATTCTGGAGTATGCACAAATGGACGCATACCCTGGCGTCCACCCATTTCCTCATCGGCCACAAAGGAGATGTGTATGGTGCGTTTGCAACGGACACCATGGCGTATTAGAGATCTTATGGCAGCCAAATATTGCATGCCCACACACTTCATATCCTGAGTTCCACGGGCATAGATGCGACCCTTCTCATCGATATCCGCTCCAAATGGTGGATGTGTCCAATTTTCTGGAAATACCGGCACCACATCCATATGGGAGTTAAGCAGCACCGATGGCAACTCGGGTTCCAGACCCAGCCAGGTCAAAATGACAACCGGATTTTGTTTATTCAACGGATAGTGAACTTCCACAGGCAAATTCAATAGTTTCGCCTGCTTCTGTAGAAACTCCAAGCAGGCATCTGAAAAATTAACCACATATAGATATAATGAATGCAATTTAAGATTTATATTACCATAATTTGGATTGGGATGGACACTGGGAATGCGCAGATATTCCCTAAAGTATTCCAATTCTTCATTCGATTCCCATTTGTTGGCATCCATTATCTCTCAATCTTTCTCTCTATATACACCTCGATCCGTTGTGTTTGCCAGTTCAAATGCTACTGCACTGATCAAGTTTGTTGTTTTTGTTTTTGCTTAGCTGCTGTCCAGCAAAATTGATTTATTTCTATGTGCGATAGTCTGTAAAACGACAACGCCAACGCCAACGCGTTGACGGATACAGATAATTTTATCAAATTTAAACATTTTTGTGGAATTTACGAATATATTAAAAGTAAAGACCTTCCATTTGAGATAGACAATCTAGATTACAGTGAATGCTGCTTAACACAGAAACCTATCTATGTTATTACATAGGTAGCAAAGTATATTTAAAGTCTTTACTGTACTTAAAGCTATCACCTTATCGCTCTTTATATAATTTTTAAATGTTTATACGATGCGATTGTGGGCAAGAAGAAGATTTGAAATCCTATATGTATATAATTGAATGTTTGTTTAGTCTATCTTTAAGGTTAATGAGTGCCGATTTGATAATGTTTAATTGTTGGTTTTTTTTTATCACACTAAAAGCTAAAAGATACGGTCAAATCGAACGTTTTAAAAAGTTACTGGCCTAAAAATTTCAAATCTTTAGTACAATACTCTTCCAATTAGTTGGGTTTCATATTTCTTAAACTTTATCATTTTTTTTGATTAATGTGACATTTTTACTCTCAATGACAAATTCAAAAATATTGGAAATGTTTCACTATACATTAATCTTTTAAAGATTTTTGTAATAATTTAATTTCGTACATTTTTCTTTTTAGGAATTCGACTGTTATTAAAAATTGAAGTTTGTTTTATAAGCTTTTCTTAAATAATTACTTACAAAAAAAAAAAAAAAAAACTTTCCACTGAATGTTAAAATTTATATTAACATTTGAAATAAATTCAATTCAATCAGATTATTCGAATCATTGTCTTAGATCAAGTTTATATTAAATTTTAAATGATTTAAATAGAATATTATTATAGAATATTTATTCTCCAAAATACTAGACCGACAAAACTCAGACCCAGAAACTAATATATACTTTTCTCATAAATTATAATGCGAATGAATCCGAATATTGTACTTCAAATATTTTTTAATTTGCTCTAATATATTTAAAAGTGCACAAATATGTGTTTTCGTCTGTTTTTGAAACATCAACTGTAACATCAACATTTATTGTTTCATAAAAACAATGAACAATATTTGAAAGTATGTGGTTTTTTTTTTTAAGTTTACTAAAATATCTTCGGAATTATGTAATAAATATTATATTAATTGGAACAAAAGTGAATTTTCCCTCCATTTGAGGGATCTTTTTTCCAAGTTGTTGTAAGAACTGCAAAAATACAATTCGTTTTCGAGAATAACAATTTATAATCTTTCTTCAAGAAATTTTTAAAAATATTTAAGCTTTTGTAGTTAAATTTTCAATTTGATCAAGCTTCAAATAATGTTGAAAAAGGACTTGAGTCTATGTATGTAAAGCATAACTTATACTAAACGATCAAGTCATGTGACAAAACTATAATCCTTTATATAAAATCTAGATTGAAATAGAAGGCAGGAACTATCCAACTAAGTTCCAATCCTTTGATTGGATAATAAGTAAGAATTGTTTGAGTATTAATACAAAAAAGCAGAAATAAAAGAGTATAAATGTCATGAAAATTTACTATTAAAACTGCTGAAAAGTGTCCATTGTTCAATGGAAATGTTTTGTCTACTTTTAGGGTTATCTGTTATTTTCTTACGATTTATTGAAATCGCTTCATTATGCTTTATTTATGAATAGTTAGTTGTACATATGTATATACATACAGCAGCTTAAAAATCACTATAAACTTAGATGGAAAGAATACCAAAAGAAAATGATCACGATCACGATCAGCGTCTCAATCTCTAGTCTTTACGCTCAAACAGCACTGGGAAGGGTTTATCCTGCGGTGCTTGTAGCCAATTATCCTCTGAATATTTCACATTATTCTCTGTCTCAATCACATGGAACGTGTAGGCATGGCGACTCTTCTGAGAGCGGTTTGGTTCGCTTTTATGGACCACATTGCCATGTATGATGATGCAAGTGCCTGGTGAATGAAAATGAAAAAAGTAATTACTTATAAATGATAAGAGAGTTAAATTCTTTACTCACCTTTGCTCACTTGCAATGGTGTGAAACTGGACTGTGGATAGATGGGAGCCGCACGATCATAGACCATCAATTCATTGGCATCTTTATCAGGATTACGGACATAGCGACGATGGACTCCACTTTTGTGTGAGCCCTTGATGAACTGAAGGCAACCATTTTGCAGAGTGCAATCCTCGAGGGCAAACCAGAAACCCACAGCGGAATTTGGTTCTGTATGCAAATACCATGAATCCTGATGGGAAATAACTTCACCACCAATGCCAGGATTTTTGTAGATATACATGCTCTGACAGACTGCTGGACGATTAAAATTTAATTGCCAGCAAATCTCACGCACACGATTGCTAAAGGTCACGGCATTAAATGTTGAATGCTCCACATGTAGGGCATGACCCACTTTATTCAAAGCAATCATGGGATCCACCAGCAGTTGACCCTCCTCTCCCACCGCTCCCTTCTCGAAGAAATAGCGCACTTTATCGCCCGATTCCATGAAATACAATTCCTTGCTGTGAGCATCTTCCGCCTTGATGGTACTGAATATTTTCCGATTCGTTTGTGGAGCCTCCATGCAAAGAGCACGTCCAGCTTGATACAGGGAATCAACCTCCTCCGGTGTCAGAAAGTCCTCGATGACTATGTAGCCATTCTCATTCAGCTGGAAATGGATAAATGATGTACAGTTGTTATTATTATAACTTATGAAGGTCTTGAAATTGAAACATAAACTAGTTGCTGCCCCTTATCTTTGCGACGTCTAGTCTGGTAATCTCAACGACCCACTGAGGGAGTGATCGACCAATCGATCGAGCGATGGAATAGCCACACGCGGCACTTGGCTTATCTCATTTACAGTTTACTCTTTGTTCGATTTATTTGCCATTCAAAATGTTGCTAACTAATTAACAAATTCCTAGGCATGTCAAAATGTTAATTCTATTTGACACATGCAAAAAAAAAAGGAAATAAATAAATAAAAACCTTTTGGCAAGTAAAGTCAAAATTCGTGCTCATTCATTGAAAATCACTCAACGTGAAATTGAAAATTCACACATATCTATAAACCAACATGAAAATAAATGTTTTTTTAAACGAAACAATGACAGTTTCCTAAATCAAATATATGTATGTATTCTGCCGTTCTTATCGTAATGAAAAGCAAAAGAAGAGTATTTCATATGCGTTGTTAAAATTCTCTCGTCACGCTAGGGAAATTATTTTGTGGGGGTGCGTTTCGTTCCCGCTTTTCCGCCTTTGAGTGATTTTTGTTAAATGAAATAAAAATGAAAAATGAAAATCGAGAGTAAAAATAGTCACTGTGACTCAAGTGGCGGCCCCCCCCCTATATATATATATATATACATATGTGCCGCCTCACCTGCAGTGATCAAAAACTAGATCAGCTGAGTTTCAACTTAAGGTAATAACAAGCAAGAGGTAATTATGTAGATTTCTATGTGGGTCTAGTACACGGCGTGTGCATGGAAAATTACAAAAAAAAAAAAAATAAATAAAATAAATAAACTAGATTGAGAATTGAGGGTCATACGTTTAAATCCAGAATGTCATAATCGCAACCAATTTGATAATATTGCATATTCAATTGAAGCTGATATAGTCTGTGTGTTGCCATAGTAATAATGTGTGTGTGCAGGGCGGGTATTGAAACATTTCATAATATGTATGTAGAGCCGGTAAATCGTTATCATTTGTTAAACGAGAATTCTATCCCAAGTTTGTTTAGTAAATATTAGCTAACATATGAATTAGTTTGGCAAAGCTGAGAAACCAGTTTAAACGAATACATAAATTTAAATTCTTTGTCTATTCGAGGCTAAAAATATTCAAGAATTGCACGTGTCACATAACTTCTGGAAATATTCCCGAAGAAAAATTCACATAATTGAAAAATGTTTCCTCAATTTGGTTTTTGTTTACCAAGTATTTCATTAGTCACCTTTGTCCAGGAAACAAAGAATGAGAAGGCTTTTTGTTGGAAAAGTTTTCTTCCAACAAATGTTTATGGACATTTTCTTGTACATACTTACTGATGACACTTAAAATTGAACACATTAAAAAAGAAATAAAAAGAAAAGATCATGTCGAAAAGATCATGCAGATGACTAACTAATCAATGACTACAGAAATAGATTGCTAAAGAATCAAAACAAACAAAAGTTCAAATTTGGGGGGAAAAAGAGATTGTACGTATACCCTTGCAGTGGGCATTATAAGTCTATTGTTTGCTTCAGTATTATACATATATATTCTTAATATTTATGTTTTTTTTTAAATTCAAAAACGGAATTTAGAAAGAATTTAAAACGGGGCTTTAATGAGTTTTGGAAATTTTGATAATATAAGTATTTGAAGATTGTTTGTCTATTTCATTTCAGTACTTATTCATTTAAATTATAATTTCAAATCTTTTTAACTTGATCTTAATTAAAACTTGTTCACTTGTTAAATTTTAGCTTTTGGAATGTTTAAGTACCCACCTCATCCAATAATTTGCTATGCATTTTGTTCGTTTGTTTCAATTATTTAATAATACTATATAAACAAATTTAAATAAAAACACTCTTATTTTCTTCAGCGTTCGTTCGAAACTAAACTGTAAATAAATTTCGAACCTGCAAATAAAAACGCTCCCACACGTTGATAATTTTTCGAAATTTTTGGCCACAAACAAATAGCTCAAGTCTGAGTCTGTTAGTTAACACATGGCAAGATGCTGTTAACTAACAGAGCAGAGCTGCCAAACTGGTTGCAAATGGTTGTCAGCTCTGAGCTAAACTCAAAATGAGCTGATGGGCGGCTAAATTTAAAACTGAGTTGAATATGGTTTATCTGTCAATGAATGTCATTGATTAATTTTCAGAACACAATGACGTACAGCTTTCAATTTAATACGGAGAACGGCTATCTAGAAGGTCTAACGCGGGGCTTTAAGAATGGAATGCTTAGACATTCGGACTATCTGAATCTAACACAATGCGAAAACTTGGAAGACATTAAACTAAATATTCAGGGCACAGAGTATGGTAATATATTTGTTCAAGATCAATCTCCGACTCGTGTGGATGTGATTGAGAAGCGTATGCGTGAGAAGCTATTGGTGGAATATAGCTATATACGGGATCATAGCACTGAACCTTTATCCACATTTCTCGAGTATGTCCGCTATCCCCATATGATAGATAATGTTTGTTTGCTGGTCTCAGGACTTAACAATAGAAGACCCATAAGAAAACTGCTTGCAATGTGCCATCCACTGGGACTCTTTGATCAACTGGCAGCTATTAATGTGGCTGTCAATTCATATGAACTTTTTAATGCCATTTTGATTGATACTCCTCTGGCCAAATACATACCAAGCAGCTATGACGAGGACTCCTTTTACGATATTGATGTAGAGATTCTTCGAGGTACTCTGAATAGAGCATATTTGGAGGATTTTTACAGCTATTGCAAGAATCTGGGTGGCACCACAGCCGATGTAATGTGCAATCTTTTGGCGTTTGAGGCCGATCGTCGAGCAATCATTATTGCAGTTAACGCCCTTAATAGCGACTTGACCCCGAGAGCTCGCCTAAAGCTTTTCCCAACTTGTGGCAATATTGGTCCTGATGGTCTGGTGGCTCTATCAAATGCCATGGACTATGATGCTGTAAAGCAAGCTTGCAGTTTCTTTTTAGAATATAGTTATATGTTTGAAAATATCGAAAGAGATACTGATGGTCTAATCACTCTAGAGGATCGCTTCCTAATGCTCGAGGCCAAAAAGCATGTCCATTCGTTTCTGCAGCAATTCCATTTTGGTGTCTTCTACTCCTACATTAAATTAAAGCAGTTGGAATTACGTAATGTCGTTTGGATATGTGAATGTGTTTCGCAACGTCAACTTGACAAAGTGAATGCCTATATACCAATTCCATTGGACTCTTGAGGTTTTCATATTTTCTGCATTAATTTGTTAATTTTAATGAATGTACTATAGGGAATTTAAATTCAAATTATGATATTAGATTGTCAAATGCGTAAAAACATTATCTTCTACTCTCTTTAAGAATTTTGAAGTGTCCAGTGGTGTCACAGAAATCCATAACGACCAGGGTGACATATGGTGTCATAGAAATACATGTCTATTAACAGTTTCAAAATTCTATTCCTGCAATATTTGAACTATTGAAATAAATTTGATTATTTTTGGATCGAATTGCATTTAAGCAATCGCTAACAATTTTTATTCTTATATTAATTTTGTTGTTTTACGAAAACGACATTGGCAAATTAAGCAAATTTCCTGGCTTTTGTTGTTGCTGCTACATAGATACATAAAAGTTAAATGATAAATTTCCAAGGAGGACAAAAACATACTTATGTTTACCCTCCGTGACACACATGGATCGGGCCAATGTATGTAAGAATGAAATGTTTTATGTACATATGTATGTATGTAGTTGTAGTTGCTGTTGTTTTTTTCCCCCAAAAACCTTGCGACAAATCAGCTGAGTGGTTAACTAAAAAAAAGCAGGGAAAGAAGAGGGCAACGACAAAATATGCGCAAAAATTGTTCAGGTTGTTTTTTGCTTTTTGTTGTTGCTTTTCGGTCAAGAAGAAGATTCTGGTTTTTCTTTTTCGCAAGTTTCAGTTTCAATTCGTGATTCTACCTTGTTGCTTGGGATTCTTGCTAGTTGGGATACGAACGTTTACGAATTTCGAAATCGAATGAATCATCGGTTTTGGCTGTCGTGAGAGTTAGTTTGTTTTCATTTCTTTCATATGTATGTACAAATATATATATATATGCATTATATATAAATGTATAAAGATACTTTTCCAGAGTCGCTCGGCGAGTAGCTTTCGGTATGGTGTATCTATGTACATACTATGTATGTGTGTATCTACTTTTTTATCAAGCGAAAAAAAAAACTATTCCAAGCTTCAATATTATACGGCAGTAATAACTTTGTAAATTACATACATACATACATATGTACATACGTACATCCATTTACATATGTACATATATGTATGTGTGTGAGTGTTTGATAAAGTAGATTAAAAAAAGTCTTAAATCACTGGCAGAGATTTTCCGCATTTTTTACCATTTTCCATTGCTGTCGATTGGTTACATATGTTTGTACATTTTTATCTATGTACCTATAAGTATGTATGTATGTATGTACAATATGTATATGCTTAACGAGTTCAAGTTTCCTGTTCTTTGCAATTGACTTCGTCTCCATCTTTGCCATCTCTTACCGTCAACTTCGCCTTTCTTCCTCCGCCAAATCTAGCCATAGACAAGTACATACACAGTGTTTATTACACACATACGTATGCATACATATATACTGAATACTTGTAAATCTTGTTTGCATCTAAATAATCAGGACTAGATACATACTATACATACTTATGTATATATCTCCGATACTTAAACCTTATCTGCAATACTCATCCCGAAAAATAAGAATGCTTCAAGTATTATAACATAACAGAAGTTTTAACTTTATTATCATTATCATTATCATTTTATATACATATGTATGTATCTATGTACATATATGTCTATAACACACATCTATTACATACTTTAAATTTAACCGTTGCAGCTCAATTAGACTTTTCAAAAATTCAAAATGGAAAATATCTTTAATTGAGACTTAAGCGAGAAAGGTCCGTTGGTTTTACAGAAAAACCTCGCTATATGTGCTACAAGGTGTGATAATTTCTTGCCAGAAAATGCTTTGTTTCACGAATGGCTAAAGTCAAGATCCATTGTAAAACATTTAAATTATGTATCTATTTAATATTTAATTGGATATTCATTTACATAATGAATCATCAAAGAGGCATTCAAAATTTAACCATTTACAAGGGTATATAAAAGTCGGGTTATTATTGTTAGCCAAATTAAATTTAAAGAGCGCCGCCCCTATTATATTTAAAACTCAAATCTGTGTATATGAAACGGTTTTTTCCTTTTTATTCTTTGAAAGTAAAAGAAAAACCACCCCAACTCGCAAAAAGAGGAAAAACAGGCTACAGAAGAAAAAGAAAACGCGTCTTATTCATCAAAAATCTACATAATATGCATTCCAAAGATAACTAAGAAAATACGTCGTCTTAGATATGTACATACATACATACCTACTTTCATACATATGTACATACATTAAGCTTCAATTCAAACACATTTAAAACACTCACACATACATACATACATATATATGTATATATATCGATATATATGTATGTTTATATGTGTAGACATGAGTGCGCATATATATCGATATATTTATAAATTTTTGCTATTTAAAAGCAATTTGAAATTTTTATCTGAACTAACTAGATATGTCATCCACTTGTGCAAGTATGTAAGTATATATGTATGTATGTATGTACATATGTAGATAGCTAGTGATATAACCTCATTTCTAAAAACTGACAAAAGCACAAGAAAAACAATAAACTGATTCGTAGCCGCTCCAAATCGCTCACAATCTCAAAATATAAAAATAAAGATAGAAAAAAAGCGAATAAGAACCAAACTATGTGTAGTCATAACCATTTTTTTGTGCCTTTTGCCTTTCCAAAAAAAATACAACATACACACACACACTCTGTGTGTGTGCACCACACACAGATAGAGATACAATACAAGCGTATTGTATATAGTTTGTTTTTGTAGGCCGTTGCTTTTTGAGTTTTTCGAATCAGTATTGAAATCGCCGTTAAACTGAAAACACTGGTTGGGGCGGCTCTCTATACGCTCTCTTGCTGGTAAGTATTTGAGATTGTGTGAGTGCAAATGGATGTAGCACTCGCGTGCGTTTGTGTGTGTCTGTTGAAAAATAGTTAAAATGTTATTAAAATCTGCTGACATTAAGTAAAAAGGCGAATAAAAATGAAAATTATTTTTAAAAATTATAATCGAAGTGTCTACAGATCTTTGCTAGTCTATTTAAACATTCTCTTAATGTTTTTTAAACAAAATGTGATGGAATATGTTGGAAAATATTTTGTAATTGTTTTATTCTATTTTGCTTAAAAAAAATTCTCATCAGCCATGTGTGTGTGCGAGAGAGAGAGGAAGCGCATGCTCTCTTTTCGTTCTCATGGGCTCTCTCTCTCTCTTGCTTGGTTGTTTGGCTCTCCCGGCTTGTCATATTTATTTTTTTTACCCCATTACAGTGGGCCTCAACCCATTGGAATACGTAAACGCATTCCACCAAGAAAAAAATTTGTCTAACAAATGCAATTGTTAAACCAATGAAATTAATATGACTGGTATATGCCTCATTTAGATATCAATTAAAAATATGACATTATTGTATTGAGTGACTGTGAATTTTGAAAACTTCAAAAATAACCTACTTACCACTGTGGCGCTCCCAGTTTTGAACTCCACCAGAAAAAAACTGAATCAAAATCTCGAAATTATATGATGAAATGTGTGTATGTGTATATGTATATATATGTATGTGTCTGTGTGTTTCAAGATGTTACTGATTGGTAATGTTAGTGCTCTGAGGTCAAAGATCGACATAATTCGGTAGCAGCATTATTAATAATTTTATTTATTTGTTTAAGTATTGTTATTGTTTAAAATGAAAATCGTTTACTCATTATCTCTAAAATTAGTTCAGTTATTGGATTGGATTGTACGTGTAGGTGTAGGTGTGTTGTGCTGTACTTGTATGTGTGTGTGTGTGTAGTTGTTGTTGTTCGGTTTCTACGTTTTCTTTGTCGCCTATTATTCGTTTTGAAATTCGTAATCAAAATCGATAAAACATTATATAGGTATTTTTTGTTTTTTTTTATTTTGTTTGTTCCCTCTCAGTTAAGATTCGTGTCTCTGTATATAACGAATAACATATGAAGTATGTACATACATATGTAAGTATGTTTAGTTGTATTAATGTTATTCGTAGATAGGTTTTTGGAATGTGTTAAACAGTTGCGAAGTGAATGAGCCAACATCAAACGATGATTATATAATATTTTCGCTCCAGTCAAATGTTGGGTTAGAATTTGAGGGCTTAGAATTCAACTCTCTGGAGATTGGTATTCGATACGAAAAGGTGTCACAAACCGATAAATATCGAGAACTTAGAAAATTGTTTTTTTAAAAAAAAGTTTCTAAACTCGATTTAATTCTGTTGGTTTTTCTTTTGCAGATTCTGATAAGTTAATTGTAATTGTATCGCATCCATGTTAATGACGCCATATCATCAAAATCTGGAGCGCCAAAAAGATAAATTAACATCTCCGGCAGCAACTGATACTGGACTTAGATTTGAATCACAACCAGCAGAAGGCATTAGAAATTTTAGGAGAACTAACGGAGGCACCAGCAGCAGTACAGTGGCTGCCCATACAAAAATGCGACTGCTCAGCAAAGTGGAGCAGAATATGCGCCAAAACAAGCAAGGTCATCACCAGCAGCAGCATCATCAAAACGTCAACAGGCTCATCCACACAGCAGCCACTGGCAATGGTGTTGTGGGTGATGTGGATGTGGATGACGGCCTATTGACGCCCATGCGCACTAAGCCCCAGTCCTACTCCAGCAATGGTGGAGGAGCAGCAGCTGCAGTAGCAGCCGCTGCCGCTGCTGCCGCCGCCGCTGCTGCCAGTAAGGGCGAAACACGAGCGGAACGCAACCTGTGGAGTCGTGCCGAAATGCTGGAAATGTTGAGCATTATGCAAAATATAAATGCCTTGGAGCAATTAAAAGATCGAAACATTAAGAGTGAACATGTTTTTCGGCAAATCGAGCAAATAATGCGTAGCAAGAATTATGTGAAGAAATCGAGCATTCAAATCTGGACGAAATGGAAGTTCCTCAAGTCCACATATAATACCACAACAAGACATGGCACCGGTATACCCAAAGTAGTGCCGGAGGAGGTGTATCGCGTACTCTGTCGTATGCTGGGTAACAGCAGCGATGGTGGATCAATTGGTGGCGGTTCTGGAGCTGGTGGCAGCAATAGCAATATCAGTGAATGTGGCAATTCCATGGATAGTTCGAAAACGCTTGGTGATGACCCAAAAGATGATATGCTTGGTGTAGAACATCCCATATTTGGCTACCGTTTGGGTGCCATTAAGCCAGAACCACTTGATACTGGTAAGTTAAAGAAAAAAAAAGAAAAAATTATTTTCTGACAACGACTTTAAGGCATTTCTTCTGTAGGCTATGATGAGGTAATGAAAGCGCCGGATAACATGTCTGAGCAAGATACAGCGGAAACTCTTGACTTCGAACCCAGTGTAGAAATTACACATTCCGATCACATCGAAATGGCGAACCATATTCCATTTGTTGTCTCGGTTAAACATGAACCAGAAATGGATTTGGGTATGGACGGTACAAATACACCACCACCCACAGCGCCAGCATCGCCCTCTCCACCACCAGGTGCCCATGGTGGTGATGATCACGATGATGATATATATACCACAATGCCACCATTACGGGTTGCATCTTTCGCCAAGGGAGACTATGGCCTACGTCGGCATTCCCAACCGACCAACATGAATGGGGCAGATCGGCAGCCACCTGCTGTCTCAAAAGGCAAACATAATCGTTCGCTGCCACTCCAGAGCACCAGCAATATTAACTTTGTGCATCCCACAAGCAAATTAATGCTACCGAGGAAGTTACCCGTACGTCTACCTCGTGACATTAGTGTTCAACCGGCTGGAATGCGTCTTAAGCCAGTGCCCATCAGGGACACGGGTTACTCACTTAGACCAGAACGCAACATTCCAGATCTAGAGCAATCCATTTCACCTCCACATTCGCCAACCCATGCATCGCACAATCAGCAGCCTGTGCTGTCTAGAGGTCAGCAACAACCCCGACATGGCCTGCCTCCCTATGCCGCTTCCACCAGCCGTCAAGCGCAGCTTATGAGCCAACAGCCTCAGCAGCGCAAGCGCCGTATAAACCTGGACAATTCTCCGGTTCCTGTCAAGCTGCAGCGCAGTTCAATGCATTATGAGGCAACTCCCAGGACTGCACTCGGTGGTCTCATTGATGAAGATGGGCAAAAGCAAAGCAATGAGGAGCCGCAAAGCAATCGTCAGCAGCAACTCGACGAAGCCTTCTCCAAGGAGCTAAGCCAGCTCGCCTCAGCCATGCGAGACGCGCAAAAAGAAATGCTGGAAGATTTTTTTAAGCAGCAAAAAGAGTTTGTGCGCCGGGAACACGAATTCCAAATGAGGCAGGATACCTTGGTATTGCAAGCGCTTCGCAGACAAACAGATACTCTTTTACGCACCGCCAATGAACTTCTGGGGAAGTCATCCACCAACGCAAATGAAACTAGAAATTTTACTAAAATTACTAGATCACGAAGAAGCGATAAAACTAAAACCACAGAAGTGCCAGAAACGGAACTACTAGAACCTGATCTCGTTATAGACAAAGGTGTTAATAGCACGGAGACAATAGCTGACGAAGAGGAGCTAGACGACGTAACGCGGTTGGATGACGGAGATGAGGCACATGGCAGCAATGAAAGTGACATGGATATGTCCACACTGGCATTATCTGCATCCGCTGTGAGCGAGGATGACTGCATTAATGCCGATGTCTAAATAGTCTTAATTCCATCCCAACATTTTGAGTATTATTACAAATGATTTAATAATATTGTTAATCCCCATCCATTCCAATCACATTCCTTAAGTTATAAAAAAGAGCAAATATTATAATACAAACCTATATATTATATATTCCTAGAAAAAGACCCGCATTGTTAAAAAGAAAGACTTGATTATCATATAAGCTTTAACATTCTATTAAACACAAATCTGGATTGTATTTATTGTTCTTCTGTAAAGTTATTAAAACAGCAAACAAAAATACAAAAATGCATATACACACACACATACATACATTTAGGCATATGCATATATATAAAAAAAAAAAAAAAAAACAAATACAAAAAAAAACTTCGTGTTGAAAACGGAACACAACAAAGAGGTTTCAATTTTTTAAGATATCTATGGGTTCAGCTAAATAGACTAACTTGATAGCAAATTTAACCTGGGTATAGTTTTCCTGAGCATTAATTTAAAGGAAAAAACTTTTAATTCGATTTAGTTTTAAGTGGATTAAACCATTTAAACAGTTCAATCCATGCTAAGCTATTTGTCACTGTTTTTGCAACTTGCCAATTAAGTGTAATTTTAATATTTGATATCAAATCGACATCTCTTAGCATTTTTTTTTTATTTAAACATACGGGGATAACAGAAAATGCCAACCCGTAAATGAAATAGAATTTCAATTTTCTAACAAGAAATGTATTTAATATTGCATGAATTGAAAACAAAATTAGCAATATAGAACTAAAATTAAAAAATATGATATATATATGTATATGTATATATATACATATATTTTTTATATATATGTATACATGAAAAAATGATTACGCTTACTAACTACATACATATGTGTAGGTTCCTTTCAAAAATTTGTTTAGTCTAAATACTAAATTTACGTATAACTAGCTTAAAATGACCTTTTGCGAATGCACTAAACTAATTTTAATGCCCATTGTTTTTTTTTATTTTACGTTAGTATCTGGCTTTTTTTTTTGCACGAAGAGTAAACGTCTAAAGCGAATGTTATTAGCAACTAGTATTTATTTTACAATTACCATTAAGATGATCCCCCGCCCTGACCCAGTTCCCACCAATATACCATAAGCCAGTGTTTTGCACTCTAATCGGGCCTGTAAATTGGTGTTTTGGGTATAAATTCAATTAAAATAACATACTCCATCATGGAATTGGAATCACATTGTTGCTTATGCAGTCGCCAGTGTAGGCCCAGCTTATGATATAGATGATTATTCTCCCATTCGAATAGTTTATCCAGAGTTAGTTGTGTCTACAAATTACGAATGTATAATTATAATTGGCTTGGAATTTGAATAAAAACATTTCTATATACTTACACGCTTGCTGAGACAGATAA
Organism: Drosophila insularis; assembly: GCA_018903935.1. NCBI lineage: Eukaryota > Metazoa > Arthropoda > Insecta > Diptera > Drosophilidae > Drosophila > Drosophila insularis. Next base: position 7,594,386 of record JAEIFP010002295.1, read on the forward strand.
CCGGCCAAAGGGAGCAGCCCAGAGTACAGCAGCAGCAAACGCATCCACAGAATAGCCACTTGACATTAACGGGCAGGGTTTTTTTTAATACGCCATTTATACGTCCAACGGTTGCCTTAAACTCCTCGGGAGCTACGCGTGATAACAGGCCACACGGAAACTCTGTGTTGAAGCGATTGCTCAGACCAAAACTGTGGAAATGCAAGATAGTTGTTTAATATTTCATAAAAATATATACCATATCATTATACAATACTTAAGACTGTTCCAACGAATAAACAAGGCCAATATTAACAGCTGATACCCATGTTCTCAATAACTAAGTATATTTCTATATAGACAAAAGCAAAATAGGCGACGAAAGCCTTGAACTACATTTAAACTTAAATGGGGTAAGAGAATGTAGACGATAAAAATTTCATGCATACATATACATGTCTATACATACATATGTCTGTGCACAGGTACAGAGGGCATCAACTTATTTATTAAATAGATAATATAATAAAGAACCTGAGCCGGATTTAAAGGAAATGCCTCATATTTTTTAATACAACTAAATCTGTAGGTACATAAGTAGCTCTTGTATAACATAATGCAACTGCCCCTATCCACTAGAAAGGACGTTGCACTCAGACATAACTTGTACAAAAAGTGTAATACACTTAGATGAACTTGGATGTGACTAGTCGTCTAAGCTAAAAAACGAAAGTCTCAAAATTATTTGAATATCCCGGAACTTACACAGTCATATTGCCGGCACCTCGTATTATAATGGGTTCAGGCACTGGTGCCACTGTTTGATCCTGAAAGTGTTCCAATTCGTCAAGCTGTTCATCCTCATAGATGGCATCGAAATCCGAGAATGACATGATGACACTTGTATAGGTGATTGATAATGAAGGGAGAGATATTCCTTTTGAATTATAGTTTGCACAGGAAAAAAGACAATTTCAGACAGAGAAGCAGCGGAAAGTGCTTCACTCTGGAGGTCAGCACATTTTCCAAATGCGTTTTCTTTCTCAATAGAAGCCGTTGCCTTTGTTAACTGCTGCTGCGAAGATTTCCGCCATACGCCCCGTAGGTTGACGCACTTTTACTGATATGGGCTTGTGGCCGATGGCCGTTGGCCTCCTTTATATTGCCTGCGTTGCATTGAGGAGGAGAGGCGTGAATATTTCAATTATTTGATATGTACATACATTAGTATTAAAAGAACACGAACAAAAACAATCAATGTGATATAAACATCAGCATGTGTGTGGGTGTATGTACATATATGTACGAGGGAGCACGAACAATTAGAATGCTTCTCAACACTGGCACAAGATGATGATGATGTTGACGATGGAGGAGGAGAATAAATCTCCCATACAAAGACATTTTACTTAGTATAGCTTTGCATTTTGAAATGCACTATTGCTGAATAATGCAAAATTGCTGAATTTGCAACAACCAAAATGATGGTTGTTACCTTGTGTGTTCTCGTCACTTTACTCACCTGTATTAAGTTTGTGTTTGTTTTTTCATTTATTTCGCAATCTCTTTTCCCTTTCCTTGACCAGCAAAGAAACTTATCTGTAAAGGAGAGCTGCAGAGACCTGCCCGTCAGTATATTTTGTTTTTTTTAATAGCCAGCTTAGTTTGTTTAAATAATTTCGAACACAGGATTTACAATTTATTACACGCTTTCTACGTTTTGTAATACGAAATTATTTAGCTCTATCTCTGTCTAAATATTTGTTGTTGCCAACAGCTGGCAGCTGTTACTTGACTCAGAGTTGCCAGGCCTTTCGAAAAATACTTATGGATAACATTTACAAAATGCGAAAGCCTTGTTCATTGCGGTGGATTGAATATTGATTTATTAATTATCTATGAATATATTTTTGTAAATATATGAATGGTTAAATAAATAAAATGTATAACTTACACATGCTTATTTATAACTTATAATAATAACATTAATCATATTGTGCACAAAAATTCGAGGAGACAGCAAAACACAAATAACATTAAGCAATAAGCTAAGCACATAGATTTGTAAATATATCAAGGTTGCTCCCAATTCCAATTCAACTAAACTATACAATTTAAACAGGATACTATTGAGAATGTTTTGCTATTTCATACGTAAAAGTTTTGGGTTAGAAAACAGATTCAGGAGCAACCTCTTATGTGTTTCATTTTGAGAAGGCCATGACTGAGATTATCGATGAAAGTGGGAAGAAGTTTCTACTTCTTTTTCGTAGCATTTGCATTGGTGGATTGGAACACCGAGGAGGCGGACATAAGATTCTCAATATATTGGCCAAGAACTTGATTCTCCGAGCGCAATTTGAGGTTCTCCTCCTTTACAGAGTCCACTCGCTGTGAGAGATCATCCAATGTGTTTTGCAATTCCAAGACCTGGGTAATTAGGCGGGCCTTCTCCTCCCGATCGTCTTGGGCCATCTCAAGGGCATCTAGAGAATTATGAGAGGAGTCTGGCGTCGAGCTACGATTGGTAAACGAGGACCGCAACGAATCCATTGAGCGTCCATTTGGCATGTTGTGTGTAGTTGCCGATGCCTCATCATCATTGATGACAACTGTGGGCACGAAAAAGAATATTTGCATCGTTATTGTCATTGGCCTCGCCCACACTCACTCCAACTCCCAACTCACCCTGTGGGTCTTCATCGATGGGCATAATAGTGTCATCATTGTTGATGAAAGACATTATAAACTCTTTGGTAATGGTTATTGACTTTAAATCGGAGACCTGAGTTAATGATTTTACTTAACTTTTGTTTTTGTTAACTACCCAAACACTAAAAAATTACTACCATCCACACTACCCAACACTGGCGAATTAAGATGTTGATGGAATAAAAGAGTGACACGACATAATTTAGGCAGGATTAAGCAAAAATATTAATAAGAACAAAACTGTATATTGACAAAATTGTTTCTAGTTTTTAACGTGTCCTAATTTTTGCTTCTTTTGAAAGTTATTTGAAATGTGGGTATTTTTCCCATCACCAATTGGATGTATTTTTTCATTGCCCAATACTGGCAAAAATTTTAGAAGTTTGACATGAAGAGGAAGCATGTATGTATGAAAGTAAAACTGTTCACTTTTTGCTTTGCTTTTCTTCAACGAAGTCACTTTTTTAAACAAATTTCTTTCACTTTTACCTTGGTCTGCAGTTAGCTAGCTTAAAAGCATATGAGAGAGTGATATAAATTTAAATTTAAACCAATGTAATAAATCTGTGCAAATTTGTATTTGGTACGATAAAAATTAAAACGTTAGAAACGTTATTTTAACTACAAATTGATTATCTTTCGATATATACCGAGTTGCACATGACATTTTACGATGGTATTATCAGAAAAGTTTGATTAATAAATAATTTGTTTTCAAAAATAACCGAATACTAAATGCAGAGTTGCCACCTAATTGATCGTATATGAGTTAAATACACACGCATGCTTTTGCAACATATCTTGTGAGATTCTCAAAAAAGTTGCAGAGCAAAAATAATAAATTGTTACCGAAGTGATTTCTGAAAAATATAAAGTGTGCTGTGCCTGAAAAAAGTGTATTCAATATACTTTAAAAAAACAGTTACAAATAAACTTGTACTAGGCCGTGTGCATAAAGTGCGCTACAGTTTCAGTTTTGTATGTACTGCAGGGTCAATCATATAAACACCCTTGCACCTACCTAACCAAAACGGATTGTACAATTGTCAGGTGGGACATTTTAAAAAACAAATTCTAATATCCTAATCAAGTAAAATAAAATAAATTTTATTCCATTTTTATATCCACTGGCTAATCTTTTGCCCCACTTACCTCTTTCAGAGCTGTCCCTTATATTCGTTTCCTACTGATTTGATTTAGGAATGAATATTCTTTTTCCTACAATTTTGAAATGTAAGGTAAGATATATTGTTAACATTCTTTTAGTCATTAAAAAGTAAAACATAAATAGAAATTAATTAATATTTTGGCTAGCCTAGATAAGAGAGTAACAATGGCATTGACATTGAGGCATCATAAGACTACGTAACAAAGCCATTAATGCGTTGACTAGATGCAAGTTTTTTTTGTTGACATCTAATGGCGAGGAAGAAAAGCTTTATAAATATAAACATCTTTAATGGAATCTCAATATAAAGGCAATTTGTAACTAATCATAAAATTGAAAGCATAACTAAAAATGGTATTAAAATTCAATATTCAATACGCAGTGTGCCCGTATTTTTGTTTGGCGAATTTAACAAAAAAAAAATAGAAAATACTAATTACCCTTGCCAACTCGTTAGCAGAGATTTGAATATTAGGTTTTCGAATTTAATTACAATAATTAATTGCAGTAAAAGAAAACGATATTCTTCTTAATAGATAATAATTGTTCGCTTTTAAGAGAAAAAGGAAAGCAATTAGCAGTTTTTTACAGTTTCTTTTGTTAACCAAATTAATTGAATCTAATTAATAGTTTTTCATATTTCTACGTAGGAGTTTTTAATATATCTACATTACAATGTAAAATTATACACAATTCTGGTACTCATATTATTAGTCAAGTTCTGATAATTACGTAGCTAATAGCTATGTAGATTGGCAGGCACCTGTTCTAATAAGTCTTCAAAGCAAATGTAGGCCATGAGAATTTAGATTCTAACTTTTCCATTTAGACTTTTCAAGTTTTAGCTTTTTGTGAATAACTAACTTATTTCTTTTAACATTTTCAGTTCTTGCTTTCAAGCATCACATTTGAAATGTTTTAAACAAAAACGAAAAAGACAAACTGCCAATTACTAATATAAAAGAAGTCCGGCAACTCTATAGCTCTAAATACCAAAAAAAAATTCAAATATACCAAACGTGTTTAAAAGAGAAATATACAAATATTAAAAGAATCGATTTACAAAAATCAAATTCATCGACATATAAGTTAAAACCATTGAAAACGGTGAAGTTTATAAAAAATAGAAACTAAAAAGCAAGTAAACTTTAAAGTTAGATGCGAATTAATGAAAATACCAAAACACTAAAAAACGGAGCGTAAAATGCCAGAAACTTTGATGCGGCGCAACGTACAAAATAATATCTTGTCCTCCAGTTAAAAAGAGTTAAGACCAGGACGCGTTTTGTGAATTGTGTGATATTTCATAAAAACAGAATTATAATTTTCAAAAAAAAAATAGCGAAAGTTTTCGCATAAACGGGCAAAATGTTGCCAACCAATGGAGAAATAAAGCGGGAACTGGCGACCACTAAAATGGTGAATAACATATCCAGCGGCGGTCTGTCTTCAATTCCAAAAGAGGAGTTGCGTTTTGTCCCTATAACAAGCATGCCCTCGGCTACTAGTTCCAGCAAATCTTCAAATATAACCCTAGGCACCTTCAAGAACAACAACAATAATGCGGCCATAAAATCAAAACTAATGCCAATTAACGTAGTTCCACCATTAACCATTAAAGCCAGTCCAGGAGCAGTGGCCAACGCAACGGCAACCGTTGGACTTTCCCCTACACCACCTCTAATACAATTGGTAACCACTGGTGTGGGAGTAGGATCAGCTGGCAACGTGTCAAACTCGAATTTATTGGCCATTTTAACGCCCAGTGGCAAGACGACCTTAATAAGTGCTTCATCGGCTAAGGGAAATGCTCAGTCAATGCTAATACGTTCGACAGCCGCATCGTCTTCAGTTGCTTCTCAACCACAGTCACCACAGCAGCAGCAGCAGCAATTAAATGGTAATCCCGGCCAGACAACCAAAACAACAAGTACACTTACAACAGGTAAGTCACAATTTGGAGTTATATAATTATAATGCCCAGATCTTGAAAGTTCCCCAATATCATTGTAAATAGATTGCTTTCTTTAAATTTCATTGAAATTTCATTTGTAAGGTGCAAAATTCCTGTGCCCCGCACAGTGTGGAACGGGAACAAGACTAACTGACTGACTTGTGTGTATATAGATTAATTTTTATTATTGTTACTCTTGTTGTTGGAATTATTGTATTTTTACATGTTTAGTTTACTTTCGTTGCTCTCATGGCCGTATTTTAGATTAAGAGAGGGGCCAAAAAAAGAAGGAAAATTTGTTAATTAAGCACAACCAGCAACGTGCAGCAACAATTTTTAGAGGGTAGTGAAAGTAAAAATAATGCGGTCACATTCTTCTTCTTCTGCACATTATAATGATACATACATGCATACATATATAATAATATTTAAAATTTAAAGAGCATTTCAAAATGATGCTGAATTCCATGTGAATTGTCCAAGTGGTTAAACTGGTTTTGTTTTTGCTAGCCCATTAATTTAAATTTTGAAAATTGACAAAAATTCTTTAACTATTGTAAAAATTACATATTTCAATACTGATTCAGAAACTACTTAAAAAACAAAGTTGCCATTATTATGTTCTGATTCATATAATATCTTGAAATCGCTGTCGTCACATATACTTACATATGTATCTGTAAGCATTGCCCTTTGCATTGTATGGTGTATGTATTTGTATGCCGCCCCCTTTGTTGCAGTTTATAGTCCGGCCCTGTTTTGTTGCTGTTGTTGTGTTGTTACTCTTGTAGATTTCATAATGAGAAGCGTTTTTGGAAAACGTAAAAAAATAGTTGATTACATTTTGTTTTGAGTTTGGTATTTTCCCTGCAATACTTTCGCATGGTAAATGAAAAATATTAATTAAGGAAATGTAACACATTTCGTTTATTTTATTTGGTTTTATTTATTTATTATTATTTTTTTTATCAATATATGCTAAAGGCGGGCGGGGTGCCAGCAGCACCAACAGCAACAACAACAACAATGACCGTGATGATGACGATCAGGTTTTTGCAGCTGCATTGAAATTGAAATAAAAATGAAAAATTAAATTTTAAATGTAATAAAAAGATGAGTTAAGCCAGGCTTAAGTAATAGTGTGAAAGATCAAAAGATCTATGTATACCTACATACATATGTACATGCATATTTCAAGTTTTGGCAATTGTGACTCATAAATATGAACTAATATTATTATATATATTTTATTTTTCAGTTTCAGCGCCTGTTTCTGCCCTTGTTGGTGCTTCTTCTAAGGCAACAGCCAATGCATTAGTGCCCAGTGGACAAATCTCGTTGTTGGCCAATTCACGGGCTCCCGTTATACTTAGTAAGGCGGCTGTGGACAAACTGAGGATGAAATTTAATCAAGCCAAGGCCAATCCCAGTGCCATTCTATTGAGCAATAAGAATCATAACAACAATAACAACACCAATAATAATAATAATAATCCGCCCAAAATCAAGCCTATGCCAACAGTTAAAACTATGTCGAAACCTGACTCAACACCTGATACTGTACCTGCTGCTACAACTACTCCATCTGTGACTCCCACTCAAGCTGTTCCTCCCACTCAATCGGTGACTTCCGCTCCAGATGTTGCTCCTGCTCCAACTGCTGCTGTTAAATGCTCTATTACCACAGTTGCTGCTGCTGTATTCGTTCCAGCTGTTCCTGCTGTTTCTCCTGTTCTGACCGAAACAGTTTCAACAGCTCCAATTCCTGCACCTGCTGCTACTGTTGCTTCTATAACTGCTCCACCCTCCTCCACCGCAACATTGCCTAATTTGAACGTAGTGAAAGTACAGAAGGCCACGATTGAACCATCAGGAGTGCATAGGGATTTGCGAACCTTAGGTCCAGCTAAAGTTGGCGTGAAAAAGGTTCCACATAAACTGCAACGTTCGAAATCTTTTGTGGCCATCGAGCAGGCCTCGCCGGGAGGCGAACGTCGCCATTCAGTTGCCATTATGGCCAAAGAGGTGGATGTCATTGAACAGCCAAGGACAATTGAAACCATCACAATAGACGACGATGACAGTGATCAGGAGGACAAACAAGCAACAAAACCACAAAAGCCAATAATAAACAAGCCAACAAAGTCCGTGACCACAACAGCAAAAACAAAGACACCCAAGTGTACACCAACACCTACACCCGTATCATCAAGGAAGAATTCCTCAACCAGTGCCAGCACTTTAAGCAGCATTAGCAGCAGCAGGAGAAGCAGCAGCAGCGATGATGTAGAAGAGATCCATACGGAGCCAAGCGAAAAGAAATTCAAGAAGGAAGAACCTTCGGCAGCAATGCCAAGCATAAGCATTCTAAAAGCGGAAACTTTAAATTTGTCCAATGAGGATTTTGAGCGTTCATTGCGCTGCGATGAGCAAGTGTCGCCCTCATTGAGTTCTTCTTCAAGCATTTCGATTAAACCTAAGCAAATCAAAAGCGTAACTTCTTCTCCTCCGCCTCCTCTGGCTCCATCAGGCTCAACACTCGCCGTTAACGACCAAGCATCCAATCGCCCCACCACCTCCTCTGGTGCTGGCAAATCCAGCCTAATATTGAATAATTTGAAAAAAAACGTATTACAAACTTTGCCCATGGTACGCTGGCGTGGTCAGCAGCCAGGTCAATTGCCCAATTCGACGCTGCGCTTTGAATTGAATCGCTTAAATCTGCTGCAACTGAACGAGCGATGTGAGCCTCGCCAGGGGCCGGCCAACTATTTTGAGCGGTCACTGTTCGATCGACCTGACCGTCGACCGACTGCCACTGCAGATCCTTTGCTCTATTTGTGTCAACGTTGCAATTGCCATGGACCAGCAGCTGACTTTTTGGCGCCGCGTGAGTAATGAGTTTCCATCTCAAATTTGATGCCCAAATGATTTGAAAAATCTTTAACTCTGGTTTTCTTTTTGTCCCATTTTGTAGGCTACTGTTCCCTTTCTTGTGTGCGACGTGGACAAAAACGACGACTGCCTCCTGCCGGCGGCAGCAACAACTCTCAAGTGGAGAGCAAGATGAGTCGTTTGTCCGCGACCATATCATCAGCTGCATCAGGATCATCTGCATCATCATCTTCTGCGGCAGCCGCATCATCGTTTGTATCAGAGGCCGTGGTTAAAGCTGCTTCAACCGAAGCTCGCAAAGTCGTGAATTCAAAGGAGAAGGTGAAGAAACAGTTTCGATGGAGCGAATATTTGGCGAAAAAGGGCAATGACATTGCTGCACCCATTCATCTGTTTTCCAATCCATTTCCCATCAATCCGAATGGCTTTCAGCGTGGCATGAAAGTGGAGGCCATTGATCCCGAGAATTGTTCGCTCTTCTGTGTATGCACCATAGTCGAGGTGCGTGGCTATCGATTGAAGCTTCATTTCGATGGCTATGCCAGTATGTATGATTTTTATGTGAATGCCGATTCCATGGACATATTTCCGCCCGGTTGGTGTTACAGCACTGGCCGTGTCCTGCAAGCCCCCAAGGGCTATTGCTCGGATCGGTTCAGCTGGTCGCGGTATCTCATCAAGATCGATGGGAAGCCAGCGCCTAGGCATCTGTTTAGCCATCTGAATACGTCACCGCAGCCATCGATGACAAATGCCTTCAGTGTGGGTATGCATCTGGAAGCGGAGGATCTAAATGACACGGGCAAGATTTGTGTGGCCACTGTGGCGGACATATTGGATGAACGTATTCGGGTTCATTTCGATGGCTGGGATGATTGCTACGATTTGTGGGTGCATATCAATTCACCGTACATTCATCCATGCGGTTGGCACGAGGGACGACAGCAATTGATTGTACCTCCGGACTATCAGAATGTGGTTTTCAGTTGGCCGGAATATATTAAAGAGTCGGGCGGCATTGCGGCTCCGTCACATCTATTTAAGCCGCGCCTGCCCATGGAATTTCAGTCGCGTATGAAATTGGAGGTAGTTGATCAACGCAATCCCTGCCTAATTCGACCAAGCACAGTGGTGAACCGCAAGGGCTATCGCGTCCAGCTCCATCTGGATTGCTGGCCCACGGAATATTATTTTTGGCTCGAAGACGATAGTCCTGATCTGCATCCAATTGGCTGGTGTGAGGCCACCTCGCATGAATTGGAAACGCCACCCGGTTTCTTACAGAACAAATCCCAAATGCCCTGCGATGTGGAAGGCTGCCGTGGCTTTGGCAATGCAAAACGTTTCAATCTCAATGTTCATGCTCTGCGCGATTGTTGTCCCTATGCACCGGAAAATTGGCGTCTATGGCGTTCCAAAACAGTTAAGCCGGCCCGTGTGTCACCTGAAAATATCAAGCGATCACCGAACAAGAAATCATCGAAGACCATTAAGGTGGCACCGCCCTCTCCACCACCGCCGCCACCTCCAGCAACAATTATCAAAATTGAGCCGAAAACCAAATCGCAGGCAGAAGCAATCAAACCGAAGAAGATGTCTGGAAAAGCTGAGAAACTTTTGGATGTTCGTTCCATGGCCATAGCTAAGACTATTGTTAATGAGTATGGTCCTCAGTTCCAGCGCAATTATCGCCTGTGGCAAAAGAATTGTGACTTTGATCTGGACAAGATTAAAAGCAATCCACTCTATTGGACCAAATGGGATGTCTATGAATATGTGGAACGTGCTGTCAACTCAAAAGTGATAGCCAATAGCTTGTTCGAGCAGGATATCGATGGACGAGCACTACTCATGCTGGGCCGCAACGATCTATCCGAATATCTAAAATTAAAACTTGGTGCGGTGGTGAAACTTTTCTCTCTCATTGTCAACCTTCGTATCGCTGTGGTCTGTAAATTTGACACTACCTCGACGGGTCTGAGTGAAAGGGATGTGGGCAAACCTAAGTTGGAAATGCCAAAGCAAGAGCCAGCAGAAGATGTGAAATCAACTCAGGAATGTGAGCGACAAACAAATGGAATGGCCAAAGTTTGTGATCAGGAGAATGCAGAGGAGCTTTCCACCTCTGCCTCTGTCAATGACGATGACGAAGATGTGGTTCTTGATAATGAGGATTTTCTTAATGTCCAGCCAAGCAGCAGTGTTTCTGTTAATCACAACAATAACAACAACAATGACTCGGATGATGTGCTAATGGCACCGATGAAAATCCGCATGCCCATGGCAGCCACAGCATCATCCTAGATTTAGGTTTTCTTTTCTTTTCACACTTTGTCGTTGATTAATTTTCCTCTCTTCTAAGCTTTTTTTGGCCCCATTCTATTATTTTTTTCTTGATTGTTGCATTGGATCGTTTTGTTTCCACTGGATAAAAATTATTTGGGTATTACCAAAATATATACATACATATATCAAATTTACAAATTATATATAAATATGTAATTAAATTTAGTATTTATTATCTCTAAGCTGGAATCCATAATTTTTGTTCACAGTTTTGAACCGAATAAAAGAAATTAACAAATTCCTTTAACTTTAACTTTTGCTTCCCCCTGCGGAGGATGTCTGCTGCTTGTGATCTATATTTGAATGCTTAAAAGCCAATGTGCCATCAATTTCAAAGAGAACCTCATCAAATAGTTGAGTGACCTCTACAAATTGTTGAAATTTCTCCATGTTATTATAGCGCAAATTGTTTGATATTTGGTATTTCCTTAATGCTTCCAATAGATCCTCATCCGAGACGATCTGCTGTTCCTTTAATATTGTAATTAAGGCTTTCAGCTCTTCCACACTTAGCTGAAGAAAGGAGTTATCATTGAGCACTTGGGTGGCAATTGGCAAAATTTTCTACAAAGAAAATTAACTTTTATATGGCTAATTGACTTGGGGTGTTGATTTACCTTTGCTACCAAATCCAAAATGGTTGGACTGCTATGCTTATTGGCCAAATGGAAAATTTGAAGCACTGTTTCAATGGGCCAATCCTGATTGGCCAATTTCTTAATAAAGCAGTCAACAAAGTCAGTGATCTTATATATGGTAGCCAAATGGACCAGTTCGCTGTACATATCCAGACTGATGGCATCGCAAACCTACATATAAAGGAATAAATATATCGATGGACGGGATACGAATGGACACTGGATAATTGTACCTCATATGTGTATATATAGAGAAGCAGTGCCTCGTAGGCATTTGGGGAGGCATCATCCACATTGATAACATGCTGGTTCTGTTCAAAGTCCGGAGCATTGATTCGATTTTCAAATTCCTCGGAGGCGGATGCTAGCATTATGCGATGACAGTGGAACTGGCGGAAACAGCGTTTCGTCTTGTCCATATACCAGACACGAAGCTCACAATCCGACTTGGGTAATTTATTGCCATTACGCAGCAGATCGAGGCGACGTAGTTTACAATTCATTTTGAATTTGTTATATTATTTTGATGTGTATACAATTTTTATTTACATTACAAAATTTTAAGGGACTCTAGTGGAAATGTCAGACCCTCTGGATGACGTGTCGATGGACTTTAGGAGACCCCAAGCAGATGAAAATGAGACCCAAAATGTGCTGTCCCCATTGGAGGATGCAGGACAGTATGAGGCAGAGCCTGATGAGGACACTAATGCTGTGGAGGCGTACTCAAGCAAAGAGCGTCGTCTTGACTACTTTCGCAATGGAATATCCGCCGACTGTGAGGTTCATGTCGAAAGCACTTGTGCGGATGAGGACAATCGGAGCGGGAATGTCTGTTACCGAAAATTTCGCTGTCATCGCATCTTTCTAGCAACTGCATCTGATAAACTGGAGCAGGATATATATCAGAATAAGCAGTGGAATGGGGTGCTTCAGATCAATGGTGTCTCCCCGGAGAGCGTAGAGATCTTCCTTGAGTTCATTTATACATTTGAGGTGACCTCGCCAAATGTCCAGCTGCAATTCATAGGCGATATATTCATTTTATCGTGCGCTTATAACATGCCCGAATTAATGGTCAAGTTTTCTGATATGCTAAAGGATAAGGAATGGCCACTGGAAGGCATCTTTCCGGCCTTTGATCTAGCCTTTCGTCACAATATTGCCGAGCTGGAGCATGCTTGCCTGGTGGTAACAAAAATAAAAACTATGGCGACTTTTCCGCACATTACTTCAATAAAACCTAATATTATTATTTCAGAAAATCCTTGAAAATGCTGACCAATTAATCCAAGAGCCAACTATCATGAATTTACAAATCTACGCCTTGAATTATGTGATCCAACTCTGGCTGGTTACCGAATTAATAACGCCCAACGATCTCGTTCAACTATTGCAGCAGTATCAGGAAATAAATGAAATCAAGTTTAGCAACTCTCAAAAGTTTCCGCATTTCACAAAGATAATCAAGTATTTTCCCAATGTCCTCCTTGATGCTGAAGGAATAATAAGCATTAATCATAATTATAAATAATTTCTAAATAACCAATTTAAAATCCCGCTGTTTGTTGCAATGCTCACTGGCGCCATTTAAACTCATCTTTGGTAGTACCGTGTTTTAATCATTTTTAGTGCGGACCGGATAAAAAATGGTGGGCGTCGGATAAAAAATAGTGGGAGTCGGATAAAATTTAGTCGGATATGAGCAAAAACTAGCTACTTTTTTAGCTATAGCCATAAACTAGCTGACCCAGCATCACTGTCTGCGCCATTTTCATTATAATAAAAAGCCGTGTAGTACAGTGGCCCCAAGATATCAGACAAAAATTGCATTTTGCAAAAGTGCAGAAAAATAATAATAATAATAATTGCGGGCAAACTTAGAAGTAACAAGTGCAAGTGTTTAACGTAGTTTAAGTTAATGCTGCAGCAATGTGAGGCAGTTAAATTGTTATTGTTCATTCAGTGCGCTTTAGTCTTCTCGTGGCCAGTTGTGGTCGGTCCATATTCCGATTCTCAAAAATCATAGCAAACGAAGGGCTGCTTGCCACTGTGTTGCAACTAAAAAGTACGTGATAATGCAAATGTATATAATTAAATGTTGGTGTGCATAAAGTTGTTGCATAGGTTTTCATTTGTTGGCGCATGTTTTGTTTTTTCGTTCACTGTACCATGGTGCAGGTACAGTGTGGCCAAGTGTGTGCGTATGCGTGTGTGTGAGTGCTCATGTGCCTGTGTTAGTGAGTGTGTGTGTACACATTTTAGGCGGCAATGGTGTGAGGCCCTGGCAATGCTTTCGAACTTCTTCGCGGGCTCGACAGCGGCGCTTTCGAACTTCCTCGCAGCTCGACAGCGGCGGGATTGAAAACATAAACAGCCCGTTAGACCTTTGTTGTGATATTTGTTTTTTTTTTTTTTTGCTGATGTATCCCCCCCTTTTTTTACTTACACAGTTCATGTCTAGGAGGAAGAACAGACAAAACGCAAACAAACGCACAAAGTCTACCAAAAATTTAAGCGAAAACTCATAAATCCAAAATGGAGGAAATTTCCAGCTTAGATTCGTTTGGCGCCGACTCCAACAATGCTAGACCTGAAACAGAGACGCCAAAGCTTGATGAGGAAACGGAAAATTCTGGCGAACAACAGGCGACAATTGTGGCCGAGGGGGATACCCCGGCTTCTCCACCAGCCGAAGATGCTGGCGGTAATGTTGAGTCCGTGCCTAAGGTGACCGGCGAGGAAGTTGATGAAGATTTTGAGCAAATCTCTGAAGGTTCCTTGGATATGGATGAAAGTCAGTCACAGGGGAAGGTCGAGAAACCTGAGCCAGAGAAGACAGACGCAGATCAACCACAAATTGCGGATGTGACGGATCAGGCGGAAGAACATGATCCAAGTGAAAGCGAAGAAGTTGAGGCTAGCACAGAGCAGCAAGATGTCACGGCGTCTGCTCCCCAAGAGGAAGTACCTGAGGAGGAAGCTGTGGCTGCCCAGGATGATGAGGAGGAGGAAGAGAATGCCAACTATACAAAAACAAGTAACATACAAGAGACCGCTGAAACGGATACTCTCGAGCAGCAGCAGGAGCAAGAACCAGTAGAAAGCGAGGATGCAGTTGATGCACCGCCTGCGTCGAATGAAGCAATGGAAGTGGATGACGAAGCTGTTGCCGAAACAGCTGACAGTGTAGCGGTAGCAGCCACATCTGACGATGTAGATATGCATTCCTTAGGAGGAGATTCTCATCTTGAGGCTGATGTTGATGCTGATGCCCCAGCGCTCGACGTTGAGGGTCGGGATGAAGTTGATACAAGCCTAGAGGATAGAGAAGACGAGGATGCTGCAGCAGATGACACTGTAGAAGGCGAGGTTGATGCAGAACCAGAGCATGGTGATGGTCAGTTGGATGAATGAATTTTTAATCTACACAGAATTAATGTTATCTTTTTCTTATAGAAACCGTTGAGAATGTCTTGGAACCAGAAGAGTCAGATGTTTGTCTTATACCCGATGATCCTGAAACAGAAGTAACTGAAGCCGAAAAAGAATTAGCCCGTGAGAATGCTGAAAAAGCTGCCGTTGAAGAGGAAGCAGCGGAACAAGCAGAAGCCGCCTCTAAAGTAGCATCACCTGCAAATCAAGCAGATGCCGCCAGCACTGCCGATTCTTCTACTGATAAAGATGCAGACGCCGGAGATGCAACAGCCACCGATCCTGATCAGGCAGAGAAAGTTGCCACACCAGATGGTAAGTAGAACTCCAATATATTTAACGCCCTTCTTAAAATGTCTCTCCATCTGCCATCAACCAATCAATCCTTTCAATTTTTTGGCCAGCAGACGCTCAAGCTGATACAGAAGCTGGAGCTAAAGCGGTGATGGCAACGTCAGAAAATGCTGCTGCAGGTGAGCGCATTGCAGCTCAGCTAAGAAATGCAAACAATTTTATTCACTGTGCAGCAGAATAAATATATATAAATCTTTATTTTGTTTTGTTTCTATTCAAATGACTATCACTTTTCAATCCAATATTCTTTACGAAGGGAATGGCCCGAAAGATTTAAACTCTCTGTGACTTTATAATTTAATATATTTTTGTTTAAACAAAACATTTTAAATTGTAATTGTTCTCCTCTATATGATTCAAGCATTTCCTTGCCATTTAATCATTTCCTGTTAATCTGGATTAATTATCTTCATAGATTAAAAATGCGATCAATTTATTTCTCCAATTTGTTACGTTGCACAGTTTCTATTTTATATATTTGAATAAGTTGTTCAATTATATTTATGCTCCCTTTTTTAATTTTATGCAGCAACTAACGATAATGTGGATCTGGATGCTGATAGATCTGGTGATGCTGCCGAAGCTGATGGAGATGCAGATGCTGATGATGCGACAGCAGATGACTCAACTACAACAGCAGGAGCGGGCGAGGCAGGAGCTAGTTCTAGCAAAACAATAATTAGCTGGATTGTGGGCAGAACGGAAAAATGTCGACAATGTGGCACTGAGAAAAATTGTGGTTTCCGTTGTAAACAGAGACAGGAGACGACAACAGAAACCGAAGATGGTGATGGTGGGAGGACAGAGGATACGCCAGTAATCAGCATTTACGAATATTTATGTGATCAAGCCTGCTGCGATGCTTTAATTGCTGATCATCCTGGCAAATATTTTGTAAGACGTAAGAAATTTTTGGTTGAAGAGTTGCCCCAAGACACATCGAAATCTTTAGATGTGGGAGACGATGACCCAGACAATCAGCAGGCAGCAAGTGCTGAAGGTGAAGGTGAAGGCGAAGGCGAAGATGCTGCTAATGCTACAGAGGAGGCAGACAGCAGCAGTGGACCTGTAAACAAGTGCTGTCTGCAATGTAAAGAGCAAAAGAAATGCAAATATTTCCTGCGACAAGAACAAGAATCCTTTTATATCTGCGATGATGATTGTTTCAATCTCTTGAATGCCGAAGAGCCGGACAAATTCAAGTTAAAACGTCATTCCATACGCGTACGGAATATTGGAGCCACAACAATACGTTCGCCCAGTAAGAGGGCCGAAAGCAGCGGCAGTGTGGTGGCCCGTACCAATGCCGAAGCGGAGGCAGCTCGCTTGGATCGCATGGAAAGTTTTCGGCGGCGTTGCTCAGACTGCAATGCGGAGATAACAATGAACGATAAGCAACTCGTATGGGAGACCATGGATTTCTGCAATGAGGTTTGCCTGGGCAGTTATCAGCGCACAATTGGAGCTAACTGTGAGACCTGCAAACAGGAGGTGAGCTCAACAGCTCTCGGCAAGTATTGTGTACGCTTCGGTTTCGATGTGAGGCAATTCTGTTGTGCTGCCTGTCTCAACACCTTTAAGAAGGGCCTGAAGACATGCTCGTGCTGCCAAAAGGACATTAGCAGTGGCCAAGAGGGTTTCCTGGCTCCAGTGGGTGACAAGGATCAGTTCAAAGACTTTTGCTCACAGGCCTGTCTGCGACGATACGATAGCATGTGCAATCCCAAGAAGAAATTGCGCACCGATATGTGTGGCGTGTGCAATAACGAGAAGCCGGTCCGCGTAGAGATGCTGCTGGAGGATAAGGAGCATTATTTCTGCTCGAATCCCTGCTTCTCGGCCTTTAAGTTTGTGAGCAATGTGAATGCCGATCCCTGTGCCATGTGCTCCAAGTATTTTGAACGCAAGAGCGCCGATGCCTACACCATTTACTATGATCAGCAGCAGGCACCGAAAATGTTCTGTTCGCGGATCTGCATCAATGTGTACATCATTGTGAATCGACACATTGTCTCCTGTCAGTGGTGCAAGGTGAAGAAATATAATTTTGATATGATCTATCAGCAGCAGGGCGATCAGGAGACACTCACCTGTTCCATCAACTGTCTGACCATGCATGGTGTTAGTTGTAATATATCCGCTCGGACCGTAACCAAATGCGACAATTGTAGCAACTTTAGCACCCCGCAATACCATCTAACCATGTCGGATGCATCGATGCGCAATTTCTGTACATATCAGTGTGTGATGCAGTTCCAGAATCAATTCGCCCGTGCCCCACTCACCCTGGACAGTGATTTGCCAAGCACCAGCAGTGGCAGCAGCAAATCTCAATCTTTATCCGGTTCGCAATCGACGCGTGGTGGTAACAAAAACGGGGCACCATTTCCAACTGGTCTACCCAAGCGGGTCAAACTAAAACTGCAGACGGTGAGTTCAATTTCGCTACCTACTTTAGTCTACTTCAAATGTAAGCTAGAAATTCAATTGCTACTAGGATTCAAATTTATGATTCTTTGCGAGAGTGGCAATTGAATGTGAGGAAGTGAGGCCAGTTCTCGCAGTATGTTCGCCTACATTATAATAGTAATAATTATCATCTACTCTTCAATTCCTTGTACAGGGTGGCAAAAATAATTCTTCTGTTGGTGGTAGCAACAAGAAATCAGCTGGAGGAGGCACAGTGGTACCGGTTATATCGACGGTACAATCCTTAGCCAGCGGCGAGACCGAAGCACGCATTGGCAACTTGACGGTGCGACGTAAACGTGGACGTGGTAAATTAGATTCACCGCCACCGCTGGTCATGTCGGTAACCCCGTCGACAACCACTGCCTTGGGTCGTGGAAGGCCGCGGAAACATGTCGACTACAATGTGGCTCGTTCGCCATCGCCGCCAACTATGCCAGTGGCAGGTCTGCCAACTGGCCGAAGGAGTACAGTAACGGGCAATGATTTTGGGACGAATACCGTTACGGAAACGAAAATCATCACTGTGCCGCCTTATCCCAAGGCTGTGCGAAATGTTAATATCAGTTGTAAACCCATGACAGTCAATCAGGGCGAACAGTGTCAACCTTCGGTGAGGGATTGTGTTACACAAACGGATAAGGATTACTCCAATAAAGTGCTGATCCCAGTGCCAGTGCCGATTTTTGTCCCCCAGCCCATGTATATGTATTCGGCACCGTTCCCTGTACCCGTACCCATTCCGTTGCCCATACCAGTGCCGATCTTTATACCCACCACTCGTAACACATCCCAGGGCATACTGAAGGAGATTAAGAAGATTCAGGATAAGATGCCCGAGGATCCACTAGAGGCGGAACTGCTAATGATGGCTGAAATGGTCGCTGAAGAGAAACATGACTCCGACTCTGATTCGGACAATGAGATCAAACCGGATCCGGGCCTAGTGACGCTGCAATATCAAAACAGCCTCGATACGGTCAACCAGCAGCAGCAGCACCAGCAAGTAGTGGATGTTAGTGCGACGGGCCATAATCCCTATGGCGATGATATGCTTCAAATTGCTCTCAAAATGGCAACCGGTGACTATGATAATCATCATCAGACGACAACAGTAGACCTGGAATCCAGCATGACAGCAAATACGATTAGTAATCAATCGCCCATGGGTCATGATTCCATGACCCAAATGAGTGTACATCATTTAGATCAACAGCATCACATGTTGGATGCCTCACAGCGGTAAGCTCACGAGATCCCTTCGACCCAACACCCTTCTAATATTTTTCTTTTTTTCAGCTCGCCACGTGGTCGTAAACGTGGCGCCATCCTTGAGTCACCCGTCCGTAACAATCGTTCACCGGTAAAGAGACAACGACCCGGCGATTTAGATCACTCGGCCCTGCAGCAACAATCACAGCAGGCCCAACAGCCACAGGAGAAGCCCGATGCCCAGATGTTCCTCAAGTATACCTTCGGTGTGAACGCCTGGAAGCAATGGGTAATGACGAAGAATGCTGATCTCGAGAAGAGCTCAATGCGTCGACGACCTTTCAAGACGGAACTATTACAAATGACGGCGGACGAATTGAATTATTCGCTCTGTCTGTTTGTCAAGGAAGTACGCAAACCAAATGGCACAGAATATGCACCGGATACCATATACTACTTAGTATTGGGTAAGTTAAGGCTTAACAATATTTCAATTTGGAAATTAACTCTCATTATAACAACATTATTTGCAGGTATCCAGCAATATCTTTATGTTAATGGTCGCATCGATAATATCTTCTATGATCCGTACTACGAACGATTTACGGAATGTCTGGATGAGGTGGCTCGCAAGTTCTCTGTTCTGTACAATGATTCACGTAAGCAACCAACTCTTCATTATTTTTTTGTCATCTTTGCTACTAATCCTTCTTTGATTTAATCAGAATATATTGTTACCCGTGTGGAGGAGGAGCATTTGTGGGAATGTAAACAACTTGGAGCCCATTCGCCACATGTTCTGCTCAGTACACTGATGTTTTTCAATACGAAACACTTTAATCTAACCGTAAGTAACATTGTTGTATAGCTTTTGCTTTAATTAAATATCAACAAATCCATTGCAGACCGTTGAAGAGCATATGCAATTGAGTTTCTCGCACATAATGAAGCACTGGAAACGCTCATCACAAAACTCAAAAGTACCAGGCACACGCAACGTCCTGTTACGATTCTATCCACCACAGGCGGGTCTGGGTGAGTTTATATTAGGGAAGAAATCATTGACAAATATTTCAATATCAATTTACTACTCTTAACAGATGCTAATCCGCGCAAGAAAAAGGTCTATGAACAACAGGAAAATGAAGATAATCCACTGAGATGTCCAGTGCGACTCTATGAATTTTATCTCTCTAAATGGTAAGATTATTGATTAAGATTGTCATTGAAAATATTGCACATTGTTCATGTGACTATTCTTTCTGTTTACAGTCCTGAGAGCGTAAAGACACGTAATGATGTATTCTATCTGCAACCGGAACGCTCTTGTGTGCCCGATTCACCCGTTTGGTACTCCACACAAGCTCTGGGCCAAGATGCCCTGCAACGGATGTTGCACCGAGTGAAAATGGTCAAAGAAATCAACATAGCTCTATTAACAACTTAATGTTTAGTTAGGCAGATGATAATTTACCCTATATATATAAATGTAGATTTATATATATATCCAAGTGTATGTGAAATCCAGACACACACACAAGCACTTAATAAAATATATGTATGTATATCTTTCATCTCGGTGCTTAGCACGAATTTGTTTGCGGGCACAACCAAATGGAGCTAAACAAACGTTGAAACATTTCAAGAATTATCGTGGATTGCCCAGTTCTGCTGCATATAAAAAAAGGAAAAATTTTGTTTTAAATCTAATTGTTTACACTTGGTTATATTTTCTTTCTGGTTTCATTTGCATTAATTTTGTTTTTGTATAAATTGTAACTTTAATACCAAACACCCAAACAACAGATATATATATATATTTGTGCCCCATTCTCGACTTTATAACTAAACTCTTTAAATAAATCAAACTATCCAATCAATTACTTTATTATCCAAACGAAAACACATTTGCATTAAGTTTAATGCCACTTCCCCCACTCCCAAAACAGACACACACATTTTTAGTCATTACTCTTAGATTGTAAAAAAAAAAAATTCACGTATGGCGGTGGAGAAGTTTTTCCAGACCGCCCCCACCCGAGAGCCCCTTTGTTTTTAAGTGCATGTACATTGAAGTAAATATCTAATACATAAAAACAAATGAAAAGTAAACAAAAACAAAACTACTATATACTAATGCAGAGTATAAATGAAAACAATAAGCCATGCTATTGTTGTAAGTGTTTATTTGTAAAATGCTGTACTCCTTAACTACTACAAGAATTGGTATATATATATATATATATATTAATATTAAATATAAAACAGAAATAATCTTCTAGCATTAGTTGAATATATTTTTATTGAATCGGGCTTGAGAACATTGTAAAAAAGGCAAAGAGGTCTGAATTTAGCAACGTTTCCTTTAACTTAGACGGATAAGGTTACCTTTTGTTGATACAATTCTAGGAGAGATTGAATCCCCCAAAACATCAGAATAAAAAAAGAACAGCCGTGAGTTTTGTAATAATCTTGACGAATATTTCAATTTATTGACAAAAAATATGCGGCACTATTTTAATATATAAATACAATATACACATAATAGAGATATCGATTAAAATGAAACGCAAATCTTATATATCTGTGTGTGTGTGTCTGTGTGTGATTTTGAGCTAATTTTTAGTATCAGTTGTAAACTGAAAATAAGATACATTGCCAGAATTCTATGATCTGCTTTGTTTTGGTCGCGCTCTGTTTTTTTTTCTAGGAGATAGGGGATACTATTTTTTTTTAGATGAGGCTCCTTTGTTTAAATGTCTTTTCATGTATATCTTGTCAAACGATAGCGGGCGAATATTCATTACCATTCGGCATCGCCGTTTGATTTTTGGAATACATAATCCTTGCCACGCATATTCATAATGCCGTCTTTGAGATAGAATTTCCATTTGTTGCGTGAGCGAGTGATCTGTGCAGATTAATAAGATTATAATAACTGAGAACTTAAAAGTTTGTTTGTCTTCTTTTTTTTGTTTACCTTATCATACTGACAAACAATCACATTTTCTGTATCAAACATCTCAGTTGAATCCTCATCGGTAACATCGTCTTCACTATTCAATGGTTCCTCTTCAGCAGCATCTTCATGCTCGACATCCTCATCATCGTCTTTATCCAGATCATCGTCATCATCGTTATCGATGTTATCATCACTCTCCTCGCTTTCATCCTCGTCTGATGAATCCAATGCGCCATCCAACTGTTTGGCGGCTGCCAGACTCTCTAACAAATTGAATTGAACAATAATTTAGACGAACTGATCGGTTATTAATGATATCAGTATGTGCTTACTCTGATGATTGGCATTACTGAGAGCGGCATTTACATGTTGCTGTAGCACGGACGATGCCAGGGTGGTGGGCAATGTCATTATGGATGAAATTAGATGTGCTGTCAGTATTTGGGTCAATTGATTCTCCTGCAAAGCAGATGCTGGCACTTGTATGGTAAGCACACGAGATTCCGTACTGGCGGATCCAGGTGGCGAAGGTAGCGTAATCTGTGTAAGAAGTAATGGACAAAATTACATTATATATGTAGAATCTTTGGATTTAATCATGAAACACTGTTTTCTCTTACATTTACGGGCATGATCCGATTGGGATCCAGCGAGGCAACAATTGGTATGGGCGCCTGCCCTCCAGAGCTAGCTGCCTGCTGTTGTTGTTGTTGCTGCTGCTGCTGCTGTTGCTTTTGTTGTAGTAGTGCACCCGCAGTAGGATGTAATGGTGGCGGATTCTGTGATGTTACTTCCTGTTTGATAGCAACTAAACCATTTTTGGGCCCGTTGCCCATGGTTGAAGGGGCTGGTGATTTGGCTACCATTTTGCTATCTGTATGATTAATTGCGGATACACCACCGCCGCCGCCGATGCTACTGCTAGTGCCGCTAGCGTTATTTTGTTGGGATGTGGCTGCAGCTGCGGCAGCTTTTTTGGCCTTAGCATTGGCGGCCTATAAAAACACACACAAAAGTCCAATATTACAACAATTATAAGAAATCATGACAGCGGCTATTATGTCATTTACCTTGTTGCTCTATAGTTGAAATTGTTATGCGATGAGAAGATGTGTAGAGATGAAAAATGTTTGGTTGGTTGGTGGTTTTATGGAATGCAGGTAAAAAGAGAAGCGGCGCATTAATTGTAGTTGTTGTTGTTGTAGGCATTTGAAAATAAAGCAACAATTATCATACAATTAGTTACATAGAGAGAATATGGAATGAACACACACATACGAATGCGAATGCTATAAGATGGATAATGACGTCTTGGTCCTTTTGCTTACCTTTGGATTATTGGCCACTATTGGCGGTGGATGGGATCCACTGTCGCTTGGTTCATGATTCAACTCAACAGCCTTACTTGCCATTAGTTTATTACGCCAAATCTGTTTCATTTCCTGCAGCACTTGCTCATCGACGCCCTCATCCAGGAATGCATCACGCACATTTGAGATGACATCTTCTATCACGGCATGGTAGACCTTCAACTACAATTAAAAAGAGTGTCAAATGAATCGAACAAAAATAACTGGAGCAGCAAGTCAACAACTAAAACAACAACAAGTAATCATCTGCACGAGAGACAACATTTCCATATGTATGTATACAGTGAAAACTTATTTGGGCGACCGTTATCAGATCAAATTAATTTAAGTTTTTACTGTGAATGAGTTAATCATTGCTGATTAAAAAAATTTACCTATGTTTTTCAAATGATGCTGTGACAATTTTTGGATTACATAGTTTGAATATTTTAACAAAGTTCTTGGCTAACAGCATTTTATTATCAGTGGCAGCAGATAAGGTGGAAATGTCCATGAGATTGTAAAATACATTCCTTTACTTGATAAGCCAAAAACTATACGGACCAATATATCTTTGAGAGGGAAGATCAAAAGAATGCAGGTGACACAAAAAAACCAGCAATACGAATAAATGCAGCAATCACACAGAGAGCGAGAGAGAGGAGGCAGAGAGGTATATACCGCTCATACACACACACATGCAACAGACATGATGTCGCCGTGTGCGGCAACTTATGCTGCTCATGCTCAGGCGAAACTTTCACTTTTTTTTGGAAAAGCCGCAGGGACAAATTCTCCTTGTCTAACATATGCCAACAACACGTTTAATACATTTCTTTATTTAACCCCTTTAGTCGGTTGTACTACGCAAAATGCTATATTGTTGTTGTTGCAGTTTGTTGGAATGTACTTTTTGAGGCATTTTCCTGAAGTATTTGATGTCTTACCACTGACGTTTGGCATAAAGCCATTTGCACTTTTTTCTCCGCCAGTTTAAAGCCTTGTCTGACGGTGTGTTTGGTGTGTAAAGTGTTATTAGTGTACTTAAATACGTATTAATAATTAATTTTGACAAATTATAAAAAAAAAATGGTCACTTGGAGTCCGTAGTGTTGCCACACATTTACCAAAATGACAGCGTTACCATACCGTGCACTTGGGTCATCGAACCGTCGAAATACGTTTCTCCAGCCCTGTTGCACTATCAAGTTTAACCACTAAAACAGCTGGTTTAATTTAAGATGTAAGAGAAGTAAGTGGATATCCACTCAAGAGAAAGTATTAGGACAAGTTAAGCAAGTAAATAATACTTACAAAAGATAATAATAAGTTATCTTAAACTTAATCCTTTAAAACTTACAGATAAACTGATAGCGCTTCCAAAAATTAATACAATTAATTGCAATTAGTCGTGCGTTGTGTTGGTAATGGAAACGATTTCTATGAATCAGCAGCAGTAATTGAATTTCAAGAAAATGAGCATTGCAGCAGCAACGGCAGAGGCGCAATCGCAATCGCCGACTACAACTCCAACCATTCCATCTCAGTCGTCGTCCCACGCAAGATCTAATCAAAATGGGGTAGATGACACACTGCCCATTCGCTTGTTACCGGTTGCAGTAGCCGTGGAGCTATGCCATCATCTGGATACTTTGGACGTCTGGGAGCAGATGGCAAACTTTGTCAAACTTTATCCGGCACAAATAGAGCAGATTCGACAACAACAAAGACGCGGAAAATCACCAACCAATGAGTTTCTCATCATTTGGGGTGGCCAATATAATCACACGGTGCAGAGTTTGTTTGCCCTATTCAAAAAGTGCGTACTACTTATAAAGTTTAATTAACATTAATGTCTTTTAAATTTTACAGAATGAAACTACATAATGCCATGCGTTTAATCAAGGATTATGTTAGCGAAAATTTGCATAAATACATTCCCCGCAGCATGCCCACAATTAGTGAGTTACGTGCTCCACCAAGCTCAAGCTCTAAAATTGTAAACGGTCCGCCCTATCCCTCATCATCGGGTGTTAGTAATTCCAATAATAATACCACAGATACTACCACAGATCCAAGTGTTAGTTTGGAATCTCTAAGTAATATCCATCTCAGCACTGTGCAACGGGCCGCCGAATCCTTGTTGAAAATCGACTATATGGAGCTTGTGACAGCCACCGGAGACTGGGCTACAGAGAATCGTCTCGGTCATGGTGGATTTGGTGAAGTCTACAAGGGCGAATGGAAGCAACTGGATGTGGCTATAAAGAGAATGAACTATCGCCATCCCAATATTGATAAGAATAAAATAGAGTTGCAGCAGAGTTACAATGAGCTCAAATATTTGAATACTATTCGGCATGACAATGTATTGGCTCTATATGGCTACAGCATCAACGGCGAACATCCATGCCTGGTGTATCAGTTGATGAAGGGTGGCTCCTTGGAGTATAGGCTAAAAGCACCCAGATATAGACAATCAATG
Organism: Drosophila insularis; assembly: GCA_018903935.1. NCBI lineage: Eukaryota > Metazoa > Arthropoda > Insecta > Diptera > Drosophilidae > Drosophila > Drosophila insularis. Next base: position 7,620,344 of record JAEIFP010002295.1, read on the forward strand.
ACACCCATGTCATGGCAGCAGCGTCTTAGCATATGTCTCGGCACAGCCAAGTAAGAATTAAACTCAAGTTTCAATAATGATTCATTAAACTGCAATTGAGTCATCAAGAATTAAAGCTAATTCATTTGCAAATGAGTTGATTAATTTTATTTGTTGCACTAAACCACATAGGGCAGTATGTCAGCTTAATTTCTATAAAAATTTTGATTTCCCAGAAATCATTTAATAGTGAATTTATAATATTTGGAAAATTAATACTAATTGTTTTGTACCATTTACATTTATTTATTCCCAGAGGCATCTATTTTCTGCATACGGCACGTAGCACTCCTCTTATACATGGCGATATTAAACCAGCAAATATTCTACTGGATCAGTGCCTTCAGCCAAAAATTGGCGACTTTGGACTGGCCCGTGAGGGGCCGAAGAGCATTAACGCTGTAATGCAAGTGAAGCAATTGTTTGGCACTCGTGTCTATTTGCCACCGGAATTTCTTAGCTCTAAGCAACTTTCCACTGGTGTTGATATCTATAGTTTTGGCATTGTCCTACTTGAGGTGTTCACCGGGCATTTGGTAACAGATCGTGAGCATCCTGATTTACTGAATTATGTGAAACAAATTTGGCTGGAGTCTCAACCACAGTGTTTGCAATTGCTGGATAAGCATTTAGTGAAACCCCAGGGGAAGGAGCTGGAGGATTGTTTGCGTGCCATAGAGGCGGGTCTGAATTGCACTGCCCTCGATCCACAAGAGAGACCTTCGATGCAAGAAGTTGTCAATCGTTTCAAGGCATTCCAAATCGAATTTTGAGTGATTCCAAGCATTGATTTATTCTTATACATATTGATACTTTTATATACATATATGTATTGTTACTCACTTGTTTTTATATATTATATTTGTATACATATTGTATATTTTTCAAAACATTCCAAGGTTTTAAGGGAGATTGAGATTTTCAGTACTGATTTGTATTGAGTCTAACGTCATAACTGTTAGGGCTCTCCCCTTTTTGCATAACAACACAATACAAAAAAATAATACCGTTTCCTTGTTATATTTAAGAATATTTCCGGTCTTTTCCCATTGACCTTTGTTCACATTTCCAGTTTTACCTTGGGCCAATAATATTTAAGTTAGTTTTGTTTTTATAAAAGATCGTTTTTTTTTGAGAAATGAATTTAAAAAATTCCAAGTTTTATAAACGTATTCAAGAGCTGCGTCATCTTTCCAAGGAGAAGATACGTAAAGATCGAGAGCAACGCTCGAGAGTGACTCGTATCATTGACATGGCACTCAGTGAGAGGCGTCCCAATCCGGCCTCCGATGAGGAGTGGGTTAGTTCGCCAACTTCTAAAGCACCTTTTACACAGCTGTCTCCCCCATCAACATGCTGTCGTTCCAAAAAGATTAGAAGTAAGAAGAAAACTCATCAATCAGATGGCGACTATCGACCTAAGGCTGGTCAGGCGGCCGCTTCTAGTCCCGTGAAACTGGCCACATCAGAAACGGACACAAAACTTGAAGGATTCATACAGCTAAACCAGAAATGCTTCCGGGTGGCCTGTATTAGGCGACAGGATGCTACCTCAATTCATGACGAGGAGCGCTCCATTAGGTTAATTAATAAGATTAGTTTAATTAATTCGCTCATACTTATGATGAATTGTTCCCACAGCGACTCCAAGAGCACTATTTGTGTGTCCAATTCAAGGTATGCCATGATTGGCAAAATATCTAAAGCTCTGGGCTATAAACTGGTGAAAGAGTCCAAACTGTGGAACATCCTGTGGTCCGATTCATTTCCAGGTGTGGAACTCTTTAAGAACATGAAACGTTTCCAACAGATCAATCATTTTCCGGGCATGATTGAGATATGTCGCAAGGATTTGCTATCTCGCAATTTGAATCGCATGCAAAAGTTTTATCCACACGATTACAAGATCTTTCCCAAAACCTGGATGCTGCCGGCGGAGTAAGCACCCCAGATATCAATTGAAGCGTTATTATTAAAAATTGAAATCTTCCACATTGTAGCTATGGCGATGCCATGAATTATGCCCTCAATCACAGACGCACTTTCATCCTGAAACCAGATTCGGGGGCGCAGGGACGTGGCATTTGGTTGACCAATGATCTCAAGTCCATTGGTCCACATGAACGTCTTATCTGTCAGACTTATGTACATCGAGTGGGTATATATAATTCAATATTTTCTCATGCTATATGCCATCTCATTTTCCATAGCCTCTGCTTATCGATGGCTACAAGTTCGACCTGAGAGTGTATACGCTTGTCACCTCAGTGGATCCCCTTCGCATCTTTGTGTACAATGAGGGCTTGGCACGCTTTGCCACCAATAAGTATGTGGAACCCACACCCGGAAATGCCAACGATCTGTACATGCATCTCACCAACTACTCAGTGAACAAGCGGAACTCGCAGTACGAGATGTGCGACAATGATGATTGCGGGAGCAAAAGAAAACTTAGCGCCATTAACAATTGGATGCGGCGGCATAATTACAATGTGGAAGAGTTCTGGAGCAATGTGGACGATGTGATCATTAAGACGGTTCTGAGTGCTTGGCCAGTGTTAAAGCATAACTATCACGCCTGTTTTCCAGGCCATGACAAGATTCAGGCCTGCTTTGAGATCCTGGGCTTTGATATACTGGTGGACTGGAAGCTTAAGCCGTATATTTTGGAGGTAAATCATTCGCCCAGCTTTCACACCAACGAGCAGGTGGATCGTGAGGTCAAGCGACCATTGATACGTGATACCCTGACCCTGGTGAGCACCGTGCTGGCGGATAAGAAACAGATTATGCGCGAGGATCGCAAACGGGTTAAACAGCGTCTCCTCAAGACCAAAGGCGAAACGTAGGCATCTTCAATTACATCATTTGAACAACTCAAATTCTAATCCTCTCTATTTCGTTAGTTTGCAGCGACCTCGCCTCTTATCTGGCACATCTAGGGTTGAGGCTTCTCCAAATCCAAATGCTGGAGCTACTGGTGATCCAGAGTTTGACTCGCTGGCCCAACAGGTTGCCTGGGAGGAAAGTCACATGGGCAATTTTAGGCGCATCATGCCGCCACCGGATCCAGCTAAAATCAATTACTATAGCCGCTTCTATGGCCAGACCAATCAGGTGTCCATTTTCGCCGAAACGGCGGCCAGTAAGAAACGAGAAGATCTGGCCCGCAAGATGCGCATTCAGATCGAAGAAAAGAAGGCCAAGCAAATGCAAATGCTCAGTGGACGACCCAAACGTGAAGCTCGCGTGAAGCGTTTATCCACCATGTTGCCACGGGCTGTGCGGGAGAAGAATCGCATCCAATTATATCGCCTTCAGGAACACTGGACTCCCGGTTTTATCTCAGAGGCAGAGGAGCGGCTGCGTCACACTTGGCTACAAATGCGCACCGAAGCCATAAGGAACATGAAGATTACGGAAAATGTGCGTTCGAGCCCAAACCAAAAAACCCTTTCCCATCATTAATTGTTGCTCCTTCTACTCTCCCCATCAGGTTTTTTCGACACTCTATGAGTCCGGAAATCTGACTAATACAGATATGGTTGTCTATCCACATCTCTATCATAATGTACAAAACGGCCATGATATCAAATTCAATGCCTGATGACCATTCTAAGTGATGCTAGTGACCCTATTGAAAGATACCTGATTCTTGCCCAAATAATAAGTAGATACTACTTTTCAAATTCATTATATTTCAAATTTTATTTACTTCCAAGGTCGAATCAATTTATAAATATTTTGTTTGAGTCCTAAGACAATCCCAATGCAATGCAATATCCTTTTCCTTATTTCATTCAAAAATTCTGTAGCCAAAATTAAATGCTTTGTTATCAATCGTTTTAAAATAATAAATTTTGAGTTGAAAACAAGGTAAAAGCTAATGAATTTGAGGGATACTGAAAATACGTAGATAGATTTGTGGATATGCATAGTTCTACGAAAAACTTACCTAGTTAATCAATTTTACTTAAATTTAGTATATCGTATACTAAATTATTTTAAATTTAAATGAAATTTAATTAAATTTAATATTAAGTTTTAAAAACTTTGCAAATTGCGCCTGCCTTGGTTTGCGCCCTTTTTTTTTTTGATAAAAATTGTTCAGTTTGTTGCAAACTATCTATTAGTAAAGCTTCAACCTACTTTTAAACTATCTCCATTGATGCTACTCGAATATAAATATGTATATATTTACTATTGGCAGTTTGCCCATTAAAAAGCATCATAAACATTTTGCATCTTAGATGCCAACTTGGCGCTTGCTTTTGGCCTCATCGAGAAGACAGACCGTGGAGAATATTGAGAATCGTGTATTCCCGAATACTAGACACACACACATGCATAAATTCATATACATAAATATACATTTTCCCATTTTCCTCAATCTATATCTGCCGAGCACACCCGCAACTTAACTCAGTGCCATTAGGGAAAGGAAGAGCAAACAGTCTGCTACGGTGTCTGTCCATCATTCGATCAACAAAAATAGGTTTGGAAAGATATTTGGGAAAAATATTTAAGAAACCATAAAAAGTAATTTTGGGTGGGAGAGAGTAGGGGAAATATTTAACATTGGCATGTTTAAAGTGTCGCAGGAGATTCGTTTGAATATAAATGCGGCAGGGAGTGCCTCCTCTTCCTCCATCATCTCGGGCATTCCAGATTCGGAGAAAGATGGAACTTTTGGGCGGTATCAACGCACGCCCGAGGCGGGTGAGTAAAACCGACCGACCGTCGAATGAGGAAGTAAACATTAAAAAGTCTATTTTTACTCCATTTCGATTACCATGGCCCTTCTTCCAGATTCATATCCCACTGAGCCACCACACGTCTACATAGCACCAGAATTGACCGATCCGAGTAAAGTGCAATTGATGCACTTTCCCAATGGCGCCATGCGTGTCGACTCTACGTTGAATTTTATTATCAAACGGAATGGAGTGAAGGGAAATTTCGATGTTCGTCTTGAGGGACCCAGTGGTCAGTCAGTAGCAGTGCGTCAACAACAATTGGACCCGGAGCGTTTCCAAATTGAAAGCAATCTTAATGTTGGAGCAGGTCTTTACAAGGTTCATGTTAAGTGCAATTCCGTTCCCTTGCCCAGATCACCATTTATTATTGTGGTCATCGGTGAAGGTACAAATCTTAATCAGTTAAAGACAGATTCGGATTTTCCATCGGATGCTAGTAAAGTTCAGAGTCGTGGCTTGGGTCTAAGTCATATTAATCTAGTGGAACGTAATGAATTCACTGTGGATGCCAGTCTAGCTGGACATGATATGCTCTTTGTGGGCATCCTTGGACCAAAAGGTTTTCCCTGTGATGAGGTATTTGTCAAACATTTGGGACGCAATGTTCACCGAGTGATCTATCGTGTCAGTGAATCTGGAGCTTACATTTTGATAGCAAAATGGGGAGATGAGCATATACCAGGATCTCCCTTTAGACTAAGTGCTGAATAGAAAACAATTTGGTTCTTAAGAAAGTCCTGAATGGGGAAACTAGCCCATTTCAAAGCGACATCCCTAGGTATACGAATTTCAGTTTAAGATACAAATAGCAAACAAACAGATAACATTCTTTTAACCCGAATAAAATCTTTCAATAACTATCTTAATGTAGTGAATGGGGCAATCTTGAAGCACTTGACGAATCGCCGCCTTCGCTTGGTTTGCTTTTAAATTTAATTTCGGCCTCTTTTTTATTAGTCAGTGAAAATTAGAATTCCGAGGATACGCGAAATAAAAAATTTTGTCTTACCTTAGCAGAAATCAATCCAATCCTACTTAAATACATGTGTACCTCTATGCTATGTATGTACATATGTACATACATACATTTATACATACATACATCAATTTGAATGATACTGGTGACCTTGTTGTCTGAATGTTGTATTTGTATGTGTGGGTGACTTCGACTTTGGCTTCCGTGTGTGCTCAGGCAACGCTACGACGACGACGATGCTGATGTGCAATTTAATGATGATTACCCAAAGCCGCAGCAACATTATCATTATCATTTTTTGTTATTTAGCTCGACGCTAATGACGTTCACATTTGGGGCTGTTGCTGCCGCTGCTGCTGCCGGTGCCAGTGCCCGACTCTCTCGCTAATGACGTTCGCATTTGGAGCTGACGCTGCCGGAGCTCAAAACCAAACCTAATGATGATGACCGGCGTGTATCAATGTGTGAGTGTATGTGTTTGTGTGTGTGTTGCGAGCTTCAACAAAAGCAGTTGCGCAGAGGGATGGTTATGGAATAGCGAGGGAGGAGGGGGTACTCTACTGATGATGATGATAATGCGTTTGCTTTGTTGCTTTTGCTTTGCTTGGCTCTTAACGAGCTGAAGCTGGCAGTTGGAGTTTATGTAGGGAAGAAGGTGGGAGAAGCTACATAAGATAAATTACATGGCCAGGCCTCAAAAACTCAGCTAGACCTGGGTATAAATCATTGACCAGTGGTGGAATGGGCGTGGCCAGCCTATGATTGTACATTTTCATATAAATATTTTCATTTTCCTTAAAAGTTTTTCGAGCCGGTTGGTCAGCTCTTTTTGACTTCAATTTCAACGTTCCAAAAATTGGTCGGCGATAAATTTTTTCAAATATCAATAATTTTTCAAATATTAAGCTGTTTTCTGTGCCCAATTTATAAAAAAAGTTGTAAACTTTTTAAATTACAACTAAGCCATTATCGATATAATTTGGTGTTTAATTTTTGTTTAAAAAGCATTAACTGTCAAAACTGCAAAACATCGATGGATGAAATACTCTGGCGACATTTGGTACTGAAGGGTATCGATACATTTTGGTCTATCGATGTATCGGTTCAACATGTTCGTAATCGTGAGTACCAACTCGAACTAAAGTGAACAGTGTTTTTTGCGTGTGTTTCTTTTCCCTCTTGAATCGTTTTTTCGAGTTTAATTATTTAACTTATTTATTACGTTTCGTGCTTACACACATGTCTGAGTTATGGTTGTAGTTATTGGCATTGCCGCAGTCATTGCAAAAAAACAATAATTTGCCTTTTGTTGTAATTGCCAGGAAAAGTATGTACCTGCGCGCATGAGTGTGTGTGTGTGTGTATCTCTGCAAAAGGGAAAAAGTTGTACGTGTGTTTGTGTGCGTTTATGGCTCTGTGTTCGTGTGTATGTGTGTATTGAAGAAAAGTAACCATCTATACAGCTCATCTCTTTCCCTTCCCCCTTTGCCCTGCCCTGCCATGCCCTGCTGCTACTCTCTGGCTGTCGACTGCCTGTTGTTGTTCTCGTTGATGGAGCATCTTCATTTTGCCCCAAAGGTGGAACTCTGTTGTATACTTGAATTACCGCTTCAGTATGATTTTAGCCAACGTCGCGTTAACTTCGCTTTTCTCCGCAGCCTCTGCCGCCGTCGCTGTCGCTGCTGTTACTTCAAGGGGTCGAAGGCGCATTTTGCCAGAGATAGTTTTTTTTGGTGCTAGCATTTTGTTTAACGTTTCCACTTTTCGTTAACGTATGCGTGTGTAGGTTATGTGTGTGTGTGCCGGTCTAATGATGATTAACTATCCGAAATTGTAATTAAATTGTGTTTAAGCTATTGAACATTTTATAATAATTTTAATAGTTGTGCTATCCATATGGATGGACGCCATTAAAGATGATAAAGACCATAGACATTTCCCATTTAATTCCTTAGGTTTATGTGATTAATTCTGTAGAATACTTAACTCATGATATTACATATGTATGTACATATGTACATACATACATATGTGAAATCTGATGCCCAAAAAGCAAAGGAATATTGTCAGATTAGTTTTATTTATTGTGAGAGTCCAAAATTAGTTAATTAGTTCAATGTTTTTTGAGAAAGGAAAAATAAATCCTAGTTTTCTGGAAAATCAAAAATATACTAAATGAATAATTAAAAATAATAATCAAATTTGAGACACATACAATATGTAAGCAAAAGAGGCTACACTAAGAAAAGAACTACTTCCTTTTACAAACAGTAAAAAAACTAAATTAAGATTTATTTCCAATGAGCCAAATGTTTTTATGTGATCCCAGTAGGATTATATCACAGCAATATATCCAAACTCTAACCCAAAATATTAACCAATTCACTTAAATCCATTCTAGGTGTCCGGATGTTGGGTGCAAAAATGTTCTCCAATCTATGCTAAATAAAACGCTCCATGTTCTGCTTTAAACGGCAGACAAACGTTGTTGGGCAAACCCATTTGTCGCCAGTGAGACCCATGTGAAATGCCTGTGAGTATTTACATTTATATATTTATAATTTTTAAATCATTAAGAAAACATTTTCTATCATCTGTTCCGCATTTAGTATGAAAAATTCAATAAAAAGCGTCGACAATGGGAGGATAGTGGTGTATTGGAACTAATTAAACTATGGAAAGTTTGCGCCTATGAGTTGCGCACCATTAAACGCAATGGCCATCTTTATGTGGCTATGGCCAAGCAATTAACTTCGCTTGGTGTACCTGTTACAGCACTAGAGGTGCACTTTAAAGTCAACAATCTGACGCAACGTTATCGCCAGGAGCAAAAAACATTAGAGACCACAGGTATAATAAGCACCTGGAAGTTCTATAGTCAAGTGGATGATGTGTTTAAGAGTCTGGCATCTCACACGGGTTACAAGTGCGTAGCTACTAATTTTGGTTGTTTTTTTCGGTTATTCTAATTATTCTCCCTTTTCACAGAGACAAACGTATGAGCTCATCGAGTGCCAGCAGCCTACCATCCACATCAGAGTCACCAGTTTGGAAAAATCCAATGTCTCAGCAAGAATTCAATAGCAACAATACGGAGGGGTTCTACAAGTAAGAGATTCTCTCTTTCAATTATCAATTTTGATTTAATGTAATTCTGCTAATGAATTTTGCAGAACGGAGTACGGCATGCATCGCCATTTTATGGACCACTCCCAGCCTCCGCCCAATGCGGGCAGTGTGGATAATTTTATGGCCTCATCGGCAGCTGTTGCGGCAGTGGCTGCTGCTGCATCCGCTCGCCTAGCGGATAGCAATATGGAACAGCAAATGAATGCTGCTGGCGCCAGTTCTGGCGGACCCGGCGGCAACACCAACGGCGGTGTACCCAACTATAATAAGATTAAGAAATCCCACGAAGATTATGATAAGTTTGTTGACATTGTCAAGAACATTGTCGATGCCCACAAGAGCACGCCCGACAAGGTGGACACTTTCAGTGATTTCATCAAATCGTACATGAGACGCTGGCCCGAACGACTGCAGGATGAGGCCATTAATCACATTACCAACTATGTAATTGTGAAGAATATGGAGCATAGCCTAGCTGGCGCAGGCGGTGTCCATAACCCGGAGGGGGTGAGCAACCGACAATAACAATACAAGCAGGAGCCCAACAACTGAACGCAGCCCGGGCAGCGCCGAGTTGTTGGACGACCGCTGACCATCAAAAGCGGTCGTAGTAGCAGCTCCAAATGACATCGATGGTGATGATCGAGATGATGATCATCGAGCGGAGGGCCAGGGCCAGTGCGAGGACATACTTAAAAACAAAAATAAAACAGAGTGGCACATAGTTACTTATCACACAGAGAACATGGGCCGACAGATATTTCGGTCACAGTTAATGGATCGGATCGAATCACATTGAATTGTCTTTAATGAGGCAACAACAACAACAACAACACATCATAGCATGCAGATTCAGATACAGAAACAGTATTTTTGTTTGTATAGTTCAAATATACAATTTGGAGTTTCATTTAACTGATTTAGTTATTATGCGAGATCCTTCACTTGATAAACGAATTGAGTTCGACATAGTGTGTGGAATACTATAATCTATTTGTATAATTATTATTATTATTGTGCGTGCATAGAGACATACAGAAAGAATTACACATACATTAATTATATTACATCAAGCGTACATTATAGCGAGTATATATAAATATAAATAAATACATTTAGATATCATTTCCTACTGTTAGCTGTAAACTATTATTATGTAAACATAAATTAATAAATGCTTTAACACTTATTTTTTACAATAGGACTTACTGCATAAGCTATATATCCGAATCCAGGCCATAACGACGAATAAAAAATCCCACAATAATTGCTTCACTACACAACCACAAAAATTATATATCCTTTTGTTCTGTAACATCTAAATTTTAATTTTCTGGAATTTGTTAAATGCGGGATTAGTCAGTGATTAATCAGTTAGCATTCCATTTAAATCAAGATTCAATTTTAATATTTCATTTGGCAATGTATCAAAATAAAAGAGCATTAATTTAAAGTTTCTCAATGGATAATTATCCACGATTTATTTAACTACAATTATTTACTAAAAATAAAAGTATTTTATATATATGTATTTATGTATATAAGAATGCCTGTTAAGTTTTCTGCTTCATTTAGACGTTCTCCTTTAAATTATTGTTTTTTTAAATGCGTTGAATTTGACAGGCGGCACTGTTAAACATATTTACCGTCTTGGCTGTGGCTGTTGGAGCTGTAGGTGTCACCAAGAAACGGGCGAAGGTGCCACCTTTTGTTTGGGCCAAACGTCCCGGATTGATAACCAAACAGTCGCTGATCAAACGGATAAAATGCCGCTGATCACTAGGCAATATCAGAATGTTGGGCAGCTGCTTGAGTTGAGCATACTTTTGGGCCAGTAGGGAATCGTAGCACATATTCTCATCGCCTGGTGGACACATGGGATAAAAGGAACCTTGATTGAACAGATGATTGATGGCACGGTGCAATCGCTCGCCAGCATTAACAGCAAATTCATGGCTCAGCAGATGGCTGACAATATCCGTCGATGTAACACCCACTGTGATGCCATCTAGATCGACAATGGATGGATCGGGCAAAATATGCAAATTGGGATAAATCCTGCGCATCGCTGGTGGCGGCGTCGGATACACGGAGTGGACCATGGCATCCCTTTGGCTACTAACCATCAGCACTTGAGTATGACTGCCGACTACCTCCATTATGCCAACAATCATTTTCTCGAAGAAGGATTCAAATGCTTCCGTAAGCTCCGCCACCATCTTGTGATCTGCCTCCACAAATGGACCAGTGAGCAGAAGGACATCGGGTCTATGATCTTTGAGGTACTTAAGGAGATCGTGCAGCGGATCATAGAACAGGTCCGTGCTATGCGTAAATGGTCCAGCGGCTACAACAAACTGCAGTTCCCGGTCCAGCTTTAGCGGTACGGGTGGCGTCAGCTTTCGTTCCGTATAGATTTCTTCAACCACGAATGTATTGCCTTTGGGTATAAATCCTTTCAATAGCACCACTTGTCCGGGAAAAATGGACGCCGACTTAATGCGGGAAAAGTTTAGCGTTAGAAAGCTGTTCTGTTGCTCATCCGCATCCAACACTGCTAACAGTGTAGAATGCGGATCCAGAGGACCGTCATCTTCAGAATGCACCATACCCACTGCATGGAGCATATGTAATGCTTCCAGCGAATGCCTATCTTGTGGATACCAATTGCATTCAGCTGCTCCTTCGGCACCCAACTTCTTTTCGACAAGTCCTTCGCCAATATCCAGGAAACGATCGTGCAAGTCATTGCATCTTTCGCTAAGTAAATCGTGCATGTAGCTCAAATTATCAGCTGTTAATGGGGAATCTTTGTGCAAAATCTTCTGAACCACAGGAACGGAATGTTCCAGCTGGGCTTGCCATGAGGACCCAGAAATTAGCTTGGGATGGCCGAACGTGTCTACAATATCACCTGGTCGTCCTACAACTGCGTCCGTTGATGTCGGTGTTCGTTTCGCCGATTGCGGTGTGTAGCTGGCGGGACTAAATAGAACCTCGCTTTTAAGAGACGCGGAGCGCGCGGAATTCTTGTTAGACTTGGGTGTATGCATTGCAGAGTCCTGCCCATTGTCAGCACTATAGTCATAGTTCAGTCCCAGCATAGATTCATCTTCAATAACACCATATGTAGCCAAAGTGCTGGAGTCAATGACGGATGCGGATGCCACTGTTGGAGTAGACAGTGTGGACGATCTACCCTTTTGGGTGTTCTGCCGTGAGCCAACCTTTTCGCGCCGCAATTGCAAAACCTTACGTTCAAACTCGCCAAGATTCTCAATGGTCGGCTCATCACCGTGCAGATGGGACAAACTGAAAGCCATCCATTGTTCCACAAATTCGGTGGCGTCGTTTACATTATATGTAAGGGCCAACTCCATGCATTTATCCAGCACAACTTCGTGGGGTTCTACGCCCATTTCGTCGAATTGCTGCTTAATCTCGGCGTCCATTTTCAACAATATATTTTATTTATTAAAAAAAGTAAAGTTTGTATTGTTTTTGGCGGGAAACCAAATAGTTATCGATTAACAGAAGCAAATATCGTTCCATGTTCCAAATCGTTTCAAATTCACGTCGTTTATTAGACATTGCACCTGCATGCAACAGCTGTTTCTCTCGTCGAGTTGTTTTTTGTTTATTTCATTTATAACTAAATTTAATAACTATAAAATAGTGTAAAAACTACATTTAAGTGCGATCGCGTGTGTGAGTGTGTGAATGTTATTATTAATGCAAAATGAGCACAGATGGTTTATTGGTGCGTACACAAAGTGACGATGCCCAAGGAGCGTCTCATAATGAAACGCCTCCAACGACTCCAACGCTGACGCCCACTTCCAGTTCTTCCTTTAATCTTCTGCGTAATACTTTTCGTCGTACCGAAAGTATATCCTCGAACATCCTTAACCACATCTCAACGCAATTCTCGAACGCAGCTGCTGCAGCTGCAGCCTCAGAAGTAATTGATGGTACCACAACATACCCGTATCCAGAAGTTCCTACTACTACAACCACAACAACAACTCCTGTTGCCCAAACAGAATCTACTTTACCCTCATCCACTGTCATGAAGGCCAAACGAAGGAAAGCTGGTGAGTGCAGCATATGTTCCTATTGAATTGTAAAAATTTTGGTATTAAAAGAATATCAAAATTTTTAACTACATTTGTATATTCTTTTCCATTATGATACACTATATTTATACCTATATACAGATATACATACATATGCGAATGTCTGAGTTCCTTTTGTCATCTTGTTTAACAATAGATAAATTTAATTTCAACTTGTTTGAATTAATGTATAACGATGGTTTATTTATAAGTATTTGAGTTATAAGTAAAGTGCCAAGATCGAAATGAAGATACATATGTACATACATATGTATGTATGTACATTCTTCATAAAAAAACATACATATATTAAAAAAAATACTTGGTTTTTGTTTAGCCAAATGTGTGAAACTTATTTTATGTCTTCGAAACTATTGTGAAAATATTAAATTCATTCATTAGACCTTTTCCCCATTAACCTTTTTAATGAACATTTTTGGTATAATATTTTACCTCGTTTCTGTTTTCAAATAAATTTGTCTACTTGATTCGCTTTCAGATTGTTTCCCGTTATCCTCTCAAACATATTTTATTTTATAATACAGGAAACATTCAAAATGATTCGATTATTAAGAATTGTTCAAATGGTTACTACTAGTAACTAGTACTAGTCCTGGCTTATTTCATAAGCATATTAAAAATAATTAAGATTAGTTAAATGAAAACTTAGAACGTGAACAAATAAGTTTAAATAAATATTATTCTATTTGCGGTCTGCTTACATCCGTCCTCACGAATACCCTTGATGAAAGCTTTTGAAAAAGAGCTTTTATGTCCCCCCACAATAATAAATCAATACATGGAAATTCGCCTCAGTCTTACTCAACTCTCACACACAGCCAGGATAACTGTATTACTTATTTAGACGACAGGATTAGTCACATATTATTTAGATAATTGGTTCGATCTGGATGAGACACACTTGCATACATACACACACATCAAGAAATCATTAAAGGTATAAAGAGAGTCAATCATTTTTTGTATTTTTAATTTGGAACTCGTTCAACTGACCTACTATAAAAATGTATACATAAATCTATATTTAAATGTCATCTACGCACAACAATACATGCAAATGTACATATGTATGTATGGGGACTGCAGTTACCTGGAGTAAAAAAAACCGTTGCTAACATGCGTGGACTTGTCGAGGATACGAAAAAGACAAAGTTAACACAGCACAATAATAACAATGTGGCCAGTGGAGGACGTATTAAGACAGCAGCACCAACAACCACAACCACAACGGGTACAAGTGCCAGCAGTTCCAGGCCATTGAGGAGTCTTAATAAAACGACATCAGCGACTTCGACGACGACGTCATCAGTTGCAACAGCTGGGGGAGGAGGAAAAAAGACGCCGCAGAGTATGCAACAACAAGTCGGCAAAGGCACGAAGTTAGCTGCAACAACAACCGCAACCACGAATCGGGCAGCAATTCCGTCGACAGCTACAATAAAGTCACAGAAGGGTCATAATCCACCCTCGCAAAAGACAACACACCAGCAACAACAACAACAACAGCAGCAGCAGAAAAGCAACAACAGCAACACAATTGCCTTGCCAAAAGCGTCCCATGCCAATACCAGCGAAGAATTGGCTGGTGGTGTACAGGACACCATTTATCTATGCAATTTTCGCGTTTCTGTCGATGGTGAATGGCTGTGTCTGAAGGAACTGCAGGATATCGATGTACCCGGCGGTCCTCATACCATTGGCGGTGGGGCAGCTGAAACTGTAAGCAGCATCAAGTCATCAAGTGGAAACTCAAATCGCAACACCAGCGGAGGCGGCGGCAATGGCAGCAATCAAAACAAACGCTTCTCCGGGCTAACTGCGGCCAGTGTTGGTGGAGCATTGGAGGATAATGGTATTATGGCAATTGAATATCTTATCGGTCGTCGTCTAGGCGACATTGTAGGCTCTGGTTCAGCCTCCCGCTCAAATGCACATGCGTCGCAGCACAAGAATGTCGGCCTTATTGGCGGCACACTTGCTGAGTGGTCGCATCTCTGTAGGTTGCTTCCTTGGCCCTTATTTTGCATTAGCGTTTCGTTTTGATAAAACAATTTTTGTTGGATTTTCTGATTTCTGTCATGGTACATAGACAGAAGATAGCCCTCTAAAAGCGCTTCTTACTACTCTTACATCTTCATCACTTAAATGAAATTCCAAACCAAATCGTTTTCTCTATCCTGATTATGTCTCGTAGTAATTCTCAAATAGATCAATTTAGGCTTTAAAACATTTTAAAACAAAACTCCTCTAGTCGATTCGCTGGTTAACTATCTTCTGGCTTTGTATCGTGGATTTCTGTAGCTTGTTCTTAGAGATTTCTCATTTCCCTTCTTTTTCCTTTTTGATTTAGCATGCTCTGGCTTTATGAGAATTTTAAGCTGTTATTGAATTAATTTTAATATTTAAAAAAATATAGTGCAAAAGATAAGTGATAAACAAAACAAGATAAAATAAATGAACGTTGTGTGTGTGTATGCGCGTGTCAGGAACTATCATCTTCAAAAGTTGTTTCCCAACTTAGAGAGTTTTTAGACTGTGGAGAGAGAGAATCGTTTGAAAATATCCTTAGAATTGTTGTTCATTTGTAACTCACGTTGCCACCACCTTTTGCTCGTCCTGGCGAATAGTAAGGTAACTTGTCCTTGTTGCTTTTTTTCCTCGCTGAAGATTCTTCAGGATCCTTAACACTCGTTTTTTCCTCAGTCTACCAAACCAAACATATCAAGATTTCATTGTAATTTCCTTAATTTAAATTGTAACTTACCTCTTTAATCCTTGGAAGCTCCTGCTTTCGTTTGTTTTTCTTGTACTCTTCACAATCTTTTCGTAATTGTTCCTTTTCGGCTTGAATCTTTGCGTCTTCCATGTGTCTTTTTTTCTTCAACCCACTTTCCTCCCCTGAATTCAGCAGATTTTTTGTGGAGCGCTTTGATGGAGAGTCCTCTAATTCCTTTGGCGGCGAAGTGTGTCTTCTAGGAGATGATTGCTCTTCTGAAATACCATAAGGATTGGCTATAAAGCGATTTTTTCGCTTTGAAGTCTCTTCATGACGTTGCCTATCTCTTTTTTTTTTTTTAGAATTGGACTGTTCCTTTTCGGAAGTTGTATAGTATTCGTCACGGTTTTCTCGCATTAATTTAATTGGTAGACACTTTCTTGGAAATTGACAACCTAGTGATGAGGTCGATGATAATGATTCACTACGTTCTGCATCAGTTTCCGTTCTGCCTGTTGCCTTGCGGGACGTTGAATCCGTATAGCCCAACGGACCTGAGTAATAGTCATGGCGACTGCTATCCTGGAAACCCATGCCTTTCGGTTTTCGTTTTCTTGAGCTTTCTTTGTTTTTTTTCTTACTCTGGAACAATGAACTCCAACAGCCCTGTTTTTGATGTTTTGTTGTTGGTGGGGTACTAGATGGCGGTTGTTCTTCCTCTGGTGGTTTTTCTGCTGGTGGCTTCGGTCTTCGTCGATGTTTACTTTCCTTTGACGATGCTCTTCGCATGCATAGACAAATGAGGAGTAAAAGGATCAGCAAGAGAACTGCCAGAAATGCCGCCACATAGGCCACATACATCTCATCATCGCATTCAATGCAATCTTCATTATCGTTATTTATTTTTGCCTTAGCTAAAATTAGTTCCTGGCCAGCTCCCACATAATCACTTTTTATATGTTTTTTTCTCTGCTTGGGCGAACGACTCTGCTTGCGGCTCTGTGTAACTTTTTTATCACATTTCTCGCCACCAATGTTCATTTCCTCAAGAGACATTTGATAATCCTTGGAATCTTCCTTACTCATATGCGGCTCAGGCTCTTCATCTTTTGATATCTTTGTTGCTTTTTTGGGACAACCAAGAGATTCAGAAACCTGTAAAATGCCACCTAGACCGGGATAGAATACATCATCCTTGTAATGAATCTCCAAATTGTCACGTATCCAGTTACGTAATTTGAGATTATATGTTCGCTGACTTAGTCCCTGAAATCGATGACAATTGGTCACGATTTTGAAGAATTTGACCAAAATGAAGGCAGAATTTGGTGACTGAAGATTGTAGATGCGTCGCTGACGAAAGGGTATAAAAATATTTCCCAAAAATCCATTATTATCTAATGGCTCTAAATGAGGCAATGTTACGATCATTTGTTCGACAATGTCTGCCTCTTTTGTAACATAGCTTTGGTCGAGAAGAGTACAGCTTGCAGCGTCACTTTCGCTGTTTTTACAATCCTCTATGCTAATAGGACTAATGGAAGTGTTTTGTAATTGTCCAAGGATATCTGCGGATGGTGTACGCCAACCACTTCCATTGGTATTCAGCACTATACGACACTGGCGATAAAGGGCCACCAAACGCTCCACAGTGCATAATTTGAGACGACCGGCATAGTAGGATAGCTGGGCAACTGGCAACAAATAAAATCTTAGATATCCTCCCAAAGCATCATAGTAGGCTCGTTGCAGCAATCGCCTCGTTTCGGCATTGGCCTTACGCTTGACAATCTGATTGACAGTGTTAAAGTACTTCATTAGCATATAGACCACGCTATCGCTGATCAGGCATTTGGGATACGCCTTTGGGATTAAACTTTCAAAGTCCTTGCGTGCCGACATTAATGCTATATCTTCGCTAGAAAAACATTTTTTTGAATAATCACCAAATAGATTCGTTCCAAGGAATTTCGATTCATTGTTTGTGCTCCGTGATACTTTTGCCGTGTCCTGTAATGCCTCGTCCTGTGGGTCCCTATAAAACACTTTATCTTTGTCACTCCCCCCCATCATTAGGGGATATGAAAATGCGGATCTGACATTAATTTTAGCATTTTCATTCAATTTATTTCTATATTGATGGAGTTCAGAGTTGAGCATTGATTGCAGCGTCAACTCATTTTGAAAATCATTTGGCACCTCCAGAGTGGATAGATCAATGCTGTACATGGGACAGCCGCCGGGTGCCAGAAAGAAGAGCCACAACGAGAAGGGCACATAAAAGTTCATTACTTTAGTGAAATGTCACATTTAGTTTTTTTTTTTTTGAAGCAAAACTCTTAATTGTAGATGTAGTTAACTAAAAAACAACAACACAGAATTAGCACGAAATCGCACGAACTTACCCCTCAAATGAAAAAAAAAAGCTGGATCAAGTGAATTTCTTCATCCTTTTCCGTGCCGATCCTTCTCGTTTTTGTAGCACGCGACACGGCCGAGATCGAGCGAAGTAATCTGGTGAACATTTGCAAATTGGTCGTAAAGGAGCTCTTAGAGCAATCCTTGCGATATGGACGCATGTTGGATTCGGATCATCTGCCATTACAGCATTTCTTCATTGTCATTGAACATGTTCTGGGTCATGGCTTGCGTACCAAAAAAGGCCTTCTGGGACCGCGCAAAGAACTTTGGGACCTACTGCAAAGTGTGGAGAACTATTGCCTGGAAGCGCAGGATATTACGGCCAGTGTGCGGGATTTGCCCACAGTTCGTACCCATATAGGGCGAGCAAGAGCTTGGCTACGCATTGCCCTAATGCAGAAGAAACTGGCTGACTATCTACAGAGTCTAATTGAGCATCGGGAGGACTCTCTGTACGATTACTATGAGCCACATGCTCTCATGATGAGTGATGAGGTGCGTGTGACGGGAACCATCCGTTATCGGTCTTTAATTTATCTCATCTCTCATCTTTAGATTGTAGTGATAATGGGCATTCTGGTTGGCTTAAATGTTATTGATTGCAATCTATGTGTCAAGGAGGAGGATTTGGACTCGCAACAAGGTGTTATTGACTTCTCGCTGTATCTACGCTCCAGTTCGAGGAATGCCGATGTCCCCGATGATGGCAATGGCAGTGGAAGTAATCCACCTGCTTTGCTGGACTCCACTGGACAGGGTAACATGATAGCAGTGCTCGATCAAAAGAACTACATCGAGGAGCTGAATCGGCATCTCAAGTGTGTTGCAAATTGCAAATATTTGCCGCTCAAGTTTATCTGATATATCGTACAAATTACAGCGCAACTGTTGGCAATCTTCAGGCCAAAGTGGAGTCATTGACCACCACAAATGCCCTGATGAAGGAGGATCTGGCCATTGCGCGTAACAGTTTGTTGGCCCTTCAGGCCGAAAATCAAGCTATGCGTCAATCCAGTCAGCCGATCTTAGCCAATGCCGAAACTGATAAGAATATCGAATCCTCTGAGCTAATTGAGGAACGTAAGAAATCCGCGGAACTGGAGAAAGAGCTTAAGCTTCAGGTATCCCTCAAGGCTGAATCGGATATGGCAATGAAACTGCTGGAGAAGGACATTCACGACAAACAGGACACAATTGTGTCACTCCGTCGCCAATTGGATGACATTAAGCAAATCAATCTTGAGATGTATCGCAAACTTCAGGTACGTAAGAGAACACATTTTTACATAATGTACATACATACATACATAACAAAAACAAAATTCATCTGCCCACATTCTCATCTGGTCATCTCGTTGGTCGTTAGTCCTTATTCTTTTTAGTTACTTTCTTTTGTTATTCATCATTTGTAACCCAAAAATTTGTGAAAACCCAAAGAATTTGGTCTTAATCCAAACACACAAACCCGTTTGAAATTCAACTAGGAATGTGAAGATGAACTCACACAGAAGGGCGAGATGGTATCTCGTCTACAAACGAAAGCCTCACAAATTGGTAACATTTTACAATCGCTAGAAAAGAAATATGAGTCAAAGCTCGTCGAGCAGCAGCAGCAACAGCCACATCCGGCCGGAGGTGGGGATAGATCCCCTAATACCAGACGTCAACAGAATTTGGAAAAGTTCGAGGCCCTCACCAAGAAGCATAAATACGACACTGGACCGCCCATGAAACGTTTGCATTTAAAGATGGATGGCATTCCTCCCTTTAATCCGAACAACTATCGCAAATCCCCCTCAAGTGCAGTGGCCGGTGTGCAACGGCAGGAGCCCCCGGATGCGGAACCGGCAACAGACACTAAAGATTTGAAAACACCCACATCGGCCAAATCCCTAAACGATGAACTAGCCGAGGCAGCTGCAGCGGTCACCCAGCACTTTAAGATCCCTGGCGGTGTGGATGGTTCTCGCAGCGATTACGTTTTGTCCAGAGAGCTGCCGGAAACTGACATAGCTGATTCTTAAGACGCAACATGTATACAATATTTACAATGTGCATAGTTCATTCAATTGATTTTCATTAGAAATGTCAGCTAAAAAATATGTACAAGTAGTTTATATACTTAATTCAAATATTGTGTCAAGTAATTTGCCTTTCCTCTGTGAAATATTTATATACATATAAATATAATAATTGTAACAGCAAATGAAAACAAAAGCATCTGCCTAATAACAACAAATATACCCTATATATACGCCTTTACTATATAGTAGAACAGAGAGATTATTATGTTATAGCATGGAAAGGCATTTACTATTAAATTGTTGACAGTTTTGAGATAATTGTTATACCCTTCCCCCCGCCAGCAGCGTAATAATAATGCAATTTTCATTTAACTGTATAAATCCGCTTTATCTGTAATCCAAAGAAAACTAAAACAAACTAATGCATTCTAGTCAAATACTAATAAAAATAACTCTAACTATAACTATGTTTATATTTAATCTCATGCGTTGAGGGCATCTGCATATACATACATAAATAACTACATATATATAAAATACAAGTACATATAATATACAGACTACTAAAAAACAAAAGAATAAATTGTATCAAATCTCGAGTCTTTCAATTTATACTGACTTACCAAGTAACTATATATGTATATATTAACTCCTTTTCTCCGAAGACGTACAAAATTATTTTTGTTCTATCTAATTGACAGGATTGTAATGCCTCGCTTACCCACAAAACGGAGCTAATGAACAAATTGGAGTGCCAAAAGGAAGATATGTCTAGTACAATTGAACAATTAGAGAAAAAGTAAGATCGGCTTTCTATGTATCATCTATGTAAAGTAGGAAGTTAATGGGGAGTTAGTGGGGAGTCAATGGTGGAGGTTTATTTAATTTTCATAATAAGTAAAAGCGTCCTTCAAGGCATTTTCTAAGAAATTAATTTAGACATATTCTTCCTTCGATCACTTGGTAGATCATACATATTCAGGATAGACACTATTTCCCAAGTGAAGAAGATTTTATTTAAGAAAAAAATGCAGTCCTCGGTAGATGAGTTGTCTAAGTGGCCCAGTCAATTAGGCAACTGAACAACGAGGATCCGGGTTCGAATCCCAGGCTAGTGTATGGATGTAGTTTTCGTCTAAGCCGAAGGCCAGAGTTGCCAGTGCTTGTAAAATATAGTTAGGTTGATAGTTTACATACAACTATATCCTATACTTATAATAATAATAATAATAATAATAATAATAATTTAAGAAAAAAAAAACATTATGTTACTGTGGAAACTTATCCTTAAAATCTTATCATTTTTCCAACAGACATACGCATGACAAGTCCAATCTGGGGGAGATATTAAAGACCACATCCCAAACCCTTTCCACTCAAGTTACTGCTTGCGAGGAGCGTGCTGCTCGGGCTGAAGCCGAGACGCGCATTGAAAGGGAATGGCGTATCTCGCTGCAAGAAAAGGAGCAAAAGCTAAGAGACAAACTAACGAATTATCAAAGCTGCTCCAAAGAACTAAACGAGGAGAAGCAGAAGAACGAAAAACTGAAATTTGACTTGGAAAAGGCACGAACTCAATGGTCTGAGGCGCAGACCACTTTGGAGGAGTTGGGCATTCAGCTGAGTATGAGCAAGCTTAAAATTTCCGAGCTGCAGGATCAGGAGAAACGTCACCAACAGCTAATGTGCGGATCATCGCAGTCGCTGCAAACTATGTCGGAATCGTTCAGCAATCCGGGCATTTGGGCACCCGATTCCATAGCCACCCATTGCACATCCTGTGCAAGGGAATTCAATTTGACACGGCGGAAGCATCATTGTCGCAGTTGTGGTGAAATCTTCTGCAAGACCTGCTCGGAGCATACGCTGCCCTTGCTAAATGCCCAGGGGCAGCCAGGAAAGCCTGTGCGAGTGTGTGACGCCTGCTATGCAGCTAAATAAAAAACAAAACATTCGTTATATAAATGTTGTATGTATATACTCTACGGTATTTGCCAGGACGCACATTCCCCATACAATTACTGGTAAATTTGTGTGTGCGCTTTTCTAAGAAAAAATTTTGTATTTTTAAAAATAACGTTAAATATGTTCCCAAATGCATATATTAATAAAGAACTACAAACAGTTGGCAAATGTACATAGTTTATAAAATTCAAATTCAGAACCATTACTTTATATCGATATTGGCGCCACCTTGCAATACAATTCAGCTGATGCAGCCCTAGCCTCCTATCGATAACTTTATCGACTGCAGTAAAGGAAAAAAAAAAGAAATTAGTAGAATTATCTTAATCCGCATTCTTTTATATATGCTTTATTTAAAACATGTAAAGATATTGAATTGCAAACAGAGCCACATGGTTTAGTTAGTTAACGAGACGCCATCCATTCCGCCGTAGACGTTTATTGGTTTTTTGTTAGTGTTTTTGTAACTTCAATACCATATAAGATCGAAAAAATTTAAAAAAGCTCCTCTGGCTGGCTTATCCTAAATTAAAAATAAAAAAAATGGAAAATGATCATATTATTACATTGCCCTCCGGCGATGATCGAGCCCGAAAGAGTTTACGACGGGTAATAACAACACATTCTTCTATTATTTGCAATTTGCATACATAATTTAAATTTATTTTACATGCCAAATTAGACTTGGAATCAGCTACCGCGTTGTCAACGCAATCTTATTATCTTGGCCATAATGGCATTTTGTGTGATGATATTACTATATCTGCCGGGCGATCAACTAATACGCGATGCCGATGGGCAAACTAAGCCAGCTCCCCAACCTTTGCATAGAGATAATGTACCACTAAATCCACATCATCATCCCAATATTAATAAGGATTCGCAGCCCCAGGTGGTAACAGAAACACCTGCTGTCGCAGATCGTCTTGCAGATAATATGATTAATCAAAATATTGTCAACGGCGATGAGGGCGCCAATGATAAGGTAAGTGCCGCACACTTCAGTTTATTGGGCATTAATTTAAGTTCCAATTAAACGATGGCAATAAAGATAAGATACGGTGCTAATTGCCATGACAGGTAGCGTATACAAGTCATAGAAATGAAAGAAAACCATAGAGGAACTAATTCTTAATCATTTTTGAATCACCAAAATAAAAACTAATCCCCCCGAGAGTCATTAGAAATAAAGATAGTGTAACAAATATTACGTGGCATTAACTATATTAGTACAA
Organism: Drosophila insularis; assembly: GCA_018903935.1. Lineage (NCBI taxonomy): Eukaryota > Metazoa > Arthropoda > Insecta > Diptera > Drosophilidae > Drosophila > Drosophila insularis. The sequence goes on from JAEIFP010002295.1 coordinate 7,643,742, forward strand.
AAAATATTCCAATGTTTACATTTTGTGTGCTTTCATATCAATATTAGTTTGTCTGTTTTTCTATTTGCAGTTAAATGAGCAAGTGGCTTATGGCGAACCTAATTCAGCTGAGAACGTTGTCAGACTGCCGGAGACAAATGCCGCCCCTGATAATGATAATGATGATGGCACAATGCTGGACAATGGAGCCGATGAGACAAATAATCTTGACAGCGAATTAGTGGAAAAACAAGATCAGACAGTTACAACTTTGAATGATCAACTCAACGAGGCCATTCAGCATCCATTGAAGTTAGGTGGTGTAAGTATTGTTGAGCATTTGCGAAAAATTCAACCTCTATTGGCTAAGGAGCAACACTTCCATGGGGCATCCAATGAGCGACAATCGGCGGTGGTGGCCGCCTTTAAGCATTCGTGGGCTGGTTACAAAAAGTACGCCTGGGGCCATGATAATCTCAAGCCAGTGTCGCAATCTTCACACGAATGGTTCGGACTGGGTCTGAGCATTGTTGATTCCCTGGACACCATGTACATAATGGGTCTGGATGAGGGTAAGTTTACTACCGTTTAAAAAAACCATTTGTGTTAAGTATTACGTGATTGCAGAATTTAAGGAGGCCAGAGATTGGGTGGAAAATTCACTAAAATTCAATACCAATCGGGATGTGAATCTCTTTGAAGTCACCATTAGGGTGTTGGGTGGTTTACTTTCGGCCTATCACTTGAGTGGCGACAAGATGTTTCTTGTAAAATCTGCAGAACTGGGAAATCGGTTATTGCCTGCGTTTCTCTCGCCATCGGGCATACCATTTTCGGATGTAAATCTGGGAGATTTGTCGGCTCATTCGCCAAAATGGTCACCGGACAGTTCAACAAGTGAAGTCACTACAATACAATTGGAGTTCCGTGATCTTAGTCGCTCGACAAATGTATCGATTTATGAACGCGTAAGTCCAAGGCATTATAAATTTCGTATCAAGTTTATACTAATTTTGAGAGACCTACTGATTCCAGATGGCCAGCGGTGTAAATGAGAAGCTCCATTCACTGGACAAGACTCACGGATTGGTGCCTATATTTATTAATGCAAATACTGGCACATTTCGAAATTATGCGACCATTTCTTTGGGAGCACGCGGTGATTCCTATTACGAGTACTTGCTAAAGCAATGGATTCAGACGGGTCGCAAGGATAACGATAAGTAAGTGACCTATAATAGTTTTCCACCATATAGGGCCATTTGTAATATTTTTCTTTTGGTCTCTACAGTCTCATCCTTGATTATATGCAGGCCATAGATGGTGTACTTACCCAATTAATGCGGCGCACTCCGCGTGAACATTGGGTTTATATTGGCGAATTAATAAATGGAAAGGATTTCAAACCAAAAATGGATCATTTAACTTGCTATTTGCCAGGCACGCTGCTTTTGGGTCATCAAAATGGCATGCCGGACTCCCATTTGATATTAGCCAAGGATTTAATGGATACGTGCTATCAGACATACACTAAACATCCAACCCACTTGGCACCAGAGATCACATATTTTGCCACAACCGATAAGGATGAGCAGGACATGTACGTGAAGCCGAACGATGCCCATAATCTGCTGCGACCCGAGTTTATCGAGAGTTTATATTATTTCTACGCATTAACCGGAAATCGAACGTATCAGGATATGGGCTGGCTTATCTTTCAGGCTTTCGAAACGCACGCCAAAGTTGAAGCTGGTTACACGTCTCTGGGCAATGTAAAGAACACCCAGAATACCCGGATGCGTGATTTAATGGAAAGTTTTTGGATGAGTGAGACCTTGAAGTATTTCTATCTGTTATTCAGTGATAATCGCAAGGAAATCGATCTGGAACAATGGGTATTCAATTCGGAAGGTCATCCACTGCCAGTTTACCCAACTGCATCGTGATCCCCGACAATGTTTTATCATTTGCGCAACTGAGTTGTGCCAATCTCAATGGGAATTCGATATCAAAATATCTTGATATCAAATGTTGCAACATTCACTTGCAACCCTATTTATTTCTTATTTACTTAAAGTGTAGCGCAAAAGCCAAATACTACGCTAAGCTAGAATTGCTTAGGATTAGTGTGTAAAACGAAGCGAAGCAATGCACTCCCCTCCCCCAATCACAACACAATTATACACACACACACACCCATACACATACACAACGGTCTACTTACCATATGATATTTGTACTGATAGCTGTTATTAATTTGTAATTATTTATTTCCTTATGCTAAGCACTTACAAAGATCAATGTGTAGCAGGTTTTTCTTACTGTTGTTAGTTTCATCTCATTAGTTTTAAATGTAGTAGTTTTCTGTTTTAAATGGTTTTTAGACACAGATATTATAATTTTTTTGATTGTAGCTACACATTCAACAAATTTATGTCAAATGAAAACATTAGTAAACAAAATCGAATAACAAGATTCTAATACGAGTATTTAATAAATATAAACAAAAACCCTAAACTAGTTTGGGATTGTCAAATTTGTTTTATAAAACATTAAATTTGTTTGTGTAAAATATCAACACTGTAATATTTAAAAAATTTTAAGCATGATCGGTGGAGCTATCTTTATTTAAATTAAAGTTAAATGCAATTTGTATATGTTCAAAATGTCTACTTCTTTAAGTAGGTGTGATTTTTACCAACTTGAAAATAAAAAACAATAAGTAAAATATGGGACTTGGAAAAAATTAAAGGTCCAAAAAAACAGAAAAGTTTTCATAACACGATCATTTGGACAACGATTTGGATGTGCTTTGGCTAGTCCTTGTCCATGTGGGGCCGATTGACATCGACCTGTTGATGCAGCACTTCGAAAATCTAGGAAAAAGCTGATGGCCCGACTTGTTTAATGCCAATAGTCGATAGAAGTCGTAAAGGGTTTTCCAAAAACCAAACAACATTCGTCCTGCGGCAGGATTTGCTCATGTTAGAGCTTAAACCCAAGAAAGTTGATTGATTTCGAAAGGACACATCTTTTTGAAGCCTCCAGTATCCGAACTATCGATCTGAATTCAAGGATTTCCACTATCTCATCCAAATTATTGCTCAAATTTTCGTAAGGATCTAAAAAGACGCACAAAAAATATAAATGTCTTTGTATCTTGGTTGTTTAAAGGACCGCCTTTTGTTACCTTTTGGTTCTTGGTAGTCCGCTTTGACTGGCAGTAAAATTTCTAGGATGTTTGCTTTTAAAGAAAAGCAAAAGATATCTTAGTCCTGAGTGCTGAGATATCAAGGACTTTTCCATTTTTTTTTTGGCCACTTGAAAATAAATACCAGTCTAAAATGTGATTAAACTTTACAGATCAGAATCTGATTAGGCGATCAGAATGTCCTGCGGTTAGAATAAAATCCTGACTTGGTACTATCGACTGAAACGTAGATATCCTGAAAAGTCCTTTATAAACTTACTTGGGGTTCTAAAACTAATTTTTCTTCTAAATTGAGAATTTGCCAAGTATTATTCCATTTCCACACTCTCTTTCCATTAAAACTTCTTTTGGCTCTGATTGCATTTTTTGTTTTTATTCACTTTCTCTTTTTTTTAATTTTGGGTATTGTTTGTTGCCTTTTCAGAGATGAGATTTACGTTTTGTTTGTTCTTTTTCCTCATGGTTTTTGTTTTTCGTTTCGTTTGTTATTATTATTTAATGTACTTAATGTTTATGACGACTATGAATGGATGGGCTTAATAAACTATGAAATATTAAACTTGATCGATTTTTCTTTATTTATTTTCTTAGTTTTTCGTTTTTGCTTGTATTTTGTTGTTGTTTTATTTAATTAATGCTGACGATACATTGTAATTAAAACTCGCAATGTTTCATTTTAAAAATCTTTAGGTTTTTGTTTTTTAAATTACATTTAGACACATTTAGCAGAACAATTTGTTTTACGATGACATTGTGTATATTGGGGGAGGGAAATAGGGTTGGGCTGGGCTGGGCTGATTTGGGTTTGCGTTTGGGGAAGGAGGCCGGCCTTCGATTATCCCACATTCAATTACAATTTTGATTTTATTTTTAAATACAACTTAAAACAATCGTTAAGGTTTTTTCAATTAAATTTTATTCAGTTTTCGGTCGCTAACTTAATTTATGCTATTTTATATGTTTATTTATTTATATTTTTTTTTTTACATAAAACCTTTATTTGTCTTTGAATAATAACTAGAAAGTGGTGCATGCTTTCATTGGACAAGTATGATAAGGGAGGAGGGTCATGGAAACGGGAGATTGACATGCAAATGGACACCGAAACGATTATGATTTTGTATCATATATCATTGGAGTCATTATGGAATTTGGCGGTGGCCTGAATAAGTTAAGCACGCATCTTGCTTACAGACTACACCTAATACAAATGTGGTAGTAGTAGTAGTACGTACGTACGTATCATAGTAGGTGTGTTTTAGTGGTGGTATTGAAGTATTAGTTAGTATTTCAATTGGTTGCTCAATTAATACATCATAAAGGACACAATTCTCTGTCTGTCTGTCTCTCAAACTCTCTCTCTCTCTCTATGTCTGTCTGTCTGTTTGTAGGTCTCTCTACACAATTCACAATTCATTTGGATAAAGTTTTGTAGTTTTTATTTAATTTAAGATTTTGTTTTGTGTTTTTTTGTTTTTGTTTTTGTTTGTTTACAAGCTAATCAGACATCTATATATTTAAAACGTGGCACAAATCACAAGTCAGATTTGTCGCAAGATCAAGATACAATTGATACGATTCGTTATGTATAAGATATTACATTTAATTCAATAATTTATAAATGGTTTAAACTAAATTGGCTAAAATTGTGATTTTTGAACTGCTTTTGGTTTGCTTCGTAGTTGTGTTTTGTTTGCCATTCTTGTTTTGCTAGTCATCATCCTAAATCCCTAAGATCATTTCGTATTTGATGATACTGATGATACCGAAATACATATATAGATATATATACATATATCTTTTTGAATTGAGCACGTTTAATGATTAATTTAAGTTTCATTCTTTCATTTCCTTGCTGTTGTAATATCAGTAGAAGAAGAAGAAGCAGTCAGTTGTAAAGCGCTTTAAATCATAGTGTTGTTGTGGGTGTATTTTTTTTTACAATAAAAATGCTTAGCAGTATAATTTAAAGAAATATTATTTACAATCTGTTTCCCTTTCGCTTGGCCTTGTCTTTGCTGTAGCATTATTATTATAATATCTTAGCCACATGCATGGGTCTAAGAATATTCTTTAACAAAATTGGCAACACGATTTATTTATTTTGTGGGAGTGTAAAAACTTAATTATTTTATGAATTATTATCGTACAACCAATTTTTTCCATTTTGCGCGTTCTATTTTGAATAAATTTTCTAACTTCACTTAGTTGTTATTGTAGCTACATCATTGTTTATCCTTTATATTATTAGTTTCTCAATTTTAGTGGTGGCATTAAATGCCATTCGTCGTTTCATGATCAATTCTTCAAGGTTCAATTGCTTTTTTATTGTTATAGTATAGAAAATTTGCCCCCATTCAAATTGTTCCATTGAATCTTTTACAATCTAGTCATTTGTTTTTCTGTTTTTGTTGTTTTTTGTTTTTTGTAACAAGCAGCACTTGACAAAATTTTGTTGTCTGTTTAACTTGACAAGCAGCACTTGAAAACAATTGTTTCGTATTGTACAATTCAAGTTTACATACATTGGACTAAATACACATAAAAAAAGAAGTAGTAGACAAACAAGAAATAAAAAACAATTCATGCTACAGGTATATTAACTTAGGATCTAATAATGTTGTACAGATCAGGATAGATAGTATATACTATGTACGTAAATGGAACTCATCTTATTTAGTACTGGGTGTGCGGAGATATGGGGGTGGGTGGGTGTAGTAACATCAACTAAAATGAACTAAAAATAGGTTCCTGTACAATTGGCAGTTCTTGCTGCTGCTGCAACTGCTGCTGTTGCTCATAATGTGGTGGCATTGAACTCAAGTATGAGACTATTGGAAACACTTTCGGCTGCGGCCGTCACTGGCCCAAGTCAAGAGGTCATTATTGACTTGACGGGATCATCTAGTCCGGCGCCTACGCAACTAAAATCATTCATCTGTCCCATATGCTGAGCCTGGGCTTGGCTTAGACTCTGCTGTTGGTGATGATGATGATGATGATGATGTTGCTGGTGCAGATGTTGTTGCTGCTGCTGGCCAACATTGTGGTTCTGTAGCAATTGATGATGATGATGATCTAAAAGCAGATTGCCACTATTGTCCGTCACCGCCGATGCAGCTGAACCAGCGCCGCTTATCAGGCAATCACCGATTTCATCGCCCAACGGACGCCGACGTGTACCAGCAACGTGCTGCTGTTCCTGTTGTTGTTGTTGCTGCTGCTGCTGCTGTTGTTGTTGTTGTTGGCAACTAGGCAAATTGGCCGCTTGTCGTTGATCATCTAGAATGCTGTCACCAAGAAATGAACCCAACGAGAATTGCAACGAATCGCCGCTGTTCTGGAGATTGAGTATGCTGTCGATGGCACTGGCCACATGGCGACTAATGTCATCGTCATATTCTCCGGTGACTACAGATGTTCCACCCATGTGATTGACGTGCATTTGCTGCTGTTGTTGATGATGTTGTTGCTGCTGGTGCTGTTGCATTTGTTGTTGCATATTGTGTTGTTGGTAATGATGTTGTTGTTGCTGCTGCTGTTGTTGTTGTTGTTGCTGCTGCTGCTGTGGATTCATCATACTTGTATATGCCTGATGATTGGCAAAACTATGTTGCTGTTGCTGTTGCTGTTGCTGCTGCTGCTGCTGTTGTTGTTGTTGCTGTTGTTGATCCATCCAGCTGGCTGATCCATTGACAGTAGCCAGACCATCATGTAAGCCAAGCATATCCGTATCCAAGAGACCATGTTGGGCCACCTGAACATGTTGCTGCGACGACATGGGCGAAGAAGAGGTTGACGATGCCGTGCATAGACGCTTGCTGCTATTATCATCCTCTAAATCGCTGCTGGAGCCTCCCATCAATTGGCTATCCCAGTGGCGTTTGCGTGACTCACTGCCATTAACCACCAATAGATTCTGTGACTGGCTTTCGGCTGTTGTGCTGCTACTTGTCATAAAATCACTGTAATGAGCCTCCATGCTTTGCATCCAACGTGGATTGTTATTGCAATTCAGTTCAATGTGATGTTGCTGCTGCTGCTGTTGTTGTTGTTGTTGCTGCTGAACAACCACAGTTTGTGCCTGTTGTGTGGCATATTGTTGCTGCTGTTGTTGTTGTTGTTGCGGCTGCTGCTGTTGTTGTGGCTGCTGCATAAATCCCGCATCTGGTGCCCACATATTTAATTTGGTTTTATGATTAGTTGCCGGCGATTTGGAATCACCAAAAATCTCATCCAAATTGGATTCAATATCATGTGTATCATTACTATTCTTTACATCCAAATGAACTGGGGATTCTCCAAACATAGCCTCCAGACGCGTCTCCACCGATTTCTGGACATCGGAGTCACTGTTAAAGAACTCACTGATGGCGGGATGTTGATTTTGTTGCTCCGTCTCGACCAAAGCGACCACAGGTTGTTGTCGCTGACCACTGCACGATGAGTTTTTCGCCGAATTGTTGGTGGCCACATTGTGGTCACTACTACTGGCACAGCTGCTGTTGTTGCTGCTGCTAATGCTTTGATTACTTTTGTCAATGCAGCCATTGGGAAAGAGATCGGCCATGTGATTGGTGGCATTATCGAGAAAGTGTTGTTGTTGCTGCTGAGGTGGCTGCGGCTGTGGAGGAAGTGCTGCATGTTGTCCATTGTGTTGCGGCAATGACTCATTGTTTATCAGATTTAGTTCATTCTGCAAGCAATACCAGCCATCCTCATGATCAACATTTGGTACCTCATTTGTTTTGATATGTGCTTGTTGGTGGTGTTGCTGTTGTTGTTCTTGGTGTTGTTGCTGCTGCTGCTCTTGACTCTGTGATTGTTGTTGTTGTTGTTGTTGTGCCTGGGTCTGGGGCTGAGTCTGGTCTAGCATTGCCTTCTCACCATAGCAATTATCCTCATCCATTTTATGTTCTACCTTTTTCATTATGAAACTTGGCGTCAGTTCGGATTCAATATCAAAATTATCAAAGTCCTTTTTGATATATTTCGTTTGGCCCTTGTTTAAGGGTTGTTCCCGCTCCCGCTCCCTTTTCACAACTGTTTCTTGGATTTCTGTTTTATTCTCCTCAAGCTTTAGTTGATGTTGCTGCTTCGAGGAAGCAGGTTGTTGCTGCTGCTGCTTGTTATAGGCCGTATTTACATCGGCGCTATTCTTGAGCAAATCAAACGTATCCACTACGCCGCCGCCGCCGCCATCAGAAGGGTTAATAGCTGGTCTATCTTCTGGCTCTAATTTGATTTCCTCTTTCACTTTGGCATCTAATACAGGAATATCCAATGAGGATATTGTCGCCTCATTGGCCTGCACCACTTCTTTCAACTGTTGATTGAAGTCCTTAATGTCATTGATTTCACCTTTCAGATCGTCAATCATTAATTGTTGCATCTGCAGCAGTTCCGAAGTGCGATGAGGTAACTGTGAGGTGAATGGTTTTCTTTATATTCTCTTTTCGTTAAACTGCTGTGGGGCAATTGACTTACCGTTGACTCCTGATAGAGTATTTCTTGGAATTTTCCATTAAGCTGACGGAATTTATCTTGGAAACCCACAGCCGTCGCCTCGAACAATTCATCTTCGTCAGAGGGCAAGTCCACATCGTTTTCGTGCATGCAATGGTATCTATAAATATATACATATAATTAATCGATTTCTTTTCAAGTCAGATTTCTATTGTTTAACTGACCTTATTAGGCGTTTGACAGCCTCATCCTTGGTACGGAATGGTTTCACATAGTCAGGCTTTAGGCAGCTCTCTTGATCCACCTCCAGTTGGCGCACAAATCTGTAGAAGATAATTCTATTAGTGTTGTCTATTTAAATGCTAGATATGGAAATCAGTTGCTCCAAGTGTCTCTTTCTATTGGAGGCTCGTTAAATGGGCATTTTTCAACCAACTACTCACAAGGAGAGACGTGCAATTTTTGGCTTCGGTGTGGGCAACTCATCCGGCTTGCCTGGCATATAAATAGGCACGGTGGGTAATGAAGGCATTAAATTGCTTAGTCCGGGAGGCAGTAAAGTTGTAGTAGCTACTGCTGCTGCATTGGTCACTACTGCTGGAGCTGGTGCTGCTGCTACTGTTACTACTGCTGGTGGTGGTGGAGGCGGTGGCAAAAGCTGAGCTTGCTGTTGTTGTTGTTGTTGTATTGGTTGCTGTTGTTGCTGCTGCTGCTGCTGCTGTATTGCCTGTTGTATGGTTGGTTGTTGTTGTTGCGGCTGCAATGGCGGCATGGGCAACAAATTGCCAACAGACATTGATATGTTGCTGCTGGCATTATTATTATTATTGTTGTTGTTGTTATTGTTGCTGCTATTGGCCATTAGATTGCTGGATGAACTGGCAAATATAAGCGGCGGTGGTCCACTTTTATTATTGATAAGAGTTGGTTGTTGTTGTTGCTGCTGCTGCTGCTGTTGTTGTTGTTGCACCACTGGCAACAAGTTAATTTTCTGCGGCAATACAGTTAGAGCTCCATTGGGTTGTTGTTGCTGTTGGTGTGTAGTTGCCGAATTGAGTTTACTGCGTTGTAAATTAGAGTCCTTGGACGACTTCAGTTGCTGTTGTTGACCCAAACTTGCAGAAGTTGTTGCTTTCTGTTGTGCCAATTTCTGTTTATTGATCTGCTGTTGCTGCTGTTGATGTTGCATGGGATAAATGTGTATTCGTTGGGCGGCATTTTGTTGCTGCTGCTGTTGTACATTGACGACTGTTGCCGCTGCTGTTGTTGTTGTCGTTGTTGTGGAATGATTATTTGGCTGCACCACATTGGCTGGTATCACAATTGCATTGCCAATTGTTTTCACTATCGTCTCACTGGATATTTGCTGCTGCTGCTGTTGTTGCTGCTGCTGCTGTTGGATCATCAGACTAAAGCTACCATTGCCATTGGGTGTCGGCAATATGCCCTCCGGTGTGGGCACTTCCTTGCCAGAGGCCAAAATACGATGTTGCTCGGCAAAGAGTCGCTGGAGGGCTACATTTATCTCGGCATCGGTCATCGGTTTGTTATATGCGGCAATGACATTTGCATCCATGTCCGGCAATGATGTCGATAGGGTTGGCAGAAATGTTTTATTCTGCAGCTTAATGTTGAGAAATTGTATCTGCATCTGGACTTGCTTAAGGACCTGTTGCATTTGGGCAGTTACTTGAATTGCTTGGACACGAGAAACAGTACTCAGTTGTTGTTGTTGCTTGGGAGGTTGTTGCTGTTGTTGTTGAGCTGGCAACACCTGCAATTGAGTCACAGTATGTACTGCTGGAGTAGGAGGAGGAATCGTCACTGTGGGAGCAGTACTAACCACCGCCACTGTCGATCCTGATGCAGTGGTCAGTGTTGTATTAAAGTTAATTCGTTGCTGCTGGTGTAATCCAATAGAAATGGGTTGTTGTTGCTGCTGCTGCTGCTGCTGCTGTTGTTGTTGTTGCATGGGCGCCGTCACTCCGATAAGTTTCGTACCACTTGTCGTCTGAAACGGTTGAATACTGCTACTCATTGTGGTCGTTGTTGTCGTCGTGGTCTGACTGGACCCGGAACTACCCACTACAATCATATGCTTGCCACTAGCCACATTGGGTTGAACAATTTGCACCGGATTGTTGTTGGGTTTCTGCGACAATGGATCCAATTTGGGCATTGGCTTAACCACACTGGCATTCTTCAGATTGGCCAATTCAGCGGCTGTTGATGTGGCTTTAGGTTTACGCACTGGTTTCTTCTTGGCCACAGCTCCAGTGGTGCTGGTGGCAGCACCAGCTCCCGGCCCCGTTCCACCAGCTGCAGCATTCTTCGCTCCCACGGGCTCCATTTTTGCTTTACTTTGATCAATAATGGGAGCCACATTGGCCACCTGTTTGGTCACTGTTGTCGTCGTGGTGGTCGTACTGGTTGTCGTCAGTGTCGTCGTTGCTGTCGTCGTAATGGCCAGTTGTCCATTACTTATCGGCTGTATGGGATGAACAATCTGCTGCTGCGGTGGTTGAGGTCGCAAAGGAATCGTCAGCGTTGTTGTCGTCGTGCCGCCGGCAGTCGATGTCTGTGGTGTGGGCGGCAGCGGATTAACATCATTAAAGTGCAATTGGCCCAGTTGTAGGCACTGGGCCAGTTGCTGTGCATTGATGCCAGCGGGAGCTATCAACAGACGTTCGGTGGGTCCAATGGATGCCGCTGTCTGGCCAGCACTCATGGCGGTTATTTGATTCGTCACACTGTTCAGGCAGAACAATTGCTGTGTACTCGGATCAATGGGTGGCAAAGCAATATATCGCTGCTGTCCATTGCTGACTATCGGTGCTGTCTGCGTACTCTGTGGCACTTGTTGAGTTTGTTGTTGCTGCTGCGTCTGCTGCTGGACCACCACTTGCGATGTCAGCGGTAATTGGGGAAAAGTCAAGGTGGCTTCATTAGCCTTTATGGACATGGCCGGTGCCTTTATGGTGGTGGTGGCCGAAGGATGCACAGTTGTTGACATTCTTCTGTTGGCAACTGAAAGCGAATAAAAGACGAAATGTTTAAACCAATTCTTGTTATTATTCGAGTACTAAGTTACTTACCCTTTACTTCGATCTTTGGAGCGGGGCTAACTTTGGGCAACTGCTGCAGCACTGGTTGGGGGGCCTGTATTGTCTGTGTCTGTGGCTGTTGCTGGGGCGTCTGTTGCGGTGGCGCTATCGTCTGAACTGTTGGCTTATTCGGATCTGCCCGGGTTGGTTCATTGATAATGGTTACATTGGGCAGGGCTCCTTTTAGCAGCGCCTGCAGAATCAATTGCGATTGATGATCTTGTGGATTGTTGGGATCATGGCGTAGGATCAATCGTTCGCAATGCTCCGATACGGCCAGGGTAAGGCTTCCAGTTAGTTGTGGCACCAAAGCAGCTGCCGTGGCTGGTGATCCCACTGATATGGATAAATTTCCTGGCATTCCCGTTAACTGCGGAGGCAACATGGCAGTCGGTGCTGCAGCAGGTGCCGCAATCGGAGCTGTCAATGGTGCAGAAGGCGGCGTTGCTTGGGGAATGGTCACCAATTGCATCTGTCGGCCATCATTGGACAACTTGATGGCCGTAGTTGATGATGGCTCGGCACCAACACCACCACCAGCGGATGCAGCTTGTGTTGGCTGAAACACCAACTGTGTGGTGGTCTGTTGTGGCTGAGGCGGATTTGTTGTTGCTACTGATGTTCCCGGTGTACCGCCCATTACAGTGGCACCCGGCGGCAGGATGGGCATGATTTGAATCTTATTCTCAACGGCACTGCTAATCGGCAGTGTTGGCTGATGATGATTCTGCACTTGGGAGATCTGTATATTGCCTATCTGACTGGGCACTGCGGTTGGATTATTTGTGGCCAGTCCATGGGCCAGCATCAGCGTGGAACTCGGAGTGCTGCTGGTACTCACTGGAGATGGTGCTACCGGAGTAGTCAGTGTGATGGTATTCACAGTGCCATTCCCAGTGCTAGCTGATATAATGGCGGCGGCGGAGGTGTTGATGTTACTACTATTGATGGTTGTGGTCGTAGTTGTCGTCGTTCCTGGATTTATGCTCATCGCAGTTGGCTGAGTGCTAATGGTTTCCGTTTTTTTGGTATTCCTTCTTACGGCGGGTTTTCTACGTGGCTTCACGGCAGCTGTTGTCGATGCAACAGCTGGGACAGGAGGAGGAGCAGCAGCCGCTGCTGAAGCTGCTGGCTGAGTCGTCGGCAGGCTAATGCTTATCGTTGGCGTTCCTCCTGTCGTCTGGAGCGTGCTCGTGGTGGTTATTTTGGCTGCTGCTGCTGCGGCAGCTGCTGCCGCCGCCGCCGCCTGTTGGGCCAAATGTTGTTGGGCCTGTTTCTGAATCTCCTCGGCTGTAGGCAAGCGTGGTGTCGATAGGGTGTACGGTGGTAAAGTTGTAGTCGCTCCCACTGTCGTGGTGGATGATGATGTGGCATTTGCATCGCTTGGATCAATCTTAATTAGGATATTTGGTATTTCGGTGGCTTCGTTGGGCGGCTGTGTATGCGACGGCTGAGGCGCTGGTATTGTCAATGTAAATGGAAGACCATCGCTGCCGTTCTGGTGCGGTATAGAGATCATGATATCATTGGAGCTAGAAGCTACTGCTGGGGCTCCTGTTGCAGGCGTTGCTGTTCCTGGCGCTGGTACCGTTTCATCTGCTGTGGCACTGGACGCCATCAGACCTGTGCCATCCAGACCGTAATCCTCATCATCATCGTCGTCGCCGGTGATGCCGCAAAATTTCATCACATCGCCGAGATCAAGTTTGCCATTGCTGGCACGTTGGATATGCGTTGGAGGTGGTGAGGGGGATTTTGCTCGCTGCTGCTGCTGCTGCATCGTTGGTATGGGTGTGGGCGTGGCCGATATGGCTATCTTTTGCGGTGTCACTATGGACGACGACGTCGAGGTAATTTGTGCTGGCTGTGTCGTAGTCGTGGAAACAGCCTGAGCCGCCGCTGGTGGCTTTTTCTTTCGGGGACGTGGCTTCTTTTTCGCTTCAACTGGCGGCTGCTGTTGCTGAGCCTGTTGCACCTGGGATTGTGTCTGTTGTAGCTGATGTTCCAATTGCTGGATTTGTGCCTGCTGCTGCTGCTGTTGCTGCTGCTGCAACTGTATCGTGGCCATGGCAGCTTGTTGTTGCTGTTGTTGCTGCTGCTGCTGTTGCAAAACCGGCACTGGCACCGGCGTGGATTGCCGCAGTGGCTCCGGCGTCACAGCCACCGGAACATGCGCTGGCGATGATTGAGTAAATAACTCCGCTGTAGTAGCACCACCACCGAGTCCAGTGCTTGGTGCCTGCGGCGCTTGAAAGGCAGTGGCAATCTGTTGGATATGGGCTCCATTTAGCTGATTTAGATTTATGGTGGCGCCGCCTAAGCTCTGCTGCAGATGAGCCGGCAGCTGGGAGATGGCTGTCAACCCATTTGGCATTTGAATCTGGGCAGCTGCCAGCTGCAGATTCTGCAACTGGGCAGCCACACTCTGCCCCAGGAGCTGGGTATTGATGGTTGCCGTTGTAGCGAACGGCTGAGATCGTGGCGCCTGCGCCTGTGCCAGAGCCGCGTGCAGGCCACTCAACTGGGTGCCCGTCTTGATGGCGCTTTGGAATTGACCGGCAGCTGCCGTCTGCTGAATGAGGTTCGCCTGCGAGGACACAAGGAAGGTGGGCGCGGCAGCCAGCTGCATGGTAGCCCCATTTGTGCCCACAATTCGGAGCAGCTGCTGCTGCGCCGGCTGAGAGAGTTGTGCCTGGCCCCGAGGATTCTGAATGACCAGCGAGGGTGTCGCTGTCAATTGTGGTGTGGGTGGGCGCAAGATAAGCTGCACTCCCTGTGGATTCTGTTGAACCAGTACAGGCATTTGGTTCAGTAGCAACTGCTGCGGCTGGGCACTTGTCGCCGGGAGTAGAATCTGTTGTTGTTGTTGTTGCTGTTGCGTTGCATTGGTCGCCTGATTGCCGGCGGCATTGGACGTGACATGTTGAGGTGACTGCGAAATTTGTGATTTAGTTTTGGCCTGTTGCTGTTGTTGTTGAATCGACTGCGTCGTTAGCTCCTGTTGCGGCTTGGGCAGGATCTGTTGTGGCGTTTTACTTGATTTTGTTGTGGTGGTACCGGTGGTGGATGTGGTTGGCAGGGCAATTGTCGCCGTATTGGTGATAAAGCGTTGCTGCTGCTGCTGCTGTTGTTGCTGTTGTGGGTGATGTTGCTGCTGCTGCTGGGCTTGTTGCTGCAATTGAGGCTGTGGGGCAGTGGCTATTATCTGACCTTGGGGTCCCTGAATAAACTGAAACACTTGCTGAGGCTGCTGCGGATGCTGTTGCTGCTGCAATTGTTGGGTTGTGCCGCCCGTTATTGTGAATTGTTGTGGCAACATCTGCACGGCTTGTGGTGGCGGTTGCGGCGTTGGTGGCTTAATAGCTGCTGCTGTTATCGAGCTACTCGGACTTGGTATGGGGCTATCAGCTATCAGTGGACTACTGCTCTGATAGTGATGGAATTGCTGTTGCTGCTGCTGTTGGCTCACCAATGTGGTCTGTGCGGTGGCTTTTTTCGCTTGACCTTTTGGGCTACAAGCCACATTTGCTGTCGCAAACGATGTGGCCGGCCCCCCATAGCCGCCGGCTACTGTCGTTGTGGATATCGACGTGGGAGCTGCAGCGTTGCTGCTAAAGATTTGATGTGTCAACTGCTGCGGGTGATGAAGTTGTTGTTGTTGCTGCTGCTGTTGTTGCTGCAGCAACTGTTGCTGGCTGTTGTTGTTGGCCCGTTTATTGTTACCCTTCTGCAAACACATGGATATAAATTATTATTATCCTAAACATATTGAGTTAAAATGATTTTACCTTGTTTAGTTGTATATTATTAGAACCCACAAGAGTGGCATTTAGCTCACTGCCAATTGCATTGGCAACTCCCGCTCCACCGATACCGACACCGCCGGAACCTGTTGTTGTTGTGGCTATCAAACCACCACCAGTTGTCACGCCAATAACCGTGGTGGCTGCCGCCGGCGATTGAGAGGGACTTGGCTGAAAGACCACTGTACCAGCATTTGGACTGCCATTGGTGAACTGATGTATAGATTGTCGCCTGCCAGGCGTCGCCGCCTTGCGCTCCTATTAAAAAAAGTATTGAAAAATGTTGATCCTATTGTGTTTAACGGAAAGAAATGTTTATTCCACTTACGTGTTCCTGTGGATTGCTGGTAACGTTCAATTGATTGCCACCGGCTACGAGCACCACATCCTGTGGAAACGGTGAGAGCGAGGGTGATGGTTGCAGACGTGGGCTAGCTGAGATCGATGGTGATGGACTGGGCGTCAGAAACGGACCCGGAGGAGACAATATTCCTAGGAAAAAAAAATAATGTAGAAAAGATGTAAAAATTAATAACCATTAATGAAAATTCAATTTGCCTCATATAGAAAATTTAGCAGGCGTTGGCAAAAGGTTTTTGTTGTATGTATTAGGTTTTTGTTCAAAATTATTAACCCCCTTAAAGTAGGCAACAGATTTATGTACAGTTCGGTAGCTTATTAATTATTAATTCTTCACAGTTGTTGCCAATTGTATTAAGTTAAAATTCTTAAACTAATCGAATGGAAATATAATTGAAATTCAAAAAAAATGTTCTTCATTGATATTCCCTTTAATTAGCCAATTTCAGTCACTATTAAAGGTACAGTTAGTTAGTAGATGAAATGAAAAACCTCAAAAGCAAAAAATTTGAGACGAATGGAAAACTGAAGCAAAAATTGACGCTGGCGACGACGACGAAGTTTTTTAACCGAGTGGAGAAGGGAGGAGTAGGAGGAGAAGAAGACGAAAGAGCAGCAGCAGCTTACTTTTGGCTGCTGACATGGATACATGTCGACGACGAGATGATTGTACAGATGGATGGATGTATGGTTGGGTTTGTCATGGTTTTGGCCTGCTGCCTGCCTCCTTGATGGCCATTTACTTGAGTGTCTGTGCGCAAAAAATTACACACACACACACATATACACACTTGCAGTGGCGTTGGCGGTAAGCGGAAGGATTCAGAGGGAGAAAGGAGGGAAAGAGGGGGCAAAAAGCAAGAGAGCGTTGAGTAGTAGATCACGTTATTTTGCATTTTATGCAGAAGCCAAACGCCAGTTGTCCGCGTCGCGAGATGAATCCTATTTACAAGGCACACAAACAACTTTGCAACTGTGTGTATAAACGTACACACACACACACACACACAAATACAGAAAGTTGCACTCACAACAGTACTGAGTGCATGTCAAAGTCAGTAGATATTTTGTCGGACGAAGGGAAAAAAGGAAAAAAAAAAAGGTGGTTTTTTTCTCTCATTCCCTCTATCTACTCCCCTTCCTTTTGGCAACAAATTCTGTAGCCTTTTATGACCTTCTCTACCCACACCCATATCCATCGTCTCATACTGTTGCAGTTTAAGTTACCTTTGAAGGCAATTTACCTTTGAATTAAGCCAAATCTAGTTGCAGCACTTGCCCTAATGGATCAACTTCTAATTAAAAATAGGTCTCACAATAACCTTACCCAAATTTATTATCGACTTTCGAAAATTTGTTTATTTCGAAGCTAATCTCAGTAGCTTATCAACCTGATAGATCAAAATTCATAAATATTATGAAACTTAATATATTTTTAACTAGCTAGAAGTAGGATCATCTTTCATTAATATATCAGTAGTTGCCATTTCTATTTATTTAATGAAATTTGCATATATAGAAAGAAGAAAAAACGAGGAGAGAACCAAGCGTCATAATCATGTCGTTTGAGTTAAGAACACTCAAGTTCCCAGCTTTCAGGCGAGTCGGTTGTTGTTGTCCTTTCCTCTAGTAAATTTTATGTCAAAGAGAAAAGAGCGAAAAATAATAATATTTATTTATATGCGAACACATAGACACACACACACACGCAAGAGGGGGGGGTGGAAGACTGAAAGAGAAACTGACAACAGAGCCTCCAACATCGTTGCCGTTGGCTACAAGACAACCGGGAAAAGAGAGAGGTAGAGAGGGGAGTGTTGGCGGGAGAAAAGTGAGCCCCACCTTATGCTTTCGCATATATTTTATGTATCAGTGTATGTGTATGTGTGTGTGTGTGTTGTATCGTTGTGTTCTGTATGCGTTTGTCTTTGTTGTTTCATTTATTTGGTTGACTGGTATGACCTCAGCCTGGCGTCCCATTTCCCCACCCCGTCCGGTTTCATCCCGTCGGCTTATGTCGCGTTCTGTTCTGTTCTATTCCACCGTCTGTCTGTCTGAATGGCGCTGCCAGAGAGGACTCCTCTGCTAAGTAGAAGTTGTGCTAGAAGCGCCGCCGTTTTGAAGTTTTCATCCTGTGTGTGTGTGTGTGTGTGTGTTGGTTGGGTGCGGGGAGTGTGGGACGCGGGGTATGCGGGTGAGTAGTCAGTCTGGCCTGGCTGCTGCTGCTGCTACGTTCATTCTATTGTCACATTTTGCAACAATAGCAGCCGTGCGCGAATCGGACTTCAAAAAGGATCCGAGTAACCGACTAACAACAACAACAATAACAAGGAGTCCTCCTACTCGCTTGCCTTTTGCATTGGTATATGAACTGTTGATGGTGTTATGGTGATATGTCGGTTCATACATATATATACAGCCTCTTAACCACCACCCCAAACCAAACCAAACCAAGTCCCAACCCACTTTAGCCCCTTCTTGCCCAGTCGCAACGCGTTTATAAGTAGAATCATATATAAAAAAAAAAATGTTTGTGAAAAAAAGAAACAATGCCCAAGCAGCAGGCAGCAGGAGGAACGGGCAAACGGAAGGCATATAAGACAGAGAGCTTGAAGCTTCTGGGCTCCTCGTGGAGCGGATAAAAATGAAATAAAAATCGATAAGTAAAGGCACATTTGTATATGTATGTATGTGATGGTGCCTTCTTCTCCTCGCAACATGCATCATGGGCCAGAGAGTTGAGCTTAAGTGGAAAGTACAAGAGGAGGAAGAGAGAGAGAGAGAGAGAGAGAGAGAGAGAGAGGTATGAAGAAGACGAACCACGGTGGCAGAAATGATTTTGCTAGATGATTGCATGTACACACACTCACACACATACATATAAAAGAAAAGTATGTTTATCTTTAGAGATGTATGTATGTATGTTTATTTGTTAATTTTCTTGGAAACGTGCTCAACATCAAATCAAATTACTAACAGTTGGCAATGTAAAGGTCTAGCTCATTAGGACAAACAGTTAATTAACCAATATGAATACCTTTAAGCAATAACGTTAGCTGATCTTAGACTTATGGATATATATATGTATGTGAATGCCTATTTGGTGCGACTTGAAGTGTATATGCAATATTCAATTAGTTAAAACCGTTTCCGTTTGCAGGTGGAAGAAAATGCAATTTCAATAATCGACACATGGTCAATTAGAATAATGCCTCTACTTCTGCACCACCCCAACACCACCACCACCACCACGACTATCAGCTGACGAGAGACCAAAGAAATCCAAAACATACCCCGCCATGGCCATAGTCGCCTTACTCCTCTATCCTCCAATTGCACACTTCGCGCCACTTGGAACAATTACGTTAAACGCAGGTGAATGAAATATTTATTAATCGGCCATAGAACGAACATGACAGGCAGACAAATAGCTCTATATGTCTATATATACATACATACATACATGATTATGTATGTATATCCAATTAATCGATCGATATGCTAATAGGTATCGCAAACCAAACTATTAAGTGCAAACTAATCGACTTATTGGTAAAAATACAATATTTCACAGCTAGAAAACAAATGGTACCATCTGTTTTTTTTTTTTTTTTTTTTTTACTTAATCGAGATTTAAAATACATTTTACACTTTACTTTATTCCATCTTCCTTATATCAGAAATCAGTCAAAAGGAAAGAGAAAATAATTATACATTTCTGTAGATTTCATTGAAACTAAGGTTGTAAATAATTGCCCTGCGGCACTGCTTAGTCAAAAAATAGTTCCTGAATTCAAATTGAAAAAAAAAAACGTTGAAATATGTGTGTAAAATGCATTGGAGAAGGAAAAGGAACTGCCAACAGTTTGAAACTTCCATAGATTGACTTTTTGTCGCTTTGTTTATAATTGTGTGTGTGTGTTTTGCGTGTGTGGTTTTGGTGGTTTTACTTAAACTAAAATTTGCGGTTTAAATTAAACCACATTTTTGGAATTGGTTTTTGCGACAATGACTGTTTATTCAAATGCAATCAACAGGAATTGGATAAGTAAGCGCATAGAACTCGTGAGGGCTGAGAGCATATGCTGTGTGTGTGGGGGAAAAGTTTTCTTTGTACTTGGATTGTTTTTTTTTCTTTTTTCGGTCAAAGGTAAAAATGAAACGAAAAATGTATCTATATCTCTATTTGTTTTGCTTTTCCGAATGGTGGGAAGGCGTCAGACTGTAGGTAGGTAGGATGGGTGGGTGGTTGACAAGGTTGGGAGGTTCAAGTTGGTAGCTGGCAGGTCACACGAGCGCGCATTTCTTCACAATTTACGTAGTCATCGTTGTCGATATGTTGGTGTTGGTGTGTGTGTGTGTGTATCTCACTCTATATTGATGTATCTGTATGTGTAGTATGGCCCAAAGACGTGCGCTTTACACTTCTGCGCCCCAAAACGAGCCACAGCTACAAACAACAACAACAACAACAACGGCCAAACATCATTTTGCACGCGTGCTCTTTTAGTGCTATTCTGTAAGGGGGCCACACAACACACAGAGCATTCGGTATATATATATATATTTGTGAGGGGGGGTCTGTGGGTGGCTAGAGGGCGCCTTGAGAGGCATCTTTTAGATACTCACTAAATATTTGCGGATAAATGGTGAAAATTTTGACTGCTTTTTATACACTTTTCTACAAGAGAAATTAAATGAATTTTTATTCAGTCTTCGCACTTGAACTCTGTTGTGGCTTATTAACACAAACACAGGGAGATATAGAGTAAGGACGATATCAAAATCAAGTTATTGAACTTTTGATTATGATTGCTTTCACACACAAACAATTCAAAACACACAAAGCACACATTCACACTCGAACACACCGAACGCACCGTGGAGCGAGCACCGTAGTAGTTGATTAATTTTTATTTACTGTCGATGATAAAAACGTTGAGTGCGTGGCGGCGGCAAGGACCGACGAAAAGGACACGAAATTCATTGCGACCCCGGCACGTACATACGTAAGACTAGTCGTCGCGCCTCGAATTGCACTCAACATTTTTATATCCCCAACAAATATATATACATATAGATACTCGTATTCCTCTAACCAACTCGGCGATGTTCGCGTTTCTTGTTCTCGTTCTCATTCTCCTTCTCGTCCTGCTTCGCCCGCCAAGAATGGAACGAAAACAACAGAGCGCAGCACGGCGTTGGTGGGAAAAAAATAAAGCGAGAGCAGCGAGCGCCACAAAAAATGAGAGAGGGAGAGAGAGAAAGAGGGCAAACAACGAAACGAAACGTCAAGAAAAAATCGAAACCAAGTGGCAAGACAGAAACAGGCTTAGGAGACGTGTGTGGTACACCAAACACGTAAAATCACTTAGTCCCAAGCCAGAGAGACAGAGAGAGAGAGAGAGTGAGAAAGGACATTCAGCCAGCGTTGCCACATAGGTATAAGTATGACTACATTGAT
Organism: Drosophila insularis; assembly: GCA_018903935.1. Lineage (NCBI taxonomy): Eukaryota > Metazoa > Arthropoda > Insecta > Diptera > Drosophilidae > Drosophila > Drosophila insularis. The sequence continues at coordinate 7,665,129 of JAEIFP010002295.1, forward strand.
AATGATAAAAATGGCAAATTGGTCATCATAACAGGTGGTGGTTGGATGGTATATAATCACTTCAGGGCTAATTAAATAGACTAATCAATCAAATTGGCACAAGAATTATTATGTGACATTAAGATTCAACATATTTCAAAGGTAATATTAATATTAATACCAACACAAAACACATGTTTACATGTGATTTCCCTTTTTAAGCATAAACAAGTATACCTTCTTGATCTGTAGGACATTTCCAAACCTCTTTCATTTGAATTATTATCTATAATATATAATCTATAATATATATTACATTTATTAATTTTTATTCTTTTTTTCCAAAAGTACATACATATATCTCAACCAACCTTGAAACGCCATCTAACGGTGATAATTGACATTTTTTAAGGTTGCCAACATAAAAAAATGCATAAATGCCTTACTAAAAATAACAAAAAAAAAAAAATACAAAAACTGTCAACCAAAACACGTGAAATATCGCTAGATAAGAGAGTAACAACTCTCTCCCTTACGCTTCTTTTCTCTCTGTTTTGCTCTCCAAACAGAGCGAGAGACTCTCTCGTATTCATGTGCGCATCCACCACCACAAAGTATCCCCAATTTCCTCCTCTTCATCTTCTACTACTACTACTACTAAAATAATAATAATAATAATAGCAACAAAAACAACCCTCGAAAATTTGTATACAGAAATAATAATACCAACAACAATATGAACACAAGACAAAGGCAACTGACAAATCAAAATATGGATATGGATTATTATTCCACACAAAAGAAAATCCGTAAAACGAGAACGAAAAACAAAAATGGGGCACACACACTCACAAGTAGCAGACATGGCTAAGCAACACCAGCAGCAAGACAATGAGATATTTATAAGAGGAAGAGATGCCAATATGAAAAGGGAAGAGAGATAAAAAGAGAGTACAAGCAAAATGAAGTTGCTGCCTGCTGCTAAAAGCAATTTGCATTCTGTAAACACTTTCAAAGAAAACCTGTTACTATTGGGCAGCTGCTCTCCGCCTTCCCCACCATAATATTCTCCCTCCCTCGTGCATAAAATCTCACCTTTGGTGTCTCTTCTTTTTTCACACTTGATTTGTGTCTCATTTGAAGTATAAAAAAACAAAAGATTATTTCTGATTGAATGTTCTTCCATATGCAGAGTAAATATTTCAACGCCATTCAATCAAAATGCAATTAACACACTCGCGTGTATGTGTGAGCCCACTAATACCTATACACAAGATACAAGATAAACTATCTCAATAAAGTCAATAAAGACAACAGAGCATGAAAACCTAAATAAAAGTATTCTCCCATACACTCACGCACACATACATACATATATACACATAAGCACACCTTGATTACAGTTGTTGTTGTTGTGGTGGTTGCTCTGCTAAATGGAGATAAAGATATGTGTATATATGGTATACAAGCAGATATGTGTATCTTGTAGATACGTTTAAGAGAATCAAAAAAGAGACAACAAAATATGTTAGTTGTTGTTGTTCTTGCTGTTGCTTATGATGATGACGGTGCACCCAAAGTGTTACAAGTAAGACAAGAGTTAGAGAGACAGAGAGAGTGAGAGCGGCATTCAAAATTATGACACAACTCTTTGTGAAACAGTAAGCAAAGCTGAGAGATGAGAATTGGATTTGCCTGATAATAATAATTTCACATCGATACGTATACGTAATATACATATATTTAAATATTACGTTGATTAGACTAGTTACATTTTTTGTATTATTTCTCAACAAAGCTGAAAATTTCCTACTTATTAAGAGTGAAAGAAATCGAAATCAGTCGAGACGTCATTTTATAACATTTGTATTTTCCTTTCTAGTTCGAATATTAAAAATTCTTAAAATATTGTAGACATACACAATTATTTAATGAGCAAGTTCACATAGACTGTTAATAAAAAAATGTTTTCTTATAAAGGCCAATCCAATCCATTTAGGACATTACATCACACAACAAGAAAAGAGATTCGTGCTAATTTAGTTTAACTCGTAAAAATTGCTATGCAATTGAGATTTCCTGTTTAAGTGCAATTAAAAATTAACTTGAAATCAAATTGTAAAGATTGGCAGCATTAGGGTGAGAGGGCTCGTCTGATCATAGAAACTGCATTCACACACAAGTCCATATGTAGAGACACATATGTTTCTACATAAAAGGGCCACCGAGTCGTCGACGTCGTTATTCAGTTCCAGTTTTTACTAAACTGGCGGAGCAATCCATTTGTCGACTAATTGACATACATCAGAACCCACTGAAGTGTGTGTGTTTCTGTGTGCTTAAAACGCAATGAGAAATTATATTTTTAGCTTGTGACTGGAACTGAAACTGGGACTGGCCTGGCTCGATCTCCCCCGTCTGGCTGTCTGGCAAAACGACGACGAATCAAAACGTGAACACTTTATTAAAGTGGATTGTAAAAAGAGGGGGAATAGAGACAACAAAACGTCAGACTAGGAGGGATAGCATTCAAATCAAAAAAACTCTTATAAGAAAAGGAACAGTGAACACTCGTTACAAACGAATGTTTCTTTCATTTACCAACTATTTATAGACATTTGTTAGATGATGTACTCTAAATTCTCAATGAGCCGCATATCCGATCACTATCATTCGCCTTCCCTTTACTCTCTTTTTCATAAGTGTTGTCATATGTCAGCGTGTCGGATGTCAGGATGACAGGAACACTGTGCAACAAATTTTGGGGTTTCTTCTTCATGAAAAGAACGAAGGAGAAATTAAATGTAAATATTTAAAGTTTTAGGGGAAAATTCTACACATAATTGACTTGAATTTATATTCCTGCAGAACGAAACATTGGAAGCAATTGAAATGTCTGAATCTCTAGGATTCGACTAAACTAGATCATGGATATAAAAAATGTGTTGCCATTAATCCAACGAATATATATGCAAACTGTTGGATAGTGTAATTAGTCGTTTCTTGAGTGACAACAGTGTGGCGCTCGATAGCCATACTTTCAATGTCGTCTTCATCTTGATTTATTCCACTCAGAGGGGATACGCGGAGGTTTGCATGTACCATTGCATATTGCTCTCCCCAAACTCTCTCTCTATTTTCCTCTGGCAGTCTTTTGCATCCCCCATTCAAACTGCTGTTCGTCTGTTGCCGTCTGCAGCTGTCTGCATTAATTAATTTCTCTGGATGCATACACACACACACACACAGAGAGAGAAGAGTCCTTTTCCATCTAAATGGATAGACATTGCATTTGCTTTCTGTGTGCGTGCATTGGTTGTGTAATATCAAATACATACATGTACATATATTTGTATATATGTTTAAATATGGTATATCAAATTGGAGTATAGCTATAGCTATACAAACAAATGCGTAACAAATATTTCCACATTGACATTCATTTAAAGTATGAGAAAGGGGCAAAAAGGTGTCTTTTGTATACAGATGTATACATACATACATATGTATGTATGTTTATACATATTTATCTATTTGCTTTGATCTTTGTCAAGCATTATAAATGCGTGCATAAACACACACCCAAATGGCTATGGCTTTATGCTAAATTAAAGCCATTTTATCAACGTTAATTTTATTAAAATTTTTGCATTATTTTCGTAAACTGATTTTCAATTTCCATTATAACAAATTTTTTTTTATCAAAAAACAAACAAATAAATTTAGACAGTTTCGATCCATTCTCTGATTTTGACCTGGACAAGTTATGTTTTTGTATTTTCTTTGTTCTTAATTAACTTTTTTAAATAAAATCATTAATTCCTTTTTTATTAAATGTTAAATGAGTGGTCAGGCAAAGGTAGTTTTTCTGTAGTTTAATTCATTTTTTTCATTGTCAATTTTTGAAATCTTCCAATTTTTAAATACTTGTACATATTTTTTTTTTTAATTTCTGTGAAAATCTTCTTTGACGCCTAAAAGTTATATTTATTAATGATTTTAAATTTTGAGTTTTATATATTTTTGAATTTCATTTAAATGATTCACATCATTTCATATTAATGCATATAGACAGTTGGGCGTAGAGTGCCCTCTTTGACTTCTTCTCTCCACCTTTTATTGTATGCTATTCCGCTGTTAAATACTTAAGAGACAACAAAATAAACGACGAATTGTCATAAAAGGTGGGTGGCACTTTATGTATTTGTCAGTGTGTGTGTGTGTAATTGTGATGTTTGGTGAGAACATATCTGTGTTGGTTTTGATTATGTTGATTACAAGAAAATGTTAAATATTATTGCCGTCGTTCTTATTTTTGTTGTTCGTTTCTTTTTTGTTGGCTACTTAGCTTGTCAAATGTTTCTTTGCCGCGCACTTGACATTAGCAAAGTCATAATAAAAATTTCCCGCGAGAGTCACGCACGCACACATACACATACATTCATATGTACACATACATATGCAGGCGTAGCAGTTTAGAGTGGAGCTTTAACAAATTGCAAAACAACAAAAACAAACTGTCTGCTAAAGCACTTCACAGGCATACATACATACATACATATAGACAGAGCGAGAGTCAGCGAGACAGACACACAGGCAGAGTCCACAAAACGGTAAAATTGTCATTTGTGTACAAAACGGCGAGTACTCCCGCCGCTCTTACTCACACACACACACTCACTCACAAATAGATGGGTAAGGTGTAACCCAGCCAGGCCTACGAGGGGGGGAAGAGTTACTCGCATCAAAAATAAAACCTACGTATGGTTTGCCGCACGTGAAAGTCAACGAACTGGAACACACCGACCGAAGCCTGCACAACCCCCCCTCCTCGTTGCATTCATTCATCCTTCACCTGACACTGGCCCGCAACTCTGCACAAACTCTTCTTGTCGGTCCAGAAAAAACAGAGAACGAGAGAAAAAAAAGGGCCAAACAGTTGGTGGTTCAATGCATGCACCAACAGGTCTACCAGTACAGGGTTCTTCTCAGTTTCCATCGACCATTTGCCGTTAATTTGTTATTGTTGTGTGCTAGGAAAAACCAAAAGTCCAGCCATGTAGGATCAATTTCTCAATTGAGCATAGAATGAAATAAAAACATAAATAAATAAAAGGCATAAAGAGTCTAGTCAATGTGTGTGTGTGCGTACATACATACATACATATGTATGTACATACATACATATATGGCCAATTGATTTTTTTTGTTTTCTTTGCCATCGACTCTTGCGGTGGTCCCTGAGCTGTAACTAATGGTGATGGTATAATGGATAGGATTGCCTGCCTTCGCATTGAAATCAGAATCGTCGATTGGTTAGGGAATTTTATGTCCCCTCGCGGTGCATTTTTTATGATCTACAAAGATTTGGATTTTTTTCGGGGTTATAAAAATTGAACTAGAGTCGAAATGAGTCATTACAATAATTTGCCCATAAGAATCGAAATAAATGTTAAAAGTAGATACATACATATGTACATAAATAAAAGTAGATCATCTATTTTAAAGGATATTCAAGGAAAGTAGCACAGTGAAATGCACAATAAGCAAAACCATTCTTTATATTTTTTAGATATAGATAGATATTTTTTAGATTTAATCAAATTATACATAATTATCAACTTACATAATCTATCAACTTCTCCTGAATTTATATTCATTTCATTTCAATGAGTTTTTTGGTTTTTAAAGTATAAAGTATGTTGATTTTATGTGCAGAACGTGTCGTGAAAGGACAACGAATAGATTCAAATGGGAATGGGTAATCTACGTGTCTAATAATAGAACAAATGGACACCAATCTGAACTGAAAGGAGTTGTCTTTTTTTTTTTGCAACCCTTTTTATATTTTGGCTTCTTTTACTTTTTTCTTTTTAAGGTTCCACATTCATTTCATTTACTCAATTTCATGCCATGAATTACATTCAGAATGTACTTGAAACATCAAAGGCAGACACACACACAAATAAAACGGGCAGGCGAGCGGTGAAGGCTGCCAGAAATTTGCGAGTTCAGGGGGCAAAGGGCAAATAATCAAAAACCATTGAAATTTTATGAGTTTCATTATGATGTTTATTAATGTGAAATTTACTCGATAATTTTAAGCATGTCCCCTTTTTTCTAGAGTCCTTCTTTTAACTTACTACACCCATGGCCTGTGTGGTCGTCCCTTTGCTAAACATGTCAGGCATGTAATTAGATTGTCACACAGTGCAAAGTAGTCGCAGTTGCTCAGTCGTTGATTGTCATTTCATTTGAATGACCATTATGTTCGCTTCACTGAATTTTTATTTGCAATTGAAATAGATGTCAAGTTTTAATGGATATAGAACAGTTCCCATCGATATTATATGAAGGATTGATACAAAATAAGTGAAGGGAAAAAAAAACAGTCACAACAACGTTTGATCTGGTAATTCGAAAGGAACCCTTTTTGCAAAAAGGATATTAATTAAATGCACAGCAAACAATTTGAATTCCCGGGAATATACCAACAATTTTCTTGTGTCACCGACGCTGCTGCCGTCGAGTCAATGTGTCATCTCGTCAGTTTTGGTGGTTGGACAACTCGTCGTATACGCAACATCAGGCAGGCAGGCATGTGACCGCAAACAACAGGAACAAAAGGATGCCTGCCAGGCAGCAACAAAGGACATTATTATTATATGGCATTTGTGTAAAATGCAATGCGGACAGGACACATGGACCCATGGAAACAGGAAAACACGCACAGTCAGACACACACATAGACTCTCAAAATGAATTGAAGTAAACTCTACACAGACACAGGCTTAAGTTTCTATTTAAAATATTGTTAAATAGATATACATATGTACATGTGTATATCTATGTACATATGTATGTACAGAAATGCAATTAAAACAACTAAAATATAGTAATTGCTAGTAAAAACTCCCTTAAAGGACACCTCTATGGGAAAATGTATTTCTTTTATTACTGTATTTTCGCCCTTTTGTAAATAAAATTTTTGAATGAGGACTCAAATTTTTTTTTACTCTTTATTTAACAATTTTTACTACAATTTTTTGATAAATGACAAAAATTATTTTTTAAAACTTAGAGAGGATTGGGGGAGAAACTAGCACACAAAATTTTAGCCAAAATGTTCTCTATTGATCTCTCAGCCCCGTTTTGGTATGTCTAGCCAATGCCAGCGGCAACAAACTGCTGCCGCAGCTGTTTGCAACATTTATGCTTTGGCAAAGTATTTATTTATACGTGTACATATTGACGTGTGTGTATGTATGTATATGTATTTGTATTTTTGTGTATATTATCGATTTACATTGAATTGTTTGGAGCTAAACACTGCCAACTAAATAAAAATATCAATAGTAATAATATGCTGTTAATTGATAAGACAACAAATACATAAATACATTAAATTTGTTTATATTTATGTAGGGTTAACAACAATGAAATTGGATAGATGAGAGGGAGAACTGAGAAACTGTGTGGGACAATATGCATAATTAAATCTAAACCATTGCAATATGTTCCGGAATCTCTCCTAATTTTATTTAAAATACATTCCTTATTCTAGAAGTACAGAGTTCTACGAGAACAATTTTATAAATATTCCACCAGAGGTATTTTTCATGCAGAATTCAAGAGCAGCTACCACCTTAAAGAGCAACAAAAAAAAAAACGATACCAAAATGGGCGATTTGTCGAATGGTGGCTAAATGAGACTCTTCCCTAGAGTTCATCCCTCTTCCCTTTCCCCACTAATTTAATCCTAATATTCTAGTAACTTTTTTATTTTTGATAATTTTTTTTGTCACATATTTAAACAGATGAATTACATTGTAAACATAAGTATAGTTGTCCTTAAGTTATCCCCGTATATTCTTTGTATACATACTTAAGAAACAACTTTACAATGTTAGTGGAAATGAGAGGTCAAAATACATTCACAATTATTTAAGTATTTTATATATTATTTGTGTTTTTTTAAAACATAAATCTCTCCAAGCCAGTTTTTGGGGAGTGTTTATATAGGTTTCAGGCTTTATCGCAATTTCTGCAACCGATCGGTCGAATTGATTACTAATATACTGAAGCCAGCTGTAACCTAAATCTGTTTGCATATTTTTTCTTTCAATTTATTAGCTCATTAAAACCATTAAATATATATATTTTTTGTTGAGTGTCACAAACATTTAAGCTTATTCGATTTACATACACTCTCTTTGCCTTTGTGAAAATGTATGATAAGCGCAGCAATTAATTTTGCATTGTTGCTTCAGGCCTTTTCTTCAATGGGTCAGGTGGGTGGTAAAAAAAAAAACATAACGAAAAAAATTAAATATTGCTGACAGTCAAAAAGTTTTTTTATATGGCCTAATAAAAGGCTGCCAGCAAGCAAAAAAAAAAAGAAATTAATATAACCTAAAAAAAAAAAACAAAACAACAAATTGTAAGTAAATTATTAATACATGTTGATGCTTTTCATTCATAACGCTGATGGCCTTTGCAATACTCTTGTACGTGTCATAAACTGAATATTTGCTTTTTTCTTCTCGTAAATTTCAATATCCGTTGCTCAATAAACTAAAATAAGAAAATGATATTCATTGCTTGTGACGTTTATTTAATTGTTTACGATTTACTTTTAGAGTAGAGGCAGACTGACTGTTGCTACCTCCGATTTTCCTCAATCATCATTCCACCCCATCATTCAAGAGTGAGTTCATTGCCATCATCAAACATGCAAAACAGTCATTTTACTCACACAAACACACATCCACACACCAAAGAGAAACATATCCAAGTGGCAAATAATTTGACTTGAGCCACAGTCAAACAACAATTTGGCCAAAATCAACATAATGGGGAACTCAAAGTTAAATTCTACCAAAAAAAAACAAGAACAGCGAATTCAAAACGAAATAATAATAACAATTGCGTTTCATTTATTCGAAAGCTGGAATTGTTAATTTTAAAATGAATAATGATTTTTTAATTAATATAAATCTAGAAGAGTGCATATTCTTGGAAAAATTGTTTATGCTTAAGAGATCAGCATATTTTCTATATAATGAAAATTTAAACAAATTCCTCTGTTCTCGTCTATTGAAAGTTCCCTTATTTTTGCAACAATCAGGAAATTTGTTTACATTTATTACATAACTAAAAACTGAGGCGTCAATTGACGTCTTTTATGTCTGGAACATATTTTTTGATGAAATAGTCAGCTTATTGATTGCTATTTTACAAGTGTTTCTCGTATTTTTTATGACGCAAATTTTACGAGACGACTATGAAAAAACGGTGACAATGTTCCCTTAACAAAGTGTAACTGTTTTATTTTTTTTGCCTATTATTATTATTCTTATTATTACTATTAGCGGGTTAATCATTTAGTTAACCCACAAATGTCAAAGCAAATGTTAATAACGTAAGAAATGAGAATACATACTAAAATGTATACTATAAGTACATAAAGTAATTTCACAAAGCAAGTCGGTCCCTCCTAAACTCTACCTCTCTCCTTTTCTCTCTCTTTGCTCCTAGCACCTTGTAGAATATTTTCATTTTATGGCTGTTTGTTGTTGTTCTTTTTGGGTTCTGCTTCGCTGACCAACACAGGGCAACTTAGAGCATAGGTGGGAAACGGTGGAACGAGAATATGTGGAACGAGGAATAGGAGTAGTAGAGGAGCTCTGGAAAGTTAGTTGGTTAGACGGTTGGTTCGCCCAGTTGGTTGCGCTTTGATTGCTTTGTGTCGTCGTTCTCTGGGGCCAAAAATGGCCAAGTTGAGTGACTGCGGCAGCCAGTTCTACATATATATATGTATGTGTGTGTTCTGATGATGCCTCAAAAGCTTTATGTCGGAAATTAGTTTTAATCCACTTCCTCTCTCTCTCTCTCTCCCCCTGGTTTTGTCCGGCAGAGGCAGGTCACATCTTTGGATTTTTATGAAGCAAATTTTATGCTTTATCGTGTATTTGAAGGGCCTTTAACTTACTTAGATGCCGTAATAAATAAATAAATAGAAACTTGTCTATGTATATACAAAACTCTGGTGGCCAAGTTGTCAATTAGCCTGTCACGTGCGCGACGACACTAAATATCATTTGAAAATCTCTTTGGCATTTTGGCTTGGAAATTATCTTAAAAGTCGCTTCCCCATTTCTATACGTGCGTTCTAGGCATTTCATTCCATCGTTTCCATCTTTGACCGTAATAACCCGACCATGGCCCGGCCGCCTGCCGCTCCTCCATTTTTGTTAATGGCATATTTTTTCTTTTCTAAATAAGGTTTATTACCTTTATAAACGTTGAGAAGTGTTACTGGGAACGAGGTCATTAAACCTCGATACAAGATATGTGGCCAGAAATTCAAATTATTTTGTGTAATTCAGTGTTATATATACCTGTAACAAAAAAAGGGAAAAAGAGAGGTTAATTTAAATATTCAAATTTGATTTGCTTATAAAATCTGTTTACTACCAAATAGTAAACGAAACAATACTGCAATAACAGATTAATTTAACAATCCAATAGTATTTTAATAGTAAGTCAAGTCTCTATGAATCTTGAATTTTTTGAGCAATTTCCATAATTTAATTTAACAAATTAAAGTAGTTTCTAACATTGGCACACAACAGATAAAACTATAGACCATAAATTCTTTTTTCGGAAATGTTTTGATTAAGAGATTGAAGTGTTAGGTAATTCTTTGTCATATTTTCTAAAAACAAGCTGCATCATTTTTTTTATAGTATTGTAAAGACTGCAAAAGTTAATTGAAATTTTTTATTAGATACCATTAAAACAAGAAGGCTGAGTTGTGTCATAAAAATAAATAAATTGATTGACTTTTCAAACGTCATCATAAAGAGTCATAAATAGAGTTTATTTGCTGCTTCAAAAGTGAAGAAAATTATCTTTTTAGTTTTGTGTTAAGTGCTGCTCAGTCAGTTATTTTAGACAATTTGGCATAAAGAGAGAAGAGCCCAAGAGAGACATATACAGACATGCATAAAGACTACAAGACAAGTTCAAACAAACCTGTGAAGGTGGTCCAGTATGAAAAAAAAGGTTACTTCAGTTTCACTCTCTTGTTATGTTTCTCTTCGCCTCTCTCTCTCTTTCTATCCGTCTATCGTTCTCTCTCCCACTATCTTGTCTTTTGTCTCAGTCTGACCCAAACACAATGAGAGGCTAAATGACAGATACACACATATTCACTCAGGGCTATTATGGTACAGGTAAAGAAGGAGAAGAACACACAACAACAACAACCGAACGGGGGAATGGACAATGGAAATAACTTTCAGGTGTAACTCTGTTTGTGTGTGTGTGTGTGTGTTCTTCGGTAAAACAAGAGGCAGATGCATAATAACAAGAACAAAAGCAACGCGACTAATGTGAGAAGGAAATGTTTGAGAAAATTGAGATTCGAACAGTCAAGACAAACGACAAGAATAAAAATAATTGAAAACCAGGGTTGCAATAACTGTGTTTTTTAAATTTTCTATCTTTTATATAAAAGGGAACTCAAAATCCTCAATATCGTTAACCTTTTTTGTATAAATATTATTAGAATATGAAAATAGAAATAGAATTACAAATTATGTTTACATATCTTTTGTACAACTCTTTCAAAAGATTAAGACACTAATTGGCCAAAATCTTCTAGCGTATTAAATCCAAAGGTGAGTAATAATAACCGAAAACAGAAATGAGGATTACTCCCGCTCTTGTGATGTAAAAAAAAATCAAATGGAACTTCAGAAATGCTGAATGCAGCTGCAATGATGGTGTGTGTGTGTGTGTATTTATGTGTTAAAGTGGTATCTTTTAGATACATTTTTACAACAGGTAATAGGTTGTGCTGCCAAATGCCTGAAAATTGGCCAAGTCAAAGGAGGGCTAAGTGCCTGGATCAATTTTGGTTTTTCATCTCATCGTGTTTCTCCTTCTCTGTCTCTCTTTCTTTAGGCGATGCATGCAGTTGAACTACCTGTAAGTAGCAAAAAACCATGTGTGTGTATTCCCTTAACCCCTCGCTCTCTCTCTCAGGCTGTGTCTTTGCTGGCTTTGGCATTCCCTTTGTCAATAAGCTTCTTTTCGCTTTTTGTGGATTTTTCTCCTTTTTGATTTTTGGTTCTCATTGTGTTCCTCTTGTTCTTGCTCAGAGACTGGCAACAAAAAACAGCAGTAGTAGCATCAACAGACTGGCTATAGCCAGCAGGTATTGTTTAGATCATTTATATATATGTAAACTCGTGAGTAGAAGCAACAGTGAGGCATCCGCCCATGGCAGATGGTTTTGTTTTTTCTTACCTCAACCTTCGCCCTTATCGTAAGTCTTGTTACTGCTCCTCCCTCCTTCCTCACTCTCGGCCCATCTATCTCTCACTAACCTTCTCGACAACTGTCTGTCTGTCTGTCAGCCAGTGAGTTAGGAATTGTGTGTTCCCTCTTAGTTTGCCATTTCTTGTAATCATTATCGACCATTACATTACATTATGTTTGCTTCCCTCCTACATATGTACATACATTCATATAGTCAACATGGGTTAGAAATAGCTGAAATACCAATTTTCATCCCAACAGCTTTCAAATTGGACGGTCAGACAGGAAGACTATATCGGCACAGCTTCTCTGGTCAAGAATATTTATTATATATATTCTTGGGGTCGTTTCCGTCTCTGCGTTACAAATTAATTTACAATTCATTTCTCATCTTTCACTTTTGAATAACTCAGAAAGTATATGCAACAACAAAATTAGATTCAATAAAAAAAGAGGCCTGTCTCAATGTAAAGTTTCAAAGTCAAAGTCCTATACATACATACCTACATACATATGCGAAAAGTTTAACTTTTGCCTAAAAATTAGGTCAACAAACTTGGCTCGGCCTAAACTAGCTGCAACAATACGCAAATTATTTTAGTTAAAATACAATTTAAAAGAGCGTAGTAGTCTTTTCTTTAACGTTTTACTAATGGCGAGAATTAAACATTTTATATTATTACTAATTAATAATTGCCTTAACTTTTTAAATTTTAATCACAAGATCTTTATTTAAAGATTGCAATAATTTCGCATTATTTTTTTTTTTCGGTCCAAAAAACCAAAATGAGAAAAACCAAGTAAAACTTTCAGTTACCACGAAACCAACGACACTTGTATAAATATTTATCGTATGAATTTTTAATAAAGTTTCTACAAAAAAAAAAGAAGAAAAATCCAGAGCAAGAGAGAGAGAGAGATATTGCGGCAAAGTCAAGTAAAAAGCCAGAGGCAAAGAATTGCCAAGCGTAGCAGAAGTCAAAAACAAACTTTCAAATTTAACGAATATTGTTTTATTCCAAACAACTGGCGGCAGACATTTTATGCATGATATGTATATGCATACGGTATATAGAGAAACTGTGATGAGAGTTCGAGTCTTTACACACAAAACAACCCATCTATCCCATTAGCTGTATATTTTGTTACTCTTGTGCTGAATAGATTTTTAATGCTCATATGAATGAATGTCAAGTGCCATTGTCAAAGTCTAGTCTACACTTGACTGATTTTTGGCCAAAAGTGGGGGAGGTGGGGGGAACGCGGGGGCTGGGGGCATGAAAATGGGAGGGGAAGGCTGAACAGAAAACGGAATCATTCGACTGTAATAAGATGCTTTTGAAAGCTCGACAGGCGGTAAAATTTGTTAATAATGCAAATACACACAGACACGAACACCCACACACAAACAGCATTGTAAAGGAAATGCATGTTCTATTGTGCAAACATTTTGTCGAAATAGGAAACACGCTGAGTAAATAGCAAATACATTTACATATATGTATAAATAAGCAAGTGTTGGGCCCATACTTATGTAAACCAGGATTAAATTTCTCAAAGATATCAATACCAAATGAACTAAAAACAATGCCTGGTGATTTTAATTATCATGAAAAAGATTATTCTATCTTAAAGTTGTATTTTAATTAATTTGTTGATATGGCAAAATCATGGACGGATCCAGAAAATTTTTTTGGGGAGGGTTTTCGATTAAGGCCTTTTGTCACTATGAGACGAAAAAAGTGAAAAATTATTCGAATTACTGACGTGTCGGGGGGTGTCCCTCTCGTTGTTATTTTTTGTCATTAAATAAAAATAACATATTTTACTCAATTAAATGTTGTTGTTTCAACGCTTAACATAATAAATAACTAAGACTACTCATGTTTGACACTGTAAAGAAACTCACTCTAAAGATTATTTTCGTCATTCTTCACTCCAAAAGTAATGAAGATTTCTATAAATTAAGATATTTTCAATAATTGCGATATTGCAGACGTTTTTTCTAGAATTAAGTATTATTTTTATTATTAAATAAATTAAAAGGTTTTTAATAAGTTACGTAATTTTAGTGCTTTAAAGGATTTTCACAACAAAAATTTGATAGAATATCTTGTACATTTTCAATTTACAATTTAATTTAATTTACAAACATATACATACCTATTATATTTATGATCATATAAATAATAAATAATTAACTTGAGAGGAAGAATACATTTTTTACTCAATGCAAAAACATTGGCAGACTATACACAAAAATTAATGACGAACGCCCACGAACACTCACATATACATGTAAAGAGACATTTGTATGTATATACAGCATCCAGTTATAGGCTAAAAGGAGTCGAGAGTTGAGAGTTTGCGCGGCAACCAAAAAACCTGTACACAAATTATCTATAATAAAAATGCAAAACTTTCCGTACATGAGTATGTATGACTGTGTGTGTGTTGTTGCGTATTGAGAGAAAAAAAGGGTTGAAGTTGGCAAAAACAAAAAACCAAAAAACAGAAGCGACATGTCGAAAATCAAAAACTCTGACTCTCCTGAGAGCCAAACACAGCAGCAGCAGCCGGAACAAATGACAGATGAAACGACGTCGCGTCGTGGCTAAGGACGAGGAACGAGAGAAGGAACGAAGGTAAAAACGAATAGTAAAAGAACAGTTTACATTTCGGTATGCCGCCTGCTTAAAAAATTGCTCATTGTTCGTTGGATTCAGATCAAACCGGAATAACCCCTAATGAAAACAGCAATAGCAATAGCTGAGGGAGCAACTGTTACCAAATCGATTAAATGTTATATGGTGAGACACACATACAACTACAGAGAGCGAGAAAGATAGAATGAGACAGATATACATATATATGTATGAGTGTAACCACATCCGTTGCCGCCATATTAGACATTCGGGCGGCAAAAATAATTTATGCCCATTGCAAAGTGGGGCTAGACTAGACAGCAAAAGGAAATAGATCGATTAGACAACAACTATGGACAGAAGTGTATAATGATGCGGACAGGGGAATTAAAATCTTTGCTCACACAATCGAAAAATTTCATTGCCTACTTTTAAGATGATGCCAAGCAAAATTTTAATTTCCTGAGAGCACGACAAATACACGTCGTGAAGTCTCGCGAGACAGTCGCCGTAGTCGTCTCGTCGTCGTCATCGTCGCCAGCTCGACTCGCTCGCTATGTTTTCTGCATTTTTTTTAATAGATAGATACACATCTTAGCCGACAATTAACCCCCATCCTACACACTCCACCAAGCATCCCCCATGACTGCTAGTTGCAACAGCTTTTTAACCACAAAGTGAATTTGAAAGAAAACCTCCTCAGACCCCAACCACCATCCGTTGCCTTGCCTTGGTTCCTGCCAAAAAAAAAAACAAAAAAGAGTCCTTTTCTTGTCCTAAATGAGAAAACTTTCTCGTCTTCTCACTCAAAATCAAAGCAATTTCATTAGAGCCAAAAACAAAAGCAGGAGAACGACAACAAAGATTAAGAGAGAGAGAGAGAGAGAGTAAGAGAGGTTAATAGACCGATGCGTTGCTTTGGTAACTTTTCCCAACTTTTTGGCCTTTTGTATACAGAAGATTAATGATGTCCTCTCCCTATTTAAATACATATATTCTTATGGACTTTCATGTGCTAAGCTAAAAAATTGCCTTATGATCCTGACTACATTTCCATTATAAATATTTATACACACAACATAAAAGAGGCAAACACATAATGGAATCAAAATTATTTTTGTTTTTCCTTTTTTTTTTTAAACAACGCCTAATTAGGCGCAACAATGCATTGATGATAAGCCCCAAAAGATTTGTGCGTGGGCATGTATATGTACATATGTATGCATGTGTGTATTTGTTTTACACATACATACATAAGTGAGCAAGAGAGAGTGTAGATGAGAGAGCAAACATATGGACATTTACAAGGGAGAGAAAGAGGAATAAACAACAAAGAGATGGTAAGGTGGCCAGGTCAATTCAGAGAACTTTTTACTCTCTCTTTTTCATATATTCAATTGATAAGCAAATAGTGTTCACTTAATACCCGCTTTTTCCCCTATAATAATGAATTTCGTAAGATTTATTTATTTGCGATAATCCTTATTTGTATGTCTTGTTTAATTTACTATAATTTCTAGAGCTTGTTTTCTAATAATTTGTTGGATTAAGAAATCTACACAAAGTAAAATTTTATTTTAAACAATTGTTGTCATTTGAAGTAAATTAAATTACTAATATTGTGCTAAACATGTACACTTGTTCTCAAGTAAATAACTAAGTCGACACACTTATTTTGTTCAGTTGCTCACTTCACGGCACAGTTCTTCAGTTGATCAGACTAACCATTCAGAATTTTATTTTGATAGATACATCGATTTTTTTTTAATGTTATCAATAATCATTTATGATTTTAAGGTAATGAACAAAAAATAAGTGAGCAAAAAACAAAAAATTTAATACTTATAGCCAATATTAGTTCAAACAAAGCAACTTGACCGGACGCTTGAGTTGATTATCCAAAATTATTAATATTTTTTTAAACTTTAATATTTTGTATATAAAATTTTTGCTCATATCTTATCAATTTCTAGTTTTGTCGGTTAGTCTGTTATCATATTTCTGTATTTCCATATTTTAATTTCCATTAAAACCTATCAATTACCACTAAGCTAAACTTATCTTAGATTCGTACTTGAAATGCAAACGAAACATTACCTTATCTTATTTTTATATACAATACATACAAATGTAGTATGCAAATAAACTGTTGAATTATTTACACTCATGAACATTTTGGTTCATTGGGCTAACTTTGTTTTGTCTCTATCTAACTAACTTTTATATATTTTTTTTATTGCTGACAACAACACAAATAGATACATTTTTGTTATGGCTATTGGCATGGAAAATCGATTTGACATTAAAAATTCATACATAATGACACATTGTCACGCGTTTTAGTTTTTACTATTTTTCTTTTACCTACACGAGAGAAAGTGCTTGGAAATACATTCTATGAAATTAATAACAATGCTAAAACAAAATAAAAATTATTTATTAAAATAAAAATAATTAATTCTTTTTCCCGAATATCATCATTCGATTGCATTTGAGTATATTATTTGAAAATGGATTTTTATCATAAGATTGATCGATATAGCATACGGGGATATGGAGTAGATCTTTATATGGGTCAATAATTGATAGGGTTGTCACCTCTATCCACAGTTAGAGTCTGCTATGTTTATTGATTATGGTAATTCATCTTTTATCTAGCCAATATTTGTTCAGATGTTATTGTTGTAATTGCATTACAATAAATGGGACTAGCAGGCAAGGAAGGGGGCAGACCCAGAGGCAGACACGCTTATTCATTCAATTTGCGGCATAGGCATGGGCACCGGCACAGGCACACGTTTTGCATTACACACGACGGAAAACAGCGCTGGCAACGAACGACAACCCTGACCTACAAAATGGCAAATAAAACAAAACGGCAGCAACAACAGCAAAAACGCGAATGCTGTTGCCCCTTGTAGTGGTTATTGTTGTTGTTGGTGTTAGTCGGTTTGCATTTTGCCGCTTTAACCGAGTTTACATTGAATTTTATAAATAAATTAAAGGGTTGCCATCATCAGCGAGCAAGTTGAAATTGATGTGGAGGTGGAAATGTAGGCATGTGGGGGAAGGCGGGTCAAGCAAAACCCGGGGCCGGTAATTTGCTGCCTTGTAATGCTTAAACGCGACTATTTTAGTTGATTAGATAACTTATTTAACATTTTTCACGTGCTATTGCAGTTTTCCTCTCTTCCACACACACACACACAAGCACTTTTTATATTTCTCTCTGTTTTTCCCTTGTCACAGTGGGCCAGATGTGCTGATAGACGTTGCTGTTAGAAAGAAACAAATGAATTTTCTAAAATTTTAATAACTTAATTCATTTGCTAACCTATTGTTACTTTCAAATTTGCAATGTTTTTACATTAAAGAAAATCGGATAACTTTTAAGGAAGTTAAATGCTGCTCTTCGTGATATCTCTCTCTCTCACTCATACATTGTGATCTCATTTTGATTAAAAAGTTTTATCTCCACTTTGCTGCTTTCTTTCTTTATTTTTAAGCCACATTTACATTTACATATTGTTTCCATTGCTTTTCTTTGCTTTGCTTCTCGTTTCTTTTTATTTCGTTTCTTGGATATGCCATCAACTTTCTCTTTTTGTTTTTTGCTTGGACTATAAATAGAACTAAGTGAGCATCAATATCAAATACGAAAAATATTCATTCATTTTTCATATATGTACACATTTGACATTTCGAATCTTTGTTTCATTTGTTTTAACAGTTGTTGCACCTTCTGTGGCGGCGACCGCTACTGCTGCTGCAACTGTTTACAAAACTGTTCGAGAGCAGCTGCGCAGCATTTTATGAGCGTGAGAGAGAGCATTTTTTTTTTATTTTTAGCTCTCTCGCTATCTAACTGTATGTTGGCGTTCTCTCTCTTTCCCTCTCTCGAACATAATAGAATGCAAAACATCAGTTTTTTTCGATTCTCTCGTTTATTTTTTCTGCCTTTTTCACTTCTTTTCACTCACCTGGTCGATCCAATGACTGTCTGCGACTCATTGGCAAAATATTTGATGCGCCTTGTGTTGCGTTTCTTTGGGGGGGGTGAGGGTGGAATAAGAAGAGACGACAAGATGTTGACTTCAACACAAGAATTTAACTAAATTTGATTGCTTCATTTGTATGTTGCTCCTGTTGATGTTGTTTGACACTTAGGCATAAATATTGCATTATTATTATTATTTTCTTTTCTTTTTCATGTGCTGTGGTGTTTTGTTTGGTGTTGCTGCACACGCACGCACACACTCACACACATTCACTCACACTCGCACTCACACTCTCGCACACACACTCACACACACGCTCGCGCGTCACGTCAATGAACGGAGGAATCACAACTCGCTGTTGTTGCTGTTGCTCGCCTTTTACGCATATTTCCGCAATGGTTTTAACACTTTTTCACTAGCACCTCAGTTTGGTTACATTTTTCACAAATTTTTGAGCATATTCCTCCAATTTTTAACAAATTGCAATTCTTGTATTTGTTACGCACGGCCGTGGAAAGTAGAAATTACGAGCACCGCCGCCGACAAACAAAGGGAAAATGGCTGAATGTCTCGATGCCGATAGATAGATATCGATATGTCGTAGACAAAAAGAGGTAGAGAAAAAAGGGGCAAAAGTGGGGCTGAAACTATTACGTTTAAACACGGCCAACAAATCACAACTAGTTCACTTTCTATTGCCGTCGACCAAAATGTACATTGCAACAACTAATTTGATAAAATTTCACACTTTACGAGACGCGTGGCTGATATATTTACAGCATTTCGTTCCCGCACTTTTGACGTTGGTGGTGAAATTTGTTGCATTTGGGAATTATCGCAAGGTTGCTATTTGCCAAATATCGATAACTGCACATACGCTACGTTACCTCTTACGTTCTTTACGTCCAACGAACCAATGAGTGCAACGTCGAACCAATGAGTCAAACAAATTTGACAACGTCAAACCTCAGAAAAATTCGCTGCTCAGCTGACTTAATTTAACTGGAAATTGTTTTTTTTTATTTATTTCCTATGTTCAATTT
Source organism: Drosophila insularis (assembly GCA_018903935.1). Taxonomy (NCBI): domain Eukaryota; kingdom Metazoa; phylum Arthropoda; class Insecta; order Diptera; family Drosophilidae; genus Drosophila; species Drosophila insularis. Next base: position 7,685,121 of record JAEIFP010002295.1, read on the forward strand.
TTAATTTTATCCTTTATAAATAGACAATCAACTTCACTTCACTCTTCACTTCTACAATCAAAAATAGTTTGTATTGCATTTTTTATTATTAATACACAATTAAAAACTATAAACATTTAGTTGTATTTTAGGATGAGTATAGACATTCAATTCGAAGTGGTGACATTGCCGGCGCCGAGTGATCTATTCTCCACTCCCATTACTCGCACCAATGTCATGGGGCGACTAAAGCCCGCCTTGTGCAATTTTGGATATTGGTTAGCCTCTGCCCATGGAGCAAAATCGAAATCATAGCCCGACAAATCATGGCAGTTTACATAGCGATTGCCATTCATTCTTTGACGTTCCATAACATGTTCACGGATCCGTGTAATTCCATCCGAATTACGGCAGACGATGGCCGCCAAGCTCGTCTTATAGATCTCGGTCAACTGACCTGCAAGAAAGAAAAGGACTTGCAAAACAACTAGTTTAATGTCGCTTCCAGGCCTGTCCTACCTTTTGTGAAACGCTGTGGCCCTATTTTTCGCTCGTACCAATGAGAATCTCCAAGCTTAATGCGAAGAAACTGATCCGAGACCATGCAGCTGAGGAGAGGACCAAATATGGCACCTTCCATTGGCGGTTCACTAAGCGCACCGGTATAGACATCCACATCTTGGGGCGACGTATATATTTGCTTAATAGAATCAAGCGTATAGTTGTCCACAGCCAGGGCCATCTGCTCCCAAGTGTCAACGGGCGGAAGACGACAATGATGCCGGAATACTGGATAGCTGGGAATTCCGTGATCTCGGCCACGCTGCGTGGTTAAACCAATAAATCGTCGGGTTACCATTGGAATTGGCACATCTCACCTGAATATTAAGCGAGACCAAGTCCAGTCCACACACAGGGACCTTATCTTCGGCGGTTCCTTCAAACAACTTTTGGGTGACTTCCAACGAGAAAAAGCGATCTACTTGCATGACTGGCGTATTGGCGGCCGTAAGAAGTGCATGGTCGATTCCGTGTTCCTTCCACAATGAGAACGGATTAAAGAGCATCTTATGCAGTTCCATGGCTTCGGGCGTACTATTGTCACGGGACACATTAAAGAGTCCCGGCAGAAGGGTATGGGCAAATCGAAAAGCAGCCGAGGCAAAGCAATTGGCTATAGTGGGATTCACTTCGGGATGATATGTATCGGGTTCATCAAGATTATGGCTCGAGGGGAGTAGACCCTTTGCTTCGCTTAGATTGCGACCCAATAGAACGGGCAAGAATTCATTGTAAGTTATGTGGGCCATTTGTGCTCCTAGAATCTTGCGGGCTTCCTGAAATAAACGCTCATCATCCCATTCCGGATTAGTTTTCTGCAATCCCCTGGCCAGATAGTTGTGATGCCTGGCCCACAATAGATGCATAGAGGTGAGCAGTAGATTCTCATTGGCTCGATCATCGCCCGACTCAAAGCAATATTTTCCCTGGCGTGTCATCTGTACCCGATTGCAGCCATCATCAGGATTCGAGGATATGGGCAAGAGTTCTCGTCCATCATCGGTCAGATACATGCGAAGGGTGCCATTGGCGTAGCTTCGCAGTTGACTCTGACGCTGCTCCAGATTGCCATAGACAACGGAGCCATCGAGGAAAGCGGTGGCCTGATTTAGTTGCATTCTGGGACCAAATCTGCCTGTGGGCGCTGGTGCCGACCTTACAAAGTTCATACAACTGAGATTGTATTGTTTGTAGTAGGGATCGTCGGGCAGAATTTCCACTGCAAAACATTCCGGATGCTGAACACGTGTGCTCTCTACACAACAGTCTATCGATTCGCCTTCCTGAGACGTGGTCAGCGAAGTGGCCGTTATGTCATGATCCATGAACTGACCAAACACGGCCAGCATAACAGTAAAATTCGAATCCGTCTCATAGCTGGATCGATGAATATTCAAAGAGACCTGGCGGGCCGAAGGTAAGCGACCATAATGGCTTGCCCTAGGACTGGCAATGCCATCCGCATAATCCGGCGACACCATACGACGATAGGGGACCATAGAGGCTCCGTATGTGCGCGGATGCTCTTTATTATTGCAGACCCCTGTGGGTCGTCTATAACGAGAATTGAAATCACAATCGAGACGCAATACAGTCGGATCGGGCAACACAATCTGTGGACCCCATCCGATATTGTCGCGTCCCGGATTCTTGGTGTAATTAAATCTCTTGGCAATATCAAAGGTAGCATGATTCTCCACATAGCCACGGCGGGCCAATTTACGGGCCTCAGGATTGGTGCTTAATGAACGATAATGACGAAATGCTGGTGTGTTCACAGCACTCGGCCGAAGGCCTTCTTCAAAGATTTCCCGATCGCCCAATGCCTTGATGCCAGCACTAACAGACTGGGCGCCCTCTTGGCGACTTAATGTCTCAGATCTGGATTTCAGGGCCCATTCAGCTTCTGGTTCATCGGGGAGCGGTTTCTTTGGTGTTGGCTCCAATGTCTCGTTTGTGGTTACAAAAAAGAAACTAGGACTGCCGTCATCAGTTGCATTGCCAAGGGAATTGCTGAAAACCAATGCCAGGCACAAAGCGGCGATAACTATGACACTGGGAGGGGGAAGGGATAGGAAAGTGAAATCGTTTTGTGGTTAATCAGTTAACAAAACGTCTCGCAGGTAAACGGTTATGGAGGATGGGGGGACACTTACACAATGGTAATGCCCATGCAACATTGCAATTGTTTGATTTTACTACGACGTGAACGTGGCGAAACTCCACCCGGAAATACATAATCAGGTCCTGGCCCTTGATAAGGAGGCAGCAAGACGTAGCCCGAATTAGCCGCGGCCAATGGTGTTGTTTCATCCGTCATAGTTAAAGCACAACTGATGCCAGTCCACCAGACTTCAGCAGACTTCGCTCAAAATATTAGCACTTGATGGGTTTCCACTTCTCCTCCTTCTCCATTTAGCCACACATGAGATACTTTCGCCGGCTGAGCTGCTACACAAAGCTGACACAAGCTTACTCTTAGTGTATAATGTCTTATAATATCTTATAACAACAACAACAACTGGTCATTCATTTAACATTTCTCTCCTTAATAAATGCAACAATTTCTATAATAACATTTTTTATTGGACATCCATATCCTCCTCAGGATTCTTAAACATATTAGCGGCATATTCGTATGTAAGTTTTAGGAGATATTGAAACGATTTCTGTTGTGGCAAATCGCCCAATTCGTTGCTATCTAAAAATTCTTCCATGGGAGGCAAATAATTTTCACCCTCTTCCCCTATCAGTTGAGAGATTTCAATGATGCGGAAAAATAACATTTTTTGCATATACTCTATGGCATTGTTGGGATCATAGTCTGTCCAATTATCGCGTTGTATGGCGGCACACCAGATTTTGCGACGCAACTCATACGGATGCTCCACATAGTTCAATAGCTCCAGAGCCTTGCGGAATTCTCCTTCACTGGCAGTGTCATTCTCTTCCGCAATATATAACTAAAAAAAAAAAAAAAATAAGCAATTAGTTGAGTTTCCCTAAAGATTTTAAATCTTTCAATTCTTTTTCTTACATTTATAATCTCCTCCACCTTGAGAACCTTTTGATCGCTGGAATCGTAACCAAAATTTTGCAATATATCAGAACTCAAATGCGATTGATATTCGACAATTGTCAGATCGGAATTTATCTTCTCCACTTGTGCAGTCATATCCGAATCATTGGCAGCTAAGGCGGCCAATTTGGCCAGCGATAACATTGACTTCTTGCGTGACACATACTCGGTTTCATTTTGGGCCAATTCGTCGAGAACCTTGGCTGTCCTCTCGAAATCGCCATTCAATACTAGTTGAATCCAACCCAGAGACGGATGGTCGCGCATGAATTGCGCCAATGCTGTCTGATTACCTTTGAAACGTTCAAAGACCTCACCATGGCGATTCTGACGCATATGCCAATTGATGGCAAATTGAGAGAAATCATATTCCTCATATTTACGGGTATAATCATCCAAACGATCCTTATCCTTGGTCTCATCGCAGATAATGACCAGACTCTGAAAATCTAGATATTTTTCAGCCAGCTTAGCTGCATACTCGTACTGACGATCTTTGACTGAAACCATATTATAAATAGATTAAAGGATCTTCTTAAGAATTAAATGCCAGATTCTTACTTAACATAGAGATTAACTCCCGACGCTGTGCCTCAAATTGTTGCTGCAATACATTAAGTTTTTCAGTTTCGCGTACACTTTCGAGATAGTTTTTGCGTCCCTCCAATACAATATCGACAAGTTCGCTTATTTGTTGATATAGCTGTTGCTTCAGTTCCGTTTCGCTGACGCTGTGCGTTCCATAACGAACGCTCAGATCGATTAGGCGGGTTAATGTATCACGTACACCGGCACTGCCCGACATGGCTGTCCATGGCAAATTCTCAAAGGAAGCCAATTTATCATTGTGCAATTGAAAGCTATTTGAATGCTGTTCCCGATATCTGAATACCATGTCAAGAATCTCCAACACAATTACATTGATATCGCATATGGAATGCGCCACTGACAATGTTGTTTGATGCTGGGCAGATATTCGTTCATCTGCCATGTCCGCCATTGTTTCAAAAATACACTGCATATTACAAATTTTCACATAGAATATATCCTGAGTGGTTAGACTACCATATGGCTTTTCCTCCCACAATGCGACAGTCGTGTCAATGGCCTCTTCAATCAGTTTAGGCATTTTGGTCTGCAAAGACCGTAGGGCGAGGGCAGCAACGATTTTTTCACTGATATCAGACAAAATGAAGCCGGTGGGCTTGAGCACATTACTGCCACAGGGAATGGCATTAAGCTGTAAAATAATTTACCCATTAGTTAAGCATTTCTTTTGCAAATTAAATCACAAACCTTATCCCAAACACCGCTGGAATGAAGAAATTCTATGAAATGTTGCATGGCAACGACTTTGTCGCGTAGCTGATTGATGATTTGCATGGAACGTGAGCTACCCAAACCATGACGATTTGATTCCTGTTGCTCCTCGATAGCGTCTTCCCAACGTGGATCAGCAATGGGAAGATCTTCAGCTAGATCTTCGGCAATTGTAATAACAATTCTAGAAACCAAAGAAAATTGTTAGTATGTAGCTTTAATGGATTATTTTTTAACCTCTTTACCTATCTAATTTATAGGCATCCAGAGGTGCTCCATTGGGATCGGCTTCGGCCACATTTCGCAGTAATTCGCCAACAATTGTCTTAACCATATTATTGTTACCCTTAACGGAATACAAAAAGGCCGCTTTAAGCTGGCCAACTTCGTCATTTAGCTCATTGTACACATCATCTGGATCTATATCAAACATATTCAGATTGTTTGAGCTGGATAAGCGTATCGATTGCTCGGCATTGGCGCTAAAGCTGCCAGTAAATGATGTTGGTGCAAATAGATCTGGTGTATGACAAGAGCTCATATTCAGCATATCGGTACTATCAAAATCACCCGGGGTTATGCTGACTAGACCATGGGTTCGACTAAAGAAAAGCGGCAACCTATAGCATACAGCAGCACTCAAAATGCGATCATCGTGCAAATGAAATTCAATCTTTTCAGCTTCAACTTCAGCGGTGGGCACAGATTGGGACAAATGCAAGGGATACACCGTCTTGGGTGTGTATAAATAAAAATGGCTGCTGGTCACAATGAATCGAAGGCACAGACAATCCTGTACGGTCTTTGGACTAAAGAATTTGTTAAGCTTCAATGGTGTGAAAGAATCCAGGTGCATAGATTCTTCTAATGGACTGGCCACCACTGGAAAAAAAACGTTAGTTAAAAAACGAAAATCTGAGAAACCTAGTTAAACCAATCCAACTTACCCACACCATAGCACATCTGTGGTGCATGCGATTGGTTCACTGCTCCAGCCAGAATATAGGCCTTACCCTTGGTTACATAGTAGTCCAACAGATGTAGGTCAACCTCTGTATTATCTGCTGGTAATCTTACATTCCAGAATTTTTGCTGGAATTCCTCGCGTATTTTTCTCACCAATTCTACATCTTCGTATATTAGGTTCTCGGCATTACCTTTTTTGGACAAAATCCATCGCTGAATGGAACGATCTGTTAAAACAGAGACAATAGTTTCGCCATCCAAAGAATTGCTCTCACAGCACATGCCCACCAGATACTATAAAGGATAAGATATTAGTTTATATTTTATGCTAGTCAATTCTGTCGTCTGTTGATTCACCTGATCCTTTTCGCCACCAGTCGATCCAATCAGTATAGATGCAAATTTCTTGCCAAAGCCCCCCAAGAGACTTGTGGCCGGCTTGATGATCTTATGATGCAATGTGTACCGACCCTTTGTCAGAGCCACCCGCAAAAAGACCAGATTGCTGGTCGAAGTAACTGCCAGGAATCCTTGCTGAGTGGGTAAATTTAGCAGTTGAACAAACTCTTGTCCCGCTAGTATGGACAGATCTACGGAATTACCATCATGGGCAATTGATGACCAATAGCGTACATCACCAGTAGAGGAAACAGCTATGCAGGAAGCAGTCTGCTGGCCCTCTGTCTGAAAAACTGATATTAAGCCACTTTTATGGGCCAAATCACTATATGGCAAGGTTAGTTCACGGCATTGGGCCAATGTTCCACCGCGTCTCTGTTGTTTGGCATTTCGAGGTGGGGATCCTGTTTTTGTGGAATCTTTGTATTGCCAAATTAACAAACGACGTCCTTGCACCACCTAATAATGGAAAGGGCAAGCCAAGTTATAAACTGTCTAGAAAATAAGAACATGACAACGACTCACCCAAGCCCAACCATTTTGTGATACTTTTGCGGAAACTGTTCCCGGCAATGCACCAGCAAAAGTCAAGGCTTCGTTAACAACAACCGGCAAGGGGCATCCATAAGTTTCCACAGCATTGTAGTCCGAGCGTATTCCCGGTATGGATTGCGTGGACCGGACCGAGAGACTTAGCCGACTAAATTGTAAGAGTTTAAATGTGTGTAATAGCCAATTATTCATAGTACTCACCTATTATGTAGAGTCTTTCTTAATCCTCCTGAAAGCGGACTTGGAGCGAAACTAGCGTTGCCGCCAAAACCTAATTTCCCACCCGGTGAAGCGCCAGACGCCGGCATGCTGCGTCGTGCGCCCGCAATTGAGTCCCGGGAACGGGATAATCCATATAATTGCTTTTGAATGCTGCGATCCATTTCGTAATAAATAGTTTGATAATAAACTGTTTAATTAATCATATGTCTTAAAAATTAAAACAATTTGTCGGCACATTTACAACAAGTCGTATAGGTAACACCGCGTTTCCGCCAATCACAAGGACAACATTGATAGTTATCGATAGCATGGTAAGTTCATTTTAAATATGTTTTTAATAATATTAAAACTAATATACAATTTACGGGACACTCAATTAAAATCTATAAATTATTAAAAGGACACAAGTTTTCCCTTTGGAATAAAAAAACATCGATGTTTCATAAAAACATTTCAAAAATCGTTTGCCATCGATGGTTTTTCCATCTTTAATTCGAACGTTGTCCAGCACTGCAGGGAAAATAACAATAAAACAGTAAAAAAAAAATTGCAAATTAAAATGCGTTAAGTAGATCAGACAACGACGCCAGAACAAAGAGAGAGTGAGAGTGAGGAAGCGAGCAATAGCAATAACAACAACAATACAACACTCACAATGCTGCGGGTAATGAACTAAATAATATTATAAAATTGCAACCAAAATGCTCTAACATTTTTTGCATTCCCACAATCATTTTTCATTGTTTTATTCGCAGGCCATAAAACGCGACAAAGAGATTTTCGATGAGGTTTGGCCGGATAAAAGGAAAATTGTCCTGAAATTGCTGCGCCAGGACACAGTTTCGCAGCGTGAGTGGCAAGATCTGTTCTTTGGCGTACATTTCGTTTGCCTTTGGGACGAAAAGGGGGCGGCAAAAATCTATGATTGCCTGCAACAGGATATTGTGGAATTCATTGTCCAGGCCCAGAGCCAGGTGCAGGCGCAGAGAGGAGAGCAGGCACTTTTGGCTACCTATATAGTGGAATGGCGAAAGTTTTTTACACAGTCAAATTATCTGCCGCTACCTTTCCGCCAATTGGAGCAATCGCCACAGGTTAAACCCTCCACTTCCTCAGCCACATCGTCGTCGAACAACAACAGTTCGTCTACCTCCGCTGCAGCTGCCGCCGCCGCGTCCTCCTCTTCTTCATCTGTGAATAATCAGCAAGCGGCAGCATCTTCAAGTAGTTCCTCGGCCAAAGCCTCAACATCAGCAGCTGCCGCTGCGGCCGCCGCAAGCAGCAATACGGCCTCTGCGTCAGCTTCTGGATCAAAAAAGAGCCCCACCGAGGATAGTCCGGTGCGAAAACTTATGCTCGACTCATGGAACAAGCATATTTTCCACGACATCAAGGATCGCTTGCAGGAGTCGGCCATGAAGATCGTTCACGCTGAGCGCAATGGCGACGCCTATGATGCCCAATTAGTTGTGGGGGTTCGCGAAAGCTATGTGAATCTCTCATCAAATGCGGAGGACAAACTGGAGATATATCGGGAGCACTTCGAGATGGCTTACCTAAAGGCTACCGCCGATTTCTATCGTCTCAAGTCGACGGAGCAACAGCAGGAAAACGGAGTTCTCGCCTACATGAAGTATGCCGATGCCAAGCTGCGCGAAGAGGAGGTCCGAGCCAAGCGCTACCTAGAACCGAGCAGTTTTAGTATACTTACATATACGCTGGTTAAGGTACTAATTGTGGATCATCTTAACTCCATCATTGCCGAGTGTCCGGCTCTAATACGAGATTATGAAACGGAGCGTCTCAATCTAATGTTTCGGCTAATGGATCGTGTTTTACATGGCGTCGGCGTGGAAGCGATGATGGGTGATCTACAGCGTCACATTATGTCGGCGGGTCTGGCCGATATGCTCTCCGCATCTGAAATTATTACCCAGGACTCTGAAAAGTATGTAGAGCGTCTGTTAGAACTGTTTAACAAGTTCAGCGATCTGGTGCGCAATGCCTTCAATGATGATCCGCGCTTCCTTACCGCCCGGGATATTGCCTTCAAGACGGTGGTTAACGATACCAGTGTGTTCAAAATGGAGCTGCCCACAAGTATGGCCAATCGCGGGGTCAAATACACGGCTCCGGAAAGCAAATGCCCCGAGCTCCTGGCCAACTATTGTGACATGTTACTGCGTCGAACCCCGTTGAGCAAACGTCTGACCAGCGAGCAGATTGATGCCCGTCTGAGGGATGTTTTGCTCGTGCTCAAGTATGTCAACAACAAGGATGTGTTCATGCGCTATCACAAAGTGCACTTAACGAGGCGGTGAGTAACCCAATTGGATAGAATGCCATGGAAACAATTACCGATATTTTCCTTCTCGCTACAGACTGATTTTGGGTACCAGCGCCGACAGCGAAAAAGAGGAAGATATTGTGGAATGGCTCCGCGAAGTGGGAATGCCGGCAGACTATGTCAATCGGTTGGCTCGCATGTTCCAGGACATTAAAGTAAAAGATTATATGATAAAAGTTACAAAGTCCTATCAATTATAATGCACTTTCGTTCGTTCTTAGGTTAGCGAGGATCTGAATACTCAATTCCGCAATTCCATCAGTCGACATGATGCCATCAATATCAAAATACTCAATGCTGGCGCCTGGGCACGCTGCTCGGAACGTGTCTCAGTTTCGTTACCGATCGAACTGGAAGACTATATACCAGATGTTGAGGATTTCTATAAAAAGAAACATTCGGGCAGAAAATTGCAATGGTATCATCATATGAGCAATGGCACCATCACATTTGTCAATAATTTTGGTCGCTACGATCTGGATGTGACCACCTTTCAAATGGCCGTCCTTTTTGCCTGGAACCAGCGGCAGCACGATAAAATATCGTATGAGAATTTACGACTGGCCACCGAACTGCCCGGTGAGTATTAAATTGAATCGATTCCAGTTGCATTTTTTATTCTTATTTATGCCTCGGACTCTCTTTAGATCCCGAACTGAGACGTACCTTGTGGTCGTTGGTGGCTTTTCCGAAAATTAAAAAGCAAATTTTGCTAATGGAGCCGGCAGCCATTAATTCGCCAAAAGATTTTGCCGAAAACACATTGTTTTATATCAATCAGGAGTTTGCCATTGTCAAAAATGGCAAATCACAGCGTCGCGGCAAGGTAATTAAGTCCCTAATACCTAATTGAATTATCACAGATTAATGCAAGCGCATTTATATCCACAGCTCAATCTGATAGGTCGTCTTCAGCTAAGTACCGAGCGGTCACAACAGGAAGATAATCAGTCAATAGTACAGCTACGCATCCTACGCACGCAGGAGGCCATCATCAAGATCATGAAAGTCCGCAAACGAATGAACAATGCGGCCTTACAGGTAAGTTGAAGCAGATCTAAGCATGTGCTCATAATGTTATTTTATTTTCTATTTTCTTATTCTAGGGTGAACTAATTGATATACTAAAGAACATGTTCCTGCCGTCCAAAAAGATGATTAAGGAACAATTGGAATGGCTCATCGAGCACAAGTATATGAGGCGAGATGATGATGATATTAATATGTTTATCTATGTGGCCTAATTGGCATTGGGCATGCAAGCTAGTCGTATGACATTCCTTTTTTTACCCGGCTCGCCCCTCCCTTACCACAGCAAATTCTCTCTATGTTCAGTCTCGCGTGCATTCCTCCTCTACAACCACATGGCCACAAGCAATTTATAAATCTCACTATTGACGAAGTGCTCTAAGCAATCTCGTCGAAATATCTCACTGGATTTCGGATCTAACGAAAAATTTCTTTTTGCGTCCTTTACAGCATTTCGAAATACACATGAAAAACAAACACATACACACACATATGAGTAAAAACAACAAATAATTCACTTTGCTTACCTTATGTGTGGAAAAATGATATGGAAAACTTTGTATTTTTGTATTTATTGCCTATTGGCTAATCGGCATAGTTTTAGGTATTATGTTATTTATTATTTTGTAATATGTGGTGCCGCCCTTCGAACCAATCCCCCCGCCACAAAAAAATATTTGTAACCTCTTCTAATTGTAATCAATAGATCTAACGTAAAATTTCTTGCTGTTTTTCCCAATATATAGTTTCCGTTGTATGTTTTCTTTATGTTAACAAGAACAAAAACATTTTGTAAAGTTTCATGTGAGATAACTACTCAGATTATGCTACAAATCTGGGCACACAGGGATTGTAAAACCTCGTGGATGTTGAACTATCTTAAACATACACACACACACACATACAAAATGATGGCAAAACTAAAACTAGATTTGCAATACTTTATTATGTTTAAGTTAATGAATAAACTTGGTTCAACAAAACAGAAAATAAGTCGTTTTCAATCTGCTTGTCCTAAGACGAGTTTACAAAATTTCCTTTTTTTGGGGTCACTGAATCCGAATTCAAGAAACCCTGATTTTTCTTTATAAAGAAGAAAGTTTGCCCGACACTATATGGCAAAAAAAAACGCGTATTTTTTCAAAATTCAGCAAAATTTAAAACGAGGTTATTAGAAAACTGTTTAACTGTCTATCTCTTATTTTTTATCGTTTCTCTGTTTTATCTCATTTTTAACCAGAGAAAATCTCACCAATTCGAAAAAAATTTCCCAAGCTAGAATTAATTTTCGGTTACATTTGTTTTTTTCTTTTCGGTAATTTAATTCTTTTAGAAAATTAGAAACCTGCACCAAAATGGCTGCACCAAGTGTATGTATTTATTAAAAAAATATGTTAAATTGATTAATCAGCCGACTAGGTGATATACCCTTATAAAGTAAAATAGATATGGACTGACTTTAAGTAGAGATAATCAAAATCTTCCAAAGCACAAAGCACAACGAATTTGTTTTTAAAACGTATTTAACGTATTAATAAAACCGTCTTGAACATTGTTGTCAAGTCTAATATGTTGGAATATATAAATTTACAATTCTTTAGCCACACCATTGTTTTTATTACAGAAAAGTCAAGAAAAATTGTATATATAGTTTTTTTTACCGATTCCTATCAAGAGACAAAAACAAAATACATAAAGCTGTGACTTTTTTTTTATTGTTTAACTTATTTTCACGTAAATTGAACTTATTTAACGTGTGAAAGACGGAAATGAGCACAAATAAATTTGGAATTTGGACAAAAATGGTCTCTAACGCCAAATTAAATAGTATAAAACGAATTATAATTAAATCAGATAAAACATAATTGTATAATTGGTGAACACAAAGTATAAATAATTAAAAATTTGGACGAAAAAAATGGTGATAGACAGAAATAGACATAGACATAGACATTTTTAAATGCAAATACTAATCTAGTTTTAGAAACTATAATCTAATTGGTTTTTTTCTGTTTAATCCTATAAGTAAAAATACTATTGAAGTGACAAATGTTTTCGGTTAGTTCTTGTTGGTGATACTTCTATCGGCGTTTACGACCCTTCTTATAGCCCTTGCCATACCAACCAGCTTGGGTGCGGGCCAGTTTGCGGGGAAAACTACTGGTCAGTTGTTGACGCCGCTTGGCCGTTTCAGCTGCAGCAATGTGGGCCAATGAGACATTCTCATCGTAATCATCGTCGTCGTCGTCAGTAGTTGGACAACATTCGCAGACAACGAAGCGTCCACTGCGCGCCCGTTTCTTGTGCTTGCGTTGATTAAGGTTCCATTGGCGGTAAAATTGGCATTCGAGTTCTGCGTAGCGATCGAAACAGAACTCACAGCCAGCGGCCGAACGATTCATGGCGAAATTGGGCACCACCAGCGAGTTCCAAATGTTGAGATCAGCCGGCGGAGGTATAAGGATGCTGTGCAGTCCAGAATATGCATATTTGGCATCATACCAGCTGGGCAACTGGCGGAGCAACTCACGATCGTTGTGTAGACGCAATAAATCCATTTGTGCCAACTCATGGTCGTCATTGGAGTCATCCTCATCGTTTTCTGTGGTTGAGTCTGCAGACAGGGTATTGCCGCCATTGTTGCATTTGGTTATACTCAAGGAACGGACTTGCTGAGGCTCTATGAAAGGTGTAGAAAGTGGCGCCCCAATCGGCACTAGAGGCGGCAGTTGTACCGGTTCTAATCTTAGCTCAATGGGTAGAGGGCAGGGCATACTAGTGTAACTACAAGCAGTGAGCGATTTTTGTATGGCCACCAATTTGGGTAGCCCATTCGTTGTTGGCGGCGGTGTTGGTGTTTCCTCCGTTTCCTCTTTGATTGTCAAAGGCTCCAGCTTGGGTAGTAAGTGAAGTAATTGCATCTCCTGCTTCATAATGGAAAGCAATTTTTCGTCTTGCTCCTCCTCTTCTTCCGGATTGTCTTCCGCTTTGATAATAACCTTTTCGTCTTTTACCTCCTTCTCATCCTTGATTTCCTCTTGCTTAACGGGAGACACTTCTGCGGACTGTTCCAGTTTGCTTCTCACATATTTCTGTCTAAGTTCTAGATTTGTTTTAATACGTTTGCCATTCTTAATGGGCGTTCGAATTCTCGGCCCCTTGCCAATGGGTAAATCACTTAAAGTATAGCTCTCCGTAGATATAGTAGAGTCCTGCGTTTCTTCTGTGGTGGTAGTGAAGGCTTCGTCTTCATCGGCGTTCTTGAGCAATGGTTGCGTCAGTGTGTGCAGCTCCTCGGGCATTAGAAGCGTGGCATGTGCAAATATGGGATCCTTTTCCTTTGTATAGACGGGCACAGGAATATTGAGCAATTGCATCAGTTGGGCCATCACGCGATCGCACTTGCCATTGATCTTAATGCTGGCCATGCCATCTTTGGGTGTCCATTGCAGATTGACTACACAGATTTTAGCCCGCTGCCGCGCTGGCTTATCCATTTGCCAGAGCCAGGTATATTTCTTTAAGACCTTTAGACTAGAGCCCAGACAAAGTATGACATCAGCACGTTCCGCATGGTGGGTGGCCCCCGACCAGTTAAGAGGCCACTTAAGATTACCCCGCTCACCAAAATGCACAATGGTATCGTACAGGGGCTCCGAACAACGATGGCATAGCCGATGAGTTTTGTGGCAGTAACGCGCCGTCATCTCTGTGGTATCAAATTGACGCCAGTACACTCCATTGCAGTGCTTGCACACCTCGATGTACATGTTGCCATGAATTTCAGATAGAGAATGACGCGGCAGCCCTGATCTTAGATGCAGGCCATCACAGTTCTGGGAGACAACATGACGCAGTAGCCGGCGTCGATGCAGCTCATAGAGTGCCATATGTGTATAGGTGGGATTGGCGCTGGACAGATCATGTTCCCCGATATCCTCTCCCTTTTGCAGCAAAGTCCAGATGCCCTTGCTACCTCGATAGTCGGGTATCAAAGCTGCCGTGCTAATGCCAGCGCCTGTGTAGCAGATTAAATGTTTCGCCTGTGAAATGATATTGGCCAATTCTTCCACCTTTGCCTCAATCACATGCGTTGCGTCCTCCTTTTCGGCAACTCGCTCCTTGTATATTTCTACACGTTCTCGACGTTTTTTGGTGGCCTTTACCAAATCCGGATGCTTATCCAAAAACTGCCGATCATCGGATGTTCGCAGTGAATCACACTTTCTTAGGATCAGCGAGACCTAGAATTAAAGACAAAGCATTAACCACTCATGTGCATATGCATATATGTATGTGTGTGTGAGTGTGTGTATGTGATAATTACCCTTCGCATTGCATCCTTGCGCCGTCGCTTCTCATTGTCCTTTTTAGCCGGATTTTTTTGCAGTTTCGCTCGCGTTATATAAGATTGCACATCCTGTTGCTGCTGCTGCTGTTGTTGCATGGGCGATGGCGACTGCACTTCATCCTGCTCCATTATTAGAGCCTTGTCCTCGTCTTCGATTTTTGTGGCCGCCAATTTAATAAATATGCATCGACGCTGCAAATGCAGCGAACGCTTTGACGGCGGCAATTACTCTGCTCAGCTCATCGATTCCAAATTTACTTCAAATATGCATATACGGCCTTTTCTTTATAAATATTAAAATTAAACAATTAAAACACTTAACGTTTTGCACAAAAAAAGGTAAACAACAGTATGACCAAATTTACAGCTGGCGTTGCCACATGTTTCCGAGCTGCCAGATTGGTAAATAATCGAAAACCAATAATCGTTTCTGCCGCCAGATTATTTTCAAATTTTAATTTATTATGAATTTAATTGATATGGTTGATAAAGTTTTCTCTACTGGACACCAACTCATAATCCTTTTCCTCCTTAGCGAGGAAACTACGGACAAGTGACTTACGCTAAGTTTAGTCCTGGTAAACGATCCATAAATGCGGCATCACTATGTCCATAGTGACAAAGGATGGATGTCCATCCAGCGGCTTAATCTAACTTAATTCTTTGTTATGATTTTCTCAATCCAATCCAGATAATAATATACCCGCGTATAAATGCTTGGTATCTTGGGTGAGCCGCAGGATATGCCAGATGATGTTACACCCATCACATGATACATGCAGGGATAATCTTTGTGGTAAACCAAAATTGGCCCCCCTGAGTCGCCATTACAGGTATCCATGGGCTTATCGGACCCAACACACATTTGACTTATTGACTCATATCCACGGGGGTAGTCGTCCCTTATACCTACAACTTGATTGCAAATCTAAAAAATGGAAAAAAACCGAGACTAAAACTGTAAAATGGGATCAAGAATGGCTCTAAGTTTACTTGCCCTATCTGCATAGCGTTCGAGTTGGA
Organism: Drosophila insularis; assembly: GCA_018903935.1. Lineage (NCBI taxonomy): Eukaryota > Metazoa > Arthropoda > Insecta > Diptera > Drosophilidae > Drosophila > Drosophila insularis. The sequence continues at coordinate 7,700,949 of JAEIFP010002295.1, forward strand.
CCTTCAGAAGCTTTGGTGATGGTTTCATTGCATCGCTGGTGCTGCCCCAGCCCACGGCTATGTAGGTGGCATCGTTACGACCATCGGAAAATGGTAAGCAAGCAGGATGCTTGTACACATCGAATTTGACAGGCTCAGCGAGTTTAATAAGCCCAATATCATTGTATAGCTCTGGGTCCGTATAATTTGGATGAATTGTGTACTCGGCAACTTCATAGTCCTTTGGTGCTGCATCATCCGAGTCTGTATCAAAGTCCAATTCGCCCAATCGAACTACATTAACTTCGCCCCTGCATAAGGAAACGAAAATATAAGTTTCTTTCTACAATCTTCGGTATGGATATGAAATCAACTTACTGCTCCGCTTCTAAGCAATGTGCAGCTGTTAGTACAAAACGTTCATGAATCAATGTTCCACCACAGAACCAATTGATGTGATTGCGAGAAGTTGTTGCTCGAACTCCCAAACGTGCCGCATGAGGAAATTCCTTGGGTTCAGCAGGACTGCCTCCTACGATGAGAGGCGTATAACTGTGGCAACTGTCAAGTGTCTTATATTCAATTGGAGCACCCGGAAATAGAAAGCTGTAAGCCACTCGCGACTCAAATATGTCCTTTTTGTATTTTGTACAGGCTGTATAATTCATAGATAATTTAAGTAATTCTTTTTGGCAAAATGAACGATCATACTTACATTTAACAATATCCGCAAAATTAGCTGATCCCAGGGCAAGAAGCAGGGCTAGAAAAAACACTGGCATCAATGACATCTTCACAGCTTATGAATAACAATGATTTCGCTTTGAAGAGAAATTTGGCACAACTAGGAACGAGTTTTCATTCAAGACTGAGCTCCAATAGTAAAGAAGTTTGGCTTACTAGTTAAGTTATGCGAGAGTGATAGAGATAGAATAAACTCTAATTGAGTCTGTGTTTGTTTGTGTACACACTATTCACTCAGGCTTAAAGTCTTTATTTAAATTAATGAACACCTCTTCAATAAATATTTGTTCACAAATACGTAAATTGAATCTTGATAATTAAATATGGGACACAGTAACCAACCAATCAATTATTAAAAACAAAAACAAATTCCCATTACCCCTTTGAAATAGAATTAATTAAAAATCCTAGAAAAGTTTAGCAGGCGAATATTTCTTTTGAGTATTGCTCAATTCCTCTTTTATCCAATTGAGATAATAATGAACTCGTGTGTACAAGGACGGAACATCTGGTGTATCACAGCTAATGCCTGAGGAAGTCACTCCCATTACATGATACATGCAGGGATAATCCTTGTGATAGCTTAATACAGGACCACCGGAATCACCATTACATGTATCCTTGTGGCCACTGGAGCCAACGCAGAGTTGTGTACTCGCGTTATAGCCTGTAGGCAGCTCGGTTGAAATCTCAGCCGTCTCTGCACATCTTTTGCCAAAATTATTCAATTTGACTTTTAGCAATTTATTTGAATTTTTGCCAACAAGCTTAATTTGTCCCCAGCCAATGGCAATGAATGTTGAATGACTCGAGCCATCGTCAAAGGGCAAACAGGCGGGATGTTTATATGTATCGAAATGAACAGATCGATTCAGTTCAACTATGGCAATATCGTTATAAAGCAATTTATGATTGTAATCAGGATGTTCTCGACTAGCAGTTACATTAAAATCTTCAGGATCGGCATTATCACTCTCGCTGTCAAAGTCCAATTCGCCCAAACGTACCACATTCACATCGCCGCTAAAAAGGCACAAACGAAATAGTTGTGAAAAATATATACATATTTCGATTTGGCACTAACTTATTTGTGAAGAGACAATGGGCTGCTGTCAAGATCAAGCGATCGCTTATCAATGTGCCACCGCAAAACCAGTTGATATTATTATTATCAGTCTCACTGCGATGACCTAAGCGAGCAGCATGTGGAAATTCCTTGGGGTCTGCCGGAGAACCGCCAATAATAAGTGGTGTATAGCTTTTACAGTTGTCCTGAGTTTTGTAAGTGATCGGTTCACCCAGTAGCAAAAAACTATAACCAACCTTTTGTTCAAATACCGCCTTCTTGTAGTTTGTGCAATCTATAAAAAACATTGAAAAATTAAAACAAATGTTTCGTGGCCTTTGTACCGACTTACCATTTACCAATTCGGAATCTTGAGCTAATATCGATTGGAGTCTCAATATAGTAAATAATGTAGAAATTATTGTATAAATAGATGGCATATTTGTTAATTTGCTACACACAGTGTGATGTATATTGAGCAACTGAAACAAATCGCAATGCGCATTCGAGTTTTGGTTGCCATTTTCAGCTTATTATTGAATGCTGAGATTGAGAAATTGAGATAACCATCATACACAGTCGAACAACGTTTTGTTTACAGCAATACTAATACTTAAAAAAAAAAAAACAAAAAAAAACCGACCAGCTATCTGACTCTTGTAACACTAAACCATAGACTAGACAATCCGCTCTCTGTCTATTTATCTACAAAAGAATCTAACACTGAACTTAATTAACATATGCACTGAGAGAAATAGCTATATAATTCTTCATTATCGAATTCAAATACCCGAGCTGCAGTAGTACATGATAAGAAGAGATTAAGTAATATTCTGGAAAAGTCCAATAGCATTTCATTTTCGTTGCCTTGTCAGATGACCCTATACTTCGTGTGTGTCCATTGCCCTGTTCGTATTTGGCATAAAAATAGCTATTAATGGTATTGAATAAATTTTCTGATTTATATGCAAATACAAATAATATTCTTGTTAATTAATACACAATAATAATATTCAATGCAATTCCTCGAATTTTTACTTGACCTTAGCAATTTCCTGTTTGAGCCAGTTCATATAGTAATGGACTCGTGTGTAAATAGATGGTACGTTCGGTGTATCGCAGCTAATGCCAGATGAAGTAATTCCCATCACATTATACATGCACGGATGTTTACTGTGATAGCTCAACACTGGACCGCCCGAATCACCATTACAAGTATCCTTCGAGTCAGGTGAACCTATACACAGTTGTGTATTGGAATCATAGCCATTGGGCAATTCTTTATTTGCCTCGAGATCTGTAAGACATTTATTGCCATATCCTCTCAGGGTGACCTTAAGCAATTTATTTGAAGGCCTTCCTGCTAATTTCTGCTGCCCCCAACCAATGGCGATAAATGTTTTGTGGCTTTCGCCATCATCGTAAGGCAAACAGGCCGGATGCTTATACACATTAAAGGTCACTGCACGATCTAGTCGAATTAAGGCAATATCATTGTATAAAAGCGGATAATTATAGTCTGGATGTAAGGTAGTGTTAAGGACCCCAAAGTCTTCAGGATCGGCATCATCTTTGTCGTTCTCAAATTCCAGTTCGCCCAATCGCACAATATTCACCGGTCCACTATATATATTAAAAAATGATGGGTGAATTTTCGATGGTAGAGTTCAAATTAAAATACTTACATATCAGTGTACATGCAATGGCCGGCAGTAAGAATCAAACGATTGGTGATCAATGTTCCACCACAAAACCACTTTGTTTTATTATCAGCGGTATTGCGGTAACCCAAACGAGCGGCACTTGGAAATTCCTTTGGATCGGCGGGCATTCCATCCACAATCAGTGGACGGGAGCCAACGCAAGAGTCAACAATATCATATTCAATTGGGGCATTGGGAAAAAAAAAGCTGGTGGCCACACGCTGCTCAAAGACTGTGCGCTTGAAAAGATTACACAATTCAACAGCTGCTGGATCTGGATCTTGTTGTTGCTTTTGGCCATACAGCGCTGATGCACTGATTAATGTAATCAATAACTTTGTCCACATTTTCTCAGCCTCAACTCCAGATCTACCCTAGAGTTCAATCGGATTGCAACTGATTGCTGGTGTGTTTCTTGCTGCTGTTCAAATAACTTGTTTCAGATCTACGCAGTTCGGCACTTGAAAACCCTATTATTCTGTCTCTGAGATCATATTAAGAACAAAAAACAGCTGATATGAGTTAGACCGCAGTTAATAAAGCCTGAATACCGGTTTAACTTTAATCCGAAAACAAAATGTTTTACCCGGAAAATGATTTTCTGTGTTCATATAATGTACTTTTATTTAGGTACATATTATTGCCAACTCTGACTTTGAAATTTAAAACATTAAACGGGGTTCATATTCTAAGAACCCGTGATCAAAATAGGTGAGGATTTCTTGGTCAGACATCACTTAATTTGATTAAATCAAGCAATAACATTTTATGTATACTCTAAACTGCATACAAATATACTAAGTTATTAATAAGAAAACAAACTAACTAATGCATTTATGCTAAATTAAAGAAAAATCATTGTACTGTAATTAGTTAAAATGTATACCCGCCAAATTAAAGGCCAGCAGCAGACGCATAAAATCATCAATGTCCATTGATCTGGCACGTCGTGTGGCCATGCCTAGTACCTCTAAAATACCAATTATTTTCGCCTGCATATTAAAGTTTTCCTCAAGTTGCTGAAATTTGTTAACATTTAACAAATTAACAAGAGGTAAATGCAAATTTATAAGCTCATTTCCTCACCTCATTTCTTAGTGAACGATACAATTTGTAATTTTTCTCCAGCATCTCGATGACAGAGTTCACTTTAAAGGTGGCCGCCAGGGTTTTGTTCTTACGCAGAAACGCAATCCGCGTTAGACCATCCCATTCGGTAAAATTAACTGGTGGCGGTGGATTTTTCGGCTCCAGGCGAACTACACTTGACTCCACCTTGGGTGGTGGTCGAAAATTATTCTTCCCCACCTTCATTAACATATCGACGCGCGCTAGAAGTTGCGTATTAATGCTCAAGCGGCAATATAGCTTATCGCCCGGCTTGGCCACCAGACGTTGCGCGAACTCCTGTTGGAACATCAGTACAGCACAGCGGAAGAGGGGACGATGTAGCAATAGCTTAAATATCAGTGGCGAACTTATCTGATATGGCACATTGGCAATGCATAGATCAAAGAATGGCAACTCGGCTTTAAGAAAGTCACCAATTAGCACCTGTAACTTGGGCTGCAATGGAGTCGCCTGGACACGTTTCTGTAACTCAGCAGCGAGGCGGGTATCTATTTCGCAGGCAATCACTTTTTTAGACTTCTCCAGAATGCGGACTGTCATGTTTCCTGTGCCGGGACCGATTTCCAATACCACATCAGTGGGTCGCAGTGCCGCTTTTTCCAGCATAGCGGTAATAATTAATGGATTCTTAAGTATATGTTGACCAAAATCCTTGTTGAAAACAATACCTAAGAATTCAATTCAACAAATCCGAGGGTTTGTTAGTCTCATACATACATATAATAAAATTATTCCTATTGCTGCCCTTACCCTGTTTTTGCACCTCATTGTGCACTCTTGATTTTTTCTCTGTTTTCACCTTGGGCATGTTTAAACTTAAATAAATAAACGCTTATAGAAATAAATGGTTTAAACTTCTTTAAAAAAACCACGTGAAAAACAAAAACATTGACTCGATAAATTTATCGATAAAAGGTTAGAGTTGCATCGCAAGTTCTAATGCACGAACGCGCCGATAATTTGGGAATTTAAAACCTTTAATCGGCTCTAGAAAAAATTCTTTTATTAGCTATTTTGTTTTCTACTTCTTGGTACAGGATCGTCACTTTTAATAAAATCAAAATCGATTCCATTTGACTATTTGAATCAGCTAAGTATCAGTTACTTATAGATCTCCATTGAAATAAATACCAAAAATTTCACAGCTTTATATTTTAAATAGGTTTTGCGTCACCTCTCTTTATTTATTAATTAGTTTTTTTTTACTTAATTTTATGAATCAATTTACTCTTTTTTTTTTTTGTAATTTTTGGTTTCTTTGGTTATCTTTCCACACTTTCAACTCTCGTACATTTTTGTTATCATTTATATATTTAGTATTTTCAAATAACATTCATTTTTCCTTTCCATAGTTCTTTTTTTTTTGTTTTCTTTGTTTTTTTCTTTGTTCTTTTCTCTGTATTTTACAACATATCAACTGTTGACTTTTGACTTTACTTGTTTGGTTTTTTTTTATTTTTGTTGTTTTGTTTTGTTCATTTTTTAATTTTATTATTTTGTTTAAACATAACTTAAATATTATTTATGCTTTTCTCATCTCCAATTTGAATTGGCTTGTTGTTTGTGTGTGTTGTGTTTTTTTTTTCCTTTGAATACTTTTATTTTGCTGTTTGCTGCTTATAACATTTTCAAATATTCTGATTCAGATATACATATATATTCTCTTAGTAGTTTTACTTAAGATCAGGTTAACGATTACTTTGGCTAACCATTTTTTGTTTGTTACTTTATGTATTTCCTCTTTAGTATCTAAGATGAAAAAGGTACATGAAAAAGTTGCACAGGTGTGTTTTAATGTGAGTTTCCGTTTTATGTGAGTGTAATTGTGTGTGTTGGTATATATATATATATATATACATACCTATGTATATATATGCATTTCTAGGCGTATGTCTTGTACAATACAGATTTGTTGATCACTTTAAAAAATGTTGTTGTTCTTGGCGAATGATAAGCAAATATTTTTTTTTTTTTTGCTTAAATGGTTCTCTCAAAATCTTCTGTGGAGATTGTTGTTTAGGAGATACGGAGGATGATATATATATATATCCTCTTACTGATAGTTAGGTTACATTAACGGCGAGTCTGTAGTTTTGGGCCAGGCAAAAGATTGAGATACATTAAGCTTTTAGATTATACATAGCTAGCATTTTGGTTTAAGTTTTTCATTCATTCAGGTTCCGGTTATAATATATTTTCTGTTTTCCTTTTCCATTTTCTTTTTTTCTCTTTATTTTGTTTTTTAGAACAACCAACAAATTGTGTGTGTGTGGGTATTTGTGTATGTGTTTGTTTCTGTTATTCGTCCCTGATTTAAAGGAGATTAATTAATATAATTATTTAATGTTGCACATATGATGGCTGGATTTATTTTTGGTATGGACACTCTATACACTGCTCTTTAAAAAACACGATCGCCCCTTTATGATTCAAATAAGAAAGATCTTGAAATGAAGAGCATGTTATTCCATTTAAAATTCTAGCTGTTGTGAATAATCTTCTAAAATATTAAACAAATTTTAATTCATCGTTGAATTTTATCAAACAAGAAATCTTAGTCCGTGACGTCAATTTAATAAAAAAAAAATAAATAGTAGTTAAAAGAAAAACAAATTGCGATCGTATTTAATACTTTTAAGAACCAAAAATAAAAAAAGTAATTTCATGTTGAGTGTATTTATGTGAGTTTGTTAAAAATTGTTTAACATTTTGCTTTTTGTTTTTGGTAAAATGCTTTGTTGAGAATACTTTAGGTTAACATTTAATTTGTTTGTTCTTTTTTGTCCTGCGTTTTCAATTTGGGGAGATTATAGCGTCCACGCTGGGTTTTTACTATTTTCTTGCACATACTCGATTTAGTATATATGTATGTATTGTATGTGTTTGCATATGTATATGCATATATACATTTAGTTTAGACACTGGGCATTTTTGTGACTTCTTTACTATTACATAGAAAGTTTCAGTTTTGTGGTTTTTGCTGTTGTTCTTGTTCTTCATTAAGTTGTTTTGTTCTTATTCTTTTTTTTTTTTAACTTTACTTAGTTAACAATTCTGACTTATAGTTAATATAATCTTCTAGGTTTTGCTTTTAAATTTGTGTGTGTGTGTGTGTGTGTAGTGTATTTTTGTTTTCTTTTTTTTTATAGTTTTTTTTAATTTATATAACCCATAATGCAGCGCAAAATTGTTTAAAAGAATAACAATAACAACAAACAAATTCAAAATTTTAAACAAAACATAGATGAATAAATAAGAAATTTCGATGCTTTTTAATTTAATTTGTTTCTTTCTTTGCTTGCGCTGCAATTATGGAATTAATTTTTCTTGTTGGGTTTTGAGTCTTTGGTTTTAAAATCAACACATAATTAGTTAATATATAGTTAAATGAATATGTATGTATATGTATATATACATAAGCACATTATATTTTTCTGTTGTTGTTTATATGCTATTTATTATGTATATATATATATATATATGGCATCTCTCTCTATATATATATATATAGGGGTGAATGTATATCAGAGTATAAATCTGTGAAGCGTTTTTAAAATCATATATTTCCTGATTACTTCACAAACCTCAACTCATACATAATTTCACAATGTAATATAAGTTTTTATTATTATTATTATGTATATTATTTGTTGTGGGTTTTTTTCTTTTTATCCACTTACAGACTAAACACATGTTTTGTATTTGTTGTTTGTTGTGTATAACATAAAATAATATGAATTAGACAGTTTCTTTTTTTTTTGTTTTTGTTTTGTGTTTCTGTCTATTATTACTATGATTAGTTTTTATGTTTAATGCTTATTTTTTTTTTGTTTATTGTATTTTTAGCTGTGATTTAATTAGTTTTTTTGGCTTCATTTTATGTGTGTTTTCTTTGTTTTATATAAATATGATTTATAACAATATATAATATATATATATGTATATATTTAAACAAAATAATATCGCTTTAATACTTGAGAAGGAAGTTGTGCAAATATAAATCATGTAACTAAATAATAATTTGTGCGTGTTGTGTGTGTGTTATTTGGGTGGGTGTTGGCTATTATTGTGTTAGATATTCCCTTGAGATTCGCTTGGAGCAAGTGCCTAACTTTGCGAAACTTGAGATTCGACGGCACAACATCATCATCATCATCATCATCATTATCTTTATTAAAAATCAATAAAAAACTAATAACAAAATGCATTGTGCACTTCAATTGCAGCTAACATTTGACATTTTGACTAGAATGGTGGGGGAAAAAGGAGATTGGGGGAAAATTGGATGTGTGTGTATATATATATATATATATGGCAAATTACATTCAGAATGCTATTGTTTATGTAATGGGTTACAATTAGGATTGCTGATATATATATATCGTTTGAAATCAAATCGGCAATTTATTTATACACATTTTCGACTTTAATATTCCCAATTAGGTAATTCTTCACACGATAATATAATATCGCATCGTATCTCATACACATCAACAATCCTAGGCGTTATGTCTTTAGCATAGAAATGCAAATTTTATAGACATTACCCATAAATATATTCAATGCAAACAAAATCAATATAAAATTGAAATTAAAATTTTTTGCTACCTTCGCTTGGATATTGAGGAAAGCAGTTTGTATGTATGTAATAATGTGCAGTATTCACATATTGGCACTATATAGAATGGACTTCCACCTTGATATTCGCATTGATAAATGGTTTAACAAACAAAACTTACAAATGAAATAAAGACACAACTGGAAACAGACAACAATAAAGCGTTTCAAAGATTTGTTTAACGAAAACAAAAGTATATGTATGTGTGGGGTATTAGTGCTAACGGGAAATGCGAAAGCGCAGCAGGGAAGGAGGTAGGGAAAATAGGAATATAAATAGGCTAATAGATAATTAGCATAGGTCATCATCATATACATTTAAAGATCTGTGTGTGTGTGTATGTGTAGGTGTGTGAATCATCATCGTCATTCTTTATCTAACTTGAAAACTGACGGCATCAAATTTTGCCGCGATACGGCATCAATTGCACGTACCGCCTAAAGTGAAAATTTTCTCCACAACTTTTCTTTAATCCACAATGTGATTTAGTAGACTTTACGCTCTGGTCCAAATTTGGGATTAACAAACGAGAAGCCAGCAAACTCATCCTGATTAATGCATCTTATGACTTCATTAACAATCGGTGTAAGTATCGGATCCTCTTTGGTGAATTCGGCATCGAAATTGTTGGCATCGCGTGGATTTTTCTACGATAGGAAAGCAAAAACACACACACACAAACAATTAGTCGAACAATCTAAACTGAATGCAGTGTTAAATGTTCTCACCATTTTGGGTCGGAATGGTGGCTTAATGTTGCGCTTCTCTAGCTCTTTCCAATCTAATTTATTGAAAAATGGATGCTTGCGTATTTCATTCTCATCGCCAGTACATCCCAAACGCTGCTCCGGATTCTTGGTTAGAAAGCCTGCAATATATAAAATATAAAAAATTGAAGAAATATCCGATTAATTGCGTTTAATTACCTTTCAAAATGGACACGGCTTCACGGGATAGCCAAACCGGATACAGGACATCATCGTGCATAATCGAATCGAAAAGCTCATCCTCATTATCGGCCTCAAATGGCGGTTGGCCAGCCATCATTTCATACATAAGGACACCTAAAGCCCACCAATCAACCGAGGCACCATACTCCTGTTCCTTGAGTATTTCGGGGGCTATATAATCTGGTGTTCCACAGAATGTTGTGGTCAGTACGCCATTCATGATGCCCTCTTTGCACATGCCAAAATCGGCCAATTTGCAATGGCCCTCCTGATCTAATAATATGTTATCCAGCTTCAGATCGCGATAGATTACACCATGGGTGTGAAGGAACTGCAGCGCCAACGTCACCTCAGCTGCATAAAAGGCGGCACGGGCCGCCTCAAAGCGACGGGCCTTCTGAATTTGGAACATCAAATCGCCACCGTTAACATACTCCATGACAAAGAACAGGCGATCCGGTGTCTGAAAACAGGAATGTAACGCAGTGAGGAAGGGATGATTGGCAGCTAAGGCCAGGATACGCTTCTCGGTCATAGTACAATCAACATCATCGTCCTGTATAATGGCATCTTTCTTGAGCACCTTGATGGCATAAATCTCATCAGTGCCCTTCTTCTCCGCCAGCATCACTTTGCCAAAGGAGCCCTTGCCAAGCACTTTAATGAAATTGAAATCCAGAAGCGAGCATTTACCCGGACGTGTATCCCCTGCCCCGCCAGCGCCGACGGCCAAACTCATGCAGCTGCTGCTATTATAGCCGCTGGTTAGCGTGGTGGTTGATGTGGCCAGGCTATCGCCCGATAGATTACTACTACGAAACGAGGCACCTGGCACATTATCGCCATCGGCGCCCAATGATGCTCCATAGTTATCCTCGCCACCCTGCTGATTTAAATACTTGGAACGACGCGGCTGCTGGCCCTGCTTGTCCGGCGAGATGCCCAGCGAGCTGAGTATCTCGGCCATTTGCTTGGTATTGATGCCACATGTATTGGCCACATTCTTCTGGCATCGCTTATGGACGTTCATGTAACAGGTCTCGCATTGCAGTCCCTGCTTGATCAGACCATAAAGCAGTGAGCCGCAATGGTCACAGAAGGTAAATCGCTTATAGCTGTGAACCACAAAACGATGCGGCACATTCACGTTAAACCGCTGTCCGGCCGGTACTTCCTCCACTTTGGGTTGCTTCTACGTTGGTTAGATTGAGTTAAGGAAGGACACAGATAAATAGATTCAATAACTTACCTCATCTCGCATCCCTGGACATTTGGACACCACAGACAGATGACATTTCTTATGTACAACTAAGGTGCAGACTAGAAATGATTAACAACAAATTGAAAAATGTAATTATAAGATTGTTAAAACTTATCAACGAATCGAAGTATTGCATTAAATTCATTTCGATATTGACGACAAACTACATAAATATGTATTTATGTACACTGTGGGTGCTCTTTTTCTTAATTATTGTGTTTCATTGTTGTTCAACGTTCAAGGTTAGACACTCATATTTAATAATTTTTAAATATATTTTAAACATGAACTCAATTCTTTTGGGTTTTTATGCAATGTTGCCTTTAATTTCGATTCATTCTCCCTTATAACAGAGAGAACATTGCAAATCAGCAATTCAGCCAGCAAACATTGTATTCATCCCCTTAGTTTAATAATGTTTTAAGTCGGCATAAAAATAATTAGTATAACCATTTAAAGAACACATACACACAAGTTTAAGTTTTGGTTTAATGGTGCAAAAACAAAAAAGAGAAAAATATACACGGTGAAATTTAGTAATAGATAGAAAAGTATGTGTGTGTTTTCTTATCTTTTGTTTTTAATCACATAACACATGTAACGTGCAAGTTTTTGTATGTGCGAGTGTGCCTGTGTGCTTGTAGTTGTTCTTGTTGTTTTTAATGTACGAATATTAAAATAAAATTGTCTAGTACACAACATACAAATGGGAGCGATTCCATATCATTATTTCAATAATGATATAATTTAAAATGATTTCAATGTATGTATCTAGGAAACATAATTGATGATTGATGCAGAAATTAGTATTTAAATTTAACTAATCGATTGCCCTTCTCTTTGTAATTTCTATACTTTTACTACTCTTGAACAATTAACAATTATAATTTCTTCGAATAGGCGACGCCCCTTACTCTTGGTTGTGATTTAATGAGATTCTATTTGACTTTTCTGTGATTAGTTAATATTTTTTTAAAGATCCATCAGTAAGGTAAGATTTGTATCGATTTTCTTAGACACCACCCCTCCCCACCCTTAAGAAGTTGAACGATTTAATGAATGTTTCCACATCAAAGAGTTTTAACAATAAAACATTAATAGATAAATTACAGTAATAGATAAATTTTACGTCTATATATCCGAAAGACGCTTTAACCAAACGGAGGAAAATGTTTTCTATTCGTCGTAATAGGCTTTAAAATAACACAAATTATTTTTTTAACCAAAACAAAAAATTTCATTAATTTCAAACACCAAATAAACTCTTGTGGATACGGATAGATTTTTATGCATCTACTTAAAAAGGATTCAAAATAAGGAGCAATGGCAGATTCAAGAATAAATTTCCAAATTTATCTCTTAAAATGCCCCCCAAAAATAAAACAAAGTCCTAAAAAAATTTAACAATATTTAAATTATCTGTTAGAACTCTAAAACATCATAGGCAAGATGACATGTAGTTATTTCTGTTTCACATAGTAAACTAAAATCAAGAGATTTATATTATTGGTAAAACCCTCATATATAGATTAGTATATGGTCAACTTTGATTAGTGATGATTTATAGTGCAAGGACGACATAAAAAGAGAGAGAGATATGGATGAATAGATGAATTTAAAGAAGGAATGAGCGTTGCGATGCGATTAGAACTGGAGTTGACGACAAGAAGCACGCTAATTGAAAAATGAATAGGAAAATAATCTTATATATATATAAATGTATATAATATCATTCCGAATAGAATGTAAATGCAACTAGACAACAACACAAACAAATGGCGAAGATGTAATTTTTCTTTAGTATATCTCCCAGGCATCGAGAGAGGTACAGACTTAATTAAAACCAAAAGGCAAACGAACAAACGTACAAAACAACAAACCAAACGAGCAAAGTTTCATGGTTTCTTTTGGTTTTACAATCTTTTGTTTTTTTGTATGCAAAATGATGTTTCTGTATCTGGGGATCTAGTCCATCCTTTTTTTTTTTGTTTCTTTGGTAAATTTGTAAGCAAAACACATACCTTGACATTGATAGCCTTGTTTACCAATTCCCCTGCAAAAAGGCAAGAAATTCCATGGCTATTTGTATGTATACATTGATAAAATTTTTCATTTTTGTGATGAAAAGTGTGTGTGTGTGCATTGTATGTGTGAGTGTGAGTTAAATATGAATCAATGCATGATGAACCCGCAGAGCGATACCCAAAAAAAGTATAGTTGATGAATGTAACAAAAAATAAATAAATACCGAAGCAATATCCATAGAAATCAATCATGATATCCCAACGAAGGATGTATGTGAGAAAACCCAAGAAAATCGCATATAAATCGATAGAAAATCTTATGAATGATCAGTCGATAGCTAACTTTGGCTATGCCAAAGAATAATTTTCCTTACAAATGGGCGTTTGGTTTTTAATTACTTTACTTTTACAAATAAGTAGAATCTTTCTTTTTTTTTAATCAAAAACTATTTATTCAAGTAATTGTAAACAAATCAATTTGCACGCCGCCTTTGCAAGGATATAATTAAACAAAAACCAGAAAGAATATATAGATAATGAAAGCCCCTTGCTAATAGATGGTTTAAGTGATGGAGGGATGTTACAATTATGAGGTTACATAAAACATAAAAAGTTATGCAAACTAAATAAATTGATCAAATTATATAAAGAGATAGTAGGTACTTAAAATCGACCAAGATCGATCGGTGTGTGAGAAAAAAGACAATTCCCCAAAATAAATAAATAAATAAATAAAGTAAAAGTAAAATAAAGTATTAATCACTGCATAAAAAATACAACTTAATAAAATAAAATAATAATGTAATTTGGTAATTAAAATTTTGGGTAGATACTGTAGATGTTCCAGAATAATATAATGTGTGCGCTGTCAATATATATATATACATGATTCGTTATTTCACTTACCAAATAAATTCGCGGCAATGCGAACAAAAGGTGGGCTGACGTAAAAATGTTGCCATAAACTTGTGTCCATTGACCTTCGAAGAGCAAAAAAAAATATTAGAATGAATTAAGATTTTAATTCACCTAAGACTCGTGATCACCTGATGAACACGCCGACGCATGGCACCGCGACGACGATTAAATCCAGCACGTTCTTTGAACTCCTTATTGACGGCTACAGTGTGTTCCACTTCTGCTTCGGCTTTGGCTTGATCTTCATAAAAAACAAAGAAGTAATTATAATTGATAATCTAGAAATTATTAAAACATTTACTCACCATTGCGGTTTTTTAGTTCGATAATCACATGAATTTGGCCCTGCGGCTCCAAATTGACCCATAGATCCAGTACGCTAGCCTCATTCTGCATTAAATCCTCGAAGGGTATCACACAATTGGATACAAAATCATCCGGCGGCAGGGCCGCATCGTGAAACACAGTCAAATTGATGTTATGTGCATTGTTCACATCGTGGACAAACTGCTCATTCCATACCGGATCGAATGTCTTTGCCCGTGTAGTAGAGCGATCTAATTGCCAAAATATAAGTGGTTTTAGTAACTGATTTTAATTGTGAACAAAACATCTTACCAAAATGACTCTCATCAACATCTATGGACACATACGGATCGATCAATTGCTCATCGGCCAATTTACCAAATGTTAAGTTGTGACGCTTCTGAAAATCTGTGGGACGCAGGCCGGTTGCCTCGCATACCTTAATTTGCAGTTTGCCCGTAAACATGTTGCCTTAGTTCCCACCCCCCCAGAAGCAGAAGAATTTCACTTGCTCCGGCTCTGTATGTGTTCGATTGAATGTATTTCGGTGTGCTTATGTGTGTGGGTTCTTGTATATGAGTCTGTGTATGTGTTGTGTGTGTGTATGTATGTGTGGGTGTAGTTTAAGATCGAAAGTGAAAGCAGCGGGCTGCACCTTGCGAGTCAGCAGCTGCGGTGACTATTAAATATTCACCACTATGTGGCCGGGCCAGTTGCAGCTGTTCTGAAAATGCAAAATTAAAAACAAAAAAACTATTATTTTTAGTGCCGAATTTTAAAGCCCATAATTAAAAAAGTTTAAGAATAGATTCCGGCAAAGATTCAATTGGAAAGTTGTCATCCAAAATTAGCGTTAATGGGTTTTCTATAAATTGTTTATGAATAATCATTCAATATTTATTTATAAATAAAAATTTAATATTTGTTTTTTAATATGCTAGTCATAAAGAATTCTTCATTATTTAGCTAGCTTTTTATTTAAGTATTAAACTCTTCATTTACTACATAATATTTGTCGATTTCACTGTACGATCTTAATAAGAGAGACCCCAACGGTAAAAAAAAATATTTGAAAAATTTCAAGGAATTTAAAAACGAATGTCCCGAATAACGAACATTTCGCCTAAGAACCACATATTTTTGAAAACAAAATGTAGCATAACTACATATGTACATATCAAACAAACGAAAGCAACGAAACATGGGAAGTCCAAAACCTATTCAGTTCTCTGAAAAATGTTATATGTTTCATTTTACTTTCAATAAAAGCTGAACTTAAAAATGTTTGTATATTTAATACATTAAACTTTTTAAAATAAACCTGTATTGTAGTCAAAATTTGGTATTGGTCATGGTGTTTCATTTTTCTTCCAGTACATATTTTGTCGTCAATTAACAATTTCCAACTGCCCCAAACAGTATGCAATTTTTTTTTCATTTAAAAACTATCTGCTTACTATTAGCGGTAAATAGAAGAGGAGAAGAACTGAAGGAGAATTCTCCACAAATACAAGCATTATATTCAAAGACCCCAAGGAAACTATTAATTAGGCTCAATATAATTCAAAAAACCTTATAATTCATAAACTTGTAAACTGTGTTCATGAAAAACTTAAAAAGATGCTTTTTACTCTCAATTCAGCCTGCATGACGTATGAGTAATTTTTTGTTAAAGATAATCGAGTTTACCTAAAAACCGGGAGACGACATGGAAAATGAAAAAATTGTAAATGAATTTGACTTTGGAAAGGAATTTTGTAAAAATTATAAATCTAATTGTATAATAGATTAGTTTCCTTGCGCGATATTAATATTATTTGCTAGACCACTATTATTTAATAATACTAAATAAAGCTGCAGTCATATTTCGAAAAATCACACACAGCGGTCAAAATTGGTTGATTCATGAATTTATTTTCTTATTGTTTGTTTCTTCAGTTTAAGCTTTACAAAAAATTAAATCTTAAATGGGACAAGGTATCCTTTTTTAACGAAAGTAGCTAATTCAATTAATTTATTTTTTTTTCAAAGTATGATCAAGTTTATCAACGAATTTAACAAATTATTTTCAAACTTTCTTACATATTTCAATTCTTTAAAATAAAATATATAGAAATTGTTCTAATATACAAATAAAAAACACAAATATCCACGTATTCCTTTTACTTTTACCCTTAACTATATATGTATTTCTTAATGAACTTTTAGCTAAATCTTGATTACATTGCGTTTAAGTAATACATGGGAATACTCTTAACACATTTCAATTAATATTTTTGTTTGTCATTGAATAACAGTCCACTCTAATTTACATAAAAATTCACAAATATATATATATGTATATGCACATGTAAATACATATCTATATGTATACTACATATTTATTGTCTACATTGAAGGTAAAAAGTTTGTTACACATGGGGGGATTGCAGGGATTATCCATTCAATTGGAATTTATCAGTAAAAAAAAACACACACACAAACACACATACACACGAAATGTTCGCCCTAGAAAATGTTACCTTGTTTCAATTATGAGGCTATTGTATGTGTAAGTTGTCGTTTAGCTTTGATTAGCTTCAAGTTATTATGTTAAGAACGAACAAGAGGGCAGAAATTGATGATTTAAATTCTTCTTCCTCACACACACAGTGCAATATTTATGCAAATAGATACATACATACACACACACACACGTTTACAATTCACATACATACACATACTATGTAGATGGAAGGCTACTTTGTTCAGAAATGAAACAACAAAGAATAAGCAAATAAGAATTGTGTATTTCACATTCCAGCACAGAAAGACACACACACACATATGATATTTTGTAGGGCAAATATATATATATTTATTGGGCGCACTTGTATCAATAAATTGTCAACATTTTCACAAATTTCTTGGTAATGAGTGATGCATAAACTTCGAAAAACGCACTCTAGATTTAAAACAATTTCCAACACTTTTCTATTGCTATTGACAACCTTCTTATACGTCCTTTCTTATAATGGTAGTGTTGATAGTTCGGTTCAGAAATTGGAAAAAATGAGGTAGACACACATATGGAGAACAACTGGAACTGGAACTTGCTATCATTTCGTCATCGGGGAAAACAATTTTTCACACACTTTGTACACGCACACGCACACACAAACACTTGGGCAAAAATGTTACCCTCAATTATCTTGGCATTAATTTACCTTTTTTGCAAATGATTTTATTCTTATTCCTTTTTTTTTTAGATTTTCTTAAACCAAGACATACGAACGGAACACTAAAAGGGAACACTGACAACAAGTCTGGTGTTGAAAAACGACTTTTAAAAGCAGTGTTGAGAACGCCATTTACTCATTTTGAGCGCTATTACTCATTTTTGAGAGAGCATGGTTGCCCATTTTGGTAAACTCGAAGCCAGTGCTGGTTAACGTCGATAGAAAATTTCTTTTCGTGCACTGGTTAATCGGGTGCAATAATTATTTACAGGAATAATAACAATTAATATAACATGAGCTCTGGGGCAGTGCGTACGCCTGTGTCTCAAATTATCCACAGCAAAGATGATCAGGATGCCGAGGAGGAACCTAAAAAGAAGTCCCGCGAGGATTGGCGGAAGGCCAAGGAGCTTGAGGAGGCCCGTAAGGCAGGCACAGCACCAGCCGCGGTGGATGAAGAGGGGCGAGATATTAATCCACATATACCACAATATATATCAAACGCACCGTGGTACTATGGTTCGCAAGGGCCCACTCTCAAGCATCAGCGTCCACAGCATGAGGATGAGCGTGGCCAGTTGGACAAACGAGCACCCAAAGGCTTGGACACCAGCCGCATAGTAACGAAATTTCGAAAGGGTGCTTGTGAAAATTGTGGCGCCATGTCTCACAAAAAGAAAGATTGCCTAGAAAGGCCGCGCAAGGTGCAGGCAAAGTACGCCGAGTCCATCGTGGTACATGACGAGCACATTGTGAATGACGCTTCGGTGAATTATGACGAGAAACGAGATCGCTGGAGTTCTTACGATCCAGCTAATCACAGGGAGATTATTGAGGAGTATGAAAAAGTTGAGGAGGCCAAGCGTCAACTAAAAGCTGAAAAACTGAAAAATGGTAACTAAGATAACTAACGTTTTGAATTGTTTGTTAATCCCATAATTTCTCTTACGTCTCAGATCCCGATGCTGAAATTTCAGATGAGGATGGTAATGAAGACAAATATGTGGATGAGGTTGACATGCCGGGAACCAAAGTGGACTCCAAGCAGCGGATCACAGTACGTAATTTGCGCATTCGCGAGGATACTGCCAAATATCTGCGTAATCTGGACCCCAATTCGGCCTACTATGATCCAAAAACACGCTCTATGCGTGACAATCCCAATCCCAATGTGCCATCCGAGGAGTAAGTTGCCTTAATGACATAATTTCAGTAAACTTATTAAACCATAATTTTGATCCCCTTAGAGCTGAATTTGCGGGAGAAAACTTTGTGCGGTTTTCTGGTGACACCACAGCCCAAGCTACTGCCCAATTGTTTGCTTGGGAGGCACATGGAAAAGGCGTTGATGTCCATTTGCTTGCTGAACCTACCAAGCTGGAACTGTTGCAAAAGGAATATGAACAGAAGAAGGAACAATTCAAGTCAAGTGTAAGTTTACTGTCTTAATGTTAACTTTGGAATTATTGATTGTCAATATCAATTTTATTCCAGACAAAAACGCACATTGTAGAGAAATATGGTGGCGAAGAGCATCTACAGGCGCCGCCAAAGTCCCTTTTGCTGGCGCAGACCGAGGAATATATTGAGTATTCACGTAGCGGTAAAATCATTAAAGGTGTTGAGAAACCCAAAGCTCGTAGCATCTATGAGGAAGATGTCTATATCAATAATCATACAACGGTGTGGGGAAGTTTTTGGAATGCTGGCCGCTGGGGCTATAAGTGCTGCAAATCATTTATTAAAAACTCGTACTGTGTTGGCATGCAGGAACCAGAAGGGTTTTCGGAGCTAACATCATCTGCTGCTTCTGCCGCCGCCCCTAACATCACCACCACAACCGCTGTACATCTTGAAGCCCAGTCGGAGGAGCCGGCTGAACAGGCTCCTGTATCAGAAGTCGATTCGGCACCAAGTTCCGACTCTTCTTCTTCAGAGGAGGAAGAAGTGCAAAAGCCAAGCAAGAAATCCAAGAAAAAATCAAAGAAACGTGAAAAGAAAAAGAAGGCCAAGGAGCAACGTAAAAAGAAATCCAAAAACAAGGAGAAGGAAAAGGAGAAGAATGCGAAGCATAAACAGATGCCCGATGAGGAGGTAGATGATCGCAAACGTCCCTACAACAGCATGTATGACATTAAGGCTCCCACCGAGGATGAAATCGAGGAATGGAAAAAGAAGCGGCCACGTGCCGAAGATCCTATGCTCCAATTTATGTAGGCTAAAATTTCAATTTGTAAATATAGCACTCACTAAACAAGAATTAGGTATAAGTAAAAAATGTTCGTTTTAAATAATATACATAATATGACGATAGGATATATCTGAACCCTCTACACTATGGATTATCATTTTTTATTGTTAGGTTAAACGATCGCATATTGCTCATATAACAGTTCTCGAATTTTGTAATAATCTTCCGAAAGACAACCCTCCATGGCTACCTTTCCAGCGTCGATACGACGCAGCGCCAATGTGCCATTGCTGCACCATAATACGCCACCGGAGAACTCTGAATTGATGTTGTTGCGCATAAGAATTTGCTTAAAATCTGAGAGTTTCAGCTCATTGATCAGCACTGAATTGTGTACGGGTATTTCATCCTCTTCCAGCGTCTCCAGTGTAAGCGTTTGCCCCTCTTGTATTGATACTTCCTGTTCTGTGGGATTGGTGGATCCATCGATGGCTTTCAAGCGCATGCCCAAGCGTCCATCCACCCAGGCAACTTCTGCGTTCTTTGCCTTCTGGAATTGCAACTGGGAGACCAGACCCTCCGTGAGACGGACCTGATAAATGTGTATCTCCGTCGTTACATCGATAATTTCGCCCTTGTTGGGCGTAAAGACGCGAGCACCGACATTCTGTTCACAATGCCTGGCCACCGCTTTGGTGCCTTCGGCTGTGCCATGAACAACAATTACACGACGTGGCCTGAGCTGAGAAAGAATTTTTAGCATTGATTCTCCATCAGAACGTCCCTCGAAATCGATACGCTGGATTTGTGCATTAACCTCAATTGTTTTACGCTGATTGATCAGCTTGGTGGGCTTCTCTAACAATTGGACATCAGTGTCTATATCTCCATTGGCATGTTGCTGTTGATCCTGCTGACCGCCTCCTGGTTCCTCCTTTTTAACGTTCTCTTTGTTCTGTTCCTCCACGGGCATGTAATCATAGCCACCAAGGTCGGCAATGCGATAATCATCCAAATTGATGATCTCGCCATATTCATCATATTTGATCTTTTCCTCGTGATAGGGAAACATTACATGATGACGCTTGTTGGACTTAAAGAAACCGGATGTATGACGACCTTCAGGACGAACTACAATATCGTGCTTGCCTGTAATCACGCTCATCTCGATGTCATCCTCGGACTCGGAGCTGCTTTCCTCCTCCACATCTGGCTTAACTATCAAAGGATTTAGCTTCTCGCCCTGTGTACGCAGATATTCTTCCAGCTCGGGACCTTCTAGTTCCACACGTCGTCTCACATCAAGCTCAATTTTCCTGCCAGGCACCGCATTCTCTACCAGTTCCATGGCCAGAGATCCAGGTGAGGTGCGAGTGGTAAATATAATACTATTATTGGGATTGGCAGCCCACTGAATGAACAGATCTCGCGTGAAGCCACTTTCCATATCTGGGGTACTGGCAAGAACTACCTTGGGCCCAGCCGGTAGCTTAAACACATCTGCCAAAGAGTGGCACAGATTAATGTGCTTAAACTGGAAAGGATTGTTGCGGGCACCTTCAAAAGCCTTCGTTAACTTATCGCTCATCCACTCGATTTGTGATTTTGCAAACTCGATCACATTATAGCTAACGTTATTCAGCAACGCGAGCGAGTATGCCATCAGACCAGATTCTTTATTCTTCCACAGCTGATCCAGCATATGGGCCAGCTCAAGGACACGTCCGGCCGTATCTACGGCAATCAAAACGTTGCCATTATTTCGCACAGTTTGTAGAATATTGGTCATCAGTTTTTCATCGCGGGCACGTCGTCTTGCCTGCTGATAAAGGGCGTTATAAGCATCGGTAATCAGTAGCGAGGGACGTTGCAGGCGTTCTAACTCACAGCCGCTCAGATGACGCTCTTTCTTGTGGTTAAAGTCCGTGGCGTAGACGATATCCTCCTCGCCGACTTTGACAATTTTCCAAATGGTGCCACCAATCATGTGGCCAGCGTTTAGCGGCGTTATTGATATGCCGTAGCCCTTGCCCTTGAGTGAAACTGTCTGGTTGTACTTCAATTGGGTGATTTTCTCAAACGCCGTGTCCACATCATCTAGCGAGAATAAATCAAAATCACCCATATTAAAATGCGACATGTACAGATCGTACATAAACATCTGGCCCATTTTGAAGACAGGAATCGTGGCATAGATGGGACAATTGAGCCCCAACTTGCCCACAAGATACGGCAGTGCCCCCAAATGGTAGGCATCCGGATGGGACAGTAGAACGGCATCCAACGTATGTACTTGTCTAGAAAAAGGAATGAATTCATTTTTATTCCAAACCATGTGAGAATCTACACGAAAAACCTTTTTAAGTCCCTGATGAAATTTGCATCAAACTTTTCATCCCATCCACAGTCCAGTAGTATTCGCACATCGTCTATCTGGAGTATGTAGCATGGCGGAGATTCGTCCATGGCTCCGGAAATTGTGTGTAGCTTAATAATCGAGGTCATTTTAAAATAATTTCTTAGGATTTTTTTCGTTTATTTAAGATTTCCACCGAGAAACGAAGCGGAATTGCCGCCGGCAGTGTTGCCATTTTCGCCTTTTTCCGTCAAAAATGGCTTTTTTTAAGACCGTCGCGGGTAAATTTCAAAGGAAGTGGGAATGTAGCCCTATTTATTTTGAATTCGTTTTTATGTTTAAGATTTAGCACTTTGGAAAAGTAGATTTTACATATATCTTAGAAAAACAATAGTTTTGGCAAAAAATAGTTTTACTTCCAAATATTTATGGTTTTATACTTTAACAGAGATGCCTCAATGTCAGCCTTTTGCTGGTGGCTTTTATTGATGCAAAATAGTTATCACTGGTTGCTGAAATCGTTAAATCAGCTGTTTTAAGACAACTCTATAAAAAAAGACCTTTCATGGAATTAAAGCTACCGCCTTTTGTATTATTATAATGGTTCGGCTGTGCCACCGAGCTCCCCATATTTTCGATCTACTTATACTCGTCAGTGTGGGCACGCTCATCATTTATTTGGCACTGCCTTTCCGCTTTGCTTCTCACTATCCATATATCAAGGAGGATAGAATTGAGGACTCATTGATAGCACAAGTTACGGCAAATGTATCCTTGCAGCAAGCTTTTGACTGCATCTACAAGGACATCATTAAAAACAATCGATTTGTCTATGACAATCCATTGTACCATGAGGGCATAATGCGTGGAGAAGAAATCCGGCCAGGCGGAGAGTATCAGCCCGAGCAATGTAGGGCCAAATACAGTACCGCGATCATAGTGCCTTATCGTCAGCGCGAGAAGCAATTACATGCTTTCCTTACATACATGCACAACTATTTGCGACAACAATTGATCCATTATCGAATATTTCTCGTGGAGCAATCGGATCAGAAGCCATTTAATCGTGCCACTTTGTTTAATATTGGAGCAAAGATTGCAGCGGAATATGGATTTCCGTGCTTGGTTTTACACGATGTCGATCTCTTTCCATTGAACTCAGGTAAGAAATTTATTTAGGAATTAATTGTGTGTTTGCATAAATCAGATTGTTTTCTTCAATCAATTAGGACAAATGTATGCATGTTTGGAAAAGCCTCGTCACATGTGCTCCGCCCTGGATCACTGGCGTTTTCATTTGCCATATCGGGGTCTTTTCGGAGGAGTTGTGGCCATTAACACATTTCAGTTTCAGGTAATCAATGGCATGTCTAATCTCTATCATGGCTGGGGTGGCGAGGACGACGATCTGTACGAACGGCTGCGTGCTATGGGCATTAGTATTTGTCGCCTTGCTCCCGAGTACAGTGAATATACAATGTTGAAGCATAAACCGGAACATCCCAATGAAAATCGGAGGGCACTGCTGCAAGCTGCCACTCTCCGCCAGCAAACAGATGGACTCAATTCTTTGGTCTACAAAGAGGTGGAACGCCGGATGCACAGTCTCTTTACCCACATTATGGTGGAGACGTAAGCACTAGAGCACTACAACCACGCACTCTTATTACTTAGCTTTAAAGACACATTATGCTGTATTAACTAGCTAGTGGAATAGCTTGTTGGAATCCCAAATACCCTGCCAAATGACAGAAAATGTCGAATGGGCTTACAATTAGATATTAAAATAGCTTTACAATAATTTACCTCGATTAAAATGTGATTCTCATTACAAGTAAGTTTAGGTAAAGTTCAAAATAAATAAAATAGTCGCAGTAAATTATCTAAACCATATAACTTTATTTTGTTGCGTCAATTGGAAATTCATTTATTAATTATATGGATAGACACTATTTATATATGTAGTATTATTAACGCGTGCCCCTTTAAAAAATCCTAAAGGTTAAATTGCACAATACAAGTTTAATTATAGTTACTTGGCTTTTTTTTTGTCTAGACTACATAAATAAGTTAAGGATTTTCTAAATACACATTCGTTTCGCATTTGATATTTGTGAAAATGTTGTATAACATTATTAAATAAAAACATTAAGAGTAGGTTAAAACACTTTAACAAAATCATCCACGCATGCACACAAATAGACAGACATAATATACCCAAGTCGGTAAAACATTCGCACATTAAAATATATAAAGTTCACATAAGACATAGATATACTAGACACAATATATATATAGATGTAAAGATATAGGATTTACAATATTAGATATTTTTCGAATTCTGTCTTAGGAATGTGCATTAGTTCAAAAAATTGAGAATATCCTGCTGCGTTAGAGCATTAAAGTTTTGGTTATCTGTAGTCTGTTGCTGTTGTTGTTGCTGGGTTTGCGGTTGGAGCGTTGGTGTAGTCATCTTATTCATGGCCTGGCCCTGTCCATGACCCATGGGATAAATATAGTTTACATTCGGCTGCTGCAGTGTGTACAAATTGGCACCATTCAAATTGCTTGGCTTGGATTTTGCAAACGGATCCAAATCATCTAGAGATGAGAAATTATTGTTACTGCTGGCCTGTGGTTGGGGCGAGGCCAATTGATGATTCATAACCAAAGGATTGGCACTATGCCAGCCGTTATTAGCTGTTTGTGCTAGAGCTGGAGCTGAAGCTGGCACAGGGGCACCCAAGCCACTCAGATTACTTTGCATCAGAGAGCTCAAAATGTCTGGTTTAGAGGCTGCTGGTGCCGGAAGCGGAGCCGGTGTCATTGATGTGTGCGTTATTCTGCAAGTTTATAATTATATTACTCTGTTTCTTGAATGGCTTTAGATTTTATCCTACTTGAGCTGCTCTTTTGGCCGTACTGGCGCCAGTGTGGGAGTAGGGGTAGGAATGGGAGTGGGTGTTGAATTAAATCCAGAGAACATATCGTTGTCTACTTTATTGCCATTGCTAGAGGATATTACAGAGCTGCTCTCAAGCTCATTGGCTAAAATTTCGGAAGCATCTTTAGGTCTGTTGATAATAAAATAAAAAATTTTATCAGCATATATACCAAGAAAATCTTTAAACAATATGATTTTTACTTGTTATCTCGTTGAATGGTTGAAAGTTGCTGCAATTTTTCACGCTGCTCTTGTTCCACACGGCTAAGCATGTCTTTAATTAGGGCGACAATTGTATTGAATTGAGCAATAGTTAGACCATTTTCCACACTAAGTGGCACTAGGAATGGTATACATTTATGGGCCATAACATCCTTTGTTATGCCCAGTTTTGTATTGGTCATGGCGATCTTATAAATACCTTTTTGAAGAAAAATCAATTCCATGGATATTAATGTTCATATTAAAAAATAATGTTACTCTTACCTATAATGGCCATAACTATAGCTGGCTCGCGGCTTTGAATTTGCTGCAAAAAGGGCAGTATTTCATCGAGAACCAGCCACTTGTCTAGATTTTCTAGTAGCTTGCCAATTGATATCAAGCAATTGACTTTCACCGAAACATTACTACTTTGCAGACAGAGTTTCTTGATGCGCGGCAAGACCGAATTCTTCATGGCATTATAGTCTATTAGGGTGGAGAATGTGGGCAAAACAGCTAGACAGAGTTCCTGAATTTGAGGCATATCGCATTCCAGGGAACGATAGAGTAGAGGCAGGACACTTAACTTCACATCCTCGGCAGGTGTTAGCTTTAGCAGTAAGTCCATTTTTTGCATAAAAATCAAAAGAATCTGTATGGGATCGGTAAGCTTGAAGATGGGCTTCAGATGTGGCAATATGTGATCACAATACTCCCGCTGGCTGCTCATCTCGGCAATGAGTAGAACATTGGGCAACACAAACGGAATCATGGGCGAGTTAATAAACTCCTTGACCAAATAAGGAAGAATGGAATGGAGATTTACACGATGCGGTAGCGTAGGTATAATTTGGGGCAATCCCTTGTAGAATTTGGATTTTTGTAGATTATCCCACTGATAGAGGGAATCCAAATAGCTCAATGTCTTAACGCCCACGTCCTGAAAATAGACAATCTGCTTAAGTTCATGCAGCTTGGGCCGCAAACTGGCACTTGGGTGAAGCAAAGCCTTAAGGCTTTCGGTCAATTCATTGGGTACTGCATTCATAGGCGGATATTTCCTTTGGTTTAGCTCGTTGGCATAGCGCCGAAAGCCACTATAGTCACTGCCAAACATTTTCAGTGGTTTTCCCGTGTATATGGTAAAGATGAGCACACCTAATAAATGGATAATGATTTATTGTTTCATTTGCCGCATCAGTATAACTTACCCAGGGAAAAGAGATCACTATCTGGTGTATTCACACCGTTCAGGGCTAACTCTGGTGCCGTGTACTCTAGACTAGGTTGAGCCAAAACATGAAGCGACGTAGAATGTTCTCGACATGGCCAATGGGCAGTGCCATCAGTTGCAGGCTGATTGGCTATGCTAAAATCGAACCCAAAGAGTTTCCAACTTCGGTTCTTATTAATCACAATTGTCTCGGCGCAGATGTTGCGATGCACGATTTTAGCATCATTGTGGAGAAACTGCAGGCCGTCAAATAACTGAAGCAATCCATGACGTATCTCCACATCGTAAAGTTTCTTATCCGATCGCACTGAATCACCCACTACATTCGCCAACGAGGCAAATACAGGCTCCGTGGCAAAGGCCAGCGAATCGCGACTTTCTTCTAGCGGATGCTGCACTGTGAGGACATGTGGATGACGAATTTTTGTCAACTGTTGTACACCTCGGCGCAGTGTCTCTAACATTGTTTCTCTGTCATCGCGAGACCATCGCTCCAG
The DNA here is from genome assembly GCA_018903935.1 of Drosophila insularis. Lineage (NCBI taxonomy): Eukaryota > Metazoa > Arthropoda > Insecta > Diptera > Drosophilidae > Drosophila > Drosophila insularis. The sequence continues at coordinate 7,728,293 of JAEIFP010002295.1, forward strand.
GGATTTCTTTTCAAAGACAAACACGGAAACCTCCTGTTTTGTGCTCTTCTTGTAGCCATTGTAAACCTTCCACATGAGACCTATAAAGCACCAATTGGTATTATCTGGTGAATTCTGTATCCGTATGTTTCCCTATTTCTTACCAACTCCTGCAGTGCTGGTCAACTCGAGAACCTCATATTCTCGCGTCACATTATTACCAGGCAGCACTCCAGACAGCGTGGATACTGTCTGCACAGCTGTAGAGTAAAATTTGTTTATCATGTCCATTGCGCAATGTAGTCCTCACAAGTGTCTCCGCACGGAGCAAAAGAATTTTGGAATTTTTTTTGTTTTTTTTTTGTCTTTGTTAGCAATCAATATCAGCGTTGCCACAGTAACCTAATAGAGGTGGACAAAAAAACGATATCTCTATTGACGCATCGATAAAGGAACAAGCGTTATTACCTTGACTGTTTTCAACAATGTCAGAGCTGTCATCGACTCGTTGGTTTGACGTTGACACCATATGTTCCACTCTTTGTTCGGAGTAGCATTCATTGGGTTGACGTTGCACTTGGGCGGCAAATTTTAAAATACTTTATTTTGAGCTTAAATTAACTTTGATTTAACCCTCTACAATTTTGAAATTTCGAATTTACTATTACATCTCCATATTCCATGTCTTTTTCCTGCTTTTATTTGCCAAATTAAAAAAATATTTCACATATTTTATGCATTAGATTAATATTGCAGATAAACAAACGGATACATAATATATATATTATATGCTTAAATAACTTCAATTGAAATACATGTACATTTCTACTCCCCATTGGCCACTAATTGTCGGAATATGTAGTTGTAGTTGTTGGGGTTGTTTCTGTTGTTTTTCGTTAATTTTTTCGATTCTAAATATATATTTTTGTTTAGTTGTGGAATTTTTTGCTGCTACTGCTTTCATTTGCGATGGCGAATAGTGCGATCCATGATGTTGTTAATGCGTGTCTCGGAATAGCCCGGAACCAACATGTGGATTAGCTCCTTCATAAACAGATCACTAACGCCAGGGCTAGAGCGCTCAGCTAGCTCGAAGACGGATTTAAGGTCACCAATGTCGCCCAAGTTTTTATTGTTGCCGATCCCAACGCCTCCGCCCAAGCTGCTGTTGCTACTAGAGTACTTTCTCTGAATGTCGGTCAGCACGGGGAAGAGGAAGTTGTTCAGGCAAGCGCTATTGGTCTGCATAAGACGTTGTCCAGATGACGGCTGCTGTTTCACATGATTCGAATCCTCGTTAACGGCATGGAATGATTCACGTTGGCTGCTACGACGCTGCTGTTGCTGCTGCTGTTCAATGGTATTCAAATTAAGACCCAGAGAGGAGCGTCTTTCCTCGACCTGATCTAGGAAGGCACCAGCAGAGCGGCTCTGGCGCAATTCCGGCTTGGAGTTGGAACGCTTTTGCATGAGCTCGCTCGCAGAGGATGAAGTGCTGACCACAGAACCAGTTGCTCCAGCAGCTGCGGATGAAGATGAAGCTGCGGCTAAAGATGAAGCCGGTGCTGCAACTGGTACAGGTGTGGCATTTAACATGGTTGTAGTGGCATGTTTGTTGTTTAAATTATTGTTATTATTGTTGTTGTTGCTGCTGGTGCTGCTGCTGTTAGTCGAGGCAGTGGTGGTGCCGCTGCCGCTGCTGCTGTGATGATTTGTCGCCTCATTGGAGCTGGCTGTGGTAACAGAAACACCACCACCACTGCCACCTGGCGAGTGTGTGGTCTGCATAAGCTTTTGCATGGTAAGCTCATGCTCCTGCAGCTGAAAGCTATTGACTCCAGCTCGAGGCGCGCTATTGATATGTAGCCCCTTGACGGTCATGATCCAGGGTTCATCTTGGCTGCTCCCACCCTGTTTTGCATCTGAATCGGAATCAGAGTTTTCCGATTCGGTTTCGCTTTCGTCGCCCTTGGATAGCTTCCACTTCTTAAAGCGATCGATAAGATCAATCAAATAGGCATTCTTTTTGGCCTTCTTAATAAATGGGTATTTAAGCAGCTCTCTGGCAGTAGGACGATTCTCAGGGTCCTTGTTAAGGCAAGCCTCGACAAAGTCCTTAAAGGACTTGGTATAATTGCCGGTAAGCTGGGGTGGATTATTCTTGGGTATAAGGAAAAGCACTCGCATCGGATGCAATTCCGAATTGGGTGGTTCGCCCTTAGCCAGCTCAATAGCTGTTATACCCAGCGACCATATGTCTGCCTTGGAGTCATACTGTGACTGCTTGATCACCTCTGGTGCCATCCAGAAGGGCGTGCCCACAAAGGTGTTACGCTTTGAGGTGGTATTTGTCAACTGACCAGCCACACCAAAGTCCGCTAGCTTAACATCGCCCAGTTCGCTTAGCAACACGTTGGCCGCTTTAATGTCGCGATGCAACTTGCGTTCAGAATGCAAATAGTCCAAGCCTTTCAGTACCTCACGCAAGATGATGCCAATGTGCATTTCCTCGAAGGAGCCAGCCTTCATCAGATCCAAAGCCGAACCACCGCCCAGGTACTCCATAATAATCCATAGTTTGGTACCCTTGAGAAAGGAACCATAATACTTGGTGACATAAGGCGAATCGCATTGCGATAGCACCATAATCTCCTGCTGGATATCGTCAATTTCATCCTCGGCCTCTTCCAAATCGATGATCTTAATGGCGACGACCTGCTGGGTGCGATTATCAATGCCCTTAAAAACCTCTCCGAACGAGCCTTTGCCAATGCGCTCCTGCTTGGTGAAGATCAACTCAGGATCGACTTTCTCTGTCCATGACATAGACATGGTTGCGTTGCCCGTTCCCCGTTCCCGTTCACCTTGCCAATTTCTCTTTTCTTTCTTCTGGATAGGGCTTACTATGCTTGGATTTAGGACTTTACAGGTCTATTCTTCTGCAAATTGATAATCTTTTCCGTCGGGGTGGGGGGCGCTGGCACTGAATATTTTACTTGAAATTGACTAATAATTTTGCTCACGAAGGCCTGCCAGTGTTGTTAAATCGGTGGTGTGTAATCGATAATTAATATTTTACACACAAAAAGTTTATTTATTTTGCAATTATCTCAACAAATGATCAATTGGTCGTAGCTATCTAAAACTACATTAAATGTAAACAAATATTCAAAACAGTTTCAAGCTTTTATTATTCGACACAACTGCTGTTTAGTTTTCATCACTAACATTGAATTTACTAACACTTTTCCGAGTCATATGTAAATATTTACGAAAAAAATACCGCAAAGATTGCCTTGTAAAATAGTTCAGTTGCTTTTCAAATCAATTGCCAGCTAATGAATGAAACTGAACATCGACTCTGGATCCAAGGCCAGTGAAAGATGCACCAACGGCTGGTCAACTTCCAGAAATCATTATAAAGCAAGTAAACAGAAGCCATCTGTTTTAATCCATTTCGATTCCCAATCTGCATTCCTGTATCCGCCGCCCCCAAAATGATGTTGTACCTGCGACGCTTTTTTAGCCAGGAGCTGGCACCGACTACTTCAAATGATTTTTTCGGTTGCCTGCAACAGACACCGCATCTGTTGTCCTCCAATGTTTTTGCAGGAGCACCCACACTGGAGAGTCTCTCATGGTTACACAATCTGGCGCCATGCTTCCCTGTAAGCGGCGATCAGATTCAGATTATTCAAGAGCCGCAGAGTTTTTACGAAACGCTAGTTCAGCGCATTACCCGGGCAAAACGACGGATTGTTTTGGCAAGTTTATATCTGGGCACAGGGCCGCTGGAAAATGCCTTTGTCCAAACGTTGCGTCACCGTCTACAAAGTGAATCCAAACTAAGGCTGAATGTTCTCTTGGACTTTACGCGTGGGACACGTGGTGCCCTCAACTCAAAGACTATGCTAGTTCCACTAGTCAGAGATTTTTCGGACCAGGTGCAGTTTTCCCTCTACCATACACCCGACTTAAGGGGAATCACAAAGCGCTTGATTCCGCCCCGATGGAACGAACTGTTGGGACTGCAGCACATGAAAGTCTATCTAATGGACGACACCGTGATCATATCGGGAGCTAATTTGTCCAATGATTATTTTACCAATCGGCAGGATCGTTACATCTTGATTGAGGACAAAGCGCTGGCAGATTTCTATGCCCAGTTTATAGAACGGGTGCAGGAGTTCAGTCTGGCTGTGGGTCCAGATGCCACTGAAGGGCTGCATCGTAATTGGTCTATTTTACCCTATGAGGGCACCAAGGAGCAGTTCATTCGTCTGGCTAAGAAGCGCATAACCGAACTAGTCCAAGAGACATATAGGCGTCAGGCACAGCTCAAGGATAAGCAAACCCAGGCGGATACTTGGGTATTTCCTTTGGTGGAAATGGGACAAATTGGCATCCATCATGATAGCGTAGTGACAAAGCGACTTTTATCAAACTGTATAGATGGTTCAAGACTCAAACTGGCGACTGGATACTTTAATCTTACGCAGGAATATATGGACACTATTACACACAAGTGCCTAGCACAGTGCAGCATTCTGATGGCCCATCCCAATGTAAGTAAGATTTTTTTTATTATGCATTCTATTATTATAATTTTCACTAATGCCACAATTTTGCAGGCTAATGGCTTCCAAGGAGCCAAAGGTCCCGCTGGAGGCATACCAGCGGCCTATACCCTAATTGCCAAGAGTTTCTACGAGAGTCTCGTGCGTGGCCGTCAAAATCATCGTGTTAACTTTTTCGAATATGAAAAACCCGGTTGGACCTATCATGCAAAGGGATTGTGGTACTACCTCCCGAAAGCCACATTACCAAATCTCACTCTAATCGGCTCTTCCAATTTTGGTGAGCGCTCCGTAAATCGGGATCTGGAGACCCAAGTGTGCCTGGTGACATCCAACAAGGATCTCAGTCAACGTCTACAGGAGGAAGCTGATCGTTTGTACGACTTCTCGCAGACAGCGGAGCATCAAATTGTTCAGCGTCCAGTTCCCCGTTGGGTTCAGGCAGTTGTCCGCATATTCAGGAATTTTTTCTAGCCAATTTGAAGAACATTGTAGTTCAATTCTAGTTTTTTTTTTGTAATTGTTTTTTTTTTTTTAGCTAATTGTTAGCCGTTTGTTTACTAGTGTGCCTGTTTTTTGAGTGTACTTTGTTAAAATTTGAAAATAATAAATTTTTAATGGTATGAACTAAGTAAAATTAGCATTAATATCTCCGAACATTAACAAAAAAATACATGCTTCAGGCGTTGGCACTTCTATCAACAGTTTTTGAATATATATGGCATATAATTTGTTGTAAAGGTTTTCTATTTGAGCTGTTCTGAATTTAAAAAAACTGTTGGGACTTTTATTTTTAAAAAGTCGGTAGGTCTTTAAATAGGGGGATTTCGGCCACCTGGCAGTGCTGCCATAGTTTTCACAGAAAAAAGCTATATTGCAAAGACGGCTGTAAAAATCTGGATTTAAGTAAACAGCTGGTTTAAAATTTTCATATTTACCATTATATATCAATTCCGAGGCATACTGTAAGGTATTTCGTTTATCTACTAAAAAAAGGGGGAAGATATCAGGGACTTTAAATCGCAACTACATGGTGGAAAATAAAATAAGGCCAAAAAATTGTATAAAGCTAGAATTCCCGCAACCCGTTTATTTCAATATATGCCCCGCAAAAGTCTAGAATGGCAGCACTGTCACATGGTGAGTTTGTTTTGTTTTTGTTTTCGAAGTGAGCGGTTGCGCGATCGGTTGTTGCTAAAAATCCGTTGTTGAAAAATTCGAAAATCGAGAAAAGTTTTGGGAAAAATTACTGATATGAAATGATTAATAAATAGATTAAAAAAGCGCTAAGTTTGTTTCTGTGCCTGTTTGTGCTGTCTCCAAATCACGGTGATCAACAATTTACCGCTATTCAAAACCAGCAGCTAATAAAAAAAAAAAAATATATAAATAGTGAAAACTCTGCACGATAGTTTTATAATTTGATAATAAAAAAAAAGAAACAGTGCTAAAATAAAATAAAGTGCCAATCGAGAGACAACTGCTCGAAAATGTTTAGAAAATGAAAAAGGTACAAAACGAAACAAAGACAGACAAAGATTGCACTTGCTTTGGTTGTTTAATATTTTTGTGTGCTGTTGTTTGCTTTTGACCGGATATTAATTCAATTTGTCTGATTGTTTTGCTGATGTCTGAAATTTTGGTTAAAACTCGTTTTGGGCTTCTGTTGTTATTGTTATTTTTGCTTTAAAGACAAATTAAAAATATCTTTTGAGTGGGACAGACATTTTTGAAACATGTGTGCTCAAGAGCAACGACATAACGGCATTTGCATTGACATTTATGAGCGGCGCTAACGGCGCATCATCATTGAGAACTCATCCGTGGGCGGGGGTGGATTTTTTTCCATATTTTTTTTTTCGTCCCATTGTTCAATTTGGTTTCCCTTTTATTTGTGGAAATTTTTTGATCCTTGCGCGCATGCCCAGCGGCTTAACTGGGAGATTTTGTGTGGGAAATTAACATTTATATAGGCGTTAATTGAAATTTCGAAATACATTAAAATATTCATACCAGCTGTTGGAAATGTGTCATTGTCACAAAGAGAAACAGATAGAAAAAGGGAGAAAAAGAGACGAAGAGTATTTGCTGTTCAGGATGGTTTTCTTCAGTTTGTGTATAATCTGGGATATTCAGTTTTTTAATAGAGAATTGGTCCTTTGTAGTTATTTTCCCTACTTGAGTTCTTCAATGTCAAAATTATTCAACAAGACTTAAAAATTTAGATAACGGCAAAAATGCGAATATCTATTTTAAAAAGCCACAAACCGAACAACCACCTATACTCCTTCTAATTAATTATGGGGATCGAATATGTTAGTGAAAAATAAAATAAAGAAACTGAAATCAAAATATTGATGCTAAATAACATAAAAGATGAGTAAAAATACCTAATTTCGACCTACAATTCGGATTTATCGTACCATAATCAATTGGAAGTGTTCAGGGGTTCTGAGATATATGTAGATTTTCCATAATTTATCCTTCAGACATTAAAAGATGCGACATTACATTGTATATCTGAATAATATTATTAGACTGAAGGTTTTCACCTTTTCTCCTATCTTTTCAGTGCGACATCTGGCCGATCTGCTGACACATATTTGCATATATATGTACATATATACTACGATACTGGATTGACTCGACTTCATATTGATTCTAATTGCTGACATACATAATTTTCTTAACTGCGGTAGAAAAGCCGACAACTAATTGAGTTTAAACGGTGGTCTGAACCTTCCCCCGTTTTTAACTAATTTAATTGTTTTTTCGCGCATTGTGCTTAATTGAAAGTGTCACACGTCGTTGTCGTCGTCATTTGAATTATAATTTCGAATTTGTTTTTGTGTGTATTGTATTTGTGCAAGTGTGTAAATGTAAATGTAAAAAAAATAGTCACAAATATGTGGCCAAGAAAATCGGCTCAAAGTGAAATGTGCAACTATAGCTTGATGGTATTTATGTTTTTGGGGGCGGCTCAAGGTGCCACACCCTTTGCAAAAGAGTATCGAAGTGCAGGCCTCTTCAAGGGTAATACTCTAGTGGATTTGGATGCATTAACCACCCTAGACATGGCCGCCGAGAAGGTACCAACTACGAGAACTACCTCCAGCAGTGGCAATGACAATTATAATGGATTTGGAGATAATTCAATGGCATTCAAATCGGAATCATCGGTTGTTTTACCTGGGGTGCAATTAAATGCAGGTAATTAAAATATTTGATTTATTTAAAGTTATGACTAAGGATTGTTTAACAAAGTTAAGTAAAGGAAAGGAAATTGTTGTTAATTTGTATCTAATGAGTTACTCTTTATTAATTCAATCGTCAACGACGATTCTCTTCTCCTTTTTATACTGGCAAACATGTTTCATTCATGTCTTTTTCTCCCTTATATTTATCAAATGGATTCTTCTTTAATTGAAAGGCATGGAAAGGAAATGTTCTCTCAGGTATATACACACATACATACACACTTTTATTGCATATGGCTATATAAAAGACCGGCGCTTATCTAACCTTATCTTGCAACACTTTTCCTGTCGTATACACAGCGTTCTGTTGCCTTTCTTTCGGGGTTTTGGTTTTATTTATGACCTGAGCGCCTTGGCGGCATCATATTTCAAAAAAGAAAAAAAAATGTAAGCGAACAAGTGCCTGATGGTAGAAAACATAAGCGTGGTTGGGATTTGTCATTCGGTAGACGGTCTGAAGGATTTGGAGAAGAAGAGGCAAAATATCTCTAAGACTTTACAAACTAAAAGAAAGTTAAACTAACTATAATGGGGATATAATATTAAGTTATCATAGATTTATTGCCCTATTGAAAGATTTCATTCCTGTTGATCTATTAAAGACAAGTATTTTAGTGAAGTATCCCCGTTCTACGTCCATGGGTTTTTTGAAGTTTTTTCGGCTGTGTTTCTTACTCTTTTGTCTCTTGCTCTGCAGTTGTGTGTGTGTCTCTTGTATGGTAATTCAATCGCTGCACTTGAGAAAGGTATCCAAGCTCTTGCCAGAGAATAAGGGAGAATAAAAAAGATATATACATATATGAATGATGATGCCCCATAGTGCCACCAGCTGGCAAACCAGGATGTCAACCACAGGAGCATTAGTCGGTCGTTTTCAGTGGATTGCAATTCAGAGATTTGGGCACGCTCAACACATCCGCTGGAGTAATTTTCTTTCCTCATTATAACAAGATTAAAGTGTAATCGAAATTAATGTATGTGTGTGTATGTGCCTCTCGAACCTGATTGTCTGCACTCCTGGGGGTTTCATCTTCTCTTTCAAGGGGTGGGGGGTTCTTCGAAGCGCCAAAGTGCGAACTTCCTGTGATAGGAATCGGTCGGCATGGACCCCAGAGGTTATGTTTACCTTTCTATATTTGTTTTTTTTTTCATCTTTTTTATAAACATAAGTTCTCCCTCTTGTTTCTTGTTGCTCTTTGTCAGTTTTTTCTTTCTTATTTATTTAAATGTCATTTAAGCCGCTTAACTCTTAAAAACTGATGTCTTTTTGGATGCATTCTCTGATATTGTTGTTGTTTGTTTTTGTTTCTTTTTTATGACATTTTTTTTTTGAGGTTTATGCGAAGTTCATTTTATAAGCGTGAAAACGAAAGTACTTTCGTTACTGTCTCTCTGTCTGTCTGCCGCTGCTTTCTTGATTTGCTGCTGTCGGCCTTTTTCTTTGGTTTAAAAACTGAACTTAAAAACGTAGATTCGTATGACTCTGCATCATTTCGTAAATGTGTCATAATTAAAGGGTACAAGCAAGAAGCTTGACATTTTTTATACCCTGCCAGTTGATGATGATGATGAGTATGAGTAAGCGATTATACATACATATGTACGTAATACGTATGTATGTATCTACATGTAAATTATTCGCATATAAAGTTTTGAAGGTGATGGCAAAACATTTTCTTCTAAACATATTAGCCTGAGTTTTGCGTTTACCAGGGCAAACAGCCGTTAAATTGCATTATATATATTTTCCAATTCCTGAACTTTTACTCTGATTTTAAGTTTGATTTTAACTTTGCGTCACTAAGCTCCCTTAGCATGGCTACCTGCGATCCATTGGTTGGTTTTTTTTTCGACAAAAATAAAAGGAATGACCATAAAATTTTCTGCAAAGCACGCAAACTTTGGCCCAGGCAAAGACCAGTTTTTTTTTGGTTGCTGTATATTTTTGGTAGCATTTAAGACGAAGTCGGAGTTGGAGTCGAAGTCAAAGTCGACAGGCTATAGTACAGTACGCAGATCTTAGCAGGAGGTGGCAACTCTCCAGCTTGTATTTTTTCTTGCTCCCAATTCTCCCTCTCTTTTTGGCTCCCTATTGGATGGAGTGGAACAAAAAGATAGCCGACGATCGTAAAAACCTAAACGGCTAAAGAATTTATGTGACTCCAGAGACTCACAGGCTTCCACAGAGAGACGTCTTTCTTTCTCTCTATCTCTTGTTGCTCAATCTTGTATCATTTAATGTCTTCTTTGTGTGTGTGTGTGTGTCTTTTCGTTTAGATCAAGTGCCCAAGAGTTAGAGAAGAGTATACTTAGCGTTAGATAACAGTCAAGGTTTCTGTCAGTTGTTGTTGTTCTTGTCTGGCATGCAAAATTCTCTCCCCCCTCATACTAGAATCAAATGCAGTTTATGTTTTTGCTGGCAGAGAAATAAATCAAAGTCAGGTAGAACTAGCTATAGATAGAGAGAAAGACTACCAACTGACAACTGAAATGTAGCGCAAAGTGCGAAATATCCCACAGAGCGGCAATGAACTCCCTTCTTCTACCTATGTACATGTATGTATGTATGTATATATATGTATATACCAGACATCTGCATCGTTAACGCTGGCACGCTAATTTGACGAAAGCCTATTTCATGCACATTTCGATTTGTTATGCCCAGAGTGATGCATCCGAGGCATCACACACACACACACACACACACAAACCTTACACCTTACACGTTTGAATGTATCTTACAGGTAGTTTATAACACTTTAACCCAAGGATTTCTATTCATCCACCCGCTGCGTTTTGTCCATTGTTGTTAACACCTTTTGCGAAAATAGATGGAAAAAACGCTCTATTCATGCACCTTCATATCTTAGATTTTCCCAATTTTATGTTCATTCAATGGCTCTTACTCCACCCCACCCCTCCCAGTCACTGATTGTCCAGAATACAGGGTTTCTTGTTGTTTTTGTTTATTTTACCAATCGTTTGTTGTTGTTGCTATTTATTTGTTTTGAATTATTTTTTTCCTCTTTTGTTAAAAACATTGTGCAAGACATTTGCTTATATCTTTGTTGTTGTTCTTCTTCTTCAACTTCTTTTGGTTATTTGTTTATAGTTATCGATTTCATTTTGCTGTTGTTGTTGTTATGAACTTTGGGCCAAAGTCATTTATTGTTAGTTTGTTTTTCTTTTATGTTTACCCCGCCCACTCTATGGCTAATCAAAAGTCAGATGTTTACATTTAAATATGACAAAAATTTGGTGTATATATTTAAAGGAACAGAATTTTAGTGAAAGAGACAAATTTTCATTCCTGTTGTTTATCAATTCAAGATTAAAGTTTTTTTTAATGCCTTGAGTTTATATAACCAAATTCTAAGTCTCTTTTGAACCACCAATTTTTTATTTCCACTAAAAATTTTAATTTTGATTACTGTTTCAATGCACCATTGCCTAAACTCATTGCACTTTGGCTTATCCATTTGTTATCTACATATACACACATACATATGTATATTTGGAATAATGATTAAGCAAATGAGCAAATATACAGATTTTTATCAAGCGAAAAAACAAAGCATAATGTGTACACATGGTTAACAAACAATAGACAACAAGCCAACAAGCAAGTGCAACAAAATGTACCAACAAGCCATGTTGTTGCCACCTACGTCGAGGCGGCTGTAGTGAATGGCCCGTTGCTGGCCAAGAAGATGAAGGCAAAAGAAAATAGACGTGGCCATAAACAGGTGTTGTCTGTCTGACTATGCCTATGAAAGAGTAACTAACTGTCTGCATTTACCATAACGTCTTTTCTTTGCACTTGAACCACCATCACTATTACCAACACCACCACCCACCCACTCAGCAAACAACACGCAGTTAAAAAATGAAACAAACAATCGTCAAGACAAAAGCCAACTTTCGATTAGAAAGAAAGTCTTAAGTAAGAAAAAAGTGAATGTAAACAAAAAAAAAATATAGACAAAAATTAGAAATCTTGTTATAGGCTGTAAAAATATGAGCATAAAAATCTAAAATTAAAAGAAAAAATCAATTTTTATTTATCTCTCTCTCTTTTTTTTTGTCTGCTAAAGAAGAAAACGAAACAAAAAAATGCTGTGGGTGGGCGTTGATTTCTTGTCGATTGTATCAAGTCTCTATCTCTTCAAGCTAAATTTGAAATTTCTCGACATGATTTTAGAGCTGTTTTTTTTTGTCGTTTGTTTTTTGGTTTTTAAGAATTGTAATTTGATTTTGCCATAAACATAAATTGAATAGCGACACATTTGAATTTAAATTTGAAACTTGTTCTCGATGCGGGCAGCAACAACAACAGATGCAGATGCCGATGCTGATGCACATAAGAAGAGAATTATTATTATTGTGGCGTTGATTTTATTCCAGCATCCCACATATATTGTACGATGGCTCACATTATGCATCCATCTTTGACTAATTGAAATAGAACATCAACGCATGGGCGTAGTTTTATCAATTGCATTGAAGGCTCATTCAAAAATTTTCTGAAATTTTATTAATAAATATTGAGTATATCTAAACCACGACTTTTACCGAAACTATAAATTAAAACTTTCAATTTACAATGCCTAACGACAAATGCCTTATATGGAAAAATAAGACCCCTTAATTCAGAAGATTTTTAGCCCATGGCCAATTTATATAAACTAGTCAAATCCTGGCAAATTATTCTGCTCTATCGTTCTACGGTAAAAAAAAGCTTTAGCACCAAATTTCGCGTATAAACTGAGCATGGGATTGACAGATAGAAAGATATGAGAATAACGATTATTTTTCTATTTATACTGCAAATATCTGACCAGTTTTATAATATTTAAAGTGCAATTAAAGGAGAATGCTCCTCTTCAATCTTGCTACGTCCATGGATAGCTTCAAACAGATGTTTTATTTCATGTTTTGAGTTACGCTCTGTCTTGCTTTTTATATCTTTTCTTTTCGTCTCAAAGGAGGCATTGAGGAGGTAAATTCATAGATGGACTGGAAATAGGAATGAGAGACGAATGAGAATGGCTGACATTTGAACTTCAGGCGCGCAACCGCAAAATGTTTAAAAAAGTTTTTTGTTTTTCTTTTTCTTTTTTTTTTGGGAGGGAACACACATACACAATTACACACACACACTTACATTAAGACACGTTGAATAAATAATGCTTTTTTTCCTTTCATTATTTTCCCGGTGAAACAACAACTTGTAGGTGTATGGGTTGAGTATGTTTTCTTTATACAATGACCTAGAAATTTGGCTTTCTTTTTGGCCAAAGGGGTCTTTTGTTTTTTATCTTGTGTGCACATGTTCAACATAAAGCATCATATATTAATGGAGTTTCGGTATAGAGTTTAAAACCTCACGATGTGTTCAATAAATATACAATACAATATAGTACGATGTATGCCTTTACATATGTTACATACATATATAGTTCCTGGGAGACTTTTATTTGTGCAATACAATCAATCTATTTTGAGATTTATGCATGCGTATGTATGAAGTTGCAAAATCATATATCTTTATATGCCAAGAACCAATTTTTTTATTTGTAACATTTTATTTTTAAACGATTGCACTTAAACTTGAGTTTTGTGAGTTTGGTTTTTTGAAACCAATAAAATTTTTTTAGACCAAGAAACTATAAATTAATATACAATTAGAGTTTTCAAATCAGGAAAAGCTTTTCAAGTGAAATATATTATAATGCTTCTAGTTCTACTCATTTTTCAGATAAAGCCTGTTGCACCTGTAAATTTTTAGCAAACCTTTAATTTAAAGTAGTTTAGATTAGGCCCCTAAATAAATGTTGCCCATATTTTGTTGTTGGTCATATAAAAAGATCTCACACGGAAGTCAGGCTCAAAGCCATAATTATTGGCTATAAGAAAAGGTAAAATAAAACTGTACACAATTGCTTCCGCACTGGACGATTTGTTATGGCAACACCCTAAGGCGATCCTCCTCCGCCTCGTCATCTTCTCTTTGTTTCCCTGACACCTTTGGAGGTGCCACATGAGACGAACTAAGCAACAGGGCGAATTTAACATTAAGTTTACCCAAACTAAATCGATCATTCAGATGAAAAGGCTTATGCCGACAACGACGTTGCCAATAAACAGTCAATTATTGCAGACGGACAGAGAGACAAGTGCATAAAATTTTAATTTTTTTTTTGCTTAAGGCGCTTGCTCCATTCATCAAGCAGTCAATTCATCAGTTACGAATTACGCAAATGTAGCCAACAGCAAAAACAGAAAAAGAAAGAAATAAAGAAAACAACAAAATTTGCATTTTTGTTTTTGTTTTTGTGAAGCAGAAGCAGGGCAGGTGAAGTGGGGAAAATTCGCTCTATCTTTCACCTTGTTTGTCTCTAATGCAAACGCTGTTTGTCTGTTAATTTATGGCAATTTAATGAAAATTACCTGTTTGCCTCTGTGCCAGAGAGAGATAGTCAGCAGAAGAAGAAAAAAAGGTGTTCCCATCACCTGTATCATCATCATCTCTCGACATCATCATGCATGACAACGATCGTTTAGTGGTTGCGACTACTGAATATATATTTTTTTGTTGTTGTTAAACATCTTCACTAAGCCGCTTACAAGACAGTTTCCCCCCTTTAAAAAGATTTCCTTTATTTATTTTCCCTTTCCCTAACTCTGTGTATTTATTTTGTCGCAATATTTTGAATGCAGCCAAAGAAAAAAGCAAAATAACCAAAATATTTTGGGTCATTTTACATGTAAAATTTGTTTTCTTACAATAAAAATATATGGCAATACATACAAACAAATGTATGTATGTTTTAGGAGGGCTTAGTCTTTTTTTGTTGGCGCCAATGAAAAGATTTCAACATTGAAAGATATTTTTGTATAACTTGTTTGAAAATTTTTTTATTTTTGGGTCATAAAATGGATTAGTTTATGTATTTGCAGACTAGAAAATTGTTTTGAAAATTAAAGAGGCAACTTTAAAAGAATATTATAAAATATTATCCGGAAACTAAAATCGGAGCTATTGCTATTTTTTAACCTTAACCCAATATTAAAGACCTTTTAATAATTAAAGAATTTTGATATTGCTCTTATATGTATTTCTTTAACTGAAGACTTTATAAAATTCGCTCTTAAATAACTGGTTTTTATTTTAATATTTTGTTGAGTGAGTCATCTTAATAATATAATGTTTACTTCATCTGAGTATTCCCATGTTTCTTACTTTATAAGAGGTTTAAACTTTAAAGTGAATTGAACTGACTCATTGATGATTTAATTTGCTAAGATTTCTCCCATAAATACTCTGAAAAATCAATAACTTTATCTTATAAATCGGATAATGATAAATATTATGACTATTTGATCACATAAAGCAAAGTCAAAAAAGATTTATTGGCTTTAAAAGGTTATTTGCGGATGTTTTAAGTATTTACATTTTTAGATTTTGTCAAAATGGCTTATGAAAAGAAATTCATTATGATTTTACATTTTAATAGAATAAAAATATAAAATGTAAACGGCATTTAGCTGTAAAAATATATTTTGATTGTATATATCTTATCTATATATTTCTCTCAACAGTAAATTTTTTTTTAGAATATTTGTATCAATCAGTAGTGTATGTATCAATTATTCGATTTTCTTATTTTTTACTACCCCAATTAGTCACTATATTCTGTTGGTGATTTCCTAAACTGGTTTCTTATTTATTTTCCATTTCTTAGTCTTCGCGTCAATTGATATGCAAATATTAAATCATCTGGCTTATCAGCATAAATTCAATCCAATCCAATCCAATCATTATCGATGAGAAATATCACTTTTAGAATCTGAACGCGTGCTTAAAATTTTGGTAAGAGGGTTTCGTTTTCTATTATATGTTTTGTCATAATTTTTAAGCTTTCGGGGGGGTTTTCTGCATAAATGTCTTGTTGTATATTTTTCCACCACTTGAAAATAGAATATACCGTTAACATGCTAACGTCTAACGGCACTTGATAGGTAGCCCCTTTGTGTTTGCATATGATTAACATTCGGTATGGGGCAGGGTGAACAGGTGAACGAACCGATGGATGACTCTTTGAAATGATCAGTTTTTGATTGTTTTTTTTTTATTCTTGTGTTGCTTCTTCTTATTCTTCTGGCAGGTTGTGGTATTTGACCCTTTTCATTTTTAATTTGTCTGTCTGTCTGTCTTGTGGCGACATAGGCTATAATCAAATGCTATTTATGTTGTACATATTATATAATTTATGCACAATAAATTGTTCAACTAATGAAGCAAATTATTGAGTTGAAAGACCATCAAAACTTCTTAAAAAAGTAAATATAGAACTTTCACCATTTGACTTTTTGGATAAACCTCTATCGATCGAGAGTAGAGACACGCCCACACACACACCATCAGTTAACTCGAGAATAAAGGGAAAAGTGTTAAAAGAAAATATGTTCACATTCAGAGGCTACAACTTAATTAGCCACAGAAATAGACAGACAGAAACCAAAAAAAATCATGAAGTGAGGGAAGAGAACATCAAAATGAACATGAACATGAACATGAAAAAAAATCTACGAAAATGGGTAGTGGCATCGACTTTAAGATACCTTTTACTTACAAGGAAAGAATTAATATTCATATCAGTTGCAAAAGAAAATATTTGAAAAAGTAAGCTAAATCTGTCAGTATATTGAATGGACAAAATGGATTTGTATTCAGTGCTGATCTATGCAATCTATTTGATTTATTCATTCTAGCTGAGTCTTTAGTGCATTTTTCCTTTGACTGTTTTATGCATTTTTCTGATTTGAATATACCCCTATTCAATGAGGGTATAAAAAAGAAAGCCATGAAGACATGTGGCTGGCTGGCTGTCTGTCTTGGGCTTGTTTAGATAGCCCCCGACATCATCTCCACCATGTCTCAAAAAAAAGTTCAACACGGTTGATCGCCCATTAAAAATTGTTATGTGCTGTGTGTTGGCATGATCTTTAAATGAATTTCATGTTTCATTAAGCAATTGAAAAGAACTCACTCACTCGATCACACGACAGAGGCAGAGACAGAGAAAGAGAGAGAGAGAGAGATATTTCAATCGATCTTTCGATCTTTGATCGTCCTCTCACACTTCTAAGATCTGTCACACACCTTTTTTGGGGTGGCTGAAGAAGAAGAAAAAGTGTGAAGAAGCAATTTTGGCTCATAAATCTTTCAACATTAATGATCTCTCGATCTCTCGCTTTGGCTGGCTGATGATCTATTTTTGCTTATAATAACTGTCAGTTCCTGCCAAAAAGACAACA
This sequence comes from Drosophila insularis, assembly GCA_018903935.1. Taxonomy (NCBI): domain Eukaryota; kingdom Metazoa; phylum Arthropoda; class Insecta; order Diptera; family Drosophilidae; genus Drosophila; species Drosophila insularis. The sequence continues at coordinate 7,745,427 of JAEIFP010002295.1, forward strand.
TATTCAGGTCAAAGACTTGAAATATTTACCCGCATCCCATTTCACATTTTTTAACTTAATTTTACCGACACTTTTTTGTTGTAATTGAAGTTACACCAAAGTGCGGCCCGCACAAAGAATGGTTACAGACATGGCCAACAACATTTTGGCCACAATTTGACCACCAACACACACACACACACATAAGCACTATAGAAGATGATTGATCGTTCGTGTGCCACTCCAAAACTCTAAAAAAAAAACCGTCAGACAGTTCCACTTCAGTTTTACTTCTGTGTTTTGTTTAAAGTTCGCTTTTTTTAATGTCTTTTCAGTGCATTGACATTCAGGTTTTCTTTTCTGTTTTTTGTTTTTGACCATGGCAAAGCGATTGATAGGTATCTACTCCATACATATGTACATATATCGGTATCAGTATCTGCATCTTTAGATCTAAATATAGATGCCAGACAATGGGTCAATGTTTGGCCATCTATAATAAACAAGATGTGGAAGGCAGTAACGGGTCTTCTGAGCAATTAAATGGATACTTTATGACTCGAAGTCAAATGAAAATTTGGTGGGAGTTACATTAAGTATCCAATGTCATTTGAATGATTATATTGAAAACCTAAGCTATTAATCTTTTATATCTTCACATAGAGATGACCTTCAATTTAGCAAAAAATTGTAACACAGCGTGTTACTATATATTAGTTCAGGTACTAGTAAGTTGAGACTTAACGAATCGGTTTTGACTTTGACTTGCCGCCTTGCAAAGGGGCAGCATAAATAACATTTTCCAGTCGTATCAAGTTTCGTGTCTCTCTTGTTTAGTGTTTGGCCAAGTTAATTGATTGGTTGCCGGGGCTTGGCTCAAAGTCAAAGCCGATGCCGATGCCGATGCCGAAGCTAAAGCTGAAGCTGAATCTATACCGCACTCCCGCAAGTGCTGACATTTGTTCAGTGTCACGACTTCACAAACAGCAGACCAACTTACCAAGACAAGAGAGGAACAGCCGTTTGTTCTATGTTAGAAGCGAATAGTCAGTTAGTCCGTCTGGCACTTAGTCAGTCAGTCAGTCACTCATTCAGTGGCTGCCACTCACGACCAACCAGCAACTTTCTTTCGTGCCGCACAATGACAGCAACAGCATCAGCATCATCTAAGGACGGTGGCAGCATCCACATCCACCCAAAGCTCATCATGATGTCATTGATCTTTGGGGGAAACTGCAACAGGCCAACTGCATTGTTCTGAAAGGAGCTGATGCTGCTGCTGCTTCAGCTTTATCGCCTTCTGTTGATCTCTACAGCTTGCGGTACTTGGTTCAAGAGTCAGCACATCACGACATAGGCAGCAGGCAGTGTGGCAGATGCAACATGCAACAATTTTTTTCCTTCTTATTTTTCTCTCGAAATTAATTTAACATGAGCTGACAACTAATTTAACAAGTTTTTGGTTTTATTTTTTGGCAATTTCCCTTGACCTCTTCTTGCAGTTGATTACAAAAAATTTTGTTTCTTGGACATTTTCTATATGGCTTCATATGTGCCTGACTTCCAGACAGCTGCAAGTTGGCGGCAGCAATAGCTTTAATAGCCCCCAACTCTACTCTTTCTTTCCTTCTGTTGTTGTTGTTTTTTTTCTTTTAAGTGTTGTTTTTCAGTTTGCCAAAAAAAACTTGTTTTAGCCACAAACTGGTTCTACGACGTCTGAAGAAGTTCAGCTCTGAGGCCACAAGAATTTATTTCTAACCTAAGCAAATGCGACTTTATTGAAAAAAGGCAGAAAAGACAAAAAGAAAAAAGAGAGACGCAAAAGACAAACCTAACTAAAATGCTGAAATTGTTTAAAAGATATTAACTAAATGATAAAGCTCTGGTAGCAGCAGCAGGTAAGGGTTAAACTATTGTGTGCTCAGCAAAGATCTGGTGGTTAGTTCATCATTTCATGCGAAAAACCAGACTACGGAAGTCTTGCAAAGTTCCATTTCTTTTGGTTCTTGGTTCGTTTTGAAACCTACGTGCCATCGGTTGACCACTTGCTAGTGCCACTTTTGGTTTGGTCGCAATTTCCGCTGAGAATGATCTGAGTGAGGGCAATACACATACTCAAAAAGTACCTTGGAAAACGCCCCAACTCAATTGGCTGCCATACAAATGAAAATATGCATTTGCTCATAATGTGTTTAATTATCAGAAACGGAATTCTCTTATTACCAAAATACCAAAACCGTATTGGCCATAATAAAATATGCATAGTTTTAAGCAAAAATCTCCCTTCCTCTAAAGAAAAAAGCGATGCTATTTCGATATTTACTTGGTCCAAGTAGAGCAAGCAATGTAGGCAAAAACATATGATGAGCAGAAACAACACTTGCTCAACGATATAATAATTGTAAAATATAAACACATATTCACATCTGAGCTGCAACTTCTTTAAAACGTTATATCTGTTGTTTGTCTTTTAAATAAATTTCGTTTTATTTAATACCGGCTTGAGCTCGTGACCAACATTTCTTCATGATCAAATATGTATAACAACCTGAAAACGAGTTTTTCAACTTAAAAGCATTCATTTATGTTTCGTTCTAATAATAATAGGATTTTTTGACAGTGTTTTGGTGATTAAATAAAAGTTTAACAACAAGTTATAGATCCACGAAAACCAATTCAATCTCTATACTAAAAATATGGAATACACAAGCAAAAACATGAATTTTAACAAAGCAGTTCTTAATATGAGAAAATAAGAGAAATATTGATTAAACAGTGAGAGAAATCCATTTTCCTTTTCAAGACCAATAAACTATTAACATGGTCTAATTTTTATTTTCAAATCGGTTTACCTCTACTACAACTACATATATTTCAACAAACGTTTATTTTATCTACATTTTCTATATTTAGAAGACTCACTTTTCGATGGTCATTTAAAAAACTCTGAAATGCCTTAAGTAGTGAGTAATATAATTTATTAGAGCTAAAATTATTAGCAACTTTTTCTTCTGAATAAAAAAAGATACTAAATTTAAGGCGTAACATATTAATTAAATATGGTCTCTCTTTAAAAATGTGAAAACTCTTTAAATTTTCATTGCTAATTCACAATTGGCATTCAATTGTAATGGCCATTTTCTCATTTACTGTAAAGATGCTTTAATAGTTAAACTCATAAGTACATATATATATTTTATAGTCAGCAATAAATGTATGAATCCGGTTGATCAATAACAAAATATGCCAAAATATATATACATACATATCTTTATTCTACTGTGCTCTCTCTATCTATCCACTTATGATATTTGTAAACAAAAATTTCTTTGCAATTTTTATTAGCCAATTAATAAGTCAGCTTCTGAGTTTAACACAAAATCAAATTGATTAATCAGGCATTCATTTCAACAGATTTTTCAATTTGAATATGTATTTGGTTTTGCAAACTAAAAGCCAACTAGTTGGAGAAACTTAAAAAAAAAACTTTGATTAATTAAGGGATTAATAAATTATCATATTAATATCTTTCTAATGAGCAAATCTTGAACATTAATTGTAAATAAATGCCAAAAGTTTGACAGGCTTAGCGGAAATGTTTATGTTTTAATGTGTCTATATAAAAAGTATGCCGATCGAGATTTCGAGACTTGTTTTCGCAACATTTCAATGTCGCAAGAACTCAACTCAACTGGCTGATTCTGCCTCTGCTGCTCCTCCTCCTACTGGCTGGAGTGCTGGTAATTGTAATTGGCTACGTCCACTATCTGTTCTGATCTTGACTGGGTATCTCTTATAAATACACTACAATTTATGGTATGCTCTCTCTCGTATTTGCTGGCGAAAATGAGAACCGTTAAGTGCGCGTGCCTCTTCTGCCGTCTCTGATTCGGATTCTTAATTAAAGACCATGGTGTGGAATCGCAACAGCATTTGGCGGCATAAAATGTTACCATTTTGTGTTGTTCTCTTCATATACAACAACATCCACAACAGCCAAAGCAGCAATTTACACGCCTAAAAAAAAAAAAAACGAACTGAAAGAAATGAAACTTGCTCAATACTTTAAGAGGCCAACATATTCAAGATGTATATACACTTGGAGAAAAATTGTTAGCATATTACATATATAATTTATAAACTGTTTGCGATTCTTAATATATATAAAATTTAATAAATTGTTTAGCAAATCGCTCTACAGAAGCGAGTAAATAAAAGGACATACTTTATTCAAGTTCTAAATTGAAATTAAATCAAGTGTAACGAACTAGAACATGTCACACAATTAGTTCAGTGTATAACTAATGGGTAAATACAAGATATATGTACATATATGTACATATATACAAAAGTATATAGTATGTGCGATCTATATGCAGATAGATATTCAATTTAAACAAATCCGCGTGCCGCCTCTTTGACATTGAACGGCAGACGGCGGCGGCATTCTCTTGATTTCCTCCATAAATTTTCGCCAGTTTTGTAATAGTTTTTATGCATTAATTTTTGTTTTGTGTTTTGTTTAATGTTTTATGATTCTTGTGTAAATCAATTTGTTTAGCTTGGTTGCCCTTCAAGAATGTTTGGGGCTTTCATTAATTAATAATGAAGAAACTTTCCGACTGTGTAAAAATTTACTTACATAAAGTCTACAATTTTGCAATGATATCATCCAATTATCTGAAAGGGGTGGGTGAGGCCATTCTAGAGAGAGAGAGAGAGAGAAAGAGAGAGAGATGGAAGGAGTGTATTGCAATAATTGCTACTCACAGCTGTTGCAATTAACTGAGTTATTGTTGTTGCTGTTTATGCATTAGTTAGATGCAATATTGAATGCAAATCGAATGGCTTTCGTTAAACAACTGGTTTGCCATCAACCATAAACAGTTATATAATCAAGTATTACTATGATATGACTAATTCTTCATAGCTCCCAAAAGCCTTAATACCCTATCACAAGGCGGGAGCAGGGAAAGGTGCCAAAGAGTAATAAAAAAAGCGATCAAGAGCAACGAACTTGTAAAGAATTCTTGAATTTTTCGTATGATTCTTTCATTTTGATGGCTTTTATGGAAGTGTTGTCCATTTTCGAGAGTCTTGTATAATTTTATATATGCCAAAGGCGTACGTATGGGAAATGTGTGTGTAACAAGTGGAATATTAAGTATACGCATACGGTTTTATTTTTTATTTTTTAGGGGGAAAAACAAAAAGCTTTAAGCTAACAACATGTTACAGCAATGATTCATTCAGAATCACATAAATATATGTAAACACATTAAGTTGATGTACTCGGGAAAATTTTCATGTAAAAATGAGTGTAAAAAAATAAGAATAAGAAAGATTAATGCGCGAAAGATCTCAACGAGTGATGAGAACTACTTACCAATAGAAAAACTAACTAAAAAAGAACAAAGAAAAGTGGAAAAATCGTCAAATGGTAAAGAAGTAAACCACAGAAATCTTAAATCTTGCAGGAAATGTTTAGAAATTCACTTTAAACATTTAAATACTACTTATAAAGATCAGGTCTCAATATAAAAATTTTTCTGATAGATCTTCGATCACTATCTCTCTCTCTCTATGTGTGTGGTTCTTAGCGGAAACTTTTTTTTATTTTGGCTTGTTAACTATTCCTCAATGTAACATAATTCGCAGTCTTCTTGTCAACTATGTATGTTTACTCACAAAGAATTTCAATGTCAATATTACATAAAATCTATAAAACAATCACTTTGAATTAGAATCACCGAATCGAAGTAATTGTTCCTGTTCATTGCTGTGTAACTTGAGTCGCAACTCTCTAGAATATTTATTGATTATACATATATGTACAATGTACATATGTATATATGTATACATTTTACACAATTTATTAACGCATGATTTAATGTTTTGAACTCGAGTTCAAGTTCAGTGAGCATAGTTTGCCGGCTGCTACGACAAATGTGTCTATAAATGTAATTAAAAAATAAAAATTGTTATGTCACGCGACAAAAGTATTAAGAAAGGGGGAAGGCGGATCAAAACATATTGCACAACCCTTAACAAACCAACGAATTGAATGAATGATAATTGAAATTCATGTAAATGTATATTTAATGAAATATTTTATGTACATTTTCTATAGATTTTTAGATTTGTAAATGGCAAAATCAAGCGCCAGGCATGGATGAGTTGGCAAATCAAAGTAATAATAGTACCTAAAGCAGTTTTTTGTACGCCTTTTTATTTATCAATGAATAGCATTAAATTGGCGTGCTAATGAGACAATAAAATCAACTATAAAAACAATTTTGAACAATTTTACATTTTTCGCAATTATTTTTTTGCTTTTGTATTTTTATTTTTCATATTGCTATCGTCAGCGCTTGACCTCAAAAAAACAGAAAAAAGGAGAATGAAACTTTTAAATTGATTTTGATTATTTTTTAAACTTGTTGAACTCAATTAATTAACTAGAGATAAATTTGTCGTGGGTGTCAGCAAGCAGCAAAGCAGTTATAACAACAAATTGCTTTGGGGTCAACAAGTTGAAGGCAACTTAAATATATACATAAAGAATAATATAAGGAATATAGCTAATTTTTTGCAACTAAAAATTATATTTCGTTTCTTTTGTTTTCGTTTATTTTTCTCATTGCAGGTAAGGCCAGCAGCTATTTCTCTATGATTTATGTTAAACTTACTTACATACATGGTTAAGAGAGGTCGAAAGCCGAATGTTGAGAAATTTTCATTAGTCCATGTGCCAAAATCGCATTCAAATTAACTTGGCTGGTAAAAGAGTACAAAAAAGCCAATACCATAACCAAAACCAAAACATGTGTCAGCCATGTCAATGTGGTGAATAGGAAAAAAGACTAAAGAAACTAGAGAAAAGTGCATACATTTACTACGAGGGCTGTACGAAAGATTTAAATGGACTCAGAAATAATGGACGATTGTAAGTTATCCCATTATGCAAATTGCAAACTCTTTGACTCTTCTATATCATTGAAGTGGATGGCATTTAGACACATCACAATACAAAACACAATTCAAAGTAATATATGTATCTCTAAAATGGCTATCATTTTGGTGCTCAGGTTATATAGTCAACATACAACCCACGCAATTTTTGTAAAGTTTTTTGCACTTTTTACCGGAATGGCTCAGGTCGTTTTGCTGCTTATCAACAACCCACGAATCTCTTTAGCTTGAAGTAGATACAAGCATCTGTTTTCTTTTTCTTTGGTTTTCCCAAATTGCCGGCGGAAATTTCATAATCGTTGTGGCGGTTTGAAAAATTAAAATGTTACATTTATGAAAATGTATTATTATGTCTATCATAAAATTTCATTGAGTGACACTTGCGCGTGGTCTCCCCTCCGTGCAGCATCAAAAAGCGAAACCAACATAAAAATCACCACAAATTATTTTGACAGCGGCGATTTACTTTCCCTCTCTATCTCGTTTTATTTATCTCCTCTTATATACCCCCTTTCCATCCGTTCGCAACAACTAAGGGAACCCTGCGCTAATTTTGTTGATTTAAGCTGATTTTTTTTTATTGTTCGAACGTTGCACATTTAAAAAGCAACAACAAAAATGCAAGGCAATCGGCGCTGCAAACCGCTGCCGCAATCACTGCCAACGCATCATAATTAATAATAAATTAAATTTTTTTGAAAAGCGAAAAATCAAGCAAAAATTAAATTTTTGTAATTTTTTGGTTTTGTTTTCTTTTGTTGCTCTTTTTCTTTTAATTTTGGTGAATTGCGTCTGACCGTCACAGTCATTGCAACATTTTGCAATCATTTCCGTTCATTATTCTAAGCATTAAATGTAAAAATATTTAAGTTGTTTTAAGCCAACTGAAAGCCTTAATATCATCTAAAATAGTAACTACTACTTTGATTTTTATAAAAACACACAACACTTTTTATCTTATCGAGATAGTCGCATTTAATTAAGTTCATATAGGATGGCAAAGCCCATAATAATTATCATAATAAATAATATAATTTCATGATTATATCATGTTGATCTTTCAAACAAGTTTGCTTTTCCGTTTATCTTAGGATTAGGATGAATGAGGGCAAGTGCAGAGGCTGCAGTTTGGCTTAAGACCTTTTTATAGATATCACATTTATCCCTAAGCATTGCTTGAATCGATTTTCAAAGGAAATTTTTTTTGTTATTACCAAGAAATTAGTATGCCCAAAAAAAACAAAAAAAAATACAAAACTTGATGCCACTTCTTGAGTGGAACGCGAGGGCAGACAGCAGGCAATGTCTGCAAACTATCCAAAGACCCGCATATGCTCAGAGCTGGAAAACAAATATTTTCACACATGTCAGAAACAGAAATAAATATTTCGTTGTCATGGTTGAAAGGAGTGAAAAAAAAAGAAACTAAGTTGATAATAATCTGCCATATAACAAACATACAACTCGATGGCGATGGCGACGACTTCACAATGTCGCCGGAGCTTCGATCGTGCTGTAACAGAAAAGAAATATGGCAAAAATCGTGCACAAACATAAATGTGTATATGTATGTACTTTATATACGTGGAAAACTTGAAGGAAAACGTTTCCTTGAAAGGTGAATTTGAACAATTAATTTTGCTTTTTGGGCCTTAGAGAGAATGGGAATTTATTCGCTAGCCCAGAATGCGGACAAGAAACGAGTACAAGAGATATGAAAGATCATTATGACGTTGATGATGATGCCAAACAAAGTTGTGGCAACAGGGACGGAACAAGGTCTTTGGAGTAGCTCTAGAGAAGCTTAAGTTCGTCACTTTGCAGTTGCTTTACTAAGTTTTCATATCAGCTTTTTATCACAGTTGGTCAAAAGTATTAATGGGACCCTAAAAAGAATTCATAAATTGTAAATATCTATAATCATTTAACTGTTTTGAAGGCGCCAATAAGTATTGATAGAATCGATCGTCAATAAGAGCCGATTAAAATTTTTACTTACCAAAAAATGATTCGATTGCTAAAAAGTTACGGATCTCTTTTTCTAACACTGAGACACTAAAGACTTGAAAACCCCAATGCCTAATATAAGAGAATAGAAATTATTATTATTTTAAAAGTAGTTTGCTTACCCAATAAATCAGCCATATTCATTCCGTCGTGGAAACATGGTATGGCGACATCTCAATGGGGCAACGCACTCTCAGTTGCAGCTTCTTTTATAAGCTCAGCGCCGACGAAGAGCGGGAGAAATTGCAAGAACTTTACCCTCTCCCTTTCTTTCTCTCACCAGCAAAGAAGAAGATAAATTGCAATATACGCTCTCCCACTGAACTGCACTGTCACTGTCTCTCTCTTTCACGTTGCTCTCTCTCTCTCACCCACTTAGTCGCCCTTTCTCTTTACTTCTCTCTCTCTCTCTCTCTCTCTCTGTGGCATTACCTAGTATGTGAGAGTCTTAATGTATGTATGCGGGAGTGAGGGAGTTACACCTGAGTAAAAAGAAGTAGAGGGAGAGATTTTTCTACGCATTCTTTTTAATTTTGAAAACTTTTGACATCAAATATCGTAAATAATTGTTGCAAAATACACTCAATTAATTGTTTTGGGTATGTTCACTTTATTTTACGGGCCTATTCGTTTATAAGTTTATATTCCGTACCTGGAATAGCACTAAGACGATGAAGCGCGCACAGTGACCATTCTGAGCTTGGAATTATAGTTCTGTTGGAAAGTTGCCTCTTCTAAATGCCTTGCAATGCGGATTTCTATGGAAAGGCCATTTGATGACGCCAATAAAATGTGCTTCAAGGCAATCGATTGTTGTCGACGCAGCTCGTAGACATGCGCTTCTAATGGCCAGAAAAAGCTGTTGGTATCCGTTGAAAACACAGCTGCGCATCTTAAGCCACCGCGCAGAGCGAGGAAGAAAGAGAGAGAAGGAGAGATTCAGATACCAGTACCAGTCCCAGTCCCAGTCCCAATCCCAGACCTAGCCCTACAGCTGACAACTCTAGTGGCTCTTCAGATGGGGTAAAGTGCATTTCAACACATGCACAAGATAGTCTTTAGTGCACTTAATAGTGTAGTAGAAAATACTTGGAAGAAGCATCGTCTACTTTTTTTTTGGCAGTTTGAGCTCAAGGTGAAAATTTGAAATTGATTTTGTTTTTTTTTTTTTTGGTTCCTATACTTAACAAGTGGGTTCCAATCTCTGACCCTAAATGAGCCATGACCCTTATCTAATGGGCCAACTTTCACCTATAGAAAAATCGAAAAGCATTCCATAATGATGACCAAAAAAAAAGTGTATAGCGAATTACTCCACTAGTATGTATAATTAAGGGAAACGGTTTTAAGAGATTGTCCGGAATTACCGAAACAAGTCTATCAATATTTAGTGCACTAGGTCACTGAACAAAGTTTGTGTTTTTTTTGGGCGTGTCGTCACAGCCTCTCTCCCTCCTTCCACTCCGTGTCCCATGCCTGTCTCTACATTTCTTGCTAATGCCATTAAACCGTAGCCAGAGTCTCAGAGCCTGACTGACTGAAAATTTATGCACCCACGCGTCTCAGCTCACTTGTCAGACAAGAAACGCAAATGTTTTCAATACATGCCTATATACAACAACTTATGTACAGATGTTGATACATATGTTAAGTGCAACCCACTGCGAATTGTTTGTACTTTGAACGTTGCTTTTAATTACCCCAAAGGAAATAAAGAACCCAAATAATGCATACAACAATTTTTAAAAGTCAACAATAGAGACGTTAGACGAGGGGCTAGGTGAAAAATAAGCTTAAAAAGTGAGTGGCTACAGGCTACAGACCATATACCAATACATATATGCAGCTTTGCAGAGGTGCATATCTGGTCTTAGTGCAATACTTTAATCCAACCATACAATAGATTAATAAATATATTATAGTCTTTGAATACCACAAAATAGACACTCAAATTGATTTGAACATTAAATAAATTACAGAAATTAAATCTGATATTGCCGTCGTTTCCAAATAAATTTTTTCCCGTTTCGCTTTCAAATTGTCTATTTAAATATTCAATTCTAAAAAAATTCATAAATAAAACTGAAAATAAACAAGAACTCTCCTAATAGTATTTTGCATCTGTGCATAACTTTTTCCAACCTCAACTAATGATTTAATAAGGGCTATTTTCTATATACATATATGCCAGTTACTTATATCTAAATGATGTTTCGATGATAAATTTCTTCTTTTGTGAACTTCTTATTACAGCTAATTCTCATTGAATCTTGTTTCTGTTAGCAACTGAAATACATTTTAAATTCTTTTTTAACTTTCTTATCGTTTTCTTATTTGCTTAGTAAACGCACCTCTTTAACCTCTGAAGGTGTTAAGGGGTTTGTTACGCCATAAGTATTATGGAACCTATAAAACAAATTGAAAAGAGGGAGACTGCAGTCTTTTCAATTTCGATAGATTGTAATTAAGTTTTTCTGCCAAACTTTGGCATTCTACTAATCATACTGTATGTATCCACATATGTATGCCTATATGCATGTTGTTTATTTTTTTATTTCAAGTATAGAGTCTGAGACAGAGCAATGTTTGATTTGCAAATTGCAGTTATTTATCCATATGCGCAGTCAGAGTCTTCGCAAAGTCTCTTCGCCATTTCAGACTTCTTGGTGTTTCGGTGTCAACGCTTAGACGCAGACGCAGACGGAGTCGCTCATGCCATTGCCAGCTGCCTCTTTTGCTGCCAGACAACTGGGCATAATAATTATGCACATGCAGTTGCAGTTCTTTTAGCTCTCAGGAATTCGGTCAAGTACCATGCCGCCCGCTGCCGTTGCCGTTGCCGTTGCTGGCACCGTTGCCACCACTTGCACTGGTTGCAACTGACTTTAACTCTCTGCCGGCTGTTTTATAGGATTTGATTTGTGTGACATGGTGTAAAAGCCGGCGGGTTGTGGCCAACACTATTGACACTTTAACAAAGCTGCTGCAAGTTGTTGCATATGCATGAGATATTGTTAAACAATATGGCCCAGATCAATGCCCACATGCCAACTACTACATCAAGCCGCTTTCTACGCATTTGTTACAGTTTTTTTCTCTCTTTCTTCCTCTTCCACATGCTTATCAATTGCCTAAAAAAAATTTTAATTATTTCGCCTGTCAATTCTCCTCCAGAAACGAGGAAAAAAACAGAAGAAAACCGAAACGTAAAATATTTTTTTAATGAGCTGCTACTGCCCGCTTACAGGCCTTAAAAAGAAAGTCCAACACTCGTGGATCACTTTTGGAACTTCGTGCTAACATGTTTTGGTTTGTTGTTTTTGTAGTTTTGTAGTTTTTCCACTTTGGATGACGTTGCTCATTTGTGGCCCATGTTGATTGCCCAGGCTTTGTGTAGGCTTCCGGAAGCTAAAGCTGCTCACTTTATATATACGTATATGTATATATTTTTATAGTAATTGTTTGATTTGTTGGAAAATTTTTTAGATAGCTACTGTTTGAGTTTTTCCAGTGACATTGTCACAAGTTAGTTGAAAAAAGTTGCAATAAATAATTGTTGTAATAAATAACCCTTACTAAATTTTATTTACGGCAAAATAAATTGTTGAAATTGGTTACAGAGAATAAAATAAATTGTGTAAATTTTAATCAATTTATTATTATTTAAGAAAGGTATTTATCTTTGATACTAGCATAACATTCTTAAAACTCACTGATTTACAATAAAAGTGGGCATTTTCTTATTGCTGCAATCGAAATTGATATTGATTTTGAATCCGTTGCCTTTTAGCTATGAAGATTTCAAATCGAAAGCATGCCTCAATAATTTGATGAAAATTCAAGATTTAAAAAGCATTTAACTGGCTTTAAACACATTTGTTAATATCGTTTGAATTTAACTGGTAATGATAAACTTTAAACCAACTTTCCTAAATATCAAAAATGTTTATAAAATTTAATTATTGTCTCAGACTTTTTTTTATATTTTTTTTAAATTACATAGATTCTCTTTGAAATTATAAATTAATTTCTTTATTGTTCAGTGGTCTGTAACTTCTCTTAGTCTCTTTTTTTTTAAGTCTATTGCTGATTTGTGTGAAAACTTTCAGTGTCAGTTGAAATTTTTGTTCGAAAATCAATTGGCTAATTGAACAAGCTGGCAACCGAGCGCCTCATTATCAAGCAACGCCACTTTCCCCTCGCAAAACTGTAAGCGGCCTGTCAACTTCATTAGATTTTATTTCAACAAGAAAATATCACTGAAAACATTAAACGCCTCTGAATAAATTCAAATTAATTGATAAACTTAAAACCGGAATGTGCAATAAAGAGAAATAAAAAACGACACAAAAAACGAGACAAAAAACACATACACTGCAAAATTATCACAACATTTTGTGGCAATCCGAGGCAGTCAACATTTAGTTGGTCAATTTGCAGACCGAAAAGTGCAACCGTTTGAGAGCCGGTATGGCTCCAGATAAGAGAAGGGGAGGGCGATTGTCGGGCTGGTCGGTGGGCGGGTGTTGCAGTATTTGTGTTTGCGCATGCGTTGCCACATTGCGCAAGTGGCTGGAACCAAGCAAACAACCAACCAACTAACCAGACTCACTCTGCTGGAGATGGAGCTGCAGTTTTTGAGCTGGAGCTGGAGCTGGACCGGTCTGCTGCGTGTGCAGATTTTGTCGCAGTTTTCGCTAGGCCACCAAAACTAAGATAACTTTATTTGATGTTAGCCGCCAAGGCATGCACAACTACGAAACATTTGAACTTTTCTAAAGCTGATACTCTTTCTAATGGAGTACATTACATATATATGTGGAATGTTAAAGACCAAGTCGGATCAATTATCATGCTAATAAGCATGGAGCCAAGCCAAGTCATTGGCTAATTGGACCAAATCAGTTACAGAAAACATGGTTCAACTTACCTCATCTACATTGAGATATGTCTTTGAAATTGTTTAATCTTTATACTCCCGGAATCAAAGAACCATTATTTCATTTCAATATTATTTAAAGGTTAATTTTCTATGCCTTTTCTTGGCTTTGTTGAGAGCCAAAAATTGAGGCCAACTGTGTGTGTGTGTGTGTGTGTGTGTGTGTATACTACCTCATGGGTGATCAAATTTATTTATGCCAGCATAAATATTTTTTTTCCCTCTAATGAGCTAAGAATTTATTTTAATGAGGTATGTAAGGTAAACACTTAAGATTGCCTATCCAAGATATGTTTATTTTTTTAAAACTATTTAATGTTTAGTATAAAATTAATTAGCAAATATATGAATCAATTATGGAATGTTATTTTGCAATAATAAAAATCTGACAAGCTTATATTAAAGTGAAAATATTTAAGCTTGTTCTTAAAGAAATTAAAGACTAAATTGTGGTTCGTTAATAGTGTCTTTATTGTCCTAGCGATTTATTTAAATGGTTTATATTGCTATTTATGTATATAAGAATGATGGATTGCTAATTGAGACCCTATAAGATTCAATTTATGTCGAATGTTGTATCAGTTTCAACTGTTTTTATGGTTATTTATCTAAATTGAGTTTAAGATTGTTTCAAGTTAATTAAAGTCTCTTTTTTTGACTATTGTTTTTCTTGTCCTTCATAAGGCAATAAAAAAAACTTCGCTAGAATATCTCTTGAATCATTAACGGAAATGTAAATAATAAAAAATTCTAGCTTATAGTTATTTAGATAGCCTTGAATTAGTCGTGTTTTTAAAATATTGATTGATTGAATTTCTCTTTGTTAAATGATCAAACAATCGAACGGTCAATGTCAACGGAAAAGTCAAGTATAGAGTCAAAGTTGTCATTATCGTGTTCTCCGTATCAATTATATTGCTTTTTTAGTTTATCTACTGTGTTTGAGTTGTTTTTTTTTGTCATTTTACTAATTTATTTATTTACTTGCCCTGTCTATCTCTGGCTTTATCTCACTTTATAGTATTATTATGCAAATTTTCCCTAGCTGGTTGTATGTGTGTGTGTGTGGTCTATCTAAAGAATTATGCATATGTCAGAGTGGGTAGATCGTTCCGTTGCCAATTTAATTTGTCACATTGTTTAAACAATTTCTCAAGTGGAGAGTATTGAGGGAATTGAGTTGATTCTTGTCTTGACTCCCTGTGTGGGCCTACAATAGACTGACTACAAGGAACTTGCGTATACATGAAACAATTAAACTCAACATGCATTAATGTCAAGTTATTCGCGCTGCGTCAGCAATTAAACCAATTGCCACAGGAAACATTGGAGTGGACTTGTGGTAGTGGTGGAACCGTTGGTGGGTACCTCGAACAATCACCAACAAGCACACAAGATTGCTAACAGACAGCTGGAGTTGTAGTTGTAAAATTGATTTTTATGGTCAGAGCAACAAGCCAAACAAGTTGGCTAAAAATGTGTTTTTTCTTTCTATTTTACCAATCCAGAGTGAGTTTCTGTGACAAACACAACCAACCAACCCAAATATAACTGCAAATGCCGGCTCTGAGGTGTTAATTTAGCCACATGCACACTGTTTTTGGCCATAATTTAACATGTGTTCATGGTTCCAGTCAATTAGTCCAATACACTTTTATAAAATTAACATCGATTCTTTTCAAAAATCATATATATTATTTTCATATTGACTAAAATGGTTAATAAATTTAGTCTGCTTCTTAGAGTCTATATATTAGGATATGTGTATGAATTATAGGAAATTCATTTACGAATTGCTTAGATACTTTGATTTTGGGCGTGATATTTTCATTGGACCAAGAGTTGATTAGGAACAACTTTTAATAAGTTTTCCATTTAATTTCTCTCTAACTCTCTAACAATTCGCCCCTTCACTTTCAATGTGATTTCCTGTAAAATTATGAGTACGGGCCTTATATGGAGTTAAGAACCCCATAGGTTGAGGCTTTATTGCGTTAGCTTATTGCTAACTAAGTTAAAAGTTGTAAACCAAAGTCGTATAACTCAACGAATTCGTTGTTGGCAATAAATCACTTGGCTTGCAGCAGTCTAACAATAACCTAAAGCATGATTTAATTGGCCCGTGGTGGTTCCTTTGAACGATCATCTAAGAGTTGGCCATGTAGCCATAGTTCTCATACAAGGGCCATAGTTTGGGTACCGAGACGTGAGTCTTAACATGGTCCATTCCATATCCCACGCACTGTCTATACCCCCTAAGGTCAAATTCCAAAAGGATTTTTAGCGCTTGCTCTTTACAAAAAATTAAGCAAACAATTTCAATACATAATTTGTTTTGTTCAGCTGCATTTTAATTACTATTTAATGTCCTTTTTTTTTTGTTTTACCGTCTGCCCTCAGTTTAGTTATTGTATAAAATTAAATACCAAAATTTTAAGTGTGTCTTGCTTTCAGTTTTGTTGTTTGTTGTTGCTTTGGCCAATTGCCCCTTGTCCAGCATGAGAATCGTGACAATCATGCCAAATTCAACGGATGTTTGAGAAAACAAATGCAAAAATTGTATTTGGTTTCAGTTTCGGTCACTGTTTCTTTTGTGCAGTTAAAATTAAGCAATTTATCACAAAAACCAAATCAAAATCAAAAGTTACTGCTGGCTACACAAAAAGAGGTATTTTTTGTTGTTGTTTTCTTTTCTTTTTGAATAAAACATTTTTCGCTCGTTTCGTTTTTGGATAATAATAAATTGTCATTTGACGTGTTTGCCAGCCAATTTTCAAGTTTGAAATTATTGACAATTAAAATTGCTTACTGAAACGCAATTGATGGCGTGTAGAGATGAGGGGAAAGGGGCGAGAGAGTGGGGAGGTAGAGACCCAGCAAGGGGGTGTAGAATTGGGCGTGCCTCTTGGTACAATTTCGCATCGGTCGGGAATCGAGTATCATAAATTTATCGAGTTCATGAACTTTTGTGCCTAACCAAATGTTCAATTTTGTTGATGCTGTTGTTGTTGTGGGTGTGGGAGTGTGTTGTGTGTGTGAAAAACAATAAATTAAATTTGAACTCGTAATACCATTTAATTTTGAAGGTGAGCCCCATTGTTTAAAGAAATTTTTTAATAAAGTTCATAGAAAATTTTTATGAGACTGAATGCTTTACAATTTCATAATCTTATACCACAACTCAAAATATCTAATATTTACTTATTGTCTGTAAATGAAAGCAAATATGAAAATGAAGCAAGACAATTTCTTTCTTAATTAAAATATATACCTGTTTTCAAAAAGTAAAAGTTATTAACTTGTCTTGGAATATAAATGTAATTTTCAAATACAAAAAACAGATACTATAAAAGGACAAAAAAGAATGTCCTCACATTGTATATTGCGTATTGCATTTTATTAAACTGACAAATTTTTCAAAATTCTATTGGATTTTCTCGTTAAGCGCTATTAGAGTTTCCTGACCTATCATTTCTTTCCTAATAATTTGTTAAATTTTTACCCTTTCCCTATAGTATATAGGGCACCTGACAATCGGTTTGGCAGATTTTTATTGTACAAAAGTTCATTGCGCCTTTTCTGTCGATTGCCCTTTTTCTCGGATCCGCCCATGTTGAATTTTTAAAATTGTTGCTTTTGTTGTGGTTTTTTTTTTGTTTTTAAAGTTAGTTGCATGTCTTGAGTGCAGTTTGCTTAGGGCGTACTTAAGTACCGTTATTTTAATAAACGCCGCTTACTGCGCATGCGCGCAACTTGCCCCGCCGACATCAGCGTTTGCATTGTTTTTGTTCCTTTGGGGTAAAAGTTTTTTCGACAGACTTTCTTTCCAACAACGAAAAAACATGAACCAAAAGCCGAACAAAAAGTTAAATGCCTCATATTAAAGTATGTATGTGTATATATACATATACAAAAGCCAAACTATTCGCTAATGTTGCATGATATTGTTATTGTTAGTTCCCTCATTTAAAGGGGTAAGGGGAAACCTTCTTAACGTGTTGTCAACTAGACACAATTTGTTTTTAGTTGAATGTTTATTTAGTTGTTGAATGGGTAGAATTTTCTTTTGCTTTTTTTTTTTTTGTTATGCATAAACATTTATGCAAATTTCCCATTGCCTAATTGACAAACAAGATGAGTTAGTTGAGTGTTTGACTTGGACCCTACCCCGTTCCCAAAGACTACGCTTCTCCATTCTCCTTGCCCTGTGTTGACACTCATTCACTGGCTTTATGCTGACAGTGGTCTTTCATTGTGATTGACTGGTGGAGGAGGAGGAGGTGGTGGAAGAGGGAATGGAGGTGACTCGTTGCTTGCTGATCGCTTGCCCCGATATCGAATTTGTGCTTTGACATGGAACGACCTTGAAGTTGTCGGGGGCTTTATGTTGGTTGTTTGGCTGGTTGGAAAATGATTTAATTGATCAGGGCCATAAAAATGACGCTTTACCTTTAGATTCGAAACACACAATTTGCGATTGAATTGGATTGAATTGAATTAGATCTCTGTTTATGTTGTTGCTGTTTTAAGGGGGGGAAAGTAATTTGTTAATTTTTGTTATTGGTTTATCTTGTGTGGGCTTCGATTTTGACACGCCTATGAAGCAGATAAAATAAAAACGAGTATATACTTCAAACGGACGGAATATTCATTGATCTGACTCACCAGATGGTAGAAAGTTTATAAATATCTGATTTGTTGTTCTGCTTCCCTTCATCTTCATCCTTCTCTTTTTTGGTTGTTTTCGTCGTCTTCGTGTTGTTTGTGTTGTTGTAGTCATTATTAAGCTTTATAACCATCAAATTTTGTTTAATGTTTATACTTACTTATTATAGCCGCTTATTGAGTTAATCATTTAGCACAGAAATTTCACATAAAGGCACAGAAAAATTTCACCAAATTGAGGAGGGGCAAAGAGAAATAGTTTTAACTAAAAGAGACAACTTTCTGATTTCAATTAATCTACATGTCAGACATAGATTTCTTTCATACACTGAGAAAAACAATTAAGAACTTTCTTTTAACAAGAAGTTTTATCATTTAAATTGTTAAGTGTTAAAATGTTCTTGACATTGAAATTATTATGATAATAATAAAATGGAAAATATGTTAATTGAAAGAAACTTGGTAAATGTCATAAGTAACTTTCATTATTAATCACTAATTGTAAGCTATTTTCTTGCTTTCAAACTTTATAGTTTAAAGTGAAACTTTTAAAACAAAATGTGCAGAATTAGTTACAGTTTTATTTAATATTTCTAATTCACATTTTAATGTTCTTGCTACTAGAATTTATTATGCAAATATTTGATTGTCTTTTCTAAAGTTTTGCATTCAAATAATTTTCCAAATTCAATTTGATTGGATTTAAATAGCTTCTACCTTCTTTTTTTTTTTGCTGTCTGATTGTGAGTGCAGAAATTGAGCCAATCGAGCAATCGAAGATCATTATTTATATCAATCTGATCAGATGTCTATAGGGACTGTAATTTCAGTCCATTACATTTACATGATCAACTCAAAGAAGAACATAAACGCAGGCAGGCACAGCAACAACAACAACAACAATTGACAGGCGAATAAAACCAATCTTCCATTTAATAACCAATTATCATTGATCAACTGCACGCCCAGCACAGCCCACTGGGACCCACTGCTGTATGCCTGGCGACAGACACAATGGCAATGGCAATACAGAGATGGGGAGATGGAGACACAGAAACCCACAGACGATCACAATATCAATTACGAATTACGTCTGATTATCTGCAGAAACTTGAGTTCGACTTGAGTATAGTTGAGATTCTTCTTGCATGGGAATTGGCCATGGCCAAGGTGAACTTCAATGGCAATTGTCGGCGGCGGCATCGCTCGGGGGGGCTGCTGGCTGGCCTCTCTGTGTCTGATTAGCGCATAAACAAGTTAATGCAATTGCCAATCGGAAGGAGGCACCAGAGCAACTGAATCAGACGCCGCCGCCAATATTCAGCTACATGTTGCTATGTTCTTTTCTTCTCCCTCTCCTTCTCCTTCATGGACCCCAAGGAAAAAAAAAACAATTTTGTCAAAGATAAATGGGCCAAGTTGCTGAAACTGTTTGGGAGTCAGTCTTATGGCGTTGTCAACGGTGTGCTGCGGCTTTCAAAAAGCTTTTGATGTTGGGCGGCACAGCGTGCGTGTGTGAGTGTGTGTGTTTGGACCATGTTGTACTTTCCCAGTTGTCGCGTCTCACGTTCCTAGAATATGTAGACTTGGTCTCCGTATCTCTGTCCGTTTTCTGTTTGCCCAACACTTTGACGAGCTGTATCCAAAATGGGTTGGAGGGGTTGACGATGTTGGGGAGGGGAGTAGGAGGGTAAGGCTAAGTTATATGTTAATGTTGTTTATGAAACCAAAAGTCAAACAATTTGTTTTATTTTTCTTGTTGGCTTTACCTTGAATTCGAAACCAGCCACAACACGACACATTATGATGAGTTAAACAGGAAGAAGAGAGGCCAAAAGATTTTCATAGATATAGATGGTTAAACAAGCCGTCATCCTCACTCCATTGACCCCACTCTCTTACCTGCTGAGAATGGGAATATTGTAAGAAATTCTTCGCATAGTCCTTGCTTATAAAAGAAACGTGTGAATATTCATTCAATCCTCAAAGAAACTTAATTTCAGAGACATATTGTTGAAGGAGGGCAAAGAATTTACATATGTTTGTGGCGTGTCTGTGCTCAGTGTCCAATTGGAGACTTAATTTACTGATATTAATGGGTTAGCTAGTTAAGAATTGCCAGTCGTGGGACCACTGACGACAACTTTTTGCATACATTTGTGTATATGCAAATGAGGGAGCAACAATTATGTTGATCAGCGCTAATTGACCAATACGCTAACCCTAACGGCCCCAATCCCGCCCGCCAAGTGACTCATAAATGACTGACCCAATTCTCTTTTGCTCTCTCTCGTTACAGGTTGCCCGGCCACAACTAGTTCCCATTGTCTGCGCTGTAATAAAGCGGGCTGCATCAAATGCCCCATGTACCTGGTTACAGACAATCGGCAATGTGTGGATGAATGTCCGGCTGGTTATCTGGAGCAGTGGTCGGCCCATACTGAATTCATGGGTCGTGTGTGTGTGCCCACTGGCTACTCTGGTCCGCTAATGGCCGCCCTGGCTGGTTTGTTAGGTGGATTTTTGGTCTGTCTATCCCTACTGGCTGTGGCTGTAATGTTGGTCAGGCGGAAGCGTCGGCGAAAGTCAGTCAAACAGAAGCTCATCAATGAGAATACAATGGATCGTGCAGATTTCATGAGACAACTAAATGAGATGCGTCCGAATGCGGAATATTTTCTGGCCATGTTGAATGACACACGACGACAGATACGTAAATTATATCTATCCGGCGAAGTGGCTGCTGCCAATTCCTATCGACCCATAGTAAGGGATCTTGCCAAATTGTTAATTTTACTCAATAGACCCATCGAGCTGATTCCCACGCCACCGCACGACTGGTCGAGATTGCATGCCTGGTCAGAGCAGGCTCTGGAACGCTATAAGCCACAGGTGGGCCAACTGATTGACTTTTTCCAAGCATCGAATCAGGAAGTGCTCTATGCGGCCCCCGTCAAAAACAAGACGCAGAAGAATATCTTTAGGCCGCCGCCGGCTCAACAGCAGCAGCAGGGTGGCGGCGAATTGCTGGCTGGAGATCGCAGCAGTAGTGCTTCCAATCAACAGAAATTGCATTTGTTTGGCTCACTCATCAGCTTGCATGAGTTCGAAGAGCCACGAGCCTCGGATCCATTTGGCAGCAGTTTCAATACACTAAAGAGCGGCAATCTTATATCAGATCTCAATGCCAGCTCACTCTGGCTGGAGGATGAGTTCTATAAGCTGGGCTTTCGACCGCAGGACGAGATTACAACAGAACTTTGAGTATTATTTATTCCATGGATCGCATACAAATATTTCTGGCTGACCTGGCTAAATTAATTGTGTTTAGTGTTGGTTCTTCAGCCGGAAACAATAGAGAACAAGAGATGGATCATTCCGCTAACTGAGACGCCCATTTAGATTGCTAAATGTCAACGTTTAGTTTAGTATTAAGCCAGCAGCAAAAAGTAACTAGTCAAGTAAAATCGAGCTTGTAAATGAATTTAGTTTTTAGGGATTTTACAAAAATCGCAACAATTATCATGTAACGGAGAACAACAATATTCAACACGCATGATATATCTATATCTATAACTATACAATAAAGATCTATAAAAGAAGATATACAATACTTATAGATATAGCTAACATAGACAGAGATTATTATGCTTAGTGAATATGAATACAAAGAAATGAGAAATAAATTTAATAAAATCATGTGCCTTAAGTTAATGAAATGCAAATAATTTGTTTTAGTTTTTGCCAACAATTTAAGCAACCGTTAAGGTTCCTCATACTTCCAGAGTATGAAGGGTTCCTCCTTGATTTTGACAGTGTCCGCCTGTCATGTCTCCTTTTTCTTCGACTCCATTTGTATGAGACGCTCTGCAGCAGTTTTACGCTCATTCACCCGTTTGGACAACTCACAGGCATCGTAGCCAATGAGTAGCTTTAGATCACAATCGAATTTATAGGCAAATCTCTTGCCTGACACCTTGGATATCATATCACCATCGTAATAGTAGCGCAGGGCTCTCGATAGTTTCTCATAGTTCATGGCCGGTTTGTTTTTCTTTTCACCCCACAGGCGGGCAACTCGATCGGGATCGGTGAGTTTGAATTCGCCTTCGGTGCCCACCCATTCAATAATATCCGCATGCTCGCAGTCGGTAAGTATTTCGAGTAGAAATTGCCATAACTGAACCTGGCCATTGTTCCCAGAGCCAATGTTAGTATAATTATTCGGGCTGTGAGGAGCTGGTGAACTGTCTGCAGCTTTAAAAAAAAAGAGTTTTCATTAAAAATTGCTGGAACTAGTCATAGGATAAGCTACTTACAGTCGGAACTTTTGACACTCTGATAGGATTTTCTCATTATACGCTGTTCTAGGGGCACATTATTTGCCGATATTCCTGTTGACTGTGTGGCATTTGTTTTTATTTGCTTTTGCGGCTTTCGCAATTCCTCGGCTTGTTTGTGAACCACTGATACGAAATTGCATTCCTTAAGCAGTTGTAGATGTGTCCAGAATACATTGCCAGGATCATTGAGTTTTTTACTAAACTCTTCATGGGTCATGGCACATAATTCTTTGCCATTTATCTGCCAATCGTTCATGTTGAGATCACTTAGATCGAATTGCTTCACTGCCCACTCCAACCAATGGGCAACATGGGCTTGTGTCCATTCAATTGCAGCCTCTGGGATTTTAAGGCGAGTCTGCTCACGCTTGAATTTACTATCCAAAACCCAGTTGAGGACTGGATTAACAATTTTCCCATTCCCTGTTGTATCGTCATCCGATTCCTCTTTTATCTTGCGCTTCGCGGGATTTGTGACGGGGAGAGTATCTTTGGGTGTGCTCTCTACGCTGGTCATGTTGGGAGTGTAGGAAGGTGTAGCCTCCTCGGCAGATAGAGCAGCCAAAGCAGCTTCTGTGGGCTTGAGGACATCGGCAATGTTAATTCTTTGACGTATAGTCTGGATTTGTACATTGATCTGCACCAATCCCTCACCCTTGACACATTGATCTACAAGATTTTTATGCGCTTCCAGCTGAAATAACACCAACAAGTTAATCTTTAATCTGCGAAAGAAATAAACCCTCACCTCTTGGGCATCCTGCAACCAGAAGGTGTAGTAATTCAGTTCCACACCAATCTTTCGTTCTACAATTTGCCTGCATTATAATGAAAAGGAATTTATTACACTTGAAACCGGAAGTGCTTCTTAACTTACTTTAGTGAGCTCAGGGGTTCCCTTATATCCATGTGAACAATGATAATATCGTCAGGTTCCATTTCCACATCGTTGCTATCCTCATAAATGTGTGTCTCCTCAAATATGTCGCTGGCAATGACTTCCTCTGGAATTGTTTATAACCAATTGTTAACCAACATTCAGGCTTCCCACTCCTTTACTAGTGGCACTTACCCAAATCAGCCCCCGCACTGAGTCGTCGAATAAGCTCATCCGACAGGTCGTTGTTGCTATCCATTTCTTATTGGACTTGCGTCGGATTAATAAATAAATTAACAACTTTAATGCTTGTTGTTTAAGACCCAATTTTGATGTTACCGAATATCGATTTTTTTTTATGTATCGATAGACTCGCGTGGCCTTTTTCATTGGCTCTGGTCACACTACAAAGGTATTACTTTTTTTTGAACATCTGGCAGCTTTATTTTCTACGGAAATGGCATCTCAGCGATGCCTGTCAAATATTGGCGCAAAATTACAAACAAAATTACAACATAAAATGGTTGAAACTAAAAATGATAAATTTTAAACTAAAAATATTGTTAGTTAGTGTTAGTTTATCAGATCTTCATTTTAAATTATTAAAATTCAATACTAAATTGTTACAAACATTTATAAAATAGATTTGGGTCGTATTGTGTATATAATAAAAAAGACAGGCATTTTAATTTTTATTTATTACGGTTGTATTAAAGTTTTACGCAAATCCCTTAAAGAAAATCACTTTCAATAGTGTTCTGATATACCTATGTAGTTTATAGCTTAACCATTTTTATATTCAAATTGAGCAGCATAATTGATTGATCCTTTGTTATATACTATTTTGTCTGTATATACATATACTATACGTTTGTATATTTAGTTCTCACTCCAACTTTCATTTGTTAGTAGAAAAACGATATGTATAAACAAATAAACAAGCAATTTGATTTCGTATGTAGTGTACGCAAAAAAATAAAGAAAAAAAAAATGTTGAAACAATGAATGAAATGTTTTTGTTACGTGTCAATATTATGTTTTCTTTTTGTTGTTGTCTTTGCTGGCATTTTTGTTTATATATTCAGTGGCCGAAAGGAGAAATCAGCGGCAAACCATAAAAACATTGCTTTCAAAATATATATTAGCATTGCTCGTGCCTATTGTTCTTACTGATTTAAAAATAAATTAATTATAATACGAAATGCAAGACATGACGAAATAAATTGTACAAGTGTCAACTTGAGTCAACTTGACTGGCAAAATCTGTGTATATACATGGATATATGTACATATATATTTCTGTGTGAAAACAAGAATAGTTTATAAATTTAGAAATAAAAGTGAAAAAATATAAAAATAACAAAAAAAAAAAAATAAATAAATAAAACGTGGGATATACAAAAACATTGTCTAAGAATTAATCACATGCATATGGCTTCAAGTGCGCCCCACGTTTGGGGCGCCTGCCTCTTAATTGCGCTTAAAATATGCTGCCAAAGATTTTGCCCCGTACGAGGGATATATAAATAAATAAAATATATAGATATATATCTATAAACCATCACACTACATATGTATGTACATATAAAATGTTCAATATAATGGCAAAGAGACGTTTGCCAAAGAATTGCTAAAACGTATTATAGACAAAAAGGAGAAGGGCAACGGATGGATGGTTTGACGTGGCTGTTAGCACCTCTGCCAAGAAAAATCTACTCCTGTGCGAACGAGTTCATATTATTGTTCCATATAAAATGAAACAAATAAAATGGAAAATGTTTTACATATTGATGATCAGTTTCCATATAATTTGAAATACAAATTTATTGCAATTATTCTATTCGTTCCGATGCTATAGCATATGCCAAAAGAAAAAAATATCTTATGCCAAAACAGAGAGACAGAATAAGAATACTTATCACTCTTGTTTTCAGGAACTTTTTTTGAAAATGTTACAAAATCGAAATGTATCTTAATTTTTGGTTTTAATCACCTCCAGTCTGCAGGCCGCTCAACAAAACTATGCTCTGTTTTAAGTATGTATATATTTAGATAGAAAAATAAAACTACAGATATGAAAAGAGTAAATTTCATTCACTGTACATACCAATTGACCATCAAAACTGGCACGAACCGAATCCAAAAAGCATCAAACAGCCAGCGAAAGAAAACACAAAATTGTTATTAAAATATTGCCACGCTTTTTGAATTTTATGTCATTTTTTGTTTTCTTTTGCCTTTTTATTTAATTGTTTTTTTTTTTGTTATTCATTGCCTAAAATTTGTCTAAAATCTTATTTCGATCGTGAAAGAAAAAGTGTAAGAAATAAAATGAAAAACTTTCAATACACTTTATTGTATATGTTTTAGCTATTTATTAAAAGTATTTTCAACTGATTTGGGAATGCAGCTAATAACGAATTAATCATTGCAATCACTTGACTTTGACCCTTTCATAAGGGAAATGTATCTAAGATACAATCATCTAGGAAAAAAGAATGCGAAAAATTAAAGGTTTAGAATGCCGATTACTAAATATAATAAATTTGATTATCTAGGCTACATACCTTGCTCATTTTAGAACGCTTTTATCCCACACATACACACACAAACACATATGTATACAGGTATATACATATGTATATACACCCACATAAGTATGTATGTACGTATATATAACACGAGTCGAACATAAACTCAAGACTACTATGATTATAGCGACACCCACCCCACTTCCACCTCGATTGGCGCCCAATTTCTACTCAGAATACTCGACGACACACACGCACTCAATATCACGGACAACGACGACCCGACTCACGGTCAAGTTGAAAAACATTGTGAGCGGATGTGAAATGTGGGGGAGGAGAAGATTTGTGGCATTATTTTTTGTTCACTATGTTTATGCCGAAGGCCGCCCAAAAACGAATTCAGAAGAGACGACTGCGACTACGACTACTGCTACAATCCAAAATCCAAGAAGGGCAAAAGCTATATAACCCATACATATGTATATCTACTCACTCTATGTGTATAATGAGACCTAGAGTGTGACTAGTGTCACATTAACCCAATAAAAAATCCCCGAGTAGACGTAAATAGTTTTGGAAATTGCTCTCGTTGCAGTTGGATGGTAGTCAAATTGGAGACATCAACTCTACGCCTACGCATCTGAAATACTCTCACGAGAGGTTTGGATTTATTTTTGAACTTGCCCGAATGCTAACCCGAATGCTTTCAGCTTGTAGATCGTTTGGTTGGTCGTGGTTGCTTTTATTTTTCTTCATCTTCATGTGTCTTTTGATGTTTTGCGAAAAAAAATTTTCAAAATTTTCGCTCAGTTTCGAGGAAAATCGCGACGCGCCAACTTGTGAAGGAAAATGCGTTGCGTGCCCAATCATCACTTAGTAGTATAAAATCAAAGGAATTAGACAATTTTCTTCTTTGGCTGCAGTTGTGACCGATATCCATCCATATATATATATATACACATACATATGTACATATATGTGTATGCCAGCCAAAAACTCTTTTGTATTAGTGGCCAATTAACCAAAAGGTGTCAAACAAAGTCATGCCCCAAATCAGTGCCAAGAAACAATGAAAATGAAATGATGTGGATGACTACATGAAAAGTTAATATATTTTCTCACAAAATACTTGCAAAAATGCTGATATATTAATTGTTCTACATTAATTTTGTGTGTGTGTTTTGGTGGATCTAGAAATATTTAGTAAAAATAATAAAAATACAAAATAAAAAAAAAGACAACAAAAACAACAACAAAATTGTCTCTATATATTGGCATTGCCTGGCTAAAAATATAATTTAACAACAAATTTTATTTATGGCCTATATGCATATGTATATCTACTTATATATACATACATATATCTAAATACAATATATCTATATAGTCTCATCCACAAGGCAAAAAAAAAAATTTTTTTTACTAAATATTCAAAAGAAATACGGGAAACGCGAAAAAAATCATAATAACTAAAGTGAAAAACAAATTAAATTGTGATTTTCCTTTAACAAAAGATCGCAGCCAGCCAATAAAATATCCCATAAAGAAAATTAGAAAAAAAGAAACTCAAGCAGAAACAACAAAATTAAAATAAGTTTATATCTCCTGTATATATATACCTATATAGTATAATATATATACACATAGCTGATAAACATGTCCACATCCACGCGAAGTTCAGTCACGAGAAAATCGTCGCTATCCAAAAGTGGCAGTTCTGAAAAATCAACAAAATCCTCGACAGCTACATCCTCATCCTCGTCATCGACATCGTCAAAGGCTTCGCCCAAAACGAAGACAAGTCCTGGAAATGGAAATGGCAGCAAACAGAAAATGCAATATACCAGAACCAGGGAACGAATGGTCGATGGTAAATGAAACAAAATAATTAAACTTAATTTGATTTTAATGTGTGTTAATTGAATGGAAAGCCATACCAAAAGAAATCAGATAGATTAAAAACACAATTCTAACCAAAATTCATTTCAAATTTGGTTATAATAGAAAGGAGATTGAGCTTGTATTTGTTGAAAAGGTTTTTGAATAACATATTATATACAATACCATCTCCCTTAGAGATTTATACTTCTCAAAACATTTTCTATAAACATTAAATATTACTGTGATTTAATTGCGAAAAAAGTCATTAGTTTGAGGCATTACAATATAGATTTAGAACAAATTAAAGAGAACTTTAATGGCTATAATAGGAATGTCAATGTCTCATTTAATAGATAGAACAAAAGTATTTTTGAAATAACATTTTAACGACTAAAAATGATATAGACTTTTGTCAATGCCAATTTCAGAGTTCCATATGTTATACATAATATGTTTTTATAGTTTCTTACTAAATATTCCCTAATGAGAGAGAAATGTCGACAATATCTAATATCTAATATTCAAAATATATGTTTATATTATTCAATATTTTTGTTAGGCACTATTGGCACATTATTTAAAGATCAAGAAATATTGTCTAAATTTTTGACAATTCGAAACATTATTGCAATTATTTTGTAGTTGGTCTTGTTGTTCTGTGTATGCCAATCATATATTTTGACTTTTATATTCACTTATTCAAATTTTTTTTGTAATTAGCTTTCGAAATGTACAAATACAATTCACCTAGGTATATATCATATACCCACCCATCGAGAGTATGTGTGTGTGTGTGTGTGTGAGTGTGAGTGTGCGTGTGTGTGTTTGTGGGCCTTCCTGCATTTTGCGTCTATGTGCATTATTTTGGTTATTTCTGGCAGCAAAGCCAAACCAAATATTGGCGATAAGTTGCAGCAGCTCGTTAACCTACTTACATAGTAGATTATAAAACTATGAAACCGAATGGGTTCTCTTGTTTTTTTGTTTCTCTTATATGCAGATGTTCCACTGCCGCCCACACATAAGCTGACCATGTCTGAGGTCTATGACGATCCCAAAACTGGCAAGCCAAACTTTGATGCACTGCGTCAACACTTTCTGCTCGAGGGTCGCATCGAGGAGAATGTGGCCCTACGTATTATCGATGAGGGTGCCGCTCTGCTGCGGGAAGAGAAGAACATGATCGATGTGGAGGCCCCCATCACTGTGTGTGGTGATATACATGGACAGTTCTTTGATCTAGTCAAACTATTCGAAGTCGGCGGACCGCCAGCCACAACACGTTATCTCTTTCTCGGTGACTATGTGGATAGGGGTTATTTCAGCATAGAGGTATTCTTACTAGTCGCGACATTCTATAAATATCAACCTCAAAATCCATTTCGATCTACTTGCCAGTGCGTCTTGTATTTGTGGTCCCTGAAGATTACCTATCCTGACACATTGTTGCTACTGCGTGGCAATCATGAGTGTCGTCATTTGACAGAATACTTTACCTTTAAACAGGAGTGTGAGTATTTGCAATGGGTTTTATTTTATGCGAATTTTATTATCTCTCTCTCTCTCTCTCTCTCTCTCTGTTTTTCCTGTTGGTTTTTATAGGCGTCATCAAATATTCAGAGCAAATTTATGATGCCTGCATGGAGGCTTTCGATTGCCTGCCATTGGCCGCTTTGCTTAATCAGCAATTTTTGTGCATACATGGTGGACTGTCGCCAGAGATTTTCACACTTGACGACATTAAGACGGTAATAAATTAGTGCTGAAATGTTTACAACAATCACATAATAATAATAATGAGCCAACTGTTTGTGTGTGTGTGCAGTTAAATCGTTTCAGGGAACCGCCAGCCTATGGACCCATGTGCGATCTTTTGTGGTCGGATCCATTGGAGGACTTTGGCAATGAGAAAACAAATGAATTCTTCTCCCACAATTCAGTTAGAGGATGTTCGTATTTCTTTAGCTATTCGGCTTGCTGTGAATTCTTGCAGAAAAACAATTTGCTATCAATTGTTAGGGCACATGAGGCTCAAGATGCCGGGTAAGTGCAAAAAAAGGGTCAAATTTTGAAAGTGCATAATAAAATATTTGTAAATTTTATTAAATGCAGTTATCGCATGTATCGTAAGAATCAGGTAACTGGCTTTCCCTCATTGATCACCATATTTTCGGCGCCCAATTATTTGGATGTTTACAACAACAAGGTATGATATGAGCCCCCATCCCGTCTCCCTTTCTCTGTAGTTTATTTGTTTATTTACCAATTTGTTGCTATTTTTAAATAATGAAATCTCTTGACGGCATTGCGAGCTGGTGCGAGTATTATTATTCGCCCTGTGTTCGTACAATTTTCATTTTTCTTCTTTTTCTCATTTCAAAAACAAAAACCCGAAAATGTTGTAATATTTCTCTCCTGTGATGCATTTGTCAACCTTCCCCGAAAACATTTGATAAAAGGCAGCTGTGCTCAAATATGAGAACAACGTGATGAACATCCGACAATTTAATTGTTCGCCCCATCCATATTGGCTACCCAATTTCATGGATGTCTTTACATGGTCCTTACCATTTGTTGGTGAAAAGGTAATCAATTGAATCAATTAATCGCTGTTTAAGAAAAATACATAAACGACTAATAAAATATCAGATAAACGCTATATAGAATTGTTATTGAATTATTATTGTATTAAGTAAGGGCCTAAGCCTTTAAAAAGTATTGCCATTTAGATTAGATAATAAGTAAAAGCAAATTCTCTAAAAGAAAAGAATTTTACATTTTATCTTGGCATATAGATTCAACTTGCCACTTAACGAACTTTTAAATGATTTATAATAATCGAACAGTCTGTTTACACTAAGTCTGCGTTTGAATTTTATAGTGTAAACTAATTTTGCGTCCAATGACTCGTTAAGAAATGCAACATAGTGTAAACTCTATATTAATTTAAGTAAAAAATATGTATTCCTGCTCTAGGAAAAAATTAATTAGTTTTACAATTAAATTTATTCAGTTTGATATCACATCTCAACATTGTCTATTCCATTTTTCTAATTTTATCATTACTTTTACTTCAAGGTCACTGAGATGTTAGTTAATGTACTTAACATATGTTCTGATGATGAACTGGTGGCCGGACCCGATGATGAGCTGGAGGAAGGTAAGTTTTGTTAAATTTCAATAGACAAGATCAGTCACTAAGAAGAAATGCCATCGATGTTGTGTACTGCTTGTAGATTGCCTCCTTTGGGGGCAATTTCAAACACACTTTACAATTTACAAACTAATTATAAATACATATATTAATATCTATCTGTTATAACTATTTTTCCAAAAAAAAAAACTGAAACCCACTTACCATTTAAATAATATTTCCCCAACATATCAAAAACAACACTCAAAATATATAAACTACAATGTACAAAAGAACTGCGTAAGAAAATAATTCTTGTGCCGGCGAACGTGAACAATAACAATAATAACAGTAATACGCCCAGTAAGCCAGGTAAGATCCATGTTAAGCTACAAGATCTGCTAAAAAGCTTTTACTGAGCTTTGAGAATTTTGCACATTGGGTCACAGTTTTTTTTGTCATAGTTTGGAAAAGTTATTTTATATGATTGTTTACTAGAGGGAAGCTGAGCCTACCCTTTTCTTCCTTGTTCTTTTAGCAGTCTATCAAGATTCAACTCAACGTACACTATGGGGCTCTTTATAGAAGAAATTAATTTTTGATTTTTTAAGGAACAGTTGTTTTGTTAAAGAAAGAAACCTTTTTAAAAAAAATAAGCATTTTAGAAAATTTGATAAACATAAAATTGACCTTTAGAAACGTTTCTTATTAGTTACTCATTCCGTATAAAGGAGAGTTCCAACTTTAAATCCTTATGATTAACATCAGGACAATATTAATATAGTTTTCAAAATTATTTTTGACCCACTGTGCAATGATCGATTGATTCTCGTGAGCTTTTGAGGCAATCACACACACCACAATTTGTTTGTTGTTGTTGTTGTTTCGTGAAAGATGCTGCTATTGCTGCTGCTACTGCTGTTGTTGTTATTATACCACATTGCTCTTATCTAATTGAAACTTATTTAATTTAAATTTGTATATTAAATTCTTAGCTTCCATGTCGGCACTACGTAAAGAAATTATACGGAACAAAATACGTGCCATTGGTAAAATGTCGCGTGTCTTTTCGATACTGAGGTAATTACTTTTGGTGATATACATATATTTCAATTAGCATGCATTAAAACAAAAAAGCAAAACAAATCAAAATATTAAGTAACTTCTAAGAAACTCTTAGAAACAAATAGAATAGAAGTAGTTTTTAAAAAAACATAAACGAAATAGTTGTCAACACTTGCCTTTATGAAATCAATTTGTTGGATAATTAGTAAAATTATTAATTATTTTGACAGCCAGCTGAGATATGACTTAAAAATATGTATTTATTATCGGTTAAATGTTTAACAGAACTAAGCTGTTTTATTTAGTCTTTACTCTGTTTAAATTAGTTTTATCTCATAAATTTCATTTTGTTCCATAAATGTAAAGTATATTTTGTATAGATTTTGAAATAGCCAACACGACGTATACTTAATATTGATACCATTTTAGAAATTGTAAAATAGAAATTGTAGGGTAGAAATTGATTTTGAATTTTTTGATTTCGCTACCTAATGATCAATAATTTTTGATACTTAAACTTTATTTTTATCATATTAGTAAATCAGATATTTTTCATGACGGATTTGTAGTTCTATAATTATTTCAGGATAATTTCAGTTTAGATTTCTCGATTACGCTAACCACTAATACAAAAAAAATTATTAATACCTATTTTTTAACCTTGTTAATTGAGTTGATTCGGTTAATTTTCTTAAAGACCACATGGCGTATACATAATAAAAGGAATCGTTGAAAAAGAAGTTGAGTTTCGATTTCTGAATTAGGGTTTTTTTCAAACAGATACATTCCTTTACGATATCATACATTAAGCTCTTTGAAATTCTGTCTAAT
Source organism: Drosophila insularis (assembly GCA_018903935.1). Classification (NCBI taxonomy): domain Eukaryota; kingdom Metazoa; phylum Arthropoda; class Insecta; order Diptera; family Drosophilidae; genus Drosophila; species Drosophila insularis. The sequence continues at coordinate 7,778,650 of JAEIFP010002295.1, forward strand.
ATTATATAATTTTCAGAGAAGAATCGGAGAGCATTATTAAGCTGAAGGGTCTAACGCCAACGGGAGCCTTGCCAGTGGGTGCCTTATCTGGTGGACGGGATTCGCTCAAGGAGGGTAAGATTTACAATGTATTTCCCCTTTTTGTATTTGTATTGACTCTAATTATATTCTCAAAAGCCCTGCAAGGTCTAACCGCAGCCTCTCACATTCACTCCTTTGCGGAGGCCAAGGGATTGGATGCCGTCAATGAACGAATGCCACCACGACGACCGCTCACGATGAGTGCCAGTAGCAATAGCATTACAACAATCAGCAGCAGTTCGAGCAACAATAATACGTCTATCAAAAACAACAACAATAATAATAATAACAACAATAATACCGAAACAAGCAGCAAAGATGCAACTACTACAAAAGTCATCAAGTCGAGCAGCAGCAGCAGCAGCACCAGGACAACTGTCAAATCGGCAACAACCAGCAATGTGCGAGCCGGTTATATGAGCAAAAAGTTCACTTAGCTGACTATTTTTGTTAAACAAAAATATATAGTGTTTTCTTTTAATTATATACACTAGATACATTTGATTTAGTTACAATTTTATACACGATTCGGTTGTAGAGAACAAAAGCAATTGAGCGAAATTTTCTATTTGTTGTCACACGTTACGCGTATTGTACTTACATACTACATATACTATACTATAATTGTAAATGCAGGGAATATCCTCTTTTAGCAAAAATATATATACATACGTGACATAAGCAAATTTTTCAATAAAATAAAACACAAAAAAATATAAAATAAAAATGGCAGTAAATAGCAAACCAAGTCAAATATTATTCTTAAATTGTTTGCAACAAATTTTCCACTTGCAATTAAATGAACCAAATGTTGATGTGAGAGGGGGGACAGGGGGTCAAGAGAGAGGAGACAGATCCAATGTCAAATAAAATCTTGTGTGTTGAAACTTCAATCAAGCGTTACAGATCAAATACATAGTTCGAGTTTAAAGTCGGACATTGCCGTTGTTTTTATACCCTTGCGAAAAATTTAATGTAAAGTCATTTAACAAAATCAATTTCATCAAAATGATAATTAAGAGATTGGTCTAACTTCTTTGAAAAATGTTTCTGTATTCTGTTAATATGATACTCAAAACCTTTTTGTTGATGTTCTGGCAAATGAAATAAAATGGAATTAACTCCCAAATAATTGCAATAAAAGAACATTATAAAGAACTTTTGGCTATTAAATTGAAATACAAGTTTTCAAGATTTCAATGCAAGTCAGTAGTTTACTTTTCAAAGTGAAAGTTAGGTTGGTGTTTTAGAATTTTTTAAACATGAAATTTTGATTATTCTGCAATTTTTCAGACTGTATTTGTGACAATTTCCAAAATCCGATTTCCAAAAGCCATATCTTAATTACATGCCTACATAAAAAAAACACTCAAACTTCAAAATAAAGACAAGAATTTTTTTTATATATACTCTACGAATTGACTAAACTAGCATTAGACTAAACTTCATAATTATCTTGACTAATATTACAAGATAATAAATTTCAGCTTAAAAGATTTCAAAAGAGATATCAGTTTTGAAAATCGCTCAAAGTTTGGAAAACGTACAGATTCGCAAGATAAAGAGTTTTTAAAAATGTTTCAAATTAAATTTTTTGTCGATTTAGTTAACAATAAAAACAATCTTGCCCTTAGCGTTTGCTAATCCTGCTATAAGGCTAATCCTTTACCAATTGGCTGTCTTATAAAGGGAAACATACATACCTATCAAACAATCTTGGCCTTTATCTTTGTTAGCAACAAATGAAAGCAAGGAAGCTGATTTCCTACTACTTTGCGTCACAAATAAACATACGTCACGGAATAGAACCTTTTGACAAGGGCAAAAAACAAAACCAAACATTACTGTAATTATTAAAAAGTCAACAACAATAAAGTAATCATTACCTAATGTCATTTTAATAGAATTCAAGACATTTCTCTTACTGGCTTATCTTTGGGAAAAGCTTTTTATAAGACCATTAAGAAATAATGCACACAGACAACGAGGCAGATAAATAAATAACATTAATGGAGTGCCAACAGATCACACCAAGAACATAGAGTGGGCAGAGCGATTAATTATATTTATCATTTATGTACATCATGTCTGACTAACTAACAGAAACTTAACCATAAATTATACATTGTAGATGTTTGAATTGGTTTTTATTCTTTGACATCCTTAGAAAGCTTTAAAATTTAATTGAAAAGTAATTGAATGAATGCATGGAAAAATGCATAGCACCTAACAGTATACAGGATTCATTCAAAAATAACCCACAGACATATGTAGGTATACTCACTTTCTTCTATATAGCATATTACTATTTACAGTCCGCAGTTCTCAAGATCATCCTAACAATAGAGAGAACAAATGTGATGAGTTTCTTTTTATTGGATCACTTATTTTTGTAATGAAATTCCATGTATGTATGTGCATATCTTGCTTGGGATTTATGTGACACTTGACATTGACTAATAACTATGCCTGTATATTTAACATCTTTGAACTTTATTTGATCTTCAGACAACGGCTAGATGATAAACTCTTCTTTGTTTTTGGCTTTTGGCTCCAATGTTTGCATATTTCGGCTGACACGCATACGCCCAGTGCGCCCAGTGGGCCTAGTGGGCGTTTATCAATTTCAAACCTCCACTAAATAAACTACGGTATAGCCTAATAATAAATTCATCTGCACCACGCAACAAGATAATGCCAAATCAGACAACAAATGACGATTAGAGACAATCAGACGAGCAACAGCCACCCAACGGCAGTCACTTCACGTGAATTTTTCTACTGTAAATCAGCGTATCGACACATGTGTCCGACAACCGTGCACGATTACGGGTACATACATAGTATCTTAAAGATACTCTCATATAAGAGTAAATAATCATAAGTGCCAACGAACATTTCTTTATGGTCTGGCGACGTATTGTAGGCCCTTAGTTCTAGATTGCACGTTTTAGTGCCTCACATTTTGTTTTTCCGTTGTATTTTTATGGATTTATCTTGAATGAGTTGCAATTAAACGTTTTGCAAGTACAAAAATAAACTGCGCTTATGCCGAACACCGACAGGTCGGCCGATGTGTTTTTACCTACCCCTCCTAAACCACTTTATCAACGATTTATATCTCCGAGCTGGCAAAGCTTAGTTAGTGCGACGATTCGGGTTCGTATTTTCCCCATATAACAGCGCTTTGGGTCATATTTTTGTTAGTCGCTAATTGAGATCTACACTAAACGTGACCACTCTCCGTTCCGTTGATCCTAAATCCGAATGGATTTTTCTTAATACAACCAAGCAGAAATATACTTCAAGCTTTACTGTGATATTTAATAGGCATTCGAAAAAGTTTCTAAGTTCGCATAAAAACCAGTATGAAAGTGTTTTGCATTCAATTTGTGTTATTGGTGTTTAGCCAAACCCTTCTAAGGGCACCTGATCTGACCTCGGCGGCCACTCTTCAGCCGCCGCCATTAATTCAAACTCTGAGTGATGGTGGCGATATTGGACCACAATTCATGTTGGAGCAATCATCGGAGACACCACAAGTTAAAGTAATAGAAGGTAAGTGCAAAAATAGAAATTAATTCTATTCAGCAAGTTGGATTATCTTACAAATTGAAAGCAATGAAGCGTAGCTTTAATAATAGTTTTTTAATTTCTAAATGTAAAATCTTAACTAAAAATAACTTATTATATAAGATGTAATAAGACAGGTCTTAATAATTGCATAAGATTTTTTATTGATTAATTAACTGCGGAATAAAAGAAACATTTTTGTTTGTTTTGCACGTATTACAAATACCTTTTATGAGGAACACCTGTAATTTGATTGAACAGCAGTAAACGATCTTAAAAATTTATATTTCAGCAATAAATAGTTTATAAATGCTTTAGAAAACATTTGGATTATACGTTTAAGTAGGTCTAAGATGCACATACATAGATAATACATTTGAAATTAACAGAAGACTAAATGTTTAAAAGAAAATCGTATGCAAATACAAATGCTACGAAAGCTTTAACTAAAGTCAAGCTGGTAATTGCATTAACTAAGTGTAACGTACACAAATCTAAAGTGTAAATTAACTTTAACATTCAAATACATAGAAATTTTTAAACTTTAGGGGTCCTTGAAATAACCCAATTCTTTTAAAGACAAATAAATAAACAAAAAAGATTATTAAGATGGTTTGGTTTAGGGGATTTTACGTAACATTTATGAGAAAAAAACTAAAAAAGACTATTAAGCAAAAGATATCCTGAAAATATTTGAAAGATCATCTTGATGAGTACTTTTTTGAGCCTTCTTGTTGAATAAAAAATAATTATGACAATACAACTTAATAATGAATCAAAATATGACTCTAGAGTCTAATTTGAGTCGCTTTTGATATAAAATATAATTTTATATAATTTGAAAAGGAGATGAAACTGATTTCAAGAAGCGGTTATAAATTTAATCTAACTTTGTGAAGCAAAAATACAAATAGATTTCGATTTGGAACTAATCTCGGAAGGTTTTAGTATACAATTATCACACAAACTTTGTGTTAAATGGTGCTAATTAAATATGCCATTAATATCAGCAACTAACTAGACTCCTGATTCAATCTTCTATGATTAATCCACAGTTAATCCTCAAAAATAGATATACATATGTGTGTTTTTTTTTAACATACCAGTGTAGGCTTGAGAGTTTTGGGATCCTTTTTCATAGACCAAAATGATAAACATGAATAAATCGAATAAATCTTTAGTTTAGTGATAAAGTTAATCCAAATAAACATTAAATTTAAAATGAAATTAAGTACGTAATATAAAATCTCATTGATTTTGTGTCACCGTAAATTAATAAAAAAAATTTTGAAATGACAAAAACCACACTCAAATCTCAAAGTAATTGGCAATGAATAATTTTAGTCAAGCAAGTCAATTTTTTTTCCTGTTACCCGTATTTATCTACGCCGTTTGAATAGTAATTGTTAGGGAAATGTAATGATTACAATAATTAAACAGTTGATATTCAGTTTCGGCCCTACTTAAATCATCAGAAACAGTTAATGTCATTATCGTATTTGAATAACCTGCAATATAATTAGATTTTAAATATATCTAGTAACTAATTCAGTGGTTTACAAAGTTGTATAAATACACCGCGAGTCATAAGATTAGTGACACTTATGAATTCTTTTTTAACTACTTGACTTTTATAATGAAAAAAAAACTTTGGTTATTTTATTGTAAAATTAAATATTTTAGGCTAATGAGAAACTTTTTTGGCTCTTAAGAAAAATTATTAAAAAATCTTAACACCAAATGAAGCGTACTATTTATCTCTTAGATATCAGGCCCTATAATAATGAACAGTTTAGATTTGCTATTTGGAAAGCCCCGTTTTTCCATCTGTAAATAGAATCTATTGCATAAATTAAAAAAAAAAGCAAATGCTGTTTTCGGACTGTCAAGGGGATTTACAATCTTTAAATTCGAATACGTACAAATCCAAGCAACAGATATTGGCATAGTCTCTGTCTTTATATATATATATGTGTACATATATAGACCCTCTTATATCTATTATATACACTTGTATTGGTAAATCTAAATTATTAGCAGCTTATACCAGAAATAATAGAAATTGCAAACGAGTGCCAAGTGGGTCTCACTAGAAACAATTAAAAAAAATGACATCCACAACAATTATTTAGACTTATTTAAACGATTCCACTTGTAATTGTTTCAGATGCCAAATTCTGGCACAATGTTGGCATGCGGCAGTTAAAGAAAACCATTGATAAGGCCAAGAAGGCCAAGGAATACTCGTATACTAACAAGGCCAAGAACATAATTGTATTTGTTGGAGATGGCATGGGCATATCGACAATAAGCGCCGGTAGAATTTATAAGGGTCAATACTTAAAGCATGGAAATGGCGAGGAGGAGACTCTGATCTTTGATGATTTCCCAAATACGGGCATGGCAAAGGTAAGCAATTATTATTAATAAACAATCACAAGAAGGTAAAGAAAATGATCCCTTAGATAGTCTATAAGAATCTCTTTGAGTTCTACTTAGTTTGTATAAAAATCCTAAACTTTCTCTGCAAATTAGAACTATTTTTTTTAATCAAAGAGCATTCAATAAGTCTAAATTTCGAAACTTGAAGTTTCCCCTTTTTTGTTAGATTTATACAATTTTGTAATACATATCTCTATGTCAAGAGAATAATTATTTTGGAACAATTTTAATAATTGAGAAGCAATGATGATTACTGTAGAGTTGGATATGCTTGGATTATTGTTATTGTTTAACCAAACAACATTAATAGAGAATAGTTAAATCAAGAATAATTGATTATACCCATGTATGCATACATATATAGTTTATAGCTTAAAATAATTGGTTTTACTTTGCTTGACAGACCTACAATGTGGATAAACAAGTACCAGATTCAGCGGGCACTGCCACGGCCATGTTTACGGGCGTAAAAACAGATTACGGAGCCATTGGCGTGGATTCTACTCGTTCGGAATTGAATGCTGAGCAGGGTCGGGTGGAGTCCATTATGGATTGGGCCCAGCGTGCGGGTAAACGCACGGGTATTGTTACCACCACTAGAATCACACATGCCACGCCTGCAGCAACTTATGCGCATATATACGATCGGGACTGGGAATGCGATACGGAGGTGCCGGCACAATCTGTGGGAATACATGTGGATATTGCACGGCAGCTGGTGGAGAACGCACCTGGCAACAAGTTCAATGTCATTCTCGGTGGTGGTCGCAAACCCATGGGAGCAATAAACCCACAGGAGGTTAACACAGTGAAATTCGAAGGTCCCACCGAGACAATTTGTGCTAGAAACGATAAGCGAAATTTGCCCAAGGAGTGGTTACAAAAGCATGCCAACGATAGTGTACCAGCCGCTTTGGTTCACTCACGCGAGGATCTACTGAAGGTGGATTTGAAGCAGGTCGATCACTTGATGGGCTTGTTTAGAAATAATCATATCACATATTCAATTGCGAGGGAGGTTGGCGAGCCGTCGCTGCAGGACATGACTGAAGCGGCCATTGGTGTGCTTGAGCGTGGACAGACATCGTCGGGCTATGTGCTCCTTGTCGAGGGTGGACGCATTGATCAGGGTCATCATATGAACTATGCTCGAGCAGCTCTACATGAAGTTTACGAATTCGATTTGGCCATCCAAGCGGCTCTCAATAATACCAATCCCGAGGAAACCCTGATTCTGGTCACAGCTGATCATTCACATGCTGTTACCTTCAATGGTTATCCCTTGAGAGGCAATGACATCTTGGGTTCGGCCAATTTACATAAGACCAAAGATCCAATGGTTTATGAAACGATTACATATGCCAATGGACCGGGCTATTTTGAACATTTGGCCAATGAAACGCGTCCCGCCAACAGTTCAAATGTTTGGAAAGCCTTAAATCTTTTCACCGAAAAGGAGAGAACTTCACCCACCTACCGTAATTTGGCTGCTTTTGCCATGAAGGACGAGACTCATGGTTTGTTTTAAAGGACTACCGACCCCCTTTGCTATGTATATTGACAAACTCGAATTTATCTTTCAGGTGGCGAGGATGTGGCTGTCTTTGCTCATGGTCCTGGCTCCAATTTGATTCGCGGTGTCTTTGAGCAAAACTATTTGGCATATGTGGTCAGCTATGCTGGATGCATTGGACCCGCTAAAGATTTCGATGAATCCTGTAGACAAGTGCATGCAGTCTCGCCTGGCGATAAGACAACTGGTAGTTTAACCCTTTTGGTAGCTGCCATAGTCTCACTCTTGGTTGCTGCACCGGCTACATAGAAAAAGCAAATGTGGGCTCTAAACTTATCTAATGTTACGAATTAGTTTTTAATGCTATTCTATAGCAGCAAATCCTGTTGTTTGATGCTGAAATAAGTGCAAAAATTGTTATTGTATATAATGAAATAAATCACACTAAATTTACTAGAACGCTTAGTTACTTACCAACCTTTCGTTTTATTTGGATTAGTGAGCGAATAAAGTGATGATTCTAATTGACATAATCTTTTCAAATCTAATAGAAAGTGGCTTACGTTACGAATCTATTAAATATAAACCAACTACTTTATCTCAATTAAAATCGTTGAAAAGAAAAGAATTAACAAAACTTCAACACATTTTAATTAAAGTGTTATCGTATATTATTAATTTACTATCATCATTCATTCACACATATGATCTCGTGACAAAGATCAATATTTAATGCGTTCGTATTTTAGCCAGCCTTGGCTGTTCGCACCGTGGCTTTGCTGTCAGTGATTGCTTTAGGCACTGGTGGCTCCTCATCCAGTTTCTTAATGCGATGCAAATCGACACATTGCCTAAACTGAGCGACTTCATCAATGCATTTTAATGTCTCGCCAGGATGGGCACGATAGCAGGCCAAGAGCTGGGCTTTCAGATCCTGACATGGAGGTGTCTTGTGAGCGGCTGCTGTGCTAACAAACCGCTTGTGAACACCTTCAACAGCATTGGCATACTCGGTTTCTAGAATGGTATTGGTTTTCTTCAAATTTTCCTCCAACTGTGTCATACGCCCGCGCCATATTTCATCGTTCTTCTGCAGTTCCTGATTCATTTGACGCTGCACATCAGCGGCACTGATTGTGTGACCAGCTGTTGCTCCAATTGGAACGTAGACAGGCGTAGGAGTCTGATAGACAACTTTTGGAGCCGCAGCCGGCGTGACAGGCGCCGCCTTTGGAGGAGTTTTCTTTATCGGCTGCTGGGGCTTGGCCACTGGTTTGGCCTCTTCGGTAGCGACAGCATTCTCTCGAGCTGGAGTAAATGGTGGAATTTATTAATTTTACCAAGCCCACATTTCAATTTATTTATACAAATTGTTGCATAACAAAACAATAATATTTAATACTTTTTTATGCTGATTTGCACATACCCTGTTGTGTGATACCCTGCTTTAGACGTTTGACTACATCATCGGATATATCAATAACGCCGGCAGGAGTTGGGTTTTCCAAAGAGACAGAACGCTGCTGTGATTGTTTAGCTCCCATTTTATTTTATTTATTTTAATTCCTTCAGGGTTGTCGCGGTACCATCTTCTGAACCACTTAACAGCGGCGAGGTAAAATTGAGTTAACAGTGCTCATATTAACAGAGCTCAAATAGAGTTAACAGATCTCCCAAATGCAAAACCGTTTCTTTTTTAAATTTTGAAATCAAATTTTAAATTGTATCATCATTAAGGGAAAATTAAAATTTATATAGATAAAGGCATTCAATAATTTTAAAAATCATACGGTTTTATTTTGTTTTTGCGTACGTTATCGTGTTTTCATTTTTTTTTTGTTGACAATTAATTACATACAATTAAATACATTTTTTTCTTTGTTTTTCCTTAATATTTTTTTTGTTTTTGCTAGCTTTACGCTACGACATATGGCTATGGCATATGTTTTTACCCATTTTTCGTTCTTTCTTTTGGTTTCAATGAATTATTTTAGCCCCATCTTTAAATTATGGTTTTTTATACCATTTTGAATTTTGCATAAAATTTGTAATTTATCACGTGTGGTCTTTATATATTATTATAAATTTTTTAATTCAATTTGATCTCGGAATCAGGGGGTTGTGTTTGTGTGAGTGCCATTTGTTGCTAATCAATTTTTTGAAATGGTTTTCATATTTCTAATTTATTATTTGATGCATGTACCTATTCATTGCTTTAGCTTTTGTTTCAGCGGTTATTTGGAACATAGGATAATAAACCGGGATTGGTTTCGGGTTCATTAAACGGACTCAGTAGAAATATCTATGTATATATATACATATATGACGATGAAGGCGATGTCTATTTTTCATCCATACATATACATACATACAAAACTTTAATACTATTTCTATAGGAAAGAAACCGTTAACCCAACCCGTTTTTAATGTAATGTTCGTAACGCCATTTTTTAAACGGAATCCTGCGATTCTGAGTTATTGTATATCCGGTGTGACTATCATGGATCTTAGTGCATTTATCGATTTAGTTTTTTTTTTGTTTAAATATAATTATTAAATATTATGAACTTTTGTTATGATTATTTTTGTATTTCATATCACTGTTGGTGGTTTGTTTAATGTTCATATCATATGATATATACTCCTTTTGAGTTCATTAGTTTTCAAAAATTCTATTATCAATATACATACACATTTAATTTTAACATTACAAAAAATGGTCAAAAGTACCGCTATACCATTTTTATGATTGTTTTTTATTTTTTTTGTTCGTTTAGTTAGGTTTTATTTAAATTTTTACGTTTACTTTGTTTGCCATTTGTCGCTTACATGTACAGAAATGGTGAATTTATTTATTATATTTTTGTATGTATGTTATTTTGCGAATAAAAATGGTTTGTATATTAATTAATTCTTGAATACTTTCTATGTACACTCATTAAAGTTATGAATAGTTGTATATTAAATGGATGTGTAAGTGCTTAAATATGCAATGTGCTAATTTCGAATACAGCAGACTTTCAAATTTTCATGAAATCTTCAAACTGATTAGATTCATCTCTTATTTTATTTGGACTTACGAATAAGAGCTTAGGATCTTCAGTTTTTCGTGGTTTTGTCTTGATTTATTTGTGGATGCTCTATCTAACGGTTTTTTATTCAACGGATCATAATCAAATGTACACAACCCTGTATACAGCATTTGGTCAAGTTGCAAGGCATGTTCAAATTAAATCATTTTAAATTGTTAAACAAGAATTCAGAAAGGCAAAACCAAAAAGGGAAAAGCATACATTTTTGTTGTAAGACATATCACGTAATGCAGTTTTTATTCAAATTTGTCTTGTTATATTTTTGTTTACCGTAAATTGTCTGCTTTTAAGTAAGACTAATAAATATATATCCAATAATATATAGGTATGCATGTAGTGGCCTTGTGTCAAATGATTTGCCTGTTTACGAATATGTTTCCATTTTTGTCTGTATTTATTTATTATTTTTTAAATTTTCTTACTTATATATTTTGTCTCGACATCCATTTACTTGGCGCATTTAGAATTTAAATTGTTTTTGTTTCTTGTTTTTTTTTATGGTTTTATTACTTTTTTTTTAATAGTTTTATATTACTTATAAACAAATTTCATATTATAGCTACAATTTATTGGCTAGCGTTACATAATTTTAATGCCTATTGACGACACTCTCTTTTGTTTGTTAAAAGAGACTTGATGAAAATAAGTTGAATGCAAAATTAGTTACAAGTTTTGCTTTTGTTTTCTATTTGAGAAATGCGCAGAAACGACATGAACACATGAGCACAAAAGTATTTTAAAGCAGGTATCAAGATACATATATATTATATATTATTTTATATCGTAACTTAACTTGGGATAAGTGCCGGTTGGAGGGGAACAAAAGCATTTTGAAGAGTGATGCTTAAAGCTAAACCAGAAGGTGCTTCTTAGACATATATATATAGATGTAATATAAAGAGAATGCATTGCAAAAACCAAATTGAACTCAAAAACAAAAACGAAACAAGAGATTGTCAAGGTATCTACAACTAAACCGTAGATCTTTTTACTCTTGCAAATAAGATTCTTTTTTAGAAAAACAATTTGATTCCACAAAAACAAAAAAAAGAATCGAAAAGTTACCAAATCTGCTGAACTAATTTATACACAAATATATTTATATTTTAGAATTGAAATATATTCTTTCTGCAAGAGTATATTTACTTGTTAAACAATAATGATATATAAAAAAAAAACAAAATTTGCGAGTGGGAAATACTGCGATTCAATTACGAATTCTTTACAAATCGAATCAAAATCATTAGCAGTTAGACATTCGTATTATAACTTCTTTTTTACTTAAATTAAACGTTGTGTGTATGTGTTATGTGTTTCTGTAGTATTCTTGAATCGTTTTCATTTTCGACTTGTATTAGGACTAAGTATATAGGCTAAAGTTAGGGACAATCCATACAGTCGATTTGTCCATATTTCTGCTGCATCTATTTACTTAAAATCAAACATAATGGTTTAAATATTAATTTTATATCCTTTTTTTTAGTTTTCTTCATTTAATATAAATTTTGCTTACTTTTTTGTTCAGTTGGAGGAGTGAGTTTAATGGGCTTTGCATTAAATATTCTCTGTATATCGATTGGATGTATTTTATCAATATGACAATATATTTATGTGTGATATAATGCATATATTGAAAAGAAATGCTAAACATTTGAAGTTTGATTTATCATTTCCGTAAATGCAACAGCAAAATGTTTAGAATGTTTTTATTGTTTGTATGCTTTACTTTAATTTTGTTGTCGATATCTCGATCAACTGAATATATATATATATTGCCTGCTGTTGTTCTTAATTTGTCCTCCTATTTTTTTACGCTTGCATGATCAATCAAATGTATCATGTTTTTACTTTCTGGCAGCCTTTCAACAAAGGTTTCTCATCTAAAATTATATATTATGACGTATATATAATTATATTAATCTTAATAAGCCCTTTCTACACATACAAAGCAGCAGAACAAATGAAAATGTACAAAAAAATCATGTATACATGTGTGTTTTGTGTGATTGTGTGTGTATGAATGTATGATAGGTGAGGGAGGGACCAGGTCCACCTTGTATTACATTCAAACATGTATACCGCCATAAAGCATATATACATAGATAGATATATATATATATTTATGAATGAATATATATGTGTCTATATATTCTATATGTGTATTTTACCGATTTTTATCTCTAAATAGCGAAAGTTCAATAGGGCTACAAAACTAACGCAATATCGTTTTGTCATCGAGTGAATTATCTTCGTCATTATGATATTGGATAGCTTTGCCTCTCTAGTGTTCTGTCTCTATATTTAAACAATAAAATATTATTTAGCATTTCGTACATCATTTTGAAGACCTACAACTCCACCTCCTCCACCACCTCCTCCATTACCGCCACCCCCTTGACGCATGCGTATTGAAGGTCGACGCTCTGGCGTATCATAAGGCTGTCGCGATGAATTTGTTGCCGCCATTGAATCATCCATATTGAGCCCATTGTTACCGCCGCCAATCAGCTGGCCACCGTTTCCGCCAAGCATAGCAAGCGTTTGACCTGCCCCTGAACTTCCGCCGAGCAGCTGTTGTGTGCTTCCGCCAGCCGTGGCCATGGTCGCATTATTGACTTTGTGCTGTTGCTGATGTGAGACGGCTGCCGCTGCTACTGCTGCGGCCGTAGCGTCCTGTTGACCCTGCTGGCCATCTGTGCCGTCTTGTGCTTGTTGGATAGCCGGCGGATTTCGTGGACCACCGAACTTTAGTAGATTCCAATCGAATACATAGTCATAGGTGAAGCCCAGGCGATGGAACAGATTTCGGAATAGCTTACGCAAATGGCAGTAATCGGGACGCTGGTCAAAGTGCATCTGCCGGCAGAAGTTTAGATAATTGACAAACTCACTGGGGAATCCCTTGCAGAGCACCACAATCGAGGTGGAGAGCTTTTTCTCCGATATGCGTTCATATTTTTGACGCTTATTGGCAGCTTTCAAACCCTGCCACGGAAGGGCACCCAAATTGAAATACATCAGAACATAGCCAAGCGATTCAAGGTCATCACGTCGCGACTGCTCAATACCCAGATGTGTGTTGATGGAAGCATAGCGAGCTGTGCCCGTTAGATTCTTGTTTTCCCGATACGGGATATGCTTTAGAGAGCGGGCATCACGGAATTTCTTTGCCAAACCAAAGTCAATGATATAGACCAAATTGCCTTTCTTACCCAGGCCCATCAAAAAGTTATCTGGCTTTATGTCGCGATGAATGAAATCTCTCGAGTGTATATAGTCAATGCGCGAAATCATCTGATCCGCCAGCAAGAGGACCGTCTTGAGTGAAAAGCGACGAGAACAAAAATTAAACAAATCCTCCAAGGAGGGTCCCAACAGCTCCATGACCATGACATTGTAATCACCCTCGCTACCGCACCAAATGATTCGCGGTATACCAATGCCACCTTGCATCGTCTTATAGAATTTGGACTCGATGTGCAGTTGCGGATGTTTAGTCCGTATGCATTCTAATTTGATGGCCACCTCCTCGCCTGTGTTGATAGTTGTGCCCAAATAGATGTCACCAAAGGATCCAGAGCCAATTTTTCGACCTAGTCGATATTTATTGCCCACACGCAGTTCCATTTTGCTGCTCTGTGTGTGTGTGAGTGTGTCGATAAAGTTATTCTTCTTATTGGAGCTGCTTCTTGTGCTGCTCTAGCTGTCCTAGCACGGCGACGTGCTCTGCCTGCCTGCTGTGAGGGTGGAAAATAGGATCAACAATATGCGTTATGCAAGTGTCACATTTTTGTACAGTGAAAGCTCTTATAACCATATAACTGCGCAACACGTTTTCCGACCACTTCTACGATGAAGGGGTTAGGTAATTGATTGGCTACCACAAAAATAGTTTACGATGTATAACAACTCCTTAAAGTGGGAAGCCCATAAAACATATTTCAAGTTCATTTGAATAAAAACATATTGTGGCAATAGAAATAAAAGCTTTCAATGTACATTCAAATCTTTGAATAAAAAAAAGCACCTGGCGATGTTCTGTTGTCCAAAATGTTGTATCAATTAATTTTTAAGACATTCGCCAAAAAAGCCTTAATGTTGGGCCGGACGTCCTTGTCGTCGAATCAGTAAAGAGAACTGAATCAGCTGCCAATGTTGCTCTGCAAATGTTAAAAAAGAAATATAACATACCATTTTTTTTTATATATTTTATAGCGAGGAATTGTTGTTGTTAACTTTGTTTATAAAGTTTATGACCTCAAAATTATTTTCCGCCGCCATTTCGAAGTATTACAAACAAATATGGTGTATTTTTTAGATTCTAGATCCTAAATAAAGGGTTTTCTATGTTTAACTTGCTGCACAGTATAAATCGTTGGCCCAGCAACAGAGTAATTCTTAAAATAACTGAACAACAAAGCAATAAAAAACAACGAAGAAGAAGAAAAAACGCAAAACAAATGACGACTTTAGCATTAAGCGAATGAATCGGCTTAAAAATTGCAAAAGGGGCAAAACCAACAAACACGATAAATATTGCACTATCGCAGGTTAAAAAATTATGTGCGTTTGTGTGTGTGTCGTGTATTAATTAGACTTTAAAGTAAATAAAAACGAAGGAAGAAGAAACAAACAAAAAAAAAAAACTTGGTGGCTATAAAAATGCCGCTTAATTGTTAGGATAGAAGGGGGAGGTGGATGACAGTAAGCCCATTATACATACAGACAGACATACGTGTATATGTGTGGTTGTACATAGATTCATGGGTGGGAGGAGATAAAAAAGAAAGACAAGACAACAAAAAAAATGTGCAGCAGAAAGTTTTCACTTTGCCCGAAATAATACCCCTACATACATACACATGCATATATGTATATATTGGAAGTATATATGTATGTATGTGCGTGACAAAAGACTGCTCAAACTGTTTGTTTGTTGTTTTTGCTTTCTTGCACTTTTGTCTTTTATTTACACTTTTTCTCACTTTATCTATTCTTTTGCTTTCTTTTAATGCCCGCTCACGCATTTCTTTCTCTATCCCACATACCTGTGGAGTTTAAGAGGCAAGAGCGAGAGAAAGAGAGACAAAGAGTGGGAGAAGTAGTAACAGAGAGGGGACCACTGGGGAGCACTCTAACCTCAAAAACTGGCACTGGCACTGTTGTTTGATGCTTTGTGCCGATTCTGATTCATTTAACACTTTTCAGGTTGCGTTTGTCGCGTCACTGGGTTTCATTTACCAAAAAGTACCGTTTTTTTTGTTGTTTTATTTTATATTTTTTTAAACACGTTCTAGTTGATGTCTTTTTAGCCAGGTGCGCAGACGAGAGACGGTGACGACACTCACTTTATTTCTCACTCACTGTCTCTCTCTCCGATTATTTTTTGTCACTCTCCCGCTAGTTTGTTCACTTGTCAAGAGAATCTCACAAAAACAACAACAGCTGATCGAACTTATTTATGTAGCTGCTTTTTGGTAGGGTATCAAATTAGTCGAATCTTTAAGAATTGATCGCTTATCTACTTGTTACAATTGCAAGCGGTTGCATGTGTTGCGTTGGCGGCCAAAGACTTCCGCAAAAATCACATTTGCAGAGAACAAAGGAGATTCGATGATAAATAAACATATGCATATGTATATACGTAAGTTCAGGGATGGATCTTAACAGAGTTTATTTTAGTATTCTAAACTTTTTTACCGTCTATCACAGTAAAGCAAAATCTCCTAATTGGAGTTTACAAAAGCCTGAGTGAAAGAAATTTTTATTTTTCCGTTCCTCAAAATACCCATCAAAAAGGTTCAAGGAATACATTGAAAAAGAACTATGGAGTGAGAAAACAGTTGTTAAACAGGCAATCCGATAATTCGTCATCCTAACAAATCAACGGCAAGGACGACAATGGAAAAAAATTTCAGTTAATTCGTTGATAAGTGAAGGTGGCAATGGCGTTTAAGGAGACTAGACGGGGGATGGTTGGCGCCTACCTTGGCCCGTTTGGGGGGTATCCGTGTGCCGATTCCGTTATTTTCACTTTTTATTTCTTGCTTTTTCTTTTGTTTTAACTGAAAACAGAGAAAACTCAATAGGATTTTCAACTTCCGTTTTACAATCGCGTTAATATAAACGATAGCAAAATACATTTTGCATTATTCATATTTCCATTAATTAAACATTTTGCACACATATGGCAATTAGGATTATGTGAAGGATGCAAATTTATCCGATTTGTGCAGTCGTTAAAAAAATGCTATTTACAAACAAAAAAATTGGAAAACGATCCGAGAAATTATTTGAAAGAATTAGAAGCATTAATCCAAACTGAATCGAAGACTGCGACATAAAAAAACTTATTAAAAGGAAAAACTAAAACTTATGCGAGTCGTTCGCCCTGACACACACACACAAACACACCAACACAACACTCACATAGATGTATAGATGTCTCGCTTGCTCTTGAGCTGTTTATACAGGCAGCACGTTGCTAGCCAGACTGTTTCAGCGTTTTCACACCACTACAACTGCAAAAAGGTGGCTGGCTGTGGCCCCAAATGAAATCTTTTTGAGGCCTTTGTTATGCATAGTTTACGTACAGATAATTGGGACGCGCACATTACACTTTTGTATACATATTGAATTACAGATACCACTTACATTTTGCATTAATTTGGTGCTTTTATTTATTATTTGACTTGCAATTTTATAATTTGGTGCATTAATTCGCTTCGAGCGAATTCAAGAGGTTACAGTGTTACTTATCGATAACAATTTTTCGCCGCTCGAAAGCGATGCTTGCGAGTCTGCTCACGGCTCATCAGCTATGCTCTCAAAATGCGTCACGGCTTGACGGTGGCGCCTCCCGGCGACATTGCGGATTGAAAATATTTAAAAATAGGCGCATTGCATTGTATAATATAAGAAGGCATCATTAATGATTAAGAAAAAAAATCTTATATACCCTTCGCAAGGGCATAAAATAGAAGGATCATCACATTTATTTCAAAACTCATACTTTTACCATCAACCATAGTCTATAGCGAAATGAAATTTATATAAATAAATAAAGTAAAATAAAATAATGTTTTCATATGGTTTTGTTTACTTGGATTATGGTGTATGAATGTAACATTCGACAGCAAATAATTGTCCACATTTAGATAATCTGTATAAAAACCTAACTAATGTTTGTTATTTGACACACTTACCAAAAGCTTATGGAAATTTTGATCAGTAATTTACAGAAAGCATCTTCGACTTTATGGAGTAACATTCCGAATTTTAACAACAATAATTATTTTAGATATGTGCCACATATTGCTTTTGCATTTGCTTTTACATAATGTTTTATTAAACCAAGAACGCCTCCGCTAGCTTCTGATTGGCGGTTTGTTTTGCGATCTAATTTACAACTCTTACAAACATAAACGCACACACACACACATATAAAGTTTCATTAGTGATCGGCCAATAGCAAAACGTCGCGAGCCGATGGTCAAAACGGTGGCGGATTAACCTAGCGCGGGGACTGCAGATAGCATAGTTAACATATTTAACATTTGACCGACTTTCTTAAATGATAACTGTTTACTTTGGAAAAAGATTTTCCGATTGATATTAACCGAAAACTTAAATGTTGGTTTTCTATGGCTGCATTCCTCTCGTTGGTTTAGTCCGGTACTGGTCAGGTACGATCATAAAACAAAATGACGAATGAATGTATCTATGCAGAAATGTGTGCTCAACTATTTTTCTATCTGGCATCATTTTCACTTAAAAGTAAAATTTCTTTACTTTTACAGATCATTCATGTTTATTAATTTGTGAGCAATGTGTGATCAGAATGTTTAATCATAACATTCTTTTATTTAATTAAAGCGCGGATAAAGCGTAGACCTCAAAATCTCTGTGCCTTTATAGATTTAAGCGAATATCAGAAAAAGAGCAAATACGCTTAGGTTCCCCGTAAATTATCTGAAATATTAATATTTTTTTCTCTGTGTATATATGTATCTACCTACATATGGTATTAATGTTTCTCTTTTTTTTTGTTTATATCTATATGTATGTATCTTTTCCGATTGTTGTTTTGCTAAATATTTCCGGAACACATGTCGTCGCAGAACTTGGAATCGAAATTGGTTGCTCTCGCTGATTCTCTGGCAGAACTTCGCAAGTATTTCTAACGACCATTTGGTTTCGTTTAAGATGTCTCGCTATATACATATACATATTTAAATGGCATATAGTAGGTTGTCGGCTTAGATCAAATAATACGATTTCATGGCAAGTCAGAAATTGTCAAGCGGGCTCATCGCATCCGCTGCGTTGAGCTGCCCAACTTTTTTTTTGTATGTCATCTGCCTCCTGATTCCTGCCTTCCTTCGTCTGTGCCTCCAGCTGCATTGCCGACCGACATTGGCGACCTTTCTCTCTGCTCTGCTCCAATTTGATTATGAAACCATCAACCAAGCAGCAAATAAGCAAATATTTTTAATTAATTCAAAATATTTTTTATTTTAATATTTGTTTTTTGTTTCATTTTTGCACATAGTAGACGGTTTATCAACAAGTTACTTTCAACTTTGCCGTCAAATTGTTAGCTGCTGCCTAGAGGCGGCAGGCGCGTTATTAATTTTCTAGTTCCAGTTGATGCAGTCGGTCAGTTCAGCGAACTATGGAGCCATGTTTTATGTGCCTATAGATCGACTACTATATAAAGGCGAATAATTTCCATTTTGATGCCTTTTATGACACTTACCAAACGAAGAGAAAAAAAACAAAATAACACCAAAATGCCAATACTAGATTTGACGTTTGTTATGATACCCTGACACCATAAAGTAAATAAAGGGTATATTCAGTTCTAGATTAAATTATTTACTAGCACTGCCTATTCTTTAAAGATTTTAAAGCTTATATAGATCGATTACTTTGCTATCCTGCAAAGTACTAAAACTGTAGTAATACTTCGCTTAATTCCTTTTGTTTCGATTCTAAAGTATCCTGACTAAATTAAGCATTTTTATAAGGTGCATTAAAGTCGACTATTTGGCTTAGTGGATAGCATTTTTATTTGGGATTTTTTTATCACATAAAATGCTCATTTGAAGTATCTGAATTCTACTAGGTATTTATGATTTCGTTTATGCATTTTTGGTTTCTTTTAGTGTTTAGTTTGGGCTTAGAGGCTGTCGGCGTTTTAGAAATAAAGGGGAAAAAAAGTTAATTGAGTTGTAAAAATTATAAAGTTGTAAAAAAAAAACAACACCAATAGAGACAAAATATGCCGGGTAAAAGTTACGATTGTATGGATAATTTTTCTATATAGATATTACTTCCAGTTGAAACTGGCTGGAAAACAAAAGAGAAAAAAAAATCACTCTAAATTTTTACGACCATGAAATGAATAGCATCCAGTTTTGTGAGTAGTGGGGGGAAACGAAACGTTTTTCCCGAGATTTGATTTCAGTCTTAAAAATTTTTATGATTTTGATATCCATTTTGTTTATGTCGTTCGACATTTACCGGTAGATAACTGGTGCACGGCGGTTAAATGATCGATCAATGAATTATATGTACAAATACGGACATACATATACGATCAGGAAGGGATATAGAAAAAGGGTTATAGATTTGGTCCCTAGGAGCCATTAATTGGCAGTGCATATAAATTATATTACATATCGTCACTATTAAGTGAAAGAATACTAGGTGTACTTTCGGTTAGAAGACTCAACCCCAGTCTCGGAGAATATTCAGTTTCTAGCATTTACTGGTACTTTCTCATAATCTTTTTCTACAATTTCGAGTCCTTGTTCTCATCATCTAAAGTCCTGGAATAATCTTATCGACTGGCTTGATTTCTGATTGAGATCCCACTCCAGTTAACTGCATTCTTGTTCCTTTTGAAATGCAGCTGCAACAAGTGGGTTTCCACCCTCTCATGTTGGTGTCATAAATCCATATTGCTCTCTGTCCTCTTTTTCGATTTAACTTCTTTATTTCTTACCGATCTTTGGTGCTCTAGGGCCACCTAATTTCACACGAACATGTTAATGTTTACACGCGTAGCGTTATTTTTATTTGTGTCCCCTTAGCGTATCGTCGGCTCCAGTTAGTTGCCCCTAACAAAGGCCCCCCATTCCCCCTTCCACACACCCACAATAGGGAGCAGCAAGCAACCAACCACTGAAGCCTTGGCTTATCTTTGCTTTCGTCGTATGATCTCACGATCGCCGAGCAGCGAGCGCCGAGCACCGATCTCCGTCTCCTATATGGTTATTTCTTTTTGGGGGGCTTGCTTATAATTCAGACTTGGGCGCCAGATCAGTTGCTGTTTGCATGTTAACTGCGTCGCGTCGGCTTAGGAAAACCTAGAGAGAGAAATTTGTGTCCGCTATTTTCGTTGGTGATTTGAATGCTACGAAAATTGATGTTGTCAGTTACCGACGGCGGTTGAAAAAGAAAACAACCCAACAAATAATAAATAACAAAATCCAAAAGAAAAGAATACTCTGAAAATGAGTGAAAATTCCAAGACTGGAGCAGATCGCGTCAAGCCAGTGGAGACTTTGGTCCTGGCCAACTATGCTCTAAAGGCGGAACAAAAACGTGCTGCCGGTCAGGGTGGACGTAAAGAGGATGAACGCATAACTAGTGCCGTGATGAAAGTTCTCGAGGGTTATGATTGGAATCTGGTTCAGGCATCTGCCAAGTAAGTGAAATTAATGGAAGATGGATATTGCGATTTTGGGTTGGCTTAAATAAGCCATATAAATAAAGTTATCCGTAATGGAGTAGGAAAAGACAAAAGTGTTGCTGAGACGACCATCGTCTTTGAAGGATTAATCAAACATTAAACAAGCTAAGCTTTTAATTATTTTTTTAAAAGTTTCTTAAGGATTCTCAGCCAATTAAGGGGGGAATTCAGTTCTCGGATAACGATTTTTAAACAGGTTTAAAGGTAAATTTCCGTTTTGGGTAGAAAATTTCTCTCGATTTCTTTGCAAATTGCTATTAAAATGGCTAACCATAACTTGGCATTGGCTTGGCATATACCAAACTAAGTAATGTGATCAACAATTCTAAATGCATACATAAATATGTATTTAAAAATGTATCTATGTACATAAATGTATATTAACTATTTGTACCTATGTACATGTAAACAAATACATAAATTCATATACAGACATATTGTGGTCGTTCTGAAAGAGAGTAAGAGAGAAAGAGAGAGAGAGAGAGAGAGAGAAAGAGAGAGAGTAACAAAATGGTGTTTTCTGGCGGGGAAGCACAATAACAAAAAGACACAGGATACAAAATATGAAGAAAAAAAAAAAAAAAAAAAATACAATGCAATACATAGGCATGTCATAAATATGTATTGTATATTTTCTATATATTTATATAGTAGGTATATGTATGTATGTAGGCACATATAATAAAAGTGACGAAGAATCATGTTCAATATATGAAGACGACAAATCAATTCAGGCATGGAAAGCGAATAAATATGTTTTTAGCGTTAAGATGCTAACTGCTAACAAGCTGGAGAAAGAGAGGAGGAGGAGGCAAAACCCAAAGTGAACCACAACAAGAGTCAGGTGAGGGAGTGTGTGAAAAAAAAGGAGGTGGAAAAAGACCTAAAGGTGAATACAGATACAGAAACACACATACACCCATTCATATGTGTGTATGTATGTAACAAAGCCTACAGTTGCCGTTGACAGTTAGCACTGCAAATTGACACTTGACAGAGAGTTTGAAGGTGCCGGAAGATGTCGATGATGATGATGACCATGCCAATAATGAGTGAGATGTTGCTGGTCATGGTACAGGACAAAATTTTGATCAAGTCGTGAGAATGCAAATTGCGGTCCCAAGCCTCTGATCCTTAGGCTTACCTTTAGATTTACACAATAATTAGCAATGGGCTCTTTCTCTCTCTCTCTTTCTATCTCTCTGTATACTATTTTGCTTTCTTATTATAACTACTGCCTTCAACTGTGTATGTAACTTGTTGTTGCCTTATCTGACTTAGACTGTTTCCTCGCTCTGCTTTGTTGCTTATCAGGGTTAATGCTCAACTCAGTTGGTCATAGCAGATAAACATCCTTGGCTAGAAACGCTTTGCTGGCAAAATGCGCTGTCATAAGCACGTGTGTGTTTGCACAAGGATATGAGCGCCATTTCCATTTCCTTTTCTTTATTTGTCTACACAAGAGTCTTGGCCCTCCCCTTAAACCCCGCTTGCCCACTCAACCCTTTTAAAGTCACACTAGAAATTGTTTACCTTATGATTTATGCAGTATTTTTTTTTAACAATTTTATTTTTTTTTTTATGAATCTACACACACTTTGCCATGGACGTAGTGTATGAACATGAAAAATAAGATTTTTATTATTTTCCATACACTTAAACGTTTCGCATGTCATTTACACACATGCTCTTGATCTTATAGAATCTCATTCTTGTTAAATATTGATATGATGAGCCATATAGACTGCTTTACAATGTGAATCCTTCGTTTCTTTATAAATTTGTGTTTTTAAATTTATTTTTGAGCTCTAATTACAAGACAAAATATTAACTGTTTGATACAAATTTCTCTATTGACTCGACTTATATTAATGATCAAAGAAATATCAAAAATATCTCTTTGTCCACTTTACACTAATACAAAGACGATATTTATGGTTTTAAAAACTATTTTCCTAGGTGAATATATCATTCGTCTGTTTCGAATGCATTTCAAACTACATATATATCTATAGATGTCAAACAAAAATTGATCTATAAACAGATTCAAAGTATTATACAAAATCGAACAATCTTTTAATAATTTTAATAATCAGAATTGAAAATTGCTCATATCTAATATTTGATTTTACAATATAATTTTAGAGGTCAATCAATCCAAATCAGGTTCTCTTTTGAATAAATGAAGAGTAAAATACATATGGAGGATATAAAATCTAAAGCGCACAACATGTCACGCATATGACTGAGAGAATATTGCAAATTTTTTGAAACCGCAAAACCATCTATAGAAACTGTTATTTGTTTAATTTTGTTAAATCAATATGGGATGAATCATTCTTTGAGAACTTATAGTCCAATAAAATGAAATTTGTTGAGCAAATAAAGTAACGAAACCACAAAAAAAAAAGAAACAGAGTATTGGGAATATTATTGGCTGTCCACTTGAGCAACTCGCCGAGTTCCTTGCATTTTTTTTTGTTGTACTATTGCCTAATGTATGGGGGGAGCTTTTGAAAACACTTTTAACATGCGACTTATATATCTGCCTACCTATGTACTTATGTATAAGACAGACTCCCCTATTGCCCATGTACGAGTTGTGTTGGGGATTCGAAAACCCTTTCGAGCTAATAGCTTTAATTTTTATGCGCTCCTTTCTATATTTACTTCTTGATTAGATAAGACGTTCCCAGACCAAGTAAAATCGACATTAACTTTTTTTTTTTTTTGGGGCGGTTAAAGCAGACATTGGGCGACATTATAAATAATTTATTGCTTATCTGGTGTTTTTCATGTTGTCATAACATCCAGGTGGTGGGGAGTTCGAATTGGTTGTGATATCATCAAAAGTTAGAACTACTCTACTATGTACATAGCATGATTTTTCTGTCTTGTCTTTTTGTCTTCCCCTTAAGTCACACCACATCGCATTTACATAGTCCACAAGTCAATGTAAAGTCAGTCAGTCTGTGGGCGGCCTAAACTAATACACTTCACTTACATTCCAACATAAGTCGGAGAATCTCACCGCTACATCGAACGGGGTTCAACAATATCCTTTATCAACATCAACTCTTTGGTACAGTGGGACAAATTTTGTGTACACAAAATATTTATATTGAGTTATTGTTGCTCCTTGAAGTAGATAGGGAATCATTTCCAAAATTGATGGTTAACTAAATTTTTTTTTCCTTTCAACTGTACCACATATTGGCAATGATTTATTTATAATACATTTTTAAAGGAGTTATACATAAAAAAGATATTTTTTATTACAATCAATGACTTGACAATCATCCTGTCTTAGCTATGTATTATAATACATGATATTATCCTTTTACGCATCCTCGGAATGGAAAATTAGGAAAACTTTCCCTCTGAAAGAGACTTGGCCCTGAAACTGATTAATTTTCAATATCCAATAACGACTTTTCTCTCAAAAAATCCGATTTGGACCCCATAAAATGTTTATTTTCTTTATCACAATTATGAGCTAGATCGGTTAGGGTATTATCTTTAAGAAAAGTGAGTTTAACACCTGACTAAGAGCTATATTCTTGAGAAGTTTTCTTAAAATTTCATGTATTTCGATACAATTGGAAATTGGGTTTCTTAGGAGCATTCTTTTCCCCAGTTATGTAAGAAACCAATAAAGTGGAATAAAATCGAGTAAATAGCTTTTAGACAACTTATATCCTAGCTTAATGTTACAATTTCAATAAAAGCAAATATCGACTATAATTGTTCCTTTAACGATATTTGCCCAATGCATGTAATTATGTATTACTTAATTTATAATATGCTGCTGTAGTTCCTAAATCTAAATTGTTCAATATTTAATAGTTGAATTTGCCTTTGCAATTTTACCCTAATCACTTGCTGTCACTGTACATGAGAACGGCTTGGTCCTGACGGCTGGGAGGCTGACTCTGAACAACTCGAATGAACATGTTCCTCTGGTCCGGGTAAAAGTTTCCAGTTTCTGCCACACAAGTTTGATACACGTGCGGCTTACAAGACAAATATTGATTTTGGTGGTGGCCAAGGACCACAGCCTTGGTGTGGGTTGTTGGGGTTTTTCACCATTTTCACGTGTCTGCATAGATTTTTGCATATACTTTTGGGCCAACGGCCTCCTGTACAGCTACAGCTACAGCTTTAGCTGAAAATTCACAAAACAATTTTCAACTCGAAGCGTTTTTTGAAAGCGGATGAGTGACAATGGGCCAGGAGTTTGGCACTTGTCTGAATTTGGGGGCAGGCAGGCATCCCAATAGGGGTAGTCAAATCATCCATACAAAATACTTAAATCCAGCTATCAGTCTGCCGGAAATGAAGTGGATCATCGAGTTGGCTAAATTGAGTTTTACATTTCCCCCTTTCTGTATCAGTAAAATTTTTATTTTTATTTTGAGGGTATTTTACCCTAAAAAAAAAATTTTTTTTTTCGCGTGAAATTTGGAGCATATTTTATAAGTCAAAAAAGCTTTTCTCCAAAGCTCGTGTTGCCACAAACAACCGCTTGGCATGACACTTTTAAAAGGACGAATCCAGTATCTGACCCTGCGGGATATCCTTTCTCTGTAAGCCTGCATGAGTGTGGAGTGGGTTCTTTTGAGTGTATATTCAAAAAGGATGGTTTTTAGGATAACCTTTAAACAACAATAACTTAGGAAAATGTATAAACATGTAAGCAATTCTGAAACTTTTCAATTAGCTACATCATTTCCAAGTAAAGTTGAGCATAATATGGAATTAGATTAAATTTCACCTAATTCGTACCTTGAATTTGATTTAGAATGCGGTTTGAGATTTCATGGGAAATTGGGATATCTAGTTAAATTGTATCTACTCTTTGTTGTTTCTCTAGTTAAGCCTTTCAGGGATTAAATATCACGCAATGCAAACCAAATTTTCTTTATCGACGAGTGTGTCATTTGATCCTAGTCCTGATTCTGGGCAGCTCCATGACATTTATAAAATCAAATGTCAGGGACATATGGTCTACATCGTTAAACATTGATTGTAGTTGCCCAAATAAAAGCACCACCACCACCACCACCAAGCGGCAACAAAAGCACCACCAATATAAAGCCATTGTGCTCTCCTCGTCATTGTGTACCCAATACCCATTCCCTTTTCTTCTCCATTGCCCCAGTCATCAGATATTCTTTCCTCTTCCACTTCAATGCAGCATGGGAATGGGGTGCCAGGAGCATGAGGCATAGGCCAGGGAGTATGGACTACTCACTATCACCTTCGTTCACGCCTATCCAGTTCATGGCATGGTCACTGTCGATACGAACCTCGTGTCCTTTTTTGGTGCTCCACTCTCGAGTGCGACGTCGACGTTAGCTGTAAAAATAAATTGACTTGGAAATTGAAAAAAAAGCGCCAAAAAAAAAGAGGAAAAATAAAACCCACACACACCAACAACATCAACAACAACAAACAAGCACCGCAAAAAATTGCGTTCTGAATGAAGTGGCAGTGGCAGCAACGTCGCTGTCGCCGTCGCCGTCGAATTGGCGGAGTGGCGGATAAGAGCGGCTTAAATTAAAAAGTAAAAGCTTAACAAGTGCGCCACATCCCAGCCACACATACATTCATAGATGCGGCAAGTGCGTCGGATTAGAGATTTGCAGAGACGACAAAAAGAGAAAAAATGGTTGAAAAAGAACCAATAAAATTTGAAAATCTAACTATTGTCGATTCAAATAAAACTTCTGGTTTCTGTTTTTTTCCAGGATTCACTCAAGCAACAATCTTAAATTTCAATCCAAACAAAATTTATAGTCTGTGGTTTTTTTCCATTCTTTACAAACTCTATCCTAGAACACTCCTCTGCCGGAGTTTTAAGTTAATTAACAAGGAAACTCCTAAGACCATTGCATGCATTTCGAATCACGTCATTGATGTCCTGATAAAAGAAAATGGCCATTGGGAGCAAGTTCCGTAGCAATATACTGAATATTTGTTTTTCTTTGCACAGGGTAGTCAATTATTTTGGTAACCACCCTGCACCTAGGTGATCCAACTTTTTAAGGAAACATTGCTTGCAGGAAGGGCATATTGGCTTACATTTGCGTAAATGTCATCAGCCAAATGAAAAGATAGACATTTCGTTTCGATTTTTGAATTCAAATAGCATAAGCCAGTGACAATTCCCTGTAACCTCAACGAAGATAGAGATAGAAAGAGTAATTGTAGCATCTTGAATAGGCAAAATATGCTGTAAATACACAGTTTGACAAAATTTTCAAATTAATGAAAAATTTATTTGTTCTAGTCATAGTGGATTTTAAAGATAGATCAACTAATATCCAATATTTGTCTAGATTATAGAGGTAAAACTCTGTCTTCGAGAGCTTGGTGTTAAATTTTAGTCAAATGTATCTTAAAAATCGCTGAATTAGATTTAAACATTTGACCAAATATTGCTTTATTTTTTAATGGGAATTGAAGCTGAAATTGTATTATATTGCCAGCCATAAAACTCAATTTAACTAGTGAAATCGAAAATAAATAATCATAAAGAATGACTATATGAGATTCGTTGCAGTTTTAGATATAATATACATATGTGTATATGTAAATCCTTTATAGATTTCGTAATTAAATCAATGTATTTAAAAAACTTGCAGCTTAAGTTACTGAAATTTTATTTACAAAATTTTATCATTTACCATAAATTTTTGTTTACATCTCCCAAATAAAATGGAAAAAAAACATTATTGTATAAACCAAAAATTGTGGCAGATCTTTTGTGATAAGTACTTACTTATTAGCAACATTGTCCTTTAGCTGTCCCTAGTCCGGGCTCTGGACTCAATTATAACATTGCCGCAGTTTATGAAGCGATTATGAAAAAGAGAAAGAGATATATATCAACCGGGGGGCGAAATTCAGGTCCGTCGACGGGACTTGGATGCTGGCGACTTGATTTTGGTTATCTGCCGTTGGTATCGTCGGCGATGTGACCCTTTCCACTCTGCCCCTCCCTTAGCCTTTTAAGACAATAAGTATGTATGGGCAAATGTGTATGTACATCTTACATGTACTTGTGTGTTTGTATTTGTGTGTAATCAACTCTCACGCTTGACAGCACGCTAATCAGAATCAAGTGATGTTCGCCTTTTGCTGCATTCGCGCATTCAGTTTTCAGACTAAGAATTTCCTCTTTTCCTCCGCACTTCCTCGTCGGCAATTGGCACTCAAGCACGTCTTCATCATCATTGTTGTTGTTGTTGTTGTTTTAGTTGTTGTTGCATTTGAAGATGCGTAAATCTCATTAAGTGATATCTTCAAGTGGCCGTTAGCTTGCGCATATGAGAAATGAGCAAGAACTGCAAAGAATTTAGTTTTTTTTTTGGTTTTTCTCCTCGCTTTTTTTTTACATCTGCCATAGTTGTTTATCGGCAAATGGACCATTTACCGCTCTTTGTTATTAACAGACTCAGCAATGAGAAAAAGAAAATTTCAAATTGTCTGCAGAGCATTGGCAAATCCCCCATAGATTAACTATGCAGTTGTACAGACTATTTACACATACAAAATACTAAAAGTAAATGCATTTTTTTTGAAGATACAAAATTTCCATTTTCAATTTGTAAGCTCATGTAAAGTTGAGGACAAATGCCACTAATTAGCATTGAAGCGGCGCATCCATTGGAGCATCGGCATCGTCTAAAGTCAGCGTCACCGAAATGGTTTTCACAAGTTTACTGAAATGTATCTTACAGATACAAATGTAAACAATTTGCAGCCGCCGCAATGCAGGCAGTTGCTGCTGCTTCTGCTGATTGTTTGCTTAGGTAGCTTGTCACACATTTTCCCACGCACTAAACCACCATTTTACGACATTTTTCTCACTTTGTTGGGCGGGCAATTCAAATGCATCCAACGGATGCAGCTCACTCTCTAGGTCTATTTGTTTTTCTACTGGCCCGATTCCAGAAAGCGAAAAGGTGACCAAACAGCGATAAGCCCATAAGGGTGGCACTGGCTCAGTTTGCAATTGAAAGTGTCAGTGCCGTTTTTTATCCTCTCCTGAGAAATAGCATTCCACTCCACTCGAAAATTTGTTCAACGATTCTTGTTGCTAGTGTTTGGAAAAGGCCATCACAACAGATGTTGCTCTCTTGCCATGTGGAAATGGGCACTTGCTCACGTGACATTGACTTTGAATGAGGAATATCTGAATGACTTCAATGGAATTCGCAGAATCAAATAAATAAATACAGTGTTCACTGTACATACATAAACGGGAGGTGTGTCTGTAATTCGTAGAACGGCCCCAGCGGTAAAATACAGTAGACAGTAGCCCAGAAGAAGGACTCAAACAAAACCGGATGACGTTGCCCTTGCCTAAATAAAAACTACTACACCTTTGCCAAATTTTACGTTTCATTAGGTTTTCTAATGTGGGCTCTTTGTAAAGTACTTCGAAGCCAATTAATATAATGTACTTGTCTGGTCGTTATGGTAAAGTGAGGGAGACTTCCTTCTATTCAATGTTATCCTCCCAAAATGTCTAATCCTCTGGAACCATCTAATGATGAAAATAATCATAACTAAACTCCAAACATACACTTCCTCAGTTATAGAGAATCAGCAAATCTGTCCATAACTCAACTTCAATTCAAAGTGTCTAAATACAGAATAGTTATACAATTTGGGTGAAAGTTTTCAATTGGATACATAAACTAAGAGAAAGTGTATTAAAGAAAGAATTTGATTACAAAAGACAAGAAAATTGCAATTTTTCTGTTTCTTGGAGTTTTTCTACTGTGGCTTAGTAATCGGAGTAAGTGAATAAGATAAAAGCCTTTAAGCCAATTTTCATTATTTTTTTGGCTTGGATAAAAGAAAGATAGTCCTATTTTACAAGGGATGGCTTAATCTACAAAAAGCAAAACTATCAAAGCGAATGCTAAATTAATTTAAGATCTCAGTTTTTCTTTCAAACTTTTTGGCTTTAATGTCATTTTACTATAATTATACATAGTTGCTAGTAGGAGAAAAAATGATATGTTCTCGACTTCTTGACATTCGGGGAAAGTCTTATACATACATAAATTAGAAAGTATGTTAAAAGTAAAGTTAAATGTTGTATAAACTTATTTATACAGATTTTGGAAGAAATTGCTTAATGCTCATATGAAAAAGGATACATACATATAAGTATGTTTTGCATATTTGTTAGTATAAAATTTACCTATTCCTTTATTTTTTGCATTATTTGATTAAGTTTTCGTTTTTACCATGACCAGGTTTCAAGTGTTTTGGGAGAGTTTGAAAACACCTGGCTCTTTATTGATTCGCTTTGATTGAAAACATTTCTCCTTTTGATACTCGAATCAGGGCATCCAACATAAAATCCAGCCAGGCAAATCAAATACTTTTACACACACACACACACATACACCATTAACACCCACACACTAGCACACGTTCATCTCAATTGAAAGGTTTATCTAACAAATCTCTTGCCTGATCATGTTGATTTAGGATAAATAATTCAATATACAGGAGACAGTGGCAAAATGGGACATCTTGGGCATAGGGATTAAAGGTATAGAGTGTCTTGGAGATATTTATCACATACATATACACAAAGTGTATTTGTATCATTCTGATTGAATTTGTTTTACCATATTGAATATATTGATTGCTTGGATTCGAGCACAACATGTAAATTGAAATGAAAGGAAAAAAAATAAATAAATGTTGTATAAAAACAATGAAAACGGCAAAGTGGCAATGTGTATTGGAATATCTGTAAATTAAATTGGAATTGCCTTGTCAAATTGTTTGCAGTATGTTGGGTAATTCATCAGCTAATGGAATTACCTATATGCTTAATTAATATTTGCATTTGTTTTCCCTTTTTTTCGTGTTATTTATAGAGCCCCCACCGATCGCAAAAAGGAGCACATCAAACGTCCTATGAATGCTTTTATGGTCTGGGCCCAGGCAGCTCGACGTGTCATGTCTAAGCAATATCCACATCTTCAAAATTCTGAATTAAGCAAATCACTGGGAAAACTATGGAAGTGAGTATTCAAATATATTTCATAAATTTCTACAGTTGAAAAAAAAACCATACCTATTCATATAGTGTATTTCAGTGGCCTTTTTCAGGTGAATCTATATTCAGGTTGAGGTCTATATAAATTAATATTATCAGCTTGCCCTTTAGCAGTATAAATTAATTTGCTTATTCAGTTAATTTTAGTTTTACATCTTCTCAAACTCAATTTATAGAATTATCCTATGAACATGTACAATCTGTTTTTTAGTGGCGTAGTTTTTTTTCGGATTATTTTTTTTTTTGTAATAAAATTGTCAGTTCGTTATGAAATTAAAAATTTCACAGTTCATCGCATTCGTTGACGACACGCGATAAGAATTTTTTTCCGTGGAGAAGCTTCAAGTGTGGTTGGGAGCTCTTTGGAATTAAACCGATAAGACTTAACGCATCCGCACTCAGTTAATTAGAAAAAGTTGTCAATTTATTGGTCAACCAATTTGTATGGTCATAAAAAATAAAACGAGACTCAACTTGACTAAGTCATAAATTTAAAGCATGATTATTTCCTTATTTTGAAATATATTGCAGAAATCTGAAAGACAGCGATAAGAAACCGTTTATGGAATTTGCTGAAAAGTTGCGAATGACGCATAAACAGGAGCATCCCGACTATAAATATCAGCCCAGACGAAAGAAGGCCAGAGTGCAACAGGGAGCGGTAGGTGCCGGAGGAGGAGGAGGACTCGTAGATGATGGCATATCATCATCGAACCCCTGTGGTGCTGTAGCCACAGCCAGGACACAGCGTACGGCCAATTCAAGTTCATCCAATGGCCAAAGACGGCCTACAAAAGCGAATAATGGCGCACTGAATAGTTCAAGCCTAAACCTTTGTTCGCCCATGGGTGGCTCTAGCAGCAGCTCGGATGTATTTAGCAACGAGGCATTTATGAAATCCCTGAACAATGCTTGTGCTGCTAGTCTAATGGAACAGGGCCTATCCTTGAATTGTGAAACGGAACGAGCACTCCTAGACTCTCCATGCTCCACCACCAGTTCCTTATCCTCATCCCTGACACCGCCCGATACGCCCTGCAGTGGCACGGGAGCATCATCAAAACAAGTTAACAGTAGTTCAAGTTTGCTTCTTCGTCAATTGAGTGAACCCAGCAATGGGGGAGTGAGTGTCCAGTGCAACAATGATTATGGAGTTCTGCTGGACGCGGGCAGAGAATATATTGCCTTGGGTGAGGGAAATTACAATAATCAAGCAGCTCAAGAAATGGATTTTCTCGAGAATATCAATAGTTATAGCTATGCTGGGGCAAGAGCTGCACTCCATCCGGGCTACACTTTCACCCCAACCACTTCAGTGAACTTTCCAACTGACTCAGAGGAGCAGCAGTCTGGCGCAGTTCCACAACCATCTACCGTCAATGGTGCTTTAAATTACAAAACGGCCAACGACATTGATCCCAAGGAAATTGACCAGTATCTCATGGATCAAATGCTACCCATGCCATCCATGACTCATAACCATCACCTCCAACAACATCATCATCATCATCACCATTCGCCACCTCCTCTGAATTCATCTGCTTCGCTCTCATCCGCCTGCTCGAGTGCCAGCTCTACAGTTACTGTGCCAGCGGATTGCACTGCCTACTACGAGCAATTGGGCTACACAGGACAAAGTCAAGGAGGCAACTTTGTTAGTCCTCACTATGCTGCACCAACAATTAATTTGCCTTTGCCTGTTTCTGCAGTTTCGCCGGTCCATCAACAGCAGCAGCAGCATCAGCAACAGCAACAGCAACAGCAGGAATTGCAATTGCATTCACTTGGCCAACAAGAGCAGGAACAGCAACAGCAACAACCAAATTCAAGTCAGCATCATCTATGGGGCACTTACACTTATGTCAATCCCTAAGCTACTTAATTTGCGCATTTGTTGACATAGCTTTTATTACTTTGTCCCCTACTCCCTACTCCTTACTCCTTACTCTGTGTCGCATCTCCACTCTACTTTACTCCCTTTCTCACACTCTGTCTTCCTGTTTAGATCTGACTCCATGGATGGCATTTCGTTTATTGGTTTATTGTCTGTTCAATAGTCCAGGATGTTTGTATAGATACACAGAGATATACACTTCAAATCACTTGAATAGAACTCAATATAATTAAAAATTTTGTATTTCAACATTTGTAAAGAAACAACTGAAAATATTTTAATTATTGTAATTGCTTTTATCTATTTACCATAAGCTATTTAGAATGCTCTTAATTTGTTGAGTTAGAAAAAACAAGTTGATAATTTAATAAAAATATAATCAAACGGTTACTATGTATTTAAATTCTATCTGATAATTTTTGGATCATTTTCAATTGTTTCGATTCGGCTAAATGTTTGCTATTTAATTTTAATTGAAATCGATAGGGCAAATTAAGTGTTGTTCTCTTCAAGTGGCTTGCAGTGTACGTTTGTATGTATAGGTAAATATGTGTATGTATGTGTGTATGTTATAGCTGGAGGTCCTTTTGCCGATTTTGTGCAATTTAATGTAATCGTTGTGATTTTCGTTTATTTCTTTTGTCCTTCTCACCATTCCCATTTCACATATATGCTAATCGATTATAAAGAAAACAATATTCTGTCCTGCATATTTGGTAAAGTTAATGAAATGCAATTTAACTGAATATTGGTAAATGGCTCTTTCATTTTGTAATAACACATATTTGTTTTGTTTTCATTTTAAATAGATAATTATAACATTTTCATTTTTGTTTATTTTATTGATAAATGAATTATAAATTTGTCTAATTAAATTGAATAAATTAGTTCAGTCAAATGTGTTGAAAATTACATGCATTACATATACATACATAGAGAATTTGTTTCTAGTTTAATCTCTAAATTCATTATATTGTTTTGTATTCATTTTTTTAGTCATATTTAATTCTTATACATTACCTAAATGTTTCTATTATGAATTCATTGCAATTATTTATTAAAAGAAAATACTATAAATGAAATATTACCAATTGTTTAATATTCATCGAATTGACGTCTTAGTAAGATTATGTAAAGTATGAAATAATTTTGGGGTTTCCTTATTTATAAGTTTTTCTTATTATAGCTAGTAAAATGTAAATGTAGAAATAAATAATTTTATTTTAAAAACGGATTGATATTAATTCTTTATTTAAATTTACGCAATGTGTCTGAAACTAAGAGAGTTGTTTCTATTATTTGACTGGACGTAAGTATTAGCTCTGTATAAATAAAAGGATGTCCTGAAATCCGTAATTATTGTTCCTGCAGTCTTGAGATATATTAAAAGAGATTAATTTAATAAAGAGTTTCTCTTCGTAGGTATATTGTGTAGTGTACTTAATAGCCAATATTTATGGTAACAATGTGCTAAAAATGTAACAGATAACATTTTATTAAACATTTCACTAACTTAATGACATATACGACTTTAAAATGGATGCATAATGTAATGCTCATTGGCACCTGAGTCATTGACTAGTATCTAGATGATTTGTTTAACAGATTATCGCGTTAGTAATTGTAATTTATGGCCACAATTCAAACACAACCAACGGCTGTTGTTCCTTGCATCATTGCAGAAGTCCTTTTGGGCGAATCGCATGAACGTTATTGCCGGATAATGGTTGGGTACCTATTGAATTATCTTAAATCAAATCATTCATAAATGTTTGCTTCCAACCATTCTCATTATATTAAATGTGTCTATTACATTTTCCCACACTTTGATCTCTATCTCTCCACCCCCCCACTCCTTTTCTCCACATTTTGAGATGTCTGCGTGTGTCTGAAGAGCGGAACCTGTAAGCGTTGTAAAATCGAAATAAATTCCAATGGAATTAACACCCACCTATTAAAAGGAACATTTTACTTATATACCTACTGATATACATACATATATAGACAAGTGTATGTATATATTTTTATGTATTTATTTTGCAAGGCAACGGAACACAAAAATCTCACAACAAAGAAAAAAAAATAATAATAATGAAAACCTTACGCAGTTTTTTTGGGTGAAGCTTCAGATTTTTGTTTTTTATACTTCTTATTTTTTCTCTCTCTCCCTCTATTTTTTTTGTTATTTATTTTCTGTTTAAAGCTTTAGTATAAATTTGCACATGTAACAAGTTGTTGTTAATTGAAGCGCAAACAGAAAATGAGAATAAAAAACAAAACCGAAAAAGATGAAAACAAGCATTAGAAAAGCAAATCAATGGCGATTGGGTTGAGAAATAAAATGGCGTAAGGGCCAACATAATAGAAGAAAACCAAAAACAATAAGTTACAAATGTTTTTTTAAAGGGGCGGCGACTTTTTGATACTCAGTAACCAATAACAATGAAAAGTGGGTTGTGAAAATGTTTTCAATTTTATTTTCCCCAATGGTATAGAGTTTTTTTGTTTGTTGTTGTTTTAGAATAAAGGTGAAGAAATGACGGGTAATGCTGTAGTCTCAATGATTCCGGAAATTGAGGCCACAATGAGATCGAATCTGCTTTGCATTTGGCGCCTCTAGTGAGGCGCATTTTGTAGAATTTGTATCGCATATTAATGAAAAATGTAAAATTATTTATTTTTTATTCATTTTAAAGTTACTTGGGAGTAAAGAAAATCAAAATTAAAGTTGAAAAACACAAAAAATGATAAACTTCTGCTCATCACAGATATATTTCAATATGTTTAGCTATATGAGTGGACTCTTCCAATTTGGTAGTACTGGGTGCAGAAAATTCCATTAATTTAGAAAGTTCAAAAGCAATTGCCAAAAACATATACATATAATATATGTACATATATGTGTTTACCTTTATTTTGCTAAATTAACACATTTTTCTCATCTTTTGTTGATTTATTCACATAATTCATGTATTTATTTTTTGTATATATGTATTAGTCAACGCTTTCTCAGGTGATTATGCAAATTGCATGTCTGAGTGGAAATATAGCTTTAAAAGAGGAAACTTTTGCACCTATTATGCAAATTTGAATCCTGGGTATAATTTAAATGTGATTTAACTTAATTATGCTGACCAACTAAAAAGGGGGCGACAAATCAAAAGCAAAGAAATGCATTCAAGCATAGAGCCGAAAAAAATGAATGTCATTCTGTATTTAGTTTCAAAAGTTTTGTGACTGCTTTCATTTACGTTTTTTGACAAGGATAAATATCAGTCAGTCAGTATGTGTGTGTGTGTGTGTGTTTGCACGGACTTTGTGTAAATGTTATTAAAACTAATGACGTTTGCAACAAACTTTCGCCTGCCACTTTTATTTTTGTGCCTGGTCATGCAACGGGTCGTATGCGTAATGAAATTTTGTTTGCCCTATGCCTTTCGGTAACTCAATTAATGGCCACAGAGACCAAATGTAAACACAAACCCAAGAGAAGAGGCAGCCAAAGTTCTGCCTTTTGCGGGCTGGGCTCACTTTAAATTCATTTAGAACTTGCTCCTTGCCCCCAAATGCGACTATATATGTATGTAGTATTCTGTTTAGTCAATTCAAGTGCCTCTCTCATTATGCTACCTTTCGGCTTAGCACCTGCTCTCTTGGGTGTCGAAGAAAAATGTATTTTTCCTTATTTTTTTTTTTCATAAATTTGGTTCAAAAGAACCGGCTAATGGTCGTTGAAAAGTTTTTCCGCTACGTCGTTGACCCACAAATAACGGTGCATGAAATCCAAATTGGACGTAGACTAAAGGCATAAAAGCGTGCCAAATTTTTTTTCTTTGTTGGACATTGCCAGGCGTGGTGTTTGTTGTTTTGCTGGCTATCGTCATTTTGTTACCACGTTCGTAACAGACAAAAGAACATCTGCGCCTGAAAGTATGCGACATATTTAAAAAGTTCTGATGGCAAATGCTTTTCGGCTTATACAGCACAAGTAAGGGTAAGTCCAAAGTCGGTTTTATAACATAAATATACCTTTTGTTATATTCTGCTATACCATCGTTCTTTCTTTCCGTTACTTTTGTAATTTTCTTTACATCTGCAAAGTGAAAATGTGGGGCACTCAAGCAGCTCAAGTTATCTGTGGAAAGTAAAATACCATTTGAATAAAATATAAGACGAGAAAAGTTAAATGTAATGTAAAAGCCACAGTAGGCTATACTTTTTTGGGTACGCGTGGCATGATTGTCTGTGGGCTATCCAGGCCTGAGAACAAATTTGAAATTGTGCTTTCTTGTGCTTCTTTTGCATTCGCTGGTCATTAGGAAGGACTTTTCAGATGCTGATGGTGATACAATTGAGTAAATTTACTACTGGACAACAGAGAGGAGCTTGGTAAATACATTTATTTTTTCTGTTTTAAAGCGGAAAGTGTGCTACGGTCTTTTTGTGTTGCCTTGACTATCTCTGATTATTTTTCTGCTCCATTTATTACAAATTTGAATATGACTTTGAAGAAAAATGCTAAAAAGCAAAGCAGACATTTTTAAATTGTTGCCCCATGAACTCTCTGTACCACATACATATATGTATATATATATACACATATTTGATTTAGCCGTTTCTGTCTATGTATACACCAAGTTTAAAAGCAAAATTCTTCACATTTTTTTTTGAGTAAATAATCCAGGGGTTTCCTTTTAAATTCTTGCTTATAAACGAAATGGGATTTCTAAATGTGTAAATATAATTTGTTACTGTGCTACTAAAAGTATAATACAGATATTATCACACTGCAATCCGTCTATAACAAGACCGCCTAAATGTATGCAATAATAATATATATACGTGTTTCATTCATAAATCAAAACTTGTTGAATAAGCAGGAGGCAAACGGGTAATATTCATCAATTATAATCATCAATCAGCGTCATGAAAATTGTGCAAAAAAACTGACGAAAAAGCCAAACTTATCTGTGGCATTTAAATTGTTATAAATGTCAAATTTTGTGGTAATTGA
Source organism: Drosophila insularis (assembly GCA_018903935.1). Taxonomy (NCBI): domain Eukaryota; kingdom Metazoa; phylum Arthropoda; class Insecta; order Diptera; family Drosophilidae; genus Drosophila; species Drosophila insularis. Next base: position 7,817,111 of record JAEIFP010002295.1, read on the forward strand.
ATTTATTTGAAAAAAAGAAAGGCATTAAATGCAAGTTATTACAGTTTTTCCAGCTTGTTTTTATTTACTGTTTATGAAATTTTAATAAGTATTTAGCTAATTAAACTTGTTAATATTTGTTTTTCATTCTCACTGGCCAAGGTCAGAATAGAAAAGTTGTTTTAAATTGTATAAACACTCGCTTAACCATTACAAAAACAAAAGTTTTCAATAGATACATTTACAATGAGTCTGTGGCGAAACGTTAAAACACTTGACAGCGACAATCCCAACAATCAACTAAATTGAAAGACAATTTTAAAGTACACAATTTTTCCATTAACAGTTGGATTATTATTTCAAGGGATACAGTCTCCCTGTCTCGGTATTTGCACTTGCCACAATTTGTAGCTTTCTATTGAGTTACTAGTAAGAAGCTTTGTTTTCAATTAAATTCACTGTGCAGAAGATACTTAATCTTAAAACTAGTTGTCTATTGATTGCGTATTTATAGGTTTCTTACCAGCCATTAGTAAGATTGATGTATAAAAATTTAGTTTCTTGGCTTTTTAATTCTATGAGGGACATCTTGTACCGTTGCTTTCTGTTAATTAGGTGACAACAATTTTAAATTATGTGCTACATAAGTAGAATATCAAGAGTCAGCATTTTGTAATTAGAGTTTCATTCATTTCCCTGATTTGGCGTTTTCACATTGTAGGCTCAATTACTTTTAAGGACTTTGGTAGACGATTTTATTTTATAATTTGAAGAAGCTTTGCCTGCAACCTGTTGCGGTTATCAGTAGTCTAATGAACTCTGTAATTTTTTTTTAATTCATTAAACTTTTGAAAGAATAAACTAAGCGAGACAAAAAGAGAGAGAGAGAGAGCGAGCGAAATCTTTTCCGTTCCGTAATCAGTTTTCGGATGTGTCTTCTAATTATTCTCATTTCAAAGTTGCTACTTTGTGGTGGCGTCTTTTCAGGGCTTAGGTTTGCGGTAATTGTATGTGTGGGTGTATATGTTATATGTACACATGGGAGTATGTGTGAGTGTGTGTTGGCTCCAAAGTCTCTTAATTAACGACTTTAATATTGGTTCTCTAGCTGCAGCATTGTCTTGTCAGTCACGAAAAAGGGCTCTAGACTCAATTTCCTTCAGACTCCTTGGGTAATGTGATTTACGTTGTTCGCATTTTAATTTTTTACTATTTTCTTTATAGTATAACTTAATAACTAACGTATCTACATTTTCTTTTTCCTTCGCTAAAAATTTATAATGCACTTGTCCAAGACAATGAAATTTTGCTTTTGCAGCAGCAACTGGAACAGCAGGAGCGCAATAAGGTTATAAAGACTATGTCAAAAAATATGAATTGTTATTATCCCCACTCTTTACCATCACAGGAGAGTGGTAAGCAACAGCAGCAGCAGCAGCAGCAGTCCTGCTAAAAGGACATTTAATGGTTTAATGTAAATTCCTGTCTTTGAAATGGCTTTTAATATGCAGCCACATGAAACATTACGCTCTTGTGCGGTTCTTGTTTGTCTATATATTGCTCTCGTTTGATTTTATGTAAATGTCTGTGGGTATCTTACGCTCGTTGTACCTAGTAGGCATAAAAAGTTTACGAGTCCATGTAATAAAAACCAAAGTCAAAATTTAATGCTTACCACAGGGCGTGAAAGGCAAACGGCAAAAGGCAATGTTATTGGGTCAGAATATACTTACATAGGTATATACATACAATATAACATCGACTTACATACAATATATGTATATATACATATTCCTTTATGCTTTCACATCCATCAAAATGTCAAATTAGCTGTCCACACGCACACAGGAACACACACACACACACACACTCATAGCAAAAGACACAATGGTCATGGAACTGTGCTCATGCATTACCTAATTTTTCTTTTCTTCCATATGGAATTGCATGCTCGTAACCCAGAGATTATGCATATCAATCAAATAAAGTGGACTCTGAATTTGGACATTGATATGACCAGAGACTTATACAATCACAAAATTAAATCGTTCGTAAAGTGAATTAAGCTCTACGAAATCAACAATTAAGTTAGTTATCACATTGTAAATGCTTTCCATTTTTCCTTTAACAGGAATATCAATAAACAAATTAGAGAATTTTACTTTTCTTGTTGACATGTTATGTATGAAATTGTTAAATTAAATAAAACTGTTCTACATAACCAATTAATTTTAAAGTTATATCTATATACTTTAAAATCTCTTGCTTCTTTTATATTGGTTAAACTAGATAAATGCTAGGGCAACTATCAAGGAGCAAATTTCATTTTTTTAATATAATTGGTTGAGCATATTAACTCTGAATGTAAAGAGGAACAAGCAGGCACAAATTGTCTAGTTGGAACAATTTTTTAATTAATTGTTTTTTTTTTTTGAATTGAAGTTTTTCATCTGATTCTAGATATGTAAATTAAGTCTAATTTAAAGGCAGATCTTTGGATTTAATATGGGAGAAATTCGTATCTTTTTTAAAACAACAGCTAATTAATATGAGCATTAAAAATCATTTTATACCACCATATTAAAATTTGTTGTATTGACTAAACAAATGAATTTTCTATATAACCAATTTACTGATGAAAAGTTAAAATAAATAACTGACTTGAAATTGAAGAGATGCATGTATCTAAGCTACTCGATATTGGAGACATTCAATCTTATAATGAATACAAATGAATAAGGCTTAAAAAGAATACAGTGTTGACATAGTAGTCAAGAACCCATTCACTCGTTTAATATTAACTGAATTGAATGAATGAGATTAATAATTGATATTTAATTTAAGATTTAAGCCTCAAATTTCTACTGGGTTTAAATATAATATACCTTCAAATAAACTATTCTTACGAACGGTTCCACCTTTAATATTGGCTGTAGACATAGATTAAAGCTAAGAAAATTGGTAAAATAAAAATTCCCTTAGTTGGTTGGTTGTTAGCTTGTTCTATTATATTGTCATAAACAGAATTCCTTAATTGATTTCTATTATTAATTGTTCATTCATGTGCACTCTGCTGGGGGACTCCGCTGTTGATTAATATATGTTCGCGTTTCTTCAGTCTAAGAATTAATTATCAAATTATTATGTTAATGAGCACAGAGTAGTAACTTGGAAATCTTAATATTACTCAAACACCCTACGGCTTTTCTCATTTCGGTTGTGTCTTTGAAAATCCCAGCTCCTTGCTTTCAACACCTCCTCCACCCCATCATCATACCACCAACAACATCGTCATCAAGTTTGGACATACTTTTAATGACACCACAAAGTAAACCAGAGTACAGAGCAACTCAACTCAAGTTATGGAAATTCTTCTACCCTTGCCAATTTCTGATTTAATCAAATATCAATCAAAGTTTGCCAAAGAAATTGAAAATGCATAAGTAGTAAGTTAAAAAGGATTCCCATCCTTTGGCTGTTTGCCTCATGAAATATGTGTTTCTTTAAAGACGCTTGAATAAATGAATGTACTCTTTAGTTTGGTAAGTGTATATGAAACCTCAACAGCTGAATAATTTGAGAAACTGTCTACAAGGCATTATTTTCCGGATGTTTGCCAAGCTGGACCTAAAATGGCGTCCGCATTTTTAATTTGCTTTTCATTGCTTTTTCTTGGCATTCGGTTCTTGACCCAGCCTTCGCTTCGTAATGAGCAATTCGGGCAAAGTTTTCGCAATTAATGAGTAGACATAAAGATTTCGATTTATAAGTACATTTCATTTCTTTTTTTTTTGTTTTTATTTTTGGTTGTTTATTGAAAAATACATTGATTTGTTTTTCATAAATAATTTTTGCATATGCATTAGATGATATGATTTTTATATTTTGTTTTTTTTCTTAAGAATTTTGTTGTTTTTTTTTTTTGGGGGGGTTTTCAGTTTGTTGGTTGTTTAGCTCTTTACACACATAGAAATTGGTTTATTTTTAGTTGTTTTTAGACCACTGCTAAAAGTCTGCTAAATATATATGTATATATGTAGATATATATGTATACTTATGTACATGCATAGAATATGTGTCCCTTTGACAACAGTCTACAAATGTGTTGCCTCTGTTTTGGTTTTGCATTTTTATATGTTTTCGATTTTTTTAAATTAATTTTCATTAGGCCCAGATGCGTCAATTTTTGTGCTCTTTGCCTGTGTGTCAATCTCAATCACGTTCACGGCATGAGCGGTTCGATTGTCGGTCTCCCATGATGTCTCCGGATGACATCATTCAAATGTACGCCGTAATTGCTGTTTCTCGCCTTTTTGACTGCAAAAAACAACGATAACAACAGTAACAACAATAACAAATTATATGGCAATAACATAAAGTTAAAGATTCTTATTTTAACTACCTTTAAACGGTGCCGCCAGGCGGCAATTCCAGTTCGCTGCTTTTCATAGCATTCAACGAAAGAGTATTCTACAATAACCTCTCCAGATCCTCGCTCTCGGCATCACTGATAAACGAGTCGGTATCCGTGAAATAGTCATCATCACACCGATTCCGGCGGCAGCAAATGCGTCGACCGATTTCCTCATCGCTCCAATGTTCAAATTCTTCCTTGTGATGTTCCAGGAGCATTAAGGAGGGGAACAAACTATCGCAGCCGCTGCAACCAAAGTGACGTTTCTTTTGCTGGTGCGAGGCCAACTGGCGATGACAATGGAAGGCTCGGTCGCAGACATTGCAGGTAAGCGATTCATCTGAAAATGTTTTATCAAATTTCTGGCTAAGTGTGTTAACTCATGATTTACTGTTATGAAGGCACTCACCATAGTCGTCGTCATCATCGTCATCGTTAGCCATGGCCAGGACATGCAGTCGACTTATTGTGTTCTCGTTAATCTCTTTCGATGTGGCTGATGTGCCACCTGCTGACAGCTTGTTTGATGTTTTGGCTTTAGCTTGACACAATCCCAACTCGCACAAGGCGCTATCCACCATAAAATTGCCCTGACAATCGGTGTCGGTGCAGGGTAAAACTGATAAATTTTCATTGCCGTTGCCGTTGACGTTGCCATTGCCATTGCCGTTCGCTTCAGCTACAGCCTCGTCATTGGAATTGCCATTGTTGGCATTGCTGCTGTTGTTGCTGTTTCTGTTGCCGTTGTTGCCCAAGGCCCTGGAGTTGGCCGCAAGCATCTCAAAATCGTCTAGCTCATCAAATGGATCATCGATTTTGTGGCCAAGTGACACGGCGTCATCTGCCTCAGCACTCAGCCTGCCATATGCTTTTCGTGGAGGCCTCTTCACATGCTTGTCTAAAATTTTAATAAAAGTACAAAAATAGTTAGCTCTTAGAATAATTTCTTTGTCAAAAGATGCTAAAGACGGTATTAAGACATTTGCTTTAGCTTCAACAAAATTTAAATCCAAAGAATCTAAATCGTAAACATTATGGCTTTTGGTTAAGTAAGTTTGCTTGGCAGCATTGCAGGATTTTTTACACTCACTTTTTATGTTCTTATTAAGCCATCCCTAAGGTATCTTTCTCATAAATTTGGCACGAAAAAAATGTAATGTAATTAATTATAAAAGTAACAACAACATTTACTTAATAAAAAGGGTGCAAAAACACTTTTTTATGTCTGTCTAATTGAAGAGTGTTGCTAAAATTAGTTCTATGTTTATATTTCTCTGATTTACAAAACCAAGGTTTGTAATTTATTACTAGAGATAATTTCAGTTCTTAATTTGAAGTCGTTACTTAGTTAAACATGGAATTTGAGAATGTAGTAAGCTGCTATCTGATTGGAATCTAGTGTACCTAGACCAGCAACATAAATAATTTTGTATATACATATGTAGATACATACATGTATGTGTATATAGGCCACATATGTTACATTAAAAAGAAATTAAAACGTATTCGTATTTGTGGAAAATGTTTTCAGCCACTCAATGCAGGCAGATAATTCTTGGGTTGCCATTGTGTTGGCTTTTTGTTTACGGTCTTCCTTTCCTTTTTGCCAAGTAGACAAAAGTTTTTTGTTTTTTTTTTGCAGCTCTTCCGCGAGCCTTGAAGTGATAAAATAAGATTTATTGTGGGCATTGTTTGTCATTATATATAGGTATGAGTCTCCGTATGTGTGTGTGTGTGTGTGCTTAAGCAAAGAAATGTCAATGACGAAAAAAAAAGAATTCTATAAAATCTTTATTTACGGCCTATTATATTTATGGTAGTGACATAGTCTAACCTCGATTTATGTATCTACATATTTCACATATAAAATATTTTATTGCCTCTGTGAAACTCATTTCTTGTGGTCTCATTAGCAGCTCATTATGCGGTTCTCATCATGGGGTTAGTGGTCAGATTTGTCCTGCTGGTTGTAATGGTCTTTAATTGCACTGAAATCCAACATTGTGTGTTAATCGTGGCAAGAATCGAGCTAAGCGCAATTGGCTAATACGCAACTTAGTTCTAAATAATTTACAATTTCAGGGAATTTTATTCTCTCTAAATTGAATGGTTGCTAAATATAATTCTTATGTACATATATTTTAAAATAGCTTATAGACAACTCCAAGCTGTCAAAGTTGAAGTCTAGCTGTTCTTAGGATTTATTAACTGATTATTCCATCTATCGACAGATTAGAGTTGGAAATTTTTGGATTTTGGTACACATTTAATATTATTTTTTCGAAAGGCTTGTTAAAAAAGTAATTAGTTTAATTTAAGATCTAAATAAAGTAAGATTTTATTATTTTTCTAATACCGTTATATCATAAATAAAACACTATAAACCTTTATTATATTCATTTAACTGACATACGGTGCGTATACGTTATTAAAAATATCTAATTTGAATAATTCTTTGGAGCTGCATTTATGTTGAACGTCAGTATAGTTTATTATTTGATTTTAGTAAATAAACTACGCAGTATAATTGTAAATTATTTTGTTAATAGATAATTTTTTGTTAATCTGCAAATTATGTTATGTTATTGATTAAATTAATAACATTTACCTTCCAATGATAAAACGTTGCGCTGGAAAAACTATTGCATACTTTTTAATGGAAAAGTTTTGTGTAAGATGAATAGAAGATGACTAAAATAAGTACTTTTACTCGTGTGCTACCAACCTCAAACTAGAACAATAAAGAAACAATATTTTAGTTGCCACATGCTCATAATCCTATGGCAAAAGGGTCTATAAAATATTATTAAAGAATAACAATGGCACAGCTTAAAAGAGAATATGGAAAACAAATGAGAACTGACATGGATATTAAAATCTCAACATCTGAATAGAAGCTTTTGCCGAGAGTACCAAATCCACAAATATATGTGGGTGTGGGAAATGAAAGCAAAAAAAAGGGAGACAGAGAAAAACAGAGAGAGAGAGAGAGAGAAAGTAAGAGACAGAGATGAGAAGTAAAGAAGGTGGTAAGAAAGAGAAAGCGCTAACGCGTGAACGCAAACTAAAACTCAATTTTAACGCTAAAATTGAGTGTGTGTGTGTTTGTGTGTGCGCCACAGTGCGGGGCGCCAAAAAGTATGCACAAACACTTTTACAAGCATTTAACGCAATATTTACCGTACTCGGTATGGGGGTGTTTTTGACTAACTATGTCTACGTGTGTGTGTGTGTGTGTGTGTGCGGTGTGTTAGTGTGCTGGCACGTTTTTTTATGCTCAGATTGAAATTTATGAACCAAATAAAGTCTCCACAAAAAGTTCGTAGCCTTATAATAATCCAAAGAAAAAGGCCCAAAACTTCTTATCCCCGATAAAGTCTGGGCCTTTCTCTTACTTTACAGTTACAACACAAATTATAACAAATGATGGCCCTCTGGCCAACTAATATAAATCATGGTAGAAATAAGAAGAAAAAAATGAGTTACCAATAAATACATAGTAAAACAGAGGAAAAAAAGCAAGATTCTTTTAACTGACAAAAAAAAGAAAGAAAGAAGGAAATGAACAAAACAAAAACATGTTTTCCTTTAACCACAATCAAAGCAAAAACATGAAATATCAGCTAATTGATTCCATACAACTAAGCAATAACCAATACAGACACACATTTATATGGCTGAAATCTTGTAGCAACATAGATTTTGGTTGTTTAACAGTTTTCGCAACAAATTTCACAAATTGAATGCACAACCTATTATTATTATTATTGTTATTATTATTGACAAATGGCAGCCATAATTATCGGTTAATATTTCTCCCATATGTTCAACACAATTTGCATAACAGATTCTGTCTGTTTTGAGCATAGACACACGTACACAAACACAGGGACGGAATCGAAGACCAAGAACGACCTTAAGACCAGCAAACACTTGCTCAAGAAGAGTATCAAAGTATTTTTTGTTGAAAGTTCAAATGGTTTTCTTGTCATGTGTGAAGGAGAAGTCGAGTAATCCATTTAAATAGTCAACTGACTTTTGCCTGAGTATACAATAGAGTCCTTTTTCGTATCAGCATTGACTCGAAAGAATTTGTAGAGAAAAAATAAAGAATTGAAGAGATTGGATCAATGTCACTTTTTTTTTTGGTTTGTATACCTAAAATGGACATGTATAGTAATGTGGAAATACCATGAGGAAGAGTCAATAACAAAATGACTTTTTAGTTTGTTGAGAAAACTGAAAGAAAAACCATACGAGGAATTATTTGTAAAGTTAAGCAGAATAGAGTGGATTTCAAAGAGAAATTATGGTTATATGGCTATATTAGAACAGTTAAAAAATACATAAAAAAATATGACAAAAAGGAGTCAAATCCAAGTTGCTTCTTTTCTATAGACAAGACTTTTAAATATTTTGAGAATCAGATAAGGAATTGCCAGATTTTTTTTACTTAAGGACAGTATGAATTAATCAATCGATTCGTAAACCTGAATACTTTGACTTCATTTAAAAAGTTACTATCAAGTCCCTAAGATTTGGGTGTTACCCAGTTTTACTCCGCACCTGCATTTTGGCATGTATCATTAGGGCTCAAGGATAGTTAAATTAAAACTGATGTATACTACATACATTCGTTTTTGATTACATTTATAATTAAAATTACATTTTTGCAAGGATACCGACACGGTAGTGCCCAATTAGAATACTTGATAAATAAATTTGTTTTCAATATTATATGACATTTAAATTTTCAATTGTTTTACAGTTTCTGTAGAAAAGTGGGGACAGGAAATGTATGTATCTAGTTTACTGACATGGGTTAAGCTTAAGCAGATGTTGGCAATTTCGAATGAAAACATGAAAAATTTTCAGTTTCCGGCTAGGAAAACTTGACAGACAATAACACCAACAACAAGGGAAAAATCATCCTTCGTTTTGTTGCACGTCTTGGGTGCGAGGCTTAGCGCTTAGACAAAAACATCATGGGACAAAAGCCTGAAGTGTTATTTCCTTTTTTCTCTGACACTCATATCCAGGCCACGTTTTGCAGCACGCACACACACACACACACACACCAGCATAGATAGATACTAACACCCATACACACGTTTACGTGCTTAGGCTCATTATAACGTCGAATTCGGTAGCTCAATGTTATTTGCTTTACGTTGACTGTCTTGAAGTCCCTGCCATATGGTAGAAGATTTGTATAGGACAAAGGCAAACAATATAAGTAAGTACATATGTACATATATATCTACATATAAATAAACATATATATGTACATACATACGTACCCACGATATACTCATGCAGTCATTTCAGGAATTTTAATTAACTTGTTTTGATAATACCCAGCGAATCTTTGGCTGCTGATAAGTTCAGAGTAACATGTTTAGCAACCACTGGCTTCCATGGAAGTCGACACATGAAAATGCTGACAGACTAAATGCATGTATGTGACGAAAATGGTGATAAAAAATATATTTAAAGTCAACAAGCCAACATGTTAATACCATTAGATGTATCTTGATGAAATTCAGTATACGTTTCGCATAGCTCAGTAAATCCAAAAATCGACGATTAAATTTTACAGGTAAGTACTTTTGTTTAAAAAATAACTTTAGCAATTTTATTAAATTTGGCTTGGCATAAATTTGACTATTTATTAGATTTATGATATGTTCCGAACATGCTCAGTGTTTGTAAGGCTTTAATGTTGATCAGCTATTTTTTAAAATGTATAAAAATCGATAGCCTCCATCATGATCGGTGTTTATTTCGTTGATCTGTTGTAGTTGAGAGATTAACTAAGCATTTGCTTACAAAGTTTTAAACTTTCATTAGCTAACAAGCCAAATTAATGTACATAGCTTTATTTTTAAGTTGTAACATTTAAACATCACCAAGAAATACAAGAAAAAACTTAATTTTTTTTATAGTTTGATCAGAATGTTACAATAAGAAAACTTCATTAATAATGTCTATTTTTTACTTGGATAAACTCTGATTAATATTTGCACATTTAGGATACCTTATTTGGTAATTAGATGCAATATACTTTTTATGGTCACACAAGTTAATTAACTACCATCTCGCTGGCAACAAATAAAATAATTTCATAAATAATTTACCTTGCGTAGTATTATTGCCTCCATTGGTGTTGTTTTTCGAATAGCTGCAGTTGTTGTTGCTGAATGAATTAAAGAAATTGGCAGCGCCTGTGCGTCGTAAAATCCAAAACATTGTTGTATATGTATAATTTTGTTTGTGTTATTTCTCAATTTCGGCTGAGTGATATGTTGCACAAAAGTATGCTATGAATTAGTCTAACCGCAACGACACCAACACCGACGGCATTTTGAACTGCCAGATACAGAACCTAAACTGATAAGCAATTCCACTCACACCCATACACACACACAAGCACTGGGTAAATACAGTGATAAGCGACGATGTTCTCTGTTGCCAGACGAAGGCATCAACAACCACTGAACAGTTGCTGGCGACTGTTTCGTTGTGTTGTCTGCATCAAACTGATTGTCCTTTGCTTCGGGACTCTTGTTTTATATAGCTCAGCATAAAACCAGAAAGAGAGAAAAAAGAAAGAGAGAGAGAGAGAGAAAGCTAGTAAAGAGAGATAGAGAGTAACTAACGTCTACGTGACGTAAGAAATAACGTAACTGGTTGCTCATTTCACTGCTCTTGATGCCGCTTTGAACCAATATACATATAAAACGCTATACTTGACCTTCATCAATACTAGTAATACTTACTTTGTACTTTATACCACTGCTGGCAGCTGGCAGACCATGATTTCTTCGAATAAATGATTACGTATACCGTAAGGGTACGTGTACATATGTATGTTGACATGTCAGGTGAGGGTTAAATTTTGAAGCAAACCCACTAAAATGCCCATCAATCATCACAAATTCCGTCGCAGCTCAGCACCGGAAGCAACAGTGTTGACAATGTCTCTGTTCTCTGTTTGGGGTCAATTAGATGCAGGAAACTTTATAGAGCGCCAACCCGAAAGGTCTATCGTTAAATTTAACGTCCGTTGCAACACATGCAACCTCGGAAAAGATCTCCCCGTAGGGATTTTAGCGCTGCTCTTAAAATTTTCATCGTACATACATACATACATACATAAGTACACATACACACGCCATTAACTTCAAGTGCAAGTTCATGTCTCCGCAAATCGTTTCTGCGTTCTTAAAGCCTCACACACACTTTCGAATTTAATGCTCAAATGTGGCAAATGGTAGACCGCATGACAGCCTTCTTCTATCTACACCAGATTGGATGAGCTGAGTTTCATTTTGAGCGGAAATGAAACAAGAAAACATAATACGCAATTATGGTTTGCCCTAGTGTCAACATCAAAGCGAAGGCCACTCCTGGAGGCATTGTGTTACCCACATAGAGAGAGGATTCAATTTGTCAATTGTAAATTATACGAATTGAAAATCCAAGATACATTACGCTTATAATATACAATTTGTTTGGTGCCTTTGATTTTCATCTGAACTTTAATGACTTTAAACAGTACCTACTGAATTATAATATTGAATAATAAAATTTGAACTCTTCCATCAATGTCACAAAATCAAGACATTGAAGCTTTCTTTGTTACAAAACTTTTATTTAGTTTAGTATAGGCAAATCTAGCAATTAAATAAAATAACTAACAATAAGTATTCTACTTAACTTTTCAGAACCACAAATTCTATAATTATATTTAGCAATAAATCTAAAATTATTATATTGCTAAGATTGAGATTGATTGCAAAAACACGTTTTCTTGATCACAAACTTTACGACGAGTTAAGTTACGAGTTTTGGGGTTTTCTATTTGTTAAACTTTTCAAGTTTTCATCCAGTTTTGACCCACTTCATGGTCATGATTTAAAATTAAAATTGTAGCTCAGATTTCGTCGAAAATAAAGAAGAAAAAGATGAAGAAGTGTGGCCATTGTTTTCGCCAAAAAAAAGGGGCTTGCATGTACTTGTGTCCTTTTTACGCCATTTCATCTCGAAATAATTAAGGCTAACACAACTGAATTCCAGCACGTGCTGCGTTTAAGAAATTACATTTTTTCTTTCATTTCTCTTGCGACGTTGGGCTTTTGTATTCTCGATGACCTTTTTTTTACTTTGGTTTGTTTTTTTTGTTCTTGGTTGTTTTCTCTTTTTTTTTTTTTTTGTGTTTAATTTACGCCCAAGTTTGCACAACTTGGCTTAGTGTGTAACTTGTGTGTTACTTGAGTTTGCTGTGTGTTGGTGTGTTGTTGTGCACTGTTGGTTGTGTTTCTGGCGTGTGTCAACAGTACAAAAGCCACATACACCCAAAGACACACATAGCGTAAACAATTTGGCCTCCCATTTCTTGTTTCGTATGTATTGAAAGACAATAGTTTTGTTAAGTTTTGCATGTGCTATGAATGAATATTAGAAACAATCACAGGCAGCATTTCAATCCAAATACCATAAAAAAAAACAAGCAAATAAATAAATATAAAACAATTACATACATGGGTATATAATTAGCTTGGTCAATTGTAGTATACGTGATGAAATGAGACAAAAAATTAGAAATGTTTGGTTATAATCATAAAATAAAAAGTAAATATGAACAGGTGCGAAAATCAGAAAAAATTTTATATTCTAGGTCTTATCAAAAGATAAGACGAATGGTACATTGTCATTGAGAGTCTTTTTAAATGAAAAACCTTTAATTTGTCTAAAAATTAATATTTTACCAATATTTATACTAGATTTTTTTTTACATATACTCCCGTTTGTTGTGATCTCTAATGTCTAATGTCGAGTTTTATTCTTATCTTTCTCTTTCTCGCACACTAACTCTCTTTCTCTGTATATATTTTTACTTTTATCAAGCATCTCGCTTTTGGATAATTGTACACTTACAAATGCAAATATAGAAAAATTCCCCTAATCGTGCATAATAAAAAATAGTCTACGTCATTTAACATGCTTTTGCCTACCCATCTGTCCAATCTACGTACAAAAAACTATAAAAGAGAGCGAATCAAGCGAGAGCAAATCATTTTGGATGTGAAACCGGTTGTGATATCGTGTCGTTAGTGAATATTTTGGTAGATCATTGTTTGCCAACGTAAAATACAAATCGGCGAAGCGTAAATAAAACTTCATGTCAATAATTATAATTTCAGTGAAATTTTTGTACCTTAATGTTGTATAAATATCAAAAATAATAATAACTGTTAAATAAACTACGGCCCAATCATGGCCAAGGACGAAAAGTCGGCTATGACCTTGGATCAATTAAAAAATCTGCAATGGCATCGGCTTTTCAATATGTTTTATATAGAGCCGGTTGTCTTTATGCTGCTCTTTGCCCACATGTTGGCTGGTAATAAAGATTCCATTTCAATCGCGTGTATTGTATATATACATATGTGTATATATGTCTAAATTTCAGGCACAATTATGCGAAACCAGGTTATATATCAGACTTGTGTGGTGATATTTCAATATAATGAGACTGATTGCCGACTTTTGGAATACTCCAACGTCAGTGCTGAGATAAAGGTGTGTCTTTAATTACCTGTTGCAAACTTATTTGACACAACGAAGCATTTTAGAATATTGAAACAGAGTTGCAATCATATGTGGCAAATATGTTTCTTGTTAGAACCCTCTTTGAGAGCATAGTACCGGCAATTTGTGGACTATTTATTGGTTCCTGGTCAGATCATTATGGTCGAAAGCCATTGCTAATTGTTTCGATGATCGGTATGTAATCATGTGTATTGATAAGGGACTCTGAAAAATTAATTGTTTTCTTTTTTTTGGTTTTAGGATTTTCATCTTCTTCGTTTCTGGCTTCTGTGATTTGTGGCCTATCTAGGTACTATATGGTCAATCCCTGGTGGTATACTGCGGCTGCCATTCCTCATTCATTTTTAGGTGGCATGTGCATCTTCTCGGTGGCCGCTTCTTGTGTCATATCCGATACAACAGACACTAAAACAAGACCATACAGGCGAGTATTCAATTAATTATGATTATTAACCAAAACGTTTTAATCGAAAACTTATCTGTTAACCAGAATGATCTTTATGGAGCTGATTTTATTTGTGGCACTCACAAGTGGATCTCTTGCATCAAGCTTTGTCTATGCAGCCACCAATGCAGCAATAACTCAGAGCATATCTTGCTCAATAATTATTATGGCCACCCTTTTCATTGTATTCTATCTGCCAGAAACATTACATATGGGTCGAGACCAAATGGAAGCAAACCAAACGAAAGAAAAAGAAGATGTACCCATAGATGATGCACCCATTCAAATGCACTTGAAAATTGTCCCACCACCAAATGAAGAGGGTGAAAAACCATTAAAGACAAAAGAGGCTCTACCTGAAAAAATCACCACAAAAGAGCAAGAAGAAAATATTCCGCAACAGGAACAAATTGGCTTATTTAGTCTGATTCATGTACGAGATATGTTTACTACTTGCATGAAGAAAAGAGACTATAATGCACGTGCCATTATTTGGTTAATTACTTTGGCTGGATTCTTGGGCATATTTGTAATGGGTATATAAACTTTACTCTTACTGTTTTCTTAATAACTAAGTATTTTTTGATTCTATTTCCAGATGGAACTATGCCTGTAATGTATTTGTTTATAAGACAAAAGTTTCACTGGTCTGTAAGAGAATTTACCATTTACGAATCTGTCAGTCAGTCTTTTCCAATGATTGGTGCTGTTATTGGATTTCTTATACTGCGAAAGGTTTGCTAAACTTATAAATTGTGGTTTTCTTTATATTATTTATACTTTTTGTTTCAGATCTTTGGCTTGTCCGTTATAACATTAGCCCTGTTGTCGATATTCTCGGAAATTCTCAGCAGCGTTTAGAGAGGACTAGCATTTTTACCCTGGCATTTGTATCTATCAGTTGGCCTGGGTGTCTTCCGAGCCATCCAAGGACCCATGTGCCGAACTATTGTCTCCAATATAATATCGTCTTCAGAAATGGGTATGCAGTTTCACAAGAGAATAGTATAATGATTTTTTAAACAAATGTTTTTAATTTAAGGTAAAGTTTTCGCAATTGGCAATGTGCTGCAATCATTCGCTCCATTCGGTAAGCAAGGTTTTTACTCTAGTAGCTATGTATCTAAAAGGATAATCTGTTTCTTTCTTGCAGTTGCCGCTCCCCTTTACACTGCCCTTTACAAAAGCACTTTGACCACGAATCCTGGAATGTTTAACTTCCTTAACGCTGCATTGTATTTGCTGGCCTTTGTATTCGTATGGTAAATACTAAATGATACCAGAAAATATGTCCAATAAAATCAAATGATATTTATTTTCAGCTTTGTGATGCACATAAGGATCAAACACCGAAGTCATTATGCAGAACTATTGAAATAAAAAAAGGCTTGACATATTGGATATGGTTGTGATGTACCTTTTCGTTACCTACTTTACCCTCACGATGATTGAAAATTAAAACCATAATTCAGATTTTGCCAGAAACAAAAAAATGTGTAGTCATTGTTTTGGTTGGTCTTGGCTTTTTGTGTTGTTGCTTGAGTTGTTGCGCTTTTTAGATACTGCCTAAAATGAATACAATCAACCCTTTGATTTATCTCTAAAAATAAAACAGTAACGTAACCTGGAGCAAAAGCTATACTTCATTATCATCTTTTATCTCACAGATTCTAAAAATGATTATGGTATGGATCTTATCAAAATTTGTCAACCAAATAGAAGAAATGTTGCGCCATCATTCAAGATTGCCAGTCTCAGAAGATTAAGAAAATTGTATCAAGAGTTTTTTACATATAAATGTAGCTACTGGCAATAATTACAAGCATCAGTTAAACAAATTAGCTCAGTTTTAGATTTGTCTAAGTGATGACTATATCTATTTCAAGTTTCAAAGTCTTGGGAATTCTAATTCATTGCTGAGTCATAAACAGAATGTATATACATAGATGGCTCGTGTTTTAATTACGTTTTTTTTAGTAGAGAAAGACTTATCACACTTTAGATTTTAGCATTTGTGTGTTGGAATAGTTACATATGTATTATATAGCACATATAAAAAGAAATCACTTTAATAGTCGCTAATAAAAGACAGTCTGCTTATCCGCAGATTACTGCTCTTGTGTAGTTACTAAAACCTATATAAAGGTCCAAATCAAGCGAGAACTTCTCATTTTGGATCAAAAATTAAATGTAATATTGTTTGGTTTCAAAAATTTTGTTCTTGTTTTTAACACAAGAAAACAACAAAAGTGCAAACGAGATAGAGTTCTAGCCTTGAAAACGTTTAGCAGAGCGTGGAGCAATATATATAGGAGAAAAAAAAGAATTATATTTTAATTTCACTTTCGTACACAAAAAATTGAACTCGATAAAAATATTTACAGTATAAGTGAAGCTTTTAGAGTGATGCTTGATAAAAATTTACAAATAATTTAGTAAAAAACAGTGGTCTAATCATGGCCAAGGATGAAAAATCTAGTGTGACCTTAGATGATCTGAAATCTCTGCAATGGCATCGGGTTTTCAATATGTTTTATATAGAGCCGGTTATCTGTATGTTACTCTTTGCAATCACATTACCAGGTAACTGAAATATTTGAAGCGTTGTTCAAAATAATTACATTTGATTGTCTATATTCATTCAAGGCACAATTATGCGAAACCAGGTAATGTATCAGACTTGTGTAGTTATTTTTGAATATAATGAAACCGATTGTCGACTTCTGGAGTATTCGAATGTGAGCGTTGAGATAAAGGTGTGTACTTAAATACCTATTGCAAACGTTTTCAAGACTTGATAGAATTTTAGAACATAGAAACAGAGGTCCAATCATATGTAGTAAATATGTTTCTTGTTAGAACCCTCTTTGAAAGCATAGTGCCGGCAATATATGGACTATTTATTGGTTCCTGGTCAGATCATTATGGACGAAAGCCATTGCTAATTGTATCGATGATCGGTATGTAGAATTTATAAATTCATATATGACTTATGCAATTATTTTATGTTGTAGGTTTTTCATCGTATTCCTTTTTAACTGCTGTGATTTGTGGCCTATCCACTTCTTACAGGGTCAATCCCTGGTGGTATAATTTGGCCAGCGTTCCTAAAGCTTCGCTCCCTTTTACACTGCCCTTTACAAAAGCACTTTGACCACGAATCCTGGAATGTTTAGCTTTCTTAGCGCTGCATTGTATTTGCTGGCCTTTGTTTTTATATGGTAACTTTTAAATATTACCAACAAATATTTCATATAAAATATATTTGTAATCTCTTTCAGCTTTGTCATGCATATTAGGTATAAACACCGAAGTCATTATGTAAATTTATTGAAATAAGCCAAAGTTAATTGAGTCCCTTAGTTATTTTCATGGCATAATGTTGATCGAATTCATTCCTGTTTGGCAAAAAAACGCTCAATGAGGTCTAAAATTTTTTTCCTATTAAAAAATTAACAACCATTATTTGAATTTAAACACAACTAGTACTAATACTTAGCTGTAACATTTTTTATTCTTATTTCTTTGCGTTTGTTAAAGAGTTGGACATTATGTTTCCAACTTATTAAATTATTTATATGTAAAATACATATAAAAGCTACAGCTTAATTTAAGTTGACTTGTATCATACATTTTGCATACGTTTATCTACACCCACACACTTACACACGCACACACACACACACACAAATGGCATATTCTGTTCATACACTTGAAATGAGAAATTTATCTAATTGCTTTATTGTTGTTGGGCATTTAGTTTTGTTATATGACCGGTCATTGAATAATACATTTTGTATGTATGTATGTATGTATGTATGTACATATGTATATATGCATATGCATTTGGCAAAGTTTCGCACAACATATCGTAAAACTGAACTAGCTTTTCGGTCATCTCACATCGCATTGATGTGAATGCTGAAATTGGGTTTCATTTGGACTTTGCTTGTGGCACGTATCAAATGAATTTATAATGTTTGTCCCCCAAAAGCCGAAAGTTCAAATGGCAATTTGTGGCAATTTGAAATGGTAAATACCAGCTCATTGGTTAAATATTTAATGGCACACTTTTATGTGAAATGAATGATTGAACGACCAGCTAAATGGGATACAAAACTATATACAAAACAACTTTAGTCTCTCTACATAACGTGTCACAGCAAATATTCAAAATATCTTTATATATTTTGTTTTTTCATTTTCTTTTGCTTTTAACTGGGCAACGTCCTGTATACATACTCAATTTGGTTGCTGTATGAATTTTAATTTGCGGTTGTCGCTGGATCCTAATTAAAAATGAAAAAAGGGCCTTAAAACGTTCCAGATGAGAGATGAGGTGGCAAAAAAAAAAAAAAAAAGCCTTTATTATGTTGAGTGTCTTTTGCAATTAGAGTGAAAAGAGCTTAGCGGCCTTAAAGCAAGTATTTAAGCCATTGCAGCTGCTCGGCATTCATTTGATAATAAATTTCAATTTCGCTGGGAAATCAATGGTTGTTGGTTGGGTTCCTAATTGGCCTCCGCAAAATGCGGTTGGAAGGATTCTTCAACCCATCCATACTTCCCAGTTCCCTGTACTATGTGCTGCCTTTTCGTTTGCCAACTGTCTGTCTGCTCTTTGTTGATTTTACTGAACACTTTTGGTCTACTTTGCACCGCAAAAAGTATGCAGCCATTCAAAATTTATTCTGTTGCAAGCTTTATACATTTTGTGGTGGATTTCATTTTTTTGTTTTGTTTTTGGCAGATTTAACTGTGTGCTCAAGCGATTATGCTAATTGTATTTTTCAATGCGGTTGTGGGTTACTTTCCAATTGAGTAAAACAACATTTCCCAATTCGAAAATTTCTATGTTAATACATATGTATGTATGTAACAAGGTGAATGGTAAAATCAACACTGAAAAAATATGGTCGAGGAGAATATGTCAGGAATTTAATAAGCTTTTGTGGTAAGGAATTTAAGAATTTTCATAAACAGTAATAAAGCTGGTAACAACATTCAGCAGAAGCTTGTTTAAATTAGCAGGATTTGAAACTGGTCGATACAAGCTTAATTGAACGAAATAATAACAAGGACCTTCTGGCAATGTGTACATAGGCACGTCAAAGCAAAAACGAAACAAAAAACACCAAACAGGCGTGAAACATGAAATACAAACAAAATTGCTTTCACAACACCCATAAGAAACGGTACACAAAGCTAATTTTGGCCGATGCTTAACCTCTAGACATAGTGAAAATGAGGATAAGACAAACATTATTATTTTCAATGCTGACACTGAAACAATTAACAATAAGAAAGACATTGACGAGACAAACTGCTTATACGCCTCAGCTATTTAAATTTTATAAACCGAATAAGGGAAATTTGAGAAAGAAAATTAAGGACCAAACATAATGTGCAGAGAAGAACACTGGAACTGTTCAGTAAAAAGAATGACTCAAAATATGAGAAATGGTTTTTCCATGACCAAGCAAAGATTTCTAACGAAGCTTTTTGTCGCCTGATACGTTAGAGAGATGGCTTCATATACACACCATTAAAAGAAAACATTATGTTTTCACATCTCAGTTCCTGGAATATACTGAATGACAGAAGTCAGCGAGGGGGAATAGCAAAAGCAAATATATATTCATCTATCTAACGAAACCTGAAGCCACATGCCACAAGAATTATGTAGTTTTATATTAAATGC
Organism: Drosophila insularis; assembly: GCA_018903935.1. Classification (NCBI taxonomy): domain Eukaryota; kingdom Metazoa; phylum Arthropoda; class Insecta; order Diptera; family Drosophilidae; genus Drosophila; species Drosophila insularis. Next base: position 7,837,262 of record JAEIFP010002295.1, read on the forward strand.
AGCAAAAATTGTAAGCAATAAGACACTGAAAATAAAGTTTAATCAAATGTACCATAGTTTTAAGACAAATAAAATGAAATCAGATGATAACTTTATGTTTTATCATTATATTTCAGCATGTATGTAAATGTAAGGCCTGATCTTATTTCTTTATTATTGTTTAAATAATGGCAAACAATAAAGAGAACGGAGTGCACAACTGACAACTAATAAATTTGGCTGTGAATGTTTGGCATATTACACATGTTAGCCAGCATCGCGCACTGGTTGCTCACATCATTACTCATAACAAATGTGGCAGAAACATATGTACATACACAACAGTATGTGTGTACATGAGGTATGTACATACATATGTGTGTATGTAGCCCAGAGATTTCTTACATCAGCAGTCATCACCAGTGCGCCAGTGCATTAGATGACGACTTGGCTAAGGGAAAATTAATGAACTCATGATGTTAGGCATATTTCACTTAGATTAGATGCAATCCTTATATGAAAAAAATTATATTACATTCATATATGTATGTATGTATGTAGCTTACAGTTGACAAACACGAAAAGATGAAAATTTCTCGCATTTCGTTTTCTATTTACATATTCAAATATTTTTGTCGCATTAAAAACTTTCGTAATCATAAATAACTCTGAGGCAAAAGATACAATCGTTTCTTATTCTATCGACTTTTGTGAAAAAAATTCGCATATTTTTCCCTATTGAAGTAGGTATTTGTATGTGTGTGGCACATAAAAAGAAAATTGTGAATTGCGAATGGCGAATGGTGAATGGAAAATCAATACATATTTATGAGTTCATGTTGTGGGCGCACGTACAAAATATCAGGCAAACAAACACTTATACCTAAGAAATAGAAAAACATTTTGGCTATTTGCACGTTTGCAGTCGTAAAGAAAACTTCCAACTTACTCATAGGAATGCTAAGATAAAATAACTTTTATCAGTTTTATGTTTGTCTATAAACTTTCCAAAGACTAAGAATGGGCTTAAAATGCCATTAGATGTTTATTTGTTGGTTCCAGCACACAAAAAAAATGCTAAATTGATTAACGATTTTTTGATTAATGACTTGGAAAATGTCTAGTTTTTTGTCTATCCTGTTTTTTTTGTCATTTTCTATTGCCTACTTTTTAGCGCCTTGTATAATTTGTATGCACATTATTAGTGAACACTTTATTAGTGTTAATTATCTAATCTTTTAGCCATTTCTTTATCAAAAGTTTTTGCCATTTGTTCTACCGCTCTGAATGGCTTCAAGCCCTAAAACTGATGCATTAAATGGATGCACTTGAGTCACAAAAGGTCAGCACTAAAGCTAATCGGCTTACGAAACTGCTTCTCTCACTTACTCTCTGATATGGATGCAATTTGCTGCTGCAAAACGATTTTCAAATTGAGCAGCATTTGCCACAAAATTTTGTCCACATTTCTCCGAAATGGTATTAAGCACAACCAGTTCAAAATTCTCGTCGGGCTACAGCTTAGCATTGACGATGAGAAAACATATCAAAGCAAAGGCCAGGCAACAAATAGCCTAGTGGCTGAATCCAAATTGAGCTTAAGATGAATTTAATTGAATTTCATTTTGTTGTAGAACAAAAAATGAAATCAAAGCAAACATTTGTTGTATTGCTTTAAAATTACTAAAATCTTTATTGCTTTAACATTTACCAGGTGCTCAGAAATGCCATCAATGGAGATGTTAAACAAAATGTCTTTGCCATTGCAATTTTAGCTTGATGCAAACAAGTTTCATTCGACGTTTTCAGTATTTCATGGGTAGAAAGAGAAATATAATCGGCTATTCAAGCAGCATCATCATTTGGCAATCAACTAGAAATATCATATGCAAAGGGCAGAGAAATATCGATTGATTTTTCCGCCATACTAAACTGTATTGGAAATTCTAAAGATTTAACCATACTACACTGATAACCTTTTTATCAGCAAGTGCTGTCAAACCCAATTCGCTATTTATCTTTAATCAGGCTCAAATTCTAGACATTTAAGGTGGCACCTAAAAATTGGCTTTCTTCTGACATTCAATAGGCTAAAGAAATGTCAATGAAAACAAAAAAAAAAAAAAGACCAGCACACAAAAGAAAAGTGGAATGTGAGCCGGTTAAAAAACGCATATGTATGTTAGGTAGGTAGATGGCTATGTAAGTATATGGTAGAATAGGATTTGTGGCATTGGTATTGTTATGCTCATGTTGTAGACTTGTAAATAAATAAGCCCTTAAGCCATTTTCGGGGCCTCTTTTGCATTTGTTTGTATAAGCCATTAAATATGCATGGCACACTGATTTCCCTACCATTTGCCTTCAAAACCATTTCCCATTTGCCCCCATCCGTAGCCCCATCTCCATCGCAATAAAGCAAAAACGGATGGCAATAAAATGACCTTTTGTGAATCTGGGTTGTCATCAAACAAACACCAAAAAAAAAAAACAAAGAAAAAAATACAGCTAACAAAATGCCAACAACATTAAATTGGAGAAAAGGTCCTTGCTGGATAAATGGGCGGTGTGGACATATACCTACATATACCAGATGTATTCAGGTAAAAGGAGCCAAGTCAGCGACTACTGTTTTTGATAAATGGGCTTTCATTTGCGGCCATGTAAATCTATTTCACAATAGACATTTGTCACGATTTCGATTTTCGCTCTATATATGTATGTACACTTTGAGCTGAGCTGAGCTGAGCGGCACTTGGCATAATTGAAATCAGTCAGAGTGCCATAAAAGGGAATTGTTTAACGACTCTTATTCATTTGATGTAGGGTATATACACATACATAAGTTGAAGGAGTCCAAATTGCTTGACCACACATCTTATTGCTCGTAAAAAGTATCTTCTTCAAAAAGCATTCATGATGCGTTTCTTAATGCGATTTCTTTATGCCAATCTGTATGAATGTAATGGGATATGCCTTTTGACTGGAGATGCTCCTGTAATGGACAATTAATTAAACATTCTTCAAATTTTTAGAGTCACCTTGTCTGATCCTTTTTTTTCTTCAATAGTAGTGTCACGCCTTTGTAGAAAGAATTTAGTTGTCATGGAACTCTTTGATGGTCTTGAAACAATCTTTCTGCGCTGTTTGAAGTCGCTCAATCAGCTTTATTGCTTGATTAATTGTCCTCTCTTTAATAGGATTATCAAATAAAATTATAGCCGAGTTAAATCTCTACTTAGTAAAAATGTTGCTTACACAAATTTTCCAGGCCATCATCAATATTCTTTTGATGCCAAAAGCATCTGAAAATTAAATTATTTAATTAACCACAAGACTGTTTGGCATATTAATCGAAATGCCAGCTAAGGCATCTCTAAGTATTTGTTCAATTTTTCACATCTTGAGGAATTTCATTGGAAAAAGTTTCCATAAATAGGAAATTAAAAGGCAATATTCCTTTAGCCCAAGTTTTTGTTGTTGTGGTTTTGTTTTGTGTCAATACGCAGGACGAAAGCGAAAAAAAGAAATTGTCCTCGAAAAATCTGAATTATTTATGTGCCTAAGAGATGTGCAAATGATGCTGTCAAAGACATCACCAACATTTTGTTGGTGCCAAAACAGAGTCAGAGGAGACAAAATTGTAAGTTGATTTTTATTTCATTTCATTTCTTTTTATTCATTTCATTCGTTTGCCTTTAATGCGTTTTTCACGCAACATTAAATGCTTTCCATTTTATTTGAATCAAAATACCAGATGGAAGTCACAGTCAGTGGCGAGTTTGATGTCAGGTGTTAGCTTTTGGGGTTGGGGGCTTAACCTTTAGGAGTCTGCTGGGGCCTTGTTCAAGTTGTTCTCGACAATTTATTTATTTATTCTTTTTGTTTTTTGTCAGCTGCCACTGCAGCAACTGCTGCCAAATTGTGTCATAATTAAGTATTGACCAAACCGAACAGAACCCATACAAACCAGACCAGACCACACCAAATAGGTGAGCAACCTCACTGACAATGCCAGGTGTCGTGACCTGCAGCCATTTTTGCTTACTGCTTTTGTATAAAAATAGCAATCTATGCGAAAATATACTAAATATATAGATATATATACATAGACCGTCTGTTCATATATATATATGTATATATACAATTTGTATGTGTGTGTGTGTAGGCTTTTATGGCCTTTAGGACAACAGGACATGGGACCCTGGTTCTGCCCACGTCATCGACTGCGTCATAAAGTGTTAATGGGCAATTAAAACTTGGTTGAGCCAAGAGACCTGAGTAACATTTGTTCCCTTACAACTACTAAATTAAATACTGCAGAGGCACAAGCAAAGTTGGCCCCATAGGCAGGAAAGTGCTGGCCTCACATCGAGAGCCACAAATCCAAGCTTACTGGTTTTTGAATCGAGTGCAATCAGTTTAAGTGTTCATCGGTTTCCGTCTGTGTTTCCGCTACAGGCTCTGTGCACAGTGGTGCAAATAGAATTAAACAATTAATTAAAATGCTTTGAAAACTGGAAAAGAGGCCAATAATTTATTCAATTTGTAGTTTTGTTATTCAAGTAGTCTTTCATACAATACAATATTAATATAGGCTTCAAACCTGTTACCCAGTTAATACTCTTTATCAAAGAACTAATAAGCTGATAATGAGTAAATATTAAAGTTAAATATGCTGAGAGATTATTATTTATTTTGTTAAATACTGCTGGCAATGAATTAAGTTTTTAAACCACTGTGCCTGTGCCACGGGCAACTACCTGCATTGTATTCACATTGCGCATTCTCCACTCCATATCTGCCTCTGTATGTTGGATTGTGTTTGCATTGGGACTGTCACTTGCATTGTCAGCAGCAGAATCAACTGAAGTCAACAACAAAAGAAGGCAGAGTTCAATTGTGTGTATGTAATATAAGCTGATGCATGTGTGTGTGTGTGTGCGAAATGCAAAAGACGTTGAGGACAAAGAAAAAGGAATTGGTTTTGCAATCCATAGTAACTCTCATATAATGCATTTGCCCTGCTGACAGATGATTTATATATGCAAAGGTAAAAGCGTATATATGCCACTAATTTTTGGTTTCATTGTGAATCTCTCTTCACATTCACATTGAATATATTGCACTAGGCCAACAGCTAGCTACAACAATACAAATTAAGTTTCATCAACATTTCGCCTCGCTTGGCTTTAGTTCTCTGACTCTTGGCTGCAAACAAGCAACTGGCAACTGACAGACGACCATACAAAAATCAATATTTGCCTGTTACTGTAGCTGCCAGTTAAATGAATAAACAACTGAGTCAAAAATGAATTTCCCAAAAACAAAAACTTAAAGAGATCCCCAGGCATAGTACAGAGAGCAACATATTTCACAGCATCGGGTACATGAGCTGCAGATAAAAATAAGAGTACCGAGAAAAATAAACGAAAGTTGTTATGGTCTTTTTGGTTAGATGCAGCAAAACTTTTGCATACATGGCGTATACGTAATGTAGCCGTAAAACAAGCCAAAAACCCAAAACCAAGTAAAAATAGAAGATAGTAAAAGCAGAAAATGGAGTCGACTGATGCACTGAGAGTGCATTTACTTACAGCTAAAGTATTGTTGGATATTCTGTTTCTATCTCACACATAGAGCGAGAAAGAACGAGAGATAGTCGCATAATGCAGTTTAAAAATCAATGAGACTGTTGCTTTTAACTTTATAAAGTATGCAAAAATACCAAGTACCCATTTTTTTTCTTTTTTTAACGGGAAGTGCAGCAAAATTAACAAAGAATTCATTTTATTCTAATCAACTCTCCATCTCTCTCAAATCTAGTACTTTAGATTAATTCCCTGAAATTTCGCTTAGATATTTTATCATATTTTATGCAATCCTCTCAAAAATGAACCCTTAAGGATGTTCATAAATTCCAATTTGAAGCTGCAAAAATATATGTGAAACTTTTGTTTGTAAACTATGAGTTCTGCGTGCGATCCCAATCAACTAACCATTTTCATGCATGTGCTTGAACTTTGAACTCTCATACCATGGTTTTTCATGGTGTTTTTGTGTGTGTGTGTATGCATAGTTATGAATCTGCAGTATTTCATTGTATTAAGCAATAGTTCGGAGTCGTTTCGTCTGCTTGGCATTTCATATTTTCTATGCGAGGGCTTCAAGATAAGTACAAAGTAAAAAGTAAAGTAAAGTACGTCAGAACTATACAAAAGACGCACTTTAAATTGCAAAAAAAACCTAAATCTTCGACAGTTTAAGCTGCGTTAAGCTCATTCAGGCATGAAATGAAAATTTTCTTTTTTTTTTTTGGACTCGAACAAACTTCAACACTGTGGAAAATCGCCAAACAGTGCAGTGCACATCATCCGATTAGTGACCCCTCTCAGGCGATTGATTTCGATTCAACTAGCCAGCTAAAATTTTGTATAAAATTCTTTTCATTTATGGGCGATATATTTCTTTTGAAATAGAAGAAACAAAATAATTTCTTTTTGAGTGATAGTTGATAAAAAAGGAATATTTATTAATTTTATAAAATGAACATAAGGTAAGATAAAGAAAAGTAGCAAAAGTGAATAGGAGGAATCAATTCATTACATCCATTCCCAGTTAATTTCTTTTGAATGAGTATTCATTTTAATTCATAGAGCAATTGAAAATTGTTAAGAAGTTGTTTTTGGATATCGAAGTGATGAATGTTCGGTTGTTTTCCAGGAATAGAATTAAAAACCACTGTCCAAAAACTATGAAGCAACCCTCGCACATAAGTTTGTTCATATGCATGTTTATTTGGAGCATGTTTGCCCCAACTAGCACAAAAATGAGCAATAAAAGTGGCCACTTTGCCATAATGAGTTTTATGCACAAAATGGGCCAAATAATGTTTATTCCATTATTTTACAGCCACATTCATAACGCATTTGCTACACATACACTTGCACTTACATGAACACAAAATGTCTGTATGTGCATATGTATGCTTTTATGTACTATTGTATATATGTGAGTATATTTAAGCACATATGGTGAAACTCAAGCATGAGTGTTAACTGTTTGCCGCTTGTTATTACAAAGTTACGCGACAGTTTGTAATTTCCATCGCATGGTGGATTTTATCTCTAATTAGTCAAAGTGAACTACAGGTTGCAGCAATATCCAACATGCAACATTTTTTGTTGTTGTCCTTTTGCCACACACTTTCGTTTTGTATGCATTGTGATGTGAAATAAAAGTGCTTTCAGAATGGCAATTCACTTGTACACAAAACTGATTAAATTTGACATGTGAAAAGTCTTTATTCGGAATGAATTCCCACTGCAACATGAAATATGCATCAAGTTATGTGTAAATGTCAGAATGAGTTAACGCATAACTCAAACATTTAGTATATTATTTAATTATAGTAATTGATATGAATCATACGTTTGTTTCGCTTGATTAGTTCTATTACTTTGCGGAAATAAATGATAGATCTCTCTCTCTCTCTCTTTTCTTACTGTAGAAATGGATGAAGTTGATTTATATAATTTATATTCATTTTCAATTATAGATATTTTTTCTTTTATTCACGGCATCATAGTATATGTGTGTGTGTGTGTAATACAATTAACTTACCTGCTGTGTTATTTATTATTACCATTGCAATTGATTGAAAATCAGAAATCAAATTAAGCATACGGCATGTTGGCCAGCCAAAGTGATTGGCAATAAAAATGACTCTTGAAAATAAATAAGATGAGGCAAGCCATTGTATTATGTATTATGTTTCATCAACCGAAATCGTAAACAATTTTTTATGATATATAGAATAAAAAAGAAATTTAACAGCCCGGTTCAATCAAATGTTAATCAAGTATTAAAATGTATTAAAACTACTCCATTGACTGTGTATTAAGCTATTTACTCAAAGCTTATTCAATAAAACTTAAGATATTCATTTGAAGTTTTATTACTTTGTTTATTGGGTAGGGTAACATGATAGACATAATGATAGATCATTATGGCTAAAAGCTAATAAATTTAAAAAGTAATGTCCCTATTGTATGTACTCGGATTAGTTTAGTTAGTAAAACAAAATCCATTACTCAATGCTTAAGTTTAATTTCTTCCTTTCATCAGGACTTTCTACTCTTATTACGACTTTAAGTTCTGCACTTTGGGTAGTTTGCACTCAAGACTTGGCAAAACTTAATAGGGATAAACCCTATCTTGATAAACATTTGGCAACGTTTTCTTGCAATTAGACTTTTAAAACGCTTAGTCTAGCTATAGAAAAATTTGAGACTTGGTCTGCATTCATAATATGTACTCAGTTGTTGTACTAACGTTCGTACACATGCCAGCTGCTGCGGCAGCATCTCTAAGTGGTCTTCTTTGTCTCAGCCTAAGTGGTTTTTCATGAGAAACATTCCCGTGCTCTTGTTGCATTGTGGCTGTGTGTGTGTGTGTGTGTATGTGTGTGATGTCCTGTTGTCAAAGTTTTTTGTCTTTGTAGGTACTTCATCTCTCTATGCGTGTATTTGTGTGTGTGCCCTCTGTGGAAAAGTTGTTCCTCCTCATTGTGGAATGTTGCAAAGCATACATACAAACGATTTTGTAATTGGAAACTTTTTTTCCCCCCTACAAAATGGGATATGTGAATGACTCTGTGAGGGAGCGGGTGGTGGGGTCAGTGAGTTGGTGAATGGCTCTCAAGGCTCCTCGGTACGTAATTCAATTAAATGCGAACCAGTCAAGCAAATTTTAACCAAAAGTTTAACCCTTTTTTCTCATTTCCTTAACATATCCGGTCCAGGCTAATAGAAAGCCAAAGGCAATTTCCAATGAATTTAAAGTTGGCTATGTATTATATATAATAAGGGCATACAGTTGATTCCAATTGAATGTTAGACTGAGCCTATGCAAATGATACTGAAAGTCAAACGGCATTATTTATCGGTGTTTATGGAGCAACTGTTGACTGAGTCGATATCCCCCCTCAAATTCAATTACGTGTTGTAGGTGGTAAGGGAGCAGGAGTAGCAGACGTGGTAATTGAATTAAACTGCTTAAACTTTGTACAACTGTACCAAAAAACAAAAAAGCGGGAACACCAGCACGTCCATATGCATACACCCCATATATGGCAGGGCCAGGGCCAGGGCCAGATCCAGATCCAGATCCTCGTGACACATGTGTGCTCTGTGTCTGGCTTACTTGTGTCAAAGTTCGCGCTGTTCCTTCTCAACACACACACACACACACATACATACTTTATATCTGTTGCCAAGGTAATTGTATAAAATCATGAAAGAAACACACTCTTACACATACAAACTAATTTTGAAATCCATGCAAACATAATCTGCCTGTTAAACAGGGTGACTTTAAAGTAGACTACTACTAATCAAAGGATCTAAAAATTATTCAGGAACGCTTAAAAATATAAGAAATACTGTTTATTAAAATGTATTAAATGAATTAATTAATATATATATATATAATATTTGACATCACCCTATATTAATTCATTTTTTCCATATATGATAAAATTAAGGTAAGCTACTTCACCTACCATTATATTTACCATGGGTCCAAATAGTTCAAATAAAAGACAAAATATTAATGCAATTATTGAATTGTGATTAACAAATGTCAAAAAATGGAACATTCGTGTAGATATATATATACCATTTATATATATATTTATACATAATAATATTAATGTAAATTGTCTGTGTTACTATTTATTTAGGTTTTATGCAAACTTGGCCCACTGTATGTGTAATATAGTACCTAATTCTTTTAAATCCCAGCAACCTGTTGTCTGGCCTTAAAAGAAGAAAAAAAAGAAGGCAAATATTCTAAACAGGTAAAAAGTATCGACTTTGTGTTACCTACCCAAGGGAATGTTTGTTTATGTTTGTATGCTGGGAATGTTTTTGATTTCAACTTTTAAGAAATTTATATACCTTTTTCAGATTTTACGACTACGAGGTATAAGTTGAAACAGTAGGAATTTTTGGAACAAAAAATGTAATTTAACTTAGCCCCGCAAGCCAAAACGAATTTGTTTTTGCTGCAATTGACAGGTCAGAGGTGGAAAGGAGATGTTAATGTTTTACCATGCGGTCCATGTGGTTCGCCCCGAAACAAATACCAACCAAATCCGGCAAAAAAATTAAAAAAACAAAAAAAAAACACACATTGTAAGCGCAAAACCAGCTAAATGAAGAATGGCATCGCATAAGCTTAATGGTCTCCATCGGAGGAGCAACAGTTTTAAATATTCCATTATTTTGCATGTGAGTTTTAATAGAGGATGACTAGACAGACTCTCCAATTTGCTAAACAAAAGCAAACTAATTTAGTTAGACACCATGTTTGAGCAATAGAAGTACGAAAAGTATACACAATAATTTCATTTATTATTTCATTTGATTTTGAGTTGAATATAAACATTTGAAATGAAAATTCATTTTGATGCTTTTGTCCTTTTTGCAGGGGAATGACTACGCCCATGGGCGTAAACGAGCCGTTTAAGTGCTTAAAAGTCAACGTGAAACTTTTTTCCAATTTTTATTGAACAAATATAATGTGTGCTCAATATTAACGATGCGTGCGTGGCGATGGCAAAGACTTAAAGAGTCGTTAAATGTGAGTAAACGATGATACGGCTCATTGCTCCTCAGTTCAATTTAAGACTCAACTAACTTTCCACCACTTCTTGGCACTATAGCAGAAAAAACCAAACTTTTCTCTGATAGTTTATCCTTTAATCTGATTTGCATAACATTCAGCTGGGATTCAGCTATATTCTCAATTTGATATGTATTAACTATAATCTTAATTAATGTTATATCTCAAAAAAACTGGTTGTATTTGATTGATTTTCTTTTTTTTCCGGTTGAAGCTATGACACATTGCGTTTAGAATTAATTCACAAGATGGACGATTGGGTAGGAGACACATGTGCTAAAATATAGCTAGTATATTTGTGTATATATGTATATATATTTCATTCTATCACGTTTAACATGTCACAAAGTAGAGGAAAAGTAAAAATATTGAGTTGTGACACATTTGATTGAATGCGTGCAGACTCAATCAACTTTTAGGCTGGCTTTTTCTGTTTTGTTGGCAATGTCGATTTCGCTGATAATCCAAAACGTGTCAACGTGTTCAATAAGGCCTCAATTCGACGTGCCTTCCGTATTGTTGAGTTTTTGTGTTTAGTACAAGAGAATAAATTTTGAAATTGAAATTTTCTTTTACACATACTCATCATCATCTTCATCATCATCATCATCATCATCATCGTCATAATCATCATCGCTGCTGCTGTCGGTAAAGGAGTTCAAATAAGAATCACAACTATCCAAATGATATTGAACATTTGTCGAATGGTAATCATAAGAGCCAACGGCATGTAATATTCCATACAGTTTAACTACAACATCCTCTGGAGAATGAAAGAAATTTGATTAAATTTTCTCTGTCATACCCATCAGAAAGACTCTGACTATCTCTCTATCAGTCTCTTACCGCCATTCACATAAAGCAAAATTTTTTCAGCCTTACCAATAACCGTCTTCAACGGATATTGGATTTTCTTCGTATCTACACTTAGCAGAGGAAAGTGAAAATTATCTACGGCGCACATAACCGTATCACATAATCCAGATAAGAAAATTGCATTTGTGAGCGTGACTTTACCATATGGTCGCAGTAAAAACGGTTTCCCCGATCTTATACGAACATCTATGCCAAAAAAAAAAAAAAAACAATAAGAACTATTTCTAAAACGTAAACTCAAAAATACTCACTAAAATCCATGGTATATCTCTTTAGTGCAATCATTTTGTTTAAAATAAGTTCAATGAACTCAACATCTATCCAAATAGACGAAAATTTTATCTTAATTTAATTTAAACACAAAATGTCACAGACGTTCAAATTAATGTGAACTTGGTTTTGGAATTTACACTGAGGTTTTAATCAATTATTTGTTATCAGTTACGGGAAGAAAGTTATAAAGTCTGTAATCTTGAAATAACTTAAAATGCAATATTTATGACGTATTCCATGAATCATTTCTGTTTACTACACCTCTGTGCACTGAGAAAAAAAAAATGAAATTAATGGGTGATTAAGAGGGCGTAGACACGCCCAATTTATTACGTTTGCTTAGTTTAGTAATAGAATATGCTTAAGTCCATTGGAATATGCATATATATTAAAAACGAAAAGTGTTTGAGATTGCAAAGATATAGATAACTTAATATTTTTCCTACTTTTTTTTTTAAGTGTACCAAATACTTGTTGTAGATACATATAAGTATAAAAAAGTGTATATATAAATGAAGGGGCAAAGTAATGAAATGTCGAGCAGGCGTGAAATGCGACGTCACGGTTTAATGGGCGTCAAGCAAATACTACTCTAGTCAATGTCGTCAAATTCCCAAAAAGACTTGCCAAGCTTGTGCTAATGATCAGGCAAACAGTTCGAATATCTCAACAAATTCGAACCTCAGTAGGTGAGTTATCGGCAAACTGAGATAGTGGAGCATTAGTAATGTTAAGATTACCAAGAACCCACCAAAAAACAAAAAGTCCGAGCACTTTGAAAAAAAAAGCTTGATAAGTGCTCGTGTTCACGTTCGGCTTCAGGTATATTGGGAATGAGACTATTTTTAACGATGGCCAGACAGTTGATCGCGATCCACGTACTGATTCGGACATACGAATATTTTTGAGTAACTAATAAACAAATAAAACGAAACAAAACATAAAAAAACCCTCTGAGTCATAGATAATGAAATTACTTTTGACTTTGGGGCTTCTGTTGGCTTTAGCCTTGCCCTTGCAGTTGAAGGCAAATGATCTGAAGGGAACTTTACATGCTTTCCAAAGAAGTCAAAGGAAAGCAAAACCTTACACATATAGCACAACAGAAATACCAACAGAAGAAGAAGACAACATAACGACAAGAAGACAGGTCAACTATCATTGCCCGGCAAATAATTTGCTTTGTGAGCTAAAACACGATGTTTATATACCAAAAGGTTGCAATGTAATTGACATTCCCCAAAACGAAAGCGGTTTGGTTTATTGCAATTCAACATACTGCGAATCAGAACGATTTACACATGACTATATCACCCGAAATCATGATCAGACACCGCACGAAAATAGATGGAAGCGTGCCAGAATAGGAGAGGAAGCAACTCTCCATGATGTGTGCTTGCTTAGAAATGGACTACCAGTAACCAGAAAGTGTCAACTTAAGGAACACAGAGCTCAGTGGGAATCCACAGATCAGTGGCAACCTGTTGTGTGTCTACGTCGCATAAGAGAACGGACAATTAGTACCCAGCTAAATACTTTGCACGATGACATTCTGGAAGGAAGGCGGCGTACTGATGATACACAGAGCCGTCGCCAGATGACAGCCACCATGAGAGACATGTTCAGGCAATCGGATAGAACTGTTCTGCCGGCTGATATACATCTAACTGGGCAGCTATTTTCCTCTCTAATGAATGCCGACAAGGATGCAGCTGTCAGCTCGGATTTGGTTAGCGTTTGTAAGGACATTATGTCAACTGATGCACAAGTATTGCGTTTATCAGCCCAGCTGAATGCAACGAACAATTTGTTAAGTAAATTTGAGAACTACATGGACGATTTGTCACAGCAAATGGTACCAAGGGAGAATTGTGGCAAAATAGTTGTGGATGCAGCCAAAAATGACAGCGCCGCGGCAGCTAGTGGAGTGGAAACTGTCAATTTTTCGGATATTGGTGTCCAGGCACTGATAACAACTAATCTCAGTGTGCTCTTTGTGAATCCGGATTGTGAGGATATTACAGGCATAGCCATTTATTCGCAGCCTTCTGAAGAGTTGAAGGAATCCAAAAGTGGTTTCTGGTATCGTTTTTTGCACTCAACCGAAGACTTGAACAAACTCAGGCGAGACTCTAATTTGGAGGCAGCCACATTTGTACCGAAAAACCTTTGGAGATCCTTGAAGGAAAACGGTGCTGTCTATTTGGTGTTTAAGGTTTATGCCCATGATGGTCTCTTTGTGGAGATGTCAGAGCAAAGAAATCGACGACCACGCAGTAAAGTGATCTCCATATCAATACCTGGTTACGATGGTGAGCAAGTTATGGGAATTTATTTCTTTGTAAATGCTAACAAATTGTTTCTTTTTTTTCTTTTGTTGACAGCTTCAACTCTGCCACATGAATTGCCATTTTTGTTGCGCAATGAAAACCATCGTCAGCCCGATGCGAGAGCCATCAGTTTGGGCAGTGGCTGTGGCTATTGGAACTATGAGACTTGGTTAAGCGATGGTGTAGTATCCAGCGAAAACACTGACATGCTGCGTGATCCTGTTATTCTTTGTCAAACACGTCATCTGACGCAGTTCTCTTTTCTTGTGGGAGGCAGCTATCGGACGAATGACTTGGGCGAGGAGGTCTTGGTTACTCCACTCAACGAACGCGTTCTGGACATTATCTCCATTGTTGGCTGCTGTATATCTTTGGTCGGCCTAATCGGAATATTCCTTACGGCGGCCGTTTTCAAGAGTTGGCGTAGTCAGGCCTCAACCAAGGTTTTGCTGCATCTGTGTTTGGCTTTGACTTTGCAAATGATACTCTTTGTCTTTCTCAATACGGACGATATATCGGAACAGTTGGTCGCCGAGGGAGATAATCTGCGTTGTGTGGCTTTGGGCGCTGCCTTGCAATATTCCATCCTTGTGCTTTTCAGTTGGATGCTGATCATAGCCTTTCTGCAATTTCAACGTTATGTCACAGTAATTGGTATTGAGAGGCCTCGCCATTATATACTCAAGTCTGCAATTGTTGCCTGGTCATTGCCCTTGCTGCCCACTCTCTTGGTGGCCTTTATCGATCCCAATTCGTACTTGCCAACAGAAAGCCAATTGGCTACGGACACAGGCATCTGTTATCCCTCCGGCTATGGTCTCACTTTTGGGGTGGTGCTGCCCGTTACTCTCGTTACGATAGCCAATTTGGCGATCTTTGTCTATGTATTCTTCAGCATCTCACACTCACTCAGCCAGAGTATACACAAGAATGAAAGGAAAATGGTTATCAAGCAGATACGTTTGTCTGTTCTACTGTTCTTTTTACTCGGACTTACCTGGATATTTGGAATATTTGCTTTCATGCAGGCTGGCGTCGTATTCTCCTACCTATTCTGTCTCACTGCCACCATGCAGGGCTTTGTCTTATTTATTTACTTTGTGGTACTCGATAAAGAGAACCGTCGCGCATGGGTGGGTCTTATATGGCCTACCAAGAAGTTCATGGACGTCGAGAGGCGCACCACAGAGCTGCAATCGATGACCACCTCGTCGACCAACTACTCGAACAGATTGCCACATTAATTTGCACACCCATTTTTGTTCTTTATCGTTTGAGAATTTCATTTTCCCAGCGAACAAATCATTTACCAGCATATATGAATCATTCATTTAATTTATAACATTATTTCTTAGTTACTATAGGTATGTACATACATATATAGAGAGCTCAACTGTTAGAACCTTAAAATAAACAATGCCAAAGCTTCAGTAAAACTTTACAACCTTTTTGCACTCAAATGTATGCTATACGTATTAAAGTCTCCCCCTTACGAATCGAGTAAGTAATAGCCGTTAAAGGTGTGCCCAACTGCACAGTGGTCACAAGTGTTAAATAATTCATTGAATACAAGAATAAATCAATGATTTCGGTATCAATTTATTTACCTACAAAGTTTCTTGAATTAAGATATTGTGAATTTAGAGGTAAGAAAGTTGGTCTGTCTCATAAATTTCATCCCAGTCATTACACAATATGAATGTATTTTACAGTGCTTATAAAATATAGTTAGGTTGATAGTTTACAACTACATTCCAAATATAATTCTATTTTGCCTTGTTTCTTTTACTCCATTGAGAATTCCTAAGGAATCCAATCTAAGCAAACGACTTCTGTATAAGATTAATTTCAGTAATATAGATACCAGACAAGACTATAATATAAACTGAAATAAATTCTCAGATTTTATAAAAAATAAAATACTGGAAATTTATAGCAAGAATATTGAGGGATAAATCTCTTTTCTAATTTTAAAAAACAGATGTGTAATATATATTTCTTCAACTTTTAGTTTGCAACAATTGAAGAGCAATGTCTGAAAATTTATGAGATATAAGCCCAATGTGTTTGTGTTATAAATATTTTGATGATATGAAGGAGGAGGGTGTGAAAGTATTCATTGACCAAAAATAACGACTTTACCGCCAGCAGCTGTGAGCAATTTCGACACTTCTCAGACTGGGCCTTTGATATTTATTGTCTAAACAAATCGCCGTCAGTCGCTTAACTGTTTGCAAAATGAATGGCCTTTGGTCACCTGAAAGCTGTAAAGGGAGCTCTTTATACTTACATTTGTCTCAGTCCTTGGGGTGAGGGGCCATTTGCTATACTTTTAGATTTCTATGTACATAAACATTGCCGATATTTGCCCTTGAAGTGGCTGTGTAGACATCCACGTAAATGGAATATTTACCGCCATATTAATAGGCAAGGGAATTAGATTTTAATAATTGAAATTGATAATGCTTTCTATTTGATTAACCGTCTGATGCTGATTGATGTATCTGCTGGATAAATGTAATCACTTTTAATGCACAATTCAGGGCATATGTAAAATGTTTTCACGCTTTAAGGAACCCATTTGAAGGCAAAATCGCAAACCAGGCGAGACCTGAAATAAATTTAAAAAACATTTTGAGCTACAAACAATGTCAACACAGCGACCAAGGGCCAACAGCCAAAAAACAAAAGAGAACTGCCTCTGGCAGTCAACGTCAATGTTAAAGGCTATGGCTAAGGGGCAACATGTAAACCAAGTCAAGCAAAATGCTGGCAACAAGAAGGCAAACAAACAATGCCTTAGATGTATGTGCATTAAAAGTCAACGACTCGGCAAATGAATTGCAGGCCAAACAAATTAAATTAGCACAGCAAGAGTAAAATGCCAAAAAGAAAAGTCAACTAACTTTTCTTATACAGGTTCAAGGCGAATTTATTTTTACCATTTAATTTCATTTCATTTTGGGCACAACAATGAACCATACTTAACCGCCCTTGTATTCCCCATCATCCAGCCGCGTCTGAGCAGGGTGATAGCCTGATGAGGCTCAGCTTATTTAATTTCCATGGCAACCATTAACCATTACATGTGCTCACCTTGACCGGTTAGTTTTGCAGCATCAACACTCCCATTGAGCAGAATTAACGATTTCATGGCAATCAGTAATTTGCGCTTAATTAGAGCAATCAATGCTGGTTCTTGGAGTGTGAGTTTCTTAAAGAGTTGGCTACTCAAGTTCTGCTTGGTGAAATATTAGTCTCAGCTTG
The DNA here is from genome assembly GCA_018903935.1 of Drosophila insularis. Classification (NCBI taxonomy): domain Eukaryota; kingdom Metazoa; phylum Arthropoda; class Insecta; order Diptera; family Drosophilidae; genus Drosophila; species Drosophila insularis. The sequence continues at coordinate 7,854,673 of JAEIFP010002295.1, forward strand.
ATTGAAGTTGTGAAAAAATTCCTAATTTTATGACAGAAATTACTTGGGTGGAATTTACTTTTATTTAGCTACTTCACCTGTACTTTCGCTCCAATTTCTTGCTTTCTCAAGCTACTCCAGAGCATTTTGGTCCAATTACAGCAGGTATTCTGATTTGACAACTCAGCATTTGACAGAATTGTACCCCAATGACAATGTGTTCCTCACGTCTGATATTGCAACACTTGCCCATGGCAAGTTCTTCATCTCCAAAGCCGAACCGAAGCAACTTTAATTTGCCACCTGCTTCAATAAAAAGTAATAAGTAAGTAAGAGCGCAACGAAAGAGAACCTTAACATGGATGTCAGGATAATGCGCATGCGATGTTCTCTGGGGCTATGCCCCGCCTGTATTTGCTTACGTTACGAGCTTACGAGTGCCATACATTACGTATACGACTAGTTGTATGCCTGGTCAAAGGCATACGGGCGGACTGTCGGCAGACATAGACGCCACGATATGTGAGATAAGAAAGCAAACAGTTTGCGGCATTCCATGCATTTGAACGGTACTCAAGCGGAAGTGAAGCGGCCTCCGGAAGAGAGAACAACAACTACAAACAATAAACGACAAATAAAGTGATTGTCTTTACCGTCGCCCAAAGCCCATGATTTTCAAAAGATATGCTTTTCAAAGAATAAATTCATGTATTAAGCTCTGCTTTTCCACAAAGGTGTCGCTAAAATAAGGTTGCTTAATTAGTTTAGTTATAATTCAAACACTTTATTTAACAAATTATAGTTTAAGCTTTAATATTTTAGTTATAAGAACATTTATCAAGAAATATTAAATCTATGATAAGTAAAAATTCAAAAACCAATCAATTTCAATTGAATTTAAATCTTGGTAGAAAATCATCTTTTCATTGTCCCTACTACCCAAAATGCTATTTGAGTTAAGTAGCAAGTTTGTGTAGCATTTGTGCCTCCCCAATCCAGAGAAGAGCAATCGCAATAACAAATATATAGAATAGAAAAACTGAAGGGCACTTGCACCCAAATAGAACACACAAATAGAACACCCTTTGCTGGCATCCTCAAATGCAGATTGCACAATTTGAAGGACAGTAGGGAACAAGTGCAACCTATTAATCAGGGTAATAAGGTTTCAACAACAAGATAAATATCTAAAAATAATAAAAGATAAACTGACCAATGTTATACAAAATATTGTTTACAACTTATGTAATAATTTTATATAGAGTCTTTGAAAGTTTTCTCTCCTTTTATACAGTTAAGTTACTCACAATAAATAAATGAACAAAGAGATAAAAAGAAATCTAGCCAAGGGAATAGCTGCTACTCATTAAATTGCATTTCAAATGTCATAAATTGGCTTTTAGGTTTATTTTACTTGTTGTCCTTGGCTCACTCTCTCTCTGACTCTCTCTCTTTCGGCTGCTTTGTTTCAACTTAAGAATAATTGAAATTCCATCAACGTTTCACATCCAATTGTTTTTGTGCTAGGAAAGAGAATGGAAAAATACAACAAAAAAAAAGGGAGAAGAAATTCCCTTCTTATTTTTCTTTACTTTTTTTTATTCTTTTTTATCTTGCCACGTTCATGGCTAAGCAAACACTTGGCTGGTGTGAAAAAATGTAGACAAGTGCAAAATTTTATATTCCCTCATTCCTCTTTTGGTCCTTTTCATGATAAGTACATTACTGAAGCGTAAATCATATTTGATACGTTGTCTTACAACTGATATTGACTAAATTTTGTGTAACTAACTGAAATAAAATAATAGTGTATATGGACTTCTACAAAAATAGAGTGTTGGATTTCAATTATGGGCTAACAAGATCAATCAATAATATGTATCAACTATCCAAATATGGCAATGCAAACTTATATACCCCATTGTAAGAGAGTAGAAACTAGAAAGAAGTTTATTACACATCAACTGTATAACTTTTGCAATTCCAAACATAAAACTTCTAAGCAAAATAAACAGTGACGGAATTCACAAGAGCGTCATCAACATGAACGTAGGGGAAATATATCTATGTGTGTACCTTCTTTTGGGTTGTCTAAGGGTCGCTTTAGCTTAAATTTAATATTACCTACAAATAGACAAAGGTAGGTATGCATACATGTATGTAAAGTATATTTACATAGGAAACAGCTTCGGAATTTGCATATTTTATGTATGCATTAGCCAGTTAGCCGCTAAAAGCCACATCGCACTAAAATGCCCAACGGTACACATATACAAACAAACATATGTAAGTATATGTATAACCAAAAAGTTTGAAAGGGAACCCTATTGCATATAACAATTTAATTCAATTAAATCCAAACTACAACTTGTTTTAGCCAACTTTTTGGTACTCTTCTTAAATTGACAGAGATTCATTTGATTGAGCGAGAATGAATGTCGAGAAGTCAACTTGCAAAGTATTTATTCCAAGTATACACTAATTGTATTTAAGAATTCTATATAATCTCAACTTTCAGTTAAAAAATACAAGATTTAAATGTACATTTTAATAGCAAAAAAAAAAAAAAATACACTTTCCTAGAGGATTTTTTCTTTTTATGTCATTTGTGAGTTTTTTCCCTTTCAGGAAACTGTGGCTCGAGAAAGGCCTTGAATAGGATTTATGTCTTTAACTGTAGAGTCCAACTTTTTTATACACAATAAACATAAATATTTCTTGACTTTATTAATTATTTTTTTACCTTGCAAATGTTCTTTACTTTATAGCAGCCAGAAGTCATCCTTTGAACTCATCAAGAAAATACAAGTACTTTAAGAGCAACTAGAAGATAAGGGCACTTTATTTTGAAAGTAAAATTTTTTGGCCATTCTTAAATAAGCAGATGCTTTCATTTACTCCATGTAGATTTAATTTTTATTTTTCGTTTTTTTTACATCTCTGTTTATGGTTGAATTATTTGCGACTATGTAAGTATCTATATATATTTTTGTATTTTAGGGCTGTCGCAAGTGCAACAACTTATTAAATATGTAAATTTTCTGTTGGCAACTACACGAAAAGGGGCTTAGTGGCAGTGTCAGTCGCATTGCCAGTTCACATTGCTAATTTTACACAGTCGCAGAAATTGTAACTTATTCTGGTATACAAGTATTATGAATGGTGAAGATGCCATTTGGGAGTGCTCGGAGGCAGCAGCATAAATAATTCACCAGGCCGAGAAGGTTGAAGGTAAATTTGCATCTCTCTTGCTCTCCTGCGCGCTCTATTTCTCTCTCTCTCTCTCTCTCTGTCGCCTGATGTTGTCTGGCGGTTGGCTTCAATCCCGAAGGGGCATTTGGGTAACATCATTAATGTCAAAGGAGAGAGGGGGAGACGGCTAGATCCATTGGTTGTTGACGTTGAAATGTTTTCGTCAGTTCAACAATTGAGTTCAACTAACCAACTATTTTAATTAGTTTTGTGGTTGAGAAGTTGATATTTTTTCCATTTGGTCTTCTTTTGGTTAGAAAATTGCCAAAGGTAGCAGACGAAGAGAGAGAGAAAGAGATAGAAAAAATGAAGACAGGCTCTAGATACGGCAGAGTAGTTATTTGGGTGAGTGCGCTTAGTGGATTGGAAAGAAAATCGTTTGCCCCTTGTCATGCATAAAATATGAGCCATCTGTAAGGCCATAACTCAATTTGCCATATGCATTCTTATTTCCCATTCTAGATGGCCATCAAATAAAAATAAAACATCCTGGACTAGTCTTCGATTTGGTTTAGATCAAAAGCCCATCAAACTCATTACGCCTAAAACCAAGACCCAAAAGCAAGCTATGCCTTTTGGATTTCCTTTTTTCCCGCAGTGACAGAGGATTTTGATACTCAATGGTCAGCTGGACATCAGCAGAAAAACTCAAATGGACCGCTTCACGGTGACTGCTTTCGTTTAACATGTGAAATAATGGAATGTTTTCCCTCCACATGTTTGTGTGTGTGCATTTCATCATAACTTAAGTAGGAAACGACCCTCATCAATATGGATGGATATGGCTGGTCATAGTGGACAGGGCGCCACGTATATTGAGCTTAAAATAAGAGGAGCAAATTGCCATAAATAATTTACATAGTAATTAGAACCGATTCATATTTAGCTTAGCAAATCCTTCAACTACGTTGAACACACACAAACACCCACACACATGCACACACACGCACATTGCGATAGTTGTTAGTTTTGCATATAAATTGAAATTGAAATGCTTATGCAATCGACTGGGTTGAAAATGATTATTATTTCTCATCCATTTTCGCGTCACGTGAAATACAAATTAAGCCACACACACACACATTACCATCCCATCAGCTGAAATCATTATTCCCGCTTCTAGTCATGGCAATATTTCCGTTTCCGCTATGCCAATTGATTTTCATCAATTTTCCTTCTGCTATACCTAACCCAATCCGCCAGGATTGATGCCAATGCAATAATTTTGTCGCTGCTCCTGCTGCAACCAAAATTGAAGTGTGAAAGGCAAAAGGAAGCAGGACCAAGGGCGTTTGCTTGTTAGTCGTGGTCGAATGAAAGTGGATAATTGTGTTCGCGGTTGAATTTCAAAAGTGATGGAGTGATGGAGAGCATCAGAGCAGCGAATATTTTTGGTATTTACCTCTTTTTGGAGTATATTTCTATATGGGTACAGAAAAATATGGAGAGAACATTCCATGTATCTGCATCTGCTGGTGTGAAACAACTTTTGACAGAGACTGTAACGAAGACTAGTAATAGTTCGACATGTTATAAAACATCAGAAATTTGACAAATCTCTTAAAGTCTTAAACTGCATAATTTTGCATTTTAAAAACATAAAAAAAAAAATATATTTTATTTTTGCAATCTATTGAGTTTTTAGCTGGTAAAAGCTAAAATAATTCTGTACAAAATCAAATGTATTAATGAAACCAGTTTTTATGGTTTTATATCTATAATATCCCTTCTGTTTCATATATTCTATTGACTACTTGATAGTATTAACCAAAAGCCTTTTAGAAAAACATAAATATTCAGTTTAAACAATAAACAGAAATTAAAACAACATGACATCAAATCAAACGATGACTCATTTGCAACAAATCTAAGATTATAACCGGTATAAGAAACTATTTAGTATATATATTTGTTTAAATATAAGAACTGACTATGGGATTAGATTGTTTCTAATCGCATAATTATCAACAAATTTAATTGATCAAAACAAATCTCAATCGATCAACAATGCGTGTGTCCAGCGATCAAATCAATAAAAACTTTTTGTATGCTATTAATATTTCAATTATTTAGCATTTGAATGGCATTAAACAAAGTGGAAAAAAATGGCTTAGAATATTGTTATAATTCAAAAGAGGCCCCTTTCAATAAATATAGTTGTCAAGCTGGCATATCGAATGACGACAAGACAAATGATCAATGAAATGATTTTAAATAGCATTGTCAAACATAAAGAGTCACCGATTAAAAATCAATATAAATATATCTCCTCTATTGAGGCATTGTTAAAGCCAAAAACTTCCCAATTCAAAACAAAGTATAGTCGTCTTTATGCATTTACATCTCTATATATGTTAGATGGTGCTGGTGATCGGCTCTATATAGTGGAAAACATTATGTTAATTATGTGTGCGTGTTATGAGCTCGCTCATAAACTTGATTTATGCAGCTAAATCAAAATGAATTTACATAATTATAATGGCGTAAACTACTGCCAAGTTGTCTAGCAGTCTGTCTCCATGAACTGAAAAAAACCAAAAAAAAATCACAGCAAGCCTCATACTATTCAGAGCGAATCATATTCTGCAGACAATCCACTGAAATCTCAACACTTTGAATGAAAAATAGCCAGATTTGGGTTGTTAACTTGCCTTGGTTAGTGGGAATTCGTTGATCGATTAAACTGGATTGACGAAAATAAAAAAACGGGGTGACAGCCAGGCTGCAATATGTTGTATTTTCTATACTCTATTCGAGAGTATGAAATAAAATTGTCTGAAAAATTTAAAAATTAATACAGATTCTCTTACCATTGTTATTCTGGATATTTATTTCTGTGCTTAGCCAAGTTTCCAGTTAAGCCAAGCTTAAGAATAAAAGGAAAATGCCTTTATGACTTGTTTTGTTTTTTTAATTGGCTTCTCTCTTCGTCCCGTTCATTAGATCTCCGATTAAACCAAAGCTTTTTGAATCCAAATACTCATCGACTCCAGAGTAATTAAAACCAACCTCGTAGTTATAATCTAAAGAACTTAAAAGTAGTAGTAAATTGTAGCAGGCATATAATGGAATAATAATAATGACTAAATCTTAAAAAACAGCAAGCAGCAAATGCAAAGTTGTTTTAAAAAACTGCATAATAGAATATGGAAAAACCATTCGTTGATCCCCAATATTTTAGTTCTGAAAGGCTTCACTGATCGACCGACTATATAATAAGAGAAAAATCATTCGGTAATACGTTATCTTCGAAGGAACTTCCTTTCAGTATTGCTTCTCTGGGGATGGGGAAACGCCACCTACTTTGGGGTAAGAAATATTTATATGTGGAAAGATCGAATAAACTGGAGAAGAAGGTAAATAAAAGATTAACTAATTGGTTTAATAGACAATCTAACTCTAAACTAAAGTTTCTATACATTTCTTACCTTTCAGATAACAGCCAGCTGACATAAGGAGGTGTATATACCCCTTGTTAAGGGTATTGAAATCTCACCTTAAAAAGCTTGCCAAAAAGTAGATAGTGAACATTGAGTTTGGGGACGTTTGCATAAATCACGTGCCAGCCACAGCAAGCTGGTCTAACTTTAAAGTGGAGAATGTTTTTTCTGGCCTGATAGAAATTTATGTAAATGCAGGAAGTCAAGACCCTGAACTTGAAACGGGTTGGCGACGAGCTGAATGCCGAGACGCTTAATAATAACGATTTAGTCTTCTGTTAAACGAACCGGAGTGCGGTTGAAGATTCGAAACTCGAGAGACCCTATGTGCTAGTGCGTTGTGCCTAAAAGACACAAAAAAGCAACAACAACAACAAAGAGACAAAATCACACTTAATAATGTATCGGACGTGCTTTTGTGTAAGTTTTACGCCTGCTGTTGTCAAGTAATTTATCACTAAATAGGAAATTCTGTAATTTTTCTTTTAGTTGCTAACAATTCTGACTGTGGTCCTGGCCGCCAGTCAGAGCCGCGATTATTTGCCAAAACGTTCTTACTACTATGCCGCACCTAGTATGGAGCCTAGTGCCAAAACTACGGCCGCCCTGCGTAGAATTATTCAAGGACATTTGCAGCGCTTTCAGCAGGCCGACAACACATTTGCGTTATTCTCCCCTCGAGCTATAGCCCAGCAGGGCAAGGCGGAAGTGCAACTAGACAAGCCCAAGCAACATCTGCAGCAGCAGCAGCTGGTGTTGGCCGGTTCGCAAAATAACTTGGAATATGCCTTGCCACCAAACACGCCGACACCAAAGAACTATGCCCAGAATTTCCTACCCGAGGGCCAGGATGTGGTTCCCGGAAGTTCTTACATACCGCTAAGGCTGCTTCTGATTCGCCGCTGAGGCTAAATGTTTTGTGCCTTAGTCGTTGTTTTTGTCGGCATCTTTAGTTGTTGAAACAAGTTCGGTAAATTCTGTTGCTGCTGCTGCTGCTGACTTTTGGAATGCCGTTCTCAGCTGTGGCGAGTAACCAGTAAATAAGGTTAATTTGTTTTAATCTTACTGGTTCTTATATAATTTTAATGATATTTTAATTCTTTCCATCATAAGGCCAATCTAACGTAGGCATATTTAACAAATACATACATATAATTAAGTAAATATAACAAACAGTTACGACCTTATCATTGACAATAAAAACAAAATGAGACAGACCCACAACACGCTCCACACAACCAAAAAAATTAAAAAATACATTCACTAAAAATAAAAAAAAAACAAAAACTAAAGTTTCTCATTTACATAAATTAGAAACGATATAAATTAAAACGAAACGGAAGGCGGCTCACCAAGAGGTCTAAGTTTAGCATTGGGTTTAAATATGAACTAAAGCTTGCAAGTCGGACCCAGAGCTTTTAGTACTATCCCCCTAAAGCCGGTTTTGAACTTTTAGATCTGCTTTAAAAGTAGCTTAACAGGGTGACCAGCTACAGGGTGACAGTTTCAATTTAATTTGAAAAAACTGACACTCAATTAAAATTCAAGTGAATACCAATTTTTATCCAGTCTGTTAATTTTTAGCCGATATGAAAATGTTATATATTAAATTTATTGCAAATTATCATATTTTTAAATGGCATCAAATATACAAAATTTTAGTCCCATTTTTGAGAATTTTAGTGAAAGATAAAAATTACGAAAATTTATCTTATCATTCTGATTTGAAATATTAGTTTATTCTGCTTGTTAAAAAATGACAATCTACTCATTTTTGTTTTTGTTAAATATGACTAATATTCTTAACAAACGAACTTTCCATGGAGTCAACTGCACGATTTCCGTTTTGTGAATATTTTGAAGATCCTGCAATAAGAGTCAACCACAATTTTCGATTTGTCTTGTTAATTATACAGAAATAGATGAAAAGGACGAAACCCTGTAAAGTGGCCGTCAAACAGAATAGATATGAGAATGTAATGCCAAATTGCATATAATTGCAAATGCCAAATAGCCAGGTTAAGCCCAATAGAAAGAATAAGAGCACAAAGAGTTTAAGTTCTTGGAAAATTCTTTGGCGTTTGGCATTTAAACTAGCCGTTCCATGGATGCTGTAGATAATGCAACCTACCATCCAGGCATTGGCAAATGTTATCACGACAATGGGCAAAATGACTGAATAAAGCAAATACTTGCCCGAGGGGTAACAGATGGTAACCAGACTCCCATTATCATGGGCTTTATATAATGAAGGTGACACCAGCACTAGCGAAAGTATAGCCAAAAATGGCAAAATCCAGGCCACAAGGGAACTAATTAATATATAACGCTGTGGTCGATGGGCACCCAAAACTGTTACATAACGTTGGTATTGTAAAAAGGCTATGATTAGCATCCAAATAAACACAACTAAGACCGAATAGTGCAGCAGAGATCCCAAAATCAAACATCCATTAAAATTACTTAAATTTTGAGTCCATTCATCAATGTTCAGAATGATAAAGAGCAACATTTGAAGGGTCAAAGCCACACAGAGATGGAGAAGTACTTTGGTGGAAGCCGATTCCCGAAATTTACGGAATAGTGAGGCCATCACGAAGATGCCCAAGAGACCGATTAATGAAAGAAAGCAACCAATTATGGTAATATAATCCAAAATCTTATAGTGCAAAGATTCTGAACTTAGATGGAGATTATTTTGATTATAGCTAGCACCTAATAAGAATGAGAATTGTGTCAAATGCTGGGCATAACAGATGATAAGAGGATCATGCAGCATATTCCATGAGTTACTGGTTGTAACGCCATCACTTAGCCAAGTCTCATAGTTCCAATAACCACAGCCACTACCCAAACTGATGGCTCTCGCATCGGGTTGACGAAGATTCTCATTGCGTAGCACAAAAGGCAATATATCGGGCAGTATCAAACCTGAGAATGTTAAGTATATTGATTCCACAAAAAAGTTAGTTAAATGCCAAATCTACTTACCTTCCAGTCCAGGTAAGGAAATAGATATTACTTTGCTGTGAGGTCGTCGCCTGCGTTGCTCTGTTGTCTCCACAAAAAGACTATCATGGGAATAAACTTTAAATACCACATAGTTTGCACCTTTCCCTTGCAATGCCGACCAAAGATTCTGAGGCAGAAAAGTTGCAGTTTCCACATTTAATTCTTGTCTAAGCTGTTCCAAACTCTCATTCCAACGCAAAAAACGATACCAGAATCCACTGCTACTTTTATAGAGATCAGGAGAACTCTCTGAATAAATAGCTATTCCAGTGATATTATCACATTGAGGGTTAACAAAGAATACACTGAGATTTCCACTTATTATACTATGGACACCATGTTGGTTAAAGCTTATGTTTTCCACTTCACTGACGTTGCCATTATTAGCTTCAATTGTCTTATTGCTGGAGCATTTCCCGTTAGAAAGCATTTTTGGAGCCAGTGTATCCATATAATCTTCAAATTTACTAAGCAATATATTGGTGGCATTCAATTTGGCAGAGAGTCTCAAGACTTTTGCACTGCTTGCCATTACCTCGATGCAAATGCCAACCAAATCAGGGCCTAGTGAGGCTTCCCTCTTAGGCTGATCCATGAGATAAGCAAACATGTTGCCTACATTGAATACATCAATAAGCGAAAGGTGTCCACGCCATCGAGTCAACTCTCGCCTTAGTTCAGCAATTTGGGTATGTTGCCCATCTTTAATTTGATTTATCAAATGATTCACTTGCATATTCGATTTGCTGCCTTGATGGCATGTTAAATTATCCAGAACCTGCCACACAGAATGCTCCAAGCAAAGCCTGCTCTTGGGAAATCCCTCTGGGTCCAAACAAATGTCTCGAAATGCGGCTTTTTCACCAACTTTAGTCTTTTCAATTCGATTGGTATGCAATTGCCAGGTGGATGTTCCATTCACAGTTCTCGTCTCATAAAGATGATCAACATTTTCTGCTTCGCAGTAACTTTGCTGACATTCAATTGTTGGATTATCTGCATATTTTCCGTTTTGTTGCAAACAAGGAAAATAACGAAAGTATTCTAAATGACAGAGATCCGAACATTTGCGTGAATCGATTACAGGTTGAATTTCCGAGGGAAATAACTTGAGGCCAACACTTCTTTCCGTTGTCATGAGTTCGGTTAATCGAACATGCATAAATATTTCACCAATACAGCAAAATAATATAAAAGCATTAAAAAATTCATGCATTTTCTTTATACACAATACTTAATTTAATTTTAAAGTTAGCTACGTTTCAACTTGTTTATCCAAGTAAGCGCTACGATTGACTGAAGAATTTTTCAATCTCATCACATTGAATGGTAATTGTCTTTATGCCCTATACACGAGGCAAAATAAGGGGAATAGTCAGCACATTGAAACAATAAAAATATTTTGAATTAAAAGTGAGAAAACCATTTCAAAACATTTTTAAAACTTTTGATGCACTACAAATTTAAACAAAAACTCTGGTATTGGGTAAATAGAATTATTATGTTTTAGTTTTATGAAGAAATTGTTTGAACAGGGTATCTTTAAGTCTTTACCTTGAAGAGCAAACAAAAGGCACTATACCCATGCAAAATAAATATTATTCTTTTTTGTCATGACTTGATATATGCCATATAGAAAAATATTTAGGTGTATATATACACAAAGTCGATTTAGACTATAAAAAGTGTGCCTTAAAAATAGTAATTGTAACTGAATAATTACTTAAAATGCCAACAAATATTGATAAAACTCAAAGTGGTTTGGCATATATTGAAAAACTTAAGCAAGTTTAATTTTAAGCTGATTTAACTTTTATATATATAGATCTGTTGTTTTGTAAACAAAATCAATTTTCTTGAAGTCCTTTTAATTATAAGTAATAAACAATAACAAATAGTTTCAATTGTTTCTTGTGTGCGTATAAGATAGTTTTTATTCCAAGGGTATACAAACTTCGCTATGACTGCCATTGATCCGTCTCTACGGTCTATATTTAGCTTATCTTCTGAGCTTCTCTTAGATTTTCACCGCCTAGACTCACAATATTGTTAAATGACGTATCTATTTATACTACAGTCAGCTAAAAGCTATTCAAGACGAAACGTCAGCCGGTCAGTAGCAAATGCATGTCACAGAGCAAACATTTGAAGATTGCAATCTTTGGTTTATTCAAATGGAAAATAATAAAAGCTGAATAATCAGCTCTGGAATAATTACCAACATCATTTAATGATCACTTGATATTTCTTCGTTGCCTCTTTTTTTGTTTTGTTTTGTATTTATTTATTTATTAATATTTTTCTTTTTTTTGTTGTTGAAGTTCACTCGAGACTTGAATGACTCGCGCGCGCTACTTCTTCTCACTTTGTGGCCTGTCAACACCTAAATCACTTTGCTTCCAATCACTTATTGGATTTCGACAATCAACTATTTAAATATTTTGAAAAAAAAGTATTATCTATATCAAAAGTTGATCTCATACATTGTTAAAGATTTACCTAATCGAATGATAAATGCAATTTAATGACCATACTTGCTCTCTTGCTTGTTATTTGTTGTTATTTTGAATTGCCCCTGGCTTTCAACATGCAAAATTTTCTCAACATGCAACTTGTTGTACATAAAAATCAATAGTTGGTATATAGTTTGACTTCAGGCTTGCCTGCACTTATTATAAATGGAATTTAAGGTTGCCAAAAAAAAGAAGATAATCACATAAATGAGCAAATTAACTTTAATTCAGAAAGTGATGTGATTAGCTTAGCCAAAGACAAAATATAAATCAACTTATATACAAGTGGACCAAAAAGACTGTCCAAAAATAATCAAAATAATAAATTAAACTTAGTCAAATAAGCGACTAACTTTTTAAGATGGATAGATTCATTAATTTTAATAGTTCCAGTCTTGAATTTTCAAAACTATCAATTATGGGATGTTCTATTAGCGAAGAGTTATATTAACTCACCTTTAATTATTCTATATCAGAATTGGACTTACATATATCAACTTTGAAAGTATTAGGAAGCAATCCCAATTAGTTATATTAAACCACAATACAAAAACATTAATGAATTAGACAACTGATAACATAAAAATTATTAAAAATCTAAGATTGGATATTAATATTCTTTTATTTATAATAAACTTTTTTTCGAGAATGAAAGATAAAAGTTGTAGGAGTAATTTAGCGGTATTTTCTCTGACTAAAAATTGTATAAGATATTTTTTTGAATATCTTAAAGATTCATGCACACAATAGTTAACGGAATTTCATTGAAAGGGTATTTAATGAACTTGAATTCTTTATACATAGATACACCTTAAATATCTTTCAATGAAACTATTAACGAAGACAATCAAATAAAACTCGATAAATATGTATTTCAATCGAACAAGCAGTCGAGTAAAAAACTTATTTCTTGTTTATTATCTTTCTCCTTTGTTTCTCACTCTGTCTAGCTGGTATCTTGGCAGAAAATTTACCAAAAACATGCTGGCACATTCAAGAGGTCTACAAAAAACAAAAAAGGGAGAAGAAAAAAGAAAAGTAGATGAAAATGAAGGTTGAAATTCTCTGTTACCGTTCGACTATATCAGACAAAAATCCTGGCTACATGTTTTTGGCCTGTGTGAAGTGCGCCAACAAAGTTGGTTCCACTTCACAAATTTATTTACTCAAGTGTGATGCGATTATCCTGCTGCACTTGTCCTTTTGTTTCTGTGCGCTAGTTACGCCCTCTGGGCATATACGCACACACACACACACACACACACAAACAAATCAACTTGCACATACACATCACCCACGGATGAAAATTTTACAATATCCCTCAAGGCATTTACATCGCCAAAGCCTGTGCCAGTGTTAGTGCATGTGTCTATTTGTATCTGTGTGTGTGTGTGTGTGTGTGAAAACTTGACTCTATTGCTTTTAACTCCTTTCTGTGCCTCTTAATTAAACGTCATCGTTGTAAAAAAAACCTGATAGTCAATTGCAGTTTGCTTGATGAATTTGTATCTCCCTTACTCTTTGCCTTTCGCATTTTACCACATTTTATTCAATCTTCAATCAAACAATTTTACGTTTCAATTAATATCGAAAATATTGTAGGAGCTTAGCAGAATGCAGAATGAATTTTCTAAGCAGTTAGGTATATTGAAAATATCATTATTAATACATATCTGTTATTTCATTCAAAGATTTATCAAGATGAGAAAATTCACAGGAACACATTTTTAAGAGACTTTTTCAAAGTAAATTTTGAAATTACCCATATAATTCTAGATCCTTATGTAGTTAATATGGTCACCCTAAATACCTTTAGCATTTACAAAATTTGGACGTTTATATCGTCTGTTTCTTATCTGGATTGGCAAGAGCTAATGTTAGTCAGCTTTTGTTTGGATTTTCTTTCAAACTTGCCCAGTTGCTCAGTCTGACTAGCTTTGGGTTAACTTCTGCCGGTTTACCTAGCTCTTTGCTCCTCCATCAGTGTCAGCAACTCTGTTGTCCTGTCAACGCCAGTGCGGCCTTTAGGCTTTATTCTGACGTTTATCGGACAGCATGGCTGTTGGTTGTTGGTGCCTTTACTGTAGTTACTGGCTACTTTCTGATAGTCCAACCTTTGTCCAACCGTTTGTTGACAATAAAGGCGAAATTAAAACCACCATGGCGGTAATAATAACTCTGAATAATAATATTAAATATTAACCATTATGAAGATGCACTGAACTCAACATAATTTTCATTCATTGTAGAGAATTTGCAATAAAATAATGAAAAGAAAAAAGGAAAATGAACTCTTTTGCACCTGCAAATCATTCTCTACCCAGAACAATTTTTTAGTCTGCATTTAATTTCATTTGCTACAGCCAGAGACAAACAACTGTTTCTAATGCCTTTGTCACTTGGACTCGTTTTCTTTTTTTGTTTTTTTTTTTTTTTTTTTGTTGTAAGCTTGGGGGCAGCATTAATTTTTATATGCCTCACTGAAGTTGGAACTGAAAATCTATTGTTGTGGTGAAATTATGCGTATGCCATTGACTGAAGGGAGACAAAAAACAGACCACAGACCACTTTAGCTTCAGTTCATAAAATTAAAAAAAAAGAAAATGCGTAAGGACTACTAGGAATAACTACCACAGTGCTGATAGCTTTTTAGACATGCAAATTCGCTGAAAAATAAAGTTCCCCATGAAACATAAAGCAAGAATAATAAGCCGATTACATTGAATTGAAAATTGGAATTCTGCCAAAATGTTGACATCGTTCTTACATATACAAACAAGATGCAAAAACTTTTGTATATTAAATTTAGTGATATAAAAGATGTATGAACTGTGACTAATATCTAAGGTTTTAACTAACAGTTGAATGTCCTGTCATGGCTAAAATTATTAGTAACAATTTAACATTGTAATTAATAAATTTTTTTATTTAAAAATGCAAATTTATTTTAAGGGATTGAATAATATTTAAGCTTGTTAAAAATAAAATTGAAATAACTCCTTCTTAAATATTAAACTATTTATTAATATTTTACGGCTAACAGAAAAATTGTATAAAGTTTATAGCAAATTTAAATTATTTTTATTTTATTTATTATTTTAAAAAATTATAGGAAATGCTGTTAATATCTATAATTCTTTTTCAAAATTATATTGGCGCCTTTTTTAGTTGATTGCGAGTATAGGAGAGAGAGAGGAGCACAAAGAGCGAGCTTTTTGGCTGTATGGGAGCTTTTTTGACGAGTCCGAATCCAATTCCGAATCCTCTCATCGTTTTAATGCCAGGACCAACAACAACAACAACAAACAGCTGAGTGGACCAGGCAATTGGCAGGCGGCAGGCAGCGGGCAACTGACAGGAACAGGCACCAGACCACCAGGCAGCAGGCGGCTGTGGCAGTGGCAGTGGCAAAGTCTGAAAAGCGCACACAAGTGTCCTGGCTTAGTTGCCGCCTTTAATACGACTTGCACAAGGCAATGCCAACTCAGTCTTCGACGGCTGGTTAAAGCGAGTTGTTCATTGCGTAGCCCATACTGGGAACGGAAAACCCCGTCGGCAACGGCAACGGCATCGGCAACGGCAACGGCATCTCCATTCTCTCAGTGAAAAGGCATAGAAGGAACATTATTTCTTGCTGAAGCTGGCACGCGATTCGCTTATCAGAAAAGTCAGCCAAGCACACACATACACACACACACACACACACATCAAGTGAAAGTTTAATGCGTGTGTGTTTGTGTCTCTTGTCAGTGTGCGACAGTAGTGAGTGTGAAAGTAAAACTAAAGTGAAAGCGAAATACAATACAAAATAAGAAAAAAAACACAAAACAAATAAATCACAAGTGAAAAATAAAAAATAACTTCTTAGCTAAAACAAACAAACAAGAAACGAGACAGAACGAGCAGAGCTTTAACATAATTTTGCCACTGACTTGAAGCGAACAATAGAAATAAGTCATTTTGCTTGTGGCTAATGCGGCGTATGCGCAATTCTTTAAAAATATTAAAGCCTACTTTTAGTTGTTTGAATGTTGCCCATCATTTATATCATTTCACAGACACAGAGCTTGTGTGTGTGTGTGAATACTTTACCTTATTATTTATCTTTGTGTCCATGCACATAATTTATGTTTTATGCTTTTGTGTTTTGCAAAAACAACAAAAAAAAAATAAAAATAAAAGTTAACAGAAACACCAAACAATTTCCAGTTGGAAATATTTGCCTCAATATGTCAAAGTTTATTAGACATTTGGCTTTGCGTGCCAACGGCAATTTGCTGACAGTTGTTTTAGTTGTTGTCACTGGACGCTATTATATTTGATAAATGTCTAGCCAACACAGTTCTTCACACACCCACAGACCCACACACCCAGTCCCAGCCAAACACAACCCACAGGCAAATTGACAATTGTTCCAGTCTCCTCTGTGATGAGTGTTCTGTATATGCCATTGCGGCACATTTTGTGCCCTTGCCTAATAGCTGGCTCATCATTAACTCAGTTATTGTCAGCTTGGTGCTAAATTGACAGAACTCGAGTAAATATCAATTTGTTTTTCAGATTTTGGCCCCTTTTAATATCAATGTCAATTACCAAATTGCGTGTTCATCAACCGAAAATAGTTCAATTTAAGGAAACAAAATTAAATGCTTTCGCCTTCTTCGATATAGAGTTCTCTTGACGTTGTTGGTTGGTTGGTTGGCTTCACTTTATTTACACACTTTTGGCGCGGACACGCAAGGACCCAGTTCGGTAATCTCTTATTGAAAATGTCGAATGTGGCACGTAATTAAAATTCGTTCAATCGAAAGTTGACTTCTTGTGTCAACATTAATGACCTGGGCTTAAAAGTATTTAACAAAAATGTTGCCTGTTTGGTCGAAATTTTAACTTATTACAACGCCATTCATATATATACATATATATATAGAAATTGAATAACTGAAAAGCCAGATTCAACAAAAGAACGTTAGCAAAAGTTACTAAAGACATACCTATATATATTACCTAGATTTATATGTATACATTGTATACTCTTCATATATACATACATACATATGTACCTACTTTTTCTAAATAATGTATACCTTAACGAGTCTGCTAATGGGCAAACAACAAATGTTCTGAAAGATGGACAAAAATCGATATTTTGTTCCCCCCTATATTTTTTTGTTTCCTGTGAAATCTAACGCCAAGGTCGGGAGTTTGCTTAAAATTAACATTAACCCAAATTGGATTACTTATGGCTGATAGCGTTAATAATAATGATATGCTTAGATTTTCAAAGTAAATATATTTCCATAGGCTTTTTAAGAGAGCAATAGAATTTCGTTTAAAGACACAAATAATAAACATTTTAATTAGTAATAAGTTAAATTCTAAAAGCCTAGGAATGAATTTGAAAGCATATATATTTTCTAGAACAAAGAATACCAACTTTGTTTAAAACTTTCCTTATTTCATTTTAATAAATCTGACTCGATATTTAATTGTTGAATTTCAACATTATACTTTCATCTAAGGAGAATTGCGTCGTCCTTGTGTAAGACTGCCTAAATTACCACAAAACAAAAAAAATCAAGAAATTCTAAGAAGTGTCATTAAACCTTTGACTTTAAACATGAATAAAGCATTTACATATAGCTTTTTATGGTTCTGAAACCACAATTTTCTTGGAAAATTCTTTATCTTTGATAATACCGCATATGTATGTAAATGCATATATAGATGAACATGTCTAATCGGCATACACTTTAAGCATCCCTTTTAAACTCTTATAGAATAGTTTCGGTTACTTAAAACTCCTTTTGCATTTCAAGCCTGTAGATAAAGCAATCTTAACACCTCAATTGCCGTGCAGTGGAAATGGTGCATAAATTTGGAGAGTACCCAGGGCACAGGCCCTACCATGTTGTATGTGTGTGTGTGTGTGTGTTTGGCCTGATTGTGTGTGTAATTAACCAGCCTTTTGTGCCGGTTGTTGTACCTACTTCTTCTCTTTTTTTTATTGCTGCTGCCATTTTTGTTGTTCATGCATCCATCTCCTTGGCTTTTAGCCTCTTTCTAATATACCCTACAATGCAGGGGTTATATAACTTTCGTAGTCTCTCTCGAGTCTCAATTTTTTGCCATCATCTGTATGCGGCATTCAAGAGCCGTTGATATGCAAATTGTTATATTTCTGTTGCTCCGTTTTTTACTCGTTATTTTGTATTTCTTTTCATTTTTTTTTTTTGCATGCCTTCATTGTGACCCAATTGATGGCTATGGCTATGGCCGTGTGTTTGCTGGGTGATGTGCCTTTAGAGTTTTGCACATGTTGCATGTTGGCGTGCAGGCATGCAACACAATACAATACGGACAAACATATATGCACAACAACAACAACAAAAAAATAATACACCCATTCCAATGCCCTGCCAACAAATGGCCCTAAAAGAGAATTGTTGCTGTTAACTTTTTGTTGTCGTTGTTGTTGTTGTTGTTACACAAGGCTTATGGGCCACTTGGCCTAACTTTGCTCCTTCCGTTCATTTAAATATTTGATTTCAATGCATATTCCGAAAACAGGCCTCGGTCTAAAGTTTTTAATGCCACAAAAATAAAAGCCCCCTCCTACAAAATATGTGTGTGTGCTTGCATGTGTTGGGGTTTCATTTGAAACTCTAATGAAATGGTGTTTCATTTGCATTTCTCAGTTTTATAACATTTTGAATGTGAAACAAATGAATCAATTAAAGCAAACCAAAACCGACCGAAACCAGATACTAAAATAAATTGATATGCTGTTTGAGAAATTGTGAATAAAAATTCTCTCGACGACCACAAAATTGAAGTGAATACAAAGAGGCAATAAATATGGTAAGTCAACACCAGCGATTAAATCAACAATAACTTTTGTGAAAATATTTTCACTCGCTATAAATTAAATTAAATAATTTAACATTTTCATACACTAAAAAGCAGTGATGACAATTTTCCTGTGATTGTTTTTTGTTTCTTTTGAAAAGAATAAATGTAGCCATGAACATCAAATATCAGTTCGATTTATAACATAAACATGTTCATTCAAAAAAAAAAAAAAATGAAAGCAGTAATAGCAACAGTCGCAGACAACACTCGATATGTTGTGTGTGTGTGTGTATAATACAAACAGTGGCAAACGCCTAGACGTATACGTAATATATGTAAATATATTTCGAGTATTTCGCTTGTTCAGTATTACTTCCGCCGGAAGCGATTGATTGTGCGCCATCTCTTTATGTGTGTGTGTCATCATCTACTGGTTTCTACCCATTCCACAAACAAATCAAATTGATTACTTTTTGGTCTACTCTTCAAAAAAAAAAAAAATAAGTTACCAAAATGCGCAATCTGGCATCTGATTTCATTGATTTGTGAAAATTTCAAGAAATTTTCTATCAATCAAAAGTTGAGTCAATGAATTTTCATAATCACTTCAAGCTATGCCCAAGGAAATGCATTACCCATGATTTTGATTACACATTTGTAATGCGTAATTGAAGCTTAATCAAAATGCTCAATTATTGATTTACCTATGCATTTAATCGTGTCTCAGTTAACATTTCTGTGTAATTCTTATTCATTTTCAGTATGGTTTTGTTAACTATGCCTTGGAGCTGCTTGTGCTCAAGCATTTTGGCGAGGAGCTATGGGAGAAAATCAAGTAAGTAGTTGAAAATCCATTCGAGTGGAATTTAAATATCATAATTCAATTAAAATTTTAATGAATATCAGTTGCTACATAATTTAAGTGTTTTCTCGGGTCGTCTTTGTGTCGTTTGTCCACAATATTAGGACATTAATTTTGGCTGATGCGGGCCCTTTGTGTTGTGTTGGGAAAACAAATTAACACTATTGCGCACTTAATTAATTACTAAAATACATAAATTATGTACGATTCTCTGCCACGTACAGCAATTAACTTATTATCCATTTTTCACATTTGGCCAGGCTTCCTGCCAATGGTCTTATGTGACTTAATGTGTGTGTGTGTGTGTGTGTGTGTTTTGGTATAGTTCATGGCAGATAAACAAACAGAACATGCGTCGAATTAATGTACACACAGACATCTACATTTCAACATACATACATACATACATATGTACATTAGGCTTTGGGGTTCCAGCCCACTAAATTTTGTGAAGACAGTAGCGGCTAAAGTCAAGCTTCAATGGTAAATTCACACATTCCAACCCCCCCTCGGAAAATTACATTTGGGTAACCACGTTCCATTTTGCTTTTGTGTTGTGAATGTTGGACTATATACAATTCGCATTTATCTTAATTAAGTTATTGATATTACCGCTTGGCTGTGTGTGTGTGTGTGTACATTTCTAGTCTTGGCTAAATCGTGTATGTAGTCCAATAACAATCAGTGATGTCATGTTGGAGCAATAGCTCTTAGTAATTGGTAATGATTTATGATTTCGCATTGTTTAATCGCAAGTCACTTGCCACAGTTAATTGCCCACATTTGCTACAAGAATAGGCAAAGTTACTGCCAGTCAAAAGTCTAGAACCCTTTAAAAAGTCTACCCCAAATAAATGAAGGGAAAGACAAAAGGTAAAGGAAGCCCCAAACTTTTCTCATTAGTGAAAAAGCTGAATGCAGTGAAAGAGAAGATACAAAGAAAGAGAGACAAGAAAACCGATATTTTTATTTTAAATTCCATGTCTGCCAATCAAACGACTTTAATTATATTACATTTTCGTCAGGGTCACACAAAATCGAAATCGAATTCATTATTCCTTACTCGAGGCATCACAGCGAAAGGAAAATACTGTAATCAACCTTAGACGCATTGCAGTAGTCGCACACCGTCCCCTCAAGACCTAACTAGAATTTTGTTGTTGTCTCGCACTTGAAGGCATTGTCAGAGCCTTCATTAAAAAGCAGAGAAAAAAAGTAAGAGCCACAGGCAAACAAGACCCAGAGGTGGGAGGGCAAGCTGTGTGTGTGTGTTTGTGTCTGTTGGTCTACCCTGTCTGTCTTGTCTTTCAATATGAATGGCATTGGCAATGGCGTATTGCCTTGATTGACAGACTGCTGACCGCAATGAATGAAATGTAGTTGTCTGTGTACCTATACTTATACGTACATATAAATGAGTATGTATGTATTTGTGTTCTACATAAGTTCTTGGTTTTGGCACATAAGTTTTTTCTGCCCTTAAAGGCTTACCAAATTGACTTAAATTCTATTTGCTGTTGTCTTTTGCCGTCTGTCTAAAACTCACTCTCATGTTTGCGCTCACTTAATCAGAATCAGTGCGTTAAGTGCTTTACGGTCTCTTGTTTTTGTTCTTGTTGCCTGGCGCATAATTGCAGCACATCAATCTGCAAATGAGGCTCATTAATTTGCCTAAACAAGTTGCTGTGGTTGACTGAAAGGAAGCGGCAGGAGCAGGCGAAAGAGTCTTAAAGTTTTAAAACCCAAATGAAAAGGCATTTTCCGCATGGCTCTGCTTTGGCATTGGTTTTGGCTCTGATTCTCTTGCCGTTCATGTTGCTCTTCGGCTTGACTTTGATGTGAGCCAAAAAAATTGAGTAGATAAGCTAACGCTTTTGACTCAACAGTCTAGCCATGGTCAGGAAGCGTTTTAGCATCTAGTTGATGTTGTTGTTGTTGTTACTGTCGTCACAGTCCTTGTTATTATTATCGTTGCTGCCACTGCCACTGCTGCTGATGCTGATGCTGATGCCGATACTTATGCGTGTTTGTGTGGCACTTTAGACAAAAATCGATTTGCCTATAAAATGTTTTACAGGGCAAAACCACAGGAAAAGCAACTTGATTGTGTCTGTTCCCCTCCCTTGTCACCTCACATCAACATCTATCAAATCCCAATTCATTCCTCCAGCTAACCTTTCGCATGTAGGTTGTTTCCATGGAGCTTAAACTTATTAAATGGTATCACAATTACTTAGTTTGCTTTAAATAAAGTTTTAAAACAAGAGCGACTGATTTTTGTCTTACTTCTTTATAATTTGATGTTAGCTTTTTGGGTAAATTTTGATTTTAAATAGAAAATTTAAACATAAGCATAAGCAAAGAGTCTACAAAATTTTTCACAATATAATCATTATCTATTTAAAGAAAGAAATTTTGTTAATGTTTGATTTGGTATTTGATTTGGTATATATTTTAATTTTAATAATTTTGGATATCGTATAGTCTATTTTGGCAGGATTCCTTGGATTTAGGACTGTTTTATCTGCTTTAGTTAATTAGTTAGTAAGAAATAATTTATAGGATACATTTCTGTAGAATACACCTAAAGGTTTCTAAAAAAAAAATGTTTCAAAATGATCATAAATTGAGATTCGCAGATAATATCAATTGTAAAAAATATACAAAAACGGTGGGGGGGGGGATATAAAATTTGACAGTCTGCATCCTGAATGTTTTTGTGGACACTAATTTTCTAACATCAATTTTCTTTCCACCTATATACGAATAAGCGTAAAAGTGATTGACAAGAGAAGAACGTTGGAAAATTATGGTAAATTTTTCGTAAAGATGAAGATTTATGGCTTGAATCTTTTAACCATAAAAAAAAAAAACTGCGGTGCGCACGTAAACGCTTCACTGTCATATTAAATGTAAATTTGTTGAAATAAAATTTTTGTGGAAAACACGTTCCAATGCCTTTTACCAAATATTTTTGCGGCTTATTAGCTTTATGCTGTGGGAGTGAGGGAGAACGATAGGGAAGTTACCACAACTTGCTGACAAATGCTAAAAAGCCATCAATCTTCATTTTGGCCTAGGTTTTGGAATTTCCGTCAAGACATGTTTCTAAGATAGGCTGCAGCTTCAAAACTTCTCCACCCCCCCTCCAAAGCTTCAATCAGTCAGCATTTTGTCACTCATCTATGAAAATGTACAGGACACACTTGTGCGTATGTATATATGTACATATGTATAATAGCTATATCTTTGTGTGTGTGTGTGTGTACATGTTTGTATTTAACTGTGATTTCATTTACGAATCCTTTACCATTAAAAACACATTTGTAATAAATGCAATAATAATGTTTTTCGGATGAAAGCTAAGAAAAAATCGCGCTCAGGCCATTATTGGCCATCCCTCCCCAGAAAACCATCACCCTTACCAAGTTGGCTAACCAAACCTGCTTTTGCTATTTTAGCCCTTTTTAGCTTTGTGTGTGTGTGTATAGATGTGTATAAGCAAACACGCCCGCAGCATTATGTCTTTTTTTTTGCTGCCACACATGAAAATCGATCGCATTTTCATGGCAGACATTATGGAAATTCGAGTCGTTCTGTCAAGTGATTGTGTATGAGTAAGTGTGTGCGTGTGTTGTCTATATCTGTGTGTGAAGGAAATGGCATTTTTGAGGCATATAACGAGTTGAGTATGAGTGTGTGAGTATGTGTGTGTTGGAGTATGTGTGTGCGTGCTAATGCGTCAACAAATGTGCGTTGGCCTGGCTAAAGTTTCGACCCTTTCCAACAAATACGAATCACTTGCTTACACAAACACAGGCATTTACTTACACACACACACACCACACAGAACACCAGCTCCCTACACTACAGATATTCGTGTTCTGCTGCCAGCAAGTTTTATCTTCAACTTGTGCATTTATAATATTTTTCATATCTCTCTCTTATCTGTCCTCAAAACTGTCGCCATTTTTTGTCAACTGTTTTCAACAGCGGAAAAATATTGTTACGCTTTATTGACTGCCGCGATGACGATGACGATGATGATGATGATGCCCGACAGATTTCCCTTGTCAAGCTGCATGCCACGCCCCCAACGCTTTTCGATGGTCGTCCTGAGAGTCCCGCCATTTGACACGTTTTCACACTTATCGCTGAGATTACTTTTTGCTTTGATTGCATTTCTTTTGCGTTTTGTTGGCTGACTCCGTTTGGCTGCTTCATTTATTGTCCCGCCGATTGCTTCATATTTTTGCAAAACTCCACCCCTTCCACCACCTGTTCCACTTTTCCCCTTCTGTTCATTTGGCCACTGTTTATGTACGTAAGACCGGTATTCTCTTTCACTTATTGTTGCAAAGTTTTTTAGCTTTGGCATTTTATGTGCTCCAGCTATCTATCGTTTTATGAATTAAGTATGCGCCACGTTGCTGCGCCTAAAGTTTGAGCACTGCCATCTTTAATTCGAATACCCTTAATGGTTTGCCAATGGTGTCCATGACTCGAACGAGTGTCCCTTCGTGCGTTCAAGTCAAATGTAGTGCAATAATCGGAATAAAACGTTGAACCTATTCCGCATCGAAGGGCCATGGCATGGGCATGGATGATGGTAAAATATGGGGCTAATTATAGGTCATTGTCTGGAAGAATGGAAGGTAGACAGGCGCGTGGCACGACATTATGGCCAACCATTAGGCAGACAAAAGCCCTATATAAAAACCAACAAAGTAGATTCTTGATTGCTTGCAATGAAACTGCGAAACTGTGCGATTTTTATACATTTTGTAAAGGAAGTGTGTTAATAGCCAACATCATTGAGATCATGATTATGTATACTTGGATGGCAAAAGAATTCAGTCGTTTTCGCTTTACTTATCTAAAATTGAACACAAATAGCTTCAGGGGATGAACAAATATTTACTATCTGACCGACTTTCCTTTTACAAACTTATTTCGCTTTACGCTTTTTATAGGATGTGCCTGGTGCCTTTGCCCCATCTTTCTTTTTACGCCAAAAGCTAATTATACACTCTTTGCCTGGCGACCACACAAAACTTCATTAATTTATTATAATAATTCCATGATACAGTTAGTTATTAATTATGCACACTGACTTTCCACCGGCTACTTGACTAATCCCTTGGCCTGCAACTATGAAATTCACCGACACACAGTACCAAAAAATATACCCTAACTATGGGTACGTTTAAAATTTGTTAAGCTGTACAATGCATTTTTCATCAGCCAAACTTAATGCGTTAAAAATAATTACATATACTTTAAAGCTTAAATCACAAAAGGCTCTTTTCTAATTTATACAAATTACATAGAATTTTTTTATCTCATTTCATAAAAAATGTAGAAGCTTCTTTTTATGAACAATTTTCACCCCAATTATTTAAGGAGTTTGTTTATTTATTAATAGTTAATACCAGTCTTCTTACACTCCATTCTTCCTCTGTTTTAATATAAGTCGCTGTTTTATTACTATAAGCCGAATTGGTATCCTAAAAAGTATGCTATACTTTTTTACCAACTAATTATTTAGTTTCAACTGTGCAGACTAAACCGATTCTAAAACGGAAAGTCGTGTAAACTGTGGATTTTCTTAAGATAAAATTTATAAATGGTCAGTAATTTTTTTATTGTGGTGAGCTATTTCAAGTAAAATAATGGAATTTTCAGTTTTATCTTTATACGCTTCGACTTTATTCAAGACTTTTGATAGTAAACAGCATTAAATCACATCTCTTTGAGATTAGGATTAATAATACAGGCTAAAAAAATTAATAGACTGATATTGGCAATTAATGTAGAACATACATAACGTGTTATGACAAATAAAACGAAATGTTTTAACCATAATACACTCATATATACAAGAGTACAGTAGCTATTGGATAAATCTAGAATTCCGCGTCCGATAAATGTGTGTTTAATATATATAATTGTGCATTGTATCATTTATACTATGGAAAATATGTCCCAGATTGGGGACTGATGGTGGTAAATTAATAAAGGCCATTTGGGAGGGTCACAGCCAGGCACGTATTTTTGCGAATAAATGCATCAATGAATTTATTTATTGCATTTGTGAATTGCAACAAGCACATATGCGAATATACTTACACGTGTGTGTGTGTGTGTGCAAGTAGATCCTTTGGGGCAGCAAAACACGTCGCTTAAAAGCAATTTATTTTCTCTCCAACATAAAAGTCGTGGGGTCAGTTGTTTCTGTTGTTGTTGTTATTGTCCAATGCCTGACCAACCAAGCGTGGCTCAAACGCTTTTCCCGCAACGTTTTTTGTTGGTTTGCCATTTTAATAAAACTAAAAACCGTATTTTGTTTATTTTTGTTTTCCCCGATGTATACTGTCCGTACATTTCCAAATTGCATTTGGGTTTGGCCGGCATATGAAATTGAAATCTCTGACATATTGAAATCATTTAGAGTATCTGTATCTGCATCTGCATCTGTTCTTAATTCTCATTGTGTTGATTGTTAAAGAAAATCGATGAAATGTTCTGGCCCATTTGCATTGGAAAAACAAGACATTTGGCCAACAGGCTTCCGCAGGAATGTAACAAACAGGGAAAATGAATTGCCTGCAGAACAATTTACAATTACAATTCCAGTTGCATTCGCCACGTCACAGTTCGAATCAGATCTAGATTCCGAATGAATTCCATAAGCCGGAAATGTTGCTTTGTGCCTCTGTGCATTTGTATATGCGTATGTGTGTGTGTGTCCCTGACTCAAAGTCTGTTGGCAATTGCTTTGAGTGCCATTTGGCCGTTGGGCATCGTTAGATCACAATAATTTTTGCTTCCAACCCAAGTGATTTCCCCTCTCTCTCTCTCTCCCTCTACTCCCTTTTGAACAAGTAAGCAAATTTTGAGTCCTGCATGCTCCTTTCTGAAGCACTAAGACTCTTAAAGAAGTAAACCCAAACTTGTTCACGTTTATCAGCCACAACATCAGCCACATTGATAGTTGCTAATGACATCCTAATTTTGCAGATGTCACCCGAGTACGTAACATGAATAAGAACGCCAATGCTAGGTCCATAATACAGGACAGGACAGCACAAGACAAGCGAGACTCAATCGATGAGCAGGAATAACAAATGACCCCCCAAAAAAAAAAAGTAAATGTGTATAGAAAGGAAATCTTGTGGTGGGCGGCGGCCTGAGAATGCATGTGGACAGTTATAAATGAGCCAGGGCAAAAGTGTGATTCATTAATTTTACTTGGCATCTTTTGTTTTGTTGGTGTTTTTTTTTTTTTTTTTTTTTTTGCTTTCGGTTTTCTGTTGGGCTTTATCGCCCCTTAGGTGCGATACACTTGAGGTGGCATTAAAGGTTAAGTATACGTCTTAGCAACAGTAAAAATGCTAAGCCTCAGCGAAATTGACTTGACAATCGTTAAAGAACCATCACCGATGCATGAACAAAAAAAAAATTAAGTCTTTGTTATAAACTCAAAGAAAAAACTGTGAAACTATCTATAATGAAAACGGGAAAATAATTAGCATCGTGAAAGTAATGTTTTGTCTATAACCTTGAAATGTATGTCCCATTAATTAATTAGTTAATTAAGATATGCTTTAAAGCTATTCGTGGATTGTGATAAACAGGCATGGTTCGCGGTCTATACCCTCCCAATTGATTGAAGTCTCTACATCAAATCGAATTTTGATTTTGGTCACAGTGTTAAATACTCTCGATGGGCCTTGTTCTTCTGAATGGGCATTTGTAACTTGACCAAATTACGCCAACCTTTGCCAAGGCAAAACCAAAACCAAACAACAATACTGAATACAAACACATTCACTTGGCTGATTTGAATAACCCGTTCTGGGGATTATCCACCCACAAAGCAGCCATAAGGAGCAGCTACATGAACAACAAACTGGGGACTTTATAGAACATTTTGCTGGACCTTTCGCTTTAGGTCTAGGTTATTTTAATGTTAATTTTCCTTTCTGGTCACTTTACGTGTGCAAATCTCTTGATGACGCTTTGCATTATGTATTTTTATTGGCTAAGCCTGATGTGAGAACAAATATGCCTGGACTTGGCTGTAGTCCATTTACAACATAGTATATACATTTATATATGTATATGTATATATATTTTATACTCTTGCTTGCATTTCATATGTACATATATTTTGCGCTCTCTGGTTCTTGTCGACCTCTAACTATTTGTGGACAATAAAACATGTGACTCACTTGAGTTATGTAGCACATTAACTTGCACTAGTCTTAAGTGCCTTTTAACCTTATTTCGTTTCCGTTTCTTGGCTGCAAGGCAATAAGGCAGCCGCACTTGTTCTTGAAGGTTGCCGCAGTGGCTGCTGCAAAATTGTAAATGCTCAAAGTGCCATTTAACCACATTAGATACTCTATTTCTAAAACGAAACTTTAATGTGGTGATGAAATTTTCTAAAGTTTTAAGGAATAAACTCGTGCAAGTAAAAAGAAAACATTTATCTTTAAAAAAAAAACCTCTAAGACTAAATATGGTAAATCTCTTTGTGATAGAGTATAGAAAAACTTTATGAGGTCTGTTTGTTTTCCATCGCCCAAGGAGGCATACATATTTAGCTAAGTGGCTACGATTACAAATGCCACAATGTGGCAATGTGCGTGTGCAGCTAAGCCACATAGATTCCCAACAAGATCTACAGTTAAGCCAAAGTTTTTCATGACATGGGAATAGTTGAGGATTTTAGCGAAAAGGGGACTTTACTTTACAATTTTTTTAAGTCAGAGTTGAGGGTCCAAAAATCGAAACAATTGAAACAATTGTGTTAACAATTAAATTAGAAATTCACAAATTTTTCTTAAGCTATTGAAACAGATAAAAAGTTATTTAAAGTTTTATGGACATTCATTAAATAGATAATTACAAAATTGAATTTGAAACTCATCCTCCTTTCAACATACGACCGCATAATTATAAACATCTTGAGCCAGCTAATCGATTTTTGATGAAACTTTTAAGCCAGCTTAAAGTTGAATTTAACGAAAAGTCAACAAGTTGTCCATAATAAAGCAATTCAAATAACTTGCCATAAAAGCGAATGAGGTAACTTCCGCTGCCAAACTCCTCTTATTTTTTTTTTCTTTTTTACTACAATACCAACATCATCTATATATGTATGAAAGGAGTGTGGCCTTGTGGGTGTGGGATGTTGGTTGTGCGATGCGGTGTGTGTGCGTGTGTGTGTGTGTGTGTTCGGCATATTAAATAATAATATTTATACGCAACAGTTTTCGGCTGCCAAAAAGCAACAAACATCATGGGTCCACATCCATATTTGATGTGACAGTTAGCTGTAAAATTCAGAAGCCAATCCGCGGCAAACAAAAATAAAGCAACAAAACTCACTGAACTATATAGCTGGGGCGTTGTCCTAAGCTACTTAGGCGCAACATTTTCGACTTGCGACCCTCCCACTTAGAATCCGCCTTTCTCACTTTCTTTTTGGGAGCCAATAGAGAGACCAGTTCCAACCTCTCGCCATTTGGCAGATTAAGCCACTTAGTTTTGGCCTCCGTTCAAGATGCGACGCCTTCGTTTTCGACGCCAACGCCAACGCCATCGCCAATGCCAACGTTGTCATTGTCACAGCGTAAACAATATTTAAATGACTTTAAAGTGTGCGCCAGAAGAAGCGGAAATTGAATTTGTAATGATAACGATGAGAGGATGCTAACGAAGAGGCGACCTCCTAGCTACTCCATGACCGACCATGGCTACAAAGTGCCGTCTTGCATTTGTCACGCTAATGCGGCGTATACTTAACGCCCCATGGAGACCGGGCACAGATCTGCCTCGTAATAAGGCAATAAATTGTTACATACATACATATACAAATGAGTGTGTATGTATTGGTATGTTCTGGTATTGGTGTTTGTGTGTAATTAATCTTTACGGCATGAATTAATTGATGTTTATGCTGCCGCAAACGTGTGAAATTTAATGGTAAACTTTGTTTACTGCGTTTGTGTGTGAATTAATCACAAATTGCATTTATTGTTGTTGTTGGGAATTGGAACACAAAAAGAACAAAAGAATACAACACGTCAAAAGCAAATGGCCAAAATTCGTTAACTTTTTCAATTAAGTTGTCGATCAAAAAGATACCCAAGACACACACGCACATTAAAATCAATAAAAATCAATCATACGCAGTGTTAGCAGGTAAGACTAAAAGGCAAAACGTGCTGCATAATTTAATTTAAGGCCATAAAAATGGCCCAACATGAAAATATGATAGACATTTAGTTCTTAATAGCCATTAAAAGTGTTTTATAAAATAAAAGTGATGGAAATTCAAGCAAAATAAAGGCCTTCAACTTGAGAGTAGATGAAGCAGATAACCTGATCATTTATAACCAGAAAATACTTGGCAAATCGACCATGTGAATTGAATTCCAATGGCTGCAAATGGCAGCCAGGATTTCAGAATTCATAAATTATATTTGAATTTCTATGAAGCAAAAAGTGTAGAAGTTGTTAGGTTTTAAATTTTAATACCACACTTTAAAATTAAAGTCTTGAAATGTTGTGTTTCAAAATGTTTCTCATGTAGCTTCCATAAATTTTACATGCTCGCATAAATCTTATTTTAATTTTGGAATTTTCTCGTCCTGTAAAACACACTTGCAAATACATACACGAAAACTCTCTCACACACATACGAAGAGTATACTGAGCACTGGCATATGGCATATTTCATAGAATAATAAATTGCAGTTGAAAATCAATTTTCGTTTTCGCCTGTTATATGCAGAAAATTCTAAGGACTCCGGTTTCCTATTTAACGTCCGTTAGCCAGAACAGGAAATTAAAAATCAACTCTTGGGCCCCCATAATATGCTTGGCAAGAAAAGTGTGAAATTATTGTAAATATTGTGGAACAGCATCACTGCAACTCAATCACATGTGAAGCCAGTCAAGTGCAAAGAAGCTGGTACAGGGAGAAGGGGATATGTTGATGATGTTGCAAGCAATCAAATAATTTTTCAACTATTCTCAAATTTCAGCAACAGCTGCTGACATATTTCATTGGTCTCACTTTCACTTCTTTTTTTTTTTGATTTACCATTTAAAATGAGCAATAATGAAATGCTATTACCGACCCGTATTCTGATTTTGATGCTGATTCTCATTCCATCACCGACCAAGACACACACACACACCATTACAACACCTGTCTATGGCATAGCCTTATGGACGCTTCTCTGTACTTTTGATGACAGCAGCAACAGCAGCAAATCAGAAGTTTTGCTTAGAGAGAAAATGGAAAAACTTTTGCACGTACAAAATCTACTTTCTATTACACATTTCGTTTTTCTCTCGTTTTTGCAATGTTTGCTCTTTTTTTTTCCCAGACTTTCCTTTTATTTTCTCAGTTGCTTCTACAATGCTGAAACGTTGTATTCAATTTGTTTTGGGTAACAGCTTGGCATAAGTTCTATTAAATAATAAAGTCGATTTGCACGATGTTCACTAAAAAGTAACGAAAAAAAAGTAGAAAATATTCAAAAAGGATAAAAGAAATTCAATGTCTATTCATGCCGAAGATTTTTCACTCTTTCAAAGTCTCAGTTTGAAATTGCAGAACTGATAAATCAAAATTAAGTCTAAGCTTAAGTATTTAAAATAATATCTCAAAACAAATCTTTGCTTTGTAGTTAAAGTATTTAAATAGATATCTCAATTTATAAATCTGTCAAGTTTCTGTCAACTTCTAAAGTGTTTTTTCATCTTTTCAAACCAAAAGCCCACACTTTATTCTCAAAGATAGAAATGGCTTCAAATATGTCTAGAGATGATTCGTTTTAGCCAAATCATCAACATAACTTAACATATATGGGGGATAATCGTCATCTTAAGCATTTAATATAGATTTTATGGCTGTCAGCGTTTGCTTTAATTTAAATAAATAAGAGATAAATGTCAAATGGCTGGTTTTAAGAGAATGTAAAGGAATTAACTTTGACTGAAAATCAAAATATTCATGGATATTGGGCAATTCGGTTGAGATTTATTATTGTATTTTGGTTAATTAAAAAGCATAAATATTTTAAAGGTCCCATATAATTAGAGTGGCATATGGGCAACGTTTTTATGCCGCTGGCGTCACCAAAAGGACATGCCCATGCTTAACCACTCACTCATAAATTCAAGGAGAGAAAAGCAATTTAATTAAAATTAATCTATTCCTCGTTCTTTCTCTTTTCTGCCTCTTCATCTCCTTTATTCATTTTTCTTTATTTCTTTTTTTGTTTTGCTCTTTGTTGTTGTGCCTCGAACAACTCGATTTTGATGCCTACCAACTTGCCGCAGGAAAAAGGCCATGGTCAGCATGGAGGGGCAGTTTTTGGTGCGACAAATTTATGACGATGAAATAACATACAATTTAATTGGAGCAGCTGTGGAAATTCTGAGTAAGTACCAGGGATAAGCACACATTCACAAAAAAAACACACACCCACACACACACACACACACGAAAATCGAATGTGCCATATAAACTGATATAAATAGTTATGGCCAAGTTGTTAACAAGTTTATATGTTGATGGGGCTCTTTTGCAGATATACCAGCCGATGATATTTTGGAGCTGTTTGGCAAAACATTCTTTGAATTCTGTCAGGATTCGGGATATGATAAGATTCTTCAAGTACTTGGCGCCACACCTCGTGACTTCTTGCAGGTAATGCAAAATAATATAAATCATCTTTAATTAAATCCAATTTCACTATACAATTTAGCACTCATTTCACATCGAATGATTTATTTTTCCATTGCGATATTATTGATAAGCATTAAGTATTTTGCTTGAGCGCACACAAAACACCAACACCCAATTGCCACCGCCCCCTGAGTGACGCCTTTTCTTGCACTCACATTCGATTTATTTTCAATTTTCCACATTTTTCTTGCTCACCGCAACCAACAACCGCAATCCTTTGTCATAATGAAAAATGAAATTGAATTTTTGTATTTTTCTTTATACATACATATATATAATTTTTCTCACTCTTTCTTTCCTTCCTGTATTCCCTTGATGGAAAACTGCTCAGAATCTCGATGCCTTGCACGACCATCTGGGCACCCTGTATCCTGGAATGCGAGCTCCCTCATTTCGATGCACAGAACAAGATGGTGAACTGCTGCTCCATTATTACTCCGAGCGTCCTGGACTCGAGCACATTGTCATTGGAATCGTGAAGGTATT
Source organism: Drosophila insularis (assembly GCA_018903935.1). Lineage (NCBI taxonomy): Eukaryota > Metazoa > Arthropoda > Insecta > Diptera > Drosophilidae > Drosophila > Drosophila insularis. The sequence goes on from JAEIFP010002295.1 coordinate 7,887,841, forward strand.
AGGAATTTTCATTTTCAATTTTCCAACCGAAAACGGTATTATTCATTCGCCATCCGCCATCCACACAGGCTGTTGCATCAAAGCTGCATGGCGTTGAGGTGGAAATCGACATTGTCAAGAGGAAAGGTGAACCAATCGATGAGGCTGAGAAACAACGGGCTTTGGCTCGCGAACAGCTACAGCAGCAATTGGATACCACAGCGGAGGCGACAACTCCCCGGGACTGTGCCGCTGGAGCAGATGCCGAGCGGAATAATAATCAGAATGCCAGCAACAGTATCAACGTGGCCAGCAATAGCAGTAACATCAATAACAACAACGATGGCCAACAGAGTAGTGTCCAGTGTGAGGCAGGTAAATGCAATCCAAATAATTTACCAACGAAAGTACATTTAATTATTAAGTAATTAAGACAAGAAGTCATTCAATGATCAAAATAAGTAACTGATAAGTTATGGCTAAATGACTTTATTCCATACGTTTGAGTCGAATGTTTTTTTTTTATAAATATTTCTATAAATGTTGTTGCCTCTTGAAAGTCAAAAATTAGTTAAAAAGTCTTTATTTTCTACTTAATAGTTCTTATGGCTCTTATGTTTAAAAAAATGGCTCAAAAATAATAAAAACCAAAAAGTGCGGCTATATATTTCAAATCTGTTTTAAATAGTTCTTTACCCTCTTTTATACTATCTGAATACTGATTGCTTTTAAAAAATGTGCCAAAAAAAGCTCTTTTAACTTATTTTAAACCATTTGGCCACAGAATAGAACAAAAACTTTATTTCGAGTCTCCAAACATTTTTTGGATCACTTTATTAGATTATTTTAAGTTGTGGCTTATTTTGTTTTGAATCCAGGGTCCTCTTCAGGCTTACCTCTACCGCAGGATAGCTTTGACTGTGATGGGGATAAAGAACAGAAATGTTTGCGTCTACTGAAAAACAAAAGCGATGACATCGAACGCTATGACCATGTGCAATTCCTGATACGAGAAATCAATGTGGCGGCCAAAACGCAAGCGGATGCCAAAAAGGACGAAGTGGCTGCCGCCAGCAACGATGACATGGATTTCCTATGCGAAGGTAATGGATAGACATTGACTGAATGCTCTACTTAAGCTAATTGGTCGTTTAATCTGTTTCTCTACCCTTCTCTTTTTTTTCCTTTTGGTTTAGCTCCTCTAATATCACCTGCCACATTTTGCAAGGTTTTCCCCTTCCATCTAATGTTTGATAGACAAATGAAAATTGTGCAGGCAGGCAAAGCGGTCTCACGTGTAATACCCAGGTAAAATCGGCGTTCTAACGGTTATTTTGTGGTTAGTTATGAGCCATTGTTATCGATTAGCATTATTTACCACAAGGTCAACTTACTTGTCTAAACATTGGGCATTGATTTTATTTTCTATTCCTCACACACACACACACACACACAGGGTGGCCGAAGAGAACTGTTCGTTAATAGAAGTGGTTGAGGCCATTCGACCCCATCTGCAGCTAACATTTGAGAATATTCTGTCCCACATAAACACCATCTATGTCCTGCAGACGCGACAGGGAGCCATGAGTAGCCGGCACGAGCAACGCTTTCTCAGACTGAAGGTGAGTATGTCCATAGAACGATGGCCAAAGGAAACCCAAAAACAAAATATGAGCAGCTTACGCACAGCCGCGTCTGAGCATTAAAGTTAATGCCAAACGATTTTCTAGCGGCCTGCCACAAAATGCAGCATAAAAATCAATTTTATTATAATGGTTGGAACATTTTGATTTTGCTTTGGCACAGCTTTAATATGGATTTTGTTATGTCCTGTGTTTTTTTGTGTGTGTGTGTTTCAGGGCCAAATGATGTATATACCAGAATCGGAACACTATCCAGATCGTATACTGTTTCAATGTTATCCAAGTGTAATGAATTTAGATGATCTAACCAAGTAAGTACTTTAATAATATAAAACTAAAATGGCATATCCTTTATAAGACATAATCGCAATCTGCCTATCTACTTTAGATAAGAACAGAATTATTTTAATAAAAGGACTAAAACTAAGCCTTAATTGTTGTTGCCTGAAATAATTAGTACTTTTAAATGCTTTTAAGCCAAATTAGCTTAACAAGCCGTTTAATTTGAAGGCAGTAAACAATTTTCCCTTTCAGCTACTCTAAAATATTATTATCTTCTTTTGGTTGCGTAAGCATTTCATTTAAAGGAGTTTTTAAGTGACGAAATGCGTCACAAAAACGTTATTTAATGACTGATGAAAAGCATTTTACATTTTCAGCCATTTTGAATGGGGATTTTCCATTTCCATTTTCCCATCAACCAAAGACAATAGCCTGAAATGGGAATAGGATGTATTATAGAAAAACCTTATGGTTGTATTTATGCAGCTAAATTGAAACAAATGTGCCTTTAGCTCGCTAAATTTATAGGTGACATTAAAAAGACCTTCTGCCAGCCATACCCCACATCCCCCTTCACCATCCACCACCAGCTGCCACTCCCTTTTAGCGAGTATTTCATTTTATGTGGCATTTGGTGTTGCTATTTTTGCTCACCAAAATGAAATTTAAAAAAAAAAAAGCAACAACAAAAAACAGACTTAAGCAAAATAAAAGACATGCCATTTTTTCTGTATTCTAACTTTATCCTCCCTCTCACCTCCCTTGCCATTACTACTACTAAAGCAATTGCCTGCCACTTTTCTTTGTTTTCCCATTCAAACCGTAGAAAGGGACTATATATTTCCGATGTACCATTGCACGATGCGGCCAGAGATTTGGTTTTGCTCTCTGAGAAATTTGAGGCGGAGTACAAACTGACCAAGAATCTGGAAATGCTGACGGATAAGCTGCAGCAAACATTTCGTGATCTGGAGAGTGAAAAACAGAAAACGGACAGGTAAAACGGGGGGGAAAAAAAAATAGAAGCAAAACATTAAGGTGAAAAACCATAGCACGCTGTCAGGCGCGAAATTGAAATTACTTGGCTATTTCTTCTGCATTTGTACTGTCATCCTTATATTCATTCTCGTTCCCATTCTTCACTCCTCTTCTTCTTCTTCTTCTTTTGCTCAATTCACTCTCATTTCTCTAGGCTCCTCTACTCGGTGCTGCCCAAGTCTGTGGCGAATGAGTTACGACATCAGCGTCCAGTGCCACCCAAGCGGTAAGCCAGCGAATCCCCAACATAAATACCAAAATGATTGCCCCTACTCCTACTGCTCTTGCCCTGCCCTGTCCATGGTCTGCCTGCATTTATTTATTGCACACATATTTATTTCTGCTCCAGCTACGATTTCGTGACGTTGATGTTCTCGGGCATAGTGGGCTTTGGCCAATATTGTGCCGCCAACACAGATCCCGATGGGGCCATGAAAATTGTTAAAATGCTTAACGAGCTCTACACAGTCTTCGACGCCCTTACCGATTCCAAGCGCAACTTGAATGTTTACAAGGTAAGTGCTGAGAGGGGAAGACCTGACTGAATACAAAATGATTGTCAGACACTCAAAGTCAAAGTCAGTTTTAATTACAGTTTTGCAATTTTCCATTTTGCAGGTTGAAACAGTCGGTGATAAGTACATGGCTGTTTCGGGTCTGCCTGATCCTTGTGAGGACCATGCAAAGTGCATTGCTCGCGTTGCTCTGGATATGATGGATATGGCAAAGAATGTGAAAATGGGCTCAAATCCAGTGGTAAGAAAACTAAAATCCTAAGCATTAGGATTACTTTATGTATAAATAATATTTAATTGTCAAATGAAATGCCCACAGGGGCGTATCTCAGGGGAGTTTTAAACATATGAAATGTGTATGTAAATGCAGGAGTTTAAAAAGACCAATTAGAGGCAACTTTCATAATCGATTTCAGGTTTCAATTTTCAATTTAATTAAACATTAATTGATGATTTTCTATTTAAAACAAAAATGCATTTAAAACTTTAAAGTGGTCTTTAAAATACAATATATGTATGTGTTAATATTTGGGTTTACAGTTATGCTTTATATCATAATATTTTAATATTGGCTTTCAAAATTTAAGGATATACAATATTGCCAAGACTTTATTTGAGTTAAGTGCAACGTAAACCAATAAGCAAAGTTTTAGAAGAGTCTCAGTTAAACTTTGTAAATTTTACACAAAATTAAACAGTGCAAAAGTGTTCATATATACATATATATCTACACTTGATATTTACTAGTTGTACAGTTTATGAAGCTTTGCCTGAGTGAATATATGTGTTAAGCTGAGTGAGTGCATCAAATTTTCCAAAAAATAAAGTTTACAATGTTCAAGTAGCAGCAGGGCTTGCCGTGGCATCATTCTAATTGTGCACATTGAAAATAGTTGAAAATTGTCCTTCTCAGTGCCTGTGTGTGTGTGTGTGTGTGTGTGTGTGTGTGTGAATTCGTGTGAGCATGCAACTTGAGCTAGCTCGCGCAATTTGTTACTGAATGAGCATTCAAGGAGCAACAGCAACAACACCAACTCAATAGCGCATAAATTTCAATGCAGCACTCTCTTCTCTCTCTCTCTTTCTTACCCACACATTCTATCTCTGTCTGACTGCCTGTTAGTCTATCTCACTTTTGATTCAAGTATAAGGATTGGCTGTCAAAGTGCACGTAAAATATTAACAACTTGTAGCAGCAGTGTACTAAACTGTAAAAAAGTTGCCTCTTACCTACCACTACGCATGTGGAAAAGTTTTCGTTCTTTTTTTTTTTTGGGAAAAAAAACTTTTTTTGGGGTATAAAATTGCTAAAATTGCGAAAATTGGTAAAAAAAAAAAAAATTAATTCAAAATTGATGACACACAATGTCAAAGGACATGCAGGCGAGTTGTCTTGTGACATACTCATGGTCGTGTGTACCATCTACCCCTGCCCCTCTCCCAGTCCCTGCCTCTGTCGCTGTCTCTGTGGGCCTTGCCATGTAGGCACTTGACCGTCAGCCGTCACCAGAGACGTTGTGATGCGTTTTTTTTTTTTTGTGGATTTAAACACTTTTGCTTTGAGTGCTCAAGCTTAAAATACACTGGGACACACACACACATAGCCATATATATGTGTATATACGTGCATAGAGAAAGATATACTTGATCCAGAGGACGAGGCCGAGTATGCGGATTCCCTTGCCCCACTTGATGGCATCCTTCACAATTACAGTATTGTACGTGTGGACAATGCTTGTGGCTTGTCAGTCACTTTTGTGCCTGAGTATGTGTTACTATGTGTGTGTATGGGTATCCCTGTGTGTGTGTGTCATAAATACATACAGAAAGAGAGAGAGAAAAACATCTCGTCCTCGAATGCTCATGCTCATGTCACTTGGCTTTATTGTAAAATTCGTTCTTACTTTTCCTTTCTCTTTTCTTCTTTTTTGTGGTTTTTTTTTTTAATATTTTTTGCTAGAAATTCCATTGCCTTTTCGTTTTCGCATCTTACTTACTTCAAGAAACCATGTGGTGTTGTATGTATGTGCTCCAGTCATTCATCTCTTTAGCCCACACTATCCCCACCCCTCCTTCCCCATCACAGACTGACTGAGCCTGGGTAGTGCAGTCAACTTTTGCGGTTGTCAGTATTTCAAATTTGACTGATTGCTTTTGGTTATGTAGCCGGAAACACATAGTCATCGTCATCTCATCCTCATCCTCATCCTCATCGTCGTCTCCGTCATCGTGAATATTCTTTTGGTTCTTCCTTCATTTTATTTGCTACGTTCTGTCAGACTTACTATATCGATAGTGAAATTTACTTGCATATTAATAGTCAGTCTGAAATGCAATTAACAATCACGACCAGAGAGACACAATTTTTATCTCCAACTTTGGTAATATTTTCGATTATGGAATCAATATTGTTGTTGATGAATATGTACACGTTGTTGTCAATTAAATTTTAAACATTTTAATTGAAATATCTTTAGAGTTTGAGGCACTTTAACTTTAATCAACATGTGATTTCTTTTCATAATAGGGTTACTTATCACACAACCCTCGCAACTGTTGCATAGTGTCCCACTGCTGGCGCAGCTCTGTTTTTTTTTTGTCATTTTGCGCTTCATTAAATTTTGTGAAATGAAAGAAGAGAAGAAAGCAAAAAAAACAACAAGCTATCTCAATGAAGGCCAAGGCATTTATCGAGCCAATTATGCCAATGGAAATGGAGTTTATTCAGGGCAAAAATTGAAAAGAAAAAAATGTACTCGTTTGCTTTAATTATTGTTGCTGTGTTTTCTCGGTTGCTTTCTACGTTCGCAGTCAATAAATATTGATTCGATTGTTCATACTGGAGTTTTTCCAATATGCTTTATGAGTGCTCTCCCTTTCTCACTTTTGCCATAGAATAAGTTGAAATGAAGTAAATTACTGTATCGAAAACATGAAACAAAAAGAAGAAACTCTAAATTAGTTGAGTAGTTTTTATGGACCCGTCTAAGTGCTTCACAATCATCGTCATCAAGAGAAACAAAAGCAAAGCATAAAACAAAGCTAACTGACTTTTTGTTTGTTGCTCCAACGACTCCGGGCATCATTTATCAAAATTGCATTTTTCCTACTGACCATATGGTCTACTGGCTACTAGCTACTGATTTAATTTCGTTTACTCTATTTTCCGAAATGGATTTGGCCAAAGTTTTGTTTTATTTTTGTTAGCCAAGAATTTTTTGTGTATGTTTTTCTTGGCTTGGTTTTATACAATTTACTTTGACTTATTTCCACATTTCATGGTGGCTCTCTGCTTTATATTCTAGCAATTAAATAGTTTCATGTAATTCCTCGGCGTTTCACATGTTCACACTTGGCTAGGGCTTTGGTGTTGGCTTCGTCACCTAGTTACATACTTAGCAACAAATGGATGACCAAGATTTAGGTCTTTGCTGCTAAAGCCGCAGCTCATTTCGCTTTTAAAATTTAATTAAAGAAAACTTTTGGCTGCTGCAACTTTTTCCAAAGTAATTGCTGGAGAAGTTTTCGTTGGTTTCACTTGCTGGAATTGTGATGCGGTTGCCAAAACTCTCCTTGGCCCTTCAATCCCTCAGATAGAGACAGAGAACTTGCTCCTTCAAGTTTATCTACGAAACAGAGAAAGTTTATTAGCGCATTATATAAGTAGAGTGTTCGGACACTTGGTAAACTTTATTGCTTAAAGAGCAGATTTATTTTCTAATTTTTAACTATTGTTTATAAAATGAGTTCTTTTTTCCTCTACAGCAAATCACCATTGGCATCCATTCGGGCGAAGTGGTGACAGGCGTCATTGGCAATCGTGTGCCACGTTATTGTCTCTTTGGCAATACCGTTAACCTAACAAGCCGCACCGAGACGACCGGTGTGCCCGGCCGTATTAATGTCAGCGCGGACACTTATCGGTGAGTCTACTATTGGTTATCTAAGTTGATCGAAGGGACATGCTTGACCATCATAGGATTCCGATTCATTGCTGACTGCCAGATAGGCAGCCACTGCCGCTTGTTTGGCCTCCTCGGTGATGGCTCCATCCGAGGTTGCCACAAAGGCAGCAACCGCAGCCTTTTCTGCATCCGTCACTGGTTCCAGCAATTGCCCTTGATTCTCACTCTCATCCTCGCTCTCGGCACTGCTTATGGTGTCTAGTCTTTGCATGGCATTTGTGAGTCCTTGCATGGGTTTGTTGTTCCTAGCTTTGTTGGATGTCGTTCGTTCCTCTTGCATTGAGCCAGGCCCATCCAATTCCTCTGTAAGGTCAATATATCGCTGCAGACGATTGGGTAATCTTAAAGTGTCAATACCACTGGGCAATTGATTTTGCTGTCGCAGGACATCACGAATATGACATCTGGCAAAGTCAAATAAACAAAATTAAGCAATGCAAAAAAAATAGGAACAACAATTATAATAAATCTAAAATAAATTCCTTTTCATGAGAGTAACCATGTTAGAACAAGAATTTACTGCAAAAAGTTGTGCATCAGATAGTCTGACTTAGGGCCACGGTTCATCCTTTTTTTTCTGTCAACATTTACGGCATATTTCATAAATTAATTTAAGTTTCACAAAAAAAATAAGCTTACATTGAAAGGAAAAAAGGGAGCAAAAAATCGCAGAGCACAGCAAACTTCATGTGCTTAAAACTTTTGTTGTAACAAAGAGTAGAAAAAAAAACTTTGGCCGAAGGTTTCCTTTTTTTTTTTTTTTGTTGTTGTGACACACGCAGTAAAGAAAACTAAAGGATGAAGTTTAAGTAGCGGATATTGTGCCTTCTTCTTTCTTTGGCTCTCGATTTAAGCCCCCCGCCATCACTCCGCTCGACATTCGTTCGCCGGCAATCAGATCACTTTGAGGCCACACTGAAAGCTTTTAGAGGGGCACAAAAAGTTCATGGAATAGGTATGTGAAGCATGGAAACAGGCAAGTGTCTGCCCCAAAGTGGTACTAACAAACAACCGCCGAAAAAAAAACCTGGCCAAAAAGTTCTCTTCCCAAAAAGCATCCAACGCACACACAAATTGGTGTCATAAAATTTCATAAAATACAGTAGCAACTTAATGGCATGCTAATCGCCTGTAGACGATGCCGAAAAGCACTAAAAATTCTCAACTTTTAAGCAGGAATTTGTTGTTTCCTTATTTTCATTGCAACGGCTCACCTTTTCAAAAAAAAAAAAAAATGTTTTCAAATTCTTGTTGGGATTATGAGAATATAGACAACAAGCAAAATGTTAGATACTTTTTAATCCACGTGGATTAAGTTTGAGTATGCGGAAACTATAAAAAGTCCAAATATTTATAAAGTTGATTAGACATGCCAATGGGTTAGTGTTTTTTAAGCCAAAATTGCAGTATCTTATATGAAAAGAGTTTGAAAAGAGTTAAAACTTAAATGACCTATGAATCTAGCACTAAGAAAAAAATATGTGAGCTTTCGTTGCATATTTGGCTTTTGAATATATTCTTATGAAGGCAAACTATCCAACTAGTGAGCCAAAAAAATGGCTCTAAAGAGAATTATCTATGGATACACATCTGCAAATACAACAAAAAGATGACAATTTGATTGCAAAAAAAAGGGGCAGAATGAAAACTTTCAGGCTCGAATGTTCTTTGAACTTTATCCTATTCGTTTCCTTAAGTTGTTGTCGGAAATAAACTTTCGACTGACATGCGTCTGTTCCTTTAGTGAAATCATCGATCAAAGATTGATTGTCCACTGTTTGTTCTTGGAAAAGCATCTTCCATTCGATTCGCCAATTGGCACAGCACAAACATTTGGTGAGAGAAGAAAAACATATACTTGGAGGGGGGGAGAGAGAGAGAGAAAACAAGCAAAGAGTCAGCAAGCGAGAAGGGTCAAACTTGGTGTACATTTTGTGACGCGTTCAGAGAGCAGAGAGCACACAAGCAGATGAAGTCAAATATTTGCATGGCGGCATCGTTGGGGAGTGCTCGGCAAATAAATATCTATATATTTGATATAGAGTATATATAGAAGACATATGAACGGCAGCTACAATGTCTTTCTATACGGGTTATTATTTTTTTTTTTTTCTTGTGACTGACAACATTATTAAATTAGGCCTGCTAGTAACTTGCCGCTAGTAACTTGCCGATTAAATACTAATCAAATTTGCCAAGAAATTCAATTTAATTCATTAACTTTAGCTCTAACCAGGGGGTGGTAATGGAAACTAACAAGCCAAGCGGGCAAAAAAGTTCTTGGGGACCAGACATTGCTTGATATGCTTAATACATACATAAAGGAACAAGCAAAACTTGCATTAACTAAGCCACATGACAAAGGCAGGCGAAGTTGTCAGTTTGGCTAAGCAAGAAACCCCAAAACAAAATCGTTTGTCAAGTTGTCAGTCAGTCAGTCAGTGAGCCAAGCAAGCATACAGTCAGCTGCTCATCTCCATCTCCAACTCCAACTCGATGGACCGACCTTCTTCACCAACTCTTGTGTTTATTTCATTTTTTGGGCTTATCACAAAATTCGGCGTCCGTAGAAAGTTAAGCAAGCGTAGCGAACCCAGAAACACCAGCAATAGAAGACTAAGCCAAAGTAATTGAATAAAAAGTAAAACTTATTTCAGACGTCAGTACTTTGAGTGCCATCAACTGTCTTTCTTTCTTTCTGTGTGTCTGTCTGTCTGTCCGTCACTCTGACAGTCCTTCCCATTGTTAGTCACAAAGTCAAGTGCTTAAATGAGAATTCTCTCTTCTTGCTCGCCAGCCAAAATGACAGTTCAAAGTTGATAATTACCGGCATAAATGTCGTAGTGTGGGCACACCATAGACCTGCTCATTGAAAATGATTTTGTCCATCAGCAAACGTCCATAGCGTTCGAAGAACATTTCGCGCCGTACTGCGTATAAAATGGGCTGGAAAAGAATTGAGATTAAAATGAACAATAAAGCCGATAAAAGTCTGAGCAATGTTAAGTTCTTTCAACTTTTGTTTCATGTCAATCAAGTTAAATAGTAGAGACTAAGCCATTTCTTTAGGTTATTATGTTCTCAGATATTTTAAATAAATACGCTGTATACTCAGTCTCTATATTTTAAACTAAATATATTTTAAACAAAAAGCATTAATTTAAAAACTTCCAGATCACCTTCAAATATTATTTTTGCCTAAAACTTTGAAAAAGCATTAATAGTTAACACAGGCATAAATTAAACTTTTAAAATAATTGGACTGACTTTTTCAATCTTTATTCATTAAATTAAATGTAATTGCAAAGTGTTTTGTCTCTTTAGAACTCATTAGTTTGCTTGAATAAATGTCTTGGTAAGTACTAGTAAATTTGAGTGTATTAATGAAAGGAAGAAGTGTTTTTTTGCAGTACTCTTTCGCAATTGTACTCACCTTGAAAGGCATTTCAATCATGGTTACATTACGCAACAAAATCCTTAGACACAAAACCAGTTCGCAACTGTAATTGCGACCGTTCTCAATGAGTTTGTCGAGCAGTGATATAATCACAGAAGCTCCACCATCGGGTGGTTGCGGTGCAGCGCCATATCTGTAATGATAATGGGTAGAATATATACATTTGGATGTAAAGGACTGAAGGCACGTATGTGGTTAGTTGCCCTGCGGTTGTGTGTGTGTGTGTGTGTGGGAGAAAAAGGAAATGATGGAAGTGCAGGACAAGGAGCTGAAATAGAATTTGTAGACGACATTGTTGGTAAACGGGTAATAATGTTTAGAGCACTGATAAACGCCCCCACACAGCCAGCCGCATACAAAGATATACAAGTGCAAATGAAATAATAGACAGACATGGCTCGCGGTTGTGTAGTTGCTGCCCCTGTCACTTGCACACTATCATATAACCACACACACACACACACACTGAGATAGACATGGCCACAAGAACGGACAGAGTAGACGGACAAACGGGCGGGAGTGTGGACAACCGTGCGTATACTTACTGTATGTACAATACAATATATTTACACATGTATGTATGCATGTATGTGTCAAGAGTTGTGTGAGGCAAAATCGCAAATGAACTGCAAATTGTGGCATGTGTCGTGTGGCATTGGCAAAATGGCGGTAACACAGCGTCACTTTTTAAATTGAAAATGTTTGTCACACGAAATATATTACATTTTATATTTGCATATTGCGTCTGATAAGCCTTATAATTTATATGTTTTGTTTTGGCATCATTTAAATATTGTTCAAGTAAATCAATTCCGCTCACGAGCAGAAGCATTGCACACTCTATTTATGGGGCAAACGAGAGGGCATCAGAGTGAGAGTGATGCTCAGAGAAAGAGACAGGCAGAGGTCGCCAAATACATCTGAACGTGGCAATTTGCATATTTTATGAGGCAATTTCCAATAAAATGCAGCAAAGCGAAAAGCGTAAAGCAAATTAAAACACACACAAAAGAGAAACAGAATAAATGTATCTAGTGAATTTCGCAACAGCATCAAAAAATCAAAAGCAATAAGAGTGAAAACGATGCTCCATCCAATGTCTGGCAGATGCAGGGGCGGTTATTTACCATCATCAATCGATTATTAACAATAAAAGGCAATATAAATCTGTCCAGCATGCATGTTAATCTGTAATTAAGGCCATTTTGTAGCCAAAAATATGAGGGTCTATAAAAAGGCTGCCACACAACATATGTGAGGGAAGCTCCATAAGGGTCGTCCATTAAAAGGCAAATTCAAGCCCACATGAGCAGGGATAATTAAATTATAATTCAGATAATTGAAACTTTAAAAGTTTTTTTTTCAATAAATTCAATCAATTTACCACTACCAGAATATTGTCGAATTCGTAGAACTTTTTGTAATTTAATTCAAAGGGTAATCAATCACAGATTAAAGTTCTTTTCCACACAAAAAATAGTTCAAAGTTTTCAAACCAACTGGCATTTCTTAGTATAAAACTGATTGCTCAAATCGCTTTCGTTCATGGCATGGAAAAAAATCAATTTGGACATTGAAGAAAAATGCGCATCTCTGTATATTGGTAAAATATTTCACATCTTTCGTGCTCACGATGCGCCCTTTTTGGCTTGCAATCAATTGTTTGCATTTTATGCAAAAATTCCTTTTTCATTTTTGGCATTGCATCAAAAATTGAAAACGCCAGAGCCAGATACAGATTCATAGTAACAGATTCCATTGCCCAAGTAAAAGAAGAGCAAAACAAAAATTAAAACAACAAAAAAAAACAATAGCAATAACAAAATACGAACTATGACAAGCTATGAGGCGTGGCAGCAGATGCACCAGACAAATGCAGCTACAACTAAAAAGGGTCGCGCCAGTTCAACTTTGAAAATAATAAATGGCCAGGCAACCAAAAAAACTAGTGGAGAGAGTGAGAGTGAGGGAGAGACTAAGTCGCAAGTGGATTCAAGGGCATCGATAGAGGGGTATAAAAGAGATGAGGGGGCAGCAGCAAAATAAAAAACTTATACGAAAGTTGTGGGCGTTTATATATAAATTTATGATTCTCCTTGTTGTCTTGCTGCTTCAGTTGAGTTGAACTAAGCTGCCACCGACCATGAGACAGAATGGAGACGCTGCTGAGGCTGCTGCCTTGTGATGCAAATTCGCATTGGCAACGACCTTTTTCTCATATATTTATGATGATAATTCCGGGCTCTTGCCACGACTTTTGACTTGTTTACGCCGTCCACTTGCTTATGCTAAGCGTCTTGTAGTTTCTTTTTGCTGTTGCATTCATTGCGGATGCGCCAAGTGCCGAACGCTTTGCATATTTCGCGCTAATTGAAGTACCTTGCTTTTTGCCTACATTTGCAATTCTGACTTACCTGAGCAGTATGAGCAGTAATTCCGGAGAAGATGCTTGTAAAGCAATACGCAAGGGTGAAGAACGTCCACAGGACTCAATGGGCACATCTATAAATCTGCAAGAGTGGGAGAAAAGTGTTTGGTTAAAATGTCAAAAAGTCTGTTGCTTTTAGGCCACAATTTGGGGAACTTTAATGGACATTTACAGAGTTGGCTTTAATAGGCAGATAAACGACACCCTACAGCATACACACACATACACATCAAAGTACCTACACTGAAGCAGGCAAATACACTTGAAGAAAATTATACTTTTTAGATAATCGATCGATAATTTCATAGAAAATATTAAAATAAAAAAAACATGCCAACAAAGCAATTTAAATGTAAGCTGCTTTTCAACCCAAATGTATAAGCTCAGCAATTTTTATATTCCATTCTTGCTTAGGATTTATCTTAAGTGTAGAAGCACGTACAATTAGTCTGCTCGCTTGTTGCTTGCTTCTGCACATTTAGCCAGCTTCTCAAACGTCTCCTTCTCATTCACTTTCACATGTAGTTGACTTTTTCGTCCCCCCAGTGTAGAAAAAAATCACACTGCAAACGTTTTCTAGATACCCTAAATACAGATTGGTCTTTTTTGTGACATTTTATCAATAGGATTTTCCGTTTTAAGTTATATTAGCTTCTAATTTCCTCTATGATTAGGCATGTCTTTTTTTTTTATCTGTTAATTATGCTGATGAAAAATTTCAATATACCCTGAGACTATTGAGCACGAAAAGCTAAAGATATGTAATATGGATTTTTTTTTAGGCTTTAGGTTGTCTTCTCCATTCAGGCATTAGCATGTACAATGCACTTAAAGCAGTTTGCGATACTTTGGAGAGACACATACATATACACACACACACCCATGAACATTTACTCGTACATATTTGTGTGCCTACGCATAAAAGTAGGCAAATAAAAGACTATGAAGCAAAACAAAAAAAAGAGAAACCGCAATAAACCGGAAGCCACTCAGTCGCATAAACGTACACACATACATATGTATGCAGGTGACTCTCTCACACTTGTGTATATTAGGTAAAGCAGGCGATAAGCATATTTTGAGCCACCCACGCCTGCAAATTGCCTCTGCGAATTCATTTGCGTTTTATTAGAAGCGATAAAAGCGTGTGACATGAAGGATCAAGACATTTGCAATTGCTACAAGGCAACAGCAGCATCAACAACGGCAACAACAAAAGCAACAGCCCCAATAAGTAGGCAATGGCAAATGGATGCTTTTAGCCATCAGCTTATGTAACATCCGAATCCAAGATTTTCGTTGACGCAAATCAAACATTTACAATTTAACAAGATGACTGACAAATTAAATTTTTTTTCAACAAAAACCCCAACTCGTTTTGAAATTTATTGCCAACAAAGGAAAAAATCAAATCAAAAAAGAAAAACATTAAAGACTCATCTAGGTATACTTGAAATCAATTTTACTTTGAGTTATTTCTGAGCAATGCATGTTTCAGTTTCATGTATTATTTAATATGTTTCAATTTCATAATCATTTTTATACTCTGACTTCTGTCAAGTATCTACTATGTACATATGTATATGTATGCGTGTTGCCAGTTTCTTTCCTTCATATCCAGTGATTTATACAGTTTTAGGGGCATTTGGCCAAAATATTTATTGTCACATTGTTTGGCCTTTGTGTCTGCAATTCTAATACAAACAAACACACAAACACACTTACGCTCACACATATATGTTTAGAGCTATTAACAGTCGGTGCTGTTTGCGTGAGGGCTTCATAAATGTCGTCTTAATGTTTTGCCAGTCAGTTTTTGTCTTGTGTTTGTATAAGAATATATGTTTATACATATGTATGTCAATGTATGTATTTTTTCTTGTGGTGCGGTATGGCGGTGGTGTGTGTGGCTGTGGGCGTGTCCTGGGCTAAAGCTTTGTGCGCTTATTACACGCATTTTTGACTTTAATCCTCCGGAGTGCTGCCAAACAAAGCCAAAATAACAAAGGTTTGCATTGCTGCCAGTTGGTTTTCAGCTTATCGCTTACACCCACACCCACACACCCACACACGCACACACACAAATGTTCATAAATCTCAAGCGAAAAAAAAAAAACAAAAATGGAAACAACAAGAACGAAAGAGAACACTGAAAATGAGACAACCTCCGTGCTGAAATTCATGTTGAAAGTGAAAATCTTAATTATACATGACACACACAGAAGCCCGAGGAGCCAAGCATCTGTTGTGATTGAGAGTCGTAGCGGCCATTGTTTAAATTAATGTGTATACATATGTATGTGTGTGCGAGTAGTAACTGAGTAACTGAGTGTTGTATATGTATGTATATGTAAAGTGTCGCCATCTTTTACTCAATTATGGCAGGCACACACATACATACATTCACCACACAATGGCTGATGTAATATGTATTAATTTAATTAAAATCATTTTATATGCAATTTGTTCTGTTTTCTCTGTTGTTAGTCTTCGCATTTCTCTCTCTGTCTCTCTCTATAGGGTTATTAATGGGCCTCAGTCTGCCTATTACTGTTGTATTTACTGTAATTGTGGGCCATGTTTTGCAATGAATTTATGCATTTAAAATGAGTCCCAGTTAAAAAATTTCAGGTGTAATTAAAAAAATATTTATTTTTATAAGTAAATTCCATCTTCTATTAAAAAAAGGTGCTTGCATTTGCCACGACCCCAAAAGTTGACCATAATTGTAAACAAAGTGGGAAAAGAAAGTTGCTATACACACTTTTAAAGAAATTATACATATATATGAAGAGCTGCTATTGTTGAAATGCAGATTCCAGCAGTTAGTTCTAATTTGCAGCTGTTTTTAATTTAAATATTAGCTAACTTCACCTTACTTGACAAATAAAAAGAAACACATTAAGAGTTGAAAAAAAATGAAACAAAATCTTGGTAAACAATATTTTCTTTTTCAGATTTTTGGAGCAAAGAGTTAACTAAGCTATGTCACAGCCAATGATAAAAATAACTTTAGCTTTCTATTAAAATAACTCTTAGCTATGTCATATTCCATGAATTTTATTTAAGAATCAAGTTAGAAAAGTTAGAAAGCTTAGCACACAGACACAAAAGCTGAATGCTCTGTAGAGTCAATTAAAATGACAAAGACTGTCGATTTATGTCATTTGAGGAGAGACATTCGTTTCGTCACGAATGACTAGTCAAAGTTGTTGATATTTTTGTTGTTATTGTTGTAGACTTACCTGAGTTGCTTCTCCTGTTCGTAGCGCGGTATGAAAACGGGTAACACGAGCCTCTGCCGTGTGGCATGCTTCAAAAAGTAAACCATAGCACGAACATTCTCATGCTGCAAAGATAAATTGAAAATCATTTATTATATCATCTACTGATACGTGCATATGGCTCTATATATCTACATATCTGTATGTATATAACTTTATGCTTGCCTGATTCAGAAAATCACTACGCCATCCAGCAATAAAATGTGGAGCATGTGGACCAAATAGAGCCCCCAAAAATATACGCTCAAAAGTCTTTTCGCATTCATAGATGGCCACTGGGGAAATGATGGAGGAATGGAGAAAAGTTTAATTATCCAGTAACAGGATTTCTATGGAAATTTCATTCCACAAAAGCAACACAAAAAAGAACACACACACACACACACAAAACTAATTACTCAACTGACTTGTTGCTCGATCGTATATCTTCTTTTTTTTTTGTAGCAATTTTTACTGGTTTTTTGTTGTCGAAGTTATGGCAGCGGGAACAAACAACAACAAAAAAATCATCTAAGGCATGAAAGGAAGGAAAAACTAATATGACAGCCATGAGAGCTGAAACTTGGTTTTTTTTTTTTTTTTTTCTTTTCATGATGTCCGTCCCATGATACAGGCCCGTCATTAATTTTGTTTTTGTAGTTTTGCTTGTTTGGTAAAAGTTTATGCAGCATTTTAATTAGACATAACCACAACACTCTGGCTGGCAACCCTTTCAGATACTTTATAAGTTTTACGATGCAGCATGAAAGCACTTAGTAACCATTTTCTTAACGCAATTTCACTTGGCAATTAGCAGAAACACGTGATTAAAGTAAAACTGCCTTGCCTTGGCAGTATAATAATCTGATGCGTTGCCATAAAATTCATTAAAACAAGCAAAACAAAGCGCCACGCCCCAGGGCAAGGACACAAACACACTCACACTAACACGCACACGCACACGCACATACACACACATATATACATATGCATATAAATTAAATTATTTAGTTGGAATGACTTTGACTTACCCAACAGTTGAACGACCACCTCCGAGTCGCGTACTCCCCAATCCCAGCAGGTGCGCAACGCAATGTACAGAATGTTGTGATACTTGCCCATGAGGCATACCTAAGGGAGAGTAAAAGTGAAAGCAAAACTCAGATGAGAGAAGTTTTTTTCATCAAAATTTCAAATTAATTACTGCCCAAAGCCTTTTGATCAACACGAAAAAGGGGTAAAAAAGAATATTAAACATTCTAACCAAAAAGTGCATATTATTTTACTTTAAATTTCTGTGGGAATTTTGATAATTTAGGAACTAAAACCTTTTTTTCACCTGTCCATTGTCTTCCTTGGCCAGTCGATGATAACGTAGAGCAGCAATCACGGCCAATGCAGCAACCTCTTCGGTTGGCATATTCTGTCCCTCACTGCAGCCCTTGATAATGGCACTAAGATGATCCAGGACATCGCGACGAGACTGACGATCCTGCAGACCATTACGTGTAATCTGCTCAAAGGTGTCATTGAAAAAACATTCAAATATATAGTCCATGACCAGGTATCGCCGTGGGGCCTTTGGATTCTTCTGATGACTAGCCCGTGACCGGAAGCCGTAGAAATGACGGGGCAATGGCAATAACAAATACCACGTCAATTGTCGTTTTAATTGACTTACGAATTGCTGAAATGCCTCAAGCAACTGGGAAAACATATTACAAATCAACAAAGTGTAAAAATCCACATTGATTTAATTTTGTAACAAATTAAGTTTTACAATTGAAATTCACAAAATACGTTGTAAAGACTCCTTGCATAAAAGAGCAAATGAAGTCAGAGAATGAACAGTTATTTGAGGGTGGAAGCGTAAGCATAAAGAGAGTGAAAGGTCTTTCTCTCTCTTGCTGGTGTGCCTTTCTCTTTTACTCTTTATTGATTTTTTCATGCTGGCAACGATGTACACGAAAACTATAAATATTCAAACAACAAATATAAACAAAGGAATCACAATTGAATCGCCGGCAATCAAACATAGCAGAAAATACACTTCAAGCAACTATAAACTTAACCAGAGAAACGATTTGTTTTTAGTATAAATTGCAATTACCGTTCTAAATAAATGTCTTTCTGTATTAATGCTCCCATTCAATAGGCAAACAGGTGTCCGTTTCATATATCTCTCTTCAGCCTCAATCAAGCTCAATTCTTCAAGTATTCTTTGAATCAATTCAATTGAATCAACATCCACTCGTTGCTTTAATGCCACTTTAAATGAATTTCGTTTTCATTTATTTTCTTTTTTTTTCAATTTCCACAAGGTTGTTGAAAACAAAATTTTACGCACAAAGAAATTCACCCGCGCTCAAGAGCCACCAACCAACTGAGTCAAAACATTCTAATGCACAGCTGTTTACCTGCTGTAGCCCACCCCCCAACCTACACCACCACCACCCTCCCTTGCACGATTCCATCTCGCTCGCTCTCTCTTTTATTTCAATGCACTCTTTGTTTTGTATTCTCTTGTCTTGCGATTTGATTCAGCTGACATAAGCAATTCAATCAAGATGATTTTCTAAATCATGCATGGTATTTGGAAAACTACAATTTACTCAATGGGTATATTGAATACAAATAAAAGATGGGGAAATAGCTTTTATGTCTTAAAATTTGTGTTGATTATTTAAAGCAGCTTCAAAAGTAAATCAAACTTTCCCATTCACTTATAATCCTTATAATCACGTCTAGAATTTCATTTCAACATTTTGAAAAACTAAACAGAGCTTTTCCGGGCCATTCAAGAATAATATCTCATCCAGTATTTTTTAAAATTATCGGATCATATGCGAGTCATTTTCAAATCCTCTTTCCATTTAAAAGAGTCATGAGCTTCTCTTCTTTTTTGTCCCCTTTATATGAACCATTCTTTTAATCAATTTAGACAATTTAGATTTAGATCTACTTTTTGTTATTCTTTATGGAAGAGTCATTTTTGTGTCAGTTTTAATCAAGTATGAAAATATTGAAATTATGCAACATTACCGATCAAAAACTATATGCACAATTATAAACGCACCTTGGTATGTTTTTAATCTTGAAATCCATAAGGACCTTAATATATATTCGGCAAAAGTTAGATTTCATAGACTGCAAAACCACCTAAAATCATTAGCCATAAGTCTGCTTAATAATAATAAGTAGAAGAATTTTAAAAATTTATATATTAGATCTTCCAGATAGACTTCAACTCATTTATTTAACTACTCATCTACCTAGAGTATATGTATAATAGTTTGACTCTATATTTCATGCATCTTCAAATTTACTGACAAATATATATTGAATAATTAATAATTTTTTAGAGGACAAGAGTAATACAAGGAGACTCGTAAAGGTGATTTCTGATAAAACATTCTTCTAAATGATTGGTGGATATATTCAAACATATATTTCTTCTATGAGCTTTAAAATTATATTATGCTTATGTTTTTGTATTATGTTTGTTTTTGCTCTAATCGGTACAAAATAATTATTATAAAAATAAAGTAGAAAAAACGTTGAAAAAACACAAAACTTATTAAGGAACTATTTCAAACGGAAACGAATCTGTTTTTATTAGGCCCCTGGATTGTTTTATTGCTTCTTTCGAGTATATATATATATATATATATATAGACAGGAACATTTAATTGATTTTAATGCTTGATCTAATTTTAATTGACAATTTAGGCCAAGAATAAATCATAAACATACATACATATGTACTTGTGAAAAGGCCTAAGCTGGATTTTACTTTTATAATTAACAATTACGAAAACTGTCACACAAATATCAAATAATTAACCCTAAATCAAAATTAATTTTGTTGGCTTTTACATCCGTTCTCTACAAATTGATTCCTTGAATTAAGTATATCATATAATTAAATCCTTTCATCCTTAGAAATATGTAAACATTTATGACAGGAATTTGCAGAAAATTTTAAATTTACTGAGGCTTTAATAAAATACTATGATTATGTAATAGACAATTTAGTGTTATTAATTTGGTATAATACATAATATATCAGCTTATGTATGTAAATAATTATTATACATATTAGAGAATTCCAGCTGCAATTAATTATTTCACTCAATGTATATTAAATTTTCCCCCCCAATGCAGATATTTATTTATGTCTCGTTGACAATTTCGGATGAATGTTGTTTACTTGTTGATTCATTATATTTATTTTCGGTTTCGCTTCGGCATATCGATATTTAACATGAATTATTCATTACCCGCTGGCACCCAACATTAAATCATTTTGTTTACAAATTAAATATTTGGACTGACAATTAAGCAATGTGTAAATATTTAAAAGCAAATGGTAAATATTAATTAACAGATGGCTAGCCTAATGGATGTCTTATAATAATTATATAAATTACATACGGGAACACATAGGAGAAAGCAAATGTTTGCGCAAAATGTATGTGGGAATGAACGACCCATAAAGGAAATCCACAAAACAGCATCCAATTAAGTGTACTACATTAAATGAGAATTCTTTTACTGAATTTTGCTTGCTGATCAACTCATTGCTAATTAAAAACTTTTGCCATCGGCAATAAAATTGTGGCCATATGCCGGTTAAATGTTTCAATAATATTGAATTAAATGTGTATGCAATGTACACACACACACACACACACACCAACGCATACACATTAGTGCACTTACAATATTGCCAACAACAACAAAGTCCTCGAATTCGTGCTCAGATAAAATGTTGCGGTTGTTCAATGCGGAAACGGAAATGCGACCTCAACCAACAAAAATGAAATGCTCCCTACTGTCGATGTCGTTTTGTTTTTTCGTTTGCCTTGTTTTCAATGTTTTGGCTGCTGTTACTGACAAATTTGTTATTTTATTGTAGATTCTTTCAACCAAATGGCAATTCCACTCGGCTGTGTGTGGATGTCATAAATTTTGTGTGTGCTTCAGACATAGGATCCAATATAATATAATAAACAGGCATTTGCATAACTTTACGACTTGAAGATGCTACAATACAATGTAGTTAAAGGCATCAAATAGTTATCATATATGGGAAAATTATAATTTTATTTGGATTGAGTCAATGACTATTAAAAAGGTGTAAATGATTAGTCTAGTTCTTTAAGAAACTTAGAGCTAACTTTGATAAACTTGATCATTGTCAACATGGATGGACATTAAAACAGTGTATGCTATACTTTTGATTGGTCCATTAATATGGCTTTTCCAAAGATTCATATATATTTTTACTACCCCCATTCGTAACGTAGTGGATTTTCTAGGATCAGCAGCTCATAAAATATTGCGAGTCCCATAATTCAAAACTCAATGTTCAAAGGTCTGTCTCACATAATGTGTTATTCTCTTGCAAAATGGAAAGAGATTTATGTTGATAAAAGCCAGCTCTATATGCACTTTGGTGACTTTTCAACAATGCAACTAACTGTATACCCTTTCTCTGGCTCTCTTATTTTAGACTACTATGCCAGGAGATCAATCAGGATGATTCGTTTCATCTGGAATATCGAGGCCCCGTTATCATGAAGGGCAAGCCAACGCCCATGGATTGCTGGTTCTTGACTCGTGCCAGCAGCACAATTGCAAGTGGAAGCGGAAGTGCCAGCATGGGCACAACCAGCGGTAATGGCAGCTTGGATTCACCAACGGCCATGCCCAGCCAGCGAATGACTCATGCAAGTGTCTCACGTACATCGTCCGGAGCAGGAGCTGGTGCTGGAAGTAGTGGTTCTGCTGGGGCAGCAACGACAACTGCAGTTCCAAGAGATACATAGGAATCGTGCAAGGATTCGTCTTGCTGCTGCTGAAATATCCTGTAAATTTGCTACGTGCGTGCTTCTGTCCTGTTTGTCCTGTCTCATGTCGTCCTTTTCGTACAAGTCGACCACTTAACCACTTCATTCCTATGGCTTTGCATTTGTCCTGCAGTTGTCTGCCAGCCTGCCTGCCTGCCTGCCTGGCTCTCTGCCTCCTCGTCTTGTGCGTTCTGTGCATGAGTGTGCGTTTGTTGCCACTGACACATTGCGGTCGATGTCGACTTCGAAGGAGCCCAAGGATCATTGTGCAAGGTAATTTATGTTAATGCTCTTCTCTATCTGTAACTACTCAAGTATAGATGCCCGACCACTTAGGCAAGTCATTTTACAAGTGATTTACATTTCGTTAGCAATTACTTCTTCTTAATGCAGGCCTACCCACATAATTTATTACATATTAACTGCTTCAGCTTCAGTAGGCCAAGTTCGTTACGTTTATCTGTTGGCAAAAGTTTAAAATATTCCAAATTAAATGCTACCCACATAAAAGAAAACGTGACCAATGCGAGCCTTTGAATGTAAACACTCTTGTCAGTTGGCCATAAACTAGATAAGTCCAAAACAACTCAATATAAAAGCCGTAATATAGCAAACAGTTAAATGTCTATACATACATACATACATACATATATAAGGACAAGCCAGATTCAGGCTGAAGCAAACAAACTCTATTGGCTCTTGCTGCTGCGGGGGTCTTTCTAAAAACATTTTGTGTCCTACTTTGCCTGGTCTGGCCACAAAATATATTGTCAACATTTGCCACAACATTTTTTTCTGGCGCTGCTCCCAAAGTCAAGTGAAATGTTCAACGAAATGAGGCCAAAAAAAAATGAAGTAAGTAAGTCGTCTCGCCGACTTGGATATACCATACACCAGTAAAACAAATATTTTAAATTTATAATAACCAATGCATTTTCGTATTTTTAAAAAAATCTGTTTGCATGCTTTTTAGAAGCATATCTTAGTATTTCGCTCACTCAAGCATTCGAGCACCCTAGCGCCCCCACCAGCCAACGGCTAACTCCGGCCATATGGAAAAACGTTTATATGCATAACTTGACTATTTTTATTCTGATTTTGATCAAATTTGGTATTTTGCTTGATATTAGTATCAAATTTAAGTGTGCTAAATTTGATTGCACAAGGTAGAAAATTACGGGAGATAATCGAGTTTTTTCAAATTACGGGGGCGGAGGGGGGCGTGGCAAAATATTTACACATCAAAACTGTGCGCAATTACTAAGCAAATATTTATACCAACTATGGTGTCTCTAGCTAGAATAGTTTTTGAGTAAATCGGTTTTATTTAATTTGCGGGGGCGGCAGGGGGCGTGGCAAAATTTTTACAAATACAAAATGTGCGCATTTACAAAGCAAATATACATACCCAATTTTGTGTCTCTAGTTGCTATAGTGTTTAAGAAAATCGGTTTTATATCATTTGCGGGGGCGGTAGGGGGCGTGGCAAACATTTGAAACAAACTCGATAAGCGTACATATGACACGAGTCTACATACCAAATTTGGTGGCTCTAGCTCTTATAGTCTCCGAGATCTAGGCGTTCATACAGACGGACGGACGGACGGACGGACGGACGGACGGACAGACGGACATGGCTAGATCGTCTCGGCTGTTGATGCTGATCAAGAATATATATACTTTGTGGGGTCGGAAAAGCTTCCTTCTGCCTGTTACATACATTTTAGCGACTTTAATATACCATTTCACCCTATGGGTGTATGGTATAAAAAAAGCGAACAGCGATAGAGAGATTCAAAAGTGGATGAGTAAAGAAGTCATATTGCATTTAGCACATACTTCAAGAAAACAAATATTTATTCTCATCGATAAGAAAGCAAACATTCTATAAATTACTTTTATTTTTACAAGCAAAAAGCCATACAACAAATATCAGTATTTAATTCTTAACACAATTTTATTTCTTCATCATGCAATCGTTTTAGCCGTTATTAAAAGATTTTTAAAATTTTTTATTTCAAAATTTTGTCTGTTTTAATTTTCAAAATATTTGAAGTTTGCCTACGGGGAATAACCTTCCCATAACAATGAGAAATTATCAAAAGTAATAATCATAATGTACATAGGTAGGTACCTTTTGAGCAAGTTTAATGAGACTTTCTTACAAACTTATTAGTTTTTATAGAGATACATATATATAAATATATACAATTCCTTATCATTATGGTTCGTCATCTTTATTACTTTCACTTTATTAAATTTGCAAATAACCCGTTTTATACGGACACATTTCAACAAAAAGTTTACTATACATAACACTTATAACTTGGCCCACACAAAAGGGGGATGGGCTGGCCTAATTTTCATTTCGATCTCGTCCATTTCATATGTACATATGTATATGTATGCATACATATTGTCATAGTTGTTTATGGCCTTAATATGTTCACATTATCACCACAAGGACAACAAGAACAACAGGGAGAAGCGTTAAGAACGTTGGCATGCAATTTGATGACTTGGAAGTTGCCTGGCATTGATGATGATGCCAAGTGTGTGATTTGTGTGTGTGTGACGTGTATGTGTGTGTGTGTGTGGGCATTAACGAGTGCTCGTTAGAAATGGATTAACATTGATTAGGTTTTGCCCAACCAATGAAATTATGCCTAATTAAATGAATGAAAATGTCTACCAAATTTAAGTATACACAGATATTTGTTGTCCTCCATTTGTGTATTCTTTTTTCAGGACTATTCGTTGAAACTTTTACAAACTTTAAAAATAAATAAACATATCTGCAGATTACATAAATTATATTCTATTCAATAGACTTACAGGACAAAAAAAAAAAGAAACAGAAAAGTTGGTTGGCAATGAAGCATCCGGTTCGCGGCTTTTCCTTCACCAGTTTTCCCTCATTACTTCTATTTAGTCCTTATTTATTATTCACATCCGGCCTATTTATGCAGAATGAGGGTTTTTCTTGCGGCATTTTCTTTTCAACACTTCCTTCGTTTGGTTTACGCCAATTGCTTTACATTTATAATTAGACTCAAACGAAGACTTCAAAATTTATGATGAAAGAAATATTGCAAAAGATTTTCAATCGATTTTAGCCAATGAATACATTGAGAAGACCTGCATCAACACATTTTTAACAACAATATCTATTTATCAAACATTTGCCATGCACAAATAAACTAATGTACGCTTGTGTGTGTATGTGTGTGTCGGTGTGTGCGAAAGTTTTTCTTTACATTTCCGCTTCAATGAATGGAAATTCATCCTCATAATGTTAGCATCGGTCTCGCACAATTTCCGTTTCCTGTTTCGCTGCTACACAAAACCGAAATCCAAATCCCAAAACCAATCAAATAAATATATGTTGATTTGTATATATTTTTGCTTAACTGAATACAAGGACAATTTTGTTTTTTTTTTTTTGTTTTTTTGTGTTATGTATATTTCTGTGTATGTTTGTTTGCGACAATGGAACAGGGCGTTCAGTTGCTTCTTCAAGGCCAGAATCTTATTAAAAATTTAGTGACAGCGGCATTCAAAGTTTTTATACCCTGTATATAGACGGGATAAAAGGGGTATATTCAAGACTAATGATTTATATGATTCCCTTTATATCATCCAATGAGATTTTTATAAGTGTAAAGATTCTTTAATTGCTATTAACTAAAAGAAAATTGCTCACAATCAAAGGAAATACTCACCCAGTGTGCGGCTTATCATTACAGCCCTCTTGTAATAAGGGGTATCATGAAGTTTTTGCTTTGACTGCCGACAAGTTTTTTTCCCATCTGTCTCGTCTATACAGAGACCGTGCTTTTTTTTTTGTGCTCATTAAAAATTCATAAGGATGAAAATTATGATTGCGACGAGCCGACGATAAAATGTTCTAAAGTATTTGAAAGAAAAGAGGAAAACGGCCAGTGAGTGGTGTAGGGCGACCTTTAATCCTAACTTTATATATACCTATGTAATAATGATAATATTGCTGATTAATATTTTCAACTTATTATGAGCAAAAATTACGTATACGCATGGAAAGGGCGTGGATAAAAGATTACAGATCTCTAGTGACATTAATTGTGTATATTTTGGACCCTTTTAATGAAACACTTTTCAATTAATGTAAATTTCTTCTATGTGGCAAGAAAAACTTTTTGTTTAGTGGTTTTGTTTAAGATTAAACATCGTGTTCATCTGAATTGGCTTCACCAAATCAGATTGACCAAAGAAATATACAAAACGAACCAAAAACATAAAAACAAAACTAAGTCATAAAGATTCATATGACAATTATTGCTTAATACCAAACAAAACATGCATCCACACTCTGTGGAAAACACTTAAGATTGTAACAGCGGTGCGGTATCAAGTAGCCAACGCTGAGCATGAAATATAAACAATTTTCAACCCCCGAATACGTGGGTGTGAGTCGCACTAGAATAAGATCCCCTAAGAACAAATGTCGCCTCCTAGAGTTTAAGAAATCATTTATATACACAACACTTTTGTAAATAAAATCAGTTCATATTTTGAATTCAACGAATGAAGATTGGGTTATTCTTTGCTTCGCCCGGAATCCCTAATCATTTTGGTCCTTCGAGTAAAAGGAACTCTGTAGTTTTCCCCCACCAGTGGTAAGAGACTCAGAGAATGAATCAGCTCCTTAAAGTCTGGATTCTTATGCAAGTGTAAATGCTAAGATCAGCTAAAGGTAGCAAAATTAAAAACTCTTGTTTTCCCCCACCAGTGGTAAGAGACAGAGTATAATATAAAAGCAACATATTGCTTAATAAATAAAAAGTGCGTGAGACCGAGTATATAAAGGCAGTTTGGCTAAGTCGAGCAACTGCAATAATTTCGGCAGCGGTAAAAAATATAAAGATATAAAGTTGGTGTGTGGCTAATCCGAAGCCCAGATATATATAAAGTGAAAAAAAAAAATATAAAAATATAAAGTTGGTGTGTGGCGTATTCGAAGCCCTAATATCGAAAAAAGTGAACTAGATGTAGTTGCAAGTCGGCAACTACCAACAGCAGCAGAGCAACAAGATACATAGCTGCAAAGAAACTGAAGAACGTGCAGTGGCAGTATAAGAAATTCTGGTGCGATGTCCGGCACCGGTACCGCCTGAGCCCATAGGCCCTGGACAACAGCAGCTGATCGAGACGTAATATAAAACAAAAAGGCAATCAACTATCGCTACGCAGCGGCAGACAACTCTACTTGGCGGATAACAGTGGCGAACGGTGTCTACAACAGGATCATCAGATAAGATATAAATTAAAATAGTTATAAATATTTTTTTATTATTATATACTTATATACTTATACCGGTATCCTAATATATGAATAAGACAAAAATGTTTCCCACAAAAACTGAAAAATTATTAGCGAAGCAGCACGAGTTGCATAAAAGGTTAAAGAAGTTAGGAGAGTTAGATGCCACTAAGTTAACTAGCAAGATTCTTAACGAAGTAAGTGAGATACAGAAGCAATGGATCAGTTACCATAGCCAAATGCTACAGAGTGGAGTAACCGACCACCACTATT
Organism: Drosophila insularis; assembly: GCA_018903935.1. Classification (NCBI taxonomy): domain Eukaryota; kingdom Metazoa; phylum Arthropoda; class Insecta; order Diptera; family Drosophilidae; genus Drosophila; species Drosophila insularis. The sequence continues at coordinate 7,915,835 of JAEIFP010002295.1, forward strand.
TCACCGAGGGAAAATATGAGGAAGGGTTAAATTTAGCAACCAGTTTAATAGCCAAAGGAGAGCCAAGCAATTTGGAAGACATTGAAGCAGATGCAACGATGTTGGAGAGTTTTGAAGATAGCAAAGGAGAGTCACGCCGGGATGCGACCTCCAGTAATGAAAATGCTAAGGTTAACCAGGATATATTTATGGATAGAGTCCGACAGCTCCAGGATTATTTAGATATGGTAACCAAAGATTTACGTACGATAGACAATAGAACAGGCGAAATGTATATTAAGAAAATAAAATTCTTGTTTAGGAAGGTACAGGAGTGCCAGGCTTATACAGATGAGCTATACAGATATAATGAAACGTTTAAAGAGGTCATAGAAGAATTGGAGTTCGACCTTCAGAATACCTTGGTAGCATTAGAAGAGAAAATAAACGATCAGAAAGATGTGAAAGTTGAGAATGTAACCGTAAGAAGCGAATTACCGGTGTTGCCAAAAATTCAGGTACCCACATTCTCTGGAGAGCCAAGAGAATGGGACCTGTTTGTAGAGTTATTTACGGAATTAATTGAAAAAAGAGAGGATTTGAATCTTACTCTTAAATTCAATTATTTAAAATCCGCATTAAAGGGCGAAGCGAGGAGCATGGTAGCTCATTTATTGTCAGGTTCAGCTGACAGTTATAATGCCGCTTGGGAACTGTTGACCAAGCGGTATGAAAATAATCGGAGGGTATTTTCCGAACAATTAAGTCGGATCGTTGATCTACCGATGATCAACAATGAATCCGCAAAGAGTGTAAAAGGAGTGATTGACATAATTAATGAGTCAGTGCACTTAATTAAAATTAAAGCAAATTTGTCCGATGAAGTTGACGTAATATTCGCACAACTCGTACTTAGGAAATTTGACAGGGAGGCTCTACAATTGTATGAGAGTCAGATTAGGAAAACAAGGCAGATACAAATGCTTTCTGATGTCATGGAATACTTGGAGCAAAGATATTGTTCGCTAAGTGCCATGAGGAAAGAAGAGAAAAACCCGCAAAAAGTGGTTTCATATGGGGTTTTTGAAAATAACTGTCCGATTTGCAAAGTTGCTGGGCATAAAGCGTATAAGTGCTATAAATTTAAAGGGTTGACACCTATGGAAAGGTATGAAACTGCCAAAAAAGTGCAGCTGTGCACACGATGCTTGAACCATTCAAGCAATAAAGAATGCACTAATGAGATGATCTGTTCATTGTGCAGTAAAGGACACCATACTCTACTCCATTTTGAAGAAATACAGGAGAGAGTTAATACTTGTATAACGGCTCAATCCACACTGTTGGCCACAGCCCTAATACAAGTAAAAAATGTAAATGGAGGATATAAGACTCTAAGAGCCCTAATTGATAATGGTTCACAGAGCACCATTCTGTCTGAAGAGGCAGCCCAAATATTAAAGTTACCTAAAGTAAAACAACATACAGAAATAAAGGGCGTGTCCTCAATAAAAGCCACAAAATCAAAATATAAGGTAAAAATAGATGTGAAGACGCGAAATCCTTGGAAAAGTCATCTTAAGGTTGAGGCGATTGTGTTGAAAAAGTTAATGAAAGCTCTTCCATTAAAAACGGTAGACGTGGATATGTCAAAATGGCAATCCTACGTATTAGCTGATCCTACCTTTAATAAACCTGGTAAGGTTGATATAATAATGGGGGTAAACGTATATACCCAAATTTTAAAAGGGGGAGTTACAAAGATTGATGGCCTACTAGGCCAAAATACTCAATTTGGTTGGATCGTCTCGGGATGCACCAAATCGAAAAATAATAAATCGGTAGTGGCAACAACAATAGATGTCACAGGTATGCAACAGCGTTGGGAGAAGAACAAAGGTAAACGTGAAAATAAATACAATACAATTCAAAAGAAACTCAGCAACAAAATTCAAGAAATAAGTCAGCATTTGACTCCTCCAGCAGGACCTCACATTGGAGGTAAGATAAAAGCTGAGGTAAAAGAAATAATTTGTCAAAATAATAAAGAAATAAATGTATGCCCCCCGGCAGGACCTCACTTTGGAGGTACAGTGAAAACTGGGGAAGAAAAAGTGGATATCCCAGTACAAAATAAGAATATTCAGGTGGCAATGGTTGAATTAAATAATGATTTTAAAAACAATAATGTCAAAATAGATTCCGGTATTCAATTGTCCGAATCTGCATTACAAAAAGGGCGGACAAGGCAAAATATTTATAAGAGGACAACATCTAAGAATAAACAGAACAAGAACTCAAATTTTAGCTATCAGCAATATTTAAAAAAAGTGGAGCAACGATCAGATTGGTACAAGTCGAAAAGTAAAAGTAGTTATTTTTTAAATTTTCCACCATATAAAAAGGCTAGAAGTCAACATAGTAATGCACATCAGCAGTGGGTAGATATCCCGAAACAAAAATTGTTAAGCATTGGGCGATATTAGTAATATGCCAAATATAAAATAAATGAAATCCAGTAGAAGAAGAAGTAAACCATACAGCAGAATTTGTAAGAATAGGAAGTCAGTTACAATCGGTAAAGAAACATCAGATTAACTAGGTTTGAGTGTCCATAATGTAACTTTACATGCTTCTTTAACAATAGTTTTCTTACTAATGATAATATTAATAAAAATTTGTATAAGACAATTAACTATAAAAATAAATTCCAAAACGTCGCATTTGGCGGCCCTTGGCAGAATGTTTAAGATTAAACATCGTGTTCATCTGAATTGGCTTCACCAAATCAGATTGACCAAAGAAATATACAAAACGAACCAAAAACATAAAAACAAAACTAAGTCATAAAGATTCATATGACAATTATTGCTTAATACCAAACAAAACATGCATCCACACTCTGTGGAAAACACTTAAGATTGTAACAGCGGTGCGGTATCAAGTAGCCAACGCTGAGCATGAAATATAAACAATTTTCAACCCCCGAATACGTGGGTGTGAGTCGCACTAGAATAAGATCCCCTAAGAACAAATGTCGCCTCCTAGAGTTTAAGAAATCATTTATATACACAACACTTTTGTAAATAAAATCAGTTCATATTTTGAATTCAAAAAATGAAGATTGGGTTATTCTTTGCTTCGCCCGGAATCCCTATTCAGGTTTTCTTAGTTGGTCTATGTAAAAAGTTAAGTTTTATTGCCTTGGCCAACTTTATTTATTAATCATTTTATTTATTTATGGTTACCACACAAATGAGGTAATGCTAGAGTTGGTATTTAATTTTTGGAATCCTATTCAAATAACTTAAATGTCTTATTTGAAATGCTGTTGTCAGAGGCAGACACAAACATTTGCCTATCGAAAACATTTAAGGCGTGGCCTTAATCGAAAACTCAACACTAATTTCAATTAAAGTTGTAATGAACGCAAACAGACTGACAGAAACGCACCATTCCGCAACAATGCCAACTGACAGATGCCGCAACCAACTAACCAAGGAACCTTTCACTATTCCTCTGACTCTCGCCCCTTCCGCCCTTCCCGACACCGTTGCCATTCGCCGCATTCCTAACTTGGGCAAACAAACGGCTTGAGCATTCATTTGCATACCCACGATCCACAATGCCACCACCCACTGCCACACCCACACCCACTTACTACAGACAACATTACCCATTGAGAGTGCAACACACAACTGGCGAATCAATTCGAAGGCAGATTGCAACAAATCAATTGAAATCACAGTTTTTTATTATGCAAAATTGAATGCCATCGACAGAAAAGTTAACATCAGCTGCGATAGTATACTACTAAATCAAAATCAAATTATTTTTAATCAATTTCACCCGAAAGAGATTTAAAATTTAGCCCTTTTCTATAGTTCATTTAAAATTTATTCATCAATTTTAAAAAAAATGAAATCATTGTTGCGCCATTTTCCTATTAAAACCAGAATATCTATAGGCAAACTGGAATTGATTAAATTCTTTATTTATTACTTGTACCTTTATATTTGATATAAGCTGCTCAAGTGAAATTAGTTTAACTAAAAAATATGCCGCTTTTAGTATCAGGCTTTTGGTCTTACTTTCCGTCTTAAAGTTCACATTATTAACATAAATTTGGCATAGAATAAATATCCCATCACATGATCTAGACTCTATACTATATGTGAGATTTTACCTCAGCACTTTCTAATATAAGCATGCCTCATTACTTTAATATTACGTCAACTAACTGTACTAAACCGATTAGTTTGTGTGTTCCAACTAAATGGAGATAATATCTATTTATTTTATGTGAAATATGCATACATCCTTTATAGAAGAGATTCATAAATGATTGTTTGTGGGCTTTACTCCTCTGTGTGCTAAAAGAATAAATCGAGCATGTAAAAGGAAAGTTTTTCTCAATCGAATACAATTTGCCGCAGCAACAGTGAAACACAAAAGCAGCGTCAATATTCCCCTTACATACACACATATACGTATATATGTACATACATACATCATACAATACACATTCTTCTTATTGTTTTTTTTTTTTCGTGGTTTTTTTTTTTCTGCAATTTTATGGTATTTTCTTTTTTAGTTTTTCCGGTTGCGCGTTAAACTTTTTCAACGAAAGCAGCATTTGGCATTGGCTTTCGTTCTGGCTTCTGGCCCTGGGCAATGGGGCGTATTGGCCACCTTTGTTCATTTGATTTGTGTGGCCATAAAGTTGCGAGCCATCGTCTCTGATATTTACAATTTTAATTCAATTTGTAGAAAATGTAAGGACGACCTCATAGAGCCACAGAATCAGCCGCAGCCTCAGTCTCAGCCACAGAGCCAGAGGCAGAGAGAGACGGAGAGGCAAAGGCAAAGCTAGAGCCACTTGCTGCTGCTATTTTTGAACATTAAACTAATCGATATTTTATGTGCAGAGAGTGCAGAGATGGCGCGAAGGAGTGCTACTGTCAATGGGTCGAGAGGGTCGAGGTAGGGGCATATACTATACATTAGATGCAAGTACATTTTAGCCATTTTATCGTCGTTGTAGTAGTCAATTCAATGACAGCTCAGCCGAAGGACATGGCAAGACTCGATCCGGATCAGCACCAGCTTCAGCTTCAGCCTGAGCAGCAGCAGTAGAAGCATGTTGTTGTTTAATTGTCTGTAAAATTGTTAAATTGCTTAGCGTGCAACTGCTGGAGGCGCCTGTCAGCGGCTTAGGGTTAACATGCATGTGCAATTACTATCAACTGACCCCAACCCAACTGACACTCATCGCCATTGTCAGCCCGGCAGTGTGGTGATGCATTGAATCCTTTCAACTTGTATTTTTCCCCCCCTCTCAAGCTCACTATACGTCAATTGAAACTTGTACTTTTGCCAGACCACAGAGAATATCTAACCCAAAAAGAGAAAACCCGTAAAAAATGTTCAACTTACGCTATAAATAATCGTTTTTGGGCACGACCTTAGAACTTTTCGGAATAGAATTTGTAACAAACATAGAGATCATCATTAGATTTGCCAGCCACGAAGTGCTGATACTCTTACAAATATTAGAAATCTGCTAACCCAATAGCGTATTAGTGTATTGGTGAAAGGGCTTTATTTGAAAATTTCTCAATGAAATAAGAATCATTTTATCTGTATGAATTTCGAGGCTAACCCCCTTGTGATTTTTGAATCTGATAAATAATTTCAATAACTTACCACAACAGGTGCTTGTGCAGAAAATTAATTTAAACCAGGATATTTAAACAATTTAAGAAATAGTAACAAGTTTTAACAAATTACTGGAATATAGATTGTTATTCCGTTCGGAAAGATTAAATTTAAAATCGTTTTAAAAAGGAAAACATTTTTTCTTTTAGGGTTTAGAAATTATCTACCATAAAATCATTTTAACTAATTTACATATAATAATTGCTCGGCTCTTCATTCCATTTGTATAATTTTTTATAGACTAAAAGACTCGCAACAGAAAAGACCAAAAGTTGGACTTAATTCAGATGCATAGATGAAAATGACTATATCTATTCATGCCATCAAGCTTATCAATAATGCATATACTTAATTTCATGCGTTGCCAACTTTCAGTCGAAATGTTTATACACTTTTAGCCCAGAGTATAAGAACTCTACGTGATTGAAATTTTCAAATTTCAAAGCGCCGACCCAGATCTGTGTATCTTTTTTATTTTTACCCCAGTTTTTGGCAATCAAAAGTTGTATGTTTCGTTGCCTTTGTAGTTTTGCTTCAGCTTCTGCTGTTGTTTGTTGTTTGCGGCTTTGCTTGGCCCACGCAGTTGGCATACCAAACAAGTCAGAAAGAAGGCAAAAGTTTCACTTTCCACTTGGGCCAGATTCAACTTTGACATTGACACTGTTCTCGGTTTGGGTTTGGGTCTGGACCCGTTTCTACACGGGGCCAGCGCTGGTGATGGCGGTGGCTAACACTATTCTGGCCGGCTTTGTAGCGTAATTGGGCGTGAAGGGTTAAATTGAATTGCATGCTCATGCTCATGGGAGCCGAAATGGCCAAAACAAACAAACAAAGCTTTGATTTTGTTTGCTTAAACCGCATTTGATGGAGGCATTACGTGAACAATCTAAATATGAGTAGTTTAGCCCAGCTTTAAAAATTACCATAATTATGCAATTTGAAATAAAGTATATCAATTATCTCTTTACAGGATATATACATGCATACAAAAATAGATTAAAAGTTACTCTAAAAAACAAAAAAACAAATCTAAAGATGCACTTGTACAAAGTACTTAAGAACATAATTCTAATTTACTTGATGGTTGATGTAAAATGAAACTTTATATATGTATATGTAATGTATTGTAAATCGAAATTTTTGTTAATATGTATTATTATTATTATTATTACTATTGATTGTTATTCTACTTTTGTGATGGTTTCTTAGGCTGAACTGTTGTGCTATCGACTTATTATGCACTGTAAATCTAATTGAAAAACCAAACTACCAAAACCAAAAACCAATGTAAGGCAAATATTCTAACTAAACCGATCAAACAAATATTGGTAAAGAAAGGCATTCAGTGTTTTTTTTTTCGAAAGAGACTTTACCAGTTATTATGTATTAGTATTAACCGTTAGGCATTAATATACATGTTTATAGGAACATTGGCACACGACTTTGATGTTAACTTCTATACAGGGGCTATTGACCAGACAAGCAAACAAATCGTTAGCTAATTTAACCAACAAAAAATAAGAAACAAAAAAACAACCGCACCAACAATTAAATTACAACAAGACATACAGTATAAACTAAAACATAAATGTTCAAATGTCCGCGGCTAATTATATATATATAATTATATACATATTAAATGTATAACCAATCACACACAGCCACAACCTACATAAGTTTCCACTAACTTCAAGAAATCTCAGAATCCATAAAAATTTAATGACAAATCTTTACCAACCAAAAAGAAAAAAAAATAAAAAAAAAACAAAAGAAAATGAAAAAAATAGCTTTATAGCTTTAAGCCAATGATTGATATTGGAAAATAACTGAAAAACTGAACTATGCACATTGTAAACACACATAAACACACACAACCACAAGCAAATAGAAATAAACAATATATATATGTATACCTACCAATATAAAGAAAAAAAAGAGAGTAACTTACTATCAGCTGAATATACTAATAAGTAAAATGTTTAGCTAAACTTATAGAACTCTATACTGATCAATAATCTAAGTATGTGTATGTTACCTAGTCGAAATTGGATATATATACATATATGTACATATATGTATCTATGTCTGTCTGCATGCACACACATATCTGAATGTTCAGTTTTCAACTCATTTGTTGTAGGAAAGTGAAAGAGAAAGAGAGCAAACAAAATTCTATAATCCAATATATTGTAAAATAATGTGTAACTAATCCTAAAACTGACTCGGCTTTCACACTCTTCCTCCCTTAATATGTGTAATTGTTGCGCATAAATAAACAATATTCAAAAAGTACTTACAAAAAACCGCAAAAAAAATTAAATAAATAAAAACATTTCATTGAACCCCAAAAAATAAAAGCAAAAAATGTTTAGTAAGTTCATAAATATACCAATTCTCACAAAGCAATCAGCAATTTTTCACCAAGGTAAGTCATGGCAAATATTCGGATCATTTAGTACTTTAAATTTCTTATAAAAACTCGAACTCAGGTCATTCTAATCATTCGGCAAAGTTTTTAATAACAGAAAAAATTGGTCCTCCCCATTTAACTTTGAATTGATTTTAATTAAAATATCACCCAATGTGGTAAATTTGAGCGGGCTGATAAATATTAGTTTGCAGATGAAAGTCGATGTAAAAATGCTCTCTATTAGTTTTTGGAATAAACCAAGCTTTATACGTATACATATGTATGTGTGTGTAACCTCGAAGTCATTTCACTATGTCTCCGTTAGAGCGATTCCAGCGATGGCCCAATCATCAATCTTCAACCGATGAATGCACTCACAACATCTACAAACAGAAAAGTAATAGAGATGCAGATATGAAGCATTGCTATCAGAACCCAATAATGCAAATAAAATATTCACCCACTAAATAGAAAAGATAATAGAACTCAGGAATAGGTTAGGAATTAAAGACATCGAAATTCCAATCAAGCAAAAGCATCCACAACCTGAGAACATAGAAACAATTTTAGTTTTAACAGTTATCTACTTACCCAAATTTTAATTACGCCGCTGGAACTTTATACGCCGACATCCGATCAGGGCAATGTACTCACAAGAACTAATGCGCTCTCCCTCAGTCGCTGCTTCTTTTATAAGCTCAGCTCTAGCGAAAGGCGGGAAAAATTTTCCCTCTTCCTTTCTCCCACTCACAAACACTCTCTCACTTCACTACCATTTTGTCTCTCACTTAAGCGCTCAGCGAATGCAACGAACGGCTGAAGAAGAACTATCTCTGACTATAGTGAGCCCTCTCTCTTTCTCGCACACACTAGTTGCACTTTCTCTCTCATTCTTGCTTAATCTCGCGGGAATTTAATATTTTTCTCATAAAATCGTTTCTTACAAGAACTATAATTCATGACACTTTAAATTTTCAATAGATATTCTGATTATTTAGTACTTCAAATTTTTTACAATTTGTTAGGGCGCTTTAAATTTTTAATAGATATTCGGATCATTTAGTTCTTTAAATTTCTTATAAAAACTCGGATTTAGGTTATTCTAATCATTTGGCTAATAAGGGAAAGAATTAGTCCTCCCCATTTAACTTTGAATTGATTTTATTTAAAACATCATCATGATTTTGTTTAAAACATCAGCCAATGTGGTAAATTTTAGCGGGCTGATACATATTAGTTTGCAGATGGATGTCGATTTAAAAATGCCATCTATTAGTTTTTAGAATAAACCAAGCTTTATACGTATACATATGTATGTGTGTGTAACCTCGAAGTCATTTCACTATGTCTCCGTTACAGCGATTCGAGCGATGGCCCAATCATTAATCTTCAACCGATGAATGCACTCACAACATCTAAAATGAGAAAAGTAATATTGATGCAGATATGAAGCATTGCTATCAGAGCATAATAATGCAAATAAAATATTCACCCACTTAATAGAAAAGATAATAGAACTCAGGAATAGGTTAGGAATTAAAGCCTTCGAAATTCCAATCAAGCAAAAGCATCCACAACCTGAGAACATAGAAAAATTTTAGTTTTAACAGTTATCTACTTACCCAAATTTTAATAACGCCGCTGGAACTTTATACGCCGACATCCGATCAGGGCAATGCACTCACAAGAACTAATGCGCTCTCCCTCAGTCGCTGCTTCTTTTATAAGCTCAGCTCTAGCGAAAGGCGGGAAAAATTTTCCCTCTTCCTTTCTCCCACTCACAAACACTCTCTCACTGCACTACCATTTTGTCTCTCACTTAAGCGCTCAGCGAATGCAACGAACGGCAGAAGAAGAACTATCTCTGACTACACTGTAGTCACTACAGTGCGCCCTCTCTCTTTCTCGCACACACTTAGTTGCACTTTCTCTCTCATTCTTGCTTAATCTCGCGGGAATTTGATATTTTTCTCATAAAATCGTTTCTTACAAGAACTATAAGTCATGACACTTTAAATTTTCAATAGATATTCTGATTATTTAGTAATTCAAATTTTTTACAATTTTTTATAATTTTTTATGGATTTCATAAAATCGATTCTTACAAGAATTATGATAAGTCTTTAAATTTGTAATAGATATTCGGATCATTTAGTTCTTTAAATTTCTTATAAAAACTTAAATTTAGGTTATTCTTAGGTTATCCCCATTTAACTTTGAATTGATTTTATTTAAAACATCATCATGATTTTGTTTAAAACATCAGCCAATGTGGTAAATTTTAGCGGGCTGATACATATTAGTTTGCAGATGGATGTCGATTTAAAAATGCTCTCTATTAGTTTTTAGAATAAACCAAGCTTTATACATATACATATGTATGTGTGTGTAACCTGGAAGTCATTTCACTATGTCTCCGTTACAGCGATTCCAGCGATGGCCCAATCATCAATCTTTAACCGATGAATGCACTCACAACATCTAAAAAGAGAAAAGTAATATAGATGCGGATATGAAGCATTGCTATCAGAACCCAATAATGCAAATAAAATATTCACCCACTAAATAGAAAAGATAATAGAACTCAGGAATAGGTTAGGAATTAAAGACATCGAAATTCCAATCAAGCAAAAGCATCCACAACCTGAGAACATAGAAACAATTTTAGTTTTAACAGTTATCTACTTACCCAAATTTTAATTACGCCGCTGGAACTTTATACGCCGACATCCGATCAGGGCAATGTACTCACAAGAACTAATGCGCTCTCCCTCAGTCGCTGCTTCTTTTATAAGCTCAGCTCTAGCGAAAGGCGGGAAAAATTTTCCCTCTTCCTTTCTCCCACTCACAAACACTCTCTCACTTCACTACCATTTTGTCTCTCACTTAAGCGCTCAGCGAATGCAACGAACGGCTGAAGAAGAACTATCTCTGACTATAGTGAGCCCTCTCTCTTTCTCGCACACACTAGTTGCACTTTCTCTCTCATTCTTGCTTAATCTCGCGGGAATTTAATATTTTTCTCATAAAATCGTTTCTTACAAGAACTATAATTCATGACACTTTAAATTTTCAATAGATATTCTGATTATTTAGTACTTCAAATTTTTTTACAATTTTGTATTTTTTTTAATATTTTCTTTAATATTTTTCTCATAAAATCGTTTCTTACAAGAACTATAATTCATGACACTTTAAATTTTCAATAGATATTCTGATTATTTAGTACTTCAAATTTTTTACAATTTGTTAGGGCGCTTTAAATTTTTAATAGATATTCGGATCATTTAGTTCTTTAAATTTCTTATAAAAACTCGGATTTAGGTTATTCTAATCATTTGGCTAATAAGGGAAAGAATTAGTCCTCCCCATTTAACTTTGAATTGATTTTATTTAAAACATCATCATGATTTTGTTTAAAACATCAGCCAATGTGGTAAATTTTAGCGGGCTGATACATATTAGTTTGCAGATGGATGTCGATTTAAAAATGCTCTCTATTAGTTTTTAGAATAAACCAAGCTTTATACATATACATATGTATGTGTGTGTAACCTGGAAGTCATTTCACTATGTCTCCGTTACAGCGATTCCAGCGATGGCCCAATCATCAATCTTTAACCGATGAATGCACTCACAACATCTAAAAAGAGAAAAGTAATATAGATGCGGATATGAAGCATTGCTATCAGAACCCAATAATGCAAATAAAATATTCACCCACTTAATAGAAAAGATAATAGAACTCAGGAATAGGTTAGGAATTAAAGCCTTCGAAATTCCAATCAAGCAAAAGCATCCACAACCTGAGAACATAGAAAAATTTTAGTTTTAACAGTTATCTACTTACCCAAATTTTAATAACGCCGCTGGAACTTTATACGCCGACATCCGATCAGGGCAATGCACTCACAAGAACTAATGCGCTCTCCCTCAGTCGCTGCTTCTTTTATAAGCTCAGCTCTAGCGAAAGGCGGGAAAAATTTTCCCTCTCCCTTTCTCCCACTCACAAACACTCTCTCACTGCACTACCATTTTGTCTCTCACTTAAGCGAATGCAACGAACGGCAGAAGAAGAACTATCTCTGACTATAGTGAGCCCTCTCTCTTTCTCGCACACACTAGTTGCACTTTCTCTCTCATTCTTGCTTAATCTCGCGGGAATTTAATATTTTTCTCATAAAATCGTTTCTTACAAGAACTATAATTCATGACACTTTAAATTTTCAATAGATATTCTTTACAATTTTTTTTACAATTTTGTATTTTTCTTAATACATTCTTTAATATTTTTCTCATAAAATCGTTTCTTACAAGAACTATAATTCATGACACTTTAAATTTTCAATAGATATTCTGATTATTTAGTACTTCAAATTTTTTACAATTTGTCAGGGCGCTTTAAATTTTTAATAGATATTCGGATCATTTAATTCTTTAAATTTCTTATAAAAACTCGGATTTAGGTTATTCTAATCATTTGGCTAATAAGAGAAAGAATTAGTCCTCCCCACTTAACTTTGAATTGATTTTATTGAAAACATCATGATTTTGTTTAAAACATCAGCCAATGTGGTGAATTTTAGCCGGCTGATAAGTATTAGTTTCCAGATGGATGTCGATTTAAAAATGCCATCTATTAGTTTTTAGAATAAACCAAGCTTTATACGTATACATATGTATGTGTGTGTAACCTCGAAGTCATTTCACTATGTCTCCGTTACAGCGATTCGAGCGATGGCCCAATCATTAATCTTCAACCGATGAATGCACTCACAACATCTAAAATGAGAAAAGTAATATTGATGCAGATATGAAGCATTGCTATCAGAGCATAATAATGCAAATAAAATATTCACCCACTTAATAGAAAAGATAATAGAACTCAGGAATAGGTTAGGAATTAAAGCCTTCGAAATTCCAATCAAGCAAAAGCATCCACAACCTGAGAACATAGAAACAATTTTAGTTTTAACAGTTATCTACTTACCGAAATTTTAATTACGCCGCTGGAACTTTATACGCCGACATCCGATCAGAGCAATGCACTCACAAGAACTAATGCGCTCTCCCTCAGTCGCTGCTTCTTTTATAAGCTCAGCTCTAGCGAAAGGCGGGAAAAATTTTCCCTCTCCCTTTCTCCCACTCACAAACACTCTCTCACTGCACTACCATTTTGTCTCTCACTTAAGCGCTCAGCGATTGCAACGAACGGCAGAAGATCTATCTCTGACTAGAGCCCTCTCTCTTTCTCGCACACACTTAGTTGCACTTTCTCTCTCATTCTTGCTTAATCTCGCGGGAATTTAATATTTTTCTCATAAAATCGTTTCTTACAAGAACTATAATTCATGACACTTTAAATTTTCAATAGATATTCTGATTATTTAGTACTTCAAATTTTTTACAATTTGTTAGGGCGCTTTAAATTTTTAATAGATATTCGGATCATTTAGTTCTTTAAATTTCTTATAAAAACTCGGATTTAGGTTATTCTAATCATTTGGCTAATAAGGGAAAGAATTAGTCCTCCCCATTTAACTTTGAATTGATTTTATTTAAAACATCATCATGATTTTGTTTAAAACATCAGCCAATGTGGTAAATTTTAGCGGGCTGATACATATTAGTTTGCAGATGGATGTCGATTTAAAAATGCCATCTATTAGTTTTTAGAATAAACCAAGCTTTATACGTATACATATGTATGTGTGTGTAACCTCGAAGTCATTTCACTATGTCTCCGTTACAGCGATTCGAGCGATGGCCCAATCATTAATCTTCAACCGATGAATGCACTCACAACATCTAAAATGAGAAAAGTAATATTGATGCAGATATGAAGCATTGCTATCAGAGCATAATAATGCAAATAAAATATTCACCCACTTAATAGAAAAGATAATAGAACTCAGGAATAGGTTAGGAATTAAAGCCTTCGAAATTCCAATCAAGCAAAAGCATCCACAACCTGAGAACATAGAAACAATTTTAGTTTTAACAGTTATCTACTTACCGAAATTTTAATTACGCCGCTGGAACTTTATACGCCGACATCCGATCAGAGCAATGCACTCACAAGAACTAATGCGCTCTCCCTCAGTCGCTGCTTCTTTTATAAGCTCAGCTCTAGCGAAAGGCGGGAAAAATTTTCCCTCTCCCTTTCTCCCACTCACAAACACTCTCTCACTGCACTGCCATTTGTCTCTCACCTAAGCGCTCAGCGCATGCGATGTACGGCAGAAGAACTGTCGCTTACTACAGTGCACGCTCTCCTTCTCTCGCACACACTTATTTGCACTTTCTCTCTCTTTCTTACTTAACCGCGCGTGGGAGTGAGGCAGTGGATGTGGTGGGCTAGTGAGAGAGTGCACTCTCGCATGCATTGAGCGACTAAGCGAGAGTGAGAGTGACGTTCTTATTAAGAAGCTGCAACTGAGGGAGCGCGCATCAGTTGTTGTTAGTGCATTGCCCCGGTAAGATGTTCTCAAGTTTTCCAACCGATCGTAGATATACATATTTATGTGTATTGGGAAACTAATTAACTAATTCGTTTTAACTTCTAAATTGAATTCAATGTATTCATCATAATGTGAATTTCTTACAATTATAATAAATTGAAATACACTTTTTACCTAGTATTAATATTTCCATCATTTCTCTCATTGTACCCACGCCGCTGGAAGTACATATTCCAAATAAATTAAATTACGCATAAGCTGTGGAATTAATAATAAGGGTATCAGCAGATCTTTGCTAATTTCCAAAAAAAAAAAAAAAAAAAACATCATGTGAACTCAAACAAACAATTTTGATTGATGATTTCAATTAGCGCACAGTGGGTTTGTTTATTCAATATAATTATTTTAATCGTGATTGAGTTTCATAATACATTACTAAATATATTTAATAATATAACATCAAGTTTATAAATAGTATATACAAGGTTCTACAAAAGGAATTTGAAATTTCTTGTTTAAAATCAACTCTCGTTCCAAAGTTGTCCGTGCTCCAATCAAATTTCCTCATGAGACTTTTGCAGTTCCTGTTGTTCTTCTTGTTCTTGCTCTTGCTGATGTTGTTCTTTAAGTTTTAGCCATTTTGCTCGTGGTGATACAGCGGCGGCTGCCTCGGCTTCTTCTTTGGCAATTTGTTCGCGTATCCAATAATTCGCCGCACAAACCAACAACAAGAGACATGGTACAAGGATGAGTAGAACCATGCCCAATGAAATGCTAGCCACACGTGCCGAATGCTCTTCGTTGCCTGTGAATAAAAGGTATGACAGAAAAAGGTGCAAGAGACAAAATAATGAAAAAAAAACAGACACGGGAGATTCAAATTTAAAATGGAAACTAAAAGAAAGCAAATGAATACTATTCTTGTTCTTTTTTGTTGTTACAGTTACTGTCGTTTCTCCTACCATTTGAAAAATGGATGAATCATAAATTAAACAAGCCACCAGCAATACCATTCATTCATGCTATCGCCCATTTGCCGTATTCAAGCGTATTTTGTATTCATTCGAGGCTAAAGAAAAACGAAGAAGAAAAAACTACTCTGTATCGCGTCTTGTTTTCTCCGGTTAGCATTGTGCTTTGAATTTGAACTGTGACAGGATAAACGCAAAATACATACTACAGATACATAAGTAATGGCAACAGCACAGCAAACAAGGACCAGCAAACCATCAACTAAAGCGGCAACAGTGGCGCGGCAACTTGTCCATCAATTTGCTCAAGATTGATTGACATTGTCGTAATGCACACAATATACATTTACCATGCTGAAGGCGGTATCCCCTAGGTGGCGGTGGGACGGAGAATGGGAGGAGGGGTGTGAGGGTTATGGGCGTAATTCAGTTCATGTGACAGTTGGCTCCAGGATTAATGTCTTTGGCTTTGGGCCATATTGCTTCGTAACAAATTTTATGTAATTTTATTTTTGCATTGCCATTGCAATTTTAATTATACCAACGGCTACTACCACAGCCAACAGGCAACAGTCAACATTCACCAGCCACAATCAAACTGTGTCATTTTGCACTTGGGTGGCGCCATAAACAATTACGTATTGTAATTATAATTATTAACTTTATGCATATGTCGTAAAATTTAACAAATTCAAACTAAAATTATGGAAACTTATTTTTCAAATCAAGTCATCTTTTGTCCTTCAATGGGTAATGCAGGACTTTAAATTCTGTTTAAAATTTGTATTACACAATAAATAAATCTTGGTTTTTTAATTTATGGTAAGTTGAAAACAACTAATTGCATTTTATTATGCCTATAACAAAACTTGTTTTAATTCTCTTTCGTTAAAGATTTATAAACAATTCTAAGCCAAAAGTTCTATGAAAATTTGAAACCAACTGGAAACAAATACCTAATTAAAGCTTCAACAAACATTTCATCTAAATAAACAATCTAATTAATGCCATGCAAATTATTACAGAAAATTGACATGCCTTTGCTATGGCTATCTTTAAAATACCTTCAAATAAAAAATAACTAAGCAAACAGAGCGAAGTGTCAACTTTCATGTAACAATTGGCATTATCAAACTACACTCAAGTCCGGCTGAAATTTAAAAACAAATTAAATGATATACGTATGTATGTAATTATATATAAACAGAAACGTTTGCTTTATATTTGGTTGCACTTTGTAACGAACAAAAAAAAATTAATAATAATAATAATGATAAAAAAATTGTAATTAAAATTTTGCTTTTACAGGGCCAAAAATGATAAATCTGATTGAATTTATGGTGAAACGAATATGCTTAATATACAAATAGCTGGGAATACTTGGTCATGGCCATGGAAGGTGGGTTAGGAAACAGAAAAATACATATACAGATATATGCATGTATTTACATAAAATCAGATACAAGATGCAAATATATTATTGTTATTATTAGAAGGAATTTATGACAGGTGGCAGGATGGGGTGTAATTAGGAAAGTTAAACAAATATCCTTAAAATTAACATTCATTTTTGTTTTTGTTTTTGTGTGTGTGTGTTTTTTTTTTGTGAATATGTGTGTGTGTGTGTGTGTGCTGGTGGAATTAATTAAACAAAAATTTGAACTTTGGCGAATAGAATTCATTTAAAAAATGGTGTATGAGTTTTAGTTATTGATTAGATTTATGGCTTAAACTTCCGTGGACTTTTGCACAGATGGAGTGGGTGATGTGGCTTGTGGCGGCGATGGCAGTCCACTGTCCTGTGTCAGTGGCTGTGTGGCCGGCAGAGTTGGAGCAGACCTCAGGGGCACAGCAGTCGCATTAGCTGTCGGACTGCTGCCAGTGGCCGTGGCCACGGCCGGGATACTCGATGGCGGTCTGCTGTAATATTGGGTATTGCTAGGCAACACTGGAACACCGCCAAAACGATTCTGGGCCGCCGATTGGGGTGTATAGTTGATGGAGCTGGCGGCACTGGTACGACTGTCCAAACCACTGAACGTGGGACTATATTGCTGCTGATGCAAATGGTCGGCCTCCTCAGGTGACATGGGCTGGTGATAGCCGGCAGGATGAACTGTGCCCGTATGTACATCGGCCTCATCGAAATCATCATCGTCCTCGTCATGTCCGTCCACCGGGGTGCCATGGGCGTCGTGTTGGTCCAGATCAGTGCCCGATGTGGAGCGTAGGGAACGTCTTCCAGACTGCTTCGGTTTCTCACCTGTTACGTTAGTTTTATTAATGTAGGAAATGTCCTTGGCTTGCTTTGAGCTAGTTCTATTATCACTACCTTCCGATGATGTCACATCCTCGTCGTTCTCATCCAGATCCCATTTCTTAGCTGGAAAATCAATTTGCGGTTTGCCCGGTAATGGTTCGTTCGTGCGATATACTTTATCGTAGGACCTACTTTTTTTCAGGGTGCTGGCATCAGTATCGCTATCATCGTCATAGTTCAAGGTACGTAAGTTGCGCGCGGAACTGGCCCTGGAACGGGGGAGCATGGGCATCTGCCATGTGGGATCCTCCTTCAGTTGCTTCTGGCGATAGCGATACACACCGCACACAATGCACAGCATCAGAGGGCAAATGACGAGAATGATAATGCCAATTGCAATGAAAGCAACCCGACGCGTATAATACACTTCACCTATACGAATGGAGGTTAGTAGTAGAGGAACATATTGAAACAAAATGGCAGGCCAATTGAGTAAACTTCTCAAAACAAACAAAAATTAAAACATAGAAAATCATGAAACTTACGTAGACACTCGGTGTAACCATATTCGGGTATATTCCATAAACCACTGGCCAAGCACTCACGACGCTGATCACCGACCAAAATGAAACCCTCATTGCATTCAAAGGACACCTTGGCTCCGGGCATGAAATCAAAACTGAGCTTACGTCCAAAACGTGGTGTTTGCAATACACCGCAGGATATCACACGTCTATTTAATATATATATATTTTTTTTTTCATTTGATTAGCATTTTCAACTGTTCACAAATAAGTTTTTACTCACTGTTTATTCTCTGCCTGCATATTAACCAATGTGTCATAGTAGTTCTTGGTAAAGTGAGCCAAATCTCGATTCAATGTCATCGCATAATCATATTGACACTGATAACATTCGCCGCAGAGTTCTTCAGCTCTTTCTAGATCGTAGCTACGATTAGTTGGGAGGAAATCAGCCGGATCTACCACATAATTGGGGGCAAAAGTGGCATTGGCATAATAACTTGCCATGCGTCCGAATTCACGTGTAAACAATGCTGCACCCACGCCAGGAACATCACGATCCGTAAGCATCCATTTGAGACCAAAGTTCGTGTGTATACTACGCAAATCGTTGAGATTTAGAGAGGCCACCTGTCCATTTGGCAGCATAAAATCGTCCAGCGGATTGAAACTCCAATTACCAAAGAGACCGGCGGTTTTATTCTAAAGAATAACAAAAAAAAATAATCACTCAAGTATATATATCAAAGGTCAGTAGCTTCTGGACTTACTATAAACTTCCACGGCAGGAATACACGACCCGTCATAAAGCCTTCATTTTCCACTATCTCAACACCAACTCCAGCATCGAATTGCACCACCACCTGAGACTGATTGAGCAGGTAAGTTGGCGTATAGACAGTCACACCATCAAAATGCTGGAACTTTAAGCTTTCGCGATCAAAATAGACCTTACGACCATCGGCCAGGACATCCAGACGATAACGCCAACGAGCATGCAGAGGACGCAGACGAACCTCAATCGTTGTGGTGGTATTACCTCGCATGGCCACAGCTGTTAGCTGGGTTGCCATAACCTGGCCATAATAATTCTCAGGCAATTGTTCGAAGCGGCCCTGAACCTCGAAGCGTTCACTCTCATCTGTACTTCTGGCCAATACGAATTCACCCAGACCATTGAAGGTATAGGCAGTTCCGTCGAAGGTAACGAAATGTGGATCACCAAAGACACCGGCAATACCAGGAGCCTGATAGGCCACACAATCCTGCGTGGGTCGACGTTCAAAGCGATAGGTTTCACAGCCCACGGCCTGTTCCTCTTGCCAAGAGCAGCATGTGTAGAAGGGACGCATGTCATGGAACCACATGGACAATGAGGGCACTTTGCTGGCCTCGTTCCATGGCATTTTACCCAAGTTGTGAATACGACGTGGACGTGAGCCCCACATTTGATCGTAGGTCAGCATCAAATAGCCATAACGATCATAACAACATTGCTGTTCAGCTCCTTGGGCCCTGTTTGTGAATTGCGAAATGTAATTAACTTTTTCCCAGTTACCAACTATTCCGTCTATTCGGACTTACACTGGGGTACCGCTGACCACGCAATGAATGGCGCCACGTTGACGCAAGCAGCTTGGATTCGAATCCTTATCACATTCACGATCCGGTCGGAAACGACCCTTGTCCAACACCGCCTGGTCCAATGTACAAGGACATAGCGGCAAGTCAGCAGCAAAGTTTCTAAAATGGCAAAAATGGAAATTTGTTTTGTTTTCAGTGTTTGTTGTTGCTTTTGTTGTTGTTGTTGCTGGATTTTTGTATGTCTTCCCCAGCTCTCTAATTAGACAGCTAGCAGGCCAGTTCGCATTTCCCATTGGCAATTTGGCAGCTTTTAATTAGCACAAAATGCAAATGCACTCCCACTCCCACTCCCCGTCTCCACCTCCACAATCATCTCAGGCATCTCTACCATCTCACCTGCGGGCGTGGCATTCATTTTATGTGAAACTTACCTCAGGAATCGGTCGTTGCGTATCCAATTATCGCACAAAGCTCTGGGCCAACGTATGCCATGTTTTCGCTCCCATTGTGGTCCCATGTACCAGCCCAATGGTATTGGGCGTGACCACAAGATACTTTAAGATAAACAATACAAAAGAAAAAATAAGAATGAATTAAAGTTTATTTCATTTCATTCAGTTGTCGAAATGTTAATCAATCCTCACATTAACCACTTTTTCTTGCATTATGTCATACTAATGTACCCGACCACACAAGTATTCATATCTGTCTTGCTCTTGTGCTGCTTTTGACATGACTTTCGCATTAGCCATTCCAGTGTCTGCCTAGTTAACATTCACGGACGGATATTTGTCTGACTTGACATTTCGCAGAAATATTTTTCATTAAGTTTGACAATTACTTGGCCATGGCTCAACTAATTCATCTGCCGTCCATCAAAACGAATATTAAACACAACAACAAAACAATGTGAGAAAATTACTCAAGATACACAAGCCTCTCTCTTTCTCGGCTTTCCCTGATATCCCTAATGGTAATGGCACCCAAAGGTGCCGTAAATTAAAATCCCCCCCCTTAAGCACACAGAAAGGCGTTTTGCCTTCGTCTAAGTTTTGTATGCATTCTATGTAAGCAAAAAGGGTTTCAGCTTAGATATGACAAGTTGGCTACACTTTCACAATGAGCAAAAAGGGTTTATGGTTATTTTATATATACACATATTCCACAAAAAATATTGAATGCTAAATCTTAAGACGGGAAGTCTTATACCAAATTTAATAGATAGAAAAATGAAGGCTTTAAAAAGTATCTTTGATTTCTATGCTCATCAAATAATTCAGTATCATTATCTAAAATCCACAAGAGGAAAATCTAGAATTTATTTGCAATTAATTCTTATATTCAAAGCATAAAGTTGGTATTATTGAGCTGCATGAAGCTAAAGTCTAGTCATCACTGAGCAAATTTTCGTTTCGGTTGTATCTTTTACTATGGCACTTTATGGCAGCTACGAAATTCTTAAACGTTAAGTGCAAAATAATTGCAAGTAGAAAAATAAAGAGAAATGGAGGGAAAAAGGCTTAAGCTAATGCAAATGAAGCACAATGTCGAGAGAAGTGAATGGAAATTAAATGTACGATTACTGGCCATGGTCATTAAAAACACATTTTCAATTATTGATTGGCTGTGGAAATGTTCAAGCAATTACACGCTGTCATAATAAGCAATCCATCTATCTATATAGATAGAGCAGAGAGTTACAGCCAGAGCAAATTGATTAGACCCTCGGGGAAACAAGCGCAATGTAATGTCTATGGCTCTATCTATGGCTTTGGTTCAGTCTCTCATCCTATGTCTCAATGAAATTGCCATGGCAAATTGAATAAAAACATGGACGGACTAGAGAATACTGTGATGCAGTAGAGAGAAGTCAATTAAAATATAATAACAGAGAGATGCTTTCTCTCTCGCTCCACCCCATTTACTTACGGGCTGAGGGCCAAGCCGGAATATTGTTCCGGTTGGGTGAGATTGATTTGCAGGAAGCCAAACTGCATGTCCGAATTGATGTTGTTGCGATTAATATAGTTGGAAGGGGTGATCACATAGCTGCCTGTATTTGAGTAACTAGCCTCAATCACGTCAATATATTCCAGTTGTGGTTCAATTTTCGTTTCACGATAACCCCACAGAGAGATCATCACATTGGCAGCGGAATTCGAGGTCAAATTGAAGGCACTCCAGGTGATGCGAATCTCACTGGGATTCTTTTTGTGCACATCATCGGTGGCAAAGAAGATTTTCTCGGTGGCAGCAGCTGGGGTTTCCACAAAGTACTTGCCACGCCATTTGAAGCGCTGCACACCCACCGATATCTGGAAACGTATATAACCCTCAGCCTTGAGGAATGGTTGGACACAAATCACACGGTTACGATCCACATAGGTGCCTAGTACGGATTCCGTATCAAAATGACAAGTAACTCGAATATCGGGATCAAAACAGGGGCCAGTTATATTAACCACTTGACCCCCCAACATATTGCCCGATTCGGGTGCAAAGGTCAGTGGCAACAAAGCAGCATCTGGATAAATAAATGAGTATCAAATAATGAGAATTTCGATATAAAAGTAATTAACATTCTAATTAGAAAATCATACGCACCAATATCCTTGTTGCAGGAACCAATTAAAATTTGCTCATCGATGCGGAAAATGTGACGACCAGGAAAACCATTGCCCCAACCACGATTAGCCAAATCTCGAATGACCATATTCTGGCTATAGGGCTTATACTCATACGCCTGTGTGCCATTGCCGGCATTGAAACCAACCTAAAATCAGATGTAAAATTTAAATAACAATAATTGCATATATTTTAACAGCAAAGCATTAATAATAATAAAATGGATTGTCAAATTTGGTGGAAACAAACATTTGGTTAGTGAGAGAAAGAAAGAAAGGTCAACGGCAATTGTTAAAATTGAAAATAATACTGCATTTTCAGCATATCATTTCATTAAATGGATGTACTCGGTTTCTGCTCTTCACATCTTTGTCAAGTGTTTAATTAAGTGCCAACAAAATGGCAACTGGCAATGGAGTAAGTAACTTAAGTACTAGAAATATATATAATACACATACATACATACATAATGCGCTTAAATAATGATGAAGAAAATGAAAGGAAAATAAAGGCAACTTACATATGCTGGAGTGCCACCCTCGCCCTTGGTTGTATCACCACCAGCCTCTGTGTGAGATAGCCAATTGAGTACAGCATAATTCCAAATTACATATGTGTAGACCTCATCAGTGGCCAGAACCATTTGGAAGGTATTGGTCTGTATAGAAAATAAAATAGGAATTAGTATCATAAGCATATGCTTCTAAGATGTATAAGGGAGAGCTTACCGTAAATAGGGAATTATCAATGCCACCGGCAAAGGAGACATTCTTCCATGTGGCGATCACCACATGTTTGGGCACAAAGGTATCGGCACCAACCACACCAGTTCGTATATCCCACATGGTACGCTCACGTACCTCAACACCGAAACGGTCTGTCCGTCCCATCAGATCGCGTTCCACGCTATTGCAGGATGAGAAGAGAAACAAAAGGGACAGATATAGAGAGAGAAATAGAGATTCGTGTGTGTAATGCGCAATCAAATCAACATAAAACAGCAAGAGCAACAGAAGCATCGGGAAATATGCAAAGTCAATTTTCGTTGCCTACTTTTTTGGCGTCTAGATTCTTGTGTATGAAGATAAATGGATTTGATGTTTGGCATATAAATCAGCATACGCCGCAGTAGCAGTCGCAGCGGCTGTTGGTTACTGATTTTTAAACGTGCTTTCCTTATATGTAGACCTATATATACATACATATGTATTTACAATATTTGTATACATTTTTGCTTTCCTTTACTTTTATTTTGTTTCGGTATTTTTCTTATGTTTGTTTATTTTACGCTCTTGTGAGCAGTTTCAAGTGCTCTTCGACTTGCCTATCGACAAACGACAGCGACAACGATGACTGCGACGTCCGACACATAGGCGACGCTGCTGCTGGCAACGTGCCGTATGATTTATATGTTTTAATTATTCATTACGCATACGCCACGTTGCCACTTTCTTTGTTTAACAGCCACAGCCGTTGCTGGTTTTGGCATATTTCGTTTCGATTTCATTTTAAAGCCATTTCTACCCTATATATCATACTTTCTGCCAGTTAATCATATATTTCTTAAACTATTATCTAAATTTTAAATGGCCAAAAATATTAAATCCCTGAGATAGAGGATAATTTATTACACAATACAAAGTTTTGGCATCTATGGCAATTGATAAATGTTAACCATATTTATTTTTCATTTCTATTTGCATTCATGTGTGTGTGCGTGTGGGTTTTTGGTCACATTTTATTGATTTCCATTCGATGCAATGGTATGCAAACATATAAATATATATATATACACATATATATTTGTTGAACAATATATGCAATAACAAATCAACAAAAGCGTCTAAGTATCTGTTCATCTGTGGATATTACTAAATGCAAGTGAGCAATACATTTGCATTTATTAGCACTTGAACAAATTTTGTGTGTTTTTTTGAAAAACACAGATTGTGCATATAAATTTGAACTGGCTTGCTATGTATATAAATTCAATTTTCGCTGACCTGTTTAACTAACATTAAGCCCCCCCCTTTCAACAAAAAAAACGCACATGATGGCAGCTCTAACATTGTGCAAAAATAGAAAGTCCTAAAATAAATGTAAAACGCAAAAGTCTGAAAAAACCGCATGCCAAATAAAAACCTCAAGCCACACACAGTAATAGAAAGAGAAAGATAGACCAACTCACATACATATTCACACACACTGCTACAGACAATCATGGAGAACCTTTCATGTGCCCAGGCAACATTTTTTAAAAGAAGATTCTTATATATTTTGGATATGCTCTTCTTTGAAATACAAAACTTTAGAAAAATTTCAATTATTGAGAGTATTATTAAAATTTAGTTAGACCTAAACTTCTTTTCCATAAACCTAACTGAAACTTTTCTTTGAAAAACAATAACGGATATTCTCTTGAATGAAATAAATTAATATTTGTCATCTTGATGAAAATTATGGCCAAATGCTTGCTGGGTGTAACCTTACAATTTAGTTATCATTTGCCTTGCCCCTTCCATGGGTTTTTTGTCTACTTTTCTATCTCTAGCTTTTTTGTCAGCTCCCGCTATGAAACTTTAAATGTCTGCAATTGACATTCCGGCACAAAAAAGGGAAGACAAAATTGTCACTCAGCCTAAAAATTGCGCGCGCAGCAACCGAGGAAAAAGTCACAGAGCTCAGTACATTTGTACGTCGAACATGTAAGTAAGATAAAAAGGCTAAAATGAGACTGAGTCTAGGGAATGAAAACCTTGAATTTACATAGACAGACTCACGAAAGCCAATATTGCAGACTTTTTATAAATGAGAAATTTTTCAATTTGTTAAAAAAAATATTAGAAGGAATTTCATTTGTCACGCTCTCATCTCTAAGTTGGAGAAACTTTTACAAAATTTTGTTCATAAGTCTTCACCCACATACAAAGTGAAAGTCGCTGAAAGTAATAGAAACTCGCATACCCATACATATATATATAGACTCGTACTTGTATGTATGCCATGACCCATCCGCGTTGGCGTTCCCCGTTCTCTGCATTCGCCTGGCCAGTTCTTGAACTGTGCCATTATGTACTTTATTGCATACATTCGGGCGTTCTGCCACAGTTTTGTTTTTGTTTTTTTCCCTCTCGCTTTCTATGTCTCGCTTTTTCTCTATTTTTTTTTTGTCTGAATTTTAGGTTAAAATGCCTTTTCGCAGTTTTGCATGAAACGACGACGGCCATGGCGATGACTTTCTCGTCTTTTGCTTTGGCCCAATTTCATCTCTGGGTGTAAATGAAACTGAAACAATGGCCATACTTAAAGAAAATGGCGAAAATTGCATGTAAGCTGCATAGAAAATCCAAACGCAAAAGGCACACAAAAGTACGTACAGTAAATGCACAAAAGAATCGGCTAAAGAAACTTGCAAATGTATAGCCCATAGCCAGAAATTAAGTAGACAATGTCTCCTTTGAGCCCCAATCAGCTGTCAGTTAGTTACAGTTGATTGCCATAATGGGAGTCATTTTCCATAAAGCAAAGGCAAAAAACGGAAGAAAAGGATAAGTACTTACTTATATGTTGGTTAAAAGGTTACTATTATACTGGTTAATGATCTAACAATTATGTTATAAGGAAGTAGTGGAAAGCGTAATTGATTATTATTGGAACTTAATTTGAAAATTGCAAGGAAAAATTAAAAAATTTTAATGCTAAATGCGGAAGATACTCTTAAATAGATTTTTCATAAACAATTAAAAATTGAATATACAAAGTTTAATAGAAAAATATGTTTGATTGATTTACAATTTGATAATTATTAAATTTTCATAAATTTTTTGAAGGTAATATTTGTATATATTACAGATTTAGAATTGAGAAACTGCTTTATAAGATTGTACCTAACATTTGAGAGGGGAAAGAAGCCAGAAATTACCTCAGAAACTAGGTTATAAAAATTATCCATTAAAAAACAATATTATTTCAACTAAAACCCAACCAAAGATTGTGACTATAAAGATTCGAAATCTTTTCATAAGCAATTATTTATACCTGTACACTTTGGTTCTTGTTATGAGGCACACAGTGTCAGTAATATTAAAAGAGAACCAAAGACCAATGTTTTAATTATGCCATGACCAACCCAAAAAAGAAAAAAAAAACAACAATTAAAATTCTGTTTGCTGCCGCTGCCCTTGACAAACAACAATTAAAAGCTCAACGCGTCTGATGCATGCCACACCGCAGATTTACACACTTGAGCGTTTAACAAACACTTAAATAACAAAAAAAAAAAAGAATAAAATAAAGAGGAAAAAGGGCGAAAAAAACTTTAACAAACGAAACTCGGCATGGCATTAACTTTTTATATGTATATATCCTCTTCTTCAGCACCTCCATGACTCCGTTTGCATGTGTAATTAAACGTGAGCTCATAATGAATGAATTTAATGCTCAAAGCGGGCAAAGGATAGCAAAAGGAAAGGGGCCAGGCCATGGGTATGTGCGTGGTCCCATGCACTTTAAGCTAATCCCACATTAAGTGCGAACGTGTAATTAAATTGATGCCAAATAATTATGGTCAGACGTACCTACAAACTTAGGAGGGGGAGGGCGAGTACCGAAGAGTGACGAGGTCGAGTTGGACAAGAAGGTTCTACACATTGCTCACATTTCAATCTTCGCCTGCCTTGCAAAGTTATTTAAATTAAATTCCAGAACAACATTCACTTTCAGCGCCCACACAAAGGACATCAAAGTGCGCTTGTGTGTGTGTGTGTGTGTGTTCCCCCCTTTTGTTCAACCATTACAATTAAATGTCAAAGGACAAAGAGGTAAAGCAGCCTCCCTGTCTACCCCCTCCAACTTTATTTATTGGCCGAAGCTAAAAACAAAAAACTAAAAAAAAAATGCAATTACTTTTCGATTGTTTTTTTTGTTCTCAATTGGCTTCTTTTAATTCCACTGATTGTCTACAAATATGCTTTATATCATTTTAATTGCTTTGGTTCTTCAATCTGTTGCTCTTGACAACGGATCAAGAAAATGAGAAAAGCCAAGAAGGTGTGGCATGATTTAAAAAAAAAAAGATAAAAACTTGATTAAATTTAATTGAAAAAATGACCAGAAGGCATTCTGTTTTGCCCAACATCTTCAAAGGGGCATCGCATTACACCTTTTGAAAATTAATTGAATTTAAATTTAATTCTAATGAATATGGCATTTTTAGGTTTTATGGCAAAATTTACCAAATAGACAAAAACCTGACTACAACAGATTGCCCAAGATATCAATTTTTAATTAAACCAATCAACTTAAATCGCTTTGAACCAAAGAGTATTGAATTATTTCTGTAAATGTTGCCTCAACACTTTGTCTCCATCTTTTTTGTTTTGCTGGCCAACCGCCACTTTGCTTTGCTGAATAATTTATGTGCTTCCATTCCTTTTCTTGATTCGGACTCTCATTCTATCTCATTTGACTCTCCTATTCAAGGCAATGAAATTTAAGACAATGTAGCCGAGCAACCATAATTTATGCTCGAAATATTGTGATCTATAGTACTTTTATTTTTGGTTTTCTCTTAATCAAAGTAAAAAAAAAAGGAAAAATAAAATTGACTGGACAACATTATGGCAAGGACCTTAATATGGCCTTGCCAAAAAAAATTTCAAATGCTGGCCTAATTAATGCAATTGTTGGTGTTTCTTTTTTTTTTTTTTTTTGCTTTCTGGTTGGGTTGAAAAGTTGAAAGAAGCTGCAGGACACAACAAACTGCCCCTATTTGCATAATTAGATAAAGGAAACAACGGCATAAAAAAAATGTTCTATAAATTATTACCAAAAACTTGACAAGCACAAAACATTATGAAGGGGGAAAAAATTCTCCAAATTTCACAAAAACCAAAAACTGAAACTATAGCAAAAAATTATGCTAAATAAATACAAGAATGTTGCTTCATAAACTTCTATATAGAAATAAATTTTGATTAAATTAACAGAATGTTTCAAAAATAATACAAAAGAGTCTTTTGTTTCAAAATGTAGTAAGAAAACACATTTACATTTAGCTTAAGTCCTGCTAACTATAGCTATGGTCATAAAATAAATCATATACTTATTTATCTGATGCATCTAATATAATTTTGACGATTTTGATTATGCTAGGCTATTGTCTTTTGATTACTTTCTTACTTTCTGCTTGTTTTCTTTTTTAGATAAGACTGATAAGAAAACTGTTTCATTATAAAATCACTATGTTGAATGGGTTATTATTATTGTGGTTTGTAAATCTGCCTTCATCTTTGTATCTTTGTCTTTTTATTCTTGATTGTCCTACTTTCTTTTACTCAACTGGTATAATTTCAGCTTATACATTAAGTTAAGCTCTTTAAAATTCAGCTATACCCTTTGACTGTTTCGAGAATAAAGTCCTTGGCCCACGCACACACAATCAAAATGAAAATCTCTCACTGCCTGCCGCGGGCAAGTAACTTTCTATCCTGCAAGTGTCACTCATATTCTCATGCACATGGGGCCATTGGGACATCATGTCCGCGATTCCCATTCCAATGTACTCTTGAACAAAACGAATCCACGCATAAATGAAAACTGAAATCAGCAAAACGAGCAGAAACCAACAGATAAGAGTGACACTATTTAGAGCAGGTAGCCAACATGCAAATAATGCAAAAATGTCCACTATAGTCACCAATAAATGCCAGTAACCACTAACAAAAACCCAAAACAACAATAACTATAGGCACAATGGGGGACACAATGGAAATCGCCAACGGAAATAGAAAGCACTGCAAAAATGCAGTTGGTTCTCCATGGGATTGCGAGTACATTGTATAGGGGCTAAGGGAATCATTTGATTGTAAAGTGATTTAAAAACAGAGTATGCAAATATTACAAAATGGAATGCTGCATGGCGATTGGGTCCTTACCGGAAATAAACTCCAGGCGTACGTTGATCAATGTCCGAGGGATAAATGCGGCCAACACGGCATTTGCTAAAGAATATGCCCATAAATGAGGGATCCCGTTTGGCTGGCCAATCTTTAATGGGGAAAACCAATGGATAGGTAAGATATTCTGGTGGATCGGAGAACTCCAAGTAGCCATTAAGAGACAGCTGCAAAAGTAATCTAATTAGTATTGAAACTAATGCAATGTCGTTTAAGTACTTACACGTGTGTAATTGAAACGAAAGCCATAGAAGGGTAGCTGAAAATTTAAATTCTTATGCAATTGAGTCATTGAGGCATGAATATCAAATTGATAATCGCCTCGACCGCCATATTGATCCTTGTCGAAGAACCAGTACATGAAAGTACTTCTCAATTCAGCCAGACGGGCATTGGTAATTGTATAGCCACCAGCGGCTGTTGAGGCTGTTCCAGATGGGGCCACATTGTTGTTGGGATCTATTGGAAAAATAAAGATCAATTTATGTGATGAAACAAGTAATTTGTGTCTCTTATCCCCCTCGCCTAGAGATAACTTGGCTAGCTTGCATCGAATGCAATTTGCAGTAGTCTTAGCCATTTGCCTCTGGCTTTTCCTTATTTTATCTTTTTTTCGTTCTTTTTGCCTTTTGCTTTTGCAGCTTCCTCACCAGGAACTTTTGCTGGCTTATGGACACTAAAGGTCACAGTTAATATTCATTTCTATTTTACCAGCATGCGACTACAAATTCTGGTCTATGTTTCTTTTAGTTTTTCCTCGTCGTCTTCGTGCTGCAACCATTTTTCTAATTTATTCTTGTTGGCTGCCGTTGGCATTTGACTGCTGCCACCGACAAAGTCGGCGCCTCTAAGAACCACAGCAGTTGCCTTTTTTTAAGTAATTTAAGCTGATTAAGTGCCAAGCAGGCGATCCTGTTGGCCAGAACATAGCAAGGCAATGGCTTAAAGCTATTGGAGTTTAAATGCTAATATATAGAAGAGTCTATGCCAAGCTCTCTCTTAGGTCGTAGTTAAATTTAATAAAAATCAATTGCAGATATCGATATTTATTCAATAAATTCATGGGTAAATGGAACTGAAACTCCACGCTTGTAAATGCGTAATGGTAATTAAGCAATTCATTAATAATAACATCCGACATATTTATCAACTGTCAGTTTACATGAGTGTTATGAATAACCACTTCAAATGGTAATACATTCAAATTAAGGCAATTGTTCGAAACTGGCAGTTGCTTCAGTTGTTCAACATGGTCCATATCGGGGCCAGCTGTCAGACTCGAATGATTTTCAATTTTAATCTATTTATGAATAAATTTGCCTGGACTCGCGCTATTCGCTAATCCTTTTTGGGAAAAGCCTCATAAACTGCGGATTAACAAATAAACGAACCAGCAGCAGCAGTAGATAAAAAGGAAAAGCAGTTGCCAGCTTTATGATCCTGCGTGCCTGCCTTCTGGCAAAATTAGTGCGCGGAAAACACGCAAAATTCGCGTGTTCGGGTTGTTTGAGAGAGTAAAAGTATCTTTAAGTTTTTTGTGCCTGTGCCAGGTAATTCCTGGAAAAACTTCAAGAAGGCAAAATCGTTTGTCAAGTCAAAACGAAAAAGGAGACCGCATCGTAATATAGTTCAACTACCTGTCGCAAAAAGGGTCAGGTAGATTAATATTGAGAGTAACACCTGGTTACATTTTTAGGTACTGGAAAGCTGTTACACTTCTTATATAAACGGCCGTGTCCACAAAATGTCATCTCATTCATTTAGAAGACATCGCAACATGAGCATCAGCACGTTCAATTTTCAATTTTATAACTACAAGCTACCGACGACAACTCCGAACATGGGCTCCTCCACCGCCATTGGATCCGGCTCTTCGTTCATCAGTGAACTGGAAATGGACATTGACGATGATGGCATGTCCAGGCCATCCATCACATCAACGCCCAAGCCACGTTTCACTAGTGAAATCACTAGACCAGCCCAGCCAGCCGCTCTTCAGTCTCTCCGTCCACAACTTCATACCCCACAGAAACGTTGGTCCATGGAACTGCGGGAGAAGGTTTTAGAAATGTCCAAACGCAACAATGGCTCTGATGGCGAAGAGGAGTCAAAACCGCAGCAGCAGTTAACGTCAGTCCAGCTACATGGACAGGGAGAGGGACAGGCACAGGCACAGGCACATTCACTGGAACAGGGAGTAATGGAGGAGCAAAGCACTACTCCCAGTGTCAGCGACAAAATTAACTTCTTCAACAAGCTAACCAACACCTTTGAGTCCTTGCGGCCCACTGTGGCCACAGCCAGTGGACAAAACAACAATTGCTTCATTTCTCTATTGCGCTCCAGTCGACCGATGAATATAGCTACCACCAACAGTAACGCTTCCGCTGCCATCGGCCAAGTGCCACCACCCAAACCCAAACGTCTATCAGCTACCCCAGTAACGGGAGCACAGTTTCCATTCGCCACGCCCACACCCATATCCAGCGGAATGGTGCAGCGCAAGTGCTCAATACGCCGCAAGCCATCCATGGAGAAGTCATCCCGTTCCACAATAGCTCGTCAGAATTCGAATGCATCGATGCGGCCACAACGTCATGCCATGATGGAGGATCTCAGTCTGGTGGTGCCAGTTCGATTGCGCATTGCCGAATACGAGCAGCGCATTTCAATGAGTGCCTAACCAACAACAAATTAGCGGCAAACCAATTTACTGCCAAGCATGTGCCATATTCCCAAGGACAAACCTAAACTAGTTACTAGCGTTTAATGTAATACTTGAAAAGTCAATTTAATAAACGAAAAATGAAAATTAAAAGCAACTCTCAAAACTAAACTCATATAAATTGTAAGTACGATTTCCTTTGGTATCTTTCTTATCAAATAGATATAGCACAAAGTAAATGATATAAATTGTACAGTATTGTTTTTGCAGTGTGACTAATATAAATTCTCAGTAAATTGCATTTAGTTGTATACATACATCGCAGCAGGTGCTATAAACTGATTCATGATATTGGATTTGCTGTACTCTCTTTCGATATGATTGTATGAGTCTGTATATAACTCACTATCTTGGCTTGTTTGCAGAGCCAAAGTAAAAAATCAAAAAAAAACAGAAAAAAACAGAAAACCCGTTAGCTTATAATGCCTCAATGTGAGTACACATACAATAGGGTCGCTATCTTATCAAAGTATGTGAGTTACAACACATATGTACACACACACACACAGAGACAGAGACAGAGCGAGTGTGTGTGTATACACCTGTTCGACCCTCTGCTAAAAGTCGAACAAGTTATCGAGCAAATATTGGTAAGCAAAGCTCTACGTTGTTCTCCCACTAAACTGAACCCAAAAACTGACTCCGATTAGATAGCATATGGGGCGTATGAGTAATACTTGTTGTTGTATGTATAGCTGAAGAAGACAACTCACCCCAATTGTAACCACTGTTATCCACATCATACAGTTCGCCCAAATAATCATATGGCATAACTAAAGCCCCAGACATGGCCTGAGGCTTCAAGCCGGATACTGAAAGAATATCATCAGTGTCACGGCTTGAGGCTTGAACCACGGGTATTAAACGCTGTCCCGGAATCACTGCTCCTCCGTTGGCAGGTGCAGCTGCTGCTGAGCCTGTTGTTTTCACTGCTGGTTTCGCTGTTGAAGTTGTAGTCGCTTTTGGTGTGGATTTTATTTTTGGTTTCGTTTCAACTGGATCTTTTTGTTTAATTATCTCTGGCGGCACTTCCAGAATTTCAGCTTTACTATTTATAATTTGATCTTCCACCTCGGTGGAGAAATTTTCATTGGCCAGCACATAGGCCATAAAGCCACAGGCCAGCGCACAAACCAAAAAGAGTTTGAAACGCATTTTCACCTTAGTTAAATATTAATCGTAGTTTATTCGTTTTTTAATTCGTTGGAGCACTAGAAAAACACAAATTGGGAATTATGAACAAGAATTTTTGAAACACTTTACTCATTTTCGATGTTTTTTTTATATCTTTCACTTTGATGACATCATCAAATTTATTATTTTTCTGAGTTTTAGTCTTATCTTTGTTCTTTATCGCAATGGCACTTGACACAATACCTACACAACTTTCCTAGCTGGAAATATACATCCGTTGCCGGCTCACGTTCAGTTAAGACTAATGTCGGGGCGTTGCCAAAATGTTGACTATTCCTTTCAGTTCACTTGCTATGGCAGCGATTGTGAAACGAGAGCTCTATTATCTGCTGTTGGCATATCTTATCACTAAAAAAAAAAAACATAAAAAAAAAGCTTACGCACTGATAACACATTCCTTCTAGTCGTTTATATGTATCAGTTATGTTTTTTTCTGTTGGCTTGTTGTTGGAATATTGTGCAAGTTAACAGTTTCCAAATCTGACTTACCAATCCCTCCACCCCAAAAATACCTTTCTGCACTCTCTCTTCATCTATTGTTATCTTCATTTGTTGACTTTTGCCACATTACGTTTAGTGATTCACTTTTGCATTACAGTTAATCACCATTGAGATTCAGGGTTTGTCATGATACGACCATTTTGTGGTCGATTGACCACCCCTCACCGTCATCCTATCTCTTGCCTCTTTCCTTTACTTTCTATCATTTCTGTGCCTGTCTCTCTCTCTCTCTCTCTCTATCCCTCTCTCTGTCTCTTGTTCTTTTACGTTATAATTATAGACAATGAGCCATTATTGGGACTTTAGGATGGATAAGGCATTTCCGCTGTGGCTTTAGTTTTATGAATGAGCATTTCAATTATCATAAAAATTACTTTTTTCATGGTCTCACCATGATCGATTGACCAAAAAAGAAAAAATTAAGAAATATGTGAATCAATGTAGATGAAATCGCTCAAAACTGTTTACAATATCAAATTCATTACCCAATCAATGAAAAGACAACAGTGGCGGGTCTCGATATAGTTTTTAGGAAGTACAATTTGGATTTCGAAACTGTTGTCTAATAAAGTGTTTAAATATTCCTTTTAGGGAGCAAAGTTTCATAAGTTACACTATATGATTTTAATTGATAAAGTTATTTTTAATGATAAGAGAGCTTATCTGTACACAAAAATCGAAAATTGGTGTTCCCAGAAAGTGAATTCGGTATTAGCATTTAAAATATTTATTAAGTACTTAATTAATTAATGTGAGATTAAATACAGGGAACATTCTGTTAAAAATATAGAAATTAATGTTTTAAAAGTTTTTACTCTATTTCAAATTTAATTGATTACTTCTATGAATTACATGAAAAATGGATAAAATAATGGTAGCATTTTAAGATAAAGTTGCGGATTTATTTCCAAGACATTATTATATTTCTCTGCAAAGTCTGCTTTTATAATTATGAACATGTTAATTGAGTCATATCACTAAATATATCAATTAGTTTTAGTCATCGAAATAATCAAGTACTATGAAAAACGAGCAAAGGAAATATTCTCTTAAACAAACTATCCAAATGAATTGCAAGCAGTTTTTTAGTATATTTTGAGCTGCAGCCTAAAAGTAGGCAAACCAAATTGCTTCATTAAAAAAAAAGAGAATCCATTCAGTCATTCTTTCTTATCAACATTTCAATGCTTGGCGTCTCTTGAACTAAAGAAAACTATACTAAAATTCAGTTCTACGTCAGATGTCAGTGTGTACGTTACACTCGCAGACGACACTCTCCCGATTTAGTATAAACCAATCCGTAGAATCCTATAGAAATAAAAATGATGCGACAAAGAAAATTCGCCAATTTAACCTATATATTTTCACGCCCACAACGTCATTATCATAGTGAAAAGGGCGTGTGGGGCTATAAACCGGTTGCTAAACGAAATTATCAAGGTACAATACTGTGTGTGTGTGTGTGTGTGTGTGTGTGTGTCTGTAATCAATGACTGAAAGTGAGATCTGTTTTTTCTAATTTAAATTAAATTTAATCTTTTATATTTGTTACTAAGACTTCAATCATAAACCGTTTCATCCGTTGAGATAACAAAATCATTATGATAAGCGGCAAACAAGAACAATAACAAATCGTAAACAAATACTTATATGCACATAAATATATATACTAAATGCGAAAGACACAAAATCCCATTGTTATTCTTCAGTATCATGTGGCAGCATCGTTGTTGCACTCCTCTGCCTCAAAGAAATCAAAAGTCAAGCTACAACTAAAACTTGTTTGAACTGCAAGTGTTTGAAGTAAAACATCATTGGTTGTAAATGCATCTGCAACATTCTGAGGGTTGCAGATGCATTTACAACCAATGATGTGTGCAGTAAATATATTTTAAATATTTTTTTTTAGACTTCCCTGTTTCTAATGGAAATTTTTTGTTTTGATAATTTTTTTTTTTTTTTGTTTCTGCCAAGACGTGTAATCTTTAAGGTTTCTTCTAGTTGCTGCTTATCACATGCTTTTTTAGTGTTAAATCTGATTAGCCTGAAAATATACAGCTTACTCCATAATAAGAACTCTGATATTGTTTGGACCCCCCACAAAGTTGTTGGCTGACTGCACTAATTGAAATGAATCTAGGCCGGGCTCGGCCCACCAACCTTGCCAGTACAATCTGCAAAATCCTTTGGAATTTATCAAAGCAACGAAAGGCAAACAAAAGGCCGAAAAATTTCAGTTGTTGTCCTGCATACGTTGCGTATACAATTGCTGGCTTATCAACGCCGTAGTCGTACCATGCCAGGGCAGAAAAGGACCCCACAGCAGCAGACACAGTTTGTTCTAATAGAGATGTACCAAAAATTGCCAAGATTGTCGTGAATCGTGTCTAGAACAATAATTAAATTCCTGACACTGTGAAAAGTCTATCTTACGAAAACCATTTAACCGAAAACAATATTGCCCCTTAAAGTATGCAATAGACAGTCAAAGAATCTGCTTTTTGTAACAAGTAAAAAAACTTTTGTGAGATGTTTTGTGGATAAAAAATGCTACTCAATGTTGTTTATAGACAATTTAACTTAGCCACAGGGCAAAGAAAAAGTTTTGCGGGTTTTGAAAACAATCAATTTTTTCTGTCAGCATACTTTGAGAGGCAAAACAAAGTAAATCCTAAGCCGGAAATGAAATTTGTGACTTCTACTGAGACTAGATTATTAAAAAAATCTTCAAAAAATCCAAAACTCATCAGTTTTAAGTATCTGTAAATTTCTTTATAATTTCTCATTGGGTCAACTTTCTGATAATTACACGTACTCATAACTACTTTAAATTGTTTGTCCTTCACTTGTTCCTTGTGATTTTTCATTTCATTTTGTCGTTGACCTGACATCCAGAGACATCAAGGAAGCTCTTGTGTCTCCCGTTTAATTCACTTGACAAACCAATCAAGCAACAGCCCAACTATAGACCTCTCTTCTCCCTGCCTCTTCGTGTTGCCCCTTTTACATTGAAGGATTCTTTACTTTTCTGTTTGCTCTGCCCCATGTGTGCATTTATGAATGTCCTCACACAAACGGGCAATATCCTTTTAGCCCATGACGTGACTGTTCAATAATATTTAAACGTTCATCTTGTTCATTGTTGTTGCCCCAAATATAATTCATTGCGAAGTTTTCTGTAGCCGCTGGGCCTTGGCGCTGTTTCAGTCATTTGACATCGTAATTTATACTGAAATGTATTAAGTGTACTCGAATTATCTTAATTTTCTCTTCACAATTTAAGAAGAAAGAAAGTTCCAAAAAGCAAAAACGACTTTGGGATCGTCAATAATATGGTTACAAGGAAGTCAACACGAGGCAAAGATTATATATAAGTTCTGTTTATATTTTTTAAAACTTCCCTTAGAATTTTATATTCTCCTTTAGAACTTTGGGGTAGCATTTATGTTCGTAGGCGCAATTTAATAATTCTTTTTCTCCTGAGTCTCATAATCTTAATATTGATGGATACTTTTCTGCCAATATTTAATTATTCATCTTTAATCTAATTAAGCTTTAGCAATTTGTGATTTATGAGAGGTTGATTGCTGTCCTTTTTCCCGCTTAATGCCCTCCACAAACACTTATTTTGTGGTCGGGTATTTAAGTGATATGCATCACGTAAATCCTTTGAGCGGGATAACACTTTAGCACGTAAACACCTTAGAACGAAACGAGTTGTCAATGGCTTAACCAGAAAATAAAATATCCCAAAAGGAAATATATCCAATAAAAACCACCCATAACCATTCATCTCATATGCAATAAGATTTAACCATGCCCCAATCTATATATGTATATATGTATATATATATATTTATATGTACAAACGAACTGTGTATACCCTTTGTCTAACCATGATTGCATTTCGCTTTGTTATATTTGATATATTTCCAAAT
This sequence comes from Drosophila insularis, assembly GCA_018903935.1. Lineage (NCBI taxonomy): Eukaryota > Metazoa > Arthropoda > Insecta > Diptera > Drosophilidae > Drosophila > Drosophila insularis. The sequence goes on from JAEIFP010002295.1 coordinate 7,953,681, forward strand.
GTCTTTACAAATTAAATATGCCCTCATCAAGGACCATGAAATCAAACCTAAGCAGTAGGAAGCAAAAAATAAATAAAAAAATATAAATAAATATCATAAAAGTGAAACGCCAATAAATTCAAAAAAGCCCGCACAATGTGGCAATGGGCCAAGGTCCAAGGGCAGTGCACGTGAATCCTTTTTTAAATAATTTATAACATCAAGAGAAATTTATATTGTTTACGCATGTGTTCCCTACCACTCCGACTCTCCATCCCCCCCGCAACACACACAGTGGACAAGGATGTGCGGGAGGCGAGGAACTCACAGGCGAATGTCTATCGTTGGGTAGAGGCTTTTCGCCAGCATGGACACAAATTGGCAGCCGTAAATCCCATCAGCATCAAAGCGACCAGCAGTCAGAGGTAAATAATGGGTAGACTGCCCGCCCAGTCGAATCATTCACCCCAACCACCCATCCGTGTTCACCTGCCGGAGAATATATATTTTATATATTTTTCGGTTTGCTTCTTTGTATTGTCAACTGAAACCCTGTGTGTCTATTTGTGTGTGTGTGTGTGTGTGTGTGTGTGTATTTGTCTTTTGTTTTGTGTGTGTTCTTTTTTTTAACCTTTATTCTGGATTGTGTATATTTTTTATTGCCTGACCAGCGAGCTGCAGGAATTAAATCCCGCATTTTATGGACTGCAGACGCAGGAGACGGTGCGCACCGTTGGCCTCTTAAGTGCTCCACAGGCGGCCCAGAATGTTGGCCAACTGGAACAGCTGCTAAAGGGCATTTACTGTGGAAGTGCGGCCAGCGCCGAGTTTTCATATGTCGAGGTACTTTCATACATTTTAGCGCCCCGTAAGAAGTTTAAACCTGTATTTAAACCATTTTCGACAGAATTCGGAGGAGCGCGAATGGTTGGCCAAGAATTTTGAGTCACTTAACACGGAGCAGCTGCTCCCTGACCAGGAACGTTGCGAAATCGCCGAGCTGTTAATTAAGTCACAAGCCTGGGATAATTTCATGGCGCTTAAATTTCCGACTGTGAAGCGATATGGTGGCGAAGGTGCCGAATCCATGTTGGCCTTCTTTTGGCAGCTGCTGCGCGACAGCGTACAAGGTGAGAGTGAACGTGGCTGGTGCGTCTATAACACGATTAGAGCAGCACCAACAAAAAACCCCAAAATATCGGGCACCCAACTCAAAAAAGTTTTTAGCATGACAGCCTCCCCAAAAGAGAACACTAGAGATGTCAAGTTGTTAGAAATGAAGATAAAGATTAATTCAATTTGTGATGACTGGTCATAGGGATCAGCTCAAGTTGCAGAAACTAGACTAATTAGTAAGTTTAGTCTTTAATTTGCAAAGAGTTGCAGTGGAGATGTATTTTATTTTAAGAAGACATACTTTTACGTGACTCACGCAGTTATTGCCATTTACTTGGCCGCGGCTCACATATCAGCTGACGCTTACTTAAACCCTAATCTGCTTTTGCCCCCAAAAACTTTTCCCTTTCGCATGCATCCAAAACAACAACACAAACAGAGAATATTGAGCATGTGGTGTTGGCCATGCCCCATCGTGGACGAACCTCCCTGCAGGCGGCGTTACTTCAAATGCGGCCGGCAAAAGTTTTCCGCAAACTCAGCGGCGCATCAGAGTTCCCCGACAATGTTGAGGGGGCCATGTCGGACGTCATAAGTCATTTCCGTAAGTGAAACTTTCCAATTTTTCTTTTTTTTTCGGGGTACTGGGCTTGGTTCTATGTATATATATAAAAGCGCACACGGCGTATGCGTAATTTAATCAAAATCCACATCCTGCCAAACAGATGTTTCCGAGGAACTGCAGGTGCTAGGCAAGAGCATCAACTTTAGCATGGTGCGCAATCCCTCGCATCTAGAGGTAAGCCTTTGAAAAGAAAGTTCAGCATAAACTTAAAGTATTATATAATATATATGTATGTATGTATGTTCGATTCGCAGGCTGCCAATCCAGTGGCCATGGGTAAAACACGCTCCAAGCAGCAGGCACGTGGTGATGGCGCCTTTGGCAAGAGTCCAGATGGTTCCTTTGGTCAATATGTTCTCAACGTTATCCTCCATGGAGATGCTGCATTTGCCGGACAGGGTATTAATCAAGAATGCCTGACCATGGCCTATGTGCCGCATTTTGAGGTTGGCGGCAGTTTGCATTTGATTGTCAACAATCAGGTGGGTTTTACCACCCCTGGGGCACGAGGACGCTCAACTGAGTACAGCTCGGATTTGGCAAAGTCCATACAAGCACCTGTCTTCCATGTCAATGGCGATGATCCGGAGACTTTGGCTCGGATAACAAATTTAGCTTTTCGCTATCAAAGGGAATTCCGCAAGGATATCTTTATTGATTTGAATTGCTTCCGTCGCTGGGGCCATAATGAATTGGATGATCCAACATTCACCAATCCGTTGGTCTATAAGATTGTCCATCAACGCGAATCAGTGCCCGATTTGTATACCAAGAAGCTGGCAGAGGAGGGAGTATTAAGTGCTGAGCAGGCCAAGCAAATGCGTGACAATTATATGGCACATCTGGGTGAAGAGTTGGCCTTGGCCCCCACCTACCAGCCGCCGCCTTCGTACTTTGAGAAACAATGGGCTGGACTACAATTGGCTCCTAGCAAAGAACTCACATACTGGGATACAGGTCTGGACTATGGCCTACTGCATTATATTGGGCAACAAAGCGTTGCGTATCCTGCCGACTTTGTAAGCAAGTAAACCATTTGAGTCCCCATCTGAATCTCTTAGCGATTTTACTCTTTCCGGCAGAAAATTCATCCACATTTGCTGAAAACTTATGTCACTGCCCGCCTTAAGAAGCTGGAAACAGGTGTTAAGATCGACTGGGCTACTGCCGAAGCCTTGGCCATTGGAAGCCTCATGTATCAAGGACACAATGTCCGCATCAGTGGTGAGGATGTGGGTCGTGGCACCTTCTCGCATCGACATGCCATGCTGGTGGATCAGGACACAAACGAAATGTTCATACCTTTGAACAATCTTGAGGGTGGTCATGGCGGTAAATTGGAGATAGCGCATAGTATTTTGTCGGAGGAAGCTGTGCTGGGATTTGAATATGGCATGGCCATTGATAATCCACAAAATCTAATCATCTGGGAAGCACAATTCGGTGACTTTGCCAATGGAGCACAAATTATCATCGATGCCTTTATAGTTTCGGGTGAAAGTAAGTTAAGATTTGAAATTTCAAATGATGGATTGAGTATAAAAAAACATTGTCACCTTAGCCAAGTGGATGGAAAGCAATGCCCTGGTGATGCTTTTGCCACACGGCTATGATGGGGCAGCTTCCGAACATAGTTCGTGTCGCATTGAACGTTTCCTGCAACTGTGTGACTCCAAGGAGACAGCCATCGATGGTGATGGCGTAAATGTGCATATTGTAAATCCCACAACACCTGCCCAATACTATCATGTCCTGCGTCGTCAGTTGGCCAGAAATTTCCGTAAGCCCCTGATTGTAGTGGCACCCAAGACTCTTATCCGCTTGCCAGCGGCTACCTCCACACACGAAGACTTCCAGCCTGGCACACTATTCCATAATGTTCTCGGTTCGTTACTGCAGTTGCCTTAATAACTAGAGATTAGCCAAACAAAACAAAATTTCCCACATCCAGGTGATACCACTGTGCCCGCGGATCAGGTGCGGAAGGTCATCATTTGCAGTGGCAAACATTATTACAACCTGGTGGAGGAACGTGAGAAACGACAGGCTTTTGATACAGCCATAATACGTCTGGAATCCCTTTGCCCCTTCCCAGTGCAAGAGCTGCAGGGTCAGTTGGCCCAGTATGCGAATGTGGAATGTAAGTGTTGAACCCCTTTCGCCCAGCTATAAACTGAATTAAGCCCCTCTGTTTGCCTTCCCCCCTAAAGCCTACATCTGGAGTCAGGAGGAGCATCGCAACATGGGTGCATGGACTTTTGTGCGGACACGTTTTGAAAATTTAATTGGCACTAAGGTAAAACAAGAGTCCGACTATAACGGAATTTTAAATACCCTTTCTAAGGTGATGGAAATTTGCTGACAACATAAAGTATTGTCTATTAAAATAGAAGACTTGTTCGTGTCAAGAATGGTTTATATTTTGAAGAGTAATTCTCTATGCTTGATAAACTTTCAAAAACAAAAGTGAACACTTCCCTTCGTCCATGGGGCGAAAACTCTTTCCGTTGCAAACACACGTCCCGACAAGTTGATATATATATATATATATATTGTGCATATTTTCTCCTCAGCTCCAGTACTGCGGACGCTCGGAGGCTCCCACACCGGCCACCGGCATCGGCAAAGTGCATAAACGGGAAGTTGATGAGATTGTTGCTGCCCCATTTGAACTTTAGTGCGCTCAGCCGGAGCCGAAGCCGGAGCCACTTTCCACTATTCCGCATTTCCAGCGCCAGCCCGCCAATTTATCACAAAGTACTTTTAGCTCAATAAAACTGCCAAAAAAAAATAAAAACCAAAGGAGAGGCAAGAAGTAAAACACAAAGCTTACAGCTTACAAATAAAACGTAAATGGCACAAAAAAAAAAAGAACAAAAGTTTCTTTCTCACACACAATTTCATAATAATTTATGCTATATAACAAAGAACAAAAAAAAAAAACCTTAGGCAAAAACTTTAAGCCAAAAGTTTTTAATTGCTGGCCCATCCTCACAATATTTGTGTTCCCATTTCGTTTTTTACAGACCTTTTAATGAAGTCCAAGGGAAAAGTTGGATACCAAAGAAGAAACACTTAACCTACCATAAATATTTATTATGTTTATGAAACATTTTACAGACTTTCAATTGGAATTGTTTTAAGAAGAATTGTGTGACCTATGCAATTTGTTTCCTTTTTTTTTCTTTGGGATTAAACTATATGTGAAATAAATATAGGTGGATAGTTATTGATTGAAAGACTAGTAAATAAGTATATAAAAGATTAGATTACATACATGGATGGAGGATGGAGGTGGCTAATTATTGGCGAGGTGAAGATATGGTGAGTTGAGGTGGTATCCTACATATAAGGCGTTACCAAGGACCTAAAAAGTTGTTCTTTTGATTTAGTTTTTGGGAATCTCTACATAGAAAGAAAAGAATTGAAAGCTAGGTTAAACAGTGTCGGAACAAAAGTCTCATTCATCACGCTTAAACTCTAGACATGGCATGGCACAATCAATACACTAGGCAGTTAAACCAAGGCACTAACTAACAAACTTATACGACCTGCCTGCCATAGACTTGCTCTAAAATATCATAAAAGTCGGTGGACGTCTTATATGCAAAGTGCAAAAGTCACATCCAAAAGACAAAGGCCAAACAAACGGCCACTATGACAAAGGCAGTCTCTCGGCAATTAGCATTATCCCAGCCGCATTCCAAATCAAATTTGAGGGCCTTAAAAGAATTCGAAAGAAAACTTCAATTCATCTGGGAAAATAAGTGTTATATACAGAAGATCGTTACCTCCATCAACTGCTGACCACCCTTGTTATCACACCGTGTTTCACGCAAATCATCATCATGATCATCGCAGTTATGACGTCCATAGACCTGGCATGGTGAATTCATAAAAGTACGGAATACAGTGTCCGTCCAGGTTTGTGAAGAGCAAATATATTGCCGACGTTTACGTTGCCAGAACTCCACCCAACTGTAAAGGTAGATTATAATATTTAATAACTTGTAATGACTTCTGTTAATCAGGTTTACCCCAAATCACAATCACAATTCAAATCAGTGTGTGACATCTTTAAATCGGTTAGGAAGACACTATTGGGCAAATAAGGCACAGCTCCTGTATTCGGATTTGGTATTTTCTTAAGGTTACGATTGTGATAGCGTATGTCCAATGAAATGTTACGAACACGTCCCATATACTTGAAGAAATTCGGTGGCAAGGCTTGCAATGAGGTATTGAATAATTGCATATAGAGATATGGAGAACGCATTCCCTATATAGACAGAGATAAGAGTTTGTAATCGAGTCTGATTATTTTTGGCAAAAGAACTCACCCTTAAGATACGTTCATTGAGATTACTAAATTGAGGCCCACTAAATGTTATATTGGTCAGTTTGGATGGCAAATGTCCTTCCATTTCACGTTGTAAATCTGTTGGCATGCCCAGTTGTAGGGTTTGCATTTCCTGTGTTGGTCCCGATCCTTTTTTGACAATACGTGTAAACGGTTGCGGTGCCTCAATCCAGAGTTCACGTATATTATGATGGTGGCGCAACAAATGTGGAATATTAAAGTGTTCCAAATGCGAATAGGCCGTCAATTTCAGAGATCGCAAATGGGGCAAAGAGTCCAAGCAACCATATTCAAAATAGTGCAAACGGAAATTAGAAATATCCAACATTTCCAGATCTTCGTTGACGCCATCGAAGCTATTGTTGTTAAGTGAGGTAATTGGATTGCCCGATAACATAAGTCGTCTGTAAATTGATTGATAGATTGATTGATAGATCAATTAACTCGATTAATTTTATTTATTACTTACCGTAGATGGGGTAATGCCTGTGTCATCAGTGGCACATTAGTCAGATCGTTGTTGGAGAGATCTAGCATGCGTAAATTGCTCATATTGTGGGCCAATTCCTGTGGTATCGAGGGCAACTCATTGTAACCCAAACGGAATTCCCGCAGATACTTTAAACGTATTTCCGGCACAGTGCTCAGCGAGACATTCTCGAGACCCAGTTTAATCAACGAGGTCTCCAAACCCATAAAGGATTTATCCATAACCTTAAGATCTCGATTATGTGAGAGATCCAGAACGGCTAACCTGGGCATAGTGGCGAAGACTGCATCATCAATGCGCAATAAATAATTGTAGGAAATGTCCAAATAACGAAGCGACTAACAGGACAAGAAAATAACATATAATTCAACAGAAGTGTGACTTATAAGTTAAACCTACCCTAAACTTGTTAGACAGATCCATACTATGTATGGTGGAAATGAAATTGTTGGATAAATGCAATTCACAGAGTGTCAGGGCAGCCAAACTGGACAACGACGATGAGGGTATCTTCAGGAGCATGTTGTGCGAGACATCCAATCTGTGAAAACAAACGAAAAAAAAATGAGTAGAAGAAAGTCCAAACATTTAATCCACTTACTTCTCCATGCCGCCATTGTAGAATAGATTATCTGGTAGACCTCTGAGATGGTTGTATGAGAAATCAACAATGCGCAGTCCTTGCACAGGCTTAAATATATCCTGCGGTATGTCACTTAGATAATTATGGCCAAAGAACACAAGTTGCAGTTGCTTGGTATTCTTAAAGGCATCAAAATCCAATTCATGTATCCAATTATGGCTAAGATCGAGCCATTGCAAGTGAGGCATATTCCCAAAGACATCCCGAGTGGTGTTCTATAAAGGAGCAGCAAACATTGCAACAGAATAGGATCATTTTTTTCTTATTATACACACCATTAGCGAGTTGTAGCCCAAATGGAGATGTGTCAATGATATTTCCGCTGGCCGGAAGTAACCCGGATGTATTATAGAAATATTATTATGGGATAAATCCAGAATTTTTATATTCGAATGGTACATGCCTCCTGCAAAACAAATATAATTTAATTAGCTAAAGATTCAGTTGGTTTCAATTAAGTTACCATGTTCGTTACGGCCACTCCAAGAAGAGTTATACATCAATTGCCGGATCTGATTATGACTAACGTTTACATTCAAATTCGATAGCGTTCCCACTTGATCAAAGTAATCAAAATTGAAATTGGGCAACTGATTGAAGGCCATATCCAGTATCTCCAACTTAGGTAGATTTTGGAAGGACTCATCTGCCAGATTGTTGAGTTTATTGCCACGCAAACTCAAATATTCCATTTCATCCAGATTCATAAATGCTCGTCGCTCCACCTTATCGATTTTGTTGTCGTCCAATTGAAGTTTTCGCAATGCCTCCAAATCAAAGAACGTATGCTGCGATATGGATGTTAGGTGGTTAAAGCGCAACGAAATCTCCTCCAGTTTGGAATGAATGTCACCCTGGAAAGTACCCTTCAAGACCTGCTCAATGCGATTATCATGAAGCTCCAGAAGGCGCAGATTTTTTAGGAAGTGGAAACTAGTGTCGCTCATACTGCTAATGTGATTATTGCTAAAATCGAGCTCCTGCAGTGAAGTGAGATGACGCAAGGGCTCAGATGGCAGAGCACTGCCCGAATAACCATGCGACATTTTCAATGAAATCAGAGAGTGGCCAATCTATAAAATAAATGATAAATAAATTTATTCAAGACTTGGGCCAGGACAACTAGGCGAATGTTCACCTCATGGAAGGCATCATTCTCTATACTTGAAATGCCATTCTCACTGAAATCCAAGCGTTTTAGTCCCCGCACATGCTTAAAGGCATGCGACTGTATGCCCGACAGACTGGCTCGTGTTATCTGCAAATCCTCCAGCTCCACACCAAAGTCTTTAAAGTCCTCCGGTCCGATCGATGTTGAACCCATGCGGGAAATCGATAGCGAGCGCATATTCCGCATTCTGGTCATACTTTTTGAAAATAAATACAAAATTGTTTTGTGGGGTAAGGGGTAGGTGTGTGGGATTAACTGGATGTGCAAGGGATCACTTACTTGCGAAGCGTCTGTAGATTGGTAGGATCATTGCGATCACCGCTCAAGTCCAGTTTCAGTAGAGTATAATGTACGGCATTAAAGGTTTCAGTTGGTTTCTGAATTTTGATCTTGTTGTCACGCATGCTGATGACCCTATTTTTGGCACGGAAAATGTGAGGGGGGAGGTGGAAGAGAAAAAACGAAAAGGTGGTGTAGTTAGGGGTTATTATGCGGCTTTTCTCTATTCCTCACGTTCTGGGTAAGCAGGTCACACACATTGCTATACTGAAAGCCGAAGCCCCACAGCAACAGCAACGGGAGGGCCAACAATCGGATTAGTTTGGGTTGTTGGGCACTCCCCATCCACTTACCTCAAGACATCGAAATTGTTGAAGAGCTTGTGATGCAGCTTCGTTAGATTATTACCAGAGAGATCCAGAATCTGCAGACTATTAACCAGACTATCAAAGGCCACTGGCGAAATATTTGTAAGGCCGCAATATCTCATGTAAATCTCACGTATGCGGGCCGGTTTAAAGGCATCTTCCCTGAGCGTATGAATGGGATTTCCATCAAAGAAAGTACGATTGACCGTATCAAAGTATTTGAATGAATTCGGTGGCAATATCTCAATATGGTTATATTCCAAATGCAAATTATCAAGATTCAGTTTTGTATTGGCCTTAATGTCATAGGTTTCATTGCCACTCAATGACCAAATTACATTATGGGAAATGTCTAGAGTTCTCAAACTTTTCAACGGCCCCAACGCATCATAGGGTATCTCCGAGAGTATATTGTCGGTAAGCAAAAGACGAGTCAGCCTCGGCATGCCATCGATGAAGACATTCTGATCTATTTCAAACAGATTATTGCCACTCAAATCAAGCGTCTCCAGAATAAGCAAACCACTGAAACTGTGCGACTGCAACATCGAGATGCAGTTATCTCGCAGTATCAATGTCTGCAGGGAATCCTCAAGGCCGCGAAACGAATCATGCTGTATGTGCGTTATGTGGTTGTAGCCCAAATCCAAATGACGTAGCTTTTGCAAATGTCGTATCGATTTCGATGGTATCTCTACCAGATCATTTTGCGGCAGTATTAGCTCCCACAACGAACGCTCCAAACCAGTGAAGGCATCGTCGGGAATTTCAGTAAGATGATTCCCAGAGATTTTCAATCTGTACATACCAGTCGATTGCAAGAAGTAGGGCTCAATTTCGCGTAGACCCGTATTCTCCATGTGCAACATGAAAACCTAATACCACAAAACAGAAAGAAAGTATTCCAAGAAAAGCAGATATAGAAATAGAATTTAGAGTAATTATATTGCCTCACCTTAGATTGATTCACCATGCGTGGCAGTGCGGGAAATGGCACATTTTTGCAATGCACTATACCCAGATCTGTTGACGATTTGGAACAAGTGCACATCACATTGTATGTGCAAGGCGGGTAGTGTGTCTCCTCCATTTCACGACTGAACATCGAGGCACGTGCCAGAGACATCCAGATCATAATGATGAGTGTTATGGTAAGGAAGGCATAGCCAAATTTAAAAAAGAATTCGAGACCCTGAAAAAAAAAACAAATCCACATGGTCAAGAAAGTCAATTATGTTGTCAAGGATTAAAGACCCTGACCACCGTATTAAATCCTAGTCATGGTAAAAAGTTGCACTTGAAAGGCTACCAGACTATGTAGTTCTACAATATCAAATGTCCTTTTTAAGTTTAATCCTTGCAAAGGGAATATAAGAAAAAATAGCTTAATCTTTGTTCGTAATGTAATATTCCTTTGTCGTTTTTATGCTTTAGTTTCTAGGGCTAATTAATAAGTATTAATATTGACTAAGCCAGTTTTTTTCTAAATACCAAGTAAATATGAAAACAATAAACATTTTGTAAGGATATATTAAGGCATTGAAGTAATCGTACGATATTATGTAATATTTTTTGATGCGATTAAATCAAACTTATTTAAATGATTGCACAATGTTTTCTCACCATTTTTGTTAATTGGATTATAAACGCGCGACAATTGGCATTTAGAATAGGCTTTATTAAATTTAATTGTAAGTCAATTATTTAGTTGTGATTGCTTCACTCGTCTGGCTTTTACAAAGCTTATCCTTGGCGTGCGGCAGGACACTAGAATCACCGTCACTGTCAACGTCACTTGCACTGCAATATAACTTATATAGATGTTGCTATGGCCGCCACCGAGAAACACGTCCGAACCACAGCGCCTTCCACGCACGTCTGAGACTTGAGAAACGACAAATTAACCCAAAATGGTTGCATGCCTCTCTAATTGGATTGTAACATATTGGCTATGTGCTACGATGACGGCGCCGTCTTCACTTAACCATTGAGCCCACACACATGATGCGGTTTCAATTCCATTCCTTTTTTCTATTTTATTTTATTCCATATTCCATTGCATTACTTGGCCTTTTGTTTAGAATATGGTAAGCAAAACACACGAAAATGCGAGGCCGGAAAGATTTCATGCCTTTGGTTTAACCAAGGCAAATAATGCTTAGTCAATCAGCCGGATACATTTCCACCTTCAGCTGAAAAAAAAAAAAAATAGGTAGAAAAAAAATAACTTGTACGAATTCCCTAACATGATTTCTGCTGCGAAAAGCTGATTGTCCAACGCCACCAAAGGGTAATAGAAACCAGCTTTCCATACGTTCTTTAATGCATATTCATATAAATTGTGTTTGACTTCACTTAAATGACTTAATTTTACGATATAGCCACGAATGATAAGTGCGATCTTCGATCAACTCCTTGTCTGCAATGAAGAGTATATATAAATGACGAATACTAAATATGACTACCCCTTACTTACCATCGCATTGAAAGCACTGAGCCAGCTCAGGTGGGCAAATGTTTTCCATATTAAAATAGAATGTTGTTTTGACTTCACGGAATTTGTTATCCGATTTCATGATTATACGCCGTGAATGCGGATCTTTGCCTTCCAAATATTCGCGTACATAATGAGCAGACAAATCAATATCAATTGCATCGCTTAGCTTGTCATCAATTGCTTCTACCAATTTTGGTTTCTTTTTCAACAACTTTGAACAGACATCGACACAAACTGAAGATAGGGAAATTAGAAAAAATAATATTTTGTAAATAACAAAATGTATGTGTATGGTTCTGTTTTGTAAACAAACGCAGATTGAATCTTACCATTTGGTAGATTCAAATTCATCTGCAGCATCAGCAGATGTTCCAAAGTGCAATGAGTCTGAAATAGTTTGGATAATCTTTGCAAACTCTCCTGCTCATCGAAACGGCTATTCTTTAAGCCAGGCACATCATCGTACTTTTCCTTCCTAACCGCGGCATTGAGATGCAGCAGAGTTTTGCGAACACCTGGAGTCGCACCTGTGGCATCGCCCCGACCACCATTATGCAGAGATTTCCGCGACTGACTCAAACCTGGAGCGGGATCGTCTCCATTTGATTCCTCCACACCAGTGCCAGTGCAATCCTTTAATAAACTGGAACTGCACACTTTGCTTTCGGTATAAATAAATTCATAGTCTTTGTAAACCTTGTCCAGGCCAATTTCAAAGAGTAGCTCCAATGGCTCCGCACCATTTAGACAAGGTATGGCCAGTCGCCGATTGACAAGCTCTCGAATTATTTCAGCCAAACGATTCGTATTGGTTGGAGTGTTCTAAAATCATAAAGACAAGGATTATTTCATTTCATATATAAAAACTTAAATACTTATGCCTACCACAATATTGCAGCGCGCAGCGCATTGGAAAACCATGCTAAAGGCCAATTTGAGATCCTGGTAGGAGTCACAACCTGTGAAAATATTAAAAATTATTATCCTTCCCCTACCTTTGGAACAGAAAATATTTCTTACTTTTGAGCAACTCCCACAGTTTGTCTGTTAGATCCGTAATATTCCGGAATTTGCACCGTTGAATCGCCTCCTCAAAATCAAAATCATTATGCGCGTTAGCATAGGAATCAACAAAGGGGGAAACTTCATTCATCATCTGGTTAATTGATTCACTCAATTCACCCATATCAATACCACGACCACAACGATAGGTTGGATCAACGCATTGGCCCGATTTGACATTGCTATGATAGTTGACAATGTCCTCTCGTATGTAGGCCAGAATACGCAATTGATTCATTAGGTCTTGGGTAATTGGAGAGCAATTGCTGACTCGAAATATCTGTTTGAGTGATACTTCGCAGTCCTTTAGATTGATTAGCTCAGGCACTGAGCTGTGAGTCGACCAAACGCAATGCAAAGTTATATTGGGATTTACTTGATAGTTATTCTCAATGCAGGTTTCCATTGGCTTCCCACCGGCCATAAAATGTTGGCGAGCCAAAGATTGAGCAGTGACAAAGGCGACCGGCAATACACCCTGATAGGTAAGTATGCCGCGACAGAAGTGAGACTTATCGAACTCGTACTGGAGCAACTGGGTATGGCCAAAATCGCTGCCATCACAGAGGAACCACACAGAACCTGAGCACTTGCCCCGCTGAAAGTTCTCGGTGCAGATGATTCGACGGGCAGAATCCACGGGTAAACCACGATGATACTCCTCTTCTGGTTTCCATGGATTTATAGCCTCCAATTGTAAATCCATCGACAGATCGCCAATGGCGTCAGCAAGGCAGTCATCCTTCAAAGGACTACCAGTCAGATCCAAATTGGCATCTGAATTCCGTTCAATTGGTTTTGTAGGCGTGGTTTTCATCCGGGACGCCATCGCCATCGACCGATCTTCTTTGTAGAAGAATACAATCTTTTTTCCCGCCTCTGCTTCCTGAGGCCCTGCTATAGTTAGCAAATAGGTTGGAGGCGCACCATAAGTAATAGTATGGTATTCTCCGTACTTGCGTAGCAAATCTGCATAAACATTGGCGAGATTGGCGGACATTGTTTAAATTAAATACAAATCAAACTAATTGACAAAGACAGAGTTGTCAAATATCCCGGCGTACTCGATGATTTTACCATTGGGGCCATCGGTTTCGATACTAATCGATATTTGAATTGTCATCTCTATCAACGAACCCGATAACTCTGGCCGCACGTGTTGAATTTGGTTTTTGTTTTATTTTGATTGCATTTCGTTTAATTTAAGAATGTCAGACTTTGAAATGGAAGAAAGTGGTTCAGAATATGAATCAGAGGATAATTCCGATGCTGAAGTAAGTAAAACACATCACAGGGTCTATAAGTCACAATTAATGTAAAACATTTCATAATCTTGCAATTTTCCTTGTAGTTGCAAGCGGCATTTGAACGTGGCGATCTGAAGCCAGGACTTAACGTGGAATATTATGGAGAGCGGCAGAAAGTAAACGATATTGTAAGAGCAGACATACACCTTAAATTACTAGAAAGTTTATGATTAAACCTATACATATTTTCAGGCAAAACTTCTGGCCAAAACAAAGGAATTTCGCTTAGATTTGCCTTGGCTAGAACGATTGGATATGATAAACAATCCTGCACCCTTAGCTCCAGAACTAGCCGTTCAACTTGAGAAGCACGAACAGAAGCGTGCCAATCAGTTCAAAGGCAATGCAAAGATCCCATACATAAGACCAGAAGAAGATCCCGTTCTGAATGACTTCAAGAGGGAGATGCTTTTTCATCGACAAGCCCAAAGCGCTGTACTCGAAGGCATTCCCCGTCTCCATGCATTAGGAATAAAGACTCGCCGTCCCGATGATTATTTTGCCGAAATGGCCAAATCAGATGAGCTGATGCAAAAAGTGCGATCCAATCTACAGGCTAAGCAACAGGGTCAAGCTAAATCTGAGCGCATCAAGCAAATTCGTGAACAACGCAAAATGGGCAAAATGCTAGCCAAACAGACCAAGGTGCAACGAGAAGCCGAAAAGAAAGATATGCTTGACAAGCTGAAGAAGTTCCGCAAAGGCAAGCTCAAAAACCTCGATTTCCTGGACGATGCCAAGGCCTTAGAAGCCAAGCAAAAGCAATCAGCACAGAATCGTAAACAGCGAAACAAAAAGTTCGGATTCGGTGGCAAAAAGAAGGGTCTTAAACGTAACACTAAAGCATCGGCGGCTGGCCTGGAGACGGAGGGCAAATCCCGCCGTCAACGTGGTGTCAAGGCCGGAGCGTCAGTAAATAAGCGAATGGGTAAATCCCGACGTATCAAAGCCAAAGGTAAAAAATAGACGTGAGACCATGGATTTTGCATAAGCTTACTAGAATTATTTTGAACTAAAGGAACTAAAAATAAAACTACAATTAATTCAGTTTTCACCACTCTTTTCCATTTGCCTTGAATGTTTTTAGATTCTGGGGAAAAGCGAATCCCACAATAATCTTCTAAAAGGTTTATAGTTTTTATGCCTCAAAAAGGTTAAAAAAAAAAACAATTCATTTATTAAACTTTTTACAAATTTAAACTTAGAATTAAATGAACTAAACTAAAGCTAATCGGTTGATATCCTTTTGCTTTTCTTCTTTTTCTTTTTAATTGGAACCTCGTTAGCCTCAGGCAATTCAGAAATATGCCTGCGTTTCTTCTTTTTTGATTTGACATGGTCTGCAGTTGTGGTCTCTTCCTCCTGTTCCACTTGCAACTCTTCACTTTTTTCCCTTTTTTTCTTTTTCTTCTTTTCCGGAGTTATTTTCATTTTGGCTTCACCTGGTTGGGTCTGCTTTCTTTGAAGCTTCTCCAGCATTTCTTGTTCTTGCTGCTCCAAACGAGCCAACTTACCACTCAATTTCAAGCCATGACGAGCTCCTTTGTGTGCTGTTCTTCCACCACAAGCCTTAAAGAGCTCCTCATCTGTGAGGACATTGACCTTCGACACTGCAATGTCCTCCACCTTGATGGCTTGTGTGTTCTCGACTTCTCCTCCATCTTGAGTAAGTAAGGTAGTCTGCAGAAAGTTTTCATAAGCTGTGCCATCAACCTTCTCCTTGGCCCTTTTTAGTTTGCGGGCCGAGTAGCCCTTGGTGGATATTTCTACAGCATCTTCACCACGTTTCCGACCTGTTTTCACTTTTCCATCTGTTTGTACTTGTACTTCCACATTATTTGCAGCCTCGTTGAAGCAACGCTCCCACCAATGGTCATTGAATTCCTTTGCCCGATCCACACCCAGACCGGCGTTATCGAATTTTAAACTGGCCTTCAGAGGAGCAGCAATGCCAGTGTTGTTTTTGCCCAAACCATCGCCTTCTTTCCAGCCATATTTACTAAGAATCTTCTTTGCGAAATCCATAAAAAAGAAAACCAACAAAATATAAACAAAGTCTGGCACGTGTGGCGGTACTTAGAGATGTGAATCCTTGTTAGAGATGATCACAAAAAATCGATTATTTTCACACTAATAAAATTCACATCCATATATCAACGGTGCAAGTATACCATCACCAATACAATTTTTTTAATAACCATCTCTAGGTCTAAGCTACTGCCAATCGATTTCAAATTAATATGCAAATCTAACGGTCCAGCAAAGTGACCGGCACCAGAAAAATTTGTTTAAAAAAACACAAATGAAATGATTTCTTTTATACATTCATATCTCCTTTTATTTCACATTTCAGCTGCACATGTTTTTTCTGCATTTCCTACTTTTCATTTCAAATACATGGTGATGATACTAAGTGGCAATAATAAACAAAAATTATTAACTGCATGTAAATTATGAAATATTCTCGAATTCAGTACAGGCCACATAAAATCGAATTGCCCTCGGAACAGATAACACTACCACGCTCCACTCATCAACATATCACCGCATCATATGTTAAGAGAAAATTACATCTCCTGGCCTGCATCTTTTGGTTTTTTGGGGGAGAGAGAGACTTAACAGGCTGAAAATGCAACATTTCCATCTACTACGTGCGATAAGTGGCTTGATGGTGATGCATGATAGTGAGTGTTCCTTGGGAGCGAGAATGAATCGCTTGAATTAAAATCTAATTTTAATCTTCACAATTACTTCTCGACTAGCTTTGTTTCGTTAAAATGTCTCGTCGATTCTAAACTTCGATGCTGCTTGCTGCTGCTGATGCTACGTTTTCCAATATTTGTTAATATGCTAACTTAATTCCAAGTACGTTTTTCTTATGATCCTCCTCTTCTTGCTCCGCGACAGTGTTTTGGATGTTTTTTAAAAACAAAATTACATATATTATGTTGTGGTTGTTATTTTTTATAATTAGATAGTACAGGATGTTCTTTGTTTGCTATCAATCAATTGTTGTTTATCATTAATAATCGAAAAACGAACGCTGATGTTGTTGGTTGTTAATTGGTTGGTTGGTTTTTTTCTCTATTATCTCATGGTATCCCATTACAGGACGACGAGTGGCGCGTTGAACGCAAACGCTTAGAAAGCGAACAGCAACAGGAAGGCCATCATAAGACAGAACAGACCCATAGCCTCAGACAGGGCGAATCCCAGAATAGCGTATGAGAACAGCTGCTGTTTCAACGATGGATTTCTGGCATAACCGATGATGAGGGAACCGAATACTGTTCCGATACCAGCACCTGTTGTATTGGTTGCCATTTGAGTTGTCCGTAAGAAGAAAAAAGAGGGTAAAAATGAAATATTAGTTTATACATTAAGTTAATTTATCATAATTACAAGTAGGGATGCAGATATTTTTTCTAGGTATTCATTTCTAATTCTAATACCAATGAGAACTTGCATTCCTACTTTAGGAAATCCCATCCAACCAAGTGTCAAACCCTTTTTTTCTTTTAAAGTCAGTCAGTTGCAGATTAGTCTGAATTGAGTTCTGCTTTTCACTGCCTCCAAAGGAGGGTAGCTTATAGCAGCAAGCACATCGCACTAAAACGGCTGGTCACGAAAGATTTCAATGCATCCGTAAGGCGGCAATCGAGGGGACGACCGCAACAAGCCAAACGGTACAGTATTTCTGGTACCTTCGCCCTGTAATCACACAGGTTTCCTGCTAGGAAATGAAGCTACACGCCAAACCCCTTTCGGATGAATTAGCATGTTGTACAAAACACACAAGCTTCGACCAATTCTCAGACCTTCCCGGGGCAAAGAGAGTAATCAGATACTCGTTATGTGTGCCCCAGATGCTAGATTACAACTGACTGAAGAAGTGACCAGGAATGACAGATTTAGCGGAGTAGGAATATGAAAATAGACATGAAATATAACTAGATGTAAAGTTGGCAACCAATACGAACCGGAACCAGCGACACCGACTGTTGCAGCACCAGCACCAATGAATTTGGCAGCCGAATCAATATCGCGCGTGACTGGCGAGGTCTGGAATGACCTGATTTGTGGCAGTAATGCAACTGGGGTTTTGTTCTGAGCGGCCAAAGTCTGGCTCTGGCTGATGACGGCGCTGCTCAATGGTCGCAAGTATTGCTTGGAGTTGGCAAGGATCTGTAAAAAAAAAAAAAAACCAAAAAAGAACAGAGTTAAGATGATTATTGGTGTGAAATGATTATATAAGTACAATTGTATTATGCTACTTTGTATGTGTGAGATAAAACTCGAATTAAGATTGATAAGATCTTTGAATTTCCATTTATACTACTTTAAAAATTTTTTACTTTTTTTCAACTTTCTTCTCGTCATATCTCATCTCTTTAAAAAAGAGAGAACGATTTCCTCTGTTGCTCTTTCCTTTGGCTATAATGGTCGAGCCAAGAGTTATGCAATCGTTAAGTAATTTTAGGTTTTCCTCACATTTTCTTAAAAATTGGCATTGTTGTTCTAAATATATATTATATATCACTGCCGGGATTTTCTTTAATGTTATAAACAAGTGTTTAATTAACCGCTTACTCTTCCCTATGTGTCTAGCTATCATCTACTCTCTCTTTCGCTCTCCATCAACACAAATGTCAAACGCCTTCACCTAACCTCAACATTGATTAGAAAGCCAAGTCGGGGCAAATTTTCGGTTATACAATAGGCCATGTTCTTTTGGAATAAAAAAACGTTTAAAACTACAAATATATACATTTTAATAATTGAATTTAAAGGAAAACTTTAAACTTTAGCCATAATTCACAACATAACCTCAAATGCATCTTATGTAACTGTGTATGTGTATTTTTTCACCGCAGGCCATTGGAAGCCACCACAGAGCAATCGGCTAGAAGCTGCTACTAAACTAATGATTTCGGTATAAAAAAAAAATCAATGGCAATGCAGTTAATTACATAATTACGTTAAAATTTTTATCTCACACACACATGGACCACACAATTGTTATAAATTTTATACTTACGGCGCTCCTGGCAACGGGGGCAATGCGAGAGACTGTCGACACGAACATTTTTAGTTGATTTCTTTTTTTTGGATTGGCTTACGACAAAACTTGAAGCTAGCGCACGGAGCTCTGCAAAAAGATATAAATTTTTGAGATTAAACTAATTGTAAACTGTATTGCAAAGAGGTTAAACCGCCGCTACTGCCGCCTTGCGATGTTAGTTACGTAATGCAGGGAAAATTTTCAACTTTTCACTCATTTTCTTACAAATCTCACTGAATATGACAACACTTGGGTTCTAGTTGATTGCTTTTCACTTCTAATCTTAATAATTTATTGCAAATTATTGAAAAAAATTCAATTTGAAAACTTTTGCTGTGACGCAACGACTGGTCTCACGCATACAGCTACAATTTTACAGTTCTCTTGTGACACGTGTGTGTGTGCCGCAAAATGGCGACAATATCTCTAGATAAAATACATTTTTCACTGCATTAATTTACACTTTTTCACTAAAATGCATTTGATTTTTTTAAGAATTTTTATTTTATCATTATTCAACCATTTGGCTGGGGGGTGCTCCGCTGGCAGCAGCTGACCAACATTTTTCTCTTTAATTTATTAGGCGCTAGAGCAACAGCGAACTCACTTCGAACAAACCCTTAACAACAGTGGAAACGTATTGAACGCGAAATATAACTTTACCCTATGTCGCTATGCGAAATCTTGGCTGCATGGTGAATTGGAATGCTGAGGCGGACTGGAAGCGGTGCGCGCGCATGATTGGTTATCGATACTGCATTAGTGTTATAATTACTTATCCTATTTAAATATTTATGAGCATTTGAGAATACATTTTAAACTTACTCTGACTCTAGTTGCTTGTAATTACTTTAAATTGTCCAACTAGCCTGAAATTTGCAGTTGATTGCAAAATGGAATTATCGACTATTCGATTAATTACTGGAAGGAGAGAGCCAGTGGATTCTTGACGCCGGTACATTTATTGAAAGAATCTAAAAACAAAATCCGCTTTGAAACCAAGAACGCTTTAACCAATTAATTAATATTTTAAAGAATCGCTAGTCTTAAAAGCCAAAAACGTATGTGACAGGAAATTCGATATTTCCAGATTATCGATAAAATACAGAGTTGCTTTGAAAACTCGTGAGTCGGCAGCCCATTTCTGGTCACTTATTCACCACATCGTGTCGTTGGGTGTCTACGTCACGTCGTTTCAAATATGTTTTGAATTTATTTGCCAAATTGAGCCAAACGCAATCGTTACAGAATGCTGTAAGTAATCTAGTTTTCAATTGTAGTCTGTACCTTGGCGAAGTGAATCCCGAAAATAATTCTCAAATTTCCCCTCACCCTTTTCCCTGAATTGCATAACAGCAGCGTTTGTGCCTGAGTGTGTGTGTGTGTGTGGCACGCCAAGCGAGAGAGAAAGAGAGCGAAAAATTCACCACACCACGCAGCAGCAGCCTAGCTACATAAGAAGCACGACCTGTGACAGTGACTGGAAGCCACGCGGTTAAAATATCTCATACACGAATTTCGCTGCATTTATAAGAAACCAGATGCTAATTTAATATTCATCTGGTAATAAGTAAATCACATCGCAGTTCAGAGTTCAACAAAAACCGCCCAGCATCTTCAAGAACTATAACAAATATGTTACGCCGCTGATTATCGATAACACACAGACATTCGATAGTCACCGCAAACATATATCGCTACACACACACAACAGTATTCATTCGAACAATTTTACATAACAACTACAAGCACATATAGGGGCAGTCACAGTGTACGACTCGAGTGATATGGCCGTGTTCCTGATCAACGTCTGCAAATATAATGGCTGCGGCATCACATTTCCAAGTTTAAGCGATCTAATATCACACATCGAGGACACCCACATAGGTGAGCAATACCAACAGCCAAGCAATTTACTGCAAATTCAAAACCGAAACAGTGGAATATCAGTACCATGTCGCGTGATGCGATGCGACGCTAACCAAAGCGTCGTTGGGGCGGCGTATAAACGGTGTTTTGTTTATTTTAATATTTACTAAATATATGTGTGCGTGTGTTTGTGAGAACGCGTGTGCTTGTGTGTGTGTAAGTGTGGTGAATTTAATTTTGCCGCAAAAGCAAACAAAATTCAATTAGAATTGACATGAAAATCAATACACATATAGATGACCCAGACCTACCTATTTACCCATATCAATATGCATGCCACATTCACATTATTTTAATGCAGTTTTACCTGTGCACGCCCAAGCGCTTGGACCATTGACTCTCCGCTCTCTTTTTTGACCATGATCTCCTTGAACTGTTATTGGTGGGAGCGAGCTAGCGAATGAGTTGTATTTGCAACAAAACAAAGCCAAGCAAAAAGCCGGTGATCCATTCGGCAATAACAAGAACAACAAGCAAAATATAATATGTGCGTGTGAGTTTTGCCTGTGTGTATGCGTGTGAGTGTGTAGTGTTTCATTGTATAGGTAAAGACGGCCAACACGGCAGCATCATCACCGGCTAAATTGTGCGCCCTTTTTTTGTTTTATTGCTGAGACCGTGTGTGTTACCTGTTCTCGGCTTGGCTTGGCGTGGGTTTTTGGGTTTTTTCTGTTGATTTTTAGCGCGAATTGGTCGACAGGTGGTGCAGTTGCAGGTGCATCAAATGCCATAGAAGCTATTAAAGATGCATGTTCTAATTTTGCTCTAAGGAACAATCGGAAGTCATTTAAATATTATATTTGATTGATTTATTTTATCCCTACCCGCAATAATCCACAATTGTTGGCAATCAATTCCTGTCAGTCAGACACACGTGACTTGAGGTCCCAATTTCCCTCCCATTAATCATGCCATGCCGGCTGTCAGTGCAGGCTCCACCCAAAAAACTCCAACCGCCCGGTGTATATTCTTACATGTGTACTCAAAAACATATAGTTTCTAATTTTAGCGCCGTTACTTTTGCCCAGGTACTGGGAAGCTCATGAGGAAGGAGGCAAAGATGGAGGAAGCAGCAGTATAAATCAATAAAATTAAGCTCAGTGTTGCCACTACGCTTCAATTGTGGTGGTCGGGGGTTTTTGGGGGTGTGTGTGTGTGCTTGTGTTGAGTGCGTTATATGCGTTAAGATGGGGTGGGTTACTGGTGGTGGTGGTGATTGGTGATGGTGGTGCAACCGCTTTACATACATATATATAGGGGGTGGCTACCCCCAGGCTCAGCTGACTGTTACAGTTACGATGGCAGCTGTTTGATAACGGTCAACAGACATACACAGACACAAACACGCACACATTTGCCCGGGTCACAAACATTACATAAAGTTGTGATATACATACACTTACAAATACGCCCACATGGCTACTGGATATGTACATACATAGATGTATTCATGTCAGCATACTTACGGATTATAAATGCCTATCATTTCGTTATCTCGAAGGACATTTGCTGTGGAGGTGGCCTGGTTGCTGCTACTGGTCTTGTTACGTCTTATCAAAGTACATGTATAATTGTGCGAGGGCTGCTGGAGAACATCGTATCTCAAATCCTAAAATGCCTAGAACGGTTCTTCGCCTTTGTGTTTCTAATCTTCTCTAGTCTTATTACAAATAGAAATTGCTACAACGAATGGGCTTCATTATTTTGTCAATCTCCAATTGCCATTTCTTGCAATGTTGCTATTGTCTAAAACTCTAAAGGTAGCCCTCTGTTTATGTGTAAGGGGCGTTGGCGCTGCTACTGCTGCTTGCTTTCTTACCCGGACAAGCAACAACAATCTTCGTTATTAGTTGGTGAGGGGGGGACGGGGATAAGACCTTCAGCATTTGTCCTTTCTGCACAGTTGCCAGGCACCTGTTGTGCTCTAGTTAGCTTATGACTTCATAAAGCTCCCGCCGTCTCCCTAAATCTATCCTGTTGTTATCGATAACTCGAGGCTTGTGCGCGCCCGCCCATGATTGATATTCAAAACGTTTGCAATACCTTCTCAAAATTCAGACTTCAAAGAATTCAATGCCAAATCAACAGGCTTTTGCTCAGAAAGTGCAATGCAAGAATCAAGTCATTGACTTGTCGGTCATTTTTTTTTTTAATTTTTAATGTTTATCAAGTTTCAGACAAATTCTCGTTTCAAATGAATTGGAAAAAGTTTTGCCCCCCGAAAAAAATAAACCAAAACAAAACAGAACAACTTGTACAAACAAATTGATAAATATACTAGATATGTATGTATGTATATATTTGTATACGTGTGTGTAATTATTATCTGTTAAAAATTTTTTTGCAACAAGTGCATGACTCACTCACATGGCAAAGGCAGACGACGATGGCAGCGACAACAACAAAAACATCGCGGCATCTGGGTTTATTTTGTTTTTCAAATGATATCTATACATTTTGTATACATATACAGTATATTTGTATATAAGTATATGTATATATTCAGATACATTTACTAGATCGCAAAACAAAATGCGTTGCTGCGTACAACACACAGAGATATACACGTGGATGGACCCCCAAAAGTCGTCTCACCTAACCAAGAAGGTGACAGACTTGACTGCTTAAGGTTATCATAACTAGCGAAAGCAAAAAAAACTGACACCAATAATTATTTTTATAAATTTTCGACTTGTAATTTTAATGCAAATTTAATGCCATATCAGCATATAATGTTCAACTAAAAATTGCATTATAATGTTGAACTTTCCTAGATATATGCCCCATTAAATACTAAGGCTACAGGGTATACACACCACTCACCAAAAATAGGGATGAAACGCAATTATTTTAAACTAAACTAACTTTATGACAAGTACGTGAAATTATGTGCACGATCAATACTGTATTTATTATGGGGTGACCTTTCTGGTCTCAGTCCGATATGCAATGGAATATTGAATTATGATATGATTTAAGTATTTAAGCTTTTAACAATCCTGCATATTTATATATGCATAATAGTAGGGGCTATATGCGTCATTGGGTCAAATTGGCGGCTCCGGCACGTAGACATCAACATCATCGTCATAATCATAATCATCGTTAGCATTCCGGCAAATGTTTTTAATCGCCATCTGATAAGAAGACGATAGGGACAGAAGCATAGGCATATACACACATATAATGTATGTATACATATAATAAGTATGTATGTTTGTCTATATATATTCAATATATATTATACACACAACTTAATTAATGGCATATGTTTTATATTTGCATGCCAATTTTAGCGTTAATGAAAATAAGTGTATGTGTGTGTGTGTTTGCAACTCGTTATTGAACCCTTTATCTTTCCCTTTGTTTAATTTTGGACAAGGGTAGAGGTTGCCATAACGTCTAGATCGTATGATATTTGTCTTTATTCAATCATATATTGATCAATCACTGTTTCCGAGGGGGAATGAGTCAAGCAATGTGTGACACAGTTACGCACATAAATGATTTAATTGATAAATAAAAAGTGGGCTCTAACATATGCAGGCACACATACTATCACACACATACACACACACACATATGCATTCACAATTGGGGCTTTTGGGAGGTTATGTTGCTCACATGTAGCTCAGTTAAGTCACCTGTGCGCTGTTATTATGCATTCATTTGTTGATTAAACAGAACGATGAGCTTATGTTTTGACTGTAGCGATAAGATAAGCGTATAACCCATCCAATCGCAGTCTGATTTCTACGCCTATGTTTCGCAGGGGTCTCTCCAAGCCTTTTAATATATGTAAATTCACATTAAATTTGAGGAAAAATGGATTAAAAGTTCTTAAAATCCTCTTCAAAACTGTATGTTTTGACAAAATCAAAGTGTATACACACTTCGGTTAGTCGTAGTCTACTTGATTATAGCCTATTTATTATAATCTTAACCTTTTTATAATAAATGATTTTGTCCATTGACGTCATTTCAACTTGTTTCAATGCAAATATTGCTGTAATTTATTTAGTAAAGAGAAACCTCTCACTTTTCTAGTTATACGAGAACACTTTAACTTAACATGTTTCTCATTGATCGTTTCAGACTATGATCCTAAGGTGGTTGAACAAAAAGAGCAGGCCCAGCCTGCATGTTTACCATTAAGCTATGTCCTGCGTTTCGTTTCGGAAGACACACGAAAAGAGGCTGCCACTTTTCTGTCCAACGCAGCGTCGGCGGCTACTGCCAACAATAACACAAACACTGGTGGCAACGGCGCCGGCGGGGGCGGTGGTGGTGGCCATGGCAATGGCCATGTGGAACTCAAACGCAAGCTGGCCATTAAACATCACAGCTACAGCATGTCCTCATCAAATCGCAGCAATACGCCCACAGGTACATAACAATTAACAAACCAAAATTACGTTATTCATTTACTGATGGCCATTTTATGGTTTCCCTCTCTATTGTATAGGTAGCGAAATGGATGAGGATGAAATGGTGGTCACCGAATCGGAGGACAGCGATGATTCATGGACCACTGAGGAATTTAGCTCAGAGTTTATAATGCGTTATGGCAGCAGGTTAGTGCAAGACAGTTGACCCGCATGCGAGCCAGTAGTTTTATATTTCCCCCTCTCTCCTAGGCATTCCGGTGGTGGCAGCAATGGCACGCCAGGCAATGAGAAACCATTTGCTTGCCCTGTTCCTGGCTGCAAGAAGCGCTACAAGAATGTGAATGGCATAAAATACCATTCCAAGAATGGCCACAAAAAGGATGGCAGGTGAGACAGTTTTTCTCTTTTAAAATGTAGATGTAGTAAGGGACAAGCTAAAGGATTTTTATTAATGTTTAATTGTTTTTCATTTACAAATGTTGAGTAGAAACATGAGTATTAGTTGTGGTTTAAATACTTTGGTGACTAACATTCTTAGGAAATCCTTATATACTTATTTAGAAATTCATTTATTTAAATTGTGGTAAACTAATATATTTGTATTATTTTTACCCAGGGTGCGCAAAGGCTATAAATGTCATTGCGGCAAGAGCTACAAGACGGCTCAGGGTCTGAAGAATCATGCCCTGTTGACTCACAATAGTCAGCCGGAGACTGTGCTGACTACTCAGCAAGTGGCTAATGCGGCGGCCGCTGGTGTGATTAACACTAACAGCAGTTCGGCAACAACACCCAATCCTATTCCTCCGCTTGCTGCTACACCCACGCCGTCTCATATCCAACGAAGTGCATCTCCATCGCAACAATCATTGGGATCGCTTAGTCCTTCGAGCATTAGCAATATGTCGAGCAGTGCTAGTAGTTGTCATGGTGGCGGCGGCAGCAGCAGTTTATCGAGTAATCACAACAACAATTTGCTCCAGCAGCTGACGGTGACAAATCTGCCAAATGTCCAACCTCAGCAGCAGCAACAGCCACAGCAGCAGCATCAGAATGGCAGCTTAGCAACAGGTAACAACAACAGCAACAACAACAACAACAATTTAATGCGCAGCACACTCGGTTTAGTATCAATTAAAACCACTAGCAACAACAATTGCAACAATAATCCAAAGTCTGTTAGCAATTTAATGGCTGCTAATGCAACGGCCAACAAGATCCTCAAATTGGCCACAAATGTGGCAAATGGCGTTGTCGCTGCCCCACCACATGTGGTGGATATTGTTCAGCAGCACAAAATCATTGAAAATTCGGTCAAAACGGCAGCAGCAACAAATAGTCAGACAATGGTTAATAATAATAACAACAATAATAATAATAATAGTAATGTGAATAAAATGCCATTGCCCAATTTGGTTAATCTGGGCATATTGACGCCAGCGACTTCACCCACCAAAAATACACAGACGCTGACCTTTACAACTACCACCAGCAGCAGCAGCAGCAACAACAACAACAATAATAATAATGGTCAGCAACAACAACAGCAGCATACAATACATAAGCAAAAAGCCAACATTTTGTTGCTACAACAGGATGCAAACAGTACAGCAACGCAGGTTATACAGATGCCAATAGCTATGCAGCAACAGGTGCAGCAACAACAACAACTGCAGCAGCATCAACAACCACAACAACAACAACAACAACAACATGTCTTGCCAATTAGCCCAACAAGCAGCAAAAGTAGCTCGCCCACGCCACAGCAACAACAACAGCAAGTCAAGAAAATAACTGTACTGGAACCTATGGACACAGATGAGCCTCAAAATGTGGTAACTGCCGTCGTTGCCAACGAGTCCAAAGAGGATACAGCAGCAGGAGCTTTAATATCATCAAATATGGAAATTATTGGAGCTACTGTTATTAACGATGCTACGTAGCCTATACTAAAGCAGCTACTAATGCATCGTAAATTGACGCTAGATCTTGGATCGACGACGACGACCACCTAACCCATCCTAAATACCCCGGCTAATCTAAAAATGATTAATTATATCTATAATAGTATACGATGAATCAGAGCACTTTCTCACTTTTTCTGACAGACGACTTTCTCCCCCCTCCATATGTAAAATGTACCCATTTTAAAGTCAAACTCACCAAAACACACAAATGATTAGAAACATTTCATAGACTGCTATTGCGCTTAATGATTTTCATTTAACCAACACACACACACACACTCGCACGATTCCCATTAATTATTGTGCAATATGATTTATACATATATATTCATATATCTAAAATCTTTAATGATTATCATCATTCTTGCATTAAACTATACACAACGGCTGATCTCCTCCTTAATTTAACTTAGTACATAAAAAAGAAAATTCTCATAAAAAAAAAACAAAATGAAAACTACAAATTGTAATAAAATGAATGATTTAAATGTTTAATCAGTTCAACAACAAGAATCAAGTATTATTAATATTTTAAGCTTTAGCAAAATGAATTTAATTTTATATAAAAAACAAAATTGTATCATTAAGTTAAGTCATCGGCAACAGCTCATTAACACACACAGATATACGTATGTATATGTCTATATATATTTACACATTTCCAAACTGAAACTTTAGTGCAATGTTTTGTTTATTTTTTCAATCTTTTGTATATCAGGGAACGATAATACGAGAACCCCTATTAAATATATGCAATTCTAAATGTAAAAACCACAAGAAAGATAATGAATATTTTGTAATATTTATATATATTTTAAAATTTATATTTTGCAAGACTTTGTTGCAGTTTGTTTGGAAAAAAAAAACCGAATGCTTAAGACGAGAAATGTTTTATAAATTAATTCAAATTTATAAAAGTAAATTTATTTTCTTACTTTCGAGCTATGACAGAGTCTTAAAAATATAATTTTATTAATCTCAATCTAAACAATAGTTCTAAATATTCTCTTTAAGATTTTTTTCTGTATCCGATCTTTTACGATTGATCCCTGCTTTCATTTTCTTAATGAAATTGGTTTTGAAATTCGATTTTCACTCATAAATTATGGGTTTAGTTTTTCTATCCTCTTTTTTTTATGTTTCAATTTTTATTTTATGTTTTTTTTCGTTACTTCTTGTTTTCTTTTCTTTCTACTTATTGCAGAAACCTCTTACTCCTGCTTATACACCAACAACAACAGCAACCACAACAACAATAGCAACAACAGCAGCGACAGCAGTAGCATCAAACAGCAGCAAATAGTTGTAGCCAAAAGGTCCGCTCATACCACAAGCAGCTCCATAACATCCACCACCACCACCAAGTCGTCACCCATGCAAATCTCGCCCACCTTCATTGAGCACAAGTATTCCGCTTTGGCCATAAAAGAGAAATTCTTTTCGAATTTGCGTGCCGTCTCCTCTAAAGCGGCGGCATCAGCAGCCGTCTCTGGACCCCATGGCGATAATATTGAGATGGTGGGTTCAGCTGGTGGCGGCGGCGGCGGTGTTGTTGTTGGGGCCGCTGGCGGTGGTCTACGAACTGTTGCTGCTGTGGGGCAAATGTGTGCTCTACAGAACGAGCACATACACCAAAATCTCTACAAGAAAACTATCAATTGATTAAATGAGTGAGGGAGGAGAAGAGACGAGACAGAGAGCAAAAGCTAGAGCGAGTTGGCTGTGATGAACTATTATAGATTAATAAAATCGGATTAACAATAACGGAAAGGCAGAAGCAAGAGGATTCGTCAATAAGGCAGATGGAAAGAGGACAGAGGAGCAGTAGCAGAAGACACTACTATGGCTAGGATGTCTAAACCGTTTATAAGAGTTTTCAACTCTGGCTTCCACGTTGCAAATATCATCTAATATATATATATATGCATACATATAAATTCCATGCAATTTAATTTGCAAATTACAAAATATAACAGAATTAATCTCAAAAAATCTTAAGCAGAGACAAAAAAGAAAAAGAAATCAATAACATAAACCATAAACCACCTATGAAATAGCTTCTCTAATTGAATAATTCGTAGGATAATTCGTACAAAACAACAACAAAAAAGAAAAATGTAAAACACAAAAAAAAAAAAAAAAAAAAAAAATTAACACGCAAAATTTAGTAAATATATTTGGAGAGATGCTTCTTCAACTAGTCATTACTGTAGTTAAATTAAATGTTTCGATTTTTTTGATTTTGATGATATACAAAAAAAAAAATACACTCAATTGGGTAATTGATTAGCTGCTAACCTAAATCTACCTATATCCATCCAATTCTCACCTCTCGTATCCAATAATATTTATTGGAAAAAGCTGAGGTTTTGAATCGTTAATCAACTACCCCAAAAAAGAAAATTTTAATATTGGCAAAACACAGTTAATTGGTAACACTTTATTATAAAATTTAGTAAAATTTTCAATAGCTACGATGTTTCCCTGCGAACTTCGTCAAAAAAAAAAATATATATATATATATTTAAAATATTGGAAAAAAATATTCGAATATTCATGAAAGAAGAAGAAACAAAAATCAACAAAAATTAAAAAAAAAAAAGAATTGAAAAACTAGCTAGCTAAAACGTTTATGGAATTCCACACACAAAATGGAAATGGAAGCTGGGGGAATTTGCATTGTTCAATTGTTTCCGATCGATTTGAAGTCCCCTCTGCATCATACCCCCGCAAAAGTAAAAAACAAAACAAGAAAAAAATAACTATGGTAGTTATAGTATTATGTAATTATAAATTATGTTTAATTTATCTGTATATGTGTGTGTAATAATGATGTATTGTAATTATATAATTCAAAGTTCAATCGTCCTTAAATCTAAAAAAAAATATCATCAACCACAAATGAAGAAACGAAACGAAAATATGGTTATTAATGTTTTCAATGAAAGTATTTCGACATCCAAAATTTAACTTTCTAACAACAAAAACGTAATAAGTAATTGGGTTCCTTATGCATCATCAGAATCAGAACAAATTAATTGAAATTTTTAAACATATATATAAATATATATATACAACAATAAATATATAGTATAAAGTATAATAATATTAATAGTAATATACAAACATACTGCATATATACATACACTACTTATTAATTATAGTAAGCCTAAAAAAAATCTAAAAAGAAAGAAAAACCAACCGCCAGTCGCCAAATTAAACGAACTTCAGAGCGCATTTTGATGGACGCCCAGCGTTCCGTTGCCCACATATGATGATAATACCCATAATAGATAACCATAAAGAAATAACTAAATATGACATACAATAAATATTATGTACAATATGATTAAATATCTTACGCTTGGGGCGACTTATACATATGAAATAATAAAAAACAAAAAGCCCGACATAGCTTAACAACTTTTATATTAAACAGCAATAGAATGAGATTGTCTTCAGCATGGACTTCATTTTATAGAGCTCTGTTTCTCCGGTGGCACTTTGGTAAACTCAACAAATAAACAAACCCCTCTATTGGAAACAATAAATTAAATATGTATTGTGTATTTCTATGTATAATTAAATGTATGTCATCTTATATAAGACTGCTGTTATGTTCGTAAATATATTTAATATATGTATGTAAAATTAACGAAAAACAACATGAAGAAAAAAAAAAAAAAAAAAAAACAACTATAAAACAAAAAAATACCATGCTAAACGACTAGGCTTTACCAATATACTACTATGTACTATATATATATATATATATATATTTAATCTATTGTAATTTACTAAAAACAAGAAATCATCATAACATTTAGAGAAATAACTGATGCATAAATATATATATATTTAAATCATCTGATCGACTAACATTTGTAGCCAGATAAAAAGTATTCGATACTTTCAAGTGAATAATAAACGGGTTTAACATCATGTAACCTAATTTAAAACATCAGCAACAAGAAAACAAAAGAAGAAAAGATAAACAAAGTAGTAAAATATTCTCTTTTTGCTTTATGTGATCTATTACATACATACAACTACAAATACATATGTATAATAAAAATGTCCTTGAAAACACATCTCTCTAAACAAATGCTGTTTTACTTAAACAACTAGTGGGTCTTCTTTCTTGTTATGACATATTAATTGAAAAGCATTTTAGTACTGACAAATTAATAATTATTATCTAGATAAATGCGGGCTAAATGAGGGTAACAACAGATTTTAAGTGTCTTGGATTTATAGATAGATTTCACCCTTCATATTTTTGAGAATCAAGTGAAATAACAGATCAACAAAATTTCGCATTACAATTTTTGTTTTATTTATTTGTAGACAAATAGATTATGATGCATATATATGTATAAATATATATATATTTAGACATAGATAGTAAAATAATATACAGATACTCAGAATATGTTTAGAATAAATAGAGTAAGTTTGGAAATTATAACATTTATGCAGGATTAGGTTTGAGGAATGTTGCATTCACTTTCTAGACTCCAGCTGAGCTATAGACTTGAGAAGTTTATCAAGCAAATTGTGATCATTTTGTATACTATCCTTCTTCTTTAACTCATAAAGACTATGTAGATCTCTTTGTTCGTATGCGCAATCAATTGCTGTATAAAATAATCTGTAGAAAAAAAATCAAGTTATAAGTTATAAATTTAAAAGAAATGTGATTTATGAGAGAAGCTTACTGCGCCTGCATATACCAATGCACCTTGCGCGTCTCTCGGCAGCGCGGTATGTATTTCTGAGCCTCCACCTGGTTTCCTTGCTTCAAGCAAACCTCCACAAACGGCTCATAACCAATGGGGCTCTTTTTGCTTTTGGCAAACTTCTCCAATTGATCCCAATTTGAAAACTCGGCCATAGCTAGTATGCGAAGCCACCAAAATCTACGATCTGGTACCTTGTAATCATTTTTTATTCTCTCCGCCTCCTTTAATTCGCCCAATTTCAGTAGATTGCTAATGGTGTCATGTATTGATAGACCATTGAGGTCTACATTAAGCTTGGTTGACAATGTCTTCTGTAACTTGAGCATGCGACTTGTCTCCGCACAGAGTTCAGCTTCAATGGGACAACGACCTTGAGTATAACTATTACCAATCAACGACAAATTCGATTCAAGGCCTTCGCTCTCAATTGCATTCTCAAAATGATATTCGGCAATGGCTTTTTGGTCATCTTCGGCATTGTAGATGCCATAAAGTGCAGCACGATTTGATTCCCGCATTATCTTCTTGTACATATTCAAAGCCAATGGATGGTCCCGTATTGTCATCTAATGGTAAATGCAAAATTCTGGTAACAATCACAAACATTAATGATATGGGTATGGATATTAACTTACATGTAAATTTGAAAGCATCATGTTCATCTTGATCTCGAGTAAAACTGTAGTAATTAACTCAGTGTCTCCAGATTGTGTTGCGCTGGCCACTGCTCGATCAAATTTACGCATCTTAAGCAACAAAGGCACCTGCAAAGATGCTCGTGGCTCCAGCTCAAGTAGTTTGATAGCCAACTCATCTCGACCGTTTTGATGGGCCTTCTCGGCAATGTTGCAAAACGAAATACCTTCGACAGATGGATTTTTGAACTTTTCTGTAATCTTACGAGCGACCTCATTATCGTCTAGAATATTGGAAATAGAATGAGAAAGTGGCTAGATGATGAAGTTAAGTAGGAACTTACTATGATCATTTATTACTTTGTGATAGGCCCAATGCTCTAAAATCCAGGACTCGGGCAAGCTAAGATGCTTGGCCACTTGTATGGCAACAGCATAGTGCTTGCGGAATACCAAACGACTCAGTATTACCTCTGGATTAAGGTGGCTAAATCTGTGATTAATGTTTAGTTTATTAGTAAATTGAGATACATATTTATTTAGTTTTAACTCACTGCTTGAATGTCAGCGGCATGGCAATTTTTTCGTGGCGCAATGTGTTAAGAACTCGTAAAATTCTCATAATACGCATATATTCGTCAGGATTGTGGCCATGTATAAAACCTTTGCCAAAGTTTGCGGTCTAAAAATACATCATTAGATATAATTGTTTTTATCTATTTGTCTCATTAATCGTATGATCTTACCCTCAATAAACTCTTTTGGGTTTCGGTACAAAACTCATAGGAAGCCGCCTCAATGCATTGATTAACTGCCAAACCGATTTTATCGCGGCACATACTCAAATACTCATCCGATTTATAGGATTTCTCTTCAAATTTCTTTTGCGCCTCAAAGAGATAACTGGCCGGCTCTTGGCTATTCACTGCGAAGATATTCTCCACACATTTAGGCAAACGTTGTATCATGTCATGCGAACTTTGTGTGATAATCCGAACGCCATCCATTTCGGCCACTAGAAACATGGAGGGATCATGAGGGAAGTCACTTCTATCGGCATTGCGATTAACAATTAGCAAAAATGATGGATAAGATATGACTACTGCATCCGATTCGGCATTATCAGTGTTCATAATCCATTCAATTTGCTGTGGCAAATCCTTGCGTCCTGTATCGAATTCGCAATACTTTTGCCTCATATCTACACTGCCCAGCCAGAGCAAGCCCGTGTTGGTATACAATGCCAAATGCTGATGATTATACGACACAGAGATCTTGATAATACGATCATGAGGTTTCTCAAAGAGATTATCCTTAATGGTGCCCACTGTTTCGCCTGGAAATAGTTTTATAATCTGACGCTCCCGACCGAGAAGGCAATAACTATTACGTCCCTCAGTCACAATCTCCCAGCAAGAGCAATCAACGTGCGAATCTACCAAATGGAAGAACAATTGAAAAAAATTCCCTGACTATATCCTCAATTACTTACTGGGTATATCGGGTAACTTGCGCTCTGTTTTATTGCTATTATGCTTGAGGAAAACTCGTCCAGAAGTCGTCAACACGGCAACTCCTGTGCCCACCGATGATTGAAAAACCTTTGCTTCCAAAATCTTGGTCACGCTGGCCTCATCTCCAAATGTATATGATTCCTTTTCAGTTCCAAACATATCGTAGACGAAAACCTTGGCATTTTCCTGTACACATATCAACTCCTCGGTATCGGACCATCCCATGGCAATTAGTTTGCCATGATTCCACTGCAGACAGTATAAATTCAATTATTAAACTCATTGATTTTTGTTGACTTAAACTTACCAGAATGTGACCCGTCTCCCGACCGGTAGTGTCAAATATGCGAATCATGGGCCGGGAAGAACCTTTCACCGGTACCAATTTCAAGGGATCTCTAATAGCTGCTAGTGGGCCGCCATAGGGTGCTGCCACCACTTGCATATATTCTAAATCTAAATCTATAGGCCAGTCCGGTGCATCCAGTTCTACCTTTCTATGGGCGGATTCATATAAATTTAAACAAGAACGTCAAGCCAACTTGTTGTCGTTGTTTTCTTACCTGTAGTAGTCCGGACGCACCTTGAACCATTCTCCTGTATTATACATAATTGGCATTTTGGCGTTGAGTAAATTATTAACACTTTGTAAAATGCAAAAAATATTTAAGAACCTTTCGCATTTTTCACTGCAAATCAACAACAGCTGATTTTTCTAAATTACTCGATATATATGCGCCACGACACAAAGACAGAAGGTGGCGCCAAAGAGCAGCCAACTGTTATCTTTCTCTGGGGAACCATTTTACGTCATTAATGTAGAAAATAGTGTGCTAGGTTTTATGTATATATCCTATTTTGTTTTTGTTTTTGGCATTATGTAAGTTTAGAAATTTAAATTTAAATATGGTTATTGGTGCCTTTCCCATAGCAAAACTTGGCATATTGGCTGTCAAGCAAATAAGTAAACCGATTAGTGCTTTAACCAAGAGGGCAGCTCAAAAAAATTCCTTCGTTAAATCGTATATAGTTACCCCACCAGCTCAAAGTAAGGAGACTAGATTTCTTTCAATGATAAATAGAAAACCACTGACAATCGTTCTCCATAGTCTATAATCAAATTGAAGTACGTTCAAAACTTTGGCTCCTGAATTTGGGTCAACCGAAACGTATTCCGCCTTTATCACAAGATATGGCAATAAGAATGGGTGCCGATATTTTATCCGAACTTCTCATATTTATAATCGGTGTATCATTTATTTTGGGAGAGTTCTCCAGGTAGATTACACGGGGGAAAGCCTGATGTTTAGTTTTTATATGCAAATTCCAATTTTTCTATAGGCAATCCCGCAATGATACACGTAAACATGAGAAGCATAAGACCGAGAGATTGTTACTTGAACAAAGAATTACGGATTTATGTAACCGCATCGAACATCAGGCCAAGGAAATCAAAAATCTTAAGGCCCAATTTATGGAAAGCCATGAATCTACCGAACATGAATGTTATTAAATCTTCGAATAAACATTCAAAATTGTTAGAAAGTTACATATTTAAACTGGCATAGCTTTTTTTCACAAATTCAAATTCAAATATGTCTAGTTTTTTGGCTTTCAGTAGATTTCCATTGGCAAAAATAGTAGTTTTTACCATTAAGCACATAAGCAAACCGATTAGTAATGCCATCAAGACGATCGCTAAACACAATCCACATTTCAAGAGGTACATTTGCATACCACCTGGTCAGTTCTACAACAATTTGGAGACAAGGTCGAAAATGTTTATCTTGAACTTGCCACAACCCATATATATACCACCGCTCACTCCGGCCATGGCTACAGAAATCGGTGCCAATCTGCTAGGTGAGATCACAATCGTAGGAATAGGAGTATATCTTATATATTATGAGGTTTCACGGTAAGTTAGGAATTTATAACTGTTTAATTATTTATTGTTTATTGTTACTTAAATCTCAGTCAAGCACTAAAAGATCAAAAGAAGCATGATCAACATAAACAGGAAAGGATAGAGCTGGACGAACAACTCGACAGTTTGGATAAGCAGTTGGACAAATTGGAAAAAGAACTATTAAAAATGAAACGAGCAGATAACCAACGTTAAGGAAATGTACATATGTATGTACGTCTCTAGGACATATTGTGCTCAGTCCATCTCCAATTTAATTTCTTCGGCCACACTAAATATTTGGCAAAAAAAAAGAACATTTTATAATATTAGTTTTATAATAATTTAAAATGGTTATTGGCGTATTTCCAGCGGCCAAGTTGGGCGTTTTGGCCATTAAACAAATCAGCAAACCCATTGCCAATGTGATCAAGGCTAATGCAAAGTCAAGTCCCTTCTTCAGGAAATATGTGTGCATGCCGCCGGCTCAGTGTAAGTTTGGGGGACCAAAAATTATCAAATGGGAACTTAGTATTAATATTAATCAGCTGATTTTTTTAACAGTCTACAATTGGGTGGAGGTGAAAACAAAAATGTGGGCTTTAAACCTGGGACGCCCCGTCAATGTCCCGCCTCTGAATGAGGCAATGGCCATTGAGCTAGGTGCCAATCTGCTCGGTGAATTTATTATATTTGCTATTGGAGCCGGTCTTCTGATATTTGAGTATTCCCGGTAAGTATTGAATTAAAAAATATATCTTCGCGTCGCTAACTATAACATTTTGCTTTTGGCTAGTCAATCAATCAAGGAAACAAAGAAGAATGAGGCAATGGAATTAGAAAAGAAGCAACTAACAAATCAGTTGACAGAATTGAACTTCCGATTAGAGCTTCACGATACACAGATGCGGGAAATGACACGCGTGCTAGCAGAATTAGGTATTTATTCTTCTATAGATAAGATTATTTGCTCAGGACGGACCAAATAAATCCAATTTATTTCAGATTCTCGGTCCATCTTCCGCTGGCATAAGGAACCGCTGCAAGAATTTGTTCCTTTTGATCCCAACACTCCAGATCAAAGTGCCAGTGCCAGAACTGGCAAAGCATATGAGGGTTTCTATGATCCCACAGGTGGTATGGCGTTCCGTGCACTCAACTTTCTAGAAACACAAATATTTGTCGATGGACGCGATCGAAAGGGCAAAGCGGCTCGGAAACACTTGGATGAAGTGGCCACAGAGTTGGAGCACACGCTAACAGAGGCTGTGGCCGAGTCAGCTGCTGCACTGCCAGCCAAGAAGGAGGCATGACCTAGTGCGCAGCTTGAGCAGGATCTGGCTCTGCTCATGTATGCTGTGGCCATGGAGGAGCAATAATTTCAAACGTGTCCTTGATCAAATTGCCTGTTACATTTCTAAACATAAGTAAAAAGTTATAGTCTTATATACCTAGGGGTATTTCTGCCACATAATGGATCATCTTTTCTTTCTTTAAGAATGAGTGGACAGGCAAAACGTTTGCAATTCGGCGAAGAGATTGGAAATGAATAGATGCAGCAAAAAGTTTCAACGTTTGGTTCAA
Organism: Drosophila insularis; assembly: GCA_018903935.1. Lineage (NCBI taxonomy): Eukaryota > Metazoa > Arthropoda > Insecta > Diptera > Drosophilidae > Drosophila > Drosophila insularis. The sequence continues at coordinate 7,991,305 of JAEIFP010002295.1, forward strand.
TGGTCGGCTAAAGACTGATGCTTTTTACTCATTCATTCCATTTTTACAAAGTGTTCCAGCTTCAAGATCGCAAATATTTTGCCTGTCTATGTGTTCTTCCTGAATCAAACCCAGGCTGCAATTTACCGAATTAATATCAATAATAGATTTATAATCTTGACGATTATTCAAATAATAGCATGAGATGCCCCTTTGTTAAGCACATTTTTTTTAGTTGTATTTATTAAATTTATTGTTATCAAAGACAACAATTAAAACAAGATGAAAACAAACAGTTGAACCAAAAAGTTAATAAATGAATGAGTAATTAATGTGAACTTAGTCCTGAAGGATGAAAGACTGAAGCAAACGTAGCTCTTCAGGGGAGTCTACCAAATCGCCGAGATAGTCATAGAAACAGGTGCCAACGTTGTAAAGGCTGCGCTGGATGGCACCACGCAACGTATTAAAGTTTGATGTGGGCGAACCCTTAAGATTACCTACAACATTACTTAGTTTATCCAGATTATCCTTAAGGTTGCTCAGTGCTTTAATGATAGCTGGCAAATCATTCTGCACTACACCAAAGCGATCCTCCTTGAGTGAGGCCACACAGATTTGGGCCAGACCTTCGGTTAGCCACACAATGGGCAAAGAATTGGCCAGCAGAAAAGTGGTCTTGGCTCCCTCAGGTTCGCTAAACAGATAGACAATGCCCGGTATGCGTCGCAAGAGATGTTGCAGGGCCTGTTCCAATTGCGTAGACACACGTTCACACCAATTGGGTATATGCCGGATGCCACCCAATACAGCCTCATTCCTACGTTTTTGCTCGCGGCTTGGCGGTGCAGCGGGGCGAATACCATGCAAATGATTATACTGACGAAGAAGTAGCTTTTCGGCCAATAAAGCGGCACTTGCCGATTCATGGTTACCGACTGGAAAGGGATTTTGGGCCATCTTAAGCATGCTTATCTGCTGCATGGAGTCTGTTAGCTCGTCAGTAAAACCACCTATAATACTTAGAGATTGATCGCAAAAGGCGCGCCAATTAGCGGGTCGATTCCCTGGCTCGGTTAGCTGGAAAATCTCCTTACGATGCGCTGAATCCTTGCGATTAGCCAACTGAAATAGGAAACGTGCCGAGAGACACTGCACCAGATATATATTGAACACTCCCAGACCAGCAACAATGGTCACCTCCTGTTCTTGGGCAAAAGCAGCTCGATTTTTGCTTACTATAAGTGGCAGATCTTCGGACAGTAATATGGCAAAGAAACGTTGCATAAGATGCATATTGCTTAGAATCTGGCCAGTGAGCAGCCAAGCATAGAAGAGCAGGCGAATGCTTGTCACCACACCAAAAAAGCCTTCCAATCGCTCATCCGTGTCTACTCTAAATAATTGGCTCAGCTTATGGCCCACCAATGAGCCACACAACCAAAAGACAAGTGTATAACCCAAAGTAGGAACCAAAGAGCTGGTAAGAGACTTTAGCAGTGTCCCATACAGTAGTTCACGGATCTTATGGGTACGCGATTGCCCGACAACAGGAAACTCGATGCTGACCTCACGGTTTAAATAAACCGAGACAAAGTAATAGCAGCCAGCTGTTGTGCCCATGCCGAGCAGGAAGATGTGGTAGCCACTAAGGCAGTCCGAGCCGTAGCATTTATACTTTAGATGCCTGCGAAAGAAATTGAGTTAGGCTTCAAGTAAAAAACACATTAACTCTTGTTTACCTGTAATCTGTGTGCAGATAGCCAGTATACAGCCAGGCCGTCAGATAGCCCACCATTAGATGAGATCCCAGAAACAGGAGCTTGCGCAGCCCGTGATGTTGCAGCCAGCGATAGCGATTAGGATGGTAACGTCTTTCCACTAAGTGCTCCTGGCACAGAATCACTCCATACACCACAATGGCTGCGATCAATGGAATACTGGCAAACCAGGTGTAGAGGCTGCATACCAAACTAAATGTAGTTGACACCCAATTCAATGGATGCAACAATTCAAAGTTTACAAACAGCAGAAATACGGTCAGAAGTAGGAATTGAATCATCACGCTGAACACCACGGCGCGCAAACATCTGCCAAACAGCAGCAGTTTGCACGCATCACTGGAACTGGTCGTCGACATGGGTAAATATATATTAAACTTATTTCAATTCTTTATAAAAGTATTTCGGCAAAACGTTCGCACATTTGTGCGCGCTTTTTTGTTGTGATTAGAGATGGTATAAATTACATCGATAGCTGTGCTGGTTTAACCAATTAAAATTAGCCGCGAAACGATTAAACCTTGGATATACTAAGTAAAATAGACAAAACGAGATATGTTCAAATTTTCAAAAAATAAACTAAAAGCAGCAAATATTCAAGAAGCTTTACAAGATTCCTGCGAAATACAAACTGACAAAATTATTCAAGCACTCTATTTTGAAATTCCGCCAACGACAATAGTTACTAAATTTATCATTTACCAACACTGATGATTTTGTGTTTGCCGAAAAAGTTAGTAAGGCAGTAATTTAGTGTGGCTTTAAAATAGGGGGATTATACATCCCCCTATTTTAAACAAATACAGGTTCGATATTAAATAATGCTGATTTATCGATGCTGCTTCCATCACTATCCCAGTATTTGATCCCCTATTTAACAGTATCGCTCATGGTGGTGTCATCACTGTTCCGCCGTTTTTGTTGTTGCGAATGGTTGTTTTTATTTTCAAGTCGAATTGGGAGGACGTGCGTCGGTCGGTTGTCGGTAATTTCGAAATACATGTTAAAAGAAACGCAAATTCGCGCAAATAATGGTAATAATTGTGTATAATAAGTGATTACTACTGTAATTAAGTGCCCATAATTATTAAAATGCACAGTGAATTATTCAACAAAATGAAAATCAAGAAAAATAATCAAGAGAGCGCGCAAGTGCCAGAGAGATAGAAAGAGAGAGAGAGTGAGAGAGAATGAGATAAAGAGAGCGTGCAATGTTGCGTGTATAAAAAAAAAACGACACAAAAATTTGTGTAATTGATTCATATTTAATTGGTGGCCATATATATCGAAAATCAAATGTGAAAAATTACAAGAAAAAAAAGTAACAAGTGAAAACAATATCGAATAAGAATCTTAGCCAACTCGCAGCCCCTTTGCCCATTTTAGTTTTTGTTGTTGCAGTTTTACAATGCGTATTGAGGTCACTTTGTATATATTAGAAAGAGCATAGGCACGCGTCTCTTCCCCCACCACCCACCATTCATCCTCCACCCCTTCTGGCAAAATACTAATACAAATCCTTCCTTCACCGTCCCTCCCCTTCCCACGAAAGCATCTAGACCAAAATTCATTTTCATCCCACTCTGTCCCAAGGCAAACAGCTGCTGCTTACGTGTATGTGTGTGTGTTTTTGAGTGCGTGTGTGTGTGTGATAGTGTGAGTGCTTCTCTTTTGTGGTGTTTGTGTGTGTGTTGGTCATTAGAGCAGAACCCGAGGGCAGGTGGTGTCCACACACAAATAAATTCTGCATTAATTATGAAAAAAACACGCGTTGTTTTAAATGAGCTATTTAATACCCATACATACATATGTATGTACATAGACGCAGCACTCTCGCACACACACACACATAGACATTCGTTTGGGAAAAATGTTCATCAATTTTCCATCTCTGAGCAGAATAAGTACACAGACCACCTCTCCCCCACCCGTCGCCTCATACTCTTCCCTCTTCTATGGCAAAGTCTTCATGCTCCATTCACCTACTTTTACGCGTTGCTTGGCTTTTCGACCAAGTCGAAGTCAAGTCAACCAAGCAAACAAACAGACAGTCAGACAGACGGGCGGACGGACAGACGGTCTCAACTATGCGACGTTCGTTTGCTGAATTCCAAATGAAGTCATGGGGCAACATTAACAAAGAAACACAAAAATGAAAAACCGTCTCGATGTCGCATTTTTTATTATAGCAAAGAAAAGTTTAATTCCCCCAAACAACAACAACAACGTATAAAAATAAAATTTTTAAAACAAAAAAGAAAAGGAAAACAAAAAATAAAGAGTGAAATTAAGTGCTTTAAAATCGCGCAACAGCAACAATAACAGTTACAACAACATCAACAACAATAACATTAAACATGACATGGCCATGTCTCGTTTACACAATAATTTTAAATTAATTAAATATGCTGGCGAACGAACCAACCAAAATTAACATTAAAAGGTGAGCGCTTCAACATTATTTATAAATAAAATAAATATTGCAATATAGAAATAAACAAAAATATCACTCGTTGTCATTATAAAATGTAAATTTTATAACTTTAAACCTCCTTATTGTACTTAATATTCAATCGATATATATAAAGGTACCATTCATTACCCCTTTTGGAGCAAGGGAAAAAAATTATTGATTTTAAGGTGCAAAATCCAAATATTTGGCATAAAAATTTTACCCATTCTTTGTTTGGGTAAAACCGACTGTTTAAAAGACGATTTGAAGGTTCATTATACACAATTTTAATTTTGTTTACGGTGTAATTAATTTATTTTGTTAAATTTGAGATTATATTTGAATATTTTGGACTGTTTTTAATAAATTAAAATTACGTTGATATTGTAAAAAATTTATATATGAAATATGGTCTCAAATTGAGGAAAAAGTAAAGGGTTTTCACCTTACTTAAAAGTCAACAAATATCCCGAACTGTGTACTTAAATATAATCATATAAAACACACAAAACTTACCCCCAATGGTGGTGCAAAATGGGTTAATTAAATATATAATTTCATGAAAAAAATTAAATTGAATTACATTTTTTATCCCACGTATTTCTTGTTAAGTTTTTTAATCAATTGGAAATATAAGGCTCAAGCATTTGCTAGAAAATAGAAATAAATGCTTTGATTAAATAGTGCTTGAATGCTAGTGTTTACTTTAGAAGGACTTTTGAGCAACTCTTATGAGCCATTGTTATAAATTACGTATACGTCTCGTTCCTATTGCTAACCAATTTATGAAATATAGTCCCGGTCGAATCAAAGATATTAAGTTTATAGTTAAATTATGTGTTTTGTGTGTGTGTTTTTTTTTTGTTTTGTTGCAGCCCCTAAACTAAGGTGGTTTTAAACTCATCAATATGGCTGCCACGTCAGCTGGCCAGCAGCAACATAAATTGAATATTGTTGCCAATGCGGAGGCAATTGCTGGCGAAATGCAACATCAACAGCAGCAGCACCAGCAGCAACAAATTCAAATGTTTAAGCAACAACAACAGCAGCAGCAACAACAACATCAGTTTTTTCAACAGCATCAAACGAAATTTGTATCGCGGGTCGTTACAAATACAACAACAACCATGCAACAGCAGCAGCAGCAACAAATATTACCAGCTGGTTTGGTAAATGGCAATGGCAACATAGTGCAAGCAGCAAGCAATCTGCAACATCAACAGCAGCAATTGCAGCAGCAGCAGCAGCGAAATAGTCAGCACGTTTTTGTCTGCCCCACAAGCAGCCCGCAGTTACTTTTGCAGCAACAGCAACAACAACAAGCCAAACAGCGCCAAGCGCAAATAAAGTTGCCAGTAAAGTCAACATCAGCACCAGGAACTGCAACTGCAACAGCAACTGTTGCTCCTGCTGCAACTCAATGCCTGCCAACTACTATTGCATCGCGTCAAATGAGTCAGAACAGTCATCATCATCATCATCATCATCCTCATCAGCTCTATGCCAAGAATGTTGCCAAAGCCAACAACAATAATCCAAGTAGACGTCAGAATAATAACAACAACAACAACAGCACCATCAGCTACAATGGAAATTTGGCTCCAGGCTGGCGACGTCTAACCAACAACAATGAAGTGGCCTACATCAGGTGAGTGTTGCTATTTCAATCTCTCTCTTTCTCTCTGTGTGTATGTTTGACCTCTAAGCTATATACGATTTCAAGCAAATGTCGTCTTCCTCTGGGGTAAAAAAAAAGGAAATGTCGTCAATGTTTGAATTATATCATCTTTGTCTAATTACTAATAGAATTTCAAATAACTTCTGATTTAGGTATACCAAAGATTAGATATGGGATATCTGTGTTTATTTTTGTGTTAACAAATACACAAAACACAGATATAAATTACTTATTTCTTGTTATTTCTTTAAATTAACAGTCACTTAATTTTCAAGACTTTTTGCATTTTAAAAGTTTATCTCACCTAATTAATTTTTTTTTATATTTGGCAATTTCAAGCCTATATGTGATTAGAATAGAAATTTTCTTTAGTTATTCCAATGAGTGAACAAAATGGTAAACGAATTGTCGATAGCTTTTTCAATTTTTCAACTCCATTTGTTTTTTCTTTTTCTTCTTGTCAGTCTATCAATTGTTGTTGTTATTACTACTGCTGTTGCTGTTGTTACATGACATTTACAGCACTTTGGGGGCTCCCTTAGAGGCGAAAAAGTCAATCTGGTTATTGTCTCTGGCGAACGCATTCAAGAAGCCATAAAAATGTGTGTTTTGTGCCAGGAAATGCTTATGCCGCCTCCGACGCCAGGTAAAAGGATGGGCAGACAAACAGGCCATGTCAGAGTATATAAAAACATACATTCATATGTAGTCATAGTCTTGTCAGAAATCAGAAATCCATGAGTTGTCGAGTTGAAATAAATATTTACACCTGGCATTATCTTTCTCTCTTTCGCTCTCTATCTGTCTGAGCTATTATCATCAACATGAACAGCCTCAAACACAAATAACCACATAGATTCACATAATTACGAACGCAAATTCAATATTTACTTAAATATGTTGAAAACCCACCAGCAACAACAACAACATTAACAAGAAGAACATTTGCCTAGGCAGTTTTTAATTGTTCTCATTCTCGTTCCTCTTGGTCTACCCAATAGCTTGAGGGTCTTTTTGGGGGGTGGGTAGACGCGCTACTACTTAGTTTCTCTCTGTCTATCTCATTCTCCCTGGGGTCTTTTGGGGTATCTGTGCAAATAGTTTGCGGCAATGTGGCCTGCTACCACTGCTGAACTGATGTTGGGTAATTGTTGATTTTATAAGTGGCTTGGCACTTCTGAGTGGTTGGCTGACTCTGGAGTTCTTTTTTGGGCTTTGGATTAGTTTTTAGCAACAGCAGCAGCTGTTGGGCTTTGTCTACTACCCTGTATTTTAGGCATTAAATAGGGAATATAGGTACATACATATGTAAATCTTAGGGAACATTAAAGGATTAATGACATGAGTGGACTTTTATACAATTTGGTCTTCCCCCTGAGATGAGATTTAGACTTCAGACTGTCTAGAAATCGAGACCCAGTAACGTTCAGGTGTAAAACCATTAAAGGGGTTGCGTAAGAGGTCTGGGCATCCCTTAAAAATTACAATTTCTGGAATTTTTAGATTACTGAATTTTCTAAAACGAGATCCTTAGTTTTTTGACCGGATTACTCCCGAAAATATTGTCTAGATCCGTTTATGAATTTACCTTTTCAAAAGCTAAGAATTAAGCTCTAGTATAATGATTGAGAAGATATAGAATCAGCATTTTTTCATTATATATATTTATTATGACAATCTATTAATGCTGACACCTGCTTAATAAATATATGAATGGCCCAAATGGCTTTTTGAAATGAATGAAATATAAAGAGACTAACTAAGCGACGTTAAATATATATTAAATGAAGATTTACTTATGTATGTATATGGCATGCATCAGACAAGTGTATATTGTCTCTCTTTTAATGAAAACTCCCATACTTTCCATTTAATTTTGTTTAGTGGCTTATTTGTTAAAAGGCAATAATAGTAGCAGGGTAATGAATTAAACTTTACCCTCCACAGAACCAAAAATATAGGGTATACAAAAACACATAAACCAAAGAAAGTGAACTGAATAAGCAAACAACAGAATTTTGGCTTCTCAAAAGCTGATATAGTAAAAGTCATCTGTGTGTTGTGTTTTGCTTGATTGCTTCTTAAGATAGCCTCAGGTTTTTGAATAATAATTGAGAATGTTTTTTCGATTAATGAAAATAAATCTATTATATTAATAGCTAAGGGGAAAAAATTGTGAGCACTTTTAATGGAATAAGCATAAAATTGTATCATTTTGTAAGCGGAGTTTAAATTTTGTGTTTCTCTTTGAAAAATAATTTTAAAAAAGTTGTTTTGGACGAAATTTTTGTTATAGAGATAAACAGAAGCAATATCTATTCAGATTATTTGTTAGTTTTGGTTCAAAATTGACTGGAATTCATTTCGTTTAAACTAAAACTTTCAAATGTCAACGCTTTAAGCATTTGAGTAGTTAAGTCTTTGCACGCCATTTCCTTTTAGTTGACACCTTGTCCTTTACAGTGTCCTTTGCAAAGGGAAAGGAAAAATGTCAAATTTTACTTACAACTTGGTAGCCCGTTACCAGGACATTTAGACGATTGCAAGAGTCTAGGCTCTGCCCTGCTGGTTGCCTTTCCCATTGCCTTTCATGGCCCGCTGGCTATGGACTTTCGGTCTCTCTGTCCTCTGTGTGTCTCTGTGTGTGTTTGCTTGTGACCAACCATTGTCATTGTCCGCTGCCATTAGCCACGAGCAAGCGACAGCTGCTGCTGCTGCTCATTTCCACGTTGCGTGCCTTTGATTGTTGTTGTTGCAAGCAGCAGTCCCAGATCGAAGTGGCCAGCCCCGCTTTGTCTCCCCTCCTCTAGCCATTTTTGCAAATTTTTTAAGTTTGTTGGTTTTTTTTTTTGTTATTATTTGTTGCAAAAGATAACCAACACACCGTCGGTCCGTGTTTTCGGTGGGGTGGCGGAGGGGTAGACTGCTACATGAATACAACTTTTTGTTTAGCTTCCGTCTCCATTGGCTATGTGCAGTTTGCTTAGTTTTTTTTGGCGTTTTCTTGGAAAGAATGTTGCAATCGTAACAGTAGAGAGGGAGATACTTGGGGGGTTAAACGAGGCCAGTAAATCAATAATTGTTGCGCAAGCATTTTTCAGATGTGTGTGTGTGTGTGTTGTTTGCTCAAGTGCTAAATGGCTGCGCAACGTGACGTCAGAGAGCGAGAGTGACATGACACAGTGATGGAAGCGAGAAGGGAAGAGGAAATGTAACTCTAAGGCGACACAAATTTGACGAACAACGAGCAGGTCAAAAGTGATTTAATGTACGGCCCGCCCACCGTGCGGTCCACAACAGGCGGAAACTCAGTCAGCCTCAGTCAGTCAAAAGCAAAAGCAAAAAGGCTTCCATAAATCATAAATCAGAAACGGCAGCTGGAGATCGATTCAGAGCAGCAGGCCGCCAAAAGAATGCGGAATAGTTTTTTTTCTGTCTCGACAGAGAGATTGAGCCTTAGGCTTGAGATTCAACTGACTTTTAGAGCGTAGGTTGCATCAGCCGATGTCTCAATGTCTAATTGTCTGTCTCTACAAATATCTATTTGCTCTTTGGCCTTTCAAATGTGTTTATTTTACTTACATTTTTAGGTATTTTTGTTGTTGTTGACTTGGCTAGCCATGCAAATTTGTTATTGATTCGATATCGTGGGAATTCAATGTATTGAATAAACAATTGATTATTGAAACATGGTCTGATCATAAATTAATAAATTTTCACTTGTTATAAAAGTCTTTAGAGATAGTAAATTATTAATAACTATTGACTTCTAAAACTATAATAAAAAGCCTTCAGAAATGAACGATAAACGTTTTAAAAAGTGTCTATAGAATAATTGGTATAAAGGCAATTAATTTTCTTATACCTTTATCTAAATAGTTAATGCTAATTGCTTGGCTCTAATTAAGGATAATTGTGAAATCAATAAAAGAAAACTTATTCTCAGTAAGTGTATATAAGTTAGGTATAAAACGTAGGTACGTAGGGCAGATTATAAAGGCTAATATAGGTACCCCTTTGATCAGCTGGTTTTCTGTTCCTTCTGTTTCATTCATTCAACAAAAAAGGATTTCTCGGATTTCCTGGCATGTCCTTGTCTGCTGCTTTTGTGTTATAATTCTTTACAGTTTTATGCGCCACAGCGAGACGAGTTTTTTTTTTTATTATTTTTTTTGCCTTCCTTTTCGTTTTGTTTGGTTTTTACTTTTTTCTCGTTTTGCTTATAGTCAGCGATGCCTCGCAGTGGCTTCTGCTGGTGTTGTTGTTGCTGTTGTTGGGATTATTAATTTAGTAATAGGCTCAGTCAGCTGCTATGTCTGCAGTCGACTCGTTTGAAGGCTCGAGGGTGCACTCAAGGTCATAGGGCGTGAAAATTTTCCTACCTTTTCCACATAGTCGGGGCAGGCGGCAATGGGCGGCGGGAAGTCTGAATAATGGCCACTCGACGGCAACACGGCTCTCTTTGCCACTTGACGTTTTTATGTGTAATTTATTAAATTATTTTAACTCGTTAGCTTAACGCCTTTCATGTGGCCAAAGGGGATGCTCAATAATGCGAGAGGAGAGTCAGAATGAAAGAGGGAGAGTCTTTTCAGGCTCTACTCAATGTTATTAGCGCATTTTGTACAAATAAAAACAATTTTTTAATGAGTAAGCGACTTTTTTTTCGATATGGCTTACAAACTTTTTTACATCCCCCCCTCTACTCTTCATCATCATCATCTCTGTTGGTCGTGGTCGTAATCATGAAGCTCTTAAGCTTACTTGCCACGCCAGTTGCATACAAATTGAGCCATAAGCTTTTGGCATTGATGATTTCCTTCACCTTCTCTCTCTCTCGCTGTCTCTATCTTTCTTTCTCTCTCCCTTTCGTTCGTTTGGATGTGTGTTTGTCTGAGCCAATTGACTTGCCATCGATTTTTCCAATCTCTGAACAAGACTCATTCGACTCATAGGCCTCGTAAGTAGTTAAAAATAATTAATAAAACAAACCAGAACCAGTTTTCTGATGATGATAGCAGTAGAGGGGAAGAGGAACTGAGAATGGCCCTGGTTCCTGACTGGCTCTCATCTCCTGTTTGGCCAGCTGAAAACGAAAAAAATAAAGAAAAGGGCTACTCAATTGACAATTCGCATACTCGTTTAACCCGTAACATGATTGTTGCTGCTGCTGTTTCTTGTTGCTTGTTGCTGTCGCTCAATTATATTGTTGTCTCTGCTCTCTGGCTCTTGCCTCTTGCCTCTTGTAGCAGCTCCTACTCCTTCTGCTTCATCGTCATCGTTTCATTTAATGCCCATCCCGCTTTCACACTTCATGCATTATTCAGATTTCCCATACGGAGGGTCGTAGCAGCAGCAACTTACATTTTGTCGTTGCGCTGAGCTCTCAAGTGTGTTCCTGTGCCTTCCTCTCCTTTCCTCAACTCAGCTCGTCAACGGCGTCATCATCAGCGCCCTTGATTCCGTTCAAAACGTGCTCACACTTTACAATTAATAAGCAAAACCGAACTTTTTTTTAACCCCATCACAAACAAAAAACCTTTTTTCTTTTTTGGGTTTTTTTGCGGTCTTATAAAGGAAACCAGCTTAAAGGGGCTCGGCAGCTTCAGAACTGGCTTCGATATTTTTATTTTTTTCTGTTTTTGGTTTGAAATTTAAATTATTTCTCATTCCATCACAAAGAGAGTATACACCTCATTTGGATCAGCATATTGCAACATATAATGAGAGCTTCTCCCTGATCTTTTTTAAAGATAAATATATGATGGGACTCTGCGTAGATTCTAGTTTGTTTTTTCTTCAATTTTCGCAAATTTAAAATAAATTAAAGTATATAGGAAATTTTAAAATTTTTAATGAAATGAAAGGGTATAAAAAATTTCAGCTTTATGGCAAATAGCCGTGTTTCTCATGTTTCATGTTATAATTTAATTAACTTGAATGACAAAATATTTGTTTAAAAATTTAGGAAATTAAACGATTCATACTAAGTTATCAATATTTATGACATCTTAATTTTTCGGCCATAATGTTTTAAACGAAGGGTTGTTTGTTACTATTTATAGTTGTTATATATAGTTTGTTCTCAAATTCCATTGCCAAAACTGACCATTTTCGATGATTTACTTCACGAAAGACGTAACTTACAATCTTTTCTAGGCTAAAACAATTCCATGCTGAACATTAAATTCATAAACCAGTTTGAGTTATGCGCGGTCCACATCGAAGACGGCAACTAATACGTATATATATGTATATGTGTATGTATTTGACATACGATCAAAAATCAAGTCAGGCTATATTTAATACTGATTACAATTAATTTATGCGTCGAGAACTGAAAACAGAACCAGAGTTCCGTACCGTACCGTAAGCAGGAGAGAGACAGAACAGAACACCCCGAGTCCATTAACATTGTCATGTTAATGTTAATGCCCATTATGTTAATGAGCTGTTAATCAAACAGTTGCCTATTCACTGGTTTGGCCTTTTGCATGTCGTCGGTACTTGAGGAGGGATAGAGAGTGGTAGGCTGAGGTTATAGGTCTGTAAGGGACTAATTGTAGACGGCGGGAGACGTAAGGGCAAGCGGGGTACAACAAGTAGGTATCTAATTGCAATTTACATAACTCGAGAACGACAAATTGTGCGTTAAACTGGTGAATAATGAATAGTTGAAATATTTACCGTTGTTCTGGTCGCCCTCTCACACACATTATTGATATATATGTATATGTTTCCCTTTCAATTACAGTCCCACTGGCAAAACGCTACGCACGCAATATCAAATCAAGGACTATTTGCTAACACAGGGTACCTGCAAATGCGGTCTGCCGTGTCCGCTGCGACCGGAATATATATTTGATTTCAATGCTCAGGTAAGTGGGATATACTGATGATATGTTTTTTATTACCAATGATATATATATCCCTAATGACATTATAGTAAATGCAAAAAAATATTTCTTAAACAACTACCATACTTATTATAAAAACTATATTAAGTCTTCAGCTCTCGCAAAAAAGAAATTCCACATGTTTTAGAATTTCGATAACAATAGAAACTTAAAAATATTTAATGACCTTTAAAAGGTTCTTCAGTTTGGTTTTAAAAATTTTAAATTAGAAACTTTAATGATCAATTAAATCGTATTTAAGATAGCTCCGATTTCTAAGCTTCTATTGAACTAGAACTATAAAAATCGGATGATTATTGTCAGCCAAAATGATTGGATTGGTTATATAAATCAGTCAATAAATGTTGAGAAACTCGTAAACGTTTTTGTTGTCGCATTGTCACTTTTGCTGGTAATGTGCATAATGTGATTAAATCTAAATCGATTTATGTCGTATTTATCGCTTTTATGGACATTTCACGCGTCCATCTCTATGTATGTTGTAGAGTTTAAAGCTCTTGACTTGTTTGTCTCATAATTGGCTGTAAATACCATCAAGCTATGAATGAGCCGAGAGAAGAGGGTAGTCTAAGCTAAAGTTACAGCCAGAGTAAAATCTAATTGAATGTGCACTCAGAGCTAACCTAACCTATAACAGGCAGACAAAGAGCAGGCCATCAAAGGGAGGGTATAAGTGGGGGGGTGGTGGCGTAGATGGAACAGCATTCAACAGACTTTCACTGAGCATTGCAGGCAATGTAAGAGCTTCCCCTTACCCCTTTCTCTCTCTGTCTCGCGCTGTCTCTCTTCCCTAACCTCGTCGTCGCTATTTTAACCAAGCTTTTCTGGGCTTCCAGATTAACGCAAAATATTTTGTAAAACCAGTTTGACAACAAATCGACTGTGACGACGACGACGTTGACGTTGACGTTGCCGTCGACTGCAACTCGTATTGGATGTGCAAGCTGCATAATCACACAGAGTCGTCTCCGTCTCCAGTGACCATCTGCCGTTTTACTCCAGAGCAAGCTCCAATTTGTTTGTTTGTATGTATGTGTGTGTAAGAGCAGTGAAAATCGCAGTGAAATCGCCTGCAATAAGATTAATTTTCAACAACGAAAACTGTTAACGGTAAATCACACCCAGACATGACCATGTGCCGTTGTTGTTATTCTGTTTCTCTCTTTCTCTTTGTCTTGGCTGCTCTTATTGGCTTCTGTCTCGACTTTCAGTGTTCATCTCTCTCTCTCCCTCTCTTCCTCTTGGCTGCTGTTAACGTCGCTGTCGTCGCTGCTGGTGGCTGAGGTCATTAATTTAAGTTTATGGTTTCTCTCTTTGGTTTCTGCGTGACGTTGATGCCAAAACGTCAAGGCAAGCGCCAACGCCCCCGCCTTTGCACATACCCACACACGCATACCCATATATACATTCAATGTCCTTTTAATATGATCTCAATCCCTCCCATGCTGCTTGTCAATAGTACATTGAGAGAAAAGAATAATAAACCGATAATTGATATTGATATTACTCATAATTAATCGATTAATTTGTTAATTTTTTGAGATGGCAATAAGATAAATGTAAATTCAGCCTACAAATGAAATAATGGATTGCCTAATATAAAAATATGTTTGCCAAATTTCATTTTGATTGATTTCGCGTTCATTGGAAAGTTAATTTGTTACCACATGCGTAATTTAAATTTTAGTAAAATAGAACACTCCTTGGCATTGGCCAAGGCTGCTAATTGTCAGAATATGGCGATTAGTTTTTCTCAGTGTACACACACGCTTTACAAGTTGAATGTCTGAACTCTGTCGTCAGCCTTGATTGTCGTCGCCTTTTGTTGCTGGATGGCTGGCTGACTCCCTGACTGGCTGGCTCATCAATCGATATTTCGGTGCAATGCACTTATAACGCTACTCTTGTTCCAAGCTAAAGTAACAGTAACATCTCCAGAGCATACGTTTACAGCATCCCACTCCTATCCGCCAGAGACACAGAATTGCGTATTATCGAAAGGAGGCAACCGCAAATTTGTTTACTAAACACTTCATTGTGCCACAGATAGCCCAGCCGACCCCACTCTCCCACTCTCTCTCCCTCCATCATGGCTGACCACAAGTCGATGACTGTCTTGTGTGTGTGTGTGTCCGCTTTTGTTTGGGGCATCGAGCTTAAGGATTGAGTTTTGAGATTTTCTCATCCCCTCTGTCGTCGTCGTCGCCTGTCTTTGAGCTCATTCAACTCATGACCCTCCGCTCGATACCACACATACTCCCTTGGTTGTTGGCTCGCGATACGTTTTGGCAATGATTGATGTGGCAACATAATAAAGTCGTCGTTTGTTGGTTGGTTGGTTGGATGGTTGGTTTGTTCGTTCGTTTCTTCGTTTATTTGTTCACATTTCTGTTTTGATTATGGCCATTTCATGCTGTCACTTAACTTCAGCCTGTCTCTCTCTCTCTCTCTCGTTATGGGCCAGCAGTAGCAGCAAGTTATTTAGGTGTGGTAGGTTAGGGATTTTTTTGTTTCTTTCTTACTTTCTTTCTCTTCGTTTGTGTGCGGGTCTTTTTTGGTGAAAGTCGTAGACAAAGCGATCTGTCAGTCAGTCGATTGAGTGAAGCGAGCTAAGGTTGGGCCTGCAAATTATAATGTTACCCTTGTCAGTGGGAGTGGAAGTGGGAGACAGGGAATTGCTTTTCAGTGGCTTACAGATTGGAAAGTTTAAAGACAAGACAATCCAAAAATTGAATTAACCCTTGTAAAAGTCACAATACAAATTAAAAGAATGATAAAAACCAAAGACTGGACTTGTTGGATAAAAGACAAGTCGAGCAAATTTTGATGAGAATTCTTTTGTTTTCCTTGTGTGTCAATTGCAAGAAATTTTTTCTTTACTTGTGATTGCATATGGTTATTTCTTTTCCTCTTTGTAGACCGTGCGTATACGTAATATTGATTGCGTATACGTATAATCTTCAAGTCAATTAAGTCATGAGCATGAGCATGGAAATACATGATAATTAAGTATAACAAATTTGGCATTTGTGATACAAAATACACACACACACACACACAAATACGTGAATACATATATATATATATGTACATATTCCATTTTAAGTTTATGACTCAGAGAAATCGTTTTATAGCCTTTCAAAGAGTCTCGAGCATATGACGCAGCTAAGCTAAATGAATGCTTTGTTGTCCGTTCGCTTCACTCAATTCGGGTCGGCTCTATATAGAGATTCACTCAGTCGACTGCAATTGTCGATAATTAAACAATTATTTACAATTGAAATTTTCAATTGCAAAGTGCAAATAAAGGAAAAAAAAAAACGAAAACCAAAAAGAAAACAAAGCAAAAAGCTTCATTTTTCTGATATTTTTCATTCGATAAGTGTGAGAGACAATTGAAATTGATTTTCCAACTGCAGCAGCAGCTTACTTTGTATAGACAATGCAAGAGAGAGAAAGAAACAGTAAGAGTGAGATAGCGAGAAAGATAGACCCAGGCAAGTTAAGCAAACAAATAAAACTTTTCGACCCAAGTTTGCCTCACATTGTTTCTCAGTTTCTGTTTCTGTTTCAGTTTCTGTGTCGTTCAGCAACACATTTTAAAAGGCAACCAAACAAAACAAACAAACTTGAGAAGGTCAGCGTCGTCATTGTCGGCAGCTCGTTTTCAAAATTTACAGCTTACAATAAAAATAAAACAGAAATGAAATGAACGCACTGTATTTTGTAGCTGCTGCTGCTGCTGCTGTGGCTACGGCTGACTATACGACTTTCAATGAGCCTACAAGTCGTCAGTGTTTAGCTTTTTGTTGTTGCTGTTGTTTTTGTTTGTTGAATGTGCGTGAAGGTTGCTTACGCCAATCAGCGTACAAGTGGAGGGAAGGGATGAGTAATGGGGGGATTGAAGCATTCGTGGCAAGGGATAGATGGGCCATGGACAGCAACCAAAAATGAAAATGAAAGTAAACCCTGTTTAAACATTTTTCTCTCTCTGTGTGTGTGTGTGTGTGTGTGTTTGTTGCTGTCATTCATTCATGCCAATCTCGTTGATCTTCTCATTTGCCTTTTTGCTCCTTTTGCACACCAAAAATGCAACGAAGCACGTCCATGTCCACGTCCTCACATCCTCATCCTCATTCTCATCCTCCACATAGCTGCCGCACTTTTCGGCCAATTTGCATTTATAAACATTTACAGAGCGAGGCCGGCCAACAGCAGCAGCAGTGAGACAACCAGCGATACAGACGATTGCAGCAGACAATTTTGCATATTCATGGAACAACAACTAAAACAATTAGGCTGATGTCGGCGGCAGGTGGGCTGAAGCACCACCAGAGCTAGTGGTGCTGGTGGTGCTGGCGGTGGTGGGGTAATTTGCACGTCACTTCATTGTGAGCAGGAAGACTTCACTTCACTTGGCAAAAATTGAATTTTTAGTTTAAGAAAATTGGGGGAACAACGTTTTACTGTTCGCACTATTCTCTCCTGACTGCATTTCTTTCTGTTTCTCTTTTTCGGTTTTATTTTGTCCAGTCATTCGTTTGGGTTTTTATAGAAACTTCATTAGTCCAAATTAAATGTTGTACGCGCCATGAGCAGACAGCGTGGCATTGGCAGCACCAGCACCAGCACCAGAAGAATGAACGAACAGACACATCAAGGGCCCCTCTAGAAGACGAAGTAAAAAGAGAAACTGTCGGCTGCATAAGTGCAATGCCATGTTGTGAATAAAAGGGGGAGGGGATTGAAGGGAGCCAGTGTAGTAAAATGGTGGGAAACGTAGATGGTGCGGTTAAAATAGGGAGGGGGGGTGGGGGAAACTAAGCTGTCTATCTTCTGATGTCTCCAGAAGCCAAGTGCACCGTAAACGTTGACTGACATCCAGCTAAAAAGCAACCAAGCAACTTGACTATACATAATAAAAACTTTAAATGCAAAAAAGGGACAAGAAATCCTCTTTTGGTTTTAAATGAAAGCTAAACCCAGTATCACGATAAAATGAATGAGATTTGACATATTTTCAATTTATTTCGTTAAGTTTTGGAATAAGATATGACCATTTTTTGCTGTTGTAAGAAGTAATAAAATAAAATAAAATAATCATATAATAAGGAGAATTTCAATTGATATATCATGGCACTTTCTAGCTTACGATTTAGTATTTTAAATAATTTATTCTTAATCTTCTTATCTTGCTATAGTGTGTTTCACTTTTAAAATTAACTTATGAAGTATTTTGTAATATCTAGCAATAGATATTATGCCCCGGAATTCTGAAAGATATGTCTTTAATATACATATTAAACTATATGTTGCCATCATCGTGGGCATATTAACGATGTGTTGGTTGGCAGCTTTAACTATTTCTTATGCCTTTAATTCTAGTCGAAGAAATCAAATTGCAGGCAGACAGCTTAAGACTCCATCTCATTGCTAGCTTTTATGTGCCTGTGTCCTGGGCAGGATATCATTTGCACTCGTAGTCTGAGGATTGCAGTGAAGAAACTTAAATTCCCAAAGCTATTCATCTGCCTTCTGTTTTAGGTATTCAAAGCAACAAAATCTCTTGAATCCGAAGCCATTTCATAAAATAAGCTTGCATTTATCTGGCTTCATTATAGATTCTGCAGCAATGTGGCACTGCTGATATGGTATGGGGGGGGGAGGGGATGATGTTACGCCAAAGGATCTTCCGTGTCGATGAAAATTTTCATTGAATTTCCGTTTAATAGGAAGTAAGGAGAAATAAGAAAAGCAAGAAGAAAAAAAACTGAAGACATAAACTTTTGCATTTCCCGTGTTTGGAAATAAACTGACAACTGCATTTCTGTGGAAAATTTTCCTTCCAAGGTTTCTTCTTGCATTTCAATTTAGTTTTAAATGGCATCGACAAGCAACCTCCTTCCTGCCATCGCTTTTATATCCTGGTCCCCATTCACCCCACCTAGCATTAACCGAGGGAACGTTGAGCGATTTCCGTTGCGGGTTACGTCATGCATTGCAGAGTGGTCGCTAAGTGTATGCGTGTGTGTGTGTGTGTTTGTGTGTGAGCGCGCACGGAATGGGAATCTTACAGGACCTAAAGGACTTTGATGCAGCGCCTGGCAATGGCGACAGCGACGTGACTGAGCGATTACTCATATCCGGCAGCGAGACCAAGTTCCTGACTGGTCTAAAGTGCACACAATTGCCCGTAGGAGATCCGACTTGGTTGGTTGGTAGCTGGTTCTACCCCATGCCAAACATTTTGTTTGCTGGCCAGGATTAAAGCCTTCACTACTTGCCGGTCATTATGACGTTAATGAAATCCAACACCGACCAGGCACCCAGTTACCCAGTCACTTGTTCATGCCTAACACCTGCCTCCTCGCTAGCCAGGACTATCACTGCTTGGCCGCCTCGCTCGTTTGCATGTCGCCCACTCGTTGACCACGCCCCCCACCACAGAAGCAACCCCACCGAAAACACCCTCACGTTGCTGCTGGGCCCACACAGTTCGTTTTAATTTTCACAATTATGCATGCAAAAGTGCAATGTTTGTTGGTATTTCACTGGTATTTTCGTTCGGGCATTTTGTTGCGTGTTCTATGCGACTGACGAAGCGGTACGTGGGGTTGCATCCTGGCTACATGGTGTCTGTTGACCCTTTCTCCTTTCGCCTGGCTCTTGGCTCTGTCGAAAACAGGAACAGTTAATACGTCAAATATGCAAAATGCATGTTTTACTTTACAGATACAAACACACACACACACACACACACACACACTTAAGCAAAATAAAATTCGTGTCCAAAAAGTTGTATCCATATTGTACATGTTGCAACGTTATACATATACATACAACTACATATGCATGTAGATTTATATATGTATGTAAAAATGTAATATTTGTATTCATTAGCGGCACGCTTTGGTGGAGTGTCAACGCCAAACGATGTCGCTCTGGTTGCTTTTAATGCCAATAACCACTTTGGGTAAACAAATAGGATATACCAAGAGTTGATTGGGCTTTTGAGTCCATTTGGATTACACCGATTCTGAATAATAAAGAATATAATAAGCAATTGCTGCCTTAGTAGCAATGATTATTATTAACGT
This sequence comes from Drosophila insularis, assembly GCA_018903935.1. Taxonomy (NCBI): domain Eukaryota; kingdom Metazoa; phylum Arthropoda; class Insecta; order Diptera; family Drosophilidae; genus Drosophila; species Drosophila insularis. The sequence continues at coordinate 8,011,209 of JAEIFP010002295.1, forward strand.
TCTGATTATAAATCGTATTTGTATATATTCGTATATGTTCACCATTTGTCGTTAAATATTTCAGCCAAGATGAAATTTAAATATTTCTGCATTAAAGGAAAAATAAATTGATAAAAGAATCAAATGAAAAAATTTATTTGGAAACGGAAAAGAGAGTAGATATCAATTTCAATTTCGATCAAAGAGAACGTTTTCAATTCCAAATTCCGAGTATTCTTTTTGTAGAAGCTTCAATATTTGAAAAAGAGAACGTTTTCCAATCCGAATTACAAATATTTTGTTCGAAATTGCAATTAAAATCTTGCAACTTGAATATTAGAAAGATTTATAGATTTGTTTTCTAAACTATTTTAAGCAGATAAAAAGAGAAAAACTAAAAAATAATATGATATATTCCTACTCCAAGCATCAGCCTTCATTATTTATTATTTAAACAATTTACGATCTACTGTTTCGATTTCCAAGCTTCTTTAAGTTAGTTAAGTTATTAATATTTTCCAACTGACAGTATCTAAATTAACGAGTTTTGACTGTGTTTTATCTTCAGTTATTTTTCAAAACTGGGAATTCATTGCGTCGAGTAAAATATTTAAACTTATTGCAATTATTCTTGTTGTTATTGCCGCTGTCACCAGCACAGCTTTTGCTTAATTATTTTTCCATTAAATGGCAATTAAATTTTTGGTATTATATTATTTTTAAATTCCACCCGAATCAGTTCCATCCAAATACATATATATGGATATATAAATGTATATAGACACCATACTATACATATAATGGGGAAAATCATATTAAATTTAGCTGCCAATTCGTAAGGGGCTCATTTGCCATGGCAACAACATTTGATTGCAGTTGCATTTATTTATATAAATATGTATTTTATGTACCTAGGTACAATAACTTTATATCTGTATATATATGTATATTTATGTATGTATAAACAAGCAGACAGATGAACAAGACAGACTGTGTACATTTGTCCTGCTCTCTTGTGGTGTTGCTGCTGGTGTTTTATCCTACTCTCGATGGGAGGCTGGCTTCGTTGGGGAGTTGTGAGACGAGTTGTGGTTGCAAAAGTTGAAATTATATTTGCATTTTGTGGCCAGGGCAGGAGCAGTCACCGCCTTTTTGGCCAAGTGGCAATAGGAAAAAAGGAGCAACAGCATAAGAACACAAGAACACTTGAAACTTTTACAAAGGCAACAGCAAATAGAAAGAACAACAAATCAAAAGCTTATGTATTTATGTTGTTGTTGTTGTTGATATTGTTGCTCCTTGTTATAAAGTCGTTCAATGTGAGATTAGACAAAACGCAACAGAACTGCAACTTGAGATACATTCTAGACAGTCTGGGATTATATACGGGGTAGTTTGGGGTGAGAGCTCCATAAATATCAATTCAGACTGACAGTAGAATTGGGCGGGCATTAGCATTATGAATTGAAGGGTTTCATTAAAATTTATTGAGAGAACAAATGATACTTTGAAATTGGCTTAAAGGTCGTCTAACAATTAAGGTCTCTATTCGTTAGCATCTTAGACTAAACTGAACTAAAGTGGAATTAAGAACACAAAATAATAATAATAAAACACTTTTATTAAGGCTGAAAATCAAGATATGTGTTTTATAAAACCTTTCAGCACATAATCGTTGTCTTATTTCATTAATCAACACTGCTTGAAGCTCCCTTTCTATAGGCATTAGTAGAAAACAACTAAATTTAATACAACTGATTCCTTTTCTTTCCTTTTTCTATAAAGTAAATTAATAATAAATTTAAGAAATAAGTTAATCTTTTTTTCAGCATTGAAACATTAATCTTTTTTTTAGACTTTTGCATAAGCATATTCTTTAAAACAAGATATTATTTATATTTATTTTCCCATTCGTTGTTTAAGAATAATTTGCAATAATTCTCTAGATTGATGGGGAGACCATTTAAGTTAACGACTTCGTCTCCTTGGCACGACTTGCAATTATGCGTTTAATTTCGCAATTTTCCGCCAAGTCCCCACAGGATTCAAGTTGTTTGTGGACATGATTTAATTGCTTCGCGTTCTTCCTACGCCAGTTGGAGTTATGGCCCGATTGGTCAGTCACTCAACACTTGTGGAATAACAACACCAACAAGAACAACAACAACAAGAACACTTTGATGTTTAATAACCAACTTTGGTCAGCGGAATGTCCACTTGCTTTTGCTCCTAAAAGGTTTGCCTTTTTGCTTTTGTTAAGTGCCGAGTGTGTTTTGTACAAATTGTTGACCCAAAATGGAAGCAACACATTTTCAACTCACTTTTACGGACTTGGGTCTTGCTCATCCGCATGGGCATGGGCCTGGGCTTGGGCTTGGGCTTGGGCCAATGAAGCAATTGTGTACTGCGTCCCACTGATTGAATTGACAAAATAGCAGCAACTCCCAAAAGGGCGGCGACGTAGGTATGGGTAAATTGAAACCTCTCGACTGGCTCTCTAGCCAGCAAACTTATTTACATAAATTCCATCTGATACTGGGGTGCACCTGCTGCTGCTAACTCTTACCCAATGTGGTGGGTGGGTGATTTGGATTTAGGAGCGGCATTTGGAGGTTTGTGTGTGTTGTGCGGTTGCTATGACATTATTTTAGCGACTCGTTTGATGTGAATTCATTCAATAGAGATTGATTTACACAGCATTTGATCATTGGATTACATGTGTAAATACACACACACACACACACACACACACTTGTTGACTTTCAGTCAACTTTTCGTTCTGGCTATTCATTTACAAAATGCTAATTGGACTGTAACATCATCTCCCCCGAAGCAAGGTCGCCCTTAATCCACAAAACAAAAATCTTATAAAATCAATCACACTAGAAAAAAAAAATAAACAATCGTTTAGATTCAAGCAAATTTTGTATACTCTTTGACATAGATTTTTTAACTTTGTGAATGTTAAACAATTTTCATTGCTTTATTTATAAGACTTTCATTTACTGAAAACTATTTCCATCAGCTGTTTGGCTAATGGCTTCACAGGAACTGTTTAGTTTATTGATTTCCGGATACCTAACCTATCCAATGTGAAGAGTATAAAGCAATATCTCCAATGTCTTTGACGCCAAGGGCGCCTAGCTAAAATGTTTTTATTTTTGTATTCGACTCACGTTTTGCTATGCAAATTAATTTAATGCCAAACAGTGTTCACATATATACAAATATACTTATGTAGGTATATAGTATGTGTTGTTCGATTGTTTGGCATTTCAGTTTTCGTTTTCAAATTGTCAGCCAAATGGAACGTAAAGACGTTTTTATTGTTGTCGTCGTCGTCATTGTAGTTAGTCTTAGTTGCCGCCGCCATCGATTGTGTTGAGTGGCGGCGCCTAATTCGATTGCTAGGGCTGTGTCGCATTTATACTAATTATGGCAATTTGTTTGCTTTATGCAAATTGCAGGTACCCAACATGCCATTGCGGATGCCATCAGAGAATCCAGCGTCATCGTCGTCGAAGACGTCATCAATGGCTTCGTCAACACCTTGCCTACACCAGAGGCGATTTCTTGAATCTCAACAACAGCCGCCACCAGCAGCATCAGCAGCAGCAGCATTACCAGCCAACATTATCAAGGATGTGTCTGAGGCAACAATGGAAGCCACGACAATGCCATCACCAATGGCAACAGCTGTCAGTGATGTCTTTTCAACTTTGATGACAACGAGAACAACAGCAGCAACATCAGCGACATCAGCGACACCAGCAGCAGCAGCAACAATAACAGCAACAAGAACAACTTTAAACACAACTTCATTCGAATTGGCCAATAAAGGTAAATACAGATCAATATGCTTAAAACAGCAAAGAAACTTTTTCGAGAGCTTGAAATAAAATTTATGGTTTAAATTATTTTTATATTTAGGTGTCAGTTTGATTTAGTAGCTATCTGTCCGATTTATTCATAAATATTCTTTTTGTCGATAAGTTTTACAAGTCTTTCAAGAGATTCAATATTTGTTTCTATTTGTTTACTCTTGAGGAATGGTTAATATTTTAACTTAAATGGTTATTTTTATAATTTTTGAAAACTGAGATAAAGTTAAAAACATATGAATTAGTAGACAATTAGTATGAGTTGTGGAATTTAGAAACTCAATTTAGTAAATATTTTACAAAATGAGAGCAATTAGTATTATAATATTTGTGTTTTGCTTAATGAATCCCATTCCATCCTTGGCATTTCGTTGGCATTTGATATTTTTATAAAAAAAAAAAAAAAAAAACATATACAGAACTGCCAGAACGAAGCCATGGCAACACTGGAATGCTTTGCCATGCACAAAAGTATGCTATATGAAAATGTGAAGGCTGCATTTTTGCGCAACTGCAAATCCGAAAAAATACTGGAGACCCAAAGAGTGAAGAAAAAACAACGACGATGACTACGACGAATGTGGTGATGGCAACCGACTAAGAACGAACGTATCCGTAGCAGCTGTAGCAGAATCACAAAATGCCCCCCAATGGTTGAGTGGGTGGTGCAGGGGGAAAATAGTGTAGATACGTGCAATAAAAGTAGAAGGGAAGACCAAGGGGCAAAAGTAAAGGAGAAGAAAAAAAAAAGCAAAGTAAATGGTAAAATGGAGCAAACAGCAGGAGACAAACAAACAGAGATCCTTGGCAAAAGGTGCTTGAAGTTGGCATCGGTTTCGGACTAGCTACTGCTAGCTGGTAGCTGGTAGCTGCTACTGGCAAGTGAAAAACGATGCCTAGACAATGATAAAGTGAAAATGCACACAAAGACACAACAGACAAACAAGCAGCAGCAGCAGCAGCAAGAAAGGATAAAAACGCAGGCAAGCGCAAACAAAAACAGCAAAAGAAGCAGCAACAGCGAGTTCAACAAGCTTTCAACGGAATACGGTGGGGGGCAGGAGGGAGAAAGGGCATGTAATATGCGGAGGGTTGGGGTGTATTGCACTTTGTATGTTGTTCCGTTTGTTTATACGCCCTGCCCCATGCTCCGTGCCTCTTTTGCCCGCTGTGATTTTGTATATGAAAGAGCCGTCAAAGGAATTTAACGCGTTCCTCCTTTCATTCGAAATGCATCACTCAAAAGACTCACCCACTCCAATCTAATGCCCCATCCTATTTAAAAAATATATATATGTATCTTAAACCTCTGTGTTTTTATTAAATGGTCTCGACCGTTTGACACTTGAGAGCGAATGCTTCAGGCTGTGGTTGTGTGTGTGTGTGTGTGTGGTCAGTGAGAAATTGAAAAGTTTTTGTTTGTAGGCCACATGGCTCGAGATACACTGAGCGAATTCTAAAGTAAATAGCATATACAAAGTTTACTCTTCTGCTATCTACTGCATACTGTAGGGGGCAAATGATTATAATCAGCTTAAAAACTTTGTTTATATTTATATATTTCCCCATTTACTTACTGGTAAAAGTCAAAAATCAGAGTAATCGTTGAAAAAAAAATGCATTTCTTTGGTTTTTCTTTTTCTATTGAAAAAGATTTTGTTGATTTCATTCCCTTTCCCTTCGCCTTGATGAGAGAAACATATATCCGTTTGCTGCTACCTTCTGCCCTCTTTTGGTTTTGTATTTTGTTTTGTTTTTTTTTTGTATATTTCTGAAAAGGTTCTTCACTTTTTACAATTTAAGGCAATTTGATTTCCATTTGAGATACTATTTGGACAGAGAGTGCAAGAAAAATGAAGTAAGTAAGTCGTCTCGCCGACTTGGATATACCATACACCAGTAAAACAAATATTTTAAAGTTATAATAACCAATGCATTATCGTATTTTAAAAAAAATCTGTTTGCATGCTTTTTAGAAGCATATCTTAGTATTTCGCTCACTCAAGCATTCGAGCACCCTAGCGCCCCCACCAGCCAACGGCCAACTCCGGCCATATGGAAAAACGTTCATATGCATAACTTGGCTATTTTTATTCCGATTTTGATCAAATTTGGTATTTTGCTGGATATTAGTATCAAATTTAAGTGTGCTAAATTTGATTGCACAAGGTTGAAAATTACGGGAGATAATGGAGTTTTTTCAAATTACGGGGGCGGAAAGAGGCGTGGCAAAATCTTTACACATCAAAAATGTGCGCAATTACTAAGCAAATATTCATACCAAATTTTGTGTCTCTAGCTAGAATAGTTTTTGAGAAAATCGGTTTTATTTAATTTGCGGGGGCGGTAGGGGGCGTGGCAAAATTTTTACAAATACAAAACGTGCGCATTTACTTAGCAAATATACATACCAAATTTTGTGTCTCTAGTTGCTATAGTGTTTGAGAAAATCGGTTTTATTTAATTTGCGGGGGCGGTAGGGGGCGTGGCAAAAATTTTACAAATACAAAATGTGCGCGTTTACTAAGCGAATATACATACCAAATTTTGCGTCTCTAGTTGCTATGGTGTTTGAGAAAATCGGTTTTATATCATTTGCGGGGGCGGTAGGGGGCGTGGCAAACATTTGAAACAAACTCGATAAGCGTACATATGACACGAGTCTACATACCAAATTTGGTGGCTCTAGCTCTTATAGTCTCCGAGATCTAGGCGTTCATACAGACGGACGGACGGACGGACGGACGGACGGACGGACGGACGGACAGACGGACATGGCTAGATCGTCTCGGCTGTTGATGCTGATCAAGAATATATATACTTTATGGGGTCGGAAAAGCTTCCTTCTGCCTGTTACATACATTTTAGCGACTTTAATATACCATTTTCACCCTATGGGTGTATGGTATAAAAACTAAAAGGACAAAAAGAATGAGAATTGCAAAAACTGTTGCCAATTTTCAATACCGCTCCGCCCACACGCAACGGACAGTGGGCGATGGTGTGTGGGTGGTGAGGCGTGTCTGGTATAGGGCAAACATTTGGCAAACATTGTTAAAAACTTTCAAATGAAAAGGTTAATTGAAACAAAAGGGACTTGACGGTAAAAGTTTAGCCAAGCGCGTCCATTGCGAACCGCCCACCAGACACGCCTCTCAACTACCGCCACTCCCCCTCCCTATCCCTCTCATTCCAAAATAGGGCTATGCAATGCGAAAGGATGTTGATGGACGAAACGGAGGAGGGGGAGACGGCGGAAGGCCAATCAACGTCGCATTAAAAACGCCGCACAAAGCAAAAGTTTTCTACGTTTTAGAATTTTCCACGTGGTGGTTGGAGATTTGCGTAAAAACTTATGTGTGTGTGTTTGTGTGTGTCCAGGCTGGGATGAATCTAAAAATTTCTCGCGGGTTAGCAGCTTAAATACCAAATGAATTCGGCTTTTTTATTTATTTTTGTTGTAAAAACAAAAATTGCAATTTTATTCATTGTTTTTTGTGGTTTCTCCTTCTCTAGTAACAATTCGCATTAGAAGGCAGACATTGACCCGACAAGGGATTGGTTGTTTTAATTTTGTTTTATTTCGTACTTTAATTAAGTCTGCCATTTTGGGTTTTTCCTTTTCCCCCAAAGTGTCGCCTGGCATGTTGACCTTTTTTTTTTCTCAGGGAGACTTTTAGTAGGGGGCACTTTAAGGACGCGCAACGCTCTTTGCATTTGTGAACAAGATGAATACTTGACCTTTCACTGACTTTGCCGCCTGGCTCTTCCCCCTCTTCTCTTTCAGATGCTGATTGCCACAAATATGGCAATAATAAATTGCCAGCTCCATCCACAGGGGCAACAACGACGACTGTTGTGCCATCTAGTCAAGCATTAACAGCAGTTGGAGGACCATCAGCAGTTGGAATTAAACGTAGTGCATCAACAAATCCCGCCCCAGGTTTAGGTTCTGGTTCCGGGCCAGGTCCAGGTCCAGGTCCAGGTCATGTGATAAAGCAGCCAACGATGACAACTATGACATCGTCAACTGCAGTGCTTCCTCCACCAGCAGCTCCGCCTCCAGCGCCGGCGGCGGCGACACCGCCTATGCAGCAACCCAATTTCAAGGATGATCCCGCTGGCTATCTGCAGCAGCAGACAACTCTGCTGCACAACACCCTGGGCATGGGCATGGGATTGGACACAAGCAAACCGAGATCATTGCCACAGGAGCCCATTGTGCATAGCTCGCAACAGCAACAACAACAACAACAACAGCGTCAAAAGATGCGCCGCCTGTCGCTTTTTAGCAAATGGGAGCCAGAGGCTTCTACTCCAGGCCAAACGCCAGTTACGGGACCAACGCCACGTTCCCATCAGGTTGACGCTGCATTTGCTCGTCCTCAAAAGCCGCAAATTACCAGCGTTACAATTGTGCCCACTGCCCAGGAGTCGCCCGTATCGAGCAGTCCCCCCGAACAGGTGGGTGCCATTTCCACCAGCCACGAGAGTCCACGTCAGAGTCTCTCCTCGCCAACGGATTCATTGGACTCGGCCAAGAGTAGCACCCCTTCACCATCGCCCAAATTGCAGGTGCAGCAAATGCACCAACAGCAGCAGCAGCAGCAACCCCAGACCCAATTGCTCCAGATGCGACCCCAAGGCGTAAATCAGACAACCCAACTGAGGCTATTGCGGCAACAGAACCATGCCATGCCCGTCCAACGTCTGCCAGCCGTGGTCAGTAGCAATAATGGGGCCAATGCTGGAGCAGCCATATCACGGAGCATTGTGACAACCACAGCGGGAGACTTGGGTCGGCCAATAACCACCACACAGAGCACTGGATCCTCGGGCATGGCTCAACTGCAGACAATGGCTGGCACCTTAGGTGGAACGAATGGCGGTAGCCAATTGATAATGACTTCCACGGGACAGTTATTGGTTATACCGAACGCGGCGGGCAAACATCATCAGGCTCAGCATCCTCACCAGCATCGTGGGGGGCAGCCGCACCAAGGGAATATGCTAATTCAACAGCAACAGCAGCAGCAGGCGGCTGAACTGCATCATCATCCGGGAGGTGGCTATATTGTTAGCCAGCCCACAAACGGTGGGGCTGCCCACAATGGAGCCAATGGAGGCAGCACCAGCACCAGTAGTAGTAGTAGTAGTAGTAGCACAGTTATACTTAACTCGGGCGGAGCAGCAAAGCTATTGCATCATCAGATCATCACCTCCCAGGCAGGACAGATTGCAGCGACGGCTGGAGCAGCAGGTGGAGCAGCTGCGGCGCCAGCTCAGACAGTGCTATTGAATACCCTGCCAAATGGCGGCTATATTGTTCAGCAGCCACAACATCCGCAAGCGGAGCAATTACTGGCCATGCCACAACCGGCGGCGCCTCCTCCGCCCGGACAAACCTTAATAATTAGCTCGCCGGAGGGTAAAAGAAGGACACGGAAACGTAAAGTTTCCATAAGCCATACACCGCCACCACCACCACCATCCACCACGTCCTCCTCCTCCTCACCAGTCAAGACGCACTCGCCGCAGATCTCGCCAAGCATCCCCAGCCAGGCGCCGGCTTTACTCCAACAAGCCGCCGCAGCAGCAGCAGCGGCAGCTGCTGTTTCAGCACCCCAGCCAACTCATCAGTTCTCACATCAGTTTCAACTGAGTCCGGGCATCCAGGGGATTGTGGTCAACAAACCAGCTGCCCAGTCAGCGCCTCAAACCCAACAGCTGTTGCTCCAGAATGGCCAAATATTGCAGCACGTGAATCTCATTGGCCAGCAATTGCTTATGCCGGCGGGTCTTGTCATGGGACCGGATGCTACTCTTCTGCAGATCCAGAATATGCCCACCACGAGTCTCCTGACCCCACAGGGACCAGTTATGCTGCGAACGCCTTCGCCCCAGAGCCACAAGCCTTCTTTCATCTCGCCCAGTGGCGGCGGCCAGCAGTATATAGTGGGAGCCAATGGTCAATTGAGTCCCATTGGACAGATATATTCCACTCCCATGGGCTTGGTAATGCCCACGGGGCATCAACAGGGCGGCACCTCGTTTGTCCAGGCGAGTCCCACGACAACGACCACCATTCAGATCCAGCAGGCTCAGCAGACGGCCCAACAGGCAGCCACCACCCAGATAAGCCTTCAGCCGCCGCCGCAGGCCACGACTAGCTATGTGACTGAATCTCTCGCTAATCGGCAAGGAACCGCAGCCAGTCCACCGGATACAACCACATGTAGTCCACGTAGTCCGGAAAGGCCACCCAGCCATCGCAGCAGTGGCAGCGATATGGTAACCTTTACCCCACCAATCTCAAAGTCTTCCATTCTAATGTTATCTCTCTTTCGGTTTTAGGTCCAATGCGTATCCAGCTCGGAACCGGATGCAGCTGTTTCGCCACAAAGTGTCGAGAGTCGTCAGTCGCCCTCCTCCACCGACTGCGAGCGGAGTAAGTAAAGTATATGGGCAGTTTACACACAACTCACCCACACACACACACACACACACATAGTCGGGGAAAGCAAATTCTCATTTTGATTTTAAAACCTATTCCCAACAGATTCCATTGGCACCACCAGCAATCTATTGTACAAGCCCACGGAGGCAAAGATTCGACGTATACACATCACATCGCAGGCACCCACTGAGAATGGAAGGAGTCTTATGGGTCAAGGTATGCGATTGGTTAACTCCACTTCCACATCCATGTCCATTAGCTCATCAGCAACATTAACCACGACGGCCCACCGTCCTCTAATGCACCATCACCTAAACACTGCTCCAGCTACTAATAGCCATCCCAGCGCCGCCTTACTTCATAAACATAAAGTAGTTAGCGTTGATTATAATCCGGGTAAGGTCTCCATACAATCCAATTCTCCGATTCTCTAACTTTCCCACATCTAATCGCACTCGCACAGTCACTAATCCATCTACTAACCTAACCACTGCATGTTGAGCACACACACTTTGTTACTAACCCATTTCGTGTCCCATCTGTGTTTACCCTGTCCGGTGCTGGAAAAAAAGTAAAAACCACCAAAAAGTCCTTGTCTCAATGTGAGTCGCCTTCTTTAGAATCGCCCACAACCACTCAGCAGGCAATTTCGGATGCCCCGGCACCAGAGACGCGAAAAACGGGAACCCACATTAGAAGGGAACCCACAAAACGTTCACGTCGTCCCCAGCGTGGTGCATTGGCCCGGGGAACGGCCAATATTGGTGGAATAATGTTGCCACCGCGTTCGTTTGCCATTGGCGAACTGATTTGGGGACCAGCGCGTGGACATCCCGCATGGCCAGGTAAAATCGTCAAGATGCCCGATGGCGTCTGCACACCATCACAGCAATTTGATCATGTCTGGGTTCAGTGGTTCGGCGGCGGCGGTCGTTCCACATCCGAGCTAATTCCGGTCAACTCTCTGCAAAGTCTCTCTGAGGGCTTGGAGGCGCATCACAAGGCCCAAAAGGATACCAGAAAGTGAGCAATATTCCGTGAAATGGGGGCTAATTAGTTGGCGGGGAGGGGGGGACGCAGTCATCTCTGATAGCCAGTTAAAGTGAAGAAGCGGGGGAGAACACTTTCATCTTACACAGATTCTCATTTGACTTTTCGTCTCTGATTCTATAGGGGATTAGGAGCAGCCGTAACAACAGACAGCAATGGGTCACAAAATGTAGCTAATTATTCAATTTTATTTTAGAAAAGTTGGTTTATTTTTTTTTTAAATTTTAATTTGTAGGTAAATCCTAATTTAATTATTTCTTTCTGCAGCTCGAAGAGAATATTTAAGCATTTTATTGATTAATTTTTATTAGCATAGCAAATTATGCAATTATTTTTAGCTTTAAACTGTAATTAGTAGTTGTTTAAATTAGTTGTTTTTTTTTTTCTCTTTGATTAAATAGAGAATTTATTTGAGTTTGACATTTCATTAGATGTGCAATGTAGCAACAAAACAAATATGTATAATTGGCATTTAAATGCATTGTTAATTAATTTTATTATGATTTTCTATTTGACTTTTAATTTGCTAATTAATATTCTCATTTCTACCTTTTTTTTTTACAAAAAATATATATGTATCTAAATATGTGCGCTGAACAAAAACCACAAAAAAAAAAAACAACATTTCCCTGCCCACACCAACATGCGTAACACTCTCTCTGTCTGTGTGTGTGTGTGTGTGTGTATATCATCATCATCATTATGACAAACCCGATACACCCAAAAACCAACCACACACACAACCTGAAACCAACCAACCAACCAACCCATCCACCCACTTACCATCAAAACCACAAAAGGAGCCGCAAACTGAACTCGCAACTCGAGCGGGCTATACAAGAAGCAATGACTGAGTTGGATAACATTTCAGCCTCCTCGTCGCCCGGTGTCGCCACAGGTACAACAGCGGCCGTTACCGTGACAACAACTGCTATTCCATCGGCAACAACCGCAACTGGAGCTTCAGTAATTGGTGGGCAGCAGCAGCAGCCTTCCTCAACCAACAGCAACAACGCCAAGGCAAATGGAGTGGTGCGAGGCAAACGTCAGTCTGGCAACACGAGTGGCAATGGTGGTGGTGGTGGAGGAGGTAGTGGGGGTGGCGGTGCAAGCATGCTACTGACCGCCAGCACGGCGGCAACATTGAGTGGCCTCTTCAGTCAGCAACGAGCCAAACCAATACGAATTGCTCCAGCACCTCCGGCGGCTACTGCAACAGCAACAACAACAACAACAACAACAGCTGCTGCATCTGGCAATATACTTCCACATGGCAAGGCAGATATCTTGAAGCTGGCCAAATGACCGGAATTGTCGACGTTCTCGTCGACACTAACCACCACCACAGCAAACTATACGCTCATCATTGGGCATAAGTAGAGGCAATCGCCCGGACAAATACACGGACGGCACACATATACATACCATACCCAATATCTTATCATAAGAGTAAGCGTGTAGACCTTCTCAGTTGGTAGAAGAGGCAGACCCTAATTGTGTTTTCCATCCATAACCACAACCACCACAACCACCACTCCAATCCCATCCTGTATTGTCCTGCTCTGCTTGTTTGCTTGCGGTGCGGCAATGTCCCATTCTTGAAATAGACAATAAAATAAACAACAACTACTAAATTGTTATAAAACAAAAACAAAAAATTGATGTTCTAACCATAAGCCAACAATAGTTTTTATTGCTTCTGTGCAAAAGAACTTTATGATGTTTTGTATATATAATTTATATAATGTATAAATATATGTATCACTATATATATATATATATATATATATATTTATATATTGAGGAGATCGAACAAATACACCACAAGCTATATATAATACACGTATACATATATGTATGATTATTATTATTATTATTATTATTATAAATTATGAACAGATGAGATAAGCGTTAAGTATTTATTTATTGCGTATAAACACCCTAGTTTTCCATAGGTTTTTTTTGTTTCTGTTGCAATCTGTAGAATTAATCATTATTTTTATAACTAGTTAGTGTAAGCCAATCTTTAGCCATTAAGTTAAATGCTCTATAACCAACAACAACAACAACAACAACATCAGCAACAGCAAATGATGATCCGATCAATGCAACATTGAAACATTTCAACTGTTAATTAGTTTGACCTTATACAGGAAAACAACAAACAAAATTCATTCAAAATCAAAAGAAACCTTTCAAAAAAAAAAAAAAAAAACCAACAAATAAATGTTATTCAAAAGTCAAGAAGCAACAAATTATTTACTTCAAATAATAATCAACAAAAAAGAAAAAAAAAAAGAGGAAAAGCATATAAAGAGAAATTATATTTATAAATTGTTATTATTTATTTAGTTAAAACTATGGTAAAGTTTAATTAGAAAACAAAAAATACATAATAACAGATGAAAAAAAATCACATGTAGCAAAACAATTCCTCCCCTCCCCCACACAAAACTAAAATTGAAAATGAAACAAATTACAAAATGAGAAAAACAAATAAATGGTAAATTATTCACAAAATAAATGTCAAAATGTTTCTTATTAAGTAACAAAGAGTTTCGTTTATGGGACCTAAACTTTTTCAAAAGATGTGTCATGTTTTTTAATTAACTTTCAATAAGTAAATAATTATTCAACATTTTATTAAATTTCTGATCATTCTCTTTTGAATCATTTTTCTAATTGAAATGGTCAAAATTGAGCTCAGCCTGGACTTCTTTTGTTTTGGTTATGAGCTCTTTCGTTCAACCAGTTTTGACTACCTTTTTGAGTCAAATTTTTGATCTTAAAGGATATAAATATTATTTTATAAGCCCTGTGGATATCAATATGGAAATAGGAACATTGAAATTTTAATTGTAATAATTCATTTACGACTAAATTATTAATGCTGATAAATATAAATACTTTTATATGGTCAGAATCGGTTTCATCTTATGTATACTTCTATTGGAATATAATTAAAATATTTTACATTTGTCATTGGGATTCATGTTTGCGTTGATTGAACATTTGAATTCTTTTGCGAATTCTTCAAAATTGGAAAGTGGTCCTATTGCTCGAAACTTGTACGCCACATTCTTGGTTGAATCCTCTTGTCCTTTGCCATTGTTACACCAATTTTGGGCATAGCTAATGAAGAACAACTGATTGGCGGTGTAGTTAAGATCTGGCAGCTTCTCTTTGCCCTTCATAGTTTGAGCACCATTGTACAAATTGCGATATGCAGCATAAGCCAGACGGACACCTCCGTTGTCTGCAATATTCTCCCCATCGTTTAGGCTAAAGTTGCTGTTCCTGTACACGTAGCTCTCATGTTGGTTATTAAAACATCCCTGTAGTTTCTCAAAATTTTCGGTAGTCTTGAAGTCCCAGCATTCCTGAAACTCACAAAGTTCGCAATTGTGATCATAACTGCTACCCAGACCATAGAATGTGTGCATAATTTCATGTCCAATGAGCGAGGCCAATGAACCATATAGAATGGCTTTGGGGTAGGCTTCAGTCCAGAATGGATAAGGTTCCAGCAAGGAGACTGGAATGCTTATTGTATTCTTCACGATAATATTGAATGGAATTTCGCCAGGATATTTTTCTTCTGACTTGGCTGGCTTATGGAAAGCCTCGCGAATTCGCGACATTTCCAAAAGACGAATCTTTTGCAGATCTTTCACATAATCCAAACCCTGCAATTCCAGATCAGCATAATCTGTAGCGAGTTCATTTTCGTCGTAGGAGTTAATGTGAAGTTTTAAGGTGCCAAGTTTTTTAATGGCCTCTTCTCGATTATCAGGCTCCATCCAGTCAAGCACTGAACTAGAACTTAATGTTTGATTAAATGTGTTCTTAAGTTGATGCCAAAGGAGTTCAATTTCCTTAGATATTTTATTTCTATAACTATTACGACGAAATGCCATGTTATCCAGATATTTGGCAAAATGCTTCTTAGTTACGTCGAGACAAGCTCTTCTCTGTTCTTTCTCTGTTTCAGCCGAAAATTCAGTAAAGTAACTGACCAATTGATAGAATATATAGTTGGCCAATGTTTTTGCAGGTGTTCGCTTTAAAACCTCAACGAGATTTTTCTGATACTCTGGAAAGTGTTCGTACACAGAATCTTTCAAGTTCTCACCCAAACTTGTGTAGAAGAAACGTTCTATGTCAATGCTAAGCGAATAACGCTCATGTATCCCAGTAACCGTTAATTTGTCAGTTTTAAAGTCGTAAACGCTTTCAGGCAGTTTTCTAGCCAATTGAATCTCAAAATCTAACAATTCTTGGGCAGTTTGTCTGGCCAGTGTGGAGTTGACGCTAAGAAATTCCAGAATTCTCTGAATTTTATTTCTATAGACGGAGCGATGAATGGCGTTATTTTCATCGGTGTACATGCCTTTTGTTACCAAGTGAAAATCCGGATGGCCCAGGTAAGCTCTATTTATATGATTTTCCGCCATATCGTTGGTTATTACCACAGCAAGGATCGGCATTACACCATAGCGGTAAGACATGCGGGCACTGGTCTCCTGCCAATCGAATTGTGACTCCTGCCATTCATCTCCCTCCAGCACAGGCATCGTTCCAAACTCCGATATCAGGTGCCTAAGTGATTCCTTATAGTTGAATCCAATTTTAATCCGCTTGCATGATTGATAAAATAATTTGACTTGCTTGTCTATTGGCGTATCGTAGTCATCCTTGGTCTGGTCGTTCAATATAATTGAAAGTCTGCGATTAAAGGACTCCCTTAGCAGTTGGACTATTCCGGATGTTTCTGAATTACCACAGGCAAATGCATAGAAATCATCGCACGGATTTATATTCTCGTCCATATAGCTCTTTATTTCCGTCGAATTGCCATGCTCGATTAAAGCCTTGGTACTCAAAGAAGTTAGTGCAGAGGATGCAACACGATTAGACGTGTCTCCTTTCAACTTTACCATTACCGTTCCGAGGAGAACGACAAATAATAAACAACGAAAATATGTTGGCATCTTTTGAACTAGCTGATTGTTGTTAGCATCACAAAAGTTAACTGAGGAATGACTGGAAATTCAATATTATTATAGCTATAAGTATAACGATTTTCTGGAGGATATGTTAACCACAAGTCATTTATAAATATCAGAGCGACCTCAGTTAATATCATATAATGACGAATTAAGTAACTCTCAGTCATCAGTCAAAGAATTTCTTAAACAAAGAGTTTCCAAATATATTAAAGAAGACAATAAACATCGAATATTGGTAAGATCTTTTGGATATACCTATGTATGTCCGCTGATATTTCGTCTTGCCGTGGGCTTAATTGGTTTTAGACACTTCCACTCTGCCATAAATTAAAAAATTTATTGTTTTTTCTTCTATAGATTTATTTTCATTTTTTTTTTTTAATAACTTGACGATAATTGTTTTATATACCTTATATGCTGGTTGATCGGGTTAAATTGCAAATAATGTAATTAAAAATTAATATTTAAGTAATAATAAACTAACTCACAATCATTTTTGAATTAAGTATGTTAAGTATATATAAATATGTATATATACTCTTTTTCTCCATCAATTTCTGTAGTGTTGCTGATGCCATAATCATGCATTTTTTGTTTTTGTTTTGTTTAAGCTTATAATCTTTGATACTCGACACAAGACAAAATAATGAACAAGCGCAGTCCGGAAACGGGGACACATTCTTCTTCTAATTAAATAAAATGTTTTAATCTAATTGTAAGAGCAGAAATGACTCGGAAGAGGGCTGCCATGTTATGAAAATTAACACAAAATGCGCGCTGTGGTAACTGACAAATTTGCTCGTAGTTGCACACAGGGCGGGGTGGTATTAACAATTCTCTTTTTACATTTACAATTACATATATATTTTTTTATGTATAGGTATATAGGTAGGCATATATATATATATATATATATATATATATATGTTTTTGCTGTTGAAACTGATGTAATTAATTACAAATTTAATCGCACTCGTATAATTTCTACTTGCGACTTCATCTACTATACATTACTCTACTACAATTTGTAGATATCTTTAAATGTTGCAGTCGTTTTGTTCCTAATCGAACAGTGTAAAAACTGTGCACATTTCAATGATATTCACATTAAATGTTGCTTTTTCTTTTCTCTTTAAGTTGTCGCTCTGGACGCACTCTGTATATATATATCAATATTTTACACGATTTGGTTATCTCATCACAAAACACAATTGGGCGGGCGATTGGTGTTTGCGTAAGGAAGGACGACAATGCCACAGGACAGCTCAAATGACGAACAGCAACACGAGCGATTAAATGATTGATTGATGATAATAATGTGTGTATCGTTTGTGTATAAGAAATATCTATATACAAGTCAAGTTCAAAGATTTCCAAATGTTCTAAAACTTTAGCACTTAATTTACTTTTCGCCGTTGTAATTAAAATTGTGGTAATTGCCGCCACCGCCGCTATTGTTGTATGAAGATAATGAAGCTGTTGCGGCAGGACGTGATGGTGGTGCGGCTGCTGCTGCTGCCGTTGCTGCTGCTGCTGGTGCTGGTGCACGTAGTGTATGATGTTTGTTATATGGATGTGTGCTCAACGCTGTCTGTCAACAATAACCAAATCGCTGTAATTCTCATCTGGACAGACTGTGAGAACGCTCCCGGCTACTGCTGCCGGAGGAGAGTGGCTGCTTGTTGCCTATTTCGCCAACTCTATGGTGTGGTGGTAGTCTATCAAAGAATGGATGACGCAATGCCTCACCTGAATATGGAAAAGTTAAGATTATTTCTTTTATTTTGAATAAGTTCGTAGAGTAGTTCGCTCACCTAACGTAATGCGTGATGAGGGCTCGTATTCCAGCATCTTTTTAATCAAACTGAAGAGCTCACAGTGATCCTCGCTGTCGCTCAGTTGGCACAGGAACAATGGTTTGCAATGATC
Source organism: Drosophila insularis (assembly GCA_018903935.1). Classification (NCBI taxonomy): domain Eukaryota; kingdom Metazoa; phylum Arthropoda; class Insecta; order Diptera; family Drosophilidae; genus Drosophila; species Drosophila insularis. Next base: position 8,029,514 of record JAEIFP010002295.1, read on the forward strand.
ACGCACATAACGGCCCGCACTCGACTTCTCATCCCAATCTAACTTACCGTGATAGAAGTACTTGGTTTTGGTTTTGCTGTAAAGAGTGTGATTGCTACACATTAAACGATTTCGGTGAAAGGAACTGCGCCATGGTTAATGAAAGCTTGAGCTGCATTGTATTACCGTGCCATGCGATATGGTATTTGTCCCAAGATACGTTCCATCATGGCCAGATGTTCGCGATTGTCGTGGGTCTGAAACAGTGTGATGCCCAGATACAGTTCGAAAAGAATGCAGCTAAAGGAACGATTCAAATTATGAACAGAATTTGGATTATTTGTGGACACAAACGTACCCAATGGACCATACATCACAGGGTTGTGACCATCCCAGCTCCAGTATGACCTCAGGCGCGCGATAATGTCGCGTCGAGACAATTGTACTGTGATGTTCGTGATCAAAAGTAGCCGAACCAAAGTCAATTAGACGTACATCTGTATTTTTGACACGGCGTACTTCGCGATTCTGTAAAAAAAAATGGATTAGTAAGAATGCTCGCAAGTGACCTCAAATCATTTTTACTTACAATCTTATGATTATAATGAGCCGTATAGTCCGAATCAACAAATAGTATATTCTCCGGCTTGAGATCCGTGTGCGTTAAACGACTGTCATGTAAAAACTTCACAGAGTAGCATAATTGATAGGCCATATGTCGGACTTGATCCAGCGGATACGGCTCATAGTTGTTCTCGCGCTGAAAGTGAAACCGAAATGAATCAATCCATCCATTTGCCTTCTGTAGATGTGGAGACTTACCAAAAAATCGAAAACACTTAATCCAAGCATTTCAAAGACTATGCACATGTGTCCATGATAGTCAAACCAGTCAATCATTTTTACGCACAAACTGTTTAAGTAAATTAATGTAAATTTATTTATATACACATATGTATGTATATTAAATTGCAATTTTTTAACTTACTGATCACCATGCGGATCTTTTTGGGCTATTTTCTCCAAGGCATTGATTTCGAGTTTCGCTGCCTCACGATATTTCTCCACATTTTTTATGATTTTCAGGGCCATGCAGTAGTCACTTGAAAAGGATTAAATTATAATTATTAAAAAGGATGAAGATAAAAATGATAAGTACTTACCGCTCCATGTCTTTCACCTTGACCACTCGTCCGAATGTTCCTTCGCCCAAAGTGGCCATGATTTTATCTGAAATTTGGCAAAAGGAAGGCAAATTGTAATAGGGTCCAAAACTATGAATATGTTTTTTTAAATTGATCTTAATTTTTTTTTGTCTTTTTGTTTACTTTTAATATCTAAACCTGTAACTTTAACTGAGTTATTTTTTGATGAGAGATTTAATTTAAGCAAAAGTAACCCAAACACACGGATGGATTTTTTTTTTTAGCTAGTGTGTGTTGTACGGAAGAAAAAGTGTATCATAATATATCATATCATATTCAATTAATTGTTAACATTATTAATTCATTAATTAATTAATTATTTGCGCCGTAGATCATCCACAGGAAGACAAAGTTAGACAGAGAGTGAGAGAAGATTTGTTTCTTTCGTTTACGGAAGACAATAACAAAAGTGTCATTAAGACACAAAAAAAAAAATAAAAATTTGTTTAAAAGATTTGAGTTGGAAAACTGTGTGAATAACTTGAAGTAATGTCATCTCTCTCTCTCTCACACACATTTGATTTATCTTGATTATTGTTGCAAGGCGGCGGCACGCGACACGATTTTGTTTTCAATTGAAATTGTGGAAATAATTAAGAAATAAAAAAGTAAAAAAAAAAACTTGGAAAGTACAAATTATAAAAGAGAGTTCAAGAAGACAAAGAAGAAGAAGATTGATAGATATTTATGCACTTTTGGGCATTAAATTTGGTATATCTATGTGGTGTGTGTGTGTGTGTGTGTGTGTGCGATTATTATGAGTGTGTGTGGGGAATTCTTTCTGTTTGTGTGTTTTCTTTTGTTCTAAACATAAAAAATATAGGTATATATGGCATATTTAAACAAATTAAAAAAAGATTTAAAAACAAAAAATTGTCACGAACATCTGTGATGGAGAATGTCTCCGGTGTGGTAAATTAAGTGACCATCAGCATCATCTTGAATGACGGGTTTTGCTGTCTGTTTTGGGCGATTGTCGGAGAGTTGTTGTTGTCGATCGATCGGGTGGTGGTGGTGGTGGTGCAATTGCGGGTGGTGCATTGGATTATTTTCGTTTTTGGTTTTTTGTTTGTTTTTGTTTTTTGTTTTAGCCAGTTTTATCCATTGTTGATTGAGTTGCAAGCGACGGCGCGACGAGTTTTTGAGCGTTATTGGTAGTGGGTTGTTTGGCAAGGCGTAGGCGGGGGGCGTGGTCGTGGTTGTTGTTGTTGATGGCAGATACAGACGTACACATAAGGTGCGTGTGTGCGTGTATGGTAAAAAAGTATGTAATTTGAAATAGAGAGAAAAGAAACATAAAAAGAAAGAGAAAAAAGAAAAAATACACATATATACATATACATATAAATTGATTCATATATATATATATATATATATAAATGTATATTTCAATGGAACGCCGCCATAATCCAGGAGTCGTCATCATCATTGTTGTCCATAATCCAGCCACATCAGAATAAATAGAGTCCACAAGATCCCACGTTGGCACCAACGCAATCCAAAATTCGCATTTAAATAAACCAACCCATTATCATCATTTCATCATCATCATCATCATCATCATCAAGTTGTATGTACATCATCATCATCATCAACCCATCATCATCATCATCATCATTGTGATTTTCATCATCATATTCAGAAAAAACACGAGAAAAATACGTTTCGTTTGTTCGATAAGAAAATTAGTTCGGACAAATTTTTTTGAGATTTGTGTTTACAAAAATGGTTAATAATTTTTTATAGATATGTTTTTTTTTTTTTTTTTTGATACATATATATAGAGAATAGTAATTATAATAATAGTAATTAAAGAAAAACATGAACAACAAATATCAAATATATTGAAAGGCAAATACATATCGTCATCGTATATATAGAGGAAGGAAGATGCACCCGATATTGTGTGATCTTTTTTTCTCTGTGTGTAAGTAAGGGCAATCAAGAAAAAAAAAAAAAAAACAGTGTAAATAAATCAACATAAAACAATAACATAAAACAAGGGGCATTAGAGCTTAAAAGTTACTAATTATCTTGTTCTTAGTTCGGTTTTTTCTGTTTCTTGTATGGGTAAAAGATAAGTTAAGTCAATGTCGGGTCAGATAGAGTTATAAATTGTTCTTCTTACGTTTGGTTTAATTTTGTGCTCGGGTTTCACTGGTTTCAGGGATTCGCACATGCAACAAAAAACAAAGCTTAATCTCAATATTAGTTAACATTATTTATGCAATTAGCTTGTGGACCAGTGTGGGGGAAGGGAGGAATATTGGTTGGTTATGAGTATTGGCGGCAAACTTAAGCTTCAATCAACACAAAAGCCAGCTCAAAAGTATTGGCAAATCCAGATTCTGGCAACAGTTCTGGGGCAAGGAGCTTACAAATGTCGATAGTGTCTTTGGAATGCGTGACCTGTGGAACAACGCCGCCGATGTGGCGCTCTTCGATAACAGATATTGATCGTGCTGCTGCAGATAGTGGGAGGAGGACGTGGACGACTGCAGCGGTTGCTGTTGCTGTTGCTGCTGGTGACGCTGATAGAGAGAGGCACCAGCCACATTGGAGCGACGACTACTACTGGTGGTGGCGCTACTACTATAAGGATCATGCAAATAGCTCGATCCCAAACTGGGCTTATACCGATCAAATTCACTAAGAACGGCGGCTGTGCGGGAACTGGCACCCTGATAGCGTTGTTGCTGGCGGCGTGTTGTATCCGCAGCAGCCGCCAGACGTGCCCCAATGCCACCAAAGGCCAGTGCACCCGAACTGGAGGAGTGCATTAGATGATTGCTGGGCTTATATTTGGACAGGTCATTGTTATTGCGATCTGAGTGGAGCAGAAAACGGCTCTTGTTGGTGGTTGTGTTGTTGCTGGTGGTGGTTGCTGCTGTCGCGTGATTAGATAGAGCAGAGGTGCTAGTAGATGTGTTTGATGATGAGGAATTACTACCATTGATAGCATTCAGTGTGCTGCTGGTGGAGGAGGAACAGGGAGTGTTGGCCTTGTTTGTGGTTGTTGTGGTGCTTGGTGTTTTTTGTGTATCTGTTGTTGTGTGGGTTAGTTTCACACCAGATGCAGAGTCTTGTTCATCATCGTCAGAGCTACTCTCAGACGAACTGGCATCATCATCATCTTCGCTATCATCGCTAGTTACTTTTTTGCTACGCGATTTCTTCTTTGGCACTTCTTTGGGTGTCGTGTCCTCCTCTTCCTTAGCCGCCTTTTGTTTGGCCTTGGCCGCTTCTATTGCTGCTGCCTCTTCAGTCTTCTTAGCCTCTGCTGCTGCTGCGGCGGCGGCCTCTGTTGCTGCTGCTGCCGTTGCCGCTTCTTCTTGCCGTTTGACACGTTCTCTCAGTTCACGCCTTTTGCGCATGCGCTCTTCAAATTTCTTAGCCTCAAGATATTGATTATCTTCGCGTAATAGCATCAAGATGGCTGCATTATCCTCTGAGGAACGATCATCGGCCAGAATCTCACGTTCCTCAGCTGTTAGCTCAGGCGCTGGTTGTTCTTTTCGGCGATAGGCAAAACGATTTCTTGAATTCAAAGTTCGATCTGAATCCAAGATGTCAGCTCCCACTAGACTGCTATTATCTCCTCCTAATCCTCCACCGCTAGTTTTTGTACGTCCATAGGCTCTAGTGGAGCGTGTCGCTGGGGCAGCATCCTCTTCTGCTCCTCGGCGTGCATACCGCGGCGATGGATAACCCGTGGCTCCACCTGCACGCAAGGCATCGTGATAGTCGTACCGCGAACCATAGTCCACAGGATAGTTTTCATCCAGCAGACGATTGCCGCTGGTCAGGTAGCCACTGTCATTCGAATCGCCCATATAGCGTTGCCTTTGGGCCCGAGTTCTGTACGGTGTCCGCTCCTTGCGATCGGAGGCATTGAATGAACTAGATGACAACTTTGACTTGCCGCCAGCCAATTGATGTGATGTGGCCGAACGCATCAGGCCACTGCTAGGGCCATAATCATCCGGCTCCAGTGTCTTGTCCCGATCCTCTTCGTGACGTCTTCGACCGGCTGCCCTCTCCAAGATATCCGAGTATTTATTCTCCAGTCGGGAGATGGCCGACTGCTGTTTGCTGCCCCCGGCAGTTGATGAGGTGGTGCTGGTGGTCGGTGTCTTGTCTTTATCCAACAGCAAATCGCGACGCTGCTGCGTCACACAAAGAGAAACCAGACGAATTGAAGATTGGATTGGATTGCATTGTATTTTTTTTTTTTTTCATTTGGAAGGGTTAATGAAGAAGGAAAGTGCTTAAAAGCAGCGCTCGTGTGAAACCAACGGTAACGATGGACGACGAAGACGACTCTTTACGCTCCAGAAGAGGCCAGAAGAGAGTAAGTCTCTTTTTGACTCCAACGTGGGTCTGGGTGAGTCAGACTCAGCCGTAGACCCATTTAAATGGCCTTTTCGGCAATGGCTAATTATGGTGCTTGAAGCTTTTCATTTCGCACAATTTCACTGCCATTAAATAACAAAAAAATATATATATAAAAAGACCCAAAACACTAACTAAACTTTCTCCCAAAAAGCAGCATTAAATGTTTTTAGTTATTGTTGTTGCTGCTGTTTTTCTTTCCGTGTGATTTTTGAGTTCTTCTGGAGAGAGAGAGGAGATTGGGGAAACTACATATGTGTGTGTGTGTGTTTTTATTTAGAATATGCGCCTAGCGAAATCTAAACAAAAATGTCCACGGCACACAACCAACAACAACCATTGCCGACCTTCAAAGTTTATATATAAAACGATAGAAAAATTTGTGAATAGGTTTCTTCTCTATATTTATATGTGGAATAGAGATCGAGGAATATAAAGCAAAAACCCGAGAAGATTGAGAAGAAGAATGGGCGGCCAAAACGTTGGAATCGAAAATAAATTCGGCATCGTCGTATACGCACACGGCAAGAGAATGAAAAGAAGGCAAATATATACATACATATAGTATATATGAGAAACAAGAAATCTAGAAATCGTGTGCTATAAAATGTTTCCCGTGTGGGGGCACCCACGACAACAACGATATATACTGCTGAGACTACTACTTATTAGCTCTTAGATGCATATAGATCCCGGAGGGGAGAAAGGTGGGAAATGGAAACACTCCTTTAACTGGACAGATTTAGGGCAGTGACTTTTGCTGATTCACTTTGTCACAGGTGTCACACACTGATAGACAGACCGACAACAGGCAGGTGAAAATGGCTCATGGAAATTGTGAAATATTCTCTCAGATTTTCCCCTTTCGTACGCGTTGAGTGAAATGAGTCATATGTCTGAGATTGGGATCTGACCATCCCATTGGTTTGCACACTGCACGCCGCTCCTAAACCGAACGAAAAAAAGGAAATAAACCATATACTAACATCGTCGAGATCACGCCGGCCACCGCCCAAGCCACGAATCAGTGGCTTATAGTAATTCCCAACGGGGCTTAGATGGGTGCGCAATCTGTCCAGAGCATTTGCCGTAGTGGAGCTCTTCTGGTAGCGTCCCATGGCACCGCCGATGCCACTGCTACTGGGATAATGATGATGATAACCCAGGCCTAGACCGGCGGTGCTGCTACTGGTGGTGCTACCCAAGCCTCCGCCGGCAACTCCGGCGTAATATCGTCTATGACGATCAGTCATTGTGCTGCTGCTGCTGTTGCTCTGTTGTTCCGCTTCCGGGTGTCTCCGATGGGAGGAAGACGACTTCTCCGAACTGCGGCGACGTTTGTTTAGCTTTTGTAGCAATTGATCCGTTGGGTTTGTGCCGCTTTTGCTTTTGTTTTTGTTATTGTTGGCTTTTCTATTATTGTTGGTGTCATTCGTTGGAGTTTTGGAACTGCTGCGACTCTCCTCGCTATTCCGCTTGTCGATTTCACTATTTTCTTTGCTACTATCCTCGATTATGGTCTCCGACGTTGCTGCCGCTGCCGCCGACGTACTAAATGGACAAAAGTAAACCCCAATTAAAGGCGAAATTCTATCGATACGATTTTTGATCTGGAAGAAGCTAGCTGTAGCTGTTATTCGATTTCATGCGCGCCTCGAAACCCGACGGACGACGACAATCGGACGCGCTGCCACAACACGGACCAAAAATTAACTGAGGAAAATTTTTCAAAATTTTTTCTGAACGACGAAAATACGGAACACGATGAGAAAGACGGACCAGAAGAAGCAGCAGTAGTAGTAGTAGTAGATAGAAATGACCGACCGACCGCCCGTCCCGTAGAGCCACAAAAAAGAAAAATATATATGTATATATATTGAGGAATCGTTTTTATTTTTGTGAAAAGTGTGAAAATATTGCGCACTTGCCAGAGTGAGAGCAAAAACACATACACACATGAAGGAGAGAGAAAGAGAGAGAGCGAACAAGCAGACAGTCAGTCAGACAAGCTACCCGACGACGTAGCTATATAGAAATGAGTGGGATGAGTGGGTGGATGGGATGATATTGGATAAATTGGTATGGCATGGAATTGGAATCAATGTTCCTTTGTCTCTGCCAAGAGCAAAGCAACAGCTGCGTGTGGTTTTCATTTTAATTGCATTTTCATTATAAATTGTAACCTGTAACGGACATCATTATCAACAACAATGTCTCGGGACATTTCCGTCAGGTTAACCAAAACTGGGAAGTGATCGAAAGACAGTCTACAAGAAATGCCTTGAACTCCGTTCTTTTGGAATGGCAAAGAAGGAAATTGTTTTAAGTACAAGAACAAAGCAAAAATTATTTACGTTTTACTTTTTAAAATTCTACAATCCGAACGCGAGAATCTCAACAATAATAATAATAAAAAATGTATTACAAAAGACGCAAAACAAAATATAAAAAACCGATCAGAGAAGAATATATGTACATATGGAATATGTTTAACGAAGATGTGGACTTGAGACATGGCCTAGAATTGAGGAAGCAAATATCATAGAGAATTTAAGAGAATCAAAAGAGAGATACAGAGAGGAAGGGTGAGAGTAATAAGCTTTTTGGGAAAGCTTTTCCGATCGACTCGATCTTCAAAAAAGTTTGCACTGAACAAACATTTTGAGAAAAATCTGAAAATTTAAATTGACAGGAAATGAAGGCGTTAAGAGTTGGTTTTGTAATTTTCATCTTGTCAAACTTTCCCCGCAAAAGTAGCCAATTAGATTGACTTGAATGCAAAAACTTGTTGAAGAGCTTCGCTTCAAGTCACTTCAAGTGATTTATGATTGTAATAATGATAAATGAAAATATGATTATTATTTTTGCCTCCCTCTCGTTCTCTCTCTCTCTCTCTCTCTGATGATGTGCATAATAAAAGTCAGCAAAATTGTTCACACTTTTCAAACGCATTGTATATATTATTTTGTTGGAGTTCAACGCGATTTGCACGCACTCGAAATGTTTACATAATTGGCCTTCTGCCTTCTCCTCTTTGCTTTTTGGGCAAGCCAAAAAAGATGCAAAAATGAGCAAACACTATATAAATATGTATATATACAAAACGCACAACGAACGACGGATATTGAAAGAAAGAAGCGAGCCAGAGCAGCGTGTTGCTGCACTGCAACTAAAAACTCGTAATTACGCGGCGATCACTTTTGGGGCTCTAAATTAAAGAACACACACAAACCGAAACCGAAACCGAAAAGCAAAATAAATGATGAGTTCTTCTTCTTTTACATTTTCTTTACTGAGTGGCAGCGACGACACGCATTGTGGCAACATTTTGACCGACTTTTTGTTGTAACGATGGTAAAAAAAAAAAAAAGCAACAAAAAAAAAAAAAAACTGCGGCAAATAAATGCGTAAAATTAAAAATAAATTATAAATCTTTTGCTTCACTTCTTTTTTTTTTTTTGCATCGATTACCGATTGCGTTGTTGTTGTTGTTGCTGCTTCTGCTGTTTATTATCAGGTCGTTCGCTCGGATTTCGTCGAAATCTCTGCAGTAAACTGTTGCAGCTCTCTGAGAGTAGTTGGGTGACGCTGGCGGCCGTTGCGCTACGCATATAGCGTCTTTGTGGACGCGGAGCAGCAGCAGCAGCAGCAGCTGATGATGTTGCTGCCTCTGTCTCAATCTCAGCTGTTTTCTTGTTGCTCCCCTTGTTATTGTTGTTGTTATTTTCACTATTTGCAGCAACATTTGGCAAAATCTTTTCGCTTTTTTCCCGATGAAAGCGATTCAAAAATGTGGCCATTTTTCAAATATTTTTGTTTGTTTGTTTCCAACGACGACGACGACGACGAGGGGAGGAGGAGAAATCAAACAGAGAAAAAATGATGACGACAATTCTCCTCGTCGATGATGAGATGATCTTGCTGCTGTCTGCTACTGCTGCTGCTGATCGGTCTGATGGTCTCTGGCCTGTGTTGTTCTTTGGCGGGTTTCTTTCCTCTGACTTGGTCTATTTCATTAATTGTACTAATTTTTGGCTTTTGCTTGTTTCGCTATTTTGTATAGAAAGAGTGATCTTGGTTGGTTGCTTCTTCTGCATAAATGTATCGCATATGTGTGTATGTAGCGTAGTTTAGCATACATATATTGTTGATAGAGAGTATTTTTTTTTTTTTGTTTTTCGTGTTCAAAAGTATGTGTAAGAATAATTGAAATTGTAAATTGAATAAATAGAAAAACAAAATGAACAACAGAAAGAAACAGAAACAGATTTGTCTGCTCCACCGACAGAAATAGATATACACACAGAGAACAACAGAAGCAGCCACCGCCGTCAAACGCGATCAAAATTTAGCAACCGTCGATATGGAATTCAATTAAAATGATCATCACACAAATTTGATTGATGATTTTTGATTATCCATCAACATCACCATCATAATCATCATATAAACGCACTGTGATCCATTCGATGGGAAATGTTAATCCAACTCCTATCCATCAGTCAGTCCTACTCCTTCGAATGGCGTTCGAACAACAAACCGAAATCAGAGCAACATTTACGAAAGCGCACGCCACAAATACTAATTATAAAAATTGAAAATATCGCAATGCTGTCGACGACTACTGCGGCCAAAGACGAAGGCGTCGGCGCTGATGCTGACGACAACAGAGTGTTCCCAAAGTATCAGGCGAGTGGTATTATTCTCAGAATTCAGCGAGAATCCAAACGACTCTCTGGTAGAAGCGGCAGCGGTGCGGGAGATCTGTTTGGCTCTAGGGTGTATATATGTACATATGTAGATATACATACTTCCTCCTCCTGTTGGTTCTATTATTGTTTTGCCTACTAAAAACCACAAAAAGCAGCCATCAAAATAGGCATGAGAGGTACAATGGGGTATACTCTAACATACCCTAATCAAAACTAGACCGACCGAAACAAACAAACAAAACAATTCACAGATGCCAGACAGATTTTTGATTAACAAGATTAATCATTGTGTAGTTAGTTAGGGTATTCTTTAAGTCTCATTTAGCCATTTCCCCGCTCCTGTTAAGAGAGAGAATACGGAGAGCAATAATATTGTGGTAGGTGTTAGACCACATATTTTTAGATGGGCAATATTATTTATTTTATTTTTATTTTTTTTGGCTGATCGCGCACACATTTCCCCCGCATTCAGTTTTTAGTGCTTTTTAATTATTCTACAAAAAATTACAAGATATTAAAATTTGTTCTTTGTTTTTTTTTTTTTTTTTTTTTGAGCGTTCCATAAAAAGAAATAAGAAAAAGTACAAAAAAAATTAGTTTAAAAAGAGCAAGTTAAAATAAACAAATAATAAATTAAATGTGGTGGCCAAGCTATTTTTAGAGAGAGCTCACGAAAAACAAGAAATTGACATTGAATTTCATTGAATTTTCCTATAGTTTTTTTTTTGCGATTGTGCAACGGCAAGTGCAAGAGAGAAAGAGAGGTAGGACATAGCGAAAGAGAGAGAGAGAGAGATAGAAAGGTGTTCTTGCTTGAGGGCTTCACACTTGAAGCGCCGCGAAAAAAAAACCCAAGTATACAGGAAGTGAGTGAAAACGTATTCAGAGGGGGCAAACATTATAGTCTTTGTGGGCTTTTTGGAGCGTATGAGTCAGGCAGGGCAAACGCAGGCGGAGAGTAGGCGGCAGGCAGGCAGGCAGAGGCGAGCAGCTATTTTTGGGGGGGCAAAAACATATGGTTGAAGCAGGAGAAGCATCATTGTTGTTAGTTTATGTTGGCTAAGGCTAGAAGCGTTTCAGGCAACAAACACAACGATCATAATAACGAACACAACACAGATACACATTGTTATATATATATAAATAGGATGGATTATGGTTGGGAATAGAATCTACCTCGATGAAATGTAGTCCCAATGCGGACTTGGACATTTCATTTTGTTGGTGTTGGTGGTTTGAGTGATTGAATATGACAGAATTGCTTTGTTGCAATGGTGGTGGTAACTGTTGTGGTTGCTGCGGTTGCACCGCCGCCGCCGCCGTTGACGACGACGCATAATACAATTGCGTATTCGTTGGATTTGGATCATATTGAAGTCCCGCCGCCGCAGCTGTTGCCGTTACTTGTCCCCCTCCACCAGCAGCAGCACCAGCACCAACTACATTTCCCGTTGCATTGAGATATTGCTGCGTATGCGGATGCGTTTGTTGTTGTTGCTGCTGGTATTTCATTTGGTTTGGCTTGGGATAGGCATAGGGATCAAAGGTTTGCAAGGGTTTACGTTGCTCCGTTTGCTGTTTAGGTAAATTGTAATAGTTTCGACTCATCATTCCAAGACCAAAGTTGGGATATTGTTGTTGTTGTTGCTGCTGTTGCTGTTGATGATGTTGTTGGTGGTGTTGTGGCTGTTGATGGAATTGCATAGCCGTTGGCCTTTGGGCAGAGCTAAACGATACCGAATGAGTGAGTGGACCCCCACCATTTCCAGAGCGGGGATAGTTTGGGGTTGGTTGATATCCATACATTTGTGGCAACATGCCGGTACCTGGCAGCAATCGTTGTTGTTGCTGCTGCTGCTGCTGTGTCATGGGTGGCTGTCCAAATTTATTCTCCTTATTGTTCTTTTGCAGAAACATGGCTAAACCGGATTTAGGTTGCTGATGTTGTTGGTGCTGCTTAGGAGCCAACACATGGGAAGAGGAATAGGATTGCTGCAATTTATGTGGATGCACTTGTTGCTGCTGCTGCTGTTGCATGAAGGGATCACTAGATCCATTCATGGCCGAACATGCAAAACTATTCCAATTTAGGAATGGTCGCTTATGTTGGGGATAATGTTGCTGTTGCAGCTGTTCTTGTTGATGTTGTTGTTGCTGCTGTTGCTGCTGCTGTTGCTGCTGCTGTTGCTGCAACAATCGCTGATACCCAGCCATGGGCAATTGTGAGGTAGAATTTGACTTGCCTATGGGATAACAAATCCGTGCCTGCTGCTGCAACAATGGTTTCTGCGGATCGTATAATTGCACTGGTACGGGTATCTGCGATTCGCCTGAATATTTGCTATTGCTACTGTTGCTGCTGCCTGTGCTTGTCGTGGGCGGTTCAATTGGCGGCACTGTTGCAGTTGTTGCTGCCGCTGTCGACGCTGCAGTTGACAGCGCTGCCGTTTGTTCTTTGTGCTCGCCTGTCATCAATGATTGTGACATGTTGTTGTTGTTGCTCTTCAACTTTAGCATGTCGGTTAAGCATTTTTCTAGCTTGTTGTCCACATCTTTCTGGCGCTTTGTGGCTGCTGACGACGACGACGACGACGACAATACAGATGATGCTGCTGTTGTTGTTGTTGCTGATGATGAAGATGATGATGTTGGCATCTCTTGTGCTGCGCTATTTTGCATTAAGACTTTGTTGCTTTGTTCACTTGGCTGCAGCTGCTGCTGCTGCTGATGTGAGGATGTTGAGGTCGCAGCCGTGTTAGTTGTTGTTGTTCCTCCTGCTGCTGTTGCTGTTGTTGACGATGTGGCCGCGGGAGCAATGTGAAACGATGAGGTAAACTTTGAAAGCTGAGGCAAATGTGTTGTACAACAATTGGTCACAGTGAAACTACTTGTACTTATGGTGCTATTACTCTTCTCCGATTTGCGATCTAACGAGGGACAATCTGCAGCCGTTTCCACAATGGGCATCGTTGTTGTTGTTGTCGACGTCGTCGTCATTGCAGTAGCAGTTGCTGTTGTCGTGTTCGGGATCTCGGCCGGCCGACGAAAGAGTGCAGCAGCACAACGAGGCGAAGGCACACAAGAGCTACTCGAACTTTTATGGACCACGGCCGTAGGTTGCTTCACCTGTTCCTTGAGAGGCGGCGGCGGCGGCGCTGGCTGCTCTTTGCGTGGCTGTGACATCAATATCGCCGAATTGGAAGTACTACGACTAAGGGATGGCAAGTTTTTCATATAGCACGGAATATGTGTTCGACTGGAGGTGCGGATTAGAGGTGATGGATTACCACCTGGTACATGAGTCATCGAGACACTCTTTGGCAGCGGTGCTGCCTGTTGTTTCACAGGCACTCGACTAATAAACGCCGGAATAGCCGTTGGCGTCATCGTCGTGGGGGATTGCTCATTACAGATGAGCTTGTAGAGATCATCTTTGGTGACAGCCTGCCTCACCTTGAGGTCCAGATGCGAGAGAGATGCATTCTTTTGTAGTTTATGTGGTTGATGGTGCTGCTGTTGGGTCTGTTTCAGCGGTTGCTGCTCTCTTAGTAACTCCTTTTGTGCAGCTTCTGCCACAGTGGGATCAAATATGGCCAACTTCTTGGCCGTCTTGGCGTCGACTTTAAATGGTTGACCTGCATCTCCCAGTTGGGCACCGCATATCTTCTCGTAGTTCCAGAAAGTCCTCTTTGGCGTTTGACGTTTTTGTGAGCTGTTCAAATTGTCACTCCAGAAATCATTCATCAATTGTTTATTCAATGAGAGATTCGAACCGCTTTGCAAGCTGTTCTTTTGAGGCAGCGGTCGAAAAGAAGTCGGCGCCATCTGCGTCGGTGTTGTGGGCGTGGTCAATGGCATATTAGAGCTTGATATGCTACGTTGAAGCTTTGGCTCCCCTCCGGCCGGCGTCTGGGCAAAGATTGATGGATAGGCCATGCGTGAAGTGGCCATTGGGGCAGCTGGACGATTATTTTGAAAATTAATCGAAGATGACTTGGACAGTTTTGGACCAGTTGCCACTGGGTTAACTGATTGCTGTGAATTGGATTTGGCCAATGGCTGTTGCTGTTGTCGCTTGAGACGATCATACAGATCTTCACACTCCTGGAACTCCTGATGCAACTTTCGATCCAATTCACTATAGTCGGGCAGGCTCTTCAAATACTTGTTCATCATTTCGATCTCTGCATCATAGAAATTTGCATCCAATTTGGCACTGTTCGTGGCTGCTGCTGACTTCTCCTCCAGCTCTTGTTGCTGCTGCAGCAGCTTATCGAGATTGATCTCACCAGGGGCAGCAGGTGCTCCACCCGACTTGCTGTTCTTTTTGGGCGCCCGACAAGGTACCGGCGGTGGTGGCGACGACGATGGGGAACTGGATGAAGACAACGATATGCTGGATGCTGGACTAGATGCTATGGTGGCCATAAAACGTGCCGGCAAAACAGTGCCAGATCCCCCTGCTCCACTGACGGCGGCACTGGTTATTGTCCCCGTGGCCGCATTGTAGGCCAACGGATGATGTTTTCGCGGCAACGGGGGCGTTGACTTTGGACTTGCAGGCAACAACGGTCGATTCTTGCGTAAAGCCAGGGGCGAAGATATCGGCGAACGTAAGGCACATTTGCTCTCTGGCATGGTGGACGACAGAACGGAGGCAAACTGGGGCGTCACGACTTGAAAGAATTGTTGACCGCTCGCTGGCGGCGGCGTTGGTTTTTGCATGGCAGGATTAGATGATTCTTCTTTGGTTCTCAAAGCACTGGATGGTGTTGCCGCCACTGCTGCTGATGATGGCTGAGGTTGAGATGTTGCAACTGCGGCCTTGCTAACATCTTCACTCATTTAGGTTTCTAATTAGCTTTCGCGTAAACTAAAACGAGGGGGGGTCAATACCTCCATCAATTAAGTTTGTGTGTGTGTGTGTGTGTAAGTTTTACTTTAATTTTCTAACTGAAACGTGATTAAGTGGAGACAAGTTCGAGGCAAATTCTACTAAAGATTTTGAACAGAACACAAGGAATGCAATGCAGCCAAAAAAAAAAAAAATAGGTAGACAGACACACTGAACGGCTAGGACTAAAACTCAACTGGACTGAACCACACACAGACGAGCAATCACTAGGGATTTCAGCACCACCAACCTGCAGATACTGTTCCGGTATCTTACTATTCTTTGGCACAATGATCTTTTTGATGATTATTATCTTATCACCCTCAATTTTCGTAATAGTTATAGGCACACCCGGCAGAGGTCGCTGAGGCTTGACAGCCACTGGTTGTTTGGGTTGCGGATTCACTGTGCGTATGACCTGTGGCCCTGTTAGGATTCCACCTGGCGATGGCTTAACGGCAGGCGGTTTCGGTTTTGGTTTCTGGGCCGGCACATGCTCTTTATTGTCGCTGCGGACGATGGAGAAATGATAGAGCGGCTTATCATCGTCCAGAATGCTCTTTTGTTGCACCGTTTTCTTTTCCACTTTGCGAAGCACTACACCAAGCATGGGAGCCTCTTTGGGCTTGATGGTAATCGAACCACTTGGTGCAGTCACCCGCTTGAGACAAACACCAAGATTGGCACCCACAGGCGGAGGTGTCTTAGTGCGATGCACCATCTTGCCACTGGGTATCTCACGATAGCCATCTTCTTGACGTTCCGGATGCGGTTCTAATTCGGGCAGAACCGTGGGGTTGCTGTGAAGAGTGGGTTCTGGTGCGACCAATGGCGATGGACCCGGAAAGAGGGCAGTTAGACTACTGCGGCGACGATTCATAATATTGGGTGCCGAAACAGTTTTACATAGTGGGAATTTAGGTGGAACTGGCGGTGGAGCCTCAACAGCTGGCTCATTGATGGCACTGGAGGTGCTGCCTCGACGACTTGTGGCTTTGCTGGGATGACGTGAGTTCGAAGCGGATGCCGAGATACAAGCAGAGTCTACGCTGCTCCTGCTGGAGCTGTCTAAACGATTGGGAGCAGCGCTCCTCTCATGATTACGCGATGCTGGCGAAATTGAACGTTCTCGATCTCGATTCTGAGAACGAGCATCACGGGCCATGCGTTGCATTCGCAATAACTCAAGAGAATCAACAAGTTGGGAATCACTTTTCGTTGGCGATGACTTCTCTCTTGAAGCTTCATTCACATTGTTGGCATTCATCAAATGCATTTCCATGGCATCATCCAATGAACTGGGCAGATAATTATTCTTCTTCTTCTGATCTTCCTCTTCGGCGCGTTTCTTTTCCATTTCCATGGCACGTCGAAGTTGGGCTTCTACTTCTAGGGCAGCTCGTGCTCTTGCATTCGCCTCGGCAGCCGCGGCCAAACGCATCTGTTCCTCGGCTATGGCCCTTGCCTCTGCTTCGGCAAGTGCTCGAGCTTGTGCCTCTGCTTCGGCAGCGGCTGCGGCTCGTAGATTGACCAAATCTGTGGCCGTCATTTGTTTAATGCTCAGTCTCCGCTCTGCACTAACCATTAGATCAATCTGTTGGCCACCCATCGACTTGGTATTCAAGTCTGGACATCCTAGAGCGATCAGTTCGCTTAGTTCGTTGGACATTGCTGGAGGAGGTAGTTGTTGTGCGTTGTTTTGGACACAATTTGCTCACTAAACTAAACTAAAATAAAAACACAAACCTAAAGAAACGGAATTTTTTGTTGGTTATCTAATATTTAGATTTCTAATGAGACAATTCTTTCGTCGAATTGCGTTGGGTTTGGTGTACTTGGCGAGACTCGTGTTGCTTCTAACGTTCTAACTAAAAAGAAACCTGCCTGCCTGCCTGCCTGACGGATTGTCTATAACCATGTCGGGTTGGATGGATCGCGCCGATCGTACGCTCAATGTCAATGTCTCATTGGCATTTTGGCAAATGCATTGCGATTAATTGATCGACAAAAGACTTTTGCTTCCTTCCTTCGATTGATTGTTTCAATAACGCAAAGATATATATTATAAACTATTGTATATATATGATCTTTGATGCTTGTGTTTTGGTTGGTATATAGTCCTATATAAATAAATATATGTATGTACATATATATCTAGTGCATTACAAATCGTAAACAGCAAATGAGCTCATTGATATCGGGCGCCGCCTGCCCAAAAATTGAATGAGAAACAGGGTCCCCCACCTTCCTCTCACCCATCTACTCACCCCACCCATCTACACCTACTACTTGTCCTATATATTTTATGATTGCGCAGAGGTTTCTTTTGGAACTGGCATCCAGAGTGACGGACAGCTCTGCCTGTGTGTGATCTTTGCCCATATATACAGACTGGTAGTACATATTGAAAATGCGGCAATCGGTGGGGGTCGTCGTTGTCGCGGCGTCGTTCCTGTGTGTTCTGTTCAAAATTTCGGTGTGTTTTTTTATTTTTTATATATATTTTTAACAAATACACAACGCACGTAAATTTGGCGCAGTCGGCCATTATATGTACATACATAGTATATAGTACGTGGTATGGTGACGCTAATGCCAGAGAAGTACAGTGAAACAACCAGCAGGTAAAGCAGTGAATCAATAAGGAGAAAATAAAGAAAAATGTACTTTCAATAACTTATTTTCTTACGATAATGAAGAAATTGCAGATAATTAGATTCTGATTTTCTGAACTCTACTGAACTTGCACGTTGTGTGGAGTTCGTGGCAGGAGCTTTCACTGTACTCGCATGATTTTTCCGATATTTTGTGCTTGTGTCAAATACTAATTCAAATATCACGAAAAACCACACACACTGAGGGAATGAAAGAGAATGAAAAATAAATGGAAACTTTTCCACCCTATATAGATAGTTGACTACTAACTATAGTTTGTGTGTTTGGGATATTGGAAAATTCGCTATAATTTTCCGCACACTAAATATAAATGCAAAACATTACAAAAATAACCCAAAAAGGAAAATGCAAAGAAAAAAAAACACGAACGAGGAGGAGGTTGAAAAGAGGGAGAAAGAGGAGCTGAGCAGCAGCATCAAAGATCAACATGATGATGTGGCGCGGCAGCTTGATGAATAATCCCCACAACTATATATATATGTATATAGGCGATATCTATATATATAGTTGCTTGTAATTGTGTGTGTGTGTGTTGTATATGCTCCAAATGTAGTTGTTTTTCTGCTCTTGCTGTTTGTTAGTTTTGAGTTTTTGTTTTGATTCACTTGGCCGCTTCTCTCTACATCTCTTTAGTTGCTCCCCTTTCCCCCATCTATTTCTCCACGTGCCCCCTCCCCTATCTTTTTCTTGTACAGGTTTTTCAACCATATGAAATCGGCAAAGGCAAGTGCAAAGTTCAGTATTAAATTTTCAATTTTCACAAATGTAATTTTCCTTTTTCAATTGAAAATGCATTTACAGTAATTATTTACTCGCTTCGTAATACATTTTGCTCTTTGAATTTCGATTTTATTATGTTAAATTTTTGGGTTTTTCTGTTTTGTTTAAAAGGAAAACGAGGCGAACTTTCTATGTTTTTTATTTCTTGGGCTTTTGCTATTGTTATTATTGTTGTTGTTCTTGCTGGTGTTTCGAATTTATTTTTAAAACACTTAAATTTGCTTAGTTTTTTCGTTTTTTGTGATTATGTCACGGTTTCGTCTCATGGTGGTTTGCTTCTAACAATTGTTTAATTACATCTTAGAGTTATTATGTTTGCCTTTGACTATCCTTAGTCATCGGATTAGTTAGTAGGATTATCGGATCCATTGTATATATTAATTATTTTCTGTTCTAAACTAAACACACACACAAGCACAAAGTGATGAAGAAGAATAAACAAAATACGCGAAAGGAAACGAGCAGTACTCGTAGATAAAGAGAGAGAGAGAGAGATAAAAGAGACGAGATGTTGGAGCTAAGTAAAAGTGGAGGACTGAGATCAAGTACCGTTACACGACGACAACGACACACAACCGACAAACGTAGATTTGAATCTGAAAACTGAAAAAGATTTCCTACCGACAAAAAACACAAAACAAAAAAAACTGGCCAAAAGAGACGACGTCTTGTATATTTTTTGAGTGAACTTTCTGCGCGGCGCAGCGCGTGTATTTTTAATTTTCCAATGGCGCGGCGAGAAGACACCAAGAGGAAGAAGAAGAACTCGGTGTTTAGAGCAAAGGTGCGCGCGCAGAAGGCTCAATCAGACATGCGCAGGGCACACAAGAGAGAGAGAGAGAAAGAGTCAGTGAAAGAGATCATGCTTCTGTGTCTGTAAAAAGGGCCATGCAGGAGAGACACACACAATAACTCAAAAAAAAGGAGACACATTCATCTCATCCATCTGTCACTCACTCACTAGATAGTCATCGTTATGATCAACAAAATACTCCTCGACAATCCAATTATCGCCGGCATACTTGTCCACTGGCATATCACATTGGGCAACCAAATCAAAGTGATTCCGTTGCCTTTTCAATAGCAGGCATCGTGTGATAGGTCTCTCCTCCCCATCGCCATTGACATAATAATCATCATATTCTTCATCATTATGATGATTCCCATTTGATAACACTTGCGACGGCGGCGCATTCTTTAGGAATTGTTGCTCCAATTGCTGAAAGTACTGAATCTTGACGAAGAAAATACTCTATGCGCCGCCCCACCACTTAATTGGCGGCGAAATGGTCAACTGACTGACTGATTGACAGTCACACAATCACCAACCAACCGATTTAATGTCAAATGACCAATTGAATGAAAAACCAAAAAAGAAAAATGAAAAACTAGGACAAGCAGCAGCGGCAACCAAAACACCGGCAAAAATGTTTAGAGTATCGATATATCTAGTCTCCCTTCACCCCTTAAATTAATATTAATGCCAGAAAGAAACAGTTAAACATAATATGTTAAAAAAATTCACCCACTTGAGCTTTAGACAAGTACAAATTTAGCACAATGCCGACATATTTAGATAAGAACTCAAAAAGGAGGAGGAATAAAGTAGTACCAAAGCGATTGCAATTGCAAGATATTATATGGATCCCATTCATCGTACATCGATCCACTAGACTTGCATTTTAGAATCGAGTATATATACACACAAATACAATGTTGAAATATGTGAGCGATTAGCTAACAAGTGGTGAGCTGGCGGCATGCAAGATTCGAGGCAGCACAGTGACTTGTTGTTGTTGTTGTTGTTGCGGCGATCGATCGATAACAAAGCAGGCGACAATCGGGAGCAACATAATGGTGGGCATTGGGACGGGTAGGTGGGCAGGTCTACATAGGCTTACAAGATAGTCACTATCGTGATCGGCAAAATACTCAATCACAATCCAATCCTCTGTATAAGGCCGTAAGCACAATTGTGAGCTTTGCCACAACAGATCGGCAAAATGATCGCGACGCGGCGGTGCAGGCAATTCACGCATTTTAATATAACATGGAATCTGGGCATTTTCAAAATGCTCGGCTACCAGTTGGGACTTTTCCAGATAACGCTTAAAGAACAGCATAGTAAGTGAGAAAGCAACTAGTCAGGCGGTTATTTGTAAACTAATTGTAGATTTTGGCAAGCGTGAAAAAGTGAGTGTATTAGCCAGCAGCAGGTGGCAGAGAGGAGTGACGCAGGGTTTTTCCTTTTTTATTTTTTGTCAGTCAGTGTCTCAGTAGCGTATTGTCTGTATAAAAAATACTTAACTTATCTTTTACAACAATGTTGTGATTTGCATTCGCTTTGTTGAGGTATTTCTCTTTTCTTTTTTTTTTTTTTTTTTTTTTTTGTTGCCCTACCCACAAATTTTTTCATTCAATTGGACGTGTTTTTTTGTTGTTGTTGTTGTTTTGTTTTGTTGTGTATGAATATAAATTGAAAAGATTTTACCTTAGATTGCGATTGGCGATTATTGCGTCCACTGTCACGCTCATCCTTGGGCCGATCACGATGCCGGCGACGAGAGCTCGAATGTGAGGTCTCGTCCCTGTAACGGTATTTGTGTTGTCGCCTGCTCGAGGCAGGCGATTTACGATGCGAGCGCTTTGAACGCTCCTTACGTCGGCGGGAAGAGATGCTGTCATCAAAACTGCAATAAAAAATGGAACAAGAAAGATGGAGAAAAGCGAGAGATTAATTAATGCTCAAGTAATTCTCTATTACTTAACAATCTGAACACAGATGAATGGCCGTCCTTGGAGCAACGCCCAACGCAACTGTCGAATTAAGAGAATTGGACTTGGAGTCGACATGGAAAGCTACTTAACAGCACTCACTCATTCACTCACTCACTCACTACTACTAAGCTGTTGCTCCACACTCCACCCGGCCCCGGTCCGGTCCCTGCATTTGGATTCTTAAGCCAGACTGATCAGAGACCTATGTGCCTGAGTGTGCGTTGTGTTGGCGAATGAGTTTTGCGTTACCAATCAAGTTAATCA
Source organism: Drosophila insularis (assembly GCA_018903935.1). NCBI lineage: Eukaryota > Metazoa > Arthropoda > Insecta > Diptera > Drosophilidae > Drosophila > Drosophila insularis. The sequence goes on from JAEIFP010002295.1 coordinate 8,051,194, forward strand.
ACTTGGCCCGGCCGGATACCTGGCCGCTGCTAGCTGGCTATCTTTTACCTCTGCCCACCATTAGCGAAATACCTTTCATAGTGCCTCATTTTGTATGTGACATGGCATAAAGTACACTCCACTCTTCACAGCACCGGCAGCAGCAATGAACTCAGCGTTTAGCGAGGCCAGAAACTGTGTCAGTAGCAGGCAGAAGGCAGCGGTAGCTAATGTTCATATTCATGTTACATTCATCGTCAAACAAACGAATGGATCTAGTTACCACACTCAACGCCCAGCTAGGTGAGGCGAGCGAGCGTGTAATCATCTTGTGGCATGAATCAGCTGATGTTACGGCTGATCTTTTAGATAACTGACCTATGTGTTTGTTTAGCTAAATCCAAGAAGTCAACCAACCATATGCTAATAAGGCAAACAACTCTCCTACTCTATACTTCTCTAGACGATTACGAAAATTTTGTCGGTTTTACCTGCCCACGTGGCCGCCAAAAAAAAAAAACTCTGTCTAAATTTGGGCACATAAAAATTATGAGAAACAGAACCGACCGCGCAACGACTTTGACTATCAGCACAAACATACATACATACATGCAAACTGCAATTCAAAGCTGACAATCTGGCGTATACGTAACGCCTGCGCACACACACTTCAAATCGAAAAGTCAACTTGAACGAACACACGCTGCCACTACCAAGTCCGGAGGTTAACCCGCGGAGATGGCGACGGGAGCAGCTTACGAGGCTTTTTGGCCAAAGAGATCTTTGACTGGCGTTTATCTTACGGTAGTAGTTCAATCACATACATCAAAAAGGAAGGAATTGTATGCGATATTGTAGACTTGTAGCATTTTGATTAATGACGCGCTATGCGCAAATTGGAACAGCTTTTTACGGAAAACTCGTAATTGGTTATTAATGATTCGTCAATTTTCAAACATTTGTGAAGAGAGAGATAGAGAGAGCAAGCAATACCTATCTATAATATTGTCTAATATGTCTGATGTTCACACTTGTGGCAGGGGCGGCAAAAACGCGGCGGAAGGTGAAATAAATGGAATCGAATGGAATGAGATGGCTAAGAGCAAGTTCTATAATAGCTTCCAAATTTGGCTTTTTGATGTGTGTTGTGTAAGGTAAATTGGCTTAATATTTCACTCAAGGCAACTTTGATTTTGGACCTGAGACAATAAAAATATGCCTGAACCTGATGATTGCTTGCTGACTGACTAATAACGTGAATATGATTCAAAGTGGGGTAAGTGGGTGGTTGTAGGGTGGCGGCGTGGGTTGGTGTATCACTTTAGAAATGTCAAGGGAGTTTAAAGTAAATTAGGTTATCTACCGATCTATCTATCTATATAGCAAACAAAATTCTTATAAAGGGCTTTTTTTATTGCATGCCTAAAGAGAACATTGTTAATTGATAAGATAAACAAGAAATACAAATATGTTGAAAAACTTTTCCTTGTTGACGAGATAATCTTTAGAAGTTATGCAATGAAACTTATACCGCGACTATCAATTGGAAATGCGATAACACAGCCTGTTCTTTTTGTGAAATTTTCAATAATTTTTATGTTATTGCTCATAAAAATAAAACGCACCCATATTTACCATAACCGGGTTCAATATTTTCTTGAAGGTTGATATATACTTGTAGTTGGTTTTTTTTTTCCTTATATTTCACTGTTAGCCTCGACTTTTCACAGGTCAGGTAAATTTCTCCATTAGCTATCATCATAAACATCACAAGGTTAAGACCATGACTAATTTCTATGGCCAACATTTAGAACCAATATCCATCAACTAATTCTAACCTTCAACTTCGCCTCTACGACTTCCTCCATCCCCTGTTCTATTCAATTCTTCTAAATCCCATGTGTAGAATGTTTAAAAATTAAATATAAAAAGACATTTAGCAAATCAGAGATAACTAACTAATACAAAGCACCGTCGATTATCAAGTCAAACAGTAGTAGTAGTGGTAGTTGCCAAAATCCCAGCTGATGGCTAAAATATTGGTTAGTTATCCCGTTCGATTGCCTTTTTTAGAGAATAGAATCTATGAAATTAGTTTCTTATATCTCGGTTTTAGCCATGTTATTGAGTTATGAAATTAATCATTTGAGAAACCTGTTTCTGTTCGCTGAATTTACATACATTGAGAGCACCGCTGAAACACTTTAAACCCACCAGAGTCAGTCGTTGTCGACAAACATTTGTTGTGGCGGCTCGAGAAACAATTTTTTTTTTTCTTCTTTTTTTACATTTTTTTTTGACCCTGAAAATGCCATAAATACATTAAGCAAAAGCGTAGCGCACATATGCAATGTGTTTCTTACTTCTGTCTCTTTCTTTCTCTCCCTCCTCTGTCTCTTCCCTCAACCATCATAAGCAGCAGTCTATGTTTGTGTTTATACAAATTAAACAAGAAGAAAAAAATATACAAATATATAAAAAAAAAAAAATAAATACAACAATAACAATAAAAAACAAGTTAACACCACAAAACTGAATATTGTTGTTGGTCTTTTATTCCGCTTCCATTGAACTGCAGAAGTAATGCGTCATGATAAGTTTTTCAGAAACAAAAACAAAAAACCGAAAATCCAAAAATGCTGAATGGACAACCGAGGGAAAAAATTAATACCAGGGATGGCTATCAGTTGAAATCATTTATTGGGGCAACAAAATGTTAATTAGAAACCGGAAGTTCGCAAACGCTAAAGCTAAAATCCCCTTTAAAGAATTTTTTGCCATACAAAACTAAACTATTTTGATCAAAATCTTATGGAAGATAAATAAGAGAAGTTCTAGCTATTAATCTATGAGAGATTTATGAGAATTCGTTTTAATGCTTGACATATATTCTGTTTATTAAACCGTTAACTATACGACCCATTTCTAAAACATTTTCAATCCAGAAACGATACAGCTTTTTGTTAGCTAAAGTTTTCTATATTTTACCATATTTTTCAGCCCTGATCAAGCAGCTTAAATACATAATTATTGTTCCTTATACACTTCACTTTGATTAAATCAGAGGTCAGTATAATGAGAAACTGGAATTTTTGACTTCAGTCAGTATCTAAAAGCAATCCGTCCTACTGTTGTGTGTGTGTGTGTGCGAGTGGTGTGGATTAGAAAGGGAAGGAGGAGAAGTAGGAATGGGGGGAAACATGCAAATTATTATTATAGTAGCGCGCCTTAAATGACAAAAGAAATGCCGTTACAAATATTATTAAGTAAATGTAAATTATGAACAAAGAATGAGTAATCGTCAAAGTATGTTAACAGCCCAAACACATCGTCTGAGCTGAGTTGAGCTCAGACTGGGAGTTCAATTCAGCAGCTGGCGCAGATGGATTATGCAAATCCATTTGGGTGTCAGCAAACAGAGCTAAAGAAATGAGGGCAAGAGAGGCTGCCTGTTTGCCTGGCCTGGCCAAATGCAAGGTCATTGGTTGCGTCTGCGCAAACAGAAGACAAAGTATTTTGCCATTAAATAAGTACACATCAAGTGGGGCAAAGGCTTTGGCTTTAAATGAGTCAGATGAAGGCGGCAATCTTGACATGTCTTTCTTCCACTTGGCTGCTGCTGGCGGTCATGTCAGGTTCAAGTAGCCACCCACTGAGTCACTCGTTGTCTGACCGTCTGCAGAGCGAGAGATCACACACACTGAAATTGTCGGTTCAATGAACGTAATGTAAAGTGCGCTGAAAAAAGCTTTGCTCTCTGTCCATTACTGTTAACGAAAACAAACAACAGTTAAATACACCAACAACAACAAGCAATCCAAATAAAATATGCCAAATGTCCCACCCCCCCTTCTTCCTCGTCCCCCGGGCATTTGCCTTGCACTGGAAATTCATCAACCTCCATTCGACAAAACGTAAAAGGAAGCATCGAGTGTTAAGTTGTGTGTTTATATAAACATATATATGTGATTTAAAGCAACTCTAGAAGATCACCCGATATTGCATTGTTGATTTTATTATTTTTGTGCGTAGTCAATCACCTTTTGGCTGGCAGTCTGTTGCTTTTTTTTTTTTTTATAGGAAGTCAATAAAACTTATAAAAATCATTTCATTTTAAACTGAGGCGACAGCAGATACATGAGAGTTTCATGTGTAAATACATACAACAAGCAAAATATATTATTTTATTCTTTTTTTGTTTTTGTTTTGGTCTGCCTTGTGGCTGTCGGAACTGATTGTGAACTGTAAACTCAGAAGCTAAGCTAAGCTTTATTGTCAGCCTCAACTCTGTGTTAGTTGTTGTTGTTGTGGCCATCGGCGGTAGTCACTCTTATATGGTCTATGGAAACAGGTCCGGTTTTTGTATCTGACGATAATAAACGTCAGATAAATGAACCCAAAAGCCAAAACAGAAGCAGCGAAATAAAAAAATTTATTAAAAAAAAAAACAAAGAACAGCAAACATTAAGATCCTAATAAATCCGAAAGGTGTGCCAGCCAGGCCCAATAATAATAATTTTTGGCAGCTTCTTGACATTATTAAAGAGAAAGCTATTTTGAAACCCAATCTCAATAAATAATTAGCAAAATAAAACTGAAATTTCAAGCAAAGCTGTGTCCCTAGAATCAAGTTGCGATCAAATTGGAAACATTTATATTTAGAATAACCCACATGATTGTATTAGTACATACAACAACAGCTGTTCAAGTTAACTGAAAATATCTGTTCCTTTTTTCAATCTACCTACGAAAAATAAAAGACTTTTGTTTAAGCAGAAATAAACGAAAATGGGTTAAGTATAATGAATCAAAAATATATATATCGATTTAAGATCACCATCCTTGTTTATAATGCCGAAATATTTACTTGGCTGTTAGTAATAAAAACCAATATAAATTATCATTTAATGGAAAAGAACAGCGTCAACTAATTAAATAAGCAGAAATTTCCCGTACACAACTAGCACATGACGAAATATGTTTGCTATTTGGCCATTTAAATGAAATGGATGAAAAAAAAAAATATTATGATCTTAAATGGTACGCATTAAGATGAATTGGTCGAAATATGTATGATAATTGATCTGATAATTGAACCTTATGAAAAATGTATTAATTCCTTCCTCACTTTGCTTCGCCTCGCATGGCAAAAAAAAAAAAAACCTTTGGCTTACAATATTTTTTGAGTAACTCTAATGAGGCTGAAACACTTGACTGACTGGGGGGGATAGCCCTAAGTCAACACTAGCCTAAATGAAGTGGCCATCGCTCTGATGATGCAGCAGCACTCCAACAACAGCAAAAAAACAAAAACAAAAAATAAAAAAAAAGAAACGTCTCACAGATAAATGTTAAAAGCGTTAACCAGCCGGCGCCGCTTTTGCCTTGCTAAATGAGTTTCGAACGTGGTGGACCTGACCAAATTTGGCAGAGGGTCTATATCTTGAGACAAGAATGGGCAGAAGGAGGGGATAAGTATTTCTCTTAAATGAAGTGCTTAGTCAGCTAGCTCCAGTTTCCGCATGCTTTAAAGAGAGTCGGACACTTACTTATACTCACACGTCGTGGACCCCAAGTGCTCGTGCCGACGGCGCTGCTGTTGTTGCTGTTTGTTATTGTTGTTGCTGTCCGTAGTGGATGATGGCAACAGCACGCGATCGGGATAGAGCGGCTTGGGGGCCCACGAAGCTGCTGCCACATAGATGTCGGTCCTTTGTTGGTGTGTGGGCGGTGGTGGTGTGGCGGCACCATGGGGAGGTTCAGGTGTGCCGGCTGCATAGCTGTAATAGCCATCCTCCGGCTCGTCTACCACAGACAAGCGATGCTTGGCCTGGTTGATCTTGTCATTGTCATCACTGTAGAGATATTCATGCATGGAGCGGGCACTCTTGCGTCGTTGCTGGGCCTGGGTTAATTGACTAGTTGGTGGCTTTCTGCGTAGCAGCAGCTCGTCTTCAATATCTGGTGAGGCACGAATCCAGGAGCTGGCCGGGACAAACTGTTGCTGGCTAACCAGCTTTGAGAAGTCTACATAAAGGGATTCGTCGGTGGCAGGTTTGCGTTGGAACTCATCATACTCGACATTATCGTCATTATCATCGTCTTCATCATTATCGTTGTCATTATCACGAATGGGAGCTCCCACAGAGCTGTAGAAACTATAATTACTGGAGGATTGCGAGAAGGAGCGATTGCGTCCATAGAACTCCTCTTCGAAGGGCAAACCTTGGGGGAACTTGTTGGAGTAGGCTTTTTTTAAGCGTGGCGAATCATGCGAATCGCTGGAGCCTGTCGAGGACTCTCCTCCACCACCTCCTCCTGCAGTTCTTCCGCCGCCATTACGCTGTTTGAGATTCAGCTTGGGCGTGGCTGGCAACTGCCTACGCTGTACAAGAGGAGTGGTTTTCGCTGTGAGATCATTGTTCTGCTTACGTGCTGCTGCCGCTGCTGCTGATGCTGGTGGCAACGGGGCCGGATAATTCTTGCTGGAACGTTGTGTGAGACGCGTGGGGCAATTCTCTTTAGTGGATTTACCCGCTTGATAGGTGCGTTTCTGTGAGATATTTGTACCACCGGCTAATGGCTGATACTGTTTACGGGCAGTGTTGGGCGTAGGTGGTGCTGCTGCTGTTGCTGTAGGGGGAGCTGGAGCTTTGGCCTTACCATGGCCATGGCCATGACCATGGCGTGTGGCCGCAGACGATGAGCAGGTTGTCTCTATGCGACGAATTAACTTTGGTGTCAGCGGTTTAACAATATTATTGACCACCAAACGCTGAAGAGGTTGTTGTTGCTGCTGCTGGCGTTGATCTCCTGTCAATTTGTGACGATTACTGCTACAGTAGCTGCTCCGCCATGGCTGTTGACGACTGAAGTTGCTACCAGCAGCAGTTCCAACTCCTCCGCCTCCTCCTCCACCTTGCTGATTAATCGATAGGGTCGAAGAAGCCGTTGAGGACGATGATGTATTATTACTGCTGCTGTTGTTGTTGCTTTTGTTACTGTGATTGATACTACGACCGCCTCCTGGCATAGACTTGACCATTGTTCTGTTGGATACATTGCTGCTCACAGGGTGGTCAGTTGTACCCACTGCTATAGTAGTTGTTGTTGTAGTCCCTGCTCCATTGTGATTTAAACAACTACCTCGTGGCACTCGAAAGGAGCTATAAGGCCTAAAGCCATTTCCATATTGCTGTCCAACGATGGGCATTTTGTTAGATTTTGTTGTATTATTTTATATTCTCGATGTGATGTTCGTTAATTATTCGCAATTCTTTACGTTTGAAAATTAAACGGCGGAACATTTACTTTAAACGCGTGCACTTTGTAGATCGCTTATCTTATTAGATCGTTGCTTGCTTAAATGATGAGATATTTATTGAATTTTCAATGCTGGACACAAACACACAGTAAACACTCAGTGTGCTTCACTCGACACTGAGTGACTGACTGACTGGCAAGCACACACACACCCCAAAATGAAAATGAGAGAGTCCCCTCTGCGGTCCCCCCACCATTCAGTCGAAGGAGCCTAGCCTCTCATCATTATTTCAATAAATTACACAGTCCAACACAAATTATCACAATTTAAATGTCCACAGTCCAGTTAAAACTGACATAATTTCTTAAGTTTTAGATCATTTTAATAACTACACAAAAGATTTGCCTTAGACAGTACTTCCTCAATAATAAAGGTTATAAAAATTAATTGTCGCTTATTGAACTCTTTATCAGAGCGTAAGGAATGAATTTTTGTAAGAGATCTCAATTAAATATGTTTGAGGCGAAAAGAAACAATTTCGACGTAATTTGCGTGATCATTTTTTGGTTGGCCTGTGTTATCGGACATTTCGCTGCCTTTGCAATTAACACATTCCCATCCATTTAGCCTCCTTTGAATGAGGGGGTGCCACTTGCTATTGCTGCTGCTGTTACCCCTTGCCACAATGCTCCTCTCTCTGTGTGGTGCGCTATTGCATTTATGCGACTTCTCGCATTTGGCCGCATTTGCTGTCAGCAAAAATTGAATTAGCTTTGCCAACAAAAACAAACACGAAAAAAAAAAAAACGAAAATAACCCTGAACCAAGGCAAGACTACAATTTGGTGGAAATAAATCCAATTGACAAGTTCATTGATAAGACCTTTTCGCTAACCAGTTAAATACGTTTTTATGCAATTTGAGCAAGAAAAATACAAGTTGGATAGAAAGTGCCAGGCCAACAGGTCCTCCTCCTCTTTCTTTCTCCAGACCAGTTTTCACAAGTTTTTACTTTTTTAACCTGAATTGACCGTGCCGCAGCCGCCATCCGTTGCCATAGCCCCAGCCACCATTTAGTGGATACGGATAAACAGTGCGGCTGCTGACTCAAACCACTGTGTATGAGTAATCATCTATCGTATCGGAAATGCGTGCAAAACCCTTGCAAAAAAAAAAAAAAAAAACAAACAAATAAACATACAATCAGCACGTCCGGTTTCTGTTCATTTTACGTATAACTGCAACCGGAGTTAGTTATAGTAGTAGTGTAGTCGATAAGATGTGTGTAGGTGTCTGGCGTCGTTGTCGGCGTCTTCGTATCTTATCACAAAAAGTTAGTTAACCCAAGTTGGCCAAGTATATGTATATGACTCTCTCCCTCTCGTTTCGTGATGATGTGAGGGTGTCCAGCAATGAAACATGTGAGTTAGAAATTAATATTCCACTGTTAGAGCAACGCAGGATGCATAAACAAATCTCAAAACAAATCTTGAAATGCACGGCACACACACACACTGAAACAATTGCACACACACACACACTTGACAGCTGCATTTGTTATAAATTTTAGCTTGATTTACATTTCTTTTTTATAAAACCACTTGGTTATTATTGACGCTCTTGTTGTTGCTGGTTTTTGTTGTATATGGGGGGCTGCACGACGGCGACGACCGAAGAAGTAGCCAGCACCTCCATTCGCTTGCAAGTTGTCGTTGCGACTGAGCTTTAAAGCGGCAAGTTCGTAGCGAACAAGTGTCGGTTGCTCTGCGGCGGTTTGCCTGGTTTGGATGGATTGTGTGGTTGTCGGTTCCAGTTTCTGACGATCGCATATTGTGCGTGGAATTCGCCGCAGCGAATTGAAACCACTTGGGTGCGTATGGACGAACGAGCGATCGATCGATCGACCACCCGTCCGCCCAACTGAAAGCCTATTCAACTTTTTGATTTTTGTTTTGTTGTACAAATATTAATTTACATGTGCAATTTGTTTTTTCTTGAATTGATTGTAATCGAAAACAATAAAAAGCGGAAATTGCGGAAAAATTTCGACATACGAGACTAGTTTGATGCACACATAAATTCTGTTTATATTCGATTTTCGTCAGTTTTTTTGTTTTGGACATTTCCGCGTTGCAAGATGCTGTCGTCGCCGTCGTCGATGTTGTCCGTAGCCGTCTTTCTCCATTGACATCGTCGCATAATGAATAATGACCCAGGCTTGAAGTTGCTTTGGCAATTAATCTGATGCTGTAGCTGTTGCTGCTGCTGCCCGGTTCGGTTCATGAACACTTAGCAAGCGTGTTTTATTGCAATATTCGAAAAGGTTAATAAACAAAGCGAGTGCTGCACATGAAAACGTCATTTTAATGACAAAGAAAGCGCAGTATTGCGACTGATTAAACAAAACTCTGGCCGGGGAGTGGATGCCGATGCCTAAAAAAGGCCAAGTCAAGCTTATAAAACAATAATAAATGCGACAACATTGCGCACCTCAGCAGTTGACTCTTGCTTTTGAGTAATATGCAAATATCTCTTTAAAATACGCAGGCGCATAAATTAAGTTAAGGTAAGGAAATGCAGCCAGGATACACTTTCTGGCCTCGCCGCCCACGACAACTCACTGAGGTGCATCCATGGACAGACAGAAGACAAAGCACAAAGAAATTGCTTATAAATTTTACAGTAATCTGACTAAGGATGACTCGTGACAGTGAAGTGTGACAGATCCAGGGTATCCCCACACAGACACACAATTAAATTTCACTTGCCACTTTTGGGCATAATTGTTAATTTGTTTCTCTGGCTGCCGCTTTACCGCATTCGCCATTAAAGACATGACTGTTTACAAGCCCATTCAGATGAAGAAAGCGAGCCAGGAGCATTGAAAAGAAAGCTGCGTGGGAAGGATTTTGTAAAAGATGCAAATAAAAAAAGAAAGAAGAAAAACCCATGAGCCAGTTGGTGAATCAAGTCTGCTGAAGTCAGAAGTCATTTTTGAATCGGGACTATATACTAACAATGATATTTTTATATCTTGACAAGACTAAACTCATCATTGCCCCAAATTTTTGGGGGACTCTTTTGGAATAATAAAAATCTAGCGCTCATTTAAGATTTACAAATCGTTAACTGAATTATCTTTACGATTAAAGATCGGTAAAGATCTTTAAAACGGGATACACAATGACTGTCAGACACCTACATGCATTTAGAATTAGAATTAGTGACTACAACTTTTTGACTTCTCATATCAATTTGTTTTTTAAGTATGCCAAGATATAAAATTAAAGATAAAATTAGTCATGACCAAAGTGAACATGAAGATACTACATCGCAAAAATATTTTCTACAAAGGTACAATAGATGTATGACTAAATAATGGGCATATCTTGAATTAGGAAATCTCGTTGAGTACACCTATGTACATATTATACAATATTACTAGTTAGTACATTAACCAAATAATTGACAATATCATGGCCAAGGCCATTTCAAAATATATTTCTTTCAAAACTTATTCACTAGACTAATCGGCCAAAGATCTCTAGTTTTAATATAACAAGCGCTTGACTCGGCTCAGGAATTTTCATTTATCATGGTTAACATTGTAGATTATGGTCTATTCTTAGTATGCGGTACACTCACGTTGGTTCCTTGGATATATGTGAAGAGGTATTTGCATCAAGTTCATGTCGCCTTCGTTTGGCTGCCGATCTGGTGTGATGTGTCTTCGTAATGCGCGGCCTATATATAAATATGCATATACATGGATATGCAAAAGAATGAAATAGTGAGATTATTTGAGAATATTTGCAACAAAATATGAGAATAATAAAGACCAGAAGGTATTAGGATGCCAGAGTGTGAGAGTAAGAGATTGGATAAGATACTTACGGCGACGGTGCTTCCGGTATTAAGTGTGGCGAATGATCGCCAGTATCAAGTCGTCTACGTTTGTCTCGTGTGCCCGCCGAGGAGCGATCCCTAGAATTATGGCGTCTCCGTGTTCGTGGCATCTATGAGTAAAATATACATGCAGAATTACAAATATATGTAGGTATCTTTTAATACTGTGTATTGTATTTATGTACATTAATATGTACAACATTTATTGTCAGATTATACGTCATAACAGAAGCAAAGCAATCTGGTGTTTTAACCCCCTCTCACCCAAGCAACTGACCAAAGGTGAGCAGCAGCTGGGTTACATTTTCGTTGTATTGTATGCATGTGAGTCCGTACACGCATACATGCAGACCTATATGGACGCATGCATAGGTGTGCATGTACATATGTATGTACAAATGAAAATATTTCAAATTGCATTGCTTATGGGTGAAAAAAAATTGGCAAATGAAAATAAGAAACTATATTTAAGGAAAATCCATTATTTAATTCAAATAAGGAAGCTACCTTTATAATTAACGCTTTTCAGTGAATTTGGTTTCTCAAACGGCAGCGTGAAAATTGATTTTTTTATAGTATTTGTATTTGTTGTTGTTGCTGCTGCTGGTTTGCTTTGCTTTGAAAGCGCGTCTCTCGCGTCGCTATTAAAATATGATCAACTGGCTGACCCTTGGCTTATTTTGATTGCAATGGAACACTTCAATTGGGATAACATACAACCCAAAGTTGACTAGAGCACTTTGTTGATAAATTTTTTTAATATTTTGCGGAAAACTGGGTTTTTTTTTTGTTATTTCCATTAATTCACGTCACTTGGCTTTGTAAACTCACCACGTCTGTGGCGAAGAACTGCCATCTTGGCGTACATTCAAGTAGCTGCCAACTCGGGTAAAATGATAAGGGAATTGAGATAATATATATGTATATATATTTATAAATCATTGCAAATTGCGCGCAAATTTACAAAACATTGATATTTGTTATTTCTGTGGATATGTGCTAATGAAAATATTTTTTGTTTTCATTTCACTTTGTTTTTTCAATGAGTTGGCAAGGCAACACTGCGTGGATTAAAGTGCTCACATGCTCATGTTTGATTGTATTTGTACTTGTGTGTCGCTTAGATATCAATATATCGTGTACAGGTAGTCAGCCAAATTTTCGGTCTATGATGAATGAAAATTGATGGCTTTTGCTATCTTACCTCTTCTTTTTGCGTTGTTTTACCCTCAGTTGTAGTTGTTGGTTTAATGGGAGGCGCCGGAAGAGCTAGCAATGGCGGCTGCCGAGGAAAATAAAAACGTTTCCAAATACCGCCAGCCAGTTGGACGATTGTTTGCCAAGTAAGATTAGGTTGGGTTATGGTTGAGAACATTAGTTTTACCAAATTATGATAATTTTCTATGGTTGATTATATTTAGTTTCAGTTCAAATTTTTCCCTTGTTGGCGCAATTTGTATGCCCTTCTTAAAGGAGGGTTAACTTATGTAGTTCTTATAACACAATCTGTATAGTACCACTGCCATGATAAAACCTTTTTTCCTTTTGAATACAGCTGATGTAATTATAAACTTTTTGTTTTGCGTCAACAATAAAGAAATACAGAAGAATTCAATTACAACGAAGCCAAGCGCGTCGGCAGCTGATTAGGCTCAGGGCTGCCAACTGATGTTAGTTATACTGCCAACTTAGATTCATTCTCATAGTGTTGGTAAATGATTTCAGTGTTGATACTTTTTTTAAATTCAAATTAAAAACTGTTATTTAAAATGTTGAATTAACATTTTCATATAAACAAAAGTAGAAAAAAATTATAATGAATTTAGAAATTTATTTCGATAACTTTAACTTAACAGCTGAGCGGAGTCTTTCGGCGCGTGCGCTGATTTATGCTTTGGCGCCCAATGCTTTAATACTGGCCATTCAATTGCATAACATTAAGCTGAATAACGGTATCGTTATCGTGCCCACGCTCAGTCAAATATTGACGTGCTTGCCGTAACCGTCGTGTTCACGCGCGGATATACTATCCTAGCCTTTGGCTGTTTCTTTCGTCGTATAGCATAAGAAATTGAATTATTCAAAATTAAATCGACATCTGTCGTACGTCAAATGGTTGAATAACTGAATAATTGATTGCGTGCTTCAGCACGGCATGCCTCGCCTACGTCATAGTTGCAACAGAGACCGTAATTTTAGTCTAGGAAACAGAAGTTTATAACTGTGATCCAAAGTTTCATTTACCCCGCCCAATTTCGCATAGAAATCCGTTAGCCTTTCATAAAACAATTTTTAAGTTTTTAATATTTTGGTGGGAAGACATTCAGGCGCATTCCATGGCAAAAGTGAGTATAGTTTATCGATTTTTTTTTATTGAGCCTGTTCTTGGGACCTCATCTGGGTTCGGGTGCTAATCCAAAAGTCGCGTGATTCACATGAAATATTCAATTTTGGTCCGCACTCACACACATGCATACATACACACACACAGAGAGAGAGAGCCTTTTTTTTTGGGTCACGAGGCAGCTGCGGCTGTGTATGTTGACATTGTCCTGGTCTCAATTTTTCGTCCGTTAGCACGTGCTTTGTACGTATACGTAACAAATAACGGTTCTTTGCTTATGCTTGAATGTGAATGTGTGTGTGTGTGTGCTTACATATGTAGATGTATATTTTTTATTGTCCTCTGTGCGCGTTTGCCACACATTTGATGACAATGGACTTTCGCTTTCAGTTGTAGTTGCCGCCATTTTAGAGATCAAACCATATCCGCAAATTAACGGGAAGGCATGGACACCGCTGCCGCCGCCGCTGCAGCCGTTGTCGTTGACCTGAGCTCAGAGATCAGCACCGGCAAATCTAAGCTCGTCAACAATCTTAACAGCAATCCCAGCCCCCCACAAACCTATAAGCCGGCCGTGGTAAAACAACCAATTTACACATCTGTTTTGACTGATCACGATCACGTAGAGTCCATGTCTGCTACACCGCCTCCAACGCCGGCCATGGCCCGTGTACACTGTACTAGCAATGAAATCGATGCAGATCCTGCTGCCAATGGTGATGCACAACACGGCCTTAACTGCAAGGATACATCGAGCATGGAGCATAGTCAAACGGAGTTGGCGACATCAACGTCTTCCATAAATACAAGCACTTCCACAACGCTTCCAACGTCTGCCTTGCTTACATCTACCGCCACAACGACTGCAGCATCCACCGCAGTAGCAGTGGCAGTTGTAGGTGCAACTTCAACCGCAACAACAGTAACAACAACAGAGACTGCAACTGGGACATCGACCATCGGTACGACCTCGTTAAACAATGCCTCCAGCTCAACCTCCAGCATGGGCCAGCTGTTGCACTGGCAGGATATGCCCAAGTATCTGCAATTCAATCCCTATGTGCTCAATGGCTACCGTCCGTTGCAAACCTTCAAAGGCTGCTTGCTCAGTCTGTTTTATTGGCACAACGAGACCATCAACATCCTCACACACGGTAAGTGCTAACTACTATTACCACCCACCCACTTGCTATTAAACAAAAAAATAAAAAAAAGAAGAAAAACCTTCCATTCTTAGTTGCTCATTTATCGATCGAATAGGCCGTTGAGTCGTAACAATCACGGTCAAAGCCAAGTGCAGGCGACATAAATAGATTAGGTCGGCATTTTATTTCTAATGCACCTGTCTCGCTTGAGTTTATGGTTATGGTTAGATGGGTGGGTTGCTCTAAATACACTGAACATTTTTCACAGTTTTAAATGGGTTTTAAATTAATCTGAATCAAATATATTTATAAAATAAATCTAATTTATTTGTTGGTTGCTTAAGAAATTCTCATAAATCAATGACGGAACATTAAATTTGTTGGCAATATATTAAAGATTAATTTACAAATATTTGATATGTGTCTGCAGTTCATTGTTCTATATGTCGACATTTGTTTCATTAAAGAAAGACTCTGAAACTATTGCTCATTATATTAAAAATATATCCGAAGAATAGGATAAATATGTATCGGACTAAATAAATTTTAGTGAAATACTAATTGAGGAACAGACTATCATACATAAGTGGATCAGCTCGACTTTTAACACAACTTTTATTTGATCAAAATGATCATAAAAAAGCTAATAAATTTTACATTTCTTACTGGGATTCATGCGTGTGCCAGATGGACATTGAAATTCTTTTGCGAATTCCTCAAAATTGGAAAGTGGACCGATTACTCGAAACTTGCCTGGCACATGATCATCTGTGGCCAATTGTATTTGCCGGAGACGAGAATGTGTGTCGCTACACCAGATTTGAGCATAGCTAATAAAGAACAATTGATTGCCAGTGTAGTTTAGACCTGGTAGCTTTTCCTTGGCCAACTTCTTTAAGGTTTGAGGATTCGCATTGGTGGCATCGTACCAATTGCGATAGGCAGCATAGGCGAGACGTACACCTCCGTTGTCTGCAATGTTCTCCGACTGAGATGTAGATTCCTTAAGGCGAATATTGTTGTATACATATCTGGCATATTGGCTGGTAAAGCACTTTTGTCGTTCCAGGAAATTCTCGCTTGACTTTTCGTCCCACCAATCATGTGCGTTGCCATTAAGATCAAACTTTCGACCCATATCATCAAAAGTGTGCATAATTTCATGCGCAATAAGTGAGGCCAAGGTGCCATAAAGAATGGCATTCGGATACACTTCGCTCCATAGTTGATAGGGCTGCAGTATAGCGACTGGCACCTTGATGGTATTTTCTACGAGTATATTGACTGGAGTATAGCTTAATAATTGGCCATCCTCTATGGGCTTAGCAGGTTGATGAATCTCTTCACGCATTTGTCGCATAGACAAAAGACGAGTCTGTCGCATATTCTCAACATAGTCGTCAACGCTCAGCTGCAGATTGTCCAGCTCTGCAGCAAAATCAGTTTCGGCATAGGAGTTAATCTCAAGTGTCAAGGCTGCCAGTTTCTTAATGGCCAGTTGGCGCGTTTCCGGCTTAATCCAGTTAAGCAATGGGCTGAAACTTAAAGTGCGATTAAAAGTGTCCTTTAGTTGATGCCAAAGCAGTTCGATTTCGTTAGAAGTTTCATTTGTGTTAACATAATGACGATATACCATATTATCCAAATTTTTGGCGAAGGGCTTCTTGGTTAGATCGATGCAGGACTCCCGCTTCTTTTTTTCTGATTCAGGTGGAACTTCGGCAAAATCACTGACCAGCCGATAGAATATATAATTGGCCAATGTGCTGGCATTTGTACGTTGTATAACCTTAATGAGATTTTCCTGATACCGTTTGTTATATTCGTAGACAGGATCCGTTACATTCTCACCCAAACTAATGTAGAAAAAACGCTCCATATCTATCACGGGTGCATAGCGTTTATGTATCTCGGAAACCGTTAATAATTCGGTCATTTGGGTTATATCTAGACCCTCATTATCATCGATGAGTCCCTGTGCCAATTCCACCTCAAAATCCAAGATTTCTTGAGCTGTTTGCTTGGCCAGCGAAGACTTGACACTAAGAAATATTTGTAGATTTTTCTGAATCTTAGTACGATAGATGTTACGATAGATCTCATTCTGTTTGTCCAAGTACATGTTTCGCGATTCTAAAATGAAATCCTGTTGGCCTATGTATGCTCTATTTATTTGATTTTTTGCAATATCCTTTGTTATTTCTATTGCAAGAATCGCGGTTACACCGTAGCGATAATATACTCGGGCGCTCGTTTCCAACCAATTAAAATGCGACTCCTGCCAAGCATCACCCTCCAGCACAGGCATCGCACCAAACTCCGATATTAACTGTCTAAGCTTTGCCTCATATTTCGGTCCAATTTCAAGTCGTTTGCATGACTCGTAAAATACTTTCACTTGCTTGTCCTCCGGTGTATCGTGGCGATCCTCATCAATGTTATTTAACATAAATAAAAGTTTATGATTAAGCGCTTTGGTCAGTTGCTCGAAAAGTCCTGTGCTAGCTACTTCCTGTGAGTCCGCTGAATTAATCCGTGCATAATTACCACATGCAAATTGATAGAAATCGGAGCACGGATCGGCGCCCTCGATCATATAGCTCTTTATCTCAGCCGCTTTGGCTCGTTCCATTATAGCTCTGTGAAGGGGAATTGTTGGATCCAGAGTGAAATCAGAGTTTGGATCCGAATCCATGGCTGCCGTTATTACATACGAAGCCAGGATTAATCCGCACATAACGTTGCAAAAAAAATCCATTTGATGCGGTTGCATCTTCTTGCTTGTAATTTCTTGCACGCACAATTCTATACTCTCAAGCGACTGAAATACAAGCCTAACTTAGGCCAGCTATGAGCTCCGTCGATTGTTCGTACTTGGGGAAAAAAAGCTCTGACCTCGGGGCTATCTCCCACATCTTACATACATACATACATATGTATGAATGCAATATTTGTACATATGTACATATGAATGCAATATTTGTATGTACATATGTATGTATGTATGTATGTACATAATTCTAAGCAATAGAGATGTCGGCGTGCATTACAGTAGCTTGCCATGGAATTAAAGACTATTAAGAGTATGTACATACATATGTATAATAAACGATTTGCACTTACCAATATGCTAAACATGGTCTTACACAGATTATTAAATAAATTAAACATTTTAACAAAATTTAAGCTTGAAGTGTACATATGTATGTATGTATGTATGTAAGTCCAAATTTGAACCATGTGCTTTTTTCAAAATAATTATGTACACACTTCTTTAAGTATTTTTTTAAATGCAGTTATGTACACACTGTTCCAGGATTGACAAACAAGTTCAAAAATAAATAGGTACACACTGACTACCATATACATAAGTAATTTATTACTGAAATTAATTATTTATATTATTATTTAAAGTGCCTTAAAAAACTGTTTATTTGGGATATATTTTTGTGTAGGAATACTTGAAACTTGTCAATTGGAAATGATTTTATTTGGAAACATTTTTATTCCTTTTTTTCTTTATGAGAGAGAGGGGAGAGCAAAAGTCGAATATACATACATACATACTTACAAAACGGTTTTTCTGATTTGATTTTTTACAACACTGAAAATATGTACATATGTAAGAAAGTTATAAAAAATATCACAAAAATCCATTTTTGATTACATTAAAATTCAATTGTCATTTCAATGACTATAAACAATTTAAGTATGCAAATATTCATATTAATTGCCATTTTGAAGCGTGAGATGCGATCCAAGCACGCAATCGTCACTAGTTTGGGGTTCAACGTAGTCTCCCATTCCATGCCAACTGCCGCCTCCAATGGAAGTGATAAGGCACAAAAGCTATAGCACTGATCTCGGAAGTGCGTTGCCTCTACAATTTTTAGTTGTCCGCTGAGTGTTTGCTATGAAACACATCGCATTCGTATTGTTTTTGCTGTGGAACGCTAGTCTCTGTATCCAGGGTCACTTGCTCTCTCAGCCCGATCTTGAGCTATACCACATTCAAGCCCAGGAACAGCTTATCTCCAACCACAATGATAGTTTATATGTGCAGCGGGTTATGCGGCTGGCCAAAGCGTCGGAAATGCGCAACTATATGGACGAAAATGTAGATGCCTGTGAAAATTTCTATGAGCTAAGTTGCGGTAATTGGCCAAAAATACATCCGGCCAATGATGCCCGTCCCCGGGAGACGAACTATGAGCAGCTGCTGGTCAAGGCTTATAGACATAAACAACAACGTTTGCTGGAACGTCCAGCTGATATGAAAACGGATACTTCTGGAGTCTTCAAGGTAAAGCAGTTCTATGCCAGTTGCCTTCACTACCGACAGACTCCAGCAGTTCTCTATCGCCAGCAATTGGCAGAAATAGTAGGAGAATTTGGCCGTATGCCCGCTTTAGCTCTGCCCGGACAGGAATGGCCGGAAGATGAGTTCGATTGGCTGGAGACGGTGGCCCTCATCAAACGAAAGTATGGCTTAAATATAATACTGCTACTACAGATGATTGACGATAAAATCTATGTGGGCCAGCCTCATCGATTTCTGGCCGGACCTAATCGACAGGGAAGAGAACTGGTGAGACAAATTACCAAACAACTAGAACAGCATTTAAATCTGGCGGATGATGTGGCAAAAGAAACGGCAATTGAAATTGCGGAATTGGAAAAAAAACTGACCAAGGCCATGGTGGATCGACCGGTGGGTGTGTTGGCTCAATTGCGTACAGCCAATGAATTAGATGCCGCCTATTCTACTGAAGTCAACCTCACCAGTTATTTGGAGTTAGTTTTGGAACGGCCTGTGGATTCAAATGAAACTTTCTACGAACATATACCCAGTTATTTATCTCACATTTTACCCATATTGACAGATACCCCAACAAAAGTTGTGGCCAATTATATATTCCATCAACTGGTGATGCACTTTAACTATGACTTACAATCCGCATCCGCTGTGAAACAGTGTCTGGCCAGTGTTAGGGAGCATTTTCCGGAGCTACTCGATTATATGGTCTATCAACACTATGGAGACGCCGCCACACTTGAGGACATAGATTCGGTTTGGCAGCAAATCAAACGAAGTTTTAGTGAAATACTAGAATCCAAAAATTCAGATTGGTTGGCTGTGTTGACTCGTCGTCAATTGCTGGAGCAGCTTAATGCCACTCAACTTGTTATAAATGGTCATGCGAATGTGAATTTTAGTGAGAAGTATCAGTTGTTGCAATTCAAAGATCAGGATTATCTCTTTAATTTGCGCTCCATTCTCAGCCATGATCGATTTGAGAACAAACCGACTAACCAATTGTCTTCACCTTCCTATGATCCTAAAAGTAATACTGTTCTTCTGCCTGTTGCCCTGATCCAACCCAACATTCTGTGGTCTCGTTATTATCCTCGTGCTCTGCGTTATGGTAGTCTTGGGGCCCTGCTGGCCCAAGCTCTGGCACACAGCTTCAATGACCACTCCGGATGGGATAGTAGTTCTATGGCGGAGTATGAAAAGCGCAAAGATTGCTTCAAATATCAATACGGACGTTTGCGCCTTGATGGTCAATATCTAGCCGAAAACGAGATGCAAACGCAGAATATGGCAGACAATGTAGCCGTTCAGGTGGCTTACCAAGCCTACAAATCGTATCTTCAACAATTGGCCAAATCGGCCATTGGCACCGAGTCCTTGCCCACGTTGAATGGTACTCCTAAGCAGTTATTCTTCTTTAGCTATGGTCAGCTCTGGTGTAGCGATGCCAATGAGCAATTCCGGGATAAGCAATCCCTTCTTAATACACGTACTCCAAATCCCTTAAGATTACTCGGATCGCTGGCCAATTTTGCAGACTTTGCAAATGATTTTGAATGCCCAAAGGAAACTCGTATGAACCCCACTCAAAAGTGTCAGCTGTATTAAGGATAAAGGCAAATTGCGAGTTATTTAAAATTTAAATTCAATTTTCATTCGAGTCCGAAACTTTTTATTAACAGCCAGTTGAAAGAATATTCACATTTTGATGTTAGTTTTATTATATTTCTTTAATAAAAGGTAAACGAAATAATATCCACTTGAAACTAACACTTTATATGATTGATTTTTTGCAAAATTAATGATTGGCGGTTTTCCTAGTAGATGGCACACTTGTACTCTGGATCCATGGGCGCCGACTGTGAGCAATTGAATACCCACGAGAATTCCTGGAAATTAGATAGCGAACCAATCACCCGATACATGCCAGGAGCATGGTTGTCCCCAGAGGCGACAGAAGATTTGAACAGCGATTGAACATCTTCACACCAAAGTTGAGCAAAGGCCACAAAAAATAATTGATTGCCCGTCATGTTTAGCCCGGAGAGAGTCTCCTGCTGACGTGTCGCCTCCGTTTGCTGTTCCAACCAGCGTTGATAGGCCGCATAGGCTAACTTGACACCGGCATTGTCCGCAATGTTTTCCGATTGGAGGACAGTTTCGGGCAATTTTGTTCCACCGTATTTATAAGCATGATATTGAGCCTGAAAGCATTTACGTCTCTCTTCAAATTCGTATCGAGACTTGTAATCCCACCAGGCGGCTAGATTGCCATTTGCATCGTAATTTCGTCCATCATCGTCGAAACCATGGGTCATTTCATGGGCCAGAAGATATCCCAGTGTGGCATACGTGAATGCCTGCGGATACTCCACATTCCAGAAATAACGCGGTTGCAACAAAGCCACCGGAATGCTAATATTGTTCTCCAAAATGTTGTAGGCCGGCGTAAAACTTAGAATTTCACTAGCCTCTAATGAGGTTGGTGCTCCATGAAGTTTGACAAAAGTTTTATTAGCCTGAGCTGCCCGCAATTGCTGGACATTGGCCACATAGTTTAACCTATCGATGGTCACGCCCTCATAAAATGAATCGAAATTTTCGCCATCATAGTTATTTATATAGAGTCTCATATTATCCAGCTTCTCGATGGCCCTCTGACGGGTGGAGTTCGATATCCAATCCAGTTTATCTCCGGCCAACTGCTGACGGAATACAGCTTGTATCTGCTCCCAGACGCGAAATACTTCCGCCTCAGTTTCCGGACTACGATATCTGGCATAGATCACTTGATCGACCAACTTTGAGAAGTACTTCTTGGTCTTTTCGATGCACCATTTTGGCAATTGTGCGGCGTCAGCATGTGGCAGGTACTCTTGAAGCAATTCCCAGAGCACATAATTCGCCTGCGTCGATTTGGGTGTGGCTCGCAGAGTGTCGAAGGTCTGATACAAATATTCCTCGTTGTATATATAAACGACTTGAGGAACATTTTGCGGTCCTAGTACTATGCCGAAAAATTCTGTAAAATTAATATGTGGTTCATATTTTTCTTGCAATTCGATCAGGGAATAAAGGGTTAAATCATCTTCCAGAGATCGTCCTTCGAGTACTGAGCTACTGGACATTAAGTCGTGTTCGAGTTTCCGATGCTTCTTCGATGTCTCTTTGGCCTGTTTAGATGTAAGACCAAGATATTGCTTCATGTCCATGGTTGTACCCACCTCCTCCAGCACATTCAAGATGCCCGAGTTGCTTATCCTCATAAAGTCCGGCGGACCCACATACACCTTATTCTCCGTGTTGTTTTTAATATCACGCATAATATCCACAGCTAGGATTATCTGTTTGCCATACTTGTGTTGGATTTCACCAGCTGTTCGCCACCAGACAAACTCAGTCTCGTTCCATTTGTCACCAGCTAGAACAGGCAACTCTCCATACTCACGATAGACATTCTCCAGCGCCAACTTATAGTGTACATCGTCGCGATGAATCATTCTGCAGGATTGATAGAATCGTTGTAATTTCCCTTCAAGCTCCGATTTTGTCGTGTCAGTCGACTCCAAAAGATTCTTTAGACGCCTATCAAATCCCTTTGCTAGCAGCTGAAATGTATCCGTCATTATATTGCTTAGCAGCTGAGCGGGATTCTGGCGATGCCAATTGCCACAGGAATAGCTATAGAAATCATCACATGGCCTAATATTAGTATTAAGCATCGCTTTAATATCGGCCACCTTTGACTGGCGTATAATATGTTTTGCGAATTCCGTGCTTAGATCATCTTTTACTGGTATGCTTCGGACAAAGGATGCGGCCAACAGCAACACCAGACAAGGCTCAATGCGTCTTAACATCATCTCTCATTCAACTAAACTGAGCCAACAAAATGCTACACTCTCGTTTTGTGTCCGGAGGGCAAGCTTATCAGCTTATGAATGCTGGAGGAGTAGGTTCTGTTATCGCATCGATAGAAAGAGCAAACACTCTTACACGAGATAGTCTAGTCTATCTCATAACTTAGACTTATTAAATTATTACTCTTAATTTGAAATCTAACTCTTTTTTTTTTCTCTACCCCCAGCAATACCCATCTTCTATATACTGGCAATTGTGCCTGGACTGATGCCCTGGGACAGCGGTTACAAGTTTCTATCCTTTTGCCATGTCTTTGGCTCTGTGGCTCCTTGGTGTGGCAGCTTCGTCTATCATCTGTTCATGAACATTGAGAAGGGCGAGAATGTTTACTACACGCTGCTCAAGCTCGACATGGTCGGCATATGGGTGAGCCAGAGCTTTGGTAAGTCTGATAACGTCGTCTCTAGGCTATATACATATATATATAAAGAGAAACAGAGAGTGCATAGATGTCACACAAATATTACTCGGAAGCGGAAACTATTTATTCTCTCAACAGAAGCGACCTTCAGACAAAACAAAAAACAAAAAAGAACATTTTTAGTAGATTAAGCATTTACGTTGCGGATTCATTTTACTTTCGCTGCTGCACTCGAAGGCCTGAGCAAATTCCTCCGAGTTAGCCATGATGGCGAAGATGCGCAGTTCCTCCGGTGGATGAACATTGGAAATCACACGGGATTGCCGTCTCTCGGCCAATATATCGGAGCACATTGTCTGGGCCAGACCTAGAAAGAACAATTGCTGAGGCGTCTGCAGCAGTTCAGGCAAAGATTCTGTATCCATTGTCTTGGCCAGTGTAGCCTGTTCCAGCCACTTGATATAGGCCATATGGGCAATTCGAAAGCCCACATTATCAGCAATGGACTCGCCCTGCGTCTCCAAACGGGGAAGTTTTGCCCCATTGTAGCACAGCTCGCTATACTGCTGCTTCAGACACTCCTTGCGTGAATCGAACTCCTTTACGGCTGCATTCGTCCACCAATCCCGTAGGTTGCCTTTGCCATCGTACATCCGATTGAAATCATCAAATCCGTGTGCAATCTCGTGGGCTAAACTGAATCCCCACGTAGCGTAGTTCAGGGCAGTTGGATAGACTTCGTGCCAAAAATAGAAACGTTGCAAATAGCTAGCTGGAAGAATTACCAGATTAACCTCTGTCATATAGATGGGCGAGCGAATTTGATAATCATAATAGTTGTGATTCCAGGCACGTTGCAGATTCTCTCGGAGATTCAGAGCACGCAGGGCCAGCAAGCGTTGAATGTTACCAAAATAGTCAGCCGAACTGATGATCAGGGATCCATAGCGCTGATCGAAATCAACAGGTTCTGCGCCGGCAATTTGAAAACTCATGTCTTTGAGCTTATCTAGCATTCCGGTGCGGGTTTCCTCTTCCAGCCAATCCATGGCAGGTTGACGCAGCAAATCTTCAAAAGCAGATTTTAGCTCTTTCCATAATGCTCTCAAGCTACCGGGAATATGAGGATTACGCTGCTCCAGTTGGTGATAGACCAGGCGATCCACCACATCCGGCAGAAGGCGAACAGTTTGCCGTGCACAGAAATCTTGACTCTTGCCCACTTCAAAGTCTTCGAGCAGGCTAGACAGCATGTAATTGGCCAACACTCGTTTGGGAGTCGTGGACAGAACTTTCTTCAACTGCCACAGATAACTGGCCACATGCTCATAGACTGGCAGTTTGTACTCATAGCCCAACCAGATTCTCGCAAACTGAGTCAAATTGAGAGATGACCCATAGGTCTCAGTCAAGGCATCCAGCATTGCCAAGCGATTTCTGGCTCGCGGATCTCGTTCCACCTGCTGATCGAGAATGCCCCTGGCCAATTCCTTTTCCACTTCAATAATCTCGTGTGCGGTTTTACTGGCAAGTTCCGCCGATAGACCCAAAATGCCCAACAATCTCTGCCTTAATATGACTTCTCGAATTAGATATGCGGACTCATCTTTGATGTTGACAAGGTCTTTCCTTTGACCCAAATACAAACGATTGATCTGAGAGTTAAGAAAATCGGGTCCAACCTCCACGCCCAATAGAGTGATCTTGCCATAACGTCGCAATAGTTTACCCATCATGGTGATGGCATCGAATTCAGTTTCCCTCCAGTTGGATCCCTCTAACGCTGGCATTCCACCAAATTCCTTTAGAACCTTAAGCAGATGGGCCCTCTGATCCAGCCGAGTTGTTGTGTTAAGGCACGACTCATGGAAATACTTGATACAAGTCTCCATGGCTCTATCAGTGCTAAGCTTAGGCTCATCCAGCAATTGTTTCACACGCCGTAAATAGCCAGTATAGAGAGCCTGATGTAGATTTCGGTCAGAATCCAATGTGGCTGGACTAACTGATCCATAATTACCGCAGGCATACTTGTAGAAATCCTCGCACGGTTGCACCGACTTATCCATATAGCTGTGCATCTCAGCAGACTTCATTCGTCGCATTAGGTCATGGGCCAACGGGGTGGTAAATTCATCAAACAATCCCGCCTCAATGCCCTCAGGTGTGGATGCCAAAAAAAGTAATGTGATTGCAAAGCCAAGACCGGCGCAAGAAGCTCTTTTCGTTCCAACCATCTCAAACGAATCGCGTTGTCGAACTAAACTCTATGATTAAATTTTAATCACTAGCTAATCAAAGCGCTTCCATCGCACTCTTTCCCATCCTGCTCTTGCTCTCCCTCTCTCTATCGCTCTCTTTCCAGGTGCCTTGCCCTTGGTGACGGCCACAACGCTCTGCTTCACTCCCATACTCAAATGGTTCATCATAATCTCCTACTGCTTGCTCTCACTTTGGGGTCTGTACAAGGTAAGAATTCATTGAGCATCATTTTTCTTTACGTTATTCAATTTAAATTTTAAATTATTAACTGTGTCTACGTTATCTAAATCAATCTGTTAGGAAAAATTAATTTAACATTCTTGTATTGATTGTTCTACATAATATTTCATTCTTATTTAATTGATTTTTAAATATTAAGTATAAAGTGTACAAATTTTCAAAGGTTTGGAACCAAAAAAATAGATTTCTTTAGACATATTATTAATATTATTATCAAGAACATGGTTAGGATATAAGTCTTTGGAATATAACAAAATTCATTGATTTTATATAGAATAATCGCGATCTTATTTAAAAAGATCATTACAGAAATTACGATCTATAGGTTGAAAACTAAAAATCAAAATTTCTGAATAATCATAATAAATCTACAACAGTTCTAAAATTTTAATAAAATTTTTGGAAAATTTTAAAGTAATTTTTATGTGCTCATTCTCGATCGATAGGCTTATTGAATCTATACCAATTTATTTTTTTAAAGATCATCTAGTTGAATATTGTCTGATGAAAACTATTTTCTTATTTACTTTTCTATGATCCTTTGACAGGCTTTGACTGCAAGTTCTCCTTGGCAACGTCGTCTGTGCTTTGCTCTTCCCTTTGGCATGCGCTCCATTTTGACCTTTATGCGCATCCGTGGAATGGTCGGCGGAAGCCATATGGCCCTTTCCCATGTTTATCTGCAGGTGCGTATGTCCGGGCATTCCAATTGACTAACTTGCTATTTTTACTAAACGTTTTTGGCTGGCCTATTATTGTGCTGTGCGCGTGCTTATGTGCATAGGTTGAAGTTGTAAGTCGCATTTCATACATACATATTTCGTTAACCTACCTACTACATACAACAATAATATACCTACTTACCTACCTACCTATTACTCTACTCTACTACTAAATGGACAAAGCCAAATGAAGGGCTTACACACAGGAATGTTAGCCATAACTTTCACTGATTTGTCTCCATTTGTCTGTTCATTTTGGTTTTTGTAGGATGGTGTTTCCATTCTAGGCGGTGCTATTGGAGCCATGCGTATACCAGAAAAGTGGTTTCCCGGTGTAGTGGATTTCTATCTCAATTCCCATAATATTATGCATGTGCTGGTCGTAGTGGCTGTCTATTCCATGCACAAGGTTGGTGGCCATGCGATTCCGTTTGGCTAAAACTATTAATCCTATTATTTTAACATATAGGCAACCATCAAGGATTTCGAATGGATGTCCACACAGACATGTAATGTAATTGGCAATGCCACCGAGCAGACACTGGGTGATCATGTGGAACTATGACCCGTTTACTGGCTGCTATTACTGCTGCCGCTAATACTTTTGGCCCGACGACAAGGTGCCATTCTTGTGGGAGGAAGAAGAAGAAGACTCTGTGCCCCAATCTTTGGGTGAAAAGGCGAATGCCTGCGTTGACTCTATACCGTGTATATTCAAGTAGAGAGCATGCTGTAACAGTAATAAGTATATACATGCATATACATAGATCTTAGGACATACAAAACATACATACATACATTGATCTATGTATGAGTACTTCGACTGTGGTATTAAGCATTAAGGTTATATGTATAAATACAACAACACACAACAGAACATCAAAACAAAAACAACCAAAACAACCAGTCAGGATTATTCCATGCTATTTTAACATACATACAAAATCCGTACATCGAAGAACGGATATTGATGTTGGATCCACATGTACCTCATTAAACTTATATTCATCTATATAATTGCATAAATATGTATAACTTTGTACCTCGTCGAAAAATTTAACAATAAGTGAAACCAAAGAAAAAACAAAACACTCTCTTAAAGGTAACAATCCTTCCTAGTCGAACTCTTTAGTTCTATAGGTAATTTGCAATTTGTTGATTTTTTGCAAGCTTAGTTTATAATTAATAAAACAAAAACCCAAAAACGTTGTAGCTGTTGTGCCCTGTAGTTAGGTGTATTCAAGTTGGACAAGTGTGAAAAATGCAACAGTAACGAGGAAAAAATCTTCTTCAACGAATTATATAAGTCTAAATGAACTTAAGTAGCAAAAGTGCTTCTAAATTAGCCACCAAATTATCTATCTATTATATATATACTTTGAGTTAAACTGATTTGTGTCAATTGCATTCGACTTAATTGCATAATTTAGGTATATACATACATATATACATACAGACATATTTGCTTTAGGTTTAACTAGGGCAAATATAAATAATATACGACGAATGTATTTTAATCCACTAAGTAGTGTCAATAATTTACACCCAAGCCTATAAAATGGAAACTAAAGCTAACAGAAATTATATGCAAATAAGCAATAATAGGTAACGAATATGCTTGTAATGTTTAAAAGTTGCAATTAAATTGTAAGTGACAATTATACCATACTATATAAATGATTTTCTGAGAAAGTTAATAAACCCTAATCCAAAAGAAAATCTTATGAACATATCAAATTTTAAATCACAGAAAAAAGGTGAGCATGTTGTCTGTTTTGAGGATTGTAGAAAAACTGCCAAAAGGATCAACTTTACAGCCCTCTGCACTTGCCAGCAAATAAGTAATTAACATTATTTTTAAAACATCTTGAATTTCGGAAATATTTTAAACATTAATTACTAAAGGCCTTTTCTTACCAATGTTTCTTCAAATTATTTAATCTACATATATTAGAAAAGTGGTCAATAAGCAAAAAAAAAAAAAAAAAGCCAGGTGACCTAAGCGGGATTAACTTGTAAATCCGCTACCATTCATTTTTCTTGTAAAGGATTGAAAACAAAATCGCAGTGCGAATTAAATTTTGGCCATAAATATGCTCAAGGCAAGGCAAGCAATTATTATTTAATAACTATCTTTCATGAGGATTTCTGTGCCAAATATAGAGCAAAATTTAATAAAACTCTTGATAACTGTTAAAAATAAATTCAAACTCTTCACAAAGATTAAATTTGCGTTACAAAAATTAATTGAAAATAAAAATTAAGATATTTCGACGAAAACGAAATCTAATTTTAACTCATTATTTTTTTAAATCCAATGATTTTGGCGCCCAAACATTTTGATCGAACATTTGAGCGAACCAATCGATAAGTCGAACATGGGGTATTACCCAACACTGCGCAGCAAAATAATTATTCCGAAAAGCGACGATGTGGCATCACCACATATGATTTTAGCTGCTGGCAACGCTAGTCAATTCCGCCGCAAAAAAAAAAAAATAAAAACACAATTGTAATTAATATTAAGCCGAACAGGACCTACAGCACCTTGTGATCGCATTGAGGACTTAAACGCCAAGTAAAACTACATTGCACTTACAATGAGTGTAACGATAACGGAAATTGCTGACAAGGCGGCGAATGCGGTGATGCCAGCAGTAAATTTCTTTGGCTTGCAGACGGCTTTCGAAAAGGCTTTAGAAGAGGCCATTAAGGAAAACAACGTTGAGACCCTAGTCGATTCATATAACAAGTTCAATGGCAACTCGGAGCACGACAAACGCTCGCCCATGGACCAGGCGTTCAGGGAACTGCTAATGAAGAATCTCAATGAAGATGTGGAGAAAATCGGGGCATTGGTGAAACTCTCTGTAGATGCCACACGAGCCGAGATTGTATCCAGCACTATTCCCGTGGTGCTATTAGGCGACACCTTCGATGTGGTCACTTTGGACAAGTGCCAGGAACTTTTTCAGTTTGTCGAACAGATGGTCGAAGTGTGGAAAGAGGATATACTGTTTTCATCGTGCAAGAACAACATCCTACGCATGTGTAACGACTTGTTACGCCGCCTATCGCGTACCCAGAACACCGTCTTCTGTGGTCGCATACTGCTCTTTCTCTCCAAGTTTTTCCCCTTCTCGGAGAGATCTGGATTGAATATTGTGTCAGAGTTCAATTTAGACAACTTCACCGAATACGGGCTAGATGGTAAAGATCACGACGATGATAGCAAAGAGTTGGAAGACATTGCCGAGGATATTCCTTTGAAAATTGACTATGATTTGTACTGTAAGTTTTGGTCTCTGCAGGATTTCTTTCGCAATCCCAATCAGTGCTATAGCAAGGCCCAGTGGAAGATGTTTCAGACGGTAAGAAAATGGGTTTTTTATTAATTAAAATAATGTATGTATTTATTAATCATCATTCTTGCTGTTGCAGCACGCAGAGACCATTTTACAGTCCTTTGTGAGCTTCAAGTTAGAAGACATACGTCCAAGCAATGACAGCGGCGATGGTCCTGAACCCATGGAGCTAGATGATGCTGTTGTCGATGCCGCAGCTGCCTCCACAGTGAATAGAGCAAATAATTTCTTTGCCAAATTCCTGACCAATCCCAAATTACTAGCCCTTCAGCTATCCGACTCAAATTTTCGGCGTGCAGTTCTAGTACAGTTCCTGATACTCTTTCAATACCTTCAAGTAAGCGTCAAGTTCAAGATGTAAGTTGTTGGGATTGGGATTAGAGTTAGCCATCGGTCTAACTGAAAAGGTTTTATTTATTTAGGGAATCATATATACTAACTCCAGCCCAGGCCGAATTTATTAAGGAAACGGAGCCACGTGTATACAAATTGCTGGAGGAGACACCACCATATGGTCGTCGATTTGCCCGGACAGTGCAGCATATGTTGATACGCGAAGAGATGTGGAACAATTGGAAGAACGAGGGTTGTAAAGAGTTTAAAAAACCAGAAAACCCTCCTGTCAGCGAAGAGGATATAAAACCACCGCCGGCAAAGCGACCAAAACGTCCTCTGGGGGATTCGCTACGCGATGCTACACGAAATGGCAAATTCTTCCTGGGCAAGTAAGTACATCGCATTGGACTTTTTGTCAACATTATCTAAATGTCGTCCGTTGTAGTGAAAATCTCACACGCTTGTGGAACTATTCGCCAGACAATTTGCAAGCTTGTAAGAGCGAGCAGCGTAATTTCTTGCCTCAACTGGAAACCTATTTGGAAACGCCTCATGAGAAGGTTGATCCTGCATTCGAATGGCGTGCCCTCCGTTTGCTAGCTCGTCAGACACCACACTTCTTTACATCCGTCTCACAGCCTTCGAGCAAGATTTCGGATTACTTGGAACAGGTGCGCAAGCGTCTGAATCGTGATAAGGAGCCAAAGCCATCTCTAACGGCGGCCACTAATGCAACTATTTCTGTAGTAGCCATTACGCCACCAGCGGAGATCGAACAAGAGACCGTGGCCTTGCAAGATCCGGAACCGGAACAAGATCTCGATGAGGAAGAAGTCGAACCTAGTGTGGAGGAAACAGAAGAGGCACCCAAGCACGAAAAACCGCTGATGGTGACAAAAGCACACATTGATGAGATTACACCTCTGATTGGCGAACCCTGGATGAAGGTGGGCAAGAAAATTGGCTTCACCAACGACGAGTTGCTTTACTTTCAAATGGAATACCCATCAGCCGAGGTATCCTGCATTCAGATGCTCACCAATTGGATTTCGGACGACGACGATGCTACTCTAGACAATTGGGCATATATGTTGGAGGGGTTGGAAATGAACACAGCTGCCGATGCTGTCAAGGCAATTATTGAACGCGAGAGAGCGGCTCTGGCTGCAGAGGCTGCCGCTAGCAATGATGTCGAAGTGTTATCCGACTAGAATCCCCGACGCCCACCCGAAGTTCAATTAGGCTAAGAAATTAGATGTATTAAATTCCTTTATCACAAGTAAAAAATAGAAAGAGGGACGAACTCGACCTCTTTCATTGTCAAAGCCAAATTAAACCAGATCAGCGCTTCTTCAGCGGTGGCGGGCCATCGCGACGTGGCTTGTTGTGGATCATGGTGGCACATCGAGGAATATGTCGTTCAGCAGCCTGCTGATTGAAACGTCTGCCGCAATGGGGGCATTTGATATAATCTGCATTCTCCGATGGCGGCGGTGGTGGCAAATCGCTCAGCTTACCACCACGAGCCAAATGGGCCTTCAATTGCTTTGCCGCTCGTATCGATTGGATAAACTCTTCATGTTTCTTCCGCCAGTTGCTCTTTTTTACACCTGTGCTGAGGCCCTGCTGTTGGGCGGCACTACTGTAGCTTGCCTGGGTGCGTCCTCCTGTCTTTACTTTCTTAACATATCTCTCATTTTCTGTGCCCAAATTGCGTTGTTTGGATGCATCGAATATTTTGCGTTTGGTGCTCATTGTACGCTGGCACACGGCCTCATGTTTGTCCAAACGTTCAGCTATAAAGTGTCGACCACAAAAGCGACATGTCTCAGTGCCCTCGGGTGCTGGTGGGTTTTGCTAAAAGAGAGGTGAGACTTATTATTTCCATATATTATATCCATTATATAAATTTTTTGATCTTACCATAGTATTTTTGGTCACTGGAGATTTGGGTTCGATCTGAAATGGGAGAATAAAATTTTGGAAATGACATTTTTATCTCAGGATTCGATGTTTACTTGAAATACACTCACCCTGCGAGCAGGCGGCTTCTTTGTCTGTGGAACAGATGGTTCCATCGGCCGAGTAATTGATGGCTTTATCTTTATTAATGCCGCAGGCATTGGCTTTGGACTCTTCGGCGGCGTAGAAACAAAACGTTTCTGGTTATCCTTCTCCTGTGAGGGTGGAGATTTTCGAGTGATCACTGGCTTCAGTCGATTTGTTGTTCCAGCTGCATTGTATTTGTTGTTGTTAATATTATTATCACTAGCCTGACGGCGTTTGACTGTAACCGAGGTGGCACTCTCCTTTAGACTCATGGCTGTAATGCCCTTAACTAGTTTTTGTTGATCTTGTTGAGCCGTTCCTTTGGGTGATGTTACCGATGACGTTGTGACCACAGATGCAATAGGCTTGAGGGGATTGCTACGATCAATGCCCGCTCCACGGCGACGTTCATCAAACATTTGACGTACTTTTCCCGGATGAGTGGCCGAGGTCAAGGCACTATTACCATTATTTTTGGCCGTAGATAGCTCGGTGCGACGCTGCTCCTGCTCTTGGTGAGTTTTCTGTTGGAAGCGCATCTAATAAAGAGGGCGAAAAAGAGTTAGTTAATGATATTATAGAGCAGTCCAGTCTCTTACTGGCGCCGATTGGCTAATATTGCTAGAGCTGGGTGGCAAATGACTTAGGGCTTCCATTAATCGTCTCGCTGCCCAGGATTCATTAAGTTTTAAAGGTAATATCTGATCATCGTTTAGAAAGTCAGTCTCGCTATTTAAATACAGAGGAGGAAATGCCTCATTGTCGTCGTTCTCATCCGCTCGCCACATTATTCGTGTTGGATGTGCGCGTGTCAACTAAAACCAAAACTGGACATTAGCATGCCCATTTCCCGCGAGTGGTGTAATTAACTATGCATGTGTGTGTGGGTCTCCCTCCCCCTCCCCAAAGCAAACGATGAGCTGTCAATTCACCTTCTCTATATAGAATGGTTAAACCTACAAATCCGTGTCCACTTACGTGCCGCCAGTACATAAAACCTCGAGCAACCCGACCCGCCTGGGCAAAGCTAACTTTGTCCGTTAAAAAGTAATTGGTGCGGGAGGAGGGCATACTCGTCGTTTGTCCAGTATGTGGATAATATTATTGGTATTCGTCTCTTGTGTCCTGCTGCTGCTGCTGATGGTGTCCTTCGTTTTGGCCATGGCCACTTGGCTAGGCAAGGACTAAGGGGGCAAAGCAAAGCAAATCAAAGAATGTGGAAAATCTTTTGTATGTCGAACACTTGAGTAAATCCAAGCCTAGCTAGCTGCCCTTTTGTTTGGCTCGTAAATGCTGTTTTTGTTATTGCATACCTATAACAACAACAAAAACAACAACAAACAAAAATCAATGACTGCAACTCATACGTTGCCACGGGAGCACCACCATAACAACAACAAGAACAACAACAGCAACTAGGGGGGGACAGAGACAGAGAGAGAATGAAAGAACATGGCATTTGTTGAATGCACTGACAGAAGAACCTTGCCCGTTCCAGGTGACACGAGACCTGCCATTGTCCTTTCTCTTTCTGTAATAAAAGGGCTCCAGGTGAAGGACTCGCCGCCTTTCGACTCCCCCCACCATCCACCCCATTTGACTATTAGCTCTTCAGAATTCCACAATCAGCTTTGAAAATCGCGCGCCACAATTTACCATCACATATTGTTTAATTGATGAATTGGTTTTTCTCTTTTTGGGTTTTCATTTCGCCTGACTGATGGCTTTAATGTCAACCCACCAAAAGGCAAAGGTGAAATCGCTCAAGCAGCAGGCAAATTTTTCCCACGGCAAGTAATTTGATCCATTATTAAGCGTTATATGCTTGCGAAAAAGGATAACAGTAGGGTAAAAAGGATAAAAAAGAATAAGGCATAATAAATCTATTACGGCTACCAAAGTTTTTTATATTTATATTTAATATTTTTGGCAATAAATTTTTGTAAAGCAAAAGAAAAGTTTAAAATTTGTGATTGGAGTTTTCAAATGTGTCAAGGATAAATTTTAAAAACCAAAAGTAATACATAATACATAATCCATTAAATTCGGCTAACCCATTTTAGCAATTTTCGTTCATATTATAGAACTTAATTGTACCTGCTTATTTATAACTATGTAAAAATATTCTGACTTTGGAAAAAATTTGGCAAAAAATATACCTGCAATGAAATTCAAAACGATTTGTTATTGTAAAAATAGTATCAAAATAAAATAGAGGAAGTCATCTTAAGTCATTCACAGTCACTCTATATAATATACTACAACTAAATACATCCACTAGCCAAAGTTATACTACCAAATGTCGATAGATGCATCTTCTTAATGTGAAGTCATTGAAATTCTTTCTGGCTTTTATATTTAGCAATTTTTAAATAGTTTTAGGCTTATATATAGCGACAATAGGAATTGGTAAATAAATAACTATATTTTGGCAAACTATAGATTACCATTATATCTGCTCTAAGTGTGATTAACAAGAAACTCTAGCCTTAAAATAAACTCGAGGCAAATAAAAAAGACTCCAAACATCTATGTATTAATAAAGTATTTTTTATAGTTTTTGGTTGCAATTTTTTTAAAACGATTTTCTAAAAATCTTGACTATACAATTCGCTAGTTAAATTCCTTTTTTTTTTTTTTCTTATATAAATGACAAGCACGTATATGTAAATTTATATATCCTTGATGGCCTATTAACTACTTATAAGGCCTAGATTCTGTGGCATTCACTACTGTGACTTTTGGACTTGGGTTGTGTATCTCCGAGACGATGATGATTGAAACTATTAAACGTTTCCACATATTCAATTAGACCAATCCTATAATTGAATTATGGAACTATTGCCCACGCTTTTCGTTACTTGTCCCTCAAAACAAAAAAAGAATGACAGTCAGCATCTTGAATCGATGTGCGTAGGCGTTAAGATCATTCTCTCCCCGTTACCAAATATGTGCACCCGAGTCGCAAATTAATTAGTTCTTATTGCTCTGGGAAACTTTGGAATAGAGTCGAGAAAATATAAGCTCGAACCATTTATGGATCGTTACGGAAACGTGAATGTTGATGTCTGTCTTATAGTCAGTCGCTGATGTGAAGATAATGGCCAAAATGGCTAAGCTAATTGTATAAGGAAGTTGGGTCAGATTAGACGGTAAGCTTCCTGTACGTAGATCAGGCATACATATAGCCAGACTCTTACCTGCATTTGCTGCAGCCTTGAGGTGCGCGGCTCTCCGTCGCCTTGTGACGCCATTTCCAAATAAAGTCAGTCAGAGGTGTCAGCTCTCGTGAGCGTCAGTCTCAATCTCTAATATATATATATATACAAATATATAGACGTGTGTGCGTGTATATATAGGAATGAGTGTGGGCAAATAAAACAGAAAACCACAGCCAACGCGATGACGCGATGAATCTCCCTCTCTGTCTCTCTCTCTCTCTCTATATATATATATATATATGTAGACTTGTCTTAGACTTAACGCCGCTGACTCATGGAACGCCAACTAGATTGCCGTTGGTGCTGCTGCTGGTGCTTCGAGATTTGCTCTGTGAATAGAAAAAGAAACATGGGTGAAACATTGGCAAAAATTATGATCGGCAATATGTAGTAAATGTCACCGCCAAGAGGCGTCATTGGAGGTAACCTGGAGAGGGCGGGAGACACAATTCGAACTTGTTAATGCGGCGTGGGTGTTCCAGCCGCCAGACGAGACAAGGTTTCATCTCTCGTGGGCCGAGCTCCAAATTGAATTTCAATTCTTTTTTTTTTTTTTGCACTTACCCAAACTTCAAATAAAACTTGCAAATGAATTTAAGCGCAATTGCATTCAAAACTTTTTAAAATTTTTATCACATACAAAACCAAAAAAAAAAAAAAAAATGAATAACTGTTAAAGTAAATTTTTCAAATTTTCCCCAAAATATGCTTTCTTATCAAGCTGTTGATTCTATATACATATGTAGCCGAAAAATTAAGTAGAGCTTCTCTTTTCTATTAAAATTTTATGAAATGATATATAATTCAAAGGTGTTTGAAAAATGTCAACTGGTTGCTAGTCAAAGCCAACTTGAGTCATGAATAATATTTAAGAAGACAATAAGCTAAGAGATTTTTGTTATCAAATCGAATTGTAGATACTCTATCCACATGACTTAAAGAATCTAAGAATTCTGCGTTAGACTCTAAGTAGGAAATTTCGAAAAGAAGGCACCGATCTTAAGTCAAAATGTGGAGTGGTGGAGTAAGAGCATTCAAAGGTCATCATAACATCCAACACACACAGACACACACACAGTCACATCGCACACAATTAATTTATGTTTGTTTGTTGTCATTTTGTTTGCGTTTATTCTTATTTTTGGCACACGTTGGTTTGCTGACTAATTTAAGTCTCTGACGGGTTTCAGGTCATGATTTGCATTAATTTCCATATCAAGACCGCGAAGTCAAGCAACTATTTTACTTACCCAGACCATGAAGATGTTAACATGGGCACAGCCGGCGATTGAAAAGGACTATATAATTGGAATTGAAATAAAATGACCACTTCAACAACAACAACAGCAACAACGAATACAAATGGCACGCGAGTTTATTGACATTCAAAACGAGGACACTTAAGCGTCAATTGAACTTTAGAATCGTGATATGTACATACATATATGGGTCACCACAGGATAGCGACTGTAAAATAACGTATACGCAATGTTGGTCAGGTCGGTCAACCCACAAACGATTTGACGTTTATTTTTGTATTGTTTTTTGTTTCGTTATTTTAAATAGAGAAATCTGATTGTCGACGCGGTGACTTTACTGTTCGACTGTTTGCTTAGAAGTTTGCGCACCAACTGAGACAAGATTGCGGCCAGCGGGCCCGAACAAGTTGCGAAGTTGGTCAGACGAGGCGTCATCGATGGAGCTGTTGCTGCTTCTGAAGCTTGCAACGTCAACTGATCGATCTAGCGTGCCAAAGAGGGGGAGATTTCACTTCGTCCCCACCCCGTTTGAAACGATACATATGTGCGTGCACAAAGAAAAAAAAAACATGTATTTATCTCTTAATTTTTGTTGTTTTTACTCTGATGTTGTTTGCTAATTGTTCTTAACAATGTTGTTGTTGTTTTTACAATTTATCAATGCTAACGATTGGCAGATGGTTTGCTGTTTCTATTTTCACCATTTTAATCAAACATTGTCGCTCATTCAGTATACATATATTTGCATATTTTTCTTTATTTTGCCTCTCAAAGCAGTCTCAGTGAATTGTTTTTTTTTCTGTTATTAATAATTAATCATAATTCACCCTTGCAGAAGTTGCAGATGATTTAACTACAGTCTATACTTTGGGCCATTTGATGCCCATTGCATTTGTTTAAATATAGACTCAAAGATAACAAATTTTTTAAAAATCAAAGAATTGTTATAACTAAATGGTCTCCACAGTTTTATAATCTACTTTAAGCATTGGTCCTATTGAGGTCCTTCTTAAGTTTTAATACAATTCAGATTTTATAGAAATCAAAGACTTATGTATACAGACAAAATATTTGTATCTGCAAGGGTATCATAAGTTCGACTCTTTACTTCAATCTGATGGCTTCAATTTTTGCTTGTTTAGTTGGCGTTTATTTGCTCATCGTTTTTATAATAATTATTATTATTCATTTTTGTGTTTTGTGCCTTTTTTTGCTGTGGTTTTGAAACCTTATAAATGAAAGGCTGACACGAGAGAGGCAGAGGCGAGACGAGAGAGCGTACAATTTGCTTTATTGTTATTACAATTTATCTTTGGTTTGTTTTTGACTTGTTTTATATCATGTCTAAACACTGAGCTCTTTATTTTGGTAGTACTTAATTTCTGAGCTTCTTTGAATATGGGGCTTAGATATATAAAATTCAATCCCCATATGTACATAAATATCTATATGACTGAAAAGTCGCCAAAATTTAGCCTTTACATACTTAAATAAGACATTCTGTCAAGACAGTGTTAATTGCCATGGTTAAGTTACTAAGTGTTTATTGATATTAAAGTGGCTCAAAGTCAGGTGTAGAAAACTAATTATTTTATAGATAATATATTAAATAAAGTTATTTAATAGTCAAATCAAGGTTAAGCTTACGAGTTAAAAAGGTAAGAAGGTTTTCTGAGGATATTTCAAGAACTATCATGTTTTATTAACAACAGATTTGGCGAAAGACTTCAGGACTTGTAATGGCAGGTCTAAGGCCTTCTCTTGGCTATAACCAAAAGGCTTTAATTTAAAGTGTTGGAAATCTACAAATGGCTAATGGCTAACAATTCGTTAGGTAAGTTTATTAATATCTAAGCCAGCTTTACGCCGGAGAAAAAATCAAGAAGAGAATCAAGTAAGCAAGAAATTGTAAGATATTAAAAATAAAATTTGACATTTCAAATACGTCTTAAAAAACTTCAAGAAATCAATTAGAAATATCAAAGCTACCAGTTGAAAACGCATGGTCCCCAAATTCAAATATTAATAAATTCTATTTCTCTTTTTCTAGGCAATTAATTAATTATTTCAAAGTAACATTGAAAGTAAAAAAAGGGAAAAGATAGATTTGCAGATTTAGATAACTTGTAACTCGTTATTAGGAGGGTTCGACCTACATATATGTATATACTAACGCTTTATACTAATTACCATTAACAGTATCAGTACGAAATTGTTAGCCTGAAAAAAATTAAAATTATTTTTAACTTTACATTTTTTTGTTAGCTTACTTGTCTTTAAAAGAAGCTGAGAGAGGGCCACATTAAGCATCTATTGGTAGGTTGCTGGCTTACTTTTAAAAACAAAAAAATGATTTAAAACAATTTTGTATCATAGAAAACATTATCAAAGTTTGAAACGTGTTTTTGAATGAAGTGAAAACTTATTTAATGGCAGATCTAGGACATAATTTTGGGGAGAAATTCTTATGTCGATGTCGATATTTCAAGAGTTTCAAAGAAAACATCTCGTTTGTCGCATTTTCCTTCAAGCATCCGCTTCTGTTAGTGTCATAGAAAAGTATTATAACTTCAAGGTCTTTCTAAATTTAATAGTAAATTATATCCAAGAGGAGTCCTTTAATCTCCTTTCCCTTTAAGGACAAGGACTTCTTTGAGTTTATGATAGGTAAATAAAAGAGAAAAATGGTTTTCAGAAGCACTTTATTTGAGCCACATTCAAAAATTTTCGATATGCGTATGCGGACAAAATCATTTAAGATATTTGTCGCCATCGATGGAATTCAGTTTGCAATTTTTTACTTTAATCGTTAAATTGAAGTTCTTGAAGGACTCTGATGATTTATTGCTTTACTTTGAATGTTAAGTACAAACATATAATATGTCCTTTTTACTGTATTTCTGGAATGCATTTCTGTATGTATATAAATGATTTATTTTGTATATATTTTTGCTGCTTACAAATTAATTCTTGCTGTTGCTGCTGTTTGGGCTGCTCTTTTGGGCTAGCATTCATTATGTATTTCCATTCGAAGCCATTGCAAATACAAATACATTACAATACAAGTTACAAGATTACATGATTTTTTTTGTTTCATTTTCTTTTACTTTTTTTTGTTTCCATTGGTATACATTTAACAATGACACGGCAACACACATCAAACGACACTGACGACGACAACTGGATATAACAAACAACGAGAACTTACTAGTCTAATTGAAAGTGCAATGCATTTATGTATTGAAACACATATATTCAATTTGAATGAATTGTGTTTCGCATACACCCACACATTCACATACAAATACATATGTGAAGGGAGGGAGGGAGTGAAGCCTCCCAACCCAATGCAATTTGTTGTTCTCCATTTCCGATCTGTCATTTTTTTTTCTTCTGCTTCGATTTCAGCTATTTTCTATACACAGTTTCAACAATTTCCATTCAAGATTTACATACATAAAACTTAATATATAATATCATTAATAACTGTTATTTTTTTTTTATGTTTTTGTTGTTTGTTTCTTGGTTTCAGCTAACATTTTCAAATGCATTTCACGTGTACAATTTGTTCTACAAAAAATTTGCATCTAAAGTATACTTTTTATTATTTTAAACATTTATATATGTTTAATTTGTGTCTTCTCTGTGTATGTGTGTGTGTGTGTGTGTGTTTTGTAATAATAAATTTTATAAAAATACTTCGGTGTTGTTTTTTTTTTTATGTTTTTTGCTGGTTTTTAACTCAAGAAGTGGGATTGACATTTCTCGTTTTGAAGCTTGTCTGGGCAAAATCTTCAATCAAAATACAAATACATACATAAATGTTTAATGGATGTTTCTCTAGAAACTACTCCAAATTGGACGTGCTAAGACTAAGCCATACAACAACATTTCCTTTATTAATTTGCATTTTCCTTTGTTTAATGTTATGTTGTTCTTGCT
This sequence comes from Drosophila insularis, assembly GCA_018903935.1. Lineage (NCBI taxonomy): Eukaryota > Metazoa > Arthropoda > Insecta > Diptera > Drosophilidae > Drosophila > Drosophila insularis. The sequence goes on from JAEIFP010002295.1 coordinate 8,091,824, forward strand.
GTTGTTTGTGTCTTTTTTTGTTATAAGTTTTTATTTTTATATTTATATATATTAATTCTTAATCTCATCCAGTTTTGTGATTGTCCAAGGTATTTATTTTCAATGACATATTTTGTGTTTTTTTTCCCTTTATTATTATTATTATTTGGTTTTTGGTTTTTTTTTTATCTTATGTTCATCCTAAACTGGATCCTGTTGCGCTCTCATTTGCTCATTTGCTAAACAACAAATTCGTCTAGACATTTCAGACATAACAACAATATATATGTAAGTACAATAAGTAACTATTGTACACTCATAGGTTACGGATTTGCTATACGCAATGCATCATTTATCTTCTATTATACATAGACGGGATCTCTATATAAGCCAACATTCAATGCGCTCTAAAATTTAACGTCTAAACGACAATTGCTTAAGTCTTTTAGTCTACATTTCTTGTTATCCAAGGGGGGTTTTTTATGGGGGGAGGGGGTTTTCTAAGTATTACATACACCAGAGATTGGGCTGCTCTCTGGGACAAATGAGCTCTACATACACATGCATGATTTACAATTAATTTCGATTATAACTATATAGTGAAAGTTGTTGTTTTTTATGCAGTTTTTTAGTATGTGAGGGTAATATATAATCAGTTGCTTAGGTAGCTCAGTGTGTATGTGTGTGTGTGTGTGTGTGTGTGTGTGCGAGTGTGTCTGTGTGTGTGTGATTATTGTTGGTGAGTGTATCAAGGTTAGCTTAGCTTTCTCAAAAGGCGGCAAGGTTCAGGTTATTAAGGTTTCTTTTTGCATTTAAGTTTTTCCATTCACTTAATGGATCATTGTTTTGTTTGTTTAAACTTATTATATATAAAATTATCATTACTATTTCATATATATTAATATTTGTTATACTTGCTGTGTATGTGTGTGTCCAATTGATTTTGTAGTATAAGCTTTGTTTATCTATTACCCGTATTTCTAGATTATTTGCTTTTAGTTACTTAGCTTGCATTTGTTTGTTTTTTTTTTTTAGTGTATTCTGTATGTCTTTGGTAACAACTTTTGAAAACCTTTCAATACATATAAATAAATACATAGATTCATATACACATGTATATACTAAATACCTCAATCTCTCGACTTTTATACCTAAATTGTCTTTTTTTTTGTTTTCACTTAACATTCTATATACCTAAACTTACGTAGTTTTTGTAAGGTGTCCGTAGCGGCGTTCATTTCTCATTTCGTTTGGCGTGTTTCCAGCGCTCAAAAATGGTTGAAAATTTTTAAATTAATATTCGAAATTGAAATAAGAGCATAATGACAGTCGATGAGAATGAGAATGTGTATGGGTTGCCCTATGCCTGATTCGGATGAGAATTCGATGCTTACTATTACTAGATATACAAACAAACTTGCATATATATTATATATATATATATATTCATGTGTGCATGCGTTTTTTCCTGGGTTGCTAACTTGTTTTTTGTTTTTGTTGTTTGTTGTTGTTTTCGTCTGTTTTATAAACTTTTACAATCAGTACGGGTGGGTATGCTGTACTTATGCATAAATATATATGTATATAAATTTATGCTATTATATACTGACAACAATTTTGTTTTTTGGAAGGGAAAGGGATGTTTTTTTTGTGAAAAGGCATTGCCTATTTTTTGCTTTGGTTTTGGCTTGTTAATACTATTTATTTAAATATATATTTTAAATACTCGTAATTTACCTGGTTTTCCTGTTTAAATTTTAACATCAGCTATCAAAATTCTATGCTTCAAATTTTACACAATTACATATACATATATGAAATTTCTTTTTTCATGTTTTGTTTTGTTTTTTTCTTTTTTTGGCCGCGCCATATAAATATTTCAAAAATTGCACAAAATAATGGAGGGAGAAAATGGAAGTGGAGGTGGGGGAATTTGCTTCAAAATTGATTTCAAATCACTAGAAAATGATGTCAAAACAATTTTTCAACAAAATGGCTTCTGTTTTCTTATTATTGTTGTACAAAATGGTTTTCAAAATATTTTAAAAATGTTTACTTTGTGTAAAAGTGTGTGTATATGTTGTAGCTTAATTTTATGTTGCCTACTTCTAAGCGCGCCATCAAAAATATTCATTTAATTTTGTCTGCAATTGCAAGGGCTATATGCGATATGTGAAATGACTGTGAATGTGACTAAAAGATATGTACACACTCCTGGGAATAGTCTTAAAAATTTCTAATTTTTTTTTTTAAGTTTTTTTAAATTTTGATAACATTTGCAGCTATTATGAAACTTCCAGGGAAATCAACTAAATAAAATGTAGTCTTTTTCTATCAACAATTGGCAACCAAATTCGTTTAGCATCAAAAACTAACATAACATCAATAACTAATATTCTTTATACTAGTCATGAATTTTTAAACTGAAATGATTTAAATTTCAGTTGCTGTCGAACATTTTGATGCCTTTCATGTACAAAATAACAAAAATTGCCAAAACCAAAGTTCTTGAGTTATATTTTAGTTCAAATTTGAAATATTGTTGATTGATAAAAACGTTATCTTCCCCACTTTGTTATTTTTTAACTACTTTAATGTGTTGTTCTTCTTCTGTTTTTTGTTTCAATTGCGCTTTTGTGGGAAAACTTTTTATTGCAGGAAATAATAAAGAAAATGCTGGAGACACTAGTATGTACATATCGGCTAGCCTTAGTTGGTTTTCCATAAATATTCATTCTATGGCATTCACGTGCAGACACACATACCCAAACACAGACACAGACAGATGATATACATACATAGATTGGGTTAGTTGTAAAAATTCTAATGTAGATGGAGAGGGGGGAGTTTCAGTTGTTTGTCGTAAGTTTAATGTGTTTAACTGCTCGAGATGTAGCCCGAATTGGCACATTGAGAAGAAAGATATAGAAAATGGGAACAGTGTGAGCAGGGGGAGTCTGGATTTCATGGCGTATACTTAATGATGCTTTCACTTATTTACTATTTGCCCTTGTCCCACTCAAACCACTAAAAATTTTGTATATCTAACAGAAACGGGAGTAGGAAGCACATAGAAATACTACCAAGCAATTGGTTTTTTTTTTTTTTGTGGGTGGGTTGGTTTGACTACTTTTAAATGTTTTTCCGATTTTAAAATATGAAATCGCCGCAGTCCATGGCATAGTCAAAGTCCTCGCCACCAATATCATCCACGCCCGATGAATGAAAATCAAAGCCACCGATATCGGTGTGATAGACGGCACCGCTACACGACGTATCAATCAGATTCGTGCAATGGGTGGTGGGCAGTGCGTGCAGAGTAAAGGTGTCCTCACACTGTGACCAGGTCAGGCCGCCGCTCCAGACACCGTTCGGCAATGTGGCCCAGCCCCAGCCATGTCCCCAGGGCAGGGCACAGGCCAACGAGGCTTTCGAATCGGGTCTCTTGCTTAATATGGCCACGGCCGCATCGCTCTTGATCAAGGGATTCTGATTGTAATTGTATAGGGTCCTTGGGGTTGTTAATGCCGTCGAAGTGCAACGATGATGGCGACTGCTGCTGCCGTGTGCCGCTGCCTTTCGCTGCTTAACCTCCGATTGGGTGGCCGCTAAACAAAAATTCCACACACATATTAGCAAGGTGCCATAAGGAGACGATGGGACTTCTCGTTATCCTATGTACTTACGTCTAATCCGCACCAGTGGACGGCGAAGTACATTCATTAATTGTGGCTTGTCCACCACAAGCTCGATTTGTGGTGGCGGTGGCAGCGTTTTGGTTATGGCATCAATCCAGTCGCTTACTTCCTGCTCGGACTTGGCCAACATCCAGTAGACCTTTGAACGCTTACGTTGCGAACCCAGGGCAATCAATTGCGAGACATTAACTCCGGCTGGTAATGGAGGTCGCCGTGGTATTTGGCCTGTCCAGTGGGCAATGGCTAGCATTTCAGGGGCCTCCTTTACCAGAATTTTCCCTGAAGGCGAGGAACGACCTGGTTCGGTAAACCAAGCCATGGTTGAGTCATCATAAAGCACTACCCATTCCTCTGCCCAGCGACTCCATAGCATTTGCTCTGTAATCAAAAAGGTTTAATTCTTAGAGTCGAGATATTCTTAGAAGTGTTTGCAAAATGTATTCAAAAGGTGTCCAAACTTTTCAAAAATCTTAACCTTGCATACCTGTATCTTTCTTTTTTTTATTTAAAATTAGCATTAGCACTTTGCAGACTAACTTAAGACCAATTCTGAGCTAGTTTTGGTTATATGTACATCATAATTTTTTTGCAAAAATTAAGCCGAAATTATTTCCAAGACTTTAATAATTTGTTAGCATTTAAAAATTTGTTAAAGTTAAAATTGATCAAAATACGGCTCAAGAAATTCAATGAGTTTGATGAGAAAATTCATTAAAAAAAGGTGCTAAAACTTCTTAAAATCCTTGAGTCGTTTGCCCCAGTAAATATGCTATACTAATGTGAAAATGGGCCTGGTGTTTCCTAATTCCTTCAGTACAAGTTTCTGCGGCAGTTTATGTGCCCCAAAAAGTGTGCTATATATTTTAAAGAATTTTGAAAAATTAACCGGACACGGAAAAACTAATCGACAACCATTTTATATATTTTTTTTTAAATAAATATATTTTAGCGAATTAAACAAAAAATATTATTAAGTCTTGGGGTTGTCTTCTAAAACTGGCTCTATTTTTCACGTTATAAAAAAGTCAATGATAGTCTGATGAAAATGAAAAGTTTTCAACTATACATTTAAGTAGCTTGTTTTGCATAAGTCTTATCTAACTTAAGTTGGATAGAAAGAAATCCGTTTTGAAGCTAAGCAAAACGTAATACGAACAATTATATGACAATGACACATACGCAGCCTTGGCCAAATCATGAGTAATTACACTTGAATGTGGCCCCCAAAAGAAATCTGTAGCCACTTCCTATGGTTACCATGCCGAAGGACTGCTGTGTCATATCGTTAAGCTGCCACTGCTCAACCACTATAGCTGGGAGAGTGCAGTTGTACATATTTCTGCTGACTGGACAAATTGTCACAAGAATTTCCCTTCAATCCCCCCTGCGACAGTGTCTGTGCTCTGCATTTGCTAGTTAGCGTTGATAAGGGTACCTAAAGTATGTGTTCTATATGTATAAGTATGTGTTCGTTTGTTCAACCTTTTGTATATTGTATGATGCCACCGGTGGCCTGTTGTCTCGACAACAAATCCAGAAAGTTGGAATTTTGTTAATAATTTTGTGTACTTACTTTTGTAGCGCAGTAGATAGCCACCTTTGATTTGCTTTGCGCCAGTGCCAGGACCACCAGAACCTGATGATGGGGGTAGAGGGATGGGGGAAAAGAAACATAATAATAAAAAAGGAAATAGGTTAAACTATGCAGAGACATTCGCAAAGCTCATCTAATCCGCATCCGGTATGACACTGCCCACTGGCCATTGCCCAATGTCATAGGATGCCATTAATTGGAAAGGTATGTACGCTAGCCATTCCCTTTGGACCACGGTCTCGGCATTCCACTGTAATCCGACTGAAAACTGAGATTACTGCCCACGCACTGGAGCTGCGAATAGCCAAACCAGGCCAACCCAAAAACACGAATTCGAACCCAAACCCAGACCCAACCCAACAAAATTTAAAACCAAACTGTAGGACACACACGAATGCAAAATGCAAAATGCAAAATGGTGAGAGACATACATGAAATTCTAATATGCATTGCTCTCGGTTTGGGTATTTTGACAGCAGTATAAAAATTGCAGAACAGCAACTCAATTTGTCAGTAGCCCCCTCCCCTCCGCCCCCATTCAACTACTCGTTTGCTCATGGAATATCGTGTGTGGCTCTCATTTCAAATTCATTACCGCCTGGCATCCCATTTATTTGGTCGAGTGCTGAAGCTGATTAAAGGGCAGAGTGCATTCAGCAATGAAGTATGTCGGAGAGGGGTCCAATGGGGAGGGAGGGAAAAATGACACTGCGGTTGACTGAATTAATTATTTTAATAAAGATGCTAAGGATTCTCCAAATCTAAATGCATGCTTATATAAACCTGAACCAGAGTTCATTCTAATATAATTAAATACTCGATCGAGGTAATTTAACCTCTAATTAGAGTAATTAAACGACTCATTAAAAATATAGCATGTATAATTTTAAATCTAAACATAAATATATCTATATTATATTTACGTTATTAATGCAAATTTTAACTGCGCGTGAAATGAAAACTTATTAAAATTAAATTGTCAATCTACAGTTAAGCTAATCCCAGTTGACTTTAGTCTATTTTGTTGCTATTCACTGGCCATTTATTGATTGCCTTTAAAGGAATTACACACATTCTATTGTAGGGACTCTTTGTCCTTATTCAGAATATGTGCAAACTTAAGCTTGATTAATATGTATAGGTCATGTATATTCATTTGATGTGGGGAACAAAGACGTTCGACACGTGCTCATACATTCTATATATTCTCCATTGTTGCCATGACAATCACTGGCACACAATGTCTGGTTCAATTTAAAGGTAAAAACAATCTCTCATGTTTGCATATACATACAATGTACATCTAATTGCTGCAAAAACGTGTGAAAAGATTCTTGAATTGAAATTTCCAATTCCATACCCAATTGATTCTCGAGACCTTTAAATCGATGATGGAGATAGATAGACAGAGGATGGATGAACTGATTATGCTGTGAGTAGCCAGGCGACAATTTCATTTGGCCAACGTTGGCGATAAACTTGTACAGCAATTGAAAAGTGCTCGAGGCATTGGCAGATGAAGGGCGTCGAAAAAGGTTACTTTCTCAACGTTCTAACCCATCCAGCCACCCACAAATAGCTTGGCCTTTTTTCTCTGCCTCTTTTCGTTTCGAAACGAAAACGAAAACGAAACGAATTGCAGACGAAAGCAATAGATTATACAGAAGCAATGTGTCGACAGCGAGACGATGACGTTGCGGATTATAGGAGAATGAGGTCGTCGAAGGATACTGCAATGCTTGTGTAAGACATAGAGCGGACATTATGCATACATATATGTATGTATGTATGTGTCAGTTTGTGTCTGTGTGCGCTGGCCACTTCAGTGCATACACTTGCATTCACATGACAAAGCTGAAATTGCAAGTAGCTGCAACAGACAACATTCTCTGTCCAGAGCGAAGCCAAATACAAGGAGGATACTGCACAACGTAAGGACAAAATACACTGACAGAAAAAACAACAAGCATAGTCTATGATAAACTGACAAAATATTTAAAAATTCAAACACTGGCCTTGAAGGTTTTTAAGTCTAACAAAATATAAAATGACCCAAAAAGTAAGTAAAAAGTTAAGAAATATTTTTTAATCCCTTTGTGACATTTTGCATTTTTCATTTCTAACATTAACATTCCTAGATATTCCATTGAGGGCTTATCTAGTGCTTTGAGCTGACTTTTCTTGAAAACTATTAATATTAAAGACATATAAGGTGGCAAAGAAATTTTTATAAATTTTTTTTATGTAAAGGATATAATCGTAAGAATAATATTTATCAAAACAAATTTTTTCATGTATATATATATACTCGACATATGTATATAGTATGTATACAAAGAGTAGGGGTAACTTTTACATGATTTATGTATACATATACATATATGTATATGTATGTGTGTGTGTGTATGCACATGCCATCAACTAAGGAGACCTGAGAAGAACTGCAAGCTGAAACTTGTGACCCGACACGAGGACTGGGAATCTTATTCTCCATGTTTTTGGCCTGTCAACGTTGTCGTTGGCTTTAATTCACTTTCAGTGAGACACACACACACACAGAGAGAGAGAGAGAGAGAGAGACAGACTGACTCGTCACCGTAGACCGTTTAATGAGTAGGATGTGGGCGATGTGTTGTCTCTACTTAATGATTTAATGCAATGTACGTGTGGTCTGGGGCTTCTGGATGTGGGGCGTGGCAAGAATAATGCAACCGCATTCTGAATTCCGCTTGATAAGTTGATCCCGGGGTGTGGATGTTGATTGCAACTGTGTGTATGTGTGAGTGTGTGTGTGTGTGGGTGGTTGGGTGATTGTTGGTGGCACATAACGAGCAGGTCAACATTGCGACCGCCATGACCAGAGAAAGCAAGAGCGAGAGAAGTAAGTATGGAGAAAGTGAAAAGTGAGAGTGGGGCAAAAAAGAGAGAGACAAAACGAGAGAGAGAGTGGGGCAGACTGATATATACTGACGGCTGCTGCTGCGCCTGTGTGCGAATTCATTGAGAAAAATAGGCAAAGGCAAAAAACGAGTTCAAGGGTTTTCCGCCAAATGAGGACAAGCCGCCTGCGTTTTCTTGTGTTTTTTTTTTTGTGGGTTATTTTTTTTAAGGGCTGTGGCTCTCGGCTCGGCACAGTTTTGCCTCATACTTACCCGAGGCCTGAGGCTGCTGCAATTGCATTTGGTGTGGATGCTGCATAAAGGAGAACTCCGTATCGTTGCTCCTGGACTTTACTTTGGTGCACATGGAGAACATTTTGTTGTGTGTGGGGTATCTTAATTGGCGTTTTTGGTTTACTAATATTTAGGTATGTATATATGTATTATGGCAGCTTTTTTGTCTTTTTGTATGGCGTCGTCCTTAGTTCCAGTTAATGAAAGGAGAGTGATGTCAGCATCAGTTTTGCAGAGTATAAAGACGCCTTATCAATACATAAAACACTAAACGAACACACACACACACACACATGCAGACACGCACACACACGCACTCACACACACACACAATGATATTGGCACACGAGTGTTAACTGCTTTCGCTTTCCTTTTTGGCCGCAAGAGATGTGTGTGTTTTTTTTTTTGGGTTGTTGATTTCTCTTTCCGCCAGCAACGCCTTTTTTTGTTGTTGTTCTGGGTATGATGGATGCTTCAATCTTAATGAATCTTAGCAATGGAGATGGAAGTGAAACTGGTCTGTAAATGACATTGACGTAGTTAATTAGATTTCCAATTGTTCACGGCACAGGGGCCCATTCAGTTGTGGGTAGGAGCCAAAATATCCATGCTCTGTCCGGCACATGGATTGCAATGGTTAATGTGAATGTAAATTAATATGGGATGGGTAGATGGGTCCTGCCGCCTGCCACTCAATCACAGTTTGGACAGTTGAATAATGAATCGAATTCGGTTACAGTTGTTTGTTGTTGTCGTCTCTATCTCAATTAAACTTTGGGTTTTTATTTTTTTCTCTGTTTCCTCTTCGTCTTGTATTCTGTTTTTTTTTTTTTTGTTTTTTTTATTTGGTGGCTTGCTGCTCCTGCGGATGTGTGTGATTCTGTGGACTTTTGTGGATGAAATGGCAGCAATGGCAATTGTTATCCGTTGGCACACCTCTGCTTGGATAGACGGCCGAAACTCGACTGAAATTGAAATGATGGCAGCCGAAAGGATGCCGTAACTCGTAGCAGGCATTCGTTTTTTAGCCGAAGCTTCCAAAATGCCGAAAGCTTTTCGTTTAGGACTAGGACAACTTATTGGCGGCAGACACAGACGCTGGCTGGTGGCTGGTGGCGGGCGGCATCTGCCTCTGCTCCTGCAACCGCTTCTGCTACTGCTGCTGTTTTTGGTGTCCTTCAATGTCCTGGCGGCAAACGAACCCGCCAACAGATGACAGGCAGCGACGACAACGTTTCTTACTTTCGTTTTGAGCTTTTCTTTTCTTTTTTTTTACAATCTCTCTCGTTTTTGTTTTTTGTTGTATCCCTGATGTTTGGGTCCTGGTTTTGGGTTGTCTTCAGTTTTGTGTCGTTTCACGACTCCATTGTGGGGAGGGAGACGGGAACCGAGGCAGACAAGCTGCTGGCAACATCTGCTCAGCCCAGTGATAATCGGTTATAATGCCTTGTACCACTATTCAAATGGGCGGCAAGTAAATAAACAGTACTTAGTACACTTTGAACACTTGCCGAACTCAATTTTTTGGGTCGAACCGCAGCTGTCACTAGAATGCCATCTGACACACATACATAAGATGGCTCAAGGAGAGGTACCTAGTAAATATGACCTAAATTAAGAGATTTCTGCACGACTCGAAAGTGAATTAATTAACTTAATTTGATTCCAAGTATACTCTGAAAGTTGTCCAAGACTAAACTAGATGACAACAAAAAAAAAAAACAAATTTCAAATGCTTTTAAAATGCTTTATGTATGTGGACAAAAGAAAATTAAATCATGTTAGGTGGAGAGGGTTTAGAGAGGTTTAGCACATTTCTTCTTTTTGAACTTATTTTGTTGTTATCTCAGCTTTCTCCATTTATTTTTACAGGTACATTTAATTATACATATGTCCTTATTTTCGACTGGACCAACTTGCTAAAAGTTTATTTAAAAGTTCAGTTTTTTAGTTACATTTAATTAATCTTTTCGTTTCAAACAGAGATTTTTGTGTGCAATTTTTTAGTCTTTTGGCCTGACACCATTTTTTACTTTTTATTGAATTACGAACGAAAGTGAATTTACTTCCGCTCACTGATCGGAAAGTATCCTGAAACTAAAATCTGGTATAGCATGTCGTGGCATTGTTATCATTTTCTCAGTTGCTTATCCGATCAAAAATTGATGTTTGATGCTAAGGAAAAGCAAAACATATTCTCTTTATATATAATTTGAATTAAAAACACTGAACACTTTTAATAATCGACACCTCTTAACGAGCATTAATATAATATCTAAATATCTACTTAGTCGCTGCCCATTAAGAGAGTTTCCATTGTAAAAAGAAACAATTTATTTGCAATTTATTTAACTGATTTATAATTATATTTTTGTTTTCGAATTTGCGAAATCAAAAAAAATTATTTTTTTAGATTTTAGACACGTTGTTTTCGAATAAATTCACATTTGTTTCTCATATAAATAAACCTAATATTTGTCTCTTTAAACAATTTAAAGCAATCAATTTCAATACTTTTAAATAGAAAGAAATAACTCCAGTTCAAGTCGGGACTTGTAATAAGGCAATACTGATAGGTAGTTCCATCGGGGTTAATGAAAAGAATCTTGAGCCTTGCAAGTAAATAAAGTCCTTGCCAAAAGCAAAACCAACTTAGAATAGAACCAAAATCGTTTACTACTTAATTTTTTATAATAATTTTCTGTATATTTTCAATTTAATGACTAAATATGCAATTTCAGTTTCCTAAATTTTCAAGTGATATTGCTAATTACTAATGCGCTTATTTTTCCGATTTCACATCGCTAAAAGTTGCATTATACATTAACAATTATAAATACATATGTTGATTATTAAATGACATTGTGAATTTCACTTGTTGATGTAGTTAAATCACTTGCAGCGTTTTCTAAATCTTTAATAATCGTATAGAGTATATTAACTGTGTGACCTAGAAAACAATTTTTGTGTATTCAGTGTATAGGGATTCATGGACAGAGATCTTACAATAAACAAGCAGCACTATCAAAGCTTCACCTGAAAGCACTTAGCATCCATCCACATCCTCCCCAAAGATTGCCGCTTTCATTGCCGGGCATATCGTAGTCATCTGTCGGGTTCACATGGGTCGATGTTGATGTTGATGTTGATGTCGATGTTGACGTTGGTTTAGTTTTCGTTCGTGCTTTTGCATGTAAAACCAACCTGAAATCACTTAATCAGTTTATGCAGCAAAAATGCTTTAGAAGGTGGGAGAGGAGGGGTTTTGTGGACGGGTCTGGTTAGAGGACGACAACAAAGGAGCACAAATGGTGCCTGCTGTTCCAGCTCACTCCCTCTCACTCTCCCTTTCCATTGAAACGTAATGCCTTTGTAAGTGGCATTAATTTGATGCCACTGCCATTGCTATTGCTTGGTACTGGGTCCTGATTTTCTTTACTGCAATAATAAATCAATTTTAAGTTCATTTCTTATATGACAGAGAGTGTTGGGTTGGTTTGTGTTGTCGCGGTAGAGAGCTCCAAGGTCTGGGCGTTTTCACTTTCGGTTTCCAATTACAACACACACACACACACACACACACACACACACACACTCGCACTCGCTCTGCAAAGCACACGCATATAAATATGTTTGTGTGTATGTGTACATATGAGAATTTAAAGTGCGGCCTGGTTGTAGGGTTTGCGTCCTAGTATTAGGACATCATCAGATAGATAGATAGATCCAGCCCACGCCCATACTCCTGACCGTGACACAATTTTGTTGGTTGGGCCAAATAGCAACAGCGTCCAGCATATTTTTACTTGTTGGGTACATAACAGCGACCTGCTCTATATTTTCTAAAATCCAATTCGAGCAAAACAACATCACCAAATATTTTCCCTTACCAAGGGTAAAAGGATAATGGGGTCAACATATTGTATTTTTACTTTCAATTGATTTACTTTCTCAGCTGCGATTATCAGGGGTTTTATTATCAATTTTTGTGATTTGATTTAAGGCTCTACCTTGTACAATACAATACAATACAATGATATATTACATTTTCTTTTTCCTTTTGGTGTGTCTTGTGTGTTCGTGTGTGTGTAGGAGTGAGGGACATAACAACAGATTGCCTTATAGCCTTGTAAAAGTTTCCTTAACTTTACCCGCAGTTGGGTAATTAACATTTTGATGAACAAATTTATGCACCGTGAAAACGACTTGCAAAACTTTGTTAGCCGTTTTTATTTTTTTTTTCTAAGATGTGAAAATTATTAATACAAAGAAATGAAAAATGGAAACCTTAAAGAGTTAGGGGTGTAGCTAACACTGAGAAATATGTATGTATGTATATATATATATACATATATAGATATCCACCCAAATTAAGGGCGAATGTTTTTTTTTTTTTTTTGGAACAATTGTACACAATTGATATAAATATATCAATATATTGCATATATGCAATCTAAAGGCCATAATTACATACAAATATGTTGCTTAGTTTAATAAAAATTAGGTACATACATATACAGTTCTTTACTATAACATGTTACAAAGTTGGTTTGTTTTGTTTTGCTGTTTTTTTTTTGTTGTTTCTTTTCCTTTTGTTTTGTATTTTATTTAAGGAAGATGTAACATCTTCTCTCATTCTCTTTGATTCTTTTTCGTGCTGCAGCACGGCTCCAACTAACATTCGCTAAAAGCCAAAAATTATTCTACTGTGGTTTCTTTTTCTTTTCTTTTGATTTCTTTTGGTTGTTCAATCGCGTAATACTCAAAATGTGTTTGGGGGGAGAAGAAATTTAAAAACTAAATGAGAGGGTGAGAATTTTCTTTTTTTTTTTGTTTTGGAGTTTCGTTTTCGCTAAGGACACAAAGTGCATAACATTTAAATGTCGTGTGGTTGACATATTAAAAAAGAAAGAAGAAAAAAACAAATAAAAATTAAAGAAAAAATACAAAAAAAAAGGGACGAAGAGAATAAAGTAAAACTAGATGACGAGTAATGTAAAATCGTGGTGGCTTCCACTTCCGGTTCCGTTTAGTTTTGTAAAGCGGCGCGCAGCAGGCTGTCCAATGTAAACTGAATGGTGCCACTGGCAGTTGCCTGTAAAACGGATGGCGGCTTGGGCAATGCCGGAAACTTGCTTGTGGGTGGTCCTGTCGCTTCTGTGATGTTGCTGGTGCTGCTTAGGCATTCCCTTTCAGTGGTCAGCAATGGCGTCGTCGTCGTCGTCGGCGCCTGTGATTCCTCTTGCTCTGGCACAGGGACCGATGCTGAACTTTTCTCTGATGGTGGGGGGCAAACAGCCGGGTGATGAGGACTTTCCTTGCCATTGGGCTGCAATTGGGCATCATTTTCCTCTTTGGATTCAACAGACACATCCTGCTGCATTTGTTGTTGTTGCTGCTGTTGTTGCTGTGCAATCGCCGTATTGACCTTGTTCCACAGGTTGCTGATGACCGCGGTATCCTTGCCAGCTGCTGCCGTTCGCTTGGCAATCTTTTCAATAAAACTCTCCGGCTCCGTTACCACATTTGGCTGGGATTGCTGATCACTTTCGGTACGTGTGTAGGATGTGAGACGCGGACGTATCTGGGGACGTTCTGCAGGCAACTCTGGTAAGGTGGCGGATACGGCGCGTCCCTGACTTACAAGCTCTAGCATAATACGACGCGTTATGCCTTGTACCAGATGTTTCTTTTCTTCAGTTATATCTTCCCATATTTTTGGCTTATTCTCATCATTTGAGGGAGCAGGACGACGGAGCTTAGCTCTCATATTCTCAACCGCTGGAGTCGTGCTAGGCTGCTGCTGCTGTTGTTGTTGTTGTGGTTGCTGTTGTGGTTGCTGTTGTTGTTGTTCTTGTTGTTGTTGTGACCCAGAAGCATCTGCCTTGAAACTGGGAATGTCATAGACAAAGTCCTTGTTGACTGCCTTTACCCGCCTGCGTATGGGTCGTTTCTCTGCCGTCTGTTCACCAGATTCGGGAGAGATTTGGGATCGCGACTTGCGACGCTTTTTGCTCGGTGTGGACTCTATAGGTTCCGTATCAGGTTCTTCTTTGATAACAACTTCTTCCAAAATGGGACCTGTCTCAGTTAAAGTCTTGGAACGCTTTGCCCGCTTCTCAGAAGCTTTTGGTGTTGTTTTGATCTCAGTTGCCGAAGATGATCCCTCTGGTTGGTCATTGCTTTGCGCATCCAAGAGCACAATATCGCCATCCACATCGTCACGAGAGTACTCACACTCATGCGTCGACACATACTTCTCTGTAAGCATCTCACGATCTCCATCGATTTTGTGGATGAAACCCAAATGATTGATGATATCATAGCGCCGAAAAGCACGATAATCGCACAAAGTGCAACCAAATCGACGGGCTCGATAGTGGAACATGGATATGTGCCGACGTAAGTTGCCGAGGGCGTTGAACTGCTTGTGACAGATCTTACAACGGCAACGCATCTGTTTCTCTATCGGCACAATTCGTTTCTTTTTGCCCTTAACTTTACTGATGCTCTCCTCGGCAAGGGGCTCTGGATCGGGCTCCCGACCTTCGTCTTCATCTTCGCTATTGGAGGCCTCATCGCTGGCCGAGTCGGTCTCGTTTTGCAATTGCAACTTGTCCAGCGAAACTGTCTGCAGTCCAGCTGCAAAGGATTCACTTTTTTCGGCAAGATCGGCAAACATTTCATTTAGAGCATTTGAATCCGATTCGCAGGCTTCCTCCAGCGATGGGTCTAGTTTTATATTGTCCAGATCGAGCGTTGATTCAGCTGCATTTGCTGGATCAGATTCATCATTCTGGTCTAAACTGGAAGCATTGCTGCTATTCTGTTTTAGTTTCAATCCTTTTACATTGGGAGCTGGCTTGGCCAGAGCTTCCTGTTTGGCCCGACAGTTTAGTAAATGGGTAGACAATGCAGCCCGTCGCTCAAATGATTTCTCACAGTAAATACACAGGGACATTATCTTTCGCTGTTCTCTGCCCTCAATCACCTGCTCTGGTACATGGCCCACCACATCATCTGATAACTGCAGACGCTTGAGCTCGCGGCTTGGACCCTTGGGTTGTATGTCGCCCTGTTGCACACGACGCTTTAGGATCGTATTGCGCATCATTCGAATCCGCCTCGTGGGTTTCCTGTGTATAGAGGAGAAAATAGAGAATTAATTGACATTAAATGGGCAAAAGTGAGACGTAAATTGAAACGAGGGGTAAACAAATTGAAAATTAATCTTATTAAATACATACAAATAAATCTATAGGAGTTGGACTTAGGACTGATCCAATCACAAGAGTTTCGAGAAAACTTTTATTTATTTATTGACAGAGTAAACAGTAAAATTTTTTTGTCCACAGAACCAACGACTAGAACTAATCAAAACTGGATTTATGCGGAAGATTCATTGGTTCTCAGAAAGTTTAGAAAACCAAAAGGTTAAATTGATATTAACCTACTAAAGTTAAATGCTTTTGAAGATTTTCATTAAACTCTATAAGTTAGCATTAATATTCCCATGGAATATATTTTTACAAGCCTTAGTTTTACATACTTGTGATCCTTTGAAAGATGTCGTATTACGGCTGCTGCTTGCAGGAAAGTCAATGAACACGCTGGACACTGAAAAACGAAAGCCGATGACGAATGATGCTTCTGGATGTGCAACTCGAGAGTTTTGTGCGTCTGAAATGTAAGGTTGCCTGAAATGGAAGAACATTCAGTTATACCAATTTCCAGAGCCTACTCGGCAAAAGCATTTCATTCCCTTACAAATCTCACAGAATATACTGGTCTCAGCGTCATCGCTAATTGACTGTTCACCATTTTCACCCGAATCGCTACCGCCGGATCGACGTTCTACTTTATGGTTGGTATGATGACTCACAACGGCCTTGCCATCTGGTCCAACAACAGTGTCTTCGGGATTGAGCATGAGATGAACTTCATTGACCTCCGTCTTTATGCTATCGTCGTGATCGACTTTGATGGTCTGATATACAGCCTGGCTAGATGTGGGCACTGGCTCCAGCTGAAGAACTGTGGGCGATGAACGCATTGCTGTTGTGGCTTTCTCCCGCCGCAGGCGTTCAATGACACCGCTTAGATCACGTATACCGCCACGTATGGGCCGTGCCTCACGGGGTACCGGGGAGCAGCCGGTGCTACGACTGCGGAGCATATACTCAATATCCTGTGTCGATGGGCCACTACCGCTGCCTCCGCCTCCGCTTTGAATTATCATTGTGGAGTTCTGATCCTAAAATAAATGAAAATTTATGAGCATAGTTTTGGTGTAAGTTCAATGCGAGATTTCTTAATTCTTGTTCTTTACTGATCCAAACTCACTGTGTATCCGCCATTCTGACTGGCTGAGCGGGCGCTAATGCAGCAGAAGACACGCTTGTGGCTGATGAAATTCGCCAAACTGCGAAACATATTCCGACACACATTGCATTCGTAGATAAGGCTGCATTCTTGGCTGAGCAAACGTCGCACCTGGAATGGAAAAGATGGCTTTACTTTGGGAAAATCAACCACACAGTAAATCCACACATTCAAGCTCATCCGTGTGTGGTTTATAGTTTCCTTTAGATAGTTAAAAAAAAAAATCAAATCTAGGAATCTAGCTTGGAAAACGCCATTCATTGTCAAAGGTGCGTCACGTAGGCACACTAACACATCATCATGAACATCATGATATATCGATTCCTTACCTCATTAGTGCCATCCTCGTAGGCACGACGAGCCTCCTCGAATCCAGCGTATGCCGTTGTTAACGGACGCTGGAGCAAGCTAATATCGCTATTGTCAACATTATGCTTATCTGTCCTTGTCCCAGTGCTCTGCATCTGGTTTTGGTTCGTTATGGCGAGTTTGAAAGTATCCGAGTTGCAACGTGAGCTACGTTTTTTCATTATTAGATATTACAATTACTTTTGCTCGCCACCGGGGCGAATTACTTTTAATTAAACAAAACAACTTTAATTTGCACTTTGTTTTTTGGTCCTGTTTTGGATCTTAGCTCCAAATGAATAATTACAGATTGTTTGTCTTTCAATTGGACTCACGCCTACATCTTGCGATTTCATATTCCCATTCCCGGATATTTCCCCAATATTCATGGATAATTGCCACCACTATTTTCGGATAAAGCGGCAACTAACGATGAAAAAGTGAAAAAATACTAAAGTTAATTATTACGCAGATACATCTTTGGTAAAATGCCTGGAAAAAAAACATCTGCACAACGACCTGAAAATACTCTATACGGTCTATTAAGTTAATTATATTTATTCATTATGCTTATTTAGTTTTTCATTTTAAAAATATAGTTCATTTGCTTGTAGACAATATTTGGTCACTCTAAAAAATGTGAAAAAGTATTTTCCTTTTTTTCTTCTTATGTATGTATACGACTTTTTAATTTTTTAAAGTATTTGCTGATGCACTTTTCTTTAGCTATTCATAAACCAAAAAGAATCATTAAAAAAATAAAACTAACCTTGGGCCTGAGCTGCTGCTACCAGGAATGTATTTTTATAAAAAAAATGTGTAAAGCGATTCAAAAATAGCGCCAAGCATTTAATGTTTGTTACGTTTATACGCTTGCGCATATTGCGATATTTAGAAACTGTTGCATGGACAATTTAATCCGAATATTATTATACTTACAATATTTGAAGATCTCTTTAAGTTTTTTCATGTCAGGAAACATTAATTTTCCTCTCGACAACATTTAACCAAAAAAAAATACAACAAAAAAATGTCAAGTTTAATTGATAAATTGGTTCCAATTACCTAAACTAAAATTTTCGAAATGGGAATTTTTAGATTTTAATTGTAATAATAAAAAATACTTTTAGTTGTTGACTTTTCATATACGTATTTTGAAATTTTTATTTTACGCTTAAGCTTGCAGAAGATTTTTCGGTTGACATTAGGGTTTTCTTTTTAATTTTTCTGTTTATTTTTGTTGTTCTAGAACAATGTCTTTATTTAATTGGTTTAACTAATGCTAAGTACAATTTCATTTAGTGATTTCGCAAATGGAATTGATTTCTTGTTAAATCGTAAAAAGCGCTTGTCATAAAATAAAATGGAATAATATATCAATTTGCACTGTTGTTTACCATAGTTTAGCTGTTTCGGTATTTGATATATAATATATGTAATGTATTTATGTCTATTCCGTTTTCAGAACTCAATTGCTAAATATATTCGTACATTGATGTATATATGTATATATATATATATATATGTGTATACAGTTATTCTCATTGATTTTTAGGGTTTCATCTTTGGAATTTCATAGTAAATAAACTACATACATATACATAGCACATTTATTTTGACATTTAATTAAAGTTATGAAAAATATTTAATATTATATATATTTTTCTGTCTGTTTTTGTGTTGGATGTGAGTGTAAATAGCGTGTAGCTCAAATGTGGTTCCTTTTTCATTATATTATAATAGATATTTTTATTTTTTCTTGAAGCAGGAAACTACAATTATGGATTTTCGATCTGCGATTGGCTTGAATACTTATATTTGAGGCTTTATAAATATATTCTCTTGTATTTTAGTTTTATATATGTCTTTAATGTTTACTTGTCTTTCGGTATTGTATGCAGTTCACAATTCTATGCCAGCAACTGAAGCGTTTCTGATAAACATCCGCCATTTGCACTTTCTGTTAGTGATTTGGTTTTTTATTGTTATAATTTATAATAGGTAATAATTCATTTATTACGAGTAAATTTGTATAAAGGTTAAGGTAATGCGTTTATCTTTAGTAAGGCACTAGTTACACATACCGCACACTTACATACAAGTTCATAAACCTCCTCAATGGGAATGGAGGAACCCTGAACTCGATCTTGGTGCTTAACGTGCAACTACTGACTACGACATACAAATACAATGCTCTTTACATACATAATTCCTTTTACATTCAAATATATAATATACTATGTATATACTGGCTGCCGCCATACCATACACAAATCCTTGACGTCCTGTCGTCCTTCAACAACATTTAATCTCTGTATTCCGTACAATTTCTTAAAGCTTACGTGCATTTTAGCGTTTATATTGTATTCAATCGGTTTTAATACTCTTGTTAGCGCGCTACTACAAACTCAACTAATCTTTGCTGCCTACTAAAGATAGTATGTAGTTTTATCTGTGGGTCTGATGTGGAGTGGGGAAAGGAGAGCCATTGGTACTGTACGAAGCAACTGCGTCAACTTAACAGATTCTGGCTACGATTCAAATATGTGAATGGTTGTTGTTGGTTGCGTGGTTGTTGTTTAGTTCTTGAGTGTTTAAATATGTATTACATAATAATTGTCTGTTTGTCTCGCGGTAGTTAAAATGTCTAACCTATAAATACAATCAATTTTATATATATATATTTATTTTAGCATAATCGGGATTGGGAGAGACAGAGAAATAGAAAGAGTTTTTATGGTTAGCGCTTGGGTTGTTCTAAGTAATCAGACTATAAACTAGTTTTTGTTTTTAACATTTACATGACAACTACATACGTACAATACATACAAAGTTTAAAATGCAACTGCAAAGCCCCCCAACCCAATGCCCAGGGGCTGGCAGGGAGAAATTTTGTATTTTTGTTTCCGTTATATGTATGTTAAAAATTGTATATATCAAAATCTTGTTCATGTTTTTTGTTATTAAGTGAATATGTCTCGATTTGGGGTGTATGGGTGGGGCTGTGTTAGGGGATGCGCGAAAAGGAAGGCTGTGTATAGTATTTTAATCTATATATTGCAGTTGCTTTGATTCCTTGTCTGTGTTTGTGTGTGTTTGTGTCTGGAATTCATGCATAGCAGAGCTAATAACCAAGTGCAGGATGTCATTTTATATGTATGTATATTGGTTTCTCTAGTAATTTTCTTTCACAAATTGGGTTTGCTTGAACTTAATTGGGCATACATTCATTCGATACTGATTAGACAATTAAAGGATGCTTGGCTTAAAATTTAAAATTTTTGTTTTATCATACACTTCCAATGAAAATAATACGTATATATAAAAAAAAAACACTTTCACTTTATTATAATATTCGACACAGTTCAAAAATTTTACAATGACTTGTTTTGGTTTCAATTTTAGGTTAATCTATAATATGTATAAATGTATGTAATTGTGTATGTGGTTGTATGTAGTGAAAGGTATGAGAAAAGTTTTCAATTATGTGTGATGCTCTGTTATTGCTTCTTCATTTTATGTATGTCATGTACCATGAGATTCGTTGACATTCTACCTAAATATTAACTCAATCCATATATATGTATGTATATATATAAATCATAAAATCATTATGGATTTTTCGTTCCATAAACTAAAACAAATAATTGACAAAAATGTACACTTAAAATCATAATATAGTGGGTATGGTATGAATTGAACTTAAAAAACTTATCGAGCAAAACGAATTTGGGTTGGAGGGATTTCAACGTGAACGTAAATTACAATTATGTCGAACATAAGGATTATTTATATAAAAGAAAATCAGACATAATAGTTTTATATATATTTCATATGATACATAAGGCCTTAGCACGGGGCAATAGAGTTTTAGTTAAATGCTTAAAAATTAGGAGGCTCATCGTCATACAAAAAGCTGCTAATGTTAAAGCCAAAACTAGCTGAGATTAGATATATTCATTTCGAGCTGCGTGTTTGTGTGGGTGAATGTGAGCGTGCCTCAATGTGTTTGGAGGCGTGTTTTTTTGTGACGCGCATATTATAATACAGACACAGTTTTCTTTTGATTTTGTCTTTTGTTTTTGTGGGAGAGGATATAAACAATATGTTGCGAATTGTTATCCATATTAAAAACAAATGTTGTTCTTGATGTATTCGTTTTCTGTTTTTTTGTTTGTAGACGACTGTTGTTGTTGCTGTAGTGGTTGTTGTTTGTTGAGTTTCGATTTACATTAATGAATGCGTTTAAGTTTAGTTCAAGAACTTTGCTACTGTTATCATTATGAGGTTGGCCAAGGTGATGCAAATGCTTGATTCTGTCAGATAGCTACCTCCGCTCACAACCACATCTTTCTCCTCGAGCAATGGATAATCGATGACATGAATAATGCCATTGGTGCATTCAACATCAGGCCTATAGACATTGATCTTCTTATAGTTCCATGTGATCACATAGCCTACAAGAGAAAATACGAAAGTTATTATTATGGCTTTTGCTTCAAAGTGTTTTGAATGAAGAAGTTTTCGTTTTATATGTGATGTGACAATTTGTTATTTGTGGCATGAGTGGTGCAATGGTTTTGGCTAACTGCAGCACTTACCAGTCCATTCGTGACTAGCATACTCATCATGTAGATCTATTAATTTTAAGTTAGTATTTTTTTTTTTTTTGGTTAGCCGCAAGACAGAAAATTTGGAAAAATTGGTTAAAAAGATTGGTTAAAGAATTGTTAAGCCAATAACCACAGAATTTGTATCGAAAATTATAAGCACTTGAACAATTAAGACGCATTCCGAAAAAATGTTACGCAAAATACTTACGACCGGCCTCCTCATCGACCCTTATCTTAAGCGAGTCACGGAAAGTAGGTAAAACAACATTGTCCGTCTGCTGTGACATTTTTACCAGATCCGCCATGGTGAATACGCGATCCGCAATAGCCAAATGACGTTCTAAGATGGCCTTCGACTAAGAGAGATAAAAGCCTTAGTTATGTTTAAAATAAAAGTTAAATGCTTAAATTACTCACGTGATAGGCAAAATCACGCATGAATAGCTTCTTGTGGGCCGAAGGAGAATCCAATTCAGTCTTCTGCCAGCCCTTGTCACGGGGCACAAAGAAGGTAAAACGGCGCTGGGTGTTGTTTAGCTGATCGTTAAAGTTCGAAAACTGTCCCATTTTGTAGGTATCACTGTGACAGAGACAGAAAGAGAGGGGATGCCTTAGACACATTAAATTTAAAATGAATATGAATCACTTACCTCATCATGGGATCTGATTCTAATTTTCCTAACACTGTTGTATGGGGTACTCCCAAAACGCGATCAATAATATGTACAAAACCATTTGTCTGAGCAACATCTGCCTGGACAATTGTGGCATTAACACCACCACCCTCAACAGTTATGTGGGCATCGGCGCCATCTCCTTGGACATTGAAATATAGGAACGTATGATTGTTGAGTGTGGGCACTTGAGCAATCTATCGAATAAAAGAATCCCATGGTTAAAAAACATTTACTTAAAGAAAAAAAACTCAAAGTATTCACCAAATTGGCATTCTTTTGCCTAATTTTCTCGACATTCAAACGATCTTTAATGATGTGCATATTCAAAATTTCACTCATCTTTTTGCGATCTCTGCAAGGATATGAAAATAAGAATGACGTTACGTACTGGTAAATAGTATAAATTCGGAGACAATTTACCTAAGAATGTTGTTGACCGATGTGGCATTCCAGGCCTCATTGCTTGGTGCCAGAATAGTCACCTCAGACAGATTGTTGATATCATCGAGAACTGCGCCGCCATTGTCCATGATAACCTCATGGAATTTACGCAAAGCTCCATTCTCCGAATCCTCCTTCAAAAAAGGAAAGCACAAATATATATCAATTAAGGACGCTCTCAACAAAGAAAAGTAAAACAAATTGGCATTTAAAAAAAAAAAACAGAAAAATATTTTTATTGGGAACGCTGAAGCAATGTTGTTGTTGATTGTTTAGTTCTTTTGCTATACGAAATTTCCAGTGTATGAGGACAAAGACATATAAAACAGTGACAACATTTATTCGAATTTGTTTAAACAAAAAAAAATAAAAATTACCAATTAAGGTATGCAAAACAATAAAGGGTGAGAAGATGAGGTTAATGTAAAATGTTGCGAAGATCTTGATAAGATTTGTAACCAACCAATGATTGCAACATAATGTTTACTCTATTTTCTTTTTTTTAGATGATTGCAACTTTTGGGATAGAGAGAGGCGGTGGTGGTGATTGTGGTGCGGTGAGAGCGAATGCTTAAACATTTACTTACGTTTATAAACTAAACCGTTATATGTTGTAGTAGTAGAAGAACAATTGGAAGTGTGAAGAGAAGAAGAACAGAGGCAACAAATTGCAAACAAAATGTTTGTTGTTGTTTTACAATTTATAATAATTATTAATTTATTTTTAGTTCCGCGCACAAATTCCGCCAGAGGATGTGGTCAAATATAAATTGTTTGAAATGAGGCACAAGGGAAATAAAGTTTTTATTCATAGTTTTGCTGTTCATGTTGTCAATATTTAATTAATATTTAATTACGGAACTCTTTTTTAAATGCAATCTTACGCTATTTTATTCTGGCGTGCACTTTTTTTTCTTTCTTTTATGCCTCCCGCAAATAACAGCTACAACAAATTACAAACCTCAGAATTGTTTTATGCAATTAAAGCAAATAAAGCACAAAAAAAGCACTACACAAAATGCAGCCAATTCAATTCTAATCTAATTGGTTAAGCCTTTCGAGAAAATTTGGGAAATTTTTTGAAGCAACTACATTTTTATTTTTCGGCTCATGCTCATATTATTTGATTATAATCTAGATTTGAATGTATATTCATGCACAAAATTAGAATGAATAGATCATTAACGAATGAAAGAAAATATATAGATTTAGATATTAATGGTTGTTGTTACCTTGAACGACTGGATTTATATAGAGATTGTACAAATTGGTTTTTGAATCAATTTCAGTTCAGGTGCATCGTATAAATGTATTGAGCCATTTTGGTAAATATATTTTTTTTTTGGCAAGTACCAGTACAGAAGATAATGGAGAAAAAATAAATAAAAACACGATCAGTCACAGGATTAGTCATTTTATAGCTAATAGGTAAAAGTCGACAAATAAAAAAACACAAAAGGTATACAACGAAACAACTCTACGAGAAAAAAAACAAAAACAGTTGAGAGCAATTTCCAAAAAATGAAAAACGATATGAGGAACGGCGACCAAGTGAGTGTATGTATGTATGCCCATGAGGAGGGGGACGGGGAGGGGGTTAAGGATAAAGGTTAAAGCTATAGTTACAATCAGATCAAAGCATGCCGACGACTGAGCGAACGAGCGAGCGAGTGAACGAAACGATCTGGCGAGTTCTTTGAGTTGAGATGACAGAGATAGGCAGGGAGCAGGGAACACTGCCAATATAATGACTGATTCCGATTAGTTCTGCTGCATTTAAGGGTATGTATGTATGTATATAGGATAACCAATTCAGTACATTCAATATATGTATGGTAATGAATAAAGTTTTCGATTCTCATATGTCTTAATGACCTAGACAATATGTATGTATGTATGTATATAGGATAACCAATTCAGTACATTCAATATATGTTTGGTAATGAATAAAGTTTTCGATTCTCATATGTCTGAATGACCTAGACTGGGAGGCAACAAAATGACTGTTTATTTTTTTGCCAATTTCTATGATGATATCAAATTTTGTTGATCGAATATGAGCGCAATGCCCTCATTTTATGCCCACAGACAAAAAAGATTCATGTCATGAATGAACATTCAAAGAGACAGTGAGAGATAGAGCGAGAATTTTTTATAGAGAAATTTGATTTGGTAGTTTACATAGAATATACATTGAATAGCTATAATACATAGCTTGAATCATTTTTTTTTTCGGTTTGGTTTTTTTTTTTTTGGTTGGTTTGGCAATACTTACATTACACCCAAAATTTTTTTAAAATAAAATTTATATTTTAAAAATTATTTTAAAATAAAATTTTTTCTTTTGATTTTACATGGAACCGAATTGATAAAAATTTTAGATTTTTATTTTTAGGCCAGATATGTTTGGCTTTTTTTCCTTTTTTTAATTAGAATTCAGTTCTAAGTAAAATCAGACTCTGGGCTTGAATTACAGTTTATTTAGATAGGTAAAAGCATCCTAATTCAAGGAGTATTTTTTGTTGTTGTGCATTTTTGGTTGTTGTCGTTTGTTGCTGTTTGACTTTGCATTAATTAAGTCGTCTGGGAAACTTAAGCAACAGATAGTAACTATTGCATTTTCATCGATATAGAACGACTCAGCTAAATGCAAAGAAAAGTGTCATCTCATGTAGGCGTGAATGTGTGTTTGGGTGTGATTGTATTTCTTGGTGCGTGACTAGCCAATAGAAATGCCAAGCCTTATCACAAGCTAATGGCACTATCTATGTAGGTTTTGGTGTGAGTGTCTAAGTGTCTGGCCAATCCCTTATTGTTAAATGCATTCTTACCTGTAAAAATTGTGTGACTGTTGAATCGATGATCATCAAGGGACGCTGAATTAAATGGACTACACCGTTCTTAACTGGAATATTGGCCTTTACAATTTCGGCCAGGACGACACCACTAGGATGCTTGGCATCGCCAATAAGCGTATTAGACTTGAAATACACTGAAAGTAATACGAGTTAGTAAATTTGAGGATATTCTCTAATAATTTGTCATTACTTTTGCCATCCTTTTGCTTGAAAAAGCTAACGGTAACCTTTAGCAAATCCTCAAAGGCGGCCGATGTCTTGGGATCATCGTGTCCCGAGGCGGCAGTGAAGATGACAGTGTTTGGTATAAAATGACCATCAATAACTTTGGCATCCACCAGACTGCTGCGAGCGGCAACTTTAAAGCCATCGTCGATGGGTATCAAGAAAGTATGAGCGCCAGCCGATTGGAATAATGATTCCTTTTTGGCGATTAACACCTGGTTACGATAGGTGCGCAAACGGCTTTCACCAATATTGAGCAAATCGGCTTTCTGCATAAATTCAAAGGCATCCGGATTGGTGATTTGATCCTGGGCAGTTGACAGCGTAGTAAGTGGATCTAGCACTTCGTCAATTATGTGCATAACCTACAAAAGGGGCAAGAGGGAAATGAATTGAAATGTCATTCAATTGAAATAAATAAATCGCATCACATCACAATAACAACAACTGACCTGACGTTTGCCCTCGCGATTGGTCAGCTCCACACTGAGAGAGGGAATTATACGAGCATTGTTCACAAAGATGTCACCATTACGATTCTTGGTGATAAATAGAGGCGGATTGCCTCCCATATCCGATGACACACTGTTTGGCAGTTGATCTTTATTGAATGCCGCGGTAGCTGTAAATGAAATAGTCGAATAAATATTTAATTTGCTATGCATCATCATCATTTGCAATGGAAATCGTTGGTTTTTTTTTAAACCATATTATTTTTTTAGTTTAGGTATAAAAATTAAAAGGAGTAAAATGAGAAATGACTACATAAAGGGCAAAGAATTCTGAAACTTTCTTCTATCTCAAAGTAAACAAAATGGAATCTAAGTAAATGTAATTAAGCTTCTTTATTAAAGAATTTTTGATCGATTTGCTTTAGGCAGATACTCACTGATGTGATAGAGGACATGGGTAGTCCCTGAGTGACGCTGGAAGGCTTCATTGGTGGGCACAAAGATTGTGCAGGAGCGTAGCGCTAGCGTTGTATTGGCCACAGGATTCTGTTCCAAGAGACTATAGAACTGCAAAACAGAAAAAACAAAGAAAAGGTATAGGAGATAGTGTGGGTTAGAGATTTTTCTCTTAGCGTTGAAAAATATTCTTGGGAGCGCTCAACTAGGGATGATGGAGTGAGTTGGGTGGTGAATTTGGTGGGTGGTTGGTTAGTTGGTTGGTTGACTGGTTGCTTGGCATTTTGGCAACATTGCGATTGTGAGTCATGAATTGCCATGACGACAACAACTAATAAAACGGAACACATTATGCATGGCAAAAAAAAAAAAAAAAGAAAAAAGTTTATTGAACCAATTACGTAAGCAAGGAACAGGGTTGTTAGATTTACCCCGCCCCCCGCCGATGGTTCAATGGTTTTTATGTGTCATTGATTGAGGCTATGTTTTTCTCTCTGTGTGTGTGTCTGTTATGGACAGGACACATGGAAATGCATTTTTCCCAGCTACCCTAAATAGCAGACGCTGACCCCGATGGTTCTGGCCACCACCAACACCACCACCTGCTTGGCAACAAGAGAACAGGACATCAAGCAGGACATGACATGCAACCACATACATACATATTTTGCGGCTTCCCACCTAATGCCGTCGACACGCCCTGCTGCACATTCTGAGTCCAGTTTATGAGTGAATATACCAACTAGTGCATATAGTGGTGAAAGTGTGTGTGTGTGTGTGCAGGTTCTGGCGAGGACAACACCTTTTTTGGTGCCCCCTTTTAGAGCATGGCTATGGCGCGGTCCTCGTCGTGTGTGACTCATGGCAATTTGCCTTCTAAAGGTTGTAGTTGTCCTTTTTTTCCAAATTTCTTTTTTGCCCTCCTTCTACATACTTTTACGTACATATGTATGTATGCGTAGACAACATTTTTATACTCGTTCTCTTTTTTGTTTTGTGTTTTTGGTAATCGGAGACGTCAGTTGTCGTTTTTATTCTTATCCCATTCTTGGTCCTGGGTCCTGTTCATTATTCGCTTTTCGCTTCGAACTTCTGTTCTACCAACTGGTCTAACCTAAGCTGGTTTCAATTTCATTTCAGTAAATGGTTGCGCTTATCTTTCAGACAGCAAAAGGAGCAAGAAAGAGAGAGTGCTTAATGGGCCAAGTGAAGTTGAAGGACTGCATTGTGGCATATGTCACACAAGTAAACTAACTGGATACAAAATTGATAGTGAGTATTTATTTAAGCCATTGATTAATCGATATTTTATCATGTGTCTTTCAGAAAATGGATCAAAGTAAGAAATGAAATATATAACTTAGTTTAATGAATTTAAATCTTTATTATTTTGAAGCTTATTCCCACAAGGTAAAAGGTTATGCCTGTATTCAATTTAGTACCATTTTCTCTTCGTTCGGTATTTTGCAAACATTTTTTTCTCAGTGTTTTTTCTCAGTAGCCAAACTGGTTTCTACCCTTATCAAAAATCGGCCTTCTGTCAACACTATTTTCATTAGGTCATCTAGTCTTTAGATCTTCATCATATAATCTTCATCTACATATCTGACAAGGGGACAATTAGATGCAATTACTTTCATAAATTTCCATTATCAAACGCGTGTGTGTGTGTTTTTTTTTTTTTCAAATCAATCTTAATGAGTTTCAGCCCCTTTTCTAGATCTAATATTTAGATAGATACAAAATACTGTAGCCAGATGGCCTCTCCGGGGAGTCCTTACTAACAATTTGCCACAATTGTTAGAGCATTATCCTGTCGTTGAGTCGTTTATTCTTTCCCTTTTTTTTTTTTTGCTTGTCGGGGAGAGAAATCTGCCTCATTTACCATGCAAACCCAAAGTTTTTGCTTAACGGTGCCAATGACCCCAAAAACGTTTGCATCCCCCGCATATCTTAGGGATAAATATGTATATAAAGGCTGCGAGTCAGAGAGAGAGAGAGAAAGAGTCAAGGGCATGAGTCAGAGCCAGACGGCGGTGCAAACAATATTTTTGGCCAATGCAATTCAAGCCATTTCTATTTCCACTACTCTTCTTCCACATTGAGGGCAATCACGTTAGGACATTACGCACGCACACACACACACACAACAACAACCCTTGTTGGCAAATTTTTAATAAATTAACTATGTTTTAGTCCCGACTTCGTTATATCAGGATCCAGGGATCACATGGGGGGAAGACTATATAAAAAACATATATTTTATTTTCCCCAATTTTAATACTAAAACTTTTTAACTAATATTTGCCTATTTTTAATATTGACTTTACAAGGTGAAAGATCGAAAATGCCTCTTTAAGACTGTTAAATCCATTTTAAATAGCGTAATGTACTCTATTTTTAAACCCATGGCTGTAAGTTATTAATAAATGAATTTCAAAAACCAAACATGTAATTTATAAAGTTGTTTATGGGTGCTGGAGTTGTTTTTGTTGTTGTTGCAGCTTACCCTAACTGGCATTAGACGCCTGAAGGATTTGGCAGTGCTCTGAAAGAGAGAAAAATAACCGCCGAAACAATTGAAAGTTTTGCGATATTTTGAAAATATTTTGTAGCCAAATTTTTTAATCTCTGCTCTTTAGACGGCAAAACAACAAACCAAAACCAACGAAAACAAACTCGAAAAATTAAAATTTTATATCGAAATCTACATAAACATTACTCAACAAATGCAACATTTGAGCTTATGTGTGTGTCATTGTGTGAGTGTGTGTGCGTTTGAGTGGAAATATACAATTTTCAATATGAAATGAAGTGCACTAATATTAATTAGCAGATCGAGGGTCTATATCGATTTCCTTCCTTCTGTTTCGCCTCTATGTGCATATTTGTCTATAATGCTTTTATGTGCATGTTTGTATAAATAAATTTAATTGGTACAAATTATGCATATACATATGCATGTCTGTATGTGACTGTAAATGGTAAAGTTTTTTGGAATATAATTGCAGTAGCCAGAGACATGGCCATGAAGTCAGAGCAACCCCTTGAGCCGTCCGTAGGCACATTTCTTTTTAATTGGTGTCATTGGAGGAGGAGGTAAATGAAGGAGGCAATGTAGGAACAGAAGGAAAAGTAGGAGGGAGGTTCGAGAGATGCGAGGCCATTTTCCCGCCCACACGCGACACACACAGAGAGGGTTCGCTGTATATACATGTATGTATGTTGTCTAATGGATCAAGTCTTCTCTCTATTTGAGCATGTGTTTTACTTATGGCTCCATTAAGGTCATTCATGACATGGAATTGAAATTGAAATCGTAATGGGAATGGGAATGGAAGGCTCATCACATCTCATCATATCGCCGCACACATAACGCGCATCTTGGTTTCGGTATTGTAATCTTAAATTAAATTCAATTGAATTCGATGCTGCCTGCTCTCCCCTGGTTGATGATTGTGTGATGATGTGCGTCAGTCTATCCGAGTTACACTCCCACACCTTACCCCCCTATATTTTTATCTTCCCATTCAGCAAGTGTATATGTCTAGGCGTGTCCGCCTTCAATACCAATTCCAGTTGCAGTTGCAGTCAAAGGTTACACAAATTTAAATTAATAATAATAAAAAAAAAAGGCAAGACGATGCGCCGATGCCAGTGACCATGCAACAGGAAGTTTGGGGTCAGTGCAGGAGGTCGACCGTCAGGCTGTTCGACCGTCTGCCCGCACATGGTAATCAGCGGAAGATCAACCAACTCGCTTTTAATGGAATTTCATAAGAAATTATGAATTATGTGTGTATATTATGTTCGTAAGTAATTTGATTCTTTAAAAAGTTTACATTAATGGTCAGGGAAAAATATAAAACTTCGGCTTAGTTTAAATTCGCATTCTACCACGCAAAACCACAAGTTGGCCATATATTCTCCTTTCTAAGTCAATGCTCATTTTTAAGATTATGAGTATTTGCTAGCAGAAGAAAACAAATCAAATTCTAAAGCAGTATGTATATAATTAATCTATATTAAATATATGTACACTTGATAAATGTATTCTAAATAATTAAGGATAAAGGTGCAATTTCAGTTATTTGTGCATTCTCTGAAATATATTTCTTGAAATGTTTTTAGTTTTTTATGAAGAATTAAGAGAAACGCATGTTCAGGCATTGTTGCAGGTCTCGTTTAGTTATGTAGATTGTCTAAGTCTCGTCTCTAGTGGCAGTTGCAATAGAAAATTATGGGCTTTAGACTGTCGCACGCTTTCTTTTCAATTGTGAAATTTTCTTTGGCTTTAGTTTTTTTTTTCTTTTTTTGCTTGGCAACATTTTTTTTTTGGGTAGGTATTAAATGTTTAGCAGAGTAGAACGTCAGAGTACATACAATAGGTACATAATGTATAAATGGATGTACTTTATGTTTGTACATACATATGTACATACATACATACATATTTCTGTTTTTGTTGTTTTAGCTGGTTACCTTTGTTGGCTTCTGACTTTTTACACTTTTATGTGTTTTTCCAATGTGAGACTGTGTGTGAAGGTGTAAAAAGGGGTAAACTAAATAGAAAACTGTTATGCTCAGTCAGCGTCAACGGCCGGCCGGTCGGTCTGTATGTCTGTCGGTTGGTACTTGTCTGTTGTACACTTAATTTATGTAGTTTTAGTTATGGTTTTTTTTTTCTCCCCCTGATTTACATAATAGAATCTGCCATGCATACCTAATGTGGCCAAGACAAGTTGACTGGACTTTGTAACTGGAGTATAAATATTTTTTATGTGGTATATAGTTTTTCTACTAACATTGATTTTTTCTTCTTCTTCTTCCAGCAGCCAAAAAAGGCACCTGGCTGCAGCAGCAGCAACAACAAGTGAAAAAGCAAAAGGTCAAGGACAAGGACAGACGCATTCTCATTCTCAATGGCTACCTGTGCATTATAGCTATAGTGCCATCTCTTTTGCGCAGGCTCTTTAGGCTCTCTATCTCTTTCTATCAAGGTTTTTCGTTTCAAGGGCAGCCCCAGCCGCTTCTTAGGCATAGTCGAAATGTGTCAACCAACGGCAAAGACGACGCAGAGGATGATAATGATAATAATGATTATGATGGTTAAGTGTTGGAAAAGGGAGGGGGGAGGAGCAAACTGCTGCTGCTACTCACCTATGAAAATATTTACTTAAAATGACTTGACTTACCTGTGAAAGTTCCGGGTCATCGCGTAATTTGTCTGCCAATTCGGCACCAGCTGCATAAGATAAACAGCTTAAGAGTAGCAAAAGTGCTGCTGCATTCAGCCCACGGCAAGTCAGCAACATTTTCCTATACTGTTTTTTTATGTCTTTTTTGTTTTTGATTCCAACGGCAATACTCACGACAAACGACGACAACTACGACGAAGACGACGACTTTAAGGGTGGTGCGTGGCAGTATTATGTTATTTGGGCTGCTTCTAAGATACAGATCTGCAATTTAAAGGCAAACACTGGCATAAATTATGCATTCAACAATAACAACAACAACCACTTTCCCTCCCCCTACGCACACCCCTGAGAGATGATGCTTTCTGGGAGCTCTGTCACTATGAAAACAAGCTCTTAAAAACAAAACAGTAAATTCGGCGAAATGATAGCAACGCAGCAGCAGAATAAGAGAAGAAAAGAAAACAAGCGAAAGCATCACAACTTCCTGCCGGCTAACGCACTGTGGAAAAGTTGCATAAAAACCTAAGGCGCTTTGTATTTAAATTTACTGCAGAAAACTAAAAAGGTTATGTAATAGATTTCACAAAATGGTTTTTTTTTCTGATTTAATGGGAAAGGTATTTACGGTAGTTCTAAAAAAAGTTTTCTTTCGTAGGAATATAAACTTCGTTATGTAGAAAAATAATAATTTTATATACATATGCACATATGCATATTAAAATATTTCAATTAATTAATAATTTATGGTTAATACAAATTGAATTTGCCTTCGATGGAATTCACTATATCTTTGTTTAGCTTGTTGGAAATTAATCAACAGAACCAAGATACCATTAATTAAATTTGATTTAATATTTTATGAGTCATTTTAATTCCACGGTGCGACGGCGCGTCAAAGCTGCTGCTGCGGCTTCTGCATGCTTCGAAGGTTGTTGTTTTTCTTAAAGATCTTTTCTTTTTCTGTTTTTTATTATACCACATAATTCTGCACACTAAGCATCGCCTTCTCGCTCACACATACACACATCCAGCAAAATACCGTTATGTCATCAGAAGCAGAGGCACCAAAAGCCAAAGCTGCGCTTACTATTGTTATTTTTTCTTTTATTATTTTCATTCGATAATATGCTTTTGTATTTTAATTATTTTTACTCTGCACATTCCGATTCTATTTACTTATTGCTGCCGCTGCGCTGCGCTTTTTTCCCCCAGTCAAACCGCTTTTTTTTTCTCGATTTTAACCGAAAATCTATTCTTAGAATTCCAGATCAAAAAAGGTCAAAAATTAATATAAAAACCAAGTTTATTATGCAATTCCATAAAAAAACGCGGTAACAGTTTACAGACACGTAACACTTTTTTCAAATTTGTTGCAAATGAAAAGACGGTCACCCACACAAACAAAGTCACAAGCACACGAATAAATCAATAAACAAAAGAGCACCGCTTGAGAACTTCTTTTTTGATTAAGCACAGGAAAATCTATACTAAGCACTTGCAGCAGCTCTTGAATATTACAGGTTTCAATCAGGTATATAGAAGACCACACCAAATGTAAAATGCAATTGCCTTAAACTTAATGATATTTAAACACGGCTACTGAAGTTCAGCATAAGCAAGTTAAATAATTTCTCAAATTTTTTCTCTTTAAATTTTTTTTCGCTTAATTAAGCCACTCACCAACCAACTTTGGCGACCGCGAAACACACCCGCTCACTTCGAAAACAAAAACAACAATAACAACAAACGATACAGGTGTGACCATGATCTAAGAACTGAAAAAAAACATTTTTAATATGCAGTGTGACCAGCTGTGTGGAACTGTATGTAAGTAACTTGCAACCGTTTATAAGTGTGACCAAGTTGTAAAAATAAAAAGCCAAATAAAATTTGCAGTGTGACCAGCGCTAAAAAGTGTAGTTAGTTTAGAGCCCATCTCTAACGCGGCGATTTTTCTACGGGAGACATATCGATAGGCTCATCGATGATATCCACATATCTAGTGTGATTTGTTGTTGCAAATGAGAAAACGAAAAAACGAAAAGCTGGAAAATTTAAACAGCAGCAATAACATTAGCAGCAGCAGCACCAGCCTCAGCCTTATCCATGGCGATGGCGGGCCAGGCCGATCTCAAGGACCTTAATCTTTTCGAGCTGCGTCCGCTTATCACAAATCTCAGCTCGAAACTATCAGCCGTTGGATTCGATAAGCAGTTCCTTTGCCTGGTCAGTGATGAAAATGAGATTGTGTTGCGTTATGTTAGCACAACGGGACAGGAGGTTGTTAAGATGATCTCATGGTTTCGGCGCACCAATCGAGTAATACATGATGTCTGCTTCGATCCTGCTGGGATTTGGTTGCTGGTGCTATGTAAGTATGGGATAGGGAAGTCAAGAGCATACGTGCGTGCGTGCGTTTGTGTTAGTGTGTGTTTGTGTGTACGTGTGTGTGAATGAATGTGAGTTTATTGATTTTCTGTTGCGTATTTTGTTTTGATTTAACATTTCTATGGGGGATTGGGGAGAATATGCTTGGTTATTGACCGTAGATAAAAGATTTGTCATTCTTTTATCAACAGGTTTCGACAATACGCTGCACATTGTACCCGCCTTGGCCTTGGTGGACAAGACGCATGATATGGCCGCCTGCTCCTTATATAGCACAACGCAGGTCACATCCTATATAATACCATTTGTTGGTCCCCACGAGTGTCCAAATTCAAAAAAATGTCCCAACCACTCTGCAAGTGGACTGTTTAAAGAAAAGCAAGATCAGCAGCAGGAACAGGAGCAAGTAGAAGGATTAGCTAATCTTGCAGACAATATTAAACTGGAAGGAAATGATGATGTGGAACCTCTGGGTCATGAACTGCCGCAGCACATGCTCGCCGGTAGCCATATAGACCAGCTGCAGCTGCAGCCGGAACAACCACCCGTCCAGCATTTTGATGCCACCGGCAATAGTCAGGTGATGGCTACCTCTTTTATGGCGTCCAAGACCTGCCCATATCCACTCTCAGTGGTGTGGTGGAAAACCAATTATGGCCTTAATAGGGCCATTATTGGCTATTCAGATGGCTCCATTTGCTTTGTGGGCCTTAGTCCGAATTGCCCCATGATTGCTAGCACGGCCATTGAGAATGGTTCGGTCATGCGCCTCTTGATATGCAAGGATAATACCTTCGATGGAGTTATGCTATTGGTATATATTCGTCACAGATCGACTCCCTATCTAGAGCGCAACTTATCGATAAACTTTCTCCTTTAGATTACATCCTCGCTGAAGCAGCAATATAAATTATTGCTAGAGCAGAAAGCCATTAAGTACGTCTATCCTGGGGACAGTTCACCCACCACGCGGGAGGGAGCTTGGCAGATAGTTATGTCTGTGCATGGTAGGCAACATCATTATCAGCAGCAAGGGGATGCCAATGCCGATGCCCGACAAAGCAATAGTTCGGATCCGGCATCTGACAGTAGCCAGCTAGAAGAAGATGTATTCGCCCCGCCTGCAAATGAGGAAGTGCCTCAAAGTGCACCAGTTAACGCTGACTCCGCCGCCGCAGTTTCCGTGATAGCATCTAGTGATGTGCCCCAGCCGCCGGCACCTCCGTCGTATGGTGAATTTGTGGCCTCACGCCAGTCTTCTTCGGATAGCACTGGCGTTCGCATTCAACAGCAAATGCTACCGGCCAGTAGTTTCGATGGCATACTGCCTGCAACGCGAGCCCGCTTGGCATCTCTGAAGAGTCTTGGCTCCAAGAAATTGCAGGCCATTAAGATGCGTCTCTCCGACCAGCGGCAGAAATTCGATGAATGTGCGTAAGCAAACATAAACCCAAGAGATTTGAATTTGTTTTTCCTTCTACTATCAAGGCTCTTCTCTGTTATTATCTTTGCTTGCATTTCTTGATATTATCCTTGATCTTTGTTACTATTTTTGTTGCTTTTGGTTCTGAGTGGGCAGTTCTGCGAGTACTGTTGCATCTGCTCAAGCAGCGATTGCGTGGTGAGTTCGCTACGGCTGCGAGACCCAAGCACACTGCACTCTCTGACGACACTTTTGTCCGTAATTTTGTGTACCAACCAATGAAAACAAAAAATGTTTACCTAATTATTCAATTCTCTTTCTCACTGTTAACACATTCCAGTTATGCCAGATACCAGCTTGGGATCATTTGCGATTATGGACTCGCCTTCTGTGACGCCTGAGCCTTTGGGCCATACCACTGGATCTTTCTATACTATACAGAGTTTGCGGAACACTTATCTTCTTAGTGCTTTACATAGCAGCAGGCAAGAAAATATAGAGAATATTTTTTTTATAAGATACTAATTTGGTATTTCCTATCAAATGTAGCCACAGTTTAACAGTGCACAGCATCGACATCAATTTAAAGCCTTTGTTTGTGTACAAGATACCCAAACATACACAGGAAATACTCATAAGCTCCAACATACTATATGGCATCCATTACGTCGATTTGCATAATCGCAGTGATTCGGCCATATCGACGGCAGCTTCTTCGCTGGAAGAGGCCCCAGAGGCCAATACAGAAAAGGAGAATCGCGATGCTGATACAGAAAAGCTGGAAGTCGAAGTGGATAAGGAAAAAGAGAAGGATAGAGTCCCCACAGTTGTCACAAAGAGCGATACAACTAGCGCAACTACAACCACAAGCTCAAGTTTAGATCAAAGCGAAATGCCAAGCAACGCTATTAATGCTGTTAGCGTAATAAGCAGTGCCATGGCCTCCTTGCATACATCCGACGAAGATGTAAGTAAACCCATTAAGTTGACATTCAATTCAATTTTTGTATCCTTGTGTATTTGGAATTTCTTGCAGCGCTTTAATCCTCTGGCTCAGATAGGACTCTTTCGTTTTGAGCGGGAAACTGTGCTGCATCTGTATCAAATGTCCCAATATCGCAATGCAGTGGGCCAATGTGAGACTCTCACTAAAGATGAAAAAGCTAAGGCCTTTGAAATTAAGGACATACACACGCCCATGGACTATGTGCAGTTCTATGAGACAAGTGATATATGTGATGAGTTCTCGCTGCGGCAAATGGAAATTATGCAATCAGAGTTCCCAAAGATTAACTATGATCCGTGCTATGTGATTACCAATAAAAATGTCTATGCCATACAGCTTAGGTAAGAATTATCCGAAGGAAAGAAAAACGAAAATTGAATAATTAAATGATGTATTGTTCTGCAGGAAAGAGCCTTTCGAACTGTTTCTGGATGCGGCTCTTAAGAGTGAATGGAATCAGTGCCGAGACTTTTGCAACACATTTGATCTTTCGATTGAGCATTGCATTGAATTTGCTGGAGATTATCTATTGCGGCGCAAGAAAATTACCCAAGCTCTGCTTACCTACAATGTCGCCAGGGTGAAACCCATTCGAACGGCCTTAAAATTGGCCATGTATGGACATACCTTTGCCCTAATGCAGCTGAGTGCAATGGCTTTAAAGTCTACATATTTGCTGCGGTCCCGATACATGTCTCATCCTATGCTAAAGAGCATGTTGAAGGATATTACCTATCGACACTCGGAGGATGTGCGCTCAATTCTACCATTGCAAGTGGATAATCAGGGTGATTTGAATTCCTGTGTCAAGTGCAGTGATTATCATTATGGCTTGGACGATTCAATAAGCTCATTACAAATGTCACCCTCATCACAATTTCATTTGGCCAATTTGTTGCTCATCACTCTAGCTGAGAAAGCAGTTAATGATAAGAATTATTTGCCATTATGGTGGGTTCCACAAGCACATATATATTCAGGATAATTGAATTAATAATTTAAATTTACATTCATAGGAACTTTCTGGTCACCAATACCAAATATCACACCAACATGACCAGCATTGTCCTTTGCCAAAGTGGGCTTTTTTCGGCAGCTATTATATTGGCGAGAATTCGAGGTGTTTGCCTGGACACATTTAATGCATTGATTAGTGTGGTGGCTCAGGAATTTGGCTGGTATAATGAGCTCAATGTTTGTCTGTATAATCTTAGTGAACCACTGTTTATGGAAACAATTGGTTACTTGCCACAAGTTTCGATGGACTACTTTGCCTTTGTGCAGGAGAAAATTGAGCACATACGTCCATGCGTCTTGCAGCGTCTGGCCTTACAGCTAAATCCTTTTGCCGCGGCCTTGCGTCCCATTGTATCGCACAGTAGTTGCAATTTGAATTCAAATGACAATAATTCCCATCTTTTTGAGTTTTGTAAGAGCCTTATCGAGACTTATCTATCCGTGCTAATCCATATGGAATCGCAGCGTGTTAAACATGATTCCATTGTGAATGCCCTATCCACATTTCGCATCAACTATGAAGACAATCAGGTAGGTAGTCACTGTGTAGATTATTTAATCTATTTCTCCGTTTAATTAATGCGATGCTATCTGAAGTTCGCCATTGAGTCATCACGTTTTAAACCAATCTCGGCTGGTTGTGCCTACTGTGCCTGTGTGGTAGATGGTGTTGCCTACTTCTGGGGTTCCAGTGGAGTTCCATGCTGTTATAGTGCTCAGAAGTCTACAGGTAAATAAAATTTCATTTGTCTTTGGGCCAAGTCACTCACGAGTTTTATTTCCAGAACCCCCAGAGCCGGCTCATGCTGTGAAGAGTCTAGATCTACTTGCCCAGCTCAATTTGCAAGTACATGCCTTGAAATGCGGACGTCAGCATACTCTAGTGCTCACCAATAATGGAGTAGGTTACTCCCATTAGAAATTCTGATAAAATTTCAAAAAAAAAGTTCCCCTAATGATCTTTTTCACGTTCTTTCAGCTCTATGCCATGGGTAATAATAATCTTGGCCAATTAGGTATCGGCCAGCATATGCAGATGGCACAGCAACCCATGCTTGTGACCGCTTTGGATGGCATGTGCATCACTATATTAGAGGCAGGACAATATCATAATGCAGCTGTGGCCGATGGCCATCTATATATGTGGGGGTATGCCACGTTTTCCGATCTAATATAATTTTATTCGTAATCTACAATATATATATATATATTTTACAGGTGGGGCGTGTATGGTCAACTGGGCCAGGGCAGCTGTGAGAATATACCCACACCAAAACTAGTCAACTTTTTCAAGTATAAGGTAGGCTTTAAACATTCTACCAATCCTTGAAGACTTTAGTTAATTGTTGTATTATTTATTTTAGAAAATTCTGCAAATTTCCTTGGGTCATGCCCACAGTTTGGTGCTATGCCAGGCATCTAATAGCTATACAGAGGCTGATCAAAGTTGCAATGAGCTTTTTGTCTTTGGGTCTAATCATTTTGGGCAACTTGGCACCGGTGGCAGTGAACAGGGTGGTGATACAAAGATAAATCTGCCAGTGCGCTTGGAAACAGGCGGCAGCAGTCTAAGACTGATACATACCAAATTCTTTACAAATGTATGTTGGCAAAATTATGTCTTGGCTTCAATGCAATTTGACTCGTTTTTTTTTATAGCTAGCCGTTGATGAGAACGAGCGTCTATATACCTGGGGGAGCTCACCCCAAGCCTTACGACTGGCAAATCAGATTAAACGTCGTGCCAATGCTAAACAGAAAGTGGAAGAGAATCAGAAGCGTGAGATGCTTAGCAAGCAATTAGAGGCTACATTATTGCCGGCCAGCAGCAGAGACGGCAGCGGCTCCATGGTAGAGCCGAGTACATCATATGCTTCTGTGGTGGCTGGTTCGGCATTGAAAACCAAAGAAGTTGAGGCTACCACATCAGATGCTACCGAGAGTATTGACCAGGTTACAGTAGGTCAGCGAGAGGCAACATCCGCAGCAGCAACTACAACGGGAGCATCAACTGCCAGCAATGAACCTGATCCCACAGAGCACTTGACACCACATCTGGTGGACACAAGTGAAGTGGCTGGACAAATTCTACAGGTAAATATAAATTATAATTGTCATAAGTTCGTTTGGATGTTATTTTGCACGTCGCCATTGCAGATCTCAAGTGGCCTTTTACACTTTGCCCTGATCTCATCTACATGTACTTTATATACTTGGGGCAAAAATCTAGAGCATCAGCTGGGGACTGAAGACAAGGATCGGCGGGCTGTGCTGAAGCCATCACCCATTGACAGCATTGTAAGCCCAATGTATGTAGACTGCGGAGCAGATTTCACTTTGGTTATGACCACCGATCACATTGTTCGAGCCTTTGGTGGCAATTCCAATGGCCAGTGTGGACGAGATTTGGGGCCCAGTTTGGATCGCATGCGACAAAGAGTTGTATGCCTGCCCACTACTAAACGACTAATGCGTTTCGAGAGTCAATGTGTGGAGGCTCCAGTAGAGATAAACTTGCCCAGGCCACGTATACGATTGGACCAAGATCCAGTACGGTATTTAAAGGTCATGCCGCCATATCAGCCGCACTTTTTGCAGTCGGCCAACATAAGTTTCGAACCGCATTACTTCCAAGGCGGAGGCAATTACAAGAGTAGCACAGATCAAGCGATGACGGGACAGGACTCCGATGATCTGCTAAGCAGTTTGGAAAACCTAAGTCAAAATGATGCCAGCTATTCGTACAATCCACCTGTAGCATCAGGTCAGGGTGCTGCTTCTAGTGCTGCTGTACCGACCGATGTCCAAAGCTCACTAGACACACCCGAGGAGCAAAGCTATGTACAGTTGCCGGAACAAATGGTCGGCTTGAATGTTCACCAACTTCACGATAATGATGAGGATGAGGCCAGCACGTTTACGCCAAGTACAGATGGAGCCGATGAGACCATGTTGCAGCCGTTGCGACATTATATCCATTACTGCCTATATGCTTTTCACGGCCTCTACAATCCCGACAAGATAAGCCAGTGTGCTCGGCCCACGCGGCAGGAGTATCGTATACGCATCTGTATGCTCAATTTTCGTTTCGTTGAGGCCTTCCGTCTGTGTCTACACAGCTGTGATAGTGGCCAGCGAACTCTTAAACTTTTTGAGTACTTTAGCAAGGATACGGGCTATGTACCATTGCGGCGATCAGATCTCAAACATCTTATCTATCATATGTGTCTGCACTTTCTTGAGCACAAATTCGATATGCTCGAGTGTGAGCGTTACTTTATGGGTGATCTGGACTATTATTTACTAGAGCTGGCATATGTCTTCTACTTTAACAACAACAACACGGCTTTAGAGCAGAATCTCAATCAGAAGTTTAAGCTGCTGATTGCGGCCGCTGAAGATAGCAATCAGACACAGGCAACATCTGAAAGTGGGCATCTGCTGCAGGATACGGATGTCATTTTTGATAGTTTTACGGTTAAGTTCAAGACAATTCTGTGCCAGCGTTTGCTCAGCTATTCGGATTGCGAATCGGCCAATTAGCCTGTTTTTGCCATTGACTTCTCTCTCCCAACTACAGTTTCATTCATCTGTGGGTCTACATATATATGTATTTGTTCGTTTAGGCTGTCAATTTTGAAATTGTTTTCTTTTTTCTTTTCATCAGTTTTTGCGTGCTAAACCAAAAAGTTATAAAGTCTTAGTTTTTGTTTTATCCGGACTCCAGATGGATGTGCTGTATCCACATAATCTACATACACATACATATATATATATATATATCTACATACAACACTTAGGTAGCTCTCCCCCTCTCTCTCTTGCTCTTCCTCCCTTTCGCCCCCAAATCATGTTTAATAATTATTGTTGTTGCTTTTTATTGTGCTGTTATTTAAAAGGAAAACAAGAATTGTTTAATGCAAAACAAGTTATTTAAACAATTTAAGTTTTTTTTGTAATGCTTTACCTGCTTTATTTGTTTACTCAAAATAAAAAATCACATAAAAAATAGGAAAAAAAATATCTTTGTTCCCATTGCTCATTTATTGGGAATAAAAATGAAAAGATTTTTATTTTTAAATTGATATTTAGCTTGTGATTTGCAAATTATTTAATAAAAAAAAAGAAAGGAAAACATAAAAAACTAGAATTGTAATAATTATATTCATATTGTATGATTAACAATAAATGATATGTTTCTATATAAAGCAAATCCAGACATTTTATACAAAACTAAACGAAATTCTATATTCCCAAAAATATTTCGCCTAGAAGTATGTTATGGTGTTCCCGTTTACCCTCTTAAAGCTAATAAAAAAACTGGTATGAATTCATCTTAACAAACTGCAATTTAAATCGGCTATTGAGATTGCCGTAGCACTCCAAATGCATTAGTTAACAACAACAAAAACAACTCAATGTTTAAATAAGGCGTCAAAAAGATCGAACAGATTTATTATAATATTGTTTATAACTTTAGTTTGATATTATCGGTGGTCCAGCGTTTGCTTTGCAATGTTTTTAAGGCATTTTCACAGTAAAACTTTTCTTCGGAACGATCAGGCAAAGTCTCCTTAAGCTGTGTTAGTTCCTGTTGCTGTTTTAAACCAGCCATTGCATCAATCACGGCCTTGATGCATTTAACGCGACGGGCTAGGTTTAATTTATCATTGCTGTTGCTCATCTTGGAGAGGAATAATTGTAAAACTGTGGCTGGAGCCTGCAATTCATAAAGTCTTTGGACAGCTGATGCTAAATCAAAGCTAATATGAAATTGTTTGGTCTTCAGCGGATGCCAGGAGGGTACACGCTCGAATATGCACTCTAGATCAGCGTAAGCCTGGGCCTGGGCTCGTTCATTTAAGGCGGTCCATTCGTATTGAGCTGGTGATATCTGCTGATCAGCGGCAAATCGCTGTGGTGATATTAGTTTTAACATGTCCTGTTCCTTCCAGTTTCCGTTCCGTTGACAACAGGCATATAACAACTCAATTGGCGTTAAATGATCCGTCACCAGGTGTGGCTCCTTTTCTAAAAGCAATTGCATTTTAAGGGCAGCATGAAAGACTTGCTCGTAGAGTGGAATAATACCGACTCCTGCATTGGCATATGCATCAACAAGTCGCTGGAGTTGTTGTTTCCTTCCAGCCGGGTCTGCAAGGTCAATTGCTGCCTGAAATTGCTTAAGAGCAGCTTCCTGATGACGCCCAAAACGCTGCAGTAATTCAATGTGTCCGCTAATGTCGCCACAATCTTGCAAAAAGCTAAGATATTCCTGTAGAACCTTTGGCCTTTGCTTTAGTATGCCATAGAATTGTGCTGAATTTAATGTACGCTTAAGAAAAAGCACGACAGCAATGATGGCATGACCCCCTCCACCGTTAGCCAAGAGGAAATCCAGCAGCTGTTGCTTTTCGTGCAGAGATTTATACATTTCCAATGAAGTCGTCTTGCCTTGCATCAATTTTTGCGTTGTTTCTTTTACATTGGGATACAGGGTGCTTTGGACTTGGCGACGCAGCACCTTTAGCTCCTCCTCAACAGAAACACCTTTGGCCATTACGCGATCGTCCAATGTTTGTTCATGCAACACCTGCTTTAAGGCCTCTTCAGTCAAGAGATCTTTAATGGATATTTGTATGCAATAGTTGTTGGTCGGGAGCTGTAAAATATACAAAAGAAGGGTTGCTGCACTGAAATAGCTG
Source organism: Drosophila insularis (assembly GCA_018903935.1). Taxonomy (NCBI): domain Eukaryota; kingdom Metazoa; phylum Arthropoda; class Insecta; order Diptera; family Drosophilidae; genus Drosophila; species Drosophila insularis. The sequence goes on from JAEIFP010002295.1 coordinate 8,135,460, forward strand.
GAATTTGGTACAGCTAATACTCACTTCGGAGTCGTCGCTAAAGATGCCATTATTGTCCCAATTGGAGCTAGGCAGTTCTGTGGTGATGCCGTCAATTTCATCGTCTTCATCTTCAAAGCTAAAGGCTGCTCGCGAGGATCGGTTCCAATAGCCATCACTATCAAATTGCATATCCATTCTTGTGGTTTTATGTTAGCATTTTATACAGACTCGGTGGTAAATATTTACAAATTACGTTCTAAAATCACAGTAGCAGATGTAACAAACTCAGCTGTTTACAACCTTTATTTAATCCCTACATTAGGCTCCCAGTATTTGTCGTTGCCAGAAAGTTTTATTCTGAATACAACGTCGAACTGATTGTATGGTAACGCGAGTGTGGAGACAGAGTATCGGAGGGAACTTTGACTCTTTGCATTTGGGCACTAATTTTTAAAGTATTATTTATTATTGTTATATCAATAAAGCAATTAAATCAATATATTAGCATGTTTGAAAAATTTTAGAAGTATCCGAAAATTCAAGTTCAAAAAGCCAAATTTTTATCTTGATAAATGGTTTAAATTATACTTTAATACCATAATTTTATTCAAATTAAACAAAACTTTTTGTGGCCATTTACACAAAAAAAAAAAACTTATGTTTGTAAAAACTCAAATCACTTTCTACTTACAGTTTTAGTAGGTAGCTACATACATATATTAAATAATTGCGTTAATTACATTCATATATAGGTCCAGCTCGTCTAGACATAATGAGCATTCTTAATTGTGCCTGTCAATCTGCATATTAGCGTTTAACAGCTTAGATAAATTAACTAATGCCTTAGACTTAAACTAACATCAAAGAATATGTACACACATTAATAAGCGAAACGAAAATACTTATACTAATTTAAGCAAATAGTCCTTATATTCAACTGCCAGTGGTGGCATCCTCTGATTTGATCGTAGAACTTGAGACGGGCTCTCCGCCACCCAAAAGATCGGCGCTAGATGGTACCGCCGATATGACGGCCGGGTTATTAACTTGACTCACAATCGCCCCAATGGGCATGGTCACTGGAACTCCGGGAACTAACGGCACAGCCGCTTGCTCCACTCCGGGAGCTGTGCTGATGGTGCGAACCAAAGTCTTCTGCTGCCGCATAAGTTTCTCCTTTTCTCGAGCAGCCTTCAGCTTTTCGAAATCATCGCCATCGTTATCTGGTCCACTATTATCTGTACCTGCCAGCACATCATTGGAGGATCTAATATCCATATTTTCCACTGCAATCAGAATATTTCAATTAGTAAACTTGGGCAAAGTGGCAGTTGAAAGCAGGGTAAAACGTGCAAAATTGTTGTAGTTTTGTATAGGGTCTACATGAATATTTTTTTTTTGGTCGACTATAAGCTGGAGGTTAGTACTAGGTATATCTGAAAAGTTTGAGGCAGCTTCGCAATTTGAAACAACATGCCAATCGTATAAAAATACAAAATAATTACATAAAGTCAAATCAATTGAAATATAAATTCAAATCAAAATATGTATAGTAAAAAATCAACAGGAAAATAAAAGTTATTCAAGAGCAGCAACGATTACTTGCAACAAGCTAACAATAAGTTAAAAAATGAATTAAAGTGTTTATTTTAATGGCCAATGGGTAAAATTTACCGGGTGTGACGAACCACCTGAAAACCTGAGGTGCATCTGGTCTCTCTTTTATTTGAAACGCGAATTCGTTGAAAAATGAAGATATACAGAAATGTTAAAAATGAGTACAAAATGAAGCGACATGTTAATCTGGACGAATTTAGTTGTCTAAGACACACTTACCTGTCTCACGGCTGACCGCCTTTTGTTGGTCAAACAGAGACTTGGTGCTCTCGCTCTCGGCCACAGGTGAACTGGGTGCTGTGGCCAGCAAAGAAGGACTTCCGCCAGCTGGAGCTGATGTGCTCAGCAAAGCATCAACGCCGCCTGGGGGAAATAGTGTGGGCTCATACTGAGACTGAGCACGGGCGTACTGTGGGGTACGCCCTGGTATATCAACCGGATTTGATCGTCCCTGTGGCGGCTGCGTACCTGGTGGAGGCGGTTGCAGCGTTGTTGTTGGGCCGCTCTCTGTGGCAGATCCCGTGCCCTGTTGGGATGGTGGAGTGAATATATCCTTGACATTGGGACGCTGTTCATTGGCACGCATCGATGTTATGGTGGCCTGTTCATCGACCTCTTCGATAACTTGTTGGGTGATGCGAAGGCTACCGGCTGGCTTGCCACCCGATGTGGCCGACCCCAAGCCCAGTCCACCGACACCTGTCAGGCTGGCCGAACTCGCGCTGGCCGGAAAACGATACTTGTTCTGCTCTTCACTCGGCGTGGCCGAACCCGGACGACTGTCATCACGGCTGAGGAATCTCTTAAGAGCCGAGGCCACTGTATTCACGCGTGACATTGTTCCCGAAACACTGACCAAAGATGGCGATGAACCCAGACGCATTTTGCCATTGCCTGCTGAGAAGTGAATGCCGCTGGCATCATCAGCCTGGAGGGCAATAGAAAAATAAGATTTAGTTAATTAGTAAGGAATAAAAGCAAAGGAAATATTATTGTGTGCTAAAACTCTTATAGTGCAATTTTTGTGTTTTTTTTTTTGGGTGCAATACCAAAAGCATTTGAAGGCCGTGCAAGGTGCAATTAGAGAGGCTGTAGGCAGATAGAATTGTTAGAATCAAAATGTTAGTATGCAGTCATTTAGTTCAGAGGACAAATACAATTACGATTAATTATGGAACAGGCATAGTGGTTAATATATATGTACACTTATCTTTCGCATACTTAATAATTAATTTCTTTAAGCACCAAAAACTATGCCCATCCCATATGTTCTTTACATCCTTATTGCTTAGTTTAAAATTAAATATATGGAACTACCAATCACCGTTTTATGATTGAGAATGCAAATATGATAGACTTTTAACCAGATAATTTAAAAAAGAGAAAGAGGTTAGAATTTGGAAATTTTGATGTGGTCACTTTGATTGATGATGATCGATTTCGATTTTGATTTTTATAGTGCCAATTGTGTTTTGAGTTCGATGGTGCCAATACGTTTTCTTTAAATGCTGCCAACTTTTTGATTCTAACCTCCTCATCTGGCGCACCCTTGGTTAGGTCATAAGTGACTGTCTGCAGGGGTACACCCTGTGGCTGTTCCATAAAGAGTTTTGTACCCCCCTCGGGGCCACCACCAGCCAGAGCTGGTGGTGCAGCGTTGGCATTATTACCAACCATTTCATCGATGCGCACAGACGACATAGTCGATGGCATTGCAGCACTTTTGGGTACTTCAATTTTGGCTGTCGAGGGCTCTGGATGGTTCTCACGAAAACGTTCGGCAGCTATGGTATAGGGCAGTTCATTGGGGAACACCTCATCCCAGTATTGATCCTTCAGCAATTCCGGATGATCGTGATGCATCTCGTCGACAATTAGATAGGATACCTGAAGATTGCGATCTACCATCCAATTGACCTATGGAAAATACAAGATTTTTCAGCACTTGGAGTTGATCAAATCATCTGTAGGTTTACCTCAAAGTCATCATCATCTTCGCCAAATGGATTGATCAACGACTCGGCCACCTTGAGCCAACCCATGTAGAAGAAAAACTGAAGCGTGGTAAATACTGGAAAATACAAATCCACTTTGTTCAAATAGCTGGTATTGCCCACGACCTTGCCATCAGTCCATTGCTGGCCCATGCAACAGGTGAGGAAATACGAGTACACCGCCAGAGTGACCACCTGAGTGTAAACCAAAGGCACACTGATGGTATCATAGCTAATTAAAAGGCCACATTGACCACGAAATTTGTTCAGTTCATCAATTATGGTCTTCACTGCAAAATCATCACGGATACGTCCTTCTTTGCGGGCTCTGGTTATAATACTGGCTGCCCATACGATGGGTAACCAGTGTTTCGAGGGTCTTGGGAATGATTTGTTCATGGCCTCGATAATGGTGCGTTCATTGTCATTGAGAAGACCTGCCTCTACCAGATTGTCGAGACTAGGAAAACGTTTCTTTACCCTCGGCGAGACATTGACCAATACCATGGTTAAACATAAACACACATAACGCATTATTGTACGTCGCATAACACGTCCACGCTCATCCTGGCCATGGACATTGGAGCTAACAAATACCGCAATAGGATCAGGCCATGGTATCGAGGTATACTGATTCCACCAACGTGTCATCACAATTGACACATAGAAACCAAGCACAAAGGACAATGGAATTAAATCACTATAACTATTGCAATACTCCACAATAGCCTCGAAGGTCCTGAATGAGAACAAAAGCTTGGATTACCCACAATTGGCTAAGAAGTTAAAAGTGTTTGTACTTACTCTTTTTGGCCTTCGTTTAGAGCGAAACGATACATTAAATTGAGGACATAGTAACAGATTAGAAATGCCAGCAAATCCAGCCAAACCAATTTGTAAATGCTTCCACGCCATCTGAAACATTTCAATTTGAATAGTTAACTTTCGAGTGCTTTAGTTAATAACTTGAACGACATCAGTTTTTATAAATAGTTCGAACACGTAACACATCCACTCATTAAACTATATACTACCACTTGTGTCAATTTATCTGGCTTATCATACCCTTGCCAATTATTCGGGCTATTCCAATGATTATGCTCGCTTTATTGGTTAGCGGCAAGGTGTCTGTTTCCGATTGTGAAGTCAAATGTGTATGCTCAGCAGAATTTCCTCAAATTGGCGACGTCATTTTATATCACCTGCTATTGTTGCTGTCAGCAACGTCATAAATGTCCGTCTCTCTGTGTAAACAGAGTGTGACTACCTAGCAGGCCGTGACTCCCTATGGGCCTCTCTTATCAACACACGAATCGGGCATGATAAACCCAAATACCATCAATAACAACAAAACCATATCATCATATTATCAAATAAAATTTGCCTTTTTTTTATCGTAAGTCGGTTTAATTTTCTACTTCTTTAAATGCAAACACTTCTATTTTTTTTTTAATTAGAAATCTTGGTATTGCCAATTTCGGTTATTCCGCGTTATTCTATGTATAATGAAGTAAGTAAGTCGTCTCGCCGACTTGGATATACCATACACCAGTAAAACAAATATTTTAAAGTTATAATAACCAATGCATTATCGTATTTTAAAAAAAATCTGTTTGCATGCTTTTTAGAAGCATATCTTAGTATTTCGCTCACTCAAGCATTCGAGCACCCTAGCGCCCCCACCAGCCAACGGCCAACTCCGGCCATATGGAAAAACGTTCATATGCATAACTTGGCTATTTTTATTCCGATTTTGATCAAATTTGGTATTTTGCTGGATATTAGTATCAAATTTAAGTGTGCTAAATTTGATTGCACAAGGTTGAAAATTACGGGAGATAATCGAGTTTTTTCAAATTACGGGGGCGGAAAGAGGCGTGGCAAAATCTTTACACATCAAAAATGTGCGCAATTACTAAGCAAATATTCATACCAAATTTTGTGTCTCTAGCTAGAATAGTTTTTGAGAAAATCGGTTTTATTTAATTTGCGGGGGCGGTAGGGGGGCGTGGCAAAATTTTTACAAATACAAAACGTGCGCATTTACTTAGCAAATATACATACCAAATTTTGTGTCTCTAGTTGCTATAGTGTTTGAGAAAATCGGTTTTATTTAATTTGCGGGGGCGGTAGGGGGCGTGGCAAAAATTTTACAAATACAAAATGTGCGCGTTTACTAAGCGAATATACATACCAAATTTTGTGTCTCTAGTTGCTATGGTGTTTGAGAAAATCGGTTTTATATCATTTGCGGGGGCGGTAGGGGGCGTGGCAAACATTTGAAACAAACTCGATAAGCGTACATATGACACGAGTCTACATACCAAATTTGGTGGCTCTAGCTCTTATAGTCTCCGAGATCTAGGCGTTCATACAGACGGACGGACGGACGGACGGACGGACGGACGGACGGACGGACGGACGGACAGACGGACATGGCTAGATCGTCTCGGCTGTTGATGCTGATCAAGAATATATATACTTTATGGGGTCGGAAAAGCTTCCTTCTGCCTGTTACATACATTTTAGCGACTTTAATATACCATTTTCACCCTATGGGTGTATGGTATAAAAATGAGTCAATATGCTGCCCATCCATTTTGGCTAATGCTGAGCTTATAAAATACTAATGCCATTTATTTTGGCTCACTTTTGGAAAAAGTTAGTAGTCTATGATTGAGAAATAATAAAAAGATAAACTATAATTTGATTTTTATTTAAGATTAACTACAAAAAAAAAGCTTCTTAATCTAATCGGTTCTTTGCCATACAAAATTTGGCTTTTCAAATGTCGAATCTTTCGAGTGCAAGGGGATTTTAAATTTCCCATCTATATAATATATTGTTTTGTTGTCTGCTTTCTACTCTTAGTTTAATTAACAAGAGGGCGTTAAAAACTAATGTTTTTTCTATTCATTTGTACTGCAGTTTGTCATATATTTTTCTTCTAAATAACTCTTTATTAACTTCACATGTTCGAAATTGACAGCACTTTAATTAGATCATCAACAGAACTCACAATTCCCAGTCCCTTGATTATAGACTTATCAGTAGTCCTTCAATTGGGATATCAAAACATTGTCGACTCTCTCTGTCTCTATCTTTATTCACGCTGGCTTATTGAGTCACTAGTTTGTTCGACATTATTAAATTATAATTCAAATTACAAGCATGACAGATGTCACACATATGTATGCATATGACGACAAAAGGTCTAGATTACACTATAGAGTTGATATGGGCATCATTATTTGCATTTCTCTGTATATAGGGTAAATGGAGGCGGTCTGTCTATCAGCGGAATTGCAACTGGTTCTTTGTGGGTAATAGTAGGAAATGGAAAATTCTATTATTTGCACTGACCCCCACAACTGACATAAGTATTAGTCTAGCCCTATAATATATGTATATACACAAGGTACAATTAGCAATGGAATGACAATTTCTAAAAAGTAGTAGGTAGTTATCGCTACTCACCTGAGAAGTAATTTGAGAAAACAGCCAAAGCCTCGACAAGTGGCCACTTCACCTGTATATGTAATTGTCATTTTCACACAGCTTTTTTATCTATGTTTTCTGACAAATTTTATTCCCTTTTTTGGTTTTTGTTTATATAGTTGGGAGAAAGATTCGTTGTCTGCTTTAATGCTGTCTTATCATGTTTCCATGGAGCTGTGATATAAGTACATTTTGCTGTTTTCTAGGAAATATCTAATTAAAAAATAAAGATGAGATAAACGTCATACATATTAGATATAAACAAGTAAATGTCTCTTGAAGTTATATAATATTTTGCTGTATTTACTGGGAAATGCATGCCACCAATTCATTTGAAATTCAAAAATCGATATTTTCACATTGCAAAGTCAATTAAACATGCGACAAATAGAAAAAAAAAAACTAAACGATTGCAACGAAGCTTATATGCTCTTCTCTCAAAGGTCAACATGAAGTTATTTCATAATAATTTCTTTTAAAAACTCCTGTTGATCTTTCCTATTGTTTAAATGGAAAATGTTTTGCTATTTCAATTTACTTATACTCAATCTCACAGCCTCTATTTATGATGATATATGTACATGTATGTGTGCAATATATGTGTTAATGGCTACGTATATATAAAATTTCTGATGTCGAAAGTAACTATATAGCCCATAGTGCAAGAATATAGAAACACAATGAGGCACAATCAAAATGCATTTTGTAGTTAACATTTGAGAGAAATGCAACATTGCCGACGAGTTGATTATATTAATTGCACCAATTTATATAGATACAATTGTAAGATAGATTATATATACCTATGTGCATAGATACAGATGAAAAATTCAGCCAAGTTTAAACATTGACAAGGCGCAGCCTGCGTGTGGGCGATGTCAGTCTGTCAGTTCTGGAGGTGGCATTTGGGGGTCAAAAACTCAAAATGATTAGATACCAATTAGTTAAATAAACAAGAATTTCTATATATGGTACAGTGAAATATAACTATAGTGATAGCTGACATTACACATTTGTTGGTGATGAGCTCACTGACACAAGGGGAAAAGTGTTGTGTATTTCCGTATTGGAAAGAATTCTGCGAACTGCAAAGACAATTTAATGATCAGAAATCAAAGCACAAACTGTGAACTAAGCTCAAATTTTATGGTACATAAAGCGAGTCATGCACATATACCGACATTCAGATATATATGTATATATATATGTATATACAGGGAAAGAGAGGTGCCAAATAAGCCCAAGCCCAGCTTGAGTTTATATATGACATCATTTTTCGGTACGCGGTTACAAAGCAAACGTTGTTTTTTTTTAGGTAAAGCTTAATGTGATCTTGTATACTAGTATATATTTTTAATAGCTGATCTGATCGTTTGTGGTTTTGTGCTATTTCTCATAAATCTCTCTCTAAAAAAAGCCGATTCATGACGTAGTTTTTGCTGATTATTCTAAAGAGTGCAATTGATTAGGTATACCAGGGTCATGATAGCCAGCTATTTCGTCTGGCAACGTGATCAGCTTTAATTTGAAATAAAAAACTAATTTGAGTAACTGAAGGGTCTTAGAGAGAGACCAAGATAAGTATAGTTAATGAAGGTAATTACGTCATTTTCAAAATTCCGCCAGAGGGCGTCTGAATATATACTGACATGGTATATAAAGAGAAGCAAGCAAACAAAATTTTAAGATAAGAACGAAAAATTATAAAAGAAATATGATAAATGTGTTAATTTTTCTCTTATGCCGTATTTACTTTGTTTTTTTTTTTCATTCATTTGGTATATGAGATTCTCAGAATCTGTCGGTCATTGCCATAAGGCAAAACAAGATCATTATTTATTGTTTTCATATTACAATTTAATACCCTTTGTTTTAGCAGTAGTCTTAGTAATACAAATGATTAATTTGGGTATAAAATTTATCGTCTTTTTTTTGGTTATTGCTTTTAATAAGTTTTACAATATTTTCGTTCTGTATTTTACTGTAAAGGTTATTCAGTTTTATGGCCACTAATAGTTGATTAGTAGTTGTCGAATGATTAAAAGTTTATTTTACAACATAGTTACTGTTAGGATGAAACTATTGTTTAAAATTTCTAGACTTTCTGACAACTTTTAAGCATCACATGCCACAGACCCATGTTTATATTATGAATCATTTATTATTAACCAATCAAGACAGTCCGAAGTGACATCTTCACATTGTGAATACTGCACTTCATTTATGAAGAAAAGGCACAAATAAACTCATTGAAGTATTTGCCAAGTAAACTTTAACTTTCATTGAATACGATGACCTATATCAAAAAGATAACGCAGTCAAGCATATGCAGTTATCATTAACATTTACATTAATAACAGAAATTAATGCATTTACACTAAATCGAACACGTAAAATTACGAATATAAAAACACAAACCATTCAAATTCAATTTGCCGAGGTTAATGACATTTTCAGTGAGAATTTTGCATACCCTTTACATATAACGCTAAAGAGCATATCAAGTCAGTAGGAGAAAACACAGTGATAGTTGGTTTAATTTAAAAGAAATGCCTTGTTTAAAATGGAATAACTTCTGCTATGGAATATCAAACAGATGTCTTCAGTAGTATGTATTTTGAGAACTCTTGCATTACTGGGTAACTGAAAGTCGTTGCTATGTCTTAATTTACAGCCTGATGTAACATCAAGAGAGTTGTTGTTGTGCGTCGAGACAGAGTGTATAAACGCCAGACAAGGCGTGTGTTTAAATTTACATTCGAGTAGAATATTTTGCCGAATCTAAAGAGAACATTCTCTAAATGTTCAGAGGTAAAGCGACACATATACGAGTATACTTGATATAAATTTAGAATTTTGTAGATTTTAATGGCGTGCATGAGTGGAATTGTAATTGCAAATTATTCCTATGCATATGTATATAGGTTTTATTGAAGGGTTTTCGGGATGAGTCATCTGCCAGAGAAGAGAATAAAGAAACCGGGGGAAGCATAATTTTGTTGCTTGTTGTTGTTGTTCAATCGATTTGCAAATCACGCGGTTCAATTTGTGTGTTTCAGCTGCAATTTTTTGATTGTTATTCCCAGTGCACTATTATTAACTCGCTGCATGGCCACTTACACTTTTTTTTTAACAAACATTCACAACACGCGAATACAGTGGTTGAAATCACGCTTTATCTGCCTTTAGGTATGTAGGTGGGTTCTAAGACTAAGGTCACTTCCACTTCCCCTTTAATTCTTCACTTCACTTCGCAGAACAACAAAACTCATGTGGTTCTTTTTTTTCTTTTGCCTGCTTGCTCTGTTTCGGCTTCTACATAGATGGGTTTTTGCTTCTCTTGGCCTTTATGCTTCACAACTTTTACGTTGTTTGCCGTCGTTGCCGCCGATATTCTTCTTACATACACGAACAACGCACACAATGATGTAGATGTAGGCGCTTGCCATTCGAGGCAGCCATTCAACAACACCAAAAATATCACCTCACTTCCGCGCTCAACGACCGACAGTTTCAAACTGAAGTCCAAGAGACACATGCGAAAATAATGCCAACTACAACTACAACTACAACTGGAAAAACTGCGACACATCCGACCAGACCATTGAGTGCGAATCGCTTCACTGAGAGAGTTCGGCTCTAATGGAAGCACGGCTAATGGGGTTCGACTTGGTTAAACCCTGTAACGACTAAAATTCGCAATACCAAAAGTTGCTTGCTCTTGATTTAGCACTTGAATGGTGAAAATTCAATGTTTATCTGAAATTTATAATCTGATCTAGACAAAATTTCAAAATAAATATTTTTCACAGCAAGTCTTAGATATATGTAGGTTCCAAATTCAATATTTCTAAGCACCTAAGAAGAAGTATGTATGTATACAGATTATAGTCACCACACAACTATTATCTAAAGTAGTAAATAAATCCTGGCTAAGCCTCGAAGAATTTTGTTTTTACACATACAGATATAAAAACCAAAAAAGAAATCTTGGTTAAAATCATATAAACATACATAGTTCGTTAATACATATACATACATATTATGTTAATTATAGGTTCAAATATGATTATTTTAGTCTGTTACATATAATTTGCTATTTCGAGTATACCCTTTTGGCTTATGCATGGTTACAGGGTATAAAAACAAAACTCGTTGTGAGCGAAAAACCGAAGATAAGCCAGGCACAGAGAGAACAGGGTAGAAATGAATTTACCACCGTGGGCCAAGAGCATAAATAACTTGTCAAAATTTCTGCATTTCAACACAAGAAATTTAGTTTTACCTTTATAATAAAAACAAGTTAATAATAGTAAACAAAGATTTAAAAATAATATATTACCTTACCTGAAACGAAAAAACAAATTGTGTGAAAAAGTGCAATTTGTAGAGGTAAGATGTTTGCGTCATGTTTATTCTTTTATTTTTATGAGTAGAGAATCCCATTAAGTCTTAAAAGTCTTAATAATTATTATTCTATTTTTAATTTTTATAAACTATGAAATAAATTGCAACTACCTAATGGGACGGATAATTATTCTTAGCGACAAATTCAAAAAAGGTAGTCTACTTTTAGGGTGCCATTTATTTTCGCTGGTCTTTATTGGAGGTGCACCCTGTTTAGCAATCTCTGGGATACCCTAGTATGTATGTTAATTATTTCGCAATATGTTAAAATATAAATTATTTAAGTATTACAATTTTTAGGTGCGCTACCTTTGACCTTTAGACCATGCTGAATTCGATGTCGTTTTTATAAATATCTTCATAATATCTCGATGGCTCTAATGGAAAGCATTACGAGTATCTTCTGAAATCAATTTTGAAATCGCAACCTCAAACATGGAACTTAACTTATACGAGAAGGATATTTAAAAACCACATTTCAATGTTTATTCTAGACACTATCAATCACGAAAACTTTCCAAAAAATAATTTAAAGTTGTCTCCACCTCAATTCAATCGGTTTAAATAGTTTTTTGAAATCAAAAAAATCTGTTACTTTATAAATTTTAATCAAATTAATATTTTTATTTTTAAATTAATTACAATATTTACGTTTAACGCAATTCGCCAAATGTTTGCTTATGATTTTACACTATTCTGTAACACGAAATACATTTTAATTTTTAATTCAATTTTGTGTGGATTGCTTTTAATTTTGTTTTTACAAATAATTGAAACATTTCGCTAATACACATTCGTTTGCACTTATGAGAGACTAATGACTTATGTTAAAAAGATTTTAAAAAATTAATTGTTAAGTAATTTACTTAATTTTCTCTTTGTTTTTTTTCTTCTCGTATTTAGTAAGTTGTAGTTTTTAGTATTTTACAATGTGATCATAATTTTTGTATTTAGCCTAGACAATTTGGAAAAACTGAAGGAGGAGTAGAGCATTAAACATTTTAGTTATATACATTTGAGACTTAGTATTTAATGTGGAAGGAAAAAGACTTATGAATTAACTTATTGCAAAATGGTTTTCGAAAATTTTGTTTTTCTTTATGTTTTTTAGAATTATGGATTAGTGTTTCGTTTTGTTTGTTCAAACAATTAGATATTACTGGGCGGTCCACGATTGGCGCGCTGTCCGTGTAACGTGGAATGGGAATGTCTAGAGCCGGGTCGCGAATGTACAATTGCGTAATCGTTATCGTTATCGATCGGCATAGACCTTCGGAGTAGTATGTTGGATGATATGTTGGGATTTAATAATACAATAGAATTTCAAAATCATAATAATAATATTGGATTGAATGAAGAATTGATAAAGAGATTAAAGTTAGCATTGTTACTATAAATATTTGGAAATATTGTCAGTTAGTTTCGATTTGTTGTGGCTTTTGTTTTTGTTTGAAGGGTTGGAGGGTAGAAGGTCTAGCAGTACTAAGAAAGTTAGTTACTATCATTAAATAAAATGCAGAATTAATAACGGTTAATTACAGTTGCAATACTAGGCACGAAATGCTATAACATTCTCTTAAAAAATTTGTTGTGAATACAATTTTTGTTGTTTTGTTGTAGTTGTTGTTTTTTCCAGTTAACAGGAGATACGGCAAATACATAGATACAAGAGTATGACCTTTAAGGCATGCTTAGTGTGTGTGTGTGTGTGTATGTGTATGTAGGTAGGTGTTTGTGTGTGTTTACCAGAAATCATTTTTTGTTTATTGTTGGAAAAAACAGAGCAGCGGCAGCATTTGCATATCGAAGTGTTGAATAGAGTGTGTGTTTTGTGTGTTTGGTGTTTTTTGTTTTGTTTTGTTTTGTTTTGCAGGCAGACTTAATTAATATCTATCAGACCTATTTGAGTGTATTGTGGAACCGCCACTGGTATAGCCCTTGTGCGCATCCCGTCCATGCAGCGAATATCGTGAGCCATACTGACTGCCATGCCAGCTACGATATGGATCGTATTCCTCAATTATCGATGGCTCTTTCTCAATGATCTGAATGATGGGGGAAAAATATTCAATTATTGCAATTCACTTTGCTTGGTAGGACTGTAACACTCACCTCTGTATTAGCACAACTGCAGCTCATGGCCGTGCAGAGGAATATATTCATGAGCAACATTATCAGGAATAGAACACCCAAGGTAATGGCCAGCCAAAGCAACCAACTGGGACGTATACCCTCCTCGCAATTCGATGAGAGCACTAAAATGCATTCAATTAATCAATCTAATAGAATTGATGTAAAAATATGAAAACTTACAACGCGCCTCGGCAGGATCTAGAACAAATACAGTAGTTCCAGCTAAGCTGGAACCCTCTTCATTAGGTCCAAGTTTGCGAGGTCCATTTCCATTGCCGCCCTTGGTGAAACCGGCCAGAGCCACATCGTTACAATCATCGAATTCCAAACAACGACCATAGCATTGTATAACATCGCACTGAAGATGAACCTCCGAGCCTACACATATACGTTATAAGGATAATCAGATTATGCATTCGGTTCTTCAGTTTGTTTTTACTAACCATCAGGGAACTTGAACATAGTGGCAAGAGTAGCTTCAGCAGCTCGGCCATCGGCAGTGGGTACAAATCGGCTTATTAAATTACGATCATAGGGGCAGCTAAAATCAATATCAATGAGTATGAGAGAGAGCGAGATCATATATATGAAAGACTTACCCTCGATCATCTGTCAACTTGAGGGTGAGGTTCTTCCTGTCAAAGGCAAAACAGTTGCCCACACGCAAGCCATAGGTATCTATTTAATCATATATTTATTTAAGGAATGAGCTTTACATTAACTACAGAGTACAACATTTATCTTACGCACCATTTGGCTTTGAGAACTCGGCGCGAATCTTGTACTCATGACCATAGACTGTCTCACGCACTCGATGATCATTCTCCAGAAACTTAAGTACAACATGGGCGTTGTCATCGCTGGAAATGCATGAAGAACACAAGTTAGTTAGTCGGTTGGTTGGTTGAGATGAGAAAATTAAAATTTAACGGTAAGCAATTACAATGAATCTGCTTGGTAATTAAAAAAAGAAAAGAAATGTGTGTGAGTCAATAGAGCCAAAAGATTGCAAAAAATAATTGTTATGCAATTGCCGGTCATTACGTTATAGACAGTTACCTTTAAACATATATAAATAAATATATGTATATATATATATAGGTACAATATCTGACGGAACCATGTTGGCAAGTTTGTTTACGATTTCTTTTCATCTTAAGCTTAACAGAGCGCAACCGTTTGGAAAACCATTTTAAAACTCAATACATACATACACATGAGTATGTGTGTATGTGTAAGTGTGCTTTATCGTTTGGCTTCTATCTCTGGCCGATTTTCATTAATGCTTCTGCTTAAAACAAAAGACTTAGACAACAAACTTGCGTAATTTGTAGGCATCGCGGTAATTCCAAAGTCATTGGCATTATGCAAATGAGTTTCTCTCTCTCTCTCTAACTCTAAATGTGGCGTACAAATTAAATTGTTTCTCAAAAAGATTGTTATCTTGCAAGTTTACCGTTAATTGAACAGCAAAAATAAATACCACATGAATTAAAGTGAGAAAAAATTGATTGAGTGAAAGAATTGGACACAAATAAAAAGCAGAGCTCAATGGCCTTGAGTGGTGGTTCTATTTAGAATTATTTTTTCTTTCTTTGTTTAACACCTACATACATCAGCGATAGTTTGGTCTTTGATTTTGATTGTTGTGAGCCGACCCACCAAAACACAAACAAAAACCAAAAACAAGTTTCAAGACACTGAACTGAAATTGCCAAATCAAATGAAATTTCGAGCACTTTAGACTGACGGAAGCCTAGACCAAATTACTGACTGACTGACTGAATGACGGACAGATGGATAGCCAAACGGACTTAAGTGCAATTGCTCAGCCAGACACATAAGCTTAAACTTGGGCTTAGGATTAGGTTATGGGGCAAAACAAAAACTTACCGCGTAAAGCCCGATTTGCCACAGGTAATCACATAAAATTTATCATCCGCCAATTCGAGAGTCTTGTGCACACGCACTGCCAGCTGAATGGAACGCTCCTCGGTGCGCTAGAGAAACAAATGGATAGAACGAGAGAGAAAGATATTTAATCGCTGGTTATTAAAACTTTATGCCCGTGACGTTAATGTTGATTGGGTTTAAAAGCCAACTTTGCAGCCAAATGCCCTTATTTATGCATTTTCTGTTGGCCAGTTCTTCTCACTCATAAGACACACACACAAGGCCTGTCTTGGCCTGGCCATGCCGGCTGCTGTTGCCCCCATTGAGATCATGGCTGCAACTTGCACTTGTGGCATGTTAATTGTCACATGATGCAATCGCAACAAGGAAATGCAAAATGCCGCCAAGTGTGACGCAGTTTTCCACTTGTTTATTTTCTCTTCTAAGCATTTTCCAACCATTTTTGCAAGTGGGTATATTCACAATGCACAACGGCATTTTCCTCATTAAGTGGCAAGTGTATCAAGACTTCGGTATGTATTCTTTCTGGTTTGTCTTCAATGTTTGATTATGCTCACATATGTACATATGTTTTGTCTGACAGGGCGCAATTTTAATAGCTGCACTTTTCAAGTTAATTATTTGCTTGGCTATCATTTCGTTTTGGGGTAATTACAATTTTCTTTTTTGAATATCATTTCTTTAGACAGAAGACTTGAGCGAGCAACTTGTTAGAAACTCTACGCTTGGCCAGCTGCTAGTAATGAGAGGGCTCGGGGATGTTTACCTTTACACGATGTCACTGACACTGATTATCTTTTGGTGCCCATATAGTTTTTGTTTTTTTTTTTCAGATATTTACGCATGTATGTATTTATACATATATTCAATTTCACCTTGACCTGCAATTGTAAGCTACGGTGAGGCAATGCATTGAGGCTTTCCGTATAAAGATAAAGCAACTGCAAACAAAAAGTACAAGTTTCTTGCCACTTCAGTTTAATTGTCAATATGTTTTTTTCCTCCATCTGCTTGACAAACCGGTTTAGATTAAGCAATCGTATATATAAGTATATTATTTTTGTTATTATTATTCATCTCGTGTTTATTTGCTTGTTTAAATGTTAGAGAAACACCCACATGAAAAGCCCTATTTTAGTATTTAATATAAAAATGCTGTCAGCGATTTTTTTTTGATTTTATGAATGAAGCTTGTTTAAATTCAGTAAGTTTGCTTTTGGTTAAATAAGCCTTTTGGCTTTATAAATACCTTTGGATCAGTTCTGTCACAATTCGTTGGACAACTTCATGCATCTTCATCAACATTTATCGTCATGATCGTGGCAGACAAGTGCCAGATGGCAGCTCTCATTATCAAATGTTATTATCACAAAGTTGTTTTAACATATGTGAATAGATGAGGTAATGTGTGGAAATTGCTTAATGGCAAATTGCTAGAACATCTTTTTCTCTCTATCTGTTTCTCTGTCTCTCTGTCTGTCGGTTTGTGCAATGCAATTAACATTTAAATGTTTGTAATAGCTCAGGCAGAAAGAACCCAGAAACAGCCATCATCAAGTAATGGCAAATAATTTGCCAAAGCAGCAACCCACTCGAAATAATAATAATAATAATAATCATAATACTGGTAATAAGAAATAAGTTCAAGTACGTCAAAGTCAGCCCACAACAGCAAAACCACAATGGATGGAAGCAAAACAATAACAGCTTGAACTTTATGGAAAATTGTGTTGGTTTTTTTTTTTTTTGTTTGATTTTTTGTTGTCTTCTCTGGGGCTTGACTTTTGGCTTTGGGCGTCGTTGAGCGCCAATTTTAGACTGTAAAATGATTGAGGCAGACTTCTTTGGGATTTGCAGCTTTGCAGCCAAGTCAAGGTCAATCCCAATGCGAAGGCATTTCGAAAGCAATTAAAGGCTCTAAAGAAAATATTTGCCAGCGAATAGACTCCAAATTGCTGGACGAGAGTTCAACAAAAAGAAAAGGAAAAACGAATTCTTTTGACACAAATTCCGCGCACACGCAGCCGCAACACCGTGGAATGCTGTCAAAGTCAAAGCGTGGAAAGCCGTGTCTGCCCATGTGAACTGTACGTGTATGTATGTATGTGTGTGTGTGTACCTGTAAGTGTGTTTAATTCTGCATTCGTGTGTCTGGTCGTACTCGTAGACGCCACTCCCAGCCCAAAGTGTAGGTATGGGTTAAAGAAAAAATCAGAGGGCCAGACTAATTTCAACTTTGCCGAAGGCTTTTATACCCTTTAGATTATGCAGAAGACTTCTATATATTTTATTATGGACATGCTAATTTGTTTTATAGAAAAATAGAATATATATTCTGTCTCATTTTATCAAATATTTCAGACTTATCAATCTTGTTTTGTTACCAATGGCTGATAATAAAGTGAAGACCTGCCCATTGTTAGGGCATATGAAAATAGGACCTCAAGTTTGTTGCAGTTGCGATAAGCGTGATTTAATTTTATGGGGGACCTCCTCCCTTTAAGTAAGAAACAAGCAATGGGAAACGGAAGGCGGGCCGCTCTAGAGTAAGCGGAATCTATATACCGATCAGAGAGTTGTAGTTATTTTTGGTATACAGGGTGCGGTCTACGATTTGACATTGCAATTAATAATGTTGAGAAACATCATATATAGATACATGTATGTATGTATGTATGTATGTGTGCATATAAAGCTGGCATGCTGATAATTTGCATATAACTCTATGGCTAATGCGATTTGGTCCTCAGTTCTCAGTACCGGAGCTTCAATTCGCTCTGCTTTGCCTGCTCTGCCATTGTTTGCATTCAACTTGAGCCACAGAGCACGAGTAGGCCGCCGCCTGTCAACACGCCAAGTGATGCACGTAGGATTAAACTTGATTTTTATTGCCATCGTTACTATATGGACTGACTGGCTGGCTGGCTTGTCTCACAGTATTGCCGATTTGTGTTGATTTCGGGGCCAAGACTCAAGTACACTTTGATAGGATAGGCGAGAGAGCTTACAATTTATGCGCATGCGTGCCCTTTTGGTTGAGGCAGACAAACACACACACACACCCGTACACACACATACACACTTGGTTATTGACTGAGACTAGACAAGGTCTTAAAACTCTACCTCATTTAAGGCCTGTTGTTTTTCTATTGCATAATTTTCACATCGATGCCTCATTTTGGTCACTCAGAGCCAAGTTAAAACATTTAATTTCTTGTTTATTGGCAATTCAGTCAAAATAATTGACTATTTGGCGTTGAAAAGTTCAATAAAATTAGCATAGCAACTCAGTTTACTAAAATCAATCAATCTGCCTAAATGCAGCTTTCTCCTCCACTCAATTCAATCTGAAAATCTTATTATTTAATATTGTTAAAAATTCTAGTTAAGTTAATGGTGTTAGACCCGGAATTGTTAATGCTTACATTGCTTCCACTCACGTTGCTGACCAGAATGCCACAATAGTCTGTGGCCCCTTGTTTGGCCCAGAGATTGAGGCTAAAGGCAACCGAATCACTGCCATCGCCCATGGCCATACAGGCAGGAGTCCGATAATCCCGGGCATGGACAGCTCCCGTATAGCCGGAGCTGAACTTCACTTTGATGTTCATGGTGCCAGCCTTGCATGTGGCTGTCACATGAGGAGCAAACTCTACTGGCCCAGCTGGTGGTTCCTGTGTGGCAACCTGAAATAAAACAAAAAGCCACAAGTGAGAAATAAGTGATTAGTGCTTATTTTTTCTCTCTCATTCTCCCTCTCTCTCTCTCTCTCTCTCTTAGGATGTTCGTCTATTATTCAGTTAGTTAATAACGTTGACCCGATTCGAAAGCCTGGGAACTAACGCATATATGGTCAAAAGAAATAAATTTAATGCATAGTCATTGAGCAACAGCAGCAACAGTAGAAAGAAAGAAAATTCAAATTAATTTTAATGGCTAAGGCAAAGTCGCAATTAATTGCAACATCAGCGGGCCCAAACAAAAACCTAAACTCAAATCAAAATGTCGAAACCCAAGACCATAGCCCATAGCCCATGGCCCATAGACGATAGACTTGTGTTTAGAACTTTGAGTCTGCCAAAGTTCTGCACGTTTTGGGTCAGTTTCAGCCGCGCACTGTCAAAGGCATTTGGCTTTAAGATAATTTATTGGCAAGCTCTCTCAACTCAACGTCGTCGTGATAATTGAATTTGTGCTAGGGTTCCAGCCCAGTCCCAGCTTCAGCTTCAGCTCCAGCTCCCAGCCTCAGCCACAGCTTGAGTCTCTGTAGGCGCTAGATAAGCCAGAGTTAAGTAAGTCATGTCATGACAAAAGCCGGCGTCAGCAGCTTGGTCCAGATCACGTTTGTCCAACCCTCAGGCTGTACTTGGGCCATTCCTTTCCTTTTGTGTCGTATTCTTTGATTTATATTTACTTTCGAAATGTCGAATCAATTTGGATCACTAAAATATGAAATTTCTGTGCAGTCATTAAAGCAATTAATTTTTTGTGGCTACTGTGTATGTGTGTGTGTGTGTGTGTGGGGGGGGGGGGACGAGGGAGGACATTCAAGTGAAATGTAAAAAAGTTGACCCAAAAAATAAGCTGCAAAAAAAAAAAGAGTGCAGCAGCATTTGGCCAATGGACAGTGTGCCACTTTCTATATGTATACCAAACTTGAGCCAACTAGAACATCCACTTTGCATGGACAGCAACTGCAGCAGCAGCAGCAGAACTTGAAGGAATTTATTGCAAGACTTAAGCCAAAGCACTTAAGAAAAGGCTATAAAAATTGCATAAACTGATTGTGGAACAAAAGGCCTATAGGCAATTACATAGGCCACATCACCCCCTCTGCTCTCTTTCTCTTTCGATTTGGTGGAGTTCAATGCGCCAACGCTTGAGGGTCATATGGAGATACTCCATAGCTGGAGCAAGATCTACAGCTGCTCCGACGCCAACTCCAACTCCAACTCCAACTCCAACAGCGGCTCCACCACACAACTCCCATGACAATTTGTCGCTGGGCAAAATGCAATTGTTTGTTGGGTTTTGCATTTTTATTTTATTTTTTTCTTTCTTTGCTTTGCTCGTTTGTTTGTTGGTCTCTGTATTTTGTTTGTTTTTCTTTTCAGTCAATTAAAATAGTTTTTTTTTTTTTTTTTTGCATACTCGTTTCACTATCGTTGTTGGGGCTTGTTAAAATAGCAAACATAGTATAAATTGTTACTGGCTTTTTGTATGATTATGCAACACGCTCTGATTGCTTATAAGCCGAATGGAAAATAAGCACAATTAGACACACTTGCACTGCCAGTCACGCCATCGAAATTTGTGTGATGGATTTGCTAAAAAGCCCCAGGATATGATCAGTCTAATGTCTAGCATATGAGCCTGAGTGATTTTTCATATAGTGGAATTAACTTCTTTGGAAAACAAAAGACTTGCAAAAAGGCATAAACTTGTTTGCCCAACAAGCCA
Source organism: Drosophila insularis (assembly GCA_018903935.1). NCBI lineage: Eukaryota > Metazoa > Arthropoda > Insecta > Diptera > Drosophilidae > Drosophila > Drosophila insularis. The sequence goes on from JAEIFP010002295.1 coordinate 8,156,465, forward strand.
GATGGATGTAAATCGCACCGGAAAATCCACGCACAGCTGGAGTTGCATTGGCCAAATGGGTCTCAATCTCTTCGTTTCTCAGTTTTAGTCTCAGTTTCAGTCTCTCCATCTCCATCTCCATCTCCACCTTTGTGGTTTAACTCTGACTGTACTCCTCACACTGTTGTCTACCCATTAAGCTAAGCCCCACCGCTGATTTATATAGCTGTATGGGGTCAAACTGTCTGCGGCCATAAACCAAAACTGTTCGGACGCCGCGTTTAGTCATTTTAACTATTAAGTCCAGTGACGTGAGCAATTAGTAACTAGAAAGGCAATTAGCTGCTAAAGAATCATCACAGAACTAGCAAAAAAAAAAAAACAGACAGTAAGCATAATAGCAAAAAGATAAAACAAATTAAGGGCTTACTGGCCTCATAAATAATATTTCATTTATTTATGATACTTCTCGAAAAAGTCCTAGTTAGAGTTCAGCCAGATATGTCATTTCTTAAAAAAGTAGCAGCCCCATAAACAACTGAAAAACCTCCTAAGAGGTTTATATAGGTATTTATATCGTTCTACCTATCTTCCCTTATTTTCCTTATATGAGAAACAAAATGTCAAAACTTTCCTACATGCTTCTTACTTACCGATCCATATATTTGTATATGAAATATATATTTCGATATGTGAGTCAAATAGTTACAATTCAACTTGTCTATTTAAATATCGTAAGTGTCTAAATTAGCTTCAACAACAACTGTTTTTAATCCTTTTTTTTTTAAAGAGTTTTGTTGTTTGTTCAAAATATTTCAATATTTTCAACCAATAATCAGCGAAAACTAAAGTTAGTCTATTTTTATTTAAGAAATCTATTTAATTTTTTGTAACTTTAAAATACCTTTAAGTTCTCTTCATCAGCCCTTTTAATCGATTAATTATTTAATTTTATTTAAGCTTTAATTTAGAAAAGAAATAGAATTTATGTTAAACAGATATGCCCAAGAATAAAATAAAGTACTTGACAACAAAAGAAATTGTTCCAAAATTTTTTGTCCAATAAAATATAAAGTGTGTTTTTTATACGTTTAACTAAAGATTTTCACACCAATATATTTTTCTATTATATAGTGTTATAGCAGATTTAAGAACCTAGATGATATAGTATTATAGCTCAGTCAAACTTAATTTATCTGTATAAAAAAAAGGAATCTAACTAGTTAACTAACTAAGTAAAAAACTAAAATAAATTTTGCTATATAAATTTTATGAAGAAAATCGTTTAATTTTTGTTTTTGTTTTTATGTCTGCAGCAAATTCTTTAAAATTTTTGCAAGAGCTTTTTTTTTTTTTGGTTGCCTTTGGAGTAAAGTTTTTTCCTAATGTTTTGTCGGGGAATAAAAATATTGTGATTTATTTAAATCAATTAATTGAAATGGGCGTGTTTTGTTGTTGTTAATGCTGCTATTTCGCAAGCGAATAGTTGCCTTTTTGTTTTTTTATTGATTGTTAAATGAGATACAATCGCCAGTTTGGTAGGCAAATCCCTGGCTAGATATATGCAGCTGCGCATTTGTGTTGAGTTTGGTGTTTAGATTGCCACACAATTAGTATCGGGTATATAGTAGTATAGCTAAACATGTGCAAAAAGACACGAAAAGCTACAGCAACATTAACAACAACAACAAAAAGCTGTTTTTTTTTTAATTAGAAGTTAAACAAAACTTCGTGCATAACAAAAGACTTTGAGTATAGGTAGATAGATTATGGCCCCAAAAGGAGATTGGGAGAGGAGGGGAAAAGGAAATTTTTGCTTTTAACATATTTCGCGTGCATTTGAATTTCCGCTATGTGGCGCACAAAAGCAATAAAGCTCAGCTGAAGTAAATTATAACATAAGGCCACAGTTGGAGTTGGAGCAGTTGGTCGGCAAGTCCAGTTCAAAAATCCCTCTGCTGCTGCGACTGCTGCGGCTGCTGATTGCAAATTGTCACGGTATTTTTGCTGGCAGCACATAAATTGGCGTTTAACTCGTATTACAGTCCGAGATGAAGCCTGAGATCCAGTTGGAGTTGGAGTTAAGAGTCAGAAGAGACGTCGCATATTGTTGGCCGTATTTATGTTTTGGCCTGCGCTCTTTGGGTTCGAGTTTTGTGTTTCAGTTCAGTTTCGTTTTCGGGGTTTGGCCAAAATGCTTTAAACTTGTTTTCTTACCAACCGACTACCATCGGTTGGGCTTATATAAAAAGTACAATGGAAAAATAACAAAACATTTAACTGACTGACTGCTGAAGGGTTTTCCTAGACTTTTCCCATACTCTCTGTTAATCTTTTGGCTGTCTCTCTGCCATCTTCCAACTCCCTTTTGAGGGCCAGCAATTAATGTCGCGCTATGTCGGTTCAATTAAATTTCAATTGCCTTGCCGCACTGTTTCATTGATGTTTCATCTTCCAGAGATATTCGCCGATGCCACAGAGCGGCACAGTGGGCCATGGGCCCTGAGAATTGATTGGTTACTCAACAACATTTTATTACTCTTCAATCATGGACTTCTTTGGGTTGAGTTTGTCTGCCTTCTTATAACAAATTTCTTGGCATTCTTGTCTATCAATAAATTCGCTGGAGTCTTTAACCAATGTGCATGACACGTCTATGTCTCTGGCTGTATGCCTGGGCACGTTCTTTGGCAACGACCTGGACGGACCCCTTTTCAACACTCCGCGGGGTCAATTGTGTGGCTCTCATAATGAAACGCTGTCATAGCACTAATATAATAATAAGCACTTGTGTTCGTCCCCCCAGTCGCCTTCCTTCATTCCGAACACCTCTTAGCTGCTTTTGTTGGCCATGGTTGGGAAGCAATCAATAGATGAAACACCTAAACAAAAACCACAACTTGTAACTCTTTTGCCATGGCCATAAAGGGGGAAAAAAACAGAGAATTCCAATCGTTACTTATGTGTTTTATTAATTGCTTTCTTTGCCCTCAGAACTTCATCATAAAAGATCTTCTTAAACGGTAGCCATCACATGGAAGAATGAAAGAAGCAAAGTTTCATTTTAATGCGTTTTCCATAAGCCTCAGGCAATTATGCTAAGCACTTTCTTTTTATTTTCATTATGCTTGTTAAGCTGAGGGCTTACATGGGCTGGGTAATGTTTTGAAAGTTCTCTTTAATTGAATTAAACATTCTCTTTTGTATAGCGAAAGATGCATCTATAATTATCTCAGCTTGATGATGTGAAAGTGCCGAAAGTTCTAAGTATGCATTAAAAATTTTTTAATGCGTTTCATGGGCTCATAAAAATGATAAATAATCAAAAAATATTTACATCTATGACCGAAGGAGAATTGACGATTCATTAAAGCGATTAAGTTATTAATAGACTTATAATTTCGTAAGATATTTTTAATATTTTTCAATACAAATCATTTTAATTTTCTTTGAGTATCTTTCTCTATATGCTTTAAATTTTTATTTTATTTTATACAAAATCTAAACATTTTGAATATATGTAGATAATTAAAAAAAATTTGTAAGCAATTAAAAAATTCAAAAAACAGCTTAAAGTATTTTATTTTCTAAGGTTTTTATTCTTCAAGGCTTAGAATAGTTAATCATTAGAATGAGCCTTAGTCCGATAGTTTTATATCTTTCTAAATCAAAGATATTTTTAAAAATTGATGTGAATATTTAAAATATGCTTAATTAAGTTAAAGTTTGCAATATAAAATATGCAAAATCAAGTTAAATAGATCTCGCAATCAAATGACAATTGATTTATAGCCAGTTGGTGTTTTGTTTTTCACAGGAAATCCATTCAAGATACCGAAACATTGATCCTGACTGACATTTTGTTATCCAAGTTCAAATCGAAATTTTCAAATTTGAACTTTCTGTTGGTTGTTTTCATTAGAAATTTGCTTGTCATTTAGCAACAAATTAACTTATCGTGTTCTTTGATGTGGCTAAAACTTGCCACACTTTCTTTGGCCAGTGCCTTAATTGCTTCCCAAATGTTTTGCTGGGCACGAAAAACTCATTTTCCCCACCAAAAATAAAAAAAAAAACCCTCAAGTCAATGCAATTTTCATAAATGCGCACTTTCCTTTGCTCATCATTTGCTGGCAAATAGAATTTGAAAGTAAACCCAAAAACAAAACAAAACAAAAAAAACTTTCGGAGCATAAACCTCAATGACAGTCAAATAACAATAGCAACAACATCGAAAACAAAATTACAGAACTAGGGGAAATAGTTTTTCCCATTAGTTTCAAATAAAACCTACTTTTACCAACACTAAAGCCTGCAGCTTCAGTTCAAAAATTACAGCAAAAATTTTAATACATTCTGTAGGTTAGTTAAAGGTTTCGACTAGACAGATACCCTAGAAAGGGAGTCAATGTAATATCTGTTAAGAATGTTTGTCTATAAAGAAATCAGAGTTTAATAAGGATACTTTGAAGATCCACCTATATATTTATGTACAAATGACTATGACAAAAAAGACCCTCTTTGTACTTACAGACATCCAGGGTATATAGGTTCATCTATTGAAAAGAAAAACAATTGCTAAATTGCTTTTGTTACTGGGGCTGAGTGAGTGACAGCTCCAGCTATGTTCCAACATTAGTTGCAGGCAGACAATGCAAGTTAATCAAATAATGAAATGTGCTAACCGAACCAGGGGCAAAGAGTTTGGTGTCGTTGTCACATTGTCAGACAGTCAGTCAGTCAGAGAGGCAGAAGCAGCCAAAGTTAGACAAACAAAAGAAAGAACTTTCTCCATACACAGCAGCCTACAATTCAATGTGAGTGAATGTAGTGACTAGATGACCCAATATGCCAAACACTTTTGCATAAATTTTAATGAATTTCACGCTAGACTTGCTGCAAGTAAACAAAATAATTTGCACTGCAAAAACCCAACACGGCATTAAATTGCGTCAACTACTAACAAAAATAAATGTGTTATAAATTTTGCTCGTGGTCAACGGTTCACATGACATAAAACATTCCTATAGAATACAATTTTTATATCTATCTGTGTGTGTGAGTGTGTGTGTGAGAGAGTAGCCAATCTAATGGCATCTTTCGAGTTGAGGCTGGTTTCCTGCTGCTGCTGCTACTTCCAGACACACACTACTAACCCAGTGGAGTTGCGTGTAGAGGCCAAACTGGTTGGCTTTTCTAATTGCCTCAGTCGGTTTGATATGTATGACAAACTCACAACCAGGTTCCAACTTCACTCCACTTCATTGCACTCAATTTTCTGTGGTTAATGCCGAATGGTAATACTTCAACTCCAAAAAAAAAAAAAAACCAACTAGCCAACATTTTCTGTTAATTAGAGCATAATGCTTGTGCTTTCAAAGTATGTATTTATTCTTGACATTCTGACATTCTGGTGGTTTTCATCACGTAAAAACGTAAGTTTTTCAATCATTATTCAAGTATTAACTATAAAACTGGCCAACTGTATCTTAAATTAACCGTTAGCCCTCTAACCAAAAGATTCTTAAAGAATTTCCATCAAGACAAAGACAAGATTCTCTTTTGTTATTTTTAAATCGAAAACTAAGGCTGCTTCTGCTGCTGCCGTTGCTGTTGGCTCATAACTAAGAACTTAAGTTCTAAGAAAAAATAAATATTTCGAGTTAACAAAACAATGAATCATATTCGGGAGCCAATCCATTCCGCATACGTATAAAGTTATTGCCCACACGCCCATAGGAAATGAGATAAAATGAAGAACTAGAAATAATAATAAAAAAAAAAACCAAGTGTAGGGCACTTCAATTGGCTGGCATTATACAAGTTTTAAACTGAAGAGCTGTAAAGCACGTGCTTTCCAGTTCTCTGGACCTCTTGCGGTTTCTGTTTTTTTATGGCTTACACTACAAATCAAAAAGGGTAGCGCAATTATGTTGAATAAGTTAAGCTTCTTCGATAAAATATAATTGGAATCCTGAAGGATTTTATTAATAGAATTTAAGGAACAACCCGTTAATGTCTTGTGTTGCCTTCTAATGATGTCGAACTGGCTTAAAGTTTAGAGATTTATTTTATAGTCTTGAAATAGACTTAAGTTTGGTAGATGTCTTTGTTTAATTTTTAAGAATTTAAAAAGTATTCCTTAGAGAATTTCCGATTCGCGAATGAAAATACATAATATATATATGTTCATATGACTGTAGCTCCCCCCCGCCCACAGTTTTAACCGCAGGCCAAACATAAGTTAACTGCGGTCAGATACAGAGTGGCTTATATCTGAGCAAAGTAACAAAGATTCTCTTTTCGGGCTTTTATGCGTACATACATACGTAAATCTTTGACGGTTTTTTGTTTGTTATTTATTGTCTTATATGGCCAAACCGGCAAGCCAAAGCCATGACGACATGGCCAATACCCATACATTCACACACATATAACCATATATCGTTCATACATATGTATATTGCCTTATTCATAATATACTTGGTCGCTTCGTTGGGAATTAGCATATTTTGTTTGCTTGACTCGGTATTTATATATATATTTTTTGTTTGTATACATTGACATTGAAACTGATTTTAATGGCCCGTAACAACAACAAAAACAACAATGACTCTAATAACAACAACAGCCATAAGTAACTACAGTCGATGCCTCGCTAATATGCAAGTCAATATTATTTATACACAATTATAAATAAGTGATATTGGCTAGCCACATTTGGCCAACTCGATGTCAATTGTGGTCTTTGGCTTCTTGGCTTAAACTACAGTCGTGTGTGTGTGTGTGTGCTTACAACCTTTTTGGTAACTTAAAACACAACATGGGGGCAAGTTCATTTCATTGTTTAATGAGTGTGAAAAGCGAAGTGGAAGCAACAAAAGCAACAGCAACAACAAGTTAACAAAGTACCGTAAGCCAGCAAAATTTCAATTTTAACAGATACTTAACACGCACACAAACACACACACATAGACACAAAGGGCTTGGCCAAGAGATGGAGATGAAACCGGAAAAAGGGGGGCTAGAGATTTACTTTCGCAGTCTAAAATCATCCTAGTCATGATTATCTTCTTCATTATCTCTCTCCATCTGTGTCTCTCCATGCTGCGTTTGTTTGCCGTTGTTTATGCTTCAAGGTTTTGTGAGTTTTTTGCATTAGCCAAAGCTAACTAACATGGCTAAGTGGCTTGTACCTAAGAATGTCTGTAAACTGTAGGCTGAAGTCGACTATTATGCCGCCAAGCCTAAAAACAAAGACAAAAGGAAAAAAAATACTCTCTTAACGCCTTCAGCTTGACGCATTCATACATATACATATGCACCTTGTGATGTCATTTGTTAGACAGACACAGTTCCATATAAACCGTTAAACTATCACATCGAAATTGAAAGTATCTTTCATCGTTGATCTATCAATCAAAGAGACTAAAAACTGAAGCTGAAATCTCTTGAGGCTAAGTTTAGCTTATGGGTATAATTAACCATTTTTAGTTGGAAAAAAGTGAATGAATCACATGAAATCGAACAATTAGTAAGAATTATACTCGCACATACCGATGGCACATAGATACTTTAGACTTGTTAGACTTGGGGGTTTGTATCACTGGCTCTAAGCTAGACTTGAACTAATTTTTTCGGACCTGCCCTCATTCAATTTGATAGATTTGTGCCGGAACCTCTAAGCCAAAGAAAAATGTGAAATGAATTCCCCCACCCTAACAAACAATGGAAAATTCGTTTGGTAAAAGTTAAGATATCGGTTAGTGGCACATTCGAAGGTTGCAAGTACAGACAAAGACAGGGAGAGTGAGAAGAAATGGATAGAGGCGAATTGGAGGGAAAGCCCCAATTCACTGGGCCGCCTGAGTTATAGTTATTGACTGGACTTGGGCCAGCTGTCGACTCTCTTTTGGTTTGGTTTTAGTTCATTAATTTGTTTTGGCCTGGTGAAATGCTGGAAAATTGCCATGGAAAATCTTTCATTTCTTTTCATTTGCCATGAAAATGTGAGGCACACACAGACACAAAGAATGAGAGTTAGAAAGATAAAGTGTAAGTGGGAGTGGGAGTTATATAGCCAATGAGAGAGAGAGACTACCCGCAGTTAACCTGGTTTTTATGACTTTGGGGTCACGGCAAAGAACTTTTGAGTTTATATTGTATGTAAATGAAAAGTGAAATGTCCAGAAACTAGTCTAATTAATTCCATTGAACTTACCTCTTGTGTGAACAGCAGCAGCAGCAGAGGCCAAGTAAACAGCAACATTAGCCACTGTTCTGTTTGTTGTAGTTGTTTATTTCTCCTTTGTGGTAACATGGCTTTAAGTTGTGCAGCAAGCAGTGAGTTAGTTTGTTGCCACAGTCTTTTGTTTCGCTTCACTGGGTCCTTTTACTAATATGGCCCCAACTGCAAATAATTATTGGATTTATCACCCAATTGTTCACATTGTTATAGCAAAATTTCATGCGGCTCACGTAGAGTCATCCCATCCCATCCCATCTACACTTAGTCATACGAAATTATGACTCAACTTTAGCCAGAACGGAGCTTTAAACATTTCTCTCATTACGGTTGTTGTCTATTATCTCTCTGTTACATCTGCCGACAGCTGCATTTTGAGATCGCTTCCCTTTTTGTGTGGTTTTCTAATCATAACTTTCTAAGAAATTTTCCTTTTTGGTTTCTTCTCTTTATGAGTATACAAACGTGACACAAGTGCAACGCCGCATTAATTTCTAATCTTTTAATATGCCTTTGCTTTCTTATCTATCAAATGATCTCTGACCATCATTTCTTTTGTCTCACGTACTCGATTTCATTTTCATCAAAAACGAAACAGAAAAAAAAACTATAGAAGAAAGAAGCGACCCCGACCTGATTGATCTTACAATTAGACAGCTAAAAAAAAATACAATTTTAAAATTTACTAATTGCGATACCCTTTAAAAAAGTAGATCATGGTGAATATAAAGGCAAACAAGAATTTTTGAGTTTCAATAGATATATATATTGCGAAAGGGAAAATACTATACTCTCACAGATCTCTGTAGATCTAGCTAAATCAGTTCTTTATTTGCCAAAATCGTGTAAAGTAATTGTTTGTAATACTTTCCAAAGATTTTCATAGTTTAATCCTTTTTAAATCCTTTTTTCATTTGAGACTGATATTTTAAATTGAGAGTATAAACACTTCGCCTTAATGGTGACTCTATCTTTGTTTTGTTTTACTTGGAAAAAGGTTTCGCAAAATTGTTTTGTATAAAAAACAAGTTTTTTGTTTTTTGTTTTCATCTGCTATTTTTTTTTTTTGCTTTTGGGATAAATATTTGGCTTTGGCTTACGTCAGCCTTAAAAAAAATGTGACAATAATTATTGAGTGTGACATTTGTTAGAATGGAAAAAAATATGTACTGAATATGAATTAAATTCCTAAGCTTTAGAAAATATTTATATACTAGAATTTTCATGGCTAAAAATTAAAATTGTTTAACATTTTTTTCTCCCTGTCATGAGCAAAGTCAGACGGAAATAGATCTACACCTACACACGCACATGCATGTGTGTGTGTGAATATATCTAATTCTATACTCTTTTTAAAATTTGTTAATTTTATGCAATCCAAACATCAATGTGCAATAGTTAAGACAGAGAAGAAGAGAGAAAAATGGAGAGACACCGACAGATATGAGAGAAACTTAAGAGAAATGACCAGATTTGGCTAAGAGAAAAGTTAAGTTTGCTTTGGTTTGCTCATAGTTTCTAAACAATTGAAAATTATTCAAATTTATAATTGGATCTGCATGAAATTTGCTATACTCGGTATGTTGTAAATGTTTGTAAATTTTATAATATTTATATTTTTAGTTAGTTTTTGCTTACAAATTCACTGTAGTCTTTGATAGTTAAAGTCCGTTTCTCTTCTTAAATAATTTCAAATTGAGCACGTGAAAAAACAAGTTTTTATGCAACATGAAGTTTTATACAATTTTTATATTTGTTTGGCTTTAATTTATGGATTTGTTTTAGTTAAAATTTATGACATTTTGGTAGTTTATTTGAAATGAAATATTCATCTACCTGCACGAAAACACAAATGAAACGAATTGAAAATCAAGTAAAACGCGAAATTTTGAGAGGAAACTTTGACTGTCTTTCCGCTTGACACGTTTGCAACAACTTTACGGCTCGAGAGTTATGTTGGGACTGAGAAGAGGTTTAAGCCAAGTTTGTTGGCCGCTCTTTTGTCGTGGGGTTTTTTTACCCTATTGCGTAGCTCGTTTTGGTCACATCTTTTGTTTATTTTGTTATGTGCTTCGCTTCGTTCGTTCGCTGCTTTTGTCTGTGGTGGATGATGTTGCCAGATTGCGGGAAAAAGAATTTCAAATAATGAGCTTTGGCGCCCAAAAAGCAACAACCTCACTCACTGACATAAAATTACTTGACTGGGGGGATTTTTTGGTGTTCAGTTTTGTGGGGGTGGTTGTAACGTAACGTGGAATTCATTGAATCGATATGAGACGCCTGCGCTTTTACTTTACCTTTTTGAGGGGTTACTAAAATTTCTAAGAGAACAGCCTGTGTTGGTAAATGTTAGATAAATAACGGATTATTTTAAACTTAATCTTCGTTTTTAACAGAAAATAAATGGAAAGTATTTACTTTTTACAATTCTTTCTATACAAACCAAGCTAAACCAATGTTTTTGTTTGGAGTTTCTCATGAAAATTGTCAAATAAATATAATGTACCAAGAATTTCCCCAATACTCTCTGCGATTTCCCAGCGGATGTGGCTCTCTCATGTCTTTATGTACATTTTCTTTTTGATTGGGAAATTCATATATAACAATTTGCCTCGTCGCTCAGTGAAAATTTCATCACCGTCGTTGATAGTTGTTTAGCAAAAAAAAAAGGAATAAAATAAAGAAACTCTCTCGTATTTGACTTAAAAATTTAAGTTTGCAAATTCTAACAAAAATCATTATACAAAAAAATTTCATTGCGTTTTCCATTTAAGTTTGTCTTTCGAAAGTGCTTTACATTGACTTTCGCCGAATTTTTCTTGTAAATTAAAGTCGTTTTCGTAATACAGAGAGCGTCTGACTAAAGAGTGGGAAAAGGAAAAATCGAAACACGGCAAAAAATTTCTGTATCAGTTAGTATAGCTATTTCAGTGTCTGTGCCTGTTACTGTGTTTGTGTGTGTGTGTGTTTGTGTGTTTGTACGTGATAAGCGTAGACAGACGCCGTTGTAACAACAAGCCCCAAAACCCGACGACTCTTTATTGAATTACACCTAAAACAAAAAGGAGGCTTAAGCGACCCAACTTGACTAAGCGATTAAAGCGTTCCCTTACAATTGCTAACCCACAAACCCAGAATCCTTAAACGGTAAGTGATTGCGTTACTATGTCAAAATGATTGTGCTATTAATTTGATGGAAAACTTAAAATTGTAAAATATTCTTTACTGAAAAACAGTCCGAAAGGGAATACAGTTCGTTTTCGATATCGTTAATTGTTTGCACACGTGATACAAAACTCGTATGTGGAACAACAACAATAGTTATTTCTTGTATTTAGCCTGCGCAAAGTCTTTGACCCCAAAAAAAAAGAAAAGAACGAAAAAAATGTTGTCACCATTTTGTATGGCAGGAGTTAGGGTTTTTCACTTTAATTACCATTGAGAAGGCATTAAGGAAATGCAGCCAGAAACTGGGTTAGCAAACAACAAAAAAAAGGGGAAACAACTCATCAAAACCCCCAAGAAGAGAAAATCTAAGGCGACTTATCAGGCTTTATGTAACTCTAGTTGACATTAAGTCCATGCCCAAAAAAAAAAAAAATGAACTAACCAACTTTAATGTTGACTTTATGGCCAACGAGAAGCCATGAACTCAAGGGAGCAATTGTCTTCATTCCCATATCACATAAAATTTTATACGCTATACGAAATCTTTGCCGAAATGTGTGCGTAATGTTTGATAAAAGTTTCCACTGAATCGTAAATTGGATCAAATTTTTACCCAATTCTTTTAGAAATTGGTTATATTATGTACTAGTAATTCAAATCTAAGCAAAGCAGGGTTTCGCCACAAACATTTTGGTCATCACAGCACATGAAACAAAAAGGTTAAACTGTGTGAGAAAGTTTTTTTGGAAGCACAGATTTTCGGTTGAGCTAACCAAAAAAGAAGTTAGTTGGCTGGCCAAAACGGCCCAGAGACCGAGACCCTCAACACGTTAGCTGTGATTATTAATTCAAAAAGTTTTCACACATTCTCTCAAACATACATACAGTGGAGCTGTGTGTGTATTTGTGGCTGCTCTTGTGGTCCTTAAATCAGTTTCCTTCACAACTCATCCATGGCATGAGAATACACTTTTTTTGTGCAAAAAAAAAAAAAACCCAAAAATTGTGAAGAAAACATCCAATTAAGTTGAGTATTTGCACAATATTCTACAAGCCTAACAAACTTAATTTGCCAACGGTAAAGGCTCTACACCAAAAATAACCAAAAATAAAACATATATTTAGTATAGATATAATAGACGGCGGTATACCAACCAAAAGGTAATCAAAAGATACATACATCATTCAGAAGTAATGAAAGTTGCCGAAATAACGTGAGCTCATCAATTCTGGTGAGGAAGTGGAAGACAAATAAGTGTTTTTATGTGTGTGTGTGGTAGATTTCATTTCCTTTTTCGGCCTGGTCTGGTTCTCTTTTTGGCTATGTCAACTTGCTCAACTTTGACATTTTAATATACGAGCAGTGACAGAAACTCAAATGCCAAATGTCACAATGTAAGCGGTACAATCCGCAGTCCCAGTCCCAGACCAAGTGTTCCGATGTCAGTGGCAAGTGCAACATTAACATAGTTACAGCTTCAACTTGGGGCTACAAATATACACACATACACACATTCTCCCACACTTGAGTGTGGAAAAGTGGCACACAAAGTACAAGATGATACGCCAGACACTTTGACGCCAATTGGCAAACGTAATACGTATACGTAATAATATTCTTATCCATTATAAAGTCTGAACTGAAATCCTTTTTCTCTATTTTCATGAATGTATGCATTACATTTGATTTACATTGCCCAAAAAGAAGAAATAAATGCATAAATCATATATGCACATAGCTAATCTTCAGCCTAAACTGAAATAAGCAAATAAAAAATATAAAAAGATATATGTATGTACATCCAACAATTTACATAGAATCTTTATGTAAACTGTAAATTGTTTATTAAAATGAATGCAAATTTCTATGTATTTAACCCATGGGTCTAAGTCATATTTCACTTTCAGTTTGCCCTTGAGATTTTAAATTTTCCCCTTGCAGGAAAACTAATTTCCTCATATTTAAATAAAATTTTCAAATCAGATTCAGACTATGGCATTGAGTTGAGTATACTTTTATGGTTGTTAGCATTTATTTCTTGCAAGGAAAAGAAAATATATATTCTCGTGACAATTTTATTTTGCAAATTTATTTGCAGCACGCAAATAAAAACGCTCGTAAGTAGGCTATAGAAAAATGGCTTGAAAACTGTGCAATAAAGGCGAATACGTTTGAGAATTTCTTTATATTGTTAGTTGCAAGAACTTTAAAAAGTTTGCATGATTTTAGCATTTCCAATTGATAGACCAACAACAAAAAAATGCACTGTTGTGGTCTATCAGTCAGTCATAAGCAGGAAGAGTCGTCTTCCGTTTGCGCAACACTTTTGTCCCAGTTAGCGGCCACATTCAGTGCAATGAACCAAACGAAACGCAAACCAAAAGGGTTTTGTCTGTCAGGCTGTGGTCCTGTCATTTCATTTCATTCAAGTTGGACGGACAGCCCCTGATGTGTAGTAGTTTAGCTTTCCCCTCACATTTTTCTCTGCTTGTTGTTGTCTTGCAGTCTCATTCTATCCCATTTTTTTTTTGTTTTTCTTTGTTTTTTAGTCGACTAAAACTTTACATCTTTCTTTTTGGCAATTTGCCTGCAACAGCAAGAGCAAAACCAGCTGAGCAAATGAATTTTGTTTTGAGAAGTTTCAATAAAGTTTTTCTTTGCATTTATCTTTTATTACAGAGTCGAGTTTGCCCACTCATTAGGCGGCCCAGGCAACAGTGTAGAGAGAGGCCCAAACTGTACGACTGTCCATAGTCGTTCACTGTCAATATTAGCGCCATTGCAACTGCTGGGTGTGGGCGAATCTGCGCCCCGCCACCGGTAAGACTGTTTCAAGGACCACCTTCATCTACATATAATCCAATAAAATAAATATTTCAGCACAAAACTTGCCTTGCTTAAATATACTTATATATCCTATGTATATTTGTATATTTGTACATTATATATCACAAAAAAAAATGCCTCCATATTTCTTTTTATTTTCATAGTTTGTTTGCTTTTTAAGTCTCTAAATAGCCAGCAGGCATTTTTCCATTTTCTTCATTTTATTTGTTGTACGTGTTGGCTTTAAAAAGTTTCAAGTGGCAACCATAACAAGCCAAAAGATTATGGCTACAAGTGTTTGACATTGTGTTGACAAGACCACCCGCCCACCTTGCATCCATCCACAATTTTTTTTTTTGCTCTTACCGTCAAAGGCAAAGGTCTATATACATTAATAGAATTGACTTTTATTAGCTCTCAATATCCACACAAAGGGCCATGTAAAAGCTTGTTTAAACTTTGCCTAAAAGGGTAAATTGCATTAAAGAACAAAATTATGGGACAAACTAAGCCCTTCTTAGGTCTGACTATGTAGGCAGTCTCTATTTGTATTAGGCCTTGGAAATTATATTTTATTAGTTCTTGCCCTTTTCATTGCACTCCTTTAAATTAGGTAAAAGACACATGAAAAGGATGACTCCTGCATTTATTTCATGCAATTGTCTTACTAAATTTATTGATTGTGATTGTATTGCAACTACTTCTGAGAATTCTTTGGCTTAAGATCTTATATCGCTCTGCCATTATAAATAGGCCAAATGTAGTTCGTAAAGTCCATAGTAAAAATGATTTTTACAATCTTCCCTTTTAATAAAATGGGAACCTACCCATCTACCCAACGTAATCAATTTGAATGCTTTAATTAACCTATAGATGTGACTTTTCATCAGAATTAAAAGGAATTTCCACCTTGCTATTGCGCCTATTTGCTATTGGCCTTTTGGATGCCTTTTGGAAATTACGACTAAGATTTTTAATAAATGATGATGATTATGGGTTTTATATTTTTAAACTCACACTTAAGTAGATACTTGTGAACTTTACTTAGCCAGGATGATTCAATTTGATCCAATTGCAGCTAAATGAAATTCCCAAGAATATATGTGCATATAAAGGCAATCATAAAATATTAATTAGCAAAAGGTATTAAAAGTTTCTTGATGACTTGCAATTTCCATTTGCTCTTGGCCTTAGTTACCTGTTGAGCTTTGTAGGATGCAGGACTCCGGACTCTGGACGTCGCATTTACTTTTATACACTGAAGCAGTTACTTTTTATGTTTTGTTTTGCATATTTGAATTAAAACTGATTTTAAGCTGCATATAAGAGTTTTTAGTTTTTACTTTTCTCTTTTTTTTTAATCTCTAACTCTATCTCTGTCTAACTATTTCATATTCATATACATTTAAAGACTATTTTGCATTATGAATTCATGCTCTTGACAAAATTTGTTTGATAAGTCCAACTAATATGAAATATTGATATAAATGAAATTGTATACTAATAATCTCTGCGACATATGAAATTTGAAATGAGTTACAAGAGTTCTTCTTACCTAGCAGCTAATAAGCTGGGTAATTTACGATTTTTACCATCTTTCACTGTGAAAATTCACATTCGAAGTGGATACGAGTATATTGAATGAAAGTTTCAATTTACTTTTCTTTAAAATGAAAATTTCCATATTTAGGGCAGGACGAAATATTTATGTTTTATGTTTCAAATTTTCAGTTTTGATTTTGTTTTGTGCATTGCTTGAGATATGTATGTATATACTTACTACTATATGCCTTTCAATGTCTATGCACTATATAAGCAACAAGAATTCGTCACATGAATGCCCAAAAACAAAAAAAAAAAAAATCAAATAACAAAAACAAAGCACTTATTTAATCTAAAATTTAAGATTAACTAAAAGACAAATATCAACTCTACTTTGTATATTCTATGTGTTCAGGAACCAAAAAGCAGCACCCTGAATTTCTCGTCGTTTAAATCCAGCTTCACTTCCAATGTTAATTTCCTGAAGAGAAGGTAAAGACCTTAAAAAAGGAAATGCCATTGCCCAACTCAAGTACATTCAATTATCGAACGAGTGGTTAATGGGTTGGGCAAGGCTGAGAGCAAACGAAACTAATTTGAAATTTCATATGTTTGTCTATTTCTCCCCATCTCTCTCTCTCTCTCTCTCTACTTCTCCCCCTTTTGGAAACTTGTGTTGTTGTTCTCGTTCTCTGTTTTTCTGATATCACTTAACTGCGCTGCACCCTTTGTTTGTCCAACTGTCCACTTGAATCACCTCGAATCACACTCGATCGAACCACTAACACATAAATCCACGCACGATGCTCAGATTCAGCTCGGGAGATTTATCTTCCGAGGTAGATGATGTCGATCCCAATAGTTTGCCGCCGGCGGCACGTCCTATACAGGATCAGCCGACCAAGCCTCCTGCCAGCGTTGGCGGCCCACCAAATATGCCGCCACCGCCGGCACCAGGCCAATTGCCACCGCAACCGTCTGGAGCTGCCCCAGAGTTGGCATTAAGTTTTGGCGCTGGCAAGGCGCCAACTTCGGCAGCACCGGGTCCACCAAGGGGTGTCAGCGCCCCCACCAGTCCGGCTAAGTCGCGCGAAAGTCTCTTGCAGCGTGTGCAGAGCTTAACGGGAGCAGCACGTGACCAGGGTGCCTCCATATTGGGTATGACCAGATAGCATATTGCACAAATCACTTAACCATCTATCCGTTTTGTCTACGGTCTTTCTCTGACAGGAGCTGCGGTTCAGAGTGCCACTCAGCGTGCTCCCACTTTCAACAAGGATAAGTACTTTACCCTTCTCGTTCTTGATGATCAGAATACGGATTGGTCGAAATATTTCCGTGGCCGTCGTTTGCATGGCGATTTCGATATACGTGTAGAGCAAGCTGAGTTTAGGGTAAGCACTGAAATATTAAATAACGGTCTAAACTCATTGTGAACTCATCTATCCAGGATATTACTGTCGTCTCCAGCGCTGATACAGGACCAGTTGTTACCATGGCTGCCTATCGCAGCGGCACTCGGGTAAGTTTCTAGGACTCCCTTGGCTTTAATTAGAAAAAACGATGGCAATGGGAGGTGAATTGTCTGCTTGTCTGGTCTATATTTAGCTCTTCTTTAGTACACTCGGCTCTTGAGTAACTCTTGGCAAATAGAATATACTTTTCTACTGTCTCTCTCTCCCCCTATATATACATATATACATACTTAAGCCACTCGGTTTGCATAGTTTGTGTCTATGTTTATTCAGAGCCATTTGGTTGATTTTTATGACACTGCTAAATTGCTGCACTGGGCAATGGAAAACACTTGTAGCTTAGCAATAAAATGTTGCAATTCAGTGGCAAATAGACGACAGCTCATTAGAGCCGCATGAAAAGAAAAACGAGAATTACAGTGAAATTATATACAGCAGATACGTAATGCCATAATTTAACACAGGTTAAGGTCTAAATGATCGCAATTTGTTGTTGTCTTTCACTCAGATAGACAGTACAGCATATCAATATTTGACAACATACTTAAGTACACTACACAAACTATGTTTATCCTTTACTGTATTTAGCGAGAAATTGCTGAAAACTTGAATTAACTATGTGATAATCTCAAAGTTAATCCTAATTCTTTTTGGACATAAAGTTACAACATTTGGTTTTGTCACGTCCTGCTAAATATTTGTTAGAGTTTCAGTTAACTTTATCTTTATACTGTTAACTTTATTTTTGGAAAAAAAGCATTGAAAATTTATGATTTTTACCAAAAGAAAACTTTTAGTTTTTGCAACAGAATTTTACATGAATTTTACATGCACATGAAATCAGCGATGCCTAAAAGTATGCAGTTAAATAATAAATCAACTAAGTTTTCTATTTTTTCTTTTCAAGTTTCATTTTGTGCGACGTGTTTTAGTGGCTTTTGGTTTTTTTTATAGAAATAAAAGTCATTTAAACAAAATTTTAAAGGAATTTGAAACTGACAAGAAGTTAAAAAGAAGGTGTTGCTGTTTCTGTTTAAGGGAAGAATTTCCAAAAGACAACTTGTTGATTTTATTTGTCAATTTTGTATTATTTAATTTTGCTGCTTTATACAAAATTTGTTACATGCTAAAATTGGTTTTTAGAATATCACACAAAAAGCAAAAAAAAAAAAAAAACTACAAAACTTTTCTTCGATCGGAAATAAATTCAGGTTGCCCGTTCTTTCCGCCCGGATTTCGTATTGATACGTCAACCACCGCGAGATGGCTCCAGTGATTTTCGTTCCACCATATTGGGTCTGAAATATGGCGGAGTGCCCAGTATAAACTCATTGCATTCGATTTACCAATTCCAGGTGAGTTGGGCTACTCTTTGGGAAATGTGCAGAGATACATATAAACATAATATTGCTTGTTTGAATAATTTTTCAGGATAAACCTTGGGTATTTTCGCATCTACTGCAATTGCAGCGACGTTTGGGACGCGATGGTTTCCCACTGATTGAACAAACATTCTTTCCCAATCCACGTGATTTGGTAAGTCTAATACATATACACAAATTTGTATTTATATAATAGTAAATTTATATCTATGATACTAATTAAGTAGCTACTAGACGACATTATATGGTTACACTTAAAAAAAAAAGCATTGAATTAATAAATAACACAATTAGGCATAACGTACATATTAAAGCTCTAGGATAGAGGAAAAAGAAATCGGGAAGAAATGGAGAGAGAGAAAAACAGTGGCATAACAAGAGCACGACAAAATGCAACTAAATGTTGCATCTTACGGATTGCTTAGACACTTTTTGTATGCATGTGTGCGTTGCCAGCGGCACCGCGAAATGCTGCCATGCCGGGTGTGAATGGTTCTGGGCGTGCAGGCGCTATAATCTCGTTCGCAATTGCCAAACAGTGACCATTTGCAGCCTTCGATATTTTCACGATTCCGCAAGCAGCCATTCCCGAAACAAGTTGTCACCTATGAGAGAGAAAATGACTTTATCACCATGCTGCCAAAAGGGAAACTGGCTTAAATTCACTCACCGTGCAATTACAACTCCTGCCATATCCACCGCTAAAGCCATGACGTTCTGTCACCGACATTTTCGTGTATTCCTTGTAGTAACCACAACTATTCAGCGCGGGTACGCGTCCAGCTATAATGTAAACTTTGCCAATGTCCAGAGAAATGCCGCACGTGCTGTCAATACTGGGAGACGTGAGGCGACCATCGCGCAGCATGCGAAGAGCTTCGGGTGTGGCCTTTGGGAGCAGAAAATTAAACATTATCCTTACTGTGAATCCTTGTAGCACAAAACTTACCTTATAGGTGCGCCTTATTTGCACCTTGTAGTGGGTTTTACCCGGCTCTATCATGTCCGATTTGCGTCGCACACGCAGCTGAACAACTATTAAAAAAAGAAAATGCTGGCATTTATTTATTGAATTCTCCGACGGACTCACTCACCGAAATCCGCTGTGCAGAAATGCGTCTGTGGATGCGAGGGCATGCAGGAGCAGGCATTGGCCGGTCGACCATAAAATGCTAGAATCGCCACCAGGCTGAGCGCCAATAGACTTAAATATTTTATAAAACCCATGACAGGAGCAATAATTGATTATCCTTATCAACTGGTTTCACAATGGGGGCTGCAAATAAAAATAAAGACAGGAAAATGAATATCCTTTCACTAAAACTAATTTGATACATTATCTTCTGCCACGCAAAGAACTGTTTCTCTTTTGTTGCTTACGTCAAACGACATTCTTGCTGAAAAGTTAACGTTTAAATGCAATAGACTGTTATTCAATGTCATGATAAAATTGTAATGCACATGCAGGGGTATAAAAACGAGATTGCCAAGGAAATCGCTTGCCATTAACAAGATGATGATTTACTATCAATCCAGCACCAACAGCAGCAGCAGCAAAAGAAGGTCACACAGAGAGTTTAATTAAGTCTGTCTTACTTATGTCATTTAGCTTATCTCTGTTGAGGCAACGCCGAGGTAGCAGCAGTCGAGGCATCAATCAAGCCATCAATATGTTGCTCAATTATGCATTTAATATATTACACATACGCCGAGTGTCACAGCAATTAATCTTGCTGTCTGTCAGAAGCATGCTCATCTCATCTTTGATTCCCTTCAGTCTTTATTCTCTTTCTCTTTTTAAATCTAGCATATTTATTTTCTCTATCAGCTATATATGTATATACATACATGCGCCTAAGGGACTGGATTACATTTGGTTTATTTTGTCGTTTTTTGTTTTTTGTGTTTTCTTTGCTTTCAATAATATTATTTTATTTTACAATTCAACAGACAATTTAAAAGCCACAAATCATATGAGGAAAAGTAGTTCAATTGCCTATGGCATTTCAATTTGAAATTTATAGAAAACTTGAAACACAAATCGAAATCCATTACAATAAAAACGGCTGCAAAATTATTGTATAATATCGTGAAACAGAGAGAGAGAGAGAAAGAGTAAGAGTGAATAAGAATGCATTTTCCAGTTCCAAGTCAAAGTCGATTTTGTGTCGATCGACAGAGATAGTCAGCGAGTCTGTCAGCCAGTCAGTCAGTCGATTCAGTAGTCAAACAGCAGCAGCAGCCAACACCAATCATCATATATATAGATCCCACATATAAATACATACATATTCCATATGCATGCCAGGGCATTCGGTCTATCTATCCTACAACCCGGCAGCTCTCGGCAATGTGGCAATTAAATTGAAATAAAATTGAATTAAAAGCATTTTGCGGAAAAGCCACTAGAAAAAACACATCACATTCAATGAGGAGCGAGAGAGAGAGAGAGAGAGAGATAGAAAAGACGCTAACTCTGAGGCATGTGCGTGTGATTTTCGCGGGGAAATGGGTGGAATGAGGTAATGGGTTGTTGGAAAGGGGGTCATTTCTGTCGATTGCCTTATTGATTGAATGCAAGCAAATATAATGCATCAAACTATTTATTAAGTGGCGGCCAGACAAGCAGACGACTCAACTCTGACTAATGGGGAATAAACTGGAACAAGAAACGGCCAAGCGATGGATAGACGAGGAGCAAGCGAGGGGGGGACGAGTGTGTCGTAATGCTTTCAAGAATATTTTCATAAGGAAAGTTTGCCTGCCTTTCTCCCCCGTGTCGTCTGTCCCCATGTCCATTCATAGTTTGACACTTTGCCTGGCAATTAACGGCGGCGGCGCGGATTTGTTTAACAAACAGCTAGACAAGACAACAGACAACAACTGAAAAACCGGCAACAACAACAACAAAAAAAGTGGCACACATAGATAGATAGAATGGGAAAACGTCAACAGCATTTAGCAGCAGCTAAATCACTTTTCGAAAGGCCTAATAGAAGAGAAACAAGAAAAACATTTTTAGAGGCGTTAAAAATTCGCACGATTTTGTTTCTAGTTTAGTATTTTTTTTACACGGCAGCTCTCACGCACACACACACACACACAATTAGCTTGGTTATCCATATATCACATACATTTTAAAGTTGCCACGGCAGGCGGCATGCGGCATGCGGCATGTCAGCAAAGTGAGACAGAGTTGGAGTCAATGGGAGACAGTGGCATGGTGGCAGGGTCGCTTGGCGGTGCCTCTGTTTGTGTGTCTCTGTTCCTGTTGACAGCCTGTACATATGTCAATTAAATGTTATATATATTATAGCTGGCGATATGACATTCAGTTGCCGTTCAGTATTTATTTGACGTCACTTCACGCCTGGTCTAATTGGTCACACTTGTTTGTTGTTATTTTTGTTGCTGCTGTTGCAGTGTGTCGTCATCAACCTCATCATTATCATTCCCAGCGTCATCATCATCATCATCATCATCATCGATGTTGACATTTGACACTGGAATGAACAATTCCATGCCGCTGCCATTTAGTTATGCGGGCCACCAACAGCAACAACAATAACAACAACAACAACAACACCAACACCCAGCCAAGCATTTCGAAAGATATGTAAAGTCGAAACCGAATATCAGCATGACTTTAATTAGCATTGATTTCCACTTTTGTCCTCAGGCCAATTAACGACAAAAAAAAACCCCAAAAAAATACAAAAAGAAAACGACATTCAGCAAAACTCACAATCAGTGAAAATTCAAGCGACAATAGCCCCACAATGTTTTTAGTTGCATTTAAATCATTAACTAGATAGTGAATCTAACTAAATAAACAATATAAGATATGTTGATAAGGGCATTAGCTTGTTTTTTCGTGGAATATTAATTTGGTAATATCTTAATAGATATATATAAATTCTATTTATATTTCTATACTATTCCGTTTGATACATTATCCTGCTTATATGTAAATAAATAATAATAAATTGCTTACAAGTTGAGGTAAAAAAGTAGGTTTAATGTGTATTATTTATTTAGCTTTATTCTTTATACCTTTGTGATAGAATCCGTTTGAAGAAAGATTCTTATGTATCCAACATATAGTCCGGACTTGTCTATCTATACTACTTCATTTCTTTTCTTTTCCCTCATGAGTAAACTTTTTAAGCACCTAAAAAGGATGAAATTTATTCATGGCTAAGTTATTCGATTTTCTAAAAATCTTTCACTTTCACCTTTTTTATTGCCTTTTTCTCATTGCTTTTATATTTAACCAGTGATGGATCTCTATATTATCCACCAAGAACAACAATGGAGAAATTTTTAATTACCATAAAAATACATTCTGGCCCTGGTTTTTAACCTTGACTACCTATTTGATAAATTCATGAGTCTACTACCAAAATGGGTTTAATTTATATGCCCGAGCGACTTGCTTGTTTGTGACTTTGTGCTAAAAGCATTACAAATTCAAATTATGCAAATTGAAATAATCACAATTATTAACACTTGCCCCAGCCAAAGTCGTCCAAGCGACTAAGACAGAGTTTTCGCCCCCGTTGCGAAAAGGTAAAAAAAGCGCTGAAAAAAGGACCGCACAAAGGATTGAAAAATGGCTGAATAAAAGTTACTTGGCCACAGGCGGCAGGCCCAGTGAGGTTTTCGCTTTTTTGGCCAGTTTTTAAAAGTGGCTAAAACCACATAATTAATGCGATTTTGGTTGTTATTGTTGGTTAGCATAAATATCAAGTCAAAGAGGAAAGCATAAACATCACTATTACAATGTTGTCATAGAGAGAGAGAGAGAGAGAGACAGAGAGAGCGAAAGTGTGTGTGATAGAGAAAGAGATTTGGCAGAGAGGATTGTTTTATGAGCACTTAATTGAGCCCATAAAACGCTACTAATGTGTGTGTTTGTGCATTTGTGTGGCCGAGTTCACAAACATATTGACAAAATTGAAGCACTCTGTCTGGTTTTATGACCCACCACAATGCGGGGTAATGAATGGGGGGGATGAAGGGAATGGAAATATAAAACATTTTTTATTTATGTACGTGATTTGTTTTCATTTTCAATTTAAGGCAATAGCCATGCGCTTTTCAATTTACAATCTCAATCTCAAGTATTTTACTCCTCAAAAGAATGCATTCAACAGGAAAACAAATATTTCCCATTTAGCTTTGCCCTCTTTTAGTTTTAGCTTTCGTTTTACCTCACTTAGGGGTGAAAGGTTATATCAAGATCGACAGAAAGAGAAATGCATTTGCTTGTTGAAAATAAATAATAAATCATTTTCATGCCAGTAATAACGTCTGGAAATAAAGTTTTGGGCCCTAGAGAAACTAAATATTTAAAACTATAATTTAGTCAATCTTTGTTCATCTTTTTTATTTCCTACTTATTCATCTGAAGATCACAAATTACATCATTCTTCCGCCTACTTATTATGGCATAAACCATATAGGTCCAAATGGGTTAGATAGACTAAAGCGGAAATGCAGTGATGCGATTATAATAATATTTAATTAAATTATTTTTGCATAAACATGGTCAAATAGTTACATTCAAATTAAGGAAATTAAAGAGTTATACCCTGCACTTATGGGGCTAAAAAGAGTACCGAATATGAAAATAAAAAGCTGCGAGAAGCATATAAATTTTGCTTACTTATTGTTTGTAAAAATTTCTAATGAAAAATTAAAAACAAATTTTATAATTGTTAACTTAAGAACACAATGAATTGCGAAACAAATGCGACTAAGAGCAGAAAAAATGTAGCAAACGATATCCATGGAAGGGTTCTTGGAATGGTAATGTTTGAAGTAGAATTTTTTATTTTTTTTTATTGTTAAATGGCATTTTGAAGTCGGTCATTTACTTTTCGCTTTTGCTCTTTATCCACAATTCGTTTGTTATTTGTTTATCATTTGCTGATTGACTTTCTAAACATTCATTTACTGCGACGTTTGATTTGTCTGTCTCATTTGGCATTCTCACATGACGATATGATGTTACATGATCCAATATGGAGATGATGTCACTCGAAATGTAGGTACATAGCTATATGTAGATGGAAGTAGCTTATCAACTAAAATGTTATCTCTCATTTTCTTAATTAAGTAAAGTAATGCAAACAAAATTCAGTAGAAATGCAATGGCAATGAGGTCATGAGATTGCATTTCTTGCAAGAAAACAACGAAAATTTCCCATTTTCCATATTTTACGTTCATATAGTTTTTCTTCAAGTCGTTTTCGGCAATTTTCATAACTTTCTTTGGCCCATGGCTTGTTGTTTGGTTGGTCTTTACTTTTTCCGCTTAGCTGCTCTGGCACAATGAATGGAAAATTAAAGGAAAATCTCAAAGTCACGATCGGGCAATACCATAATCAGCATGATCAATGGGTCTCTCATGAGTCTCTGGCTCAATTGGCTATAGAGAATACTTTGATTAATGCTGCTGCTGTCCCCCATCTGCCTCCCTTATACCGTGGGCACTATCTTGACCAAGTTGATCTTTGACATGCAAATGTTTTGCGATTGTCATGAATACAGAAATATGTTTACCTAGTACATTAGCCTTAACTCTTAACATGCAACCCAGACACACACCTGTGTGTTTGTTTGTGTGTGTATGTGAGTGTTTAAAAAACAAAACTAATTAAACTGATAAGAAGCCTCATATGATATTTGATTTGCCTTAACGAGTTGCTAATTGAATTGCATTTATCTATTAAATAACAAAACGAAAACGAATAAAAAACGCAGCGGTTGTTCGCTGTCAGACTGTTTCGACAGCTCAATTCAGGTGTGACGTGATTCTGTCATTGCAACAGAACTAACAAAAGTGGCGCCACCAAGTGGCAACAATGTAAAATGTTTTGAGAATTGGTTTTTATGGTTTTCTGCATCATTAATTTTGTAAGAAATATGCAAGATATTTATACTCATTAACTTTTTGCTCTGAACGGGTATATAAACTTGCCAAAAATGTTTCAGAGAACAGAACTAAAACGATTAGAGTTCAAATAATTCGAATTTTTCGAAATCTAATACTGTTGTTTTATTAAAACAATTTTATTCCCAATATCTCTAACACTGGTGAATTCCTTATGTATCTACAGTCTTTGAAAACTGACTGTATTTTTAATTTTATTCCACAAAATTGCTGACGTTAGAACCCAAGATACTTGGCTTTCCAATGAAGTGAAATACTGAGATAAATAAATAATGAGATTAAAAGATTTAAGATTGCTTTGGGGCAGAACACAGCCCCAAAGAGTGATTGAACGTTTTGCAAAA
Source organism: Drosophila insularis (assembly GCA_018903935.1). Classification (NCBI taxonomy): domain Eukaryota; kingdom Metazoa; phylum Arthropoda; class Insecta; order Diptera; family Drosophilidae; genus Drosophila; species Drosophila insularis. The sequence goes on from JAEIFP010002295.1 coordinate 8,182,385, forward strand.
AGGTTATAATGATACTCTCACGATGTGTTGATCTAGTTATGGTAATTTTCATGCCATCATTTAGCCAACTTTAAGTAGGGCATGATAATTTTAAACCCTTTTTTTTTTTTGAGAAGAATAGAGAAGAAACATGTGTAAATATTTTGAAGTGTATATAAGTAGGATCAAATGATTGTGGATTTATTTATGGATTTTTCGGTCTTTTGTCCGTTCCAATAAGACAGTAACCCATCCTTTAAAAGAGCATTTCGATATCGTTTATTATATAGTCGTATTTGCATTTATTCACTGGTCAAAAATGTTTCTTATGTATTTCTTATTATTCGGTCACTCATAATTTATAACTCTTGGCTTTCTGTTTTCGTAAGTTGTTTAAATGAATAAACAAACAAAATGCTAAATACAAAAAGAAGAGAGTGCCTCAGTTTTCATGCCGAAGATTCGTCACGTATTGAAATGAAATTCGAAATTTGTTGCCTTTTTCGTTATTGTTACTGTGCAAATAATGCCATCAAATTTGTACACTCAAGGCTTTAGCCAGGATGCGTAGCGAAAACTCAATTAAAAATGCTAATGTGTCGCGCCAGCAAAGCAAATAAAATTCAACAAGCACGATGAAAGAGGAAGAGAAGGGTGCCCTTCTCCTTTTTTGCCCGATATATGCCCGATATATACATACCCCTGTGCCCTCTCTTTGAAGTCACAAGTCCATTTCAGGCCAGGGCTCAAGTCTTATTGCATTTGTGGGTCATAAAAACATAAATTTTTAATGAGCCGAACTCAATGCCTGTTGGCATACAAACAAACAAGAACAAAATAGATTATTATTAACAGAAACAGACAACAATGGGGTTGAGTGTGTGTCTGATTGCGTGTGTATATTATTTTCTGGGTGTGTGTGTGTGGTCTTGAATTTCAGTTTCAAGTATCCCAAAAATTTTGCTGCAAAATCAATATACACATAAATATTTGTGGAATTTTAATAGCACTCAATTGGAAAGATCTTGTGACGGTTCTCGTTCAATAAACTGATGAACTGACATGCAATCAAACAAATTGAAATACGGAGAAGAAGCGTATATTGATTTTCTTCTTTATAGGGTATAGTGGGAGAAGTAAGGAAACAATTTTGGGCGACCAGAATGAAATAATCATCGTCTGAATAAATGGACATATGGTGAAGATGTTTCTCTTCTTTGTTAAGCTGTCTTTTTGCATATCGCTTTTAATTGTACAATAATATTTAATTGCAAAGTTATACAAGAAGAACGAAAATTATTAATGACAACCAACACCCACACAATTATCCAGGGGGATAATCCCCCGAAAAAGTCGCTTGTGGTTATTGTGGGTGTGTCCGTGTCCATGTCCATGTCTCTGTCTCAGCCTCTGTGTGTTTGTTGTCAGCATGCCAAAAGTCAGGCAAGTGTAAAAGCATAAACAAAATATATACAAATATTCTTTTATATATGTATACGTATAAATGTATATTTATTTCTTATTTCTCTGTATAAGGCAAACACTTTCAGACTTGGTTTTTTATTTTTGTTTTTTTTTTTGGGCCTTAAAAGCATTGGCCAAAAATGGCCATATTGAATGATGTGCGAAGAAAATGTTTTATCGCTGCATTCGTCGAATTGGAATTTTAATCAGCTTCCAGACATTTCAATTTATTTACTGGTAATCAAAAGTAATAATTTCAATTGGATTTGTTTAATGTCAAACCGATAAAGTGATTAATTTCATTTTGCAATCCAACCATTTATCTAATCCTTATTTTGGCTCTCTACATAATGAATGTGGAATTAAATTAGACGAATTGAGGGTCTTATTATTAATATGTTCACAAAATGCTTGCCTCAACCATGGAGTGAACACAGTGGAATGCCAATATATATTACCGATTATCATCAATTGCTGAATTTATAGCTTTTCGTTTATTTTTGGGTATTTCCTATATTGATTTTCCACAAATTTTAAATCCAAATAGAGTCATCTTATATCTTATGGTACCTATTTCTAAACCAAATTGCATTAATTCGATTTTGATCAAATTTTTCAAAGAAAACGATAACTTTCGCATCAACAGACAGAGTTACTCCTAACCAAGATAAGCCAATTTAGCCTACTAACCGCTTTTTTGTGACTCAGAAAAAAAAAAAAAACAGCTGTTGCGGTTAACGCATATTTTTTATAGCAAAAAAGGCGCCTTATGCCACATGCGGAATATGTGTTTAATAAATAAAAACAAAATGCTGAAAATACTTAACAGAAAGAAAAATTTGCCTATGAAATATATAAAAGTCCGGAAAAGCATCTACCTACTATATAAAGTAGCTATATTTTCCAAGAAAACACTTTGTGGACATTAAAGTGCTGACTAAGTTGAAGCAAAACCAACAAAAAATGCCACAGAAAAGTAAAGTCAAATGAAGGAAAAATTCATAAATAATACCAACGAGAATGTATTGAAATATAATGTACAATGTATATACTCAGTATATCTAGATTTTTAGGTCTTGATGCATTTTTGAAATGTGTAATTTATGTATCATGTGTTTTTTTATATTTGTGTTCCAATGAGGTGACGATAATTAAAAAAAAAATTTTCATAGACAAATTTCTTTTTTTTTTTCATTTTTGTAATATTTTATGTGCCTATAAATTTTTGTGGTATTTTTAGTATGTTTTTACACATTATGGCCATTATGAGTAGCCAATGCCAAAGATAAAACTAAAACTGAGCACACATGACGTATGCGTAATATGCGTAAAACAGCAGCCGAAAAACACCTTGACATACGAACAAGAAGTAAAGATTTATATGGCATATGGATATAAAAAATATTGCACAATGCAAAAAGAAAAAAATACATGGGAATGAAAGAAAATATTGTATTCGCTGTTTAATAATAATTTTTTTTATAGCTACAGTTTGTTTACAAATTGGCGACATTAAAACCTATTAAGACAAATCAAAATGTTGAAAAGACAAATAGCCGCAGGCCAAGCAAAGCAACGCCAAACGGCAAACGGGAAACAGAAAAACAAGAGAGAAGACCAAAAGGAAAATACACAACAAATTAAAAATAAACTGAAATAAATTTCAGATGACAAGATTAAGGTAACGACTGAAAAGATACCAAGTAGGAATAAGGGGGAAAGGTGAATCTATTTCAGTTGAACAGTTGATGAGATTCTGATTATGGCACTATTCTCACAATATGCTTAAAAGAGAATGACAAAAAAGAGAAATAGGACTAAATATATAAGACTCAGTAAATAGAAAAGTCTCAATTTCGGCCCGAAGCAGTTAAATTGCAAAGGACTTTGCCATTACTCTCTACTTTTAACTAACTTCAATCAGCAACACATTGAATACTACTACTTATATATTATATAGAGTTCATATTCCTTTGAAATCATAAATATATACTTCAATGATATATTTTCAAGTGCTAGAGATCATTTAAACTCATTAACTCATCTTACCAAAGGACGGAAAACCCTATAGAGATTAGTCCATCACATTTGGCATTTTAGAGATTACAATATACTCTTCCAATTCAATGCTTACAGGGTATATGAAGAAGAAATGCAGCATCGTGGAAAACTGTGTCGCTGTGTCAACGATGCTGCCCCGATGCCACACTAGTGATACTATGTCGCGTGTTTAGCATTCTTTAAGTGCGACATAAAATATCGAAATGCTTAAAAATAAAATTAGATAGTAACCTTTACGATTGCCACTTGTTTTCTTCCCTCTTTGACCAGGTTTGGTGTTTGAAAATTTCTAAGTTGCACAAAAATATTAAACTGAAACTGACACTTCTTCACTGTTTCTTCAATGCAAATGCATTGAGTTCAAACTAAATAATTTGAAATAATTCAAAAATTTTTCACACACAATCAATATACATATGCATGTATATATATTGAAAATTAAATTCAAATATTCGTTTGACTTGGTCTTCACCGCGTACTGGCGCGTGTATCTTGCGTCTCTTTGGGCTGACTGGCCTGTTCTACTTCGTTGAGCTTGCGGTTCTGCACTGAAACGTTCACTCAACCGATTGTGTGTTTTCTTACAATGCATTCCACTCAAAGAGATAGGGAAAGGCAGACAGACAGACAGACATAGAGAGAGAGAGAGAGAGAGTGTGTGTGTATGAGAAAGATCACTCAATAGTTGAGTGTTTTATAGCAATTTGACTCAAAAAGTTGCGAGTTGCGCACCCGCATAACTGCCTCTGCTTCTGCCTCTGCCTCTGCCGCTGCCGCTGCCTCTGACGGGACGATCAAAAGCATAATAAATTCATTGCAAATGAGAGAAAGGGAGAGACAGAGAAGTGGGTGAGCGGTGGGAGAGAGAGATAGAGAGGTAGAAAAGCGGTTGTGCATTATTTTACCTTGGCAGCTTTATTAATTGCATGTACTCGGGGGCATAGGAAGCATGTTTGGCGCCACAACTCGAGCAGATGCAACAGTATAGCCCATCTGTCAGGCCACAAATCAACTAATAATTTACTTACCAAGTTACATCCACACATGCATACATTAGGCTCACACATACAGTCGCACACGTGCCAGTGGTCATGCTTCATGCTACATCTACAACACGTGGCCAGAATCTGCCCAGACATACATACATATGTGCATAGTACACATCATTCACTCACTATTCTTAACCCGATACTCGTACGTATGCGTCACAACGCATATTTTAAGAGTTCGCTTGAGGTAAACACGAGAAGAGACCCCCAGACCTAGGCAGACTCGTCTATATAGTTAGACAGGGCCACTCAAATTCTCAAGAATTTCTGCTATGTGGGGGTGGCATGACAATTCCCTCGTCACCCCAATATCACCCGCTCACTCTGCCAAGCTAGTCATCTTCATCATCATCAACAATATCATGATCACCGTCTTCATTATTATTGATATTCATTGAGTATTCGTTTCTCGCCTCATTCCATTGTCAACGCCATCAGTTGAGACAATTTTTCTGTCTGCGTCATCATTTGTTATGGTTTGTTGATATTTTCTTAAAAATTAATGTCCAACATGCTCGAAATAATATGATTTATCTCTTATGTACAATACAAATATTTATTTGTGCTCTTTAATCGTCTGCCACATTATTTATACTCAATGATTAATCCTTTATTTGCATACTGAAATCTTTGGTTTCCCTTTCATAACGGAAATTCTTATTCAAAATGTTACTAATAGGCATAGATTAAAAATAATTAAAAAGGATTCTCCAAGCTGTCATGAATTTGACCTTTGATCGATTTAACTATACAATTTGATTGATTCGTATAGACTTGATAAATGGGAAGCTCGTCTTACTTGGCTTATTTGTAACAGGTACTCATTTCGTTTCAGTTCAGTTCGCTTGCTTCCATTACTGATATGGTAAAAAATATTTAGGAGAATTCAATAGGTGTGTACCTACATTTGTAGAAATGAGTCACTGGGGCGTTCTCATTTAGACAATTGTATACACCCATCGTGCATCATAATGAAAACCTTGAAATGGAAACATTTTCCAAACCAATCGATGGCCCCATGGGAAGTTAATATAAGTATTAGAACCATTGATTTTCAGTAAGTGTCATATTTTTATTCTTGGAAATCGATACCAAACTAAAAAGATTCAAACTAAAGAGTGATAGGGGTCGAAGCCAGTAAAATTATTCACATAAATAAATAAAATAAATAAAATAGTTTAATGGCTTTATGGAAATTGAAAATCTAGTCTAAATGGTTCAATAATATTATTATGACTGTAATTAAAAAGTTTGGCTAAAGAACGAAGATTCATTTTTGCTAAAATAATTTCTCTGTGAACAAAACATATTTATGATTCTCATTTGCGGACAATTGTCTTGAGCAAAAATACTTTTGTGGGTTGATGGTTTATTTCTGAAAAAATTCGTTAATATATAAAACTTATATTAAAAAAAAGACAAGTATATTAATTGTCAAGGGAAATTTAAAACAGTCAGGCTGATTCCTGTTTTATATTTTTCCCGAAAAATTATAAAAAAGAAACTAAAAATAAAATTGTCTCAGCAATGATATTTAATAAGATTTTGGTTTCTATTATAATAAAAAATGACTTTTATTGATTTTGTCTTCTTCAAAAAGAAAATCACAACAATTTCTGTGTGAAACATTTTAACTATACACTTTTGGCAATGCTTATGATTCACTTTTCTTAAAGGCATAAAAAATATATTTTTGAATACTCTGTGTTAATTACAATAGAACATTTATAGGCCAAATTATATTTCTATTAATAAAATGTTTGACTAATGGCAAAAATTTGAAACGAATTCATGGAAATTTGTGCAAATAACTTGGCACAAAAGTACAATCAACTAGCCACAGTTAAAGCCCATTTCCATGGTCAAATTTACAAACGGAAGTCAAGCAAAAAAAAAGGGAGAAAAAACACAACAAGATCAAAAAATTGAGAAAGATTAATTTGGCTTTTGGCCAACTCGATTAATAAACATTTCTGCGTGCACTTTGAAATTTCCGCAGAATGAAAACAAAATGCAAAATGAATTTACAATCAATATATATGTAAGTATATATTTATATATATTTAGGTATATGTATATACCTATGTATGTATTGAAGGGGGTACTTTAATATAATGCCAAACAGACTTACCAATCTCAACTTAACTGAATGCTGTTTTCGCTTTCTTTCATTTCATGCGTCTGGCAGTTTCAATTCACCAAGTTCCCCAGCGTATTGAAGGCTGGACATTGCCATGGCGGTGTGGCCACCGCTCGATTGGAGAATCAGAGCGCCTTGCAAGATGCCGCCGGACTTGTTAGTGGCGCTGGTAATGATACGCATTGTTATTGCACCATTGAGCCCTACATCGATGCCAAGTTCAGTGTGCATATCCAAAAGATTGGCAACAACTACAAGGCATTTATGTAAGTGATGACCACAAAAACCGCAGACAACAGCCGGCAGTCGGCAGTCGGCACTCGGCAGTTAAGATGCCGGATGCAGATGCAAATGGGATTGGGTTTGGGATTGCGATTGCGATTGGGCTGTAATGGATGGTAAGGAAGGGGGCCCGAGTGGGTCGAGTGGCTGGCAATTGACCTTGCAACTGTCAGCAAACAAAAGCAACCTCAAGCCATGGCAAAGAGTTCATTGTTTGTCATCGAAAATGTGCATTGAGTTCAAAGATCTCAAGTGGCCCCCTTTCAACCGCCCGCACCCGTCCGGGCCATGCAAATTGCTTGGCGGCAAATTATCCTCGCCTTTTCATTTATACATGGGGGTTTTTTTTTGATTTGGTTTGGTATTTTCGTTTTTATCTTTTTGGCTAATTTATTATGCTTGCATGCTTTCGCTCTTTAACAGGCGCAAATCCATCACTGGCAACTGGAAGACCAATCAAGGCTCTGCCATGCTCGAGCAAATCACATTAACCGAGAAGTACAAAACCTGGGTGGATGAGGTAAGTCACTGCAGCAAATCATTCAAGCAACCTCCAAACATTTTCTTAACTCCACAAATTTAAGACAAATTTGAAAACTTAACCAGGTCCACAATATGATTCGTTAGGAATTTAATATAAACTCGAAATACTCTTACAATTAATTGTGTCCTCTTTTTCGAAAACATATTTTGCCCTATCTACATTATACTCGCTTTCTCCATCTAAGGATACTCTGTAAATATTTTCTTATATTTTTTTTTAATTTTTGTTGTACCATTTCTTCAATTTTACTTTACCTGCTTTGGTTATAATTTAAATCTAAGCTTTTTAAACCGAAAATTTGATCCTATACTGGAAATGAATTCTAATTTAATCTCCAGCGAATTTTTTACATTTTCCACAGAAATTGATTTTAATTTTCTTAGAAATTATTTAGATTAATTCGACATTTCTAATTTAATCTCCAGCGAATTTTTAACATTTTCCACAGGAAATGATTTTAATTTTCTTAGAAATTATTTAGATTAATTCGACATTGAACTAAAGTTACATTATTGCATTTAACCAGATGATTAGACTTTATTTAATAATACATACATAAATAATGAAATGGAAGAAATCGCTAATTCTCAGAAATAAGAAATTAGAAAAAGTTGGATATCTTGTTAGACATATAATATTTATATAACTGAGAGAAATGACTAGTTTAGAGTTTTGATAACTGACTTACATTTTGTTATTAATAGAACAAAAGGAAATGACTTTTTCAATTGCATAGAAATGTTTATTATTCACAATCTTAGAGAATAGCTAATGCAATGCCAAAATGAACAGACTTCTATGCCAAAGATGGATATAATTTATTTTGAATTTTTTGTTTAAGGTATTTCAAGACTTGATTAAATGGGCTTAAGACTGCAAATTTTTACATGAAGCCCCTGAGCAGACAGCAAAGTCAAATTTATCAACTTTTGCCAATCAATAAGTGGGCAAAGAAAATTGTTTTTGAATTATTTGCAGCATTTTAAAGGCACAGATTTTCGATACAGTTTTTTGCTGATTTTACCCAGCGGGTGGTTGGGTGGTTGGTTGACTAGGTGGCTGGTTGTCTAACAACTTTGTGGAATAGGTCAGAGTCAGAGTCAGAAAAACAGAATCAAACATTGTTTTTGGGAGTAGAAGGGAAAGGGGGACATTTGTTGCTTTAATTAAACCTCATGAATATGCAAATCTGGTTTTACAGCGGATTTTGATTTAAGGAAATAGCTATAAGCTATGGATGAGGCAACGATTCTATTTTAATTGAAGCACTCATAATTGTTTTAATGTGGCGCCACACAACCCACAGTGCATTTCCTTGATATGATTACGATGGTGATGATGATGATGTGTTCGACATGAATATGCCATCAGTTTTGGTATTTTAGGCATTCACTATTCGTGTATGCCATAAAAGGAAATAAGTCTACCCTGAACTGAGCTCGCCCATTCCTTGTTGACTCATTTGAGTGCGCCGAATGCCTATTTGGCTGCACATATGCACATAAATTAATTGCAATAAATTGCACATTTTGCTCATTCTAAAGCGCTTAGATAAGACTCGAAGCAATGCAGCACAGTTTGTTTTTTTTTTCGGAATTACTTATAAACTCGTATGTATGTAGGTGGATGGGTGGCGTCAGACTTTGCCTCTAATCAAACCAAACTGTATGTAATTAAAACCGGGTCGAAAATGAGACAACAGCGGAATCCCACACAGGAAAAAATGGCTTAGTTCAAAGAAAATTGCAAACACATTTCGGTGCTTATGACTAACAATCTCAATTGGAAATTGGAATTTAATCGTATTTGCAGATATCTGAACTATTCGGAGGCATGGAGGTGTGCGGTCTCTCTGTTGTAGTGGCCAAAGATGGACGGGAGTACATCATAAGTGCGTGTGATAGCACTTTCGCTTTGATCGGCGACAGCCAGGAGGATGATCGCAGGCAGATAGCTGACTTGGTGTCAGGAAGAATGCAGGTTAGTGTCAAGCCAGTTAACATCTGTTGATCTGGCTAATCATAATGGAATCTTTTGCAGAATGTTTGCCGACCTAGTATGGCTCAAACTGGACCAGGTGGCAAGCTGCCATCACGCTCTTCGGTATCATCCCGGGCCGAGAGCCCCACAGATGATGGCAATAGCATTGCTCCTACTCCGCCGCTTCCAGCTGGACCAAGGCCAGCACCTATGGGCGGCCCACCACCCATACCGGAACGAACCTCGCCGGCCGTTGGCTCTATTGGACGTTTGAGCAGCCGCAGCAGCATTTCAGAGTTGCCAGAGGAAGGGGGTTCATCTTCGGGACCCAGCACTGTGGGCGGTGGAGTCCGCCGAGATTCACAAACATCGCAGGCATCTAGCATTTCATCGGCATCCAGGGTCGGACAACGTCCTCCGCAATCTCAGAGCTCTGTGGTTGAGGATGCGGAGGACACCATGAAGAACCTGAGGAAGACCTTTGCGGGGATATTTGGTGACATGTAGGAAATCGCTAATAAGAAACGCGGCAGAACGGCCAGCGAGACGAGCAACGGCAGCGGCATGGCCAGTGGGCCGAGCAGTGCCGGACCAGGTAGCAGTGGTGGCGGTGGCTTCAGCGGCTCCTTCCTGGGCAAGCAGTTCTCGTTCGCATCCACGGGCAGCAAGACAAGCACCACAGATGTCATTTCCACTCAGCCCAGTCGACCTGTCGAAGAGTCAGCCATTCAGCCCCAGGCCGTTGCCAGCGTTTCGGTTAGCAATAATAAAAATACGGATAACTCAGCCGTCGGCTATCAGCCGGTGACCAATTTTGAACCACAAGAACGTGTCAATCCCTTTGACAAGGAGCCCAACAAAGCGGCCTCAGCATCAGGCAGTGTGGCCTCGATAACAACGTCCTCCTCCTCATCGATATCATCGTCATCGATCTCATCGCGCATTAATCGCAATGGAAACTCAATCAAATCGCCGCCGCCACCGTCTGGGCCACCACCGCCGCCGCCCAATCTGGCTAGCAATGCCAACAGCTCAAGTGGCTATCGCAATAGCTTCAGCAGCTCGTTGAGTAAGGACAAGACCAGCTATGGCAATTACGGTAGTTCCACATCCGTGGAGACTATCACACGAATGGACACAAATACCACAAATACGGGAGCCACGGCCACAGGAGCTGGTGAGGCCAGTGGCATTACGGCTATTACCAGTCTCAGCTCTAGTGGAATAACAGGGGCAGCTGGCCAAATTGGAACGGGAAATGAGTCGGCATTGGATGCCATCACGACAACGGCTACCACGGATTGGCGTTCGGCCATTGGCATGCGATCGGCCAGTGTCTATAGTGCTCCGGCTGCTGTGACCACAACAGCGGCATTGCCAGGCGATACTTCGGGCTATGATTCGAACTCGATTGCTTCACAGGGTGGCTACAACAATCCCAGTGATTTGCCCTCGTACACACGACCCTCGTACTCCCGATCCGAGAGCAATGGTAATTATCTAGCTGTGGGCGTCCTGCTGGTCAGCCTAACTCTGCGCAAGACCTAGATGTCCTCGTTACTTCATCATTTCCATAATCAGCTACACTTCATAATATCATCATATCGAAAGCATTTAATAATTAATTACTTAAATATGCGAGACCAAATAACTTTAACTTTTAGCCCAAGTAGGCAGCGGTGTCAAAAGATATAAGCCCTATATATATATATATATATATATATACATATACCATATAGCCAAAAGATATTAGTAGAGGAGAGTGTTCTAACCATTTTCGTTTAACTAGCAAAACTCTCATAAGAGTAACTCTCAGAGTGTAAGCCAAATATAACGTATACGACATGTGAATGAATTGTTTGAAAAACCAGTGTTTGTAAGTGCATTGACCAGTGTTGCCTAACGCTTGCCTAAACGCACGCACGAATTACTCTACAACAATACCAACAACAACAACAACAACAACAACAACTACAGCAAACAAACACACACCAAACTCAACAGGAACTCAGCCGTACAGTATTTACTCATTAGAGTGCACCGCAACTTGAATTCATTTCTGGCTTTTTGGGCACTATAGACAAAGACAAAAGTACAACAGCAACACTTTAACCCAAATGATACAACCAGACTTTAGTACACACTTAATCACCAAATGAGACTTATTTTCAATTAATTTCCACTGATTATGTTTTTCAACACTCATGAATTGAAACAATTTTTTGAAAATTTTCAATGAACTACTTTAATTTTGTGAGGAAATTCATTTAAGGCCACAAGTAAAGTCTGAACACTAAACACACACAAACATAAATAACTTGAAGCTTCTAGTGAAACAAACAAAAATTCTTTAGATATATTTTGTATGCAACCCATTTTGTGTTTCTAATATTTAATGTGTCGGTGTGTGTGTTTGAATTGAAGTGCAGAGTTATCAAAAAAATATGTGCTATCAATGGGTGTATCCTTGAAGGACTTAGAATCAAATAGAATCAAATGAACGCTTCATAAAATTTCATTCATCCTTATAAATGTATCACTCATATTGACAACATTTTTTTGGTAACACTCATTTTGACTTTTTGGTTTTTGTTTGTCCATCCCTCATCACGTCAAGCAATTCGGCATAATGTAGTGCTCCTTAAATGCACCCACGCCAAATCGATGTGCACATTTTTTTTCAAATATTGAAATTTGGTTAAACTAACAATTGAATTTTTACAGCCTCGAAACAATCGGACTTGGATATCATATTCGGCGATAGCCAAATCTCTGGATCAGGATCAGCCCATGGCAATGGAAAATATACACGTGCTGCTGGCTCACTATCCGATGCGGATATGATTTTTGGAGGGCCACCATCAAACTATAAAAGTGATCGCTTTGGAGCTGCCAAAAGTATGAGCATGTGTGCAACCAGTGGTCCGGCCTCCGGCTCCGGCTCCGGCTCGACCTCTGGATCGTATAAGATCTATGAGGGAATACAGAATGCTGCATTCAGTGATTTCAGCGATACGGGCAGTGTAAGCAGCATTGGATCCGCCACCAAGCGTTGGAGTGCCGCCAATAGAGACGATGATGATGAAATGGATCTGAAGTAAAATCATGCATACCTTACCTACATCCATACATACATACATATAAAATTCTTTCTCCATTATGGAAATCAATTAATTTACTTCTGCCTCTGAAGTTTCCTGGTTTCATGGAACTTAACACTCATACTAAACACATTGGGTTACTACGTACTAATTTAATTACTTGTTTAAAACTATGTTAATGAAAGCAAACAAAAAACTCTCCTAAATACACAAAACTCATGATATTAAATGTATGTCTCTTCAAGTAGTTACGGATTTATGTCTATATTATCTTGTTATACCATTTCATTTTGAGACACTATCTACTAATCGATATACTATAACTAACCACCAAAAGTAACAACAATAATGAATGCAAAGTAATCGTTTAGTGAATATATATATAAAGAGAAAAAATGATGATGAATGAAAATGATGACGTCGATGATGATGATGATGATGATGACTTGACTGGTTTTTGCAGCAAAATGAATACAATTTTGAGTATATACATACATATACATACCTACATATAGAATATATATTATTGATGAATTATACAAATACGAGTAAATATTACATGTTGCTACTTATTCGCAAGCAAACATATACAAACATATAAGACATGTTAATCCAAGCTAATGAAAGATCAAAGAAAGATAAATGAAATTTTTGAATTAATTAAAATTGTTATTAAACCAACATGAGACGAGTAAGAAACCCAAAAAAACTAAACAGAAACGCATGCAAAACTCTGGGAGTGTGCTTCAAATGAAAGACAATATGCGCAAAAAGAAGTTATAACAATTTCCAAAAAAAAAAGAAAAGAAAACTATTCGCAAATGTTATAAACACACACACAAATAAAAACACACAGAAAACACCCACACAAAAATACAAAATGAAAAAATGCTACTTACACACAAATTTCAATGTTTATTATATATGTATGCATATAAACAAAATGAATGAATATTTATTATTATCAAGTATTAACAATTTATCGAATGAAAATAATTATTCAGAAAGGATCGGCATGATAATTGAAAGTGCGCGTAGAATGAAAGCAATGTTACCTTAAGTTTTATCCCTATAATATACATATATTCATATTTGCAGAAAGGATATATTAACTACAGATATATGTATATCTGTATACGTATTTGTATTTTGCATAGCTTACAACAACGAAATGTCATAAAATTCTGACTAGATATTTCACAAGAAATGTATATGTTCATTTAGCCACAAAATGTTAAAATTGAGAAGTGAAAATCGTTTTGTTACGCACATATTATAAGCATTATTAATTTTTTAAAACCATAGCCAATTTGTTATAATTCTAGACGAAATAGTTAAATGAAATCAATTTTCAATTTGGGTTGTAAACGAAATTAGTGAACATTTTTATAAAAAACTCGATACTACATATATAAATAGAAGAAGTTATCTAAACATTTTTTTCTATATAAAACATACAAATATATATCATGTCAATGGTGGATCTTGGGACATAAATGAGAAATATCTGCCCTAAAGTATGCCATAGACTGTTGTAGAATTTACTGTTTACAATAAATAAAGATAATGCGGTTAAAAAGCGAATTTGTTTAGCTACAGAACATAGCAAACAACTTAAGCTTTATTGTAATTTAAACTCTTTGACAGTTAATTGCATACTTTAGGGTGCATAATTTATTCTCATTAATGTATCCTTATGTTCTTACCTATCTGTAACCTCCTTTGTATCATCTACATACATATATAAAGCAAATCTTTGGCTACCTGTACGTTTTGTTGTGAACATTAACATCATCATTTTAAATACATATTCAAAATGTTTTCAAAACTCCAAACTCTTTATAAATATACATATATATATATATACAAAACATATATTGAGATATATAGAACAAGAAACTCACACACATTAACCAAATACAGGCATTTATCATAACAAATAGTACTTAATATGTATATCATGGCACATTATATCATGCGAAAAATCCATTAATTGAGATGCTGAAAACTACAAAAAAAACGGGTTAATAATTTAACCAAATCAAAGAATACTCTAAATTATATTGCATAAACATAACATTACATACATATATATATATATACAGGTTCTTATCTGTTGCAAAACATCTACCTAACAAAGATAACTCGTATTATTGTGAAAGTATAGCAAAAACAAGAAAGATATATGTGTACTTATATGTTGTCTGTAATTGATTACAACAAAAGCAAGAAGCAAAGAAAACGGAATTACACACACAAATTTATTGCAAATCTATATATATACAATACATACAAAATACATGCATACATACATATTATAAACTATTCCAATGGATACAACCAAAAACAAATACAAGTAACAATAAATGAGTTAATGATTCATACAAAACAACAGCAACAAACTACCTTAACAATTGTCTCTTTTACCTGGGTCTGACAATGAAAAAAAAATACATTGACATTAAATCCGGGGACCAAAATCCTCCTTCATGTGGAAAAACGTCTGGGCAATTTTCAGGCTAATGACATCAGGAAAAACACTCTCACTGCTAGAGAGAAGATGATTCTCCTCTCCTTCTCTCTCTCTATCTCTCTCTCTCTCTCTCTCTCTCTTTCCCTCACCCATCTTTCTCTCTGTGGAAATGACACTTTTATGGTGCAACGAGGCCTAGCAAAATCATAGCAAATTCCAAATGCCAAGTACTCGCATCTTTGCTAATCCCCTCTACCTGGCAAATGGAAAACAATTCCAAAGCGGAACAATTTTGTCAGCCTGCAGATAAAAGACAGGCGTTCAGCCCATGTTGAGACTCAGTCACGAAACGGCAGCATAGGAACTAGACACGCGATCTTCAAAATGCCACAACATTTGGATTATATAATACTTTTACTCTGCCTGTCTTTGGCCACATGCCAGTCGGCCAGTCTGGAAGTGAATAACGACATATCGCTCAACTCATCTGCCGCTGCAACTGAAGTACAACAATTTCATCCCATTTCATGGCTACGAAATGCCCAGGATATGTTTGGCAGTCCAGCTGGAAATGTGGTATTACAGGTGGCCAAGGAGTTATTGCATCGTTCGGCGGGCAACAGTCAGGCAAGTCACAAAACATTTTAGCAGCTACTTCATGGATTGCTCATCATCATTTGGGGATATTATTGCAGGTGCTCAGTTTGAATTTGACCAACTTACTGATCATTGTGTTGCTTAAAGTGTTAATATTTACGGCTGGTCTATTGGGAGCGGGACATTGGAGTAGTTATGGCTATGGTTATGGTCGTTCGGCAGGCGAAGCAGGACGCAGTGATGATGCCTATAAACTGGGCCTAACGTCAGGTGACAATTATCTCATAATGGGCTTTCTGGCTGCCCAAGGAGCTGGACGTGATGAATGCCTATATGCGGCAGCCTGTGAGTGTCCCAATGCAGCCTATGAGTATGCCAAGGCCGGTCGAGCTCTAATGGGAGCCATTGAAATATTCGATGGGTAAGATAAAGCAATTTACCTTGTTAGCTTCATAAAACTCAACTCATTAATTTCTTCCTCTTATGCAGGGTTCCTTTGCAAAAGCCACGCTATAATGATTTAATTGTTCTTATGGAGAAAGCTGCCTACGATGGCTACCGTGGCATGGCCTGTAATACTAGCCAAGTCTGTGATGGCCTCTTGTGAGAAATAGGGTCATATTTGTCTATATATTTATAACAAATGTTTAATTATATATATATATGTTTATGTAGGTATACAAATATTATAAATAATAAAGTGTAGCACAAACATGGAGTCTCGTCTATTTAATGTGTGGTTTGTTCTCCAGTCTTAATGGTTCAGCTTGAAAAAAATGCATACATAAATGTAGGTAGTTAAAATTAATATAGTTATTGGCTATCAAAATATTTATACTAAGTCTAAATCTATTATTGTGTCTACATCATGTGAGTGGTTAACTTTCGTTTGATATATAAGAAAGTACAGGTGTATCTAGCGTAGCATATTTCGATCCACATCGATGTGTTCCTTGCCACCGGAAATCGCTTTCACAAATTCAGGATAATGCAACAGTCCATCATTATTTTCATCAGCGATTAAAAGAAACTTATCAATAGCCTCTGTGTGGTAAAAAAATTTACATTAATTTCACTCACTATATTATTTTTCTGTTGTTGGATAAAACTTACCTATAAAATGCTCCAACTCTTCACTGGCATTTTGCAAATAATTATCACGTTCGCTATTCTTGAAATAATCATAATTATGATGCATGGCCGAATGTATCATCTCCAGTCCATCCAGGGCATTATTATTATCATTATCGTGGGCCTAAGTAATTGTAAGAATAAAAGCTTAATACATTTGCATAAATAGCAAAAAAGTAAAAGTTAATACCTTAAACATGTAAAATATTTTTTCCTCTTCGCTCATGTCTTCCAAATTGGCCTGGATTCCCATGTCCTTCAGATCATCGTCTATGCGACTGAAACAAATTGAAATAATTATTAAGATAATTTGCCGATTAATATATAATAAAGTCATATGTTTGCATTTAAGTAAATTTGTACTTACTGCATTAAGGGAAAGATTTATTAAATAAAACAAAGTGCAGTAAAGTTTTTAATATTAGAATTCTCTGTTCTGCTTTCTTAGAGTAAGTTAGTTAAATTGAAAAGAAAAGTTCATTCTCTACTTGGGTTTAGATATGAAAGAAACATTTTGGATTAGATTTGGAAACGAAATCCATTGGACTTGTGTTTCTAACAATGTTTGCTTCACAGCGAAAAAGGATAAAATGCCCAAAAAGATGTGGAGACACAATATTTTCTATATTGAAATTAATCTTCATAATTAACTGAGGGTGCTTAAACAAAACTTACTGCTCCTCGTGCGTCAAATGCTGGTCCACTTTGCGAGTCTCACCTCGAGGATGATGGGGACCACGCTTAATTGCCAGAGCGCCATCAAATGTTTGGCTAAAACTGGCTATGCATATGATAAAGTTCAGGACATTCGATAAATTGCACATTTTATACATTTGTGAAAACAAATTGCAGACAATATGCCTGGAGATGTATATGTGTGGGTGTATGTATGTGTGTTAGCCAAGTGACAGCTGTCAGAGGAAACTCCAAGCGCATGCGTCAAAACGACTCTGCTCAAAATGTCACATTCAAATCTTAGCAACCTGTTAATGACATGTCGTCGTTTGTTCAATAACCTCATCTCATCATCTCTCATTACAATCAAAGACTTGGGACTAACAACAATCTTTACCCCGTACACATACGCAAACACAAATTTATTTATTTAAATTTTTCAAACTTTCCTAGCAATAAATAAGATGTGCGAACATTTGTGCGACGATTTGGAGACATTCAATCCGCAGAAGGAGTTTCAAAAGTTTATGAAACGCAAACCAGTGGTCCAGACAGCTAAACTCTATGAGAATTTACACAAACGCGAAGACATTAAATGTCCCTGTAAGTAAAACATATAGATATCACATTGGATTTATAAGATGTTTGATATTTTGTTTATGGCTAGACAATTTCAAGGGATATGGCGTAGAGACTGATACCAATACCATGTATCGTACTTGCAATTCAGAATATGGTTACTATGCTCCCAATGCGTATACTATACCATCACGATTCTATCCCTTGCCGCAGAAATTCTCCAATGAAGTGGTTCGCTTTGGGATGTATCGTAACTTTTCGCTCAATACCCACATGGATCGTACATTCTACTAATGGGAAACTCAACTTGAAATGTTTCAAATCATTTATGCAATTTTTTCGATTTGTTTTCTTAAGAATTTAAATTAATCATTCAGATATAGAAGTACATACATACCCCAAAAAACAGTTGAAAAGTTTGTTAAAATTAAAAGAAACAAATGCTGAGATGTAGGATTTGAAAACTTACCTTATGTTGTTTTTCTTTGAGTATTACTTCAATTTTATATTTACTATCGTAACAACAAAAAAACCTCGCTCAAAAAAAAAAAAGAAAAAAAAAACATTAAAAATTCAAATTCAAGCACTTTAAAGAAACTCCACTAACGTTTTCTTTGTTTTTGTCATGGCTTTTTTATATCAGCAAGACCACAAAATGAGGTGAGAATTAGCATAGATGATAAGTTTAATCGGCTTAAACAATATAGAGAGTTACAGTGAAACTAAACGACTGCTCGATTTATTACTATGCGACATTTATGGCAAGCAACAGCAAGTAGCTCAACGTAAGCCAAAACAAGGACAATTGGCCAGAATGGCTAATGGTATGTGCGGCAATCCTTCAGATCTCGAAAGGCTCAATGTGAGGGAGTTAATCGATGTGTGTGCCATTTTGAAAGTGGAAATTCTAATGATGGGTTACTTGTTGGAACGTGTCTTAATAGTGCGGGATCGTTTGAAAAGGCATCAGGAAGTGCTCTGTGAATTTGCCAATGCTGTGCTTATAGTGGAAAGTAGTAAGTATTCTAATATAATTAGCGGAAGATCATCATTAGGTTTATAATTTTTTCTACTACATTGATAGATTTTGTTGTAAAAATCATGATTTTTTAGTCTTAAGTGGACGTTGTGCATGGCTTTTTCTCTCAGTGTAGTTAAATGTCAAATTTTTAGGGCCCTGTGGCAATGCGCAAGTCCCACAGCTGGCAGTTCGATGGCTTTGCTTGTAGTTTCCTTTAGATTGGCCAACTCAGTTAAGTGCGGAACTCTCAGCTGTGTGCGTCGTTTGTGCGGAAAATAGGAAAAATAAACGGCTGAAACGCTGGAAAACTCTACGTTCGTGTCACTCGACGTGCATGTATGTGTGATTTTATTGAATGAAGCTTTCCTCTTGTTGTTGTGCATTTGTATTGGTATTTTTTTTGTTTCTGTTGAGGTTGCGGGGCAGGTAAAGCCTACCAGTTATATGTATGTGTATGGCTTGTGTATGTGTGGGTGTAGATTGTGTGGTTGTGTGGGTGTGTGTGTGTTGGTGTATGTTTGTGTGGGTATCAGGGGGGTTGATGACGACACAACTTTAGAGGTTGGACATGAACAACAACTCACTGGCATTTGGAGACTGTCTGACGTGCCTCACACACGCGCACATACACACACACGCACACTCGTACACTCACACCCATAGACGTCGAGTAGCTTCCTACAATTTTCAGTGTGTAGGCACGCGGTTTGTAATAACAATCGTGTAATATAAAATAGCTTTTGGCCTCAACAAGCATAAGTTATCTATGCGCTTCTTCTTCTTATTATGGGTGGTCTGCCCTTGGATCTGTCGTGCAAATATAGCATTTATTTTTATTTATGAACAATTTTTAATTGAATTTCAGTCTCATAATCACGCACAGGCACACACGCACACAAAAGAAAAATATGCATCGATCGATTGTGGCGAAAATGCAATTAAAAATTGCATTCACTATATTAATGCAGCACTTAAATGTATGCTACACAACTTGATTAAAACGAGCAGCTCGCTACCCGTTTCCGTTTTTGCTGTTGCGCGCCATTTTGTCGGTCCATTTTCCTTGATGTGTGTATTTGCTTTCGATTTCTATTTATGCCTTTGTTTACCCGTTGGCCAAAATAAATGACCCTGCGATGATAGGCAGTCAAGAAATTTGGGAACAAAGACCTTTCCGTAGAAAGAACTATTTCCTGACTGTAGATTACATAACCCAATATGAAAAGAGCTTCATGGCTGTTGAATTTAAGGCTTTAAGTTTTAAGCTCTTCTTATTGCAAAAATTCGCCTACAAATACATATAAAAAGTACCAAGATTAAGTAAGAGATTTGTATTCCTTGAGCATTCAATATTCATAATTTTTGGGCCACAAACGAACAAAAATCGTTTTTGCTTGCTTACTACCTCTCGGCCAGTAGACAGACTTTAACTTTGAGGCAGCAACTTTTCTTTTTGCTTGCGTTCCCCAGAGGCTTTCACCTCTTAATTATGCCAAAGCCAGTGCCACGTGGCATGCCAAGGCCTTCCGCTTTGAAGACATTAAGTCTTAATAAGCTTCATCATTTTGGGGAAATTAGAATTCAACAAATTCAAAAAAAATATTCAAATTTCGAGCTTAATATAAATTACTTAGTGGCCAAGTTAGAAAGTGGGTCAAGACAGGCAAAAAAGAATCGATGAACAGCACTAACAATGGCCATGCGATTGCGATAGTTAGTTGTGCGAATAGCCTTCTTACCTAATCCCAAGTAGATGGAGAACTTGGTGTCTTGTTGTCGCTGTCAAGGTTTCCGCTTTACGTTTTGGTTTCTCATAGCTTTTGTTGTAGTGTCCTCTTTGTGTGTATGTGTATGTGTGGATGAGTATTTATTTTGAATGAGTGAACAAAAAAATGGGGAGCAAAGATGTGAAAGAAGAAAAAAAAATTGTTTTCAATGACACGTTTTTGGTTTTTTTTTTTGCAAGTTTTTATGCTGTCAGTGAGTGAGAAAGTCGCTCTCGGTACCTATATATATATACGACTTAAGTGCATATACATATATATCTGTACTGAATCTGGCATGTTACATAACTTAAGCATGATTCTGAATAATACAAAGCTATATAACTATTATAAATAATGAATACTACTCACAATCAGAACATTTGCATGCCCTTCTCTCTATGTGTGTATTTATATATGTAAGTCTTTGTGTAACTAATACAATAGGCCACAACAACTACAACAACAACAACAACAACAACAATAACTTCAACAACCACAACAACAACTACGTCAAAAATGTCAAAACCCACAACATCAAGTACAACAACTAAATATAACAAGAATAACAACAACTAAACGAAGCGGCGCTTTGAACAAAAGCATAGCCTAACTTTAGGCGCACGTTTACTTAACATGGGTAAATATTGTACAAAGTGTACAAAAACAAAAAAAAAACAACAAAACTAATAAAAACCACTGTCAACTACAGAACTACCTATATTATATATAAACTATATATAGTTATAAATCTTTTATGTGTGCTCCAAAATTATTAACCACCAACCTACATAATTATTTTTGAAATTATTTTTAGCGCGTCTTCAAAATCGAAAACAAAAATAATAATACCAAACGTTAAACGAATATTTGCTTTAATTTAAATTTCATTTAATTTATAATTCATGTCTCTATTTCTCTTCTGCTCTCGTTCTACTCTTCTCCTTATATTTGTGTTTGTTGTTTCAACTTTAAACGAAAAATAACATAAAAAAATATTTGACAAAAAAGGTAATCTATGCTAAATATTTTCCCATTTTGTGTTTATTTTTGGACAAAAATATTTTCTCATGCTCTCTCTCTCTACTCCGACTGGCATATTAACATAGTCCAATTATTCATGCATAATGCGCACAATTCTAATTTTGTTCGGTTGCCTGCCCAGGCCCACGTAAAACCGACGGATTGTATGTAATTAACATTTACATTTTTCAACATTTTACAAATAACCATACAAGTTGCCGTCTTTCCACTCATTGGCATAAATTTTCATAGATTCTGCGATTCATGGATTTATTGCGAGTCAGACATCAGACATTTTCATTTCGCATTTAAATCCATTTAATTATTTCGTTATTCTTCTAGAATATCGCCTGTCATCCACAGATATTCAATAAGGGACCACCACCCATACACCCTTACACCCTCACTCACACTTAATTGTTGCATGTAGTTGTTGTTGTTTTTTAGCTGTGTAGCTTGTCCTCTCTCGCCCCTTACCTAAGCGTTTTATTTGTCTGAGTTTCTGCAGCTGTATACGATTATTTTAATTTTCCTTTCTCAGTTTACTTGTATGTTTGCTCTAGTTTACATTTCCCCTCTCCTGACACCATTACAAGTTTTTGCCGTTTAAGTCTAATTACTGCTGCAAATCAAAATCAAAATTGATGGACATTTCACATATCAAGTAACCCAACGGGATATTCCCGTCAGTAGACACTGTCCGCTAAATTCTAAAAAGTTAATATTTTTCTTTGGATATTTACTAGAAAATTTGGGATTGGTGGACTGAATACTCAAATCAACTTTATTATAAAAGTATTAATGGTAGTCTTAGTCATTTCTATATCTTATCTTATGTATCAAATTAGCGTTTTACCTATACATTGGCCAGCCAATTAAATAACCAATAAGAATCAACTATGTTAAGTAATAGGTAGCTCAAGTTCAGTTATCAAATTGACCCATATCGACAGTTGCTGATTAGGATCGACAAACATTAGGGAATATAAACACATTAAATCGAGAGAAATGCTTGAGTAGTTTACCCTTTTTCTATAAAGGACAAATAAACTAAATTCTATAAAAAAAAAGTGCCCAATTCTTTAAAAATATTTCGACTAGTGACTCAATCCTCTAGGGTAGAAACGCACTCAATTAATTAAGAACCAATTAATAACTACTTCAATTAAAATTTGAATAACAAATTTAATTTAAATTTCATAAGAACTTTTAGATTGTTAAATGTTTCAATTCTATATTGCAATATCAACTATAAAACCAATTTCCATATACATATGTTCGATCTGTAATTTGTTTGCTATATAAAAATTAATGGTCTTCCCAAGCAATTTCAGAAAATCCGACAAATGCAGGACAGAAGCCGCCGCCAACCCTTGTCAGTTCTAATTCTTATAGGCTAAGGCCTGATTTTACTTTACTTTAAATTGAACGCTTATTGAAATTGACAAGCAAAAGCTTCAGGCAAATTGATTGGCTTTGCTTTTGGCATTTTACATAAACCAAAGTCATTTTTCACTCACGCAAACACACTAAACAGGAAAATGTAATCAAAGTTATGCCCAACAATAAAACGTGAAATTGTTTAAATTGCAACAAAATACTAAAACAAAAAGCCAAAAAAAATGAAAAAAAGTAAAGAGAGACAGAGTAAAAAAGCCAACGCACTTTGGGGAGCTATTATGAAACGAAAGCCCAGCAACAATGGCAGACGCTTGAATCGAGTCAAGCAGCCTGCAGGGCGCTTATCCTTCTCTATATACTTGTGGTAACATACATACATATATACAATGTGTGTGTGTGTGTGTGTGTGTGGTGCTTCACTGCATAATCGCCGGGTCGAGGACTTCATCTGTCTGTGCCGCGTGATAAGGTTAAACTGCAGCAAAGATAAAAAAAAAAGAAAATGTATATAAGGATTTAAGCCAATATCAATTGAGGTTAAGCATTTTAATGGTTTAATGAACCATTCACAGTAAGCAGTATTTAATTTATTATTTGCTTGGTCAATAGTAGCTAGCTCCTTGGTTGGCACGAAAGCATTCATTAGGGGTCTCCCTAATGGCGTAAGACGTGCTTGCGCAATGCGGGAATGGCCAAAGGCCCCTGGATGTTGCACTCAACTGGCTAGTAGACTACTCTTAGCTCTGTCTCCTGTTTCTCCCAAAGGATACACAAAAACCTTGTGAGCATCTGTAGTTGTCCTTTTTGGTGATACCTATTTTCCTCCAACTAAGTTAGTTTGTTCTATGAAATAAGCCAAGTTTTTTTTAAAAGCGATTCTAATTAGTGAACAAATTTATTTCAAAATTAAAATCGAAATCAGCAGGATCTATAAAGCAGTTCTATCTGTTGAGATTCACAGGGGTATTTAAGTATTCATTTTGTTAGGCATCTATTTTTCTTTAAATAAATATTTAGCATATTACCAAATTGTAGTATGACGATTATTTATTTTATTGGGTTTTTTCAACAATTAAAGAACCCCAGAAACATTCAAACCGAAAGTGTCACAAAAGTATCCTTATATAGCAGATAATTCGAGGGTAAGGTGGAGTCGGTAACCTAAATACAAACCACAATTTCTTGTAGCTACTATAAAAATAAAAGCGACTACAGTTTGCGCACGTCTCATTAAATCCAAATGTCGCGCATTGCGTTTTTTACTTGGTCGCACAAGTGTCCTAAGAAAACAACATACACATATACATACATACATACATACACAAGCAGTCACGACACATGTATGTATGTATATACAGGAATATAGCCTAACTCGCACGTGATGCTGCTTAAATGTTCCGTTTTGGTCAAGGATCGGCCAACTGCTCATCCAAACTGCCTGCCTAATAATCACAGCCTTGACATGCACAACGCAAAAACACGCACACATCCTTTTTTTTTTGCTGCTGTTTATGTCCTTCGGTTGCCACAGCACACACACAGATACTGTCCCCCTGGGTTGTGATGCATTTAAAATAATTATGACTAAAAAGAAAGATAAATGAACTAACATCCTGTGCTTCGTTTTGCTCTAGCCATAAATCTCTTGTGCTAAATGCATTTGAAAAATATTTATTTACGATCCTTTTGAGGGAAGAAGCATTGGTCATAAAAATGCTGTAAGCACTTAATTGGTGCCGAGTTGGAAGGGTCATTATATAATGTTTATATAGCAGTTTTTGCAATTAGTGTTTCATTAGCTTGGACCCAAAGTCTCAAGTGATTGTTCTTCTTGTCTCTTCTCTCACTTTGGCTCTGCCTGCTTCCTAGGATGTTTCGCATTTTCTTCAATTTACGCTAAGTAAAGTCAAATGTTTGCTTATACCAAGAACCCAATTTCATTATACAAATGCTTTTCGGCTGGCTCAATGTATTGGAATAAACAGATTCGTATGTAAATATGTATGAACAAATCCACCAGCTTCTTCCCACAACTCTGCATATGGGGGTTTAGAGGGCAGCAAAACATGTTGCTGGATGATGAAGCTAGCTAAAAGTTGAAATAAACTTTTATCCTTTTTGCTCTTTTTTCCTTTTGTTGTTTGTTGTTGCCCATTTAGATTATAGTCTTTTCTTTCATGTTTTTTTTTTGTGCCTTATTTAATAGGAATTTGCATCTAGCAGAATTTAAATAATCATTTTTATCTAGAATACAATATGCAGCTTGATAAGCACATGGGAAAACATGGTAAATCAAATTATTTGCCATAAAAATGGAAAAGCAATTGCCCGCACGAGAAGCATTAAAATAAATGCAAAGCCAAAGAGAGAAAAATATCGTTACAGACACCAAAATACATGTCGAGTGAACCAGTTAAAAGACAACGACTTAATTATACCCTCTAGCAAGTATCTACTTAAAGATGAGATTTAATAAATTCTCTTAACTAACCTTTTTTCATGGCTATCTTATGAACAAATGATGAGAAATCAGTCGAAATTAATAAAGATTATCTTTTTACCTTGACTGTGTTTATAACAAATGAAACTAAGGATTAATATTATAACTCAATATAAATAGAAGATCTTTGAAATTTTATTGCGATAAAATTAGGAAATTTCTTTCTGAAATTGGCTTTAAAATGGCCAAAAAACAGCCTGAAAAGAATAAGCAAAATGACAAAAATTGATTGTAACAAGTTCTTAAAAACCTTTGAATTTGTTTAAATGTAAATTTTTGGAAGGTTGGAACAAAACAAAAACAGAAAAGTATAGTTAGAAAGTTATAACATAAAAAAGTTAATTCTATTGTAAGATTGTTTTATTTATATAGTAAACAAGCCTATACATTAATTATTTATAAAATTTGCATAGATTCTAACAAAATGAATATACCCTTTTATATTATAGAGTGTGAAAAAAGTGCTACAAGTAAAGCCAATCAGAATCTGAATTTATGACGCTATCATAAACTCTTGAATTCAGTTCTACTTTTATTAACATGACCTTTAAGCATGAGTGTGCATGTGTGTGTGTGTGTGTTTGCAGTTGCTAGTTGAAGATTTGTGCGCACCAAGTGGCATGTGGCAAGTGGCTAGCTAGTGACAAGGATGACAAAGTTAAGACCGGGCAGGATATTGTTTTCATAAGAACTACATATGTATGTATGTATGGACAGATATATGTATGTTTGTGTGTGTGTGTATTATACAGCATGTTGCAGATGTTGCTAAAATGTCAGCATGCCACATATCGTACATCTTTGCTACAGCCAGACGACACCCCACGCTTTCTTGACTCTTGTAACTTGGCAACCAAAATAAATGTCATGGTCAATTTCATAAGCAAAGATAGAAAATCAGAAGGAAAACAAGAACAAAAAAAAAACATATAGCTGCCAAGAATTTAAGACTCTTCTTGTGGCCAGGCGAAAGCTGTCCGTGTTTGCCATTTGATTTCATTATCCTTGTAGCAGCAGCAACAAACTAGAGCACAAATTGCATTTTTCATTGAATTCATTCCGTTGCCATTTCATTTTGATTACGACTTGAAAAACTTAATTTAATTTAATTAAGTGTCTAATCTAAATATTTATATATATATATAACAATATTCTTTTTGTATTCTTTCTTCTTCTCTTTTACGTAAATTCTTCAACTCTTTTATACCAACATATATATATACATATACATATTGAAATTTTCAACTCAATTTTACCTGTATAAATGTAAAGTTTGCATACTGCACGGATATTGTAAGTCTCAATGATGGGTCTAACCTACAGGATGAAGACGCCAAATTTTGCCTCTTAATCATTGTCGATTAACAATATTGATAATAATCGATTTTCACTTAACATTTTCAGACGATGCACAGCCTAAAATGCGTTTTAGCCTTTCACCACCGCCGCAGAAAGCTATTACCGCCAGCGTAACCTCAACCAGGAGTAGCACAAACATTGACATTAGCTCCAGCACCATCGCCACCACCAGCAGCACAACAACAACCACTTCCACCATCAGCACCACCAAGAATAATAATAATATGCTGGGTCATGAGGGCAACAGCTCAAATTCAGCTGCCTCTGTTATTGCATCGGCTGACGAAGATGCCGCCTCGGATTATAATCAATGGCTGCATGCCATGAAACTGGTGGCTCGCCTACCAGGAGGCACACCACCCGAGTTTCGTCGCAAGGTAAATGACATGTCCCCTTCCACACCCATTTTCCCTAACCACTTGAGACTCATTAAAATCCCTTCAGCTCTGGCTCTCGTTGGCTGACAAATACCTCAAGTCCAAGAATGTTGATTGGACGCAGCAACGTGAGAAATGCTTCTGCGAGGAGTGGCGTGAAGATGACGAGGAGCTGGGCATACAAATTGTCAAGGTGAGTCCCACAGTTTCTAAGATCCAAGTTGAACCTCTTCAGAATGTTTGGAGACACCCTTACACTGTTTTTCATTTTAGGATTTGCATCGCACTGGTTCTAATTTGTGCACTGGTCCCGCCGGCTCCATTAACCAGGCCAAGCTGAAGCGCATTCTACTCGGCTATGCCCGCTATAATCCCGAGGTGGGGTATTGTCAGGTGAGTGTAAAGAGGCCACTCATGTCCTTTTGTTTCTTCAACTCTGGCCTTGCCTGCCTTTCCAGGGCTTCAATATGCTGGGGGCTTTAATTCTACAAGTCATGGACAAGGAAGAGGAGGAGTCCATGAAGGTCATGATCTATCTTGTTGAGGGAGTTCTGCCAACGGGTTATTTCTATGGTTCAATGGGCGGTCTTCAGGCGGATATGGGAGTGTTTCGCGAGCTTATGCAAACGAAGCTGCCGCGTCTGGCCAAGCATTTGCAGCGTTTGCAGGGCGGACCCGTTGAGAATGCCTACGAACCGCCATTGACCAATGTCTTTACCATGCAATGGTTCCTCACCATGTTCTGTACCTGCCTACCCATGTCCTGTGTCCTGCGTGTCTGGGATCTCGTTCTCATCGAAGGCAGTGATGTTCTATTGCGCACTGCCCTGGTCCTATGGAGTCTATTGGAAGAGTGAGTACTTTTTGATTGATGCTCTGTGGGTGGTATCGTTTTTTATTGGGTAAAAAAAGAGGAGTGTGGAGAGGGGGAAAGAGGGTCTCTCTGCTGACAATTGTTTGCTGCTTGTGTGCTCTGCAGCTCAAAACGAAAATGGAAAAATTTGTGTCAAGGCTCCTCCAAGCCGGCACAAGGTTGTTGGCTCAAATGTTTTTTGGCAAAAAGTTTTTTACACGCTGTGTGAGAAATGCAATTTACTAGTTTTGGTTTATTTTAACCATCTCGAAAATGTTTCTGCTGACATTTCGCAATTTTAATGGCACAGCAGATGCAATAAGTTTTTCAGATAAAAACATTTTTGTGAGATGATAAAAAATGTTCAAAATTTAGAATGAACTTGCATTTTAGGGTCATTTAAAAAAGGAGAGTCGTCCTTTCATTATATAACTCATCATACGGCTTCCAAAATTGGTTATGTAATATTAATATTTTATAATAAATTCTTAATATATTTCCAATTAATACAAATTCATCTTGATATTTATTTATAGACGTG
Source organism: Drosophila insularis (assembly GCA_018903935.1). Classification (NCBI taxonomy): domain Eukaryota; kingdom Metazoa; phylum Arthropoda; class Insecta; order Diptera; family Drosophilidae; genus Drosophila; species Drosophila insularis. Next base: position 8,211,278 of record JAEIFP010002295.1, read on the forward strand.
TACTTAATGCCCGAACAGCCGATGAATTCTACGGCAAAATGGGATCTTTCTCAAGTGAATTGCTCAATGGTCATCTTATCGATTCCAATGGCCTAATCGAAAAGGTTGTTAAACTGGGACCCATTGCCGATTTGCGACAGTTGAGGGATAAACATCTATATAATATAGCCCCATTGAGGCATAAACAAGGCATACAGTAAGTATAAGAATTGTAAATAAAATGAAAAGAATAACATTCTTTTCTATCCTTATTAACAGACTCTACTACGATGACGATGATACGCATTCGGACGAGGAGCGTATGGCAGTAGCTACCGTGTGGGGTTTGAACTGGGGTCGCCGCGGTTCGGTGGGACCCGGAGCCCCAGCGGGTAGGCAGCCATCTGAACAAAAAGATCGTCTAGCCTTGGATATATCATTGCTGAAGAAGCAATACGATCGTCTGCGAGAACGGCAAAAGCAAGCCCATGTTATCCTAACTACCGCATGCTCGACAGCAACTCGTCAAACGCCTTCATCCCAAACATCGGTGCCGGTTAATCAGTTACTACAGGGTCGCACAGCCATTGTGACCAACAGGGGAAAGCGGGTGAGTGCTCCCCTGGGAGCAATACCTCCAGCCCGAAAGCCTTCACTGCCAGCTGTATTGCACGGAAATGGAAAGCCTATGATGGGCGAGAAGCAGCTGCGACGTGGGGAAACCCTACTCTGGCGGGACACGGACCCAAGTCGACGGCGAAGAGATAGTCTCACATGGAAGGAGATCAAAGCAGACCGTGCGGCCATGCTACGGGAAGGAGTAGATTCCAGCACTCTGAAGACACAGAAACTACGCACGCGGTTGGGCAAAAGTGACAGTTCGTCGTATAGCGAGGATAGCGATGGCGATCAAGACGAGAAAGCAGACAACTGTGATGGTGGTGGCTCTAGTACGGACACCAGTCTCTGTGATGATGATGATCCCAAGTCAAGCGAAAAGAGCCCCAAGCGTAAGGCGAAGCTGTCACGTAAGCTCAAAGAGAAGAGTCAGCATTTGGGCTCTCGGGAGTCCAGCGCCGAGCGTCAACGTCCGAAGTCCTGGGCCCCAGGCACGCATGAGATTCCCTTTATGTTGATGGGCATGGACAGCGGTGATGAAAAGGAAGCTAAAAAGGAAGAGCAAGACCTGGAAGAAGATAGTGCCACTGAAAGTGGCCGTTTTAGCTATCCTAAGGAACTGGATTGGACTCAGACGGCAGATAATCTAGCAAGTTATAAACTAGAACCATTGGATATTGACAAGTCACTGCCGAACACTGCTAGTTATCTGAGCACGATCAGTCTAAGTCCGCCCAAGACAGAAGATGTGGTTAACCAGAATATAATAGAGGAACAACCCGTTGTCCAGCAGTTTGATGTCAGCGATTCTGGGGTAACAAATCAATATTTTGAGCGTGTCAATAGTGTGGAACGCCCTAATAGGCTGGAGCTCTCATACTCTCTAAACGAGGAGGAGGACTCTACAATCTTAAAGGATGATCATCAAAGTCCGGATTTTCAGTTCAAAAATGAACCTGAACATTCACTTTTCAGTAAGGTTCCACAAGTTCGGGATGATAATATACCCGGCGAAAACAAAGATGACTACAAAGAGCTTTTGAGCATGACGATAGAAGAGCATAAGCCACCGGTAGCTACAGTCACCAGCCAACAGAATGCCAGCCGAAAGCGTCGGGATCCCAGGCGTAAAACGCTAACCAGGTCCTCTACAATCGAGATTGAGGAACGTTTTCAGGCCCTCGAACGAAAACTGAGCCAAGATCAACCGATTCATAAGTATATACCGAGCACTGCAGCTCTGGAAGAGCGCTATAATAGTCTAGAGAAACAGTTGAGTGCCGAGAAACAGCGCAAAGAGGAGGATCTGGATCGTATACCCTCCACAGCTGATCTGGAATCACGATTTAATGCCTTAACGAAACAAATGAGTTCCAGTGAATCCAGCAATTCCAAGGCCCCACTCGATCTTAATAAAGATGAACAGCAGCCTGGCGAGAAATCCAAAGAAACAGAGAGAAAATCAAACGAAAATAAAAGCAAAGAAGGTGAGAAACAAATCCAATCGGATTCTAAAGAAATTGCCTCGGAAAAGGAAAGTCCTGGCCAAAAAGACGACACCAAAGAAATTCAAGGGGAACAACAGCCACGCCTCAAAAAACTGCCCTCTACAGCCGAACTTGAGGATCGATTTAATGCTTTGGAGCGAAATATGAGCGTACAAAAATCTAGTCCGGCAAAGACAAAGAAAGAGCCACCCGATGAAGAAGAAAAACCCGCCCAAAAAACTGAAACTCCAACAAAAGAAAATAAGTCCAAACAAGAATCAAGTCCCCAAAAGACTCCAGAAAACAAAAAGACAAGTGAAACAAGCACGAAAATTGGAGAGGATTCAGACGAGGTTAAGGATAAAGCCCATGAGGCGAAACGAAAAGTTCCACCTTCCACTGAGGAGTTGGAAAAGCGTTTCAATGCTTTGGAAAAACAACTAAGCACAACTAATTTGGAAGCTGAGCAACCTACTACTTCTAAGGCAAAGGAAATCAAATCAGAATTACCAAAACAAACTGAAATTCTAAAAGAGAACAAGCAAGATATCCAATCACAAAAATCCATCAAGTCTTTCGATGAAAAAGTAAAAGTGATTAATACAAAATTAACAGCTGATGACCAGAAAATCCAAGACGACGAAAAATTGGGCAAAGAAACACACAACAGTTTTAATGAGAAAAGTGAAATGTTGCCCGAGAATGAAAGCATTAAATCAAAGACTTCTCAACCTGAAGTCGTCCGGAATGATGTTCAACCAAAAGAACTGGGTAAACGACGGGCTTCCGAACCGCCATCAACAGAAGATTTGGAGAAACGCTACGAGACTCTTAAGCGTCGCATGAGTAGTAAAAATCATTTTGGTAATCTAACAGAATCAGCAGATGAATCCATGTCACGGCACGATCGAGAAGTAATATCCGAGTCTACAGAGACTAGTGAGCCGCAGAGAAAACAATCACCGCCAACAACAGAAAATCTGGAAAGTCGGTATGAGAAACTACACGGGGAGAACAAGAAAACAACGCCCAAAAAAGTGGATGTGGCCATTGAGGCGCATATATCACCACCTCCAGCTCCGCCACCACCTCCAAAGCCTGACATCCTAGCCGATCCGGCTATGCATAAGCAGCGAGCTCTTATTGAAGAGCTAGAGGCGAAAATTCAAGAGCAAGGACAAAGAAAATCGCCGGGTGAGGAGAATCTCAAACCCAGCGAGATCAATCCACAGCGCAAACAGAGACAAGAGCAACAACGTCTGCTACAACGGCCCACGCCAATGGGTGATGAGACCTCGGAAGCACCTGCAAAGACCGCTTACTACAGATCGGGAAATTACGAACCCTGGCAGCAGCAGCACCAGCAGAAGCAGCGAATGGTTCGTCGTTTCTCTGATTTGCCATCAAGAGCCGATCTAGAAAATCGCCTACAATTCCTGGAGAAGCAATTGTACAAGAAATTCTACAAGCAGCGCTGTGCAAGTGATTCCGAAGTTGCATCGCGGACGATCGATGACGATAAGCCCAGCACATCGGCAGCCCGTGTGGCGGAAGTCCAGCTGGAGCAACGTGTCCTAGCCCTGGAGAAGCAATTAAGCGAAAATAGTCTAAAGCTGCTGGAGGCCATGCGGGCCAACGTGGCCAACGTCGAAAGTGGCTCACCGCGAAGACTAAGCACGGATACGATTGATGCCACTGGCAAGGAACTGGTGCGGTATACACAGAACTTTGGCGAGCTGGACGAGTTGGCCGGTGATGGCTCAAATAAGCCCATCAATATTAGTATCAATATCAAAATGATGCTTAACAAGGAACAGCAGCAGCAGCAACAACAACGACAACAACAACAGCAGCAGGAAAAAGCAGAGACTAGAGCCAGCACAGAGGATTTAAGGTTACGCCTGGAGCAATTGGAGCAGCAATTGTTGGAAGAAAGAGCCAAGCATATTGCTTCTATCGATCCTAATGACGGCGGAGCGGGAGAAGAGGCAAGGCAATTGGATAAACCCGATATTCCGCCACCAGAAGAACTAGAAGCAAACAAAAAGCAAGAAAAGGACAGTCACAATCAAACGGTGAAAAGCGATGAAGCAGAAATGACGGAAGATCCAGCTGTAGACGAAACTGGGGAAACCATTGAGCCGGAGACAGTGAAAGAAACAAAGACCTTAGAAAACGAGGAGATAGCTCATGCAACCCAAGAGAAATCTGCAAAAGTTGAGGAGATCGAAGAGATGGCCAAAGATAATAATATTAATGATTCATCCGAAGGCATTCCCAAAGTGGAGGAAAATAAACCACCAACAGAAACAGCAACAGAGGAAAAAAGACCACCAACAGAAACAGAAACCCTTTCCGAAGAGAAAAACTTAGACTCTGACAAGATTGTTGTCAAAGCCAGCAACATCGAACCCCCGGTGGATGCCAATAACAAGACCGTAGTCCTACTCATGGATAATGAACCTAGAGCTTCGAGAGTGCGCCGCTTAACCCGCGCCAATACCGAAGAGCTGGAAGGTCTATTCCAGGCGTTAGAAAAACAATTGCATGATCGCAATCTAATCAAATCCGAAGATGGGCGATTAATACGAGCCAGTACAGAACAGAAACAAACAGCAGAACAGGTAGAGCAAGCTCAGGCTATAAGCGATCTGACTAAGGAAATTGAAGACTTTACCAGCGGTAAACCAGATGCAAAAACAGGAGCCGAAACAAAAGTAGATAAGCCGGCAGATGGCGAACAAGAACCTCCCGACGACTATGATTGGGGTCCCAATCCGGTTAAGCATCATTTGAAACGGAAAACCGTATATTTGCCATCAACTAAAGAGTTAGAGGCTCGTTTCCGATCCCTGGAACGACAAATTAAACTCCTCGAAGATGTTGAGAAAATCGATGTGGAGCAGCGCCTAAATGAAATTGAACGAAAGATTAAATTGCAGTATTCTTTGTCACATGAGAAGGATTTAAATAAATATTTAGAGCTCTGCGAAGGCAAAGGCTTAGATGAGGAGGAGGAGTCTGGTGCAGGTGTAGATGCATCTCCTGCTTCAACCAAGGATACCCAGCGGTCCCGTAGCCCAGCACGAAAAGAAGCTTCAAAGTCGCCATACACTTCACCAACGCGTAAGGCAGCTGCAAAATCTCCCCATACTTCTCCAGCCCGTAAGCCAGCTACTAAGTCTCCTTATACATCGCCCTCCCGTGCTAGTGACAAAAAGAGAAGCCCTTATACATCGCCAGTACGTCGACAGGCGCATCCCGGTGATTTACCCATTTCCGATGACTTGGAGTACAAATATCGTGTGCTTGATCTGGTACGTTCCAAGTCCAAGGAGAACTTGTCGAGGCGTAAAATGGATCCAAACAAAAAGCCGCCCATTCATCCTCTTGAAATGCTACTTGATCCCAGTCCAGATGACAGCGAGATACCCACAACAGGGGAACTGGAGCACCGTATACGTCTGCTGGACGAAAAGCTAAAGTCGCCTTGTCGCCACAAATCTCGTTCGCGTTCGCCCACCATCGATGATATGAAACGGAAGAAGCTCTTGGACGAACAGCGACCCAAATCGCCTGTTCATACATTGGAGCGTTTGGTCAGTTCACCTAGCAGACCAGAGCCACCCACTGAGGAGGAACTAGAGCAGCGAATGCGTGCCTTGGAAGAGGAAAAGCGTTTTGACTTCAAGACCCAAAAGGATTACAAAGCCTTCAATCAAAAACTTAAAGATGTCATCTCACCTTCCATATCTTTCGAAGAGTTCAAGGCGGCCAAATCACGTGAACAGAGTCCACGACGTCAGGGAGCCACGACACCCAAATCGGCAATGCGACGCGACGACACGGATGACTACCGAGGACGCGAGGAAACGCCCCATTATCGGCCCACAAGTCCAAAGGTGATACGCTTTCGGGACGAGGACGACGACTACTACAAGGAGAGCCAGCGTCCGAAGTCTCGGCAGTCCAGCGAACGAATGGTGGGCACCACGAATCTCGTTTTGCAGTGTATTGAGGAGAATACTAAAATTCTTCAACGTATTCTTAAGAAGACTCTTGCAGATCGCAGCTACAGCAGCAGCATTCCAGCAGCAACGGCCGCCAGCTCTGAGGGTCTCGATGCCCTGGGTAGTCGCCTAATGAGAGTAAGTAAAAAAAAAGATGTGGAAAATTCAATGAAATGTGCTAATACTCAAATCTCATTTTTAGGAAACTTCGCCAATTACCCGCACTGGGACTCACACTGGTGTGCCATTACGGACTGGAGAAAATATCAATGATCGTCTAAGTTCTATCAAGGATACCATCAAATCCATTGACACTCTATGCGAGGAGAAGCCGTATCAGAAGGAGAAATGTCAACGTTATATTGATTCCCTCTTCTCAGATTCATTGCATTTCGGTAGTAAAAAGAATTCCCTGGAGGAGCTAACGCACAGTCGCAGCGAGAGTCGAGGACGTACTGCACAACGATCGAGTGACTATACGCCGGCCATTCGGGTCACCTCAGAGCATCGATCTCTGGGCTCGGCCGATTCAAAGCGCACAAGTCCATTGCGGGCATCCAGTCCGTTGCATCATCATCGCTCGCATAGGGATATTAGTAGGGAGTTGTCGCCACGGAGGCGTCGTGATGCCGAGGATATGGAGGAGCGCGAAAGTAGTAGGGTAAGACGTGATAATATGTTGCCAAATTATTTTCTCGATAATCGTAGCGATTTAAGTAGCGGCAGTAGTTTAACTAAGTTTCATAAAGTAGATAGACAACTAGAAGAAACGTGCGCCAAGTACGAAGCTGACGATCGACGCTCGGCCAGCAGAACACCATTGAGTTCGCCATATGAGTCCAGAACAACAGCCACACGCTACAACAGCAACAACAACACAGGGACAGGCACAGGCACAGGCACAGGCACAGGGACAACAACAGCAACCACAAGCGCCGATACATTTCAAAGGCCCGTATCGCCCTATCGACAACCCTATGACCCATATAGACGTAATGTGAATGCCCCATCCCCGGTTCCGGTTTATCAGCCAGCAAAGCTGGAAATTCGTCATACGACAGTCACATCAACCTTCTACGATCGTTTTCTCACCGAAAAACAAATTGAGAAGCAAACACTCTCACGTCCACCCAGTCGTTCGCCTGTAGTCTCACCATCGGCTACAATAGCCAAAAGCTATACTGATCTGCCGGGCACATTAAACAGCGCCTCTGCTTCCGCTTCCGCCTCACAGTTCTCCTCCTCTTACTCATCCGCCTATAAGCCCACAGTAACCACCGCAATCATGTCCAGCAGTTATGCTGGCACCGCCACCTCACATTTTACTTCTTCGTTGCCCACAAGCAATTATTCATATCTCATGAGCCCTTCCACTGTCACTTCCACCAATACCACCACAACCACCTCGTCCTCCACTAGTGGTTCGTCTGGGGGATATGTGCCATATAATTTCAGCAGCTCGTTTAGCAATCGTCATAGTGATCCAATTGCCAATACATCTGGCATCTCGAGCGGTAGCACTGGTGTCTATAATCCCATGATGTCGTTCACTTTGCGTGAGCCAACAAGTGCCTCGGGCAGCCTCTTGGGTCAATATCCTTACAAAAGTAGTTTCGTCTCCAACTACAGTTCGTCATCCAATCAAATGGCCAAGTCACCATCCACTAGTGATCAGGACAAGCTATAGACGACGAGAAGACAACAACAAGAAATCCTTATCCTCTTTAGCACTTGGTTAGATAAAGGTTGTCATTAAACACCAACAATAAACACATCAACAGCGCTCAACTAGAGAAATTTTACTCCAGCTAAAAGCAATATACATATATTACTCTACAAAAAATATACAAATACCATATACACACACATATATATATATATACTTGTATCCCGATATTTACTCTTCAAAATTTTAAACAAATCTATTGCACCAAAGCATTTTGGCTTCTTGCAAGTTTACCTCATCTACATTCAAGGCACCAACTCTGATCATTTAGCAAAGATTTTTATACAATATATATATATATATATACATATATATATCTACACTATGGAAACTATAATCTCTGACGATTTAAAGAACTTTCTTAACGTTACTGAACACATAAAAAGGCCGATTTTCTCTGTGGATTTGGTGCCTCGCTGTAATTTAATTTAAAATTAAATAAACAGAACAATCAATAAGATCGATCCGATTATTAATGCCAAAAATTATCATTGAGAAGTCGAGCCTAGATTTATAAAGTTTAACTAAATTAGCATTGAACCAATGCGCCTTACTCAATTATATTTCAATTTCTTAAAAATATATATATTTACTATTAAAGACACACACACGGATACACACACATACACGATGATGGGGGCCGAGTTAGTCGAAATGTTAAAATTTAAATGACTGACAAAACGAGAGCCGTACAATTAATTAGTTTAATTTAAAAATTGTTAATTATACTATATGTACTTATACGAAACTATACCTATACATACTTATATATATATATATATACCAAATTGCAGTTGTTGAATTTCAATTATGCCATTACAACAAGTACGAAACATAAGCAAATTATTAATTCACATTCCAATGGCTATACAAATTATTACATCAAGCAAAGGAACAGAAAATTAATCAAAACGATTAGAAAATTATTATGACAATGCAATTGTTAATTAGGCAAAAATCAAATCAATCAAATGAAATGATTGCGGCTTCAGTTTAATGAACAATTATTATTTTGTTGTGTATACCTTTTTTTTGTAATATTTTTAACTTTATTTTTGTATTTGTTGTTGACAACGATTTTCTGGTATAAAAATATATATATTTCTGTTAATTTGTTTTGAATAAGAAAATAATTACAACTATGAAAAAATATTTTTATTACAAATTGTTGAAAATGTTTTTAAGTTATAACAAAAAAAAAAAGAGTAAAAACCAAAATAAAAGTGAAATGCATTTGAAAGAGAGAGAGAGAGAGGAGTGTCTATTATTTTGAAATATTCTCAATTTGGGATCGAGACTTGATTGTGGAAAAATCTGTAGAGATAAGCGCTAATGCTGGCGTCGATCTTGGCTTTATCAGCAGGCGGAACCCAGTCGAACAGTCTTCGATTTGAATCCGTGTGGCGTGGACGTTTATACAGAGGAAATATGCAACGCTTGCTAAGTAGAACTGGCTGCAGATTTCTGCTGAAAGGTCAAAATCGTTATTTGGCCACTATCCCAGTGGAGGATGTGTTATTCCCTACCAAATCTGATTTTCCCAGCCGCCATATAGGGCCACGTAAAACCGATGTTGTCGCCATGCTAGATACACTCGGCTATAAGGTAGGCGACAAAGAAATCTCCGTTTAAAAGTTTTTTTCACTCATCATTCCCTTTGTAGTCCTTGGCAGAGCTTACCGAAAAGGCTGTGCCACAAAATATCCAACTGAAACGTGATCTCAATCTAGACAAACCTTTAAGTAAGTATAATAACTGAAACTAAATTATACTCAGAGCAGCAGAACTTTCAGTTCTATAAATAATATGTGTATAAAAAGTTGTTGCTCCGCACCTTTTTTTTGTTTTTAATATCAGTGACAATAGACTCAGACGGCCGGACCCCCTGGCATGTTTTTTGTCATTGATGAGCGATAAGCCTCACGGGTCACCATTGGGTTCAGAATCTTATCTGTTAGCCGACTGACTAGCTGGCTGGCTGACAACATAATATTTTGAATATTTCAAAAAGTATTTTTCTACTCTCCCAGATGAGCATGAGCTAATCCGTCGCATACGTGATATTTCGCTGAAAAATCAGCTGTGGCGCTCTTATATTGGCATGGGCTATCACAATTGCCATGTGCCCCATACTATTGTGCGTAACATGTTTGAGAATCCCGGTTGGACGACCCAGTATACACCATATCAACCGGAGATTGCCCAAGGACGATTAGAATCCCTGCTAAATTATCAGACTTTGGTTTCGGAGCTAACCGGACTGGATGTGGCGAATGCCTCTCTGTTGGACGAGGGCACTGCGGCAGCTGAGGCCATGTGCCTGGCCACTCGCCATAATAGGCGAAAGAAATTGTATTTGTCCAATCGAGTCCATCCGCAGACCCTGTCGGTGGTCCAAACTCGAGCCGAGGCTCTGGAATTGGAGATTATAGTGGGTCCCATTGAAAAGGCAGATTTACGTAGTCGTGAGTTGTCAGGAATATTACTTCAATATCCAGATACTTATGGCGATGTCAAGGACTTTGAAGATATAGCCGCATTGGCTAAGAAAAATGGAGTAAGCCAACACCAATTCCCTGAATTTTATGTGGATTTTTAATTGATTATTTGTCTAGACTCTAGTTGTGGTGGCCACTGATTTGCTCTCGCTAACCCTTTTGCGTCCGCCGGCTGAATTTGGTGCTGATATAGCCATCGGAACCTCTCAGCGTCTGGGCGTTCCTCTGGGCTATGGTGGGCCACATGCTGGATTCTTTGCCTGCAAGCAGAGTTTGGTACGTCTAATGCCTGGGCGCATGATTGGCGTCACCAGGGACATGGATGGCAATGATGCCTACCGTCTAGCCCTGCAGACTCGAGAGCAGCATATTCGACGGGATAAGGCAACGAGTAACATTTGTACGGCCCAAGCTCTGTTGGCCAATATGTCGGCCATGTATGCCATCTATCATGGACCAGAGGGACTCAAGGCAATTGCGAATCGTATACATCATTTTACACTAACTCTGCAAACGGGTCTGCTTCAGGCTGGTCATGAGGTGATCAATAAGAACTTTTTTGATACTCTACATGTCCGACTCGATGCGGATAAACTTTCATTAGAAGATCTCAAGGAGAGAGCCGAACATAAACGTATCAATCTACGTTATTTGACCGAAAATGGGGGCTCAGTTGGCGTGGCTTTGGATGAAACAGTCAGTGTGGTTGATGTGAATGATTTATTGTGGGTATTCAAGACAGAAATGACAGTCGAGGGTCTATTAGCACGTAAGGATGTGCTAAAGAATTCCATTGAGAACTCAAAATTTCTAAGGACATCACCCTACCTACAACATCCGATCTTCCACAGCTATCACAGGTGAGACATTGCAAATCTTAACCACAGGTCTTAGATAATTTATAATTTTCTCCTCTATCACAGCGAATCGCGTATGGTTCGATATCTCAAGAAGCTTGAGAATAAGGATATTTCTCTAGTCCACTCCATGATTCCACTGGGTTCTTGCACCATGAAATTGAATTCCACAACTGAGATGATGCCTTGCTCGTTCCGTCACTTTACCGATATACATCCCTTTGCCCCTGTCGAGCAGGCACAGGGTTTCCATCAAATGTTCAGCGAATTGGAGCAAGATCTTTGCGAGATTACTGGCTATGATAAGATCTCTTTCCAGCCCAATTCCGGCGCCCAGGGTGAATATGCAGGACTAAGAGCTATTCGCAGCTATCATGAGCATCGCAACGAGGGACATAGGAATATCTGTTTGATTCCGATCTCGGCTCATGGGACAAATCCAGCTTCAGCTCAAATGGCCGGCATGAAAGTGGAACCCATACGCATTCTTTCCAATGGTTCCATAGATATGTCCCATTTGAAGGATAAGGCAGAGGAGCATGCCAGTCAGCTCTCCTGTCTGATGATCACATATCCCTCAACAATGGGCGTATTCGAGGAAACAGTCGCAGATATTTGCACTCTGATTCATAAGCATGGCGGCCAGGTGTATCTAGATGGAGCCAACATGAATGCCCAGGTGGGCTTATGTCGCCCCGGCGACTATGGCAGTGATGTGTCCCATTTGAATCTGCACAAGACCTTCTGTATTCCACACGGTGGTGGTGGACCCGGCATGGGTCCCATTGGTGTGAAGGCCCATTTGGCTCCATATCTGCCTGGTCATCCCGTTATCAGTCCCCTAAGCAGTGAGGAACATAGTTTTGGTGTCGTCTCAGCAGCTCCGTTTGGCAGTTCGGCAATTTTACCCATTTCCTGGTCCTACATTAAACTTATGGGCAGCCGTGGATTGAAACGTGCTACCCAGGTGGCCATACTCAATGCCAACTACATGTCCAAGCGGCTTGAACAACACTATAAGACTCTGTACAAGGCTCCCAATTCTCAACTAGTGGCACATGAGTTTATTCTGGATATTCGAGATCTGAAAAAATCGGCTAATATTGAGGCGGTAGACATAGCCAAGCGGTTAATGGACTATGGATTCCATGCTCCAACCATGTCGTGGCCAGTGGCTGGTACTTTAATGATTGAGCCAACTGAATCAGAGGATAAGGAAGAGCTTGACCGTTTCTGTGATGCCATGATATCCATTCGAGAGGAAATTGCGGAAATAGAGGCTGGTCGAATGGACAAAGCCGTGAATCCTTTGAAAATGTCCCCGCACACACAGGCACAAGTCATTTCGGATAAATGGAATCGGCCATATACACGTGAACAAGCTGCCTTCCCAGCGGTATGTTGTTTATCTAAAAATATATATTCATTTTTTCCTACAAATGATATCTTCCTTTCAGATCTTTGTGAAACCAGATGCCAAAATTTGGCCCACAGTTGGCAGAATTGATGATGCTTATGGTGATAAGCATTTGGTCTGCACATGTCCACCTATTTTGCCTGATTTATAGAATAAAATTGCATTAAATACATAAATTGTCTAAGAAATCCGTAAATTGTTAACCCAAAAAATATATAGATATATATTTGGTTATTAATTTACTTGCACCTTGAATTATTCATTTTTTTTTCAAAGCACAAAAGATTATTTACAAACATTTAAAAAAAATTGAATGTATAAGTTGAAAAAATTAATAACGGAAATTCAAGTTTAAAGATCTAGTTCCAGTTCTCCTGCTAGCCCTCTATGCAGCCCTGCATGTGATGAAAGAAATAGAGTTGCCAGACTTGAATAAAAACAATACAATTAACAGATTCACCACCTATTTCCAAACAAAAACACATTTGTGTCATTTTTGCTATAAGATGGATAATTTTGTAAAAACGCTCATCGAGGAAGTCAAATCGCAGGGCGTCTTTGACGAATTCCGTTTCAACTGCTGTTTGGCAGATGTGGACACCAAGCCAGCGTACCAAAACGTACGAAATCGTGTGGAAACTGCTGTGAATGATTTCTTGGACAAACAGACATGGACTCCAGAGACAAACAAGGTTCAACTGAGGGAACGACTGCGCAAACATCTGCTGGAGTAAGTTAAATGGACTATGGTTTCGATAACTACACTTATAAACACCCCCTAATCTTTAGTACCGACCTCCTTGACAAAGGAGTGGATCAGATTGTCGACCAGGTGGTTAATCCCAAGGTGGCCACCATATTCGAGCCAAAGATTGAAAGCATTGCCTACAAGTATTTGGGTATTACACCACCTCCTCCTCCAGCCAATGCACCACCCCCCAGGCCACCTCCTTTGCTACCAGCTCCGCCTTTACCACCATATGCCATGGGCAACGGCAGTGGCCTACTTAATGTTGAAACCACCGCTAGCCTATTGCCTACCGACTTAGAGCAAATAAGCCCAGATTCAGATCGCGCCACTATCAAGTCTGATGTGAAGGAGGATAGCAAAGATGAATTGCCTCCTGGTGTGGACGATGAAGACACATCGCCATCGTTTGAGCCATTGCTTGAGGGTAAACCAGTGGAGACTATAAATGGCTCCCTGAACACCTCGGACTCGCGTAACAAAGACTTGGCTAACGACTCGCGAGACGCTGGCGCCTCGGGGCACTTTTATCCAAATTCACAACTGTCCCAGGTGTCTAGTGACAGTCGGCTGACTATTGCCTCATCTACCGACTCTGCCTTGGAAGGTAGCAGCCAGCAGCCGACTCCAATTACACCAAACATGACGGCCAATATATCAGAAGAGGCCCAGATGCCCAAATTTAGCGAAAACTCCAGTGAGGCCAGCGAGGCGACAAGCAATAATCGTCGCCAGTTGCACTTTGATATCAATCAGGATGCCATTAGATTTGAAGGTGAGTTATCAATAGAAGCGGAAAGTATGTAAACTTCATTAGTTTTGTTCCTTTTTTTAGGTACTGAGCGAAAGAATTCCCTATCGGAAAACAACAATAGTCAGCCACAGATCCTGTCTATCGAAGATGAAATTATGTCCGAAGTAAAGGCGGTCATTGATGATGCTAATCATGCTGCCATTGAACCAGATGTACCACCAGAGCCTAAGGCAGAACAAGAAACTAGTCCTCTCGAAGCAGAAGTGCTAAAGACACCTCAAATTGTTGATAGCATAGACACAACCATAGCAGAAGCAACTTCCGCAGTTCCTTCCAATCAGGATGATGCAGACAATAATAAAGAGGATTTGCCCGAGGAATGCAACCAAACTAAATTAGACGATACAAAAGATCAGGAAATGCCCCAACCCTCAATTGAGGTCGCTGAATTGCCTACTCCAGAGATTCCAGCCATTCCCAAAGAAGAGGCTGTAAAATCCAGTGAATCCACATCGTCGCCGGCCTCGTCTTCCTCACAGTCAAAGAGACAGCACTCGAAAGACAAAGACAAGAAAAAAGAGACAGACAGGAGACATCATTCCCATTCCAGTGACAAGCAGAGGCGCAAATCGAGGGATCGCGATCGTGACACTAGTCGCGACAAGTCGCACAGCAAGCATTCTTCTAGTTCTAGCTCAAAGCACTCCTCCTCCCACTCGTCTTCCAGTAGCAAGCACAAGAGCAGCACCAGTAGCAGTTCAAAAAGTTCATCGAACCGAAGTAATCGTGAATCATCATCATCTAAGCGAACCTCTTCCTCATCCACAAATTTGCAGCGGCACGAATCCTCATCATCCTCCTCTCAGAAAGATCACAAGTCCAAATCGTCATCAACTTCATCTTCATCACGTTCGAATCGAGGCAGAGAAAAGGATGGATCAGGCCATAGTCATAGCCGGAGCCATAATGGCAGCAGTTCCTCGTCTAGTTCTAAGAAGAATGAACGCGATCGCGATCGTGACAGAGAACGGTCCCACACCAAATCATCTTTATCTTCTTCATCGGCACCTCCGCCGCCCGTTGTTCAAGATGATCACAACGAGGCCAAAGCGAAAATACAGAAACGTCGGAGCTCCGATTCCAATGATGAAGGCAAACCACCAGGCTCTGGTGGAGCTTCAACGAAAAATCCTGTAGAAGTTGTTGCCTCTAAGGAGACTACAAGCACTACCAATCCAGAGGCTGTTCAAAACGGCAACGGGTTAAATGGAAATGACGGCACCAATGGGAAACATGTGGATGCCAGTCAATCATTAGACATCAATAAAATTGTCGTTGTAAGTGATATGCTTCAGCAATCGACGACTAGTTTTATTGAATTAAGCGCCCCCCAGAAACCAGAATTCAAAGAGAAAGTCGATACAAAGGAGGCTGTGGAAACAGAATCCAGTTCAGTGCCTCAAGCAGAAATGAATGTTTCGGAAACGGCTTTACAACTGGAAGAGAAAATGAAGCACCAGGAAGGGTCAAATGATTTACAGAAAGAATTAAAATCAGAGGAGCAACAGATGGATCGCAACGACCAACAATTGGAATCTGCAAAGCAGCAGATTATAGTTGATGAGATACATACGTCGGACCATGAATCGGAACAAAAGGAAATTCATTCAAAAGAACAGCAAATAAAAGCAGAAGATCAGCAAACAGAGGTGCAAGAGCAAGATCAAAAAGAAGACCAAATAATATTGGAAGATCAGGAAATGATTGCTCAAGAGCAGAAAAAAGAAGAAGACCAGCAGGTAAAACTAGAGGAGCAACCAATGAAGACGGAACAACCTCAGGATTCGCAACCAAAATCGGAAGAGCCACAGGAATCTCAAACGATATCAGAAGAGAAACCGGAAACCCATGAAATTGAATCGGGTGAGCAGCATATACATCCATCAGATGACCGGAAAGAATTGGAATTACCAGAAAAGGACGAAACAGTTAAGCCCTTAACTGAATCAACATTAGAGGACGTTGAAAATAATCCTGAGGCTGACTCTACCGAAGCAAAACCTGACAATGATCAGATACAGCCCCAAGATGACAAAACGCAGCAGATAGAAAACTCAACTGTTGACGATACTGATCGCATTACCCATTTGGAGGAAAATGCCGATGAGTTTAAGCCGCGATTAGAACTGATTAATCAACTGATCGAAGATCATCAAAATCTTTTAAATCAACTCAGTGCTGATGAGCCGCAAGTTTTGGCCGATGCGAGAGCGTTGCGGCGAAGTACATCGAAGCGGAGTTTTAGTAAAGAGAAGACGCCAACTCAACAGATCAGTCCCAGTGGAAGTAGCAGTAGCATTAGCTCCGCGGGCAGTAGTCCAGTGAAAACGCATCCAGCTAAGAGACTGCGTCGTGATGAACTCAAATCATCGCCCACAACATCCGAGACCAGCATTAATTCCAAAGAGAACGAAGCACTTGAAAAGGAGGTGCAGGGTATGTTTTATCGTAGCAAATAATTTCTAACCTGCTTTCTATGTCCCATCTTGCTTATGTGCAATATTTCTATTCAATCTCTAATCTTCTTTCCACATGCCGATCACATAAAATATAAAATTCATTAACCTCATAGCTGTCTGAAGAATCTCCCACTAATCTCTCTTCTCTCATTTGGTTTGGGTAAGACTAACCTCACGAAAAATCATTGCTTCCATTCGTTTTGTTGTGTAAAGAAGTTCTAATTGAATGCATCTTTATCTCTGTTTGCAGTTGGCCGACTCTCATCCAGGCGCCTTAGTCAAAAGTTATGCCAGCAGCAACGTTATACCAACGATGATCTCTACAAGCCACGGCCAGTGCTATCGCAACGGTCTCGTCGTCGTGGCCTGGACTCAATCCTCTAGCTGGGTCCATGCATCTCCTTTTATTTAATACAAAACAAAACAATTAATTATAAAAATAAAAAGCAAACATGGAAAATTGTTCTTGCATTTGACATAAAACAAGTGTGTTCTTTCATCCGTTTAATGGGTTGTTCTTTTGTTGCATTGCTGCTATTTTTGTTTTTTGTTTCTCTTTTTTGAATTGTTTAACAATAAAATTGGTATTTGTAGCCCTATACTTTACAGTTTCTTTTTTTTTTTTTTGTTTTAATATATTTCATATATGGTATATATATATATATAATATTATATATATATAAATAAAAATAACAATCAATATTGAACATAATATTATGCTTTGGGGGGTTTTACAATCTCTCCAACGCCCAGGCGGCCCTAGAATATGGAGACAATGCTTACACAGAAATGGTAGGGAGAGGAAAGTGTGGGGGTACTACGCCTATATGCTAAGAAACAAATGTGTGTTATTTAATAGATTGACCAAGGGCATAAGAATACATTTTTTTCACAATCAAGATCTAGCTAGGCTACTTTTACTTTTTGGGGGACCTCCCGGGTATCTTTCTCCCTCTCTTTCTCTACAAAGCGTCGGTTTGTTAGCATAGTTTTGGGGGAGCTGAAGCTTTTTTTCTTTTCTCTTTAATTGTAATTTAATTACAAATTATACAAAAATTTTCTCCATGTGAAACTTTTTCTTAATTTTTGATTTTTTTGTTTTTGTTACTTTATAACGATAAACATAAATATATTCCGTATGTATACTTTGAAATTTGTAAAAAAAAAAAATAATTAGGTAGTTAGATAATCATATTCAATAATAGTATTTTACAAGAAGGATCTCTCTCACAGTAGGTTTTGTTTTTTTCGCAGTAACATAGATACAAGATTATCATTATAATTATTGTTCAACAAGAATTTCCTTTTTTTTTTTTTTGTTTGTTGCATTTTGCCTAAAGTTATGTATGTGTGTTTGTATGTCTGTGTATGTGTGTCATCTGTCTGAGTGTGTTTTTGTTGAGTTTTGGTGTGTGTGTGTGAGAGCGAGAGTTTTGTGCAGAACAACAACTACAAAATTTAACCTCCGACTTTGGAGTGATAAAACTCTCTCACCGACTCCACGCAGAGTATTCATACAAGGCAGCGGGGGAAGGGTGCTGGTCAAGAGGAAGTAGGGGGAGGCATCAGGGATAGAAGGCAGGCCACTCGTCAGACGTTTCGAACGTCGTGCACTCGTTAAGCTTACCACCAACATATTTGCCACAATGACCAGCCCTCACCCGGCCACTAACTAATAGCTACGCTTATGTTTTTAGCTGTCGCTGTTGCTAACACTTCAAACGCGGGCCACGCCCACTCGCGATGCCTACGTACTAGAGAAGCCCCGATCGTAGGGACTTTTCACATCCGTATGCCGTGTATGCAAATTAATAGTAGGCGCCGCCGGTCGTGTCGATAACTCACAAACGGTCTTAATGGCACCAGCTGCATTGACTGTGGGTGGCGTTGGATGCAGCAATGCAGCATCCTTAACCGGTGGAGACGATGTCTCCTTTTCATCATCATCGTCGACAGCTGTGCTCTTGGGCAGCACATAATCCGTGTCAGCTTTGCGCGATGGCGACAGTTCGGAACGACCCGTAATTGACGATTTATACTGATCCGGTTTCATGCCGCACAAATAAAATTTGAAAAACTCATATGTGGACCAACAGATGGCCGTGGCTGGCATAGCGTACAAGACACGGGCCGTCATGCCCTTAAAGAAGCCCGATGGGCCAGCCATGCGGTAGATCTGTGAATATATTATTCCAAATTAGAAGCAAATTTCATGTGACTATTGCGACAAGTTGGTTACCTTTCGACAAGCTTCTATCATGCCCTTTGTTAATCCCGTCTCTTGAGTATTGAGCAACGTCTTAACCACATCCAAAGGCGTTGTAATGGCCGCTGCACACGCACCTGCCGCACCGCCTGCTATCATATGCACTGGGGGATTATATTTCCGTTCCAAATTGAGCTGTCAATAAAAAGATGGAAACTATTCATTAATATATTCATATCGATTCCGAATATAGTTGGAAAACTTGTTTGTTTGCAACAATAATATAATAAAAACTAATAACTTTCAATATCAAACAATCTAAATATCTATATATACCTCAAATTCATGTGAGTAACTTATGTAGAAGTGTAATGCACTTGAAAATGTATAGAATGGCAAAAACTATGTAATCAATATATGTAGATTCAACTATTATTAAACTATTCAAACGTTCGAAAACGGAAGAGAATAGTTTTCGATCTACGTTTGAGATCTACTCGGAATTAAATTGTCTTTGTATCTCTACCACATGGAATGTGATATCGCTTAAAATCTAAACATAATATCAAAACTATGAATTTGCTTTAATCTGTGAACTGATAAATTCAAATTTAAATAGTCTAGAGTTCTTACCTTGTTTTGGAAAAACTCGTACGTGGTAAAATGTATTGTCTGATATGGTATATTCATGACCAGTTGAGTGGAATAAGATCGATAAAATGCCCGTATGCCCTCTTTTTGATAGACATCTCGCATGCAAGTCAAAACCGATGTATATGGTGAATTGTACATTTGCATACGTTGTTTTATCACATCCGTGGGATTTGAAATGGCATCGTGTATAAGTGTCGCTAGCGAACCCGAAATTACTGCAAAAACATAGCAAATGATTTAAATAGCTTTCTCTTCATACTCCTCCTCCCTCTCTATACTCACCATAGTTAAGGTGGTTGAATGATGTGAATTTAGTTAACTGCTCCTTGGTCATCTCGTAGGTGGCAAAATATAATGAATGCGCCGGGCCAGCCCCAGCTACCACAGCACTGGCTCCACGAATGGGTCTAGATGATAAATAAAAAAATATTTCAGAATGTTTTTTTGATTCCTTAATCACTCCTTACCTCATGATCCCTTCACGTGTAATCATATTTCGCAAAGTGGACATTATATTCAAATCGGATTTGGGTGATGTTAGGCTCTGCATGCGGGTCTATTAAAAATAGTTAAAGATAATATATTTGATTATTAACAACTAATTTAGTTTTAATAAAAAAAAAATAATAACAGATAAATGTACAATCAATCTTTGTTGATTCTATTCGCAACGTCATTATTACTCGTTTAGAAAACCAACGTGTGATTACATTGTTGCTTTTGGGATTGTTTTTATTTCATTAATAAACACTTTGTCATGCTGACACGGCACAGAAATCGTCGAGTTTAAAATGTATGAATCAAGAAAATTTCTGTGAAAATGTATTGCCAGGCAAAATATTCCAGTTCCTTTGCTTAAAATTCTTTAAATAATTAGTGCAAATAATATTCATACAACGAATTTGTATATTATAAGTTTTCTCAATTATAAAAAAAGGGTGTGGTTACGCCTACAATAAAAGCATCTCCCGCCCTATTATAAATTACAAAGACGTGAGCGCTTTTGCGATTCAGATAACATTTCTAGGAATATTACATCCAGCAGCAGTACTTATCTACCCCACAAGCAACTATGTATATCTCTGTTTCTATACATATATATTAATATATATATAGATATACTTGGAATATAGAACCTGTCGGTATGTCTGTCAGATTTGGGTGCAAGTCAATAGTGGCAGGCAGTCAATTCACGATGACGAAAAGGCAATAACAATTGTATCAAGTGTATGTATATGCATGTAACTAAAATGTGGTCGGGTAGAAAAATAATAATTAAAATGTCTCAATGATTGCGCAAACCAGACAAAAAAAAGACGGGACTTCCACAAAAACACGATGCATCATCTGCCCTCTCTATAGCCTGATAAGTAAAAACAATTATTATTGACAATACTACTTACATATGTCTGTATGTATATACTACTTTACGTATATATGGAAAATTGCTGCTCAATTAAATAATTTTGCTAGTGATTTGATTTTTATAACTCATTATTATTTTATTTGTTCATGATAAAGCCTGGTGACGTCGAGAACACACACCGGCTAGGCTTTAGTTTTGTCATTTAATTGGTCAGTCAAAGGCTTCGTTCGATTGACAAGGCCAAACATTTCGATTTCGTTGAGGGAAAATCAATAAATGCCGGTATCAAAAAACAAAACAAAAATTGAAAAGACAGTTCTACTACCCACACGTATTTGCATTTAATTTGATACCTATACAATTGAAATAAAATTAAAACTGTTCCCTGACAAAGGTCATTATCTGTAGTACCCAAACATTTGTGGTTTAGTGTGCGGGATTGTTTCGTTCTTTTTAAATATCAGAATATTAACTAACTTAGCTACAAAAAATAATTTAATTACCACAATTTTTTTATTTATGAAAATATGTCAAGAGAACAACATGTCGTATATGTAATATTGCGGTTTTTCTTATCTCGCGGCGTCGTTTGTGATATGACATTCATTTTTGGTACACTCTTCCGCTAGCAGAGAATTTCATCAAT
Organism: Drosophila insularis; assembly: GCA_018903935.1. Taxonomy (NCBI): domain Eukaryota; kingdom Metazoa; phylum Arthropoda; class Insecta; order Diptera; family Drosophilidae; genus Drosophila; species Drosophila insularis. The sequence continues at coordinate 8,232,763 of JAEIFP010002295.1, forward strand.
AATTGTAAAAAATCTATAATAAAACAAACATAACAATCAAATTGTACTCTAAGTACAATATATGTATACATAGATTGAGGGCAAGTTGGCAACAACTTTTGACGTCGCGTGAATATCTAAGTACGTTTCATTAAATGCAAATTGAACGCATATTAATACCTTGAGAGCCAGGTACAAAAATGCCGATTCCTCTGATGGCCCACGTAAAAGCTAAAAATGATTATGCTGCTCTGATTGTACATAGAATGGTCAGACATGGGTGGTCGAGGGGTAGGAAGGGGTTTATTTGCTACCAGGTAAGTATGACAAGAACTGATGATGGCTAATCTTATCGCAACCGAAAAAAATATGAAAAAAATTATAGCCCAAGGGAACGTGGCCTGATAAGCACTTAGCGGTACATCCGATAAGCCACAGCTGAGCGAAGTGTACTCCAATTCACATATTTTCACACCGGCCCCAATTAGCAGACCTCGTGAATTACCAGCACAAACCAAGGAATTACATCACGATTATGCCGTAGCATAAGACCTTAATGAAAACAACAATAAGAACAGAAACACTGTCTAATATTGACCGAGATGCATTTTGTGAGGTTAGGTCAGATGTCACTGCACCACATTAGACATTCTTAACTTTTGGACTTACCTTAACCGAGTCCAGTGGATACATGACAACATGCTCCAGTACACCAGCTATGGCGCCCGCTGTCATATTGACGCCAACACTGGTCGTTGGCAACGACTCGTAGTCATCGATATTCATAGTTCCGCTGAGATGTTGCCCTTGCTATGGTTGCTTATATTACGGCGACGACGTAGACGACGACGACCCCAAATCAGGTTGGTTGGTTGGTTTTAGACAGGAATAGGATGACCACAGAACTTGCAGCCGGCCGACAACAACAATTAATAATATCAATATAAACACACAAACACACGAATCTATTAACTTGGCGGAGTTGCGCGTTTTTTTTTGGAATAAACTGTGGGAACAGGACACTTGAAAAGTGGTCCTCAAATTGCCGGCGTACGTTTAGTTCAGTTTTCGGGCACTGTTAAATTTGTTGTATAACACGGCCCGAATGCGAGTAGGGGGGGTTGGGAGGAGTGGCGTAATATATATACATATGTATATATATGCAAAACTATTAATTGACGTTGCGGCCGCTACTGCTACTGCTGCTGCTGCTGTTGTTGCTCCACCTCCACGCACGACGCGACACCGAATAGTATAGTGTGTGCTCCACACCAATTTCTCTGCTCACTTGGGCCGCCGAAGTGAGGGAAGATAGAAACTTTATATTGACGCGTTGATAGTGCTTTTGCAATAGCTGCTCGCTTGCTCCTCTCTGCCTGTTGCATGCAATGATAGGTATGCTGCATTTATATATATATATGTAATGCAAAATATATCAAAATTTGTGTTTTCTTGTCATCGTATGTTGGTGTATTTTGATTTTGAGAACTCACGCTAATGTTGTATGATTTATGGAATTTTTTATTGCTAGAGATGGTCAGTTTGTACTTACATACATGTGAGTCGCTAGAGATGGACAATACGGTAGCTATCGACTCGTTTGATACTTATCGATTATCGATATCAGTAATCGATATTTATGCATCAATAGTGCCAGCACTAGTTTTTTCTCTTCATTCTCCACACATTTCCTCCTCCATCTGCTCTCTCTCTCACTCTCGAGACAGTTAATAAAAACCGGAGCACAAAAAAAACTGTTACTAGTTAGAGTGAAACCTTTGATTAATTTAAGTCGTTGTAAGTATATAGAAACAAAAAGAAAACTATCAGATTAAAATTAGTGCATAATTAAATTGCACATGGTGCTAATTTTGTATTTATCATAGGAAAACGATCTAAGAGGACTTTGTGGGTTTGGTGGTTGTTGTGACGTGGCCATATTAACAGAGATTCTCATCGTCAATAAATCCTTCAGCAATATGAAATATTATCTGCTGCTTGGTCTGCTTTTTTGTGCAGGTACGTTTTTACATACATATATACAAAGATAAACCTAAAAGCTTGCCACGATTCACATTGGATCGACAAATTGCCGCCATGACACCGGCTTTTTAACCTAATTTTTCGTATTATTTTTTTCTCCGTTTTAGGCATCACGCAAATTGTCGCTGATGCAGGCGAGGCCGATGGCAGCCCCGAGACTATTGAATTAGATTTGGGCTCCTTCAAAGAGGGCTCCAGAACAGGTACGTGGCTTTCTTACCGATAGTTATAAGGTACACGTCAGCTTTGTTGACGCCCCCCGCAAACTGCTTAGCGTAATTTGCAATGCGACTTACCCGCCCCCTTTCCCTACTCTACAGATGCCGAGACACTGAAACGTGAAGAAGAAGCTATTCAATTAGATGGCTTGAATGTGGCTCAATTGAAGGAAATCCGGGAAAAGGTAAGTTTTTTTTTTAGGTTTTTCTTGATTTGGCCTACAGTTTCCTGTATCCTTCACAGGCGGAGAAGTTTACATTCCAAACAGAGGTAAACCGAATGATGAAGTTGATTATTAATTCCCTGTACCGCAACAAAGAGATCTTCTTGCGAGAGCTGATTTCCAATGCTTCTGATGCCATTGACAAGATCCGCCTCCTTGCATTGACAGACCGTAAGGAGTTGGAGACGAATCCTGAATTGCATATACGCATCAAAGCTGACAAGGAGAACAAAGCGCTTCACATAATGGATTCGGGTATTGGAATGACGCATCAGGATTTGATTAACAACCTGGGAACTATTGCCAAATCGGGAACGGCTGATTTTCTGGCCAAGATGCAAGATCCTAGTAAAGCTGATGGTCAGGACTTGAATGACATGATCGGTCAGTTTGGTGTGGGATTCTATTCGGCCTTCTTGGTGGCCGATCGTGTGGTTGTGACCACCAAGCACAATGATGACAAACAATACATCTGGGAGTCGGATGCCAATAGTTTTACCATCACTGAAGATCCACGTGGTGACACATTGAAACGGGGATCAATTATTTCGTTGTACCTGAAAGAAGAGGCCCAGGATTTCCTTGAAGAAGAATCAGTGCGCGAGCTTATTCGGAAGTACTCCCAGTTCATCAATTTCCCCATTCTGATGTGGTCTAGCAAGACAATCGATGAAGAAGTTCCCATCGAAGAGGAAGAAGCCAAGCCTGAAAAGACCGAGGATGATGTCGAGGATGAGGATGCTAAGGTTGAAGAGGCCTCTGAAGACGACAAACCCAAGACTAAGAAGGTGACGAAGACAGTCTGGGACTGGCTCTTGATCAACGATAGCAAACCCATCTGGACACGTAAGCCAGCAGAAGTCTCGGAAGACGAGTACACTAGCTTCTACAAAAGTTTGACGAAGGATTCAAGTGAGCAACTGACTCAAACCCACTTCATTGCCGAAGGCGAAGTCACATTCAAGAGTTTGCTGTATATACCAAAAGTCCAGCCATCAGAATCCTTCAATCGCTATGGCACCAAGTCAGATAACATTAAACTTTATGTCCGTCGTGTCTTCATCACCGATGAGTTTAATGACATGATGCCAAACTATTTGAGCTTCATTCGCGGTGTGGTCGACTCTGATGACTTGCCCCTGAATGTGTCCCGTGAAACGCTGCAGCAGCACAAATTGATTAAGGTGATCAAGAAGAAGCTGGTCCGCAAAGTGCTTGACATGATTAAGAAGATTGATAAAGAGGCCTACGAGAAGTTCTGGAAGGAGTTCTCAACCAAGTAAGTTTACAAATCACACAGTCAAAAAGCAGAACTGAAATAACTCAATCCTTTTTAATTTTCGTTTTAAGCATTAAATTGGGTGTTATGGAGGATCCCAGCAACCGTTCCCGTTTGGCTAAACTATTGCGCTTCCAGTCTTCCAATGGCAAGGGCGTTACCTCGCTGGCCGAGTACGCTGAACGCATGAAGTCCAAGCAAGAGCACATTTACTATATTGCAGGAGCTAATCGCGCTGAAGTAGAGAAATCTCCATTCGTTGAGCGTCTGCTCAGCAAGGGCTATGAAGTCCTGTATCTAGTCGAGGCCGTTGATGAATACTGCATCTCAGCTCTGCCCGAATTTGATGGCAAGAAGTTCCAAAATGTGGCCAAAGAAGGCTTCAAACTAAACGAATCAGAGAAGAGCAAGAAGAACTTTGAGACCTTGAAGGCCACATTCGAACCTCTTGTCAAATGGCTTAACGATGTAGCCTTAAAGGATCAAATCGCAAAGGCTCAAGTGTCAGAGCGTTTGAGCAACTCGCCCTGCGCTCTGGTGGCCGGAGTTTTCGGCTGGACTGGCAACATGGAGCGTCTAGCCATGTCGAATGCCCATCAGAAGTCCGATGATCCACAGCGTACCTATTATCTTAACCAAAAGAAAACTCTTGAAATCAATCCCAGGCATCCGCTAATGCGGGAACTATTGCGTCGCGTTGAGGCCGACGAAGCCGATGACACGGCTAAGGAAATGGCCCTCATGATGTTCCGTACAGCAACCCTGCGTTCTGGTTATATGCTTCAGGAAACGGCTCAATTCGCCGATAGCATTGAGCATATGATGCGCCAGACATTGGGTGTATCGCAGGATGAACAGGTCGAATTCGATGAGGACGATGATGAGCCAGAGGAAACCAAGAGTACCTCTGATAGCACAGGTGCCGACGATGAGGAAGATGAGGAGCAGCAGCAGCACGATGAACTCTAAGTCTTTCACAGGGCTTGTGGAAAACCAGACTGAGTTTACACACCAACATTGCATCAATTTAGTGTTTAAGCAAAACGAAAATTTCGTAAATCCTCTTTCTGTGGAAGACGGTGGAGTTGCTCTCTGCAAAACAGTAACTACTTCTAATGTTTCCATTTGTTTTTTAATGTGAATTCAATTATGAAGTATTCCAAATGTAATAAAGATGTAACAATAAATAAGAAAAGGTGTATTAGTAGTCCAAATCAGAAGCCAGGGGGTCATTATTAAGAGCTTTTAAATATGAGGCGTATTTTAACTGTTTCTTAATATGATCAGCCACATCGTCCTCGCTATCAAAATTGTACTCATCCATAAATAGACGCATAATCCACATTGGTAATAAACCATTGAAGACTAGCGAGGCATGAGACTGGAAAGCAATTTGTTAATTATTTTATACGGCCATAATTCATAATGCGAAAAAACATACACTTTTCTTGCTATAGACATCGCCCAGTTTCTTGATCATGTTATTCTGTATCGATTTATTAAGTATATCCATGACATCAAGATGACAAATTCCCAAATACCCTTCAGTATGGGTTTTGTGTTCCCGGCGCTTAAACAAACGATCAAAATCACGTTGATATTTCTCAAATGTCTCCATTATATCTGAATTGTTCTTATTCTCCAAAAGCCTGAATAATGAAAATACTTTAGTTACGACAGTTATGTTTAGTCTATGCAGGTTACTTGCAAAATATTAACTTGAAGCGGGATTGGTGTATTTAGCATACTATCAAATTTTCGCAGTGCATCAATAGTTGGACCATCAAGTTGTTCAAACTTGCTTGGTTGTAAGAATCCCACTTCGGTGGGTTTAACAGCTCTAGCTGAAGTCTTTTGACTGGGATTATATAAAGGGCGTTAATAGTTTAAATATATGTATTTGATTATTGCATTTACCTTAAAATAAAATTTTGAAATCTTTGAGGCTGCACGGGGGAACGAGCCGAACGACGCGTTGGTTTTGTGGACTCCACCGAACTGGCTCTTAGATTCGAAGATTTCTCAGTGTTGTCTTTACGTGAGGCATGTCCATTGCTACTTGATGACGATTTGACTGAAGTTTTCTCCCTGTGGTCACTTTGTGATATCGATCTGCGCTCTCGTTTTATTTTAATACTTAAGTGACGACTGCTGCTGGAGACTTCTGTACCAGCAGCAATTCGGGTGGCCTTTGACGATTCCCTAAAGTGAAGAACAACCTGTTTTATTGTATGAAGTAAAAATATAAATTTAAATTTATTTACCCATCCTTCGATCTGGATTTTTGCTTGCTTTGTCCCGGTTTCGAGGTGTCTGCCTCCTGACGCTGGCGTTTGGGAGGCGATGGCCCGGAAATTATGTCTTCATGTGATATATACTGAAGCATTACATCGAGGCCAACATATGATTCTTTACCTGGGGTCTCCTTACATTGCAGAATTCCCTTTATGCTAGAAATCCACTTATTTGACATTACATTTATTTGCATTTTAATGTGATCAATTTGCATTTCAGCCTTCAATTTATCTGCATTTACTGAAAGATGCGGATTGCCGATGCCCTCAAAGTGCCGGCGTATGGCATGTTCAATTCTGGACCAGCGTGAAGCTGTCATCCAGTGATAGTCCTGCACCATTTTCTGGTCGCCAAAGTCATAGGCATTTGGGTGAATCTTGTAGCAGCAAATGATGTTTACGTTTTTGTACTGTAAGTAATTATGGATTAGCGCATTTCTTAATAAGAATTAAAGACGGCTACTCACTTTATAAGTCTGCAAGAGCATTTGATAGTTTCCAGTGGCAGTTAACGACATGATTATTATTGCTTACGTCTAAATATTGAGAAAATTTTACAACAAATAACATGACAAACTAGTCGTTGCTGTTATTTGTTGTTTAACTGTATAATAAAAATGGCGGTTAATTTTATTTTTATGAAACGTACACACTAATCCACAAAAGGTGACAACCACGGTTTGAAAACAAGGTTTAATGGGGCGCTAAATTCAAATTGCCGATAGATTTCTGTCCCGCCAATTTTGAAATTATGAATGAGCTGAAATCTTTAATCAGATTTAGCATAGGTCAAGCACTGAGAATTTTTTACAAATTCCGCCTGATTAACGCAGTCTTTGCACAGAGAGTGAGAGAGCTTTAATCGTTTAAAAAGTTGGTCTCGGTTTTAAGTGTCCGGCAGTTCTAAATTAGATTCGGAATTAAGCAGAAGTAACAAGAGAACGTACGTCAATAAAAAAAGATTGAGCTAGTGATAGAGATAGCGCTGCCAAGTAGTTAGTTCATTAATTCAAATCGATCAATGACGCAAAAGATATTGTGGGCGCTCATTGTGAGCATCTTATGGATGACATGTGTGGCTAAGCCAACAGTGGAAGGAATTGTTAACATGAAGGGAAACACTGCCGTGGAGGGAAACACGACAGTGGAGGGAAATGCTACCGTCGAAGCCAATGTCAACGAGAAGGAGAATCTTATAACTGAAAATCCTGATGTAGATGCCCGTAAATCCTATGCTGATCGCATGAAAAGCTTTATGAATTTATCAATCTCTCCGTGCGATGACTTCTATGAGTATGCCTGCGGCAACTGGAAAAACGTTAAGCAGGAACGTCAGTCATCTCACAAGCGAAACAATCTCTTGGATATTTTTTATACACTGAGCGATGTAACAGAAAAATTGCTTACCAAAATTTCACTAGCTATTGATTTGGATTACGAAGCCGAGCTACGAATTGCACAACAATTTTATAATGCCTGCCTGACGGCCGATCTTCAGCCACTGCCAGCTGCCGACCCCGCTTATCTGGCCCTTATCAAATCTATTGGTGGTTTCCCGGCCGTTGAAGGCACGGCATGGCAAGCGGATAAGTTTAGCTGGTTCAACATGAGTGCCCATCTCACTAATTACGGAGGAAGCGGCTTGATTAACGAGGATATTCTGCCACAATATCCCTTTGCTCCCTTCTTCAGTCTACCCGAACTGGGATTCGAATACATCGTCCACAGCGATAACATTGCCACCAATGAGACCCGAGGCTTTAAACTAAACGAGGAGCGAATGCGTGGATACTTGCAGGCCTTTGGACTGGATGAGGAGAAGGTAAACGAGGCAATTGCCGGTGTGTTTTCATTTTGGCACGATGCCCTAGATATTAGCGATCGTTTCGAAGAGGATAATGACAAGTGCAACTTTATGTCAACAATCAATGAAACTGCCCCGTTTCCACAATGGAGCAACTACTATGAGATTGCCTGGAATGGACAGAATTTTTCAACCGAAAAGCTTGATCGATTCTGTGATTTTTATTACGAGGAACTGGACAAAGTGTGTGTCAAACATGCGCCTGCTGTGGCGAATTATTTGGCCATGCAACTATTGTACACTATGGATGCCAAGCTAAAAGAGGTCAAGTTTCAGAGGGATTATTGCAAGCTCACTGTCCAAAACTCGCTTTCGTATTTGCTTGATAAACTCTACTTTCTGGTAAGGAAAAAGAAATCCATTTATCTTTTTGCCACATAGTAATTAGTAAACGTATTTCAGGAATACTTCAGTGAAGAGATTCATTCGGAAATTAAGGGAATTATCAACGAATTACGGAAAAGTTTGCGTGTGCTTTTAGAGAATGCCGAGTTTCTGGATGCTGAGACACGTCGGGAGGCTCTCGAAAAGGAATCGACTATTGAATCCCGCATCGGTAGCTTTAAGGACGACGAGTTAATCCATCGTCTGATCCGTGAGATGAAGAACCTTACATTTGTGGATGGTACATATGCGCAGAATAATATAAATCTCAAACGATTCAGGGTCTATATGAATCGTTTCAATGGCCATCACAACATGGAGCTCTCAAATGAAACGAAACCCTTAGAGTTGCTAATTGGAATGCAAGTAAATGCCTTCTATTATAACATAGACAATTCTATTAATGTAATGGCTGGATTACTTCATCCGCCTGCCTTCCATCAATCATGGCCTAATTCATTGAAATTTGGAACAGTTGGTTATTTAGTTGGTCATGAATTCACCCATGGTTTTGATTCGGTTGGATCCAACTTCGACAGTCACGGCAAGAGACGTTACTGGTGGTCAAAGAAATCCGGGGCAGTCTTTAACGAGCGTGCTCAGTGCTATGTGGATCATTATAATAATTATTTGATACCAGAGATCAATCGTAAAATCAATGGTAATCAAACGAAGGACGAGAATATTGCAGACAGCGGTGGTTTGCGTGAAGCACTGAGCGCTTATCGCAACTTCATGAAGGACCAATTGGCTATTGCCATTGCAGCTAACGAGACATTTGTACCGAAGAGTGAACAAATGCCTGGCATGGATCATTCGCCGGAGCAATTGTTTTTCCTGGGCTTTGCTCAATTGTGGTGTGCCGCCTACAAGGAGGAGGATTATTGGGAGGAGTTAACCAATGAGCATACAATGGACAAATATCGGGTCCTTGGTGCTGTCAGCAATAATGAGGACTTTGCCGTAGCATATAATTGTTCACTTGGCAGTCCCATGAATCTTCAAACCGACAAATGCCGCGTGTGGTAGCATCGAGTTCAGCAATGTTGCTGATAAGCGGAACACGGGATCGATAAGTAAGCTATGTGTACACACTCACACACATTAAAAACTACGCATAAATAAACAAGTCTACAAGTCAATAAATCTAAGCCTCTGTGTTTGTATTCTCCCATTGTAATAGTTTTAGTGCGTTGAGGGCTCCGATGACTTATAGGCATTCGGTCCACGATAATTCTCAATGAGCAGTGATTTAAAGCGACGTAGATGCACACTGAGTCCCTCGTCTCGATCGCTGGCGGATAGTATGACAACACGTGAGATTACCAAATGAGAGGGATTCGTTTGACTGAAACCACGTATTACATCAATTTCATCTCCCACATCAAGCTGCATTTGAATGAAAAGAAAACCTGATTAGACACAGGGCAGAGTACATTTTTTTTTTATAACATATATTACCTGAACACTCTTCTTTTGCAGCTTTTTGCCATTTACCCGAATCTTGCTTTCATAGAAGTGGAGCTCCACTTTGCTAAAAATTAATAGGAAATTTAGTTTGCCCCTTCTAAGTATACATGCCTTCGAGATTCACTTACTTTCTGGCCATGCCAAGGCCTGATTTCAGTAAGAGATCTGCTCTTAGGGAGTTGACATTGGCTTTGACCACCTTGGAGTCGCGCTCATCCTTAAATTCATCGTTTGCTTCATCGTCACTATCCAGGTCCTCCGACGCACGAGAAGATTTCTTGTTGTACTTTAAAGCTACATGGCTGGTGTAGAGTGAAGCAACTTGGTGTTGGTATTGGGTGGGAATCACATTCTCTCGTGTTCTGATTACCACAGACGAAGTATTTAAAAAAGATTCGCCAACTTTTGTTATTTGGCGCAATCTCTTCAACATTGCTGCAAAAACGTAACAAAATCGAAAAAAAAAACAAAACACACTTAACCTAACTTTAACAGCTGATTGCTGGTCGCGTTGCCAGCTTTTATTTTGTTTTGGATGCCGGCTTTTTGTTGCGCTTCTTTTTCGGCTTCTTGTTTGGATTTGGACGTATAACATTGATCGTAAGTGGTTGATATTTGGACAAATCCCTTTCCAAAAACTCATCCACCCTATCCTCGAGATTTTCTGGTTCGTCCACTTCCATTGCATCATGCGTCATGGGCGTTTCGTCTGCCTTTAATTCGTTTTCTAAGGGCTTCTCTTTTGCCTTCATTGCTAAATTAGTAAGAGCAGCTCCCAATTGTTGTGCCTCCAATTGTGGGTTTATTCTACTTAAAGTCTGTTTGTTTGAACAGGATATATAATCACCAGTCCATTGTTTATCTTGATCTTCATCGGGCGTATTTATCTGTTCTTTGATTGGGTTTGGTGTCATCTCAAGCCTCACTTTTTCCTTTATTTTTCTTTTTTTTACAATGGGTTTGGCTGGAACTGGTTTCTTGTGCTTTGTTACCCAATTATCCAAATCCTCGCTAATGGTTTTCAATTCTAGCGGAAGGGTCAGTGCCATTGATTTCACACCAAACAGCTTAAATGTCAGATCTTCAAGCTTGGTTTGGGCAAAAACAATAGCAGTTGGTATTTTAACGGATGCACTGGTGGCTATCAGACGGATGAGATGCGTCGGCCTCAGGCTCAGGGATATAAATATACAGGAAAATCGCTGCCCATTAATGGCACGCAAACAGCTCTCCAGACCTAAATTGATGTGTGATTGACTGGCAAAGTTTTTTTTTGAATGTCCTTCTCCCTTACTGACGAAGTTTGATGTGGCTTCTTCCAAAATGTTGCAAAACTGTTGCAATTCATTTTCAGGCAATACAGGACATTGTTGCTTGTAAGGATTGGCCAGGACGGTGCGCAGCTTGGGCAACACATTCTTCTTGCCCTTGATTTCCTTTTCTTTGATGCTTGCCAAACTCATTTTGAAAAACTTCTGTGATTGTAAATAAAATTTCTAACAATGTGTTTTCATCGCCTTGCCAGCTGTGCAACAGGTGACAGCGCTGCCGGACTTACAAATAAAAAATGCCGTTCCATTCAAACTAAAATTCGAACCAACAGAAAATAGAATAGTCCCAAATTTATTTTTAGTATAAAAAAAAAAATATAAAAATATAAAAATTAAAGTAAAAAAATTTTTAGTATACAAATTCTGGCATTACATCGGAAGAATAAGTTAGCTTTCTGGCATTTGATTGATTAATATCATCTGCATGAATGAAATTCTCTTGTTTTATGTATATTATATTTGATTCGGTAGTATTATCTTCCTCTGTGCTAGTCTCGAAGGTGGTAGATGTTATAAGGTCATTACTTTCGGTAACAGTTTGAAAATATCCTGGTGTTGTGGAAATAATCTCCATAAGCAAGGTGGATGTGATCGGCGATTCAGTGCTGAGAATGGAATTTGTTGTAAATTCGCTTGTGCTTTCAATCGACTCCGTTGTTGAGTCTAGTGTGCTGGCATTATTATCAAATAAAATACTTTGCAAAGTTGTTGTTTCTTCCAAAACTGATGCCCTTGAAGTTGTATTTTCAATCCAAAACTCTGTGGTTTCCCTTTCGTCCATATTTTCTTCAGTTGATGTTTCTTCAAGAGTGGGAATACTTGAAGTTGTAGTTTCAGTCCAGAACGTGGATGTTTCTAATGTGGTTTCTTCTGGATCAGTAGCTATTGTGCTTGTTGACTCTTCCCACGTTTCAGTTGTAGTTCCTGACCAAGATGTTGTTGTTTCTATACTTCCATCAATTGTGGTGGATTCCCAAGTTGTTGTATATTGCGGTGCATCAGTCGTTGTTGTAGATGGAGAAATTTCACTTGGTCCCTGAACTGAGTCTGGCACGTTTGGTTTGTATTTATTTTGATTATACGTTTTTCGGTTTTCAATGTGATACTCAGCCAGTTTAATCCAATCTTCGCGACTGGATATTATGTTTAAATTTCCATTTCTAATATTGGCTTGACCGAATGTGGTATAATGAGCTATTAGAAGTAGAAAACACAGCACCCACATGACGTTTCTTTCTAAGCCGTAAAAAGTGACTAATTGCTTTTGAGAAAATAGCAGGCTATTTAAGTACATAACTGTTAATCTTTTACCTGTTGATGTCCTGGTTTACCTGGATTGCGGTACTAATTACCCATTGGCCCTTAGCATGACATATGGCATCCATTTTGAAAATTCTTAAGCCAATATAAGAATATCGTTTATGTTTTGGAAGAAAAAAATGTATTTATTTTTCCTTTTCAAGCCAATATATAATTTTTCATTACGATATGCATTTGTAAAATATTCAATGCGATTGTGCAAATTCATAAAAATTAGTTTTTTAAAATTAACGTGAAAAAATTGTGCTGTGTGATGGCGGCATGTATTGATATGCAATTTTGGCGCCACTGAGACTTGAAAACGATGGTCACACTAATATCGCAGGTATTGCCAGAAAGTAGCCGGTTTTGATCTGGCAGCACTGCTGAAAACGTTTTGCCGACGCCGCCACCGCTAAGTTCCTTTTTTTTTTAAATAAATATATATTTATTTAATACACACTATGGATTCCGATTTGTACGATGAGTTCGGCAACTATATAGGTCCTGATTTGGACAGTGATGAGGACGATGATCAGAGCATTTATGGGCAACCAGATGTGCAGGATGATCAAGATGTAAGTACTCTTAAGAACCACGATTCTATGGTGCTTAACCCTTTAATTCACATAGGAAGACGATATGGATGCCGATGAAGCTGAACCACAAGAGGATGAAGACAAGGAAGTAACCGCTGTGGTGCTGCATGAGGATAAACGATATTACCCCTCTGCGGTGGAGGTTTACGGGCCGGATGTCGAAACTATAGTGCAAGAGGAGGATGCCCAACCGCTAGACAAACCACTGATAGAGCCGGTGAAAAAGCTAAAATTTCAAATCAAAGAGCAGGATTTACTGGAAACCACTTATGATATGGAGTTCATGGCCGATCTTATGGATACGCCACCCCTGATCCGTAATGTTGCCCTTGTTGGTCATCTACATCATGGCAAAACTACATTTGTGGACTGCCTAATACGACAAACGCATCCGCAGTTTGAGAATATGGAGGAGCGTTCCCTTCGATATACAGACACCCTATTCACAGAGCAGGAACGTGGCTGCAGCATCAAGGCCACGCCGGTAACACTCGTTCTGCAAGATGTGAAGCAAAAGAGCTACCTGCTCAATATATTTGATACACCAGGCCACGTGAATTTCTCCGACGAAGTTACAGCTTCTATACGCATGAGTGACGGAGTGGTCCTATTCATCGATGCGGCCGAAGGGGTTATGCTCAATACGGAACGCCTGCTAAAGCATGCTGTGCATGAACGTCTGGCCATTACCGTATGCATTAACAAGGTAAGCCCAGTTTGTTTATTGTGGTAATAAATTGTCTTGACTAATAAATCGCTTAATTTCAGATTGATCGACTCATTTTGGAGCTAAAGTTGCCACCACAAGATGCTTACTTTAAACTCAAGCATATTGTCGAGGAGGTAAATGGCCTACTGAGGTGAGTTTGCCTAAGATTTAAGAATAAAACATAAGTTCTAATCCACACTTTATTTAGCATTTACGCTGGTGGTGATGAGAGTCTCATGGTATCACCCATTTTGGGCAATGTGTGCTTTGCCAGTGCTCTATATGGCTTTTGTTTTACCTTAAAATCTTTTGCCAAACTTTATGCGGATACTTACGAGGGTGTCCAGTATTTGGATTTCGCTAAACGTTTATGGGGCGATATGTACTTCAATAGCAAAACGTAAGTGATTCCCTTACTGAATAATTTAAAGTTAATTTTGATTTTCCGCTAAATTTTGATAGGCGAAAATTCACCAAAAAACCGCCACATAATTCGGCACAGCGGAGCTTTGTTGAGTTTATATTGGAGCCAATGTACAAACTTATTGCCCAGGTGGTCGGAGATGTGGATACCACTTTGTCGGACACCTTGGCCGAGTTGAATGTGCGCGTATCTAAGGATGAGATGAAGTCGAATATACGGCCCTTATTGCGTTTGGTGTGCAATCGTTTCATGGGCGATTGCAGCGGATTTGTGGATATGTGTGTAGAGCACATCAAATCGCCTTTGGAAAACGCTAGACGAAAGGTGGATCACATTTACACTGGTCCCAAGGAGGGTGACATTTATCGTGATATGATTACATGTAATCAATACGGAACTTTAATGGTGCACAGTTCCAAGATGTATCCAAACGATGAATGCACCTTCTTTCAGGTGTTGGCTCGAGTAGTTTCTGGAACCTTGCACGCCAATCAAGAGGTCCGTGTCCTTGGCGAGAATTACACGTTGCAGGACGAGGAGGATTCTCGCATTCTTCAAGTCGGCAGATTGTGGGTCTATGAGGCCCGCTATAAGGTGGAATTGAATCGGGTTCCCGCAGGCAACTGGGTGCTAATTGAGGGCATCGATCAGTGCATTGTGAAAACTTCAACAATTGCAGATATTAATGTACCCGAGGATCTATATATATTTCGGCCACTTAAGTTTAATACGCAAAGTATTATCAAGATTGCCGTCGAACCCGTTAATCCCTCTGAGTTACCCAAAATGTTGGATGGCCTGCGCAAAGTTAATAAATCCTATCCTCTGCTCTCCACACGAGTTGAGGAGTCTGGCGAGCATGTAATTCTTGGCACGGGCGAGCTATACCTAGATTGTGTAATGCATGATCTTCGGAAAATGTATTCTGAGATTGACATAAAGGTGGCCGATCCTGTAGTCGCCTTCTGCGAAACTGTCGTGGAAACTAGCTCCCTCAAATGCTTTGCCGAGACACCCAATAAAAAAAACAAAATTACCATGATATCAGAACCATTGGAAAAGGGCCTGGCCGAGGATATTGAGAACGAGACGGTCTGCATCAATTGGAATAAGAAGCGGATTGGAGAATTCTTTCAAGTCAACTACGACTGGGATTTACTGGCAGCACGTTCCATTTGGGCTTTTGGTCCGGATACAACTGGTCCCAATATTCTGGTTGACGATACTTTACCCTCGGAGGTCGACAAAAATCTACTGACTGCTGTGAAGGATTCAATTGTACAAGGCTTTCAATGGGGTGCAAGAGAAGGTCCCCTCTGCGAGGAGCCCATTCGTAATGTCAAATTCAAAATACTGGATGCTGTCATCGCCAACGAGGCTCTGCATCGGGGCGGTGGCCAAATCATTCCAACAGCTCGTCGAGTGGCTTACTCGGCATTCCTGATGGCCACACCTCGCCTTATGGAACCATATCTCTTTGTGGAAGTGCAGGCGCCGGCTGATTGTGTCTCCGCTGTCTATACGGTACTGGCCAGACGGAGGTAAGTCGATATTGTAAACTTTTTATAGGCCATAATCATCATAGCGTCTTTTTCACTTGCTTGCAGAGGCCATGTCACTCAGGATGCCCCCGTTTCTGGTTCGCCCATCTATACAATCAAAGCATTCATACCCGCCATCGATTCATTTGGTTTTGAAACAGATTTGCGTACCCATACCCAAGGTCAAGCCTTCTGTTTGTCAGTGTTCCATCATTGGCAAATAGTGCCCGGTGACCCTCTGGATAAGAGCATAATTATCAGGCCGCTAGAACCCCAGCAAGCCTCTCATTTGGCAAGAGAATTCATGATCAAGACCCGAAGGCGTAAGGGTCTATCGGAAGATGTGTCTATCAATAAATTCTTTGATGATCCTATGTTGCTGGAATTGGCACGCCAGGATGTGCTAGTCAATTATCCATTGTAATCAAATGTTATGAGAGTTAGGAATGCAATTAATGATCAATAATGGATGTGTCGAACTAAAGAGAAAGAAATTCGATTAAGACAAACAATAAAATATATTTCTAATGCTAAATTTTTAAAACATTCAAGGAATTATTCATAATTTTCAACGTAACTCGAAAAAAATATTTAAATCCAAAAGGAAATCGTAATAAGGCGAAATTAATTTACAAAGTGGATGAGTTCTGAATTTCCTGTATAATAATACAGAAAAGGAATAATCAAACAAATTAACCAATTAAATGAAATAACCGAAAATTGGTTTAAATATTATTACATCTGTATTTGAAGCCATTTAATTGTGATCTAATTTACAAAATATACTTAGCTATGTAGGTATACAGATAAAACAAATAATATGAACACAATTCTATTCGGATTGTTATTCGGCATCCCCATTTTGGAGAGCTTCCGATTCGTAGGCCTCCTGTTCGCCTTGCTCATCATCAAACTCGACATCATCGTCGGCAGTTGCCTCCTGGATAGAATCGAAAGGAAATCGATTTAGAATTTGAAAATGTACTATGGTAATGTTAAGGCTACTCACCTGATACTGTTGGTATTCGGAAATCAAATCGTTCATATTGCTCTCGGCCTCGGTGAATTCCATTTCATCCATGCCTTCACCAGTATACCAATGCAAGAAGGCCTTGCGACGGAACATGGCGGTAAATTGCTCAGAGATGCGTTTGAAGATCTCTTGAATAGCCGTCGAATTGCCAATGAAAGTGGCGGACATCTTGAGTCCACGTGGTGGTATATCACAGACAGCCACCTTAACATTGTTCGGTATCCATTCGACAAAGTAACTGCTATTCTTGCTTTGAACATTGAGCATTTGTGTGTCCACTTCCTTCATGGACATGGGTCCTGTTAATTATGGCAGAGACAAGAAGAACAGATTTTATTTTGTTAAAAGAAGAAGCGTTTTTCTTAGGCTTCCTTAGAGTCCTCCATCCATTTAACCATCCACCCAAGAGCTATTGTATTTATATACATCAAAAGGCAGGTTGGCTTTGATGAGCCAAACAGAAATCCCCAATCCCCAAAATCCCTGAATATGAAATACTAAACGGCTTCTAAGCCCAAACAAGCGCACTTTGCCACCTGGAGTCGGCTTTTAGGCGCACAAACAGTCCCAGGAGGCAACTAAAAAAGTTGTTTAAATTCCTGTCGTACGGCGTTTGTATTATTCTTCGTTTTTTTTTTTTTTTCGTTTTTGTTGAAACACATTTTTGTGATTAATTATTTTGCAAGTATTTCTGGCAGTCAGTCAGAGAAAGACGGACGAACGGACGCGAGTCCTGCGACAGGCATTGCAGCCTTAAGTCACGTTCAGCATGATTAGTTAAGCCCAAAGTCGTTTCGGGTGATGGTCGTGTACACACACACAGACACACACACACAAATACTCGCACACACTTTATACAATTCCCCAATGGATCTTGAAAGTAAATTTCTAATTACGCGCGTTTTGCGAGTCATCAGTCAAAGGCAAATGCAAACTGGCGGCCAAAGGAATAAAGAGTGAGAGAGAGCAAAGCCAAATGAAATATTATGCGGCATACTTTTGGGCGCCACATCTCGTAGCAGTTTATTAATTTAAAAAATTAGCGCAAAAAGCGAAAAAAAAAAACCAAATGCCGCCTAGACCTGGCCATAGATGGGATAATATGGAAATGGTAGACGCTCGGTGGTCTCATCGGTCTCGGTGGTGTTTGGCGGTGGCTAACAAATTTACGCTACGTGCGCGTTGACGGATTGCAGCCTTTTTTTGCCGCCAGCCAACTGGCATTAATCATTTTCAGTGGCCTCCTCCATAAGTAGGCTTTACGTTTGCTAATAAAATTGTCGCTCTTCCTGCCAAAGGTGTGCCACCTGCTAGCCAGGTAGCTAGCTAGCCATTGGCCATGACAAAGCGACAAAATTGTTTGGCTAAGCCGTTGGGTTAAATGGATGATTGCCTGAAGGTGCTTAAGGATAAAATAACTATTTATCTTTTTTTGTGCCCCTTTTTTGTTTTGCTCTTAAGTTACTTACCACGGAAGATGCAGGCAACTGTCAAATAGCGGCCATGTCGAGGATCACAGGCAGTCATCATGTTCTTGGCATCGAACATCTGCTGAGTCAGCTCGGCCACAGTAAGGGCGCGATATTGTTGCGATCCCTTGGCCGTTAGGGGGGCAAAACCAGGCATAAAGAAGTGCAAGCGGGGGAAGGGTACCATATTGACGGCCAATTTACGCAAATCGGCATTCAATTGGCCGGGGAAACGCAGGCAAGTGGTTACACCAGACATGGTGACCTAAATAAAAATGGGATTCCTTAGTAAGCAATAAATTTCTACAACAAAAAGAACACTCATTAACAGGACTTGACAATTCACTTTTCCTTAATTCATTCCTTTGGGTTTGACTACTCACAGACACCAAGTGATTGAGATCCTCATAGGTGGGGGAACCGAGACGCAAAGTCTGATAGCAAATATCATACAAGGCCTCATTGTCAATGCAAAATGTCTGGTCCGTGTTCACGCATAGCTGATGCGCCGACAAGGTGGCATTATATGGCTCAACAACCACCTCAGACACCTGACATTCCGCCCCAATTGATGGGCCACAAGGATGTGTGGCATGTGTGACATTTGACAGTTGGTGATTTTTGTTTTTTTTTTTTTGTTTTTGTTGAGGGGTGGGGAATCGGGACGCACACACACAAAACATACACATTAGACGGATTATTCAAAGAGTTACACTTACAGAAACGAGATGATTCAAATCGCCATATGTGGGCGATGACAATTTCAGCGTGCGGAAGCAAATGTCATAGAGAGCCTCGTTGTCAATGCAGAAGGTCTCATCGGTATTCTCCACCAGCTGGTGTATGGAGAGAGTGGCATTGTATGGCTCCACAACGGTATCGGATACCTGATTTGGGATTATCCCAAAACAAAAAAATTCAGCGGCGGCAGCAAAAATATAAGAATCGATGGCGGGCATCATGCAAGAATAAATGCAAATACAAAATATTTGTTAATTAGCAATGCACAAAGTGGATTAAATAATGTTTTAAGTCCATATACTAATTATAAATTTATCTAATATGATTCGATAGCAATGATGCAAGCTGGCACTTGACAAGGCAAAGGTCATGGCTAATGGCAATTGTGGCTAAAAGCCACTCAAAAAGTATTGATCAAACTATTTATTTCAATCTACACCATAAATATTTAGTATAAAATAAGCACTTAACTAACACAATTATTCTTCAACATTAATGATGGCGGAAATAAAGCTCTCATAAAATCTTCACTTATAGATACTATTCTAAAAATTTATCAGTGATAATTTATACCTAATTTCTCTTCAAAGTGTAATAAAAAGTTTTATATAATCCTAATAAATTTGGAAAAGATAAAAAAACCTTTAAGTTTGCAATATCCTGGAAGAGTATGTATTTATTGTTATCAACTAATTTATCACTTTTCGTATGCTTTGTAAATTTAAAATATAGTTTTAACAATGTTTGCTTCGAGGTTTATTCTCTATCCACATTCATAATTTCAAGAAGTGATGTTTTTTCAATCTAGAGAATGAAATAACGATTTTTTAAATATGTCTAAAATTTGGCAACATTCTTTTGTTTTGTCTCTAAAAGGTTATTCAGAAATGAACTTAAAATTTTGACTATATAGTTAATATTTTTATTGTCATTGTAATTTGGAAAAAAGATATATAATTCAATTTATTACATTTATTAGGGAACTTCAGTTATTAAAATAAATTATACTAAAAATATAAAAACTTTGTTAGTTCCTAAAATTATAGAGTGCTTTAAATAAAGTTTGATGAGATATTCTGCAATGAATTTCAAGTTCAAAACAAGAATTTTTTCCATTAATCCAAAAAAGGTTAAAAATTTCGATTTTTTAATCTAGAAAACAGAATTTTCTTTAAAGTTGACTGAATGTCAGTTTGCATATAATTATTTTGAAATGTTTATCAATCAAATGTTTTTTTTCCAATTTTCATAATGAAATTGATTAAAACTCTTTTTAATATTTCTCAAATACAATTGATTAAAAAATTAAACTAAAATTATATTTTATAAGCTTGGGGAAAAGAATATTAGTGTCTATTTTATATATATATTTACAAAATTTAGTTAACGTTTTGACTTGAAATGAAACTAGGTCAGAATATCTTTGTTTTTTCTTAGATGTCTTCATTTTCCATTGTCTAGTCATAAGAGTTCTCTTGTTTGATATGATGTACATATGTATGTATGTATGTATGTATACCAATAAATACATATGTATGTACGAATTTCCTGTTGTTGATTCACCGCACTGACAACCGCAGGCTAATCAATTCAATTATTCAATTAATGGCATTTCTCTAGTGAGTGTGAAGGTGAATGAAATGCAATTAAAGTACTCATGAGAATTTGACAAATATTCTCACACTCACGATGTGTTAAATCGTAAATTAGACAAGTGGAATGGCTGAATTATCTAATATTGTGAACATTTAAAGAAAAATATATATTTAACATTTGAAACGAATATAGGTTTGATTCTTGGTCATAAATAATATAAATATCTGCATACTTGAGCAATAAAAAGTTCATTGAGCCATGAAATTAGCATTTGACAAAATTCTTACCCCGTCTACGTGTGTGTGTGTGTGTGTGTGAGCCATAAATTTTATGGAATTTTTAGTATAACCCACACACTTACACACACATACGCCGTTAGTTACATTTGTATTGTGTTAAATTTATTATTGTCACGCCTGAAAAGCCAATGGTCAACTAGTATTGGTTCAATATCAATTTCTGGCCCGACGCCTTGTTTTTCAACTTTAAATACACCATATGCAGCCAAACACCTCAGCCCACATGGTCCTCCCCCCTTACGCAGGATACTCTTTAGTTATTTCTGATGCTATTTATGTGTGTGTGTGTGTGTGTGTGGTCAGGCTGCCGCGTGGCTTACCGCAATGTTTTGGCTTTGGCGGCCATTTTGTTGTGGCCTGGCCTGACATATGCCTGTCACTTTATAATGCTTTAAATACACACACACACACACAGCTTTTCTATATTTCCTTGTTGGTATCTACATATATACATAATTTAATAGTTTTTTTGTTTTTCATTTAAAGCCCTTTTTTATAAGCTGAAATTTATGCAAATGGAAAAAAAAAATAATAAATTGTTCATTATTTTAGCATATGATTAAAGATTTTAATTATGTTCATTAATTAATGAATGACTGAAACATGAACATGAACATGAACATAAATGCTCGAGGCCCTCTCACGACTCTGATGATGGAAATCTGCTAGAAATTGAAGAAAAGCCATAATGATATCAAATTCAGAGAGATTTCCCACTTGCTGCCAGAGGGCCAATGGCCAATGTTGCTCATAAATCCTTTTGATTTGCTATCACAGATGTAGAGACAAATATTGTGCCTGACCAGTGTCCAAATAGTAGAGCAAAAACAACATTCACCAACAACAATAACATTTCAAAATGCAAAATGCTTGTGTCTGGGCATAACTCATTAGTATTAACTGCATTCACACACAACAATACACACACACACACACACACACACATAGAATGGCACCTGCCTGAATCCGTAAACGTATCCCCCAATTCTGTGATACCAATTTTAGGGGTGTGAGTCTGTGCGTTATCGCTCTGGGCCCCGGACCATTAAATAATTGCCACAATTTATGTGCACAAATTTTGCATTTCTGTTCCAAAACTGAAACTCAAGTGTGGGCAATGCATCTTGCCTGCTCAAATATACAGGGCCAATGCAAAAGATTATACATAATTTTCAATTGCACATACTCTCTCATCCACACACACATGACTGTGTTTGTGTGTGTACTTATTGTTAGATATTTGTGCAGCATGCAATTGCATTTATGCAACAACTGTGAGTCTGAGTGTATCGCTTCGGGTGAAACACTGCAACTGCAGCAGAAGCAGGAGAAGAAGGACGAACAGATGCAGCAAGAACAGACGAAAGGTGCAGCTAGAGCAGATACAACAGCTCATCCCTAGTTAAAAATGAAGAGTGTACGACCAGTTTGCATTGCATCCTGTATCTGAAATGCATTTTTCATGTCCAACCCATGGCAAATTCAACCGGAATAACGTTCTCAGAGAAGAAATGGCTAATAGATAAATGCGCAGTCTATTCGATACTCGAAAAATGCTGAAACAGTTTTTCCCATTTGACCAATTGATTATGAAAGAATTGAAAGTCAAATTAGATATTAAACCTTAAGCTTAGAAATAAATTTCTTTTCCAGTGGCCAAAAATCAAAATAAAGCCCAAAACTGAACAATTTATATTGCGCTAACAAAGTATCAAATCTAATGTACTGCCACCTTCTGACTTCTTTGCCAAATATGTTTCAAATTTCAAAGGAGAAGCACAACAACTGTAATGAATTGCTTTTAATTCTAGTTGGGATGTAATTCAGTGTAATTAAAAATATAAATCATATGAAAGTTTCAGTTTACACATTAATTTTGCTTAATATTTTAACAAACATAATTATGCATTTTTATTCCGATGTCTGCATCAAACATTATGGACCACAAATCCTCTACAACAATGGACCCTCTCCAACCTGTAGATATCTATGTATGTATGTATGTATGTATATATGTATGTGTGTATGATGAATTTTTGTATCGCCATTGGACACCTCCTGCCAATGACAATCAATTTTGCACTGAATTAATTTAATTAAATGTCAAAATGTAATTAAATGCGAATAATGCTTATAATGCAAATGAGGGCGTGTCACGTAACACTCTCCCATGCCCCCAAAACAATAACTCCACATCCCCCCACCCCCCTTAAGGCCCACCATTAACTAGGATATGTTTGTGTGTGTACGTGTGTAAAATATGCAACTGGGTTAATTAAGCAGCAATTGAAGCGTGTCACAAAACAAAAAAAAAAAAAAAAAAAGAAGACACCACAATATAAAGCAACAACAAAATAAAAATTTGTCCACACAATTTAGATGGCATCTTCCTTATGAGTGCGAACCACGAAATTGCATTAAAATTGCATTGCCAATTAGGCTTTGGCCGCTGGTCCAATGGCCATGCTAATTTTGCCAGCAAATTAATTAGAATTATTCTGTACAAAGCCGAAAGAGAGTACCACAGCGCATAAAGCCGCCAATTGAATTTAGCGTATGAATTGCATAAATAAAACAACACACACAAACACACTACACACACGAAATGGTGTTGCCATGGCCATGTCGCTAATTTGGCAAAAACGCAGGTGCAAGTGTAAAATGTATTTTTCGGGCCATGAATGAGGTCGGCTTATGGACACCATCAAATGTGAACACTGATTCGCATCAAAATATTATTTCAATCATTTAAATCACTGAAATACAAAAATCATTATGCAAAGTTCCCTGGCAACTAAAACTAACTAAAACACAATTAATTACTTAAATTGTAACTAGTCCATTATTAATAATCAATCTGGAAACAGGAAACATATACTTTTGTAAAAATCTTCGAGTTAGTCGACTTTGATAAACTAGTGAATATTTATAGCTAAACAACTTAGGGAAAGTTTATGAGTTTAGTATTCTTGGTCTGCCTAAATTTGACCTCAAACCGTTTTTAATAAAAACTCCAACCAATCAGGTAAAACTGTCATTGATTTTAATGATCCTAATTAAATTGTTGCCAATTATAGCTTATTGCTTATACATGACCAAAGAAAATAAAATATTGAAAGCTTCAGCCTCAAATTACAGTGTATTCTAAAATATGAACAGAATTTCTTAAAAATTATTGACTAGCATAGCTTAAATTCCGCTAATAAATCTCATTACTTAATATCAAACAACTGTTTTTTTTTTGGTATCTTGAATTCTAGTTAATTAATAGCTGGAAAATTCCATATAAAATTTATTTGCAATACTTTTCGACCACTGTGTGTGAGAGACTTCACATTGATTTTGCATGACCTAAGCTGATTTGATTTAAGCGGCTTGCGTTTTGGTCATGGACCATAATGAGAATGATGCTAATCTATTATAGCTTTTCTAGGTAGTCTAGGCTTACCTTGGGCGATGGGACCACAGAGAATGAATTCATGATGCGATCCGGATATTCTTCGCGTATCTTGGAGATAAGCAATGTGCCCAGGCCAGAGCCAGTGCCGCCGCCCAATGAATGGGCCAATTGAAAGCCTTGTAGGCAATCGCAGCCCTCCGATTCTTTGCGCAATACTTCCAGAACCGAATCGATTAATTCGGCACCCTCTGTATAATGACCCTTGGCCCAGTTGTTTCCTGTAAATAAGATATTTGAATTTTAAATTTGACTTTTACAAATGCCAATCTAATCAACACGCACACACACACACACACTTGCCAAGTGCCAGCTGACATGTACAAAATTAATTTTAATCGTCAGCCGCAGGCCATTTTATAATTGCAATCATCATCATCTACAGACGCCACCACTACCACTACCACCACCACCATTATCACCACCATCAGCAGGAGCAAAATAGGCTCATGTCAATGGCAGCGGTAATTATGGCCAGGGCGTAGTCCTGCGCATATCAACAAACAATCATTGGACAAAGGCAGCGCACAGAGTACATTGCTGCTGTGGCTTGTTCGCCATTAAGTACCCAAAGACCACGGCATCGTCTGCCTCATCTTGTTTGAACTGCATCAAAGTAATGAAAACATGGCTTGATGTTGTTCTCCCCGATTCTTGTGGCCATTCTTGTTGTTTCAGTCGACCAGCTGAAACAACTATCAAGTGCACCGCCATCATTATGATAGTCAGGGTAGACTGATTATGGAATCGAGAAGACACCACTGACAACCCACAGACTAGTTAATATAAACTTACCCGCTCCTGATTGTCCATATACAAAATTATCGGGCCTAAAGAGTTGACCCATCGGTGATTGGCGTACCGAATCCATGGTGCCTGGCTCCAAGTCTATAAGAACAGCTCGTGGCACAAATTTGCCGCTGGTTGCCTCATTATAATAAACATCGATGCGTTCATGCTGTAGATCCGATTCACCGTGATAATAGCCATTGGGATCAATGCCGTGCTCATCGGATATTATTTCCCAGAACTACAACAAAAACAAAAAGGAACCAAAATGGAAACCATCATCAATTTAATGCATATTTTTAAGAAGAGAGAGAGGAGTGGTGGGGGGACTCTTAAATATATAAATATGCCATGTCAGTTTGGGGTTTTGGGTTGTCGTTTCTTTATATACATAAGATAACAGCGCGCCCGTTGGTATGCAATGAAATTTGTGAAATTGCGCAAGCAACTTCTTTTTGCAATGTAAAAAATTATTATTTTTCAATCATTGTATCCGTGTTCGTCTGAGGTGTTTGCAGCTCAGTTTCTGCAGTTTCTGTCTCTGTCTCTGTGTGTGTGTGTATTTTTGTGCGTGTATTTGTGTTGCATTGCTTTGGCAATCAATGCATATAAATATGAGTGTCCTTTTTACATGGTGCTTGGTTTTATTGCCAATGCCATCAGCATCGTTGGTACCCGTTGTCCTTGTTCCTGCTATCTGTTGTCGATTTATGCGCGTGCATATGCTCACTCAGTCACTCACACATATACATATATGTATGTATATATGTATGTATGTATATACAGCCCAGCACTTTACATGCCGTGAGCAATTTCTGTTGCATACTTTCATGGGCATGCAATTTTTTTCCACCGTATCGTGTTATTTTCTTCCTTTTTTTTTTTTTTTTTTGTTGTGTAACGAGGGGGAATAATTGAATCCTTTTAGGTGCTTTCATATATTTATTTTTTGTTTCCACTCTTTCCAATCCCTAACCCCTCTTTTACTTGCCCATCTTTGCCACACGCTGCCGATATGTTTTATTTGTACGAGTGCGAGTATTTTTCTTGCGTGTTTCCTTTTTTTTATGGTATATTTTTTCGCTTCCTTTCTTTTTTTTTTTCTTCTTATTTTGGTTTGGTCTTGTGTTTTTTTATTGCACAATACGCTTCGTGAAACATTTCACGTTTGTTGCGCATATGAATTTCAAATTTTTAAAAATGTTTCAATCGCTTTTCTTTTGTTCAGCAGGTGGGTTTGTGCACAGGTGAGGTGCTACGTCCACTCGCTCTCTCTCTCTCTCTCTCTCTCTCTCTCTTTCTGTTTTCGTCTGTTGGAGTGGGTAAATATGTGTGTGTGTAAGGGCAAATGCTAATTGTGAGAAAATCGCAAGGTGTACAGCCGCCCGCCCACATTGATCGAAATGATTTTTAATGGACTAAAAGGCATCGGCAACTGCCTGAAGGGATATGAATTAATTTGTATTTTTATTATTGTTTTATTATTTTGCCAGGCATTACAAGCTGTCCGTGAATGCTTGAAAGTTAGGAGACTATAGGAGCCGGAGGGATTGACTTTTCAAATGGAATGTGGATTTTAATTAATGCAATGCCAAACAGCTGCAAACTGTATACAATTTCCTCCTCCATTTTGGACACTTTGATCTACATAGTCCATTTACGTTTGTGTGTGTGTCAATCTTGGATTATTGGGGATTTTTAATGCTCAAATACATATCTCTGGCAACATTAAAATGTCTTTAAATATGCATAATATTGTTTATATACTTAAAGTATTTATCATCTCTCAGCTCTGACCTCCCTCTGCCTAGAGTCATAAATACTTTATTAGCCTGGCTAAAGCGTTGATGGCTCCAACCATCAGGGCGAAAAGCACAGCTGGGGAAGGTGAAAGTTTTCATAAAAATATGAAAACGGTTGATTGCACACATTTACATTTACACACACACACACACCCACTCATACATATACATATGTTACTCCTTGTAAACTTGTTTCATCTTTTTTTTTTCCCCTTACTCTTTGCTATGCTAATCTTAGAGTCGCATAAATGTTTGTTCTTGCGCTTCTTGGGTAAAAGTTTTATTCCTTCATTGGCTTTTAGACATGCAACAATGATAACAAGTTCTATGACAAAAGAAACAAAACAAAATAAATCGCTAGCTCAAAATAAAAAAAAAAACCAAGAGAGTAAAACTTTTTCAGTTTCAGCCAAAAAATAAAACTTTGGCCCTCACATGGCACACAATTTCTTTGCATGGAAATATGACACTCAATTGTACGCATCGGTAGATGCTTTCGGGTTACACAATGCCTTTGATTTGAGTAAGCAGAGTCAACAAAAAGCGACAAAATAAAACCTCGAACCACTTGACAAACCTTAAGACCATGGCACTTGTTGCCCATGGGGCAACGAGGTCAGTGCCGAAAGTTCGCAAGTCCAAAAAGAATTTGGAAACAGGTTTACAAATTTATCAAGGAGAAGAATATGATTTTTCTGAGCATCAGAAGAAGGGAAAATATTAAAAATCTTTTCGTTTAAAAAAAGTTTCTTTCTTCTTAGTTTTATCTAAAATGTTAATTTAAAAAACCCGTTAAGTCTGAGGTCTAAACAAAATAGGCCAGTGACTAGATAAAACAAAAAGGAGATTTTTATTCTCAATCTCTAATTGATAGTTCAAAATATACGCATTTGATATTTTTGAGATTAGATTGAGTTTTTAAAAACGTAATCAATTTGGAATATAACATTTAAAAAAAGCAAAAATGAAGTCTCTTTTAGAAATTCCTAATCCATATAAAGATATTTTCATTTACAAAGAACATCTAAATAACTAAATTTTCTCTAAACTACCCTCGCATATTAGTTTGAATGTTTAATGTATTTTAAAAAGCCAATTGCCGATAAGCGTTTGTTGTTTCGGGTGAACCATTTCATTTTGATAAAACGAAAGGGCCAACTTTTAACATTTTTGAAGCATAATTTATTTATGGAAACTTTTGGCGTTTGCCCATCTCATTTCTGACGTTTTGCCGGTATGACCTCTGTTTGCTTTTGACAAGACAGCCGGGCGAATGGTCCACTGGCTGTCCGTCCCACTGTTTGCCAGTTTTAAAGTGGGTAAAGTCGTCTGAGTCTAACAGCAGTCCCAATTTAAAGATATCCCCCATTTAACCCCCAAACTAACCACTCCTTAAAAGAGTGTGAGATAGAGACAGGGAACAAGAGAGAGAGAGAGAGAGAGACAGAGAAAAAAACAATTACGCTGCCTTCATTTGCTTAAAACTTTTGGTGGCTGCGGTCAAATTGCTTAATTACAAAATTGCGTTCAACTTAAAAGTGCAGAAAGAACAGAAACAGGCAACCTGGTCAAAAAAAAAGAAACACAGTGAAAATAACAAGTAAAGACACAGGGGGAGGCAGAAAGAAAAAGAGCGAGAAAGAGAAAGAGGGAGAGAGGGGGGCAGAAAAAGAGAAAATGATCAAATTAAAAGTAAACAAAGAACGGCGCGAGTTGACCAAAGCGGCGCCATTTTGTGGCGCCCGCTTTTTATGTGCCTCAACTCAGTCTTAAAAGAAATCCAAAATTAAAATTCCCAAAGCGTTTGAAGAAACAAAAAAAAAAAAAAAAAAAACGGATCCCGTAAGCTAAATTTGGCCAAACCGAAGTTATATATACGCTGTTAATTGCCTGACTTTGTACCTTTTTAAAAGTTGCCATTTTTCCTTAAGATTCTAAGAAAATTTCTAAGAATTTGGCGCAAATCACAAAAATTTAATAGTAAAAAACTATACAAATTTTGGGTGCTCTGCGACTTCAAACCTCAAAGAAGGACAAGGCATACTTTGAGGAACTCAAAAGAGTAATAATAGAATCAAACGAATGTTAATAATTATAATTAATTGATTAATTGATGTGTTTTTCGCATCTTAATAATAATACATACATACACTCAATAAGATCAAAGTGATTTCTTCTCTTTCATCAACTGCCTAAATGACTTTTTTGGCAAGTGTATCAAGTGAAACCAAGCAAAAGTCAAGTGGCAAAAGTCGCGTATAGTAAAGGAAAAAGAAAAAAGGAAGAAAAAATAATAATAAACGAATGAAGGAAGAAAAGTCGCATAAATTAATTGCGGCTTCTATGCTGCTATGTAGTTTCGCTTTGTTTCAGCTCGAAACAATAAAATGAGGGACATTTCTGTATAGTTTATCTAGGGCCAAAAGGAGCCCAGGATACGCAAAGCAACGGAAATGCATGTCGCACCGGATGTGAAAGAGGGCAAACGTTTGCCACTGAGAAAAACGACGATGACTACGGAGGAGGAGAAGGCAAGTGGTGGGTGGCATGGTGGAGAGGGGAGTGTATGTAGCTACTTGCTTTGGAATATTAAATTTTTTGTGCTCATTTTTGTTGCTTTTTTTACTTTCCTTGTTTTTGATGATTTAGCTCGCGGCTCGCATAAATAATAAACAATTGCAGCTATAAATATTAAATAATGCCTAAGATTGGACAAAGATTGTCTCCAGGGTGTAAGATTGTGACAATGTAAAAGGTTTGCTAGTCTCTGATTCAACTTTAAATAAAGTCAATTGATTAAATTTTATGCGTAGAAATTTGCTTATTTGCCACTCAAGTCTAGAACTTTGTTTAGGTTTTTTTTTCCTTTCGCTTTTAATTTATAAATTTCTTTTGGTTAATGAAAGAAAAAAATTTAAATATTGTATAATGGGCTGTTGAAAGTTATTAAAATTTAATTAAAATAAATAATTAAATAAATAGGACGTACAAATGCAGGTGGAAGATAAACAAGACCAGCAATAACAGAAACAATAGTAACAACAACAACAACAATAACTGCATTTCTAATTAACATTCAATGCACTGCAAGGCATTAAGCGTAAAAATCATTAAAAATACAAACCACATATGGATTTTTGCAATTACTGAGTTATTTTGCATGGTATTAGGCCTGGGTACCCTTAGATAACTTCTTGTCCACATACACCCACAAGCACACACACACATACAACCACACTCTATGTATGTATGCAGGTGGCGAAACGTTGAAAATAGAATTCCAATTGAATTTCGGCCGTTGGCATTAAACTAATTATAAAATAA
The DNA here is from genome assembly GCA_018903935.1 of Drosophila insularis. NCBI lineage: Eukaryota > Metazoa > Arthropoda > Insecta > Diptera > Drosophilidae > Drosophila > Drosophila insularis. The sequence goes on from JAEIFP010002295.1 coordinate 8,262,931, forward strand.
TAAACAGGATTTCAGCGGCATTTCGATCATTCGCCAATTTACAAATGTGCGACAAATCCGTGCGATTTGTGGCCCGCTTAAAATGCATTTCACGTGCCAAGTTAATTTATTTGAGTTTTTGCGACAAAAATATATTTTTGGTAAATTTTGAACACCTACATATGTATGTTTGTATGCGTATACACACTCACATGCCAGTGTGTTGTTTCTGTTATCCATTAGCGTAATAAGCTTTAGCCCCAAGTTGGGTTTGAGTGACGAAAAAAAACCCAATCGAAATCAAACTCCTGGTCGGGCTCGATGCAATAAAATAAAATATACCAAAGCACATCAAACACACACACACACACACGCATACTTGAAACTTAACGGCCGTACATCGATGGATGACACTTTCCAGCCGTTGGTCATAAACCATTTTGAGCAGTTTGAAACGGCGAAAAAATATAAAACTAAAGGGCTCTGCAAATAATTTTGCATTTCAGAATATTGAATACCCTTATGCCTAGTCCTTGGGTTAGTGTAATTTAACATATAAGTCAACAGCTTTTCAATCCTTCAGAATTTTTTGACCTATACTTATATACTTATTCTATACTTATTAAACCTTTAGTTTTGTTAGAGTATATAAAAAGTAAAAGCCACACACAAAATATACAAATATCCAGACAGGACATATCTACATATCTATCCCGCTATCTGGTTGCAGCTGGGGCTGGTTCTAAACTTGAACTGCTCAAAAATGCAATTTATATGCGCACAACGAAAATAACGAATTGTACCCTAAACTACGCTTTACGCCGAGACACACACTGACAGACGGTGATAGAGAGAGAGAGAGAGGGAGAGGGAGGGAGAGTAGGCATCCCAATGAATTAAAAGAGCCAGTACAACGTAGGCTTTCTATGTAATAATACTAAAAGGATCTTGGCACTTGTCGACCGTTGACAGCCATTTCATGCCGTTTAGAATATAAAGGGTTTCATTCGCACACACAACCAGAATGTTAACGAGAGAAAACAAAAATACGAGCAACCATAAATTCTGGCATTAAAAATCAATCAAGTAAACAGCCATATGCAATATATATGAGCCATCAAGTGCTCAAACAAAAATATAATACTAAAGATTAAAATACATTGCCCAAAAGCCTTAGCGGAATAAATAAATTTCCATTTTAAGTAGAAATTGTTCAAAAATAAATATTTACAAGTTTTTAGTTTTTGGAGCTATTTGATAAATCTTAAAGGCAGTGTCGGATAAGCCCCATGAATAGCTAATGCTAAGGACTTTTAAACGACTTATTATCACTTAAAGGTTAATTAATTTACCAAAATACAGTTTTAAAAAATATATCAATTGACAAAAATTCTTAACTTTGAGCTATTTTCAAAAGTGATAACTCTTTATAATGCTTTTAAATTTAGTTTTAAATTGGCATGAATTATCATGCTAAATATCAAGTTATCTTTTCAAGTGAGACAAGATCCTCAAAATATTCCAATCAACCTTCATTTTATTGATATCCAATTAAGTCAATTTTTGGAGTATTTAAAAAATTCATGTCTTTATTTATAAGTTGAATGGATTTCTTTCAATCTGCCTTAAAATCTTAGCAATTAAATTCTATGTACATTTTTGCAAAATTTTGTGAATTTTTTATAAGTACAATATTTATAATTCTAATATCGGTAGAAAAATAAAATGGGATACTGCGGTTTTTTTTTTTATCAAATCCAATTGAACTAAATCCCGATGAAACCCAATTATAATTCTAAATTTTTAAATGTTTAATACCAGTTCAACGTATGTTTCAATGCAATAATATTGGTGTATATCTTTTTAAAAACTTAATTAAATAAAGCAATAATATTGGTGCAATAATATTGGTGTATATCTTTTTAAAAACTTAATTAAATAAAGCAGATTTCAAGAATCTTAAGAACCCTTAACTTTGCACTTACAACTTTTTTCCCGATTTTCAAAGTTCTTGTCTTTATTTTCTTATTCGAATATGTTCCTTTTCTACGTGTAATAGCTTCATTAATTAATGGTATTGTTATTTGACAATTCTAATGATTAGTTTTGTTTAAGCACTGATAATAATAATTTCTCTGAATATTCAGACCTCATATTTAAGTATTCTCGAAATTCAAAGCATTTAGAAATGGAGAGGATTCTGGAAAAATATAACCGCACTTTAACAACAAATTAAAATGCACTAGCAGTGTTTTTTTTTTAAGGTCTCATATTGGTATGCAAAACAATCCTGGCTATGGGCATAATTAAGGCCATGTTGGCATGGAAATGAAGCAATTGGCAAAGTTGCCACAATTTATAACTCTATATAACGATACCTACCAATGTACAAATGTACATATGTGTGTGAAGATATATGTATATATGGGTATTGTGCACCGGATCAATTTGGTGGCACGTGTTAATTTCGAGGCAAGTTCGGTATGCCAGAAAAATGCAATTTTTCGCCCCAATGTGTAATTTACCTTTTATATGTAAATGTCTAGTATGTCTGTGTGTGCGTGTGTGTGTCTGTATGACTGTCTGTGTGTCAGCTGCATTTGCAATTGCATTTATCGTCAAGTGCATCAATTTAAATGTGGCCACTAATTGTCATTATCAGTGCGTGGCCTTTTTTTGTTTTTGATTTTAATTTGTTGTTCTTTATGCTTTGCTTTTTTCTCTTATTTGTGTTGTTGTTGGTGTTTTAATTATTTTGTTGTTTTTTTTATTTTTTATTTAATTGTCATTAAATTAAATTGTGCAAACTGTGAAAAGAATTTTAACTTTAATATAAATTCTTAACATTTACCTGTAATTGTCTAATCATTTAATTAAGAGAACTTTCTTTCCAGACAACATTTAAATCTCGTTCGTCAAATATTTGTTCATTAGTGATGGTCAGCAGCTTTGGATTTGTGTGTGTGTGTGTGTGTGTGAATATGCGCTGCTTGCATACAAGGATAACGATGACGCAGTCTAAGTGCAACATCAAATAGCTTATAATTAAAATTCGTCTAACTCATGCGCATAGCAAAGAGGGTTAACCCAAAAGTTTATCAGCATTAAAAAATAAAACGTTTTTGTTAGTAATTCATTCTAATACTCCAAGTTGTTTGCAGGATAAATCAGATTCTAGTCAAAAGATCAATATCGGGATAAAAACTAATTCATTTCCGTATATCAATACATACATATATGAGTTTAATTATGTTGCAAATGTCTTTTATATGTAAATCCCTTTGATTTATGTACTAGATTAATAATTGTCAAAAATAATAATACATATTTTTTCCAATTTATATAATTTTAAATATTTGGCACACTTTTCCTAAGTGCCGAGTCTAAAATATTTCTTAGTTTTCTCTTCTGTACTAACTAGGCTAAGGGCTTACGTAGAGCTCCCCAAAATCAGACGTTTTTCTTCGCTATAATAATGTTTATTATGTCTAAAGAATAGACGTTATAATTATAAAGTTTTCAGTTTCCTATGTTTCATTTATTTAATGTTATTTATTTTTCTCGGATTGACAAATAATTCTAATAAAAAACCAATTCTCAAGGAACAAAACTCCTCTCGATAATGCTAAATGCCAGAGGAATAGGAATTGCATTTTGCTGGTTAACCAGAGACAGGCAGCTGCCAGTTAGGCCAGTTGGTCGAAACATTGCTGAGGGGCACAGTAGGGGGCGGTGGTTAGGGGCTTCCAACTTGAAATGCAATTGCTTGGTTTTTCTAACACATATCCACACATATTATTATAGTCGTAGTCCAATTGTGCGTACAGCTTCATTTACATATACACATGCGGCTGACAAACAATTTCAATTGAGATTTCAATAATTGTCGATTTAGATATGTAAATATTTATTGTATATTTGCTATGGTTGACCTGCAATTATTGACTTAACTAATGTGAATGTTGCTATATAAGTATGTATATATGTAACCATATATATATATATATGGAGGTTTAGACAATAGTATGTATATATATTGATATTGTATGGCTAGCTTCTAGGTAAATATCAATATTAACATTGGCTATAGAGTTGGCTAAAATTGATTTGTGCCCAGGTGTCGAAATGCTATTCACGATGATCTATGCATCTGTTTGCCTAGATTTATATATTTGGGATTTTGTTTTGTTATTCTTCATAAATACTTAAAATATATACTAATAGACGGTTGCTTTAAGCAACAGAGCGAATAAATGACTCTCTCTCTCTCTCTATCTGTCTCTCTCTCTATCTCTCTTTCTAAAGTGTTTGTGCGTGTCTAAGTTGTGTTTGTTGGCCCGAATGACTGGCCCGCTGACTGGTTCACTGGCTGTCTGGCTGGCTGACTCCCTGAATCAACCTCTAACTGATGTGTTTGGATGGGTAGGCAGCAATAATATTTGCTAATGGCCACAATTTGAGTGCGGCCCGTTCTCAAGCATCCTTGGCATCCTTTGCAATCGTTTTGCATGCCGCCGCAATATGTTTTATGATCTTTGTATGCATATAAATGACTACAACTTGCACTTTATCATATAGTATACATATATATATATATATATACATTCACATGATTTGCCCTCATGCCTTGGAGGCAGAGAGGGTAATAATAATAATATTTATATGGCAACGATATGAAGTTGATGCCATGAAAAGCTAAATAAATAAACAGTGTCAGGCCAGAAACAGGATGTGAGCAAACATTTTGAAAAGACGCTCCCGTTTGCTGATAGGTACACACTCATACACACATACAGGCTCTCTAAGTGTTCTTGGTATGAGCTCATGTGGCCTCAAGTCGCAAATGCCAACCCCAACCATTGTGTTCATAGCTTTCCCATCTGTGGCATTCCAATCTTTAGAAATTCTAACAATAATGTACAAAGATATTAAAACATTTTAAGAAGTTTAATATAAAATTATACTTCAATTAGCAAAGAAATTATAATGCTAATTAATAGTTAAAATTAAAAAAATAATCAAAAACAACCAGACATGAATATGTAAAGCTTAAACATGGAATCAGCATTCACTTTCCTTATATCTTCAAACGTGTATAAAACGTTAGTTATTTATATATTCAATAAAAAATACAAAAGTTTATATTATTCTCAACTAAAGTTAAGATAAATCTTTCTAACAAACCATTGTTTTATTTCTCTTCAGAGTAAAAACTGTGAAAGCCTTTGTTGCAAAATCTATTGCCTACTATTTGGGGCTTCTCTTCCGAAGGCTTCATAGAAAATGTAGGTGTCAGAAAACTTTCTGCTTTTCATTATATAATAAACCGAATCCAATTGTATGCCGATAAAGATAAAATTAATATATATTTGGCCCCATTTTTATGGATTACTCGTATTACAAAATTAATTTAATTTAAAAACTTTTTCGGTAGTTATTCCATAGGTTTTTATTTTTATCAAAAGTTGCCAACCGCATAGCTTTGCTCATATATCATTTACGTTTTTGTTGTAATAACATTTGTGGAGGTTTTGTAAATGTCATGTAAAAATATTTTTATGCAACATGTGTGATATGTTTTTTTATTTTTTGCAATTCGTGGAATTCTTGTTGATGCCCACATTGTGGCTGAAGCCTTTATTAAGTGCGCGTGAAATGAATCACAACGTTTTATTAATGACAACAAAAATTGTTATTGTTTTTTCTCAAGTGCCACTTTACTAGTAAAATTATGAATATGGTTTAAACTCAAAAAAAAACCATGTAAACTTTACATACATTTATTCTATTTATTTGGATGTATTTATTTATTAAACAAACTTTTGCCTCGAATGCATTCTCACTGATAAAAATTGGTCATATCTCTGTTGTAATATCCCATTACAATATTTTTATGCTCCAACATTTTTGAATTAATTTTTATTACATTGGTGCGTGAATTTTTGTTTTGCCCATTTGATCATCTGATTGTTTACTCAATGGCCATTTTTTCTTTCTTTTTACATTTCAAATATATTATTTGCCATTTGGCGGCCAAATATACATTTATACATACATACATATGTATTTGTGCATATGTGAATAAATGCTCATGTATACGCAAAAATCCAATTAATATTGTTTGCTAAATAAACCCTCAATGAAATGTTATATGTTTATTGATTTGTACTTTCTTGTAAATGGCCAAAACACAAAAACTAATTGCATTTTTTTTCATAGCCTCCAGACCAAAAATCAAATAACTTGACTAGCCCACAAAGTAGAGTCAAGTTGAAGCAATACTCAAAGGTAGTTTCTTTGGGTATTTTGGACAGGATTGTGGATAACGAATAAAAGTTCTTAATTAAAAAAAATTTGAATAGTAAATCTCATACAAAGCGTGAGCAATCGACAAATTAAAAAAACTCGATCTAGATAATAGCTTATCTTTTAGATAATTTTTTAAGTGATGTAGTATAGTGGAATTTCTCTCTAAAGCATATCCTGTGGGAGAGAATGTCATTTAGCCATTCTAACCTAATAGACCACAAATTTCAATTATAATTTAAAATATTTGATTAGAATTTGGGTAAATAAGCAATTGCAAAATACGTTAGTGCAAAACATTTCTATTGTTCGTTTCGGTTCCGGTATCCGCGCCGAAAATATTTTCGCCAAAATTTCTGGTTAACATTTTTTTATTCTCTAACCATTTATTTGGCTCAGTTATTCGGTAATTTGTGGTTTTAAGTTTCTTTCAACCAAATAGCTCTAGCACCTGCCATAAATTATAAAACCGATGCTAAAGTTTCAAGGACGTGCAGCATACGTATAAGCCCATTTGCACAAACTCACAAACACACAAACACACAAACACACACACACACACACACAAACTCACACAAATGATAAATATTTTGACCACATTGGGTTTTAATGAGGTTTGTCGCATTCGTTGTGCACTCGTCTGTTTTTTTTTTGGCTTTTCTGGATATTTTGTTTGTTTAATTTGGAATGGCATTTTGCGTTTATTTGGTTGCAAAATTTCTCAATGCATTTTGCACAAACAAAAACGCATATATGTATAAGTTTATATGCACATGCTGATTATTTAATATTTTTGCGAATTGTTTTTGTTAATTATGTTTCGTATACACTTATCGCTTGCTATTTTGTGGTTAATTTCGGTTAAATATACTTTCTGTTGCATGCTTATCGGCGTTGCACCGCATAAGACAACAAATTACAAATTGTAAATCCAATTGCATGAATATTTTAAGCGTTGCCTGGCAAAATCTGCTTTTATACCCTCAAAAAAAAAAAAACAAACCCCGAATAAATAATGAAAATACATTCACTGTGGAAGAGAAAGAAAGAAATTTTCCAGAAATAAAAAAAATTAATTATAATAAATGAATTAAATTCTTAAACTCTTGACTGATAATTTTTACATAATTAGAAATATGTAAAACTTTACTTTAACGCTTGAGGATCCCTTTTAAGGAGAAAGCAGTGAACTTACTTTGAATTTAAATTCAATACACAAATAAGTTTAAAAAAATCATTAAAAAAAATAAATAAATTTATTTCAACTTTCAAAAGTTTTACAAATGATTTTGATGTTTTATAGGAATCTTTTTTATAAATCTCTTTGCTAAAAAATTCCACATTACAGAGTATTAGGGCTAACGAGTGTTTTAAGATCTTAACAGATGCAGGTCGTTAGTTTTGTCTATATCTCTTATCCTACTTATATTTATTATATATTTCCTAGTAAATGCGTTTGATAATAGTAAAGGGTATAAAATATATGTAATAATGAATTAAAATGGTTTTGCACTGATATTTATTATGCTCGTTGCTTTTAAAAATATTATTGTGTAAATACAAGATTACAAAATTGCAACATTTTACATGCCACGCCCATCTGGCTTGTGCAGCAATGTGCAAAAATTACGGTGGAAAGGTGGGCAGAAAAAACAATTACAAATTTCTGGCATATTATTTCAATAATATAAAATTACCAAAAAGTAATTGAAAATGTCGAAAAAACAAAGAACAATACGATGGGCCATGAAACAAATACACCAACACATTTCCTTTATCTCGTATGGGCCATGGAATGGGGCAGGCAGGGAAACAGGCAGGAAGGTTAAAAAACAGACGGAGACAGGCATTAAGAGCAACATGAGAAATTAATGGGCATAAGAGCGGAATGCTTTTTAAAAGTGTTAAATAAATAACAAATAGCCATTTGCCGGTGTTGCACATCTGGCCAACCTGTCGCCTCAGCCGCTCCAAGCGGCTTATGCATGGCCACAACTGTAGCATACGGGCCAAATTGGACACCTCGAAGAGCCTTTGTCTCTACCAAGAGAGTGCGAAGTAGAGAAAGGAGGGTAGGAGCCTTTCATACAATAATACATACACGTACATGGTTGTTCTATTTACATTCATATGTAGGTACGTGTACATGGCTATTATGTTTGTATGTATTTGTATTTTCTAATATTTATGCGCATTTTCCTTTTTCATTTTTCATCAATTTGCATGCGCGGTGTTCAAGCTCAAAGCAGAGCGTAACGAAGCACAAAGATATACATAAATAAGTAATTTTTATATTCCATCAAGCTCAACAAAATGCTAGCAAAGAGCAAGAGAAAGAGAGAGAGAGAGTATGTGAAAAATATTTATAAAAATTCCCTTTTGTTTATTCATAATCAGTTTGTGCAACGAAGCAGCATTTCGGGCCGTAGGGGCTATGCTTTCTCCGTTCTCCGATTCAGCCAAACTTCCCCCTTATCAGTCACTCTACCCTTTTTTTTTGCCACTCATAGAGTATTGCATAGCGCTAGGCGCAAGGTTGCCATACTAGTAGAATCTCCCACTCTCTTTCTCTATTCCCTATATGTGTGGGAGTGGCTTTTGTGTAAACCTTATTTGGTATGCATAAACGCATTTTTATGTAAATTGAAAAATATTTCGTAAAAAAAATTTGTTTTTATTTATTTTTCTATGTTTTTTTTTGTTTTACCTTGGTGTTGTTGTTGTAGTTGTTATTTTGTGGCTTGGTGCATGCCACGGTAATTGTTTCGAGGGCATCTCTATTGACCAAACCCTTGCACATGCATCTTGATGCTGCCAACTAAATGAAACAATAAACTCTTTTTTTCCATACATTTTCACATGTATTGATAAACATGTGTGTATGTACATATTTACAATTGATTGCGTGATTAATTAACTGTGACTAAATCTAGATTAAATAAGTTTTATCATCTATGATACCATTTCATGTTCAGTCTTCTTTATCAGTTTACTTGGGATTCATAACCAAAGTTTGTGGGTTATTGGTAAACACAAGAAAATGTTCAGTCTAAATAGTTTTGTCCTGTTAAGTTTTTTTGAACGAACTAAATAACCTTTGGAATAGTTTATTTAGAATATCGAGTATCTTTATAATGTCTTTTTGACATTCTTTCGTTATTAATTATTTACAGACCAACTTTAACTATATATTGTATACTGTGTAATCCCCCTTAGAGTGACTAATGGGTAGTTCTCCTTTCTGAGGGCAAACATAGTATGAACTTTCTGTCCTAGCTAAAATCTAGGACTGTAGGACGATCGCTGCATCATTTCTAACTGCTAGAAAAGTGGTCTTATCAGCATATTTTGAGGCACATTAGTCATGTCGGAAGAATATAATACTGTAGAGCATTTCCTCAGTACTTCCTTGCGGAACTCCAGCGCAAAACGCTCACATAGATGATTGATTGATTTAAATAGTAGATTTTTTATAATAGCAACTGTATTCTAAAATTCCCCCATCATTTACCACGTTTTTGTCTTTTATATATATATATATATATATATTTCATCTTCCTCAAAGTATCATAACGTTTTAATAAACATATATCTGGTTCGCTCCTTACTTGCCCACATACAAATGGCTGGATATTAGAATGCTGACTATGCCAATTGAATTATCAATTGCTTGTTTTTGCTTCAACCATTCGACAAGAAACCATCACCATAGCTACCACACTGTTAAAAGCCACATGAAAATTGCATTTGCATATGGCCAGGCGTATTACCTAACAGTACAGCACAACATGAGCTCCATGCACAAGTACATACAAACACAGACACACGCACACACACACACACAGATACACATAAACAATTCCCCATCTATCGTGTAAGCATAAAGAAATTATGGCTCGATAGTTGCCAAACGAAAGCCAACGATATCGATAATTCAATTTTCTGCATTATTTTTGGCGTTGCAATGATGATGCTCCGCCATTATAAGCTGAATAAATGTATCCTGAGGCGGCCAACCAACGAAAGGCGGGCAAATTTGCATGCCATGCCGTGCCATAAAAGACATGTTGGTTCTTTCTTCTGACTTTGGCTTATACGAATGCACTCGACAAAAATTATTTAACACTTGGAAATCTGAAACTAACTCAATGTTTAAGTTAAGTTTAAGGTAAAGCATTTGGTAAAATGTTTCGATTCGTATTGATATCGTTTAGAGATATTCGAAATTTTCTAGAAGTTTAATCTTTTGTCTTACAGGATGACATATATTCAAACAAATCGAAACCAAAAGGGCTTAAAAAGGTTGTTGAACATAAAATGGGTCCACGACTAGCTTTGGTAGTATTGGTGAAGTTGTTCTTGGTTAATTTTTTCGTTTTTAACCATTTTAATTTAATTTAATTTCAAATAGCAGACTTACAAAATAAAGTTTATATCTTAATATAGTTTCAAAGTGGCTCTCTTTGGTTCAAGTCTCAATCTTTTAGCTAAACTGACATGATTTTTCCCTGAGTGTATTGTATTTCATACTCTTTAATTTTATTGTCTGTTGCTTGGTGGCTTGCTTGGTATGCTCGCTCTGGCCCGTCTATAAATTTCAGTCATACTTTTTTCACTTTTTCTGTTTTGTTCTTGTATTTTCTTCGCCTCGTGTCTTGCTCTTTTAAGGTCGTAAATAGATTTTCTTTGTTATTGTTCACACAAAAAAAAGGCGCAAAAAAGAAGAGAAAATGATTTAAGGAAAATTAGGTTTATGTAAATAATGAAAAAGCGTTAGCTGCAGGCCATAAAGGAGGAAAGGCAAAATATCCATGCATTTCTCATGCCCGTCTCATGTGTGATCAATTTTAGCCAAGCCAAAAGCATATTGAAAATATAATTTAATATTAAAAGTGAAAATCATTTTCTACTTTTTAACGACATTGGAGTATTTACATATGTAACTAACTATATTTATTTGTGTGTGTTTTTTTTTTATTTTATTTAAATTAAAAGCTTTTTATTTATGTGTATTAGCAGTAAATATTTCAACGATTCGCTAATCTTTGTCTATTTCCCGCAGTTTTTCGTTTATCAGCAAAGCAATTAGTTCCAAAAATATTGCAGAGGAAAATAATAAAAAATCCATTTATGCTGTGCATAAATTTCAGTTTTCACTGCATTTGTTTACATATTTTACATTTTCATATATTTTTTTTTTTCCTAAAGGGTATATTGATATTTTGAAAAACGGAAAAACAAAACGAAAGAGTTAACTATCTAGGTTAAGGAGCAAAGAAAAAATAAAATCTATTACTATAATTAGTATTTTCTTCTTTTAAATTTTCTTCATAGTTTTTGTTTAAAGTAAGATAGTTTAAATTCTTCTTTAAAATGGATAAACCTTTGAGTGAAAGGGCATAGAGATTTCCAAAATGACAACATTTTTTTGGTCTTTTTTGCATTTGCATTGTTTTTTTTTTTTTTTTTTTGGCTTTTTTAGTTTTATGCTACTTTTGCATATTTATTATTTATTTTTTTATTTTAGCTGGCAACAATAATTCACACTGACAGCCAATTAATCAGAAAAGGACATTCAATTAAAGTACAAAATGTTGTTCAATGAACAAAAATGAAAAAAAAGAAACATGCAGAAATAAATAAATATGGCCGGCAACAAAATATGTTATTATAAAAATTAATGCAACAACAAACAGATTTTTTTTCATTTTTTTCTGTAATCTATTGAGTTCGATAAGTTCGTCCATGTTGACCGAATTGCATAAATAATGCATCTTTTTTTTTAGATAAACTTTAAATTAACAAAGGTTTCCAACAATGCTGGCAAATACTATGTGATATATGACTATGCGCCAATATAAAAATTTATCTATATATACATACATATGTCTCTGCACTAGTTTAAACATTGATGGGAACAAAAGAGTAGCTTGGCTTTTGTTATGCCAAAGGGCCAACTAATTAACGGCAGATTGCGCCCACAAAAAGTGGGGCGAGGCAAAAAAATATGAAAGCATTGAAATATGTTTATGATTTGCATTAATTTGAAGTGCAAAACATGTTGGGGAAATTGCCACTGGGAAACGATTGTAAAAAGTATCTGTACAGTAAGAAAATCAAATAGCAAAACCAAACAGAATGTAAGAAAAGACATTAAAAAGGAACATGTTTTGTTTATGGACAAAAAACTACCGTCATGAATTGGGTCTCTTTTTAGTGATAACATAAGATACCAAATTTATTAAAAAGAGGAAAAAAAAAACACTCAAAGATTTTGTAAAATACGAAATCAATTAACATGACTAAATAAATGAAAATATTTCTTTTTTGTAGGATTTTCCATACTTTTCTGGAGGATCGGTTGAAAAAATTTAAGAATTTTAAAAATAAATATAATGAATAACATCCCTTATCCTTATATACTTTTTGCTAAACTATTTTATCGTTTATAGTTGTGAAAACTTTATCAGCTTTGCTGCTGTGTCTATGACACATTTGTTTAATCTTATATATTGTACGAATAATAATCTTGCCGTGCAGTTGAATCGCTGGAAAAGTTTTATTTATAGCTCAGAAATATATAAAAATTATGAATTAGTGTTATTAGTATTACTACTTTGTTCTCTTATTCGATGTAATAGCAAACATCTCTATGTGTTAGTCTACAGGGTAAGAGAAGTTAATCTACCCACTCATAATTTACTTATAGGGTATAAGAAGAATTGTGTCAAATGTCAATGACTGAATTTTCCATGGCGTGGCAAATTGTGCGAGTTAATGTAAATGGGTTAAATTAACTTAGACCCGAACAATGAGCATTAAGGGGCATTTGGGTTGATGCAAGTAAATAGCGGAATAGGCTCTACATTAATCAATGTCTCACTTGAGAAATAACTAAACAACATTATGTAATTTCTATTTTTGGACTATCGACTATCTTTTGTCACTTATGTTGAAAGTATTGTAAACAAGTTCACTGATTAGAGTAAAGAAATTTGTGGCTGATAAGAGAGGGCGGCATCAATATATGGCATTTGCACAATGCTAAGTAAGTTCCCTCTGTGTCATAGTTTATGAGTAAATCGAGAAACCAGATACAATAGCTACAAGATACAAATAATTACTATGTATCTACATACGTGTTGCGGCAAGGTCTTTCATAAAAAAAGACTCATTATAAACTGGTTTTGCCCCTTTTTTATACTCTTCTTTTTTTTATTGCTCTACATAAAAATTTGCCAGAAATAGCATATACTCATAAAGTGGAGGGTAAATAGACTTTTGATGATGCCTTGAGAGTTGTTAATTTAGTCAACTGTAAAGGGCATACGAGAGGGAAAACAGGTTGCCAGAACAATGCGTGCTAGTTGCCTTCACAGAAAGTCTCAGAATACTTCCGTCAAAATAGAGATTCTATTTTCTCTTAATGGCCATGGTAGATTGATAAGATTACCCACAGCAACCCTGAGCCATAAAAAGTTTATTACTATAAGACTTAGAAATAGGTAGTATAGGTGATATCTAGCTAATTGTTTACACCTGACTTTGAAATCGATATGCTTAAACTGAAAGTCCGAATTTGGCTATGATTTCATGGCATTTCTGTCACTAAAACATATCATGACAAACTAAAGCTAAAAGTTTGTGAAATTTTCTGCGTTTTTGCTGATAAAGCGAAAAAAAACTGATAAGATAAACTTTGCTGGTTATTTTGTATATCATCAGGTCTACTTGTAGTTTGTTTTTTTATAGTTTTGGAGGGAAGACAAGTTTATGCCGCCGCCCCCCATTTGAAATTGTTCATCGCAACAGCAAAATAAATCAAGTGGAAAATAGAGAGAAATAGAAAGAAGCAAACGCAGAGAGGGAAATAGAAACAGAGAGAGAGAGATAGAGAGAGAGAGGAAGAGGAAAAATCAAATAATAAAACGAAGAGAAAGAGAGAAAGCTTGAAAGAGGCAGCAAGTGAGAGATATGTATATTAAAAGGTAAAGAGCGTGCCAAGAAAATTTCATTTTATTTTCTCATTCTGTTTTATAATTAAACATGTGAGGTTAGGAAACCGATTGAGAAGCACAATTACTCGTACTCGTAAAAGTAATTTTCAAAGGCCTCTTGCAAATGTATATATGTATGCAGGTATATGGGACACTAATTGCATATAAATTATACGCACCTTTGAACCGATTTGATTGCCACACTGGCCGGCCTGTAGATGAACAATTTCCCTCATATTGAATCCAAGTGATAGTCGATAGATCCCTTTGGATATATATGCAAACTATAAATTATACACACAGACACACACACGCACACGCACACAGTTCCACAGAGTTACAGAGAAACGCACGCGGAAACCGAATGTTTGGAGGGTCTATAGAAGCAGCAAAAGAAGCTTTGTCAGCGATCGTCACACTCGCGTTGAGAATCAAACGTGCACTAAAATTGTGGCCCAGCCGCATAACAATTATTGCCCCTCGTTGCCGGGAACTACATATTTCAGAGAGCACCAGCTTCAAGCACAATGGGGAAGAGAGAGAGAGAGAGAGCGTCAAAAGATAGGTGTTTTTGGAGGGATGGTGGAGGGGTCGGAGCCGATTGTTAGTGTCAGCATTAGTAGCGCTTGTGACAATGAACATGAAAAAAAAAAGAGAGAGTCGGAGATTGATAAACTAGAGAGAATGTGGGGCATTGCGAAGCTAATTTTCATTTCTTGTCTGAGCTGCAACGTGAGAGCTAACATAGAAAGAGAGTGGGAGCGAAAGCCCCAAGCACGTGATGTGATAAGCGTGAAGAGCAAAGTCAAACTACAAGTACCTCGATTTTTAGTGTAGAACAGAAAACATACGACATTCGACATATCTACATGGGCAACCCTACAACTCAAAAGATACTTTACGATATTCCCTATCCATTTACACATTTATTTATTGCTATTTTACAATGATTTTTCATGTGAGTGTGTGTTTGTGTGTTAATCACCCAACTCTTTAATGGTTTTCTTAATAAACTTTGCATAGTATAAGACACTCATGTAGATGTCCGGCTTTTTGCTTTCGCCACATTTCCATGTCCATGTGCTGATGCCACACACCTCATCGCGAAAGATCAGGGGTCCACCGGAGTCACCTGTGCAGAGGGTATGTCCATCATAGGCCGAGGCGCATAGAACATTCGGTGGCATTTCTTTGCTCAGTTTTTTTTCACATTCCGCCTTTGAGACAATTGCAACTTGCATAGTTCTTAGTAAATTTAAATGTGCTGATTCATTTTGCTGGCCACTCCAACCATAACCGGCCACGGTGACTCTATCTCTGGGATACAAAGGCACTGAGCAGATTCTAGCATAGCCAATATATTTACTCTTCATTAACAGCTTGGTCTTGGCCACTGCAATATCGGCTATGAATTCGAACTTGCTAAAATCGGGATGAATTTTTAGTTTTAATAGAGAATTCTTTTTATATGTGAGTGGAAACTCTGTTTGTTGCTTTGTTTTACCGGCTATCACATGGAAATTGGCAATTTGTAAATTCTGAAAACAATGGGCAGCTGACATAAAGTGTCGCCCACTCAAAAGGGTTCCCGTACAAATGAGTTTTGTGTTATAGAAGATTTGAACCACAAAACCACCAAGCCTACCATTTGCAGTAACTTTGCCATGCCAAACTCTGGGTTGTATTTTTGGCGGCTTCTCGGATTTGATTTCGAGTTTGTTTGTTTTAACCGAAATCAATAGAATTGAAAATATTAATACAGTTTCTACTATTTGCCGCATTTGATGTGCTTGTCGCTTGAGAAAGTAAAAGATACTGAATTTAGTTGAAAGATTCAAAATATTTTTCCATTTAATTGTGTAGAAAATTAATTCGTTACTCTAAACAAATCTTAGCTAATATTATGTGTAATTATATTGTGGTTTTTAAAACTTACTAGTTTAGCTATTAACTTGTCGTTCGGCCCATGTCATCATTATTTATGCCAAATGCTAAAGTGAAGTCCTTGATTTTAAATCCATGGCCAAAGGATTTTTTTATTACTTATTTTTTCGATGCTGAGATCATGCTAGTGGCGTCGTGTAGTCTTCTTAAAGGCCATGATGGTCTTTGTCTATGTGTGTGTCTCAATTTCTTGAATGTGTGCATGTGTGTGTGCGAAAGAAAATTAACCCCTTTTCCTTTGAGAATTTTCATTGGACTTTTTATGAAATCGCCGCACGTTTTGTTGCCAGTACATTTGCGGTTATGCATACACGCACACTCAGTTACAAACACACACGCATTTGATTGTATGTGTTATCTTAGTGTGTGTGTGTGTGTGTGCCTCTTGCCAAATTGTCGATTTTATTATTTGTGTTTATATGGTTATTCAGCTGTTCTGCATTTTCAAGTGGCTGCCAAAAATTGGGTGGTTAGCGTGGAATATGTTTGAATTTCTGGCCAAAAACATGCGATGCGCGTCTTCAGCCTCATTTCTTATTATAATGTGAAAAATATCCTTTTACAAATTCAAAACGTTGAAATGTGCGATTTCTTTTGTTGCAGATTTTAATGGCATATATGTACAATCATATATATGTACATATATACATATGTAAGTTAACTCATATGACCCGCGAGTATTGTTGTCGAAAAATCACGTTCGCTTTTCCACGGCGGAAGGGGCTAAAGTATTTTCTATGTTCATATCTATATGTAGTTTAGTTTCCAAATATGCTTAGTCAGGATATTTATCAAAAAGATCAAAGAGTGTGGTGAAAAAAGGAGCAATGCTTAGAATTATCTCTGACCATATATTCTTGAGCAGCTTGTCAGGGCAAATCAATGTATTACTTCTCAAACTTAAGAATTCAGAATTTATAATTAAATATTAATACAATAATAGTTATTTAATTTCCCTTCATTTGCATTAAAAACATTTATTTTGTCCAATATTAATTGCTACAGAAAATTTTATTCAAAAACCTGTTTCATAATCTGTTAGAGATCGTTTATAAATTATAGTTTTAATTGAATCTGAAATTGCAAATCCCATTACAAATATATCTATGTACGTAAAGTTGTGGCCACGAATTTATGTCGTTTTGATTTTTAGACTTTAGTTCTGATTTTCTTGTCATCATTCAATGATTTTGACAGAATCAGGCAATGGCATGAGTTGGGGAATCAATGATTGTGGTCAATTGGGTCAGTCTACGAACAGTCAGGGTGATCGTGTGCCTAATATAGTTAAAGTCCCTGACAAAGAAGATCTTTTTATAATGAGGACAGACTAGCTCTTACCAATACAGATTCTTGGGGTTCCAATCGTTATGGCCAATTGGGTATGAATGTACCAGATAAATCAAGCGACTGTAATTATCCAATGCATTTGACTTATATTGATGGTATTCCCATAGCCGCGATTGCATGTGGGAGCAATCATTGCTTCCTGATCTTCAAATCGAGGGCTTTATATGGCTGAGGACGCATTAATTGCGGTCAACTAGGACTCAATGATGAATCAGATCGTGGCTATCCTGCTGCAGGGTGTTTGATATGTGGCATGGGGCTATAAAGGTGGCCAATTCACTTGTGGCTCTGCTACCAATGGCCATTTAGTGCCATAATTCCCTGTCGAATTAGCCCCACTCAAGGTAAAAAAGCTATACACCTGAAGATGAAGCGGTAAGTAGTTCTTAGTCATGTCTAAATTATAATAAATTAAATCAATATTATTCATCATTTTCAGATCAATTGATTTTAGACCCTTTTCACGATCTATCGGAAGCAGAGAAAAAAAGCTTCTATTCTACAATATACCCAGGGATTTGGCCTCGTTTAAAGCAATTATTAGTATTAGTAATTAAGTTTGACTATTAATCATAAACGGCTTTCGTTTTACTTGATTATTGCCATAAAAGGTTTTTGCAGTTATTTTAACTATTACCAATCTGGACAAAGCTTGAAAATTTTCTTTAAATAACACCAACTATCAATTCAGACTGGTCATAATTTATTTTTTTTTTTTTTTGCCATACACATATGTATTTGCATTTGGAAAATTCATTTTGATTGCTTATTCTGCTTTTTACAAAAAAACAACAACATCGACGATGAGAAAATTTCAACAGTAGAATTTCAGAATGGCAGCGTTGCTCTTATTAGTTTAGTTTTTGAAATTAAACGTATTTGCATGTCAGACTGTCTGTCACTCACATGAATGTTGTCGAGAAAAAAAAAAAACATTAAAAACATAAAAAAAATGTCCAACATAGAAATATTTGTGTATATGGATGCAGTTTTTGTTTTTTATATCCTTGCAAATGGCAATATTCCTTTTTGGTCAAAAGTTTTGCCACACACACAAGAGTCTATATTATAAACAACTTGAGTTAGCTTCAAAGTTTTAATGAAAAATGTAAACAAATGGATAAGTTTATATGTCATGAAATTTAAGATTAATCAACAAAATTATTCAATTTTTTTTTAAATAATGAAATGTTCTTCTATATAAACTTCTGTGGTTCATTTACAATTAAATTTGATAACTTTTCATCGGTTGGTGAGTGTATAGATAATTCGTTATGATGCTATTCTAGTTCTCTCTTTCTCTGTGTGTATTTTTGTAGGAGTTTGCAAATGTTATAATATTGTTGCTTTATGCCTTTGGTGTCTTTTGTAGCTGCAATTGCAAAGTGTACAATTTAATTGCTTTTCGGTTATTCTACGGGCCGTACAAACACATGCATAATATATACTTACATACATGTAGGTACACATACATACATACATATACATGGCTAAACTAGTTGTCGCCTGGCATCCTAACTACATTTGTACACACATTGCCTAAGAAAGAAAATCAAGTTTGGAATGGAATATATGTACATACATATTTAGGGATAGTTTCGTTTTTATATTTGGTACAATATTTTGCTTTTAAGCGTAAGCCAGCAGCGTTGTATTGTCTCGTTTCAACTCTTACCGCCCTTGCCAAAAGACCTAAGACCAAACTCATAGCCAGCTAAACCAAACGGAAACCGTTGCCATGTTGGTTAGTTGCCTGCCATCGAAATTCCGGATTTAACAGCAAAGTAACCAAAATGCAATTGTTTTGCAATTGGCATTTTGACCACATTCTGACACCCGGCCAATGGCAATACCAATACGGCTAGCGAGTGTCAACAGCAGCCACTGTAAATTGGCAAAAACTATATGCACACACACACACATATGTAAATCTATTCTATAACTATGTATATATATATATATATCGATATGGTTTGCGTAATTTATTTAGCATTTCAAATGTTTTTCCATTGAATGAGAGGAAAGCATTAGGCACAGGACATTTCTGTTGATAAATGCAGAAAAATCCTTAATTGAAAATGAATTTGGTTTTTTTTTTTGGTGAAATGTGTGTGCGAGTGTTTGTGTGTGTTATGTGGGGGGTTGCGGAGTAGAGACTTTCCACTGAAAATTTTATTGTTGCTGCTAGTGCTTTTCTCTGCTTTTCTATTTTTTTTTTTTTTTCGAACTACTAATTCGAATAGTTTTGTGTTTTATCTGCCTGTATGATGTTGCATGAAGCAGTGGACATGGCATGTAGGGAAGGACATGTGAGTTTTGGGGCCCAAGCCGACATTTGCATATTTCGCCAGGGCGGCCAATGGATTTCAAGTATCGTAGTGTTATCCTTTTTGCCACAGCTGCAGCAGCATTTTGTTTACTTAGTGTCGCCGAATCTGACCATGATGACCAAAAAACCAATCCCCTTTCTCCCCCCACACACACACACACACACGATACCCGTATATATATCGGGATTTGCCTTTGTTGTGTCTATTCCTATTTTTGATGAACGTGTAGTAAGTGAAATTGCAACTGCACTCGTATATATACGCTTCTGTATCTGGATAGAAGAGATACACATAGATGAATGGTTGATGGTCAGGCTAAAGCTATATTTGCCATCATGCATGCAAATTGCACTAATGAGCGAGACAAATTTTGCATAGACAAACGAATGACCAACTGGACTAAAGTTTCAGATGAAATCCCAGATGTCTGAGAGAAATACAGAGAGACAAACCCTTGCAACGTTGTCCATTTATGATACAGGGAAGGGAAAAAAAGAAAAACCCCCCAAAATGAGGTCACAATACAAAGTACCAAAGGAAAAAAAAATAGGAATAAAAAATAAAAAAAAAAAACCACAAACTTGCCTTACAGCAAAGTAGAGCTGGAGGTCAGTTTTCACGCACGGTCGCTTCGTTCACGGAACTGTGACAGTTTTTGTCGCCACTCCTGCAAATGTAGCTGACCCCTTGTCCCCATCCTCAGCCCCATCCTGGTCGTGGCCGTGGTCCTGGTTCCGCTGCTGCTTCTGCCATTTTTGCTCATTAGAGTAAATGCACTTAATTAGAACCCATGGTGGATTGTATATAGGGTAAGGAAAACCAACTCTTGCAGCTATGATTATGCTGTGTGTTAATAACAAAGATGGAACGAGAAAAAAACGAAACAGAAACAATGCAGTTGACACTTAAAATTAGTGCAAATAAATAAAAGGCTAAACGAAATGCGACAAATGGTTGGTGAAAATGGGCAAAAATGGCTTACAAACTTGCCCTTTTTTTTATGTGGCCAGTAATTTGTGTGTACGTATACATCTCTCTCTCTGTGTGCGTGTGTGTGTGTGTGTGTTTTGGTATTTGCATTTTCCCAGCGGTTGTTTGGCATCATTAGCGCTAAGTTTCAATGTGGTTGAGTAGATAAAACTTGATTGCAGTTTGTTTCTTTGTTTTTTTTTTTTCTGTTTGTTTTTATACCCTTTCACAAAAAGCGTTTAAACATTTTTTTCACCAGCCAACTACTCTTTTTTATGTTGAATTTAAGTTAATTGATTGTTCTGTCTAGAATTAGAATCACTTATTTCTACTTTCAAAACTCAATATTTTAATCTCTCAAAAGTACATCTGAGTTTTAACTAACTCATCTTTCTAACTGTTAAAAAATATTGTTCCTCTTATTTATTCACCTACTCTCTCACCATCCTCTCTCTGTCACTGTATAAAATACTAACATACAACTATTAAGTCTTTTTTTAATATTATTTGATTATTATTAATTATTTAAACATTCTTACAAATCGATCTAACTGTGTTGGGAATTTATTGAATTCATTTTATTCTTTTCTAAAAGTTTTTAAGGTTTCACTTTATTATTGCAACGAACTCACTCCCACTCATACTAATGTATTACTGTTCTCGTATGCTAACTAGTGCCAGAGAGATGGAGAGGTCAGTTCTTTGAGAGAGCGACGCCATCTTTCGTTAGCAGCTGCTGCCGAATTACTAAGTGGCAAAGAGAGAAAGAGTGTATGATCCCAACACAGATAGAGAGCGAAAAAGTGGAAGAGGGAGAGAGTGATATTGCACTTTCTACCGCTGTCACTGTCACTGAGCGTATATAAGAAGCTGCAGCTGAGGGGGCGCGCTTCAGTTCTTGGGAAAGCCTCCCCCCGATAGGTTGTCGGCGTCCTCATTTTATGCGGGCAAACAAGTATTTGTAAACTGATCGTGGAAATATTGGAAAGGTAATTAACTGTTAATAAACCAATATTTTATTATTCCTCCATCCTAATCCATTTACATCGTCTCTTTAGATGACTATTCAGTTAACGAAATACATACATATGTGAAATATTTGGAGGCAGTTTACAATCGGGAAATATGCTTTGAAAATAAAATATTTCAAAGAATATTTTTGGTAAGTTGACTCAAAGGAAATAAACATATTATTAAAACTTTTGCCATTTTCAGATTAAAAGAGTTTCTAAAACCTTGTGAAATATTTAAGCATAATGGAATGTTAAAAATAAAAAAAAGAATATCAACAAAAGACCCGTTGTTCATAAATCCAAAAATTAAAATTGGTTTGCCCAATTCTTCTTAATAATAACCAAACTCAGTTAACAAAGTGAATTGTAAGCGTATACACCACGTGTCATAGTGCCTTTTCTGTGGTTTTTTAGTGCAGTCATTAAAATTCATTAGTATTTATTAGTGGGCCAAGACGATAGCATGGTTGGAAGTGATCACAGCAGGAACACTCACCAGAAGGAAGGAATTGGATCGGCAAATAAATAGCAAAAAAGAAATGTCCTACAACTTGTATTCGGCAGCAGCAGCAGCTTGGAGCCATTTCATAAAAAAAGTGGGGGGGGAGGGGGAATGTTTGACTTTTGCTTTGTCGTTTAATTAAGTGAAAAATTGCTTTTCTTTGTGTAGATAAATTTATAGACAGAGTTATATACATATAAACGTGTATATATAGTTTACTGCAGCTTTGCTGTCAGTTGGTAGTTTTTGAAGGCCTAAGGCCAAATGAGACATCCAGGCAGCCATTTGCTTGCTTTTAGCTTATTAGATGAGATGTTTTCTCTCTCTCTCTCTCTCTCTGTCTTCCTCAGAGCAGCGTCTCTTTGATAATGCAATATTTATTAAAGTGAAAATAAAACTTGTTGTTACTTACAGTACTTAAATATTCTCTTTCACCTACCTTAGTGTGGAATTTTTTTCTTCAGTGTGTGACAGAGAGAGGCAGGGAGTCAGGGGGATACACACACACACTTGCTTTAAGCTTAGACCTTGCCCAGCCTGCTTCCCACTTCTGCTGCCACCACACAGTGCGGTAGGCGTCTACAAGTTGTTGTAATCCGTCGCATATCTCCATTAAATATTCGCAATGTAAATACATAAATACTTAAGTAAGACGCTTAACCAACACATACGCACTTGTACTCACACACGCTTTCGCAACACTCACTCACAGGGATGCCATTGCTTTTGCCTTTGTATTTTCATCACCACCCCCGCTTAGCTTAGGCTTTCTCACTGTCTACTCCCAGCTCCAACGCCCTTGTCTCTCTCTCTCTCTCTCTCTCTCTCTTTCTTGGTAATCGTACCATAGTTGTTTGTATTCGTATCTACTTAGCATTAGTCCGTGTACACGGGCTTTGTATTAATTTAACTGAACAGCCATGGAGATTCCTTGGTTAAGTCCTGCTCCTACCCCAACACAAGCCCTCAATCTTAACCTCTGCCCCTTGCACTCCATCGGCTTCATTCCATTACATTCTGCTCTGTTCTGTTTGCTGCAGCGTTAAGTAGGTGAGTGAAATTTTGAGCTCATTGAGGGCAACCAACACACATTAGACAATAATTAAATTCAAGCCAGTCAAGGAGTTTGTCTATTTGTGTGTGAGTGGGTGGATTTTGGTTTTCGTCTTGATTAAACATGAGCATCGGTTCAAAATGATTGCAGTCGCTCAAAAATTAATGCCAAGAAATTAAATATTCACATAACTACTACAATATTTAATCACTACTAACTAATAACAATTAAGAAAATAAATATTCGCAATGGTGACTTCTAAAGACATCGATAGACTTGCTTTCAAAAGTTAATTGACATCATCTAAATTAAATTGTGGTTGTTATTGTTTTTGAACACCTTAAATTAGTTTTGTTTGTTTCATCAGCCGTTGAGGCATGAAAAACTGTTTCGGAGCTAAAGGAATGACTCATTTTTGTAGTCTGCTTACAGGGGAAATACCCAAGGAGATGACTGTCGATCTAGATAAGTGATATATTTATAAATGGAATAAAATTAGTAGATATTTATCTTAATAAAACAATTGATTTTTGACTATTCTAAACATGTTCAAATATGTATATTAATAAATTTAATATTCTGTCAGACGAAATAATTAATAATTTAGTTAAAGCAGGTTTCTTTTTAAATATATTTTGTTCCTTTGGTAGGAACTATCTTGAGAAATTCCGGAAGCATTTTCGTTCTTTAAATCGTTAGCTTTTATCGATGAAATTTATGCACCTCCATAAAGGTTTGATAATATCTAAAATCCACTTAGATGCAACACAAATTTTTAATTTAATGCTTTTCTATTTGTTTCGTAAGTTAAGTTCTAAATACATAGGTTTTTTTTTTTTTTTGGTAATTTCCGCTACATTTCCCCCACACACATACACATATACTCTCACCTATGACATATACAAATTGCGTCAGTGTAACTTCTCATTTGGGCCATTTATTTTGCTGCTCGTTTTTCGCTATTTACGTTTTATTTTCACTCTTTTCTCTTTTTTTAACTACTTTGCCCAAGCGCCATTGCTGCTGCTGCCTCTTTTGCTTTTCTTGGTTCTTTTTCCTTTTTGCGAATTTTTCGGTGCATAAATTAAAATGCAAATCCTCCGCATGGAAAATCCCCTGTAATTAACATACATTAGCACGAGGAAATGCAAAATTTTTCTTTCCAATTTCGTGTTTTTTTTTTTTGTTTTCTTGCACCGTTCTTCTTTCGTGTATGTAGGTATGTATTCGTTAATTTCTGGACAATGACAGTTGGGCCACTGTGGCTGAGAGAAGGGCGCCCTAATATGAAAATACATTGGCCGACCGTCTAGGAGAGTTCAGAATCCTGCGGCCCTTTCGGCCCTCATGCATATGCAGCTTTTGCAGTTGTTGTTGTCCTCGCTGTTGTCCAGGCATAAAATTCTCATACATATAAAAACCTGCCAGAGAAAAATAGAAACAGAGAGAGAGAGAGAGACAGGAGACACACATACTCACATTTACGTAATCAACATAAGGTCCGTGTAAATTACACGAAACATTTTTACTCATTTTGGGCCCAAACTTAGAGCCTGAATTTGGTTGACTTACAGTTTCGACATTAAGAATACACTTTCTTCTAGATACCATCAATAACTTATAAGGTTTGCCACCTAACTAATTGAAAATGAAGAGAAATTGAATATGTACTTGCTTCATAGAATCATAGAATTATCTTCTAAACCACTTTCAATGGATGATTAGACGTTTTTAGATCTCACACTTGCAATGAAAATTGTTTAAGCCATAGGAATTTGATTATGTTGAGTTTCCGTAACGATATATCAACCAAAAAAAAAAAAAAACAAAAATGAAAAAAAAGTATTGCTTTTGTAAGAGTATATAAACTTTGACATGGCAATGTTAACTTGCAAGCATTTTTTTGGTGTGTTAATTTTCAGTTTTCTGTGCTGTGTTTTTTTTTTGTGCTTGAAATTTTTCCACATGAAAAATTATTTGATTTATTTCCACTTGGACACACTGGCACTGCAATAAATCTTCGTTCAATATGCCAGAATCGCACAGCAGGCCGCATGAGGATGAGGAGGAAGACATGGAGATGGCTGAAAGACAAGAAGGACAAGGAGATGGCAAGAAGAAGGCCTGATATGAAAGTACATATGTATGTATGTATGTATGGGTTATATATACAAATGGCCAAGGGCATGCGAAGCTGCTCCCATATGCGTGTGCGTACGCAGTTGAAAACTAAAATTTTATTTAGTGTTTAGTGCGCCTCTTTTGACAGCTGCAACTGCATCAGCCGCAGCAGCAGAGGGCAGCAGCAGCAACAACAACAGCAATTGCAAAACTTCTGGACAAGAATTTTTGTGTGTTTGTGTGTGTGTAGCAATTGGGGTAAGCTCTGACCACAGAATTCTCTTGTAAACTTGTGAAAATTTCTCTCTCTTAAAAAATATTGTGTAACAGCAACAAAATTCGATGGTCAGTTGGACAGACACAAGGAGTTATGCCTCTATGGCTGCGGTTGCGACTCCGACTGCAACATTGCTCCTGCTGCTGGCGACACCAGAAGCTGCCCCAGACGTGGTGGCAGGTCTATAAAATGAAACTTTATTATATACAGACATGGGGACGCAACCATTATGCAATGTAATTGAATTGTTTCAAGCTTCCTTCCGGCAAAGGGAAAAAGGGATGTACAAAGGGATGCAGAGAATGAAAGAGACAGATATAGTCTTTGCAAGTCCTTCACACATGCCGCACACTCTAAAGTGGTCCACTTGTCTTCATTTCGCCTTTAACCGAAAAATTTGCCTATGAGCTGCAAGTTGCCAACCTCTCTTCGTCCTTCGTTTCCTTCCTTGGCCATGGCAATTTAATGAAATTTTATTATTATGAACATGCCCATTAAAGTTTATTATACGACCAAGTCTTGAATATCCTTATGGCTATTTGTTTACTGGGGGTAAAAATTGTGTTCTACACTTCGTATTTGTTTCAGGTTAACCGCCAAAAGTTAGTGCATAGCTTAAGGCGTTGAATCGGGGGCGAGCATTAAAAGAATAGTCGAGAATCATTTGACCGTGCCGCTCAAAGGAATTTCCACCATGAGCATCCCTTTGCCCTCTCTTGGCAAAGGACTCTCGCACTGAGTCCTTTTTCTTTCTGCTGGCCATGGCCGCTTTTGAAGTGGGTTTTTTTGCACATGGCACAACAAAGGGCGTTGGACCATTAAAATAAATACAAATTAAAATATTTTGCCCCAATGTCTGTCTGACTGTCTGTCCGTCTACATGTGTGTGTTTGTGCTTATAAAGGAAGTTTTTCGACCAAAAATTGTTTGAGTGAAATTGCTTGGAAATGTATTCTTTGGCATGAGGACATAATTAAAACTTTGCATGCAAAAAGGTGAATATTTGTACAATTCTCATGAAATGCCATAGATAGATCTATGCTTCTCAAAGACAAAAAGAAAATTATTTGAACAGCTTGTTAGTCTCAAGAATTTGGTTTCTTGTGTCGTTTGAATTAGTTTTTATTAGTTAATACAATGAAAAAATCATTTACTTAGTGCATTTTACAAAAATCAAACGGCAGAAAAATCTTAAGATTAATCAAACTAACTGGTTTATTATTATTTAACTTGATTCTCTCTCCAAAGAATTGCCAAGAGTCTAACTTATTTTGCCATTAATATAAATAACCTTACTTGACTTGATGTCACTTGACTTAATCCTGAATTAGTATAAAACAATTTGTTGTTGCCTTTTTTTAGAAAAAACCAAGGCGAGGTAAATAAATTTAAATATTTAAATTCGATATATTTAAATATTCAAAATTTTTAAATATTTCTATATACAGTTGTGGTCAATTATTATTTGTTTTTTTATCTTTGAATTTTATTTTCTCGGCTCCAAAGTAGTTTAATTAATCAATTTTATTTAGTAAATTGTTGTTTATCATATTTAGATAATGACCCGTAAATTTTGTCGTACCAGTTTCCCCCCATTTTTTACCAGGTGCATTTGAACAAAAAGACCCAATTCACACTGGCCAATAGTTCAGCACATTCTTTCTAAAATCTTTAAAATTATAGTTAGACATATGTAATCTTTTACAAAGTTGTATAACTAGGAAATCTTAATTCAACTGATTACTAAAATTTCTCGAAATTTTTGGTTTTTTTTTTATGAAATTCTTGATTTTTTGGCCAGATGCCATTTTATGATACTAATTTATACTAAAGTCCTTTTTTTCTTTAACAAAGAATACATTTTTTATAAAATCCAATAAAAATTAGATACTAAACATCCTCCATCTCATTCTTTTACATGCGTACGAACCGCCTAATAGGTAAAAGGTCAGATTCAAAATTCAAAGATAAAAACAAAAACGTGCTAACCTATATACTGAGCAATTTATACTTTGAGGCCCAAACTTTTCGAAGACAGGTTATTTAATTTCAAGATAAAGAATTAAAATTGATTTCTAAGAAAGATGTCATACTAAATGTAAAAGGTTAATTTAATTAAAAAATTTGAAAATAACAGAAATAGTAGCTAAAAACTTCTAAAATTGATTATTTGTCTTTGATATTAGTGCAATATTTCAGGGTAGATGCAATAAATTTAACATTCTTTTAATGTTTTACATATTTATAAATTCCGTAAAATAATTAAAGAAAATATTTACATATGTATGTCTATAATTTCGCATATTGGCAAAAGGTAAATCCCTTTGATACATCATTCATGCGATTAACTTGTTTCGATCTCCATCAAAACCAATGAGAGAAAAGTATAAATTACTGTTTTAATTTCACGCTTAAGTTGACATTTAATGCTCTTGTATGGATTTTTTTTGGATTGTTATTTGAATTTCAACTGATTGGGGAGAATAAATGATAACTTGACTTATTACTATATACCATATCTATGTTTCCATGTAGCCGTGTTTGTTGCTTATCAAATTAACAAAAGTTTAACAACTCCTGACATAATGATTTTGCGATGAGCTGCCAATGTGGTGGGGAAAAAAACTACATAATGAGAAATTGTACAAGCCACTTTAATGGCCACAAAAACACATTCTCAGACAATGATTACAAGCTGGCCCCACACCCACACACAGCCACACACATACTCTTACACACTGAAGGCCAATTCCTGTGAAGTATGGGAGAAAGAGCTGGAAAATATTCAAACCTGTGCCGCCTGAATGCTCCCCCAATGTGCTGAAGCCAGCGGGGTTGGCTTGGGCAGGATAACGTTTCTTCATTTTGGCCACGACACGGTACGGCACGTCTCTGAAGTTGAGTTGAGTTTCATTTTGCCTTTTGTTGCGCTCGACTTGAGCACAAATACCGGAAATTGTTGTCAAGATAATTATTGTTATTTGTTTTTCAACAGAGGTACACAAATAAAGCAAAGCAGCAACAAGGAGTAGCTAACATTGCGACGCCTTGTCCTTGCTATTATATACCCTCATTTGCTACGGGTATGTCATGTTTATCAATCTGGCCAAAATCACTCTATAGAGAGAGAGAGATAGAGAGAAAACAAAAAACATGTGCTGGAAAACTGAAGAAAACTCGGCTGCTTACCAAGGCTAGTGGGAGAGGTTGGAAAGGTGACTATAGCATGGCATTTCATCATACGTATCCTTGGCCAGGGCCATCATATAATTTGCGGTTCTTTGGCAATACATAGTGGTTGGTGGTAGATGGCAGCCATCTTTGGCAGCCAACTGCTATTGGCATCAAAAACTTGAAAAGTTTATGAACAAAGTAGAATATACTTGCAGGCATCTACCATCTTGGTGTACTCCACAATCTCTCAGTTTCAGTTTCAGTTTTTGGTTTTGGCCAACTGATTAAAATTTGAGCGCTTGATTGATTCTGATTCTGATGGGACAGAGCGCAGGCAAACGACAGCAAAGAGAAGGGCAATTTCATAACTAAAGTAAAAATATTTACCTTTTGTGAACTTGAGCATGATGCACTTTAGCTCTTACCTTTACCTACCTGGCCAGTATAGAAGACCGTGGCGGAGGCGGGGGCCGGGGGCATTGGTGGCAAGTGTAGAGCAAGTTTCGAGTGCCGGGGCTGAAAGTGCTTCACAACTTGTTATTGTTTTCGTCAATCACAAAAGACCATATCATGTGAGCGGGCGTGTGTGTGTGTGTGTGTGTGTGTGTGTCTCCTTACTCAATTGGCACTTGACATTTGAACTGCAGCTGTCAAAGAGATATCAGACATTGCATTCGCCTAGCATAGGAAGAGTGGCTTTACATTGTATACGTAAAACGAGCTCAGGCCAACCCAACACGACTTTTTTTTACGACTTTTAATTAACCTTCCGTTTACGGCATGTAACTATAACATATGGGCATGGATACCAGCACGAAAATCAAGATTGCCACACCAAAAAGGATGGCAAAATAAAACTTTAGTAATTAGCAGAAAGGAGTTAACTGATTTTACACAAGGAGAGCGCAACACTAACTGCAAATGAAGCACAACCATCCAACAATAACAGCAACAACAACATCATCCCAAAGGTAATGAGGTGGAAAAAAAAATATCTCATTTTCTCGTCCCCGCAAAAGTCACAAGCCCGTAACAAAAAGTATTTAGCGCATTGCAGAGAATCTGGCCGACACACACTACAAAGTCTAGATGAAAATATAAAATGGAATTAAATTAATTACAAACATTATCGCCCAATGCACACCTGCTCTTGGCCCAGTTGGGCCAGCTTAGCCACAACCCATTCCCAGTTAGTGGATGAAGTCAGATAATTTTTAGCTTCATTAGCAAGAGTCTGGAGTCTTGAAAATCTAGTTAATTTGCTGCCAAAATGAGTTGCTTTGCTGTTCTTGTCACTGAATTAAGTTCTAAGAAAAATAAGTGAAATATCTCTTTATTTGATTTTGTAAAATTTATGATTTGTTATGGCATAAAAATAATTGAATCGATGCTTGATTAATATTCGAGTGGATATAGATACAATGTTCCAGCTTAAAAAGGGGATTAAAGGGCTTAAAACTTATAATATTTAAGAAACTAATTAATAAGTAAATAATTTAGTGGATTTACAATTTAAAATATACAAATAACGTATTTAGGATTCTCTTTTACTTTTAGCATCCTTATAAGAAAGAAATTTTCTATTTTTAAACTCAAAAATTGTTTTCAAATAAAAGGCTCTATATTATTTATTAACTCAAGAGATGACCCCTCAAGGTAAATTTAATGAAAGAGCCTCTGCTTTTGATTTTCAAACTTATTTTGCTAGTCTGTCAGTTTGCATATGGGTTTTCTCTTATTTTGAGTAAATAAGAAAAATTTTATATATGAAATGTTTTATGCAAAAAGAAAAATAAAATTTATTTGAAATGTCAGATTGAATGACATTATGGTGTAGAGGGGGAAATAAACATTTTGCAGTATATATCAATAGAAATATAAAGATTTACACACACACACACCCGCACACACACAGATACACCATATATACAGTGATGGTAAAATTATTATTTGTTGTTTAATTAAAACTGCAGTTGGCATTGAAAAATGCATGGAAGTCGACTAGCCGTAAGCCAAAATCTATGGCTTTCAGTAAATTTGAAAGTCATGTTAGTCAAGATACAAATACAGATACAGAGAATGAGATAGAGATACAGATGGAAAAGCAAGTTGGGATTGAGATGAAGCGAGAGCAAGAAAGAAAGACAAAGAGCAAAGGACAAAAAGCCGAAAATTAAACAAACATTTGCTATTGGGCATGGCATCTTTTTTGCATAAGAGTTGTAAATAAATATTTATGACCAAGAGCAAAAGCACTAGCAATGAAATTAATCGCATGCATGTAAAAGACAATTGTAATTTACAAATAATAAATATTAGATGGGGCTAGCCGCAAGGCGAATCCATAGTCAAAATCAAGTCTCTGTGCCTTCGGTTAGTCCAGCACTAATTACGAGTTACATTATGCATAAACAATGCCCCACATGTGGCATAAATCAAGTGAGTTGGTGTGTGTGTGTGTGTATTGGAGCACAAGTTAAAAGTTGTATTTTCATTTGTTGCCATTGCTTCTACTCCTGCTCCTGCTCCTTCTTCTTCTACTGTTGGTGCTGCATTTGTTGGTCGTGTGTTTGCGATTAATTAAGTTGAAAATAGCAACACGCAAAAGCACTCTTAGCCTCTGGTAGTGCCTGGTGTCGATATAGTTTGTTGTTGCTGGGTAAGGTTCGCGGGGCGGGGTATTGCCTATTTTTAGGCTCCAGCGCCTGCATGATAAACAGCGAAAAAAAGCAATTAAAATGCTGCATTCGCAAATAAGTAAAATGTGAGGTGGCCGACTAATGGCTAGCCAAACATTTACAGCTTGTTTCGTCGACGAGGACGAAATGTGTTAAACGACAGCCACGCCCTCAAAATGGCATGCAAAGTACATGGCGTATGCGCAATGTAATATATGTATTGTACCTTAAGCTCACGCCTACACTTGTCCACATCAAAGAAAAACAGAACAATTTTTATCAAATTATTATGGCTTTTAAAGTACATTTTCTATAGCATACTCATGGGGGTAAAAGAAAATGTTCCTCTTATGCAAAAATGTTTCACCAAATATAACGAAATTTATTACTTTGAATATTTTTATTGTGAAAAAAACTTTTTAGTATATTTTTAAATACTTTTGTTATCAAGAAACTTCTGTTTTTAAATTAAGCATGCTTTAAAAAAAAATCATAGATTGACATAACTAAGCAGAGTAGTAAACAATAATCTCTTAAATGTATAAAATTGTTTATTTTTTCAAAATTAAAGTTATTATAAAGGAGAAAATAAAGTACAACTATTCTTATTACATTTTTAAGATAAAAGTACACAAAAATAAACGAGAACACATTTCAGAAGAAAAAAAGAATTTCTTTTTTTGTATATAAAGTTCTTAAGCTAGTTAATTAATTATTTTCCATACTGTGAAAATTGAGAATGTTTGTAAGTTTTTAACGAAAAGACATGCAAAGTTACCCATTTAATCAAAAAAAGAAAATTTATGAATCTGAAAAATTATAACAAAACGTAATCGAATGGATTTCAAAACGAAAAATAAAATTTTCTTTTACCTTTGAACACAAAAATGTGTTTACAAGTGTATATACAGATATATATAAAAACGCATACATACATAGACGTTGGGTACTAACTCTCATGTATGTATGCATGAATATTTAAAACATTTTTGCACGCACTCAGTCACAGAAGGTAAATACGGCAATTTTAATTACCGAGTAATTAGCGACACGGCATGGCCAAACCAAGCGAAGCCGAAACAAGCCAAGCCAAATCGGCAGCTCTGAATGCAGTGAAAGAAAGGCGTGTTGTAAAAATTACACGACAATGAATTCAAATCAAACAATGTCTACTCAAATCAACACAAACCAAAACAAAAAAAAAAAATTGGCGACATTATGTGGGCATAGCAAGCAACGACTGCAGACAAATAGTCAAACAAAAGAAATGAAAAGGAGTCTGAACTTTGAAAACGCACAAAATTAAAGCCGCGAAGTAAAAGCCAGTTGATGAAATACTTCAAACTTTGAAAACCGATCACAAAATACACTTTTATCACAAAGAACAAAATCTTTGTCATTTGATATTCTATATAAGAACAAGTCAGGCTCAAATAATAAACTTTTCTCAAAAATATACTTGTTTTTAATACAATTTTTTATTGGTATTAGTATTTATTTTTTAAATATCCTTTATTCTTCCATAGGAGAACAAGTAAATTTCTAAGACTAAAGCCAATATCAAATAATTTCCCGTTTTGAGTTTTCATAGTTGGCTTCTTAGCAAACAAGCCACAACAGAGAGTAACATATAGGCAGTGAGAGACTTAGAGATAGAGAGAGAGAGAGAGAGAGAGTCAGTGAATGCAGAGGAGGGAATAAGGAAAAATACAATGAAAGTGACATCAACAATCATGGCAAGGACGACGCCACTGTTGAGCCTGCTCATCCGGCAAACAAAGCATGCTTAGCTCAGAGCGCACTTCCACCTCCTTATTCCATTTGGCTGCCCCTTCCGTCTCCATCTCCCCACCCCTATTCCAGTTCTCATCCCATCGCATGGGGGCGTCGCATCGCTTCGGTGGCGTCACGACAATCTTTTGAATCTGGAGTACTTTGGCATGTCATTCGCATTTTAAAGAAGCTAAGCTTCAGCTTCAGTGATAAGCAGCGAAATTAGATTGAATAAAGGTGCACCAGCAGCAGCAGCAGCAGCAGCAGCAGCACTAGAAACATCAGGGTTGGAGGGCTAACAAGCATTTCGCTCTTCGACTGAGACTGGGTTAGCAAAGTGGAGGAGTGTGGCGATGTCTAGTGAGTGAGGGTTGAGGGTCGAGGGTTGCGTTGCTTCTTCACTTATTTCAATTATTTTGCTTTGTTGCTGTGCTTTAAATATTTATCAATCAGAGAAAGTTTGTTAACTTTTCCCCAGGCCCAGGCAAAACAGACTGGCTGACTGGCTGCTCTCCTGCTGGCAGCTGAAAGGACTCACCCAGTGAGTGAGCCCTTATTCATTTCCTGTTTCCATGTTTTACCTAAAAATTGCAGCTTGTGCTTCCAATTTGCGTTCATGACTGCGTGCGTGATCCTTGCCAGCCAGCCAGCCATCCAGCCAGCCATCCAGCCAGCCATGTTTCCACCAGTTATGGCAATGTATGTATCCGCAATGTGTACAGTAAATCAGCCTATCTACGCGTTGGCGTTGCCAACATTTTGAAGCTATGCTGGAAATGCTGGGCTTATTTTTTGTGCCCCCCTTAAATTTTCGGTTTGGCCCTTCCGTTGTTCTGTGTTTTGTGTGCGGGCGGCTTAGTTGTCAGCGCTGTGGCCTTGACTAAGCCACCGCCATTGCAGAGTTAAAGGGGGTGGGGGAAACGAACTCAAGGGTAAAGGAACACAGGGCACATTGAAAAACTTCATTTGCCACTCATTAATAAATTTATGTGGCTGCCAACAACGACGACTACGATGTCGACAAAGACTTGCTCGTTGTTGTTGTTGGTTGGTTTATTAGCCATATGAAATATTATGCTTTGCATTCACCCCATAGGGCAGCTTACATCGCTTTTGCACCCTGCGGTGGTTTTTATTCTCTTTGGTTTTTTTCTTTCGAGTTTATATATTGCATATCTTATAGCCCATCACACGTCCATAATGAAGCTACAGGTGGGTGGGTATTTCGACTTTATACAGGATCCCAAAGTTAGATTATAGAAAAATGTTAGACTTGCTTATGAATTAAAGTATTTACCCAATCGTCTTCAAGTCTTTTTAACTATAGCCATATAACATAGCGAAATGTTTGTAGAGACTTTCAAATTCACCAACATCAATATGGTATTCAATTGCCTATTTGTAGCCAAGTAAACATTATAGATAAAATATTTGCATGTTGAAACAAAAAATAACAATTTTTCAATTTCTGCGGTGTGTAAAACTTAATTTAAGACATTTAAAAAAGATAGAAAGAGACCAGCTAAGGATACCATAACTAGTCCTTAAAATGCTATTCTATACTAGGCTTTTATTCTGTGTAATGAATGTAGCTAATTGGTGGTGATCCAGTCAAGAGCAAAACAAATCAGAAAAAAAAAGAAATTGCCATTTGCTGTGTCTCTCTCTCTCTCTCTTTCTCCTTCTATTTATGATGATAAAGATAGTGTAGTTGTGGATGGGTTTGTGCGCACTTTTACTTCAGTTCAGTTTGAACTTAAGCACTTCCTGCTTGATCGGAAGCGCCTCTGGGGAAATTGAAAAAGGCACTTCAGTGCCGTGGAGTTGGCACCAAGGAGTGGCAGGGGGAAAGTCGGCAAAAAATAAAAAGAAAGTAAAGTATATCTAATATGAATGAGTACTTGAGGACACAGGGCCAGGCAGGGGAGGGCCTGTTAGTCCGCCAACCATCATCCAGCCATTCAGCCATCCAGTCAGGCAGACAACCATTCAGGTATGCAGTTCTGCCTGGTATGTTTATCAAATGGAGAGGCAGTCCTTGCCGCAGGACAAGGCCTTGTACACAGAATTGTGTGTAATATGCCTTGTCTATGGATGGATGATTGTATGTGTCTGTCTGCGTGTGAGTGTGTGTGTGGGAACTTTACTCTGCTTATAAACATTCGCCTCTTCAGAGAAGAGAATATTCCAGCTTGTTGTCGTAGTAGGTCCTGTTTGGCCCACCTTCTTTACATTTTGCCCAAGGAAGTATTAAGTTTGCCTAAACAGGAAGCCTGTCAGGAAGCGCAGGTGATTTGCCAAATAACCTTCCCCATCCACACCTGCACCTTCTGGTATTCCCTCTTTTGGCACACACATACACATACACACACATACACATCTTGGCCCCACTCACTGCTATGTTGTTTGGCAAATTATAGCATACATAAATGGGCTCGGATCTTATGTGAATTGGTGGCGCAACACAAACGATAATAATATCAACCGCAAATGGAGGCACATAAAAAATAAATCTATGCCATTATGTCTTTATTAACTGGCGCATTCAAGAGAGCCTTTTGCCTCGTGTCAACTATTCCGCACACATGTTACCCAATCGAAAAGCGAAGCATGGGGGGGGGTTATTAAAAAGATTTGTCCCTTTGACTTTTCGGCCATTGTCAGCAATTTGGACAGCGTCTTAATGGGCTCACAACTGTGACAACTGTTTATTGTTGTTATTTGTTTGCTGCTTTGTTTGTTTGTCCGTTCGTTTGTTGCAATCGACGCATTATGTTTGACACTTGACGGAGCTTAGCCATAATTGCTGTGACAGCAAAGCACGGGGGAGTGACCAAAGCAAGGCATTAATGTATTTTATGGTCAGCAAATGGTAAGTTAATGGCTTACTCGGTATAAGCAATTAGTGAGAACCAATTGCTGATTTAAATTTAAGGCCATAGAGTCCTAAGTTTAAATTGAAGCCAAATAAAGAAAAGTAACTTAACCGAAAGTGGGTGTCAAAATCGATAACAATTAGTTTTCAATTAGTTTAGTTGAGTTTTAGTTTAATTTCGCAACTTTGTTGACAATTTCCTTGCGTTTTGATTACATCTTAAGAAGGCTTCAAATAAAAAATAAAACCAAAAGGGGCACACCCTTTGTAAGTACTCTGGTTCTGTCTTATTCACACAATGTGTCTTTATGCTTTGTAATTTCAGGAATTTGTTAGCTTCAACATCTGTCTGCCTGCATATTTCATTTATTAAGTAGATGTTTCTGCTCTCCCTTTGGCTTTTTCCAGTTCGGATTCACCTTGCTGTGCGAGAGTTACTGCATATTTATATTCCATTTAAGTTTTTTCATTATGCGACAGCCACCGCAAAAGGATTTCTTTCCATTATATACTTACATATATATGTATTTTTTTTGCATTTAATTTGCTGCCTTTGAACCCTCTTCTACTCCCCACCCAATGCGACGCCCATCCTGGCAACATCCGCGAGCTGGCTAAAAAAGAATGGCGGCAAAACAATTTTCAATTTTCGTTTTCATTTCCGTTGTTAATTTAAGAATAATACAAATTTATATTCATATTTTTGCAACGGCAGGGAAAGAAAAAAAAGTTTTCATTCCATTTTGTCTCGGGACTCAGAGTGGAAACGAGACTTGGACCTGTGTCTTGGTCTTGGGGCTTTACTCTTGGTTAGTTGGTCCGCTGATCATAGTCACATAATAATTATGTTGCCTTGGTGCAGTTGCAGCATTTTGTTGCATTTATGTAGTGGCATTATTTATGCAAATGCGAACTAAATTACAGTTACAGGGAACACTTTGCAACTCCTTTTTGTATATGCCGTTCCTTGGCATTCGGTTTTTATATGCATGTGACTGGAAATTGTCTGCAATTGGCATGTAAATGTACGACATCGATTAAAATTTTATTACACGCCATGTCCCCAAATGGCGGCGGGGGCCATACCTTGCCATGCCTTTGGCAGGGCAATAAATCACGTTGAGTTTACAGGTAAAGCCAAAGAAAATTGTCAGCTTGCAAAGGTAAGCGGCAACGGTGGCAACTGGCAATGTCACATCCTAACAGCAAAGAAAGAAGGCAGAGAACGAGGACCAACTCTCTTAGACAGTCAACGAAATGCTGCCAACTCTAAGCACATCAAATGTGGGATTTAAAATGCCAAAGACAACAGCAACAGCAACAACAACAACGTTAAATGCAACCGTCTATTGGCTGGCAATGTTCTGGCTCTAGTTGGAGTCCTTTGCTCCTCTCTTCCTGCTTGTCGCCAGAGCCAGACACTTGATGGCGACACTCTTAAGGTAATTGAATTGAGTGAAATGTTGTCGCTGCTGCTGCTGCTGCTTCTCTTGTTGTTGTACCATCGATGAGACGATGGATATTTAGAGTGCGATATCGGCGAGGACATCGCCTGGCATCGTCTCTCGTTGCCAACAACAAGGGCAAATATTTAATAGCTCTCGTAAAGATGCAACAGCAAGAGCAACAGGAGCGGCATTATGTCCAACATATTTTTACAATATTCAATTTAATTTTCATCAGGTGCCATGAGGTGGAGATTTGTGCTTACTTTGTATGCGGATCAACATTATTGAACGACTGAAGATGGCCACATTGGAGATTAGTTGAAATTGCTGACACTGAACCACTTGGAAAATGCTTCAAAATCTTAAAGTTTCTAAATACAGTAGCTGCAATAACAAAATGCTCCAAAATTGCGATTGTAAAATAACAAGGCAGCAACCTGGTCAAATCAAATGGCTAATTAGAGCTGGCAATGTTCAATAATTTAACTGAATGACTCTAGATGGTTGAATGGTTTGTGGTTGAAAGTAAATGCCTTACCTTTAAATAAAACATGCCAACGATATGCGAATCAAAAAACATGAAACAAAAAGAATGTATATAGCAAGCATACAGGCATAATACACACACACACACACACACACATAAACAAAGGAAAATGGAATGCCAGAGGACAATTGAGCACTTGGTTGGGAGAAGACGGTGGAATATGAGTTTTAAGTCCGGGTAGAAGGTGGTCTTTCGATCTACCTTGGCGAATGCTTGGCATGTACACCAATTATAAAGGTTATTATTTTTCTTCTACATGCACACACACACAGAAACACACACACGCACAGCATGAATGTAGAACATTTTTTTAGCCCCGGGTAAAAGATTTTCAATTTTTGCTAATCTCAAATGTATATACAAGTTTGTTGCCTGAAGATGTGAGTAAAAACCAGACAAAAAAAGAAAAAAAAACTCTGCCAATGCCATTGATAAGGAGGCAGGCGAAAGCATATACATAAGATGTGTGTGTACACACACACAGAGACAAAAATATTCGATACATACAATGGACATAAAATGACAAAAACAATTTATGCCACATGCATGGCGA
Organism: Drosophila insularis; assembly: GCA_018903935.1. Classification (NCBI taxonomy): domain Eukaryota; kingdom Metazoa; phylum Arthropoda; class Insecta; order Diptera; family Drosophilidae; genus Drosophila; species Drosophila insularis. The sequence goes on from JAEIFP010002295.1 coordinate 8,301,821, forward strand.
AAATCGAATTTAATTAGAAAATTGTTGTGGCCAGAATTTTCGGGTTAGAATTGAGCAGGATATGCACGTATCACAGGATATGCCAGATATTTCCAATTTGTGGATACTCCATCCGTTCGTTTAGCCAACTTGCCCCACTCCCCTTACAAACTGGCCCAAAATAAGTTCAATTTATTTTGACATACGGAGGGAAAGAAATAAAAGCAAAATAAAAAACTGCAAGTAAATAAAATGAAATTAGAGAAGCACATCAAAAGCATACGCCGATATTTATATATATGTATATATATATGTATGTATATAAAATATAATTTTAATGGATTTAGTGGCCAAAAGGAAAATGTCAAAAATGCATTGAAAACGACAAGAGCCACAAAAAAAATAACAACAACTATTTTCAACTATTCCAAATTTCTAAAAATTCCACAAAATTGGCAAAATAAAAGAACAACAAAAACAAAAAATAACCTTAACTATTGGAAAACTATTTGTGATGTCACGTGCTAGGGGGAAGCTTGGAAAGATTTTCAACCAATGCGATTCGTAACACCCAAATAATTTTGCTACGTGCCCAGCCAGGAACGTGATGTGTGTGTGTGTGTGTGTGGTCAGCATTTCACTGAACTGCACGTAAATAAAAAAACCACAAATTGAAAGGAAATAATGCACAGCGATTAGCGAAAAGTAATCATAAGTAGAGCTGAGCAAAATATGTTTCCGAATTTACAATTGTTACAGAAGAGTTGAAGGGAAGTGTGATTTCAAGTAGTAGATATGAATCCAAAGGATAAATTTTGTTCCGGTTGAGTTTAGGCAAAATCCATATTCAGCTTCTATGAAAGAAATCAAATTATACAGATTATATCTATATATATGTATGTAAATGACATAGAGTTGAAATTCGATTTAATATTTTTTAATCTGACTTTATGCTAGCTTCAAGTAGAACCCAGTTTACCATTACTAATATTATTTATATTATAAAGGGGCATTCTTGGCTGTGATTATATTTTTTTTACCATTAAAAATATATTATTTGAAAACGGAGACAATTTTTGGAGCTATATTTCTTTTTATTAATTAAGAACAAATAATAGTTCAAAAAACAACAACTATTTCAAAAAGTTAACAACCCGAATAAAAAAAAATTTGTTCTTTTGGTGGCAAAGGTAAATTTGTTTGAAATTTAAAATTGTATTTCAAGTCCTTACTGCAATCTTAATTTTAGAATTTTTTTAACAAAGTGGCAGATTTTTAAAAATGATATGTGTTTGGTATCGTTGTATTTGGAATAGAAAAAATATAACTAGATAAAACAAACGCAAAAAAAAAAAATATATATATAAATTCATATTTACAGGGGCCAAAAAAAATATAGTAAAAACAATCGTAAAAATTTGATTTAGATGGGGACTTTAATTATGGCTATTCTGCGTCGATTGGTGGAACTTTGAGACACTTTAAGAGACATTTTGATTTTTTACTTACAATAAGTTTTCATATTTGCCAAACTTGTCTAAAGTGTCTTTTTTTTTTAATCAGGAATAAAAAAACCATCACAAAATAGTTATGATCATTATTCAATAGGTCCACGGGAGACATGACACTTGATCTATATTCTGAGATAATGTAAAGACCCTTTTTTAATACTTGCGGGGCTTTTGGGTTTGTCTATCTTATATCCATTATTTTATTTCCTTCTCTTTAAAGTAAAATTGAAATAAGAAGACACATGTACGAGCGATAGAACGATCTTTATTTAGGAATCACCTTTATCCTAATCAAAACTAAATCATGCGAATTTATAGCTATGAATGTTTGAGTGTGTGTCCATTATATATCATCAACTAATACTCCAGCTTAGTCCCGGGACGATGGCAAAGTGCTACAAATATGAACTATATTAAAGGGATAGGGAGAGAGAGATGGAATTGTGTGTATAAGATTTTTTTCACTTGTGTTTGTGAGTTTGTTAATATTGCTAAGCTCTCACGGCAGCGGAAATTGCTTCGTGCCTTTCACTCCAAATGCTGCAATAAACATCGAAAGCCATCCGAATGCCAAACTGGTCAGAGAGTCAGTGTCAGTTCCCAAGCTCCAGCAACCAGCTCCAGCCATGGCCAAAATGGCAACCCAGTCGAGCGCAGCCAAAACCAGGGCTCAAGAGAAGCATGGGCAAGTATGGCAGTGGAAGTGGAAGAGTCAAAAGAGTGGCCGCATGCTGCGCCACTGACTCTGGATGTGGCCCCGGCACACAACAATGGGAAAACACGGCGGAAGCGCACAATAAATTGCTTATTTATGGCTCAGCTTTTGGCCATAAGAAACACGCTGTTTTTATTGTTTTTAATCAACTCGAAAAGATTTGGCAAAGCTTATAAAATAGACGCCATGTACACGGCGATGGATGAGCATCCGGTAGTTGTTATTGTTGTGCTTGCTTTTTTTTCGAAGTAGAGTTCTTTCATTTATTTTTTCGTGTGTGTGTTTGGGGCCAGGAAATAATTTTTAGCTTGTCAGTTTGCCATTAATGTTTGACTCACCTCTCTTTCAGGCTCGCTACATTTCGAACTCACTCGGATGGGGAATGGGTGCCCCAAAAAATTTAAATTTATGACACTTTTAAAGTTTTGACTCTCTAGCTCATGAATATGACAGGGACAGGACAAGAATATGGTGGGTCAGACAACTGCTCTCAGTTTCCAGTTCTATGTCGGGTTCCATTTTCTAACTTTGTCCCTTTTGTTTTCTATGCAAATAGGCGCAGCAAAGTGCACAGCAATAACAAAAAACAAAAACAACACCAACAAAAGGCGCATAGGCGTCAAAGGCAACTATTGTCCAGGTCCTCTTCCATGCGTTTATGTGTGTGTGTGTATGTGTCTGTATTTGCTTATACATTTATGCATTTTATTCATTTAGTTATTTATCTGTGAAGCCTGGCGCAAAGTTGTTCAAAACACACAAAAGCCCCAACCAACATCAACAAAGCCAACGCCACGGTACACCGTCTCTTTTTTGCTGCCTGGGCGTGGCAGTTGAGAGGTTGAGCAGTCCAGCTAATCGCCTTTTTGTTGTACATTGCTTGCCATTTACCATATACCATTTGCCTGCCTTTTTGTGTAAGTAGTTTCACAATGAGGCAGCAACAAAAAAAACGGATCAGCAATCAGAATCTAGAAACAAGAGACCAAAGCATCCTCCAAACCCCTCCGCCTAGTCAAATAATTAATTAAAGCACTGCAGGGCGCTGCCCTTCTTGGTCCTAACTATGCAAATGATAACTAAAATGAAGCCAGTGCAGATATCCTCCACCTAGTTCTGGATAAAGCTAGTTCTTTTCTGGCTAAACCTTTGTTATACCTACTTTTGAAAGGTTTTTTTGTTTGGAATATATTTATTTATAATTAAGCTACAAGGTAACTCTGATTGATTGCAAACAATTAGGTTGCTCGCCCTTCGTTTAGTATATTTAATTAAATAAATGCAAGTAAACAAGAATATAAATGAAATATAACTAAATAACACATTCATTTTGGTGGGGGAAATCTTTAAATATCGAAATCTGACCAGTTTTATACTAACTCTTAAAGATCCACCATTGTATGTAATTAGTAATTAGTTGCCAATCGTAGAGCAGTGAGTAAAATCTTAAATTTAGTAGCTATAGCTAGTCCAATCACATTATAAATAAATAATACAATTCGATCTTGACTTCTAACGACTTCAAAAAGATTGCCATACATGCATAGTATAAAACTGATACTAAAAATTATTCTAAACCAGGATAAGTCTTGAAAAAGAGTGCAAAAATTATGCGAAAATAAGATGCAATATATTTTACATTTTTATATTATTAGGAACCAGTTAATTTGTTGTCTAGTTCATTGAGGCTACAACACTAGGCTATCAAAGAGTAAAGCAAAGTGGCTGAGATGCTGTGGCAGAGCCAAAGACAAGGACTGGAACACCAACAGGAATAGCAAGGACAAGGGCATGAATGCATCTTCATGTTTATTTGCTTTGCCCTCTCGACTGCAAACAATTTTACGAAATAATTTAACGCTTAATAAAAGCGCAAATCTAATAAACCTTTGAGCCTTTTTTGTGGCAGAAAGTCGAGTTGCCTAAAAGTATGCAGTGCATGTAATTGCATTTCGTTTTGCTCCTCTGTTGATGGGCTCTGTTATTGTTGTTGTTGTTGTTGTTTGCATGCGTTTCCGGATGGCCTGGCTTCTTGATGTTGTTGAACGTGTATTTTGGTTAATTTAACTTTCGTAAATTATGTACAGTTCTGTAGCCACATTGTTTGTTGCTTATGTTGTTGTTGTTGTTGTTGTGTTTGTTGGTCGTGTTTGTTGTTTGCAAATTGAATTTTTGATCGGGCGGCCAGGCAAAGCCAGGGCACTTCATATATAACAATGCATTGGCCGTAACTAATTTAGTGCTAATTTTGTGTGCATTATGCGCAATTAGATTATTAATGGAAACATTTGTTCTGCAATTATCAGCTCCAAAAGCGTAACAATTTTTAATTAAAAATGCTTTATTTTTTATTTCGTTTACCAGTTGCAGGCAGGAAATTACATTTTTTGTTAGTTCTTGTTTGTTTTTTTTTTTTTTGCTTTTTTTTTTGGGTATTGCATTGATTAGCTCATTAGGTTTATTTTGATTAAAAATGCAACAATTAAAATACTAAATGTTTTTAATTATCCAACGACAAATATCATTAAAAATTGAAAAGTCCCATAAAAATGCAAGTTAATTAAAATTTATGCTATCAAAGCAGCTATCATCAACCATCATCTACAACAGCAGCAACAACAAAATTAGAAAGGCCATAAAAAAGAACGGAAATCATTTTTTGTCTTGTAGTCTTGTCTCATTTGGCAAATGGTTGTTAGATTAATGACCCCTAAGAATTTAACAAGTCAAAAGGCAAATACTGTATACTGGGCCTACTGATTATTAGCCAGCAGGATTCTATTCAAGTGCAATTGAGACTAAAATACCTCATTAAGTTTCATGTGGGTGATATAGCTCCTAATAACCAGTTGCAAGGGGTTTCATCTGTTTATTTTATCTTTTTGTAGTATGTAATGAGATGCAAGTGACACTTTTAAGGTACAGTTTGCAATAAATTGATGGTCAGCGGTTAAAAGGAGTAGAACACCTCGTTGGAATATAGAAATAGAATCACAAAACTAAACGCACGTAGGGAACTGCTCACTTTGTGTCCACTTTTGGGTAGTGCCAACAATGCGCAAATCCTGCGCTGCCGTTGGCCGCAGCCGTTGCCATTGCAGCTGTACGTTTTTGTCTAATGGCTTCCGGCAAGCCCGCACACACACACACACACACACACACACAGATACAGATACAATCGCATGGACATCCACGCACTTCACGCACGACTGCTTAGCGCCGCGAATCTTTGTTTTCTTCAACAACTGTGAGCACATCCGTTTTAGTTTTTTCCCTAGCTCCTCTTGTATGCTTTACTCCTCCATCTCCTCCCCCTCATAGGGGGGAAGGGTAGTTGCTTCTTTTCGTGGTTTTTGGTTGTTGCCGGTTTTGTTTTGTGCCTCGTTGACGGCCTTTCAGATTTTTCCCAACTTTTTCCTACATTGGCGTGCCATGTTTTTCGCCTTTCTTTGGTCCTCCCTTTTTTTTTCTGTTTACTCCCGGTTGCATTGTCCAAGGCATATAGAAGCTCATAATGGACATAACGGAACGTTGTTGCACTTAGATATAAGAGCATTTTGCAGCTTTTTTCATGTGAGTGTTGCGTAGATGTTGTATCTGTCCGTTTGACCAATGGAATGACAATGGTAGTTTCTTTTTTTTGTTTATTTCTTTGTTTCACTGTTGCCTCTTGATTTTTTGGTTTTAAAACTTTGTTTTCTCTTCATTTTGTCATTTGAAATGACATTTACTGTAGTACTCCATTGAAAGAGATGTCTCAAAGTAAAAAAAAGTTACATATTGGATAAAGATTTTAAGTATTTCAAGTATACGTAATGTTTTTTTATTATTACGACTCCTCAAAAAAACTTAATTTATGCATTGAAAAAAGCAAACACTAAGCAATTGATCAATTTTATTACCAGATTTCTTTAAAGGATGATTACGAATACAAAGAAAGAAATGTAAATTATTACATTTATGTAGACATTTGCTTGATTTATGCACCAGTTGATGATGCTTCAATGGATCTCCTCCATGGACTAGGGGTCCATAATCAATTAGCAGAAACTTGGCTAGAGCAATGACTTTGACTTGGCCTGGTCGGTCTTGCCTTTGTCTATGTAGGTATTTGCCAAACAAAAAAAAGACGCTAAAAGCGGCAGACACATTAACTATAAATTTACGTTAATTTAGCGCTGGCAGAGCAAACATGAACATCTAGGGTCATAAAGAGCCACCTCACGCCCTACGCCATGAAGTGGCACGTGCAATTGCATAAGTTTCTTTATCAAAAGCGGACAATAAGAAGCCTCGGCTATGGTTAAGTCAACGGGCGTCGAGTCCTTAACGGCCAAGATAAACGACGCATGGGGCACAAATAATGTCTGGAGATGAAATTAAGCCGCAAATGTAAATCACAGTAGCGCGATGCGCACGAAATGTAAATAAGTGGCATAGAGCCTAGAGATTCTAGCATTCTGAAGAGATAGGGGAGATGGCAGTGGGGGTGAGTGGCAGTGAGTGAATAAGGTTGCTGCTGATCATCATTGTTTGATGTTCAATAATTTAGAGAAAGAAAAAAAACTAAGCAAAAACCACACTGCACACACACACACACACACACACCTTTGTTATTGGTGGCTTTTTGGAGGGGGGTCCAACTGCACATCAAATATTTATGAGTTTCGTCTTAACAAAAACAAAAAGCAGCCGCATAGAGGAGGAGTAAGGAGTGAGGTATGGTGTAACTGAAACTTTAGTGATTATTACTGACGTGGTTACGTGACTGTTTTGGAAAGTGTCGAAAATGCGGCACACCGGGATTCCCCCTGGCCACTTTCCAAACATTATTAACAAGTTTGTGCCTTGGCTCTGATTTCAACCAATATGAAGAAGACGAAAAGTAGCCCAAAAACACCAGAAAATAAATGGGAGTATCATAAAAATAAATCTACTACAATCCAGAGAAAGCAGCCAAGAAGATGGAGAAGCCAAGTAACAGAGTAACAGAGAGAAATGGAGAAATTGAAGTCTCAAATATTTATGAAGTTTTGTTCGCCTGCCACAGTTTAATGCGAAATGGCTGTAAAGTGCCATCAACGCTATCAGCGTGGCATTTAACACTAATTCATAATAAGATGTCGTTGACAGTTAACCCGTGCACGTGGCCAGGGACAAGACAGGCTCAGGCTGAGGCTCTAACTCACGACCAGGCCGAGTCATAGCTGACAATGAAATTTTCACGCGTTGTTGTGTTTATCCAACGTGATGAAGGCTCCAACCGCAGCAGCAGTTCCAAAACAAAACAAAAAAAAAGTTTTTGCCATTTCCTCTCTCCCCTCTCCTTTGAGGTGTGCTGTGGTGTCAACCTATGTATCTGTGGGACACAAACGAAATGACAAAAAAAAAAAAGAAAAAAGGAAACCTGGTACAAGTATTTTTTATAGCCACTTCGCTTGGTGTGTTGCGGTTAGTTCTTTTGGGTTTTTATTTTTGTCCTTTTGGCTTTGTCGCGGAGTCTCTGGACGTTTGTTTTATATATGTCCTGTCGTCCTGTCTGTCTCTTTGTCTGTCTGTGTCTGGTTAGATTTTTTACTTTAACCCATCTTGCTATGTCTGTCTGTCTGTCTCAGTTTCTGTATGTGTGCTTTTTGGTTCTTTATGTTTTTTTTGTTTTTTTTTACCAGGCGGAAAGCTGTCATAAGCAGATAAGCTGCCGCAATAAGCCTGAGCTGGGATATATTTGCACTGATTTACGAGATTCACTCTTTTGCATATGGTAAACGGGACACACCGAATCCTGCGAGACGCTCTAAAGAAGACACAGACCGTTCAACGAACCTCAAAATGACTGGTGAAAGTGTTTGTCGGTTTGTTTAGAAAGAGTTTAACTTACTTATGGCAAAAATAAAACATAATTTTTTCCATAAACTTTTAATGGTATGAAATGCATCCCTATTCCTTTGATTTCTTAAAATTTATTAGTTATGACAATTGAAAATCCAAAGTCGATGAATGATTAGAAAAATTAATTACGAAATTATAAAAAAAGGATACAGAAATTTTTAGAAATAATAATAATTATTATTAATTTGCTTGCTGTTGTCATTTCATTTTGTCAAATCTTAAATCAGATTGTCAATGCCTCTATAAAATCCTAAATCCATTTTCCTTCATTGCAAAAACAGGAAGTCAAGTAAAATGATTCTATTTCAGGTCAGGCTAAACTTAAGGAACCTCTACCTCAATGGTTTAAAAGAAAATCTACTTAAATTTCAATTAAATTGTATTTTAGTTAAAAGAATATCAAGTCTAATCTCAATATCATATGAGTTAATTTTGTATTTTATGTGTACTTATTTAAAAAAATGTTCATGATTATTAACCAAATAGTTAAATTTTGAAAAGAATATTGAAAAGGAAATATTTTTGGACTTATTTTAGTTGTCGAAATCAAAAGTAAGTTATTTACCAATTTTCTTTATCTTAGGTTGTTGGTTTTAACACTTAATTTGCTTTACTAATATAAGTTTTTGGATAAATAATTGTTTCATGAGGAAATTCAAAGCAATACATAATGGTGAATGTGTTTTAAAATTTATATATAATAAATTTAACCAACTTCTTTACCTCAGTTCGTTTCAGTTTTTCTTTTAACCCATTATTTTCCAAGGACTATATATGTATGTATATACCATAGCACCTGCTTCCAAAGTTTTGACAACAATCTTAAGCCAGAACTATCTAATCTAATATGTATTTACAAACATTTTTTAAGTCAACTCTATTAAATTGGTTCTACTCGTCGCATGGATGGATACGATAAGACGAATTAATACTTTTCTTTTGCGTTTCTATCATAACTGTGCGTACGAGAGGGTTATATTAGATATATATTTTAAAATTACATTGAGGAAAAGTTCATTTGCTCCTGTGATGTTTGACCCTCGTGTCATGGTACACAAAATCCTTGATTCTTGTTGCGCACTCCATGCTCTACTTTTGTGCTATTCCAGCTGAAAGGTTTCGCAAAGCCAGATGAAACAAAGTTACCAAGCAATGTCAACGAGTTTTGCTTGTTTCCTCCATTTCTTGGCATCATCTTTTTTTTTTTGCTCCTTTTGCCGGGTTTTCTTTTCTGTTGGCTTTGTCCTTGGCTGTTCAGCGTACAGCTGACAGCTTTGGAGCAAAAATTAAATTTAGATTTAATAGCCTGCAACTAAGCAGTACAATTTTTTGGGGGTCTCTCGCTGCTCGTCTGGAGCTAGACGCAACAAGACCAAAAAGGTGGAGCCAAGCATGAAATTTAATCAACAAAGTGCAACGCTTCTCCTCCTTTTGCTCATCCTCTCAATTCCATTTTGTGTTTGGCCATTGTGTTTTGTTGTGTGGCAAAATGGAACCTTAAAAATATGTGACGCCTGTTAGCTGCATTGTTCTAATGCCGCTAAAGAAGTTTGCCAACTTAAAAAACATACTTAAAATAACAACAACAACAAGAACTAATATAGACCAACAACTATGTGTAAGCAGCCAATTTATTTATTAAAAAACAAAACAAAAGGAAAACTAAAATAAAAATTTCTTGCTTGCTGATACTCTTTTTATATTTTTGTTAGTCTTGGTTTTTTCTTTCTTTGCTTTTTTTTTTTGGTTTTGTTTTGCCTTTTGCATGGCAATTTAATTGGATTAAAAATTCCATTTCCTTGGCAGAGCAAATGCGAGCTGGTTTGTTTGTTTGTTTTTGTTTATTCGCCAGCGCCATATGCGTAAAAATGTTTGCGAAAATTGGTGGCTCCATTGGATATCCTGGAGCACCCTTGCTACGTGCTGACTGACCCAACAGCTTAGCAAAATCAAATTTCGCGTTCTTGCGGCTGCTAATCAAAATGTGCAAATTGCGTTTTTAAATGGTGGTGGGGAATGGAGGGAGACAAACAAAGAGAATGTTGGTGGGGCCACCAACAACAGATGAAGAGTTTTGTGGTACATACATATCTTACGTGAAATTTCCATAGGGCATAAACAAATGCGGAGATCTCCCTCACCATATGCGGTGGCCAGAGCCAGAGCCAGGGCAAGAGCAAGGGGTACTCCATAACATTTGGCTTCAATTTGGCTCGAAGAAGCTAACGAGGGGCAAAAATGACTGACTGTTGCTTCTCCTGTTGCCTGGCAACTATTTTGCCATGTGAATGCTTCAGTTGTTCCTGGGCAACTACTACCGATGTGTGTGTGTGTGTGCCGCTTCGACTTTTGTTGGTTTTTAATTAACTTTTGGCTCCAGGATACAACATATTGTGAAAATTAACGCCCCCATCTCTCCATATTCGCATACCGGGGCAAACACAAACATTTTCCATGTGTTTGTGCGCGTGTGAAACTTGCTGGTTACTTGGTTTAACACGCCCATCACCGCCCACAAATATCGAGAGGCCAAAAGCCATCCAATGTTGAGTGAGTGAAACACAAAATTTTTGCACTTGAAGCGCATCTTGTGGTTGGTTTTCAGCCTTAGAAATACAAAAAGTCCAAATTGAATTTTCCCTTCACATCATCCATAGTCGGAGGCATCACACAGTTCATTGAGCACCATGAGGGCGTACCATGGGAGAATAGAATTTACAGAATTTTATCTGAGTGCAAGGCAACTGCTAAAATTTCCATCAATTAATTGACTAAAGAATTTTCAATTTCATGCCTTTCATATTGACTTCACAATCTCTCACAGAAGCAAAAAATAACAAAGTTTTAAATAACATTTCGTAGTCATTTAATTATCTTTCATATTTTCGGAAACGAAAACACTTTTTTCTATGTCTTGCTTACTTGAATTGTAATTATTTTAACCGGACAAGAATAAGGCATTTTATTATACGTATTTCTAATTTATCTACATGTTTTATGGCTTAACCAAAAGACAAGTCAATTATTCGCACTTAAGTCTTTAAAACTTTAATCGGAGTATGCCAAATTTTTAACTTTTTCGAAAATATAATAAATATTTCTTTGGAAGAAGTATGAAAATAAATAAAAATGTAAACCATTATACAAATTTTACGTATTTATTAAGAACTAAGAGTAAACCCTAAACATTGAGTCCAAAAAAGTACAGAATTCTGTGTGTTTATAGAATTAACAAACTATTTTTAAGCTACTTAGCACTTTCAAAAGTCTTGACATGACTTTTATATGAATGAATTCGCTTTTATATAATATTTTAAGAGGCTTAAAAGAACTTAGAAACCTTATGGGAATAACAAGAGCTAACGTAGAAGTCATTCAATCCGATGAAAAAGGTTTCTATACGCTTTCCAAACCTTTTTTTATTCCTAAGAGTAATTACATATATTTCTATTGATGAAACCTTAGACATCTGATATAGAAATGAGTTCAAATAATCAAATTCATTTTCTAAAACTAATTTGTCTTTGGCAAAGTTCTCTATCTAAATGTATAACTATGATCTTTGAGTAATGTCAGTTCTAAATGGTTCGTCTTAACAATAATTGGTTGGTCTTAAAATATTACACTTAATAAAAAGTAAAACATTAAAAATCTGATAATGTTTGGCAAACTTTTTTTCTCACCATGACAAATATTTCCAAATATTTAGACAAATTGTTAATTTTGCTGCGATAAGGTTCCATAGTCCCGTTATTCTCAAAAGATTCCTTGGCTTTACGCAAACGCTGGTGAACCTCGCCAAGACTATGCAATTGACACAAAAGTAACTCCATATCGGTTGATAACATGGACGAAAATAATGCCAAGGTCTTTGGGCTTAATCGAATATTAGAAGCACCACTGGGACTCACTTTTCGTCCATTGGAGTCCACAAGGATAGTTTGACATGGTCTAGCCTGTAAAAGAAAACGTGTAATTTAAAGGAAAAAGTGAAGAGCATTACAACAACTCACTGGGGAAACTTCATTGAGAAGACAATAGTCTCTATTTGGCTTAAGTGTTAATTGCACATTAATTGATCCATGGCTTCCGGGCACATATTGATAACCCTGGGCCAAACGGCGAAAGCACGGATGTAAATCTAAAATGTTTAGCCGCTTTTTAATTGCATGTGGCATTGGATAGAGTAACACGTTTGGCAGCACATCTGTTAGAAATATATTGCGCAATTCGTGAGGGGTAAGATCTGTGTAAGATGGAAGATCGGTGACAAAGTCGTTCCAGGCGGAGGCGTCATGGATGTAGAAAAGCCGAGTGGACGTTGAGGCATAGTGTACAAGCTGTTTGTGTATGTGGCTTTGATTTTGATTTGGTGTCGATGCGGCAGTGTCAGCAATTCCGAAAGTAAAGATCCCGGAATTCACCGTTAAATCCATTTTTAAAGGGAGTTAAACAAAGCAAACAATAAAAGCTAATCGTTAGTGTAAAATTTTTATCGATAGGTATCGATACACGGAGCTAGTTCGTGAGTGAAGCAAGACAAGTGTTATCGGATTTGTGTGTTGGTTAATGCAAGATTTTTTTTATTTTCTGTTTTAATCCTCTAAATCTGCAGAATACTTATAAATTCTGGAGTGAATTAATTGAATAGATAAATTAAACAATATTTCCAGCATTTGATAACTTAAATGTAGAACAATTAAAACAAAACTTTAAGTTCATGAACTAGTTCGCTTGTACGGAGTGTTGCATTTTAATAAAATTGACGCAACAACCACATGTTGAAAATGGATAAGGAATTAAATTATTGGCGAAAAACTTAAGAAAAATAACAAGTACTCATCATTTCCAAGTTAGAAGCCACTTGAATAAATGTCTACCCTATAAGCGGAATAAAAATGTTGCTCTTTTCCAGAGACGCCTTAAAACAGTGGGCATCTTCGTTTAGGAAATATGTAAATGATATGGTTGCGAACATATGTATGTACATACATACATACATGGAAAATGCATATGTACATAACAAACATTGTTTCTATACTACGGAAGAAATCAGCATCCAAGAAATGAAATCTTATGTCTAGTAAGTAAACCAATATCTATAAAAGCATAGTCTTATGTAAACCATATTTGTATACATACATATGTATCTGTTTGTCAAATCAGCAGTGATTTTATGATAGTGTGGCCAGACGTGTAAGATTAGAATCGGAATCCAATTAGAATATTGTTGTAGTGCCACCAATTGGATTCTAGTTGTATTCTCTATCTACATACAATTTTCAGCTAAATTTCAAGTTTTAGAATTAAATACATTTAAAATAGTATTAATAAAAAATTCTTTTAATCAAAAGACAAAAAACTGTAGGAACCACCATGTGGTTTATGTTTTGAAAGCCCGGTTTAATTTCTCATATAGTACGACGAACTGCAAAAACATGCGTTCCCAAAAAGTCAAGGCAAATGATGAACGGGCAGCGGGTGACAAACAAACAATCCAATGCGGCGTATGAGCGATGGTCAAGCGATTTGTCCATGGGGCGTGTGGGCCCAACCCAGAAACCGAAATAGGGAAATGCGGAAAATGATAAAATGACTACTCACTGCACTGATTTTCAGAGGACTTTCAATGCAAATAATTTTAGTTTTTGGGATATTTTATTATTATTTTGTTTTGGAATATATATATATTTTTTTTGCTGTTTTGTTTCTGTTAGTCAAGTTGGCTTGTTTCTCTGCATGTTTGCCTTGTTTTTTTTTTTAAATGTTTGTTTTTCTTTGCTTTGGTTGTGTTGTTTTTCTTTCTTTTTTTTTTTTTTTGTTGTGCAACCGAAATATTTGTATTAGTTATTGTTATTGTTTTGGTGCGCGAGTTTCATGTTTGGATTGCTGTTTTTGTTGTTGTTGCTTCGTAGTTGTAGAACAAAAGTTAATTAATTGAGTTTTGTAAAGTTTTGGCTATAACATAAATTTAACGTCAACTGTACACTAAAAGCTTCTCAGCCATGCACACTGACTGAAACATTTGGTCCAAAACAAGCAAAAATATATAACAAATCTGGTAAAAAAAAGTTTATGTTTGTGGCGGGGCGGAAGGACCCGATCTAGTAGCAAGTGGTTGGCGGGTGCCAATATCTTCAGGGTCTCGTACGTGAGTAGAATGATTAAAACGCGCGAAAACTTCGTTTTAATTCTATGTTTGCTTTATTTAGTTCACAAGATATACCGACACACACATGAAATGGTTCGGTTGGAAAAAAGACAAAATCGCAAAATATATATATACAGGAGGTGAACGGGTGTTCGGGTGAAAATCTCGATTCATTCTAATGGCGATGCCCATTGGAAAAAACCCAGTCACCCCTCCTGGTGTGACCGTAGATGCCGAGGATCAAAAAACCCTCCTCACTCTTCACTGCTCTTCGCCGCTCACTGCTGTTCACCCGGTGGCGTGAACATACCGCCCCCCTTGCAACATGTTGCAATTGCCACCCTGGACATATAAAGGACGGGGGACGGCGACGTTCTGGAGCGCCTAGATCCCACAGGAGCCGGAGACGACCCATCCGAACACGGTGCTCTGGGCTGCGGGAGTACCGCTATGACCGGGCACACAGCCTGGTTGGATGACCTCCGGATAGAGGTCTGCCCCGAGTACCACGGACACCGACGCCGGCCGATAGAAATAGGGGTCGGCCAGGATCAGGGTGGCGAATTTCTCCCGAACCGGCGCCGCCACTTCCCGGATGGGAGTGCGGATGAGCAAGTCCTCTTCGACCCGGAATATAACGTTCCGTCGGAACGTCTCGTCGGACCTCGACTCGAGGACGGCCGTACAGGCTTGGTCGACCCCGACCTTGGTCACAGCTAACCCCAGGGACCGGGCAAAGGAGCGATTGATGCGGCTCTCAGCCGCACACGCATCGAGAAGGACGCGGGTCTCGAAGGATTTCGAGCCATTGCCCAACCGGAGAACTGCGGTTGGCAGGACAGTCGTCGTCCTGGCGTGGAGCAGGGAGGATAAAGAGATTTCGGGTGCGCCTTCTGGGGAAGCGGAGCGGTCGGACGATGATCGGGAACAGGGTTGTAGCGGGGGTGCAGCACGCCCGGAGGGGGGTGATTGGCGTTGTCTCGGCGTTTGGTCGGCCATGTGGAGCAGGGTATGGTGCCTTTGCCCGCATCGTCGGCAACCATGGCGAGTCCGGCACGCGTCGGATGAATGCTCGTGTGCCAAGCAATTGGGACAATACTTGTTGATCAGCACCGCCCGGAGCCGCTTTTCCCCTCGGAGGTTCAGGAAGCGCTGACACTGCCGGAGTGCATGAACCCCCCGACAGACCCGGCATCGGTACACGTTCGTGCCCTGCGGAGCAGCTCGTTTGCTGCGGTGGTGCGGCCGACGTGTGGGGGCCATGTCGCTATGAAGGGGGAGCTGAACGAACTGTAACGAAAGAAATTACGTAGGGGGGAGTGAATTAGTCTATGCGCGGGAACGAACAACATGCACGGAGACGAGGACATTCGGAGGGAACATAGAGGGATTGGGAGTCACGATACGGTTTTAGGCTCAGGACTCCTGCTGTCTTGCAACAGAATAAGCTTCGCCACGGGTCTTCGGATAGACCCACGCGCGGTGGTGACATCAGCCACTCGGACGAGACCGTCAGCCCCGGGCAGAGTGCGCTCAATTCGCCCTAAGCGCCACTCGTTGGAGGGGAGATGATCCTCGGACACGATCACGAGGTCGCCGGTCTGGATGCTGCGAGTCGGTGACTTCCACTTGTTCCGTTTGTGAAGCTCCTTGAGGTACTCACTCTTCCAGCGGCGGCAGAAAGCCTGCTGGATTGCCTTCAGTCGCTGCCATCGGTTGATCAGTGACATAGGCTCGACCAGAATTTCCGGTTCCGCAATGGATAAGAGCGGTCCTCCAATCAGGAAATGTCCCGGGCTTAGGGCCAGCAGGTCCTCTGGATCCTCGCTCATGGGAGAGATTGGCCTGGAGTTTAGGCACGCTTCGATCCTACACAGGAGAGTGGAAAGTTCCTCGAAGGTGTATTTGACAGTGGACGAAGACTTGTAAAACAGGGTCTTAAAACTTTTGACCCCTGCTTCCCACAGTCCTCCCATATGGGGCGCGCTTGGCGGAATGAACTGCCAGGATAAAATGTGCTGGGGAAATGCCTTCATTATATCAAGCTTGGTGGCGTTCAGGAAATCTTGTTCGAGCGCCTTTGAGGCCCCTACGAAGGTTTTGCCATTGTCGGAGTAAATGCGCTGGGGGCATTGTCTCCGTGCGACAAACCGAGAGAAGGCTGCAAGAAATCTTTCAGTGGTGAGGTCGGAGGTAGCCTCGAGATGGATTGCCTTCGTGCTGAAACACACGAAGACGCAGACATAACCCTTAGTTATGAGACACGCACGCCCGGTGTAATTTTTGATCTCGAACGGCCCTGCGAAATCAATGCCCGTGTGGGTGAAGGGCCTGGAGTACGTGATCCGTTCTCGAGGGAGGTCACCCATCATCTGGGTCTGTAGTCGTCGACGATGCACGATGCAGACTTTGCACCCCTTGAGGTGGGACTTCACCATGTTCTTGATCCGTGGGATCCAGAATTTGGTGCGCAGATACCGCACCATCAGTTGATTGCCGCCATGCAACGTGATGCGGTGGGCGAATTCGACAAGCAGGCGGGTGAAATGAGTACTATAGGGGAGGAGAATAGGGTGACGTTCATCATATCGGAGGGACTCGGCGGCCCGGAGTCGTCCGCAGGCGCGGAGTAGCCCATGCTGATCGAGAAATGGATTCAGATTGAGTAGCGTGCTGGATGATGGCAGGGGTCGCCCTTCCCCCAGGGCCCGTACCTCCGCGAGGTATTCCCGACGCTGAGAGGTCCGAATCAAGGCGCGCTCGGCGGAGAGAAGTTCGTCATTGGTGAGGTGAACCGTGGAAGGCGTCGAAATCCTTTTGGTGGCGAAGCGTAGGATGTACGCGATGACTCGTAATGCCCTACCATAATCCGAGAAACGTTCGCTGACGTCCTCGAGTAGGGTGGTCGCGGTGGTGTGGCACTGGACTCGTTGCTCCAGCTGGGTGTCTGGGAGTTCGTTATGGGGAGTTGGCCAATACTCGGGGGCTCGCTGGAGCCAGTCCGGCCCATGCCACCAGAGTCTGCTGGCCGATAACTCGGCCGCGGAGACCCCACGGCTCGCCAGATCAGCGGGGTTGTCCTCGGAGCGCACATGTGACCAGCTTTGGCCACTGGTGCTTTTGGAGATGCTGGATACCCGATTGGCCACGAAGGTGGACCAACTGCACGGGGGTTTATTGAGCCAAGCCAACACGATGGTAGAGTCGGTCCAAAACTGGGAGGTTGCAGGTGGGATTGGGAGTTCAGGAACGATCGACGCCCAGAGATCGGCTAGTAAAACCGCTCCGCACAACTCCAGCCGAGGCAGTGAGACTGTTTTGACTGGAGCTACACGGGTCTTAGCCGTTAATAAATGGACTGCTACTTGATCGCCGCACCGAACCCGCACATATAGGGCTGCTCCATACGCTTTCTGTGACGCGTCACAGAAGCCATGAAGCTCCCACGAGAGCTTATCGCTGGTGTTTAGCCAACGGGGAATGCGGAGTCGACTGAGGCCTGGGTAATCCTGCAGGAATTCGTGCCATTGCTGCAGCAGGAGAGGCGGCAGAACATCATCCCAGCCCAGTTCGGTAAGCCAGATTTGTTGCATGAATATCTTCGCCCGGATGACAAATGGGGCTAGCCAACCAGCGGGGTCAAAGAGTTTAGCGATATGGGACAGAACCTGCCTCTTGGTGATCGACTCCTTCAAGGGGGGGTCCGCTACGGTGAAGAAGAAGACGTCTTCGGCAGCTTGCCAGCGGATGCCCAAGGTTTTGGCAGTGCTCGCGTCTTCCAGCTCGAGAAAGTCCTCTCGCAGCAGGTGCTCTCTCGGAATGGCTTGAAGTACTTCCTTCTTATTGGAAGTCCACTTCCGAAGCGGGAAGCCCGCAGATTGGAGGGTCGCTTGAAGCTCTCGTATGGCGAGACGGGCGTCGGCTTCAGTGTGAGCGCCGGCAAGGACATCATCAACATACATGTAGTTCCGAAGGATTTCGCTCGCCTGAGGATACATCGCTTGCACGTCTTGTGCCAGTTGTAAAAGGACTCGGATCGCCAAGAATGGCGCGCAGTTAACCCCAAACGTGACAGTTTGTAACTCATAATCCTGAATATTGCCGCAGCTGTTTCGGTAGAGGATTCGCTGAAAGGGGGTATGCCTGGGGTCGACTCGGATTTGTCGATACATCTGCGTTATGTCGGCGTTGAAAACGAATTGAAAGAACCGCCATTTCAGTACCTGAAGCGTGAGGTCGGCCTGAAGAGTGGGGCCGGTGTGCAAGACATCGTTGAGGCTGACGCCTTGTGTGGAGGGGCTCGACGCGTTAAATACCACGCGTACCTTAGTGGTGGTGCTATCGGGCTTAAACACCGCGTGATGGGGGAGATAGAAGTTTTTCCCACCTTGAGGCGGCGTCACCCGAATCATGTGACCCAATTCCTCGTACTCTTGAATAATGGCATCGTACTGCGTTTTTAGGACGGGATCCTTGAGAAGGCGTGCTTCATTCCGCAGGAATTGAGCCAGCGCGATCGGTCTTGAGTGGCCCAAGTCAACGCTATTCGGACCTTTGAAGGGTAGGGACACAACATATCGACCGTCCTTTCCTCTTTGGGTGGTCTCCTGGAAGTTCCGCTCGCAGAATACGTCATCCTCCTTTTCCGGTTTTGCGGGAAGGTCTTCCACCTCCCAAAACTTGGTGAGGAGCACATCAAGTTTTGCTTCTGGCCTAACTCGCGTCTGTGCCGCGAAAACTGATCGAGACACCGGAGGGTCAGGCATGATAGCTCCACACAGAACCCATCCAAAGATGGTTTCTAGCCCGACGAACGCACCAATATCCTTTTTGATCCGTTCTCCGAGGATGTGGGGAAACAGGTCAACACCGATAATCATGTCAATAGGCGCGGGCTTGTTGTAGTACGGGTCAGCCAGGGGGCGATCGAGGCACGGCGTCGGAACCGTATTAAGGAATGGAGCTGTTGGAATGGCCCCTGACAATTTGGATACGACCAGGGCGGACACCTCGATCTTGTTCAGTCTGTCACACGGGGGAGACAGCAATAGCAGACACACCTTGTCGGCGCAGCCCCCATCACTCTGGCCCATGCCAGTAACCGCAGCGTCTACTGGGTAGAAGGGGGGCTGGACCATGCTAAAGACACGCTCGGAGAGAAAGGTTGAATCGGCCCCAGAGTCGATCAACGCCCGAATATGGTGATCCACACCACGATGGTGCAGCGTGACAATCGCAGTGCCTAAAAGGCCCCTGCCTGGGGTAGATGCAAAATAACTTTGAGCATTTGTGAGCTGGTTGCTCGTGGACGGACCCTCTGTGGCGCTGGATGGTGGGACTTGCGCAGCGGACGGCGAGGACACGGACACATCACGAGGATGCAACAGCGTATGATGACGTTCCTTGCAGGTATGGCAATTATGCGCACTGGAGCAGCCCTTCACTTGATGACCGCGGGCAAAACAGTTCAGACAAAGTCCCTGCTGTCTAATGGTTTCCAGCCGCCTGTGAACAGGCATATCAAGAAAACTAGGGCAGAGCCGTATAGGGTGATTCTCCCGTTGGCACAGCTTACAAGAAGCCGGTTTGAGCTGGGCTTTCGCGGGGAACGCTTGGACCTTCATCGTTGCAGAGGATTTGCGGGGGCCAAAGGGGATGGCTTGCACACTTGGGCCCGACTTATGTTCTTCGGTGGCATCCAGGACACGATACCGATCGGTAAGAAATTGGTTCAAATCGGACCAATTTGAGACGACAGTCTTATTTGGCACTGATTGCTCCCACAGGAGGATTGTGGCCTTCGGCAATTTGCTAGTGCAGATGGCGATAAGTAGGACATCCCAATTCTCCGTACTAACACCCGAACGCTCAAGCGCGGTAAGGCCCCCTTGAAACGCAGTCTGCAGCTCTCGCAAGGATTTGCCCGACTCTTGTGCCACCGCGGGAATCTGAAGGAGTTGTCTGGCTTGAGTCATGACAAGCAGACGGCTATTTTCGTACCGTGCGGTGAGGTTCTCCCACGCGGCCTGGAAACCCTCATTCGTCAGGGGGGACTTAGCTACGATGGTTCTCGCTTCCCCTCGCGTCTTGGTGTTCAGGTGATAGAGCTTCTCCACTTGTGACAAGTACGGGTTGGCGATATAAATGGCGGCGAACAAATCGCGGAATGTGGGCCATGCTAGGCTGTCGCCATCAAATGTCTCCACCTCACACGGAGGAACTCTATGCCCCGCCGGCCTCGACGGAGCGGTGGGCTGACGCATAAGACTCGTCATCTGTGCCGAGAGCTGTTCGATGCGTTCTCCAAACAACGTCCCGCATCGCACATACGCCGCATAGGCGTATTCGTGCTTCGCCTTGATGCGGCTTATGTTTGCCAAGCTTTCCTCGTCGGTTTGGACTGTCAAGGCCTTGTGACAACGGGAGTGTTCCATCTCGACAGTTGACCACAGCGATTTGAGCTGCTCTAAGTGCATTTTAAGGGAAAACAAGGGCACTTCAGAAGTTAGAGCTTCACTCTCCCGAGCTTCGAACAGAGTCAATGCGTCGCACGCCAGAATGAAATCGGAGAGGGACATTCTGGAGTGTTCTCTGCGCTGTTGTGATACGGATCGGGTGACGGGAGCGTCAGAACAGTGCGTCACAACAACGTGCGGGATCTGGGTCTGGGTTGAAAGCTTGGAACGACCTTTGTGTTCACTCGAGTCTTTAACCGAGAATCTGCGACCCTGAGGGAGGCTGGACGAAGACGGACGGGATCTTGGGGATTCGCTGCGGCTGCGAACAGACGAGAACTTGCGCGAAATATCCGTACGCTTCACG
Organism: Drosophila insularis; assembly: GCA_018903935.1. Classification (NCBI taxonomy): domain Eukaryota; kingdom Metazoa; phylum Arthropoda; class Insecta; order Diptera; family Drosophilidae; genus Drosophila; species Drosophila insularis. The sequence continues at coordinate 8,322,888 of JAEIFP010002295.1, forward strand.
GTCGCCGGAGTTATCGGAGGCCGAACCTTCTCCGGAGTTGAAGAGGGAGACGAAAGACCGTTAGACTTCGGCGCAGCCTTGGACGGCTCCGTGGACATACTCAGGGGACGACCTTACCGTTGAACACCGAGTTTGTGGGTTTTGAGAAAATGAGGAAAATTTGAGGAAATGAGAAGTGGACTGTATGAGGACGCAAGAGCTTTCTCAGTGTGCACCGCAGGATTGCGGGAGAATTATCTCGCGTGCGGCTCGGAAACGGAGCCCTTTTAATGGGGATAGATGCGGAACAATATACGAACGCACGAGTGCGGATCAAAACTTGCACGTAGACAAGCTAAATGATTACAAAACAAGTTTGTATGGATTCGTAAGTAACGCTGGGAGTACGTATAAAACAAAACACGGAGGAAATATATAAATAAAGATGTATAGGATAAAAGAAAATACGTTTTTGTATGGATCTGGATCTGGATATATATATGTGCGCACAATACTGGCCGGAAAAAATTATATATATAATTTATAAATATGGACGGATGTATAAATATGGGCCCGATAGTGCTGGAAAAAAAATATATAAATGCATTTATTTATAAATATGGGCGGATATATATATGAGCGCAAAAGGCTGGCCGGAAAAAATATATTTATAATTTTTGAATATGAATGGATATAGAAATATGGGCCCGATAGTGCTGGAAAAAATATATATGTATTTATTTATAAATATGGGCGGATATATATATGAGCGCAAAAGGCTGGCCGGAAAAAATATATTTATAATTTTTGAATATGAATGGATATATAAATATGGGCCCGATAGTGCTGGAAAAAATATATATATGTATTTATTTATAAATATGGGCGGATATATATATGAGCGCAAAAGGCTGGCCGGAAAAAATATATTTATAATTTTTGAATATGAATGGATATATAAATATGGGCCCGATAGTGCTGGAAAAAATATATATGTATTTATTTATAAATATGGGCGGATATATATATGTGCGCAAAATACTGGCCGGAAAAAATATATTTATAATTTTTGAATATGAATGGATATATAAATATGGGCCCGATAGTGCTGGAAAAAATATATATGTATTTATTTATAAATATGGGCGGATATATATATGTGCGCAAAATACTGGCCGGAAAAAATTATATATATATAATTTATGAATATGGACGGATATATAAATGTGGGCACGATAGTGCTGGAAAAATATATATGTATTTAGTTATAAATATGGGCGGATATATAATTAGGCGAAAAAAAGGGAATCGGAAATAATGTGATTTGAACTTGGCGCGCTTGAGCCGCCTATCGATATCACGACTCGACTCACGTGTCACCACTACTCCGAAAACAGCTGTCGGCCGTTGTTTATATTTTGATGTTGTTGTTTAATTATGTTAATAATTTTTTTTTTTTTGTGGTTGTGCAAAAAAAGAGAAAACCAATAACAAAAGAACGCTTTTACACGCCGCGAGTGTTGTGCGTGAAGGCAAACAAAACAAACGATCAATGCATGTGGACAAATGCTTGATCTATGTATGTACGTACATGCATAAGTACACAGGTGAGTATATAGATATATGTGCACACGCGTTGTTCACAACAAAAAAAAATAACGTAAGTAATTGTCATTTAATTGGAGGTGGGGTGGTGTTAAATCAATGCGCGACACCGAAATGGATTATGTGTTGTGGATATGTACATACATATGTGCAATGTATGACTATGTAAGTATGTATGTACATATGTAAGCAAGTGCACCGGTTTCCAAAGACGCGCGTGGGGAATTAATTTCGCACCTAATTCGAACGCGCAAGAAATCGCGGTGCATACGTTAAGTGTTATTAAAAAAAAAAACAATACTTTTTGGCCTTTTGTGTTGTGGTAAATGTGTGAAGGGATTATACATATGTACATGGATATGTACATATGCGCGTACATCAACAGATGACGATGTGTGTATGTACGTAGATACGCGCGTGCGGCAATTAGTTTGGCATTAAAAATAATTATTTCAACACATAAGAAAACGCGGTGAACACTTGGATTATTATTTTTTCTCTATTTTTTATAACACTTTAATATTTTTTTGTTTTTTAACCCTTTACGCGGACTTGGCAAACAGCTGTGGAAATTACATGTACATGTGAATGCATATGTAAAAGAGGTGGATTTGGACAAGTGCGGGGAAAAATATAAATAAGGAAATGGAAATGTAATGGAAAACGAGAACGTTGGACAAACACGCTAAGGATTAGGAACTACCATGGACCCTTGGAACAGGTCAGGTATGTACATACAATATGTAAAAGTGTGTAGGTCGCTATGGAGAAGCGGGAAAACCTCACACTTTTATTAGTATGTAGGGGCAAATGGAACGAATAATGAAATTTTGTACTTATCAGGAATTCCGCCGATGCAAGCTGGAGGAGCGGAAGGATATCCGGCTCGAAGGACCAATGTTTGTGGCGGGGCGGAAGGACCCGATCTAGTAGCAAGTGGTTGGCGGGTGCCAATATCTTCAGGGTCTCGTACGTGAGTAGAATGATTAAAACGCGCGAAAACTTCGTTTTAATTCTATGTTTGCTTTATTTAGTTCACAAGATATACCGACACACACATGAAATGGTTCGGTTGGAAAAAAGACAAAATCGCAAAATATATATATACAGGAGGTGAACGGGTGTTCGGGTGAAAATCTCGATTCATTCTAATGGCGATGCCCATTGGAAAAAACCCAGTCACCCCTCCTGGTGTGACCGTAGATGCCGAGGATCAAAAAACCCTCCTCACTCTTCACTGCTCTTCGCCGCTCACTGCTGTTCACCCGGTGGCGTGAACAGTTTAAGACAATTAAAGTCTAAAACAAATTCTTTTCTTTGTGTGCTTATAACTAACAAATCTCTATAGATAATTTAATATTATAAAAGACCTCATAAAAGATAATGTCAGAAGATAATGCAAGTTTTCGGGTGACAGAAACTACATACATACATATAGTTTAATGTATGTATAGAGTATTGTTAAATTCGTCTCGATTTCGGGTTACTATTTTTGTTATGCTCTGCATGACCCCTAAAATTTATTCGCTATGGCGTCGCTGTGTATAAATTGCATTCTACCCTGGAGTAGTTAAACTAAACTGCAACTGCAGTCATTCAAGAACATTTGATTGCCCCAACAGGCCCATACATTCATTTCTGTAAAGTTAAAAGGCTTGCTCCCACCAAAGGAGAGGATAGTTATGCGGCCAGTTCAAAAATTTATGCGGCCATTTGCTTATTAGCTGGAAGCGTAAAAGAAAACAAGAAAGGGAAAAGTTAATCAAATTTGCCAAACAAATTTATGTTAACCGCATAATCATTGCATCTCTTCTGCAGTTGCAAAAGGCCTCTTCTCGGTGGCATGGGGTAAAATGACTTTGTTGCCCCATCCGACGTAGTCGTCGTGCAACTTGTCACGCGAAATCTTTATTTATCGGTTTCAATAAGTTGCCGCAAAGCGAACAATGCTCGAGTATGTGAAATGGGGGGTATGCAAAAAACGATTAAGGGCATTACGCGGCTGCCATTTTTCTCCAAACCGGATTCGAGTCCCTGACCCCGGACTCATCCAACTATCCACCACCATCCAGTGGATCCAACTGATTGTGCCCACTTTTTTAGTGTTCTTTTTGTTTTATTTTTGTTTTTGTTTCTTTGCGGCTAAATTAAAAACAATAAATTTGCCTTGCGCGCATATGTGAAGAGTGCATCTCACCCAGCTCAAAGCTGAGAGCTCTCAGGTCCCCAGATCCCTAGGAAACGGCTATAGACAAATCCGTGTGTATCAAACGGCAGCTTGAAGCCGAGCCACGAGCCCAGGGCAATGCTGACAAATAAACGCGACAAGCGAAAAGACAGCCCCAATCAAATAAATGGCCCAAATAAAAGCAACGCTTCATCAACGGAAATTGCTTTTGCCATGTTGTTGTTGTCGTTGCAGTTCCTCGGCCTGTACTATAAAGGGCGCGACAAATTTTTAAGTCATGACTGCACAATAACAATAAAACAAACGATACCCACACACACACACACACACACACACAGACACACAGACACACATTGAAAAATATTCTTAAGCTCGCTTACCATTGCCAAAGGGTACCAATTTGTGGATACATGACGAGGGGCTTCGGTAAGGATTGTGGGTCGTTGGGTCCCTGCCGGTGGCCAATGGTCAGCGGTCACACAGTATGTAAGAAATAAATTCATAGCGTATTTTGGACGACAAGTGCCACATAAATTCTAAAATGCATTTTGTCGCCAAAGTATTTAGGGGAAAAAAGGAAACCCATAAGGCAGCAGATGGTAGAATTCACCATGAATGCATTTCAATTGAATGAAATATAAGACAAATATTGAATATATATATTCTATTGTAGCAAACAATTAGAACCATTTCCGTTTACTTGGAATTAGAATATTCTTGTAGTCTATTTAACTGACTATCCTAAAGCTAAACAAATCGTTGTCTGTCTATTTTTTTAAGATACGAATTTTCAAAAGGCAATCGAACTATATAAAATTCTAAAAGACAGCATAAAGTAAATTATGTGGCAAGAAGAACGCTTTAGATTTCTAATATTATATATGATATTTTAAGGAAATAATCAATTTTTCTTCACATTTTATATACGTAAGATGTTGGATTAAAAAAGGGAAAATGGATCACATTTGGTTCTATTTAAATCTATCTACTATTTGTTTATTGTATTCTTTTCCATTATGATTGTTTTATTTTAAAAGAAAATTCCTTATCAGCCATTCCTACACGTTTACAGTATGATATTTATTGTAACCATAAACGATTAATGTTTGTTCAACTATTGAGATTAAGTATGGTAATGGATGTGTAAAAAATCCATTGTATATATTGTAGATTCCCTTATTTACCATAGTCAAAGTTGTACAAATATTGAAATATAAAAACATGGCTTATAGCATAGATTTAGCTCCCAAAAAAAAAGAAAAAAAGAAGAAAACAAACCAAAAAACTTACCGCAAAAAAAGAGGAAAAACTAAAAATATACATAAATGAATGGCAGTATCAACGGCTACGAAAACAACAACAACTATAGGCCAAAAAACAACGGGGTAAACAAGGCAATTACAAAGTGCCAAAATGGCATAAGCCATAACAATATCCCCACCATCTAGCACCATCTAGCTTTTAACCCAATGGCCAACAAAAAAAAAAAAGACCCATACCCTAACCCAAAAAACAAATAGCCAAAGCTATTTCAATGTATTTAGTCAGAGTCACCACACATACATACATACATACACACACAGACACATATGCATAACACCCCATATGGAGGACATGGATGCTACTGCGGCTTTTGCAACTGGCAAACTGTCATCAATTTGGCGACTCTGTTGCCCTTCCAGCTACCATGTGTGTGCACAGTGTGTGACTGTGTGTGTGTGTGTGTGTGTGTGTATATGTGAGTATGTGTGTGTGGAGTGCGTTTGGCCCATGGCCATATTGACAATATGTATTGAAACTCACTCAAGCTATTAATGCTGAAAGCTTTTACGGCCACTTCAGGCAGCAGTCGGCAGACAGCAGTTAGGGGTAAGCTGGCTAAGGGAAGGGATATATATACATATGTATGTAGGGACTGAAAGGGATAAAGAGAGAAAGAAGATCGAGCGAGGGGTCTCTAACCACAGGCAGGAACCAGCTGGTGTCAAACTCAAAAGTGGTTTGCTCCCATTTTTATCCCATCTTTCATTTTTTGTTGTTATTGTTGTTGTTGTTGTTGGATAACCCAGCTCTAGAAAATAGAAAACATTAGCCAAAATATAAACATAAAGTTTAAATTTGATATATACGCGTATATACATAAAAGCGAAAAGTGAATATGTAGTACAACATTTTTGTGAGGGGAAATTCAGCTTTAATTTTCAAACGATAATTTGGTCAGTCACAAGAAAAAGTTGTGGCAACTTACAGATAAGGCACGCAACGACAGGACTTGTCTACACAGGACGCACGGTTGAAGGGAAACAAAGCGGAAAAACTGCGTTTAGCAGCAGACATCGCCAGCTTAAATGACGGGGCTGGAGCTTTTGGAGGACTAGCCAGTTTTAGCGGGAAGACAGGCCTTGTGCAATTGCAAAGTTAACGTGTCAATGGCAATTTGTTGCCAATGTGGGAGGCGGCTTCTCCTCAACCAGTAGCAGACACAAAGACTCAGGGACACAGAGACAGTGACAGCCATAGCCATAGCCACAGAGATTTGGGGGCAAGAAACACCCGCGATAAAGATACGAAACGAAGGCAGAGAACCATTGGCTGGCTAGCCCTTCCCCCCCTTGCAAATGTCTCGGAACAAACTTCTTGAAAAAGTTTTTTCTTTAACTTGAACAATCGACTTTCTTTTTTTCTTTTTTTTTTTCTGCCTTTCTCCTGGATACTTGACTTGTGAACTGGTTTCTTTGCCATCTAGCCATCTGTCTATATAGAAAGAGGTATGATGTAAAAGTTTTCTAGAAACTACATTGTTTAGAAAGGACAACTGTAGACACTTGTTGTGTTTCTATATAAATACAGATACAAGAATCTAATTCTGTTAACAGCAAAGTATATTTAATTAAGTACCTATTTTGTTAATTGATTTTAATTCTCATAAAAGTATATGCTTTTCGATGATAACTTTTTGTTTTTGCAGTCTTAGACATAGACGTCGAGAAACTGTAGGGAAATAGATAAACGGAAAAATTATTTATTCAGTTCTTTCCAACTTTTTTGATATTTTAATCATTATTTTTAAGAAATTGCTAATCTACTTAGTGTATTTGTGTGTCTATGATGACATAAACGTTCCCAGAAAATTTCAAGTCGTTTTCCAATTCATAATTTATTCGGAAATTGAAATAGTTTCGATATGAACTAAGAATATTTGATTTTTTTGATATGTGGGTCATATGCAGTTTACATATTTTAGGTGTCCTATTTATATGGATTTACTTCTTTTATGTCACAGGTTTTCTCTAAATATCCTTGACTTATGGTTTAATTGAATCAATAAACTATTTAAAATTCTTTGTGATTAAAATTCAATGCTTAAGTAATACTAAAAGATCATCGTATGTATGTGTTTCGAAACTTTTGCACTAACTCTCGGTAAGTAAGAAGTACGAATCGGTTGGCCTCTTCAGTCCTGCTACAATTGAAACGTGGCTGCGTTTGCTTCATATTGAAATGTTTGCAGTCAAGTTATTGTTATTGTTATGCGCTTTGTTATTGGCGGGGGCAAATCGTCGATGTCTTCAACACCAATGCCAGGCAAAGAGGAGAGAGATATTTCAAGTTGCCTGCCTGCTCATGAAATTGTAAGCGCAAAGTTTGTTTTACTTTTGTGTCACGCTCTGTTGCTTTTTCGTTTTTGCTGGAAGACACAAATTGAATATCCTCATAATTTTGTGTTGGCTGTAAAAGATTTCAATCGTGAATCGTGAAAACTTGACTTTCGTTTTCCCATTTTCTTTCATTTTACTGATTTAACAATTGATTTTAATACCCTCCCTGCCAGGGGCATAGAAAAGGTTGAACTGGAAGGCAGGCAGGCAGGGTCAGGCGGAATGGAAAAAGTTGTAAACATCTTGTCGATTCAATTGTGCAACTAATTGAAAATTTCTTGATGAAATTGTTCTGAGCCAAATTAATATTAATTTTCGCTCTATTTATTTCATGTTGATTAAAATTTATTTAATTTGTTTATTTTTATTCCTATGGATCTATTTTGTGATAACAACTGTTTTAATTTTTTTGCCATTTTGAAAGGTATGAAGGCATGTAAATAGGAAAAGCAACCCTTGTAACAAGCACTGATTAGTCCACATTCTGACACGTTGCTCCATTTCAATGCCAAAGCCAATTCAGTTGGCAAATCTCGGCCTTAAAACGACAAATGAAGAACCCAAGCGAAGAGTTTGACAACGTTGCAAATGCCGCGACATTTGCCGCTTAACTTCAGGAAAATGTTGTGATTAGCCTCTACCGGATTCTGTCTCGCAATTGAGGGCAATGTCTATGTGTGTGTGGGTGTGTGTGTATGAGGACAATCCTTGCCAGCTGCCGGTGATGAGCTCCAGTTTCAAACAATAACAAGCAAGGTTTTAGGGATTTATGATGTTACTGCAAGAGTTTGGGTATGTAACTGGATTTTCTGTCAGGCCTTTTGTCTCTCAACTTGCCATGTCTTTCGATTTGTTAGCTCTTTGTTTGTGGTTGTTGTTGTTGTTTTTGTTGTTCAGTATGCACAGACAATCAAATGTTCGCTGTTACTCATACGCCATGTTGGCCCGCTCGTTAGCTGCTTTTTGCCATTGTTTTACCAAGTCTGACTCCAGATATCCACAGACCAACCGACCAACCGCACAACTAACCCACCACACCCGTTTGCTTGTAACAATATTTATTCATGTTAATTAAATTGTGTGAATATCACAATTTTCCATATGGCTGCGCGCATTTATTGTCTTTCAATTTGCGGCTGTGGTTTTAGACAATTTTGTGCTATGCTCTTTCACTGAAATACCCTTGAAAAATTTGATTCTTTTATTCAAATTGGCAATATTGAACAACATATTTATTTCGAATCGATCTACAATTATTTTTGTTTTACAATTTAAATAAATAAATAAAAAACTTAGCTAAATAATAATAAAATTTAAGCAGCATATTGCCAAGATTAATTAAGGAAAACTATCTTCAAATCCAACTAGAAATATTGGATTTCAATTATTTAAAATATTTATTTGCAAGTTAATCATCTTTTTAGCAAATAATTGCCAAATTAAGAAGTTAAAAGGGGAGTACATAGTTTCAGCCCCTTAAAAGTAGGCAATATATTTTTTGATACGCTTCTGATAGATAATATTAACAGGGTATGTCCTTATGGTTCATCTAGCTAGTGTCGTATAGGTTATGATTTTGGTTTGCCTTTGAGGCGCAGGCTTTCATTAGTATTGGTTCAGGCCACAGAGCACATGCCTAGTGATTTCCCTCGTTCAGCGTTTATGACTGTAATCTGATGCCGTGGCGAACTCGCAACGAATGCAAAAATAGGCAATTGTTACGTTTATTTCTTTCTTTTTTTTTGTGCAATATCCACTCTTCTTGGCCACAAATTGCACACAAGTGAGAAGCGTCACGTTGCCGCATCTGACAAAATAATTTGAAAGCAATTTCTAACGCCAAATGTCTCTTGCCCCCAGTCACTTTATCCGCTATCCACTCACTCTTGCTCCCAAAGTCTGTGTGTGTGTGTCAGTCCAATATATATATGTATATATTGGGGGCTAAAAAAGAAAACTGTCAAATTCGCACTTTGCCTGGGACACAATACAATTTTTGGGCGCACTGCAATAATATTTCAATATGTAATTTGGCAAAATTCAAATTTTTGCCAAATGCAGAAATAAAATTGGGCAACGGGGCAACTCTCCGACAGTGATAATTTCCCCTAAGAATGTGGCATTAGCACCAGACGCAGTTGGCCAAAGGGCCAGAAGATTGCCAAAGAGTGGCTAGCTGCCTATGTATGGTTGTGTTTGTATGTTTGTGTGTGTGTGTGTGTATATTTGTCATATTTGCATGCGCAACTAAAAAGGTTTCTGGCTGCTGGCAAATTGATCCCAGTTCACTGGCTTATGAAGGACACGGACACGGACACAACTTTGGCCAGAGTCACAGCCATGTTAGGCGGGTAAAAAAGAAAGGAAAGGAGAAGATGTCGCCCAGATAATAAACGTTACTATACAAAGAGACAACCCCGAAGTCGCAGTCGAAGCCGTTGCCGCAATAGAGGCAAGCGTCAGCCGGAGCTACGGCAACCAAAATAGAAACAACAAAAACGAGCCAACTCTCAAAGGACCTGTGACAGGATAATGCATGCTTGCATTTTAGATGACAATAATGCATTTTTGTTTTAAGGGTAATTTTGCAAAATGTTTCTCCTCTTTCTTTCGCTTTCGACTCTGGCTCTACACCATTCAGTAATAGAACGAAGCAGCTTTTGCTGCGTATCCCCAACAGACTTTGGAGAATTTCATTATAAAAATGGAAGTGGCATAAAGAAGTTTTGTTTATATTTTTTTATATTTCAAATTATACTAGATTTCTAGAACGCACATCTTTAACTTGAAGGTTTTGAGCAGATTTACAGCAAAGTCATCAAATGTCATTCGAAATTCGTGAATATCTTATGTAATTCGCACAACTATTTCAAAAGCGGCAAGTACTTAAAACTTTTGCAGCTAATTAAACTCGCGTTGCCGTTTTATACTCCTCTGCCCCAAAAAACTGTTGAAACTTGGCTCTCTTTCTCTGTATCAACATTAACAGACATATTCTTTATGGGGTTTACATATTTTATGGCACAATAATTTTTCAATTAAACGAACCAGCATTTTGTCTTCTCCTTGCAGTAATAAATGAAATGTTGCTATGACCGGGCAAAGACTCTTGATGGCTCTCAAAATGAACAGACATTTAGTGGGCCTCCAGTGAGATGGTCTCTTGTCTGGATGACTGAATGGTGGGTAAGAAGGCCAAGCTTTCAAGTATTTGTAAATTATGTTAATGACAGCACATTGACTTTATTACAGACATCAGGCAAAGAAATTAGCTAAAACTGAAATGAGATGACAGGCTGCAAATGGAGGTGGGGTGGGGTTGGATCTAATGAAATCAAGAGATGTTCAGAGATAAACATTGACAGATCAAAGTTGAAGAGCTTAGCAATACCATTTACTAAAGTAACTTGCAATGAATTGTTTAGAATTTCTTTCAATTTATATTACTGTTACAGCTAGAGTTCATTCAACGATTGATTAGATCAGATCTCAAAGATATATTGGGTAATTCAAACGCATAATTTCATCCTTGATTAAGTTATCATCATATTAAATATTTTTAATTGTGGTTAAATAATATTTGAGACACTTCAAATAGCAACAAAAATATGTTGTTTAATCACTTGGTTAATATTAAACTATTTTAAAGACTGTTAGTTCGCCCTTGGCAGTTAATCGATTTTGAATTGAGTGAAAAAAATCTTTAAAGAATGGTAGAAATTTCCAGTAAATGGAGAGAGGGAAGAACTGTCGTCTGTTGTGCGTTCACGGTGTAGCAAGTGACACCAAACAGCTGCCTACTTTATGCCCAGGCGATGTCTGGTCTATGTCTGGGGATAATCCTCAACTGGCACGTTCTCTTAGTCAACGGAAGTCGCCGTTCAGAAATTACGCTGTTCGGGCGGCGTTAGATTGGAGGGGAGGCAAAACAGGATGCGACACACATGCCGTCCAATGTTGTTGTTGTTGTTGTTGTTGTTGTTGGGTAACTTTGTTTATTTTTCATTTCCTTTAGCAGCTGCCATATGCTCCTCATCCTGTGTGTGTATCAATGAGCAACAACTTTGGTGGGGAATCTCCGTCATTCACATTTTTTTAGGCTCGCTTTTTTTTCATTTGGTGTTTTTTTTTTCTCTCTCTCGTGTTGGTATTCACTGGCGACTAATTTGCAAGACAATTAGAAGGTCTCTGGCCGGTCCGCTAATGAAAGAGCGCGATAAGAAAACTTAACGAATGTCAAATGGGATGCTGGCGCGGATGGCATAGCCCCCCGGTCATGTCTGTGCTGAAAAGTAAAGTAAATGTTTACTTTAGAAATCTGAAATTTGCATAATTTGCCAAAGAATCCCCAGAGTGAAGTGCTTTGGTATTGGTGGGGTGCAAAAGAAAACCGTTGACTGTCTACCCCGATAAAGTCAAAATATTATTCATAGGTTTTCTTTTTTAGGTTCATTCTGTTTTCCATATTTCTTTTTTTCCTTTTCTTTTGCCAGACAAAGTTTTGCCATTCACAGATAATGTCACAAATCCTCTTGACCAGGGAGGACTAGGGCGATAGTGTCCGAAAGCTGTCAAAATGGACGCCGGTTGCTTGCAAGCTGCCATTGAGCAGGTGTCAAGACAGGCTTTGTCAGCTGTTCCAGTTGTTTCGTTACTTCACACTCAACAGGATGAAGGGACCTCTCAGCCAGCTCGAGTTGAAGCTGTTGCTTTTGTTGCATTGTATCGACATTTTTGCAGCCGAGAGCGCACACGGAGACATCTCTGGGTAAACTGCGATACAATGCCGAAACAACTTTCGCTCTCGGTGAGCGGCATTCCCAGCCTCGTGAGTTGTATCGTGTTTATGCTTTTCAGCCGCCTCTTGTTGCTGTTGTTGTATTGAATTTCCCTCCTAAACAAGTCGTAAACAAAAACCATAGGCGTCGTTTATTAACAGGTTTCTGATCAATGCTTAAAAATAAAATGATGTATTAAATAAATAAGTACAACCAAAGACTGGCCGCCATTTTGTCAAGTTTATCGAACATTTCAATATACATAACAGACTGCAAAGCACCTCCCATTTTTCTATATACCACAATAGATGTTATATATCCAACATTCAGACTCCGCCTCTGTGTAGTATATGGGTTCCACGTGGCGGGTTGTTGCTGCCATTCTACTGGGCTCCTGTTGCACATGTATTGGTGAGTGCTTCTGCAGTTTGCAGAAAACTGCGAGAGAGAGAGCGAAATTTTGTGCTCGGCTTCAAGTTGGTGGTGGATTGTCTGTATGCGACTACATGCTTGTAAGTATATAGACGAATATCATCAATGCCCTACACATGTCAGAATTAAGAAGTAATAAAGGTACTAAACAGATATTAGCAAGATATTCTCTTACGATTGAGGAAATACCGAGACTTTTTTATACCGAGATCTTTTGAAAGCATTTAGTATTCTATGTAATGCTATCCTGATCATTAGAAATTTGTACTAATTTTATTGTTGAATATAAGACATTTGAACTATCTTAAAAATGTAATTATATTTGTCAAATTTTATATAATTTTCAAAGCTGACTAAATGATTCTTAATTTAAAATGAAAATATTTAAAAAACACTTACACGATTTACACACTTGCGGAACATTTCAGTTAAATTTTGCGCAATTAAAATCTGAGCAAATAAAACAATATAATTATCAAGATTTAGGTAATAGAAAAATATAAATGAAAAGTTATAAATTTCAATGGAATTTTTAAAAAAAGAGATATTCTTGTTAAGTAATAAGTAATTTTGAAAAAGAAAATTATAATGCAATATACGAAATGGTTTCTGTTTTTTAGATAGTTTGCCTACAATTAACTAATGATGTGTATAACCGACCGTTTTGAATATTAACTGTCTAATACACAATGTAATTTATATGCAAATAATAGTCTAAATGCTAATTTTTTAACTTCCGTCACTTATAAAGAAAAATAACATAAATTGAGTTAACAAACGGATAGGATAGCTCTTAACGGTTTTCAAAAGTATTTAATTTATTAAGGGCTCTAACAGCTACAGTAACTAAATTTCTTTATTTTTTAACTACTTATTATTTATAATTTTGTATAGTTCTTTCCAGTTATTCAGGTTATTACTTGTAGTGCATATTTCATATCAAAAGGCCAAATGCTAAACCAAATGGAGAGCCATCAGAATAGAGCGCACATAACTCATTTCGTTGAGTGAGAAGAGACTCTCTGGCGACACTTTTGTACTGTAACTGGCAGCTGGTAACTGGCGACTGGACGAAGATGGCATTAATGCCGCCTGTCCCTTGGTGTCCTGGTGGTTGCTTTCCTTTTGACTTTGCTCTCAGAGAAAGCAATCTTCTGTGAATATGTGAAAATTAGCATATCAAATGCCATAACTGGCGTTAACGACAGGCAAGCGGGGGGCGTGACACACACACACACACACACACACACACACACAAACGCACAAACACACCTACTCGTGTGCATTGTTACTCATACGCCGCATTGTACAGACGAATAAGCATATGAAAGGGGGCGGTGCGATGTGAGACAGCGGTATGAGAGACATCTCTACGTTTGCATCTGTGTGAGTGTGCGTGTTTGTGTGTGTATTTGTGTGCGATTTAGTTGCACATGATAATGTCAACCACAGAGCGCGCCTTTTGGAGCCGCCCGGTGGACTGACTTGAAAAGGGTTTTTTTTTTCTCCCCTTTGCTTGGGTTGCTTTGCTTTGCGTGGCCTGCATTGGTGTCCCCTTTACATATATACAAGTAGATGAATGTGTATGTGTGAATGTATGTGTGTGTGTGCGTTTTGTGTTTTTTTAGTCTCTTTTATATTTTTTGGTGGTAGTGCAGCTCTGCCTTTGCCTCTGCATCTGCCGGTGGACGACGTCAGCTGTGCTAGCTAGTGCCGACTATCGCCGACTTGGCTCTTCAGTGTTAATTCGTCGACACGAGGCGCTGTGTTTCCCTAAAAAGTCGTCGTTAACATCTTAAGCAATAGCCCTTCTAGACGGTGTCCCAGTGTGTAATTCTACGCATGCCACGTGCTCTTCAGGGAGTTAATAATTGTTCTTGTCCTTATTGTTTTTGTTTGTCGATGTCGTTGTGGTTGTTGTTGTGTATCCGAAAAGCGCGAAACAAAAAATAAGAAACAAAGTCGATACAACTCAAAAGTGTGCCAATTCAACCGAAAGTGTGTGTGTGTGTGTGCTGCCAAAGGCGACGGAGCGACGCCTTGGCCTCTGCAACTGAGAGTGTGAGTAACAATGCAGATGCAGCAATTGACTCTCTCCTTGTTGTTTTGCCTGTTCGGTATTTTTTTTTTTCAATGGTTTCGGCCTTGTTGATGTTTTGTTGTGACCACAACAACACGGAAGAAGGAAATCAGCTCAAACTCATAACCTGCGCATGTCTATATAGTTTGTTTGTATGCATTTTTTGACAATGGGTTTATTATTTATTTAAATAATACGCATAAATCCGCCAGTATATACAGATCAATCCAATAATGAATAACATGTCGCAGCATATTTCTTTCAGAGATTTGTGTGTACGATAGAAATTGTGTTAAAATTTTTTGTAATGATATCTGATACTTTGTTAACCTGTTCTAGTCCCTAAACTACTAAAATATTATAAACATTTATGTATGTATGTTCTATCGTAACAAAAAGAGAGAGAAATTCAGACGGATTTTACCTTTCATTTTTTATTGCACCTTACAAATTTATCCATACTAGAAACCTGAAACTAAGTTTTGGTATTATTCCAAATTATCTATTTATTATTCTATTTGAACGCTATAAACTTTTGAATTTAGTCGAATAAGCATAAGAACAGATGAAGTAAGTGATATATCTAATTCACTGTCCCCTTATCCACCATTTAGTTACACCTTACACTGACAAATAAATATTTATTGTTAGCATCATTTAAATTGGCTAAATCATAAATATTTCAATTGTTCTTTTCTTAGATTATATTTCATTCCATTTTCATCTAACCATGCGAATTCTTCCAGTGATTTTATTAGATTCTTCTAACCCTCTCTTTAAAGAAGAAACTTCCGACTTTATTTTAATAATTCCATTCTTATTCATTTCTCTAGCCTGATAATATTACAATTCTTTTTCCGACTTCTTTGATGGCATTATCTCTATTAGTCTTTTTGTTTGCCAAGTTATCTTTCAGATTCTATCATTCTTTGTTTAATTTTGTTTTCATTTCGTCTTGCCTATTTTTAGTCCCCTTCATCTCTGTCCCCTTTTCCTCGTCTTTTTATTTCTTAATTTATTTTTCTCAGCTAATTGTTCTTTAATATTTTTTGCTGTTGCTGCTCTTTTGTTTTATTTTGCTTTTTCTTATTTATTTTATTTTATTTTATAAAATTAGCTATAGTACATTAAAGTTAACAATAATATAACTAATTGCTAGGAGGGGGGGAGCGCTAGAGTTTTTCTATTTTTAAACTATTCATCTAATTCATATGATTTTTATTATTTACTGCGTTTTCCGCAATTCTTTAATTTCTTTTTTCAAGTCTTTATGATCTTAAGCTGCCTGATTCTAATTTCTGCTGTTAGTTGTTAAAGTAAAGAATTTGTCAACTTTAGTGATGGGATTACGTAAATCCTGAATTGATCTTCTATAAAGTTCAATCTGTTTGCTGTTTGCTTTTAATTGACTATTTTCCTGTTGTCAATCAGTTTCTGTTTCAGTCGTCCTTAATGCTCCATTGCTATTAACTTATTCTATAGTAGAATAAAAAGCCACCATCGCAGACCTATAAAAATAATCATCTTCTGCATCTGGAAAGCCGCAATACTATTAAACAATCAAAATTATTGCACCAGAATGAGAAACAGGACCAAAAATGCCAGAGCCTATTCCAATTTTATAATAGTTTAAATTTTAAAAAGCTGCCACATATGAACAAATAAATATCTTAGAGTGAATGATTTGAGTTCTAAAATAATAATGATTCGAAAGACATTTGTTATCTGTTTTTAATACGAAATCAGAGTAAAGTTTTTGCCCTTTGTCATTAGCAATATTTCGTTTATATAAGGTTTTTATTAAAACACTATAAAAGCATTGGTTACTTATTTCAAATCCATTTGAAATTCTAATACACATATGAACACATTATTTAAAAACCCCTTTGTTTTCCTTAAAATACTTAAAGAATTATGTATAGAAAACCTCGCCATTCGTGGTAATTAACCAATTAGTTTTTTGATTAAATGTGCTTTGAAATGAACCGGAATTAATACGAATTGAAGTGTGGTTAAGTAGCCTGTCAAATATGTTAAGGTAAATGAAGTTTACTCTAAATATCTTGTAAAACCTTTTTAAAATTTCATTATTACATCCCTTGTTCTTGCTCATCACATTTCGATTACATACATTTCATGTATAAATACCAATCTGATTTAAATCGGATGCCAACGGTTCGGCATTAGTGAAAGCTTCCGAAACATACCCACATAATTTATGTAGAAAGTTTTTAATCTGAACAGATTTTGTTTTTTGTTGGTCTTGTTGTCTTTTTTCGTTTTCTGCTTTTCATTTGTTTGGCAAGGGCACTTCATTAATTTATGAATACGAAATTGCATTTTGACATTTGCCAACAAAAACTATTTAAAACTTACACCCAACTAACTACAGGGGTTGATTGCCCCATCTCTTGGCTGACCGAACTCACCAGTCCTGTCCACAGTCACCGTTTCTTTCCCCCTTCCATGAGTTGGCCCTTAGCTGTTGCTGCCGCCCGATGGAGACTACTCGGTTTGATTGAAGCACCCGCATGTACAGAACATTTTAAATATTTACAAAGATATTTCAAAAAACGCTTTTGGCATGTTGTTGTTTTTTGTTTTTTTTTTTTTTTTCCTGCTGCCGCTTCTTTTTGTTGTCGTTGGTGTTGTTGCTGTGTCCAGAGGTCCGCAGTTTCTAGAGTGCTTGCTCATTTTTTGGTTGAAAACCCAACAGCACAAAAAAGGAAATTCAACTTCAAATGCGGCAAAAAGGGCGGCAAAGCGGGACTATACACAGGGCAAAGCCGGGGCGGGGAGTGGCAGGGCATGGCTACGGCACTTGAGAGAGCGCGTGTGTCCTTTTAGGAAAGTGTCAAAAACCGTTGGTCAAAAAACCGTATGGCAATTATTCAACACAATTGAATATGAAGTGTGGCTACGGCAGGGGATGAGGGACAAGGCAGGAAGTATGAGGATGAGGAGCAGAAGGACCAGGAGCAGAACACTCGGGTATAAAAAAAAGTTGCAATGCTGGGCAAATAATGAAAAATACACCCACATCAGTATTTTTCGGCTGTCTGCACTCGTATACACAAACATGGACACACACACACACACTCACACACACACACTCGCACTCACACTTATATATAAAGTACCAACATTTCTGCACCCTTTTCATGGGCCATGTTGTTGGTGTTGCTCTGCAGTTGTTGCCGCCTAGCAATTTTTCAGTGATAAAATATTTAAATTTAATTAAGGCCACCAACGAGGCAACACGATTTCCGAGCCATCGTCCAAAGGGGAAAGTGAGTTGTTGGTATATCTGGGCTGAAGGCAGGACCTGGACCTGAACCTGGACCTTTGACCCCGACCTCATGCCCGATTGCTGATGTTGTGGGTCCTTTTTTGCATTTGCGTGCAGTGCGTTTTTGGAGGCTTACGTTTGCTCGCAAGAAATTCATTAAAAATTTTTGCTTTGATACTACCAAATTCTTTTTGCAAAGTTTCTTTGTACTTTGTCGTTTTTGGGTGTGCGTTGTTGTTGTTGTTGGTTTTTTTTTTTTGGTCGGTCGGTGCGTATCCCACAGATACCAAACCAACCGACAAAGGACTTGAATTGTTTGTGTGTGTCAGTGTATGTATGTATGTGTGTGTGTGTCCTTGTCACTGATTACTTTTGGACTTAGCTCCTTTTGGTTTTGTAATTAAGCTCGACACACTAAACTTGCATGCATTTGCTTTCGTATCTCTTAAGATATTTTTGGAAAAATTTTAAATTGAACACGCTGGAAAATTGTTGTGCAAACAAAAGTTTCGAGTCTGCTGGCAACTTAATCGCCAGGCCAAAGTCAAAAACTTTTTTGCTGCTGTCTTGTATCACAAAACTATTTCTGCTCTCTCTATCTCTCTCTCTCTGTGTGTGTGTATGGCAAACTTTTGATCTTGAGCTGCGAGCGAACAAGCTTTTTACTTTCTTTTTCTGCAAATATTTTTCATTATGCGGCTGAAGTATTTATGGAATTAGGATAAATTATATGGAAAATATTTCACTTTGTGTGGCAGTGGGTGGAGAATTTTTGCGACTAAAAAGATTCAAAGCTAGCTTTTCTCTTTATTTTATCGATTCATCTTTAAAATCTCTGTGAAACAATTCGCATCAATCCTGGAATTGAATCCTTTGACTTAGGTAGAATAGAATTTTTTAAATTTATTGGCCAACCATTAGTTTATTATAGAATTGCAAAAAGGGTATAATAATATGTAATATAAATGTGCTATGATTAGAAAAATGCAACTTCTAGCATAAAAGAACGAGCGATATATTCTGTCTGAATTAATTGCATTTGCTTCTAGATCCTTAAAGCTCTGGTGGTGCAAATATTGTTTGCGTTAGGCTTTGGATCTTCCGAATTCGGGACGGCTATGTCATCAGTTCTTTTAAAAAATGCTTCTTTTTTAAGCCAATAGTACTAAAGAATTTAAATATTACCGATTTAATTCTTTAAATTAAATACGATCCTCCATTACACGGTTAATACCTCATGTTAAAATAAAATAAAGTGTAATAATAGAACGATCATTTGGCCTATTGAAACTATGTGTGTTAATACCCTTTTTTGTTTTTTTGTCACTACAAGTGGAATTAGCCCTAGAAATGTAATATATATAGATTTATGGGGAGCAAACTTATCATAACTTTATTGATTGGTTTATTCGTATCGTATGATTTAATATAGAGAATGATGGATATAACTTGTAGCTGGGTTTTGTTTATTTTTCCTTTTTCTGCCAGTTATTAGATAAATGTTGTAACTGTTCTTATGCCAGCTGTCTCACTGATTGATTAAATGAGAGAAATTCGGTTCTCAACGAGTTGGAAAATATTGTATATACTGGCTGACAATTCAGCATGATCATGGTCAATCGGCTGGGTGCAGCAAAAATTGGAACTGGACACGTGTACCTGTTTTGTCACATTTAAAATTCTATTGTTTGTATTGGTTCTCTCGGTTTTTGGCCAAAATGCGTGCACGTAGGTCCCAGAAACACGGTGGGGCGGGCAAGAAGGAGTTGCGCACGAGAAGTCAACAATGCTCGGTTGAAAGAGGCATGCAAATTGGTTATAGAAAGCTGACGGGATACAACAGGCGAAGGCGAAGGGTGAAGTCAAGCCAGAGAAGTGAAAAAAGGCCTAGAGATTGGGCACAACCAATTTTTCTTGCATTTTGTCAGAAGAGAGAAGGAGCAGAAAAACAGAAAATGGCAGGCGGGCTGAGGAGGCAGGCAGGCAGGCAGGCAACTTTTTCCAGCTGTAGTTGTTTTTGCTGTTCTTCTGCTGTTTGTCCAAGTTGCCATTTCAAGCGTGTTGCAATGAAAAGCAAACTTTTTCAATGTGGCAGGGCAATAGAGGCGAGTTGGTTGCTTTTCGCACTCCATTTCCCCCCTGTTCGCATCTCTTAACCTACCACACAGTCTTCTACTTTTTTTCATGCCCCTCCCTGTCAACCCTACAACCCAACTGCGCGCCCATGAACCTGACTAACAAAACTCAATGGGGAGCACACGGGGCGTATACGAAATTAAAATGCACTCAGCTGAAAAATTGGTTTTCTCGTTCTTGACAAACTTTGAGTGATTTCTGAAAGCCTCTAACGAGTGCCAGACCTTTACCAGAATGGGGCGACATGGAAAGTAAGCAACAAGCAGAAGGCGTAACGCCAGTCCACAACAATTGTTTTCATTTTGTGAAGAAACAGTAAGAGAAACACAGCAACAACAGCAGTAAAATACATTTTGCCCATTGTTATTCTTAAAAAAAAAAACATAATAATAATAATAAATGTATATACATTTCTTTCAAAAAACTCCAAATTTGTAATCAAGCGCACCGAACAGAGATCTCCGCTTCCGCGCACACAAAATAATTCATAATTTACGGTAAACAATTGAAAATGGGTCGCCGAAATGGAAAACTCAACACGTTCCACTTGTTTTTCTCTTTTGTTTTACAGCTAAGCTGCTGACCGTAGACAAGCCGCCAAAATAGACAATCAAAGCGCCAGACAGACCGATAATTCCGCCCCGGGAATGCGCTTTGTTGGCATCTTGCCCTGTACCCTCCAGTGGCAGCAGCAACATCAGAAGCAGCCTTCGGTGCCGCCCCCACACACAGTGTCAAGCGGCAAAGCTCCCAAGCTGATTAGCTACGGCAATGCGGCTCGTTCCAGCGGGCAACCGTATCCCGCAATGTCTTCCATCAATGAGACCAATTGCTGCCACGATGGCAGCAATCATTTGACGACACCGCCTGCTAGTTGTTGCCAAGAGTGTCGATGCTGTAAGCAGAGCTATGAGCATTTGCCGGTACCTCGGCTGCAGCATCAACAGCCTCCCCCCCCGTTGCATCAATATCGGCAGCAGAAGCAAATACATCAAGAGGTTCAGCAACAGCAACAGGTCAACTGTATAACGACTCTTCAACAGACAACTACAACAACACAACAGATGCAGCAACATTTGCCTGGGGGAAATGTCAAATGTTTGGCCATGCCGGAAACAACAACAACACGGACTACATACATGAGCAATATGCCACCGCATCATTGTCATCCCAATGCCCATTGTAACGGACAAGACAACATAAACAGTGGCAACAGCAACAACAACAGTAAAAGTAACAGCAGTCAGATTGCATCTGCAATTACCTGCCAAGGGCTAGACCCTGGAACACCCATGTTTTTTCTACCATTTACGTTGCCAACTTTACCGCCATCTACGACTGATTCAAAAACGATGATCTATTCCAAAAATGTACCGCCACCACCACAACCACCTCAGCCGCCGGCATCTTTAACTCTGGCCTGCCAGTATCAAGTACCAGTTCAGGTTCAGCCGCTGTTGCCACCGCCGCCTATGCCGCAAATGCTTGTATCCTGTCAATTACCAACCATTGAACCAGTTTCTACGCGGACACCATCACCAGCACCAACTTTGACGACGGGTGGACGAGTGGAATCATTGAAATCGGTGGCTTCTCATGCCATCAGTGCTTATCAGAAGGTGAGTGGAAAATGTCGAAATATGAAAAATAATTCCAATACGAGAGTGCACACCATGTGTATGCTTAATATTTATAGCCCCAATGGCAACAAAGCAAAAACTTCAATTTACATAAACATAAAAGACATGCAACAAAATAAACTCGCACACACACACACACACACAGGCACACATACAAGCTAAGCTAGAGAATCTGTATGCATGTTGGCTAAGATTTAACGCAGCGACAGCACACAAAAAATCAAAGTTACAAGGACCAAAGAGGAAATGCAAAAAAGGTAGAAACGGAAGTGAAAGCTCAACGGAGATAAAAGAGAAATGGCAGCTAAAGGTAGAAGAAGGAGAAGCTTTCGGGGCGTTACACGAAAAACTAATGCATAACCTAGTAAGATCATCAACACGAAATTTTACAGCAAACTCATGTCCAAGGATGTAGATATAAACTAGTCGTTTTTGTAGCCCAAAAAACCCACCCCACCAACCCACCGTTTGGCACTCTTGCAGCCGCATTCGCGTTGTTGTCCTACGCTCAATGACTTTTGCATTTAATATGAGTAAAGAAGCGCAGCAGGACAACAACTAGAGCAACATAAGACGAACTGAAATGTGAGCTGGACTTAAGGATTGAGTTGGGTTGAGCAAGGGGTGTGCAGTAAGGCAGAGGGGTTTGGCCCAGCGACATGCAAAGCATAGTTCGTAGTTTGTAGTTCTTTTAAATTACGTTGTTGCCTGCAGATTTTCACAGGTAAAGGCTCTCCGCAACAAGGACAAAGAGATAGTGTCTGCTGTCCATTTGTTGTGTTTCTTTTTTTTTTTTTTTGCAGTTTTCTTTACCTCTTCACAGTGTCCAATGCTTCGTTTATTTGACAGCCCCAACTACGACTGTTGCTGTTGCTCTACTTGTGCATACTAGATAAGTTTGTCCTGATTAAGAATCTACAAACAGATATATTACGTACATATATATGTATATATATATCTGTGAAGAGCAAGAGGCAGTTTCACTGGCAAAAACTGAGTATTACAGCTGGCATTAAAACTGCGACGTCAACGAATTTCGAATCGTATTTTGCTATATCCTATACTCAAAAGGCACATTTCCTAACTGACTAAAGGAAGGCGCAACAGTCGGCTATTAAACCTCCTATTGAATATTCCTAGAGGGTATCTTCAAGTCGATGTTTTAGATGAATGTTTTGTACATTTTTCGTTGTTGTTGCCCAAGTGGTCAGTTTGCATTTGACGCATACACACACATACACACTGGGATATCGTTTACGCTAAGGATTTGGCATACCAAATTACAATATGAAAATTCATGGGGTTTCTTATAATAATTTCAGGTAGCTCTCTCCTCTCAGTTGCCTGTATAAAATATATTTTATATTTTGCATTTTAAATAAATTCAAGTGCTACCTACATATGTACATGCATACATATATATGTACATGCAGAATAGTGGTAGATTGTATCCTTTTGTGATGCTGCTCATTCACATGTGCTTAAGTAGTTTTATTTAGCTGCAAAAAGCAGAGGAAAGTTCGCCCTTTTCTGCACATTTGAATGTTAAATCTTTCATGAAATGTTTTTTTTCATTGTTATTCGGCCATCTCTGTCTCTCTAAGTCTGAGTTGGTTTGTCCATATCTGGCACATCTCAAAAGGATGTGTTTGTGTGTGCTTGTGTGTGCATATTTTGTGGTCTTCCTACAACTTAGCAATGCCTTCATCTTCTCTATGGCTATAGCTTGTTTTTGCTTCATCCTCTGTCAAACTGGACGCGCTATCATGCACAAAGAAAGCATTTTATATACTCACTTTAATGCTTCCACTTGGCCATTGTTATAATGTACTCTCATATACACAGTATACTCTATATATATAGAACATATGTAGATACATATATGTGACTGACTGAATGTGTGTGTGTGTGTGTGTATGGTAAAAACCTCACAAAAATATTATTGGGTGCAGAGGCAACTACAATGCATCAAAAGTTTGTTGTATATTTTTTTTTTGTTGGTTTTTATTTTCTACTTGCTGCTGCTGCTTGTTGCATTGCAAATCACATGAAGCCTTCATAGTCTTCATAGCCCTGGACTGCTACTACTGCTGCCGCAGCCTCCACTTCCATTTACCACTTTGCATTATACTGAAATAACAGTTGGTTGCCATCTAATAATTGTTCTTCTCTCATATTCCATGTGCACTTATGGAGCATTCGAAAGCGGATTTCGTTCTTAGAGTTTGAATTTTTGTTTTGTTTGCTTTTAATGTTTTCTGAGCGTAAACCCAACACTAGGTAAAATGTACAATGAATGAACTGCATAAGCTTTTATTACAGAACCAGTATTAGGTTATTAGTGTTTAGTAGAAATTTTTATTATTTTCTAGGCACATTATTCCTTTAAGTTTAAAAGTTCTTCAGAGTTCGGATACCGTTTGACAATATATAATTATAATTTACCTTCCTTATACGATGCAAAAAAAGGGAAGTTGCAATTTTTCTTTTGACAACACTTCCCATGTAGCCACCAGGACATTCGTATTATTGTTGGCCCGAAAGTGGCTTAAAAAGTACAGACAAAAAATATAGACTTCAACTGTGGAGTGGGTTGGAGATATGGCAAAGGACAAGTCTCCATTTGGCTGAGGATGTGCGCTGCCTTAATGGCCTCGGGAGCCAAAGTGTGATGCGTAAGTGAATTCATATTTCATATATTGCGTTAACATGTCAACAAAAAGCGCAGACACACAAAGTGCACAGGATTTTTTTTTTGTTGTTGGAGAACGCATTCATTGGTTCGCTGAATCGTTGATTTCGTTTGTTCAACTAAAAAGTATCATTGCGCTCTTTAACTGATGGTTGCTTTGCTTAAAGATGTGAAAAATCTGAAACTGATACTCAAAAATGGTAGCCATCACTGTCGAATAGAAATTCAAGAAATGTTGGTTACATTTTAAGCAAAGAGAAATTTGATATTTGCGCCAAAGGATGCAATATCAAAGGCTTGCTTTGTGGCCAGCACCAGCGACAGGCGGAAAGAAAACTCAAGCAAAATTGTTGACAGTTAAAACTGGTAAATTGGACACGAGCATGGCAGGAAGAGAGAGAGAGAAGGCAGTGACAGTGGAAAAGAAGAAACTGAAATTCAAAACAAAATCAGATACCTTGAAAATCTTCAGCAAATTTGTAGCATACTTATATGGGCAAAGAGAAGAGATGGACAGTCTTAACAGCTCAGCCACTGTGGTGACTTTCTCTACTTTCAGTTAGCCTTAAGGGCTTTTCGCTTGCACCCAAATCGGTTTCGTCTCCATTCTGAACCTCACCATGGGAATCATTTGCTTCACAGCGCACTGTTAATTTAATCTGCGGACTGGCCGCGAGGTGGCGTTAGCGTTAATGCAATCTCTGGTGTTGAATATCGTGAATTTCACCGCATCCAACTGAGTGGAAAAGTGTATGTGTGTGTGTATGTGTGTGTTGATGTGAATTTGTTGCTGACGCATTGAGTTACCAAAAAGTCTTCTTAAGGACGACGCAGAGATTCAGCTTCGCCTTACTGGTTTTATGCGTGTGTGTGTGTGTGTGTTGGTACTTGAAAGCTTTTACCACAATGCCAGTGTCCCTGTGTGAGAGCCTCTATATATATTTGTCTGTGTGTGTATGTGCGGGCTTGTCAAGTGCTTCTTTTGTTGCCCATTGATGCTGTGTCTCTGTGCGCGAGGGCGCCAAATTTCAAAAGCATTCGTGCAAAAGCTTTTTTTGTTGTCTCAACCAACCAAACAGTTTATTTTGCTCGACACTTGAGGCGACCTTTGAAAAGGGAAACGATATCGGTTGCTTCAATTTCAATAGCAGTCCCCAGGCGGCTTCAACTTGTCAATGTTAAAAATATAAAATATATATATGCCACAGCATATGCCCCAAGTTTCAAACTAAACCACAACTATTTGCTCTACTAATTTAATTTGCCGCAAACTTAGTTCTCGCATTCTTTTTGTTTTTTGTGCTCTAGTAAGGTCAAAACCGAATTAAATGCAATTGACAGTTGTAATTTCAAGCAAGCTGTCAAGCGAAATCCCCAAATACCGTGCTAGCAACACAATTGCAATACCAGAAAATACAGAAAAACCCAAAGCAGGTAGCAAACTAACTTGGCCAGAACGAAATTGATATACTCTAGTGATTTTTTGATTACTTAAAAGCAAGCAAGTCTAAAAACTGATTCTGTATTAGCCATCACTCAAATTAGTGGCTGGATAAAGAAGTTGCTGGATAAAACACACCACAGCAATCTGAGATCTATACATTCTTGAAGGCTTTGCAATATGCCTGATCTATGAAAGAGTATAAAATCAAATAGAACTAAAACCAAACTCTGGTGTAACACAATAAAATGCAACCAAACACAACTGACAAAGAAATTGTTGCCGAATGTGAGCAAGAAAGAAATCGGTAGTGCTGGCCAAGGGGGCGTGTCGCTGACAAAGATAGACAACACGTAAGCGGAACGACAATGCCAAGCCACGGCTGTCAAATTAGAGGCAAACAGCGTGGCAAACAAGGCGCGCGCAACTTTGTTGAAAGAGTCCGGACTAAAGAGAAAGGTCTAAAGCCTTGAGTGAAAATCATTCAGTCAGTCAATCTGTGTTATATAATGATAATAATAATGGCCAAAACTAAATCATTTTAAAATATAATTGATGAATCGATGCCATTGATGGCAAGAAAGCAAATTGTAATGAATATATAATTACTCAATAATAACAGACAGTTTACTTAGCTACCTTTTGATGATTGCTAATGAAACTTAATTATTCTCTCTTTCCTACTGCTTATATTTGTTATTTAATCTATGCAACCTAAATTCTATACAAATTGCTATGCATTCGATTGTTAATTATAAT
Source organism: Drosophila insularis (assembly GCA_018903935.1). Taxonomy (NCBI): domain Eukaryota; kingdom Metazoa; phylum Arthropoda; class Insecta; order Diptera; family Drosophilidae; genus Drosophila; species Drosophila insularis. The sequence continues at coordinate 8,349,566 of JAEIFP010002295.1, forward strand.
TAGCTCACACTCTAAATCATCAGTTAGGTGATTTGTTGAGCCATTTGTCCAAATCGAATGTGTTAAAGTAAACTGTATTTCCATCTTATCTGTTTTATGCATGGTTAAGTGATTGCCAAAATGAGAAATGCATCGCCTGTGTGTGTTTATGTGTGCTCAATGTGTAATTGAAATGCCGGAGCATTGTTTAAATTAACATTTAGCAGCTTACGACCACACACTAAACTATTTAGCAACTCACAGAGATGTACAACAAAATAAAAAACAATAACAATACCACAAATTTGCCTGAAAATGCTATTTGAAGAAACATATGTACATAGATACATTGTCATCAGGGACGAAATAGATTTTCTATATTCTAGAAAGGCCTAGGACCAACTTTTTTTTAGTTAACATCCCTTAGCATAGTTTGTAACAACAATTTAAAGAAGAAATCAATAGAAAAGCTTCCTTTGTATACATAGGTAATAGATATTTTTTATAACAACTTAAACGATGAATATCTTTGGTTGTCAAGGTTATCAGTTAATTATTTCAGGGATTTTCTATTTGTGTATCATGTATCATGACTCTTCTTTGGTTTTAGAAATAATCTTTATAATTGATTGAATGAAATTTCAATATTTTCAGTTGCATTCCTAAAGTTTTCAACAATAGCTAAACTATCGCTGCATTTTTATTAAAAATATTCGCCATTCGATTATGAATATACGTTGCATTAAGTCTAAGATATTAAATGATACTATGGCAAATCCTTTTTCTGTTGGTTTCGTCCCTGTTTGAAAAGTTCTTGTATGAATTTTCAAATGGCAGAGCACAAAATAACGTTCGATACACATTATTCGTTCAATGTTTAATTTGCTTGCTCCCCTGTTCAACTGCCGCCTGTCTGCTGGAGTTGCTCTTGTAAATATTTGTTGAAATTCTTTCGAGGCTTATTTTGAAATTTATTCAATGGAAAATAGCTCACATAACTTTAGTTGGCTGGCCCTGTCTTGGCACAAACATGCTCGTAAGAAGTAGAGGAGCATAAATAAAAGTGAGTGATGCGCAAAATGAAGTTGCAACCAAGACACCTGCCTAATGGCCCCATTGTCGGCATATCCTTATAGTTTCATTTTGTTGGTCAATTAATTTACATGTCATTGTTGGTTACTAACTAACTAAGAATATACATACTTGCAATGGAACTAATGGACAGGTATTGAAATTTTAAGATAAAGACTTCCAAATGGTCAATTCTTTTTCCAAATTAATGTGTGAGTGTGTTGTGTGAGTGTGTTGTGTGAGTGTGTATGTGAGTGTGTATGAGTGGTGGATTGGGTCAGGGGTTGGTTACTTTGACAAAAGATCTCTTGTCTTGTTCCTGTCTCATTACAAAATTGTTTGCAAGCTTTGTGCTTCTGGGCGGTTTTGTGTTTTCTGTTTATCTTTCGTAAACGTGCCAGGACATTTTTGCTTTCAATAACAAATACACTTGAACACATAAAACAAATTGCAGGCACGAGTTTTTGGCTCAAAGAATTCCCTCCTCCAACTATGTGGTCTAAGGCAGTATAGTAGACGATTCACAACGACTTCATTACATTTTTCTGTATTTCCGTTTGCTTTTTTGCCCATTTAATTGGCCGTATAATTGATTGGAGTTGTTGTTGTTGTTGTTGTTCTTGCTTCGGCTGCTTTTTCTTAGTATTCCATCTCCAGCATCTAACTCATTATGTTATATATATATATATATGTATAGATGTTCGCTTTGTAGCAAAACATTAGAAAATACTCGAAGCAAATGGCAAAGTTTTTGTTCGGTGACTATTGATACAGCAAGCACCGGACTGATTTTGATATTTATGCTGCTTCCAAAATTCATTGCTCTCGTTCAGCTAAAATTTGTTGGCCTTGTGTTTTGTGGTACATAATTAATTATATTTGCCTTCAACTCAAAATGTCAGTTGGCCTCTAATTATTATTAGGCTAACGAACATAGAAAGCCTGCCCTATGTACCTATACTCGTTTTAGGGTATTTTGATCAACTGTTGATGTGAGCTAGAATAATATATATACACATATATGAGATTATCAAAGGACCTGGCTTTTCTATTATTTAGTACAAATATAAAAATTTATATTTATTCGTATATTTCTTTTAGGGTATACAAAATGCGGTTTTAATAAATTAAGAGCCGCGGTATGTTTTGTTTTGCTTACAGGTTGTTTGACATTAATTGATTTATTTTCCTTTTACATAAATTAGGCACTGCCTGTAGATATTTTATTTCAATGAAGAGTATTAAATACGCCCATTGAAAGGACATTGGTATGGGCTGAGGGCAGTTTTTGGGGTGGAATTTAACAGAGTCGACACTGCGAGGTAGTGGGAAGACAAACAGGTGCCCAAAAACAAAAAAAAGGAAAAAGGCCAAGAACCAAAAGAACACCTTTGTTTGTTTGTTCGTTTGTGAGAAAAGACTAACGTTTGACTTATGTGCATTAAAGATACACGGTAAGGCCATAAATTGATCAATTTTGAACAGATTAGAAGGAGAAATGTTTTCTTTAGTGAATTCATCCTGAGCCAAGTTACTAGAAATTCTTTTCAATCTCTATTAACAAAATGTATTTAGAATTTTAGGGATTCACATTTCATAATTCACAATTTTCTTTCTTTATATTACTTTCTTTTGTGTGAGATGTTCATAAAGAGCAGATAAATCTAGACACAAACATTAAACTGGTTAATTATAACTCTTGCCATCACTCGACATTTACTGCAAAAGCTGCTTAATGGAATAACAGTCGAAGGTCATAATTTTTATCCTAAATATAGATTCTATTAGCATTCCTCTCAAAACAAAATATGACTGTTGTCGGATTAAATTAACTTTGACTTGATAAAATTAGAATAGTCAAAGCATGAGCCAGGAAATTAATGAAGAGGGTCACGCGAAATGCAGTCTAAACACTCAACAAAAACTTTCTAAAAGTTAACTAAATAACTTGCCAAATCAACTCTTGACTTGTTGCTGATGTTGTGTTCGTGAGTTGGCTATGAGCATAGAACTACCCACATTCATTAAATTCACCCATTTTTGGCGGTTCCACAAACAAGAAGAAGAAGAGGCATTAAAAATCATGTTAGAAAACCATCTAGTCGTACTTTTTATACACTTAATACTTGTGAATTTAATCATGACAGCATAATTGACAAGAACTCTTATTGATTTTTTAAGTACAGGTAAAATATATTCATTAGTTTAATTATGCAGTCACCAAAGCTTTGGCATAAATAAAAGTAGCCTTTGAAAGGGTATTTGAGATGGTGGGAAAACTTTTTGACAGCATAACATGCAAAAACAAATTACCAAAGCAGTCAAACTGTCAATTATAAGGCAATTAGTTGACTTCGATAAAAATGGCAGCCGCTTTTGTAGTTTCTGTCATCGATTAAGCGTATTGGCTTTAGCAAACAGAAATAATATAAAGATTGACTGAAATTTATGTCCAACAAAACAAACGAATTTCACAAAACAAGCATTGGCACCGATTGAACCAAATAATTCGAATAACTCGGCCAATTGCAGATGGTTTTAGTTAGTTCATCTTGATTTATACTTAAGTTTAACCACAGTCAGGCGATAACCAGGCGCTCATGGATGAGTTCTAGGCTTAATGGCCAAACAAATGTCTTGCCTGCATTTTTGTAAGCCTTGCAACTGATTACTAAGAAGATAAATGCAAATGTAAAGTGCAAGCAATATTTTCCTGTACCTGAATACTAATAAATTCATTGAAATTGATATGAGAAAATTGTATATGAAAGTTTTACGACGCTATAAAACAACAGGCCGCAATCGTCCAAAGACCAAAAAGCGACAGGACAGCATTCAGCACAGAATATGCAAAATGCAGCTGAGACAATACGGTTGCTGGCTCAATCATTGTTTGTTTGCATGTTGGTTTGCTGGTTGGTTGACTGTTGGTTTGGGCCTGCAGGCTGCAATATGAGAACTGGAAATTATGAGCGATATCGCAGCCAGTTAGCCCTTCGTCGTTGTTGGAATGACGTTGCTGCAGCCATTGGCAACATTTGGCTTGGCTCATGCGACGTGTGGTCCCAATATGCAATGTTGCGTGTCTTTCCGGACTGGCTGCCAAGCCACTTCCCTTTACAGAACGCTCGCCTCGACACACAGCACTCTTAACGATTGATGCCTTTGGCATGCTTTTGGTGAGGGATACCATTCTCTCTCTCTTTTGCTGCTGTTAGTCTATCGCCAATAGGGGCGAGGGGTCTAATTTATAGTCTCGGCCTATTTGCCCCACATTGCCAGATTGCATTGTCAAAGCAAGGCTTTTGCGAAAATTTTATGGTATTAAACTGATGATTGGCCCCGACCGTCTTGTGATTTGCTAATTGTGCGCCTTCTTCCCATAAATAAATATACATAAAATACTATGCCAACCGTGGGTTGGCTAGATGGTTGGCCTTTGGTTGCTTACACCTCACCTGAACGAAGGACATGTCATTAATCAATGTCTATTATATGCAGAAAGAACTGCAACAGGAAACGGAAGTTGTGCCGCACAACTTGCAATAAAAACAACACGCACAGAGCAAAACGAAGAAATGCATACAAATTTATTTAACTCTTTATTTAAGAAATAACGATTGAACTAGAAGTTTTAGCTGTGTACTGCATTTAAGAGCAGAAAAGCGCTAAGAAGTGGTAGTTTAAGATTGAAAATTAATATTAAATATTAAATTATGATAAAAATTGGTTTCCTTTAAGTTTTAGAAACGTTTAGATTCGGCAACATGTCGTATGAGTAATGTTAAATAAAAAGTGTAGCATACTTTTGAGCACCTTTGTTATATGTAGTTTAATAAAAAGTATGTTGGAAATCAGTCGGGCATTTGCTATAACTCGAAAGAACTGTATGATGGTCATTAAATTATAAAATAGCACAAATCCGAAGGCATATTTCGTTTCCGGTCTGACAGGCTTGTCAAATGCCAACCCCTCGACAAATACCCTGCTCTCTCCTGTCCTACATCCTTACTCCCCATCAGATTGCTGTTGACGCACATATTCCTGTCAACATCAACGGCAAATGATAAAACGCTGCCGTCCAGCTTTTCCCAGTCCGCTCAGTCATATCGCACAAAACAGCGAAATAATTTAATTTTGCCTGCCATGTTCGCCGCAGGCCGCCCGCTGAATTTGTTTTATTAAAAAACTGTGTGTGCTACAAACAGAGTGGGGAAAAAGGGAGAGAAAATACAGAGATAAGGCATTTGAGGCAGGGAGAAAGAGAGAGCAAAACGCAAAGCGAATAAAATGAAAGAAATGAAATCAAATACTCAAAAAATGAGCAAATAAAGTACAACCAAGATATAACTAAGCATAGTACACACATACATACATACAAACGGCTCTGAATGTCCGTATATTTTATTAAGAGAACAACAAATTCGTGCCAAAATGTACAATTGGGATGAAAAGTCATTTATGAAATTCATCCTATCAAATTTCTTTAGCTCATAGAAATAAAATTGTATATGAAATATTCGATTATATGCGATTGATTATTTTTATTGACAATCCAATTCTTTAAAGCTAGATAAAAGATTTGTTTTAAAGTCAAACAACTCTAAAATAAATAAAAAAGACAATGCTGTGTCTTAAATAACATTCTATTTATTTATGTCAATTTATATAAATCAATTAAATTAAATTTGAGTTAAACTAATAGTGGAATTTGCAAATTTTGTTGCATTAACTTGAAGAAAACTTACACACTAACTGTTAATATTACAAAAATTAAAAAAAAAAAGCCTAAAAGTGTCAAGTGAGTAGCTATAGCTTAGCAATATTTCAGAAAGAATATCTGCCTTGCTCAGTTTTATTTACATTAAAATTAATTGCAGTCGGGGGATGATAAAAAAAGGAATGCATAAATACTATGTTATGTCTTCTAAGCAATTTGGTGGCACATAATTTAACAAGGGTCAGATCACTTCAAATTTGTGTAAGGTTCGGCGAGGCGTTGAAATTGTTGTGGGAAAATTGTATGTTTTCTTTTCCATGCGTTTTATTCAGCTCTATAGAACTATATCCGTTATTAACCAAACTAATCATGACCCTTTGTGGACGACACGTGCGCAAAAAAAATAAGGCGAAAAACAGAAAGCCGAATTGGAGCAAATTATTGCCACAAACGGGGGACAGCAAATAATGTGCGCTCTGTGGGTTGCAGTCGGCCATAGAATTGTGTGTTTTCTTTTTGGCCTTTCTTGTGTGTCTTTCCTGATTCTGTTCTCTTGCTCTCTGTATCTCTTCTCGATGCTGGTTGCTGCTTTTTGCGTTAATATGTATGTTGTCCCATAACGCTGAGCATATTTAAAGCTAGCCCAGGCAAATCCTTTAAGTGTCATTTGGCGTCCTGCAACATTTGGATGGATATTTGGTCATCGTCATCTGCAAATGGAGATTCGTTTTCGTTGCTTTTTTTTCTGTTTTGTTGGTTTGGTTTGCCTTGTTTTTTATTCCTTTGGATTTGCACATTTGGACACTACTTAATTATGTTCTTAGTCCCTTTTATGTCACAATTTTCATTTCGCAACATCAAATAAACTAAATGTCCGGTTCAGCAAAAAGGTGGCATACGGGGGGTGAAAAGGTCGATTTCCCTTCAGCAACTGTCGTTGTTGTATGTAGTTGTTGCTGTTGTTATTGCTGCTGTTGTTGTTGTTGTCAACCACAATTGTCGTGGCAAGGTAAACAAATATGCGTATATGCCCATGCTAACAACCTTGCCCATTGGCTGCAACCGAAATGGGAATAGGGATGTTAAGGGGTTGGGGATGGTTCATGATGGTGATGGGGTTTCTCTTTTTTTTTCGGGGGGGGGGGTGGCGGAACAAATGTGCCTATTTGTAGCCCCGGTGTCTGCTGATAGAGCAGCGGTTGCTCCGGTAGTAGTTGCTACGGCTTGTGTGGCTAGTTGCTATAAAATTCTGTACGAAATGACCATTTGGACTTTTAATATGCTCGAGTAATGTCTGCATTAACAGAATTCATTTGCAGGACATGGACACACACAGCAACCCCATTGCGTGTGTGAGTGTGTGAATGTGTGGAGGAAAGAAATTTATGTCGTGCTACTTGCTGAAATTGGATTTTGGCTTATTCTCTTTCTCTCTGTTTCTATCCCTGTCTCTTTCGGTGTCTTTCACTCTGTATTCTGTTTAGTTGTTATTGTTGTCGTCACATCGTTCTTTCCTTAGGACTGTCCAAAACCCGGACCTTCAGAACAGGCCCCCACCCCAAGAAGAAAAGGTAACTCAAACCTATGTCAGGTGAAACGCATTTATTTCTATTCCCAAGTTTACTGCCTGTAATCCTTCCTCATGATTTTCACACCACTGTTAGACAGTTGTACGCCATAATCAAGTTAAATGCTTCAATTAGAAGCAAACCTTCAGTAGCAGAGAGAACTCTATATTTGGCATACGGCACGTGTCCACTTTTTGTGGTTTTTTTCGGACTTTACTGTCAACTTGTTGTGTTTTATCTATTTATGTTTAATTTTCATATGCCATCACTTAACTTCATTGCAGAATGGCAAATTGCCCAGAAACCTGCCCGCTTTGCGTGCCATGGAAATGGCTCTACGTACCAACTCCTTTGCAATAACAACAACGGCATCCACATCATCAGAAGTAGCAGGATCAAGAGGAGGAGCAGCATGCCCGAGAGGTGTACTGGACATGGAAGACAGCAGCGACTCGGAAATGGAGTACATGCCGCCATTGCATAGTGAGTACTTTTACCGACACTGGACACACTCTTCTGGCCAGTGGCAAATTCAATTAAAAATTTTTGAAACTGCGCCACCTGCACGTGCGTGACGCACTCTCACTACATGAACGACGGGACGAGATGATATGGGCTGGAATGGGATGAGTCTGGAAGTGAATTGTACGAGACTGGTGCCCAGACTCTGAACGGCCAGTTGAAGGCCATGTCAGCGTCAGGCGTTTCAATTTACTTTTATGTCTCGGAGCCTTATCGCGGCGCAAATTGAAATGATATCTTGACACAATCAGCATGCCACCGAGACAGAAACAGAGAGTCTAGGGGCTGGGGGTAAAGGTAGAAGAACAGACCATGTAATACTACTACTCACTGTCACAAGAACTCAAAACCTGATTCCACACACACACACACACACACACACACACAAACACACATTCTATATACAATTAAGTTAAACGGTGACCATCAATTATGGGACAAGCTTGCCTCTAAGCTGGGCAGCTGGGCGCCCAGCAATAGCCAAAGTTTTCAGCCCTAATATATTTAGAACGAGAGAGAGAGAGAGAGAGAGAGAGAGAGAGTCAGAGAGTGGGTGACCAGAATGAATCCAAGCAAAACGGCAAAAAATTGTCAACTTATGGCAAACTTCTGTCTCCCGTTACAAGACTTTTGTATTCGTTTTTGCTAAAGATGATATCACGAAAGTTTTTCTTAGTGGCCTGGGCTACAAACAAAGCTGGCAAAATGGTTCCAAGATCTCTTTTACTCGCTGTTTATTTATATTAATATTTTTATCATTTTATTATGACTACAAATGTGACTATGGCCAAGTTGTGTGACTACCTTTAGCCCTGCGGATTGTGGGTAAAACTTTTTGGCCACAACTTAAACGCTCTTTATACACAAATACATACATACATATATAGTTATTATCTAACCTATCTTACTGTGTTGGCCCAGTCCACATGAACCACTTACATTTCACTTTACGCTTTGCCAACGAGAAGAACAAAAGAAATATGACAAAATAATGAATAAATAAATCACAACAAAAAAACTTTTGCGCCACGCCCTGCACACGGGGGTCAACAGTTAGTTTAACATGTTGTGTAATAAATCAATATGAATGGAATATATACTCCATCTACCACATATGAATAGAATACTATTCTATATTCTAACCCAAAACTGGTGGAATCTCTTAAAATAAACTACTATCGTGGTTGGGGGCAGAAGCGAAAGTATTTTGCGTGAAGGCCAAACTACGAATACTCGTGTTAATATGTATCTGCAGGGTAAAAAAAAATCCAAAGTAAATTAAAGCATATAAATGCAAATTATGCCAGTAACAGAAATCCAAGAAAGATGCCAAAGCCCATGAGCAGCGGCAACAGCAGCAGCTGTAAGCGCTTCACTTTGCAGCTGTTCCAATTTTAAGCGTAAATAACCCCACCAAACCTCTTTCATGTACCGGTCTCAGTTGCCCCAGTGCTTGAGTTTCCCTCACCAACCTCCACCCCATGAAACACTTGTCAATAGGTATAATGTAAAGGCCTTCTCTGCCTTTAGAGGGCTCCCCCTCGTAACGGCAACGCTCATGTTGCTGCTGTTGCTACTTCGGGCTGCTGGCGTTGCCGTTGCCGTTGCCATTGCCGTTGCTGTTGGCGCTGCTGCATTTTTTCGCTCACCTGAATGTTTGTTCAGTCAGAAAGTTTTGATTTATTTACGGCGCAAGTTTTACATTTTACACGACACACTCGCCTCCAATTACACGTCGCTGCCTACGTTGCTGCCAAGCAACCCTTTCCCTCGCTCAGCGCGGACTCATTTACACCTCAGCTGGCGACGGCAGAAACAGCAGCAGCAATGGCAACGGCAACAACCCTGAACAGTGTGCCAAGCATTGGTAGGTATATAGAAAGGGGGAAAAAAGTAAAACAAAAACAACAAAAAAAAAAAAAAGAAAATAAAAACAGAAATACTTTCCTTCAGATTTTAATCGCTCACGTGAGTCCTTTGCTTGTGTTCCTTCAATATGTTTGTGTTGACTTTGTTGTTGTTGCTGTTGTGTTTTATTTTTTACATATTTAGTCGCAAGCGGATAATGTGTCGCCATGTTGCTATCGTCATCGACTATGATGGTGCATACAGGTTGAAGGGACTTTTGCATTTATAATGCAAAGACGAAATCAATTAGAAACCGGGTTACTCTACACATGAACAATGGGTCGAGTGAGTTTATATGATGATAATCTTCAAAATTATTATTACTAAATTCTGTTAGTCTCAGACACAGATGGCCACTACTTATAAGGTTCTAAATTATGTAATTAATATGCCATTTTTTAAATGACAACAGAATTTTGCTCATGGTTAACAAAACTATTCCTACATTTCATGGAATATCGGGAATGAAATTCAATGTTAAATTGTTGAGGAAAATATTATCTCTAACGTTTCAAATCCTTTTTTGAAATGCCTAAAACGAAACTCATTTTTATGTTTAGCTACTTTGTAATGTCTTTAATATTGCCAGGAATCTTAATTTAAAAAAGGGGTTTTTTTTTAAGGAAATAATGATTAAAGTAAATATTCTAAGTGTTTCAAATGCTTGCTCAAATGACCTTGAACATCTGACCAAATCGACAAAAGCAAAACCAACTATCACCGCATCTCTTGTTCGACAAGGGCTGAGCCATTTAAGAATAAAATGCTTGCCAGCCATCTCCTTAGACACTTTCCAAATTGTTTCAAAGAGTTTCCCTACAGCTCTTGCATGGCCACCGCGATTCGTAATCGTTGTTGTTCTTGTCCCCAAACCATTCAGTGTCTTCGTTTTCGTTTCTCGGTTTCTTCGGTTTAGCCTTTGCCTGCTTCTAATACGCTTTTGGCCAAAGTAACAGTTGCTAAAATGTTTTCTATTGTTTTCACGCTCAACAAAAGGCAGACAATTAGTTTTCTTAAGCGACAAATCAAGTAGAAATTAAGTGGTGGCGGGTAAGGGCAAAGACCAAAGGCAAGCAAAGCAAGTTGTGGCTGAATAGCAGCAATGGCTACGCCACACCATGGCACGAGATGAGCCAGGCCAGAATGGTGGTTGCTGCTTGACGGCTCCAAGTTGTTGCTTGGCAAAAGGGCGCGCGAACGATATGAAACGAGAGTGGATTATTGGCCCTTGAGGACATAAACAATACATACAAAGCATGTGTGGGTGGAACAGAGTGTCAGAGCCACCACCATCAGCCACCATGAGGCCAACCACAATGTCATGTTTTATCTCATACAGCTGGGAGTAGCTGAAACCAAACCAGATACCGGCTGATGCTTCTAACAGAGATGAAATGCAGGCACTCAATAACCGAGTATAACACTTGAGTAAGAAATGCTGCCATAAATAACGCAAAGATAGTGGGAAAATTTCCTCAATGGTCTTTATGCCATACACGTACTTTAAGGATTCTATGGAAAACAGCCAGGACAAGAACCAGAAATTCGAAATTATTTACAGCGCATGCCTGAGAGAGCAATGAGGAGGAATGTTCGTTTGGTGTTCGGTTGCTGACGTTGGCCAACATCGTGGAAGGACCCAACTCGTTTTGTCCAAAAGGATTCGGAGCGAAGGCAGCGCAGTGAACTTCTACGCCGGCAGAATAACGGTATGCCAACGATGTGTTGACTATTTGTGAGGCGGACGAATGTGCTTCGCCTTCAGTTTGAATTGTGTCCTCGTAAAGAAAGGATATTCGTTACATTGTTATTAAGTTGTTATTATAATTTCTCAAACCAAACCAACAAAAAAAAAAAAAAATAAATAAATAAAGAAATAAAAGTAAAAAGCAAAAGGAAGGAAGAAAGAAAAAGTAAAAAGAAAATAAAACAAAAAACCCAAAACAAAAACCCAACCAAAGCAAAGCAAAACAAAAGCCAACCTCTTGACAAAGAATACAAATAAACAAAAAACATAAAATAAATGAATTAAATAAACTAAAAGTAAGATTAAAATGAAAACTCGACAAAAAAAAAACTTTTAAATAAACCAAACTAAAGAAAACCATTAAATATAAATTAAAAGAAAAATTTTGTCTAATTTTGTCATCAAACTAAAAATATAGAAACAAAGTTCAAATTTGTTTTATTTTGTGTGCTTATTTAAATAGTTTTAGCTTGAGTCATGTTTAAGAATGTGAAAATAGAATTTGAAACTTTACGAATTTAGGTTTAAAAAAATGTGAATTAAATGAAATTTGATTCAATTTTTTTTCACAATATACTTGTCATCGAATTCAGTTATATATTTTTCACTGTGTAGACAATGACAACAATTTTGCGTGCATATATATTGCCTTGCGTTGCCTTGCCTTGTCTCTGTTGTGTATTTTTGGTTATACATTATATACAACAGACAATAACAACAAACACAGCAATGGCAAGAACAAGAGATTTTGCCACTTCGGTTTATGTGGCACATAAACCGACAACGAGCCAGCCAATAAATACTTTCAGCCAACAGTCAACGAAGGCTTTGGCTATATGAGAAGGGCCAATGCAGCATTGTGTGTATGTGTGTGCGTGTGTGTGTGAGTTCTTTTGTGTGTTTGCATGAGTAAGTGTTCTTGTATGTGTGTGTATCATGCACACTCGTTTTTAGATTGCAAGGGAATTCAATGGTTAGTCCACTTTTTAGGCGCCCCATATGCATGCAACGCCCTGTCTTCTGGATCAGAGAAATAAAAATATAAATTTATACTCATACATAACATGTGTGTCTGTCTGTTTGTCTGTTTTTTAAGTCTGGCGCTATAAAAAAAATAAAAAAAACAGGAAACGTTTGACTGACAACGCGGCTGACTGAAGCTGCGTCTGATCCTGACACTTGCCAACACTTGGCTTGGGTTTCCTTCTCTTTTTTTTTGGTTGGTTTTATTTTTTCATCCACACTCGTTTTTCGTTGTGTCGTCTCGTAAACCCCAATGAGTTTTTACTCTCCTTTTGTGGCTGGCTGGCACTTGTATTCGGCTGCTTTTATTATTATTGTTATAATTTTTTTTTTCGCCTTTTACGGTTGGCGTTGTTGTTGTTGCTGTTGCTGTTTGTAGCACTTACGCATTTGCGTTACACGTACTTGCTACGTCTCTGGCATAGCATTTTATTTTTCATTGTTTGTTTGTTTCTCATTTTTTTTTTTTTTTGCTACTCAGTTTGCCCAGGGTTTTTTCTTTTATTTTTGGATTTTCCGTATGCAAAGGGAATTCGCCATGACAACTCAGGAGCCAGCGAGCGGAAGACATACACAAATCGTAAAATATTAAATTTAATTTTTCAAATGATGTGTGAATGGCTTAGGCTTGATATATGATAATGGTTGTTTTGTAGCTCAAGAAGAAACAGCCAAAAAAAAAGAAGAGAAATATAAACCATAAGACGTGAAGCGATTGGGGAAAATGTAATTATACTTATATCTTGAAATTGATGTTGGCAGAAAGAAAGTAGCTGGTATATATATATTTTTTTCTTGCAAATGTGATGAGTTTAGAATATTTAATGGAGTTGAAAATTTATAAATTGCATTGATTACACTTTTGTTATTCTTTGTAGCAATTTTCTTAAAAAGTTGATTTTAAATATGTTTATATTCCCATTTTGCTTTAATTCAGTGAGGGGCAAAATAAAAGATATTAGGAAGGGCTCAGTTTTTTTGCATAGGATATTTTTTTTGTACTATTCACATTCCACTCGAGCTAAAACTAGTAGTAAACGTTCTAGTATATATTTAAGGAAAAGCTAAAATGTTTATTCCCATTATAATAGGAAATCTGAACTAATATAAAAACCTAAGGGTGACTGCATTATTTTGCATTGTGTGTGTGACAAACGGAGGAGAATTTATATAAAAGAAAGCAAATCATAATAATTATAATATTAAATGAACTTTTTCAACACAAATTTCATTGGTCTGTGATACTGAAGGTCAAGCTAAATTTTTAATAAAATCAAAACAAAACGAAAAAAACATCAACAACAACAAAACGCGAAAAAAACAAAGAGTCAAAATAAAAACTTGTAAAAAATAAATAAAAAACAACAAGGATTGCAACGAACGCAAAGAGAAACCACAAAAGGCAACTTTTTCAAATTAGCAAAATTGTAGAAATTATTTAACGCATCAAATGATTTGCACATAAAACTCCACAAACAAAAGTGCGGTTTCACACAAAACAAAACGAAAATAAATACCAAAAAAAAAAAACAAAAACGAGACGAAACCAGCAAAAAATATTTATATTAAAAAAGGGAAGCTCGACAATTTATTTTGCCAAATTATAACACAATTTATATCATCATCAACTGCGAGGCAGACCAGTGGGCACTTCATTAAACATCAAAGCAAGTTGCGTGTAACCGCAGAACGTGCAAATTCCACACCGCAGCAACTGCAACACACAACAAGTGCACAGCCAAAAACACAAAAAAAAAACTGTGAAAAATGTTGGCCATGCCCACGCTGATGATGCCAGCCACTGCACAGATGACGCTCAGCAGTCAGCCCCTATCTGTGGCCACCGCCCATGGTAAACCGTATGAGACGAAGCTGCTGGCAATCCATCAGACGCACTTACAACAGCAGCAACAACAGCAGCAGCAGGTAACTGCTTCCCAGCAGCAGCAGCAGGCACCAAATGGCAAGCAGTCCCAACAGCAGCAGACTCAGCAAATGACAATTGTTACCACGCAGCAGCAGCAACATCAGCAGCAGCAGCAACAACAGCAGCAGCAGCAGCAACAACAGCACTCGCATTCGCAATCGCAGTCACCGCACCAACAGCAGCAATCACAGCAAGCCGCTGCAGTGGCAGCAGCAGCAGCTGCCGCAGCTGCCCACCATCAGCAGCAACAGGCCGTGGCCGCTGCAGTCTGTGCCGCTCAGCAGCAAGCCGTTGTTGTACAGCAGCAACAACAATATCAAATCCATTCGCAGCAGCAATCACCTCAGCAGCAGATCCTGAGCATTTCTCCCAAGCAGGGTAAGTCTTGATAAACCCTAAACTTAAAAGAAATGAACGAAAAGTATCATGGAAATGGTTTATGGGAACTTTCAACACTTTGGCCACTTATCGATTGACAGTTGTTGTTGTTTTATTTATTTTTTTTATTATCCCTCTACTCTGTGTTTTGCCTTACAAATTTCTCGGGTTTTACGAGTGGCTGGCTTGGCTTGGCACACACACAGTTCAAGTAATGGTTTTTATAGATCCATCGTAAAAGTCGGCCAAGCCTCTAATAGCTGTCTAATGTTATTTGGCCTCAAAACGAGGCCCGCGTGTTTGTCAAAGTTTACTTTTCCACTTACACGCCCGCCCAATATATATCTGTATATATGTATATATAGATGGCTAGTACAATTATATGTAGCTAAAGAAATGTAGGTGTCTAACTCTGCCCTGTCCTCTGTTTCAACCTCTTACTTTCCCTTTCCCCTCTCACTTACTCATACTGTCTATCTGTTTCTCATTCCGTCTTTGTTTTTGTTGTTGTGTTAAATCAAATAGAAATCAATTTGAAATTATTGACAATTTCCACATTGGCATTGGCTCAGCGAGTCGATTCGATTTGGATTCTGATTTTGTCATAGTTGGCATTGTGACTAAACGAAAGGCAAACAAACACACACAACATGTACACACACACACACACACACGAATACTCACCCACATGCCAATGCCTTGTGAAGCAAACAAACGTACATATATATATACACACATATAGACAGGAAGAAGTGTGGGAGGCTAAAGCAAATATCGGGCGAATAGGGGGCCCGCCTTTGCTTGTTATTGTTGTAGTTGTTGTTGTTTCTGTGCCCACGCCCACAATGAAAATTGCACTAGGCAAACAGTTGACGGCCACACCAAGATGCAGACGGCGGCAAAGACGAAGACAGCCAAGACGATGACGAGACACTGAAGTGCACTCCATGCTGAATGGCATGGCGTATACGTAACGTGCATTTAACGCACGTCCACACTTGACCAGTTGAAAGCCAAAAAGCTGTGAGAATTGAAAATCGAAAAGTTTTCTCTTTCTTTTGGGAAAAAGTTGTTGCTGCTGCTGCTCCTGTTGTTAAATTTGCAGCGAGTGTCTGTTGAAATTTTCAATTGAATTCGTTGTTAGATGCAGAAACAAATTGCCAAATGCGTGGCAAGGGAAAGCGAAAAGTATAAAAGAAGTTGTCGTTGTCGTTCCTGAAAGCAGCAAACAGACAAAGGCACAAGGAGCGTTGAATTTGGCTTATAAAGTGGCCCCTCTCTTTTTCTCTTCCTATCTCTAAGTTTCGCCCTATTGGTTTCTGTTTCCCTTTATTTCTCTTTCTCTCTCAAACAGTTGTGTAGCCAGCAAATGTCGTCCTTTGTTAAACTGTAAGGACGTTGACTGATGCGTTCGCCAGGCTATTCTGGCACAGCTGCCAAGTTGCTGCTCCACCATTCCGCCTGCAAGTAAACTTTAAACAGGTGATCGATTTTTCTCTTTGTCAGTTGGGCGAACTTTGTGCAAATTTAATAAAAATTATTTCCTTTCTGTTGTTTTGCGTGAATTTGAGATGACTTTAATCCGCTTGCAGGCGGCTTGCGACACCTACAATGCCTTTATTTATTATGCTATATGTACATTTAAATCTATCAAATAAATAGTCGACACATTATGGCTATTTATCGAATACTGAATACTGACTGAAATAAATTTTTATCCCCCCACCCGTTCAAATGATTTGCATATTAATAGTTGCATTCGGCTAAATATTTCTCTACTTTTTTGCGTGTGCAAAGTGTGTTTCGGTTTATGTATTTTTTGTTTTTAGCCCTGTTATCGTTTCGTTTTTGATTGAATAAATAAGCATATTAAATGTTTATATAGAACAGCAATTGTAACAATAAATTGTGAAATTTAAATGAATTTTTCAATGATCTGAATGTGATTATGAAAAACACCGAAAAAAATTAGAAAATGAAAATTGAAATGCAAATGAATATTGCAATTTTCTGGCACCTGCAATACATTTGGCAATGTTAGAACAATTAAAACTAAGGCAATTTAAAACGCCAAATGTATAATTTGAAGCAAAAATTTCATAACTATTTAATGGAAATGAAATGCATTTAATTATCACTAACTATATTCCATTTGAATTGCATTTATACGTATGGTAAATTGAAATAAATATTCCAATAATATTAAAATTTGAATTGCATTTATACGTATGGTAAATTGAAATAAATATTCCAATAATATTAAAATTAAAAACAATTTTTTTTTCGTTCGAGAAGCACAACTATGTAAAGAATATTCATGAAATCATTTTGTAGTAATATAGTTAAGATTCTTATAGCTAGATTTTAAGAAGGTCGATCTAGGTTCACTTAGTCCGCTCCTGATGGCAGTTGCAATATATCTATTGCTAATAGCACTAGCAAAAGAGAGACTGCTGCCCCATTCTGACTCTCATCATGGCCATAATGCTGGCGATGATGGTTATTGGCATTGCATGGCGAATGCGTTTTGTCAACCTGTTCATTGAAGCATCCCGACCATGCCAACTCGTTACCCATTATCGTCATTATGGTAGCCGTTAAGTACGTTTGCAGCCATTATCTTTGCCTGCTCAGCATCACGAATCTTCCTCTAAGGTCGGTCTCTATGTGTTTGGGTGTGCAGTTATGCCTTTCCTTAAATATGCCACCATAGTTCTCTACGTCTTTGCTTGGCATCTTTTTTTATTTTTGGTTTGGTTTTTTTTTTTCTTTATTCTTGTTTCCTGCTCTCCAGAGATGATGGCAGCAGCTGCTCAATGGATTTTAAAATTGAAAGCCATATATCAATGGCCTGTAGACAATGGGGGGAAAGGCGAGGTTGGTTGAGGAAAATGAGGGAAGGGTTGGTTGGGAGTAGTTTGTTGTCCAGGATGCAGTCCTTGCTTTTACCATTTTCGTATTCTGTTGTGGCTGTTGCTGCTGATGTTGGTGTTGCTGTTGCTGTTGCGCTTTCTTATGGGCTTTCATTTATTTGCTATTAACCTGTCATTGTTCATTTTTATTATTGCATGGTTTCTTGTGTTCGCCTTTTGAGCTTTATCATTGTTGTTCTTGTCGCTGTTGTTGTTGCAATTGTGTCTCGCGGCATTTTCCGGCCACTTGGCAACTCGGCACATAAGTCCTACTCTGCTTGTGTGTGTGTGTGTGCGTGTGTGTTGACTCTGTGTGCTGCTTATTCTGCTTTGTGTGCGTGTGCAATAAATTGTTATTATCGCCACATTGCAGCATGTCGTTGTCCTTTTGCTTGCCCTTGCCATCGTCGGCAGGCAATGCAAGAAGATTTATAACTTTTATTATTTTCCAAGCTTATTCGCTCTTTAATATTAGCCGCATTTATCTGGTCGAACTCAGTTCATGCACAGCTCACGGAGCACAGCTCTCTTATGCTCGCTCTTTTATAGTTTACGACTTGAAAATCAATCATACGCCATGTTGACATTGCTTTACCTGCCTCCGTTTACACACAAAACCAGCAACGATATTAAACTCATTGCTGTTGGCTGTCATTAGCGTCTTTGTCGGGCTGTCCATTTGCTGTCCACTTTGCCGTGCTGCTATATAGGATGCAGCTTATCTCAACTACGTATATATACATGTACATACATAGGGATATATATATTTATAGGAAGAGAAAACGAGAGGCCGAGAAAGAGAGAGAAAAGAACAATTCGGTTGTATGATTGCCGAACACTAAAAGCTGGGCACTTAATTTACAGAAAGGCCAACACAGCCGAGTGGCCAACAGATTAGTATGCCTCTCAGAAGCCCCGCCAAGTGATGGCTCGTTCAGTCCAGTATGACGTTCAACGATAACGAGTAGTTAGGGCAAGAAGCTGCAGATTCCGACTCATCTCAAACACAGACTCTGGCGGAGGGACAAACTTTTTACAAACAATTTTTTCTTTCGTTCTTTCTTTTTTCACTTTTTCGTTCTTTTGTCTCTCGCTTACAACTCTACAGGGTATTATAGTTTTGTTACGAGGATCTCTACACTAATTGCACACGAATAATTTTGACACTACTAAAATAGGAAAGGGTTAAATATCCAACTTTGAAAATTTGTAGGCAATGATTTAGTGTAATTCCCTAAGAAGTAATGAGAAAAATAATTGCAAAGATCACTAGATATGTAACTTTTTTCATTTGTAGTAAAGAGCACTTTAAATGCGGTGCATTCTCGTTAGTTCTTCTCTTATTCTTTTTGATTTTTTTTTGTCAATTGTTTTGTTCTGTTTTTTTGTTAAATGCCAGCAAACAATAAAAGCAGCATAAGGCAGTTTGGTCGCTCAGGATGAGTACACAACTACATACGTAGCTAATACTTTAGCAGCCGGATTAGGTTCAATTGGAGTGGGCAGCAAGGCACTCGGCTGGACAGGAACAACAGACGACAGTCAAGGCAGTAAAAAAAATCTGTCTCACACATACACACAATGTACGTACACATTGACTCCAGTGCGAAGCAGAAAGAATGAAAACTGTTGTACCAAGCATTAAACTTTAAGCGTTGTTAAATACCTACAGCTTCCGCTTAGTCGGACTTCATGTGGAAGTCACAATGATGCTAGCTAGATGGACTTTTGGGTTCAGCACTTGGTCTTGGGATGAATGCATAGTCTGAAAGGCTATCGAAACAAGTTAAATTTTCACGACATTAAAGAATAAAAATGAAAAAGCAAAAAAAAATAGGGCGGATCCTTTTATATTTTTTTTTTACTTTAGCTGCAGGCAACCCAACCGCAGCATCCCAACTTCACATATGTCCTTGTTTCTCTCATGAAAGAGAGACACAGTGGGAGAGCGAGAGAGAGAGAGAGAGAGAGCGTGGTAGGAAGAGGAAAACGTGAAAAGTCTGGTGAATGAAAATAAAAAGCAAGCATTTGGCCAAAAGCGTTGCATACTTTTAAGCGCTGCGGTCAGAGATAAAATGTTTTGGGTGGCGCATCATAACAAACAGCGAGGCGAAACGGGGGCCATATGGAAAAGTACGGAGTAGGTACGCCATGGCATTGCGTTTGCTTGCCTGCGGGTACAGCATCCATATCCCCACATCTCCATTCCTTAGTTAGTAGTCTGTTATTCTGCAATCGTCAATCATGATCAATATTTTGTATACAAAAATTTTAAAATGTCAGAAACACACACAAAAAGAGACACACCTCGTATACACATAATATATACATAGTTGATAAATATGTATGTATGTATATATATGCAAATGTTTGCTTTTTGGAAAATCGATGCTGTGGCATTGTCTGGCAGCAGCAGCAGCAGCAGCTTTAAGGCGCGCTCTCCTCGAGGTCAGCTTGGGGTCAACAGCAAGAGCATGGCTATTCCCATTTTTTGGGCTGGCAGCCATTTTGCAATTTCGGGCCACCGTCACCATCTCTGGCTACTGCCAACAATGTGCAGCAGCTCTTTTTGCCTTTGTCTTTGATGGCCAACAGCCACATTTGGACAATGCAACCAACGCATTTGACATTGTCATTGCTGTTGCTGTCGCAGTCGCTGCCGACGATTCTTCTCCTGCTACTGTCGCTGTACAGAGACCATGCCTTCTTCTATGGCTGGGCTATCTTGGTCATGCCATGGCCATGGAAATCATCAACATTATACCGAGTGAAGCCCAAGCCCATTCCTAAAATGACTAACAGCAGCTGCGGTAACAGAGGCAGCGGTCGCACAGAATACCCACAAGCCACATCCGTCTATGCTTCGTACTCGGGTCTCGGTCTCGTTTGGTTGTTGGGAGGGGGCAGGGTGTCCCAACGGGTATGTCCTTTGTTCCACAGATGCCGCGTGACCGCGCAAACAAGAGTTGTCGCTACCCAATTCCTTTACCCATCCTTTTGGCCATGTCCGTTGATTTGTATATTCCGTGGCAGCATAATTTATTGATTGAGTGCTTGGCCAGTCGCACAGACCGCGGTTCACAGCAACAACAACAACAACAACAACAGCAACCGCTCTCTTGACTCGCCGCCTTTAACCGATTCCGTAAGCGACTTTCTCATTGTCATTGTGAATTTCTCTCTGACTCTCTCTCTCTCTCTCTCTCTTCTTGCCCTGCACTCGGTTTGATGTTGTCAGCTACGCTTTGTTGCCCTTTTTGCCAGCTCCCAATCCAGCTAGCTCCAGCTACCGTTCACAATGTTTGCTTCTGGCGGCGGCGGCGGCGACGACGATGTCGACGATGGCAATGGCGACAGAGTTACCGCAACACCGTTGAAAATTTAAATTGGTTTGTTTTGTATTGCGGCTGCTTCTGTGGCTGCTTCTTTAGTTTCTATTTTTCGCAGTGCTGCCATAAAATTGCAAATTGCAATTCGTTGCCACGAATCGTTGGCAGGCACCCTCCTCATCCTCATCCTCATTCCCATCCTCATTCTCATCCTCATCTTTCTGAAAGCGCTGAAGATGTCTAGATGGCAGCATCTCCTTGCTCACGTTTCGCATCGTTGACAAAGTTACGAGAAACTGTGGTAAATTTTATTTGAATTTCCAATGCAGCTGTGTTGTGTAGCGGCAACTGTTTGCCACATAGCCAGTCCCCCCTCTCCCCCTTCTCTCACACACTCGTTGCGGTTAGCAAGCGTTGATGAATGTAATGCAGTTAACACCCGAAAAGCGTCAGCGCTTTGACTTTGCTTTTGATTTGTCGCTTTGGCGCCAGCTTGTGAAAGCGATTCGGATTTTGGATATGGCGCACCAATTAATCATGACCCGAGGGTGGAAAGCAAAAGCTTTTTCCCTTTTACTCGACTCTCAAGGCCAGAAATTACTTTTTGCTTCATTAATGATTGCACCCAGCCGCAAAAGATAAGACTGGCAAAACAATTTTTAATCATAATGGGATCAGTAGTATGGCGTTCATGTCAAACTTGTTGAGGGCGCCTCAAGGAGCCCGCATGGAGAACAAAAGACAAGGGATGGGATATTCGATGGGATATTCTTTTACACAGAGAACAACATATCGACGGAGTTTTTTTTTTTTGGTTGGCAACGTGTGGGAGGTGTTACAGTTTAATGATAACAATAAAACAGCGCAGCTAGCAAGGGCATCAATGTCACACATGTGCAAGGTTTTGTCGATTGGGAGGAGCAGAAGGATGAGGAGAAGTATGCCAACTTTTACGGCACACAAAGAATAACAAAAATAAAAGCATGAGGGTGTTTTTTGAAAAATTGCGACAGCAGCAGCAGCCTTAAATCAAAAAATTATATAGTCATATAGCCAAAGAAAAGGCGCACACGACACACACCCACACACACACCACTCAAATGTTGAACAGGAGCAACATGTTTGGTATTTAGGTGCGGGTCCTCCCACTTTGTGTTATAAAACTGATGTGCAGAGAGCGAACAGACAAACGAACAAGCGAACGGCTAAAAGAACGACGAAGAAATCGAGAGCCGGGTCGTTCTGGCTGGCAAAAATTAATTTATAATAGGCATCCTTTATGAGATGACAAGGATGCTGAATAAGATAATGGCATCAACAAGCCAGTGGAAAGAGGAGTAGAAGAAATACGACAAGAAGGAGGAGTCGCAAGGACGAGCAAAAGGCGTAGCCCGAGAATCTCGGGAGTAAGGGGCATCCTTTGCGGGTCGGCGGTCGCATGTTTTCGCCCATAACGAAATTACTTATCACTGGATAGGGAGCAAAGGAAGTCACCGATGAAAGCAAACAGCAAATAAGATGATGCTTGTAAGCTGTTGCTAATAAATATTTAAAAATGTTTTGCTCTTTCCCATGGAGCAGAGAATTGTATCATAAAAGAGAATGGAAGTTCTCCACGCTCGTGTATGTGTGCAAAATGAGAAAATGTGATTTTTAGTTGATTGGCCAACAGTGGGGAAGGCTTCAGGTGAATTGGCATATGCAGGGCATTGAGGGGTGGAGGGAAACCATCTCGCTGCTTAATTAATTATGCAATATGAGTATGGCAAATGTGGTTAAATTACATGTGCAGAACAACAACGATCCGAGAAGCCGAGAAACCAATAAGAGTTACCTGTCTATAGGGTTGGATTCAATAGTTCAATGAACTCCTTTTCCACCAGATGCAGATACATACATACATATGTATGTATATGTACATACACCTCAGTTAACCATACATCATACAATTTGATGTTGGGCCCACTCGAGTGGTACTCAGAAAATGAACTGTGCTCATTTCTGCGAGAGATGTTGACATTAACTCACCGGAGCTGAACAAATACATATACCGCCATCAACACACTCTTCTCAACTTCCCCACCCACCTCCTGCACTAACAGTCAGTCATAAATGATGACAGATACCATCGGCCGGATAAAGGAGCTGCGGCAATAAAATGTGTTTTATGAGCAAATTATGTTTATTAGCGCGTCGAAATGTCAACATTATGCACAACAAAATACAATGCATATTAAAAATTGTCAAAACAAAAAAAAAAAAACAAGCACACACATAAAATGTATATTTATTTAGGAAAAATATAAAAAACAACGAAGGATACATACACTTTCTAAAAGTCGGAATATCAAAAGGCAATTTGCTCATTTATGAAAACAAACGTTCTGGTATATTAAGAAGATAGTTATATGTACTAAATTTAAAATTTATATACCAATAATTATCGGTTGACATTGTAATTTCAATTTCAATTTTGCTACAAAAAGAAAGTAATACTGTAAGTAATACTTTCACGATTTGGTATATTAAATAAATCCTTAAAGACATTTTTCTTCACATATCCTTTAAACGACCTTTGAAACTTTGCGACAAGTTTGCTTAGAGTATATATATACATATATATGTTGTGTGACTTGGATTAGGGTGTTAGCTTTCTGTTGTGTTGAAAAGATTTCGGTAAAATTATTATGCCTCTGGCAGGGGTATGGAAAAATGAGTAAAATGCGAAATGTGAGGCCGGGTCTTAAATGGGGTCCTAGACTTTCATACACAGACACACACACACACTCACACACAGCTAGCAGATGGTTGGCCATAAAATATTGTATGAGTTGCTTACTTTTTGGCAGCCAATTTCTGGGTGAAAGGTAATTTTTGTGATACGACATAAAAGCACCGCAAGCCAAAGCCAAAGTGTTGGTCAAAGTGCATAAAGCCAAAGGCCGAAGGCCAAAGGCAGCTCAATAACAACAATGCCCCCCAAAATGCAGGCAAACCAATGAAGAATAGACAGAGAGAGAGAGAGAGAGATAGAGCGTGAGGGGTGGGGAATAAGATAGAAGGATGTGAAGAGAACACCAGCTGCAGGCATTGAAATGCGGTCTTGTCTGTTGTCTACTTTGTGGCAGCAAATATAATTCGATTTGCAAGCAACACACACACAGATACACACTCACATTCACTCATGCTTTAAAAGTGTAAGGGAGGGAGAGCACATGATTCGAATATGAAAATCATCGTAAAAATTGCAAGAGAAAACAGAAAAGATGAAAAAAAAAAAAGGAAAACCTCATACGATGCGCCCTAAAACCGGCAAAGCCAACGAACCGAACAACAACAAGCAAATTACAACAATATGCCAGAGATGGGTGCAGTCGAAAGAGGGTATGGCAACGTCTACATTGTTGCCCTCATAGGATACTCCGCGTGGCATGCTAAAAGTAATGCACAATGACAAACGCCCCCCCAAAAAAAAAAAAAAGAAACCTAAAGTCGTAGAGACAGACGTGAATTGCATGCGGGGGAAAGGGGTTAGTAAACGAGACTGGGCCAGCATATAAAAATAGTTGCAACCAACGATTGCCAAACGACGATGACGACGAGTAAAGAAGTGAAGACGAGCTTAGCTCCAACCCTTCCAATGCCTCCATTCACAGAAAATGTTAAGAGATATAGGCAAAGGTGGAGGAGGAGATGGAACACCAGCGGGTTGACGATTGCAACCCACGCAGTGCCAACGCGCATGACGCTGCTCCTCCAACCGCCGGCTGGCTAGATGCCTCACTGGCTGGCTGGCTGGCTGGCAGCCTTCCCTGGCCTGGCCTGCAAGCCTGGCGGAAGCTGACGAAATGTTGCCGATGCGCTTTGCTAACGATGTGGCCAAAAACAACACAACGCCTACTGCTACGACGATGACGACAACAACGACGATGACTACGATGACGAGAAGAGAGACGGGAATGGGAAGGGGCCGGAATGCAGGACGAAGGACGATGGCAGCAACAAAATTGCAGCTGGCCAAGTTGCTTTCTCCACTTTCTTTCTGGGAGGGAATTGCATTATCAGTGTGTTGCGTTTTTATTTGCCGCCCGTCTTTGTTGCTATTTTCTATTTTCCAGCTTCGGCTGCTTTCCTTTTTTTCTTTCCTCTCTTCTTTTTTTTGGCTTTGTCTTCTGTGTGAGTGTGTGTGTGTGAGTGTGTGTACGAATGTTGTGAGTGAGTTTTTTAGCCTGTTTGTTGCTGTTGTTGCTCGACAGCGGTTGGGGGTAAAACTTTTAAATTAGAAATTTTTGTTGGTGGTGACTCTGGGGGGTTGGGTATACGAGAGTAGGCTAAAGGGATTGTGGTAGAATGTGAGGGGAATAAAGGGAAGGGCCTGAAGCACTCAATAGTTTTTTACACTTTGTGTTAGTTGGTTAGTTTTTGTTTTGCAGTTGCTGTTGCTGTTGGTTTCTATTGGCACTCGCTAGTTTGCTATTAATTTTTAATTTTTTGTTGTTGCAGTCGTTGCTTTTTTTTCCCCCACCCCATTTTTCCCTTTTCTTTTTTTTGTGTTTCAATTTTACAACAGTTTGTGGCATATTTGAAGGCCCGATACAAAGTAAAAGTAAAAGTTTTGAATATAATTTGGCAGCATGTGGTATTTGTGAACAATTACGTTCTCGCGGTTAAAACCGAATGTGTTTAACAAGCAGCAGTAAAATATACAATATTTCAATGGTTTTTTTTTTGTTTCTCTTAAAGCACTGCCAATTGTTGAATGTTGTAATAAATCGAAAATCAGTTTAATATGTAATGAAATTGACTGTTCGAAACGAAAATTTCTTTAAAGGTTGTTATTAATGTTAATGGTGTTTATCAAATTAACAAAAATTTGTTACAAATATGACAAACTTCCTTTTCTGAGATAGTTTAACTAATTAATAAGATTCAAAAATAGTACAGAGTTTATTATTAAAAGCGTGTATTAAATATTTGAAAACAAAATTAAATTTAGTGTGACTTTTCCAAACAATTTTTTCACACATTTCAATTAAAAAGTTCCATGAAAGCATTTAGAGAATAATTTGAAAGATTTTTTATAGATATATGTTAAGATATTTGGGATTGATGTCCTCTTTCAAATTCAGCATCAATTAGTAATTGCTAATCTAGTAGGTTAATTGTTCTAAATTCTTCTATTTTAAAATACATTTATATCTCAATTTGAATTAATTATGATTAAAATCTTTCTTTATTTAAATTTCACATCCTTAAACATTTCAAGTTGATATGATTGAATCAGCTCTTTTCTCAATAAAAACTTAAAGGCACAGATAATTTGAAGAGGGGTGTCATCTAATGGCATTCCGCAAATTGTTAGTTGAATATAAGCGGACCAAAAAATAAGGCAGACAGGCACAACAACAACAAAAATAACAATGGCAAGAATAAAAGAGAGATAAAAAAAAAACGAAAGCGAAAATAAAAGGTTGTCATGCTGCCAAGACGCAGCGTAGACAACGACAAAAAAACAACTTAATACCCAGCTGATGCCTATTAAGCACAGCATTTGTGGCACCCCAACGCACTTGCCCCGCCACGGCCCATCGCCCCTCCCCTACGCCTACTCACACCCACACACACACACACACACACACACACACACACACACACACAATGCTCCTGGCTGCCGTCAATCTGAATCTACCGCTGTGCCTGGCTCTGCGTGTGCCTTGCCTTGATTTTGTGGCTGTGATATTTTCATTTGCTTGATTTGTTTTGGCATAATTTCGTTTCTTTTGGAGTTGCCTTCGGTTTTCCAATTCCTTCATTGGGGGGATGCTTTTTTGGCTTTAGTAAATTATTGTGAATTGTGGGAGGTTAGTTTTCCCCGAGAGCTTGTGTGTGTGTGTCTAAGTGTGTAGTTGGGGCAGTGGGCAGGCCGCAAAACAGCAATTTTTTCGATTTTCTTTTCTTTTTTTTTTTATTCCTTGTTGTTGTTGGTGGCTAAATAATGGCCGCCCTTTTTGCCTTTCATGGCCCCTTAACTCAAGTGTCGACGCACACGTAGCAACAATAATTTCAGCTAATTGCTCTCTGAACAGCAATTGCAATGCGAAATGAATTCTGTACCCATTTCACAGACAAAGACAGACAAAGGCATGCCAAAAATAGTTGCGAACCATTCATTGCATCGGGCTGTAATAAAATTACGCATACTGCGTGTGTGCGGCGCCCACTGCCTGGCGGCATATTAAAAACGGTACCAAACACACACACACACACACAGCAGAGAACTGGGTACAGGACATCACAGACCAGAGGACCAAGAGGGCGGACCCAGGCAGTCAGGGAGTCAGTCTCGTTTGCTCGTCACACATGATGACTATGACTTTCATTGCAATTCATATCTAAACGCAGACATCGTCGAGGTTTCCTCACTTCTTCCTCTTGGTTTCTTCGTCTCTTTTGCTGGCTTTGTACGAAAAATAGCAAAAATTAAATTTGTCTCTTGACTGACAAATGTCCCTCGAGTGGGCAAAACCAGAAAAGTACTTGACGATACGTAAAAGTCAAGTCGAACTGCAGGCTGAAGAGGAGGGATGCCCGGCTCTTTCATAAGTCAGCTTGTAATGCTGTTAAGCATCCAAAGATACTGTCACTGTAGTGGTCATGTATATGCACACACACCCCAGACATACAAACATACGTACATATATAAACACGCACACTCAGTCGACTCTTTTGGTTGTATCTGGAGCTTTGTATCTTTAGCGCTTGCGGGAAGCCGGAGCACTCGGCACTCTGTACAACTTGAACGGTAGTTGTGACTTGTCCCTGCTCTTGGTCTTGGTTTTGGTCCTGGTCGTAGTCCTGATTCCGTTCGGGCTGAAGAGCAGCTGATGTTGATGATGATACACACTCAAGTGCGCTTTGGGTATGCGAGTTGAGTAAATGTATAAACACACTGACATTCAGACACACACAAACACACACACTTACACCCAAGGCAAAAGCAAAAGGAGAAGTTATATGGGCAATATGGCAATACGGAGACGTAGACTAAAGCCGCCACAGCCGCTTTTACTTATTTATGCCAATTTTATATGTATAGGTATGTGTGTGTGTGTGTGTGTACACTGAATTGTTGTTAGTTTGTTGTTGTTGTTGTTGTTGTTCTTGCTGATGAATACTTTTTTGGCGTACTTGCTTATATTTAAGCATTTAAAGCAAGATGCTACGTGTGCCGCATGCCAAAAACCACCCAACCTCTCTTACATTGGTTAAATGGTGCCAAATCGTGGAAGTAAATGATTAAGATTAAAACAGTAATTTCTAGTAAGAGTTTAATTTAATTATAGATAACAAAATTGCACTAAAACTTAAGGAAAAACAATAACAACTTTCTTTACTTAAACAGAAATTTCTAGAAAAAATGTAGGAGAACTTTTGTTCTATTATTCTTTTAAATTAATGCTCACCAAGATCAAGGAAAGTCACCTATCTAAATGAAAGATTTAAAGATAATAACTCTATTTTACTCATTCATATATAAATATTGTTGCATACATTATATATAATTGTACCACTGTCTTTTGGCTTTTTGTATATCAAATTTCATCCCTTCTGTGTTATTTCTGTACCATCCCTATGACTGACTCCCTTCTGCGAGTGTATTTTACCCACCCTCCATTGGATGTGGCAGCGTAAAGCATTTTGTTAAATGACAAAAATAGCACGGCCAACATGGCTGGCAACCCATCAACCCAACAGCCAACCCATCTGAAACCAAGCCAAATCACTTGGGAACCGGCCTCGCATCGCTTTCGCATTGGCTTTATTTCATTAGCTCTGCGCCAATTTAAATATTTAACTAACATTTCGAGTTGATAGCATTTGCCGGCAGCTTTAAATTGACAAGAAAGAAAGAAAATAAAAAAAAAAAATGAATATACAACTGCGGCATAGATTAAATTTCCGCTCTTATGAATGCGTGTAGCCAATAGAAACGTTGGCCACCGACTGCATATCCTCCACCCCTCGCCACAGTCAGATGCTCGTCAGTTTCAAATGTTCGGAATGAAAGGAAAAAAAAAAAAAGTAAAAAGTGAAATCCAATTTGCCAGCCTGGCGCTGGTCATGCCCCATGGACATGCGTTAATAAAAAAGCAAAGAAACAAACAAAAGGAAAAGGAGGGGGAGCTAACAAAAAAGAAAGCACAAAACGGCGACGCTTCGCTCCGGCCGTGGCCAAAAACGTGTACAAAATAAAAATTTCTATTTAAATGGCAAAAATCAACAAATGCAACGCAAAACAATCTAAAACACAAATCGAAATTAAATGACCACACTTGCACACAAAAGCGCGGTGCATACACCAGCAGCACACAAACATACACATACACATACACATACAGATACTAACATAGACACAAAAACCAACACCGACGCAGACGAGGACATGGCAAAAAACAAGCCACTTGCCTCGTTTCTCTCACTCTTCCAAGCCCAACTAGTACCCCAACAAAAACAGGAGAAAAGAAATCTAGAAAAAAAGGACATATAAAACAACTGACTGAAATAAAGTGCAGCAGCTGCGCGGCTGGCAAAAGTAAAAATAACCCAAAACAACAAAAAAAATAAATAAAAAAGAGTCTGGTAAACCATACAAAAAAGTCGGTAACAACTTAGACCGTAAAATACCCAACAAATGTTTTAAAAATTCTACTTGGTCAACAGAAAAATGTTTATTTAATAATGCTTAAAGGAATTTTAATAATAAGGCAATAAATATGCTACTTGATAGATAATTACTAAAATGGTTAGGGCTACAATGCTACTATTTGATGGTCTTGTTTAGGTCAAAAGATGAAGCCATGATTCAAGTACATAAAGTTATTACCTTTTTATTCAGAAAAAAAATTAAGGTAATCGTTAACCTTTTTTTTTTAAATTAAAAAATAATAGGTCCACAATTGCAAAGAATTTAGTATTGTTAAGACACTTAAGTTGAAATTTATATTGAAAAATGAAATTATCACAATCAGTAAGTGATTACACTACGTATACGTAATATAATTTAGTATAGCATACCTTTTAGGGCGTTTTATATAGACTTTTTAACTTGAAATTTATTTTTAAAAATGAAATTGTCACAATCAGTAAGTGATTACACTACGTATACGTAATATAATTTAGTATAGCATACTTTTTAGGGCGTTTTATATACCCAGTCAAAGCGTAAGAGTAACAATGGGTAAGCAAAAGCAAAAACAAAAGCAAAATGTTGGGTAAAAAGTTAAAAGAGGTTGGACAAACTGCCCTGACCGTTAACAGAATGCACAATAAAGACGATAGAACAAGAGAAGCTAGGAGGGGCAACAAACTGGGATGTACTCTGAAGGTTGCTGCTATTTCAACAATTCATTCAGTTTAAAATTTTGTGTTCGCGTTATTTTTTTTTACCAATCGATGGTGAGTGTTCCCATGTGGACAGATTTTGAAAAGAGAGAGGGAACATTCAATAGCAATTCAAAACCAAATTATGGCTACACTTGGGAACAATGACCTCACCTAAAATACATATAGAGTTTAGTAGTTCTCAGAACTTTACGTATTTCATCTACCAACTCTATTTGGCATTCAAATTAATTAGCTGTAAATGTGTGAAGGTAAATGAAGTCACTGTTGAAGTTGCCAAAAACAAAAAACGCTTTACAATTAGCCAGCCAACGCCCAGGACCATTCCCTCTGCCCCCTTTTCGACGCATATGTACAAGTCATGTCACGGACCGGTAACATTACGAAAAAAAGTAGAGAGAGAGACAGAGAGACAAAAAACAATAGCGACGTTTTAGTAGTTTCACGAATGGAACTACATATACATACCTACCTATTCATGTGTCTGTAAGTGTTGGGATATATCAACACCTACGCTTACATATATCCACGACAGTGTGTGTGAGAGAGACAGAGAGAGAGATGGAGAGCGCAATAATAGAAATAGAAAAAGATGACAAGCATGGAAAATGGAGTATAAAAACGGTAACCGCAATTTGACCCAGGTTTTTACTTGCTTTACATTTCGTGGCGCCCGACAAATATGCAGATTGCATGTGTCGCTATTGGAAGGAATGAATGGGAGTGAGAGGGAGGGAGTACATATATAGTTGCTGGTACAGGCGTGTTTGCCCCCTGCCATGCGTTTTTTTTACTTTTAACATGTGTTACCCACCCGATCCACTGACATTAACAACAAACACCAACAACTGGTTGGCTTAAATGTTCAGTTGGAGAAAATAGATCGAATGCGATGCATACACTGAGAGAAAAGACCAAACGACAAATAATAACTTGTAATTGCAAAAGAAGAATCTTTTGATGGCTTTCTCAGAGCAGAAAAAAGTGAAAGAGAAAATCATTCTTTGAGTTAGATTCTCGAATGCTTTTCAACTCTGGACAAACAAACGCAATTTTCATTTCATTTTGCCTGGCCTCATGTGTGTGTGTATGTTTGGGTGTGCATGTGTAGTTGTGCGTGTATTTGTGTGCTTTCTAATTTATAAGCCAACATGTTCGTTTGCTCGCCTTGGGAGAACTTTTGAATGCATTCTTTGGGTTCCGCCTGTGCGCCGGTTTTGGGGCGGCCTCTATTCGATTTCTGTTACGCAAATTTGTTGTCTCCTTCGTCATCTTGATTCTTGCTGGTGTTGTTGTCATCGTTGTTGTTGTTTTTGTTGTTATTGCCACTGCATTGTCTTTTCACACAATTGTCAACACAGTAAATGCAAATGGCAACCAAGCCAAGCAGAACCTGTACCGCTCTACAGTATTTTACCCATACCTCAATCGTACAAAATTGGAAAACAAGCTCCTATGACTGGCATTTAAATGCGAAATTTGCACGCGATCAGCAACTAGAATAAGGGCCATTGTAGCAAGAAGAGGATGGGCCCGAAAAGGCGGGCAACGTGTGAGGTTCTGATTGTATTATAAGCAAAGGTCCCACTTTCTCTCTCTCTCTGTCTCACTATCTCGCCTTTTATCCTTTACTATGCCAAATTTAAATCAAATTATTGACATTTGTTTAAAGACAAAACAGACGACTTGCATACAAATGACTTAAATTTTTGTTTCTTTTTTTTTTGGGCCAAGAGAGAGAGAGAGAGACTTTAAGAGACTTTATAACCAAAAGCAAAAGCAAAATCAGCACAAAATGTGACCCAAGCCCTTTTTGTTGTGAAGGGTTTGGGGTGATAAGGAGCAAGTCAAGGGAAGCGAAAAGCGAATGTGAGTGTGGATGTTGCCCAGGGCACCAACAGTAGCAACAGCAACACAGCAACCCTTTGCCGCATTTGCTGATGCTGTTATTGTTGTTGTTGTTGCTGCTGCTGCTGCTGTTGCCTCTGTCATGTTTTGTTTTTAATAGTTACTGAATCTCATTAGAATTTAGATGAGTCTTAATGAGTCATTGTTTTACACGTTAGACAGGCGAAACGTGAAATGGGACAGAGACGGGAACAACGACGCCGGCAACACAAACACACACACATACACAGTGAGAGAAAGCTAAGAATAGTAGTGCAATATAGTCGTACAATAATCTAAAAGTTTTTGCGGCAAAGAAGCACGAAAAGGTAGCGTATCACCAAAGCTCGACACAACACAATGAAATTTTCATTTGATTAGAGCGACGCGACAACTTGATGTGAGGTTGCTGTGGTGCGGGGGAGCCAGAAAGATGATGCCGACGGCAACCGAAACAAAACAGAGGTTGTTGCCTCCAGCAGCAGCAACAACAGCAACAACAACAACGACAACAACATAGATGTATAGAGGGATAGTGGATATGAAGGAATGGTGGTAAATGTCAAGACTACCACACAGTTAAGTAGGAACTTTAGTCCCACGCACACTTGCGGAAACGGTTGCTGCTATTCGTGCTGCTGTTGGTGTCTGCTGTCTCCAGTCATCTCTCCACAAAAGAGAGGGAAAATCAACATTAAACATTAGCATTATCATGAAACAGGCGACTGTTCTGTTGGGGCTCTAATAGCGACAACGACAAGGATGACTGACTTTTCGAACTAATAGTTAAGTTGAAATTCGTTAAAGTGACTGCAGTTTCATTAGTCGACAGAGAGTCACTTGGAGTCGATTGGCTTTCAGTTTTACGAACAAACAGGAACAAACAGTTGCAGCATTATAGAAAGAGCGCAAGGCAGAGAGCGAGAGAGAAAGGGAGATATAGACGGACTAAAAAAAAGGGGAGAGAGATGGAAGAATGGCAAAGGAGTTTGTTGGCGTAATTAAGTTGAAATTAAAGTAAAAAGTTTACTTTAAGTTGATGCCAGTCGCCTCTATGCTCGCGCTCTGGCCAACGCTAATTAGATTTTTTTTGTTTTAGTTTCATTTAGCAGAGAAGGCCAACGTTGAATGCAAATGAATGAAATTAAAAGCACATTATACTTTATAATGCTCGCTGATTTGAGCTGAGAAAATTTAATTTAAAGATTTGCAAAACCAATGCCAAGACCCAAGCCATGCCACATTTATGTCAAAGGCAGGCAAATTGTGGTTGTTAGTATGCGTGTGTGTGTGTGTGTGTGTGTGTGTGTGTGTGTCATATATCAAAAGAAGAATCGACAGAAGAATATCCCCAAGATAACCGCAGTGCCAAATTGTGGGCATAAGTGACTCTCAAAAGCACATAAATGTGGTTGGGCCAGTTGAAGGGAATGTGGACCCAATTGATTGGGTGCCCGGCATTGATCAAAGTCATAAGTCAGCGGCATACAAATCTCCATGTAAATATCCTTTTACAGTTAAGTTGTCCTTTTTTTTCTTCTTCCTTGTGGTGGCTCAGGCCCAGCACGTCTAAGCAACTGGATTATTAACATTTCAATATAATTTGTGGCTCCTTCTTGTGTTTGGGTATGTGTTTGTGTGTGTGTGTCTGTTAGGACTACGTTATTTTTTCTTGCTGACGTCTAGAAAAATTAACGCGCCTCAGGACTTTGATCCCTTTTTTTTCATATAGTATATATGGACAAGGCCCCTGCTGCGTGTTAGTCTTGTATATTTGCTTACATATTCATCAATTTTTTGTCGGGTTAAACTGTGGGCGGGTTCCGGTTCAGTTGCTGCGAGTTGATGTCAGTTTTGGGTTCGAGTTTGAGTTTGGGTTTTCGGTTTTGGGGTTTGGGTCCAATGCTTTTGCTCTGCACGTTTTGCGGTTGTTGGCGTCAAATTGTTTTGCTTGTTTTGGGCTTTCATACGACAGCGGGCAGTCCCAGTAGTTGGTCAGCTGGTGGTTTTTCCGACTGGCCGCTAAACGCTTTTAGCTTTAATGCAGTGCTATTTAGACTGAGAGGGAGAGAGAGAGAGTGAGTTAATAATTGCCATTACGCATACGTCCTGTGGTCGGGGTTAATGGTCAGAACGAGACAGAGCAACGAAACTCATAAAAGCGATATTATAAATGCAATTCAATTGCATATTGGCTAGTTTATAATTCAGTGCTAAATATCGATGGAAAAATATTTGAAACTTACATTTAAATTCATGTATTTTGATTTTCTATTGACCTTATTTTTACTGCATGGCCCCATCAATTATGTAGATAGATACGAATCCCGAATCGATTGAAAGATTTATATTTAAACTCTAGTTTTTGTTGTTGTTCAATCACTGTAAGGAATTCCCTAGAAATCGAAAAGTTACTTTCTTGTCCAGGTAAATACATATGTATGTATGTATATGTAAACTAAGTTCAGTTGCTTATATCATCGTCACCTGTTTGGTGGGTAGAAGTTAGGTAGAATGAGTGTAATTAAGCGTTGCAGCTTATGTAAGGCAAACAGGAAATAAGGTTTAGCACAAACGCATAAATAACAACGGCAAATCAGTACACAAACACACACACACACACACGCAAACACACTTATACAAGAAGGCACACTAATACTAGACCGGGGCCGGCACATAAATAAAGGCATACAAACAATGAAAACGGATAACATAAAATTTACAACAACTAAAACCAACAAAATAGAGGTAGAGAGAGGATAAAGTACATACACACACACAGGAGAGAGATAGAGAATGAGAAAGACCGGGAGTAGTTTCCGTCTTTAATCAAAAGATACAAGTGGGCGTGGCAGGGCAACACTGCTGACACACTTTAGCCGCTTGTTGTAGTAGGCCCGTTGTGACTTGGAAACTCGACTCATTTCCACTTCGCTTTGTTGTAGTCGTCGCAGACGAGACAGAAGCGTCCTCCGTAAATATACAAAACACTTGTACCTCTACTTGGTGTATATACACCGGCAAAGATTTATGATTAATTTATGTGCACGTGTGTGTGTGTGTATGTCTGTGTGATATAACAGAAGCGACAACAACAGTGACAACGGCAAAGAGAACGCCAACGACAACGAGCCACTAACGAAACGAATGGCAAAAACTTAATTAACTCATTACATACGCACCGTTTTAATCAGCCAACGAGTTGACATGAAGCAAGACGAACCAGAAATACTACCACTACCCTCCTTACCCTCCTTACCCACCTACCCACCAATGGCAAACACTTGACATGATGACACCCAAGCCGAATCCCACATGGAGTTGTCGCACTGCCAATCTACATTGCCTGGACTCGTTTTTTTCCACGGTGGAAAATTTAAAGCAGCCTTTGGCTGCAATTAGTGGCCGTCTCGTTCGTCTGTCTCTCTCTCTCTCTCTCTCTCTTTCTTCCTTTGCCATATGCCTTATGTGTAAGGAGGAGATGGAAATGGCGCGTGCGAGCTTCATTTCATGAATATTACATGGGCCGCAAGTCAGTCAGTTAGTCAGTCGTTGAATCGGTCTGTCTGCCTGTCGGGCTTTCGCATGTTGCGTGCATGCCTCAATTGCCGCCTCTTTGGCTTTGACGTTGACGCTGTGCAAAAAAAAAGGGCGAAAGCAATAAAGCGAGCACGATGCTGACGATTGATTTACAATAATGGCAACTACTTGGGCCAAGGGACTCGAGTCGAACCAAATGGCAACCACCAACCCAACTAAGCCACGCTTCTGCCAAGCTTTCACAATGGGCTCATTACCGGTGGCGTATACGCAATTTCCAATTAAATAAAAAGTGTTCACGCACACAGCCAGAGTCTGAATGTGAAGGGAACCCCCCAGGTTGTTGCAGGGGCACACATGAACAAGAAGCAGTTTACTCGTTTGGTTTGTTTCTCTTTCAAAAAAAGAAAACGAAAAAAAAGCAAAGAAAAACCAACATCCCAGTCATTCGTTTCAGCCTCTGCTGCTCGGGGAAATTCCTTTTAATATTTATTTAACACAAAAGCTTTCCGCATTCTGCTTTTCCAGTAGCATTCGTAGTCTCAGTCTCAGTCGCAGAGTCGTAGTCGTAGTCGGTAATTCTGCCGTTAATTTTTCGCTTTGCTTTTCATTTTCGCAAAATTACCGGAAATGTTAATTTCTGCACGTGCAGCAGTCAGCAGGCAATGAAGAAACAACCACGAAGTACGAAGGACACATGCAGCAGTCTCAGGCAAGTCAAAGCCGCGCCCATCAGCAAAGCGTCGCCATGTCGTCGTCGTCGTCGGTCTGTCGTTGTCGTTGCCGTAGTTCTTGCTGTTGTTGTTGTCGTTGTTGTTATACCCCAGCTGAATAGTGCTAATTATTTAGGGTAAGAATTCAGTCTGTGTGCGTGTGTGTTTGTGTGTGTGTGTGTATAAAAACGACCCCCAAAAAACCCACAGGATTGGCCCTTAACCCCTTTTGCCCATCATCTAGTCACCCCTCATATATGTAGTAATGGTTGTCGTCGTCGTCGTCGTCGCTTTTACTTGGCTGAGAGCTTTCAGCTCAGCTCCAACTCAGAGCTGAGCTGGCACAAAGGCGTACGAAGGACAACGACAACGACAACGACGCTGACTGCAACATCGCGACTTTTTCTGTGCCAAAGAGACAAAGCACACAAAAATAATAATAAATGATTGCGTTCTATGTATGTGTGTGTGTGTGTGTGCGTGTAACATAGTGTGTGTGTGAGTTGATGCATCTCACTATTTTGCATTTGTATTTGCGCAGCCAGCGAATGACAGCGAATGGCTTTGAATATGTGCACTCACCGCATCGTGCATGCAAAAAAGATTTGCCCCATAATGCCAGGCTTGAGATGTGCATACAAAGCCTGATCTAAATGGGTGGGTGGGGATAATGTTAAGCAAATATTTGAATGATTCACAGTTACCATGGGCCTTGTTCTTTCTCTCTCTATCTCTTTCTCTCAATGCATTTATCTATCAGTTAACTTCATTTATTTTAAGAATCAGGCATATAAATCTGCATTAAGCATATGAAATGAAATATATGTATATTGCCTTGTAGAGTTTTTCTTATTTGTTACATCTTTTTATTGCGTATTTTCTTTTACTTTTTTTATTATGGATGTGCATATTTTATGACCCAAAACGGTTTTTTGTTACTTTCTAGAACTTTTTGGATACTCATATTTATATAACCCTTTTTGTGTGCTCTCGTTTTCTCATTGCAGAACAATTCCACATTTTTGTCGGTGACTTGAGCTCAGAAATTGAAACTCAGCAATTGCGAGAAGCATTCACACCATTCGGCGAAATCTCGTAAGTATTAAAATGCAAATTTTCCATTTTGGCAGTTAACTTGAAATTGCTGTTATACGTATATACACATACACATACACATACACATCCACTCTCCAGGCAGAGTCCGTTATTATTTCGCTTTTCATTTCTTTTCCGCACTTTCGGCGTGTGACAATTTTTCAGTCATTCTTTTTTTAAAGGTGGGTGGGGGGTGAAGGTGACGTTGGCTCACCCATACACATTCTCACTCTCTCGCTGATTATTGGCAACAGCATGGGCGAGAGGAGAGAGAGAGAGGCTCCTCCTCTGATGGCTCCTCTATAAGCCGCTTGGTAGGCAAGGCATAAAAAATTCATAACTGCGCGACAAAAATAAATTTATGCAAATTTCACTTTGTCGAACTCTTTTGCTCTGGTTGGCATTGTGCAGCTGCCGCCGCTAGCGTCTTCTTGGCTTAAAGTAACAACGGCAAAAGCACCAGCACACTGAGAATATGTAGGCCGTAATAGGACGAGGACGACGACGGGGGAGTCATTAAAATATTTAAGTTGTCGGGTTGTTTTTTTTTTTTTTTTTTGGTGAGGGAGTTGGGCACAAAAAGGCAAAAGCAGGCCAGCAAACTTGGCTTAATTAACTTGCTGCTGCTGAAGCGCAAAGTTTCAGTCGGCTGGTATACTCATTTTGTAGGGAAGGGGGATACAAAGTCCTGCCCGCAGGCTGATTATCAAAAATTAGGCCAAAGTATTTGATTTTTGGATTTCTCGCTTGTTTGGCTCACTCTTGTCGGTTAGTCAGCCAGTCAATCAGGCAATCTGCTCATCCCCATGGCAATCCCCTCGCTAACTTAACTCATTATCAATGAAGGCTGAATTTAAATTTTCATAATTTTCAAACTCATAATGGTTATGGCCCTGATTTGGCTAAAAGCCTTTTAGCACTCTCAACTTTTCTCACAGTTGCTAATGAGCGACGCATGTCGCTTAATTATTTGAGCAATGATAGCGATTTCACCTTTTGGCTTCACCCCTCCCCGCCATCGAAGACAAGCCCAAGTCCAAACAAAGGCATTCCCATATCAAAAACTCGCCTCTCAATGGCAATGGCTACGCATTTCACTTGTCGAATTGATGTCTTATTGAGCAATCGATTGGCACCTTGCGCGATACATATCACTGACATCATTATCACCGATACTCGTACATGTCATCCGGAAACGGCTGAAACCCACAACGACGCGCCCTGATTATCTTGGCGTCGCGTCCCTGGCTTAAATAACTTTCTTTCTCGTTTTTGGCCTTTTTGGCTTTCTATTTTTTTTTTTTTTTGTTTTTGTTTTTGGTTTTTTGTTTGCTTTGCCAGTAGCCAACATGTCAAGACGCTTAACGCACACACACACACATAGTGAGTGGGTCGAGACGAGTCGAGGATTCGGTCGTACGGCATGCAGGGATCAGCAGAGTTCCTCTTCCCCTTGGACAGACTTCTTTGTCAAAAGTTTTATGCGTGCTTCGTTGTTTGCCCTTTTTTTTTTTTTTTTCCTTTCGTTTTCTTTTTTTGTTTGACTGAGGTTTTTGCTTTGCCCCCTGCCCCGCGCCTTGTTCTGCAATTGTTGTTTGCTGCTGCTGTTGCCTGGTTTTGGCATTATGTTTAAGGCCAGGCGCGTTTTTTGTTTCGTTTTGTTAAATGCGCGGCGCGTGTGAATATTTAATAAGTCGCCTGGCTTAGGAGCCCCTAAGACCAAAACATACCAGACCCCAGTCAGGTCGGTCGCCCGGCATTTTACTTATGGAAAAAAAAAACCAGAAACCGCCGCCGAAATGTAGAAGAAAAAACTTATCGGCCATGGTCGCCAACGTCGCCGACGCCGCCGCCACTATGGTTTATGTTTCATAAATGAAAAGTAAACTGCCGGACTGGGGGTAATTGCCAAAGTTTGCTGGCAGCTTTGCTTATGTGGTTCAGTTTGGTTGCAGGGGGTTAGAGCTATTGAGGCGCGACTCGGAATTGCCAAAATGGGAACTCATAGAATAGCTGTGGGAAATCAATTTGAGAGGCGGAAGCCGGGCAATTGCGTAAATTGGGTGGTTCGTTTGTCTAAATGGCCGAAAATGAGCAGAGCACAAACTCCTCAGCTGACAGCTGAACAAAGTTTAGTACAATGAAACTCTTTAATTTTTTAATGCAATTACAACTCACCAAAAATCAGTCGAGAACACTTTTGTTTACTTGTGCGTAAAGTCATTGCGTGTCCTTTATACTTTGACCTAGTTAACTGCCATTTGTAATTGTAAACTAAAAGATAAATTAATGTTAACACATTATTCGGTCAGATTTCGTGATCGAGAAAAACTTTTCTTATTTCCCATTTCAAAATTAATACATATATTTTACTATGCCCTTTTTTTGTTCTTGTCTTGCAGTGATTGTCGCGTGGTTCGTGATCCACAAACCTTGAAATCGAAGGGCTATGGCTTTGTGTCCTTCATCAAGAAATCGGTAAGAATTGCTCTGGTGTCATTTAAATGAATATTTTTGCATTTTATTAAACATTTTCTCTGTCTTTATTATCGCCATACAGGAAGCTGAAAGCGCCATTACGGCCATGAATGGCCAATGGCTGGGCTCTCGTTCAATTCGCACGAATTGGGCCACACGGAAACCGCCGGCGAGTAAAGGTAAGGAAATCATGAGTGTCACCCAAAAGTGGTACTATAAAGAAAATCAACCAACCACCCATTGCCACCACCCACTCATCTCTCTCAACTGCCTCCAGTTTCCGACCCGGAGACCCAGAAGCGTCAGTCTTATTACAGGAAATTATGGCTATGAATGCCAAAGGTGGCAGAGTCGCTACTGGTAACCGGGGTTGATGTTAACCAGCAACCGAACGTTTGCTACATCATCTCCATCTCTCTATTTATAAATGTCGCACAAATTTTCTGCCAGATTATGTTTTCTTAATATTTTTCCTTTCTTCTCTCTGTATGTGTGTGTGTTTCTCTCTCTCTAAGTCTGTGAAAATAAGGGAAAAACCGCACGCGCTTAATTTCCGTAATGGGCTGTGCCAAATTTGGTTTAAACTTTTTCAATTAGTCGACACAGCGACCCAAAAATACAACAGAAAAAGAAAAAAAAAACAAACCAAAACAAAAATAAAAAAGCAAACGAGACTCATTCAATTAGGCCCAACAAATCAATTTTCATTTGGCTTCCACACGCCCGCGTGAAATTTATTGCCCCCGCCACCGCTCTCACCTATATATCTTCTTTTATATTTTTTTTGGTTCCCTTTCCTTTTTGTCAACCGCAAATCTAACTGTGTGTAGCCGTAACTATATAGATTCCATCGTAATCATTATTAACAGCGGGCAAACATGCGCCCATCCATTTGTACAACTCCTTGATGCCGTTTGTCTTTCATAAATCAGAAAAGTTAACGCATATTTGCATGTTTTAACATAATTTTTATTTGTTAGACATACACATACACACATAACCACACACGCACACAATAAGGATGATAGTTGGATATATAGAATTTGGAGCTAGGGTAAATCAGATAAATAAATTTTGCCAACACGAAACTATTATCATAAAGGCACACACACATATAGAAGGGGCAAGTTGTTGTAGTTGTCCTAGCATAAGCAGAAAATTTCATGGTTATAGAACAAACATTTCGAATTCTTTGGCCCAGACACACACACACTCCTTTCAATCCCCGCAGAAAGTGAGAGAGGCAGAAACTAGCCAAGAGTCAAGGTGGAATTTATCGTGCAAAGGGCTGAAATGTTGAAGGGTTTTCGTAGCTTATTTTTTTTTTTTTTTTGTGTGTGGGTTGGGGGGAGCACCCGAAAAACTACAAGAGTGAGCCAAGGGTTGAAGTTGCTTGAATAATAGCGATGAGGAGGATGGTAAAGGAAGGTGAAGTAAAACGGGAAGGGATATTTTTCCCTTTTGCATTTATATTGTTGTCATAAAAAACGCCTATGAAAGCTTAAGCGTATTTTTATTGGTCTCATTGTTTATTTGACTATGTCACGGCTCTGTCTGTAGATAGAAATGCCAATGATGGAGGAGGAGGTAAACACATAGAGGGAGATGGCAGTAGGAGCAAGTGTAATACAAGTTATTATTAGCAATTTGGTAGCGAA
The DNA here is from genome assembly GCA_018903935.1 of Drosophila insularis. Lineage (NCBI taxonomy): Eukaryota > Metazoa > Arthropoda > Insecta > Diptera > Drosophilidae > Drosophila > Drosophila insularis. Next base: position 8,391,423 of record JAEIFP010002295.1, read on the forward strand.
ATAATTTTGATTTTTTGATGGTTACTCCCATCAAAGAGACAAAGAGAGAAAGGGCAGTCTTTTAAAGCTGCTGAGTCATCAGCTAAATCGAAGATACAAACAGATCTGGATATACAGATTTGCTCTTAAAAAGGGTGCAACTGGGTGTGCTTGTATGTATGTGTATTACATGTTACATCTGTGTTGTTGGTTTTATGTCCTGGCCTAGTTGCTCTAGTTGCTCTTTATTCCTTCTGTTTTTTTGTTGCCTGTGTGTGTTTTTTTTTTTTTTTGGAAAGGGCGACTTTACGATTTGTAGCACTCAACTCATTTCGCATTTCGCACTCACATTACTTGATGTTTTACGCAGCCACTTTGGCTCAGTCTTCAGTCTTTTGGCTCTTCAAACTGAGCAGAGCAGCGAGACGGCATTTTTATGTTTTAAGCAGGCTGCACATTTTACGGCCCGGCAATCAGTCCGTAGTCGCATTTAGTGAGCCACTCGTCTATACACACACACACACACACACACACACACACCCATACCATATGTGTTTGTATATATGTGTGTGTGTGTGTATTTCTATTGTTAGGAAAGATTTACGAGCCAGCGCAATTGCGCATTTTACAGTTGTGACAATTTTGGCGTCGCTTTGCAATTTCGTTGCCTTTTTCTCTACCCGTTCTCCTGTTTTTTGTGCCAAAGTTTTCCCCATTTTTTTTTTTTTGCTGTTTTCTCGGGTTTATAACAAACGCATTTGGTGTAGTTTTCTTTTTGTTTCTTTTTCCTTTTTTTTTTTTTTTTTTTTTTGCTTTTATCGCCAATAGTTTTGAAGCGCATGGCGAAAGTTCTCATAAAGTTTTTGCCTTTTGTTAACCAGTTGTTGAGGTTTCACGGTTCCGGGTTCCGTGTGTCTCAAATGCATGGCCATAAATAGAGGCCAAAAATACCAGAGCTACCTACTAGCTACAAGCTCATTATGGTAATAACTTAATTAACCAGAAACAATATGCCGACGACAAGAACAAAGACCTCACAATGTAGTATGACAAATTTCTTTGGCAAAACTATTTGACTTTTGACTGTGGCACAAGAGTAGAGGGAAAGCGAAAGAGAGGGGGGGCAATAAGTTTGGAACAAACAATTTACCTGACTGTGGGCGAATAGTGCATGCCTTCCAGCCAGCCATTCAGTTACTACCTGACGCAATAAATCAAAATTTTATGCTGAGTTGCGCACAATTAAGTCGAAGTTTAAATGCCTCGATGCGCTGAAGATGGAGAAGGTAGCACATGGTAATGTACTTAGACAAAGATAGAGAGTAATAAAGAAAATAGAGAGTGAAAGAGATAGGAGAGGTGCGACAAAAAGGATAATGACATAGAATAAACAATTATGGAAAGAGAACGAGAACTATTATGGCAATGCAATTTCAATTTATGACATTTTCATAAAACTCAGAAAACCACGCCCACGTAAAACCGTCCCCCCATTATACAATTTCCTTTCATATGTGTATGTATTTTCTGCATATTAATTACTTTTGAGTTTTTCTAAACCAAATGCTTGAAGCATTCTCGAGGTTCTTGTGGGCACTTAATGTTCTTATTGCTGTTGCGACGTGTAAAAATTTGAATTATTTATGTTAATGATTTTATGATTATTTCATGATTCCGTTTTACATGCCTGTAATTGCTCATTAAAATTTCAAATTGTACACTAAAAATTGGAGCACTTTACAAACAGCAGGTGGGGACACACATATACATATACTTAAATATACATAGAGAAGGCGTTGTCCCTATTAATGTGGTTGGAATGTTGGTCTTTTGAAAATCAAGTCTGCATTGATTTTGACTTCTATTGATCTATCTATGTCTATCTGGCTTTAGTTTTTTTGCTAATTTGTAACATTCTATTGATTATAATTTATATTCGCAATTCGGTTCTGCATAGTTAGACCATATAGGAGAGTGGCCAATTACTTACTTGGCCAGACATTAATTAATTATTCTGGCTGTTAAAATGCATTCGTTGTAAATTTTATCATAGACAAAAATGTGCGATAATTACAGCTTTTGTCCCACTCTCTTACATTGCACAATTGAGTGCCTTAATTTGACGTTAACATGAAATGAGGCAAAACAAAAACAAAAAAAGCAGGTAAGGCCAATGGGATGGTCGATGGGGCGGGTCAACAAAAACAGCAACAACAACAACTGCAACATGCCCCAAGGCTTAGCACGTGCAAAAATATGCGCATAACCGCCTTGTAAGTATTTTTTTTTTTTCAAAATCTAATTACACGTATTTAAAAGCGTAAAAAAAAGAAAGAAATAAAGTAGCCCAAGAATAAATAGAACTTGGCTTTTTCGTATACTCTTAGGATTGGCTCTTAACAAAGAGTCAAGCGAAATTGAAATACTTAGTTCTTAATTAAAATTTAACTATTGTTAAACTAAACAAAGATTAAAAAATTTAAAATTTCTGTTGGATGACAATATTTAAGTCAAACGGAAAATATAAATATAATCATTTTCACTTGATATTCCAAAAAAAAAAATATTATATATCATAAATAAAGTCAGGAACTACAACTTTAGCCTGTTTTGAATATATCCTTTTGGAAAGAGTATGCAAATAACAGAAAAGAAAACATTAGAGAAACGTGTAAAGGAATACAAATATAAAGCATCGTGCAAATTAGAGAAACGTAGTGAGTAAGCACATGCATGACTGTATGCGTGAGTTCTGTGTGTGTGTTTGTATGTATATGTGTGCGTGGCCAAAGCGCATACATTTGTGGCAAAAGCTTTCAAAAGTATTTTCGAGCTTGTTAGTTTTTGGTGCACCCTCGCAATAGGTTTTTGATTGTTGTTGTTGCTTTTGTTGCTTCTGTTGCTGCTGCTGTTGCAGCTGTTGGTACTGTACAGCAGCAATCCTGTTGCATGTCATTGAGCCATATTTTTGTGTTTTTGTTGTTTGGCATGTTGCGCTACACAAATTCAGACAACCACAAGGGCAATGTAAACGAAAAGAGCGAAAAATAGTCAGGGTGTGTATTTGGGGGGCGAGACGAGCTATACAATGGCATTTTCATGATGATGAGGACTTAGAGTGATGTGAGGAGGAGAACCTTGATTGGACCACTACACCAGGCCATGTTTAACAGAATATACACTACCTTGACTCCAGTTGGATGCACTCTGTGAAAGGAAATGACTTTACTAAAATTTCCAAAATCATTTTTTAATGGGCAATCGCAAATATATTTCAATGAGACTATAGACCCCAATAATTCCTCAAAGCTACAATGGATTCATTTCATTTTGTTCAGAGCAAATTCTGTAAAAAACACAAAATAACGAAAGTAATACCTTCAGGTAGCCATTGTTGAACTTTACTGCAAAGTTTAGATTAAAAGTGCAATATGAATAGCATATCGATTCAAAGTCTTTGAGTCTAAGCCATTTTTATTGTCGTCTCCCACAAAATAAAAGCCACCCGCGCTGCCGAAAAAAAATCGTACACAATACCTGAAAATTGTTCAGAACTAAACAAAGACATAAACACGCAAAGCTGACATTACTTTTAAAAAGTGCAAATTTTGTTTTAACCTCAAAGGAAGTAATTAGTGTAACTTTGCATACAAATACGTGCATACATACTATATAAAAAAAAAACAATATAAAAAATAAAGGGCCAACTACGACAACGACAATGGCGAATAGCAAATCAGGACAGCTGCAGCAGCAGCAGCAGCAACAGTGACTGCAAAAAGAGCAACGACAATAAAATGGCGTACGAAAAATGCATATCCACAAAATACGTATAATAAAAAATGCAATAACAACCGCAACAATTTTAAATATGCACCACCAACAACAACAACAATAACAGGAATATCAAAAACGATAGCAACGGCAACAGCAACGGTAAATGGTGTCGCGCACATAAACCCCGCCCTCTCATACACCCCAAGCACACACACACACACATACGAGCATATTGACTAAGTGCATGCGGTTATTTTAATTACCAAAACGTTGAAAACGCTGCCATGGGCACATTGTTGCAGTTGTCGTTGTTGCTGTTACTCGATGTTGCTGTTTGGGGGTAAATCCGTTAATTAATTTGCATATTAATCATGCAGTTGGTAACAAAAAATATTGTGTACACACCACAGCAGTTATATGTATGTACATTTGTGTATATATCGTCTATAAATTGCCCTTTTGAGGCTGCAACGGACATTAAAATGTAATCCATCTAAAGACGAGCATTTTCGTTTGGTTATTTTTTTTTGCAGAGAACGTCAAACCATTGACTTTCGATGAAGTCTATAATCAGAGCAGTCCCTCCAATTGTACCGTTTATGTAGGCGGCGTTAATAGTGCCCTTACCGCTCTCAGCGAGGAGATCCTTCAAAAGACATTTACCCCATATGGTGCCATACAGGAGATACGCGTCTTTAAGGACAAGGGTTATGCTTTTGTGCGGTAAGTTTATATATACATACATACATATCTAGGAACTACAGCAACAGAATAAACGGATCGAATTATAATGATCTTTTGTTAATTTTTGTTTTTTGTTTCAATGCAGCTTTTCCACCAAGGAAGCCGCCACTCATGCCATCGTGGGAGTACATAATACAGAACTCAATGCCCAACCGGTTAAATGCTCATGGGGCAAAGAGAGCGGTGACCCAAATAATGCCCAGACAATTGCCAGTCAAGCTCTTAGCAATGCAGCAGCCGCTGCTGCCGGATATCCGTATGGTGTGGGCGCTGCTGCTGCAGCTGCTGCCGCCTATGGCCAGCAATTGGCCGCCACTGGCTGCTGGTATTCACCGACACCCACTTATCCGACGTCCTCGGCAACTGCTACAGCTGTAACGCCAGCGGCGGCCAGTGCAGCGGCTGTGCAGAATCAATTCCTGCAGGGAATTCAAGGATATCATTTCGGTCAATACGGTGGCTATCAGCAAGGATACATGGGGTAAGTGAACTAGACACATTTTTAGCCGATTGTAATTGCATTAGCTGTTAGTTGGAAGGAGTAAAAGATGGTTATGATTGAATCGCCACCAGGGATCAGCAATGACAGCATGACGGATGAATGAATTCATTTGCTAATTGCAAAACTTTTACACACACACACACAGACACACACCACCGTTTGAATGTGTCAACATTACGTTCCATTTCCATGTGGCAGATGCGTAAATTTTGGTTTTACCATCCGACATTGTCATTGTCCTCTCACACCTACGTTGCTGAGTGTCGGGGAAGGGGGAGGAGGCGGAATTTATCAGAACTGCTGCAGATCAGTGCATGTTTTTCAACTCTTTATTGATGTTTCTCTCCCTTTTTATTTTGCCATTGCAGCATGGGGGTACAGATACCAGCCACCTGGCAAGGAGTCACACAGGCCCAAATATCGCCGGCCCAGCAATTGGCAACAGGCGTGGCCGGCACTGCCATACCACAGGCTGCCGGCGTTGTTGCCTATCCCATACAGCAGTTCCAAGTGAGCCCACAGGTATGTGCCAGCCAACACCAATACGTATACGAATGCCCATATCAATCATTTTACACAGATACTCATACATAGATATACATAACACATACATGAACCATCAACTCGTGAACATTGAAACATTTTTTTCTCGTTTTTCCTTTTTTTTTTTTTTGTATATTTCTCTGTGCGTTCGTTGAAAGTTTTTTGAATGCATTTTAGATTTGTTTCATTTGGTTTGTTAGTTTGCTGAATTGTTTATTTATTTGTTCGTTATTTCGTTTCATATTTCATCTACATATATATACATAAATAACTTCTATATACATATGTATGTAGTTTATATAATCCATCTAAAAATGAGGAAAGGGGCCATTGCAAAACCATTTCATTTTCTCAGGCTTTTTTATTGTTTTTTGCTTGCGTCTTGTAACAATAAATTTCATAAGTAGTTTATTCTGAAGCATGATAATTCGATTGTGTTCTTATTTACATTAGGATCGCAAAAGGGACAATATAAACTTTTTCTACTAAAATGTTTTCACTCTTTCCTGTTTTTTTTTTGCCTCAATCTAATAAAATGTGTTTGACCTTTGGAGTTACCCATAGGCAGCTAATCTATTTTTCAAAGAACTTGAATAGATATTTCAGTTTATTCTTCCACAGAAATCGCTCAAAACCAGATGAAAACCATTTGTTTTAGATTTTTTAAGAGCAATTAATTTGTTGTATAAGAAAATGGTTTTTCATTTAATATTTAGCTCCTACTTAGAACTTCTGACCATGTGTAAACTATTAATCATTAGTCATAAATTAGCCGGACTATGCTTCCTTTCTTATTCCTTATCTGTCTTTTTGAATTACTTTTAAACAGCTTTTCAAGTTAATTAACACATCTAGAATAAAATAGCTAGCTTTAATCTAATTGGCAGCTATCGAAAGAAAATTTATCAAAATTAAAGAAGTCATCAATTAAATGTGAAACATAACCCGTAGATATACATATGTTAAATTTCCAAAGTTCTTATTAAATATTTAGCATTTACATTGCCTGCCAATTTATATAAGCAACTTTAAACTCTATATGTATGTGTTTTATTTGTTAATCTCGTGCACCAAAAACACAAATTGTTCGGTTATACGCAAGCGAATGTCTCGAATTGCTTTTAATGCATTAGCAAAATAAATTTTTTTCGACTACTACTTTTTTCCAATTTATACTAACACCCATATTATTTTTTAAGGTTTATCCTTTACTTTTGCAGGCACAGTAAACCAAATAAGACCAAAAAAAAAAGCAAAACCAAAAATAAAATAAAAATTATGCAAAATTTAAACGTACAGCTAAACTTCTGAGCAGAAACAAAACCAATCCGAGCTGTAAATATTCTTATATAGAGAAAGTGAAAGTGGAGGGCAAGCAATCGATGGCAAGTTGACGTTTTTGGCCATTTATAGAAAGCTGCACCCAACAAAAACAAACAAAAAAAAAAAAAACGACAAAAAATAAGAAAAATACCTAAAGCAAATCGAAAATGCTAAATGCAACTTACACACACACACACAAACACTCACATATATTTATAACTAATGATTAATTAACTATAATATAACTAGAGCATAAATATTTATGTATGAAAGGCCATTGAATAAGTATTGCATAAAAAAAGGGGCAAAGCAAGAGCCAGCAAAGAGGCGAGGCCATCAATTATTATGTATGTATATGCCTAATTGCTTACACGCACACACACAGACACAGATACAGACACACACAAACAAATACTACTGACAGACATCCCGCAAACATAAATTTATGCTTTATGTAAATGTGTTGAGCATGCCGAGTATATAAAAAAGAGGAATAATAATAATAATAATTAATTGAAGAAAGCAGCGCAAAACAAAGCAAAGCAGAAAAAGATATAGAAAGTAACGAGAGAAACAAAAATAAAAATATATATAAATAAAATTTCGTACATAAATATAAAAGGCAAATACAATTTGGTAGAAGGAAAACATAAATTAAGTATGTTGTGTGTTGTTCTCTGTGTGTGTATTGTGTGCAAAAGCAAAAGCAAAAAGCCTAAAAACCCAGACGAACATAAACCCATACACGCACAACCCATTCACCCACATAAGCGCAGCATTAAATTAAAATAAACATAATTAAAAATGCGTTAAAATTAATTACGCGAACATACACACACACACACACACACACATATGTATAAATATTTATATATGCATGTGTGAATGTGTGTGCGTAGTGTGCGAAACATGGCTAACTTCTTCCTAAAGGGAATAAAGTCGCCCAATTCTCCCTTCTTTCCCCATAGGCACTCACCATCACCATCAATACATACTTACTTTAGTGTAGGCCATAATTTTTGTATTGCCATAGTTTTTTTTATAGATGCTTAGCTTAGCTTAGCAGCAGCCGCAGCAGCAGCAACAGCAACACTTTTTCTAACCCAGTCAGCACACCATTTAGCACTAGTGCCTATAACTTAAAGAGACGTTGTAAAGATGTGACTTGAATAGTTGAGCCTAAACTATCTAAAAATGCACTGCAAAAAAAAAAACGCTTAGAGACTCTTACACACACACACACCTAGACAACTGCCATGCCAAGTGTAGAAAATTGGCTAACCATGTCACATGTCCTGCTATGATTTCCTATAACTAGAATGCAATTGAAAACTCGTTAGAAAACACACACATACATACATATAAAGAGAGAGAATAAAAAATAATCATACTCATATGCAACTTTGATTTGTGATTGCTTAGTAATTAAAGGATCGGTTCCTAGTCCACAAAAACACAACATATAACACGCATAACCTTTAGCCACAGCACTCGCAGTTTCAAAGTATCTGATAATATGAAATATAATATGTAATATTGTATGTAATTGCCACCAGCAGCAGCCGCAGTCCAGTCTAACTACTTGCCTAAAGTCCAGCCGCAAAACACACAAAAACCAAAAACGCACAGCAGCTTAAAAACACACACACACTCAAAACTCACCCTCTCTCTCTCTCTCTCTGGCTTTGTAATTAGTAAATGCAGCAACCGACAGTTAGACAGTCAGTCAGACAACTAAGCATTTCATTTGTTTCATGTTTCGTATCTAATTTGTTTATAATTTCCATTGTACGCTTTAATTTCCAACGAACTTCATAAGAGACATGTATAAACCGCAAGAAAACAAAAAACCAAAAAAAATGTTTCAAATTTCAAATGATTCAAAAAAAAAAAAATCAATTGACAAACATACATATATTTTGTATATATACATACCATGTATTTCAAATGTCAATACATACATACAAATATATATATATAATACATATACCCGAATTATTTAGTTATATATACTCTATATATATATATATATATACCTATGAATCGTTTATACTTTTCAATTTCAGTTGCCAGAAGAGGAATGGTTAGCTGCAAATTTGTTATGTTAGTTCTCAATTTGTTTATGTTTGTTTAGGCCAAAAACTCGAAAAGAATCGAAACGAATCGTTTGAAACACACACACACACACACACACAGATATTGATATTCACCATAAAGAAAAATGAAATGAAGTTATAATTATATACTTATATATATATATATAATGAATATTGAAAACAATCAAAGTATGCCATCGAATGATATTAATTGATATTATTAGCAAATGGATATAGTAGATGATATTCGTACATTAACTAAGATATAAGCAAAAACCAACTTATCCATATTCAAAAATGTGAATGCCGCTAAGCAACAAAATTCACTATGAAAGCGTGTCCAACAGCAATAATAATAACCACAACCACAGAACTATATAGTTACGTACAAGCAATAGTACATAGTAGTTACATAGACATACATACACCCACACACTATACATACATACATACATATGTACATGCAACAGACGCAAGAGAAATGTTAAACACAATTAAACAAAATATGAAACATTCAGAGCAGATAGACAGAAACCGATACAGAAACAAAATGCATTCAATATCAGTCACATCAATCAAACATTAATCAATGCAACACAGATACATATAGATATACATATATATAAATTGAATAAGTATATTATGGTATATATACAATAAACGATAATGGCAGAAAACGAACAAAACAAAAAATAAAAACAACAACAACATTGGTTATACTTAAGTACATTATATAGCACTAGAAGCGCCCTTCCCGCCCGTAAATCATGCTGAGCTAAGTCACTATGTGTGTGTGTGTGTGTGTATGTTTGTCCTTGAGTGTCTGTGTATGTGTGTGTAAGTATCTATGTCTGGCATCTATAAGTGTTAGCTAACCAAACAGTACCATGAATGTGAAACATAAACTAGTCATAAAAATCTACAACTAAAAGTTTAAAAAATATAAAAAGAAAAACGTGAGTTAAAAATGCACACACATACAAACTAAAACACACACTCACACACACACATACATTCATAGATGCGTGTATAAAAAAGTAAAATGCAAGAACTATAATTTATATTCATTGTATGTGTATTGTGTTACATGTGTGTTGGATAATGAATTCCAATTAAATGTTCAAAGCAAACCCAATTAAAATGATAGAAATGCAAATACGCAGACCCCACACACCTACACCCAGTTACACCAACAAAAACACACACACACACACAGACACACAAGTAATAACTAACTAAGTAGGATCTACATATAAATAGTTTACCAAGAAACAATGAAGTTGTTTGTACATTTGAATGGAAAGATAGGCATTCCCCTCAACAAAAATTTGGATGTATATGACTACTATGTCTATGATTAGCGATATATATATATATATATATATGTATATTCTTATGTTGTCTAGTGTTAGTCTAGGACGCTCACAGATTTTTAACCGCAGACATAAATGTAGAGATTAGGCGCAGCTCGTATTGTATTGTATGTATATTAACACATTTTTTAGCACAGAGATGATGGTTAGGACCGGGAATTAAAATAAAAAAAAGAGAAATGAACACATAAGGCATACATAAATACATACACTCATACAAACCAACAAAACACATTAGGTATATATGTATGTACTAACCACTACAAAATGACTTAGATGTAATGTAGATTGTGTGATTTTAACCAAAACAAACAAACAAAAACAAAAAAAAAAAAATAGAGTCAAAGAGGCATAAATTCATCGATAAGTATGAGCAGAGAATTGCATTTTTATGTTATTCCTTTTTTCGTTTCATTTTCTATCTGCAAAAAAAAAAAAAAAAAAAAAAAAAAACGTATTTATAAAATTTATGTTGGACAAACTAAAGAAAAAAAACACTAAATGAGAAAAAAATAATTAAAAACGTTGTTGACCAAAGCAAAAAACCAAAACAAAGAACGAAAGAAAATTATAAAATAAAACCAAAAAAGAAACTAAAAGTTGTAGTGAAAAATGAATGCAGAAAATGAAGAATTTGGCTATAATTAAAAATTAACATTTACAAAAGCAAAATTAATGATTAAGAAAAAAAGAAAACATAAGAAATACTCAAAAAGTAAAACAAAGAGAGAAGAAAAAGAAAATACAAAAACAGAAAGAAATATTATTGGTTTGTTTGTTAATGTTTGCGCTACATATCAGTAAAGAGTTAAATGGGTAGTTTGGCACATAGAATCTAGTGAAGAGTTGATTATTTGAGACAAGAGATGGCAAGAGGAGAAAAAACATGTGGAAAAGAAAAAACTAAACCAATCAATGCTAAATTGTTAGATAAGAGTTAAAAACTAATTTAAGCAAAAAAAAAAAAAAAAAAAAAAAAAACAAAACAAAAAAAGCAAAAATAAGTATACATATATATGCATATACATATATACGCATACACTCAAACCTATATATATATATATATATAGGAGTGTATTTATGTTGTGTAACTTTATATATATTTGAGTGTGCTAAGACATTTATATACATATGTAAGTATTTATACACTTTGGCAAAAGAATATGCAAGATAATTACCATATAGTCGTCTATATACAATAAATAAAACAAAAAATAAAACCGATAACTGAAAATAGGCAAATAGGAAGTCCGGGGATTTAAATTAAGAGGTAACCAGAGCTAAACTGGACTAAACAACGGCTGTGCCGCAGTTGGCATACTCTTGTCTATGTTTTTTTATATTCCTTGGAAAATTCTGTGAAAAAGAATTGAAATTACTATGATCTAGTGGTCCGTTAAAAGTTGGCAATATATTTTCAAAAGTTCTTTTAACTATAACTTTAGCTTTAGTTTATCTATTGAAAAGCTATGCTTCATTTAACTAAATATTTATTTGTGATCAAAAGAAGAAGCAAATTTCTCATTTTAATAGCAAGAGTATGCAAAACAAAGCAGAGCGAAATTCATTAAAGACAAAAACGAGCAGTCAACCAGTTTAGACAATTCAGTTTACTTTTTCATCAATTGTGATTATCTTTAGTTATCATCAACATCATCATCGTTATCATCTGCATTATTTTTATTATTATTGTGCTTACCATGGAAGTTAATTTGTTCAGAATTTACCGTCGTTTGTCAGTTTCTCGATTGAATGATTTCTAGTTATCAATTTGCACACACTAAATTATATGGTACATTGTACAATAGTTTACAATTAGAGACTACAATTAGGAATTAGTCAATTTGAGGTGTAGCTAAATTTATGAGACACGCCTGAGATAGAGAGCGACAGCTTTGTGTGTGAGTGGAAAAGAAAAGAAAAATGTAGCTTAAATTAACTAAAAACTAAAAACGAAATAAAACCAAATAAAAAAATGTTAGTTTTAAAAATAGAGAGGGGGTAAATGAAATGAAAGGAAAACAAACTACAAAAATAAAACCGAAAATCAATCAAATACAAGTATTATTTAAGCTGCAGCAATATACATACATATATATACGCACACACACAAAAACAGACACACAAGATACATTCATGCCTAGAAATCTGCATACCTGAATGTATGTAGAACCAATTCTATGGTACATAACATATTTATACATCAAATAGAACTATTAACCAGAATTATAAGTGTGTGTGTGTTTTTCGTATGTTGAAAAATAAACTCATATGGCAAAAAATAAAGAGATTTGTATTTTGCTTGACATTGTCGAATCTAAATAGTGTATAAAACAGATACACAAACATATGCATATGTATATATGTGTGTGTATGCATCTTTAATGTACTAGCCATATAAGCCAAGCTAGGGAACCGTTGGAACCAAATCAAAAAGCCAGATAAAATTGACAAAACCAAAAGAAATCAACTTAAAGGATACATATTCTATAGATAAATATATACATATATATATGTATATATATAGGACGATGGCAATTTAACCATAACATATTTTTGTGCAATAAACCAAAACAAACGCATACAAGTGCCACACACAAACACACACACACACACTGTGTTTGAGTGTGTAGGTGTGTGCACATATTATGCAATTAAAATTACAGTAAGATTGTAAACAAAATCAAATGCAAATGTAGAAAATGAAAAAAAATCAAAACGATGAGCAAACAACCAAAAACTGCTAGCAAAACAAACACAAAAAAGCAAAAACGAAATGTTTTGGCTAAAAGTAATCTATTCGACAGAACACTCAGCATCACACACACTCACACACACACACACGAATACACGCACACACACAAAAACATATATAGAGAGATATCGATATAATATATATACATACATTCATACAGTTGATCCATATTGTTGACGTACAGGAGAGCCATTTGACTTTAATAACTGGTAATAATTCGCAATTGGTCAATTTATTGCCAACTAATTTATCGATTCATCAATGATGTTATATAAAAGTGACCTAAACTGTTTCACAAAACATTTCATTTAAAATAGATTTTTTATTTTTTTTAAATGATGATTAAACTACAATATTGGCAATCATCAAAATGATTACCTAAAGAGATCTTAACTTAAGATTTCTAAATTTTTTTTTTATTTTAATTCATTGTTCGCAGTAAAGTTTTAGCTGCCAACAAAATTGATTTCCAATTTCCTTTTTGGGTTTTTTTTTTTGTGACAAATATGGGAGAATTTTTCAAACTCAATGATTAAAGTTAAAAATGCTTTACTGTGCGATGACTTTGGTGGGTTCCTGTAATGAAGGAAAGAGAAATGAAGCAAAAACCATATACATAGTACATACATATATACATAGATATGTGTTTATATACGGACATAAAATATGTTAAGTAAATAGCAAATAAATAAAGTAAATAAAGTATAGATATCGACTGCAGTATTGCAAATATTTTGTAGAAATTTAAGCATGTTTGAATGTGTTTTAGGACAAGAACTACATACATACATACATACATAACACGTGAGTAAACAGAAACAAAAAGGAAGAAAGAAAAAAACAAAGAAAAAAACAACAAAAAAAATGATGCGAAAATATTGTAGCGAATTATAAAACAAACAGCAACAAAAATAAAGCCGAAAATTGGAAACCTAATACATAAGCTAAGTATTAAATATACACAGAAGCAAGAACAAGAATATATATATAATATATATATAAATAAAGTACTATATATTAATATAACAAATATGGCAGATACAGACAACAACATCAACATTACCCTCACACACACCCACACAAAAACACACACACACACATACACAGACATTATCGTTTGCATAAGAATACACGGGAAAAACAAAAACACAAAATAACGAATATTAAATGAAAAGTTAATCAAATAACAAGAAAAAATTAAAAGAAAATGAAACAAATTTATAGTTAAAAGTGAAAAAAGTGGAAGAAAATTTTTTGGTTGCGTATTTGTATACCAACGCGCCAAAATTAACAAAAGAAAAAAGGATAAAAAAAAAACCAAAATTATGTATAACAGAAAGAATATAATATAACAAAATAATAAGAACAAGTAAAATATTATACAAAAAGTAAGCGAAATGTGCAGAAAGCAAGAAAGTTGCAATATGCAAAATGCATAGAGAAAATATACATACATACAAAATAAAAACCAAAACATAACTAAATAGGGGATAAAATACACCAATTGGTGGCAGCAACAACAACAACTGCAATAAAAACAACAACCGAGGAAAACCAAAATGATAAAAATAATGAAATAATTTTAATGAACAGTAAAAAAAAAAAAACAGAAAAGAAATTGCAAACAAAACATAAGCAAACAAATAAACAACAAAAATTATATTATGTATACATAAATATATTGAAGAGAAACAAATAAATGAAACCAAAAAAAATTTTGTAAAAATAGAAAAATGCATTTTATATTTACTTAGTTAATGGGCCTTTCAACACACTTTCAAAAGGGAGCCAGATTATCCATTAATTTGTTGTTCTTTACTATGTGAATAGCGTGTTTGATATTTTAAATTGATTACTCAAAGGGAATTCCTCAAATTGAATTGATGGAGTTAATGGATTTCGAAATCGTACTACATTTCGCACAATATTTTCTGCTACAGCTAAGGGCTACTCCGATAAGTATGCAACACTTTCGTTCACAAATTAAATCTTATGCTAGTTCCTTGAATAAAAGTTTTCTTGTTTAAAAAACAAGAAGACAATAAGTTATAAAAGATTCTAAATATTTTGTGCTTGCAATATACTTAGAGTTGTCAATATTGAAATATTCTATTATTCTATATCTTTTAAAATTGATCCATCAATAAGTAGGTAAGTAAATATTTGAAGATTTCTATGTACTTGTATTTTACTTCATGGAACAAGAATTGACCACTTTTCTCTTTTTTATTTGAAACAAACCAATATTCGGGGCAAAATAAACAAGAAGAGGACCACAATTAGGTTCTTAACTAACTATGTATTAATTTATTATATATATTATATTATATATTTTATTTTATTTTTTTTTTTTTTTAATTTAAATATTTTTTTTCATTTTGATTTCCGAGAGAAAAATTCTTAGAGTATATAAAAATTTGACATCGGTGAAAAATAAAAACAGATGCTCTGGTTTATTTCCAATGGACATCTGTTGTTGTTGTTATTTTTGTACAGTTGACATGATGCTGGCGAAATGTGGTTGGGGCGGATAGTATTCACAGTAAAGAAGCCGTTCTGCTACTTATGCGTATGCCCTACAGGTGAGTTCGTTAAAAACATTTATGCCACTCTTACTCGCAATGCCGCATCCCCAGCCCACATCCTTGCCCATTCCATTCGCAATCTCACTACCAGCTCTTGCTATTGCCTACCTACCTACCTACCCAGTGAGTTGGATGCTGGGGGGATGGATTGTTATAACAGAGGCAAAAGACAACACGTGCAACAATAACAAATCAAAAATTTACAAAAACAGAAAAAGAAACGCCAAAATGCCAGCCTGCCGGCAACTGTATGCCACTGAGAAAAAACAGGCCAACAGCAACAACAACAACAACAAAAGTAACCAAAAAAAAAAGGCAAATGGCAAGAAAAATGCAAAACGGGGAGAACATATAAAAAAGCAAGAAATGTTTAAAACATATTTTTTTTGTTGCCAAATTTCTTTTTTTTGTTCTCTTTTATACCTACCTACTACAAACATACATATAGTATGTAGCCATGTATATATTTTCTCGTTGCTGTTGCTGTATTGTGTCTTGTTTTTGCGCCGCGGCTGCTTTGTGTGTTTTTCTTGTTTCGCATTTTGCCGCAGGTTAAAGCCCGCACACTCGTCGTTCCCTTTCCCGTACAATCTCACTCCTATCCACCATTTATATTTATTGTATACCTGCGTTTCTGTATGGCTATGCCTCTGTGTGTGTGTGTGTGTGTGTACGAGTGAGTGAGTGTGTGCGTTATTATCACAAAGATTTCCAGCACTAACATATACAAACAGGGCAGATGTTCTCGTATATCTGTTCTCGGTTGGTTCTGCTTCTCTCTCCCCATGATCCATCGGAGCACCATGGCTGCATTTTGAAACAACATATGCGTCGAGGTTTTTACTTTCATTTCTCTGTGAATGTGGATATGTATGTGTGTGTGTGTGTGTGTGTGTGTGTGTGTGTGCGTGTAAGTAAAATAATGGTGCTACGTTTGATTTGCATTGCAAATCGACGCAATTTTGCAAAATGTCTTCCTATAAGAGAAACAATATGTTTTATTTACTTACATCTGACTTTGATTTCACTGAGGCGCCATTTCGCCCACGCCCCGCCTGTCGCAATGCATATAGACGGCTTTTACATGTGTTGATTTGAATTTCTTTTTATAGATAGACCCACATTCGAGGATAAAATGGGAAATTTAAACCCGTGAGGCCCTATCATGGAGTTAAACAAAAGCAAAGTGACATATTCTTGGTGAAACCTAAAACTAATCAAATGCATCTGACTGAATATCTATCTTGGGATCAGGAGTATACCGTTTTAAGGTTTTCCTTTTTGTCTTGTCACATGGTTAGCTAATAATATTTTGTCTGCCAGGAGTTGGCACTTTAAAAGAGATAGGTGGAGAGAGAGAGAGAGAGGTAAGAGGAATCCGGAAGAATTCTCTGCATAAAAGGATACTTGCAGAACGAGAACGTGCAGATGCAACGGAAACCGGAAATGCGCAAATAGTAAAGCACTGAACAGCATTTTTGAGCTCAACACAAAGCACGAAATGGAACACAGCATGACGGGCCACCGGGGACCACATGCAGTGGCAGTGGCAGTGGCTGGCAGATCATCGTCCTGCTATGGCACTTGGCAGGCATTGGGGGAAAATGAATCGATTGGTCCTCTGGTTGCTGCGCATTCCGCATTTGAATTTCTACCAAAAAGATGTCACCTCTAATTGGACAAACATCAAGATTTCGGCAACTTGCAGCCATCATTATCATATTAAGTACTTGTGGGTAACAATTTATGGGTCTAGAGCGTAAGGCTGGGCGAATACTTACTGTCTTTTTTATAGTGGGCAGACACGTGTAACGATATTTTGGCTTGGCATATTACCGGACGCTTATGATGCCCCCAAAAACTGATACTGATGCCACACCCTCTCAAAGGAAAACACAAGCCAAACAGGACAATGGACAAACACAATCTCCACCAGAACAACAATAATAACAACAACAACGGAACATAATGAAGCGAACCATTTTTTTTGCAGACAAGTATCTGTGTCCTGCACTGTGGTATAAGTAGCCGAAATATCCTCCGACTCATAACACCAAAGAGAACAAATGTCCATTGCAGATAAAGACCCACAATAAATGTCGACCTTTCGTTTTTCCATTTATATTATCAACTGTTGTGACTAGAGCTGAAGGCCTGACTCCGTCTCCGCCTCCGTCTCCGACTCCGAGTCTGTCTCTGGCCCTCTGTGGCGCCCACCTGGGTCAGGCATAAAACGACAAAAATAAAAGCTGAGCAAAGCTGGGCGTTTTTTCTTATAGTGAAATGAAACACACAAGAATACTTAGTATATTAAAATTCATAAAAATGAAACAATTCCATTGCTGCAAATGGACTGACTACAAAATGAGCCATTAACTGAGAGAAAGCATGTTGAATTGGTCAAAATGGTTGCCGTTGCCGTCTTTCCTTAACTAGGCGATGAAATTTGATAATGCTCCTAGATAAGCAAATGTCATGTATACCCCAACATATGAAGTAGTAGTAGTAAATGATAATGGAAGCAAATACATACGTAGAACTATCAAAACGAATATAAAATAAAGTCCACATAATATTTTATTATGTTCGCAAGGCAAGACTAGTAGCAAGAGCATTCAAGTTTCAGTTTTCATTACATTTTATTCTCCCAGTGCGGCAAATCAAAGCTTTTTCTGTAGCTAAACGAGAAACGAAGGCCAAAAGGACGAGACTCGGTGAATTTATGCCACTTCCTTGTTGCTGGCATATCAGATAAGCCAATAAAAAAAATTATAATTACGTATCTGCTTTTAAGGTGTGTGTTTTTGTGTGTGTGTGTGTGTCAGACGATGCAAGCCCAGAGACATTACACGGTCTTTTAATGTTGTCCCTTGATGTTTTTTCCCTTACCCATCTATCTCTCTTTCACTCTCTCTTGGTCTTTGTGGCCCTCGGGGGTTGACCAAAGCTGAAACGAAATAAGCCATAAGGACAATTTAGACTTTGAAGTGTCATTGCCATGCGAACTTATTTTAATTAGACGCGCACACATAAATGCTTAACGCTCTTACCGCAGCCTCCCCAGTCCGCTTCTGGTTAGTTAGTAGTCTGCTTCTCGTCAAAGACAATGCCGACGACGAAAACGACGACATAAAAACAGGTGGGCTGCCTGTGGGCGTGTCCTGAATGTATGTCTGTGTGACGGTGTAACTCACATTAACCGATGCCATGCAATGCAGCCATAATAACAGCCAAGCACAAGTTTAATTAGTGCAGCCAGTGAGGCCAAGGGAAGACAGGAAGCCTGTGGCTAACGTTGCGTATGAGCAATGTGTGTTCGTGTGATAAAACGGCCAAGGTTTCGTTTCTCTCTCCCTACATATGTGTGTGTCGGTGTGTCCTTTTATTGCTGTCATCCATCTGAGAAGTAAAACTCTTATGGCCATAAAATTCTAGAACGCACTGGACCCGCAAAAACAAAAAAACAAAAAAAACTACCCAAACTCAACCGCTACACCACAGCGACAACAACAAGAATAAGAGCAAAATGGCAACAAAAAAATGGCCAGAGTGTTGAACTAATAATGGCACCTGTCAAAATTCGTTAGCCCGCAGCTGGGAATGGGTCGAGAGAGCAGCAAAAAAAAAAACCCCCTATGGGAGAAGCGAAATGGATATAGAATGAGAGATGGACAAAACAGAGCTTGATGAAACGACGAAACTGGAGTGACACTCATTGTGATTTGGTTTGGCAGTTCTATGTCATTTGTTGGCTTTAACCGATGCCCACACACATACACACACACACACACACACAAGATGCAAGATGGACTGAGAGAGGACAAAAAAGTGGAGTCAAATATTCCAGCAAGGTTGCGACGAAGACAATGAAATTTATCACCGCCGCAAAAATTCAATGCCCCACAACAAAAAACCTGCCTGACATCTAATGTGAGCAAAAGGCGAATGAAGATGGCAGGTGAAGAGGCTGAAGCCGGTAATGGTAATGACATTGTGCAACCAATGAATGTGAAGTCTGAGTCCGCGCGCCACGTTTATGCATTTTATGGCAGACCTTGCAGCTTTTGATGGGGCTCTCGCAATTCGTGCCATAAAAACTTGGGTCTCAGCCATTGTGCTATATCTAAAAATGATGATGCTCATCGGTTCACTTTAATCGCTTGCCATGGCATAGTTCAGAAGATTGAGAAGAGCAAGCAAAGAAGCGCGTCGATGATAACCCACAATGCGGGAGACTTGCTCTACTAGAGTCCATGGATTGTGGCATGTGCCACACGCATGCGTTGCATGCCAATGTTGGCTGACACATAAACAAAATAAGAAATTGCATAGAATTTGCAATGGCAATGAGATGGAGGCAACAACAACAACAACAAAAAGCTGCCAAGGCACAAGCAGGAGTTAAAGAAGCCAAAGCCATAGGAAGTCGGTGGGTTGCCATGTCAACGGCTAAATGACACTAGGATTGTGGCCATCTGTGTGTTTGCATTCGTATGTGCGAGTTGATGTGTGTGTCCTGCTATGCGGTTGTGTGCCACTTCCGGTGACAATGTGCAACGACGGTAGCAAAAGGAAAGGAATACTACGACTTGCAAGTGGAAGAGCCGGATCCGGATGAATGGTCAGCGGGCAATGGCAATGCTGAGTAAAGCCAAAAGTCCCCTTTCTCTCTCTCGGTCTCTCATTCTTTTATTCCCCTTGGTGATACTCTCCTCTCGAGTGTAGAGCATGATGCTTTTAATGTTTGCTGTTGCATTCACCATTTACATTTGTATCCCAAACACTTGCCGTGTGCGGGCAATACTTGAAATAGATGTGTATATTGCATTTGGCCAATGGCCAATGGAATGATGGCAAAGGGCATTCTGTATCATGTCAGGGTGACTACTAGATGACTGTCTGGTCAGATAACCAGATGACCAGATGACTGGATGACTAGTTGACTATGATTTATGGTGAAAGGACATGCGTAATTTAAAGCCCATAAATTTGTACGCAGAGTGATTGGGAGAGAGAAAGCAGAAACAAACAAAAAAAAACAAATTCTCTCTTAAACCCCCAAGGCCCAGTTCCAATTAGCTATTATCCTTGTTATGCATGTATGTATGTATGTTACTTATCTTTTTCTTTGTCTTTGACTTTAACGACGCGCATAAGCTTATTGCCAGCCAGAAAGGCAACAAATGCAACAATAAATTCAATTAATTGCATTTATTTCCATTATCCTTTGTTGTTCCGAAATAAATGTCAATTGCGGTCATTGAATATTTAAGTAGTTGTTGCCTCATCCTCAATGTTAGCCTTGGCTATCTCTTTCATTCCCTTTTGATTCATATCTAGTTTTTGCTCATTAATTTCATGCAACATTTTTATGCATTGTCATAAAATTAATTTTATGAGGCGCACGCACATACAGCCCTCTCCTATTCACTCTCTCCGACTCAGTGTGTGTGTGTGTGTGTGTGTGTGTGTGTGTGTGTGGGTAAGTGTTTGCCTAATTAGATTAGTTAGCTGCGCATTTGGTATTCCTTTTGCTCTCGCCAAATTGGCGCAAACTTTCTGCTTGTCATTAAGAAATGATTGGCATTCATATTGGGATTTGTGGTTTCAGTTTTTATGCTCCTCATATCGGTTTGACTTTACTGTTAGCAGATATTGGCAGTAATTGGTTTTACTCTTGTTTGTCAATGCACTTCTGTTTGTTGCTTTCTTTCATTTTGTTTGACAAACAGCACAATTCGCAACATTTACAGACCATTCTTGACTTAATTGGCATTTGGTATTGGCATTGTGCATTGTACATGATGCATTTTTTCTTTGTTTTAGCCAGCCTTGATGCCTTGTTAATTAATTTAATGGGAACCATAGCAGCTGCTGGAGCCTTTTGTCTGAGGTGATTTATTCATGTTGATTACCAAAAAGTTGCCTCCCTCCCCCCCACCCCAAATAGTTTTATACTCAGAATGTACAGTGGCAGTCTAGTTGGGCATAGAACTGAGAAAGAGAGAGATAAACCCCTTTTGTTGTTTAGATTTACCGAACCTAAGCCAGTGACAAGTGATATGATGATTTTACTCACAAACACACACACATATTGTATATATACATATGTATAGTAAATATGTATAGCATACATATATGGCTAAAATGGTACGTTATCAGTGCGTATACTTGATTTTTATACGCACACTTAAGCAAATAACTGCAGGCATTATTTCAAAATTCGAAAATTAAAAGCAAACAACATAGAACAGAGGAGGCTGGCAACCGACACACACACACACACAGAAATATACATGCATATGATGGGAGGAGCGGCAGATGGCCATAAGAAAAATACATTCATACACACTCACAGACACAGCCAAGTGCAGAGATAGATAGAGAAAGCGAGAGAGAGAGAGAGAGAGAGCGAGAGAGAGTGAGTTGAAAAAAGATGAACAACTAGAATGGGCGGACGCAAAAGTTTTAATATAAAGTGATGGGAAATGTTTTCTTTGCGAATTTACCTTCAATTTATGCATTTATAAATAAGTGTAAGCACAGTCAAGACTATGTTGTTGCCCCTCATATGTATATGTACATACATCTGTATATGTATTTGTATCTTTCTCTCTCTCCTTTTTGTGTCTGTGTGTGTGTGTGCAGTCAAGTGGCAAACATGCACAAGAACATAGCCTCACATTCTCCCATTTACATTCACACTGATTAATAAAACGTATTTGGCTAAAAACTTTTACCTTGGCCCAAAATGAGAACATCTACAAATATATAGGTATATTATATTTGCATATATACATCTCCCTCTTTTTTGCTAAGCCGTAAGGCATCTTTATAATTCCTGATGTGAGAGAAATAAACAAATATTTATGACTTTAGTTCTAACATTTTTAGAATTATTTCGTCCATGTGAAAATTATGCATTTCAAATGTGCCAACAAAATGTATTTATAGTTTAACGAATTGTTGCCTTTATGTTTTTGCATATATTTCGTTTTGGATTTCATTATCTTTCTCTGTCTCTCCCTCTCTCTATCTCAGACATTCTAACAATAGTTCGAAATCAAAGTTAATCAATTACGAACTAAAGTCACCAAAGTGTCATGGTATGTAAGTGACAGCCGCCTGCCTTCAAAGCAATATTGCTAACACGAAATGCTTTGCATAGCATATAGAATTGGGAACGCCCCTTTTTTTGTTTGTATGTACATATCTGCTGTGGGCGACAGCTACCAAGAAGCCGACAAAATCAATCAACCAAAAACTGGTTACATGTAAGACAATTAGCGTGACAATTCGAAACATTGCCACCTTTTGTTGGTGATTTTTCTTCATATTCTGAACTCCCTCTGAACCCCTTTCTCCACTTCAGTCTATCCCATCACACGCCATTGTCGATTTCCATTTTCACAATTTTCGGTTCAATATTTGTGGCCATTTAATTGCGTATACGACATGTAGGCGCGTCAAGCATTTTTCATTGATTTATACACACACATTTATGGTGTATATACGCCATTGTCGATGTGCAGTAAAAATCGGTTTTATGGGGTCCCCAAAGTCAGTGAGTTGCTTGCTTGCTCATTACCCAAGTTACTTGTACAAGACTTGTACATATGTATGTATTTTATTCTGTCAGTATGTCTGCCTGTCTGTCGCGTATTGTATTTCATTTTTAGTGACTGTAAAATGTTTTGTTGATTTTGTCAATGCCCGCGCCACGCATAAAACAAATAAAATTTCGTTTACATTTCTTTACGACAATCAATTTATGACATTTATGATAGGCAAATGGCACGCGCTAATCAATGCCTTGTTGGGGTCGACGTCGCCGTCGTTAGCCGCCTTCCGCTCGGTATTTCTCTCCGACTCTCTATCGCTTACTCTGAACATTTTGGCCAAATGACAAGCTTCCGTTACGCATCGTTTGCCAGGCAGTTCGGGACGAGTAGGTTACAATGGCTAATAGTCTTTTACCACGATATGGAAAACGATTCGTGTTGAAAAAATTAAATGAGCATTGAAACAGTTGCCGAAACAAGTGGAAAAAAGTTTATGGTCGTTTTTATGACTGACTCAACTAGTCCAACTTTTAGTAGCCCCCCCTCTCCTTACCCCTTCCACACGTTCCATGACAGGGACTGATCTATGATGGTATGCTCAACGCTCCATTGAATGAAAGGGGTCATAATTTTTGCATCAACTGTGCGACAGTTGAGAGGGTTAGGCGTAAGTCATGAAATAATCATTATTTATAGCTAAAAGTTAGTTGTTAGTGAGTGGAAAGGTGGAAAGACTAGCAACCAAGATATGCTAAACATTTGATATTGACTTGAATAATAATAATGACAATAAAACCAGCCACTGACAATAACTTGCTTTCTTTTTATGGCAAATAAAATGAATGATAATCATTAACGTCAATTTGTTTTATAGTTTAAAGTATAGAGATTTGGATTAGCTGACTACCTAATTATAGAAAGAATTATTCATCAAAAAGGTTTACGAGAATATAAAATAAATACACAAGTTTTTATAGCTTTCGTTTCCTTTTAGTTTAAGTGTCTTGAGTTATATATTAATTTTGTGAAAAATATATTGGTTAAGCGGTTATTCCCCTTAATCTTCTAATAACATCTTTTTGTATAGTCTTAACAACATAAAGGATTGTGATGTATAAGTTCACCAAACAAACTAATAGGATAGGATATTTAATTTTTTAGATTCTTGTGCACAACATTATCATTCCCTAACTACATTTGATACTTCATATGTTTCCAAGATTTGTTTAATTACTAACTACAGTAAACATGTACACTTTATTGAATTCTTTAATTAACATTATTAGTCTAGACAACATTAGCATAAATTTGTCTAATTGGAGAACTATTTAATGTTGTCTAGACCACATTCCATAGAGCCTAAACCAATAAGTTGTAAGTCATTTTATATTTTATATTTACGTTAACCACACAAAAGAAAAGGTAACAAGTTTTAATGCACATATTAGTAAAGTAAACATTAGTTTATCTCATAAGCAAACACCTTAAACTATTAATTACATAATGTTGTCATTAGTTGTTGTTAGCCTCTCACATTTTTAGTTAATTAAATTAAATAATGATTGGATAAGAACAAGAACCAACCCAAAAACCCACGCACTTAATTGGATGCACAAATTAACCCATTAAATGGAAAGATAAACAAAAAAAAAATTACATAACAATAGTAAGAAAAACAGTGAAGGTTAGATTGTTGAAATCTTTCTTTATGGTAAAAATAGACGATAAATATATTAAAGAGCTGCTAAAGAACGTTGAAATGTCAACGCAAACGTTGTCTGACCAAAGGCTGGCGGCCGCGTAATGGCTTCCACTTAACGTTTTTATGCTTAATTTACCTAAAAGGACGATGTATGTTTATGTCTAGTATGTGCATGTGGTGTCCAAGGACTTTGGCATACTACTACTACTACTACGACTACATGGTTGGATTGGGGGCTGGGGAGTGTTCCAAACTTCCCCTGTGTTATTTTAGCGGCAACATAAGCGAGAGCCGACTCCATGGCCGAGCAATGCTGCAATGGCAGTGAATGACAGTGTTGCTGTTGGGGTTGCGTTTGGCAGGACAGTATATACATATATACATAGAGTTGGGCGGGAGGAGATGAATATATTTTACATTTCACGCACAATTTCCATGGCACGCAATTTGACGCTTATGGCAGAAAAGTGTGTGTGTGTGTGTGTTTGTTTGTGGATGAGTGTATGGCAAGAGCCTTTGTGGCGTGCGCTATTTTAAAACGTTCCAATGCCCCCCTAGTCCTTGTTCTGATAAAAAGGGGCAAGTCGATTCTCATATCACATGCACAACGGCACATGCAGGCGACGGCTACGTCGACGGCGACAGCTTAGCAAACTGTAAGCAAGTTCTCATCATAGTCGCATATTACATCACTCACTGAGTGACTGAACCCAATCCAGTTCATCCCCAAGCAATGGCACCAGAACCCAAAGACCCCCTTCCAAATAAAAAAAAAAAAAAAACTAACTTCTCACTCTGAGTCGTGCCCTTTTTTCAGCCATGTCACGTTGTTGTTAGCATTCCCTAAGTGAAGTAGGAGTGGGAGAAGAAGGAGCGAGAGGATCTTGGAAGGGGAGACATAGTCAGGCAGGCAGGCAGGCAGGCGACATGTGCGTGGCAAAATAGTTGAAATAGTTTGATGCGCACTTTTCAGCGGTTTCGACTTGGGCTTGGCCTTTTGAACCATCAACATTCACCATTGGACTCTATTCCACTCAACGATGATACGCATCCCCCTTCTTCTTCATCATCCCCTGTCCCGTTTATGCCAACGAACTACTGTTTGGGATAGCTCGTTGAATTGTTAATAACATTTTTGGGGACTCACACATTTAAATGAGGCTCACGTACGTGGACGATTTGTCACAAAATAATTTTTACGACTTTACGACTTCATCATTGTGGCAGTGACCGAACATCAGAAGATGCCCAAACCACGGGAAATGCAAGCCACCCAAATAATTGCTTTGTGTTGCCATTTTTAAGGCGCCAACTGCGACAAAACATTCGATGCGATACACTTTTGTGTGGAGCGGTAGCGGGAGCGGAAGATTGAGGTTGAACGAGTTTCGTGTCAAGCGCACTTTAAATGTTAACGCTAACTCACTCAGCATTAGCCGCCTCCCGCCCAACTTGTGAATCATTATTGTATATAAGTTGTTTGTCTCGCTTGCCATTTGCCGCGTTGCCTTGTCGTCAGGCTTATGCCTGATTGCATTTATTTCGAAGCCTTCGCGAACCATTATGGCCTTGTGGCCTGTCTCAATAGCAATGGCAAATGGAGAATAAGTAAAGTTTTCCAAAGGAGTGAATTGCTGGCGTCTGCTGCTATTGCTAGTAGTTGCTGCAGCACTGAATGACAGACAGAGAGAATGCCACAGAATGAAATTAAACGCCTTGTCTTATCCACAGGCACACTCACACATTGGCTTTGTCGAATTTAAATGACGTGCGAAACAAGAATTTAATTTTCCACTTGTGTTCTCAACATGAAAACACTTCCAATCGCTATAACCCTTGGCGCTCTAGCTATCTCTCTCTTACTCGCAATCTACCCCATTCCTTATCATTTAACTGGCAACCAATGTCAGGCCTTTTCAATTTTTATTTTCTTCCCGCTTTGAAAGTTGATTCAGTTTTTTGTTATTTTTTTTTTTTGTCGCTTATTGTTGCAGCAGCGCGACTTGGGTTTTAGCCTTGTCGTCCTTTTCGATGTTGTCAGTTGTCGGTTACTAACTCAAAACCATTCTTTTAGACCCCAGACTACAATGTTTGGCAAAATGACAAATTTGCAGCGCATATTATCTCTCTCTCTCTCTCTCTCTCTCTCTTTTGCCCTTCCCTTCGCCTTATGTCCTTTGGCATGGTGAGGCAGTAAGGCAGTTTAGCGGTTGGTTCATCAACCAATGGCAATGGCAACGAGGCAGTTGGTTTTAGTTTCAGTTAGTCGTCGTCGTTGTCGTCATCCTTTTCCCTTCTCCCTTAGCGCCAGGCCTGCGGCCTGTTTGTATGCCAAAATGCGTTGCCTACTTTTAGGCGGGCATAATGAAATTCCAACTTTTGACTTATTGACGACAACGAGTAGTACAACGGCAAACAAGGACAAGAATTTCGAATAGACCTCGAATTGCTGTAACAAGCAATGGGTCCTTGCCTGCTATTTTTGCTGTTGTTGTTGTTTGTTCTTGTTGTTGCGGTTGCCTCCATTGGCAACGTTGTGACGCTTGCGCTTTTGGCCCCTTCTTCTGTGTTTCCTCTTCCAATCGTTTTCATTTGAATTCTATCAGCGTCTCTTGATGATTTTTTGGTTCATATTGAAAATATTGTGACAAAAAGCATCTTTAAGGAATTGCATCTTACAGCTTTGGGTATTCGATTCCATCATTTTAATTTACCCTTGCACGCTTGTAAATATTCGTTATAACATTAAATGAACAAAAGCAGCTATGCATTTGAGATGCACTTCTATAGATAATTTTACCAATTTCTAGCAAAACAAAAGCCAACTGTGCTCGCTAGCCTTTTGAAAACATCAAACGAAATTCAAAACTGTATTTGCCTGCTCTAGTTTCTTGTTAATTAAGCAGATTTTTCCCAATCGGAGCACTAGTTTAAACTCTCTTTCTCTATGTTTTTCTTCTAAGCAATTGCATAGAACAAAGGAGGTGAACCCGAACCCATGCAGAACGGAGCTGATAATTAAGGCTTGAAGTAGTTCGTCTCTTTTGTCTTTGTTAAATTAGTTGCATTTACAAATAACTTTAAATTGGCGAATTCGAGCTGTTACTTTTCTTTTCGATTAAACCCAAGAGGCACTTGTTTAAATAGATATCAACATTTTTCACATAATTCAGGATGGTATGACAGTTTTAACTTATGCATAAAGACGTAATTAGTCATTTATTGGGGTCAGATTGAAAACGTTTAGGTAGTTATTCTTTTGCATTAAAAATCCAGTCTAATGTATATAGATACATCCTGTGACTTGGGCAAATTCTCCTTTTTGCCTTTTAAGATGAAATTTATGTTTTATTTGCACTAGAGAGAACATTTAATGAATCTGCCAAAAAGTATTGCGCATAAATTTCTCTCGCCTATCTGGAAGGCATAGGAAATTGCGCAATTTTCTAGATGCGTAAACACCACAGAAAGTTGAATCGAAATTTTTCAGCAAAATTCTTTTGTATTTCTTTTTTTCATATTCGGAATTCAGTGCCAGGCTAAAAAGGAGTAAAAAGCCGGAATTACACTCCAATGAACAGACTGTCCTTAACGTGATTTCATGATTGCATTATCGACTTGCAGGACTCTCACACCAACCATTTTGGGGTGCTGAGCAATGCAAATTAATTTTAATTGACATTTGTTCTTTTGCGAGGAAGGGGGTGGTAGAAAAAGTCGCGTCAATATTGAATATTTACATGGCGTGCATAAATTATATACACACACACACACACACACATTTGGCGCCACAATGGCCAATTTCCTGGTCGTCTGGCCAAGCGATATAGAAATAGTTGAGCAGCTTATTAGCAGCAGGCCAACACGCACGGATAAAAAGCACTGGTAATCAAAATTATCGTGGACAACTGCTGCCACCTTCCGCCTTCTCAATCGACTAGTAACCCCGCTGGGCAAAGCCATCGAACTTTTACGCATTGTTTATGTTAACAAAATGTAAATAAATGAGCCGTACAAACGACAACGACAACGTCGACGACGACGACGACGACAAAGGGCAATTAAAATCCAGGCCAAATAAAGTCGCCAGCTCACGCAGGACTGACTCGGGAGGACAACAGGTGTTCAGGTTTACAGGACTGGCTTAGCTAACAAAAGCAGCAAAACGAAAGGAAAAACGGAAACGTAAACGTAACAAACAGAAGAACCAACAAAAAAACACCAAAAAAAAAAACACAAATAAATCAAACCATGAGCAGACAAACGCCAGCGTTTACAACAACAACAAAGGCACGCACAGAGGCCGGCATGCCTGGCCAGGACTACCAACAGGAGGGCATTATACTTACATATAGTATATATATACATTTGGATGTAAGTATGTGTTGGTTGGGCAGGTATATCGAACGTTTTATCGAAGTGGGTCCCATTTATGCAGCCACTTGGTCGCCATCGCCATTGCCATCGTCGTCGTCGCTGTTTGCTTAAGTGCCTCGCGTGTTAATTGTCGAGGAATGTGCATAACACGGCGATAATAATGAACAGTCAATGCCTCTGCTCCTCCGATTCCTTACCCGTTGCCATCTCCACATCACTTTAGTCCATGGGCTGTCCTGCTGTTTAGCGGCACAGCGACACCTAACGTGCTCAGTGACAATTCAAAATTAACTGCCGAAATGGCAATAATGCCAGGCTAAAAGCAAGACAAAGCCACCTACAGAGCAAGTGAGTGAATGAGAGAGAGAGAGAGAGGAGAGCGGCAACACACAATATAATGAACGCTTATAAGAAGCAGTTTGTTAATATTTAAGACAAAACTGTCAGCTCGATCCAAATTGGTCTGAAAACATCAACAGTCATTTGAAAGGTAATCACAATTCATTTACTTCTAAAACAAGAGAAACTTTTTATGATGTAAACTTTGCCATATTTATTAGAAGTTGGTCAAGAGCTAGTTTACGCAGCTTTAAAGCATATTTAAAATTTATATACGTATATGCAAATGAAGCAAAGATCCGAGTTACAAATTCTCCATATCTGGGATTTTCGAAAACTTTATGATATATTTTGAATACTTTTTGGACACACTTACTCAGCTAGTCTTTACTTACGTGTTACCTATAATTTTTGTTAGTTAGAAACTGGAAATAATAAATCCTAACACACAAGTAACTAAAACTAAATGATTTCAAGAAGAAGACTCAATACTAATTGCACAGTTAAGGCTAACGTAATCAGGTTAAAGAAGATGAAATATATACCTATATAGGGAAATGTGATTCTAAATAGATCCACAAGGTACAGCGAGATTTAATTAGTTAGGGCAGTGGGTTTTAAGCATTTGAAATATTGATAGCTCAATAATCTCAATACTAAGATGAATTTAAGAGGAACCGCGAAGTAGGACAACTTATGATTGCAGATCATTTCACCTTTGCTGACCTTTCGATATAACTGATAACTAAAATGGTTAAGAAACCTATATATTTAACAGTTGGTATTAAGATTTACCTTTAAAGAAATTAAAAATTTTGTAATCTCTTCTAAGGACTTTAATTTCTTGTTCTTGTCCATCGAATCTTTATTTTCTTTTTTTTCATGTCTATTTAATGCCGTCGCCATGCCGATTAAAGTCAGTTCCATTTGCTTTTATCGCTTTTAATTGCGTTTAATTTTCTTTTCTCTTATTTTTTTCTTACAATCATTTTGATGGCAGTTTGTTTTTGTTTTATTTTTTTTTTCTACTTGGTGGTTTGCTCAACTGTCGTTGTGTGTTTTGCTCGTTTATTTTATTTAGCAATTTATTTCACACGTTGCCCGAGCCTTGGCATAGCATTCCATTCCCTTTAGCATTTCCCTGGCGAGCCGTGTGTCTTGTGGTGGTTACTGTTTTTAATTTTTGGCTATTATGAGAAGCGACAAACGGCCGTAAGGAAATTGAGTTGGAGTCAGAGTTGGTGTCACACACACACACACAGTCACATAGACTCCATTGCGTGCACAGGAATGACTTTCATACCGCAGGCTGAGAGCGAGAAACCAGGAAGGCCAAAATTATGGCCACACATATAAATTGTCAAGCGTCCATTCATCTTGCAGAATAAATGTTGCAATTTGTTGGTTTTTGCGCTGAGCGGGTCCCCAAAAAGATGGCTGCTAAGATAGCCTCTCACTCCAATCACTTCATCCTGTTCACCCCAGGAAGTATTCAGTTTCCACTGCCACGCACAAAAGTATGCTATGTTTTTGTTGCTATTTCTACCATCCGTTTTCGACTTTACAGCATCGTGGCGCACCTTTGCTGACCGCTGACGCGGCTAGGGTCAACCGAAACGAGAGCTGTAAATTCTATTGCAATGCATGTGGAAAAGTGTGTGTGTGTTATGAGGGAGAAAAAAACAGAGAGAGAGAGTGAGAGACAAAGATGGCTAAGCGACACAAATAACTCACAGCTTGCACAGGGGCCGACACCCGGGCGCCTTTCATTAGAACGGGAACGGAAGGCACGAGATTGTACTGCCTCCGCTGACCATTTGCGGGCATATATTTGCGCACAATTAATTATTATAAATGTCGTGGTCCCAAAGTCACAGCCGGACTGCAAGCGAGCGCAAATTGTTTATGAAAATTTATGATTACAATATTTGTGTGTCACACACTGGAGCCAGCTCCAACACCAGCCTTAGCTTCCAGCTCTGGCTGCAAATAAAAGAGAACAAAACGGAAGCTCTACACTGACTGTGACTGTGGCCATGGCCTTTGTCTTTAAAAATTATAGCCCTAGTCATTTTATTTATTTCATGTTGAAATTGCATTTGCACTTGCATTCCTAAAGAGATTCAACCCCAACAAAAACCGAGCAACCATTCACCATTATTTTCAGCTCGACTTTGGTTAATGACAGGTGCAACGCTTGCTTTAATTTTCACAAACGGTGTCATTTAACGGATTTCATTTGATACTCGAACCAAAAAAAAAAAAAAAAAGAAAAACCCACAACATTTACGTGGAGAGCGCAAGCTGATTATGATTATCGGCTCTTTATCCTCAATGTGTGTGTCTGTGTGTGTGTGTGTATATATTTTGTGTGTTTGCTTTAACAATACAAGCGACAGACTGGGTATGTTTGCGTTTGCATTGATACATTGTTTACAATTGATTTCACACGACTTCATTCACGTTTATTCAAAGGAAAAACTTTTTAATGCCTTCAAGTGCAAACAACCAAACGATACACGCACCCACAGAAAAACACAGACAGACACACACATACACACCCACACAGATACATAAGAAGATACATTTACAAAATGATGCCATACGAATCTGTGGCCAGGCGCAGCAGCCATCGAAGGGATATGTTTACCGTTTTCCTTTCTGTTGTTCATTCCTTTCAATTTGCCCCTCCGCACAAATTTTCTTTTTTATCCCCAAAATCGTTATTGACTAAATGATTCTTTATAGTATTTATTTATATATATAAGGTGTGTGTTGTTTGGAAA
Source organism: Drosophila insularis (assembly GCA_018903935.1). Taxonomy (NCBI): domain Eukaryota; kingdom Metazoa; phylum Arthropoda; class Insecta; order Diptera; family Drosophilidae; genus Drosophila; species Drosophila insularis. The sequence goes on from JAEIFP010002295.1 coordinate 8,423,866, forward strand.
CTGTTCAGTTTTTAATGCTTAACATTTTTGAAAAGTTCATATTTAACTTCTTAAATATGTATATGCCAGACAGCAAGTGAAATTCGTTCGATTGTTGGTAATAATTTACACAAATTAACTTTACTTAATTAAATTAAAAATCTAGAGATGCTAGACCATAAGTATATAAAGGCCAAGAAACTTAATTCTGTCACAAAAAAAAAGTAAGTATGGTTCTAGAAGAAAGTTAATATCTCACGTCGGACATGAATAAAAGTTGTTAGTTTGGGTTTATAGGAAAAGTCAAAGTAAAAGGATATCAAGTTGGTTTTACACATTACTTAACTCAGTCGGTCATGCGGCTTTATTTGAGGTTTAAAAAGAGGCTCGATTACATGATGAGAGATTAATTTTGAAAACTTGTGGCAATTGGTTTTGCCTCTGGGTGAGTTAAAGAGGATTAAAGCGACCTTTGTTTGAAGCCCCATAAATAATGCTCCGCTTCCCTGAACATTATTACCACATTCATCATTTCGTGAGGTTCTGTTAGATGCTTTTTTCTCTGTTCTTTTCACTCCAAAAGCTAATTTAGGCACCTCATCGGAATGGTACCGCCGCCCCTTTATCAAACTTCATGTAGCTAATTATGCGCTAAGTAGACACCATTACAACAGCTACAGCAACAACAACGACAACAAACGCAACGGGAACGCAATGGTGAACGGATAATTTATGGTCGCGATTGCAGCCAAAAATCCTTTGTCGAAGAGTTGCAAATACCTGGAACTTAATGTTGGACTTTGGACTCGAGCGTACGCGCATCGTTCGCTACACGACCCTTACGCGAAATATGATAAATGTTGTGTGCGGAAGCCACCAACTGTCTAACCGACCAACTGAAAACACCCTGCACTCTCTCTGACTCTCTCGCCCAGTTCTGGTTGAGCTTCAGTGTAAGCAATGGGGCCCGTCAATATGCGAATATGCGAGCTATCGTTGAATGGCAATGGCATCCGCCATCCGCCATTCGCGAAGCCATTGCCCCATTGCCATCTCTGGGCCACTTGCATTGTTTTGACCATTGTGAGAAACGGCTTTGAGCCGTGGCCAGGAACCCAGCTGAATTGGATTGGTAGCGGCCAATAGCGTGGCCTAATGCAGCAGATAAACACTGCCAAATGCTATGAAAATCTTTGGTTATTTGTCACTACAATGCTAAGCCCACTGCCCACTCTCCGTTAATACCCTCAGTACACACGCACACACACACACACACACACAGAGACACACACACAAGCTGTGATCGAGGAAATCGAAATTAAATGAGAATTATACTGCACTTGCATTTTGCATTCAAGTTGGCTTTGTTCAAGCATTGACTCTAAAACTAGCAGATTGCAAAGGGGGCGAAAATTAACGACAGTCATAACTTTTTGAGCGCGACATTTAAGTTTTCGGCTCGGCATTTCACACGCTGCCAAAACGTTTCCGTTTCCGCTGGCAGTCATAACTTTTTTGCCCACTATCGACGTTGTGGCCACTTTCTTCTTTCATTTCAGTTTTTTTTTTTTTTTTGCCCGAAAAGTTACGCGCATGCCAAAAACTGTGACTTTTCGGCGGTATAAGGCAGTTAGTGAACCAAAAGAGAAAAGTGTAACCTGAACTGGGAAAACCGAATAGACTGTATAGACTGGTTGCAGCAATGCAACTTCTGCCTGCTTGCCAGTTAAACTTTGCATTTTCCAAAAGTAAATATACCGGAAACATGCGGCCACCTAGGACATGTTTGTGTGGGTGTGTGTGTGTGCGTGGTCCTTTAAGTTGCTTCAGTTTGTTGCATGCAATATTGCCTTTCACTTTTTCTTACTTCAAATTCAAAGATATGAGCTTATAATCAGGTTCTGTCAACTGTCAATTGATATTTGCAGAGTAAAGAAAACGAAATATGTAAAAAATCTGTCAAAGAAAGCGATGGAATCTTAGGAATTATTTTTGTAAACAGGAGCATTTTTTTTATCTCTAGCACAAACTTTTAACAATGTCTGTCTGGAATATCTGTTGTATTTAAAAGGTAAGTTTAAGAATTTTGGCTTAAGTCAAACTCAGCATTGACGTTTGTTTTAGAAGTATTAAAATATTCTTGCCACGCCTTAGCCAAATCCAGCACAGCCACCATTAACCGTTGCCATGGTACTTAAGTTTTGGAAAACGCGTGCAAAATATGCACTTAGCACGAAACCTTTTTGCCACCTCACCCGCCCCATACGGCCTGTAACTTTTCCCCTTTCCCATGTCTGTTTGCTACTCGAACTCATTTGGAAATTTTCTTTTTTTCTAATTACTTTAGGGATTAATTTGGAGCAGCTAACGAAGTGCACAGACACACACACACACATATGCGGACATTTACATATACATACATACATACATACACAGACACTGCAACACGTTTCTTTACTTTTAATTTCAATTACTTTCATTACACGGGGGCAAATGTGTTCAAATGAAGCGCAAAAAGAAAAAAAACACAGATACACACACACACACACACATAAAACCAAAAGAATAAAAAAGAAAAAGGAAAAATATTATTAATACAGAGAAAACATACACAGACACACACATACACACACAAATATGTATATACATATGTATTACGCGAGACCTGGAGAACTCAAGCGTAGAAAAAAGTTAACTTATTAATTTTCATAAGAGTAATTTTGTGTATTTTATGTTTCATGCATGTGTAGGCCAGAGAGAGGCAGAGGTATGGGAAAGGGGTGAGCGAACTGGAGGGTCAGAGGTGATACGACCAGCAGCAGAGGGTGTTGCGGGATCGGCGTTTGGGGCGGGATGATGCATGAAAAACAAACAAAAATTGTATACGAAAAGCAGCCGGGGCAACAAATGGGAGCTCATGAGTATGCCCGACGCCGTTAAATGGTTAAGGACATGCAAAAAAGGGCGCGCTCTGATGAGTTGATGAAGTGTTCAACGCCTGGTTGGCTCCATGGGGCACTTCCCACTGCATGGGAGTATGAGCATTTGGTATAGCTTATATGAGTCTGGAGTGTGATGTGACGTGGGCATGGGCAGGGGGGTGGATGGGTGTGTGTCGGCTTTGGGGGCAGCCCGCAGCGCAAATAAAAAGTCGGGTTTTTAACTAAATGACTTTTTGTTGCTGTGCACACGCATTGCTACACACAAACGCACTCAGCAGCGTACACACACACACACACACACACATACTCACTGGTTAAGAGGTGGTGCTTGGGCTACACAACACAACATCAGCATGTATTTTGAACTTGTATCGTAATTATTTTGATGGCGGCAACCTTTTTATACCGCACAAACAACAAACATTCATTCATATGTACAAATACAGTGTTTGTGTGTGTGTGTGTATGTGTGTTTGCCAGCGTTAAGTAAAACGACCAGGACCTTACCTTTTTTTTCTCTTTTTTGAAGGGAGGGTGTCGTTTTTTTTTGTTTCCTTGCCTGTTGTATACCTGGAATACTTGGTGACCCAGTGCCCTCTGAGCTAGCTAAGCGGCTCCACCCGGTTATGTGTGCTTTGTGTGTGTGCGAGTGTGTGTGTGTGTGTTGTGGCTGTCTCGTTGATTATGCGCTGATAACAAATTATTCACTTGGGACTACACTTCAGCCGATTTTGGCACAGACACGTGTAGGAGGCTTTTTGCCTCTTTGCGGCCAAGCCACTGACTGGGCCTAGGAGTAGGCTTAGCGATGGGGGGGAAAGCGAGATGAATGACGGGGAGAGGTGTTACTCACATACATGCATACATATGTATTTACTCACGCCCTCTCCAAAGGCATAGTCTGGTGACGCTTTCAGGCTTTTGGCCTTAGCTTTTGGCCTGCGTGCTGAAAATTAATGAAATGCCCTCCACCATCTACCCCATCTTGCCATAGATGTCGCCGACTCTGCGTATTTGTGTTTGCTTTTTGTATTTTCGATTTGCCTTTTTTCCCTTCATCCCCTTCTGCCACTCTGTTTCTCTCTCTCTCTCTCTCTCCTCACTTAAACCCCGTGGTTTTTGTTACTGCTGTTCGCCGACATTGAGATAACAATCAGTGCTTGTTTTACCCTAACAACAGAGGCCATATTAACATTGATCAGTTCTTTAGAATTTACCAATGAACTGCTAGTTTTCAGTGTTTTGAATATTAATAAAATACTTGAAAAGACAATAGAATACAAAATTGATGTCTTAAAGTTTAAAAGCAAAACTAATATTACAATTTGCTGGCTATTAATCATAGTTAGAAAGAGTGTAGAAGCAGCTTAAGGTCTGAAAGATTTTCCATGGTGTCAACCAAAAAACTGTGTTCGAGTGTAGTTATTGTGATTATGAAATGTTTTGGTCCTAGGGGAACTAGTGAGTGGTGGAGCGAGAGTCGGAAAGTGGGAAATCGATTTGGAGTTAAGGACACGCTTCACTTGGTTCGAATAGACTATTTTTAGGGGGTAAGAGTGTGAATTAAATAATGAATAGGAATTTAGATGGCCAGATAGATAGATAGATATATTTTATGCACAAAAAAGACATTGCTATAATTAAAGAACAACCTCATCGACCTGTAAACTTCTAATCCGTAACGAAACTTAACTTGGTTCATTAATGTTTTATGCACTGGCCAAATCCTTTACTGTTAGAACAGAGGCTAAAACGAGCAGCTACAACGTCGACCAGGTCCATAAAAATACCAATTCCAAAATCAAACGCTAGCGGAAATAAACAGCACAACTTCCGGACACTGTCGCTTCTGGGCCAATAAAAAGGACACAACTGGCCAAACGCACCCAAGAGGCTGGACCAAAGCGGCCTGGTTGATACAGCGGCCTTTCTTCTCTCTCTCTCTCTTTCTCTCTCTCTGTCTACTCTTCTTACAATGCTCATCCGACTGCTGTTTTATTATGCGAAACAAGCGAAGGAACAAACAAGGCATTCTAGCAAATTCGTGTTTAAAAAAAAAACCAACAACAAATACAACAGCAGAACTACAGTGGGTGGGTGTGGTGCGGGGGGAAATGGTGGTGATGGTGGTGGCCGTGGAGCGGATGAACATTGCCTGGGCAGCTGCGACAGACTTTTGTAGAACGAGCTGCCATTTATCTTAATCTACCTTTAACTTATCTCGTTGTTGGGTTCGAACTTCTTTCCACTCTCTCTCTCTCTGTCTCACTCTCGATTGTTTCTATCGACATTGCCCCACCGCACCACATCCTTACATTGCCAGTGTCTCTGCTTTTGTTGCAACAAAAATCAATTAATTATTTATCACTTAAACTCTCCGCCACTTGTCATTATGTCATTGTTTACTCATTGCCTTCGGGGCCATCGCCACGAAGAAACGGGATAAAATTTTCTCTGCCTTCAACTTTATCAATTCTCAATTGAGCTTGGTCTTGGTCTTGGTCTTGGTCTCGGTCTTGGGATTGGTATTGGTATTGGGATTCGGTTTGCAGTGTCGGAGTAGCCCAGCATTAGCTGACCCCATTCATGTTTGTGCGCTTAACTTCTTGCCGGCAGTTTGTCTCTACGGGCCTTGGTCGAGGAGGATGGACTTTCTCTCCTTCTCTCTCTCTCACTCTTAGCGTTAGCTGTGGTAGCTTGGCTCTGTTTGTTGCCATTACGATGCCTGCCAGCCATTTTTTCTCAGATTTTATTTTACTTAATACTTATGTTGGCATTTCTTTTGCCAATCCAGCGAATACGACTATACGGGACGACGGTTTGAGGGCCGGGACGACACCAATGTCGTCGCTTTGGCCTTTTGCAACAATCGAAATCCCCAATTGACAAAAAGAAAACCAATTTAGCAGACAACGACAACAGTCGTTGAGCAGAAGATAGAGACGCCAAGTCCAAAAAAGAAGGCGGAGAAGAGTTAGAGCAGGAGAAGTGAATGAGTCTTCTGAAAGCATACGCTGTGATAAATTCATCAGGTGAATGCCAGGACATTGAACAAATATGCTGTTGCTGTTGCTGCTGCTGCTGCTGCTGATGCTGCCCACCTTTTGCTCCTTGATGTGGTTGGGCACAGAGGTGCTCTGCTTATGCTGTGGTTTGGCTGCTCCTGCCGCATCAAACGACAATTGAATTTGCCATGTTGAAACTTGGAAGGCCGCCGCAATATCTGGCTTGCTTCGAAGCCTCCAGTCAGTAGTGACACTAAGAGATATCTGCTCCAAGTGGGGAAGTGCAGATACATGGAGAACAATGCTAGATGTCAGAGTGCCAGAGTGCTCGTATAGAGAAGCAACGTTCCACACATTCCTTGGCCAGGCGATGTTATTTATTTAGTTTTGTTTGCCATTGGCATGCCTTCAATTAATGTCAATTCGTTTTTAAGTAAGATATCGATAAGGGAGAGCCCACTCAAACCGTTGGAGGGCAATGAGTAAGAGGGGGAAACCACATTGTTGCTAACTAAATGCATCAGGCAAAATGAAAACGTATGAGCAGGCAATTTGTTTATATTTGGGTCAACTAATATACCCGATATGTATGTATTTTGCCCTCCCCTTTCAAAAGTTGTGTCAGGTGATCAACCTGATGACAGTTGATGTGTGTGTATGTGTGTGTGTTTGTGTGTGAATATAAACCTAATGCTAATGTCTTGTCCTCGTCATCGTCATCAAAGTGCTAGAGTTTTGTCTGTTATGTCGACTGTTCTCTCGTAATAGAAGGGTAGCAAAAATATTTTCCATTATGTTTGAACGCAATAAATTACCTGAAAAGCCAACGACAAAAACCACATACACATATACATACATACAGAGTTTTCCTGGGGTACCAGGCTATGGAGCTCTGAGGTCCTGGTCTAAAGGTCTAAGGGGACATATGCACGCACATTAATTTACTTTCGTTGTCACTTTGCCAGTGGGCAACATTTGAAGTGCGCTCTGCCGGCAGGAAAATAAAACAAATACAAATGACAGAACGTAGCAAAGCAGACCCAAGCAGTGACTGGAGGAGTAAATGGTCGACAACCTGATATTTCTAGCTAGCTTGGAGCTCTGGATGCTTGATATGTAAATGTGTATCGCACACATTTTTGGGTCTTGTGTAATGGAATTGTATGACATTACTTTTAATTAAAAGCGTACAGCATTTTTGGCCAGCTAGCAGGCTGGCTGAGTGGCGGGCCTTGCCTTGTGTGGCTTTTCCCCTTTCCATTTTATATTCCTTTTTATTATTTTTCTTGTTGTTTTTTTTTTTGGCAGCTAGGTGTGAAGTGCTTTTCATTTGACGCAATGGTCTTGGGTTAAGTTGGCAGATGCTTCAAAGACAGAGCTTCACGTTTTCTCTCCAAAAACTACTACTTCGACTAGTATTTATCAAATCTATTAAATCTAACAGCATGAACGGAAATTGCATGCAATTCAATTGTACTTGGACCACTCTTACGAATCAACTAAATCTATAAGTATAAGAAAATAGAAATGAAGGAATTGTTATGAGCATTAGTAGTGAAGAGGAGCAGGTCCTCTCCCACTCAATACAATTACAACTGAAAGGGCGAATGTGTCGTTGGTGGGGTTAGATAGATAAATCACAACATTGACGATGAAAGTAGAGAAAACGGTGTGCCTTATCTCATCAATGGCAACTTTTGTGCCATATCCTACACCCACGTTAATGTAATTGAATGGAGAAAGTTAGAGAGAGAGAGAGAGAGAAAAATCTTTAGAACTATTTATTATTGGAATGTATTGTGCAATTCAATTCTGTTTTCATATGAATTCTGTTGGATAAACAGCTCTTCAACAAATATCGACTAGCAGCATAAAGACATTTTGAAGTTGCAGTTTTATCACATTAATATGTATAAGCAACCTCTTTTTCCGTGGAAATTTGTAATTAAATAAAAAGTTACTGAAGAAGCTGAACCACTTTTAAGTTAATTTAATTAATGTGAAATATTTCATGCAGTTTAAAGCAATCTTTGATATCACAAATTATGATAGACAACATAAAGAGTAGAGCGAGCCTGATATTTGATTTGATTTTATTATGTAGGTATATAAAGTTTACATTAAAATTTATATTTTTCTATTCATTATATGTGTATTTTATTATTGGCCATATTTTTGGTGTTAAAATTATATATTAGATATTAAATTATGACTTCTTCATTCAAAACTTTTCGAAACAAATTGACTTTATTTACCATAAAGAGAAACATTTCTTTTATTGATGACCTGGACTACCTCTTAAACCTGTCTTTCTTGTAGAGTTCCTATCGTTCCAATCTTAGAAGGATATAACCATTTTATATTATATACAAACCTTAGATTTGGAGAGCTTCTAAGTAAGTCGCTTTTTCTTACTGTCTAGCCAATGATTTTCTTTTCCATTTATTACAGCAAATATTGAATTAATGTGAAATACTTCCTGAAGTTTAATACAATCTTTGATTGATTTTGGGTTTTGTCAAGGAATGCTACCTGCATCTTTTGTTAGAAGTTAATTTATTTTATAGTACAAGTAGATATATCTACTCATTTTGCGGTTAAGGTTAAACAATAGGAAATACGCGACCCTTTTTTTTTGTCATGCCGCGCAGTTTTTATGGGCCTTCGCGTTAAAAGGGGCAAACAAAAGGAAAAAGAATAAAGTAAAAACCAAAAATTGCAAATAATGCGAATCACGTGGCGTATTTGGTGAGCTTGTGACCCATTCTGGCGCATCGATGGGGAGGTCTCGGGGCTGATATGAAGGGCATAGCCCCCTATCGCGCAATCAACCATTACCGAGCGCGATTTCAGTTGAGTGTTTCGATTTGCAGGCAAATCATAAAAACGAATGAGTAAAATCGAATGGAAAATCAATGGAGCCAGCCATCAACTGCGTTTCCACTTAGAGATTTCCATTGCTGCTGACGCCGTCTCCTCCTCTTCAGCTATACAGTTTTGGTTTCTTTTTTCTGTATTTTGTTTTCTTATTTTATTTTCCGTTATTCATAAATTGCTTTATGGCCTAAATAATACAAAAGAGAGAGCGAGTTCCGAACCCTAGTTAGTAATGCAGTTTTTTGCAAACATTAAAAAATATGAATTTTTTCCTATATTTTTTTAAACATCTATTTATTTGGTCAGTGCTTCGAGGGAGAGGAGGTGGAAGAGGCGGTACTACGTTTGGCGGTTTTGGGTAGCCCAGAAAATTCTATGCAAAAACAATAATATTATTGTGGGCAATGGTGGTTGGGTGGGGTGGGGTGTAGATGGAGGTCTGGATGTTTGGATGGGCGTTCTCTATCAGCTATAACAATATTTATCTCACTTTGGCATTAGCCCGGACAGCTTCTTTCTGCATTCCTCTCTTGCTGAACCGAAAATAATTAAAAGTATTTCGCGTTTGTAAAGTAATTTTTAATTAAGTTGAAGTGTGTTGAAATTGTATACTGGTAACTAGGGCTAGAGCCACGTTAAGAGCGGGTCGGAGAGGGTGGGTTTTTTTTTTTGGTATGAGAGTGCTGATGCTGTGATGGTGCCCGCTGCTGGTTGCTTATTACCGTGCATAAACATAAACAATTTTAGAAATTAAATGATAATTTCTGAATATTTACATAATTTTATGCATTATCCCGACGGCTGCCCCCCGAAAAATGGTAGCTGGTGAAGTGGAGCTGGAATGAAGTGTTTTTACAGGTTTCTGTTTTCACGCTGCCAAATGAAGATAGAACCAATAGACTTACAGGGATATCAACCATACCATACCAATTCCTATACATATATACATATATATATTTTTTGCTCTTTTTTTTTTAATTTTTCTCTCTTTCTTGGCAAATATTTGCCTTATGGAATCTCATTGTTTTTGGCCAGTGAAACGTGGGATTGTCTTTCCCTTTTTTTGTTTTGGGTCTTTCTTGTTTAATCTCAATCTAAGCGATTGCTATCAGCAGCCTCCAAATTGATTTTAGTTTCATTTACGTTTCCGGCTGTTCATTTTTCCGGCCAAGTCACCGGGCGAGGCGAGGCAAGGCTTAGCGTTGCATTGCATTTGGCCATAGTGTGCCACACTCTGCCGCATAAATATTTATGACAACGAGCGGAGGAGGTGGTCGGTCTGTTCTGTTCATGAAATTTTGTTGGTCTTACATTCTGGATGCTGGCCAAGTGCAATGAAATTCCATTCGAGTCAGTCTTTATTCAGGTTTTTTTTTCGTTTTTCTTTGTTGAGTGGCGCTTTGATATTTTTTGCTCCTTTTTTTTGTTGGCCTTTAAGTTTTAATTAAGTGCAAATTAGAAATGTGTAAATTTTTAGCCAGAACATTATGGAGTTGGATCAAATTCAATTCAATTAAGAGCAATACGCCCGTGGTTGGCATGAAAGACATGAAAGATATTAACCGTAAATTATGATATAATTTTTATAATATCATTATCTTGGCATTGTTTGTTGCCTTTCTGCCATCTATGCTGCTTGGCTGGCAGCCTTCTTCTCCTTAACCGAATGGCACAAGCTATTTAATTAGCATACACTTTTTTAATGGTCCCCAGCAACAACAAAAACAACACCAAGAAGAGTTTTAATGTTCTTGGCAATTTGGTTATAAATTACAACTATTATTTTAATATTTTCACACAATTTTGTCGGCTTGGCTTGGTCAGAACTCCGCAAAAGAAAAAAAAAATACAAGCATGGAGGCAAATGGGGATAGAAGCGGGTGTCTGTACAGTGCCTGCAAATAACTCTATTTGCACCTTTATGAAACTCACAAGCAGCGGGGCAATTATCGAAATAAATTTACGAGCATGAAACAAATTATGGCAAAGAAATGAAAGTTGTTACGATGAGAGGGCCCTCTGCCCCTTTCCTCATCTCAGACTGCCACAAAACCGAAAAAATTCCAACAAGGCAAGCAGCTAATGAGCGATACAAAGCAGGCTGGAATGAAATGAAGAACGAGAAGGGGGGTAGATGGAACCCCTTTGCCGCATTGTTATGAAACTTTTGCATATGAATGTTAATAAAAAAGGGTTTGAAAGGGGGGGGGATGAGGAGTGGTGGAGGATAGACTCAAAATGGTGGCACAAAGAAAACATTTATATGCTGCATAATTATTAGATAACCCTGCCACAGGCAGGTGAGGAAGAGCACGTCTTTTTCTCTCGTTTACCATTTTTCCCTTTCTACAACTTTCTCTCACTTTCTAAAGCAGTAGCAACAAAAACAACAACAACAACAGCAGTATTGCAGAACATAACATAACGCGACATAACGCTAACGCTAATGATGCCGAGGCTAAAGCAGAGCCAAACAGGCATGTACCAGGTGTGGCTGTGTGTGTGTGTGTGTGTAAGTATTGGGTGTTACATGCTGCAAAGTACTCCCCAAAGTGCCCCTAAATGCAAGAAATGACAGTCATTTCATATTTGTTGTACTCCAAGGGCCATGCCCTCGCATTCACTCTCTCTCTCTCCCGCTCTCTTTCTATCTATTGCGCTCTCTGCTTGCTGCTCCTGGCCCTTGGCTTAGGCTACTGTACGCACACAAGGATCTCATGTCATAAAATTAAATACTTCACTGGAGAATTAAATGCAGTAAAAAGTGGGCGTGACCTGTGCACACATTCACACACACACACACACATCGTACACAACAAACACACCTTCATCAGGTACTTCAATATTACATAGATCCCCCTACCACAAGTTCAGACTAAGCTTCAGCTTGCCAAGGACGACATATATACATTCAAGTTGCTCTTTGTAAATGCTAGGGGCGTGGCTTTGGCTGACAACTGTAAAATAAAGCTAATAATAAGTTAGAAGCTAAAAGTGTTTTCATTATTATGATTATTACGGATTGCCTGTTGTAGTCCTTTTGCCACTTGGGTATACACAAATACGATCCCCTACGAAACACGCACGCTCATAGATTTCTCGGCAAAGTTGTGTGAAAGAACTGTAATAAATATATAACCTACAAATGCCAAAGAACAACAAAAACAATAACGTTCAACAACATCAACGACAAGCTGGCAGCACATTAAGCTGAGTCGCATTCCATTAGGTGGACAAGACCTTGATTCGCCCAGCAACCCCTTAAGCTGCTGCTGCTTCTGTTGGCTGCTGCTTGCTACTCTTGGCCATAAAGAATACGTTAGGTGTGTGTATTAAGCTGCCGTGCTTAAAGCCAACTTACGAAGCTCTTAAGTGGGTGGCATCCCACAAATCGCGGTGCTGGCATATTGACGGGCCAAAGGATTTAACCATGCCCTGTCAAATCGATGGTTCGTTGACTCAAATTGATGGAAACTCCATTTTTGATTCAAAGTCAGTTTACTTACAGATTTCACAGATCTCTTGGCAAAAACCAATGATATTAAATAAGAATGTTTCATATTTGCGGCCCAAAGATTTTGTAAATACCCTATAGGTAAAGTGAAATTAAAGATTTCTGATAAGGCAAATAGTTATCAAAGTGTTATGTAGACCGAAGACTGCCCCTTGGGCTGTGGGTTATTATTATTTATTTATTTAGTAAGAAATCTAAGAAAAAAATCTTCTATATCAAGTTTTACATAGTCGATTAAACATAGCGTGCCTTATCAATTATGATAATTGATATAATATATATGTTGGTAAATATTAATTCGAACAGGAATAAAATCAAATCCCGCAATAGATGTTTAAACTGAAACTGTTTACTATAGGTAATGAAACCTTTTCATAGAGTATTAAGAACACAAATGAAATGTGTGAGAAAATATAACTTTAAACGACATTTAGATCAAGCATTGAGAGCAAATACCGTAAATAAAAGATATTGACATGATTTTGGAATGGAATCACAGAAAAACATCCATCAGAAGTAATACAAAGTGCTTAATTTGGGAATTATTTCCCTTCTAAGCATGTGTGTGTGTGTGTGTGTATAGGTACTTATCATGGTTATTCATGATGGGGCCTAAGCTTAGACTTTATTATTGAATCGAATAGGGGTTTTTGGGCGGAAATTGCATGTACTCGATTGCTATAATTAAAACAAACTCGCGCTGATTTAGCCAAGATGTTCCATTCCATTCGGCGGGGTCTGTTTTGAGGTTGCGGCGGTTTCTCGTCACAGTTGCCCGCGTCTGTTCGTTTGTCGACAACATTCACTGTCTTGAGCAGGCGGCGATGCGGTTTTGTTAAAATTACATTTGCGAAAGTTTTATCGCAGGTCTAGGACATCAAGAGGGTGGAAGTGTATAGGGAAGGGAAGAGCTAGAAGCGACGAGCAACTGCGGTAGTGGCATGATATCAGCGCTGTAATTAATTGCGGCCGCTGCATTTTGGGGTGGCCATGGTAATTGTGGCATGGAAATTAAAAGCCAGCAAAGAACAGCAGAAACAGGCAAAACAAAAAATCAACATACAAACAAGAAAAAGAAAAAAAGAAAAGAAAGAAAGTAAAAAAGTTGAAGAAAATAAACACAATACCTTCAAACTGTGTAAGAGAAAGAGAAGACCCAAACAAATACAGGCTGCCAGCCACCTAGAAGCAATGGCAAAAAAAAAACCACAAAAAAAAGCTCTACAAACAATGACAGGACGACACAGAAGAAAGGATCGGCAAGGGCAACGACAGCGGCAAAGGCATGGCATCGATAAAAATGTAGGAAGCAAGTGTGTGTGTGTGTGTGTGTGTGTATATATAATAAAATGAACGCAAACCGCGTAATATCCCTTTGGCAATTTACGGCTAGGAAAGTGAAAAGTAACACTCCACTCACCATGACCGCAGGGCTAGCAAAATGTCTTCGATTTCAAAAGTGTTCTTCACTTTGGCTTTGTTGTTGCTGCGGTGGCTGCAGCTGCCGCTAATGGCAGCGGTTGAAGTATTGCCGCTGACAACAACAACAACAATAAAAGGCCTGACTCGCGTCTCAAGCTGTAGCTGAAGATGAAAATGAAGAGCCAGAGCCTAAAAGTGTCGCAGCAAATTGAGTGGGAAAGGCAACAAATCACATCAAAAACATATTTGAATATTTGCCGTCACTTAGCTCTCCTTGCAGCTCGTTGTTAAACGAACATCAACCAAATGGAGGTCGCAATGGAGTGTTATGGTGGCTCTATATTGCGGGTAACACTGTTGACTGGTGTCAATGTCGCCGGCAGTGTTTGCCTAAGCCTGATGGAGGCGCACAGTCAATGGAATTGACACTCTCACACTGTAAAAAATTGGGAATTTCGGAATATTGGACAACGATTAAAGTTTCGAAAGCAACCTAATTGTAAAGTCGCTGTAAAAGCTGCCTAAAACATAGACAACACAAATGATAATAAAGAATAGAACATAAACTGTTTTAAGAATAGTTTGTAACTAACTTTTGTTAGGAAAATCTTGAAGTATTCTATTTGAGTTTACATACTTTTGAGCTTTTAGAAGTGCAATAATTTGAAAATATATTGGGTAAGATGAGAGTATTCCAGTTATTTGAGTCTAGGAAAAGAAGTCCAAAGATACCCGTGAATGAATAATTTTTCTTAACGTTCTACTTCACAAAAGAAAATATTCGTCCACCTTATATTTTATTCAACTGTTAACGCAGCAGTCCGCGGTAATGGCTAGAAAAGAATGTCACTAGCTTCGTTCTTTTAAGACATTTTTTCCAGTGTATATATACACTACTCTCACCACTTGAAAATAAAGAGGTAAAATCAGTTCAGTTTACTTTCACGGGCTTTCGTTTTTTTCTTTTTTTTTGGCTGGTTTTCTTTGCTTAAATCTTCTCCGGTTTTCGGTAAGCAAAACTCAAGCGTCAGCTGACAATTTTCTATACAGAGCGGAACGGCCTATACCTGACACGAAGTGAATCCTGCGCGCGTTGGTGCTCCTCTTCAGCTGATGGTTTTGTGAGTGCTATGTTTACATGTGTATTGTAAGTAAAATGCCCAAGGCGAAAGTGTACATTACGAGGTTTTAAATTACACAAAAATCCATATACACACAAACACACACACCAAAAAGGAGAGAGATAAGGAGAGAGAGAGACAGGCATAGGATCTACGCCCTCAACGCTTTCAGGTTTTTGGTCGTCATGTGTGCGAAATCTACTTGAAAAAGCATAAGATAGGGGGACCTCGGCATTAAGTTTGGTGGGCAAACGTATCCTCCCTTTCCAATGCTGTTAAATGTCTATATGTGTGTGTGTGTGTGTATCAATGGCAACCTGTGTGCGGCTGCACGTGTCAAAATTTGCGCAAAGGATATACAAAAATATCTCATGCTAATTTCGCCATTGTTGTTGCTCCAAACAGTTGATAGGAGAAAGGCAAACAAAAGAGATTTGTAAGTCCTTTTTAAAAACAGAACAGTGTTTAATCTACCGATCGATCTTTGTAAATCAATAGTAAAAAAAAAAAGATATACATTTCAGGTGCACATACACACACACACTTATTTTGTATATTTTCGATGCCTGAAACACATTAAGTCAACATTTTGAAATGAAATACTGTTCTCGTCGTCTTATTCCCTTTTTAGCAATGTCGTTATAAAATGTTATACACATACCAACAGACACATGTACATATATAGATGTATGTGCATACCTAGTGATGCAGAGCAACCTTCAACCTAGGAGAGGCTTGGACTTCAGCTTAAGCTTCAGCTAAGTAAGCATATTGACAACTGTGAAAGGTACACACAGTTGCCATTTTCCTCTCCAGTCGTCCACTTGGCTTTCTCCTCTGTAGAAGGCTTTGCATATTTGCATGTAAATACAAGACAGTACACCCAGTATACACACACACACACAGAGACCAACACAATGCATAATACACACACACACACACACACACATACACACAGAAGTGCAACATTCTCTGACAACATTCCAATTTGCGTTTTATTTTATCTCATTTTAGAGGCTGGCTTCTAGTTACAGTGACAGCAAATAAGAGCAAAGGCAGCTGCTAATTGACTGGCCTATGTCGAGACCTTTAACTTGAACAAGATACAAACCCCCATCAATTCCATTCCCATTCCCATTCCCATACCCATCCCCACTCTCCTTGATGGGCTCTTTTACTCGATGCTGGGTAAATGCCATTTGCGGTTTCCAATTTGCAATTCTCTACCTAATTTGACCACACTTTCAATAAAGTGCCAAAAGTTTTTAAATACCAATCTGCACGCACTCGAAAGTCATTTAAAGCTGTGCCAACTAATTGCAGATAATTCTACAGCAAATGTTGGCTCATAATTATTAGCCAAGAATCGTCTTGGCCCGCGGAAATGCCGTTTGCGAAATGAAACCTCTTTCCACATGTGGCTACATCAATTTTGTGTCTGTGTGTGTGTGTGTGTGTGTGTGTGTGTGTGTGTGTGTGTGTTTTCAAATAGCTGCAGCTGCATTCAATTGCCACAGAGCAGACTATGGGAATGACCCTGTGGCAGCTGCAGCTGCAGCAGTCTTCGTTCCCATTGGCCAATTCATTTCCATTATTATCATAAAAAGTTTTCTACTTATCCGCTAGTAATTTCCGTGCAGCGAAACCATTATCAAAATGCCAGAAAAACAAGATTTCAAAGGTCGTGGGTGGAATATCTTCTTGGTAAGGTATTTATGTCACTCTCAAACTCATTCTTGTCTCAGTTCGAAAAACTAATTCTGTCGTCTATTATCGGATATTGGGATCTTTGTTGTTTCAGTAAAGTTTTTCTTCAACGGGAAATTTCCTCTTAAAAACGTATGTTTACGAGACACAACCCAAAAATTGTATTCATACTTTTTGAAAATCATGAAATTGTTCTTTGATTTAAAGTCTTATTATATTTGCTAAAAATATATTAAATGTATTGGACTAAAATTCTTATTATTGGTTTGATTCTGACTATAAAAAAACTGATTCTGACTTATGAAACTTAAATTCTTCTAATTCTAATTTAAATCCTTTCTTAGAATCCAAACATTTTAAAATTGATTTATTTTAAGAACCAATGTTTTGTTTTGTTTGTTAAAAATAAGTGTTCCCTTCTTATGCAATATGTGGAATAAGAATGCTCAGATTTGATTTTATAGCTTATTCATTTACAAGTTTCAAATTAAAAAAGATGTAAGATAGAATGGTAAGAAAAAGAGATGTCCTCAATCCTATAGTGAGTGTAAGGATAAGCTATGGTTTATGGATTTAAATAATACCCCACCTTTTAAATAATTGTTAGAAACAATTTTCTGTTGTGCTCAGTGTACGATGGCAGGCATCGTCATGAACATCATAATGATCATCATCGTATATTTGAAAAGAAGAAGAGTAGAATCAGAATCAGCAGAAGAAGAAGCAGCAACCGCCGCACTTCTTAAAAAAGCAATTACATTAAAAAGGATAAGGCAGCGGCAGCGGCAGCCCTTTTTCTCCGCTAACGTTACGTATAAGTAATCGCAATGCCGGCTTACGTGTGGCCTTCCTGCATCGTCTTGGCAGTTGCCCAGTGTGTCTCTTAAATGTTCATTAAATTGGATTTTTAGTGCGCATCGTAAAAAATTCAAAGCGCCCATTTAATTCGTGCAACAACAGAAAAACACAAAACTCAAACCATAAGAAGCTCAACTGAAGGTTGAGTAGAAGATGCCACAGCTCGTCGTCGCTTGGTCAGCACTTCAATTCTTGCCCCGCCATAAAAGGCAGATAGAAGTAGCGAAAGGCGCGCGATTCGATTCGATTTGAAATATTTTGAAACGTCTTTTTTGATTTTTCGTTTAATGATGCGGCGCATATTAAATGTCCAATGCACCAAGTGCAGGGCCATTACAAGCTTCCTCCACTCCGCTTACATCTTTTTGCTCTGCCACGTATCTAGTTGTCATTATGTGTGGTTCTTTTCCCTTTTTCAATTTGCAGAGCTGTTGGTGAAGCTGGAAGGAAAAAAAAACCGTTTTATGCTGCATTTTAAGCGGAAATGATGCGCATCCTGCGGCACAACATCCTCGCCGCGAAATGGCCGTGCTTCGTTGCCATTTTACAAGGCAGTTTTTTTGCTTTTACCAAAATATTTGCATATTCATCTCTAAACAAAACGACAGCGGAACAGCAGTGAAAGACAAATGACAAAATAAAACAAAAAAGAAAAGCAAAGGCAAAAAACAGACGGGAAGGAAAATGAAAACTGGCAAAGAAGTAAAATGGCCAGACATAGGAATACCACAGCAAGTCATCTTCAGAGCCGGTTGGTCCATTAGGCGACGGCGGCGGCGGCAGCGGCGGCGATGGAATATTGACAGAAAATACACAAACAAACACAAAAACCAACAAAATGGTGTGAGAGGGGGGGAAAAATAAGGGAAACCCAAATAATTGACATCGCTTGGATGCACCTGCGTTGCTGGTCAGCGATGAATTTTCTAATTGCCTTATCGCTTTCAGCGTGGAGCTCAAAGACCTTTGACGATGAGTGAACACTTTTGGCATTTGATGACCAAAGGCAAAAAAGTGTGGATCCAATCTATACGACACACACGATGAAAACACTGAAGGGGAAGGGGTTATGGATGTGTTAATTGCAATTTGTCCTTCTATTGGTGTGTCTGGTGGACACTTTGAAAACTGTTTGCATTTCCCAAATGGATTTCTGCTCTCTTGTCGCTTCAAATATTTCATAAGTGTTGGTCCCCAAAAGTGTCAATCAATGGCATCCATCCAAAAGCGCATCAGTGATCGCGTATCTATCATTTTGATTAGAAATATTTATATCCGAAACTCTTTTGCGAATTGATTAGAGGTATTGCATATAAAAATCTTAAAGTGCAAAGTCGTTTGCCATTTGGATAATTGCTGGCATAAAACATAGACAGTTTCTGCTTATCCCTCTAACAGGTTAATTGAAACTCTGGCAGGCCGAAAACGTATAAAAAAATGTAGATTGTAGACAAGTTTTAAGTTTGCTACCGGAAAATGGCAGCACATAAACTCAGAAAACTCACAGACATGCAAACTTCCAAACACTTTAGCCAAAAAGAGATGAACAACGGCGGAGACAATGGGTGGTGCCGCAGGGGTGGGTGCATGTGGAAGTATATGATGGTTGGAAAAGAGAGAAAAAGATGGACAAACTTGACAGAGGCAGTACAAGAAATTTATGGCATTGACCACAGAATGTGTGAGTGCTGCAGCTAAAACTTCACTTTGTAAGTAACTTTTAGGAAAAGTGGGCACTAAATAAAAATTTATGCCGAGCAAACAAAAGCCAGGGTGACAGAGACAAGAGGCGTGGCGAGAAACTATTGCAAGGCACTTGACCAGTTACACTTATGCAATTATGAAATTGCCATAGAAAGTGACACTTTTATTCGTCATCCTGATGCCATTGTCCTGTTAGGTACTTAGCAGAGTGTGAGAATGTCTACACACTAACACACACACAGCCATGTGGAGAGAAAATGAGGAAGGCATGGAGTAAGAAAAGTAGGATTAGGTCAGAGTTGGAGTAAAGAAAATTGCGCTTCGAAAACTCTTAACAAAGTCATTCGGTCCAGATGCTGCCAGTTAAGTCAGTGAAAGGCTGTAAGAGAAAACAGTTTCTCTCCCTCTCACTTTTCCTTTTCTTTTTCTATCCCACTCACTCACACTCGGGCTTCTAATATGAAGTCTCGCCCCCGCATTGGACAAACAACAGCTACTCATGAAACGGACTAAGTTAGTTCACTCCTTTGCCAAAGAAAAACACATGTGGTTAAAGCGCCTGAAGGCTGCTTTTGCTGCTTGGTAAACGACGAAGGGTTAAGGTGTCTTAGCCACACTAGAAACGGCCTGGAATTTTTGGGTGTAAGTGTGCCACTTACCCCAGAGACAGAGGGGAGGCTGTTATGAAGAGAAGTCGGGCCAGGAGAAATGTACGGTAGATTGAAACTTGTCTAGCAATTGCAGAAATTTCGGTCACTTACAGTAATTGCCTTTGCTATGGCAAAAGAAATGCGCAAATTAAGTGCAGATAGCGATTACATTGTAATAGTCTTGAATTCAGAGATGGTAATATATAGTATTATACATATTAAGGTCAAGGCGTGACGCTTTGATGAACTTCTCTCTCTCTCTCTCTCTTCTTTTTGTTTTATCAACATAAATTTGTCGCTTTACTTACAAAGTTTATAAATATTTATTCATTTCGACATGTGGTTTAATGGTTATATCTGTCTGGTCGACGCGAATTTATAAGAATAATGGTTAAATCAGTCCTAAACTATATTAAATTAAATAATTAAAGAGGCAAAAGAATAAAAAAAATCATATATAATCAATAGATTATGGTTTAAGTTAAGCCTAACAACAAATCAAAGCATATTAGAAGGACTTGTCACATTATCTCTTATCTTTGGAGAAAATATGCTCTCTAAATTTAATTTTTTGTACTGAAAGGACACTTGCATTAAATGATTACCTTTTTTAGCATTGAGTTGCCACACTGTCTCTTGGTCTACCCAACAAGCGGAAACTCACAAAATAAATGCAACATTTGGCACCGAATTTCATTGCAAACGGAAAAGTGTGAGTTTCATTGTATGAATGTGTGTGTGTTTTGGTTAAGGATATGTACGCAGGATCTGCTGCTGCTTTTTCGAGGCACCCTATTGCCTTTCACATGCTCAAATTTAAAGGCAAACCCCTTTCCATTCCTTTGCCACTTGCGACTTTGCCATTTTCTTCTGTGTTATGTTGGCCAACTTGGATTCTGTTTTGGCTGGCTGCGTCTCTTATTGTTTTATTGTTGCTGCACACACACAGGCGAATACAATTTCAAGGGGAGGAGGCGGCAACTTCCTTTCGCATTTTTCTTGATGCCTGTCCAAGTGGAGCATTTGGAGCTGAATGCTTTTAGTTGTTGTTGTAGTTGTTGGTGTTCTGCAAACGTTTTATTGCCTGCACTTGTTGTTGTCAAAGCAACTTGCCAAAACTACGGAGCCCCCGCAGTTAGAAGAATCTTGCTCTAAAGCACAAGCAGTTTCTAATCTTTTGATTATGTATGACATACGCATATGTAAGCCATTTTGAGTGGCCCATCTATGCTGCCGTCCAGCAGCTTTATTTATGACTTTATCAATAAAAATGCAGAAATATTGTTATTGTAGATATTGCTACTAGCTTTGGCTCTTTGGCTACAGCTCTCGCTTTCGCTCTACTGGAAATTACCCAGCGCAATTTACTGCGGCCAATGTGGAAGGTCAGTCAATATTGTTTTTGTTGTTGTTGCTGGTGGTGCTGCTGCTGCTGCTGACATTGCTGACGTTGGCGTTTGCAACTTTATTTGCACTTCCTCTTCTGCTTACTCTGCTCACGAGGTCTCTTCTTGTTGGTATTGGGATCCTCTCGCGACCGCACACATGCAACCATCACTACCGTCTTTTTTTTTTTGCCCGCTATTGACTTTGTTGTATGGGTGTGTGTATGTGTGTGTGTGTGTTTGCAACGCTTACGCAGCCGTTCGTGTCCACTTGGTTCAGCGGGATAACAGAATGGTACCGGAGACGCAGCCGTAGCGGGTTTCTGTTTGCCTTTCATTTGCGTACAACGCCTTGGCGGGCACGAAGAATTTTTGTGTTTATTGTGAACAATGGAGAGCACGATGAATGTGTGCAATGGTAACCAAACGAAAAGTTTACACTCATAGCTCAACAGACAATTTCAGATGAGCAATAAATCTCAACACTTTCCAGTAATTCCGCAAATTTAACAAAAAAAAAATATATATAAATCGATCCCCACAGAACCTTTAAAGTAGCACCTTTTATAAGAAAAAAGAAAGAAACTTATCAATTCTAAGAGATTAAAAACTTTTATTTAAATTATTACCTATTTTATAATTAATGCAGTTGTTTTAAATACTGTACTTGGCACTGTCTATAAATAGGGAATTCTGTCTAGTATTCCATTGAGTTGAAGTTCACTTCAGTTATCAGACATTCTCTTTTAGTCTTGTCATTCTGAAAGACATAATTAAATTAAATATATATATATGTATATCTTTATTTAAGCCAAGAAATCGAGAAATTATTGATAAATTTTCTTTTCATTTTCAAATACACAAAAAAAATCAGTAATCAATTGTTTTAAACTATTTGGTCAATGATTCAAAATTAGATAAATAAATCTAAGTATATAAATACTTACAGTATAAGGTTTCCTAATGAGTAAATCCATCATTCAACTGTGTGTGTGTTTGTGTGTGGTAGGTATTATTCATAGCATACTTATTGGTTTAACAGATTTTACTTTACAAAATCTCTTCTCTCCCTGTCTTTCTCTCTCTAGTTGACTCCCATTCTTTCTCCCGATACGCTG
Organism: Drosophila insularis; assembly: GCA_018903935.1. Classification (NCBI taxonomy): domain Eukaryota; kingdom Metazoa; phylum Arthropoda; class Insecta; order Diptera; family Drosophilidae; genus Drosophila; species Drosophila insularis. The sequence continues at coordinate 8,446,148 of JAEIFP010002295.1, forward strand.
GTCTCATTGATTGAAAATCAAACCAAACACTTAAACTCTTAAACATGTTTGAGTTATATAGAATGCATTGTAGCATAAATACAAACACAAACACAATCATATATAAGTACATACACCCACACAAATGAATATTGCATTTGCACACACAGACACATATGAAGTTGTATTGCAGCTATAGCTTAAACAAGATGGTCGACAAAGCGGTAGAGGGAAAAGCTTTTCGAAATTCAAACTATACAACAGAGAAAAAGCGAAAAAAGAAAAAAGTAGCTGGCAAAAGAAATACAGAACAAAAAAAAAATTGTATATTAATTATGGTTTGTTGGCACAGTTTTACAAGAGCGAAAGGGAGAGTGAGCAGGAGAGAGAAAGAGAGTGAGCGAAAAAAAGAGACAAACAGAGAGAACGTCAGGTAGCAGGAGCAGAGTGGGAAAATCGCATATAATTTTTACTTTGAACATTTGAGTCGGCAAGGAGAAGCGGATGATGGTAGTGGGTGTCTGGGAGGTTGGTTGGATTTAAGCCATGTTGTTCAGCTTTGGCGTATTGGGGGCACGCCAAGTGGTTTCTATGCCTCTGCCTCAGACTCTGGCACTGCGTTTGGCTGACTTTTATGAACACAGACAAATGCCGGCTCTCTTTACCTCACTCGTCCGCTTTTCTTTATGCTAAAATATAAGGTGTCATGGGCTTAGGAATTGGGGGATTGGGCCCCCTCTTTGAATGTTTTTTAACTTTTGATTGAATCTCAAGTAATCAAGGTATCTCACTATCTCTAACGCATTGTAGTTTTCCTTTGTCCTTGTCTCCTTCTCAGTGAGAGAAGAATGGCTACACCTATGACAACAGATGGAGGTGTGTGCATCTATCAAAGGTGTTTGTGTTTAGCCGCATTCTGTTTGTTTGCAGTTTTTGCATAGCTTTCAACACACTCGCCCACACACTTCTACGTCGTCTCATTCTGGCCATGTTTGCCATTATCTTACATGGTGCTCAGTTCTCGCTCTTACTCTGGGCGGGGGAATTGTGGCTACCAACTAAAAATGGAAAATTGAACAACAACTTCTGCTCGTTTTGCTGCCCGAGCGAGCGGAAGGCAACATAGTCAGCTTCAGCTCAAGCCCACGCAATGTTTTTCTTTGCCAACACACACAGACACGCACACACTTCTGACTATAGCTGAGGGATGCAAAGGGGTAACCTCTTTAGGTTGAGGTACGGCAGTCAGCAGTAGCTGCAGTTGCTATTCACTGCAAGGTTAAAAACCATAATGAAAGTAAAATGATGCAGAAAATTGCTACCTCATTGCATCGGTAAAAAGAGGCATTGTTACACACCCTTTATCTGAGGGAGCCGCTCGGCAAGTGTGTCCAGAGAGTGTGTCAACTGAAAGACATAATTGTATAAAAACATTTCCAGGCTACAGTTTCTGCCCTTCTTTTCTGCAAGGCTTTGGGAGTTGCTTTAATTAATTGCGTAAAAATATGCTGCAACATTTTTGGGTTACCATTTCTTCACATGGCAAAGATTCCCATGGTCCGTGTGCCTTCTGATCCGGACATTGCCTTTTTTTTTGCTTTCATGCGTTGCCAATGCCAGCATCCATACCATGCGAGGAGATGGAATGCTATTGGTCATCCTCTTGTTGGTTGCTGCACTTGTTTATCTTTAATTATGTTTAAACGCAACGCCACTTTTGCAATGGGCAGGAACAAGTTATGTGCCAAAGACGCGATGCGATGCAACGTGTCGCTAGACGAGGCATCGCGAATCGCGGCAATTTCCACATTTGACTCAACCCCCTCTCAATCTGTCTGTCAGCCATTATGAAATGATGCCATTGGCAAAAATAAAATTAAACGATAACATTTCCTTTTCATTTGCACACGCATCAAAGTGAAATTGGTCTGAGACCAATGCTAAGCCAATTAAGGAGGTCTACCCTACCTTGATGGGCCGAACTGACTTTGGGGGGCATTTCTCATCTATATCACATAAAAGTTTCGTATATTTTTAATTAACCAAAGAACAAAAAAAAAAAGAAGAAAGCGCGCAGAATTATTGATTGATAGCAGGTAACTCAGTCAGTTCATTGTTCGGGTTATTTTAATTGGCAGCCCAAGCAGCTGGCGCAGTTCATTCTGGGCGTGGCAAGCAAATTTACTTCGTTCCGATCAAGATGTATGCGGCGGAGAGAGTGGACACAGACATGGACAAGTTGGGCAACAGCCACAACTGGACAGCTTCATTTCGCGACATTGCATGTCAAAGTGAAATATTGGCTGGAGACATGTAATAAATTTTAAAATTCTTTATTATGCGTTGCAGCAAAAACATTCACAGTGTATGCAGGAGCAGGAGTAGGGGCAGAAAGAGGAGCTGTAGCAGTTGCAGTGTGAGAAGGATACGTCCAACGGCAACGCATTGCCCGCCAAAGTGGTTTGCACGGCTGCCTGCGCGTTTGTTATGCGTGCCAGTGCCATTGCCACCACACACACACATACACACAGACCCCTCTTCTCCGTAGTGTTGTTGTTGTTGCTGGCATACTGATTCGGCGGTGGCTCCTCAGTGTGGCGTGAATCGTAAATCAACGATTTAGGCACATGCAAGGCAATTTTTTCCATATCATTTTTCCTACACCCTCCCAACAGCTTTCCATCTCACACAAAGCCATTTGGTATTTTTACAGAGATTAAAGCCTATTCTATATGCTGAATACCCTACACCTATTCCAAAAAAAAGTAAATAAATAAAATAACAGATTAGCCAGAGAGTTGACATTTCAATAGTGAATCAATTGTTGTTTTAATCCTCTATTGAAATTGCATTACAGACTATATATTTTTGTAGTAGCTCATAAATTGAACTATTCAACCTTTCACTCATTGTTCATCTAAAAAGTGCACAACATTGCGTATACGCAATATCGCTTCATATCTAAGCCCAGGGCGGTTTCTCAGTCAGAGTGTAAATGTTCAAAAAATTGAAAAAAAAAAGATTTCATATCCTGTCTTCTCCTTTTCATTTGAAAAGAAAAATTTGCATGAAAGATTTATAAGACTTTAAGTGTCTATAAAATTGTGTGTTGTTTTCTAACAGTTAATGTGTTTAGCAAAAGTTTTGAAAGTATTGTAGGGAGTTAAATCAGTTATTTAAGTAGATAGTCATTCGGTCGAATGAAATTTATATTTGCTTATCCAGAATAAAATGGCAATATTTTATCAATTACCCACTTTAGTATTTTCTTCAAATCATAGGTTTTCGATACTTCAAAATGATCTCATACAAACATCGTTTAGATTTTATCAATCTCATGGTTGTACTTTCTCAATTTACAAGAAACCCTTTAACCCTAAGTAGATCTATATCCGGTCCTGCTTCTAATATGCTTTTTGATACTTTCTGTATATTTTGCCCTCTGCCACTTACACTTCTTCTCTTTCATCTCACTCTCTGCACCGTTAACACATCAGCATGTTTCTGTTGTTGCTGTTGCCGCAACATCAAGCGGCATCAGGGTAGCCCTTCTCATGACATATTGATTTGATGCTCTGACTATGCCGAGAATTTCCATTAAATTTACGCCCAAAAGCCCAACGAGTGGAGAGGCCTGGCCGATCCAACATATCAACAGAAAGAACAAAAAGCGAAAAAATACGATGAATTCTAGAGAGAGAGAGAGAGAAAGAGAGAGAAGCAAACTGTATACAGCCATTTGCCATTAGACTCCCAGCAGCCAATGAGCCCAACCGCGCAACACATACCCCCTAACCCCTCGTTCATGCGTTACTCCCTACCTAGAATGCCCTGCAACAGGGTGTCATGTTTTTTTGCAGTTTCAAATCACGCGAAAAATTGCGACGCACATCAATCAGAGGCGCAAGCTTACTACACACGCAGACTAAGGACGACGACCGGTCGACCGACAGATCGACAGACATGGCCGACATGGTAAAATATTAAATTAGCCTTTGTTGCCTAATTGAAAATATAATTAGCATTAATTTATTAGCTGGCACCGCGGCCTGCCTGCTTGGCAGCACATCGAAGTCCCTGTGAATGATGTGTAAAATATTAAGTCCATCGATTGCCGTAGCCCAAAAACCGGGGGGAAAATGTTATTAAGAAAATCCGCGAGAAAATTGTAATGTGTCTCAATGCGGTGGAGAAGGAGGATGGGGTTAGGCGAGGAGAGCTGAGGAGACTGCTGCTTGACGTGGCTCTAATTTAATTAATCCATGCAGGCAGAGTTTGCAAAAAGTTGTGCCGCTTTCTGGTTACACTAGACAACATAGAAATAGTGGATAATTCAATTAGCCAATTAATTAAAAATTAATTGTTTAATTCGTATATATTAGCAATATTAAAGTTCAATGAAAACCTACCCAAATGATGTCATAGTCTTAATCTTAATTGTGGTGAACAGTGTTGGAGTTTGCTTCTGTGTGTATCTGTGTGTCTGAGAGAGAGAGTGCTGCTAATACCTTAACTAAATATATAATGTTGCAGCAGCCTTTGGCCCCGATCCTTGGTAAACTTGTGTGAAGTCCTCGTCCTGGTTGGTTGGCTGGTTGGCTGCTGGTGTCGCTTGCAGGCGCAGTTAGTTAATTGTGCACATTATTTCGACAGCATCGCTTGGTTTGGGTCTAGGTTTCCCATCGTTCGTCCTCTTTCAGATTTTCTTAAGCTGCTGCCAGAGGACTAGTTGGGGATCCATTTTCCGAGTGTTTTCTTAGTTTTACTCCTTGTTTTCTTTTCTTGTTTTTTTATTTTTTTTTATTTTTTGTTAGTTAGTTTCTTGACAAGCTCATGCATGTGACTTTGTCGTTTATAACTGCCATCCGTTGTCTTGGATGTGTGTTTTGCTCGCTGGCGCTTGTAAATGTCTGTTGCTGCAAAAGTCTTGGATGTGTTACTACTTTTTAGCGGCTCCCATTGTCGTAACAGCGTTTCCCCTCTTTCTCTCTCTCTCTCTCTCTTTCTTGTATCATGCATTCATTTTAATTTTGAAACTTCCCGCTTGCCGTTTGTCGGCATGTGCCAGGCATATTACTTCCGTTGCAGCAGACAAGAGCAATATATGTATGCAGCTATATGTATATATAGCAATCTCACCCAACGTCCTGCCTATAGTCTTGACTCTCCGCTCCACACAACTAATTATTTTTCGCTTGACAATGAAAATGTTTAAGTTTAATTAAATGCAACTTGCGCTGCTTTCTTTTGCTGCTGCTTCTGCTGCTTTTGCTTTTGCTTTTGTTGCCGCACCTGATGCTGGAACAGCTCTTCAGGCTGCCATAGATTTATGTGCTCGTTCTCATTCAGCAAGTGTTAAATGTTCTTTGGATTTTCGTGCACCATGTTTGGTCATAGCCATCAACAACAACAACAACAACAACAACAACAACAACAACTACTACTACTACTATTCATTGTCTTGTGTTGTTTGCTCTGAGATAAAGTTGCAACGAAACAGCAAAAGAAATGTGCAGCTAATTGCGGCTGTTCATTTAACTCTGCTCTACTAAGTCCAAACAAAAAAATCGAGAAGAAAAAAAGCACTACAAAAACCATCTTTTAACCAAGGCCAATGCATTCATACGCTGCTATTATGAGTTTTCATAAACTTTGACTGCAAATTGCACCTCTTGTTAATTTTAAGCTCAAATAAATTCAGCCTTGCAACTAATCCTCTTTAGGCAGAGTGCCTTAAAAGCTTTAGATTTAAATCAGTTATACATAATTTGATTTAAAAAGGAAAATTTCTACTAGATACACAAGTTAATAAGTCCATAGATCGACTAAATATGTGTAAATCGATTCTCCTAAAAGGCCACCAAATTTATTTGGTCATTACTTTAGTAAATTTTTGTAATAGCATTTACAGTGAGTATTTTCGTGGAAAAACTAAAAATTATTTCACCAACAAAACTGAGATTTTAAGTATGAAACTGTTCAAAAAACGATTTTTCTCCAAAATGTAAGATTCCACCCAATTGACCTTTGTTTCCCACAGTAGAATTTTGGACTACATCCGCCACTGATACATCTAGCTATAAAGAATATATTTTTAAGAATTAATTTTATGTTTTTTTAGAATTTGGGGGAATACGTTTAGTATTTATTTACCAGACTCTTTGATTCTGATTCTTTAAGCATTTAGAGTTTTGTATTTCTTTGAAATATGTATAATGATATATGAAAATAATCTTGTAAAAAAATAATATTCAATAGTCTTATTAAACAAGACCTCGGTCTATCGTTAGTATTATGCAAGTTTGTTTTATTTTCATCAATATTCATGCTGTCATCTGAAGTATATGCTAAAACGAAGTTCTGTTCTATATTTGTTGTGAAAAATTAGCAAAGCTGTTTATAGGCCGCACTGTGAATATAAAACTTATCATTAGATTGTTAAGGGTAGTCATCAAATTTGTTGTCTTTTATTCTCAATCATTCAATCGCATAACTTTTAATGCTGTTGTGGCACTTTTTGTATTTTAAGAAGTCAAAAGCTAAAAAGGAATTTCAGTGTCTCATCTACTCAACATACAAATGCAAAAAAAAAAAATGCTTTGACAAACAAAACTATTTGTCTTTGAGTGACTTTGGGCTAAAAAGTTGCCGCCGCTGAGCCATTAGGCACCAATAATCGTAAAAATGCTTGAAAAACGATGCGGGCGCCGAAAAGGAAATTTTGCAAGAGGGTAAAAAGGCGGCCTAAGCGTTGCAAGGGAGAAGGACCTTGCGGCCACACTTGTCATGCCGTTGATGAATTTTTAAGCTAGCTCTAAACACTCTCTTAGCACAACTCATGCAGTTTATGCTTGGAAAGAGTTTCAGGCACACACACACACACACACACAAACACACACACACACTTGTGAAAATTATTCAAAAATGCTTGCAAACAATTTTGTAAAAAGGGGTCGGGCGGTATCTCGCTAACGCACACACACGTAGATAGAGAAAGAGGAAGAGAGAGCGAGAGAGAAAGACTGTGTGTGTGTGTGTGTGTATTTGCCAACTTGCTGACTCGCTGTGTGACGCTTTTAGGATTCTGGCATTGCATACATTTAGGCGCACAATCTCCTAGCACTTGGCTCTTAGCTGCTGGCTGGTGGCTGCTGCCTGCTGGCTGTTCGTTGTATGTGTGGAGAAGGGGAAACTGGGGCTTACCCGGGGCATGGTTGGCCTGGGCTGGTGGCTTATCCATGTTTGCCAACGTGTTTTTGGTCTCGCGTCCATGTTTGCGTGCTAATGTTTATAAATGCTTAGCGTAGCTCAGACTCCGAACTGCGTGAAGAAGCCTTTTGAATATTTTAATATGATTTAATATTAAACATCAGCAAGTGGAAGGACGACGCTGTGTGTGTGTGTGTGTGTGAATGTGAGTGTGTTAGAATGTATGTGACCGAAAAGAGATCAAGATAACAAAGGATTACAAAATGCTTTCATTTGAAGAGAGAGACAGAAAGAGAGTGAGAGAGAGAGTGTGTGTGTGTGGCATTTTTCCACGCCTTCCAATTCCACTTTCTTTTCTCGGCTCAGTTTGCGAATATTAAGTAAATGTTTTGAATAGTTTTGCCAAGTTATTTGGGTTAAGATTTTTTCGCCACCCACGCTCAGAATTTTGTCGCCCAATTTCAATTGCCAGGCTTTTACTACTTGTTCTTCTTCTTCTTTTACTTCTTTGCCGTCTTCTGATGACCCCACAATGAAGCGTGTAAAGAGCTGGAATAAACGCATTTTAATTCAAAGTTATTGGCTTGCCTTTGTGCCTCCGTGTGTGTGTGTGTGTATGTGTGTGTGTGATGTGTGTTTGTATGGTTGAGCATGTTTGTTAAAAGCTTTGAAAAGATTTGCTTTGTAATCGCCGGCAGAGAAAAGACATGGCCAGAGTATGGAGCGCCAACATGTTAAATCGCTTTGATGACATTGTTAATTTGACATACTTGGGTTTTCCTCTTCTCGAATACAATCTGCACACATACATGCATATACAGTGTATATTATACACATACATACAATCACATTTTTATACCATACACCCATAGGGTGAAATGGTATATTAAAGTCGCTAAAATGTATGTAACAGGCAGAAGGAAGCTTTTCCGACCCCATAAAGTATATATATTCTTGATCAGCATCAACAGCCGAGACGATCTAGCCATGTCCGTCTGTCCGTCCGTCCGTCCGTCCGTCCGTCCGTCCGTCCGTCCGTCCGTCCGTCCGTCCGTCTGTATGAACGCCTAGATCTCGGAGACTATAAGAGCTAGAGCCACCAAATTTGGTATGTAGACTCGTGTCATATGTACGCTTATCGAGTTTGTTTCAAATGTTTGCCACGCCCCCTACCGCCCCCGCAAATGATATAAAACCGATTTTCTTAAACACTATAGCAACTAGAGACACAAAATTTGGTATGTATATTTGCTTTGTAAATGCGCACATTTTGTATTTGTAAAAATTTTGCCACGCCCCCTACCGCCCCCGCAAATTAAATAAAACCGATTTTCTCAAAAACTATTTCAACTAGAGACACCATAGTTAGTATAAATATTTGCTTAGTAATTGCGCACATTTTTGATGTGTAAAGATTTTGCCACGCCCCCTCCGCCCCCGTAATTTGAAAAAACTCGATTATCTCCCGTAATTTTCTACCGTGTGCAATCAAATTTAGCACACTTAAATTTGATACTAATGTTCAGCAAAATACCAAATTTGATCAAAATCGGACTAAAAATAGCCAAGTTATGCATATAAACGTTTTTCCATATGACCGGAGTTGGCCGTTGGCTGGTGGGGGCGCTAGGGTGCTCGTATGCTTGAGTGAGCGAAATACTAAGATATGCTTGTGAAAAGCATGTGAACAGTTTTTTTTAAATACGAAAATGTATTGGTTATTATAAATTTAAAATATTTGTTTTACTGGTGTATGGTATATCCAAGTCGGCGAGACGACTTACTTACTTCATTATATATACTATACAGCTTGATTGTGGCGTATATGAGTGAGCATATTTATAGGCCTTGATTGGAGCATAAAAGAAATGTATAAAATATGAATAAAAACTTTTGTATTGCTCAGAACAATGAAAATGATAAGTTTGACATTTGACAGGCCCCTCCTTCCACCTTTTGCAAAAAAAAAAAAAAAAAAAAAAACGGTCATATAAACAAAAATTTATCATGAATCCCAAAGCAAAACCACATGAGTCAGATTTAATTCTTGAAAATTGATAAGTTCTTTGATTTCTTTGGCCAAAAGGACTTAAAGGATTTAAAAGTGCTAGCAGTTATGCCTTTTTGCATCCCTACTAAATCTCTTTGCATACAGAAAGACTCACACACATGCACATACACTTATGCAGTTAACGTTCAAAATGCTCTTTATAATCACATCCGACTCCAGAAAGAAATAAGTTGATACTTCTGGTACACATATGAATTTCCACGTAATGCGTTAAGTAAGTGGGAGAAGTAAGTATATGAAATAAATGAGACGCAGCGCACAAGACAACCAAGAGAATTCACAATGGCATCATTCAGCCACAGGAGCGCAATAGGTTATAAGTAGATTATACAGATAAGAAGAGGCCGTAACTAAATTATAAATCGAGGCAGAATCGAATTTCCAATTATTTGCAATTAAGTTCATGGGAGAATAGTACAATACTACGCTTAGATTTTGCTATTCACGATGTCTGAGATTAAAGTTCACTTTGAAAATTTTGGTGTGTAATTCATAATATCTATGGTATGCATTAAGCCCAATGGATAATCCGGTCCTGGCACTAAGACAGCAGCAGCTGCTGTTGCCTCCTCACCATACACATGTCTGACTACAACTACAGACATGAAGACGCAATGTAGACAAGTTGTAGTCATGTTGCCATCGTTTGCTAGTTGCCATTTCTGCAGTCGTCACCGGCTGCAGGTGACAAGACAGCAGCCAGTCGCACTGCCAAAGGCAACCAGCGGCAGCAGCAGAAACAGCAGCACTTAAATGCCAGAGGGTATTGGGGAATGTATAAAGGCAGCGGAGCCCCCCTTTCCCTACAAATGTATGTATGCTTAATACTGTTGCCTGGCAGTCATTGCGTTGCCTTGTCTTGTCTTTGGCCCGTATGCTCATTATGGTCCTCTGTCCAATTCTCCGTTTTGGTTTGTAGAGAAACTCATGCTACTCCCGCTGCTGCTGTTTATATGGCAACAAGTTCTATTCAGATGTTACATATAAAAATATGTATTTGTTTGTGTGTATGTTCGTGTGTGTTAGTTGTATATATATATTTCTTTTTTTTTTTTGGCTGGCCAGATGAATTCTTCTTAATGAGCAACATCAAGTGTTTGCATTAAATGTCAGTCTATCCATGCTGATATGCAGTTATCTGGGGGTATCTGAATATCTCTGTGTGTGTTTATCTGGCTGATGCTGTTTTTTTTTTCTCTCCCTTTTTTTTTTTTTTTTTGAGCCTCTGTGTGCCGCTATGTAATAAAATTTGTAATGAGTTGCAGGCACGGAAAAAGGATTTTTGAGTGCAATTTATTTTATTCCCGAGCTTTTATTTTTATTTCCTTTTTTGCCTTGCTTTTCCTTTTGGCATATTTTTATTGCACTTACACATTCACAGATAGAAATACAGAGAAACAGCTACAGATACATATAAATAAAAAAATAAAACACCAAAAAAATAAGATAGAGAGAGAGAGCGAAAGAGAAAGAGAAAGAAAACTGCTGGCATGGAGGGATCTGCTTTTATGCTCTCGGCTATGGCATGTTTATTTCTGTTTGTATTCCATTTCTTATGATTTTTAATTACGCCCTGGCTCTTTGCTTCTCTTCTCTCGCGCGCCATAAAACGTTGCATACTCTACAGCGCCCGAACGCTTCAGGGCCTCCGACTACAGTGGGAGTGAAGTCATTCGAGATTGCACACCAAAACCCCCTCAAAAATAAAAAAGTATATACCGAAGCCCAAGCCGAATCATCATTATGCCAATGCCGAATCCCCCGTATACGAAATCCGAATCAGATGCCACTTCTGCTGCAGCTGGATCTACATCTACATAGCTTGTGCTGGTCGCCAGCTCGTAGCCAGCTTCATAGAGTTGCAAATTTATCGAATGGCCAAAAAGACAATTCATTACGTGCTTAGCTAATGCCCTCGGTCCTCGCCTTGTCTCGTCCCAGTTCCCGGACAGAGCATTTGCATTTGAGATAATTGCCGCAGCGTTTTGTATGCATAGCCGCTTCGGGGCAACTCCAGCACCAACCATGGCCGGACAAGTGCGTCACCAAGAGCTGGGCCATAAATTTTAGTTGGGGCCGCATGTGCAACACTTGCCAAGGGTAGCGAAGGGGGCATTGGGTCGGCTCGTCCAGAAGCCTTCAGTCTGTTTACAGTCATTGCTACAAATTGACAAATTCGCTGTCGCCTGTCAGAGTCCGTTCTCTGTTTTCTGGGGCGAAACCGAAAAATGCCAAGCAACCAAAACGGGACACAAGGCGAGACGAGCAGAGATTGGGCTTCGAGATGGGGCCGCGCGCACAGGGCATAAATGATAACAGTCGCAAAGCGCTGATTCATTTACTAAATATTTGCATAGGCGCCCTTGTCAATGCCGCTGTTTCAGCCAGCCCACCAACTGACTGACTGACTGACCGACTGACTGACTGGCTGGCCGGCTGGCTGGCTGGCTGCCTCATGTCAAAGTACAAAGCAATTCTCCCAGTAAATTTTTTCTCTTTTTTGGTTACATGTGATGCCATCGCTGCCGGACAGCCCATTTTGCCCTGGGGCATTGGGCAAACATTGCTCAGATATGTTGGTCAAGATTTACGATTGGCGCATGTCAAAGGCTTAATGCGTTTCCCTTCATCCCCCCCCTCCCTACAATAGCTTGTTCATCTCCTGAACCCATACTGCTCGCTGCTGGCCATTGGATCAGCCACTGCTGGGCCGTGATTGTTCGGCGGATTCTTCATTAATTAAATGCGCCGCCCATCAAGACAATTTTTGCTGTTTCGTATGCGAAATGCTGACAAAAAGCATAAATATTGTAAAGCATAAAAATAAATAATAAAGAAGCCTACATACATGTGTGCATACATATGCTAGTAGAAATATTATTTAGGATGGCCTTAAACTCCCATAGGAAAGAGTTTTTATATACTACGACTTGACTACTTGTAGAGCAATAAGATGGGAAGCATTTTAAATTATATTCTGTGAAATATTTCATGGAATAAACTATTTTTATACTCTAGGGATTTGTGCACTTTAAAAATTAATATTTTATAGTGAAAATATAAAGTTCTTCAAGACAGCTTAAACCATTTGAATTGAAGGTTCTTTAGAAGGTCTTTTAAAATTATGTTTTAAGAATCGACTTTTATAGAACATTATAAATACAGCTGGCATCAAGAAAAAAGATTATTTTAGTTCCTTAAGTTAGGAAATTCATTATAAAACTAAACACAATGAGTAAAAAAAACTGAATAGTAAATTATTTTTTTATTCCCATTGCCATTTTCTTAAGAATGAAACTTAAGACTTTTATAGGAAACTCATGTTTTTGGTTCACCCTAAAAAATGCTTTCACACCCATACATACATATGTATGTAAGTATGTGTGCCTGTACATTTGTATGGGATAAGTGTAAGTATTTGTTTTACGCATACAAATTGCGAGCACATGTCACCCGCTTAAAGCCCATGAGAAGGAGTAGGCTTGGCCTTTCACTCTCTCTTTCTCTTTCTCTCTCTCTCTCTCTCTGTGTGTGTGTGTGTGAGGCGGATTTTCTTCTGTGGTTCTGTGGTTTGGGTGGAATGTCAGTTCTTAAATTTGATTGCATGCAAATTTATTTCCGTACAATTTAATTAACATGTTTACAATGGAAGAGGGGTAAATTGGGTGATTAAGTGCTTAAATTGCATATTTTTCTCCTTTTTTATTAAATATTAACCGCACATTGGACTGAATCGGAGTATTTGAAATAATTTGTGTAACTCATTTTAATGGCAAACAATAAGTTCATATTGAAATGATTTTCAATTCAATGACACTGCCTGAGAGTGCCTCATTAGAGTGCCCTCAATTTCATTTAAAGGGCTTGATGCTTCCTTGTTTTTTTGTGTGCCTTTTGGGTTTTTTTTTTTTTTTTGTTATATCAAGGACACACGTTCCAAATTTCAGCTCATTAAATGCTTCAACCTTTGCACACAAACACCCAACACACACACACACAAACACACAGATACATATAGATATAAAGACACGTCAAAGGCCACCAAGAAGAGAAGAGAAAAAAATAAAAGTGGGGAAACATTTTGAGGCAATTTCATTTCACCAGAATGTAACAGCAACGGCAAAGTCCCTGCAGTCACTGATCACAGCAACAAAGTAACGAAATGAGGGGAAAAAAAGCAAAAGTTAACCACGTTGTCATGTTGCTGTGCTTAAATTATAATGAAAAGGACTCTAGCTGCTGCTGCTGCTGCTCCTTGTGCTGGTGGTTGCCATCAATTTAACCCACAGTCCCCATTCCCGCTCTCCATCTCCATTCACACTCTTAGAATCATATGCCCCTGACAGGAGGCAGCGTTTCTCTGTAAAAAGCTTCTCTTGCTTGCAGTATAGTGAACATCCAGCGAATGCACACAAGTCGATTCTGTCCTATTGAAGGTTGTTCCGCACATTTTACTTTTGTTGGTGTTGTTGCTGCTGGTTGCTGCCTTGGCATAACTTACCACTCGGAAATGGGATCATCAGCCTGTCATTTCCTTTTGCTGGCTTCTCCACTAGACAGACAACATATACACAGAAACACACACATATACGATATATATTTATACCCAGACATTTGGGGCCAAATGATTGTTTATATCGTGTGCGTGTGTGTCTGTCTCTATGTCTCCCGTGTCTTTGTATTTGTTGGCAAAACCTACTTACATACATATTAAATTCAAACATATACGTATATACGAACATACATATTTAATATTTCATATGTCTGCAATGATTTCGTTGCTGCTTACAATATTACACCAAGTCCAAAATGAAGTTGAACTGATGACAACGAATTGGCCTCGCTCCCGTTCTCGCTAGCAGTCATTCTCTGTCATTTTGTTCAGCTCGTCCTCGTTTGTTTGCCTTCTGTCACTGTTTATTTGTCACTGCCTGGCCTAATGTGCTGCTGCCGCCGCCGCCGCCGCCACCTCCTTGGGCTTCCATCTTGATCTTCTGCCTATGCCCATGTGTATTTCATTTTGTCTTTGCCAGTTCCGGTTGACTTACGCACCATGTTGACTGCAATTTGTATGGAGCCGGGGCTCGCGTTTCGCTTGGTTAGCTAACTGAGCAAAGCAGAGGCGAAGGCCAAAACCCAGAAGTGAGTCCCTATTTTAAAGTAAATTTTGGTTCAGCTTTAATGCAATTTTAATTAGGCTAAGCCCCAGGGCTATACCAAATCTGCAAATCTCAAACAAATTGACCATTGACTTTAGTTCCAGGGAGTTGAAAAGAGTCTAAAAACTTCTTCCTCCCCAGACGCTCTTACACGCACTTATACACCGAGCTTAACGCTTCTAAAATATGCACATACACGACCTATTCATTCCATACTCACACGGCAGGCTAACCAACCGCCTGAACAAGCCCAAGTAAAATCATAAGAACAGGCCAAGTGGCTAAGGTTGAGCCAAGAAAGAAAATATGTGTGTTGCCTTCACCTGTCCCCCTCCCAGGACCGACCCTTAGTATGGCTGGCAAAATCACTGGAAACTTAAGGTAAAAGCCAACTAAGTAAAGTCAAAGTGTATGACCAGGTGATGGCTACCGCCCACACAGACGCCGCCTCCCACTCAGCGAAAAACCAAGCATCATAGGCCGTCCCACTCAGAGCGCCCCCCCACCCACTTATAAAGGGTGGACTAGTTGGTGGTAAGAGGTTGATGGGGTGAAAGTGCACTTTGCGCGTTGTCGTAAGTATTTTAGAAAATTTCATTGGTTTCGGCTACGCTTTGCAGTTCTAACATAAATAGTTGAGCACTCGGACTTGTACTCGGACACGGACCGAGTGAATGGATGAGTAGGGATGGGCCTGCCATAAACTTTTCACTGCATAAATAGTTTGTCGAAAAATTTTGCCATAAGTAGGCGACGATGTTTGCCAAGCAAGTGTAAAAGATTTGCCTGAAACTTTGTTTTTTTTTTTTTTTTTTTTTTTAATTTCAACCAAAATGTGGCTAATGAAAACTTTAGCAAGCAATGTCGTCGACTCCTAAAGTGAAAATTTTACTGCAAGCAAAAGGCATGCAAAATACATACATACTCGAAAAGTGCAAAAATTTTGAAGATTTTTAATTAGTTTTTTCAGTTTTTCATATGCGTACGCTTAGACCTAAGTAGAGAATTATGAGAATATGAGAAAGTGGCATTATTAGGGTACTCAACTACTAAAAAAAATTGAATAAGCTTTCATTTAGCCAAGTATGAGAAGCAAAAAAAGGTGGTTAAGTATATTTTTTAAAATTGTAAGGTCTTGAAGACATGTTCTATAAAAATATTTCAAAATAATAAACAAATTTTGACAGGGATCTCTCTAATATGTAATAGGTTCCAACATTAGAACTTATTTTTGTATTCCCCAGAGTGGCAAATTTACAAGGCTCCGAGAATCAATAATTATAATTTCCGTGTATTTTTCTGTAATCCGCTTTATATACTGAAATAGCCTCAAATTTTAAGAGGCTAGACTATCTATCCAGTTTCCCATCTAGCTGTTATGTTGATTACTTTTACTCTTATATTCAAAGGATAATTATATGCCAAAAAATCTTAATATTTAAAGTTGATCCTCTTTAGCCACATAGATATCTCCAAAAATAATTTTTTGCTTCCATGTTTTTCATTTGAATTAGCAGCCCGGCAGGAATGATAATTCTACAATATTTGGAAATGAACGAGGTATTAAAGAATTTGGGAAATGCACACACAATACACAACCACACACACACACACACAACTGACGGACCGACTCGCTGGCACGCAGTCAATGGCAATGAAGTGACTTCCGTTACCGAAATCCTTTAAGCAATGCTGGAAGCTGCTTGCTACTGGCATTTTGACTGCTGGCCGGACCACTAAAAAATTCCATTTGTAAACGGCAACCGCATTAAACCAAACTCATCTCCGGTTGTTAATGACTGCCAGATGTGCAGATATGGGCGGGGAGAATGAGAAGAAACATACTCAAGGCAGCTTTTGCAAAGACTTCACCTAAGGCAAGTATCAAGGGAGATACAGACAGAGAAGCAGAATGAGAGAGAGAGAGAGAGAGAGACAGAGGAGACTCTGATGTTGCTTTTCAAACTTTAACCAGTTGCAAACAATTGACGCAAATGAAAACTGACACGCGCTAACTGTAACTGCCGGTCAGTGAGTGATGGAGCAACACGCATACGCCATGTGGTCAGCCGGTCAACTGGACTGTGGCGAAAGGCGATTTAATTCACTACGCGTAAATGATACAAACAGAATGAGTGAACGTTTGCAAGACAGAAGAAGCATGCTGAGAGGGACAGACCGATTGGCAAATGAAAGAGGAACATGGTTTCTACATGTACAGGTTGTCGCTGCTTGTTGCAACTGTCACTCAACGACAGTGGCGCGGCCGCAAATTAGTGCAAAATAACCATCCCCCACCCCCTTCCCACGACCCTTGTCAGTGCAGAACTGATCCGTTGTTTATTTCCCCCCTCCTAACAGCACAGCACATCACCGTGCCCTGTTTCATCCACGTGTGTGCATCTCGTTTGTAGTAGCAAGATTTGAAAGTTGATTAATGAATACAGAAGCAGACGCAGAACAGAACATAGTACAGCAAAGCATAGAATAGAGAACAGCCAGAACCACCAAGCCGTGGTCGAACTGAAGTCCGGATCGTGGCCAGTCAAATGACAGAGAGCATTTTATGCGCCCGGGGTGCTAGCGGAAATGAATAAAGTGCGAATTTTTGTCTTCTCCCGCCAACCAACTCCATCGCCCATCCTTTTCTCCCTCTCCCTCTCTTTTCATCGTCTCCTTTCTGTTTGAAGAATGCAATTTTGTGATGAAGAAAAATTGATTGTCCTCGTCTGTAGAAAGCGTAGAGGCAAAAAAAAAATAAACACAAAAATTGAAAAAAGAAAAAAACGAAAGCAAAATGAAGAACGAACAAAAAACTCTGCCTGTACACACAGTCAGACTTGTAAAATAAAGGAAAATGCCAGACTTTTGCGGGCAGGTTCATGAATACGTCGGCGGCGAAGAGTACGTCAGCTGCAGGAAGAAAAAATACAAAAATAAAATTAATATTTGCTCAAATTGCGGCAAAGAAAAATCGTTCATTCTAAAGTTCAATAGTGCGTGAAATAAATTGTTTCCGTTTTAATTTACCAGCCAGGCAGCCAGCCAGCCAGCCAGGCAACCAGCTAGCTAGCCATCCAAGAAGCTGCCAGTTTGGCTACATTTTGGGTTAGTTGCTTTTTTTTCGGGTAGGAATACATTTTTTAAATATTTTTAAAGATACATTTCAAATGAAATTTAAAGCGTTTTTGTATTGCATAAAGCATGAGCATTGATAATCAATTTGTCACTTTGGCCTAGAGTTTTGCATACCAAAACTCAATTAAATACAAAACGGGAAAACATAGATACACACACACACCCACAGCAGAGATTCACAGTTGCAGATAAAGATATATATATGTATATACATACATACATATATGCAGATACAATTACAATTACATAGAAGCTGCAGATGCGGCCGCTGCCGCCGGTTACAAAATGCAGAAATTTATATGCGCCGACATTGCCATCGTCTATATATTGTATGAACAATATTTTCGCATGAATTATGAATTGTGTAAATTGTGGACACGCAGATACAGTTTCGGGTTGGCAGTTACAGGCTAGCCAAGCTTCAAACCACCATTTCCCTCACACCCTCTCCGAATTTGTCCCCTCCAGCAAATGGGGCACATACAAAAACTTGTCGCCATTGCTGCCAAGTGTCTTGTAGGCCCAGACCGCTCTGCCAGCTGCGTTTTGCACTGACAATGGGGCGAATGGGCAACGAAACAGTACAGAGTACAGAGTCTATATATATAAATATATACTTTCTGTATATAGTATGTCTGTATGTATATGTGTGTCGTATAACTTTACAGCCAAAGCCTACAGACTACAAAATTTAAATCACTGCGTGGCCTGGAGTGCTTTTTGTTACAATTTACGCTTTATGGGTGACATTTTACAATTTACTTTGTCGCACAAAAGCACTTTGGGAGTGTGCGAGTGAGTCAAAGCGAAATGGGCAATATAAATTACACAGTTATGTGCAGTAAGTGTAAACCAGCCGGGCTGCTGCCAGTTGCTGCCAGTTGCTGCAGTTGCTAATGTTGGTGCTACCCATCCAATTGCTCACCCTCCACCATTCCATCCTTTCGAGTAACGAAATATTACTTAAACAGTAAATTTGCCAAAGCTATGCACATTCGAATACGCCAGCTAGTTGGGAATGGGTCGCGACAGATCGATGGAACTAGAGCCATTTATAACGGAATTCACAAGGCGCGTGGCAGGCAATTGGCCTTGGCCACAGAGCAAAACCGAAGCAAATCAGAGAAAAGCTGAACAGAGCCGGCCACAGCTCAAATATGATAGGATTGCCAACTACTGAATACTAAAATTATATTCAAATATCTCTGTAGTAAGGCCAAAAGGCGGATTTAGTAGTCCCTATCATAACTTATAGATTTCATTTGATTTCAAATGGCAGCACTAACTCAACTTAAATTCACACAATTCTAGTTCTTTATTTCACATTATTCGCTGTAAATGTTCACGCTTTCGTTTCCCATTACTGGCCCTCATAATTTAACTCTTCACACCACAAAGAAAGAGAGACCAGTGATATATATTTCATTTTGATTGTGAACCGATTGCTATACTTTTTCGCATATTTGAATGATTCAAGTGATAAATGTGTCAGCAGAATGAGAATGAACACAGCAAGCAGGAAATCAGTTTCTTACAATGACTTTATATATATGTACCTATATATACTCTAATGCAATAAAGTGTTAATCGTTAGCATAGCAGAGACCTGAAGCTAAAGCTCACAGTGTGTAACAGAGGTGTGTGGGGTCACTTTGGTCACATAATTTTAGATCTGCGTAAAGTACATTAAAGGAGCATAAAAATTCATTACGGGTCGGCATCGTTTCAGTTGCCAAACAAATTATCGTTAGCCAAGTTAAAAGGCAAATGGCGGCGGCCTACAAACCATCAACATCAACCAGCGAACGAGCCAGCAGTGGCATCAAATGAGAATGGCGCACTGCAGCCCATCCAGAGGGCAAAGAAAACAAAAACACTGTGACAGGCGGCCGCAGCTCGAAATGTTGCTACACAAAATTTACAACAAACCCCTCGCACACACACACACACACACAGGCACAGACACACTCCTGTGAGAGGACACCAGGGATGCGGCTATGCCTGAATACGTATACGTAGTCTTACCGTTGTATCTCCGGCTGTTCGTTCGCTGCTCCAGCAAACTCAACCTCTTCTAAAGCAGCCAAAAACTCCCCAACCGAGTGCTTATTTTCATTATCTGACACACCTATTAAAAAATTTAAAGGGCCAAGTGTGACCTCCATTAGGCAGCACCTTCGACTGTCTGCCTGCTCGACTGAAAAAAAAGGAAGACTTGCCCGTCTTTACCCAAAAACAAGCATTAATATTTCACTTATTTCCCTTGTAAATGCGATGTTCACTAGTCCTTAGCCTGTCTACATGCTCCATCAATTTACTTAGAGTCTTAAATTTCTGTCATCTAATCATTTGCAAAATTTTCTACGTTTTATTTTATTATTGTTAGTTATGAAAGAAACACAAGTCTTAGAAAGTCTTCAAATAGAATTGAAATTTGAAGCGATATTTAATTTTTGAACGATATATTTAAATCGAAAATCGTTTTAAATAGTTGTCTTCTACAAATTAAACAAAATGTTTTCAAATTAGCTAATTAAATAACTTAATCCTATTTTAATAGCTACATTTATGGAACAAGAAATCAATACTTTTCGTTCCCGTAAATTAAGAAAACATAATTATTAGCTTAGGCTTAATCGTTTTCTATAGAATATCAAGATATTCTTTAGCTTGATAACATAAAAATTGCTTTTATTGGTGTGACGCGTTTACTAAAATTGTGGTGGCCATTAAGGAGAATTCAAATATATTTATTAACAACAGAGTGTTTGGTTTCCATCGATAACGAACGGTTTATATATATATCGAAAAACGACGTCAAAATCAGTTGTCTTGGCCAATTGTCTTAATGTTCAACAAAATATCACACATACGCACTCGTGAACGAGGAGCACTTTACTAAATACTTTAATTGGCTTAAACAATGCCTTAATTTTCTACTTGTACGTATAAGGTTGGGAAATAAGCGCAGCCACAAGAACAACAACAACAACAACAAGGACAATAAACAATGCGCTATTGTTCTGGTAACGCACACATACACATATGCATGGTCAGAGGTCACACTTACATACTCACACACACACACACATACACATATACGGAAAGCTTCATGCACACTTCATTATGAGGAAATATTTTTTAGCCTCATTTCAGTTAAAGACGCTTAAGCACGTTATAACTTTGCCCAGTCTTTTGCCTTTTATACTTATTGTTGTTGTTGTTGTTGTTGTTTATATGAGTGTGAGTATCTCTGTGAATGCTAGACTTTGTATGTGTGCGTGTGTGTGCACATTCTAACTGACGCTGATTTACCTAACAAGCACAACTCGAAGAACAAAAGGCAAAGGCAAACGCGATGATGAACTCTGCTATGTAGGGGGGGAAATAACAAAGGAATTCTGTTTTTGTTTTCGTTTAAAGTGATTTAAAAAATTCAAAGGGCAATTGTCATACCATAAACACATAGATACACACACCCATACACACGTATGTATGTATATACATGTAAGCAGCTCGTCTCACCAAGACAGACCGAGTTAAAAAAGAAAGAAAAAAGCAGCCGTTGGCTTGTCTTGGTTTTGCCTTGACAAGCCAAAAGCAAGGACTGGGGCTGCCTTTTTTTTTTTTTTGTTTGCGTCACTTTTGTTGTTGCTTTAAACATATGCAGCATGCACCATGCCACAACCACGCAACCAAGCGAGAAAGACAAAGGACACTTGCAGTCCGTTGTCCGCGCTATCCTTTAAATACGTTGCCCTCTTCACACATGCTCACTCGCACTCGCTCTCATTGCTGTTGTGATGGCGTTGATTCTTATGCTAAATAGAACAATGATAATGTCGCATGCTAAATTGCATGTAATTATGTATTTTTCCCCATTTACCCTCATTCCTTTCGTTGGCTTTGTTTTTGCACTCCATTTGCAGCTTTACCTCAGAGCTCGTTACCGTTGCTGTCGTCACCAGCAGCAGCAGCAGCAACAGCAGCACGCTAATAACAACAACAGCAATGGTATTTGGTATTGCATTTTGCTCTTTGTTTTTTTGTATTACTTTCTTTTGTCCCACGTTTTGATTATATCCCTTCAGTTCTCTACCAATACTCACATGGTTAAAGGAAGGAAGGGCGCGCAGGCATTATCCACTTTTCCACTTGCATGTTGTTCATTGCAAAATGTCCATGCAACCGTTATCCATGTCTATTATTAGCCTCTATTTTAAACCCATTTACGCTCATTTTGCTTTCATTCACCTCTCATATTACTTGACATTTCACAGACTTGACATTTGTGGCAATTACACCTAAGTTAGTTTACTGTAAGCTAATTAACTCAATGGTGACATAATCTGTTTAAATTAAAATATATATATATATACATATATAACTTGTATATCTAAAGTTTAGTTAACAGTATGATAATCAGTTTATATGTTAGCCGCCTTAGTTATGTTTTGCCTGGCTGTATAACAGTCTCAGTCTCAGTCTCTATATGAACCATAAAAATACTGGGATTTTCTGTGTTATGCGTTGCAAAGGAATTTTTTCGGTCATCGTTGCTTCAATTAAATTTATGGTTTGCCAGGTTTGGAGACAAAGATTTGAAGGTTTGAATGCAACGGGAAGCATTATTCTTTTTAAACTTTAATTTAAGATTCATATTTGGAATATTTCATTTAGTTTTTGAAAATCCAAATGAAATCTTTAGAAGATTTTTTGAATTTCTTGTACATTTTCGAATAATTTTGCGCTCAATCAGTCAAGGATTCTGCGCTGTGTTTCGAACAGAGAACTCGAATAGAGCCGACAGGATACGACTCCGACGACGACGGCGATGGACGAACCTGAATGTGCGTTCAAAGCGACTGCGACAGCAACGATAAACGTTGTGAATGGCGCCCTGAGCACAGCGTCAGAAACGAAGAGGAGAGAGAGAGAGAGAGAGCGACAGAGAGACAGCATATATAGGGGACACAACAAGACAAAGGATACTGGTGAGAATGAGAGAGAGTAATTCGTGAATATTTTATGAACGAAAGCGCCATCGAGTTCGCTCCGGCTCTAGGGTCTGTTCGCAATACGCGGGGACTCGGGCAATTGGCAATTGGCAATGGCAACAGAACCGGCTGCAGTCACGTCGGCCCCGTCTCGTAGCGTCTCCTTCTGCCTGTGCTTCGTCTTCGTTTTCGTACGTGTGCTTTCGTCGTCACGGAGAGAAATGTAGGGAAACGCATCCCATCGTCGTTGTCGTCGTCGTCGACAACATCGCTTCGACTACTGGCAGCAGCAGCAGCGGCAGCAAAAGCAGCGGCAGCAGCGCTGTGGCTAGTGCTAGTTTTGGCCTGGCCAACATCACCGCCGTCGTGGTTGTCGTCGCTGTCGCTGAAGAAGCAGCGCCTTTTCAAATTTGGCCAATGCGTGTGCTGCTGACGTTCAGTAAGAAAAGCGTCGCCCAGCGGTCTAGTACGAACGAGTACTCTATACGCTTTGTGTTCCTTCTGTTATTTGGTTTAGGCCACCGACGTATAGACGTATCCTCAAGTTGACAGTGTGTGTGCGTTGATCTCGTCATTCGTCTCTCTCGCCCATCGACTGCAAACATTTTGTGTGTTTTTGTTTCATCAGTTGAAAGCAAAAGTAATGTTTGTCGAATATTATATTTAATTATTTTTATAGTCCTGCGATTGATCTACTCAAGCCCAAAAAGATCATCATAAGCGATTGAATTTTTTGTTCTTTTTTTTAAGCACTCAACCTTTTTGATTTGAATATACTCTCTCTTTATATGCGAATTAAATGCCAATTCGACTTTCAATAAACTTCTAGCGAGAATTCTCAGTGCTGCATTCAGTCAGTCAGTGACTTTTAAAAGTCATCACAAGCAGCAGCAGCAGCAGCAGCCGGAAAAATAATTGTCGACTGTTTGCTGTTGTTTTAGCAGTCGATAGAAACTTTTCCCAAAGAGTTTTCAAATTTCTTTTTGTTCATTTGCATGACATTACTTATACGCCCAGACTGAACAGACCTGCCTCTTTGGCTGTCTGGCGCGTATTTGACGGCGATATTTATAATTTCCGTTTGCTGCTACTGCTACGGGTATTGCTGCTGTTACGGACAGATAGACAGACAGACAGAACAACAGCAACACAAAACAGAGAATATAATTTGTGATTACCGGCAGGCAGGCAGTCAGGCAAAGTACATGAAACGATATCCACAAAGCAATGTAATGTAATGTAACGAGAGACACAGCAAGACGACAACGAAGAAAGAAAGCAAAAATAATAATAAAAAAAATATATATAAAAAAAAAAAAATTACAAGCAAAGTGCGCTCGTGTTCGTGTATTTCCGGTTGAAGGAACACATAAGCGAAACATAACAGAAAAGCAAGGAAGAATTATAAAAATATATATTTATATATATATTCGTAATAAGAACAGCACATGCGAAACGAAGGCCAAAACGAAACGCAGCCAACAGCAAAGTAGAAATACATAAGCATCAGCATAGGGCAAAGGCCAGCCAACGACAAGAAAGAGCACGAAAAGTGAAAATACATAACTGGAAAGAAAACTTGCACACAGGCAGTGAGCATATTTCATAAGTTTCCAGAACACACACACACACACACAACATATACACACGGTCTCACACATTCACACAGCATCACAATCATACATATATACATATATATATATATATACAGGAAAAAGAAACATAGCCGGCAGCCAACGAGCCAACGAACGTCAGGGCCAGCGCATATGTGAAACGGCGGCGACAAAAGGCTAACGTACGACCTTTTGGCTTCGAGTTCAGAAACTGCAGCAACAGCAGGCACCAAATAGAAGGCAAATAGCAGCCATAAAAACAAGGATCAAAACGAACTAAAACTCCAAATCGAATTCCAACTAGAACAGTTTGTTGCAGCAGCGCCAAAAGCCACCAAAATTCACTCGCAAATTATGCTGGCCATGTCCACCCTGATGATGCCAGCACCGACTATAGCCATGGGTGCTCCCCAGATCACCATGGGTCCGCATAAGCCTCCGGAAACCAAACTCTTGGCCATACATCCAGCTGCAGCGGCTGCTGCTGCTGCTCAACAACAGCAGCAACAACAACAACAACAGCAACAGCAACACCAACAATCGGTGGCAGCTGCTCATCTTCAGCACAATGGCCAACAACAACAAATGTCCCAACAGCAACAGTCTGCAGTCCAGCAGCAGCAGCAGCACCAGCAACAACAACAACAGCAGCAACATCATCAGCAGCAACAACAACAGCAGCTTGTTGCCAGCAACTCAAAGCCAGGTAAGTGGTAAATATAACTTGCAATTGTTTTTGGCATTCAGCTGGTGGCAAGATTCCATAAATATTCAAATGTCATTGACATTTACTTTCAGTGTCAGTAAAAAATAGAATAGAAACGAAAAACTCCAAAAGAAAATTCGAAATTCTGCTAGAAAATTTATTGTCTCAACTGAACTTGAAAAATTGCAAAAGCAATAATTTATATTTTCCAAAGACATTTAACTTGCAAAAATTTAAATTCAATGTTTGGAAATTGAATTATTATATACACGAACTGTTAGTTGTTTCCAAAATATTTTAAATTTTACTTAATTATTTTAAAATGATTTTTAGTGCTTTCAAATACCTGCAATTTTCAAGAAAACTTATTGGTAATGTTACGAAAAAATTCCCTTGAATTCGTTTAAATTCATACTCTTAAAAATCAATTTTCATTTGGAAAATTTAGAGTTCAAAAAGAAGCAAAGTTTATAAAATTGGGATAAATGCTTAACAAAAAAAAAAAAAAAAACAATTGAATTTAAAGTGTTTTAACTTTTAAAGTCATGCAATTTTAATTTGTATAATTTATATTTACATCTTTAAGGATTAAAAACAATTTAAGAAAACATTAATTGACATATGTATATTTGTTTCTTTGCTAAAAATCCTTTGTTTTTATTGCTCTGTTTATGTTGGTTTTATTCACTTAAAGTGTAAGGATTCAAAAATTGTCATTTGATGCCCTTACATAGTCTTTAATTATGTAATCTGAACTACATAATTATTTAATATTCAATCGCATTTGAACCTTAGTTCAAAGTTCAACAGATGAAATCAATTTCGAGAAGCAGAAGCAGATTAAGAATTCTAACAATAGTTTAACAATTACAAGGAGATTACAATTTTAGTCAGAGAATCCTATTCCCATTCTCCATCCGTTTCTATGCCAGCATTGATTTCTTTGGAACAATTGATACCAATTTGTATGCAATAGAATACGAAGTAATCCAAATCCGTATAGTAGATGCAATTAGAACTTACCTTCGCCCGTCAGACACACAGACAGTGCAGGTTGAGGTGTGCCATGGAATCGTGAAATTCCAATAAGTCATATTTTTATACAGACATATCATTTTTAGTTATACAATTTTGAGCTGGCATTTACTGCTCACTGAATGTCCGAGTACGCACACGTAATCTCACAGAATGCCAGGACTTGCACATGCATTTGCAATTTTCAAATGAATTATTGTGGACAGGCTTAGACCTACATACATATGTATGTACATAAAAGTGGTCAGGGACGTGAGGGGGGAGACAGCCTGAAGAGTTTTCTGGCCAAAATGTCAAGTGGTGGGCATTACAAACATAAATATCAGTTACAATTTTCATATTTTTAACCACAAATGAAAAATTTGATACATTCAACGAGACAAAGAATGAAAGGACGACAGAAAAAGGGACAGAGACAGTGTGCAGAATGTGGGGGAAAATATATATTTTTAGAGAATTCGGAAAGGAAATTGCATAGCCGAAGAGATTTACAACTTAAAAACAACTTAAGCCAAGAACTTTGAAACAAAAATCTGGCCGTAGCAAGACGATGGCGGGGCGAGGAAGGGCAAGGCGAGACGTGCATTGGGAGGCAGGGTTTGAGTCAGAAATTGCTAGGCCTATTCTTCCTGCCACTCGTCCTGACTACGGTTGCTAATGGCAAAAACTATACACAAATAGACACAGGCAGGCATGAAACCGGAAACAACGGTACAGGAAGCTGTATGAAAATGAAACGTTGCCAACGCCAGGGGAGTGAGAAGGGAAATGAGACGCCTGCAGCCAACTGCGGCGAGTATCCTTAGACTGTAATGAAAAATGGAAAATGTGTAGTGAAAATAGTGAAAAGCCTCTGTGTTTGCCTATTTGTGTGTCTTTGAGTGTGTATGTGTGTGTTTGTGTGTATGTATGTGAATTGCCTCTTGCTCAAGAGCAACTTGAAAATGAATTTAATTATGGCAAAAAAGTGAAAATTTCCACACTTCAGTCTGAGAAGTTTGCCTTTACCCAGAAAATGGCCTATGGGATGGGGAGTGGGAGAGAGAAAAAGAGGCGGGAGATACATAGAGCTCAGCGGTATAACTGAAGCGTTGATGAGCGTGTGAAGTGTGGGAAAATTACTAGACAACACAAGGCATAAATAAGAAAACCGACAACACAAAAAACTAAAGGAGGGTGAAAGTAAACGAAAGAGTCTGCCAGGCAGCCAACAAACCAACCAACCAACCAACCAACCAACCAGCCTGTCAAGTCTGTCTTTTTGTCAGTCAGTCTGTCTGTCTGTCCGCCTGCCTGAGCATTGTGTAAGTTGGCTTAATGCGAGACGGCTTAGGTCGAGGCAAGGCACAGCAAGGCAGCCGCATGATTAAGGCTAGTTTTGTTGTTGGTGCTACTCTTGTTGTTGTTGTGGTTGGATCAGAGAAATGGAAATGGCTTTACTGATATGACCCAGACTCGACGACAATTGACTTTGAAATGAGCCACACTTAGCTGCTAATTAGGAGAGCTAGAAAAAGTCGACAACCGAGAAGACAAACATTGATTAGCTGGCCAAATGATTGCAAATTGAAAATTAAGTACATAGCAAATTTCCAATTCAAATATGCCAACGCCAAGAAAGGACACAAAGGACACAGCAGCCAGCAAATAGACACATGCATATAAATATCCATGTCTATATATATATATATATACATATATGTATAGAGTAACCACATGTGTTTACGAATAGATGTAATAAATACATGCATACATGTGTACATATAATGGCACACAGTTCTACAGTCAGCAGCACACGGTGCATGAACTTTGAAGCAGCACTTGCCACACATCTACACATCCAACCAGTTTAGATAAGAAGGGTGAAGGTGCCACCTACACTGTGCAGCAAAAACAAACTGTGAAGTGTCGCAGCATCAGCAGACTCAGCCAACAAGTGCCAACACAGAAGCTGGCGCAGAGATGAGACTCAACCAACGTTCACAACAAAAATAAACAGCAACAACTACATAACTGACAACCACTGTACAGTGACAGCTGCCTAAAACATATTTTGGTTTCATGATGATAAAAAATTAAAGGAATCTGAAAACGAAAACTAAAGCAAATTTTTCTAAAGCTCAGACAGAGATTCTTAAAGTATTTACTAGAAATAAGAATGAATACTTAAAGTTGGTCTGGTCAAAGTTAGTTTTTAAGAAAAAGAGGACAAATAAAATAAAGCTCGTCACATTGAATGATTTGGAGGTAAGTCTAGTGAGATCAAGATATTGATAACCAATAGATGAATAAAATGCATTTATTTATTCCCTTTTCTTGTAATCTTTGTTAAACGATTACGATGTTTAATCCTTGTTCGGAATCTCACTGTACCAAACATTTCGCGACTTTGCCTTCGCTGGGTGTCTGTTTTTTCCTTAGCAAGCAATGGAACAGGAGCAAACCAACAACAGAATAAACTGCAAGTAGCGAACGAGCACTTCACTTTCGCCCAGGCGACGACGACAACGACAGCAAAACTTTTAAATTGGTTGGCAACACTTGCAACACATACACTAGCATTCACACTCGCACTGACACTGACAACGCACACACAAACACACACACACACACACCTACACCTACACCTATACACCTATACCAATGTTTGTTTTGGAAATGAATTTGGCAATTTTTGTACTGCACTCTATAAAGGACCAAGACGGAGAAAGACACAGAGAGAGAGAGCGAGTAGATAAAAGAAGGCAGGGGGGTAAGTAAAAGCAGAGAGTGGCAAAATGAAGCGAGAGACAGCAGGCAACACCTCAAAGTAATTTGCCAGCAAATCATTGAAAAGAAAACGAAGATGAAGCAGCAGCAGTAGCAAAATCAGCCAAAAAGTATGCAGCACCGAATGCGATACTTACAATCATGTGGGTGGTGTGCATGTGTGAGTGTGTAAAAACCACTAAAGTGAAATGCATTTATCGACCGCAAAAGCGTTCGAAATGAAATCTGTTTAAAGGATTTTAATACCCCAGTAAGAACGTGCTGCCTGTGCATGTGTCTATGTCGATGTATATATACATACATATATGTATATATATGTATGAGTGTTGTGTGTAAGAGTTTGTGTGCTTGTGAAACTGTGGGAGTAGGTATCCAACAAAATGGTGGAATGAATGCGGGCGAACACAAAAAGTCAATGAATTCGTTTGGGGAATTGAAAAATTAATTCAGTTGCCGTCGCTGGCATCGATAAGGAGAGCGAGTCGGGGTAAGAAAAACTTTACACGCTGCTCTCATTTTATGTGTGTCTTTATATTTTCCTCGTCTCTATCCCCTACCCAACTCTCTTTCTTTCTCCTTTGCTCCTTTTGCTGTGTGTGTTTGTGTGAATTTACTCACACATCTACATGCTTTTTACTTACTAATGATTTCTCATTTCGCTTACGGTATTTTCTGTGTTATTTGTGCTTTTTGTCTTACTTTGCGTTTTACAGTTGCACACCCAAAAACCAATCCCTACTCCAGCAGTCCCTGTCCTTGTTCCTCAATCCTCTGGGACTGAGGCCAAATTACTCAATGCCGTTGTTGTGGATTTTCCTCATTTTCATTCTCCCTCCCTCCCTTCCCCCCATACTGTTCATCACCCCGCACTTTTGTACAACATTGGTAGATGTTGAAA
Source organism: Drosophila insularis (assembly GCA_018903935.1). Lineage (NCBI taxonomy): Eukaryota > Metazoa > Arthropoda > Insecta > Diptera > Drosophilidae > Drosophila > Drosophila insularis. The sequence continues at coordinate 8,475,722 of JAEIFP010002295.1, forward strand.
ACGAGAAGAGGAGGAAATTAAGCAAAAAGCGCAAAGATTTATTTCGCTTTGATCAAAATTAAATGAATTGATTTTAATACGCCCCGTGGGCAAGATATTTTCAACGTTTTCCAAATGAAAACGCATAAAAAAGGTGTTGGTTGGCCTTGTGGGCGTGGTCATGTCTGGGTCCAAGTTGTTAAAGATTTCATTTTATGCCGCTGGCCATTACAATTGAGTAGCTATGGTCGTCCTTCTCTATGTATATATTTGAAACATGTTGTGTGGTCGGAGGTCTTTCTTAAAGTATTTTCCACCCAAGCACATAAATTTGCATCGTGTTAAGCTCACTCCCACATAACCGACATACTAATGAAACGATAAAATGTTTAATATAAACATTAAAGAAAATTCATTTCGTTTGCTTCTTGTATTTTTGTTTGGTACGTAGTTAAAGAGATGCAATTAGTTTAAAAAGTAGAAGCTAAAATACACAAACTGCAACTTAATACACTTTTAAGCACCATATTTATTTGTTTTCCATCATTTAAATTAGTTAAACCACAGGGGGAAAAATACACAGCCAGGATTTAGTTAAGAAAATGTGATCCATTCCACAAAAGAAGCATTTATAAATGTATTTATTAATCCTGACTAAGCTTGTTTAATACTTGCTGAAATGTCAATAAACAGTGTCTTAAGTATTCATCAAAAAACTAATCTCAGGCCAAGGAGTTCATTAAAAATATTTATTATTTATCATTTATTTGTACGATGATTGATTTAAATTATGAATAAACATTTTAAGCAATAAGAATTCACTCTAGTTAAACATTTAAAGTTTGTAGATTTTTGCTTAGCCTCTAACCTTGTTTTAATATATAGAAGCATTTTTAGTTTCTTGTGTTAAGCTCTTAGTCCTTAGCCAAGTTAAGGTTCATAGCAAAAATTAAATTTTTACTGGAAAACATTGCTAAGATTTTTAATGTTACCCTGAAACAATCTATAATCTAAATATGTTTAAGGTTAGTATATGGACAGATCGTTCTAAAATATATATAATACCCTTTCAAACTGCTGAAATTCCCTGTTCACTGTCTTGACAAATATTTTTCAAATTTTTTTTTTGTGCATTTCCACTCTGTTTTTTTTTTTTCTTTTTTGGTCGATGGCAAATGAAAAGTTTACATTTCATTGCTCAATTTGCTTGACATTTGGCAGTAGCAGTCGCATAGAAAATGAGTGTATTCTCGTTGCCAGTTTTTTTTTTCGGTTTCATTTTTTGCTGCTTTGAACTGAAACTGTTTTTCCCCATTGACGTTGGAGACCATTTCCGAATTGTAGACAATTGACAGTGGCGTCGTTGTTGTCATCGAATTTGTCGCCTTTTGTCTATCGAATTTTTGTGTATGTAATAAAAGTGTCTGCCTGTATCGCTTGTTGCATGATACCATAAAAGATGGACACTTCCCACTACCCATGCACCCAGCTTGTACATTAGCACCTACATAGATCTATGGAGGGTGGGCCTAGTTTTACTTTGGTGCAATTTAAATTTCATGCATTTTTCATTAATACCAAATGGAAGGCGACCATTTTGGATGGTGGATCTAAAAACTGGAACGGGAAACTACCTCATCTTAAATGCCCATCTATTTTACTGTAGCCAACAATGAGAGTCGAGGAGGCCCATTTACATTTCTGTATTTTTTGTTTTCTTTGCATTGCCTGGACAGCCTCCATATACTCAAATAGACTTCGATCTAGACTGGCATTTGGTCCTCCACCATCTAGCTATGTGTTCCTTTCAGAATTCGTATCGATTTTGAGTGTCGCCTGCCATTCAAATGGTTTTTATTTCGCATTTATGTGCCCGCCCCAGACTTGGCACGTTTGAACTGCCTCCTTGGCTACCGAATGAGCAAGAGCAGCTAACGAAGGGTTAGGGCCATGTCTTTAACCCTATGCTGATGCATTGTTTTTGCGTTTGCTCTTTTGTATTCGGCTTGGCTTTCGGTTTGTTGGTTTGTGTGTGTTGGTTGTTTTTTTTTTTTTTTTTTTTTGGGGGTTTTTCTGTTTTTTACGCCTTTTCCGACTTTTGCATAAAGTCATTTGGGGCGTTGATGGAATTTTTGAACAGAAGGCAAAGGATCAGAAGGTCATTTCCTCACTTTACCGCCGATTGCATTGCATGTGATAAAAAACAAACCGAATGAAAAGTGTTTAGTCTCGAGCTAAATTTTATGAGCTGTGCGTGCGAACTTCTGTTTGTATTAGTTCCTAACCGAGTATTATTGTTTAGCTGGTATTTTTATGACAAAAGACCTACTACTAAACACAAACACATAAACACACACACACAAACACAGACAAAATGTATGCAAATATTAATTTATAAAATTTCAAATGGTTACCCGCCATAGACAGGAGAGTTTTGTCCTTACCAATTGTTAAGCCAAAAATAAAACCAATTCAAGCTAAATAAAACAAACTGTTGGTAAATAAAACATGGACTATGGACTGTCCATAGTCGTGGCCATAAAAAGTGCTAAGTAAACACATGTGGCCCCATGCCTCTCCACCTTCTACCATCCACAGCCCCCACCCTTCTCTCTCTTACCATCCGCAAAGTAAATGCCTGCACATAGTGTAAACACATAAATTTATGCATTTTCAATGGAGAACTGTTAGCATAAATTTACGGCCCAAAAAAAAAAAAGAAGAAAGAAGAAAAACGAAAAACGAAAACGAACCCAGGATTGAAGAGGAGCTCACTCCGGATGCGGCTGAGAGTGAGGGTTTGGGTCTCAGTTTGGGACGGGCAAAAACACAGCGAACGGTCGGTCGGTCATCTACCAGAATACTGTAGAAAAGTGCTTAACAAAACAGAGCAAAACAAAACAAAAATAGCGTTAAAGCAACGCAAAGCAAACAGTCGACAGTTGAGTTGAACAAAAAATGCAAACAAATACAAAAAAAAACAAAAAGGCAACTTACAAACAAACAAAAAAAGAAAATAACAAAAAGAATGAAGCCAAGGGTCGAGTTGCCTAGGGTATGCAGTCATCGAAAGGGTGGCAGGGGGGACAGTTGGGGCATCGGGATACTAACTGCAAAAAACTTGAAGCAAAATACTAGCAAAATTTTTGCTCCTGCTTTAAAAGACTTAACACATTTCCAATGATTGAATCAATAAACGGCGACATGTGCAAGTGTTTCAGGGTGTGAGTGTTAGGGTGTGTGTGTGTGTGTGTGAGTGTGTGTTGGTGTATGCGGTCGCTAACTGCTGCCAATTGCAGTACACAAAATGGCCGAGGAAGAAAGGAAAAGAGCCACGGCAGCGTTTTCTCTTCACTGGGGAATGCGTGTATTTGTTATTTTTGCATGCCTGCAATCGAAAAACTCGTTTTTGGGAACAGCAGCTGACACTCTGTAGCGCCCGTTTGTAGGCAACACAAAAAAAAAAATTTTTTTTCTGCTTTGGTGAATAGTCAACGACGAAACCATTTTTTATACCCTGTTAATATTCGACTATTGAGGATAATATTATCGGCTCGAACTCTGTCTATTGGAAATATTCAATAGGTCTGTTTGAAATGATTTACAAAAAAAAAATTAAAACGACTTAATAAAGGTAACTGTAATTACTAACTAGGACATTTATTAAATTAAATTTATCTTAAATTGATCCTAGCTACTACATAGTTTACTTCTAATTAAGCTACTAGTTTCAGTAATTCAGTTAGTAGTTAGTTTTCGGTTTTACTGTCATTTACAGAGTATCTTAAAAGTCGTCATTCCAAGTTAGAGTCAGTGAGTTCTTTTGGTATGTTTGGTATGTGCATTCTGTCGCATATTTGCACTGACCGAACGTAGTGGCGGCAAATGGCAAATGTTAAAAACTGCGCTTTTTAAGCCAAGTCAGACAATGCCAGCTGTCGCAGTTCGATAGTGGGCAAATGATTGGTAGTCCACTTAAAGTAGATAGACAGAGCAAGAAGAATTGATGTATGAAAGAAGCTATGACATTTCTTATTGTAGCTATTTGTCATCAGTTTTAATTTAGTGTTTCATATATTGTTTGCATGTGAAACAAAAATATTCCGTAACATTTTTGCAATTGTTCTTGTTTTGCTAGATGTCAAAGAGTTTAAGCCAAAAGCATAGAAAACAATTTTTCCAACTTTTCCACCAACACGAAACGAGTGCTGATCTGCGGTAAATCTCTTTTCCTCTTGCTATTCTCTTGGACTCTACATTTCACTCATCTCTCAATACTCTTTTTTTTTTTTTTTTTTTTTTTTGGACTGCCATAAAACAAACTTTTCCAAATTGCATAGCACTTTTGCAGCGAATGATAGAGTGAGATGAAAAGATGAATGGAGAGTGGGTGATGGGGATGAGAGGATACGTCAATAAGAACGCATAGAGAGCTAGTATCCAAGGCAACTTATAAATTTCTATATGCGCTCAAAAGGCCAAACGGCATGTGGGCCGGGGCATCCGAGAGTCCGGCAAGGAAAACTAAAGTGGAATGAGTGAGTGCACAAACATTCGTCTATCCCGGGATTCGAAGGCAAAGTCAGAGAACGAAGCGGAGATGCATCCCGGATATGCCATTGAAAATAGTTTAAAGTTGTACCAAAAAGGATATTGAACTAAGCCAGTTGCGCGCATCAGCTTAGCTACTTGTACATATATACAAAACATACATACAAATATAGTTTCGACTAAGTGTGTGTGTTTGTGTTTGTGTGTGTGCGGTGTAGGGGGTTGTCCTCACTTGATTTTCTATTTGCCTTAGAATCGCTGCTCGCTTGCCTTCTTATGGAAATCCGCATGATGATTGCATATCCTTCGCTGCATGAAAACGGAGACTCTGCTATATCCCTAATGCCGCCAAAGTTTGCGTTCATTTGGCTGCATTCGTTGGATGCCTCGAATTTTGCCATTTTTATCCACATACATGGATACATACATATGTATGGACCATTTTCTATATTTTTTCTCTTTTTCTCTCGCTCTCTCTTTCCCTGCTTTCAGCTGAGAAAACTTTTACTTGGGTTTTTCCTATTTTCCTTGTCGGCTGCGGTGGCAGCAACGGCGTCCTGCCAAAGTGTTTCTCTTGCATTTGAAGAGCTTTTTCTTAATGTCACTTATGCATAAGTTCCTATGAGTTTGGCCACACACACACACATACATACGTATAGTACCACCCGTAACCCATATCCACACGCCCAGATTCAGATTCAGCTTCAGGATGGGGAGGAATTTTACTTGCCTCCCTGTGTTTGCATGCGGATAAGTGCAACGAGGACTCAGGAGAGAACGACACATGCGTCCCCAGCATGTACGTGTGTGTGTGTGTGTGTTTGTATTTGAGACTAACTTGACGGCACATCCTCTGTAGGGATTTACAAGTGCTTAGTTCCATGTCGCAAAAAAACGCTTTAATATTATTATATTTTCTTTTCTATGCACTTGGCTGTGTTGGCTGCTTTTCTTGCTCTTTTCTCTGAGCCCGTTGCAGCAAGGGTGCAGCAAAATAGAATTAAAGTAAATTAAATTAAATATCTGTGAGCCACAGGATAAAACAGGACAGAGCCGAACAGAATAGAATTACACTGACTGGCAGTCGGACAGACAGGCAAAAGGCAATTCGGATCGACTACAATGCCTTTTTAAGGGCTTCTAGGCCCCCTTCACATAAATAAACCCAACACACAAAATAAAATGACAAAAATAACAAAAAAAAGAAAAGAATGGCAGAACGCCCACCCACGCCTTCTTGATGTATTACATGTGTTGGCATTATTTACTTAACTCTCTGCTCTATTTTGTCGCTCCGAAAAGTCAAATTCCACTTTTCGTGTCCCAGTGTCGCAGCTATTAGTGCAGCAGCAGCGAACCCATCTGAACACCAAAATAACAACAATGCCAGAGACAGACCATGAAAAAGAAGACATTAAGACACAGCATGCGTTACTTACACACACTCAGACACACACAAATACATAGGAAAAAAAAAACACACATCCAAATGGTCCAGGACAAGGCCATGCTAGACATTGGTGGGCGTAAAGAGAAAGAAATATAATGCCAACATAACATTTAATCCAAGAAATTCCATACTGTAGTCAGTAGAAAGGACAACGACGGCAAAAGCAACAACAACAACTACAAATTCTTCGCACAGTGTGCACTGTAAGCCAAAAAAATTAGATATATCTAATAATATATTTAACAGATAATCTAAGATTAAGTTTTTAATTAATCAGCAGAAAAAGATCTTAAGTTAAAGCGCCTGATTATCAGATATGTTTATTATGTTAATGCATTTAATTTTGATGAATTATATTATAAACAAGTTGTTGGCTACGTTTAAGAGTTTGTTCAAGTATATAACTTGAAATGTCTAAAAATATATTAAAGATTTAAAAACAGAAAACTATAACACATAGAGCAAAGAAATTTCTTAGATAATCAGTTTCATATATATAGACAGTAAAAACATTTGTCAAAGATAAAGTTAATTGGAATTCGCATTGGACTGCACTGAGTGATGATGATAATGTTGGGCTACTGGCTGGCTGCACCAGTTGCTAACAATTAGTGGGTGAAACTTTTCCTTTCACATGCCATCTGTTGAGTTTCCTTTTGTGTGCCCCAGTCCTTTCCCCGCCCCCCAAGGGCAGACATTTTCAAGCACAATTGCTCTCTGATTACTAAAGCCAGGGTGATCATTGCATAATCTCAGTAGCTATCCACAACTCGTACTAGTAATGTTTATTTCCACTGTGCTTATCTGGACATAGTCGGCAGCAGAAGTAGCAGCAGCACCAGCTAGAACCAGATCCCGACTGTGGAGCACTTAAATGGCATACGAGAAAATACATAGAAAGCGCACGAAACGGCGCATCACATACTTTTAGGAGCTGTGGCAGAGACACCATAAAAGCTGGAACTACGAATGTGAGCCAACGGAAGGAAGAAATAATCATAAAAATTATTTCAATGCAGACATGTGTGTATTTGTGTGTGTGTGTGTGTACCACAACTTGGGTGATCAGAATGCTGCAAATTTCTGTGCTGTCTGGCTGGCAGATACTGTCTATCTCTCTCTTTCCCCCTGGCACAAGGTTATTTTTATTAAATGAGCTGACTATAACCTTTTGAAGTTAAGTTTTTCATAATTTTGACCATTTTTTGAAACATTTTGATTTGTTTTTTTGTTTTGGTTTGGTGCAAATTATGTTCATTTACCAATTATTCTATTTTCTATTTTGTTACTTCTAATTTGGTTCAACACGAGGCCATGAATTGCAAAAGCCGCATTCATGTTGGCTAACACCGTTTGAAAATGGGCGGGAAGGGCGCTTCAATATGATTTATTTGGGCACGTGGATGCACCCGGGGCGACACCGGTCCTGGCCGACGCCATCATTAACATTTAATTATGCCATTTCCATTTCCGTAATGAAATGAACTTGTTAGCCAGGTCAGAACACACACAAAAAAAGGGAGGGACGAGCGAGTGGAAGCAGAAAAAGAGAACGAGCCTTTTGTTCTTTTATTCATTGGCAAGGCAAATTGTCATTGATTGTGTTGCTTAATCTGAAGGCAAATCGAGGCGATTCGTGTCGACTTGCTTCGAGCATTAAATCGAATTAACTTAAAGGTATTCCTTTTCTCCTCGTGGATGCGTTGTATCCTGCTCTCTCTCGCTTTATCTCTCTCTCTCTCTCTCTCTCTCTCTCTTGTCCTTGAGAAGTGGTCATTTGACATTTGTCGACAAAACGTTTACATTAAATGTTTTGCCATGTCCATTGCCTGTTTTGGCTTACTTCACATTCGCCTTCGTCCTGGCACTTCTCACTTACCACTCTCTATTTTCCTTTCTCCCCATTTGTATTTGTGTGAGCTTGTATTATTTTGCTTAGTTTTCTTTGGCCATTTCCACAATGTCTTTGTCGACATTCTTGAAATTTTGCACATTGTACACGATGGCAGCAGAGAAGAAGAAAGTGACATTGCCGGGCAAACATTTAGCGTTCAAGTTGAGACATTTGCGTTGACAATTTGTTTTTGTTTTCCCACACACACACTCACACACACATTTATGTACGTGTAAAGGGCTTCTTATTTATATATCAACTTTGATTTCTGTCAACTGTCCTAAATCCATTATTAATCAGCATTTTCAACCGAATTTGGTAAATACGTAAATTTTAAAATAAGCAACATTTCCCTTGCTTGGTCATCAGAAATCAGTCAATTTGCAATGCCTTTGCTTTTGGTTTTCGTTCTAGTCCGGGTTCGAGTCCGGGTTTGCTCTCTCTCTCTCTCTCTTTCTCTTAGAAAACTACACGCTCCATTAAACGGCAAACAAATGCCAAATTCAACCAATGTTTGTAAGCAAATTTTTTCTAATTTATTGCATCAAATTTTTGGGGGCTTTATTCGTTCTTTTCGTACATTCATTCGTTCGTTTGTGTATCCGTATATGTGTATATATATTTGCCGGCAAGCCACAAAAGCCAATGAAATTATTTCAATTTGTCATGACAATTTCTTTGAAATGCCACAGCTAAAAAATGTCATCCCCCTTTCCCTTCCACAACTCCTAATGGCAGAAAAGTCTGCCATCAAAGCGCTGAATTCAATTTGGCTTAAGCAGCAGCAGCACCACCACCACCATTGGCAGTGGCAGTGGCAGCCGCTTCCATTGGTAATTTCCCGGATTCGGATAGGTCTTTGTCGCCGTTTTATTTGCTTTGCTGTAATTTGCAATTTTCACCTTGCCGCAAAATAGACGAGGGAATATTGTAGGAAGGAAATCGTTGAGTGCGAGGCCATTATTAAAGACCTAAAAGCTGAATGCTGGATGTTGGCTGTTGAATGGCTGGATACAGGGAATAGAACCCCGAGAGTTGACAAATCAGCGATGCCTTCCAAATGACATTAAAGCCAGCTAGCGAGGCCGTAATGCTTGGCTGATGCCAGAGCGACGGAGCTGGAGCTGGAGCTGATGATAATGGATGGAGCCGTCGAGGCGTTTGCTCTTGGTCTTGTCTGGCAACATATTGGCAAGAGTTGACTCTTAATCGAAATCTTTGCACACATAAATAAATTATGTACGACTGCCTCCGTTTAAATGCGATCACAATTACCTTACAAGATTCAGATCTCGACCACAATGGGCCACTTGACTGCAAATGACCTAAATTAATATTGCACAAGCTGATGATTGGCGCCAACAATTGTATATACCCTCAAAATTGAATTACGAAGCAAATAAATCCAATGAGGGCAAGATTGAAATATTTTGATGGACATGGCAAGTGTAGAGCAGTTGAGAGTATACACTTGAGTCTGAGTCTTAGCAAATTAAAAGCAAGCTGTCCATCCAGACACAAGTGTATAAGTGTAAAAGAATCAAGTGAAAGAAAAAAAAACGGAGAACAAATTCTGAGAAAAAAATCGGAGGGCAAAACAATAAATCTTCAGCTGGCTGGCATCGATGATGCGTCTTTAAGCTGCTTAGCCGCGTTTGTGTCCGCCTTTGGGAGCCTTCGTTTGGCTTGTATTGCAATTTCCGCTGCGCCTTTACGAGAACAGGACGTATATTAGCCGCCCTTGTCTTGACGGATGGATGGACGGATGGTTGATGAAAGTGCCACAACGGAAGGATGGATAGCTGAGAAGCAGGGAAGAGGTCCAGTTGATCCAGCTTCAACTGGAGTGCAGCTTTGTTCGCGGATATAACAATATGATTGGATTATTATTATATTATTTATTGAAACGACCGAGAAGTTCAAGTGTTTGGTCTCAGAGGGATAAGAAAAATGGTGCCACTTCTTGGTTAGCACTGCTGACCCATGCTGGCATGGCCAAATGTCAGCCAGACATGCAACCCAACGAGTTTAGTTGGATGGAATCCACCGCAAAGCGTCGTAATTGACGCCGTTATCTCGTTCTCGAACTCGTTTTCGCTCTTGTTCTGGTTTCTAGTCTGCCGTTTGGCCAATTAAAGTTAGTTTGCAAAGTAATTAAGGCGATTATGTGGCGCTCAAGTATCAATAAGCGCCAATTATCCAAGTACCTTGTATCGATTGTTTTCCCTTTTCCTTTTTTTTTTTTTGTAAGCCTTTTTGGTTTTCGCTTGAAATAATTTAGTTAGATCATGGTTTAAGAACCCTAGAGATATTAAGTGATTGGTTTTTAGAACCTTTTAAATGCCAGAGGTAATCAGTTAAATGGTCTAAGAAAAATGAATGAAATAAGTGGCAGGTAATCAAAAAATAAATGTAATAGGAACATGGATTGTATTCACTTTGTCCTGCATATAAAGGCGAAGCGTTTTATTCAAATTTTGTTACCAAGTCTAAATGGGAGCTCAAAAAGGACTCTGGCAAACAGTGCCGCAAGGACAACAGCAAGAACTAGGAGCTTGGAGTATATTGGTTGAAGCATTGCGTCAATCAAGCAACTTTTGCCTTTTGCTAATGAACTTCTATGCGCATCTACTAATTTGAAAGTCACTCAGCTTAATCCATAAAACAACCACGCCCTTCAGGCCCCTTCCACACTCACACACACACACTTACGAAAAGAACTGGCAAAACTCTCTTACACACTCACATACATATGTACACTAACTAATGCCGAGTCGAAGTCAAAGTCTGTCTCTCTTTCAGTGTCAGAAAGTCAAATTTTAATCTGTGATGTTGCAAAACTTGATGAAGAAAGTTCAGTTTTGTGGAAATATTTTGTGAGCCACATGCTGGAGATGGATGCAGAACTCCAGTCGAGTCGTCATTCGTCCCTCTGGATACATGCACTTTGCAGGCCGTAGCTCATTCAGAGTCCCAAGTCCTGATCCCTCTCCTCCCATCCGACAGCTTTTACTGAGCATTTCTTTGCGTCATTGCTAAAAGTTACGCGCTTTTTGGTGTTTTTTTTTTCCATCTCTTCTTCCCTTCTTCTTACTGCCTCACTTGTTCGAAATATAAATCTTCTACTTTAGTGCAGGAGTTTAAGAATGAAGGGTGTGGTGTCCGAAAAAGAGTGGGTTATGGGTGCTAAAAAGCATTTGTTATCGCCGCAGCAACATAAATTCACTTTTGTAATTATTTCTGGTATTAGTAGCTGAGGTAACAAGAAGAGAAAAGTCAGCCAGCTCCATCATGACCCCAAAAAGCTGCATCGACTACAAACGAATGGACGTGGACGCTGGCTAGATTATTTGTTAAAAAGAAAGGAGGAGAGCTGTGTGGCTTCTTAGCAGCCAACTGTGTTTAAAACCTACATACACACACACACAGTCACTCAACCACCCATACTCACACACACACACAGCAACAACAACTTTAAAATTGAATCAATCATTCTCACTTTGATGCACATCAGCAACAGAAGCTGCCGTCGCCTCGACTGCAGTTTTAGCCAAAGAAAATTGCTCACAGTATGGTCTGAGGAGTCAAGCGGGTAGGAGTGACGGATGAGGGTGACAGAGGGTAGACGGCTGCTCCTGCTGCCGCTGCGTGGCAGCATAAGCTGTAACTATAAACAAGCAGCTTATGTGTGTTTCAGTCGTTCGTTTTCTGCTTTTTGCACTGGGTGTTAATTTTTGTTGGTTCATGAAGTCGTTCGCTGCTGCTGCTGCTGCTGCTGCCCCGCTCAAACACTTCTCAACTGCTCGGCTCGACTGTGCACAGTTCTAACGAGCAAAAACTAATAAATCCCCACGAAAATGGCTGCGGAAACGGAAGCCTTGTGTTGTACTCTGTTCACAAAACCATTCCGTGCCCCAGTCCCAGCTCTCAAGTCCCATTCCCCGAAAAACCGAAACCCAATCTGGAGCTCCCTTCTTTCTCCGTTTGTCTGTCTTTTCGTCTCTTCGTCTGTCGGTTTGTCCATGTCTGTGATGTGTTTTCTTGCTTAATTCTTATTATTATCCTTGCCATTATTGTTGTTCCTGGCGTCTTTTACAGATTTCTTTGCAGTGTTTCTTTTCGGCGCTTCTTTTCACTCATTCATTCTTTCATCCGTTCATCCGTTCATTCTTTAACACTAGCTCTCTATGGGTCTCATTCTATCACATTGTCGCTTTGTTGCTTGTTCACGTTCGTGTTGCTTATCGTTTGCTTGTATTATTATTGCCACAACCATTGTTCATTGTTGTTGTTGCTGCCATGCAATAGTTCATTTTAATCTAGAAACAGGATAATACCAAAAGGATTTCGTAATTTTGCCTCAACCGAAACGTTGCCTGCCTGTCCATCCTGCCTTTCTTCCTTTGCCATGTCTTGCCTTATTCTTTTACTTATTCCTTTTTTTTTAAGTTTGTGTGTGTGTGTGTGCTGCACGGCCGCATGTCTTTGTCCCCCATTATCAGTCAGTCCTATATCTTTCTCTATATAGTCCTGTTGTCGCTTGTGTTGTCGTTGATTGTCTAAAGTTTACACTGAACTCAAGTCATTATAAAATTTAGATAAAACTTTTGCCGTCTCTTACAAAACATTTTTATTATTTTTATGAAAAATGCGTTAAAGGGCGATTAATTCGCCCCGACAAGGTCGTATAATTTCCAAGGAAAATAAATTTAACTTTATTCTCACTTCGAGTCTAATAAAAGAAACATATAAACTAAATCTAATGTTTTCAATGAATAAGAAAAAGAATCATAACATTTATTTAGTAAAGAGTATGATAAAAGTTTTTTTTTCTTTGATTAGATACAAAACGAAGAAATTCACAAAAATCATTGCCTACTTTTTTGGGTCAATTTGGATACTTTAACCGAGTCGTCTTTCTTAAAAATAAATTATTTAAATATCAAAATATTACAAAAATATGAGTGCTCTGGCAAATGTACCGAGTATTTTTGAAATTTCAATGAGTTATTTTGACTTATCAATATTCTTATATGTGCAATAGCTAGGCAAAGAAATATTGTTTACCACTGAAATGTTAAAAACAAAAATGCGTTTAAACTTTAAACCAGAAGGCATTAAACTAAATCAGTTCAACAGTTGCTTTGTAAATTCTTTTAAATTGTTAACATTTGCCCAAGCAAAATAACAGTTAATTGAAAGACACAAATTAATTGCAATTACCAACGTTAACTGTACTACTTCAAAGTCAATGGCCCTTGAGAGCGGTTTATGTTAAAATTTGTATGTTGAGTTTTCATTTAGATTAAGAAAAATATTTTTCCTGCTACTCGGGCGGCGGTTTTGAAACTTTTTAAACAGTTTGTCACATAAATTAATTGCGTGAAGTGAAAAACTATTGCCACTAAAAGTGATAGCAGTAACTTTTCAGTCACGTCTGGCACATGGAACATGGCAATTGCAATGAGCTTAAACACCCTCCCCCCACCACTCATCAGAAGCTCTCTAATGTTCCCCTCTATCACAGTTTTCTCTGAATCCCTGTGTCAGATGGAAATGCTTCGTGCTTCAAGCTGCAGATTAGAAAGATATTGTTGCACTGAAAGGAAATGCTGTACATGGTGGTGAGTTTAGCATAGAGTAACTACCATGGTAAAGGCGATAATGTAGGAGACAAATATTTGTGTGTGAAAGAAACGAATTAAATCCATTTACAAATTAAACCAAGTTGGTAGAACTACGACATCTCAGGTCAGATAAAAGTAAACGTGCTCACCAGAGAAATAGAAATGTATTGCTATCAATCAACTTCATTTCTTGGATTAATTAAAGGAATTGCGCATGCAAAAACTCTCACGTAAATCTAAAATATTCAGCTTTTGCTCTCAATTACACATCAACGCGTTGAGGCTTTTGATTGGGCCAATTCCTCGTACTCCTTCTAAAAACATATTTCATTTCGGACAAACTGTAAGTCAAACTTTATGATTTTACCCCTTTCGAGGCAAAGGAAGCTAGCGACTGTCAAATGCTCTTACATTTTTAAACGAATAGATGTTTGAAAAGGTAAGCAGTTGACACCAATCTTAATTTACATAATGGGAGAGTATTTGCGGAATCGAGGATACTACATAAAAACCGCACAAACTTTCTACGTTAATGCCAAAAAAAATTCACAATCAAACTAATTAGAAATAATTTTTTCTCTTGCTTTTTTTTAGTTGTCGCTCTTTCAAATAAAAAGGCATTGCAAAACCAAATCCGAATCGAAATATGTATATAGAGAGTTTTAGTGGGTACTTTGATTTGTCTACAACTAGTTCGAGGGTCTCTCCTTCTCGTCGCGCATTCTCAATCCCTGCACGGTGCTTGAATTAAAAAAAAGTTTTGAGTGCTGAATACATTCAAAACTATGCGAGGTCCATTGAATGCGCTTCCTTGGTAAAATGCAAACGGATTCCAGACCAAATGTCTGACCGAGGAGGGGAATGTGGGATGATCGTTACGACTATCCGTTGGCCAATGACATTGACGAAAGTTAGAAAACAGTTGAAAATTCTATATATATTTAAAAGTTTAGCATTGCATGTGTGTGTGTGTGTTAGGGTGTATGTTTGTGCCTCCGCCAAAAACAACAACAACAACAATCTAATTGTGCACGAAATGAATTGATGTCGTTGCCAAGCGCCGCTCAGCGCAAATGAATGGATGAGCATTCTGTGGGCTCATAGAAAACAGTCGGTAGAAACCGGCGAATGGCAGTGGCCTGTTTGGGGCATCCTCTCGAGTGTTTTATTAAGCGCATGTATCCAATTTCGCAGCGGGACTCAAGTGGCCGAGAAGGACGACAACGACGACTACGTTGTCGACGGACCCAACTAATTTATGGCGTTCCATTAAAACTTGAGTTCAATTGCCAAAAATTTCATAAAATTTTTTTTCTTTATATAAAAACAGAGTAAGGGAAAGAGAGAGAGAGAGAGAGAGAGAGCTAAAAAAAACATCATAAGAGATGCGCAATCAAGTTTATTACAATAAACAGCAGCAAAATAGAGGACAAGCGAAATGAAGAAAGACACAGAAAGCGAGAGAGAGAGAGAGAGGACAATGTGGAACTCGTCCTTGTCGCCTTGCTGGCGTCATGGCAACCAAGGGCCCGGGTCTATCCTTAAGCCTTTGCTGCACTTCTTCCGACGCCCCATGCCCCATGTCCACGCCCCAAGCCAAAGCCAAAGCCCATTCCCACTTCCTACGCCTTCCCCATCCTCCTGGCAGTAAACAGCTTTTGGATGGCAGCTCGCTGTGCAGTTCATTTGAGGCAAAATGAAATAAATTTAAATATATTTTTAGTGCATTTCGCATAAAACAAAAAGATGCCTTCTTCTTGCTTCTTGCTGGTCCTGCTCCTTACTCTTCGGGGCATGGTAGAGCAGGGGGTTTGGTGGCCCTTCGGCGTCCGTTCTTATTTTCCGGCCGTTTTGCCGTTTCAGCTTTTGCGCCGCCTTTTTTTTATTGTTGTAGTTTTTGCGTCTCCGCTCTGTTTGCTTATTTACTTTTGCGCTTTATTATTCTCCATTAACTTGACAAAATGAGCAAAGGGAATGGGGTGCGGGTCTTGGCAGGAGGTGTGCCGGATTGGCCAAGCCAGCGGTATAAAATTAAGAATACAAAAAAGAAAAAAAAACAATCAAAACCAAATAATACAGGGCAAGGCAAAAGTTTTATTTAATGCACGGCAAGATTTTCACTTAAAGGATAAATTCCAAGTAAGCCCACACCAATGGAAATGTCACACAAAAAAGGTTCCACCTGGCATAAATTTTCATATTTTCATGTCAATGCGGCTATCCACTCCCACACCTCTCTAAGCCCCCATTGCCTTTGCATTGTGAATGCTGCTGGATTTTCTTATACTTTAGCTAATCTTTTCATTAACCTCGTTTTTGTCAATTTCGAAAAGTTGCCGCAATTCTTTTGTGAAACCCAGAAGAGACAAAGTGAGGAAATTGTAATTTATGTTGCGTGTGTACTGAATAAGTCTGAGTGTCCTCTGTGCTGTGTGTGTGTGTGTGTGTGTGTGTTAGATAGGCATGTCCTTGTTGTTGTCGAAATTGTTGCGAATGTTTAGCGCCTTAAATGAGTTTCTGCTCTGTTTGTGTTTTGTTAATTTTGACATTGTTTCCTTCTTGTTGCTGGTATTTTGGCTTTTATTGCGAAACATAAGCTCATGCAGATCAAGCTATATGGTAAAACGAGAGCAGCATTTCCATTTTCACATATACACACACACACACAAACACCACATACATTCACACAGAAGGATGTACAATCCCTACAAAGACTCGCTTTTTGCATTCGGCTCTCTCGTCTTAGTCCAATTCCCAATTCAAGGACCTTTCACACACGTACCTATGCATACCTGGGCACAGGCAAGTATGTTGGCAGGTAGGTTCAAGTGTGGCCAACATTTCAGGTTTTAATTAGCCGCCGGCTAGTTAACTTATCCTCCATTTTGCTATACCCAACCACATTTGCTTCTTCTCACCACTTTTTGTTGATGCCCTCTGCCAACAATTTGAGCACGCCTCGCATGTTATTTTGCCTGCATGCATCCAATTAAGAGGTTTGCCCTGACTGAACTAACCCCCCCTCTTCTCTCTCTCTCTCACTCTGCGACTTGTGCCGCATCACAATTTTTTTCCTTACTGCATGTTAAGTGAAAAATACTCAGTGCTATTTTACTTATTTAGTACGTAACTACAATTTACGCCATGCATCTGCATATAAAATGCATTTTTTTTCACTGGTTGTTTTAGGGTGTAGTACGAAGGGGCGGCACGCCCATTTTTTGCACACACACACTCAGCTATATTATTTATATCTCTGTCTCTTTTGCGCTATAAGTGTGTGTGTGTGTATTTCTATGTGTGTTTGTGCACTGGCCCCTCTCAACTTGATTTTTTTATGTACTCGCTAGTATTTGCCTTGCCAAAAAAAAAGAGGGGAGAATACAAAAAAAAAAAAAACGAAAAAAAGAATGCAAAAGAAACCGAAGAAGGGAAAATGCAAATAGCATAAAATACAATGCCGAGAAGCCTCCCCAAGCTCAGCTCCAGTCGTTCTTCCCCGCTATCCCACTCTCCGCCACCCTCTCTCTTTGACTCTCTATATCTCTCTTGTTCGCTTTTTCACTTAGCTTCTCCGTGCGGATTTTCGTTTTATTTTAAATGCATATTCAAAATGCACAAACACTTGCACATACCGTTGCATACTTTTTGGGGCAAGGACTGCTCTTCCTTAGCATTTGATTAATGAGTGCAAAACACTTTGGCAGTTCATTTTTGGCAACTATAAACGGCAATTGCGCATACGCAACGTTGGCAGGTAACAAACGACCAATCCCCCCTACCCAAACACACGCCTACTCCCTCTGAAAAAACAGAAGAATTACAGAAATAAAACTGCATAAATATTAAGATTTCAGTATTAAAGATAGCATTCAATAGGCTTCCCGAATAGCAGCACCACAGACAGACAGAAATTCAATTGTACACACACACAGAGATACATAAGAAAGTCAGAAATGTCGTCGCATAAACACAAAACAAAATAGGGAGAAAAAAAAAGCGTTACACATACATTGTTGAGGGGTAGAGGCTGTGTCTTAAGACCCAGTCGAATCGAATTGAGTCGAGGCAAGGCGCCTGTGACTATATATATGTACATATATGTATGTACATACATATGTATCGAAGGGAGTCTTCTTCCAAACGAGGAAGCCCCACATCAATTCAGGGATTAAGGACACTGATTTGATTTACTTTTTATTACCATTAAGCGTAACTTGGCCAAATGCTGTGAACTGTGAACTCAAAAATGGAGAAGTGCAGCAAATTTAAAAAAAAAGGGAAAAATCATTCACATAAAAAAAAAATAGAATATAGAGAAGCAGTGAAATTTAAAGCTAACAATGCGGCAGTACATCATCCCTCTATTTCTCTCTGCCTTTTTCTGTTTGCCCCCCCCTCTTGCTGTCATTAGCTGCGCACCATTAGCGCCGGCGACAGTCCGTCCCTACCCCGTACCTACCCCCCAACCAACCAACACCCTCTTAGCCACTCACAAGCATCGTAATACGCTGCGGCCCAAAATCGTGGCTCGTTATTATGGCTGATAACATTTTTACGATGCCGACAATGACATGACATGATTTTTTTGCGCGCTCAGTCTCTCTCTCTCTCTCTCTCTCTTTATCTCTCTTTCTCCCTCTATCTCATTGTAACGCTCTTGCTGATGTTTGCTGTCAGGGAACAAAACGATTTTTTATGCCGCCCAAAATGACGCAGTTTTATTGCTCCTCGGCCGATGGACCCGGATTTTTTTTTTCTCCTTGTTTCTCTCATGCGTTGAGATTTTCATTTTTAAAGCATTAAAAATGGCTCATAAATTTATTGTTAAAGTAACCAAAGACTCTTCCTTAAAATATGTCGCCAGGCTCCATGTTTGATGGGTCAGCGATATCTTGGAGCTTGGCGTTTAGTTCTGCTTACAACTTCAATTGGAAAGCATATTTTTATGATACTTATTTGTGGTTGGCTAACATAGTTTACGACAAGGGCGTTCTATCATCATTATAAAAACAAGAAGACTGTTTTTTCTGTGTTTCTTAAGAGTTTATTTACATGGTTAATGGGGAATGTTTTAATCACATTGATTCAACAAGAATAACCTTTGCCTAAATAGAGGCTTATGCATAAATTAGCTACGCATTTTGTGGCAGCAACAATTACAATAAAAACAAATATAGTCCAAGCTAAAAGTAACATGTGTATTAAATATTATGTAATTAATTGGCATTAAAAGCCAAACACAACAATAAAAGTAACAACAACAATGGCAACAGCAGAAAAAAGAAAAAAAAATACTTCATATCGAACTACAATATTGAATATGCCATGCGCGTTGCCAACTCCTATCTCCTCTCCTCTCTTAGGTTCTCCTATCTGCCCACACAGCTTATGTTTTATTAATGAATGGGCGTGAATGTGTGTGTCTCTGTGTGTAAGTGTGTATGTATATATGTTCTATGTGTGCTTGCATAATTAATAATAAAACTAGGCTTTGCTGCCATTATTTTAATTATATACACTCTCATAAAGTAAAAAGTAAGCATAACAAAATCAAATAAATAAAATAATAAAACCCAACTCGAATAATAGAATCCCAATACCTACTACTGATGTGTTGCTGATGTGTGGCGTGACATAACGATTCCATTAGTAAAAACTTAATATCCCATACACCTGATGCTTCTTGTGACATAAAAACACAGCCAACTTATTTCAGTATATTCAGAAAT
Organism: Drosophila insularis; assembly: GCA_018903935.1. NCBI lineage: Eukaryota > Metazoa > Arthropoda > Insecta > Diptera > Drosophilidae > Drosophila > Drosophila insularis. Next base: position 8,494,955 of record JAEIFP010002295.1, read on the forward strand.
CAAAAAGCCAATACTTAAGGAACATTTAATATAAGAATAAGGGCAGTTAGATTCCTTTTTTGTAAGGCTATGAAACTGCATATGTCTTAGTTTTGTATCCCACCCCAATAAACACTTGAGGACAGGTTCGTTACTGTCACAACGTAATTACAACAATGCCCCTAAGCCTCTGGCAAACAATTGGTAATAGGAATAGATTCTACCACATATCCACACACCTATACACCTATACACTCAAAAACAAAGACACACAATGGAGCGCAGTTAATGAAATTCAATTTCAATATTGAGGTTTGCATTTCCAATGCACACATTATTTGGTAACCAATGCAAATACATATCTAACTATCTATAACTAACTTGACTTAGACCACCTTACATTAATTTGAAATTACTTAAATAGTTATTTAATATAAGCATCAAACATTGTTGGTCTGTCGATAAGTGGGTGTGACGTGTGTGTGTGTGTGTGGTTCAACTTTGGTCAAAATGTCACGTACTCATCAATGATGTCTTCAATCAAATGCCAATGACAGGCCCTCCACCATGTACTAGTTCCTTGTAATTGCCAAAATGAACCACAAAAACTAGCACAAAACGCACACAAATGCGTCCTCGAATCGAATTCGAGTCTGACTTTGAGCCACTTAATATTGTATTTGCATCCCGCAACGGTCATCATCGACAGTTCCTTTTGCATGTCGGTCATGGTATCCAAGACCAAGTGACCAAACCTACTCTTGCAGTCAGTCATTATTATAATTTCTGTATTTGGACAATTGTCGTGGTTGTGGCCATTCGGCTTTACTGTGGCGTACATTGGTCACAAATTGCAATTGCCAACGATTATTGAATTAAGTTAAACAACGTTTCTGGTGGCTACCACCCGAGCTCCAACATCTAATCACCAGGCTGTCAAACGCCAGTTCGCCTGTTTTGCCTGCTCCCCAATTCAACGTCGTCATCGTCGTCGTCGTCTGTTCATTTGACTGTATATTCCCTCTGTAAAGGACTACGTCGCCGGCTCATTGCAGTTAAACTTCCGCTGCACTTGGCTATCAAAGTCTGTCTGGTTGTCTGATTGACTTCCGTTGTCTACGTTTGTCAGCTTGGTCATTTTGGTTTTGACTCTAACCACACAGAACTGAAGAAACACTCACACACACACACAGCCACTGAGCTTGATAGAGACACACCATCAGCTAGATAGGGACAGCAAGGCCCAGCAGGAGAATGGATGAGAGGGAAACAGCGTTGCACAGTTGGTTGCCTTTCCGCACTTATTTGCAGTTTAAGTGAATTGTTTGCTTGCGTTTTAACGCAAATGCAATTATTCACTGCCAGCGCCACAATCGACGCCAATGATTTTGGTTTTCTCATGCAAAATGCAAAAGGAAATCTCCCCAAATGTTTGTTAATTCGATATGGTTAAATTATGTTGTTTCCGTAATTATTTCTTCTCTTCAAAAATTAAAACGACATATTCAAATGGTGTATAAATTTTGTCTATACATTTGGGAGAATACTATAAAAAGCAAACTTTAAACTTAAATATATTTGTCATCAATATTAAACAATTTACTCAATGGTTCAATTAAGAAAGTCAAAAATGGACAGCTTTCAATTGGCAGTAAGTAAGTTAGATAGAATCATTCGATCAAGAGTTGATTGCTAAAGTTGGGATCAACTAAATGAACACCATGACTGGCAAAGGAATACCTACTTTGATTAGATAAATAGTTGCTGATTAAAGCAAAAGTTGATTAAAGCCGATGCTAAAGAACATGATTTATTTTGTAATGATCTCTACAAGTGTATAAAAATTGCATACCTGTAAAGTAAATTTGTCATTTAAATTATATTATATTTTATAATCTTAATATCTGCTACCAATATCGATTGAGTAGATCTAAGACGATCTCACTTAAAAAAGGTCCCAGCATTTGCACATAAATTCATTGAAATAATTGTATCTCATCACCAATAAGATATGCAATTAAATGCCATTTTGTATTCCCCACTGTTGTTAGAGTCTAATGGAATTGGAAAATATGCAAAAAAGTATTTGCGGTGCGTGGAGAGAGGAGAAGATAACGGAGGGGGGAAACTTTGAAACACTCGCAGCCACTTCTAATTAAATGCGAATCCGAATATGCCAACAATCAAGTGGGCGAGGCCTAGGGCACGTTAGAGTACCCAGACAGAATGAACGAGCGAAGCTAATAATTAGACAGCAGCGACGTCGCCGTCGACGTCGTTGTCTGTTACTGCCTCCAACCAAATGGGGAGTCTGTCTCCGCCCTCTTTCACCTCTCTCCACATACACACACACACACACACACGCACACTTACTAATAATACAGAGCAGACGTATGAATTGTAAATTTAATTTAATCAGATCTAAGTGCAACAACTGCTCTAACGAGTGTGTGTGGGTGTGCGTACATACATAACGTATACGCCACGTTGCCCCAGCAAATATTGATATTATAGTAGACTGTAGTTATGGGGTTGGAAGAAATGCCATGGCTTAGTAGGTTTCACTAGGCAGGCACAAAACGGACTTTCGCTTTGCCGGCGCACGGCAATAATTGTTAACAATTTATGAAAATGTCTATTGGCAAAGTGTGTGCATAATTGTTGCTGTTGTTTTAACAACACACACACACGTTGAGATACTATATGTCGGTTTGTATGTTCGCTCTTAATTATATCGAGCTACTGGAGCGCAATGAGAGAAACCATTGAAAAGGAGCAGACGGTGGCCACCAAGCATTGCCACAGGCAGCGACAAACTAGATATGTTGTCGTAGACAAAGCTAGCATCCAACGAGGCGTGTAAATTGATGTTGTCGTGTTGTTGCAACAATTTCTAGTCAATGAAGTAGCCTAGTTCGAGACTCCTCCTTTCGCTTAAATATCTATGTTTCATTCTCTTTAATAGGTTAACTTTAAAAATTATTCAAAATAACCTGTAAAATAAGATTATAATATTCTTATAGCATTCTTACTTGAACATATTTCTAGGTATTTTCTTGGGTTATTGTTTGATTTCCTAGCAGACCCACCCAACTTATTGCTTATCAATCAACACGAATTGTAGACATACAAAAAAGCCCGCCCCCACATCTCCGCCATAAAAGGATAGGGGAAAATGTGACAAAATGAAGGGACCAATAGTTGAGGGCAGGCATCACCAGCTGCTGACTGAGAAAATATGAATGTTTATGAATAAAAAATGAGTGCCCATTCCCTTTCCCTCACCCTTTTGTCTGTCACACTCTGCCTTATTCGCCCTTTTGCCAATTTGAGCTAATGCCCAAAGTTAAGACCGGCAAACGCTTTGTTGAGCAATCGCATTGATGACCCAAAGGTTGACTTTTTTGCATCAATATTGTGTGTCAGTGTGTGAGTTTGACCTTTTTTTCTACATCTTTTTCGAGTGGCCTAGAAAAGGGGCAGTTGTGTTTGCTTCAATATTCTACCTTGAGTGGGCTTATTTTAAATTCAATATACATATGTACATATATATGTATATACATTTATGCCATGTATATATTTGTATTTTTTATGCAGCATAAGCACCTAATTACCAATTGTATAAAAGGACACTCAAAATAGATGCAATTCAATCAATTGAAATGAAAGCCACTCCATTATTTTACCTCTTTTTCGCTTTGTCCTTTAAATAAAACAATTTATTATTGAACTGTGATCGATATTTGAGAAAAAGCAACCAATTTTTATACAATTTCATATTTTTTGGCACGTGTCAAAGTCGCCTTGCAGATGGTTATGAAATTTTTATTGTGTTCGCTTTTGGCTTTTAATATGCAAATCGAAAAGTTTTGCAATAAAATTACATTAAAGTACAATTTGTCTAAAAGGCAGCAGCTTCAGTCGATCCAAGTGAATCAATCAACTGCGGAAATTATGCTAAATAACAGCTGAAAATAAAAAGTTTCTCCTCGTTCCACCAGAAACGATATGAGCAAGTTGAGTATGTTCAATTGAAATGGGATGGGCGGCGAGTGTGCGAGCAATATATCATTGAGTGACCACAAATGGGACTCGGAAAGTAAAATGGACGGCCGGAAAGATGCGTAGAAGTCACTTTAGTTAAAATACACTGTATTAGTGTGTGTGTGTGTGTGTGTGTGTGTGTGTGTGACAGTATAGTATACATCAATGTCAAGAAGAGGTAGAAGAGAGAGAAAGAGAAAGGAAGACTAGCTGGCAACCAGGGAGACCAGGCCGGCAGCTCATGCTAATTATTTTACATTAAATTAAATAATGATACACTTGGCAGAAGCGACACGAAAGGAGTGCCCTGAAACCTGAAACAGAGGAAGAAGAAGCAGAAAAAAGAAGGTAGTAAAGCCAGCGCCTGTCGTCAGTCCCACAGCCATCCTTGTCAGCCTTGTGCCGAGAATGGGGAGTGTGTTGGTGCTTTGCCATGCCGTCTTGTCCTTGCAAATGCTAAGAAAATCATTGGGGCACGTGACGCAATTTGCATAAATTTCGAGCGGCCTCGTCATCATTGCCGCTGCTAACTTTGGAATGGAAGAGGCAAGCGCGTAATTTCAATTGCGGTTAAACAGCAGCCAAGTAGAAAAGTAGCAAAGTGGCTACTGAGGTCGTCGTACCCGATCTCTCACCTACTCTCTCTTTCTCTATCATTGATTTTCTTGTTGGTTAAAGTTAGGGTTCGCATATTATTGAAAACGAAGCTCCATCATCTATGGCAACGACTTTGAGACTGTCATTTAATAGTCTTTGAATATAGTCTATGAATTTATTGATAAATTATTGAAAGTGGTCACCGTTTGCTGGTAATGCTGCTGACGCCTGTTGCCCGTTGCCCGTTGGCCAGGTGGCTGTTTCTTTCCCCCCTTTTTTGCTTTGGGTAGGGGTCAAAAAGTTATTATAGGACAGACAACAGTCTGTCCTAAGCAAACATTTGTGGCAACTGTGTGGGAAATGTGTGTATATATTCGTATATACAAATTGTAGGCATATATCTAGTTATTTTTCTTCTTTCTTATTTACTGTTAGATTTCTAATGAGTTTTCGGGGCGTTCTACCCCGCTGTGCCCCCTTCCCCATACAGCTATGGCTGCTGTCAGTGTTTGGCCGCAGATAACGAAAAGCGCTTGAAGTGTTTACTTGCGACAAATTGATGTGTTTGTATTAGCACAAAATAATAAATTAAGTTTTTTTGCTTCTATAGAAAATTTCTTTTTGTTATTGTTGTAGTTTATTTTTATTGCGCGCTACTAGGAAAATATTCATTGTTCTCCTCCACTTAATGGGTTAGATATGATTAACACTATATTTAGCACTAGCTAACCTATGAACTTTTAAAATTATTTATGACTTTACTTTTTTTTACTTTCAGGTAAGACGAATAAACCTTAATGCATGCGCTTATAATGGTAAGACGGTTTAGAATTCCTAAAATATAGCCTATGCTTGTTGAAACAGAGCTTAAATCAGATAGGCAACTCTAAATATAATTTACAAGTTCTTAGAAACGACACCTAAAAGTGTAAAATTAATAGAAACTCTGAGAATTTAGAGGAGGGGGCGCATGTGATAACAATCAGACAGAGACCTTGGATTAATGAGCAGACTAAAAAGCTGGGAAAAAGAGCAGTTTATTTTATATAAGTTATTTTGTGTGCTGAAATAAAGGATTACAGATTGCATCCTGTTAATCTTCTAGCAATGTCCATTGCTTTCATATTTGTATTTAAATCCATATTTTGCCTTGGAATGTGAGCCGAGGTTGTTCCAATATTTTCAAAAAAATAAACACAGACGCTTATACATACTTATATATATATACATATACACACCGAGCAATATGCGGCAACTAAACGTTTTCGTGCACGCGAAAGACCTAGCTAAACCATGCCCTTAAGCCCCCTTCCCAATTTTTCATTCTATCCGGACCTGGTTTTGCATTCACTATGCATTTGCAGTTGCTCTTCTATACTGTGTTGCTTACGTTTTTCCTTTCTCGTCCCCTTCATTGCCCTTTTTCGCTTTGTCTCCTTATTTTTTTTCTAACATTAATGTGGCCACAAATTGAAAAGAAAGCATGCGAGAAAGAACCAAAATCAAAAGTTGCCTACGGTCGTTCCAAGGGAAACCCAACCAGAAAAAAACGTCCTGAACGGAGCGCACCTGAACTCAATAAAAGCTTCATTTTAGTTTGTTCAAGCAGCAGAAAAGTAGCAAAAATAAAAGAGTAAAAAAAAAACAACAACAAAAAGAGAAAACGAAAAGTAAATTATTTAAGAAAAATATGTTTTACATAAAAATAGAGCTAAGAATGGACGGTAAAAATGGTAACAGAGCAGAGGAAAAGTCGGCGGCTTCCAAGATGCAGAGGGTAAACTAAAACAAATGGCATGCAGTTGGAGCGTTGAAAATTGCTAAAGTAAACAGGCCAGAAGATGGCGAGAGAGGGGGGCGGGAGAGAGTCCTCAACCCCACCATCTGAGTTCAACCGCAGCTGCTGCTGCTTTTGCTGCCCAAGAACAAAAAAAAAAGAAGAAGAAGAAAGAAAGCATGAAATCCGCGTTAAGGCGGGTTGGCGAACAGTTGCATGAAGTTGTAAAAGTATTATGAAATTTTAAATAATAACTGCATTTACATAGTCAGAGTTGAAGGAGCAGCATGCCTGCACGCAGCACTGTAAAACCAGGGAGTCGAAGGGGGAGGAGGCAGTGGGCTGGGGACAGGGGGTGGTGCAGATGGGGAACGGGCAAGTAAATAAATTGCAAATAAGGTAGATCCTTAGGGTTTTGACTTGTTTTTGCCTTTGGATTTATTCTTCCACTGTGTTCTGCAGGTTTTAATAAAGTAAAAAACAAAAATGACGATGAAAATATTCGTAAAAAGATATGACGACTATAAAAAAAATCGTCAGGCTGTAAAAGGGCAGCAACAAACAACAAAAAGGACCAAAGGAATTCCCTTAAATTGATGAAACACTGTTTACAAATCGATTGCCTTAAGATTCTCTCGGATGACGATAGATTTCATTAAAAAGCTGTCATAAAAACTGAAAAGATCAAACATATTTGCAAGATTTAAAGAGATAGAAACTACAAATTATAGCTACCACCTTTAACTTACATTGATTGCCCTAATGCCAGTGGGAAAATAAGCAAAAACTTTGCAACTAATTGAAATTATTCGTGCAATATAATGAAATGCTAATATAGTGAAAGTTTTTAGATTTCTGCTTGTCTATTCTGTCACTAACCCGCCAACAGAAAACAGAAATAAAAAAAAAAAACCAAATATGGTGATCTAAATCTGTTGTGTTCATGCATTCCAAATGGGGAACATTCCCATCGTAATGGCTGACATTTGGCTATGTTCTGCCGTCGACTTTGGGCACATTTTGTTTTTGTCGCTGAATAAATTTCATATTTTGACATGTGTAAGCATTGTAGCGGCAACAACAACTGAAGTGTTGCTGCCGGGAGGCAACCAAAAATGAGCACAAATAAATTTACATACTTACATCCTCGTACATACATACATACATACATGCATTTTGGTTAAACTGTCAGACCACAAATCAGAAAATCCACTAACACCATGACAGCAACACTCCTCCTCCCATCACAGTTTCTGTCTGTCCTCTTTACACTGGTCTCTCCTCACGATAGTTACATATATGAATAAGTTCTGTCAACCAGGGCCAGCTATACGGACATTATCACCACAATTCGTTTTTATCCACTAAGAGTGACAATCGTTCTGAATTTCAATTGCTTAAAAGAATTTCAACTGAATCTTTATAAATATCATACCTCAATGATACAATTATTACCTTCGCTTATTTATTGTCCTAATCTATGTTAATGCAAATAATCAAGTATGCCATATATGTATACATAGGTATTATATAGAAAGACAACTATCGTTAAATTCTATTAAAAGTTTCCTAAACCTACAATACATATAAGACTAAAGCTTATCCGCCTACAATTATTGATCACCATTTCATTCCTAATCATAAAAAATGTGGATAATTTTTAAATATTATTCGTCGTTAATCTTTAAATCACTCCGTAAGTCCGCTACTGTCAGCTCCTGTACGTTCCACCCAAGAGCAATTTGAAAGAGTACAGAGAGCGACAGAGCAACAGAGATTTATGGACACGAAGCAATTTTTAGTTGACGCATATTGGTAGGCGGGAAAACAGATGGAGGGGAACTGAGGGACGGCAGGGTAACTGTCAGGCACTTCAAAAATACATATGTATATACATATCTACCTACACACACATACAAAGGCGTATGTAATGAATATGGCATAATGACTGCAGTGCAATGCAATGCAACGAATGAAATATTCATTTTTATATGTAGATATACAACGATTCGTTTGGATACCATCGAACCAGTCAGCCAGTTAGCCAGTTCTTTAAGTCTTTAACTGCTCTACGGCTTTAATGTGGTTAAATTTATGCTATGCAAAGTTGGTTCTTGCTGTTCCTTTTTGTTTTTGTTATTGTGGTGAGAATGATGTGAGGAGAATGGGGGAGAAAAAAAGAAATTAAAAATAAAAATGAATAAAAAATACGTAATTTCCTTTAATAAAGCCGCACAAATTTAATTAACCAGCATGCAAATGCATTTATACCTTAATTATTAATTGAATTTAAGTAAACACATACACACAGGAGAAACGCGCACACAGACAAGTGAACGTTCATGGGCGTATTTATATAAACGCATATACCAGGTTATATCATCGGATGCACGCAGACGATGCTTATAAAGCCATATTTACCATATAAACAATAATGCCCTGCCCACCGCTTTGTTTTTGTCTGCGAAAAATGGAAATTGTTGGTCCGCAATTTATTTTCCTATTTTTTTTTTTTATTTCATGCCAGTTTTTGCTTTGTTTGCCTGTGTTGTACTTTAAATATTTTCTTTTTCCATTAAATTAACAACGAAAAAATTTAAATGGCAAAAAAAAAAAAACGAAAATACGCACACCCACTCACAAACATAGATAGCATTAAAAAGAAATATTTAAACGATCAGTGCATACCCTTTTCTTTGTTTGAGACTAAAATTAAGTCAAGTGGATTTACCTAAAATTTAAATTCATTGGCGGGAAACTGTGATAATAATAGCTAAATAATTTGTCTTTATATATCAAAAAGTATATCGAAAAGTTGTGATCACATATAGGCAAACTTAATGCCCATATTTGCCTTAAATGCCTTTGCCTTTATTGTATTTAATTTGAATTATTGTTAGTTTTATGGTTTTTGTGGCCACATTTCATTCACAATATTCGGCAATAAAGAAATATGATGAAAATACACGTTTTTATTCCACACTGAAACTTATATTTTTTTTTAATTGATTGTCTTCTGAGGGAATTTGCCAACGCGTACTACTATTTGTGAGTAATAAAAAGGGCGCCAGATCGAAGTACAGGGCTTTCAATATGCCTTTGCTATGTGAAAGTCTCATCTGGCCAAAGGATTGGACATGACGCACTTTGCACTGGGCAAATGTTATTATGTAACTGTGTATAATTAACCGAAAATCGTTTAAATGCGTTGGCAATTCGCTTCGATGACCGCAATGTGCAAATTAAAAACTCAGCATCTGTGTTGGGGCAAAAGGGAGAGATGGCTGGCTGGGAGGTAAACAGAAAGCCATGAATCTTCTCATAGGTGGCAGAATGGCAAACAGAAACTGCAGTTTCATTCTGACAGCAGTGTTTACTTTGACATTAAATAAAGTTGTTTGACTGCTCAGGGTTTTTTAATTTGCCACGCAGTAGGGGACTTTTTGCAACCAACGCCACGAAGGCTGAATTGTTGGATGGTTGGATGGGTAAACGGACGGGAGACTGTCAAACATCACTTGCATAAGTAACAAATAAATCATTTATGGTCAGAGCGAAAACATTTATTTATCGAGAGGGAAACAAAACAAAAGCTGAAGAAAATAAATTAATTAAAAGCTACAAATGCAAGATGCAAGATATGATGCAAAGAGGATATTGTACTATTGTGACACACTAACCCACACACACGCTCACACATATACATACGCACTTGCAAGCAATCGCTTCGATTACTGCTCGCTTGCCTGCGCTCACATAAATGTCAAATTGGGAACATGAGGCGCAGGCTGGCAAGACGGGATTGCAATCAGCAGCCAAGTGCAAATCTTTTCACTTGCTGCGCATTTCGTTCGTTCATCATTTGTAGGAACCAGGGCAGTCACACACACACACACACACACACACACACACACAGACACACGATGAACTTGCAGTTTGCCATTTTTAATTTGTCTTAAAATTTTAATTGCAACGATGCATGGGACTTTTGTCGAGTCGTAGAGGCGGGGTAGGGGGTTTCAAACGCTTGAGTGGCAGACAGTGTGTCGAGAAATATGGTTCGGCTTTGGGCCAACACATTTTCATTTCTTATTGACATGTCAATGCACCGCTAGCGTCAAGTTTAAATATGGCTAAAAGCCTCTGCACGAAATTCTATAGCATACTTATGTGCGCAGCCAGCTAGGGCAAGCAAGAAAATTAATTAAAAATGCGCAACAAACTTGTAAAAACTTTTGCTCTCCTAGATGGGTTCGTTTCGTTCGTTCGTTCGTTCAGAGTGGCCCGGCTCGGCCTCAGCTTGTAGGCGAAGCCATTCTTTACTGCCCTTATTACTTGGCTTGTGTGCAATTTAAATTTTATGTTGTTGTTGTGGTTGTTGTTGTTGGTATTTCAATGCATTTAAAAATTCAAAAGCCAAAAACAACAAACAGAAATCCTCCACACACACACACACACACACACACATACACTCCTGTGCCCTTCCACACTTGTCTTTCGTGTTGGCTCACTCTTGTTTCATTTATTTGTTGCTGCTTGCAGCTTATTTAAGCATACAACTTTTGACGTTTCCTCTATGCCAGATGCTTATCAATAATTTATTTATAAGCTTCACCTCAAAACACATGTTGTCAGTATGCCATGTTGGCCCCAACTCTGCTAGGTCCTGGATCCCGGTTCCCGCTCCTCGTTCCTCCTTCGTGGTCTACGTCACAATTCTCCTCTTCCTGCCCCAATTCCCGCTTCCAAACTGTAGTTGTTATGTTGTATTTTATGACCAGCATAGTCTTATAGTTGCGTTGGCGTTGGCAGTTTGGCTAACAAGTGTTAGTACTCCTGCTTTTGCCTAGCACCTGCCACAAACACACTCACACACACACACACACACACAGTCATCTACCCCACTCTGCCTATGACACATATGTGAAGGAAATGTTTGCCACTGTTCCCACTTTTGCTGATGGGACTCCCTTGGTCTTACTTCTGGATATTTCCACTGCCACAGTCGAGCGCGCTTGCATAATTTATGATTTCAAAATGTGTTCATTTAGTTTTGCAAATTGTTGACATGGACAATCATTAGACCGTTGCACAGATTTCAGCAGCATTTTATCAGTGAATATGTATATACACTGAGAAAAATAACTGAAAATGAAGCCATGATATATTAATGTAAATATGTTTTCAAAATAACTAAAATTGTTGTTGTTTTTTTTTTTTGCTGTGTTCCAAAAGTTTGTATGTGTCTGTGTGTCCGCGTTGGCCTCTATAAATTATGAAATTAGAAATTTAAGAGCTAGTAAAACAATTTTGAAGTGTTTGAAGAATTTCATAAAAACCTAACAAAAGTCTACTTGAAATATTTAAGGCAATTCCTTTACAGTATTTTACTTTCGTTAAACTTGGCTTTGAAGTGAAAATGCCTACATATTTCATTTTTGCTTTCATTCATGTTGGTAATTTACAGATGTAAATTGCACATAGCATGAGGAATCAGTTGTGCTTAAACGCCTGTCTATTCTCCACTTTGTCAAGTCAACTTTCTCTGTTTGGTTGCTAAACAACTTAAGAAGTTGACACTTGCATGGGAAAATATTTTCATCAACAACTCGACAAAAATTAGTAAGTGTCAAAGATAAATAAAAGTCTCACCCACCACCACCACCACCACCACCATCACCATTTCCTTTTGGCCCTTCTCTACTCAGTATCCACTCATTCAGTTGAATGCGATATACATACCGTACATGTATATGTGTATATATATATCTATGTTAGTTACTATGTAGGTATGTGCTTATATCTTGTAAGTCTTCGGGCTATAGTATTTATTTGCCCGTTAGAATAGTGTCAAAGTGAGTGGACTCTTCACATGCGAGCAAGAGTAGATAGACTTGTGTATGAGAACAGGATGGGATGGGGTGCAATGCTCGGGATGGGCGGATGGGAGGGGGAAGTTCAACGCTCTGGCCCAAAAGAAAACTTGACTAACTATGCAAATAAGAACGGCATGTGACCCTTTGGCGACAGTTGGCGCAGAGTAAGTGCAGTTGGCAGAAATTAAGTAAGTTTTTAGCTGCAATTTTTGTCGAAACTATGTCAAGTTTGGTTTTAGTTGCCAGCAAAAGTTTTCGCTTAAGAAAATTGTAAGTATAAGTATATCAAAAGCAGTCAAAGAAGAGGATGCAAAGACACTAAGCAGACTCGGTAAAAACCTAATGAATTTCATGCATGACATGCGAGGCACGAAAAGTCTGTGCAACATTGGGGCCAAAACGAACAGACAGAGGGAGTTGCAGTTGCTTAATTAAAATCATTAGGCGTAAGCCGAAGTCGAGAAGTTCCACGACGAATAAAATTTAATATCCCAGGGGTATAGCGGGCGTGAGTTAAGTGTGGGTTTTTTTTTTCTCCGGAGCAATTGCTCGCCATTACATACAGGCAAAATCATCCCAATTTTTGCCCCCGTCCCCCTCTCCATAGGAGAAGCAATGGTAATAGCAAGCAGCAGCAGCCCAGCAGCCAATTTACATACTTCCTTTAATGTTTGCTGCATAATTTTCACATTTTTCAATGTCAAACTATGGCGCGCTGCATTGTATTTTCCAAGCCCTCGGCAAAAAACCAAAAAAAAAACTGCAAGCGAGAAATCTTTTGCATGTTTTGGTCATATTCTAAAAATAATAGCGCTGGGAATGACACCCTCCTCCCTTACTCACTCCCTGTCACTCTCTCTCACTAACTCTGCCTGGTCAAGTGTCCCACTTAGCTGACCCCGTCGTGTGAGTTTTATGACTTTGCACCCAGCATATGGGATATAGTAGAGAAATGATGGGCAAGTGGCAAAGAGGGGGCATGGATGGATAGTAAAATTATAACATTTGGCAAAATTACGCTGCTGGCCTGAAACTGAAAACGAAAGCTTAACAAATTTAGACCAGAGATTAGATTAAAAAAAATCCCCAAAAATAAAACCAACAAAAACTAAAAAGAAACCCAAAAAATTCCAAAATAAAAGAGAATAGAAATGAGAAGCATCGCAATTTATGAGTCACGTGGGAGTGCGGTTTGGAGCACTGAGAACAGACCAACAAATCGGGAGAGAGCCAGCGAACTAGTCTTGCATTGGGCAAAATAATGTTGCTCTGCTGGAAATGAACTTGTTGTTCAGTTTTGCCACAAAACTTTCAAAGGCAAAATGCAAACACAAAGCGAGTAAGCTAAACACAACCTTACCCAGCCTTCATTTGGCGCTCTGAGCGCTGAGCTACGACGCAAGACAAAAAGTTTAATTCGAAAACTTGTACAAAAATGCACATTTAATGGAAATTTACTACCTGATGTCGCATCATCAACGGCGGTGCAAAACAGCAGAAGGAGCAGCAGCCGCAGACGTAAAACAAACGCCACAAAGTTGCATGCGGCAAAGGGTTAAGAGCCATGCTGTGGGGCGGGAAAGTGTTAACGGTTTGTTTGTACGACAAATGGCTGTAGGGATGACAAGGATGGTGTCGGTGGATGGGGCAAAGAGCCGTGCTAGTTTTTAAATAGCAACTTCTGCAGTTGTTTCGCCCGGAAACGGAAATTGCGTAGCACAGCGTACCACGTTGCTGGGGACCACAAAAAAAGAAAACCAGAGCATCACACCATAACATCATGCCAATGGCAACGGCAGAGGGTCACCAGACCAGTGAATAGCTAGTTCTGAGAATGGCTAGTGCTGGCATCTTGCCATTAACGCATTTTGTGCGTTAACAATCTGTGGTTCAATTGAAAACTAGTTAGAACCACGAAAGAGAAGAAGAGAAAAAAAGAATTTCTTTTGAATATTTTGTGGTAGGGATTTAAAAAATTTCAATCATATTGTTATCTTTCTCTCTCTCTCTGTGTGTGTGTCTGTTGGCAATCATCAAAGATCATCCAATCATCTCCAAAAGAAGTTGGTTGGACCCTTTAACAAGGATAAGCCATTTAACAAAACCAAATCAAAGCGAATGAAAATACGAAAAGTTTTTCATGCAATATGCTAGCCGCAAGGAAAAGTAAATGAAAATGGAATGGAATAGTCGTCCAAACTACCATCTACTATTCCCCTTTTCTCCTCTCCCGCAACCCCACAATTCACTTCACCGTGCATTGTTAGTTGCTCCGCAAGAGCCAAACAAATAAGAAATTAGTTGATGCGAAATTGTTGCAGTTGCAACTGCAAAAGAAAGCCAGCAACAGGGAAGAGGAAAATAGAGAGAGAGATAGAGAGAGAAACAGAATGAGAAAGAGAGAGAGAGAAAGAGGAGGAAAAAAAAACTTTTGCGCTAATGTCTTAATGTAAAAGTTTATGTGGTGATGCGGTGAGGGCGGGTGGTGTGGTGCAAGGGGTCCAGGATTACCTGTGTGTGTGTGTAAAAACTTATGGTAACTTTTTAGAGAGCACGTTTGATTGAAATTTGTGGCAAATTGCTTGGAGCTGCTCACTCAGTTGAGAAGGGGCAAGCAAGATGGCGGCGATCACAGTGAAGAAAAACTATACAGAATGAGGCATAAAAAGCAGTCGATCTCACACTCTTATCAACATCACATCACACCAACCTAGAACACATTCTCGAGTCTAAATGGAACACGTTTCTGCAGTTTCTGCAATGGCAATATTGCCTCAAATGTTCCGAGGGCAAAGAACTGGCAAACAAATTGCCAGCCATTACCGGCCAGAAGGGTGATTTTTACTTTCCAACAGCAGCAGCAGCAGCAGCAGCAAAAGCCGTTGTTGTAGCTCTTTCCAGTCGTTTTGCTATTTGCCAGCCAAATTTGTAGAAATTGCAAGAGCTGTTGTAAAAACCAACAAACCAACCTATCGATGAGTAAAAAGCAACAACAACAACAACGACGACAACAAATGTGAAACCAAGCTGCCAGTCGATTTGTAATAGGTGATTTGGCAAAGGAAATTGAGACATCAATAAATGTGGCTTGCCTTTGCTATTGCCGTTGCCTTGGATCACTTTAAACTGGTTTCCTTGACTAAGCAGAGCATAGATGAAAGCAACCAAACATGCAAAATATTGCATGGGCTTATGCTATGCAGGCTACAGCATTCGAATATTGCGTATGCGCCACGTTGCCAACCTACAAAAACTCTACAGTAGTGAAAGGGCTTTGGCATCTGCATCGGTTTTGGTATTGCTATTGGTATTGCTATCGCAATCTTAACGCTCTAATTGCCTAGAAATGCTTGTGCTAAAAGTCATTGTGTGGTTAGCTATTTGTCCTTGTTTGGTTTTGATTGAACCAACCATTTGGCTTTGGTCTCTTACTTTTGTATCTGTCTGTAGTGGCATCTTCTTTCATTTGGTTTTTGTGTAGTCACACAAATTGAACGTTATTGCCACGATTGAACCATAAATGTTTTGTATTCGACCAATGCTTTCTACCTTTGTAGTACCAAATCATCGTGGTTGTTAGACAGCAAAATTTTGATATGACAATTTGATAAAATTGCCGCTACAGATTGTGGTTCAACTAGACCCAGTGCAAAAATTCCATTTGACACTTTTTTGTTGTCAACAAAAGCAAACACAAAATATCAATGCCAGATACCAGGCAGATTATACAATGTGCAGGTAGTCAAGAAGAACACCGAGGAGAACAATTGGATGAGTCAGTTCAATCGAGATTCAGATTCAATCTAGCCAATGTGACCACTGGAGTAAACAAAAGGGTGAGAGCAAGTCAATTGTCATACCCTGGCCATTGGGAGGCCCTTCTATCTTTCCTATTATTACTCTTTGAATATTTAAAGATTCCTTTCTATAGAAGCTTTTATACTATGGACTAAATTAAGGACTTTTAACATTAAAGATTTCAATAAAAAAGTTTTATGATTATTTTTAAACTTTCCAGTTCAAAATGCAGTTTTTTGTAGCCAAAGCAAACTGAATTCTTATTAATACATAAAGTTAGACCGGCTAGAAATGGTCCAAAAAAGAGTATATGGAACAACCATCCAATTCGACTGATTTTTAAGGTTAATATCTTTTCTATTGGAATTTTTTGGTCTTATAAACCTAAAATAGTTGTTCCTTGGTATAGTGATGTCGATAAAAAAACTTACTTTCTTTATTTTTTATTATCGCTGCATAAAAGGATTGTTAATTATTTCTAGATTGTCGAGTGTTTGAGTTGAGTTATATTTATTTCTGTGGCAATGGAAAAGCTAACAATAGAGCCCAAGACAAATTTACCCACATGTGCCGCTTTATATATGTATGTATATGTATTTTATTTGCAGTCAAATTATACTCAACAGCTGTGAATTTTACATGAGTGCGACCCATTTAGCTCTCTGCCTACTGTCTGCCGCTTACATAGAACAAATTTTCAGGCAAATATGAATTTTTAATAAAATTTTCTAAGCCTTGGTAGTTGTTTTTTTTTTTTTTTTTTTTTTTTTGAGCTGTGTTCTTTAACTTTTGCAGCAATGCAAAGTTTTATGCAATAGTTTTGCTTAATTAACTATGCTAAAAGCGACACACACATCTCATTTTGCCCTAGAAACAAAAATTGTTGAGCAACGATTCGTAAAATCCAAAAAAAGAGAGGAGAAAAAAAGAAAAACAATAAGAAAGGAAAAAAGAATTATATTAATTTGACAAGCGCACAAAGCAGACTATGTAATAAAGTTGTAAAGCGGTCACAAAACGACCAACCGACAAACTTTGCTATGGTTTACCATTCTCTCTCTTCCTTCGTTTCCCTCTATCTCAGCTTGGTCATCATGCCCGTCAATTCTAGCTGCCTGGACGACAACAAGTTGAACCAATAATTTACACAAATTGCCAATTTTGCTAGCCGAACCAACGTCCGTCAAGTCAACCGACGTAAAAGTCAAAATTCGGCCAAAACTTTTGCCACTGACTCGGTCTCTCTCTTTCTCTCTCTCTCTCTCTTTGTCGCTCCATACAACTCAACTTGTTCTCACTTTATCGCATCTTTATCGGCTCCAACTGAAGCTTGGCAAACACGTCGAGAAATTCAAATGATAAGGCACAAAAATTCCAAGGCAATTGTGGGTTGAGGCGGGTGTCAAAAATTGGTGGACGGTGATGGGGAAAGGGGGGCACCACCCTTGGCTTGAGGGTATGGCGCGTTATGACAACATAAACGATATTTACTTTTGCCTTGCTTTGCCATTTCTCCATTTCGCCAACCATTTCTACATTTCTTTTCATGTCTTTTATTTGAAGCTTTTGCTTTTGCTAGCTTTGCGATTTTCCTCCAGCTCTGTCGAGATGGTGCAAAAGTTTTCGACATTTTCTTTTTGTTCGTTTCGTTGTTTTGCTTTTTTTTGCACGTTTCTGCTTTATTTTTTTTGTTTTTTTTTTTCATCCCATTTGAAGTACTTCAAAGATTTTAGCATATTTTATTTGAATACTTTATTTCATGCAATGCATGTATGTGTGTGTGTGTGTGTGTGTATGGGTGTCCTTCTGTGTGTAAGGGTGAGAGACAGAGAAGGAGAAAGCAAGGCCAACTAGCAAAAGAACGACATGACTTTTTTCAGCTTTGTTGGGTCCCGGCATCCTGTCCCGCCATCCTACATCCGCACTTCTAACTAGTTTCTATGTCTTTGGTGCAAAGTTTTTCCTCAGCCGTTGTGAAATGAAATTTTTGAAAATTTTTCCGCGGGGAAATGAAAAAGTTTGTCCTAGCGGACACAATGCGGCCAGCACCGATTGCCTTTCGCCTCCACCTCCACCTCCACCTCCGCCTCCGCCCCTTATTCCGTTCCCCAATTGCCATGGCCTTTCCCCCTGGCGTCCCAGTAGTCATAGTTAATATCACGCATACGCCGCGTATGCCCTTTTGACTTTTGCCCAGACTAGCTGGCTTCAGCTTCAAGCTCCAGTCCATCCATTCTTGTGTCAATGTGCACAGCGCACAGCAGCTGTCGGTAGGACCCAGGATACAGAGAACCCAGTGCGGCAAGCGTGGGATAAGCAATAAAGGATAATGTCATTCAATGTTTTGTGTGTTGAGCAGCAACGGCAGCAGCAGCGACAATGGCAATAGCAACAAGAAAAGTCGGAAACGCTTGCCATCATCAGCGTCGTTCTCACTGCCGCCGACACTGTCGCCGTTGTCATTGGCAATAGTTTCACCGAGCGACTTTGTTGCTGTTGTTGTTCGGCTCCTTCAGTTCCTCCAGACAATAGTCAAAAATGTCTTCATGTTCAACGCGACGCGCATAACGGAAATTCGCATTTGAAAAATACTTTCTTCATTTAACAACAATGTAAGGGAAGCGTAAGGCATCGGCGCAGATCGGATGAAAGAGAGGAAGGTACACACTGCTTTGGTGGCAAAGTGTTGGCATTACTGTGAATCGTTTTCGTTATACGTTTTATAATGACAGCAAAGTGAGGCGTGAGGGGGGCAGTAACTGACTGAGGCTGGTGGTCTGGTGGATGGTGATTGACAGTGGGCGTCAAAGTGAAACAAAGCAGTCAAAAATGACACTAAAATAAATAGCTTAACCCTCGAAATCGAAGGGATTCTTTGATAAAATAAATCGATTTATAATTAGCTAGAACTCATAGTAAGGATTTGATATTTTGAGCATTGAAAATAGTTTTGGTAATCATTTTTTTGTCTTCGCCCCATTGTGCTTAGTCGATTTAAAGTGTGGGGTAACAGCAACGTCTTGGGTTTCATTGAAAAACTTTTCACATAAGTGTAAATATAGAGTTAAATTGATTTTTTTCCTTTCCATTCTATTTTTTCTTCCTTCGTCCTTTGCGTAAGCTATAGTAAAACCATTCACTTGCAGTTTATTTGATTACATTTAGTTAGGCCAAAACTTAAACAGTTTTTTAAGTTTAAAGCAATCGATGTAGATGGTTATAACACTTATTTATACACATATGTATCCCATACTGAAGTAATGCTTGGGGGAACCATCACGTCGACAGCTCATTTTCATCAGCAGGACATGCGGTGACATTTCGCCTAAAGCATTGCGGGCGCATCGTATTTAAATCTAATTTTGTCACCCGGCATCTAACGTTGAAGGTGCTGTAGCGCTTGCTGTTGCTGTTGTTGTTGGAGTGGTGGGGCTCATGTGTGCTTTTGACTCACTGTAATAGCGATTTCCTGTGCAACAGACGTTGTCAGCTGTGTGTGCGGAGCCTAGTCAGGATGAAGGTAGTTAAATGGATAGATAGACAGACAGACAGACAGAAAGAGGGAGAGACAGTCAGTCAGACGAACAAAAGCAGCTGCTACTCGTCATTTTTGTTGCTGTTGTTGTTGCAGCCTTTGTTAGAAGCGTTAAAAATGTCACAGAGCATTGCATACTTATTGGGGCGCGTGTTAATATACCGCCCACACCACACCACATTCCGCCTCTATTTCCTACTCCTGCTGCTGCTACTGATAAACATTGCCGCCATTGTTGCCGCCAGCTAAATGTTAGGGGCCTTGTGCAACTGCGGCTAGCGAAATCTCGTTTACCTTTCCTTTTTTTTTTGATGCACAAACACGGATGTGTGGGGCGCCATCTTCTTTTCTCTCACTCACCTTTTGTGCCATGTATTTGAATTAGCTTTCTGCGAGTTGGTTGGAACACAACGGCTTGCAGTTGCACAAAAGCTTATTAGGTTTTCTCTCTTTTATTGTGTGTGTGTGTGTCTGTGTGTGTGTGTGTGTGCGGATTTGTTTGTGTTGGGGATTGCAATACGGATTCCAAGTATGTATGCATAATATTTTCCCCCTAGCATATGCAATGCTTTGAGGTCGCGTGCTTATGCCATTTCACTTCTTGCTCCACCTTCAATTCTGTGACACTTTTCCGTTCTTTATCCATTTGACAAAGAAACGCTTTCATTTTTTGCTTAATGGAAACACCAAATGAGAAAACCCTCTATAAAAACAAAGGCACCTTGAAAGCTCATTCAATATGCTGGCAACCATAAATCATTTTGCCAAGGCAAACATTACAGTCGGCAATGTTGGCCATTGACCAATTTCGATTACTTGACAGCTGTCATTGTTGGCGTTGAAGAACCAAACTTAATTGACAACTAATAAGATATACATACAAACGCCCACATATCCAGCTGTTACAGGCGTGAATCCAGCTAACGGTAATGAGGCATTAGAGGCAGGTGCATTGCAATCGGAATCCATAAATGACATAAGCCCTTTGAATTATCATTTTCTTTGTGTTTACTCGTACAAATGGTAACTAAATTGTTTCACTTTGCAAATCAATACTCTTTAGGCCGTAATTACATTTCTACATCATTTTGATTGTCAATTATAACATTACCAATGAATTCACGTCTCGTTCCTTTAATATGTGGCAATAAAATCAAATACATAAATATGTAGTTTGTATAAGCGTTTCTCTTTCAGTTTCTAGGAAAAATATTAATCTACATATTGCTCAAACATATTGACTTAAGGAATATATCAAAAAGGAGATGAAATAAAATTAATATTTGTTAACCTATATAAGCTATATATGTAAGCAAACATTTACACAAATGCTCATTTTGAAAGATTTCTTTCTTACTAACCATGTTTAATTACAACCTGCTGAATTTGCAGTCTCTTCATGTTACTCACAGAGAAATCAGTAAAACATGTTCGATAAAAAGCGAATGCTAATTGAATCTTTATTCATTTACAATCCCATTCAAACATATTCAAGTTTTCAACAATATTTCAGTGGATTCAGATGAGCAGTGCTAACTTGGACGTACTCATGGACAATTTCTTCCAATTAAAACATATGTGGATATGGTCTTTATTGTCTATATGCTAAACGTAAGGATTAATGCCAATGCTTCGTTGATTTTCCTTTTGGTCAACAATTATTTTTGGACATGATTTAATTTCAGGCAGACAGAGAGAAGAACTTTTCGTGCCTGTTGCCAATGGCAATAATGCTGTTCTTAACTCGATCTTCAAACTGAATGGGATTAGTGTTGGAGGATTGTTTTTGTTATTGTTGTTGTGGTTGTTGTCATTAGAGAAGGTTTTCAGCATGAATTGTTGTTGATTTAATTCAAGGGGCAATGCATTTTAGCGTCGAGTGGTCCATATGAAAAATGTACAGCAATATTGAGGCATATCTCGGGTCTCATTGCACTTATGCATATACATATGTCCATTATCCTTTTCATCTATCCGTTTTATTGTTGTTTCGAAGCTTCGTCCTTGTTGTTTTTGTTGTGGTGTCTGCTGTGTGTGTGTGTGTGTGTGTGTGTGTGTGTGTATAGTACAAGTGGCATTGTAGCATAATTTCCGTTGAAAATACATCAAAATGCGCCAACATGGAAATCCCAATATATATTCATCCCCATATGTTTGCATCGCCAGCCTGCCATATAAATACATATGTACATAAGGAGAACATACACACATGCACATACCTGTGGTTAGTTAGCGTCTGTGTTTATATTTGTATTTGCATTTGTTGCCACACACACACACACACACACAGACAAACAGAAAGGGAAGGAAGGGGAGAGACTGAAATCGACATATACATATGTCTGTGTCCATCACATTTACCATTCCATAAGTATTAGTGTTTGTTTCTACTCCACTCTACTTGCCATCCATCTGCTGCCCTTCGGTTTCCGCACCTCTGGTACCCCCCTCCCTCACCCCTTTCAGCCTTGCCATGATGATGGTTTTTCCAACGATTTGACCTGGCACATTTGTGTTTGTTCATCTACTTTTGCGGTTTGCCGCTTTTCGCGTATATTTCAACCACATTTGTAGTCACTCCCGAGTTCACCTCTTGCCTATTGGACGCATGCCAAAACAGAATTCCCAGCATGGCCCCCCCTGAGGCGGAGGCGACAAGAAGAAAGGGGGTTTTGCCGGCAGCAGAAGTCGATGCTTCACTCGAGTTCAGTTTTCACTGACTGCGCCTAAATGAAGGTAAACAGTTGCCATGAAATTTATGCACACTGCCCCGAAGGGTGCAGACGTAGGTAAGAGCATTTCAAGGAGTTTCAAGTTTCTAGAAATAGTATTTAATGCATATGCATGAACCTATTGCCATAGGTTTATTTTTTTTCTCCCCTCCCGACATACAAAGCAAACTGTTGCAAGGATTATTTACCCACACTTTCAACGTCAACTCCAAGTCGAACAAGTTTTGTTTGATTTCCAAGAACGCCGTGAACCGAAAAGCTGCCAGCAGGTTTACATATAGTCGCATTATTTAAAAAGTTTATGCATAGTTTTTTTTTTTTTTAATTTAAATACATTCACTTGTCGTTCCATTCGTGGCTTAATTCCACTTGTTTCAATTTTCATAATGATGATGCTCTCATCACTTTTTATTTAGTCCTTTTATTTACAAGCTCGTATTATTAATATTATGAAAAATGATTCTCATGATAATAATGGTATGATGGCATTGTTGGCATTCATTTTATAACCTCTGCACTCTGCATTCAGCACTTTAGAATAATGCAATTTTTCGTTTTGATAATAATCGGAAAATCTGCAAACAGTTTGCAAACCAAAACCACAGGAAATCCAATAGAAAATATCAGCAAATTGAAGCGCATTAACAACAAGCTATAATTTTAGTCAAATTAGTGAAAATTATTATCACAATTCGCAGATGGTACGCAGATATACAATGGGGTTTTTGGAGGGCGTACCATGTGGCGTATGCGCAATATTTGGTATGAGCGCGTTTTTCATTGAAATTCGGCAAATTAAAGCAAAACTACTGAAGTGAAATTTAATTGCATGGAGAATTGTTGCAGTTACCTCCCGTTCGAATGCCTGCTACACAGTTTGTCCCTCAGGATGCAGCACGTATTTATTAGCTGACGTGCATTGATGAAGGTCGAAAGAGAATGAAGACAACAAGACCAGGGGCGGAAAGGAGGGCGCTCGCTGGGGCCAAGGCGGAAAATTGTAAGGATGGGTATAGACGTGAATGTAGTACGACTCCCTCAGGTCGCTGATTGACTCACGATTATGCAATAAAACAGCAGACGACAAGGAGGACAACACCCAACAACAAACAACGATGCGAAATGCGAGTGCCACTAGAGACAATGGCCAACATCTCTGTCCCATCTCTATGTCTATGTATCTGTATAGATGTGTGTGTATGAGTGTTTCATTGGCTTCATTTCAGCGCCAGCTTTTCAAAAAGCTAAAACTTTTTTATGTCCAACTCATTAAAAATGTGCGCCAATGGACTTTATACGGGTCCTGGTCCAGGCATCCCCTCCTCTTCAGCAGCTACCCTTAGTCTTCATCTACCGCATGCTGTGCAGCATACAAATACAAATACAAGCAAAAAAACACACACACACACAGAAAAATGGAGCCTAGCTTTTGGGGAATTTTCGTCAGATCCTTTGCCCTTTGCTGGCATGGATTTCATGAATGGGCAAGGGAAAGGAAAGAAAGCAAGATGAAGGCAAAGCCAAATGCAATTTCCAAGTTTTTAATGTGCGAAATTTCTAATTTAAGATTTACGATATTTTTATGTTGAATTACATTTCCCCGTTTCCGCAAACGCTTTCTCTCTCCCTCCTCGTCCTGCTTGCACCTCCTGCTGTTCCCATTGCGGCTGCTGCTGCTGCTGCTGCTGCTGCTGATGTTTGCTCATTTTCATTCGCTGGTGTTGGGCTGCGAATTTATGTATAACGCCTCGGGCTGCTTTATGCTCGTTTCCATGTTGCCACGGCTTTATTGTGAGGTCAGACCTCTCCGCTCTATCTCTCTTTAATTGTTTCCAGCCGTATAGGCAACATTTTTTTTTGTCTTAATTATAACCCACCTACACGGGTACTTGGTCCAGGGGTCAATAGCCGGCTCTTGATGCAAATTTTATGAACTGGAACTTAATTGGCCAATCGTCGCATTTCAAAAATTACGGCCACTACAAACAAAAAGCGCGCGAATAAACTGTGAATATTTCTCTCTCAGCTTCCTTTTTATTTTGTTTTGGCTTAAATTGTTTTAGCCACTGAGCAATTGAATAAAAAATATTTTTCCTGACCATTACAAATATTATGGACAATTGTGCATAAATGGGAAATTAGAGCTTTTGATTTGAACATTGCAGAAAATCTTCAAATTGCCAATACGGAAAGTCGAAAATAAGAAATTATATAAATGGCTAAATCACCGAATTTAAAGTTATTGTAAATTCACCACAAAAGTGAGGATAAAAAATACTTGCAAAAAAGTGAACTGCATGGAAGTGAGGGCAGGTTTCAGAACACGTACTCTTTGTTAGCGAACAGACAGACAGACGGACAGTGTGAGGACCGAAAGAAACCACAAAAACCGTATCTCAATTGCAATCACTCAAAACAACGGAAATGACGCTTAGCACAACTTCCTATCGTTCAGACGGACAGATGGACCCCAAATAACCATGGCCCCACACACACACACACACACAACGAAGTTTGGGGACTAGTTACAGGGAGTTGGGACACATTGCTAATGCTTTGGAGGACGGCTAGTGTCCTCTATTTTATTTCATTTCATTTCTGTTTTTTTTTTTTTTTTTTGTTTTTTGGCATATTTGTCAACTACGTTTCCACTACATACATAAAAAGAGCTGTGGGGTGAAAGCGTATAGACTTTCACGCCCACCAGGAACTACTACTACTACTACTCCTAGTGGCAGCAGCTAGCTGGCACATTCAAGTGCAATTTCCTTGTAATGCGAAACTATGTCATTTTGGCACGGACGAGGACGAGAGCCAAAAAGCAGAGTGGCTGGTTGCAATAACCAGAACTAGAACCCCAGACCAGGGAATACATTCTGGCATGAGAACCTAGACAGTTTGTCACTGCGCGTGCATACAAACATGACACGTTGCCACATTTGTGTTTGGACTTGGGCGACACTTGTGTCCACCTGCGCCCAGATGCAACTGGATCAAAAGCATCTTTCCCCTCTTGGTCGGCGCTCAGACACTGTGTGTGGGTTGGAATGGTGAGTGGGTGGGATGTGGGTGTCTCTGAGCACTGAAAATAGCCGGAGCAACAGAAATAGCAGCAGCCTGCGGTCGACTTTACAGAGGTGGCAGTCTGACAAGCGGCATTTGATAATGTCAAGCCCCAAATCAGCAACAGATACCAAGCAGACGACATAGGCCCAAACCCAAAAGCAGCTTGGTTGAAATGGCACATTGCAATCGCACGATTTCAGCAAGTGGCAACTGTTGCCAGCTTTCCGGCTCAAGTGTCTGTCGGATTCATCAAGTGCACTGAGTGTGCCACAACACCCTCTGAAACTCTTCAGTTCCCTTGCCGAAAGAGAAATGCTTAAGTGGACATTATCTAACTCTTTCCTTTTCTGCTTTTCTATATTTACAGAACAGTTTCACATTTTTGTGGGTGATTTGAGTGCCGAAATTGAAACGCAACAGCTGAAGGATGCATTCACACCATTTGGAGAAATATCGTAAGTAAAAAAAAAAAACAAAAACTGATTCTTTATAGACTTAAGTGATTTTTAATTACGGATTTTGTTTGGTAATGCTTCTGTGTAAGCTATCGGCACATTAACTTCAATCAAACAACATTTTCCTGCACTTGTGCTTTTGTATATATGACCAAAATGGGAAAATTGTTAAATAAACAAACAAATGGCGAGTGAAGGAGCTTTTGGCCAGCCTGGCCTACGGTCAGCTTAATTAATAATTAGGGTCAAAAAGCACTTCTTTGGATGGCAGCAGTCACAAATTGTGTACTCTATATGCCTGATTTAACCTGAATATATGTCAGAATATTGATTGATTGACTCTATGGGAATGATGAAAGGCATTTAAATTTTTAACCAAAATGGTTAAAAGACATTTACTTATTCAGTAGATCCAGTGATATTTTTTCTTCTACTTTTCAAAGAGTATTGCAAATTCGAAGTGACCAAGTTTACCTTTTTTTTGACTTTGTTTGCTAATAAGAAAAAGAAACCAGAGAGAAAATATGTACTGTAGAAATCAGGACACAGTCTGGCCCCACAGCAACGGGCAATAAATTAATAATTTAATTTTCGACATTCTTTTTGGTTTTTTTTATTTTATTATTTTCTGTATATATTTTTTTTGAGCCTGGCAAATGCAATGAAGTCTCTAGCTATAAGCCCTCGTCAACGGGAACGGTATGAAACCAAAGTAAACAAACGC
Organism: Drosophila insularis; assembly: GCA_018903935.1. NCBI lineage: Eukaryota > Metazoa > Arthropoda > Insecta > Diptera > Drosophilidae > Drosophila > Drosophila insularis. The sequence continues at coordinate 8,521,538 of JAEIFP010002295.1, forward strand.
AAAGTGAATGCCACATAGAAAGAAGAAAAAAAAATGAAAATAAAATATATATATTTGAGTAGAAACAAGGAAAGGCAAATAAAACAGATTTATATAGACCAAGAAATGCCGAGCAGGGGAGCAGCGAGCGTGTTCCGCGGCTCTTTCATTTGCCACTTTCTTAATTAATGAGCAGCAGTCGAACCGAAACGATTCAAGCCGAGACGAGCTCTTGCCTTTACCCCACTTACTTACTATCCTTTGCTTTATTCATACAGCCAGCCCCAAGCTATTTGCCCCAAATTTTCGTTTTCTTATTACTATTTTGTTTTTTTTTGTATTATTTTGTTGAACTCATTTAGCAGGCAACTATTTATTTAAACATTTAATGGTTTTTTGGCCATTTAAGTTATGTAATTCTCGACTGCTCATAATGGCAGGCAAATGGTGAAAAGGAGGGAAATTCCCTTCTAGAAAATAATTACATTTTTCATTTGCACCTCAAGTAGCCAAATAACCGCAAACGAAAAACGGCGACCGCAAAGATAAAACTGAATCCGTATTCTGTATATCCTTAATGCCAGGACATTGTCGTCGTCCTCGCATTCGTTGTCGTTGTCGTCTACATCAACGTCAACCTAGTCATCGTCTTCGACATCGTCTAGAGCGTTGCCTTTTAATTTATTGCTCTTGCTCTTTATGTTTTGAGTGCCCGCGTGGGAAATAATCGCAAATGCTCTGCCGCTGTCGACGTTCGCTGCCGCAGTTTACCTACTTTTCATCATCAGGTTAACAACACTCATGGGTAGATTTTTCATTTAGTCGTGCATAAAGAGCAAAATTTATACAACAATTTTTGTTCAGAGCTTTTGCCTTCTGCTCTTCTCAGTTCTCCCTCTCTCTCTCTCTCTCTCTCTCTCTCTCTGTGAGTGTGCTGGTTTCCTTTTTTTTTTTAATTAACTGAAACTTTCAATGCGGCAACAACACAACAAACTTTCCAAGTGGGTGGGCATCTCTGTGTATGTGTGTGTGTGTGTGTGTATCTGCTCTCCATGTTGGCAATTTATATGATTTATACATACATGTTCATACAAATGCTTCAAGTTTCTGCGGGTTTTCTTTGTGGCAGTCAAAGGAGCTCATTAGGAGGAATCGCATGGAAAAGCGGTTAATACTTTCTAAATATTTATATGTGTATAAAATAAAGTAACTCACACATACACACCTATACATATATGTATGTACATATATCTGTTTAATTTGAATTCTACTTTTGTTTTGGTCCACACAATCCCGTCAAAGATATCCAAATCAATCAGCACTTTCACAGAAACACTTCACAAAAGACCCTTCCCCCCACGTCCCCATATATACACACACACACAGCCACACCTAAACTTACTCGCCTACATATAGATAGATATACTTTTGTTATGGCAGTTCCATATCGGATTAGGCCATATAATGAGACGTTTTTGTTTGGCCAAATGAATGGGCCATACACACTTACTCGTATAAGGGCCATAAAACACATCGCCTATGACTATCGCTGGCGCGCTTATTTTAATTTAGCTAATTAATTATTTGACCGCTCAAAGGGCCGAGAACATAAAACCAAGTCAAGGAGCTGCTCCTCCATCTCCTCCTTCCAGCCCACCAATTAGGATAAATTCTGAATTTCGCAGAAGCCCATCGACTGCAGTGTTTTCTGGCCAGAGGTCGTAGAGTTACGCCATCCGTGGACCAAACTGAAATTCAATTATCCGCCTGCGGTTCCCTCACAAATTGCGTCTTCTTGTCGATGTCGTTGCAGTCGCCGCAAACCAACACAAGATAGCAATTGTGCTGATTAATTACATGCAATATATTTACTATAAGGCATGGCAAAGATGACCCGTCCCACGTGCCCCCGCCCCTTACGGGCTAAAGATACCCCAAATCGGTTCTTCGAGGCTCAACCATAAATAAACAAGAGGCAAATAAAGCACAAACGCAAATTCTGCCATTGATTAGGCCAAGTCGTTATCAGTTCTCATATTTGACCATATGATTAGTATGATGTTTGTTCTTGTTGTTGTTCTCCTTTCTCTTCTTTTTGCCACAAAATCATTAAATATACTCGTATATATTAACATTATTGGTAGCTCATAATTGAATTACATTCTTGTCCATGGATCAAAAAGGGTCGTAACTTTAGTAATTGGCAGTGGTCGTTGGTTTGGTGTTGTTTGCTTTGCTCATTGTTAGCCACAAAAGTCATAAGGCTTTTGTGTTCAACTTTGGTAAAACCAATTTCAAATGGTCGACTTTATGACATAGCTTTTTTGGACAAAAGAACCTTGATTAAAGCCCACTAAGTCATTCTTCTTTAAGAAAAGTAAAATAAATTTAAGATTTTGGTGATTTACAAAGTGTTTCACGAGTTATCAAATTAAAAAATCGACAATCAAAGCAGAATGATTGTGGACAAAAGAAATCAATGCTAATTATCGTATAGAAATTAAGACGCAGCTATACATACATACCTATATGTATATATGACAATCGGACAGTTTTGAGTATAACGTGTGGCATTATTTTTTGTTGTCTTTTTTTCTTGGTAAGTATAATGACACTTGAAAAAGTTTCTGATTTCGGTTTACCGTCTGTAGTCTAGCTCTTTGCCATTGACATCATTAAGATGATGTTTTTTTTTTCGTACGTCTTTTTTTTTTATTATTTTTTCAACTCCCTGCTATCACTTTATGTTGCCCAGCGATTGAGGCGATGCTGAAAATGAGCAAAACTTTCAACTTAATCTATTCAGAAAGTTGCTTTTGCCTTTACGTCTCTCTCTCTCTCTCTATTTCTCTTTTTCTCTCAAGCGCGATGTTTCATAAACTTCAAAATGCGCTTGTGCACGTCGCCAAGTTCTCGAGTTCGACTTGGAGTTGGAGTTGGACTTGGAACGGAAACCAATGATCGGCGACAAGTGGGCTCCCTGTCGCCCCCTGCCTCTGACAGACAGAGGTCTATGCCCATTCTTGTTGCCTGCAACGACGGAAATGGTGGCAAAAAAGTTGGGAAGCAATCGTCGCTTCAAGTCTAAGTAGGCGTCAGCGTTGGCGTAGACATTGCCGTCGACATTGGTGGCGGCTTTTGTCGCCAGGCGGCGAATGACAAATCAAAATCGCATTCAAATGCAACGCGGCGTGCAGCGGAAGTTAATGCGAAAAACTTTTCACCCCAAACGCGCAAAATCAGTCAAGCTTCCCTTTTAGCTATCTCCGTCGCGCCTCTCCTCAGCTCTCCTCATCATTCCATCCTGCCGGCATCTTGTATTCGTACGTCTTGTGAGCCGTGTGAATAATGAGTTGACAACTTTTTCCAAAGCAAACCGCAAAAGCCTGACACTTTTTCATGCCACTTGCAACAATTTATATTTGTGGCCAAGTGTCAGAAAAGTTATCCATAGCAAAAAAAAAAAAAAAATGAAAAACACAAAAAAGTTGCATATCGAAATTCTCGAAAGATCGGAATACAAGAGAGACCACCAAGAGGCCCACCACGCCTACTCCAATCGAAACTTTCGGCTTCAAATGGGCACTTTATTAAATCGAATTGCCAAAACAAAGCGAATGGATGCTGACAAGGGGAGTTGGGTGGGAGGGGCGAATGGGTAAATTTGCTTATTGTGTTTGTGCCATGTAAACTTTTTAATATAATTTTAATGGGCCAAAAAGTTTTGCTACACCGAAAATCATTAAATGGCAAAAACAAATTGCCGAATTTCCAAAAATTCTCATTTTCAATTTGTAGAAAATTTTTGGTATCAATAACAAATTGCACAGGTTTAATGTTTAGATAATAGACAACACAGACCGACGACGACAGGAGGCAGGCCCGCTTTTAAAATTTATGTAATTTACTTTTATGCCGTGGCCAACTTTTTGTTGCTGCGGCAACTTTTCACATAAAATACACATTAATTCATTAAAATTGACAAAAGGCGAAACACGAGTGCCAAGCCACTTGGTAAGAGTTAGTGCCCAAATGCTTAACTGTCTGACTGGTTGACTCCTTGACTGTTTGACTGACTGACTTGCTGACAATGTCCTGCCATGGGACATTGAGAGAGATTGGGGCCAGGCCAGCTAAACGGCGCTCAGTTGGCAAGCCAAACAATTTGCAAAACGGCGCCCCGCAGCTTCTAAAATATATACACATAAATAAAAGTGCTCCAGTGCGAAATGAAGAGCAAGGCGGCGCCTTTTAAAATTAAATCAACGGAAATAAAAGGGACAACAAGGGACAAATGCGGCAGGAGCAACTTTTTTTTCTCTTCCTTTTTTTTTATCGCGCCAACAAAGCAACGCCAGAAATTATGCTGCAATGAGAGAACGACTACGATGTCGCCGTTGAGAATGAGGATGAGGATGCGAATAAAGATGAAGATGAGAACGAGTTTCAGCATGAGGGGTGACAATTTTTGGCTGCCGTTTTTAAATGGCACTTTGGCTGCCTGTCATTTGCAGGCAGCATGGTACAAATTGAATTTAACTGCAGTTTCAGCTCCAACTCGGCGTCCTCTCAATTGTTGAGCTGTTGCCAACAAAAAAAAAAAAAAACAAAAAAAGCGGCCCGAAAATCAACTTTCAAGAGTTACCCTACCATCGACAGAAAACGACACGGGGAAGGGGACGCCTCGTGCACATACATATGTTGAAAGTTTATCACTTGGGCAAATAAAAATTTGCTACTCTCTACCTCTCTTCGGCCTTTTTGGCCTTGGTCTAAACTTTTTGGCTACAAATTTATTGGCAATAAATTGACTGCCATTAAAGAAAGCCAGCAAACGCTTGGAAAAAACAAAAAAAAAAAAACAACAAGGCACAAAAAAGCGAAAAAAAATTACTGCCAACGCATAAATCCCCCAAATAATTTGACACAATGAGTCACACAGATTGAGTGGCCCATTTTATGACAGGGTTTCTCTGGGGGGGTTGGGCATTCGACAGGGTCTAGAGCCGCAGGTGCAATTTCGACACGGAAATGTAATTTTAAAGCACTCAACGTTCCATATATATATATATATATGTATACGTTTACATGAGACTCAAAGTTGAAGCCCAGAAAAAAATTAGCACTGCTCACAATGGGGCTAGGATAGAAAAAAATAAGAAAGTAATATAATCATGGACCAATAAAGTCAACGACATAGACAAGAGCTGCAGCTGGTCAGGTGTGGCACACTTGAGTGACACTCTGCGGCGCCCCAGACGGCCGCGGCGCAGGCAACAAGAAAAATCTAATCAAAGGTAATCCAACACAAGCGAATGGCTGGCAATGTCAAGCGCCTTTTGTTTGCCCAAAGTTCCGTGAGCACGGAAATTTGCTTGCCCAGCAAGCGCGTCGGTCTGTCTATCTGTCTGAGTGGAGGGGACCTGAAATACGAGTGAAAATTTATTTAAAATACAAGCTATAAAATGAGCTGCCGGATGTGGCTACCTACCACCGCCGCCAAAAAGAAAGCCACCATGCCAAAGCAAAGCAGAGCAGAACAGAGGCTAGAACAGAGTAGATCAGAGCAGGGCAGGGCTGGGCAGGGCGGAGCCATTCAAAGTGGACAGAGTTGGCAAGTGTCGAGTACCATGTAATTGCAGGACAAAGGTACGCGCCCGCGGGGCTGAGAATTAAATGAATTTGATTTACGTTTTTAAAGCCAAATAAACGCCTTTCAATTAAGTCGAAAGCACCGCTAACATTCTCCCCCACCTCACCAGATGTTGGATGGTGAGCAGACCATGAAGTCGGACCTGAAGCCACGTTGGGTTCGCCATCTCTCTTATTGACTTTGCAGTGGCGTTGACAACGTTGACGTTGGTTGGCATTGGTCTCTGGCAAAATACTCGAAAAACCACCGCAAACACCTGACGAGCATTCATTCAGCATCTAGTCCAGTCCGGGATTCCCTTTGCTCTCGCTCCCTCCACCCTCTCTTCCCGTCTCATACTTTTTGCAACCGCTGTTTGCATAGAGCGCTCATACGCCCCGTTGCCTCATCTCGTTTTGTCGTTACATTTTGTAGCGTTGTCATTCCCGTGTTGGGGCGGGCAGCTCTGTTCACTGATTTCGCTTGCAAATTAATGAGAAATTAGAGACAACGAGATAGAGACAGAGACAGAGGCAGAGACAGCGACAACGACAACATCAGCCGGGCTAGGAGTTGAGTTGAGAGCCATTGCCATCATTGTCGTAAAAAGGACATTTGTGCTAATTTAGAAAAAGGCAAATTTGGACAGGACTTCATTACGGGCACGTAACGGCATTGACATTTCTTGTCCTTCTTTGATTGATTGAATTTGTCTGGCCTTTTTTGGGGAGAAAGTCGGTTAGATTCATTTCGGTTAGATAAGTTCAATGTGGGCAATATACATACATACATATATAAGATGGAGATCTATAGAGATATAGATTCATGGGTCAGTTTATACATATTTAATATTTAAATTATTTTCTCCCTAGATTGATATCAAATTAATGTCCTTCTCCCAATGCGATTTGCATAATGTGTTTTTCATTTTTTTCAGAACCCCCGCCTCCTCCCACCTGCCGCTTTTGCCATTAGATTAAAGTGTGTTTTTTCTCTTTTCTTTTTGTTTTTCGTTGTGTATTGTAGTTCATAATAAGCCAAATATGCTCTTAGCACACGGCAAAATCGATAAATGCTGCACATGCAGCGAATAATCCAACAATAGCTGCTTGCCACGCCCACAATTGGACGCCGCCAAAAGCATAGCCCGTTGTAATTTTCGATTAATTTGCATATTAGTTGGCTGACATTTACAACGACAAAGTCAACAGCAAAAGCAACTGGAAACTGGCAACTGGCATTCTATGTACTTTGGTTCAAACAGTGACGAGCCGATTAATTGCGTTAGATTATCCGACTGGCACGCACACACACACACACACACACACACATAATCACACACCCGCACACACCTAAATTCACATAGGCTTAATTTGTGCTTGAAGTTAATTTAATTTCTTTGTTGTTATTGCAAAACGCACGAAGGACATTACAATTATAATTGAGGCGCAAAATCCGTAGGCGCACGCGCTCTAACCTAATGAAATCAGCAGCTGCAAAACGAATGAAACTAAGGACAAAGCGGCAGAGAGTGGAACAAAGAGAGGTGGTGAAGTGGTCTACGAACCTGGGGACCTGGGCTTGGATGGCTGACTAAATAGCCATGCATGCCTAATGTCTGTATTTAAGTGGGCATGAGCCAAACGAACGAGTTCTGTGCACGACTCTAATTATATCTACATACGTACATATATGTATAGGTATGCAATGGGATATACTCATTCCACTCCCTTTATATTCCACATCCCCTGAATCCCCTTCCACATGGATTTAATAATCAACTTAAGCATCTGCAGGAAGAGACATACAAACACATGAGCGTAGACTCAACCTGGCCCCTTGTCATATTTGTCTTAATTCAAAAGCAACTAAATGTCAAAGTTGTTTCTTTGCGGATTCAATTACTTGTTTTCTTTGTATTGATTTGATAACTTTAACTTTATATAACAATTCATTGATTTAAATTTATTTTATGACCTTTTAAAATAAATCTATGTGTGGAAAAACCTTTTAAATATAATTTTATATGAATTATAAAGCATAATTTACTGAAGAATGTTAATCATTTTTATGTGGTTCACAAAAGAATTATGATACTAAAAATGTTTCAAGAATAATTTGAGCATTAAACAAATAATCTCTTATGACCAAAGAGGAATTATATTTTTAAGAATTCAATATGTGACATTTTGTTTGCAATTATTTGCCAATAATTAGGTTATTGAGATATGTTTTCTCTTGGGATAACAAAAAAAATTTAGGAATAACGCCTTTAAAATTGAAATGACAACCAAAAAGTTTATTCTGTCCCCCTCTTCAAAAAAAACTTAGCTACGTCCTTGCAAATAAAATAAATTCACTTTCTCTGCCTTTTTTTTTATTCGAGTCATAATAATGTCAATTTGTTTATGCCGCATGGCCACGCGCTTTTATGATTAAAATAGGTAATCAAAATGCATGTGTGAGTGGAGCATTTTTGTCAACGCTTGTCTGTCATCATGGTATGTGCTTGTATGAGTGAGTGTGTGTGTGTGTGTGTGTGTGCAGATGTGCGTGTGTGTTGCACGCTTAAATTAATTAAACCAAATAGAAAAAAATGAAGAAGTAAAAAGCCAACAACGAGCGACCGTTAAGCCGCAACAAATTAAATAAAAACGTTGACAATTAATAAAACAGCCTGACACATCAAAGTCCCCAAGCTGATGCCAACTCGTTTCATTACCCTAAAAAAGGACAAACACAAAGGCATTGTTGCTTAAACAATAAAACTTAATTTGATTTCCATATAATTTGTATGTTTGTTTAATTATAATTCTCAAAAGACATTTCGTCATCAAGTTAAAATTTAATTAAATTTGTCATTAAGTTTGTCTTGAATACTTCTTTATATAAATAACAATAATTTTGGTTATTGAGAATAGTTTCACAATTCCATTAAGGCCTTTTTATTTTATTTTTAACTAATTGGTTTATATTTAATTTAAAATTGAATACTCACAGAGTACAAATGGCAGAATTATTTCCTTTCATTTTCAAAATTTTAAGTTTAATGATTATTCTAAGAATAGTTTTCACTGATTGTTATCTCTATTTTATGAAGCCTAATATACCCTTGTGTGACAAGGATAAAGGGTGTCAAATTGCAGAATGTTGCTTGACAAGAGCTTGAGCCGGCTGTCTCAGTTGCTTGATGTTTGATTATTTCTTGATTTATCACACGAGACAGGAGAACACAAAGAATCCCCCGATTCACCCGATTCCCCTACTCATATCTACACTATCTTGAGACAAGGACAGTGACACCTACATACATATAGAGTATATAGCATATGAATAACTAAGCTGACATTGCAACGTTGAAGAACTTGTCGTGGAAAACTGTAAAGATTTTGTTAAATGGTGTGAAATTTATTTTCCAGCCAGAAAGGAGCAGAAGCAACACAACTATAAGAAGTTCATTGGCATTCCACCACACGTGGCAGATGTTGCACAGAGAGAGAGAGAGAGACAGAGAAGGAGATGAAAGGATGGAGAATTGGATGGTTGTCTTTGTGAGGGCGTGAGTGTGTTACACGGCAAAGCGGATGAATAGTGTATGGTCGAGCTGTAGTAAGCTTTGAGACAAAACTGATTGCATCTCCAACTATTCTGGCTTTTGCCGCAGGGCAGGTCCAAATAAAAGATCTAAGAATTGTAAGAGATGATATCATATCGGATTAAAGTTCTGTTTCTGTTTGGCTTTCAGCTTTAAGCAAGTCAAATGTATAATATTTCTTTTACATCACAAGGAACACATCTCTAACAGGAACAGCAAGAACAACAACAACAACAGCTTGAATAATTATGGGCGCCAATGCTCAGGTGGGAATCATGTTGTGTATTTCCGTTGCAATTTCGAAATTTTAAACTTGTTAACAGCAAATTGAAGTCATTTCCTGCTGCAACAACAACAACAACCAGAAGCCAGGATGGAAGTAACACACCAGGCCATGGCAATGGCAATATGTTCTTGCGGCCGTTTTGCCAGTGTAAGGTACAAAATAAATGAGAAAACCACAAAATGCAGCAACAAAAGAAAACAAAATATAAAAAAAAACACACAAAAATAAGAGCAAAAGTGTGCACAACAAAAAGGCGAAAAAGGCAACCAACCAACAAGAACCAAAGAAAAACAAAATGCCAAAAAGGTACAAAAGCGGAAATAAACGTTGCAGGCATTCAGCCAAAGAGTCCCGGACAGGATAACCTGTTGACCACGTGCATACTGCAATTCAAACAAGCAACCAGGCACACACCTACACACACACACACATAGACACAACCACACACAGGCAAACGACAAGTTTTGCCAAAAAATGCCAAGAAAATTGCATTTTCGTAAGGCAGAAGACCAAGGAGGAAAAACATGAAAAAGGTAGCCACAACGTAGCTGGCGACAGTGCAAAATAAGCAAAAGGCGACTGAGAAATAAACTCCAATGTTTGCCCCACCAGGCTGATCAGGATGAAGAGGAGTTAGGTGGTCGTCACAGGAAGGAGTAGAGTGAAGTGAAGTAAAGAAGGGAAGACGAAATGCGCGCATCGCGTGCTGCGAATGCAATTTGAAAGCTGTTCGTTTGTTGCCGTTGCACTACTCTCTCTCTCTCTCTCTTTCTGGGTTTTCCACCTGCCACATGCCCACGTCCCACAATCAGTTCCGCCCACCGTTAACAATTTCGGGGCTGGAGCTGGGCGACAAATGCAATCTACAAACAATGAAATGAATTGTCAAGTGCAAACATGCTGCTGACGTGCAATTGCAATGAACCCTTCCCACCAACAAAAATGGAAAAAAAAAACCCTTTCCACATTCGGTTCGTTTATGCAACAAGCTTTCATTGGCTGCAATTCCGTAAAACCCGTTTTCCCTCCTCACCACACACACCCACAAACCCTTTCAGCTGGTTGTCGCACGCGTTTTCTCAAATTTGTTTTGCATGCGCTTGGCAGTTCAAAAAAAAAAGAACACAGAAATTGGGAGTGAGGCAGGAAAAAATCCACAAAAAAAAAAGAGTGCACGAAATCCGTCTCTAGTTGCAAATGCAACACCAAATTGCCACCATTTAAATGCTCAAATGCACAGGCACTTCCGCTCCATATCCGAGTCAACGAGAACGCATCAAAGTAGAGTCAAAGCGGGCGATAAAGTGTTTTGGCCACTTTTCCTTCATGCTTTGTACCTACCAAACAATTCTACAACTTTTATGACACTGCAGTTTTGGCCAAAGTAGTTTGGTTCCTGTTGCTGTTGTTGTTGCGACACATTGGGCGCTTAGACTTGGACTTGGAAGTAAAAATGTAACTGGTCTGTTTCGAATGTTTTCTCAAGATTTATAGCCCTCGTCTTGCACTTGCAACTTAAGCGGATATCCGGAATGACACAACTGGCAACAAAAAAAAAAAAAAAAACAAGGCCAACAAACGTTTCAATAGGTCCATTTTTTCAGAGGTTGCGAAGGATGCGCGGGTACATGATAAATGTAGAGAGGATAGATTCCTAATTTCAATCAAACATTTTCAAGCGAAGTGAAATTGCTTCTTCTTTTTCATCTTGAACAACCTTTGGTTGACTTTGCCAATGGACTCTCTTGGTAAGCAATACGTCAACAGCAAATGACCCCACGGTCCGCAATTGTTGCTTGGCGTTGACTTGGCTTTTGTGGATTTGAACATTTGTTGGTTTTTTTTTATTATTCTTCCCTACCCCACTCTTTCCCCTCACTCTCTATTGCCATTTCGCTTTCTACATATTTGACAAGACGACGTCGGCGACGACAAAGGAGTCGACAGTGGGCATGGTCAGTCGTCAGCGTGTTGTACACTGTTATCTTGTTGACATGCTGGGGACGTTGACATATCCATTTTTTACAAGCCTAGAACTTCAGTCTAGAGCCAGCAGAGCCCAGTTGGGCATTGGTTTGGGTTGTTGTTATCGTTTCTTTTTTTTCTTTTCGTATTTACCCAGACTTATGTTGCCCTTCAGCTATGTGTGTGTGTTTGTTTGTATATATTACAACAAAAGAAATGACATTGGCCCTGGGCAAATCAAGTAACAACAACAAAACATTCACTTTTTAGGTAATTTATTATGTTTCTTTTTCTTTCACATTTTTTTTTTCCTGTGTTGATTTTTGGGATTGTGGGTCAATTGGTTTTTGCAAAGTATTGTTCCTTGCAGGCTTCGTCTGCCACATCTTCAAAATAAATCAATTTTAAATTACATCATTATTAAGTGACCATAAACAACAATGGTAAATTACGTACTTAAGTGTGTATGTGCATGTGTATGAGTGTGAGTGTGTGCAAGTGTGGGTGTAACTGCTTGCACTCACACAACAATTAACACTTGGCCATTACTTCCATTTGCGGCATGTTAATTTGTTGCCACATCAATTGCTGCTACCAATATGCGAGGCGCATCCACAAACATGGAACGCACAGGACACTCACAGGACAATTGGGCTGTGTAACAATCTCACCGACAGCTGACGCTGTTGCGGTTTCCAACTACAACTATTACAACAGCAACAGCAACATCAGCAGTAGCAGCAGCAGCAGCAGAGCCATTGCTCGGGGAGCGGGAACGGACTGCTGACAATTGCCTGACACTGGGCAGCTGGTTTATTTGCCATACACGTGGACATTCGATGTGCTCCTGTCCACCCCGCTCGTTGATTTAGTCGGTCAAGTCAGGCAAACAGCAGCCAAGTCTAGGCCATTGGCCAAGGGAGGGGTTATTGGTGAAGAGAAAAACGCCCAAGCTCCGGCCCGGCTCCGGCTACGGCTCTGGCTCCGGCTGAGCAGTTGAACAATAACGCTTGAGTGATTATGCAATTGACAGCTAAATCAATCAATGATGTCAACTACATGCCGGCAATGGGAGACACACACACATACACCCAAGCAGACTCAATGTGTATTTCTATGACTTGTATGGCACACACACACACAAACATATTGGTATATGTGTTTGTGTGTGTTCGAAACTGGCGAAACGTCCACATTGTTTTTGACATTTTCAATTTTTTATGACAAAACTCCAAATTGGTACAAGTTTTTTTTTTTTCTTTTTGCCCTTAGTTTGTATTTTTTTTGTTTTTGCTTTGTTTTCATCAATTCCCGTTCGCAACGTTCCCCGCCCTTAGTCATCTACTGTATTATTGATTGCAATAAAAGAAAAAAAAAATAACAACAACAACAAGAAATGAAAAAAGTTGCTGCTGTTTCAACAATTTGTTGTTGTGCATTAAACTTTTCAATTTTTTAAAATGTTTTCCTCGCCATTCACTTCTGAATTTATATACGTATTGATGTGTGTGTGCGTGTGTATATAAGCTTGTTTGTATGTTTGTTGGACACAAATTAAAAGGCCATCCACATTTTATTTGATTTTTATTGAACTTTAGCTTTAACTTGTACAAATCGTTACGCGCTTCGAAACAATATCCAAAGTCCTTAAGGACAAATTGCCCTTTCCCATCTAACTGGTCCCTGGCTATCTAATTTGCTCAGTCTGTTTGGCTTTCCGAATTTTTGTCATTTCAAATATTCACATAAAGTTTAACAATCTCTATCGAATCAATAATAAATTTCTATGGAAGAGTAAAACCTTTTTGTACAAATCCTGCTACTTTTAATGTATCCTGCTGTTAATTCATTTCAAATGCATTTTAAATACCAAAATTTTTTTTTCAATTATGTATTAGAGCATTTTTTGGGTCTTAATAAATTTCAAATAAATATAGCCAAACAATAATCTCAAAAGTGACAAAATCTAAAAGAAATATACATATTTATGTACATGTATAGTATGCCGGTACATATTTACTTGTATACGTTTTTTGTGAAAACAAAACACAATGAAAGATGAAGAGGAATGCTATAAAAGTTTGACAAAATGATGACAAATTCGATAGCTTGCAACCGCAATCGATGTATAGTGAGTCTTGAGTCTCGAGTCTCAAGACTCCAGACCGGCAACATATTTGTCAATTTTTGTTCGTTGGCGCTGATTGTCAGCAATCGGCAAATGCCAACGCACGTTCGCATTCGAGTTGGCATTGTTTGTCTGCTGTTTCTGCCATAGACATTAGATGATAAATATTTCATTTTTATGTTTTGGTCTGGCAAGCAAACAGAGAAGATGGCACGCACCGGTTCCACTTCACTCCATTCCCAGAGAGTCAGCCAGCAGCAGGATCCTGATGATGGCACATGGGAGGGCCTTCTTTGCTCTACACACTTTGCCAGTGTATCGATGACGTTTAATTTATAAATATGTATGATGAAGCTTATGTTGTGTCCCCCAACTCCAGCAAACCACCACCTCCCCGCCCCACTTCTATTCCCTGTTGCCGAACAGCAGAGACAGCTTCCGCACAGGACAGTCAGCAGTCCATCAGCTTAGAAACCCAAAACCCAAATTCACAGGAAAAGTTTACCCTCAAGTTTACATCTCGTAAACGGAAGTGTACGTTTTGTGCGTTATTAGCTGTGGAATATTAATGTGTGTCTAAGAGGTATATGCAGTGGCTGCTTCCTGTTTCCCATACAGATAATAATAAATATATCTAAGTATATATATTTTGAGACACTGTGGAAGAGATAGACGTAAAAGTGCTACTAATCCTGTTTGGGAATCTCAAAGGCGAATAAAACATGATAATGGTATAAATTGTTTTGAGAATTAAACATTTTTAATTTTAACTGATATTAATTACTGATGATAATTACTGCAATCTCTTTCCATATCAAAGAATCAAAATATTTTAATGAGTTGGAGTGGAAGTCTTAAATTTAAATGAAATTTTCCACTGTCGTTTCTCTCACTCTTACATATAAGTATCTATATGTGATATATGTACATACATATGTATGTGTGTAGTTGATACAAGAATTCGTGTCTTTTGCTGCTTCTTCAGCAGCACATCATCAATTATGGCAACCGGAAGTTACATTTTTGTCTACGCCGTATCTTTATTTTGTTTTCCCGTAATAGAATCAACAATGGCAAAAACAATGCGGACCATCTATTGAGATTTTCCAAGTGTCTGTGGTAGGGTGGTGGTAGCCCAGAGTCCTGATTGTTTTTTCTGCCATTGAATAATTGATGCGTGGGCGCAGACAAAACAACACAAAAGAAAAAAAAAAAACAACAAAACAAATAGGAACGAAGGAGGAAAAAAGTAGGAAGTGAAAATCTCTCTCATGCCCCTCAAAACATAATGAAATAGCGTTAAAGTGAAGAGGCAGCACACAAACAAAAGCAAAAATCAAGAAATTCAAATCGAATTCTAGTCTAAATGTTTCCATTTCCATTTTTCTTTCCTGTTCTGAATAAGTCGCGACTAAGAACTCTGGCATTGAGAATTATGCAAATCAATGTACGAGACAATTTCTAAAAATCTGTTTACGAACAGGGAACATCTGTTGAAAATCTAAAATATCTCCCAGTCATATCAATGTATACGGCGGCTTTTTGCCAATGCTTCGGAATGTGAGTTTCCATTTTGCATTGTTTCTCTCATGGTTAAGAAGGGAAATTGGTGAGGCTTTAGTTTCATATACATATAAGAGAAAAAACAACAACAATTTTTCAATATTTCTAACATACAGTGCAGGCATGAGATGCATTCGACATTGTTGTTGCTGGATTAACAGGCTCTTTGCGTCGCGTTGCAGATGCAAAATATGCCCCGGTCGATTTTGCGTGTATTCTGTGGCACGTGCTGCTTGTCCATGGGTGTATGCCAAAGGATCTAATCTAAGGAAGTGCAAATTATACATACATATGTATGGATCAATGTTAGTAAATGTCAGATTCGATATTCAGTTTGTTAAATTAAATAAACAAAAAGAGTTTTGAAGTGGTTTAAAGTTGAATCACATGGACTCCGCCCATGTACATAAATTGCTGTTGCTTCAATCTCAGCTAAAGCCTGACGTATTGAAATTCCTTTTAGTTTCAAATACCGAAAATGGATGCTCGCATTCTGTTATTCCTTCCTGACGTTGAGTATGAATCTGTGGCATGACTCTTAGATACACATATCGATACTGCACAGGTTTGCTGGTCATAAAATAAATATTTTGCCAATACAATAACATTATGGCTCCAATTCAGGGACCAACTAGAGAAATTCAATGCAAGAATCAGAGTTAGTGTGTGTGTGTGTGTGAATCCAACTTAATGAACGAGCCACCTCAACAAATGAAACGAAGCCATCAACTGTTGGACACTAAGCCCGAAACACACTGGTCAAGAGAGCCAACGAGAAAAACCTTAAACGAAGAAAAACCGAAAGAAAATGACTGCTGCAACTACAAATAAAAACAAAATGCTAGCAACGTGCAGATAATCAGCGCCCAAAGGTGTACTATGCCAGTTGAGTCTGCCTCCCAAACAATACGAAAAGCTCTTAAAAAGAAAAAAACAAAAAACAGAAAGTATAAAATAGAGCTAGAACAAAAAAAAAAAAAACAAGTAGGACAAGTTGTGGATGGGTTAGAGCAGGGTCGGGTGGAGGTAAAGCTGATGCAATGCACATGGCTTAAGCGGCGATGGACAGTTGAACAGACTACATAGAGAGACTAGAGCAAGGGAGGGCTAGAAGGGAATGCAACTGCCGGTCTTGGGGGCAGCTCAGCTGCCTCACCCAGACGCTCAGTGTTGCAAAAGTCAAAAGCATAAAATCCGATAGCTTCCGCTAAGCTAGCTTATTCAAGCGTACGAAGGGCTAATAAAACATTTCTAAGGATTTCGCTGGGATTCCGCATTCGGCCCTGGCGCAAAAGGTAGCTATGTATAGATGTAGCTGTGACTGTGGCTGTGGCTGTGGCTGCTCTATGTTGAAGGTGAGAGATGGAAGCCGCGCTGAATTGGTTGGGTGGCCAGTTGAAAAATCTTAAGTTTTATTTACAAAAGTTCGGGCATTCACATGCATCTGTGATGGCATGGAATCTAGAGTGTGGCGTCTGGAAAAGGCGGAAGAAGACCATTGAAAGATCACACTTGTTAACTTGTTCGTAATTAGTTGGCCGGCAAATGGTTGCTGGAGCTTAATGAATAACGTTGCTGCCATAAGATTATCAATATTGCCATAGAAATTTAAGCATCTTTAAATTCGCAGTTTTCTTGAGTACAAACGTTTTTGTAGCCACTGTATTTGTTACTTATCACAGGGAAATTCTTCGTTCAAGTAAATTCAAAGCCGACTTGATGCTTATCCTTAATGATGCTGTAAAACGGTTTCATTTCTTTTTTTTTTTGCCTTATATTTTTTCTCTTCTACCAGTTGGCACTGAAACTGGTTTTGCCATTTAAAGAGAACACGCAAAAGTTTGCCAAGAACGCAAAGTCCCCTTTAGACTCCGACTCCTACTCCACTTAATCGGGTAGCCCCCCAAGGCAATCAAAGTTTTTGCAGGCTAAAGTAAATGCCTGAAACATTTGTCTTGGCTTCATGTCGACGAACTCGAACTCGGTTTTAATTGCTGCCAGCACAGAGCTATCAATAGAAAGAAAGAGAGACCGCCATGGACTTTAGGTTGTGACATGCAATATCAAATGAAATTATGCGCCATGTCTGCTGCCTTATTTTGTGGTAGTTCACCAAAAAGGGATAACGAGCCAAGTTGTTACAAGTTTTTAATAGAGCGAAAACAGAGAGAGATAGAGAAAGAAACAGCTATGGCAAAACAAGGACCAAGGAAGAAGGCAAAACGAATAAGGAACTTAAGACTAGGAAACTCTCTCTATCAAACAAAAGATGGACCTACAGCAAAAGATGTGGTAGTAGTAGTAGTAGTAGGCAGCAAACTGCCGCATAAACTGTTCAAAAGATGATGAATTTTCAGACCAGCCAGTCTATAAACCGAGCAACTCCCCCACATCCTTTGCTCCTCCAAAGACTCTGACTCCGACTGAAAGCCACTCACTTTTTTCTTTTCTTTTGGTACTTTTTTTTCGTGTTTTTGTTGTCAGCGTAATAAACAAACTTTGGAGGAAAGTTTGGCTCACTATTTCTACATTTTTTGTGTGTGTGTGTGTGTGTGTGTCGCAGTTCGTGTACGACAAGTTTAACACCAAAGAAGATGGCAACACGGCATGCTTAGTTAGTTATGTAGATATGACCGGCAGAACGAGCAGAGTCGGCAGTGGTCCATTGACACCACTCAGGTCGCTCATCTTTGGCATCATTAACCGTCATTTTGTGGATGTTGGATGTCGGATCAGAGTGTAGTCAAGCTGAAAGTGAATCTTAAACTGGTCTACAGATATAGAAAATAACAGAGAATAGATTGATTGAACTATTCGATCTAGGTTAAGGTTGATTTTATAATATTCTCAATATGGATAGCACCATTGAACTAATTGCCACAAAAACCCAGTTTAGCGATCGCCTCTCGTATGCTTATTTCGCTTAAAAACTAATTAATCTAAATGGATTTTTGTTGTTGGAGAGAAGGACACACACACACACAAACACTTGGAAAAGTCGAATAAACTGTAAAGCGGAGCACTCAAATAAAGGGAAAAATGTTGACGAGCGATAGGAAGACGAGGAGAAAGAGGAGAATGGTGGAAAGAGCCGAGTAAGCGGTGAAACCGAAGCGAGCCGCAAGCAATTTGCATGTTAGAAACCGCCATGCAACGACCAAGCTGCACACCTAACACCGCCCAGCAAAACCAAACCACACCACACCAAGCCACCCAATATTGAAGCAAACACGAAAGGGGCCGGCCATGTGGCATCATGCAGAAAACGGGGACAGCGTTAAAGTAGCCTTATCGCCAAGCACACATCGCTTTGGCATCAGCTTCAGAGCCGCAGCAACAGCTACCCCAAGCCCCGAGCCCCCAGCCCCCAGCCCGACCCTCCAATTCAATGGTGGACAGTTTCAAGCAGTTTTATTGACGTGTGTTCGGGCGTGGTCATGCCAGGGAGCGGGGATTGGTGCGGGGTGGTGCAGGCAGCCTGGAAGGCAGGCTGTTTCGTTATAAATAAAGACCATTTCGGTCGATCAATTGAAATGTACTTGAACATTTAACCTGCCTCTGGCAGCAGTTAATGGAATTCATCTTTTAAATCCTTTAAAGTTGAAGGCTTAAACCAAAGAGCGGGCAAAATGCAATGAATTTTGCTTTTAAGCTCCGCTGGCTATAATTCATGTCAAATCAATGCCAAAAGGCAAAGCTAAATGCTAAATGTACATATGTATAAAATTTATTGAATTACACACACACACACACACACACACACTGTCCATATGTAGATGTGTATGCGTGTGTGTGTGGGTGACAACGGCGCCATTTGTAATTTGATTTCCTAGGTTTTTTTTTTTTTTGTTTTTATCTCTTTTTTGCCATTTGTCTATCCACTGGCGACACTCTGACCCAAAGAGAGCCAACTATTTAAACATTTTAGCTGATGAAAATGCAGCCAAAGTGATATAAAATTGAAATTAAATCAAACTAAATCCTTAACGGAGATCTATTTGATACATCAATCTAAACAGACGAGCAGGCAAATTGAAATTGATTGCATTTAATTCAATTTGATTTAAATTCAAAGCCACATAAAGTCATATTATGGTCTTGTTTCAAAGCTTTAATATATATATTCATAACTGCTGCATTAAGCAACTGTTGGTAGATAAAACGAAACGTTCTTGCAAGAGAGATATTCACAATGAAGAAGACAATAATTTCAATTGAATGAGACAAGTTTATTTAAAGACTGCCATTTGCATATTGAAGATGGATCGATTATTATTAGATTATTAAACAAATTGATTGTTAGCCATAAAATCGAATATCTATTCGCATTAAAAGGATACATAAATTCGATTTGGAAACATAATGGAAAATTCACAGAAAAAATTATGTGTTGTTTTTTTATAAGCCTTTTTTCTCAACTCACAAATGAAGGTTGTTTTTTTTTCGAGTATTTTAATTAGTAAGCTGATTTCTTAGATACGCCTGATCAGTATACATTACTATTGATTTCTTGTGTTTTAGTAATTTATCTGTAATTAAATTGAACATAGCCTCAGCATATACTGTCTTAAACATTCTGCACAAGATTAATATCATTTCTGGCCTTCAGCTAAGCTCATATTCCTTTCAGTTCCTTCTCCTGCTCTTTCTCTTTCCCCAGCAAATGGATAGTTCGATTTGGCTAGTATATACGTAGATATATCTACATACGTGTGGTACAGCTGTTGGTATTTTCTGGTGGTTTTGTTGGCTTCTTTGGCACATCGTTTATTATGCCAAGCGAAAAATGCAATATTTTCTCCTGCACCACTACGTGGTCGACAAAAATATTTACAATTTGGCAGGGGCCTTCATTCGGCAGCTAAAAAAAAAAAAAATAAATAAAGAGAAAGAGACAGAGTGCGCGAACTAAAGAGGAAACGGAAGTTATAAAAAGAATCGCCGTGAAGCCACCGCTGAGTGGTTGTGGCAATGTTGGTACTCCATAAAAAAAAAGAGGCGACACCATTCCGCTAGGCTCAAAAGCGGCAACTTCAATCTTTGAATGTTTTATTTACTGCAAAATCGATATGGTTTTTTTCAAGCACACACACACACACACACATACACATACGCTGCCGGTACGTGAGAAACAGAGCAGAGGGAGACGCAGTTGAGCGCGAGTTTAACACACAAGTGCCGGGCATAACGAGTTGCATGCAAATGTTTTCCTTTTTTCTTCGTAGTGTGGTAAAGGGATGAGGGGGATGCGCTAGCTGCCATTCACTAACGTTAAAATATCTGCCCTCTTCTTTTATGCCATGTGTCTTTCAAGCTTTCACTACACGAATGTAAAAAGGAAAATGAAAATTCGACCAGCAATGCATGTAAGTGTAAAAGAAAAGGAATGTGTCTTTCTGTGTGTGTGAGAGACTTCGTGTCCATGGCAAATCACACACCACATAATTTGCCGCTGCAGCACACACACACACACACACACACACACAGGGTGAGGGATAGAGAAAGAGATGGGGAGACCCAGTAATGGCTGCTATGGAATTAGTGAAGCTGTCGTAGATGCTCGCTGCGTCGATGGCATCCCCTAGCGCATTATGTATGCATGGCGAAGGCAAAAGGCGCCAGCATGCGCATCTAGCAAGTGCTGCAAAAACTAAGCACCGATGCCGACCAGCGTAAACGCCTGGATGGACCAGTTTACCGTGCGGAAATGGTAAAAGGCACAAGCAACCAGGCCAAGAACTAACAACAGCAGACAACGACAACGACAACGACAACGGCGGCGGCACAAGTCGAGCAGCCACAGAGAATAAGATAGATACAGATGGCCCCCAATGCAATGGGGACAACTGGGCCGGGGTTCAATGCTGATTACGATCGCTACTGGGAATGGTATAGAATGAGCTAGAATGGTAGGTAGGGGGGGTTTGGCCATTTTGCCATTGCGATGACTTCTTCTCCTTCTTCACCCTCTTTGTCTTTTTCTGGTCCCAGGTTGATAATTCTAAATTTGTATTCCAATCTTCAAATTGTCTCCAAAATGGAATTGATTTTATGCAGATGAGCATGAAATTGTCTCAAAGCGAGTTTTGCATGTTAGTGTAAATAAATGTAACGACGGTTCAAGACACAAACGTGACGAGAACCCTGCCCCATCATCAGTCTATAAATGTGTGAGTGGGCAATGAAGTGGGTTCTGGGCTGAGGTAACATTTAATACGCTTTGGCCAACGCTTTGTAATACGCTTTGGCCAACACAAAAAAAAAAAAAAACCAAAACAAAAATTTATTACTTAATTCTTGGCCAGCCAACATCTGCCATTGGCTTTCGAATCAAATCAAATCAAATAAAAGAACGCAAAAGTATTGGAAAAAAAGCTTATAAAATGTTAAAGAAATCCACTCTAAATATTTGGTTAACCAGAAAGCTAGAAAGCATCACCCATCCACCCAAAAGGGGACACCCATTCCAAACATTCATTCTGCCAGACCCTTGCCAACTTAAACAATGCGCCCGGCTTGCATTTCATTTGAATTTACAACTGTATTTTGGCAATATTTGATGGAGTGAGCGCTGATCAAAGTAACAGACACAAACCACGCCTCCCCATCCCCCCCCTAACCGTCATGGAAAGCCATAGCAGGAAATGGAAATCATCATCATCATCATGGTCGTCATCTTCATCCTCCATACTCATCGAGCAGGCCAATAAAATGCCAGGAAGAGACAAACAAATCGAATAAAAATGCTTGGGAAAATTTGTAAAAATTCATAGAAAAATCACACAAAAAAATAAAGAAAAAAGAAAATGGTAGAGAAAACCTCCCAGTCAATAGCCCAATATGCAAACATGGACAGCAAAAAGCGAGGAGAATATTTCAATATTTCAAACACGCAAGTCAATGGCTGCCAACGAATGAATCTACTGATGCCGTTGCTGGGATTCTGGAACTGGCCAGCCAGCCGGCAGTGAGCCAATATATACTGAATTGGGCAAAGGAAATTGAAGGACAGCCGCAATTCATTGATTTACTACGATTTAGACCCAATGCCAATCGCAGATGATGATGATGATGATGACGATGATGGGGACTACGCGATGTTATCGCTATCCATTTGTTTGTACTACTGAGTAATTTGTGTTTGCCCTCCAACGAGTACGACTATATACATACATATGTATATGCGATTCGAAAATTATATGTCCATTAAGTGGTATATCTAAGGCCAACAATTGCGATGAGTGCAATGAGATTTAAATAGACAACTTGTAAGTGGGCAGGAAATTGCAAATTACTGGTTACCAACTAGCATGTTGTGCCTTCGAGTTGTACGCAACGATTGTGTTTAGTTTCGATCTTGAGCATTGGTATAATAATAGTTTAGCTGCTTCTGCTTAGTCAATATTGAACTAAGGGGTTTAAGGCTTCCAACTAACTCGTATATCATGGCATATCAATAGTTTCTATTTGGATATTTTTCCTTACTTTTTGTGGAGACAAAAAAAAATTCTATGCATAAGTTTTCCAACTTATTTACCCCCACAAAATTCGAAACTAGCATTTTGTCTATAAATCATCTATGCAATTTTAATTCAAATACAAAAGAATTTTCCACCACATATGTATGTATATATGAAACAAAATAGAAAGAGAGAGAGATAGAGAGAGAGAGGGAGATATAGATTTGGGCATTGTTTGCATAAACCAATTGTAAGAGCCAAAACAGCGACTACTCCTCGACTAATGCGCTCAACGCTTAGCCACCTCACCCAACCACCCCTCAGCACCCCATAAACTTGATAAACACACACACACACACGCACACACACACTGCCATGGAAGCCAACATCTACTCTAAAGGCTTGGGAATAAAGCCAATATATATGTATATATATGGGAGGAACAAAAAAAAATTGATATATGTTTGTATATACTATGGATAACCGCATTTGTGTGCGTGTGCGAAATATTTTGTTTAACGGTTATAGTTTTATGCACTTAGGATAGCAAAATATCTATATCTCCACACACATAAACCTCTTCACACACACACACACACACACACACACACACACACACACATGAACACTTATGCATCTGAAGTCATATTTTTGAAATTTATTCTCCTCTAGCAGGCACGACCAAAAGCTGAAAGTAAAACTTTTGCCAATATTTGTAAAAAAGATATTGATTGGCTAGATCTAATGCTGCTGCAGAGAGCAAAGCATATTCTGCTGAGCCTTTCCTTCCCCCTTTACCCATCCAAATACAAACACAACACATACACACAGACCTTTATAACAAAACACACGCATAGTCAGTTTTCTGATCCATATGATGAGGTTAAGTTTTTCTTTAGGTACATCTGGCTGATTCAAGCTTACGTAAATGTATCAAAAAAGTAATATCGATAGTTAAATGTAGAGTATTTGAAATTCTGTATGAATATTTGTAACAATTTTTCATTTGTTGTCTTATATATTTCACTCGTACCTCAAGTCTTTAGACAAACAAAGTCAGACACTGCAGCCGTAGTCAAATTTTTGAGTTTTTCGTGCAAGATAACAACTTGTGTGTGAGTGTGAGTGTGTGTGTGTGTGTGTGTGTTTGTGCCACAACAACAAGAACAGCAGCAACAGTTTAAGAGTCATCGAGGCAAAGTGAGTGCAAGTGAATCCAACTATTCGATTGAAGGAATGAAAAAGGAAAAAGAAAGGGAAGAATGGAATGGAATGCACCCGCTTTTGGCCCTCAAGGCAAAAGGTTATATTTGTTTTACGTTAAATGTTCAAATATATTATTGCAACATGATACGAAGAGCACTTGCGGATATTCGCTTGCCTCACACTGAATCACAATCAGGACTTGTTGTGGTTCTGCTCGTTCTGACTACTACTCCACTCTCTCTCTCTCTTTCTGTCTGTCTGTCTGTGTATTAGTCTGACTGCCTGTGCATGTTAAAATATTCAAACAAAAACGTTATGAAAATATGAGCTGTGATGTTTATCGATTGTGAAATATGATATACAAGTAGAGGTTGGGAAGGTGCACACAAACACATACATATACATATACATATACATATACACCGACATCCATTTGCATGGCCTTTAATTTGTTGAACCCCAGAACCCATGCTGACAGACAGACATCTCTTTGTCAGCCCCCAGCGAGGGTTGGAGCTGGAGTTTGGCATGGCATGTTCGTTTGTTTGCTTCCCATTTCTGGCTATTTGGGTCCCTGATTCCGTGCCAGACAGAAACAGGCAGAATTACAACCCCATCCGAGGTAGTCTCTGACGCAGAGCAATTGCAGTCAAAGTCCTTTGGTAGCTAATAAATATTAAACTTTAATTAAATCTACATGGAGAGCGAGATACAAATAGTTTGTAACTGTTCAATATTTATGTGCGTATCGATTGAGAGATTGGCTAGGCCAATCGCAATGCAATTTTTGCTTTTGGTCAGCTCTGGCGCCATAAATTGCAACCTTGAAGCGACCCATAGTCAGCGAAAAGAACTAAAGGCCATTAAAATACTTCTTTTTCCCATTTTTTTTTTTTGGCCACTTTACATGAGAGTTCTAGAAGGTGGAGATAGGAAAACAGCAGAGGAAAAGAGGATTGGGATCTTTTGGGTTAAACTAAAACTCATATTAAAAATTGACTTTTATCGTGATTTACAATCAAGTTGGCCTTTTTTAAATGCCGTGGTCGTCATACGGGTGGCCGCCTAGTGGGTTACACACACATACACACAGAGGGAGAGAGAGAGAGAGAGAGACACGTTTGGTCGAGGGTAGAATATTTCTTCATGGCTTAGCTGAGACGGGAACATATTTAAACCTAATGCCAGCCGCCAGTTGCCAGTTTCCAGTTGCCAGCCAGGCGATGCCAATGTCCGGCACGTGGTTTTGCGCAGCTGCAAATCCCATACACCACGCCCACCACATAAACTGCACTCTGACATCGACATCCTTAAGGAGTCGGAATGGTCCCACTAGTGGCTGGCCCACTATCTGCACTTCCATTACGAAATCCGTTTTCTCAACATTTCTTTTTTTTGCTTTCTATTTTTGCCTTTATACGCTTCATATTTCTTAACATGTAATTCTATTGGATTTGCCACACGGAGGATGACTTGGTGTTGGGGCTTTGCCTCTTGACTTTTGCTTTGGCCAAACGTTCACTTTTTAATTTGCTGACGCTTTTTGTGTCCTTGTGCTAGCTAGCTGGCTAGCCATTATCCCTTCGGTAGGGTCAGTTCTATAAACATTAAAAGATAATTTCAAATTGCTTAAATAAATTAAATTGAGAAGCATTTTAATTGCCTGTGTTTTCTCTGCCAACTTGGGGACTTGGCAACTAATCTAAGAACAGACACAATTCACAGTGACTAAATGGTTAATTTGTGCTTATTTATTTATTTATTTACAGAGACTGCAGAGTTGTGCGCGATCCGCAGACATTGAAATCAAAGGGCTATGGTTTTGTCAGCTTTGTTAAGAAATCGGTAAGCCAAATTGATAGCTTTTAAGCAATTCAACTATTTTGATATTCCAGCCAGTGATAAATGACAACATCAAAAGCAATGAAAGCAATTAGAAATTCTTCCATTGAACCCGCAAGAACCAAACCAAACGAAATTCAAGTTTTCAGCTTAATTTTAAGAGCAAACAGCAAAGTGGAAAAGTATGTGTGTGTGTATTGGTAACAAAAGCCTCAAGAGTTTCACCTTTGAATTCTTAATTAAATAAAACCAGGAGATGAGAGCAGCCCCGGTTGACAAGCCGCAAAAACACACAAACTTTACATATCAAAAGACAACCTGTGGCATTTTAGCCGCATATCGGCTACGAAAACTCAACGAAGCGCGAACATTTTTAAGATTTAATGCTTACAGCAACAATTCGATTTGGCTTTTAAGTTGGGCCACATTTACACATCATATTCAATATATGTACATATTTATAAGACGAAAAGAGAAACAGAGAGAAGAGTGTGTGTGTGTGTGTGTGTGTGTTGTGATTGAATTTCATGTGCCTAATAGGTAGAAAATTCGACAAAGAGAATAGAAGTTGAGGGCAAGGTTTTGGGATCAAAGGCAGATGCCAGTTGAATTGCGTGTCAGTCAGCCAAGCAGAAAAAATACGCTGGCTTAAGGCTTGCAAAGGATATAATACATATACAAAAGTATTTATGTACATACATACATACATGTATAATGCTGTTGCTGATGCTGCGTTCTAAAGCCAAAATCAATGCTTAAGTCAAGCTGTCACACTGACAGCATGTCAGTCTTTCACTTAGGCAGAGACAGAAGCCAAAAAGCGTTCAAGCCAAAGGTGCTGCAAGTCAATTAAGTGTGGCAAATTTTCAAATTGTTAATTAAATTTTAATGCTAATGCTTTGAAATGTGCTCAAGACAAGGTGTCGGACGTCCAAGAGTTTGAAAACAAACAAGTTTAATTCCCACATAATCTCTACAATAATTGGGAATGCCTTTATCAAAATAGGCTTCAGTTGTTGTCAGAAATAAATAAATGCTACCATTATATTGAAATTATGCTGAGTGCATGCCAACTAACTAACTAGTTAACTTTTTACGCTTCATTCGCATAGAAAGAAGAAGCTGAGGCAAAGGCCAAGGCAAAGAGGGAGTCATAGAAGGGAAGGGGAAGACAGTGCCAATTTTCGAACTTTCTCGATTAGTTTCAATGCAAAAACGTAAAATGAAAAAGCAGAAGGAAAACATACACACACACACATACACAGACAAAACGCACCAGTCCAAATAGCAAACTCAAATATTTCAAATTAAGTTTCTCGACATGCGTTTTGCACACACACACACACACACACACACAAACACACACACACAAGATCCGCCGGCTTGCTAAGCCGTTTTGCTCTTCTCCCCTCCCGCTGGTGTATGGCCATCAGCTTGCAGCTGATTTAATGCAAATTTTATTTATGCGAAAAGTTTTATTAAATTTTTGTGCAAAGTTGATATTTTCTGTGGTTTTGCGGAAATTGAAAAGTTATTTTTCGAATGGCTTACTGCACAGAATGCAAGGGAATACGTGGGATGTGTGTTTGTGTCTGTGTGTGTGTATATGCAACTGGCAGCGGAAAAGGAAGAAACATTTTCTTCATTTTACGCTTCCGCCAGCGCATGACATTTTGCCAATCGCAAGGCTTTTGCATAATGCCCAATCAGCTCAAGCAGCAGCCGCCGCCAAAAAATACATACATACATATGTATTTATGTATGTATACATATATGTACATACAATATATATATTTAAGGCAAATTGTTTGCCGCCAACATAATTTAAATAAACAACAGCAAATATGTGCATGGATAATGCACACATATTTAGACTATGTTACCAGAGTTTCCAAGCGTTGATGACGCATACAAATTGCCATAATTTAATAACCATCAAGGCAAGATGAGACGCAACGCGACGAGATGCGACGACACATAACTCGAGAAGATTCTACTCCATTTTGGCTCTGTGTCATTAGCATCATAAATCACAACAACAACAACAATAACAACAGCAGAAACACCACAAAGCAAAAGGCAAACACGTGCAGTTGAAAAAAAATTTACGCCAGCATTAAACGCAATAAACATGTCGACGATGCCGGCGAAGAGGAAGAGTTGTGGGCTGGAACGGGGGTAGAGCAGAAGGCATCGGTTCCTTCTTGAGTAGCTGCTCAAAAATGCTAATGTCTGCCATCATTGACGGTGCTTGTTATTGTCACACAAGCAAGCATATTAACATATTATTGCTTTCGACATGAAAAAAAAAAAAAACAAAAACAGAAAAAATACATAAAAGAAGCACCGCAGAAGGCGTAAGATTTAGCAGAAAACAACCAAGGAACAGGGAGAAAGTAATGCTAAATACGTGGGTAGGTACTATTCTACTATCTTACTGACACAAAACTGATTTGCCAGGCATTAAGGAGACAAAGAGCAAACTGAGTATCTACCAGGCAGGCAGACAGATTCGAGGTGCATTTAATCGCATTACAACCAGTAGCAGCAGCAGCTCTCACACATTTTTTTCTTCCTTTCTCTCTCTCTCTCTCTCTCTCTCTTTCTTCTTTTTGCTTGGCGTAATTCACTTAAATTTATTTAAAAGTTACCGTTGCACCAAAATTGACAATGTGTGCAACCAACAAGATATAATGCAGCTCAAAAGCCTTGCCATCCTGCCCACCCGTGGCATTCTTTCGTTCTTATCATCATGCCACGTTTCTAGGTTGGCAGTCAACATTGGCTTGCCCCTTAAGCCCCTGCCCTCCACACACACACACACACACACTTTTTGCCACATTCTTTTCATCATTTTCTTGTGCTGCATAACTCATTGTTGTATTATTACTATTATTTGTTGTTGTTGTTGTTGTTGTTGATGCTGCTGATGTTGTCGCGAGACACAATGCCCGTGGTTAACCCGCCCTCTCGACTGATGTTTCTTTTATGATTCTCAGGTTTGTTATTGTTGCTTCATGTGGCATTCATTTTGGATGCGCCTGTCATGTGCACTTAAATTAAAGGTCACATTGGCTTGTTCCCTTTAAAAAATCATCGAATTTATTAAATTGACAGAGAAATATTAAAATTATAGAATTAGCCCAAGAATTCATTTAACTTTAATTTACTAAAATATTAAAGTGGGCTACAAGAACTATTTAATAACCTAATTTAATTTAACAAAAAGAAAGACATATTTGTCATTTGTTATACCAAGATTTACATAACAAAAAAGTTGTAAAGATTCAATTCAGAAACATTACTTAAAAGATTTTAAGCATAACTTGTTTTAATATAAACAAATATAAGCTTAAGATTAAAGTTTAATTGTTTTCTTTAATAAAACATTAAAAAAAAAAAACAAAAGGGGATATTTTTCTATTTTTCCTATGAAAAGTTCGGCAAAGATTTTTGTCGATAGTTTCATTAGGTAAATTTCCCAATAGTTTTTGACGAACCGTAACACATACACATAAGAAACTAAAACTCAAAATTTTAACAACAAGTCTAAATGGCTGAATTAGTAGTAGCTTTTGTATTAAACCTAATAAAAAATGCTTTAATTTGTGCACATTTAAATAGGCCTTGTTGAAAATCAAATTAAAGTCCATTTCCATTTAAATTTCAACTCATGGTCGTCAAAATTGATTTAAATTCAAGCGGAAATTTCCAACTTTGATTCAATAAATTTGCTCAAGCGAATACAACTTGGTTATAAATATAAATGGCTTGGACATTCATTTTATGCTTTTCATAATGATTTCCAAAGGAAAAAAAAAATAAACAGTGATTTTTGGGAGAACCAGAAAACTGCCTACACACGCATTGGCTTTTCTCCATCCAGGGATTCATATGACCCACATGACCTAAGGCATCGTCGGCTGACAGGGCATCCAAAAACCCAAACCTTCGAGGCAGTAACTATAAAAACCAACCGAATTCATAGTGCGGGGTGGTGTGGGGTTTTGGGTGGGAGGCAAAGAAGTTGAGATACACAGAATGAGAAACAGCAAAAATGTCTTACATAAATAAATCCCTTGGAATTATGTCTTGACAAAAATGCGTTCTAGCGTGAAATACTGATTTTTTGGTCAACAACCAAACCAAACCGACTAACCTACCAACCTACCAACTGTCTGACTGTCTGTCTGGCTGCCTAACTCAACCAGGCAATGGTCAAAAATCGAAAATGTTTTTGGACCCCATCGCCCCCCGCCCCCCTCATTTCCAAAAAAGAAAATGAAAACTGCTTTTTTACCGTTGACTGGACGAGGCCAAGACAGAGCTAGTGGTAACAGGAGCCTACCATATCTGGCCACAGCATCAACATCGGGCAAATACCAACCAAGCTAGTGGGTAATCATCTAGTGGATGCCTTTGGAATGCCTGAAATGGTGGGGACAACATTTCAAGTGTGCAAACGATTTGCCACTTGAGTTATTCTATAAATATCGAAAAATCATCATCAATCGGATGACTCTCTGGTGTTATCTGTGGCTGTCGTCCGACTTTAATATGCGTTCTGGGACTGGCTTCCGGTTGCTATTAAAGCCCTCGGATGTCTTGATGTTTCCATGCTTATCTAAATAGCCACGTTAATGAATCTGACCGTAGAACAAAGCTAAACCGGCTTAAAAGCTGGGCCAAGCGGCGAACCTTTTAGTCTGAATGAAATTGCTTGAGGATTGGTTTGGGGGTAGCCAGCACTAAATACTTTGCTTGGTGGCGTCTGCTACCTTTTTTTCGGGTTTTCCTTTTCCTTTGGTTTTTTTTTTTAAGATATATAATGGTCACCAAGGAAGAGCGAGCACATTCTTATTTTAGTGTGGGTGTATGTGTGTCAGGGGATTATCCCCTTTTTGTGTTTGACTTTGCCTTTTTTTCACCTTCTTGCGCTGCAGAGTTTGCTTCTTCTCTGTGTGTTTCCCTGTTTGCCTTTTTTGTTTGGCACAAACCATTTCCTTATTGTTTTAATAAACATTTAAAATGTCTTGCTCTTGGCTTATGTCCGTGTAAACGCACACACACACAGACACAAAATGTCAGCCGCAACCAGCACACGCCCGCCGATTTGTGGCAAGCAACCAAGGCGGGCGAACTGCCGATTCAAAGTCAACGGCAACCCATCCATGCCCCATACCCCCCCAGGTTCCACATGAAAAGTGTATGACAAAACCCTTTTAAACCACTTAAAAATTCTTCAACTTATTTTGTTTTTCTTCATTCGCTTAATGAAGGTATTTCATTTTGTGTGCTCGCCTTTTTTGGTTTTGTTTCTTGCGTTGCTCGACAACAAAACTTTAGCCATGACCCGCCCATGGCCCCGCCCATCCGCTTAGCAGTCTCATTTCCTATCCTTCGAACAGGCAGGCGGCAAAAGGCTTGACTTGATAGTAGAGGGAAGTGGGTGGAGTTGGTAAGAGTTGGTCGTTGGGGGTGACAGGCATGGGGCATTAAAGGATTCTGCGCCTTATCAAGTAATCAATATTTACAAAAGGCAAAGGCAAAAAGTTGACTTATACAAGTTTCGAGTCGAGAAATTGAATTTACTGAAGAAATTTTCTTTAAATTTTAATGTC
Source organism: Drosophila insularis (assembly GCA_018903935.1). Taxonomy (NCBI): domain Eukaryota; kingdom Metazoa; phylum Arthropoda; class Insecta; order Diptera; family Drosophilidae; genus Drosophila; species Drosophila insularis. The sequence goes on from JAEIFP010002295.1 coordinate 8,552,815, forward strand.
TCGCGAATCATAAAACTTTTTTTTTTTATTCTTCTTTTTTGCTGCCATCATGAAATCCATGAAAATTAATTAACTTATACCAAGAGAAAACAGGAAATTGTCATTTGAAGGCAAGTGAAATGTTTATTGCGTGTCGTTCTATTAGCCAAAACGAAAAACTTTCTGACTGTTGGCCAGAACAAACAGTCGACGCTTTGACTTTTAATCAGAGACAAATTAATTTGTTTCCCCTACTCCCCGCCCCCCCAACTCCATTCAAAGGCCATTCATAGCCTGTGAATGGTAACGCTCATAAGTAGGCAATACTTTTGCATAGATTGACTTTCTTTTGTGTTTGGAAAATTGTTCAACTTTTCTCGGCTATTAGTTGAGAGTTTTACCCATTCACAATTAATTAATTTCAAGCAGCATCCAAAAGCAACAACAACTGACAGATTAACCGAAAAACCCACAATGACACACCCACACACAATGCGTCTCAACTGGCTCAAAGGATGCCCATCAGATGCCATCGAGACGAGGTCGTTTTCGGGCCTTTTTGTACAATAATTTTACTAATAGTTTAACATTGAAATTTCTTGGCCACTTGACAAGGATTTCCCTGAATTGTTGTATGAACAAGTTGCGGTCCATAAATTGACAAATGACTCAAAGGCGCCAGTAACTTTGCCTTTTGTTCTATTGTTTTTTTTTTCACACCAACTTCAAGGCGCACTTCAAAAATTTAAGTTGTCCTTTATGTATACATAGGTACTTTAAACAATTTTCTCTTCCTTCTTTGTCTGTGTGTGTGTGTGTGTGTGTGCTTCATGTTTTCTAAGCAATTTACCACCAAAATGATTGATAAAGTTTACTAGTTTCTTTTGACCATGGGCAAGACGACAACTGTCAAAGCTGTAAAACTGCTTGCCCGAGAAATGTTCATTGCAGCAACGACAAGTTTTCTTTCATTTCAGTTCGTTTTTTTTGTCTCTTTCTCTCTCTCTTTCTTAGTTCATGTCCATTGCATTTTTGTTGTGGACAAAGTTCAACTGGAGCGCTGTTAAGACAATTTTCATTGACACATGGCAATTGGAATTGCAATTGCAAATGGCATATAGAATATTGCTTTAAATTGCATTACTTTAGTTTTGCGGTAGAATTAAATACATACAAAAACAAAAAAAAAAGTATAAAGAATGGAACAAAAATTAAATATTGCATGTGGCAATGTAATGTTTAAGTTTGTGCGGCTGATAAATAAATGTAAAATATTTAAATAACATTTTATGCCCAGCAAGCAAGCGGCAGGCTTGCGGCATTTGGGGCATTCAAAAGGGGGCAAAGAGCGGTGGTTGTGGTGCAGGATGGTGGTGGTGCTGTCGCATTGTTTGCTACCGCCAGCCAGGGTTGCTGTTGTTGTTGTAGTTGTTGTTGTTGCTGCCGCATGGCAATCAACGATGCGTATCGCTTAAAAAATGTAAAATTTATAGTTTATGCAAATATGAAAAATGCAACTGGCAATGCATAAAAATGCACACGCACGCAAACTGAGTGGCAACGTTGCACACACACACACACACGCACCACATGTACACACACATTTACACATTAAATTATGACCCAAGTTGGGCGACAGTTGCATGGTTTATCGCTGGGGGCAGGCACTCAATTGTTGACATTTGCTCAAGTTGTTCAACTTCAACCACAATTAAAGAGTCAGCAAAAAAGAGAGAGAGAAATTGAGAGAGAGAGTGAAAAAATGGCATGGAAATATTTTTTAGGTATTGAATAATCATCACATTTAAATTATTGGTGATTTCTAATACCTCTTTGATCCATCCGATGTGCTTTCCATTCCTCTAGTAACAAACCGAAACTATTCGGTTGATCAGATTTGTTGCCGAACGTTTTCTCAGTCTCTGCACATCAAAGGCTTTTGACGTTGGCTTCAAGCGTTGCACGTCCTAGTTTGACGATAGAAAACCAAGGCGAATTAACTGCCACGGCAGAGGGAGAAAAAAAAAGAAAGCAACAAACCTGAAGCAGTTGCCGTCTAGTTACAGTTACTGCCAACCACAGACGCGTCGAGAGAAGCTCTTCTCCCCTCTGTCCGCCCTTCTCACATTCTGCCATGGAACGTGCAATGAGCAGCAACGTCTGTAATACCGCAAATGCCAACAAATGCCATTATTGCATTGCTCTGTAGTAGCTCTGGCATTGGCTTCAGCTCGGCTCGGTCTTTGGTGTGCCGCAAGTAAATTGCTATGAAACGCCCACTATACACATCCACACACCCGCACACACACACACATACATACATACACATTAAGAGTGAGTCCTGAATGCATGCAAGTCTTTCTGCCAGTTGCAATCATTTTGGCATGAATCACGTTTGATACGCACGAATTACCTTTTATGCGAAATTGAAATTATAATTTGTGCATGGCCTTGTAAATGTTACGTATGCGCCCAGTCTTACAACTACTTCACCCCCTTTGCCTCATTGCCTCTTCGTCATACTTTTCGTCTCGTCTGAAGTCTCGCGAGAAATTTAAAAGCCTTTGCAACCGAGGATATCAAACGGCAACCAACAACAGCAGCAGCAACAACAACAACAATGTCTGTGCCAAGGCACAAGGACTAACTTTTGCATTTATTTTTTGTCAACTTTCTTTAACACTTTCTGAGCTGTTTGTTTATATACATTGTATATATATATATATATATCTATATGTATATGTATCTATGTATACTCCTTTTTTTTTTTGGGCTGGTCTTAGCGGCCGTTTTAAGCAGCTTAAACGGCTAGACAAACGCAAGCAAATGGCGCTAGGCTTTTAGCTAATTGCTCTCCATTTAATTTGTGTTTTCTTCTTTGTTTCGGTTTTATTTTTTTGCTTATTGCAGGAAGCAGAAACCGCCATCACTGCCATGAATGGCCAGTGGCTTGGCTCCCGTTCGATACGCACAAATTGGGCAACACGTAAGCCGCCAGCAACCAAGGCAGACAGTAAGTATTAGAGGCTAAAATATTGAAAAGTGATGTTCAACAGTTTTGATTGCATTACAGTGAATGCTAAACCCTTGACCTTCGATGAGGTTTACAATCAGAGTAGCCCCACCAATTGCACTGTTTATTGTGGTGGAATTAATGGAGCTCTCTCTGGTTTCCTGAACGAAGACATATTGCAGAAGACCTTCTCTCCATATGGAACAATACAGGAGATCAGGGTTTTTAAGGACAAAGGCTATGCATTTGTGCGGTAAGTATGTAAGCAAATAATCAATAAGTGAAAGGGCAGCGAAAACTAAGCTAGATAGGAATAGAACTTTAGTGAACAGAGGAATTCCATTTCTATAGACTAAATGTTAACGCAATGCAGCAATTGTACTGATGTTGCTGCTATCCAGTCCAGTTTTTTCTACGTAGACCTGCCTTATGCCATTTGTGCCTTTTGTAGAGTTCTACTCTAATTTGTGTACTGCACATGGCAAAAGCATGAGAGCAAGTTGGCATTGTTTGGCATTTTATTGTATAAATGAGCTTGGGGATTACCATTGAGGACCATTGAGCAGATGCAGCAGTGTTGAGTTGGTCCGCAGACGCGTGTTCCACTTTCATGCTTTTGTTTTCGGCCATCAAGAGAAAATTAAAGCCGCACCATACTAACTAAAATCTCCTCTCTCTCTGTACATCGCTTTTTTTCATGCTTCAGCTTCTCAACCAAAGAGGCCGCCACCCATGCCATTGTGGCCGTTAACAACACGGAAATCAACCAACAGCCAGTGAAGTGCGCGTGGGGCAAGGAGAGTGGCGATCCCAACCACATGTCGGCCATTGCCGGCCAGGCTCTTGCCCAGGGCTTTCCGTTTGGCTCGGCCGCAGCTGCTGCCGCTGCAGCGGCTGCCTATGGACAGCAGGTGGCCGGCTATTGGTATCCTCCGGCTCCAACATATCCCACAGCAGCGCCGGCCAGTACCTTGCAGCCGGGCCAATTCCTGCAGGGTATGCAGGGCTTCACCTATGGTCAATTCGCGGGCTACCAACAGGCCGGCTATATGGGGTAAGGAGCACAATCAACTCACACATACAGACACACTTTCTGAGCCCTGTATGTGTGTGTTTCCACTTCATCTTTATTTTTGTGTGTTTTTTCTGCTTTTGTTTTTTTTTTAGAATGGGCGTACAGTTGCCGGGCACCTGGCAAAGTGTGCCACAGCAGCCGCAACTGACCAGTGCCACAGCTGGCACTGCTCCACAGATAACACAGAGTGTGGGTAGTGCATTGCCTCAAGCCACAGGAGTTGTGGCATATCCCATGCAACAGTTTCAGGTCAGTCCGCAGGTGAGTGAAGTTCGACTGATTGGATCTAAATATTTAAAGTTCTTACGTGTGACTGATTGTGATTATGAATTCTGTTTTCTGTGTTGGCCATTCCAGCTGGCGGAGGATGAGTGGCTGGCACCCAGTTTGCTTGTGTAGCTACCATGAGGGGTGGCCATGTATCCCTCTCACCAACCACAGCAGCAGCAGCAGCAGCAACAGCAACTGCAATTGCAACAGCCAGCAACTCAAATGGCTCAGCAGTTACAGGAGCAGCCGTCATTAATGTCTGGCGGCGGCGATTATGTGAAGGAGACACTTTATCAGCCACCACAACCACAGCAACACCACCTGCAACAGCAACCACATCAGCAGCAGCACCACCACCAGCAACACCACCACCACCATCAGCAGCAGCAACAACAACAACATGAGCAACAACAATTACAGCAACAAACACATTATGTTCCACAATTGTATTATCCTTCGCACTGGATGCAGCAACAGCAACAGCAACAACAGCAGGTATCAAACAACGAGCAACAATTACAACAACAACAGCAGCAACCAATCCCAGTTGCTCAAGTTTATAGCCTACCAGAAGTGTAAATTGATTGATTTACACTCCCAATATATGTACATATATATACACACACGCACACACACACACACACTCTATAGAGACTCGCCATCACAAACCCAAAAGAAACTTATCCAATGGAAACTTTCTCCAGATTCCGTTTCTTCTGGAGTTGAAAATTGTTAACTGTGTATTGATTGTTGAAGGTTTTTATATACATATATATACAGCAGATCATTTTTTACCTTCACAATCAATATAATTAATATTGGTTGTTGATTTTGTCTTCATGTTACTATTTAGATTATTATTATGTGTTTTCCATATGCCGCCTCATCACTCTCGTCAAATTGCCCTCCAAATGTACAATTGAAACCAACTATGATTCAAAAAATGCAGTTTCTGCTAGCTTTTCTTTCACATTTGTTAATCTTTTTCTCCGTGTGTACTGAATACGAATAACTATAAACACATATATACACTTGAATTATTAAAGGCAAAACAAAACCTAAACCAAAATGCTAACTAGTTGCGGCTGTGCCGAAACTCTTATACCCTTAGAGACGAATTATTTCATTTGAGGGCAAATCCACATGAATCCACATAGGAAACAAACAGACATACATATATATTGATTGAAAGAAAAAAAAACAACAAAAAATAGTTAATAAATAATAATTGTAAATGGCCAAAAAGCAGCCATAATTTGATTATTAAAAAACCGAAAAGAAGTAAAATATACTAACATAAACTGAATGCATGTTATTTGTGTCTATTTTTGTCAAAAGGGGGCGACGACACGAGACGATGATAGCAAAACCACCCCCCGCACAATTGAAATTGCCCCCCTCAATGGGTTGATAAGCAAAAATGTCTAAATGTATTTTAAAGGGCTCTATGTACGTACATAAAATAAACAAAAACATTTGGTGGTTACCAATGAAAATGGAAAAACAAGATAGAAAACCAGAGAGTTAAAGAGAGAGAGAGAGAAAAGCGACAGATCAAGATTTTCAATTATGTTTCAAATTGGATTTAGCCATATAAGTGTATGTTAAGCTAATATTTGTAGTCTAACGCAACAAGAAAATAAAAAATTAAAAACAAACACAAAGAGAGAGAAAGTGAAAGCAAAGCTATGGGATCGTTTCATTGACTGAAAATTCATCTACATTTTAAATTTTTGGCCCCCTCTCCCATCACCCATATGCATACTAAATGATCTATAAAATGAAAACAAGAGATACAAAAAAAAAACATAATGGAATAAATCTGTTGAATTTTCTTGACAAAGGTGCAGCAAAATTTGTTTAATACTTATAAGAACATGTATTTAGTTATATAAAATGAAATATTAACACATATGTATGTATGTATGTAGGTAAACAAGCAAAATGTTCCATCATTAATTAGCTTCGATCCAGTCAGTCCACAAATTGAATGTTAATTCAGAAAGATATCAAAAACCAATGCAATTAAACCAGAATTGATGTAAGCCAAAAATGACAAAAAAAAAATAAAGAAAATGTTTGTGTAAACAAGCAAAGTGAAAGTAGAATAATTGCACATACCACATACTGAAAGCAAAAAAGAAATGACTAAAAAAAAAAGAGAATTAGTTAATGAACAAAAAACAAATCACTAAACATAGAATGATATGCTAAAAGGCAAATCAACATAAAAAATGTGACATGGCGAATTATTCATTTAACTGTATTCTGTTTGATGTAAATGTAATAAGAGACCCAACAACAAGAGAAAACCGAAAAAGTAAAACCTAGTGAAATATTTAGAAAAAAAAAGAATAAACAAAAGAAAAATGTTTCTCCCCAAAAGTGTAAAGGAGGGGAGGTGGAATGAAAATATGTATTCATGGTAGCTGGCAAAGTGAAAGTAGCAAAAAGCAAATTACAAAGTTTAGTCAATGTTTATGTTAAGAAAGTAATTGTAAATGTATAACTATATAGTATATATGTGCTATATGTAAACGAAACACTATTATTTATGGTATTTACAATGGAAACTAAAAACCAAAAGAAAAACAAATGATAAACAAAAAAGCAACAACAAAATACAAATTGTAGGTAAACTATTTTTTACATACGAACAAACAAAGCAAACAAAAAAAAACAAGAAAATTAAACAAATTCAACACAAGGAGCCCAAAAAAATTGAAAAAATTTTGAAAAATATAAAACCAAATTTAAAAATACTTTCAATTGATGAAGAAAAGCATCTAATTTTTATAAGTTGTGATTTTAAGCGATAAAACGACAATGTTATTAACACGAAGAACATAAAAAAAATAAACTGAAAACTGATTTATTTTTTAACCTGGCAAAGAGTGTTTTTTCAAAAAAGCCAAAACAAAAAATGGCAATTGTGCATCATTTTACATAAAATACATGCAAATTTATATATATACATACATACATATATATATATATATATATATATATATATACTAAATGTTATTTGAGACAACCAAAGCCAGATAAAGCCATGCATAAAATCTATATAAAAACTATGAATACAACTATGGATATATGAAATAGAAGTTATAGCTGAACATGTTGGAAAATTATGAGCAAAATGAAAACGAACAAAAACAAAACAAACATCTAAAATGAATGCAAAAAAGAAACAAAAAAAAAACTTAAAACAAACAAAAGAAAAGTATTTGATGTATTTAGTATAATTATATTTAATGTGTATACATAGTTATAATGTAAGCTGGATGGCATACATATAAATAAATGATTCAATGTTGTGCATGTACATATAAAAATATATATATTTAAAAATAAATATATATATATGTATACAAATATATATATAAATATATATATATAAACTCTGATAATTAAAGAACCATATATGTATGTGCGTATAAGAAATGCAAAACCCCTGCCCCACACACACACACACACACACACTCACTCAAAGTGCAAAAACCAATTATAAAAATATAAATTTTTTGGTTGTTCCAATCTACCAAACTGACTGAGAACAATCAGAAATTTTTGATTTCAACAAAAACAGAGATAAAAACCTATCCCATCCATAAAAAGAATAAAACATACACAAATTATCCATTAAAAATAACTGTACAATGAAGAATAATGCTATAAAACCAAATCTACATATATATACATATATTGAAAACCGAGCGTACAAGCAACCGAATGTCATAATTAATTGACTATCAATGTCTATCCAATTCAATCAAACCGATCAATGTTCCCCATCACAGACACACATACACAGGAGGTAAAAACATTACACCCTTTCACACACATACATGCAAGCAAACACGTTAATATATGCATATAAAAATTGTGACCCCTGCAGCAAATGCATCAAAAAAAAAAAAAAACAAGAAACAGAGAAATAATCAAATAAAAATGTGAAAAATGTTAATCAAAAAAAAAAAAAAAAACACACACACACACAAAGGAAAAAAACAACAAGAAAGAAAACCAATAAAAAAAATAATAAAAACAGAAGGAAACAGCAAACATTTTCTGCAGTAACTACAAAAAAATAAGAGATGTAATGGTCTAGTAGTGCCCAAGTAAGTATGCTATAAAAAGTAAATTGCGTGAAATTTAGCTTTTGAAAAGTAATCTAAGAAATTGTATAAATCAAATTGGAAAAACCCGATTCATTTTCGAAAATGGTTTTAAAATCAAACAACACACGAAGAACTTCTATTTTATCTACTTCATTCACAATTCATTCTAATTCTAAGCCAAGCAATCTGCTGGACACCCTTGATTAGAGGTAATTTTGAACGAATAATATTCTGATTGCTGCAATACGAATGCATATAAGTTGATGGCTGATACTTTGGTTGCAATGCCCATTTCAGTTGGTCAATGGCAAATGCACTGAATATTTCCAGTCACGTAGAATAGCAAAATCTTTCTAAATATATGAGAATATGAAGTTCTGCGCTTTTTCAATATTTCGAAGTGAGCATATTGCAAGTTGCCACTTGCCGCAGGTGATGAAATTTTAGAATATTTCTTAGAGAATTTTCCGTAAAAGAAAACGTGTGAATGACTCTGAGCATGCATGCCATTTCTTGCTTATATGTATGTGTATGTGTATACAATAAAAAAACTAAACATATAAAATTTGAGTGCATTAGTTATATGCCTTTGTTTCGGGCATATATTTTCTTTAAACGCCAAAAGGCCAACTACATAAGTGCACCTAAGTTCGCAAGTATAAAATAAGAGACACAGAGAGAGAGAGAGAGAGAGTAGGATAGAGAAGAGGAGAAGGAGGGTGGGCAAAGGATCCAGTCAACTGCACAAGGATTTCGCTTACAGCTTATTACAGAGTAGATCGTCACAACACCCACCACCCTACACCCAATTACCTGCCCCTTCCCACCACATTGCTTCTTTGCTCAAAGGACACGACCCTTAACGACTGCTGCAGGATATCTGCACCTTTCCACATTTTTATATTCTTTTAATAGCACTTGTTTAGCAAGCAAACAACGCATGGAGGCAGGCAACTTAAAAAAACTCTCTCCGTTCGCTTCGCTTACATTCACATTCAACAGCCACCCGCTAGATATTTTTATAGCACAAGTTTGAGTGTTTGTCTGTTTTATTAACCATGGCTGCTGGCTCCTTTTGCGCTAGCTGATAGCAAAAGCCAAGCACAAGTTTCTTGCCTTATTCATAACACACATGCGGCCAAAGAGACCGGGCTGTCTGCCTGACAATCTAAAATAGCAGCAGCAAAGCAGAAAGTGAAGAGAAAAAACGCAAACAAAAAACGAAGAGCTGCTGCACTTTTTCAAGTCTCCTCAGTTGATGCAGTGATGCAACAACTTTTATCCATCTGTGCGTGAGTTTCGAATTCCAACATTTTCAAAAGTGGCATGCCACCATGCTTCTACCCCCAGGCAGCCACATCTTGACTGCGGTTGTTGCATTAATTGATTGCTCTACTAAGACCTCTCCGCTCCTTCCACATACTATCCACATATGCCTTGGCTGAGGCTGTTTTAAGCTGCAATTTCTTGCCACCACCAACACCATCATCGCATCACAACGTCAAACAAGCAAACCATCTCGATTTTCAGAGAGCACGACGCAAAACGCTAATGACTAAAATCCCCCCGAAAAATTTTTGGACCAAGTTGAGCAGAGTGTCTAGTGTCTGGGGTCTGGTGTCTGGCCTGGCTGTAGTGTAGATCTGAAAACCGCACAAAAGCGAGGCATCCATTAATTTTCGCGAAACCGCAAAATTCAAAATTGTTTATAAAGCTACGCAGGATGCGGTGCGGCATTGGTGACACGTGCGGTGTCTCTTTACCATGGCCAACGAAAGCAACGGCAACGGCAACGGCAATGGCAAAAACGGGTACAGTCAGTGCAAATTAAAATGAATTTTAACGAGTTAAGGCGAGAAGTGTCAGCGAGTAAAGGGCATTCTGTAGCCGATTCGTTTGCCTCACTCTTGCCATTTGTCTCGCCAACCCAAATAACCCATCAGCCCCATCTATGGAAGCCCAGTCATGGGCTACTAAATTATACGCAATATTCTCGCAATGGCAAAGCTGCAGAAGAAGGGCGTTTGGAAAGCAAAAGGGTAGAAATTGGATGGTTGGACAAGTTTTCACGATGCTTCTCTGAAATTGCGAACAAATTACGCAGAAAACTATTATCGTTAGGGGCATATGTGACGCCGTTAGACAAAGAGAGAAAGAGAGTGAGAGAACTTGATGAAGGGGGCGGGGGGGCTAGAGATTCATATCCCTACTCCTACCTCTGGTATTGCTGCTGCTGCTGCTGCTGCTGCATCTCGTATGGCAAATGACTATGACAACGGCGTTTGAGTACCTAAATGCTGCCCCAGTATCCTGACTGCCCGTCTAGCTCCCCTTTTGGCCGCATGCGTCGGGTATCTTTACCTATTTAACTCTGTCGCACGCTAGAATTTTCGGTGTATGCATATGCAATAACCACCAGGGCAGCCATTGGCAGCCATCACAAATGCCAGAGTGCGCTTATTGTCTGCTTTGTCTGGCAGGGCAGAGCAGAGCAACCAAAAACTCTAAGCCAACCAACCCGCCCGCTACCGCTGCCCCTGTTCATCCACGTCGCGTCGTTCGTCTATCTATCGGGTCTCTCTATCGTGAAAATTGCGTTGCCATGTTAATGTTGTTAGTTGATTTCAGTTTTGGCTTTCAAAGCCACTAACGCCAGCCACCCACCATCAGCCGCCCTGCCAGGTCAATGGGGTTCGGGCTGGATTTCAGGTGATGCCAGCCAAAGAGCATTGCCAAAATTGTTAAATACACTCACCAATGCCCAACCAACAAAGGGGGCTGCGATGTCGCGCACAATGGAGCATCATCGTGCAGCGGGCATCGGCACAGCATGAGTATTGCACTAACAACGAGTTGCACTCTCTGTCCTGTCCTCTGTGTTTATGGCTTTGAGTTATGAGCGACATTCTGTTTTTGTTCCTGGGGTGGAGCACTTCCTTCTCATCCTTCTCGTCCTCGTTTTTAATGGATGTAGTAAAAACTAAAGCTGCTTTCTAGCGTTCATGAATTCGTACGTTCCTGTTGTCCATCCGGTGGTGCGACAAAATGTCTGCCGTGTGCGCGGAAGTGCACTAAACTAAACTAAGCCAAATTAATTGCCAAATGTGGTTTAATGTGCCAACAAAAGTTTGATTGCTCGCAGATATGGGAACCGTGCAAACGAAAAGTATTTGCATGACATATCTAATAGTACTTGGGAATATTTGAGAAATTCTAAACACTACAATTGCCTCTATAGAGAGATTGACATCAACTTGGCAAAAGTATTTTCAAAATTAATTTATCAATGTCAACCCTAGCGAAAAGAGAAATTAGAACAAGTTTTCTAGAGATATACGAGAGGCAAAAGATGTTATTTCAATTTTAAATTTCGTTCGTTTTGTTCTTTTTCGAGTTTTAAATCAATGCTTGAGTTCTCCATCAGTTTTTTGTAGAAAAAGAAGCTAAGAAAACTCCAAAATAGAATTAGGAAAACAATAATAGTAATTTAGCTAAGTATATCTAAGATCAGTTAATGGATTGCGCCGTGTACTTTTGATTCAAACCTATTTTCTTATAACTTCCAGGGAAATTTAAATCTAGATCTACATTAAAGAAAGAAAGTTAATCAAAAATCATACAGTATTATTATTAAACATGTTTTTGTACAGTAAGTTTATAGGTTTTGATACTAAGATATAATCGTGTTAAATTTAATAAAGTCCGGCGATCCTTTTAAAAACTATTTTTTAGATTCCCAACTGAATGTACTCAAATAATTATATAGAAAACAAGTTCAAAAACCTCAATACCAGCCTAGACATTAACAATAAATGAAAGCTAGTTATTTTCTCAATTACTCCCATTAAAACAAAATCATAAAAATCGATAGAACTAATCACTGAATTCTTCATTTTGGTAATAGCCTATACAGATCAGTGCATTTTCCATTGAAATGTGAAAGAAAGAAGAGCGAGACAATGAATTCAAGCGATAAGACTATCATGAATTAAATGCAATAACTGAAAGACCCAGGCCCATTCCGAACGGGCCCAAAAAACGAAGCATTGCCCAAAGAAAAGCGCACATAGCAGGAAAATTAATGGTGCTGGCAAGGAATTTTAATAAAAATGCTTGTGACTAGATAGAAGGAGGTGAAAAACTGGCCAGATGCAGCCTGCCATTGCTTTCCATGGCTGCTGCTGCTGCTACTGCTGTCATAATGCTGCAATTGTTCATTATCCACTAATGAACAAAAAGTGTGTGAAAATCGCACACACAAAAACCTAAATGAAGAAAATGCCGCACACAGAGATGAAAAACTAGCGACGAGTGACAGCAAACAGGGGTCAGAGATGGAGAGACTGAGACACTGCGAGAGGGTGGGGATGAGACGAGACGGGGCAAAGGCTTAGAATGCAGTGCCTCGGTGTCTTTGCCTGAAGCACAGTGCTCTGTCAACAAGCATGGGAGGCTGAAGCTGTAGCTGGAGCTGGAGCTGGATTTGTGGCTCGTTGCTGAAGAGAAGGAGAAGAAGAAGGCGACTTTAATTTGCAGTGCTTCTTGCACGTTTTCTTATTTGCCATCTGTTTTGGCTCCCCCCAAATGGGGAGAGAACCGGGCCCGGGACCACCGGGAAGGATGCAGTTAGGCGGGATCAGAGCAGGATAGTTGGTCGGGGACAGACGTTGCTTTGAGTGCATTACGTGGAATTTTTGAAGCACTTAAGCTGAAGCATAAAATGCTGCTGCCTGGGCTCCACTCTACTCCACTCCATCCCACAACACACCACACGACACCATTCTGCTTTACTCTACTCGCTCTCACATGTGACAGTTGCAGTTGTTGCCTCGCTTTCAGTCCTAGTCCTTAGCTCTTGGTCCTTGGTCCTTGGTGAGTTTCGGCGCCGCTTTTGTCTGCGGCGTTTTTGTTCGTGCAGCATTTTCTAATGACAATTGTTTTGCAATATAAATTGCACAAGTGCGCAATATTTGCCTTTGTTTATGCGAAAACTTCAGCATTGCCTTTACCATGGGCTCTATGGATCCGGCTGCGGCTCCGCCTCGGCCCGGGCTGCTGCTACTGCTCCGGAATCTTGCGCCATACACCTGCCCACCAAAGCAAAGAAACAAAAACGAAAAAAGAAAAAACAGGGCAGGGAACAACCATTTTAGCCATTTGTCTCGCCTTGCACGTTCCTCTTAGTGATTCTCTGTGTCTGTCTCAATGTCTTTCTGCCTGTCCGACTGTCCGCCTCACCGCTTGTGTGTGTGTGTGTGTGTATGTGTGTCTATGTTTGTGTTTTGTTTGCCTTGCTGTCTCTTGTTTCATTACAAAACTGCCCAAAAGCACTCTGCCTGCCAGCCACTAAGCAGCAGTTGCATTCAATGGCTTTTGTTTGAGTCGTGATATTTGCGAAAATTAAATGACATGAGTTATGAAATGAAATTTCCCCTAGTTCATCAGGTCAGATCGAAACAACTGCAGAGAATTTCAATTTTAAAGACCCTCGGCAAGGGCAGCATTTATTTACGAAATTCAAAAGCATCTCTAGATTAAAGAATTTCGGATTTTCGAAAGAATAAATTTCGATTTACAACTGATTTTTAAAAATTTAAAAACAATTTGAAGTTTACCTGGACTTATAAATAATTATCATATCTTCATGTGCCTCAAATGTAATTTTAATTTAACTAATTTGAATTTTGTAATGTTTTTAATCGTTCATAGTTCCTGACTTGGAATATATATAGTTTCGTTTAAGCACTCAAATGAAATATAACTTTTGTATTGTAGCTAATATATAGTATAAAATGCTTAAATACCAAGTTTTATTCAAACATTGTTGATTCTAATGCTCCCCTTTTCCCCACCTCAACTTTTAGCATTTCAATGCAAAAATTACCAAATAATAATTTAGTTAACATCGACAATAATTAAAAATCAAAAGAATGAAGAAAACTTTTCTTGGGATGCACAAAAAGATTTACGTGGTTAGAAAATATATATCTTAATATAATTTAATTACCAAATTTATTAGCCCAATAAAGCTGACCATAAGGCGATTTTAAGACACTTATCTTTTTCGGATTGGGCTTATATAATCTCAGTACGACTGCGCCAGTTTGCCACAGTCTCCGAATAGGCTTATCTCTCCGTCTAGTAAGAGTATTATAGACAATCAAGATTCCTTAGCAAAGTGTATTGATGAAACAATTTTTTTTTTTCGGTGCTCGTCTGTTATATAAAATTTTCTACTTGAGCGAAACAACTAGCAAGAATTTAAATGAGAAGGTAATTACTAATCTATCCACCTATATTCTATATATATGAACAAGTTTGGTGACTTTTAAATAAAATGATTCAGAATACACCAATACCATGACTATATTATAATACTCTCTTTAGTGAAGTGGAAAAAAGTTCACTAGCAGCGGCGACAACTGGCATTGAGGTTGGTTCCGCGTTGCGGCGAGTGACGAATTTATCCCTATTTGCATATAATTTTTTAAGTCAACAGTGAGTGCGTTCACACCCACACACACACATACCCTTCCAGCTGGCAGGCTGTCCACATGTCCGCCGAATGCCAGAACCAGGATGCTTTTTGAAACGCGCTCCAAACACTGCAAATATGTAAGCTGCTGCTAATGTAAATTTATTGTTAAGTAAAAGCAGAGCAACCAAGAACCAAAGAGAGCCGAGATGGAAAAAACAGCCAACATCACACCAGCACACACACACACAAACAGCCATGCAGGTCAACATGGCTGGAGCAGCGAAGGGGGAGAAAGGAGTGGGGGACTCGACTGGCACCTGGCAAGTGCAGTGGCGTACAATAAATCTAATTTGCGTCGCATTTAATGACTTTGTCCCAGGCCCCAGCCAGTCCAGCAACTGCCTCGTATATGGTGGGCGAGGGCGAGCTCCGATGTTGCTCCTAACGAGGCACTTGGCAGTGTCCAGCAGCGGCACCAGCGACGACATTTAAGCCGTTGCCTGGGCAATTTTAGCCAACCATATTTTTAGGTAACGGCGCAAAGTGCCTCATAAAGTAATTAAAAGCGTTAATTAGAATTATGTGACAAAGTTAATGCGCAAATTGTAAATTAAACAATGCGCGAAAAAAAAGAACGCAACGCAAACAAAACCCCCACCACCAAAAGAGGGCGATGTTGCCTACTTTTGGGGTTAACTTTGTGGTCACTTGGTGTACATAAATTGTATTGTCAGTGAGACTATATCTAGGTTTCAGGCGTTGGGCCAATTTCAACCTCAATGCCTCATCAAGCATCTAGTTAAGCAAGCGGCCCGAAAAAAAAGAACAAGAAAGTGCTACTCAGCTAATCGTATTGGGCAAATCTCAACTCATTCTTTCATCATTTCACAATCAAAGGCAATTGCTGACTAAGCGCCAAGGCGTTTTCAATAAATTGTCGTTCATCTGACAAATGAATGTTTCAATGAAGGTCTGACAGGAGTGTCCCCAACACACACACACACACACACACACACACACATCCGACGAGTATTTATCAACATTTGCATACAAAAAAAAAAGGGGGGGAAGCAAAGAGCAAAACTAGTAGCACGTGTCCCGGCTCGTTTGTATCCTTCTGAATGATGGGATGAGTTTGTGAAACATTTGTTGCTCCATGATTTAGCTGATTTATGCGCTTTGATAAGTGCTCCCAGTCATACAGACTGATAATCACAAAATTTCAGTCGGCACACACACACACACATACACAGAGAAAGCAAAATAATACAATGAGAGAACAGAAAATTCAGAAATGAAAAGAAAGCCTTATTGGCCCAATAAAATGCATGAAACGAGTTTTCCACTTTTTGTTTTTTTTTTCTTTTGGTTTTTCCACATAAATTTATGACATGGCACGCAGCAAAAATAAAAAAAAAATAAAGAAAGGAAGAATTTACAATTTGCATATTTGAAAATGTATATTTCCTTAAAATTGCCACAGTACTTTAATATATATATATGTATATACCTTTTTTCCGTGTGGGGCTGAAAGGGGGGCAATGCTTTGGCATTTTGATTTACAACCTACAACACAAATATCCCAGAGCATTTTTAAATGCTTTTAACTGAAATGACATACCCCAAGACGTATTCAACCATTTCGTTTCACTCCAATCTCTATCCCTGGGGCGGGTCCTAATATTGTTTGTGGGATTGGCTCAAAGAAGAGCCAGACTTCTTGCCATCAGTCAGTACGTCAGTCAGTCAGTTAGGCATTCATTTATTTCATTTCGTTTGATTTCATTTCGGTTACGCATTTCATGAGAAATGATTTATTAAAATTCCAAAACGCAATATTTGAAAGATTTAGAATAAAGCTAAAAAGACACATTAATTATGGAAACATTGACTTCTTTCTTCTTCACACACACACACACATTTAAAGTAGAGCAACAGTTTGCTTTGGCATTTTGGGGTTTCCTCAAATATTTATGATTCTCTGACATGCATAGAAACAGAATAGAATAGAAAAGTTTGCCAACAATCGCTAAAGATACAAAGAAAATTCATTTGCTTTGCCAAATGCCATTAGAAATAACTCAAAACTTTCTAGCGCTTACCGAAAATTTAAATGCTCTTTTATACAACTAAAAAATATATATATATAGCTAGTTTATCCAACTATATTCTATTGCTATTGTTTTGGTCAAAGAATGAAACAATAAAGAATGAAGAATGAATCAATCAAAGAATGAATTCAATCAATACCAATTCCAGCTAAACTTATTGGTTTTCATTTTTATTTTAGAATTGAAAAATGTGACAAGAAACAATTGAATTGAATTGTTGGTTGAAATAGGTAATAATAAAAGCTGAAAACCTGAAAGCAATTGGAGATAGAACAAAGGGAAAAGTGAGCAAGTTCAGATAATAATAAATCATACAGGACACAAAATAAAGAATTAAACTTTTCAAAAACTCGTTCGACATCTACACAAATAAAGAAGGACCAATATGCCTAAAAGGATTTCGAAATATTCGATCAAAAAACCCCATTCACTGCTATGTAGAGTATGTTCAGAATTGTCTTTTTCGTATATATGTATATATTGTGATGTTGATCAACTTTTAAGTCAGACATTGAGCTGGCTACAGTCCAGTCAGCCATAAAATGATGTTGTTCACATCAGGCTGCGGTCAGTGGTTGGAAGCAACTTGCAACTTGCAACTTTCAACTCAATTCTCGATGCTTGCTGCTCTGTGTTGGGGACACTCGGCACATGTCAAGATTTAATTCTCCCATGAAACCCAACTGAATCTTTAATGAGAAGCCAACAACAGTGCTGTTCAATGCTGGTCTGTCAGTTGGTCAGTCGGTTGGTCAGTCGGTTGGTCAGTCGGCTGGTCTTTTGGTTACTTGTCTGTTGTTGTCATTGTTGTGGCTGCGCTTTTGCCCCAAGAGACAACCCACAGCATGGAGCAAGTAGGTTCCAGGTGTTGGTAACTTTGTCCCCTTATTTAGTGTAAATTTTATTTGGTTTTGTGGCACTTACATTTAATTTCTTATGCAAAGATTTCCCCAAACGCATGCGAACCATTTTCAGGTAAATGTATTAATTGTTTTGTTTTGTTTTTGTTGTTATTATTTGTATTTTGCTGTGGTTATTGTTGCTGCTTTCTGTTGTCAGCATTGAAGTTTTTGGAGCAGTTAACCTAAAATTGTAAAGTAATTGTTTGGAAACCAAAACCGCATCCAAACACACACACACACACACACACACACACACACACACTTGAAAATCATTATAGTTTATATGTGTTTGGTTGTGCAAATTACTCTTTCAATATTTGCATAAAATTGATTAAAAGTTTTGACAATTTGAATTTTAGTTTATCACATTGTACCGGCATTTATTTAAACAATTTGCGTCTTAATCATCAAATATATATAACTGTATACATATAAATGTATTTTATATACATAGACTTTGACATAATATATAAAAGGATAATTGGCATTATCTGATTACCATCGTTCGATTACAATTTGCGTTTCAAATTGTTTTATCACACTCCAATGGCGTTGCTTTTTGTTTCTGCATTTCTCTCTCTTTTTTTGTTATGTTTTTGCTGCCCTTATTTACTATGTAACAGATAAATTATTACCAAGTACGCAAATTGATTAAATATGTTAATTTTTGACCCAATCAATGGGGCAGTGGCTTAGTTGCATTCATTGAAATCGCATTTGCCATTTCTATATTATGTTCTCTTTTATCCTGTTTATCGTTAACAAATGCTTTTACATTTATTTTGATTGATTTCCATATACTACCATAGTTTTCATAGTTAATTGGTAAATGGATATGCAATTTTATGTGTTGACGATTAAATTCTTTTGGGTCTACTCATTTTAATTCATTTTCTAGTGAATACCTTTAAAGTCAGTTCCTACTCTATTTATGGCTTAAGCTTGAATTGTATTCTAATTGACTTCTTTTAATTAACTTTTCTACTTTTATTAATGGTAGAAATATGCTTTGAGTTATTTTTTTAGTTGGCCAAGACTTGAGTCTTAAGCTGAGCTTTAAATTGATGCTCTAGTAACAATCCGTTAAGGATTGCGCTAATTACAAACTCCTCTGTTATCTCCTCAGAATCTTCTGTTCCTCTTCCGAAACTTATATCCTTTCGAAGTAAGCTCATAGAAAGTTTATATATTTGTCTATTCTCTAATCCAATGATCTAGTTTATAAGTCTCTTGTCTTTACCTAATTAATAAAATTTTTATTATATTTTGAAAGATGTCTAAATTAACTATTAGAATCCAAAAAATGTGTAAAAAGCAGAAACTATTATTTCCTAGATTATCACTTTTATCAAAGAACAAAAACTTAGCTTAAATATATTTAGTTTACACATTTTTTATATTTATGTTTTCTTAGATAGCCTTGGATTTTATAATTTTGTTCAACATTGATTTAGTTAGGTTCAAACGCGTTTTAACCCTTAAATGATAAAAAAAATTGCATGTGCCAAATTCTCACACCTTTTAATCCTTGAGCTTTAGAAAAGCAATTTAACTATGCAATTTTTCCAATTGTTGTCAAAAAATGAAAATATTTTGGTATAACTTCACGTGTACGGCAAACGAGAAAATGGATAAATTTGGGGTTGGTTGGTGGGGAAGGGTAAAAAGAAACATACAGCCGTAAATATAGAAATATAATGCTGAGTGATGCCAGCTGACACTACAGAAATATTCTCGGTTTCGGTGTGTGTGTGTGCTGTACTTTATTGCTTTGGTGTGGCAGAGGCAAGAACAACAACAACAACAACAGCAAATGCCACTAATAACACCAATGCAGCAACACAGACAAAAACAATAAATAAATAAAGAGATGGCTTGGCTTTGTCGTTGCTGATGCTGGCAAAACCACAAACGTTGGGACTGAGAGAGAAAAAGCAACCAGAAGGGAGTGAACTTTTTTCATTTTTATTTGTTTTATTCAACAATTTCAACCTTTTCATCTGTGTAGATGTGTGTGTGTGTCTGTGTGTGTAATATTTTATTTTCGTTGCTTTGAATTCCATTCGCGCGAGCACATGCAGAAATTTGTCTTAACACGCCTGTCAAACCGTTGCAACGCTGTCATCCATTTGCTAGGCTTAGGACCAAGTCCACCCAAGTCCAGTCCACAGTTCACCACATCGCACATGCCATAGACCAAAACTCGTGGTTGTGTGTCGTGTGTCGCGTACGTGGACACAACAAATTTGAAATTTCAGTATGTGTTGTCGACCGTTGTCGCAATTTTGAATTTTTACAAAGTTTGCAGTTTTCATTTCTTTTTTTTTTTTTTTGTTTTTTATTTCTCTTTTTTGTTGTTCGTGTCCCTCTTCGTCTCCATTTTATAGTGTTTTTTTGTTTTTTAGAGGAGCCGCTGTCAACATGCAGCGTTTTGCGGGCTTTGTTTGTCTGCCTCGCTTTGGATCTTCCCCTGTCCACTGCCTACTGGACAGGAGTTGAGTTTTTGGTTCGCATGTCCTTTGCTTCTTTTGTTTGCTGTTGCCGCTGCACGATTAAAATGTGCTCGACAAAGGAATTATTTAATACACGTTTCACCTTTTTGCCAAGATTTTTATTTGCACTGTTTCGCATCTGGCGCAGTTGGAATATGTATATACAGATGTGTCTGTCTGTCTTTCTGTGTGTATGTGTGTGTGTGTGTGTTTACCTCAAGCAAATATCGTGTTGGTTACACATTTGTGTGCCCGTTTTTGGCTCTGCTCAAATATTTGACTCGAGCATCGCGCTTACATTACAACATTTGTAGCAGCAGCTTCAGTGGCAGCTGAAAATATAACGTATACGCAGCATTAGCATGCATGCCTGTTCATCTGTGACTGTCTGCCTGCCTGAGTTTTTGGCATATTTGTGTAGGTGTGGAGGCTCTTTAATGCTTGACAGCATGCATGATTCTGATATGGGCAAACTTTTGGCCATTACAATAAATGCAAATGCTAAGCAAACAGGCAACCACCAACCAAAAGTCAGCCTCAGTATAGTAGCAAAACGAAAAACGAAGCAAGCCATAAAAATAACACACACATACACACACAGCCATCAAGACAAATTTTATTCATTCTCTCTTTCCAAGGGGAAAAAAAAATCCCACAGATAATAATTTAATTTACGCCTAACGTCAAACAGAAATGCCATAAAAATCAAACGGAGTCGACAAAGCGATAACTCTGCACATTATTTCATTGCCCCGATAAGTAGGCTATCAAAAGTTAGAAGCTTCATCTCAACCATTTCAGGTGAGAGATCACACAGGAAAAAAAAAACGGTAGGTACACAAGAAAAGTTACGATAAATAATGAAATCAGAAATTCACACACACACACACGCACATTGTCATCAATTCAACTGGCAAGTACATAAAAAGTAATGCTAATGCTCGCGAATTGCTTTTGTGCTTATTTACTTGTGAAGCATTTATAGATTCCCCATTTACAATTAGCCTTACTTATCGTCAATACAATTGCCCAGACGAGGGCATCGTTTTATACCAATAGATACTTATATATATATATAGAAGACTATTATAATCATCTATTAGCAAGGCAAATCAGAGCATATCAATGGTTGCTTATATGGCTAAAGCTAACTCGTTCTCGTTTTCTTTATTCTTATCTCCAATCTACATTTTACCCTTAAAGCGCCAATGCGAAGGACTGAGGAGGGCTGCGGAGGGTTGCGCTAAAAAGCGGCACATAAGTGCAGCATCATTTCCGTTACATATAAACACACTTTTCTGCTTCAATTGGAGGGCAGCTTGGCATCAGCCTGGCATGACTTGGCTGGCCGTGTAGCCTCAATGTCGATGTGGATGACGATATCGGCATCTTCCGCACGGCAGTCAACAGTCAACGAGCGCAATTTAAACTTGTTACGTGCCTCGACCGAACCGACCGAGCATCGTCATGTCGTAACGTAATGAAATGTGAAGGGCACACACCCACACACACACACACACACACATAGACGGGGATAGATAATCACAACATATAAGTATAGCGAAGAGATAGTGAGACACGACAGAGTTTTTCTGCCTGATTTGAAGAAGCCTGAGCTTGAGCCTGTGTCTCTGCCATTGCTGCTTATTGAAGCGTTGCTTTGTTTTTTTATTTATTTATTTATTATTACACAAGAAACAGAAAAAAATAAAAAGGCAAAATCATGCTTAGTCTGTCAGGATTCTCATGTGTTTATGACTTTGGTTTTAATGGTTTGGTTAGATTATTTTGCAGCCCCTTTTAATTTTGTCCCTTTGTCAATTTAGCAATAATGTCAAGTTAGAGTATATACACACACACACACACACACACACACACACATACATTTATTAATAATATATGCAGACAATTGTTCAATTGTGAGTAACTTACAAGTGCAGCAGAATTTTGAGGTTCCTCCGTAAAAGTTTATCTATTTCGGTGGTTTCCGCGACTCCTAAATAAAATTAAGTTAAATGAGATCGCTCCACTTGAACTCGAGAGACTCACCACAACACAGATTCCCTGTACTCCAGCTAGTAGTCCCCATTCCAGCTCCTGTTGGGCCAGTGGGCCGGATCAACTTCTGGACCAAGGGGGAGCGGCGAGGGTGCAGCTAGCCACTCTTTTTCTACTTTTCAACTTTCAATTGTGTGGGTGAGAAACTTTTACCCAATATTTTTACACTTGCATTCCACCGCGTTGCAGCAACAAATCTAAACAGCTGTGATCGCAGTGTTGATCAGCGCCAAAAGCTCAGCCTGAGCCGCCCTGGCAGGGGGCGCCACTTTGCAGTTTGAACCGCGAAAAAAGCGCCGCTTTTTTGTTTCCCGCAAATTTCAAACTTAAATTAGGCGCTGGCGCCAATATTGAGATATGGAGCGTTTTGTCCTTTCGATGGACCACCAAGCTCGTTGCGTTGTCGGATCGGTGCAAGATGCACAATGTCCGAAGGCGGCATTTGCTAAAAGGCCAAGAATTGCTCGGTCGCCGCCTGGCAAACCCAACCATATGGAGGCTGAGACGGTGGCTTTGCCCGGTAACAGCTCAGGAGCAGCTGGAACACCGGCAATGGTCCCCAGCAGCCCGGAGACTACTGCCTCTCCAAAAGTTGTCTCTAACGTGGCGGAGTTAGTCGAGCTGGGCTCGCTCATTTGGGAAATGGACACCATGTTCAACAAAGGAGATGATGGCAAATAACCAGTACGCCACATAAATCTCGGCACTAAGAATGCAAGAGTGCGAATGAAGGAGCTGCACGAAACGCTATGCCATACAATGATCGGCAGCAAGACGGTAGTAAAGGCAATGAGCGAAATAGCCACTCAAACCTCGCCTATTAAGCCGAGAGACGGTGCAAAAAAGCTGGATGCGTGGAGAAACACACCCAAACGCCAGAGAGAGGAGAAAGAAGAAAGAGCGAAAATCACACTCGAGACATTCTTTTTCTTTTCTTTCAGAATTATCCTCCTTTTCCTTCTTTTATTTTGTTGTTATCTAAATCTATCGTTAATTGTTGCTCTTTTTCTGAAATAAACGAATTAAAAAAAATACTATATGCAATTTAATCAAGGTCTTGCATATTTATATCAATTTAATGCAATTACATATCATGGCAATTGCATTGATAAACCAATCGGTGATTACACAATATAAATTCTCGATTCTCGTTTCTCAATTGGCTATGCAAATGGCAATAAATAAGCAATTAAAAAGTAAATATTCCAGCAAACAGAACAAAGAACATAATGGAAATTTTAAATGCCATCTCTTTCCATCAGTTGGAGGGCATATGAATGGTTGGTTGGAAGGATGAATGGATGAATGGATGGATGGAATGTCAGCTCAATCAATCTGAAGCCACAAAGTCAAAAGCAATTTTCAAAATACATAAACCGCATTACCTTTGCTCTAACCTGGACAGTCTCATAGTCTCTCTCGCTCTCTCTTTTCTCCTTAGCAGTCATCGCATTTATCCCATCCATAACTTAGACCAATAAATTCCATGCCTTTCACTATACGCGACCTGATTGCAAGCATTTGATGATAAATTAAACCATGTGTCTACAGCTCGAATTTATTATGCGCCAAAACGCCAAATGGCTGTCAGACAGACCTGGGCCAGCACCAGCACCAGCACCAGAACCAGAACCAGGACCAGGCCAAGCCGCCAAAACCTCGCGAAACCTTTTTAAACTTTAAATCCGCATCAATGCATCATCGGCGAAAGCCGCCAGCCGCCAGCCGCTATCCGCCATTCTCTATTCACCCAGGCGAATGGGTGTCAGTGTCAGAGTTGGTGCCAAAGTAACAAACTTTGCTTTGCTTTGGTACTTTTTTTTCCCTCCCTTCGTCTCCTCACCATTGCATTGCCATAAATTGTGAAAGTGGCTTCCACCATCAACTAGGATCGGAGCTTCTATGCTTGCCCTTGCAATCCTTTGCGGCTTGTTTATGCGCTTCACACGCTTGTCTTTTCACCAGCTTGACTGCCAGCCTGCCTTTCGTGCCTTATGGTTATATTAATGTTTATGACTGCACGCTGTCATCATTTGATCTGTTCCGGCAACTTGGCCAAACCAATTTATAATTTAATTTTGGCTCCATTATAATAATTCACTTCACAAGAGCCACAGAGAGTTGAGAGTAGCGAGAGATATAGAAGAGATATAGTTGTATATTTATATTTATATATTGATATGATTTGATTTTCTATGGATATTTTGCACTGTATGTGTGTGAGTGTGTGGCTGTTGCATGTTTCCTAGTCGTGCTTTATGGCTTTTATATTGGCTCATATTTTGTGCACCCAACGACGAAATTGAAAGAGCAACGAGAATTGCTGGTGGTGGGCGTGTCGCATGTGGTATGTGGGAACAGGTTGTAAATTGTGACAAGTGGCCAACGGGGTTTTAAATTTCAATATATTCCTGTGTTCGTTGTAATGTCAACGAATGGCCATCGCCTGCTCCGGCTGGAGCCCCAATCTCCCTTTTGCCTATGCGGGTGGGTGATATAGAACCGAAAATTTATGACGTAATTGAAACCGGAAACTACAATGCTTTGTGGTGAATTTTAATAAAGTTCGCCTTTTGTAAAGAGTTATTTATTGACAAATAGCTGATAATTTGATTTTGTGCCAATATTTAAAACAAAGCCACATAGAGAGAGAAAGAGAGACAGAGAGAGAGAGAGGTTGATGTTTTCCATTTTGTTTGTGCGCCCTGAATTCTTTTTTGTTTGACTTTCAATGTTATCTACAGATTTAATTGGATACAATTTTCATGCTGGCATTTTCAATTTTCAATTTTTTTTTTAAAGAATTGATTGGCAGAGATTGGCGCGTGTGAAAATGACTATGATTAGCGCTTAATTCCAATATGTATGGATTCGAGCTTTGTATAATTTGGCTGGTTTAATATATTAAAGTTTATTGCAAGCATCAGACTGCTCTGGCTAGTTGGATAAGAAAAATACTGATAAATAAAGCTAAGTAGCCGTAAATAATAGGCAGCAACTGTTCCCTGAGGAATGCAAAAACTGTCAATGTCCAGTGATGAGACTGATGGCATTTTTATAACTCACAGCACACACACACACACACTCATGCAGACAAATAGAAACAAATACATACAAAGATTTGCCCACAAGTTCAATTTCATGCGAAGCCAATAAAAGACAAAAACCTCGGCCAGATGTGCCAGCTTAGGCCAGAGATACATAGATACACATGTCGAGTTAGATACATATGATGGCATGTGTGTGTGTGTGTGTGTCTGCCGCTGGCTGGGTGACCAAGATTAGTCCTGACGACGGCCAACTGCCATAAAAGTCCATTAAACAGTCGACGAGCTGAGTGCCAGAAACAGGACAAGTGGCCATGTGGCAGCTTTAAGGCCAAGATATCATTGCCACATTTTGCCTGACACAGGGGTGCGCATTGAATTATGACTTTAATTTCATTTTCAACCTAGACACTTCTGGGTGTATGTGTCTGTGTGTGTGTGTGGGCCACTTGACAGTTGGCATGAGCTAAATCCATTGGCTATAACTCTAAAGCCTGCGACGGATCATAAATTTGAAACTACAACAAAAATATTCATCCAAAAGATGACTTCTTCTGGTGGTTTCAAAAACGAAATCATTGAGGGAGTAACTTGTTACTGACGAAAGCATCAAATGTGAACACAGATTGCCATCACACTGAAAACATGAAGTCCAATGTTCAACCTCATCCAATTCTCTAACTCTGCCGAACCCGATCCACACCGACAACGGGTTATACTCACGCAAGAATTATAAATAGATGAATTGCATTATAATTTTGGTATCTCTTAACTCATTTATTCAACAGACAAATGAGACTTCAACCTTTTTTCAGAAGAAAATTTCAAGAAAAAAACAGATATCAATCGTGAAAGGCAATCTTCTAAAGGCAAACCAAAATCAAAAACCATAGTGTAAATTTCAATATTCATTCTAGCATATCCTAAAATCTGTCATTGAATTGAATTTTATTCATTGAATTGAAGCTTGTCAATTGGGGCGTCATTTTTTTACGAAATTGGTCCACCAGATTCGGAATTTATGAAGAATTCTAAGATATTTTCACCAGGGCGCTGAGAAGCCTAATTTGTGTTTATAAATAGGTATATTTTGGTATTTGTATTTATTTAAGGTATTTAAAAACAGAACGTAAACATTAGAAATATTTATAAAATATGTTGTAATAATATAATTAAGAATTGAGACTAACATCGCTACAACTTACCCGCCTTAATGGCCATTTTTTATGAAATGAATACGATTATATGTTTTAGACGACATTACCAATAATTTTCTGCCTGCTCTCTCTCTAATAATAAATCTAATGGGAAGACAACAAAGTGTTTAAGGTATTTAATGAAAAACGATTAAGTTTTTATTTCATGCATAAACTATAAACTTTTCCTAATATCAAAAATCGTAGAAGAAAAATCTGTTTTATCAGCTCTAATTGTATTGAAGCAATCAAGTGTCATTCCCGACAAGGACAAAGTGTATGAGAAAAAAAAAATGTTCCAGCAAGAGAGTAACAACGAGCAATTGCAAATTACATTTGGATAGAAAACACAGCAGCAACAGAAACAGATACAGATATAGCAACAGAAACAACAACAACAACAACCACAAGATCAAAAGGTAAACGGCAAGCATGCGATTTGAAAACGATTTTCATTTCTGCAGCTAATATAAGCGACAAATCAAAGCGAGCAGGATGGGTTGGACGACTGAATGCAAACCTCCAACATCACCCCTACACACACACACACACACACACAAATACATACACACACACATGTGGACAGTTTTGGAATCAATATTTATGACCGCCCCAGCAGATTTATTGCAACTAGCACACAGAACAGAAAGCAGGAGGGAACGAGACGAAAGAATGAGGATGCGAAGGAGCGAATGGGATAGAAAAAAGGGGTAGTGGGTGAAAAAGAGAAGAGAGGGGGGGGTTGCAGAGAAACTCATTCAGATTTTGCCTTTGATTTGCACGTTGGCTCGTTTTCTACAACATTTTTTGCTCGTGCCTTTTGCTTTGCTCACAAAATAATAATATCCTGTGTTTGATTTTCATATACACACACACACACACACACAGAGTGAGAATCATACAGAGCTATCTATTTATTGTATCTGTGTTGGTGCATATCTTCGTTTATGACACTGCAGCATTTGATGATTTATGCATTTAAAATAAAATGTCAGCAAATGGACAAAGCCAGCAACAACGTTCAGTTGGCCAGCCTTATCCTAGCATTTTCCTTTGCCTCTGATTCGGTTTTTATTTTCATTTTTCGTTTTTTCCTTTTGCATGTATGCATATTTTGTTTGGCTTTGGCAGAAGGATCAAAGCGAAGGAAACGGCAATTGGCAATAGAAATGAATGTATTGCATATTTCTGAGCTGCTTTCAATTAACACACACTCACATGTATATGGCAAAGTACAGCCGTAAGCGGCCACGCCTCTATACTCAGTGGAAAATTCGATTTGTTCTATATATGTACATATGTAGGTATGTATATGAGTTGAGTTTGGA
The DNA here is from genome assembly GCA_018903935.1 of Drosophila insularis. Taxonomy (NCBI): domain Eukaryota; kingdom Metazoa; phylum Arthropoda; class Insecta; order Diptera; family Drosophilidae; genus Drosophila; species Drosophila insularis. Next base: position 8,580,888 of record JAEIFP010002295.1, read on the forward strand.
TGCTGTACAACTTCAATTGAATTATGAATTTGAAATTTCAATTTTACTTTGGCAGCAGCAGCAGCAACAATAATAACAAACGCATAAACAAACAGTAATTGCTACCTAACCGGGCCAATTCGAATATTCGGAATGAGTGAAAGACCTCGAAGCGCTTTGTTTGTGTTCGATGGAAGCAGCAGCAAAAGCAACGGTGAAATCCAAATCCTTCTTCCTGGACCGTAATGTTCATCAAGGTTTTAAGCTGTTTGTCTGCCACAAACAAATGCAAACACACACGCACACAGACACACGCACACACACACACACTTAAAGAGAGTGAGAGAGACAAATATTCGCCAGTCATGGAGGAATAACGTTCGTTGTTGCTGTGGGATATATAGCCATAAAAAGGCCTAGCCTAAACATTGCATCAAATCATCAAACCGACAAGCGGAAGGAAGATGGAAGGTTGAATGGATAGGTATCTATATCCCTGTACATATACGTACATATGTAGCTGTTATCTGCAGCCAGGATCAACAACACAGTCGGTTTCAATTAGTCTTTGCATTTCGATTTGCCATTCTCCATTTGTATATACATATATATTTCACAGTTTATATATACATTTGTACATATGTATGTACTTATATCTACAAACTAATATGAATGTAACAGCATATTTTAAAGTTTGTATATTTTTCTTTAATTTCAAACACATTATTTGATATGATTGCTACCTTTAGATACCTATATGCTCTGTGTTAACACAACTAGGTAAGTATATATGTATATACCAAAATTTCATTGACAAAATATTAATTTTATCAGTGTGTATGTGTGTGTTATTGCAAAAGGACAACATTAGGGCATTGAAGATATTGTTAAAAGCTTGTCACATCATAGGACAACATAAGTTTCGTCCGATCTGGCTTAATAAGCCGCATTTAATGGGCTACAAACACGCTAAACATGCAACAGCAACAACACCACGCCCACAAAAAAACAACAGCAATAGGGCAAAAGAGAACATGCTACAGATTGACGTTGAGCCCGTTCCGAGGTTCCTGGCAACACAGCACAGCATATCCCATATATATATAGGTAGATATGAACACGCACACGCAGCTTGTCCCGCGGCAACTTGTGCCAACTTTAGCTAAGAACATAACACACACACACACACACACACCACACACACACCCAAACATTCACATATGAAGTAGTGTATGGTCGGACTAGGTTGTGGTGCACTGCATCCTCATTTCATTAATATAACAACCCAAAAGTATGTAACTAACAGGCTCTTCTTGTCTGTTTCAACCAAAAACGCCAAAAGCTTTTTCTGCTAGTTAGTTTGCCTTAATAAGAGCTCAGCTAGCATTCACCAGTATTCGATGGCGTCAACGGGAGCGGATTTAATTATATGAGCGCCCAGATTCTGCTTTATAGGGATAGAGCTGAATATAGTAATACATAATTTTTACCATTCCTCGATTTTAAAAAAATGCCACGGTATTAAATAATTTTCTATAATTTTCTTGTGTGCAAGCAAACAGACTAATTTTTTTTATAATGCACCTTGTAAAAGTATTGAAAAACCGTTTGAAAAAACAGTTTTCAGTACATATTACACGTCGCCATTTATCGTTACCACTAAACGAAGCATTTTCGTAGGGCCAAATACGAGATTCGATCATTTTCCAATAAGAATGATTTTTTCAAATCGTTCGCAAGGATTTTTTGTGTTCTTAAAAGAATTATTCAATTATATTTATATTATATCGGAGACTACACTCGACACTCGCCTTAGACTGTATTTTGGTAATTTTTAACGGATTTCAAAATTTATATCTCAATTTAATCGCGACTAACAATTTTAGGATTTTAAAATAATTACAAACACTTGAAAATTCCAAAAATTTAATTTTGAATCGCAAAAAATGGCAAAAATATTAGTTTTCAAGGTTTTTATGCACATTTAAGAATGACTTTCCAATAAAAAATAAAGATATGAAATGTGGAAGTCGGTCAAAAAATTACAGAATTATAGATTTGCAAAGTTAAGGGTACATAATAATTTTGTAGGAGTTATATTATGTTTTTTCCCCTCTATCCAACTCAGTCTATACATATATTGGAAAAATTGTGTTTTAAAAAAACTACATAATATAATAACAATTTAGCATATTTGAAGAGTTAAACACAAAAGTTCCCGATTTTTTTCGAATCAGTAAACTTGTCCATCAAAAGGAGTCGTAGTAGGCGATTGGTTTTAGAAGATTAAAAAGTATAGCATACTAATTGGGGCAAGAGGATTTTCATATTAAAAGGGTGACAAAATTTCATTTTTTTAAGGGCGGTTAGTTGGTTTATACATTAAAGAAGAGTAGAGCAAACTATTTTGGGGATAAAGAAATACATTAAAATAAATTTTAATTAAAACTATTGCCTACTGTTAAAGTTAAATAGTCCAAGCTTTGTAATTAGCATCAACTATTTTAAATGCATACACTTCATCACATTTTCCAGCGCTTTGCTAAAAGTTTTAATTTAAGCCCTTGCTCATTGGTAAGTTTTGACCACAAAAAGAGTTGGTAAATTTAACTATGCCCAATTAGTGTTTCTCATTAGATCCCAACTTAAATATTGAGGAAAAAAGGCTTCTACTGGCTCAAAGGTGGTATGGAAAAAATGTATAACTGCTGCCAAATATGAAAGTGTTTCAAAGCAATGTGGACCAAAAATGGTTTATGCCTAATTGGGTAGCAATTTAGAAAAGCCACTGGACAAGCTTTGATTTCTATGGCAGTCGACCGTTTTGTTTATACTTTTCATAACTTTTGGGCCAACAAAATCAAATGAGTCGCATGCTAAAGAAAAAAAAAAACAAACCAAAACCCAAAAAGCGAAAAACTTAATTAAACTGTCAATTGGTTTCTAATGAATGGTTGCAAAGATGAATGAGTAATGAGGCTAATTATGACTGGCAAATGCCTTGAAAGTGGTCTGGATCATACTTACATTCATAAACAAAATGTCTGCCCTCAACTCGCGAATGGCAACGGAAAAGGTTTAAAAAAAATAAATCCAATATTTAATGGAGTACAAAAATTTTAGGCAATCAATTGTTTATACAAAGATTATCTAATATCTGTTTAATAATTCGATTTAAATAAACTGTTTATTGAATTAAAAACAACCCTTTGCCTCGTATCCATCGTTGGAATTTTATCTATAGACATCAAAGTAATTGCCGTAACTAATTGATAACACGAGTCCCAAATATCTTTAATAGCATTTCATTAATTGCCATTCAAAAGGGAGAAGCTCACAGATTCAGAAACTGCTCCTTATTTGCTGGATTGCCAAGCCGGCTGGTGATGAGGACGATGATGGCCCAACACTGATTAAATGAAAAATCAACAACAACAAGTAAATGGATAGAGAGTTGCGAAGGAACCATGGAAATTGATTAGCTGCAAAGCGGAAAATAGCAAACATAAACGAATCTGGATTCGAGCAACTTTGTACTGGCAACGGTCAGGATAATAGCAGCAGCATCATGGAACACTTGCAGGATGTGGTTATTATCCCATTGCAAGTCGATTGTACCAACATTGCCAACAATCAGGTATTAGGCCTAAGTACAAAAGCAAAGGTAGCAACAGTCAGATGTTTAACAGAACACAGAAAGTGACTTTGCATACATATATGCACGCATACATGAACAGATCTATGGTGGTGTATATCCAGATGCTTCAAGAACAAGTTAAGTCCCTGCAAACGACAAAAAGAAAGAGAGAAAGAAATTGTTCGTTCGGTCAACTCCCAGCACTTACCAATGGCAATTATTTAGTGTGTAGGCAATTCGGCAGTGCGAGCGCCTAATGACTTACACACATCCCTATGGCCACGCCCATTCTAGCAGAGACTACCACCGGTTTTGGCCAAGATTAAAATGCCAGCTTAGTAAAGACTTTTGCATGTGAAATTAGTAGCTTAAACTGTGTGAGTGTGTGTGTGTGCGCCAGGACATGAAGTAAGAAGTGTAGGAAGGAGTAGGAAGCTAGAAGACAAGTTTGCTGCTGTTGCAGCTTGTTGTGGCATCCCTTTACATACTCTCTCTCTCTCTCTCTCTCTCTCTCTCTCTCTCTCTCTCTCTCTCTCTCTCTCTCTCTCTCTCTTTGTGTGTGCATGTGTATGTTTATGTTCGCCTGTTTGTTGCTGCATACGTATGATAAAATAATTCACTCGACTGCAACTCATAAATTCTCTAAGGTAGCGTATAAATTTTCGACAAATCTCGACAAAATGCCGCAAAGTAGCCTCAAACCTCAGAGTCTGGCCCACTGCGTGTTGGGGACTAAGTCGGACTCCTTCTCAACTTACTCGAGAAAGCGACCAACATCGTGGTATCATGTTTGTTTAGTTAAACAGGCGAGTGAAATTTAACTTTTAAATCATCTAAAGAGTTTCAAGCATCAATTGACATAATTAACTGTGTCATTAGGCAAATGCATTATTATCCAAGAAAAGAATATCAATTCTTCAGTTTTTTGTATAAAAACGTTTTTTTCTGTCTCTGTTTTATTAATCAGGCTTCTAACCTGTAGAAAATGTTTCTTCATGGCTTTTCTAATTGTCTTTTCGTTCGAACTTCTTATCAGATTATTCACAATCAATGTCTCCCATTGAGTTGCTCTACAGCACATCCTCGGCACTGACTTTACAACCAACTACAGCAGCTGCCTCGTTCCCAGTGCTTGCATTCCACAGACCAAAGACGCAGGCCTCGACCACATCTGGCATTTTATGAATGACGAATTCTATTTCAAATAGATAATTCATATAATTCTCATACTTCAGCATATGTTTTATGCGATCGACCAGAAAAAGGATGCCATCGTTATCCACATAGCCGACATCACCAGTGTCAAACCACAGTTGTGAGTAGAGCATGTGGAGCGATTCTTTCGGATTGCCAAAACAACCAAGCCAATACTGACCCGTGAAAATGCAAACCCAAATCATTTCGTAATAGAGCTTCTCCGTCGTCTTGAATTGTTTTTAGTTTAAATCATATAGAATTCCAAGCTGGAAATGTCGATCTTATCGAATTCATCGGAGTTTACCAATAAAACCAAGTATTAAGAAACTTGTACTTCTCCACCAGTCGAAGAAAGCAAACTGAATCAAATGGTGTGTCAATTATAATGCGCTTGGTGCTTAATACTCCTGATGTATCAAAAGGTACGATGCCGGAAAGTCAATCCAACATGCTGTGGCAATATTGGACGTCATCAAAAGTGACAAGAAGAAGAACAAGAAGAGAAAATAGGTTAAAGAAATTGGAAAATTGTAATATTTCTTTCTTAATACTTTTTTTGGGTACTTACTATTTTTCGAATAATATCCTGTTACAGCCTTTGGTGTACCCGTTGCGTGGTATGACTAGAGTATAATTGTTTCCTCGATCGATACTATAGAATTATAAAAGGGTATTGCTCATTTAATCGAAAAGCACAACTCTTTTTTGAAAAAATATATTGATATATGTTAACAAGTAATATTTTTCTTTTATATATATGTTAATTGCTTAATAATAATTATTATTATAGTGATTAAAGAAAGAATAAAATTCCATAATTCTATTATATTCTATAAATAGATTTTCTAAATTGACAATAAAAGAAAATAAAAATGTTTCTAAGCACTTTGATTCAATATACAATCTAGATTAGATTTTGTCTATGTTTAGCCCGAAAAAGTATGCTATACAATTGTGCATATATGAATATGCATAGACTTTTATGCAAAATATGTTTGGCGCATAAATCGCATACAACAGCTTATATAAATTGCCTGAGATATCACAGAACGATATCTGCTGACATTCTCACACTCGTATTTTATTGCTATATGGCGGCCTTGTCAACATTTTTGATTTTTGCACTTGATAAAATCAATGCATTTTTATGTGGACAAGGCCGCGTGCGCCCGAAATGGCCGAAGAGTTTTTCCTGTTTTCCCCTTGTCCCACAATATAGCAGCAGGAGTCAAAAAGCACTATACGGTCGTTTGTGCTTGTTTGCGTGTGTGTGTGTCTGTGTGTGTGTGAGTCAGAGAGAGACAGTGAAAAAATTACCATTTAAAAAAATGCCAAAAAATTGTTGCTGTTGCATTTTGTACGCATCATTGATGCTCAATGGAGTGTGCACACACTGATACAAAATGCCGGCATGTTGTGTGTCTTTTTCTCTCTCTGTGTGTGTGTGTGTGTGTGTTTGTGCGGGGCCATAAAACAAAAAGTTTGCATGGGCTCAATTCTTTTTAGCTTCAGCTTTGTATACGAAAGGACTTTGGTCCTTCTTGCCTCCTGGCAATAGCTTGTTTTGTATACATATCTTTTGCCAATTGCCAATTGTTCTGTTTGCTTCGTTTTGTTGCAAACGTAGCGCGTCCAAAGTAAATCAAGCGGCATCCTTACACATTCTCTAATAAACGGAAATGGTTGCACATGCAACTTTTGGTTTGCAACTTTTTCTGTTTGCCACCAAAACAAGTCCCATAAATTGCAAACACTCACAACTTGGCCTGCTCTTCACTTAAAGTCACTGCACACAGTGCGACTACTTCCAATATAAGAAACTCCAGTTTCAGCAGTATTGATTAAGTAGATGGATGCCGCGCTTCTTTCCACCCCTCAACTCACACCCAACTCTATCTAGCTACCCTGTCCTGCCAATCCCTTAAGATTCTAATTTATATCAGCGGCAAAAACTTATTTCCTATTTCAGTGTGCGAGCCGCGCTCTCGCGTCCTCAAGAACGATCCTTGCAAGAATGTCGTACGTGATTCAATTATAAAATGCGGTCTCTCAAATCGTTGCAAAATTTATGTATTTCATTTTATTTCCCACATTGGACAGGCGAGACCTGTTTGCCTTTTCCCGCATCTTTTGGAGTGTGTGTGCTTGTGAGTTGGAGGGGGGACCAGCTGTGTCACATGTGGTACGATTTTAATGGACTTGCTCGTAAAATGCCACAAAAACAAAAAAAAAAAAGGAACATTTTGTCACAAAATTTATGCACGCCCATTTCATAAGAGCCCGCAAAACGTTAAACAAAGCTCACAAAAGATGGAGTCGAGCAGCCCTTGAGAGATCTGCACTCGAGGTGCACTTATAGTTTTAGGCGAATTCGCGACTTCCGCAAATTAATTATGCACTCTACGAGATGGCCGACTTGTGGTCACCATTATACGAGAGAAAACGACTTTGGCAGCTAATTGAACAGTAGAGGTGGCATTCGCTCTCTCTCTCACCACACACACACTTAGTTAAATTAGTTGAGGAGAGGTCTTTGTAACCTCAGGTTGCCTATCAATTTATCAAGTTATTCGCTGATTGACCTCAGAGAATGTCTTTAATGCCGCACAGAATTGGCCATGTTCTGTGGTCTCGAGTTTTGCCCGTGGTAACTACCAACGAATTCGAGTGGCACTCGAAAGCTGAAAGCCATAAACTGAAGCATGACAGTGACTGGTGAATGGCGAATGGGTGTTAGATGAGAAATGTATTCATATTTGTATATTCATAATAACAAAAAAGAAGACGAGAGCCAAAGAAGTGACAGACAACTGCGTTGCATTTCCTTGCACTTTTGCGTCATTTCCTTGACATTTGTTTCTCCCGTTCAGTCACTCAGTCCAGCACAAAAGTCATAAATCGCAATGCGTGGATTATGCAATTTTCATGTTTGCATAGCAAATAAAAAAAAACAGCAAAAAAAAAGAAACAAAAACGACAATGCCCGAAGAGTAGGGCTGACAACAATGCATTACTATTACTCCAGCAGCAGAGAAGGCGAAAGCGGAATGGGAAGAACTGTTAAACGTATTCAAAAAAGTAAGCAAATGACGTGCTCAGCGTAGATCCGGATGTGGAATGTACATACATATGACAACATGAAACTTCAGAATAAGAATATATATGTATATGCATACAGTGGAACAGCGGAAGCCATCAAACAATGATGCGCATAGGAGTAGCATGACAGTAGTTTTTGGCTAAAGAAAAGTTATGAGAAATGCAATGTATGTAGGAAGCGCAGCGTAGAAATATATACTCAAGATGCTAAAGCTAATGGCAAAAGAAAGGGCTGCAGTTATTTACATATGCAATGAAAATATTATGAAACTCACTCACTCTACCCTCCATGGCCCTTACCTATTCAGAACTTAATGTTTGAGTTTCTTCTGCTCAATAAACCCGTCCAGGTGCATATGCCAAAAACCACAAAAGCCAAATGCCACTTCTCATACCATTTTTTATTCTAGATGTTGCGAAAATTTTGTTTATTAAAAACTTAAAGTGCAAATCGCACACATCTCACAAGCTCCGCAGAAATCGCGCTAATCAAAATGAACCGCCTCCAACCAAACTCATGTACATACATATAAAATGTGCAAAAGTCTTTCATATCCAAAAAAAAAAAAAAAAAAACGGGGCAGGATACGCACATGCAGACTCTAGCTGAAGCAAATCAGACGCTAAAAAATTCACAGTCAAAGTTAAGTTTCACGGTTTGAGGGGAAGAAAATCAAATTTCACCGCCAAAACTCGACATTTTTGGGTTGGGGGCTGAAGCCGCAGCAGCGACGACAACTGACACCCAGCCAACTGCCATGTGTGAAAATTTTTAATACATCAACTCAAAAGCGACGGGGCAAAGGCAAAGGCAAAGGCAAGCCGAACCCAAGCCCAAACCCAAAACGAACCAACATTGCCCACAGCAAAGCGCAGCCCCAGATGAAATGCATAAATAAACCTCACGCAAAGGTCTGGACACGAATCCTTCTGACATCCCTATGGCCACCCGCCAGTTTCCCAGTGTTTCCCTATGTATGCAGAGTCAAAGGCACGAAAATGAGTCGCTGTTATGCTGCATCCGCCACATAATCATGGCCGTGGCAGTGTCTGGATTTGTATGTTGCACCCTCAACCTCTGTATGTGTTGCTCTCTCTTTGTGTGTGTGTGTGTGTGTGTGTGCACAGCAAATAGACAGATGAAACTCGGAAAAGCAAGAACAAATGCAGGCACAAAAACAATTTAAATATAAATAATTTGGTTACTCTTCGTGTTCATGCTCATTGTGTGGCGGCCTTTGTTCATACAGCCAGAACAGGAGATGGTACAGACACACACACACACACAACCCATTCTCATGCATTATAAAGTGTCTGGGGGCAATCATTTGATGCCTGACCATGTCAGTGAGTCTGGTCGACTGGGACTGGTATGGTTGGGTTTTGGGTTTGGCGGTTGGACTGGCCACTGGCCACTGGCCACTGGTTGGACTGGCTACTGAATACCAAGCTTGAAAATGAAATCAGATTCAGAGGGACTCAAAAGGGGTCTCAGTTCAGGTTCTGTGTTTTTGCGGTCGCACAACTAAATAATTTAGTTATACAAAGGCCAAATTCAGATGCCTGCAACAGTCTGTGGCTGACCAATCGACCCGCCAACAATGCAGTTCTCTCTTTTGCATCTATGTATGTTAAACACAACGTTAATAACTGATCGGAGAGGCCAACACATTCCACTCAACCACACGGGAATGCGTTTAAACTAATGATAAGAGGTCAACATTAGCAAAAGATGTGAGTTTTTATGCGTTGCTCATTTAAAGTTAATTGGTTTATATTGTGAGTCAAAAATCAAAATGAAAACTATATTTTGTTTAAATTTTAAGCACCTAACGCCAATTCAGTTTTCTTATCGACATTTATGATTAATATTTAACCTGTATACTTTGCATAATGACATTTACAGGCAAACAGCAGATCTGACCTTATCACAGATATATAATAATAAATATTTGAACTTATCACAGATAAATGTATATAAATATAATATTAAATATTTGAACAATTAACAAATGTCGAAAAGTACCGCTCATCTTGAATTCACTGTCAGCTAATTGAAATTTAATTTGCTACATAATCCTGAGAAAATGCCAAACTCTTATTGTTTATTATTAATTTGCATTTTGATTAAAATTTTGTGACATTGTCAAATGAAACTGACAGCACATCGCTTCGACATGTGAAATAACAAAATTATATTGCCAATTACTCGAGAACTTGTACCGACAATGGCTGGAGGCGGTTTATTTTGCATTAACATTTTGCCAGTGCATTTTTCTCTGCCTTTTTTTTTTTTTTTTTTGTTTTGTTTTTAATGAGTAAATATTTTGCTGACAGCCAGCGAACTGGGTAAATGGGCCTGTCACTGTGTTTTTGGGTTGTCTTCTAGATTGTTTAGCAATAATTGATTAATGTGGGCGTCGTGAACGCGGCGGCGGTGGCGGCAGCGGCAACGGGTTTTATCGGGTAAAAACTTTTGCCATTTAGTTAGTTGGAAGTAGAAGACGAGACTTCGGTGGTTGTAATTAACATGGCCTGCCATCGTGTCTAAAACAACTGGAAAGTGGCAACTTGGGTGCGCCTCGAGCGTTGCGCTTTGTGTGTTGCCTGGTTGAGCTAATTTAAATTAATTGAATATGCTTTGATAGCATTTCAATTAACTTTTATGCCAGCATTACGACCTTGTATCATATCTAGTTGGTTCGTTTTTTTTTTTTCACCCATTAATTTCTATGCATTTAAGCCGCTTTCTCGGTCATTCTAGCCATTGAGGTTATACCTACAAACTGGAGCGCGCCTTCCAGTCATTGCTATATCTGCAATATATATGAGCAACGTTTCATCAGAGCCAACCATTTCTCTGTTACTCACTGGCCATGTAACGGCATTTTGCATAGTAAGTGGCCTGAAGAGCCTCGTCGTCTCGTTTCATTCGGCGAGGCAACTAAATCACCAGAAATCAGTTATAAATTCGTTGGTTGTCGGTTGCCATTTCGCTGTAACTCCCTCTCCCTCTATCCCTCTCTCTCTCTCTCTCTATCATTCTATATCTGTGTCTGTTTGGACATTAGATTCACAAATACATATGCATAATTCTCTTTAACGTAAGCCTTGCCTCTGATGAAATTAGGATGCCCAGACCAGAACTTCCTAATTTACATCTCCCTCTCTCTCTCTCTCTGTGTGTGTGTGTGTGTGTGTGTGTGTGTGTCTATGAGTTTGCCTTTTAATTATTCAAATAAAACAGCTTTCTGGCAATGGCCACACATACGCAGAGAACAAAATGCAATGAAATGAGGACTCCCAGAAGGACCTTCTTTTTACCATTGTCAATTAAGCTGTACCCCAAATAGCCGCTGCATTTAATTTTGACCGAAAATCTATAATTTCATGAATTTGGGAAACATACCATTAGAGATACAAAAATAATGAAACCTTTCCTTTAACTCTAAATTATATTATCGTACTGTGTTCAATCTAGAAATAATTGCAATGATCTTTAAATTTTTCCAATATATTAAAGTTCAAGTTTATTCTATAAAAAATCTAAACAATATATTTATTTACATATATGAACATAGCTCAGAGATCTCCTATATCTATAATATAACCAATACTGAAAGATTTTCCAATGGGCAAGGATGATGAATTAACCTAAGAGATCAATACAAACTAGTAAATATTTTTTGATTCTTTTCCATTTAAGATGTTTCACAAGGCCAAAGCAAGATAAACTTATTACCCTCACTTTTTGAGACGACAATTAAGTTTGCCAAATGTGTGTGTGTGTGTTTGGTTTGATCCTTGACTGTATAACACGTGTTGATGGGCATAGTTTATGCGGAAAGTCCACTTGATTGATAACAATGCCCAGTCAGCAACAAGCGGCTATCAGTGTTAGCCGCAGAAGAAGCAGCAGCAGGCGCTTGTCAAGTGCCAATTAAACTAAAGCGCCGCGGCAACAGGCAACAACATAGGCCGATAAAACAGAATGTTGATGTTGTTGTTGTTGGTTTTTTTTTTTCTCCCCCTCACACGCACACCCTCATTGATAGCCACACATATATATATATATGTATACATTTTTTCTAGCCTAACATTCTACCCCCCAGTTCGAAACTAATGACACACGGCCGTGACCACGTTGACGTTGATAAGCCACAACAATTTTCATTGGACAGCCATTTACAATAAACGTCAGGCTATTGCCAGGCGAGGAAAGAATAACCGAAAAAAAATGAAACCACGAACAACCTCGTCCGTTTAGTGCAAAAATCAAACTGCCATTAAGGGGCGGAACAGATCAGGCTGTACTATTTGATAAGCGCTAATGAATGGTTTTCTTATGCGCTTCAATGGACCATGTCGTAGTTAGTTGTTGGTCCATGTCCTTGTATTCCTTCGGTGTTCGGTGGCCAGCCGCAGCTACGGAAAGCAGTTGAAGCACGGCCACTTGTCGCGGTTTTGGGCAATTAAAGCGGCGGTCTGTGTTGTCATTGTCACAGCGTCGAATGCGGTTGCGCCTGACGCAAATGTTTGGCTTTGAGGCAATTAACGAGGCACACAAAAACCAATAAGAAAAAAATAAAAAGTGGATAGAACAAAAAACTTAAAAAAAAAAGAGGTACGGCCCCCCATACATTTAGGCGTTCTTGTTTTTTTTTTGTTTCGGCCTTCAATAAAATGGCTAACGTATGCCTGCAATCAATAACCAAACCGTACAGCCCCGCAAAAAAGGGAAAAAACATGCCAAACATGAATGTGTGCAGTTCATGTTTCGTTTTTTCCTTTTTTTTTTTGCTGGCTGGCGTTCATCAAAAACCGCAACTGCCGACAGGAACAAGTTGAAAGTTTTCCTCTTGGAGAAACTACCAACAAGCGACTTAATACGAGGCTAAGTTGATGAAGACACAAGACAGATGAATAACGGCAGGTGAGCCAGGCATACAAATAAGAAATTTTCAGCCTGTCTCATACATACATGCATAAAAAAAAGAAAAGAAAAAACCGGAAAAGGCAAAACTTTTCAAACTCGACCCACACAGACAATGGAAGAGTTGAAAAATTGTAGATGCGGGTAGAAGAAGAGACGGTCTCTTGTTCTTGGTCTTCTTTGACCAATACAAATCGTTACCAATTTTCAGTCGGATGGGCGAATTGTTGCCAAGAATGAGAAGAGTGAGAGAGAACATGTAGCAGGATGATGACGACGTCGACGACGACGACGACGACCACTACGATGAGGCTGAGAGGATAGTAGTCAATAGCAGACCATAAGCAATGGTCAAGTATATGGGCAAACAAGCGGCGCACACCTTTCATTTATTGTTCGTTTCGTTTCGTTTCTCTTTTTCTCTGCCAAGCCCTCACTCATCCCTTTCTCCATCTCTGAATTGCAGGTGGAGACGGTATGGTCTGGTCATGTTCATATCGAGCCGCGTACGGATGGTCTTTGTGTCCTCGCCAGAAAGAGGGCACAAGAGAGAGAAAGAGTTTGAGAGGATGCAACGGCTTTATGTTGTGCATGTGTCTGGCCATGGTCTTTACGTTGGCTTGATTGGATTTGCCGATGCAAATGAAGAATCCAATTTTTAAAGTTTGTTTTTCGTTATCGTTACGTTTCTTGTTAGAGCTCCTTGTTTTTGGGGGGCCTGAAGGAAAGGTCTATATGTTATTTTTTTTCCTCCTCCTCAGAGTGACCACTTTTTCTGTTTTTTCTTCTACTCTTGTATGTTGGTTTCATGTGTTTTTCTTTCTTTCTTTTTTTTTTGGCAACACATACCTGTCCAGCCACTGACACAAAGCATCAACAATACCAACAACAACAACAACTAAAACAGGGCAATTCAAACTAAAAGAGAGCAACAATTTTTTCAGCAAAACAAAAAAGATAACAAAAAAAAAATCAAGAATAACGTCAGAATAAAAACAAAACAGGGTGAAAAAAGTTTGCCTTTGGGTTTGGCACACCATTTGTTTGTGCTGTTGTTCTTACCACAAAATCGAATTTTCACTTTTAAACAATTGACGTCACCACACACACACACACACACACACACACCACTCTCTACACTCCTTTCTGTTTTATTTTTTCTTTTGTATTTGGAAGGAGCCTCCTTCTTTTTACGTTCTCATTTTATGCCTTTCAATTTGTTATTTGCTCTGTGCTTTTGCTTTGGTCAGCTTAATTCTGCATTGCCAAGTGCCACTCATCGTCCTTGTTATCTGTGTGTGTGTGTACTCGTATTGCCTTTTGTGTGTAGTTTATTTGAGAAATACATTTAACAACTATTTTTCGCTTTTTCTTTTCTTTTCTTTTTTTTTCTCACAGAAAAATACATTGGCGTAATCGATTGACTTATGTGTTGGTGATTGAGGTCTCCTTTTGTTGTTGTTGTGGCTGAAATAAAAACAACAAATTTCATTTTAATTATCGCCCAAGCAATTTGGTATGGAATTTTATGCATCTGGCAAATCTAGCAAATCAATTGACATTATTTATTAGTTATTCAAAATCTAATGATCAATGTTTCTCCAAAATGTACAATGTTTATTTAATGTTTAAACAAAATTTTATAAAAATTCATTAATTAAACCAATTAGTTTAAAGAGATGCAGGAAATTATTAAGCTAGATGATTTTTTAAAGTTTCCAGATTTATAATGATCTTAGCAAAGTTTCACATTAAAAGAAAAACAAACCACATTTGATTGAACTAAAGATAGATTTATTAAAAGAGATTCTAATTTAGGGCCAGCAATAAGTTTAAGCTCAAACCTCAAACCAGCTCTCGACCTCGGTTAATAAATGAAGGTAAAAAATATCACTTTCCACTCCTTGAGCCCAATTTAAATTTCAAAATGGTCGTTATTTTAAACTAAGAAAATTCTCAAAAATTCTTACCAAATATTCGGGAATACCATTTTGTAGTTTGCTTTTCATTCAACCGATTAACATTAAAATTGCATAAGTATCTATCCAAAACAGAAAATTTACCCCATACCATTTGATAAATGGACTTCCCCACTGATTATGCTAGATAGTAGTAAGCAATTAAATGGGATAAAATTTGATACCTCAACAACAGAACCTTCCTTCGCCCCCCCTCTGCACCCTGCAAAATCCCTGCCACATGCGCTGGCCACTTTATTAAATAATTATATCTCAAATGCTGGCAATTTATCATTAATGATTTGCTGAAGAGCAACAAAAAACCCAGTCAAGACATGCCATAAGATAGTCTTGGGCAATTACTTATAAATTATGTGAAATGCGAGACATTGACAGCCATCTACAATTACAAGGAGAGCTCTGGCCGAATAAGCACAACAACTAAAGTAAAGGTTTTTCAAATACGAGATATAGTAATCGTTATCTATTTTTGAGTAAAATAAATCAGCATCTGTTGGTTGATAGCAAACGGAAAATCAGCCAAAAATAGAAAGAACACCAAACTAATCGAGCTGGCATGTCAAGCGGCAATGAAAATTAGCCAACGCATATGCCATAAATCCTAGGCAAAATTGGAAGCAAACGTTGGTCAGACAATTGCTCAACCTATCAAACTTTATTGACCCACAAATAACGTGCAGATAATTACAAAAACAAAGGCAACTGCCTTAGCAACTAGCCAACAGCAACAAGAACATCAACAAAAAAAGGGAGAGAAAACCAGGAACCAAATGGGGAAGGTATGGATGTGGGGAAACTCCCGGGAACAGTGGAGTGTTAGCGTTGCGAGTGAGTTAGGAATGGGTGGGGAGGGGAAGTTGGAAAAAATAACAGCATGGCAAAGTGGAAAAACTACTTACAAGTATGTTAACATGCGCAATTGTGTGCTCCGTTGTTTGGTCCACTGCCAGTTGCTGCCCTCAGGGTATATTCAAGCTAAAGGAAACAAGCTTTTCTTTTCCTTTTCTTTCCTTTTCTTGTTTTTTTTTTCTTGCAAAAAAATTTCTGCCCCAAAAACACACCCATTCCACTTCTCCTCCCTTCTCACACACACATCTTGCCATTGTGAGTTTTCCCAAAGATGCTCAAGTTTATTTGTTGTGGTCATGGCAAAAAGTAATCCAAAAGATAAAATACAATAAAATAAAAGGCCAAGCGGTGAGTTATATCTGTTGTTGCTTCTATTTCTGCTGCATTTGTGGGTTGCAGGTTTTGTTTAGACAATACCTTCAACCTGCCCTTCGTACACACATACCTAAATGCGAGTGTCTGTGTGTGTGTGTGCATAATTTATATGGCAAGCTTCACATGTTTTTGGTTAAATTATTTCCCTGGCCTCAGCACGTGCTGCTATGTCTTTGGCCAGCCTTTCAGGTCAACCATTTGGTCATAAATTTTAACGCCTGCCCTGCGACACGTTCTATGACACTATTGAACTTGAAAGGGGGGTGGGAGGGACGAAAAAAAGCAGAACTAGAAAACACAAAACAGACAAAAGCGAATTATTCCGGTGACCTTGAAAAGGAAAAGAATTGGCCAGGCTTAGACCATTCACTTCATATTTTTAGTGGGCCATTAGAAATTGGCTTATTTACGTTTGGGTCAACATTTCATCTTTCTCTCTCTCTCTGTTTCTTTGACTTTGGTGTTTAGCTTCGTTTTTTTTTTTTTTCAATTTAAAAGGCAACAACATTTTTTGTTGTTATTGTCCATTGCAATTGCTTTGGGACCATTTAACATTTCTTGAACAAACCACATGGGGCTAAGGCAAAGGCAGCAGCAGCAGATCAGCCAACCAAAAACCCAAACCTTAATAGCTATAAAATAAAATAAAACACACAACACAAACCAGGAAAAAACAACAGGCAACATGGGACAACGGACAACCAACACTCGCACTTGCTGAGAGAAAGAGAGAGAGAGAGAAGAATTGTGGCTCTGAAGTATTACACAGAAAACTCAAGACAGCCAAGCAAAAAGTTTCTCCAAAGGAAATTTTCTTAATTTGATTTCTTCAACGCCCCTGGAGTGCAGTGTTGGCCTCTAAATGTGCGTGTATTTTATAAATATATAGCGCCCAGACAAGGTGTAATAAAACGATGCCAAAAAGGCTTGTCTTAGCCATTGCCATAGCCCAGCAGCTTCTCGGGTGCTCTGTAGAAAAGTTTTTAATAAAGTTTTTATGCCTAGGACCTGGAATAAAGCCAACACCAAAGCCAAAGCCTCCCTTGTCTATTCTCTTTCTTTTTTTTTTCGTTTTTGACTATAATTGAGGCAATTTGTTATAAATGAAACAAAGGTTTTGCGGCACTGGCACCGGCATAAATATGAATGAATGGAGGCCGGAGTCTCTCTCTCTCTCTCTCTATCTCACTCTCTTCACTAGGCAGATGTAATCAGGCGTATTGCAAATAAGTACAAAGAAAATTTATGTCTAAGCAAACAACTGGCAAACTCACTTTCCATACGAGTTGTTATCGCTTGCTTAACAAGCAGGTTAATATATGTTTCCTATTTTCAATTTTCTTAACTTGTCAAGCAATATATATCTTAAGAGGATGGAACATCTAGTAAATTAAAGACAAGTGTCTATTTTCAAGTTCACTTATATTAGCCAAAGAATTTTTCGGTGAGGGAAGTCCAAGTCAAACACACCTTTTTTTCTAATGACAAAAAGGGTAAACATTTTGTAAATATTTTTTAAAAGGTTTTCGTGACATAGCTGTCAACTTATATTAAAACTAAATTGACATTGAATATGTATAAAACTATTATAGATTAGGCTTTTCATTCTTTCAATCGATGATTAATTTATTAAACGAGAAAGAAAGTGTTTTTTATTATTTTCTAACAATTAAAAAAGACTTGTGTTATTTTTTATTTTAATTTTTTTTGGAACTTGCTCACAAATTGCATTATGTCAATTTGATTTTAATTCAACAAATGCCAAGACATATATGTATAAGAATATTTACCAAAGGTAACACCACCATCAACCATCCATTCACGTTACGAGTCTGGAAAATTATTAACTTTCTGTTTTGCAGTTGGCATAAAACAATATGAACAATATCTACAATTTCCGCAGCGGAACAAGTTGAAATTCATTTCAAAACAATTTGTAAAAGTCTCACACGCTCACTGCAATCGAAGTTTGTTTGGCAGCTAAGCAAATTTGCCAGAACAAACTGAAGTTGCTGCCGTGGATGTTGCTGTTGTTGCTGTTGCTGCTGCTGCTGCTGCTGCTGCTGCTGTTACTGATGTTGCCGTTGCTGAGCCAGCAAATGCCAAGTGTGGCCTCCATCCAGATGGTTTTTCCTGCGATGCGTGCATGTCAATAGTTTTGCGCTAGCTCGCGCTTTTTCTCTGACTATTTCTTTTTATTTTCTTACTCCTTTTTTTTTCTCGTTTTTGATGAATTGACAGGCAATGCTATTTGTCAGCAGTCAATGTGTTTGTTACATTTTATTGCCAGCTGGATGCTGCTGCTGCTGCTGCTGTTGCTGCTACTCCATTGTTAATGTCAGACAAGACACCAGGGCATACGCTAAACATGGGGAGCAAGTTATTTGTCTGCATTTTATATGCAATTTCTCTATGCATCTCGATGTTAGACAGACGGCCTGACAGCAACAAGGGCAGCTGTAAGGGATTGCCAGCAAATTGTGTTGTATTGTTGCCGCCGCCACCGCTCACATGCAACCGACAGTCAACTGACGAAAGTCAAAAGTCAGATAGTCGGAAAGTCGATAGCTATGGCTACAACATCTTTCGATTTGCACGGTCGCCCCATTTCGAAATAGATTACGCATTCGCATCCGGTGTGGCAATTGCTAGTTGCCCTTTGCAGCACACTTCAAACTTTATGAAGAAAATTGCTGTCAGAAAGCAGGCAAGCAATGTCCAATCAAAAATAAAAACGCAGAAAAAAGAGTGTATATTGCTTTGCCTCATACAGATCAGTGCCGGATCCAAGGAGGAAGCAGGAAGGTCTACATATGCTAAAAGAAAATCTCTACCTCTAGATCCGCCCCTGAATGTAATTGACTGACTAACAGAGCGACTGAATGACGAGCTTTTTGCAATCAACTGCTTGCATTGTAAAATATCTCGATGACTATGCAATATTAATAAAACTCGATTTCCAATTCAATTTCCCTTTAGCAGGTGTTGCGCTGCTTATCAACAGCTTTCAATCATTTCACTATGACAGTTAATTGCAAAAGGCAGGTAACAATTAGCTTTTCTCTCCCTTTGCCCTTTTTTTCTATTGGCCGATAATGTAAAACGATTTTTGCCATTCTATTTTTACCCTTTCTCTCTGAGTTGCCAGAGAGTTTTCCCTCTTGAGTTCATCTTATTTGCCACGTTGATCTCTATTTGCATGGAAAATACTTTTCCTTTTCTATTTTCTTTTTTGTTTTTTTTTTATTTTTATTTTTTTTCTTTATTTTTTGTTGTATTTCCATTTTCTTGCTTGGGAAAATGGAATGTCATTTTGAACGTGCCCTGCACTGGGCCCCGAGTGCCATCATGTCAAAGAGCAAATGAGAACGTGAAACGTTTACAAATCTCCAGCGAATGGGCCAAGTTGCTAGACCAAGTTTCAAAATCAATGATTTCTATTAAGAAACAAAGGCAAAAGTTGAAAATAAAAACAAAAATCTTCACAAAAGATTTCGTTTTTTTTTTATTTTTCTTTATTTAGTCAGCGACTGATAAGTCAAATGAATCAAATGATTGAATGGGCCATATAGCGTTCCAAATTTATAAATGAAGAATGACTATCATGGACTAAATAGTTTTAAAATATTTAATATTCTAGAATCTATAAACTTAAATCATTTCAAGTTCCAGAGTGGATCTTCTTATAATAAAACAGACAATTTTGACTCCATGTTTATTTTATTTCCTCGACATTCCAGTGTATAAAAAATAAATATTTCTGCCCAATTATCGAATTGTTTTTACGATATTACTTATACTTAGTCTTGTTTTTTTGGGATTGGATTGGGATTTTATTGATATATCGATATTGTTAAAGTTGAATATTAATTAAGATATTGAAACTTAATATGTCATCGATACGATATTTTAAATATATTCGACAAAGATGACCTTTACAATTTCTTAAGTAGCATTTGCTTTCAAATTACACATTTCGCTGACGATGCAAAATTTTGGTAATTCCAAAAGGTTTTACTATTTTTTTTTCTTCTGCACATTGTAAACATTTGTTCATGTCAACATATATTAAAATGCTCCCAGTTGATTAATAATGCAAAAGAAGAATGTCAGCAAGAAATATGATTGTGATTGTGTGTGTGTGTATGTGTGGGTTCTTCGAGCAGAGTAAATCCTTTGACTAGCCGAAGTTTCAACACTCTTTTTTTAATTTATGTAAATCTATGAAAAGGCAATTGCCTAGTAAAAAATGTGATTTTTATTCTATTTCAACTACAAGTTAAGACTTTTGACAGTTCAAGCAGTGTATCTGTGTGTGTGTGTGTGTACGTTCAGGCAGCTCAAAAATAAAGTCATTAAAATTATAAATATGCAAGAATTGAAGTAGTGAAGAGAAGGCGTAACTGAATGGTAAAACGACCAACCGATGCGGTCGTTCTGTGTGCGTGCAAGAAATGGAAATGCGGTTAATTTCCGTAAAGTATGCAATAATTCCTGCCGCTGAACATAAGCAACTCGGCGAGGATGTGTTTAAATGTATGTGTGCGTGTGTGTGTGTGCGAGTGCAACAACAAAAGGCAATGAGTATTGTAAAGTAACTGCCACACCCTCGGCATCCGAGGGGGCGGGTCCCATGCAAGCAAGTAAATCTCCTTGGCAGTCTGTGAAGACGGAACTAACGAACAAACGGACATTCATCAATATAAATCAAGCTGCGGCCGCAACCCAAGCCCAGTTTCAGTCCCAGTCCCATTCCCCATTCCCCATTCCCCAGTCCCCAGTCTCCACACCGAGTTGCATGTCCCAGAGCTGACAATGTGGACCAGAACAAGGCCGACCAGTGAAATAAATAAAAACATTTTTGTATGAAAATTGTTGCCAATGTGTTGGGGGCAAGCAGCAAGCGGAGATCAAAGCCAGGGACCATGGAAAGAAAGGGAGCACAAGAGAGGCTGTAAAAATGTTGGCCAAAGAAATATTTGCACGTTTTTATTTATTTTTTTCTTATTCCAATTCGGTTGCGGCCGTTGCAATGTGGTCTCCTTCCATTTTATTTTTATTTTTCGGTACGGCGGTCCCTTGTCCTATCCCGTCCTGTCCTCCAATCCTCCAGTCCTACGGATTGTTGGCGCACACAGTAGCATTTTCGTTTCATTATGTTCTGCGCGCGCCTAAAGGATTGCAATATATATTTGCATTTTTTGTTGCTGTCTGAAACGTTTGCATGTTGCAAGGATTGTAAAGATGGCAATTGCCTCTGCATGGGTTTTGCCCCATTCGCATTGGCATGCTTTGGCCAAGCCCAAGCCCAAGCCCAAGCCCAAGCTCAGCAACGTCGTTTGGGGCCACGCATTTTGACTTCGGTATTTGCAGCTTTTTTATGTAATTCATGGTCATTTTCCCCACATGTGTATGTTTGTGTGTGCATCCATATTTACTGCCTTGCGAAATAAAAAAGAAACCAACAAAACGAACAATATAAAAAAATGGGACCCAAACAAAAAACATACAGAAATGTTCAATCCCCAGCGCGGATTTGGTCAAAGAAGCTTTCTCGAAAATCACGTAATTTATGTGATTTCCATACAATTGCCGCCATGATGCAATTAAAGCCATACAAACATACAGGCCAAATGTCAGAAAAGAAATCAAATGCTATCCGTTTCCCCCCGTTGCCCGCCAAAAGCCACGATTTAAGCAACCAAACAAAGTGAATGCACAGCACCAGAATCAGAATCAGAACCAGAACCGACAACAATAAAAGCTCAAAAAAATACAAAAAAGACACTGTGACACGACATTTACAAATAAACGAAAAGAATGATATATAACTATGAAATATTTCAGGGATACAAAAATGCTTTTTGCCAAATTAACCCAAAATGAAAATATTCGCATTGCCCCAAACGAAAATTAGTAAGACACTTAAACTCGTTTGATTTACCTTTAGGTTCTTTCAGCCATTTTCAGCATTTCTTTTTCCTAATCTCTACAACGATAATCTGCTCCAAAAACTGAAAGGAGATTGTACATTTTTATTGAAGGTATTCAAAATTGGCATTATTTAGTTATTTGCAAAATATTTGATCATGTCCTCTTAATCATGTTATCAATTTCAGAAAGATTCAAATTTCATTTGATGTTCTTTATGTTGGAAGCCCTGTAATATTTTCAAACCAATTGTATTAAAAAAATCACTGTGGAAAAATTCACAGTTATAGCATTTAATTTAATTGAATTTACCATAAACTGATGGTGAGTTGTTTGTTATTTCATTTAATTTTTTTTCTCCTTTTATTAATTGAACATGTTTTTCGCAGTGCACTTTGAATGACGCTTCATTTTATTTGTCATTTCCGGTTTATGCCGGAAGTTTAAATTATTGAAATCGAACGGAAATGCACCGAAGCAAATGCATAAAAAGAACCGGAGCTGGAGCCGAAAAATGTGCTTAAAACACGAATGCCATAACGAACATTTTAACAAACTGAGCGATGTACATTCTCTCATTTTTTTGTTGTTGTTGTTGCTGTTGTTTATTTAACAGCCATAAATAAATATACATAAACGGAGCACACATATATAATATAAATTTAAATAAATGCAGCCACAATACACACACGACATGGTTCACTTTGTTTGTCAATAAATCAGAATACTTATCAAATGACCACAAAGACTGCAGGTAAATAGCAGAAGTGTCCATGCATCAGAGCCAGCTGTGACCCCATAGGGGGCATTGCGGTGATGAAGGAGGCAGCAAGGGGAGGGGGGTTACAGGTGGAAAAAGGTGCACCACTTTGAAACGAACGCAAACAATGGCCAAATAAGCAGAATACATTTATGAATATCAACTACCAAAAATTTCATTCGAGACCTCCCGTCAGCTCTGCATCACAAGTTAATTAAGAGTTTAAAGAGAAATCTGTCTAATTGTAAAGTTTATTCGACAAATAAATATTTGTAGTTTCTATTTTATTATCAAACAAAGGATAACATTTTTAGTTCAACCAAAAACAAAAATTCTTGTTCAAAATGCCAAAAAGGGCTATTATTCTGGCCAGAAAACTACAAAAATAGTTATTAAAGACCTTTAGTTGGTTTGCCAAATATTTGTTTAAAGTTAAAGCATAATTATTATATTTGTTTATAAAATAAATAATTTCATTCTGTAAATTACAAAAAATTCTATTGATTTTTCCTTAATTTTTCGTTTATTTGGAGAACTTCTTAATGATTAACTCAAAGAATTCTTGTTGGAGCAATGCCGGCTACTCGGGGGAGGAAGTAAGGGAAATTTTCTTCCCAAAAAAACATATTCTTTCTCTAAAACTTCTTAAATATCCATATTCTGATCGATTTCTCTTCTTAAAAGCTACAGTATTCTCAATAATTGTTTGCGAAATTAAAAAAAAAAATACAAGTGTAACTTCAACATTGAAAAACAGAAAGAAGAGGTTTATGGACATTTTTTTTATCAACTGTTATTAAAATAGATATATAAAATTGGCAAAAAAAAAAGCAAGAATTGCAAGAAAGACGTTAAAGCAATATAAAAAAAATCAGCACAAGTGCATTTTTCACTCTGTCCATTAATTTTTATGTGAAATTAAAACCCAGGTCGAAGAATGACGAAAGGAAAACTATCCAAAATGAGTTGTCACAATTTTTCAACTCAATGCCTAGTAAATGCACGCCAATTTCGCATCTGCTGGCATTTTGTGGCTCTTTCTATGACCAAATAGCAGTCTATGCGGCCAAAAGATCTGGTTTTGAACAGTCGAGGGATTGATTGATAAGTATGGCCCTCTTATTACGCGATTAATGCTAAAATTTTTTAACATTGTTTTTTGTATTGTTCCTTAAAATAAAAATAAACTTTGCCGCCTACTTTGATTTCAATTGCCATGAGTCTCTATTTCAGTTACTTGAATGATTTTGAAAGAAATTTCATCGATTGCTTTTCGTCATTCCAAATTCCAGACAAGTTGGTTTAGAGGCAGAGTAAAAAGCAAACTAAAAGGTAAACAAAATATCAAGCAAAGTCCGATGTGGGATTTTTCAGAAACAACGACAGACAGCTGACACTTGCTACTCTCTCTATCTAACTAAATGACCTCCAGGCACTAAGGAGCCATCCAATTTATGACCCTCCCTTCTTAAGCCCGCTAATTGCGCCGCCTTAGTCCAATTAATGGAATGGGGAAGGATCCTCCTATGACGGCTTCACGCGCTCATAATTATGCGAAATTTATGCTCTATCTTGGCAGACTGTTATTGTTTACATTATTAGCCGACAATTTCTAGGCCACTGGCAGAGCTGTGATTAGGCAACATTTGTGGGTCTTTGAAATTCTGTGGGATTATCAAGAGCTTTGTCCGTTGTCTCTTATGACAACAGAACGCAGTTTGCTGATAAGCAGCCATAGTCAAAGCCAAAGCCAAAGCCAGAGCCAGAGTCATTTCGACTAGCCACAAAACTGAGAAAAAAGTTTATGTTTTTCTTTGCCACAATTTTTTATTTTTATCGACTTGTCTGATTGTTATTTCAGCCCTCAAGTCCTAAGTCTTGAAAATTGAATTTCCATATGTATAGAGATGAGGCCATTGGAATGAAATTATACAATATCGGATAAACGGTGTATACACACAAAGGTAAATTTTTTCTTAAAGGCTAAATATTTAACTATTTTTTCCTCTTTGTCTTTGTAATGTTTTTTTATTTTTTAACGGGTACCCCGTTGTTTTATGTCGCCATGGTTGTCAGCCTTTTGTTGTGCCCAGCATTGGCATGCACAAAGCGTTGATTGCAACGTTCAGCACAGAGGGGGTAGGATAGGGGTAAGGAGTCCACCATTGACTAAACCATCGAATTCCGCCCATCAGCCTACCAAAAAACGCAGCAATCCATGGATGGTGCAATGCTTTTTGCTTGCTGACATTTCACAGAGAAGGCGCAAAAAATGCATTTCATAGATCCTGGCTTTGTGCGTGTGTGTGTGTGTGTGTGTGTGTGTGTGTGTGTGTGTGTTGGCCATTTTTGTGAAACTCGTTGGCAAAAAAAATTTCCAAATTCCCATATTAAAGGCTTAAATGGAATCGCCAACAGATAACATATTGCTGAAATATACATCTATATATGTAGATCGCTCTTTATTCGTTATGGCATGATGGAATTTATATTCTGAAAGTGCATTTTATTATTAATTATAATTGGTATTTTTTCCCCATAGATGTGTTTTAATAATTGATGATACTATTTCGGTATATTATTTTCATTTCTGGTATTTTTTTATATACTGAAATGAAAATGAAATTTTTAAAGTAATCTTAGTAGGCCGGGGACTTTCAGTGTGTGCCTTGTCGATACCCATGTAGGAGCTACATTCTGAATTCAGTTTCGCTTCGACTAGCTTCCAAATTAGCCAACCAAAAATTTAAGTAAAAATTATTTTTTTTTTATTTTTTTTCTCTCGAGTAAAAATTTCGAAATTTTTTTTTAAAAGTAAAATCATGTGTTCTCCTTGCGGACCCTGCAGTCCTTGCGATCCTTGCTGTGGACCATTCGAGTGCTCACCAAAATGCTACAATTCAGCCCAGTTGGAGGCCCTGCCGCAGTGCGCCCCCCGCATACCGCCGCCCTTCCCCAAATGCATAACTGTGCAGCAGCCGCCGCGCATGATTTGCAAGAAGCGGGTTGTCTTCACCGAGAAGATAGTCCCAGAGCCGATGGTCGTCAATCGGTGCAGGCAAATCACCATACCCAAGGTGGTCGATGCCACGCGTGTGATCAAGGTGCCGAAGCTTATTTGGGTCTCGCAAATGGTGCGCGAACCGCGAGTCATCTATTATCCCTCGATGATTCCAGACCCGTATGTGGTGTGCTATCCGAAACGCGTTTGCGAACCACGCGAGGTCTGTCAGTCCATATTGTGCCAGCCAAAGCCGCAGACGATTGACATTCCGCCTCCGCGGGAATACTGCTGCTACCCAAACGGACCGATCAATTACAAGCCGAGCGCCGCTTGCCCTCCATGCCCAATCGGACCCTGCGCTCCTTGCGGACCATGCGGAGCTCTGCCATGTTTTTCGACCAATCAATATCCCATTTCCGAGGGTCGTTGCGGACCTTGTGCACCAGGATGTGGACCTTGTGGACCACGCTGTGGACCCTGTGGACCAGGATGCGGGCCATTTGGTCCCCGCTGTGGACCGTGCGGTCCGTGCGCCGTTCCAAATTGCGGACCCTGCGGCATGACGATGCCGTCTGGTCCATTCATACCGGCTCCATGTGGCCCATGCGCTCCTGGATGTGGACCCTGCGGACCAGGATGCGGTCCCTGTGGTCCTTGCGGTCCCTGCTCACCCTGTTCACCGCCGTGTCCCTACGAATCGCCCGAATGTGGACCCTGCTATCCATGCGCTCCCACTCCCTGGAATACACACTGCGGTCCTGTGTCAGCCTGCGGTCCTCAAGTTCCCTGTGCTCCTTGTGGTCCTTGTTAAGCACACGCATATAGATGACGTTTCGAAGTCCTTCAAGAGCATATCACCAGTCTATAGTTCCAAAATTCAATTGTCCTTTTCTCACATTATTTTTCATTAGACATTTGGCTATAACCAGCAAAATATCTTCTTTTTTTCATTCTTTCCCAAGTTTGTCTATATCTATTTAGGATGGGATAAAAGGGATTTCCATTTATCCTTGGTTGCCTGGCCGGGTGTTGGATGGTGAGTATAAACATTGATTTTGGCTTCAGTTTTACTGTCACTATAAATATCGTCACTTAGTCAATACAAGAAAAATCCTTTTTTAGTTGAAAGTGGTCTCCAAAAAGGTTAAAAGGTTCCCTTTAGCTTTTGTTACTTTGCTTAATCTGTCAAGGATTGAAAAAATATACTCTAACATCAAAAATTAAGTTGCCTTTCTTTTTAATCAGAAACAGCTGAAAAGAAAATAAAATGTAAATCCTGGGAAACCGTCTCAGCTGCTTTCCCGAAAGGAAAGATGGAAAAGATAGCTACTGTAAATTTTGGTCGAAGAAGCAATTTAGCTGATTTCAGAGGAGAAGTAGCCCAGCACATACTTTTCCAATCAAGAACTTCACTTTTATGATATATTTCATTAAGGAAGAATATAATATATAAAAAATATTATAAAATTGTTAAAGACTTCAAGAAATTGGCAACTTTCATATCGCCACTACGTTTTTGCCACCAGGCGTCAAAGAGCTCGGCACAAATTTCCCAGAATCAAATAAATTTCTAATCAATACATTCTCAACTGTAATCCTAATTTCGCCAACAGATTCCAGTTCTGAAATTATCGTAATTTTCCAATCGGTTCAAATGTTTGTGAATTGGTAAGGCGATATAATTGTTCAAGCCCAATAAAGAACTCCACATTAAAATTACAGAACCCATCAACATAAAGACCTTTCTGTGCATCAGAGAATTTGTAATTTAATCAGAATTAATTCATTTCATGTTAATCACTTATCAACCTACCTCATAATGATTATTTATTGATGAGATTGCTTCTTGGAATAAAAGAGAGATAACCCAAATCGGATGACGCTTTGAATATATATTTCATTATAAAAAAAAAGTGCGGTTATAACTTAAATATTTATTTAATTATTTACACATTTTAATAAGAGAATGTCTCAGTGAGTAATGATTTAAAGTTCCAAATATTTATTTATTAATTCAACGACAAGATATTTGATTTCGTATTCCAATTAGAACTACCACCAAAGTGTTGATTAAGTATACGCCGAGTGTTGCTACTAGTCTATATTGTCATCTAAATTTGATAGAATAATTTATAAATTTATATCGAATTCGTTTTTTAATTAACAGTAAAAATAAACTTCAAGGCTTCCAAAAAAAACCCTTCCCTCTTCCTATACATAAAGTTGGGCCTGAAAAGATATAAGTTAAAGAATGATCAGCCTATAAATCGATGAAGTGTTTGGTCTATTTAGCTTCGGTCACCGGGAAACTATTCTCAATCTAAATATGAAATGTGTGGAAGATAACTCAGAGATATCACACTATAAGTAGAATAAGTAATTACAAGTACGTACATATGTATGTAAGTCCTTACATATGTATATGAAATTCATAAAGAGTACAAATCCATGCAAATAACCGGGCAGTAAGGAGCCAGGCGTGACTTTCCTGAACACTTGTTTGTCGATTTAAAATGCAGCTTCCTCCACCCCCTGCCCACACACGGCGGCTTCTTCAACACCCAGCAAAATGGCTAGCAATGATGGCGACAGGCAGAAAGGCTGGCAGGCAAACAACATGCGTGTCCATGCCCTGCATTTCCTGTCAATCCTTGTATACTTATGCGCATCCGGTTTGAAATGCAGCAGCAGCAGGAACAACAACAACAGCAATGCAAATGCAAATACATTACCCCTCCCAACCTGCTATCCCTGCATCTTTCCTCCTCTCTCTCTCTCTCTTGCGTTGGCCTTTTCGACCGGAAGAAATTATTGTTATTCGAATTGATCTGCCGTTGCCGTTGCTGTCGCTGCCCATCGATAGCTATGCTGCTGCCTGCCACTGCAACGTTATCGCTGTGTCGTCTGTGTCGATGTTTTGGCCACTGGCATCCCACTGATAACGTCAGCGCATAAGTACGAATGCGATATGTGGCAGCTCGTTGGTTGCTTTCGTTCGTGCAACGTTTCTGTTATTTATTTGCGCTCACATGTGCATAAATAACATGTATAACGTAAACGCCCCAACTGCCGCTGCGACAATAAATTGCAAAAATATTATTTTATCAACAATAATTAATTAAATGCACTTAATTGCGTGCCGCAGTCGCAGTTGCAGTTGCAGTTGTTCTACCCTTTTATGTGTGTGCGTGTGTGTGTGTGTGTATTTTTTCTCTCTGTTTTTGCCATTGCAATGCAGCTGCTCTTGACGTTAGCAAGGGCAACGAGTTGCAACATGGTCATCTGCATGCCGCATATGCTTGAGCAATGTTGTAAGTAGCCATGTAAGTGCACAAGTGGACAACAACAACAACAATTGCTCGAACCCTTTTCCCCACCTCTCACCCACCACTTTTCACTTCTTGCCCATGTGTCTCCCTTTTAACTGCAGCCAGCAGACTCTTTTTTGCGATTTATGCGTATTTTTAAGTGGCATTAAGTGCGCGTTAACATCTTATGAAGCTGGCAAGAGCCAACGACAACAGCAACAGCAGCAACAATAAATTACTACAAGAACAGCAACAACAAGAGAGACATCCATTAAACGCCTCTAATTGACAAGCTTCGGCATGAATGTGCTTTAAAAAATTTCTTTCTACTAGTGTACCGGGCAAAGGGCTTAATAAGTTGTAAGGGCTAATTGGGCTCGAGATTCGAATGTTGTTGCAAGGGGTTGCATTGTTCCATAGATACTTTGCAATGCGGTAACTTGCAACTCAAGTTGTAGTTGTAGTAGTTGTTGTTGCTTGTTAATGAAGTTTTTGGTCGGACAACATGGACATATACATATGCGACAAAGAAATATTATGCATACGCCATGTGGCCAGTTGTTTTTTTTTTTTGGTAAAACTTTGCCATGGCACGTTGCTTGGCTATTTTGCTCTTCAAGTACCTACATATTGTATATATGTATATATATCTGTGTGTCTATATCTCTCATGGCTGTGTGTGTGTGTGTGTGTGAATGGTAATTTACAATCCCAAGCGCATGGTTGCACGTGTGTGGGTAAATTGTTAAATTTATATAC
The DNA here is from genome assembly GCA_018903935.1 of Drosophila insularis. Classification (NCBI taxonomy): domain Eukaryota; kingdom Metazoa; phylum Arthropoda; class Insecta; order Diptera; family Drosophilidae; genus Drosophila; species Drosophila insularis. The sequence goes on from JAEIFP010002295.1 coordinate 8,610,698, forward strand.
AAAAAGCAACGATGTTGCAACTGCCAAAGTAATTTGCGATAAGTGCGTCAGATTCTTTGGGGAATATTCGACCACCACCAGCAACAGCAGCAGCAGCACCACCAACAACAACAACCACAACAACGACAACAACAATGACAAAAATTCCAACCACAACAAGTAAAAAGTGAATATTTATTTTTGTATTTTTTGGAGGGTTCGCCATGCAAGCGAACAAAACCGAAATGGAATGCACTGCGATATGCTACTAAGATTAAAGAGTTTTGACTAGCAGGCAAAACTAAATTTCACAATTTAAGTTCTACAATTTTGGGGCCGGGGGAGTTTGAGTTTGAGTTTTTTCTCTCCCCTTTTCCACCCCTCACAAATTGTAAAATTAGTTTAAGATTATCTAATGAAATATATATAATATGCAACTATAAACTCAAAACGTAGTTTAACCTTAAATTTTAAGGTTAAAGATAGTCAAGTAAATAGTGAAAAGAATAAAAAAAAAAGTATTCACTATTTAATTGTTAACCTTCAGACTTGACTGTAGCAAATTGTTTTATCATAACTTAACAAGTTCAAATAGTTATTTTACTGATTAGTAAATCATTATAATTATGTAAAGTATTTTTTTAATCATAGAGTAAAATCCTTAACCAATTTGTAGGATTTGGATTACATATAGCTTTGTTGTGAGTTTGCTTTGGTCATTTTTGAGCCTTGGTAAAATATTTCATTTAAATACTCTCAAAGCGTTCTTAGTAATTATATTAATAAGTTGTTATTTGCGAAAAATATGAGGGAATGAGTAAAACAAATCCACTGTAATTAATTAATACTGATCTGATATATTTGATAATCTCTGAAACAATGCCATAATGTCAATATTGATTAGTTTGAAATTAAATCAGTGGTTAAGACAAGTTACTCTTAAAGTAACCCTAAACCTTAAACCTGCTTGACAGGTTTTGGTATTAAGATGTATGCAAAAAATGTCTTATATATTATGTGTACTAATAAAAAGGGTTTTTACATTGAAACTTATGATGGCTAAAGCAAACAAATTTCTTGCCGTGTACTTCGAATTAAGAGTTTCTTTTGACGAAAAGTACAAGTTGGCTTTTTGTGGTTAATTTTTAGTAAAAAAGCAGTCCGATATTTACATATGTATATGTAATGCCATGTAATGGTATTGCCTTTTGTTCAATTACGAATCGATATAAAAGGGCATCGGGCAATCAGGCACATAAAGCAAATAAGCAGCTAAAGTGAGTGCAAATAGCGCACGTTTCATTTGTGGCCTGTCGTTCTTGCCACAATTCCATGTGCTTGCATCTGCAATACATTCACACAGATATATATGTACATACATACTTATGTAGAAAAAAAAAGGCAATTTGTATTTTATATATATTAATTTTTTTTTCCATCCCCCCACTGCCCCTTGTAATGCTTCTCAGGCCCGCGAATTGCTGTAATAATAAATTGTATGCAATGAAAATAAAAATGCCAGTGCGTAATTAATGAGTCAAGGTGGTGTCATATGGTGCTTACTGGCACACGCACGCATACACTCACACACACAAACACACACACACACACACATTTAAAGCAGTTAGGGCTGGAGACATGTGACTTGGCTGTACTTTTCGCGTTAAGTCGCGTATTTCATGGCGTTTATTTATTATGCACATAGTGCCATCAGAACACACAAGAAGGAAACAGGAGCGCAACAAAAATTATTGACTCAATTTGTAAGCCCACACGCACACACACACTCACACACACACACACACAGTCGAGAGACGAACGCGTGTAAAGCTCCACAGGCGCGTTAATTGCTTATGGGACTCACATTATTCAACTGTCATTTCTGTTAAAGCGCCAAGGCAAAACTCTGTTAACTCTGGGAAAGAAAATAGCCAAAGTTGTGGCTTTGGCAAACAATTAGGCAGCTAATTTGCAAGGGCTCAAGCGGGCCCAATTTGGTGAGAGGAATAGGCGATATCCTAATCCTGTCACAAAAGCAGAAACACTGTCAGCCAAGTGGTCAGACCGACCCCTTTTGAGTTCTGAAGCGATGAAATTTTTGGTGGGGTTACAGCAGTAGAAATCACTGCAAGGTCTCACACCCACACACACACACACACACAGATACAGAGAATGAAAATCAGGCAAAGACACAACTAAGCTGCCTGCTGAGCCGAGAGATGGAAACGGAAACGCTCTAATATGGCAAGTTATTCAAAAGGCATCCCAAATCGAGATAAATGCACTTGCCATGGATCAGGCAGCGGAGGCAGCACCCAATGCCTTGTCAAGTGTATGCGCTTGTCAACGCCGAAGACTAAAAGGTGACAGGGACAAAGTAGGACGAGCAGGAGCCATGCAGCACACATGACATACTATTCGTCCTTCTGCTGCTGCTACTACTACTACTGTGGTTTACAGGCCTGCCTGGATGCCGGCACATGGCAGCTGTCATGCGTGTGCAATGGGGCTCTGATTCAAAAGCACGAGCGGCCCCGGCTTACAGCTAAGTGTCAAAAGTTGCAGCGCTGCATAGGCAAGCGCATCAATCAGGCATCCACAGGCATCTTTCTCCCCCTGTTTCCCAGTCCCCCTCTCTGTCTATTCTGTCAGCCGTAATTTACGCGCATTCATGATGCTTCCAACGCGCGGTAACAAACAAAAGATTTAGACACACAGGCGGCGGTGGCTGTGGCAGGCCCCAAATCGTTTAGATTCTCAGCACACGTGACTGATTCGCATATGACAAAATGTCTGCTGACTTTGAAGAAGGCCATGCCCCATTCCTTTCTCTTTAAACTTTTGAGCAAAACTAAATGAGATGCTGCAATAGTTGAATATTAAATTGCATATAAATATACAGACAAGAAGCTAGCAAATGGAAATCAATATTTTTTCAAATAAGAAAGCAAAAGCGAAATTGCAAACACTTTTTCAAACTTTTCAAACTAATTGTACTTTTTTTATCTAATTAATTGTAGATCCAAAACAGTAATCTTCATCAACATTAGCTAGGCAAATTTTGCTATTTTACAAGCATTTTTTTAAATAGTCGCTATGAATATTTAACAAACTTTAACTACTTTTAAATTATTTATAAATATAAGGTATAAGCATTATATTTATGTAAGCTTTTAATTGCCGTACAATTTATATAACAAAAGTAAAATTTATATTTAAGCTTTACTCATTTCGAAACTTATACTTGGTAAATTTTTAGTAAACATTTCTTTAAATGCAGCTCAACTTTACTTTTTTTATACTGAGATGATTTTGATATATGCATAACATTTTTTACAATTGCATTCAGTTTTATTAAAAGCACATTTATTAAAAAAATACTCAAAAAATGGCGAATAATTTACAAATACTTGCAAATACTACCCATACATCTTAGCAGTATTGAAGCTTTAAAAATTCTCAGATTTGTTCTTATTGCTGACAGAGGATAATTTTTACAAATTGGAAAACAATATCGTCTTACATGTGAATACATTAACCTATTGTAATGTCTAGATTGTACAGATTATAGACAATTATATACTTACATTGGGCATTACATGAGTAAGATAATAATTATTCTACATAGATATGAAAATTATACCATGTTACTATGTAATTTTCTCCTCAATTTTTTGGCCATTTTTGTTAATTCACATTCCACACATAATGTTTTATCTCGTTAAGCAAGTATGTATCAATTAGAATTTCATATATATGTATATCTATATAGTTTCGCATTGTTCACATTGTGATGGCACAAATAAGTTGCCGACAATTGTCTGGCCATGTGTAGTGAAAATAATTTAATTCAATATGAAATAGTTTTATGACGTGCTTGGCCAGCAAAATCAATTCATTTCACACACACTTGAGAGAGTGAGATAGGCAAACGGTTGGGGCGATCATTAGATTTGGCAGGTTGCAAACGATTCGTAGCGAATTTACCACACAAACACACACACACACACACATACAGACACATACATAGATACATAGTGTACCTACAACAATCGACATTACTGTGGAATGGCTTGTCTATTGAATTATTACAACAATTGCTGCTGTCAACGTTGCCAACAATGTTAGTTGTGTGTGTGTGTGTGTGTGTTGCTAACGTGTAAATGTGTCTATGGGTGTGTGTGTGTGTTTCTGTTGTTGGCAAGTACGTGACAGACGCGGTTTGGCGCGATTAAATTACGTTTATGATTATATTTTGTTACAAACAAAATGGCTCGAACAAACCCAAACCCACAAATCTCCCCGCCTCATTGACATCGGTAGGTCTGTAGGTAGATAGAGCCATAAACAAAAACGCTTTTATTCACCAACTGCCAGACACATTGTATTAAAGTGTAACTGGTTAACAATTGTGTGGCTAGAATCCCTAGGGAGTGCCTTTGATGGATTTCTCATTTTGCCCCGTGCATACGATTATTTCATGATTTTTAGTTAAAATAATCGTTTTCATTTCAATTTCAATTATTTCTATACGAGAGTAATTTTTGGTATTTACTATCCATGTTAGCTACTAGATACATTCATATATTTGAATTGAATGTGCCATTCCTTGCTTAAACAATGCTTAATAATGCTCGTGAAAAGGCACTTCAACTGCATTCCAAAGTGGAATTCTTACAGTTCAAGCAGTCTCAACTACCGGTTTAGTTTCACTGACATTAAATATCATTTCAACCGACGCTTATTGCTTATTGCAAAAACGAAGCAAAATCGTTGCGCGCTGCTTCTATATAATATGAAATTAATAACAATCATACGCCACGTTGCCTGCCTGCCTAGCTGACTGGTTGCATCCGTTCCTCGTTTGCTTCTGCTTCAGAATGCCTTTCAGCCAGTTGTTACTGACAGCCGCATTTGGGTTTGGTTCATAAGTTCTGCTCACAAAGATTTCTAAAACTGTCAGAAATTGCAGTAAAATTACGCAAAGCATCGAAAGAAGGCGCCAGAGCGCAGCTGCAAGAATGCTTATTAAAATATAAATATGCTAAAACAAAAAGCGCGTGCGGACGCCAAATGGACGAAGAACTTGTCAGAGAGAACGGGGTACGAAAACAACAAACAGTAAAATAAAAAAAATAAAGAAAAACCAAACAAAAACAGAACGATAGTAGCGCAGCAGCAGCGGTCTCCTGACTTCCACCGGGCAAAGTTAAAAAACTAAAGTTTTTTCCTTTCTTATAGTATAAAATAATTTCAACTACTCGAAATAAGCACGCGCCAAGGGTGTTGGCGGGCAGGGCATCTGAAGGGATGTGAAGTACATGTACACTGAAATGTGCACCGAAAGGGGAGAAGAGTAGAGGGAGGAGAAAAAAGAAAGTATATTTACTGCAAAACACAACTAAAGTGGAAATTTCATGCGCGCAGCCCAAACTTTAGCACTTTTTTCTCGACCCTTTCCATCCCACGAAATACACACACACACACACACACACACAAACACAATCCACTCTCGTAGAGTTAACCATTTGCAAAAGAACAGGGCAAAAAGCAAAGTTGTTCTTTGCAAACAATGCACAGTTATTCTTTTGGTGAATTTCGGACCAAGGTTATTTCGATATGTATTATGCAGACCTGGACAGAATTGGACAGTGCCTGAGTAACCAAAACTGCTTTTTACGATGAGGCCAAAAGAGAAAGGGGACGACAAAATTCACAGACCTGCTGAAGCTGTACAAGTAAATTGAAGCATCGCTCAAGCGGGCTGATAATACATTTTTTATCAACTTCATGGTGAGGAAAATTTGGATTGCTTTAGTTGGATTATTTAGCTTGCTTTACGCGCAACCTCTAAGTGATTAGATAACACCTTTAATGACATGCAATCTGCAGTAGACCACATATAAACAATTATTAGGAAAGGTTTTAATTTTCGACCTGATTAAATTCAACTCTTTATTAATTTGAGAGAGAAGAAGAGGTTAAGTCCCATACAAATTAATGATAAAATACAAATCTTTTTCGAATCATAAACGAGCTCGGTTTTAGATCATAAATGATTCTTTGATTATATCCTGGCTACAATTAATCTTAATGGGTTGCATTCGACCTCTTTTTTTATTGAGATGTCTTTTTGAGTCGTATTTTTAATTTAATTTAATCTAATATATGCATTAAATGAGCCAAATTGATAGAAATAGCCAGCAAAAATCCTGAAGCCCTAGATATCTGTTAGCAAAAAGAATTATCTACCAAAAGCTCGTTGTGCACTTTCTATTCGCTGCGCTGCGGTTTAAGTGCAATTAGGAAATCGGAACGATACTCTAACAACTTGCCATCTGTCTGGATAATTGTATTTACTTGTGCCTGGGCTACCGTGAAACATTCAACTTCAACAATCAATCAATTAGCCAATTAGTCAGTAAACTCAACAGGCTCATCAATTCCCATGCAAAACTAACTAATTTACCCACACAGCTAATCAAATTTAATTAAGACATCCCAGCAAATGGCGGGGCAAGCAACCGAGCAAGCAAGTCAAAGTACCTATTCTACGCACATGCCCCTCAACTTCTGCACATACCTGTATGTACCTGTATAAGCTCTTACACTTGCCCACCTGACCACCCGCTCACCTGCAACAAGACTAGCTTTTGCACTTGTCTGTTCGTGTGTCGATAGGTATTTGGAAGGATGTTTGTTTGATTTGCAGTTGAAATATAGGCTTTCTGCACGAAACAAAAAGTGCATATCTATAACATTTTCGGTTATCAATGCAAATGCGTTGCGCCTAAAAGTATGTACAAAAAGGCCCTATTTAGGCAATGCGTACCACGCCCCCTCAAGAACATGGAGCTTATTCCTACCACATTATTCGGTTTACTAGACAATTGCAGTTGTTGCGTGTAACATCGACCATTTCACAAAAACTTGGGAAAAATTTCAACGAAAACTTTTTTATGGGCAAGTTGTTTATTTGCTCACTATAGAGCCAACCAAAACCAAACTCCGCCCCAAAAAAAAGGGCCTTTTTATGTTGCTTGTGCGAACCGGAATCCTGAGTTTAGATAATCAACTAAACACTTCATTATTTCGTCGACTACGGCGTAAATTGTTTCAGCAATGCGTCTATTTCAATGGGTTTTTTGCAGGTGAGAAATGGGCGTTTAGGTGAGCAAACTGCTGAATTATTGCGTGCCAATTACGGAGAACTATTAAACCTAAAGTACGGATGAAATACAACTGGAACTTATATTGACAGCTATTCTTAATCTTCCATTTAGTTTTCACTATTAAATTATTGTGGATTTCAAATCGAAATAAGACAAATTCCGAAGCCATTTCTAATTGCTTACTTGAGGCTAATCCTTAAGCTCTTTTTCGAATAAATATTTATGAAATGCATTTCATCAGCGATACGAAATTACAAATCCTGATTTAACTTTATTCTCGCTTGAACTTCATAACACACAAATTTCAAATGCTATTATATTTAGTTTTTGTTTTTGTGTAGAATGGAAGTTGTACTCAAGTCGTTGGTCCATTGTCATCTAATTGACAAATGAATAAACTGATTTGCCTGACAGCATTTGCACCAGAGTCAGAGTCTGGTTAATTTTCTGATTCAATGCAACAGCAGCAGAGGCAGAAGAAGCAGAAGAAGCAGCACAAGGATCAAGAGCAATAGAAATAGCAAGGACAGAAGCATTTTACACTCATTACGTTTAATTACATATTTTACTGGGCCGAGGCAATTTCTGGTATTCGGCAACAAGGCAGATTATCTGAGCTTGCGGATGAGAGAAATTATGAGAGTGCACAATGCTTTGAATCTGCATTGTTTCTAGTTGGATTCATTGCTTAATTAAGTCATCGTTTAACTGAACACAAACTCAAATATTTATACACTTGACTCTACAGTTAGATGATTCAAATGATTTCATACTTATACTTAATAAAGGTAACTGACGATGAGTAAAATATATTAAAATTTGTAAATATAACTTTGTTTTCAAACAAGGAGGAGAAGGAGAAGGCTTAACTAAATAGGTTGTTTTTAATCATTTCTGATGAAATTGCTAACAAATTGCTAATAGATTTTTATAGAAAGGGTATCCGTTAATCCACAAACTAGTTAACAAGAAGAATTAATTTAAGAACACAAACATTAAAGCACTAAAGGAGTGATGGTGACAAAGTTTTCTCGAGTATAATCTTTGTGCCAAGGTATACATAAAAGAATTCACATACTCTTATAAGTGCATTGGGAAATACTACAGGACCAAGGACCAAGCAAATTCTTTGACACCAAATATAGAATTTTTGTAAGGCATTCGAGATCGTAAAAGCAATGCTCGTTAGGGGCAAAGTTTAACGCTTTTTATTACAGAAGGCGACCTTAATGTTGGATAGGCTGAATGGAGGATGGCTGAATGAATGACTGTCTGGATGGCTGGGTGGTTGTCTCCCGGCGCACGTAAAAGCAAATCAAGCAAATGGACAAATGTAGACCTACCCATTCGTTTTGCTAGATTTTTGTTTGCTGTTTGGGGCAAGCTGCATGATTGCATTTTATGTTTGCGTTAATTTTTTATGTCTACTTTCCGAGTGCGGGGCCATAAATAAAGCAACAATCAATTTTCATACGCACCGTGGTGCGACATTGTAGCGATGTGTGTGTGGGTTTTTGGTGGTGTTGATGGTGGTGGGGCATGCCACACGCACTTGAGTCGTAAAAGGAATCCAAATGGTAATCGTATATTTTAACATAACATTATTACACACACACACCCAAATAACCGGATGGCTCTTGTGGGTGAGCAAGTGGATGCCCACTCAAACATCATTAAATATGAAAATTCATCTGCAATTTATCAATTATTTATTTATGGCCATGTTCCTTTTGTATTTTTCGCATGTGTTAATGAATAATTTTTTGTCTTTTTTTTTCTTGTTGCCTGTCTCCTTTTTTTTATATTTTTGGTTGATGTTTTATTTCGATTTTCTTTGCCTGAGTTATGTGTGGGTGTGTGTGTGTGTTTGTTTGTCGTTTTGTTCTGTTCGTTTCAATCAATTCGAATTCGCTTTTGCATTTTTATTGCACTTTTGCGCATTGAGTGAAGCACACACAGACACAAACACAAGTATATATGTATGTATGTATGTGTAGATATACTTAACGCAAACTCTCCAACCCTTTCTCAAAATGTCGCACATTAATGCGCATGAAATTGTTGTTGTTTTTATTGGACAAAAGAGCAGCAAATTGCATGCGGGCAAGTGTGAAGACAGCAGCTGCCAACAGCAAACTCCAGCCCACCTTCCCCAACCCCTCATCCCCACAAGCCCAACCTGGATCCAACATACACCAAACCCCTCACCCACACAGAATCAGGCATTGTTATATCGGATATTCTCTGTCTGTGTGAATTCTCATCGTCGTGAACGAGGCATTTTTCAATCAAAATACACACAATTTGCAATTTAAATGTTGATTTCGTTAATGCGGCGAATAACCAAATGGCATTCGCACACACACAATCTCTATGTGTATGTGTGTGTGTGAGTACATATGTGGCTTGCATATGGACAGTTGTTTCAGGCTTTTGCCCGCTTTGTTATTGAACTGAAATGAATAGTTTATGTTTGTGCATTTGGACAAGTGCTGCGAATTCCCAGTCCAGTTGAGTTCAATTCACTCCTCATACCCAATCATTCCAACACTTTGCCCTTTTTCGCTGCATGCTTTATGACGAAGATGAATTGTGAATTGCATATTAAATTAAATAAATTTTAATGCTCATTGCTTATGTATACCACCCAAATACTTATTAAGCATGCATTAAAACCGAAATATACTTATGTGCGATATATAATGAGAAAAGTATTGACAGTTAAGCAGCTTATAGGCATACATAAATATGTGAGTACATACATACATACATACATATACATGTATATGCATTATGTACTATGCAAATTAAGTGGAAGGCAAATTAAGTTTGCCATTGGCCATCATGAAATTTACAAGGCTCAAAGCCTGTATATATTTCAAAATTTTACGACATTTCTGCGGTTATAATTTATATAGTTATCCTTTAAGCAAGTCATGAAAGAAACTATAACATTATTGCCTTATTGTCAATGGTATGTGCCGTCAATCAATACTTATGTATTTTCTTCATTTATTTAACTCAATCAACATTTTTTCACCCTTCACAAGCACATCAGAGATCATTTGACAACTTCCTGAACAATTTTAGTTTTTCTGACAGAGGAGTGTGTTAAGTAAGAGTGGGAATTGAGGATATTGAAAGAAGTATGGGAAAAGGGCAGTCGGAAGATTGAAGGGGGAAAAGGAGTCCATGCCATCAGCCATCAGTGCCGCCAGTCAGGCAGCAAATGAGTAAAAAAGAAAATTACATTTGAGATACCAACCGACACTCTCTGTTTGTGTGTGTGTGTGTGTGTGTTGCCATTGGCATGCATTACGAGAGAGTGTGCACAACTTTTTCCACTAGCAGAGCATCGAGTGCAAATTAAACCGAGCAGCGCACGAGGTTAATTTCACATGCATTTCAGTTGCAATCAGTGCGTGCTTCACTCTACTGGCGGTGGCACTTAGCCCAGGCTACTTATGCTACACTTTGACTGGTTGGCTGGTCACCCGCAATGCTGCACCTCCTTCCGTTATCCTCGTGCCGTTACTTGCCTTGGCTGCCAGCCAGCCAGCCAGTCCACAAGTTCGTCCTTTTCTACGCCCTGCCCCTGATGCATCTGCACACGATTCGTGTCCTAATCCGAAACTCATTTCCTTCCGTGGCAGCTTTTCTAGCTTGGTACGGAAATGAAGCTCTGTCAAAGATTGGCCCAAAGTGCAGTAAGCACAAAGTTTCTACTTCTTAGCGTGTGGCAAGGATAATTGCATGTAACAGGTGCGAAAGACGGAATTTACAATGGCGAGATAGTGCTTGAGAACCAAAATAGCGGATGGGGCACAAATTAAGCTCAAGTTGTCGTCCTTCTTCTTTTGCTCCTCTCAACTAAAGCACCGCAGCTTTGAGGCGACCCTAATGGAAATTCTTATTCATGTGCATTACGCGAATTGGGGTGAGCTGAAACCATCGGCGCAAAGACTTAGAAGCCCTCCCAGAATCAGCATACACACACACACACACACAGAGGCTACTATCTGCCATAAATTTTTGCGTTTTAATTATCCCCCCCAGAATGCCAGCAGAGTAAAAGAGAAAAAACAAAAAATTTGAAAGGAAACCTTTCGTGAAAACTCCAAAAAAGTTTGTAGTTTATGCGTTTTTCCGTGTCGTTGTTGCCATCATCCCATTTGGTTTTTCACGTTTGCTATGACCAGGGCACTACATTCTCATTAGACACGAGATGAAAGCAAGAAAATGAAAATGAGAAAGGAAGACAGGAAAAAAAAAGGCCAACCAGAAATGCGTTAGTTTTGTCATCATCCAATATACCAAAGCAGTGTGCGCATGGTCCAATTAAATTATAAGCCAGGACCCTCGACTAATAGAATAAGAAATCTTCTTTTCTGTCAAGAGGCGTACGCAAAAAGCATATGTTAATAGGACGTTGCTAGCAATGGGAAAGGAGCAAGCAAGGTCCTCATTACGATTGCGAGAGCAAAGAAAGAAAAAAACACAAGAGACCTTAAAAGGGAATTTTTAATTCAAGTCTACTATATGAGGGACGGAAATGAAAATACATATACATATAGCAAACTTTGCCATTAGGTAAATGTGCATTGCCGCTTCAACAAATCGCAACAACTGTTAATGTTAATTATATTAAATTTTCCTGCTCACACACATGAAAAGAATGATTCTTTGAGCCCCATTTTCGTAAATGACAAAATGGCTCCTTCAGTCCTGAAATCTGAAGCACAGAGAGAAACAAAAGGGCAAACTTTGAACTCACACACACACACACACACACACAATGAGGCTCGACCCGCAGGTTTTGTGCAACAATGCAAATGTTGCCAACGAGTTAAAAGGGGACAACAGACATTATCACAAGTTCGACAAGGTTAACACACGCACACACACACACAAACAGAGAGATACACACATATACATATGTCATGCTGCAACAACGAATGACAAACAAGCGTTAACAATTGTTGCAAGCTAGGCAATCAGAAAAGTTCCTCTGTCAAAATCCTTTTGAATTTTCTTTTACTTTTCTGAATTTTACAATGCGTCGAGGTGACATTATCAATGCCACGACCACAGCCACAGCCACGCCACGCCACAGCCACGCCTCCCCCACTGATGGGTGGATGGTGGCTGGTGGAGGCGTGACACAATTTGCATGCAACAACGCTGCACTTGCATTTGATGCAAATGAAACATAATGAAATTGTAAAAGTTAGTTTTACCCAAAGATAAAATTTACATTTCTCACACAGACAATGGCACAACCAGGCAAAAGCGGATGGGATGGGATTCTGCTTGGTGTCACAAAACTTTGACATTTTTATGCGACTCCGTGTGGCACACAGCATGTTGTGCGATTTGCTTAGAAATTGTGTTTAGCGTTGCGTATTTGACATTTAAACGTGTAACAAAACATGCCAAGACAATTTTCGCGAAGGATGTATTTGTAAATGCAAATAACTAGTGACAGTTTCAGGATGCATCGGAGCATGGTTCAAGCAGATGAATGGAGCAGAACAAACTGATGTTTACCAAAATGTAATACGAAAACGATGGCTAACACAAGTCTAACAAAGAAGCCAAGCTTTTTATGTTAGCCACAACAAATTAGTAAATATAAATGACTAGAAGTTTTTTTTTAAAATTTGTAGAATATGAATATATGTATGTATATGAATAAGAATATCTACTTTGAAACATGTTTTCTCCACAGTTCAATTGGGCCTAATAGATTGGATCGGCATTGCATATGATATAACTTCTTCAAATGATCAAATGGTTCTTCAAACCTCGCTGCTAATCCTGTCAATGATTGCCCAAGCATAAAAAATTTTATAAAACTTTTCCAATTTGTTATTATGAACTTGAATTTATTATATGTAATATATTAATTTACAAAGTTACCTTTCATTTATGTATAGAATAGCCCAGAAATTCTTATTATTAATTTATTAAATTTGTCTTTTAATTGGTTAAACAAAGGAATTCATATCCTCATCAAATGTATTTTATATATTCGCAAATGTTGACTTTTCATTGATATTCGAGATTCGATTTCCCGTGAATTTTACTTCCGCTCTATGAAGCATAAATAAACAAAATAATTGCAAGATGTCAAGCCAAAAAAAGAGACCAAAAAAAAATGAAACAACAAATTATACACATAATTTTTAGCAGTTGGAAAATTTATTACCTCTTGCAATTAGTCGAAATCGTAAATTTTGAGACTGTCGCTGAGACAACGCCCAGGAAAATAAATAAAATTAAAAGGAAAGCACTGAGAATTGTGAAAAACGAAACGCAAGGAAATTTATTTAAAGGAAACTATAATTCATAATTTGCTGTGCTGGCTGTATTTACGAGGGAATGAGCGAAAAAAGACTAAGGATGTACGTGGCCAAGATTCCTGAAAGGATTCTCACAGATCAGCTGGCCATAAACTTAGCTCATGGCATGGACCTCGATATTAAATGGAAAGTAAATGGTCTAAATGATGGCTAAGATGCTGCTGCTACTTCTGCTCTTGCATTGGCATTGTAAGCCAAAACATGTTGGAAAATCCTAAAGTATGCCATTTTAGAGCCACTTGATATAAGACGATGGCAGATGGCAGACGAGGAAAGGGGAAATCAAGTCAGAGTTTGTGAGTGTGTGTGTGTGCAACACTTAAGAATTCAATTTGAGTTTGTTTGTATGACTCTGTGGCTATTTCACCTTTTTGCAGCTCCCTCAAATGGCAACAACAAAGCACGAGAGTCATGCATTAGCAGTACATGTTTGTGCCATAAAGAAAGCCCTCTACGAGGGGTGGTGGGTCGTAGACACCCTCAATTCTATAAACACACATACAGATAGCATGTATGTGTGAATGTATAAAAAAAGGCTAAAGCGAACAACAAAACGCCCATTTAACTGCACAATAAAAGTCTTTAAAAAATATTTATATATAGGTACAGACAAAGAAAAGAAACTTTTTAAACATAACCGATAAGCATAAAGCCATAAGATCGACTAGAAATGGTTAAAAAATATTTGCAGTTTATTAAGTATTAAATTGTGAAATAATTGTCCAAACCTCTAACAAAAAGATAGACAATTTTTGATTGTAAACTATTTATAAACTATGTAGACATTTATGAATTTTGCTGACTTTTTCATTTGGCAAAGAGAAAGGACAATGAGAGAAAATGAGAGATAAATTAGTTAGGATAAAAGATTAAACTAACAAGCTAAAATAAACTCTTTGGTAATAATAAAAAAGATTGACAAGCAGAATATATCCAAAAGGGCATATTCAGATTAAAGTTTCAATAAAATACAATAAAGTAAAAATCTGGCTACCTTTAGGACCAGGTTTATTTAGGTAGGTCTTTTTTTTGAAATGAATATCCATGGTTTGATAAGAGTAGGGAAAAATATCACATGATTCTTATAAATTAGAAATTATTGTATATCTGAAGTATGCATATTTATCCAAATGGAATAGACAGTATTAGTAAGGCAGTATAGACAGGCGGAAGGACAAGTTATAAAAAACAAGTTAGAATTTCTAAACAAACTCACCTAATAATCAATTCGAATTTTATAATAGTATTTGGTTTTTGTTATATAAGAAAAACATCTTTACTGGAATTAATGATTTTAACTTTTAAGGGCTCAGATTATTACATCTTTGTCTTTTCTGCATGTCCACCTTTGAATAAGTAGGAAGTTGGCTTAAATCACCGTTCACTGGGCCTTAACTAGCCGTACACAAAGGACACACAGGGCGTACTTAACACTCAGCAGCAGGACAGACGAAATCCAGGCATCTGTTTTGCATAGGGCAAAATGGCGGACAGGCTGTCAATATAGACGCCATCGTTTGCCAGTCAAAACACATTTATGACAGGCGGCTCTTCTTTTTTTTTTGCCATTAACCAAATGCGACACTGATGAGCGTGGGGCCATGGCTGAGGCTGGAGACGGAAAAAAAGGCTGCATTGGCAGTGCACTTAGTGCCAGCAGGACATGGCCGTAAAGGCAATAGGGACAAACCAATGAATGTCCTTTGCTGAGTGAAACAGCAATTGAAGTTGACTTTGAAGTAGCATCTCGTTGAGCTATCAACGCGCCATCATTGCCATCATCATCAACGCCATGACGATCCTATTCCTATCCTTGTGCTGTTGTGCCGTGCTGCAGCTGCAGTTGCTGTTTTCTTTTTTTTCGTTCATATTTCTCTTTCTCTCTCTCCTGTCTCTTCTTTATTATTGTTATGGGACCCTATAACTGTCAGCGCAATAAATTTTCCATTTTCTTCAAGCACCACTTTCATTACAAATGCAACGTGGTTAACGGAGTTGGCACTGAAGGATATTTTGCGGAACTGTTTGTAAATCAGTTTGGCCTCATCCCGAGCTCCATTACGCTGACTTGACAGCAAAGATAGAGTCAAGTCAAGGCCAATAGCTAATTGAAATGAGCTAGGCAAAAATCACAGCTCACTCAGATGGAACTGGGAATAAATATATGCACTTCAAGATGAATATGAAAATATTTTATAGCACTCAGCTTACCCAACAGGAACTGGACTTGGAATCGTAATTAAGAATATATTAATCTGGAGATAACTAGGTATGGAACTAGCCAAATCAAATTTTAATCTTAGGCTGAATTTAGTCCAGTCTAGTCTTTGGCAAAGTCTAATAATAATAGATTATGAGGGAGCTTACTTAGTCATCATGATCTTTAGCAACTTGAAAAGGTTTTTCTTTTAAATATTCTTGGCTCAATCCATTTTTTTAACTTCAAAGCCAAACATTTAAAAATAAGAGCAACTGAGGTAGCCATTTCCTATTTGATTTGAGGAATAAATTATATGGAATATTAAGTCGTGAACCATAAGGCCAGTTATTATGCGACTGGTGCAAACATCGAGCAATTTTTTTATTTTTTTTAATTTTTGTCCACAGACGCCATTTGGCTGGCGGCATTTTAATTTAATTGCGCACCGGCAACGGAAGTTAGAGTGTGGAAGAAGAAGAAATATATTCTAGGGTCGAGCGGAAATGCTCGGAGCATTGCAGGTTTTGTGTGGTTAATTGTAGCGGCTGTTGCCATTCTCAACCAGAGATGGACCCAAGTCGTGATTGAAGATTGAGGATGTGGTATTATCTAGGCAAACATCAAAAAGATGTGTATATGAGATAGGACATCAAAGAAGAGGACAACAGTATTCCCTTTTTTTTTATAATTAATCAAATTGAGCAAAGATTGACTGACCTAGGGCTATAAAATGAGGAAACTTTGCTCCCTTAGGAATGTAATTAGTAGTTTAAGCGAAGCATAGACACATAAATATAAATTCGTTGCAAGCAATACATTCGCTTTATTCTATTTCATACTTTAAGGGGCAAAGTTTCCCCTTTCACAGTCCCAGATCCGCCTATGGATTATATATTTAATTTTGAAATTTATTGGCAATTAGTTAGGTAAAATATTCGTGATCCTTTATTATGGCACGCGACCATACCTTTGGTCCAGCTGGTGGACTCTGCTGCTGATGGTGATGCTGTGGTTGTTTTGCCAATTCGCATTCGAGCGTGCAAAAACATGTCGCTTTTAGTTTTAGTCCCCGTGTCCTTGTTGTTTGCTCTTGCACACTGCCCACTGGTCGTTGTCGTCGTCGTCATCGTCAACGTCGTCGGTCTTTTGCTCTGCCTAGCGGCAGTTGGCATTCCTGCAAAACATGTTTGCTTGCACAGGTGTGTGTTTGTGTATCTGTGTGTGTGTGTGTGTGTGTATGTGAGTGCGTGCGTGCCTGTGTATGAGTGAGGCCAAAAAACATGCCCACATAGACACACACACACACACACACACACATCGGCATCTAAAATTCATTGTTCATAAGACATGAACGCATTTTGCATGGTCCAATGCATTCCCGTTTCGCCTGCAGGTGCCCCGCCACCTGCCACACGGCACAGCACAGCCTGGCACGGACTCTGCTCATACTTTTCCTGTATTCCGTTTGCTCTCTCTCTCTTTCTCTCTCTCTCTTTCTGTGTCCAGTAACCCATCTGGAACTCAGCTGTGCACACACAGCGACTCATACAAAATGGCGTCATTTGGCTGCAGGCGCATTAATTAATGTTTTGAGCCGCAGCAGAAACAACACCAACAACAAAAACAACACCAACCACAGCATCAACGACAACAATCAAGCAGGAGAGACTCAAACAATATACATATGCACATACACACATACTTGCAAATCGATGTATTTATATAGAAGGTGTACGTAATTCATGAATTGCCTCAGGTTAATTTCAACATAAATGAAATATTTGATGAATTAAAACCAACAATTTGTGACGTGTTGCATAAACAAAAGAACAGAAAAGAAAAGAAAAAAAACTACAACAAATGATTTATTTATTAATTATTTCCATGATTCAGTGGCTCTCTTGCTTATTAAACTATTAAATATAGTCCATTTTTGTTTCGAATATTCGAAAATAAACTAATTTAAAATCATTAGAGTCCTTTAAAAAATAAGTAATATTCAATTTGTTAAGTATTTCAATAAAGTTTTTAATACATTTTCAGCTTTAAAATAGATATATTACGTAAGACATCAATAGTCATTTGATAAATCTATGTATAAAGTCCAATCTTCTTTTTTTCTTTCTTTTGTTTATACGTTTACATATTTAAATTTAAACTCAAAATAAAACAAATATCACCTTGAACAACCTTTCACTCCAAATCATTGTGTTGTTATTTGAAACTTAAGATGCATTTTTTGTTTATTATTCATAAGGTAAAGTTTGAAGAAAACCCTTTGAAAAATTTCCCTCCTTAGATTATTTATTATTAACAAATGCTTTTGCAATTGCTGCAATTTCAAGTCATACGAATTCGATAAATCTTTAACCTGGCATTATTCAAAGAGAATTTTCTTTACAGGTATATTTTATTTTGAGCACCTTCCACTGACTATATCGTAATAATTGCCTCAGGTAAGCCAAACCAATTGAAGTTATTTCGAAAAAGTCGAAGTTCTTGCTGACTTGATAGCAATCACAAAATGCTGTCTCATGCCACATGTGGCAATTTGTTAGGGTGCAAGGGGGAGGGATAGGTTAAGATGCTTCGGTTTGGAAAAGAAAATGGAGAGAACACACACAATATTTCTTCATCAACAGCTTAAGGCGGCGGTCAGGCAATAAATTTTGCGCTGTTAATTTGTCACATGATTTTAGTTGGCCAATTACAACTATCAGACAACAACAACAACAATGAGAAAAAGCAGCAGCAACTTGACAGGAGACACACAAAGGATGACCACAATGGCAGCTTAACTGGCTGCCCAGTCACTCAGAGTCCTTCTAGGAGATGGTAGTAGTGGGAGGGCGCCGGGGAGGACCTTCCTAAGGCCAAAGTGTAGAAAAATGCCAACGAGACAAAAAAAAAAAAAAACAGACCGAGGGAGAAAACAAACATACACAAGGAAAAGATGGAGCCAGTGACTATGCGTGTCTTGGTATTTATCTAATTGTCGTCCTAACACACACACAGACACACACAAATGCGTAGAAGGAATACTGCATAAAGCAACTTGTATGTCCATGTGTGGGTAAAGGCAATTTGTAGAGAATGCTGATAGTAGGGAGAAAAAAAATGTGAAACTAATGCGGCATTTGTATATGTGTAATTGCAAGTGCGTATGTATGAATGTCTCCTTCTCTCCCTCTGTGTGTGTGTGTGTGTGTGTGTGTGTGTGTGTATAAGAGCAATTGATCCCGTGCCATCCTGACAGTTTAATAAATCCCCAACAATGCAGAGAGACGGAAGAATGAGAGCGAGCAAAAGCAGACAAACGCTAAAGGCAAACGCTGACGCACTTCCGTTTCCTGTTTGTCGTTGGCCAAAAGTCCAAACGACATTCTCCATATACATATGTATGTATGTATGTATGTATGTATGTGTATACATACGTAAATTACTACGGTATCCATGTTGTCCTGCTGCGATATCTGAATCTATCTCTATCTCTTTCTCTCTTACTCTCTGAGCCTTATCAGCATTACAGTCGTTGCGTTAATGTTACCAAATAAGAAATTCATATCATTAATTTGATTTTGGCCTACACTCATGTGTAGTACTACTCTCAGTGGCAATTTGTCGAGTCGAGTTCTGTTTGAGTCTGGTGTATTGCATTTCAAATGAATTGTAATTGCTCTATAATCCGTATGTCCGACTGGATGTTGGAATGTGGTAAGCGCACCATACATACATATATATTAGGTAAGTAAGTAACATTGCACATTTCTGTGATGGCCATGCAAATTGGTTAAAGGCCTCTCATTAATTGTAACAAATTTTATAACCCATGCGATGACTATTTGCCTTGTTTTCTGACAATCGATCAAAGAGATTCAAATGGACAATATCTCAAATGATTATCAAATTAACAATCAGTTGTGATAGATTTATCATTTGATAAACTCAGGAATTTTACTCATTCTGAGTACTTAAAAGTCTTAGCAATTTTAGAAGCATTATTACCAAGGAAAACCTCAAGACATAAATGGAAATTTCGTTATAAATGTATTTAATAATTTACAAATGGTAATATATATCAAAATAGGCAAAGCGGGTCCTTTATTTGTATCTATTATCTTATTTGCATCTAGTATATTATCTGTATATAGTTTCCAGAAAGTATTATTACTTATTTTGAATTGGTATTTTATCTATGTATATATAAAAAATTCACGTTATTGAATAGAAAATTTTGTAATTATGATTCAACATTCAATACAGAAAATTCTCTTATAAAAAATATAATATTTAAATAAGTAAATATTTTATAATGAGTTTTTTCTATTAAATTTTTATCATTTACAAAATTGCTGGAAGCTAACTTGTTCAATGATATCAAAAGGTTCATTTTCTAATCCACACTTTATATTATTTTTTGAAAAATTAAAACGTTTTAAATTTCAAATATGTTTGCTCTATGCTTTAATTTGAATTAATATATTGTACGTGGAAAATAAATTTTTGTGATGCCCTTTTATACATATGTAGGATACATGAATATTTATATAATTACAAATCAAAAAATGACAGAAAAAATATTTTTAAATAGAAATCGCATATCAAATCTAATATGTTGATATATGTATATATCTATACATATATACATATGTATGTATGTCTATGCAAAATATATATTTATTTATGAACATGATTTTATCCATGTTATCTAATAAATTTTACGTAGGCAAAAGCAAAAAGCAGCAAACAAAACGCCTAAAATTTATTTATTGGCTGCAATGGTTATTTACCTAAACAAAATCCGACAAGCAATGAAAAACCCCAAAAATATAATTAGTTTTTTGGACGAGCAACAAACACACTCACACACACACATAGAGAGAGACACACACATTGCATTGCACAGCATAGACATGACTTCCAGATACAATGCATCTGAGGGTAAGCATTTCATAATAAAATATTTAATTTAATTATTTCGAATATTGGTACATTTTTCGATGCAATACTCGAATCCGAGTCGAGGAGGAGGAGGAGTGTCTCCACACACAATTTTGTGTGTATGTTGTGGTAATAAAATTTGTCCAAATTTTAGACCCCATAAACTAATTACATGGCGCAGCAAAGCGAAAATGTATGAATATTCAAATTTTGCAAAGTCGAATAATATTTGCGGATCATGGCAAATAATTTCACTAAGCCAATTTACAAATTTGTTTGCATTATGGCTAAAAACTTGATTTTGGCTGACCAAGAAATTGCTTCTTGCTTTAGTTAGAACCGGGATGTAAATGCCGATAGCTATCTTGGATATCCTTTATCCTTTTAACTTTACAGCCCAAAAAATCAACAAAATGTAGATAAAAATACTGTCTAATTGCTTTGAAATCTTTGTTTCTTCTTCCGTTTATTCTTCCTTTCCTATAACAATTTATAAGAATGAACCTCTGAAAGCTGATGCTTGCCATATATGCACAACAAACACACAGTCTCGGTGTATGTGTGTGTGAGAAAATCAAGTGCGTCTAAAGTTCAAAGGCAAGTCATACGTTAAACGCCCATTAAATTTGGCTTAGATATGCATGACTCCCACATCTCCTACTTCGTCTAGTTGAGTTCGAGTGCGGTGTCAAGGGGTCGTGTGATTAGACTTGCCCTGGCTCCGGTTGCGGTCACGCCAAGCAAAAGTCGCGCCTCTCCTCTGCTGGCCTTTGCCATGTATCCCCATTGAGCCATAAATATTGGTAACACAATCTAAACAGTGGGCCAGAAAGGCCAACAGGGAAGAGGAGGAGGAGAAGGAGGCCGTTAGTTAGTTAGGGTGTGCTAGGTGCGAAAAGTCACACACACTCACACACGCTAGTAGCACACAAACACACTCACATCCTGCTTGTTTTAAATCGTTACCAAATTGGTTTTCAATTTTTAAGAGTCCCATGCCGAGGGCAAACTTAAAAGTTATTGATAGATAACAAATAAGTAACTTAAAGCCCCAACTTTTAGTACTTTCTTAATGATAGTGGAAATATAAATAATAATTGTAACTTATTTCTAAATAGAGTATGGTCGGAGAAGTCTTGGCCCGATTGAAAAAAGAGTTGCCTTTCAACATGCGATTGTGCTGCTCCAAGAAGTTGACTAGCAACCCTCTTATATAGGGGCTTTTCGTAAGCCTGTTGGCTCTTGCCAAGGACTTGCGTGTACACCTTAAACCTATGCATGTACATGTATATGTGACTGTATAAAAATATGCGTGTTCTTTGTTCTTATTCCATTAAAAATGATTCTTTAACGACTTTAGCTTTTTTATTCTGTTTGTAGTTTTTTGGTTTACAACATTGGAGCCCTGAAAGTCGATGGCTAAGTTATTTGTTCTATAAAAATTGGATTGAACAGAATCTCACTTAAGTTTATGCCTTTCTAAAAATAAATAAAATAAAAAAGTTTATAGCAAAATATATGATATATATTTCTCTTTTCCTTTTCGGTTTATAAAAAATCGGTATTCATAATCGTTGCAAAACGTCGTTGCTCCTTCTTAGAAAGTTTAAAAAATGTTCTATCTGTTTGCCACAACTCGGCCGCATTATGATAAGGTGGCCAAAAACTTGTATAGGAAGTCCATCTGGAATTCAAAAGGCATTAAAGTATATATATACATATATACATAACTATTTTTTGACATACTTAACTAAAGCAGCTGCATCAATCGCCCTATCTGAATGATCTATAAGCATTTTAATTTCATGCCTCAATTGTGCATTACAATCATGTCGAGCTTTTTTATAGCGTGCAGCACATACAACATTACTAAGGAATCAATTTATATATATATATATAATATATAATAGGAGAATGTATGATTTTGTACTTACTAACTAATTTTAAAGTCTGTATAACTTGGATTAAAAGTCTTTTTATATTTTATGTCCTTGGGCTTCCATTTGAAATTATCGACGGATGATATCAACAATCTTTCTTGTGCCTTAACATAGTTTGGCGATTTGAAGTCGAAACGTGCTTGTTGAATAGTGCGTGTTTCCGAAATCGAATCAAACATCCGCGAATGAGTTTTGGATCTTGTTGTATCTTGTGGCAAATATGTCTGTCCCTGCATTTCTCTTATTCGATTTCACCTACTCTTAATATCATTAATAATACATTTATATTTACAGAATGTACTTTCAAGGCAATCTTTATCCTACAAAATATTTATATTTAAAGAATGTATTTTCTTGGCTAACTTCATCTTACGATAATTTGTCAGATTAAATCAGTTAAGATTTCTGCTAAGAATAAACCATCAGATAAAAAAAATTGTATACAATTCTGATTGCAACAACAAATTAAAAGGCTAAAATGAAATGCATGATGAATAATCAGAATAAAAGCTTAAGATTTTTCCTGCAATTGAATTTAAAAAAAATAAATATGTATGTACATCACAGCAAACATATTAAATGTAAAAATGTTTATAGCCAGAACTAGTGAAACACTTGTACACACGATACCTATACATATACACAAAAATTAAAAAAAAAAACTTAATACAAAAAAAAAAAAAAAAAAAAAAAAAAAAAAAAAAAAATAAAAAAAATATATATATTTAGCAGAAGGCACAGAACTAATACGGTTAAACATGACCAATATGGAATATTATAAATCACCAATCGGTTTTGACTTACCGACTTACTCTATTGTAAAAGGATCCAGTGTTCAGCGTAATCCCGATTCTATCTTCTCACTTAAGAATATATCACGAAAAAGTCGGATTACTGAAAAATATGATGTGTCCGGACCAATTTTTGCACACTTTCCGGACATGACTAGACGGCATTCCATGGACAAATCATTTGTGCAAAAGGACTTTATTCCGAGGGTAACTCGAAATTTTATTGCACATAGACATGTATGCAGAGATTCAACACTTAGTCTTTCGCGTAATGTCAGTTATTCGAATTTTCATATACCACTGTAAGTTCAGATAATGACCGATATCGAGGGCGTCTACCTATTCATAATGTTATTTCATTGCAGTCGCATACGTTGTTTGGCTAACTATAAACAAGCCAAGCGAAAGTATGAGGAACAATTTCAGAAGGAGATAACAAATATTGTTGACTATCAAACATCTGCTTTGGAGGCATGCCAATTTGTTAGGTATATACAGCAAGTTCATTTTTCATTAAAATTTTAATAAATTTGTTCTTATTTTTACACCAGAATGATGAGTTATTCAACACTTTGGCCACCTCTGCATACTACCAAGGAATTGAGTTTGACTACGAAGAATTTTTACAAACTGGATAATGAGGAACTGTCGCGTTTAAGAAAAATAATGTCAAGCGATTTGGTTTGATCTTTCTAATTGATCTGTTTATAAAATATATTATTAAAGATCTGCTAAACATCTTCTCTCACAGTGATCATTTTATTCGGTAATTGTAGCATCTCACTCCAATGGAGGCCAAAGGTCACAGACCCAGATTGAGTTCTGATTTCTGCTCGTGTATATAAGATCTCACACATTGTGTTGTGATTCAGTTGAAACGCATCGATTGCGGGTTTA
This sequence comes from Drosophila insularis, assembly GCA_018903935.1. Classification (NCBI taxonomy): domain Eukaryota; kingdom Metazoa; phylum Arthropoda; class Insecta; order Diptera; family Drosophilidae; genus Drosophila; species Drosophila insularis. Next base: position 8,634,980 of record JAEIFP010002295.1, read on the forward strand.
ATCTTCTCAAATTTAAAATAAATTTCTTACGAAAAAGCCATCAAAAAAAATATGAAATTGCAATTGAATTTAAGTTTTATTTGTCTACAATTGTTGCAAAACTTTTATGTTATGGCTCATCCCCAGCAAAGTAAATTAAGAGATATATAAATAATAGACCGCTAAGACACAAACATAAAGTTTAAAAATATAATTCCTTTTCTAAGAATTTACAACTTGTTGTTAACTGCTTTTCACAGGATGGCCAGATCCTTTTAGAGCTAGGAAAAGGATCCTACACAATTTGTTGCCCTCACCACCAAATTGTGGACCAGTTTCCATTAGCTATAGGATTTACAATGGCAATGATGCGGCCATTGATGAATTTAGCTGGATGGTTATATTAGTTTATGTGGACCGTAAGTACATACATATACATATATAAAAATTTTGATTATCAGTTTGGTTTCTCTATTTTAGCTAGAGGTAATCGACACTTTGATTGTGGCGGAAGTTTAATTAACAACCTATATGTTCTAACCGCTGCCCACTGCCTCATTGAGACTGATCAACGTCGTCTGTAAGTGCCTTAGCTAAACGAATACTCTTTCTTATGTTAACATCTAAAATTTTCACTTGTTTTGCATCAGAGTACACGTTCGTGTGGGTGAATATGATATGAGTAAGCATATCGATTGCGTCAGAGGAGTGTGTAATCCGGCAGTTGTTGAGGTGCAGGTCAAAGAGTCCATTTTTCATCCACAATATGATGACGACAATGAGAATCTGCATCATGACATTGCTTTGTTGCGTCTGAATCAATCAATCGAACTGAATAAGAACGTCCAACCAGTTTGTTTGCCTTTGGCTAGAGCTAATACACCGATCTTGCCAGAAGAATTGCTTGTGGTCTCCGGTTGGGGTTGCACCCTGCAAAGTAAGAAATCACAATTACAATGTGTTAATATATTGTTATCCTTTTTTTTTCGTTTTTGCAGACCAGCCAAGTGACATTAAACAGCGACTTGCCATTCGAGCAACCGATCACCAGACTTGTGTCAAGAGATTTGCCAGCGGAGGAATCACGCTGATCCCATCACAGCTATGCGCTGGCGGTGAATTCTTACAGGATAGTTGCAAAGGTGATTCGGGTGGACCTCTAATGCGTCAGGGCTATCGGGGCGTCTGGTATCAAGAAGGCATTGTCTCATTTGGCAAGGGTTGCGGTCTTAGGGGTTGGCCTGGCGTATACACCCGCGTGGCGGACTACACAAATTGGATCCAAGACACAATTAGGCCATAGTAAGAGGAAGCCAAAGAAAGCCTAGGTCTACTATATTTCTTTATGGATGCTACTTAAAGAACATAAAGGATAAAAGCAATGTGTAACACTATTAGAGAGTTACATTGTTTAATTACATCAGGAAAAACAGTAAAATGGGTTTTTCTTATGAGATTTTGCTTCAAATACTTATCCTATTCAATTGATTGCAGTTCAAATGTTGCTAAAAAAGAATGAAACGTTTTTACTTTTTTCAAGTTTTTTTATTCATTTTTTTTTAGTTTTTCTACTCTTGTTTTTAACATTTTTTTGTGTGTTGGTAATTTTTTAAAAAAAATTTTTACTTTTTTTTTGTTACGTTAGTTTAGAAATTTTTTGTTTTTTTTTGTCGTTTTGTATTGGGCTTTTGTGTTTTTTTTTTGTTTTGTTTTATATATGCATCATTATAATCAATTATTAATATAATAATAGTAGTAAATATTACTCTTTATGGTTTAAACTATCACGTTTTTCACAATTATCTCTCATTCTTTTATTTTCTCAGTTTTCATTTCATTAAGTAGGCTTACAAATTTAATTACTATTTTAGAGATGTATTTCTCCCTTATATTTGTTGTTTCACGTTCATTTCGTTATAAAGGTATTATATTATGGTTAAACTTCAATTATATTTTGTATAAAAATTAAAAACTTAAAGAGCACATAGAAGGTCAATATATATATACATATATATATTTGTGTATATGTGTGTAGTTAATTTAGAATCGAAATAATAATGGAAAAGAGAAAACATATAAGAATTCAAGAGGGCAAACACTTCAATGTGTGTCCAAATAGAAAGGTTAATAATACCCATTACAAATGTCTATTACTCTTTTTGTTTTATGTATATATTAATATGTTTGTGTGTGTGTGTGGGTGTATGTGATATACATATAATGGTCAATCTTTATTTTATGGTAAGCTCTGAAGCATGCGGCAATATGTGAGAGTTTTGTGGTGTGTTTAAACGTGCATGTGTGTGTGTTGTAACTGTGTATGTGTATGTATTTGTGGTTGTGATTATATTAAGGCGACAATTTAAAATCAGGAAAGAATATTTACAAATATCTAATGTCAAAAAAAAAAACACTTTTAATTTAATCCTTCTTATACTCTTTCTTTTCATTACTTTGCACTTTTCATTTGCTTATGTTAAGATGAGGAATTGGAAGGGAGAACCAAATAAATTGATGGATTGCTTAACGCTGGGTATCAAATGGTTTTTTTTATGTTTTGTGTAGTGGTGGGGTTGCTTGAGGATTTTCAACTGATCGACAGTATTGGCTACCTGCGGGCGCATTAAATAAAAAAACTTCATTTCGATTTTCATATTGTGATTACGTTTTAGGATCAATCATACGCTTTCTATATATAGATATAGGATATCGATATAGATATATGTATATATATAAAGTTATTAATTATCAGTATTAAGCTTAAGTTTGATTTCTCACATATTCTCTTTTGTTTTTCATTATTTAAATATATGTATATTATTTTATTAACTATGCAAAACACATTTCGTATTGATTTTGTATCTTTTTTTTTCGTTTGCTTAATTCGCTTTCATTTTTTTTATAAGTTTTAAACTTTTTTTGGACTTGACATTTTTTGCTTGACTTTTTAGTTTTTTTTTTTTTTTGTTTTATTTTGAAATGTTTTTGTTTCGAATTAAAATAACAAGTGCGAAATCTAAATTCAACAGAAAAAAAAATATAAAACAAAACAAGGCGGTTTTTTTTTATAAATGCTTGGCGGGAGTTACAGCGTTTCGAATCAATGTCTGGAGGCGTGAGGATAAAGTGCAAGTGAGGTGTACTCAAAGCGTTTACTATCGCTTGCCTCAACATTACGGATTACTAGTATATGTCGGTGTGACTCTTAAACATTAGGCTACATCTGCGCTTTGGCCATCAAAACTAATGAATTAATGAATATAAACTAAGTTTTTGCGCACAAAATAGTAGAACAATTTGATTTGCAATAAGCAAATGAAACGTAGTTACGTTAAATAAAGATCATTGGGAATCTTGTTGCTGTAGAAATATAAATCAGATAGATTAAGTTAATGTTGTCAACAAACATTAATTATTATCATCATACGCTAAAACACATTTGAAGCTGCTTCAGTAGTAGCAAAATATGAGATAATTGAACAAACAAAATGTTAATAAAAAAAAGAATAATAATAATATAGCTGACTGGCACTGGTATATAGCAAGAGAATAGCAGTACAGCTAGTGGCTACTGTTGTCTGTAGTATGTGAATTTGGTTGATATTGGTTAATGTGTGTGTGCTAATAACATTGAGCATTTCATATAAGCAACCGTGTTTCGTTTTCTTTTTTTCTTTTCTTTTTAATAAGATGTGAGAAACAAACAGAAAAATAATGTATCATAACTGCTAAACCAACTATTAAGCAAATTGCAATAAACAAATTTCAAATGGTTTTTTTTTAAACTTAATTTAGGCTAAACTCTAACAACTTTTCCCATTTTACGCTTGACTCGAATACTACCAAAAAATAAGAAAAATAAACAAAAGAGAGAGAAAGAAGGAAGCAAATATTGAAACAAAATGTTTGCTTCCAACTAAGTCGTAAATGAACTTAACAACTAATCGAAAAATTTATGTATATATGTGTTATATGTCGAGTTATTTCTGCGACAATGACGAGGACGATGAGGTCGCCGTTGCTGCTGCTGCTGCCGCCGAGGTGGAGGCTCGCACTACATTTCCTTGTGTGCCTGCTGCTGCTGTTGGAACTGTTACTGTTGACTGGGGCTTAGATTTTTGTTGTTGCTGTTGCTGCTGCTGACGCTTAGGACCCAGACCCGAATTGCTACCACCGCGACGTAGTTCATGCTGAGATCCCTGATCTCGATCACGATGATTACGATTCGCAATCTGTGGTTTGTTACCCAAGGAACCGCTGCGTATGCGCACAGTGCTGCTACCAAAGGAACCAGTGCGTCTGCGATTTTGCTGTTGCTGATTATAACCGCCATAGCCTTGCTGTTGATGGTGTTGCTGCTGTTGCTGCTGATGTTGTTGCTGCTGCTGTAGCAGCCGTCCCACATAGTCACTGCGATTGGTAATGGTTGTATTGAGACGTCGTCCACCAGCTGTGGCTACAGCTGTGCCATCACTTTCCGAAACACTACGAAGCCGATTGAGCTGACGTCCGGGATTGAGACTGCCCACACCTTGAAGCATCTCATTGATCTCGGGTTCCACAACACGAAAATCTTCAATAGTCTTGAAACTCTGTAAATATTCGGCCAATTTCGGTTGCACCTCTAACTTCTCTCCATTCTTGTAGTACTTAAGGAAGGCCCAGAACTTCTCGAGACCATAAAGTTGTCCTAATCGAATAAGAGTTGAAAGTGTTTAGAGTATAAAAGGAAATGTTCTTGGTAATCCAATTGCTTGCATACCTGTTTCATAGTCGGAAATGGTTTCGTCCTGGAAATCCTGATAGATATTCGGTCTGAACTTCTTCTCCAGGCCATATGAGAAGAAACGGAAAAGGCACTCGAGGCCATAACGGAAGCCATTGCCGGCATCCTCTAAGGCCAGGGTACGGAATTCATTATACATGCTCTTGTTAAAGTTTTCGCGCAGGAAGAACGACCAAAATCGATATAGAGTGTTCATCTCCTGCGACTGGCCATAGCCCAGGCGACGTCGCTCCTTTAGGCAACGTGAATGATATTTGTGATACGCCTGCTGGGTGAAGTTATTCTCCTTAAGCAGTGCATGGGATGGATGCTGGAATACTGGCAACGATTGCGGTACCGAAGATCCAAATGATCCATATGAAGAGGTGGTTGGTGAAGTGCCCGCCGACGAGCCCATCGATGTGGTGCGTGGACGGTGCTCAACGGTGTCAAGCAGCCATCCAACGTGAGCTTCAACGGGAGGATTGGCCGTGTGACGTAATTTGCGCTTTCTTGGGGTACGTGGATCAATGGAGTGCGAATTGGGCGCGGCATAAAAGCGAGCACGTCGTGATTTTAGTGTGGAGTTTAGTGTGGAATTTAGCGTAGTGTCACCCACAAGAGTTTCATCTGGATCGTGGTATTGATCCACATAAGTAGGCGGCGGTGGAGGAGGTTGTTGTTGCTGTTGACCCAAACGTCCACGATTGCCGGCCAGCTTTTCGAAATCAGCTTGCGAGATGACATTCACAGTGCGATAATCGGCCGGTGTAGTCCATAGATCCTCCTCGTAGTTGGCAAGACCATCGTTGATAATATTCTCCAGATCCTGGGTGATTTTCGTGCGTGAAGTGAAATCAGCAGTGCGATCATAACCTTCGTGCTTGGGTGCACGTCCCACCTGGGCGACAATTAGCAGCTTGTTTATATCACGATCGGCAAACTCATAATCGGATTCGTCATCGTCGGAGAAATTTTCGGTGAAGTTATTAATGCGTCCAGTGGCAGGTATGGGATCCATCAGTTCCTCGTCAAATTGAAAATCTAGTTCTTCCTTTTCGGCATGGCACTGAGCGGATGGCGCAGCAGCTGTTTTGGAGGAGGAGGATTTGGAGTTGGTGGAGTAAGCAGCGTTGGCAGATGGTTTTTTGTTGTTGTTGTTGATGGTGGTTGTGGTGGTGGTGGTGGTGTTGGTGACAGCGGTGTTTGTGGTTGTTGTGGAGGAAGCATTGTTGGTGGATGTAGTGGAAGTGGCGACGGACACAGCAGTGGATAACGTGGATGAGGTGGCATTGGAGGATGTAGCGTAGGATGTAGACGAGGAGGACGAGGACGAGGTGGTTTTTGCGGTGGATTTGACAATTTTGACATTTTTGTTATTGTTATTATTATTATTGTTGTTGTTGTTGAGCGTTTGTGAAAGCGGTTGTTGTTGTGTTGACGTGGACGTGTTGTTGTTGGTAGATTTAGTAGCATTTTCTTTTAAAGCATTTGTTTTCGAGCGTCTCTTTACCTCTTTCCACATGCCCTCCGGCTCCGCCACCAAAGCAACTGCCCCCGAACCAGCCTTAGATGATGCTCCTCCCCTTTTGTCCGGCGTCGATGACGATTGCGGCTTCACACTTTCTGCCAGTCCACTCAAATGTCCGGCCAGCTCAGCGGCCCCACCTTCAACATGTTGCGTAAGGGCGCTGATGGCATTCACCGAATTAATTGTTGCCCGCTGTTGTTTCTCCTGCAGCATCTTGGGCACAAGATTCTGCGAATTGCGCGGCACTGGTGGTGGCGGTATGCTTGTCAAAGGCTGTGTTGCCATAACTGATGTCAGTATGGCTGGTGTTACCACCTCTTCGACTGGTTCAACCGCCACCGGTTCAACCGACTCTTCTGATCCAGGCTCAGAGTCGATTTGCTGCTGGGTTGAAGCCTCCTCCCCACCTGTTGGCAGCGATTGCTCTTTCGAATCGGGCACATCGCTTATGGGCCAAATGGTGGGAGTAGTTTTGGTCCGTACCTTGTAACCCTCTAATAGCTCCAATTTGTCCGAGTCTTTAATGGCACTGACAATCAAAGCGACATCTGTGGTCAAGGCTAGGACGCGATGGAACGAGGCTATTAAAGTGACCGGTATAAAGCCTTCGGAATCCATTTTGCGGCGCAAAAAGAAATCACCGGTAAGATTTTCGGCGCTGAAATAGTATTCACTGTGGAATAAAAACGCGGGGAAGGAGGGTTGAGTTAGTTAGAAGGAATATTAAACTATTAATCAAGCGAATGCACTTACACTTGTTTCTTAATGGCCTCTTTGACACTGTTGGCGTCCATTTCAATGTAGGCAGCTGGCACATTGCCAAAGTAGTGAGTGCCCATAAGGACATAAGAGGATTGCGATGAATCGGCGCCAGCTGCATCCGCTGGCAAAAAGTTTGCATAATCGGCCGAAGCTAGCAAATGGCGTGGTATGCGATTAGTCGGACGACCTGGTCCCTGTCTTGAGAATCCACCCCGGCCTTGCCGACCGCCCCTGTATGGCGTGCGGAAGCGACGCGGTGCCCTCCCGCTGGCAACTGCCCCGGCACCACCTGTTGACCCTGGGCCCGAGCGCTGCTCATCGTTGGCGACGGCGCTGCCGCTGCTACGCCAGGAATCCACGCGCTCGGATGGAGCAGACGTGCGTGTGACGTACGAGTTCCGACCACCCCCGCCGTGTGGTCGTGATGACTCCGTTGAGGTTGATGCTGTTGCTGCAGTTGAAGATACAACTGCTGACTCTCCACCGCGTGCTGCTGTAGGCGCTCCACGCTCGTGATAGGCACGCGGCGGACGCCGTTGTTCGGCTGAATCGTCGCTGAAACGTCGATTTGGCCGACCGCCAATTGGCTTGGGACGGCTAGATTTTGCCAGATCGATTTGCAGCGGACGCCACTTGTGCTTGGGTATCTTCTTATTGATGGCAGGGCCGGCAATGGAGCCAGCAACTGGTGCAATTGTGTTGCTGCCAGTGCTTGGTTCGATGATAGCTTCTCGTTGAACTTTGGCGACATCTTGCCTGGTGCTTGTGCTGGTTGGTTCTGGTGCTGTTCCTGTAGCTGCTGCTGATGCTGCTGCTGCTGTTGATGTTGCTACTGTGGCAGCTGTTGCTTGGCTTTGGCTGCTGCTAGCGGCGGTGGTTGTAGTGACTTTAGACTCTGTGGCAATTTGACTTGGAGTAACAATGGCTGCTGAGGGCTGATTGGCTACGGTTGCTGTTGCGGCTACTTTGGCTGTCTGTTTTTTAATTGCTGCGTTGCGCTTGGGCTCGTTGCTGGGGGCTTTGCCACTGCCAGAAACTCCTCCAATTAGTGTTGGCCAATCACCAACGTTGCTAAAATCGCTGGCCTAAAGAATTGTGATTTATAGAAATGGAATTCAAAGGAGGGGAGAGCAGAGACGACTTACCTTCTGATTGACCTTCTTTTTGTCCTTTACAACAGATCTGGCAAAAGCATCTGCTTTGCTGGCATCAACTACAAAGAAGAAGAGAACAGAAAATTAAAACAACGTGTTTTTCTTAAATAAAGAATTAGGCCGCAGCAGCATAGCTCGAATGAGACGCAATTGCGCTGAGAGAGACTGTGAATCAGCGTAGAGAGCAGAGAGTGCTCCTACAGTGCTATACTTAATTCTACAACTGCTCTTAATGAATGTAAAAGAAGAACGCACTCACCCGTTGTTGTTGTCGTTGCTGTTGTTGTTTCAGATTTTTTTATTGTTGCGGGTGGTGCTGCTGTCAATGTGGTTGTCGTTATGGTTGTTGCTGTTGTTGCCGTCTGTGCAGGCGGTGTTGCTGCTGCAGCTCCCTCTTTTTGTGTCTTTTTATTGTTGCTGGTGCTGTGTTGCTGCTGTGCGCCTTGATTATTATTATTATTGTTACTACTGATGATAGTCTGTTGCTTGGCTTGCTGCTGCTGTGGCTTTGGCTGCAAAACACGTTTATCCAATGGTGAGGTTCCTGTCTTTGGACTGCCTCCCGTCTGTTTACTGGCTGTTGCTGATATCTGTAGAACCAAATAATTGTATTTAGGTTTATAAAAATTTTCCACAACGTAGGAAGAAGGTGTATGAGAATGTTTTGCCTTTTTTCTTCTTCAAGGGGGAAAATCAATTCAACTTCGTAAAAAGAACTCTCAACTCCAACCAATCACGTGGCGGTTGCGGCTAGTCTACGCGCAGTTTGCTCACAATACAAAATTTCGGATGATGAATACATATCCATATTGTATAGGAGTGTCCCTAACCCAGTTTCGATTCACAATTCTTTCTTTTTTTTGATAATACACATATATACATGTACACTTGACAGATAATTCTCGGGGTCACTGTGGAAAATTACCTTAGTTTATATGCCAATTTTAGGCTCACTAAGTTGCGGCACTGCGTCGTATCTTATCGCAAGAAAAAAAACGTTGTTTGTTTCGCTTTTACTATATTTAACACAATCTTGTTTAAACAAATGTCTTTCAATAATCAAGTATTTTTATTTTTTGTTTTGTAGGTATCTGGGGGACCGATTGCGTCCGTTCTCTTAAACTGCTCGATGAGTTCTGTGCACGACGAGCAAAACAAAGCCAATGATGACTACAGCTTGGACGACTCGGGTGCCTCCATTTGGTCGCCGCTGCCGCAGCCGCTGCCATTGCCTGCCTGTGCATGCGTTGACTACGTGAGCAAAAACGGCAACACACACTCATACAAACAAAACAAAGTAAATGTGATTCAAAACAAAAATAAAAACAAAAACAACAACAATAGCCATTGCGCCGGTTATTCGATGCGTGAGAGAGAGAGAACAGATAGCCGGCGCGCAAGGCACCCTGTATCCAATAGATACAGGTTTTACTCTACAAGAGGGCGTGTATATGTGTGTGCGAGAGTGAGGACGTGAGTATTACTTATCGTATGATTTAATTTTCTTTATTTTTTGTTTTTATAAGCATTTTCTTAGCTTTTATGCGTAAATTCCTAAAAAAACACATTTAAAGAAATGCCCCAATAAATAATTTTTAATTCTATTTTAACTATCACCAGTGAAAATCAATAACAAATATTTAATAGTTAAATTAGCATCAATATCCATTTACTTCACATTATTTAATTATGTATATAGTGCTCTCTCATTTGCACCATGCGGCGATGTAACACGTTAGGAAAAACAGCAAAACAAACAACATGTGATTTTCGGCACGTAGGCCCAAAAATGAAGCCAAGCCATGTAATGGTGGTGGAAAAACTCCAACAGGAAGAGCAGGGGGGAGGGAAAGAGAGTGCGACAAACAACAACAGCATCAGAAAAAGAAAGAGAGAAAGGAGCTCTTTTTAAATTAAAGTGGATCTTGGAAATATTTTACAACTTGACAAAGAATATACATATGTACACAGAGACATTTCTCTACTCTGATAAAAGCTTTCATGATTTTAAGATAATCTTTGTAACATAAGGAATAATACAGTTATTTAAACTTCTTAATAAGATTATTAAATAGTATAGATATATTTATTAATAGCAAACTAAAAGAAATATGCAGCTTCTTTTAACTTTCCTCAAAAATGGAAACCATTAATAAATATCATTAATTCACTAGTAATATCTCTATCTTATTGAAAAAAACATAAATTTTAGGTCCTCTTATAAAAAAAGTGCTTAAAAAGTATCAAAATTTTGGCGTTAGGTAGCTTCTTTTAATATATTAAATTACACATTCATGCGGCAGATCACGTAAACATAAGATAATACATTTTCGAAACTTTTGTTCTCTAAAATATTGCTAAATGTGTTGTTTTCGTTTTCACTCTTTTCTAATCGTGAATCGTTGTCCTCCAAACAGACTGAGATTCATTTTCATAGTTCGATAAGTTGAATGTCAATTTGCAATTCGTTTATGTATATTTTGTTTAACTTAATGGCGTCAAATGTTGCTTTCTTATCTAGCTTGACATTTCGAGTCCGACGAAAATCAAGACTGAGCACTTACGTCTTTGATTTCAAAATTATTCCAAAATTAGCAATTGAGTATGTAATAAAAAGTTTATAGCAGAGATTAGAGGTACATATATACATATATTGTGCGAATTCAAGGTCGTATTAAATAAAAAAAAATCAGCACACATTTGCTAATATAGACTTTATATAGACTATTATGATGATGGATTCTAACAAGACCGTATTGCACGATTGTCCAAATACTACTGAAGCCAGTTGAATGCAAAAAAATTTACAATATCAAGCAATGAAACGTGCAAAAAGACTCACATTCTCCCAAACATGATATGGGGAGGAATTGGGGCTATCTGAGGACGGCGGGGGGCATTAACTAGAAGTGTTTCTACGTTTTAGCCAATTGAAATAGAATGCCGGCCGCGAAAAGTCGTTATGTAAACGATAATAACAACTGAACAAGACCCAGGAGACAACAACTACGAGTGGCCGGTCGAGCGGGTTTCGTAAAAGATAGAGATAGAAAATGAAAATGAGAGAGAGAGAGAGATGGAGAGCAACCCGAGTCACTTATCAATAGTAAGAAAAGAAAGACAAACAAGACAACTCTTTCCATACACTATCATATTAAATTCAGGTAACTATTTATGTAGATTCATCTAATTTTAACTATTTTGAAAACGGTTCCATTGTATTATATCTATATGAATATTCCAAATATATTCTATACATTTGATCTTTTTAGTCGTTTAATCCTTTGCTAACAATCAATCGATCATTAGATCAGTCAAGCATTATAATAATTTTGCTATACCCGATAGATAAAGGCAACAGAAAAAACGGTCACCAATTGAATGCAAACAAGTTTATGAAAATTTTATTTATTTTACTCTTTTTCTTTTTTTTCTATTTATAGCCTTTATATTTTATTAGCTAAAGTGAAGAAAGAGGAACGGGGAAGAGAGTGTGTGTGTGTGGAGCGACGAACTCCATCAATTTGAAGTGGAGGAGGAACCATCGCGGGGGTTCAAATGTTGTTTTCGGTATGCAGTAATTTTTTACTTAATGCGTAGCTGGGAATTAGGGGCGTAACCTTATCAAAAGAAACGCCATTTATACAAATATATGTAACTTTATTTGGTATACCTACTATATAATAGAATTTTCAAGGCGAAAACATTCTAAAAAATTTAAAAACATACACATACATAGTAGATAGGTAAGAAAAAAGACTTGATAGAATTTAATTCAGGCAGGTGATTAAGTCATTAATATACTCTTTTTAATAAATGTACATTGATTTTATATGTAATTTTGCAACGCAGAAAATTTTGCATTTGTATATATATACATAACCATACATATATGGTTGGTCATTCCTTTTTTCCATATATATACATATATGGTTGGTCATTCCTTTTGACAGACAAAATTTCTTTCTCTTCTTTAAAACAAAGAAATCTTCCGGAAGTAGACCTTCGCTATTTTTGCTTTATTTTTATTTTAGGTAACATAAAAAATTAATCCAAGAACATCTTTTAATTTTGAATTTAACAAAATATATACTTCATTTCTTAATGAAATTCACAGTTGTTTTAATAGTTGACTTTTTCCAAGGAGATGTTCCTTTAATATAAATTTAGGTTAATTTTGAATTTACATGTATTCTTTGGGAGAATGTAATCTTTATAGAGGCAGCAGTTTGAGAACTAATTTTTTTGCTTGCATAAGGTATTTGCGGCTATTTGCCATACTAATCCAGAATTCTCATATATATATATACGATCGTCCGATAGTTGTATAAGCTGATTAGAATTATCAGTTAATTAAAAGCCTCTATGATTCTTGCATAATTATGTTTTTGAAAAACAACAATCTTATTTCATTGATAATATTGTTTGTTAGTCACAGCAATAAAAAGGGACTCAATCTATATGAACAAAGAATTTAGTGACAGGTCTTTATTGTTTGTATCGATCACACCTTTAAGTGTTTATCTATTGACCGATATCGGCAAACATTATACGCTGGAAATGGGTAAACATTGCATTAAATTATGACAAAGGCAAGCTCTTTTGATGATTTCTTATCGCCATATTATTAAAAATTTCTATGTGGGGGTAATAATGAAATCAAAGTTGCCATCTTGGGGTCATATTGTTATAATACTTGCAAATCAAAACAAATAATTCTTCTAAACGTTCTATAGATTAACTGATTGTAAAAACATTCAGAGATAAATGACTTTGAGCTTAATTGGTTAACGTAATGACAATAAAGGTAGACAAGAAAACCAGGATGCTTATTTAAAGTCTCATATCAGTCGTCAAAGAAAACAAAAGGAAAGAAAGAACGTACAAAAAAGGCAACGAACAAGCAAATAACAAGGGAATATGTATGCAAATGGAAAATTTTCCCACTATATACAAATAAGCATTAATAACAAAAGCAAAACCTACAAGTCGCATTTCCGTACCATCACAAAGAGGGACGGGACATTAAGTTGAGGGGCGCCACATAACATTTCATATCGGTTTTATACACACATATACGTATACTCTGCCCTTAATAAGCAATGCGGTTTGGTAGCAAGAGAACTCCTCGGCCCAGACTGTCAATAGAAACATGATAGTCGTCGTCTTGAACAATAGAATGGCAAAAAGTATTACTAGACACCAGCCAGTTAAATGTAAATAAATATGATTAATCTTCAAGTGTAGGTTAATGCTCCCCGGGTACAAAAATAGAACGTAAATATGCGATTAGTCGTACGAAAAATAGTATTATCTATGCGCGGTCAGCATAGGCGATACATTCTAGTTTGTTTACGACAAGAAGCCTATCACAGACCATAAAACAAAAAAAAACTCAAGGTAAACGACACATGGCATGTAACAATTCAAAGCTATCAATTGCATAAAATTCTTGTACATTTCTATATTAATGCAACGGCTTGTTAGTTAATACAATCTATCCCTTTACTACATTTTCAATTTTTGTTTACCACAAAGCTTTTACATTGTTTGTGTGGATATTTTGATTACAAAAACATTTGAAAAGTTCTAGATAATTACGATGGTTGTATACTGTGTATATATCGAGGTCTATATTCTAAGATTTCAATTGTCTTAAAAATGGTATCCCTAATTAAACGAACACGGACTTAATAAATCGAAGTAATTTCAAAACTTTTTGTTAAACCAATTCGCTAAAAAAACAAGTATTTACCACATTCACACATTAAATACTAAAAACTATCGAAATAACCAAATTATAGATTATATGCCATAGCTTTAATGATAACTTTAAGCTGATTAGGCAGAAGGAATGGAATCATATTGAATTAAGAAAACACAGAAAGCAATTGTTTTGGAGTTCTCAGAGATATGGGATCAAGTGTGTTTACATTATTTTTTTATTGTATTGTCGAGACTTAATTGAGAATAATAATCATATTACTTTCATTCAAATTGCCGAGTTGACGACGTATGTATATTTACTTTCGGTTTCATGATTATTGTTATTCTTGTTCCCGACCAGAGGCGACAGTGACGATGACGGTGACGTATACGTAATATTTATATCAAACAGGAATAGACCATATAAATATGTGTATATCAAGTTATAGCTTCCACGTCTACGATTTTTTGTATCTCTTTGTTTTCGTTTTGATGTGTATTTGTTTTTAATCAGTTCGCAACAGGAGTTCTTTCCTTATTCACCACCACGAGTGTGGTGAGTTTGTAACACGTGCTGCTGATGTTAATTTTTTTTTTTTGTATTTTGACGCGCCGATTACACCTGTTTCTATAATTATTTCAGCCGACGTGTTTCACGTTTATATGTCTATAGATATTTTTCACAATTAGCAGCTGACGCCCAGTTCCGAAGGGGCAACACGTCAACTCGTACTAAAGTGGTGTTAGATCATTGCACTAGGCAGTAGGTCGACACGAACACCTGGTGGAAGCATCTAACGGAAGCCACATTTACCGAAGAGCGAATCTTGTTCGCTTTAAACAACAATCGAAACAAGACGAAGAGTCTTTTTCAAATGCTTCCTAATTGCCTCATTTGCATATCCATCGATAATTATGTTAGCTTCATTTCCATTTCTCTCTCTTATTATATGTTTACTTAACTATGGGCCCCAATTTGGATATGTTTTCTGTAGTGTAAAAAATATAATATTAAATTCTTTAATCGCTATATTAAACTTTGCAGGGTTTGTAATTTCACTTTAACAAAACTACTTTCCAATTTAAAGCCTAATTACAACCAATTCGAGGAAAATAAAGCAGCTGCCCCAACAGCTGATTTAAACAAAATCAATTCGAGTCAGTTTACTATAACGAATTTGACAATAGAGTATATACATATATTGAGAATTACATATTACTCTGATTTAATTTCTGGATTTCTTGCAATTGAAAGCAGAAGAAATAAAAAAGTAAACACTGTGACAAAAGAAAATTAGCCACACCTTGTTTGCTGCAGTGTGCTTTTCTTTGTATCGGTTTTTTCTCTATTTCGATTTTTGTTTGTTTTTGTTTATTATACTAACTTTGTATTTTTGTGTGATGTCAAATTTGTGTACTCCATAGATTTCTGTATAGTGTGATGTTTTCGCTGTTGACCTTGACATTTATTTTTAACTGTCAGAGTCTTCTCTAACAATTCTCTCACATCAGCAAAAAAAAAAAAAAAAAAAAATGAACGAGAAAATCCAATTGTAGAACCAAAAACGACGAAGGCTGAATTAGATAGATACAAATACACACAGAGAGAGAGAGAAAAAGAGAGCCCGATACAAGACAGAAATAAATAAAAACGACAACAAATATAATTTGTTTATGTTGTTGCTGCTGTTGTTGTCGGCGTTTGATTGCATAATAAACAAAAAAAAAAAGTAAAAATCAACAGTTCGTTTCTGCTTTTCCTGTGCTTCTACTTTTCGATGGCATTTTTGTTTTTTGCTTTTGTTTTGACAAAATGCTTCTTTAGATCTCATATTATGCAATTTTATAGTATCTACAATATAAATCCCGAACTCGCACGACTTTTAAAGGTTCAAACAGGTTTATCAGTTAGCACAGATGTCCTTAAATGATGACTATTGCGTTTGTTATGGCCTACCCTTTGGCATTCTGCGTGACTAATGTCATCATCTAACAGAGTGTGAAAAGTTAAGGGTGAACTCACCTTCCAAGCATTCACTTTTGGTGGTGGAGCTGCTACAAATTTTTTAGTTTGTTGTCCTGCGGCTCCCGTCGTTGCACCTGCAGCTCCTGGAGCTGTTGCAGCAGCAGTCTGAGAGTCGCCATCGGCAGATTTACCCTCGTTACCACTGCTAGTTGCTTCCAAACTAGCACTGGGTGAGGTATCCGCTTTACGTTCTTTTTTTGAGGACTTGCCTCCTCCTCCGCCACCGCCATTGCCATTGCCATTGCCACCAGCACCAATAGCACCAGCTGCGCCGCCACCCGCTTTGCGTGGGCTACCTCCCCGAGGCGCACGAGAACGTCCTTCCTGACCAGAACGTCTGCCGCCCCCTCCACCACCCATTGATTTCTGACCAGGGCCACTACCTGGTTGCTGTTGCTCACGAGTTGCGGGTTTATCTTTACGTGCTTTTTTACGGTCACGTCGATGATGAGAAATTACCGGAACGAAATCATTATTATCATCCAGTTCAGAGGAATTTTCAGCAGTGTTGTCACCACCGGAGGCGGCGGAGCGTTTCTCGCCGGCCAGCGTTTGATTAACAATTGTTGCAACATCACCAGCAGCTGCAGCCTCAGCAGCAGCGGTTTCCTCACTCCATGACTTAAGGCTCTTCAAATTCGGTTGATTCTCCTTATTGTCCACAGCTGCGGAAGCGGAGGCATCAGCTACCCGTGGCTTTTTGGTGTCCAGATTCTGAACAACGTTGGCATATGACGTGGTGGAAGCGTTGCTGCTGGCTGATGGGCCAGCAGTGGTAGTAGTTTCCTCCTTGCTGGACATGGCGTCAACGAGTCTAGACTCCAGAGTAGGCTTCTGCACTAAGCACTACTCCAGATTGTTGCTGTTTCTCTAAGGCGGCTCCCTAAAGCACGCGACTATGTTTTGAGTTGGATTTTCTGAAATAAAAAAAATTGAGTGAATTAGTTAATTCATTAGTTAAATGCTGCCACCGCCTCCCATTCACCAACTACGCACATGCACTTTGACCTTTAAAAAGGGAGGAGGAGGACACACACACAAGTTTTACTGCCTTTGCGGCTTGACTAACAATTTATAAACTGGCCATTTCATTAGAATTCGATGTTAATTCAAGCATAGCCAATTTCACGCTAATACCGGCGACAGTTATGACACCAAATCAACAAATTGCCAAGAGTGAAGCACAACAAATTTGAAAGTAATTGTGGATTTATTTAAATATTATGCAGCAATATTCCACCAGCAGCAGTCTCAGTGCGAAGTGAGGTTAAACCAAAATGCCAGCCCTGCCCTGCTCCCCCTGCTCCATCACCCACTCTCTCACACACTTTAGCAGAAGAAGAACACACAACAATGCCGTTAACTTAACATTGCTCGCAAATGATGCTGTTAAATTTAAAGTGGCTCGCAAATGATGGCTCTACATTTAACGGAACCGCAAGGCAAAACATTACATGCACAAGAATGACCAAATAAAAGGGAATTGAAATTTGTTTGTTGTTTAGAGAAATCAATTTTTGTTGTTGCCAATGTTGCTTTTGGTTGTTTGCTTTTGGCCATGTTAAGGATTATGCAACATTAGGGCAGGCACATGCATTTGCTGCAGCCCTGAAGTATAACAGCTGATCGTTGCAGCTTCAAATTTCAGGAAAAGAAATAGGCAAAACTGGACCCCCACCCACCCACATTAACACACACACATACACGCATACGCATACACATGCTGACTTTAAAATATTATCAAAATACACACCAACAAATTGAAAAGTCGAGTTAACAACACAAACGAACGAACGAAGAGGCTAAAAACAAGAATTTGATACACAAAATGTTTTGTCGTTCACTTCTTGTTATGCTGCCTTATTCACGTTTCCACTACGCACTATTCTTCGGATGTTGTTGTGGTTTGTATTTCGTATTTGCCTTTGACGGTCTGGCGTACTCGTCCCGCACACACCACACTAGCACTGACTCTCTCGCTCTCGCTCACTCGCGCACTGCTGGACAGAACGTTTTGGTTACGATTCTTTTTTTTTACGCGAATCGAATGCAATTGATATGGTCACAAATTGCAATATTATTTCAATTGTTCGTTATTGCCGTGCAGTCGGTGGAAGGCTTGTTCTATGTTTTCACAGCACTCTGCAGCATTATATCGCCCGAAAACGAAAATATAATGGTTAGCCAGACATGTGGTTTTTACGCCGCGGTCGAAAAGAAAAGACCGTTTTAGTGTTGTATAGCTTACTGCAAATGTTGATTGTTATCTAACACTTAAACTAAACCCAACGTCCAAAAATCACGTTGGAACTGGATCAAAGATTACCCAGTGAACATTCATTCAGAGACAGAAAAAGAGGGAGCATATTATCCAGAGGTTCATTTTTACGAATCGATCTGGATCATATCCGGCAATATATATCCAGGAATCTTTCACCAGAAATCATGGAGAAGTAAACATAAATTAATTCCTCAATTGATTTAAAAAATGGTAGGGTCGCACATTAAAGAAATTAAAAAAAATACTGGTATTTTTTTCGATCACATGACTGTTATCGATTTACTGCGAGCCAAAATTGAATTGGACATATTTAAAGCATTATGCTGCTGTTTAATTCAATAAGAATTGAAATTTATTAATTTTAATTTGTAAGTAGGGTATATTATTTATATTAAAATAATATAATTATTAACTTTATATGCAATTCAAAATCTCTGTTTGATAACCACAAGAATATATATTAAAGAAATCCACATTCTGCTTGAGGCCAAGATAAAAAACGTTTTCAGCCAAATCTTTACCAAACTCACAAAAGTTTTGGGCGTAGAGTGTAAAAAAGATTCGCTTATTGCTCAAATGATAATCCTTAAGTATTTCATTCTCATGATCGTAGATTTCGCGATTTTCTGTCGTTGACACTATCCAATCGCTGTAGTCCTGCCAAGCGAATCTAAAGCTCTTCAAATAGATTACTGCCAACATCCTGGCCTCGTCCAATACATGCACAAACTGTGGTAATTTCAGGCATTCGATTTCCTCCCGGAACCGTGTGAAATCCCGATGTCTCTCCGTGCTATTGAAGAGCGTCATATACAGATGAACCGTGAAAGTGGGATAGTAGTAGGACATTGGTTTGTGCCGACTCTGGTATAAATAAAGGCTCCAATCTAGCATTGTTCTTTGCACACCCAATTCATAAGTGGAATTTCGTTTGCGATGCAGCTCCAGATTACGTACATTGTGCTCATAGCTCTCTCTATAAATACGTAAAGCTCCGTATTCGCGATTTAAATCTGCAACATGAAAATAAATACGCGGTGTCTTAAACTTTTCCCTATAGGTTGACAATTTGCTGATCAGAGGATGCGAATGTTCTCCAAAGTTGATCCTAGTCCGATTCACAAATCGCTCCACGACATTCCCGAACTCCTCAAGTTCATGGTTGCTGCCCTCCACCAGATTCAGGGTTATAATGTATCCAAACAAAGGCTTAAAGTATTCGAATGTCTCGCGATAGCAGTCTTCTAGAGCTCGGTGCTCATTACAAGAGATGAAAAAATCCATCAGCTTCTGCTTGGCCTCAAATTTCTCTGGATCATTTTGGAGCTCGGTGAGCAATTGGATGAGCTCACTTATCGGAGGCATATGACCTAGAAAGATTTGAATTTTGAAACTAGAACTGGGGCAGATCATGTGGTTAGGTGATAGGTTTTACATACCCATGACAGAGAACAGTGGACGATTCTCACTGCAAACATAATCAAAATAGCTGTCGCAAGCATACTTTTGCGAATTGATGGAATTATTTAACCGTATGGCCATCTCCTGGAGTTCCTTGATCCGCAATTCAGACAGATGACGTACATAGGCCACTTGTGCCTGTCCTGTGCCCAGGCAGACACATAGAAACAAGGCCACCAAAGCTCTCAACATTATGATTTCTGTTTTGTTGCGTCGTGCCACAATCGCGATTGTCCAAATACTGAGAGCCAAGATTTCTGACTGACCTCAGGCATATCAAAGTATATATATTTCTACTTATGAATTGTACATATTTATGTATACGAACGTCAGTTCCGTTCTTGCCATTGCTCGGAAAGCTCGGATTCTGTCCATGCATCGATAAGAAGATGTCAAGTCGTATCAGTTAAATGCTCTCCCACTGGTTTTAATATGCTCTTTATTAATTCATTTGAATCGTATTTAAGCAGCAGCTCAATTTAGTACACAGCATTAAATTTAAATCTTTTTTAAGCATTATTAAACGAAAAATATTTAAAATTCCATAGCCTTACAGTTTGATAGAAATGGAATAAATATCTGTAAGCTGAGCTTCTTTAAACTAATTTAGGCAATTTCTAATACAGTATAAATTCTCTATAGTGATCTCAACACAAAAAAAAAATTTATAGTAAAATATCCAGCAAATTTATGAAATTATAAATCGTTTAAGAGGAGAACTCTATATGTAAATAGTATTATTCACTGTATTAAATTTGGACTTTATTGGAAAATAATCTTAAGTAAATATTTAAGAAATAAAAAGAGTCTTTTAATTTGCCTTTTGCCAATTCTTATTTAAAAAGCTGTTGAGTTAAAAAACACTCTTAACATTAATTATATTTTCCTTTATTCAATAGATTGAATCAGTGTTATAAAAGATAAGGCAGTCCGACAAATCTGTAAGAATAATATGGTAAAAATTACAGAATTAACTAAAATTAAAGAAAGTTAACTCTACCGATAGAAAATTGGCTAAAGAAGCCTCATAAAACCCGGCCTTGATGAGCATTTCCCGTTGGGACCGAAACATAATGAAGGCCAAGAAGCGTCGCTGCTTCGGATTGGCCAAATGCCATTTGGAGATCTGAACAGCTACACCAACTTGAAGACTCTGCAAGGGAATTAATTTATTAAATTGGCTTTATTGACCAAACTAAACCTACTTCAACTTTTATGATCTCTCCGCCGTAGCAATAGATGAACAACTGCAGCATTATGGAACCAAAGAATGAAAAGTACACCAAAAGGGACATAATCGAGCTCATATGCTGAAAATTCCATAAGGAAACTTAAACCATTTAAAGGCATTAAAGAGTTGAGGAACATACAGTTACGATCTGATAGATTATAACACCAACTTGCAATGATGTTATAAGAAACTGGGCAAATACAATGGGCATATACATGCAACGAAGTATTGTCGATAAGGTAAAAAGATGAACATGATAGTCCACCGCTGAGATTAACTCCGATTGAACTTGTTCCTCAGATTTCATAAAGTCCACATTGCGTATGTCCTGCTGCAGAGCCTGAAAGTGGGCACGCAGATTAATGGCAAAGGATATGAACAAACCATCCACAGCCGATGCATAAGCCACTACGACAATGGTAACAAATACAGTATAGACAAAGCCAATTTCATAGCCAGGACTGTCGACATCATTAAAGGGAAATCTATAAATGAAATGGATTTGATTTTGACTTTAATTTTAGTTTATTAAGCATAATCACTTACTTCATATTCATGGGCAACTCCCGTATATATATAGTACCACGCATTCTGCTTATTATAATCTTAACAATGGGACCCAAAAAGAAATACAATCCCGTAAATGCACATGAAATGCAATAAGCCTTGCCCAAGCGAGCGGACAATTTGTTGGCTTCCGTCACATAGCCATCTTGTTTTCCCAATTTCTGAACAGCTATCAAAAGGCAGATTGGAAACAAATTAACTTATAGCTGATTCCAATTTATAGATATATACAAATAATTTACATTGTTGATGCATAAGCCTGAAGGTCTGCATCATTTGCCAAAAGTCTTGTTTGTAGACCAGAAATGTTATTATTTTAATGGCCGTCAAGAGATTGGTAAAAACAACACTCAAAGTGGCCGTAATTAGTTCCATATCATCGTTATGATATATTATATACCTTATCATTGGATACTCTGCGGATATTACAAAGAGCAATGAGATTATGTGACTGAAGCTGAAAACACCTTTGCCGGAACGAGTGTCTTTCCCGGTATTGGGGCTATGACCCATCACTCTAAGACAGATTTCCTGCAGCAAAAATAGACGGCCCATGACTGATGTGACTCTTGACAGGCCACACACACTTAATAATGGCGCCTTATATACACTTTTAGACGGTCATTTGTTAATTGTTAGCTTGAGTGGTAAATTATATATTCAATTTTTCAAGCCCTAGGTAGGCCCTTATAATAACTATGATTGTCACTATTTATTAACGAAATGTTGTCACAATAAATTTTGTGATAGCAAAGGGTTTAATTACCAGGCAAGAAAAGACGAATATTTTTTGGGTATTTGGCCCATACTAAACAACCAAGTTAAGTTCTAGTTACCCATTCATTTATAGTAATTCCTTGGCAGGTTATTTTTCCAGTTAACATTTCATTGACATGACCAAAAGCAAAACGGTCTAAATATTAATGCCAACAAAAATTAAGTCGTATAAAAATTAAATTGAGCTACATTTAACATTAAGGCCCATAAGTAGGGATATACATAATATTTGATTGTGACCGTTATTCTCCCGGGTGAAACAATATTAAAACTTAATTTCTTTAAAGATAATGAAAAGGAATCTCAATTCACGAAGCATTTATTGCGATTTCAATGAATAATTAAAAAGATCCTTTCACATGTGGACTTCAAACAAATTTCTCTTGCTGTAATTTTTATTCTATTGTCAAAATGAAGTCGATATTCAAAGACTTTTGACAACTGTTATTTAATGTTATTGTTTTTGGAAATTTTCTTTAATTAATACTAATAGAAAAAACTTCATTGGACTAAGACATCTTATTTGCTTTTTGGCTAATCTATTTAACAATTTGTTTTAGGGTGATTTAATTGTTTGATTCAAATTACAAAATAAAATACGAAAATTTCAATTGTGTTTTATCTACCTATTTTCTTTTGTTGTTGTTGGTGTTGTTGTCAGTGCCTTCCCGCAGACATTCACCGGAATTCCAGTAGAGTCCATTCCATCATCTATCCATGACCTCAAAGACGATAATGACTTAATGAATTTCGCACAGATGGATACGAAGAGGTAAAGCTAAAGGTAAAGGTAATCTATGGTCAAGACGCGCTTGTCATTTTGTTGGTTGGGGCAAGCAAACGAAAAGATGATATTAATTTTAATTGAAGAAAGCAATTATGTGGTTTTGTTGTTGTTGTTGTGGTTGCCTTGCCAGTGATTAGATGGCATTGTGAATTGCGAAATACAACGCAACGAAATGAAAGCAAAAAGAGCGAGAAATAAATTTAACAACAATTTGAATTTTATTAACAACATGGAATTTAGTTTTAGGGCCTCCATTCTCAGCTCAACTATTTAGAAATTGGGTGGCAGGTATGCATTGCCAGTATGCGCCGATCCGGTGGCAACAACATGGCCAGCACCAGTGCTGCCCACAAGGCCAGAGGACTCCACACCATGGCCGGACTCTCCGCCGCCGAGAGCACCAATCACAGAGGTGACGGGAGCAACACCCTCATCGGTCAGCTGGCTGCTGCCTCCCAAGGCATCGTATTGGGCCTGGATCTGTTGCTGGGCATGGGCAGCCTCTTCGTTGGTCTTGTACTTGATGAAGAAGACCTCCGGTTTGCTGGTGGAGCTGGCCTGTTCGACAACCTCAGCCTGGACATCGCTTTCGCCCTTCTTTGACAGAACATAGATGACAGTCTTGTCCTCATTGACAGCTGGGCTGATCTTCAGGGTCTTCTTGTTGTTGCGCTGTGGCGACTTGATGAAGACCACATTGTAATTACGCTTGGGCACACCGACGGTAATGTGACGCTCCTTATAATCCTCCTCGGTATCTTCGGGAGCGGAATGGATGTAGAAGCGTTTCGAGACAATAGCCTGCTGCTGCTGCTGCTGTTGCACGACATGTTGTTGCTGCTGCTGCTGTTGATGATGATGTTGAATCTGGGCAGAGGGCTGCTGGAAGAAGGTCTGCTGATGATGAGCCTGCTGTGCTGATGCCACTTGTGAGCCACCCTGGAAGAAACTGCTGCCTCCATTACCGCCGGCTGTGGTAAGACCACCGAATCCCGATGGACCAGGATTGTAGTTGTAACCCTGAGGAGCTGCCAGGGCAACGGCGCTAAGGCACAATACCTAAGGGAGCGAAAAAAAGTTGCTTAATTAGTTAGTTCCTTCCTTTTTTGTTGGCGTTTTCTGCACACGTACAATGAATCCACGCATTTCTAGGCTTGGTTGAGCTGATTGGTTTTTGGTTTTTGGTTACTAGGAAATGATTTCCTTGACTGTTCGCTGTGAACTGTTTGACTCTTGTGCCGCTCACGTGTCTTTTATATACAGTACAGAGCGACAGCGACGCCGACACCAATGAGTATATCAAAATACTCGACCATCTTAATAGGTGAAGTTCAACAATGATCCAAGACGCAGATGAAGAGACGATGCCAAAAATGAAAAAAGCCAAAAAAAAAAAAAAAAAATGCGCACACACAGTTTCAATATTTTTGTTGCATGTTCATTGTTTTTCCCTTAGTTTGCTTTTGTGCCATCTTCTTCTATTTTGGCTCTTCAAAATCTCTCATTAAATGACGCGACTGGCTTGTAGTTGCTGGAAATACATGGCCAATTAGCGTGGTTCCCCCCGAATTTCAAAGCTTTAGAGTCTTTGTTGCTGCTGCTGCTTAATTGCCAGCCCCGATGTGGCTCTTTCTGTTGCTCTGGTCATTATTTGTTGCTAGCCAGGGCTTTTGGTTTGGTTGGTCTGGAATTGGCCTATGGCAATGGCTACGCCGCGCAATTCGATTAGATATTATTAAAAGTGAAATTACATAAACATTTAATCAATTTCAGTTCATTTCGCATTTCTAGGAATGATGAGTCTTATATTCGATCTAGTTAGTCTTTAGCCATTATCGGCCTACACGGGCCAATGTCGTCGTGGCCAAGTTCAACCGCGATGGATAACTCTTCATTCATGCAGACTGTCAGGCTTAATTAATGACCCGTCGAGTTCCCAATTTGCATGTGTTGTTCGAACTGATAGTTTCTTCGTCTTCCTCACTATATTTCATTTTTTTTGTTGTTTTTTTTTTCTTTTTCTACTGCACTCTAGCTCATTTATCATGTTCAACGGTTTCCCAAAAAAAAAAAAACTTTCTGAGATAAATACACATTTAATTATTTCTTCAAAATGCAATGCCCACAGAGCAATTTGCGGTATTGGTAATGAGTCGTTTACATGAATGATTTGGGATCGCATCTCATTGGTTTGAATCTGCTGCCTAATGAACATGACATGTACACACTTTTCATTTAAGCCAGATGAAGGTTGGTTACACTGGCCCAAATAGCCGGGATAGCCATTATATATATATTTTTAAGATTTGTGTTATAAGTCAATGAAGTTCATGGCTTTTACTCCTTAGCTATTACTCCTTATTAACGAGACAAATATTTTTATTATTTATATTTTCATTCAATATTAGCAACTCCTAAACAGTCCCCCTAGATAGTCACTGAATTAAAAGTAAAATCTAAGCAGGTCCATATTTAATAAATATTTTTTTGTCTGCATCCAATCCTGCATCTAATTTAAACTATTGTGTTTAATGTTGATATTCTAGAGCACAAAAAAATTACTTTTTGAAAATTTTCTTATTTGGCTTTTCGCATCCATTTAAAGTATGTATTCATAAAACTTTTGCTACTTCAACTCGTACAACTACTGAAAATGCCTTTATGGATATCGAGGAGTTAAGAATATTTAACAATCCAAAAGAACAATATCCTTTTAGAAAATATTTAACATGTCATAAAATTTTGCCCCATATTGCCATACTACATGGCGTATGAGTGATTTTTTACTCATAACATTTGATTAAAGTTCTTTTGAGAGGGTCTTAAAGCCCACTAAAGACAAATAAAGCAAAAATATGTATTGTTTGTACCATTTTAACGTTTAACTGTGTCTCTTATTGGTAAATATAAAAAACTAACATCAAATTTATTATCATCGGAAGCAAAAATGATTGTGATAAGGAATACTTTATGATAGTCATATGTGAAACATATCACCTCATGGGGGACTTCTGTTACCTTCAATGTGAGAGCCTGTATTCAAATCAGACCTTAAGTTTTTCCTTCTATGTTTCTGCTGGTATGCAACCTTTGGACTTTGACCCACTAATATAAAGCCATTATAGTTATATTTAAAATAGCCACATTTTCAATAAATGAAGCCTGTCCAAAGAAACTTTCAATATCAAAATCACTCGAATTGTTTTGTGAGAATTTGGCATATATTTGTATATTTTAATTTAGCATATATTTGTTTATTTCTTTCCATAAAAGTTAAAAAGCAAATCTTCTCTAAACGTAAATATAACTATTTAAATTATAACTATATTAAAAAGTGTATGTAGTTTAACAAGGGCTAACATTTGAAACTAAGCTTTTGGGATCTATTAAAAGCTTAATTTATCCAATACCTGAACCAAAGACTTTTAGCTCTCTAAGCTCGAACCAAGACTTAAAGCTTTATCTAGGCTTGAAATATAAACTACTCAATTGAATCGATCACTAATGAACCTTCCAAATTATTATAGCTTCAATTTTATGGTTTATAGTTTTACTTTTTTTGATTAATAATAGATAATAGATTCAACATTTTATGATCCTTATATGGCACATACAGTTGGATTAACAAAGACTATGCGAAATCAGGGTTATATTAATTTAAAGTTTGGATTATATATTTAGTAATTTGGTTTTGAAATTTATACAGACTATTTTAGAGTTTCAACAACAAAGTTATTGATGATCTTTTGTTGAAAAGAGTTTTGCATAACTTAGAAAAAATGAAAATCATGTGCGAATATATTTTTAATCAACAGAAATATCAGCCCAATCGAAGATGGGCGTTACTTTTTTAGTTTTGTTTATGTTGAGAAATAAAATAAATTTATAAAAAAATATATTGTTTAATAAATTGTTTAATGATCCACTCGGCTGGATGGCCCCATCATGGCACAGTTTGCCAAACATTTTCGCATTTTTCTTTATTATGGATGCCATGTCGATTTCTTGATAATATTTTAATTATTTAATTTGTCTTTTATACGAATGTTTTGCAGCATCCCTTGATGGTGTCAGTAATTGTTTAATATTAGCGCCATAAGCCTTGACCATGTTAATTTCCCACACACGCAAACGCGTTGAAAGAGAAATTCCATGGGGGCATTTGATATGTGAAAATCGGTGATATGAACAATATACTCGACTTTTGTCGGCCCATTTACCCCAAACACACACACATCAGATTTATGCAATCAAAAAATTCGCTAATACAATGTTAATGGCATTGCATAATGCTAAAGACAATGTAAAAATGTTTATTTATTGGTTTACAATCAAAAAGAACAGGCATTGAATCCACTTTAAATGCTGTCGATTGGTATACGCCCCCATCACACCCCCTCAAATAGCAGACAAAATCATCTTTACATAAAAAAATCTTATATAATCAGACTAAACATGAATTGTAATATCTGAAAATAGCCAAGAGATAATAAAAACCAAAACAAAACAAAACAAAAACAAAACTGTGGAAAAAGTGGCAAAAGCGCACGCCACAAAGTCATTTGAGAGTTAGGCTTAAGACCTTTTCAGTGTTAAAGTTACAGAGATCTCCCCCATACAATTTGTGATTTGATTAATCTGCAGTCGTACATCAAAACATCATCATCATTCATCTTTCCCCAGCCAAACATCTGACCCAAATCTTTGATGCTGATGGGCATTGATTGAAGTTTGACTGGCCAAAAAATTACGCTAATTGTTCGATTTTGAAAATCAAAGATATCATGTTCATATGTATGATAATCAAAAAATTGCCATAAGCACATAAATACACATGCCTACCTAATACCTATCTATATGTATATTATGCAATGGGGTCCCAATTAAATTTGCCAGTCTAGCAAATTGAACTGAAATCTATACAATAACTGGGTCATCAAGAAATTAAAGTAATTCATCAAGACCAAAACTGTGCAATTTAACGCCATTGCTAATGGGATTATTGTGCGATTTTCGTCCCCAATTTTTACCCCCTTCTTTCAGTTTAATTATTGATAAATGCAAATCTCAAATCACCCTGTCAATTATGATGGACAGAAGAATTGATGTCCCGCACAATAAAGCGCCAGCGTCAATATTATGTATGGCTTATATGGATTATACATATGACTTCCGGCGAATTGTCTCTTTCTATCTCTCCATCTATCTATCCATCTACATATCTCTCCTACAAAGAAGAGATGACGCCGGCCTGAAGTTGAAGTTGAAGAGTGTGAGCCATCGCTGTCTCAAGGTTGCTTGGAAAAAGCAAGTTTTTTTTCAGTTGACCATCGCTCAGCATCAACTGGTGTGTGACTTTAGTGCGTTTTTGTGGTTTTAGTTTCAGTTTCACTTGAACTTTTCGCCTCATCACCACGAAATCAACTCAAAATTTCTGTCGTGAGCGACATTTTCAATACGAGAAACATATAAGCCTAGACGGGCAGTGATTAGCATTTAGTTGGATTGTGATTGCCAAGCGCCCAGGTGGTAGCTACCTGTACCTAAGACTTACTTCATTTATCCCCACGAAAAAATAAAAGCGGAAATGCGCATCTTTATTGTAAGGAAAACCCAAAATGTGTGATGGCCAAGTCCATTGTGTAATACTTGTATGTCTTTGCTTAGGTATCTTGCCTGCTAGGCCTGGCTGTGGCAGCACCACAAGGATATAACTACAACCAGGCCCAGCAGCAGCAGCAGCAGCAACAACAATCGCAGTTCGGTCAATTGCAATTGCCAGCAATTCCTCAATTTGCTACTCTTGCAGAGCAATCGATTGTGCAGCAGGCATTGCAGGCACCCAAAGTGCAACAGGTCTTGAATATTGGTTCCACCTATAATGCCCAACCACAGCAGCAGATCCAGAATCCCATCTATCAGCAACAGCAACAGCAAGTGAATGGCAACTTTGCCTACAATTTGCCACAGCAGCAGCAGCAACAACAACAACAACTCGTCTCCAAGGACATCTATGTGCATGTGCCGCCTGTAGATGATGCAGAAGAACGTTATCCACAACCACCACTGCCAATCGCACCACCACGCAAACACTATCGCATTGTGTTCATCAAGGCGCCCACACCAAGTGTGAGTAAGGCGGCGCTGCGTGTTAAGCAGGCTCCCGTGGAGGAGAAGACCATCATTTATGTGCTGACCAAGAAGCCAGATCCCTTGGAATTGCAGGCTGCCATCGAGGAGGCAGCACCCAAGCCGCCAAGCAAACCAGAGGTCTTCTTCATTAAATACAAGACACAGGAAGAAGCGGCTCATGCCCAACGCACCATTCAAGGTAGGCGGCACATCAGCACCCACACTCGGCTGAATCACTCATGAATATACATACATAGATCGAAGTTCATTATGGAACTTTTTATTACGTTGATTTTGCATACCTATGGCTTAGACCTTGTCAGAGCGGATTTGTCAACGCTTCTATTAGATCTTGGCCGTTATTTAAAGGTCAACGCATAACTCATTGGTTTATTTCTTTTCTTTTCTTTTGTGTTATTTCTTCTATTGTCTTGCCCATCTTTAGCTCAATACGATCAACTTGGCGGCACTTCACAGGTCTCTGATGAAGGGATTGCACCAGTTACTTCAGTGATCGGAGTCTTGGATAATCAACGTGCCGGTGTGGGTGGAGCCAATATTGCAAATCCTGGACAAGGATTGCAAGGATTGGTGCCCAGCAAATATTTGCCAGCCAATTATCGTTCTTAGACAAAACTAAATTGAGAACGTGTGAACTGAGAGTGAAAGTGTTTATTTATGTAAATAGTTTAATAAAAACAAGTTATTGTTATTGTTATTGTACATATGTATGTGTTTCACAATTTTCCCCTTCAAACGATAAGTAAACCATCATCATATAGACCAAAATTTATGGCCTATAAAAGGCCTCTCAACAAAAAATTTGTCAAAAGCTTCAATAAAAATAAAAAATATTGATATCTTTGCATTGGCATATCTATTATCTCGATGACCACGAAATGCGCTTGAAAACCGGTCCCAGCGATTAGCATACGATTTGTCTTACATAACACAGTGATTAAACCGAAACTCGAATGGCATCTTGATAATTAATGCTGCTACTAAGTGATGTTGTAAAGTTTTGACAGATCCATACAACTAAATGTTATATAAATGCAGTCAATGGTTTATAAAGAAAGGTGCAAAATGTTTTTGAGAAATAGAAATACAAATACAAAGAAAGAAAAAACTTGCCATAAGTAAACGAAAAACAAAAAACATTTTGTCTGCTTAGCACATGGACAAAAATAATTTGATTATCTGTAACTTTTCTTGGTATACAGAAGTTAATTAATTTTCACTGTGGATATCTGTTAATAGGCCTAAAATAGGCCCAAAAAGTTAAAAGTTAATAAATTAACTTTGGTACTTCTCCCTCGTTTTTTGTTTTTGCCAGTTGATTTCATAAATGTCCAAGATGGAATTCCTTACTTTGCTTAGATTTATTTAAATTAATCATGGTTTAATGAAATATTTTAAACTGATTTTCTTTCGTAAAATTCCTTAAAAAGAAATACATTGGAAATTGTATAACAAAATGCTTTATTATTGATTACCACATTGAAAATAAATTATAATTAACTATGATGGAAAGATTAGTGAGAAGAGAATGAAAAATAATTGGCTACTAACTCGTTTACAATGTCCTGGCTGGCACATATTTCTTGGATGGCACACTGACACCAAGATTCAAGCCCGACACGGATGACGAGGAGCTCTGGACAAATGAGTTATGTTGTTGCTGTTGTTGGTTAAAAACAGGCAATGGCTGAACAATTGTCTGTGTCTGTGGCTGCTGTTGAACAATAGTCTGAATCTGAGGCTGGACATAGCTTTGGGACTGCAGTCCAATGTTGCCGAGATTGAGGGAACCTCCCGAAACAGTGGTAATTGGGGCAACACCCTCATCCGAGATGTGGGTGGCACCACCCAAAGCATCGTATTGGGCCTGGATCTCCTGCTGGGCACGCTGAGCCTCCTCCTGGGTCTTGTACTTGATGAAGTAGACTTCGGGCTTGTGGACCTTGGCCTCGGATTGAGTGA
This sequence comes from Drosophila insularis, assembly GCA_018903935.1. Taxonomy (NCBI): domain Eukaryota; kingdom Metazoa; phylum Arthropoda; class Insecta; order Diptera; family Drosophilidae; genus Drosophila; species Drosophila insularis. The sequence continues at coordinate 8,666,122 of JAEIFP010002295.1, forward strand.
CCTGCAACTGTTGCTGGATCTCAGTGATATCGGGCTTCTTGGAGAGCACATAGATGACGGTCTTCTCCTCATTGGTGGCCTGGGCACGCTTCAGAGCGGCGGCAGTGTGCTTCAGATTCTGAGTTGGCGCCTTGATGAACACAATGCGATAGTTCTTGCGAATGGGAAGATTGTCCAGTGGGGTATCAGCCTGACGGATCTCCTCAGTGTCATCGGGGGCGGAATGAATGTAAATATCCTTGGTAATAATGGCAGGACGCTGGACAAATTGTGTCTGCACCACTTGTTGGGGCTGCACCAATTGTTGAGGTTGTTGCACAAACTGCGGCTGCTGCACAAACTGTGGCTGCTGCACAATCTGCTGGGGCTGGACAACCTGCTGAGCCACAGTATTCACAATTGGCTGAGGCACAGAGATGGGCACGGGCAAAGGAGCTGGAGCAACTACATTGGTCTGGATGGTCTGAATAGGTTGTGCCTGAATGGACTGAGTCTGAATCGGCTGTGCTTGGACACTAATTTGGGCAGGTGCTGTGTATATTCCACTGGATGAGACTGGTGTCTGGGGACGTAGATTACCAATGGGCAGAACTCCTGATGACTGCTGCTGCTGATACTTGTAGCCTTGCGGGGCGGCCGCACAGAGAGCGGCAAGGCACTGCGAATGGAAGATTTTTGTAGCGATTTCGTTGATAATACCGTTTGGAGATAGTCAAACCTACCACTAGAATCACAAATTGTTTCATATTGTTTTTTCTTGTTGCGTTTGAACCCGTTGGAACTACCTTGAGCTACGCTTAAACTCTTCAACTCAACTGATGACCAGTCTGGGTGAGATCAATGTTTTTATAAGACTCCACAATCAAATGGTCGGCCGCATTAGAAATGCCAAACCCAAAAGAAAATTAATAATATTAGGCATTGCAATAAAATTATCAAATCTATTGTCACCTCTCAGCCAAGAAAACGACACAGATATAACCAGACTCGTTAAGACCGTTGGCAAATCACGGAACCATATTCGGAAATTCACCATTAACGATGCATCGTTTAGTCGTTTTTGACCTGGGTCTGTTATCTAACTGGAGCCCACCAACACCACCGCCGTCGATCCAAGTCAATATGACCAATATCGTATTCAAATTTTGTATAATCGTGTAATATTTTCTATTGTCATCGCCGAATCTAAATAAATGCAAAATATTATTTGTTAATACCCCCCTCAACCGACTGGCCGATGGATCGACCGATCGATCGATTGATAAACCGAGTAAGATAGAAAGAAAGTCATTTTTTATGCAGTCATTTGCAGGTGCCATGAAATTCGTGGGAGACGCAGGTGGAATCCAACTGTATTCATTAACAGCAAAAGCTTAAGTCGTCTGGCAATGCTGACTGAATGCTGTGTGCATAAATTAAAATTTAGTTAATTTATTTAATGTACAAAATCACCACCAACCACAAAAGCGAATGAAAGGAAAAATATTTATATACATATATGTAAACAAAACCTGCATGTAAACATTTGTTGTTTGTTGCCAAAGAAAGCATTTTTATGGGTCCATGCTACGCTCCATCCATTGTTAGTTTCAATCCACAGAGTTTCTTTGCACAATCCATTTGTGTTTTATTTTGTTTTGGCCACTTTTCGTAAGCAATTTTTAAAGTAGAAATTCTAATAAAAATATGCAGATTAAACGACTTCAAGCTGCGGCACTTATTTATAATGTTTGCAAGCCCATAAAATTAGAATTTAACAAGTCACAAAATATACTTATATGTAATATTAGAGATATTTGTAAATATATTTTGTAGGACCTGATCACAGGCATTGCCACCTGGAAATATTTTTCTAAAAGCTCGCCATGCTATTTATCTAATCTTATTAATTTATTTGGCGAAGTCTTAAAAATATTTTAATTTTTTTTGTCTCAACAACAGGTGTAATGTTAAGATACATAAACATCCACTTCAATCCTTTTATTGTTAAAAGAAATTATTTATTTTGAATGATAGATTAGGTCGTTAAAATAATTTAGATTTGTGAAAAAACATCAAAGTCAAAAATTCTAAATTCTTTTATCTGTTGCATCGGCAGTTTTCATTTTTAGAATAAGCAATAACATTGTGAAATTAGAGAATCTTCTCTCTATCCAGCCCAAAAAAAATAGAGTTTTTAAGGCTTTCCTGTTATTAATTTATTCATCATAATTTAAGTTGCTATCTGTATTTCACGATCTAGAGCTGTTGCAAATAAAATGTCAGTGCAATTCGAAATAAGCACATATTAATACAAACTAATTAAACACAATAGAAAATCTCAGTACAAGAACGAAAGAGTAAGATATTGTTGTCCTGTGTTATTTATTCTTTTCTAATCAAAATAAAATTTTGAAATATTTCCACACAAAGAGATGTTTCAAAAGCCATTGAAAAGAAAAAAAAATAGAGTTCTAATAGTATTGAATTCTTTTTCGTTTTAGTATTTCCAAATGACTTTCTAACTAGAACATATACAAAAATATCTAAATAATAATTTACCAAAAATCATAAAGTCAAAAAAATAAACAAATTTTTAAAGAATATAAATATTCTGTTGTAGTAATTTTAGTAAACTTTAGCAAGGCTATACATTAATTCAAGTAATTCAAATAGAGCAGTCCTCGGTAGATGAGTGGCCCAGTCAATTAAGGAACTGAACAACGAGGATCGGGCTCGAATCTCAGTTTTCTTCTAAGCCGAAGGCTATAGTCGCCAGTGCTTGTAAAGTATAGTTAGGTTGATGAGTTTATATATGTAAGACTTCAATTCATTATAAATCAAGTCAAGCCGCAGAACTCTTTCTATTGACCTGAACCTTAACTTAACTTTAAGTGAATTCTCCCTTTTTGAAGCTAAAAGCACGCCATAAATTTCTCACAAATTTGTTGCCATGTTGCCCTAGAAAATAGGCAATGAACTATTTTAGTGCATCTTTTAGGGATAAGCTAAATATGCAGCCTCTTATTTGTTAACGCAAAAAAATAATTAGAGACATAATTTTGTAATATTTTATATTTATATATAGTAAACTTATTTATATCTAGGAAATGAAATTAAAACTTTCGGTTAGGCGGTGGCAAATACGCGCTAGTCGATGGTGCATTTAAATCAATATCTCCAACAGAACCAACAGAGGAAACACCCCTCGAGGCAAAGTCCAAAACGGGAGCCGATGAGCCGGCATTATGATTGCTCGACGGTCCTGGCAAAGTGTCATATTGAGCCTGAATAGTGCGCTGAGCATTCTCCGCATCACTCTGAGTGCGATACTTGACAAAGTGCACTTCGGGCTTGTTGTTAGTCTGGAGTTTGATCTGGTTCAAGCGATTGGTGAGCTCTCCAATGTCAGCCTGCTTGTTCAGGACATAGATGGCGGTGCGATCATCGGATGCGGAAGTGGCCAACTGCAGAGCAGCCTTCTCCAGGCCAGTATTCTCGGGTCCCTTAATGAACAGCACACGAAGATTCTTTTTCAATGAGTTGGCAATCTGTTCATTGGCTTGCGAATTATCAAATTCCTGCTCGGGGGCGCTATACGAAAAGAACTCCTTATTGAACTCGTTGGCAATGAGTATGGGCTCCGATAGTTGAGCTGCTCCCCTATCAACGGCCCCGCCACCAATCAGACCACCATGACCATCTCCGGCATTTGAGCCAGGTGTATAATCATATTGACCGCGGGCAATGGCCACCAAGCAGAGCATCTGCAAGGCAAGCAAAAGAAGAAGAAAGGTTACATTCAGTTGCAGGCAGAATTAAAAATAAAAAGACTTGAAACTTACCAGAAAAGCGCGCATATTTGACTTAGATTTGATTTTTCCACACCGAAAGGCTATGTAAGATTTGTATGTGTTAGCTGGAGAGCTGTTGGATTTCTATTGTCTTCCAATTGCAGAGATTCAGTCTATTTATATGTGAGCAGAAGATGGTGGTAGGTGGTTGCATCCCAAATGCATCATGCAAATGCACATTCCATTCCATTTCATTGTCTTGCCGACGAGACGATTTGGAAATTCGATCGATAGCATTTCATCTTTCGACCGTGTTCCAGTTAAAATGTTCGACTGCCTTTTAATTGGATCATATCGTTTACACTTCTTCGTTTAGGCGGAAAATGTGTAAATCTATTCAAATAAGGGAATCGGCGGCGTATATGTATATTTAGTGTGTAATTAAGTCAGAGATTACCCCACCTTAAATACCCTCAAAATGCATTTCGAATTGAATGCCCAAATATCGAAATTTATCAGAAATGCAAGATTACATAATTATTTACATTTATCTGGGATTGCATAAGCCAAAACAACAACCTCAATTTCTGGGATAACCCAATAAATATCAACTAATATAGAAATTTCAAAATTTCATGATTTATTTAAAACAAGTCTGCTTCGACTTAGAGCCTTTAAAGTATTTCAAATAAATAGCGACTTAAGAAATCGAGAAATCTAATAAAATCGCCTTTGAATAATATGTTTACTTATTTTTAGGAATTTTAATGTGTAGATTTTTAGAAGATTATAGTTCATAAAAAAACCAGTTCTAATTCATATTAACCAGAATTGAAATCATATTAACTGCAAACAATTTAACTCTTTTCTCTCTTTTAACTTCTCTGGATTGGGCAGGGAAACCCTCCAAAGATGATTAGTCGAAGACTAATGCACAAATACAAGATGCAAACTGAAATAGAAATTTAAAGAAAGCAAATACAAATTTCGACTTATTGTTAGTATATTCCATTTCAGAGAAAATTAGTTACTCCCTGGATTCCCCTTAATTCGTCCCTGCACAACATACTCTCCTTTATGGAAGGAATGTACCAAAATTAGATTTTGTTACTTTCTTCTGCCATTCCTCAAAAGTCTGCCATTTCTCATTTGCAGGTGAGACCAATAACAACTTTAGTCGTTCTTTCTTTTCAATCTAACCACGATTTAAAGGAAGATCAAGTTAGTGGCTTACGAAGGAAGATTAATATGCTTAATCATCCCTGGTTCTATACCTGTCAAGAAATCAAATGCCATTTGGTTGTCACAAATTTCTGGTTAAATTGGTTAAATCTAAACACCTTGTGTTTCTCCATGTTTTGTTTGTTTATATATCTGTTGATCTGTTGTATGTTTGCTGCTGGACGATTGCCAAATTCATTTCACGCTTTTAATACATCCATTTTCACTGTCATAATTAACAAGAAATATTTGGCTTCTATTTAAATATGATTTATTCTCTTTTTTTTGACAGTTGCTTGCAGCATTTTTCGTGCACAAGTTCTGAAAAGTTATCGGCCTATCTAACGTTTCTATCTATCTAACTATATATGTTTTTTTTTGGCAGTCTTTCACTAATAATAAATATTTTTATCATTCTTCAAATAACATTTAAGATATTAAAAAACTAATCTATTGGTTTTTTAAATGTCACAGCTTATTTCGTGCAGTTTCTTTGGCTGTCTATTTAAAGTATCATTACCTAATGTTATTCCTTAAACGGGTTTAACAATAATGGAAATTTCTATATTGCTGAGAGTTCTTTTTCACTAATTCAACAGCTAAAATAAAGAAAATAATAACAAAAAAAAAGTCACGTGTTTATCCCATCTCCTTCAACTAATATTACATCCATATTGAATATCCCATCAGTTGGATTTGGATTTATATGATATTAAGATCATTGTAAAACTTTCTCGATTACCAAAACTCAAAATATTTTAGGCGATGATATTTGAAATATTTTTAATTAGTTTGTGGAACTTTTCCCATTTTGAATTTTGCAAAGTAATACTTTGACTCTGGACTTTATTTACATTTTAAAATTCCCATTTAAATTCAGTAACTGAACCTGATTTTCCTCCCATTAATTGCCCTTATATTGTTCTACTTTACAGAAATGTGAAACAAGTTCCCCAATAAAGCCAAAAAAATCCAACTTTCAGTTCACCCAAATTCGAATCCAGTTTAATAAAATCACGCGAATTGATGCATAATTAAAGTGATGATTATGATGATGATGATGGTGATGATCGTCTTCATAAAACTGAACCAAACAAGTCAGTATATACATATGTATGTGTTTGTGTACATTAATCGGAAAATCAGACAATCGGAATAAATATCATTTTGTCTATGTAAATATATAGCTTAATTAAATCAAATCAAAAAACGTGTTTATATTTTAAAAGTTGTTCAAGTTCATTGTTGCAAATTATCACAATGATAAGTTTTAGTCCAAAAAACAAAACAATTTTTGCTATAAAAGCGGATACAAAATCGGCCGCGTTGTTTAGTCGTATACGAGACAATCGCCAGAATGAAAACTATATGCGTAAGTCGACCAATATAGAGATCTATCCGACAATTCAAGTGGCTTTAATCAATCTTTATAGTTGCTTTTGTTGTTTGCCATCTTGGCTGTTGTGGCCTTTGCTTCTCCTGTGCCCGCCGGCAATGATCCCATTGTTCAAACCCTCCGCTATAGAAACGATCAGGAATTGGAGGACATACAGCGTGCCATAATTGCTCAATATGAACAAATTGGAGGCACAACACAAATCCATGCTCCCCAACAAGCCAGCATTGCCAATCCCTACAACATAAGAATCAACATTTAAACGAAACAGAAACAAAACAAAAATAAAAGTTGCAGATTATAATTAAATTTTTTTAAGAAAGCGGCGATAAGGTGTTGTTAATCGAGAATATAGCTGGGAATCACTTGGCTTTCGAGAGGGAGAAAGATTCGCCGGATGCTTAGTCTTCTTTAAGCATTCGTCGCGTTCGCAAGACCCTCGAAATGTGTCGCTTAGTGCGGATGATGATGCTGACATTGGCATTGTTATCGTTTATAGTGTGTTGCCACGCCCAACGACCACCGCCGCCTCCTCCTCCACCATTACCAAATCATCTACCACCACCCTTTGAAAAAGATTTTTCAATTAGATTTCCTGTTGAACGAGATATATTATTTCCCGGACCAGATGAGTCAGAAGTGGAGAAAATATGGTATCACATACGTGAATTCCGCTTCAATCAATATGAAAAGCTACCCGAGCCCATGCATAGACATCATAGGCCACCGCCAAGGCCTGGCCAACCGTTTCCACCACCACCAAGTGGTTACAAAAAACCAGGAAATCGTAATGGACGACGTCGTCTTTGCGAGCAGAGTAAGTAAAGTGGATTCCCCTAGCTTTATTCAATGACTCATTCACTCATTCACTTCCTTCATTCCGGTCTGGTCTTTAAGAATACTCTGAATATGTGGAACGCATCTTTCCCAATGACACAGCAGTTGTCGATGATGCCAATGATGCCAACTTCGATGGTCGCATACTCGCCAAACCTGGGCAATACCCGCACATGGTAAACACACAAAAAAAAAAAAAAAAAAAAAAAAAAAATTGTTTGTTTTTTAGGCAGCGGTGGGCTTTGAGACGGATACGCAACAAATTGAATACAAATGTGGCGGCAGTTTGATAAGTGAGAACTTTGTGGTAACTGCCGCCCATTGTACAGCCATTTCAGAGTGAGTTGACATAGAAATTATAATAAAAGACATGCCTTTTTATCTAAGAACTATTTAGTTTGATACCAAAATGGGTGCGCATAGGGGACTTGAATCTAATGATTGATGAGCAAACAGTTGAACCACAAGTTCTTGAAATAGAGGCAATCAACAGACATCCGGATTACAATAACGATTTATACTACAACGATATAGCTCTGCTTAAGCTCAGTCAGAATGTCCAGTAAGAGAATATCTATAAAATTCCTAGAACATATTTCATTTGTTTTCATCATTTTGCAGTCTAACCAAATATGTGCGTCCCATACGCCTTTGGGTCTTCTCGGAGCTGCCAACCACAATTGCCTTTGCCATGGGCTATGGAGCCACAAGTTTTGCCAAGGCAATGACCAATCGTCTAACAAATCTAAATCTAACTATTGTACCCAACGATGAATGCAATCGAGAGTTACCAGCTCTTTCAGAGACACCAGACGGTGTATTGGCTAGTCAGATATGTGGTCAAGATTATATACTAAATCGTGATACGTGTCAGGGCGATTCGGGGGGTCCATTGCAATTGAATTTGCCGGGTCGACGTCGTCAACAGAATATACATTATCATCTAATTGGATTGACTTCGTATGGTGTATTCTGCCGCAGTAGTTATCCATCTGTATATACACGTATTTCATCCTATTTGGACTGGATAGAACAAATTACTTGGAGTGCGGAATTAGATTAATACTTGAAATACCAGTAATTATAAATATTTCTAGATCTTTTTTAATGGAGAAGTAGTTATCAATTGATGATAGGGATTCTCAAGAATTGATCTTTTAAATATTTAAACTACATAAATTTAATATATTTAGTTTATTACTTAATTGTTCCACTTCTACAATAGAATTATAATTGTGGTAAAAACGTACATAATATTATTCTTATATTTTTTTTGTGTTTTTTGGTCAAATTTGCTGAGTATTCTTGTGATGAATCTTATTCCTAGACTTCATTGTTGGCATCAAGCACCTGCCGCTTAATGTCCTCGTAAGATGGTAGACTCTGTTGTAAAATGGACCAAGAGAGAAACAATTATTAGAGTAGTTTAAAAAAGATTAAAACAACTATTATTTGTTGATTATGAATAATACATGAAACATGCTTCGAAATATACTCACGCAATGCGAATTGATCATTGATCATTGATGATTGTTGTTAGTAAATGGGCAAACAATACAAAAAAGTGGTTTGAGGGAAAAATAAAACGCATGCAATTTGTTATATTAGTCATATGTTGAATGTGGCTCAACCAACCTGCCAGTAGTCATCATTCCAGGCGGGGAACATACGCTTGAAGACACGTGGCTCCTGTCCTTGGGCAACACGTACAATGCTCACAGTATCAATCGTGCGCGAGGTGGGCTCCAATTTGATGTAGCGCTATAAGAAGATAAGGGTTTAAACTTTAAAGTAAAAACTCCCTTTATAATTGCAATCTAAGCTCACCTTGGCCATGTCCAAAATCTTGCTATTCTCCTCAGCTGTGGCACCGGAACCAACCCACAGATAAATCTCATCTCCAGCATCCAATAGCATAACATCATCGGTATCCAGATCCTCTTGATCATACTGGGCAACCTCTTCAACTTTAGCACGTCCAGCGCGTGTCAGTCGGCAATGGAAGAGACGTGGCTCCAACAATGGAGCACTTTCGTCCACCAAGCTGCGATTGTATTGACCCTCACCGTTCAATTCATCCCAGAACTCATCGGGCTCGGCTCCCTCATCGATAACTTCAATCTCGGCATCGTCCCAATAGTGGGCGAAACGCTCTTCAGCCGCCTGCTTCTCGAAATTGGATGCCCCGAGTCCATGCCAAATGTAAATCTTGTGAGATTTGGCCGACACCAGAGCAAAAGCATCGCCGGAAGCCAAAGATGAACTGTCAGCGGGCACTTCACTGGCATGAATGTCACTTTCGACTGTGCCGCGAATGCGGAAGAGTTGAGCTGTGACCGGCAAGGCTGTATAAGAGGCAAGCAATTTGCCCTTGAAGATCTTGTAGAAATGACGTGGCTCATGGCCCTGGGTGGTGCGCACAAGCAGAGCATTCTGTTCCACAGCCAAGGCTAGGGCATCCTCAAAGGCACGCACCTTCACCGCAGCACTGGCCTTAGCACCCTGCCAAACGTAGACAATGGAGCCCGTCTCGCCATTGTTGGCCTCATAGTTGTAGGTGAGAACATAGGAACCGAAGCCAAGGAGGGGCAAGTTCTCCTCAAAGTCAACTGTATTGCGTAGAACTTCGCCGTTATCCGGTTTGCTAACATACTGAGTGATCTGCTTAATGCTATTCTGTCCATGATCGGGCATAAAGCCAATAGCACGTCCGCCGCTCTTCTTCAACTTTTCGACCACGGCGTCAATCTCATCCACATCGATGGAATCATCCGAGCCCATGTCCAGAGCTGAGCGTATAAGACGTGTATGAGCCATGCCAGCATCGCGCCAGGTGTCAAAGTATTGCTTGAATGGTGCCGATTCAGCTCCCTCCACGATGCGATGAATCTGGGTCCAGGCGGGGTATTTCTTTGTGGACAAGAACTCCTGAGCCTTGGCCATGGCATCGGTCTTCTCCTTTTGTGTGGCACCACGTCCAACCCACACATAAATTCCAGATCCAGTGTCCAAAATGAAGCAATCTTTGGTGTCCAGCATGGCCTGACGCAGTGGTTTCTGGGCAACGGTGTCTACCTTCAGCTTGCCACTGGCATCAGAAACCTTGTACAGAGTCACAGCAGCAGCATCTGTCCTCTCAAAGGCAGCATCCTCATCGGCCGTAGACTCCTCCGGCACCTGGTCGGGACTGCCGGATCCAAGGACATCGAAGAACTGTTGTTTGTCGGCATCTGTGCTGAACTCATCGATAATTTGCACACGGGCACGTCCATTATGATCCTGATCACGAATCTGGTTGGCGGCACTTATGGCCTTGAGTTTCTCCACTCGCTTGGCCTGGGCACCAACATAAACGTAGATATCATTGCCAGCATCCAGAATGAAGCAATCGCCCTTGTTCATTGATGACACGGACAGATTCACTTGACGCACACGTACATTCCGCTTGCCCTTGACCTGGAAAAGGCGCTTCTCGCCCTGAGCATTGGTCTCCACATGCTTGAATCCAGTGCCAACACCTCCCTGTTCATAACGCACTCCTGCGGGGAGATACAATTGAAGGTTTAAGAACTCCACCAAATCACAATGTGACTTACCATTCTTGAAGTAGCCAAGGAACAACTGTGACTCGTGATCCTGTACCTCACGATGCTGGACAGGTGCACCACCTAGTTGATCATCCAATTGGACAGTGAGAATAGCTGCAGCACCAGCCTCATCGGTGGATGTTTCCGAACCCAACCAAAAGTGTACATCCCAAGAAAGTTTCTTATCTTTCGGGTTCTCGATTGTCTGCAAGAAATCGCTTGTAAATATTCAACCAGATATGATAAGCAATAGATAGGTAAAAAAAGAAAATCATTTCTAATACGTTACACTTATCTCTGGCAATAGAAGTCACACTAATTGCCCTGATATCATTGAATTAGGTTAAGACGTAGATATAAGACGTAGACCTGGTATATAGAACATAATATAGAAGCACCTTTCATTTAAAAAACCCTTTTTGGGATGCCTTTAAATGAGTTCGGGTAATGTGATATATTTTTGTCTAGATTTTTACCTTTTTGAAGTTAACCGAAACTTGATTTTAACCGATTCTAGTTCACCTTTTGTTGTGCCTATAATTTCTTATTTATTTATTAGATTAGATTATTTAATTACCTTTATAATATATAAAAGATGCTAATCTCACCAAAATATTAATAGAAAAAAAAAGGAAAAGACGAAAAACTTAAAACTTTTCATACATAAATTTTCTTTGCTTTTACAATGAATTTTACTTATAAATTCTGTTAAGTCAATTACTAAAATCAGTTAAGAAATTATTTCCTCCAATATTTAGCTAGCTCAAAACATAAGTTTACCCCATTAAATCAAGTATTCGCAGTGTTGCCAACTAAAAGTCATAACTTGAGATTGTCTGGCAAATACAAAAAGAAGAAAGACTTTATCTATTTAAGCTTAAAAGTACTCTAAAGTAGCTATGATAAATTAAAATGTTTTACTTTAATTGCTTAGAAATTAGCACATTTTTTCTCCCACTTCTATTGAACTGAAAGTTGTTAAAAATAATTTCATTTAGCAAGGTCTACATATATAGAACGAATGCAAGGTAAAATCATCTTTTTGCATTAGTCATGGGCATTTTCAACACTAACGCTAAATTTCTAAATCAATTTCCCACATCATGCACAGATTTTTTTCCCAATTACTCATCAAAGAAAGAAAATAGACAAAAAAAAAATGTATACTTACATTTAATATAATAAATGAATCTCCAGTATAGAACTTGCCATAATTATTTTTGGGATAAGGCACAGGTTCAAAATTCTAGAGAAAGTTAAAAATAAAAAGAAAGGAAAATATCCATAAATAATTAAATTTTTTACTTTGCTGCAGAGTCAAAACATTTCACCAAATGCTTCACTTTATAAACAAACGAAAAACTTGGCGGTCATCTGGGAGCTCATAAATTCTGTTAATGTGTCTACGTTAATTAACAGAAAAGAAGACGCTATATACAAATACATATACATATATCTATATGCACTCTCTGAATAGACACAAGACACATGTGGCGCCCACATTGCGTGAGTTCAGCGAATAGAAAGGAAATTTTAGACGAAGCACCAGCCACGAGCCATCCAATTCTGAACTAAACAGATGGAGCCATGGCTGGCACCTCGTTGGGGCTTTTTGCATGGGTCTTCGATGCACATCATCACATGAGAGAATAAGCAACGCATTCGTGCGTGGGAGTGCGAACTTACCCCCGCAAGCAATGTTTCTGCTCAACTATTTATAAACTCTCTTTGGAAATCAGTGTAAAGTGAAATTGAAAGTGTTTTGGACTTTACCTCAATGCGCCAGATCTCAACGCCGGGTGTACGGCCAGCATTGGCAAAAGCTGGATTCATGATGCGTCTGGCGGGTTGTTTACTGTTACCACCGGATGGCTGTATCTGTCCGCTTTGTGCAGGAAACGCTGGTCGTGTATTGAAAGTGCCGGCTGAACAGAAACTGGCCGATAAAGCAATAAACACAAGCAAACTGCAAAGATAAATACACAATTAAAATGTCAGTCAGCTTATACTTAGTAGATTTACTTGAAATTCATTTCCCCAAAAAAGGAGAACAAATCGTACATTTGCTTTGTGACGCATTTTTATGTGTGTGTGTGTGACTCATGTCCATAAAAGGTTATAAAACTTTTACACAAACAAACAACTTATTTATGTACATAAATGTCACTTGAGACCTCTGGGTAATCTAGAAATATTTCACTTGGGGTCCCTATGGACTCAAACTATGTCGATATGCCAAATAATTACTTCATTTTTCTTTTTGATATTTCTTTAAAATGTTTTTGACATTTTAATTACGATAAAATATGTTGTTTCTTTTTACTGATATAGTTTTTAGCGTAAAGTGGAATGGCTGTATTTCTTTTTGATGTAGTACTTTGCCTTCGAGAGTCTCTACTTACTGTTGACTTCCGAGTATGACTAAATTTTTGTTAGTTTTTGTTTGCCTAATTAGACAGATGTTTGCACTAATTAAAACAGTATTTAATCTACTTCTAGATATTTTTTTTATGAGAATTCTCTGATGAACTGTTCGCTTGCATTACCTGGAGATGACTGCCATGTTCAGGCCGCTAGATATTGCCATTTCGTTTCTCGTGTTGTCGACAGAGCCAAAAGCAGAGGCAGAGGCAGCGGCAGAGCTGGAGCAGAGGGAGCTGAGAACCCCCAAACGACTTTTTTGTTTATTGTTGTGAATATATATATATGTATATATCAACTGGTGGTCTCTATATATATTTTTGAGGTGATTATTCGTTGTTAATTGTTGTTATTATTATGTGAGTTGCCTTTGTTTTTATCCAAACTCAAACAGAGATGATTGTCCGCCTTAATATCCACTAAGAGAACGACAACTGGTAAATAAAAAGAGAGAAAGAGAAAATAAATAAGAGAAATGTTAGAGGATTTTAGCATAATATCAGCTGTTTCTCTGGGTGAGCTTTTCCATTGCCGGCAGCAGAGTGACGTCATTAGTATCAGCAGCTGCTTCCGAACCAAAGAGTCTGTGTCTTTTAACCTCTCTCTAAAGAAGCAAAACTAGTTGTCTCTAATATTATTCAATATCTCACGTTTAGAGAGCATAGATCAACATATATACATACATATATGATTTCATAATATTTCAGTTACTTTTATTTCGAAATGAAAGCACAGTGAAAACTATACCCACAATAAATTATGGAACTTATGTACAATATTTGTTAAAAAGGTTTTGCCTTTCCCGGAAGACATTTTTTATGTGAAAACTAACAAACCATTTGATAGCACATTTTATATAAAGTTGTATATCATATCTTGGGAAACTAACGGGAACTCGTTAGTTTTCGAAAAGCTTATCAAATTTTTCATTAAGTTTAGGTTATAAATAATAAATTAATTATCAAAGAGTTAGTAAAAAAACATGTATTAAAAATTGTTCTTAATCGGAGGTGGTCCAGCATTTTTTCTAGATCTGTCCCTGTTCTTAACCCACTGAGAAACTGTAAAACTTAACGAATTGCAGTTGTTTTTTTTTATAGTAAAGTATAAAGCTAAACGTAAAAAAAAAAAAAAAAAAAAAAAAAAATTTTGAGAAATTTTCCTTATCTAAAAATGGATATAAAAATATAACACACTGTCAATGCTAATTAAATCTTATGGAACGATCTTTGGCCACACTTTAATGGTTTAATTGATAATTAAAACTGTAATAATAATAATTGTAAATTTTTGTTTAAATATTGCACATAAATTCGTTGGTCTTAACAGTTATTCAAAAACATTATTGTCTTGCTGTGTGTTGAAGAAATTTAATTAAATCTACATGCTAAGCTTAAACAATTAAACTCAGTTTGTTTAAATGTGACTCGAATCCTTTGAGAGAAATTTTTGAATTAATAATAATAAGAAAACGAAATCAATTATTGCCACAAGCTACAAGAAACTAAAAGAGTGCTACTCTAACTTGACAACTTATAATTATAATAGTAATATTTATTCTAGATTAAAATTGCTCATAAAAATGAAAACCAGTTTTGGATTCCTGAATATATAGGGGATATGGGTGAAATTTCCTCTCCCAAAAGAAATAATCTTCCTCTAATAAATATTTCTGTGATTTATCGAAATCCATCCAAGACCAGCTTTACTTCCCAAAAACTACATCTAGTCTGGTTAAAACTGTTGCTTTATTAGATACATTCCTAAAATTGTACAATTAAGAAAATTAAATAAATAAAAATTTCTCTCTCCTCTAAAATTTCATTACTTTTGTGTCAGAAGTCGCTTTAAAAAAGTTTTTATGATGGCTAAAAAAGTAGTAAAAAATGTTGTCCAGTTATAAAAAAAAAAATGTTGTGAGCACTAATTCTTGTTTTAGCCTGCCACTTACTAAAACTCCCCCAACTGGTAGATTATGCAAAAGATATATGTAGTTTAACTGTTCAGTTTCCTTGGGTGATATCATATAAATGGCGTTGTCTGTACGGGAATTTACGATACGATCGTCTAATGAAGCTGTGAATTGAAATGAGGCACGCATGTTTTTGCAAATTATTTTTCGTCAAGTAATTAGTTTTCGTGTATGACGACACTGAAAATAACTTTTGGGCTGGGATGGGTTGGTTGGATGGTGGTTATCGTGATATCATTGGGTTGAGCAAAAAACGGTGGGGCAAACAAGCCTTTTTCTCTGCAATTGGGTCACATACAAGCACTTTCAAATAAAAACTATATTTTACGCATTCATACAATTATTCTCCCCACACCTTCCCCTCCCATACTTCTCAAGCCCTTTCTGTGTCATTTTCAAGTTCGAGTTTTGTGTTAATAATAAACTTTAGCCAAGCAAAAGGAAAAGAGTGATAAACATACATATATTGAGAGCGTGTTTCGGATTTTAATAATGAATACACGCAAATTGGGGTGTTCTCTTTTTGTTGGTGCGTAAAAGAAATGAATGAAAGTCTGTCCAGTAGAAATTATATATCATTCTAAACATGACAAATCAAAAATTAATTTTGTAGTCTAAGCATTAAGCGTATATAGTTGCAAAATAAGAAAACAATTCAAATAACTTGTGGTCTTCATTTTAGTAAACATATTTCTTATATTTATTCTTATTCTTTAAGCCTTTCTTTTTAATAATAATAAAGATATTAACAAAATTACGACATGTTTCTAACATTTCTAACAAAAACATGATAGAGAAATTTGTTATAAGAAATTTAAAAAAAAACAGCATCGAATTGAAAGCACTAAACAGTTAAGTTATTCCTTCGAAAAGGTATTATATGAGTATTAAATGATTAAAATTTATGTTCAAAGCAAATAATAATATTTTTTTTTGTAGTATTATGATAAAAAAATCCTACAAATTAATAAGATTTATTGAACTCAAGCCGGCTTAAACCCAATTCTGATTAACTAACAATAATTTCCTTAGATCTTCATGGGATATATGTGTATTATGGTCAACAAATTACTCAATAATTTTGAAGAAATTGTGGGTTTAGGTTTTTTTTAGCAATACAGACATATCAAAGCTTATAACTTTTTTAATATAAGTAATTACTTAAACGGTTTTAGCTTGATTAAGCCTTTTTCAAACATTTCCTACCTCAAATTGGATATTTTACCTTCACCAACATTATTTTACTCATGTTTATTTAGCTTTCTATTTAATAACAAAAGTATTTTTATTATTCTGCAAGATTGACACTTTTTGTTAATTAATATATTTGAAAATGAATAGCATAATGTCAAAACAATAGGTTTAAGAACATTAAGGCGATATAATCGTACTAATATTCAAATAAGTATACAAATGTGTTTACTGATTCAATTTGTATGCACATGAGGATGATCATGGCAAGACGTCAGAAAACTCATCCATCACAATTAATAACTAGTTGAACGACAAAGGTACACACACACATACACAAATAGTATGTAAATCATTAATGACAGCTCTTTAAAAATCGTTAATACATAAATAAATATTTCAAAAATATTTAGTAATGCTATTCATGTTTGTTTAAAGCTTTTTTATGCGGTAGACATTTATGTTGTATGTAATATCTACAAATAATTGTTTATTTTAAACACAGATCAGGTAAAACAGATACTGATCAGGTAAACACATAACACTATAAATAATGATTGAAACCTATATATTTCTGTACAGTAAACTCAAAAAACAAGATAGGTTTCATGTCGAGATTAGCTATTCTCAAGCCACAAAATTGATAAGTTAAATGAGCAATTAATTAAATTGAATTACTTCAATAGATTATCAATACTAGAGCAATGTCGTAGAATTGTCGGTCGTGCAATTGTCTAGTTATTCATATAACAAACATACACACATACATACATACATACATAAAAGAGCTATCAATTAAGCCTGTTCAAGGTACTCAATGTTAGTTTATATATAATATATACAAGTAGGTCTATAAACAAGTATAATACATAGAATACTCTCTATGCCTTGAGATTGAGTTCTGTTTAGCATTACGTAGGCACACTTTTGGGTTACTTAGAGGCTATCACTAAAAACCGATCGTACATAAACAATATAAACACAAAGAAAATCACTCATCACTTACGTTCGATTGAATATGAACTGGTCGCTTCCAGGTTTCAAGTGCGACTGGATTGTGAGAACCAAGACTTTTGGCTTGTACTGGGATGTTGTGAACGAGAAAACGAAGCTCGAGACACTGAAGGAAAGTTAAAGCTTGCTGTCGCTTTTATAAAACCCGATCTCGAGTCTCTTTTTTTCTGTTCGCTCAGGTCGCAGACGCTCTCTGGGATGTCATCGATGGGTGATTGATAAGGTGAAGCTCGGTCGATAAGCGCAAAATTTAAAACACAACAACAAAAAAGTACCAAAGCATTGCGAAACTGTAAACAGTAACAGAATGTGAAAACAAACAAAAAAAATTTTGAACAATTCTGCGAATTGGGTTAGAAGTCAAACGATTTACATTTCCTTTGCGCCTGCATTGGAATTCCCGGGTTTTAATTCATTCATCAGATTAGGAGACTTAAGTCTGGCAAAGAGCACACAGCACGGAGAATAAACAAAAAACTTTCACATTTGAGGCGTAGTTTTGTCTAGGAACTTCACTTCCCATATAAATCAATTTAATATTTCTTTCTTTCATCTTAAATTCCTCCAGTAAAACTATATTTAAGCGGTAGTTGTGTATGAAATAAAACATTTTGCAGTGGTCAGATGTGTCAACCTAGTAATCGGCGGCTGTATTCGATAGATAATCACGTCGTCCAATATTCGAGGCCTGTTTGCTTTGTACTGCCTCCAATTTGGGACACTCGGTGATGCGATGGCCCAGACCGCCACAATAGCTGCAGCCATGTGAGTCGCCCAGATCGAGATGTTGGTGCTCTGCCTCTGGCGCCAGTTCGTCCAGAAAGTCTGGCACCTGTTGTTTGGCCTCGATAAGCAGATGCTTTAGATCGAGTAGCACCGATTGCTCGGTAATTTTGTTAATTAGAGTTGTGGCCAAGCCCTTGGTATTTGATCGACCCGTA
Source organism: Drosophila insularis (assembly GCA_018903935.1). NCBI lineage: Eukaryota > Metazoa > Arthropoda > Insecta > Diptera > Drosophilidae > Drosophila > Drosophila insularis. Next base: position 8,684,475 of record JAEIFP010002295.1, read on the forward strand.
CGACCAATCCGATGGACATAGTTCTCAATGTCATCGGGCATATCGTAGTTAATGACATGCTGGACATTGGGGAAATCAAGACCTTTAGAGGCAACATCTGTGGCAACTAGCACATCTTTTTTGCCCACGCGATAGGCGTCAACGGCACGAGAGCGCTCCTCTTGATCCTTACCGCCGTGAATGGCCACCGCCTCGACTCCCTTGAGTAGCAGATACTCGTGTATGCAGTCCACATCCTGTTTCTTTTCAGCAAAAATCAACACGGGCGGGGCAGTCTTTTGGAGGCAGTCCAGCAAGTAGACCACTTTAGCCTCTTGCTTTACATATTCCACTTGTTGGGTTACATTCATGGAGGCGGCACCTGCCCTGCCCACATTGATGGTAACAGGTTTGACCAGAGCCGATCGTGCAAAGTTCTGAATCTTCTTCGGCATAGTGGCTGAGAAAAGAAGCGTCTGTCGCTGGCCCTTGAAGAAGGAGAATATTGTGCGCACATCCTCCTCGAAGCCCATGTCTATCATTCGATCTGCCTCGTCCATGCACAAATAACGACACATATCAAGTGTGAGAATCTTTTTGTCCAGCATGTCCATTAACCGGCCGGGAGTAGCTACTACAATGTGCACTCCACGCGATATCACATCCAAGGCTTCACTCACTGGCAATCCACCCATTGCTAGGCAAGACCGTACTTCAGGCATACCGCAGGCCTGTAAATGCTTGCTATAATGCTGGATGATCTCGTGCGTCTGCTTGGCCAACTCGCGAGAGGGACAAATGATGAGACCATAGGGACCCTCATTTCTTTCGAATGGCAAACTGTATTCCTGTTCTACAGCGAACATTATAATGGGCAGCACAAAGACCAAAGTCTTTCCAGATCCGGTAAAGGCAATGCCAATCAAATCTCGGCCAGACAGCACAGTGGGTAATCCTTGCACTTGAATGGGAGTTGGAGTTTTGATGCCCTTAGCAGCCAATCCATTTAGGATTCCCTTGTGGAATTTCATCTCGCGAAAACTGCTTATAGGTGGACAGGGATTCTCTCCTTCCACCAATATTCTAAGCTGCTTACGAATTGCCTGACGCTCCTTCTCAGACATTGCCGCAATGTAGCGTGGCGGACGCCACGATGTTTTTATGGGATCCTCATACTGTATGCCTTTAGCCAATTCAGCAACGCCCATCAGAGCCTTTTGCTGAGCTATACTCTCCATGATCTTTTCCTCTTCCCTTAGCTGCTTTTCGACGGCACTTAGCTTTTTGGCTTCGGCAATCTTCTTTAGCTCCGTGTGTTGATCCAATAAACTTATATTGTACTTGCGACCGTATGTCTCCGCATCTTGAGCTCCCTGTGAATCGTCATCGTTCTCATTCTCGCTGGAGGATTTGTGCTGATTGGTTTCCGAGGCCAGTTGAACGATGCGGCCAAGTTTCATCATATGCTGTTTCTTTCGCTCCTTGACCGGCACATATGGCACATAATCATCGTTTGCCAGTGCGTCCTCATCGCCAGATGACTTTGATTCTTTTCTGTAACGTTTAATTGGAACTTTTGACATTTTTATTTATAAAACGTTTTTAAACGTAAACAGACGCGAAAACAACATCAGCTGTTGGCTAATGGTCAGTGTTAGCAAACGATATTTTAAAAGAATATTCTGTAAAGTTAACAGTACTCATGAGTTAAAAGTGCTCGTTTGGGTGCTCAGTGGCGCCCACAATATACACTGCACATGTCAAGTCAGCTGACTGTCTTACCCAGCTGGAAAGTAACTTAATAAAAAAATATAAATAAATAAATTCAGAAAAATGAAACTGCGAAACAATTGAAAACTTTCCCAACAATTAGATAACGTTAAACGAAAATATCCCCTTTGGGTTAATATTGAGATGAAAATAAAAACTTTCCCATTTTCTAAGTAGAACAAACAACAAATGTATAACTTTAATATGGAATAATAATACAGCAGTAATTTTGTGTTTTAGTTTTAGATTTCGATCATTTCACTAATTATTACAGGGCTAAATTAGATGCAATGCGGTTTGCACTAGGAGTTGAACTTGGACATTGAATTTACACTTGATTAGAACACAAAATTTACACATATGATTTTCCAAATCCGGCCACTCTTCCACGGACTCGGACAAGCAGAAGGAGTGAGAAAGCATATCGCTTCCTTCTTACTTGACATTGTAGTTTTTGTGGACCTCGGGTGAGATATTGTAGACGTATTGGAGAATCTCCTGAATGACGGGTTCCTTGCGAGTCTGAATGGCACGCTCCATATCGGCAAGTTTCACACGGGTGTCCGCATCGATTTTTGCAGCGACTCCTTCGCGGCTGCCCATATGCTATATACACGAAGAGAGGGTGGGCGGAATTAAAATCAAATACTACCAATTGAAAATAATAAAGTCTCACCTTGGCCTCGAATTCTTTGAAGGCGCGCTCACGCTCCTGACGGAATTTCTCAATCTCCTCAGTAGCCTCATCTTTGGCTTGCTTCAATCTTCTTGCCTTGCCTGTGTTTCAACATCAAACGAGCAGAAAAAAAATCGTTATTAACAAATTGTTAACTACTATTTATTAATCATGTGACTCTTTCGCGTAACGTTCGTGTCACGATGGGGGGTGGTGGTGGTGGAACGTGGGAATGGAACGAAATCGCAGTCATTTGATGTTGGTTTTTCTGTATATGCTCAATTCCAGTTGGAATTTATTGTTTTTCTGTTGTTTGCGACACTTACGTTTCCTGGCCTCGGCAACCTTTTCAGCTGCCTTCTTTTCAGCAGCCAACAATTGCTGGATTCCCTGGGTTTGGCTGGCCATGTTTTTTTTCGGTTGCTAATCAATTAACTTTACTTGTACTCCGCGCAAGTTGAAAAAAGCAAGTGACGAGCTCTCCAATTGGAACGTTTATCTGTGAAAAAAGTTATCATGTGACACACACACAAAAAAGTTCGATTGCCGCCGTCGAGCTTGTCGCGTTCTTCACACACATACACACACAAAACTGAATGCTAGAGATGGAAAATCATCAATGGGACTATCGGATTTATCGATAGTTTTACCAATACCTTGCCAATATAAATCGATAGTATCGATTGTTTCACTAAAACAATCGAAAATCATCGATTATTGTGTTATCTATAGTCTACAGTTTTAATGCTATCGATGATTTAATTGCGCCAAAAAATGTGGAAATGTGCAAATGTTATTTTCTTTCTGAACATAATGAACAAAATATAACTATAATGACGTTTAGTGATTTCAGATGATTAAATTCTTTGTTAATATGGAATCTATAGGTTTAAAATTGTTTAAGCTAATTTCCAGTGCCAGATTAAGCCAATATAAGTTTTCGGAACTTTAATGGAAATTAGATAAGGTGATGACTTTCCAAAAACCTAAAATTTTCAAAGATACACAATTGTATTGGTTTTTTCGTTTGATTTACAATCATAAAGTTGAAATATCACCTTTGGAAATTATTTAAAATTTAACAAAGTTACAGATTTGCAAAGTTCAAGAGTTTTGGAGAACTTTTCAAGTTTAATTAATCTTTCATTTCACACATTTTGCCAGACTGTATTTGTGCTACTTCCAAACAGTCTATAATACTTTCCAAGTAGAACAAACATGACATTTATTTTTAGCGTTTTGGCGGTCATTGCTAAGTTGCCGGAGATATTTAATTTAAATGCAGGTGGAATAAAATTTATTCATTTTTACTATGTCACTCTAAATCAGAACCTACACTTACCCCTTTTAAATGTAGCATGACTTATGGCGCAAACAGGTTTTTAGCATTGCGATAGGGAATCTCTCATATTGGCAAACAATTTCTCCTATCAATTGAAAAAATATCTGGCGAGACCTCTCCATTGAATATTAAGTTCAGTCTTTGCTTGGCAGCTTTATAGTCTAGCAGTAATTAGCGGTAGTTCGGAATAATGGAAAAGCTGCTTGTGGCGTGCTTAATCTGTGCTCTACAGATAATTGTTGTGCAAGGCGAGGGCATGATTGAGGTCTTCAAATGGAAACAGATGGACTTTCATAATCGCGGAGATGGGTCAAATGACCATGTTGTTGGTCCGGTAAGAAAGCCTGCTTCTCCCTCCGAAGATTTGCCCATAGTGTTTCCGGGTCGGGCTGGACGGTATCGTAAAAAACGTAATGTGATGACCTCCCGAGACGTTACACCCATAGGCATTAGTCCGCGCACTATTGCTAGCAATGACGACATGCCGTATATTGCATACAACAATGTCCCAATGGGTGCAACGCATTTCGAAGGACGCCTTTTTGTGACGATGCCTAGGAGGCGGGTGGGCATACCCTCGACTTTGAACTTCATTGATATGCGCCGTGAGGGGAAGATGACCAGCAGTCCTAAATTATATGCTTATCCAGATTTTGAGACAAACCAATATAATCGCAGCGCCCAGAATTTGGTATCTGTTTATAGGACAACAGTCGATGATTGCCAGCGATTATGGTTCATTGATACCGGAATGTTGGAATTTCCAAGTTAGAAACATACACATGAATTTCTTCCTTTTGTTATCGTAATCATAATTTTTCTCCAGACAATCGCCAACAAATCAGACGCCCCAGCATTTGGGTCGTAGACCTAAAAACCGATCGGGTAATCAAAAGATTCGATATACCTGAGAGTATAGCGGAGACTGGACGTGGCTTGGCCAGTCTTACCATCGACATTGAAAATAAAAGAGATTGCAGTGGCGCCTATGCTTATATACCGGATCTTGTGTATCGTCGCTTATATGTTTACAGTCTCGCCCAGAATCGTATGTGGTCATTTGAGCACAACTACTTTAACTTTGATCCCTTGGCTGGTGATCTAAAAATTGGAGGCCAAACCTTCCGCTGGGATGATGGTATATTTTCCATTACATTGGGACCACATCAGGGCGATGGGAGTCGCAGTGTTTACTTCCATCCCATGGCTAGTAATAATGAGTTTGTGGTCTCCAATCGAGTGCTCCAACTTGAGTCCAATGCGGCTCGTTCCGATCACGGAAACGACTTTCAAGTTTTGGGCAGTCGTGGAGAAAAAAAACAATCTACCATGCATGTTTATGATCCTCGCACTCAGGTGGTTTTCTATGATGAGATACAAACGAATGGTGTGGGCTGTTGGAATACTAAGAAGCCATTTTCGACGGCCAATCATGGTACCGTTGTGGCCAATGCCAGGGATATGATCTATCCAAGTGACTTGTCGGTTAGTAGCAGTAATATGCAGCCAATTTTGAATTGAATTAACATTGAGTTTCATTGCTTCCGACAGATCGATGCAGATGGCACCATTTGGGTAATGAGCAATTCCATGCCCATTTTTATTTACTCCACGCTGGACACGAATGTCTATAACTTCCGCATCTGGAAGCAAAATGTACACGAGGCCAAACGTAATACTGTTTGTGAATGATTTACATGGAATTGCTTTAATGATCATTATATGCTTATACCTAAGATGCTGGAATATACCCATGGGAGACTTATATTAAAACAAATCAAAAAGCATTTACAATTAAAAATGTCCATTAAAAAATTGCCTAAAGTTTTGAGTACTCATTTTTATCACATCCTAATGATTACGTAGATGTTTCCAATTTGTGTTTTTATCTATCTTTGTTAATTGTCTTTTTTTCATAAAAAACCAATAAAAAATTAAAATCATGAGGGAAACATTTATAAAAAACAAAATCAGAGGCACTCTAATATTGCATAAGGATACTTAAGTTGCACAGTTTCTTGTATAATACGTGTACGATTACAAATTTGTTTTGTTTTTTGATAAAATTAAAATATTCAAATCATTTTAAAATACTTGTTCATTAATTGCTTTTTGTAAACCTTCTCAATAATTTCTCATTCGATAAACACGATTATTTAAAGTGTACATTATTCAGCTATTGAATCAAGGTGACAGCTAGTAAGTATATAGGTATGTATATATCTTCTTAGATTCATTGTATATAATATATAAGTATATATATATGTATACGAGTTTATATAAAAATTTGCAAAAATATATAAAGGGATTTTTGTTTTCATTTCTTGTATGTATATATGAATTCTCAACGCTACACCTAAGACCTTTAAGAAGTATTCAGTATTCATTATATAGTTTCGTATGTATATAGCAAAAAGTTTCTACATATTACACATTTATGTATATATGTATGTGTGTAAATGAGTTGACTATGTAGCATGTCTGTTCAATGTGAATAAGATGCAATTTCGTGGTTTTGGAATGATTACTGGGCCTAGAGTTATACAAAAAAAATAGACTGAGTATAACACACGCATATAAAAGTTGAGATTTTGAATTGTTCACCCGGTATATATCACTTTTGAAGTGAGTGAGGGCAGGCGATTATTCTTATTACTACTGCACCAGATAATCCTTATAGCCACGCAATGACTTCAATTGCTTTTTCAATTTAGTTATTAAATCCGAAGGTTGCACCAATATCGATATATCACGTCCCACCGAATTAAGACGATCACGTATCTCCATATCTTTAAAGAACAAATTTAGCGTTCGCCCATTAATCTCGGTAAGCATCCAAAATGTCAAGGTACTGCCATCACATGATTGAGTCTGCATAGAAAATCAAATTAAATGAGTTTTTGCATTCGATTCAATTTTGTTAATTCAATTTTACACACTTTGGGGGGCAATCCATGACGAGCTGCTAAACTATTGGGTACCACATCCACTATGGTGGACGTATTTCCATCCCGTATTAGACCCAAGCACTGACCTTCACGGTCTCGACGTATAGCATAGGCGCGACCAAATGGTATACGTCGCAGCAATACCTCGACCTGTAATATTATAATTTGGGTATTTTAAAAACAATTCAAAATTTCAGCTTAAGACAAACAATTAACAATTACTTACAAAAAGTGTATTAGTATTTCGTATAATTTTGTTGGCTTCTGCTGCACTGCTAATGCTTACACCGGCAATAGATAGTAGTTGGTCACCAATATGCAGGGCATTATAAAGAACAGGATGCTCCTTCTGTTTCCAGCCAGCAATCCTGGAATACAATTAAGCAAACAAATGAGTAAGGAGTTAGCAAGTCATTATATTTTTCTAATTACCAAACGCCACCAAATGCATCAACCCAGGCAATGGATCCGACACAATCTTTACGTCGTAAATTTAAACGCACACCCGGATGCATAATCTCGCGCCTCAATTGCATGACCTGTTGTTCCCGTAATGTTAGTCGTTTACTTGGAGAAGATTGCCCCTGATTTAAAGGTGCTGCTGACGCGGACACCTGTGGAGGCGATTGCATTCGAAATACATTTCCAGCACAATCATTATTGTTGGCACTTCTTTGACTGCTTTGCTGCTGTTGCGTTGGAACCGCGGCAGCGGCTCGTTGAGGCGGAGCCTGTGCATCAGATGTTGAAGAGCTACGTCTGCGCTGCTGATCCAAGCTTTCAGAATCTGGAACTGTGTTCGCATGATTATTTCGTGGCAGAGGAGCACCCGTGCCCGAGCGTGGCGTGGATTGCTGTTCGATATTATTGTTGGCAGCACTCGTTGTTTTTTGCGTTGCGGAAGAGGTCGTCGTCTTTGTTTTCAGGGGCGAATTGGGTAACTTAAGATAATGGAAATCTCTTCGACTTGGCCGCGTACTGATTACCAGCTCAGTCAGGCCTCGGTTTAACTGCGGCATACGTCGTCCATTGGTGGGCGAAGCCAGGCGACGTCTTGGCAATGCTGGACTACTGGCAATTGGAGGTGGACCGCTGCTGGACAAACTACGTTCTGCCTCCAGCAATCTTGTTGGACTCCTGGTGTGACTATTACTATTGCTAATGGGTATGCTGGAAGAGAGAAACACCTTCTCATAGTGCACATTCCCAGTGATTACAGGATCGCTGACCTCCTCATGATTGACACTGATGCTGGTTATGCCTGACGTGTTGGCGCTGAGTATTATCTTCTTGCTAAGCTTTGGCGTCTTTGGCTTGGCTGGCGAGGAGGAGCCAATTCCGTTACTACAACTTGGCCCAGCTTGGATTGCTTCAATGGGATAGCACGTGCCATAGACGGCCACCGTTGTGGTGGCAACATCGCTATTGGCTGGGCCTTCACCTAGCACTTGCACCTTTGTTGTGTTTGTATTGGACATTTGTGGAAGATTTGTTGTATTGGAAGCATTTGGTTTCACTGGCATAGTATAGGGATTACTGGTGCTGGCGTTACTGCTACTGCTGGGCTGCTGGCCCAGCACCTGTATGGTACTTGCATTGGACGGAATGATTTGTACGTTGCTTTTATAATCGGGATGTTGCAGTTGTCCAGTCGTCGTTGTCGTCGTCGTTGTTGTTGTCGTCTTTGACTTTACACTGATCTCAGGAAAGCGAAAAATGTCGGCGACCATATTATTGGTTTTGGGCGGCAGTTCGGGCGGTTGGGATTGACCATTTGTTGTCGCATTCGAGACCTGTATAATTGTGATGTTATCCTGTGGTTCTTCCACAGCTGCTGAGGTAGTTCCTCCGTGTGCCTGCTGCTGCCTTCGAGGTTGCCTTCTGCTTTTATCGGCCGCTCCGGCTGACATGGAACGTGAAGTTTGTGGCCTTAAAAAAGATAAAGTTACAGATAATTTAAATAAATATATAAAACATAGTAGTGCCTGTAAACTAAATCTAACTCTCATAACCCACTTGCTTGCTAACTCTCATACCCCGAGCCACTTTTTCCAGTATATTACAATAAATAATAATTATACCTATCTACTTCTATATTTTTTTAAAGATGGACGACAACGAATTATACCTAACTGATGACAAACTTGACGAAATGTTTGACAATGAGGTAGACAGCGTAACAAAGGTGATATCCCAGCTGACCAACAAGGACATAATTATGCCCATATGGACTCGCTGGTTACAGATATTCCAGCAATCATCAGCAGAAGAGAAGTTTGCTCGCAATTGCATGTTGGTTGAATTGCACAAGCAGCTCAATGAAGATAAATCTTTGGGTTACCCATTTACTGATGACCAAAACTGTAATTTCGATCTGACCACACTTCATCAGATGATCATGGACAAGCCCGGATCTATGTCAGACCCAAGTGTCGATAATGAAGATGACAATCAGACCCAAGATAGCGGAGAATGGGGATCTATGGCCACAATAGATACATCCAATCCTTCTGGCCCCATACATGATTACATCCAAACTGCCAATCGCAAGTTGTTGGAGGAAAATGCTGCCTTAGCCATTGAATTGCAAGAGCAAGAACTGAAATATGAACTTTTGCAAAAACGCCAGCAGAAAAACTTGGATGCTATTAATGCCCTAACGCATGAGAGCAAGTGTTTGGACCAGGAGCTAGGACGTATTAAAGAAATCTTTTCCTGGTCGTCCGTTACATCGACAAAAGTACTCAATACTAACAAAACTTTGACTGTGACACCTCAATATTTCGTGACCCTCTTCAGTATATTTTGTGAGACCAAGGAGGATATGGCTGGTGTCCGGGAGTTAGATAAGAGATTTAAGATTTTTATAGATTCCCATATCGATAACTATTTACGCAAGCAACGAGGTGTGGTATTGCATAAGATAAGCAAGGAATATGATATGCTGAAGGCTACTGTCAGCCAACGTTATAAGAAAGTTATGTGCTTGCAGATTGCTGCTCAAGAGAAGGAACTCTCATTAATGGCCATGCGGTATCTGACATTGTTACGCATGATATTCCTGTCCAGCTATAAGGGCAGCAAATCAACAAAGAAAGCAGTGATACAATTTTTCCATGACCGCTATAACGAGATATCCGAGGAATTGTGAATAGCTCACCTGGGTATAAGACGTTCACATTGAAGCATATGTTCTAAGTTTAAAACTGGATCTAAAAAATAAATATAACTGTGAATGTCTACATAATTTTTAGAGAGTGTTAATAAATTTTGGGTTACCGGCAGAGGCTCGTTGAGCAACCACATCTAGGCGAACCCCGTTGTCGGTTGCTATGCACGCCTTTCGGAGTAAAGGAGATAGAAATTCATCGTCGGATAAATTGACATCGTCGTCGTCATTGCTAATGTTTTCTTCTGTAATGCCATGATATTCCACTATAGCCGAATCGCTAGGTGCTGGCGATGGAGTCGTCTCGCTTATTTGTTCACTATATGTACTTATTGGATCTGAGAGCAAATTGAGTAGGTTTTGGCTTAGCGTATTTGACATGGCTGTTGTGGGCGGAGGCGCTACTGGAGCTGTCGGGATTGATGTTGATGCTGAAGTTACCGCTGAAGCTGGAGTTACTGTTGGAGCTGAAGGTGCTGTTGGAGCTGAAGTGGCCACAGTGGCCGGAGTTGTGGTTACAACCCGCTCCACTCCTGGCACCATCGCAGCGGGCACAGGCGGCGGCGCTGGCAATGGTGATGTTGGATCTCTTGTTGGCAGCAATGGAGCACGTACTTCAGGTAACTTTGTGTAGAGGTTTTCGCGCGGCGAGAGAATTTTCATTTCCCGCAGCTTGGACCTCAATGTTTCCACCCATTCTTGCATAATTTCCCTGAAAAAAAACGAAAGTAAAAATGCATTATTGCGTGCCGCAGCCGCAACTGCGGGTGGCCCACTTACCAAGACACGGCATGAAATCGCAAGACCTCATTGCTAAGCGTTACAACAAATTCAAACTCATGCGAATTGGGAATCAAAGCGTGCGAAATGTGCAATGTTTCCCGCAACGAAACCGCCCACTCGGGCATATGGGCCGCTGCCTGCCTTGGCTCGGCATAACCTTCGAGTAGGGCCTCCGTGTCATCGTGTACACAGAAAACTACCCAGCTGCATTCCGATTTCTGCACACATATAAAAAATGTAACAAATATACTTCTTTATTAAAAATAAGAAGTTATTTACTACCTTCGGTCCGACTGTTAGTTTTTTTCCATCTGCTGTCAGCCGCTTCAGCCAAGTATTCTTGTGTATTTCACGGAACTGCGCGCCCACTGCCAGGGACCCAACAGCAGGTGCATTTGCGCTTTCAGGTGCTGCAGGTGTAGGTGCTGCTGTGGCTGCTGCCATTCCACTTCCCCCCGTCTTCTTTATTTCAACCACCACCACCCAGACTGTCTCTGGTTTTTATATCTGATATGATGAGGCAGGGGCGAACTGCTGAATTTGCATCGCCCTTGCATAAACTTCACATCTCAGCACGGACACGAAATATTTCGATAAAATAACTAAGCGCGTTTACGTTAAATTAAATTTATTTAATTTAAATTAACAATTACTTCTCACTCACCTTGAAAACAACAACAACCACACGCAAGTAGTGCTGGAAGCATCGATGTTATCGGTGTTTTTTTTTCCATTCTCAAACTATCGATTATTTTTGAGAAACATCGATCCATCCCTGTACCTCTTTTTAAAATTTTAAGTCTATTATTCTTTTGTTTATTTAAACCTTTTTCAATTTTATAAAACTTTTATTGGTTTTTTGATTTAAGGGCTACAATCCGTTTTAAGCACGTTTGTTCAACGGCTGCATCAGCAAAGTCGGAAAACATCCAAGCCAAAGGCTGATGACATGATTATTTTTAAATATGGAATCTTGACGGAAATGTAGATTTCTATAAATTTGCGGACTTCTAAACAATTCGATTAAATTATATTATTCGCTCATTTTTCCCAAATAGATTCGCTTTGCTTTTTCGACTTCGCCTACATAGGGACTTTATCGATAGCGGTAATTATAATCATCGACGTTTAAAAGCATTGCCGTTACAGTACGAAAAAATTTTAGAAAAGTTTTTAATATTTTTAGATTAAATTAAGGATATTCCCATTAGAGATTGGTCATATTTTGGTGCCGAGGCGCTAAGAGCAGAATTTCTATTTGGAGTTTAAAAATTTTCTTAATATTTGCTGAAAAAGATTTTTCCATTTCTAATTATAAGGCTTTAATTTTTTTTGTGTAATTAACTAGGAAAATATCTACGACATTAAACAATATAACCATTAAATACACTTTGTTATATTTATACTATAATACTTTTTTTATTGAGACTTTTTAAATCATTTTTTGATATTTTTTTGTTTGGATTTGCTTCCTTTTATCTTTATATCACACACAACGTAATTAATGTAGTAGATCTTTTTTAATGTTTTCTTAAATAAGTGACTAAATCTAAGCTGATTGGATGAAAACAAAATATTGTTTTAATTAATAAGCAAAACAAAATGATTTTTCTAAAGAAAATTGTTTGTATAAAATACATTGTGCATTTACAAGTCCTGCAGGCAAACGAGCGAAATTAAATCTGACCTTAAATCTACGAGAAAACTATTATTGCAGCGTTTTGGATTAACACTATGTATGTATGTATATAATCGTATAAAGAGTTTTATCCATTTAATATTAGTATCTCAATGTCGTTTTTAGTTACTAAATTACAAGTGTTATTACAAGTATGCGAGTCAAAAGGATGAGGATAACAAGCGTTTCTCATTAACATAAGTAGGTAAGTTTGTATAGAACGTACAACAAGTTAACAATAGGGCAAAAATATTTATAAAAATATAAAGGGAAAACAATATTCAACACTCGTAGTCAACTTAAAAGTCTAGATAGACGATGGTATGGGCAGGGCAGGGAGATTAAATTAAATACAAAACATATGTTCTAAATTACAATTAAAGTCTTTGAATGAAATTTCGATAGACACGGCGCCGTTGAAAAACTATACATTTACAAACCTATGTCGCTAGTTTCCGGATTTTGTTATCTAACAAAATCGAGTCTCGTTTACAATTATCTAATCTTTTACAGAATTATTGGCGTTTAGTACAGTTTTCAGATCATGCATTGTCATTTGATTCGGCTTTTTGTACATTAGTACGAAAATTTGTATTTTTCCTTTACGAATATTGGATGATTTTGGAAAGTTACCGACATACTGTTGCTGTATATGTATATATATATATAATATAATTGTTAATATGCTTTTTTTGTTGATTTTTCTTTTCGTTTCATTTACTTATTTAAAAAATTGTTTGTGTATATGTCTTATTGATTCATGTGTTGCTTTTGATAACTAATTTTTCCTTGTAAAAAAAAAAAAAATTATTTGTTTACAATTCGGTTGCCAGCACTAGTTTTTGTTCTTTTTTTTTTTGGGTAAAGAGAATTAGTTCTTCCTCGTCTTTTTGCTTTGTTAGTTTTGTTTCTTGGCCCATTTGCACAGAATGCTGATCATATCTTTCATAGGATTTTCTTTGCATACATATATGTTTATGTGTACGTGAATGAGAGTGAAGCTTTATGAGGCTGGGAAGTCCATTAGATGACTAAGGGGTATAAATTCATCGGCCATAGGATTTAGTATGGACTTTTCCACATTACATTGGCTTTTTGGCAGGGCCGAAAGCGCCATATTTTGCTCCTCAGTTCTGAAAGTAAATTAATGTTTAGATTAAAATAAATTCATAATAAAAAGGAAAGAAGGAATATGTTTTTACTTGGCCTTCTCCCATTCATTTATTTGCTCCTCCAATTCATCTTCGATCATGGCTTCAAAACACTCTTGCATGATCTCCTCCTCTTCAAGACGTTGCAGTTCCTGAAGTATATTAAATGTAACAAAGGAAATATAGAAATGTATATAAAGAGGTTGTCATAAGTTTATTTACGTTCTTATCGAACTCCTCCTCGTTTTCCATCCACATATATTCGGAGAAATCTGGCTCATCGTCAATGTCCGACAGGGAATCATCGTCTTCCACCATATAAATGATTTGGTCCGTCCAGTCAACAGATGGTACTTTTAACAACATGATATGTAACTTCTTTGCTAAAGACATTTAACAAAAATAAAGTTTTATTAATAAATTTTGTTTATGTTAGTTCCCTTAAAAGTGATCTAAAAATAAGGGTAACTGTCTGACCGCGTAAAGATGATCCAATTTGACTCACTTATTTAGTTGTTGGGCTTACCCGCCCCTGAGCTGTTCCCGCCAAAAGGAAAGCAACTAGCAACAAGCAACCTATATACATAACTAAATATATTCTATTGATACAGCTTCTAAACTTGTCCCTTAATCTGTATCACAGTTCTAAACAAAAGATTCTCAGGTTTTTCCTGTTGGGAAGTGTAGTGGTTCATCATATTGAGCAGTTTGACTCAACACATAATGTAAATGATCGTGAATGTTTGTCATGTCTAAATCTTTAACTAAAATTTATCTTAAAAGGTATAGCCAAATAGATCTATAACACAGTTTTTGTATGTATGTAAATGATTTCGCCGGCTGTTATTGGTGTGTGTATGTAACTTTGTATTATTTCTAGAAACCGGTCTGACACTATTTGTTTTTCTTTTTTATTTAAAGAATGTATACAAAGTCGCAAATACCTAATTAGACACATTTAATATACATATCTATGTATGTATGTATGTACATATATATGTATATATATGTACATATGTATGTATATTTTTATTTTCTCTTTTTCTTTTGGCCTAACTGAAGACTTTTTTTGCGTTGTGACAAAACCCAAAATGTTTAAAAACAGAATGACTAAGCTCAAAGTGCAAGAGTAAAAGAGAAGAATAGAGTTAGCCAATGACACACACAAGCATATTACACATATGTATGTATGTATAGGCAGACATACATACATGCACGTACAGGTCAATACTATTTGTTTATAAACAACTGCCAGCGCCTTAAAATTGTTCATAGATATGTACATACATACATATATATAGACAAACATATACATACATATATTGTAGATAAGGATTAATCAAAACAATAAGAAATACCCCTTGATACACGTTCTTAATATTTTATGCCATAGAAAGAAGAGGAAAAAAAAAAACAAAACTTTATGGTAACGTTATCAGCTGTTTGGGGCGTGAAAATAACTAGTCATAAAATATTGAACAATTTATGCAAAAACGCAATAAGCAAACGTCATTAGCACTAGCACTAAACAAAAAAAACAAGAACACTTCGAATGATGGGTTCATGGGAGTATTTAGCGAACGAGGCAATAAAAACTACTTATTAAACTTTGAAACAAATGGTAAAAAAACATAAACGATAGCCTATTGAAACTATGTTTAAACTTTACCAACTTCTTAACGACAGACATAATTTTCTGCTAATAAATGACTATTTATTTTAGCCTTTTACGGCTAAAAGTGATCAGCACTAAATTAAAAAGTGTATATGTATGTGTTTCAATGCTCCCAAACAGAAAACACACGCACACACAGCCCGAATATGTATGAATGTGTTTGTTAGCTGCCATATTTTAGTTAAAATTGCGAAAAATTAAAATGTATTTGCTCAGAAACAATTCAACAAAACAAAATTCAGGCGCATACAGGTGTTAAATAGCCATTTCTACATACATACATTTGTACATATGAGTATGTATGTATTTTCATACATACTTATGTACTCACATTCGATTGAATGAACCCCCATCAACCCACCAATAACTGCGTAGCTTTTTTCAAGGTAACAAGTGTTTAAAATATTCGACAATATGAATTAATATTCAGCATTTTTTGTACTTGAGCAACAATAACTACATTAATCAGGTTACAGACTCGTACATACGGCACGTAGGCCACCCCTCACCTTGCTTACCACGCACACACACACACACTCTCACAAACAGAATTTCCTAGCTTAGCCGTGCTGTTGCCTTTTTATTGATTTATCGAGAAGAAACTACACAAAGTTTACACTCACGGAAATGATAAATACTTTTAGCCCAAGCAATTATAACCAGGAAGTGTTTGCCTTTCGATTTCCGCCTTTCTTTTTACTATGCTAAACCTTCTCCGCAGAGACCGCGTCAACAACAAAATAATACTTTTAAATAAATCATAAGTTAGTCCTGATGAAGGCTGTCGGTTTCGTTTTTTTTCTACTCACTTTACAAATCCGCTTGTTATTTTTTTTCTGCGTATTTTCCGCTCTTTGGCTGGCCGCCTTTGGTCACTTTTTGTAAATTATTATTTCGGGATTGAGATCTTCCACTGAGAATTTTGCGTGTTTGAAAGGAACACAGACAACTTAATGTTGCATCTAGAAATAATCCACACGAAAAATTTTGATAGATCTATTGCGAAACGTATATAAATATGTGCTGTGTGCGCCGGATATACGTCCGTAAACGTCAAGCAATCGAACTTAAATTGACTTTTAAACAAAAGCCAAAAAAACAAACAAAAACATATGAAATATATAACAACAACAAACACACCCACGAAGCTCCAATACAAATACAGATTTTTTTCAGTGCAGACGCTGGTTCTCTTTGCTGCGTTCAACAATTTGCTTCGCTTTTATGAATTTCGCTGATTTACAGTAATAATTC
Organism: Drosophila insularis; assembly: GCA_018903935.1. Classification (NCBI taxonomy): domain Eukaryota; kingdom Metazoa; phylum Arthropoda; class Insecta; order Diptera; family Drosophilidae; genus Drosophila; species Drosophila insularis. The sequence goes on from JAEIFP010002295.1 coordinate 8,700,900, forward strand.
TTCCTGGCGCAAAAATAACTGTTGACCAATTGAAAAAGGTCGAAAAATCGCGCTCGATGCTATATGTAATCTTAAATTGTTTTATTAATTTAGTAATGCAATAAAAATTGTTTTTATAATCGTGAGCTCTTCTGAATTCGCCTCTTAAATCCGTAATTCGCTTCGATTTTACTAACACTGCAACGGTCTCTCTAAAATCGATAATAAAGAGTTTTTATTTGACTAAAATTAGGCGCCATCTTTAAAAAGTATTTTAATTTTAATTTGATGTGGGTCGAGATCACTCAGTGTTGCTTCTTGGTATTTTATATTATCCGAAATACTCCTTGGATCCCAAGGTTGCAATTTTGTGCTGCTTAAGAAAGAAAACATAATCATGGCTAAGCCATTGAAAAGAGCCAGTGTAATTAAAACTGTATTCCATTCCGTTTTAAGTCCCTGAAAAAAAGTTGGAGAATTAGTGTGTTTTGCATTTTTAATTAAATTTTTACCTTTTACTCACAGAGGAAACCAAAGCAGCTACAATATACGGTGCTAGAAATCCAGATAAGTGGCCCAAACAGTTGGCCACTCCCGACAAAAGGCCAGCAAATGAAGGGGCGAAATATAACAAAGTTGGCCAATAGCCACCACTAAATCCCATATCACATACAATGCCCAATAAAACGTACATCAAAATAACCACAATCTTTTGACCGCAATCGGCCATAATAATGCCACCAACAAAAATTATACTCAACATCATGCATATAGCATACAGCAGGCGGCGCATACAACCCAAATGTCTGTCCACACGGCGTTCGATATAGGAGCAGCTCAGTATGCATATCAGTTTGGAAAACAAACTGCCCACATATGGAGCAGATGATAACAGTCCAACCTCAGCCAGGCTAAACTGCATCGCCTCTCGCATAAACCGTGGCATGACCAGTGAGAGTAGAAGATAACCATAATTATGAAAAATATGTGTCAGGATAAATGCATAAACAGGTACTGATGTCAACAGGGACATCCAAGGAATGGACAAGTGCTGAAAAAAAAATCAATAAGGCAATCATTTAGTCATAATGAATCTACGCTAATTTCAGTCAGGCATAAGTCAGTGCAACAAATTGCTGAAATTCCCTATTAATTACAATAGGGAATTTTAAAATTAAGAATGAAATTTAACAGCTTTTATACCCGCGATAAATGACATTTGTTGACCTAATTTTTGGGTATTCTTTTTATTTTTGACTTACCTGCGATGACATTTGTGGGGTAATTTGTGAATCCGGCTGCAAGTATGCCTTCTCTTCGATGGTTAGTCGTGGATGCTTATTGAGGTCATCATAGATAAGCCAATAGCACGCTATACCATATAGTAGAACCACACAGCCAAGCACATAAAATGGCATCTCCCAGCCAAATTGAGTAAGGTAACTGGCCACAGGATAGATAATTATTGTACCCATGACAATGCCACTATAAGCAAATGACAATAAAGAAGTCCGCTCTGAAGGATGTGCCCAGATCACAAAGAGTTGGTATATCGATGGATTGCCGCAGCCCTACTGAAATGTAATATTTTACTTATAAATCTTTGGAGGATTTATTCCAAATCTCTCACCGCAAACATCCCAGTAATTATTAAATTTGTCGCTGCAGCAGCAAAACTAAAATGAGCCATGACTGGGAGCAATAGATAAGTGAATCCCTGAAGTATAAGCGATATAATGAACAACAGTTTACTACCAAATCGATCGGATAGATGACCGGCCAATGGTAAAGTTATGACATAGCCGTAGTAAAAAATGCCAGGAAATGCAAGCTCCTGATTCCGAGTCCAAGGTAAATCTCCACCAGTAATCTGCAATTAATACCATTAAGATACTGGCAGCCCAATTGGATTAGCCTTACCTGTAACGACTCTATCTCTGCATCCTCTAGCAAACGTGGTCCACATTGCGATTGTTGCATTGTGACATTTAAAGTGGATGGGCTAGTGTCACCTTCACGCTGCTTGACCATACTAAGTATTACCAGACCCAACATACTTCGAATTGCTGTGTGTAGAATCATTGCCAGGAAGGCACACATTGTGTAGGTGAGTCGTACAGAACCCCATAGAGAAGATTGTGATGGCGATGATAATGATGATGATGTGGGAGTCATCAAGTTTGGTAGATTCCAAGACTTATGAACCATATTCCTTAATGCACTTTCTTTCCCTTGGTGTTGAGTTCAAGTTGGAGACAACATATACACACATACACACACTCGCACTCGCATATGTATATACACAAACACACAACGACAACAACAAGAAAAAATGCAACAAAAAAATATTAAAGCTCAGTCCAGCTCGAGTGCTAGAAATTGACTAACCAGATGTAATAATGAAACAAAATTCGCAATTTGTCACGACTCTAGCGAACTAAGGCGGTCATTTATCTTATAACGGTAAAGCAAAGCAGAAAACAAAAAGAAAACACAACAGCAAAAATAAGACACATATTGGCAACAAAGTTACGATAAGAGATTCTCATAAAAACCAAAATTTAAGAGAGCTCATCCACAAATGCAGTGCCCCATCAAAAAACAAAAAACAAATTGTCAACTTAAACATTTGTATACCCTGTCAGAGAGTATAATTAATTGGTGGGTATAACTATTTAGTTTGTCGGTTAGCATCTTCCGCTGTTATTCAGTTTTGGTCACGAAATTATCGTACTTTAGATTAAAGTTTATCGACTCCTAAGCAATTTTATAAACACATAAAGAAAAGTTTCTAATCATATTGCAAATGATGTACCGGAAACTTGTCGGCCGATTTAGTTGGTAGATGCATTTTAATGATTAGGTAAAGTAAATTTAAAACTTTTCTTCTCAAATTAATAAAACCTTTAAATACAATTTACAAAATTAAATACCCAAACAAAAGATCTTTGAAATAAGAAATCCATAGAATGTAGACTTCTCTGTCAAAATTTATTTTAAAATATTCTTAGAATTGTTTCATATGTAGAGGAATGGAATATTATTGAAAGGATTCTTATTTGTATTCTGATATAAGCAAGTAATTAGGTCAACTTACAACTATATACATACATATATGCTTCGCATTAAATATCTCTTTGGTTTAATATGAACTGCCTATGTAACGTCTTATTTTGGAGTCCTTTGGCTTGAAAGCTTTCAGCAACACTTATAACTTATAAAGTACTATTTGTTGTAAACAATAAGAGCAAGTGAATTGGTTTTTTTTTTATCAAAATCTGATAGAATTTATATATAGCTTTAGATAGCAAGCAACCAAAAAATCACCCTAAATGCAACATTATCACTTTATCTCACTGTTTGATAAAGTTTTAATATTATATTATAAGTAGAAACTAACAAGGTCTTCGGATTGATATTTCTTAAATAGATACTTACATCCTGTTAAAAATTTATACGACTAGTTTTCTAGTGAGGAGATAATACCTCTGATTATTTAGTACTTCCTTTAGAATTGCATCTTGCAAAGTGTTTACTAAACATTTCTCATATTAACTATCAACTTTTTTATATAATTTGACGCTCAAAGGACTCCTAACTGTCAAACAATGTTGAGAACTGGGCTGACTTGATACTAACAATTTCTAATTAGTTATTTAGAGACTTAAAATGCTTTTTCCAACTTTTAGTAAGCAGCAACTTAGCCGAAAGGGTGCAGGGTATTTTAATAGTATCAAATTGTTCTCAAAGTGTGGCTACAACAATAACTTTTGCAAAATTTACAAACATTTTAAGTGATTTACCCCAAAAATAACGACCATGACTTATAATTGCACCTAATTTCGGGCCATAAATAAATGTCTGTATTATGTATGTGTTTGTATTTAACTCATAATTCAACCGCAATTAAGCCAACAAAATAAGCATTTCACATATTATGCAAAGTTTTACCTCGACAATTTGACCAATTACCATAAATAAAATTAAAAATTCTAAAAGGGCCAAAAGTTCAACTACCCTAATTAGTAAATATTCTTTTAAACTGTCATTCTAATGATGGCTAAAAATTGTAAAGTTTTTTATTAAAGTTGGACAAGGTTCAGGTTCCCAAAGTCCATCCCCCAGTTTGATCAGCAAGGCATCCTGTTTTGACGTGTCTGTGTCCGTGTCCGTATTCCGTGTCCTGTTCTCGCGTTATCTGACCCATCGCATCGCTTAGTGGCGGCTAGACCGATGGGTGTTCTATTTTTGCTGCAAAGTTGTTGCACTATATTTCGATTAAAATTTTAAATATTTTATAAAGCTAACTGATATATGCGGCACGTTCGTTTCTAACTCATTTGGAATGTATATCGGCCTCGTGGCCTGGCATGGCCTGGCTTGGTCGGGCATTTTGATTGATTTTTTATTTATACAACGCATATGCCGCAGTGTTTTCTATACTACACTGTACATTGCTGTTATAGTTTTCATTTTTGTGCTGTTGTAGTATAATAGGAGCATATGCCGGCACAGTTCTCTCTGGGGTAAATGCATTCATAGTGTTTGCATTTGCATAGACCTGCCATAATGGTAATAATGTTCTAACCCTTACCCTGTTTCACCTTTGGTCGAGAGAAAGCACAAAAACACTTTGTTTTGGTCTAAAAATAACGAAGGCTTGCCGCATGGGAACTTTGTGTGCCAACTCAAATGTAATAGGGAAATTCCAACATATTTTTCGCCCTACTCGTAAAACTGAATTAAACATTGTAACAAATATTAACACCAAACTAAATGACATAAAAAAAATGTATATATGTAAATGTCATGAAAGAAAACACACGCACATAAGGAATTATATATGTACATATGCCTTCATTTAGGGAAAGCTCTTCACTCTCTCTCTCTCTCTCTTTCTGTGTGGGTGTTTAATATTTAAGTATTCATTGGTTTCGCGTTTGTTTAAGTCATTATTGTGATGCCCTCGTTTGCCATCTGTCGCACTTCATGGCACAAACGTCATGAAAAAATATAGGCTACAACAAAGACCAGTCTTATGAATATACATATGTAAGTACAGTGGAAACTCTTTCTCTACATGATAGTTCGTCCTACACAGTTATCCTTTTGAAGGCAGTTTTCCTTTGTAAATCTTTAATTGTGTTGCAATTCTTTATCGATTATTATAAATATAAATACAGTAGTTATTATCAGATTATATAAAAACATCCCTAAAAATCTTTAAACTTATATTTAAATCTCAAAATCTAATGAAAAAAAATACAAAAAATACTATAATCATATTTTGATAATTTCTTGAAAATATTGCGTAGCATTTTCAAGTTTTTAATAACATTTTAATTTTCCACTATTGAAATAATCTTTTGCTGCCATTGTTAAAAAGCTTTAGGTATTTTTTAAAAAAATATTTATAAAATAAACAAACCAAAATAATAAACAAAAATTCAATTCATACAAGTATTTAAAGAATGTTTATTTATTTATCTATTCATCAATATATTTTTTTAATTCTCTCAATTTAAAACTAATTTCTCAGAATTATCTCCAGGTCCTTTCAAACAAACTAAAGAAAAGATAGGAATTGATTTCAGCGAAATAATCTACAGTTATTAGTCGATTTTTAAAAATTATACTTTTCTAATGAAATGGTAGCAATTCCTAAAAGTATGCTACAAAAATCGTTAACAAAATTTTAACGAAACATTAATGGGGCATTACCTTAATTCTTGAGTGGCATAAGTATATGTAGTTCACTCTATGATACAACCTACTAAAATTGTCTGACACTTGGATAGTTATGCACTAACACATACATAAATACGACTTCCTATACAACTGTTCGTACATATATACATACATACATACATGACTTTTACTGACCAAAAGGCATTAGCTTGTCGTGCCGTTGGTTGAGTGGATTACCTGTATATTGGTGTATAACGACGACCCGCTACCCAATTCATGTATTCTCTTTTTTGTTTTTCTTCAGACCCCTACTGCCACCTACTAAGCAGGGCTCTGTGTTATTGTTGGCACTTTGGCCTTTTTTCGGTAAACCACTTCCGAATCCTTTTCCGAGCATTTTGTGGGCGAGAGCGAGTCCTAGAGGTGAGAGAGAGAAAGAAAGAGAGTCAAAGAAAATACTATTTCAAATGGCTGAAAGTTGTAACTTGGTTGAATTTCAACGTGGCCACTTGACCCAATTTGTTTTAATAAAAGAAACTTGTCTGCTTTTCTATATTGTGGCCAAAACTGAAACAAAAAAAAATTAAAATCTTGACTATGCAAAATAAATGAACTCGTTTTGCGATGCCAGCTAATGCATATTAAATGATTCTTGCATTTATCTTTTATTGGGGGTAATTTCCGAAACATTTCGAGTCGATTTCAAAGTTATTAAGTTTTTTTATGGCCACCAACCATTATTATATTTTTATACACAGAGCATAGTTTTTTTTCCCACTCTCACACGCAAAGGCACCATACACTCCCGCACACACAAAACACGCACACACACACATAATTTGAGAAAAACTGTTAGGCGGAAAATTGTTGCTCACTGCAAGTTTGATTCGCGTGAAAATCGCTCTCTTTCTCTCTCGCTCTCACCTCTCTCTGTTTCTCCCTCTTTCTCTCTCTGGTTCGTCGTTTTGTCTCGTCTAATGTGCCGACAGGCGACGCAAGCATTAGGGCCAAAAAGGAATCGTGCTAACAGTCGAGCTAGCTGGCTCACTAAGTAAAGATCGAGCTTTATGACCCGGCGTATGGCTGTACATATATGTGTATAATATTAACGGGATTTCGCGTCAAATATATATATTAATGAGCTATTCAATTTATTTATGAAAATTAAAAATAAAAATCAATAATTTCATTTCTTACATAGCCAACAAAAAAAAAAAGAGTGCAATAAACAAGTGACAGTGTTTTACAATTAAATTTTTATGATCCTTACAATACAACTACATATTTTAGTCATTTATTACAAATTGTGTTTAATAAGTATTGTACAATATTGATTATATATACATATCGGTGTATGTGTGCGCTGAGAATTTGGTGTGAATTAAACCAAAGGTGTTCTTTATTATGGAGGTCATCAGAATTGGTGTAAAGTCCCCATAACTTAACTGAAACTTCCCAAATGTAGAAATATATAATATACAGGTGTATGCCAACATATGCATTTACAATTTATAAACATTCAGGGCCTTTACTTCTTGAGGACACAATGATTTTTTAAAGAATTTTTGTTAGAAGTATTTAATTTTGCTTGGTTCAAATAAGAGATTCGAAATCTGATTTTAATTATTTTAAAGTTATTTACGATTTTGGGCTTTTCCTCGCATGTTTTCGAGGACTTTAAACAAAAATAGTTCCGATTAATAATAAGAATAAAAGATAAAGATGAATTTGTCATTGAAACTTGTAACTTCTTAGTTAATACTATAATTTTAACATTTAAGAAGCGACAAACTGAAATAAAAGATGACTAGTCAAGGGAAAATTGCACCGCAAGTATAAAACATCCAAAAGAAGATGAACTATATTAAAATCTTTAAAAGATTGTGTCTGTTTTTTTTTTCTTTTTGATAATAAATATTACAGCATTTTTTTTACTACTATCTGTTGAATAGTTTCAAAGCGAAATCTCTAAAAGTGGCAAGTGAAAATATTTTAAAAAAATTATTTTATTTATCCTGCAAATTTGTAGGCTCATGCCTTTAGTGTATATCTTTGATTAAATCATTATTTAAATGTCTTTTTAATGTCGTTAGGGTATATTGTATTGTAGAAAATATATTAAATTCATCAACTCTCTGAAAAAAAGGTTAGAGAACACAATTAGAAATATTGCCAGTATAGCGCTTCGGTTCGTCATTGGATAATTTTATTAGGCTAATGGCATGCAATATAATTATAAAGACATTATCTTGCGGAAGAATAGTTAGAGATTCTCTACAAAGATTAAGCATGACATATTAAGACAAATAAAAAATAATAGAAATTGAAAAGACAACTTGAACTTATAAATTAAAGAGTCATTTGGATTGTCAACCCCATTACAGTCTGAGACTAAAAATAATGCCCATAATTTTACGTTTTTTTCTACCAATACCAAAGTGAAATGTGGTCAATAATTAATGTGTTCCTGATTGAAATTTACAAATTGGTTGCCTAACCAGTGGATGGACTAGTGAATGAAAAAATTATAAAAAATTGTGTAATATATATTGGTATATTATACTTATTATGGAGAAAGCAACAATCTACTCTTACTTGATTCATTGAGATAATGCCATAAAGGACACAAGGATACAATTACAACTACATATACTTACTACCAGCAAGGACTATTAACCACATCAAGTGCAACTACCTATAATAACTAGCAGACAAACAAATGTGAGTAAAATGTGTAGTCAAATGTTGTCACAAATGTTGGCTATACATATAATTGGCTACCTTTCCCCCACCTTGTCCCTCTTGCCGTCCGCCCACGATAAATAAGCATTTGTTGTGATCCCACGACAAAAGGTTAATGCCATCACTATTTATACCTAATCAAAAAGAAAGAACTTGAATGATGCCTTCTTGAGGCGTATCCTTGCACTATCTAACATAATAATGCTATAAACTTATGTATACTATAAGTACATATATGCTTAGTTATCTATGTGTATATGTAGGACATATATATACGTACATGTATCAGTGTATATGTATGTATTTCCTGCACCTGTCGCTGTACTATTTTTTTTTTTTTTTTGTTAATTTCATCGCGTGCGTGGCAAAGCATTTTTTATAACCACAAAATGTCCTTTAACGTAATGGTGTAAAGAGAAGAGAGAAAATGGAACTAAAAATGAAAAAAAAGCACAGAGAATAGAAACAAATGACAGCAAACAAACAAACATAAAAGTAAATATATATGTAGGTATATATCGTACTATATATATTGGTTAATTCCCCATATTTACACAGAAATCCTAGTTATCCTGATTATCGATTTCGTTCGTAATACAGACACGTGCCAATTCAATATATACATATTTATCAAAATTTCATAGGATAAATTTTGATTAACATTTATTTTTTTTTGATTGTTTTGGAAACAGGTGACATTCATCTTGCCCCGGGGTTTTTTATTTCTCTAGGCCATCAAACATACATATATGTATATATGTACAAATGTCTATGTATTCAATAAGCTATTTATACTATTCTATTCTATTTTGTGACCTTGCTCATGAAATGATTTCAAGGTTTTTCCATTGTCGCGACGATTGACGCCGTTTTGTTACACTATTTTTACCGCATAATTCATATTGAATTATAAATGTAGCGATTAGTAATTTACAAACTCAATGGACTGACAATTTTTTGATGTAAGCTGACGACAGTCAGACAATGGTAAGAAATGGAAAATGGATTGAAGGTCACTTACCATGACCAGCACCATCAGCCAATGGACACTACTTGTCCATTAGTAATTAAATAGTCTTCAATTAACCAAACCTGGGTTTTAGCCGTATGTTATTTTTACACATGCTGTAAGACCTCTTTTTGAATATAGTACAATCTACTATAGCCAAAATAATTGGTCGGGATGGTTAATTGATTAAGGCGAAGCCCTTATCACTAATTCCGATGGCGCCTTTCTTTTACGCTTCATCTAGTTCAGATTCCCTACTACTTTTAGTTAGCTATGGTATAACCTGCTTACAATCGTCTCTAACTTTAAAACGGTCAAAAACAAAATTATTTGTTTTTAAAATTAATTGAAAATGGTTCGACATTGTTTTTAACATATTAAATTAGTGTTCAAAGAATGTTTTTTTGGAGGTAAGTATTGAATTTGAAGTCAGATTAAAACATTTCTGTATTTTTTAAAAACATCTATAAAAAAGGGAAAACCACAAAAAAGCTGAGAATTTTTTTTGGATAATTTAATTACAAAATTATTAGTAATGGGCACAAAGTTTTGAATCTGGAGTCGACCCTATGTTCTGACGATAGATTCAGATAGAAAATAAAAAAGATAAACCTCAAAAAAATGAATGCAAACTTTAGATTTTCAATTGGCTTTAAATTAGGGCTAAATTGAAAATCTGTGGTATACAGTTAATAATAGTTTTACTGGATTGGCAACCTTTTCTAGGGATAGAAGTTTCTATTATCAATTTTTTTTTAAATTTTGTATGTTCCTTTTTTTCCGAATTCAAAACTCACTTGAAAAAAAGGCTTAAGCAAACAGAAACGATATCATAGCAGAGGCAATTCAGTTGATAAACTAACACATCGACAGTGCTGGATTTAATACTTTGATTTTGGTAGATTTAATACTTGAATTTAGTAGATTTTATACTTGCTAGTAGTCTGGAGGACTACATTAAAATTAGAAATCTCAGACCAGACAGAGTCTTTAAAAATAAAAGTATAATTTGTTTATGCGTATAGACCAAATAATTAAATCTTTTTACTTGTAATGTATCAGCTCAAACGAACGACGAACGCAAAGCGTTATCACAATGGTCTATTATGATTTTGTTTTACAACGCATTTTTGAATTGTACCCCATCCAAAATTTATTTCTAGGTCCGTTCCTCTTGACAAAACTTAATATACACCATCTACTAACTAAGGGATATAAACCAATGAATTTAAAAAAAGTATTAAATCGGAAATAATTAAAATAAATTAATAAAAATCCTTGACTCATATCATTTCTATCAAAAAAGTGATAGGTATTTAATTTCCCCCATCATTTACATCATTATAATGATCCTTCAGGATGTTATTTGTTTAGCTGGCATACCGTGCGTATACGTTTTTTTTTTGCCAAAAAAACGATTCAGGGATTATTTTTCTATACTAACAATAAGATCAAGATCTTGGCAGAGTTTACATTAAAATATATATAATTATGAAGACTGCTTTTGTTACAACTTTTCATTGATGATCAAAAATACAAAAGTTAGTTAGTTTCAGACTCTACAGCTAACAATATGTTTAAAAAAACAAATGCTATTACTGATAATCAAAAATGTCTATACCAAAATAATTTAAAGATTGATTGTTTATGTTAGTATCGATAATTATAATTAAGGCCGTGTTGAAATAAAAAGCTATTTATTTTTGGGTTGAATGCCTACTCAATTTTTAGTTAACATAATGTAAGCAAAACTATAGAAAAAACATTTGTAGGTATATATTTTCCCACTGAATAGTGACTCATTAAAAAAATTGGCTGTACAATTGGTTAATGGCAAACCGAAAAATGATTAACTCTTTACTACACTCAATAAATACATACCTAAATATATTTAACAGGTGGATGTAGGTGGCCAGGTGTTATATGAAGATAAAGTATGAATTTAACTCTTGTTAGCGATAAGTACCGATTAGTACTTATGTGGCAACTAAATGTGTCCACACAGACGGAGTAATTTTTTATTTAGTATCTACTACTACAACTAATGGCTAAACTCTCGGCAACAATATGAATTCACTTTCTGTTAACGATTGCAAGCCAAGTTTAGGGATTTTCCGGTACCTGGCTATCAGTTATCGCTCTTATAAAATGTCATGTTTCCATGGTAGCATATATGCAGATAAGATTAGTCTAATCAAACACTTGTTACCCTTTGCTTAAAGCTACCGTTGGCCATCTGGAACCATATAGTTGGTTAGTTGCCAATTGACTTGGTACCCAAGCAGTTTAGAGACACCATTTAAAAAAACTTATCAAAATAATTATTTAAAAGAAAATGTTGAATTGGAAAAGGTTTCTGGCCCTTGTGGTCCTTTGTACCATAGTTAATCTAAAAGGTATACCAAGCAAAAATACAAAAAAAAAAAAAGAACAGCTTTTATTTACCTCAAACTTATTTGCGAGCAATGTCCGGTAATTGAATTAAAGCCGTCGGCGTTTTCCGAGGACAAGGGATCGGTGGGGCACGAGATGGAGCTGCGGCCTATCAAATGGGTCAAATTGGTGTACAAATAGTATAAAACGGCAGCAGTCATAACATTAAAGAAACCGAAGTAATTAGTGCAAACACAATCAAGGTCAAGTGCTTTGTCCTATTGACCCAAACCCTAGCCTACCGCCTAAGCCATCACTCTGCTACCCCCCGCATACTTTTTTTTAATACCTACCCCAAAAACCACGATATCAACCGATTCCCAAGGTCTTTTCGCATGCCACGGAAAATGGAAATTAAAGTGGAAAAGTGAGAAGAGAGAGAGAGAGAGAGAGAAAGTGAGTGAGTGAGAGCTTTTTACTATTGTTGTCGGAGGCACAACTGTTTTGCATGGAAATTTCTATAGCTCATCCGGAAGTTGTTGGCGTATACGTAATAAATTTTACTCGGACACTTGCGTGCCGCAGCTAAATATGCAGCAAAAAAAAAAAAGAAAAGAAAACTTGAGAATGGAATTTTTGGTTTTTATTTTTTTATTTTTCTATAATTTTTCTCTCCACCATGGAAGTGAGTGGGACTACGACTCAGATTGTCAAAGTTTTTCGAATCAATTTCAAATTGATTATGGGAATTTGAATATGAATGAAGGTCATCATTCCTGTCTGACACGCCTATACATGTGCATATATTCATCAAGGGGAATGACTTGGGATTTTTGAAAATTCGAAACAGACTGAAAATAAAAACCTTGCTTCTAATTTTTTTTTTAGGCGACGGCGGCGTTTTGGCCGTCTTTTGGCCATGTGAAAGTCAAGAAGACTGCACAGCTGACGGCTCCATTTGCGATCCGGACTCAAGCCAGTGCACCTGCTCCACATTTGATACGGTCTTCGCGGAGAACTTTACGGAATGCCTGACGACGTCCCTAATTGGTGACACATGCAGCGATTCCGTTCAATGCAATCTTATGCCAACTGGAGCAAATTGTAAAGCGGGGCTCTGCGATTGCGCCGATGGCCAAACCTATTTGCGTGGCAAGTGTAGGCCATTAAATGCACTTGGCGAGTCCTGCGATACGGTAAGGTCAACATTTCCAACTGCTTGCCACCGTCATCATCGTCCATTATTTTAATTCTAGGACTTGGACTGTTATTTTGGTTACGATCGAGCTTCAGTGAGCTGTCAGGAAAACGTTTGCGCCTGTGCAAATGGCTATTATCACAGATATGGCAACATTTGTCGTCGCAAATCAATGGGTAACTGAGTTCGTGAGGTTGACTCCAAGGAATGTTTCATTTAAAAATTATACTTCCGTTTGCTTTTATAGAAAAAAATGAAGCCTGCGTCGTGGATGAGGATTGTGATGCATTGGGTTCAAATGCCGCTTGCGTGAGCCTAATTTGCACCTATGAGGATGAGATAACTACACCTGGTGTCGATGAACCTGCCACCGACACGACCGAACCAAATAATACCGAGGAGACAGAAACAACAGAAACAACAGAAACAACAACAACCACATCATCATCATCTACAACAGCGGCAGCTGCACATCGTTCTGACACATCCTCCTCCCATTCTAGAACATTGCAAACGAAAGCTTTTATCCATTCCCCGCCACCACCACCTAGATATATTGATGCGAGCGCCCAGGTTTCATTATCACTCCAACTCCCACTGACCAATGGCGAAGCAGAGGGCCTGATTTCACCTCGTCGTCGTTCCCATGAAATCGCCGTCCAGACCAGCATCGAGAATTACGAACTGAAGGATTTAGAGCCACGTAGTGTGAGAAATGTTGGCACCACCACCACCACGGCATCCACGAGCACCAGCAGCCGTCGCACCTCAACCAGAAATCTTAACCATCGACGAAGATTGCCCGCCCTCTTGCACTTTGATGACGAAGATGTTAAAACCTATTCCACACTGGGTTCAAGCCGAGACGACGACGATGCCGATGATAAGAAATGTAAGTACAAAACCCAAACGTACAGCAGTAAGCCATTTTAACATATAAATATGAACCTGCCACACACTAAATGGCCAAAAAACCCTTTTAAATAGATGTAAAACTATATATGAGAAATTTTTAGAGAGAGCCAAACTTTAATATATGTATGTAGTTTATCCAATATTTATTCTATCTTTTGACTTGGGCTTATGAATGGCCCAACCTATACAATAGTTAAACAAACTTGAAATAATCATAGATTTAGAACCGAAACGGGACTGTTAAGAACAATTTTTCAAGATTCCTTATCCATCTATGAAATTGTGGCTAAGATTGTGCATTTGGTCAGGTCAGGATTGGTTTCTCTACCCATTTTTTTCCGATTTTAAAAAGATATATATTGGTTTAATCGCAGTTTATTTTTTAAGAAAATTCTTAAAATTTTAGTTTTTGAGGCTTTAATGCAAACATAAAGATTACTTTTTGATAAGAAAACTGATATACAAATTTTAAAAATCGATCGAAAATTGACAGAATTATAGACTTATTAAGTTAGGGTTATTTGAAATTATTTAAGTTATTTTTAAAATATTTGTTGGTGATTCCACTTATTTTCTTCAGATTCTTTAATTTTTAACCGATTAGGGAAAGTTAATGTAATTAAAACAGAATTTTTAGTAATAAATAGAAGAATAGAATACAAGTAATGAATATTTTCAATTAAATAATTAATTTCTTTCATTAAAACAGATGGCAGCAGTTGCACAGACAATGGTAAATCTTGCAGTGGATTGCCCCACTCAATTTGTACCAATAAGATTTGCCTATGTCGACAGGGTTATTATGCCAAGAATGGCAAATGCTTTGCAGGTTGGTACTAGCCAAAAGATAATGAGAAGAGAATACTAACGTAATTGACTAATTTCAATTCATTTTACAGAGCTGGGTGAGATAGCGGAGAGCACAGATGAATGTGAATACGAGTTCGATGACCTGTCCAAGACTTGTATATGCCAAAAGAACTATTTCTATGAACGTGATCTTCGTAACTGTAGAAAACGTAAGTTACAATTAAGAACTCTTCGATATTGAATAAAGAAATTATACATATCTTTTACAGCGATTCAGTATCATCTGTCCTGCACGTCGAACAGCCAATGTAGTCCATTTGGTGCATCCTATTGCCATCCCGAGATACCCAGACGCTGCACCTGTGAGGAATATGCCATATATGACGCAATCAAACAACTCTGCGAATATAAAGAGGGCCTGGGGGCCGAGTGTGAGTCAAATGATGGCTGCCCCGTGGATCACTCCATTTGCTCAAATCGTTTGTGCGTCTGTCGTGAGAACTATATCGAAAAGGATGAGACCTGTGTGCCAGGCATTGACGCCGAGTGTTTGGATGATGACGATTGTGTTGCCGACAACACTGTGTGTAATAGCAAGGAATCCGAGGATCTAGAAACAACACGTTCGTGCCAATGTCGAAAGGGATATGTGCACTTTAAGGATGAGTGCCTGAAAGAAGGTAAGTTATCTCCATCAACTCTCTCCCTGGATTGGCCAATACTCAGTCGTTACTTGCTTCCACAGCTGAAGAACTGGACGACGAGTGTGTTGAGGACGAACAGTGTAAGCCTCTGTTGGCCACCTGCAATAAGGATGGCAAATGTGCTTGCACGGATGAGCAGCATGAGAAGAACGGACGTTGTGAAACAAAACGAGGTAAACCTTTTTCGTCAAACCTTTTTTCGTCAAACTAAATACTAACAACAGTCAATTGACATCTACAGAACTGGGTGAATCATGTGATAAGGCTGTCGAATGCTTTGTGGAAAGGGATCCTGAGAATGTGGAGTGCCGAAATTCCGTCTGCCAATGTAAAATTGGTTACCAGGCAAATACAGGACAGAATCAGTGTATACGTGTGATGCCCAATAAAAAAAGTAAGCACAAGAGTGTAGAATATTATGCGGAATTCAATTTATAACTTTCTCAATTATACAGATTCTTCCGGTAGACCAAGCGCTCTTAAAATTATCACCTTTGCGCTGATTGGTTCCGCATTTTTGATCACTAGTGCTGCCATCAAGCAGGCTTATTATTAAATTGCGATCCTCCATGCGGGTGCAATCCTCTCCTGATAATGATGATTCTTGATGCCACGAAGTACCTAGTCCTTACTGATAGGAATCAGTTTTTGTTTATACTTATATAAGTATATATACATATACATAATTAATAATATCGTTGAAGCTAGTAGTATTAGCCAATTGTAAAATGATGTTTTTTGGGCCAAGTATAACCAAGCATTGGATTTCAAGTCCGTGCACACAAAGTGAATATACTAAAAATCATAAATTTTAAGCTCTTATTTTAAGATTTTAAAGCAATATGTATAATATAATATTGGGGACAGATCAGTGAGAAGTTTGCTTTTTAAAATACGGAATTAACATTTAAGTTTCAACATTTATTGCTTCTTAGTGAGCTAAAGCAATCAGTTTATGAACAAATTGTAAAATATACTGTATACATAAATCATAAATATACATATATACATATATACCTAATGATGCTAATAAATAAGGCTAAGGCAAATTCACTTAAATTTGCTTAGATTGAGTTAATTATGAATATACAAAAATATTCGTTTTAAATTTGTGAATATTTTTCTAACTCTTGTTGCCATTGTGCGGATTCAACCGGATCAGGAGACATTATAATATAGCTCTCATATAAACGATAGGCCGAAAATTAAGTTTTAGATCAATAATTTTGCAATTTTCCAAACAATTCTTATAAAATTTACCATTTTCAAGTTTTATATACTTTTTTTATCTCTGCCGAAATTAATCAAGATCAGATTACTATATCTCCAGAACAAAATGTCAAAACTTGCGTTACACAACTATGATTATTTTATTCAATAATTGTTGTTCTGCATATTTAAATATTAAATAGTTAAATTTGTGTTACGTTTTTTTATTTTTTTGTGTAACTTTTGTGTGAAAAATCATAATTTTAACTTTTGCATTATTCTTTTGGTTATCTTAAAAAAGAAAACAAATTAATAATTGAACTTTTAGTTGGTAATGTATATTTTTATGGAGTTTTATATCAGCTCATTATCTCAACAAAGTTACAGAGTTTTGAAACGGTTCGCAGGCTTCTCTAAAAAAGTAAAATTTAACATTTTTTAAAATCGATTTAAAACAGATTGATAAAGATATCCGTCAGTTTCCAAACAAAATGGATCTACATAGCTGCAGTGCAGTTTTTAATGTTGGATGGGAATTCTTGGAAAGTGGTTTTAACTTTGTTAGTGGCGTCGACAAAACACTTATTCGTATCTGAGGGCAATTTTTGAATCTGTTTCAGTGTAGACTTAATCTGTCTGCGTAGTTTTAGAATTGTCTTGACTAACTGAATGAAACATTGTTTGGTCGTTGATTTTTCACCATCTGTTTCATCATCATAGTTGGCATTATCACAGACATTGGAATTCAGATGAATTATATCATTGCAAGTGGAGATAATGCTTTTGCATGATTGCACGATTTTGGCGACACTTTTTGGGATTTCCACACCGCAGGCATCGACGGCATCAACATATTTGGTGGCAGCATCCAGAACTTCGACAACAGATTTAATCGTGCAGTTAACACCACGCAAAGTTTTCAATGCCTTCTTAAGTATGCGTCGGAAACCCTTGAAAATTCCAAATTCCTCAATTTCCACATAATCCCCATCAAGTTCAGCAGTCAGTAGATCCAATTCTAATTCCAATGCATCAAAGTTAGGAGAATCGATAAGATCCTGCTCACTAGAGGCAATAGAGTTGGCCTTGTAATTAGAAGAAATACATAAATACATACATATGTAATTGGGCAACGAAAAGTATTCAAAAGTATCTTATACTTACATTCGTGCTGAGCAAACAACTGCCAGTTGCCAAGACTAGGAAACATAAAGTTATTACTTTCATATTGTATACAATTTGAATTACTTTTTAAGTACTGTCTAGATTGATGCCTGTTTTCCGCTTTTATACCTTTTTCTTATCACCCAGTGTCAAGTGTCCTCAAATCTGTTTTCATTTGTACTCAAAATTCACCAATTATAGATTACTTTTTAGAGAATTGATATGACCATTTATGTAAGTGTGTAGGTAAATACATAATTAAAATTTTTCAATCTGATATTTGTACATTCATACGTACTGATACTTTACGGCAAGTTTTTTTTATATTTTATTTAGTAATACAAAATGCAAACGGTTTCTATGGCAGACAGAGAGTCAAGTCAAGAAGAACTAAAGATAAGATCATTCGTGTGTTATCTTAATACTAAAATAAAAGAAATCAATCGGAAAACAGGGGAATGACCTTTTTACAAAATCTTTCAATTTTAGAAAAGAAATATTTAAGCACCATAAATAAGACCAAACGAAAAGAACAAGGACAGATTACTCATAAGAGATTAACACAAACGTGTCAAAGCATTACGATGATCATAATACAACATTTTCATAAAAGCAAAACAAGATACATACTTAACAAAATGGCAATAATTCCAAATATCGAGTAAACTTTATAAGTCACCTAATACATTTCCCATCCCATAATTGAAACACCCAAAATTACTGTTTCGTTACGTTACGTTACGTTACCCTATACCAAATGACGTTATTTTCAAGGCTCAATAGAAATTCCAATTGAAAAGTGTGTAGAGTGGCATTTGGCATCTGAAATTTATGAATATTAGACTTCTAACTCATTGTCAATAAGCACATCAAGTTGTACACGAGAATATTGTCAAGGTATTCAATCCCATATACAATATTGAATAGGATTATTTTGGACGGTCAAGATATAGTAACTCAATTACAAACTTTTCTGTAAATTTGCAGTCCGAAAATGTCTTGCTACTGCAATTTGTTTGGTTGGGATCCCAGTGTTAATGTGTAAGTGCCTCTATTATTGTACTGCATACGCAAATTGGCTAAGATTTACTATATATGTACGTTTAGACATACTGCAGCAGAGACTGACGATACCAAAATGGCAAGGTGCGCTTCAGCGGCGTTGGCCGCTTGTTGTGCCGAGAACTGGCACCTAAAGCAGAAGCTAATTGAATACGAGGCCACCATAAAAAATCTGGAAAATATGGTCACTTCTATAGCCGATAAGCAGGAACAGATTCTGTATGAGTTGCGTGAAGGGAATCGCAAAACACCCATGATGTTTGCTCAGCCGGGTCCCAATATGCCCATTTTGGAGAATGACGATGGTGAAATGGGTGACGATGAGGGCGATGATGAGTTCCTCTCGCATTCGTCAACATTGCCCTCAGATTTAGAACTGACATCGGACTCTGATGACGGTGATGAGATTCAAGAGGAGTTGACACACAGCTCAGATGCAGACAGTGAATTAAACTGAATATAATTTAAAATTTTAAATTTAGTAGAAGCATTAAGCGTTAATTAAATATCTTAATGGTTGTCAACTCTTTTAGTATCCATTCATTTACAAGATGATAGTTATATAAGTGGGAATGGATTAGAAAGATGGGTTTTCATTGTTTTTGAAAAGCACAAAGTAATTAATGAATTTACTTAACAGATGAAATGAATGGTAAGTTGGATAAAAGTTGCCCATATGCCTTGAATAAAGTTTCAAACAAAGTCAATCATTATAAATCATACCCAACTTTTACTATATATAGTTCTATATAATCAGGTAATAGTATTCTTTTTTTATGTTAATAAAATAACTAATTCCATCAGACATCCATGTCCATTGTTAAACTATTCTTTCTCGACAGATGTTGACGTTCATGTTCGGCTGACCTCACCAGACACTCTTCATATGTCCATTTGGGGAAGACTCGTTTATATAGATACATAAATGCCGTATCATATGATTTTAATTGGCCATCGAAATAGCATTTCATATGGCCATGTGTGCCCAACGATTCCTTAATGTGTCCCAAGCGACCGCATTTGGTGCGTAGTTTGACAGGCTTAAAGTATTCAACATCTTCCTTGTAGAAGAACATATAACGTATGGTCGCTGATTTGCGATTAATACGCATGGGATGACCACTGAGGACAACACGTTTCAGCACTATGCGATCCGGATTGCATGAGAGCAGGCGTCCACGTGCCACCAAGGCTAAACTTGAATCGGGGTTCACTTTGAAGGCCAAAACAGCCGAAGGTGGAAACTGTATGGGTGCATAGAAAGTGGCGCAGATTGTTTCATGCGGACGGAAAAAACGCTCAAACTGGAAAATATTAATTATGATCAAATTGGATTTCATTAAATCTTTTCATTTTGCTTACTTTATGTTTATCGCCATTTGTATGCTGACTATAGATGGGATTCACGACAAATCGCCGATAACCACACTGAACAATCAACTGCTCCTTGGATTTCAAAGGCGCTTCCGAGTCGGGCATACGTTGAAGCACAACATTCATGACGCACATTTGATGTTCATGGGGCAACATTCCATAGACTATAATGGTGTCCAATAGACGGGCAGATTGGAATGCATTCCAGCGACTATGTGGCACATTGATCACATGCAAAGTGACATAGAGACCAGGCTTAGAGGACAAGATAGTTTAATAAAGATTAAAATATGTCGAATTTCAGTTTATAGTCACCTGTATGCCGTCAAATTCCTTCGACTCGGCGAGAATTCTTCGTTTGGTGCGATCGAAATTCTGAAATTGATAGATGCGGGCATAATCACTGGGTAAATTCTCTTTGGCATCCCAGGGTGAAGTGCGAAATGATTCTAGGCCACGATATTTTTGAAATCTCTCTTGAGCCGGCACATCCAGGGGAGTGTCGATTTCATCGGGCCACAATTGATCGGTGCGTGCCTGTTGAAGTTGTTGCAACGTCTCACGCTCTTCCTGGAAATCCATTTGCTGATCGTATTTTTCGTCATTCAACGCTGCCTCCGAGGCCACAGAAACGCTATCCAGATATTCTTCGGTCTCTGAATCATGTTTCTCATGTTCATCCTCAAACGATTTGTTGTCGCATGACATGAAGTCTTCATCCTCCTCCTCTTCATCATCATCGTCGTCGTCGCTCATATCGTCATCCTCAGCTACCTCCTCCACTTCTGGTATCCATGCAGCTTGGTAATCACTGTATCCTTTGGGTACTCGCTTGATAAGTTTCATTTTCTTGGTCTCCTGCTTGGAGGCCTCAATCTCCTCTTCGGTGGGCCAAGTTTGTTCAGCATCCATGGGATCGGGTATATTTTCACTTTGCAGCGTTGTCTGCTTGACAGGATCACTGCGTGCTAGTACACGGATTTCAGCAAGTTCACCATCACGAGACTTATCCAGTTTATAGGGATCTGGTGTGCCCACCACTTGACCCAATTGAAAGTCCCCCAGACCAGGTATATGAACGAGGCCATTGACATCCAGCGATTGTCCACGAAGAAAACCAGTGATCTCCAATGTGCCCATATCTTCATTAGAATTTCGTATAAACTCAACAATTTCACCAAATAGATGAGGCCGATTGGCCACATTATGAAGTGTTCGCTTCTTCTGGCCACCAATCCGACGCATAACATTCAATCCCTCGCTGGACGTATCTAACTTCATGAGCTTCTCCTCGGGCAATAATTTCGATATGAATTTTTGAGCCGCCTGCTTCGCTTGTGTCCTTCGATTAGGATTCAGTGACTCTAAATCCATGAGCGCTACCACTGGAGTGGGTATACCCTGGGCAGAAATCATGTTAAAAATACGATGACCCCAACGATCGAAAATCTCCTCATCGCCAAAGGCAGCGGATGTCAATAGAACTGTTGTATCGCACACTTTAAGGTGATCCAAGACAATCAACTCGTTTCCTCGGCCAACTGGTGGCACAACAAAGGCAAATCGTTGCTTAAAACGAGGCAAATTAATGTAAGTGATACCGTTTGGGGAGTTCTCCACTACCAATTCGTTGTCACAGCCCATCAGAATGTTCAAGGCGGAGCGCGCATCAATCTGCCCATGCATAGGAAGCAGGCAAACCAGATGTGGGGCCGTATTTTGACCACCCAGTTTGCGCTTCTCCTCCAGCACATCGTTACGCTTGTTTTTTCTCAGCTGATTGAGTTGATTACGTCGCTGGTCCTTGCTCTGCTGCTGTCTGTGCCTATGCGTAATCGCCTTAAGACCCACTTTGCCTGTGAATTGTCAGAAATTTTATGGTGTTTCTCTTGGTTCGACAATGGTCCCTTGGAGTCTTACCTTTTAGAGCTTTGTCAATGGCACCTTTGGAGCGATGCCTTCCTGTTTTGTGGGCCTTGTTGGTTTGCTTTAACGGCCCAGGCCGATGGAAAGCATGATCTGCCATTATCGGAGCAACAATTCTATAATTTTAAACAATTCTTTAGTTCAATATGCGGTTGTTATTCTTCCTCCGTGTCAGCAAGAGCACATGTTTCAAACAGTCGTGCCAATTTAGCTTGAACACGGCCAGATCTAGCTATGAATCACAAAATTCCTCAATGTGCCGCATCTTTAATTCTATAATACATATATATATAGTAAATATATTAATTATGTGCGGTTTTCAAAATATACATGTGAAAAGATAATTAAAAACCATTCTATTAATTTGATATATGTATGTACTTTGTTGATAGCCATTTTTAAGACTGCTATTTGCTATCACTGAGAAACTCAAATTGAGCCAACAGATGTTGCCAGATTTATTTATATTTGAATTTGAATTTAAAAACGAATGTTTATGTAAAAATATATGAGCAAGTTGGCTAAATTTAAAGAAGTGCTTAAAAAGTGGTTCTTAACGACAAAAATTAGATGGTTCCAGTATCAAACAACAATAATTGTTTCTTCTTGATCTTTTAAGCCTTTTTGGTCAACTATGAGTAGGTCGGAGAATACACCGGGTACAAGTTCTTTTTTATTGCCAGCGTAATCAGTCAATTGAAATATATAGTTTATCTTAATCTAATCTCTTGACGGATTCCAGGTAACAAGTTCAATTGCTTAAATCCTTTTAAAAAGCCAATAATCTAATGCACCTTGATAAAAAACGTGAATTAAAACTAAATAAAAAAAATATACAATGATAACAACAACACTCACTTTCTAATCACCAAAAATTTGTTTATATGCTATAAAATTACTGAATTGTGAGAAATCAAATTGGTTATATACATTTATCATTAATCAGTCAATCCTCAATGCTGACGCTCTTCAAGCTGAACCCAAAAATCTGGAGGTGTGATAATTAAACCATTAAGATTCTTTGATAGATCGGGTGACTCATCGCCTGGAGCCAGAATATAATTAAAGTTTTGACACATGGCTGCTGTCATGAGGAAGAGCATATTCCGGGCAAAGGTTTCACCAGCACAGAGACGCTTGCCAGCCCCAAATGGAAATGATACATCAAGCTTGAGACAAAGTTTTCCATGCTCATCAAGAAAACGTTCTGGGCGAAATTCTTGGGGATCAGACCAAATTCGAGAATCCGTATGATAAGCATATAGACTGGGAATAACAATAGTATCCTAAAAATAAAGAAATTGAAGAATGACGACAAGACAATAAATTGCTAATCTCCTCTCTTACCTTAGGTATGCGATAACCCATTAGTTCGGTGTCCTCTAGAGCCTTGTGAGGCACATCCGAAGGGACTAGAGTCTCGATGCGCAACCCCTCACGTATGGTAGCCTCTGTATAGGGCATATTTTTACGATCCTCGAGTGTAGGTAAGCGTCCGCATCCGACAACTTCATCAACTTCATCTTGCATGCGCTTCATTACATCCGGATAGAGCATTAAATATTGTACTAAAAATGAAAGTTGTACACCCACAGCCGTGAAGGCCGGAAATGAAAAGTCAATGAGACCCATTATAAATTGCTCGCGATTAAATCCATTGCATGAACATTTCTTCATTTCTGTTATATAGAGATCCAAAAAGTTACGTTCACATGACTCGTCATACGTATCGATATGATGATCAATAAATTCCTCAAAATATTTGTAGATAAACTTATTCGCTTCATTTAACTTCCTGAAGCCACTCCATTCGGGACAAATATAGCGGATCCAGGGTACTATGCTCAACAGTCTCCCATAATCATCAGCATTACGCTGAAATTGCATGCCAAATTGGATGAGGCGAACCAGTTTTGCCATATCAGAACGCGGCAGACGTTCATTGTACATAATATGAAAAACACTATTCGCTGAGAATGGATTGAATAGCAGCGGCAACTGGACACGATAGCCTCCTGGCTTTACCAATTGATGTTCGTGTTCATAACATGGACCATTCCGTATGAGATCCAACATATCCGTTATTTGTTCCTTGATCACCAGCTCCAGTTCATTGAATCGACGCCCAAAGCCAAAATCGCGCAAATAGCGAAGAATGAAACGACGTTGTTCCTTCCAAAGTAAACCCTCCTGAAAGAAAATACCTATCCCAGACAGACAAAATTTAAAACAAAAACAAACAATGCTGATAAGTAATCAATTATACCTCTCAAAAACTTCTCAAAATCGAGCCGATCATTAATTGATAATCAAATAACGATTCTGAACAGCTTGAAGGCTTTATCATTGGAAAACTTGCAGTGATTAGAACTAGTCATCTTAATAGATTATATGCTATTAATAGTTAATAGCAATAATTGAATCTGACTCTGTTGTGTAGATAATTAACTAGTGTAAGTGTTCTAGGTCTTACCTCTAACCTCGTAACAGGGATCACGCATGGCGGCCACAAATAAAGCTGGACGCCCATCGAATACTTGATTAGTCAAGACTTCGCGAACTCCCTCACCGCTATGGACAACGGCAACAGGAAATTTGCCCACATATAAACCGATAATATCTGACTTGTACCATTTGCTAAAGGTCAGGGCGGCCTTATGGAGATATTTGAAATTAATTAGCATTAGGAAGAGATAGCTGCCAAAGATCGGGAGGCGTGGCGGACCTGAGGAAACACAAATCCTTTTAGTTAATGCCAAATGCAAAAGTGTGATGTCCGCTCAGACTGACCCGGTGGAAAGCCTTCAGTTCGAAAGAAAACATATCTATATGCCAGATATAGAAATATGATGGCACAAATGGCAAACAGCAGTTCGGTGAGCATTTCGTATGCGTTGCGCTGAAAATCCAGACACTTAATGAACCGATCGCTGGTGAAACGGAGAGTTTTTGTAGAAACCGCTTGACCGATAGCTGCTGCTACTACTGCATACATATATATAAAGAAATAAAGGCGCGATGCGAATTAATAATAATATAGAAACAAATAATAATAAGCACATAGCACTTGAATATACATATCGCTCGTTTAACACTAGACATCGTTTATTACTTGTATTGTTTATTTTCATTTTTTGGGTTATTTTCTATTATTACTGTGGTTTGGATTCGATTTCTTATGGTCCTTTTAGTTAGTGACCTACCAAAACAGGAAAGCTGTGTAAAATGCCCAACAAATAATGGCTTCATTTTGTATTAGTGGGCGAGGTTAGATCAATTTCAATTATTGAACTTTCAGCAAGGTGTACTTTTCGAGAAGTGTCTTCGTTATCATCCACTCCAGGGTCAGCCGTGAGAAGGTTAAGCCATTTGTCAGGATTGCAATTGCCACATTCTTTTAGAATTTCCGAAAACTGCACATTGGCTGTTGCTGGATAATTGAAGGGTATACATTTGTCTTCCACCATAATGACACCTTTCACCCGATCGGGCAACGCTCCATGATTGATATAGATGCCAGTTGCCTCCTTTAATGCATGCATGCTGTGTCCGAGTACGAAAACAAAGCGCACGTGCCATATTTAATGGTGCATTAATGGGTCAAGTTTCTTTATCATTTATTTGTCTACTCACCATTCCAAAAGCACATCATTGTGTTGTCTGACTGTTGACTTTCTCTGTTCCAAAAGATTTCTTTTAATTTCATTGCTTTTTCTTGTGGCTTCTAGAGTTGTTTGGACATGAATCAGGAAGGACTCGCGATCTTCAACTTCGCTATTGCGTTCGGCAACGACTTGAGCCAGCTTTCCAATATCTTGTTCCTGTTTCATTATAGACTCCTTGGCGTTTACTGTAAATATAAAAAATTATTTGTTTAAAACATGCATTTGGCGTCAGTATAAAAAATTCTCATACAATATCGCTGGTGGATTTTTGCGCTTCTTTTGCTTAATTCTGTCTCTCTAATTTCAATTTCGATTTCATTCTTTACTAAGCGTTGTATGCGTTGAAGATAGTTGTGATTATTTGTTTCATTCAAAGTAGGTTCCATGGCTTAATTGGAGTATACAAACAGTTGTATTTATGTTTATTGTTTTTAATTATTTGCGCGTTCTTTTTCAGAACATAAACACAACATTACTCGCGAGCTCGAACATGTTCGCGCGTTTTACTCACATGTTCGAGCGTTTTACTCACGCGTTTTTAAAACGCGCGCGTTTGTGAGCACTGTTAAATTTATGTTAACAGCATAACTTTCTAGTGGGAAAATAGCTAAATTGGCAGCACTGCCGGCAAGTATGTTGAATTAAATATTATTTTTGCATTGTGGCGAATTTATTTGTTCAGTTTTGTTTTTGTTTTTGAGCCGACGGAAAATTTGTTGAACAAGCGGAACCTTTACACCGGCTTTTTCCTGCATCGCTAAAGTAAAAGGAGGCGTTTAACTTATTCCACGGTACCTAATTTATTTTGAAGATATTGGGACATTCAAATAGCCGCTAATTGTTTAATATTAATGCGTTTGCTGGACACTGCTCGGGCTTTACGCTGTTTAGTTACACGGACCTTTAGTACAAGTCGACATCTAAGCAAGGTGAGCGCCTCCAAGAGATTGGGGTTATAGGAAATCCAGCAGTAATAATTTGACGAGAGGCAACAACAAAAAGTCTCATATTCGCTTGATTTTTCTTGCAAAAATTCTAAAAATAGCCCAGAATAAAAAGATTTTTGCAAGAAAAATACACACATACAATACAAAAGACGATAGTCATCAGCGCTATCTAATCTGTCGCTAGAGCCAGTTGCAATTTACTCACCCCCCGCAAAGCGTTCAACGACCCACTTGTTGTTCCTGGCCTTCAAGGTCGCAAAACGTCGCGGCGTCTAGTAATGACGTCGCTATGCCGTTGCCGGCAATATTTATCAAAAATTGCTTATCAAGAGAGAGTCATTATTATAGTAATTTCAAAATTTTTGATTTTCAGCTACCATAATACAGGTAGTATAAAGTATTTGTAGATTACCCATTCCCCTTCCCCTTTTTCCTTCTGCATAATGATAAAAAATAATGTTTATGAATTTTATAAAACAATTAGGTTAGGCCTACATTTCGTATTGCGTTTTTTGAGATTAGCTTGAATCCATGTCATGTGCTGGATTAGTGGGTTGTATGTACTACGAACCCGAATGCTTGATAAGAATCTTGAAACTTTTATTTTGATAAGATTTTAAATGCGTTCGATAAGCCTCCGCCTCTACACTAGTTGTCTATACAAATATGTACATACATATGTTCACCGACTTTCTGTTCTCAACTCTTGCTTTATAGATGGCTACGGACATTAGATTTAACGCATCGCTTTCGGGCAGTGATCCGCAAGTTCATCCTGTACTGATTATTGGTCAGCTGCGCCATTTGAATTTGTTGAAGTTTGATCAGTTGGCAAGTAAATTGCAGCCACGGGTTACCGAGGAGACTTTCCGTAGTGCTTTGGCTTGCCTGCATCCGGCACCCACGGACAAGGTATCACTCTATCTGGATGTGGCTACAATGGCAGCTTTGCCCTTAAAGGCATCCCGTCATAATACATCATCGCGTGCCCATGCCATCACTCGTCTGGTGAAGAACCATGTCCTCAATGTGTCCGAGGAGAGTGTGGTTCTGGTCTGTGAGCGAGAGAATCTGTTTGCAAGTGCCTGTGCCGTGGTTCGAGCTTTTCCTCTATACTCACGCAAAACAGGAGGTAATGGCCAGCAGTTCCAAAAGGCTTCTTCGCCAGAAGCCGGAGATTCTGTGGATAATGCCGAACAAAATGCCCGAAATGTTGTCAATGTCGAGTTCATTGTGATTGACAAAGACGGATGCATTGAGACTGAACCACTTACCGATGATGAACTAAAGTGCCTCAACGAGACGACTCGAGGTATTCGTCTAACGGCTCGCATTGTGGATATGCCCTGCAACGAAATGAATGTGGACCACTTTATTCAGAATATTGAAGAGCTGGCCAAGGAGTTGTCCATAAAGCCGCAGATAATACGCGGCGAGGAATTGCAAGAGCGCGGCTTTGGCGGCATTTATGGAGTTGGCAAGGCGGCCACTGTGCCTCCAGCTCTGGTGGTGCTCTCCCACGAGCCTAAGGGAGCCCAGGAAACCATTGCCCTGGTTGGAAAGGGCATTGTCTATGACACTGGTGGTTTGAGCATCAAGGGCAAAACTGCCATGCCAGGAATGAAGCGGGATTGCGGTGGTGCGGCTGCCATTTTGGGAGCTTTCTATGCGGCAGTCAAATGCGGCTTCAAAGATAATCTTCATGCCATTTTCTGTTTGGCCGAAAACTCTGTAGGGCCAAATGCAACACGGTAAGTGTTGTTACAATAATGTACGACAGCTTCTCTTAGTTAATAATTTATATTTCTTTAGCCCCGATGATATTCACACTTTGTATTCGGGTCGCACTGTGGAAATTAACAATACTGATGCAGAAGGTCGTCTGGTTCTGGCGGACGGTGTTTGTTATGCCAACAAGGATCTTAAGGCTAACATTATTCTTGATATGGCTACATTGACTGGTGCTCAGGTGAGATTCAAAATTTTGTGAGGCCTCGAGTCTTTATTTTGATAGGATTTTAAATAGTACCCATGAATGTTTTTTTCGCATTCGTTTTTTATTATTTTCTCTTTACATTTATTGTTGATTTATTTTCTATTCGCATGCAAATATCAATGCCTCACTCTTGTCTGTTCAATTGGTGATCTATGTTTTTTATTCTCTTTCAAATATACCTTTTTATATCTATTTATTTCATCTTTTTGTGTAGCCTGCAATCTCTTACACTTCTTTAGATTTCATTTTTAATGCGAAAAAAATTTATGCCAAGTACTTTTTACCCCAAAAGTCACGAGGTTAATTGGAAAAATAAATTGCAAATTCTGGTTCCTCCATGAAATCTTTTCGTTAAACAAGTAGAACAACAAAGGCTTTTCTGGGCAAAAGTGCAGAGGGGTGAGCGAGGTAAACAAGAGGAGGAGTTCTGGTTCTTTTGGTTGCACCCAAAAACCGAGAGAGAGCAACAGTGAACGAGCGCGTTGCGATGGCGCACAATTACCATAAATCTTGGCTGCAATTTGCTTAAAATATGATGCCAATTTACGTTATTTGTGGTTCGATGGGAAATAAATCGAAACTGGTTATGGCCAGTAGCCTGGTAGCTGGCAGTAAAACAAGGAGTTCGAAGCAAGACAATGATGGTAAAAAAAAGAAAAAAAAAAACGGTGACTTCAGTTCAAATTCATCTTTTTGTTAGTTTTTCCAATTGCTTGGGGTTGCCTTTAAGTGGACCGAGCCTAGAAATGGGCAACACTTTTTGCTGTTTTCAACAGTTTTTCAATTTTGTTTAGAATTCGTTTTTTGGCGCTTGTTGTGCTTAATTTCATTACACACAAACACACACACTCACAAGCACAAGTACGAATATATATACGTAGACAGCATGCAATAATATTAATTGCCAACATTGGCGCAACTGCCACTGCCAACAACAGCAGCAGCACAACACTTTTTCGCTTTTACATTTTATGTTGCTGCTGTTCGTTACACCTTTTGTTGTTGTTTTCAATTGAGTGTGTCTGTGTGTGTGTGTGTGTGTGTGTGTGTGTGTGTTGGTCCTGGCCCTACAGTGGTCCTTGTCCTGGTCCTGGTTCTGTTCTCTCCGCTTGTTGTTTGGGTGTTGCTTGTGCTAAATAACCTTGCACCTTTTTATTGCTGGCCGCGTCGGAAGCTTGAAAATTTTCGTTTTTCCTTGCATTTCCTCTCCCTTTTTCCTCCCATTCCCTTATACATAGGAAACTTAACATTGTTAGTTGGTGTACAGTTTTATTGCTGGCATTTTGTTGATTGTTGCTTGTTTTTTTTTCCCTATCAAAACCCCACCCAGATGGCCCAGCATCAACATTTAAAATGCTATAGAATTAATTTTTTCTTTATCTTACATGGCTGCCAGTCTAATTCTCCAATGTTTTTTGAATACAAATTGTTTTTACTGGACTTTCCATCAGTGTAGGTTAAATATTTATCAGAATTAGCTTAAACATTAGTTTAAGACACTTAAATTTGCAAATATGTGTTTAAGTTTAAGTTTAGTAATATAATTATGTTATAAACTATTAAGACTTTTAAACTATTCATAGTATTAGTTCATAGAGATATGAGTTAGTTTAGTTTTAGTGCCATCCTATTTGATAGTAAAAATTATTGAGATTATATTAAAAGTTACTGAAGCTAAAGAAAATTATAGAAGTTAGTTGATATATTAGATTAGATCTAATAAGTTAGTTTGGCACTCACTATAATTTTGTAATATTATTTTTTTTTGGATATTTACAGGGTATAGCAACTGGCAAATATCACGGAGCCGTATTGACAAACTCGGAGACATGGGAGTCAAAGTCCTTGCAGGCTGGACGTAAATCCGGCGATTTATTGGCCCCCATTATTTACTGCCCCGAATTGCAGTTCTCTGAATTTGCATCGGCCATTGCTGATATGAAAAACTCTGTGGCGGTAAGTAAACAAATCTGAAGATTTAAATGCAAATATCATAAAATTGAAGAATGCAACAAAATCAATTAGTACAATGAAAATTATTACCCCCTACTAATAAATTGTTTCTTTAAGAGAATGCAAATTTATTCAGGAATTTGTAAAGTCAACTCTCCCATCTTTGAAAGTTTAAGTAAGAGTTTTGTTTAAAATTCTGATGGTTAGCATTAAATGCTTCTCCATTTATGCCAACAATTCTATGCATATTATATATATGTTTTAGTTTTACCTAGTCAAGCGTCTGCTACTTATATTTTACACACTCCCATTTTTTAATTAACTTTATCGATGGTAGTCAACCACATTTTTTCTGTCTCTCTCTTTGTAAGCGGTTTCTTGTGCTCCATCGCTTCTGATTTTTCGCAAACGACCGCAATGTGGCGAAAAATGATGAACGTCATGTTTGGTTTAAAGATTGATTAGTATTACTGTGATTTATGCCACATCCATGTAAGAACATGCCCCTCTCTCTAGGCTACTTGCATGCATGTTACTAAAAAACAAAAAAAAGAGACGAATAAACGGACAGAGAATGAAAAACTTTGATGTTCAATCTATGCTAGCCAGCCACTTTTGCAGCCATTACAAAATGGTGAACTAACGTTTGGAGCAAGCGCAACCCCGTTGTTGTTGTTGTTGTTGTTGCTCCAACTCCCCAGCCAATTGTCCCTCAAGCCACACCACAGTTGAGAACCAAATCGAGTTACCTTTATTGTGGAACGTCTAAAACGCTTCGGATCAATGGTCATTCATCATTGTCACGCCGTGGGCGGATGGACAGAATGGTGCGTAGAGGTGGCAGTGAGGTCAAGTGGCATGGCAATTTTGGCTACCTGCCACAAACACACACATACGCATACGGACACATACAGACACCCGCCTCCTCCTCCTCCTGCTCCTTTCATTCCCCTTCCGCCAGTTGGCTGTTTGATTTTTCGTTGTTGCTGGTCCTTCCCAAACCAAAACCAACAAAAAAAAAGAAGAAAACAAGTCAAAATATCACACCATTGCCGCTGCTCCTGGTGCTGGTCCTGTGCCACATCAAAGCCCACTCCAACAGTAACTGCAGTTGATGTGACAGCGCCGCGCACTTTGTCAATCCTGTGCCCTCTGATAAAGTGTTTTAAATTCCAAATGCATTCAACGTTAAATGCGAAAAAGGTGAAATTTTCGGCCAGCTTTTGCCAAAAATGAAAAAAAATTGAAGCTTTACACCATTTTTTTTAGCTTGTTGTTGTAGCTGCTGCTTTTCAGGTGAAATTCCCATGCGTTGCGTTTAAATTACATGAGTGATTTTTTGTGTTTTGTGTTTTTTGTTTTTGCTGGTAGTTCCCACTAAATGGACGGATTATGAGTGTTGTTAGTGGTCGCTTAACTCTGGTGGCCCTCTACATTTTTTTTTGTTTTTTGTGTGCTTGTTGTTTTGTTTGGGCCACAGCTCATTTTGGCTAGCTTTTGGTTTAATCCCTGTGGGAGATGATTAACTTAGTTTTAAACTGTATGCAATTCATTTTGGCTTCAATTTTGATTTATGTATGTTTGATTGTTCAAGTGATTAGTGGCAGTACGAACTATAAATGTGAAAGATGGAACAATAAACAGCATCTTATACGAATTTATATGCGTCAATTGCAGTAGTTGAATATCGTTGAATGTTTTCTTGATGCTGTCAACAACCAATTGTAGTCAGGAAAGGATTAGATTGTTCCTCGTATCTTCCTGTAAATAGGCCTCTTTAATCTTTAAGATTTTCTTGAATTGTGGTAAAATTTTGTATAACTAAAGTGATTAAAAATTACAAAGCACTTTAAGTGTATTTTTTAAATTTTAATGAACATGACCAAAATGAATGTGGTCAGTCAATATCCTTGTCATTGCTTGGGATTAATTTTTTCTATTTCAGTTTAGTTTCTAAAAAATTGAATGACTTTATAGATTTTATTTGTTTTTTGTTTCGTGTTTTCATTTTATTGAACACTGTTTGAATTTTCATCTTCCGCTTCAGCGGGCACAACATAAAAACGATAAAGAGCACAAAAAAAAATTTCTTTAACTTTATGACCGAAAATTTGGCCTAGACATGAACGTTGAAGGCATGGTTCCATGACCGCCACCAGCTAACTTATTTCGCTCCTTAAATCAAATGTTTTGGCTTCTGTTTAGCATCGATGAGCGCTCGTCGGGCGGTTGGGCTCAGTATATACATACATATATACATAAGTAAAACATAAGAAACAGAACAATAAAATTGTTTAAACACATTTCTTCCAATTGTTTCTCAATTTTGGCGCACTCTCTCCAGCCTATGTATATTGTGCTACTCCACCGAGACTAAGTTACAAAAGTTACTCAAATTTTATGACTGTGAAATTTTACCATTGTTGGTAATTGATTTTTATGTTAAATCGTAAAATGTGTGCGGTAGGTAGGCAGGAAGGGAAACATGAATTTTAGATAAATCCGATTCCACGAAAAGGCGGTGGCAGCGGCGGCAGCGTCGGTGGTAACAACAACGTGTTGCAATCGCCGGGGCATATGCGTAATTGTTTTTCTCTTTTTTTTTTTTGCCTTCACAATGTTTTTGCTCCCCATGAAAGTTGGTAAATTTTTATTAAGCGCCAACATTTTACATTCAATTGTGTGTACCAAGTCGACTTTGTTTTTTTTTTTTTGCAAATGAATTAAATTGAACTTTTTATGCAGCAAAGTTTGAATTTTTATGGCACGACCTAAAGGCGCCCAAAATGATATTATTATATTTGATGTTGTAGTTGTTTTTGCATTTCGGATTAAACCAATGCCCAGTTTAGCAGTCTATATAGATTTATATATACATATTTCTCAATGTCAACTTTAAACTTTCGCTCTCATTTGAGATTCTCGGGCATAGGTCACGTAATTCGCTCAATA
Source organism: Drosophila insularis (assembly GCA_018903935.1). NCBI lineage: Eukaryota > Metazoa > Arthropoda > Insecta > Diptera > Drosophilidae > Drosophila > Drosophila insularis. Next base: position 8,734,566 of record JAEIFP010002295.1, read on the forward strand.
GCCGCGACTTCCGTTGCCTACTTATCGGGGCGGTGGGTTAGAATAAGGCAGCATCCGCCAGACATCGTTGTTAACACAAATCTTTCCGCTTGTTGTGTTTTGGTTTCCTTGCAACTTTTGCACGTCTTAGCAGACCGACTTTAAGTAGCTTGCTATCGTTGACTTATATATATATTTTATTTTTATATACATATATATCAAAAGAAATGCTATCTTTGTATTGGTAATTTTGCTTTTTAAAAAGAACTTTTCTTACCCTATAGACATTGGATTAGGGTATACGAAACAAGTCAACATGATATAATATTATGGATAGGAAAGGTATTTGATCAGATATTTCATATAAAAATTTTGTCTACTAAGTTTTTGGAATATGTTAAAAATCTGATTTTAATTCTTTCTTTATTTCTTTGAATTTTGTCTTGAATAAAATGTTTTTTTTCCCGAAATGGTTGGGCAAGTCATTTAGAGATATATTTGTTTTAGTTACCCAGCTTGGAGAAGTTTTGAGAAGACCAGTGATAATTTTTTGTAGTTCTTTTTGTTAGCTCAAAAATTACATGAATATTTAAAAACAAAATATAAATGTTTTAGGTATAATAAACATTTAAGAAGTCTTTACTATTCGTTGCGGATCTAATTAAAGGAGTTCTTAAATGTAGTTGGCTATATTTTCCAGCTGAAAGGGTAACCTAAAGTCGATGCCCATATTTAGTGGAGTTTTTGCTTGAAAAGTCACCGACGTCATTGGTAAAATTGAATAAAAACTGTTGACGCTTTTACCACTAGCTAGAGTGCAAAAAAGAGGAAGGAACGCGCTGGTGAACGAAAGTGTAATTGATATTGAAACCAGTCAAAGGCATTCAATATTGATGCTGATGGCAATTGATGGGGAGGGGGTGCATCATAGTGGCCACAGGAAATGTTACACCTATCAATTCATTTTTTTACTTTTTTTTTTGCTGTTGTTTCAATCGAACCCGTCAACCGCCCAATGGGAATCATTGTTGGCCGCTAATTTAAATTCTTGTTAATCGTAAATGAACCGCATGAGTTGCTGTCAGGAATGCTGTTGCATCAAAAGTCCATCCGCTCTATCCTCTTGATCCATCTGACACTTGTATTGTCACACATGTGACAATTTGCGTGGATACGAGGAGAGGAGAGGAATTGGCATGGGCATGGGCATGGAATTGGGATTGGGTTTTGGTCACGTTCTAAACCGCAATTAGTTGTTGCGTGCAGAGTGGTTTGAGAAATGCTGGGGCGTTGGGATGCTTCGATGGATGTATGGATGAAGGGAGAGACGAGACCATACCATACAACTGGCTTGGTTATTTACAAAAGGCTGAGAGACAAAATCAATGACATTATGTTGACAAATGTTTGCCATTATTGATGAAAGCACGCACTGGTCCTGGCATGAATGAGAAATTGGTTGGGGTCACTGAAAATAGGTCTCCCTTATAATATGTATGTGTATATATGTATATATATTTGGTGTGTGTGTTAGTGTGGGCTGTTTTTGTGTTGCTTATGTGTGCCTATCCTGATCACACTCAATGAGCAATCATTTAAAATTCTTTCGTTTTTTAAAGTTAAATAAATCATTTTTAAAGAAATGAATTTTATTTGTAGAAGTTTACAGAGGTTGTTAGAGAAGTTTTTGTTTGGTTTTTAGATTTTAACTATGTGATTAGAAATACTTATATTTGTTTATCATTTTGTTTAACTTTCTTCATTTAACTGAGAATTTTAACAGCTAAATTCTCATTCCCGTTTGAGCTTTTCAAATACTTTATAACAAGTGGCTTTACAATCTATTGGATACTATCTGAGTGTTGTGTGCCCTGTGAAGATAAATTCGTTACTCAATCATTCATAAAATACAAAATAGTTAATATTTTAGATAAATTTACTTGAGACTTTGTCCAAGATTTTAGTTTAAAAACAGAAAACATAACTTTGCAAGAGTCAAACTATGTATATAACCACATCCCGACATGGAATGATTGAATAACAAAGAAACATTTTATACTCTCGACACACAGTGCCTTAAACTTTTGCCAACCAAACTGATTTTGGGGGATTGGCAATGGCAGCGGCGACAGCCGTAAGGTTCCCGACAAAAGGATCACTTGTTATTAGTTGGAAGAGCCGCCAAATGCAGAGCCAGAGACGGTCTATGGAAGCAACAACTGGGTAAAGAAAGTCTTAGAAAAACAACAACTACCACGTTGCCAACTAGTTTCGTCAATGGACATTTGACTTCCGCTTCAGCGACGGACGATGTTTGCACCCTTTGTATAACACATGATGGTGTATGCTGGTGTATTGGTGTGCTGCTGTGTGTGTATGTGTGTGCGATTTTCATCTTGAGAACCAACGCAACGGGGCAACGCGCGTTGTCATGCAATTTGGACAGCTTGCTGTCTGCTATAGTCTGTTGCTGCTGTTGCTGCTGCTATCCATGCTGATGGTTGCTAGTAGTGGAGCTTGACAATCACCTCCTTTTTTGGCCAACTGTCAGCAGGCGTAACACGCATGGTATGTGTACAATGTGTGTGGTTCTTGCCTTTCTTTGGTGCTGTGTAAAGTGTACTTTATGTTTGGCATTTAAGCGCTGCAATTTCCGCTCAAGTTAGTAGAGTGACTGCTTCCGCTATATGCAACTGCCGCTGCCTCATATAATTTAAGCATTAACACACCAAGTCAGCCACCCATTGCCCAGACTTATATAGACTTATATTTATATTTAAACGAAGTTGAAACTTGAAGGCAGATTTAAAATTTATAAATTTGTCATCTAAAACTATAATATCTTCTATTATACTTGAACCTATTGTAGTTGTTGTTAGATTAAAATTACATTCATATGCAAAATACTAAAAAGAAATTAGCTAAACAATTTTTTAAAGAGTTTTTAAATTACTTTGTACTCAAACGCCCCCCCTGACGTTTGTTGCTGTACTCAGCGGGATATATTTTTAATAAAGCGTTGCTAAAAATTTTGTTTATTGCATGTTACATTCTCTTTCACATAGCATTCGTTTACATATACATACATGTGTGTTTGTATAATACAAATGTATGCGGTCTGTTTTTAAAATTATTGTACAAAGTCATTAAATTTACTTTTAAATTTTATAAAATTCTATAGATATTCAATTTACCTCAAATAATTTCCCTTTAAAGCATCGTTTTAGGTAGGCTCATTGGTTTATAATTTATTATTTTATTTAATATGTGCCATTATTGATTTTTTTTCTCAATTTATGTTTCAGGATCGCCAAAATGCACAATCATCATGCGCTGGTCTCTTTGTGGCTGCTCATTTGGGATTCGATTATCCTGGCGTTTGGATTCATGTCGATATGGCTACACCCGTGCATTGTGTAAGTAATTGCTAAGGCTGTTTTAATTTGGTTTGGTTTTAAAAATATATTTATGCTGTCTATTTATAGGGTGAACGTGCCACTGGTTATGGTGTGGCCTTGTTGCTAACACTATTTGGCAGTCATACAAACTCAACGCTGCTCCAATCGATTGCCCCCACTTTGGAGGAGCCGCCATCGAAGCGTCTTTGTCGCGATTAAGAAATCATCTTACTTCAAGTCTAGCCATATTCTATTTGCGCATTTCAATCAACGTTCAGTCAATTTTATTAGCCGACAGGCACTAAAAAAAGAAAAAAAATAGAAAGATTGAATAAATAAGACAAGTGAAAAGGCTTTAATGATGAGCCTTTGTTATATCAATAAATTGACTGAGCAAATTAATTCAAAATTCCGTTTTACGAATGTTGAAGTGAACGAAACAAGAACAAAGGAGTAGGCTAGGTGGTATACGACTAGCACACATGCATGGGACTTTATTTACTCATCCCATGGCTATTAAATTAAAGGACTCTCCTGTTGCTGACTTCTCACAATTAAGTGGATTCATCATCATCATCATCATCATCATCATCAGCAGCAGCAGCAGTAGCAGTGCAATTGTGTTGCCAACAACAATACTCACCGACAATACAAATTAAATTGCAACATCATTGTGCCGCGTCGTCAACGTTGCCGTCTTTGTTGCCTACTTTTGTGGGCGTGTGAGTGTGTCTGTTTATGTGTGTGTGTGTGTATGTTGTCGGCACTCGGGCGTTTGTCAGCTGTCAGTGCCAGAGTGTGAGGCGTGGCATGGCCCACACCCTTTTTGCTAATACCATAGCACCTACTTGTGCACTTTCATTTCCCTCTCACTCTCTTTTGCCATTTCTTTTCACTTCTCCTTCTTTTTCTTCTTTTTTTTCTTTTCACCCTCGTTTTCTTCTTTCAATTTGCGTTACCTTTTTTTATTTATTTGTACTTTTTTTTTTTATTGTGTGCTTTTGGGGCTGCGCACTCTTGCGCTTTTATTGTTTAATTAGCTTGAAATGCGTTTATTTTCATTTGTAAGCGTTGTAAACAACAGCGTCAGGTGAGACTATAAGAGTGAGCAGGTGATTTGTTAAACCTCGAAATGTAGCGCAAGTAATTGTCCAATTGCATTAGATGCACTATAAGGGCATGCTGTGTGAGTGGATTGTGTCTGCCTTGCTTAGACCAACAATTGCGTTTCTATTAAATTTCTAAGCAATTGCTGCAGACGTTAGATGTATAGTTGTTACGTTAGTTAGGAATTTTCAAGGGGTTCTTTGGTCATGTGGAGATGAATGGACATTTGTTTATTGTCAGTTACCCTTCTTCTAATTGATAATAATAAATCTGTTTACCTAAGAACATCCAACTCGATATCAGGATTCGTAGAAAGTAGCTACAAATATTCAGCTAGCATTATGAGGAGTTTTTAATATCGATTAAGATTTATTAAAAACAAATGTTGATATTTTTGTTACTCTATGAAAGATGCTGTAAAAAAATATCTGATCTAATACCTCAACTAAGCAATGTAGATTTCGTATTCAAAACGTTGTTTTTGTTTTAATCTTATTAAAGACAATATTTAATTTTTTTTTTTTGATAAAGAAGAAGAAACAAAAAGAGAAAGGATTAAGCTCTTTATACTTTTCAAAAGTTATTTGGTAAATTGCTAAAAACTATATCGAATAAAGGATCAATGTTTATTCGATTATATTTCCAAAGTGCATTAAATTTTTGATTTTTTCTTTGTACCTATTTGCTGCATTCAAATTGATTCGCTTGCACATCAATCAGTCGGCATGAATTGACCTCATTCACATTGAAGTTTTAAGCCTAAATGGCTTAACAGAAACAGAGCTCTTAAGTCAAGTGGCCAGTGGGCCATAAATATCTTCACACTGCGCTTGGGATGGCAGCAACCTTTGACTTTTGTCGCATTGGCGCTTAGCCCCAGCGGGCCAAGTTGTATAGCTTTAGTCTTGCACACAACTCAATTTGAAGTCAACTGGCCTGGTCGTTTGGCCACATTGCGTGTCCAGGGTAAAGAGTAACAGTAGGCGAAAACAAAAACAAGTAAAATGAAAAAAAAAAGAATCCTAAAACAAAAATAAAGACAAAAGCATGGGGAGACAGAAAAAGAGAGGGAGAGACGGAGACAGAGAGGAGCAACAGCAGCAAGAGCAATATTAGAATTTGTTGCTATGCCATGCGTCGAGAGTCGAGACAGCAAGCAGCTTTTGTGGGCATTCTCATTGTTTTCCTTGACATCCGCATCCTTGTTGGTGTTGGGTAGCTAACCCCCAGCACAGCATTTAAGCTTCACAAGTTTCGAACAAATCCCGCCCAGATACATAATTCTTTTTCGCACCTCAAGTGACAGAGATCTGGCTTAGTAGTTGATTTTTTGTATTTTTTTTTTGTGCAACTTCTTAAATTATGCAAAAAAAAAATCCAAAGATTTCCCTATTCAACTAACCGCTAGCCTTCCCCATTCTTCCCCCCCCTTTCCCAATTCCAACCAGTTGGGAATATGAAAAATAGATAATAATTTTAACGCAACACAAAAAGAACGAAACAACAACAGAAGCCAAGAAAGAGAAATAGAAGCAACAAAAAAAAAAAAGAACAACAAAAAGAAAACAACAACAAAATTGTCAATTTATAAAGTGAAAGTTTTTGTCAGCTAATGGATGCCAAAAGTTTAATAAATAATAAATTAACTGAATTATGTAGCTGTGGCGAAAAAAAACCCATAGCATAACTTAAGGCGCACTCTCAGCGGAGCAATAGCTGTCATAAAAAGGAAAAGAAACAAAAAAAAGAAAAATTCTAAATAGAAGAACCAAACTGGTAGAAAGCTTCAACATTAGCCATAGGTTTTAGACCATCTTTTGTCTCAAAACCGCAAAACAATTGCTGTAGGACAGACCCGTTCGGGGGGCAATGGGCTGAGTCGGGGAGTCTGAGACTGGGTGACTGCAGGCCACAGGGCAATAGCTTAAAATTAGCTATAAGCAAAATTACTATAAAATGGTTTAAATGAGTGTAAAAGCAAAATATAATAAGCCCAAAAAGCAAGCAAAATTATAAAAACAAAACCAAACCGAAAAAAAAGACATTTCATCACCGAAACACTTATACTCTTAATAAGAGAACCATAACACATATACACTATGGATTGGAATACATTTAAATATATCTTTCAAGAAAATTCCAAATATTTTAATAAATATTCCAGCTAATTCAATTAAATCTGGAAATGGTAAAGTAATTTTTGCTAGACATCTTTTCGTGTATCAAAGTTGCTTGACCTTTTATATTAAAAAACTCATCTCATTTATTTAAATTAAACATTTTGTAGAATATTTTTGTCAAAAACAGATGCCTGGAGAAATAGATCTAAGACCGTGTATGTCAGAAAATATCTTTATTTCTCATAAATATTAATTCTAATTAAATTAAAGAGATATTGAAGGAGTTTGCTGATGAAAAGGAAGTATATAATTAACAGATATGACCAATTCGTAATAGAACTGTTAATATGCCCAAAGAAAGGGTATTAAAAAGGGACAGCTCCTGCTCAGTAGAGGTTTGAAACGAAGAAGCGAAAATAAAACAAAAGGCATCGTGGGTGGCCACGCCTCCTGTGGGGCGTTCTGTTAAATGAAGAATACGGCAACAGCAGATACAAAGTCCCTCTTCTTTCTCGTTCTATACATTTGTGTTTATTTGTGTGTGTTTCTGTGTCTGTGTCTGTGTGTGTGATGGCAAACATATTTTATGAGCCGCTGTTGGTGTTGTTGTTGCTTACTGATAATAAAACTTTGCCGCTGGTAGAGTAAAACACCCGCTGGGACCATAATCGAGACTTTTTTGCATTTGGTCAGGGGGCGTACGTGTGCGTATGTGTATGTGTATGTCTGTGAGTGTTTGGTGTGTGTGTGCGTGTGAATGAGTGTGTGTGTATGGTATCTGTGCAAAGTGCAGCTTGAATTTCATCTTATTGTCAGTATGGTTAAATATATTTGAAAATGTTCACATATGAAAACTTTGTAATTTGATCAAAATTTGCGATGCACTGCACTTTTTCCTTTACTTTTTTTTAAGAAGAATTAAAAATCTCAAAAACAAGAAGACAGTTCTGAAGGACTATAAAAGGGTACCAAAACCTTCAATTTATAGAAGTTTAAATAGATCATTTAACCCATCCAAGTAGAAAGTATTATCATTTACTCTTTATCATCATTTCAGCTTTTCTGTAATCGCTTCTTTGTAAACTTTAAAATGAAAAAAACAATTGACAAAAATTTTCAAAAAGTTGGTAAATTTAAATTAATATTGTGAAATGCATTCAGATTGAATAACAAAATCCTAGGACTCGTGGGAGTGCCTTATTTTCTTTATGAGAAGCACATATTGAGTGTCCCTTACATAAGCCCATGTTGCGTTGTCTCCTGTTGTCGCGTCGTAGAATTTTCTGTCAAAGGACATTGAAAATGGGAAAAGTGCAGCTGCATGTATCCAACCCGCTGAGACAGTTGCAAGAAGGGTCCTTCGGCATTGTTATTGCTCATTAAATTGCTCATTTTTAAAGCAAAATAATGGCCAACAAGCCCCCAAAAAAGCTTGAAGACAAAATAAAATGCATTATTATTCTTGAAATTTGAAGTTTTTTGTTCGCCTAGCTGACTTGATTATAACATCAACTTATGGTACGTCTCAATTTGCGATGCATAGCCAAAAAGAAAAGGTTTAAAACGAAAAAGAACAAGCGAAAGGATTGACAAGAACATATTCAAATTGCTTTCGGGTGGCCATTAAAAAGCTTGTAATCAATGGATGGTCGTGCACTGGATGGTATAAGGCGAAAACTTTTCACAAACTTGGACATATCGGGTTGAAAAAAAAAGAAAAAGCAAAAAATAGATATATATATATATATAAAGAAAGGACCAGCAAAAAGAAGCAAAAATATATATGCCACTTGGATATGCATGAGCAGCAGCTTATGCACAGCATAGCTCATGAACCTTGCAAGGAGTCCTTCTGCAGTTGATAGTCACAACAGGAACAGGAACAGAAGATGCTCGGCTACTAGGTACACAAAGTAACTAAGCAAAACACTCGTTGCTACTAACTTAAGGCTAATTTAAGTGACTGAATCTGCCTCACTCCCTTACCAACTACTCTTATACGTGTGTCTGTCACTATGTCTGCGTGAGTGCTGAGTGCGTGTCTCCATGGGATCCTTCAGCCCAACTCTCCCTCCCTGTCACTCTTTGTCCGTGTCTCTTACCTGTCTCTATATACTAGAACTACTGCACCTCGACATCATCAATGAAAATGCTCGTAAATTATGCAAGCCTAAGAAAATAAGCTGCACTCAAGTGCGCTGCTTGAAGCCAACGCCATCAACTTCACCATCAGTCCTCGATAAGATTTTATTCAAGTTATTTCAATACTGGCTTTGGAGTTTAAATAAAAATCAGAATGAAATCATACAGAAAACTTGGAAATTATTGTCAATCAATCATATTTACCGTTTGCATAGAAATAAATGCTTAATATTTATTTTTAACATAGAAAATAAATGCATATTTTTTTGACTTGGACAAGAATGTAAAGAAAGTCTTTAATATGTAAAATAGAATTTTTTCTTTATCATCTCCAGGGCGGTAATGTTTTCCGGCTGATTAAACTGAGCTTTCGGCCAATTCGCGCCAGGACTATATGGACATAGACCGATCGGTCTTACTGGGTGATTTTTGGCAAATCTAAACCAACCATCTAAACTTTAAATATTCTCAGTCAAAACATTAGTTTTCAATTATTCTTAATATAGGTTAGTCTTTCTCATTGTTTCGCAATTAGCTAACTTAGTTATGGTACCTATTTAGGATTGTAAATGGAATATAGCTTGTAAGGAATTGTATCATCATTTGAAGCCAGAAAAATTGTGTGAAACTTATAATTTATTTTTTATCAACCGACAAAAATTTAGATAGAGATTATGAGATCTCAAGACTCATAGGCCTCCTGGGTTTAGAATGCATTAACAAATTTGCTTTGAAATTTCCCTAAAAGCACTTAAGTAAAATAAAATACTCTTAGCAATACGATAAAGTTAGATTAGTGGACAAATTTGCTTTCTTTTTAGAGCTGGCAAACTATAGATAGTGGTTCCATTCAGATATTGTCGATAGTTTAATAGTATCGCTGATTTTTAATTAAGTACCATTTAGTTAATTTATTATGATATCTGCCATTTAGTAAATAAGTGCTTAAAAACTCTTTCAAAGTCATAAAAAGTTTGCCAAAATGCGCACTTAACACTCATTCGAATTTAACAAGCTATAACGATGACAAAAACAAAGAGTTGAAAACATATTAAAAATTCTGTGTCACATGACAAGAAAAATTTATTACACCATAAAATGAAATAATTTGAAACACAAAATGATGGCAACTTTATTAATTACGCTGATGTAGTTTTATGGCATTTTAATAAAAACAGCGACACTTTCTGTAGGTAGAAGGACTTTATACCCTCGTAGTCCTTTTCGCTTAACAAGAGCGAATTTTCAATGAATAGCCAAGAAAGCAAACTTGTTCACATTGCAAGAACTTGAAATTAACTAAAAGGAAAACACCTTTGAGTCAAAGCGAAATATATTTAAATTGGACTTTCTTATTCAGATTATGAGCCAAGCCCTTTAATGAGATTTAATTTTTGAAAAGTTATGAAGTGTCATCTCAAAATATATGTACATAAATCAATTTCACCAAAACTATCTAATATTTTATACGTCACTATCTATGATCTGCTTTATCCTTTATCAGGAAAAGAAAAGTTAAGAAAGATTTTGTAAAAATATTATATTTATAACATGACTTCTTTATGTTTAAAACTATATTTTTGATTCAGTTTAAGTGAACTTATTTATATACAACTGTGAGTAAACACTTCGTTTGTGGCTTAACTAATAATAAATTATAGAAAAACTTTAAATTAATGTTGAAATTACAGAGTCTTAAAGTTGTGTTCTAAGTAAGATAAAGAAATGGAAACCTTAAAAAAAGGAAAGTAAAAGCAAAAACTGTACTAGCACCAGACTTGAGACACAACTTGGAAAATACATAGCACACTTATACTCATTGTGGCACACTCTTACAAACATAAAAAAAAAACACTCGCACACACACACACACACACACACACACACACACAGTTACACTGACATACATACATGTAAAGTAGGCGTTACATGGTCGAAAAACTTGGCCCACGTACAACTTTGGCCTATGGAGTTTGGTTGCGCTTACCTTGGCCGTAAACTTGTCCCGGCGAGTTGTTGGCAATTAGTGAACCTTTCACAACGTTGCTCTCCCTTTCACTGTCTGTGTCTTTTTGTGTGTGTATGTGTGGGCGTGGTCGTTTAATTCATTTTCACCAGCAGAACCGGGTCTCGACGTCCTGACATTGTCGCTTTTGCACACAATTTCTCATTCAGAAGTTTTTGTGCGCCGCTCGCGCGTACAAGTTTGTAATTCTTAGCCTGTTAACAAAGTTCATAAATACTTGCGAAAGTTAAGTTGGTTTGTCCTACAACACGGAGCACAGACCGGCGGTACATCCTTTGGAATTGTTTATCCTATGCCTTCTTCCTACTTTGCTTTACTTACCATAATTGGTGTTGTACCACCTAGAGTAGTTTTCTATCTTGATATCTGTAGAATTTATTTGTTGTTTATTATCAACTGATTGACAAATCGACAAGGTCATCAATATGCTATAAATATCTTTGTTGGAAAATATCGGGGTAGTAAAAATTCATTGACCATTTGCAATTCTCTTTATGGCTAGCTAACTACGCTTAAAACTACCAATTTTTAATGGCTTTCGACCATTTTGTAAGTGCCTGGCTATTAAATAGAATCAAGCATATTGAAAAGGGATATATTATCCGTTCAGTGTCCGCAGAGCGCAATTTCTCTTTGGGCAACCCACCAATAGCAACAACAATGTGCCCTAAAACCACTAGCCACTAGAACTGGCAAAGTCCTCCATATTCTCTTACTCGTGCTCCTGCTCCTCCTTCGAAAAAAAAAACCCATCAGTATTAATAGAAGCTGCTATGGCTGGCTCGGCGAAACCAATTCGTTTTGTTACATATGATTGTTGCTCAGTTGCTGCTTCTCTGATTCTTGCTCATTCTTCCCTTCTACTTCTTGCTGGCATTTGAAATTTTAATTATAAAATATAGTTGGCAAAACGGTTTTGTCTGCTACATTCGACCTGGTTTGCCACTGCTTTTGATGTTTCTCATCTCATTCTATGGAATGTTTGCTATCAAAGGGCATAGCCAATAGTGATACAGTGAGTATTTTGCCAAATGAACAATGAGCACATTCCATTAGTTCATTTAGACTTGATTAGTTAGTTAGTCAACAAAATAATAAATCTATAAATTCAATTTGTCATTGTGGCAAACAAATTAAGGCTTAGGTATATGAAAAGTTTTAGTTTCCATTTATTGAAATAGTTGCAATGTTAGAATATACATATATAGAATAGGTTTTTAATATAGACTAGAGGTCATAGTTGGATTTATTACCTCCTCCGAATTACTATCAAATTAAAATTAACAAAAATAAATAAATAAATTAGCAGTCCTCCGAACTTCTTAGGATTAATATTATTTTAAATGATCTACAGGAATTTTCATAAAGATTATCCCAATTTTCATTTAACTTTATAATTTAGGCAAGTCAGTAGGGTAACTTAGTATTTTAATTACTATTTCTGAATTTTGATTATGACTTTTTCGAATCTCAAATATATTTTAAATAAGATATTTGTGGTTTCTTGCTGGTTTTAAATTAAATTAAGTTTGTTTTATTGCTTACATTTAGTTCATCCAAAATACTGGATTAAAAACTCATTCAATGATCTCTCACATTGGTGGTTTCTCTTAGTCACTGCATACTGTAAGCACGCTACTATTTGCAATCATGTAACACACTGTCCATGCCATGACAGAAGGCAGCTTGGTTTAAGCTTGAGGCATTCCATCGATGGTTCGTTATCTGGCATTTGAAATGATGCTAGATCAATGTGGCACAGGTACAGAGGTGTGGTACATATAAAGAGTCGGGCGAGGGACCAAGCATTTGCAGTACTTCAAAAAGTAATTGTTTGCGATTTGGAGAGTGTGGCGTATGTCAGCAGCAGTAGCAGAAGCCGTAGTAGTAGTAGTAGTAGTGGTAGTAGCAGTAGCAGGAGTATTATTAAGGGTGTGGAGGAAAGAAGAAACTGAAAGCTGGAGTGCTAGTGCATTCAGCCAGGCTGGCGAGACTCTTGAGACATTTGAGTGGCAGTTCGAAACGTTGACAGCAACGAGTTCCAGTTAAAGCTTGCCATCCTGGTCAGCCTTGGGCAGAAGAAGCGGCAGCAGCAGATTTGGCTTTGGATGTTGCCTCAGTTTTGGGGTCCAGCGACAAACGAGTTTATTTGCAGTCGAAATATGTCCCCAGACAGCAACAATAGCAATTAGTTCATTGTCAATAGTTTGCTTGTTGAAAATTTTAACTCTAGCAAGGACAAATGGCTTATGGGTAAGGACAAGACGACGACGAGCGGTGGAGACAAATTTAACTAAATTGTAATCGGAATATGCGCATGCAAATGGCATTAGCTAGAAATGCAAATTACTTTATGTCAGGGCAGTTGAAATAGCATTCGAAGGATGATGGCCAACGACGATGAGGGCGACATAAATGACAAAGGACATTTTGCCTTCCGGCATAGTTGCAGTCAAATTGCAAGCGATTAAGTGAAGTAAGCTAATTAATTTTGCATTGTGTACGAGCAGTCTAAGTGATGGCTCTGGATTGACTGTCTCTGTGATTGCCACACACATACTGACACACACACACCATCCCCATGGTATACCCACACATAGGACCTCTTTGTAAAGGCCTCCATAAAAGGTCGCCACATCGTCTGTTTACTTTTCATTAATTGAGTTGGTAAAAGTCTCTCATAATTTGCCAAAATGCCACTGTGGCTGATCCTTCAGTTGGTTCAGTTGCTCGTTAAACAATAAGTAGCGCACAAGGCCAGCCTAGAGCAAGGACAGACCATTTCAGAGCCACGTTACCATGGCATCATATCGTTTCGTTAATGATGTCGTTGCGCATCTTACGTCAACAACAATTTTGTTAACTTAACATTATCATCGACATTTGCCATTATGGCCTGAAAATGCATTATCCTGGCGCTTGAGGCGCCAAAGTGAATACCTGAAACTTTATTGCAGTTTTCATAGCCAGTTGTTGAGTCAACAATTGTGCTCCAATTGGGAATTATCAGGCACAAGTACTTTGTATATTTTTGCAATTGTTTTCTGATTTTCAGCATTCAATGCCTCTTGTTATTCAATATTGAATTTCTCTGATGAAAAATTTACAATTAGTGCGTAATCTAAAGCCTGTAGACATTTAATGCCTCAGTAAACATAACGAAGAGTTTTATACTAAAATAGAATTTTATAAAAACAGTTTCGTTTGCCAATTAATTATTTCATGGAATACTTTGTTTAGATTAATCAATCAAATTAAAATTAAATGAAATAAAACGGTATAGTTTATTATTAATCAATTAAAAAATTATAGCTTCATAATTAACTTTTCAATTGAAGCACAATAATAATAATTTTAATGCATTCAGATTCATAACAATTTATTTTTAAATATTTGAAGAACTTGTTCAACTTTCAGTTTAAGCACCAATATTTCTGCGGTTAATTTAGTTATATTAATTATCCACTATCACTTGAAAAAAACATAAAACACATAGTTCGACTCCATAGATATAAATAGGTGATTAACCAATTATATTAGTTAAACAATATACTGCGATTTTAATTGCTGAAGTATTTTTCCGTTTTCGTTCGTTCCATCATAATGCTATAATTTTAGACTTTTCTTTTGGGGAAATTGAAAACTTTATTCCTTCGTTCAATTCATCTTTGGTGCACATATGCACATGCACATCTAGCATATTTCTGCCTCATTACATAGAGAAGAACTTTATCATATTCTTTTCCTCAATTGGTATTTCTTGGTGGTGTTTTTTTTTTATTGTTTATACCATCAAATTGGCAAAAAAGGGACAACAAAAACAAAAATAATTCAAATGGTATTCTCTACCACATTTGGAGGAGTAAGACGACAAATTGAGCGAATGGATGACAATTTCGATTTGTGTTGTAAAAACTGCAGTAAAATGCAAAAGCAAAGATATAAAAAAAATATATACATACATACATACAATATATCTAACAATAGAGTGAAATAGAAAATTGCAAAAGCAGTGTGCGGCTAACTAAAAAGGAAAACAGAAACCAAAAAAAAAAAGAAAGTACATTTCCATGATAATTTCCAAAATACCGAAGCATTTGTACTCTTAAAACTTACAAAATTCAGCTTCAAATTTATATAAGTCTTTGTATTTTAGATTAATATATTAACACAAATTATTGAAAATTTTTAATTTATATTAATTTCTTAAAAGTTATCAGCACATTGGACATAGTTTTAGGATGATGGATTTGTTAGTAACTTTCTTTATATCGCCGAATGTAAAAGTTTTATGGGATCACGACTGTTTGCCTCTTTGTGTTGCAAGCTTGATGACAATTTTACAAAGAAATTCAATGTGCAAGTGTATATAAATCGGGGACAACTAAAGGCCACAGGGTGTATTGAAGAACCAAGGGGGACAATGGTGTGGGGGAATGCCGGGGTATGATGGCATTTTCGCATGTGCATAAACATTCGCTTGTTATATGTTTAACTTTTTCCCGTATAGCAGCAAAAACATTTTTATAGAGTTTTGTTTTCATTTTATTTGCCATGTTTGTTTATTTTTATTTGCTTGCTCGAATGGTTGGTTGTCCCAGCTTCACTGTCGGGTTTCCACTATCTTTAGCTATTTTTCTTATATTTTGTAAATTTTGTTGTTTTTTTTTTGTTTGCTCCTTAGCCGTTGCCGTTGTGTCTTTGCCATGCCCGGGTGCCCTTTTTTTTCTTTTTAGTTTTTGGTATTTTCTTTTTTTTTTTGTTCTGTTTTGTTTTTTCATCACATTGGGCAAATGAAAAATAAGCTTTCAAAACATTTTGTGCCATTTAAAGAACAACATTTTGTTGCTGTCTCTTGTTGTTTTTCTTCTATTACAAGTTGGTCTCCAAAATTGCTGGACATTCGTGTTGCCGTTTCTTGTGTGTCCAATTTGATTTCTATATGGCGTTTGTTTTCCTCCATAATACCCAGCAAGGCCGAAGAATATTTATTTTGCCTAACGATAGCGTCTATATAGCAATATTGAATTGGATATATAAGAAATTCCAAGATTCTAGTGTAAATTATTTTCATATTATCATTATTATGGTCTTTAGTACAGTTGGGAAAAAAAGTTCCCGAAAATGATTACTATATACTTGAACATATTTTATATAAAAAAAGGGTTTAGTTCGGTTTCTTTTTTTATTTGATTTTTTATTGCCTTTTTGACTTCCTACTAGATTTGATATTTGTTTGCCTCATTTTAGTTATTTTTAGATTTGTTCATTCAAAAACTGTTTTACATTGTTCATTTAAATAAAAGTTAAGAAAGAAACAGCTGAAAATCTAAACTAAATAACTTTTCTTATAATTTCGAATCCCAAATAATTTCGATTAAGACTCTTACCAAGTAAAATAATAGAAAAATATACATATGTTATAACCTAAGGTAAGATCTTATTAAAATAGGCTTCTCTTAAATAACACAAAGAACTTTCATGACTCCGAAATGGAAAATAGTTTTACATGATTAAGTTTTATGCCTACTTGATGTAGGGTACTTTGAATTCGGCTCTCGAAGTTATACATTTAGGATTACGTTTTGTGGTTTTGGGTCATAGATGAAATGAGTTTTTGTTTCCAGTTGATGTGTTTAATGGTGTTTGGTTTTACAACTTTCTAATTTTCCTTTAGTTTTCGTTTTTTTTTTGTCTCTTGGTATTTCCTTTTTTTTCTTTTTTGTATGTGTCACTCGAGAAGAGAAGGGTTTCCTTAATGATGAGAAAGCAAGAATCACCTTAAAAATGTAGAGGAAAGAAAAGAAAAACCGAATGGAGAATGCCAACACATTGTAAAAAAAAAAAGGAGAAGGAAGAAATCTCACTTGGTTGCAGCTGCTTTTAGTGTAATTAAAAATGCAGTCTACAAATCTTGCAACACACTCTCTGCCTCTCACTCGTTGACTGGTTATTTTCATTTGCTTTCTTCTATGGATGCTGCTGCTACTGGGTCGACTCCGTTGTGGTTTGTTGCCACGCGGTCCTTTCGTTTGCCCTTTTTCTTTCATTGGTTTGCTTTCATTTTGTTGCTTTAAAAGAGACTTTAAGACAAAGTGAAAATGATTTAATTTGCCGCATTTCGCAATTAAAGGCCAGTCCTTGAAATGAGCTGAGGAAAACACTAATTGCATTTTTTCACGCCATTTTTAGTCATGGCTAAAAAGGGGAGAGATTGAGCCTTAGAGTGTGTGTGTGTGTGTGTGTGTGTGTGTGTGTGTGTGGACGATGGCACAGGCAGAAACTTAATTAAACGCCAGTGCCAACTGCCTACGGTGCTGATGATGGTGGTTATGGTGGTGGTGATGGTAAAAGAAAAGCTAACCAGAACCAAAACCAGATTCACAGTTAGAGTCAGAGAGCATTAGACGTGGAGACAAAATGAGAACTGGCCACAGAATCTTTAATAAAGCGTTTGCTGAAGCCAACTTGGCCTCAGGTAATGAAAATCCTGATGACAATTTTTAGTTGTTGCAATGGAAACATTTCAATTGCGGTTGCCAGGCGTCGACGTTGCGGAAGTTAACGATGCGCCTGATTGCCCGAGTACCCCGATCTCAGACACTAGGATT
The DNA here is from genome assembly GCA_018903935.1 of Drosophila insularis. Taxonomy (NCBI): domain Eukaryota; kingdom Metazoa; phylum Arthropoda; class Insecta; order Diptera; family Drosophilidae; genus Drosophila; species Drosophila insularis. The sequence continues at coordinate 8,751,949 of JAEIFP010002295.1, forward strand.
CGACCTCCTTCATCAGGACTGCTGTTGTTGTCGTTGTTATCCTTGCTGCAGCTACAAACAAAGCGGATAAAGTCAATTCAAGTAAATGCTTTTCTACTTTGCTTTCATTTCCCTTCATATTCTTTCATTTAGAATTCCTTGCCCTTTTTTCCGCTCTTTTATTCTGCCAGCAATTGCAATTGTCATTATTATTGTTGTTGCATTTCTTCTTTGTTGCTGTTGTAATTGCAGCACTTTCTATTTTGCAGCTTTGTTTCTATTTATCTCTTCTCTTTTTCTGTTCCGCTTCCTGTGGCACAGGTGCCAACCGGCATCAGGTATTAACCAAGCTGTCATTCACAATCATGAGCATTTCCAGTTACTTGCCGTTGGTTTACTGGGGATAAAGTTTTCAATTTTGCCTGCAATATTTATAAAAACAAATCAAAAAGATTTAACAAGGTATTCTTTTGAATAGAATATATAAAAGTTTATAGAAATGTTTTTATTCTGTATTGGTCTTTCAACAAACGTGAGGAATGCTGAACAAAAAATAAGATTTTATATTACAAAATTAAGGAAATTATTTGTTTATTCAAATTCACAACAAATTTTTATGTACAATAGATGTATATGTGTATGAGGTAATTGGGCCGAGCAAACTACTTAAAACAAGATGCAAATTTGGCTTATAATATTTAAATTAATTAAAATATATAGAAGTATATTCAAGATATACAATACGATACAAAATCTTATCACTATGACTTTAAAATTATAAGAGAAGATTGTTTTTAATTAATATATTTTTGAATTTAATTTAAAGTCCTAGAAAGAATGAGAGTTAAAGAATATTGCTTAAATTATTTTATTTTTAAATTTTAAATTTTGGCAGATCGATTTTTATACTTATTGCCAGAATATCAATAGTGATGCAATTCAATTGCAATGTCTATAGCCAGAAGGTACATACATAAACTTACTTATGCATGTATGGATGTATATATGTATGTACATATGTTCTTAGGTATGGATGGAGAAATGAGAGTGAACTGAGATCTACTCATCTCCTGGAAATGGTTCATTAGTTGTGCTAGAAGGCTAAGAAATGTGCTGCCAAAGCAAATTGTATGCAATCTCAGCATCAGCATCTCGACATCAGCATCAGTGTAACTGTAACGGGAAAGGCATCAGCCAAGATGATGCCTGGGGGCATCATTTTTCTTAGCATTGCTTTCTAGCTTCAATGTTAGTTTCCGTGCAGCTTAAATAAATAATGCCAATATGTCTTTTGTTTGTCGACAGATCAGCTGATGGAGTCTATTTTTTTTTTCTCCTTGTTTTGCAATGTGGACCTTTAAGAAGCTTTATTCTCATTTTGCCAGAAGCAAATCTCTTGGGACTAGCGCTTGTTGTCTCTCAGTTCAGTTAAATGCATTAAAAACAATAAATGTGCAAAGTAGAGCGATGCAGCGTTGAAATGGCAGAAAAATGGGGCAATGCGAGACAAGAAGCCATCCAGGCAACTAACCGACAAACTGGCCAACCAAGCAACCAGGCTACCAGGCAACCAGAGGAATGGGGCAACCAAAGGAGTGTGGCTGGGGTTGGCAGTATGCCCACTGCTTGCCACGGTCATTGCAAATTAATGGCCTTCAAAGTGGTTAAGAAGCAAAGGAAGAAAAAGGAGATGCAGCTCGTTGGACTCACTCGTTTTGCCGGACGCCGGTAGTTCATTGAGTCCACAAAGAGCAGCAGCAAATTTTATGAGTTTCCACGGTAAAATAAGAAATTTTGCACAAAATAATATTACTCGGTCAAAGTAGAATAGAGATGGGGGAAAGGATGGCAAAGAAGATGTGTGTGTGTGTGTGTGTCTGTGTCTGTGTGGTGATGGGAATGGAAAGGGACAAGATGCTCCTTGCTGTTACTGCTGCTGCCTTTTCCGTGTTGCCATTAAGTGCAAAAGGATTTTCATTCTTATGCGCATCCTGTGCATAATACAGCAGCCGCCTCGGCACACGCAAAACTCATTGCCATTGTGTATGTCTGTCTCTTGGTCTGTCTACATGTTCGTCTGTGCGTATGTGTGTGTGTGTGTGTGTGTTTGCAAGGATATGCCAATTTATTGCACACACGAGTGCATTAGAGTGCCAGAGTCCTCGAGTCTTCTCTACTCCCAACTACTACTTCTTTTCCCATTCTCGTCTTTGCCTCTCAATGCTAAGCAAAAGTTTTTGTGTTCATTTGGCGATTGTGGCTGCTGCATGTCTGGCAGAAATTACTTAATCCTTGCGGTTTTCTGAAGGAGCAAATGCAGCAGCCTTCTCCTAGTCAGTCAGTCAGTCAGAGTTTCCTTCACTGGCTGTTAAAGAAGTTGTAATTGACATTTGTTGTTATTAAAGCAGCAAACCGAAATTGTTTTTTAATCCTTAAATACTTGTACTCATATCTCCGCGCTTTAAGGTCCAGCTGTTCAAATTGTCTGCTTCAAATGACCCCCGGAGAGCCAAATGCCCATTACCCCTTCAATCTGTCTTGAAATATTTGCTTTCGTCTTTTTCTGTTCCTTTTTTTTTTTGCCGTAGATTTCTTCAGCCGTTTTATTACCCCAAGAGAGGAGCGATATCCTTTCAACTGCTGTTCCCCACTCTTTAACAGCCACCCTCCTCCTCTTCGTTATTTCATTGCAGTTCGCTGCTGGTTTTCATCGCATCTTTCCTCCACAGCTAGAGCTGCATCATCAGCAGACAGAACCAGCAGACAAGCCCACCCGTCCACGTTGCAGATTACAAATAAATTATCGCTTAATAGTCTTTTCACTGTGCTTGTTGTTTATCCTCCATCTTCTTCTCCTACAGTTGGCTCTGCCCCGCCCTTTTGGCCAGCGTCAATACTTTTGATCCCTCATTTTTATATGACTCAGTGTGTGTGTGTGTGTGTGTGAACGAGCTGTTTGCCATTTCCTGCAGGTCGCAATGTGGTCCCTTTAGTTGTAGACATTTAAGGCATTAAATATTAGATAAAATGATGAAATTCCTCTGATTTGACCATAGAGAATGGTTTTTCCACCATTTCAAAAATAAATATTTTATTTTGGTAAAGCAAATAAAAATGAACAGAAATCTAATCCATTTAGTTATCGAAAGGATTACCTTGGAATAGTCTTTTCAGATTGTACGGTGGTATTATTGATTACTTGTAAAAACGAAACGAATATTAAGGTATATATTTGATTTATATATTTATATTATATTATATTTTGATCTCTATGTGGTAAAATTAAATACTTTTAATTGGCATTTTGGTAGAGTTTGACACTCAAGACTAGATTCACTAGTCACTTCTGCTTATTTTTTGGGAAATAAAAAGTGCAATTTTTATAAGGGTGAGGTGATAATGCCAGAGTTCTCATTTATCTGATTTGAAGAAATAGCGCGCTCTCCTGATCCGTGTGCCATGTGATGAGTAGTCCAAACTGCTCCACGTAGACTTTCCTCCGGTCCGCAATAACGGCCAAATTATTGTTAGAAATTTGTCGCTTCTAATTTATAATTTTGTGAGAAAATCTGCCCCGAATTAAGCAATACATTTGAAGAACAGTTTTTACTAAAAATTTCATCAATATATTCTTTAACTTCCGGGTTGTGAGGAAAGCCAAATATAGGCCCTGTAAATATATAAATAAAAATTTTACTCTTTGCAGATTCAACTTTTTATATTCGAGTGTTTGATTTACCGATTTCTTAATTAACTGGCTGTTTGTATCCCAATTTGTGTAATACGAGAATCTTTAAATGATTCTAGTAAAAAGCCTTTTATCATGTTTTAAATAAAAAAGTAAGACAAAAATAAATATATATCTCGTCTACTACATGTACTTGTATCTATGGGGGATAAAAATGTCGGCGTTCGGTTTGGTGAATATTGAATATGGTTAAGGGGTACGATGTGATGTAGGCGCTATCGACACATGGTTCGCATTTTCACAGCCACAATCTTGTATATGCAAAAGGGAATTGCAATTGAATTCATTGAATTCGATTTAAAATACACAATGAAAACGAGACGAACTGGAGGGCACTCGCAGACACGTATACTTTTACACAAACATACATACATACATGTATAGATATGTACATACAAACTTCAATGGCATACCCCAAAGGAGGAGAACAAAATAAAACAACAACAACAGGAAAAAAAATTGGAATTGTAAAACAAAAAGCCAACAACATATTTAACGGTACTTTTGTGGTTATTTGGATATTGAGCTAAGAATTTCAATAAAATCGAAAAATAAACTAAATGTTTGCATGATGATTTTACGTAATTTTTATTGCACACTTTTAGGCTATTTACACAGTTTGCTTGCCTCAAAGGGAGTTTTACTTTCATATCTGTGACATTTATTAGTTAATACTTATACAATAATTTTTCATATTTTTATTTTGCTTAGTTTTCTTTGTTTTGTTTGTAAATTCTCACGTGCATTTCAGTTTGCTTAGAGCTAATAAAAATATATGTTTTAACAAACATAAAATACAATTCATTTTAATAAATAAAATACTCAAAAAAAAAAAAAATCATTACACACTAAGTCGAGCCTAACGGCACATCGTTGCTGCGGTTGGGGCAACTGATGTCATTTTATACCGTGCTGACTTCCGTGCCCCATATTGAAATGTCAACGGCATCAAGAGTCGCGCTGCGGTTGTTGCGACTGCCATCAGCAGAAGCAGCTGCAATTGCAATCCATATCCTGGTGGAGCCATGCCAGGCGTGGCGACTGAAATGCCAGATGGAGAGAGGCAAAGAGAGAGAGAGAGAAAGAAAACAAAGTGCACTTTTATTTATTTGTGTTAAAAATTGTCCAAATATAATTGTGACCGCGTTTGCCTGTCAGTCTGTTTGAAAATATATTTATTTTTAATTAGCGGCCGCTGCAATTGTGGTTGAGTGCATTAAAGGCCACAGAAAAGTAAAGTGAAGGCCGATGAGGCACACTGAGACTAAAGTCAACTTGCCAAAAATGTCTACATATATATTATATATTTTTAATTTGCCTACATACATATTTGTAAAATGTTTCAATTGCAAACGATACCTTTAAATTTATAATGACTTATTGCCAGTTTAAATTGTATTTCGCATTCATTAGAACTTTCATAAAATGTGCACAGATATTTCTATATCTATTGTGTTCTAATATTTATAGTTCATACGATTCAAAAAGTTCGACTATACTTCTTAGAGTAGAATTCCCTCTAAAAATCTATTAGAACTTAATATATCAAAGGGAGATATAGAAAATTAGGATTTCTTGGTAAAGCTAATGTCCACACATTGTTGGATATACATCTGTGACTTACCCGATTTGGAGTTGATCAGTTTTTGATTCTTTAAGTCCATTTCATCGCGAAATAGTTGCGCATACATAATTGCCTCTCGCTGCAATTGCGGATATCTATCTATTTCGGCCACACATCGAAGCTCTAGCCCAAGTTTTGGTGGTGTTATGACGCGTTTATGTTGTTGTCGCTGAACTAATAATTCTTGCAATTGCAATTGATGGAATCGTGGATCGTTTGCATAGAAATTCAATTGAGATACAATGCGGCGTAAATTGTATTCATGGGCAGTTATTGTGGTTTCAATGCTGGGCAGTAAATCAATAAGAAATACCTGTCAATTAAGGAACAAATACAAAATCTTTATAGAAATTATATAAACTTTATTATCGCTATTTTGGTCCTACCTTAACGCCATTAATATACCATGTGATTTTGGTAAATAAACTGGAAAAGTCTGTGCTGCAGTTAACCTGAACAAAGTCATCGAAGTGGTACATTGAATGAAAACTGCTGATGAGAGGATTATTTTGTGGCAAAGCTGAGAATAGAAAAACGGGAAAATAAATGAAATTCTAATTTAATCACATTACCACAAGAATAGGAGAAGATTGCGCTTTATTTTTAGAATAATTTCGAATCTCTTTGCCATATTAGGAGCTATTATAAAGAAAAACTATTCTTGGAGAATCTTTGTTTTTGTTTTGTTTGCTTTTCGTTTGTTGTTGTTGTTCGTGCTAGCTGTTGCTTACTTTACAACTCCTTTATTTGCTTTTGATAAATTTTTAAAAATATTTTAGCTAGAGAACAAGAAAGATTTCTCTTCACATGCCGTATTCAAACGCACACACACGACGCATCCTACACACACACATAGATATTTATTTTATATCAGCGGAAAAATAGATGATCATAAAACACATGCAGAGAAACATCCTCTGTTTGGGGGTAAAAAGTAAAAGCGAAAACAGAAACAAGGAAAAATGGGAAACACGTATGTATGTATGTATGTGTGTATGAAGCAGCGGCAGTTGTAGTAGTCGGTCGAAGTGGAGGAGTGGCAATGGCAATGGCAGTGGCGGTGGCAGCAGCAGCGGAGCTTTTCATTTTAGCGATATCCTTTTTAAGCATAAAGTGCTGCCGTAAATCACAGAGGCGCGCACAGAGATATACTCGAGTAAAGGAGATGGAAGGTTATGTGGCTGTATGTGATGGGTAAGGGGTATAGAGAGGATGGCATGGAGGAGGTAAGCACCATTCCTGTACGCTATTTCAGCGTCCTTGTAGCAGTGTGTACGATTCTCAATGTGCTTGTGTGTGTGTGTGGTTGGCTGGCTTGCTGTGCGGATGTGAATCACATGCATCTCTTGGTTACATTTTATGAACGTTCGCTGTTCCATTCGCGGGAACATCCGCGCTGCTTGCGCTGCATGCATTGCTTATCCTGTGCGTGTGCCATTGCCCGACTCTCATCCTTCGGTCTGAACACAGTAGCAGTAGCAGCCACTTTGCCAGCTCGTCATATATGCAAAAGGCTCCTGCATGTTTCTTGCAGTTTTCCTCTCGTGTTGTTTACTATTAAAATATCACGGAAATTACACATTTTACTCTGTTTATGCTCTGCAGGGCAACAACAGCATGGGAATACATATATACAAACAAACATACATGCCTACATATATACACGAATGCACCATGTAGCGGAAAAATTTTTTACATTCACATATACACAATACACTAACACACACAGTGTGTAAGAATTTTCTTTAATTTAAGATTAACAGTGGAAATCGTATTACTTATTAGCTCAGCTTTTGGGAGACTCACCTTCCACACTCATGTTGGCAGTTCGGGCTGTTAGCTTGAAATGTGGCGCATCGCCGGACACTTCACACCTGTAGACACCCGACGATTTGATGCCCAATAAATTAAGCTCCACACGACAAGAGGATTCATTGCATTCGTTGCCATCATCGATCAATTGGACGCCCTGTACGGGGAAGCTCATGTAAACGGGCTGCATTAGTGGTGAATATCTAGCGATAGAGAGAACGTGATAAAAATGTGAGCAAAAGAAAGATAAGACGAGGCAACAAAGTGGCCGCAAATTGCGCCAAATGGGAAATTGTCTGTTTTCAAATTCAGTTTTCATTCTGTTGGTTTAAAAGCTTTCAAAAGAAGTTGTAGTGGTAGTAGGCCAGGAAACGGAGATTTTTCGTTTTAGACAAGTGGCTTAGATGCACACAATTTTAACTGATTGCCAATAGTAGGCGATGGCTAAGCGATGGGTGGTTAACATCCCTTTAATTTTGTTTCTTTTGTGTGTGTGTCGAATTGATGCTCATTAATCCCCCAAATACTTCAAAAACATGTAAAAAAACGAAATCGACTACCAGAGTGTTCGAGTGGAAACTTGTCCACACACACACACACACACAACATATATAGACATCCAGGCACACATATAAATAAAATGGCTGTCCCAATCGAATCCCTCTTAGTCCTCGACAACAACCAACAAGCTCTGCGCTAGTGTTGATAAGTCGCTTTGTGTGCCCTATTTGTTAATAGATGTTTAGGCTAGAAAATGGCCAAGAGTGAGGCAATCGGATGAGGTCGGACAGTTAGGCATTATTTGCGGCTTAGAGCAGCCAACAACTGTGGCAGCAAATCAGCAAATTTGATAAGCAATATAAACATTTGCTACAAGGGATTTGCGGGCCCTTTCTCTAGATATTTATAGATGCTGGCTAAGTGCGATGCGAAGTTAGAAAGAAGAATTAAATCTTTAAGGCTGTAATAGTCTACTATTTAAAGGTAACTTTAAAATATTTCAACATATATAAGAATAAGTAGAAAAATAAATCAAACCATAGTATGATATATTTTTCAATATAAGTTTTGAGTTCAGTTTAATATTGTTACTATGAAATAAAAACTTATTTTTGTTTGTTTGACTGTCCAAAAGTTAAAACTCTTGCTTATTATTATTTTGTTGTTGTTGTCTACTTAAAGTTATATATTTATTTACTTTCATTTGCATTGCAAGTTCAAGTGAAATTGCAATTTGCTTTTAGTTGACTTTTACGTGCTGCTGTCTAATTAAAACTTTTCCTTCTTCCCATAGGGCATGGGTTTTTCGCCTTCTTTCATTTTACTCTTAAGTATGGAAATTCTGGGAGTATGTGTGCATATCTATGTACTGCTCATTTTTAATTAAGCAAAACGCGAAGCAGTCACTTGAGATTTTTCATTATACTGAAGCTGTATTCCTTTAGCCACATTCACACATATTTATGTGTAGACTAAAATTTTATATATGTCAGCAATACAAAGTTCTCATACCCTTTCCTTGGGTACAAAAAACAAAAAACATTTTCTGTAATAATGTTTCTGAAGATTTATTTAGAAAATATATTTTCAAAACCCTTTTGGACTCTGCATTTTGAATAATTCTACTTATTTTCGCTAGAAAAATTTATTCCGCCTTCATTGAAATGATTCATTAATTTCAAGAACTAAGAACTAAATTTCCTTTCTTTTTTGTACTTTACATTGACTAAGTTTTCATTTTCTTAACCACTTCAGGGAAGTCGACTACATCTAAATAAATATAGTCCAGTACGAAATTGATATATTTGAACTTTATAAATACAAAGTTTTTATGTCCTTAAGAAAGCGGAAATTTCCTTCTTTTTTTTTATTAGTGTATTAAAAGATTTTAAGCCATATTGTTAATATAAGAGAACATTTCAAGTTCAGCAACAATTTGCTTTTGAATTTGTGTCAATGAAATGATAGTAACTCGGTTACCACCCAGACAGATACTGCCAAAAAGACACCGAAAGAGAGAGATGCAAAGTAGGTGATTCGAGATTTTTTTTATTACACATTTAAATTAATTTGCCATAACACACAAATTAATTTATTTCATAATTAATTGACCAAGAAAGTCCCAACAGCCGTCGCTGCCTGACAATGAGCATATTTATGTGGCAAGGCTTACATAACTTCCCCACCCCATTTATCCTTTAACTTTGGCCCCCCTTTTTGGTGGCCACACCATGACCATGGCACAGATTTTTCATGCGTTCGACAGATGCGAACTGAAATAAAAATATCATAAATTATGTGCCCACACAGTCAGACAGACAAACAGATATACACACATCCAATATACACACACACACACACGCACTCACAAAGTAGAATTCATGCTGTGTACTTACCTAAAAAACTCCATTTCGTTTTTGTACCACTTAACCGAATTTAACGTGTGACCACTTATGTCATAGCTGCAGGATAATGTCACGTTATCACGAAAATCAACAATTTGTGGCACATTGATGTCAGTCACAAGGAGACACTGAATGCGCCGCATAGCTGCCAAGAGAAGGAGACAAAATGAACGGAATGTGGCAAGTGAGTAAAGGTAAAAGCAACGTTGATAAAAAAAATATATATCAGATAAAATGATGAAAAATGTCACAAAAAAATGAGGTAAAATGAAATGTATAAAATATTTTGCATTTGCAGTTTTGCTTTCAATTCGGTACGCTCCTGCTGCCACATCAGTGAGATTATAAAGAAATTCAGTAGTGAGGTATAAAAATAAAATACTATAACAATCCCATCAGTTGGTATATTTAAAAGCAAACAAATATCTGTACTTAAATATATATACACAACTACATATTTTGTATTGAAGAATTACCAACAAATTGATATTATTTTTTCCAATGCTAATTTAAAAGGCTTTACTATTTGATTGGTTGAAATGTTTCTTTTTTATGATTCGAATATGTTTTAGTACTGGCCAGTTTTTTTATGGAGTTACATTTCAATGTCAATTTAAATTTCATCTAATTAATTTTACGAAATATTTTCATATTTTAAGTAAAAGATTTAAAGTTGTCTGCCTAGCATAATATTGACTAAAAGTTAGTTCTTAATTAATAGATGACTATTTGAAATTGATTGGATTTCTAGATTATAAAATAACAATGGCTAAAGGACCACATTGATTTAAAAGAATTACCTTAAAGAATATGAAATTCAATTCAGACTTGAGTTTAAATCTTAAGAATTTTCAAATGTGAATCACAGTTAGTTTAATTTTGAGCTTGAAATCTATTAAAAGGCTTAAAGCGGCCCTCATGTTTTAGTAATGAAATTTCCATAAATAATTTGAATTTAATATTTTTCTGTGTACAACCTAATGAAATTTTCATTGAAAATTCGATTAAAAATGCAATTATTTTGATGTTATATTTAAAGCCGTTTTATTTTAATATAAATGGAAAAAAAAAATTAGACAAAAAATAAAGGGAACATTTAGAGCACAAAAAGAGCAGCAGAACTGCTAATTGAATGAACTTGTAAAAATGTTCAACATTAAAATGAGAAACAAGAAGAATTTTCAAGAAAAAGTGCTACGAGGGTTGTGTGAAAGCTTGCTAAAGTTAGTTTATTCAACAGAAAACTTATTGGGTAATAAAATATAAGAACTTAGTGTAAATCATAATCATATCAATTTTATAAGGGACACTCTTTGCGATGTTTTAAGTGTTAGGTTCACGCAAGAGATCTATAATTATAATTGGGTAGGGTTTAAAGTAAGTATCTTTAAGTATGTTTTGCCTAAAGTACTTATCAAGCAACCCATGTAGCAATTGCTAAACGTTTTGTGTAGAAACAAGGGAAAAACAAAATGAACAGGAAGTGAGGGAAAAAAAAACCACTCGCTTGGGTTTTTACAATTTGCTGAACGTTTTTAAGTGCAAACAGACAGACAGACAGACAAAATGCAAGACGAAAAACGGAAATGCCGGAAAAAAATGGTTAATATCATTAGCTGCAATGAGTTTGCTGCTGCTGTGGTTGCTGTTGTTGTCGTTGGTGATGTTTTTGTTGTTCTTGTTACTAAATGCCGACCGCTATTCGTTTTTCTCTTCTCTCACTCTGCAAAGTTGCGCACGAAAATTTCCATAATCTTGGTTGCACTTGAAGCAGTACGTACTACTACTGCATGATAAGCAGGCAAAACAAAAAATTTAAGCATGGCAGGCAACAGCTCCGGCCGGGACAACAACTTGTGCATAAATTTAGTAAATCGCATTAGGTAACCAGGGCCGCTAAGCAGCGGCAACAAGCAAAACGGTCGTGAATTTAATTTGTTGCACTTTACAGTTGAAATAACTTAAGGGGGACTATGTCAAAAGTAGTATTTGCCCAGGAGCAGTAACTTTCTTTTAAATTTTTGGCAGTCTAGGCGCATTCTGATTACCTTGCAACAGCAATGGAATTGCAAACAAGTCGAACTTATGGCGTCGCAACACATACACATAGAAGCGGCAAAGAGGAGAGCTCATGGCATTTGTGTGCATCGTCAGTGGCATTGTCAGTGGTGAAACAGGATGACAGACAAACTGTAAACTGCAAACTTGTTTAAAGTTTCAATAGACAAACAAACTAGAGTACCGAGTGCCTAGAGGGCTTCGATTCTGACTCTGACATGGAGTCTTTTGAAGCATGTCAAAGCTGTCGACCAACAACAGCAACAACAGTAAACAACTACAATAACAACAACAACAACAAGAACTTCAGTAACAACAATGGCAAACACATTTGCAAATGGCAGCGGTAACCGCAGCTTAATGACAAGGCCTGACGACAGTAAGTACCAAACAACAGAAAGGAGTGAGCCAAAGCAGATGAAAAACTTCACCTGCAAATATATGCGTATGTGTGTGTGGGTATGCCAAGTCTTTGTAAACACATACATCTATGCAAATAATAAAAAAAGACAAGTACATAAAATACAACATACAAAACTTTAGGTTTCTTTTTGCCCTTCTTGATTTTTTTTTCTCCTTTTACTTGGCAATCAACGCACTTGAGTGAACTTTGCTGCCTAACAAACAGAACACCAACGGTAATACATGAATTGCTTGCTGTACGTGTAGTTGCTTTGCCAGTCGGTTTTTTCTGTCTTTTGTCTGACTCTCTGTCTGACTGTTTATCTGTTTGCTTGTCTGATTGTTGCGCAGCTGTTCGCTTGCGGTCTCTAAAAACAGCTCAAACAATGAATTCGACGTAACAACGTCTTTGCAATACGTAATGAAAGCCAAAGAAACTCAGTCAGGTCAAGGGCAAAAGCAAAAGTAGTCTGATGGAAAGTTTAACGAACTCACAATAGATTAACGAACAAGTAAAATAAAAAACCTAATATCTAAGCAGTTACATGACGATTGAAGCAATGAAATAGCTGGGCAAGTATTTTATATAATTGTTACACTCCTATTTAGGGAATTCCTTTCAATACCTTACATTTATAATAAATAATTTTCTTCGATTTTCTTCAGTAGTTCTTAAGTAAAATAAATTTTGTATAAATATTTTGAAAGTATTTTTGTTTAACTCCAAGTTGTGGTCCTGCAACTATTTTATTCTAATTATTGAACAGCATTTGTAGAGTTTTTTGTTTCTTTTTCATATAGGCAACAATTACGTAATTAATTATTCTCATTACTTTTAAAATTAAAATGAGTGCGCCCCTGCCCTTAAGATAAAGTGCATACAATAAGTGTGGCCTACTTTTTAGGGCGCAAATGTTATTTGATTCATTTAGCTAATAAGAAGCGCAAATGCGAATATCATTATGTCTTTTTTGTTTGTACAGAAACCTTGCTCTAATGTAGAATTTAACTAGAATTTAACTTGGCTGGCATAATCTTTTGTTATCGTAGTTGCCAACTTTATCTATTCCATAAGTTTAGTGGGTTTTCTTTTTTAAACTATGTGTTTGTAAAGGCAGGCTATAGACACAAATTTGCCAAACTGGCCCTTGTCTGTATTTTCGTTATTTTCTTGTTCAATTTAAATCCGCTTTAAACATTTGGCTCTCACGATAAATGCCACAGCAGACAAATCTGGTCCGAGAATGAGGAAAAGAAAAGAGAATGCAAAGAAAAACGGAAAATAAAGAAAAAATCAACGTCCAACCGTCTATAATTTGCATATAAATGCGGGGGCCAACGACAACCGTGCCTAGAAGTCCGGGCGACTGTTTGTTTGGATTGAGTTTGGGTTTGGTTTAGTTTGGTTTTGGGTATGGGCTTCGTTTGGAGTTTGTTTTGGTTTCGTTTTTGGGGGGCAAGTTGCGTTAGCTGCGCTGTGGCAAACAAACACAAATAAAGATGCTAATCTCGGCAAAGCGCAGCATCAAGCAAAAACAAGCAGAGCAAAAAAAAAAAAAGAAATAGGAAAAAATTGAGCAGCTAAATGGCACACAAAACGAGCAACACGAGAGTGGAGCAGGCTAAAAATGGCAAAAGATGGCGGCCAACTATGCTGAACTGGTCTGAGATTCTTCAGCTGTTTCTATTGTTGTTGGCATTGTTATTGTTGTTGCTGTTGTGGGTGGTGTTGTTGTTGTTTTTGCTATTGTTTAAATCCCATTTGGTATGCAGCTAAAAACTAAATGTTGAAGCAAAATGCGGAAGCAAAAACTATGCAAACGCTGAAAAGTTTAAACCTGATTTGCCGCATCGACTTTGGCTTACTTAGCAAGAGACTTTGGCTTTAACTTTAGCTGAGCCTGAGCCATCACATTAGTGTCAGTTTACCAGCCCATATGACAGTGGGAAACTCCTACCATACGCTTGAAATAGAAGTTTGTCGAAAGTCTCTTTTCCGTATCCTCTTTTCTTGTTTTTTTTTGCTGCTCCTTACAATGTTCAACTCGAACAAGAGTAATTTTCATATGTGCAAATATGGTAGAGACACATAATTTACTCAGCCACATCCTTTAGTTAAAGAGGACTCTGCTAGTGTTCCTTGGAGAGCACATAACGCACACTTACTAAAATTGAAGACACTTATAAAATCGGCAATTTGTTTAAACAAACTTTATGGCACTTGAACTGAACGAAGGAAGGGAAAGAGAAAGAAGGCAAACCTGCTACTGAGATACTTGCCCCCGTTTGTTGGGTTGTGAGTTGTAGCCAAATATTTATTTTCTTAGCACAGCAATTGCCCTGACAGTGCCCAGAGTCTGTTGCCAGTGAATTTTTGAAGACGTCTATAAATTTTAGAAGAGAGCAAATAATATATAGCGCATCGCAAATCCTTTAAGGCCTACTCTGGAAATGGAATTGTCACATTTATGTTTGGTTTATGCAAATTTTTTTTTCCGCTCAAGGAGTCGAGCATTAGTCTGACATTTGTCTGTTTCTTTTGCCCAATATCATTTTACTCCAAAATCTTAACACATTCATCATTCTACAAAATAAAACTACACAATTTATGATTATATAAAATAGTTCAACAATGGAATCGATATCGAGTCTCGATTTTAAGTTAATATTGGAATTAAATGACTAATATCATCTGAACGAAAAAATATTTGATTCCAAATCTCCATTAAAATTGTTTTTGTTTTTAGAGAGATGTTTCAAGGCAAAATACGATATCAATAACTCCTTTTTTTTTGGGTCTTAACTATAAATTAATCGTCTTTTTTTCATTCTAACTATGGCTGAATTGAAAACTTCTTTTATTACCCATACGTAGCGTGGTACAACGAGAAGACAATGAACTTGGATAATAAAAAAAATGCTGAATGTATTTACATATTTTTATCATCTAAAAATGCAGACACATAAAAAAATCAAATTTCAATTATTTTAAAGTGTAATTTTTATTTGTCTGCTTGGTTTTTGGTTGGTTCCCTTTACCTTTCATTGGGCAATAATGAAAAGTGTATTTAAAAAACAATTATTTCTGGCATAAAATTTACATAAATTTTTGCGGTCGAGGTCAGTCAGATGTAGGCGACACCCAAACAAACCAACAAAGAGCAGCAACAACAACAACAACAGCAACAAAAGGAACACATTTATTGCTATGCTAATTTTGAGTAGAGAGTTTCGGGTCACATATACTACAAGCCACTGGTTATAGGGTCACAACCAGGCAGAAGCCTGGCAGATAGAGAGGCAAAGGCTGCCAAAAGGGATGGGAAGTGCACAAAAGCGCAAAGCGGAAACGGAAATGCCTAAATGACTTTTCATGGTGTGAGGCAAAGGCAATCGCAAAAGTTGCCAACATTGTCGACTTTGTCGTAAAAAAGGTTGCGGCCGCACGGAAAGGATTAAAAGCAAAAGGCAATAAAATAAAAAGTTTCAAATATTTTCATTATTATTATGGGCGTGGCAAACAAAAGGGCTTTAACTTACCAAACAGCATGTGCACGACCAGCTGCAGTAGCCAATTGCCATAGTCCATGGTAAAAAGACGCCTTTTAAAGTTCCTTCCAACGGTTTTTGCCGCACCAAAGTAAAACTTTGCTCTCTCTTTTTGCTGTTGATTTTTTTTCCTTTTTTGGGTTTTCCTTGTTTTTTTTTTTTTACTTTGCCGGAGGAGCTATATTTTCTATTAGTCCAAACTTCTTACATGTAACTTTTACTTGGGCTTGAGCTTGGTCGTTTGCTTTATGATTATGTTTGAATATAGTTTCGATATCGATAAATGCCATTGACAGGTCAACAGGGCAATGAGCTAGAAAAAATAATGATGGATTCTTGACTTGTGGCGGAGGTGGGGAAATGTTATACTTTGTTTTAAGGTTATTAAATTTCAAAACTTTTCTTGCCCTCATTCCGCACGTGTCTGCATTTCGGAAAAAGTTTCTCTCTGACATTTTACAATTTTTTTGTTTCTTATTTTTTGTATTTTCTTCCTCTTTCGTTTTGCTTAGCCATTGCATTTGTTTATTGTCATTGTCAGCGTTATTTAAACGTTGACAGTTTTAAAATTTCGATTGTTAGCATCACAAAAAGTTAAAATAACAACAATAACAACGTAAAGAAAAAAAAAAAGAAGATAGAAAATTACAACAACAGTCTGTCGGTAAGTTACGACAACTTTGTCTAACCAACATGGCCAACATTCATTTGGCCAGGCCAAGTTCCACACTAATGCCCCCGACATGGCGCTCCGGGCTTTGTGGCGCAAAGTCCTTTAATGCTCTAATCAAATTGTGGTTTCTTTTTTGTGCACTCCCTCGAGTCCAGCTTCCCTTTCAGCCAAAGCACCCGCAACTCATGTTCCTGTTGTCGTCATTGTTTTGGTTTCATTGACGCGTTTATTAAAATTACCGTGGTAAAGTTTTGTTACGGCAAAAGCATTTTATTTTTAATAACAGTCTGACAGTCTTTTTCTTTGAGGGAAAAAGGTCAACATTGAAAGCGGGTAACTTGGCTTTGACTTAATATTGTGGCTTCAAGTTATAGCAAATTTTTAGTTACTTTTAATGATCACTGAAAACATTTTTGAATTGCTTTGACTTTTAAACTTTGTCAGTCTTAAAAATCTGAATAAGCCATAAATGTTTCATGTATAGCTCAAGAGCTACAATTAGCTAGTTAAATTGATTGTTTAGGTGAAGAAAATGGATATTTAGTAATATATATCAATCGTTTAATCTTCGCCATTTTATATATATAGAAGGGTGTGTATAAAGGTGTTATTTATAATCTGTCTTAAAAAGATTGAGTTATTTAAGAGTTAAACTTTTTTAAAATATGAAAGACACTATTATAGTTTTTAATTATCTATTAAAAACTTTAGTATTTATTGCTAAACAATTTGAAATTTCGTATAAATATTGATATTTTAATTCTTATTGATCCGTTAAATGAATTAAATAAGTGGACTTTAGTGTGGGTCTATTATTGAATTCTAGCTTAATCTCATTCTGTGGTTTATAATTATATTGCTCTCTTGAAGTATAATGGAATTTTAAGACTTAAACAGGCTTTAGATTTTTAGTTAGTTTAAAATTGCTTAAAACTCAATCAAATAATTAAGAAAACAAAATAAATATTTTAATCAAATTCCATTAAATATTATAATATTGAAAGCATTTTATTTTCTTTTCTTTTTACATCCTGTTACAAATTATTTTGGCAATTTTGTCTCTGCAAAAGAATGAATTTCCTTTGGAATTTATTTTGTATGCAATCGAATGCCAAATAAAATGGAAAAATCTATCACATGGTTGCAAAAATGCATTATTCACATATGTTAGTTGCCATTTGTTATCCAACAATAATAACTAATAACAATTTGCTTTGAGTCTTCTAATTAAGTAGCGATATGTCTCGATATATGTATACATATATCTTGTTTGACTTGACACACATAAGGAATATGTGTCTTAAGGGCAAAGAGTTAATGTGCCAAATGCATCTTGATTTTGTTTGGCATATCAATTTGTACGCAATTTGCTTTGCATTCACATTGCGTATACGCCATGTGCGCCCCCAATCGACCGGCTGGGAAACAAAGCAATATGTATACACATATACCCACACATTGAAGCAGTTGAGCTAAGTTAATTACTTAATGGCAATGTAATGTATACACATACATAATTAACAAACATTTCATTCACTGACTTAAATGACACACTCCTGTACACAGAAACACACACAAACGCATGGAGAGGCATACAAACACACTTAATCAGAGTCTCTAAAATCTACATTGAGCACTCGGTGGCTGGATTTTAAATATTTACGAGTTTTGTGCATCAGCAACAGACAGTTTGTTGTTGATGGTTGTGCGATGTTGTTGTTGTTTTTTTCTATCTATAGCTTGATTTGCATAAATGCATAATTTGAAGCATACACATACATACATATATATACACAGAGACACGTTATATATATATATTTGTCTATTATTTTGGTTTTATTTATTTGCCAACGACTATAGGCTGTGCGCTTTCGTCGTTTTTGTCATCGAGCGTACCACATCGCATCGGACCGCACCACACCGCACCGCTCTCTGTACCGTGCCACACAAAAGTTGCCATCTAACTGACTATTGCTGCATGCCCCGGATGCCGTTGCTGTAAGAGCCAGTGGGTAACTCTATGATGCTTCAAACTCGCCGGCTGAGAATTCTGCTCCGGATGCTGCCGCAGCAGCTTCGTTTTCGTTCAACATCGTGTTCTAAAAGTGCCGATTGCGAATCGAAGAGCGACAGATGGGACTCTTAAAAGAGAGACCGAACAAGTGTGAGAGACAAAACTGAAACCGAATGGGCGCGCCTTCTATACTTTTGTTATTCTCTTTCAAAAAGGAGCCCCTAAAAGGAAACGAAAGATATCCCTTGCGCTCCATTTGAGATTAGGACCGGAGTCCTTTATTCCTTTCCGGCATTTGTCGCTTTGTAGCCACTGTACAAATATTTAACAGAGTGTAGAGATATTAACAGTTCCCTGTTAATGTCTAACATATTTATAGAAGGCTATAATTCTGTTAATGCTACATTTTGTACTCCTAGAATAAACCAGCTTAAGGAAAGTTTTTGCAGATTTTTATTATTCTAATCATTAATAAGAACAGGGCATAAATTGTAGATTTTAGCCATATGGTTTAATCTTAAGTTTGAATTCATTGTTCAAATGTTGATTAACCTTTTGTTGTCAAATGTTATTAATATATGTATATATACATACATTAAGCTTGAATTTAAAAAGAAAAGCAAACATTTTTCCATTGAGCTTTTTCCCAATAAATTTAAGTTATCTTTCCCTATTTGCCTGGGCTGCAATAAAATAGATCAATTAATTTACTCTAGGTCAAACAATGCATTTAGTTATTTTAATATCCTTTTTTTTAAATACCTTTATATTCTATAGTTTTCAAACTATTTTGTCGTATGCGCTGTTTTGAGAGTCTGCAAAAAATACATATTTGGAAATACATACAAATTATTTTATAAATTATTGGCTTAACTTTTTACACATAAACTTGTTTAATTGGCATTTAAGTGAGCTGTAAGAAATTAAAATAAAGAGCTTGTTAAGTTTTTTTATGCTTAGTCAGGTTTAATATTTGAACTCAATTTTATATACAAATTCCAATGAATTCCAATGAATGCGTGTTAATAAATTTTTCAATATTTGGCAAAAAGTTTTTTTTTTATTAAAATGGTATGTAGAGCAAATATTCAATTTTAAAAATAATTTTTTTTAATAATTTAAAATTTTACAGACATTTTGTAAGCTCTTACGAGAAAAAAATAGAATCTTATAAAATATATTCGTTTAACAAAAGACAAGTGCTTAATTATTAATACTCAAATCAATAAGAATTATTTATTTAATTGTAAAATAAATCTGCCTATGTTTACTTCAATTTTGTTAGTTTCTTTGTGACATCTA
Source organism: Drosophila insularis (assembly GCA_018903935.1). Classification (NCBI taxonomy): domain Eukaryota; kingdom Metazoa; phylum Arthropoda; class Insecta; order Diptera; family Drosophilidae; genus Drosophila; species Drosophila insularis. The sequence goes on from JAEIFP010002295.1 coordinate 8,771,515, forward strand.
ATTAAATACTAAATGCCATACATTTTGCTTAAAATAGTCATTTTAAAATTTGTTAGCTGAACAAATTTTTGTATGTTTTCTTCCTTGCCGTCAAAACGAAAACGAACGAGCAAGCCAAGCCGCTCAGTTTCTTATCGATTTCATTTGTTTTAAAGCTATCGTTCAGACCATAGGACCTTTCCCAATCCGGATTCGAGCCCCCAGACATAGCACACAGTTTAGCTAAGAGGCAGAGTAGGAAATTGGGTTACATATTGCAACTGGCTGCACTTATCAGTCAGTGGCAGTGACGCAGCTGCACATGCCTGCTACACTCGTATAGTTGCACTTGACAGCTGAGTTGATGTTAATGCTTTGTTATGTGGCCATGTCATGTTGTTGCTCTTGTTGTTGCTCTTGTTGTTGCAACTGCTGCGAATCGCAGTGCCACATGTCGTTGCAGTGCCAGAAGTTGAGACCATCTTATAGACAAAACAAATTTTTAAAGAAAATGAATACTATTTTTTTTTCTTAAATCCATAGAAACTGTATATTTCTGAGTTCTTTTTTCTTAAGGTGTTCATTTGTTTTTCTATTATTTATTTTATATTGTATGTAATTCGAACATATCGATAAAAGTAGTTCTTCTTTATTTTGATATTATTAAGGAAATTTCAATTTCAAGCATTTTACTTTGTTATTTATTACAAAGTGACATTTTGAAAGCCACATTAATGTGAGCTTATGATTCATTTTTTTTTTAAATACAACTTTTGGCTTGCTTTAACTTTTAAATTGATGTAAATTAATTACTTGAATCTGAAGCTGCGTTAATTAATTTTTGTAAATTGATGCTGCGGCCATTTTAGCTTGTTAAAAATCAATAAAGCTTATAGACATTTAATGAGCCTCAGGATGCCGGAAAATGATGCCGCTTGGTTTCAAGCCGTTGGCGAATACAAGAGATAAAATTTTGCATGTAATATTTAATATATTAAACAAATATTTTAAAAATTTTAATAAACGCTAATTAGTAAAAAGATGGGTTTACAAAACTGATTAACAGTTAAAAATATTCCAATTCAGGGTGCACAAAAATATATGCCGTAGGATCAAAAGTATTTTACTTTTTAAGCAGAAGTGCAACTAAAGGGTTATATATTTTCAAAAGTCGCCAGCGACGCTTTTGCGGCAAAGTTTTTGGCAAGCAACAAACACCGCACGTGAGCTTTGCTGCAGCCGGCGCATGACTAAGGAACTAATGGCACTTACATACACACACATACACACAAACACACACATGTCACGTGTTACGGCTACAACAAATATTCAAAATATGTGATGCCAAAACCCGGCCATGGCAGCCATCTAGCTATCCAGTCAGCTGGTAACAACAAAAACGCTTGGGTTTTGCATTTTACAGCGACCAACGCCGCGAAGCTGCTAAACTTGGCGCCGTTTGTTGTCATTTTGTGAAAATGTGAGCAAGTATTTTAAAAATGTATTTTGTTATTCCAGTTGCTGTAAGTGCTGTTGTTGTTGTTGTTGTTTTGGATTTTCAGAGCAATAGGTATAGCACGTAGCAGCACCAAGTCACTAAGCATTTGACTTTGCGGCGCATATAAGCATGCTATAGTTTTTTTTCCATGGCGTAAGTCTGCGTGCACTCGCACTCGACGGTGTGGGAGAATATATATGTATGTGTGCGCTGGTGTCATCTTAGGTCTCAGCGGGCTAATAGAGTTTCAGGAGACGTGTCATGTAGGTCGGTGAATTCCAGCATGGATAACTAACTCAAAACACTGACGGACTTCATATTTTCAGCTGGCGAAAATTTACATCGAACAAAAGTTGTTGGCTAAAAGTTGTTTCATTTTGCAATGCATTTTGAACTTTTCCACTGCCCTCCCTTACAAGATTTTTATGAACTGCTCACTGCCCATTGCCCACTGACTTGACTTTGTTGTTGACTTTCCGTTGGCTCATTATGCAGTGAAAGCCAACAGAGATGGAGGGGTATCCGCAGCCACTTGGCTACCAAAGTTGTAGACGTTGGCCGTTTTGCAACAATTCCAGGCAAATACTCAAAAACAACAACGCAGCTAGCCTACCACAATGGCTTGGCCTGGCTGGGATTGTCGTTGCGCCCAGAGAAAGAGAGAGAGAGAGAGAGAGAAGAGACTAGGCTACCAAAATGGCGTCCGCCTGTGCCGGTCCGGGATGTTTATTAAAAAAATTTCAAGCTAGTTCCGCGCTTTTGCCCCCCTTCCCATTAGCTTGTGTATATGTTTCTTGTTTTGCCTGCGTTATTTCATTCTTATTTTACAGTTCTTGTTTCTGTTGCTATTATTTTTTTGCTCGTTTTTCTGTGCCACTTGGCCAGCGCAACATGCACTTGAGTTTCATTTGCTTGTTTTCTGGCCATGTCGGGCAATGTCAGAGAGTACATTAAAAATACTATACAGCCCGTTGGCCACTCCCGCCAAACGACTCTTTAGCCAAAGAAGAAAAAAATACAGAAGCAAGTTTTATGCTTTTCGCCATACAGTGCGAAAGCAAAACCGCAACAAAATGAAGCTATTCTTTTTGGTTGGCCATGTTTCTTTTAGTGGAGTTCACTTTGTTAAATTATGGAAAGCATTCCCTGAAATGTAATTGCTTGATAAAGCGAGGGAGTGTGTCCCATATTGTTAATTCTTTATCATTTCAGTTTACATAATTGGTCGATCAGATAATATCAAACGTCAAAGATTGAATTTTTGAAATGCAAGCAATTTGTGACTTTTATAATCATCAAAATAAACAAAAGAAACCACTAATAAAAAAAACAGAGTTAAGGTTTATATAGGAAATATAAAAAAAAGCTTTTAACAGCAAAGTGTATAAATAATTATACCTACTCATTTAACTATAAATTTAATTGCCGATATTATATAATTCTTTTACAAACTGTTGATCTAAACTATTGGTTGCTGTCATGAATCGATGACTTTTCGTCCTTTAATTTACATTCATCATTAAATTGTACGTCGATTCAAAGGAATTATATACACTGCCAGTGCAAACTGGAAATATCGAACATTGTGTATATCAATCAATAACCTTTTAGTCTGGATTATAACATTTCATGTTTTGTAAATAAATCGAAATGTTTTGTAATCTTTAGTCAGCAATAAATTAGCCATGACTTGTTTTTTAAAGTCGTTAGTATCAAATCCATTAAATATCAATTTGTTTAAAATTTTTATTTTCCTGCACTTTATTTGAACATTTATTTTAATATCGATTTATTCATTTTAATACCGTTTCCATTATTATGGAACATATAAATTTCATATTATTTACCAATCTGAAAATATAAATATTGTTGCCTTAAATTATTAAGGCCATTGTTTAGTCATCGGACCTATTTAGCAACTTTTCTTAGCCTCAAATTTGAAAATAATAAAATTGTGTTCTATGGGAAGCAATGATATAATCCACCTTTATTCAAGATAAGGAGTTTATAGTTTATATTGATTTGGACACAATCACTCACTCGCAGATTAAAGCAATTAAAATAATGTTATGCTTGATTGTTCTGGAAGAACCGGAAATAGTTATCTGAATTTAAAAAATTGGAAAACATTTAAGATGTCGATCAAAAATTTTATTTTTCTATAGGAGGTGATGCAAACCACTTGATTGCAAAATTTGTTTTCGATATGCGCTATTGAATAAAGCAATTAAAATGATGATATGCTTGAAGGTTTTGTTTTACATATGTTGAAAATATTGAGTCAGTCATTTGAATCCCCTTTCCAATGAATGTCATAATTGGCTTGGTGTTTTTACAGATCTCGGTGTTTAAAATTGCTGAGGTAAGTTTTTTTTTTTTGTATATCAGAACAAACTTCGTAAATACTTTTTCCAAACATTTCAGGCCATGTGGAATTTACAAATATCAAATGCGAACCTCTGGATCAAACTTTTGCAGACTTTGAATATTGTTATATAAAAGCCATAAACCGGAGCTACAAATATGTTTCGTTAAAAGTGAATTTATTTAAAATTCCAGTAACTAAAGTAAAGGTATGCCCAATAGCTCAATATATATCAGAGCTTTTTTTTGCCATATTCCAATATGGCACATGAGTGCCCATTTAATGTGAGAAACTTTTTGGAATTTATGGTAGCTTATTCTAAAACAAATTATTTTTTTCTTTCGCAGCATAGCCTTATTGTGGAAAAACTTCCTATTGATCATGTGAACAATCATATGTCTAATGTTCTTCCATTCCCTGCAGGTGATTATGCCCTCTATACAAGTTGGATAGCCTATAATATCAATCGTGCTAACGTAAAAGTATTTATCACGCTTTCTTAATCAGACCATATGTATCACATTTTAAGCAAATAACTTCAAAAACAATCAATGTTTTTGAATAAATAATCATCATTTGGTATGGTATGCGAAATTTGTGTGCAAAACAATATTTTCTAAGTATGTATATAAAGATATAGTTATTGAAGCGTTTTGTTTATCTACAATGAACTCTCAAAATTGCCTACATCAATATTGTTGATGCAATTTTTAAAAATCTCTTAATATAGCCGTCTACGTTTCAACAATCGGTTGATATTAAGTGCTAGCACATTAATCATATATCACGTGTGTTTTGTCAGCGTTTAATTACAAGTAACAATTCTAATTTAATTAGGGGATTACAACTAATAAAACTTTTTCATTTCGCCAACTTGACGAGGGCATCCGGCTAAGAAGTTTCTCCAGCCACGCAGTCCCCTCTCTTGCTCCCTTTTAAGCATTTGCTCAAACAAATGCATGGCAAAATCTTAATTAACCTCAGGGTGTAGAGCATAAACCAGCACACAATCGGATTCGTACTCCTTCACCCACGATTCCGCTCACACTCGTTGTCTATTACGCTAGCATTTCAAATGAATAAAACGAAGCTAAGGCTGAGCAAATAAAACTATGTATGTGCGAGTGAGTGTATATAACATGTGCATGTGTATATGTGTATATGAGAATGTGTGTTCCCATATTCATTTCGTATGTTGCGCACTTTATTCCATCTATCTCAAAGACAAACCATTCAGCTAACCAGCCCAGACTCTTCTCATCCATCCCATATGCGGAGGTCGCTTGGCATGTGAAGCGAAAATTTCGCTGCTCGGGAATTACATTAAGCGTTGGGCATAATAAATTATTCCGTATGATATGATTCTGGTACATGATAAGCGTTTGTAATTTTAACTGTCAGTTAAATGAGTAAATGGCTCACAGAGTGTATGTGTCTGTGTGTTTTTGTGTCGGTGTGTCTACATGGTGAATTGGGTGGGGTATGTGTGTGAGGATATGTATGGGCGTGGCTTGCCAACGATTTAGAATACTTCATATTTATCTTTTGTTGGAAACTTGAACATTTGTTCGCGTAAATAAAAGTTCAGCGTCAATATTTGCCACACATACACACATGTGCATAGAATCTCTTTCTAGCAAACAAAAATATATAGTTACATGTCTGTACCTATATACATACATGAACACAGACATACATTTGTATGTATGTATAATTACAACTCAGAAATGGGAGTTGACGTTGCTTTTGGGTGGGTGACAAGTACGTGACTATAATCATCGCGATTTTACCGCCTCATAATCTGCCGCCCATTTGACCCCACGGTCTCACACCCACACCCACACCCACACTCACACGGCGCACATCGACCAACTCTCCCGTTTTTGATATTTGCTTTGAAATTAAAAAACTTTTCACTCTGCTCTGTTAGATTTTTCGCATTTGGGCCTCTGCCTTGATTTACATGTTAAATAATTTTATCCTCTGCCCCATGTTCCCTTGTTCCCTATGGCGCCATTTGCACTGCCTACCACCTCTCTCTCTCCCACCCATCCTTCATTCTCCTTCTCTAGCAACCGACATTAAAACTGTTTGAAACGCACAGCACAGCCAAAGCGTAAAGCCAAATATGAGCAGAATTTGTCAGTTTCTTTTGGATACCATGAGTTTATACAATATTTGACGCCAGTAAACATTGTATATGCACTGCAAGCGCCAACAAATATCTACTCACTCGCATTTGGCCGAATCAACAGTTCATTAAATCACGTACGACAAGAACGAAAGCCAAAAATTTGGGGAATCTAAAAGTCCTGAATTACGGAGCAATGACCGAAACTTGGGAGGAATTAAGTACTAAAGGAGAGCGATGGTATAAATGGTTTCTTTACCCTTGGAAAATTTTGAATCAATCGTAATAGAAAATAAATGTTGTAATAAGTAAATAGTTAATAAGGTGAAAATTCTATTAAAAATAAGGACAAATGTAATGAAGTAAGTAAGTCGTCTCGCCGACTTGGATATACCATACACCAGTAAAACAAATATTTTAAATTTATAATAACCAATACATTTTCGTATTTAAAAAAAAACTGTTCACATGCTTTTCACAAGCATATCTTAGTATTTCGCTCACTCCAGCATACGAGCACCCTAGCGCCCCCACCAGCCAACGGCCAACTCCGGCCATATGGAAAAACGTTTATATGCATAACTTGGCTATTTTTAGTCCGATTTTGATCAAATTTGGTATTTTGCTGAACATTAGTATCAAATTTAAGTGTGCTAAATTTGATTGCACACGGTAGAAAATTACGGGAGATAATCGAGTTTTTTCAAATTACGGGGGCGGAGGGGGGCGTGGCAAAATCTTTACACATCAAAAATGTGCGCAATTACTAAGCAAATATTTATACTAACTATGGTGTCTCTAGTTGAAATAGTTTTTGAGAAAATCGGTTTTATTTAATTTGCGGGGGGCGGTAGGGGGCGTGGCAAAATTTTTACAAATACAAAATGTGCGCATTTACAAAGCAAATATACATACCAAATTTTGTGTCTCTAGTTGCTATAGTGTTTAAGAAAATCGGTTTTATATCATTTGCGGGGGCGGTAGGGGGCGTGGCAAACATTTGAAACAAACTCGATAAGCGTACATATGACACGAGTCTACATACCAAATTTGGTGGCTCTAGCTCTTATAGTCTCCGAGATCTAGGCGTTCATACAGACGGACGGACGGACGGACGGACGGACGGACGGACGGACGGATGGACGGACGGACGGACGGTCGGACAGACGGACGGACGGACGGACGGACGGACGGACGGACGGACGGACAGACGGACATGGCTAGATCGTCTCGGCTGTTGATGCTGATCAAGAATATATATACTTTATGGGGTCGGAAAAGCTTCCTTCTGCCTGTTACATACATTTTAGCGACTTTAATATACCATTTCACCCTATGGGTGTATGGTATAAAAATCCAGATTAAATTGAAGTTTCTTATTATAAAAAAAGAAATAGATTAAATTAAATGCATTATCTTAATATTTAATAATTCTTAATGACATAGAAAACCTAAATATAACAGTCAAGTGTTTCTCACTATTCGGTTTCCTTTTGGTTTTCCTTAGTTGAAGGACGAACTGCACCAAGATTATATAGACCCACGACCAGAATGTGTCCCGGGGTGAAAGGGTCTAATGCAATCTGTTCGAGTGGCTGAAACTGCTCCTGTTTAAGGCGCTTAATCTTATTGGCAAAGTCCTCTCCCGCCGGGGTGCTGCTATCAATGGCATCAGTCTGCAAAACTATGGCGAAATGCCCTCCGACCTTAAGATAGTGGCGAGAATTCAACATAAGAGTACGAACTTGATCCAACTGTGGTGTATCAATGAATATCATATCAACACTATCCGAGACAATCGTTCGATACTTGAATGGCATGGTGACATCATCGATAATGGGCACAATATTGGAATATACTTGTGCCAGATCTGTGCGTTGACCCTCCGACGGAGCTTCATGATCTACCATATATACCGCACCCGATTTACCCACAATGTCGGCAATATGGGTTATAGTGCGTCCGAATCCTGAACCCAAGAGCAATACCTTTGAATCCTGGCCTATGTGTATATTGGAAATTCCACTTAGGATAGCAGCGGCCAGTTTCGATTGAAAGGGCGACCAGGAGCGGTACTCATGCCGTTTGCCAGGAATATCGGCAGTGAAACGCTGTTCACTACAGTCATCGTTGCCCGGTACCAGGGTGCGAGTGAGCAACATGATGGCATCATCCCGGCTGCGGGCCAGAAACACTCCACTATGACGATGTGGCTCAATGCTAACCATAATCATTTGCTTCAGACTGCAGGCCATTTCAGTTTTTTGCGACACTAATTGATTTTCATTTTCGGTCTGGATTCCATTCTTATTGGGAAGACTTTTCGATGGATTTCCTGCTGTGATCTTGGAGGACAATGGGGTCTTTCGTCCATCCCGGACTTTGGGCTTGTTTTTCGATATGGATCTCTTCCCCATTTCAAAATGTTATCTGTATATTTTTCGTAATACAAGTATACATAGATAGGTTCCTATATACACAATATGTGATGTTGATTTCGGAGGTAAATAGTTAGTTAATAAAATTTCAAATAACGTCACGTTGTACAAATTAGCCTTAGTGCAAACATGTTTTAGTATATTTGTTGCTGTTGTTTTATCAGCATTTATTGCAGCAATGTTAAAAGACCTGCAGCTAAAATGAAATCTGCATTTGAGTTGTGTTAAAAAGTTCGCATTCGAAACGCACAAATGGAACAATAGAACCTAAGCGTGGATATATTGTGGCCCCAAGCACAGAATGGTCCCGGATCCCGGTTGCGGCGCAGATTTTTTTGTTATTTTTTCTTTTTTGGATTTTGCCAGTTGAAAGCAAATCAAAGCAGACGCAGGACACGTTAAGGAGGCGAATTTGGGTTGGCATGGCAATGCAAAACAACTTAAAATGTCATATAAAATTTGTAGCATTGCTGATTGCGCGTGTTAAACAGTCAAACGAGTGCGAGAAAGAAAAACCAGAGCTATGGCTTGGTAGCCCCCACCCCACCCCCACCCCCACCACCACACACACACATTCACACAGGAATCGCGCCAATATATGGCTCATGAATCCAGTCACGCCCAGACTCTAGGGGGTCCATGTGCATATACGTATGTGTCTTTGTGTGTGTAGAAGTTTGGGGCGTTCCAAACTAAAAACAAAAAGCCACAAAATCCTGGCATAGCCAAAAGCGAAACGTGGAAAATAAAAAGCAAACGAAATGCGAAAAATCACAAATTCCACAAAATCTTTAAATCCCACGGATTTATGCATTTTTACGTTGCATTTGCTGCCGTTGCATGTGGGTTGTCTATCGACGTAGCTGATGCTGCTGCAGTCCCAACCCATAAACCCTATGACTCACTCACTTATTCTATGTGCTTTTGCGATTGTGAAAATGTTAAGAGTGAGACCGAGATAGATAGAGATAGAGAGAGAGAGAGAGAGAGAGAGAGAGAGAGAGAGAGAGATCAAACCAAATCTGGTCTGGGCATTCACGTTTATGTGATTTCTGCAGTTTGCCAACAGCGCCTCAAGGTGTCACTGTGCATTGCATTCTACACTGGAATATCTGCTGATTTGTCATAGAGTGGCTCTAATTAAAAAATATCATTTTATATCGCATTATTCTTAAAATAATAAATATCAGCTTAAAATAAGCTATTATATATGATTTGAACTTATTTCGACAAGAGAGATTCAAAGAGATTGGCATTGAAATTTCCAACTGAATATTCTTCTTAAGCAAATGCATTCGAGATATAACTTACAAGAAAAGAACATTTTAAAATTTTTTCGAAAAGTTTGTTACTTTGCTTTTAATATTAAGCTAAACTTTAAAATTCAAATTTGATCTGTAAAACTAAACTAACTAATCCTATTTATTCCACGAATATACAGTTAACTGTCTACAGACATTGCAGACTTTCTCGCATTAAGCTAGTTCCCATTTTATAGATATATTGATCAAGAATATTGATCTTATAATTAATTAACTACAACTTGTTAAATTCCACAGTCAAAGCTCTCTATTCAAAGAATTTTTAAATAATTATATAAATCAAATGCCAATCCAAACTTATTCTCAGAGTTGTTCCATTTGCTTTTGTTCAATGATGCGCCTTCGTTTTAGTGCTCATTGCATTTAATTTTATTCACAAGAGTAACAAATTCGATTTAGTTTTTAGGTACCAGCCTAATGCACCCACCATAGAGCAATCATTGATGATAGTGCTGCCGGTGCACTGGGTTCCTGTGTCTGTGTGTGTGTGTGTGTCGCTATCACGACGACGACAGCACAAGTTCCACCGCCTCCTTTTACGCCCTTCCTAACTCCCCGCCCTCAATGTAGACCAACACTTAACGCCAACGAAAACAAAGACAAAAAAGTCACCCACAATCGATTGGCGCTGCCTCCAACTGAGCCCATATTCAATGGAAGGTGGACGCAGTGTGGAGCACATTGGTTGGTTGGGTATTCTGGGTTAAGCCTGTTGTTGCTGTTGTTGTTTGCCGTTTTTATGGCACGCTGCAAACTATCTGTCGCTTTTGTTTTACGATTCCTTTTGCGCTTGATGATCGTCGCCGTCTCTACCGTTGCTTTTGCTGTTGCCGTTGTTGATGTTTCTGCTGCTGCTGCCGATGTTGTTGTTGCCTGTTCAGAGCCCTGCATGGCCGTCGGCGTATTCGTGTTGCTGTTTGCTGCATTGGATGTTTGTTTGTCTCCGTTTCTTTTGCTCTTTGTCATGGCAGTGGGTTTCATTTTTTCGCATTGCTGCTGCAATCTCTGTGTAATATTTTATTTTCAATTCGCATTTAGTGCAGCCGTGGCAGCATCTAAGGGAGGAATAAATTGTATCTGACAATTGGCAATTGGCCTATCCGCCTGTTTGATAGTGAGCCAGGAGCCACGAGCCACGAGCAGAACCAGGCCCAAACACATTGGCAAAGCCATCATGCTCAAGCTCAAGCAGTCGTGGCTTGCCAATAAATCCTGGCCCTGGGTGCGGCTCCCTTTGGCAGTTTATGCTGAATCACGAATTACATTAGACAAGCCTGGGATTTGGTTTCCTTTCTCGTTTTTTTTTCCTTCTTATTTTTTTTTTGTTTTTGTCCGCCCCCTCCGTTCTGTACTATTGCCAATTGGATTAGCACACTTAGCGGACTTTGTCATGAGAGCAAACCACGGGCAAACAGTTTTCATTAGAAGTGCGTTTGGCATGTTTTAAACTGCTCCATCAATGCCAAATCACCCATGCCATTTAATTCGGAACCACTGCAAGGCACAGTGGGGCAACAACTTATAAATATAAGTGAAAAAATGTGAATTACGTTACTGTAGATTAATTTTGGATTGAATTGATTTCATTATGATTAGAAATTCTTTTAAATAAACAGAGTGATTTGATTGTGGAATAGACTAAGCAATTAATAAAATACGTATTTGTATTAAATGCCATTTGGGAGTGTTTTCTTTTTTTGATCAATTACAAAAAAAGAAACAATGTGGAAAACTTGACAATGTGGAAAACAATGTGGAAAACTTGAAAACTTGAACTCCACAGTGCAGTGATAAATGTCAAATCAGACACGAGTGTCCTTCTTGCCGGGACGGGCGTGAAATGCTTTTTAAGCACTCACATGAACCGATGTCCATGTTGAGGGCACATTACGAGCAAAAGCAAACAAAAATGTGCGCTGTCAACTAAATGTCAGAAAAATGGTTTGGCAACGCTTCTTGCCTTGCTTGCTCCTGCTTGCTGGTATTGCTGGTGTTGCTGGTGTTGTCTCTGTCCCTGGCACGCACGCACTTGATCAATCATGCGAGTGCGAGAATGACGATGCCATCGATGAGCCTGATGCTGACAAGTGCGCTGGCATTGTATTTGCATTGATGACAACTACACGTCCGCAAACGATTATGGAGCACCGTTCGCCATGTGGATTGGATTTGTGAAGCCAGTAGATATCGCCGAAAAGTAGGCAATGCTTTTTTCTTCTTCTTATTCTTGGTGTTCCATGTCAACTCATGGCTACATCTCTTCACCTTCTGCATATTAATAAACCGTTTGTCAGACATCCATAATAAATGGCCAGCCCATTCATCTTGCCCAACCAATCGAAAGCCATTAGCTGGCAGACAATCATCAAAAACAAAAAAAACCAAAAAAATAAAAAATTCTATCTATAACCAAAGCGACAAATCCAAACAAATGTTTAGGCTTTTAAATGGGATTATATTGATAAGAAACGCAATATTTATGCCTATAATTTTTCCTTAAGCTTAAAACGAGGACCTCGACAGCACACTGTACTTAAGTCTAGAATGCAAATCGAATGTAAAGAAAAAAAAGGATTTACTATTTTTAAAGTAGAAATTAGTCTGCTTAAAACCCAGACATTTTAACATTGTCTAACCATCCTAAAGCCATTCTCAGCGGTTTCGCTGGTCCACTCTCTAAGTCCACTTTAGGCAGCCCTCTGTCCTCTCTTTATCCCTCTCTCTCTCTCTCTCTCTCTCTCTCTCTCTCTCTAGTCGACTAATTGAAAATGGATTAGCGGCGAGTTTGGTATGTTTTATGCTCGTGCACGTTGACGACATCCTCGCTGGGAATGTTGAATCCGGTGCAAGGGTCTGAGCGAGGGTGGCACGTGTGTTTATCCAACACGCAAATACATTGAAAATTAATTAAACCGCATGCTGAAACCATGTTAACAAGATGCTTAAAACAAAAAAGCTTCCATTGAAAAAACAAATGCCAGTTTATTCCCCAGCCCATACTTGGTCTCTTTTGAGTTGGTGGTTACCTACGATTACGCATACGCAGTGTGGCGCGTGTGAAAAATACTTTAGTAAAAGTTTCGCCAAATATATATGTATATAAAAGAAGGTAAACGAAATTCTAAGCCTAAAACAGGCAAAGGTTCACAAAGCCCTTTTTTCATTAAGGTGAATGCTACCAGTCCCTTGCCAAATGGTTTAATGGCAAAAAAAAAAGAGAGCCAAAGATGAGACGGCCTTTTGCTAAGACTAACACTTGAACTTTTTTTCTCTTTCCTTTTTCTTTGCCTCTTCCGCTTTTTTTTTCTTTACTCAACTTTATCAGACACCCAATTAAAAGGGCTTTATAACAATTAGAGCTAATAACACGCTTCAATTGTGCCAGCAACACCCGAGGGTAGATTCACAATTCAACCAAAGTAGCACCCAACCAGCATTCATTCAGACGCCACCACCTAGTCAGAGAGCTTGGTTTTTATTTTTATTGGCCACTTTTTTATTTGGTAATTTTATTTGTTTTTTTTTTTTCTTTCTTTTGGTAGCTTATGGTTTGGTGTTATTTTGTAGAATTGCGGTTGTAATTAAAGGGAAAACCACAGCAATTAGCAAATTGACGACTCGATTTGTTTATGCATTACTATGGTTTAGGACTAGAGTTTTTGTTGCTTCTATCCTGGTCCAAAATATTATGTACTTATCTAATTGGAAAATATGAAAATTATTTTTATGGGGCTATTGTTCTGGCATTTAGCAGGCTGCTGGATCGCTAACTGTAATCTAACTTAAGCCAAAGCCATGCCCACTGCGAACTCAAACTGAACAAATCTCTGAAATTTGATAAATTAGTTGAAAAACTAAAAACTTTTCAATTTTTCTCTTGTGCTGTCTCTCTCTCTCTCTCTCTCTCTGTCTGTCTGTCTGTCTGCCTATCTATCTCTCTTTACTATGAGCGGCTTATTCGTCTGAGTGAGAAAAGTTTTGTTGGCCAAATGCAAAATCCAATTTTTCAAATGAAAAGTCAAACATGAATTTAACTTTTGATCCGTTTGCCCGGTTGTCTAAGCAGTCAGCAGAAGTCAACAGTCAAACAAATTTTTCAAACTCTACCATTAAATGCGGATCGAACGAACGATAGAATGAATGAATAAATGTTAGAGAAGGCCACAAAAGCCCATCAGCAAAATTCGAGTTGATAACAATTTCAATTTTAGGCACATTTTTAGCAACTAATTTGCAATCAGGCGAGTTTTTGTTAATTTTAATTTGATTATAGCTGCTGCCTCTCTGCCACCACTGTCATTGGTAAATGATAATCATTAAAAGCGCTTTCATTGCCTCCCAAAATTGTTGAGAGGCAGGGCGCATTGAAATAATATTTGTTGATTTAAGTTGGCATTTTATGCATGCATTTGCCATATATTTTGGCATCATCATTCGTATTCTATTTATTTTCGATAGCAAATAGCATAAAATTTTCAAATTCAAATCTAATTAACATTCACAGCAACAAAAATGTTTATAATACGCAATTGCATTCTGGCGGCAAAATTTCAATTTTAATGAGCTTCAATTGGCATTAATTGCGGGCGGATGGCAAATGTCTTCTAATGACACACACGCACAGATCGAAGCGAATCATTTACTTTGGTTGTAATTTAATAAAAAAAGAATTATTGGAAAATATTTTGGCATTTTCATTCGCAACAAAGTTTAATTTGAAATTGAATTGAATATATGACAAAGTCAGAACAGTCCCGTAACATTACTGCCATATATGCATATAGTAAATGTAGTAGAGGACTGATGTTATATCGTTTTCCAACCATAAGTGACAATGCAACAAGCAGTAAGAGCGCAACAATGCTCACACAATGCATCAACATACATCTATATATACCCACACACACGGACTCACCGACTCACCCACACACCCACACACATACACGTACAGCATATGCATGTGCTGCTGCAAACACATGCTCAATTGAATTGAAATTGAATTTGCAATTCTATGCGCTGCAGCTAACGCCATTTTCTTTGCCGTGCGGCAAACTCTAGCATACATTTCAATTTTGTTTTTCTATTTTTTCCACTACTTTGCCCTCAGAAAAATAGAGCATTTTGCTACTCCAACTCAAGTTGTTTATAAAGATATTATCAACATGTAGAGCCTAAGTTGTGTGTAAGCAATTTGATCAAAACCACAACAAAAGCTAATTAAAGTATTTGGATTCCCTTTCGGTTTTTTCTTTGATGTCAAGGACTTGGATAATAAAATAATTTTTATCAAGAGCAATTCACCAGTTGTATTTTTAAGATTTTTCTCTTATCCTGTCTTTACACATACATTTAAATAAGCCGCAATGAGGGCATTTGGTATTCTGTAAAGTTGTCATGGGAAAAGGTTAGCATACTTTTTGCCGCCTTGCCACGACGGGCACTTGGCAGTTTTCTGTTCGCTTTTGTGCCGTTCGATTTGCTCTAGCTATAGCCTTTCGTCTCCCCTTCGCCCCGCTCCATCATCTCTTTCACATAGTCGTGCGTATTTGAGAGTTTGCTTTCGCTTTTTGTCGTATTTGCATTTCGTTATTGAGCCTGAGACAAAGCAGCAGAAGCAAGGCAAAGAAATAAGAAAAGAGGATCTGCCATTGATGTGGATGCGACTGCCTCTTCTGGTTGCATTCAATCATCAATGAGTTTTTGCATTTTACACTTTTCACTTAGCTGTTTGTAGTCTGTATGTATCTGGTTCTATGGATTTTGTTTTTACCATTTGTTTTCCTCAAAATGGACGCATAATTGTGAGCCCTCTTTAGTTTGTCCCGCAATGCATGGGGCAAACAGTTCTTTGATTTATGTGATTAATTGTCAAAGCGTTTTGCCATTTGCAAAAATAATTGAAATGCAAATACATACAACACATTTTTTTTTTTTTTTTTTTTTTACCAACAACATCATCTTGGTGCTTTTGCATTTTTTAGTCTTAAAGGTAAGTTAAAAGTTTTCCCTCGTCATACATAAAATATGTATTTTTCCATTTCGAGTTTGTTTCACTTACATTACTGCGATGCTCTCCTTATGGCTCCCTCTTTCTTTCTCTCTCTCTCTTTCACCTTACTTACCCATCCTCCTTAGGCCAGTATTCCCCGCTCTGCACTCAGCAAAATGATTTGTATGTCAGACGGAGTGCCGAATGGGCACAGGCACATGTTTGGCATGCTAAGCGCCACAAAGTATGCCGCACTTTTTGTTTGACTATTGAGGTAAAGTGTGGCGCTTTCTTTTTGTTAGAAACTGTGGTTATGGCTGTGCTTTTGGGCAAAATGCAAATGGTATTTTGCAAGGACAACTAGACCAGCAAGCAAAACAGAGCACTGAGAAAATGAGTATGAGTCGAACGAAAAGTAAAGAGGAAAAACCAAGTGAAAGAACAAACAGCAAATTGCATATAGGAAAAGTTTTCCTCATTGCATAAACGAAACAAAAAGAAAAAAAAGTACCGACAGGGGAAACAAAATAGGAAACAGTTTTCTATCTTCAAATAGTTTATAAACACAAAATATAAAATTGACAGCAAGACATGGATTGGCCAAATAATAAGTAAGTAAAAGAACAGGTTAGCAATATTATGAATTTGGTTGGTTTTTTAGCTATTTAAAAAATTCTTCAAAGGTTTTACTGGGACTAAACTTATATTCACTTCTTCTAGATATAATAAAACACAAGAATTTCTATATCTCCACCTAACTATTAACATTGGGCTAAATTTATCCCAGTGGAATGAGCTATAGATTAAGAGATCATTCCATAAGTATGAATTCAATAGACCTCTGGCTAGGCACGCTTATGATATCTAAGTACCTTATACTTTATGACCATGGAATGGAGCTTCTGGTGTATTCCCAGCTCTTAACGATCTCAGCAAATTTGCAAAGATTTTCCAACGGACGTGGCTGAATGGTGGCAAGTTCTTTGGCATTTTTTTTTTTTTGTTCCTTACGTGCACTGTCATAGTTTGCCAGGTACTTTCTTTTTTTTCTTTTGGCGTGGCGTGGCGTTTTATGCAGCTGCATAAATGTTACTTTTACTTCTACTTACGTAAATTACAAAATAAAGTTATTACGAAAAGTAATTTAAGTTAAAAATTTTTCGTATGCCAAAGCGAAAATGTGCAGCGAACTGGCAACGCCACGGTGCGGACGTGGGCGTATTGTCGGATGGTGGGGCTTATGTCTGCCTGCGGTAAAATCAGGTAACAAGTTGCATAATAGTTTTTCTTGCGGACTTTTGGCCCGGTCTTAATTGTAACTTAAAGTTGCTGCAAAAACTCGTTTAAGCCAAACTAAGTAGAAGTGAAATAAAACAGGAGCGCAAATCAATTTGCATTAAGCATTCAAAGCCAAAATGTATGCAACACTAAGCAGCACATGTGAGCTCAAAATAAGCAACAAAAATCAGCAGCAGAAGTCATATAGTTTTCAAACTGAATGGTTTTTTCAACTGAATGGCCAGAACTTTTTGTTTGCCTTGGGATAGGTATGACCAGCAGTTAACCATTCGCCAACTTGGCCACGCTTAATCAATGGTCCAATAAACAAACGAACATCAACAACAACAACCATAGCGAGAATATACGAGTATCGACTCTATGGCACCTGGAATCGCCATTTGCAATCATGGACTCACTCAATGGATCGGTCAAACAAAACGGTTAGCGATTGCCATCCGTATAATGTCATTGTCGCATAGCGAAGCGGCTGTCGTTGTAGTTGTTGCAAAATCAAGTTGAAACTTCCTCGACAAGTTTTGAGGTGCAAGTGTCGTGTTTTCTTGTTCCTATACCCTGTATTTCGGGTTCAGTTTTTTTTTCCCACTCCCTTAATGGCATTTTTTGTATTTTTTTTCTTCTTTTACTGTTGTCAACGGGCCAACAGCAGCAATTTCCGTTTCCAACGAAAACGAGCCAACGAGTCAACTAGTATAAAAGTTTAGATTACGAATTCACATACGTCCTGTGCAGCAGTTGATTTACTCTTGTTGTTGCTGTTGTTGGTTATCCTACTACTTCTTTTTTGATGCTTTTTGCCTTCCTTACTGCAGGGGCTAACCAGGCGCATGTTTTGTGGTCAACTCTGTGTGTACTGCAATTGGGGCCGCATTCCATCCTTGTTGTTGTTGTTGTTGTTATTGCTGCTGTTGTACTTTTTGCCATTGCCACTCATGCGTGCCACGTGCTATGCTTTGATGTGGTGCTTTCTCTCTCGCTTCATGCGCTTCACCTAAATAAACTTAAAAGTAATAAAAAAAAAAGAAAAAGAAAAAAAAAACGAAGAAATACAAACTCGCACTTGTACATTTCGGCAAATTGGACTCAGCCAAAAACCACACACACACACACACACACAAGCTCACAAACTCTTACATACATATATAACTTTGTAAATATTTTATGCATAAACACATGCAGTAGAAGAAGTGTAAGCTTGAACCACCTGGAAATGTTTTTCCACACAACATCAAATAATATTTACTTTACTCGTACACACAGACAGGCTCACACACACACACACACACACATACTCCCACACGTTTGCATACTTACCATACACGGTTCATTAGGCCCAGAAGTAAGTTGTAACTCAAAAGTTACACCTCAACTTCATCTTGCGGTAGCTCATTGAATTTCTTAATAATTACTTAGCTGTAGCTAAGACTAACTTAAGCCAAGTATCTTAGTAGATTCTTGATACTGTTTTAAACTGATGGATTATCATTTGCAGTTAAGCAATATCTAATTTAATTTAAGAGTAAAGTTAAAACGAAATAACATTGTTTTCTACAATGAACCTATTTTGATATTGCAATCATATTGAGAAGCCTCCCAAAAAAGGGTTAAAAGTTCATTCTATACTTCTCAAGTTGGCTTTATGCTAATTTCTAGGTTCGCCTCACTTTCACTCATTGGCAGCTTAATCATGCATGTTTACACGCAAGTACAAAACTCAAACAGCAAAAGACAACAAAGTAAACGAATTGTATACAGGCATAAGAATCTCAGCCTTATTGTTATTTGCATACCCCCAAGGCGTGGCATCTACAACGTAAGCTTAGGTTCATACATGACCTCGCATCAGGCTGTTAATCAACGTAGGCAAGCCAAAAGTTAAACATTTAACTAAATTAAGATTGTTTGCAACAATTTTTGCATAAATAATTACAGATGCAAAAGGTTTTTTTCCCTGTCTTTTTTTTTCTTGTCTTGCGAGGGCAGTCAAATGAGTTTTTCCAATTGAAATCTACTTTGCTAAATATTAAAGTACATTAACGTACACCAGCCATTAATTATCGTCTTTAGCATATTAGAAATGTAGAATTGAGTAAGCAAGTTGAATAATCTGAATTAAGTGTATAGAAAACCACTTTAAAAAAATTCATTAACAAGAAATAATTCACTTTCTATCTTGTTAGCTAGAAAAATTAGTTTTTTACATTCGCTACAAGTATTCAAATCAAAACAAAATAATGCAACAGTTTTTTAAACGTGTCAAAGTGTTGAATTTGTGAGTTACTCCGGAAATATTTTTCATAATAATAATAGTTAATATAAACCTTTATAAACTATTGTGGGTAAATTATTATAATTTGGTATGTCTCCTTGCCTGGTTAAATGTTATATTAATTAATAACATAACATAATTTTATGTGGTTTTTCAGTAATGGCATACGTTTTCTTTTAAATAATAAAATGAATCTACAGAAGTTTTAATAACATAGAAAAGTTTTCACTACATTCCAGTCGTTTATCCTTGCCACAGATGAAGTCATGGGCACGTAAAATATGCCTCATAAAAATGTGAAAATAGTGGAAAAACTCCAACTTCTTGTTTTTCTTTCACTAGCACCATGTCAATGTTCGTTTGTTTCAGGCAAGATTTTGTTTATATACATTCATAAAGAAACTTTTGAAATTTAAAAAACTTTTCTCTGCTTGATATTTTTTGATAGTGTGAGATGGGTATAAAGATTCGAATAAGTATAATAATTATTTTACAGTGCTTTGAAAAGCACTGTAAGCAAAAGTATTTTTGTGGAACGATTTTTAAGCTTCACTTTTTTGCATTTTCAGATACTTTTGTTTGGTGTAGGTAGAAAATTTGTGGAATTTGGTTTAATTTATATGAAAACAAATTTTTTTTTCTTTAAGTATAGCCCTTTTTCGGTGCATTTCCGTGGGGATTATGGCAGGTCTACGAGTTGTATAGCTGATAATATTAATAGAGCTAATGGTGTTTTATTTTTAACTATCTGATAAATTGTGTAATAAAAATCATGATCATACAAACCGATTATGTAATTGACGCAAATTATATTGGCTATTACTTTTAAGGTAATTTGCATAGATTCTCGTCATGCACTATTGAAAAAAGTACTTAACGTAGACATATTTTCGATGACTTTGTTTAATGGATCTACTCAATAAAATTACATTACACTTCTAGTCAGTCATTTTAAAATTCGTTGCGATGAATATTACTATTCGTCTGTTTTGGCTACTGATGTCAGCGATTAAAGTTACTGAGGTAGGTTGTTTCTTTGTAGATGGATATTTTATTCTAAAAAAGAAATTTAAACAGCATCTTTTCGAAAAGATTGCAGGCCATGTAGAATTTACAAACGTCAAATGCAATCCATTGGATAAAAATTTTGCTGATTTTGAATATTGTTATATAAAAGCCATAAACCGGAGCTACAAATATGTTTCCTTAAAAGTGAACCTATTTAAAATGCCAGTAACTAAAGTAAAGGTAAGCCAAAAAAATGTGTTTCCATAAGTATTGGAGACTATTTAGAGTTTGGCACTCATTTGGTTTATAATGCGTCGACTTATTTACATTTTTTTCTATATTTTTAGGTTAATTTGTCTTTGATGAAACGATTTAATGGATATAGACCATTTCTGTACAATGTCACTGTGGATGCTTGTAATTATCTAAAAAATCCAAATAAAAATCCGATAGCACAATTTCTAGGTAGCCTCTATCTACCTTTCACTAATATGAATCACAATTGCCCATTTAATGTAAGAGAAGATAATTGTGAATTTATTCTTATCAATTTCAAACCGAATGAGTTTTGTCTTTCGCAGCATAGCCTTATTCTGGACAAACTTCCCATAGACCATTTGAACCATCAGTTTACCAGTGTTTTGCCCTTTCCCCTTGGTGATTATGCATTCTGCACCACTTGGATCGCATATGATATCATTCGTGCTGACGTTAAAATATTTTTTTCCCTCTCATAAATTTTGTGAATTGGAAGAATGAACGTCATTACATATGTGAGTACACAATCGTTTTTTCATTGTTATGCAACAAAGTAATGCATATTTTTTGCATAAACTACATTTTTTTTAAGACAAATTGAGGAAAAGTATTCATTAAAATATCATTATTTTTAATAACGTTTTAAAAAGTCGGATATTATATTTTTTAATAATAGTCTCTGATTGCTATCATAGACTTTATTTCGTGAACAGTTTCAGGGTCATATTCAAAACATTGAATAAAAGATTGGCAAGCATTTTAGGATTTAAAAGTCTTTTATAAATTGTTGACTCCTCTGTTGGCTTTAAAAGAGAATCAGTTAATTAAGGTAGATAGAGAAATATATATACTCACCCATATGAACTCATCTCGATCATTAGCAATATATACATTAACATATCATAGTTTAAATAATTATATATTGTATTTAAATTGTGATGAAACCATTTAGTACGGTTGGTAGGGTATTTAATTTGTTGCGCTTTGGTAACTTTGCCCCAGCTCATAATGTTTAAATAAAGTCAACCATTAGTCTAGTTGTAAGTTCTTTATCACTGGTTGGCAGCTTGTAAGCATTTAGTAAGGAATTTTCGTCCTTGCGGTTGGTGTCGATAGAGTAATTACTTATACGTACATTTTTAAACATTACGCCAAAATGTAATATTACTCCTTTAAGGAAACAAAAGCTTTCTGTTTTTTAACCATTGCTTTCTTAAATCTGTAAATCGAACATATAAATAAGCCTTATTAATAGCATAAAGGTATTAAGGCATGAAGGTATTATTGAATAAAGAAAAAAATTATTACTTAAGGTAAATAACATATTTATTTCAGGGAAATATTAATATGAATCACGATTGTAATACACATATTTCTTCCACAGTATGACGTAATAGTAGAAAAAGTTCCGATAAATTTTCTAAATATTGAATTCGAAAATATGTTGCCAGTTCCGGATGGAGATTATGGATTCTATGGAAATCATTATGCAGATGTTAAAGTATACTGTGCAAGAGACTAAAATCTAAGTATTATATTAAGTGCTAAAGCGCTTTAGAGATGTTGAAAATTGATTAAAAATTATTACAAAATAAATGTTTGTTTTTATAGATCAGCATAATAATTGACAATCTGGACGTGACAATAAGAACTCAACTGGCTGATCAATGAAATATGTACATATATATTTATATATATATATCAACAGTTAAAGATCTTCCTTGAATGCAATGTATTTACATACTTATATTATCATTGAATTTTTATTTGCAATTACCCACAAATCGAATTTTTAATATGACTTAAAACTTTTTTTCTGCCATGAATAAATTGTGGTAAATACATATTATGATAAAACCATTTAGAATGTTTGTTGAGGCATTAAATTTAGTTGTAAGATATTGTCCAATCCGGGAAAAAATCCCATTATTAATTTTTTGAGAGGTTTATATGTACCATATTCTAATTTGAATCACACGTATCCATTTGTTGTATGACGAAAACATTATTTTAAATTTAGCAATTTCCGAATATATGTTTTATATGATGTTTTATGATGACGTAATAATAGAAAAAGTTAATTGAAATAGCACCAAATACAAATTTTTGGGGCGATTTAAAATGTTTTTTTTTTCTTACTTTTAGTGATAAAGCCATTTAGTATGTTTCTTGGGGCATGTCATTTTGTTTCGCTTTGGTAACATTGATTTAGCATTTATTGTTTAAAAAGGGTTACCAATGTTTATTAGCTAGATATCGACAAAACTAAGTAGACAGACTAAAGTTTCATTGTTTTTACCGATTTTCATCAAGTTTTTTCGAATTCAGTGGTGGATTATAATGCATTTAAAGCTAGCATTGATTTTATTTATCCTTTTCGCAAATATTTTCCACGGAGTAAATACTATTAGATACATGTTTAAGCATTATTTAAAATTTAATTTTGTAATCTTTTAAAGGCCAACTCTCGGTTTGAATTCACAAATATCAAGTGCACCACCCTAGATGAAAGCTTTGTGGAATTTAAACATTGTTTCCTTAAATCTATAAATCGAACTTATAAATACGCATCTTTAAGAGCGCATTTTTTTAAATTACCGGTCGATGGTATACAGGTATTTTTAAATTCGATTAAAAATTCAGTTTATAGAATAAATTTAATTGCTGTTTTAGGGAAATATAGCATTGTGGAAACGGCTAAATGGATTTAAACCATTTCTTTACAACGTTACATTTGATGTATGTAAAGTGTTGGCCCATCCGGGAAAGAATCCTCTTCTTAAGTTTTTGAGAGGCTTATATTTACCGTACTCTAATTTTAATCACACGTGTCCATATGTTGTAAGTGTATGACGAAAATATTATTTTACATTTTGCAATTTCCGATTATATGTTTCATAGGATGACGTAATAATAGAGAAGGTCCCTATAAATTTTTTAAATAACCAATTTACGAATGTGTTGCCCTTTCCGGAAGGGGACTATGGATTTTTTACGCATTGGTTTGTCAATGGAATTCATCAAGCTGATGTTAATGTATATATTACAATAGGCTAAAAACTGAGTATATCATCATAAAAATGATTTCAAATTATTATAAAATGCTTTGTTTTTGTTCATAATAAATTATAATTAATCGCAAACCGTATTTCGTTTTGCTTCATAGACATTTTGCCTCCATATACGGAAATTGTAGGCATCTGCGTCCAAGGTAGAGTAAATAAAAATTGGCATGGAATTAGTTACAATCCAAATAGTGCCTTCCTCATCGATCTGTATGAAAATATAGTATATTGTTATTTGCTAATATAAAACTGGGAATTTTGTGTGCAACCAACCGTCATATCACTCGGATAAATCATTTCCTGCGCATTCGACGCGACGATGTCATGATTGGTCACTGAAAATGGCTTATTCGTGTTCCAACAGCCCACACCATTATTTTGCACCTCATTGTAGAAAAGGACTTGGGTCCGAGGATCATATTCATGTATGGTGGACTGCTTTCGCTCACCGCGGGAGCCCAGCAAACGAAAATCGTTACCATGATCTGGACGAGCTGCATTCGGCTCGTGCTGCAACACTCGATTGGAGACGACGAACTCGTTGTAGCTGTCCATGGGATGAAAATAGACACTGCGGCTGCCATCCGGCTGACGGGGTCCTAGTGTGGTGGAAAAGATGCCATCAGGCCAGCGGAAGGACTGACCGGCAATGTTTAATTCCTTGGTCAATGGATCAGGATTGAAGTAAGGGTGTTCAAACGACCAGATGCGATCATCGGCCAAGCTGTAAACATATAACTTGCGATTAATCAGATCCGGTATGTATGCAAATGCACAATTGCAATCTCGTTCATTCTCAATGTCAATGGTTATGCTGGCCATGCCGCGTCCGACTTGTACAATGGTTTCTGGGATTTCAAAGCGTTTGATAACCCGGTCAGTATGGAGGTCAACGATCCAGATGCTGGGTCTTTTTATTTGTTGACGATTATCTTGTAAAGCGAAATAAACAAAATTATTATCTTGCGGTCTATAAAGCTTCAATTTCTGCCTTACTTGGATATTCCAACATTCCAGTGTCGATGAACCACAATCGTTGACATTGATCCAACGAGGTCCGATAGACTGATACAAGATTGTGCCTGGTGTGATTATACTGGTTCAACTCAAAGTCTGGATAAGCCCTTAACTTTGGACTGCTGTTCCACTTGCCATCTCGTCGCAGGTCAATATAGTTTAAGGTCGATGGTATGCCAGTCTGCCTTCTGGGCATGGTTACAAAAAGTCGTCCACGAAAATGTGTAACACCCATGGGTACATTATGATAGGCAATATACGATGCATCAGTGACATTGCCCATAGGCATCGCGTCTCTAGGGCTATATCGATATCTTCCATACCCATGTGAGGTGTGCGCTTCGTCACCACGATTATGGTAGTCGATCTGCTTCCATTTAAAAACTTCTACCATTCCCTTTCCCTGCGCTAAATTGGAAAACAGCCAAAAAATTACGCTGCAGCTTATTACTTGATAATTCCACATTGCAAACCGAATGAGCAAACCGATGAGCACAGACTGACACAGAAATCTGACTGAGCTTAATTATAAACAACTGATAACACATATTTTCTGCTGAGATGAGAATTTTGATGAGGAAATTTCACTTTATATTGGGAACTCAGTTCATTGTATTGACAAAAAATCTGTATTCGTGATTTGCATGAAGATGATTTTATATATGTAGAATGCTCTAATCAACACGTTCACTTCCAATCGTGTTGTTAATAAATGATTATCCATATATTTTAGACACTATTTTGTATTTATCAAATCAATGGTACTAATAGGAGTAAAAAATTTGTAGTAAAAATAGCTCTATAGGATAATAATGCATTTATTTAATAGTTAACTAGTTCTTCGATACTCTTTGATAATGTTTAATTTATGCCATGCTCAATATTTAAATTGTTTGTTAATAAAGAAACTTTTTTCACAAAAACCCTGCCTGAAATACTTGTCTTATGAGCTGCTAACTTTTAAGTAAAATAAATTATTTGAACTGTTCTATCGTACACTAATACATCAATACAAGCTAAATTTCGAGGCTCTATCTTTTATAATCTCCCATATCTATGTAATTGTTTATTTGCACGGGCAGACTTGGTTCTTCACCCCTTTAAGATCGCAATAATCTTTCTTCTGATTTCTTCATACAATTTGAATACTTTAGTATACCATTTTACCCTCGAGGGCATGTTAAATTATACGTATCGATTTGGTAGGCTATAAATCTCGATACATAATGTATACATTACTAATAGTTACAATTAAAAAAAAATTTTTTTGATTTGGAAATCTCGTTTTGCCCCGTTGGCCTTTCTAATTATGTACATATTTATGTACTATTGTTGAACTGCAAATACTGAGTATACCTATATTTGTCTAGAAGAACGGAACAACTCAAATAATTTCCGATGAAATTCATAACTAATTTCCTTTGGATACTCTTGCTAATTCTTAAAATTGCAGAGGTAAGTTTTCATTGTTAACTGCAGTTTTATACCCTTGCAGAGGGCATTGTGAAATTGGTTTCCGTGTTCATATATATTCTTGAGCAGCATGAGAAGATGACATCTTCATCTGTCCGTCTGCCCTTCTGTGCGTATGCACTTTATTCCGTCAATTTGAAAACTATTGAATTGAAACTTGGTATTTAAGCTATTAATACTATGTAAGATAAAGTATGAAAATGGTCCGGATCGGCCCACTATGTATTGAAGTGCTTTACGATTAAAATTAGAATAAAGTTGGAGCACTTTCATGAAATTTGTCTAGTGAGATAGTTTTTCATATCTCATATCCTTAAATTTCAATAAGATCAAATATATATAGAACACTACCTAAATTCAATATACATAAATACAAATTAAATTTCAATAAGATCGAATATCGAATATATACATAAATACAAATACAAAGCATTTGCATTGATACATTCGGACGAAACATTTTGAAATATTTTGGAAAAGAACTGCAAGGGTATATAACTTATAACTTAGACCTCTTTGATATTTAAAAACTAATATATTCGCAAAAGATTGCAGCCCATGTGGAGTTTACTAATATTAAATGCGATTCATTTGATAAAAATTTTGCTGATTTTGAATATTGTTATATAAAAGCCATAAACCGGAGCTACAAATATATTTCCGTAAAAGCGAACTTATTTAAAGTACCCGTGACTAAAATAAAGGTACCATTAAATTCAATAATCCGTAATTTTTCCAAGTTAATAAATAATTCTTACTATTTTTTAGGTTAATTTGGGTTTGTGGAAACGGTTTAATGGTTATAAGCCCTTTCTTTATAATGTCACAGTTGACGCTTGTAAATTTTTAGTAAGCCCAGAAAAAAATCCAATAGCTAATTTCTTATTTGGGTCCTTTCTACCATATACTAACGCGAATCACTTGTGCCCATTCAATGTAAGTGTTAATTTAAAATAATTTTCAAAAACGTTCTGATATTTCAAATCGAACGCTTTTTGTTTAACTATAGGAAAGCATTATTCTGGATAAGCTGCCGATTGATTACATGAACCATTACTTAACCAATGTTTTGCCTTTCCCGCTTGGTGATTATGCCGGCTTCACCGATTGGTACGCCTATGATATACGTCGCGCCAGTGTCAAAATATATGGCTCTCTTACTTAGACTAAAAAAAAAAGAAAATATCCCATTATTTTAAATTAATCTAGGAAATACGTAAATAAGAACTATTTTATCAATGTTAGTGAATTTGTTGTCTAAAATTTAATGGATCCCAAAGATTGTGTAGTTAGGTACATTACTTTTGAAATAAAGGTCATCTGTTTAATGGTTCATGGCAAGTACTCAAGCAAAACAAACGATTACCATTAATTTCAGTACATTATATTATGATATTATCAAATAACCATTTAGCTTTATAAATGCTTGTAATAAAGCATTTATAAATGCTTGTAAATAACCATTTAGCTTTATAAATGCTTGTAATAAGTAAATAATTAGCAGAAAAGACTTTGAGAGACTTCCAAAAATAAAAAAGGCAACACTGTGTTGCAGTTGCAGCTGCTGTTGCTGTTGCTTTTGCTTTTGCCTGGCAGGCGCTCAATGCTCGTAAAATGTCCTGACAATGTAGTACACCATCCATCAACTGTCAATTGTATGCCAACTGCCAACAAATCAAGCTGTCAACTAGCTTCAGCTAGCCGGCAGAGCGTTCAACCAGAGTAAAGTATTTCTGGAGCTCCATATTTGAAATTATGTCACTGAGGCTGGAAACTGGAAACTTGATGTTGTTGTGAATTTGAAAGTTGGAGAGCAATAGTAAAGCTGCGCCACATTCTATATGCTGGCATCTATCTATCTATCCTATATATATAGTTCGTGTCTCGTTGCAGCTGTCAGCGCTCCATTTTGCAGTTCATCATCATTGTCATTGACATTTTCGAGTGGCTACAATGGCAAACAGTGTCGTCTAAAGCAAGAAAGGGCAAAGTACGACTTGGCATTGCTTTCGATTTATTTCTGACTATTGGATTTATTGTGAGTAGCAAACATGGCAAATTGCCATTTGCTTTAGTCCCCTCTCCAAAAAAAATTGAATTGTTTTTACCTCAGCAATCACTAATCAATCGTTTGTTATTGTAGTAGAGCGCCGAGAAATCCATTAAAAATAACTTTACTATGGTTTTATAAAAACTGCACTTTAATTAATTATAAAAAAGGTGGTTTTTAATGTCAAAAGATTATACATACTTAGTTATATATATTCACACTTATTGTTTTATTACTGGTGGGATTTCAGCAACCTTTATCAATGAAATAATCTTTTCCAATATTGAATAGAAGTAAATTTATGTAAAGATTAATTAAGAGAAAATCAAATTAAAATCCATACCTGAATGACAGACATGTATAAAAATCTTGACAGCTGAGGTAAGTGAATAAAAATGTATTTACTTGTTATTAAATTTAAACTTATTTATCCAATGAAACAAATCCCGGAGCCACTTATATACGAAACAAGATAAGAGATGAAAAGAATGTTACCTGAACCACATAATAAATAGCTGTTTACTATAAATATATTCACAATAGGCCATATGCCTTTCACATCCGGTCTTCACTCCAAACCAAAGTCCTTGAACATTGCCTTGAATAGGGCACCTCAAATGGCATCTAACACCAAAAGGAGGCAGTCTCATCATAGTCAGCCAATAATAGGTTCAGTGAGGGGGTTGCCATGTCACCTACGCATCTGGATTTGAGTTTGAATTTGAATTTTCGGCAAACGGAAATTGATCCCATTACGCTTTTGTCTACAGTTTTTAGTGCACGGAAGTCGCTTGAGGCGCTTTATTTTTTTATTTAAAGAAAATGCCATTGGGGCCAAAAAGTGAGAGCAAACGAAGCGGAGATAACAGGAGCTGGTCATTTGTGTGGAGCCAGACGCATACATCAAACTGGGCGACAGGCAGATAGACAGAGAGACAGACAGGCAATGGCACCCACAACACATCAGTCAATTTATCTCCAATTGTGTGTGTGTGTGTGTGTGTAAAAAATTACGCAATTTATACAAGTATATGGCCCTGGCGTGTTGGTTTGTGTGAGAGAGTAGACCCAATTGAACTTTAACTGCCAAGCCAGGAGAAATCTACATATTGATAAATGACCCCCGTCTCGGTTGAGGCATGAAAATCGATGAAACGAACGCCACTTGACATTTTAAAATGCGCTCTCTGTGAAAATTTATGCGAATTTACTTTTGTCGCAATCGCAAGCCAAGTGGAAATTAAGGTCCAAGTTGTATTGAATGCGCTTCAGTTCGGTTACGATTTCATTTAATCACTTTGTCCATGTTGATTGTTAAGTCCGCTACGCCAACTTATGCTTCAACTGTTTTCGCAAGGATTTAACAAAGTTGAAAGTAAATTTTATTATCCATATGCGACAGTTGTATTAAGGGAGAAGACTTCATCAAAAAATGGCATGCAAATTCGTTGAGTGTGAACAGCGGCAGGGAAGTGTAAAATAATTACTTGGCGGTTCTTTTCCCCCCTTCTTTCTTTTTTATTCCCAAGTACTTCTGTGTGCGTGCACTTTTTGATGCACTGTTTTACGTAATTAATTCAATAAGCGCCTTGGACCGCAATTGTATTAAATTACTGGCTGGCATTCCCACCACTGAGATTGATATTTCGGTCTGACTTTTCACTGACTGCCAGCAGAACCAATAATTATTCAAAGTGAACGAGAACACAGTTGTTCCTTCGTCCACCAATCAAATTGAAAGTTGGCGAAAATGTCAATTACCTTCTCATCGAAATAACATTAACACTGTCAGTAAATGAGCGAGAATTTTGCTGACAGCGGATTGAAGAACTTTACCGAGATCGTTATATATATGTACTAGATGGAATATAGTTCTCACTGAAGGTCATACTGTGTCAGATTGTTAAGTATCCTGCCTAGAGATTCAAACCACATTGTTTATTAGTTCCGAGGACTTGACAAGTGGCAAGAACTTTTTTATTACAAACATTTTTTAAGGCCTTCATGCATAGAACATTCTCATTTAGAATGTTTTCTTTAGAGTAATAACAGGGCATGACGAATTTGATGAATGATTTGACTTACAAATCGTCCGAATGGAATGACAATAAAACTTTTCACGTCCTTTCCAGTGGCACCAAAAAGTAGGCAACAGTCAAATTCAGTTCAATGTTTTTTCTTGTCAGCTTAATCTTACAATGTTATTCAATCTCCTATTGCAAGGGTATTAAAAAGTCAGTTGGGAAAATGAACCAACTTTATTCTGGCTTTTTTCTCGGGATTTCACTAAAACATGTTTGGTTATTAATTGCCATGTAGTTGGGATTAGCAAACAGACACCAGGCTCTTGTACTTTAACATAATTGAAATTGCTTGGTCAAGTGTTGCAAGTGAAAGTTTGCTCATGATATACAGAATGGTGGGCGTGTCATTGGCAGAACAGGCCAAGGTTATGCAATTACAACATGTGAATGCAACTAACTACGAGTACATACATACATTTGCACGAATATTTCAGTTTATACATATAAGCCGCCTTATTAATTACGAGCTCAACTCAGTATGCAAACTGTTACTGCCACATTATGGGGAAATAATTTGTAGCAAAACCGCACAGCAGCACACGAAATTATAACGTTTCATTATACCATACACCCATAGGGTGAAATGGTATATTAAAGTCGCTAAAATGTATGTAACAGGCAGAAGGAAGCTTTTCCGACCCCATAAAGTATATATATTCTTGATCAGCATCAACAGCCGAGACGATCTAGTCATGTCCGTCTGTCCGTCCGTCCGTCCGTCCGTCCGTCCGTCCGTCCGTCTGTCCGTCTGTCCGTCCGTCCGTCCGTCCGTCCGTCCGTCCGTCCGTCCGTCCGTCTGTATGAACGCCTAGATCTCGGAGACTATAAGAGCTAGAGCCACCAAATTTGGTATGTAGACTCGTGTCATATGTACGCTTATCGAGTTTGTTTCAAATGTTTGCCACGCCCCCTACCGCCCCCGCAAATGATATAAAACCGATTTTCTTAAACACTATAGCAACTAGAGACACAAAATTTGGTATGTATATTTGCTTTGTAAATGCGCACATTTTGTATTTGTAAAAATTTTGCCACGCCCCCTACCGCCCCCGCAAATTAAATAAAACCGATTTTCTCAAAAACTATTTCAACTAGAGACACCATAGTTAGTATAAATATTTGCTTAGTAATTGCGCACATTTTTGATGTGTAAAGATTTTGCCACGCCCCCCTCCGCCCCCGTAATTTGAAAAAACTCGATTATCTCCCGTAATTTTCTACCGTGTGCAATCAAATTTAGCACACTTAAATTTGATACTAATGTTCAGCAAAATACCAAATTTGATCAAAATCGGACTAAAAATAGCCAAGTTATGCATATAAACGTTTTTCCATATGGCCGGAGTTGGCCGTTGGCTGGTGGGGGCGCTAGGGTGCTCGTATGCTTGAGTGAGCGAAATACTAAGATATGCTTGTGAAAAGCATGTGAACAGTTTTTTTTAAATACGAAAATGTATTGGTTATTATAAATTTAAAATATTTGTTTTACTGGTGTATGGTATATCCAAGTCGGCGAGACGACTTACTTACTTCATTTTTAATTATGAATGTTATTAACATACATGAAAGTTTTCGCCACAGACAAACGCCGCCGGTTAGATGCCATGAAATAAATGGTTGAATAAAATGTGTGCATAAATGTGAAAAACATTGCTGCCACATTTGAATATCAGGTAAGGGCACAACAGAAATTCCTTTTCTTTATATACATATATATGTGTTGTGTGTCGTTTACCAGCCAAGTAATTATGTTGTTGGAGAAACAAATCTTTAATTAGGTTTCATTTACTTTCAGAAAATTAAAAAAAAAAAATCAATTGCCGTATATATTTAAATTAAAGAGAAAACTTTAAAAATTTTGATTAATTTCATTACCAAAATTTACAAATTCAAAAGGCTTAGATGACTAAATTGATGATAGGCTTATAATTTTCTTTTGTCGCCATACTCTTTTTTCTGGAAATCGAAATAGTTGACTTAACTGGCTAACAGAAAATAATGGAGAGAAATGCCGAAACTCCAGTGGTTAATTTTTAACCCGTTTCGTCTGCTAGTTTCTTTCCTGATTTATGGCAACGTCAGCGACCTTTTAACCTTTGTACAACTCGTGTGTATATAAAGACAGGCTTGTCCTGTCAAAACCAATGCGTTCTGTTCAGTACGGAACTGGGTGCTTCTGTTGTAGCCAGACATTGGCTTTGTTTTCACATAGCCTTTCATTATTTATCAATAGTTGTATTTGTTTGCTGTTTCGGAATTTTTTTATTTCAGCTTTTTTTATGTTTGCGGCCACACATCGTGTTAATGCAAAAATGCGAATGCTTTTTATGCATGTTTATTTAAACACGGGTATTGCAGGTGTCGATGCAATATTAATGGCATTTTAAATGTCGCTACTGGTTGGTTGGTTTGCCTAAAAATGCAGTTTTTCAAAATGCTTTTCACCAATTAATTTGTCATTTAATTTTTAATTATATTATTGCCAACAGGCGAATGCCTTTTGTATCAGACACATACACAAATATGAAACTTTCACATTGAACTCTACCAACCAAATTTATTGTAATTTACTTAAGAGGCGGCCAAAAAGCCGTCCATTTGCTTGTAATGTGCATTTTTAATGACATGTAAATAAATTGATGCCACAGCATATTAAGCTTAATGGCACCAAATACAATTAACAATTGGCAAAAATAGTTTGTGGCATTAAACAAAACGAACTTTAAATGGTCCGAATGAGATTGCCAACAATTTATGGTTAACTATTTGCCAATTCTCTGGCCGCTCGTAAAGTTTGAAAGTCGAAGAGCAAGGCAAAACATTTCAACAATTATCACAAGAATTTTGTTTTAACTTAAGTTTTTACTAATGGAAGAATAATTTGATTATATGTATACTTAAAACTAAATACTTGATTGCAATAAAAAAAAAGTTTGTAGACAACTTTTTATATCCAATACCTGATTACAATTCTAAAATAATTTGAAAGCAATGATATCTCTTTTTTTCTTTGTGTGCAGATATTTTCCCTTATTCTCAAATTTTTTCAACTAACAAGTTTCTGATGGGCACAATGAGTCTATTCAAATATTCAAGTCCGCCCGTATATCTATTCAACTTTTTGTATATTCATGTCTTTGCCATGGTGTCTAAAATAATTTCAGTGGAACATTTCACCGTATTTGGGTTTGTTAAGTGAACTGTAAAAAAAAAAAACAAAATATATATTAAATTTACAATGGAAATAGAACATTCTGCTTGAAATTCTGTCTTGTTCTACCTCGCCACCTAGTCTTGGTATATGTATGTATATGTATGTAGGTAGGTAGGTTAATTTGCATAAATTATAGTGAGTCATAATGCTCTGTGTACTCGGTCATATTTCCTTTGCTATTGCCAGAATGTATTTTGTATGGCATCCTTGGCCGAACACACAGTGTCAACAAAGATGGCAAGAAGGCAAACAGTTTGGAAATTTAATTAATTTAAATGTTAATTCGTTTATCGCGTTTTGTCAACGCAAATCCAATGCAGGCTTTTGCCGTAATTGCCAATCAGAGACGAGCCACGACCTCGTGTTCCTCATGGCTCCTCTTTGGCAGTGGTTTATGTTATGAGCGAAAAGTCAATTAGTCTTTATTAACCAACATTGGGCATTGGGCAGCAGCAGGCAAGTCAGTTGCCTGGATTGTTGTCCAGTAATGCAAATGTTGTGTCCTCTGGTCCATAAAAATGCACCATACAGAGATACATACATACATACACACACACATATATACATGCACAGAAGGCAGTCAGATAAAGATACAGCCACAGATAGAGATGATAAAGCAGCGTTAATAATAAGCAACATTTACAAACAACAAAAGGCAATTTTAATGAAATAACCATGTGGGTATGCGTGCTGGAAGAGCAGCAAGAGCTGAATTCAGGACCAAAACCTGGATCAGGAGAAGTTCGTAAAGTGAAACTGGCTGTCAGGCTGGGCGGTTACTAACATGCGTACAAGATGAAATCATTAAAGGAAATGAGCTTTTTTTCTCTCTTTCTCTTTTTTTCGCCTTTCTTTCCCCCATCGGGTTATGACAAAAAAATGCGTTAAAATAAATTATTTTAATGTAGTTCTCATGTCACTCCTGTGCTTTGCGTCAGTGTGCATTTATATGAGTGTGTGTGCGCGCGAGCCTTTTAAAAAATTCATGTAATCACAAAAGTACACATGTAGTAAAAAAAAAAGTAAAGAAAAAAATAATGCCAAGCCAAAAGAAAAAGTAAAAATACATACTCAAAGCGTGCCTGAGTTGTGTGCAAATGTTTGCCGAGCCTACCGGCCGAGTCCGGGTCCGAGTCCGCAAGGATGCCAAAAGTAATATGCAACGCGTTCACGAAAATATGGGTCAGAGCCAGGAGACAGTGAAAGAACTTGGCACCTTTGATAACACAGAGTGGACAAAGGTTGGCCAAGATAGACTTGCTGAGAGACAGTCAAGACAGTTTTAAATTACTAAGCCAGAATCCAACTTAGAGTTGAAAATATTTACAAATCCAAATACTCTACGTTTATTGCATTCAACAAATAAATTACCAATTATTTTGTTTTAAATCTGTTTAAGAAATTTATTACCCAAACACAGATTTTTTATAAAAAAAGAGATTGAAATAAAGTCTAAATAGAAACTTTTATTAGGAAAGAAGAAAATTACAATAAACGATTCACTTTAACACACCAACAACAACAAAATAATTTGGTGCTATTAATTCATCATTAATATAGGTTTACTTAATTTTAAAAATAACTTTAAGCAACTGAATAATTGTTTAAATAGGCAAAACCTATGAAAAATCTCTAAATGAGCACAAAATTAATGCTTTTAGATGCAACATGGCGTATGATTCATTTTGCATAAAAAATTCCAGTTCGCATAGAATATGTGTGAGTAAACTGAAAGATTAACCCTACAAATTGTATGGCGGATACGATGCACTGACTCGCGCGTATGCTGGTCAAACAAAAAGTACAAAAAATTTCTACAAAATAAAAAAAAAAGTGAAAAAAAATCAACAAACGAAAAACTCCCACACACAGAGGCAGCCGCAATTATTGAAAGCATTTCATGTTTGTGGTCTGGTGGCTTCTGATTCGGCTGATGCAGGAGCTCCGGCTCGTGCTGATAGTGGTAATGGTGGTCGTAGCCACATAGAGCTCGGTTACGGTTAGATGGCCACAACAAAACACAAAAGTCAAATTTGCAAATGTGCTATTATTTGGCTTAACATATTTTAATGAACATCAGTGCCGTGCAACAAAAGCATTCAACTGCCGACGGGCGAAATTGTTGTTGATTAAACCATTAGTGAGTAAAGAGAGTGGGCGGTTAAAATAACCATAACTAATTAGCACACACAAAATATAATATACATACATAAACCATGCATATTTAACAAATCGATGTTAAAGTTACTATATATTTTTAAAAGGGTATTTAAAATTTGTGTGCTCATGCTCGAGCACTTTCTAACCAAATCCACATTTAGGCCATTTGGTATTCAATTTTAATTATCACATATTTTCAGACTCTCAATATTATATGCAAATCGTTCACACTGCAGCAGGTTAAATGAATAGCTATCAATAATAATATCAAATTCAATTAAATATCATTTTGATTGCTGCAAAAGTAAAATATTTAAAATTACAATTTTTTATCTACCACCATTAGATGTAGAGTTGTAAAACGTTTATTTCAAGTGTGCGTGTTTTTTTTTCTTCTTTTTTTCTAGTAAGTGTTTGACAAATAACACCGATTAGAAAATAACACCATTAGAAAATGGTCAAAGGTTTTTTAGATGTGTATGACTGGGTGTATGTTTTAAATGTTAATCTCAGTTCACAGTTTGTATTGAAATTCAATTAATTAAAATCTTATTTATGGCTTTTCTATTGCTGAGCATTGCAATTAATAATCTGTTGCAGGAAACAAAACAAAAAATGAAATAAATGTGACATGGTTGTTGTTGCTGTTGACACTTATTTAATAAAATGCTATGACTGTTTATTAAAATCATAAAAAAAACAATTGTCAAAGTGCCGAATGAGCTGAATTTTGTATGCTCTTTTATTAAACATTATTTGAAATTTCTGAGTAATAAATTACGCGATGTGGATGGAAATCTACCTTAAATTCAATTCTATATATATTCCAGCAGAGAAACCTAAATAAAACTCAAACATATTATATTGGGTCATTAAAATTGATTCTTAAGTTTAGTGCAACATGAAAATAAACTACTAAGATAATGGAACTGGCTTGCAATTTGTACTAATCTATGACTTTTAAATATAAACAATCTAAAATCAACCATTCTAAAGAAATAAAAAAATCTCAATTAAATATCAATTTGCAAGCTATAAATTTCATTATTTCTGCATTTTTTACAGTTATTTTATATTGAAATTGGTTTGTGTTAAATTCGATTTACCTTCTCAGTAGAGAGTATAAAAAACCTAACAACATAAATATGTCAGTTTTAATTTAAGTTCGATGTTCACTTTTAATATGACACATAATTAATTCTAGTTATTATTACAGCACTGCTTTACTTTGTATTTAAGTAATAAAACTTTAAATCATATAAATTTTACCTGTATACTAAAGGAAATTCTTTAAGTTGCCGCAACATTCAGCATAGTTGTAAGCACACAAAAATTTTTCTGCTAAGCTCATTACATACTCCCACACTCCAAGTCCAGGCACCTTCCCATCTCAAATGTACACACACAAACCTACACCCACACACACACACACACACACGAATAAAACCTATGAAGAGAAAGATGTTGGGGCCCATGTTTGTTTATTTTACTCAGGAGTATTTTTACTTTTGCCATTGCTGAAGCTGCTCATAAATATATTTACTTTCGCTTTTCTTTCTTTTTGTGCTGTTGCCATTTCACTCTCTTATGCAGCTACAGAAACTTGGCCTTTTGTTGCAGCTACAAATCTTGCCTGAAAGTGGAAACAATGGCGGCTGTTGGCAAAGGACCTTGCCCTGCCAACAGAATGACATCGACAACAACTTAAATGACAGTTTATAGCTCCCACGTTGAACACGTTGGTGTAGCACGATGGACCACGGACGGACGAATAGACGGATGAATGAGTGGAATGGCGGATCGACGGACAATGGTTATTAAGCTGCAGCCGACCCCAGAGTGGAAGCAGCCCAAAACGGCAATGAGCGGATTTGTTGGCACAAACAGCCAGAGCAATTTATTTTGAGCAAACCAAAAGCGGAAAATGAAGAGCAAACGAGTCAGAGCCTTTGCCTAGCAAAGTGTGTGGGTTTTTGTATTGGTATTGGTGTTGGTGTTTGTATGTGTGTGGTGTCGATTTGATGTATCGATGCGTGTGGTTACCTAAGCCACCAAAACCACCCACCGTGCATCGCAGTTCGTTTACAGGCACCTGGCCAACAATTGTCCATTTCATTTGGAGTTGATTACGCCATGCTAGCGATATTCATCATACGCCGTGTGGCCCGCTTGACAAACGACAAAACGAATAGATAGATATTTCTAGCGCAATGTTTGGTTAGCAATTTTCGTTTTGTTTTTTTTTTTTCTCTTTTTGTTTTTGTTTTTGGCTCACATCGTCTAGGGGCTTAAGTCGATAAAATGGCGTTAAATAACTTGAAAATTGAGTTTTGGTCCCCAGACAAGCATAGGACACAGAATAATGGCCAAACAATTGCAATGGTAAGAGCCACAGCAATGCCGGGCGATTAGTTTAAGCCAATTGTAGGCGCCGGACATCAATTATAATCCAAATGAGCCGCACAACAATTGCCGAGGACCACCACAAAATCCGCCTTGCCAATAAAATAAAACAAATTTGTCCCTTCTCTCCCATATAAATACACACACACACACACATACAATAAATACCGACTCGAAATTCGGTAATGGACTATGCGTAAGGGCATTTTGGTATCTGGCTTAGCTCTTCAATCGCTTAATCGTTTTGTTATTTATACATCTAATTTGATCCGAAATCGAGTAAGGAGAAACGAGAAACGCCCACAACAACGGGAATTTTGGGGGGCGTAAGGAGCATTTGGCTTGGTTTAGTTTCCGTCTGACACATGACACTTGTAAGCAAGCTTCTGTAATGGAATCCATGTCGAAGTTGATATTCCCTATATTGTGTGTGTGTGTGTGTGTGTGTGTGTGTGTGTGTGTGTGTGTGCAGACTTTGTATTTGTGTTTATGTACATATAGATTTGTGTGTGACATTAAGCTGGCTACATAAAATACCAAAAATTATTGAACAGCGATTACAAATGTCACAACAATTTTTTGAAAAAAAAACATTCTCTTGTAATATAATGGATTTTATGGATTTTCATATTGCTTTTTCATTGCTTTGCTAAATTATCCTACTAAATAGATACATACCAGAGCCCAGAGCAGTTGACAAAGTTTTTGAAGAACTTTATGATTATTTAGTTGGTGAAAATGTTCTCATGTTGGACTATCTATTTATTTCACTTTAAGCAAATTTAATGTTACTTTAATCTATAATGTATACAGATGTATATGTATGCTCACTGTCAGTAATCCAATTTAGGTAATGTGTGACACTTTCGCTTTCACATAATTGATGGCATTTCAAATTCATAACCCGTGGTGCATTAATGTGACTTAGCGGTTGAAAAAGGGTTTTTGCTAAGCGAGCATTGGATCTGTCTGAGATAATGCTAAACGCATAATTCAATAATAATACCGACGCGCCCGACGTGTGAGGAGGCATCCCACAAAAACCCCAACAAGCTGACAATTTTGGTATGGTATAATTGAAATCCACGAACAGAGAAAGACGCCGACGGCTTGGTGGTATGGTGGCATGGTGGGCACACCTACTGTTTAGCTGAACATCTTTGCCTCTCGTTCAGTTTGCCTTTGCCTAGTGGCAGTGCTTTCAATTGAGCACAGCACGCATTTAGCACAACTTCATTTATCTTTTGCATTTTCTTTTAGCATTTAATTAAAAAGACAAGTTCCATTGTCGGTGGCGGCAGTCATCCTGCTCTAGACATGATGTTGGCTCTAATGTATGTATGTCTGATTGTGTGTGTGTCCTCCTTTGTGGCAGGCAGACACAGCAGCTCCAACAACAACATCAACCAGGAGACATATTTGCGGTTTTTGCGCCAACATTGTCGTTGTCACATATGCCCAGACCCGTCCCAGACTTATGCCAAAAGCAAGACCGGAGCCCGAATCAGAACCGAAAACTGTCCTGGCATTTTGGTCTCTGCTTATCTCATACTAACTTGTTTCTGTCTCTTGTCTTCTCTCCTCCAGCCCACCGGGCCTCCTGCCCTTGCCTCTTACCATCTGGCCATTAAAAGCATAATCATGTAGCTGTGATAAATGCCTACAGTCATGGCTATGGCCTTTGGTTGTGGCACATTTAAATTAACGCCCTGATTAATTAAAGGTGCAGTGGATATCGCCCAAAAGTATGCAATGGAAAAAAGAGCAATGTTAAATTCATAATGCGAAGTCTTTGCCGCGTAAAAACAGCAATTAAAGCCCATACATACACACACAGAGTGTATTTTTTCTTTATTTTTGTGTATGTATAAGTGTTTGTCGGAGTAAAGCAGCACAAGAGCACAAGGGGTAAAGGGAAAGCAAGAAAAGAGGCATTCAAGTGCCCTCGACATACAGACAAAAGCCAAAAAGCTTATTAACATTTACACAAATCTGATTGCGGCACTGTATGTGTATGAGTGAATGTATGTGTGTGTGTGTGTGTGTAAGTGCGAAATTAAATGACAACATATTTGACACTGATTCTTGTCACATGACAGTGTGCAGCATGTCATGAAAATTTATCAGCTCTTGCCTAAATGCCCCTCAGCCGTAGCTGCCAGTTTGTGCGTGTAATTTTTCATGTTTTCATCTCTTTGTTTTCTTTTTTTCGTATTTTCTTTTTCTCAAGTTTGCAAAAAAAAAATCTCTTCAGGCAAGCTTACCTCACTTCATTTCAATGGAATCATAACGAGGGCATGTCGCTTTTACCAACCATTTACCTCAGACTTTTTTCATCTGCACGGCTTCTAAAGTCCAAACGTGTTTTTCCTTTTAGTCTGGTGAAACAAAAAACCATTTGGTGACAAGCCTCGTATATAATTATAATTTACGTTTAGCATTAACATCTACATAATTTTATAGAATTTTTCAAACATATCATGTGAATTAGTTCTTTTTGATACGAACATTAGCTAAAATGCAAATTGATTTAAGTGGTGAGTCATGTTAAATGATAATTGGTTAGCATAACCAACTAAAGGGAGAGATAATGCGACTTTATTTTTAATACTACAAAAACAATAAAGAAAATTCTATAAAAAGTTTTTTTTTCTATTTGGAAATTAAATTGTTAAAGATTGATCCATTCAGACATCTTTTTTTGTTTTTGCAAAATATTGATAAACTAAATGCAGATAGATAACAAATTGTTATTTATAATCTCAACGAATCTTTAATTTTGTAATGTAAGTAAGCATCTATTGCAATTGCTAAAGAAATAATTAAATTCAACTTCAAGTATTTCAAGTTCTGCCTGACAATTTGCCATTGTTTGTGTGCACTTACAAATAATCATTTAACTTTGACAAAACAGCCAAGATACAGAGACAAAGGGCAAAGCAAAGGATAAAGAGGATAAAATTTTAGTTAAAGGGAAAGAAAAGGAACAACTTGAGTTGACTGCGCCCTTAAAGCTGAAAAGGAGTGGCAAATCCACAGACATTTCTATCTCTTATATAAAACTAACTATATATATGCGTGTGTGTGTGTGTGGGAGAGTGTGTGTGAGGAAACACCTTAAAACATTTTCGTGTGATTTTGAAAAGATGTCAACAAAATTTATGCAAATGATATGTTAACGCTACTTATATGGAAATTAGTATAAGGAGTCAGAATGCGCCAAAGGCAGACGCAGCAGCAGCAGCAGGCAAGGACGAACAAAGACGACAAAGTGTCGAGCAACAGACACGGCAAAGGCAAAGAGGTAAAGTGAAACGACAACGGCAAGAGAGGCAGGCAACAACACTTTCTGCACTTTTAGTCAAAGTTTTGATTTCGTGTTACATGTGTCAGAATTTTAATGATGCTGATAAAAGTTGCCCTCAAAATTGCTTATTAGGTGCCTTAGTGTGTGTATTTGTGTGTATGCCAACTAATGCGCAAGAGAGCGTGTATGTAATGTTATTAAATGTGTTATCCTTTGAGCGCATTGTTGCCCTTATAATGAAACCCGTTTTAGAAACAACTATTTAATAATCATTTTTAACGAAAACTAAGTAAATCTCTAACAGCCATTGGCTGCTTTGTATATGTAGGCAGCTTTAAAATATTTTTATTATATTTAACAAAATTTATTTAATGTTATATCTACTATCAGCAAGAGATCTTATTGTTAGCAGCTAAAAATCCTTTGTTGTGGTGGTGCGGCTTTTCTTGTAAATTTCCAACTTCATGGCATAAAATAAAATGCGAAATTTTAGAGTGAATAAACAAGAATTAATGCTCATGATAATTACCTGAAGCCGAGACAATTTTCACCAGTTAAATGCCATAATTTAGCATTTAATTTCGATGTGGCACAGCGCAGCATGGGCCACCGAAAAAGGGCGACAGCAGAAAAAGCGGTGGCAACCAGGGCGAACTCGAATGCCTTACAAAGGGCTAACTGAACAAAGCCACTTGAGGTGTGCTCGAGTACTTTAAAGCCTTCACACGCACACTCTCACTGACATACACACACACACATAACAATTCTGTCTAGGTGTGTGTTTGTGCGTTTGGAGCTGTTTTAACACCTTTTAGCAAAGAGCTAGGCAAACCTGAGTGTGGGAGTTGAAAACGAAGAAGAAGGACAACAACGTCAACGCCGCTTAGCGTGGCTGTTTAAAATGTTAATGAGCTTTTAGGGTACCTGGCTCAGGTAGAGAGGGCGCTAGTTTGGGTGAGATGGCGACCGGATGTGGTGAGGCCGACTTCCGGTTTACTGAGTCTTAAGAGTCAGCTACGTGAGTGGTGTGCAAATAGTTTCAATTGCGGCTTTTTGCGTCGTTTGTTTTATTTATTTTTATTAAAACATAAAGATGTCGGAGTGGAGCGAATGGAGTTGCTGCAAAATGAATGACATTGACTTTGTTCACCTTGCGTTAAATTGCCAACTCTAGCCGGGGGAGGGCAGATGGTAGGAATGGCGAGGCAATAGAGGGCTAGGTGCCAGCAAACAATGAGAACTTTGCACAAACATTTCAAACAGAAGCAACAATGGCTGCTCGAATCTCTCCCCCAGGAGCAGAACGCACTCACTCACTTGCACTCACTTTTATCAGTTGTAATTTTGTCAGCAGAGACAATGAGAATATACTCGAAACTTCCGTGGCAAGTTCTTTTCTGGCAAACAATTGTCGAAACTTCAATTGTTGCCGCGATAAGAGAGAATACCGAAGACAAAAAAAAAAAAAAAAACAAAAACTAATCAGCAAAGCGACAAAACACCCTTCAAACAGAGTGAGTAAAAATGAAAAGGAGAGTCTATTAAAAATGCTCGAATTAAAGAGTTAAAGTATAAAGGATCTACAGCCAAATCACATGCAATAAATTTCAATGTTTTGCAAATGATAATAAATGTAAAATAAACGCAAAATTCTACGAGCAGCAGCATACTAAAATTAAGAACAAAGTTTCTGCACAAGAAGTCAAAACAATAACAAGGACAAGCATTTTGTATGTGTGTCCTCCTAACTAAACAGCGAGGGTAGAATGAAAATGTTTAGCCATTCGAATGTTGCCTAAGCTTGGCTATCAAAATTAAGTATTTAATTTAATTATAAAACATTATAATGCAATTATTAGCATTATTTTTCAATATGTTTTGTGCAACAAAAAAAAAAAAAAAAAATTTTTTGTGCTTATTTTTC
Source organism: Drosophila insularis (assembly GCA_018903935.1). NCBI lineage: Eukaryota > Metazoa > Arthropoda > Insecta > Diptera > Drosophilidae > Drosophila > Drosophila insularis. Next base: position 8,814,768 of record JAEIFP010002295.1, read on the forward strand.
AAATACTTGATGTAATAGTATAATCTTTCAATTGCTAACTATCGTGAGACCATTTTATTGAAAAAATATTTATGTAATTGTTGATCCAATTTTTTAAAAAAAGTAAAAAGACATTCCATTAAATCCTATAAACAGAATGTATACAGATAATGATTTTAGTAATCTAGAATCGAGAAAATGAAACTTGTTAAGAATAAAAATTCGTTTTAGTTAGCATGAAAAACATTTGTGTTGACCCTCGTTGTGTAGGCAAACTGCATTGTTTCGCTCTGTGCTTTTTGCACATGATTTTTACTATTGCCAGTTGTGATAATGTTTATTTTATCGGCCACGACACATTCTGCTGCACTTTTTGGCAGCAGCACTTAGCACAGAGACAGAGACAGTGCCTCGAGACAGGCCAGGGTCAGAAGAACATGGAGCAGAGTATATAGTGAACAGTGAACAGAGGAACAGTTTCGTGTTTTTTTTTTTTTTTTTTTTTGTATAGTTTTGTCCATTAAAAGTTAATATCACTTTGCAAAAGTTGCAACTGGCAACTTTGCAAGCAACGTCCCTACCTCTTTTATATGCCTTCAGTTATGCTCTGGTCTATATGTCTGTCTGTGACTTTCAGTTTCGGTTTTGGTCCGCAACTTTCTGCCAGCGACAATCAACGATTTTCATAGTCAGTTGCACATGTAAAAGGGGAAAAGAAACAAATAAAATGTAAGACAGACAAACCGACTGACACTTGCACAATTTGCTTATGCCAAGTGACTGCTAATTTACGACCCAAGCAGCAGTCGAAGGTGAACCAGAAATGGAATAGTATTGGTAATCTTACCTTTTTATAGTATGGGTGGTGGCAGTAATTTCTTCTGGCCAATAATCCTTATGGAGAAACATTACTCTCCACGAATGGAGTGAGATATTATAGCCGTTACTCATACGCACAGTGTGCAAAGTGAATAATAATAATGATAAAAGACCTTTAATACTTTTATTGCAAACGATTTTGCGGTTGGAAATCCGTTATAATCCACACCAAGTGACAATAAACGAAGATGTACGAGCCATATAGAGAGTAGTACAGAAAGGACTGACTGAAATGACCAGAAGGTCCTAACAACCAAGGCATTCGTGTGCGTCGACTCTCATTGTGTCTAAGCCTTTGGTTGCCCAACAAGAGAGTTAACAAGTGGCTCTTTCTTGGTCTGATTGCCGTTAGTTGAGCACAAACCCGTAATGAGCTTTTGGGTTTTGCTTCTCAATTACAAAATACATGGATATCAACCATATCAAATTGCTGAAATATGATTACAGTGACTAATTGTCTATAAGGCTTAATTACCTGAAGGAAAGGAAAATATTGCAAGACTTTTAAATGACTTTGATTAAAGATAAAGACTCATAGATGAAGCGACAAATGCGAAAAGTACAACATTTTAATGAAAAGGTTTGCTTAGTTATTTGCTATCTTCTACAGATGAAAAGTTAATTGATCTTTTATGAACTTAGTAAAAGTGTTTATATAAAGATTTTTCTATTTTTTCAGTAATTCTATAGAACTTTGCAAATATTTTTCCCTGTTGCTTTCTAAAGGTGAAAGCAACTCTCACTAACTGATAAGTTAAGCTGCCTCTGCCTCTTCGTTTCTCCTTATTTGTTTTTTTAATATGATGCCATGATTTATTGCACGTTGAAATTGCAGTTATATGCCGTCTCTGCCTCAGAAGCAGTTTGTTGCATGCAGTGGATATATGTAGCCTTGTCGTCTTGGCATTTCATCCCTGTCTTCGGGAAATCAATATCTATGACTGCGGGGATGCCACCCCGTTGTGTGGCATATATCAAAGCGGGGCCATCATTATTGGGAGTCAGAGGCAAGAAGTGGGGCCAAGACCATGCTGGTGGTTGGGAATGTTGTTTACGTATGCGTAACGCATCATGCGGCCGCTAAGCTGCAAATCTCTTTAAGATGATACTTTGCAACATTTACAAATGTTTTAGTGCCACTGTCTGTGTGTGTGTGTGTGTGCATGTGTATGAGTGTGTTTGGGTGGTCTGCATGTGGGGGTGAATCTTCATGTATGTGTGTGTGTGTGTTGGTTACACACTGTCTGTGATTAGCATTCCAGGCATATCTTACATTTATGCTGGATGTTTCCGTTGCAGCAAATATGTGCCACAAAAGGGTATGGCAATGGGTGCCGTATACTGGATATCGGGTAAGGTTACGGTTACGGCTCGTTATGCCCCTTTTGCCGACATTAAGCTGTTACTGCTGGTATTTGTATGGCTGTCTCTCTGTCTGCCCCCCCCTTCGCAATCTTTCTCTCTTTCCCTCTCTTTTTCTTCTGTCTCTGCCTGTCTGTATTTTGAGTCTGTTGCTTGATGTAACACTGTTCCTTCCCTCTCCCTTTCGTCTTGATTGTGAAGTATGTTCAATGTACCTATGTATATATTCATAGCTGTGTGCATTTGCAAGTCCATTTATATTTGATTTTGATGTTTATGTCTACTGATGGGTCAATGTTGCGGGACTCTTCAATACCCTTTGCCCCCTTTCACATTGTTGTAAATAATTTGAAAATGTTTCTGCTACTTGTGTGGTTCACCATTTATGTGTGGTCGAATTGTGATTTGAAGTCACGTCTATTGTTGTCTCTTCTCATCTGGATCGTTCACTATAATTAAATTTAGTGCACTTTTTGGTCAGCAACAAGAAAGGGGAATAACTACATACATACATACATACATATATGTATGTATTTGAAACATACGCACATGGACCGACAAAAATCCCTCTTGGCTCTTTGCAATCATTTGTAAATGTCTTGTTTCTTGGCACCGCCCTGTGCTTACTTACTTTTGGATGTAGTAGTAGTATATTATAGGTGGCTGCGTGTTGTTTTTCTTTCAGGTTTTTCTTCTCTGTGCTGGTATTATATATAGCCTGTTCTTTTCAGGGCCACACCTCTACCTCCTGCTTTGTAGCTTCAGGCTGCTTCTGGCTTTTAACTTTTGCGCTTTCTTGCGTCCAAAAGCTGTGAAAATGAGATAATGGGTATGTGTGTCACATTTTGTCGTACTCTCCCCTACTCTCCCCTACCATCACATCCCATCCAAGGGCCTTCAGTGAGTTGCAATGCTGTGTTGTTTTTGCCAGAGACTTGAAATATGTTACCTTCACGTTGAGCTCATAAACTAACACTAACACCTTGACATGAACGCTTTTTCCAGCCAAGCACAAATACACACACACACACATATATATACACATCTACACATTTACAGATATACCAGGTATATATAAATGTCATTAAAATTGCAGTAAGAGTTTGGTTTGGCTGAAATCGGCTTGGCTCTAGCACGACTTAAACTTGGCAAGGACGAATCTGCCTCTACATATATGTGTATAAAAGAGTACAGAATGATTTCAGTCCTTTGTGTCGGTTCCCTGGAAGAAAGAGTATTCACGATTTGGAAAAATTCGATAGCAGTAATAACAAAACTTCGTAGAAAAATTTTCATAGCCTACTTATGTGGGTTGTGAAACAGTACCAATTAAATTTGATAAAAATAATCAATTATTTGCATATTCTTTTGTTCGAATTGACTTGGAAAGTGTATCGTTTAAGTCTTTCAACTTTCCTATACTTTTTTTCTAATTTTTTTCAACTTGCATTCTGTAATATATATACATCGAGTCGAGAGCAAATGTGCGCTCTGTTATGTATGTATGTATGTGTGTGCGCGCGCGTTTAGTGAATAACGGCTTTTGTTTGTTTGTATTGTTTGGCTGGCGGAACGGCAGTTGGTTCCATAAGCGAGCACCAGTTGATTTATTTGTGAGCTAAAAACGTGCTTAATCATATTAGAGTGCATTTGTGAGATTAAGTGTGAAGCCGAGAAAGAGACAAAGATTGAGCTAACAATGGAAAAGAGAATGGGGAGAATAATGATAATAGAATCAGATAATTTGGTATCTATTCCATTGGAAACGCAACGGCCGAAGCAACTGCTAATTTTTAACTCTTTGTTTCTAATCAGCATAAGCAGCCACAAGCTAAATGATGAAATTCAATGAGCGTAATAAGTCACACATAAATGTTCAATGAACATTTCGATGTTGAAAATCCCATTCAGCTTGAGATTGGATGGATCCATCCGTTTTGTGTAGTCATCATGTCTCCGTTTGTCCGCTTGTCTGGTTGTCCGCTCTTGTCTCTCAACGGCATGTGAGTGTGTTGGTAAATTTGATACTGACTGTGCGGTTCCGCTGAGACTCAGCCTGTCAACGTCCCTGATACTGACCACAGCCGATAACCAGGGGCGGAGGTATACCACATAGACACACGTAATGCATGAAGTGGGCGGTTGCTACTCGTTTTTAGACCTCCTTCACCTCCTTCTACTCCTAACTCTTCCATTTACTGCAGCTTCTTCATATTGCTTGCAACAAGCACGCCTGTGGCATGTGTGAATTTTTCATTAAAATTCAAGCGACATCAAAAGGGTTGACTATGGCACCCAACACCGACATTTCATACAAACATACATACATGGCTGTCTGTCTGGTATGTGTGTGTCGATAGTGACAACTGTGACGACATACTTTTCTCTTGTACTCTGTCAAATGCACGCATACACACACACACACACACACACTTGCATAAGTAGTTAGCTGTCGTCACTTAGTCAGTTGTCACTAAGCTCATTTGATGGCCTTTAATTGCCATTCGCTTTAAAATTGAAATAAATGTTGCAGAAAGCCTTGACATATCGCCCTCATACCCCGAATCCATTAAGACCAGATCCCGCTTGGGTTGGCTCATCTATTAATAAGCATAATTTATTACAAGCCATTTATAAAATGCGGCAAGGACATTTCTTTCTGCCGCCCCTGCCGTCATCATGCTGCCGTGCGCCGTTCCTCTGTGTGGCACGCAAAAATAATTAAATTTAAATATTGAACATCTTACGCGTATTTATCAAAAGAGAAAAAGACAAAACAAGAAAAAAGGAATAAAACACAAAATGATTCCCCAGTAAAATCCGCATTCACGAAGAGGCAATAACTCACCTAAGAACCGCATTCGCATTCGCATTCGCATCCGCATTGCTAAATAAGAACCGGAGAGTAAAAAGCGTACAGTTCCCGATACAGAATACACATACAAATATTGTTATGGCCAACAGACACAAATACATACATACACAATTCTTCAGGTCTCACGTGCTGCTGTCGGCCGTGGTCTTGTTTTGCCTAGTTTTTGTTTCCTTATTTAAGGGCTACACATTACCCGATGACTTTGCCCGGCTGCTGACTTATTTAACATTCAAGTTTTTGATGAAGTGGCAAAAGAAAAATAAAAGAAAACAATGTACATAGTAAAACAAAAACTAAAACCATCGATAATAACTTAGATACAGCCAACGAATTTCATATACTCTATCTGAGTACAAGGAACTTGATGCAGGAGAGTAAAGTGAAATATTCAATGAAAATTTTTTTTTATTTTTGTCGTATTTTACATTTTCTTATTGTTAGTTGAAAACTATTTTCTATAATAATATCAAAGGAGTTCCGACAGAGGTTGAGATCAAATTTATTCTTCAGTCCCTTATTTCCAGAAGTTCGTTATGGTTAAAAGAAACCACGACACAAAACAGTAGCTATCCGGGCCTCAGTTAGTCTCATCACCAAAACAAAAAAAACAATTTTGGAGATTCAGTCAAGGCCAACGGCAAATAAATTGTGGGGCGGTTTTTGGGGGGGCAAAAATAGACTTTTGGTTTTTCGTCTTTCAACCAAATTGTTTATGCAAATTTTGAATAAATAAACAAGATTGTTAATTTAGTTAAATATTTCATTTTTGTGCCGTTCTCATCAGCACGTTTCGAAGACCTTCTAGGAGAGACGTCCGCCACCATTTGCCATTCTTCTATCTTCATTTCCATCTCAAACTCCAACTCCATTTATCTGTTTCTGTATCTGTATTTGTATCTGTATTTGTGTCTGTATTTGTGTGTGTGTATGCATGTGTAGGTGTGGTCGCTTGGTAGGCGGGCGCTGTCATGAATTTTGATGCCCAACTCTCATTAGGCAACGAGAATGTTGACGACGACGACGACGATGAGGATGACTCTCTGGCAAAGGATTGGCCTGGCTATGGCTTTGGCTCTGGCTCTGGCTCTGCCTTCTGATGATGTCGATGCTGGTTGCTTTTGTTGTTTTTGTTATATCTGTTGTTTTTTGTTTTTATGCCAGAGGCGCATAAAATATTTTTGTATTTGTTTGTTTGTTTGTTTGTATGGAACCCCTGCTACAGTATTGCCTTCACCACCCCATCACCCCATCACCTCCATCATCTGTGTTGTGTTTGTGTTTCTGCACTTGTACAAACACATGTTAATTGGCCGTAATTGTAAGTTTTGCCAACGCACCAACAACACAAATGCACAATGTAAGCAAGTTTTTAAAGCAGGAACAACAAAAGGAGACTAAACTGAAATTATCATAAAACTTTTGCCAAATGTTTGCCACAGCAATAAAAATTTAAATATTTGGCCACACAGTGATGTCTGTCAGATGGGTTGCCTACTGTCTAATATGGTTCTGGTACCGGTGCGGCAACGAATGGGAACCTTAGTTGAATGGGAGCAGCAATGGCAATCGCCTTGGCCTCGTCCACATCCCATAGCTGAGGGTGAGGGTCACAATATTTATGGCGACGGGCGCCACATGACGTTGAACTATGCGTATGACTAACCGACAGGCCGTTGCTTAGATCCTCACCGTCACCGCACTCCTTTTTAGCCCTCAGCCTCGCTTTAGCTCTTTTGAACACCCTTCCCTTACCCTCCGCCCCCATTGGAGCCGCCATTTTAATAAACTTCATATGTCGCATGTCGCCATTTTTTCTTCCTTTTTTTCACGTTTCTTCCTATACATACATATATATTTAGTTTTTCTTTTTTTCTGTGTGTCGTTTCTCTTACTACACTCTTGCGGCTTTATTAGTCTGTGATTTATGTAGTCCAAGATAGTGCACAGCTAGTCGGTCGCACTGGCTGCTCCGTGTGGATGTCCTGGCGAGAAATTTATACATGTGCCGCAAGTAGTCGGGCGTGGACAAATGAATGACATGGCACCACTGGGTTTCCCTTTTTTTCTCTTTCCTTTTTCTTTTTTTTTTTTTGGTAGTTAAATTGAACTAATCGCCTGCCCAAGATCTGTTATGCAGCTTTATGACTAGCAGGCAATTTTAAAAGCAAATTATTAAGTGCTTTGTATTGACTGCACACACATACACAAACACACAGCCGCCATCTACATATGAAGTCTCTATCCAATATGTATATGAATAAATCCTTATATATCCTGCCTTTGATACCCGCTTGCCATTGGCATCATAGTCACGTATTTGACGCAACGTTTGCGCCTTTAATTCGTTGCGCTAAGTCGCGGACTGCGAACACGTCTATGTAATTATTTACGTTTTGCGGCAGCAACGAAAATATAAATAATAATATAACATATTGCTATAAAAACATATCAAATGTAATACAAACATTCGTATAATATGCGTTATTTATGGTCTGTTTCTTTTTTGGCCAGAAATGTATATGTATTTATTTTCGTCTTTTTCTTCTGCCTAGATCTTTACGACTTTCAAGGGTCAGAGAAATGAATATGTTATTAAGCTGTGCGAAATATGACAGAAATCCGAATGAAGTTTATGACATTAATGGAATGGGTAGTAAACAGATAGTACGAGTATATAGTATATGCTTACACATATCATATGAAAATATCAATTAAAAGTTTAGGCTTTAATCCTTTAAAGCCCTGTAGCACAATTTATCTGCTACAGATAAAAATAAAACCTTACATACAGTATACAATTAAATGCAGTAAAAGTAGAAAGTTTTCAGGTTAAGTTTAGATTCAATTAGATTACAATTGAAATATAAATTATTGGGTTAATATCAATTGGGTTAATAGAACATATTTCTTCTAGAGATATTCAAACTGCGAAAGTATCGATGACAGCTTGATTAAACAAAATTATATAAACCAGCAAACAATCACTCCGGATCCAAGACAAACCGCCAAATAGTTCATGAGATCAGTAATGCCATATATTCACATATAAGTATATGTATGTTGAGACTGTCAAGCCAAGAAGTCAATTACATTTGCTGGGCTGGACTTACAATCAAACGTTTTAAGTGTAGTGTCAATATTTTAACTTCCTATTAGTTAAATTTCTATTTGCATATAAAATAATTTGTCTTGAAATTATTTCAGACATTTAATTTGCATGGAAATGGATTTTCGTTAGCCACAGTTTTGCCTTGGCGGCGGTGGCAGCGGCTAACCAACATATATACTCAATTAATAGAGCCAGCCACAAAACTCATGTGTACACTTTTGTGGTCCTTGATGACGAGACGATGACGACGGCAGGGGCGATGGCTGGCAAAGTCTCACATCATGGCATTTATTCATTTTATCCATCAACATGATGCCCATGGAAATGCATACAAATGCATTGGTTATAGTCCAGTTAAAATCATCATCATGCCAGAGGCCTGGCTAAAGCAAACATAGCAACATACCACAAGGAAATGTTTTCCATTTCAATTACAAAAGTATGGATTGCAAGAGAGAGACGAGAGAGTCTGGGGACTGGTGTTGGGGTATGTGGATGTGCAAGGGTTTTCCCACTGTTTTCGAGTATTATGAAAATTAAATTTTTCATTTCAATGCATCGGTCCATCGATACGGCACAGACAGACGATTTTGCTATTGCTATTGCTGGCAATGAATGAAACCAGAAATATGGTTTCATATTATTGCGACTCTAGCAGGACAGTCCATGTTTTGTGAATCGAGGAGTCAGACGTTCTGGTTATGGGTAAAGCTCCTATTGAAAGTGTAAAGTGCTTAACGGGAAATCAATGTGCCCAATTGGTAGAAATTTAATAGTCAGGACATGGACGTGGTCAATCATCAATAAGATTAAACGGGTATGTGTGTGTGTGTGTGTGCACTGCATTTGTGGCAATATTGGCAATCGAAACGCAATTTAATATTCGATAAAGTTTTTCGACTTCAAGTCAACAATATTGATATCGATGTATCTGTCAAAATTGTCCAATTATTCCTTGAGATTAATATTAAGAGAAACTTTGGCTTAAAAATAAAAAGATTCCAATGATTTTGAGAACCATTGGCTGTTGTTCCTGATTTGTTTTTCCATGCCTTAGTAAATATTCAAAAATTGTACAAATTCTTTAAAGAAAACTTGATCAACTTGTTTTGATATATTAATAATCTCCATCTGTTTGAGTGGCTTTCTAATCTCTAGAAGAGAAGAGAAGCGGCTGAAGGATTCTCTAAGCAAGATGATGTTTCTCTTTTTATTATTTAGATTATAAAATGAAATATTTTAATTTCGAAAAGAATATATATATGAAACAAATCATTATGTTAAAAAAGTGTTAGTATTTACACTATATTTCACTTGATAGTTACACAAAACCTTTCTTTTATAAGATGTTCAAACAAATTGCGTTCAGAAATGTGTTTTCTTGGGCGTTTTTATGGACACGCCCTCTTTTGAATTGATCTTAGAGCTAAACTCGTTTTCTTTGGAAAGCTTTTACGGGCCAACATAAGCCGAGCACTTTATCCGCTCGCAATGTTTATTAATGAAACTGTTTGTGATTTGCATTTTAATTTATGCAAAAATAGAAAAATACATATATTTAATATGTGCCCAGAGCAGGGAACGAATGCGAGTATGAATTTTTGCTTCGGCTGGCTGTGTGAGATGTACAAGGAGAGGCACAAGAACATGGATCCCGCTGGCTGGAAGGCAAACACACAGGCAGACGCATAGGCCAGCCCACTGTTGTGGCAAGGGGGGATTGTGGAGGAGGGGGTTCTTCAATTGAAATTCAAAGGCAAGCATACAATTTTTAATGTTCTCTCCGTTGGTATTTTACGACACTGACGATGGCAACGATGGTTGGCTAAACTGAATTGATAATTAACAAGGCAAAATGCGCGTGTAATTAGCATTCAGTGGAGATGCCTGAAGCCTGAACCATGAGAATGATTCTTCTTTTAGCTGCTGAAGGTGATGGTGTTGGCTGCTGGGTGGGCTTTTCTCTTTCTATCTGATTTCAAAAGCCAGTGGAAAATTCTTAAATCTCAATCCGAAATCCACTTGACATTTACAACAATCCATGCCGACAACTGCCAACAATGCTTATGCTTTTAGTTGTGTTTATGCCATGACTTGAAGGCTGCTGCAACATTTGGTTCCTATAGCCTTGTCTTGTCCCATTGTCTAACTGTAATCCGCTGCAACGCAGAGAAGGACCCCTGGCTGCCACTCAACCGGCTTCAAAGTCACTCACTGGATGCGTCTGAGCGTAAACTTTATGCGCTCGAATGCATCGCATTGCATTGCATTTCATTTCATTCCAAAGCAGAAGCTAAACAGAGTTTCACAATTTGCCACAAATGCAACCAACTTCAATTTGAAAGCGACGAGCTTATAACAATGGCAATTTGTATTGTTAATAATTTTGCTGCTTTTGTTTGTACATCTATTGCAATTCGCTCAAGTTGGGGTCCTTTAAACTGACAATAGTCCGCCCACCTTTCAATTACGTTTGCCGATTGCCGAGCACGTTGGCGTGTTGGCAGATTGTAATATTCTCCTTTAGGGCAACTTGATTGGATTTTAGGGGGCGTTACCTAACTTTGTCTTTGCTTACTCCAAAGCGCGGAGCAAACAAAGAGAGTAGACAGACTAACTCTTTCATGGAAACACTTTATACTAGCCGTGTTTGATCAAAACTTTTTATCTCTATGACGCCTACTTTTTTTCTACTCAAGAAGCATTTTTGTAGTCAGATTAAATTTAAATGTATCTTACAAATTAAAGTAAGTGAAAAGTCCATTTTAATTAAATCAATCATATGCAAGGCATCCTGCAAAAATGAAGTAAGTAGGTCGTCTCGCCGGCTTTAATATACCATGCACAAAGTAAAACAAAATGTTTAAAATTTTTAATAAGAAATGTATTTATGTATTTATGCTGCTTAGTAAGCATTTCTCACTAACTCTTAAAAGCACAGGAGCGGCCAACTCCGCCCTTATGGCCCACCTAGTGTAAATGTTTATATGCATACTTTGGATTTTTTTCAGTACGATTTTAATTAAGTGTGATATGTTGATAGATATTAAGGACAGATTTTAGTATGTGAAATCTAATTGCAGTAGTTAAAAAATTGCGGGAGTTTAGATGATTATCTTGTGCTTATTCTAGTAGTAGGGTAGGGTATGGAAAAATATTGAAACAATTAATATATGTGTGCTTAATATGCGGGTTTACACCAAATTTCATGTCATTAACGTTAAAAGTTTTAGAAAATCTGTTTTTTTCAAATTGCTGGGGCGGAAGGGGTCTACATACCAAATTTGGCGGCTCTAACTGTAAGAGATCTAGCTGCTCATACGGATGGACATGGCTAGACCGACTCGGCTGTTGATACTGGTCAGGAATATATATACTCCTGCCTGTTATAGACATTTTGGCGACTTTAATATACCATTTCACCTTATGGGTTCATGGTAGAAAAAAAATTCTACTAGTTTTAGTTCTCATAAGTTTTAGAAATGGCCTGATCCTCGACGAGAAAATAATATGAAAATTGCAATAAAAAGTTTCCTTTTCGATTTCAGTTAAGTTGTGTTTATTGGCTCAAATTTTGACCCTAATGTCCATTGGTATTTAGTGCTAAGGGCTGAGGGCAAAGGCAACTGTCGATGTCCATGTTGACTGTAGACCTTTTTGTGTCGAGAAAATGTTTTGCAACTTGTCCAACTGCAATTGTAGCTGCAACTGCATTTGAAACTTTCCGTTTTTTTTTTTTTTTTTCTTTCTTTGCTGTGCCTTGGGCAACCGACTAATTGTCAAGTGGGGCTGGAATGCACACTGAACCCGAATCCGTTTATTTGTTGCCACAAAAGTCGCCAAAACCCATTGCCAACCCCATGCCAACCACCACTGAAAAGGAAGGGTGAGGGTGGAAAAATTTACCACACAAATTTGCGCAGACGAAATGCAGTTGCAAGTCCATGCGTTTGTGCCATTTGTTGACTGATTTTCGAAACGATCCGCATGTAGTTCCAGTAGGTTAGAGTAGAGTTTCGACTTTTCAAACGCAGCTGACAATAGAAATCGGCCTGGGACACTGACTGACTGACTGACTGAGTGGGTGGGGTGGTTAAGGGAGCTAGAGGTATTGGCAATAGTCAAAAGTGGCCAAGTCCGTGCACTATGCTCTGTGCCCGTGCCTCTGCCTGTTCTCATTGCGTTTGACAATATGCTCAACATGATGCTCCAAAAAATTGTAAACTATACGTACTCCCACACACACACACACACACACTGAGGCACACTCACGTTCGCACTATACACGCGGGAATTACTGTTGTAGGGGAGAGAAGCGGAGCGGAGTGAGTGGCACGTTGACAACTTTTATGTAGTACTTCTCTATTTCTTGCCACTCGACGGATGGCTGTGAGTGGGTAGCCCTGGGAGCATCCCATGTTGCGGATGCGATGAATGCGGCTGTGGTTATTTATGGCAATTAAAGGACTAATGATGTCCCTGTGCAACCAGTTCGTACATGATGTTGCTGCCGGCAACTGAAACTACAAGACCAACACCAACACCAACTATTTGGCTTGCGGTCAAAAGGCATAAGAGTGGCTCAAGTATACCCTACAAAAATTATATACATGATTAAAAATGAAAAGAAAATTGTATAATCATTTAATGCATGTCAGTGTATTTCAATTTCGGCGCTAACATAAAATAATACTAAACTCGTTTTTATTTTAGTTTTATTGCTGTTTTTAACTTAACTTGGCTTGTGAGGTTTTATTTTTTCCTTTTTTTTTTCGTTTTTGGTTTTCTGCTATAACTGGTATCCATTTTTTTTTGTTTCGTTTTTCGTTCCTCGGTTTTATTATCAAAAATTTGACAACATTTTACGCTGGCCAAGTAAAAGTTGCTTAAAATTCAATTAATTTGTGTGTTGTGCAACTTTCGTTGCGTGCCTCATGCGGCAACGGCAACGACGACACAAAATGTTTGTTTCAGTTCAGTTTTGGCGCTGTTGTCGGTCTTCAAATTATGTCTTCGCTTCGGTCCTGGTCGGTCACATTGTCTATAGGTTTTCTTTTTCCGTTTGTGGTCCTGGCTTGTAGCTAATTTGGACAGAGAGTGATATGCAGCTGACATTGCTACATTTGCAGATAACCATGGAAACCAAAGAAAAGTTGCACCACCAGAGCTATTTCCATGCTGTGGGCGATAATTAGATTTCGACAAATGCAAAGAAAAAGTCTAACGCTCAGCAAAGGCTCAAGTTTACGAATCAATTAAATAGATAGAATTTAACTCAGCATCCATTTGCTGGGTTAGTGTGGCGAAGACTGATTAAATTATCAGTTCTCATAAAGCTGGGTAGCCAAGCTAACCAAGTGGCAAATGATGAGCCCAGTCACAACAACAATGCTGTGGGGTGAATCAAAATGTTTAAGCCATATGCGGTAGGGGTTTCGCACTTTGGGTGGATAGGGCAATGATGCACACACAGAGCGCATCTCATGACTGCACGCTCGAATGCTCATTTTAAATTGACTTCAAACGTTGCTGCGTGATGTGCCGCATGGACACGGAGTCGGCAGGATGCCAGGATGCTGCTGCTGGCAGGACACTACTGCAGGCACGCACGTATTTTGATGTCATGACGAACGTGGACAACGTGGACTCCTGGCTCTTGCCTCCGACTTGGTCTGGGGTCTGGCCAACAATATGGTTAACACTGTGGGTGAGACGAAGCGGATGCATTGGCATTGGCTTTAATTGTGCCACATCATTCATGAGCTTTTGTATGGGATGAGAACACAGTAGGCTGTCTACTGATGCAAGTTCAATGAATTGATGCCTCCGATGATAACAATTTAAATTTCATCTAATCTGTCTATCATCTGAAAAAACTCTTTAGAAACTTAATCACTGAAATTCATCAAGGCCACTAGCCATCTGCTTGTGAGATAAAGAAAATGGAAAAGTTCATATATGTATATATATATCGATATATTCTTGGTACGAGAAACGGGCATGACCCAAAAGTGTGCAAAGAAATCCAAACTTTTTGATGCTTCAAAAAACTCATTAAAAAGGATTTGACACGTGAAGTGCGAAAACTTTCTATTTTTATATTATTTCCCTTTTACATTTTTATGGCAACGTGTGTGAAGAGTTTGACTATGTGTGTGTGTGTGTGTGTGTGTGTGCTTTTGATGTGTCTTGATTGCCATCGCCCAAAAATGAACGAGCGCACACATCAAACTCAGCGTGTGAACTCTCACTGTGTGTGTCGTCATTGGCATTGCTCGTTAGAATTTGCGGATTGAATTTCAATGGCGATTGATGATGCCTGCCTGTATGTGTGTGTGTGTGTGTGTTGTGAGTGTATGTGTAGTGAGTCGTGCAACAACTTTGCCAGAGCCACAGAGCCCAAGAACGAGACTCTGTTTCCTTCAGTTTCCTGGCTCATTTTATGATAATGTTCAAACCTGGCGTTAATGAGCTCTTAAGCTTAAATAAGAAACGTGATTTAGTTACTAAGTAAACTAGGAAATAGTCGGCACCTCCAATACAGAACGCACTCAATGTGCGATAGAGAAAGTGATATAAAAAGACTGAGAGAATAGACTAAGAGCGGGACAGCCAGAGAGAGTTAAGCGAGTGCAAGTTTTGCACAAAATCTGCGCTTAATTTGAAAAGTTTGACAACGGGAAGGCGACTTTACTAGTTAGGTGCGAAAAAAATTATCCCCACACACAGACACATACATTTATACTAACTTGGCCCCACACATACATATGTACATGCAGATATTTACAATTACAACGATCAAATGATGCGTATTTGCACAAGGGAACTGAAAAAAGGGGGGATAAAATGCCAACTTTTTGCATACAAATATTTTTTTTTTTGTTTTTGGTTGTTTTCTTCTTCTTCTACTTTTTGCCACCATACATTCTTAATTGCCAGCTATGTAAGTCAGAGGGCAAAACGGCAAGCTAATGAAAAAACTTTGTGATTTATTTCAAACATTCCACTGTCTATGACCAACACGTGGCCATCAACCATGTCAGTTTTAATAATTTCGAACTGAACTCAACTCGAACTAATCAAGAGCACTACCCAAACTCAGGCTGGGTTGACAGTTCAACAGCAAAATCTAAAGTTCATAAAGTAAATAGAAATTAAGTCGATATTTTTGTACCCTAACAATAAAAACACTAGACATATTTGGGTATTCTTGAGTAATCTCTTTCTATGAAGGAAACAGAAAACAAGAAAATCATTTTTCTAAGAAGTTCAATTACTAAATAAATTTTTATTTTTATAAACGCTTTTTCAGTTAATCAACTTACCCTTTCGGTAAGGACATCAGAAAGAAGAAAAACCCTTTTCATGAATAACTCTGTCCATGAAATTTATGCAAATCTGTTGAAAATTGAAATATGCAGATGCTCGTTTTGGTAAATTAGGACAAAAGCGAACAAAAAACGTTAAAGCAACAAAAATGTATTAAAATGTATTTCACATTTTATTAAATTTGCCAACATGATAAATTCTTTGGCATAGAGTTCTGTCAGGTTTTGTGTGGGTCCCAACTTAAATTAAGTAATAACTTTTATATGCCTTGACCTTAGGGGTTCACACGTATACACACACACAAACATACCGAACACACTCAAAGATACAAGATACAAAAACGGGACATGTACATGTGTTTGCCTGTTGACATTTTCTTGGTAGACTTTTGCCTTTGTGGTTAAAAGGTTGAGTGCGTGAGTCGCACAAGCAGATTTTCTTATTAAAATTATACAGATCCAAGAACTAAGAAACTAAACCAAAAACCAAGACTGCGGGGGGGGGTCAGGAATAACGAACGGTCTTTAGGGTTAATTTTCGTAGCTCATTGAGGTCCCGATCCCGGCATAAAAGTTAATGTGATTAATGTTTACTTAATGAAATGAAGTTATCAAGTTGATTTTATCAATTTACACACTGGCAGCCGGCGCCATCTCAGACAAAGGTTTTTTAGTGGGGTGGAGGCCCAACCAGGCAGGATCTGTCTCCAGAGCTTTGGCCTGTCAAAACTGGCGCCGGTGTGATGAAGGTGCTCAATGGAATTGGAATTAGTGTTAACGGGTGTGGGAGGGGTTGGCATGGTGAAATGGTAACCTTTTTTGGTTAGATTTGCTCAATGTGTGTGCCGAATGAAAGGCATATTAGTTAAATGTGGTTGACAAGTGGCTGCTCAAGTGTTAGCCAGGCAAATATTTGAAAATCCAGTTGGAGCCCTTGGCCAAAAGGCATGGCAGAGTCATAAGGATATGCAAGCAATGTTTTGGTGTGGTTTTTGCAATCAGTGGCTTGGGCCAAAAAAATACAAAAAAAAAAAAAGAATTTAATAAAAACAACTTCAATTAAATGTTCTTCAGTGGGATTTTCTTCTCTGTCTGTCATTTTGTTAATCAATGCGTTTAACGTTTTCAATCAAGCAAAACTGGCAGAAAGGCATCAGTAATGAAGGAGTAGAGGGGAATTATGGGGATGGGGGAATGGGAAAACGAAAGGAGAGACACAGCTCAAATTCAGTTAAGCATTTCACTTATTTGCATATAAATTGATTAAAAAGAAAATACATGGCAGACAGACTCACACAGTTGAGTTTTGAGTGTGTCAACATGGTAAAAGGACGAAAGGGTCCCGCCGTCATTTTCAATACGTCTGCCCCATGTCGCCATTTCAGTTCGCATGTCTTTGCCTTGTCTCTGTCACACTTTTTTCCCTCTGTCTCTCTCTCTCTCTTTCTCTCTTTCGCTTTCTCTGCTCTTCTCTTTTGGCAATTTCTGACACTTCAAATGCGTATGATTGTTTTCCTTTTGATCAGCGAATTGTGAAGTGATTCACTGATTGAGTTCAGGTTCAGTTGAGATGCGTTGACAACGTCAATGCGCAGGCACACACACCCACACACAGACTTACTCTGCCCTTCTCCCCCCTTCATTTATGCAGTCAGCCGAGCAAATGTGCTGTAGATGGACGACAGGATTTGGTCAACTTCCTACCTATATGCTGCCCACCTTTGCCTTTTATAAAGCAGTTAATCAATCTACTATCGCATCTCTTACTAAATAAAATCCTAGTCCGTCTTTGGTTAAAGTCAAAATAAATTTATTTATCTACTGCGGGGAATTCCTTGCCTTGACCTTGTAATTGATGTCAGAATTTGAGGCACATTTTTGTTATTTCAGTTCATTGCCTTTATGCCGTGTGTTGTGGTCCTAGTTGCCTAGTTCCAGCTATTACACTCGTTGCCTTAGAAATTAAATGGGCTTATTAACTTGGCCAAAAAGGGAAAGTGTGTTTATATATTGTATGCACTTACCAATTGAATTTATTTCTTCTTCAATCAAGTTGAACCATTTTGGGAAAGTTTTAAAATTAAAATTGTGGCATTCACTTTCTTAAATAAATCAATATTTTAGTCCATCTTAATGTTGCCTTAAATACTTTAGTTTTATAATTCTAGGAATTTTTTTTAAAATAATTTACAACTAAAGAAAATCTATGTAAGTAAAAATATTTGTAAAACTGGCCTTATTACTTAATAATAGTTCAAACAGTTTAATTGAACATCATTATTAATAAACTTAAGTATAGATTTGACACTTTTACAAGCAGCTACACCCGATCTTTATTACTTCTCTGATATCGAAAGTCCAAGTCAAAGCAACTTTAACTAGGAATAAAAACTAACCCAAAAAAATAAGTATTGAATCGTCGGTCACTTTCAACAGGAAACATATTACAAACCCCAAATTGTGACAAAGTTTGGTGGCTTCAATTAACTCGCCAGTCGACTAAATTCAGTTCTATTTCTATTTGTGCGCTGTAATGTTGTTTAAGGCCATGCGCAGGCAAAGTTGGCGACGCCATCAATTGGTAAAGGTTATGAATTAATCACAGAAATAAACGCATTAGACTTGCACTTACTTAAACACAGTTTATTATTTTCCTCGTAACATTTGGGTCACAGCGACTGACATGGCAAACCAATTCGGGATGTCTATATTAAAAATGCAATGGAAAATGGCAAAGCAATTTAGAAAATTATATGTCCTTGTTCAATGCAAATAGATTCGGACAGGTTGGCGTGTATGAAAACAAAAATATGTAACATTTTTAAGTGAAATATAAAATCAATACTAACAACAAGAGGCATTACAGGTATTATTAACGTAACTTCAATTTTCAAATAGGTAAGTGGCTTGCCTTGGCAATGAAATGACACGTGGATAAAGAAGCAGCACCATGTCTACATACATATATACATGGGAATATTCCTTTTAAGATCTTTTAGATTGGAAATCAATAGGAAAGTCAAGGCGATTTACCTATGTATGTACATATCTAATGAAGAGTCCACTGGGGAATGCCCATTACTAATCCTGAATATGACTTGGGACTTTTGTAGTAGTAGTAGTTGGTTCTAGAATTTAAAGAGATTTACTCGATAGAGTTTTGACTTTTATGGCTTTGGCTTAAGTCCATGCAATTCGTGTCTATGTTTTCATATTGCATATTTTGGCTTGTGGCGTGACTATTTTAAGTTGTCGTTTCAAATCACATACTTTTAGGTGTTTTCATGTTTATCAGTCTATATTTATCAGGTCTCTGGTGATGGTAACTTGTTTTCTTTATTTATATATTGGCTGAGGCTCGTGTTTGTCATGTGTAAACATTTTTCAGAGGGCAGGCATGAAATTGCCGGTACCGGTGGATGTGCTGGTCCGCAATATTCTACACAGTTTAATTGAAATAGAATGTTTTCCCCACTCCCCCACATGGGGGCAAATGAGTCATGAGGGGAGCAACCCACTGTCTGTTCCATATGACTATAAATGTTTTCTCTAGTAACTAGTTTTGCGTTGGTTTCTCTTGCCGACACCGCCGCCTCATCAGCCGCTGATTGTGGGCTGCCCATATTTCATTTCCATTCATTCCAAGCTGCTCTCTCTCTCTCTCACTCACTCTCTACATATATATCTTTGTATCTTTGACTCATACCCTCTCAGTTCGTACACTTGAATGTTTATTCATTGCCGCCGTTTTATTTTTTTCGCTTTCAGTTTGCATTTCAAAGCCGCTAAAGTAACAAGTATCTTGCAGTTATCCATTCAGTGGAACGAGTAATATAAAAAATATACCGAAAAAAAAACTACGAATTTTCGTTGTATATAAAACAGTGAAAAGCGCCATAGAAAATAACAACTTTTGACTCACTGCAATGGAAGTAAGTTCTTGTGCTAGGTTTTCGCTTCTTTTGGCAGTTTACTCTTTTTTTTTTTGGTTGGTGGGTTTCATTTGTGTGGTTAAATTTGTTGGCCGGCGACCTTCACCTTGGGCTCCAATTAGATAAATTGCAAAACAGCTTTTACCCAAATGAAAAACCTTTCCTTTTATATTCTTAGACAACTTACCTAATTGAAATCATGCGCTTAAAGTTGCTTAAAAAAAAAACGAAAGGAAAGAAAGAGAGAAATTCATGTGGAAGATCAACTGATTCACTTGAAATGATTCATGATGGTTTGAAATACTTTTAAATCGTTACGATTAGGAAATCTTGATGTAACTAAAATATAATTATACTGTCTTTTTTTGGGGTCTTTATACTTTAGTCATGTGTTTAATTATGTGGAATCGCCATAAAGTGGTTTATAATTAACAATTTAGTCGGAAAAACAATTTGCGGTGATCATTCAAGGCCTTTATTTAGATTGCCATTATTTCAGCGGAACTGTCAAGTAGTAACCTAATATGGATCTTTTTTCTTACCCAGTTTCTCATTACACTAATAAGTCATTCGAGTTGCTTATATTGAAATAGGTACATCGAATTGAAATGTTTACATTATATATCTTCTTTCATGTGTGTTTTCTTTGGTTTGTGCAGTCCCCCAATGGCGACCTCTATACCCTTGAAGCCAATTTAATGAACAAATCGCTACGTGAACTAACAGATGGCGCCGACAAGGACCCCATTACCAAGTTACGCTTACTTTGCTTTAGCCGTGGAGCAACAGGCATTCTCGGATTGGGCAGGTATGGAACAATGACACATCTCGGGGAAACAGGAGACAATCATTTAATTTTCAATAATTTATTTAGGGCATTTCGTGCAATGGACGACGATGGCAGCAAAGCACTAAATGAGGAGGAATTTATTAGCGGTATTCATGACACGGGGCTCGATGTTACTGACGAGGAAATCAAAGAAATGTTTAACAAGTAAGTTAAATGAACGCTATTAATTAATTAATGATACAACGACTAACTATTCAATTTGCTATTACAATATACACAGATTCGATGAGGATGGCAGTGGTTCCATTAACATGACTGAATTTTTGCTCAAGCTGCGTGTAAGTTGTTAAATTTAACTGAAAGATCTTTAAATAATAGTGTATTTTGTTTATTTCAGCCACCAATGCCAGCAAGCCGCTTGTCCATTATAGATTTGGCTTTTGATAAAATGGATAAGGATGGTGATGGCATTATCACCATTGAGGATTTGAAGAATGTCTACTCGGTGAAGGAGCATCCCAAATATCAAAGTGGCGAAATGAGTGAAGACGAAATTCTTACAGAGTTTTTGCACAACTTTGAGGGAGGACGCGGAAATCTAGATGGAAAGGTATGCAATATTCAAAATGTTAATCTACAAATCTTCATTATGATTACTTTATTTAAAGATCACTCGCGAGGAATTTGTCAACTACTATGCAACCATTAGTGCTTCGATTGATAATGATTTATATTTCGATCTGATGATGCGTCGTGCCTATGCCATGTAAAAATCGCTAAAGAAATCTCAAAAACTTTTGCTATCTTTTTTAAAAAAATACATTTAATGTTAATCTCTATTAAAATATTTAAAATAAATGCATAAATGTATAATTGATAGTTGGTTGTAAACGTTTTTATAAGATTCTTAGCGTATTGTTAACTTCAACTTGTTAAATATGCAAAATAACTGGTAGCAAGTTTTCTTCAAACATTTGCTCCTAGTTTACATGCATTTAAGTGAGAGAGAACAAGCGGCCAAGGCGGCGGCAATCATGGCAAACAAACAGACAGAGAGACAGACTTACGAAGCCCATACCAAATTTTGTCTACCAGTCTAGGCAAATTGTTTGGAATTGTCAGTGCAACATCGTCCTACTGTCTATATTTGTGTGTGTGTATATATTTTAGCATTTATCACACAGCCAGAGTCGGAGATGTGGATGTTGAGCGGTGGCAGCCTAAATGTATGCTTTAAATTATGCAGACACCAGCTGAGATTGTCGCCACATGCACGTGTATGTTTGTGTATGTATATAAGTATAAATGTGAGTGTGTCTGTGTGTGTGTCTATATGCATGGGCGTAGCAAAGGTGAAGTAACCACTATCCTGAGGCAATATGAAACTATTTTAACTGAATAGGATTTCAATCTGTCGAAGACAAAACACATCTATGAATAGTTTTTGGTCAAAGACAAACGACTAAGCCCATACTAAGGATACTGAGAAGATCATATGCATATATAGGACAAATCTTCTGTGATTACATTGATCATACTGTGAGTGAAACCCTTTAAATGCCTACGACTATGCGTATGTATGTGTGGATTGTGTATGCATATGTGTGAGTTTGACTGCAGTAGTGTTTGTTTGTGCGTGGCAAAGGCACTGTGCACTGATTGCAGGCAACTCATACAAAATTTTAATTGCCAATGTTGAAATTACGCAGTCGGTAGAAGAGAAACTTGCTCCTGATGGGTAGGCATTGACTGGCTGGGTCTGGGTTCCTTTGGACCGCCTCTCGGATAGTCGAGACAGACTTGGCTAACAAACCAACTGCAATTGCAATCGTGTCTCTGCCATCGTCTGCTCTGTAAATCACACACTCACAACTTTATCGTATCATTTCATTAAATTTTATTTACAGCCTGGCAACTGCCTGACAACTGCTATGGCTTTTCTTTTTCTTCAATTTCTTTTGTGAATTTTTGCAACTGTAAATTTTGTAGTTGCTGAAAGTTGGACCAAATGTTCTGCTAATCAAAAATTTTCAATTGCCATTTGTTTGGGATTTCTGTCAACTTTTGTTCATACATATGCACCGTATATACATACGTATGTATGTGTGTATGGATGTAAACAATCTTACAAGGAAAAGACATTTACAATTAATTGGCTTTGAGAATTTTACCAACCCAATCCATAAACTTTATTTTCAAAAATATTTCTTTTATAACTCAACCCCTCGTTGAAGGAATGACAATAGCTGTTTGTTAATGAAAATTCCAAATGCATAAGATAAAGAATGCTTGAAATAACAAGGTTCATTTTATTGCTCAACAATAATGTATGAATGGACAAATGTTCAGAGACTTCGCATTGTAAAAGATTACAAATACTAATTGATTTATTTCCATCAAACATAATAGAGAACATTTTTGATATATTGGATCCTAAAGGATATATGTAATTAATTCTGCTAGCTTCTTTTGGGAACTCTTAAAGAATATTTAAACAAAAAAATATATGTTAGATATGAAAAATGTAATGGATTGTTATGGCCAAAGTCTAATTAACACAGAGTAACTCATTTTTTCGATGGCCAATAATAGATTAAGACTTTTTAAGATATTTTATTGATTTAATAAAAATTTTTGAAATCCAGCAGCTTAGGCTTATTGACATGTTTTCTTTCCTATCGATCAGACAATTACTACTAGATTTAAAGTTCATATTACAGTAGAGTATATAAAACGTAAACATAGAAAGTTTGAAATGATTTTCAATTATAAAATAAATCTATTGAAATTGTCTTTAAGTAAGTAATTTAATTTAGCTCCGTTAAATATTGTCTAACTTCAAAAGTTTTACATATAGCAATTAAGAATTTTTAATTAGCATTTTAGCAATAAAATAAATTACAAAATTTTTGGAAATTTATTTTGGGGTAGTCCTTGCAACCTATTTAATTGGCATACATATGTAAATGTACTAGCTGTGGCCAGGCAGAGGCAAATGGCTATCATTATGGCCGACATTAACATACACATTAGCTGCCAATTAGTTGTGCATTAAAAAATATCACAGCGATGCCAAATTAATTCATCCAAATAGAAGCAGGCAAAGTGCTTTGTGGGTCAGTTGTCAACTGAGTTAGTGGAGTCGATTTATCTGCTTCGAAACAGCAAGATAACAGCAAATATATATATATATATATGCATGTATATATACATACAACTGCAGACAAGCAGAAAGCAGCAAGAACTAATGCATTATTTAAATCTAGTTAACACTTGGCCATTTGCTGCTGATTGAAAAAGGCAAAAGCAAAGGGACCAAGGCAGAAGCGAAAAGGCAAAATGGAAACTGGACAAATGGACAAATGGAAGACCGATACATAAAAATAATAATAACAAAAAGGCAGCCGCAGGCGAACAGGCCTCGGGACATCATTGAGAAGGAGTATTGAATAAAAGTCATTGCATGCCGAATGAAGAAAAAATGGCAAAAGCAAAGGAAATGATGGTAAGTGGAGGCGGAGCCGGAGTCGAAATGGGCTTGACAGAGCACATTTCGGATGGAGAAGGTGGTTGGGTGGGTGGGGTGGTGTAGGCATGGCAAGTGATGAAACTGCAAAATATTTCAGTCACGTTTTAAATGTAAAATCTCAATCACGTGATCGAAATGCGCGCATTCAGTGCAGAACCACATCCAAGAGGAGAACCATAACTGAGGCCAGACAAGGACGAAAAAGAGTTTGAGAGTCTGTATGGATCTTGGGCACTTGGCCAAACTGTAAATCGAAATGAAACCGAAAAGAAAAAACCAGCAAAAAACAGAAATGCGGCAAAAGCCCTTAACAGGTACTTGTTGGGTTCGATGATTTAATGTCGCCAGTGGGCGCAACGAGACTTCATCTATCTAAGGATGATGATGATGATGCTCAGGTGGATGATGATGATGCTGGTTGTGTTGTTGCATCATTTGTGGCCGCTCAAATTGCATAAAATATGCAAAATGCTTAACAAACTGCGCGCATCGTTGATTGAAATATTGAAATCAAGTGCCATTTGCAATGCCACCACCTCTATATACACACACACACATACACATACACACTCTTTCAGAGATCTACATATACATATTCACCTGCGGACTGCTAACAATGCGCTACAATTTCCGTTTCCTTTACATGCAGTTCGTATGATTTTCACACCGTTCTTCTGATTGATTGAAATGTTCGCCATGTTCGTTACTGTATCTCCCCTCCCCCCTCCCTCCTCAACCAACACAATGTACTGCTTTAATTTTATTGTCCGAATAGGTTGACGTACATATGTATATAAATATATATAGTTCTTGTTTTAATTGCATGCCATCAATGCTCTGAGAGCTCTTATGTATGAATGCTCGCAATTCAGGAATGATTCAACCATAAAAAATATTATGTATAAAGAATCTGAGGTTACTTGTTTAACATGGTTGTTTAATTAAGGTAAATACCTAAGTTTTTGTTTTTAATTTTTTCAATTTCCCCAAATTGTAATTTATACATAGAACTATAAAAATATATATGGCAAATAGCAAATGCAAAATGTTAATTTCCCAGATCACTAGAGAGCATTTTGGTTTTTTTTTCTTTCACAATTTCATTTATATGCATTTATAGGTAGATTGAATGTTGCATTTTATAATGCATATTATTCGCTATTAAAAACATCAGCTGTATCTGTGTGTGTGTGTGTGTCCCGGTGTGGTTTTTCTATGTACAATGTACACGTTATATATGTACATATATTCAATATTTGACAGCGAAAAAACAATTTGTAAATGTTTTTAGAGAGAAGCCATGGCAGCTTTGACATTTCACACACTTTCGAGGGCCAAACGCAGTGGCCCAACTCTTGTAGTTATGTTTTTGTTGTATCAGTTTCCAATATTGCTGTGCACATAAAAAAATAAAACAGCGTGTAGAGTGGAGTCAGAACGATACGAGAAAAATGCGAAAAACTACAGCTACAGTCAGACAGATGGACAGACAGACAGACAGACAGACTCAAGTGACCCCATTGGCAGTTGCAATGTTCGTTTTGTAATTAGCGCTGCTGCTGGCATTTGGGGAGTTTCTGACCTCAATTACTTTGTCACCATTTCAATTTGCAATTTCAGCCATTAACTAGTTACACTCGATGCAATTAAACTTGCACTTTTCCCATTTTGCAGCATTGCGATGAGCAGGACAAGGTGGACGTATTGCAAGAAATACGCGAAACTTGCTAGCCTCAGAATGATGATGATGTTGATGATGATGATGATGATGATGATGACACCGCAAAGAATTCTCCACGATGCAATTGTATGTTGTTGTTGCCGTTGACTCATTTACTCTGTGAGTGAAAGTGCCCAGCAATCGACACAGACATAACCACGCCCACACTTGCATTCCACTACCCATTTACCCATACCTATATATACACTCAACTGCATGTGCGTTCCATTGGAATAATTTGAAATTGGAAAAATGATTTTTTCGCCTTCATCTTTTCATTGAGTTAATTGCAAATTGGATGAAATTGTAATTTTACACTTCATTTCATTCAATTCATGGCTGATTGACAATTTAGTTTTTCATTAAGGTATATGGCAAGCAGAACGGAAAAATCAGCCAATAGATGCCGCTCTGCTTCGGAAGAAACGGTGACCAAAATTGAAAGATGCCAGCCAGTCAGTGTGTCAATATGTGGCATATGTATGTGTGTATGTGTGTGTGTAGTAGAAGCAACGAGTTTTGGTTTCTCGTTTCAATTCAATTTTCGTTTAAGCTTTTAGTTTTAGCTTTAAAAGTTCAGGTTTGAATATATTTTAGTTTGTGGAGGCTAATCAATAATGGAAAACCTTAGTGCAGCGACCGCGACAAGTTTGTTTAAATATTACGCATACGCAGTGGTGTAACATGTTATAAACAAAAGTCATAAAGCAAACTTAAGGTTATGAATTTTTTAAATTTCTGATTTATTTCTACCAAAAACTTTTTTACCCACATACATACATACAACAGGGGACGATGTTAGTGTGTGTGTGTGGGTGTGTGTCTGTGTGTAAGCTACTGCAACGCCAGAGAAGTTGTGAAAATTTTTTATTTATTTTTTCTTCTTGCATTTTTTGGCAAGTTTTTTTCATGTTTTTTGGTAGAGAAAGAAGTTTGTACGTTGTCACGTGACTTGCAAAGGAGACGAGAGAAATTCACATAAAATAAATAGCAAGCAGAGAGTTGGATGAGAAGGGTGTAGTAACTAAGGAAGCAAAGGGCCAAGAAGACTGAAGGTCCTCAAGTTGCCAGCAGGTAGATGCTATAAAATGGTCCTGGCATATGTTCTAGATCTCCTGGCTTGGATTCGAGTCTTGGTTGGCTTGGGGTGGCAGAGCGAAAAGCACCGGAAATGGCATTTACAGGTAGGTGTGTGCTTTCGAACATGGAACGAGGAAGGACATCTGCTCCTCCACTTTTTGCTGGGGACAAGAAACTGTAGCATATGCAAAAGGCGCTCAGAGCTTTTGTTTATTCATATTTTGGCATCAAAAATTATTCGTTAAAATTAAGTTGCTTTATGCACGCATTCCAAAAGGCAGACAGATAGATAGAAGAAGATACGAAGGCAATGCAGAGTGGGGCATGGGCAACGAAACGAGCTTAAAAGGAAAGACCGGGAAAATGCTTTGAATTTAAAATCTGCAATTTTCTGTTGATTGCCGCACCCATGGAGGAGCAGCAACAGCAAAGTGCAGTTATACACTAGCAAACAACAGTAGCAACAAAAACAACAACCTTAGAGTGTTGGCGGTTAGGTTACTGGCAAAAAGAAGTAGCAGCAGCAGCATCATCACAACTTTTGCGTAAAATTCCAGTCATGTGTCCCTAACAAATCCCTGCATTATTCATGAAATGATAAGATGACTTTGTGCTGCCATCGTCGTCATGCCTCCCCCTTTTCTCGCCCATCACTTCTGTGGTTCTTTTTCATCGTTTTCTTCACCCCCATACTCTCCTTACTCCTCCTCCTCCGCTTCGTTGAACTACTCTTCCTTTTTTTGTTTGTTGCTTTTCTTCTCCTATTGCACGTAATATTTTTACATGCAGTTGCAGCTTCTGCTCTGTTGTTGACTGCATTTAACTACCAACGATATCCGTTAACTATGAAAGTTGGTAAAAAAAAAACGAAGCCAAATAAGGGGAATTTGCAAACTTTGCATACAGCAAAAAAAAAAAAATCCCTTTTCCACCCTAACACACAAAAACCGAAAAGAAAAGACAACCGGTTTGCCAATATGAATATGCTAATAGTTATGACAGGTAAACTGCAGACTAACACCAACATATTATTATGCATAATGAGTTAGTTGTGGGAGGGGCCGTTTGGGGGGGACATTACTAGCAGCCGTAATGCTGTTAGGTTACACTGTTAATAACAGAATGCACTACAAAGCTACAAAATCTCTTTCTCTCTCTCTCTCCATCTCTTTAATGGTAAGCTTCTCTTTAACAGCATCTCTCTGAATCTCTTTTGTTGTGTTGTAACTGGACTCAGCTGTCGTGTAAACGAGAACCCGAAGCAAAGGATGCTCAGTAGAAGCAGCAGCAGCAGCAGCATCGGCAATGCCAACGACGACGACGACGAGGAAGAGGACGACACTCTGACGACGGCGCAGAGCTTGGAGACCAACCGACGAGAATGATAACGAACTTCGTTGGGCCGCATCTCGCGTATTTGCAGCTTCAGTTTCAGTCAGTTCGTAAGCTTGAAACTGCGTGGAATCATTTTGAATAGTAGGATTGCGTTCCGTCTAGTTTTTTGTGTCAAATAAATAACATGTAATAAAAACAAAATATACATTTATTAAGAAAAGCCCAAATGAATACACGTGCGAAATATATCCTAAACAATTATTGTGAATAAGCTAAAAAAAAAAACCCTTGAAAAAAACCAAAAAGCCAAGAAGTAAGAGAAATGGAAAAGAGTTCAATTAACCCAAATATTAACATTCAAGTTAACCAATGAGAAAAGAATGAAGACTTTAAATTGAATAACAATTGAACATAAAGATATTTATTTCAACTTCCGTTTCCGTTGTGTGTGTG
Source organism: Drosophila insularis (assembly GCA_018903935.1). Taxonomy (NCBI): domain Eukaryota; kingdom Metazoa; phylum Arthropoda; class Insecta; order Diptera; family Drosophilidae; genus Drosophila; species Drosophila insularis. Next base: position 8,843,139 of record JAEIFP010002295.1, read on the forward strand.
TGTGTTTGTGTGTGTGTCAGGGCCTAAACTCTTAACTCAATTCGGTTAACTGTGACAGAAACCAAATCGACAACAAAAACAAACCAACAAAATGAATTGGCAAAGAGACCAGCAGAAATTGGTGCGAATGTAGGGTGGCGGGGGCGAGGCGGCAGGTGCAGGAGCTTGCTTAAATATTAAACACATGGATTCGTTTGAATTTGGCATTTAAATTATTTAAGTTGACAAACGCACACAGACTGATGCTGCCACGCCCACTCGTCTGCTTCCATTTCTGGCCATATCTGCCAATTCTTGTACTCTATTTAAACCATGTGCCCCCTGTGTGTGTGTGTGTGTGTGTGTGTATGTGTTTTACTTTCCATTTCCCTTTCATACGAGTATGTTCTTCCTGTCTTCGTAACGTCCTGCTTTCCTTACCATTCCCCTTTGCTCCTTTATGCTTCTTCATTTTTCTTTCTTTTTCTGTCGTTTTACTCTAACGTTTGTTATTTATTTATAACGACACTGCCAGAGCGTATCCTTTGAACTTTTCTGCATGAGTTTGTCGCTCAGTTTATTTATTTATATTCCTTTCTTCTTCTTCTCTTTTCTCTTCTTTTTTTTATATTTTGATGAGTGTTGTTTTTCTTTTTTGTTTTTGCCTGTTTGGTTGTCCTTTTGACTGGTTCTGATGTTCAATTAATTGAGCTTGCCATTGAATCGCTTGTCATACAACTTGGCTAAAATTTGGGTGGTCGTGGTTCTTTGATACATTTTAGTTTCCGTATTCAACGTTCGCCGCTGTCAATATCTATTGGAGGGAAGACATCCTTCTCACTGAGGTCTCCATACAAAAATAAAGCATAAATCGACGACAATAATAACAAATTTCAACAGAGTCCAAGAGACTAGAAACTGAAGCCGGCATCGATACAAAAACTGCGACAAAATATAGCTGTTCATTTTATTAAAACATATTTAAGCTTGACAAAAAAAAAACATGGATTACGGATGGCTGTTCTTTCTGTTTTCTGCACTTTTAATTGGTAAGTGTGAGCATCGATAAAGGATCGATTGAAATGGTTTTTATATCCTCTTAATATACATAGTTCATGTGCATATTTGTTTGGTTAATGAAGCGCATACCATGCGGCGTATACGCAATCTACTAAGCTTCACAAATCGCCTTTACTTTTGATTGCGCTTGTTAAATGGTTTTTTGCACTTTTTCAATCGTATTAATATTATTATTTTTATTATTATTATAATTGTTATTACCGTCTGCCTTTTACGGCAGCAACCGCAAATCAATATTGACAAAGTTTTCGCCAGCGGTTTGAACTGGCCTGTTTTCCTGCTCTCTGCTCCTTTAATGACTTTTGCCATAATTTCAGCTGCTGGCTGTTGGTGGAACTGCAATTGCAGACCCTCTTTCCCCTTCCTCCTTCCTTCCTTCATTCATTCATTCATTCGTAGAATTTCATCCCTTTTGGCACTTGGTAATTTCAACTGCCGCAACTTTTGCTGCCGCTGATGCTGCACATCTTGAGTGCAGTTTAAACTTAAATTGTATTTTTGAAATGTTCGCAATTAGGCAGACTGCCAAAGGCATCGCCCTCATCTTGCCTCGCATCGCATCTTGCCACTCGACTGACTTGACTGCCTCGTGGCACATAAATTGCCAATGGCAATGGGGCAATTAATTTGCAGCGCATTAAATGAGCTGGCAGTTTTCTAACAAGAAGTAGAAGCATTTTCCAAACGCGAGATTTTACTCTCATGGTCTATATAAGTTTGTATGTATTTCTGTCTATGTGCTTCCCTTCTGGTGTGTGTGTGTATATGTATCTATGTTCGTTTTAGAAAGTTAACTAAAATGCAGTTCAGAAAATTGGTAAAGAAAATAGACGGAAAAAATATACTCTTGCCAATAATTATATGGGTTTATTCTAATCACTCCCAAGAACAATTTTACATGTTTGCATTATAAAACGAATACTAAAATAATTATTAATCAATAGATTGGAAGAGCATATTTTAAGTTTGTTTGAGGCAAGAAATCGAGATCGAACTCCAACTGGGTTATTTTTCCTTAGTTCCTTACTTTAAATTTTTCTTTTTATATCTACATATCGTAAACGGTTAAAGTTAATTCTGCAAATAGATTATCTGAAAAGGCATCTCATTTAGTTACTTATTGAAACATTCATGACTAAATAATTACTTATTTATTTCTTGTCTTTAATGTAAAAATTTATTAACTTTGATGTCGATACTTTGAAACTATCGAAAAGGAAAACTTTTTCTGTTTTAAGTACCAAAACCATAAGGATACCAGCAGGGAATTAAGTATACAAATATTCTTTAATAATAAACTCTTTCAACAACAAGAAGAACAAGAATATATATTCGGATTTGAGTTCGTGTGGCAATTTATGAAAGGAACCAACTATTGCAATATACATACCTGCTTTTTGAAATAGGGCAAATAGTGTATTGAGTGAGGGTATAAGAAAAGTTTTAGCTCATATTTGCGGCGGCTGGACTGTGGCTGACACATTTTACTTACACACCTCTGAGCACATTCAGACAGCACCAGCAGCAGAACCATTCATTCAGCGGCATTACAATGGTTCCCATTCACATTCCCACTCGCATGTGTTTCCGACACACACGCACACACACACTAGGACACACTTATATACAAAAGTATTGTGCCAAAAGGAGTTGTGTGAATGTTTGTGTAAAAGTTTTCTGATGCTTTTGCACGCGTTTCAATATTTTATAGTATGTATGTATGTTGGCTCTGTTGGCCAGGTCAGTTCCAACAATTTAACTTGCCTAATGGAATTAAATATTGTCCATTGTGCAATTTCAATTTACAAAAGTCGCAGGTAGCCACAAAACATAAAGTAAATATATATAACGAATAGCTTAGACGTGTTTATTTACATAAGAAATTAGTTCACAACTTCGACTGATGTTGTGTGTGCAAATGCAATTAATTTAATTTAGGAAATGTCACACAGACATCCACAGATCCATGTACATTTGTGTGGGTCACTGATTTAAATATATTGTTAAATGATATTCTCTTGTAGATGTCTCTGTCAACAGTTTGTGGGTTTTTGCAGGGCTTAAATCTTTTTGCATAAAGTATTACCAAAATGGTATAGGCAATACATTTTTAACTAGCTGTGTGTATATGTCTGTACAATGCTTGTAGGTGTTGCCACAAAGGAAACCAAAACTGTTTGCTCACACACACACACACACACAGACAATCACACATCCACTCACAGATAGACACTTGCAGATTCAGACCCACTGCAAAAAAATGAAAAACCACAAGCAAAATGTTTGCTTAAATATCTCGACATCTCTAAATGAATTTATTACTAAACTTGGGCGAAGCTTATTTCTATTCTCTGCATATATAAATATGTAAATATCTAAGGAGGAGAAGAATGTGTTTTTCGCAAATTAAACGTGTACAGGTTAATTATCAGCATAGTTTGAATTTTAATCCTCGGTATGCGGTTATCTTAAAGAAGGCTTATAACAATTTACAAAACTTAAAAACAGCTAAAAACTTTTAAACCTCTTTTTAAATACACCAAAACGATAACTTCACATATGTATATCTTATTAGGCAAGACTAAAGATTGTAAGTCTGCATTTTTTAAACTAAATACAACATAAAATTTAATAAAAAACAATACACCTGATTTCTTTGGATTAAAATGAACGCAAGGAATACTTTCAACTCTGTTTATAATGCCGAGAAACTATTAAGCAAAATAAATGTTCCTAACAATATTTCTTTTATATTCAAATTCATAAAAAAAACGGCACTTGCAATTTTCTTGTAAGTTAAAAGGGACACAGGTTTTTAAAAAAATTGTTTTAGGTAGAGGTAACTTATTCTTATTTGATAGGATAATTGATAAATGGGAAGGTAAATATGAATAGAAACTAGATTACTATTTTTTATAATTGTTTAAATCAAAGCCTTCACAAATCTCCAATTACGAAAGAGAAAATTTCATCTCGTTTTCTGATTTGGATTAGGCAATATCAATAAAAACCAGCAATTGTTAGAGTTAGATAAATATGGCCAAGATTTCAAAAAAAAAACTTTACATAAAAGTGTATTATTATGCTAAATTTTGTAGTTGGCTATTAAAAAAAAATTTTGTACTCATGTGCTTCTTGGATAAAAACTAAGCTAAGGTTATTTCTGAATAACCTACAATCTGTGTAGCTAACATAAATACATATGTCAGTTACATATGGCCAGGATTTTTCAGATGTATTTTTTCTCACCTCTCAACTCTTGATCCCCTTTTGCTTCTGTGGGGATTCAAAATGCTTTCTTACCTAAGCCAAAAACTAACTGTTTTGCATATTCATATCATGAAATTTTCAAATTTATTCGATGTGTTGGATGTGCCAGGCCAACCGTATAACAAAAGCTGGTCACCATGAACTCGGTCAGCCCACATTGCGGGTCACTCACCTATGCGGTGCAGGAAATATTGCACAAAATTTGTTATGTGTTGCACTTTTAGATAAAAGGTTTTGGCACTGGGATTTCACATGCATGCTATCTAATTAATATTGTGTGTTGCTTTTCATACATTTTATTCAGTGAAATATTTGTGCAAATTGTACCTACTATTTTCGATTATTTTAGATCTTCATGGTGTTCATGCATTGTTTGTATCCGATATTAGTGTACCGGAAATTGTGGATTTTCGGGATAATGTCACGCTAGTATGTAACTACGATATGAGTGGACATACTCTCAACTCGGTGAAATGGTATAAAGATCATCTGGAGTTCTTTCGGTAAATAAACTGAAACATTTAACTAATCCATTCAGTTGTAATGTATGATTTTTGTTATGCCTAAAGATATACACCTCTGATGCATCCGGTGTATATAAAGTTTCCAGTAACCGGCTTACAAGTGCTAGATGGCTCTTACTATTGCAATGAATCCAGTTGTCGGCTCGGCTTGAGTTTACAAGGAGCCAAGTCGACGGGAGTTTACAAATGTGAGGTCAGTGGTGATGCACCTCACTTTAAGCTGGCGGCCAAAGAGGACAACATGACGGTAGCAGGTGGGCAGCAAATTCCATAACTAATAACTGGCATTAATTACTCCTACCCCGAACCATTAGCTCTGCCCCAAAGCGACCCGCTAATCGAAAGCTTCAATTCGATGTATCGCATGGAGGAGTTTCTGAGTGCCACCTGCTCATCGGACTATTCCAGTTTACCTACCCGACTTACCTGGTACATCAATGGCGAGCAGGTTAGACAGAGGCCATCCATCCACTATTAGCCCATCGATTCCATAGATTCCCTTCACTAATTCTCTTTGCAGCCGCTGTTGGGTGAGCTGCAGCCCACCATAGACACAAGCATTCCGGCCCATGATTATGTCCTACGAAGGCAGCGCCTGCAGGTGCATTTCTATTTGCAGGGCCAGCGATTCTATCAGTCGGGCAAAATACTCGAGCTAAAGTGCGTAGCGGAAATTGAGAATTATCCGGAGCTGCGTCGCGAAACGTCGCTCAGTGCATCGCTGTCACAATTCGATAATTTCAACAATCAAATGCTGAGACATGCGGCCGCAAGTAAGTATCTCAATTTCATGTTCATGCCATTTCCCCTTTTCCAACAATTAGAACTACCACGAAAATCCCGGCTTCTTTTTTGAACGGGAAACCGGAATCCGTTTCGGTTATGTGTGTGTGTGTACTCCTTACATTCCATATCATGCAATTAACTAACTAACTCACCCTCCTTCCCCTGCCTCTTTTTCTCTTTGAATCCTGCTCTGTTTTTTTTTTTTTTAATACCATGCTCAAAGATTCGGCTGCTGCACCACAAAGGAACTGCATTTTGACAAGGACGGCGTTAATTTCCGTTTGTTTTGTGATAATTTCGTTTGCGAAATGTTTGCAACGGCCATCATGAACAGTCATATGGGGAATCAAGGAAACCGTATCCGAAATGCTTTGGATGGCAGTTTTGCCAACTATATCAACACATTAGTTAGCTAGTTAGTTAGGATAGCAGACAGCTCGGTTTGAAATCAGAGACAGAGAGAGGTTTAGTCAATAAAGTGAGTGAAGTGCGCGACAATTGCCATTTGTGTATATATAAAGCAATCTGACAAGGAGATGGACGAGATGGAAACGTGATCTCTCGAAATTACATCATTTCAATGTGTGTGGAAAAGAATTAAAAGTGAAGTACCTACACAATAAGCAAGTTCTATATATACTTACATATAATGCAATGTTACTTCCATTAAAAATCCTTTTATAATGTTTTCTGTTTAGAATGTAATTTTATTGAATTTAATTCAACATTATTTCCATATTGAGCAATATTGAATGACACTTAAATTGGTTAGACTTTCCATAGATTTCTGATTTAGATTAGGTTTTATACTTGATAATATTGGTGTGCGGGTTTATAGTGCATATATTTATATGTATGTATTGGTTAAGATGTACATAAATTGTTTTCATTTAATTTTCACTCACATTTACTATTAATAACTTGAATCCAATTACTTACACAGGATGAAAAACACAAAAACAAATTAATGCACTTTAAACAAGCAAAAATTCTGCTTGATATTAGTCATAAAAAAAAAACAAAACAAAACACAAACAACCACGAATTTTTAATGTAAATATATACATATATATTTTTTTCGAAATGACAATTTTGTGCACATTTTTCAAAAAATAAAAAAAAAAACAGACACAACAAATGCAAAGTGATTACCATAAAAAAAAGCAAAGAGGAGAACACAAATCGATTAACATGAGATGTTATCAATGAAATACTATACGAACGAGTGTGCAAATGCTGTAAAAACCATTATTGGCATAACTATAACTACAATAAGTGTTGTTGTATGTCATCTGCCGATATGTACAATTAAGTGTAGCATAATAATAATAAAATAAATAAAACAACAACATCAACAATAACAACAACAAATGCTGTAAATACAATTTTAAACATTATAAACAGAGGCGAAAGGAAAACAACTATGAATCATTATGTTGCCAAAGCCAAAACAAACTCTGCGAATTCTATCTAATTGTAATGGAATGTACTTTAAGTCTAACTAAAATAAAAAAAAAACAACTAAAAATAAAACCACAACAACAACAAAACTTTACTGCAAAACTATTTAGAATAAGGGAGTAAAATTAATTGAATAAAACAAGAAAACAAGCAAAAAATTGAATAGAATAAACTACATTAATGTATGTATGTATTTATCTATATATGTATGTATATCTGTCAAATGGTGAACACGACGAGGTCAATGTCCCATTAACACAATAAGCTGCAAATCATTTGAAGGGCAATTCACAATTACACTCCATAAATACAAAGAATAAAACTAAATAAAAAAATTAAAAAAAAAACATGCATAAAAACAAAATAATTCACTAAATAAACGAGTGGAAAAAATGCTTGGCAAAATCATTTGTTATTACTTCTGATTTAAACAAAAAAAAGTGGGAAAAAACGAATCTTTAATAAAACATTATTTATGGGTTGGGTTAATTTAAAAACCTTCTTGTTTGTAGTTATTTTTAATCCAATTAAAAATAAAAACCGAGAGGGTGAGCCTGATTTCCATCATGACGAAGTTTGTATACCCTTTCAAGGTTTTACCTTTTCTCGCCGTCACCTATTCAGCCTATTTTAAACAAGAAACTTAGCATAGGCACAGCTAAGCAAATATAAAGACGACCGATCCTAAATTAAGTAACAAGTATTTAATTTTATAAGAATTTCTTGAAAAGAAATTCAAGTTTTGGATTTTAAATTTCTAATTTCAATTGTTTTTATGGAACCTAATTCGAATCGGATCGAAACTGGGAGGAGTTCACGTTGATCCAGACAGAAGAGCATATAGATGATTTATGTAGTCCGAAATGCTTAATTTTACTAAAGGGTACTAAAAGATGAACTAAGTACATACTGTCATGGTTAATGTACAAATTAATTTACCATTTCATTCACATATTTCGTTTGAGTGTAAACTTTTTTAAATTAAATGTATGAAATATTTAAGCCATTTTTATTTTTTTCTGCTTTGCAATCCCATTAAGTAAAAACTGTTTAAAAATTGTTTCTTATATTTGAGTTGTTCTGATTTCCCATAAATTTTCGTCTGAAAATAAGACTTTCAAATATACATATGTGCTTAACAAATAGGCCCCAAAATATTGACCAAATGGTCTTAAATGTTTTGCACTAATTGGGTCAAATACCCATCTTTCATCAAGAAGTTAAGTCTGATCAGTCTGATAAAGATACGAAAGCAAGTATTAGAGTAAGTAAGTATGATTTAACTGCCATCTCAATTTGCCACATGGTTTTTATTTCAAGTTTCTGTATATATATCTAATAAGATTCACAGGGTATTTCGAAATTGAAACTGCATTTAAAATATATACAAATTGATGTTTTTCTGTTCTGTTTGTACAATATGTGGACAAATAAGATGAACAAATAATTCAATTTATGGATTTGTATGCATTTATTGACAGAATAGATAGCAAACACTCGCTCACACACATACACACACACATATACACACACATATGGCCTGGTAAGCCTTTCTATGCATTTCGTACAGGTTAACGCCACTCAATTTGTATGGACAAACAATGGAAACTTTTAATTGAAAGTCGACGGCCGGAAAATGGTGATGGAACGGATAAATCATATTCTGCGGTTCACTAGTCATGCCTATGTATACTACTAGTTAAATCAAGTATTTATTGAAATGGCTGTCGGGCTAAAGTCATGGCATTTGCAAGCCTTAAATACCAATGGGATTGAAAACCATTTTAATTGAATTTGGCTTGAGTTTCACTTGGACTAGCATGAACAAAAATTTGAAAGTGCAATTTGAGTGTTTAGGTAAAGTTTAAATTGTTAGCCACATTTCCTTTTGGCTCATCGTCAGTAATGAAATGTGTACTCGTTTAATTTGAAATAATAACTTGTTTAACTACGTAAATTTACACAATTAATTATGCTAATGAGCCTGGGCAGAGGCCAAAAAAACACAGTACAAGAGTTTGGGGTCAAAAAGGCAAGCGGCTCTGTTCCCAGCTTAAACAATAAAAAGGGTTAAATAATTAATTTCAATGCTGCTGCAATTAGTTGCCACTAAATTTTGCATGAACTGCTTCCTCAGTGGAGCGTCATCAAAAGAAAAGCGAAATGATAGGCCCATGACATACAAAGCACAACAAAAAAAAAAAAAACACCAAAATGAACAAAAAAAAAAAACAACACTCAAGAGTGAGAGAGAGTAAAAGTTGGTACGGCAAGAGAAATGGCTGACAAAGGCCACTTTCGTAGCAGGCAATAGCCAAGGCCGTTTTAATGAGCCTGGCTAATCAAATTAGCTGGCCAACAGACTTTTGATGATGAATGCGAAACTTTTCGAAAATTGCTGCTCCATTTCGGCAGGCTGCCACATGGCGTATGCGTAATTTATGTGCTTTTAATTAGCAGGACAACGCCTTCGTCTGTCGTCTGGCTTTTGCCCTCACTTGTCCCTCCTGGTTCTCAGCTCCCGTCCTAACCCACCGACCACCGTCTGCCACTTACGTGCGTATGACTTATGACGCATAGCTGTCATATTCATGTTTCGGCAAGTGCTCGTAATTGAAATTAATTTTGCATTATTTTTTAGCCCGCCATTTGGCATGGAATTTCAAACATTTTCAATTAAGGAAAGGCAAAGGGACGAATGCGCCGCACATCAACTTGAAGTTCCAGCCATCGGGGCCAAAGCAGCTGAGTGGCATCTAAGTTACCCAAAAAGAAAACGGAACACATAGCGAAGAGGACTGAGAGTTAGCTTCGAAAATAAAGTGAAGTGAATTTTTCGCGCTTTGGCATTTGTCAAAGTTTTCCCGGCTATGCTCAAGTGTCCTTTTGCCCGAAGTTTTGGAGCTGCACCCGCCATCGCTGCCATCGCCGTCGCAGTCGCCTTCGTCGCTGTCGTTGTCGCCTGTTTGCGTTTCATTAAAATCCATTAAAATGCTGCAAATCAAATTAAAAGTTTTCACTTTTTTTTTTCTTTTCTTATTCTGCCAGCTAAGCAGTCAGGCAGCTTCATTGTCATCAGCGGCATTTACTGCCCGCCCAGCCAGAGTTAGGGGCCTCTTCTTCATTTGCAACCGGAACATTTTCAAATGACAATTGCAAATCTTTTTCCCTTCCATCCGAATGGGCAGCTTCCCCGCTTGTTTTTCTATTATGCAGAAATTACTTTTTAATTTCTTCGTTAATTCTTTTGGTTTTTTGTATTGCTGCTAGGCAACTGAATTAAGAGCCACTGGCCAAGTTGATTTTATTGTTTATTAATTACAGCATTTACCATATTGAAAGGCATCAACAAACAAATATCGCCACGAATCTCTGTTGTGGCCCGTTGACCTATTGACAGGGTACGTGACCCACAATGGTTCATTTATATGTGACCCGAGCAGTAACCTCAACCTCGACGCTTGGCCATGCCAGGAATAATAAACAGTTGTTTTTGTGACGCATATACAGAAAGAGATACACAGAGAGGGAGATGTTGTCAACTTGGAGTTGGTTATGGCCAAATTGATATGCAAATAGCAAATATCATCATCATCAGCAGCATCAGCTAAAAAGAAAACGTAAAGAGTAAGAGTCCTTCTCCTGTGAGTTCAGAGATTTCAATTTGAATTTAACATTTCTGCTATCATTATTTCAGAAAAAAACAGAGAATCATTAAATAAATAATGTCGAAATTCATGTAAATTCAATAAATGAATTTTTAATATTTTTTATGCATATATGCACCAATTTAAAGGAATAAACATTTTATCTTTATTTATTTGAAATGAAATTCTTTGGTTATTTGCTCGAAGACGTCTCAAATAAAAACATGTACATTCAAATTATTTTCCAAGTATTATTTCCGATATTTATTTTCAATTGTACAGTATATATACTAATGGCTGACCCTCCATTGAAAGTAAGTATTTGGTCTGCCAGGAATAGAAAAACGTGGCCGGCCATGTCGATCAAATAAGCTGGCTGGGAATCAGTTAACTAAATAACTTTAAAAGCTTCACCTTGACTTGGATCAGACTTATTGTTAGATATTTGGACTTGGTTATTTAGCCATTAAGCCCATGGTTGGCCTATAAGAACTCAGGCAGACAAGGCTCAGATCAAAAGCAAAAACCAGAATGTAAAACGGTTTGTCAGACAACAATTGAAAGGAATTACCTTCAGTTTACGCACACACCCACACACACACTTATCCATTTACCCAAAACCCATACCCATTTGCAGATATGCGAATTGTATCTTTTGGCATTTTTGGCTTCTACTTAGGAGAGCGACTCAGGAATACACAACATCGGGTACATCGGCAGGAGCATCGACATGAACATCAACGCAACGGCAAACGTAAACTCTTCAATAATTGAACGTGTAGTCATGAGGAAGCGATAAAATCGAATTGCTTCCTTAATGTGTGAAATTGATACAGGAAACAATTTTCCACATTGTTATGGGATGGAAGCACATGGTGCAAGGGGAGACATACGTACATATATGGGATCGGTCATAGGCCGCCAGCGATTTCGATTACAAAACGCCAGCCGAAAAGTTCAGTCATCGCGCGTTCAATTTCAAGTGATTCAGCCAAAGGCCAGGCAGAAATGGCCCAAAGCCAGAAGCCTCTAGCTTATTTCGAGGACAAACCATTTGACGCCTTCTAACTGACTCGCAGAACAGTTTGAAGGAATATTATATTACAGAGCCGGCAGCTTGAAACATGCCCCCTCCACCGCCCTCCCTTTTCCCTATCCCCTGTTCCCGTCTGCCAGGCAAATTGATGGCAGTGGTGCCCATTGCCCCATCGTCTCATGCAAATATGCTTTTGAATTGGTTTACGGCCATTGAAGCGCACACATTAGACGAGGGACGGAGAGGATTGGTGAGTTGGTGAGTCAGTTGTGAAATAAGTAGGAGTCTTGTTCGATTGCAAGCGCATTTGTTGTTCGATGGGTATCGGTTTTGGTTACGGTTTGAGGTTCTTTAGAAGCTTTTGCTAATGGCGTGGCTAACACGATTTGCGGCTGGCCACGAGTTGAATTGCGGCTGATACTCCTTGTGATGTGCATTGGATGGGGAATGATGAGCAAAATGCAATGCCTGATCAAACTTTCCGTTTTGGTTACCAAGTGAACCATTCCCGGTCCCCATTGCCATCCCCACTCTCTCTCCCTTCTGTCCCTCTCCCTGACCCTTGGCTAATATTCCTCAATTTCAAGCGGCGTGCAAGCTGAGAATTTTAACAACGACTACAACAACATTGTTAACTCTGTGCCCCGTGTGCCGTTTACATAGCTCAGTGCACCAGGCGGCCTGGTTCGCCCCGATCCGGCCTGGCACGACTGCTGTGGGAGAGTGTCCTCGGTGAAAAGGAAGACTACGTTGCGCGACAATTTTCCGCTTGAATTATGCTCCCAGTTCATGCTTCGTTTGCACAAGCCAAGAACAAGAGAGAAAGAATGTAAGAAAAAATAAATAAGCGGTGGCAAATTTCCATTTTGCCATGGCACACGCACCTGCACCTGTGCGCCAGACGAAAGACGCAGTCAACAGACGGCAGAAGCGACGCGACAATCGACGGTTTGTTACTTTTGGGTACTGCGTGAATCGTTGCCCCCCTCCTGACTTCACCCCACTTCACCTAGTGCCATGCTCTTGTCATACTAATTCTTCCCCAAGAGATAAGCTCTACGCAAATAATGAAAAACTATAAAAACTCATGTGCGGCCAAGCAGAGAACGTTGTAGAATCTGGTTACCGGCAATAGCTGGGAGAACGACAATGCCAACAAGGAGCACAAGGAACCTTTGGAAATAATATTGGCAAAATAAAAATGTGCAAAAGGGCGGAAAATAATTCAACTAAACAATATACACGTATTTACATAAATGGATATAGTCGCGATATTCAATTACCCAGCTGAAAATGTTTCAGTTTACTTTAAAGTACACGTTTATATTAGCTAATAGGGCAATCTTTAACCTAGAGAATAGTTAACAACAGACTAAATATCCTTTTGCTCCTTGGCATGTGTATCCATATTCGTTGTCATATAAAATGATGGCAAACATTTACAAATATATTGAGACTATAAACATTTTAGAAGCGACACAAAAAAAAAAAAAAAACAAAAAACGAAAAGACAACATTTTCGAAATCTAATAAAAATTTCCATTTTTCTATGCGCAGTTAACTTTATGCGACATTTATGCGTGTGCAAAGTGTTAAGTGCACGCTTACCCCAACAAGCATGTGTGTGTGTGTGTGTGTGTGTGTGTGTCTGTATGAGAAAGTATTGAGCAGACCACATGCAAAAAGGGCAAAGTTTTGTTGTTGCGGGAGAAGCTATAAAGACTCCAGTAGGCACGCACCAAATGCCAACGACGCACAGTGGTCTGGAATATAATAAACAGTTTCTCAAATTGAAAATGGCATTTTCAACCCAAATAATTGTGTATATTTTCCATTTGTGAGGTAAAATATTGTAGATACAAAGACTTTTTAATGGTTAAGCCATGTTTCAAAATGTGGAGACGATTAAATACCGATGCAAGGAGCAATGGGAAAAGGATATGTTCTTTCGAGCAAGAAACAAATACATAGAAAACATTTTTCTTAGAAATCTTTATTTTTATATAGGAAGTCCGATATTAGCCGATTCCTGTAGCAATCTAAGAACAAATTATTATTTTTATTCAGTGTCTTTTATAGGAAGTAAAAATTTAATACTAATGTCAAAAAACGTTTCCATTCTTACCTCACTTAATGTTAAATGGAATAGGCTGCATTTCTCTACCTAGTACGAGAGCAACGTTGCTGCCTTGCCCCACTGTGCACTGCCAATGCCATGGCAGAAATGTGGCCCAGAGTCATAAGGGGTATTTGTGCAATATAAATAAATGTATATACTCGTAATAGGCGCATACATATATTTCGTTTATCTTGAGTAAACTTTTAAACTTTTCCTCTTTTTGCCAAAGCGCCGCGCCAAACTCTGAAACGAAAGAATACCGAACACCCATTTTGCCGGCTTTGTTTTGAGAAAAGGAGTGGCAAAACTCATGACCAATACCCACATCCATGCCCATCCCCATGCCCATTCGCGCCACTCTTTGTTGCTAGTGGGAATCCAAACTCTGTTGAAAACCATTTTGCACGCTGGCAAGTGGAGTTTTGGTAAAGAATATGGCCCAAAGCGTTGCATAAAGTAAATGGTTGGTGTGCCAGGGGAAGGGTTGGGGGTGCTGTGGCTCTATGCGAAAAAGTATGTGCAAACTTTCGTAATTTATGTCATACGAAGTGTTAACCGCATGATGGCTGCACGCCGGATTGGATTTACATTGCTAAAAACTCCGGCAGTCGAAACTTCACCGGCGCCGGCCATAACACTCTCCTTTACTCCCACTATGGTTATGGCCCCGGTTATGGCTTTGTCCAAGCAACGCACAACTTTTTCTTTTGCTTTGGCAACTACTTTTCATTGGTGTTAACTTGTCTAAGGTTCGGGCGAGGGGAATTTGCTTTATGCGGCCAACTAATTGTTTTTCATTTTATGGCCAGGGTAAATACATATCAAATTAAATTCTTCTCTGTTTCGGTTCATGTTCTCAATAAAAACAATATAAAAAGAATGAATCTTCCGTTTACCCTCTTCATGGCTGACTGACTAATGAAAGTTGGTTAAATAAATAAATAAATAAATGCCCATTTAGTTGGGTCCTTCTTTCTGGTGAAACCAAATTCCTTTTGAACTTGCCTCAACGTTTTTTGCGGTCCCCTGGAAAACGCCAAAAGTCATTTTTTCAAACGCCATGGGCGGTTCGCTAACGCATTTTGTATCTCATTTGCAATCGACTGTCTGTGATTAATTGCCTCACAATTTTTTGGAAATTATTTACAGCAAAAACGATGGCGATCCAACGGCGACCGCCCAAAATGTGTTCGTATCTGTATCCAATAACATTTGACTGAGCCTGAAAGTTTTCTTTCCTTCTTCCTTTTTTCTTTGCACAAAGTTGCCAATTTGTAATTTTTCTTAGCTGTTTTTTCATTTTTGTTGTGTGTGTGTGTGTGTGTGTGTGTTTTATTTAGAGAGGTTGGGCAATAAAGAAAAAAAAAAGGGACTTTATGCCAAATTTAATTAGGCGCAAAGCAAAAGCCAGACATGAACTCGAATGTGAGTGAAAAACGAGCGGTCGACTTCGATTTGAAATGCTGCCAAAAGCGGCAAATTATTTTTGGGGCTTCGTTGTCTTCGGCGTCATTTTCGTTGGTTTGAAAAGGGTTCTCACTTATTTTAGGGCTTCGAAATAGAAAAATGTGCTTAAAGAGCACATTAATCAAATGTTAAGCTAATTTCGACTGTCCCTCGACAGGCCTTAACGTTTGAGTACTACACAATTTACCATTTTACCATTCTACCATTTTATTCGACAAATGAAAAACTCTATAAATTACCTTTCAATTGTGTTCATAAAGTGAACACATTCTGATTTTTGATTCTCTGATGGAATGCATATTTACGCCCACTTTGGCTTGACTTTGACACATTGCTGCATTTGATTGGGGGTGTGTGTGTGTGTGTGTGCGTGTGCGTGAGTGAACAGGTGTAGGGGCGTGGTCAATGCAACAAGAGCAGCATTAAATTGCTAGCAATTACGTTTTTATTGTGCTAAAATGCACCTGTGCATATTCCTGATGGCGCAATTTCGAACGAAAACAAACGACATCAGAAAGAACAACATTGCATACCTGATGAAGGAAGGCTGACGGGGTGGAAATCATGGTTGGGGGTCGATGATGAAGGGGGCAGCAAGAAAACCAACAACTGTGGTAACAGTAGAATAACAGCAGCAGCAGCAGCAGCAACAGCTACACATCCCATATAGTCGGCCCACCGACCAGCCAGCCATCCAACCAGACTAAGCGACCGTCTTTCCCCTGTGGCATCTCCAAACTCAGTTTTCGTTTGTATGAAAGGTATTAGAAACGCGTGCCAGCTCCACACACATTGACTCTATACATACATACATACCTGTGAATCTGTCTGCATGAGTGTGTGTGTGTGTGTGTGTGTTGCCAATATTAGCACAGGTAAATGTCCAAAATTAACATTGAACTTTGTTAAATGGGAAACAGGCTGTCAGGCAGTCAGGCAGCTGGTCAGACAGACAACAAGGGAGCGGTGTGGTGCTTATACATGGTTCGCTCTCTGACAATGTTATTGCAATTTTCCGGGCCCTGCATTGAGCTTAGTGTTAAACTTAATGCCATAGCAGACTCTCAGATAACGGTATAACAACAACTACTATTGCAACAGCCCGCATATGTCCAAACCAGGACATGCATCACTGGTTAAGCAAACATTACAGACCAACAGACATGGCCCAATGGCAAAAGTGCAGATTGAGGTACACCGAACTAGCCCAACAGAATTCTACAGTGGTAGCCAAATGGCATCAACACTTGGATATATAACCAACTGAAATGTGAAATGTCAAGTCATGTAAATTATAATGTTTTGGTGACGGAAAGTTCTTTGTCTATAAGATAAACTAATTAGAAGATAGACTATTAAATGCTCTTGACACAGGTAAAGTACTTTGGATTTTGTGACAAATTGAAATCATAGAATTAAAATTCACCTGACTAGAGTTTGTAGAACTTGGCGTATGAAAATAATTAATTCTCTTCATATTCTGATATTAGCAGTCTGAGATTGACTTGTTGATATTTTGACGCCACAATTATTGTTGAAACATCCAGTCAAATCCACTAGGCATGTCCTTGATTTGTGGTGTCGGCTCAAAAAGCAACCGCAAATAGCGTATTATTAATTAATGTAAGCCTCCGGCCAAGCAAACCCCATTCAATACAATTTCTCCATCCGCCCCCCATGTGCGCCCCTTGAACAACAGTTGCAGACGTAACCGCAGAATTAACAACATTTGCGGTGCGTTAAGTAAGCAAATAATGCTTAAAGTTAACGTCCGAACCTTTTGTGGTTTGTCACTTGGCCAAAATGCACACAGACACCTGAAACTGAAGGGCTGTGCGTGTGTGTGGAAATGGGAATGGGAATGGGAGTGCGGTCTGTCTGCTCAATGCTTCATTTGCTCAACCAAATGTGCTTCGGTTAGTTTACTTTCGGCATCTGGCTAGTATATTCTATATACCGACAGCTCATAATTTATTATTGATTGGGTTAACAGCAATTTAGAGCCATAACCAAATGGATTTTAGGGTCCTAAATTCAGCTCTTTACATATGGTAGATCTGTAAATGGAAACCAACCAAACCAAATTACGTCGGGATACAGCTGCTGACGAAATTTGTCCTTAGCTGCTTATACAATTTAAGAGGTGTTGAATCTGTTTCACAGTATAACAAATTTTTAACTATTTATAGAGTGATGCAGAAAAATCAATTAAATCAAAGATCTGTCTTGCTTAATTATTTACTTGTTTAAATATAAAAGACAATAGATTTGTAAAAAGAAACAAAAAATCTACAGATAATGTTGCCATGGCTCTGGGTATTATAATATTTTGGTTATTTGCTGATTGTACTAAAGTACTTACTTTGGCTTAGTGCTTGTTGATGAATCTTTGTATATTCAAACTATGAGAACAGTTCTAGTGCTTCTATTATGCTTTAAGTAAATGCTTTTTGTCATGGCAATGCCGTCATTAGTTTTATTTGGCATCAGCTGCGATTCTGACGCTCTGAAGTAGCCATTGAAAGGGAATAAGGTATTTATTGCATAACTTTTGTCAGGGGTCAAGCCATGGAGTAAATGTAAAAGAGACTGAACTTTTAATCGGATGATTTTCCATGGAATATTGACAGGTGTATAGTCAGGCACATACACATACATACATAGCTACATACACATATGCCAGTTTATGCACGTGTGTCTGTTTAACTTCGTTCTGCAGGTTTAATTAACTTGGAAAATAAAATAGAATTAAGGGCATGAGATTGAGAAGCATGAGGAGGCCATTATGTGTTGAAATGGTCAGTCAGCAGATGGATAGCCTTTACTTTACTTTACTTTACTTTTTTTATATTTATTAACCTTACACATTAAAGGAGCAGGGGTCAAGCTTGCCTTGTTTGGCCGCCGCAACAATAACTGTAATTTCGCTTTATGACTGCAAATCACAACCGAAACATAAAGTCAGTCGAAGGACAAGCAGCCCAGATCTGTGGACTAGTGATGGAGAGGGAGAGGGAGCAGGGGCATGGGCAGCACCGAGGAAAGGACAGAGAACAGGACTCTGTTACTGGTTAGCAACACAGTGAGTTGTGTATATTATGTGCACTGAATGGGCAGAGACATTATGAGAGTTCGAGAGTCAGAGTTGAAGTCAGGGACTTGCGTATACGCAACCTTTTCTTATGGACAATTGATGTCTGTGTTGTTGTCGTCGTTGCTGCTGTTGC
Source organism: Drosophila insularis (assembly GCA_018903935.1). Lineage (NCBI taxonomy): Eukaryota > Metazoa > Arthropoda > Insecta > Diptera > Drosophilidae > Drosophila > Drosophila insularis. Next base: position 8,861,735 of record JAEIFP010002295.1, read on the forward strand.
TGCTGTTGCTGCTGCTGCTGCCGCCGCCGCTGCTGTTGACGTTGCTTCTGATTCCGAATTTGCTTGGGATTCTGATGCTCCAGTTACGCTACATGGAGGTTGCTGTTGTTTGCCCGCCGGTTGCCGGACCGGCTCGTTTGTAATGTTGTTGTTAAGTCCGGAACATGACATTAGCCATTAACTCGCTGCATGCAGTTGCTCAGTGGCTTCCATCCATACCATTCACCACCTTCACCTTCTCTCCTTTACCCGACCAAGCATCCAAGCATCATCATTGAGTTGCTTGTCTTTGGTTTACATTCGCAAATAAAACACAGGCAGAGGCAAACACAAATACAAACACAGCCAGAGAATCACAGTTGAAATAAAAATGTATAAAAAAGGACATTTGAATTGGACTTATGGGACCACAACACAACACAACACAACACAGAAACATTTTATTCTTATTACACCACCGGGGTGTGGGGTTAAAGATGCCGATGGAGTTGGAGTCGGTGGGCTATGTGCAGATATAGAGGCAACAGAAACAACAATGTGGGTTGTTATGTTCACCCAATTGACAGTGGCTTAGCAGGGAAGGGGTTAAGCTAGACACAAAACGAACGACATGACATTGCCATTGTCGTTTTCGGAATTTGGACAAGAGCAGAGATTATAATGTTAAACAATTTCATTTAAAAATCCAACTCATTGCCAGATCACAGAGTTAAGTGAGTCATCCCTGTGAAAATGCCAGTGCAATGGCAAAAGCATTCTGTGTCTAAAAATAATAACGACTTCACAAATAAAAACCAACAGCAGAAAACCCAAAGTGCGTGGGTTGGGTACAGAAAGTATCTCCATTGAGATGGCAGTGGGGCTGGCAGAATGATGAGAGCTGCTTGGACATTCACACACAGACAAACACACACTCAAACACACGCTTTCAGGCAGTTAAGAACAACAACAACAACATACATACAATAACAAGTCTGAGAGACATCGTTTCGACTCTGGCCGAGTTGATTTCTTTTGCGTTTTAGCCCGAAACCCTGAGTGGATGCGTTGTCGTTGCCTTGGCCATGTTCCCGGTCCTAGTGATGGCTACCCAGTTGGGTACAGGGTCCTGGGTCAGACCATCAGCATCCAGCTATCCTTGGCTGAATGCTGCGCTGCTTCTGCTACTGCTACTTGTTTTATAACCTTTTCACTTTATTTCCCTAGGGGCAGATAAAAAATGAAGAAATCCTTATCACAGCGTGTCAAGGATTTGCTTTGTCCATTCCATAGGACAAGCGGCTCCATAATACGCTTATTTGTAACGCGTTGTGGGCGCGGCCAAGGGAGTGATGTTTGCTCTCCTGTTCAGGAGTTGGGGGAAGTGCGCAATAATGTGACTAGCAGCAAAAACAAAGCAAAAGAAACGAACCAACAAAAAAAAAAAGAAGGAAACCCGAAAAAAAATGGAGACCAACAAATAAAAAGTTAACGATGAGTTTGGTATGTTTATGTAGCCAACGAACAAATGGACCACATGTGAGCAGGACACAAAAGAAAAAGAAAGCCAAAGGGGCAGGGACACCAGAGGATGAAAATCCAAATGGCAAAGACCCTGACCCAGCGACCAAATAATCAACGCAAATTTCACGACAAAAACGTAAAAATGCGTAAATAAATTTTATGAAGACTCCCCAAGTCCAAAATGTTTCGTTTCCCTTTCTGTTGTTTTTTCTGCTTACTGCATAAAAGTCGGCTCATTTATTGTTGCCCCTTGGCCTCCCTTAACCATTTTAATAAATAATGGCTAACAACTTAAACACATCAACTTTAATGCTGAAAGCCATCGCATATGGAAATTAATGTGCAACTTGCAAATGGGGCAAACATTTCCCAACGTTTTATATCACTTCACTTTCAATTGCCGAATCAATAAAGCGAAACACACGCACATCTCGTTAATTAAGAACATTTGCATATTTGCGAAAATAAACACACCCCTTGTGGGTGGAAGTGATGTCAAAGTTGTTGTGACTGCGGAAGTTGCTGCACCACCGCCTGGATAATCAAGGATCGGAGAGTGAACCAAGCAAACGTCATCAGGCGACAACGACGTGATTCTGACATTGACTTTAACATGATGTGGGCGATGAGGTTAGGCCAAGAAGAGACAAGAGAGACTGTCCACTCCATGAACGGCGAGAAAACTTTGCTGTCAAAACTATCCAGGAAAGTATGCCAAGTTATGCATATGTGTCCATGTCTATGTATGGCTATGTGTGCATGTGTGAGGGTGAGTTGCTCCTCTGATTATGACGCTGAGATGCGTTGGCAGACAATGAAGCCAATGACGCTGCCAGCTGATAAAGATGTCCTTCCTGTTGGCGCCCCAAACTATGCAGAACATGTTGCCTTTGGTTACTTTCGCTAGGCGGCAACTTTCACCCTTGGACAGACCCCCCCCCACACACACACACACATACAGACATTTATTGGGCTTGAGGCGGTACATCCAGATCACGTAGGCATCATTACGCCATCAGCGTCAGCTGAGTGCATGTTTCTTAGGCACGCTTTCACATATACATACAGTGGGACAAATACTTCAACAATGCCATAAAGAAACGCTTTTAACAACAGACTGTACATTCTACTTAATCAACATGATTAAACTATCAAATTTATTTCATTTCTTTTGCATTAAAATATTGTAATGACTTAAATTTGAATTTTACTTACCACAGTTGAGGAGAAAAATTTCCGGTTGTCTCTGGTTTCAAAATGTTACAAATAAAAACATGGCCACGCCTATTTAGCCCATGCTAGCAGTGTGTCTATTTCAACCACTGCCTTTGATGCTGCTGATGACTTCATTAGTGGCGCTCTATCAGTGCAAATGGGGGAGCATTATCCAGCATCTAGGATGTGAGAGACCGCAGAAGTCGTCGGGCCAAAAGCCACACTAGTCGGCCGTCCGGCCATGGTGAAATGGTCAACAGTGCATTAGGCGCCGACAAGTTCATTAGCACAGGACTGAGGGTCATTAGGCTAGAGCCTGGTACCATTTAAATGAACTCAAGTCTGTTCTGTAATAGTTACAGCAGGCAGAGAAACATTTCCCCCTTTTCAAGCCTAAAAGAAATGCCTGCCGCATTTGTGGCAAATGCAACGCAAATTGATTGACACGCTTCATTGACTGCATCTTGTCTATATGCGCCTTTCCTTCGCTCGGGGCTCACATACAGTCTCACGTGCGCCTAATACGCCAAACATGCTTACGCCAATAAGTCGTCATCGTATTGCAAATTCTTGCCATTTTGGCCAAAATCTTACTTATTCCCATGAAATGCAACGAGACAGTGTATAGACATCTAGGGCAGAGGATCGTGAGAAGGGGGGCTCTGCTGAAAGCAATTTCATTGATGCAACTCCTCAAGCCCCTCCCTCCTCCTCTGCCACGGTGGATTGGGCCAGCACTTTTCGATAACTTCTTTATGCAACTTTTTATCTATTTGCAACTACACAGAACATTCTGTTCAATTTTTTTTCTCTTCCTTCCCACTTTTCTCTTAGTTGGTTTCAACCTGCAGATTTTTGCTGAGAAATCAAACGCATTACATACTAAAAAACGAACCGAAAAACCATGGCAAGGATTTCAATGATTTTATTTTTGCGCATTTTTCCAGTTTTTTTTTTCGGTTCATTTTTTTTGGAGGTAATGAAGGATATTGAAAGAGCTTTTTGGTTAGCTGCTCTGTTTGTCGAAGTTTTGGCCCCAAAGGCTAGATGTGGATTTGTGATAGCAGAAAATAAAGAAAGAAAAAGATAGAGAAAGAAAAAAAATAGAATGAAGTATAGGAATAAAACCAGTTACCGGTGGTCAAAGCTTGTGTGTACGAACTTAGCCAAACAGGATCGAATATTCGATTTAAGTGGATGAAACTGTCAAAAGAAAAGTAGCCAAAAATATAAAAAAAGACACAAAGATATTGTGTGAGTATTTTCTTTTTTTGAGGATCGACTGGTATAATTAATTAACTAATATATATTTCAATGCAGCCCATCTTAGTATATATTTTATATTACCCATTTTTATCTAAGCTCATCTACTACCTCAGCCATGTGATACATATAGCTAACAAATCAAGTTGATGGATTACTGCAGAAGATATACATATATGTACATGCAGAGATGTATATATATACATTAGTGCAGCAACCTGTAAAGTCCATACCATATACAGATATGTATATATAGCTCTTGTGTGTGGATATTTGTGCTCAGCGGCTTAGACGATGGGGATTTTTCAAAATTAAGCGAAACGGAAACATTTCTTTTTATTTTGTTGTGATTCTGCCAACTGGAACTAGAGCGCTTAATTAAAAATTAATACCACCAGATAGTCTGCTATTCGCTTTGCTATATTTTAGAGCATTTTTTACTTCTGCCATATTGTGTAAACTCAGATTGTGAGATTATATCGCTTAACTTGTATTAATTAAAAAAATTCCAAAGCATATATTGAGCTGAGCTTTAAATTTGAATAATTGAGTCTCTTCTTTTATTATGTGTAGCTTTTAGAGCGAAAAACATTAATGATTGAAGAAACATATGTATAAATTGGAGCTTAGGTTAGTTAAGGTTTATATTAATTTGTTAAGTATTCACAATTTGTTTAATTTTTCTAATTCACAGCCCAGGTAAACCAGTTTTGTAGTCAGGAGACTAGGTTAATAACTCATTCAAGTGGTTGATTTGGCTGATTTGATTGCATTTGTTATGCTTTCATGCGTGCCATACAATTAAAATTAATTATTTGTCATTGTTGTATGTTGAATTGACTAATTGTTAACAATTTTAACACTGAAGTGTGAGTTGCCATGGTGATATTTAGATGAGCATACATACTTGCATTTAAAATGGTTTTCTAATTAATTTACATTGCGCACACGCTGAAGTCATAACAAAAGGGATATATATCTATAGTGGGGGAAAAAGAGTGAGAGCGAGAAAGGGAGGAGACATCTGGTGTAGGAAGATTCGCTAATTAATTCAATGAACGCCAAACATTATTAATTATTCATAATCAAATATGCAATTTTGGTGTTTGTCCCTGCTTGATGACAGACTGAGGAGTGGGCAAGGAACAGAAGAGGGAAGAGGAAGTGAAACCCAAATCTCTAGAGATGCATAAACAATGAACGCTTTTTGGCAACTGCGGATGTGTGCAATGAAATTATACGATTTTTTTCCTACATGAACTTCATTTCAAAGATATTCGTGTTGAATATTTCTGGGCTGTCAATTTAAATGGTTTTAAAGTGCAACAAAAATGTGAACTGAAATAGTAATAGGCTGGGCCTACGGCTGGTATTGGTGACCCGTAACCAGATGCAATCTAACCATAAACCGAGCTGTAGGACCCGGTCCCAGACTCTGGATACGAATGCCAGCTGCTGGACATACCGCAATTGGGCCACGATGCAACATCTATGTGTGTGAGTGTTATGCCCCTGTCTGGATGCGTGTTGCAGTTGCAATTGTTGTCGGTTTCGCCGTTGTGCAATTTATGCAAATTGCCTTCAATTTGCTTAGTCCATTGCTTTGTGTGCGCCAAATTGGGCCGAACCATTCCAACGGCAGACTAAAAATGCTATATCAACGTGTGTATCCATACGCCCCGAGGACCAACGGCAGTGGTAGCCACATTTTGTTATCACTTAAACGCGTCAAATTAGGTGTACCATGGCATATTCTACATTCCCAGACCGATTCCCATTGGTTGGCCCCGGCTATTGCATGCAAATGGCTAACTACAGTGGCGACGTCAATGTTGATTAACTGCAATTTGACTCAACATTGAATCAAATCGAATCGACCAGGGATTTTTCTATGTAAATGCATAGGTAGGTATGTAGTATGTGTGTGTGTGTATATGTGCAATCAAAGTTGCCTTTTACTTTGTCTGTATCGATATGTTTGCATTGCAATTGCATATTGAATGCAATTGAAAAGTGAATTATGAGCCTGCTGTGCCATGAGGAAATTTGATTTTTTGCATCATTTTAAATTTTTCTACCTCTATTTTCCTTTATTTTTTGGCAATACAAAAATGTTTCTCTTTCACAATATACAAAATGTCAGGTGCATTTCCAAATGCCTACAAATGACAACCTATACCGGTCACTCACTTTGTTTAATCTCTCTCCTTTTTTAGCCACCTTTCCCTATATCTCTCTCTCTCTCTATCTCTCTCTTTTTCTCTCTGTTCATCTCTGTCTGCCTGTAGCCCTTTCTCTGCTTAGCTGTCACTCTTTTACATTTCTGTGTGCAGAGAATTTCTGTTTTGTTACAAGTCAAATTTCCGGCAGAACAGGACAACCCACTGGCAGTGTCCACGCCCACTTGTACAACCAGACCAGCAGAGTGCTGCATCTCAATATATTCATATACACAGACACACAGAGCATACAGAAGTAACCGGCTTTAATAAAGCCTTCAGCACCTGACAACCAGGTCCAGGTGTGTGGCAAAGAGGTGTGCGAGTTGTTACAACTCTTCCGTCATCTTCAGTTTATGTGTTATGATTACAACAATAAGAAATGTTCAATTATTACACTCATAACGCTCCATAGTATGCTATACTTTTTGAAATTCTGAAATTTTCAATTAAATGCAAAAAACAATTGATGCAAAAAATTTACAAAACTTGTCAAATTATTTTTGATAACAATAAAAACGATTGAAACTAGACACATGTCAAGTAAATATTTGGAATCGAGCTAAATTATTTATTAAAAAAAAATAAAAAGTGTATCCCTTTAAGACTTTGGTAATTACGAAAACGAAGTAAACTGTTCTTGCGAACTGTCAAGCTGTGTCAATGCTCCTTTGTTGAAAAAAGGGCATATTAACCACATATATAGTCCCTGCAGCTTTTCAATGTGACCACCCACCCACCCACACACACACACACATGTAGAGTATGTGATGAATGAAACCTGGACAATCACTTCAGGTAGCTGCGCCATCTCATCTTCGTCTATTTTTTGGGTACTCTATAGCCATTCATTCAATTCCCGTACTCCTTCATGAAATTCCCGGATCCAGGGGCGAAAGCAGCATGTTGCCTGCACCTTTTTATGCAATGTTCTATTGAAATTTTGCAAATTGCTGTTGGGTTGATAATAATTTCGATGGTCTTGATGTACAATGAACCATGTGAAGGTATTTAACATGTACAGTGAACAGATAGATTTATATGTATGTATGTATGCATGAAAGTCTGTATATACGAACCTATCTACCAACATTATCTAGCAGCAAAAGCGGACATGAAACTGAAGCTAGAAGCTGTCCATGGCTGTAATTTATTACTCTGAGCAGGTATTTTAAGGTGTTACAAGAACAACAACACGAACATGCCGCTTACACATGTATGTATGTATATGTGTGTATGCGAGCCTTTTGTTTCTCTTGCCGGAACATTCATTAAATAAAATAAAGTTAGGTTGTCGTAATTGTCAACGACAGTTTGATGTTTTTGTGAAATATTGCAAGTAAATTGCTTCTGTTGCTGCTAGCTGCCCTCGATATACAGATTTTCGATTACATCCATATTATTCCATGTTGTAACTTTATTGAGAGTGTTGCAATTTGCTAAATTCGATTACCTCATGCATATGAAATGGCCGACATTCTATGATGTATGGCCCACACAGTTACCAGCAATGATTAATGATTTGACTACACTGAAAATGAAATAGAACAAAATTATTTTCTACAAAATACCAAGAAGAAGCAACAGCAGAAAAACAACAATGGAAAGCCTCAATTAAGTATGCGGCAAGGTCAAAAAGCAGAGCAAACTTAATTAATAAAAAGCAATGGGCAAACAATCAACATTAAACCGACCACCCACGACCATCATTCAGCATTCAGCCTTGTGTAGACCAAAAATCGCAGCTTTAAAGTGGAATGCCCAGAGCTCAGCAGTGAACAATGCCCTTGGTCAGCTGTTGCTTGGTAGCGACCTTTAGAGGGTGGTGGCGGCTAACTTTTGGGAGGGCAGCAATTCCACTAATTAAGCAAATATTTGTATCGTGCTCGTCAGCTGGCTCAGTTTAGGGAAAAGTTATCTAGAAATAGCATTCGCAGACAACTCGAGTCTGGGGCTATCGCTCCACAATAGAGACTAAGAATAATTCCATGTCAACACACTCATAAATAATGAACTGACTAGGAAGCAGTGGATGGCATTTCCATCGCCATAATCGCCATCATCACATTCAAGTGGTCCAGGGGCCCAGGTACACACACACACACACACACACACACACACACACAACAAAGGCCGAGACGGCAAAGTATTTATCATAAATAAAGAGGACATAATTTTCACTGCATTATGAATACCCTGGAGAGTAAAATGAAAACCAAAAATATGCTAACATACATTCCCATGGTAATCATAAGTATATATTTTTGTCTTAAGACATGTATTTAATATTAGCAACAACTAATATTTTATTTTTTCTTTCCAGGGTAATTGAAGGTTGTAAAACATTTTGATTAGACAACGCAATCAGTACCACAAAATGAGTTTCAGTGGCTGCCATCTCTGCATAGACTTTACATACCTGGACAACGATTTGTCATCTTTTAAATTCAGCAGCAGCAAAACGACAACAACAATAAACAGGTACAACTTGATATTTCCAACGAGCCAAAGGAACACAGGAAATGGCAATAATGCGTCGCAGCATAAATTTTATTTATTTTATAAGCGCATAAAGCTCTCGTCATCGTGGCAAAGCAAAGAGGTAGCAGCTACTTGTCAACTCCCACTCCCTCTACCTCTCTCTCTCTCTCTCTCTCTCCCTTTCCTTTGTCAGGCAACTTTGTTCTCTAATACCTGAGATGCTTGGCCAACACTTTGTTGCCCGTTGTCGGGCATGGTATTCAAATAGGTTTTTAGTAGACTACCGGTGACAATGCAGCGCCAGCAAACGGTTTCAACATTAAGTGCCACGCCCACGGACAGCGTTATGAATTGACGTCGCATAGCCATCCCGCTGAGTGTGTTGTTGGTGTGTGTGTGTGTGTGTATGATATCAACTCTGCCACTTCATGTCAGGCTTTGAACGTAATTTTTCTCCCAAAATGAGAAAAAGTAGGTAAATATATAAAAAAAAAGAGAAAAAACTTGAGCAGCAGCGGCAGGAGTAAACGAGCTTTTTTCAGTTGTCCTTTTCCATGCTACAAAAGGAGGTGATGAAACATCTTGGGATGGCCCTGATGTCGTGGCAACGTCGCGCTTGTAAAAGTTGAAAGATTTGCATAAGTAATTTGACAAAATGTAGTTGACAGTAAAAAGCGTTGAAGTGGCAGTGAGTAACACACACACACATGAAATGGTAGCGACAAAATGATAAGGCACTAGGACAGCCAACCGGGGAAAACTGTAAGGAATGGCACTGGGGACGCTGGCAACCAAATGCAGCAACAAACGGGCCGCGTAAATTCTCCGCATGATGAAGCAATTTTTCTTACTTACACGCACGGACGCATGAGTGCAGAAATGTCATTGCAAAAGTTGAATAAAAAAAATATTTAAAAAATATTCACATTTAATACATTGAAAAATGCAGAAAAAATAAATAATAAACATATATCATTGGGTGTAACTACATATTCTTCTTCTGTAAAAGAACTCGTAGGGCCAAATCAACACTCCCTTTTAAGGCTATTCAACTTGTCGTTTAAGGGTTCTAATTTGATATCTTGTTAGTACTATAATCAAACATAAAGTTTGCTTACAATATCAACAATCAAATCGTTCCCCCCTTCCCAAGCACTTTAGCCAGAAGGAGAAATGTAAAAAAAAGGAAGTACGAATCATAAAGCGTACATCAATTTGGCATAACGAGACCCCGATATGAGAGCATAAATTTTATGCACTTCAACACCACAAAAAAGCCAAGAAAAAAAAAAAAAATAACAAAACGGTAATGATAATGCCCGTGTCGTGTCATAAAACAGCAGCAGCACTTTTTTCCCCTCTTTCAAACTGATACGTAAAAAAGGTGAGCCATAATAATCATACAAAACAAAAGGGTGAGAGAGAGAGAGAGAGGGAGTGTGAAAGACGTAAAAGAAAATGTGGCTAAACAAAATGCGACAAGCCACAAAAGCTCAGTTTCAAAATGTATCTATGCATTTTGTCAATTGGCAGCCAAATGTGTGTTTTTGTTGCTAAGCTTTCTTTATGCCCCCAGCTGGTTTTTGGGCATTAGTTTTATAAGGACGCCGCTTATGGCATGGTTTGAGGTGGGGCAGCAAAAACAACAACAACAACAACACCAACTAGAACGGCTGCAATGGGTGAATAGAGTGGCAGAGTGGTTCAGTCTGACAGAGCGGCCCATTCGTTGCCAACTCTCGGCACACGCGACACGTGCTAGGTGCGTGCCAAGTTAAATAGTGTCTGTGAAAAAGGAAAAAACAAGAGTTGAAACATTTTTGAAAATTCCAATACCTACAATAAAATAGAAAATATATAAGTATACTAAACAAAATTATATACATACCTGATAGAGAAGGATATCAAGGCAAGGACAGCTGCCAAAGCAAGTAAAGGTAAAAAGTATGTCAAGAAATAATCGACATGTCTGTTAATTATTGTAAAAGTTGTCCTCCCAACACACGCACTGAGACTGACACAGAGGCAGACAGCAAGACAGACAGACAGAGGGCTGGATGAGGGGAAAACAAGCACGACGACTGTGACAATGCCTGAAGGAAAGTAAAACCCTCAAGCTAGCGACAGCTTGCGGTGTCAGTGACAGGAGCCAACTGATACTATGCTTGTTAGTGGAACAAGAGGAATGTCATCATCTGTGTCTATATCCTATATCCTGGGCATATATGCTTGTACGTACGTGTGTGTGTGTGTGTGTACACATAAACTTATTCGCGCTACTGCGAATGTGTTCCATGTCATAAAGACACGCACAAATCATGCCTTAACTCCGTCATGTCGGCTTGGGGCAACTCCTGGAGCTGGACTGCCGTCCTGTATGCCCTGTGGGTGTCCTGTGTCCTGTGTCCTGCTCGTTGCCTTTTGCTTAACTCGCAATTTATGGTTAATCGATGTTGTCTTTGAACGTGACCTATTTGCTTTATTTCGTCGCACTGTGTCCTCTGTGACGCCATTATCCCAGCTTCTTCATTCGCACTCAGCGTCCTGCTGACGTGTTAAATTGTCTTTTTGTTTACCCTTACCCTCAATAAAGCCATAATTTATTTTTCATGTTCTATCGCAGTTCGTTATAGTCTGTCTTCTGTTCTCAGTTTTCCCCTTCGTTAGCTGGTCTTTTATTCTTTATTCCCTTTGCCCTAATACCTTGCACACTCCAACTTTTCGATTGTTTTTCATACTTGGCTTATATATATTATATATTCTGTTGAATCGATATGAGATCGACCTTGACTTCCGGCAAGGATGCTGGCATTTTCTTTGCATGTGTCATTGCAGTTGTTGCTTGCAACATTTGTTGCCAAGTTGCTAAAGCTTTACAGTTTTGTACTCACTGTGCGAGAGTCGTACTCCACTGGCTTAGTGTCCTGTGACTCCCACTGTGACGGTAACAGTGACAGTGATGGTGATTGGACACTAAAGTGTCGCATGGGCATACTAATTAGAGCACCGTCTCATTACTCAGACCTTCAGTATAATAAGCGTGTCTGTGAGCTATCTAATGGGGTCATCATTGGGGCTTTTAAGGTGTCTCCCCTGGGGCCTAGAAAAAGTTGAAATTAAACTTTTTTTTTTGCGCTGGCAACAAAAATTACGAAATGCTTCTGTATGCTTAATACTTTATGATGATTTCATTTGTTTTCTGTCTGATTTATGGCCAACCATTTGAACTAGCAATGACTTGTAAGCCAATCAATAAACGAAACATTGACAAATCACGCAAAAGGAGGCCAAGGACTACATTTTTTTTTTATCCAACTGCAATTATAGATACCCTAATAGACTATGTCGACTACTTGAGTTTTGAGTTTTTTTTCTAAAGATTGCCTTTTATTTTAAGAATCTTCAGAAGCCTTTCCTTCGATCGATTCGATTTCAACCTAATTAAATGTTTTGTTATTTATTCGGACAACTAGACAAAAGCTCATCCACAAATGCAAATGCAACTTCGATTGGTCTCTTTGGGTATGTGAGCATGTGTGTGAATGTATTATTATTATTATGATGTCATGCGTGAAATATTGAGGTGAAACACCTATATGTTCATAGAGTATTTGTATGTGTGTATATGTATGTGTGCTCAACCCACACACCTCACTTACCGACTCGAGACCTAATCAACTAGTTGGAACTCAAGTTGTTTCAGTTCATTGAGCAAAGTGCCAGTTGGTCAGAGTTCAGCACAAGGGCCCATTGATAGCTACACACACTCACAGACACACACACACTTTATGTGTACCTGAATGTATGTTATTTGCACTAGCAATTTTTCGTAAAATATTTTTAGAAAAAAATTACTACATATTTACTTTTTAATTTTCAGCAAACACAAAAACCTCTGCACATTCGTTTATATTTGTGCACTGCAAATTGAATGTACTCAATTATAGGGTATCGCATTCTCTTTTTTGTCTTTATCTTGATTCTATTGCGCAATTTCGTTTCAAGTCAACATTGGCAATTAAAGATAACGGTCTGGCAAACCCTTTTGCGAACTAAAGTCTACTTAGATGCAATGAACCGTAAAGTTCTAAGCCATAAGTGACAGACAATTGACTGGTATCTATGTATGTATGTATATTACATATTTGGCAAAGTTAATTTAAATTTTAAATAAACAAAAGCCGCATTACAAAACTGTGTTAAGCCCACACCCCAAATGACTGGTGCGGGATGAAGGGTGGGTCTTCTGCCTTTGACGTATTGGCTTAATTAAACGCATCGATTCGTCGAAAATCTCTTTGAGGCAAAAGTAAATCTATTCTTGAAGGTAATATCCCCCGGCTACGTATACGGACTAAAGTCGGGCGCCTAGCAACGCCCATTTCGACATGCCCAAACACCTATTTATTAAATAGACAATTATTGCAGATATGAACATAAAGAAGCAAATGAAATATTAAATACATTGCTCTAAAAAACAAGCCTCAGGCTAATTGATGAATGGATTATAATTAAGTGGAAACGCCAACCACCAAAATAAATGAAAATCAAGCAAAATTGAAGGGTCATGCAACATTTAAATACCCTGAAAATAGCAAATTTCTAAAGCATCATGCCTTATTTTTAGTTAAGTCAATGTACCTTCTGCGTGAGGGTATGTTGAATCTCATTCAATCAACTTCAAAGTGGATAATTACAAGGAAAATAAAGGAGGAGGAAGCAATTAATGAAATAGTTAGCTCACTGATTGTACGAAATCTTGAATCTACTAAACCCTTTAGTAGGCTAATTTATTACCAGAAATAAATCAAAGTTGGCCTTGAGTTTGATTTCTAGAGTTTACATTATACAAACATCTTCTATCGGTCGGTCAGTAACTCGTTTGGTGTTCTTGAAAATACAAGTGCGAAATCTCAAAATTCTTTCTATTTTTTACTTCGAGAAATTCAATTTTCTCAAATTTTTGATTTCGTGACCAGCAGGCAAAGTCCTAGCAGAGATATCTTTTCTCATTCCTATCTACTAATACTGCTACTACTTTTTTATTCGAATTATTTTGCAATTTGTAGTATGAGCTCAAGACCTATCCACCGTTTTGGCGATCAAAGTCTTCGTCAAATTAAAAATGTTAGTGAATCTTAAAGTGGAAGACAAAGTAAATATACATTAACTATTCGACTTGCCTTTTTCTTACTTTAACTAGATGCAACGGGAGGATGCTTATACCAAAGAGGCCACTCTAAAAAATCAAGCGAAACGGGAATTGGCCAATGGAATCGACAAGGATCCAATTTACAAATTGCGCCTACAGTGCTTCAGTCGCGGTGCCACAGGCATCTTGGGTCTATCAAGGTGAGTATTTGTCTGTCCATCATCCTGGTGAACGAGTTAACTTTGAGCTTGGCATTCAATTTGATGAGAAACATTGCGGCAAGTCTGTGTGTGTGTGTGTGTGTGTTTGCATAACTTTGCCGGTTTTTCTGTGTGGCGAAACTAGTTTCCGTAGATGTGGTTTTTATTGTTCCAGGCTAGCTTTACAGGGTACTCGAGCATCACAGGGCGCAGGGTATTAGCACATTGGCTTAACTTGACTTTAAATTCAGTTCAGTGGTATCTCTTTCATTACTTGCCTTTGCCCTCTGTAGCCTGATGTACATATGACGTTGGACCAACATCAAATGTGAAAAAAAAAGAGTTCGGACTGGTGGCTGCTCTTGTAAAGCGCAACATGATGGCGAACTGCCTTTGGGTTGAGCGTATTAAAATGATGAAAACGTCGAGTGTTGGGATAAGTGGAGAGGAGGATTCTGTCCGTACTATACAATACACTGCTGCTTGTAGGCAACTAAGACTTCGAGTCATCTGATGACGCTGATGATGATGATGATGATAATAACAATGATGATCAGAGAGTTCAGGTTTAGCTAGGCGCAGGCAAACAGTACGCGAGTATGTTGAGTTCGAGTACATGTTGAACTAACATTCTCGAGGGCTCTCAAGTGTGTGTGTGTGTATGTATATATATGTGTGTGTGTGTGTGTGTGTGTGTGTGCCAACTGGCAAAAACTATAAGGCTTTACGATGAGAGTCGAAGCGGTGGCAAAAATCGCTGACTGAATGCAAACAAACATAATTGGATTTCTCTAGTTGATGCAGTGCACCACCAAAACCCATCAAACCTACTGAACCACCCAGCAGAGAACGAGGTACACAGTAGAAAGCGGCAACCCTGCGTTAGTTTTTATTTCAATTTCATCTCACACAACGTATAACGACTGAGAACCACCTTTACCCTCCGTTCGTTCGTTTATTCGTCAGTCCATCCATCCATCCATCCATCCATCTGTCTGTCCATCAGTCCGTCGGTCGGTTAACAATTTGCTCGTTTTGAATATATAGACATTTTGAACAAAATCCCCTACCATACATACATACATACATCTGTAGATGCAGATATAGATACAGATACAGATGCATATGCAGCATGCATCCTCAGTTGTTTGGCCATGGACCGCCTATTGGCCATGGTGAACGCGCATTTTCATTTGTATTTATGCAATTTGTTTGTTTGCCAACTGGAAAATTCAATGCATTGAATGTATACAGGCGAAAGGTTCTAGCAATATAAGTAGACTCACCCATATATATCATACACACATATGTACATATGTATATGGAATTGAAAGTATTCTTATTTGCTTGTTATAGCCTTTTATTAATATTATTTTTACCGTTTCGATTTGCAAATTAAATTTACAATTTCCATTGCGTTCCGTTTAAGGGCATTTCGGGTTATGGACACAGATGGCAGCAAAACCCTTAACAAAGAAGAGTTCAAAACTGGAATTACCGAAATGGGCTTAGAGCTGAAGGATTCTGAAATTGATAATATGTTCTCTAAGTATGTGTTGACAGACTTTAATACAAATACAATTTTAGTTAAAGCTATTTTTTTTTTACGTTATTTGCAGCTTCGACATTGATGGGAATGGAACTATTAATATGACTGAGTTTTTAGTGAAATTACGTGTAAGTTTTATTACAAAACATTGACAAAGATTCCGATAAATGATAAAATGTATTTCTCCGCTTTGTTTTTATAGCCACCCATGAACAAGTGCCGTCTGAATATTATTGATAAAGCCTTTAAGAAAATGGATCGTAATGGGGATAATCAGATTACAGTTGCCGACTTGAAGAACGTTTACTCAGTGCGAGATCATCCCAAGTATTTGAGTGGCGAATTGACCGAGTCGGAAATTCTGACAAATTTCCTGAAGAATTTCGAAGCCGGTGCCCCGAATCCAGATGGCATAGTAACTGAAGAGGAGTTCATCAATTATTATGTAACAATTAGTGCTTCTATCGATAATGATGCCTACTTTGATTTGGTTATGCGACGCGCCTACAAACTCTAGATGTGTCACCATTCAAGTTACTTCAAATTGCAAATTAATCAGAAAAAAAAGATTTCTATCTAGATAAAAAGTATATTATATATATATTTTGCCAATGTTTCGGTATTGCACAAATACTCTTCAAAATTCAAAAGTCAAATTGTTTGCTCGAATAAATTAGAAATTTCAAGAAGTGTTCAAAATTAAATTCAATTTGCATTCATTTATTCTCATTTATATGTATGTATGTCCCTCTAGATCCGCCCCTGTTTAAGTTGCATATTAAAACGAATCAGATAATTGTAAGTTTAATGCTGATTAACAATTGAGACAACTGACAATGCAAATCAGCTCAGACGTAAACATTTCCATATCAGTTCATCTGACTCCTCCCACTCCTTTGTCCTCATTGATTACAACAACTGTCTGGAATGCTTGGTTGTCTCTCCTAGGCCGCTGTTTCACGTAGTTTTGGGCAAAATAATGCGCTATAATAATTTATTAAATTAAAGCCGCGTACTAATTAGCATAAAACTAATTAGATTACTTGTACATGTGAAGCCACAAAGCACAACAACCCAAACAAACAGCGCAAAGGGAGCGAAGAGCCAGAGAAGAGGCAAATGTGGACGCAAACAGAGTTAAACATACGTGGCGTATGCGCAATCGGCTGCTGTTGCTTTTGTCGCTTTTAATAAAAGTCATGTTTGCCAAAAAGTCACACCACACCCATTCCCGCAGTGCTGCAAAACAAATAAGCCTGATTAGGATGTTTCATCCATTTTATTTTTTTTGTTTTTTTGTTGGTTTTAGATTAGGTAATGGAGAGGGATGACAAGTGATTAGGCTGACATCGCCAAAATGATATCACCATCAAAACCTCTCATTCTTTTTGTGCCTTTTGAGTCGAAGTTGTAGGAATATGTGGCAAATGCTGATGCTGATGCTGATGCCAATGCCGATGCTAAGATAATTAGAAGCTTATTAGAGGCAGGCCAATGGCAATTGGCACAACTCTAATTACATTCATTTCACATCAATGATAAGAGAAGAAGAGTTTGTTCAGTCAATAATATGCCATCGGTTTTGGTATCAGGCAAAAGTAAATGTCTTTGGTTTGGATTATGAGGCAAAAGTTTTTCATATAGTAGGGCCATGTGTAGACAATGTTAAAACTTTGCCCAAGTAATTAAATCACTTCGATCTTTGCTAATTACAAGCCAAAAGCATGAAGATACTCCAGCATCAAGAGACTATGACTGCAAACTAGTTGGAAGTGCGTTCGTGTGTGTATGTAAAGCTTGTTAGACAAAGCCTGCCACTTTCAACATCCTCATCAGTGCAACAGCAACATCATCATCATCATCAGCATCAGCATCATCATCATTATTAACAACAAGAACAACAACATGAGGAACAAAAACGATGACAAGTTACCTGCCAAATTAATGCAAACACGAGACGTGGGGCAACTGGAATATTAATTAAGTAGCTTTTCGTTACACTTGAAGAGAAGTGCATTTGGAATACTCTATTTGCATGCCATCGACTACATCAATGTTAGTGGAATTTCTCTCAGTGCAGTCAGCCAATACACATGTACCTTTAGAGTGTTGGCAGTTGGCACTTGCCTTTGTTAGATTTGCAAAGCGCAAGGCAACATTCCCGGCAACATATTTTACCGTTTCGCTAACTAACTTGATCCTCCTCCTATACTCATACACACAATGTAAATACATATGTAGGTATGTATGTATGTATGTTTATGTACATTTTCCTCCTTGGACCGCAGATGTATTTCGGCTTGTCTGATTGTTGGTTCACGGCATGCAACGGTTCGTATAAGCAATTTGCTTTTGCTTTTGCTTCTGCTTCTGCTTCTGCTCTCACCGCTGCCAAGTGGCGTATGATTAATGAACGTTTCATTAGCGAAACTCACATTACAGTTTGACTGCCACTCGACCCCTGCTGCGACCCAAGTCGACCTCTACACACACACACACACACACACATACATAGTGAGAGACAGAAAGCAAAATATCCACCCGCGTAAGTGATTCAGCTTCGGCTTCGGCTTCAGCTTCGCTCTATTTGCATTTCAGCAGGTTGCCGAACGTGATCACAATATTATCTCTTCATCAGCGCCAAGCCTCATCCTGGCAGGACATGCAAACATTATTCTATAGAGAACGGGCCTTGCTTTCCACCTTTCCTGCTAGAGGCGTCTCCTACCGTCGCCGAGTTCCATGTTTAACTGCCTTTTGCACGTAGCTCGTGTAGTTGTTGCTCGCCTCGTTTTCTCATCCTTCTGACACATGTCCTTGGGTCACAGGTTAAAGTTTCCCTGGCCGGGGCATAAACTCACGTAGTTCTCATTGCTTCCATCTACACCCACCCATCTTTATGCCATCCAATGCCAAGCAGCATTGTGGCCATGGCAGCTGCGCAACTTAACGAGTTACAATGATTTTCGTGCTAATTAAAATGGTTTTTGCATTTAGTTCACCGCATTAGCATTTCGTTTAGCTGTTCCACAAACACCTGCCCCTGCCCCTGCCCTGCCCCACAGCTCGGCCGCTTTCTCTTACCAGATTATGCTCTCACACACATCTCCTTATGGAATGTTTGTCTATCTATACCCATAGTGGTATCCGTATCCGTAGCCAACTGTGTGCGGCATAAATTACGCATACGCAGCGTAACCAACGCCACTGAAACGAAAACGTTGGCCAAAAAGTCTGTTTGTCAACTGACGCAGCTGCGCCTAATGAACTCAAACTGCGGGCTAACACCGCACTTTCTTCTCTCTCCTTGATTCGTTCTTCCCCGTTGATTCTCTCCCTTGCATATTTGTCTGTTTTTTGTCAGCTGCAAGTTTGGATTTCACATGCTTGACTGCTGTCTGTAGCTAAGTCTTAATTAGATGTTTGATATTTGACAACTAAGCAAACCAAAATTGAACTCGTTAGTGGTTTATGATTACAATCGCAAAATGACATTCACATACCATATCCGTTCATAATTAGTGAGTAGACCCCTACAATATTAGCTGTGAACATTTCAAGTCATTCATTAAGTTGAACTTTATAACACACGGTTCTTCCTAATTATAAATATATAGTTTGCTCCACTAAAACGGAATTACATACATTCAATTACTACTAGTTTAATTGAGTTAAAGTATACATGGATCTTAAACTAAGTTTTAGGCTAATTGGTGAGTTTTTTGCCTTGCCTTTGTTTTTCCTAAAACTTAAACTAGAAGCATATATAGTAAAATATAATTGTGTACCTTTGTGTTTGTGTTTACCCAAAATGAATGTTAAAATATTGTAAGAAATCAAGTTAAATTTTTTAATATGTTCTTTGTCAATACGCCTGTAATAATTTTTTGAAATAAATAGTTATACTGAATCAAAATAGCTTAAATATAGTTGTAACCAAAAATATGCATTAGATAATCAAAAGCAAAATGTTTATAAATTGCCTGATTCATAACCCAAACTTCATAGAGAAATTGTTGGGTATTTATTATTGCAAAGTCTTTACATATTTATTCATTTCATAAGCTAAGATACATTCTTTACAAGATTTCTGTACTTGTATCTGGTTCAAATATTCTTACAATTAGTTTACAACTTCCGCAATCATATTCCATGCAGTCTCACGTGTTGAAAAGTTTTGCTTTTGGTTTTTTGGTAGTTTGAAGCGTTGCAAATAAACAAAATAAAATGCACATTGCCAAGTATTTTCATAGTCTTTATAATATGGCATTTTGTTGCAGTTTTTATTATATCTATACACACACACACACACGCACACACAGAGGAAGACACACACACGCACACCTAATAGGGCAACTATAATGCTGGACACGTGTTAAAAGTTCAGTTTTAAACACTTGTACACAAAATGTTGTTTCTGCTTTCGATTTTTGAAACGATTTCGCTTTAGTTTTTTTTTTTGTTTTTTGTACGAATCACTGCAAAACTCCTTACATGTGTATCTGGGCACAAATCCCCAGAGCGAGGAAAAACTTTTAGTTTCGTGTCGCCCACGTTTACTGTCAATAAAACTTTGCTTGAGCTAGGAAAATACAATACAATACAGCAAAAATAAAAAACAAAAAACACAAAAACAAAACACATCAACAACCGGCAAGAGAGAAAAATGAAACGAGAAAACAAAAATGGAAACAGCATAGATTATGTACATAGAGGCGGAATAGAGCTTGAGAGGGCGGAGTCATTGGTAAGTCTTATAAAACATGCAAATGCAATGAAATTACATGTTACGTATACGCCCCATGCTGCAGAAAAGCAAAGAACCTAGCAGGCTGGCTGGCTAGCAAAGAAGTAAACCGACATAGAAAAGGATTATGCAAAATTATGCAAAAAGTATAAAATGTGAGAAGCAAAATCCACGCACATTAAATTAAAGTGCTTTCAATAAAGTCAAATCGTGACTTTTGCGCTAATGATGAGTACCAAAAGCCGACATTGTCTCTAGTGGAGGTTTTTCTTTGTCGAAGGTAAAAAACTAAAGAGACAAGAACGAAGAGACAACGTTTTTTTCCCCTGTTTTACTGCTTGACAAATTGACTTGCAAATCATTTCTTTTAGCGTTTTTTTTTTCACGAAATGTTGGGAGGGAGGGAATCTGTTCTGAAATTGTACCAAATTGCGAGTATTTCATAATTTTGCAAAGGGCAAGCAGACAGCGGCAGAGGCACAGGCTGGGTTAGAGGGGCTTGGGCCACCAGTTGAGTGAGCAGCGGATGCCATACTAAAAGGGCACTCAGCTCAAAAGACAACTGGCGGAAATCGTTGCTAGAAATGGTAGAAACTGCAGCAAATCTACAGAATCAGAGTGTGTGTACGTGCCATATGGACCAGATGAATCATAAGCACAGCAAATGGCGGCCAAAACCGACAATGACCCAAGACCGCGAGGGGCCAACGAAAAAGCCGCAAAAGACGCCAAGCGGACAACATTTGTAGTGAATGGATTTGGATTTTCGGATTTGCGCACAAGATAATGGGATAGGGCCTGGCCTCTGGATCGTTGCATGTGAACAGAAACCATCACAAGCCATTCCATTCCATCCCACTCTATAGCAATGCCCCGCCCACCCTCCTTATTGCATCGAGCTGGCGGCAATGGTGAGAGAGCGGCTAAGCTAAGCAGCTCGAATGCAACGGAAATAGTTTTGTGTGAGATTTATTACCACTCTAGAGAGTCATAAAACGGAAATTGTACACAAAATCCTTTCGGATGCTCGTTTAAGTTGCCCATCTAACTCCCAGCCACCGTTCCAATAGCCACACTAGTCCGCCGCCTTTGTAGAGTGTGTGTGTGTGTGAGTGTGTATAGATTTTTATGTGTTGTGTCATTTTTGTTTACTCTCTACTGCTGTTTGCTTGTCCCAATGTTTATGTAAGTCATCGCTTCGTTTACGACGCTCTGCCCATTACCACACCGACCCTTCAACTGGCCGACTCTCCGACTGACTGCGTCCCACCATCATCTTGGCATATCCTATTTTGAAATTATATTTTTGCACATTTTGTGCAAATGGTTCGACTTCCCTCTGCCGTCGCTGCTTCATGTTGGTCGCCTGATTTTCTGCTAACTAAAAACTCTTTGCTTTGCAATTTTAGTTTATTTATTTTATTTACCACCCTTTTGGAATGCCTTTTACCAGAACTTGGGTCAACTGCACGGCATTCTCTTCCATTGCTTCGGTTTGCTGCTTTGGCTTCTTTTCTCTAGGTCCTGCTCCATAAATTTCCATGGCAGTAGCATCGCATTTGTCGCAAAGAGATTAAAATACCCACTTTACTGAATTGGTTTAAAGCAAATCCTTTTGTCGGGATGCAATATGGAAAATTGCAATGAACTTTTAATAGCCACCACTACTTAAAATCGAGGTAAACTTCCTTTAATTAAGAATTTACAGACATTGCCATTGCAAGTTATCATCAGCTTTTTGTTTCTCATTACAAAACTATCTGTATCAATGTAAAACACAAATGGGAATTTTATTTAGTCGGTAAAAGCAGATTTCATGGCAGTTTATTAAAATTTTGCTAACCAGTCAAAAACGCTAAATTCGTATTTTCTCTCATTTCAATTTCGAATCAGTTTTTGGCCCCAACTACAACTTGTATAATCTTTCTTCTCTCCCTTTTCACCTCCTTGTTTGTTCATACCCTTTTGTCGTCGTTTGTCGTCGTTGCCATCGTTTCTAGTAATTTGGCTGGAAACCAAAAAAAAAAAAAAAAAATACTTACCTCGTCTTGGCTCTTTTCGGGTAAAACGTTCAAATGCGAATCGCTTCTCCGCGGCTTCTGGCAGTCATTGCCTTTTTGATGACAACCCAAAGATATCGGTAGAAAAGTGGCCCCGGCAAGCTAAAGTTACGCAGTGGCCATGAAGGAGCCATTACCATATATCTAACGGTGAACTATATACTATATAGACCGCACTGATTAAGCTCCTTGGCTAAAACCAAACGTTTCTGCCCCCTCAGCCCCACACCATGTACTCCTTTGTCATCTTGCGTAAACAGCAGATTCGGCGTTAAAGGAGAGCATTGGGATTGAGGTTGGAGTTTTGGATTCCACTCTCCTTTAGGTGCACTTTTCAATGCTAACATGGCCATGCCTGGTCATTTCCATTTCCGTGGTTGACAAATTTTTGGCAACCGATTTTCTGCTTATTTTCCACAAAAAGCAAAAACGATTTTACCAACAACTAGAGATGGTAAATTAATTCGATATTTTTTAAATATTCAAACGGTTAATTGATGAACGGTGGAAACATTGAATTGCAAAAATCTTTAGTGTATTTGAAATCGAAGGGAAAGAGTTTTGATGCATCATGGTAAGAGAGACGCTATAATCTAGATCGAATTTTAATTTGTAATAATATATCCATTGAGTTAAGTTTATTAGACTGTCTGCCATCTCTAGTCTTTTGGCATGCTAAATTCATTCCATTTCCTTTAATAGACTCGGTCAGACTTAGCACAGCTCAGCACGGCACGGCGAGGCTATAACTGGAACTGGCATTGCAGACAGCACGGCAGGATAATCATTTTTTCATAAAGTCATTATTGTTGTGGTTGCAGTTGGTGCGCCAATGTACTTTACTCCCTATCCCCCCTCATCACATCCTTAAGGGGTGGGATACCATTCCCATTCTCATTCCCATTCCCTTATACTTATCCCTAGTGCTATTGCTATTTCTATCCCCTGGCAACTATTGTTCTCAAGTGTTTGTCGTCGACTGTGGCAAGACGAAATTATTTTGCTGATGGCCGGAGCAGCCGCAGCAGGATGAAAACAATTTCCATTTAGGACATTTGCTTTGTGAGTAAACATTATTTTTTGCGGGTGTTTTCTCTTCTTACTTTTTTTTTTATTTTTTTAGTGTTTTTCTTTTTAAATGTGCCACGGCGTTTTATTCAGCGGCAAATGCCACGAAGTTGGCGACAGCCTAGACAGGCAAATGAGTAGAAGATGCGAAAAGAAAGACGGAAATTTTCATCTGTTTTCTTTGCATCTTTGTCACTTTGTCTTGTCGAGTGCGCCGACAATTAACTGCGGCCATGATGATGAGCTGGCTTAGTGGCAGCAGCCAGCTCCGACTTTAAGGCTTAGTCTTCAAATTAATTGATCGACCAGCTTTGGCTCAGCCAATAACCATATCACATTTCAGACAATTAAACTGGCATTTAAAATTTCTAGCCCCCACTTCCCTTCTCTGAATTTGAACTATATATTCATTTTGACTCATTTAGCCCAGTCAAAATTCTAATAGGGTCAATTGCAATAATATCATTAGGAAAATTAAACACGACGGACAAACGCTGAACGGCCGCAAAGTTTTAGCCGTCGAGCAACGACACCCAACCAACTCAAGCGTATTATGCCTAATTGGGCACTGCCAGCACCAACGAGTCAGCCAACCAGACCTCCGAATGAAACTAAAAAGCACCTAGCTAGATGTCGCCATCTCCAGCTCCGGCTCCGGCTCCAGCTCCACCATTAGCATCGGCACCAACACCACTACTATTGCCATCACGGCCACTTGAGCCATCTCCATCGTTGCCTTCGCCCTTGCTTTGCACGTTTTGTCTACGCGAGTAATTAACTTTAATTGCGGCCATTAAAATAAATTGCCAGATACCTTTAAATATTGTTATTGTAGCATACTTAGGGTGAGAGAATAAGTCGGTGGGCAGGTGGGACAGGTGGGCGTAACACAATCACCTGTAGTGGGGAAAAATTAAACAAAAATTCTATTGCATGCATTTATGGGCGGCATCAAGACATTTTTCTTTACTCATAAATATAACACAAATTTATTTATATTATATGAATACCACACCACAATTTACATATAGTTTTGAAGGTATAATAAAATTAGTCAATTGTTTAAGAAGGCAGTGAAAAAGAAGAGTCGATATAGCCATGTCCTTCTTTCTGTCTGTCAATTTATAACTAAGAGCAAACTTTGTATTTAAGCTGCTGATTATATAATTGAGTTGAAGCTTACAATCTAGGGCTCGTACTTCTATATACCTTCCATACTACTCAGCAATTGAAAACATATTTCATTGAGTTATATATATCTCAGTAGATCTTTAGAACACTCTTTAAAGTAAGCTTAGTGAGAAATTTCTCATAATACACATAGGAAAATCTTTTAAAATATTTGGGAAAAAAAACTTAATTAATTAATAGAACAAAAAGCTGCTATGTAAACAATCGATTAAAAGAAATATAGAATATATGAAATATGGAAATAATTTTTTTCTTTATTTAATAAATACTATGAAATTTTTGATTTAACTACCAACAATTAAATTTTTTTAGCTACCAACAATTAAGTGCAAGAGCCTTTTTAATCAAATTAAAAAACAAATGTAATTAAGACGAAGTAAAAAATGTATTTTTCTTTTAAAGACTTACCTAATTATTTGTAAATAACTACTAAATTTATATATCTTTAGTAAACTGTAAAAAGATCATAAATCACAGAGTTAGTTTTTGTATTGAAAATGAATATAGCTTTCTACACAGATACTGATATGAAAATTAAAGATAAATACAAATGTTGATAGTGACTACATTTTCAATTCCATTATTTGTATGTATATATGTATGTATAGGTACGACGTTTCGACCTGACTTTTGTTTTAATGGCATTGCCACAAACGACGATTGAATATGCATGAGGCAAAAACATGTCAGCTATTTTGTTGCATACTACTTTGGATGATGTTCCGCTTGACTTGGCAAAAATGCCTAAGAATACAAACATTTTGTGTATGTTTCGTTTTTTGATATTCTGTTCTGTTTTCTTTACTGCCATCGGATGCCAGGCGATGCGATGGGTTCTGAGACAAATTGCAAATGTAAAACTTCTTTAATTTTGTTGAAACGCTGTAAGCCAGGTTACGGCTCACAGAGTGAAACTAAAAATGCTTGGCCTACGGCAATAAATGTCAAACTAAAGTTTCGGCGCATTTTTTTTTCTTTTCAATTAGACGAAATTCCTTTGAAAAAGAAAACTGCATGGCAGAAACACTAACAGAGCACGAGAATGGATGTGAGATGTGGCCATGAAAGTTTATATACACATGAGTATAACAAAATCCCGCTGAGTGACAATCCAGGAAAGACAAACAAACGAGACGAAGGGTTCGTTCAGTTTTCAATGTTTTGTGATAACCTTTTTGCGTATACGACTCGGAAATTTATTTGTTTTGGCCAAGACAAATGTGACTTTTAGCTAGGAATCTGACTTCGACTCGAATTTGGACTCGGGCGCGGACGTGTTTAAGGTGGATGTTGTGCTGCTAAAGCAAACACCAAGTTGAATGTGAAATACGCAACGCACGCACTATGCGACTCTGCCTCTTCTGCTCGTTCGCTTATAAACTTCCGCTTCCGCTTTTAGTTTTTGCGTCCGCTGACCGAACCACTCGAAAGCGAGTGGAATGCCGCAGGCGCTAACTTGATATTTACTTTGTTGCTGTTTACCTATACCCACATCGCCTTAGTTACTCCTCATCCATTCCACCGCCATGTGCCTCCATCAGGCGCAAAGTTTCTTGACTCGTTTCCGTCTGACCGTTCGCCCATCAAACTTATAGCCCGAGTACGCTTGACCAGCAAACTACTCAGCATCGTTCTGAAAATGTTTTCGTTGATGAAAAAACTTTGTCTGCCTTCAACACTTCTCAACTTTTGTGTAGTTTGTCTGGCCAGTGTGCTCTTCCTATTCTGTTCCTACCACCAACGCAATACTCCCTTCTCAACATTTTGTCTTCTTTGGTTCTATCCGCCTCTTACTGGCCATCTTCGTGTTCCCAAAAAAAAAACCCTGACCATGATTCATTTTATCATTTGCTGTTAATTGTTTTCGTTTTCATCACAAAACATATATTGAAAGTCCATTAATGTGTCAGTGGGTGGGTGAGAGCGATGGGGAAAAAAACCAAATCTACTCAATACTCATACGCCATGTTGCCAGAGCTCGTTTGGCGCCAGCAATAAACCGAAGATGAACTTCCGGTTTCATGCACTGCAAAATACAAATCAGTTTATATAAACAGAATCTATTACATCGTTACCAAATGAAATTTGTATTGATCGAAGCATACTCTTGAATTGGTCACTTATATTTCTCAGTGTAAGCCTTGCCCAAGTGAGTGCGATTTGGAAATGCGCTTAATCACTGCTTCTACGATAGGATAAGAGAAAGTTTGGTAGGGGGAAAGAGCTGTCAGCAGGTCAGTCTCCAAGTAATCGAGTAAATAAAAGCAAAAGCTTTCCTTCCCCTCTCTTCTATCCACTTGTTCATTTCCTTCATAGACAAAGAACCTATATGCAATGTTTGTTTGTGTAGCAAAAGATTCTGAAACTATGCGCATAGAAATTGAGAGAGACACTAATTGCTTTTCTTTCCAACCAACTCTTTTTCTTTTCTAATTACTATATATATACATATATACACAGATGTTTTTCTGTGTGTGTGTGAGACACAGACTCTTGGCGACTGGCGACACACATTCTCCTAAGTAGGAAAATGATAGTTTGAATGCTCTCCAGCAAACGAGACGACGTCGAGAGGAGGAATACATGAAGACAACGACGCATTTAAAGCACATAATTCGGTTTTGATTATGTTTTTGGTTCTGGCCGTCGTCGCTGTTGCCATTGCCACTGCCATTCCTGTCGTACTTCTGAAGTTAGCAACTTCATTATGGCTAAAACCCCAAATGTGTTGATATTGCGGTTGAAGTGGTCGTTCCCGTTCTTTGTTAAGGGGGTTTTTGGCCAAATGAGTGGATATTCATGTGTGTATGTATGTATGTGTGTGTGTGGGTATGTGTGTTTTTGTGCGCAAATATGAGCATTTCTGATTATTTGCAGCTTAAGCCATGTTTACCGGCAGATAATAGAAGTGAAAGATAAAAGAGTTGGCTATCCTTCGAGTCTTACTCATCCAATGTGAATGGGAAGAAATTTCAGTTTTTTGATTGCAACGAAATGAGTTCCTCCTTTCTTCTCACAAATCTTTTGTAAAGCTTCATTCGTGTTTAAAGAAACTTAAGTGCCAATATTTTTGACAGACAAATTAAAGATCTTTACGTTAATAAATAAATTAAATTTTAAAAATTTCATGTTTCTCATACCAGGACTCACAATGTTTCTAGTTGATTTCACATCTTTCTTATATTCGACTTCCTGACGTGTATTGCTCTTAAAATTACTAAAGCCCTTAGCGCTTCGTTGCCTCGCACATAATTTAAGCTGTTTATGCGCAGCTTTTGCTATAAATTATAAAATAAAAGCCTAGGCAGCAAATCAGCACATCATTTTGGACACACTTAAACAACATCGTGGCCTCCAGCCAGCCTGCATTCCCAGCGGAAGTGCGTAGAAGTCGCGCACAGGAAGTCAGTAAAACAAAAAGTTTACCCCCAACAAAAAAAAAAAAAAACGAAATAAAATATAAAAGGGTTAGGTCGACATGGGCTAGGTTTATTTTGGCACAAATTTGGCTAAAATCAAAAAACCAAAAAAAAAAAGGGGCAACAACAAGAAAACAAGAACAATTTAGCACAACAGAAGCAAAAGCCAAACTGAGGTCGTGGGCGGCGAGCACGTTGTGACAATGTCCCCAGGACAAAGACGCGACGCTGGGGGATCACTTCAGACGCAATGGGATGCAGCAGGAGAAAAAGCGTCAAAAAGGGTATGTGGTAATAATCAGCGACAAGCGAGACTTTAAATATTTTATGCTGCTCAAATTGTCGACTAAAGAAAATAACCAACAAATAATATACTTGACTTTTGAATACCTTAAAAACGATACATTTACTATAAAGTGAAATTGTCATAAATTAAAAGTGAAAATTAATAATAAATAAACAAAATTGTAGTGATTTTTATTCTGGTTCGATATGATTGTTAATATACCCTTGCTTTCACTGCATATCCTGGCTGAAGTTTGACTGAGGCTGACAACGAGTGATACACCCGCACATACACACACTTCCAGTTCCAGTGGCAGGCAGGGATGGCAACTTGAGCCACTTTGATTTTTGCTCAAGCGTAATTACAAGTTAAATGAGGCCAGGACCGCGGCCAAAGCTGGGACTCTGGTGGCTAGGCCACCAAAAACAGTGTCATCATGCGGAAGGATGCTCGGCTGGCAATGAAACGGAAGGAAGGAAGGAAAGACGAGCGGACGCAGACGGACGGACGGAAAAGCGAGCGCCTGGATGATGTAAAGGCGGCGATTGCAGGCACAACCGCGGACATGGACATGCCGACGCTGTATACCGGCAACCAAAGCACTGGTAATGAATGGGAATGGGTGGTCCAATGCGATGGCTGGCCTTCATTCTCACACTCGTCCTTTCCATCCCTCTCTCACTCTCTTTATGTCTGTCCTGGATGAGAATGAAAAATTACGCCGGGCGACGCAAACGTCGACATGGCCGACTCGGAATCAAGCTTGTTTGGCATCCTGGCCGCGTGGTGACGTTGTTTGTCCTGCAAAAAGGGAACGGTCCAGCAGAAGGAAGTATGCAGAAAAGAAAAAAACACCAGAAAAGAGCGGAAAAACTTAAAACAAAACAAGAAATAACGAAGCGCATAACAAAAATTGCGAAAACAAACCGCATTAGCGAGAAAGCAGAATAACAGAGGAAACGGAATTGGGGTAGATATAGGGATAGGGATAGAGATAGTGGTAGGGATAGGGATAAAGGAAGGCGGATCTGGCGATGGAATGTCCGTTGATGGAACATCAAGTCAACCAACAATGATGACAACGAAAGTGATGAGAATGAGGGCCAGCCAACTGATGGCTCAGTGCTGAAAACATTGTCGCCGGGCGTCTCGATGGACATTGCATGGCTTGGCATTCCGCTCAGAATAGATTCACTTGGACAGGAAACGACAGATGCTGTTTGCTCACTACCAACCCGCTCCAGCTCCAACATCATCAGCGTGGAAAAGTTCATTTTGCAGTAATTAACAAATTGTAAAACGCACGCGGAGCAAAGAGAGAGCTGGCACGGCAACCGGCAACTGGCAACCAGTGCATTCTCTGTCCAAGTTTGTTTAAGTGTAAGAAATTATAGATGCTGATGCCTGATGGCTACAGCTTTGCCTCAACTGAACTCAACTCAACTGAAGTCATCTTCAACTGGCCGACTCAACTCCATGGCCGGCTTTTCGGTTTCCTTCCCTGATGATAGTCAATTGCAAAAGTTCGCTTGACTATTAATATTTTATCCCATTTCATTGCTAGCCAGCCCATGGACCAGAACCTTCCATTGTCATCGGCACTTGTTGGGTTTGTCGAGTGAAAACTTTTCACAAAACTTAAAAATCCAAGAAAGAAAAACTACAAGCAGCAGCAGGACAACTGATGGAAACTATGCAGATATGCATAGAACTGATTTCTGAACAAATTGAAGCAGCCAGCCAAGTTTTGATTAGTTTCACAGCCCATCAAATATACAACAGCTAGAAAGATGGCCAAATTATTAGAAAATGTTTTAAGTAAATTGTTGTCCCTTTATTTTTCTTAAGCACACATTAAGTCAAAAGTAGTTGGCAATATTTCCTACCTCTTTGCAAAGTACTCACAATTAAGCGACATCTCGTAACTAACAACTAAAAAGAAAACGTAAATAGAATTCCCATCCCTTTAGGATTGAATTATGGTGGGGGGTAGAGAAGATGCAGCTAAATGCCAAATGACAGATGCCGCGGCGTTGCCATCAGCTTCACACATTCACACCCCCAATGGGCGGTCGCCCATTCGCATCTTCATGCCAATGTCAGCCCCATGTGGCACATGTGTGTGTGTGTGTGTGTGTGTGTGTGTGTGTGTGTGTGTGCAGCGAACAACATGTGACAGCGGCTGCGACAACGTTCGTAAAAGCCGTGTCAACAAAAGTAGAAGCAACAGCAGAGCCAGCAGTCGAGAAAATGCCAAACTGTTGAAGCTGGTAACCAAAATGTGCGCTTCCTTGAATTTGACTCGCATCCACCCACCCAACAAGCCCGTCCTTCACTTAATCTATCTCTTTCTCTCTCACCAGGGCGGATCTTAAATAGCTTGATGGCGTTGATTCTGCTTGCGGTGGAAGCCTCTAACCAAGACCTGATGCTGACAGTTAGTACTTACCATAATGGTTTTAATTGCAAATGACTGGCCCTAGTCCAACCATGGGTCTTCCAAAAACTAAGACATGCTTCACTTAGTTAATATATAAGTAAGATATTAAGTTGAAATTACAAATAATTGCAAATGACATGTAAAATCTTGACAGTATGCAAAGTTGTGGTCCAGAGACTTTAAACAATAAAATGTTATATTTATTTGAATTCAATCAAGACAACTAAATTAATACCCTTTCCCTTTTAATAAGGACGAGGGTGATAATAAATAAATTAAATAATGCAGTATCATTAAGATTTCGAACGGTGTATGCTTTAGATCTCTATGGTTTTAAAGGATATAGAAATGCGGGAAGTGTTCAGCATTTTCCTTAATTTTTAACTGTGTTTACAAAAATTGGAAAATAGTTTTAAAATTGATTATCTTGAGAAGCCAAGCAAAAACTTTAAATAACTTTTAAAGCCGAAAAATTATGTTTTAGTCATCAGTTTCTAACTGTTTTTTATAGTCTCTTTTTACAACTTTTTGATTGAGTTCAACAAGTCGTATAAGTAATATTTAACGAATATACATTTATTGGTTAATTTGTAATTCCAAAATCGTCTTAACGATTAATATATTAACTATTTAACCAGTCAAGTGCGATAAAATGATTATGGATAATAAATAAGTGACAAACAAAAGTTTGATGTGAATTTTATTTTCCAGATGTTGCACTTACAACTGGCTAATTTATTTCTTATTTGTTAACTAACTTTTTCAACTAGTCGCAACAGTTTGTGTTAAAAGTTTGCTAAAAACTTGCTAACGCCAACACCCAAGATTGGCAAAATGTTTCATTTTATAGGCAGCAGCGGCAAGAAGCGTAAAAGTGAAGATGGGCTAAAGAGATATTTGTGGTGGCACAGTGGTACCATGATGAATTTTGGTAGCACTGTTATGGTGGAAACGCTGCTATGGCGGCGGCGCCCATCAATTTGCATGGCTCGTCACTTCAGCAACGAAATCTTCGCGCATTTTGCATTTTAGTTGTTTCGCTTCGTTGCATAAATAACTGAAAGCATTTTGCAAAGACCCGCTTCCACCCACTCAACTGCAGCATTTTATTGTTTCAATGCCCCATTTGCATATATGAAAGCGGAGCGAAGCTGTCCCGTTTCAGTCCCTGTCTCTGTCTCCGTCTCCGTCTCTGTATCTGTCCCGCCTCTCAATGGCAGTCCCAGTCGTTGCACAATTCTAAGCGCAAACAGATTTTTGTTTGCAAAAACTTTATGGGCTGTACTTTAGAGGAGGAGACACAGTATGAGGAGTAGAAGCCGAAAGACTTGAAAGAGACAAGGGACGAAGACACTAGCAGCAGCATTTGCAGAATTTTTCTGCTTGACTCGGCAAAAGTGTCGTAAATTTTTGATTTCATTAAAATGCGTGCAGCAAGAACAATCATCAAACCACCCAACAACCCACCCACTCTACCAACCTCCCACCTCCCTTAACTACACAACTTCAATCCCCCTTTGTCTCAATCCGATTGCCTCTGAGGCCAATTGGAGCATAAAATATGCATTGTACAATTATCATCATCTGCATTCTGGATGCTTACAAGAACATAATTAAAAATTATATATATGTACATTCTTTACCCATACATACATATATATATATATAGTATATCTCTACTCTATATAATGAACATCTAATATAAATCAAGGCAATGGCAACCTTTTGCAAACATAAATTTGTCAATTATGCACTCGGCAGTTGGACAAAAGTTCATTTGCAGTCAACTGGAACGGGAATACCAAAGCAAAAGATAATTCAATTGCCAAGAATTCTCTGGCTCTGGCTCAAATTTAAACTAGTTAATCGGCATATATGTTGAACAAGTCCAACCAAAATCGGCAAAAGCCAAAAGTGCCAAATAAATGCGGCTGAAAATCAAATATCAGAATTATTTCTCTATCTCAGCATTTTTTTGGTTTTGTTCCCTTCATCCCGCCTTCTACGACTTATCTAGCTTGGCAAAGAAAATTTGCACTTGCTTATCGGATTTTTTTTTTTGTTGGTGGCACAAGTGCATGAGAAAATATGCCACGTGCCACGCCCCGAAGCCTTAGAGAGTTGCTTTACACGCCTTTGGGTAGCATTTTGTTGCTTTTTGGCCAGCCAAGTGCAATGGCAGTGATAAAGATTGACGGCGTTGTAAATTCAGTGATTTTGTCACTTCGGAAATTGGCAAAATTTCCGTAAAGCTATGTAGCTTATTTTCAAACGGGGGTATCCTTAGATTATAGCCACAGTAAATAATATTTAGAAAATCGCATAAATGGAAATTTATGTTAAGCAAATACATAATTGGAAAGCGAACAAATAAATATGTCTATCTATAAATAAATGGTTTCTGCTTGTAAATGAAGTAGAGTAAATGCTTTCAAAGCAAGTTTAAAAAAAAAATTAGATTCTATTTGAATGATTAAGATTTTTGAGAACTACTTATTTGTATTCTTTAAATGAAAACTTTATTATAAAACGATAACGTTTGATTTAATAAACTTTTTGAGTAATAAAAAATTCTATAATAGGATAATATTGGATGGGATAATTATCAAAGTGATAAATATTCCGATTAATATCCTGCTCAACAAGATAGAATTCCTTTTGGTCTAAGCCAAATTTAGTTTATACTTTTTGACAACAAATTCTTCTTGAATAAAAATAAAAGTTGAAATAGTAACAAACGACAAACAAACGAAAGAACAAACAATGGCAATGACAATGCGACAACGATGAGAATTCCCAGAACTGAAACGAGAGCTAACGTATGTTTCTGGGTGTTGCTTCTGCTGGGTAGCTCCAGGACCAAGGCGTCGAGGCGTCGAGCTATTGCGACAAAGTGCAAATAGAACAACAACAATAACAATTGAAAAGAATTTAAATTTGCATTTTGCGCAAAACATAAGAGAGCTTGACGGTAGGGCAAGTCAGGGTGGTAATGGAAAGGATAGTACAGGATGGGGGCCCGGGCCCGCATCATTAAAGCCAAGGAGTCCAGCTTGGACCACACTTGAGTGTAGCATTTTACATTTGTATCACTTCTTCGGTTTTTTTTTTTATCGCCATTTAAATGTAAATCGTAGACAAACGGTGCGGCATGGGGTAAACTTTGGGACGGGAGGGTGAGTTATGGTAAAGGACCAAAGAGAGGGTCGCTGGCAGTTTATGGGAGTGCGACGACTTCCGACCGCAATTGAATTTTTTAAAAGCGCTGAGCATTGATAACCAAAACAATAAAAGTGGGGACCAAACACACACACACTTACACTAAAAGATATACCCAGGACCAAACAGACACTCACACCAAAAACAGAGATATAAAAACACACGGAAAAAAGAGTAACAAATGTTTTAAAAGCGCTTAAATATGCAACAAGCCAGAGAATGGTAAAAAGTACAAAAATACAACAAATGCTTGCTATCAAAAATAATCTTCGACTTTTGAATACCCTCTACAACTAAGGGATATTAGTTTTTTAAATAATAACTCACTAATGACTTTGGGAAATTAAACTATCGCTTGTTTTAGAATGAAGACCTGTGGGCTTAGACTCTAGAGCATTAGATTGAAACTATTTTTCCAAAATGCTTAATAGAATTATTCTAGAACTCGAAGAGGAACTCGAAAATTATGCAAAGGCTTCTGAAAATACTTAACATTTCTTAATTACCGATTGAATGTTGTAATTAATTGAAATTCAGCAATCCTATCTTAACTATTCTCCTATTATTCAATGCGATTATTATTATTTTAAAATTGTTCTTTGCCAAGTTGACAAAACAGTTAATATACTCTTCTTATATTGGGCATAAAAAAGATATGTCGCAAAGGCACAAAGCGCAAATCGGCCTATAGCAAAATATATGCTAGGCTCTTGTGCAATATGTTTGTGTTTGGGTGTGTGTGTGTGTGTCAGAGTCTCCCCTGTCCTGCCCTCTCCTTTTCTCTTTAGTCCTTGTTCTTTCTCTTTCTCACTCTGTGCCCACCCATTTGTTTGTTATTGTGACAACAGAGAGGCATTCATTTTGTATGCGCCATTGTGAAGAGCCGTTAAATTTTATATGCATTTTGGCAACAACAACAAGAAAGAAAAAAAAGCAAAACAAAAAAAAATTTGTTAAAATTAACAATAAAACGTGACCGGGCAAATATTTTGGGCAAAAGTCAATTGAATATTTGATACTTACAAATATGTATGTGTGTGTATGTGGTATATAAACAGTTATGGGAAGACAAAATTTCGAAATTTACTTTTTTTTTAACTTGCTGGAAATTATTTAATGACTTTAATTTTGTATTTTTAAAAATTTAACAGAACTAAGAATGTTAATACCATTTTAATACATACATAGTGTTTAGAATCGTTTTTCGGCTTTAAAAACCACAATCAATTAACGTAATAACTTATATATAATTTAATTTTTCTGCTAATAAAGTATCGAAAATACACATTTAATCGCATTACAAATCTCAGCAAAAAATAAGCTGCCAAAAATAATTATTAATAATTATTATGCATAATGTGCATTAAAGTGCAGAAAAGCTCCGTACAATACAAATTGCATTGAGCCAGCAACGATTCGCATAAAGAATTAAACTCCAAATACCCTGTAATTAGTTTTAAATAATTTCTTATTAAGTGCCAGATTTTAATCGTTAAGAGGCTAATAAGTCAAAGCAAAATTTTATGCTCCATATTACACAACTTCAATTGGAGAGCGGAAATTAACCAACTTATTACAATTAAGTTTGAGAATTAGGTAAACAAAAGTCGAATATCAAACTTTATATGCCACATTTTTTTTTTGCACATTCAAAATTATCATATTTAGGTTTGGTTTTTCTTTCTTTTTTTTTTTTTTGTGTATGTAAAATTATTTTAAAACTAGAATTACCAAAGGATTTTCAGTGCTGTTGGCTTTGTTGAACTTGGCATTAAATGCGGCATAAATAATAAAATTTAACAACTCGCCAGCGACAGCAACAGAAGCGGCAGAAAGCATTGTGTAATTGTCAGCTGGTATTACATTTAAAATATGCTAATTTGCATTCATTTGATTTTTGGTTATTTTATTTAAATTTCATTTAAATTAGGTTTTTTGTTAGCACTGGTAAACAAAGGCAGTAATTAATGCCTGTTTTGACAGAATTATGGGGAATTAAATTATCTGGGCAGAGAGAAAAAAATTTTACGTAATTAATGATTGTGATTTAAGAATCGTAATAAAAGTTTAGGTTTTTGGATTAAAGCAGAGGTAATATCCATTTGTAAAAAGTGTGGTACAATTTTGGCCATCTAAAATTTCACAAAACTCTGTTCTTTAATTTCTCGTTATCTCTTACTCTATCTCTTTCATTTATCTACACTTTTTGTCTTTGTGTGTGGGTGTGTGTGTGTTTTTTTTTTGTGCCAGACATTTTGGTGTTGGTTTGCTTTGCATTTGAAAGCTGTCAGCGTATTTTATGCTCTTTAACAATGGATGGACAACACGTACGTGGCCTGTAAATGAAATAAAAAGACAGAACAGGACTTGAGAAGATGGGATAGAAGGGGAAGGGCTTTTTGGTAAGGGTCAACTCCTTTGAGTGGGGCAATGTTAATTGCTTATCTACGTGATTTCTTACCAAATTAATTTAGCCAAATTGCAAATGGTAAATGGCAAATGGCATAGACAACTACTACCAACTGAAATAAATCAGTTAAGTTGCTGTATTAACATTGAATACATTTGCCTAATTAAATATGTACATATGTACCTATATATATACATATATACAATTTATATATATTAATGCATAGAAAGGGCAAAGAAAGCTTTTCGTTTAATTGAAAACCGTTAAGCTTATGGCTTGTTGGCTTTCTTTTGAGTGTTTGAATTTGTTGTAATTGGATGTCCCCTGAAATGTTTTGCTTTTATGATTTTGTTTAACTAAAAGCGACACATGCGCGCGCAGAGAATGGCAAACCAACAAAACTAACATTAAAATCAACATACGCCCCTAGCAAGCGGAAGGTCGCCAACTCTCCGGTGTTTGTATAACGCAGCACACACACAACACACACACACACATACATTCATAGACTTATTGCGGGTCAGAACCGGCAATGTATGTAATTCGTTTGCAATAAATTTCGCATATGAACGAATAAAAATAGGTAGCTCACTCGTTTGCCATGAAAGTTGCATGATGTTGACAAAATGTCTAATAAAAACATTTACCCTTCTGCATACATGGGAATCTGTGTGTGTGTGTGTGTGAGTGTGTGTAGAAAAAAAGTGTACATACACCTAGGGCATTCTGAATGCTGCGACTGGGCGCAATACAAACATAACCATGACTGCCGAAAGGATAAATAAACAGAAACATGGAAGTAAAATTATTTTGTTAACATATATACGCTATCAAAATAACTAACCTCCCTATACAGGCGAGTTCGAAGTTTCAATGTTGCTATTTAGGAGAATTCATACATATATTCACAACCCTGTGAATACATCGACCCATTTCTTTCTGAAGAACAAAACGAATACATTGGAAAAAGAAATGAATACAGAGACTATAAGTAGTAATTAAAGACAATTAAATGTCTCTCAATAATACATTTTAGATTCTCTACTACAAATAATTAATCATATTAGCATTTTTGAGACGAATGGATGTATAAAATGAATAAGCTGAATATCAAAATAGAAAAATCCTCCTGATTTTTAACAATATTGTTGGAAAATCTGTTTTATGACATTTTAACATAGCAAATTCATTCAAGAGTCGAATTCAAATGCATTTTATCTTAATAAATCTCGTGTGGAACGTTTAAGCAATCTGCAGCGTCAAAAGAAAACAGTTTTTCACTTGTTCACTTGTTCTTCTGTAGGTAAGTAGATCAAGTGTGTGCTCCATTTCACTTTTTGCCGAGCACAATTGTGTGATGGCATAACTGGCCTGTTTCTTTCATTGTTTCAGTCTTACAAGCCTGCCCTTACCCATTGAGTCCTGGCCATAACAATGCAGTTTCTATAGCATACTTTAGAGCGCAATACTTGACACTGATAACACACGTCGGCAACGTCTACGACTATGACTGTGCCGCATTAAATGGACAATGGACAATGGGTTTTACTTCTACCCAGTCAAGGACTTAACATTCTGCAGCCAGTTACAGTTGCATTCTGTACCCTTTCATTTGAAGAACCTTTACTGTTGGCATGATTGCCTTTGTGGTGGGCTCTTCCTGTCACATTCTGCTCTGCTTGCTGAGATTCGTCCACCTTGTCCGATTCTCTGTCTGTCAGCTTTACGTTGCTGCTGCCTCATCCTTTCGAATTCTTTTGTGTTTCGGTTTTATTTATTTTACTTTCAGCATTTGCATTGGCATTGTGCGGCTGCTGCGCCGTGTCTGCAGCTGAAACCTAATTTTCTGCACTTAATTGTTTCATTATGGCGCCGCATAAAACAAAGGACTTGCCTCGATTCTGGGCCCACTCAGCCGCAGCTCGGGCCAAAGGAAATGTTGAAAGAAATCCAGCAAGGGAAAATAAAGAGAGCGAGAGAGAAAAGATTCAAATATAATGTAACATGTAATGTGGCTTTGACTTGATTGGCCTGGCTTTGTTGTTGTTGTTGTTGCTGCTGCTGTGGTTGCTGTTGCAGCTGCATGTAACCTACTTTGTGAGGCCATTGTTTGTTTTTAATTAGCCGCAATAAACGCATACAAATATCCACACACACACTCACACACACATACTCTCACACAGATTACCATGGCACGTGCAATAGGCCCACTTAAAATAAACAATTGTAAATGGCATTTCACTAAGCAATTGAATTGGAGCCAAGGCCTTGAAACAATTTGTTTACAAAATGTGCCCCTTATATGCAACTGACTGGCAAACACCCCACCTACCCCACAACCCAGCCCAGAAGTCACTTTTTTCCCTCCCCCAGCCCAGTCTCTTTGTGCTAATTAACTTGCACAACATGTGCGCCTAACTTTGAATCCATTTCCATTTAAATGCGTCTCCTTGTGTAGTAGTATGTGTGTGTGTGTGTCTGTGTGTATATGGCAAGTTGGCGGCTCAAAATCAAATTAGCCAGCCAGCCAAGCGAAATATAAATCTGCTGATTTACACAGATATAAAGTCCAAGCAGCCATAAAAACAAATTAAGCCAAAATGTTAAATAAATAACTTTTGCCGACCCGCTGACAGTCATAAGCCAGCGGTTGTCCGCCAAACTCTCAGTCCTTGCGCTCCTACACATACACATAGAGAAAAGTTATCTTATTAATTCCTTGCCACATACCCACACCACACCACACCACACCACCTCCCTCCCCATTCCATATAACATCCGCTGCCGCACGCCCCACTAAACTCTCTGTTAATACGCACAATCAAATGTGATAAATATAACGAAATATTGTGTGTAGCATAATTTCGGGCAACTAAGCCGACAGAAATAACACTTAGGTAAATATTAGGAGAACGAAAGAGAGAGAGAGAGACAGTAAGAGAAGGAGAGATTGAGAGAGGCAGAGAGTGAGATAGAGTGATGGAGCCATTGCTCACATTTTTTTGGCAAAATAGTCTTCCCCTTGGCACACAGAACTACACACACTAAAACACCCACACACACACACACACACTTGCCCATTTTGTTTTTCCATTTGCCTGCCTATTAAGCAATGTTTGCTATAGCAATTTCTTGGAACCGAGTGGAATGGGAATCATCTATGGATGTATGAGTAATCGCTTTCATGCTTGATGACCAAAATGATTAATGGGTCTTGGGAATTGAGCCAAGTCCAAGATTAAACGCAACAGTTTCAAGCATTGATCATTTGTTACTTGGCCATGGGAAAGCGGACACTTAAGCCTTTGCAAGTAGGCAAGGCCAAGTTAGGAAATTGATATGCCACACATACATATATGAAAATATATATAATTATTTTTTGTAGAAAAATTCAATAAGACCATCAACATCTTGCATTGTCTTTAAAACATGAAACTATCCTGGCTATAGTCCTTTGTGAATTATATCCACTTCCGAAGAGGCGACGCAAATAAATGTTTTATCTCATGCACGAATCAACAAGCCATAAACAAGCCAAACGAACAGCACTAAAAAGGATGTGCGCGTACGCTGCTGTTGTCCTTGTTGCATCTTCATTTTCTTTATTTTTTTTTTTTTTGTTGTTCCGGCTTTGGGGTTACATGTTTTTTGTTGTTTTTATTTTTTTTCGTTTGTTAAATTTTGTGGAGCTCTTGCTAAAGCAATGGTGTCTATGGTCTGGGGCCAGTTGCTTTTGTCATTGTTTCTGGCTTGGCATTTGCTTTTGCCAGTGCTATCTGGCCGCAAGGATTAATGGGGTCAATTTGACTATGACACGCACCCGCAACTGCAACTGCATCTGCAGTAGCAGTAGCTGTAGCAGTAGCAAGTGGGCCCATAAACTATGGCCACGGGATGCGGCTCATTTCATGCCAGTCGAGTGCATTTTGTAACGAGTCGACCAAAGATTCCATTTCAATTTGTGTAGTAAATGCAAAAACTCTTTTGTGTGTGTGTATGTATGTTGGATGTATAAGAAAAGCCATTT
This sequence comes from Drosophila insularis, assembly GCA_018903935.1. Lineage (NCBI taxonomy): Eukaryota > Metazoa > Arthropoda > Insecta > Diptera > Drosophilidae > Drosophila > Drosophila insularis. The sequence goes on from JAEIFP010002295.1 coordinate 8,902,184, forward strand.
CCTACCGAGTCTCACGCACATCCTTTTAACACGCAACAAGAAAAACAAATGAAGGTAGAGGAAGAAAAACTTGAAGAAGTTGAAAAACCTACAACGACAAATTCAACATGTCAGCCATTAGTAGCAGATGGAAAGAAAGCAAACAAATGCTTGAGAAAGCATGTGGAGAAAGCGAGAAAGAGTAAAGCCGTCACGAAGATGAAACTATTATCCACGGAAATTAGCGAGTTCCAATGACAAAAACACATGAAATGCAAAAACTTTTCACCCTCCAAACTCAAGCTCAATTTCTAAATTGTTGTTGACATTGTTTGGTCTATAGTTACACACATACATACATATATGTACATGTTGTATGTGTGTGAATGTATTTAAGTAGGTGTGCATGTACGCGTGTGTGTGTAAGTTCTCCCCATTGTTGGTTTTGGCCCACTTGAGACAGAGTTTATATATGTATCCAAGGCTTCATTATGCTTGGTATTAGGTGATGAACTTTAATCATTGTTAAAACTCAATATTAAACGGATAATTAATGTTATTTACTGCTTGCAGTGCGCGAACCACACGACCATCTGGACTATTAAACGATTCCAAAACTTTATGATCTTCAGCATCCAGTTGAAAATCAAATATGTTAAAGTTCTCCTCAATGCGCTGGGGGGTCGAGGATTTTGGCAATGGCACAGTTCCGATTTCAACTAAATAACGCAAAACTATTTGTGCCCGTGTCTTGCCATATTTATTGCCAATAGTCTGCACTCTATCGTCGAATAGAAAATCGGGTTTCTTTTTGCTTGGTTCTGGTCGGCCCAAAGGGCAAAAAGCGGTAACCACAATATCATTCTGCCGGCAAAATGTAATTAATTTTTTTTGATTTAACGCAGGATGGCATTCGATCTGAAATGGAACATGTAAAGTGTTAGTTAGTTTCAAATGATAACCTAATCTAACATACCTGATTATGTATGGGCTTAATCTTACAATTGGCCAATAAACGTGTAAGTTGTTCTGAATTGAAATTAGATACACCAATATTCTTAGTCAGACCCAATTCGACTAGTTTCTCCATTTCCCGCCAAGTGTCCAGATAGTCCACTTCGCTGCAGTCATTGAAGGGTCATTTAAAATATTCAAATCTCGATTAAAAAAACTTACGTTAATTCCACTTCTCCTTTATCATTTAAGGGTATCGTTTCGTTATCGCCCCGGTATACATAGGAATAAGGGAAATGTATCAAATACAGATCAATGTAGTCCAGACCAAAGTTCTCCAGACTTTTGCGGCAAGCATGTTCCACTCTTTCGGGTTCATGGAAGTGACACCACAGCTAAACGAAATTTATTTAGACACTCTTAATATGCCGAATGAAAACTACTTACTTTTGTTGTAATGAAAATATCTTCTCGTTTGATAACTCCTTCGGCAATTTTTTTATTCACAGCTAATCCAACTTCAGCTTCGTTTCCATAGAAGTAAGCACAATCCAAGTGCCGATAGCCCGCATCAATAGCATGTAAGGTAGCTCGCTCACAATCGCCACCTAAAGACTGTGATGAATTGAAATTTCATAATATTAGAAAATACTTTTAAAAACACTACAAATTACTAACGTTAATGAATGAACTGCTCACGTTAATAGGTGACTTGACTTTATACAATCAAGTGAAAACGGTCTGCCGTTGATCTTATCTTATCATGGAATAGAATGCGAACAGTGGCTTATCAATTAATTAGCTTTGAAGGGGGGTATCTCCTAAAATATGTCAAGATAGTTCTCTATGTTTTTCTCCTTTAAACCCCGCCACTTAAAACTACGTTAACGGGTCCACATTAAGCTAGTGACGTTTGCAAACATTCTGATTAAAATATATTATTATTTACCTTGAAGGTTCCCAGTCCTATAGATTGTATTTGGGTGCCATTATTGTGCTTGACAAAAGGTATTTTAGAGGTCATTGTAATCAGAATAGTTTCACTGGCTCTGCTCTTATTGCAAATATTTCACACACTGTCTGCTAGTCGACATGAATTTTGCTTTATATAGGCACAGCTTATCAATCTTATGCGTTAAAGTTAAAACAATGGCAAAGTCACACAAAAACACATACAAAAAAAAAGAAAAGTGAAATCCATTAAAGATTGTGTTTTTTGTATCTATATTTATGTATCTGCAAGGCAACAACATAAAATCTCCTCTCACCACCATTTTTTGTTTGGCTTTCGGGTCATAAAAAGGCAAAAGCAAAGTAAGGCAAATAGAAAAAAAAAAAAATGCGACAAGGCACATAAAATATGCGTTAAATATACGCAAAAATAGTTGGGTCATCTAATAGCAGAACATCCTTGTCTATGTCCAAGTCCAAAAGATAATTGCGCCAAGACTACTTTGTACACTTGCTCTCTCTCTTTTCCTCTCTCTCGCCTTCTGTCCCCTTTTCAACATTTTCCGTATTTTTTTGTGAATCACCCGACTGGGCCGGCATTGCTGCGTCCCATCAGAAAGATACACTCAAAAATTTTACGATCCCAAAATGGCATTAAATATCCAAATGTACTTGACGCGACTTTCTTGGCTACGTGAAGTGAAGTAGCAAGCTCTTGGCATGAGTTTTGGATTTGGTCTGGTCTGGTTTAGTTTTGCCTAGTTGCAAGTGTACTATACATAGAAAAGTTGGCAAAGGAGGGTTAACTTTTATTGCTGGCCATCAAAAAATGTTAAAAGCACGATTTCCATGGCTATTGTCTGGCATCTGTAATTGCTTTGCCGTTTGCTTTGGCCAGGCTGCTTGCAAATCTGAAATTCTTATTGCTCTCCAACATAAAATAGAAATTTACATAGTTAGTATACTCAATATAAAGCGACAAAGTAGTAAAAAAAAAAATTTATAAATTAAATAATTATGCCACCAAAGTAAACATAATATACCATGCAATTGAAATGAGGCCATTGACTTTAAGTAAGATGTACAATTCATTATGTCTCTGCTAAAGCACGAGGAGCTGAACTCTTAACTTATACCACAAATCAAAAACAAAGCAAAATGTACAATAACTTATAAATACTTTACTAAAAAAAGGAATTTAAAGAATAAACAAACATTAAATATGTCCAAAAATACATAATTTTTTTTCTTTTAGTATAGTACAAGTATTTTACAATAAACAAATACAAACTACACCGCATCGATTGTGATCAAGAATATCTAGTTTTATACTCAGTTTTAATATTCTTATGGCAAAATATCGACATGACAATGTAATGTAATTGCTCTAAAACGTTAACAGCAATTTGAACATGGTTCTAACATTTTGTGTAGACTTTTTAACAGAGCCGGCAACAATAACAGCGCTCTGTTAAAAATATAAACAAATTTACAAATAATGCTTAGAATCTGAATGTGTTTGAATATTTGTATATTATTTCTAAAAATATCCAAAATGAAATATATTTTTGGTTATTGGATTTAGAATTTTACCATTTCGTTTGTCTCCCTCGGGAGCCTTGTAAACTGTTCACATAACTGACCTAGAAACGTGTGTGTTAAACAAGTCTAAGAGAATTTTGGCAGGGCGACAAAGCTACAGAAGAGTGAATGGTACTTGTAAACCGACATCCACTCTTACGATGCTTTGAAGCTGCGACTCGTGTTAAGTGTTAAACTTCGTCCTTGATTTCGGCAGCAAATTTCTGGCCATGCGACAATATGTTACGCTTACTGTAGCCATAGCCGCATGACTGACTGGCTTCAGCTGCGATTTTGGACTCCCCAAACGAAGACAGGAGAAGCGGTAGCAGCAGCATCCATATATGTACCAGAGGCGAGGCATCAGCCAGACACTACTTGAACGGTGTTGCTGGTGTGTCTCAGCCTTCGTCTTCTTCATGACATCAGCGAAGTACTTCGCCTTTTGCTGCCATCGTCGGCTTCGCTGCCAGAGGCAGCTCTGCTGTGTGTTTGGCTGGCCCCAGCATCACCAACATCAGTCTTGAAAAGCCTTCTGTTCGTGCAGAGGTTGTTAACGCGCGACCGTGCCACTCGCGGCGTATACGCAATATACCAAACCAAAACCGAAAAAGAAAACAAGCCAAAAAGACGAAACTTGACGACAAAATACATGTTAACGAACGAACCCAAAAAGTGAGTGCCCCAGTATATATGTGTGTTTGTGTTTGTGTGTGTGTGTGTCGAGTGTTTGCCTTTGACTACCACCAATGAACCATGCCAGAGGCATTGAACTGTGGCTTACCATGACTGGACGCCGGGTAATGCTGCTGTTGTAGATGTTATTGTTACTGGAATGGGTTAAGGCAAGAGACGGTCAGGCTATTAAAGATTGATGCCCATTGAAAACTCTTAGCAAGTGCAGAAGGTGGACCTCAAGTCGCCCTTTCTTGGCATTATTCTCGCTTTGCATGTTTTTGACAGTTTTTTGGAGTTTGTGAGTTTCCTTTGCATTTCACACGCACTCATTTATGGCCAGAGGTCAAAGTTGAGCAGCCGTTGTATTCACTTGTCTCCTCGAGTGTTGGCGAATTAATTAACATGACAATGACGAAGGTGAATTGCCAGTTTCAAATCAACTCCTCTCAGTCTCAAAAGTGCTGTGCGATTTTTGGGTTTTTTTTATTTATTTATTTCTTCCTTGTTTTTTTTTTTTTTTGTGGTTTTACAAGCTTTTAATTAGCCCTTTAGCATGCCTTCTGTGGAATGAGAGACAGAGAATTGACAAATTGCTGTTTGGCAAACACAAAAATGCCCTGTAATTAATTGTTTATTGTTGGCGATTTTCAGGGCTTGACTAACAGGCTATTTAGTCGTAGGCTTAGGCCTAGACAATGGGTCTGGGTCCCCTTGTGCTGGTTTGAGTGTGCGTGATTGAAGTCTCTTGATTGGGAGTAGGGCCAATCATTTTCAATTGATGCTAAGTGAAACACTTGACCATAAGTGGAGTAAGTTCTTACCACAATAATCACCATTGGAATGCGGTAATGCCCATACTTAACTCTGTTTTGAATGAGGACAACTTTCTACAAATGCTCAGCACTATTCCCCTAAGCAAAATAACAAGTCAATCTCAAATACGCTTATTAAAAAGATTATTAATTAATTATTTTACTGAAAGTCTATTGAATGGTTTATAGACTCACAGAGTTCAAAGAATCTGATCCTTAAGCAACGTTTCATTATTTCTCTAACTATAATTAGATTTACCAATATCATTATAATAATTGCTAATAAACAAAGCGAAGATGATTTCTGCAGAGAATTTGCAAAAAAGCAATACCCAAAATTTTGTATAAATATCCATTTCATTGTTAGGTTATCCTTGTGCATATCTTACTCACAGAAAATGTTCTTTAAAATTATGTAAATTTCCTGCTTTTATAAGTGAAGCAAATGTTGCTTTAAGCTTTCCCCTTAACAAGTATAAGTCCCTCGTCATGTTCGAGTTCGAGGAGTCATAGCAACAATATTCCAATTTTTTTTTTGCTTTCATATTTGTCTAGCATTATGGGGAGGTTCAAGTGTAGCCACTTAAACCCTTTTGACAATGTCAAGAAGGGCAACTCATGACTGAGATGATGACAATAATGATGATGATGATGATTATGAAGATGATGTCGATAATGATGCTAAGAGCGATGATGACAAAGTTGGTAATGTTGGCAATGATGGTGTAGCTTAATTGAAAGCATTCGTCGAGTATTTTCTTTCCTCTTTTTTGTTTTCTTTGTTTTCTTTCTTCTTTTTTTTGGGCCATGTATAAGTATGATATATGGGAAAACTCCTTCAAATATTAATTAATGGTTAATAAAGCATTCAATTTCTTGACTTCCTGTTGAATTGTTAGCCTTTGTTTTTGAACGAGTAGAGATTTACTTAACAAAATATAACTGAAAACTCATTAACTCATAAATTTTTCAAATAAACAGCCAAAGGTTTTTGCTTGTTAGAAATTGAAAATGTAAAGCATTCACAAGTGCCACATACCCCACCCACCCACACACACACACACACACACACACCCACAAAACATGTACATAAGCGTTTAGGAGGGAGGCATGTGAATATTTTTCGCAATAATAATTTATAAATGAATGAATAAAGGGCGCAGAGACGAGAGGCCCAAGCCAACGGCAAATAAAAATAAATAAATAAAACTGGCAATGCGGCAGAAAATGGGCCCAAAAGAACCAAGAGAGCAACGGAGAACAACGGATATGTTGTAGCTGCGACGCGTTTATTTTATTGCGTATACGCCGAGCACAAAAGTAGGCAACAATTTTTCTCTTCATATTCCTGTGTATGCATGGATGTTTGTATGCATGTATGTATGTGTGTTTATTTGTTCATCTGTGTGTTTGTATTTCATATGTGTTATATGGCCGCCACAGCAGCGGCTCAACTTATTTTCCACAAAATTAAACCATCAAAAATTTGCCAACAACAATGTTGGGGTAATTTATTTGACTCATGGCATTTTACTGGGTTGTTTAGAAAACGCCAACCAGCCAGTCACCCAGCCAGCCTTCCAACCAGTCAACCAGTTTGGCCTGCCAGCATAGAAGCCACATAGGCAACAACATCGTCCTGCAGTAAACAAAACCAAGCAGAAAAAATAAACACACATTCACTCACTCTCACACACACACACACACACATAAAGCAAACACTCATACTTAGACGCTTGCATATGAGGCACATAGAAAAACATTTGGCGCTATGTAGCTGCGGCTTTTGGTTATGCTGGTGACGATAGCAAACTGGCAAAAGCGGAACTCGGACCTAACGCAAGTCAGCAGCAACTCGTTCTCTTGACGCACACACACACACACACACGCTAACACCAACACATACCATACATCAACACTATGAAGAATTTTGTTCTCTGTTATTTTTTGTTGTTTTTTGGCCTACGGCTCGACTCTTTTTTGTTGGGTGAAATTAAATAAACTGAGCAGTCGGCTAAAACTACGCTACAGTACCACATCCTGGTCGCCACTTTCCCATTTCCAGCCGTTTGCTCACTCTCTGTGATGATGAATTGATGATGATAATGCCGCCAGGGATTTAGCCGAAAAGAAAAAAAAGAGCAAAAAAAAACATAATATAATGCAGAAAGTCGAGCCGCGTTTTTATGGCTCGACGAACTTGGCTTTGAAAAGAGTTAAGCATTTATTTATTTACATACATTTTGTTGCTGCCCGTTGGCTTCAGTTTATTAAGTCTCAAGTGGCCGACTCCCATCCAATGTTGTTTCCCATGTTAAGCACAGCCAATTTCATGCAAAGTTGAACTCTGCACAGAGCTCCATGTCGTTGTCTTCCTACTCTACTTGATGGATGACTTTTGACGCCTGCCAGCACCCAGTGAGTCATTCAGCCAGTCAGTGTGTTTTGGCGGCCAATTTGATTTGCGCCTTTGCCTCAGCAGTCATATGAACCAGTCAGTGGGGAGAGGTCTGCAAGTCTGCTGTCGATTTGTCAGTGGCAATGGCCCAGACAGTATATTACAGATTGAGTTCTGAATGGTTGAAATTTTTGAGCATTAGTTAGCAGAAGATGCAAAAGAGGAGCGGTTTAACATTTTCAAGAAAGTTTGGCACTTGAAAACGAATAACATGAAGCCAATTTCAACTCTTTAAAGTGAATACATTTCTAGCTGAATGATAAACAAATAATAAATCATTTTTTAAAACTTTCTCCATCCAAAATGTGCTTCTGGATTCATTTATGTAATATCTTAAACCTAATTGCATACTGTTAATTAAGTTAAGGGACACAAGATGATTGAGTATCATGTCGATTGCTTGATCGGAGCTTAAACTACGGATATCTATCTTAAAGACTTTGCTGGAAAAATCTTTTGTCTGCTTCCATTGAAATAATACCTTGAACAAAAGTGTGCTTGATGTTGTAGTCTTATGTTTGATCAACTTTTCCGTTTTCATTTTGTTTACTCTCTCTGTCATAATGCCAAGGACAACTCGCATCCGAAACACAAATATACACACAGACATGTACTAAACTTCTACCTTGGCAGTGCAACAGTCAGCTATAGTGTCTCTCCCCTTTTGTTAGCCAAGAGCTGTCTCGACTTTAAGCCAATGCTAAAACTGGTCTTTGCCAATGTCTAAAAGTCGACGAGACAGACATAAATTCTCAGAAATAACAGCGGCAGCAACAGCACACCAGAACCAGACAACGATAAATCTTTAACGTGGATTTTGCATGTAAGCTAGCAGAAATCTAGGCTATGTGATGATACATGAACCAAAGCTAGAAAATTTAATAAGCCAACTCTTTATACGCAGCAGAAAGTGCATTGTTAATTTTTGAATAGACAGACAGTAGCGGCAACAAAACCAACAACAACAACAACAGTATCTTTGGCAACTAAATGGTAATAAAATGTTAAAAGATATAAAAGGAAACCCAAGAGTCAGCCATGAGAAACTAGATCCAGTGCCATAAACATTATCAGCATAGAAAAACCAAAGAAGGCAAAAAAAAAAAAAAACAACAACAAGGAGAAGGAGAGGCGAACAAAAAAATATATAAACGCAGCAGGGCGCAGAGTGCGGCATATTTAGCGGCAGGCACACTTCCTGCCATCCTCGTGCCCATCAACTGCTTAGAACCTTCTCAGGCCGTCCCTTCCCTTAGAGTCGAGAGCATTTCCGTTTCTTATCGCGGCAATGTAAACGCGTTTCCGTTTAATGCCCGACATCCACATCAGCCAGCAGCCAGCAGCCAGCAACGACATTAAACTAGAAGCTCTCTGGCTCAGGGATCCGGCATCTGGATTACAAGTAAATTGGAAAGGATTTAACATGAACACCACGCCAACGCCAACGCCGACAAGGACGCGGACGAGGACGAGAACGAGTATAACTCCGTTGCAGCCTGTTCAATGCCTGTTGTTTGGCGCCCTGTTTCTGGCCGCATTTAATGGTAAGTACGTTGAATTTAGCCCCTGATATTTATGCACATGATTAACAGTAAACTGTTGCCATCCCCACAAATCTCCAACATCCTCCCCAATTTCAGCTTCTTCTCCCTCCCATCACTTAGGACCCTCTTTCACCATCGTGGCCATAAATGTCATAAACGTTCGCCTATCGCATCAGCCGCGATTTATTTTCGCTTGCAATTTATTTACACAACTATTTACGAGTGTGCCGCATCGGCATTGGCATTGGCAATAGCAACAATTCAATACTATAAATGCTACAATTTGCACCGACAACAACAATAAATTTATCTGAATTGAACAAACATTTTGCTTGCAGCTTTGTCAGCCCGGCAAATACAATGAAACAAAATCAAAAAAAAAAGAAAAGAAAATGAAAATGAAAGGCTTATCGTTGCCACAAAAGGCAGTAATAACAATAAGAAAAACTCCATATATAGTAGGTAGTAGTTGATGAAAATGAAAAACTCTTTCTTTTTCTTTTATCCCTCTATCTATCTCTTTCGTACGCCTTTGTTCAGCAATGACAATGGATTTCAGTTTTTGTACAAATTCAGGAGGTCAAGTACAAAAACAAAAATAATAATTTCAAAAGTTTTTATTTGTGTCATACAACAAAATGATTATATTCAGATGGACATATAAATTACAGTATTTCGAGATAGCATTAAAATTTGTAAATATGTTGGAGGTAGGATTTCGAACATACATATGTACATATATGAAGGGTATAAAAATAATCCAAAGATACGTTCAATTTGTCGACCTTTTTAATATCCATCCAATTTACTCAATGTATTAAAAGCTAACGTAGTCATTTTGAATTTCGAATTCATTTTAATAGAGGGTGACTGAACCCTCTTCTAATTCATCTTATTTACAAAGGAACAATAGACTGCTTTTAACATCTTTGTAGTCATTTAGATTGTTTTAAATTTACTAAATTTCTCAGTTGCAATTGACAAAACTGAACAATTCTATTGTTTTCAATAGCTTGAAAAAGGTATCAATTGCTTGAACCAATTTCAGTTTATGGTAAAGTCCCGGATGAAGCCCCGGAAATGGAATTGTAAAATGATTGATATTTGCGCTTATGAATTGTTTATAAGACACTGGCATATTTGCAGCATTTGCATCTACACTTACATATAGAAATGTGTATGTGTATATAGTCTTGAGTACATATTCTGACAATATTCCATTGCCGATATGTGCATTATTTTGATTTTGCTCGTCTCTGACATGGCAAAAGTCCCATAAAAATATGTCAAATGCAAATTATGTGCATAAATATAAATAAATATATGAATCAACAAATAAATATGTCAAATAAAACGATATGCATGCCTTCCGCAGGCACCGCCTCCTCTTTCTCCATTATCTTTCCCTCTTATTCTCTCTCACTGTTGCCTGCATCTTTGTGTAAAAGTCAATTTGCAGTCATCGACCAAAAGTCGCGAGTGTCATAAACATCGCGAAATGTGCGTGAGACCGCAAAAGCTGCCAAACGGCAGATGAAAATAAATAAAAATTGTGAAAGTTATTTCACAGATGGGGGCAAGGGGCGTCACGGAGTCGGACTGGCAACCGTGGCGGCGGAATAATAATTGCATATTTATGTGGAGTCAATCGCTCAAGCGAAATGCAAGAGAAGCCAACTCACATTCTTATATCCCTGAAGCCTTTAAATGAGCAAGTGCTATATATATGCATGGCTGCTGCTGCTCCTGCTGCAGCTTGCAATTTTTTGTGGCATTAAATGAAGCAGGGCGTAAATTAATATAATTGAAACATGAAATATATCAAAGGCTTTTTAAGCTTTAAAATTAGGTTTTCAAATAGATTAAGTGACCAACAACGGTATTATCATTTTCAAACATTAACAATAATATGGCAAACTCCCTTATTAATTTTATTGTTAGATATTTTATTTTAATTAAAAGTCAAATTTAAATATAATCGCATTTGCACTCTTCAAATGAATTTTCAGTGTGCATTTTCATAAATGATATAATTTATCTCTTTAAAGTTTAAACTAAAGACCCGCACATTAAACTATTAAAAAAAATAATAAAGAGGTCCGTTGATTTCATAATGAGCCATCTAAGTATTTTGTTCAAATTTTGCTTGCTTTTTGCATCTATTTATATGGGTGATGAAGACGGCAATGAAATAAGCTAAAAATCACTCAAGAGAATGAATGCCAACGTTTTATCTTATCATTTGTCTTTTGTATTCTGCTGCGGTAACGGAAAAGGAAACGCGTTGATAATGATTATAATAACAATAATAATGATAATGATAATGAAGCCAACACTTGGCTTTTGTTTTGGGTGCCAGAAAATAACATGACACTTTAATAGGACAGCATGCGGAACTGAACAAAACCCAAAAATCTGTGAAAAACGGAGCCAGCGGCAGCTGTTTCTAATGAAACAGTCAAGGACAATAGCCAGGCGGCCGGCGGAAATACAAAATCCCCCTCTCTCATCCCATCTATCTAGCCATGGCATCCATCCGGCCGACCATGCTGATGATAAAAGCGGCAAGCGAAATGTTGTTGTCCAACGGTATGAACATTTATAAGAGCATCAGTTACAATGGCAATGCGCCCAGGGAGTACGGACTCCGGGAATGGTTAGGATGGCTTGTATGCGGCATTGTAATAAATTAAAAATGAGACAGTGTATGAAAATAAACAAAAGCAAATGGCCACGGAAATATAAGAACAAAAAAACTTTGATAAATATTAATAAAATAAAAATAAATGAAAGAAAAGCACAAACTTAAGAAGTTAAAAAGCAAAAAAAAAATATTTATGAGCGTGTATTTGCCATTTTGTGACCTAGGTCATGATACTATAACCACACAATCACTTGACCATTTAGCCACTTAATTTTCAAGTTAGGCATTTGTTCTAAAATTTAAGTTGTTGCTGTTGTTGTTCGCTTTAATTTGGGTTGCCAAATTCAACGCGTTCCACAAATTCTGCGAAATTCGCGTATTTGGGAAATGTGTTTTATGTGTCGCAGTGTCCTTCCCATATTCCGACATTCAACCACTATGTCCGCCATGGCTAACAAGGACAACAATGCGCCACATACACACAAACACACACACACACACAGACACATGGAGACAACAACATCTGAGTGGCAATTGTTACAGCCATGTAGGATGTAGTTGCTCTTCTCCTGATGGAATTCACAAAAACAAGCCACAAAAGCAAGATAAAGAATCGACTACAAAATACTCAGCAAATAAAAAGTTTCAATTCGATTTCAGCAATTTCCAAGCTCAGTTGTCCTTGGAGTTACTTTACTCTAAGCTTTGCTTAAGCAAAATCAAAAAAATGCAAATTTGTATTAAATATACGAAATGGGAAAAGGTTAAACTATATTAATCTTTGCTTTGACTGTTTTTCAAAAGGGAACAAACAACAAGAATGTAGACTTCAAGAACAAAAAATTTTAATAGTCTAGTTAGATTAACTTAATTCTGACATCAAAATAATCCACAAACTGACATGACAATTTTAATATCAATAAATTGAAATTAGAGTTAATATTTACATTCAATAATATTCAATAATCAAATGTATACTGATAGACAGATGGTGGTGGCAGATGTGATAATTTTCATTCATCAATTTTCTAAATTCATAAATTTCCATCTAAATATTCAATGAAACCTGAACTAAACAAACAAAATTCAATTACTGCCTCGTATATTTTATGAATATTAACTTGACAACTTTTGATTTTAGTATAGAAATTTCTCTTTAAAGTTTTGATGTATATGTCTGTGTGTATATCAAAATTGATAAACTGTATATATACTCACTCTTTCTGCTTATTTGCTCGCCCTGCACGTCCATTTTGGGTTTTTTTTTTGTAAATTCTTGGACGCGTTCCGGTTTTGCGTCTCTTGTTGGCTTTATTTTTAGCTTTAGGCATTTGTTTAAATTAAAGATTATGCACAAGTGATTTTTTTTTGTGTTGTGGTTTTTCTTTTTTTTTTTTTTTTTTAAGAGCAAGTAACGAAATGAGTCCTTGGGATTTTATTAAAATGGCATTTTATAATTTAAATATGTGCACAAAGCTTATCCGAAGGCCCATCCTCATGGCGTTGAATGAATTTTGCCTGGGTGACGTCAATGTCACAGCAAAAGGCTATAACCAATTTGACTTTGTTTAGGTTTGGACTCCAGACTCTTTCTATTACGAGAGTCAGTCAATGACTAAGGACAGAAAACTAAAATGTTAAACAAGTGGTCTAAGTAATATATGAAAATTCGAATAAAAGTTCAAATGAATGTCGCCCGGAGTTATAATTAAAATATATGGATTAGTTTATTAATACATTATGTTTTTAACTCACAAATAGACAAAGAAAAAGTCTTTGAATTTAAAATGAATGAATATGTTTAGAGTCTTTTGTAATCCTTTGTTCTTCTTTTTCAATTTTATATCAAACTTATCGATCAACCCAGGCATACTATTTCTATTACATTTTTTTTTAATTCAAGCTTTTGGGTCGTTTATGTAAAGAGGCAAATTTAGCTAAACATGGAAAAAGTTGCTAACATAGCCGTCCCTAAACACACACACTCACACGAAGTAAGTCACCCATACACAGAAAGAAACACATAATAACACAAGTACAATTATAGTAATCATAATAATAAAAGGCCATTTAGCACTTTTGACTCTTGTTGTACTACTTATAATTCATATTCATATTGTTAATTCTTTGACTTGCCACTCCATCGTAGCCATAGCCGGCTGTTGGCCCGCGGGTGGCAGCCATAAAAGCTTCATAAACATTTTACAGCTTGCAGTTGTTGCAGGAAACTGCACCAACAACGGAAACAGTCCCAGCCTCTACACTGCCCCTCCGTCTCCGCTCTGCTCTGCTCTCCCAACATAGTGGCCAGCAACAGCAGCAGCGGCAGTGGCAGCAGAAGGGACACTATAATTGCTGGCAACCATTTCGCATTTTAGCTAGTCTGGTCCCAGGAATGTGAAAGGGTTTTAAGATGAGAGCAAGGAAAATGGCCTTAAAAAATTTAATGTGGTGACATTCATTTTGCTAGATGATGGGTTTATTTCTTTATATGATCAAAGAGGCTATAAACGTTAAGCTGTTGAATATTATACTTATAAGATGACAATGCCTCTTTGATCCCTAGGAAGAAAGTATTTCTAAGAAATGTGATTGAATTTATTGAATACATCTGGTATTTTATATCCGAAATGTGTAAACATTTAAATTTAATTCTCATCATTTGGTAAATTCTTAATGAACGAAATGATTGTCATTAAAATAATGCCTTAAAGAAATGCTTTAAATCTTCATGGCTTTCTCATAGGAATAATATCATGTTGCCATGGAATCGAAGTTTAATGGGAGAAGGTGGGGGTAACCCACCCATTGAACTCAATTCAGTTCGTGCTTGTTAGCACCGTCATCGTCTCCGGCTCCAACTCAGGATCAGCCTCAGGTGTAAATTACAAATCTGAGGCAGCGCATAATGAATGAATCAGGCCCAGTTGACTGGGGCAAAAGAGGCAGCTAAATGAAATGAAATCGGAGTGAAAACGCTTTCATTAAACATGCCATGTTGGGTTCGGTGGGGAAAAAGTTTTTCCACGTCGAAAGCGTTGGAAAACGGCGACAAACTGCGGCCAAGTTGATTAGAAAGCGGTGTCGCCTGGGACTGGCAGGCAGCCTAATGAAAAACTTGGAAATTTACGGTCAACGAGTTGTCAAAGCGGCACACAAAAGGACAAAAGAAGAGCTGGGACTATGTTTGGGGTAAGGGGCCATAGTTTCCGACGCCAAGTCAAACAATTAAGGTCCAACCATGTTCCAATGGGGGGCAGTTTAAATAAATAATTGCCATCGAAATTAAGCAATGAGCAGTGGGGCATTGGGGCATTTCGACAATGAAGCAAGACGACGATGAAGACGATGATGACGCGGAGGCGGTGGTAGATGGCGGATAGCGGGTGAAGGATGGTGGGGGCGTTGTAATCTCACTGGTCCAGAACATCGACGACAACGTAATGCGCGCACACGGATGTGACACAGGACCTCTACGGCGACTATGGGGCATGGCAAAGTAATGACAGGAAGCACTGATAAAAGAGACAAAGAAAACGCATGCATTAACACAGATAAGAGGCGCCAACGAGGAAAGAGAAAAGCGTTGAAGGAGGCGAAAATGGAGAAGGAGAAAACGGCTGACAGTGTAAGGCGCGAACAACGAGCAGAAAGTTCATTAGCGTAGATCAGGAATGCTTCCCTCACCAGAGAGTGCGGAATTTGATAGGCCAAATGGTCCGGCTTTAGCAAAGGAAACCTGCAAATTCCACATGGTTTATTTGCTGTTTGGTCTGGATGATTGCCAAAAAATAATTCCTTCTAAATGCACATTTGCATGCAACTGTGTTAAATAAAATGAATATAAAATAAATATTAAATTCAAATCAAATCGACGCTGTAAATTTGATACTAACCACAAAGCCATTAGTTGCCAATTCATAAAGCCAAAAAAAAAATATATAAAACTTATCAATTTAAATGGTAAAACAAGTTTCGTTTTTATTCAAATTAGAGAAGAATTTGTATTAATATCAGCACTATAACAAATTCTTAAAATTAATTTAAAATCAAAACTGGGTAATTTGATTTAATTTCTAAAACATTAACTTTTAGAATATCTTTGATATCTTTTATTTCGATCTAACATTCCAAGGAGTCAGTTTATGTTTAATTAGTTTATAATGGACTGTCAACAAATTCGGTTTTGTTATTGATTTTCTTTTGTGGCTAGTCATCTAAATTGTCTGTATGATATACAAAATGTTTTCAATTGTCAGCACTATTTCCTTTCATAGGCCGTTGTTGCCCATCTGTCACGTGCTCATCCCTATTTAAGTTGTGTGTGGCTATTTTTGGCGAACCAATCTTGATGCCATCATCAATTGTCAAATAACCAACTGTGTGAGATTTGCGCACCAGCTGTGTGGCCAAAGCGTTGAAGCATTTATGGCATGGCAAATCAACGCACACAATCCCGCCCTCATACACAGATGGATAGATAGATAGATACATACACATACATACATATGTATGCACATGAGACTGGATAAGTTCTCACCATTCCTTTGAAACAACTCACTTTGTGGGTTATTTGTTTTGGTCATACGTTCATTTTCCCTTTGCCAAGGCAATCGAATGCAAAAGTACCCAAAAAAGAAAAGAAAAAGTCTCGTAATGGGAAGGCAACAACAACAACAACAACCAGAAAAAAGGGTTCAGCAAACGTATCCTTGAGCACATTTAGAGGAATAGGAAAAATCAAACGATTCTACAAGCAGAGCACAGGAAAATAAACAAATGCAAAAAAAAAAAGGGGAACCGCAAATGTACAACCATGACCAACAACCAGGCCATGGGACTGGCCAAAACGAAGAAATCCACAAAAGAAAGGTTGCTTCTGCTTCTGCTGCTGCTGTTGCCAAAAACCAAGCGTCAGCCAACGAACTGAGCAATCGTAAATCTTCTTATGTGCAGCAGCATTTTAACGATAATTTGCTTTATTGGAGCAGTTAGAGATTTTGCCAGCAGAACGGGGCTGGACAACTACGTCGACGTTGGCGACGATGACGGCAACGACCACAAGTCAACTGACAACTGGAGCGAGCCGAACCCAAAAAAGCCAACTCCAGATACCATGTGTGCGATGCTGTGAGTTTGCTTCCTTGGTTTTTGTTTGGGTTGTTGACTAGTTTTGGCGATGCCTTTTGAATGTTTCAACGTTTCCGTTTAAATGGTTTTTATGGCAAATTTATGTAGAGGAAAAACACTTTTAAGGTTGACAAAAAGGACGCACGCAGAAATCCATAAAAATTGCTAACAACACACATACACACACAGACACACGCAAAAGTCAACTAGCCTCAAAACCCCATGTTTGAGGCCCGCCCCATACTCCGTATCGTCTGAGGTGTGAACAAAGATTTGCCACTTTTGCTGGTCATTTGGCACTGCTTGCTGGCTCAATATGTACCATGAATAATGGCAGAGCAAATTGCTTACCGGCCAGAGTTGAGGAGCTAACCAAGCGGCTTCCTTCTGGACTGCACTAACTAAATTGCCACAGTTTGGCTGCTGCAGTTGGCCATTTGTCCTTTACAATTTCTGTCGACTATCGACCATTGACTGTTGACTGTTGCTTGTGTTGGTTGTAAAAAATGTTTTACCAGCTTGATTCCAGGTAATTACTATGTCATTTAACAATGGACTCGCAAAAAATTGGCATTTCAACTTGAATATGGTTTGTCAAATTGAGATAATTACGAGAGTAGAGTTTTCTTTTTATTTTTGTTGCCTATAAGTATATCTTGAGTACGGTATAAATTTAAATAACTCAATTTGCCTTTCTCTCTCTCTCTCCCTCTCCATGAATGCCACATTTAATTAAAATATTTCATTATTTATTTCCGACGGCAAAAAGGTCATAAACAATGTGGAAAAATAACAATAATAAAAGCAGTAAGAGAGCAACAGCAACAAGAATCAAGTATACATATATACATATACAGAATCGTACATGAAATAAATTTCTTTATAAATTCAGGCGCATGCTTTATTTTTACCATTGTGGCTCTCTCTGTCTCTCTCTATCTTTCTCTATGTGTGTGTGTGTGTGCGCTTCATATTGCACTTTTCGACCATTTATTTAAATTAATAAATAAATTACAATTTCACATAAAGTTTATCAAAAGTATAAGGCAGGCTTCAACTCTTTAAGGCTTAAGATTGCGTATACGCCTAGTAGTGCACACTTTACACTTCATATCTTTCAAACTCACTTTAACCAACGAGTTTCTATCTTCAATGTTGCTACTACTAGTTAGATACTGTATACAATACATTATATTTGCCTATTCCATTTATGTGGCTGTCCCCCAATGGTTCTGTCCATGTTGACGCTGCGAGCTTTGGCATTAGATTATGCTAAGCATTTTGCCAAGAGTAAGAATTTTTCACACAGTCTTAAGTCCACATACACTCAGAGGACTTTAACAATAGCGAAGGCTGTTTATTAAGTATATGCACAGTTTAATCAGTTGCAAACATACAGAGAACTTTTTTCTAATTCTTTTAAATTAACACAACAATTAAAAAATATAATTCTAATAACTAATTTAAATGCTTTTAAAGGCTTCAAACGTTATATATATTTAGACAAAAGAATGGGGCAACTTATAAAATTGCTCTCGCAAGCCAAAGCTGATGCAATGTTGGCTGCCGCATTGCCTTAAGGCTCTGGCTAGGCTTGGCATGTGACATTCGCCGGCATAAATGTCAACAACTGCTGCTGCTGCTGTTCTTGCTGCTTTCACCATTGTGGTGACTTGTTATGTTGCTGTTGTTGTTGTTGCTGCAAGTGTGACTGCGGCTTTGGTTGTCAACAATGTGACGTCCATGCTATGGGCACTTTGTAGCACCCAGGCATTTCCTTTTCAAAGGCACTTTAAGTTCTTCGCACAACTGTTGCTGCTCATACATGCGACATGTTGCCACCGCGAAGCAATAGGAATCGCAATGGAAATGGCAGCGGCAACAGAAGTTGTAATTATAATTATTTGTGCTTTTATTTTCCGATTTGTTAGCCCATTAGGCAACAGGTTCGTTTCCTCCTTTTGCGAGCTCTCTTTTCTCCCCGAACGCCCACACAAAAACACAAAGCAAAGAAATAAGAACCATTTACATTAATATTTATGCCCCGCAGCTGAGTATCATCATATTATTGGAGAATATGAGAATTCGCTAAAATTTCCTTCATTTTCATCTTGTCTGGCTTTACCTTTTGGCAAGGCATAATTAAATTCATTTATGCTCGCCAACTTTTCCCCCCATAAAAAGACAACAAAAATAACCATTATGATAATAATAATATCAATAACAACAGACATTACTTGCCAATAGTTGAAGGAGGTTCATAAAAACCAGCTGTTAATGTTTTTATTTCCATATCAGTCAGATAAACGAAGAAAAAAGGAAAATTAAAATGGAAAACCACAAAGTTCACTGCTTTTCTGATCCGACATAAACTGCAAGTATTAATGGCCATAAAAATTTCATTGAATTTGAACCCGAATATTTGGCAATTGATTCATAAATAATTACTTGATTGTCTAGAAGAAGGAGGAGACGACATCAAAGCATTCATTGCGAAATCGGAATTGTTCGATATTGAGATGGGGATATATTTTGGCCAACTATCCATTAGGTAATAACATTTTCTATGCCTGCATATTTGCGGCATTTTCCTATTAAAGGAATCCATATGCTTTGTCTGCATATATTTTGTATCTGCTTAAAGTTGTTCTTATCTATTTATCAAATTTCCCAGCTTATTCAGTCGCCTTTTGCGAAATATGATTTATTTGCCCAGCGGCACTTGACTGCACGATGTGGCCAAGACAAAGCAGGGTGGGGGCAAAGCTCCCCTTTGCCATGCCCATTTAAACTGTCGAAAGTTGTAAGTGTTGCCAAAGCAAAAATCGAAATCGAATGCCGTCTTAATGGCCCCGGGGCAGACAGACAATACGCATAATTTTACAGAACGATGCGGACAACAGGACAATCGGACAGAGCGGATCGTTTGTCTGGGGCCCTACCGAAGGCCAACTACTCAGCTTTAGCATTCTTATTAGCAGCTAAAGATATTTGAAATTATAATGCCTTTCGACAAACCGGCAAACTTTCTCCTTGTCCTTGCCTGTCAGTGCTATGGCTCAGTTGGCGTTGGCCATAAATATAAATTTGATTTTTATATTGCGCTTTGATATGTCCATATATATATATATTATAGTGTGTGTGTGTGTGGGTGTGGGTGTGGGTGTCTGCGTGTGGGTGTGTGCTGCTTCAACACCAAGAAACTTTTCTACCATTTCATTGCCCTTCGACTCCTCCCATCTTTACAATTGTAAAACTAAGCTGGCTTTAAGCTTTAAATGCTCAAGTTTTATAGTAAGAAGCATTTCGATTTGCATTAGTGTCAATAAAATATGTAAAAAGTTTGCCCATAAAACCAAATGCCTTAATTTAAAATGTCGTTAATTTTGTGTGCTGAATGTTTAAGTAACGGAAATAAAAACGAAATCATGTTGGACAGCAGTAAAACATACAAAGGATATATGTATATATATTTTTTTTTTTTATGGTGATGCGGATACGTATGTAATTCCCGATTTAAATCTATTGGCTAACTAATTGACTTTTTATCTATTTTAAAACAATTTAAATAAAGGCCTTAAACCCACATATAACAGAATCGACTTAGAACTGTGAACATTAATTTATTTGCATTTAAAGGACAAGTAATATTTCTAGCACTTTGAACTAACTAAAATAGTCGGCAGGTTAGTTAGGGATAACCGACTCAGTTCCTCAATAAAAAAATGTAATAAATAGTTTTTATTTAATACTCTCTAAAGACTTGTCTCAGCCTAACTATTTGCCTCAGTCTGAACTATTTGACTAATCCTTTCACATTGACATTAAATATAATCCATATTCCTACTTGTAGAGAAAAGTCTTTTTGAATTCAAGAAAATTCTGTTTTAATTTAGATTATAATTTAATTTTCCGTTGCCTAATCTTTTTAAGTTCCCAAAGGCACAACCTTCGTTTTCTCTGTGAATGTGTCTGTGTCTGTGTGTGTGTGTATCTTTTTGGCCATCGGCATAATGCACACTTCATTTTATCTGCATGTCAATAGCTGTGAATTTTGATAATAAGCTTTGAGGCTGTCGTTGACAGTGATTTGGCGTGTGGGACTAAACTTTGCCAGCATTAGAGCCCGCAAGTTGCAAAAATGTCAGAAAAATGTTGGCCCCATCATATGAGTTGGGCAGGATGGCAAAAGAAAATGAGGCAAAAAAAAAGTTTTTCATTACGCAATTTTTGCGCTTGTATGCACCTTAACCTCTCATACTATGATATTTTACTTTTTTATATATTTTTTCTGGTATTTTCATTTTCTTTTGGTTTTGCTTCTCTTTTTTTTTTTTTTTTTTTGTTATCAAAATCACACTCATTCATATTCAGCTTTGCTTAAAAAGTTTTCTAATTCCATTAACGTTACGCACATGCAAGGCAAATGTTCGCTGTTCCTTTTTGTCCTGTTTCTGGAGCTGGTCCTGGGCCTGGTCTGGTTGCCACTACCAAAGATCTCCGCCTTGCCTTGTTGTGGTTGGCAAAGTCAACGTTTGGGATTTGTTCACAGGGGAGAGATGACTTTTCAAATTCAGTAGACTCACATTTCTCACTTTAAGAACCTAACATTTGGCCAACAGCTTTAATGAGCTATAGTTGTATACAGATTTTCCGTTTTGTCCACCACAAACACCCCCCTCTTCTCCTATTATTAAGAGAATGCTAGGAAGTCTGTTTCATGCTTGGGTAATTTGATTTCTTCTGGAGTGAGCCTTTTAAATTTTTATTAATGAAAATAAATTTAACTTTTCAGCTATGACGAAATCGCATTTTCGTCATTCATTTCAATACCTTGTAGCCAAATGACATGAGGGTATATTAGAAATGCTTATACTTATAATGATTATAAAGTTAATAATATAAACATATAAGACAAGATTTGAATGTAGAAAGTTTCTTGTATATTTAATTATAAAGGTTGTATATTTAAAGCCCTTCAGTTTATAGAGTACCACATCTTCGGGTATTTTCGTAATTTTTGTTGTTTAATTTTGTTTAATTTCTGTTAATAATTATTTGGACTTTTTTTTGGGTATTGCTTGCGGTTGGCAGCTTCAGTTGCCTTGGCAAGGGATCTAAGTTAATTAGTTTGTAATTATTATAAATTGAGGATGAATGCTTGTGGCAAGTTTAATTGGATATTTGATGTTTTTAAATTAAGCAAAAATGATGGCAAAAAGTATTAGCAACAGCGAAGTAAATTAATTTTTAATGCTATGACTTTGTCATTTGGCTTGATATTTATGTTAGCGACTGTAGTTTCTTGCACGTGTCATTGACCACTATGCTTTGTCACACGTGCCACGCCCACAGCCCCATCTACAGAAACACACACACACACATACAGATGCAGTGATAGAGAGCGAGCGAGTAAGAAAGATAAAACAATTAATCATAATCTCTTGTAGTTGCCTGGCAAGTGCTTGGGCCACGTACAAACCAGGCAGAAGGCAGAAAGCAGCAGTTTTTCATAGAAACCAACAATAAATTTCACATTGCGACACCAGAGACAGAAAGACAGAGAGTGGCAATACAGAGGGTTGGCACCGGGTGGGGAATGGGTGGCAGCATCTTGGAGCAGTCATAACTTTGAATCAAGAAAGCAACTCCGCCCAGCTAACCATATGCAGCGAAATATGTTTAAATTTGCTTTAGTTTCGCCTCACCCTGTTATTGTAT
Source organism: Drosophila insularis (assembly GCA_018903935.1). Classification (NCBI taxonomy): domain Eukaryota; kingdom Metazoa; phylum Arthropoda; class Insecta; order Diptera; family Drosophilidae; genus Drosophila; species Drosophila insularis. Next base: position 8,924,636 of record JAEIFP010002295.1, read on the forward strand.
ATGTATTATCATTTTCGAGTCTACAACACCACCAAAAGCACCACCTACTCCACCACCACCATCGCCGCCTATTCCACACGTAGCTTTGTAATAATTTACGATGAAACATGGCCAGTAACAATTGAAGCATGGAGCCCAAAGTACAATAAGAAATTATCTTTTACAGAACAAAGAGGAAAAAAATCACGAAAAACAAAAAATCGCCTTGGAATAGACTATATCTTTTACTATGACAGTTCTTTGAAGTTAGGAAATGTCACTTCTAATAATAATTTTCTATATAATTATCGATACAGAATAAAAATTATCTCAATACCTCCACCCATTTTGATAAATTCAAAAATAACTTTTATTTGGCTATGCTCTTTGGAAACTTTTCTATTTCTATTCTTCCTTTTCTGTTGTATTTTTAGACAAAGAAGACTTTAACCTTTGGCCTTTTTTCTTACTGCCAAATGATTTACAATTGTTGGTGACTATGTATGCTACTCCTGCCATCTGCAGGAGTAGACTCAACCCAAGGCAACCACAGTTGCAACTTTAGCTCTGTGTCCTCTCAGCTTCTTTACCAACCTTACTTCTACCCATACATATATAGAATCAACATCCCACACTTCAAACAATCTTTGGTTCTTGTTGTTTCCCCATTGGAAGTCGAAAATTGATTCTATTGGCTTTGTTGTGATAAGGTCAAAAGTTAATGTAAATGTTGTGGCTTTTTGGGGAATTGAGACAGTTTACCAAGAAGTTTTTAAATTAAAAGTTGCAAATTGTTTTTAATGGCTTATTCAATGAGTGAAGATAAGAATAAATACTATAGACTATATATGTAGCCCAACAAACTTGGCCATTTGATTCTGTCTACACATTGATTATGGTCTAGAATCGAAAGGAGTCAATAGGCATAGACTATTCCAATCGGCTGGTAAATATTAAATATTGCTGAGTCAAAAAAAAATCGCCAATTTATTTTTTGATTTTAGATTTGTGATTTAAGGAATAAAATTCTGTTGATACACATGTAAACATTTTAAAATATATTTATTGCGTTTATATTGAGAATAACTACAGTTGGTTTTAACTAAATTTGAAATTATTATTGAATTTAATTTTTTTTTATTTAAAATTATATATTTAAACCATTTACCCAAATCATTGGTACTCAAATATCTATTATATGAAATTCATTAATTAGAATTGAACTACAAAAACGAGAAAATTAATCCATCATGGCCAATTTAAGGGATATCAATTTAATGCTTTTTTTGGTGTACTTTTTTTTTGTGTTCAACACAAAATTGAGTGCCAAGCGAGTCGTGTCATTGTTGAAGCCATCTACACAAACCCCAAGTTCAAAAGAAGTCCCAACCAACGCTCCATAAAATGCCATACCTTCTCATTCTACAAATGTATATGGTGGGTGGGTGTTTGTATGTGGGTGTGGGGTGTGTGTGTGTCTGTTGGCAAAAAGTTTTCTGCGTTGCATGGAAAAAACTTGGATAAATTTACAGTTGAAACAATTACCATGAATTTTATCAAAAATGATACGCGCTGTACGTATCCGACCATGCAGCAACAATATTTTTTAATGCACTTTGGGGGAAAATGAAACGCAAAAAGCGAGATGGTAAGAACGAGGCAAAACTAAGTCGATAAAGATCGAGAGATGAAGGAAGGCGAACAGAAAAACGAAAAAAAAAAAACAACAAAAAATAAGCGGAAATGCCAACAAGAACAGCATTCAGTCTGCTGACAGATAGACCAGGACCACGACCAAGACCAAGACCAAGTACCAGGAATAAAAAAAAAGAAAACTGTAGGAATAGCAACAGGGCAGGACTACACCCATGGCCAAAATGGGGCGTGTGGTAAAATGTAAGCGTAAAATTGCTTGAGAAAACTTTCTCAACTTTTCAGCTAATATTTGACTTTCACAAAATAAGGAGACGATGTGGAAAAACAACGCCAAGACATTGCACCGAATGAAGAAAAAGAATATTATATATTTTCTTAAACATTTTTGCGGAAAGATTCCTCCATAGACAGACACGGAAACTTACACACACACACACACCAACACTCACACATTGGGGTACACACATCATTGGGGTACGACATGATGTCGTGGCATTTCACAATTTAAGCGTGTTGCAATCTTTAGAGAAACTTTAGCTTATTGATTCTGTTTGTGCCGCAAAGTTTTGGCTTACACATTTGCAACATTGATTTTGGCTCGAATTGAAAATTAAAATTGATATTTATCCAAGTTCAATTTGACAACTGCAACTTAAATGTTCTGATAAAACGGGAGAAAACGAAAGACGAAAACTTTTTAAATTTGTGTAAACTTAATATTTTGTTATTATTAGTTCTCGTAAGTGTCCAATGTTGTTTTCGCTTCTCGTTTTTATTCAATTTCTTTTTGGTTTGTTTGCCTTTCGCCCGCTCCTTTCCCTTCGGTTATCAGCCAACTCAAATAGATTTTGAGTAGCTTTTCAGTTTTGCCTCAGCGTTAAATGAGAAAAGTTTACCCGTAGTGTTTGGTTGCACTTTTTGGTCGTGTAAGGTGGCACTTGCCTAACTTTAGCACCACTCCCACACCTCGTTCCCCACCTTCTTTGCCACTATCATCATTTCGTACCTGCTTCAAGTGGGGAGGCAAGTGAAACGTTTCGTTAATGATGATTTTTATTTGGTTAACCGTTTGCCGTTGGCGAAAGGTCAAGTTACTTTCACTTTTCACAGTGACTGGACCAGAAACACTAAAAAACTTAAGCGAGAATTGTAGAAATTTCTCCAGTTTACTATGAATGGTTAAACTTTAAATATTGTACCGTTTGGCACACTTCTCAAGCACTGTAGAAATGTTTATACCCTGTAAAAGTTTGAGCTAGAAAATGCATATCATAACAACAATTTATCCTTTCTTGATGTAGAAATAGTAAAAGTAAGCGTAATAAACTCCTTGCAAAACGTTTATTCTAAATTTTATTTTGAGTATGCATTACTAACTGCAAAGAATATGGATTGATATCTACTGACATGATTCATAAGATTTAGAGCGACTGAATAATGATACATAACTTCTTGATTCTTCTAAAGATTTCAGACTTGAGATTTTAGAGTTGAAGCTTTTATCTTTTATTTTTAAAATTATTTCTTTTACTTGACAGTCCTACAAATTATTTCTGATTTTTAAAATTTGTTTTTTCAAATGTCTGATCTCATCGTTTAATTTTTGTTTTTTTATCAGATAAGTTTTATAATTTTTTCTGCTTCCTGAAATCTGCGACTCTAATTCTTGGATTTTATTTATTTTTATTTTTAGTAGCTTCTGAGATTTAAATCCTTAGCTCTTTTATTTCATTAGTAAAATGTTTTTCTTTAAACTGATATTCCTTACTTTCTATTCTAACAAATGCCATTAATTCTTCCATCTCTTTGTCATTATCAAAATTCGAGTTAATTCGAGTTCGCCATATGTATATATTATCCGCTATAAAGTCTTTAAATTTTCTGATCTATTCCAACACTTTGTTACCTTATTAGAGATATATAGACAATTATTAATCGAAACTATTTTCTCTTTGTACTAAATAATACTAATAATACTAAATTTCTACTACCTTGAAATAATCGTTAAGCAAACCTGGTTACATCCAAAAATAGGAAACAAGAAGGCAATCCTATATAGTTTCATGCTAAAAATTATTTATAAAAATTTCATTGTTTACTCACGTCTACTCACAAAAGAAAAGATTTTACTTTTAAAAAATATTTATCTTATACAAAAGTCACTGCACCATTTATGAACAATTCATTAGTATATTTTGAGAATCATTATTATTATAGCAAATATCGTTTTCTTTCTTGTAATTCAGTATACACTTCTATTAAATACATACTTACTAAACCATGGAAAGAAATAAATACAAATATGTACATTCCATTAAATATTTTTATATAGTTTCATACAAATATATGTAAATATGTAAGTTACGTGGAAAATGTTCGTGTATCTGTAAGGTCAGTTTATTTCTGGTCAATTACAACTTTTTTATTAATCGTATAATAACGATTTTTGTCATTTAAAGTTATTTACTTTAAAGAGTGAGTTCTTACTTTATACATGATGAAACTGGTCTCATCCCATATATATGTATATGTATGTATGTATTTGTTTCTATTTACCCATGTTTCGTATATTGGCATCAAAGCCATAGCATTCACACTAACTCCAGCAAGTTTACTAATTTTAGTTTGGCAACTTTTGCCGTTGAAATACACAATAAATAAACGCCAGCGTCTGTAGAGACTGAAGAACCACTAGAATAAAAAAACATACAACAACAACAATAAGTAAGAGACGTGGGAAATCTACTAGTAACAAAAGCCACGCCAATGCCAACAGCAACAAAAAAAAATAATAATAAAAGAAAAAGGGAAAAATTCTGTGAAAAAGCAAAAAGAGCAAACGTCGCGTTCAGCCGAGCATATTGAGAGTTCGTTTTAATTAAAAGCAAAAGGAAAAGCCAGAGCTAGGGAAGATGAAGCCAAAACACAAAAAAAAAAACATTAAAAGGCGTTGCCTATGTACAAAAATGGTTCAAAAAAAAAAAAAAACTAACAAAATAAAAGGTAAAATGAAGATTGTATACCCTTTCTTACTTCATGCTTTGCCAACATTTAAAATTAAAGTTTAAAAATCGAAGCTATGTAGTTCTATGAAGCGTTCAATAAATTCTAACCAAGCTTGGTTAGAAATTTAAAGCCCTTTTAAGTACATACATACTTACTTTTGGCCTAATTCGTAAAGATAGTGATAAGCCTATCAATTTTGATTGGCAGTTCAATCTTCTGGATGCAAGTTTTTAGCATGAGTATAGATATTAAACTAGACAAAAAATTTAAAAAACAAATTTTTTTAAAAAGTTGCCACAATACAAACAATCACCAAAATTGCAAAAGGGGAGAATATAATAAAAAAGAAAGACAAAAATACTAAAAACACAAAAAAAGTGAAATAAGAGACAGAAAAAAAAAAGAAAAAGATGAAAGAACAATGCATTGCAGCATATTTGCATTGCGTATACGCCATGTAATAAATAAAACACAAGCTAACAAAACTGTGGCGGTTAAGGGAAGGCAGGGGATTCAAGCAGAGGCTGGGGTGACTGCTACTTGAGCTGACTTGGCACTGGGAAACAGTTTCCAACTCAATGGCTTTATATCTACTACTTTTTCGAGATATATTCGCCACAGCTGCCAAGGAAATAGAGTTTAACCAGAATGATACCCCATCCCCATTTCCCCTCGATTCTCTTGCCCGTTTGCCACAACGTCTCGCCATCAGGAGCAGGAGCAGCAGCAGCAGCATCATCATCATCAACATCATCAGCAAGACCAGCAGGTTGTAGCTCGTTTGCGCCAGTTTGCCCGTTTACAGGCTTTTACCTGAAACTATTACCTAGTTGCCGGCTCAGTTGGTCGATCCTTCGTCTAACTGTTGAATTCTCCTCTTGCTGCAATCAACTGACAACCGGCTCCAGCATCTTTGCCCCTTGTTTTCTCCTGCAGTCGCCAAACTCCATTTCCATTTTATAAATCTCTTATGCAAGAATATTTTGTTCAACATCTGCAGATAGTTGCTCATCTGATTACATATTTATTCGCAATTTATGCATAATTTTATAATAGTTATGTAGACTTTCAACTTGCTGGCTTTAATCTGCCAGAACTTTTACATGCGATGCCAAATAGCAGCAGCAAATTGCGAATGTGCAATAATTTTGCATGCCAAAATGCTAAAGCACAAAGGCAATCCATCAATCCAGCGTATCAACGAGACCAGGCCAAACCTCCGTCCCTTAAATCCCCAGTGCATAAAACTGCCAAAACATGGACTGCCATTATAGTTTCGCTTGATCCTAAGTGGGGCTTAAAGAAGGGAAAGAAAATTAAATTTCATTATCGACTACGAGACATCTCGTGTAATGGTCATAATAAAAGTTGTCTGTAATTTTTTGTCTATGTAGTTCATAAATTGACATATCATACTTATTTACTAATGCCTTTGACATAAAATATTTTAATCTATTGGGTTTGTTTAGTCCCAATACGCCCTTTATACTGTATAACCAGAAAAACCCACACAAAAACTAGTCTAACAAAGAACATGGAAAAAAGATGATGAATCTTCTTTCTCCTGGAAATGTTAACTAAAATGCAAGAATGTTTTGACCAAGACAAAAGTGAAAGTGTTCCCCTCTCAGAATGATGAAATGTGATGCTCCATTTCTCTAACAATAACATAAGGGCGGGAAATAGGCCAGGAAATGTGATTAAAGTGGTACAGGGGAAGCAAGAGGGAGAACCCCTATGGTTGCCCAGATGTGGTAAACTTTTTCAGAATAGACATGTTTAGAGCAAAACGAATGTTAAATACTCTGTAAAATTTTCGCATTTTCATTTTAACTATTTAAATCATTTTTTCTTTTATAAAGGAAAGCTTTAATTTATATAATTAAAAGTCTATAGACTTTCCTCTAATTTACTTAGTATTACTATTAATATTATGTTTTTAAAGTTAGTTTAGCTGTAAAAATTGAAGTGTGCTGTCTAAATCTCCCTGGCTTAAAGAAACTGGCGAAATTGATGCTCTTAACATTACGCCCCTTGTAGATAAAGTAAGTGGATGGCCAAGCAAAGAGGAAAAAAAACAACAACAACAACAACAAAATAAAAAGAAAAAATCCTACCACATGTCAATGTCAACGGCGATGACAAAGACAAATTTACCTATCAAGGCACCAAGCCAAGGGAACATGGCGGAAAATGTATATATGCTGAAATTCACGTGAAACGCTTTTTGGTATTAAAATTTAAATTAGCAAATAGTCGTTGGGCTGTTTTCTTTAATAGAAAATTCCAATCTTTCTGTGGTGAATTTAACGCACCGTTACACGAAAGACCGAGACGCTTATACAGCCAGCAAACTCACCCACACACACACACGGAAGGAGAAAGAGAGGTCCATATATAGAGCAAATGGCGCCAAATTCCGTCCGGCAATCAACTAAATTCAAAGCAAATTGTCCGCACAATGGACCCAGGGCACCCAAACATTGGTTGTTAGCTTCGAGGCCAAGCAAATGCCTCATTATTTTGCGCTTGAGAAATTTCTGTCTCGTCACTAATTCATCATTGTTTCGGCACATTAAATCCTTGAACGTCAACGCATTCATTATCTCATGTGAGAGGGGGCAAAGTTTGGGGGAAATGTATTTGGCCAACTCATCGCCTGCTCACACATGGTCAGCTGTCTGTCTGTCTGCCTGCCTGTCTTTGTGTCCGTCTTTCAGTCATCGTGACCCGTCGTCGCCAAGGCATGTTTGAGTGATATTAACTGACCAACAATCAGTCAAAAGCAACGTAAAGCAACGCAACAGCAGCAAACAGAAAGAAAGAAGCCAAACACAAGGGCCGATGGGACTTAGGCCAGATTTAGTTCTTGTAGCATACTTTGCGGCTGCCCTTTGAATAGTCTTCTCGTCATTTGCCTTGTTCCCCGTAAAATCCTTTCAAGTTTCTATCCCCAAAGAATTCACGTGTATGGATATACCAGTGTGTGTGTGTGTGTGGGCGAGTGTGTCCCAGTGTGTGTGCTTAGCATGTTAATTGCTTTCTAAGCTAATCGAATTTTTTGCCCGTCATTATGAGTAATGCTTATGCCATAGTCTGGCATTAAGCAATTTGTCCAGAATTATATTGTTCTGTCAAATTGCTTTAAGCCAACAAACAATTTAAACTATTTACAACAGATTTATCGCCCAGATAATAAAATCAATTCCAAAGCCATATTAATATTTTGTCAATTGAAAAAAGGCAACAAAAAAAACCAACAAAAACAAAAATTAATAAAACAACAAAAATTGCTGGCCTGCATAATCGCACTTGTCATCTGGACTTAATTCTGTATGCAAATAAAAAATTATTACCCAACTACAAGTATGAAATAAATGTTTTAAATACTGTAAAACACAAATGCTCTTAATCGAACTAGTAAATAAAACTACTTACTTTAAAATAAAATATGTACATATTTTTAAATTTCTAGTTATACACAAAATGTATGTAAATATCAATATATATGTAGTAGAAACGACAAAATTTTTAAAATCTATCAATATTTGATCGATTGGAAAAAATTGTTACGTCTGAAATGGAAATTATGTATGTCCTTTTATATTTTCTGCCATTAAATCCATTTATAGACAAATGAGCAAAAAATAAAAACTGAAGTAAATTGAAATTTTTAAAATAAATATAGCACAGTTTTAAGCTATTTCCAAATCATTTTAATTGCCGAAGAGGTTAAAAATGTAATAATAAACCAAATCAAATGATTTTCATTTAGAAAATAAAAATCGTTCACATTTTAAGTTTACTCCTTTAAACTTGAAGCTGAAATCATCATGCCTGTGTCTAGGATGAAAACGATAAACGGAAAAAGTCATATAATCTTAATTTATATGGCATATAAGTTAATTTCTGTTAGTTCTGTTATTTGCTGTAATTAGCCGGACAATGTTCAAGCCCTTGTCCCTAGAGCCATTAAAGAACCGGCCACGAAAACTCGGTCACATAAATAATAAAAACCAAAAAAAAAAAAGCTAGGGAAAAAGAATTGTTGCTTCCGCCTGCTGTGGGTAGAAAAGGATGCCTATATGTGGAATGGGGACAGAGATAGGGCAGAAAGAGAGCAGCTAATTATTTTGTCGGTCAGCCAAAGTTTATAGTTCAGATATAAAACGTAACAATACAGCTTCCCATTTCCCATTCATCGTCATCGTCGTCATCTGTTTTATGTAGTTTTTTTTTATTATATCAGGCTCAAGTAAAATAAACTTAATTAATTCGCACATTGTGTACGGCTAAGTTGGCTCTGGCCATGGCATTTGATTCATGGCCTGCATTCATGGTTCCGGCTTAAATGCAATACAAACACACAAAGCATTCAAAAAAAAAGAAAGCAAACTTAAAGAAGACAGACCACGGGTCCTGTATTTATTTGCCAGGAAGAGGAATTTTATGGAATTGGTTGGTATACAGACTTAAGCCCCATCGCTTTTAACACTTGACGATTATGAACAGCTTTAAATGATGAATCCCGTTTGAATCGTTACTTAATATATAATATTTTTTATTGCAGCCGATGCTCTGCATCTATCCAGTCTCTCCGTCCCACGTATTATCGATGTTGCACAAAAGGCGAAACTTTTCTGTAGCTATGAAATGGGCAATCGGACATTGAACTCTGTTAAATGGTATAAGGATGGCCAGGAATTTTTCAGGTGAGTCGGACACAAACACACACACACACACACAGACAGATCTAGGCTACTGTGGCCATAAAGCAAATAAAAATTGTCATAAAAATATTTTTTGGGCATTGGCACGACTCGAAATAATAAAATGCCTTCAATGCTGGCGCATTCATGCAGATTTTATGGCGTAAATTGAAAACGTCATGAAATTGCAACTGTGGATGCAACAAAGTGGAGTAAGATACACGTTGCACGCTGTTGAAATGTGAAAAGAGGTGGCGAGGTGGGAAGCGGTTCATGAAAGTGTCGCAACTAATTTAAATGCTTAATTGAAATGGATTTTTATGGGCGCCAAATATGTGCGAAGCGAACTTTTCATTTAACTGGCTTAATTGTTGCACATTGCTGGAACACAAGCTCAATCCGCTCCCTTGCCCGAGCGCGCCTAATGGACCACTAAATTTCGGTAACCGTTTTTTTCTCCTCCTTTTTTTGCTGTGTGGAGAATTGTTAGGAGGAGATGGAGGAGGAGACGAAGTACTGGTCCGAGTTATTGATTTTAAATCCATGAACAAATATGGCTACAACGAAAACAAAAAAAAAAAAAAGAAAAATTATTTACGTCAACTGCCAAAGCCATTAAACGGTTTACAGGGTTTTGCCAAATGGACTGACCACGCCCACGGGCCAACACTTTGCAATCTGCGAGTGGAAACAATTGCATGTAAATTGGATGCGTTTAGTTGACCACATTCGCAATGGCATTGGGCATTTTTACTCATGCCAAGTTATTGTTTCTGACATTTGTGCAGCGGGCCAGTCGACAGTCTCCTCCCTAAAAAGCGAACCCCTCTGCTCAGCAACCGGCAACATAGTGTCAAAGGCAGATAGACCAACTAGGAGAGAGTTGGCTTTTATCAATTACGCTTTGTGTGGCATTTTTGATTGTGCGGTTGGCACTTAATTTCAATTATTTATGAACATTTGACACTGTGGTTGCCTTTAAAACACAACAAAATGGATTTCCAAAAAATATCTCAACAAATTGACTAAGAGTATTATGAAAAAATAAATTCAACAAAGCTTTAGGTAACTAAATGTTAAGTTAAGTATGGATATTCTCCAAAAAAAACTCTTGGCCAGCTTCTAAAATTAAATTCCTTTCAATATTCCTGCCAGGAATTTACTACCTCTGCACTTACAGGCTTAACCAACTATTCGGCTAATTGCTATAATCAAATGCAACATTTTGCATCAATGTATTTGTATGCACGAGCACTTGGCAATTTGAATTCAAATTTGATAGTGTTTTCAAGTCGCAGGAGTGCCACAATTTGCAGTTGCATTGAAAAGTGGCAACTGCCATTCTATTCATAATAAAAGCGGCTACAAATCGATGAACGTTTTATTTGCAGGCCATTTTGCTTCCTTTTTTTTTTTTGTCTGCAATGTTTTGTTTGTCAGCGTTAGCGCAACTTTGACGCAAATGCAGAAAAGAAAAACCTCGAAAAATCTCGTTTTTCTTTTTTCCATTATTTTGCATACGCTCATCAATATTTCATGGTTTTTGGGGCTCTGGTGCAGTACTCCAGTTCAAGTTGATATGCGCTATGACTCCCCTTCTCACTCTCACACACTATATGCATCTCCTTCTTTGTAGATATTCGCCAGTCACACCACCAACAACAAATTGGTTCCCCGTTAAAGGTGTCACCATAGCCGATGGTTCGTCGCATTGCAATCAATTCATCTGCAATGTGGAGCTAGAGAAACTGAATGTTCATTCGTCGGGTCAATACCGTTGTGAGGTATCCGGCGATGCACCTGAGTTTAAACTGATCGATCAAACGGCCAATATGACAGTTGGTGGTAAGTACTTAAAGTCTTTTCAATTCATAATATGTATATGCAAGAAAGAAAAAACATTTATCAATATAATTGTTTGATTTGATTAATACATTTGTTTTTAACTTAATTTTTCAGTAAGATTTATTACATAATTCCACAATTCAAAGTAAATAGCTCAATAAAATACATTTACATATTATTATAGATTTTTATATCCAAAATAGGTTATTAACTCATAATAATAGTCTGCATCTTATGTTTTTGTCTGCTTAGCAAGGCTAAATGATTATAAAATGATTTGTTTCTTAGTCACGGATTTAGTATTGTAAAAATTTAGTATTTTAAAAACTGTAATATTTAAAATCTTTATCTTGGACTTTGAAAATATTACAAACTTCACTGATTATTCCCCACTTTTAATTATAATATTTTTTACCTATTTGTGAGACCATTTTTGTAATATAATAATATAATAATTATTTATGCAACAGTTATTCTCTTTTTCTGCTTTGATTTTTCATAATTACCAATACACATATATATTTTAAAAATTTGTCTTTTATGTTTTGAGGCATATTTATTTAAAATATTGGGGACTTTTCCGTATATAAGTATATTTATGTACATGTACATAAAGGTATCTGGTTATAATTTTTGACGTCTATGATTTATGTTTATCGCACAAAGACAACAAATTATGTGCAATTTTGCAAACACTTAATAAAATTATAAATGGTCTTTGCACGGCCACCAACCCTGAGGGCCAAAAGCAGTAAAACTCCTTTTCATTTATCAATGCCAGACAGGCACCGAAACGAACAGAACAGAACCGAAACGAACCCAACTGAACTGAAGCAAAGTAGGAGCACCACCCAATTGGTGGTGTAGGTAGCCGGAGGGATATTGGATGGCCCCCATAGGCAGTTCAAAGGGCGCCGCATAAATACTGCAAAATTGTGACACGCTTCAGCCATTTGTATGAGTAATGATTGTTAATAAATCCTCACAACCGTCGCGTAGTCCTGCCACACCTACCACCAGTCACCTCACACCTGCCTCAAACACGCCAGCCGCACCAGCACCAGAACAAATTCAACTCAATTGTGAGTTTTGTATGAATCAATTTATAATCTACAATGCGCGGTCTTTGGCGTTGTCACGTGCTGGGCTCACGCAGTGCCGAGACAACACCAACAGCCAGAACGACACCAGGAACAGAGGCAACGGCAGGAGCCGAGACCAGGATGAGCAACAGCAGGCAGTGGTCCAGAAACGGCAGCGGTATGCAACAACAGCAACAACAACATGAACAGGGCCAACTCGTTTGCGGGACTTGTAGTTGGGTTTGTTAACGTCAACGCCACCAAAACGATGCCACAGTCGGGCCTAGGCCGCCATTTTGATTTCGCTTTGATTGGCAGCGTACATGACGATGATTCTCCTCTACCCTATGCTTCTGTGGTTGATTGTGGCCAAAGAACGGGGGTTTGCCGACTGTGGTGGGAAGACAGAGGGAGCACTCTGTATGCTTTGAAATTCAAATCAATTGATTTTGGTCCAATGTCGATTTGAGGCTAAAATGGAAATGGCCTGCTTAAATCTTTTGTTCTATGTAGTTCTATGCGGCTCAAAATGATTTATTTGTCGCAATTTTGCCGCTCAGCGATTTGTTTCTTTGTTGTTGTGGCTCTTTTTTCTCTATCTCTCTCGCTCTGCCTCTCTCTCTCTCTCTCTCTCTCTCTCTCTCTGTGTCATTTACTTTGGGGCTTGGCTTTATTTATTGACATTACTTTAAGAGTATTGATTTGCATAATGCGCACTTAAGCATTTGTTTACGCGTAACAATCAAATTTGAATTCACATTTTCGCATTTGTATTGCGCCTTTAATTGGATGTTTGGTTGGGTATTTGTACACCTACGCCCTGCCTCCCGCCCCTGCCTCCTGCTCTTGATCCTGTCCCTGTCCTGTGTTTGTGTGTGTGTGCCTGCTTTTGCTATTTGCATGTCAATTTGACTTTTATCTATTCAACGTACTTAAATAGACAAAGTAAGCCATGCTTAAGTTTCGTTGTTGTTTTGGAAATTTTACATGGAAATCACAATGACTAGATTATGTACAAGGGGTCCAAGGACTTTTGGCTGTACCTGTGGATGGGTTTCATTTAAATGTTGGAGCTTAGATATGGTCTACTTTATGTAGCCTACATATACTAAATTAAATCACACCGTCTCTTTGATCGTTTTACGGATTACATTATGTAATACATGAAGTAAAATTATCTATATCTACCACCATATTCCTTTAGTTCAATTGTTGACTAAGACAATTTCAAATCCTCCATTAAAAATTTACGGTACAGGATCTTGCTGTTAATTTGGTAAATTTGTTAATTTCGAAACTTTCATTGTTAAAGGAAATAAAGCACTGAAAACATAATATCTAAAATTAATAGAAGTATAATAAGCTTGTTAATTATATTGAAATATTTACACAACTTTAAGTTATTGCCTTCCGTCCTCTGATTATATCGTTTTATTCTATTTAGTCTCAGAATCAAGCAAGTTTTCCTTATTAATATAGCAACCACTAAATTAATATGAAGAGATATTTATGTAAATACATATACATATATTCTTATATTAAATAATGACTGCATTTTCATTCCTTGTGCAGGACATCGTTGTCCGTCTTTGACATATGCCAGCAACATTTCGTCATTTTAATTTATATAGATGAACATATAAAATGTAGATAAAGTATAAGCCATAAAAAATACAATACCCGAAAAAAGCCAACCACCATATAGTATATACAAATATGTACATAAGCAGAAGCAACATGACCATAGGAGGAGGATGCCAACAACAACAACAACAAGTATTAAAACAACTAACCGACCGTTCATGGTATCAAACTTCATCAACAAGCAAAGTTTAAACTCCCAGCCAGAACAATGTGTCCACAGTGGACAACGTGAACGGGAACGAGAACGAGAACGAAAACGGATGACTCCGTCGTGGTAGCTGCACGTAGTTGAAAAACCAAACCCTAATGCCATACTGTTCAGTTTTTTGTTTCAATGAAGGCAAAAGCTGTTGACAGACCAACAATCAACTTGGGAATTTTGTCACTAAAGTGCCATCGCCATTGCCCTGTACATACCTACACATATATTCATTCACTTTAAAGGAAAAAAAAAAAACCATCTTTGACATAGTCAGTTGAAGATCTGGGTGAAACTCGATTTTCTCTAAAAACAGGAAAGTCCTCACCTTGTCCTCTTTGATAAGGACTTGGGCCAAAGGCCTTGAGGTTTGGGTCAAACTTTTGTCAGAGCAAATATTTTGCCGCTTAGCTGAGTGCCGTATGTCGAGTCACTGATTAACTTTCCCAAATGATAAACAGAATGGGTAAAGTGGGTTGTTTGTTGTTTGGATGGTTAGCCTGAAACCTGGCCTCTACTTAATTACTACAGAGATTTTTCGCATCGTTAAAGTACCAAGCTGATTACTTTTCCCACTAATTACACAAATATTTAATCCCTTTGTCACTATATACGTATACTTGATTAATAAAAAAATAAATATATCAATTAAAAATTTAATTGAAATAATACTAAATAATTGTCAGAGCACATTTAATAATCTTGCTTAAGATAGATTTTAAAATAACACACCTGAAAAATTCTTTTCCGAGTGGTATTTGCTAGGGATAGAAGAGAATCAAGAGATTTACACATAAATTACTAATTAACTTATAGTTATACTTAAATTTGGTCAGAATCTAAATAACTTATTGCTTCTTAATTTCTCTAATTTACTCATTCATTTTATGGGTTATCATTTGTGGTTAGAGCTAATAAGGCATTTCCAAATTGTTTTACTTACCTGTTTCTCGTTCTTGAATTCGTTTAGCATTCAAACCGAGAGGAGCGGAATTTTCCATTTTCCCCCTCTTTCTCTCTCTCACACTCTCGCCTCAAACGGCCATCAACTGTTGTTGTTGTTTTTGTATGCTCTTGATTTTTGTTTTTTTCAATCTTGTTGCTTTGTTGTTTCGTTGTGTTTTACTGGTACTTTTGGTATTTTTGGTTTATTTACCCGAGTTGATTGCTTTGTTTTCGTAAAATTTCCGTCTATATGTGTATGTGTATGTGTTTGTGTGTGAGTCGTTGCCGTTGCCAATGCAAGTCACAGTTCCGGCTACCATATAGCCAATGGGTAGTGGTAGGGGTAGTTTGGGCAACGGTCCCCAATGGTGCAAAACCGGCACAACATGGCCGCAATCATCAACTTCAACTCCGGGCTACAAGCTCCAACTTCCGCCTACCGCAATCGCCTCAGTAAGTTGTACTTGAAACAGGTCAAAAACTTTCCACCAAAGTGGTTTGTATTAAGTCAATTAAAAAGTTTATAGTCCTGCCGACTGCCTGACTTTTGATGGCAGTGGCTCTGTTCTCTTTTCCCCACCTGCCTCTTGCCTCTGTGCCCCACTGCCAATATCCATGCCACTGTCTCCTCTACTTTGCTTTGCCTTTGGGTCCTTAGCATATTTCACAAATTTTCAACAACAACTGCGGCAACAACTCAGTCATTTAACAGAGACAGAGAGAGAGAGAGAGAGAGTGAGATATTCTAAGAGAAAGTGAGACAGCGACTTTTGTTCTTCAAACATATTGTTCTTAGTGCCCACTGTGCTGCGGTTGCTGGGAAATAAAGTTGCTGACTCTGTTCGAGTGTGTGTGTGTGTGTGTGTGTGTGTGTGCTGAGGCAATAAACCAAATTACGCTTGTTTTCATCAAAAAACTTTATCCTGGCAATTATTTATAAAGATTAATTAACACTTCAAATAAATATTTGCAATTGGTGAGTTGATAATTACCTGAGTGTTTGCATCTGACATTTAGTTTTACTCTTGGTCTCTAAATATTTTCCTAATAGCTCAGATCATCGAAGGATGATTTCTACTAACAAGAAAGCACTTTTGTTTGCATTGGCCATTAGGCTTTGATTGAATTATTTTTAATTAAACAACAACAAATATCCAACAGGAAGTCTCTCTGCTAACAAAATGACAAAGTTTCTAATTGTTAATTTTATGGTAAATTCTTAAATGCATTATCAATTATTTTTGCTTTATTTCATTTGCAGTATTACCCAAATTTGATCCATATATAACTGGTGTGCGACATGCGTATAAATATCGGGATACTTTGGTGGCCAATTGCAGTTCGGAATGGTCAAGTCCCGTGGCAAAGCTTACTTGGTATATTAACAATAAAACGGTGAGTGAAAAATACACATTAAGCATACGCACTGTTGTGCAACAATTTGTAAAGTCTATCAATGGTGTACAAATCCGTACACACACACATCCAGATGGCAACCGCATTTTCATATGTGTGTCATGTCACTGGCTGTTGCAGCCTGGCCACAGTCACTCAGTTGAAGTCACTCATGTGTCATGCATCAGGGCCAAGTCAAACCCAAATGTTGACACTGAGCTCTTTACTTTGGGGCCTCTGGGTCGGCGTCTGGCTCTGGCTCTGGCTCTGGCGCTGGGTTGGTTTGGATTGGATTGGGTCAGACCCGCATATATTGGACGTTTGATCGTTGGCGTTGGCGTTGGCGTTGGCGTTGGTGGTGTTGATGGCTTTAACGCTGATGTTGTTGGTTTTGGTTTATTTTTGTTTTCTTTTTTTTTTTCTCAGGCACCGTTGCCCAGTCTTGAACCACAAATCAATGAAATCACACGAAACAGTCAAGGCTTTACAGTGTATGCCAGCCATCTACAATTACGCATTCATATTGAGGACCAGCGTTTTATTCTCAAGAGCGAGATGTTGGAACTGCGATGCATTGCCGATATCATGGGACTGGCCAGCTTAAGACGCGAAAATCGAGTACGTACCACGATTTTGGCATTAAAAGACACAGGCTACAATCAGAGACTCATGGAAAGTGGTTCAAGTGTTGCAGCCAAATCAGGTGAGTACCATCCCATACGATCAGCTAATAAGCAGTCAAGGATTTCCATTTTACAGTCATCTGGCCGCTGTTCCTCTCGGTCTTGTTACACTGGCATTGCCTGCAGAGTTAGTTGCTGCCGTTCTAAAGGACGCTGTCTTGTTATCCCTTAAACTTAAACAGAATGGCGACCAAATCAATTTCGATGGGAATGCGGTTCTTTGCACCGTTCTCTCACATTAATAGAAAACATAAAGTTAACAAGGTAACCGTTGAATTTGTATATAGTCGAAATCGAATTAGTCTAGGCACATGAACGAATCATCCAATGAATGTAATGCAAAATTTTATATATAAGCTGATAACTAAACATGCATTCTACATATACATATATACAAAAAATGAAAAGTTGAGAATATCATACATAAATTTACATAAAACTATTTCTGCACGGAAACTGAAACACACACAATCAATGGCAAGTAAATTTAATTAAATACTGTATGTGAATTTGTTAATGTATTAAATGATGTATGAGAAATAAATATATGTATGTAAACCAAAAATAAAAAAAATAAAAAATACGAAACCAAACAAACTCATACAAATTACCACAAAAACAGGAAAATTTAAATGTAAAGGCGTGAGAGCGGAATACCAGAATTTTAAAGATGAATTAATCTATGGGTAAGTAAATTAAAGCCACAAATAATTATTGCCAAATCGATTGGAAGCCATGAATATGGTAAAAATGGCCTAAAATAAATCATTTAGAGTTTGAGTCATGCAGGACTTTAAGTTACCTTTCAAGAATATTAGTTAAAGCCACAATCAGGCTCTGCAATTGGTAAATATAGAAATAAAGAGGCAGTTTCAATCAGTTGTAAGGTTCTTCGAATTGTTAATTGAATATCGAGCAGCTTGCAATTTACAATAAAAAAAATTCCCTACATGTCAAAGTTTTTAAAGGTATGCCAAATTCCATTAGAGGCACAACTTTCAATTCCGTTTGCCAACCAATTTGCAAACTAAATAGCTAACGGTTGCCTATAATTCGTTTACCTTCTTTTCAGAACAAACAGATAAAAGAGTAAAGGCAAACGAAATAAAAAATAAAAGCGATAACAAAATTCGATTTAACAACTACCTACCCAGAAGAAAACAAAAAGAAAACCGGATGAAGGCAAAGACAAGCACTTTACGGGCTTTCTTTTTGGTTTTGCTGCTTGGAAATATATTCAACGCATTATGACAAATCCGGCTAAAATATGCAGCCGGCCAATGGCCGCAGGTAAGCTGCCAGGAAAAAAACACACAACAATAACAACAGCAACAAACAAAGAAACATCAAGCCAAACGACGCCCTCAAAATTATGCATAAAATGTCCTCAGGCCTCGGGAGCAGACGCACAACAACAACAACAACAATAACAGCAACTGAAAAAAAGGAGCAAACAAAGATAAATTCCGCTGTCCTGTCAATGTGCCGCGGGCCCATTAAATGACGGAAGTAAATAAGCTTGACAAATTTCCACTCATCATTTTTGCATTAATTCTGGCTCCTTTAACGCACACCGAAAAAACCGCCAACAACAACAGCAACACACACAAAAAATGTCCTTTGATTAATCAAAAAATTTACCACAGAGGCGCCAGCGGTGGCCAAGGCGCCAAACACAACACATGAGGATGAGAAGGGGGAGAGAACAAGAAGCGAGATAAGAGTGGGAAAAAGTAGGAGGATGTGCGCCGCTCGTCCAAGATACATCTGCTCTCGTACCCGCTAAAACATTCAAAAACGAACCAAAAAAAAGGAAGAAAAAAAAGAAGGAAGATTTCACAGATTTTTGCACGCGATTTGTCAAGCTGACATTTCCGATGCCATATGCACAGTGGGCAAACTAATGAATAATGGGGCCCAAAAAAGATTTTGATTTTTTATCAACATATTTATTAATATTTTGTATTGAGAAGAAAACAGCCATTCATGCAAATGAAATACATTTAAAACATTTCTTACAGAACAGAACTTACTGACATCAGTTTTATATGCTTTCAATTTATTCTTTATACTAAGTAACATTTTGAAACGTCAAATTTTTAATTTGGAGATTTCTAATGGCTTTCAGATAACTGAATAATGTATGCAAATAATGTTCATACATTGAATTAATCAAACAGAATAGGCATTAGAACTAATCCACACAAGAAGATATAAGCTGAAGGACTTTTAAATTCAGGCAATATGTACCGGAATAATCATTATATCCATGATAAACTTAAGATTTAAGATTTGTCATCGGTTTTCAAAATTTATGCAAATGATGTAGTCCATAATCCTTTTTTTAATTGATGTTTTGTGGATTGAATTCTCAAATTATTATAAAAGCAACACTCCATAAATCTAGAAATCTTCTTCTAAATAAACTGTTTTGGCGTTTTATTTTTTGAAGAAACAAGGCCACAGTGCGAGTTGCCTTTGGTCCTATCGCCCAGACGACGTCGTCATGGCTGGGAATTGGAATTGGATTTTGAGTTTTTCTTGCCGCAAACGAACTCCAACAGACCTAGCATAGACACCAACAACAATAACAACAGCAACAACCACAACAACAACAACAGTGACAACGACATTCAACATCAGGGCAGTCCAAGTTGATTTAGTAAGTCACGTGGCCGCGAAACTGTAAATTGGCTCATCCTGATCCTGGGTAGGGGAGCGTGTGAAATAAAAGTGACGCTTTTGTATGTGACTGGCTTTTCTTTTGCTTTTTTGGCCCCATTCTTACTTTTGTCCTCAACACAGTGGATGGGATGGGGGAGGAAGTAGAGTGAGAGGGAAAGGAGGCTCTATTTTCTCTAAGCCAAATATTTTTGCACCCAATTTTTTGGTAGGAAAGGCAAATTTATCCTCGGGCCATGAATAATGTTAGGTAAGAAGAGAAGGACAATTTAGGCCGATATAAACCAGCAATACAAGCACAACACATTCAGTACAGTGTGTCTTGGCTAAATGTGAAATAACTAACAAAGTTCTTAGCACAAAGAAAATACGTTTTTCCTTTTAGTTAAACCACACTCTTTGTGATTTTATAATTTTGTCTAAGAAAATGTTTTAAATTAAATGAAAACAGTTGAAAAGACCATGGAAACTCTCCTCACCTGCACCCATGAAGGGGGGGTCATGTGGTTTTAGGCAAATTATATAAAAGCAATAGCTTCACATCATGTGTAAGTAAGTAAGATTTTCCACTCATTTTTCTTTCCCTAAGGACTTAGTAATTTAAAGCCATAACCTTAACCGCTAACGGCAGTCAAATGAATTTCTATTTTTCAATCATGGAAAAATGCCAATCATCGGCTTGTGCCTAAAATGTCATTTCAATGGATCCAATGGCCTAAAAATGTTGTTGGGACATCAATGGGAAATCTACATTGACACTGATTTAAATTAAATATTTGCCCACTGTCAATCCTGTCGATACAATTTCCCAATCTCAAAGTCATTTAATTGCATTCAATACTGTGGGCTTTAATTAAAATAACTAACATCAATATTACAACTAAGATAAATCGTGGGGTATCCCATTCGCTAATGACTTTAAATAATAAAATCGCAAGGCTTAAACAAATTTAGTTTTGTAGAGCTCCTAAAATACTGTCGACAAAACTTCAGTCAACCGATTGGAAATGGCATACACTGGCTTTGCAAATCATTCAAGTCAATCACCGAGTGGGAAGGGGCCAAGCAGTGAGCTGAAAGGGGAGAGAATCGCATTGATTTTACACTCTGAGCCAGAGCTGTCAATCAAAGTGTTGCGAGCCATGACAAGGCACAACTCACACACACTCCGGCTCACTTGGTAGCCCTCGGAGCTGGACATGACATGCGTTCAACGCGATGATGGCAATTTAAACATGCACAGGATTTGTGCAGTTTCCCTCCCATTTGTCGATGATGGCCATGGCGGGGGGAGGCTTTGTGTGTAATTGGCCCAAGTTTTTAGGCAAAGTTTGGGAGGGTCTGAGGCTCTTGCTTTGTTGTAATTAAAAATGCCAGCGTCAAAGGTGTGTCTTTGAGTGGGAAGGAGGGGGCAAGGGGGTCCCAAGAGCACTTTGCCAAAAAAGTGCCATTGGCAAAGGTTTTCTTGTCGCCTGAGTTTTGACTGTAACTCTGTCAGTTAAGTCAATGAGACATAGTTTTTGCCCTACATTTTGGCAATTTTTCTTTCCCTCTTTCTTGTTTTTTTTTTTTTGTTTTCGTTTGGCTTTTTGCTGCAAATGCATTGACATATTGCTGCTATCGACTTGGGGGCATTTGCCTTGTGACTGTCAAAATGTCGCGTCACATGATGCCAACAAGCAAATGGCAATTGCAATCGCTGAACCGGATGCCAGTATGCCTATGTCCGTGTCAAGTATCCTTGTCGCCTGTCGGTCGATAGAAAGCCTTTGGCTTTAGCTTTGGCATTAAGTGGACTTGTAATTAAACGATTTGCTCGCTTAATCGTGTGCGTATTTATTGTTCATTGAATACCATCGTGATTATCAATGTTGTGACTACATTCGCTTGAGTTTCATCCCTTGTATATATTATACACAGAATCACTTGCCAATTATGGTAACTTTGTAATATCAACTATATAACTTTTGACATATCTTCTTGAGAGTCCATGGCAAATATCCCACATGGGTACCATTTATGCAATATGTCATATGCCAGCCAAGATGCTTAACTTTTTTCCCTTGTCCCCCGTTCAGTCACTTGCTCCATTTTTTATGACACTGTCTCACCCCCAAACAAACCAATGCCAAGAAGGGCTCCAGCTCAAACCAGCGAACAACAAAAAATAAATGGGCAACCAAACAGGCGTGCAAAATGTTAAGAAACCTTATATCTCATATACCATATATATTTATATACATACAGACAAACATATACATATAAAAGGCATATCTGTAAGTACATGGGCCTAACAAGCGGCACAGGAGAGTTACATCGAGGGATGAGCCCGTGGGCCAAACTGAACAACGCCGCCGTGTAGTTATAAAAAGAAAAAAAAAAATGGAGAAATTTTTATCTTAAAGCGCCTGTCAGTTTGTCTGTCTGCTGATGAAAACGAAGTTGACAATGCGAATGAGTTTCTTATAACAACACAGCAAAAGGCCGTGAAAGAGGATGAGTTTGGGGTAAAAACAAAATGAAGCGACAGCAAAAAGTGCGAACGTGCCGCCAGACAAGCCGTGATGACGGAATAAATATGGCTGGAGACATGGAGAACTTTTCCTCCATTCCGGCAATCCCATCGGCATGGGGTAAGGATAAGCACTTGGGTTTGCCATTCCTTTCTATGCAAAAGAAAAGAAGTGAAAAATACAAAAAAAAAGCCAAAAATAACATTTATATATGTACGTATGTGGCTTTACAGGGGCGTAGGATGTGGATTTCGCAAAAGGTCAAAACAAAATGTCCTTCATGCTTACCAAAATTGCTAACCTTGACTTAACAGAGTGGCCCATCCCACCCCTATTGATACGCCCATGTATAATGAATGAGAGATATAAAATACATATGTACTTTTGTTCTGTCGGCTCTTGCTGTGTTTGTTAACGTTTAATAAATCAAAATTACTTTTTATTTCTATGACAGTTATAACGGGGCGTTGCTCGGCATTTGGCTTTTCATTTTAATACTCTCTCGCCTGATCTAACAGAGGGTATATAAGAAAATTTTATTTCTTTTTGTATTCTACGAAACTTTGATTAATCTTGGATATGCCCCAATTTAAGGTATTTTTTATATTCCCTTGCTAACTTATATTTTGTTTAATTGGAATGATTATCGAATCGAAATGAATTGGATTGCTGGCCTGAATAATAGATGGTTAGAATGTTTAGAATCTACTAACAAACACTTTCTATCTAGAAGAACTTTCTTTTTCATCTTTGCTAATAAAAACCGGCCATCAAGAGCAGACAAGACTGTAATCACTTTTGAACAACAGGCAATAGGTGAGGATATAGCATATATCAGAATACTTTTGAATTATGTAATTAGATGGAATGCCCTTAACGAAATCACAACAAAGGGTATTAACTAGTTGAACCCAAGATATAATTTTAAAGAGTATTGTTTCCTCAATTCTTTCCCCAGCTTGCCCCCTTCTTTTTTTTATTTTGTTTGGTCGTCACCAAGTTGCCAGATGAAATCTGTGCGTTAAGGATTCTTCTCAGTTCGTTTCTTTTCTTATTTTTTTTTTTTTTTACTTGCCACATACTCATGCTTAAAGCTTATCGTCTGCTAAGTGTGCGGATAGCGGGTTTATGGAAGTTGTCGGGGGACGAGGTTTTGTGGTGTGTGGTTTGGGAGTGTGAGTGGGCACATTGTTGATTTTTATATTGGGTGCTAAATTCAATGCGCTCACGCCCCCTCCGAACAGCAAAAAAAAAAAAAAAAAAAGAAAAAGAAAAGTGTCATTTAATTTCTGGCAACCAACAGCCACAGGAGGTGGCATTCACTCGCACACAGGATAACACCAATTTCGCTTATGACAGTTATTACAAATGCTTGTTGTCTGTTCCTTGAAAAGAGCAGCAGCGAACAAGAACCGCTGCCACTTTGTGCTTATCCTTCAAATGAAAAGTTATTGTAAGGACCTTCAGACCAACAACGAACACCACCCACCCACACCGGCATATCGAACAGAGCGCCAATGATGTCTTAAGAATCGATTGTTGCCGCACAAAAAGCACATTAGTGCAGTCTAAAGTCAAAATCGACATTGACTTATACTGGCAGCTTCTTCTTATACTTCTTTTTGTCATTCTGTCTATTTGTCGGCTTGTCTATTTTTTCTTTATTTTTCATTTTGTTTTTATTCGTTTTTGTTGCTGCTTGGTTGGCTCTGCTGCAATTTTCATTGAATATCAAAATGGAAAACATTTCGAGACAGTAAATTAATTTTTCAAAAATTGGCATCCATCTCATTTTTATAGAGTATCTCCGCCAGATATAAATGGGTATACCCACTTAACATACTTAATATAAAGTTTCTATTTATAATAACAATCTTGGAGAAAGATGTTCATTTTCATTAATAAAATTAAAGCACTATGCTGGCCAAACAAATCAAACAACTAACCCAAAAAAGTTTTTAATCTTTTAAGAGACATGTTTTGAATTTTAGAAAAAGTTATATATAAACAAATATCGTCTCAGACCTTAAACTTCAAAGTATTGTTAAAATAGATGAAGAAAAATTTTCTAAGAACAAGAATTTAAGTTGTTATTTCTTAAGGGTATATAATATTCGTATATTTTCGTATGTATATTGCCTGGCCCCTCGCCTAGTTTTTATTTCTCCAGCTCAGATGTTGAGTTTATTGCTAGCGCATTAAGCAACATGATTTTGATTCCTTTTTCAATTTTTTGTTCTTTTGTTTTTTTTTTTTTTTGCTTTTCGTCTTTTTCGTCTTTTTTATTTTTATCTGTGAACGCTTGTTCATTTGTTATTATTGTTATTTATCGTTCCACATTGTTTGGCTATTACGATGTCTACTCATGGAATTGAATTATTGACAGCCAGAATTGATCATTTCCCAATAGCACAAGCTAAAGAAGAAAGAAAAAAAATACAACAAAAAATAAGAGGGCAAAAATTGTTTGCAGGATTAAGAAAGAATAAGAAATGAAAACCAATTCTGAAGTGCTTTAATTATTTTGCTTTACAATCTACACAGTGGCAGTTAAATGAGATTCCATTCATCTCTGGTTCAATAGCAATGCGATTTGATTTAGAATCTATAGAAAATACAAATAAATGCTTCAATATAATTGTTAATTTTGATATGCCAATACAGTTTACATTAAAATTATTGATACAAGTAGAGATTTATATAAACTGAGTGAGATTGTTATTATTGGCAAGTCAATGCAGAAATGTTTTCAATTCTGAGGTACTGATACCAATAAGACAATTGATCAATTTAGACAGATTTCAGATGGTTTCTGAAATGAATTTGATTAAATGATTCTTATCCTATTTCTGCTTATTTTGATTGGCAAATTGTTCAAGATAATTCATCCACTAAATATGCAAGGAAATGAATTTACTAACAGCTTCAACAGAAGGACCACAAGCTTCAGGTTCAGGTTCAGCTTCATCTCCGCCTTTCGACTTTGTTATAGCCAGTTTGCTGTGGGGCATCCACGTCTTTCGCTTTTCGTGTAAACCAAAAATAGCATCACGTTTTAAATTGCTGCTTATCAAAACATGTTACTGAACTGTAATCTGTTTTTTGCGCTCGCGCGCACGTCAAGACAAGAAAGAAAACGAAATGAAACCCACCTTGCCTTCACCTGGTTGCGAGGACTTAGCCCAAAAGCCCAAAAAGAACCCATCAAAGCGGTAGCCTCGAGTGAGCAGCGGCGACGAAGCATAAAATGAGTGAAACCAAGTTGGAAATAAAAACGCAGCAACACAAACTGGCACATCATTTATATCCTTAAAAAAAAAACCAAAACGAAAATAAACCCAGTGGATGGAGACTTGCGTGTATGTAAATTGAAACGGGAGAAAACTGCCGGAACGATACCAAGACCAAGACCATGCACAGGGCCAACGCCAGGACAAGGACCAAGCCGACCCTCAACTGGCTAAGGCTTACTTAGCCAGCGGTAAGCATAAAATATGTACATTAGCACGAATGACTAAACGAGGTGGAGCTTGGCTACAGTTACATATGGATCTGGATCTCAGCCGCCACTTGAGCTCAACCAACACCCCCAATTTCACCCAGAGGGCCAATCTCTGCTCACTGGCATCCATAGCAATCTATCATCTGTGCTAGCTGTCGGCGCTCCATAAATTTGTGACACTTTTCTACGAATTTATTACACTAAATAAATCGCGAGATGCAGCAACCTTTCCCCACGCATGTTGATACGCTGATATGCTCATTTGGTATTCATTAGAGATGGCCTTGTTTTACCTTTTTGGCCAAGTTAATTAATTGATCACGACTTGGTAACTGGAATGATTGTGTCAAGCTGACAGCAACTCAAAGTGGAACATTGAGGGGAACTTTAAATGGATTGGATTACTTATTTCCTTGCATCGCATCTCCCTCTCTCTCTCAATCTTTCTCTTTCTGCTTTTGCCAGTCTTGTATGTTGTTTGTTGTCTGTTGTCTCTATTGCCAAAGGATGATACCTCAACAATATTGTCCCTCTGGTGACATTGGTGTTGATTTTTGAAATTCCTTGGCACTTGAGAGTGTTCAAGTGGGCCCCAGTGTCTGTGGCTCTGTCAACGTGAGGGCCATGATTGAGCAGCAAAATAGCAAATGAAAACGGAATACCAATGCAAATGGAAATCGAAAAGGGAAAAAAAGCAAATTAAAAAAGGGTAAAGGGATATATATGTTCACAGATTGATTCAAACATACAGGCAAATTTGATATAAGCTTGATAAAGTAATATAGATAATTAAATTTGATTCAAATTTCACATATATTTCATTTTGAATTTTCAATTTTTTATCTTTTTAAGGTATTGATTCCATTGTTTTGCTTCTTAAAGTTTTAAATTCGATCATTTGTTCTGCCCAAGTCGAATATTGATGTGACAAAGAAGTTATATACCACTTTATGTTAGATATAATCAGAATAATAGTTTTTTCTAGTGATATTTATATTATGCAGTTCAATTAAATTAAATCCCCCACCTTCTATATAATATTAAAAACCTTAAAAAATGCCGTGCCAACCAGTATCAAATAAACTCATTCGGAATGCTTTATAAATTCCAAGTGGCAACATAAGTCTGGTCTTAAGGCTTCACAATTTGTGAAAAACTTTAGCAAATTATTAAAGCAGCCGCCATGACAAATCCAATTTTTATCATATCCATATATCTAAGCAATCTGAGTGCCCGACAACGTTTTAGTGTTTCTGTATTATTTATTTATTTATTTTTATATACATACGCATTACGTATACGCAGAGTGGCCGGGACGAGTCATAAGTTAGGTCATCATTATGGATAAACGCAATGTATGTGGGTTTTATGTACTTAACACTTCAGTTTCTGTTTCAGCTTCACATTCAGCCGAGAAATGCCAGCAATGAGTTCAAGTCGTGCAGACCGCTTGATGGGCGATGAAAAGAAGGGAGGTGGGTTGGTTGGGTTGGGTTGGAGATTTAGGGTGGGGGTTGGTGGGCTGCTGGTCGTGGTCGAGGTCGAGCAGATGAGCAATTTATCTCGCAGCTGTTTACTGTTTCACTTCGTTCGCCCTTGGCCACCATTGCCTCACGCTTGGCTAAAGCCACTTATACTCATACCAACAAGCATGCGTCTGCGAGTGTATGTGTGTGTGAGTGTGTTGTGCGGGTGTGCGTAGCTGTAAATACATAAACACATCAAAAATAAAAAAGAAACATCCATGCCAGAAAATGCCAAGTGTCCTTGCAGTCATATGTAGTATTAAATGAGCAAACTGTGAATAAGGCCACGGGCCGTCTACAAAAGTGAAATTAAAACTAAATTGAGGCAAAACGTGGAACCATGGTCGTCAATTAAAAGGCAACCCGACCATCATACCATTTATTTTGCATTTCATTTTGCAAAAGGAAAAAAGTCATAAGAGAGGGCTGTTTGAAATGTCTGATATTTTGTTTGACACAATTACAAATTACTACAAAACCAATTCGAATTCATAAACTCTCAAAATTATATAGTAGTTAAATTAGAATGACTTTATTTATCTACCCAGAGAAATAATGTCTAGTGACAATTGCTTTTTTTATATTTTCACCCGAAAGAAGTTACATTTGGCAAAAAAAATTCGGCATTATAGTAGTATTAATGGTAAAAGAACATATGAGCAACAGAGACTGACATAAAATAAAATATTTCAGATATGTTTTTTTTAACGTTTTGTCAGTTTTTTGTTACAAAAAAAAAAAAAAAATGATACACTCCTCGATAGGGAGATATTTCCATTATAGAAACCTGATAAAAATTGGTTTAATTTCTTTTAAGAAATGTCTTTATATTTATATGAATTTATATTTGGCGATGTCTTGAATACTTCTAGTCACACAATACCAGACGTATTCTAACTTTAGTTTTTATGCAATATAATTATTTAAGATTAAGTCTTAGAGAAATAAATGTTGGCCTTTTAATAGAATTACCCTCGCACATAGAAGTTATGTCCACACACATTCAAGTGACAGTTTTTGCAGTCACAACCTCACACGCATAACGTATACATACCTACATAGATATGTATGTATATGAATAGGTGTACAATCCACGATCTTAAGCATGCTAAATGCAACAGACCCACACCCACATCCTACCCTTGAGCCCCGCACTTGCAGTTGTTGTTTCTTTTTCTCTCTTTTTTTACCCATTTTTTCTCACTCGTTGACGTTTGTTTGTTTGTTTATTTTGTTGCCTGTTTTTTTTTTGCCATTGCTTTTATAAGCGCAAAGTGCTCTTCATTATGCGCATCAAGTGAAAGGATAAGTGCAACGAATGCACACATACACGCATAGAGTCGCATATGTGATGCCTTTTATGCTTTTCAATAGCCTGCAAACAAAAAATAACCATGCGAAATTACCTTAAACTGTATGAAAGGAATGAAAGCAAAATACGTCAAAACGTTGCTAAAAGTCTAACTACTTGCTTAGAATGCACATGATCTTAGTTATACTTACATACATACACTTTCCGGGGGTAATACAAAATTTAAAAAGGAAGAAACAAATGATGAGAAAAAAGAGTTGCAAATCAACTTATCATGTTGCATCAACTTATCTTTTCCAATTCACTACATATTATATAAAACAAATATAATTTTCGTCCAGTTTTATGATCAAGTTCGTAAAGCTAAAGTCTTAGAGTTAATGAAAATCCCAAGTTATTATAAGTTCTAGCTTGTATTATTTGCAAAATTTAAATTAACCTAAAAACTAATAACCGAGAGACCCAAATACTCAAGTCCATCAATAAATAAAAAGTTATTAAATACGTATTGTAGTTGTTCTTTAT
Organism: Drosophila insularis; assembly: GCA_018903935.1. Classification (NCBI taxonomy): domain Eukaryota; kingdom Metazoa; phylum Arthropoda; class Insecta; order Diptera; family Drosophilidae; genus Drosophila; species Drosophila insularis. The sequence goes on from JAEIFP010002295.1 coordinate 8,953,839, forward strand.
TTAGGGCCCTATTTTGCATTTTTTGTTGGGAAAAAGTGTTTATTTTTTAATTAAATTCTTGTCCTTTAAATGATCAATTTTCTTAGGTCTTATTTTGTTGGCAGACCAAAATATTGAATTTACTATCCTGTAATAAGATAAGGATAACCAAAGAGCTACGTTATCTCCACTTGCTTTTGGCAGCTTGCTTTATTAGTATGGTGGTCTTCAATTAACGAAATTACAGAATGTACTTCTAATGTAAGCTATGTCCACTACTGTGCATAATACAAATCGCGTTAAATTTGAATTGCAACCCCTTTTAATTAAAATTCACTCATGCATATTGGTGATGGCGTATGTGTAACGTGTGATTAAATCTGTGTGTGTGTGTGTGTGTGTGTGTGTGTGTGTGTGTGTGTGTGTGTGTGTATAATAGGCGTGTCAATAAGCCAACTTATCGCCTATAACAAAAAGTTAACCTCAGCCACCCCCAACAAAATATTCGCAAACCAAATCAAGTGACACACTTGTAAAACTCTTTTTGGTCCTTGGCAAATCGATTGCTTGTCAGGGTCAACTGGCAGCGCTTAGCTTATGACCTCCCCTATTGAGGACCTCTTATGGCCAACAATCTACCCAAAGAAATCGACGCTGACTGCATTGTTGTTCAAAGGCCTTACGATTTTAAATTATGTTAGACATGGCCAAGCATAACCAGGCAACACCAGCAAACCGATTTGAATTTTTCCCACAATTTTCTTGGTAACCATGAAAGAGAAAAGTCGTTTTCTTCTTTGTTATACCCTTTTTTGGACAGAAAGTATATTAAAATAGCAATAGCAATTGTCTTCATGTTTCTTCAGTTTACTATAAACTATAAAACTATTCAATGCAATTTGAAAAGGTTTAAATTGTTTTTGAAGGGGTCCATTGATATATTTCAATATATATAATGGGAATGTAGTACAGTTAGAATAATGTACCTTAGCCAGAAAAAGCAAGGGTATACAATCTTCAGTATACCCAATATTAGTTTGTCACTAAAACAATTTTTTTTTTTTTTGGCCACTTTTTTATTCAGTTTGCCATTGACAGGAGGCAGACAGGCAGACAAAAGGCTTGTGACACCTTTTATATAACCATCTGTATGTGTGTATTTGTGTTTGTGTGCGTGGCTGGCTGAGTGTGGCAAATTATAATGCAAATATATGAGTTATGTAAAGCACATTTCTAAGCCAGCTTAGCAGACACAAGCTTTAATGTTAGAATATTCTCTCCATTTTCAAATGCTAAAGTTTTTGCAACTATTTTCATCTTATTTTAATAAAGACATTCTTGCAAAATATGCGCATAAATAAATATATTTCATATACTCCCTAACTATATAATCGTCTGTGTGCTATATGGAAATAAGCATGTAACTCGTCCACAAAGGGGAAAACAATCATTTCGCCATAATAAGCACTAAATATGCAGACCACAAAGACCCACCTCTTAAATGGTAAATCATCTACCTATAGCGCTACTCATATTGAGAAAATATTAGTTAAAATATGAATAAATTGTGTGTGTGAAGCAGATAAATACAAGAGGATGGTAGGGAAGACCACCTGTGAGTTTGTATCTGTGTGTGTTTAGGAGGTGTGTCGACAATTCGCCGAATGTTCCTATGTTCCGTAAACATAACGAGCTGAGTAAATTGATTGCATGACGACGCAATGAAGCGCGTCCTGTAAAACCACTTAAAACATGCCCCAGTACATGCCATAAACTCAACAACATTGGTAAACCATTCTCCCCAAGATGTGTGTGTGTGAGGGTAAAAGCGTGTGCAAAGCGCGAATACTCAAAGTCCTCTATGTATGTGTGGCTTGCGTTCTCTTTACTTTCCCGTTTGGTGTTTCATACGCATGCAAAACCGGCAAACATTTAACCGCCGGCTATAAAATTCGATAAATATCGACAAAAGTTCTCTTTTCTGCTTAACTTGTTTGTTGGTTGCTGCTTGGCAAAGTCGAAGACGAGTCAAGGAATCGGCAACTCGATGAGAGTTTATTAAATACAGGATATAGCCCAACCATAAAGGCGTCAAACTTATGAGTACAGTGGAACAAAAACTACATAAGTCATATTAATAATATTAGAACAATGGATTGCTTTCTATATGTTAACTAGACCCATAGTGATAAGGATCTAGTTAGAAGGGGCAATGCAAAAAGTGTTGCATACCTCTCGGCATAAAGATGAGAAAGAAATTCCTCTTACCATATATAAAAATAAAAAATCACCAAATAATTGATATTTAAAATTTTAAATAATTAAAGATTTTAGAAATTTAATACTCTTGACATTAAAATTTTATAATTCAGGCTATCGCGTTAAAATAAAACCATTTTGTTGACTATTGTTTTTATAATTTTGATTTTCTCTAATTGATTCCTAAGCGAACTTTAATATCTGGAAGATTATTTTCAATTAAACATGTATCCCCATGCTTGCCTTTAAATATTTTTGTTAAGAAATTGAAATTAACTAAATTAAATTAAATTATTCTGGCGCATTCTTTAATATCAATTTTTCATACAAAGTATAAAAATTATTTCAATCAACCTATATTCTCTTAAAAAGCGAGAATCACTGTGCAAATTCGGCGCCTTTAATAACGACCACTTGGACCGATTCCATAGCAAAAAGGCGCTATTTCTGCATAAATATCAACCATCCGCTTTTGGCATACATACAGCCTTCATCTGCACACAGTCACAAGCACACTCCTTACACTCAGACTCCGGCTCAGACTTCAATTACGTACGTTTCTACCTCTATGTGTGTACAAAAATACATACTTACATATATGTCATGGCCCCCGGGGGATTATCGCTTACATTTTCAGTCAAGTGCGTTCGTTTATTGTGAAAAGTTGAGATGAGTTCAGTTGAAGCTGCAGATATTGTTTGTATGCCGAATGGATGGTTTGGCTTTGGCTTGGCTCCACCTATGAGGTAAAAGTGAAAGGCAAATTGTCGAGCGTTGATTTGAAAACGTCATGCGGATATACAATTGTACGTATGTATATATTTACATACATACATATGTACGTATGTAGTATAAGTAGGCACACGTGTTTCCGACTCCACCTCTCTTTCTATCTGCTTAGCAGCGACATCTTAAGGTACTTATGAGTTATGTGAACGATTTTAATATTTTCCAAAAAAAAAAAAAAGAGCACAGACAAAATATATGTAAGAACATTGTATCTTTACATATGTAAATTGAGAAATTACATATAAGTATAATGTTGATGTAATGGGGAAACGTAATAAATGATTCAACTGCCATTTACATTAGATCTCAAAATAAAAAGGGGGAAATTTCCATTTTTTGCATACAATACGAATAAATTTGTTAGCATTGCCTTTTCATCGATGAAGATTATCAATAAGGATATTCTTCCAAATATTTTGAATGTAGAATAAGACAGTATTTATTGTAGAATATCCAGAATATAAACATGAAAGAAATGACTTCTTCGATCATATCATAGAATGATTTCTAACAAACATTGTAAATTAAATTGTATAATAATCTGAACAGTCCTTTCCACATCACAAATAATTAGACCTCTGTACCAAACCAAGTTTAAAGCATGAAATACAAACTTTCTCTTGAACTTTTATTCACACAGAAGCTTCAACAACCCTAAACAGTTTATATAAACATTAAGAACAATTTGCATTTAAGTTTATTTTGGTCTTATAGTAAGAGAGTGTCCCCTTTTTTAACAAAGTCCAAAGTTTCTTTTTTTTTTTTTGGTTTGCATCAAGCCAATTCTGTAATCCAATTAAGGACTTGCGATGGAGTTAAGAGAGATTTTCGCATCATCCAATCAATAAGTGTTGCTTATTTAAATTGATTTAAATTGTGATTCAATTGATTTAAAGGCGTTGACAACCGACAACTAAAACAATGGTCCATCAAACGACCAAAAACACAACAAAAATTAAAAAAAAAAAAAAAAAGATGACAACAATCAATTTAATTAAAACTTTTTAACAAGCTTTGGTTCATTTCACTTTTGTTACCGTCAGCGTCTCCGTTCCCGATTCCCTTTTTGCCGCTTTTGATATTGGGCCATTTCGGGATGCTTTCGGTTATGGCAACGTTTCATATTTGATATTAATTAAAAAGTTTACACTGTCGCTGGATGTTTTAAAACAAATTGTTGGCGCACAAGCGCCAAAGAGAAATTCTGGGAGAGAACGAAAAGGACAAAAAAAAAAACCAAAAGAACAAAAAAGAAAAAAATTATTCTCGAAAAAATGAAATCTGTGTGATGTGATGAAAAAGCCAAACACAATGGCAGTTGCATGTTATCCATTCATTTCTACACGACATGTGTGTGTCTCACTCTCTCTCTCTCTCTCTCTTTCTCACTCCCTGATGGCTAGAAGGGAGCTCGTCGAAACGTTGGATGAGTAGCAAATGGCAGCAGGACCTCTGGTGCGGGCTCATGTAGTGCCATCGCGTCAAAAGCCCGCGGCGGCGACAGCTGCTAATGTCACGCCTGTCCTGACATCAGCTGGAAAAAATGAAACAAAACAAAGCAAAACTCTATGGAAAAAAATATACAACCAGTGAAAAATTAATAAAATCTCTGACAGGACAACAAGAAAATTTTTTGATTGCAACAATCACATCATTGACCTTCAGTGTGATGTTTGTAAAATGAAATTGATATAAAATACAAAGTTTAAAATTCTCGAAATGTATGAACATATGTGCGAAAAAAATAGAAATGTATTCTATTCATTTTTACTACCCTTCCTCTTAAGGTATTTAATCTTACCAGTCGTTACATATTGAATTAGCTAATAATAACAATTTTTTAAAGAGATAAATTCACAATTAACCTAAACTACAAAAGACATTCCACGTTTCAAAAAGGGGTCTGTCGAAAGTATTCAAATAGCCTAAATCCAAATGGCCACAGACTACTTCGCCTGACCCATAAACAATTCAGTCATTTCTTTGCTACATAATCTTTAGAAATGAAACCTTATCTGAGGTTCATATTGAATAGGTGATGACTAACTCAATCCACCAAATGAAATTAAAGAATATGTTTAAACTAAAATTTAATGAATATCAAATGGAAAAAAAATTGATGTGGAGAAGTAAACTGTCTTAACTTAATTTTTGTTTAGTTGTATTATTAGATCACAAAATTTATATATGTGAACGCAAAATTACGTAAACAAACTATGTATTTAAAATCTGAATTTATAAAACTATATAAATTGGTTTTTATGATATTAGTCGATGAAATGCTGTAACACTTAAAATCTTCTGCCTTTTTCTGATTAATGTGAAAAGTTTACTCTCAAATGATGATTAAACGAACAAAAAAAACAAAAACGGGGGGAAAAAAAAGAAAATGAAAAGTTACACACAAGAAATTAACTTGTTGACTGACAATTAAAAGGCAACATGCTAGATGAAACCAACGAATGGAGGATGAAGTAGTCTGGTTTGCCCATAAACATGACAGGTTATTCAGACACAAGAGCATCTGTCGCAGGAGCAGATGTTGCTGCTGTTGCTGGTGATGTGGTTGCTACCACAGGTTTATCCTGGTCACGGATATCAGCGGACGTTGCTGGGACTGCAGCTCATTTAATGTAGTTGTTAATGCATAATGAGCCAAGCGGCTGTTGTCCTTCACTCACATCAGAGCCACTATAACGACAGCAGATGCGTTTGGTGATTTTTGAAAGCGGTTTAAAACCGAGCGATATTCTTCATATACAGATACAAGTGTGTGTGTGTCGGTGTGTGTGTGTGTGGTATATAAATTTGTATAGTTTTTATATTACCAAGGGGGAGTTGTATGGGTGTATGTGTGAGCATGCAACATGGTGCATTTTTTATTGACTGCATTTTATATTATTATTTAAAAATTAATTATACGCCACGTTGCATCGCAAAGGGTTTTGAGCTGCATTACTTGAAGCATTTTTACCCTGTACCTGCGGGCTAAAAGGGTGTTTATTAACTACTTTATACCTATTAATAATTTTCAAAGTTTTCCCGTTATCTATATCCCAATCTTTTGTAAAAAGAATGGAATGCAATAGTTTTGAATATCAAAGTATGTGATTTTATTCTTCTACAAGGTATCTAAAGGTCGGGCAGTCAATTTTAATGCAAGCAAATGCTTTATTTCAGTTTTCATATTTTTAATTTAAATATATAAAATATGGGCATAATGTTGCTTTTGTTGCTTCTCGTGCTGTTGCTGCAGCTTATTATTAAAAAATAGTTATCACATATTAATCGACATTTACCATAGTTCAAGAAATTTCTCAATACTTTTCAATCAGAACCAAAAAATTTATAAAAAAAAAAAATGTAATAAGCTTTGACAATATTCCCATTGTCTTCTGGCAAATACCCATCTAACTATAGATTCTGAATCGTCGTTTCACCCCCCTCGAATCCCCTTCAAAACCCTGCAATGGCCATTGTCGACGTTGCGCTTCTATTTCTTGCCCCATCCCACTGTCATCCACTCGCTTTTTGTTTGCCATTTCCGGCATGAGCCAAGTCAAGGCAAGTGAGATCGTGTGCGCGAGACTCATAAAATTGTTGGCTATTTGAACGTTTTTTTTTGTGCAACCCGAAGCCAAGGCATTGAAAAATAAAACGTGGCAAGTGAAGCTAAGCCAAACACACGCCACACACACCCACATACACACACTGTCCGAGAGAGCTTTGAAAAGGGTGCAAAGAGTTCAGCGAAAAATAGAGGAAAATCAAGCGCTTGGCTGGAATTTCATACTGTTGGCATGTCCACTATTCCCTTGTGTGTGCGAGTCTAAGAGTGGGTCTCTGTGTATGTGAGTACGCGCGTGTGTGTGTGTGTGTTATCCTTTGACAAGCAGCATAAATGTGCAGCATGGCCTGTGCTTCTTCGTCTGGCCTCTGTGTGTCCCTAGCCCTATCCACATCGATGTGTTGGCCATTTTATTATATTTGCTCGCAGACATTTTTGCTCTAATACGAAAATGGGATTTTAGGATATAAAAATTATGATAGATTACCGTTGCACTCCCTCACATACTCACATAGACAGACTCACTAACACCCACCCACCAACCAACACACACACACACACACACACATGCAATTGACGTAACTCGACTTTGTTTGGCATCCTTGGCACTGGCACGACTCGGAACGTCCTACAATCGTGCCATCCTGGTGTCCGTCCGACTATCCGCATCATTGTGAAAATTGCGCCCAGCTTAACTGAAGAAAATCATTTGATGATAAAAGTGGCCCCTCAATTGCTTTGTTGCTTGTTGCACGTTGCCCGTTGCTTCTTGTGCTGCTGCTGCTACTCTCATGCATTGGGTTTTCTTTTTTATTAAATTTAAGCCTGAACCAACGAAAGGATAAGAAGGATATGAGAAAGATTTTTATTATACAGCTGACACACCAGCTGACATCAATCAAAATAATCGTAATTCATTATTATTATATCATTCTCAGTTTATTAGAAAGCCACCTATGAGTATTTGATTAACTTATATTTGGAATTTATTTTTATGTTATTAAGCCAATTATACTTTTGTATAGAATGACAATTCGCATATTTCAAACCCAAGTCCAAACTAAACAGTCCGTCAAATGAAGATAACAAAGATCGAAGTACTGCCATGACAAAATTAAAGAAACTGCTTGGCCATATCGGTCGGTTAAATCTTATCAAAAAAAATATAAGAACTGCACACTATCTTGACCTTTGTCAATACGAAATCTTTGGATCAAATATTTTAAAAGTTGGCAAAAACGTAAACCATCAAAAGTTTTGATTCAACAGAGCTCTGTTAATGAGCTGTAAGTAAGCTTGTGTTAACATTGAAAGCCCTTGAAGCGTTTTGAAGCTCTCAGGCGAAGCTTAAAGAAGCTTTGCATTTAAAGTTTTGGCCGTTATCATTTTGAAAATATTGGCCATGGCAAGTCAAGATCGACAGGTTTTAAAAATAACTATAAAATAAGCTGCTAAGAGCATACTAAGGCAGTGAGTAGGTTTACTCTGAAATTTCTGAATAATAGCTATAAGTTAAGAAGTTTAAAGTATAAGAATGAAAAATGTATTAATTTATTAAGATCTTCTAATAAATATTAAAGTATAAGAGTACTTCAACTTATACTTAATAAATTAGTTTCGCAATCCAAATGTACAATTTCAAAAAAAAAAGACATAGTTAAATTGTAAATTCGAAACTGTTTTAGAGTTACTTTATTCGGCTAATACCGGTCAATGCTGTTTTATTTGGAAAGATAACTAACTCACATTATTTGCCAGCACCTGAAGTTACATTTGACCTTGTGGGCATAGAAACCAAAATGACAATAATTTTGTCACAGTTTCGCAAAAATTAAATACAATGAAAAGCAACAACACGAATTTGACATACCCTTACATAGAGTAGAACATATAAAAAAGATAATGGCCAAGGCAAACTATATCTAAAACTTTAAGCTACCTATTAATTGTAGAGCATGACGATATGGTCTAATAGATTAGCTAAATCGCTAATTGCCATACATATTTGGACTTCTTCTTGTTTGTCTCTTTTTGATCGTTTTGCCACTAGCTTTTCCTTGCATTGAAATGCATCCAACTGAAACATGATGGTCAGTCAGTCAGTCAGTCAGACAGTGCGTTGAAAATTATTATTTTGTTTTAATTAGTTAGGCAATGGCGAAATGACTCCATGCAGAGGTCACTGCGATTAGCCAACTGCCCAACTTGTGAGCGTCCAATTAAACAGCTGTTTGGCTCCAAAGGTGACTCACAAACAAAGCCACAAGTTCCACTTCTCCCATTCCCACCTTCTTACCCCCCTCAGTGGCGAGTCAACTGAGAAATGTCGCGTGCTGCTTGGCTTGCCAGAGGCCATCTCACTCACTCACATGCACACCTTCCTTCTCCTTTGGCCACCCGATGACTGCGAGAGCAACGACGACGACTTCAAACAAGTGGGCAAAGCAAAACCGCGTTTTTCTAACTACGGTTCAGTTTCGTTCGGATAAGAGTAGATAAAACACTTGCCCACTAACCCGTAAGCGGGAATGAGTTTTATTAGTAATTTTTATTAATTATTTAAGAGGAATCCTTAAAATTCAATATTTTACAATATCCCCAAGTGCGTGTGTTCCCCAAGTTCAAGTGGCTTTTGTTGTTGCAATTATTTAAAGAAAATTTTGTTGAACAAAGTTCACTAAAAGCAAATACTGAAAAATGGGTAATTCCAGTTCCATTTGTGCCGATCGCAATGCCATAGGCAATTTCGATGAAAATGGGTAAGAAGGAGATGACAATTAAAAGAATCAATGCGAATGCAGAGACAGTATTAAAGTGGAGGATCAAATACATATAAATGACACTACACAATGGCATTGCTGATAATTTGGCTTAAATACAACATATTGGTATAATTTTTAACAACAAGTTAAAGTCAAGTCTGTAAATAAAATTTCTCTAACAACCAATGGTAAATAGACATTAAAGTAAAAGTCTTGCATCAGCTAAAAGTGTCAATTATGTTGTGCAGTGTAATTAATATCGTAAAATGTTTTTAAAGCTCTTATTTTCAAAATTTTTTAAACTTTCCATTTACCTTGACTTTTTGCTGAATTCAACTAGCACTAAATAAATTTTACTTTTAATGTGAATTGGCAAATTGAAATATATAAATATTGTTAATATAAATATTATTTCATAATCTTTAGATAATGATTTAATCCTTCAAACTAATAAAATTTTAAAAGTTAGAGAGCAAACAAGAACTATTTATTTAAATTATGCAGTTCTTTTATAAGATCTAACCAAATATAAATAAAGATATCATCTTTAAGTTGATATTGCTATAATTATCCAAAAAGATCCTCTTTTTAATCAGGAATATTTTTCATAAGAAAATAAAAAGAATAGTGATCCCAACCTTCTCTAATGCAAAAGAATTAAAGAATTTAAAATACACATAAATAAATAAACACAAATCCTTTGAGACAATAGCTATTTTTTTTGAATAGATTTAGATTCATGTATACATATAGATCCTGCACTCGATTGCAAATGTCCTTTGTATCTGTCCATCATTACAATTTGGTGTTATCCATTAGCAACACATTTGATTTGTTTGAAATCTTTATTAATTATAACTCATACTACCCTTTGGCCCCCTAGTTCCCAGGACCGACCATTCACTCCCTCACATCCCCGCAAAGTTGACTAACCAACTGGCTAGCAGGTTTCCATATATTTACACATTTAGACTTGTAATTAACATTTAACGATGCGATTTAATACCGCTTTATAGCCACTAATATAGAAGGCACATGGTGCCATCTATAATTTAGATTGACAGTTGAAAGGCGAATGGGCGTGGCATTAAATCTATATTGTATTACTTTGCCATACAGCAAATAGCTAACAACAAAATATTTATTAACCAATAGTCAGTTAACTTAGAGCCCCCTTGTACTTGGTCATGAAATCCTCGCACAACAAAAAAAAAAAAAACTCAATTAATATTTATGAAGGTTACCGCAACATGTGTGTACCATATAATGCTCAACATGTTACTTTCAATTCCAGTGTAATAATCAGTCAAAACATGCAATAAAATTGGACAGACTGTCTTTAATTCGGGCATGTAATTATTTCAAGTACAAAATTAAGGTCAACACATTTTTAAAGATTTCTTTAAAAAATAGCCAAAAAAATTATTCAGAGAAAGCTTAACTTAAAATGAAATTTTCTAAACACAAATTGCAGTAAAGAGAAGGGGAATTTATATATACATAAACTCTCATTTTATCCAATTTTAAAATAATGTTTTCAAATTCAAATATAAGTAACCCTTAATCCAAGACTTTTAAAATTGTCTATATTTTCATTAAAAGAAAAGAAAATCACAACGCAACTAACTATGCTCAAAATTATTTTTAAATAAATAAATCCATTTATATTTCATTTTCATGGAAATAAATTTCTCAGTTTCCGTAAAAATAATTAGATTTCATACTTATAGGCATCCAATTGAGTTGGATTCGTAGTAACCTTCTTTTGTGAGTTAAATAAACTGCTCAACTCGAATCCATTGAAAAAATCGCAGATGATATTAGTTTTTGGATCTACTTCTTCGCCCTCCGCCTCTGCAGTCATAATGAAATAATTGTCTAATAGTTTTCACGCAGAGACGAAATGTTTTTTATGCCCTGATTGATTGCCATAGAAAGGCGAATGGCTGGTATTAAAAGTACTAATAGAACATTACCCATGTATACATATGTACATATATATGAGGCGCCCTTATCAGTTCAATGTACGTAGTCAGCTGCTTTCCATCACCCTCACCACCAGCCACAATCAATACGTTTCCTTGCAGTGCCATTCTAATCAGTGGAAAGCAAACATAAACAACAACAAAATATTGCAAAGTGTAAAGTGTAAGAGGAGAAATAGAAATCATAGTGAAACCCCAACAGCAAAACAGCCGCTAGTCTCAGTTCGATTCAAGTACTGTAGCTTGACAGTCAAAAATCCAAAAAAAAATAAGAGAAAAGACAGTCCAAAGAGTCCATCATGAGTTTGTCTCTGTGTGTGTCTCTGCAACGTTATTCGAAAACCTTTGGACGGCTCAAGCTGCTGTGAGTTGCGTATTTTTGTGTTTTTTTTTTATATATTGATTAGACACAGTCAAAACAAGTGGGCGTGACATTAGGCTTATCAATGGCAAGGCACTTTGCCTTGACTTATCAAAATGCTACTCAAGCATCACCTGTTCCGCTTATGACAGACAGAAGATGATGATAATGGTGATAAAAGTCCAACAACTTTAACAAAAAAGCAAAACAGAAAATGAATTATTCTCACAGAGAAAATATATGGGCATTTGTAAACGTGTTGGCTCTTCATGTATGTAATTGAATTACAAAGGGAAAACCCGCATGACAGGAGCGGATGTAACCATTTGGAGGACTCTCAATAAAATGACTTTAACCAATTTTAGGAAATAAAAAGGATTGTTATGTAAGGGAAGAAAAATTTAATTAAATTGTAGAAGAAAATCATAAATTGAAATGGGAAAGAACATACTACCCAGAAATCATTGGGAGTGCCCCTTTTTGAAGCGATAAACTAAATAATTGGTTGGTTCATTACTGGCTTAGTAAAAACTGTCTAATTATGATGATTACAAATAATGTTATCCCAGTGGAAGTCAACTTTGATTTCAAATTCAAAAGGGATTGCTTAGTTTTGCACTTTCGGGGCCCCAATTATACCTGTAAACCGTACCTGGTCGCATAGCTCAATAATCAATACTCAGTCAGCAATTACAATGTCGCTTACACTCACTAGTAAACCTCTCTCTCGCTCCCTTTCTCATGTTCTTTCTTCCTCCCTTCCCAGTTCTCTCTCTCACTATGTGTCACTCACTCTCTTTCTCTCTTCCCCCCAAAACAGCACACCCATTTACCCAACAGCAAATAATTCCCAAAACCCTTCCAATGGCCAAGTAACGCCATATCATCAGCTTCAGCACGGCTACTATAAGACCACAATTCCCGTTGGCAGTGGGAGAGCCAACAACAACACCAACACCACCACCACAAGCACCACTACCACCACAAACGCCGCCAGCAGCTGTTGTCATTGTCGAACAGCTGATATTGGCTCACGCGCACCTCAATCGCAGCTAGTGAGTAACAATAACAACGACAACCACAACGACAATGAGGCACTCAAGCTCTCTCACACACACACCATCAACGATTGTGAGTGTAATTGTGGCAGCGCTGAGACATCATCGGCATCGGCATCGGCAGCGATGTCGGCGCAAAAATGGCGCAGTAGTCGTATGTATAAAAATCATACGACTACAACGACAACAACACTCGAATACGAACTTTCCAATTTTGCAAAACTAACAACACAAATCAGTACGCATAGCGACGTCGGCAAGGCAACACCATCAACAGCTGACAACAATTCCAGGCAGCAAGAAGAAATTCTTTTACCACCACCATCACAAGCAGCAACTTTATTCACACCACCCCAGGCAGCAGGACCCTTTGTATCCTCGTCTTATCATTGGCAGCAATTGCAACAGTCTCTGCACGCTCTACATCAGCAACAAATTAACAACAGCAACAACTTGCAACAACAACGTTCTTTTAGTAGCAGCAGCAGCAACAAGAACAACAACGAAAACGAAAACATGAGCCGAGCCGTGAGCATTGAACAGTATGCCCCAAGAGATCGTAGTGGCTTATGGGGCACCGGCGACAATGAAGTCGTTGGCAACATCTCTGGATTCGATCGTCTTCACGACAAACGCTATTCAAAGGTAAGTCTCTCAAGAAGACAAAAACTTAGACACACTCACACGGACACACTCACACATTTATATATATATATATACATATGTGTGAATTCAAAGTGGAAAAGTACCAAGACGAAATTTTTGCCAAAAGGGTGGGTTTTTTTTTGTCGGTATTGCCCTATGCCCCAGGCCTCAATGGGCTTTCATTTGAATGTGTGGCACAAGAAGCAAAAGAAGGCAAATCTAAGGAGGTTCTATATTTAATCCTAGTTCATAGGAAAACAAAAACAAAAAAGCAAACCAATCATCTAATGGATAGATTAATGATAAAGATGTGTATTATTTTTATTCAAGACATTTTCTTGACCCAGAATATCTACAAGTCATAAGGTTTTGCTTAATATTTGGTGGCCCTTACTAAATTCTGGCAAAAAAAAAGACGCTTGTGCTGGCTATTTTTAAAAAAGCAAACTATTGAAAGACAAAAAAAATAGTCAGCTAAACATTTTTTTTTAAAATAATTTTTTGTCATTTCTCATTTTTTGTATATTTTTGGTTTTTTGGCGTTGCGAGTGACCTTTAGATGACATAGAGAAAGACAAGAGGGTAGTAGCTACTGAATCGAGTTGTTGGAGGCAAACACGCGCCACACTGGAAGACCAAAGCTCATGTTTGTTGGTATTTTTATTTTAGTAATTTATTTTTATGGTTGATGTCAGAACAACACACTGAGTCCACAGAAAATCGATAGCAAAACTGGCAATAATTTGACCAATTAAATTTATTTTGTTCAACATCAAACAATAGAAAATTAAATGGGAAAAAATGTAAAGAGTATTGGGTGTGTTTCTTATGAACATTTGTTTCTCATTTTGCAATTTTATGATTATTTTGTATACTTTTTGTCGACCAATGCATTTTCAAGATCAATGCCAATTTTTCTGAGGCAGCATTATTTTTTTCTCTGAGAGCTGAATTTTCCGTTGAATTTGTCAGTATTAAAGAGAGAGAGCATAGGCAGAGCAGAGCGGAAATGAAAATTTGAATGAAAAGATATAAAGTCTGATGGGAGAGTGGGTGTGAGAGAGAGGCAGACTGCGCATGTGGGTTGTAAGTGGTTTGGGGTGGGCTATTCCAAATAATAATATTTAATTTGCTGTTCCTGTTGAAGTTATTACTTTTTTTTTTACTTATCAAGATATTATATTGTGGTACCCGGCCCCTAAAAACCAAATTTAATCATGTTGCCTCTTATCATATTAAATAAAAAATTATATATGTAGTATATAAGTATTTTGCACGCAATCCAACACCCTCTTAACACACTCTGTGTGTGTGCAACCTTTCGAACAGCTGATGTTTACATTTTCTTATTTCCAATGGAAAGTTTTATAATTCTTCCTTATCGCCGCCTTGAAAAGCGTGGAACAAACAAATGACACAGTGGACGCAACCGCATTCAGTCCACAAAGAACCAAAAACTGACCTACATTTAGAAATAAATACAAATTCTTTAGCAAAAAAAACCAAAACCGAATGGTGATAACTTATATTGTCTGTATCAGCGAAATATATATAGGTTATACTCTGCGGTTGTCTAGCTCTAGTATCTATCAAATTGTTTTGTTTAACATTTTGTTTACTCTGATTATACACTTGCAGATGAAAGAAATATTAGATTTAGTCACCTGATTGTAAATACAGAGAGTTTTATTTATTTTTTATTATTTTAAAAGGTTGTTTAATGAAAAGTTATATCTTTAACCTTCTTCACTTCAAAAATGTATGCTTTATTTATACTTATGCAAGGGTATACAGACTTTCATATAATTGTATTCAATTTCTTTCTCTTTTTTCAAAATTTATAGCCTCACGGAAAATATAAAGGGAAATTGTTGTAAATTATTCAAGCGGTCAATGTGCTGAAAAACTTGAATTTATTTAAAACAAAACACATACCAAAGAAAATTTAGATAGAAAGACAGATAAACAAAGATTTTCAGTTAAGCTTTGTACACTTTAGTTTGCAGCTTCTTTTGAATTACTAAGATACAAACTTGTGTATCTGCCAGGGTATATCAACTTCGAGGTAGAATAATAAACTTCCGGTTTAGTGTTTTTATCTTTCTAGAGACTACTAGAATTTATCTCCCTCGTTGTTCCACTTATGCTGTCATTTGACTCAACTTCTAATGAGCCTTTTCATCTTTCACTTTGTCATCTGTTTGGTTTTTTTAAAGGGAAGCAATTTCGTTTATATGCCACTCAGTTGAAAATCGTTTTGTGTCTGTGTCACTAGAAAACGCTTTCGTCATTATGGATGATGATGATGATGATGAATGTGCCTGGGAGATAGACTGATTATCAACTTGTCGAACGAGACTTGCTCCAGACAGTCGCCGATCATCAGCTGAGCCAAGCCAAAGCGTGTTTTGATTTCAATTTTGCTTTCTGTTGCCTTTTCGCAGCTCATTTTTTATTTCTTTTTACTGTTTTCATTTTGTTTTTTTGGGTTTTTGCAATTCCAAACGAAATTATACGTATGCGTAATCCCCAGACGGTTCGATTTATTACGTATACACACTCACACAGAGTTTGGCAATGTTTTTTTTTTCGCCAGCGGTGTCCCCGGTCTCTTGGAAATACTTGTTGCTAGGCGTTTTGGAAATAATATTCATGCTTATCGTCCATTCAATGATTAAGTACGACGTTACGTAGTGAACGTTTTTTTTTTTTCAATGTCAACGGTGTCGTTTTCTCACATATTATATTTCACCAGTACACGGACTGTTCCTCCTCATGACGTAGACAAAAGTCATTGTTTTTTTTTTTTTTTGTATATCAGTTATATCAGTTAACAGGTAATAAGTGTTTATGGGGCTCGGTTCTGTGGGGTTTGTTGATTTGTTGGAGGGTTCACTCACTTCACGCACGCACACAACGCATGAGTGTTTGCCCCTTTTCCAAGTACATTGATTAAATTAATTTAAATGTCATGCTAGTCAGTAGAAACTTTAGTTTAAATCAGAGGTATAAGTGGCGATGAAGTAGTTGAGAAAAAACTTAGTTCACAGTTAAAAACAAATGTCTAAAGACTTAATATCTTACACTACCATTAAAACTCATCATGAATTGGCATAAAAACTAACTACGCAAGTCACAATGACTATACAATCATGTTCTCGTTTATCCAAATGTATGGGAATTTTTATTTACAATACCAAGAATTTCGAATTTCATCATAGTATTAAAATAAAACGCCTACGCATTTTACTAAAACGAAACATTTAAAGAAAATATTACATATTTTAATAATCGAGATTTAAATTTCCTAAATTACTGTTGATTTGTTTGACCTTTTATAATTAATTTAAGCTAAACATAAATAATTGTAGAACTAATACATATTATAGACTAACCAAAAATCCATATTTAATGTCAGAAACAATCACGATAGCTTCATATATTATTCTTTTACCTATTTCTTAGCACTATCTGAAATCAAAAATTGATTATTTATAGAAGTCCTTCATTCATGACATTAGAAACACGATAATAGTGTTTTGGTTCATTGAATTACATATTAGACAAGTCTTCTTCGTCAAATAATTAATTCACAGCCTTTTAAATTAGCTATTCGCCTTGAAAACAAACATATCTAATCTAATATAGTCAAACTTGCCTTTTAAATTGTGTAATTGTGTATTTTCGTTGTATTTTGATCTTTTCATTAGGGGTTTTTATATAGTTTCTTAATATTTCTCATAGAATTGTATATATTTTATAATTAATTCCATATAATGATTATTTTTTTAACTGCCTTTCGTTACCCATATTAGGGACGTTGATGAGCAGAAATTATAAAGATTAACTGGAATATATAATTAGTTTTTTTTTTGATCTTAAGAATTTTCAAAAAGTTCCATTTACAAAAATGTTTAAAAACTTTATGATTATTAATTTTTGCCCTTTTAGGTTTTTTCCACCTCACAATTATTACTTTTAATAACGTTTTTACGAATATTAACGAACGATGATGAGTAGAAAATTATAAAAAAAAATATAGAAAATTATAAAAATCCCATTAACCAGTATATGAAAAGTTAAATAATAGTAGTCAAAATCAAATCAGTTTTACACTTGGGAAAAAAAAAATCTCTAACTCATTTCTTTAAAAATTAACGAGTCTGTGAGATTATGTGCCTTTTTCAGTTTTCTCATATAATAAACACATTTTAGTTATTTTTTTAAAAGGTGTTTCGTGCATTTAATTTGAGGAAGCCAAGTTTTTTTTTTTGCCTTTGTCAGGTCACGACTTTTGGTATTATCATTGTATTTTACTTAAAATAATCATGACAAATTATGTCCTAATGTGCATATTAGCAGGTTCATTTAAAATTGGTTGTTGAATTTCATAAATGTGGCAAAACACATCATAGGAAATTGCGCCAGGTGCACGTATGTATGTCTTTGCCCCACACAAAGACATTGGGGATTAAGGAATGGGAGGGTCGAGGTAATTAGCTACGCCCGCAATATAAAATACTGTTACAAACACTTTCAAAATTGTCAGCATCATGGGTGGAAAACGAGGCCATACCCAGGGGCTGGTTGAGTCATATCAGTTGAGCTTTCAAAATGCGTGTACATGGATTTGAATACCGGTTTCCATATAGGGAGAGTGCGTTTGAGAATTCGACTTTGAACTTGAAACACGATGGAGCACTGCAAGGTCAGTTCGTAGATGTCAAGGGAGGCAGATTTCATCTCAGTTGGCGCGTGCAATGACAAACTTTTCCATAAGATTATTAAAATGATTTTCCTTTAACCTCTCTCTCTCTCTCTCCTTCTTTCTTATCTCTTAGGGTCTGGGATTCACTCACGAAGAGCGCCAGCAACTGGGCATCCATGGCCTGCTGCCCTTCGCCGTGCGTAGTGAGGAGGAGCAACTTACCCATTGCCGCACACTCCTGGATCGTCTGGAAAATGATCTGGATAAGTACATGTACTTGATTGGCCTTTCGGAGCGCAATGAGCGTCTCTTCTACAAGGTGCTTAGCTCAGACATTGCCCACATGATGCCCCTGGTGTACACACCCACTGTGGGCTTGGCCTGCCAAAAATACAGCCTTATCTATCAGCACAACAAGGGAATGTACATCTCGATCAAGGACAAGGGCCATGTCTACGATGTGATCAAGAATTGGCCAGAGCAGGATGTGCGCGCCATTGTGGTGACGGACGGCGAACGTATCTTGGGTCTAGGAGATCTCGGTGCCAATGGCATGGGCATCCCAGTCGGCAAGCTGTCGCTGTACACAGCTCTGGCTGGCATTAAGCCAAGTCAGTGTTTGCCCATCACCCTGGATGTGGGTACCAATACGCAGTCCATTCTGGAAGATCCTCTGTATGTGGGACTACGTCAGAAGCGGCCCACTGGCGAGCTTTATGATGATTTCATTGAGGAGTTCATGCGTGCCTGTGTGCGTCGCTTTGGCCAGAATGTGCTCATCCAGTTCGAGGACTTTGCCAATGCCAATGCATTCCGTTTGCTATCGAAATATCGCAACGATTATTGCACCTTCAATGATGACATTCAAGGCACTGCCTCGGTGGCCGTGGCTGGTCTCTTGGCCTCTTTGAAGATTAAGAAGACAAATTTGAAGGATAATGTGCTCTTGTTCCTTGGTGCTGGTGAAGCCGCTTTGGGTATTGCCAATCTCTGTACAATGGCCATGAAGGCTGAGGGTCTCACCGAAGAGGAGGCTAAATCCCGCATCTGGATGGTGGACAGGTAAGTGACGATCATTCAATAAGAAGATGAAGTCAACTAGTCCTAATTTTCCTGTTATCCTTAGCCGTGGTGTTATTGTGCGCGATCGCCCAAAGGGTGGAATCACCGAGCACAAGTTGCACTTTGCCCAGACTCACGAACCCATCGATACCCTGGAGGAGGCAGTTCGTCGCATTCGCCCCAATGTGCTGATCGGTGCTGCTGCCCAGGGTGGTGCCTTCACTAAGGAGATTCTTGAGCAAATGGCCGAATTTAATGAGACACCAATCATTTTTGCTTTATCGAACCCCACCAGCAAGGCTGAGTGCACCGCCGAGGAGGCCTACACCCACACCAAGGGCAGGTGCATCTTTGCCTCCGGCTCACCCTTCGCCCCCGTCACCTACAACAACCGCAAATTCTATCCGGGCCAAGGTAACAACTCGTACATCTTTCCGGGTGTGGCTCTTGGAGTTCTCGCTGCTGGTATGTTGACCATTCCCGAGGAGGTGTTCCTGGTGGCCGCCGAGCGTCTGGCCGAGCTTGTTTCCAAAGAGGATTTGAACAAGGGCAGTCTATACCCGCCTCTGTCCTCCATTGTCAACTGCTCGATAGCCATTGCCGAGAAGATTGTCGAATATGCCTACAACAACAAATTGGCTACCGTGCGCCCTGAGCCCGCCAACAAAGTGGCCTACATCAAGGCCCAAATGTACGATCTGGATTATCCTCGTGCCGTGCCTCCCACCTACCACTTGTAAATGGACTGATTATCTTGTTGTCTTTGTCATCAGCGCAATGTATTTGCCATTCCATTTGCTTTGAAAAGCCGCAGGAATACAACAACACACACACCCACACACATATTATCCACACGATGGTAATGCAGCGGGCATGAGCAGTACTTTTACTCATGTTATTTATTTTATAATGTCGCACATTTCTTTCCTAGCTTATAGTCAAATTGTATCACACCACCAACTCAATCCACATCTATGTATCCTCCTTCACACCTTCGTTTTGTTTGTGATCTAATAATCTAAATGAAATATAGCAAACTGTTTACTTAATATTTCACATCAACTTTAACAAAAGGCAAACAATTTTTATGATTTTTATTAAATATATAAACATATGTAAATGGGATGCTAATATGCTATAAATATACATAAATATGTGAACACAAATTATATTAAGTATCCACAACAACAAAATACAAATATTAAAGTAAAAAAAAAAAAAAGATTTTAAAAATGAAACCGTCTATAGAGGGAGGTGGGAGGGGTGATAATTACTTTTTGGTTTTAATAACGAAACTAAAAAATAAAATCAGCTAAAACTATTTTAGTAAAATCACAAGGAAAAATACAAACAAGATATAACAATCGGATTTGAATTTACCGCTGGATTCATAAATTCGTCTGGCAGCCCTTAATTTATACGATATGGCAGCACTCACCACAATAGTGGTGGAACGTTTGCAGAAGGAAAAAGGCTATTTAAACAAAAGTACAAATCTGAATGCAAAAGCCAAATACGGTTGTTATTTGGTCAATTTAATCATTTAAAGTTGTCTAAACTATTTATTTTTATTAACGAATTCCTCAAAATTTACAAAACGGGCAATAATCTACATTAAATGCCCAAAAATAGCAAACTTGACGGGAAAGAAGCTAAGATAGCATCACTGTTCGTTGAGCAAGAGTGGTAGAGTGTGGAGCTTAGTCTTTTTATTAACAAAACAAAAGGCATTTCACCTGCCCGAAATAAAAAATATGGAAAAGCTCAAGGTAGGTTCATAGTTCGACTTACTAAAACATAAAGTATCAGATAATATTGATTATCATCCGATTCGTTTTGCACCCACACAGCGACGGTTTAAGCAGCGCCAATTGATAAACGAGCTAAAGCAACGACAGGTAAGTTATAAATAAACCTCAACTAAATGCATAGACTAACCTTATGTATGCGAACATGGTGTCTCTGTGTCTGTAGGTCATAACGGATAACCTACTGCAGAAGATACTCTTCTCCAAACGCCTGCTAGTGGATCATGTGGAGGCCCTTGAATTATGTATGCAACAACTTAATGCAGCTTGCCCGAGTCCCAGCTGGCAGCTGCTGACCACGCGGAATGCCTGCCTCCTCGTGAGTTGCACCGTGCTGGAGCACTTTATTACTCCAAGGAGTATGAGACTCTGGCTTTTGCCTTCGGCCGTGATCACCGGCACCTTTGGCGCTCTGTATGCTGTTAAAAGTGCTTTTGTGTGCCGCAACAAAATAGTGGAGCGCAAGTTGGAGCAGCTAGTGCAGACCATTGATGAGTTTGGCAACTGCATAAGACGTAATATGACTTACTTTCAAGAGATTATCATCATGAAACAGGCGGAACTTATTGAGTAGGATGAGGAGTCATTTGAAGTTGTTATGGAAACTCATTTTTGTCTATATATTCCAAAGATCCCGTCAAATTGAACGTGCCTGGGATTGCATAACAGCAGCCAAAGAGGTGACCGAAATATTGTATGATGCTACGCGTAAATTGGAGACGGACTATCCCCTGCCAACCAAATACGGCCCATACTATGCCCCCATGGAAGAGCTGCGTGACTGTGACTACTTTAAAACGAACGTCACGGACTACAGTCCAAAGCACATCAAGGTTTTTAAGATGCCTCAATCCATAATTCAGTTAACTAAAATAATGTCATTTCCTCTGCAGGATTTCCACAACATCTTCGCCTATGTGCAATCGCAGTATCTTCTACGATTGGCATTGACCATTACAACGGGACCCTCGATTTCCCAGCTCAGTGACGAGTTGGTGAAAATCGATTGCCTGGTGCGTCAGCTAGTCCAGGAAGAGGAACAACATTTTAGGAATCTGGCGACAGCTATGCAGAACAAGAAGCAATTGGAACTGGCCGAATTGCATGCCAATAAAACGGAGCAACAGCGAAGTGGTCCCATTGCTGTATTGCAGCACTCCTCCTTGAAGTTGAGTGCCTGCATGGTGGCCGTGGCCGGAGAGTGTCAGGCCCTAGACGTGACTCTTCAACAGTTGACCGCCGCTGAGGCAGCCAAAAAAAACAATGCCACCCAGCTGGCTGCAGTGGCCAACAATATGCACGGCATTGAGAATGCCTTGGCCGTTTGCTGTGATGACTTCCAACGTCTAATGCTGGTTTATAACAAGTTTTTAAACAGCAAACTCGATTTGGATAATACGTCTGCGTCTCCAGTCACCTCAGCTCAAGATAAGGAATTCCCCGAGAGTATTCTGCGGGTGGAGTTCTCACAGAATGCCAGTGAACCGCAGGAGAAGGATGACTTCTATGCCTACATGTATGATGAGAATGAGGCCCAAGAATTCGACGCTGACCAACAACAGGCACCCTTTCCCACACCCGAAAAGCAGTTGCTCAACTTTGAGAAACGCATCACCAAGGGCAAGTTCAAGCCAGTGTTAAAGCAACTTAAGGATCGCATTGATCCCATACGACAAGTCATGTTGGAGAAGGAACGCGAAGTTCTGGCCTCCAAGGGCATTAATGTCGACGAGCTATTCGCTCAAACGGAACAAAAGGAACAAAAAGATAATCGTTTGACCGATCAGCAAAGAAATTACGATGGATCTGTCTCTGGTTCCGAATCGGATTCAGCTGATGAATCACCAGCGTTCAAGGAGCGCACCAAACAACTCAAGGAACGTGATAACTTTGCCGAAATGCGTCAATTTCTGGCACAGAAGCAGAAACTTAATTTGTTTAACTTAAATGGAACGGAACCAATACGACCACCGGTTACCATTGAAGAGGATCTGCTGGAGAGCGAGTGTTAGAACCAATTGCATTAACCAAGTTTTTATCAACATCCCCCAAAATGTTTTTTATCTGTTAGAAATGTTTTATCTACAACTACAACAAAAAAAAAACCTATTTAAGATAAGCGCACAAGAAGCGCTTCCTCTGATAATTTTGCCGTTGATTTTGTTCCTTTTATTTGCGTTTTGAAGACTATTTTTAAATTATTGCTGTACAAAGCAAATGGCACGCAAATGAATAAACTTTCTTATGTAGATATATATAATAAATAAAAGCAAGACTTTTTAAACAAAATAAAATCAAGTCACTTCGGCTTTTACATTATCAATGTAAAGTAAATAAAAGAGAAGTTTAGCTCTAATGAACTGGGAATCGAAAAATAATTATTGAAATATGTTTCTAAATACTTACTCCCTAGTTTTTTAGCAGTTCGATTTAGTATAAAATTGTTTTTTATTTTAAGTATTGATTACATGCTAGTTAATCGGAACTTAAGTACAATACGAAACATTGGATGGCAAGCTCTAAACACTAAAAGTAAAGTGGGATCAAATCGGTAGGATCGGTCTCACATTTCAATTACATATACATATGTACAGGATAAGCACTCACATGCTTCTTTGCAGTGGGTGAAACAATTCGTGGACATCTTTGGCTCAAAAATTAATACACTGTATCACTCTCTCTCTCTCTCGTTAACAGATGGCTCAAGCATTCGCCGCCCCGGTGACGGCAACGTTGGATGGATTTTGAAATTTGCTGGTAACCGAAGCCGGTTGGAGCTGTGAAAAGGCCGATAGGTTGCTGCCCCTAACACTGGTGTAGCGTATGGGCTGGACTCCATAGTCACTGCCCTTCAAGCGTCGCCTCACACACACCACAATGAAGCCAATGATCAGACCGAGGACCACAACAACGCTGGCAATGATGGCCGTAAGGATTATATAGCGGCGACGCAGGAAACGTGGCGGTTCCTCATCGATTGCTCGATATTTCTTCGGGATAACCATATTGCAAATGTACTCGGACGTCAAATTGGAGAGTTGTGCACCAGCCAGGATATAGGGCGTATCGCAGCGAGCCACGTCCGATGACTGTAGAATGTGCGGTCTATCGGCCAGGTCCAAAGCCTGGAAGAGGTCACAATTGCAAAACCAGGGATTACCTGCAATGGCGAAGCTGCGAAGACGTGACCAAGTTGCATTGCTGCTACTCGCATTCAGGGAAAGAGTGGTCAATGCGTTCTGGGAGAGATCAAGTTGGGTTAGATTGCGACTTTCCACCAAGTCATTGAGCTCTACACGCTCAAGTTTGGGATTATGCGAGCAATCTAATTGCTCCAGTGCGGGTAATCTCAGAGATCCTCGATCTATGACGCGCAGAGAACGATTGTCACTTATATTGAGACGACGCAGTGCCTCCAATTTAGGAAAATTTTGTGAATTGAACACGACAAAAGCATTATCCGCTAGATTCAGTTGTATCAGAGATTTACCCAACAACTGAATGCCACTTGGGACCTGAGCAAATAAATTTCCAGACACATCCAAGAAACGCAAATTGCCAAGAGATCCAAACAATTCAGTGGGCAGCGTTGTCATCTCATTATGGGATAAGTCCAAACGCTGCAAAGTGGTCACTGCAGCAATGGAGGCTGTGGTGGCCGCATCCAAGACATTGAGACGATTGTAGGCCAAAGCAAGCTTGGTCAGTTGTGGTGTATGCTCGAAGAGTTTACGATCCAAACGGGCAATGCGATTATGGCTAAGATCCAAATCTTTAAGAGCAATAGGCTCATATTTGGTAGCCTTGAAGGGGCCACGAAACAAATCAGGTTTCAGTGCTTCGTCTGAAATCTCATTCCAGCTGAGATACAGACCCTCCACATTAGGCACATCCATGAAAAGTGGCGCCTGCAACTGTTGCATGCCGCAGTGACGACACGACAGAGTCAATGTGGCATTTGTGGCAGGCAATTGCTGCAAGAGACGTATACGATTGCCAGAGTAGGAGGCTACTATCTCCACTCCTGTGGATTGGGTTCCAAACTCATTGGGCCAACGTGCCAGAATGTGTTCAAAATTCTTCATGGCACAGTTGAGAGTTTGATGGACGCGTTTGCTACTATCCTGGGTGCTGAGGCAAACGCATGTTTCGCATATATTGGCCACAGGCTGATATGGTATATCCTCATGCTGTGCATGGACCTGGAACCGAACCAGCAACACTATGCCACTCAGAAGCTGCAAAGGAATGGGAAAGATTAGTGACCAAGAAGAGGAAATCTTTATATATATGCAATCTAATCAAATATGGTAGTTACTCCGATTTATTATTTCAAGGAATAACTTTAAAAATTAACCTCTAAGGAAGTCCTAAAAACGAATTTATTGACCGATTTGCAAATGCGTATTTTATATAGGTCGATGCCATCGATCGATTTTACATTGGTTTACGAAATTTGATTGAAAAAATAAAAAAAAAAATAAAAAACCTTTGTGCAAGGTAAGAAGATTAATAATGACTGTTTTTGGTGAATAAACAACAATATGAATATGACTCAGTATACCAAAAATATTAAATGTTTTTAAAACACCTGGTGAGAATCTCGTTTCTATAGTCTTTAAAAACACTTGCATTTTAAATTAATAAAAAGGTCTTCCTAAAAGTCTCTATATATTGCAAAATAAGTATAATGAAAACTGATACTTTCATATATTACACTTCTTCCCCCCTTTAACTTCATATCTCTGACCCCGAAACATAGGGAACTAAAATGTACAAGATAAGATAATAAATTTTGTCGCATACCTACACTTTTTCCTTTTGGTTTTTGTTAGTTATTTTTTACTTACCAACAACAAAAATGTGTGCTTCATTTCTATGTATGTATATATGAATGTCGTTTATAATTTAAGATTTCGTTGATGATTTTTCCAGGAATCTGCAAACAAAAATTTTCTACTTCTGTTTACACGAATTTCCGTTTTTGTTTTTAGCAAATTTTTCACAAGCGAACCAAGTAAATGCAACAGACCGATCCGAAGAGTTTGTGGAAAATAGAACTAAATTAATGAATCAAGCCGACAACTGACTAAAAGAGCCCGTTCGTTGGCATTATATGTATTTGTTTTGATTAGATACGAGACGGAGAGATACTGATAGGCGATCACTGAGAGAGCGGGAGAGACAGTCTGACCGAATCGGAAGCCAGTAGTTTTCGTAGTGGGCTTTGAAATACCCTTTACCAACTTTTACGAGAGAGAGAGAACCTTTCTTAAAATCAGGATTAAAGTTCTGATGTCCTCCCATTTGGTATACTCAACTAAACCAAGCCAGAAATGGCCAAAACGAAAGAAACATAACTTTCATACTTCTTCTATTCTTATAAAAAACTTTAAATGGTGTCAAATCACTAGGAATTAAACTTGATTCAGCGGTTCCCTAAAGTATGCTATGAACCAAGTAAATGCAACAGACAGCTACACATTTAAGTTAACAAAAAAGATACTTATATAATTTGTTTGTTGTTAATTAAATATTTACAATTCCTAAGAACTAAATCTCAAGATATTCAAAGAGGTATTTTTTTGTAGTTGTGCTCTAAACTTAATATGCCCTTTTTTAACCTTTTTCTTTACTGGGTATACAAACAAAGACTGCTCTCCGCTCTTTATTTCTGGGAACGTCGTACAATATGTCTTTTTCTTTCTAAGTAAAAGTGAATTCCATTTGAGTCATTTACTATTCGGCGGCTGCTACTGGTTCTATCTCTTTGCCCGCAAGGCCGTGACGATGGCGGCGGCAGCGTTGATGTTTTTTAATACTTTGGAACCACACTGAGACTGGGTGGTGACTAAAGTGCAGCTGCCTCACGACAATAACAACAACAACAACATCAAAAACACTATACATTCATATAGGAATGAAGATTCTTGACTCCAGATAAGATAATAAATTGTGTCATGTCGCAAGGCAATTCGTTCTCATTTCCATTCACATTTCCAGTTGACTCAAATGGAAAACAAAATTAAGAGGGAAAGAGTCTCTTCCAATTAGAAACAGATGGCAATTACAAGACGGCAAGTGTCATTGGGTTTCATTGAACTTTCAAAGATCAAATTGAGCTGTTTGCCACATTGTACTGCAAAAATAAATAAATAAAAAAAACAAACAAAACACAAATGTTTGTGGCACTATGGAAATTGGTTGCATAAACACTGCGGCGAGACAAATGGCCCCAGTCTCGGATAGCCAGCGAGACAGACAGATAGACAGACAGAGTTATAGAAACACTGTACAAATATATGTGTTTTAGTGAGTCATGGATCTTGTTTCGTACCCAGTACACTTAAGGGAAGAGTATATTGAGATTTTCAAGATATTGATCTGCCTCTAAGTAACTTAAGACCTTTCTCAAGCTTGTGCATAATCTCATTAGGTTTGGATAACAGAAACAAAAGATCTCTTTACTCAATTTTTTTCTTTTTAAATTTCTAGATTTAAAACCAATTTGCTACTGGGTAACACAAAGCCGTTTCACTTGTTTAAGCCATTGCATAGAATACGTGCACTTACAACAAACAAAACAAAACTAAAATCGTAGATATATATTCTAAGATTGAATAGACAGTGTCTTTTATGACAATTTTTTTGCAGAACTTCAACTAGATTTGGCACACATTTATAATGAGTATACGTGAGTAAACGTCTTTGACGTATACGTGATAAATTGAAAATTCACTGGCATTGTATGTTTGTGATAACTAACTTCTTTTTTTCTAGTGTAATTTCTTAGATGAATTTTTCATAAGAAACTGCACAAACAAAACACAAACAGTCGCGACTCCGTCTCGGTCTCGGCCTCGTCTCGGTTTTTGCCTTTTCAACTTGCAAATGAAACCCGTTTGCCGTGTTGCAGCACTGTTTGCAGCTGCCACAATCGATGCTCATCCTCAACATCCTCGTCTTAAATCAACGCGCATTGAAATTGAAACCAAAATAACTGAGAGAACAATGCGAACTTTGCAAACGAACGTGTTACCTGCCTCTGCCTGTTGCTCAAAATGAACTGAAACTGGAAATTTGTTTCTGGCTGGATATCGATTCCCGTTCCCACAATGCTGGACACACACAGCCCTCGTCCGCCAAAAGAAACCGGTCGGTCGTTGGCCGAATTTGAAACCAAGACAGAGAGAGAGAGAGAGAGAAAGAGAGACTTTAACACACACACACGCACACATTTATATTGTTTAGGCTATTGTCGAGCAGACTTAATATTAATGGGGGGCAGCTGGTTCTTTCAAATGCAACTTGCAACTGCAACGGAAACGCCGATCGTGGCAAGATCGTTAAATATTTAAGTACATGTAACTTACCTCTACTTCCTGCGATGCGGTAACATTAAAGTGAATAAAAACCAAAATTTTCGTGATTAAAAAGAACAAACATTTATGCAATTGACAACTATGCCTATCTATGATGCATGTAATAATCAATAGCTGTGGAGAAAGCTGCAAAACCTAAGCCGCCGATGATGCCAGCCTTAATGCCAGCCCGGAGGCCAATCAAACCACCTGTTATGCCACCTGCATATGTGCCATTTCGCCAATCGGTTACTCCGCGTTTCTGTGGGCATGGAGAGGCGTTTTATTAGTTAACTGGTTAACCTTTACCCCCTTTCTTAGTCACTTACGCTCTCTATGGTGCATTCAACTATGGAGAAAACGGCGCCAATCAATGCAAAATTCTTGGCATAAGAATGCGTTGTGGCACGCATCTCACGGAAAACCTGACGAGCCGTTTGTTTCTTTTCATTTGCAAATGGATCAGCCATATTTGGATTAACGGAGGCGCTAAACAATCCCAAGGCAGCTCCCAGGCCATATCCTACAATGAATAAATCCTTAATCAAAATGATGAAATCTATGCGTATGTTTTTCCTCACCCATAACACAGGCCATGGCACACTTGAAGCCGCAACTCTCAACAGCCGTTTCTATCATTTTCTCCTCGTTGGTCTTTATTTTAACTGGGCCATTGGTTTTGGGTATAACTATATTTTCACGATATCTTTGAAAATTGCCCACAAATTGCAGGGCCATTTTATCAAGCTCGGCATTATCAAACATCCGTGTCGGGGTAATTTCTTTGGGCTGCTCCCCAGAATTGGGTAGCACGGACATCGTTAATGTTTTTTAAATGCTGTTTCTTTTATACAGAAAATGTACAATTTAATTGAAATGGAAATAAGCGTGTTTTAGAGTTACAAAAAAAAATATATTCCGAAATTGTTATCACATCGTTGACACAGCTGTTTTTCCACAGGGCTGGATAAACACAATTAGTGTGACCAGATTACCCGAGCATAAAAAAGCTAAATATACATGTTTTAGCTTTTTTTAGGAAGAACATTTTATAGAAAGTCCAATTTGAATTTTTGTAAGCTTTTTTAAACTCGGAATATTTTCGATTTGTAGCAAACTCAAACTATAATTAAGTAACAGAAATGAATAGAGCTCGATTATTAATTGGTTAATCAAATTGGTGCATTCCATCTAATAGATTCATATGGATTGAATACACATACATACATACATATGTATGTATGTACATATATTGCGCTTCAGCATTAAATTTGGCAATCAATTAACAATTGAAATCTGATTGCTACTGCAATTGTGAAGTTCTTTACAATTTAATGCCCTCTCAGATTGATGTAGATTAGATTTCCCACTTGAAAAGCCATTACCCTAATTAACTAAATTTCCACTGCTTACTTTAAGAGTGCTGGCACTTATTCTGTCAGATTTGTTTTCGTGTGTAAATCGAATTTAGGGCCCAATTATATCTGAAGTATTACTTAAATATTAAATTTTATTTCTATCACAAGTTAATTACACACAAATACCATGAAACTGAGAGAAATATACGGAAACTGCAGATATTAGAAGTTGAGTCAAATTCATCTTTGGAGTGCTCTTTTGGCGGAATTGGAAATGTTAGTTAAAGGCATAGAGTAATAGCAAAATGACACAGAATCCTATGACGGCTCCCAAAATAAGGGAATCACGGCGTTTTTTGATATTAATTCGCTGAATCAGACTGCAAGAAATCAGAAATTAGTAACCATTACATTGCAAACTGATCTCAGTATCTACTTTGTAGACTCACCTGGATATTAACGGAAAACGATTGGATATGTCATTAAAGCGTGTCTGCATTCGCTTGAAGGCATGTCGTTGGGCATGCAGATTTTCTCGTGTCTCGATGGCAATGTTAATCTGATCGTTGATCATGTGACTGGCACTACCCAAATGTCCGCTCTCCTTCATGTACATCTCCCGACGACTAAGGCCTGAAATCGATGGACTACCGGTACTGGTGGTGGCCAGGCCCGAACCACGTAGCAGTTCCTCCCGCTCGATGCGCATAGTGTGATTTGCGCAAATCTTATTGAACTCCTGTCGATAACCCTGCAGTATTTCCCTGTGACGCTGCAATGTGTGCATGGCGGCTGCACCTGTTGCGGGCAGGTCAGACATGGACTCGTTAAGCGATGACAACTATAAAAGACAGTAGCCAAAGTGAGTCACCCAATGTAAGGAATCCGATTATGTTTGGTTGATGAATATCCTTCTACCTTTTCCAGCATTTGCTCAATCTCCTCCGACAGGGATTCGAAGATATGTTCTCCCAACAATGGTGATGTGTCAGCTGTTATGCTGTTGCTGCTAATGCCACCAGCTCCAATCTTGCTAAATGCCACAAGTTTTAGATCGATTTCATTTTCGAGTGTGCGGGCCTGCTTTCGCAGCACTAGTCAAAAACCAAAAATAGGAAGACGTTAAAGAAACGTTGTAGTTAAATTGAAATATCGAAATCGGGATATAATTCGGATTACCATCATAGCTAGAGCCTCCCATTTAATTTATTTGTTTCTAAGCTTTGTGAATCGTAAATTAAGTGTGGCCGTTGTAAGCGCAGAATTTAATTATAATCCGATTACCGATAGTTACCGCCATATGACACTGCAACGCTTGTCATATTTTAAATATTTTAATCAAATTTCCATTGCAAGTTCAGTGCAATTTAAATATGTTAGCAGTCCAATTAATTACAGCATTAAATTAGTGAATGAGGATGCACAATTATATAAAATTAATAAAAATAGTTACCGAAGGTGATGTGTTACTTGGGCGTAAAATCTTTTGCACATATGGATGTACCAGGGCTGGACTAGGTTTTTTTTGTTTTTGCTATTCCTTTTGTTCATTAAACGTCACAAACACATAGTTTTCTGGTAGAAATTGTTGAGAAATATATTTTTATTGAATGCTAAGGCGTTTCAGATAATTGGCTACCTATCATTATGGCCCCTACCAACTCAGCCAGCGCCAGTGACAAAATGAATTATGCCCTGCAAGTGGCTTTGCAGACCATGAAAGAGCGTTGCATACAATTGCAACAGCGGGTCAGCAAAATGGAGGAAGAGAACCTGCGTCTACGCGAAGGTACAAATGTGCAATCAGACTCTGGTGATAGCTTGACTCTGCAATCGCAGGTATCGGAATTGCAGCGACAAAAAGAGCAACTAGAGGAACAGATCAACATGGTGTCCAATGAGAATCGTCGATTGTGGTCCCGACTCTCACAGATTTCCAAAGATCAACAGCTCGAGGCATCACAGGCACAAACTGCAGTTAAAACCGACGATGAGTCCACCACTGACTTGCGTGCCAATCAAAACCTAATTCGTTCGAAGACCTTCACCCAGCACTCACCAAATCCTCACTTGCGGCAGAAGATGATCTCAGATGAAATGAGTCTTGAGGAGATCGCCCTTGATGATTTTGGAGCCAATGACACAGATTTGGGCTATCCCTATGGCCTGCAGGTGCCAATGCATGAGACTGGAGTAGTTTCAACAGATTCAGAAGCCAATTTGGATGCCAAACGTTGCATGGACGGTTTTCAGGATTTGCGTCGTGAGGCCATGAAACAGCAACAAGAACTTACATCGGCCCTAACACTGCTAGAAAGTCGCATTGGTAAGAAAAACCTTGACCGCTTATCAGAAACTATTAGTCATCTATCAAGTTTTCCTTTGTTTTGTTATCTTATCTAGCGTTGCAGCCCTGTCCTGAATGCGCCCAAAAGGCTGCCCATAAGCCGGAAATGGCCGATAAGAGCCTCGAAACAGATGAGAGCCTCAACAACGAACTGAAGCAGTATGACAACGACCAGATAGAAGAAGCCTCTCAGAATGGACATGACCCTGGCCATGGGCCAGCGCCTCCGCGCCTTAATATCATACAGGAGAAAATCCAGGCCGATGCCATGGAAAAGACATGTCCCATGTGTGGCAAGCTATATTCCAGCCAGATATCGTTTAAAGCATTTCGCGAGCATGTCGAAATGCATTTCATTGACGAAACAATCGAATTAGAGAACAATAGCATCGATCGACAGTTCGAGTTTGTGTCTCATACTGTGGGCGATTTTTGACCCAATAAACATATCCATCTATCTTATCACAGAGCTCTTACAAAATGAAAAAATTTGCTTCTGTGTTCAAGTTGCAAACTGTGTGCTCTCTTAACTTCAACCTAAAACTGTTAAATTTATATTATATAAGTGCATACTTAATTATAAGCGCGTGTATGTATATTTTAAATTTATAGTGACTGCATTGCAAAATACAATATATTTGATATTTATCCCAGCTGTCAATCTCGTGGACAACTTTCGAAAATTGAAGAATTTAATTTTTGGCAAAACTATCACCAGCATAACTATTGAAAAGTGAAACTTCTTTAATTGAAAAGTAATGAAAAAAATTAATAGAAAACGCTTGTTACTACTCCCATAATGATTTGGCATTGTTGTGACGATTGTGCCGATTTGATGTCGGATGTTAAATAATTATACTACGGTTATCAAAAGAAGCAATTATGGCACGGCAAAGGTGTTGTAAAGAAAACCAGTTTACGTATGAAAAGCAACTCAAATCAATGAATTATGAATTAAAAATGGAAAAACATAATCCATAAACCAAATTTACAATCAGCATAGACTTACTCACCTTTTGGTCTGCCCCATGACTAAGTGGGCCTAAATGATTTTTGTTCATTCTTATAATTAATTCACAAGAATTCAAACGTCATCGTTCCACAATCTCTGCCCAAATTTTGCCCTTGTTTTAAATTAGTATCCATTACTATTTCTTTTCATTTTTTGTTTTGCTTTAGTTGCTTTACAAAACTTGTATAACATTCCAATTTGGCCAATTTGCATATTCGCCAAATCCAGATGCGATTTTTGTCCACATATTTTAAATTATATCATCAAATTTTTTAATGCTCTCGT
Source organism: Drosophila insularis (assembly GCA_018903935.1). Classification (NCBI taxonomy): domain Eukaryota; kingdom Metazoa; phylum Arthropoda; class Insecta; order Diptera; family Drosophilidae; genus Drosophila; species Drosophila insularis. The sequence goes on from JAEIFP010002295.1 coordinate 8,987,186, forward strand.
TTAGTGAAGAATTCGATGTGTTTTTTATTAACCCTAGAAAAGGTATTACCAATATGTTCAAGTGTTTGTTATTCATTAACGAATTTACCCGATTTTTATTAATAAGAATCTTAAAATAATATCTGCGTTTAGGTTGCCTCTGATTTAGACTTCTTTTAAGGCTAAAACACAGTAGTTTTAAAAGTAAGATAATCAGTTAAATTTAAAACAAACTAGATTTGTTAATCGAGTTTTTTTTAATCTTTTAAGTAAAATGTAGCTGAGAAAACTAACAAAAATTGTAGATTTCCCCCTTGTTTTACAACAGAAATTAAAATTAATTGTTAGTTTCTTGAAGTTAAACTGCTAAAGATTTTTTTTAATTGTTAGTTAATTTCTTTAATATATATACTTTATATGTAATAAAGTTTCTGATAAAAGTAAAGAGCATACAAAATTCGCTGTATCGTGATAAAAATTATGGCAAAAATGGAAATGATTTAAATTCGTCTCAAGATGCTGTTAATTATATATTTTATGGCCAAACATAGCAACTGTTTAATAGAATAATTAAGCAAAATCTCCACCAGAGTCTTATCTTTAAATATTTTTTCTTTAGGATATAAATATTTGTGGAAAGTAAGTTAAAAATATACTCACTAACATTATGTATTTGTATATAGAGGTCAAACCTTTCAAAAGATTTCTTAAACTATCAAATTTCAAGTATATTTCTTACTTAAAATACTTAAAAAATGTTAAAATGTAATAACAAAAAAAAAATTTAGATTTCAAATTGGAATTCTGTTGAACCTTTTACCGTTATATACAAGTATATATGTGTATTTTGTTACGCAATTATGTTGTGTTCCAAATAAGTATAAAGTTGTTGTTGGTGTTTTGCACCTATAACTTTTACATAAATCAAGTTGAAGAGAAAGATAAGTTTTATGGTATATTGCTATGTGTAGTGTTTAACGATATTTCCGCAATTCTGAAATACATTCCAAATTTGAAATCGATTGATCGATCATTCATCATTTCATTTCGAAAATAAAACTCCACAGAAGTGGCAATTAAACTGCCACATTATTGCTACTGTTTGACGTTTTCCTTGCCTTGCCACATACGCCCCACATCTTAGATTTGTTTCGATTCCGTTTCCATTTCCCTTCCAATTGCCAACCATCAGCCAAGACAGCGGTCGGCGGTTTGTCTGCTAACCGCTCTGCTCCTACACATACCGTATAACTCCAACTATAAAAGTTATGTGGCGCTTTCTGAACCGTTTCAGTTCAGTTGTGCGTCGGCCACAGAGGCCACCGTTATACACATAAATCTCATAGAAAAAAAAAAAAAAACAACAAAAAATTATGCAAAATAATTGTCAGTGTGCATCACAATAATAGGAATACAATTGAAATCGCAATCAGAATTAGAATTACAACAATCACAATTCAGAAAACCCGGCATAATGCAATCGAGTGTTTTTCACAGACTTTTTTTATTATTACCGCTCGCCTATCAGCATACATCGAATGGTATTGTAATTGTGAAATGGCAAAAAAACATATATTTAAATATCTTATACATAATTTGTGGAAATACTCACAGCACACACACATAAGATCCATTGATGGCTCTGGATTTTTGTTTTTAGGGCCAATAATTAATCATACATAAAAAAATCCCCACACTAATTTGTGTCTTCAGACCAATTTGGAGTGATTGGTCATGGTTTTTTATAAATTCATATAAATTTTTAAGAGGATTTATCAGCTGCTTAGTGCGTGAAAGAAAGTGAAATTATATTGTTAGCTGAATCGTTTATTAAATTGTATATATGTATGTATATAATAACCTTACAGATGCTGATCACAAAGTGACACATTGGAATTATGAATACCATGGCACAAATTGGGGCGGCACTTGTCAATCGGGTGTACAACAATCTCCCATACAATTGGCCTATGACAGAGTAAGCTATAATAATAAATCTTAAATGATATAACTGAATTTTCTGAACATTTGAGAAATAGATCACGTTTAGAACATAAATCATGTTAGTTGGTTAATTATTATTTAATTTCTGTTCAAAAACAAACAAACAACTTGAAATATTTCTCAATAATTTCATGCCAATGACAAAATATTCGAAAAAAAAAACGATCTGAAGTTACAACTTCATTAAGGTTTACTTTTTAAATGGGTTTATTCCCATTGTTAGCAAGAAATGTTAAGGCATATTAAGGCCTAAAAATATTTTAAAGGTAATCGTGAACAATATGTAGGTTGATTTTTCTGTCTCTAGACTAAAGTATTTATAATAAATATATTAATAAATATAAAGAATTTTATAAAATTTTATTTAATATCCTTTCAAAAGCTAAAATTATCTTAAATTCTTTTTAGTTGCTTTGAATTCAATTGATTCATAGTTAATTATTAATATTCAAACTATGTTTTAAAACATAAAGTCATAAGTATATATAAATTAATTGTGACTAAATGAGTCGACCTCTTTTGAGACTAAACACTGTTCTTCATATATTTTTTAAGGAAAAATTTTGCGAACTGAACTAAACTAAAAATAAACGAAATCGAGTTCTAAATATTTAGGGAATCTTTACACGTTGGATTAGTACAAACATAATATTTTAAACTTAGACATTATGATAAAATGAGTCATGAGGATTAATATCCTGATATGTGTTCTCCTTTATAGAACATTTTTTAAAAATATTTTTGTGTGACCCTTTTTTGTAATCAAAACATTTATTAAAATTGTAAGATATTAGTTAGTAACCAAGGTGAGCAAGTCTTTCGTTTTATCTGGCTTAAAGAGTGACTAAGAAAGAATAAACCTCTATTGAATAGATGGTATTGCAAAGTCGTTGAACTGATAATTGTTCCAACTATTTGTACATCTGCTTTGTATGTAATGTTGTGAATATGTATGTGTGTATGTAAGTGTACCTACTGTAATGTGAGTGAAAGAATTTCACACAATTACCCCTTCGATAAGGTAGACGCCGCCACGTGCATCTTTCATTCATTTGTTGTCTAGCAACTTCACGCTTTGAGCTTAAAGTAATCTTCGGTTGCAGCCATTGGCAGTTAATTTGATAAACGAGATATGAATATGAGTATAAATTACTTCCGAATTGCCCTAATTTAGGCACTTTTCCCACTCATTTTTTGCAAAATTACAATAATTTACCATTGATATTTACAATTTTCAAGTTACTTAAACTCTTTTTGTCATGTTTTCCATGCGCAGTCGTACGCAGTTCCCTTGCCGCGAATTGTGTTTAAAAATTATGATGTAAGGCTCAAAGAACCATTGATGTTGAAAAACAATGGGCATACGGGTAAGTTTTATAGCCAATCAATACTCACTTATTAATATTATTTTTGTTTAAACTAGTTCATATGGACATACCAGAGACACAGAATGGTGATAAACCCTATATAATGGGAGGCCTACTCAAAGGACGCTATCAGGCTGAGGGTTTTCACTTCCATTGGGGATCTCCAAAGTCACGCGGATCTGAACATTCAATTAGCCATAGGCGATTCGATGTTGAATTGCATATTGTACATCGAAATGTTCGTTACGATGATTTGAAAGAGGCTATCAAACATGAGGATGGTGTTGCTGTCTTGGGAATAATGTTTAAAATTGTCAGGGTTAGTATAACCAATTTATCAGATCAAATTGGCATTATTTATAGTTTGCATTTGATAATATTGTTACATAGAATCCCGATCGGATTTATCCTGGACTCAATAAGGTCTTTGCTGAAATGTTAAATGTTGTTAAGTACGAATCCGAATCGGAAATTTCTGGCTCCATAAGCGTTGGTCAATTATTGGGCGATTTGGATACGCGTAACTTCTTCACCTACAAGGGATCACTGACCACTCCAGATTGCAATGAGGCTGTCACATGGACCGTATTCCCTCAAGTTTTGCCCATACCTTTTAGTCATGTGTCAAAATTATGGCGCATCCGAGACTCAAGTGGTCATAGCTTAATTAATAACTTTCGATTGACTCAACCACTAAATGGACGTAGTGTATTCTATCGAACCACCATCGATGGCCTAAAGGGCAAGTGAACAAAGCTAAAGCCAAATGTAGCCACTAAAATAAGTATATTTATTTTAAATTTAAACTATTTATGTATGCTTATTTTCAATGTGTTAAATTAAATATTAAAAATATTTATATTCAAAAATGATTCCAGCCTAGCATTTATGAACTTTGATTTTAAGGAAATGTAAAATTTATTGCGTCATTAAAAAAGAAATCAGAAAATGGAAATATTAATGAAACACCATTAAATTAACAATTTGTCACGTTATGATCAATTTTTTTTTATGACACACAAAGGGAACTTCCATTATCCAGAGTATATGTGTCTATAAATAAAGAAAAAACACAAAAATAATATAAAATAAAGACTAAATTATTGTTCGAATAGTGTTCAAAGGGTTTGCTTTTAATTGTGATGCGGTCAAATTATTGACATTAAAAAACGTTTATCTAACTGTAAGTCTTAATTATATAACAAACATTACAAGAGTCAGGGGCAGGAATAAGAAGTAGACCTGAACCATTATACTATCAAATTTGATTGACTAAGAGAACTGTTTACCATTTATTTACTGGATCAAATTGGAATTTAGCTCTAATTACTTTAGTTTCGGTTTCAGTCACTTCCTCATTCTAGGGAGAATTTAATCTACTTGTATTTGTGACTTAAGAAATACAGTACAATAAACAACAAAAATGTTTTCATCACTAAAAAAAAAAATAAAATTTATATACGAAAACGCAAACGTTTCCACTTACAATAAGAATTTCAAGAGAGCCTTAGAGGCGCCATAATGACATTCAACAATTTCAATAAATATCAATTGAGTTCAACATAAGTCTGTAAGCAAAAATACTCAATCTGAATACAGAATTTTGATTATTCATCAATATAAATAAATATAAATCTAAGTATAAGTCTGCAACACTGCAAAGGTAAAGAAGTTTCAATCCAGTCTCTAGCCAACTGTCTTCCAACTTTTAAAATATTGTGCCATAAGTCTTGGGATTATTGAGTTTATCTCCTCCTTCAATACGAAATCTTCAAGTCCTAGATGATATACTTATTTATTAGATCGTTCAACTTGTGCAGCAGGCTTTAATTACTGGCAACGAATACATAGACAAATCACATGTGTGGATGAGGCGGTTGATTTTCGAGCTGGTTTTGCAACTCTAACAGCGCTTCAATCTCTATGTAAATTTAGCAATAGGCCTAAGATAGCGTTGGGCGGGGCTAACCGGAGGGAACGGGGACAGGGACTGCAATGGAGGGCTTTGCTTATCAGCCTCTAGGAAAGTCATTAGAAGAAGTCGTTTTCGTTCTGCTTTTTCTTTCTTTTTCGTTTAATAATGATTTTTTTTTTTTTGTTTTTATTGAACTGGTAGGTATAAATGGTCCTGCTTGGTTACAGACAACTCACAGTCAAGTTGGAAACTTCAACGGGAGCGAAACAGAACAGGCAAATCCAAAGAAGAGTTCTTAGTTGCTAAAGATGTTTGTTTTAAGGTTTTGGTGGCCAATGGCAATACTAAGCTGTTCGACAGCCCTAATTGGTAAGTTTTTGATCAGGAATATATACGAATAATATTTCATAACTATCAAGCAGAGATCCCAAATGACTATTTGACTGCCATAAGACTAGACCAGGCTGAGGATGAGGCAGCTGGTGATTATAATTATGATCATCAGGGAGCTGATTGGACTGGCACCTGTGGCAGTGGACAGAGGCAATCGCCCATTGATCTCATATTCAGTGATGTAAGTTTATGAATATATTCGCCAAACAACGTTTCTTATTAACTTTGATCTCTGAAAAGTCCACGCTGAGCTCCATTCCCCGCATACGTTTCCACAATTATAATCAATCTCTGCGAACTCCCTTGGTCCTCACAAACAATGGACATACAGGTGATTGTAAAGGCTTTCCTCTAATCAGAACTATTAACTAAATTGGTTGCCTTTAGCCAACATGGTCTTACCATTGACCCGAGGAGGTCAACGTCCTTATATCAATGGCGGCCTGCTGCCCGGTGACTTTGAAGTTCAAAGCGTTCATTTCCATTGGGGATCTAGGTCGAGCAAGGGCTCGGAACATGCCATTAATTTTGTGCGTTACGATGTCGAGATGCATATTGTCCATAAGAACAGGCGTTATGAATCCATGGGTGAGGCCACCCAACAGCCGGATGGTTTAGCCGTGTTGGGGATAATGTTCCGTGCTGTTCCCCGATCACGTCCTAATTCCCAGCTCTATGGACTCAATAAGATCTTCAATCAAGTGCCTCGCATTGTTGAATACAATTCAAATGTGACTATATCGGGACAATTGAATGTTGGCCAACTGTTGGGTGATGTTGTCACTGGCGAATTTTACACCTACAATGGTAAAATTAATATTATAAAAAAATATACATATAAACAATATTATATAACTGTTCTTACTCTTCAAGGCTCTCTAACAACACCCGATTGCGCCGAATCTGTGACTTGGACTGTCTTTAGTGACATACTTGATTTTCCTGAGCGTCAGATAGCAAAACTCTGGACCCTTAAGGACTCGCGCAGTCGTCCTTTGATCAATAACTATCGTGAAATACAGGAAACAAATGGACGACCTGTCTATTATAGAGCATTGCAGAAGCTATAAAAAAGTTTAATAAATAATAGAAAAAAAATACGAATTTCGTTTTAAATTTTTGGTTTGTTAGGTCTTTTTTTAATTTATTGTTTTTGATTTCGTGTGACTGAATTTTAAGTGTTGCCCTTTTTTATCTTTATCTTTTAACTCAATCTTAAACATTACGTTAGATTCACGTTTTACGCCTTCTTCTTTTAAGTTCAATGTACTTAATCTTTATGTGAATAAACCTTATTGCTTTCCCTCTTTAAGAGACGTTTAATGTGTATATAATTAGTGAAATATACAGGTGAAAGAAATATGAATTGTTTCAGTATTTCAAAATTCATAGCTTCCAGGTTTGAATTAAATGGTCCAGTAAAAAAATCTCTTCAATTAGTCTTTAGTTTTTAGTCTTCACATTTTCTTTTTTAATTAACCAGAGTTTGTCTTTACAGAATTATTTTTATTGAAAAATCCAAGTTTTTTTAACATGTTGAATTTAAAAAAATTACAGAATTTACCCTGATACGTTAAGGACTTTCTTTAATATGCATTTAAGGACTAAAAATATGTATTTTCTATAGCAGGCACAAATTTAAGTATATTTCTCTCGTTGGTGTATAAACGATTGATTATTTCAAAATTAAGAAATTCTCATACTCATATTCGATATGAACGATAAATATTGTCTTTTCATTTCAATTCACAAAATTAAAATAAATATAAACTGTTTTTGAACTGGCATCTGCTTCAGATAGAATCCTTTAAAAATTGTTATAATAAAGAGGACGAAAATAAAGAGAAGCAGACTAAAACGAGGGACGATTGACACTTACTTTATTTTATTATTTGTATGCTGGGCTTTAAAAAAAAGGCAAAATACAAACAATTAATAAAATCAAGCAACGACATCAAAGGATTTCGATATCCAGTCGTTGGAAACAACTTTTTTGAATTGAGAAGGTCATACTATTTCGTGTCGTAGAGCTTTTTATCGAGCTGCATCAACCCCCGGCATGGCAGCATTATTGCATACTTAAAGGGGTGGCAATGCATTTTTGGAGCTCACATGAAAATCAACTGGTGCTGAGTGCAATACATGTTAATTTTCTTAATTGTATATTGAAAATTGTGCGGAATGATGAAACCATTATCAGAGAAAGTGCATCAGGAGGATAGGAAGCTTGATGAGGTGGTCTGGATAAGAAGAGAAGATATTGGTAGCAGCAAATTGCCAATTGTCTACTCCAAAAAGTATGCGGTTCGCTTTGCTGGCCTTGAAAAATTGCATCCCTTTGATGCAGCCAAAGGAAAACACATACAAAAGGTATGCACGCCCACTTTTAACTTCTATACAGTGACTCCCACTTACTTCGCCCATGGCTTATGGCCAAAAATAACTCTTTTTGCCATTTGCAGAAACTATGCGCAGAACTCCTATTGGGAAACGGTGACTTCTATGAACCAAAAGAGGTTACCAAAGAGCAATTGCGACGCATTCATACTCGAAACTATTTAAAATCGCTGGAGTGCAGCATGAATGTGGCATCAATTGCCGAGGTTCCACTACTCACTTTTGTGCCCAATACATATGTCCAATCGTGCTACTTGCGTCCGATGCGCTTTCAAACAGCCGGCTCCATTTTGGCCGGCAAGTTGGCCTTGGAGTATGGATGGTCAATTAATTTGGGAGGTGGATTCCATCATTGCTGCAACTCGAAGGGCGGAGGCTTCTGCCCTTATGCCGATATATCTATGCTGGTCGTTCGACTCTTCGAGTTGGAACCGTTCCGTGTGCAGCGGATAATGATTGTTGATTTGGACGCTCATCAGGGTAATGGGCATGAGCGTGATTTTCACAATGTGGCCGCTGTCTACATTCTGGACATGTATAATGCTTTCATTTACCCGAAGGATCATGAGGCCAAAACCACCATACGATGTGCCGTGGAGCTCCGACCGCGTACCGACGACTCCTTCTATTTGAAGAAACTGGCCCAATGCCTGAAGACGGCAATTAGTGAGTTTAAGCCGAATGTGGTGATCTACAATGCCGGCACCGATATACTTGATGGCGATCCATTAGGCAATTTGGCCATCACACCTGGCGGAGTTATCGAAAGGGATCGCCTGGTCTTTAGCACATTTCGTGCCCTGAATATACCAGTTGTTATGTTGCTCAGTGGTGGCTACCTAAAGAAATCGGCTTGTGTTATAGCCGACTCGATTGTGAATCTAAGACGAAAGGGTTTACTAAACTAAATTGGAAATTATCCAAAAAAAAAATCATAAGAAACGCGATGAATAAAAGGAGCAGGGATTGTGCTGAAAAAATCAAAGAATTTATGGAAAAGATGTTTGCAATTTAAGTTTCATTGAATCCACAAAAAGTATTTACTTAATTACACAAACAACAATATATATCTAATTAAAGATAAATGTTAGAGAATAAATTCCACAGATATAAACTATTTTTGTATATTTCGGACAGATTTGTAAACGAAATTCTAACAAATATCTCAAATTATACGATTTATTTTAAGAGGATTTGTTTTAAATCTTATAGTTTATTATAATTTAAATGGATATGAAAATTATTCTTACTATTATTATATGTCGTGGTTATAAACTACTATAAAAAAACTTTGTTACAATCGTTGTTAAGTTTGAATCACAATCCTCTATAATATATAAATTTTAATATATTTTTTTAGAAACTGAAATGTTACCTTTTTATATTAAGAAACATTTTCTTCAACTTCTTAATCAAAACTCAAAGATATTTATATTTTTTATACTTGATTTAAAATGCTTTGTTAAGTTTGTTACCCTTTTCAATGATCGTACATAAATCATATAATTTTAATATATAAATGGGTAGAAATGTAAAAATACATACACCTCTAGTCAATTGTGTCAAATTAAAAAGGAAAAAATACAATTAGAAAGAAACATTTGAGATTCCAATAATTGTCTAAAATATAAGAATATTTAAAAATAAATGTCTATTTTCAATGTTTAAATAATATGTAGTTGAATTTAATAAATAAAAATCGGTAGGGAATAAAAACAGCAGCCAAGAATAAGGCAGTAAATTGGTCAGAAAGCATTGATGTCTAAAATTATATATTAACTTGATGTTGGCGCTCAAAGTTTAAAAAGTTTGACAATAAGAAACAAATTTGGTCCCACCTGTGAATAATAAACATCTACGCAAGTCTTTATCTACATGTAGAAATATTCAAAATTACCCGGAAACGAAAACAAAAAAGGCAACATTTTTATGACTTTAAAAAAAGGAAAAATTTTGTAATTCAACTAGATAAATCATGATTGTTTTAACCATTGAAGGATTAAGGAATCTCAAGACTTTTAATATAAGGGATCATTCTTGGAATTTCTGAACAAAATTTAATATATGTTTTGCATAGATAATTTCTCCTAATAAGGATACCCTGTATACCGGCACTTTAATCAGTGACAATCCCCAACTTTGTTGCTGCTCAGCTGCTTAAATGACTGGTTTCTCCGACGCCAGGCTTATCAATTAAATTTTACGTTATATACTGATTGGATTCTGTTATATTTACTCCTCTGACGAAACCCCAACACCTGCAAACCTCATTGTTTTCATTTGTAAGGCCAAACACCTGCCTTTACCCCATTAGTATCAAAAAGCCGATGGTATTGATAAACCCCTAAAAAAAACATATATATGAAAAAATTGCTCATCGTCTGGTCAAAAGTTATCATAGCCAAGACGCCAAAACCGTTGGCTATTTAAACTTCCCCACATGTGAGAATAGTTTCATTCACAGTATTAAAGTGCGTTTGACAGCACCAAGTGGACAGTTGAGATAACAAAAATCATACATAAATACAACGAAATGTTGCGGCTAGAATTTGTGTTCTTAATAATTGTTGGTCTCTCGTCAATAAATGCCACCACGGTGCAAGAATGTAAGTTGCATTTAAATCTGGTATTGACTTACCAACCGAGTATCAGCAATTTAATTAGGCGAAATCTAAACGATCCTTTTATTTAATTCTACGGCTTGACTACAAATAGTACCTCAACAAAGTCATGATTTGTGATTCATTTATTTGACTTTACACCTCGACATGTTTATGTGCAGTGTCATATCTGATTGCGATAGATAGAACTTCTGTTATTTATAAGTTTTGTGAATTGGTAACAATAAGCTGTGAGGAAATGAAATACACACACAATTGATATTAGACAAGTGTGGTAAAACACTGTGTTGATAAGTTCTTATCAAAAACTTTTTTTTTTCCTTTTTTGTTTGTTTTTTTTATGCTTTATAGCTTATTTTTTGAGAAATCTAAGTATTGGAAATTCTAAATAATTCTTTGCAAATGATGTAAACTATATAAACTAAGCGTTGTATTAAAAATGCTGATCCTAGATGTCATTAATACAAAAATTTTATGTTTTCTTCACTGAAAACTGTTTTAAATTTCAAATTTTTCTATTGATATAGATATTTGCAATTAACAATTATAAAAAAAAATCACTTATTTGATATGTAAAGTAAATGTAAATATTTAAGTCCATTTTTTTATTTTTTAGTCTGTTAAAGAATTTAGAAAAGCTTTACTTTTGAAACACTGCTAAATTTAATTGCATACTTTGCGGCATGTGTCGCCTAACAGATGCAATGGAATTTTAAAAGAAACTGATGTCATTCCTTTGATGTTTTCTCACCTACTTCCATACAATTTCCAATTACAATCATTGTAAGTTTTTGACTAAATCTTTTTCTTTTAATTCCAGGCAAAGGTAAACCCTTTCCATTGAGTGTGCGTGTAGAGGACTGTGACGAACCGCCATGTGTTGTCTACAAGGGCAGCAGTGCCATCATGGAAGTACACTTTTTGGGCAGTAAGTTATTGACATTAATTATCCTTTGTTAACGTCTTTTTGATTCATTTTTAAAACATTCTAGATAAGAACAATTTGAAGAATATTACTGCCAAAACCACTGCTAAGGTATTTGGTATGAATCTTCCTTATGATCTGCCCGAAGAGGTATCCGATGTCTGCTCGAATCTAATGTACGGCGCCATTTGTCCCATTGATAAGAACGAGGATGTAACATATAAATTTAATTTCTATGTCGAGCCATCTTTTCCCGAAATAACAGCCGATGTCACCGTGACACTAAACGATGATCAAAACGAACCGATCACTTGCTTCATCTGCAGTTGTAAACTACGCAAGGGTACGAATACCCAACGCGAGGAATTGGTGTTGGATTGGCGTGTGCAAAACTAAAATAAAGGAAGACTTCCATACACCACGACTGTTGCTTCCAGACTGATTTTCAGGTTCACAATTGGCTGAGTAATAAACTCTTGACTTTCGAAATGATAACTAATGTTTTGTTTACCTTGAATACGTCATCGATTCCAATGCACTCATGCAGCCATAGATTAGTCAATTGATTTAAATAGATTTATAAGAAAAAAGTCATCAATGACGTTGCGATTTGCACCGAAATACAAAAAACCTTTCTGATTAAGTAGCACAAATGCTAATAAAATCACATCTGATAATCATTTATTGGCCAGTAGCAGCAGCACCAGCAGTGGCGGCAGGTGAAACAAATTGTCCATATGGTCAACAGGTTCCGATGGGAATTCTTATCAACTTCTGTTTTAAGTGCAAATGAACACTTAAAGAAATTTTGCCAAATACTTCATGGAAAATTTGTTGTATTAGGAGATCAATACTCATAAAGTTCTACTACATCGATTTCTCTACGTATTTATATACAAAGTCTTTTAAAAACTAAGGACCTCAATCATTATAAGCTAAACTACAACCCAAATCAAATATCAGCCTTAATCAAAGACACACATAAAGGCAAAAGTAATTCAAAAACAATTAAAGTTTTTTGCAGTGTATGTTTTTTGCCCAATCTGATGGCTACTATTTCAACTCATTGATAACTAGGTACACATTTCTTCTTCTTCTTAACAATACAATTGGCTGCATGGCCCAACAGGTGTGTTAGGTCCGTCTATAATCATACATATTTATAACGTCGTAAACCACTTGAACTGGACAGGACAATTTGTCGTACAATTGATGAATAATTGAATATGAGACAACCGATTGAAAAAATAAGCGGTTTTTTATGGTCAATGCACTTGAAAACGCGCAAATCAAATCTAATAAAATATCTGTCAATAGTCAATAGTTAAATTTCTTATTTAAATTTTTTTAATATAATAAAATTTGCTATTAAAAAATCATGTATCACAGTAAACAATGCCAATCGACCTTAATAAGTTAGTTAATTCCTCTACGATTTAGTTGAGATAATTAAGCTCATAGACTTTTGTGCCTCCAGATTTCTTAACAACCTTGATGTCACACACAAAACACGTGGCTGTCTCTCCGTCTTGATCGGCCAAATAAATTTCTATCTTCACTCCGATCTCAGGATATTCACCAATGGGAAAAGTAAACAAATAAGTGACATCTTCAGTGGGGTAGAGCGGACAATAGGCTCCATACATGAGATTGGGACAGACAGCAGCCACCTCGGGCGGCAGTTCATAGGGCACTGTAATAAAACCCAAGGTGGTGGCCTTCACCAAGGTAGTAAGCTGCGTAATGTATTTATCGACGGCAAAATCGATTTCAAATTTCTGAGTTGTTCCTTTAACAACAAGACACGGTGGCGTTACGCATCCATGGACTCGGACCTCTAGCGGAAATGGTTTGCTACCAGAGCCTAAATGGGAAATATGTGATTGATTTTAAGTAATGATTTTTTTGGGTATCATTACAACTTACATCGTTTCACATCTGTGGCGGGATTTTCATTTTCAGCACCAGCTCCGAATATAAGGCAAAGGCCCAGGCAAATGAAGAAATTGATTTTCATATTGTGTTCTAGTACTTGCTCTTCGATTTTATGAATGTGGTAGACTAACTATGTTGCCAACATTTATATAGCATATGCTAAGAGAGTATTACCGGCGCCTTTGAGTGATTTTTGTTTTTGCTAAGTTGGTTTATCTTATCGGTCAAACCGACGCCAAATTTGATTTGTCGATCAAGAAGTAAGCTCACTGGTAATTAAATGCAATGCTTGTCAAATTCTGTCTCACAGTTTGAGAAGCATTGAAAATTGAATACGCCCACTATTTTGTTTAAACATCCAATAGAACAATAATTTAGAATTAAAGAGCACTTAACAAGCTACTTAATACTGGTAGTATTTCATGCATTATCGTTTATGAAGTGTACAATTGAGAACTTTATCAATGGGCTTCACCGCTAAACCATCCTTTAAGAGGACACCTGTTTCGTAAACATTCAAATGGGGGCATAGTTTGGAAAACAGATAGCCCAAACCTTATCAAATTCATATTTAGATTGGCTTTAGTACGCAAAGTAAACTTGAAAACCTTTTGGCACATGACGTTATCACTTTTCCATTGAACCACTCTTAAAAGAAAAAATATGTGCTAGTTGTTAGTTTGAATTTTGATTTCCTTGCCTAAATTGAATTTCATAATCTCTGGCCTTAAATTTGATTTGATTGTAGTAAGGGTTTTGATTTCGAATATGTATAAATATTTAAAGTTCCCCACTATCCGGAATAGTTTCATTCACTGCTGTAAAGTGTTTGTTGAAGCATTAATAAAATGTTGCTGATTTATTTGTTGGTGTCCTTAGTTGGATTTGCTGCAGTCAATACCACTAAAATTCAACCATGTAAGTTAATTAAATTAAGTCTAAATCAACCGAGCAAGATCAGAGAAATCTTTTCTAAACAATTACTTTGGCATTCTACTAACAATACAAATACTTGATAAAGTGTTTTGATCATTTAAAAATTTTATTGCCAAGGCCTGCAAGGACATAGCCGAAGTTAGCTTCTTTGATATTTTTTTAATACATTTCCAAATAGAGCCTTACATTTAAGGGCATTAAATCATTTAAATTACTAAATTACTACCAAAATTTCATCTGCAACCTAATGAATTCCTAAATAAAAGGTATAAAATTCATGGCTCTAGAGGGACTTCTTCTCATAACTAGACTGGGTTTTTATAACCTTTTTATGTACCTTTAATATACCTACCAAAAACTTTAAGTTTTCAATTTATAAAATAATTATATTTTCTAGAATTATATAATCCACGATTTTCAATGGAAAGCTGTAATTTCGATAGATTTTTAACATATAAAAATCTATATAAAGAATCGGTCTAGAGTCTAGACACATATAAATAAATCAAGGATATTCTTTATGTGTTGACTAATATAAAGATTTATGCCAAGGTTTCCTTTAAAAATAAAAATTCAGAATTAAATATTTAATATATTACAGTCTAATAATAATTTTGCCCAAAAAAATCATAAAATAATATGAAAAAAAAAACTTGTTATTAGTCTGTAGTTAAGAATTAATTTTAGGAAATGTATATTGAAAATAGCTTTAATTTTGGTTGGTTATTGACTAACCTTTTATGCAAATTATTCAATTTCAGGCAATGGAATACCCTTACCTCTAAGCGTGGCAATAGAGAACTGCGAAGAGCCACCATGTACAGTATATAAGGGCACCACAACCATTATGGAGGTTTTATTCTTGGGCAGTAAGTCTTTGCATTTCCTCCATTTTATTATCACTTTAGGATTTCGTTTCCTATTTCAGCTAAGAACGACATCAAAAGGATCACAGCGAAAGCCTCTGCTAGGGTTTTTGGTATGAATATCCCTTATCAACTGGCCGATGAAGTATCCGATGTATGTGCGAATCTAATGTACCAGGCGATTTGTCCCATATATAAAGACGAAGATGTCACCTACAAAATGGATTTCTATGCAGATCCTTCATTTCCTGACATTACAGCTGATGTCACGACCACATTGTATGATCAGGATGATGAGCCAATAACATGCTTCATTTGCAGTTTTAAAGTTCGCAAGCCAATATAAATGGTGTAAATCATTTACATGGCTATCATTAATGATTAACTTTTAATCCGAGTAATAAAGTTTAAATTCGAAATATTATAAGTAATCTTTACCTCTGCTACGTCATCGATTCCAATGCACTCATGCAGACTTCGGGGTTTGGCACTGATAAAGCTAAATGTATCGCTGATATGACGTTGCAATTTGCACCGAAACTGATTAATTAATTTGATTAACGCAGTGGCCAAGATAATCTTTTATTGATCAGCAGCAAGCCAAAGAAATTGTCCATATGGTCAGCAGGTTCAGATGGCGAATTTCTTATCACATTCAATTTAAGTGCAAACAAACACTTGAAGAAATCGTTAAGAAAAATTGCCAAAAAGTTAACAAAAATTATTGCGTCTGATTGGTAAAATTGGCTGTCCTCTTTTCACCATCACAATTTAATAGGTAATTTCTTACAGTGCATTATGTTTGCCATAATCTAAGAGAAATCTGATAACTGAGTACGTTTTTTCCTGCATATGTCAACAGGTGGGTTAGGTACGTCTAATAGCCATTATCAGGCATTAGGACTACTAAATAAATAATTAGTTTGCTTAAACATTATTTCCCAAACCTTTTTATGGCTAATGTACTTAAAATCGAGCAAATCAAATTTGCCAAATTGCTCGCACAATCTGTTCTATAATTGGAAAATGAAAGCAAATATGAATTTACTACATTTCTAACAATCTTTAATTGTAGTTGGTTGATTAAATTAAGGTTTATATAATAGATTTCAATTTTAAACAAAAAAAAAAAATGTATCACAGTAAATTTTAAATAAAATAAAGACTTCAGTTGAGATAATTGAGCTCATAGACTTTTGTGCCTCCAGATTTCTTAACGACCTTGATGTCACACACAAAACAAGTAGCCGTTTCTCCATCTTGATCCACCAAATAAATTTCTATCTTCACTCCAATCTCGGGATATTCACCAATGGGAAAACTAAACAAATAAGTGACATCTTCAGTGGGGTAGAGCGGACAATAGGCTCCATACATGAGATTGGGACAGACAGCAGCCACCTCGGGCGGCAGTTCATAGGGCACTGTAATAAAGCCCAAAGTGGTGGCCTTTACCAAGGCAGTCAGTTTAGTAATATATTTGTCCACGACAAAATCGATTTCAAAATCCTGTGTAGATCCCTTGACAATATTGCAGGGCGGAGTGACACAACCATGAACACGGACTTCCAGCGGAAATGGTTTACTACCAGAGCCTATTTTAAAGGTAATGATTAAAATTGAATAATAATATTTGAGAGATTATCCTTAGAACTTACATCGTTTCACATCAGTGGCGGGATTTGCATTCTCAGCTCGAATCGTGACAATTAGCCAAAGGCCAAGACAAATTGTAAAAACGTTCACTTTCATATTGTGTTTCTGTTCTTGTTCTTTCAGTTCACTATTATGACTGACTTCCTTAGTTAGCAGCATTTATATAGCTTAGTCTAAGAGAGCATATTGAGTAAAGTTTCCCGGGCCTGTAATCTTATCAAAAATTAACCTAGCAAATTGTGATTTGACGAGCACTGAAATTGAGTGAGTTAATTTACACTGGAATAGGAATAAAGTATACATTTTTGAGACTATATTTAATTCGTCTTATTGTTGTCATCAATGGCAACATTTTGTTAGAATACTTTATAATTTATAAAATATTTTTTTCTTTTTTAATTTCTAGTGCAGAGCCCAAAAATATATTTACTATAATTATTGACTCAGTCAGGTAAAAATTGTGGCAAAAATTGTTAGCACACTGAAAAAACCACAAAGGCTATGCCAAAAATAAATCTTTGAGCACTCAACTGACATTCACTAAGCTCAAAATACGCAAAAAAAAAAAAATAAATAAAAAGAAAAGTGAAACCCACAGACATTTGTGCGTCGGCCAAAGCCATTGTCAATATGTGAAACTGGCTAAAAGTAAGCTTGAAAATATAATTTTACCCTCCATCCAACAAAATTTGAGAAAGGTAAGCCAGAGAGATGTGTTCGGAAAGTCTATGAAACTCGAGATATAAAGGATTTGTTTTTTAAAACAGTGGTAAACATCGAGAAATAATAAACAGTCAAACTTGATGAGAATTGTCTTCAAATAGAACTTAAGTAGATCACTAAGACCAAAGACTTCTTTATAAAGATCTATGGTAGCCATGCGAATTAATAATATATAAAAACTAAAAAAGAGAATTTCTCTAAATTTCAACTTTGCTTAGTACCGAAGCAACCCTCGTTAATTTTTTGTTGTTGCAAAGCCGACGAGGGTGGCAACTTGGGATGTTGCACAGCATGAGATTTCCATGACATGCTTTTGAACTTGCTTCCTGCCTGCCTCCAAACCGTATCCTTGGCCTGGGCCCCAGAGACGAATGTCACATGCTGCACAGTTGTAATTGTTGTGACATTATTTAATATGTCAAAGCAATGGGAAAAATCCTACACAAAAAAGAAAACGAAGAAAACAGGAAACATGAGAAAAGGAAAACCTCAATGTGCTTGTGTGTGTGTGTGTTTACTTAAGGCTTTTACAAAAAAGGGAACCGCAATATTTGATTAGCATCACCATCGATGAGATCTTTCATTGATTTCCTTTATATATGGGATTCTACTTATTTTCACTGTCATTTAATACAATTATCTGATCCGGAAAATCGAACGAATCGAGCAACACATAAGGAACAACATACTTTTACTGCAAGACATTTCCGTTTTAACCCCATCCATTACATTTCCGATGGCACTTTGCCTGAAAGAAAAAGAAACTTTACATATGTGAAAGCTAATCTCACATATTCCCCAATGCATTATAAGCTTAACTTTGATGTGCTTTTTGAAATCGAAAATGTGGAAAATGGAAGGAAAATAGAAAACATTTTTTGCTTATGAATATTAAATATGAGAAATATTTCAACTTGATTCCCTCCGCCCTCCCAAATATCTAGAGTAATACTCTCCCTTCTTATGGTGAAAACCTGTCAACAAACTCAATTAATTTGTCAAATCAATGCCAACGTCAAAGGCCAACAATTTGTCACGCCAGTTATTTGTCAGTTTTCTCCAAGCTGGTTGTCCTTTTGTGTGTCCTGGCTTCAATTTCAGTTTGATTTTTGTTTGCTTGTATGTAATCTAATATGACCAGGTATTGTGTCTCAATTAGTTGACAATTTCATTCTCGTGTTGTTAATTTTTCATTAAATTTTGTGTTTATACTCATTAGTTACGAGGGTATATTAGTCTACACTTGTTGGTCAAGAATCTTATTTGCGGAATATTTCCATGTATTTCCATAGAATCCTATTGAGAGCCTCTTCCCATAAAGAAGTAACTAGGACTAACAGTATATACAGGGTATTGTCTAGTCTTTAGGTCAAAGAATTGATTATTTATTTCGGCATGGGCAACATGTGTTGTCAATTAATATAGGAATTCACAATTTACCCACCCTCTCAACAGGTGTTTGGGTGTGTGTGTGTTTGTCTGTGATTATCAAACAAAAACTCCCTTTATTAGGGTGACTTTACTTCAATGCTTTCCCTTTCGTTTCGCTTGTATTCTCTTCCTGGTTAGTTTGAACTATCGAAGTGCATTCAAGTGTTAGTTTTTTAACAATCTATTTCTTGGTCAACTGACCAACTGGCCTTGAGACAATTTTGTTTTTTTTTTTTTTTTGCTTTTTCAATGATTTTCACCTGCAGCCCAGCTGAATACACTTTGATGTGGTATTTGCAGAAGTAATTTGCATATGCCGTCATGCAAAAATTATTAAATTTTTCCAGCCAACGAACGAAAGACTTTTCCCCTCACTCAGAAGTCTGTTAATTAATTTACATCAACCCTCCGATTGAAGGATTCTGGCAGCTAGACCAGGCTCTGTAATTAAATGAATGCAAAATTCATGTTAGCCAAAATCACAAAAAAACATGCGTTTCAACAAAGTTTTCTTCCTTTCGAGTCACCTGACGTGTTGGCATTTTCCAACGCAATTTCTCCAGGACTTTTCAAGTGAAAAATAGCTCGCGCCTTATTTGCATAGGGTTAGAACATACATTTGAGGTGTATTCACAATTAAGTAATGTTACGACGAAACTTCTTGTGGTGCACAATTATGCAGTATGCAGTTCCCCCCTATAATTTTTGTGGATACTCAGGTGCATTGTGCTGAACTTTTAGGTCAAAGTTTGAAAATTACCTGTAGTGTAGATGAAATTTTCATGCTTAGCAATGCAATTTCCACAGAACTTTCAAATGTTACGTTAGCTGGCAGTGGAAATTTCTCAGGAAAAATGTTAAGCAATTGATAAGAAACAAATTCTTGCAACGTATTTTGGATTTGGTATTAAATGCACTATGTTAAAAATCTTATCTTATCTATTGTTTGGAAGCTAGATGAATAAAATTTTGAAATGCTCAATAAAATGTATTTTTTAAGTTGCAAAAAGACAACAAATTTCAATCAAATAATAACAGACAAAAATTTATTCATTTTTTTTTTACAGAAATCTAGGATAAGTAGTAAATATTTTTTAAACTATATTTTTGTTCAATATAAAAGAAAACCTATTTTCGGTGTATCAATTGCCTCTTTTCGGCATTGTAATGAAACAATTTTCCTCAACATTTGGTGCTGTTATTTCATATTTTAATAGCCCAAAAGTATACTATTAGTAAATTAAACTTCCAGCAATAATATACATATAACAATGCATTGAAGGGTTAATAAATTTTAAATGCCGTTGACTACAGCTTAAGTTGGTTTTTTGGAATTCAGTTTCGAGTTACAAAACAAATTAAATTATTATAAGTTAATAATAATGTTGATCAACATTTAATTTATAGTCACATACATAAGCAAAAAATATATGAATAATAATATACCAAAGTAAACCTAAAGAATGTCCCAAAGAATTTGCTTCATTTTTTTTTAGTTAATTATACAAAATGCAATGTAAATTTAATTCAAGCAATTGAGTGCTTAAAAGTATTTCATGCTTACATTATTTAATCATTATTAAAAAATCAATTTTCATCAGCACACACACACATACACACACACACACACATAAATTAACTTACTTTGCCAAGCTGTGTAAAATCGCTTAGCTAATTTGCATATAAAACAGTTGAATTTATGAAAATATTGATGAAATTTTTGACTAACAGAACAACAAGGTCGCAAATGCCTGTCACCCCATTGACTTAGTAGACTCTTCTCTTGCAGAGTCAAGTGGGTGTAAGAAATTGTATAAAACTTGCTTCAAATTGCCTATGCATATAAATTGATGTTAATGCGACTGGTAGCTAACAGTCGATCGCCCGCTGGCCGAGGGGTTGCAGCCCTAAAATATGCAATAGAAATTCTAAACTTGAAGCGAAATATTTTGCTACCCATAAATCATGGTTAATCGTTTGTTAATTTTGTTTTCATTTAGCCCCGGCGATAAGTTAGCAGCAATTTGGGTTCGTTTGCACCAGCCAGAACCCAGAAATCTATACCAACAGGTGTTTGGCTATAAACCCAAGTACGTACTCATTTATAAATAAAACGGGGAGTGCGTAATTTGCGTTTAGTTTCTAACAAAAGTTCATCTGCACTGGGAAATCGTTTAAACAGGTTAGCATGATGTGACGTTTAGTTGAATGTACCTCATTACCTTCGGACTAAGCTAGAAAAATGAAACAGTGGGAACTACATACGTTTATTTAAATATGAAATAAAGTAGTCTTATCAAAAACGTGATGAAATTTAATGTTAAATTAAGTTACTTGCTTTAGTAGCCGACAGGGATCGATTATTATAAACTTTTGATATATCAATTTCCAAATCAGGGAAAAAGGAGGTTGAAAATGTTTAAATAAGGAACTCCAGAACTAACGTTCATATCCAAATAAGATTTATGTATCTAATGAGAGACTATTATAATGTAATAATTTATTAAAGTTTCTATTAGACACACTTTTAGAAAATCTTTAAAAAACTAGTTTAAAAACTGGCAATAATATTATGTGACTTTAAAGAGAAAAGTCTTAATATTTAATCTGGATTTTATTTGCTAAATTTTTCGAAATATTGATGTACTTACCTTATCGGTAAATCGATGATTTCAAATTAACGTGGCGAGTGCAGAAAAACTTCTTAGTACATTCTTTGTACCAGTTAATCAAAGTGATTAGATTAACACACCGTTGCGAGTGCAATTGAACGTAGTTCATATGTATGTTTTAGTATAAATATCAAATGATTACCAGTCGAGAATCACACAATTCAATAAGCTCAAACAGTGAACAGAACTATGGCAAATATGTCGAATTTTTCTACTCTTTTCGTTTTCGGTTTAATGTGGACTTTTGCCCAGGCCAATACACCCATCAGACAATGTGAGTAACTGTTAAAAAACAAAAGGAGAAGAAGTATATTATAATACAAATTTGTTTTTTTGTTTTAGGTGCGGACGAGAATGTGCCCATGCCATTAATGGTGCAAATAAACGATTGTGATTCATCACCCTGTGATTTGTTGAAAGATTCGGAGGCCAATATAGCCATACAATTTGTAGCCAGTAAGTAGAAGAGACTAATTTAATATGAATGACCAAGTAACTACAACAGTAGAACTTAAATTTTTGCAGACCGAAATAGTATGCAACAATTGAGTGCCCAAGTTCATCTTACCTCATTGGGTGTCAGCATTCCATACGATTTGGAGGCCTCACGTGGAAATGTTTGCTCCAATCTGATGCATGGTGCCTATTGTCCTTTAGATGCTGGTGAGGATGTTACCTATCAATTGCTTTTGCCCATTGCAACAAGTCAACCGGAAGTGCCCACACGTTTGCAAGTTAAACTCATTGATGAACAGGATGAGAAAGTAATCGCTTGTTTTTTGGCCGATACCCGCATTAAGAAGCCAAATTCAAGTTAAATTCATTTTGGATCTGGAATCTCTTTAAAAAAAAACATTGTATCAATGTGTTACGGGAATTTGTTTATGCCAATTGACTATGGCAGCGTTAGTCCAACTTATATAAATATTATTTAGCATTTAGAAACACTATTAGCAGTTATAAATAAATAATTACGGTAAACATAATGTATACTATGTGAATTAATTAAGGTGCACGACCAAACATCATATTGGGACTAAGACGGCTTAGGACGACCAGAATCGGCTTAATTAAATGACGCAGCAAATTACGCAACATTCAGTTTAATGAAAGTGATTAAAAGGATGAGACGTGGCGCCAACACAAGGGGAAGGTAATTTGTGTTGAATTGTTGTTGTTGCACACTGCGTGTGGTTTTTCATAAATTTTAAACTTTTCCATCAATGTTTTCCCATTTACACGCACATTGCAACCGCATTATATACATATATATAGGTATATATAGGTACTATATAGCCCTATGGCTTCCTTCCTGCCAACGCCAACGCTAATTGGCTTTTCAACACTTTGGAGCTTCCGTCTGCCTGATTGTGTGTGTGTATGTACCTTACACACACACATACACTCATTCGATGTTGCCGTCTAATGAATATAAGCCCTGATGGTTGCACATATCCGTCGGTTAGCTAATTGAGTCGTTTGACTAGGTGGTGACATATAACTAAGGGTTACAAATTGGATCCAAACTACCTCTAAGAGCAATGCAAATTCAAACTAATGTACTCTACCCATACAAACAAAAAAAAATTATAGGTGGGTAAAAAATAACTATTAATCACTGGATTCTTAATTGCGAAATTCTGAATTACTCTCATTAATCTTTGTGAATTAGGTCTCAATATTTTATCTTCACAAAGTTTTCTTTTACATTTATCTGATTTTTATTTATTTTTGAACATTAAAACTCAAGCACCAGAGGAATTTCCGACAAACGATTGAAACAACTATATAAGATTAGAAAGATTTAAACATAATATTAATAACTAATTCCGAGACTTTATTACGACTGTCCTCAACGATTGCTAAATCTGTTATAGCCTACTTCCAAAAATCTATGGTCAGATTTGCTTATAAGGTAAATAATATGGCAAAATAATCGTTGGTTCATTTGTATAAACGACACTTTATTAGAATTAATGTTACCTATTTAAGGAAATAATAATTGAAATTTCCATGACTAAACCGCTTTTCATTTTAAATTCACAACACAATGAAGCTTGTACTGTGCGGTTTGTTTGTTTTCCTACTTGAAAACTGTCTATTCCATGGTGCTCGAATGGAGGTGGATGTATTTTTTGACGATGAAGACACACCTACTAAGGTAGCTAAACTAACTAATAAACAATTGATTTTATTTGGATTACATTTGCCAACTCCACAGAGAGCTGATATCAGAATTCAACACATCAATGCTTTTGGCGAGGGACGTTTTATGAAAGTGAAAACCCATATATATGAGGATCGAACACATTTCGATATGCATGCCGAACTGTTCAAGCAATTGGGTAGTAACTATCTCATCATGAATATTAAAATGCGTGCCAAGCCGGAAGGAAAAGATTCATTCGTAAAGTTATTTGAATGGAAAGGATTGGATTTCTGCGGTTTCTTAACCGAATACAATACGAATCCTATGATGCAAAATTTTTTAAAGAAATCTATGCAATTAAGTGATGTCATCGTTTGTCCCGTCCGCGTGGGCAATTATTCTGTTACCAACATTAGTGTCGCGGATAATGTACATGCTGAAAATTTTCAGAATGGCACTTATAAATTATTTTTCGAAATTATCGAAGAAACTGGAGAGTCACCCAAATTGTTTGCCTTTCAGATAACAAGTGTAATACGCATATTTGATATATAAGTGGAAACATTTAAAAATAAACCTTTTAATGCAGCAGTATGTGAAATCTATGCCGTTTTGACTTAATTTGGTATAATTGGACTAGAAAGGTCGCATGAAACATTAAAAGAAACTTTGCTATTGCTTACCTAAAAAAAAGAAAAAGAAAGAAATATATTTTCTTTTCTCTCCAGAAACATTTAATGGAAAGCTTTGAAAAATATAATCTTTTGTCAATTACCATAAATGAATATAAAATATTTTAAATGTATTTCAGAATATGGTAAAAAATATAAATTAAGAGAATGCGTTTTTAATTCCACCAAGAGGTCAAAAGGCAATCGGATGGTATTAATAGATTATAAGAGTTGTTTTACTTTCTATTATTTTAAAGAAATCTTGAAATATTACCTATTTTTTCTAGTCAGGAATCGACTGAGGGAATTTCTAAGATTGCACTATATCTTTTTTTTTTGCTTTTTAATATATGTATTTATGTATATACATATAAACGAAAATAATCTCCTGGTATCTAGAACCTGATTGTGAGATTAAAAATATAGCTAAATAATCGTAGTTTCATTTGTAAAAACGATATTTCATTAGAATTAATGCTAACTATTTTGTGTAATTATGATGCAAATATCCATGACTAAACCATAAGTCATTTTAAAATCATTACACAATGAAGCTTGTTCTGTGCGGTTTGTTTATTTTCCTACTCGAAATCTGTCTATTCCATGAAGGTCGAATGGAGGTGGATGTATTTTTGGATGATGAAGATAAACCTACTAAGGTAGCTAAACAAATTAGTGATCTTTATTTTTATTTAGAATATACATAATAAATAATTCATTTCCGCAGAGAGCTGATATTAAAATACATCACATTAATTCCTATGGCGAGTCGCATTTTATGAAAGTAAAAACCAGAATCTACGAGGATCGATCTCATTTCGATATGCATGTCGAACTGTTTAAGCAATTGGGTAGCAACTATCTGATCATGAATATAAGAATGCGTGTCAAACTGGAGGATAGTGATGGTTTTGTAAAGATTTTCGATTGGAGGGGATTGGATTTGTGTGCCTTTTTAACAGAATACAATACGAATCCTGTATTGCAGCATTATTTTAAAAAATCCCTGGAATTAAAACAAATTGTTGAATGTCCTATTCGTGTGGGTAATTATTCTGTAACGAATGTCAGTGTGGTGGATAATTTATATGCCGACATCTTTCAAAACGGCACCTACAAATTGTTTTTTGAAGTTGTTGAAGAAACTGGAGAGTCACCCAAATTGCTCGCCTTTCAGGTGACAGCAATAGTACGGGTATTTGAAATATAAATGCGTTGTACTCATATAAATTCTTTAAATAAATGATCTGCAACTCTTTGCAACAATCATTTAACTTGTTTATATTAAATGTTTATAGAATGGCTAAGAAATGGCTTCGATTTAGTCTAAGAACTGGAAGACCTTTAAATGGAATTTTTATTCAGATACTCTCTCAAATTTAGGCCTATGGGGCTTTACCTAAATATGTTTTAATTACTACAGTAAACCGTGCGAAACCGTTTGATCGCATATTATGAGCTCTACAAATATTTCGCATTCAATTTCGTTAGAACTTCAGCTTCGAGCTGTACCCATTTGAAATTCATTACGTAATGAACCTCGTACTGTGCGGTTTGCTTATTTTATTTCTCGCTAGCTGTCAATTTCAGGAGGCCCAAATGAAAGGAGATATATTCCTGGAAGAGTCGTATAAGCCACGCAAGGTTGGTCAAATAATATTCCATATCAATGGTAATTCATTGTGATCTTCTGCAGGAAGCCGACATTAGAATACATCATGTCAATGCATATGGCGAATCGAGTTATATGAAAGTCAGGGTCTATGTGCATGAGGATCGGACCGAATTCGATATATATAGCGAACTCTTCAAGTCAGTGGGTAACAATTATCTATTCATGAATATGAAGCTACGGGCAAAACTGGAAGGCAGTGATAAATTTGTTCCATTATATCAATGGAAAGGCATGGATTTTTGTGTTTTTTTGAGTGAATTGAAATCAAATTTCATTATCCAGGAACTGTTTAAAAAATCTTTGCAAATCAATGAATCGATTATATGTCCCATTCCTGTGGGTAATTATTCAGCTACCAATTTTAATATCGAGAATAATATACATGCGAAAAACTTTCAAAATGGCACATATAAAATGTTTTTCGAGATAATCGAAGAAAGTGGAGAGATACCAAAATTATTTGCATTTCAGGTAACAATCATGGTACGCATTATGGATACCTATATAAATGGGGCGTAACAAACACAATAAATGACTTGATTTAATTGTCTGAAACGCTTTTTGACTCTGTCCATTACAAAATCCGCTTGTGATTTTCATTACGATATGCCTTTTATTCAGATCGAGTTGTTGGTTTTGGTTCTCTTTCAATGCAGTCGCTTGCTTTATGGCAATATAATGGATTCGGAAGAGGAAAAGCAGGTAACTCCATCTCTTGGAAAGGATAGAATTTATTTCGTATTCATAAATTTAAATTGGTTTTCCTTTTTAGCCCACTGTTGTTGTTACAATCGATCACATAAATATATTTGGCGAACCGCAATATATGCGAGTATCGACCCATATACACGATGATCGCACTCATTTCGACATCAATGTGAAACTTATCCGTGAATTGGGTAGTAACTTTTTATTCCTAAATGTGCGATTGCGTGTTAAGGCTCAAGGAACAGATCATTTTGTGCGCATGGTGGAATGGAAACGTTTGGATTTCTGTGGATTCCTCACTGAATATAACTCCAATGATATGATGCGTTTGATGCTTCGACAATCGGTACAGTGGACCGAGATTATCGCTTGTCCAGTTCGCATTGGAAACTATACGATTCGCAGCATTAATGTCGCTGACAGTATCTATCCAGCAAATTTGCAGAGTGGCATATACAAGTTTTTTGTTGAAGTAGTTGAGGGGAATGGTGAGATAGCCAAAGTATTTGCCATGCAGGTGACCACAATGGTAAATGTGACCCAAGAATAAATCGAACGAACCCAAAAAGCAATCGATGTGAACAGAGAACACATATGTATGTATGTATGTATGTATATGTATGTAAGTATCGAACAATGGCAATGTAATTACAGGACAAGGACACTATTTACACGCACTCACCCTTATGAGTGGATGGACGAGGATTGTAAGCGGATTTTATACTCTCGTTTTTCCGCCTTCAATTTTACCGTTTTTCTTTGTGCCATTGTGCGACTTGCCCTCTTTCCTCTTGTCCCTTAGCATATTGAAAATCGTTTAAAGCGTCCAAGTGCAGCGTCCGATTATAATGATTATCTGTGGGAGATTGCGTGTGTGTGTGTGTGTCTGTCTGTTGTCCTTGAATTTCCCGCGGGATATTTGCGGTTTTCCTTTCTGATAACTTTGAAGCCATATGTGAGCTTTGTTCGTGATCTCCTTTGCTATGATTAATAGAAAAACAATATGTTCAATGGGTAATCAATGAAATGAAGCCAATTCCAAATATAATAACCAAACACGCAAAAAGGTAACTAAATAAAGTTATGTAGTTAGCCAAATAAGCCACTAAAACCCTTTTCAAATGCTTGGTAAAAAACTTTTACCTTTTTATTTATTGTAATTTGATATTTTAATGGATGTTGAGTCATTTTCGTTGCTGTTGTGCCTTCCCTTAATTAAAAGCCCTATAATGCGGTTTCATCTATAAAAGGGTTGGGCTGCACAGTTAGCCGCACCCTTCACAGCTTTTTACGCACAATAAAATCCATTTTCCATCGTGATTTTTTTTCGCAAATTCAATTTACTGAAAAATAATGCCAACGTTTATTAAGAAACCATTGCCAATCCAAGAGATTCCAACAATTTTCAAGTGCGAGAAACTCTCACTCATGATTGCACTTATGTGTGACCTTTGCAAATTCAATTTGTCGCCTTTTTATCTAAAAACATTTTCTATTAGCCTGGATCTAAAGGGGAGTATAAGTTATGTTCTGCTGCCAATAAAGTTAAAAAGGTCAATAACTTGAAGTTCGAATTGGGATATATAATTTAAAGGTAGAAAACCATTACATACAGCATCCCCATGGATTTATCTTGAATGTTTATTCACATCTATTTGCCGTTGAATTTTCCTACCATTTCCTTCCTATGCACATGTTATCACATACAATTTTGGGAAATTGAATCAATCAAAATCGATTTTACTTGCAACAAAGTTGACTGAAATCTAATTTTAAGTAGACTTGAAATTACGTTTTTTTTTTTCTTTTTTTGTTTTAAATGGAAATTGTTTCTCTCTGGCCTAAGACCTTTATTTAAGAGGAGGGTTTTCTTTCATCGCTGTCGCCCTTATAGAATTTGGATGGGTTTTCTTTGGGCAATTAAAAAGGCGTTGAGTTGAGCAATTAAATACACGAACTAGCGGAAAATAATTTACTTAAATAACGCAATGTTGCGTAATTCTGTTTCACAGTTTTGTAATTAAAAGCATTTGCATAAGAATTGCATATGAGGAACCAGAAAAAAAAAACGCCACAGGCATACTTTCATGCCACTCTAATTAAAACTAGACCCCTTGAGGCCAGGATACCTTATGGTCGAGTCCTGGCCATTAAAGGTCATCAAGGAAGTCGGACCTAAGTGCAGTTTGTGTGGCTGCTTTGACAATAGCGTTTTGTCACATGCGTGACATACAGGAAGCTTTCAATGTCCTTTAAATTCTAAGTCAAATGAGAGGTGGGTGATTGAAAATAAAGCTGTAAAATTGTAGCGTAAGTTTGTTTGATAATATATTATTTTCTTTCTTTAAGTGTGAGAAGCATATTTTTAAAGACAATAATTCATGCATACAGAAGGTAAATCTTCTAATAGATCAATTGGTTAGACTAATTTGAAGGACTAAAATGTCAGAGTGTTGCCTATTAGTAATACAAAATATGTTTACATAAGTGGTACAAACGATAGAGAGGGGAAATCACCTTCTTCATGTATGATACGAGCCCGATCACAGTAGAAAGGAAGAAAAGGTTACTCCGATTGTTTATTATATACAAGTAAATAAAATATATAGACTTAAAATAAATTGGTTTATTTTTGTGACTCAAAATATATGCATTTTGAAGATTTCCCAGGCCTCTACTTTTAGCCTCATTTACTTTATTATATCTAAAGCCAAGAATCCGTCTTATATCCGGTCTATCCTTATCTATAATTTTTATTTCTAAAAAGTCGAATTTCTGCCAAAGATCAGTCAAGTGCGGCTCAGGTTTTTCGGCTGATGTTTGGCACTTGTTTTTGGTCCACATATTTATAAGTCAGCTTCATTATTATATAGCACATTATTATCAGATCAGCAGCAAGGTTTTGGTTGAAAGTAAAGAATAAATTCATTTCCAAAAGAACCCTTATATATGTATGTACTTATTTTAATCTATCAGTGAGTTATTTAGATTTTTTTAGTGTTTTAAAGTTTTATACGATTTTTATGGCAATTTTATGAGTCATTCACTGTAGAAAATCACTAGTCCAAGTAGCTATCATTAGTTTGTTTTCTATTGATTTTTTGTAAATTTTCACAATGTGAGTTAAAGGTCATGGGGTCTTGGTTTTATAGGTTGTAATGTCTATGTAAAGATTTATCAGCTGTCTGTGGAAAAAAATGCTGTAAGTTGCCTATCTTTTAATTCTCATTGTTTTTCAATTTGCTGCAAGTTTGAATAAAGTATTTAATAATTATCGTTGCTTTTTGTACAATATAACATTTAATTTCTGTGCATTTGTGTATCGAAAATCATCTTGAATGATGAAATTTTGGAACAATTTCCATTACCAAGTGACAACTGTCCAAAGTAGCAGCTTGGACAAATTTACGTGTTCATTTATGCGGATGGATTTTAACTTTTTACAACTTCATTTTGTGAGATTTTTTTTGGCAAAGATAACTTTGGTATTCGATTTCCAATGAAGCGAATATTATTTGATGATATCTTGCAAATTTGTTGTTAATAGCAAAATCAATGATTTTTGAGACCTTTGTAAATCCTTTGTACACAAAAAAAATCACATGAGCCTAATTAAGAGCCCATTACCCACCCCTGGGCCAAAAAATGTAAACAGATATTTATCATAAACCGCAAGTGAACCTCAGTGAAATCAAGCCACCCTTGTTGCGGTTGCACAACAGGGGGGCAAGAAGGAAGGGTAAGTATCGCAACGTGTGTAATTTGACACTTGAGCATGATGTTTTAGAGCAACGGCAGCAATCTGCATACAATTAGCCGGAACGAACAACAAACTGACAATGAAAACTCTGTTTTCCCCCATCTTCTTGTTAACACGAAATTTCCTTGGATAATTATTAAGAACATCAAGTGTCAGGAACAGGTAACTTTGCATCTTTGCAATATGCTAATGAGGCCTTCCTTCACGGGCCAAAACCATTGAGTCCCAAGGACCCAAGCAAAGCCGCAAAACGATGCAAAGTGTTGACTTGTTGACCTTCCTTTACAATCGCATTGAAAGAAAAATTCTGATGTTGCGAACAAAAAAAAAAAAAAATAAAATGAAAAGCTAAAAACTTAATGGGTAAGTTTTTTCTTCCATAGAAGCATTTTTCTTATGGCTTTTTGCTGGCTTTTTTCGTTACAAAAAGTGAAATTTAATTTGATTTGTGATCCGCACAAAAGTTCATAATTACATTCCTGTTAATTAAGCTCACTTGTTGGGTTCTGTTGCCGGTTTTTGTTGCCAGAGTCGCGACTCACAATTTTAATCAAGTTTTTATTGGCCCTTGCTCTCTAATTAATTGCATTCAGCGGCTGCAAACCATTTAAAGACAAACATTTTACAAAACTTTGAATATAGAAAAAGAGTTGGAACACAGCTTACTTTTAAACTGATAAACTTTATTTGTTCGTAGTTTTTTTTAAATCGATTTAGATTCGTGGTAAATACTCAAAATTTATAATAATATTTTTTTATATTAAGTTACTTCAATGTAATTTATAGTAATATTTTAAGCAAGAACAACTTTTTATGTCTCACATTTCTTTAACATTTCTTGATTATCAAATTGTTTGAAAATATTAGCCAATAATAATGAATAACAAGCCGGAAAACTACGGAAACTACTTAAAACTATCTCAAAACTAGGTCCAAATCCATAATGACAATTTTATTTATACTTAAATTAAATATTTTTAAAATTTTAATTTTTACAAAGAAACCAAGCAATGGAACAAAATTTAAAAGTATTAAAAAAAAGGGACCATTCTAAAGCTCTTTAAGATTTGGTTTAAAGAATATAATTTAAATGACAATATATGTATTCTTAGAATTTTAATTATTAAATACTCATGCTTCTGTGTTTCCTGAATAACTAAATTGGTTAAAACTGGCGCCATTTTGAAAACACATAACCTCATGGGAAACGACATTAAAATTTCAAAACCACAAAAAAGAATCCTTTGGTTCTTAAAATGTCTGAACAAGTTGGACGCTGGTTGATGCTGATGATGCCACTCGGAAAAAGAAACATTTCCACCGAACCCACACAACTCGGTTTGGGGCGGACATACAAGAGAAAAAGAACAAAAGGCAATTTCCTCTGCTTTGCCGATGGCCCTCAGTTGGCCTCCTCCCTAAGCTTCCTCCACCTACTCTGCCTCCTGCTCCTCCATTTTTACCTTGTTGTTGGCTCGGTACACGGCGATGGTGAAAAATAACTCCAATGCATTGCATTGAAATTCTTCATTTGCAATTCAATGACATTCCATTCTCATACGGTTGCTATAAACCTGAGTGGACTGAGTTGGGAGTGGGCGTGGCATTGTCCACTGCCAATGAGCGTCGCCAAAGCAACAGATGCCAGAAGCTGCTGTGTCCCTTAAATGCCAAGACCCTATGTGGATGTGTGCGTGTATGCAATGTCATTCAACGGTGTTGCAAAGCTAAACGGGGCGTGGGCGTGGCAACGCATGCGCTGTCCACTGCGTGGGAGTCGAAAAAGGGGTTGGGACGACAAGTCATGCTATGCCAAGCTAACGAATCCAAAGGCAGCTTTCTCAGGATTCTTACACATAGGCCGAGCGAGCGAGAGCCCCTGCCGGCTCATGGATAGATGCCAAAGGCATCTGTGTGTGCCAATGTGTGTGTATATGAGTGGGTGAGCTATGGGGTGGTGGTGGATTTGCTGATGATTGGGATTGTGCCAATGAAGGGCCATGCATCGGCTTCACGTATTCCTTGGCCATTGTGACAGGTGACGGCCGAGAATACAGTTCAGTACACTTTGACGGCTGCGGCAAGAAAGTTGCGTGTGACGGCTAACGGGAGCAATCGAATTGAATGCATGGTGTATGAAAAAAAGTGACCAAACCTTTAAATTACTCCAAAAAAGTGTAACCTCAAAGAAGTGAATTTAAAAAAAGTAACATAACTAACAAAGCCCATGAAAAAAAAGTTAAATATTTAATATAGATTGAACCAAAATTCAAAGAAAGGTCCTTGACAAGGTAAATTGGAAATAAATTTTAAACAATATGGTTAATTGCATTTGAGATCTAAACAAAAATTGCAGTTATAGTTTAAAGTGTATTCAGAATTATATCAAGTGAATAGCTGTAGATTTCCAGTAATTATTTTGCATTTTAAATTTTAAAACAATAATTCTTGAACCAGAAATATACTACTCATGCTAATTGGACAATCACAAGAGTTTTTACTTCAATTGGGGACACAAAACATTTTTAAAAATTTTTAAAAATAATTTTTCTAAAATCTTTAACTAAAGAGAGTTAATATTACACAATTTAGTTGAAAATGAATGTGAAATCACTCAAATCATGAGAGCTTATATAAATTTAGATCTTAATGCTTGATTCAAGTTATTAAAATAATCTCTAGAATGACATATGTATGCGAGATGCAAATGAACGATATAATAAATTCTAAATGTATATAAATTTAATGTCGATTAAAACAATAACAGCCAAGGACCACTGGAAATCCTTGTATTCCTTGATATTTAATTTTACTAGATTATAACATATTACAAACCTCAAAATTTCTTGCTCTGAGATCACAAACTATTTCTAAATTTCAAAATTGAACAGATTTATTCTCATTGCTTCAGTCGTTTGATGCAAATTTAAATATGTATAATAGATAAATAATTATTTATCTCATAAAAGTAGAATAAATATATTCAAGATTTCCATACATATTTATAATGGATAAATAATTATTTATCATTTACTTGATAAAAGTAGAATAAATATATTCAAGATTGGTTAAAATTGGTTTATACCTGTTTACGATTTAATAAATCAACATATTAGAGTAAATTCTTCTTAATATTCAAAAAATACATTAAACAAACCAAAAAATAAAACACGGTAACATAAAAATATTACAAACTGGAGTATTACCAAATTTAGATTGCAAAACATTAGGCTTGATGAAAATTTGAATTGTAGCCATTATTTACCCTTATTACAAACAACTAAATGAATTTAAGACAATTAAATAAATGTTATAAGATAACATATCATTTCTTAAATGTCGTTTGTACATTTTAATTTACAGGATTTGGAGATTAAAGGAGAACTTATTATTTTGGTTAGGGATCTTATAGCTCGCATTTAAAGTATTTAAGCCCAGCAATTTCATATATTTTTGTAGTTTTTGGATCAGGATTTAGGTAGAAATATCCACTTTATAAACAAATTCTATTCCCTTCTTGATAGATTGTGGCAATAAGTGCAAGTCGGATAGATTTTATTCAACAAACAATTGGAAAAACGGCAAAATATTGCCTTTAAGAAGGACACAAACATGAATTCGCCAACGCATACACAGCCTTTATCGCATCAGAATCAACTGTCGCATTCCCAACAACTTCTACAAGCTCCGCAGCATTCGCATACGCCTTTACATCATCCGCAGCAGCATTCTCATCCGCATCCGCATTCAACACATTACGCCGAGTGCCGCATATTACCAGCAATCAGCGAGACATTTCCGCAATTTAGTCAACACCGCCCGGCAATTTCGCTGCTGTCACCATTGGATCTATCCCTCCGTGCAACAAGCAACATTGTGCCAATTACACCACCCTCGACGCCCTCCCCACCCCGCAAGCGTCAGAGATTAATGTCCGAGGAGAATTACCTGTGGCGACCGCACATGGTCACAACGCCGGGTCCCACAGCGACCACCACAGCGGCCATGGAAGCACCATCCCATGCTGCGCTTGTCCTGCAGCCTTCTGCCAGTAGCTATTTCCAACAGGCCCCAGTCCAACCCCAATTGGGTGGCAGTTGCTTTGGTCTGCGCAGCTTTGAAGGGTCGCCTTATAATAAAAGTCATTTTCACGAGATGAAAAATAACTTTGAACAAATTTCGGCAAGTCAATCGAGCGTGGCCAGAATTGAGACTCAAACAGCAGCAGCAACAACGGCCACGGCAACATCTCGAACAGCTTCTCCTCAGACTCCCATCTTTGTGGATGATGAGACAATTGTGTTGACCGAGGACGAAGATGAAACAGTTGTTAGTTCCCATGACTACAATGAAGCCAACACGGACATTGAGGAAGGCGAGGAGGACGAAAATCTGCAGGTAGAAGACAAAGATAAGGACAATGAAGGAACCGACGACGACGAGGAGGTATTTGTGGATGTCCTGGGCAATGACGATGACTTGGATGAGGTAACTGACCTGCAGAGCCAGACCACAGCACTCAAGCGTAATGAGCTACTCTATGATGATGAAGAGCTTCATAATCAGGCGGTTGAGGGTTTGGCCAAATTATTTGATCGCGACTTCTCACAGCGGCAAACAGACCAGAGCGAAGTTAATGAAGAAGTCAACTCAACTCACGAGAAAACCTACACAGACTTAAGTAGCAATGCCATAGTTGAGAATAGTCCTTGTACGGATAGTACAAGTTCCTCGTATCTCTCCCCACCTCCACTACAGCATACCCTACCTTTACCACACACTCCCATACGAGCCCAAAAGGAACGCACCGAACGTAAGCGGACTAAACTCCGTAAACATACGGCTGTAGATGAGGAGACCATCAGTCCTGTATCCGGAACTATAATTCGTAAGCTGCGCGAAGATGAAGAACTGGTTGTTCGCAAAGGTGACATTGATCCGGCTTTCAATGTGGTCGAAATCACTGAAGAGGCCAAGGCCATTTTGGCCAGCATCGATAATAAGATTGGCGACTACCTGTGTCAGCTTTGTCGCACTGTCTACGATGATGCCTTCATGTTGGCCCAACATCGTTGTCCTCGCATAGTTCACATCGAGTACAAGTGTTCCGAATGCGAAAAGGTGAGTTCTAACAATTATTTGTCCTCGTACAACACTCGGCCAAGTCAAATGAAAAACTTAAATTGAAATCTATTGAAATACTACTTTAGGTTTTCAATTGCCCAGCCAACTTGGCCTCTCATCGACGTTGGCATAAACCAAAAACGGACTCTGCCAGTGGATCACAAAGTAAGAAGCGAGCTAGTACCTCGAATGAGACACAAAATGTCAATGAGGAGTCAAACAGAGTGTCTGATGATGCATCTGATGGGATTTATCCCTGTCATGACTGTGGCAAGACTTTCCGTCGGTAAGTTCAATAGTGCTTTCCATTCCAATTTTCTCTGAGACTTAAGAATTTGTTCTAAATCTTATCTAGCCATGCCTACCTAAAGAAACACCAGGCCTCACATCAAATGCTGGAGAATCTAAAGAATTTGGATTTCTTTAAGGCACAGCAATCCCATCAGCATCATCACAATCATCAGATTCATCAGGTGCAGCAACAGCAGCAGCAGCAGCAACAACAACAGCCCGTCGCCGCTGCCGCTGCCACTGCCTCCGCTTATGGGGCATTGCCACGCCCTCCACCACATTGTTTGCCCATATATCCCACACCATCGCCGGCAAAGAATTATGCCAGTGGACAGCGTTTGCCCAATGGCTTTCCGTTTCCACCCTTCGATCAGCGTCGCTTCTACACTCTGGGTGAGTTGTATCTCTCACAGCATTTGGAACGACAGACATCGGCCTTTCAGTATGTCCATGCGAATCACCTGAGGCAACTGTCGAATGTGGCCCACAACTTGCTGCCCCCCATGCCCGTCAAATGACCCAATCCCAATGTGTTGCGTCCAGTGCCACGAATTGCAGCAACAAATGCAACACCGCCGACGGCAACAGCAACAGCAGCAGCAACGGCGACGACAACAACAACGGCAACATTAAATCGACAAGTGGAGGTGCTACCAACTGTTGGACATGCCTTCAATTGGGTTGCCCCATTACCACCAACTGGACAGGATGCCAGCAATGTTGCCACTTAGACCCAAAACAATTTCATTAGTTCAAGTTTATTAAATAAATTAATTATGCAAAAAATATATGAGTCAAATGTTTCCTTGTTTTCTCTTGGAAAATATTTTTCGAGCTATTGTTAATTCTTGAGAGCATAAGCCACAGCTTGAGCCACGT
The DNA here is from genome assembly GCA_018903935.1 of Drosophila insularis. Taxonomy (NCBI): domain Eukaryota; kingdom Metazoa; phylum Arthropoda; class Insecta; order Diptera; family Drosophilidae; genus Drosophila; species Drosophila insularis. Next base: position 9,024,263 of record JAEIFP010002295.1, read on the forward strand.
AAGTGATATCTCTCACTCCCAAGAATATCCAAGATTTTGGACCTGCAATGGAAAGAAAAGTAAAAAAAGAGAAGTTTCAAAAGTTTCAAAAGAAATTTCATATTTACTCACCCTGGGCAAAGGCAAGACTATCCGAAGGCAAAAAACCATTCAAATTGCTTTCAATACTGGTAAAGAGAACCAAGTTAAGTGTGTGTTTATCTCTTGGTAAATCCGTCAATGTTTCATTTAGCATTTGAAGCTGCTTCCTTTTGCTCATTTGCGCATGGACAAACTGCTCGACAATTAAAAGATAACCATCATTTGATCGATTTAAAACTTGTAGAGTTTTTTTCAACATCATTTGAAATGATGATGCTTCAAGATTTCTGCTTAGATCACCATTCGAAAGAATAGCCATTAGATAATCATATTTGCTGCCATTAATGGCCTCAAGTTCACCAAAATGTTGAATAAGCTCAAATCTTTGTCTGGATTGTCCTTTGATTTGTCTAAGCTTCTGTAAACGCCAATTTTTGAGCAAATTGCGTTCATTACTAGCCCGGCACAAGTGATTATCAATGGGATCGAAATGGGTAACAGGAACTTCATAATTAAACATTTGTCTGCCGCCGCCCATAATGACATTGAGATATTTTCCAGTTTCACCAAAGATTAATTGCTTGGCTATATCATCATTGCAGAGTGTTTCTTTAGATATATCCTCTTCACACTCGTTGGATAGATTGGTAGCATGTTTAGCATAGAGAGCGGCTCCTGTGGGTCCTGTTAGACGTCGATTGGTCACAAATCCTGTGCGTAAGCCAGCCAATTGCGCCTGACGCAACAAACTCAATAGATCTCCCTCATTTTCCTGACGACTGCAGTTCGTATCCATCATTTGCAATACGTCTAACGGGACACCCGTCCATAATGCTTTATGTATCCAATTCTTTGGACATGGAATTATACAATTAGTTTTCAATCGTGCCACATAGGAAAATTGATCCCAAGCGAAATTTGTATTCTCTTCACTGCTATTTCTATTAAGGGGAAATCTATGGGCGGCTAATGCTTCATAGCCAATACCTTCAATCACAAATATTCTCACATTTTTAACTGCATTCTCAGTTGAAGTCTCTTTTAAGGCCATATTTAGCTCTTCTATACCCTTGTCGTACCACAACTTTTGCTCAACAGATACTTGATCTTTCCAATAGTTTACATCTGCCACATTGGCAACTTCATTGTCCACCTCATAGCGGATTGTTAGGCCAATGCATATAACAGTTATCAAAAGGGTCAATAATACGGAACCAGCTAATATAAAGATTTGAGTTGATTTTAAACGCACTAGCTGGCATAACTGTTTAATCGGACGATGTCTCGTTGTAGTATCCATAACAAAATTAAAAACACAACTAAACTTGCATTTGGAGGCCCACAATTGTTTAGAAGATCTTACTTATCTACTTTAAGATAACGATATTTAAGGTCTTTTACAGCCCTCACCTAGAAAACAAGCATTAGTTGGTTTAATTGTTTCTTATTAACAAAAGAAACGTCATGAATATTGTATGCAATAATTGACAGACAAACAAATGCAAAAAAACACTGAGAGAAAAAGATTACTTTAGCTGATAGTTGATATTCCACCATGCAATTAATGATACTTTTCTCCCAGCTTTAAGTATTAAGAACTCTTTTGAACAACTTTTTCATGTCTCATATAGTAAATTTATCACTAACCTATATTTAAGACAATTATCTTAAAGAATTGTTGAATTTTATATTATTCATTAAAGTTTTTGCATATTTTTCACAGTGTAGCAAGCAAATTCCGAGGGCATTTACTGCATTTGCCTCAAAGGTCAATGACGTCTATGCCCCTCTGGCATATAAACTATTGGCCTATTGGGTGGGCGTCTCTTGACAACCACGCCCACTCACTCACGCATATAAATGACAATCGAAATATGCTTCTAATTGCCATTACCAATTCTCATTTAACTACCCCCGTTCAGCATATTGGGCTGGGAAATTGCGTTTATGAATTTTCAATTAAATGCACGTAGACTAAACGTTTTGTACATTTGTCATATTGAGATAGTTATGCGAATGTGAAATTGTTTGCTCAATTACCTGCTATTAACCTGCTGTCTATCTATCCATCATTTCGTCGCTTTTAGGTTCCCCTGCATAGACATGTGGTAAGTTTTCCCTTAATGTCACATTTTCTACACTTAACTGTCACAATTTCAATTTGAGGTGAACATTCACGTTGACTATTCACGTTTTGACATTTGAATGTGAATAAAATTGCATAATATTCTGCATTTATTATGCCAAAGTGCGTACAGTGCGTATGAATAATTTCATCTACTGAAAAAAAGCTGTATGATTTAAGTCTTAAACAGCCTCATCATTATTAAATATCAATTATTTAGATATTGTGTGATTATGAGGATAATTGATATAATTATAACTACATTAGTTTTTATATGAAACATATGATTTTATTTATAGTTGTATTCACCAATTGGATCAGACATTATTTTTAAAGCCATGGCAAGCATGTTAAATGTTTTAACGCTTTATTTTCTCCTTGTTACACTACTACTTAGTAACTTAGTAAGTATCAAAACAATTCCTTAGAAAATTTGAATAGTAAAAAATCTTGTAATTCATATCTAGGAAGCCGCAAAATTGAAAAGTTTGTACTGTGAAGCATTCGATCCAAACTATGGAACCATAGAATTATGTGAATTGAAACCCATTAACCGCTCACTCAGTTTAATTAATTTCAATTATTATCTGAAAGGCTCTATTAAAGGATCAAAAGTAAGTTGTAATCGTTTAATAAACTTCAAATAAATTCTTTTTTTACTGCAACAGATGCAAGTACAATTTTTAAAGCGTAGCAATGGTTGGCATCCATTTCTATATGACATTATATTCGATACCTGTGATCTGGTTGAAAAGAATAAACCTTATCTGGCCAATTTACTTTTCTCTTACCTAAGACCATATATGAATGTAGGGAAAACTTGCCCAAAAGTAAGTATTCTAACAATTAAATAAATACTATACTAAATAATTTTGTTGCATTTTCAGTCTAATTTTCTAATTAAAGTCGAAAATTATCAATTCGATTTTGATGGATTCCATAAACGCTTTCCCATAGAAAGTGGAGAATATGGAATAATTATAAATGGATCTTATAGATCTGAAAAGAAATTTTCAGCAAATGCTTCACTTATCTACTCCAATTACAGAGAAAAATTAAAAAAATAAAAAAAATAGTTTCAATATTTTTAAAAGTTTAAAAGCTTCTAAAAAACACGTTTTTGATAAACGGTATGGAGTTATGTCCATAATTAATGTCACTTGCTTTAATCGTTGTGTTTATTGAAAGGCAAAAGCGAAAATTCTATAAATTTGTCTTTTTGATACATGATTCCAATTGAATTATTATAAATAAATTCCTTATAATCAAACCATATCATTCTGGTATTGAAATTTCTAATAAGTTTTCTTCATATTTCCATTGTCTACTTAAATAGCCTGCCATTAAACTGCTACCTTTATCCATCAGTTCGCTTGCTTTGAAGTTGTCCTTGCATTGACATGTGGTCAGTTTTGAGTCCCTTCAACTGTCATAATTTCAATTTGTCTGTGACTATGGCAGAAAGTTGCTTTAACTAAGGATTGGCCTGTTTATCTATTTGTTTGAAGTAAGTGACCTTTTCTTATATCAATTTAACCATCATGCTGTGATATGACATGTCACACACAGTGCGTATACGTAATTGTTTCTGCGTAATGTAGGGATGAAAATGTGGGATGGGTAGCTTAATTTATGCGTTTGGTCCGTTTATTGGATAAGCTTTCGTTAACCAAAGCTTTTATGCAGCGCCATCTATTGCCCATGAAAATCAATTCAACAGGTCGGACATATGTTGGTATATACAAATGCAGTTTATATACAATAATATCTTGCTTCGATGATTTCATATTGAAATGAGAGAAAGGACACGCTTAGAGTGTCTCTCTCTCTCGAGAGAGAGGCCATTGCATTTTGCTTTTGACAAATTAATCGATTTACAAAATGGATACACATACATACGTTTCAATTGGTCTATATAGAATAAAGTCTGCATGCAAGTAACTCTATTAACATGTAACTACCTGTAATGACCTAAATTGTAGTAAAACTTTTAGACACCTTCATGGAAGTGAAGAAGGTCACTGGGAAGTGGTTCAACAAGTTGAATAATTTATAAGTGAAATATTTCATTTAGGTTAAATTATTTGCATGACCAGTGAAGAAAATTATTTATTCGAAAGTGAAATAATCTTTATTAAAGTAAATTATTATTTTATGACACAGAGCAGCCACAGAACGATATTTTAACACATATTTATTAAATCTTAAGGACAATCCCATTGAAAAAAGGAACATTTTGTAAAGATTTTCAATAAAGGTTAGATTAGATAAAAGCAATAAAGATTTCAAAAGTAATGACAAGGCAAAATATTATTTAGAACATGACTTTAACTTAAATATTAATCAACAACTAACATTTGCAATCAAATGGAATTATGTGAAAAACTAAAGACATTTTATTATTTCTTTACCATCTGTACTAAATAATACATGCATTTTAGAACCACAATCATGTCCTTGGCCATTACAGGATGCAATTAGTGTCGTATGGCAGCTAGAGCCACAGGCTCGTGTCAGGACCAAGTACTCCGGCATGAAGTGATTTGACAAGAGTATCCTTCTATTGACGCATATGGTCAACATTTTACATAGTATGCTGGACCTGTCAAGGCCGAATGTACACGTCAAAGTCCTGCTGCAGGCACAACAGCTTTCCTCTAGCTGCATCACGCCAACGCCCACGTCCACGCCCACGTCGACGCCCAGTCCCATGGCTTGGAGCAATGAATGTTAGTGCAAAATGTAGATAAAGCGAGATAGATATACCCGTATGTACATAAGCAGAGTAAGATAGAGATGGCATAAAGAAAGTATACTCATAGAGAAAAGGAGAGAGAGAGAGAGGGAGAACAATCGGATGCTGCATACACACAGCTTGAACTGGTTGTAACTATAAGTTCATTTTGTTGCCCTGATTCTGACCTTGTCCTCTAAATGGCATTTTACCCCTCCCCATTACCAGCATCATCATTTTCATTATGGTTTTTCACATTTATTGGCGCCTGCTTCATATTTTCCATATGGCTAACAAGATGCTTTTGTGACATATTTCAGAATTAAGTTGATTTTAATTTGATTATTCTTTATTTGCTTTTCTAATTAATTGCCAAGCAATTTGCAAAAATATATGCAATTTGTTATAAAACAATTTAGAATTCCAAAGCAAAATTCCATCGTTATATGCATACATATATATCGATGTATATATAGAAGTAGGTGCTTTATTTTTGAGATCAAAGTTTTCTAATAAACATTTTACCAATTACTAGAACCGATATCTACATAATGGTTAAAAAGAAAAACAAAAATGTTATACAATAATACATTTGTCATTTTGATGTCCAATTTGAATAGATTTATATACACTCAATCTACACATATATTAATATTAAGGTAAAAAGTATTTCAAAACATTCCTATATTGTATTTTGGCATTTAAATGATTATTTGTTATAGGCAACTTTTGTCATGTGCATGTATTGCTTCACAATTTAATCTGACAAAGTTATTTAATATAATCTGAGTCGGATTCAAGGGGGTGGTTCATATCTGATCCTGATTTTAAAAAATATATAAAAATAATGTAGTTCAATATAGATATTTTTAATAAATTACCATCTTCTTAATATAGTTTATCAGCTTTATAGCCACACCTAATCGACAATGCTATTTATATGTATGTATAAGTAATCTACAATTTGTCATAATGTAAAACAATGTTAATATTTTTTACTTGATTATAACGATAAGAGTAGAACAAAATAATTTAACACGTTATGTTATTATAATTATAATTTCTATTTTTATACGCTTGATTGCATTTCTATCTCATTTACCTTACATCAGCAATAAGCCTTTTGCAGTTTTAAAATAAATGCAATATGTATAATTTAAACTATCGAAGGAAATTTCTCGATTGGAAAGAATTTTCAGGAACTCTAAGTTTTAATGTAGAAGTAGTAGGGAGGATAAAGCCAAAAAGAAGCTGCAAATTATTGATTATGCCTCATGCTTGTGTGGGTGTCTGTGTGCTTGTGTGTGTGGGGCTATATATATGTACATATATAGTATCTGTGTGGCTGTACTGAAAATATAGTTGAAAACTGACAGCGCAGCGCAACACAAACACATATATACATCCGTTCTATATACACACACATATGTATATACTCTACATACATATGTACGTATGTAGTACATGTGCATTTTTAGTTTGGCCTTGAACGTGAATTGCATTTGCTAAAGAGAGGCAGTCCCGTATGAACGAGATGGCAGCGAAGACATACAGAGAAAGAGAACGGCAGTGCAAAAGAGATAGAGATGCCTAAATTACATGAGAATGTGAAAAGGAGAGAGAGAGGACAAACATACATACATACATGTATAGAAAACGGCAAAGAAATTTTGCCAAAGCGAAAAGTTTGAAGTGCACACAAACATGCGCAACGCCTGCATTTCCCGCTCTCGGCCACACACACACACACACAAACAGAAAGCTAGCCAGAAAGAGAGAAAGAGAGAGAGAGATAATGTATATAGGTACACGTTATACGTTTGCATGTGCAGTGACGCACACCCTTAACTAAAAATTCAAGGTTATCCTCTTCTCCTCTCGCTTACGCCTTCTCTCACTCTCTCTCTCTCCTTTTCTCTCCTTCTATTATTTTTCCCATATTAGTTTTTGGCATATACAAATATTTATGTAGTTTAACAATTGCATTATCAATATGTAAAAATTTTTCTCTAAAACTATAATAGATAAAGAAAAGAGAGGGAGATGTCGCTTTTTTTTATCGGCAGCATGATAGGCGCTTTATTATCTCTATTAGTTTCTATTTAAATCTCAAGAAAATACATTTTTACAATAATAAATGAATATATCCTGCATTTTTGATTTAAAATTTCCCTTTTAAGAAACACATCAGAAGAACTGATAACTCCGATACATTTTGTTAAATTTAAAAAGGAGTCAAGAGGATTACTATTACTGAATATATCATAATTGCCTTAAATTCTATTAATATTTTTTAGATTTTTTGTAGAATTTTCACAATTTTTATACAAATTACGTAGGCAACCTCAAATTTTGGCCAACATTGTCAGATTGCCTTTGAAGTAAGCGAAGCTCAAATGAAAGCTTTTCTTTAGTATATTTACTGACGCAAGATGCAAGATGTACCTAGTAGGTACTACCTACCAAATACATGTACTATACATATGTACATATGTATGTATGTATGTATGTACATATGTATGTACATAAGTATGTGCAATTGGCACTATGTCAGTTCAACCCACAGTGCTGCCCTCCTGTTTCAGCCCATTAAATGCCAAAGTTGAATGCACAAAACTGTAAAAACAAGCAAACGAAATCGAAATTGAGAATTATTTGCCATAGCCAAATGAATGTACATACATACTGTTTATATATGTACATATATATGCTTGGCTGGTTAGTTGCATAAAATGTGCATCCTATTCTCCCCCAACCCCCTTGTCTTATCACTCTCTCTTTCTCGCCTGGGCCAAACATGAAAGCGAAATTTCTGGCACATATTTTTAAATGGCGACTGCAGACAAAACGTCGCAAACAAACAGAAGACAATACACGTCTATGATTCATCCAAAGAGAGTGGAAATGGCAAAAGAGAATGCGAACAATGCAAAAGAGAGAGAGAAAGCTTGCAAAGTCCGCCCACTAAAACAAAATCAACAAGGCGAGAATCAAAGCAGCTGCAGTGCAAAAAAGCTTTTAACGAAAGCTGTGCGGCAAATGCAAGCGTTCTCTCTCTCGCTATCTCTTTTCCTTTCCCTTTTGTATCTCCTGTTGGTTGTTCCATTTCACGTTGTTTCACACACACACACACACACACACACATTCAAACTTAAACACTGCTGAATCCTTGTAGCAAGTATTTCAAGTTCACTGTCAAGGTCACCTACTCTTGACATGCGCTGCGAGCGCAACAACAATTTCACATAAAGGGGTAAGAGGCACAGGGCATACATTTGCAGCTTCGAAAACGAACTGGCACACTGCTTTTAAAATGTTTATATACTCCCTTCCGACCATCCCATCAGTTGTAACTCACCCTTTTGTTTCTCATCGTTGCATTAGTTTGTTGATTTTCTTTCACATCGCTCTTTCGTTCTGTAGAAACAGGACCACATAAAGAGAAGTGGAGGACCCTGTGAGATTTTTGCCCATATTTTTGAAAAGTTTCTAACATACATACATATGCATGTATGTATGTACATAAAAACTGGTCTGAACTGACCTATTTTTCCGCCGCTGCCCGAACTGAATATCGTTTCCTGTGATAGGTTCTTGCCCGCCCCTAAATCTTTTAAATGCGGCCCTGTGTTTACGTCAAAAAGGCAGTAATGGTTAACAAGAATTTCTATATTTTAGAATTGTTTGGATTCAAAGTATATATTTATTTTTTTCTTTTTATTCTTGAAAGTTTTAAAATTTGCATGCCTTAAATTTAAATGAATATAAGCTTCAGCTTTAAATAAAGATAATTCCTAAATCAAAACCACTAAAAATTCATGACAAATAATTACTTTCTGAAATCTCTTTCAATTCGAATTTTTCTGTAACAATTTCATAGCATGCAATACATTGATTTTTAATTGCAATTTCGTTTTCGATTTTACACAATTTCAAACGATGCGAAACCTAATAAAATTTATCGCACTATATGTGAAATTCCTTAAAGCATTTTTCTTGAATATCTATTGAATTCCCTTTCCAACCTGTCGTTTTCTCTGTCTCTCTCTCTCTTTCTCTCTTTTCCCGCATACTGAGCAGCACATACAATCAGCGTTTTCCATACTAGGTGAAATGCCTGCGGCTTTTAGATACAATGTGTACGAAAGGTATGTATGCAAAAACGTTGCAGGCCAAGCATTTAATTTAATTAAACAATTAAACAAACATGGCGGCGTACACACACACACACACATTAAGTTTGTAGTAGGTACTTACATTTGCGCCCCCACCAAAACAAATTCAATTAAGAAATTAAAATCGCAAACCGAATAACAACAACAGGTACGAGAAATGATGCCGAGAGGGACAGTGACTGAGTGATAGTGGATAAGAATGAGAGAGAGAGGGAGAAACAAAGAGTATAAAATTGCAACACACGCACATTTGTAAATCGAAATCGCGTGACATATGCATGTCCAGATATAGGAAAAATATCTGTATACTCTGACAGTTAGTTCTATAGTCAATCAGTCTTGTTGCAAGCAGCAGTTAGTCAATAAATGAGCTAATTATATATGTAGGATTTTGCAACCCAGACAAAAGCGAATCGACAAAATAAAGCGCATACACTCTATTATACATATATTCTATACACTAAATACAGGAAACTATCAATATAAAGGACCATGGACTCATGTTGTTACTACTCTTTTATCGGCCTTTCCACAACGGTCAATACTTATTATAAACATAACCTAATCCCATACCAATTATTAAAAGATCCTTAAATCAATATACCCATAAAGGTTGTCTTTTGCTCTGAATATTTACTGTACTAGTGGCAGTAACTAAGGCGCGGTCAGGGTAGACTGCACAAGTTAAATTGCTAGTATAAAAAGAGGGAGATGAAACCTCTGTCAGAGAAAGATGGAATGTCCGAACGAAAGAGACAACAATTTAAAATGATAGAATGTGTGTGTAAGAGAAAAAGAGAGAGAGTGAGAAAGAGGTAGCGAAAATAGGGAAGCGGGATCAGATGCACATTTTGTTTTTACTTTGGTATTTGTGAGAATTTGCCTCAAAACAGAGAGTACCTACGCTTGTTTCGCTTTATTACATAACAGCCTTGAACTTGAGCCGAGCTTCGGGTCGCTTGGTTGCGTTTTTTCGGTTTCTGTCAATTTCTGAGTCAGTTATAGTCCCTCTCTTCCTCTCTCTCTCTCTCGCTCAGCTGGTGTTGCTGCTGTTCCACCATTCCCCATTGCAGTTGCAAGCAAACCATCATAACCACCCCCACTCGCACCCTCACCACCATAAACACACACACACGCACACACTTGTTCATTTCATCTCTGTGTGTTCCATTTTCGCAAAGCTCTCACTGCTCGCCGACTGCGACGTTGGCCGCAACGTTGACGTTGACAGCGACGACGGCTGGGTCTGGGTCTGGGTCTGGCATATTCTGTTAGGCCAGAGCTCTGGCATTGAAATCGCGACAAGCAAGCAGCCAACAACTAAAAAGTTCCATCATCCCTAAGGAAAAACGTTTAACCAAAAAAATAACAAACACCTCGACCAGAAAAAGTACAAAAATAAGAAAAAAAAAATATTTTAAATAAAATCAGTTGAACAAAAATTCTAAATACAAATAAATGCGGCACCTAAATGTTAAAAAGAAATTTGCTAATTGTATAAAACGAAAACAAAAACAAAAAGCCCAATAAATAAAACGCAGTATGAATTGATCATTCTGTCATAACAAAAAATATCAGTTAACAATTTAAGGTATAAAATGTACTTAACCAGGTCTAATCTACAAACGTTTAAGTGCACATTCTTTGGTTTCTTTTAGAAAATATGCGAAAACAAAAAATGCATGTGGTTAAAACAAATTTTCTAGAAATATTATTAGTTAAGCGACCCTAAATGATTACGTGCTCGAAACTTGTGCGTTATACTTATATAAGATATAATGAAACAAAACACAAAAAAACCCATGAGGAAAACAAAAAAAAATCCCAATATTGACAATGAAATTTATATGGAAACATTACATCAGCCAGAAATTAAAGGTATGTATGTCAAACAAAATTATTTATCTCGTGATTAGAAATGGGCAAAGGCCTCTTTTTTGGGATACGGCAGGCGGCCAAGCACAAATAAATAATTTAAAATGAAATGATCTACAAGAGAGCATTTTATCATCCCATATTAAATTTAAATTTGATGGTAAAAAAAAAAACCATTGAGATCTCTTACTTAGTTCGGAATCAAATGAAGTCAAAATCAGAACAAAATATTAACTAAATACGAATTAACCGATTACCTATCAAAACATAAATGTATAGCTGGTCTTAAATCAATGTTAATCAATCTCAGGCTTAAGATATGTTTAGTTAAGCTCTAATGAAGTCAAAATACATAATTATAGTCTTAAAAGAAAATTAAAATTTTAGCTTAGTTGATTTTCGAATTTGATATTATTATTTTTGAAAGATTTTTTATGGAAAATTTCTTGACCTTAGAGGCTGAGATTCACTTCTCTAAAATTCCTTGATTTCAATTAAGAGTCTAACTATTATGATGTCATTTGTAAGTGTTTATTGTAATAGTTTTTCACCACTGTGCCAATCAGGAATCATGGCTAAGCGAAAAGCAAAAGTGAGCCCCAAACACAAACACAAAACACAACACAAGCAAAGATAAAAAAGCAAAAGCAAATGAAACCAAATAAAAAAAAAAGAGTGCGCAGATACAGATAATTTGGGGGGAAGAAAAGATTTCAGTTTTTGGTGAGCAAGAACCAACACATTTACATGGCTCACACACAAACACACACAAATTCAAAAATTTTTAGTGCGATGTAGATATAGAACTGAAGAACGGGTAGAATAATGAATGAAAAAAGGAAAAACAAAAAATATTAAGAATGGTAACTAGCAATACAGAGACACTCCGAGAGAGAGAGAGAGAGAGAGCGTGAGAGAGCCAAAAGCAATTGCTGAAGGCCAACTGCTGATATGATGAAGATGATGCGGTTGGTGGTGGCGGACAAAGAACGGTGTGTGGGGCAGTAGGGCAAAGCAAAAGCGTACTGAGGTGCCACAACCACACTGGAAGATTGTGACCAACTACAACAACAACAACAGGCTAAAGAGCAGAAATCAGAGAAACAGGAACAGGAAGAAATGAAAAACTTGACGAAACTAAAGCCAACGAGAAAAAGAGAGACACATTAAGTGAGAGGGAAACAAATAACGCTCGCTAGAGAGAGAGAACGAGGAAGATAGGGAGGAAGCGGCTGAGTGAGATAGCGAGATGTATATTCATATATACCGAGAGAGATAGAGAGAGAGAGAGAGTAAGTAAAGAGAGAGCCCTCGCTCGAATAAAAGCTAAACTAGAAGATAGAAGCTCTACCTCAGCTATCGAACTTTCCATGCGGCCTGACATTGAGCAGCGGCACCTTTAAGCGATCGCAAGCCCCTGAACACACTCACACAAGTTTCTCTTCCTCAGTACCCTTCGCGTTCGTTCGCGTTCACATTCATCACGTGTCGTGGCCAATATTGAGACGCATTATCCTTAAGAAACGTAAAAGGATATGTACATATGTGCAGCAACCCTTGTTTTTATGGCATTCCAAGAAAAGCGGCGAAATATTTTTGTGCGGCATAAAAAGTGTGAGTGAGTAAACTAAATTGCGTCGTAGTTGTTCATATTTCTGCACCTCCCCTTTCGCCATCCGCACCATCGTTTCCATTATTCTGGCGGCGTCATCAATGCCGATAATTGTCACCGTGCCCTTCGCCCCACACTGCACCACTTCGCACTGAGATTTGTCATTATTGTTATTGTTGTCGTGAAAAATACAGTCAACAATGGCTAAGAGCAGAGTTTGTCGCACACACACACATACACTGACTTTTCGCCGGAATTTGCAGAATTATAAAAACAAAATTATTTATAACATAAACAACACGAATTAAGCCCGCAAAAGAAAAATAGCGCAAAAAAATTATATATAAAAAAGAGGAAGCAAACGAAAAAAATTTGCAACAACAAAAATAAACAAAAGAAATTCAAAATAAAAAAAAAAAAACCTATTAACAATTCCATTAACCAAAAAGAAAAGAACGTAAAAAAACATTTGCCTAGAGGGGTTGGAGCAAGGGAAATAAAAATATAAGCAAAAAGAGAAAAAACGAAAACAAAAATGTATTTTTCTTTGGAACTTTTCGCGAAATTATGATGTGTGTGTGTGTGAGTGTACAGGCATGCGGTGTGTGTTTGTGGGTGAGTATCGGTGTGTGTCAGTGATTTTTGGCATTTGCTTTGCCTTTGGGTAACCGCCCCGTTATGATTTTCAATATTTTCCGCATTCCGTGTAGAAATCGGAACTTGTCGGTTTTTTAATTTGATTACATAAAGTCTCATAATCACCTCATTGTACGTTGCATACTTTTAGGATAATTTTCCATGTAACTACAGTTGCCATACTTTTGTATTGTTGCCAAAAAATGCATTGCAGATCTTTTCAATATGTTTATTCATTGCTGAACGGCACAGAGTTTTGGTCAATCTTTATTGTAGACAAAAACGACTCTATTTAGAATTACTTTTGTATGATGTGTGTATGAAAGTCAAAGTTACCTTAAAGATGTTTAGGTTGTATTTAAAAGGGAATGAATAATTTGAAACTAAATGATGACTTAAATGTTGAAGATTTGTTTGTGACTTCTATAAAACCCCTCAAACCCTCAAAAAATTATTAAATAAAAACTAAAGAACTAACTCAATATCAGTCAACTTGTAGCTTACCTTCCATTTATAACTAGTTTTTCATTGATAGAGCTTTTCAAATGTTTTGTTTTCCATTTCGTTTTGCCGTCGGCGCTGTAGCAATCTCCAGTATCATTTTCCGCACAGATTGTCTCATGATTTTTAAGCCAAAACCGTAAACTGAAACTGTTAAGAAAATATTAGAACTAATTTTAATAACTGTAATTAAATTTGGCCAGGTCCGAATGATTTCCCAGTTTAAATCTCTCAGATTTACTTTAGTATTCCGAAATGATGCGACATTAATTATTAAACCCTTAAGTAAGATTTAGTTGTTCAACAAATGGACATTAATCAAAATGCAATAACTTTTATGTACATTTTACGTTCATTTTATCGGTTATAGCTTTATTTATTTGCTAATTGACTCGCTTTTTGATATGGATCATAGATATTATTAGTTGTAATTGAATTGAAAATCCCATTAAATTTAAAGCAATCGGATGATGATGACTGTATTCATTTGCCATATACAGCCTGTTGCTTTATAAATCGCATCACGTGCATCATCTGTTGAAAGCTTCATCTTTATATATGCTAGCTCTCTGGTGATCCAAGTCTATGATCAAATAGTTATATATACAATATTTAACTCGGCACTATCTGTGACACACGATCTGACAAATGACAGACAAAACCAGTGGAAAAAACAAAATATACGTTAAATGCGGTGAACAATGCTGTGAAATTATAAACTATGGCAAAGCAACAACAACAAAATTGTGATGCACTCGACAAGCGGCAGGCGGCGTGGCTGCCCACTCAATCAAGATCTAAAAGTAACCTCACCTCACCTGACCGCAAAAGTACAACAAAAAAAAACAAAAATAACATTGTTGGATAGTGTATTGTATTCGTATCTGAACTTGACTCGAGTTTTGTTTGCGTGCTGCTTTTGTTTGCACAAGATACATATGTACATACACACATACGACTAAATGGCATTTCGAATAGATGTATGTAGGATTCTATATACAAATACTGTACTCGTTTATTTTACGTAACATTTCTCGGGCATGCAACCCCCGGAAGCGCAATTCCCCGCCTCATACAACTACCCACACACACAAGAAAATATTCATTTTGTTTTCTATATATGGCAAATGGGGGGGGGAAATTCATCTTTCGGTATAGAAGTGTTTGTTAATTGTAAACAGGCAAAAAGTGGCGTCATTCAGTCAGTTAGTCAGTCACAGAGGATGAGTTCAAATCGAATCCAGGTGTTCCTCACCACAAAATATTACGTATGCGTCATGTAAGCCAGCTGCTGCTCTTTCGTGGTTAACAAGTAAAAGTTAAAAGAGTATTTCGAGAGAAAAGTCAAGCCCAAATGGGAATGGGCCACAAATGGAAGAGGAGGAAAAATGTTTAATTTCTTGTTGTTGTTCTTAGTCTTCTTCGTTTTGCTTTTGGGCAGCCGCGTCGTCGGCGTCGGCGTCGGCATTAACGTCGATGTCGGCAGCATGGCGTCGTATGGCGTCGCGTGCTTAGCTTTCGTTCAGTGTGTCGAGGTGGCAGCAGGCAGCAGCTTTTAAGGAAATGATTGGCGGGGGCGGGTAGTCGGTTGGGGGAGCCGTCTCTATATGTGTTTCAAGTTCAAGGTTAAGATACTAGTTGTATATATGTATATACGGACACGCACACACACAGACAGTCAGCCAGCCAGCAGCAGCAGCACAACCAGTCGTCGCTGATTTAACGAGAGCAAACGAGATGGACATATGTTGCTGCCATACAGCTGCCCTGTACCTGTGTCTGTGTATGTGTATGTATGTGTGTGACAAACTGGTTTGGCACGTTCTACTGTGCAAGCGAGATAGCTAGTCTTCTATATATACAATTTTTTTTGTATTTATATATGAATCTTTGTGTGCAACGACAAACAAAGAGGAAGCAAAAGCAGGCAAAAGCAATGCCAAAAACGTAATATAAAAACACATAAATAGAAAATAAAAGAAAGCGACAAACATACCAAACGGGAATTCTTATAGGAATTATTGCTCATGGTAAACCGAATTTTGTATTTAATTTAAAAAATTGACAAAAAAAAAAAAAACTAATCACTTGCCAATGTATTTTTTCTTCGAGTTCAGCCTATAAGAGATAGAAAAAAGATTTCAATATTGCATAGGATTATTAATTTTTTGCTCCTTGAATTTAATAATAATTTAATAATAATAATATTATAGAAATAAAGTTTGTTAGAGTTTCCTTATTTCAGTTACAAACTACCAGACTAGAGACTAAAATATACCATATGCAGCAAATATCTACAACTAAATTGGTTAGGCCATATTCCTTTTGAAATGTTATAGTAAATCACAATTTATATACATATAAACTGTTTAATTATATATATAAATAATTATAGTTTACTATGTTTTAGATCTGCTCATATAGATTTTTTTCTTTTATATATTTAATGGTATTAGATCCATTTCAATTGCTGAGGAATTTGAAAAAGAAATAAAAAATGTAGTTCGTTTATTGTTTTGCAAAGATTTTGTTTTGTATATTTGAAATTGATAAGCAAAAGAACGATATCGATATATGGCAAAGCACAAACAAAAACTGGAAAAATTTTGAAAAAACAAAATCTATTTAAGAGCTAAGCTCGTCACATTTTCGTATGTGAAGGGTGTAAAGTGATAAAAAAGAACAACACAAAATAATATACAAAAAAAAAAGAATAGTAAACGTTACGTTGTTATTTTTGTTATTTGCTTTTGACATTTATTCGTAATTATTTGCTGCCTTTTTGGTTTGATTATACTTCACACACACACTCACAAAAACACACTCACAAAACACTCACATGTTCACACAAAAAGCTTTTAATTGAATTGATGTTGATGATTACACTGATGAAGGCGACTGCAATCAATCGTTACCCTGTATACTTCCCACCAACCTCTCCTACACACACACACGCACGCACAGTAATATCCCCATAGATTCCTTAACCCCTTTCGCCGTATCAGTCGAGTCGGTCAGACCACCTGCAAAAGTCAAAACGAGAAATTCTACCAACCAAATGGACGGGCCATTTAATTAATCGCCAGGTCTCTGCTATTACTAGGTGGATTTCTAGGGCATTGTGAGAGCTTCCAATTGGGTATTAAATATGTATTAATATACAATGCAGAAATATATTGCACAACAGCACAAAAAAAAGTTTTCCATTGTCAAGAGCAAATAATAATAATGATAGAAATAAGTGCAATGCTTTATGACTACATAAAATTTATGGTGCACGTTTTTAGCTTATATTATATGTATGTATGAATGCGAATGCAGCGAGTTCGTTGCACTAATGCCAGCCCGACGGCAATGCACTTCTAAATAGACCTTGAATGCAATGCATTTCGAGGAAAAACTATTGCACTACATACATTCATAAATATATGGAACAGACAGATAATGTAGAGAAACGAATTCCTAAATCCTAATTTCAAACACAGCATAGTAAAATAAAGTACTGCGGAACAAAAGTAGAAGTTTTTGCAAAAAAAAAAATAATTTAGCTCCCACCATATAATATAGAAAATGGCTAGCTCGATTAATAACGTATACGCACTGTGCGCCAAATATAACATAATTATTCGGAATAACATTCCAATCATTAATATGAAAATGTAATTTAGAGATAATTAAAAGATTTGTTTTAAAATTCCAATCCATATATTAAATTTATAACATATAGTTATGTCGAAAATCCTTTAGTCATAATTACTTTTCAATGCCCTTAATGTATCTAACTTTTGCAGCTATGAAAATCTATTACACATTACTACTCCAAAAGTTAATTTGCGATTAATGTAGCTCATTTCAAAGCTTATTTACTATGACGGAATGCATATACATAATGTACACATATATATAAATAAGTTAGCAAAGTTAAATTGGTTAGCTGAGAATAATTGAGAAAAATATTCCTTTATAATCTCTAGTGAAATGAATTTTATTCCATGGGGAGAAATAATTTTTATCGATTATATTATTGTAAAAAAAACCCCATTTTGCGATTTGTTTAGGTAAATGTTTTGTAATTCCCAATGAAACTTTTATCTTGTTTTAATATTGCTCATTTTGTTGTGCAAGTCAGGAGTCTTTGTATATCAAGTATATAATTAAAATCTCTTAACCAATCATATATAAATTATAAATTCATGACATCATCAAAACAATTACGAAAATATGCTTAACAAATTAAGTCTGACTATTTAATAAACTGCGATTAACATATCCAGTGGGTTCTGAAGAAGGACTGATTGGATTATTATATTAAAAAATAATTCAGTACTCTTTGAATGGAGAGAAATTGCATTTTATCCAACTAACTTGCCAACTTTAAGTGTTGACTTTAATTTTATCTGTTGACGTAATAGACAATTTATATATTTGTAGTAAATATCTTGTTGATATCAAACGTATTTTAATATTGGTTATTTTACCAACGTATTCTAAAGTTCTTACCAATTTTAACAATTTTCATAAGATTGAATTTCACCATCATTTGCAATCTATTTTGATGTTCAGATTTATATGTATATGTGCATATGATGTATGTACATTGTTACCTAT
Organism: Drosophila insularis; assembly: GCA_018903935.1. NCBI lineage: Eukaryota > Metazoa > Arthropoda > Insecta > Diptera > Drosophilidae > Drosophila > Drosophila insularis. Next base: position 9,042,610 of record JAEIFP010002295.1, read on the forward strand.
AACAAATTCAATAAGTACTGCACATACTTTTACATATATTTAACGATAACATTTTTGAGTTAACGTAGAAACATTTGCATTGCTTATAAGTTTTCATAATTATTCCAAAAATTAATGCATTTTCAATGCAGAAAAATCATTCAATTAGATATTTCAATTGAAAACACAGACCTCCAATATAAATAGTCTGCAAGTGTTTTTGTTAATTAAAAAATGTTTATTTATTTTAAGTGAGGCATTTTTTATCAGCAGTTAGTAAGACCAGATGTGGCAGTAAGCCCAAAAGATGTAGGCACATAATGTAAAAACCCGGGGAAATCCCCTCTCTCAAAATCACTCAGTTCTTCTTGCAATTATATATTATTATTGTGACTGGTTTTTGTTATTATTCAAATATAAATGTAGGCATATTATATGGTTACAATATTTTAACTTAAACTTTTCAAATAACTTTTACAACGTGTCAATGGGAAAATTAACTTTAAATGTTCTAAGCACATAAAAAAAGGAATTACAATATGTGATGAAATTTGGGGGATTTACTCTTTTCGCAATGCAAAGCAGTTAGCAGGGGGATGGAAGCATCTTGTACCCATTGCTTTTAAAGGTGATCTATAACATTTTAACGGAATTAAAAGGATTGAAAGGTATTCTACATTAAGGTCAGATCAAAATATTATATAAATATAATATTAAAAATTACTTATTAACCTAGCCCTTCAAAATTATTAACAAAGGGATTATTTAATTGATTTTATCACTTTAAAAAAAATACTTATAAAGATTTAGCATGGAAATCTCTGGGATATTTGGTCTAAAACCTATATGATTCAAATGTAAATAGTTTATGTTTTTTGCGCTCTTACTTAGCCAATATTGTGCATTGGAATTTTAAACAAAAACCTTCTTGTTTTTTTTTGTTTATTTTTAGTGTGGCAAACTGCGTCAGCATGGAAATTTAATTAGCGACAGTTGAGTTGAGTCAGGCGGTTCGTCGATTGCCGTTTGCACACACCCACAAAAGCCACCACTCTCTCCCCACTTCCAATCACCAAAAACAAAAAAAAACAAAAAGGGCTTGCGAATAAATAAAAATAAAGAAGAAAATTGAGTAAACAGCATGTGGCATATAGTACATGGCACACACACACACATACACACAAAATAAAGGGATATAAATCATGCAAGGCAAAAACGAAGCAAGAAGCAAAGAATAGGCAAAATTTTCAGTGTTGATTTTTGCATGACGACAGCAAAAAGCAGCACACGAAAGAGACAGCAAAAATGGAAGTGCACCACAAAACCCACACACTGCAATTTCTGGATGAATCCCTTGTAGACCTAGGTATGTATGTGTGTGTTAGTGTGGAGAGCTGGCAAACAAATATGGCGCAGACCTGCGCACTAAGAAGGCAACTTGAACTTGAAAATGTTTTTGTTCCATTTCTCAAAATGCAACAACAACAAAAAAGCACCAAACGCTGGCAGAGGCAGCAAAACAGCGCAGCCAGCCGGCAAACTGTTAAAGAGAGACGGCGAGAGAGAGTAAGAGCAACCCAAAAAAAAAGAGTAACAAAAAGAGTAAATGAAAAACAATGATGATAATTAGCAGGTATGTACATATGGAATTGAAATGTTTTGCACATTTAGAAAACAAAAATATGAAACCGAATAACAAAAAATAGTTAGCTAAAACACATACACAGAGAAAGATTTCGAAAAGAGAGCTAAACGCCGCGAGAGAGACAGAGAACGAACAAGCTTTGCTCTTCGAAAGCTTTTGCGTGGGCGGCTTAAAGCAGCGAAGCTGACGCCAGCCAACTGTTTGCTTTTGTTGTTGCTCTATTTCGGCTTCCAACTGCTGCCAGCTGCTTATATACATATACACACACACATAGGCGTATGTGTGTGAAAAATACTGTTGCATATTTATTTGGGATACAGGAGGAGAGGGCCAACCCACCTGTGTGTGGGTTGCAGTTTGTAAGGATGCTGCCAGGCTAACTTCCTTGCTAGCTGAAAGTTATTTAGTGTCGAGCGGGCTCCCGATGAGGTCAGGCCGAATAAAGAATAACAAAAAAAACCCAAGGACCCAAAAGAAAGATAAACTAAATTCGGAATTCATAAACGTTAAATTATAATCAGGTGTGAATCATTGATTAAATCCATTCTCTAAAAATAAAAAAAAAACAACAAAAAAAAAACAAATTAAAAAAAAAACTGCAAAAACGAAACAAATTTTGACACACAAATGAATAGGCAAGCATATGGAAATAGAAAATTGTGTTAACCAGTCAACTGAATATTACATAAATAGACTTTGGGGAAAAATCAAGGGAGACATTTTTTGCGCCTTTGCATATGCATTGTTTTCATTTATATTTGTACACTTGACCTTTCCACGCCCATGCACGGTAAAAATGCGTGGGGCACGCACACTTACACAAACATATACCCACCCACACGTACACAGTCTTATATATATAAAAGTGGCATGGACAAGGCAGCTGTTGGAGCCGAATACGATAGATATATATATGTACATACATACATATATGGATATAAATTATAGACAAAAAATAAAAAAGTGCAATGATGAAAGTGAAAAAAATATGTTCATGAAAATTGGAAGAATGAATTTTGAATTCGTTGCGGTCTCGTTTTTTAATAAACACTTTTAAAATTACAAACATATGTTCATACATATATGAGAGAATTTTGTTTTTTAAAACTTTTTACAAAACGGAATTAATGATGAAATAGTTGAAATGTTTTACAATTGCGTCCAAAGAAAAATTGTGAAATTATAAAAATACTAGATAAAAAAAAAATGGAAAATTGTGGAAAAAAGCTAAAGCTAGTGCAACCAAAAAAAAACAATAATAACAACAATGTGAATAATCAACCACAATAAGAAGAAGTCAGCCAGCCAAAAAAAAAAAGAAAAAGAAAAAAGATGGTTCATTTCAATGCTAAAAGCTCGAAAAAAGCTTTTCTTGATTCCTCTATGTGTAACCACTGTGCAACTGCCCCTGGGATACACCCTGTGCTCGCTTTGAATATTGTGCAAACAAGTGAACACAGCTGGTGGTATCCAGTGGCCGTTTTTTGCATCTATGCAACACCCAATGAAAAAGATCCTTTTCTAAGAAAAACATTCTACAAAGGTAAGTCCAAGAATTTTTTATTAGTTTTATGCCTCTTCTTATGTTAAAACCTATTTTTTAAATCTATATACCAATATCTAAATATTTTTCTTTGCAACTCCAATGTTTTTATTTTCATTTTTTTCTGATTTTATTTTCGTGTTGATTTATTTGTCCATTATTCCATTTTTCCTTAGTCATATAAGCTTCAGTTTTACTTTTCAAAAATCCCCATATTGACAAAAAAAATTAAATATGCTTTAGCAATAAGAAAAAAAAACCAAAATCGTTTAAGAAAAATCAGTGAGAAAATCAAAAAGAAACAACAAAAAAAATTGCATATGATTATTACACATAATTTATATATTCAGCATTTTCTTGTTCTACACATACACATTATCACATTTACATACTTATATATACATATATATATATTTAAAAATAGATTTATATATATGATTAACTTACCTTTCAATATTTTCCTTTGCCAATTATAAATTTTTAGTTCGATCAAGTTTTGGTTGCCATGCAATTGCTTTACCTACACATACACATTTAGACACATGCCTATTTAATAGCTCATCAATGAGGGGGGCGTGTCTCTAAATAATTTACTTCTTAGCAAGAGCAAAAACTTTAATTATACTATGAACCAAATAGCCAAAATGGCCCATAGTAATGAGTGAAATTCATTGTGCCAACATTAAAGTGGAAGAGAGGCAGAGGGAGTGGGTGTGGGAGTGGAAGTGTGATGCGGAGGGGGTGAAATCGACAAGTTTAGAAATCTCTCTGGTAAAAACAATTAAACAGATTTTCATGCTGCAAATTGATTTGATTTTAACATTAAACACGCCGTCTTGCGAATCGCGTGAGATGACTGCAGCAATTGCAACACAAACAAAATGAAAAATGAAAACCATTTTCTATTTTCGTTAGCCATTTCGTTGCGCTTCTGGCTTTTTGGCTCACTGACAACGATTCGGGCCAGGCCAGGCCAGGCAAAGGCCCGAAACCAGGCAGCTGCAACGGCAGCAGCAAAGAATCAGTTTATTGGCTAGGTATCTATGGGGCTCTGAATTGTTCTTTCGGTGTTCTGTATGTGTTTCTTGTTTTTCATTTGTTTTTGCAAAGGCAAAAGGCAATCCGTTGACATTATTTCGACATTTGTTGTTCGCAGTGGCATTGCGGCAACATTTTGTTGTCACTTTCTTGCATTTCGAATGACCGTCAATTATCCTTTGTCGACTGATTTCTTGCAAGTGTTTCTGCATAACACTTTTTCATTGTCTGCTTTCTGCCAACAGTTCTGCAGGTTGCGATGAGGTCAAGGAAAATGAAATTGATTTTTTTTTCTCCCTTCTACTCTACACATGCTAGACACACACTTATACATCGATATATGTATATGTAATGTAGTTTTCTCTCTCTATTATGCAACGCCACGTACACATACAGACTGGCATGATTTTTGGTCAAATTGCCAGTTTGCTAACTAGATTCTAAGACCAATTTGCTAGTTAAATGTGTAAATCGGTTATTTTATATACCTAAGGTATGTGCTTTTGTATATAAGGGTAATTATAACCAACAACTTTCTGTTCGTGTGCAATGTGGAATACACTACAGTTTAGCTTGTGATTATAACCCGGATGACCTCATGCCAAGTCTGATGATGAAATAAGCTTTGCTAGGCGACTATCTATAAAACAATAAACAGACATACATATATATCAATATATTAAATATCATTATATTCAATTAAAAAGGAGAAATAACGAAAGACACTTTGCTTTAGCCAATTTTTTTTCCATTGTTTGCTCTAGTCACTTTCAAAGACTGAAAAAAAATTGTAAATTATCTCTTACAATTACATATCAAGATTTACTTATACTAGGAATTTTTAAGTTTATCTTCATAAAAAATTCATAATTGTTCTTATAAGATTTCTTATTAAGAGTATTTCAGTTTTGTTTTTTATGCGAAAAAAATGTTTATCAACTTACAAATTTGAACTATTAAATGAATTTTCACTGAATTAAAAAACTTATATCTATCTGTTATTGCAAAACATGGTCACAAAAAACTAAAACTAGATTGAGTTAATTATTAACTAATAGATTGTGAGAAAAAACTCTCATAAAGTTGTTGTATATGATTGTTTATAATTTTTTCATTTTTGTTTTTTATTAACTTTGATACAATTAAATAATATAAATTATTCTAGGAATTTTGTAGAAGTCTATCATTTAATTTAGCACAGTGGCTGAATAAAATTTGTTATTTGTGGGGGGAAATCAAATTTTGAAATTAGAAATTCATCAGTTTCAAATATAAAGCAGTTAACAACTAATTTTTGAGGGGTTTAAAAGGGGAATAAATAATTAAAAATGCGTTTTAGAATAACCCTTCTATAGAATTTAGAAATTAAATACCTTTAAAAAAAGCTATTAGTTGAAATAGAATCAATATCGATAAGATTTCGAAGGATAGAATCCGAAATTTATCTATATGTATCTAAGAACTTAGTATTGAACATGATGTGAATCAATTACGAAAGGGAATTTAGTAAAAATAAATAAATAAATTCATTTCAATGTAACGCGATAATAAATTGAGAACGAGAATGTATAGCATGATTAACAATGTAGATAAAACATTTGTTGGCCTTCAGATTACAAAAACAAAAAAAAATGAAAACAACGTTTTGCAGTAGAAAAAACTTAATTTTCAATTTAAGTTGACCTTAGAATAGGAAAAATTTGATCGATAATTTCGCATAATTGTGACGGCGCTTTGCCTGAGAGAAACTGTGACACATGGCAAACACACACACACACATACACACACACACCCACCGAATGGGGAGACACATCACCTTGAACATTTAACGCCCAATGCAAAATGCAACTGACATGGGAAATTTGCAAGAGTGAGATGACATGAGAGAGATTGAGAGAGATGGAGGGAGAGAGCGTAGGAAATAGTGTAGGCAAGCGAGAGAGATAGATGAATGCCATAGTTTTAGAATTTTTTTTTATTTTTTTGGTGGCACGAGTGAGTGAGGGAACTGCGCTATATTTGCGTCATGTTGAACAACAACAACAACAACTGTTAGAATAGTTAAGTACAGCAGCAACAACAATTGCATACTGCAAAGCTTCAGTGTCACTTGCTTCCTGTTTCAAAGATTGTACAACTGTATTTGTGTGTGTGTGTGTGAGAGTGGGTGATAGAAAGCTCTATGACAAAGCTTTTTAGGCTCTCTTGCTGCTTATCCACTCACACTTGCTCTCTCTCTCTCTCTGCCTCAGTCTCTGCTTTTTGTGTGTGTTCGCTTTTGAACGAACCGAGCAGCTGACAGTTGCGCTTCAGCATTAGACCAAAGTAGTTTGACAGAAGAAAATAGTTTTTCCCCGAGACACACACGCGAAACGAAATGAAAAGTTGCCGACACACCAGTGACTCAGTGTGTGTGTGTGTGTGTGTGTGTGTGTGTGTGTGAGTGTGCGTGTGTTGTGGCAGCTGCATTTGCAGCTCGTACAGAAATAAATACTTAAAAATATTTCGCCCTGCATTTAGTATATTTCACCTTTGGGTGTCTTTGCCACAAACACACACATACACACACACACACACACGGGCAAGAAACACACTCACATGTAGTCAAAGCGCGCTGCAAGTTTCATTCACGCCCGCGTGGCCATCAAATAACAACAACAACAATCGACGATATTTTTTGGTCGGTATCGGTTCGCGTAGCATTCGGCTAAGAAAGAAAAAGAAATTTGGCCTAAAATTGTAACAGTTTTTCCTTTTTGCAACAACAACAACAACAAAACAAAAGGAAAATAAAAAGAAATGAAAAGAAAAACTTAAAACTGCACAGTTGCAGTCATGTTGCTGCCTCTGCTGCAGTTGACGTCGGCTTCGGTTGCTGCTTGTGCTGCTGCTTGTGCTGCTGCTGCTGCTGCTGCTGCTACTGCTGCTGCAGTTGCTGTTGGCGTTTTGGCATTTGGTTTGGTCTGGCCACAGTCAGTGTTAATTTCCTCATCGAGTTGGCAACACACACCAAAAATTGTGGACGTGGCTCAAAAGAAGGCGGCATTGGAGAGACAGCGAAGACGAGACTTCAATTGAGAAGACAAACAACGCATGGATTTTTTTTGATATCTGTAACAACCTGCAACATGCTGCAACTTCAGATTAACAGCTGTTCTCCAACCATCTAAAGTGTTCCCTCAAATCTCTGAGTGTCTGTGTGTGTGTGTTTGTGTGTTGTTGGATCTTTTGTGTGGTGGCTTCTTGGTTGTTGTTGTTTTTTTTTTCGGCTGCAGGTTGCATAAACAATTTTCGTAACATCCAACACATTGCATTGCATTATAATTTTTTCGTTGCATTATGCAATTGCTACTAAATGTAATGAAAGAGGGAAAGAGAGAGAGGGAGAGAAAAAGAGAGAATGTAGCGGGGTTCACCCTGTTATTATAATAAACAACTAAACAATGGCCAGAGGCAATGGGAAATTGTTTATTAAATAGGCATCCCCCAGAGTATGTCTCTGTGTGTGTGTGTGTGTGTGTGTCTGCCAAAGGCTCGATCCACCGGCCCTCTCAACCCAACCTTTACCACTTCTCTCTTTCACACAATTTTCCCTCTACTTTTCTCTCTCGATTTTACAAAATTTAAATTTAGTTTTTTTTTGCTGCATTTGTAACCTAAATTTTTAGCTATTTCTCAGGGAATTTGTGTGCGGGGCAATTCGTATTCATCTTATATAAGATGCAAAAAGCAACCACAACAACAACAACAAAAGTCATACAATGTCATGCACTTTAATTGCCTCAACTAATTACAAACAATTGCAACAACAACGAAATTTAATTTTCAAGTGAAATCTCAATTAAAGCAAAGCTTAAAAAAAGCGGCAAAAGTTGAAACATGAAATATTCAGGCAATTAAACAGATAGAGTGACAGAAAGAGAGAGAGAGAGAGAGAAAGAGAGAGAGAGTAAGAAAAGATCCAGTCTGTTAAAGGTGAGGAGGAGAAAAGCGTAAGCGGTTAGGTTAGTGTCCCACACATGCAACACAGTCTCTCTCACTCACTCCTATGTACTACTACATGCTTGACCTTGCCTAGTTTTGCCAATACAAAGACTAAATACTTAGCATTGCAATTTGTTGTTGTTTTAAAAATAACCAAGCACACATCACACATACACACACACACATATATATGTCTATATGCACCTGCAACTGTGTCTTTGTGTGTATTGGTTGTAGTGGGCGTTAAATGCCTGTTATGAGGTCGATATTTCGTCTTGTCTGTCAAACTATGTCTCTTTTACACAAGCAAACCTCTATCCATCTCTTTCTATGCAAATTTATATGCATGTATGTGTGTGTGTGAGTGTGGGAGGATGACTGAAAAATGCATTTGACACAGAAAACACATGCATTACATATGTATGTATATACATTTTGAATACTCCGTTGTATTGAAATATTTCATGAGGTTTTTGCTTTTTGCAAATGATTCATTGATTCATAGACTTAGGCTCTTGCCTCTCCCTCCCACCTGGCAAAATTTTATATAGGGTCTTGTCAAGGCCATTTGCCAGAAAAATTGCTGCTAGGTTATGCTAAAGGCTTAAATTGTGATGTAAGATATTAAAAAAGTTAAGAAACTTCAAAATTTACAAACTCTATGGATTTTAATCTAAGCTATTTACTTTTAGCCAATCTAAATAAATCTATCATTTAATTTGAATAACCTCAAATTCATTCCAAGACTCTTTAAAAGATTTTTGCCCAAGGTTCTACCCTCTTGAACTACACCTTTGTGCAAAAAAAAAAACACAAAACCTGTTTCCATAGTTTAAACTTTTTTTGAAACAAAAATTTATGCAAAAGTCGTTCATCATGCGAAGTCGATAAATATTTCTTAACAATCTTTTCCTCCCTCTTCAAAGTTGACATAATATGCAAATCACAAAATAAAAAACAAAACTAAAAATAGTTAAAAGTTATTAAGTGATATCTATTAATATAGCAAACATTTCTCAAAGAATTTCTCTAACAGTTGTCAATTAAAATTATTCTTAATTTTTGCCATTTTCTAAGCAATTTGCCTTCTAAGAAGGAGGTAAAAATTATTGTTTTTTAATACTTTACAAGTGTTAAAAGAAAGATATATTTAGGTGTATTCAGTCATTTAACGATACAAAACAAGTTTGTTGGACTCTGAAATGAATTTTTGTATATACATATATATAAATTTCACTCATTTAAACAGAAATTTGTATTTTATGCGTCTGTGTTTGCAGATTGTATAAATAAAATGCTGTTAGCTTTTGTGGAATTTGTACTTTTAATCAACAACAACAACAACAAAACATATTTGAAAAAAAGTAAAAAGTTGACGACTGATATCACGGCAATGAACAAGTATACATATGTACTATGACATCATCAACACCATAATCATCATCATTATATGATGGATCATTAGCCATATGCATATATATATATATACAAACCGACACTATAGTTTATATATGTATGTATTTAGTCAGTTCTTTCAACCGACTTACGCCAGACAAAAGATATGTTTTCTATATACAGTATATGTATTTACTCAACTGATAAGTAGTGTCTGGTCTTCTAGACTTGTGAATTTTCTTGTCTATATATGTATGAATCACGTGTTTCCTCTTCGAGATAAGCAAAATAGACTAGGCAATAGTTTGGAATGTATTTCTATAGGTATGTATGTAGGTTTGTCAATTTTCTAATATTTCATTAGATTCTTTGGAAATTTCATATCAATCTTGACGTTTTTCCCTTTGTTTGTTTGATGTTTGTTTGAGGGGCAACCTTCAGCCCGGGCCGCAAGGTCATATATGCACGAGTATGTGCAACTGATGCTGCGGCACTTTCAAATGGAGGTCATGCCACACAGCCTATGTCCTTCTTCTCTGGCAAACAACAAGAACAACAAATTGGGTCAGTGTTATGACCTAGTTTCCACTGTTAGTTGGCTTACCATTTTTCCCTAACCCTTCTCTATCGCTTCCATCTGTTTTTCGAGAGTTTTTTGCCACCTCTTGGTAATTACAATAAGGAATAAGGATGTTCGTGTCCTAGTATCGCTTGTGCCTTGTCTATTGATTTAATTTTACTATCTCTGTATAGCATATAAACAGCGCATCTAGTATAAGCAACCTACATAACTTTGTATCTATCAGATATTTGAGTGTGCAAATGTATATCTATATACATACATATACACCCATGCCTAGAGGTAGTAGCCTGGCTGCCGCTGTCATTGCAGTTGGTGAGCTTAGCCAAGAAGCCAAAAATAAAAATTCTCTTTGGCTCAAAGCCAAATGCACACAAAATGTGCACACAATAACATGGCAAAGGGGGAGGGGGTGACGCGGTGAAGGCGAAAACGAACAGCCTAGTGACTCGGGCAGGGGGAGGACGTCGATGGGACGATTGGTTGTGGTTCGTGGTTAGATGCCGCAGGGCCGAAATTAAAAGTGAAATGTTGCCATACCAAAAACGAAAAAATACAAGGATATATGTATACCCACCATATATATTTGCTGACATTTATTAGTTGGCCCACAAAATTAAGTCAAAAGTACGCCAAAAAAATAATTCAAATATGATAAATGACAATTGTCAAAGATTCTCAAAACAATTTATAGCCAAGTTTCATCTTGTTGTCGTTTCTCTTTTTTGATTTAAAAATCAATGCTCACTTTTGTGTCGTTTTCTTTCTTTTTCTTTTCTGCCACTATTACATCATGTTCATAAGACTTTCTCTCTTACACACACACACACACACGTTAAAATTACACTTTGGATACTACGATAGACTTGCATGAGGTCTTTCGATTTGGGTCAGCTTAAGGCCTCCCGATGGGCTGTTGGTTTGTTAGGTTGATGGCTTCATATCGTTTCAGTTATCCTCGTCCTAGTCATGTCTGTTTAAACTTTAACCAGTTCATCAGTTCAGAAAACTGTGTCAAGCCAACTTTATTTCAAATTGAATTTGGTATTAAACTTGTATAGACATATGGCATATATTTAACTTTTATAAATTTTAAGTAGTTCAATACAGAATATTGAACTTATAAAGTTAAGATAAAAAAGTGTGGGGGAATACTTTGAAATGTGTTCAATTTTCATCAATTCTTATGCAAGTTTTATCTTTTAGAAGTAAAACTTTAATAATAATTGTAATAATTTAATTTAAAAATCTAATGACTAAGGCTTTGAATTTTTAATAGAAAAAAACCTTTAACTACTTTTTTATATCAAAAACTTGAACTAAAAGTAACTTGATTTGATTTAGTTTTTTTTTCCCACCAAAAATTCGTCGATTTCTTGTTATCAATACAAAGCCATCAATTCTATGGAATTTCCATATAATGTTGACCGACTTTTTATCTCTTTCTCTTTTCAATTCTTGCGATAATTCGCTCTATCCCCTTCACACAGACATGCCATATGCTCTTTGATCGTATGTTTTGGCCTATCACGCCGCAAACTCATGACTCAGTGAAAAATATTTTGTATTCTTGTTGAATTTTTTTTTATGTTTCTTTAATTTTAGATGAAGAAAACAGGGGAACGAAAAAAAAAATATATACATATACATATGTACATATATATAAATTCAGCGAATTCTACGCAACAATTTGTTAATGCTCGTTCGTCATTAGTTTGGATCCGCCCCAGACCAAGTAGGGTCTGGAGGTAATACGTACATAGTTGCTAAGCAAAAAATAAAAAACCCAGGGCGGCCACCAATAACATCAACATACAAAAAAATCATTCATAAAAAGTTGAGCTTAGTTGTTGTTGTTGTTGTTGGTTTTAGATGTTGTCTGCAGATAAAAGGCAAACCCAAAACCAATTCACATGGCGTATAGAAAGATTACGTATACGCAACGTTGTGTGTGCGTAGATAATTCTAATGCGTAGGGAGTGTGACTCTGTATGTGTGTGTGTGTGTGTGTGTGTGTGCAGAGGTCTAGCTGATCATGCGACATGCTAAATAATCGTCTATATAGAAATCTTTGTTCTCTCTGTTAGATCACATTGGCAATTTGTAAAGTACATTTTTTGGATTCAGTTTGGTTTAGCAACTCTTTTAACTTTTTAACTTAATTTCCGTTAGCGATAAGCGAAAACTTCTTTGAAAACTTTTTACGACACTTCTGGCAGAAGGCAAAAAGGTTCTATTACCTAGTTACTTATGTATATAGTGACGGCTTTTATGACCCAGATAAAAGTAAAACGTGTTGGTCAACAAATACAGAGAGCACACGGACAGTGAAGACAGAGGGGGGCAGGGCAAATAGAATGGTGCTAATGAAAAATGTTCAGCATTTGCCTAATGAAATTATAACAGACACATTCTAAGTGCCCGCTATGCTATGAGTTTGGAGTGAGCTTAAGTTATGGAATTGGTAGTCAACCTTTTCTTTCTTTCTCAATTTTTACGTTTTTTTTTTTTTAGTTTAGTTTAGTTTAGAAATTTCTGTTACGATTGCCACATCGAGCATATAACCCCATTTAACTCTTCATAAAAATAACAAAATGAAAAATGAATGGAAATGAAAAGAAGAAAAGCACATGGAATACAATTTGTTGCCGCTACTGCTGTCGTTGTTGTTGTTGATTTTTTTTTTTAGTTTTCTAGTTAACGCTTTTTAAGCTCATGAGCTAGCTTTTTTTTTTATATTTTCTATGTTTTTGTTTCTTTTTTTTTGTATATTGATACACCTCTAAACACGCACATACAAAGAGAAAGAAAGACAGAGAGAGAGAGAGAGAGAGAGAGAGAGAGAGACGACCATAAGCAACTGACATAAATGAACATTAATTTATTTAATTGCCCCACTGCCGCTCTTGTTATTGTAATAGTTTATTATATTTTTCGAAAATTAGAACACGGCTCATATACACACACAAGCGGCACGCGATTAAATGCCATATTCGAGAGTTTCATAAGTCGAAAAAAAACAAACTAAAACCGACTGACAAATTATAATGTTATAACTTCCCAATTGGAACACGATGCACTAGCTAGTAGCCTTTCTAATCAAAAATTGTTTCCAATTAGCTGATGGAGCATTAATCACACCCCAAAAAAAGAGAAAAAAAAAAGACTTCAACAGCAAAATTGCTTTGGATAATATGAAATGAATTTGGAAATTAAAATTGGTTTAAAGATTGATATTTAATAGATCTGTCATCAACTTTCTCTAAAAGAAACACTTTATTTACCTTATTACTTTTGATTTGTCTTCTTCTTCGATTATATAGAGAGCAAACGATTGTCAAACTAAATTTGAGTTTCCTTCAACTTTTTAAAAGTATATTCAATTTGAATTTTGTATCTCTTCATGTGGAAATGCTTTCAATTTGGTGTCATTGATTGCTTTTTTGAATTGCCATCAAGATCGGTGTACATAAATATAATAATCGGTTATTCTCTCAATGTTGCGGAAAGTGTTGTTGGCCTCGTTTCGTTTTCCAAATTAAAGGCGTATTTCAATGCATTTTGCTTTTTTTTTATATATATATTTTGTGTGTTTTGTTGTTTTTTATCTGCCGCACCTCATAGCAAAAAAAGCAGCCAAGCAAGTCGAAATTGAAGGTTAGAATTGGTTGAGCCTATTTCGCAGATACATATATATATATATATATATCGCATCGGGGGTTCTGTCTTGCTCTAAAAAGCAAATACAAAACAAGAAGCAAAATATATACCAAAGAATATTGTTTTCTTGAATTCTTTGTACTTGGAATCGTAAATATGTACTTTTATTGGGAAGTTATCAGTTTATAATCCTGTTCTTATCTTATCTAGCATTTGGCCAACGTTGACTTGGCATTTTGTATTTGGGGTTAATAATCGTGTGCGTCCAAAACCGCTTGATGATTGATGACCATGGGGAGGGGGGACAAACACAAGACGTTCATAAAGAAGACGCATAGTAAAACTTGCGCCTGACAGAAATGCGACATACAAACGACTTTTATAAGCAATCATCGATCGCTGATCACTGATCACTAAATATCAATCGTTTTACATCGACCTAGTTTTTCACCCCAAAGTTATAATTTTTGTAATTCTTATCACCAAAGCGTCGTTGTGCACCTGCTTCTTCTTCATCGTCTGCTTCACCTGACAACTGCAATTGCTAGAGGGGGAGGGAGAGAGAGAGAGAGAGAGATAGAGATAGAGATGTGTGGCAACCAGTTCATTGTACTTGTTGCATGTATATTTCCATTTCTGTTTGATATTTCCTATATTTGCCTTGTTGTTGTTGTTGTTCCTCTTCTTCTCCTTTTTGTTGTATTTTTTTCCTGTTCGGTTTTTGTTTTGTTTTGCAACCAACAATAATGAAATACAAAAATAGCCTAGCCAACAATCTACTGCCGCCTGCCACTTGCCAACTTGCCACGCCCACAAAACTAGCTGACACGCCGCCTACGCATCCTACAAACAAAAAATGAAAAGAACAAAACAAAAAATGAAAACCCAAGATAAATCAAAGTTTATTAAAAAAAAAAAAATGAAAAACAAATGTACTTACATAGTTTCTTCAGTTTCGAGTTTAAGAGCAAATTAAAACAAGCATCCTTTTGAAGGTTTTGGGCTGCGTGTCAGGAGTGCATTTGCACTGAAAATTTCTAAAAGCTTGTAAATGCACTATCTGGTACGACATTCCAGAACGTACAATCTTCTCGTATGCAAGAAAATGCTGAATGACATAAATCAATCGATAATAAACTTATATATATATATATAGGTACATATATAATGATATGCAATTTTTAAGTGTTTAATGTGATTGTTCTCAAAGAGAACTAAGCAAATTAAAAAGAAAAAACTGATTTTATCAATAAAAAAAAACCTTTAAATTTAAGTAAGCTAATTATAAGTTGTATTTTGTAAGAAAAGAACTTTAATCAAATAAAGAGAAATAAATAAGAATAATAATAAAAAAGAAATACCATCAATTTTAAAGTAATCTACTTGTGGTTTTATTTATACACACATTTATGGACTATTTACTTTAAAGTCCTGATTCAGATAAAGGGAAAATTTTACTTTATGATATTACAATCATTGGTCGGTCATTATATTCTGTACTTAAACTTTCTTGGGGAAAAGACTGATTATGCCTGATGAAAATTAAAAAATTTGACAATAATTAACAAACAATTATCTAAATCGAAGATTTATTGTTTAGAAGCATTTAAAGATTTCCCCTAATTCACTTCGTTCAGATACTTTTTAATTGTATTATAAATTCGAAATTCCTTTGAATATTCAAGACAATTCTTGATCACTCCAAAGAAATGTCAAAATTTGAGTTCTTGTTTTGGATTCGGGTTTAAACACAAAATAAAGAACACTATTTAATTCAACTTCAAAAAATTCTCATAAATTTAAAGTATAGTTTAGAATTCGTTACGATTCATTTTTCAATTCAATTCAATTTAATGATTTGCGTATCATTAATTTGTTTGTTGTTGTATTGAAAAAATTGCCTAATAACAGCCGAAACAGTTTGTTTTTAGAGAAAATAGAAATGGATTGCTTTATAAAGAAAATCTATCGTAACTAAAAAAGTCGATTTCTATATATAGATTTAAGGTTGCAAACTTGATCTATAAATTTAAAGAATTTAAAAAAGATCAAGTTTAGATATATAGACATATAAAATAAGTAATAAATTTAATTCCTAAGCAGATTAAAGTATATTATTTTTATAAATTTTAAATATCAGATGATCTTTTGCGCGCATGAAAAATAAAACCGAAGGCAACTCTGCTTCTTCTCTGGCCAGGCGCCATCTGGTTTAATTTGGGTCGAATTCGCTTTCCAACACGCACACACACACACACAAATATAGATGGCGCCACTGATAACGTAACGATTTTATTTAAAATCTATTTCAAATAGTCTAAAAAGTATTACATTAACATAAAATTATTCATACCCTTTTCAGATAAACAGCAGCAAGTACAAAAACAAACAAGGTAAATGCCAACACTTTTTTCCTTGGACATTTTAAATTGAAATTTATGAAATTTAAAATTTTGTCTTATTGAAGTTGAATTATCTGTGCGGTTTCCTGCAGCAAAGAATTCATTTAAAATTCTATTGGCTATGCGCTTTGGCAGTGTGGTTAGCTGGTTGTGTAGCCAATTAAATTGCCAAAACAATAAACCACAGCCACTATCTTCACTGCCGCCGCGACAGGCCTTGACAACAATCGGACCAAGCGGCAAAAACTAGGTCATAACTGGAGATCAAAGTAATCCTAAAAAATAATTGTCTTGCAATTGTACAATGGAAAAAGAAAACGTATTCTGAAAATTGAAATAAGCCAGTCACCAGATAACCACAACTAATTCTAATTAATAACGCACTATAAATACATACTTTAAATTAACATTAAAAGAGAGCAACTTAATAAAGCTAAAATTATATATAGAGGTTTAAAATGCATTGATTATTATTGTCCTTTTCAATAATTCGCCAATTTTTTAATAATTAAAGTAACTCCTAAAGTGGACTCCGACCACTACAAAATTCCCTGCCTTTTATTGCTACGAAATTCCCAAGTGAAATATTAACCTTAACTCAACTAATTCACCAAATCGTTAATGCACTTAATGAATAACTAACCAAATCTTTAATGCATTCATGAATGATTCGACTTATATATTGAAGAGTTGCGTCAAACCGGTCTCACACTGGCATTAACCTTAATTGAAAGTGGTTTCAGTATGTGACCGGCCTTTTTACATAACTCTTTCAGCATTTAACACCTAAAAAGCTAAGTACCATGGATTTATAAAACGATATTACACACATCATTTGAAATTGAAACAAGGCCCCGAAGAAATATGGATTTTTTTATATAAATTATGATAATTTTAAGTTTATAAATTAATAAGAACTAATTTGTCTTATTAATTTTTAATCAAATCCTAATCCGTTTTTAGTAAATTGTAGTCTAAATATAGTAAAATCTGTGTAAAATATTGAAATAATAAATACATTTAAACAATCTTGTAAAATTTAAAAATAACTTTTCCCCATTTTTAGTATGCAGTATTCGATTAAATTTAAAGGATATTCCAGTGTTCGTTGGATCTATCAAGGAGTAGCACTATCTTTATAATTTTCTTTAAAAGATTGTCTTCAGCTGAGAGCAATGGCTCAAGGATTTCAAGGATTGTCTGCACCTGCAACAGAATCTCTGCCGATTTTCAGTTCCAATTATACAAGCATAACTTGAAATAAGTAATCCATTGATTATTGATCAAAATTAAATCAATGTCATAAACAAAATATTAATTTGAAATTTTATCCATAGAATCCCTTAATATGGCAAATAAAATATTAAGAGGCGTTGTTTTTTTTTTAAGTTTTTTGTTTCCGTTTTTCTTGTTTCTTTTGTTTTTGTTTTATGTATACATATAAATTTTAAATTAATAAAATTTACTCGCTATAATTCTATTCTTTATAAGTTCATCTTCATATAAATAATAATTTTAAATCGCACATTGTTTTCCACTTTGTTTTACTCATTTAAATTTATATTTTATAATGTTTTGTTTTCTGTTACTTTTAATTTGAATTACTCAACATTATTTATTTTATCGTTAACCTTTTCTTTTTCTTTACTTTTATAGATTTTATGTATAATGTTAAAAGGTGTTTATTTATATTTATTTTTTGTTTTTGCGTTTCTTACAATTTATTGACATTGTTCTTCAATTGAATGAGAAGATTTCCTTTTTTCTTTAAGTTGGTTGTTTTATCGTTTTATTTTGTTGGTGTTCTTGAACGGTTTTTGCTGCATTTCTTTTAAACTTTATATTATTACAATATATATGTATACATACAAATATATTTGTGTTATATTATGCGCTTGGTGTTTTTGAACTAATTTAAATTATTTTAAGTTTTCTATTATATTTGCATTTCTTTTTTGTTGATTGTATTCAATGATGTTGTTGCTGTTGCTGAAGGCTGTGGCATATTTTTGTTTTTTTTTGTTGTAATTTTTTAAATAATTTAAGAGTATTTAATAAAAGATACTAATGTTAGTATACGCATGATTTTTACTCGCATAGTTTTTTTTTTTTGGGTGTGGTGGTGGCGCAAAAGCAAAAGTGAGTAACCAAAATGAAACATGTATAATTGCCAGAAATGATTGTTTAAATGTGTGTGTGTGTGTGTTTGAGCGAGCCTGCTTGATGTGTATGTGTGTGTGTGTAGTATGAGTTAATAATAGTAATAAATACAACATTATACAAAATAAGAGAGGATATTCCATGTAAATCAAACAATAGTTTTTTTTCGATTTTCTTGTTGCATTTTCCTTAAACCACTTTTCATTTTCACTTTGCGGCCAAGGAAACTAGACATTTAATAATACAAAAAAAGTAGATTTTAATAAAAATATTAATTAATATATATAATATATATAAAAAAAAAACTGTCGACACTTGCATAGTTTGTTGCACGAATTATACACAAAACAAACTAAACTAATAAGAAATTCGTTCATTCATTCAATCAAAAAAATAAAATAAACAAAAATCAAGACCAATAAAGAAAAAAATATGCAATTATATTGAAATTTTCTTATTCTTCTGTTTGTTCTAAAGTATTTATAAATATAAATAACTTTTAAGAAGCTAAAAGAGGGAGAAGACACTTTAGAAATGGAATAATTCCTTGGATTTATGAGAATGGATCAGATGATTTTGGATAAATTTTGTTAACACATTTGAAATTGTTAATCGCTTCTCGATTTGAGTTTGTTTTGTTATGTCTGTAGCAAATAATTGCCATATTATTTTATACATAATTTTAATTCATTTTGATTGTTATGGAAATTTGTGTTGATGTATTCTGAATGGATATTACAAGCCTAGGCACAGGCATATAAGAAGAAGGATGTGTTTTCCAATTCCTTTATTGTGTATAATTCGAACGGTCTATCTGTCTCTGTGTGTATTGTGTATATATATTTATATATGAGTATGTTGTGTGTGTGTGTTGTTAGTATGTATATGCTTTTACAGTTATTACATATTTCATGTATATTTTTTATATATTTTTGCGGCTTTTTTTCCTTTATCTTGTGTTTCAGTTACTGAAATAGTTAATCCAACAATATTTTTCTTGTTTGTTTGTTTTGTATGCTGCCTCTTCTCTTTTCTTTTGCTATTGTTGGGTGTTGCGTTCTTTCATTGATTTTTTTTTTTTTGTGTTTTTGTTCTTTTTTTATATGGTGGCGGGCGATATTTAACGATATTAACATTAAAATTTATGTTTGCCTGCTTCCGTTTTGTTTTACTTGTTTTTTGTTGTTGTTTCTATCGGTTGTTGTTGCTGATGCTGTTACTCGAACTATGTGCAATTCGTGTTATTAGTGTTCAGTTGCATTTCTTGCTGCTGCTGCTGTTTAGGATGTGCCATTGACCAGACCCTCCTTTTTGATGTTCTCCGTCAGCTGCTGTTGTTGCTGCTGACCCGGCTGCTGATCTGTGTGGTTGTTGCTACGATTCTTGTTATTGCGTCGCGGTTTCGACTGCTGTTGCGGCGCCTGCTGCTGCTGTGGCAGCGGCGGCTGTTGCATCTGTTGTGGCCCCGACTGTTGTTGTTGTTTCTCACTATTGCGAACCGAATCCTTCGACTTAATTGCACCGCCAGCATTGTTCGTATTGCCGCTATTCTGTTTGTTGATATCGGTGGCATTCTGTGACGTCTTATTTGTTGGCGCCGGAGGCTGTTGCTGCTGCTGTTGTTGCTTGTTATTATTTGGCAACGCACCATTTGCTAATTAAATAAAACTTATTTATATCTGATCAGATAT
This sequence comes from Drosophila insularis, assembly GCA_018903935.1. NCBI lineage: Eukaryota > Metazoa > Arthropoda > Insecta > Diptera > Drosophilidae > Drosophila > Drosophila insularis. The sequence goes on from JAEIFP010002295.1 coordinate 9,062,687, forward strand.
TTGTAAAATCGTTTAGCTTACTATTATTGGTGGCTCCATTGTTGTTCTTTTGCCTTCTACGCCTTCTAGAACTGCCCTCGTACGATGAGTTGCTATCCGCTGTGTTTGAAAGAAAGGGAAAGGATTGAGTATCCAAGTAATAACCTACTTCATACACTCTCGTCAGCAATGTTTAAACTGCTGCACTTCAATTTAAAAAGACCTTTGTAGCCAAGTCTATAGAGTTAAAATAATATGAATGAATAATAATGAATAATTTGCCCACTTTTAGAATACTTCTGTGGCTTTCTGCTATTCCCTTAAAAAAGGCAAGCTTCAGATGGTTTCCCCTACCAAATTATTTGATTTAATTGGGTTTTTATTTGCTTGCAGGATGCCACAGCCAAGGAGATTAATGAGAGCGTGGTTGAAGAAATATATATACCAAAGCCATTCATAATTAACATGCTATAGCCAAATAAGTAGAATATAATTTTAATGTATAGGACTTGCAGTAAAAATAAATACTTTTTGGATATTTATATGAGAGAAGTACTATAAAATGGTCAAATTAATTTCGTCGGACTTGCTTCCTTTGTACGAAACGATGTATTCCTTGAAATTCATAAATTTCTTTCACTTACCTCTTTCCACACTGCTCACTTCGCGCGTCTCCCGCATATCCTCATTGTGATTATGGTGCTGATAGTCTCTGCCATTTTGCTGATCATTGCGTGGAGGTCGGCGATTTGAGCCACCGCGCCTGTTGTTGCCACCACCACTACCATTTCCTCCACCACCGCCGTTGCCACCGCGATAGTTTCCAACACCATCACCGGCACTGCCACGATCACTGTAGCCTCGCTGCTGATCGCGCTGATGATCTCCGCGGGAATTGTAATCATCCTCGTCGCGTCGATTGTTTTGATAACGTTGATTTAAACCATTTCCACCACCACCGCCGCCACCACCACCTCCACCGCCACCACCTCCACGACCACGCACACGACCGCGCTGGGCGCCGCCACCGCCGCGCATAGAGCGTACTGACTCAATGTCGCTGCTGTAGCCGCGCTCAGAACGTCGCGAGACGGGGAAGTTTTGTGTGGAGCCCATTGAGGATTCTTGTATGGCTCGCAGTTGCTGATCAATTTCCAATTTCTCTTGACGCAGCTTTTCCACTTCCTGAGAGAAAACGAAATTAAATGACATTTCCGTTGACATGCCACTATAGCTCACCTTTAGATGGGACAAATGGTATTCCAGCAGCACTTTGGCATTCGCAATGCTCTCAACAGTGCCAATGAACACAAATGGTACATGCGCCAATTCACGCGGTATATTCTGATCTTGCTCATCATCGCCAGCGATCTGTTGCGTTGATTGGAAATGAAATATATATATATATTACATAAGGCAATATTCTCCTTGAGCTCACAATACTCACAGCACTCACCTTGATTCGAAAGACACCACTTTTGTCAACAATTTCCTGTATAATTCGACCATTCTTGCCAATCACTTTTCCCACCAATTCTCGTGGCACTTGAAAGAACTCCTCGGCGTATTCAAGCATTGCGCGTGCCCTTTGCACTGATTCTTCAGTTTCGCCGCTTATTTTAAATGTGCATGATTTCTCCTCCAGCTCGATATTGGTGACGCCGACCAGCGTGCGTGCTGCTTGTATATTCGAGCCATGCGAACCAATTGCCAGGCCCATGAGATCCTCGCGCACACGAAATTCCTCAACATAGTTCCTATACAAATAAAAAGAGAGAGCAATTAGTAATTTAATCAAAAACTATCGAAATAGTAAATTAATGGATAATTGGAAAACTAATTTCGATTACATTCATTTACATTCCTGATGCCATGTAGGGCAGTTGTCAAGTCCACTTACCCACGATTCATTAGTTTGGTCGTTTCGAGCTGACGCGCAGCTTCTTCAGTCCTTTTCAAGAGCATAACCTGACATTTTGAAAGGCAAATTTCTGTGGTTTAGATTTTGTTTTCATTCATAATGACAATATTTATATACCTTTTGTGATAGATTACGAAAATGCATATCCTTGAGCATACTGGCACGTTTCTGAGTGTGCTCCCATTTGGAAATAACAATCAGGGCATCCAGATCGCGACTATAGTTACAAACACCGGCGTCGATTGTGCGCTGAAACTCCGTATGTATTCCATCCTTTTGGGCTCTGAAGGACAAAACAAAAATGCACGAATTGAAACAACTTTGCGAGAAATATTCATCCAAATGACCAACTCACTCTTCACGCAATTCTTCGGGCACGGGAAGCGTAAACTGATAGAATGACTTCGGTGTTATTGGCGGATTTGGATTTTTGGCTCGCAATCGGCCCAGTTCACAGATTTCGGTATAGGGTGTCTCGAAACCGGTATAGGCCACCGCACAGATATCAGCTTTGAGCATTTTGATAATGGCCACCCACCAGCCGCAGGTTTCGCGCTCATTTGTGCGCGTAAATACCTCAACTTCCATGCCTTCCTCAAAATTGGGAGCTCCAGCTGGCGTTGAAGTCGCTGCTGATGCTCCTGCCGCCGCCGACGACGCCTCGACAGATCCCTCGGGTGGCAGGCGTACATTGATAAACGGATATTTCAAAACCTCGGGCACACTGTAATGTAACAAACAATGCAATAAAATCACAATTTTTGCTAATTTAAAGAAAAACAAATCTACCGACAGGTGTTTGCCAAAAAACAATTGCAACTTCTTTTGCTATTGCTGCTTCTACTGAGGCATCTTATATTTGGCCAAATGCCAAGCAAACAAAAGAACAACAACAAGTGTGGGGGTGTCGCACAGTGTCCGCTACATAGGACACAAATCGGAAATGCTATATAGACACACACAGAGAGGAAAAGATAGAGAGAAAGGGAGGGAGTATAACCAAACACAGTGGACACACATACAGGATGGCCCAACTAAATTTAGACTCAGCTGCCGCTTAGCTCAACTCAAAGAAGAATCTTTTACATACACACATATGAGATATTGTACCTCCCCCTTCCCCGCCTTCACCACACACCCAACAACCATTGGGGATAGAATACAAAATTAAATGAGACCAAAACCAAAACACTAAAAAAACTTTCGTTCCAAAAATGTCACAAAAATGCAGCAGGCCACAAAACAGGCAAAAGACCACCACCAAAATGAAGAAACTATCTACAAGAAGAATAAAATTTAAATGTTTCTATATACAACGCATCGAATATTGTATACTCTTCTTTACTTTCAATCGAATTGGAAATAAATAATAATTAAATTTCCCATGATTTATTAAATATTAATTAAAATATTCTTTTGATCTTCTATATAGATAAATATTCTTTGTCGTTTTTGCCCTTTTAACATCAGTGCTAAAAATAAGTTTTACAAGCAAAAAAATATACTTTTTAATGGCATTTAATATTTTTTTATTGTGGCAGCAATTAAGATCAAGCATCTGATTCAAACCTGAACTGAATACTAGACAATAATCAAAAAACTATTCAATCTATCGACATTAGTTGCAAATTGATTGAACCCATTGACATGACCATTTTCAAAAATTGGGAATGAAATGTTTTCTCATTTAGTATTTAAAAATAGTTTCCTTGGATGCTGACCAAGATGGCTAAATGTTGTTGTTGTTGTTGTTGATGCTGCTGCTTAGTGGCATTTGTCGTTCGCACTTGACAGCGCTTTGGCAGGAGCTGGCTACCTCTTGCCCCTCCTCCGTTAAATTAAAAGAAAAGTGTGAAAGAGAGATATAGAGCCCATCAGAAGCATATGTACACAGTTATTGGCTTTGAAAAGCTGTCAGGGCGGAGTGCGGCAAGACACTATGTCGTCTTTGGTCAGTGAATCGTCAGTCAGTTAGCTGTTTTGTCTATATGACGCCACCAAAGAGGAGATATGTTAGTGCAGCAGCAGAGAATTTTAACAAATTGCGCCAAATTAACGATAGACAGACAGACAGGCGAATAGGAAAGCAGACGAGAGTCGAAAGCAGAGGCAAGACATTAATGATGCGTGCCCAGCATCTCTAATTTCTAATTTTGATGCCAAAAAGCTAAGAAAAAAATAAAACGACGACGATGTCGGCGTTTTAGGCGTCACTAGGCATATACCGAGATTATATTAATTGTTGCAAATTAGTTGGAAAATATGTATACAAAACACTTTACATGTTTTTGTTTAAATCAAATTCTCACGTTTTTCCCTTATTCTTATTCTCTTAGCTTTTTTTAATGTGTGTGCTTGTTTTGTTTGTTTGTCCCGATAGATAACTTACCCGTCCACATCCACAAAGATGCCATCATCACCGACAGCTGTCACCTGGCCCTGTTGTCGTCGTGGTCGTTGCGGAAGGAGCAGAGCAGAGATGAACCATCACAGTGGGAAAACGATGGAGAGCGCGAGCGGGGAGAAAATAGAGAAAGAAAGAGAGAAAAATGTGTGTCATTAATGTTGTATGCCTTATGATATTTCTTCTTTTTAGCTACATATATATAATTTATTTATTTTTATGATCATTCTAAAAAAAAAAAAAATGGTAAAAAGAAAACAAAAAAAAAACCAAGCGTAAAGAAATGCCTCTGAAATTGAGAAATGCATGCAGCAAATGGGGGGGTAGACAAGCTATGGAAACCTTATCTAAAAGAAAAACAAATAATTATACGCTATTCAAGCTGATTCATCTAAAAAACATCGATGGAGGAGAATGTGTCGGCGATGTGTCTTAACCCCTCCAACCCCATTACAAATAGCGATCGTCTGGAATTGCAAAAATTATTGAATGCCAACTTGATGCTTATTTATATAGCGAATCAAGTGAAGGAGTTGCCTGAAGATTTATGAAAATAAATAGTTGATATAATGATACTTCACATAAGTCATTATCTTGAATGAAATTCTACAGAGGATGCGGTTCCTGGCGATACAAATAAACAAATATCTTTATGCCTATAGGTATTATATAACGAACTATTAGTTGATGAATGTTAATACAGGTAAATCAAAAGAAACATAAACAAAGGGACGATCTGAACAGTTAAATAGATGTATATATATACATATATTTATGATTGACATCTCGATCTGAATAACACTTTTCTGGCATAAATCTCAGCGCAACATTGCTTTTATCGGAAAAAGGGGAATCACCTAACCATGACATAAAAAGAAGCTAAAAACCGACCAAAGCTACTGACGTTGTTGCCGCTGCTGCTGCACCCACACATACAAGACAGGCAGCGCAGTAGCGGCAACGCAGCGTCAGTGCCAACGTTGGCCCTCTACATGCGTGTGTGTGTGTGTGTGTGTGGATGATGTCGAGACTCCACTCAACAAAATGCTGCAGTTATTTATAGAAGAAATAAAGCTAAAATTTACGAAATTAGAACCTGGGACGGCAGGCAGAGAAACAGACAGACAGTTAGACATCGGCGCCAATTGCCTGAAAGAACTTCATTTCCCACCCTCATTGATCTTGATCATACCTTATAGTAGGCGCCATTATCAAGTCTAACTTCGACCAACAAATCGTCCATAATGTCCAATGTGCTGGTAAATGTTGTTATCCACTTGATTTTTCAAATGAAGCTGCTGCAGTTGCAATTGTTGTTGTTGTTATGGTTGTGGGTCCCCGCCTGCTTCTTGGACCGTAGCCCCCGCACACACACTCGTCCGCTGTCGCGTGCTCGCCCTCCTTTTGTTCTTCGTCGTTGTGGGTTGTCGTCGTTATCCTACAAAGTTGTTGTCCAAACAAGCCAAATGCAGTTGGAAGCAAATCTTTTGATTCTCTATAAAATTCCTTTTTTTCCTTTCTAGATTTCAATACATATATTTTTTATATGGTGATTGACTGTTGATGATGTTGCCTTTGGGAATGAGAAAATGATTAGATAAGCTTTTCTGTCATGTTCTTTTTTTCAAAAACTTTTTTTAACTCACAAAATATGAGTGAAGGTGAAGTTTTCTCCTGAAGTTAGCCTTGGGTGAAATTCCTTTCGCTGCTGCTGATGCTGCTGCTGCTTACTTTGTAATCAGTCTTTTCGCTTGCTGTTCCTGTTACGAAGTTTTGAGAAGGTAAATAAATAAAAAGAATATTTATTATGCTTTATATTCACAGACAAAATGAAGAAATAAAAAATCGGTTTGAAGTTATTTTGGGCATAAATAAAAGAAGAAAAACACAGACACACATATAAAACGCAGCAGCAACAGCGACGTTTACGTCAGCTGAGGCAGTGACAGCACCGGCTTCTTCTTCTTCTCAATTTTTGTCTTTCTTTCGTATGTCGTGCGAACAGCGCTCTCTCATACACTCACACACACACAGCCACATAAAAAGCAGCGGCCGCCGAAATGTTTTATTCGTTCGTTCACACTGCTGAGCACGCTTTTCCAATAAGAATTCCTCACACACACACACACACATACACATTCTGCCGCACTGTCTTACACACACACACTCGCACACCCATCAACTCTGTGACAGGCACATGCCGAACTTTTTTTTTTACATACATCTCAAATATATGCACACAATATATTTAAACGTTTTTAAAAATAATTCCCATATTAGTTATTCATTTAAGTAATTTGAATTTGAACCGTTTATTATAATTCGTGCCGTAGCCCTTTTTCTTCTTTCAGCTGCACACATTCAAATTCGCCGCAGTCGCTGCCGCTGCCGGCGCTGCCGCTTTGCAAATTTCATTTTTCTTTTTCGTTTTCTTTTCGGTTCTTTTCCGACGATTTTGTGATTTTGGGAACTCATTTTACAACTGCAATGGATGATATGTTGCAAATATTATTTAACTTACGGCTAACCGGCACTTGACTCCTTCCTCTGATGCACGCAAAACCTTTTAAAATTGGCAATAAACTTTTAGAAAATAAAAATATATCTCGCTTGCAGTGCTGCTTCGATTTGGTTTTTTTTTTCGTTTTGCTTTGCACTCTGTTTCGTAGTTCGGCGGCGGCGAAGACACTCGGCGAAGACACTCGATGTATTACCCAATGAACATTGGTTTTATTTAATAATTTTCTTGTTTTATTTTTAATAGCGCGATTGCCAAATGCAAATAACAGTAAAAAATACAGTAAAATTTAACATAGAAAACAATTGTCTTAACTAATTCAATGACTGAAAGAAAACATTTGACTGGCCGACTAAGAGCGGGCTTATTCGATATTGTTTTGAGAATTTAGTGAAACAAAAGGAAAAATAAAACGATGTATTTTATACAAATATAAAAATCTATAAAACAATTGTCTAAACTAATTCTATGTGTGTTTGAAAACATTTGACTGGCCGACTAATTTAGTAAAACAAAAGGAAAAATAAAACGATGTATTATATACAAATATACATACATATGTATAGTATGCATTATGATTATGTTTAGCTAATTACATGTAATAAAAAAAAAAAAAGAAGAAGAATTTGATAGTCCAGTCAAAATAGTCAAGATAATAATTTTACATTTATATCCAATGCTAAATAATGATACACATTTTATGTAGAATAAGGCAAGAATTAATTGCAATTATTGTAATAAAAAGGGTTGTATAAAATGATAACTTAAACAAAATTACGATACACAAATTTTCACCACATGCTTTCTCTCAGTGCAGACGATTTCGCCGACTGTGTTCAATTCGCCGTGGCACTCTCTTTTATGTTAAATTTCTCTCAAATTCGCCCCTTACGCAGTTCGCCGTATAAAATTGGATGTCGAATTCGCCACTCCACAGTTCGCCGTGAAATTATGGGTCGAATTCGCCCCGTACGCCGTTCGCCGTGTAAAAATGAACATTCGCCGCATGTCATATGAGCTATCGATTGCTATCGATATAAACCAAGATTAATCGATAACAAGTAAGGAGGTTGCTAGATGGCGCCAGTGCGCAATCACTTGAAATTTACGCGCCAATATTCATTGAAAAACGTAAAATTCAATTTAACGTCAATTGATGATTGTTCACTTTGCTGCCCGTTCACCCATTAAGTTTATTAATTAAATTGTACCATCGATCAGCAAATCAAATCGAAATCACATGTTTATTGCTTTTCAATTGGTGTCTGATTGCCCGTTCAATTTTAATTTGCAATACATTTTGACTGTCACACGCTGTTTATTTAAATTTTACTCTGGCCCTATTTGTCGCTTAATGTAATTGTAATAATTATTGGGGTCAGCGAGTGCGGACAATTTGTCACATGTGGGACCCCGCCCCTCCGGATTGCGTGCCACTTGCCCAGAGCAACAGAGAGAGAGAGATAGAAAGCGTTTTGTCATCGCGCTTGTCTATCTATTTGCTTTTCCGGCGGTTAACAAAATGCATTCGCCCCCTAAAATTGATGCGAATGTCTGATAAAACACTCAAAAAGGTGCAGCGATTTTCTATTTATAATTCTACCATTTCATTTGCAATGAACATTTTTAAGTAAACTAAAAGGACCCTATTTCATTTGGCATGCAATTTAGCTATTTGTGCAACAAATTGCAATAATTTCATAGGCCAGCAATTTGATGAAGTCTATTAAACTGAGCAAACATTCATTTTGACCATTATACATAGAATAGTAACTGAAATTCAAATGTCTATGCTTTTTTTTGGGCCTTTCTCATCTGGTGAATCCCCTGCCCTTGGCTTATTAACATACTTGGCACATACTATGTGGGCAATAAATCTGGAGAGCTACTCGAAATTACATCAAATAAAACTTTGCATAAGAGATTTGTTGACTTTTTGGAGATTTAGCTGATTTTAAATATCGTCAGAAATTTCCCCCAACTTAATAAGGTTCAAGGCTTAAATTAAATATTTAAAAATTGCATATTCAATCGATTTTAAAGACAATTTGCATTGTCAGCTTTGCAGTTTGCTTAACAATATTGATCGAGAATAAGGTAAGTATCTACCTACTTAACTATACTTAAATATTTAAATAGAGATTGAACTTTCTCATATAATTAAAGGTCATTTTTGCATTTTGTTGCTGTTTGGGAAAAGCTCGTTCGTTATTGTTTACTTAGTAGTTGATTTAGTGCTTATAATTTAAAACTAAAGGCAGTAAAAACTAAGTAAGTTATTTACATTAAATTCTTTGGTGTCGAAAACTACTTCTAATTGAACTGAAAGAAGAATAAGTAGTTGCATAGTTTATGTTCAAATAAATTGAAATTGAAATAATACAAGTATGACAAATCTAAAGATTAAGTTAATGTTTAAGTTAAATCAAGATTATATTAAAAGAAAAATAACGAAATTATAGTAGTCAACTTCAAGTATTTGTTTACAAGGTAAATATAAAGAGTTAGAGTAATGGGAATAAATATCTGTATTTTTGTCCTACCTGCTGATAGCTGATGGATATCAGATTTTTATATATATAGATTATTGGCATAAATTTAAACGCTTCATTAGGTAGGTATAAGAGTATTCCCTCTGAATTGCTGATCAAATCGAGATCTAATACCATATTAATTACTCTCAAAAATCGATTTGCGGCGGAAATGCATTTTGATTTGTTCACTTACTAGCCGTCTGGCTCACTCTTTTTCTCTCTGTCTCTCTGTCTCCCTCTTTGGCCACAATAAATTGCTGACAGCAGGCAGAGAGGCCAAAAAGCAGCTGCCGGCTGTGACATTGACTTTTGTTGCAGTTATTGCTGCCCCTTTTTTGTTGTTGTTGCTGCTGTTCTACTCACAGATTAACTGCCCTTTTTATGATGTTCACAACTGGCGATTATTTGCCACGCCCCTTTGCCCCTACCAAACGAGCCCTATTTACTCGACTTAGTTTTGTCTCATGTGGCCGCTATTTGATTCAATTAGCGTTTTGTGTATGCTGCTTGCCCCTTGTTAAATGATATGTGGGTGCAACAATTGGTCATTTTCGGTTGATTAAATTATGATTAATTCTCAAAATTTTAATAAATTAATGCAAAATGTGCAAACGTAAGCAAAATAAATGAAATTTTCGAATTTTATTTAGCATATTTTCCTGTCATTATCTATATATACATATGTAAGTGTGTGGAGGGGTTGGGGAATTTTAGGGGATGCTTAAAAGGGGATTAGAAATTTTCTCCATTTTGTAGTTTTTCACATTTTTTGAGAGAGCGAAAAACCGACAAAAAAAAAAATAAACACAAACCTTGCCATAATTCAATTCAATTCGCATTGAGTTAGCTGTTGTTCATGTGACTTTGCCTGTGTGTTTGTGCTGGTATCTGTGTGTATTCTTGTGGGTGTGTATGCATGTGTGTGTGTGTGTGTGTGTGTGTTCGAGTACATGAATTGCTCGGATACCGGGGTTCGCTTCTCAGTTCTGTTTTCAGTTGCGTTTGGTTGGTTGTTGGTCACCGCTGCCGCTGACGCCCGTTGCGGTTTCCCATTCCCGTTATAAAAGACGCGTGCCTTGCCACAAATTGTTGGAGTTCTCTTTGAGACTTTGGAAAGTTCCGTGTTCCATTCTTGCCTCCTTCTGCCTACAAAAAAACTAAAAAATATTCTAAGAATTTTCAAGTGCAAGTGCTAATTGTAAATAAAATTTAAATATAAATTAAAAGTGAAAGAAATATGCATTTTTCAATCTTCGTCACATTAGGTAAATTTAAAAATTTTTAGTTTTACCTGACCATTTATTTTTTGTTTACAATGTTCCCATTCAATCCCAGTGCTTGTAAAATTTAAGAAAATATTTCTAATTGTCGCTGCTATTAATTACAATTATTTTTTAGTTGCGTTGCAATTAAGCCGATCATTTTGCATTGATAAGTGGATAGTGGAAATAAGACAATGGGCTTTGCGATTAAGCTCTAGGCTATTGCAAAAATTACATGTCGGTCTTCTTTCTATGATATATATGTTATATTACCTATCTACATATTCTATAATTGTCGTTTCCCACAATGGGATGGAAGTGTGTGATTAGTTAGATGACAGTTCAATTTCAATTGCGGATATTTGCAATAACTGTTTCAATTTACCTGAAATTTTACCAAAAATTTCCAAAATTATTTGTGCATTTTATTGAATTTTTCAATTCTAGACAAAATATAGTTTTCATGTTGAACCTTTTTTTTTTTTGCTCCAAAGTACAAATGATTGTTAAATATTTAGGCACTTGCTTTAATAAATTCATCACCAATTAAATATTTTAGCAATCGTTGCTCAGAAGTAACTTAATATTCCCAAAACTTCAAACGCTTTTGTTTATTATCTTATGTAATGATTGGCAAAGTAAACAACAACTGTCAAAAAAACATTTTTTTTTTGAATTAGTAGTATTTGGTAAAACCTTTTTTATTATTTGCTTTTCATTATTATTATTATTATTTGAGATTTTTTTTTTGCTTGACTTTGACAGTTTTTCTTTACTATGAATGAAATTGTTTAGTGACATAAATCTATATTTAAAATTTGATTTATCAGAAAATATATAAGACATATTTAGAAAATGCAAATGTAACTAAAAACTGATACATATGAATCGTATTCAATAATTAAAAATAATTAAAATTTATTCTTTTTTAATCATATAAAAAATTCTGTAAACTAAAAGGCAACTTTCAACTTTTCTTACTCGATCATTTGAATATCAAATCCATAAGAAAAGTCTTTCTAATAATTTTCTACTTTTTTGGCTCCCTTTACGCCCAATTAGTAAGTCTTTGAAGTGGTCTGGTAATTTTGATATATCGTCAAAATGACTAATTGATAAATCCTGATTTTTTAATCCGATACCCACCAAAGATATTTTGTACTTCCGTATATGTCAAATATTAAGATTAATATTAAGTTATTAAGAAATCAAAAACATAAAAGCAAACAATTTCTCAAAAGGCCGAAAAAAAGGCTTTCATCTTTTCTTTATTTCATTTGGAACAATAGTAAATAAAATTTTTCTTAATTGTTTTAATTAAATTAAGTTTTTTAGAACTTACATAAGTGACAAACCATTTCCCTTATTGTAGAATAATTGAAATCAGTTCGGACCACATTTAAACAGCTGAAATTTCTTTGAGTCCCATTACAATTACAAGGCAGTGGGCCTTAGATTTTTTTGTTTTGGCTAATTAAGAAACACCAGCACATACATACATACATACGTACTTTAAGGTAATCATTGAATCTATGACTACAATGAACATTTGGCAATGAATCATCAAATGATACTCAAACAAATAAATTGATTATTTGTTTGCAAATCCTGTACAGTCCAATGATAAAATGAAAAACCTTGTTGACTGACTCATCCAATAGGGGTACCTAAAATTTTGATAAGGGTCAACCCAAAATGTAAGGTTATTGGGCAGAAATTGAACTATCTAACCAACTATTCATATCAATTTCAAAGAAAAAACCCAACAAGACTTTAAGTGGTCTGGTAATTGTACGTCATGTGAACAAATCTTTAGATAAGGTTCAAATTTTTGACTGTAATGCATATTAAACGATTAACTGGCAATTACTCTCAGTACTGTGGCCATAAAACTTTATGGATGTCTGAGGGAGATGAGATTAAGTCTAATCGAACCTATACTAAAATACTTGGAAACAGGCGCCATTATCAAACGATATTGGTCTGATAATAAGACGACGCAAAGCAAACGGTTTTCAGATTAGCACAGATTTGAAATGAATATACATATAAATACTCTTAGTTGACATAAATGTCATATCAGCTGATTGAATTACATATAAACAAACTCTTTCGATTTTATTACGTCAATTGATGATTTCCATTGATGAAAAGGGCAGAGAACATTCTGTTTTTTAAGCCAATCCCCTGACGCAAAGCCAATGAAGCGTCTACTCTAAATACAAAGGAATTGTAATTGTTGATTTTTGGCGTGTGAAATGAAATTGTTCCATTCTTCTGATAAATCCCTTTCCCTCAGAGTGCTTCCGTTCTGTTTGCAAGTATTTGCATATCATAATCTCAATTACAGTGTAATGAACTGCATTTGTATCTTTGTCTGACAATTGACTCTGTCTCACTATCAGTTTGTTTATTAATTATTATATTATATGCCATTTAACTCCCTTTATTTTCATTTCATTCACTGATATGAGGGGCACTTGGAAAGTTGAATGGAAAATTTTCTAGCATAATCAATCATGATCATCCAAAAAAAAAAGAAAAAATTAAATGAAACTCCATAAAACAAAAAATCACACACCATATAGTCTGCGATTTTGTTATTAATTAATAGCAGGTGCTAATAAAGAGGGACTTTAGATATTTCCCCCATTATGTTGTTTTTTTTTTGGGCTGGGTAAACCAACATCAACGCGTCGGCAAGAGAATGCTAAAGTCTTCCTCCGATTAGAAGCAGCTGAAGACCAATTTAATTTTTTTGCTGACACATTCCTTACTCACAGTGTGGGGGCAAGATAATAGAGAAGATATCAAATATCCGATATAAATGACAGAATATTAAGTTTATTTCAACTGTAAACAACTATTGAGAAGTCCATATGAGTCCACTAGCAAAGTAAAATTTTTATATACGGCAAAAATTTGAAAATTATTATTTATTTCATTAAAAACAGATTACACAAACTTATTTTAGTCTTGTAGAGCAGAAAATTATGAAATTAGATCTTTGTAAATAATTCTATTTAATAATAGATTTTTTAAATAGACTCAACTGATTACAAATCAAAATAAGTTTCTCAAAATTATCATTCGAGTCTTTTTTAAAATAAACTATAAACAAAATTGGAAAATAGAGCTCTAATAGTCTTCGATATAACTTTTAACTTTGATTTTGATTTTCTCGGCTCCCAAGAAATTTAATGAAGAAATTTTTTCAGTTATTTGTTGTTTATTTTATTTAGATTATGACCCGTAATTATTGTCAGCTTTCGACGTTTGAATCACTCTATATATTTACAAATTCTGGTCAATAGTTCAGCCCGGTCTTTCCAAAATCTTTAACATAATAGTTAGACATGTGTATTCTTTGAAGAAGTTTTAGATCTATATAGATGTATGAAGCTTCTTTGACTTTTATACATAATTTGCACATTCCATAATTGCATTATTTAAAAAATTTTAAAATTTTAAAGTAAAATAAATTTTACTCTTCTCCAAGTTTAAGTTCAAGTGGCTTTAGATAAGATATGTTAAAGATTTAAGTATGGAATTATATTCTTGCTTAAAAGAATCAAACTAAAGTGCTCCAAAAATAAAGAGAATTATTTATATTGGCTTGCTTTCTTTTACTTATAGATATATATTTACACATTTTTAGGATAATAAATTTGAAAAAAAAAAATGAATAATAAAATTTAATAATTGGATGAACCCAACCCACAATTTATGAGAATTTTGGCACTTTTTTTTGTCGTTTCTATATAGTATATATTCACGTGCTCGGCATTGTGCTGACATTTTATCTTACCTAATTGCTATAAGCAATTGACAATTTCAAATCAAATGTGGCTCACTCCCGAAATGTTTTCCTTTTATCAGTGTATTATGGCCGATTGTAAAAATCTTAATAAAATTCAATATGGAAAAGAACTGAGTACCCCATGGCAAGTTAGTTAAATAAACGCATGTCTAAGAAGTGTTGATATCTGCGGGGGTGGTTGAATGGAAGGGGGCAATGGCAACAGTGATTTGACAGAAAAATGAAACAACTCAATTCGACATTATCTAGCCCGCTGTGCAATGCAAAATAATAAATTGAATTAAAGCTGACATGGCCAAAAATGCAATGCCAAAAAACAGACACAACAGACGTTATATGTTAAGCATATTCCAACTGTATATATATATTTGTATATGTATAACAAGAATTTCACTATATGTCCAGCGATGCATTTCATTTTTCAAGTGCAATTTCGATTGCTTGTTTTGTGCCATTTTTCACATGATTATCCCAATTTTGTTTAACATGCTGTTAACTTTTTTATACGCAGATCGAAGGGGGTTATATTGAACCGTTTGTTTTTGTTTTTTATTCTTTTTATTTGTTTTTCTCTTAAATTAAATAAACTTTACATGCAAACACTTAATTGCAGTTTAAATTGTTGCTCGACATTTGTTGCATGTGATTGCCATTATACAAAGTCGCATTGCTTTTGCAAATAGTTTAACTTGATGAAAGCGGAAAATAATCAAAACTTGTAATCATTTAAGTGGATTAGACAACACTCGAAAGATCTTTTGTTTGCCAATCTTATCTGATCACTCTATATATTTACAATTTGACATAATAATTATAGAAATATATGTATGTATATATAAAATATCATTATCACAATGAGTCAGTTTCTTACAAATGTAATACCCTAATTAAAAGGGTATTATAAAAACGGCAAAAATATTTAGGTTCTATGTGCCAAATACCGACACAATTGTGACCTAAGAAATTAATACTTTTACTGTTACATTCATATCAGAAAAAGACTGACGTAAAGAGAATTTGTTAGAAATGAAAAGAGGTTAAAGTAAGCAAGCTAAAGATAAAGGATTGGTTTATCCGGATTGGGCAGAGATTGTAGTAAACTCAGATATTGCTGATTCAAGTGACTGCCCAACGATTATTGTTAAAATTAAATTAATGGAAAATAAAATTATATAACTATTAAATGGATAGAAATTTGAAAATCTTAGAAATTTAGTTTGAAAATATGATGATAATGACGAGGAATTATATTTCAAGAATAGAAAAGAACCTACAAATTTTATGGGTCTGACAACAATGCATCAAATTGCGATTGCTACAAGAACTGACAAGATTTCGAAAGGAGAATTTTCCATATTTTTAGGGGAGAATTTTTAAGAAAGAGAAATATTTATCTATCTAGAAAAAAATGTATGAAGATACGTAAGAAAAATTAAAACTGCTTTTAGAATGGGATACAGGTCAGATAACATCTATATTAAAAATAGTTTAACCTCTCTGACATTTAAAAATAATTGTATGAAAAAAAAAAGGAGAAAGGTTTTTCCAGGATACAAGAAATACAATTCCAGACAACTAACAGCAAAAGCATAAATTTTTTATAAACAGTTTCGAATTTTGTTTTAGGGGATATTCTAAAATTTAGTCTACAACAAAAAAGTCAAACTACTTATATATCAAAAGAGTTTATATCTAAGTGTATTATATAAATTCTGCAAATAACTATTTAAGTAAGTAACATATATAAAATCACTCGTAATGCTCAAATTTTTCATTAACATCATGATAATTTTTTTTTTATGTGTCTACATTATTCTAAATGTCTACAGTTGATTAAATAATCAAAATTTACGCCAAATAGATAGACAAAAATAGATTCTGTCTTGTGATTAATTTTCTATTGACATTAACCAAGTATTTAGTATAAGTCATAATCAGTTTCATCATTTATAATTAAACAAAAGCAAAATATCATATTAATAAAAAATGATTGAATGTCTTTTTAATCAAAATGGAAAAATTCAATTCAATTTTTGTATACAAATGGAAATTCTTGATTAGATTTTCAAGTATCAAAAAACAACAATAACCAAAAAACTCATTAAACTAGACAAGGAAAAGTACATACTATTTTGGCAAATAAGACAACATTTTGTGATGATCATAAATTAAATCATTTTGTTAATTCCCTTAGAGAACTAGGAAAATTTAATTGCTCCCTACGTCAGCTGATCATGATTTTATCTACATTCTTATGCCAAAAAGGCATTCCGTATATTAAGTTTATGTATATATTTTTTTTTCTTAAATTTTCCAAATTTCCTCAGCTGTTGTCGTCATTTTCTTTGGTCATAAATAAACGCTAAAGTTTAACTAAGCAGAAGAAAAACAAATGAGAGTCTATATTCTATGTGTGGTTTTTTATGTGCCATTTTTATGAGCACTTTTAATGTTGATATGACCATTTTGATTGCAAATTAAAGAGTTATGTTGATATTTCAGTATTTTTTAAATGCTTCACCCTATAAAAGAAACGAATTAAAACAATGTCAAAAGCATATTTAGTTGATATGTTGATCTGTGGCTGTCAAAATGCTTTTAGCCCAGAGGCAAATATGATTCTCTCACGATTATGGTTTAAAATTGGTTAGCCAAATAATTTTCTCTGCACATATGTTTCTATATGTATGTTTTCTTCTTTTTTGTTGCTGTTTTTATTTGGTGTATGTGCTCTTGGCGACATCATAAATTTCCTGATTATTTTTAGCCAACAAGAGTCAAGTGCAAGGTGCTGCTATGGGGCTATTGACGTTGCCAAAAACCCATAAGAAGAGACGAACACACAAAACATTATGTAGTTGTCTTGGCCCACTGACGGACTAACTGAACGACCGACAGGCAGATAATTCCTCTCTTCTTCTTCTTCTTTTGACTGTTTTCTTTTTTGGCCTTTTTGCATTTAATGGGCCACTGTTGTTTTGCACTCTCTCAGTTAATATCTTAATAAACAAATAAAAAAAAAAAAAAAA
This sequence comes from Drosophila insularis, assembly GCA_018903935.1. Taxonomy (NCBI): domain Eukaryota; kingdom Metazoa; phylum Arthropoda; class Insecta; order Diptera; family Drosophilidae; genus Drosophila; species Drosophila insularis. The sequence goes on from JAEIFP010002295.1 coordinate 9,080,154, forward strand.
AAACACAAATTAATGCATAATAAATACCAAATTGCATATATTTAATTTCTTTTTATTTTTAATTGCAGTTTGCTGCCTTTTGGCCCTGACTTCGGCCAATGAATGGGGTTATCCGGACCTGGACAGTAATCCAAATGAACGTAAGTGCGAAACCAATCGGTAAACTGCCTCTCATTGTGACCATTAAAGTTCATTTGCTAAAATTAGTTAATCAACGCCAACGACTAACTACGGATATACTTATATAGTATGTATGTAGTTTGCTCAACTATCCGAGCAATATTTTTCCTAAATTGTGCCAAATTGTTGTGTATGCAAATACTTGGAACTTGGAATAGTTTAGAGAGATCATTGGACAAATGATAAAACAACTGACCCAGCAGAATGTTCTTAGAGCACGCTCTCGAAATTCCGAGTATTAAATTCTAGGCAATAATGTTGAATTAAATTACGTAGAACGTTGAAATTGTGTTAAATAAATCAATGATTTAAAACAATAGTCCCCAAATATAAAGCAGTTGAATACTTTAAAGCATAGTCAAATGGACCTAGACTACAAATAGTTTGGATAGTTCCCAATCCCATTTGTATTAGGCCACATCGATCTGTAAAGTCAAAAGTTTAACTTAATTTTAGTCCATCGGGTTTTTTCATGTTTTAAATTTAACCTTTGATTTTTTTTTCTATTCATTTTAGCTTTTCCCAAGTGGGGCGGCTTGTGTGATACGGGTAAAAAACAGAGCCCCATTAATCTAAACAGTAAGGGTTCGCTTAAAGGTATTTTTGAAGAATTGAAATTCGAGAATTATGATGAGCATCAGACTGCCCTACAAATGGTCAACAATGGCCACTCAAGTAAGTTGGAGCTTATAAAAATGATTCTAAATTGCCAGTTGAATAATTTATGAATTTATTCTCTCAATCTCTCAATTTCTCAACAGTTCAATTGTCGGGCTTTAATCACGAACTGACACTAAATGGCGGTGCCTTGTTGAGTGATTTTGTTGTGGAACAAATTCATCTGCATTGGTGGTCAGAGCATACAATAAATAATGAGCGTTATCCCTTGGAGGCTCACATAGTCCATCGCAATAAGATCTATCCAAATATAACCATGGCAGCTAACTTTCCTGATGGCATTGTGGTGATTGGAGTGCTCTATCATATGTCCAGTGTTGCGAATGAAGCAATTGGCAGCATTGTCAAAAGTTTGGGAGCTGTTAAGAGCTATGATAGTATCAATCAGCCAACTAAGGTGGCTGACAGTTTGTCTGTCGATGATTTGGTACCCAGAGTGTCGTCCTATTTCACCTATGCCGGTTCATTGACCACACCCACCTGTGCCGAAGCTGTGACTTGGATTGTGTTGGCCGAATCATTCCCTGTTACCTCTGCTCAGGTTGATCAATTCCAGGAAATTGAATACGAAGAGGGCAAACAATTGCATAACAACTATCGAGAATTGCAGCGAGAGAATAGCCGTGCTGTAGTTCTGGTCGAACAGCCAGATACCAATCGTTCAGGTGCCGCAGGATTAGCAGGACTTAGTACACTGATGATGCTGCCAATACTGCTTCTTGCCCAGAAAATTCTAAACTAAAGGGAAAACAGGAATATACACACAGCCATGCGGTTATACCAAAGAGTTTGCACTGAGTTACTATTTAGTGTAGCATACAACGAATTTTTTATTTAATTTTTATTCATGGAGAGCAAAAAACAAAAACAAAAAATACAGACAATTTATACTCATTATTTATACATACAAAAAACATTTGTAATACAAGTGAAGGAAATCATAAATCAACTAGTCAATTTGTGTAAAATTCAACGAATGTGCCTTAAAGCTCACCCACACACACACACACACACACAAACACACAAAATATACCTACATATGTACATTATAATTATCGTAATAAAAGAGAGAGAAAAGAAAAAACAATAACTATTTCACCAGCATTCTTTTTGTATTAACACGTTTGCGGTAACCAAGGCGTATACTTAACTTAAAAGTGCTGGGCCGACCATCACCAATGCGCGCCCGCCTTATTTCCGTTTAAAGTTCAAACTGACCAAATTACCTCCCCTCAAGTCACAAGCATATTTCAATTTACAATCCACCTTCATAAAAATAACAATATATCCAAAAATAAACGGTGAACCACAACCTTATTGTGCATATATGTACATAATCATCATCAGCCGACTTCACATTGGTCACTTTTGATTCTCTGTATAAACTTAATATACTGCCGAAGTTTATATAGTTCTAAAAAATCACTGATAAGCATTAGAGTCAACTGACCAATTGGTCAACGGAACTGATAATGATAATTGATATTGATATTGGACAGTCATTAAGAAACTTTATATCAAGTTTATAGCTCACCCTATACGTTTGGCAGTTTGATTTCTTTCTTTCACTTCTTGGACTCCTAATCATCATCATCAATATCAGTGTTTTCTATTTGGCTATTTATGGGCCTAAATGGACATATCGCAAATGTGCCTGACCAGTTGAGTTATTTGATTGATGGGGGTAAAATTGCATTTTTAAATGCTTTGCAAGTAAACATGTTTATCTCTCTCTGTGAAATAATTCATTTCTAATGTGACAACAACAATTTATTGGTCAATTTACTTGTAAATACAATTGCAAAATTATATTTTATTTGTTTCAGTCAACTTCGATATGCACTTAAATCTGTTTGAGTGTTTTTCTCGAACATATCTATGGCCCTTTGCCAAATGAAATTCAAACGATTGAAATTCATTCATATGTTTGGCAGAATTTTGTTATTAAAAATCATAAACAAATGTTGCTTTTAAGTATCAACATATGCAAATCTTAATAGAGAGATCAAATGAATATGATTTTTATATATATATTTAAAAAAAGTTTTCAACTTTAAAAGCTTTACCAAACAAATGACGAAACTCAACGGATAGTCACTTCGATTTTAGTAAGAGTAAAGTCAGACATTTCATAGCATATTCATTCCATAAATAGGAAAAATAAAACTGAAACATATTTTATATATAGTGCCATAACATAAAGTTTCAGAATACTCCCAATATATCTATTTAAACCCAAAATTATTGAATATTCAAAGGGTGTTCTGGGTTTCGATACATAAAACTGTCGACACTTTGCAATATTAATCAAATAAACACTTACTTATGGTGAATTTTGTTAAGTCTTAAATAATATGTAATGGGAAACCCTTAAAGCCCACAACTTCGAAAAACATCCAATTCTTAAATGTCACCTTTATGACGTCATTGTGATAAGATAAAGCAATTCGATTTTTTAAATCTTTGTATTATCATTATGGACTTTGTGCCTTAACCACAAGAAAGTAAAACATCATTTTCTAATTTAATTCGCAATGTTTTTAGACATTCTAACTGTTGATATAGATAAGCTTTTTTGAACGTGTCGATTTTGTTTTTGCATTTGAAAGATATTCAATTAAATTACTGCAAATAAATTTAAAGCACAAAAAGGCATTTTTAATTATTTATTTTTCAATTGGGTTCTTAAATTTTAAAATGTAAGCATACTTCTAGGCATTTTTTTGTTTGTTTGTATGCATACATATTTGTGGGCTGAATGTTAAATAATAAAACTCTTATACTCTTATACGTGAAATATAAATTTGCTACGGGCAACATAAATTACATTTTAAACCGTGTACCAAAAAAAAAAAAAAATTTATAAAATCTGGTTGTTAAGCTCAATTTGTAGCTTTTTGTGCCCAAATATCATTTTATTATATTTAAAGAAATTAAGGTTTTTTTATTATTGTATTTAGAAACATAAAACCCGTAATATATTGTCAATATTAACATAAATGGGTTTAAGGTTTTTATAATTCAATTCGATTCCATTTGTTGCATCGGTTTGTTATAATAGTGGTATGCTTCTAAAGGAACCTTTTATACCATGTTATATGTTTGGCATATTATTATTAAATTTTAATATTGTTATGTCATTTTAGAGGAAAACTTAACTAAAAACCCACCGGGCGTTTTAAAGTTTTAAATCAAAAATTAACATCTTTTAAATAACAGAGCAGTGTTAATCATGGCTAGCTTTTCGGCATAATTTTAATGTAAAGTATTTATTGCATACTTTTCAGTCGTAATGAATTTTCAAAATTATTATTATTATTATTATAACTATAGGAGAATATAGTATAGGATATAGTTGTAAACTATCAACCTAACTATATTTTACAAGCACAAGCACTGAGGCCTTCGGCTTTACGAAAACTAAGTCCATGCACTTGCCTGGGATTCAAACCCGGATCCTCCTTGGATTTACGATATATAATGAATGTTGTTTGATTATAAAAACCGTAGAAAAATTAGGTAGCCATTAAGAACTGTAACACTCCATTTATTTTGTGAGCTGACAATCAATATTGTTTAATGTAAACACCCAAAAAATATTTAATAGATCAGCTATAGATTTTTTTAAATTTCAAGCAATTTCGGTAACAAAATTAAATATACTACTTAAAATAATTAATAGAAGGAAGGATGTAAAATTCTCAAATAATTGATATGAGATAGATCCATTACCTTATAACTTATTATGAGATATTTCCGCCATGGTAACAATTTATGTGGTAATAAATCTTTAGTCAGTGAAGTCTGGTAATCTTAAGAGTTTAAACTTTAAAGTCATTTATTAACAGACACCCACTAAATAATACACATGCCGTATAATTAGATGTAAAGTAATCGTTAAATATTGTTTTGCGGGGTAATATTCTTGGCTTAAACTATTTGTATCATAAGTATAAATTTCGGATGTAAGAAAAAGTTTTTGCCTGATCAAACCTTGCCAAGGTTTTGTGGTTTTAATTCGTTAATTAACAAATATTTATGTATATAGATTCGATATGCCAGCTTTTTGTGTATTATAAACAACTGTTAAATGCATCGTTTATAATAGATACTTAAACATATACATATACACCATATTTGAATCTATTATCGATATGAATTCATTTATCATAACTATTTTTGTCTTCATGTTCAAACTGTCAGCTTAAATCTGACAAAACACAAAGCCAATTTCGTTCCACATGGTTATTAGATGCTTTGACCTAACAATTTCTGGATTTGGCCAAATCTATTGTTGGAGTTTTGGCAAAGACAATGTGTCAGTCTAAGTAAGACGTGCTATTATTATAATAATTAATATTCAAATCGTTTTTAGACCAATAATCAAAAATGCATTAATAATTGGCTATGTGGAATATGAAGTAGGCCTTTTTTTCTCCCCCCCTTCCAAGACAAAGGCCCAATGTCAAATTCAAAATCTTGTGGTGTGAAGTGTTGGCCATACAATAAATTTAAATAAAATAAAATGTATTTCTCAAAGTGATTTCGAAAAATCATAATCATATATCTGTATGTCAGTCTGTCAGGTGAATACATTCACTTTTTACTCTTGCAAAAAAAAAGGTTACATTTATTTGGTTAAACATTTTACAAAAAAACACTGAACAAAGAATGGAGAGGAAGAAAATAGTTATAGACCATACAAACAAATCTAATATACAAAAGGAAAGGAAAGAATTCTCCGTTATGGACCCTTATCGAATTACTATAGTGTATTAAGATATCGGCATTTAAATAGTAAATTTGAAACCCTGATTTATATTTAACTTAGAAAGAAATATGTTTATATTTTAGCAACTAATTTGATTAACATAAACTGTGCCAAAAAAGAGAAGGAAATTGTATGCAATATTTGTCAGTTTTGGAATTTCATTTTCACCTTTTTTTTTTCTTTTATAATTAATTAAATAATTATTTGGTTTCGCATTTCAAATGGACATTAGTCTTACATTTCTTTGACAAGTCTTTGCATTTTTAATGCACTCACATAAACAAATTATTCAAGCAAACTGCCAACGAAAACGGAACGAACAAAAGTTTAACACATTTTCATTAAATTCATTTCTTCGCATTGGTTTTCGTCATGGCCCACGAAATTGGCGTGAGAAAGTGAGAAACCAGTTTGGAGAGCTGTTGCGACCCTCTGTCTCTGTTTGTCTAGAAAAGTGGGCTAACATTTCATTTCGAAGGTTATCCATGATTTGTAGACAAAAATCTTAGCCATAATGAGATGCATTTGCAGTGCATCATTATTCTTGCTCAAATTGCCAAAAAGATGGAGAGAAACTTACGAAAAACTTTTTGTGTGGGAAGTTTGATTGCATCGTCAAGTGAGGGGAAATTACCTAGTTATCTATTTAGTATACAACTTAAAAGGCAAACCTATTAGCTCTATCAACTAATTCCATATGCATCCAGAGAGCCCTTTCATTTCATTTCTATGCTGGATTATGACAACTCATTTCCGCTTTGAGTTTTTTTATGATTTAATTTTAAACCATAATGAGATTGTCAACACAAAATTGATTTGCTGTTGATCCAAATGCGATAACTAAATCAACTGAACTGTATTGTTAGATCCCGAATCGAAAATCGAATACTTTCAAATCTGTTAAGTGATTTGCCTTCACTTTTTATTTTTTAGTCTCATATCGCAATAGTTTAATAGCTTCAACTTGAATCAACCAGCGATGGTTTCAATTTGGCACATTCAAAGTTGACAATATTCGAACGCCCAATATTTACGCCCAAGTCAAAAGAGCAAACACAAAAACCTAGACCTTGGCCATCCCAATAGACCAATAGTAGTTCCCATTTTCAATTTACATTTTTCATTTTTATAGTTGACGATGCGAACAATACAATGGGCTAGGAGACAAAAGTGCATAGTTAATAAATACATTTTTGTAACCTCGCCTATATCTCATCAATAGATTTATATATCTATATACCTATATATTTGGCTATTTACAATGTGTATCATTCAATCTAAATGCAAAAATATAATATAGAAATACATACACACATATATCTCGTTTTGTTTGCCATTTTGGTTCACTATTAAAGTTTTTTTTTTTTGACACTTTTAAACAAAAGAAAATGAAAAATTAATTAAAATGCATATTTTTGAATTATGCGATGTTTGCTCAAAATTTATTAATTAATTTATTAAAACATAAGTAAAATAAATACCAATTTGCAGCAATATCAAGTCGTTTTTCAAAATACTCTAAACATGTGAAAGATTTTAAAGTGATGTTTCTTTTAAAAAATATATAACTTATGACAAACTAGTTATCTCAACTGTCTAAACAGATAATGCTTATTATAAATCGCAATAATTAAGTAATCTTTGTCATTAAGATATGTTAAGCAAGTAATGTATCTTTAATTAATTCTTCACTAATTTGTTAAGGTTTCTTCAGTTAAAATTAAAATTTCTTAGAATAAAATTACTCATACGCAAGGTGAGCTAGCCAGAACTACAATAGAGATTACTGTTATAACAGGAATTCTAATAAATAATTCTAAGTTGGGCTAATTTACAACAATACAAATTTTATCAAGAAAATGAATTGTAGTCCGATTTTCATTTTGGACCAACGATTGTATCTATAATACTTCAGAAATAATTTTCTTGTCATTACTTAATATGTCGATTTACTTTCTAGTTACGGCAAAAGTATTCCTTTAATGTAAAACTAATACTCTGAGTATTATATAAAGTATAGTACTTTATACTACAGGGTTGTAGAGATACCAGATTTTAACATGTTTCATTTTAAATTTTACTCTACACATAATTTTCAATGTAATGAAAATATGTTGGGAGAAAACAACTATCTACAATTCAAAATGATCTAATTTCAATCTATATCAACATTGCTTCGCCAATACTAGTAAAATTAAACCTGAAAACTTCTAAAGTTAATCTTAAAAGTATTTAAAATATATACAAACTTGTATACTTACTTTCGCTTATGTATTGTAAACATTTGCATTTAGCTACCTCTTTCAAATAAAGAAAAAAAACTGACTAAGTTACATTTTCGTGTTGGCCATTGTTAGGTCAATTCGAAACTAACAAAAGTTCATCTTCAGGCATAACAAAAGCCCACTTCCAACTTGCCACCCAACACTTATTGTATTTCTCCCATATTCGTCATCATGCATAACAAATTTGTTTTATTTTCTTTAGTTTTTGTTGTTGTTTTATGGCCCAGCAAAACTGTTGCAACGATTTGTGGTTGCTGCTGCTGCTTTATTATTTGTTTCCGATTATAAACTTGTTGGTGGGTCAAAATTTTCATATAAAAAGCTTGGCCATCTCTTTGGCCATCATCACAAACAGACAAACCGAAGACAAGTGAGGAGAACGACTAGCAAAAGGCAGCTAAACTAACTAGCCAAGTTAACAAACTAAGCAACAGCATGAAGATATTTGTGGTGCGTGGATTATCAATGTGGATTAAAGACAAGCCAAAAAAAGAAAAGGATTATCAGTGATTAAAAATCTATTTATTATTACAGACGATTGTGATGGGCGCATTGGCGCTGGTTCAGGCTGACATAAGTCTCACCCAGGGAGGCTATAACTACAATAGGATTTCGCAACAACAGCAGCAGCAGCAGGTGCCGCAGCTCCATCCACCAGTTGTGGCACATTTGTTGAACCAACAACTTCAGCAGCAGCAGCAGCAACAATTAGCATCTCACCCCATATTGCCACCTGTGCCATTGCCTTACCTTCCTCCTGCTGGCCAATATCAACAACAGAGTCTGATCCAGCCACGACCCACCATTGCATCTGCTGCATTCCCAATGCCAGCTAACTTTCCGATTAACTTCCAAACTGCTCCCCTTCAGCACCAGCATCGTCGCGCCCGTCCTCGTGTCAGAATTCCCAAGAAGCCAATTGTAACCAAGAATTTCTTCATTCACTCCGCTCCCGAGGAGTCCGACGATGAAGTGCAAGATGAATTGGCCCAACTTGCTTCGCAGCCACGCAATCATTACAATGTTCTCTTTGTAAAGACTCCGGCTCAGACGAATCGCGCTGCTGCCTTGAACTTGGCCAAGTCTCTGAAACAGGAGAAGACTGTGGTCTATGTGCTGGCCAAGAAGACTACCGCGTCCGATTTGCAAGATGCCATTGCCGAGGCGCCACAGCATATCAACAAGCCGGAAGTGTTCTTCATTAAATACCGCACACCTGAGGAGGCCATCAATGCCCAGCGACAGATTCAATCGCAATACGATACTTTGGGAGGAACTTCAACTATTACGGATGAGGGTGTGGCACCAATTACCTCAGTGGTGGGTTCCCTCGATGCCCCCGAAGAGGATGAAGAAGTCGAACAGCAGCAGCAACAACAACATCAAATTTCTGATGGCCATTTCGATGAGAATGTAGGAGGTTCAGGAGGCATTGCCAATCACTATTTGCCCTCCAATCAGTTTTAAATATTCTTCATAGCTCGCCACATTAACAAAATTTTAGTTAGCTGTCATAACACACACACACAACACACCACAAACAACTTCCCTTCCCATGCGTTATCTAAGTCTTTAAGTGTTTTTGCATTAGATATTAAGTTTTAAAAAAAATAAGAACTAAAATTTGAATTCTTCTATATATATTTGTGTCGTTTATACTGGAAATTCGAAAAAGTGAGAGGTAAAACCATTGTGAATGAGACACCTAGAGCAGCCAATGGTTTTAGTTCGTATGAAATCGAAAAAGAAAGATATTCTCGATGCCACATAGGGCATGCCATCATTACAGCCCGGACCAAAGCTAGTCAAGCCAACTAACTTGTTTTTATAGACCAACGGAGCACCCGATTCCCGAATGCAATAGTTCGTATTATTGGCCACCATCAAACACAAATGGCTAATGTCAATTGGATTATGAACTTTTTTGCTATAGGCCGAAAAGCAATTGTGATGCGATAAAATATTCATTTTGATTGATCGCATCTTTAACTGACTCTCCGAGGATTTTGATTCGCTCCAGCCAAAAGTAGACATCATCACTTTAGTATTTTGTATTAGAAAATCCATTTTGCATACAATTAACTTGATTTTCTTCGTAAATTTAATATTTTTAGTGGTGTGTATCAAGGCAATGTCATTGGCCTTCTTTGGTTTATCGTAATGCGGATGAATTAATATGTATTCTATATGATAGACAGTTCCATGATTTTTATTTTTCAGATTATTCGAACCCAGCACTAGACTGTATTTGTTGACATCACCATATTGAACGCACTGGGCTGTGGTCACAATGAAATTCTTCGATATGATGGCTCCACTGCATAAATGCCTTCCACTGGGCGATTGTATGGATACTTGCCAAGGAGCCAGCACTGAGTTTTCGTGGCCAAGAGACCACTTTAGACTTAGTCCACATAAATAAATAAATAGATAAATATTCATAGGATTTTTATTTACTTGTTAACACGGAGAAACTTTGCTTTTAACTACTTGGAAGTTTCACCAGCTAAACGAATTCATTCGATATACCTCATTATAGATTTCTGATCACTATGGCATGGCATTTGCCTGCATTTAACAATGTATTGAACTAATCAAATAAATTAATGTGAACTCAAATTTATTAGTTTTTAAGTACCTCATTCATGTCTCATAAAACAAGTGGTTCCGTCGAGGATAATGAAAAGAATTGTTGTTTTTTTTCCATAAAGAACACTTCAACCAAAATAATAAAAATACTTCAAACAAATATTACATTTAGAGAGAAAATGACAGACATTTATTGATATCAGATGGTTTTTTCAAAAAAGCAACAAGGTAAAAAGTTTCTTAGGATTCTACTTAAGGTTTCCATTGTAAGAAATGAAAGTGAATGTTGTTTTTTTTTTTATAGATTTCTATTATTAGCAATGCCCATTATTCCCCTTCATCATATCTTCCTCCTCCTCATCCTCTGCAGAAGTCTCATCTACACTCAAATGAGTGCGTATAAAATCGTGATAGTATGAAATAGAGGCATGAGCATCTAAAAGTTGTTCAATTAATAAAAATAACACAAAAGTTATAGTAAGAGGTCATACCTGGATATCCTTTGGCACAAGGTAAGCCCCAATTGACCAGAGCCACCAGTTTGCCATTGTGAACCAATGGGCCACCAGAGTCGCCATGACAGGCCCCCCTTCCCTTGTCATTAAAGGTGCAAACATGTCCAATATCAACCCGACTGCTATTATCATGGGCAGCTCGACACTGTTCGAAGGGCACATAAGTAACCTCCAGGCTCTGAAGCCGTGAGGGCACTTCACCACCCAAGGACAGAGTGCCCCAACCAGTCAGCAATAGTTTTGAACCCGGTACCAATGCCTCATGATCCAACTCGACCTTTTGTGTGGCATCGTCAAACACAATGGAATCATTCAAATGCAACAGAGCAATATCATTACGAAATTTCCTTGGCGCGTAATTGCAATGCTCTACAATCTTGTCGGGATAGTAAAATTTCGAACTATTCTGATTTAGAACTTGGCTTCCGGTTAGAACACGAAAATCACTTGCTTTTCTGCCTCGTGTACAATGGGCGGCAGTGACAATCCATCGTTCATCGATAATTGCACCTCCACAAGAATGTTGACCACTTTTGGTGCCTTGCAGTGAGATTTGGTAGGGTGCCACACCCTCGGCGGCCTCTTCGCCGCCCACAATACGATTATTTGTGTATTGGGGTGGATATAGAACCGGCAAATCCATTTCCGCCAAGGATAACGTTAGAATTGAAAGCAAAGAGAGAAGCAACATCATGATTTTAAATTCTACAACTGGAACATGGATTGCCTTTGAAATGGTTTTTATAGTGAACAATTTATTGTTCATTTGGATGCCAATCACGTTCTAACTGAATATCCCGCTGAGTGCTTGCATATTCATTAAGGTCTTTTGAATTTGAAGAGCCCTAACAGAAGTAGGTCAGACAAGTACACTTAAGAAAACCATTTGATTTAAACGAAACAATTTAGTTTCCAATAAAAAGTTAAGTTTACTTAACATAGATATCTGATGGATGTTAAATTGAGCATTTGAAGGAAAAAATAAATAAATTTAGCCAATTAAAACCCGAAAGCAAACAGAATAGCCAAAAAATTCCTCAAATATATATGTATATAAAACAGAAAGCTTATCAAATTCACTGTTTGCCTTTAAGGTCAGAGCAAAACGAACAATTGATAGAATAGATAAATAATTAAATATAAATATTAATTAAAAAACATCTTAATTGGAATTATGCTATTTCTTAGCAAACTATATATTCCAAGTTAAATATCAAGATCAATTTGTAAGATATTTCTCTGTTTCGACAAAGTTATTTTCAATAGGAACTGATCAATTGTTCGAAATCTTCCAAGGGAAGGAGTTTTTATTTTTTTTTTTTTTTTAATTTTGACCATTTGTATATATTAGTCTAATCAATTGGCTAGCACCTCTTGAGGTCTGCTCATATTTTTACTCTTCCTATGTCTTACACAATGTTGACTGTTCTAACCTACTCAACACGGTGATTCAGTTGAACTAATTATCAACTACCACTTGATAACTAATCAATCACATTTTGCCAAGGCGGACTTATCTAAGCAGATTCAAGTATTCGGGGGGAATCTTTGCTAAGGAATAAACCCAACATAACCACTCAAAATTTGCTAGGAATTGACAAATTGAAGTGAGGTCCTAAAAACAAACAAGGTGATAAAAGTTTGCTTAAAATTTTGTTGTTTTTGTTCATAAATATTTTACAACTAGACAGAAATAGGTGTATGATAAAATTTATAGTCTAATTTGATCGATTTGCAACCGCCTTTATATGGCAATTGATATATAGTATGTATCGATAGATATACATATTTTGTTTTGTTCAGTATGGCTTTTGTACCCCATGGGGCGATGGGGGTATTGGGCTTAACAGGCTGTTCCCTGAGCCGTCATCATTTCTTTGATCCAATCCTCATAGAATGCAACACTGGCAAACACATCAGGATAGCCAATGGCGCAGGCTTCGCCCCAGTTGACAACACCAACGAGAATGCCATTTTCATCGACCAGAGGACCACCAGAATCACCATGACAAGATCCCTCACCCTCTTGGGTGAAAGTGCAGATATGTCCCTCGCTCAGCCAGTTAGCATTGCGCACTGTTGACTCACATCTGGAGTGAGTGATGGAGGAAAGTTCGATTTTCTGCAATTGAGTGGCATAACGTCCCCAGGTCTTTGTGCTGCCCCATCCGGTAAGGGTGAGCTTATCCCCTGCACTCGGGAGGCTGCCCTTGCTGGCCAATTTTATGGGCTGGGTCTGTGAATCGTAGACAATTGGCTTGGCTGTGTGTATCAGGGCAATATCATTGTGATAGGCTGGTTTATCGTGGCCGCAATGGATTTTAGCTGCATCCACAAGATACTCGGCTCCTGGCTTGGTGTAGTCATTGCTGCCAGTCACAATCTTCAGATACTGTATTGGCCACTCCATACAATGGGCAGCAGTTAGGATCCACTGATCAGCAATGATGCTGCCACCGCAGACGTGTTCGCCAAAAGTGCTCATAATGGACACTTGATATGGAGCAAAGGCCACTGGGGCATCCACTCCACCGATAATTCTCGTCTCTGGCTTGACAGTTCCCAAATGATGTTGTAATTGCTGGCGACGAAGAACTTTTCCAACTCCTCGACTTTCACACTGGTTTAATAAACCAGCACCGAACAGGATAGCTATTAAAATAATAGAATTCATTTTGTCTATCCTCTTTGAACTTTTCTGTTAAGAAATACGTTGTGTTTACTTTGCTTTTCAAATTGAATTTGCTTATTTTTCGTCACTCAAACTGCCTTTTATAAAGGCTTTGCAAATTTGTATGCCTTATCATGTCATGAATTTCTATGAATACGGTTAAGATAAGGGCCACCACAATTCGGGGGAAGCTTTTGATAGTGACACCACAATTAACCAGAACACATAGTGGTAGTAGCTACCTGATAACTAACGATAGGCAGAGCCCACACACACGCCAGGGGCGAGAATTACTCATACGTAATGTGGGAGAACTTTGAACGGTAGTCTCTTAGTTAAAGATCTGCAGACATTTGATAATGGTAATTGGTAATTCCACCCAAGCGAATGGAACTTTACCTAATGTACTCAATTGTATTCGAAATTATGAAATATTTGTTTACTTTTCTTGAGCTGTAAAGAAGTATTTATACTCTTACATTGTAAAATGTAATCTTAAATACTTGTCTTTCATGTCATCTAATTACCTAACCAATCAATATCAAATGCTCTTATAGATCCATTACTGTAGTGCGCTTTTGTCTATCAAAAAAGACAGATAACCTACGCTATGTAGAGTGAATAAATCATCCAACAAGTTGATGTTGCCCAATTTTTATAAGAGTATTTCTAAAAAACAAAAAAAGGAGAGAGCAACTTTCATTTAAGCCAACTGCTAATCTGACTCGGTTACAAACAACTCAGAGATATCATCGTCCAGACGTCTGGGTTGAACAATATATTGACCCGTTTAATCCAAGTCCATAATAAAAAAAAAGGGAATTCTAAAAAGTTATTAGAACCATTAATTAATTGCTAGTTGTCGGACACAGTCCCGTCCAGAGGCGGATCTATGTTTTAATTTTTTTAAAGGAAATTCGGTAAAAAATCGGTGTTAGAAAAGGAAATTTTTAAAGAGAGTTAACTTTTCCCAATTTTCCCTCAAAGATCCGTCACCGGTCTTAATGCGAGGTTGAGGTGAGTAAGACAAAAGCCACAAGGGGCACCTAAAACACACGCAAAGAGCTCAAAAATATTCAGTTCTGCTATCGCTTTCAAATCGGTTTCAAACTTGAAATCGTTTGCTATCCAAATTGTTTTCAAATTAAAAAATGGTGCATTGACTAAAAACCTAAAGATTTGTAGTCGAATTATTCCAAAAAATGAATAAATTAATTGGAAAATTAAACTATAAAAACATATCTAATATCTAAACGAGAAAAGGCCTGATTAAAACATATTCATTTTAGAAAATAAAGCATAGGCAATATTGTTGGTAAATCATATTTTGGAAAGAAATATTTTCGGACAACTGATGTTTAATTTTAGGCGCCAACATACCTCGTACCGCCTCTGGTCTGATTGTCTAGACACTGATACCACATATTGAATGAAAACCATCCCAAAACTTTTAGACACTTTGGGAACGCAAAGATAATGAAATTATTAGTCTAATTTTTTTTGTCAAAAGAAGTTTAAATTAGCCAAGCTTATCTATCAATAATAATGTTTTGCTTGACTGAATGATAAAATTGTTTTTAAAAAACATGTCAAAAACTAAATAATCTTACCTGTCCGATAGTAATGATGAAAGAGAGAAAGAGAAAAAGAGTGAAATGAGATAGATGAGGCCTTCTTTATCGATTTATTGCTTACTTAATATTACAACCATTGATGGTGGCCTGAATCCAATCGTAGAAGTACGGAATATTAGCAAACACATCAGGAAAACCATAACCACAGGGAACACCCCAGTTACCCAGACCCACCAATCTGCCCTTGCTGTCGACTATAGGATTTCCAGCATCGCCATGGCAGGAGCCAGCTCCAACTCTCGACACAGCGCAAATATGGCCAATAGCTAGATCTTGAGTGCCACCGAAAGTGGCATTACAACTCTCTCTAGGTACATAGGTCATTTCCAATTGCTGCAACTCCCACTCCATATCGCCACCAATTGTTGTCGTTCCCCAACCTGTTACCGTTAACTTCTCACCGGCCACCAGCTCCTCCAATCCGGCAAGAGTGATATTCTGTGTAACATCGTCATAGGCAATCAGTGTTTTAAGTTTTATCAAGGCAATATCATTGTGATAAAGAGGTTGATCGAAATGACAATGAGTAACAATATCCTCCACTTCATAAATCCAACCTGCTCCGCCCCAATCATTGTAGGTTGTTGTAACCACCATTATATTGCTTTTACGTAGACCAGCCAGACAACTGGCTGCCGTTGCTACCCATTGATCGGCGATGATTACACCACTACAAAAGTGATTTCTGCAAACAAGAAGTTATATATAATTTATATAAATATAGAGAAAATTAAATAATTCGAAATTATTTAAAGTAAAATTATGGTCTTACAATTTTTCCCTTATGCCATTAAAGGTTAAAGGACAAAAGTAAGATCGATTGTTTAGTTTTAAATGTCTACATAAAATTCTACTGGCAGATTAGACACCAAGTGTTTTTATAATAAAATTATATAAAACTGTGTAAATTAAATCTTATGTAAGGGGGTTTTTAATTGGCCCTTAAACTTAGAAATTCATTTTTTTTTTTACAAACTATTTGCAGTAATAAATGAGCATTGTAAATATTTGTTAAGAATTTAAATATAAAATATTTCAAAACACAAAAAGTTCTTAACTGCAGAAGCCTTGATTATTACACGTCAGATTAAAAAAAAATACATCGTTTCTAATAATGGCAATTAACATTTTTTGAATACTTTGGATAATCAAAAGCTTTAGAAAATTTTATCATAATGGTAAAAAATTAGGATAGAAAATAATGATTCCAAACGATTGGATTCTCGAAATAAAACTGCTCATGAAAATCAGTATATTATATAAGACTTTTCAGCATGTCCTTTTAGGCAAGTCCTAGGCTAGTCGACTAGGCTTTAATTTTAAAACGATCACTTTAGCTGATATTGACAAATATTATAAATATTAATTTTTTTAGACATAACTCCACATAAATGAAAGCCATAAATTAAGCTTGAGCTGTTTTTTTACATTCTTTATAATTAAACACTTCCAAATATTCTATTGTTGATCACACGAAAACTGTTGAAAACTTGATTGATTGGACTAACTAATTACCCGTAGTTATTCTGCAAGGAGACTTGATATGGTGCAGTGGCAACATCAGCGGTTTCTCCACCCACTATTCGAGAACTGAATCGAGATGCGGTGGCAGATGCAGGTAAGGCGCGTTTTCGAAGTGTTGCCTGGGTTAAGGATCCCGACAAAAGGATAAGAAATCCAAGTAAACGGACTATTCCGATATGACAAGACATTATGCACGACAAGTTCAAAGTGGACTGATTTGTGGGTGAATCAAGTATCCAATAACTAAACTGATATATACGATATAACAGTGGATACGATATACGATATCTGAAGAGGTCTATAAATATATCTAATGACCATACACTTTGCTAGGGCAATATCAATCACAATGAAAAACCATTAAGTGCTGGCCTCATAAATCCCAAAGTTTTTATATATTTATTAAATCAGCACTACAAATCGAAGAATTGATAATGTTGGCCAATGTCTGGGCATGACTAGGCACTGCCGCAGCCATTGATTGTTGTGCGAATCCAATCATTATAGAAGGCAGCTCGAGCATAGACATCCTGAGGAAAACAAAAAAAAACAAATGATTATCTTTTATGGTTTACCTTTGTAGCTAGTATAATTACCGGTCTTCCATAGCCACAGGGAACACCCCAATTGCCAAAGCCAACAACGCGGTTCTGTTCATCGATCAATGGACCGCCAGCATCTCCATGACAAGCTCCGGTGCCAGCATTCAGTTTGACACAGACATGTCCATAATCCACATCCTCCGTATCACCCAAATCCGATCGACACTGTTCCACTGGCAAGTAGGTGCCTTCGGCTTGCTGCAAGTAACGCTCATAGGTTTCAGTTGGTGACGAACTACCCCAACCAGCAAATTTCAGCCTATCACCCTCTTGCAGCTCATCGATCTCAGCCAGAGTGGCATTTGCAATATTATCATCAAACTCGAATTCGCCATAGATATGGATCAGGGCAATGTCATTGTGATAAAGAGGTTGATCGAAGTTACAATGGACGTGAATGGCATCCGCATTGTAGTAGACGGCAGTGTAGTCCCACCAGTCCACAGTGCCGACCACAACCAGAACGTTTCGTGGTCTCAAACCGGAAACGCAGCTGGCGGCAGTGATAACCCAATTCTCACTAATTATGACTCCCGAACAAAAGTGAAACGAATAGATATTCTGTAGGGTCACAATCCATGGCCATTCTCCCAAAGCAGCTGCTGTGCCACCGACCACACGACCCTGTGGCCCTTTACTGGCCGCCATCTCATCCTCAGTGGGTCTCCGTTTGTTCAGGGCCGCCAAACCGGGCAGTTGCTCATCGCCACGCATGCGCAATGCATCAGTTGGGATGAGGACAACTAACCCAATGGTCAGCAAAATTGACGATCTGCACAAAGTTCTCATTGTTTTGATACTGATTACTCTATGGTTGACTAACTTAAAATTACAGTTTTTAGTTGGCTCGTTATCAATCATGATTCTTTGGTTGGTTGGTTGGTTGGTTGGTCAGGCTGGATAACAGAGGCTACTAACATTTTATGGGGGCATGACGATAAGTACTCGCATTTCATTTGGTCAAGGCATTCATTTCGCCTTGCGGACACAGGCATTGTGAGCTGGTCAGCCAGTTGGAACCGTGCATTTATAGGCAACTGAGATTTCTTAATGGCTAGGTGCCTAGTCACCTTGTTGTGGATAAGTTTATAGTGCGGTCCTCCAATAAAGCGTCAAATTGCCGCACATTAGTTTGCTTGGTTTTATCCTGAAATTCATAAAGATAGCGCAAAGGCATATAAAGATTGGGAGTGAGTGACCAGGAAAAGTACCGTCCGATAGCCATTGGGCAAAGCCCAGGGGAATGTGATATAAATGGTTTATATGGAATGCATATAAAAACGCCAAGTTGGGCCATTTAAATTTCCATTGCTGGTCATTAATTCGTCGGTGTCTGTCCGTCGGTCGACTGTCGTCTGTCGTCTGTCGTCTGTCCTCTATCATGCCTCGCCGTGGCATTATTTGGTGTCTAATTGTATTGTCTTTGGTGCTGGGCACTTCCATTGACGTCACACGGGCCAAGCGAGTGAATCGTAAACTGTTTGACAATCGCATTGTGGGTGGCCAAGAGGCGGAGGAAGGGGCAGCTCCATATCAGGTTTCGATACAAACAGCTTGGAGAACACATTTCTGCGGTGGCGTCATTTTATCCGATCGATGGATTCTCACAGCCGGCCACTGTGCTCAGGATTTCAATATTGCTGACGTACGAGTCGCTGTGGGAACCAATGATCGGCTGAGTCCTGGCCAATTGCTATTTCCGGATGAAATACGTGTCCATTGTATGTACGATGTGCCAGCTATATATAACAATGACATCGGTTTGATCCATTTAAATGAATCTATCATATTTAATGAGCGCACACAAATTGTGGAACTAAGCCATCAAGAGCCGCCAGTAGGGGCCACAGTTACCCTGACTGGATGGGGAGCTCCAGAACTCAATTGGCCAACTATGGAACGATTGCAGACCATTAATTTGACCATTATCGATCATGAAGAGTGTCGCGAAGCTTGGGATTACCATGATGGCATTGACATTGGCCATCTGTGCACACTAACACGCGATGGCGAAGGCGCCTGCTCCGGCGACTCAGGTGGACCTTTAATGTGGGAGGGAAAACTAGTGGGTCTGGTCAACTGGGGTCGCCCTTGTGGTGTGGGCATGCCAGATATGTAAGTTACTCATACTTTAGATTCTCAATTAATATAAAATTTATTCATATTTTAGGTACGCCAATACAATTTTCTATCGAGATTGGATTAGACGCACATTGAAAGACTGCAAAAATCGTGTGAATTAAGAGAGGCAAGGATTTAAATAGGTTTAAATTTTCATGTAATCCATAGTTGATTGTAAATAAATTCTTATAAAATCAAGATAATAATTGTTTCCGATAAGAAAGCAATTACTCAGCACAATGAATACTTTGTACTGGTCATTACTTCGGTTTTTATTCGGGCAATTAATGTTCTTTTTTACGATTCTATTTTGAAATAGATGTTCAAATTAGCCAAATACATAAAGCTAAAAAAAATACTAGGGCTGATATATCATAGTTCTGATGGTTTTTGATTTGCTCACCTGGAAATATTCATGAAGAATGGTATTCTAACTCTGTATATCTTTATATTAATATCTTAGTGGCAAAAGCTTCTTATCTCTTTATCAATTTAAATTATCTAATTCTTTTTGTTTTAATATCACAGAAAAAAAACGGAAAATGAGGAAGAACTATTTTTTAAGAATCTTTCCTACATTTAGTAAAGTTATAGGACATGATGATTAGTTGATTAAAGGCTCAATCTAATCAAAACAAATTTTGATAGTGCCTTAAAACTTTGATCTCTTTTTTTGCTTGCTTTTTGAAAATTTTCTTATGGAAAATCGATTTGGGAACAATCTTCGGATATAATTCTATGCTTTATTGAAAATACATGCAAATTTAGATATTGCAATGATGTTTTAATTTAATTTTAGAGACACTTTAACTATTGGAAGTAATGGCATTACAATTGCAATGGCTGATTCTTTCTGCTGATTAGGTGTTGTCCCATCTTTTTCAATGTTTTATCATATAACCAAGATAAGAATTAAATCTGTCTAGGTTTCGATCTTCTCGAAACGTAGCAAACCTCGCAAATAAACAATATCAATCTTAGAAGAGGAATATTTCAAAGGCAGCATTTTAATGCTTTTTAAGTTAAATAGATTATCTGCATTACTATTTGAAGAACTATCAAGTTTTATCAAGAGCTGAAGATATTTATCAATTTGAAGATAATGAAAAGTATATCTCAAAATAAGCATTATATATTAATATTCAGTTTAAGTGCATGGAGAAGTAAATTTATGCAGGTGAAGACAAGCACTTTGTATTTGGTTAAAAATTCTTAGTTAAAATATCTACTAAGATCACGATTAGGTTTTGGTTTTTAATTGGGATTGATTCAAACACAAATAAAATATGAAATGGGATGTAAAAGTGGCATACTATTATAATAATGTGAATTTTCTGGGCTTACCAAATTATATTTTGAATTTCTATCACATCGGAAAACGTATAATTATTATGGTTTGCTTTACTAAATTGTTGCATCATCAAATTGTAGGCCTTGATGTCATAGTGCTGCCCTGGAATGGTTCGTATTGAAGTATGTAGACTTATGTTTCTATGGGACTCTGCTGGCGTCTTGGTCTCCGGTCATATCCAATGGTGTTTTCCGGGCAATTGACTATCACAAAATCGTAATCAGAGCACGTCTATATCAGTTTATGATCTAGATATCAACTTAACGGACTGCAATGTTTCGGATTTACGATATTCACTTACGATATTGCAATGATTTGTTCATGTATAAAAGGAAAATCACGATATCTAGATACATTTCATTTCGAAAGTATCGTTGTGTATGCTGTCAGAATGCTGTCCCGCTCATTGACGGCAACTTTCTGCCTATTTCTCCTGCTGGTCAACTCCCAGCCTGGAGTCTCCAAACGCCTGGGACCTGAGCTCAGTCCAGAGAAAATGGAAAGATTTGCTGGTACATTGGGTTCATCCTCGAGTCGCGTCATTGGTGGCACAGATGCCGTCGATGGTGAGGCTCCATATCAAATTTCGCTACAGAGCACCATGTACAACGATCATATGTGCGGTGGAGTAATCATCAACAAGGATTGGGTCCTAACGGCCGCCCATTGTGTGTATGGCTTTAATCCACCCTATCTGCAAGTGGCAACGGGATCTATACGTTGGGCCCAGCCAGACGCCAGATATCAAGTGAAGGAGTATTATGTGCACTGCAATTACAATTTTCCCAATTATCACAATGATATTGCATTGATTAACCTGAACGAATCGATTGTGTGGAATGAGTATACACAGCCAGCTCCCTTGCCGACTAAACCGCTCGACGATGGTGCTGAATTGGTACTCACCGGGTGGGGTTCAACAGAGTACGCCGGTGACACCCCCGATGTGCTCCAACGGGTCAATCTCACATATGTTGAGTACAATAGATGTCAAGAAATAATGGGTGGCGATGAAAACAATGGCATTTGTCACATTTGTACCCTAACTGATGAGGGCAAGGGCGCTTGCCATGGAGATTCTGGTGGACCGCTCACTTGGCATGGCATTTTGGTGGGCCTGGTCAACTGGGGTTATCCCTGTGCGATTGGCTATCCAGATAGCTTTGCATCGGTATATTTCAATCTCGATTGGATTGCCCGTGTTGTATCGGGAACATGCGATTCCACCTGCCACTGCTATGCCAGCAATTATCCCTCCCTATGATGACAAATAAATGGTAATGCGATAAGTATCTAATCTTTCATTTTTTGTTATTTTATTGTACCCAGAACTAGAATAGTTAGTTTACAGCTCTTGTGGCTTACGTGGAACATTTGCTATTACCACTGATGACATTGCGGATCCAATCCAAGTAGTAGTAGACATTGGCCTGAACATCAGGCAAACCTTGTCCGCAAGGACGACCCCAATTAACTAATCCAACCAAACAGTTATTACTGACCAGAGGACCACCGGAGTCACCATGGCAGGCACCTTCGCCTGCCCTCGAAAATGTACAAATGTGGCCTACACCCATGCTGGTGGTCTGGTTAAAGATTTCCTTGCACTCATCCAAAGGCACAAAGCCCAAGGTTAACTCCTGCAGATTCTCCTTGGAACTACCTTGGGCAACCTCAGCTCCCCAGCCTGTAAGTACGATCACGTCGCCTTGACGCACTGGCAGTCTGGGCAAGTCAATGGGTTGCGTAAGCTCATTGAAGGTTATATTTCCGGTGAGCTTAATCAGGGCGATATCGTTGTGCATGTAAGGCTGATCGTACCTGCAATGCAAGTGTATTTCAGAGGTATAGTAGACAGCTCCGGGCTCAGCATAGCGATTTGTTCCTGCCACCACATTGACCTGAGCTGGCGCATAGGATGCCACACAATGGCCGGCTGTTATTACCCACTGCTCATTTAGAATGGCTCCACCACAATTGTGGTAGCCCAAAATCGGCTGAAGCGATACTTGATAGGGAGCGGAACCTGTCGCCGCATCTTGTCCTCCAATGATACGGTTTGAAGGAGCTTCATATGATTGGAGTGGGCCCAGGATTCGCTTGCCCTGGGAGAGATGGAGGATCGACAGTAGGCAAATGTAAAGAAATTTCATCTTCTCGGCTGAAACGTGACTTCTGTGAATGGTCACTGACTAATGACTAAATGATAATCATTTTTAATTGAAGAAAAGTTTATTGAAAATATCGACTTTGTGTAAATGATAAGGTAAACTTTATCAGGAGCAGTATATAATATTATTCGATAGCCAATCGATCCTACCTCTCGGTGATGTGATAACCACCACATTTAACATTTTCGCTGATAACACTACGAATCCAATCTATGTAGAAATAGACTCCGGCATGCACATCCTAGAGCAGAGAAAGAATATGGATATAACTAATTGGGAAAGATTTTGAAATCACTTACCGGAACGCCGGTACCACAGGGCCAACCCCAGTTGACTAAGCCCACTAGCTGATTATTGCTGACCAAGGGTCCACCCGAATCACCATGACACGCTCCTTCGCCCTCCCTAGAGAATGTGCAAATATGTCCCACATCGCAATCCTCTGGATTTCTCAATAGCTCCTGACACCTGTCATGTGGCACATAATTTAGATGGATGACCTGAAGATCGATGGGTGAACTACCCCACAAAACAGTAGAACCCCATCCAGTTAGGATAACTTCAGCTCCCGGGATCATGGGTACAGTGGGTAAGGCAATCGGCTGAGTACGTTCATTCCACTCTATCGATTCAGTCAAAACCAGCATGGCTATGTCATTGTGATACAGTGGCACATCGTATCTGCAATGTATATATATAGTCTGGACAAAATGCCTGGCTCCGGGTCGATTGTACTGATTGGTACCGGTTACAACGACCAACAGTGAGAGATTAGCACCATCGACACAATGCCCGGCCGTGAGTACATGTTTCTTGTCAATGATGGCACCACCACAGACATGCACTCCATTCAGACCCTGCAGCGATATCTGATATGGGGCAGAGCCTTCCTCGGCCACTTCACCACCAAGGATACGCTGATCCTTGTTGAAATGGCCAATTGTTGAGTTTTTAATACGTATGGCCAGGCTACAGGAGCTGCAGGCCAATAGTAGCAGAAGCAGAACCGACTGGGATGTCATTTTATTTCAACACTTGTTTAGCTAATGAACGAATGGTTTTGCCCAAATGGATATTGGATGTCCAGTAACGAAGCATTTATTGCAGTCAGATAAAAATCCAGTTTATTGGCAAATTTTATGCGATAGTCGTGGTCAGGTATTCCCATAAATTTGACCAGGCAGGTTCAATTAACGATATCAATTGAAGCACGGGAAATCCAAATGCCAGTCTTTGTTTGGATATCAAACATGTTATTACGTTGTAGAAAAATCGGAATTCCAATCATTATCCTGACATTGGTGGCATTCCCAAAATATTCACAAAGTGCAAGTTCGGATAATCTTCAGTTTATAGTTGGTGGCCAGAATGCTAATGAGGGCGATGCTCCCTATCAGATCTCATTGCAGACATTGTTGGGACGCCATCTCTGTGGCGGGGCCATCATCTCGGATCGCTGGCTACTCACAGCTGGCCATTGTGTGAGTGGTTATCCTGCAGATCGTCTTCAAGTGGTAACTGGAACATTGCAATATGCGATACCAGGAGCTATCTACTATCCCGAGTCCATTTACTTGCACTGCAACTATGACACGCCCAAGTATCACAATGATATAGCTTTGCTGCGAGTGAATCAGAGTATTGTCTATGATGCTCTTACCCAGCCAGTCAGCTTACCCATCGATCCATGGGCTGCGACAGGAGCACAACTCCTTTTCACAGGATGGGGCACACAATCAATATCGGGCAGTACTCCAGCCCGCTTGCAACGTGTCCAGCAGCAATATATCAGCAGCCAGACATGCAGGACTCTTCTATCCGACTACGAAGATGTCGAACTGGGTCCTTGCCATGTCTGTGCATATCGACAATTAAATATTGGCGCCTGTCACGGAGACTCCGGTGGACCTCTTGTCCACGAGGGCATCCTGGTGGGCGTACTCAACTTCTTTGTACCCTGTGCCCAGGGCGTGCCAGATGTTTTCATGAATGTCATGTACTACAGAGATTGGATAAGGCGGGTTATGAGTGGCAATGCGAAATGTACCCAAGTCCACGAACAAGTTATTGGTTAAATAAAAATGTTACTCAACTTGCATAGTTTAAGTTAAAACTAATTGAAGACTATAAATATTTAACTACTCTCATAAACTGATTGGACATATCAGAGCAATTCACTATGGGGCAGATATTTTATTGGCATTACTCATTTCTAATCGGAGAAGAAGAATTTGTGGTTACTGCTAATGATGATTTTATTCATGATGATAGCTTTAACATATAGTTGATCCTGTACTTTTATTATATTTTGATGATAGAGGAATTTCAGTTGTTCAAGTATTTTTATTAATTGTCTGATTTGGTAATAAGAGTAACAAGAGGGTTCGACTAAGTTCTAACTTGATTGTCTGCCTTTTCAAACTCTTTCAAACACTTTTCATATTTGCAAATAGCCATTACAAATTACATGAAATCTTATCCCACTTTTATACAAAAGCTATCCATAATCTTATACATGTATTGACAAAACTAAACATTTTAGTATATTTGCTTCTTTCATTACATTGGATCAATTAGTTGAAAATGAAACACATGTTTTGGCATTTTATACAAATAAATAAAACGGCTTCAACAATATTTGTTATTTATGTTGAACAATTATCTATTTTAAATAAATAGTTTGCTTTACCTTTAATGATATTTGTATAAAATAAACACATTTAGGGTACTGGATTATCATTTAGTTCATCAAATAAATTAAATTTATGGCAATATATTGGTTAGTTTACAATATAAAAAAAAACTTTGGCCATTGGCCAAAAAAAAAAAAATTGATTGTAGATAACGTGAGTCACAATTTCTTATTTGTTTTTTTTTTTTTTTTTTTTTTGGCATTTTGATTTATGTCATTGACATGGTTATGTCTCATTCTTCTTTAGCCACACGTGTCGATGCTCTAATTAGAATTAGGTAGACATCCAATGAGCAGTTCCCATTCGATCAGACAAGATCTCTTAGTCATATTCTCAGTGGTTGCTGTCAAAAAGACGAAATGCCATTCGAAAGACGTCTCGTCTCTCACACATACATCTATGGGGAACATGGAAATTCTGAAATACTTTTTGAATTTTCCTCGCTCAGCATTCATTCAGCTATCTGCTCATACAGTGTGGTATTTTAGCATTTTCGAAAAAGTTTTTCAGTTGCTGCATTGACTTGAGCGTGTGCGGATCTTCTTCGTTCGTTCATTCGTTTCTTCGTTTGCATTTTGTGTGGAATACGCGTCGTATACGCATTATTTGCTACATATACATACATACATGTAGACGCGTGTGTCATACATACATATATGTTGATATATAAATGTGTATTAGTATTGCGAAATTAGAAATTTTAGCAATTACTAAAATAAAGAAAATTTTGTTATAATAAAAGTTAATATGCTAAAGTATGTGAGAAAGAAAATGTAACCTAATAAAGGCAATTGCGCCATAGAAATTCGACAAAATATTGCAGATACTAAGCAAAGAAATAGTGATGAATAATACAGGCAAAATCTTGCCATGAGTGTCTCCTTATATATGAACATACAAAAAGAAAAAAAAAATGTATATATATATGTATATACAAACACACATACAGTCAAGTGTATATTCTGTGCAAGCATATGGACAAGAAAACTGAAAATATTTCATGTGTCTAAATTGAATTTGGCTTTTATTCTTCGTTCGTGCTCTTGTCCCTTGTACCGAATTATGAGATATTCTTCTCTTGTTATTTTTCTTTTTTTGTGTTTCTGGTTTTGAAAAATTGCGTACAAAGCGTACAAATATTTTTAGTATAACTGACTGAAAAATGATGGTCCTGATTGGCCCCATAAGATAACGCGTGTTGAAAAGCATTATTGCTGGAGTGTCTGCCATTAATTGAATCACATGTGAGATCGTAAAATGAATTGGTTGTTGAAGTCCTCATCAGGCGCCAGATGTTTGCATCATGGGGGATCTTAATTTAGAACTACAGCATATTTCGACGATGCAAACTCTCAAGCACCTGAAATATATATTTAAAGCGAAATTACACAATTTTTACTTGTATCAATTGTAATTTGGATTCGAAAAACGATTACATTGGATAGAACTGTTAAAAATCTTTTTTTTTTTTGAATAGAAATTTATAATATGATAGATAGAATATTTTGCTTCATGATTTGGTATTTGTATTCAAGCACAGTATATAATGGTTTAAGGGTAATTCTTTATCTAATTGAATAAAAGTTGCACAAAGTGATTAATTGAGACCAATTATTAAGTATAATATGATTTGTGCAACAATTCTCTAAGATGATTATTCAGATCCAGCAAGTATGGTGAGAATATCCATAAATATGTTAACAACGTCCAGATAAAGATTCAAAGCAGCAAAAATATACTCCTCTGGACTTATTGAATACTTGTGCTGCCCACCCATCATTAGTTGAGTATCATAGATCAAATATACAGAGAACAACAGGGCACTAGCTGAGGCATAAATCAATGTCATCAATTTGGTATTTACAAAGATGACCACAATTCCAATGAGTGTCAATATCACTAAGCAGCAAATTAAAATGCCGCCCGATGCAGTGAAATCATATTTCGTTTGCAAGGCAAATAGGGTTAATGCCAGGCAAACAATTGCCGTTATGCCCACAGCCAATAGAACCTCATCTGGGCCATATCGGCAAGCAGATACGCCCATTAGGAATGATTGCGCCATGGTATATATGCTTAAGAATATCAAATTAGTTGGTGTCTCACGACGCAAATTTTCACAACACATCAAAGCCAGCATGGTAATTAGCATTATTAACAAGGCTAACCAGAAGATCCAGAAATTTCTTTTCACATACTCGTTGACACTGTCATTGAACACAAACAATGAGACAATTCCGAAGGTAGCCATCAATTGTCCCATCAAAATGAGATACACTTTGCGTATGAAACCACGTCGAATGCTCTGATCGTTGAAGGACAAATTCTTGGGCTGATTGCTCGAAGAATCATTCTCTATATCACCGCCGTAGGATCTATAATCGGTTGATCCCAAAGCTGATAATGGGATGCAATTGTTATGACGTCCACTTGCCCTAGAGCTATATTCAGTCGGCTGACTATTTAATTCCATCGCGAACTATATTCAAATTTTTAAATAGTCTACTAAAATATAGAAATTTCCTAAACAACTGATTACAACGAAAATCAAATGAACTTCAGTAACTTAAAGTTGGCGAGAAAGCCAAAGTATATTGTGTTTTTAGTTAGGTCTAAGTTAGCCTACTTATAAATTTCTAGAACTGTTTAATTCAATAATCGAATCTTTTTGAATCCAATATTATATCCAATATCCATCTACTTGTCCCAAAATATTAATTGGTCCAACAATTCAATCGAGTAAGGCATATATAATATCTGAATAGGCAAAAGCAAAGTAATCTCACTCACGAGTAGAAAGATTCCTCCAGAGATTTATTAAGTGCTTACACCACATGTCACTACCTCAATGAAATTAAATAATAATTTGTCTTTTTTAAAGAACTTTATATAATCACAATTACAAAAAAAAAGAAATTCTTATCAAGTAAACAGTTGATTTTGGGACTAGAACGTGTAAAGGAATTGCTTGTAATCCCATAATGAACAGAAATAATTTTGATTTTTAACACTTTTTTTAAATCCGAGAACAAAATCTGAGGTGCGCCCTTTCACTTGCGGCCTCTTTTATAGGCGCAGCACCTGTTGAGGGAGGGAGAAATATTGATACAAGCACCTCTCTCTCTTTCTTACTGTGACTCTCTCACTTAGTCGCTTAGCCAATGCCAAATTAACTCATCTCTCTCTCTCTCTCTCCCTCTCTCTCTCTCTCTCTCTCTCTCTCAATTAGGAAATTGCATCGGTAAAGTGAAAAGTTGTACAAATCTTTCAAACTTTTTAATAATAATTTGTTTTATTGCTAATTGTATAATACTATAAAAAGGTATATCGTTTATGCTTAGAGATCGCTTAATTAAATAATTAAAATTATATGATTCTCATAAACCAAATGCATATAATTCTCGAAAATTATAATAGATATGAGAAATAATAAACAAAAGACTACTAGGACTTCTTTTTCTGTGTCTAATAGATCTCACTTAAAGTGATTGAACTTATAAGTTGTAAGTATGACTATTTTAGACAGTCAAGTGATCTAAAATATTTTTGATATAGTTCGGCTCATGAATATATACATTAAAAGCGCCGAAAACTACACCAGAAAGACTAAAGTGTAAAGCAGATTTCTACTTAAATTTATTAATAGTATCCTTCGGAGTATTTATGTAGGCTAAAATAGCCTACGCCAGTTGCAAAATATTCCTGTACATGATAAATTTGTCGAAGGTGCCTCTGTTGTTATATCTATTGACGCTGACGATGATGTCATAGACGTTGTTCCAGTGGTTTGCAATGAGTACAATGAATATGGTATTGCTCCTGCAACAAGTCCTATTGCACACAAGAGAACTATGACCGCCTTCATCTTAAATAACTTTAATTCTAATGACTGCCTATTTAAGAAATAATTCGGCTTTTATAGCAATTTTTAGCAAAAACTGACACAAATGTCTCAAAGTTTGTGCAAAAATCATAACAAAAAACACTTGTGCACGCGAATCGTTCGTATTTAATTAGCCTCGTATCTTTTCATCTTAGCCAATCTATTTATAATCTTAGGATAAACTTTGTCTAGATCAGCAAAACTAGTTTATTTGTGTGTTTGCTTTACTTTTTTATATTTAACTTTCATTCTAAATGTTGTTTAATATTTGGTAAAGAGAACATAACAAAATCCATGGCGAATAAAAGAGAAGAAAATTATTTAATGTGAGCCAAAAAAGTTTTAACTTTTTAAGAAGAAATAATGACATCATAATACCTATAAGTTAAAGATTATTAGAAATAAAACAATTCTTGTAGGCTATCTGCAGTGTAATTACTTTGACTTGGTGAAGTATATAAAGTAGTTTAATAGCAGCAAAATCAATAAAAATGTTTATTACTTCAAAATTTAGAAAATATATCTAAAAGAAGGTATACACTTTTTGGGCATTAAGGCCGCAAGGGCCAACACCGCACAATGGTTTTGATGGTCTGCAAGGATCATTACTGTTTCCTCCGCATGGTGGTTTTGGTGGTGCTTGCCCACAAGGACCAACATCATTTCCTCCGCATGGTGGTGTGGCAGTTGATGTTGTCCATGTTGCTCCTGTTGTTGTTGTTTCAGCTTCTGCTGATGTTGTTGTTTCTGTTACTGCTGTCGTGTCTCCAATAACACTGGCAACGAGTCCAGCCAAACTTAAAATCAGTAGAGTAGTTTTCATCTTGAACTCTTTCCAATTATTATGTATATTTTATAAGAAACTGTATCATTTTATACGATTCGGTTGAAATTTTTGCATATTGACACAAATGTACTTTAGCTTTAGTTTGCCAAAAACATTAATTTGTATAGCAAATCATGATACAAAAACCACTTGTGCAATTATTTGAATTCATAAAGCAAAACTTTCCATTAGACTAAATGTTATAAAAAAGCTACCAATAACAAAATTAAGCAAACACATGCAACTTCAAAAAATGTCTTTATAAATCAGTTCGTTTAAGTTTTGAAAGGAAGTTTCACAGGATGTCCTAACATCTTCAGTTTCAGATTGTTTTCATTGTTTTTGTTTTTATTAGTATCTCTTTGATTTTTGATAAGCACCCGATAAGTGTATGCACATTGAAATCGAAATGATTTAATTTTAAATTTAATTCAAGTAATTTATAAAATATTAATCGGAATATGAACAGGTTAATTTCATTCTGCATACTCACATAATTCTCCACGCTCAATTTTTTTAATTGCCTTGTTTAGAATAATTCTTGCAAATAAAGGACAGTATCACAATGATCGACTAAGTTTTGAAATTATTCTCAAAATTTTAAAAATTGTAAAGTGTAACAAATAAAATATGACCAAATTTTTAAGTTAGTTTAAGTCAGTTATGATTCCAGGTATTTCTTCACAATTGCCAAACAATATGGCGTTGGTTATAGCTTTGAGCGATATTTGTCTAAAACTGTTGAAACAAACTTTTAAACTTTTTACTTTTATCTATATACTAGTTTATTCAAGAAAACGAGAGTAGCCAATATTTTGAATGAACTTGATCCTAAGGGGGTCCCAGATAGGTTTGTCATACTAAAAATTGATACGTACTTATTGGCAACAGAAAATATTCTTAACATGCACTTAATTGCACCACTAGAAGGGATATCATATGCGATATATTTAATATAAAATTCATTTTGTAGTCAGAAAATCATTTAATTTATTCTTATTAAAAACAAGAATTTCTAATAAAAGAAGTATAATTTTTGGCCACAAGGATTAGCACCCCCGCATGGTGGTTTTGGTCCACAGGGGCCGATACCGCTTCCTCCGCATGGTGGTTTTGGTCCACAGGGGCCGATACCGCTTCCTCCGCATGGTGGTTTTGGCCCGCAAGGACCCACGTTGCTTCCTCCACATGGTGGTGCAGCAGTTGTTGTGGATGTTGTTGTGGTTGCTGGCGTTGTTGTTGTGGTTGTTGCCCAACTTGATGTTCCAGAAGTTCCAGTCGTTGTTCCTCCTAAAACACTGGCAATTAGTCCAGCTAAGCAGAAAATTGCGAGAGAAGCCTTCATCTTGAATTCTTTTAATTATAATAATTATTTCTGTCGAATCACCTTCCCTTTATACTATTCGCAACCAAATTATGCATATTGACACAAATGTATTACGACACTTTTTTATTTTGTCTAATGATTTAAATTTTTAAAAAGATCATTAAACAAAACACCTGTGCAAATTATTTTACTGTTATACCATGCACCCAGAATTGGAAATTAGAAATTAGAAAGACCCCGGTTTTTACTTAACAGGCAGGATAAAGTTTATATATTCAGCATCATCAACTGATACGGTCTAAGTCCATATCCTTCTATAGCAACCAAAAACATATGTACACCATCTTATGCAGTCTTCTACATTTCTTTATATTAATGATCCAAATTAAAAGTGAATATATCCCAAAGGTATCACATTCACCCGAGATATGTATGAAATACTAGTCAAACCCTTTACAAAGGTATTCCACAGGTATATTTAAACTTGTCTTAAATGTTCTCAATCCTCTAATCCAACACTTTAATCTAAAACTGATTTGCTCCAGCAATGCTTAAGCCATCGTGATTAAATTTGGTATACTCAGAAATACCATTTAGTGATATTTATAGTTGCATTACATTTTAGAATCCACAGACGTTAAAGTGTTAAGGTGCTAGAGAGAATATGCATTATGTAAAAGTTTCAAATAGTTGTTTAATTTGGTTTCCTTCACCTGACTAAATAAGGATACTACTTTTAAGCCATCAGCAAATTTAAGCAATTAATTAAAGCTAGTCTGCTCTGTTATGTAAGCTAAAGTTTTTCGGTTTCATATGAACAACTGGATTCAGGTTGTCTTAATTACGATATTTTTTACTTTTTATCCAGTAATTTCATTTATTTCATTGAGAGTTGCCCACGGTCAGAGCTTTATTTTTGTCTACTATTACATTTTCATACAAAAAAACATTAATTAAAGATTTTCAGCTTTATTTTTGATTAGAAATAAAAATTTCTAATAGAACATGTATAATTTTTGGCCGCAAGGTCTTTGGTGGTCCGCAAGGACCTCCTACGCATGGTGGATCCTCTGCAACCTGTGACAATATTTGATGGTTTAGTTGCTTCTGTGGGATAAGTTTGCAGATATTCTTGCCATAATATTTATAAAACTTTCCATAGATTCTAATCTCTTTTACTAATATTTGCTATAAGAATTTAAGAGAGACTTTGGAGGCTCATTGTTTTTATACCCTTTCAAAAGGTATTAAAGAATTAGTCATTAGGCTTCATTTTATCACTCTTTCGCAGAGGCTTACAATTATATCAAATATAATTTGAAACTTCTGGGCTTAGTTTAAACTAACTCTGAGTCATGAATATACCTTCATTACGTTTAATATCTACTTACTTCCTTGTATATTGAATCAAATCATTAACAGAAACAATTCGAGACAAATCAAATGTTATTGCGATTCTAAAAGTCAGACTTTTGACTCTTACACTATTCACACTTTGCTCACATCCTTAGAGGTGTCAATTGAAGTATCTTAAAAGAGGCTGAATTGATTTAAAACTTTATTTTGTTTTTTTTTTTTTTTTGGCGAATTTTTAGTAAAAGAAGTATAATTTTCTGGCACAAGGATCAGGACCGCCGCAAGGCGGTTTTGGTAGAACAGGTCCGCAGGGACCAACATTATTTCCACATGGCGGTGAGAATGGGGCCGTTGTAGTTGTTGTTGTTGTCATTGATGATGATGTTGTTGTTGATTCTTCAACGATTGGTTCTGTTGTTGCCGACGTTGTTTGTCCGAAAACACTGGAAACAACTAATGTTAGGCATAAAAGAACGAGGGCAGCCTTCATCGTGAATTCTTTCAATCAGAGTGATTTCTTCTTTTAAAACTCCATCTATTTATATATCCACAGAGAAGATCTGCATATTGACACAAATGTATTGTTATATTTTCTTATTTTGTCAAATATAATTTTCACAAAAACAAAACACAACAGCTGTGCAATTATTTGATTGTTCTTTCGTTAATCTCATAACTTTAATAATAACTTAATGGAAAATAATTTATACATGGGATAGTCTGTTCTTTAGAGGATATAAAGAACTTTATATAATGATAATATTAAAAACACTTTTAATACTCTGAAGATTGGCTTTGTATATCTCGGATTTATTTAAACAAATATTTCAAATACTAGCATTATCAGGATGGAAAAAGCTGGAACAAAATTATTTCTTTGAACATCAGGTTTAACTTTCAAGTATATGTTTTCCTATTTACTGAGAAAAATCAAAACAAATTCAAATTAATTTCGACTGCAATAAAAAGACAAAGCAATCTAGATTTTTAGCTTTATTTTGAATTAGAAATAAAAGTTTCTAATAGAACATGTATAATTTTTGGCCGCAAGGATTACCGCCACATAAGGGTTTCGGTGGTCCACAAGGACCTCCTCCGCATGGTGGATTTCGGCCACAAGGTCCAACATTGTTTCCTCCACAAGGGGGTGCGGCAGTGGTTGTTGTTGTAGATGTGGTTGTTGTTGCCGTTCCCGTCGAGGTTGTTCCCGATGATGATGCTCCAAACACACCGGCAATTAGTCCTACTAAGCATAAAAGAGCAAGGGAAGCCTTCATCTTGAATTGTTGCAATTGTTATGATTTTTTCCTTGCGGAACTCCATCATTTTATACTATCCACAAGCAAATTATGCTTATTGACACAAATGTATAATTACATTGTTTCATTTAATATAACAAAAATATAATAAAAATCGGCAAACAAAACACTTGTGCAATTATTGTATTTTTATCTTATTAATTTCTTAATTCTGATTGTTACCAGAGCAAATTAACTTGGCAACACAAGAAATCTAATAAACATGACGTAATAGGATAGGCAAGCCATCTTGGTCACTCATATCAGGAGCACAGAAAGTACATTAAGCACAATTTTTGTCCTGTGCTGCTTTAACAAAACGACTCAATTATTTATAATCAAATAAATGAACATTTGGTATTTCAATTTATTTGTATTGCATTGTTATTTATAAAAGAAGTACAATTTTTTGCCATTAAGGCCAACACAGTTTCCTCCACATGGTGGTGGCGATTGGGTAGTAGTTGTTGTTGTTGTTGTTGTTGTTGACGACGATGTCGCTCCAAAAACACTGGCAAGAAGTCCCAAAAAGCAGAATAAAACGAGGGCAACCTTCATCTTGTTTTATTGTAATTGTAGTGATTATCTATGGTAAAAATTCCATCCTTTTATACAAAAATCAATCAAGTTCTTTATATTGAAACAGGTGTATTAATAATTTTACTTATTTTGAAAAATCTTACACGTGTGAAGTTAAGTTATAAAACTTGTTTAATTTGAATTTTACAATACTTTTTAATGTCTTTTAAAGTTTTCTTTGGTAATTCGAAAGTCAGAGGCAAATATTTAGTTTATCTATGAAGTAAACAAGAACATACATATATAGGTACATTTTGTTTTATAACCCCCCTTTTATTTTTTCTATGTTCTTATGCACAAATATTTTTAAGCTATGATATATGTAGATATAGGTGGTATAGGTCCAGATTAGTAAAAGCTACAAAAATTTTAATTAACGTAGTTTTGTTTTAATTCTTCTCGAGGTGTTAATAAATAAATTTACTCAGCTGAATTAAAATTTTGAAAGCTATTTATAAATTTCTATAATTTTATTTATTAATGAGAAGAAATTATGCTAACTTTAGGTTTTCCGCTTTGTTTAGATCCCGCTGAGTTATTGTTAATTGTTGAAACATTTTTCAATATAAGCAAACATTTTCTTAGACATATAAATAGAAGCATACCTATACATACAAACATATAAACATTGTCTAAGGAAACTAAGTCTACACGTGAAAATTTTATTATGGTAGACAATGTGAAAACAGCTGTTTAAAAAAACTCATAAAAAGTAGCATGAAAAATTATAAGAAATATAAATAAAATGTATTTAAAAAGCGCACACGCGTAACTTTTGAAATAAAAGTTTAGCAAAACGACTAAATAAATATTGAATAGAATTTTTAGAATTTTATGTTTAATTTTTATTTCTATTGTGGCTCGAATATCAATTTAAAAACTCTTTGAGAAGTGGCAACACAGGTAAAAAAGAAAGGATTTTTAAAATGCCTCATTTAAAATGTCTAATTATGCTGTAATTTATTTGAAACACAACATATAATAATAGATGCTGCATTTTTCTCTTTGACTGTTTGTTTATTTAGAGAATTAGTTATACGAAAATTCGACGAGTTTCTCGACCCGGCCAATAAAATTGGAGAATTTATGAAAGCGTCTAATAATCAAGGGGAAGACTTAGTCATCCTTTGATATGCAAAATTATACGCTTTATAAATTTTTTGATTTCATATTTTTTTATGAAGGCTTTCAGATGCTGTGGTCGCTGTTTGTCTTTAATTTTGAAAAAAATTTTGTTGTTGTTCGATCCACTGAGTTGGCCTGTCTATTCTGCGTATTTCAAGTGCAAATTGTGTAAAATATGTTGCCAACGGGGCGGATGAGTCATGAGGCGAGGGAACACGGAATGGTTGGAAATGTGCATATGTACTTAAGGCGAACCCGTCAACCAAATGCAATTGCCAAACAAATGAACCATTGGTAGACACTTTTCATTTGTGGCTAACAATAATAGACAACAAACACAAAGAATTCTATAATTAAAACTACAACAACCAAATCAGCTGCGTGCAAATATCACAATTTGTGTGTTTGTATGTGTATTTTTATGTATTGGTCGACGATGAGGAGAACAGTGGAGAGGAAAAGAGACGAAAACCTGCCAAACAGAGTCAAGAGTATGCTTAGACGTCAGCGTCGTCAAGCAATACCAAAAAAAAAATCAGCACAACGTGAATCCTATAACTAAAAAAATATTGAACGAATTATGTATTGAAGATGCTGGTAGACAACTCTGGGCAATTAAATAGAACCGCATGATTCGGTGGATTTTCTTTAAATCAGTTGTTAATAGACGACAATATTTTTTCAAAATATCCTTACCCATTTTTAAAGTGAGATTGATTAATTGGGACCAGGAAATATTATAAGATCGACTAAATAGAGAAATTTGGGAGCTATAAGTGGAAAATTGAGTTAGTAGTAATAAATATTTCTTTAATTAAAAATAACTTAACTATAATTTAGATTTACATAGATTTTATAGAAAAATTAATGAAATTTAATTTTTCATCTACCATCCGACTTGCCAGACACACTTTCATATTAAATCCTTTCAGACATCGCTTGCCTTTAAGGTGGCGTACCTATTCCTTTATTCTCCACTGTAGAAATTCTTGCAAAACAAAATAATAATAATAATAAAGAAATTGAGCGAAAAGCTGCGCGCGTTTCGCTGCATAAAAACTTTGAGCAAGCAGGCGCAGCCAACTCAGTCGAGTTGAAATATTGTCGCGGTCAAAAACATTCTTATTGCAACGACGACAAGACGACTACGGTGACGACAACAAAAACAAAAAGTGGACAGAACATATTGAAACGCGTGAGCGATCAGATTGAAACGGAACGGAATATATGAACGATTTGTGCAAAATATATGAAAGTATTTGAAATTTGTTTATTTCGAATTGTGTTGAGCCAAAAAAGGTGCAAGCCCCCACAACTGGCATTGTGTAATTAGTTAGGGGCACTTCAAGTGATTAATTAATCAGTATTATTTAACTGAAACTATTTCCAATTCAAAACATTCAAAAAAATCAACAATTACCATGGCTACCAAAAAAGTGAGTTTTAGTTTGCAAGTTGAAATGGTTAAAGTAATCTAGTTTATGTCATAGCATTCCCTATTCCGTCATATTCAAGTACAAATGAGTGAAAAAAAAAACATTGGAGGACATATGGTTTTCATTACCTTTGCAATAAAACCAAAATATTTTGTCAAATTATTTTTAGATGCAAACGCAGCCAATTTTCATTTCTCATTGGGTTTTTGTGTAAATGTTGTGTATAATTTTAGTTTGCAAATAAATTAAAATTAATTAAAATGGAAGCAAAAATTTATTTAGCATTTCATTAGGTGCTCTATGAATCATACATGGCTAGAGAAAAGCACAAGGCACAACAAGGCAAGTGGCGCCTCACGTTCTCGTCGTCGTCGTCACCATTTTTGGTTGCATTTTTGCAATTTACAATTTATCCATATTTGGATTGAGAAAATACATGATTTGTCTGCCTAAAACGGGGTGGGGGTCAGCTGTATACTCCCTTGTGGAATGTTTCGAAGGATTTGCTCTGAATTTTAATTTTTTTAATCAATCATCATTGATCAGGGGCTTCCAAATTTTTGACTCATTTGGCTGTAAATAAACAAATTCTAACCATATTGAGAAGGTCGTCTGAGGCTGTTGTCAGCCTCATTTGTTTCGGTCATTCTGAGATGTCGTTGTGCATTTATGTCTGCCTTTCGAATTGGCAATTTCGGGGGCATGTGCGATGGAAGAGGGCATTAAAAAAAAAAAAACATTTGCCAAAAATCCGCAAAATTGGCAAATATTTGACTACATTTTATTGGTTTTAGATCAGATGTGTACGAAGTTAAGTGCATGAATCATTTTACTTAATTGCTGGGAATATATTGAACTAAAAAACAGAATTTAAATGCACGCCTATGTAATGTATATAAAGGAAAGAGGAATAAATTCTTAACAGGATTCTTCATTAACAGGAGAATGAGAGAGAATTATTATTATTTTCTTTCTGGGCTAAGGTGAGCAATATAAGTCAAATCGTAAAATATTTGTTTTAAAAGTTTTTTTTTTAATTATTATTAAAAAGCGATGAGTGTACAATATATGATTCGCTTATCAGAATTTGAATGATTCAAGCTATTTCGTCATTTATTTTTAAAATTTTTTGGAATATTATAAATTTAACGGATGAAGTTCTTCTGGAATAATGCATACTTTGCGGCGCTCTGTGTATAAAAAATAATCAGGGGTGTCAGGGATGACATAAATGGATAACAACCTGAAACCAACCCAAAAGCAAATGTTGGGTGTCAAAGAAATGTCGTTTGATAGTTTTAAAATCTTACTGCTTCCACTTATTATATTGAATTTATTGTTTTGCAAAAACGCCATTGAAAGAATAAGGCATCTTTCGTTTTTGCTCAAAGCCCCCCTTTAAACTGCTGGAACTAGTATGTTTCTGTAGAAAAAATAAACCAAGTGGACCACTCTGCACTGATATTGCTAGCCCGCCAAAAGAAGAAAAAATATGAACAGCTGCGAATGATTAAATTTTATGCCGCCCTTTGAGAAAACAAAGTAAAACTTTAATACAATTTCAAATGTAACCCAAAAACAGATTTATTTATTTTTGCATAATAATAAATTAATTAATAATTATTTTTGAATAATGAGTTATAAATTTTGTAAACTACCAACATCATTTTACGTTCTCACTGTAAAGACTCTGAAACTGGTTCTTAAATTTTAATAAGTTTGAACTTCGTTTTTTAGTTTACTTCGGAAACTCTTAAAAACAATATATTGATCGGTTATTTACTTCACAAAAGCAAAGCGAATTCAATAAAAAAGCTAAGCGAATTCAGTTAAATCTCCAAGCGAATTCAGACAAGAAGCTCAGCGAATTCAAAATGGCAAAGCGAATTGAAAATGGCGCGGGCGAAATCATGGCAGAGAAAAATAACGGTCGATCGGGCAACGACGACGACGCGGACGGCATAAAAAATAACATCGCGATCGGTAGAAATCAACAAATTAACGGCGCGGGTGACTTAGTGGAAAATAGTTATACAAACGGCCAAACATCGCAAGCGACCATATATCTTAACCATAGTAATAACAATCACAGAGGCCAATATAATCACCACCAACTGGGCAACAGTAAACTGCCCAATAATAATAATCCGCTAAATTCCGCCAACGCGTGTGTTTACAATAACAACAACAATAGCCACAGTGATCAGAATTTCAGCAATTTAAGTTTTTACGCACAACAACCAAAAGCGTCAACAAACACCGGCGACGTTTTCTATCATCAACAGGTGTGTCCTCCTACTCCGCCCCTCTATCTAGGTCTACGTTGTCTTTTAATTGCTGCATTTCACATTGCGTTTTGCCGCTGCCGGCATTTCGCAATTAATGAAAATGTTAATGAACTTCACACGCTGCGCACTCAGCCTGAGCCCTAAGCGGACGCAGAAGCAGACGCAGACGCGGACGCGGACCTGTCGCCTAGTTTGCCAACAACTTTAATTTCTTTTTGTGGCCCTTTTTCTGGCGTGCGGTGGGAAAGGGAAAGAAAGAAGTCCCGTCTCATACTCTATTTATGTTTGTTTTGTTACTAAAACCACAAGCAGACACTGAAAAAGGAAAAGCAGAACAAGAAGTTCTCTCTGACACGCAAAAGTTGTCTGCGCCAAAATAAACCCCTTCAACTAGTGGGCATATTCTGAATTATATCTCGCATTAAATTATTATACTCATTTGAATTTTTTATTTAATTTTCTTTAAATATTTTCCAAAAGAAATGAAGAGAATCTTAAAGTCTGTAACATGTTTAGAAAAAAGAGTATCAACGTCTTCGGTTGACTTTTAATTTGACTTAAATTCTTGATTGCTACTTTTATGCGTGTGTGCGTGTGTGTGTGAAGAGTGGACTGTCTACTCAACTTGATATTTGGATTGTCTGTGTATGTGTGTGAGTGTGTGCGCCTTGATTAAACTGGACTAAGTTGGCGTCTTCAGTGGACACGGACCACACCTTTTCTTACTTTGTTCCAAATCCATTTCGATAGGCCTTGCAGCATAAAAGCTGACAGTTTTTTTTCTTTTGGCATAACTGTTAAGTGGTTTTTGAGGTATCAACCTACACACACACACACACACACACACATGCACACAAATGCATTTCATCCTACCACGCCCTTACCTTACCCTTTCAAAACAGAGTATTATATTAATTTCAACCACTTTATAATACTCAAACAGTAGCCCAAGGCAAGGGTATCAAAACTACGGCCAAGCCGAAGTTAGGAATGCTTTTTCATTGCCAATACTCTGTGAGCTAACTTGTTCTAAACCCTCCCCCCTTCCCACAGCCCAACGAATATTATCCACAGCAGCAGCTCCAAAATCAACAGCAGTTGCCGGATCAATACGACGAGAATTTTGACGAAGACATGGAAGCTGAACGTGATCTTGCCGAGGATGCGCAATGGAAGAAAATCCAACAGAACACCTTTACACGTTGGGCCAACGAGCATCTAAAGACCATCGATCGTTCCATTAATAATTTGGAGACTGATCTATCCGATGGCCTTAGATTGATTGCCCTTGTTGAGGTTTTGTCGCAGAAACGTTTGCCCAAACATAATAAACGACCAACATTCCGTAGCCAGAAATTGGAAAATGTTTCAGTGGCCTTGAAATTCCTTCAGGATGAGGGCATCAAAATTGTTAATATTGGTGAGTTAATCCAATCATCTTTTTTTCACATTCTAAGAACTGACAATTTGGGTTTGGTCTGTCAGAAAATATGATAATGGCTAAGAT
Organism: Drosophila insularis; assembly: GCA_018903935.1. Classification (NCBI taxonomy): domain Eukaryota; kingdom Metazoa; phylum Arthropoda; class Insecta; order Diptera; family Drosophilidae; genus Drosophila; species Drosophila insularis. Next base: position 9,121,564 of record JAEIFP010002295.1, read on the forward strand.
GGCTATGTCTATGGGAATTTAAAAAGTTTGTTTGTGCGGTTAAACCGCATTATGACTCAATATCTTAGGCATAATGTGAATCATTTAACAATATGCACTACTCAATTTTGCATACCAAATAGATATCTATTGAAAGAATTTGTCTTTTGTGTTGGCTAAATGATAGCAGGCGCCATCAAGGAGAGAGAGAGAGGAGTCGTGATCCATTACATTCCAAGTATGCCCAGATCACAGATGGCAAATAAATGTTATTTCAATTGTACTCAATGATAAAATGATGTCATGCTTATGACTCTTGTTCAATGAGATTTTTACTTTCATTTATATTTATATATGTATGTATATATATATTATGCATAATTTAAAATCGCAACAATAATTTGCAGTAGGAACTCGTACCTGCAGCACCTGACATCACATGAATTTGTTGTGATGTCAGAGAATCTGCCAAACAAAAACAAAAAGCGAACTTGTGCTAATGAATTTGATAGCAAAGAATATCAGCCAAGCGTGGACAATATTTTGAAGGTTTTTATTTCATTAGATAGAGTAGAGAAATACCCCTTATACGGTTTCCGTTCTCGATCCATGGAATAACCATGGAATAGAATCTGTGTTCTATTGCACCGATAACATGCTAATTTTCATTATACTAATGAATTGATACTAATAATATTTTTATGACTCACTGCCAGTGACCAATCTCAAGTTCAGACGGTCATTGAGACAAAGTTTAATATTACAAGCTAGTCTAGTGAATTTGTGTGTCTTGATTGACTGTTGAAGTGACGCAATTGATAAGGTGTCCCGCTTTAGTTTTTTAGTAGGTTTTGTTATCACTCAAAAGGCAGATAAGAGAGTGAGAGAAAGATGGATTGTTCAGTAGAACTTTATAATACCCAAACATACATACATAAAAAAAAACTCATTTGTCAATAATTCGACAGCTTTGTCAATAATGTTTAAGGTATACCTACATCTGTATGTTTGTCTTTATATGTCTGAAGGTACATATAGATTTTGAACTACATTTGTACATTTCTTTGTTAACATAAATTCCATTACTTTGTTTATAAACATTTTTCTTTATGAAATTACCACTTTTTGCTTTGAACCAAACGTATTTTGGCTTATCAGTAATCAAAATAATAACTTTCGCTTTGGTTTGCTTACAAAATGTCATTAACCATTGACCAATTGGCAAGATAAGAAATTCATATCTCAAAATTTATACAATTTTGGCAATATTTGCTAGAGGTATTTTTGTGGTAATTTATGAGTTTTAAAACGCACCCATTTCTTTCCAAATTGTGCAAATTTAGTTTGCAAAAGTTCAATACAATGAATATGTCTAATTAATTTAACGACTTGTTGACAAAAAAAAAATTAAACGCACCTCTTCCTGTCTGACAAAAACGAATAAATGCGTTTTGGATCAAAAATGTATAGCGAAAGCTCACAAATTTAAAGAGAAAATAGTTTTTTTTTTTCTTACTTTTTAACTTTTTTCGATCGAAATGAGAAACTTGTTTTGCCGGCAGAGTTTCCACGGTATTGTATACATATGTTTGTATATATGAGTGCCTACATATGAGTGTACATTTGTTTGTTTGTATGTATTATAATCCACTGTTATAATTCCAAGGGCGTAGTTTGATTCTGTTCATCTATATACATATGTATGTATGTACATATGAAGGTGGGATAGTAAAGGAAAGAGTTGAAACATTCACCATTTGGCACCAATTCCCAATTCAATTCTCACCTGTTGAGAACTTTGTGTTGACTCTTATTAGAGCATAACGGCCCTGGCGCCACTGGCATTCAACATTCCATTGACGTCTCTCTTCAATTGGTTTATGCTTTGCGATTTTTGCATATTTGCTTAACTATAGAGTTTTTCAATCACTACACAATTTGTGCAGCTTTATTGGAGTATTCATTGTGCCTTAAAAACAATTAGTTAAGGAGTTAACAAGTTAGCTTTTAATGCAGCCTTTTGGGTAATTATCAAATCATAAAATCAAGCCTGTTCAACCGTTTGCAAGTTTATTATTTGAAAAATTAGAAACCTTTTTAAAAATTCTCTGACTACATTCAAAATGTTATTTTGATTCTTCATTTTAATAGTTTTTACAAGGACATGAGTTTCAGTTGAAAAGAGCCGCTCAAAAGATCAATTTTAATTTGTTGTTTCGAACAATGAGATTTATAATGTTTCTGTTAATTAATTTAAAATGTAAATATTGTATGTATGTGAATGTATCTTCCAAATTGTCTTGACTACTGCGAACGATTTTATAAATCTATATGAAATATCTAAGTCCCCGAATATTTGAGCTTTTCAATACTTCTAGTTTAAAATATAAAAAATAAACTGCATTTATGAAATATTTGGGGAGTTTTCTGAGTTATTCAATATGGTAAACATTATTAACTCATTTAAAAGACTATTTCCTACACCAATCATAGTTATCGTGTTATGATAAAGACATTATGAGAACAATAAAAATTGCAGATACAATTGTATATTTATGTACATACTCAACTGTTGGGATAAATAATTGTTGTATTATTGCATAACGTTTTACAATCTCAAAATAACTTACATTGTATTTGGCCCTATTAAAATTGATTTTTAATTAATTAATTAACAATTTAATTGTCATTTCGAAATCTTTAACCATCTTAATTTGATCTACCGCAGAATAGATGTAGATACATGTACATACATACATATGTACATGTTTTATGTACAAATTGATTCTTGCTACGCCCATGTTCAAAAAATTTATTTCTTAGTTATTTCCTTTGCTTTGTGTCGATATGTTGTTTTTGTTTTTTTTATATTATTATTTTTTTTTTTGTGTCTTTTGTGCTGTCAATTGAATTAGCGCGAATTCGTATGAAATTGGGTATTTTTTTCGAGCGACAAACCGAAATTTCGTCTACAACTTGCGTTTTGCGTTCCCAGCCGGCTTTCTGTAGATTACCATGTCCCTGGACTCGCCGTATCTAGAAATGCTTGCGCTAAAAGATCTACAAAAACAAATAATAATAATAAAAAAACACACAATAAAATGCAAAACAAAGTAACAAAATTAAAAGTACGAAAACAGAGTGGAACAGAACCCTCTAAAATACACAAACTCGCACACATTCATACATGTTTTGTAGAAACGTTTGTTTGGATGAATGTATATGTATGTATGTTTGTGTTCAGATAAAAGTCGCTCAGTTAACTCAATGACATCATCATCGGCGGCTTTTGGTTGAGTTTTACTTGGCGTCCAACGTTAAACTTCAAAATATAAGTTTAGGTTCCCTTAACTTTTGCTTCAGGGTCTCACAGAGTCAGACGACTGTGACTTCAGTGAGAAAAACTTTGGTGGCGGCGTTAATGGTTTTACATAGACAAAAACCAATTTGTCACAGTCAATTGATTGTTATTGATGATGACGACAACAACACAAAATGCAATGCGAACACAAAAAGGGCGCCAATCGAAAAAAAACCATATTGATAAATATTATTAAAAATAAAGGAAGAAATGAACAATCAAAATGTACATAATTCATATAATTGAGACTTCTTTATGTGTCATTTGACCCAGTTTTTAATGTTTCAGTATTGGCTTGTTAATAACATTTCTAAATAAAAGAAATTGTTATAGAAATCTTTAAGAAAAAAAAACAATTTTTTAATCGGAATGTACATAATTTATATAATTGAGACTTCTTCATGAGTCAATTGACATAGTTTTTAATGTTTACGCATACATATGTATTACTTTATAAAAGTGATAAATTCGTTACTAGAAGTATTTATTGAGTTGATCAATCTCCCAATCTTCAGATGAATCATCTGAAGTGACTAAATATAAATATAAAAAATTAATAATATTCATTTCTCATTATCAGCGAATTTCCGTTGAATTTTTGTTTGCTTGATTTTGATGAATACCTGAGAAACCGTTTTTTCATGTTTAAATGCACTCAGCACGTATTTAATGGTTACGGAGGTTGTTCATCTATGACGCCATCAATTGGTCATAGTCGTCATGGCTATGACTGTTTTTTTTTTTTTATATTATTATTTTGTTGATCATATTAACCCGCACGATTAAAAATAGAAATGATCGAGGGAAAGAAACACCACTTAACATTGAAATCTAGTCAAAATGATAAGATTAAACTATTAAACTATTATTGCAATAGAACTTGGCATTATATTTCTATGACTTGGCATTGTAGACATTTATTCAAATTAGCAGCCATGGACCGTTAGTTTAGAGAGAGAGAAGAAAAGACCCGTCTCAATTAACCCCAAATGTGGGGCAGCAGCAACAAGGCAACAAAACAAACGTTTCCCACATCAAAATCTGTCCGAAAAAAATGGAACTAAATAGCTTATGACAAATATGTATACCCTGTAGCATGCTTAAGGCTCAACTTTCTCAGATAATGCCATAACAATCCTATTTGTGGCCAAGTTGGCACCATTTGAGATGCTGTAAATGTGGCCCTCTGCTTCTAATTTAATTAGCCACGCAACAGTTAGATGAGGCTTTTGCTCCATAGAAGACTACGTGATTAGCCTCAGCCGCCGCCGCCGCCTAGTCGAGAAACCGTGTGGAAAACTGGTTTTTCCGTTTGGAAAAATTTCTTCTTGGCCTAGACATGGCATTTTATCGCTTATGTATGTATGTATGTATGTATGTCTCTGCCGGCTTTGGCTCTGGCTTTAGCTTTGACGTGATCTTGGTCTTTTGGTATGCGCGTGCCGCTCAAAGAACGTGTCTGGCAACAATTGACCCAGACCCAGCCGGTTGGCGGCCATGTACATACGCGTCTCAGAATCTTGGTTGCAGTCTCAGCAATTTGTCCCCTCTATCTTCCTTCCGTTCGTTGCACCATAGCTCATTCTCCTTCTTCTGCTATTATCATCATCATCATTCGGTTTGACTCAGTTTATTTAAAAATTAAATACATTTCTTCTTCTGTGTTGCGCTTAACATCATAATTCTTGGAGTCAGGCTAGAGAGATAGACCAAAGAGATTGTTGCAATGGCAGCTTATAAATCATGCCAAGTCATCATTCCACCAATTCGAATCAAATGCCATGCAACATGAATATGCAGACTATAAAAGAACGAGTTCTTTATGTTTGAACCATAAAAATCAGCATTTAAAAAGTTTAACAACTATGCAATTATGATATGTATCAAAACGAGATCTTTTGATTTATAAGAAAAACGAAGTATTGCAGATTCCTTCAATTATAGTTCTGTATTCCAACTAGAAGATATTAAGGCTGAAAACCTCTTAAAAGTTAAAATAAACTTTATCTTACCAAAAATTTCTTCTAATCTTATCTTGAAACAATTTTTTGTTGGTCTAAGAATCACATAATATTGATAAAAAAAAAATGACTAATATATTTTTTTAGAGGAATTTATTTTTCTCATGGAATTAATTTTAGTTTTTCCACTGATTAAGATCTTGGGCTATTCATTTTCCCTCTTCACATTAATGCATATGTATGGGCTCCCTTTTGTATATTTCTCCTCAACTTGGAGGAGGTTGGTTAGTTTGTTGGTGGAGTTTTCTACCTAGTTAATATGCATTATACTTTATTCTCTCTCTCTCTCTATCTCTGACTCCATCACATCGTCTATTAGCATATTTCTAGATAATTTACACAACATTTTCTTCTTGTTCGCATTGCTGTGCCAAAAACAAACTTTGGCGGAGTTGACAACCTGTTCCCAGTTCAAGTTTGTTGAGATTGGCATTGATGTTGGCTGCCTGCCTTGCCTAATTAGCCAATTTCTATTTATTTATACATAACCACAAACGAACAAACAACACACACACAGACACACTTCTCTATATGCCGTTTTAATTGCTGCTTTCTTTTGACTGGGAGTGGATTGATGGAGAGATGGCTAAATCTATTTGTATTGAATGTTTTTTTAATAAATATGTCAAGTGGCTGAGCATACTGATTGCCCACTTAATTCATTTGTCATCTCTTGGCATACAATTTTTTCCAAATCGAGGCAAATGTGCATTGAATATGGCTATAAAAAAGTGGCCTAAGTGGGGCCTGTCAGTTAATAAGCCGGTTTCCAATTCCAAAACCAAACAATGCCAACTTGCATATGTACATGGAAGAAGCATTTTCATATTTTCTTTTAGCTTTTTTTTTGCCTTTTTGTATTGTTTTGTTTAGTTTTGCGGGTGTTAAACGATTCAAAGTGTTGGTTGGGGGCATCAGCAAATGGTTTAACGCCTCGTTGCACAGCATAAATGTTCTCTACTAGGAACTTTTCTCTCTCTCTTTACACAGAGAATCTTATGTGGAAATCGACGAAATTCTATACCAGTTAGTAAGATATTTAGTTCATGCGAAGCTCAGCAAAGTATTTCTGAATAATTTATACTCTCGATTAGCATCAACAAGTGGCAGTCAGCAGGAACAGAAAGGGTTTCCTGCTCTACCATAAACTAGGTAGTAAAGTTAACTAGATTGTCGTCACTGAAAAGCACATAGAATATATAATTACAATTGAAAGGCCGCCAACATTTTGCCAGTTTGTGCAAACTTTCCCTGAAAATGTATTTTCAATTTGCTGGAATTTCATTGTTGTTGCCATGGTTCAATGCGTGCCAAATTTCATGGAGGTGCGACAATAATCTAATGATAAGCTTTAGCATAGTTGAGAGCAGCCTTTCACTTTGTCAATGCTTATCAGAATCAAAGTTCAATAAACTCATACATATGAACATACAAAACAAAAAAAAGACCGTTAAATATAGTCAAGCGATAGACATTTGATTCACAATTGATTAGCATAACAAAAAGGTGAATAGCTTATTGACCAAATCATTCTGCTCGACTGTGTTCAAGTTTAAGGTCGTCCAGTTGGTTGGCAAGTTAATCGCGTGCGAGCGATGCTTTTGGCCCTGAACTTGACCAGGAGACAAGAAGTTGTTGTAACAGTTAACAGACATTTTTGTACATAATTGGCAGCTTGTCGTTGCAACTGGTTTTTAATGGCAAGTGTTGTCATTGACAGATCTCTGAACTGGACGTTGCCAGCCATTTGCCATTGCTTTTTAGCTGCAGATGCTGATGCTGATGCAGGCAGCAAGTTGTTATGGCAATTAATAGATACATTAACTATATGACGATGGTAACGGTGTATGATCTTCATCTTCATCTTTTAAGCCTTTCGAGCTTCTGGCCTGCCATGAATCTTCTTTGAAACGCATTCTGGTTTGACAACAATTTAAGCAAGTAACATGAAACGATTTACGACTTTTACAGATTCGTCTGACATTGTGGACTGTAAGCTGAAATTGATACTGGGTCTGATATGGACACTTATTCTCCACTATTCGATATCGATGCCCATGTGGGATGGTGAGGATGAGAAGCAATTGAATGGCTCGGGTCCGACACCTAAACAGCGGTAAGTGAACCTTTTTCATTTTTCTCGTTTCTTTTTGGGCAGCAACATAAACTTTCGATCTTTTTTCTGCAGTCTACTCAACTGGATACATACTAGAATACCCGATATGCCCATAAATAACTTCACTAATGACTGGACTACTGGCAAGGCTGTGGGTGCTTTGGTTGATGCCTGCGCCCCGGGTCTCTGTCCCGACTGGGAGCTCTGGGATCCCAAAGATGCTGTGCAAAATGCCTCTGAGGCCATGGGTTTGGCTGATGATTGGCTTAATGTGCGCCAGTTGATAAAGCCCGAGGAACTGGTCAATCCCAATGTTGATGAGCAATCCATGATGACCTATTTGTCGCAATATCCCAATTCAAAGCTCAAGACTGGAGCTCCATTGCGTCCCAAGACAAATCCGAATAGGTGAGTCTCGTCGAATATTTGGAATATAAATGATTAATTTGTGTGTATGTGTGTAAAATACCTTTAGTCCTTTTTCCGTCTAATACCATTCAATGGATATTCAAATTGAAATTCACATTTTTTTTCTGTCTCTCTCTCTGTCTGTTATTATCGGTTTCTTTTTGTATACCTTTAATTTATTGGATATTAATTGTTTTCTCTTTTTTTTTTTTTTTGTTCTCCCTTCTTTCCTGCTCCTGCTCTTTTATACATTTTTGCCAAAAAAAAAAAAAAAAAACACAAAAATACAAAAAATTCCTTATTAAAATTGTCTGAAATGCAAAACTCAGCATTCCTCCGCCGCGGTAAGTTCGGCATGCCCCTACTCTTCGCTCGTTGCTTTTGAATATTTCTTTTCGTTTCTGATTTCTGACAGCCGTTTCTTTTTGCCTACGTTTTATCGGCTGGTTTATTTTTTTTATTATTACTCTTTGTTTTTGTTCTTGACAACTTTTTATATTTGTATTGTTTGTATATATGTTTAAACGCGCTTCGCAATTTGTTTGAACTTTGTTTTTGGATTTAAATGTTCTACCAGTTTGCTGTATATTTCGTAATTTGCCTTCAGCTAAGTAGCGTATCTAATGGATACTTTAACTTTTAACAGGGCTCGCTTGTGATTTGCTTGCTGCTAACAGAAAGACATTCAATAATTTTTTTCCTTGCAATATCGCATTGATTTCAAATTGCTGATTAATTTTCCATGTTATTTTAATTTTTTTCTGGTTGTTGTGCATAATTAAATGACTCTAATTAGCCTGCTGTGTTATTTAAAACACGTTTTTTTTTTTCAAAAATTTTTAAACTGCAAATATTGTTTGAATTCAACAAAAAAAAGTATAGCCTACTCTTAGATGCTGTGTTGGACGAAGCTGCAAGATACTGCTGCATACTTCTAGGCTACTGATATTTTCTCCGATTTTGGCACTAAATCAATTTAATTGTTTTGTTTTTCTATATATAGAGTACGTGCCTATGGTCCTGGAATCGAACCCATTGGTCCTGTGGTTGGAGCACCAGCCAACTTCACCGTCGAAACATTCTCCGCTGGCAAAGGTAAGTCCATATTAGAAATAAACGTTAAAGGAATCCGAGTAAATCTCTGTTATTGTACCTTTTCGTGTAGGTGTTGTTGACGTTGAGATCGAAGGACCAAATGGAGAAATCGAGAAAGCTGATGTGCGCTTCAATCAAGACAAGAATCTCACATACACCGTCTCCTATATACCCAAAGCTGAGGGTCAGCATAAGGTTACCGTTAAATTTTCGGGTCGCGATATACCGAAAAGTCCGTTCCCCGTGAAAGTAGAGGGACATGCCGGAGATGCATCTAAGGTTCAGGTTACTGGACCAGGCATTCACCCAACGGGTGTGACCATCAAGAAACCCACCTTCTTTGATATACTCACCAAGGATGCGGGTCGCGGTGTTCCCGAGGTGATAATCATCGATCCTGCCAATCATAAAACTTCCGTGGCGGCCAAGGTGCGCCAGTTGGAGAATGATACTTGGCGCTGCGAATATGTCACCGCTCTGCAGGGCTTGCATTCGGTTAATGTGTTCTATGCCGGCACACCAATACCGAACAGTCCCTTCCCCGTGAAGGTTGCCCCATTGTCGGATGCGCGTAAAGTGCGCGCCTCTGGCCGTGGTCTTCAAGCAACAGGCGTTCGGGTTGGTGATGATGCTGACTTTAAGATTTACACAGAGGGAGCCGGCGAGGGTTTACCGGAGGTGCGTGTCATTGGACCCGGTGGCATGAACCAAAACGTTATGCAATCAAAGATCGATGGAAATACGTATCAGTGCCAGTATTATCCCACCAAGGAGGGACGTTATGTGGTCATGGTTACTTATGGTGGCCAAGAAGTACCTAAATCACCCTTTGAGGTGAAAGTGGGCCCCAAGAAGGAGTCGTCCATTGTGGCATATGGTCCAGGCCTGAGTAGCGGTGTCATTGGCTACCCCGCTGCCTTTGTGGTGGAGACCAATGGTGAGACAGGCGCCCTCGGATTTACCGTGGCTGGTCCCTCGCAAGCAGAGATCGAGTGTCATGATAACGGTGATGGGTCCGCTCTGGTCAAGTATCATCCAACTGCAGTGGGAGAATATGCTGTTCACATTCTATGCGACAACGAGGACATACCCAAGTCACCGTTTATTGCTCAGATATTGCCGCGCACCGATTTCCATCCAGAGTTGGTTAAAGCCAGTGGTCCAGGTCTCGAGAAGAATGGAGTTACCAACAACCAACCCACCAGCTTCGATGTTGATACCAGCAAGGCAGGCAATGCTCCATTGGATGTCGTTGTTCAGGATGTCTATGGCACCAAGATACCAGTGCAGCTGAAGAACAATCCCGATGGCACTAAGAAGGTCACCTACACGCCAACCAGCGGTGTGCCACACACTGTGGAAGGTTAGTAGCATAAATTTATATAAGAAACTCTTAATGTTGATTAAAATAATGTCATTTATTTCAGTCAACTATGGCGGAGTATCGACACCTAATTCCCCTCACCGCATCTATGTTGGAGTGCCCGTTGATGCATCCAAGGTCCAAGCATTTGGTCCATGGCTGCAACCCGGTGTACGTCCTAATGTGCCCACACATTTCAATGTGGATGCTCGTGATGCCGGCGAGGCTGAATTGAAGGTGAAGGTAATTCACGAAGATACTAAAATTGATGTTCCCTGCCGCATCATCGACAACGAAGACAGTACCTATTCGGTTGAGGTTATTCCACCCACCAAGGGAGCATACACCACTACCATGACATATGGCGGACAACGTGTGCCTTTGGGCCAGAAGGTGGTTGTCGAGCAGACAGTGGATGTCTCTAAGATCAAGGTCGATGGACTTGAGCCGAGTAAGTTTATATGAATAAGATGACATAAAATTGAACCTCCATCTTTAGCCCACCAAGTTTATCACGGTCTAAGTCCAAGTCATTTCATTCACTTCATTCACAAGCCGCGCCTCTAAACAGTTTGCAGCAGTTCCGCATCATCACCCATGGTCTACCCAAAGCGGACTTGGCAGTGACTATCACAAGTCCTTCGGGTAATCGGATCAAGGCACACATAATACCAACAGCGGAGGGTTTTCTTGTTAACTTTACGCCCACCCAGTTGGGAGAGTATTTGCTGAGCATTTGTTTTGGTGGCACACCCATTACGCCGCGTCCTTTCCGCCTGCAATGTCTGACTGGCAGTGATTCTAACAAAGTCCATGCCTTTGGACCAGGACTAGAGCGAGGTATTGTGGGCCAGCCGGCAGAGTTTATGATCGATACGAGAGGTGCTGGCCAAGGCGGTTTGGGTGTCACTGTTGAGGGCCCTTGTGAGGCGGCCATCAATTGCCGTGACAATGGTGATGGCACCTGCAATGTGGCCTATCTGCCCACCGAAGCTGGCGATTACACAGTCAATATAACGTTCAATGAGCGCCACATCAATGGCTCACCATTCCAGCCCATCATTATGCCAGTGCCGAATCTAAAGAACACGCGTGTCAGCGGCATTGGCATCCAGCCCCACGGTGAGAGGCTATAGCCAGGAGTCGAATCCCAATTGCAGTTCTGGCCACCTCTAATCTAACGCCTACGCTACTCACCCAATTGGCTGCAGCGCCTGCCTCTTATCCCTCTTTGCGTTGTTTTTGTTCTTGTCGTTGTTCATGTTAATGATGTTTTTGTCCTTATTGTTTTGAACTAAAACCATTTAATGATACACTAATTGCATCTTATTTATTCTTGTTAATGTTTCTTTTCTTTCACATGCAAACTGTAAGAGAAATCTGATTCTGATTACTATTATTTTCTCTTTTTCCCTTAGGTGTTATCATGAATGCTGCAACTGATTTTATGGTAGACATGAGCAAGGTGGGCAGCAACATTGAATCAGGAAAATTATCCTGCGCCATTTTTGATCCTATGGGTCATGTGTTGCCTAGTAAGATTGTCCAAGGACCAACTGATGACATTTTCCGCATTATGTATACCCCATTTGAGGCTGGACGTCACACCATTGAGCTTATGTACGACAATATACCCGTTCCGGGCTCGCCGTTTGTGGTGAATGTTAAGAGCGGCTGTGATCCAGCGCGCTGCAAGGCCTATGGACCGGGTCTGGAGAAGGGTCTGACCAATCAGAAAAACAAATTCACCGTCGAGACCAAAGGTGCTGGTAATGGCGGTCTCTCATTGGCCATTGAAGGCCCATCAGAAGCCAAAATGACCTGCACAGATAATCGCGATGGCAGCTGTGATGTTGACTATCTGGCCACAGATCCGGGAGAGTATGATATAACCATTCGCTTTGCCGAGAAGCATATACCAGGCTCTCCCTTCCGCGTGCTCGTCGAGGAAACTGTCGATCCCAGCAAGGTGAAGGTCTATGGGCCAGGCATTGAGCATGGCCAGGTGCGCGAAAGTGTGCCCACCTATTTCAATGTGGATGTAGGCGAGGCTGGACCTGGCCGCATTGCCGTTAAATTGACCAATTCGGAGGGCATACCTGTGGATAATCTGCGTGTGGAGGACAAAGGGGATTGCATTTATGCCGTGCACTATGTGCCACCCAAAGCTGGTTCAGTGTTAACCTGCCAAGTGAAGTTTGCCGATGTTGAGGTGCCATGCAGGTAAGTCCTTTTAACTTGGCCATGTCGTTAGTTGTCACCATGAATTTCTTTCGGTTCAGTCCATTCGTGATGACCGTTTTCCCCAAATCGGAGGCCACCAAGGTCAAAGTCAAGGGTGTAAATGAGAAAAAGAAGACACCCGCTTCGCTGCCAGCTGAATTTGAAATTGATACCAAACAAGCGGGTCAGGCTGACATCAATGTGGCCATCAAGAATCCCAAGGGCAAAACCATGCAGCCACGCCTCGAGGAAGTGGCCAGCGGTACTTATGTGGTATCCTTTGTGCCCGATGAATGCGGCACATATCAGTGCAGCATCAAATATGGTGACAAGGAGATTGAGGGCTCTCCCTTCAAACTCGAAGCATTCCCCACCGGCGAGGCCAAGAAATGTAAGCTTGTTGAGCAGGCACCTAAAATTCTACCATCGGGCAGTCAGTCCCATCTCAAAGTGGATGCCCGTGAGGCGGGCGATGGTGCAGTAACCTGCAAGATCACCAACAAGGCTGGCAGGTAAGAACCATCCGCGGCATCGCCAACGATTGAGAGAGTCCATAACAATTTAATTGTTTCCACTTTGCAGCGAAATCGTGGGCATTGATGTGATTGAGAAGGATGGATTCTTCGACATACTTTACGCTCTAAACGATCCTGGCGATTATGACATCAATGTTAAATTCGGTGGCAAGGATATACCGAATGGTAGCTTCTCCATTAAGGTAGCCTGAACAAAATATTTAAACAAAAAACTCACAGCCAAAACATGAAATTCAATCTCTAGTCACAAATCTAGTCACTAAATGGGAATTGTTGAAAATTAGCAATTATTAAGTAATTTTACAAACATATATATATTTATTTATATATTTAAGAGTTTAGCATCAAGTCCATTGTCATTTTGCGTTTTGTTTTTCTTTTTTGAGCGTATCATTTCAAACTATTCTCCCTTTTTTTTTGTATTTGATTAAATTGTTTGACATTTGTATATATGTTTATTCAATATACAATATACATATATAATAATCAAATACAAATCGACACGCAAACAATTTATCATTTCGATTAAAACAAAGTATACAATTTAAGTGCAACATTGTAAAACATGATAAAAATACAAACAATCAAAATCATAGATATCAAAAATAATAAAAATTGAAATACCCTACAAAAATATTATCATTCAAGATGTAAAAAGATTGAAAGTTCTCTATATCTCTCTCTCGTTTCTATATAAAGAAATTAAATTAAAATTTTGTAATCTAATTGCATGTAATTATATTTCGTTATCAAAATTATTTCAAAACCAAAAACCGAAACAAAAAATGCTCTGCTATGCTTAAATTGCGCTTTGTTTTACATTTTATGCATTGTTTTAATGCTTCATTTATTATAGTAGATTTATAAGTTGTTTGTGTGTGTGTATTTGTGTTTGCTTAGACTCGAATTCGATACACAGATAGTGAAAAAAAAAACAAAAACCTATTCACTGTATATGTAGTTAAAAAGCAACCAACTGAAATGATACACAGTATTGGTTTAGCCAAACACTATGCTTAAGCACATAATTATTTACAATTACGAAAAGCAAAAACCCATATTATTGAAATATCTAATAATTGCTAATTTTAACAACAATTTTCCTAACACCAGTTAAAGCCAAGCCGTACGTATACTTTGCACTAAAAACCAAATTGTTCCTATAGCCAAGGGGTAAGACTTTTATATATTTGTCAAATTGTAAGTAAGTTCACGTGCCGCACACAATGTTGACAGCTTGAGAAATGAAATGCCATTAATATAGTGTCAAAAATCATAAGATTTTTGGTTGGTCCTCTACAACGAAGATGGCAACAACAATGCACATCACTCAATTCTGATTGAAACAACTTGAAATCTGCGCCGGGCATAATGCCCAAAATGAAAATTCAACTGTTGCTGTTTCTCACATAGACGTAGTCCAGATTTTTCAAAGAGGAAACATAAAAATCTTTATGAAAATTCATATAGAATAGCTAATAATTTCTATTCTTTTTTCCCAAGTTTGTATTACATATATATTCTATCATTTTGCATGCCATAAATAATCTAACTGCGCCCTTGTTTTGTGTCAAGTGTTTGTTCGATTCTTGGATAGTCAAGATTAATTGAGTTGTCTGTGTGTTGTATGTTTATGCTTAAAAAATTTTGTGTTTAACAGATTTGCACAATTAGCTAGCTGTGAAATTAATTTTTGTGTCTTTTTTGTAAAGGGAAAACTTTGTTTTTCTGCCATCTTTTGGCATCTACAACTTCATTATATGCTCGGTTGGTCTACGTGATTGCCAGCACATTTCTCATATTTCTCTTCTTTTAACATTTATTTCTTTAGGATATTATACCAAAAATAGTCCCAAAAAGAGTAATTTTACTTATCAACAATATAACACTTATTATTTTCAAGTTAATATCTTTACAGGTAGAATAGAAGAAAAATCATTTAGAAATAGTAATTATTCTTCTTTGATAAAGAAAGTAGCATCTGTAATTGAAGAGAACATAAATTAACACGTTGTATATTGTTTTTCATTTCTCAGATGACATTTTGTTATATCTATTCATATTCTATATGCTAAATATAAATTGCAGTTCACACTCTTAGGCAACGGTTAGCGCCTCAGGAACATTTTAATGAAGGAATTTTGAAATTTCATTATTGCTGTCTGTCCCATCCATATGCAAACAGATTTAGAAACTTATAAAAACACAAAAAAAAAAAAACTTATAAAAACAAAATCATATACATACATTGTAGATATATATATACGACCGATATACCTATTTGGTCTGTATGTATGTATAGGCCATGTAAACGCTGATGACAACAACCCACGCTGATTCAGACTGCGTTGTTGTTGCTGCTTCTGCTGCTGCTGCTATTGCCTCTTGCAGGTTGCAACAAAATCAAACATATATACACGACATACTGCATATGAAAATGAACGCAAAATTCGCAAGTAATTAAAAATAAGAAAATGAAATTATAAAAATGGCGCAAAATGGTGTATGGTACATACATTTAAATGTGTGTGTGTGTGTGTTTATACTGCTGCGTAGAAGAAGCACAAATAGTCATCGCTCTAGTAGCTAGTCGATTTAGTCGTCGTCCACAACTGACCAATACTTAGTCACAAATTGTCCTGTGTCGTTGTCGTTGTCCTGGTATCGTTGTTTGATCGTGATCGAAATTTCGGGGAATTTAGTGCATTGAGAGGTGGATTTCGATTTGATTTTGATTTCATGACGTCTGATGCATGTTGTACATGATGTTGTATAAACATCGACTGTCAATATGGCATCTCACATTGATCTACTACATACATACATACATACATATATGAAACGACAACTGTCGCTCGATTCGATTCGATTTCTATATACATATTTCTACATATATTCCTTTTCTATATAATTTTTTTTTTCATTTGCTGGCCAATTGATTGGCCTGGCCTAGTGGTAGAGATTCGATTCGTGTACCTCTTCTTATTAATAGCCTGAAATATTTTATAGCAATTTGTATCTTTGGCTGTTTTTCTTTCTTTTGGCCGATTTTGGCCACGGATATGGCACGAATTGGCATTCATTATAAAGTGCTTATGTAACAGCTGCAATTGTGGAAATTCTTTCCGCGTCAATCAATCCCATTTCCTCTCCAATTCCGTTTATATACCATCTACACCTACACTCGCGAGATTCTGTGTCTGCGTGTGTATTGATTGTTGTTCATTATTTTTTTTGTTTCACACTTCGAAATTTAGTTCTTCCCTTGTTGTTTTTTTCCTATATCAATCAATACATCAAGTTTTAATAATAAGCAGAGTCTATATTAAAGGCCACAAATATCACCACAATAGATGCGGCAGTTGTACAATATTTTAGTATATATATATATACATACATACATAAATATCTATATAAATAATTTTTTTTTTTGTTTTTCCCAAGTGCAAAGTATACGCGGAAAGATATAGAACTTCACTCGTTAGTGCCCTTGTCTACGGACTGGATGATCATGTGCCATTACCGCACAAATTTTCATTTTTATTGAAATTTAGATTTTGAAAAATTCTGTAGAACTTACACATTTAGGAATTTTCATTTTCATTATTTTCATTGAACTTTCAGGCTGTCGAAAGCATCGAACAATACGAATACGTCGAAGAGCATTCAACCAAGGTGATTAAGCAAACAACTCAGGTAAGATTTGCCAATTGCAATCGATTGGAAATGTTAGATTTTTCTTAACAATAATAATATTTCTAATTTATTAAATTTCAAGTGAAATTGAATATTGTAAACAAGCTTGGTTTATTTTAAAGTATTTTTCTTTTGTAGATAATTTAAATTACTAAACAAAAAGTTATATTTTGAAAGTGTATAGTGAAAAATCGTTGACGTTCTTAGCTCCTAGTAAAAAAGCTTAACAAAATGGATCAAGTAGTTGGGATTTTCTTTGGATATTGGAATGCTGCCAATTTGATTAATAATCATCAGCTTTGTTAGGAAAAATTAGCAATATACATTTTAGTAGTAGTTACAGGCAAACTTTTGTTTTTGAAATTTGCTTTTGATTATGTATGTACATATAAACAAATTTTATGTTTCTTTGTCACATTTTTGCGGCATTTTGAGAATGATTATGTAAAAGTTCATCAAAGAAAAGTAAGTCGTCAAAAATTTAGCTATAATATAAACAGATGGACATTTTCATTATGATTGTTATTTATTTCAATTTGTTTTAGACATTTAAATGATCAACAACTCATTTACGATGACTTTTATATCCAGATATAGAAATAGAATGAACAATAGTTTGATTTGTTGGTTATAGTGTAAAATCCTTATCTCAGGTCTACACAACATTTCTAGTTAAGTAGTAAAAGATTTTTGTGATTTGATATGATTTTTTTCTCATTATGATTAAGGACCGTAATTTAATTGAAATATTATAAATATTTTTAGAGCGAACTTGTTAACGGAAAATCTGAAATCACTTATCGTAGTGTTGCCTTTGAGAAATTGCCACTCCCTACAACAGGCGGTAACGTTACAGGTAAGCAGAATGTATTATTTAATTAAATCCAATGTCAGAAATTTTATTTGTTTAATCTAGACAACATTTATGCGCAATTTAAGCTGGCAAATCTAGTGCAACAGAAATGTCAGCACAGTGGCCATTGTCACAAACTTTTTGGCCACAAAAATACACATAAACATATGCATTCCGTGGGTGTGTGTGTGTGTGTGTGCAAGTCTTTTTGTCTTCTCATGCGAAAGGTGTCGTAAATTTGAAGAATATTTAAATTTAAATATTTTATGAAAATACGGCTCATGTTAGATGGGATGCAGAGACATCATGGACATGTGTGGCCAATGTACGGACGGACTGGCGACAAGATGGACAGACAGATAGACAACTGATGGCTTATCACAGGCTAATCGTTGACAGTCCGACATCTTAATTATGACAATGGCTCTGCAATGACTAAGCAGGAGAGGCAATTTTCAGTTAATTTCTTGTGAGGTCCATACACGATGATTTGTTTTTGCTGTGGAAGTCACATTTTCACATATCTCAGAATGAATTTTCTTTTGTTTTCCGTTCATTGACTGTGTATGCAATGCCTGCACGCTTACACTTTTACTTTCCTTTGATTTTATTTTGTTTTTTGGTTTTCTGGCCGGCGGGGTAAAGTAATTGGGTATTTAAATTTCAAATACGTGTGTTAATTATCGAAATTTATGTGGTTATGTGTTTTGGAGGTTGTTGACGGAATTTACGACTCGCAAAACTGTTTGCTTGCCTATAATTTCAATTTTGAAATTTCTTCAACATGATTAATGCGATTTTTCGCCCCAGTAGATCTAGATGGTTGTCGCTCTGTATATATATGTGTGTGTGTGTTTATTTAGGATTTTAAAATCAATAAATAAATTTGCACTTTATTCAGTACAAGAGATATTCGATTCAATGTTTCACGCTTCCATGACATTTTCAAACATTTTAAAGAAAGAAACAAAAAAAAAATGTTGAGGTCTGTTCCGTTTGAGTCTGGTGGTCCTCCTCGATTCATCATTAAGATCACACAGTCCGCCACGTATCATTTGAGGTTTGGTGCAGTTTTCTCTCTTTTGGATTTCTGCTTTACCAATATTTTGGTATAGGGGCGGTTTATTTGGTTAAATGTCGTCTAGTTTGTGGGATCATTCGGTTTTTATGGTGCGCTCCATTTCGTTTGAAGATGGTTTATTGTAAATGAATCGTTTGTTTAAATGTTCAAGTGGCTTTTGAGATGTTTGTGGTTACATTGATTTTTTTTTTAGCCATTTTGAAGGAGGTTCTTCATATATACATAAATAATTGAATATTCAATTAATTGTTTAGTCTATAAGATAAGTTTAAGGTTTCGGTTTAGTTAAACAGGATTTGAAACTATTTACTTTATAAAAATAAATCGATCGAAACTAATTAATATATAGTTGTTAATGATATTCTCAATTATAAATTCTTCTCCACTTAAAAGATTAAACATAATTATTGAGTTTAATGTCTACGTAATTAATACAAACGTTGAATTTAGAAAACTGTTTTTTGTCTATTCGTTGAATTTTTTTTTTCAAAATTCTGATTCATATTCAATTTGTATTAATAGTGAATTTTCGGCATTTTGATTGATTTTCGCCAATTGCTAACAGTAATGTCGCATTTATTAGGTACAGCAGACAAAATTGATTTCCAATTGACAAATTTGATTACATAAGCAATAGGAAAAGAAGTGTATACTATAACGACACTTGTTAAATCTATTAATTTCTCATAATACACACACGGATATAGGAAAATGAATAACGCATTTTTGGCATACCAGAATATGTTCATTAAACATCTATATGAATTTTATAGTTCAATTTTTTATTTCGCTTTCACGTCAATAAAAAAAAGCGAAAAACTTTATTTAAATTTGTCTCTGCAGATTTGTACATATATTTATATATATATATATCTATAGATTTTATTTTTAAAACATTTCCCGCCAGTTTAATGGTAAAATATTAATAAATTTTATGTCGTCTTTGCTGCAATAAGTAATAAATTTCATTTCTATGATCTGAGCTCCAAAGAATGCAAATACATTTCGAGTTCGAAATTCAAATTCGAAAAGGAAAGCAACCTCTGTTAAGGCAAATGGCCAATGATTATAGATCAATGATTATGTTAACATTCACACACACACACACAAACACACGCATACATATACCAAATTATATATTTAAACAGAATGTTGAATGTCCATAGGAAATATTTCCAATTTTCTATCTATTTCATCTTTTATAATTTTATTCATTGGTTCTTTTGCGCCATAGCAGCAGCAGCAGCAGCAGAGCAGAGCAGAGCAGCGGCGGCCATATTTTTCGAAAATCCGCAAAACACCAACACTCTATGTGTGTGTGTGTGTGTGTGTATGATTGAGTTTTTGATTGCGAGTGCCCGTGTATGTGTATGTGTGTGTGTGTGTGGTCGATCAATGCTGCTAACAGCGCTGCTGCTGCTCAGCCACTGCGCCATCGTGATAGACGCAGACGCATCTTTGTGGTAGAAGGAGGAACTGGCTGGTTTTTTCATATTTTGGCCTTAATTTCGATTTGGAACTGTCTCTGTTCACTTGAAATCGGGACGTGGAAACGCGTAGACCTACAAAACGTCGCTAGCAATTAAAAACGTTCGCAAAAAAGAAATAAATAAAAAATTTAAGAAAAATACCAGAAATACAAAAAAAAATTAGAAGAGCAAATAATCGAATCGAATCCAAAAAAGAATAATTAATAGCAGCAACAACAAAAGAGAGAAATAAAGTCAAATGACATATATAATTTTAAGCCCATAATAATCCAATCAAGTGCATCGTTGAGATTTTAGCTTGTGTGTTCATCGAAAAGAAAAAAAAGGACTATTGTTATTTATTTGTAGAGCAGGAAATAACTCAAAAGACATTAATTCAATAAGACAAATATTTATTATAATCTACTAGATATTATATAACGGTTTCTTTGATTCTCAGAGTGTGAGTGTTACGACAAATTGCATATTTTTTTCTAGATAGATATTTATTCTTTTAATCTTTATCCTTAAGCTGAACAGCAAGGATATGCGGTAATAAAAATTCGACCAACTAACATTAGGTTTTAAACGTGCGCATATCCTTGCTGTTTGCTTTTGAGTGTCCTTTGTAATCTTGTCGAAATTATTGACAAAATATGTTCGCTGTTTCAATTAAATTATTCTAAATTTTAAGTGTCTTTATTTCACAAATTCTATCAAACCGCGTCAATCAATTAAAAACAAAATAAAAACCAACAAAAATTCCCAAACGAATATTTAATACGAACAAAATCAAACGAACAATAATACCAAAATGCACTTCAGTTGGTTATCAGAAAAAACACCAGCACCACCAGCCACCTGGGCGGATCATTCATACTACTTTCGACCGCAATACTATAAAGTGACCGTCTCTGAGCGGGATCACGTTGAGCGTACACACGTCTACTTCAATGAGACCATCATACCGGAGAATCAAGGATTAAATGGTTCAGATTTTATGCCATTAAATTTTAAATCATCGTTTGCAATTGTAACACATCAAGGTAAAAACAAATCACAAAACTCTCTTAAGGATTAGCATCATTCTCCTGTAAAAATGGCTACAGGAAGACTAACGGTTGATAATGAGAGAAATGCTTTCAATTTTTGATATTGTGCCAAACGAAATGACGTCCAAAATATTGTCGTCCAATTGGCCAAGCCAAATTGCCTGCCTCCTGACTAAAACCAAAAGAATGTTTCATTTGTGTTAATGACAAAAATGACACCAAAAATTTTCAATTCAATTCACTTGCCATCTTGAAGCAAGCAGGAGAGCAAATGTTGAGGGGAAAGTGAAATGATTTTCCTTCTTCTAAAGGCGACGGCGGCGCTTGGCCCACACAGATGGATGAACAATATTTTTTTTGAATTATTACCCCAAAAGACTCTCCAATGTGTCTTGTCATCTGTGTCTCCTGCCTGCTGCGTTTTCTGCAAGGGGAGCAGGTAAAGGGGCCGGAGACCCTCTGTGTGTTTGTAGTTTTGCAAATTATTCTCTATGATTTATTATCATAAAATGCAACAAAGCGAAAAATTTGTATGGCTTTTGCAGCGAATATTTTTCAATGGACTTAGAATTTTTTGCAGTACGATGATAGTTTACACTGTCTAACAAAATACATAACTATTTTTTTCAGACTCTTATTAATTAGTTTAAAAACCGAAAAGCGTTTGAAATCTTTGCTAAAGTTGTTTAAAAACCTTTCAGAACTTAAGAAGTATAAGTATCTTTCTTCGCTTTTCTTAGCATGAAAATTGCTGATTCTATATAAGATAATAGTAGTTTTTTAAAGTGCTTGTTTTTATGCTGTGTAGTGTTCAATTTTTTTTTGGCTATGGGCAAATGGCAAAGTTTCACAAATATATCGAAAACATATATCCCATCGTTGGGTCTGCCTATAACAGCCAGAGAGTCATTAAATCTTTCATTTGTATTGCCAGCGTCCATTAGATGCCAAAGATGCCAGCGTCGCAGCCATTTGCCATGCTTCAATAGCCAACGCTGGCAGGTAATCTTGGCCAAGGGGCGGGGAGGGTATCAGCATTGAGCATTGAGGGTGGTGGACAAAACGACGACGGACAGCAGCAAATGTTTAAACATAAATAATCATCAAATTTTTGTTTCATTCTGCCATATGAATAGATATAAAGTTATATATTTTTTTCTCGCTTTTTTGGCAGACATCGTTTCTAGTTTTTATTCTTTCTTTAAATTCCCCATATTTTGTTGTTATTTTTTGCTGTTGCTGGCTTCTATCAAATGCACGCACTCAATATAATATTTTATCATTTATTTGCAAAGTTCTTATGAAAGTTTTCCTTTTCATTCGAATTGAGAACATTGAACAGCTGAAGGAAATGGCTACTGGGTAGATTTGAATGTGAATATATTTTATATATTATAATAGGTATGTGTGGAAAGGAAAGGAATTTGATTGTTGCAATGTGCCCCAGATAAAAGTGAGTCTAACCCTTCTCATCCTCATCTTCATCTTCATCATCATCGTCATAATTTTCTCTTTTTGTGATATGTTTGTTCTTAATTGTTCCTATGTTTTAGCCCATAAGTTGGCAATAAGTTGTGCAAAACGTTCAACTTGGCACTCTGTCCATTGTCTTTGTTTGTAGTGGATGAATTTTTTTTTTTTTTTTTGAAAATATTTGAAAATTGTCTAAACATTTGGACACAGTCAGAGGCACGCGACGACACGCTACACGCTTTTCTCTGATTTATCTCTGTTTACCGCCTTCACTTTTGTTGTTCTAAGTAGATATATATACAAATTATTCTTTGCCTTCTGATGGATCAAACTGTAAAGCTTATTATTTTATTTAATATACTTAGATAAATATGTATGTACATACGTATGTTTGTTCCAGAAATAGAATTTTGTTCAAAATTTATGATTTATTTGACATACGATTTTATGGTGTGAACATTTGGAGAAACTAAATGTTCATTTAATAAAATGGAAATTTATGCTAATGTGACTTGTCTGACTATAATTAACTGTTTAATTTTGGCACAAATACTATATAAATATGAACATACATATATTCCAAATGAATCACTAGAAGAAACTAGCTAGCAAAAAGGCATAGAAAGAAAGAGTAGAACCTTTAGCATTGTTTACTAGCCTACGTGCCCCCTTAATCTAAATCAGGCGACAACTTAGCCACATTTATTCCACTTCTCTAAAGAAGAATCTCCACGCAAAGTGAAAAAAACATCTTAAATGTTTACCTATTTTTTCACATTTATATCTCTGTATATATACTTCTAGACGATATATGTCAGGGGCGCATTAAAAATGTAGTGGGAGAAAGGGAGGGGGCCTCTAAAATCAAAATTCCCCATCAAAACTTACATTAGATGCAGTTTGTTTTGTTGGGCGCCATTCACTTAGAATTCAACTCTGTTCAGATATGACTATATGCATATGTATATTGAAGCTAAAAATACGTTTGCCGAATATCATAAAAATTTATAAATAAAAAAACATATCAGGCACGTGCTAAAGTTTGTCCCCCTTATATATTTGACTCCAGCATCTGTCCAAAGATATTGGCTAAATACTCATGCATTTTTCTCTATATACAAATCGGGGGGGGAATTAGTAAATAGTAGGAACCATATAGACAAAAGTATGTATGTACATAATATATAAGTTCTTGATTTTTCTTCATATAACATAAAAAACTTGGTGTCCTATATTTGACCTCAAAGTATCATTCGGGAATGATGTTTTAGTTTCTTGTTTTTCTTCATTTTGTTTTTGTTTTCTTGGATATTTCTTCTTCTTTTTTGATGGCGTGGGAAAGTATAAAAGCAATTGTAGGCGTTGTGGGAAATTTCTTACTTTGGACAGACGAAAGATTAACAGGCACTCAGTTGCTGCGAAGCATTCGTTGTGCATAGAAGTGAACTTGGACACTGGCTCCAAAATCAAAAAAATCAAGGACTCTTTTCAAAGGATATTAAGACAGAAAGATAACCGTTGGCTAGTGTGTGTGTGTGTGTGTGTGATTTTACAAAAATATTTCTATAGGTAAACGAATTTAAATTTGCTGCTGCTCGTGTGATAATTAACTAGATCTAAATACATACTTATATACCTCTACTAGAGGGTCGCCATATCATTTCATTTTGCTGTCCTGTTCATAAGTTTCGTATTTTTTTTGTAATTTATTGGAAAATTTTTATAATTTTCTAGTTTTTCGACATTCCTAGCAGTTCCGAGTGCAAAAAAAAGATTGAAAAAACATATGGTCCAATTAATTTACTTTGTTTTGACACAAATATATGATGTGTGCCTGAAGTTTTCTTTTAAAAAATACGAAAATAGATTGGTTATTAAAAAAAAAAAAAAAAAAATGGCATGCAGAAACCAGAAAAAAAAACCACCGAACATAAAAATTAAATTATGATTTCTTTTAAAAAATAATTGAGAAATGTTTCACCCACACAGATAGGGAAAAAAAGAAACTGTGTTGATTTCCGATTTTGAGGAATGTTTTTTCGGTTGGGTGACATAAGACACTGTAATAAATGAGCATGGACACACCCCATTTCATGTGATTGAATATTGAATATATATATATATATACATTTATATCTATACGGATATATTTTTGGTGGGGGTTATGTCGAATATATTGTAAACTGTATCTGAATTCAACGCTTACTTATTTATTCCCATATTTCCCGCTCCATAGCTGAAGTCAGAATGCCAAGCGGTAAGATAGACAAACCAGTTATTCAGGATAATCGTGATGGTACCGTCTCGGTGAAGTACGATCCACGCGAGGAGGGCTCTCACGAGTTGGTGGTTAAATACAACGGCGAACCCGTCCAGGGTAAGTGAAAACTTTTGGATAATCAAAATGAAGGGATTACTAAAACTGAGGAATATCTCTTTTTTAGGATCACCCTTCAAATTCCATGTGGACTCCATCACCTCGGGCTATGTGACTGCCTATGGACCAGGTTTGACTCATGGCGTCACTGGCGAACCAGCCAATTTCACCATCTCAACCAAGGGAGCCAGCGCCGGAGGCCTGACCATGGCCGTTGAGGGTCCCAGCAAGGCGGAGGTAAGAATTTTTTTATAGAAATCATGCGAAACGAAGTCTGGGATTAACAAGCGGCTTTCCTACTTAGATCAACTACCATGACAACAAGGACGGAACTGTGTCGGTACAATATCTGCCAACGGCACCTGGGGAATATCAGGTTTCGGTGCGTTTCGGTGATAGGCACATTAAGGGTTCGCCATACTTTGCCAAGATCACTGGCGAGGGTCGTAAACGTAATCAGATTTCTGTGGGCTCCTGCTCTGAGGTGCAAATGCCCGGTGACATTACGGATGATGACCTCCGTGCTCTAAATGCCTCCATTCAGGCGCCTAGTGGACTGGAGGAGCCATGCTTCCTGAAGCGCATGCCCACTGGCAATATTGGCATTTCATTCACTCCCCGTGAGATCGGCGAGCATTTGGTGTCGGTGAAGCGTATGGGCAAGCACATCAACAACTCCCCCTTCAAGGTCACCGTCTGCGAACGCGAAGTGGGCGATGCCAAGAAGGTTAAGGTATCTGGAGCTGGACTTAAGGAGGGCCAGACCCATGCCGATAACATCTTCTCGGTGGATACCCGTAATGCCGGATTCGGTGGTCTCTCCGTTTCCATTGAGGGTCCCAGCAAGGCGGAAATCCAGTGTACCGATAAGGACGATGGCACCCTGAACATCTCCTACAAGCCCACCGAACCGGGCTACTACATTGTCAATTTGAAATTCGCTGATCACCATGTCGAGGGATCGCCCTTCACCGTGAAAGTTGCTGGCGAGGGTAGCAATCGCAAGCGCGAGAAGATTCAGCGTGAGCGCGATGCCGTACCCATCACGGAGATTGGCAGCCAGTGCAAGTTGACTTTCAAGATGCCAGGCATCACATCCTTCGATTTGGCCGCCTGTGTGACGTCGCCAAGCAACGTGACTGAAGATGCTGAGATTCAGGAAGTGGAGGATGGCCTCTACTCGGTGCACTTTGTGCCCAAGGAACTGGGCGTGCACACTGTTTCTGTGCGTTACTCCGAGATGCATATTCCCGGCTCACCCTTCCAGTTCACCGTGGGTCCACTGCGTGACTCTGGCAGCCATTTGGTCAAGGCTGGCGGCTCTGGTCTGGAGCGCGGCGTTGTCGGTGAGGCAGCAGAGTTCAATGTGTGGACACGCGAGGCTGGCGGCGGTTCATTGGCCATTTCCGTGGAAGGTCCAAGCAAGGCTGACATTGAGTTCAAGGATCGCAAGGACGGTAGCTGCGATGTGTCCTACAAGGTCTCCGAACCAGGAGAATATCGTGTGGGCCTAAAATTCAATGACCGTCACATACCCGACTCGCCATTCAAGGTCTACGTCTCCCCGGATGCTGGCGATGCTCATAAGCTGGAGGTACAGCAATTCCCTCAGGGCAACATTCAGGCCGATGCTCCTTATCAGTTCATGGTTCGCAAGAACGGAGCTAAGGGCGATTTGGACGCTAAAATCGTGGCCCCGTCGGGAACCGATGATGATTGCTTCATTCAGAATATCGACAGTGAGATGACCTCGGTTCGTTTCTATCCACGTGAGAACGGCATTCATGCCATTCATGTCAAGTTCAACGGCGTCCATATTCCCGACTCGCCATTCAGAATCAAGGTCGGCAAGGACGTTGCCGACCCAGCCGCTGTCCATGCCACCGGCAATGGCCTCGATGATGTCAAGACGGGCCACAAGCATGATTTCATCATCAATACCTGCAATGCTGGTGTCGGCACACTCGCTGTCTCCATCGATGGCCCATCCAAGGTGGCCATGGATTGCACTGAGGTCGAGGAGGGCTACAAGGTCCGCTACACTCCCCTGCTGCCTGGAGAGCACTACATTACGGTGAAGTACAACAACATGCACATTGTGGGATCGCCATTCAAGGTGCAAGCCACCGGAGAAAAGCTGGCCGACGAGGGTGCCCAGGAGACATCCACAGTGATTGTGGAGACTGTGCGAAAGATCGCCAAGGGAGGCAAAAGTACCGGAGTACATCTGCCTACTTTCAAATCGGATTCCAGCAAGGTGGAGTCCAAGGGCATGGGTCTGAAGAAGGCCTACATTGGCAAGCAAAATCAGTTTACCATCTGTGCCACCGATGCAGGTGAGTGTTGGCCCCTCACTTGTTTTTTAAACAATTCAATTCTTTATTAATCGTATTTCTATTCCCATATTAAGGCAACAACATCCTGTACGTTGGCATGTATGGACCAAAGGGACCCTGCGAGGAGCTCCATGTCAAGCACGCTGGCCACAACAACTACAATGTCCATTATGTGGTCCGCGATCGCGGCCAATACGTGCTCCTTATCAAATGGGGCGAAGAGCATGTACCCGGCTCCCCATTCCAGATCGATGTCTAGATGTAGCCGGTGCATACATATCTATATGTAGTATATATATATATATATATATTTGTACTGCATATATATATATTTCTATATACATATATGGGCGCTTCATTATTGTGTAAACCATATGTTCCAGGGTCAAATTTCGCATCGTGTATGTCTTAAAATTTTTCTTTTTTGCATAATTCTTTTTGTTTTAACTTTTTTTTAAGGTAAGAGTCTCTCTTTTTTTTTTTTGTTATTTTTGTACATAAAATGAAATGGAAAAGATGAAAATTATGTTTGCGCCATTTTCATATTTATAATTTATCGTTTTGTTTTGCTCGTCTATACTTAAACTAAATTAAAATTTAACTGTTGAGTCAACCAATCGATTTTGAAAATGAATTATTGTTCGATACAATTTAAGCACCACAATGCAAATTAAATCTCTTAAACAATTATTTAATACTTAAGCAAACTAATGAAGGAAAGATGATGATTATTATGATTATGATGTATTATGTTTTTTATTATCACTATCGTATCGACATGTAATTTAAATGAAACGAAATAAACTAAAATTTACAAAAACCTAAAAAACGAAATATGACAATAAGAAAGGCATAGAGAAGAGCAAGTATCATTATTTTCTCCAACAGATTAATTCGAATTTTCAAATTTTGGCGCCATTTCTCAAAAAATTATTGTTACCAGCCCTGGCCTCTTAACAGCATTTCATAGTATATCCCTTTTGAAAAGCATTTCATCTACGTTTATTTTCAAATTAAAATTCGACAATCATTTAATATATTTAACCAAAACCAACGCATATATAAACAAAGTGGCTTTAGCAATTAAAGATCTTCCACAAAGGAAAAAAATACCTTAACCGTAAAAGTTCGTTTCTTTATAAAATCAAAACTCAAAATAAATAAATAGTCGCCAGTTGGAAAAGGATTAAGGAATTTCTGCGGGTCGGGATAGAAACCTTTCAATTCCTGAATTCCCTAAAATATGCAATCATTTTCAATGCTAATAATCAATGGTTATTAAAATATCACAATTAATACTTACAACATAGGGGCAAGTGTGATTGACCGTTGAGAAATCTTTGATGAATAGCCAAAACATTCGAACCGCTGCATTTGTTTTTTTTTTCTCCATAAACTTACACGCATCTAGTTTTATATCAAAAAGCCAGGGCTTATAGCCATTTCCTTTCCTTTGAACTTGCAATCTTACATCAATATAATAAACTGGATAAGCAACATTTAGTTTGACATTCAAAGTTGTCTTGTTCCGGTTCACTGCTCGCAAGCGACATTCACTAAAGGTAACCCATGTCTCATTGTAACTATCGCATACAGCATTCGTCATTTTTATTGTAGTTGAATCCTATAAATGAAAAATTAAGATTATTTCAGATGTATACAAGTTTTTCCTTTGTCATGTAAAAATAAAAGTCCATACAGCATTTTCCATTATGAGGAGGAGTAATTTCAGATATATCAATGTTTTTCGCATGATGATAGATTCATTAATGTTCGAATACTCAAAAGTCAAAAATGAAACCAAAAATTTGATTTAAGTTAATCATTAAAAATACATTAGGTCAATGAAATTATATTATATCTGTATTAAGATTCAAATACACACACAATCCAAACACTGAAATGATAGGAAATGGTTTTTTTTTTCATTTCATTTGTGGTACATTTTAAACTTCGCGCTGGAATTCGATAACATTGCGACAATGGCGTTTAACAGCACGTAATGTGCATTTCATGAGAGTTGCCATACTCTGTAAAATAAATAACAATTCAAATTATATTATACGTTACTTCCAAAAAAGTTATCATTATTGAATTGATAACAATATATGTACAATAATATTAAGCTTAGAATTATTATCAATATTTTAGCTTGTTTATTCGTTGTAGTTAACATTCATTAATCTTTTTCTACTTATACATTACAATATTGTTCTACTTCAAATTACTATTTAAAAACTATCGCAAAATCAGGTCATGTATCCGGAAGATTTTTGTTTGCCTATGCCAAAGCTCAACAATTTTTCATTGCATTTAATTAAAGGTAATTTGCCGCAAAAACGATTGCTGTTAATTATAAATGCATTTGGTATAGAATCTGAAAACAATCTATATATTATGAATGTAGATATGTCTGGATTTGCGTTAATTATAGTTTTTCTTTTTCTTCTTCTAGTCAAGTTTTTGGAACATTTGCATAAAGCCAAGTCGTACTTTTCAATATTTTTCAACTCAATGACTCACTTAATTTTTATTACATCTAAAGGTTCTCAATAATTACACAAACTATTTTTATAACATTCTATCATCAGGTGCGTCTAGGTAATCTTTGCTTTACAAGTTGGTATACATATATAATTAACAGTATTTCAAACATTTCACAACTATTTAAATTTTATTTTGCATTTTGAGAGTAGCAAATTATTAAGTACTCCAAATATATATAATACAATGTATAAGGAAGGTGGTATATTATTACAGTAGAAAAATTTTCCAGCTTTGTGATTACAATGTCAAATGTAAATACTCAATTAGGTAGCTAATTAACATTAAAAGTCGGAAGTTAAGTAAATAGCTATTTAGATATTGATGCGTATGATGATGTGTTCTGTCAACATTTTTGGTTTCAAGTCAAATCCAAAACAAAGTGAAAAAATTGTTTTGGAATTTTTACCCTGACTCATTGTCAGGGTAATTGATTTGCATTTCAGTTGCCACTTGAAATGCATTTGTTTAATGAACACCTTTTTAGCCATATCAACACATAGACAAATCGAATCAATAAGCCACTCGAATGCATTTACTAAAATCGCTTTTGAGACTTTTTCAGCCATTTGCCCCCATAACCTCTGCCAAAGTATATTTAGATAGACATATATATTTATATATATACTTGGATGTATACGTTTATACTTAGATGTAGATGCAATCGTCAGTCTAGAGAGTTATTTGCACGATTTGTAGCCGTGTCCAACCACTATTGAATCCGCTCTGAATTTCAATTGCGTCTCATCGTGAGGATGTGTGTGCACATTTTCTGTTTGTTGGCTTTTTATTTGGTTTATTTTTCCCCCTTCACAAAGAATTTTTGCGTTCTAGCCATGACTGATATTTATATTAGTGGGAGGAGGTAGAGCGGTAGAAGTCGTAAGCCATGAGCTTAAGCCGTTCTGCTGATGCGTTGAGTCATCAAATAAATCAAGGAGCTTGACACAAGAGTCAATACTAAATCATGGCAACGGTAGCAGCAAATTGCCCTCCTCTTCCACAGTCAAGAAGCGGTGATAATTATGCAGTGACGAGCAGAATTTTGCATACATATTAAATGCGTGTATACCTGAAACGAAATCCGCAGTGGCAATTATCTTCTTTGCCTTTATTTTTTCTCTTCGTAGTTACTTTTATTTGTTTGTTTATCCATAAGTTCTATGCATTATTCTGATACTTCAATGACTAGGCAACTTGTTGCTCCATGTGTTGATCATCATCATAATTTTTTGGAATGGGCAATTGGTTTATGTGTTACTTGCATTCAAAGCTAATATCAATTGGGCTTGAGATTTACGAGTTATATAAAGGTTGAGCTTCCTTCTCCCCCCAAACAATTAGCAAACAAAATGTATAAAAATACAGATATTGAAATATATGGAATATACTATATAAGTACATTTAGCTGATTGCACAATTAATATGCAATGAAGTATTCACAAATTTTTAATTAATGGGCCTTTTGTTTTGTGTCGTTTGCTTTAAGCATTTATTTCAGAGGTATTTTGCCTTAATAGATGGATGGCTGGTTGGTTGGCTGGATGGATTGCCTTTGCCTTTGCCTTTGTTCTGTGTGAGAAGATACAATGGCAAGATACAGATGGAAACAGCGACAAACATGCTGGGAAATTACGTGATTGATTGCAGAGTTGCGATTGCCGCACTTGTATTGTATATTGTATATAGTATGTACTTATTGTATTTGCTTTTATAGTCAGTATAAGTATTAAAGTCGTCTAGCAAATTCTCAAATAAAACCAAAGACCACAACGTGTGTGGAGTCTAAATTTTACTACCCTTTATGTAATATTAAATACTTATTAAATTTATAATTTACAATTGCTAATCAACTAAGTTTTTCCACTTAGTTTTCGTTTAGTAATAAAATAATAATGGGTATTATATATTATATATGTACATATAGCTTTGCTTACTACTAAACAATTAAAGCCTAAAACTCATTAAATGCAATTATTTGATTTAAATATGCAAAAAAAAATAAGTAAAAGTTTTAAGTAAGTATTGGTTAATTATAAAAACAATTAAGAGTTTTGTATAATATAATATAACAAGATTAATTACTATCAAAGTTAATCCAATGGATCAAATCCCAAAAACCAAAAGATTTAGCCAAAAGTGACTAACTTAAAGTGTTATAGTGTTATTTTAAAGCATTTTTTTTTAAATTTAGTTTACAGTTAATTGAAACATTAGCTAATACCCCTAATATGCATTTCCGGCAATTAATAAACTCAAAGAAAAAACACCCTGTATTAAGCGAAATTACAAATTCTTATTTCCTCTTATGGCTTTAATTATTTTTCTTGTAATTATCTATAGTTTATACAATTTTCAGAGTGATTACTATAAATAAAATAAAATCATAGCTATTAGAATATAAGACCTGATTTTCCACCAATAAATGTCATGGTTCAATTTAAGCTGGTTATCGATGCATAAGAACAACATTGTAACCCTTTAAAATGTATTCTGAATTAATTAAACCAGTTAATTGAGAAATGTAAAAAATCTAGTTCCTAACAAGTTTTTTACTCATGTCAACTAGCCAAACACTATAAGAACTGATTATCGATGCATAAGAAATTAAATTAAACATTGTAAACCTTTATATTAGATTCTGATTTAATTAGACCAATTAGCAAAGGGAAAGGAATACAAATCATAAGTTGCATTAAAGCTAGCCAAACAAAAAATAATCACCTGCAGCTAAGCTAGTCGTATATAACTTCCTTTCTTTAAGGGTATATATCGAAAGGAAAATCACAGCAAATGCAAAATTTATGAGCGTACACTTAACCAAACGACGTCTCCGGGCGCACGGTCAAGGCATACCAATTACATGTCCAGAATAAAACCTGACGGATATATAAATCGCATAGGGATGGATGACTCATTTCTGGGGTTTTTTTTTTCCAGACATATCCCTCTATAGATATAGGAAACTTTATTGTCAATCTGTGTATACATTAAAAAGTAAACTAAACTAATTACCAACACTGAAGCAGCTAGTAAACAACATTTTGTTAAATTACAAAAACAACTTTTTCGGCCAGATCGACTTGTGAGCTTTACTACCCCGAAGCTAGGCTTTTA
The DNA here is from genome assembly GCA_018903935.1 of Drosophila insularis. Classification (NCBI taxonomy): domain Eukaryota; kingdom Metazoa; phylum Arthropoda; class Insecta; order Diptera; family Drosophilidae; genus Drosophila; species Drosophila insularis. The sequence continues at coordinate 9,154,664 of JAEIFP010002295.1, forward strand.
TTGTTGTTGCTGTTGCTGCCGCCGCCTACAATACGATCGCGTTGCCTGTGCCTGTATCTGGCTAGCTGCAGTCAATGGCTTATGGTTTGTATTTTTTTTTTTTTTTTTGGTATCGACGTCAGCGTTAACGGGCAGCGGACGTCAGGTAAAAAGTAAAGACGCCGCCGTCGTTGCCGCCGCCGCCGCCGCTGCTGTCAGGTGTTGTCGTTTTTGCAATCCGCTATCGGTTTGAGTCTGTTTTCGTCTGCCTGGCAGCGCGGTTCTGAAACGCGTAACATTTCACTTGTATAATTTTTGTGAATAACGAACGATCGGATAGTGGTCGGTCGGTATATTTATTTGTTTGTTTGTTTGGCTGCTCGGTTCAATCAGTTCGTCGCGCTCGAGCTTAGAGTGGTTTTTCCTGAAAATCTAAACAGCATTTTGGGATATATTCAGTTTATGCAACACTGCGTGGCTGCGTGTCCACCAGTGATAAAGTTTCGAAAGTGCATTGCCCAAAGAAACAAAAAGTCCACACACATTCACACATATAATTTTACCCAGACTAGATCGGGACCCAGTCAGAGACGGAGATTAGAGTCGCGGATTTACAAAAGATAAACCAAAAAGTAAAAAACTAAAACAAAAAAAAAAAAACAGCACATAACTTATAATTTGGCAACATAACAGATATTTTTCTGTTTCTGGTTACGCCGAAATCCAATTTGCATCATATATCTGTGGGCGTGAGGTAAGTCGGGCATTATATTGCATTAATATGGAATATGTTCCAAATGATGAATGTATGGGAAGAAAAAAATACAGCAATTTATTGCACAGTGCAAATTGTGTTTAATTTAAAGCAAAAGTTTTTAAAATACAATGCAAAAATATTTACATAAATTTTATACATATGTACAAAACTTTGTATTTTATTTAAAACTGTTTGTGCCAAACATTGTTTTAAACAATTGTTATGTTGTAATTATAAATTTAACTAAATTGTGGCAGCATTTTTTGTAAACAGTTTATTGGTTAACATTTTGTTGCGTATACGCCATGTGGTATGGGGAGGGATTATTGTCTACAACATTTTTATGATTACTTTGCTGTCAGTTGAATTTGAAACAAAACAATTGGATAAGGGATATAAAAATTTCGTCCTGAAGCCAAGTAAAATGCAATCTATACAGCGAAATATTAAATAAAAAATAATCGATGATGTGCCAAGGCGCAATGCAAATATTGAATCAAAGTCAAATAGCATTAAACTTTCTTGAACTTTAGTTCGTGTTCGCGTAAAAAAGGAAAAAAAAAGAAAAGTTGGCGTGAAGTGCACACACTGAAAGAGAGAGAGAGAGAGAGAGAGAGAGAGCTAAGAAGAACAAGGATGTCGGATTGGGTACCAGGCATGGGACATTGAATGGATTTTCGTGGGTCTCTGTTGGGCTTTTGGTTTTTATGAATGAGCGCAGCGTAGCACAAATATTTGACAAATCCCGCGAAAAACTCTGCTTATGTTGTCACCACCCGTCGAGAGAGACAAAGACTGCCAGACAGACAGACAGACAAATGGCATTCGGCCAGTCATATTGATTAGGATTTATCCGGAAGTCCCATCAGAAGAAACAAAGATGGGATTGCCGACTATGAAGATGTTGACTATAACGATCTATGTAGCTGCAACATTTGCATGCGAAAATCAAAAATTAAATTTGCATACATTTATCGGTGGTGTAATTTATATTTTGTACTTAGCCTTTAGATGCTTTTCATTTTAGTTTTGTAGTTGTTGTTGCTATTGTTTATGCAATTTCCAAGCCAAATGGCAGACACACACACAACCACACACATAGAGAGAGAGGGTGAGAGAAACAGAGAAAAACTCGCTAACGATGCTGCTTGCATCTGCTAGTGTAAGTGTGTAAATGTATCTCATGGATACCTTCTCAGGTAAAGCAATCCCAAATGCGCCAATTTGTATGCAAGTGGCATTAATCGACAGAGCTGGGCGTTAGATGGGTGGGTGGATGGAGACGTTTGAATGGGCGGGGGTTAGGGGGGGCTTTGCCTTAGTCTAGCATCCAGCACAACCTGGAGCTGAAGCAGAGAATAGCAGAAAAAGTTACGTGAGTTGTGGAATACTATGAAATTGATTTGTAATCGATAAATGTGCGAATATTGTGTTCTAGGTTTAGATTTTGGATTACCAAAGCGAAGCAAGCAAACCATTTGGCACTTTAATAACATATATCTACGTGGGACTCTTTGCTTGTGTGTGTGTGTGTGTGTGTGTGTGTGTGTGTCTGTGTGTGATTGTGATTGTATTTCGTGCTCGTGGTGGCCGCCTTTTGTGTTGCTGCAAAAATTGAAAAATCAAACACAAGGAAAACCACTTGAGGAGAGCAGCAGCAGCAGCCACAGAGCCATTGACAAGGTTAGCGCGTGGTGGTGTTTTATTTGGGGTCTCTGTTGTGGCATGTATTGGTAGTTGTAGTGGTGCCGCATTCTAAAACCGAATCTCAATCTCATGAAATTGTCGAACAACCGACAAACGTCGACCATAATACTTAATCTCTCTGCTGCTTGTTAGTTGTGGCTACTAGCACACACACACACACACACACACAAAGATACTGGCAACAAGTGTTTAATTGCAATAAATGCACCTGAATACCTTGACTGTGCTACCTGAGCTTGAGCTTGATCCAAAGGCGGCATTCTTGGAGCTCAATGCAAAACGAAGAATCTGCCCCCTCAACTCCTAAAATTAAGAAAAGACGAAGCAGATGCTATTCGAAGAAGGAGTGTTGCTTAAATTCATTCAAAGCCATTTGTATTAATTATTATCTTAAATGGAACGTGTACTCTTTGCATCAATGTTTTAAATGTCTTTGAGGTCGAGTTTCGTTTTGGCTATAAAAGCCAGCAACTATAACTAGCCTCTATGTACTTACATATATCCTGGTTAACAGCTTTTTAATTATGCATTTTTGGCCTAGGTCGGTAATGGCCACAAAGATAGCATAAACAACTAGGTCATTACCAAGAGACTTAAGCTGATAATACACATCGGATTAAGACCTCGACTGTGCACATAAAGTCTGCACTGACACTGTACTTCCAGACGGCTATAAAACTATGAAAATGGTTCAAAAAATAAAAAAGGTAATGCGATGCTAAAGACACACACTAAAAGCCCAAGTTAAAGAAGGCACAAAAATAGAAACCAGGAAGGTCACTTGTTATAAGTATTGTTTGCTTAAATTATTACATTGGTCTATTGCGGAACTAAGTGGTCATACTTGGAATGTTATTTTATTAAATGATTTTATATATACATTAGGTATATAAATATATATTTTAGTTAGTTAAATTCATGCGGAAGCTAAGTGCGTTAAAAATTTACCTTTCAACAAGGAAGACTCGTCACAGACTTGTCTTTAAAAAAAGATAATAAAATTTCACGAGCACATTATCTTGTAGATAATTCTTGTTCAGCACTTGGTGACTTAAATGGCTTGTGTTAGTTTAGGTAACTAGACGGTTTTATGGTTAGACATCCAAGACCATTTACTAGACTAAATGTCTTCTTTTTGTGGCCTCTAATACTGAAGACAGTCTTATGTCATTTTATGATCTCTTTCCCTTTTGGCCACTTGTTTATACTGATTTTATATGTTTTGTGTCGAAAAAGGTGGGATATATATTAAACATATAAGAAAATTATGGGAAAAGCTTTATTTTTCATCTAAATATTCCAGTTAATAAGATTAGTCCAAGTAGCTTTTTAATAAAGGGTGTCAGTATTATTGGCACAAATAGTCATGGCTATATGAACTCAAATTACATTAGGGCGGGTCAATTTTTATTCGCGTAAATCTTCCACCATATTTGTATTCTATAAAGAATTCTAAGATATTTTCTTTCATAAAATAAATTTGTAGACCGCGCTGAGAAGCCTTTTTTGGTTGAGGCATTGAAAATATTTATGAAATTTATTGTAATAATATGAATCAGAACTGAGTCAAAGATTTTTATACTATTTTTATTTAAATACTAAAAATACTTCCCAAAATTTTCAGGCTTCGCAGCGCACATGTTTTGAATTTATTTTTTATGTTCATTTTTTATTTTAACACTTTAAATACAGAAAAATATTAAAAAATACTTCAACCCAAAACTTGAGGGTTCTCAGCGTGTGCAGGAGTTCATTTTAGACATATGATTTGTTAATTGACATATCCTAGAATTTTACTTCGAATCTGAATCTGGTGGACAATTATGACTATATTTTTTTTGTTTTTTGCTCCTTACAAATTGATTTGCCATATCCTACATATATACTTTGTGGTCTTGGAAATGTCTTCTTTTTAGTCTTACAGGTATCTGAAAAATTTTTTAATAGTCATAGCAAGGATTTAAATATATAGTAATTTTTATTACCTAGCATAACAAATAATATTGAAGTTTTAAAACTATAAAACTATGAGTGGTTATTCAAATACATAAATAGTTATAGAGATAACAAAAAATGTCTATAAAATAACAAAAAAAGAAACTACGGAAAAACAACAAATAAATCTTATTAAAAGCAACGTCTAATTGGTTAATATAAAGAGTAAGAAATGACTATTTAAATAGTCAAATTTCAAACTTATATAAACTAAATATGAAACATTTACAACTCAGATAGTTTTTTCGACATACTCACAGGGTAGTTAGTTTTCTTTCTGTTTTAATGTAAACTTTAAAACTTTATTTCATTTTGTTATTGATATTGATCACTTGGTTTTCATTTACTGTAAGTTGATTCCACTGATCATTCACTGATCCATAAAGAAAAAACAAAAATACATTTGTCTTTAGGAAACAAGTTTTTGAAACGCATGAACTTAGGTTGTAATTAGATCCAAGAGCAATCAAGTGGAATCGCTTGCCTCGAACGGTCACTGGCCAAATACAATCGAACTGAAACCAACTACGGAATAAGGAAATGTAATGGAAAAATTTCCAAAAAATGAAATAAAAAAAGGCCAATGGTGACAAATGAGTAATAACATTAACATTGCCACAAATTGATGTACTACATAGTTTTGCTACCTCTTTAATTAAATTATTAATTATGTACCTTAATGAATGCATAATTGAATAATAAACTACGTGCAAACGCCCTCGTTATGATTGTGCGTTATAGTTTGAGTGTCTGTGTGTGTGTGTGTGTGTGTGTGTGTGTTGGAACGAGTGTGCGATTGCCACAATTGTTCTGGTGTTTTTGCTGTTGCGGATTGTTGTTTTTAACCTTTTAACTTTTTGTGCATCCCCTGCATAAGTTGGTTGCTGATTGGAGGGGGGGTTGCAAAGTTGAAGGGGGCTCATTAAGTAATCACATGGAATATTCCCCGCAGCCAATTAAACCAGAAAGCCGCAACGTTGGCAACCAACAGATGCAGCCAGTGAGATGGATAGACAACCAGGCAGAGATACTGTTACAGATACAGTTACACATACACACACACACACACACACACACACACACACACACACACACACAGTTACAGTTACATGTAACACACACTCTCAGGTACAATTAAATTCGTTTCAGGAAGCATTTATGCAGTTCGGTTTTTTTTTCCTTTTTGTTTTTTTTTTTTGTTGAGCTTTTGAAGTGAAAGGCATAAAACGACATCGAATCTTCTTTGATGGAAAAATATGGCAAATAATGGAAATTTTGCGTCTCTTTAATATTTAAGCAGAACGAGTTTTTGCCCAGTCCAAAAAGTTCTACAATAATTGAAAAGGATAAATAGCGTTTCCATAGTGGTTAAAAAGGCAAGAAGTGAATGCAATTTGTTTCGAATTTAATGAGTGAGTGTGTGTACATACTTAAAGCAATCCCCTCCACTTTGGATTGCACCATGGTTTCGCTGATGAAAACAATTTGCAGCCAATTTTATTTTTCTGCGCAGGTTTTTGTTGTTGTTTTTTTTTTTCTCTTTTAGTTTCAATCAAATGGCGAGCAACTTAAACTGGTTTGACATAATTTTTGCCAGCCAAACTGTCAAGCGAGAGAGAGAGAGAGAGAGACGGGACAGGGACTGACAGGCGCGTCGTTGGGACAGCCAGCCAGCAGCCGCTGACTATTACTGTGACTATGACTCTGACGGCTGACGATGACAAACTGGCCAAGCCACGCTCAATCCCCTCGCAGTCCTGTGAGTGAATCCCAAAAAAACAAAAACAAAAACAAAACAGGAAAAACCCATACGCAGTTCCATAGCTATTTACCATTACTAGATAGTTTTGGGTTTCATTTTTGTCCACTACCATTTCGGTTGCTTTTAGGGGAATGTTTTTTTTTGTGTGTGTTTTGTTTGCACAATTCATACGTATGTACGTATGAAATGTATGTACATTGTACATACTATATAGCCAGTTGCTCGCCAATGCTGTCGACTTTTGGGGCCGCACCTCCACTGTGCCGCACGCACCGCTTAAATCATTGGCTGCCTAGCCAAATACCATCAACAACAACAACAACAATCCCAGCTACAACAACAACAACATCAAAAAAAAAAAACAGCACAAAATATTGTATCTCTCTTTGAAAATTTCTAAACCAAAGCTAAGCGTGTTTAGCCACAGTGACCAAATATATGTGTATGTGTCTGTGTGACTGTGTCTGTGTGTGCGTGTGTGTATGTCTACGTAGATTGGCGGCAGCAGCAGAGATACTTACTAACTAAAAGCCAACAAGTCGCTACCAACTTCTAGCTCGTAAATAAATCAAAACGATGCCACAGTGGCATGAAAATGTAAATAATTTGTAAACAAAAAATTGAGTCTTTAACAAATTAAAGTTAATATTACAATGAAAGTGACTTAGAAATTAAAACTATGTACATACATATATTCTTTAATATATAAAAACTTTTTGTTTCATTTAATTGTTTTTTTTTTTCATTAGCAGACAGCTAATCAATAGATTAGTAGATTTATTTTATTAATCAATATTTAATATTTATACAATGTTTTGTCTTGACTAGAAAGTCAGTCAACCTTGTTTTACTTTCAATAAATTTTAGAAAAATACGTAGAAGAGGAATATTCTTACTTGCTACTTTATATAATATTTCTATATTTTTAGTTTTTTAATCTTATGTCATTAGGCAATAAAAAAAAACAAAAAAACTATTTAAATATTTAAATATTAGGAACAATTGTTCCTATACATATACAACATACTAATTGATTACATTGTATACTTCACATTCAATTATATTCTATTCGACTGAGATCATCTTAAAATATTTTAAAATTATGCAGATGTCTTTTTTTTAAGTAGCTAAGACCAAAATATATTATCTTTAGTCTATATATATTTATTATAGCGAGTGAATTGCCCATGACTTTGATTAATTCTTCATATACTTCTTACTCTTTTATTTTAATATAATAACTCTTTAGGTCCTAAAACTAAATACTATTTTCTGTTGGATGTAAATATCTCAAATTAAGTTTTATTTTTCTGAGGAAAAGCAATTAAGATAAAATTTATAATTTAAAGTATCAGTTTATCAAGTATATAAATAGTAGATCTAAGTTGGAGCTAATAAGGTTTATAGAAATGCTAGACAAGAGAAGACAAAAACCTTATATTCTTTTATAATCCAAGGGTTATATAATGAAATGTGTTAGTTAAAATTAAAGTAATTAAAATAATTTGGGGATGAGTATTCACGAAACAGTTTTTAAGATATAGATTTGTATCTTTTAAGTATTTCTTGATTAGATTATTTCAATCGCTGCTGTATTTAAAAGAAGATTAAGTGGGTATTTAATACCTCTAATTGAAAAAAGTAGGAAAGTGTTGAATCTACAAAATAATTAACTGTAATTTTTATTTATTGGGTATCTCGAATATGTTACGTTAATGTATATAAAATATTCCGAATTTTAAATAGACTGGAAAATTAAAAATGTCGATTTATTTTGCTAGAAATATTTTTGCTGTCTGCCTTTCTTGAGGTTAATTAATATGAATGAAACTAACACAAAAGAGTCTATTAATAACAACTGTTGTGTACACTTTGCCACAGTATTTGTTCACTTTTTGATAGGATATTCTAACCACGGTAAGTGGTGGCTTTTGGTTGGTTAGTTTTGCGTGCTTCTTTTGTGCTTTGGTAATTTGTTTTAAATATTTGCTTAAAATATCAAAAACTCATGGCAACACACGTACACGTATTTATACGCTTTGGCCGAACTTGTACGTGGTATCTAACAGATATATGTGAAAATAAAAGTTGTTTGAGGTTCGGTGCGATGCAATAATACGAGGGAATGGAGGGCGTGGGTGGGGGGTATGGGGTATGTTGTGCCTTAAAATGGTTCTCATGATGCAAAAGTCGGAAGAGACAAAATTTCACTTCACCTGCTTTGAATTTGATGCACTCATGCCACATCAGGTGGACAATCTTAACGGTTCCGTATACGTGCCACGATCAATCAATCAGTATAACCTATCCGCCTATCTACATATATTTATAGTATATGCATATTTATTTGTCGATATGAAATTGTTATGCATTACGCACCTCAAAACATGATGAAACGCGCGGTAAATGTGACGCGTTTTTTTCTTTTTTTTTTTTGTGTTTTTGGTTCCTCTGCGTTGATTGTATACCAATTGCGACCCAGTCCCAGTTTCGAAATCTTTCGAATTTCAATTCGGCTGGCCAAACATTTTCAACAATCTACGTGATAACATTTGCAGAGCGACCTTCAGAGTTTTCGAGTAATACGTTTAGAAAGCCTCAAGTGTCTCTCACACATTTACAAAATTTGTATCAATTCCGAATTGAAACTCATATAATAGAAGTGATAATTAAAACCTGACCTCTATAATTCTTAATTGCATCTCGTGGATTTGATTATATATAAAAATATATATATGTACACTAAACTATTATTGCTCTTTTAAGCTATTCAACTTAAGTATCGAATTCGCTATTCTGGCTCTTAATGTCAGGCGTTCGTTGAAAATCTAAAAAATAAAACTTGTTTGCCGTTGAACACTAATTAAATATATGTATGTAGGTATGTAAGCTATTTGGTTACACGCTGTGTTCAACCATTCATATGCAACAGCACGAGCTTGCAACGAAGAATCCACAAAAATTCCAACAACAACCAAAAAAACAACAAGAAGAGATAAAGAAAAAATAAATCGCAAACCGGATTACATGCAAAAGTGCTTTAGCTACCAGCAAAATCAAAATCAAAATCATGTGAAGTAAAAAGATACAATTACCCATTGTATTGCTATCCCTAGTCTCAATCGGACTAACATACCTGATATATTTTCCCATAATGGATCATAAAATCAAAGACTTTGTGGCTTCCACAGACAGAAATGGAATGCACAGCAATCGCAACTAAGAGTAAAACTAAAAATATAAATACACATGGTCAAAGTAATTGCTACTTGGTTAAAAATTGAATAAATAGTTATGAATTGATATTCGACTTATCGTTTGTTAATTTTGTTAAATAATTTAGTCAACAAGATGTTAATGTTAATTGAAGTTTGAGTCGCACCGGAATCCGGTTCAATGAGAGAAACACACACACTAGCACAAACACACATAGACACACACAAACACTTTATTTTTGTTCTGCAGGTGTGAAAAACCACTCAACCAATCGACTTTGTCATTGATGAGAGGGAATTATAAATAATTGATAATATATAAACTTAGATTTTTGCAAAATCAATCCAAATACTCTTTAAATTTGTCTTGAAGGCTTTTTAGTTTTAAATCATTAGATTTTAATATTTAATTAAAATAAAATTCTTTAATTTTTCTATAAATTAGTTACTATTAATGAAAATCTATCAACTCTAGACATTAAATAAAACTTTGAAAACTTAATTTGTTTGTTAATAGGTTTAATAAGTTTAACTGATTAAGGAAACAAATATATTTCTATTTGGATTTCTATGATGAATTATAAAAATTTAAAATATTACTTTTTTGAGTTTAAGTTACACATTATAGCCCAAATTGTAAATATAGCTGGTCTAAGGACTTGCATGGCAAGACAAAGTAGTTTTGGCATCGGATTTTTATATTTATTTAAAAGGTTATAAACATTTCTCCGTATATTTAAATACAACTTTGTCTTGAATGAAAATTTGTTGAATTTTCCCTTCCTTTGCTAATAGTTGTCTGTAGTTAATATATTTGTAATCTGTTAGTCGGGGTTAATGTATTGATATCAATTTCTTTATTAAGATAACCAAAATTAATCCTATTCGATTCAAAATTTGTCTCTTAACACTCTTAACACAAACAAATTTATTTGTTGTTTTGAATATTTTAAACTATTGTCAAATGTTCAATTGAAGGCTAATCGAATGGGGGGCTTTCCTTTTGAAGTTATCAAAAATGTTCAATGATTTCACAGTATACATATAAACTATGAGTTGGCAAATTTTTAGCTTCCGGTAACAATTTGTTGTCAATTGGTATATTATTATTGATGCGGATAATATTTGAGCAGTCGAATTTAATAAATTTATAGATGTATCTACCTACATATATATGTTGGACTCAAATGTGATTTCGAGGCTTAATGTATGTATGTGAGATTGTTTATTTGCCTGTGTGTGTGTGTACGCAACCATTTATACCATATTCATCTTCAATTCAATTTCCATTTCGGTCATTGAATTGGGAAGAAGCGTATCTCAATTCAGTTATGAAAACTGAATTTTTTGTACTTTTTTTGCAGCATAAAGTGATTTTTACATACATATACGCAGGCATATACATTTATACAATTTGTTTGCATATACAAATTGAGGCATGAATATACATATGTATATATATATGTGTGTATGTGAATGTATCCCATGTGCATACGTCACTTATTTTTATGATATCTTGTTATTTTGTTCAATTGCAATCAATAAATGTGCGTGGGCGTAACCTATAGCCTATCTTTGGGCGCAATGCAACTCCATTCACCCTGTACAAACACACAAACACACACATACACACACAGACGGACTGTGGGTGACTGAAGGGACTGGGAGGGGAAGGGCAAATGGGCGCTCTACATGTAATCGATTTAATCATAATCCAGCTTTTACTATTTATTGTTCTGAGTTATAGTATAAATATGTGGATGCATTAATACAACACACACACACACACACAAACACACAAAATGTTATCCACATGCCTCCTTCTTGTGGCTGTTGTATTGTTGTTATTGTAGTTGCTACTGTTGTTCTAAGACGCCCACTGGGCTGCTACTTTTGCTTTAGCCATGGCTCCGCTGTAGCATATTTATGGTTATAGTATGCATAACTGGAGGCAACCATAAAGTAATAATATGAAAGCCACCACCTTCCACTCCTCACTCGCTAACCAATTCCCCCAGTCCTTCTGCCCCTCCTCCTTTCATAGTACCAACCATCATTCGACATCGCCAAACTCTTTCTGAAAATGTTTCGTATATATTTGGCTGCTGGCAAAGGCGGTCTGCTCGATGCTGCTCTGGAGGCGTGGCCTTTTGTATAGACTACAATCATTGATTTTGGTTCAACTAAGTTTTTCTTATGCAAATACGCAATAGCATTTTCCATTTTTACTCCCAATCTCTCTTCATCCTCTCCACATCATGTGTGTGTGTGTGTGTAGTCTTGGCTTTTGCATGAGTTAACGCCACTGGGTAAGGATATTGAAATATCCGGCTTTTACTTAAGTATTTATTAAAAAACAAAACCAAAAAACACAATACAAAAAATGATTTTAAAAACGTTTGCTGTTATTTTTATTTATTTTTGTTATTGTTATTGTTTGCCAGTGTAATTTAAAAAGTGTTCCGCTTTCAATTGTTGAAATAGTTTATGACTGTCGGAGATAAATGTAAATTTGAATACTTTTGACCAAATGAACTCTATTTTATGGTTGCACGTACAAAACATTATTGACTTACAATTTGGAATAAAAGCATGAAGAGCATTTATCAGTCTTTTAAATTTTAAATAGATGCGGAACACTTTAACAATGTAGTTGCATTTATTTAAATAACTAAGACTAATTTTAGGGAAATTCATTTTTTTTTCATTAATTACTACAAATTAAGTTAATAACATCATTGCAGTCAACACGAGAAAATATCATATTATTATTAAATACACATTTCCATTCGATGTATGGATCAGAGACTTTGAGTGTAATTTTGTAATTAATTATTGGTTCATAGACAAAGTGCTGTCCGGACTCTGGAGTTTGAATTGAGATGTAATGTGCCTCTAATATGTATCTATAATTTGTTAGAAATTCCAAAACTCGAACCTTTTAATTGCATTAATTTGTAACTTAGAGATTTTAAGTCAATACGATAAAAAAAAATAATTTTAAAGGCAAACAGATATATGTTTTCTCTTGACTGTCAAAAATACATAAAGCAGACATAGAGAGAGAGAGAGAGAGAGAGATATGAGTTTTTTGATAGACATGTGTATTAAATATTTGCATTTAAATCATTTTAAACAATTTGTTGTTAATTTTGATTTATTATACGGGGAGTTTAATTGCATTTACATTACAAACATTTCCAAATTCACTTGAATTTAAATGCCAAATATTAAAAGCCAAACAGAAACTCTTAAACCAAAAGCCGAATTTTATACAAAACATTGTTTGCATTTCAAATAAATGAAGTAATAACTTTTATGCCATGTTAAACATTTTTATGCACTCCACAAAACATTGTGAGGGCAAAAAGAATAAACCCACAAACGAACAAATGAAAAACAAAAAAAAAGGAAAACAAAAAGAAAGAATGAAACAAAGCAGGGAGAGCATTTTACTTTATGGAGATTTTTGATTTGCAACAAGCTAAATAAATTGAATGCAATTTGTGGATAGCATAAAAATGAGCAACAAATAAATTTCTCCAGTCAAGTTGGGCAGCAAATGCATATGTATTTATCTGTGTATGTGTGTGAGTTGGTCTATACCAAACATAATTATGTATGAGTAGGAAAATGCTCGTGGCCATGTAAACGGACATGTTTGCTTTCGGATCATCGTATACGGCTAAGGGGAATGCAAGCGTAGGAATTAACAATGGCAAAATCAACGAAAGAGCCATAGAATAACGATAGAATCACATAAAGAAAAGGGGCAACAATTTTGCTTTGAGGTCAAAGGGCAGTCCGGCTGTTGGGGGTGGCTTGACTTTCGGTTGGTGTGGGTCTTGTACAAAAGTGATAAAAAGTAATGAGCAAATTGTAACAACAACAGCCAAACAACAGCAGCAACAACAACAACAACAACAACAACAATAACATTTGTAGCATAGTAAAACATCTTTGTGTTACTTTGTGTGTGGGTCAGTGGGTCGGTTATTGTTCTTCATTTTCGTCTTCAGACTTGTTTTTTTTTCTTTTTGGTTGGTGGGGGTAGCCAAGCCTTCGGGCAAAGAGTCCAATGAATTGGGCGTTACAAACAACAGTACAAAGCGAAAGAAAAAGGCATCGTTTAACAGGGCCATAGCAAATGATTTGCTACGAAAATTTGTCACACAAACACACACACACACACACAATACTTGTATACATGGAAAGAAACATAGTTACATAGAAAAACGCACAGATATGTCCATACATAAAGATATAACTTGGCTTCAAGAAAATTCAAAAGGAAGCTGGAGAAGCAACAGAAGAGCCAACACTAAATAACATGCACAATGCCAAGATAAAGTGGCAGATGAGCAACACCAACAGCAACAACAACATTATCATCGAAAACGAACAAAAGCTCTTGTACGTGTTAAGCACTCATTGCTGTCAAACATGCCGCATAGTTTGACGAAGAAGCATACATACACACATATGTATCTATATATAGTATGGCTGCAACGTGTGGGAAAACAAACTGTAACACTTGCGACTGATGGCCAACAAAATAGATAGAGATGAAGAATGCTTTATAGTTGAATATGAAGAACTGAGAAAACTAACTAACTAATGATACCTTAATCAGTGATGTCAATAGCCAAATAGTTATGCTTTAATCATCTATCGAATATAAAAATCAATCACTATATAAACTATATCAATTCATTGAAAATATTTCAAAAGATTCTATATACTATCAATTAGTAAAATTATAAATAAGATCTGAAACCAAAAAGTAGCTTGAAATTGATTACTACTTTTCATGAAATAATACAGTTTATAATTTCATTTCATCTTGAGAAAAGTAATAAAAGAAATATCATAGTTACTGATTACAATTTCATACTTGTTGGCCATTTTTATAAAAATTTGTTTTTATTTTGTTTTATAAATTTCATTTTTACCTTTTAGGGTATTCATTTCACGACAGAGATTTATATTTTTTTATTGTTTTTAATTAACGATTTTATTAACTGATGTTCAGCTTATATCTTAAAACAAACGTTAAACCAATTAAAACAATCAAATTACATAGAAATTATAGAACATTTAAAATTTCGTTATATTTTTATATAATTTAATAAGTTTACAATCGACATTTGAGACCAATTGAGAATGTTTCCATTAAGTGCTTGATATTGAAGCAACTCGACATGACCTGACTGTAAAGCAGCCAAAAGGTCAGCACTGACAAGTGATCTATTCCCTACATCAAACACACAAAGACACACACACACACTCTCAGCAGGCCACGCCATGCCACGCCACGCATACGCCCCGTGTGACAAGACCGACACTTGAGCCGGCAATCAGGCTGAAATCGTTGAGGCAAGTACAAAAGGCCGGGGTGCTTGCAATCTGGTGCTCGCACTCATACATTCGCACGTACACGGGACCACGGGCTATATAGCCAGGGCTTGCCATTGCTTTTGCTTTGAAACGTGAGCTTCTTGAAGCAGCAGCAGCGGCAGCGGCAGCGACACAAACAACAAATATAAATCGTTAACAATAAATAATCGTCTATGAGTGAGCGACATTTGGATGTTGTTTTTGTTGTTTCTGTTGTTTGTGGGCGCGTTGCTTTATGCATTTGTAGTCGTATTTGTAACACAATTGTTTATGCCATTGCGGCTTTGT
This sequence comes from Drosophila insularis, assembly GCA_018903935.1. Taxonomy (NCBI): domain Eukaryota; kingdom Metazoa; phylum Arthropoda; class Insecta; order Diptera; family Drosophilidae; genus Drosophila; species Drosophila insularis. The sequence continues at coordinate 9,169,764 of JAEIFP010002295.1, forward strand.
TGTTTTGTTTTTATGGCTAACACACACACACACACACACACATGCATGCACACACACAGACACACACACACAATCCACACTTATAGATGCCTAGATGTTTTCTTTGGGATTTATGTGATGGGGGACGTAAGGCATCCGTAGAGCATAGTTTATTGTTATTTTATTGGGGCCCTCTTTTAGGCTTTTTGCGTGCTTGGTAAATAATTCGTGCTCGTCGCGTTTATGACGTGATTTCTTTAGCTGCTTACCCTAACAATTCCATTGCCACGTCTCCGCCCATTTACTTCCTCGCACTCGGTCTATTGTATTTCGCATTGCCAGACTTAAATGACACTTGAAAAACTAAATTGTATCTGCAACTGGCAGCTGCAACTCATAATGCCAAAATCATATTACAATACCCTTCAGAAGAGGCTTTATATATGAACCATGACCCCACAAGTCGGATTCAGGTGGAAAATATTTAAAAAGGATTAAACTGTAGTGCATTAAATATCTTTTTTATCCCTTTAAATAACTGTGAACTCAATTTTTTCTATGAATATGGCTTGCCAACTATATATATACATTTACATATTTAGGCAAAAATCACAACCATTTAAGTAAGTCTACAAAAAATTAAATAAGAGTATCTGAAATACGTAATGACGAAATCGGCAAATAAAAAGTATTAAATCAACTTTAGATATCGTTTTTGCAATATTATTGAATTATAAATTAACACAACAAACTGCAATCGTTTAAGTTTTATTTATTAATTTATTAGCGCATAAATTTGTTTACAAGAATTTATTTTTTTTCCTGTCTCTGTTGCTGTTGCTCATTACAAGCCGAGCGTTTTGATTTTTGGCTTACAATCCATAGTATTTCGTTCAATAAAAAAATCCTATTAATTAATATAAATTATATACGAATTTCTTCTTTTTTTTCCTCCCGCCGTTGTTGCTAAATGTTTGCATTAAATGACGTTGTAATGTTGTAATGTTTTCAGGTTGTTGTTGCTGTTGTTGTTGCCGTTGTTGTCATTGATAATAAGCGAATTATGTAATTACATATATGTGTGTATATCTGTTTGTATGTATGTGTGTGCTTGTTGTTTTTTTGCAATTTCGGGTTTTTTTTTTCGAAATATCAACCATAAATAAGCAGGTGTAATAATGGGGCAATAAAACAATGGCAATTGTTTTAGAAATTGACCATACAAATTAAATAAAAATTTAATCATTCACATATGTATGCATATATATTAATATATATGTACATATAAATATATTCTATATGTATATAATTTTATTTTTTCCACAAATTTGTTTGTGTTTAATTTAAATTTTCCCATACAATTATGGAGATACATCGTTTGAAAGAAATTAAATAAACTGTATAAAAAAAAAAAATTGAATTGAATTTAATTAAAAAATTGAAAAAAAAAGAATTTCAAAGATTGTAATTATATATATATTTCTAGATTCCTGTCCTATCAATAACACATTTTTTCACACATCTAAATTGATTTAGTAATTTGTTTCACTTTAATTGCAAATACAAAATTCTTTTATAATATTAAAGTTCTTTTGCATTATTTAGCCTGAAATACTTATATTTTAACAACTGTCAACTTAGATGGAAAGGATTTTAGCAATGGTCAACTCCTGCTGATATAAAATCATACGCAAAAACAGACAGATTTTGTTTAATGAATCTGCTATTTATTTAATTAGAATTTGTCATACTGTGTTTTAATTAGAATTTTAACTAGCTTGCCACTTTCAGTTTCCGCCATTATTATGGCCCTTTTAATTATTGAATAAATATATAATGGCTTTTTGCCATTCTGGTGTGATGGTTCTCATTAACCTGGTCATGTCATTTTTAGAAGACAAATATCCGGTGGGTAAATAAAAGAAGTATCTTTTCACCTATTCTCATTTAATAAATAAATTTATACAGTTTGCTGTGGCTGTTGCATTAAAATTTCCTCTACTAACTTATGAACAAGCCACTCGTATGCTTGATGGAGATTAGAAGCAACATCTATTTGATTTCATTTGATTTGTATTGAAGTAAAGTGAGGCAATGCCTATACATATTTGCCTACCTTGTACACACATAACTGTTATGTTATAGCCCAGACCCATTTCGTAGCCAGGCATCAACAACAATAATAGCAAACTAACCCATTTGGTTACACGGTCAAATTGGCAGACACTGGAATGGGGGAAATGGGGCACGACGGAGTGAGGAGTTGATGTGGCAAAGGCAGCAGACAGGTGCACATGAGAGCTGTTGCTGTTTGATTATGGCACCGCATCACTGCATGGCATATCAACAATGAGCAATGTCAATGCTCATTAGCTCCTTCAATCTCCAGCCTCCAGCCTCCAGCCCTGGCCTTAGGCGTTTTGGCGCACGCGCAGCTCATCATCACAAGCCTCTGCGATATTCCACACCGATAGAAAAGCTTTAAAAGTGGCGTCACATTGGCTTGGTCTGAGAGTGAGTTCAGACAAGATCACTGGCACGTAGCTGGGAGGAAAAAGTTTCATTCTATGTATCTAATGGCAAATGTTTGTCTCTTTGTATATATACATACTTGCATTATATTCGTAATTGGTTGTTACAAGTTTTCACACGTCTTAATTAGCATTTTATTGCCAATAGCAAGAACTTTGCCATTTACCCAAAGCAAACTTCAGGCGACAAATTCCATTAATACACCAATTTGTGCTAGTTGCAGCTAAACTTGCATAACAGTAATTGTGTGAATTTTGCGCTAGAGTCTTTAAGTAAATATTAAATCTGATGATTAAAATCATTAATTTACTTAATATCTTAAACTTAAAAAGTGCTTGTGTTAGCACTGGTTAAGGTAAAAAATTGTTGACTAGTGTCCCATAAATAGGGTAAATTTTTCTAAATTGTTGTCTAGATATATAGATAATAGAATTATTTTTTCTATATATAAAATGCTATAGATATATTACATAAGATAAAAACAGTTCACTCCATATCATATAAAGAAATGAACAGTTGAGTAATAAAAGACCTCTTCTCTTATTAATTTATCTGAATTAATTAATTTATCTTAATTAATCTGAACTTAAGTAATACTCCAGGAAATAGGAAAAAGCCATTGCATTTTAGGTATTTACTCTTTTTGAGAATTCATATTGCATTTAAATGAACGATTTAATGAATTAAGTTTGTTTGCTCATTGCGGCATTTGTAATTACGTTTTCCCTATTCAAGAGACACTTAAGCAGCTGTTAATTGACGACCAATGGGTTGGGTTGTTGAACTGGTTAGTGTCATGAATGGCTTATTTCCAGTGTGCACCATTATAAGGGGCCCATAAACTAGACGCTGTCACAAACCACTCAATTTCAATACCATTGCGGCTCATAAAATGACGCATCAATATAATCGAAATTATCATTACCCGCCCCTTGTGTAGGGGAGCCGGGCAGTTAGGGACATTTATTCAGCATCGACATCGACATCGGCATCAGCATCAGCATCAGCATCAGTCGTAGTGCTTACTTCTCCATCTCCATTACCCTCTTTTACTCGACATAAAAACTATAATCAATATCCATATCCATTAGCGTTATCGTATCAACGAACTCGAATAATAATAACGTACATATGTATGTATGGACCGCAGACACAATCCAAGCTCAAGCTGCGAGTAAGAGAGAGAGAGAGAGAGGGAGAGGGCGATAGCAGAGTGTCAGTGGCGGAGGGTATCCAACGTCCGTCGTCCATTTGTCTTCACGTAATTATCTTTTAATAGATTTAACGAACATTTTTCGCACTGACTCTTTGCTTGTGTCATACCAAAGGAGAGAAAGAGACAGAGCGCTATAGAATGAGATAGGTGTGGGGTAAAAGGACACGGGAAAAGCGGAGTCAAATGGACGGCAATGGCAACAACAAGAAGCAAACAAACCAGCCGGGCCAAGCAAGCAAAGCAGAGTCATCCATTCCTACACGGAGCCAGTCTGTGTCCAACAGTCCATGCCAACGGAAGTCGGAAGTTGTATGGCACATGCGGCAGAGTTGGTGGCACTGTCGGTGGCACAGTTGGTGGCAGAGTGATGGTGGTGGCAATGGTGCTGGTTGGGAGATGTGACGGCAATGCCAGCCATTTTCACTTTATGGACTTTCAAACTGTTGCTGTTAATTATTTCTTCTTCTTTTAATGTGGCCACTGCTAGCACCGCAGTTCTTATTCCTGCAGCTCCTGCCTTATGATGATGATGAAGTTGTTGTTGTTGTTGTTGTTGTTGTTGATGCTGCTGTTGATATTATGCATCCCATCTCTCTTTCTCCCCCTCTCAATCCCTCTTACTCAGTGTTTATCAGCCTCTCATACCGCATTGTCGTCTGGTTTGGTTTGCCGTTTCTCCTTGCTGTTGTTTGCACTTTTTCACCATTTTACACTTTATTACAAAAGCATTAAATAAAATTCAAAGCGAAACGAGCCTCGGCCAAAAGTGAGATGGTTTGATATAGCACAACAACAAGGATAGGGCTGGTGGGCTTCATGGTTATACATAGGTTTGAGGATGGGCGGGGTATGGCTGTTTGGTAAATGGGTCTTGGTGATTTCGATTCGCATTTTGGTCCATTGAAATGTTGGCAATGTTGCAGTCATCGTTATTGTTGTAGTTGTTGTTGTTGTTGCATTGCTTTCAGCTGTTGTTATTGTTGTGCGGTTCATACTTTTGTTTTGTCGATCCATTGTTCCAAAGAGTTTTGCACTTGCTCAAAGCTGGCAGGCAGCAACATCGCACGCAAAACAAGAGAGACCAAAGTAAAAGAAGTAACAGAAGTGCCAACAAAAGACCTGACTATCGACATCTTACTGTGGACTGAAATCACTTTTTATTATGTCATAATTATATAATTATACAACAGTCGAGTTAATTACATCATCTAGATATGAAATATGATTTCCATTCACAGGGAGATTAGCAATCCAAGTCCAATTATAGAATTTATACTAAGTATATTTTGCAAAAAGACTAACTCTGATTTATATACGAAAAGTTTCAACTATTTTTGTAACAAATTTGAACAATTTTCCTTTTTATAACTAATCGAAACCTATAAAACGAAACGTTGAAGTTTAAGAATAATTATATTAAACGGAATAACACTGTTTCATATATAAAAGCCCACAACATACATATAAATGAATACCTTTCGGACACACCCATTTAACAAAATCATTCATACAAAAACACTTTAAAAATGTGCTTTTTTGATATAAATTTCAATCAAATATCAATGTAAAGCAACCTCTTGAAAATTATAGTCAAGTGCTTCATGATGATGGACTGACATTTGTCTATAATGAATTGAATATCGTTTACCTTGTGCCGATTTTGCATTAAAGTTTCATTTCATTGACATGTTTAGAAAAAAGTTATTAAAATTTTTAAATAGTAGTAAATACCTTATAGACCACATAGTTGGCGTGTGTGCATATGTGTGTGTGTGTGTTTTAGTGTCTAATAGTGTGTAAAACTTAATGATAAAAGTTGTTGTTTTATATAATATTTTGTGCAAAATGTAAACAAAAAAAATTCTCACACTTGCCTGAACCACTGTGGGGAACCGTTTCAATTAGCTGCGCTTCGATGTGCATCGACGCTGACGATGAAGCTGGGTGTCGACAACAGCAACAGAAACAGAAGTAGCAGCAACAGCAACATCAACATCAGCAACAGCAGCAATAGCTGTGGCCAATACTTAAACAATGTATAAATTTCGCCTACAAAGTTGTATAGCCGCAGGATGGAGGGGTAAAGAGCAGTTAGGGACGTTTGGCTTATTCAATGCGTATACATATTGTTGTTGTTGTTGTTGTTGTTGCTGTTGTTGCTGTTGTTTCTTCTTGTGGTCGCCGGCATAGTGCAATCAGCTGCAGTGGCTTTTTGGCCGACATTGCCAGTTAGTCAGTCCGGACACTCTGGCAATCTGCCCGACAACTTTTGACTGTCTGACTGAATGACTGCCTGTATCAACTGACGCTTTCGTCATTCATACGAATGAGTGAGCGCCGAGCCAAGCGTTGGAAAAGCCCCTTCAATTGGTGTGAAATGCAACACGACTCTACCATTTTCGAGTGGAAGCGGATGGGAGGGAGCAAAACGAATGGGTAAATGGGTAAAATGGTAATGGGATTGAGACTGGGTAACAGCATTGCCACTGACTCCGTTTTCAATTGGTAAATATAGCAAAGATATGGTTTAATTGTAGCAAAACTTCGACACACAATTTATGGTTGGCAAATAATATTTTCGTTTTTCTTTTCAGTTCTTTGCTATTGATTCAACAGCTGCAGCTATGTATAAATGTTGTTGTTGTTGTTGAACAAGTTGTTGCTGCTGCTGCTGCTGCTGCTGCCGCTGCACTTGTAGCATGTCTGAGTATTTACATGGCCTTAAATTTGCACTTGCTGCCACTAGAATCGTGACATTCATTCATTAAGTTGTCGTTGAATTTGTAATTGTCATTATTAGTACCTTTCCTAGTCACTTGAATTCTCACTGTTTAAATTTTTTCTTTCCATTTTGGGATTATCGCAAAGTCATTGAATTGGCCACTTTAATTAAATTTTATACAATATTTCGCTTAGTTCTGACTTAAGATGGTGGAGCCTTTTATTTGATTAATTCACCTCTATGTTAATTCTCAATTGTGTCGCATTGTTTATTTCATTTGTCTTATACTCTCATTTGTTTATGTTCGCTAAAGAATTTTTGTCAACAACAACAGGTGCATTTCGCACCTCATCGAAATACGTAGTGGCACAACTAGCCTTTTGGCTTTGCCTCTTTCATTTCGTCATTGTTCGCCCCCACGAAAACCTTGCCACAACCAAATACTAAGCTCTGCATGAAACTTTTAATTAAATTTTGAGCTTCGCTCAAGAGAAATTTACTTTGAATATGATTTTAGTTGCCACGAAACGGTTGCATGGCGAATGTCTGTGTTTTACTCATTATTATCACTACGGTCTAGATTATTATTTAATCATAATCAGATTTTGTTTTCAAATTAACTTAACTCTAGATTAAATTTAGTTGCCTTGGGTTGCAGAAAAGATACAAAATTAATTTGAAAAGCATAAAGACTAAAATAAATAATTATTTTCCATTAAACTTTTGCTGTTGAGAATTAATAAAATGTCATTGATTATTCATTAGTTGTGCAGAAATATATTTTTTAAAAATTATTTATAGTTCTTTTTCCACTTCTTTTTCAATGTTAAATCAACTTCTATTCTACATAGTTATTCAATTTTTTTTTAAATATTTTTCATCATTTTTATATAGATTTTTTATTGAAGCAAAATCTTGATATGGTTGAAATGTCTAATTGGTCTTTAAATTAATTGGCATCTTAATAAAAAATGAATTTTTGCCTAAGATTGGCAATCTTTTAAGCATTCTGATTGCAAAAGGTTTAAAATTATAAAAATTTAAATTGCTTTATGAATAATGCTTTAAAATTAATGGCAGCATAAAATTTTGCACTTCTTGTCATTAAACAAATGAAACATTTCTTTTAAACAAAATTTTAGTAAAATATTTATGAAGAATCATTAAGTAGTAAATCACATTTCCTTCCATTTAAAGAACTGGAACTGGACTTTCTTAATATCAGATTAGTTACTTCTAGTTAATATTAACATGTTTTTTTTGTATTATTTCATTTCATTTTAGAAAACAATCAACTTAACGCTATGGATGACCCCAAGTTAATGAACATTATGAACGGAATCAAATCGTTTGAGGATCATTGTCAGCACATTAACAACGGACAGGGTGAGTGTACATGAACGAATAAACCAGTTTGGTTCCCTAAATACAAAAAAACTCGAGTATATTATATTAGCAAGTGAGGGGAGGCCCAGCAGCAAGACAAAATAAAAACAAAAACAAAGGAAGAAAATTGTTGAAATTGACAAATTATATGACAGTCTTTTGTCTGCCAGATATACGGCGGTGGAAGGGAAGGTGGTTTGCGGTGTTGGCCGGAGCGAAGGCGTTCCACAAATCCAAAGAGCCAACAACAATTGTTGACAATTCACTCAAAGTGCTTGGCTGTGTCTCTGTCGTTGGCGTTGGCGTTGAACAAATGCCCCAAAGCGCTCAAAAGCTTTAAATGCCACCACAGCCACTCCACACTCGGCAAGTGAGGCCACGCGGTGCGGCTCAATTTCGAAGCGCTCATAAACAATGGGGCACAAAGTGAGGGTGAGGCGTGGTTTTTTTTTTGTTTTTTGCCATAACAAAGGGAGCCAAAGGGATTGGGTGTTGCAAGTTGGGAGGGGGTGTGAATATTTTCAGTTTCTGTTTCGGCTTGGCGCGATGAGAAGTGCGCTTCAGTTGCATTTAAGCCAATTAGCATAGGTAAACAAAACATTTGAGTGAGAGCTTCAAGTGCCTTATGGTTGAGTGGGGCAGCCGACGCCGCCACCACAGCCTCTGGGTATAACCAAGAAAACAGCATGGAAGGGATACAAGTCGTGATGAATGATGTTGAGATGTGTTGAGCTGAATGTCGAGGGTGTCGACTGTAGTAGGTGTCAAGTTGTATTTGCCTGAATATGTTTGTTATGTTTGACGCTTGCTGAATATTTGCAACAATGAAGGACACAGCCGTACACACACACACACACACACATATATATATATATATATATATATGGATTCTCGACAATGCCTGCATTTATTATGCAATTATCAAGTGGGCTTCTCTGCCAAGAGTAACCCTTGCCACAGCCCATTGACTGACAGTGATTTACGTCGACAATTGGCAATTAGGCGGAATAAGACAGACGGCAATACCTGCAAATGTCCAGGCATTTAATAAAGGAATTCCCTCAATATGCCATACATATGAATGCTTGTGCAAGTGTGTGTCTGTGTGTGACTGTGTGTATCTTCATGTTTTGTTCAATATGTAGATGAATGACTCGACGAGTTGCTAACTTGCAAATATTTATGAGTGCCCCACAAGTGGCAGCATCCAAGCCGTACCAAAGGGCACGGATCAATAGCACAGTGGGCATAGATCAATGACAGAAACAAAAGGTACAAATATCTTCATTATATATGTAGTCTCAGCAAAATTAGTTAGTAATTTAAATCAGTTAAGAGCAAGGTGAAAGGAAAATTCCACATCTTCTTTAACAATTTCTTCGATTTATGACTCGGCATTTGCCCAATGTGCGCCGTGTCTAGGCCTCAGCTGGCGACATTGAGTGTTTGTTGTTGCCATTTTGGCACTTGGCTAAAATGCAGGCACATGCCAACCAGCCAGCAAACTCACACACATCTCCTCCCCTCCATCCACACCCCCTGCTATGGCAGTGTGTGTGTGGCGGCGTGAATTATGCGCCATTGAAGTGGCTTTTCGGTGCGCATTTAAATTCGTGACGCGCTTTTCAAGTTGGTGGCAAACACGGAGAAACAGAGACACACACACACACACACACAAGAGTGGGGCTGGCTGGCTGAGACTCATTCATCCAATGATGCTCATCAAATTGGCTAATTGTTTAATGACTGTTTGCATTGATCTCTTCCCCAATAGATGAGTCGCCCATGCAAATGTTCTACAAGGATAAGGGTGTTTTTCTCACTGGCGGCACAGGATTCTTTGGTAAAAGTAAGTTAAACTCTTGGCCAAAACGTGACTGGAATGCATATATATATATTTTGTCGTCTCTGTCTTAACTCTGGTCTATGACTTTCGCTTCTGTTCTGTAGTTATCATTGAGAAATTGTTGCGCGTCACAGAGGTGGGACAAATCTATTTGCTAATACGCACCAAGAAGGGCAAGGATGCATTTGCTCGAATCGAGGATCTGTTTAATGATCCGGTAAGTGTTAAGTGCTAGCCAATTCTACACTTCAGTAAACTGCAATTGGTACTCTCTGATTTCTGCGTTTTTAAGGTATTTGATAAAATGAAACAATTGAATCCGAAGTACCGATGCCAAATCACAATCATAAGTGGCGATTGCTCATTGCCTGGATTGGGCATAACACCAGACGAACGTGAGACCATCAAAGAGAATGTGAACATTGTTCTACACAGTGCGGCCACAGTGAGATTCGATGAGAAATTAAAGATGGCCATTGCCATCAATGTCCATGGCACTAAGGAGATTATTAAGCTGGCCAAAGAGATTGCCAACTTGAAGGTACATAAGTTCAATTGAGTTGTTTAAGTGTATCTATTTAGTTTTGGTAATTCAACACCATGTTCAATTGTCTCTCTACATTTAAGGCTCTGGTACATGTGTCCACAGCTTTTGCTCATTGCAACAAGCGATACATTCAGGAGAAATTCTACACTGGCACAATTACAGGCGAAAATGCCTTTAAGCTCAGCGAATGCCTCGATGAGCACACCTTAAATACTCTGACGCCTACAATAATTAATGGTTATCCGAATACATATACATTCACCAAAGTTCTGGCCGAGAATATTGTGCAACAGGATGCACAGAATTTACCAGTGACCATCTTTCGCCCTGGCATAGGTAAGCCCACCCAATTCCGATCCCAATGCCAGTTCATTCTGTTGTCAATGATTAAAATTTCATATTCTTATTGTCATCCAGTTATAACAACATATCGGGAGCCAATCAGTGGCTGGATTGATAATATGTATGGTCCTTGTGGAGTTATTGTTGGCATTGGCTCTGGTGTCCTGCGTGTTTTTACCGGCGATATGGACAACAAGGCTCACATTGTTCCCGTCGATATGTGTGTGAATGCTCTATTGGCCAGCGCCTGGGATATAGCGCGAAATAAGTAAGTTTTACCAATATAAATTCGTTATTTAATTTTATCTCTGTTAAAATTCATCAAAGAAAATGTCATAAAAATGATGAAAACAAATTATAGAAATTGAGAAGAATAACCGCAACAACAACAAGAACAACAACAACGACAACAACTCAACTAACTCAAACTAAACTATGCGCATAAAATTTTCACAAAAATTTGCATAAAATAAAAAAAAAAAAAGACAAAGACTATTGAAAAAAATTGCAAATCGAAATTGGAAAAAAATTGCATAAAAAATGATAGCAAAAAAGTTAAAGAAATTTATCGGAGACTAACTCAGTCAAAAAGCTCTGTTGCATGAACTACAATCTAAAACCTGATGTATAATATTCTTTTCAAAGTTTAATAATTGTGGTATTAATTTGTTGTTGGCGATTCCCGGATACACTGACGAATTCTCAAACATACACAGAGTTTTTAAATATATTTAAAGATTTTAATTTAAGCTGTTTAAGTTGTTTCTCCTTTACTAGACTTTTGTATTAGCTTTTTTTAACAATTCATTTTGATTCATATAATTTCTTGACAGATATGAGTCACCGCCCATATATAACTATGTACCAGATGCTGATAATATGGTTAGCTGGCGTCGTTATATGGAAGAGGGCTTTGAATACGGCTGCGTTATACCAATGCGAAAATCCATCTGGTATCCACGATTCACAATTGTGCCACATATGTGGCAATATCATATTTTGTGCTTCTTGTATCATACATTGCCTGCCCTGTTTATGGATGCCATTATGATAGTCATAGGCAAGAAACCGAGGTACGTTAAACTATCTATCTATCCTTGTTTGTTCCTTAGTTAGCATCCAACTTATCCTTCAATTGCAGAATGATGAAGATCTATAGAAAGATACATAAATTGAGCAATGTGCTTAAGTACTTCAGTTCGAATGAGTTTCGCTTTGACAATGATAATGTGCGCAGTCTATCCGAGAAGCTAGATGATAGGGATAAGCGTTTATTTGCCTTTGATATGCGTAATTTGGATTGGAATAATCTATTCCGTGTCAGTCTATATGGTTTGCGTTTATATGTTGTTAAGGATGATCCTAGCAATATACCCGAATCAATAAAACGCTATGAAAGGTAAATCAATCTATTATATTTAAATGAAAAGATTGCTAATATATATACATTTTTTTCTATTACAGATTGAAGGTTCTGCATTATACCACATTAGCCATTGTCTATTCTTTAGCACTCTGGGCTCTCTATGCTCTGTTGAAGTTTTTATTCTGATAAATACTTATAAATATGTATAGCAATCTGTCTTAACTATATTTCATTCTTACACCAGGGCACATTTTTTCTTTATAACACTTTCAAGATATTTTTCCATAGGTTTAGCCATAAATGTACAATACATATATATATATGTACACATATATATGCCCTTTAGTCATACGTTAAAAAAAAACGCTTTATATGAATGATTTGTGTGTATATTTTACATTAGTTTTATAGCTGATCTTTCGATGACAATAAAAATCGCTTCATATTCTTTGTTTGGGATAAGTTTAAGACAACATGAGTTGTGGGCTAATCCTTTAAAATAAAAAATTTACTAATTGTTAACACGAAAAAAAAAGTGTAAGAGACGATGGGAAAGGATAAAAAGAAACAATATAATATAATCCACTCCCCTGACAAATGGATGGGCGATAGAAATATTTACTTAAGACAATAAGATATGTTGATTTACACATCAGCTTAACAGTGATATTTTTATTGCATATATATGTAAAAAAATACGTCGTAAAAATAATGCCCAAAGGCAGCTTATCAAATTGCAAACAGGCAACAGTCCAATCCAAATCCTGTAAGGCGCTTTATCGCTTCACATACACACGCAAACACAGACACACACACACACACACACACGTCCTCGTGGCATATACAGAGACATAAATAAATCTGTGCATATATCGTTTTTGCACTGTGCAGCATTCACATTCGCAATTCGAATGTATGAGTATGTATGAGTATGATTTCAAAATTAAAATCACAGCGTAACCCAATCAACCCATGGTAAGATTGAAGCTTGAAGGTTCCAGCTTCTGCTATACATTCTCATATCCTTCTCGAACCTACTCTCATCCTGCCATTCTATAGCAGCTCATTCCCAATACAGCCATAAAACTCTCGCATACTCATCAAACATACAAGCAGCCAGCCAAGGATGCCATATACATATACATATGTATAAATTTACTATATCTGAGTTCATGTGAATGTGTATGAAGGATAGGAGATCTACTGGTTAAGGGCTGTAAAGAGGTAAGGGAAAAGTCATCGTCGTCGTCGTCGACGTCGCGGTTGCCTTCATGAGAGTCAGTGAAAAATGTTTGTCAAACCGCAGTGAGCGTTGTATGTAATGATTGAAGCCATTGCGTTGCTGATGTTGCTCTTGGTGGTAATGCTGGATAGCTGGATGTTGGATGGAGGTTCCTTGAATGTAGATACATACATTCATATATATAGATGAGCTTCCCAATTAAAGTAAGCGGCGTGCATGGGAGTGCAAAGTGTGTGCGATGGTACAATAACTCTTCAATATGTTTTACTGCATAAATATATCTAGTATATACTAAAATAGAAAGAAATTGCAAGCGTTGCGTCGCAGCACGAACGACCGAGCAGAACATTGAAAGACCAAACAATCTCAATCTCTCAAATTAGATTTTCAGAAAAATGCACCTTTGGGAAATGCACAATGAAAAAGCGACTGGCCTGCACACACACACACACACGCAGAGATACTCACACTCCATACTAATACAAACAGAGGCATATTTGAGCCGAAGCCAAAAAATTGTAAGTTCGTGCGAAAAGCTTTTCTCTCTCTTATTTTGGCCCTTTCACATCAAACTCTGTCTCTCTTTCTCTCCTTCTCTCTCTCTCTCTCTCTCTGTCAGTTGGTCTCTTGGTTTCTCCAAAGCAACATTTTTCTCTTTCTCTCTGATGCTTTGAGGCGCTCTCTCACGTAGCAAAGCCATAATAACGGTACATGAAGTGCATGCTTATTCAAGGGTTGTTCATTCGTGAAATTAATATTGCGGCAACCATCGTGGCGCAAGTTGCACACACAGAACCAGCACGCTCGCCTTAATGTTTATGTTGGGGCCTCCAGATCCGGCTCTTGCCTTCTGTCCACATCCCCCCCATCCTTCCATCCTTCCATCCTGTTTTCTGCGTCCTGGCCTGCTTTGTCGTGGCATGTGCCGTCCGTTTGTAGCGGCATTTTATGGTGCCCCTGCACTTTGTAACAGTTTCGATGCAAGCCATTATTATGGTCTGTGTTCCATTGCCAATGCGTTTCAGTGCTCCATATCCATGCTTTCTCTTTCGCTCTCTCTCTCTCTCTGTCGCTCATTCGTTGTCGCTCCTGTGTTTCTCTTAAATAACATTTTTGGGCCGACGTGCGGTTATTTGTTCGCCCTTAGCGTCTGGCGACGGACGACGATGACTATTATCAGATTTTGAAATAGCTTTACGTTTATTACTTTTTTCAATTTCATCGTCTTCGGTATTTTGGTATTTGGCACGCTTCCTCATCTTCTGCAAAAACACACACGCACACACACAAACACTGAACTAACCTTCCCCCCGATGAGAAGGGTTTACCAATTCATGCTTGTTGATTTGTTGTTGCTTTGCCATGTTTCTACATCAATTAAAAGAAAAGTTAGATTGGGAAAGATAAGGAACTTTTCTGTACATATTTTTGCATTTGTCTGCTTGCATTCACTTAAAAAAATTATTTTTAATAATTAATTTGGTGGCAGCCTAGCAAAATTTAAAAAAAAAAGAATTTTTATTAAGCCAAGGCGTTGAAAAGAGATATTTAATGTTTATATAGAGGATACAGAAACCAGCTAGGAATTTTAAAATTTATCGTAGCATACTTATTGGGGATTGCAAGGAGAAAAAGTTTTCTTAATCTCTCTTTCATTTATAGTCAGTTGGCCCACAAAGATGCTCAATGTCAGTAGTAATGACTAAATTAAATTAGTGTTTATTAAATTATGTTTTTTTTTACAATTAAATTAACCATATTTATATCGAGACGTTATTTGGACAATGAACTTTGTTTTCTGTTTTCCAAATCGCAGTCATTTTCAATTTTACTGTTACATGTGTGTATGTATACATTCACTTATTTAGCCGGCTTCCTCAGTTTTTTGTTGCTCGCATCCTTGCTGCTTTGTAATTCCCAACATGTATGTGTTTGTGTGTGTGTGTGTGTGAGTGGTTGCATGTGTGGGTTTGTTTGTTTGTTTACAGTTCGCGTGGGCTATAATTATTTAGCGTTACCATGTCACTGTCTGGGTCTCCGTGTATTTCTCTCCCTTCAGCTGCTTCTCTGGCTCGTGCTCCATCTATAGCCGCTTCTGTTTCTCTTTCCTTTTTTAGTTTTAGCGCTCGTGCGCGAGCTTGTAATAATATTTTAAATTAATTACAACAAACATGCATTTGCGAGTGTGTCTGTGTGTGTGTGTGTGTGTGTATGTGCGGGGCGTGCTTTTGTGATGCTACTGTTTTGTATGAAAAGTGAATTAAGGCGAATTTAGTGCGCGACGGCCACGTCCAAAGTGCATTTGTATGTCCTGCTTCGTCGCTAACTTTATCCTTGGCTGGCTACACACAGACAGAGAGACACTTTCGCTGGGTTAGTGTGTTTATGTGCGCTGCCCCGTTCCTGCTCCTCGCTTGCCGTCTAACTGTATATTCAATTGCTAAAGAAGGCACAGAAGGCAAGTTATAGGCACGCCCATGTCTCTTCATGCCCTGCTCTTCTCCCCCATATCTTGGCTTTTGCCATTGTCTATTAGTATCTCGTTTGCGATTCTCCGTTTTCTGTTCTAGTGCTTCTTTTGAAGTTTTCGCTTGCATTCGCATTTTAATTTGAAGTGCATCATTTCTGTTGCCCCGTCTGCGTCTGCGGCCACAAACAAGCAAACACACACACACACACACACACACTCAGACAGACAGACACACAAACAAAAAAAGTGCTTATGCTCATTCATTCATTTCATTTCCCATTACAACCCAGGAGATGCAGCCAACGCTCAGGATATATCCAGCATCAGCATTCGAAGCGAAGTAGTATTCACCTGCGTTCCGACCACTAGCAGTTATGTCTATCTCTCTCTTTCTCTCTCGTTCTCTCTGTATGTGTGTTTGTGTGTTGGGGTATGTGCGCCTAAAGGGAGCTCAGCGTTCAACGCAGAAACAAACAAAAATGGTTAAAAAGTAAGCCAAGCCACGCTGGTATAACAACAACAACAACAACTACCAACCAACCGCCACTTGCCACTACTTTATGCCACTTCAACGCAACTCAATTGCTTTCTTTGCCTTTATGAGACTCACTTTTTCTCTTCCTCTCTATCCTTCCTGTCTCCACCTCCATAGCTCTATCTGTACGTTTATATTTGTATGAGTGTGTGTGTGTATGTTGCTTGCGGTTTTATTAAAATACCCCCCGTCCCCCATCTGTTTTGGCCTTTGCGCCTCTTGTCTCATTCTCATACTTTTCCTTTTTGCCAAGCATGTTCTTGCAAATAATGAAAAGTGCCGCACATAAAATTTGCACAAATTATTTCAGCATTTTCCTTATTTTTTTTTTTTTTTTTGCTTGCATGCTTTCTTTTCTTTTTTTTTATTTTTGTGTTGCCTCGTTTTGCCAGCGGTTTATTTCATTTCTCCCAACATATTTTTTTTTTGCGTAAATAAATACAAATTATAAATGAAAGCAAACGCCGTGCAGTATTTCATTATATTTTTTATTTGATAATTTTATAGGTGGTGCGAGCCATTTCAACTGTTTTCGTTTTCGTTGTCGCCCTTAACAAACCAGAAAACAATAAAAAAAAGGAAGAGCAAAAAGAAGGGGAAAAAGAAACGATAACTATAACAAAGAGCAAACCAAGAGAGAACAAAATCAAAAAAGCGAGCAAAACACTAAAACAAGAAACTTATCGGTCCTTACGACAATATAACGTTATTTATATACCCTTCAGTTTTGGCTCTAGAATTTTTTTCTCTCCTCACGACGATGGGAAAACTATAAAAGAAAAAATGAGATTTCCACTTAAGTGATTATTATCAAGGCTTACAACATTGTATATAGTGATTCGATTCTATGTAAATTTATGGTTAAGCTATTAAAAGTGCTACTAAAATGAGGAGCAGCAGAACGAATGGCGATGATTAACCAGGAAAATGATTTAAAAGACATTCCTATTAAGAATTTCTAATATGATTAAAACCTTGTGTAAAAATTGTTTTTAATTATCTTGCTTTATTTTGATTTTAACTGAAGAATCTCAAATACCTTGTTTTTGAAATAGCAATTTGAGTTCTTTTAGATTTTATATATGATATTGTCTTGCTAAAAGAAACATTTTTCAAATTACATTTTCGAATGTAAGTGCATATAATGGTTCTTAATATTGTCATTATCATCAGACAAACATTGCGATATAATTATAATGCCCTCTTGCTAGGGTAAAGGAACTAAAGAAAATAAAAACAACTGAAAAAAAAAAAAAAAACAAATGCAGGCAACATTTGTGCGTGTGTCGTGCCGCTGCTTCTACGTTTCAGGGTGTTACAAATAGTGAAATAGTCCAACGTACATCGTAAATATTTCAACTGCAACAACAAGAAGCAGCGGCAGTAGCAGCAGCAACACCAATGGGAACTACTACCAACAGTGGCAGCATCAGCAACCATAACGAGCACAAATAGCAAACAAGAGCGTTGGTTGGGGGTGGAGGTCGGAGGTTTGGATATCTGGTGGAGAGGCGAAAAGGCGAATCGATAGATTGCACCTGGTTCCAAGTTACGCAGAAAGTGTCCCAAGCTGGCAAACCGGAACCTTTACAACCTACCAACGAGAACGACGAGAACGACGACAACGACAACAAAAACAATAAAGAACCAAAAGGCGACTAGAACCAACAGCAGCAGCAACACCATTGCCATCACCAACACCCAACAACCAACATCATCAACAACAACAACAACAATAGTAGCAGCAGCGGCATGAGGAGCACCACTGCCTCAATTGCTGTTTGTGCGGAGCTGCAACTTTGCCTGCTACCGACGACTTCGTCTTCATCGGTTTCTTCGCCTTCGTCTCAGGTCGCAGCAGCGTTGAGCTCAGCAGTTTCCAGGATTCCCTTGACTCGCAACCCATGCGAAAATTTGAAGCGATTTATTTACTTTTTGCCATTGCCATTTGCCGTTTGTAGCTGGCAAAAAAACGCAAACCAACCGAACCCAACCCAACCCAAACCAAATCCAACTCAACGTTCCTAACTCGTGCCGTAGTGTCCCCATATATGTTTGTATGTATAGATTGTTGTTGATTTTATTTATATGTATATCTTTTTTTTTTTCTTCTCACAAATGCGGTGCAACAACAAATTGAGGCATATACGAATTACCTAGTTAATGTTGATTGACTGCATCTCCTTGGTCGTTCAATGATATCATTTCATTTCTCTAGTTTTTTTTATATATAGAAATATATGTTAATCTTTAGTTGTCAAATTTAGTAATACATGAACTTTTGAAGAATAGTTTTGACTTTTTAAGACTTTAAATTTTATTTTCTAGTTCTTTAAAAACTAAAATATGACTAATAAATTATACAAAAAGGACTTCTAAACATGATATTGGGTTCAGCAGATTATGTCGGTAATTCCATCCAATCCTATCCACAACAAATTCATTTTCTGTTTATTTTAGTAGTTAAAAAAATTGAAAAATCTGTAAGTCGATTTATATTTAATTCATATTAAACAACGTGCTCTAATATTTAACATATATTGCAACATTATAAAAATACAATATATATGTTATTAAAAATTGGAAAATTACAGAATCGAAGATGTTTTCATCTGATTTTTTATAACATGTGGCATATCTAGATATCTGAACAAAATCGTTCAACCTTAACAATCAAACAGCTCGAAGGGTTTATAAATAGAATTTAATTGTCTAATTTTATATAACAGAAACTTATACTCTACTTTATCAAGATGTTTGAAAGAGGATTCTTTGGGTCGCTCAACTTTTTGCATTTGCCTTTCCTCTGCCCTGTCCCAAATAGTTACGCTTGTTGTTTTCTATTTTATTGCACAAATGGTAATGGTCTTGTTTTTCATTTTTAACATTATTTTTTTTTGTTGCTTCTGTTTGGATTACATTGTCGCCGTTGCCCGGCATTTGTCCTTTCTGTTCATTTTTTGTTTGGTTTTATTTTTTACATTTTCCTTTCGTTTTCATTTTTTTTTTTTTTGCTTTCTTTTTTTGCTTGGGCGCATTTGCAGCGTTATGACAAACAAGTGTCCATTTATTTGCCAAATTTAATGTTTCACCATTTTCTCTGGTGACAAATTATTCTGCTTCGATTTCTCGACACTGGAAAACGTTTCACACCCATCTTCTCCATCCTCACTCACTCACTCGCTCACTTACTCTCCTACCATTTGGCCAAATGGCTGGCAGGCAGCTGGACAACTGTGACTTGAATTTAATAATAAAAAAAAAAAACCGAAGGAGAACAAAATGAAAAAAAAAAGAAAAACGGCTAATGGGAGACATTTCGCTAGATTGCCACGCCCCCGAAGCCAAACACAACCCAAAAAGCCAAAACCAAGGCCAACTGTCGCCTTTTGCCACTCTTGGACCCGCTCACTGGACAAATATTTTTCAAATATTTAACAGCAACTCACACCAAGCTTAGCTCCTTTTTGGCTATCTTCTGGCCACCATCTCCATTTCCATTTCCATCTCCATCCGCCATCCGCCCGATTCCTATTCTCGATGTCCTTAAGCAACGTTTAGCAACGTAGCTGGCTAATGCATAATTTATACAAAATTTGTCATTGCCATTAAGGTAAGCACAATCCGCGTTTTTCACTAATTGGGCAGGTGTTTTAACGTTAACCGTAACGTTAAATCTGGTATAGGTTCCAGCTCGGGGTGTTTTGTAGGTGTTTTCGTTAATTAGCTGCTATGTCATGTAAAAATGTCCACTGTGGATGCCCCTAGATGTTATCTAAAAATGTTGTGTAAAACAAAGGTCAAAACATTTGTACACAGTTTCATTTTCCTTTTCTCTATCTCTCTCTCTCTATCTCTCGGCTTTTGCTATGTGTGCGTGTGTTTTTTTTCCTCTTTACTTTTTGTATTAAAAATTTTCTGACATGTCAGCTACCACTAGTAGTAGGAGGGTAAAATTAATGAATAGATTATGATTAATGAACGGCGACATCATTAAAATATATTTATATATTCAAATTGCGGTTTTCTGACCGACCACCGACCTCCATGACCAACTCTCGACCAACTCGAGTCTGCGGCATCTATGAATGGGAAACGAAAACGATGGAAGGATGGTAGGGAGAAGAAAGGACCAGCATGAAAAGCGAATGAATGAAACGAGGCGGCATTGTCCGTCCGGATGGTTTTGCTCTGAAATGTCATACAACAAACACAAAAGCACACACAAAATGTTAAATCATTAGTTTAAATTGCCGCAACAAAAACTGAAAAAAAAAGAAAACGAAGAAGAAAAAATGTTTTTTTTTTTTTTCTGTACTGAAATTTTTGCGCTCAGCTATTTACAAAATATGAAAAACGTGGACGAAAACGAGAAGAAGGCAAACCAAAAGCAAAAGTAAAGCAAGTGGAATCAGCGGCAAAAGACCGAGAAGATAAAAGCGTACGCATCCTTGAACTTTTATTTATTTATATCTCGCTCCGCCCTGGCTACAGACTGCGAATCCTGTGACTGCTGCTCCTGCTCCACTTCTGCCCATTCCTGATGCCACTATTGCTGCTCTGCTCCAGCTCCTTGCTTCCATATTGCTTTGTTTGTTTGCTTGCCACGAAGTCCAACCGCAAAAGCTACCCGGGTCCGTTGGCATTTTTGCATATTGCCCATACGCAATGTTGCCGCTGGGCAAAAGTTTTCCTCAACGACGTTTGCTTTATTAAAAAACTAGCCAAAAACGAAAAAAGTCGGAAAATAATAAAAACAAAAACAAAAAAACAAAAAGGATAGAAAAAACGAGAAACTTTGCTACGAATTATTTCAATTCTAATTTATTTTGTGTTTATACTACAAGGGAAATATTCTGGTATTTTTGATCGTTGTCGCAGTCGGATAGTTGAATGATAATGATGACGACAGCAACTCCAACTCCAAAGAGAACTAGAACCAGGACCTACAGCAACAATGATGAAACACGAGGCAGAGAGGGGGGGAATGATGGTTTAGGGGGCCACAAACTGAGATGCAGTAAAGGAACAACGAACAAGAACTATGTATATTCAAAATGGCAAATGAGTTTTATGCGAGTGTAGTTAGACAATGACATGCACATAATTCAGTTTTGCTATGGCAACAAATGCACTCTGTTCCACAGTGAATAAGAGATATTAACTAGAAGATATGGAGCAAGAGGAAGACAGAGAGAGAGAGAGGGAATGAGAAAGCCCTGCATACAGAGATTGCCATAGAAGACGAATAATGGCAAGAGGCAAGAGGTGATATAGCCATCTATCTATTCCCACTTGCCAGCTTTTGGGTTGCTGTTTTAGATTGACAACAGCTACAACACATCCCAAACAGCAAGTGTTTGGGAGTGAGAATGAGGGGCCAGAAGGGTCTTATAAAGAGCTTAGCAATGGCAATCGCAATCCTTATTCGTACTCGCATTTTCCTGTTCGTCCTTGTCAAGTGAATTTCGGGGTGTTGAGCTAGCTTAAAAGTTATCTTTGATTATGTGTCGCTTTAAGTGGATTTATCTATAAACTTCTTGTGGGCTGCGGCCAAGTGCCAAATGTGATTTACACTCTCACACCCACACACACACACACACACATACAGAAATACATACAATAATACACAATTATCTACTTATTTTCTATTATCAATTATCAAATGGACTGGGATTATAATGTACCTTCGATTGACATAATGGCTTATACTGAATATATTCTTAACACCTGTATTAATACACTTAAGCCATCGAGATTCTTTAAACAGTTAAAGAATATTTTGATTGACTACTTAATATGCTCTTCTTTTTTTGGCAATTACATTAATTTGCTATAAGCAACAACTAAGATAAATACGAGGAGAAAAAACGTTTGGGCTAACTTTCACCGCGACGAAGTTTTCATAATTTATATTACAGCTTAAATTTAAAATTCCACCATTACAATGTTGAAAGGATTTAAAAGGAGTTTACTGCGCTTTTCAAGACTACATTATATATACCCTATATTGTGGGTAATGATTTCGTCTACGCGTTGCACTATCTTGACCATAATGAAAATACCCATTAAACTCTAAAAGATAAAATAAAAAATGAAAAAGGAAACATAATAAAGTCGAATTAGGAAAGTAAGAAGGAGAAAGAAAGGTTTTTTTTTTAATTATAAGATTAAAATGAAACTGATAAGGTTTTTGTTGTCAATTGTAGTTTTTCATGCTTTACTTTTCACACAGAAATGTTTTAAGATTTCCTCTCTTTATACGATTTTTAGTTAATGATCAAAAGTAAACTAAAAAGGGTTAAAATCGTACTCAATTATATTTTCACAGCTCAAACAATCAAACAGTCTAGAAATACATTTTTGTTTTATGTGAAGCAATTAAATCTCATAAAATATCTTTATGCATTTACGTCAGCTACTTTGAGATTGATAAGACTTAACTACCAGAAACAATGCATCAAATATGTATGATGAAAGTTCCCGCTCTGTCTCTCTCTCTCTCTTTCTCTCTCGCGCGCCCTTTATTCCTTGTGGCTATCATCCGCAAATTTCCGCCATCATAACATTTACAGTTGTTGCATTTTATAATCAAACTTGTTACTGGAGCTACTTTTGATTTAACGTCGCCCTTTATACCCCTCCACATGGATTCCGTCTCTAGACTCTCATCAAAGTTTACACGAACAGACAGCGCGGCAGCCACAGCAACAGTGGCAGAAGGCGAGGCAGAATGAATAAGCACTGCCACCTCCTGTTTATGCCCCTCTCTACCCCATGTTGTATCCCCTATCTCTGGAATTGCCCCCCACTCCAGTTTCACTGCTGCCACATCTCGTGCCTTCTTCCCTTAGCCGTTAAACCGACTTCAGAATTAATCAAATCCAAGTCAGATGTTGCGCGTTGCCAAAAAACTTAAGCACAACAACACCGACAGCAATTTGTTGTTATTCTTGGCAGTCGGTCTCTTGTACTTCAGCTCGTGCCCCGTGCCCGTGCCCTCTGCTCCCTGCCCTCTTCAGGCTTCTGCTTTTAAGCCAATCCTTTTTGGTTGAGCGTGTTCCCCTTGCACCATTTTGGCAAAAGAGTTGGCGAGCGTCGACGGACGACCCTTTCATTTCATTGCCATAACGCACATTTACAAAATTATATTTGTAAACTTCTTTACCCCCACACCCAAAGCCAAAGCAACCCCATGCCCCATACCCCTCCCCTTCTTTTATTCGCATCGCAATTCTCACCCCATGTGGCCCTTTTCTTTAGATTCTTTTGCTCATCCGCTCCCTGCAGCCATTAATGTACAATGAAATTGGCCAAAACTTGGCGCGCACATCACAAATATTAGCGCATAAAGATGATGATTTTATGACGATAATGAGGATGAGTATGAGACTGAGGATAAGTATGAGGATGTGGTACAAGGTCGGAATGTGCGGATGGATGGGTGGTTGTGGTTGAGTGGTGGAGTGGCTTTTAGCTCGACTTAGCTAGACTTTGGCTAACATGTTAATGATGTTGTACCAATGTTTTGATAGCCGCAGCCGCAGCCAATAAGCCAGAATTCATTCGAGTTGGCCACTAATGAAGACTCAATTACAATGATGTACATTCCAACCAATGCCCCAGCCATCGTCGACGTCGACGCCTGTTCAGGTTCAGTCAGCCAGCCAGCCAGCCAGCCATCCGGCCATCCGGCCAGCCAGGCAGTCAGAGTTCGCCTATGCTTGGCCTGGCTGTTCATTAACATTTGACCGTGCCTAGAACCAACAACTCTGGGAAATGGCGGCGTGTGGGGGTCAAAAATGGGGAAGTAGTTAATGAATCTCTATCGAAACTGTAGCCAATTTCGATGATGCGGCTGGTTTTGATGGCCAAAAGTTATTCCATCGTTGACAGCATTGTGTGCCACAACATTTGGCAGCATAAGATTCCCAGATAATTAGACTTAATTTGCTGATCCTGACAGCTTTCTCTCACTCACTCTCTCTCTCTCTCTCTCTCTATATCGCTGTCTAAATTAAAAAAAAAAAAAAACTGACAACATTAACAGCTTGTCTTACATAAGCCACGACTATATATACTTTAAAATTTGCATTTGTTAAACATTCATTCAGTGCTTCCCAAATTTGAGACAAATTATTTGCAGTTTTACCAAGAAGGGTTTCAAATTCTAATTCAGCCTCTAAATCAACCATTTTCTTGTGGTTCTCTCTAATATTTCGTTTTAACTGCATTTAAGTAATGGATAAAAGAAATTTCAAAAAATGCCTATCTATATTAACATTAAGACTTGATTATGATAAAGATAATTTATGGGTAATAATTGGTAATTTTTGAATTGATTTTGTATTTTGAAAGTTGTTATATCTCGATTTTTATAGTCACTTGACTCATTTAAAGCACATTTTTTGGCCATCATCCATTTTAATAAAGAACTGTAAACCAAATTAATGTCACAAAATTATACAAATTTTTCATTTCTAAGAATACTTCTATTTGGTTTTGATCGCTTCGTTTTTATTTCTTGAAAATAGGGCAAATTATGCAACAATTCTTGATTGCAAATTACGTTGTTGCTTCTAGAAAAAGCAACTTCATTATAGATAATAATCTGATTTCCTATGCTTCCTATTCACGTCCCAGTTGACCGACGGTAAACGTTTTGCAAACTATTTGACAAATATTGATTTTAAATACGTATTTGCCATTCATTTTATTTCTTCGTCTATTACAAATCATCACTTTTCTCATTACTCTTCATATTTTTATTTGCTGAATGGTTGGCAAACAAATTGCTTTTGTAATTTGACGTTTAATTCGCGTAATTAGTGTGTCGACATTCTCTCTTTCTCTCCGTCTTTTTGCCCCTTTTCTTTTGTCGATTTCCTTTTCACCGTTTCGACCGTTTTCAAGTTTCCTTGTCTGGAGGTTTTTTTCTCTCCCTTTTCTTGTTGTTGTTTTTTTTTTGCCTGTTGTGTTGGCTTTAATTAAATTCATTGCCATATTTATGAAACTTTTTTCATTAAATTTTCTGCGTTATTTCTTGGGCGCATTCCCCGTTCGAACCCTCAGACATATTTGCGCAACCGCCCATAACCGGAGCCACAGTCATAGAAGCCATAGACTTACACACATAGCTCGAGACGGATTCGCAGTTCCGGGTCCCCTTGTCCACTCTAAAGATTGGTGTTGGGACGGGGATTCGAAATTCTTTTTTTTCCTGCGGGTTTTACGCATTTCCGTTGGCAGAGAAAATGTTATAAAAATAAAAATAAAAAAATTCTGACACCTAAATTGCTGTGACATATTTGATTTATGAGGCCACCTATTTGGCCCAAAACATAAAAGCATGGACCAACCGGACAAACAGCAAAACAAAAAAAAAAAAAAAAAAAAAGCAGAAATGAAGCGGAGTAGACGAGGAACCGAAACGGAAAAAAAGGGACCGAACCAAAAAGGAAGCAGGCAACACATAAAAAACACGAAAGGAAGTGGCACTAAAACAATTACAAAATAAAAACGATTACACGCCACTTCCGGCGACATAAAAATGGCGCATGGCTACGAAGACGAAGATGCTCGACAAAAGGGTTCGGTTAAAGGACCAAACAAACACACATACTACACACACACACTAATGCATGTACACATATATATACACGCATCCATTTAATAAAAGAGGCCACTAAAAGACGCTAGCAATACAGGACCATAATCTTGGGTTAAAGACCATTAAGAATTTTTATTTTCAATTAAACCCGATTTGCCTTAATGCCCCACAAGGCCGACAACGATGAAGCCGAAATGTCGCCGACCAACAGCAGCAACAACAGCAACAACGAGAACAACAGCAAAATGCCATAACAGCAACAACATCGTGTGGGCTGGCCGCCGGCAAAGAAATTTATATGCGCCGCATAGTCTAAAAGGGTCGGCCTGTCGTCCTCGAGTCGCTGACTTTACGCGTTAACCCCCTTCCAAACAAAACAAAAAACCAAAAAAACCAAAAAAAAAAAAAAAGAAAAGAAAAATGAAGAGAAAACCAAATCCCGAACATCCTTGAAGGCGCATATACTAAGGGCCAGCCAAGAGGCAGCTAGGACAAGGGTGACTAAATTCAAATGCGATTTTTATGCTATTGCTGCTTTTCAATATAGGGAGGACATGGAGTAAGACCCACATAAATGGGCATCCCCCCACCCCCCAACCGCCTATCTAGGAGGAGGACTAGGACTAGGTAAGAGAGAATATACGATAGAAGCACACAACAACATCCAAGGATGAGAAAAGGGAGACGAATGAGGGCAGCGAAACAAACACAAACTGAAAAACTGCAAAAGAAAAACACAAACAACTCGCAAAGCGCAACAAAAGTTTTGCCGATATAAAAATAAAAAAACACAGAAAAAAGTGTGGACTGTTCGAGTGGCCGCTGCCATCGGCCCCTTCCACCACCAGGAGAGAGAGAGACAGAGAAAGAGAGAAAAAGATGGGTGGAGAATAAAATAGAATATACTCTGCCAGCTCAGCTTAGCCGAATCAGAGTGGATTGGAAGGAGGGGAAAGCGAAGCAAAGTATATTTAAGTGCTTAAAGTAAAATGATGTCGTACGAACTCGAAACTAAAAACAAGTTAGTATGGTAACTTTTGGCCTTAGGCACATACACACACACACACACACAGCAACATTGTGTGTCTGTCTTTCTGTCTGTCTGTGGCTATATCTAAGTGTGTGTCTGTGTGTGTGGGTGTACACAATCCGCACAAAAAATCGTTGTAGCGTATCTATGAGCTCGCATCTTTGAGATAGTTTAGCGTGAAAATAAAGTAAAGTACGGTAAAATTGTTGGCAGTTGATTATTGAATCGCTTTAGGTCAAAGCTCAACAGTCGAGTTGAACTCGGTATGGTGGGTGGCTGAACACGCAGGCAGGCAGGCAGGCAGGCAGGCAGACAGTCAGCCATCCAGCCAGGCAGGCAACAAACAAAAAATAACAACAACGACAGCAACAGCAACAACAACAACATGGCAAACAAGTCAGCAACAGCAGCAACATGGCAGGCAAGCAGAGATTAAAGCGTTTATTGATGCGCAGATTGCGCGCATTTTAGCCAGGAGGAACAGAGCAGGCAGAAACCAAAGTAGACCCACAGGAGCGGGAGTTGAAGCTCAAAAGATGTAGAGTAGGAGCGGCAAGAGGAGCATAGTGAGTAGGTCTTCGTTTCTAGAGGTTGTGTGTGTGTGTGTGTGTGGGTAGCAAGCGTCTGCAACTGAAATTGTCAGTGGCTGTCGCTGCTTACGCTCAAATTGAAATAATTAAATTGATAAAATGTGGCAAAGATTAAGCGCCGGCACTTTATTTGGCTTAAAGGCAGCTACAGCAGAGGCAACAACAACAACAATCCTGACTAAGCCAACTGTGGAGTGTTGATTAAATAAATAAACCAATATTGCCCAAGGCTCTGCTTTAGTATGTATGTATGTGTATGTGTGTGTGTGTGTGTGCGTAACAGGTAATGTTATTTGTCTTTGGCATTATTTTCAAATCGCTTTTGAACTGCCATTTGTTTGCCAGCGCCTTTTGGCCTTTTTGGTCTCGGGCAAACTTTGAATTTGTGAATTGTTTGCTTAACGAGTAGATATATAAGTATAATTTGGTATGCATCTAGCCCTTCCCCCTCCCCATTAACCTTTTTTGGCTCTCATACCATTTTAGCCATTTCAATTATTTCGCTGATAACTTCAGCTAATCCTAATATTGGGGCCTCAACCCTTGGCTATTTTATGTGTACCCCTTTTGAATTCAAGTAAGCAAAAATCCCCTCCATTATGGAAAATGCATTCAAACGCGTTTAAAGCAAATTTTAATCTGTATAATAAATATGAGCAACTGATTGAGAGTGTGTGTGTATATGTATGTATTAGGGCCCTTGATTTAATTGTTTTTTGGTTGCTTTTGTTGCTCATTTTGTTGATTTCAACAACTAAGTAGCGGTCTATAAATGTGTGTGCGTCTGTGTGTGGTTGTGTGTGTGTAAGAGTTGGGTTGGGGTGTGCTTGTACAACAAAGTGAGTAATGAATGTGGGTTTATAAAATGTAATTTGAGTAATCAAATTTTCAAGCATTATGTGGTATTATTATGGAGCTTGCACATACATATATTACGTATACGTTATGTGTGATTATTTTAAATAATTTTCTGAAACCTGAATATTTAACTTTACCACTAACATGAAAAATTTAGAGTTCCCTTATGTACACCACAGATCCAGACTTTTGGATTAAAAATATGGTTATTAAAACTATTAAATGCTCTATTTTGGATATATTTACAAGCCAATGTAATTGTAGCCAATTGTATCACGATCGGTTCAGATAATTGGATAATTATTGCCGTGAGACTTTTATATAAATACTTAGAAAATACGTATAAGCATTGGTTTACCTTATTCTATAAATATTAAACCAAACTGAGAGACAAAATAATGGCCTTTATTTGTTAGTGCTTATTGTTTTTGTAATAACTTTATTAATTATAATAGTCTAAAGCTAAGCTTAACAACAAATGGAACAAAAGAATTCGTAAAACTAGTAATAATAAAATTAATTACTTAAGATAATATTTCTGCAAGCAATTAAGAATATTGAGTAAATAAAGTAAAAGTATGCCTGACCTATGTAAAATTTTGATTTAAAAGTTTTAGCTGAGGGCCAATTTATGAAGCCATATTAAGTATACGACGCGTGGCTTAGTGGATTAATTTCAATTAACTTAAACTGGTTGAATGAGTGGCAAAACAGTCATCATCTACGTAAGTGATTTCCTTACACAAACAATGCAAATCTAAATCTAACAATAATCCGTAATGATGAAAATCCATCACGTAATCAAGTTGAAAAAGTATTGCCTACTGTTTGGGGCACAATGGAATTTCATAGTTAATCAATGCCACTTGGCATTGGCAAAGGCAATGGCGTTGGCATTGGCATTGGGATTGGGATTGGAGTTGGCAGCATTCGAACCCAAAGCAACGGTGTGAAATTTGTTACGCCGGCTTATCAAAATGCTGAAATCGTCATGTGTACGGGCATATAAGCCATTTGAAGGCTTTGCCGGGATTGCTTACACACACACACACACACACATACACATACACATACACCCACACACATAGCAAAATAAACAGAGTAAAAAGGAAAGAAGACCGAGAGACCGAGAGGCGAACTCTAATGGCCTTAGCCATTTCCGGCAACCTAAAACGTTAGCCGCAAATTAGTTTTGGGCTTCGCCGTTGCTGTTGTTGTTGTTGTTGTTGTTGCTGCTACTGCCGTTGCTACCGTGCGAACAATTGAAAAGAGCCCAAAAATCGAAATCTTTTCAAAAGCCGAAGCGCACATCCTTCAATGGCAACAGCAACAGCAACAGCGGTACCGGGCTGCGTCGTCACTTTAGAATTCATTAAACGGCCTCCTCATTAATGGAAATGGCCGATAACATTTTTGGGCCACGCTTCGATAAGCGTCGAAGCCGTTCACCATAGACCATTGGCATTGTTCGGTGGGGCTCTGAAACCGTTCCGGATTTCGGACCAATATCAAAAAAAAAAGCGCTCCATAATTCAAAAACAACGCCAGAGCCGACAATAACTTCAAAGACCGCAAGTAAATTAATGTTAATTTTATGCTAAAGTCGGCAAGAGCCCCAAATGTAACCAAGAACGTCGAAACGCCAAACACTGACGTCGCCTCCACCCATCACCCATCAGCCATCACTTCTACCGATACCACAGAAACCAGCCACAGCAGCAGCAGCAGCAGCCGCACCAATCAACATCATCATCATCAGCAACAGCAGCAGCAGGAGCAGCATCAGCATCGGCTTGGCATTGCCGAGGCTCGATTGGCATTTTGACACGGACAGACGCCTTGAGCCGCCCACGGATTAAGAGCATCAGCCTCAACATCACCATCATCAGAGAAGAAGAAGGCAGCCGAAAATTTTAAATTTATGCCAACTGCGGCACATAATTTAAAAATATCAATCAATTCGATAACGCAGATTGTATGCCCGCAACACCAGTCAGTCAGTCAGCCAGCCAGCCAGTCAGTCAGTGAGGCAGCCATCAAGCAGCAGGCAGGCGGGCTAAGCGAACAAACAAACAAACAAGACCAAACCGAATCTCTAGGACAGAACAGGAAAGCAAAATCTGTGCAAACAATGAGCTCAAGAAAAGCACGACAGAGTGTGTGTTAGGTGGCCATACAAAGGCTAACAAAAGTTGCCATAGCTGCTGCAGCAGGAGCAGCTGCAAAAGTCGTGGCAGCCAGTCCTGTTCAATTGCTATTTATCCATTGGCTCTCTGTCGCATCTAAGCTGACTGCAGCTGGGAAAGCGGCCTTAGTTCGAGAGCGTCAGCGATAAGCTTTCAAGTGAAACTTCTCCAAAAGGCCAGATCCACGCTTATAGTTGAGTCATTCGAAGTTTGTGTATTGCATTTCATAAAGGTGAGTGTAGAGATGCTTGGGTGCAAAAAACAACTCCGATAAGTAGTCAAAACTCAAATAGTAAAACTTTTAAATACTCTACCATGTAACCTCTGAGAGGCATAGAAGGAAAATTTCTTCATTCAATATATAAATATATACAAATCTAATCAAAACTGCAAAGGCTTTCTTCTGCAATGTGTGATAACTAGTTCTAAATAGTTTTTACTGAAAAGGAGATTTTCTGACTCTAAAAGATACTTCTACAAATGGTTACTTAAAGCACAATACAATAAAGAATTGCTCAGAAATGTCTATTTATCATCCATATAACGACTTTCGCATACGCTTTCAAACCAGAAGCATTATGAGAGAAGTAAAACACTAAGTAGAGTTAGAGTTGATTTTAGTCTCTGTGCAACACAAAGATAGGATTACTTTTCTAGGGTCAGTAGGCTTTTATACTCTTCAATGGCTAAGAACTAGGACTAAAGCTATACATTGGACACTGTCCTCACCTGCCAAAGGATAATATACTAATTATGCAGAAAAATGCGTTGACTTAATGCATAAGTTGTCAGTTTTTTTTTAGCCCAACTTAAACCATAAGAGGATAATATTGAGAGTTATACCCAAGCCTTGCGAGGGTATTAAAATAAAAATAAAAATGGCAAAAAAAATACAAAGCTGGCAACAAAAAACCAGTAAACAAGTTTCTCGCTTTTTTTTTCCGCTCGTGAAAGAGAGCAGCCCCAACAGCATCAGATGCAGTCAAAGAGCCTGGCTCAAAGGACAACGACAACGACAAGAACAGTAACAGCAGCAACAACAATAACAAACACACTGAATGCAACAACCGGAACGTAATCGCAATACAAAAAAAAAAAGAAAATAAAAAAAAATCAACAACAAACACCATACAACTTGAAACATTTCTCTTGCAGGTTGTATTTGCTTAGTTTTTCTTCTTTTTTTTTTGTATTTCAACCTGAGCCCCCAACCGGTGACTACAAATGCACTCCACAATTCTCGCTTTGACATTACCATTACGATTCAAGCATGAAGGGGGAAGCGTTGAGAGGGGGAGTGGAAGAATGGTAATGGTGGTTTTGGGGCGTGGCTGCGTAGACCCAAAGGTGCAGTACGATACTCTTTGACGGTGTCATTTGCAATTATGTGGCCATTCCATGCATGGCAATTTGATGAGCTTAGACTTCAGGTCTTTAAGTCTAATCTATAATAGGAGAAAAGGAAAAAAAAATAAGAAAAGTTGAATAGTCGGAGATTGGCATGTGAACAGCTCGGTCCAATAGGAGGATTTCCATGTAAAAGGACATCAAAAGGCAATGTCCTAGTGTAAATGCAAATGCAAATTTCAATGCAAATGCCATCTAGAAATCCAAGTGAATGAAAGCTCTTACTGGTTAATTCAAAAACTCCATTAGGAAAATTATTTAAAGTAATAATACTACACTTGATCAAACATTTGAACCAAGACAAAACTAAACTGACTGACAAATGAAATTCTCTAGTTGATTGCCTTTCATTAAGGTTAATAGAAGCATTGATTCAGAATATTGAGTATTCAATTAAATAATCAAATTTTTGTGATTTCTGCCACATGTTTTTAATTAGCTTATTGAACATATAATCCAATTTCATTTATAAAGGTGCCCAGCCAATTGGTTTGCAGATGCAGTTCCGATAAATGTGCCAACAGCAACACAACTTACACTCACTTCAAACTCGGTCTTTTTTTTTTAGTTTTTTTGTGGGCCAGCGGGTGGGTAAAGTATAAGGTCGACCGACCTCTCTACCACATGACCTCGCCTCCACCCCTTCCCATTTCACTAGTTGACCATTGAAACGTACAATTTGGAATCGAAAAATCAGTATAGAAAGCCAAAACAAATTCAATGTCCTGTTTGTTTGGTTGTTTGTTTGTCTATCTGTCCGCCTGACTGTCTGTCTCTCTGTTTGTTTGCTTGTCTGTGGGCAAGCCACTCGCCCGGACACCCGAGATAGTCGCACAATGGGTGAAAAACTGCAATATGCGGTTGTAAACCGGATATTTTCTTCTTGGCTTTGATGCTGAAACCAGGTTCATGCAAACAAGGCATAAAAGCCAACCCAGCCAGGACGCCCTTCTGACACAAACAGAAGGAGCACCACCAGCAGCAGGAGCAGCAGCATCAGCAACACTACGATGAGCCCTTGGTTATCATGAGTGGGTAAAAAGTATAAAAGTGTAGGAGGCTCCATCTTCATCGGAAGCTGGTTGTGACTTGTTAGTTAAGATGAGGAAATGAAGTAGCATGATAATTAAATATATAACGAAGAGCTGCGCGGCAAAAATATTTAATTAAACCATTTTCTTTTTTCGTTTTCCACTCGTTTTACCAAATAAATCGCATCCGCAAAATCTTTTGTTAAAGTTAACATAACTTGAAAAAAGCAAACTCTTGGCCCAATTTAGTCTTTTAGATAACTTGATCTAACTATGAACAACTCGGATTAATATTATAAAGTTCTCATTTAGCCTTTTCATCTTTTTGTTAAAAGTCTCTTTATGAAACATTAATTAAATCATAATGCATGAAAACTGTTTTGATCAGTTTTGAGAAACTGACAGCAGCATCAAAATTTTGAGTATATATTTCTAAAAATCAATTTAACATACATAGCAAAAATTGTCGAATCAATGCCAATGCCTATCCGTTTCTCGTTTCAATTAATTTAGGTAAAACATTCTAACTAGGAAAATTCAAATATTATTCCCCCTATGGGCTTTGACAGGCAAAAGTGTTTATACGAATTAAATAAACAAATCTTGCAAAATGTTGAAAACAAAATCTGTAACTTAATTTGAAGCTGCTTAAAGCAGCATTCTGAAATCCGCAATAAACAGCATCATTTAACTGGCCGAGTAATACTTAAAATGTTTGCTCTCAACTTTCATTTAGCCCAGCGGCAGGCAATTTCCCTCCAACTCTAAGCCAGACAATTTGGTAATAATGATGATGAGAAGGTTGTTGTTGGTGATAATGATGATGATGATGCAGGAGTCTAGCAAGTGTTTCCAATTAGTTTGGTCATGTCTGTACCATATAGTAGTAGAGAGAGAGAGAGAGAAAGAGAAATAAAAAGTGGGAGAGAGTGAAATAGAAAATTGAAAACTGAAAACTGAATTATTGTCAGTACACGACATCTACTCTAGATAGATGAGGGCAAGTTGAACCACATAAATGTAATTCCTTTATTAGTTATCGATACACGTCGTCGTCGTCGTCGTCCTAGTCATCGCCGTTGCAGGAGACTCTGCCCAGACACGTTGGTGGCTCTATATCTCTATATCTGTATCTGTATCCGTGTATTGCTCTCAGCTAAAGCAGAGATGGAGCTGGTATCCGGCGCAAAAGATTTACCAAACATCCGTTTGGAAAATGCTCGTTGCTGCTGCTTCTGCTGCTTGTGTTGTTGTTGTTTGTTGTTATTGCCATTGCTGCTGTTGCCAAGTTTGTTGGCAGCGCGATTGCAGCAAATCAGAAAATCCTCGCTCACAAGTGCGAATGTGAATATTGATGGCAAACCAAAAGAATGTTTCTATATATACATTTATACATCTATATGTCATACGTGTGTGTGTGTGTGTGTGTGTGTGTTTATATGGGTGTGTTTGTGTTTGTATGTATGTATGGCACATAGATTCAATCCCAAAGCCAAGGTACCAGCACCGACCCGCGATTTTTAGCCACTTCGCGCTACTTCGCCTACTTGCATGCCACTCCAGGCGGCACTCTACCTTATCCCAACTTCTACCCACTCCCCGCCCAAGCTCCCTGCCCCCTTCTTGCTCGTTCGTTCCTTTGCTTGCTCGCTTACTTGCTACTTCCGCTTCCGAATCCGTTTTGTGTGCTGTCGCCGCAGAAATTTAACGAAGTCACACGTTAGTCGTTGCTGCCATCGTCGCCAATGCCACAGTCACAGCATCTTCTTCTCTCTCTCTTTCTCTCTTTGTCCCCTCCAACACTCACACATACACACAGTCCCACTCTCTCTCTCTCTCTGTCTCTCTTTCTCTCTATCATTTTTTACTCTGACTCGTTTTCTCTTAGCAGCAGCAGGAATCGCTCTTTCGTGTTGCCGCAACTTCGGCAAATATCCTCCACATCGGCATCGGCATTTGGCATCGTCATCGACATCAGCAACAGCAGCAGCAGCAGCAGGAGCCGGAGCAGCATCATCTGTTTCGCAGCATCCTTTCTGTTTTTGCGAATTTAGTTACGGAGCGTTCGTCAATGCAGTCGGGTGGCATCTACGGCATCTCAACATTAGAATAATATTTGTATATTAACTATAGTCAAGCAACGTGTGTGCCGGTTAACGCGTAACGCGAATTTCGCGCCTCTGTTGTTGCCTTTACTCACATGTACATATTGTGCATCATTTGTATGTATATATTTTTGCACATTTGCGGCAACCCTCAAAATAGCATCTGACTTATACACTGCCTCACCAATATTCTGGTGACAGTGACTTCTCGGTCTTAGCGTGTGTGTGTGTGTGTGTGCGAGTCTGAGCCGGCTGACTAGGTGGCTGGCTGGCTGACTGACTGTCTGGCATTGTTGTTGTTGCCACAGTCATTGTAATTGTAGTGACAGTCACAGTCGTCGTTGCCGTTGCCGTTGCCGTAGAATACTTGACATTTTCGCCGCCAAATTGTGCGATTTCTTGGCGTAAACGTGGAGTGAGAAAGAGAGAGAGAGAGAGAGAAAAAGAGAGACAGAGTTGTATGCCCTTGCAATCTACCACTTGACAACATCGTTGCCTCATCGTCCTCGTCCTCGCCTTCAGTGTTGTCCCCGTTCTCGTCTGGCTTGGCAAACTCAAATTCAAATTTTTTGCAATTCAATTTCTATTGTGCATTGCCGATGCGAAATGTGCGCATCGTTTGCTGTCAATGCGAAGCATTTCGTATTGAAAATTGAAAATTGCATGCAAATTAAATAAATAGACAGCCAACAACCAAGCCACCAACAACACAAGCAGCTGAGATATATAGCGATAGATAGCAAATAAGAGTGCAAGACCCAAATAGAGTGACAACGAGAGTGAAAGAGAGCAAGATAACAAGTGAATTTCTCGATAGAAAAAAAGGATTCCTGCGAAAATGACAATACCACGTTCTTTTACTGTCTGCACTTGTTATGGTGATTCTGATTCTGGTTTAGATGCTGCCCGCAATCAAATCAAATGTCATTAGCACTCGCGACAACATCAGCAGCAGCAGCAGCAGCAGGAGCAGCAACATTAGCACCACCAACATCAACTGACTTCGATTGACGGCAACAACATAACGAAGAAGTCAAAGAAGATGAAGCACTAAGTTGTTATTTGCATAACTTGCTGCAACTTCACATATACCCACACACATATACAGTTACGAGTACAGGTAGGTAGCAAAATGCCTTGCGAAAGTCGATTTCCGTTTTCAAAGCCGCACCACTTTGCTCGATCCTTTGCCATGCCCACCACCTCTACCCTCCTCCTGGCATCCAACTCGATTCACACAAACCCACAACATTCCCAGCACTCAGAACTTTGCTATCATTTCTATTTTTCCGTTTCTGTTTTTGCCTTGCCCTCATCTCAGCGTCAGTATCAACTTTACTGCTCCAGCTCTAGCTCCCGCTTCATCATGGTGGCACGTTATCCAACTTTTAGTTATGGCTTTCGCTTTTTCGCATAATGTCAGTTTTATTTGGTTTTGGTTTTCACTAAAGGGGCTGTACGGGGGTGCCACGCCTCCCCGACTCTGGCCATTCGGCACCCTTGCAAGATTTATTGTGCTCACACATACACATATATAACACCTTCTACATGTGTGTGTGTTTGTGTGTGTGTACACTGAGCCTTAGTCTCAGCCGCGCGCGCCTTGGGTCTGGCTTCTCTGGGTTCTTACCTCGCCTTCTTTCTCTTTCTCTTATTCATCTGCAGCTCCATAATCTCTACTATTTGCATCGCAGACTTTGCTTTGGATTTGCCCATGCCAAGGCATGGCAATGGATTTAGTTATGGTTTTTCTTACTCTCCTGCCTTCCGTTCTTATACTATTCTTTCTTTTTGTCATTCTTTGCTCTTTTTTTTTTTTGCTTGTTTTGTGTGCTCATCTTCTATTTCTCTATATCTGTCGTCCTACTCTCTGGTTGCGCTTTTTTTCACTTCTCGGACGTTGTTTGTTTTTGCCACACTCACACACTGAAACAAAAAACCTTTGGTAAGGTTTTTTCCAGCCAAATCTCCAAAAACTGTGGTCTAACCGCAAGTTTAGCGAAACTGAAGACGTTAGCCATATGCAACATTAAGCGGCTTTTAAGAATCGGGTCGTATTCACCTTAGAGTTTTAACAAGGTCTAAGATACTTACGGCTTAAGGGAATTCATCTATTGACTTGTTGATACATCTTCATAATATAAGCGATCCTATAAAATTTCAATTGTTTTACTTCAAGACTATTGCTATAGTTTGTCTTAATTAGAAACATTGACTTTTTAAATTCAAAATTGTAAAAAATGTAACTAAAGTTATAAGGCATCTTATTTGTCTACATATTTCATAGATGATCTTTTATGGAAACTCTGATATGAAAATTTTTATTAAACATATTTCAAATATTCGCGTTTTAGATTCTTTTCTAAAGAAAAGGAGTGTTTAGTTTTCAGAAAAGAATTAGATAGTTTGTGAGATAGTTATGGCTTCCATTACGGATTCGTAATTCAACCAAAGTCGTATTGAAAATGAATGGGTGTTCCAAATGTTGCTTTCGCAATTGAAACTTTCGATTCTTGTGGCGTAAAAGAGAAATGCATATTTTATTTCCATATTGATTTCCCTATTGATTTACAAACATTGTAACTTTATTATCCTTACCCTACTCCCCCTACTTCCTCACTTTGCAGTGTGTGGGGCATGACACAACACTCCTCCGGCTAATCCATAAAAAATTTCTTGTCCATCCATCTAACCCGCACGCATACGAAATGGCGCCATAACTGACAAAAAGTTGCGGTCGCACTTACGGGTTTTTTCTGTTCCGTTTTTTTTTTTTTTTTGGCTCCGTGTAGACCTTAGAGCCGTAACTCTTTCGTTCCTTGAGGAAGCCGCACAGACACACACAGGCACAGGCACAGGCACACTAACTCCTACAGACAGCGAGTTAGCGAAAAGAAGAAGATGAGAGACAGCAACGGGACGGACAAAGGACTAACAGGATTTCACATAAAACGGAAATGGCATTATCCTCGCACATATTGTTGTGCGGATTTTAGTTTTTATTACACCACGAAGAGAGCCAAGCCCACCTCCTCTCCAAGAGAAGGCTCAAATCCTGCTTGAGGAGCAAAGCAACATAAATACATTTGAGTGTGTGTCTGTGTGTGTGTGTGTGTGTATATATGAGATACACCAAGGAGTGGTCCTGCTAGCACCAAAAAAGATTCCAAGGCCAAGGCGGCCAACACTAGTTCACGTTGTTCACCTGTGCGGTTGCAATTTATGGGCGGTACCTTTAAAAATTCGCATACCTCTTTACCCATCCCTCGCCTTCCTTAGCAAGAAACAGGAGATGAGCTGAAATGAAACCGGAGGCTCTACGCTAATAGTTACGGGCATTCCAGTGTAAACGGATTGGCCATTGTTTTTGGCTGAGGCCTTGTGTCTTGGTGTAGCCTCTCAATCTTACCCATTCCAGAGACTGCACCACCTTTGTTTGGCAAGACAAGATTTATGTTGCCTTTAGCTAAAAACAACAAAGCGTCAAATGGCCATTGCCCCGATCCCGGCATCCCGCTATTTTCTCTAGATACCCCACACTTAGTTCTAATCCATTCCGCTCGACCAACCGACCGACTTTTGCCAACCTAAACAAACACTTGAGGTGTGTAAAGTTGGCCGACTGCCTTTGCCTTTGAGTTGGTTGCGTTTCTTGGTGTGTTTTCTGTTTTTTCGTGTGTTTTTGGTTTACATTTGGTGTGGTTAGATTTTGGTTTTTGGGTTTAGGTTAAACAAAGTGTGTCCGTCCGACTGTACGTCTGTCTGAATGTCTGTTTGTCCGTCCGTTCGACTGTCTGTATATCTATCTATTCTCTTCTGTCCTGTTCTGTTCTGTCTGTGCTTTTGTGCTTAATCACAACACGCACATTTACATATTG
The DNA here is from genome assembly GCA_018903935.1 of Drosophila insularis. Taxonomy (NCBI): domain Eukaryota; kingdom Metazoa; phylum Arthropoda; class Insecta; order Diptera; family Drosophilidae; genus Drosophila; species Drosophila insularis. The sequence continues at coordinate 9,208,643 of JAEIFP010002295.1, forward strand.
GTTTTCGTAAACTTGAGCAATCCTTTAAGATGCTAGCAACCCTTTTTTCCCAATGCCCGGTCTGGTCGCTGCTTTATCTGCTTTTCTTTGTGTTGTTGTGCTATGTGGTTCAAGTTCAGTTGGCGGTTGGAGTTGGAGGAGGGTCAGGCTTTGGCTTACGCTTAAGTAAACACTTACCAAGACACACACACACACACACACACACAAACACATGGGACACGATATATGTACGTGTAGAGAAGTATAAGGTGAATTGAAGTATCCTCCTCCGCGTTACCCTCGAATCGGGCGTTCTTCAGGCCTATAATTTGAAATAAACAAATCAGAAGGGGTCTTTGGGACACTGCCTACACACCACATCCGCGGAACAGCTGTGGTTGCCATCGTCGCTGGACCGGCCGTAATTTTTTGGCCAAGGCCGGCTGGTCTACTGGTGAAGGCTGTGGCGAGGGAGGGGAGTTGCCTCTCTCCTTATTTTTTTTTTTTTTCCCGCCTCTCTTCTTCGGCTCCTGCGTTGGTGTGGGTGAGAAATTTTATCCACTTTCCCTCAAAACTTTTCACTTTTTGCTACCAGCAAATCTTCCTCGTTTTCACACCGCTACGAATCAGCTGATCGAGCCAGTGTTGGGAAACGACAGTAATAAGGGGAGCCCCTAGCCAACATCGGGCAGGTGGCGCCTCTGAGAAACCCGCAAATAAAACCGTTTGGAGCGGGATTCAAATTTAAATTCAAATTGGCACCAACCAGAATTCAAATTAAAAACTAAAATTTTTCCCCGCTCCCGAGCCATAAATGGTCAGTCCTACTGCGTCGATGGACCAGCATGATCGACAAGGAAGATTTCCCTTAGCGACTGCGCGAGCGAAGATTTAATTTTTGCAAGGCGACCGTTAATCGGAAATTCCCCCCTGCAGCAGTTGGAGCAAACCCAGTGTCAGTTGCAACGCGGGCTATTCTAAACAGCCCAGATGTGTCGGCAACAGCGTCAAGCCCTCCAGTGAAGTCGCACATCGCTGAACTAGATGAACTAGGCTCTCTAGTATGGCAGTTAGACCACACGTTTAACAACAGAGATGATAATAAAAAGCCAGTGAGGCATGTAAATCTGAGCACGAAACAGTCTATAGTGAAAATGAAGGAACTGTACGAGTTTCTCTGCCACAGAGTTCTAGCTGGAGAATTCCATAAAGTCCCGCAAAGGCAAGACGGTGCCACACAGATGACTCCAATAGCAAATGGCCGCAATATAGTCCTCGCAACGACAAACGCTAGGGACTCTCCCAAACGTCCTAGAGAGCATTCGCCGGCCCAGCGCAAAACACCGCCTAAAAAAGGAAAAATAATGCGCCAGTCATAAAGCCATCTACAGCGACAAGCCCACTGCGCACTGATCGTATAAACAGGCATCACAACCAAGATGAGTGGCAGAAAGTCACAAATAAAAGGAGCAACAGGGTGGCGGCTCAAAAGCAAAGGCTGCCAAAACAGAGGCCAGACGCTATTTTGATAGCAAACAAAGGCAACCTATCATACAGCGAGATGCTCAAATTAGTCACATGCAGTGAAAACGAAGCCCTAAAATCGCTTGGGGAAAATGTCAAAAAAGCAAGAAGGACAGCAAAGGGAGACCTTTTGCTTGAAATGGGAAAACCAATGCCGGAAAGTCTAAGCCAAATAAGCGATGATATTGGTGCTGCATTGGGCAGCCAGTTTGCAGCCTCTGCCTTGATAAGCGAAACCAGGCTGGATATCAGAGAGCTTGATGGTGAAACCACCAAAGAGGAGATAGTAGCAGCGTTCGGGAACAGGCTCAAGGTGAAGATTGACGTGACCGCCATTAAGAGTCTGCGTAAATCTTATTCAGGTTGCCAGAGAGCTACAGTAAGCGTCCCAACTACGGCAGCTAACGACATCCTTCAAGCTGGAACATTAAAGGTTCGCTGGAATGTCTGCCCCATACGCCTAGACAATACTCCGAGAAGGTGCCTAAAATGCCTAAAATACGGCCATATCGCGTCTAAATGCACCAGTGAAACCGATCGAACTGGCCTCTGCCTAAGATGTGGCAAATCGGGTCACAAGATTAAAGAGTGCAATAATAGCCCTTCATGTTGCCTCTGTGTTGCCAGTGGAAACGCTGATTATGCACACACGGCAGGCAGCCATAGGTGCCCTCACGGGCCGAAAGGGATGTCTACAATAAAACAATAATGAGATTTATTCAAATAAATCTCAACCACTGCGAGGCAGCACAAGACTTGCTGTCACAGAATGTCAGAGAGCTCGGCACAGACGTTGCTATTATCAGTGAGCCTTATAAAAATTTTACTACCACGACATGGGCACAAAACAATTCGGGAAAAGCAGCGATCTGGGCATGTGGGACCACACCGTGCCAGATAAAATTCCCTGCATCCTTCAACGGTTTTGTTAGAGCCAAAATAAGAGAGTACTGGATTTTTAGCTGCTATCTACCCCCCTCATATAGCCTCGGAGAATTCTGCGGCGTAATAGAAGAGCTGTCGGACCAGATCCGATGCCATAAGCCGGCAATTGTTGCTGGGGACTTCAATGCATGGGCAGCGGAATGGGGCAGCTCCTCCACCAATGCAAGAGGCCAAGCACTTCTTGAAGCATTCGCGTCAATCGACTTGGCGCTCCTTAACACAGGCAACGGCTTCACATTCCAACGTGGCAACATAGGATCTATAATTGATCTAACATTCGTCACCAGTGCACTCTGCACACATGCACGGTGGGTATTGAGTCCCCATTACACAGCTAGCGACCACAATGCAATTATCTGCACAATTGATAATCAGCGGCGGTCGGAACGGCGGATAACGAAACCCCAAATATTCAATTCGAAAATGTTAGATGTCCAAGTCTTCACTAGAACTCTTGAGCAGCACAATATCGAGGCATATACAGCAGACGAGCTTAACGCCTGGCTAACTGACGCGTGCAACGCCTGCATGCCCCGGAAAAATGCCTGTCCCATGAACCACAGACCAGCATATTGGTGGAACGAAGAGATTGCCAAACTCCGTAAGCTGTGTCATCGAGCCAGAAGGAGATCCCAGCGCACTCGGGGTAGTGAAGACTCTGAGTCATGCCGTCTAGAATTTGAGGCAAAGCGCAGAGAGCTCAAGATGGCTATTCGCCGTAGCAAAAAGGCTTGTTTCGACGAACTACTCACAGAAGCAGCAAATTATGTATGGGGCAGGCCATATAAAATTGTTATGAAGAGGCTTAAATCTTTCCAGCGCATAGAACCACCTTCTAGCATCGAAATGGATGCAATAGTAAGGGAACTGTTCCCCACCCAGGCACCAAGCAATTTTGTAACAGTTAACTATGATGTAGCAGGCATACCGCCGGTCACATCACAAGAAATACTGACAGCTATAGGACGCATTAAAATCAATTCCTCCCCTGGCCCCGACTGTATCCCGAACGAGGCATTAAAGATTGCTGCCTTCCAGCACCCCGAAAAGTTTGCATTCGCCTTCACCAAATGCCTCAACGATGGCATATTCCCCGAACTATATAAACAGCAGAACCTAGTGCTCTTACCTAAACCAGGAAAACAAATGGGAGAGCCCTCTGCCTACAGACCCATCTGCCTACTAGACTCGACGGGAAAACTCCTAGAAAGAATAGTAGTGGACAGGCTAGACCAAGCCTTGCAGGCCAACCAAGCAATTTCCGAAAACCAGTTTGGTTTTCGCAAGGGAAGATCTACACTAGATGCTATCCAGAAAGTGGTTAAAATAGCTCGAAACGCTACCGCCGGCGATAGATGGAAAGGCGGATCAAAAGAATACTGCCTAATAGCCACACTAGATGTTAAAAATGCCTTCAACTCGGCAAGATGGTCCTGCATATTGGAGGCTCTGCATAACTATAGAGTTCCGGCGTACCTGTTGAAGGTAGTTAGCAGCTACCTCAACAACAGATGGTTGCATGTGGACACCTATGATGGAGGAAAAGATTATAGCATTACCGGTGGAGTTCCACAGGGCTCTGTCATGGGGCCGCTACTCTGGAATGCAATGTACAACGGAGTGCTAAACCTGAATATGCCTAAAGGAGTTGAGACCATTGGCTTTGCCGACGACATCGCCTTAGCTTGTGTGGCGAAACATCTAAATGAAGTGGAAGCTGTTTGCTCGAACGCGATACTCCGAGTTCAACAGTGGTTGGCCTCGATGGGCCTTCACTTGGCCGAACATAAAACTGAGGCAGTGCTCGTAAGCAGTCGGAAGAAAGTAGAGATTGCAACAATTCAGGCTGGCTCCGCGCAAATAACCAGCAAAAACTCAATAAAGTACCTTGGCATACTTATCGATTCCAGGTTAACGTTCAAAGACCACCTCAAAGAAACAGCAAAGAAAGCGAGGGCTACCGGCGCTGCCTTATCGCGCCTAATGTGCAACACGAAGGGTCCCACACAGAGCCGCAGATTGCTGCTCCACGGAGTCACAAAGGCCATAATGCTTTACGGCGCTCCGGTCTGGGCCGAAGCCATGGCCACAAAATCCTACGCACGGGACATGGAATCCGTCTATAGACTCAGCGCGCTCAGAGTCTGCTCCGGTTTCCGCACGATCTCTGGAACTGCTGCTATGGTGCTAGCAGGCACAATTCCTATCCGACTCCTAGCAGACGAGACCAAACAACTTTACAGCAAACTAAAAGACCCGAGAATTTCCCAAATCGAAAGGGCTACAATCCGCAAGAGGGAGCGGAGCATAAGTATTTCTAGATGGCAGGCGCTGTGGGACGAGTCTGAAAAAGGCAGATGGACTCACCGACTTATCCCAAATCTCGAAACATGGCTTAATAGGAGACACGGCGAAGTCAACTTCAACCTGACACAGCTACTGAGCGGACACGGTTGCTTTCGGAGTTACCTTTACAGATTTCGGCATGCTGCAAGCCCAGCGTGCCCATGGTGCAACAACGGTGAGGAAGAGACTGCTGAACACATTCTGTTCAGTTGTGGCCGCTTCGACACTCACAGAAGAAATCTGCAAATGGTACTCGGGGTGCAGGCGTCAGCAATAAATCTGGTACCGCTAATCATACTGCGGAAGGCCAATTGGGATGCCTTCAACAAATTCGCAGCGGTCACCATGGCCGAACTGCGCAGCGAAGAACAACTGGCAAACAGAACCTGATAAGAGGATGTGCGGTGGAGGCAAGATCGTGTGAAGCAATACCCCCGCTGGCAGTCCCACACGCTTTTCCTTCTCCGCAACTTCATATATTCCTAAATCTTTTGTAAATTCTTCTTTCTATCCTTTCTTAAATAAATGAATTAAAAAAAAAAAAAAAAAAAACACAAACACATGGAGCACACACATACACACACTCGGCAGGAGGTGGCATCCCTGGGCAGCCATTGCCAACCTTTTGTGGCCTGGCATTGTTTTCACTTTCTAGCAACACCCTCGATTCCCGCCTCAACCAAAACTCATGTCCCTATCTCTTGCTCGTTGTCTGTCCGTCTCTCAATCTGTCTGTCCGTCTGTCAGTCAGTCAGTCAGTCTATTTGTCTGTTTGGTCTGTCTGTGTCTTGCCTTGCCTTGCCCTGCCTTGACTGCTTCATAAAACATACAACAAAAATCTGAAATTGATGATGGGCAGTGATTGTGAAAGTTGGCAGTCAGTTAAATTGGGTTCTGTCCCCTGCTTGGGCGCCCACTTCCTTTGGGGCGCGTTAATTGCTTTGTGAATGGTGTCCGCCTCGGCCGGAAAGTTAACATTTAACTTTAGTCTATTTTGGACTTTAATCTATTTATAATTGAGGAATGCATAAAGCATGTTAAATACGAACTTACACAAATTCTACTTTGTTATGCGACCTAATCGGGCTGGTTGGAGCAGCTCCCCATCCCAAATTTTGTTGCTGGAGATGAAGTCTTACTTTGGTAAGCGTTTGCTGGTTCGTTCAGTCTGCTATTGTTTTAAATGTGGATTTCGTCGTCGTCAATGTTGCGTCAGGCTGCTGGCATGCTGCTAAGGTTTAGGTTGAGGTGAGGGCGACGAGAACGACGACAACGACGACGACTCACATAATTTGCATAACTAATTTGTGGAAACTTTCGGGCATAGGAAGTTGTTGAAAGTTCCTAAAGGAGCCACCCAAAGCCGAACCAGCCAGGACTATAGCTGCTGCAGTAATTTCTTCCAGAAAAGTGCTTAATTCTTTTAAATGAATGAGGACACAGGGCCATTCGAAAAGCTGTCCTAATTGAATACATGAGAGCATAAGTTAGCTGTGTTGGGTACTTTGATATCAACTTTGATTGCTTTATGGCACTTGAGCGTACAATTTGGCTTAGTTGGCAGTTGTAGTTGGTAGTTGGTAGTTGGTAGTCGGTAGCCGGTTGAGTAGTGGATAGTTGCTGGCCGCTCAAAGCATCAAGCTCACTTTTGGCCATTTGGGGCCATCGCCACGGTCATGCTGTGGTGATGGTGGTGGTTCCTGCCTTGGGACTCAAGCAAAGGGCCATGGATTGGGATAAACAAAAACTTGAATTTGCATTCGAATATGAGAACCTTGCCGAGTAATAAATGATGTTGATTAATGACAGACTTTTAGCTTTTTACTAGCAAGCATAATTAAGCACTGATTACATCCAGTCGACTGTGATGTAAAGTTTCAAGCTTCACTTATCTTAAATTGGTATAAAACTTTAAAACATATTAAGCCAAAAGAGTTGAATCTTTAATTAATATATGTTTTATTTAATTTAAATGAAAACGCATAAAGCTTACTTCAAGAGTAATCTAGTCAATACAATTTGTTAAATATCTTGCAATTAATCAGAGACATTACATAGTTGACTATCTATTTGACTTTCTCCTGATATCAATTTTGATATGTCAATCAGTGGTTGACAATGTTAATTAAGACTTCTTGTTCATTTGCAAAATGAGGCGTAGAGAGACTATCTTATTATTAGAACGGCAGTTAATAATCAATTAAGTTATAAATATAATTTGTATTTAAGTAAAAACTAGCTTTAATTTTATTAAACATCGTTTAATTCTATCAGATGCATTACTTAGTTTTTATTTGCTCGCCAGACCTTAATCAACTTAAGTAAGAATTCATCCAATATTAACTAAAGCAAGAATAAGTTAGTTTTCTTGTGTTAATTGTTAACTTTTTAAAAGTTGTTTAATAAGTAGTTTTACTTAAAAAATTATAGTTTTCTTATCAGAATTTATCACATTGGGGTCACCACAAAACTGATAAAATGCCATAACTTTTAAAGATTGGGTTGACTCTGGAAAGATCTAACTGATCTATAAAGAAACTTATTTCTACTCCATCGTGAAATCCGTTTAGGGAATTAAAAGAAGACTGCGTTGGTCTGAGTTTATCTGGTTGCTGATTTTTTTTTCTATATTTTGAGTCCGCTTTCTGTAGATATTTTAATTTGAAAAATCATTGCTCAATTAATATTTTAATCTAAGCATATCTATTGGAATTGTAGATTATATTTAAAAGCTATTCAAACGGAATAATTTAGATATAGTTTTTCCACATATCTTCATTGTGTGTAGTTCTACTCCCAGAAATTTGATTGATTAAATGTTTCTCCCAGGTTCATTTCTTTTTAAATTAAACAAAATAAAACAAAATCTTAATCATGCCATAAATATCTAAGACTTACCATACCTATTAAAAAATAACTCTTTCGACACATTTGTTGAAAATGCAATTCATTTAATCAATATTAGCCTACATAGTATAAACTCCATATTCAAGTAACTGTAGTCTTCAAATATCAAATACAATTGTACTAAAACACTTTGATTTGTGAATCCAATTAGCATGGATATCGTACGAGATGGTAAGTTCTCAAATCCAATGACAATCCAAAAATAAAATGAAATTTACCACAGCCGCACAGGAGGAGCAGCGGCAGCAGCGGTAGCAGTAGCAGCTGGAATCTAAAGAATCCAAAGAAACCATCAGCAAACACCAACGTGACCAAAGTCCAGTTAGAGCACTGGCCAGCGACAACAACAAATGTTGGCACACTTTATGGGCCATGGAGCCACATGGCGTATGAAATGGGAAACGATGGGGATGGGTGGTCCAGGGGAGGCTAGCATTTTAACAAAGTGTTAAACTGAGAATTTTATCTGCTATTCGGTAATTCACAGCAGTTTCAGCTCCAAGGAATACACTGCTTCACCCTGCCCACAAAAAAAAGAAGAAAAAATAGACCAAAAGTAGGAAAAAAAAACACCAAGAAGGAGAGCAAAAAAAAAACAAAAAAATTAAGGCAAGCTAGAGCACAAAAAAGTGTTAATTTCAGCGCAGTTCTGTGAGCTTAGTTAGCATTACGTGGAAATGTGGCCAGACCGAGAGTACGAATCGGAGTGGGAGTTGAATGGAGTGGTTACGGGAATGGGAAGTTACAGTATGAAGTACTCAATGTTTTTGGCTGCTGGTGCTGCTGCTGCTGCTCACTGACCTCAGCAATTACTCCACGCCTTTATTTTAATTACACGAAAAACAAAAGCAATGAAAAGTAAAAACGAAGGCACACCAACAACAAAACAGAAACAGAATGACGGCAGAAAGCGAACAACGCAATGAGAGAACAGCAGGAGCAGGAGCAGCAACAGCAGCAACATCAGCATCAGCGGAAGCAGCAGCACCGAAAATTAGGATATAATCCCGGGGGCATAGTTTTAATTCCCAATACAAATATCACTACACCGAAAGTACAACGTGCATAAATTTCAATGACGTTGCTGGTTGTTCGAGTTGTGTGGGCTTCTGGGTGGGTGGGTGGTTGACTGGTTGTGAATGGTATGGCTCTTGAGTCAGCTTCTTCTTGCCCGTACAATTACACGCACAGTCACACAGACAGATAGACAGACGAACACACAGAGACAGCCGCACAGGGAGCAGCAAGAGAGACTGATAACAACGCTCATTTAAGTTGTATGCTCACTGGCACAGTCAAGCAGTCATTCAGTCAGTCAGTTAGTCAGTCAGTCTTCAAATTGAAGATGCTGGCTTGGTCTGGTCTGGTCTGGTTTGGTCTGGTTTGGCTTCGGTTCGGTTCGGCTTGGCTGCCCACCACAGACAGTGGCATTCTCGGTGGCTGCTCATTTAAATAAATAAAGAAATCTGAAGTAACTTCTTGAAATTCCAACACATTCCATATCATTACTGAAGGAAACCCACAAAAATTTCCTCAATCCCTTAAACTGCGGCATCCCCCATGCACCCACACACACACACACACACACACACACACACACACAGAGAGAGACACACATACACATTTAGAAGAGATGCTGCTCCTGCCGCCGAAAGCATCAACATCAACGTCAGCTTCAGCCGGCGCTTCGAGTCGCAGTCGTAAAAAATTGTAACGGATGTTGCGGCCATGTATGTGTGTGGCTCACACACAGCCCACACACACACACACACACATGAATAAATTCTCGTGCATGCATGTACTGAGCAGAAATGTAAGAGAGATAGTGAAACAAGTGGGAAACGAACAAACTGAGCATGGAAGAGAAAAGAGAAAAAGCTTTTTACTATCTCCATGTAACCCCTCCACCTCTCCCGCCTGTTTCCTTCTCTTGTAACTTGAAACTGCATTTTGTCAGAGTAAGTATGTAAGTAGGCGCTAGTGAGGGGGTGTGGTAGGGGCTATGATGTCGCTGCTGCTGATGCTATTGTGGTTCTGCCTTTGGCGTGCTCGCTTGGATACATATGTAACTGTACACAGAGTAGAGTAGAATAGAGTAGAGTAGAGTAGAGGAACCAAGGCGAGTTGTTGGTCCTGTTTTAGGACCCCAATAGCACTATATCTATGTATGTGTATGTGTATGTGTGTGCGAGAGGGCTATTTTATTAGAAAGTTTTCAAAGTTAGTTTGCGAGTGAAACAATCCCGAGTTTGTGGCTGAAATGCTGGAAGCCTAATGATAGCTCTCTGTGCTAGAGAGCACCGCAGTTCCTCTTCTTCAGTCACACAAGAAGAAGAGAAAATTGCGGAAGTTTGTGCAACTGGCTGAATGATTGATTGTCATGCCTGGTGGTTTTATTTACTTACATACATACATTGCATGTTCTATTACCCCCACCACCCTTCATGTTCCATTTTTTTTTTCTATTTTCATCCCAACACCACCGCAAATGTTTTTATGTTTCATGTCAGTTGCATATCTAATTGACACAGTTCGTTGTTTTTGCTCTGTTAAAGAAAATCAATTTCCTTTTTTAAAGCTCCAGCCAAATAAGCCAGCTTAAGTTGAAGTTTGAACTTGTAATAATAATAATTTTGCATTTAGGACTATGTATGTACAATCTCCCAACCAGCAGAAATAGCTTTACTCTCTTCCTTGTTAGCCATAAAACAGAAATCCTGGCTTGGCCTAGCCAGCCGAAATACCTCGATTAGCCAAAACTAACCAATTTGACACAGACAAACATACACACACACACTCACGCCCACATACAAACCCACACATATTCCTTGTATGGAAATAAGCAGCTCTTGAATCTCTTACCCACATCCCCACATAAGTGGTGGTGCCTTAGCCACCAACAACAACAACTTCAACTCCAACACCAATCTGCCCCCTAAAGTGGGCAACGCAAGAAAAATGAAATCAAAAACAATAACTTGTCTCCTGACAGCATTCCAGAAGAACCCAGGGCATGCCACCACGCACGTTCAATTTTTCGTCTCCTATTATTTTTTTTTTTATTTGGATACCCTTGCCAAATGTGAAAGCATTTTTAGTTTAGGACCAAAGAGGATCCAGCATATGAACAGCTTTTCTTTTCGCTTCTCTTCTTTCCCTGTTCGCTTTTAGTTTTATTTTAATAAATAAGAGTTTATGTTTATTTAAAAAAAGGAAATTATCTCTATGTCCTCTGTTTTTTTTCTTTTTTTTTTTAAATTATAAAGTAATGTAATAGAAAATTGAAAATAGGAAACTAATTTTCATCATCTTTAGCCATTTTATATAAATAGCGATATTAATTCAAATAGTTAATAATAGTTAATTAATAGTTGAAAAAGGTTCTTTAAAATTATTTAGAAGATAGATTTCATTTTAATGGTACTAATTATGCCATGCATCTAATTCGATGATAATTATTTAAATATTTTTGTTTTTTTTTTTTGGCAAATTTCAGTCTTTTTAACAGTTGAAGTACAAATAATATGAGATAGATAGATATTCTAATATGAAATTCTTAACATTGTTAAAATGTTATGGATCGTAGGTACTTATAAATATATTACATATATTCAAGTAAGACTACCAAGCTATTTTAAGATCGAAACCGATTTAGATTATTCAAATTGACCTTAAATATTAGTTAATATTAATATTTTTTTGGAACAAAATCCTTTAAAGTTTTTATTAGTGGCATTTCACAATAAAAGAAGATTAAAATAATTTGTAAATTTAAAAATAGGAAAAATAGGAAAAAATAATTTGAATTTTTGGTACAATTAGATTTTAATATGACTTACATACTATTATTACTAGGTAATTGAAGAAAAGTGCTTCAAAAAGGTTTCCTGATCTTTACTTTTGTTAAACAAAGATTGCGATATTTCGGGGGAAAAAAATAGTTGTATGGTTGTAGGTGTAAGAAAACAAAGAAAAAACCTTAATACCTTGAGCCCTGTTGAAGTGTATAAAATGTTCGTTGCAGCTGAAAAAATATAGATGGTTTTTCTTCGTTTTTTTCATTTTTTTTTTTTTTTTGTTTTTTATTATTTTATTCTCTTACTCGGTCTTCTACAACGTCTGCTCCTTAGCTTGACATCTTCGTCTGGTCTTGGTTGGGTTTGGGTTGGTCTGTAACGGTTGTCGTTGTTGTTGTTGTTGTTCTTGTTGCTTTCTTTAGAAAAATGTTATTACGTGCCGCTTTCGTTGGTACTGGGAACTTATGCAGCGCTGCCTATGCCCAGACACGCTTCGTTTTCCCCCCTCTTGCCTGCTCTGCCCAGACATCCGACTAAGGAGAAAGCGCGCCTCGCTTGATTGTGTTGTTATTCAGCTTTTGTGTCCTTGTCGACGTTGCTTTTTTTGTGTGCGTGTGTCTGTGTGTGTGTGGCACTACACATTTTTTCGATACTTCTTCTTAATGTTATCGTTGTGCCCACTGCTGCTGCTGCTCCTTCAGCTGGCAATGCTGTTGGTGCCTTTGTCGCAACAATTTTATTTGAAGCTGCCACACGTTTTTTTCTTCTGCTTTTCCGTTTTTTTTCTGCTTCATTTTTATATACAATTCCACTTTTTTATGGGCATGAGTCCTCCATCCAATGTCCTGCTTCCTTCATCCTGGTCTCAATGGCATTAGGGGCTAATATTTGTAGACTTTTTCAGAGTTGATTGAGTGGCACGCACTGGCAAACACATATGTGAATAGTGGGAGTGAGCAAGGACGAGGGCGAGGACGAAGGCGAGAATGGAGGTGACGCAAGCTGACGGATGTGGAATGAGGCATGGGGAATGTTGAATATTGTGCTGAAATGTGGCCTGTGGCCATGTACCATGTCCCTGGCGTTGTTTTCACAGCATTTGCAGTTTTTAGTTTTCTAGATTTTTGAATTGATTACGATATCAATTATGTTTGCTTTTGGTTAACGCAGGACGGGGAAAATTGTCCCTTGGCCAGATTGTTTGTTTTAATTCTCTCTCTTTCCCTGTGTGGATGTTTATGTCTCTCTCTCTCTCTCTCATATACTCAGTGTGAAATTTTTGCCCTGGCAACGAGCAACTGAAACCTGATGTTGCCACTGCTGCTTCTGGCACTGTGATTTCTGTTTGTCCTAATAGAATAGCCAAACTCTCTGCCATCTCTTTTCCACTCGCCTCTCCTGTCGCTCTCTGCCTGTGCCATGTCCAGCGAAAGGCGCTCAATTCTGGTTTCCGTTGCGAGTGCGTTTGGTTATTTGCGCCCGAAAGTATGCTTTGTCTTATATGTATTGTGTTCGCTATGCGCGTAACTCCGTTGATTTGAGTCTCCTCCTGCATACCACTACTACTATCATCAGCGCATCGTTACCCATTTTAAAACCCCCGCACACCCTTCCACCATGCCGTATTGTTTGTAAAATCACAAGCACAGTCTACGGAAACCGCCGAGCATCAGTTGGCCCAGTATACAGCCAAAGCGGAAGGGATTTCGCTGGGGAGAGGCAGAAATACTATTTCTATTGCTCGATGTAGTTCGTGTATCTAATAACACTTAAACAAATAATGCCGTCAATTCCATATTGATATCATCAATTTAGACAAAAGCCAAGAAGTTATTAATGGGACTGGACTATGCATTGCATAGATACTACTTAATTTAAGAATCTTTTAGGTAATCGTATTTATTAGCTAGTATTTCTCTTATGCAGTTTGCATATTCAAGTCGCATTATTTATAATCTCAAGTAATTCGCAAGTCAATCATTCGTTATTTGGATTAAAGTTTCTATAAAATTAGAGTTTTCATATTTGGTTTTTGATAAACTTCTTATGAGTTTAGGTCATGTTTTTTTCTTTCTGTGTAATCGCGTGAATCGGCTACGTAGGACGGGGGCAATTACGCCATGCGGCCTGGTCATATTAAAGTTTGTTGTTGTTGTTGCCGCCACCACAGTGAAAATTTTCAACTTTATTTTGAGCTATCTGCTGTCTGCAGTTATGCAAATATGAGAAATTGCATTTCACACAGGCAGCATCAAAAGCAGCTTCAGTGTTCAGCGGCATCATGCAAAAAGCAGGACAATAGAGGCAAAGAAACAAAAGTATATTGGAGTTGCTTTCGGATAGTAGCTGATGGTAGCTGGAAGCTGTTTGGTTCAGTTCCCTTGGTTGGTGGATTGGTTCGTTGGTTCGCTGGCTGGTTGGTTGGTTGGTTGGTTGGTTGGTGGGTTCGTTGGTTTGTTTCTCTTCGAAAACATAGGCGGGAAAAGTTTTCGCATTATTTGAAAATACAACGCGTGCAATTTTCCATTGCAAATTGCTGAACATTTCGCCCATGTTTTTCCATTGGCCTTTTTTACCCTGACTTGCTTGCCTGCCTGTCTGCCTGGCTGGCTCACTGGTAAAGTACAATCGTGTTTCTGTTTCAGTTTCAGTTTCTGTTTCCATTTCTGCTTTAGCTTCGTCTCGTCCTTGTTAGGTATCATTGTGTAATGTCTGGTTGGTTGGAAGATTTTTGGATGGAAGGAGCATTTGCACATATTTTTCACAATTTAAAATAAACGAGAAGTAATTTAACTGCAACAAGGACATCTCGAAAGAGCAAGAAATTCAACTTTTTTTATACCAGTTGTCATAGTCACACAACCAAGGAGTCACACACACACACACACACCCACAATCACCCCCACTCTCAGACTCACTCACACACACATGCCAGAAGCAAGTTTTTGGGCAAGTTAAAAAAGAAATTGTCATTCTGATGTGAGGAGTTTTGCAATTAGCCATTCTAATTTGAAGCTATATAATGGATAGAAAGGCTTGAGAACAGAGTTTGGCTATAAGAGCTTGGCCCCTATAGCAAAATACAAGTAAATTTACATGTCTTTTAGTAGCTCAACGAGTTGTTCCGGCAATTTGAATCGAAAAAACAATGGCAATAAAAAATATTGAATCATTTTCACAAGGAAATCATCGCTCAGGTAACTGTCATGTAATATTTTTACAATTGAATTGCTAATGTCAACTATTAAAATCTATATTAAGTGTTCGCTCTTATCCTTGGCGTTTTATATGATTTGGAATTAAAAATTTATTTGTGTGCCTCGGTTCGATTTCTAATCGTTTTTGTTTTTTAAATCTAAGTAGTTTATTTGCAATGCGACTTATGTACCCATAGATTGGATTACAGAATAACTCTAAAGTTTTAAATTAAATTTAGAAAAAATTGAAAAGATGCATTGAAAAAACAAAATTAAAACTGCTCAAAACTTTCCTTAAATTTTAGTCCACATTAAATCTGGCAGTCGGCATTTTATTTCTTATTTGAACGTTTGTTGCCATAAATTTATTTAATTATTTCCAATTCTCTTTGATCAACCAAAAGAGAAGTGTATTGTAGTTTAAATTCAAGTGAATCGGACTGCCATATGTCCTTGGGCGTTTATCTGAACTTCACATTGCTACTTGAAGGGCTTTCGTATTAAACTGACTTTTGCAATTCCTATTATTTATTTCTTTTAATATATTTTTAAGAGGAATTGTTTTAAAATTTTCATTTCATTGTCTTTTGTTTTCTTAAGTTAAATCGAAATGGGAACAAATGAGAAGGAAGTGGTTGACAAACATTAATTCAGAGGTAATTTTTTCTTTTTTTAAATCCTAAGTTTAAAAGTTCTACATTCCATCAACGGGTCAAGTTGTTTCTTAAATAACAAACTCTTAATTGATGTTTACAAATAAAATACAGAAATATTTGCTACTAAGGAAAAAAAAGTCTTAAAATGAGAATTGGTTATTAGCTGGAGAATTTTGTCTTCATCTTCATTTTGCCTTTGATACATTATTCTGTGGCATTATGTGGTAAGTATAGTGTAAAGTACAGTTAATGCTTAATGATACTTAGTTTACAAAATGCTTGTAAACATACATATAGAAATTTAAGCAGTAAAGTTTTTGATGTAAAGCAGAATGCTTAGTAGAGATTTAATAAATTACCTCAGCACGACAGCAGTTTCTGTCAGTTACAGTTGCTTGTACTTATAGCCCCCCAGCTGCCTCTCCCTCTCTGTCTCTCTGTCCCCCTCTTTGGTCATAGTTCCATACCAGATTGTCATTGCACTAATCACTCCTCAGCCACAGGCAGAAATAGCAGAAACTTAATTTCTAATTACGCGTGCTATTTGTCAGCGTTTTTTCTCTCATTTCTTTTTGGTTTGCGTTTTGTTTTTCGTTTTTTTTTTTCGCTTTTTGTGGGTTTTCATCAGAAATAGTTTCTTACTCAGTCTCTCTATATCGTTGTCTCTGTCTATCGTTCTATTCTCTGAATCTTCTGGCTGTTTGAGTGGCGGAAATCTAGTTGGCATCAAATAGTCTGAGCATGCCTCATTTCCAATTAACAATAAATCCATGGCAGTCTCAAGTTGAGAGACGCTTTGTGCTAACCAACTGAGCGTATGAGTAATTTAATTTTGCCGCAACTTGGCCTTTGCTATTGCAACACAATAATGAGGACAGAGCGAAATGTATCTATACATTTATATATATGTATATATATAAAGTGAGAAAGAGAGAGCTGCAAAAAAACAAGAGCAAAATTGCACAGTTTACGCAATTAAAATTGTTGCCAGCGAATTTTACCCATTTTCCTCGTGTTCGTTCGTTGTGTTATTTCCTTTTTTTTCTTCCTTCACTGCTTCGCTATGGTTGCAGCTAAAAAGCTATTTGAGTGTTGTCTATGTTGGCTAAATTCGTGTCTTGGCCGCAGACACATCCTGTTCACGTTTCTTTCCTGTTCCTGCTCCTGCTTTCCTAACTCTAGCTCTTTGGCCAGGACGTGAATGTTGCTGTAGATCCTCTTCTCGCTATGGTTGTTGCTACTCTTGTTGTTGTCGTCTTGGCAGCCCTTTTACTTTTCATTTGCAGGTAACTTGCGTTATAATTAAAAAATAGCAAAGCGCATTAGAGACAACAAAGGGCTGCCAAAGGAGGCCAGACAGTAAAAACTGCCCCAGCGCGGCAGGGGGAGTAGAGGCGGCAGTTTGTCTCAAGGAGGAGGAAAAAAGAAAGCACACACATACAGACATAAAATGCTTTGGCTAATAGCCATTTTTACTTACTTCACCTGCTAAAAACTGTTGAACAGGCCAAAAAGCCAAGTAAGTGCCGTAAGAAGAGGGTCGAAACGCAAGTAAAAGAATACACAGAGAAAAAGTTCAAGCAATGTCCACTCCACTGGCCATTCTATTCGCAAAAGGGGCAAGTGGGGGGCGTGGCGTTCATTCCGTGCGTGCAATTAAATGCGCCGTTACATTAACTTTTACAGGGTGTCTGTTGCTCTTTGCCGTTGCCGCCCCTGTAACCAAATGTCGAATCTGTGTGCTTAGCTCTCCGGACTCTGTCTGTGTGTGTTTGTGCGTTTAGTTGATTGTTGACTTGATTTGTTTTAGCTGCTTGCTGCCCCTTCCAGCCACATAGGCCCCCAACTCCTTGGGCTTTTGTTGTTGGTATGTAGTATTGTTCCCCAGGTCCCATTGACCCCACTCAAAACAAATTGCCGCAACTCGCCAAAAAAAGCAAGAACAAAAACAACAACAAAAACAAAAAACGAAAGAGAAAAACAAATTGTTTTGCTTACTTTTTGTTGCTCATTTGCTCAGTTTCTGTTTCTGTTGCTTGGGCTCAAACTTTTGGGCCAACTACGTCTAAGACTTCGCAACCGTCCAACCACGTAAACAAATGTTAACTTTCTCCTTAGCTTCGTTTCATTTTGTTGTGTGTTTTTTTTTTCGGGAAATTTTTTTGATTTAGTGACTTTAATTTACGCTCTTCTCAGGTGCGCCAACTGTTGCCCCCAACCACCTAGCATCGCCATTGCCCGCCCCAAAAACACCACCCCCCACTAGCCCCTCACGCAGCTGCCACCAACCCCAATTCCAATTCCAATCGTTGCCACTTCTTGGCCTGCCACTCGATAGGTAGCTTCAGCAACGTTTCGTTCACTTTTTCTTTTTCTTGTCGTTTTTTTTTTTCGTTTTCATTTTTAGTGGTGCGGAAAATTGATTTATTACTTGGAAAATAAAATGTGCTACGTGTCGCACACACATACACACACACACACAAACAAATATACAGCAAGTGAAACGAGAGAGGGAGAGAAAGAGATGAAGAGAAACGACGGAATCTATCTACGCACTGACTTGCTACTGACTGGACAGGGGGCTTGCCGATTGTTGGGCGATGGGGGGGGATTTGCGCGCATACATAAATGCCGACAGGCTCGACTTCATATCACCTTCAACTTTCCCGCGAATCCGCCTACTCCCTTCGGCCCCTTTTGGCTGACTGTCTTGCTGTCAGTTTGTCTGTCAAATCACAAACGCACCGCAGTCACAGACACAGACACAGACATTGAAGGAGATATGGACAGAGGCAGGCAACGATAGAGACAGGCACAACCACACTTACCTTTCGCTCACGCACATTGCACACGCACACACACATACACAAATATATGCATATATATATATATATATATTTGATAAATCAATCAATCAATTCGCATTTTTTTTCCTTTTGACTGCGAGTTTGTTTGTTTGTGTATATATGTTATTTTTATTATTATTTTTTTTTATAATCTTAATTTGTCTTTCACTCGCGCGAATGGCAAACGACTCTGAGCCCCGTTTGTCATTTATTGTGTGTATATATATATATATATATGTATATACATACTTTCTGCGTTTGTTGTTTTTGCTCTAAACCAATTCAGATTTTAAATTTATTCTGTGCTACATAAAAAAACAAAATATTATAAATAATACAGACTGTTTGAATTATTTCCACCGCTCTGAGTTATACAACTAATCGGTTTGATAATTTATGTATAAACAAAAATATATATCAAACTTATTGGTTTTAAAGGATTAAAATTCAAATATATAATGAATAACCTTAATTCCACAATTCCTAAAGAATCTAAAAATTTCTTAATGTATAGACATCAAATATTGGTTTATCTTATATATATATATTTCTATATTTTATTTTATATATATTTATATATTTCTAAAGAATCTGAAAATTTCGTAATGTATAGACAACAGATTTTGGTTTATCTTAAGTATTTATATATTTGTGAGATATGTTGAATATATTTTTCAAACATTTTTGAAAGTCTCATTGTGGTTTTTTAACTTTTTAAAGGAATCCAAATCAATTTCAATATTTCTCTACAAAAAATCACTAATTTGTTTATGGTATTATATAGTTTATAGTATTACTATAGTTTTTAAGACTTTATTTAATAATTATTAGTTATCATAAAAAAAACCAAACACATTCAATTTCTACTGACTTTAAGGATTAAATAAAACCTCTTCAAAAAGTGTTTTTGACTCGCAATGTGGCGATTAACGTTTGTTTTTTTTTTTATTGAATAAATTGAATTAAACACTTTTACTTAGGGGATGAAAAATTGTTGAAATTTTTACTAATATTTGTCTACTTAAGTTGATCCGTTTTCTGTTGTTTTGTTTAACTAATTTGTTGCCTTTTGAGATATTTTTGGGCCAGAAATTTTCGAATGCCGCAAAAGCCTCAGAAATCCTATTGTAAAGTGTAAACAAAACCGCCGCAACCGAGCTCTGTGAGTTGGCATTCGCACATTTGGCCATCCATTTATCGCTCTGCCAATTCCTTTCCCACTCCTTGCTCTGATTGTCTCTTTCGCTCTCGTGTGCGTTGTCGTGCCGCCTCCCAACGCACCACGCCCATCAATGTTATTGTTATTGAAGCTGGCGTTGAGTTTTTGGTTTGTTTTTCCGTTATAATATATTTGATTTGTTGTTGGCCATTTTTTCTTTCTCGCTGTTGTTGTTGTTGTTATTGCCATTCAGCCTACAATATTTGTGGTATCCTGCAATTGGTTAAACTTAGCGGGTATATTGAATAAGTAGATTTTGAGTGGAATATTCAAAGAATTTTTCCTTCTTGAAATTGGCTGCCAAAAAAATTAAACCGTAGTTCCTTCTCGACTTTTATTATATATAAATCTTTTTCTATTCTTCTTCTAACAATTCAATTGCAAGTTTTCCATTACAATAACTAGTTTTAGACCTATTGCAGGGTATCTGTGCGTCGTTTTCATAATTTAAATTGCCGCTAGCGTTTTTTTTTTTGTTTTGTTTTGTTTTTTTTTTTGGTTGGCTTGACTTTTTGTCGGTTATGTGTATCGATCACTGACTGAATACGCACTCGAACGAATCTCAGTTTACCCCGCTCCACTTCACTTCATCCCTTGGGGCAAGCTGAACTGAACTCTGCCCCGGTCTGCTCTGCTTTGGTTCCCCCTTGGCTCATCCGTTCTCTGTCGCGGGTGACGTTATTGTAATTGGTGTGTTCTTATTGTTGTTGTTGTTTTATTTGTTCGTTTATATATTTTTTTTGTTTTGGTCCCGTTTTGTTATTTTTGTTGTTGTTGTCCTGTGCCCTGTTTGTTGTTGGGCTTTATGTTTTGGCATTTTTGCAATTATTTCTCGCACAAAATGTGGTTTTAGCAGTTTAATTGCTTTTGGCAAGAGTGTGTCTGTAGTTATTTTAGCAAATTTTCACAGCATCAGCATCGATTTATATGCAGAGCACAACAAATCCAAACACCAGTCTCCCCCGTCTGCCACCCTCCACCCCGCACAATACAAATCCAAGCAGCTGCTGCTGCTGTTGCTGCTGGTGTTGCTGCTGCTGGTTACCAACACGCACTAATTGTGGGGCATTGGCTGCTGCTGTTGCCGCCGATGTTGACGCTGTTGTTGTTTTGCGGCTGAGCAATAAAACCTGAGCTATGTGGCCCGTTGTTCCTGTTCCTGTTCCCGTTTACACACACAAGCAGACATCCTATGGAACATAGGACACAGGACGCAGAGCGCATGTTATACGCGTCGTATGCGTGACATTAATTTAATTGCAATTTCACATGAGACTCGTCCCATGTGTGTGCGTGCTCATGTGTGAGTGTTTGTGTGAAAATTGCCGCGAAAAAAAAAGAAGAAAAGTTATAAAAATCAGATTTACAAAATGTTAACTTTGATTTCATTTCTTATTTACGACAACTCACAGTTCGTGTGAGAGGTTGAACAGCTGTTGCACAGTGGTCCAATTGAAAAAACAACCGCACAAATGTTGAAAGAGTTGTCTGATGTGTCATTTTTATTGGTAAAAAAAGAATGTGGCCAATACACTTTAAAGAAAGCAACCGATTCGATCTTCTTGTGTATATGTATGGCAAAAACCAATTAAAATAGATATTGATTTAATTACGAAAGAGTTAATTAGGCACATTGAGGGATTTATGATCTCCCAAAGGTTCTTGAATTAAGATTTAATGTTGATTTTGGACTCTCAACACAAGAACCTGTAACCATCAATTAATTAACATATTAATAGGAGTATAAATTATGCTTAGTTGTTGCTATTCATTAACTTACATCAGTAGAATACTTACCTCTACAATTTTTATTACTAAATTAAATTCTTCAAGTGCTTGAACAAAATCAAAATTCACTTTTTGGTTTCTCCAAGTGCTGCATGTTGGCAAAACATCGAAGAAGCAGCTGTTGGATGCCCTACTCGTATTACATGGGGCAACATGTAGAAATTGATGCTTTTGGCTGTTAGTCAGCTAACAGTCTTAGCGGTAGCACATCTTTGCGGCTTGCCATTTCACTTTAATGAGTTAATTATAACCGAAAGGCGTCGATTATGCTCAGTTATGCGCACACAAACTGTCGCCAATTTCGCATGCTTCACTGAAGCAGAATGGGAATGCCAAACTGCCAACTGGCAAATGGCGAATGGCGAATGGTTATGTGTGTGTCAGTGTGCCAGGGTGTGGGTGTGCCACAAGAACAACAACAAAAGGAAAAGCAGCAACAGCAGCAGGAGCAGCAGTAACAACGAGTACTGTAAGGACGACTCCTTCGGCATCTTTTGCTGCTTATTATGATAATGACATGTTTGTATGTATCGCTGAATGCGGTTGCCCGTGCTCCGTCTATGGGTAGATGGGTAGATGGGTAGATGTGACTGACAGGTGTGCGGTGAAAATGGAGACTTTAAGTTCCCAGCACTTCAAAACGATGTCGTTTATTGACTGAGTTAGTCTTGGGTTTCTTTTGCATTGAGTTTGTTTTGTTTTGTTTTGTTATGTTTTCTCATTATACCATACACCCATAGGGTGAAAATGGTATATTAAAGTCGCTAAAATGTATGTAACAGGCAGAAGGAAGCTTTTCCGACCCCATAAAGTATATATATTCTTGATCAGCATCAACAGCCGAGACGATCTAGCCATGTCCGTCTGTCCGTCCGTCCGTCCGTCCGTCCGTCCGTCCGTCCGTCCGTCCGTCCGTCCGTCTGTATGAACGCCTAGATCTCGGAGACTATAAGAGCTAGAGCCACCAAATTTGGTATGTAGACTCGTGTCATATGTACGCTTATCGAGTTTGTTTCAAATGTTTGCCACGCCCCCTACCGCCCCCGCAAATGATATAAAACCGATTTTCTCAAACACCATAGCAACTAGAGACACAAAATTTGGTATGTATATTCGCTTAGTAAACGCGCACATTTTGTATTTGTAAAATTTTTGCCACGCCCCCTACCGCCCCCGCAAATTAAATAAAACCGATTTTCTCAAACACTATAGCAACTAGAGACACAAAATTTGGTATGTATATTTGCTAAGTAAATGCGCACGTTTTGTATTTGTAAAAATTTTGCCACGCCCCCTACCGCCCCCGCAAATTAAATAAAACCGATTTTCTCAAAAACTATTCTAGCTAGAGACACAAAATTTGGTATGAATATTTGCTTAGTAATTGCGCACATTTTTGATGTGTAAAGATTTTGCCACGCCTCTTTCCGCCCCCGTAATTTGAAAAAACTCGATTATCTCCCGTAATTTTCAACCTTGTGCAATCAAATTTAGCACACTTAAATTTGATACTAATATCCAGCAAAATACCAAATTTGATCAAAATCGGAATAAAAATAGCCAAGTTATGCATATGAACGTTTTTCCATATGGCCGGAGTTGGCCGTTGGCTGGTGGGGGCGCTAGGGTGCTCGAATGCTTGAGTGAGCGAAATACTAAGATATGCTTCTAAAAAGCATGCAAACAGATTTTTTTTAAAATACGATAATGCATTGGTTATTATAACTTTAAAATATTTGTTTTACTGGTGTATGGTATATCCAAGTCGGCGAGACGACTTACTTACTTCATTTTTCTCATGTTATTATTGAAAATTTCTCTCTATTTTTTTGTTTGGTTTTTTGTTTTTAATTGGCAATTGAACTTTCTTGTGGGTCTACGTGTCGTATGCGTAATGTGCGGGCTTTGCCAAGGATTTGAGAATTTTGTGTGCTGATGATTAATTGATGTTGTTTGTGTGTGTGCGGTGAGGGAGCCATCAATGTGATTAAACTCATTTAGCGGCGCCAGAATTGATAAAATTTCATATCGTAAAGGGGAAATGCGGAGTGAAAGGATCAATGCCAGGAACTGCCTGGCATTGTGCAAAATTTTAATTAATTTTGTATAATCCTTTTGTAATATTCACAAATGAATACAAATTGATATTAATTCTCAAGTGCTTGGCACTAAGGGAATCAATTGATTGACAAGCAAAATAATTTTGGAGTTTTATTCACAATCATTAACAATGCCCCGGAATTATGCAAATAAGCACAAATTATGGATGGGCGCTTGTGTGTGTGTGTGTGTGTGTGACAATCGTGGGCGTTTGCTTGTGTGTGTGGGTGTGTAACTACAGCGGAAACTTTTGCCAAGTCCCTTCTTTGGCAGAACCACCTGGTGTATTATTAATTAATGTAACAAAACTAACTAAGCATAACAAAAACCAACCAACAACAACAAAAAAAAACAGAGAATAAACCCGGTAACAAATAAATCAATATATCATAAATCATGATAAGTACTTGAAAAACTAATAAATCATTAAGTTGCATTTCCTTTTACTAAAAATTATTTTACCTTTCTCTTTCTCCTTCTTCACCTCCGCCAATGCCTTTTACTCATTCTCTTATCCTTGAACTCTTAAATGTCAAGTTATATTTAATTTAAGTCATCTTTTGGTTATTTGAGTTTTAGGTCAATTAATTTATTGAATTAGAAATTCTATCTACGCTCGAATATTCTCAATATATTAATTTAGTTTCTTCATATTTTCCGCTTAGATAAAGTTCAGTTTCAATTTGAATCGTTGCCCTCCATGGCAATAGAATATATAATGCCTTGTTATATTCTATTAGTGTCCTTCTCTTAGCATTTATTCATTGAAATGTTGTGGGTACACATTTACGCATTTCACCTAAAGAGATTTTCATAAAATTATCTAACAAAATATTATGGCAAATTAACCAAAAATTAAATCAACTCAATGTGAGATTCATTCGAAGAGAGATGACTGCATGTAAATTTAATAATCATTTGCCGTTGATTGCACATCAATCTCTGCTCGTGTGTGTGTGTGGGCACTGTGTGGGTTCATGTTTATGTGTCTGACTAATTTAATCCTATCTAGATACATATTTACATCTATGGAACATTTTACAATTCACATGAACATAACAATTATGAGCAATTGTTGTCATGTGAAGTTGAAAGATACCAAAATGATGCGATGAGAGAAGTCATCATTTTAACCCTTTTTACCACTTGATGAACATTAGAGGAAAACTGGAATTCAAATATAACATGAAATAGATATTTGATGTTCAATTTCAATTAAAACATTTCATAGCTAATGGCAATACTATAAAATATCGATTGCTATGCTGAATCTGAAATGTACTAGTTATGGTAATTGAAAAATTTACATGAAAAGAACATAAAATATTATCTTTCTTATGTACTGGCTGGCAAAAATTAACTTCAGTGAAGCAACCTACCTGCCTATCTTATAAATGACCTATGCACCCTAGGAAATGTAGTTGTATGAACTAATTAGCCTTTAATCTACCCACCTTTTAAACGCCTTTGATATCAGATTTACATTTTGTGGTCATTTATAAATTCGAAAAAGACAATTAATTGCAAAATTTGTTTGGCTATGCGAAATATTATTTAGTAATTATTATTAACTGAAGCTGAAGCTAAAGCTTAGGCTTTTTCGTCAGACTATTAATAAACAAACTTTTTTAAATTACCTAATCGACTTTACTTTGTTTTGATTGAAAGTTGTATCTATCAAATCTGAATAATACATGAGAATACATTTGTGTCTCAATAACACAAAAATTTTCTGATTGTACTAACTCCGACAGATTGCAAATAATTAAAATTTGTTTAGAATACAATTATAATTTCACTATTGAAAATAAACAATATATAATTTGCTGCCTGAAGCAGCAACAGCACTCAGAAAAATAAAGAATGCTATATAATAAAATATGGCTTCTAATAAAGTTAAAAAACAAACAAGTTGTTCTTGCTAGATATTCATTGTCAACCGATTGTTGCTGTACCAGCTATATTTTAATACATTTAGTTAAAGAAATTAATAGCCTTTAAGCTCATAGCTGGTAGAATTTAAATCAGACAAACACTTCTTGCACTTCTCCTCATTGCATTACCAGCAGATCTGTGTCTATGTTTGGTACTTATAAACTTAATGTACATCAATTAAAACTAATATACAATTATTCCTCTTAGTCATAATTGATACTCTTATGGTGTACAATTGAATAAGTTGATTGATTGTGAGTATTAAAAATGATAATTAGAGTGCTCATTTAATTGCATTTAAGTAAATAACAAAGTGCTATCAGTTTTGCAGTGTATTCAGATGAATGTCTAACATATTTCAAATAACAACCGTCGAGATATTTATTTAAACAAATAACACAAATATTCCCGTAAGCTTATTGGAAATATTTATTTTAATAAACCAAATGTAAAATTTTTCTCTGTTGCTTAATTTCACTAATTTGTTTTGCTGAGTCGAATTTTTGTTTTTGGTTTTTCTTTTCGAAGTGATACAGTCTAAGATCTCAAATTAATATTTAATTAAACTAATATTTAGTAGACTTAATAAAAATAAAAAAATATCCTACTAAATTCTATGCAATAATTCATTAAGAATATTTTGTTCTATTTATTTTTGCTCAAAGACATTAAATTCTTGTTCTAGACACCGACATACCGCCGCATAGGCAAATGGAAGTAAATGGTTTGCAACATTCTGAGAACAATATCAATGACAAATTTGATTAAATAATAATGATTTATTTGCCAAATTGCTCAAGTATACAAATGTCTCTCTGTGTTTGTGTTTGCCTTCTATTTGTGTGTGTGTGTGTGTGTTTGTGTGCGTATGCATTGAATGAAGCTTGGATTTATCGCTATTATTACATTGTTGTTACATGGCATAATTGCTGTTTGACATGACATTAATATTTCGAAAGGCAAGTAGAAACTGTTTAGGTGGTAAAAATGAAATCCAATTTATGCAAAAACATTTCACATATGCATAAATGATTTGCAATATGCTTTTTAATTTGCCATTTAAGGGCTGGCAAGGATCAAAAACCATCCAACAACAAACTTTCTCAATGATGTAACATTAAAATTGCATAGAAAACATTTAGCCAAGAGACATGGAAAAAGTTATGCACAAAATTTTTGATTTGAATTCCCTGAAGCTCATTAGGGCATGAAGTTCATTTACCAATTGTAATGGATAATAGATAAGTTTCGTATGCGAAATGAACTAAAAAGTTTTGTTTGCTAAATGATAGTTTTTAGCAAGATGCCGGGGAGCTAAAGGTAACTTTCATTTTAGTAAGCTTAAAAACTTTAATTGGCTGCGGTGCATGATGCGTATACGCGATGCGACACGACACGTTGCGATGCGTTGCGTTGCTTTGTGCTGCGATGCGATGCCTGGCATATGCCACTAATGCGCTTAACTATTTGAAATATTTGTCATGGCCATGGGGTATAGTTTTTGACGAAGGTATACGCACACACACACACACAGACACACAGAGATAAAACACATTGAAAATTAAAATTTTAATATTTCACTGGGCTTTGGCCCGAACAGCAGCTGAGCTCTCGTGGTGTTACGTGGGCGTATGAGTGACATTTATCTCTTTATTTGACTGCCGCTAATAAATGCGATGCTTATTAATATCGCCCAGGGCATATGCGAGTGTCAAACTTTTGTCACTTTGAGTTCAGTAAAGCTCCCTCTATCTCCATCTGCCTGTCAATTGTACTCAACCTCACTCGTTCTCGATCTCGCTTTCGTGTTTTTACTAATTCGAATAAATGCTTTTGTACCACGTGGCGTATACGCATTTTGTCCTCAGCCTGAAATAATAAACTCTTGTCGTGTGGGTTTATTATCGCTAAAATGCACAATTAGTTGATGTTTTTGCGGTGCTAATGCCTTAATGCTAACACTAACACACACACACAAACATACACACACATTCATACCTGCACTAACAGAGATAAGTGCCAAACTTTCAATATAACATATTACCGATATGTATGCATTCATTCCACTTTATTTCAGTTTATTTTTCGTGCCGCATTTAATTTGCCCCTCTACAAACTGCCTTCTGTGTGGTCAGCCAATGAACGATAATTATGTACTGTATTTATTATTTTAACCGCTAATTACATAAAATGCATATTAGTATGGAAATTATTTATAAATATGTTTCGCAAAATGACTCAAACCCTCTACTTGTTTTGCCAAGCTATGTTCATTTTCCACTGCACCATGGAGACAATTCGATTCTAAATAAAAATGTCAAACAACTTTTATCTTTGTACACGATGGCTATTAAAGACTTCTAGACGACAATATAACGTATATAAAAAACAAGGGTATTTTCTCTTCTGGTTTCTCTATTTATCATTTAATTTTCGATCATTTCAGATTAGTTTCCAGAGAGACAATTTTATTTTCTTTAAATAAGCGATTTCGTTGCACTGTGGAAATGCATTGAAATTGTCACAATGTGCTAATAATCAGTGGCGGATACTCAAGGGGGCAAACAAATGGAAATTTCCTCATCAAACTAATCAGATTTCGATAACCAAAAACGATTTTTCCCCCAAAAATGACCGAATTGAAATCCCCTTAAAATGATGAGCTAGATCCGCCACTGTTATAATAATTATAAAATTTATTGCCTGTTATTCATTATCGATTTTATTGTATGCATGTATGCCAAAGCGATAATCATGCAAATTTCTCTTAATGAATGTGGTGCATTTGATTTAGATGTTTTAGTTAAAATGTTTGTTGAACATTTTAAAGTGCGCTAAGTTATGGGCCAAATACAAAGAATGGTCAAATAATCAATTTTATTTGTGGGCTCACATAAGCCCAAAAAAATGAAATATATTTATAATCTTATTCCATATACATATGTACCTAAATGTATTAGTTAGAATGGTTACGTTTATTCAATTTAACCACAACTGGGGCATGGTTATAAATCTTTGCTTTTCACAGTCAACTAACAAGAAAAGAAAACTTAGTGGGGAATCTCCATTTTCTTTACAGTTTATTATAAGCTTAACTTTCCATTAAAATATATAAATCCACCGCCTTCTCCTGCTTCACATCCTGTGAGTGGAAAAGAAAAGGCCAAATTGTTGTTGCTGCTAGTTTTTAACGGCTAAAACCAAAACAGAAAAGGAAAAAAAAGTGGAATAACATGGCCGAAAAAGAAAAGCAGCAGTGAATAGGGATAAAAAAGAAACCATGGCAAAACAAAAACGAGAAATGCCAAATTTTAAAAGAAGAAATGGCAAATGTGTATAAATTTCAACAAAATATCTTCAACTTAATAAAAGTTTTGGGATCTCTCTCTCTGTCTCTACCCCTTGGCTTTGGCTTACCCTGCATTCGATTCTTTTCTTTGTTGAGTTTTTTTTTTTTTTTTGTCTTTGTTTTTTGCTGTTCTCCTCATGTGTATATTTTAGTTTTCTTATTCGAATACCTTTCAACTTTTGGCTAAATAATCCGAGCAAATACATACGCAAACTCATGTGCATTCGTTAGAACATAGATACATACATACATATATTTGTGTATATATGTGTGTACACAATATGTAGTTATGCAAATAGCATCACCGTATCATCAGAGCCAATCCTCTCCCTTACCAGCAACAAAAAAAAAAACTCAGGAACCAGAAACCGGCAAGCATCACCATCACCTTATACCCAAAACTAACTTCCATTCTCTGCTCGATGAACATGTGTACATTATCAATTCATGACGAGAAAGAAAAACTTCATTTTTTGCCAAAACCGAAAACCCCTCAGATAAAACAACAACAACAACAACAACAAAACCATCAACAGCAGAAGCGGCAAGAACATGAGCAGCAACAATGGAGCGGGAGAACGATGATGATGACGCCTCAGTTGCCACAGAAAGTGCCAAATGGGCCAAGGACTCGGAACACGGGAATCAGGGGAATGAGGGAGACAGAACAGAACAGTATAAATAGGGACAGGACAGGAACGACACTGACAACTCCCTAGATGCCAGCTCTTGCTCCTGTTCTCCTTGTTGCTGATTCTGATGCCTGACATCCGAACCGAAGTTGCGTTGATGCCTCAAGTTAAAAGTTTATTTAAACTTTCTTGCTCTTTGTTTTTCCTTCTTACAAAAATTTTCATCGTCTGTTGCCCTTCTGCGAACCCTCAAACAAACACACACACACACACACACCGCAGAAGCACACATAACGAAAGGTATAATGAAAATTTTTGCATTAAATATGCAGCAAAACACCAAATGAGCCTGCCACACTGATGTAATGTCAACTGTGGGGATTGAAGGCTGCTGATCAACACAAATTTCATTTAATCAAATGTCAAATTGAGTTCCGGCAACATCAACATCCGTAATGTCACACACCGTCTGATTGCGGTTAATTTGTGATTGGCAGTAGCATTATTTGTCCTTAACCCTCGATACCCTGTATTCAAATCAGTTTATTGAAAGCCTGAGCAAGAATTAATTGCCTTTTTGTATTGTTAATGGAATCAAGACTGAAACGATCTATAAGTATAATAGGAATCTGAAAGACAGTTTCATTTTTTAATTGTGTTTCTCACAATTTTAAAATAATCTAGTTTGTCCCATGATCCAGCAAACTCAAAAGAAAATTTCTAAAGTCCATAACAAAAAGATTCCTGATTAAATTGAAATCAAATTGTTTGAACTATGACTATAGGATATCTTACTTACTACTCAATTATTTGCTGAATTTTTAAAGTGAAGATTTTTTTTGGTGTGCCTTTTTTCACTTGGTTTCTTTTGTTGATTCCGCTTTGTATTGGAAAATGTCGAATGATTAAAATTGCATAGCATTATTAACGTTGGGGAATATGCATAACGTACGCACACACATACATATGCATATATGTACATATCACAAATATACATACCCATACTTATATGTATTTGTCTCGCGGCTGCAATTTAGTTGGATTTTAGTCGATACGGCGGCACAAAGCGAATTGCAAAATGCCTGAAAACCAAATTACAAATGAACAAATACAGTCAAATGTTTGTCATCTGCATACATACACAACATACACAAATATTCACAGATATATGTATGCATATATAAGTAGATATATACGTGATACATACATCTTACATTTGTATTTGTCGGTTGGACTTGTTAATTTAAGCAACAAAAGTTGCAAAATACCAAAACAAAACCAAAAAAAAAAAAAAAAAAACAAAAAAAAAAAGAAAGAAAAATCACACAAAATGTGATGACCCTCGTGACGTGAAGAGCCATAAAAATATGAGAAATATTAAAAGGCAAGAGGCACCATGACGAACACTGAATTTGGAAAGGGGCCAGGCAGTGCAGGGATATCCAAGAGTGGTGAGGAGGATGAGAAGGATGAAAAGGTGAGCTCAAACTGGGAACTACGGTTTCGGGCATTCCCTGGGGAAGCGGCACGTAAATCGTAAAAAAAAGGTTGCCCCTGAATTGTTGGGCATAAGGCAAGTGGCAAGTGGCAAGGTGGCAGGATGGCTAAGGGACAAGAAGCTTATACGTGTCTATGAGTTTTACGGAAATCAGGCATAGAATATGAGCAGTTGGCCATCGAGGGTGTGGTAGCTGCCAAAATGGAAACTAGTTGGAGAAATATGTAGTCCTTTTGCTGTATCGGAATGGGATCATTAGGGCCATCATCCGAACTGTCAACACTTGGAGAACTAAGGTTCATTCCACCACTCTCATATTGACAGATTTTCTATTATTTTTACAACCAACTTCAAGTTGAAAATTTACCAAAAATTTAACTTAAAAATCTCTTTAAACGCGAATTCAACATCTAATTTGTAAATTAACTCTTAAATATAAAGACAACTGACGGGTTTCTTTACTTTGTTTTTTCCAAATCACTCAACAAAAGGAGTCCATTTTATAAGTTTAGATCCCAGATAAGTATGCTACATTTTTCTTGACTTTAATAATCGTCGAGACCATAGAGAAAACACAACCAGATTCGTCAACATTTTAGTCGTTTGCTGAAGAATTATGTATTATCCTAATTAATATGATAAAATGGTCTCAGTTTAAAGTGGGTACTAATTATGAGCAATCGTTTTTTATGCTTTTTCCAGCTTTGAATATAGAATTCTAGCAATAATGTTACATGCACTCAAAACCAGCAGAAACATTTGAATTATTTTAAAGTAGAGTGCATGTAAGCCAAATAAAGATGACTGAAAATCCGTATCCATTGCTATGGTGATATGTCGGTGGTAAAAGAGCGAGTCCTTAACTTAGGTTGACTGACTGTCTAACTGAAACTGAATATAGTATGTATGAATATATACATACACCTACATACATATATAGTATTGTCATTTCTGTAGCTTGTTAGGTTGATAGCTCAACCTTTTTTTG
This sequence comes from Drosophila insularis, assembly GCA_018903935.1. Classification (NCBI taxonomy): domain Eukaryota; kingdom Metazoa; phylum Arthropoda; class Insecta; order Diptera; family Drosophilidae; genus Drosophila; species Drosophila insularis. The sequence goes on from JAEIFP010002295.1 coordinate 9,240,349, forward strand.
CTACGGCTTATGCACATAAGTCGCTTATGGTTGCCCCCCAAACTCCGGCCTAAACTCGCTCCTTTTCTCATCCCACCTTTGAATGCCAAATGCGGCATATACCTATGTATGTATATGTATATACATATATACACGTATATATACATACAACTCACTAACTATGTGTTTGTTTGTTTCCACTAGTTATTCCCTTCTCTGTTTCGTTGATATGACTATAAATTTGTTGCGCTGCTTCATTGCCAGCTTTCCATATAGTCGTATGTATGAAAGTTTTAGTTGTTGTTTATTTATTTTCTGCTTTCTTTCTGTTTTTTTTTTTTTTGTCGTTGTACAAGTTTGAAAGAAGACTCACAATAGCAGTAGTGACAGATAGAGAAGAGCAAGGACCAGACGACAGAAAAAGGCAAGAGAGAAATGGAGACAGTCTTTGAATAAAACTCTGCACAAGTAGCTCACAAAAGTATCAAGTGTTGTTTTTGACGGCTGCATATTGACTTAACTGTAAAAATAACGAAAAAAAAACCAAATAAAGAAAAAAATCGAGTCAGAACTCTGTCATAGCCAGTGCCAGACTTGGCCCAACGGCCACACAGGGCAGACAGATAGCCAAACAGTTGAGCAAGATGAAAAAGATGAAGCGGAGCCGCCAGGCAAAGTTGTAGGAGGCAAAGAAAAACTGGACGCGTGTTGCAAGTGTTTGGATTGAGTTGTTAGGCAACTGATTTGATTTACTGAATAATAAAAACCCAACACACACATACACACAGAGATAGAAACAGTTTCATCTACTGACTGTCTGAAAGAAAAAAGATGAACAGAGGAGAGAGAGAGAGGAAAAAGAGAGAGAAATTCGACAGAGTTGGCCATAAACAGTCTCATACACACTTGTACACTTGGCCAATAGCACGAACGGCAAGTTTTATCAACTACAATAAGAAAATGTGACAGGCAAAACGAGAGATTCGCTACAACAAAATATATAACTTTCTTATTCCATATTTTTATTTTATTTTCAAGACAAATTTATTGTTGTTTCTGCATCTATTATATAAAAAACAACAACAAAAAATTTATGCAACAAACAAACATAGAAAAAATATATGAAACTACAACATGATAAATAAAAATCAATTGCCGAACAAAAAAATAAATAACTATGATCGAATTTCTAACAAAAGAAAAAAGTCTATTATAGGGGGGAATATGATGGAATATTATGCATGTACCTTTATTATATGTATATATATATACACACACATATATAAGAAATGTCTCGAAGCCAGCCAGAGTGATGATGATAGATGCTCATATTTTTCATTGACTAAAAATGTTTCCTTTCAATGGCAAAATATATACTAAGGTGGTGTTTGTCTTGCATTGTCTGCAGAGTGCATAACACTAGAAAAAAACAAATTTGATGTAGATTCAAAAGACAAAAATCGGAAATAGCGAAGACTTTAAATAAAAACATTTTCCACGGAACACAAATTGAAGAATTTATAACTATATATATTTAATGGTATGCAAATTCAATATTAATTAAGTTCATCTCTATTACAATTATTTTCGTGCGATATATTCAATGAATTTTTTGCGACTAAAATGGTTCAATTTATTGCGTATAATATAATGAATTCCATTTGTATTTTCAATTTTTCCTCTCCGTCCTCACTCTCCTTTATGTCTCCCCAACCTTTAAAATTTTGTAACATTTAATCTCATGCTCATTGATTAATTTTTGAAAGCTGACACATATAAAGTTATGAGGATTGTAGCAAATGCGGCTTCCTGAGTTGTGAAATTGCTGTTCAAGGCAAAGCTGAAAATACGCATAAATATTCTGAAAAATATTTCCACATTGTGGTGCACCACTTACACACACATACATACTTACATCCTCGACTCGTGTGTGTGCGCGCGCGTGTCTGTGTGTGTGTGTGTATATGAAATAAAATATGGGCGAACATGACGTATGCGTAACATAAACCAAAGACAAATGAACAATTGGATATAAATAAGCGGCGGGACACACATACACACACAAACACTTCGCAGTACGATGTAAAGTGACACGAATGGAAGAGAAACGAAACAAAATGGCAACAAAAAGCTAAAAATGAAAAAAAAAGAGAATATGCCAAACAAAAATGCAACAGCAACGCCGAAAAATTAACAGCAACAGCTCAGCCGACTACAACAATGAAACAGAAAGCAGACAGAGTGAACAAGGCAGCATGGGTGAAAGTGTGATTGGGGGGGAGAGCGGGAGGGTGTGACAGAGACTGTAAATGGAAGAGGAGGAAAGGAGACAAAGAAAGAGTGTCATGTAAAAGCCTTTCAATGCATGCTGCATACTTTTAGGCTTGTGCGTGTTATACGATGCCCGCGGTCGCTCTGTCACTCTGTGTGAGTGAGTGAGTGTGTGTGTGCTTGCATGTATGAGTAAAGCGCCTAGAAAACGCGATAAAAGCAATGCATAAAATGCGCGAGCAAGCAAAAAGGGAAAATAACACAAAAAAAAAAGGAAAACGAGAGATGAAGAAAAAAGCAACTATGAAATGAGTGGCAAAAAGGCAACACGTCCAAACGATGGGGCAACAAAAACGTCGCCATATAGATGGCCACACACTCATTCACTTGTACATATATATATATGTACATACATATGTATATCCATACATACATAGAGAGCAATGCAGACGTGCATATGCTTGAATGCGCGTGTTCGCACTTGCACACAAAAAAAGAACGACAAGCAAACTGGGCAACCAAATGCACAGCACATTCAAAAACCCAACACACAAAAACAACATACATACATATATACAATGCTGATTGTGTGTGTGTGTGTGTGAAAAACGAGTGCAAGTGGAAAAATAAAACATTTTTGCAATTAATTGCGCTCAATTTAAAATGTTGCAAAATTAATTCAAGAGTCATGCCAAATACACAGGCGCAGTCATTTATGCAAACACAGACAAGGAGCAGGGGGCCCATAAAGGAAGAGAGAATGAAGGCCACTAGCACAGCTGAAAGGCTGCTCAAGCGAGCAGACAAATGTACAGTTAAAATGGACACACACACACACAGACAGACAGTCATTCGCACACACACATATGTACATACATACATACATACAAGCTAAAGCTGAAGCTGAAGCTGGGGCACGCAAATGTAGCGTTGATGATGTGAAGCAAGGATGCAAAGGATGAGAGCAGGCAAGGTGCTGCTGACGATGCTGGACAAAACATTTCAAGACGAATACGTTACAGAGTCAAGCCAAACAAGGCAAAAGGAAAATGCCAACCAGACCAAGCGAGTAGGAGCCAGAGTCCAACAGCAGCAACAGCAACAACAGCAATAAAAATAACAAAGCAAATGCAGTTCCATGGCATGACTGAGGCTGCCTCAAGAAAACCAACCAAATGAGCAGCTCAACTTGCAGCAACAAACATACAAACATACAAACATACAATGCATACACATGTATAACCACACATACACATACACATTCACATTCACATCTGTATATGTGTGTTTGTGCGAGTTAAATGGGTTTTCTTTGCTAAAACTTCAACAAGCATAAAGGGAACCGGTGAGGGTCGCGGGGTCCTGCAATTCAAGTTGCCGGCAAGGAAGTCGGCTGTTCAAATTAAGCCAACAGCAATTACAGCAACAAATGCGACAAGCAGCGTCGATTATGAATCCTTCTTATACCAAAATTGCACAAAGTTTTAAAGCTAGTTTATTCAAGATACTCCATACATAGCATAAGGGTCATAATATAGCTTCATGTATTACCTATGGAAAAGTAAAAGTATACTCTAAATTGTAAGATATATTTAGTTTAATTAAAAAATGATTAATGAAGTTAGCTGACATAAGCTAAAAATCAAGATATATTTTAAAAATTTACATACTTTGAATCCAAATAAACAGTTTCAATATCTTTGTTTCCAAAATTTATTACCATAGGCAGATTAAAGAGATAATTCTTATGGGCAGTTAAAATCAAAGTATTCAGACTTCCATAAAGGACTATGGCCAGGACAAAAGATTGGCAATTATTTTCATTCAAACTTACCAAAAGTTAAAGTTAAATGAATTTCAAAATATTTATAGTTAATATTATCCTTATGAAATTAAAGGCTTTAAAAGACAGAAAAAACTCTTTAGTTCACTTTATTTTAAACCAAAATATTTATAAATATTTAAATTGGAATTTATGAGTTACCCTTTAGAAGCTGTAACCTATTGAAAGGTTGGCATTTTGTATTATATTATTTGTCTCCACCCGAACCCAAAAAAGTAACCCATAATATCCGATTTTGTATGTGATGTGAATTTGTGATTGAAACTAAAAGTTGTTATCCCATTTGCCAATACATAAATAATCTATGCATTATTGAAAATGAAATCAACCCCCGAATTAAGGACGTCATACTTCTTATGAGTATGGCCAAGTTAGTGGCATTCAATGAGAATCCAAGAATCCTCAATGATAAGCTTTCAATTACAATCAAATTTGTCAAATGATTGAGCAATCACGACTATTAGATAACAGATAGCAAACATAGGCGGCAAGCAAGCATTCGCTGTGCGTGTAAAGCTTAAACAAATACATATACGCCCCCCACACTCACACACTCACATACAAGCATACGAACGTATGTATGTGTTATCTTATCGCTTCCGTTGACTGTCTGCTGGCATCTAGCATAGCATACTCCCCAGATGCGGACAGACACATGCAAAAAACACTTGCGCCCAGTTCAATGGAGTTATCGTTCAACACACACACACACACACACATACATTCACCCCCTCCTTATACGCAAACTCCCTCCAAAGCGATTCCAAAAACAACTTTGTTCGTTTTTTTACACTTTTCTTTTTGTTGTGTTTTTTGTTGTAGCCCGTTCACTTTTCTTTTTCTTCTTATTTTTTTTGCTTCTTCTCATTCTCTGAGTGGTGTCTCAGTGTGGGCAAATAAATGCCAAGCGCTACGTAAACCAAATAAAGTCGAACGCACGCACAACTACCCCTGCCATTGGCTCCCATTCTTCCCATCTTCATTCTTGGCCTCTCCATCCCATTTACCGCCGTCCTCCTTCCACAAACACGCACACACATTTAACAGTAACAGACGTTGGCAATGAACGCAAAGGCAGAGCAGCCTGAAAGTAGGCAACAGCCTTTTAGTCCTTTAGTTGCTCAATTTCAGTTTCACACTTCCGACTACGACAACGACGATGACGACGACGACGACAGTGACAACACACACACACATAGTCACACCCACACCAGCAGACACATATGCATACGGGCCGTGTCTCTGACTTCAATATGGCCTTCCCCTTCCAATTCTTCTCCCACTTCATCCCTCAGCTGCAGGCGTAAAAACGTGCGGCATACAATTTACACAACGAAAAGAGAAGCATGAGGGAAAAGAAGAAGTAGAAGTAGAGGTAGAAGCAGAAGCACCAGCAGCAGCTTCAGCAAGGACAACGACGATGACGACGAAGACGACGTAAAAAGACATGCAACAACAATTAAACTTTCAAAGACGACGACGCCGCTCGACACGGAAAAAGTAAACCGAGCAAAAGTTGTTAACGGCGCATAAAAAAATGAGCAAAAAGTGAATGAAGAAAGAAAAAAAAAACACAAAAACTGAAAGAAAAATGCACGAAAAGTGAGACCAAGATGAGGACCAGAGGCAAGTACAGGACTGCGGCTAGGGATAGGGACACCAGAAGTAGCAGCCTGCAGTCGTGCAGGAAAAAGGAAAAGGCACGCGCACCGAGTCACTGAGACGAAGGACAGCCGGAAGGAGGGAGGGCAAAAGTGGACAGACTAACTGACAGACAGACAGGCAGACAGGAGAACGGACGGAACGGAACAGACAGCGGCAAATTCGCATGCAAATTGTGCGCGAAAAAAGTTAGACTAGGGCCGCATGCCGAAAAAGACAAAAAGTGGAAAATAAGGAGGAGAACTGAAAAATAAAAACCAACCAGCATAAGAAAGTTTGCCTATACACATGTGAGAAAACATGAAAAAGCGAGCAAGGTTCTTGAAAAGGAACTGGGGTGGAGGGGGAGCATGAAATTTGAGCATACATAAATGTAAACAATAAAATTGTAAAATAAACTCGATGTCGTCGGGGTCGGAGCCGGAGTCGGGTCGAGAGCTAAGTTGAGAGCAATGTTGTGGCAATGCCCGGCAGCGGCAGCAACAAACTGCCAACGGAAAAGCTTTTCCTTGTCATCATTTCACGAGCCGACACCAATGTCGCCGCCGTCGCCTCTACCCCCACCTCCAGCACCTTCACTGCTTTGCTCTTTTATGTCCTAGGTGTGAGACAACGGCAATTATCACAATTGTCCCTGCACTCATTCACTCGGCAGAGAGTCGACATGCCTGCTACTCTCCTCCCCCCTCAGCCACAAGTCCGTGCCTTTCATAGCCATACAAAAACCCTTCATCATCCCAACTGGCATTCATTCATTCAATCTACGTAGCTCTCCAACCCGACAACCCGGATGGTGTTCCATTCATGATGGCCTACCTAGTTGTACCCGACGACTCCTCCATTCATTCCTCTTACGCATTGTTTCAGCTCGACGCCTTGGCTGGCTTTTGTTGCTGAGCCTGTGTTTACATTTACACTTTGGCAAGCATCATTTCCATGCCACTTGCCACTTGCCAGTTGCCTACTATGTACCAGTACCAGTACCAGTTACCAGTTTACCAGTCTATGCCTCAAGGCTTAGCCCTTTCCAAATCCTCCTCCACTCTTGGCTGACTCTTTTGCGGCGCATTTAGTTAAATTGTTTATTTGTCTGCCATCCAAATGCCTCGCCTTCTTACTTGCTCTCACTCTCTCTTTCTCTCTCTCTCTCTCCATATCCCTCGTTATTTCTCTCCTCATCCTTCTCGATGTTTCGCATTCAGTTTGTTCACAATCAATTAAAAGTCAAGCGGCAAATGTTTAATTAAGCTAAAACGCCAGACGAAGGGAATTGCAGCTGTCGTCACTTTTCCTCAAGGTTTTTAATTATCACATCTTCTGCTGCGATTTGCAATTGAGTTATTAAGTTCTCATTATTGCCGATTGCCTTTCTATCTCAATCTAAAAATAGGGAAAGCAGCAAAAAATAAAACCAATAGACCATTATGATTTCGAATTAATACCCTTACTCGACTTATTCGACACATTTCCTTGCAGTTTTGGTCAAATGTCCTTAAATTGTTCAGGTTTTCTTTAGTTTATTGCGAAGCCTATAAAATTTGTTGGTGACTCTTTGATTGTAAATGTTAAAGAGCAAAGGAAGGAAAGGTAAAAAAGATATCCTACTCAAAGAAATAATCTCTGTAATGACTACTAATTGATTGCATTTGAAACGATAACGTTTATCGCTGAGACTAAATTTAAAGTAGGTACATTTATATAGATATATATATTAATAGTCGTTGTAGAAGTATTTTCTCAAGAAACATGTTTATCGTCATGGCAAACATGTCTGCTGTTGGCAAGGGTATAAAGAGAAAAGGCAAATAAACTAAAGAAAAAAAATAAAGATAAGAAGAGAAAATAAAAGGGAAGCAAACTTTTTAATGCAGTCAGTCAAATAGTTGAAAGCCGCTGACATGGAATATAAATTTGCCATGTTCCACTTCACCTCCTTTCACATCTTATCGTCCACCCCCACCGCCCTTCGCTCCACCATGCTCCCGTTGAGCTTAAAAAGTCGCCAATAATTGGCTACTAATGGTGGCACATAAAAACTTTCGACGACTGCAATAAAAAATTGCCAATGGCAAAAAGTTTTGTAAACTGAGCGAGGGGAAAAAAAAAATTAAAATCAAACAAAAAAAAAAAGAAATAAATGCAACAACAAAAACAATTAACAATTTCATTTTGTGATTTTCCGCTAAAACTTTGCAGTGTGAAATTATTGCATTTGTCATTGTTGTTGTCGTTGTTATTATTATTTTTGTTGTTGTTGCTTGTTGCATGAGCTGCTATTTTACCATCCATTGTTGGCACTTACAAATGCGAATGAAATTCATTAACATTTGCCCCAGGCATGTGACAAAAGGATGAAAAGGCACCTGCATGGCAGCAGGACTCCACTAGTCTCTCCATCATTTCCCTCACCTCATTGTCTTGCACCTCCTGCGTCGTCCTTTCTCTTGCTGGCACGCGAGCGCATTAAGGGAAACAATTTTCGTCCTGTGGACAGAACATGGTGTGGACAGAAATGCTGTGGATACAAAATCGAAAATGTTGCCAAAGTTTCTATACTAAAAATACACACACACACACACACACACACACACACACAGAGACACACACCCACATAGTTGTAGTTTGCCTTACACACACAGAAAACACTGCTGTTGCACTCTGAAAAGTTTTAGCCTTTCTGCCTTCAGTGTTTGTTTTAATTTAAATAAATGAGCTTAAGCGCACTCACAGCACTTGATCCTTTAAGGCCTCACTGCTTATTCGCTGCCTTTGGCATCGTTCTCATCCGACATCCGCAGTCTCCATTCGCCATCCTCCATCCGCCATTTCATCCTCCTTGTCCTTGTCGCTGTCGCCTTTGTTGGCATGATTTAGTTGACGATGGCAACGATGGTCCGCTAGTATATGCAAGTGCTAAGCATTTTTAAGTCAAATTGCTTTGTCGCCAGTTTGCCATTTGCCTGCACGACTGACCCGGCGCCCGTCACTCAGTCACCCAGTCAGTCAGTCAGTCAAGGGCTTTTTTTTTTTATTTTGGGATTCGCGTCTCAACTGAAGGAGTTTTCCTCTGTTTTTTCGGTCCTGTTAGTTGTGCAACTTCAAACGGCTTTTCCGCTGTGTTAGTTCGTTTTTACTTGGCACGCCTTTGCCATCCGCCTTCTTTGCTCACCTTTTGCAATTGCACTTTTCCTTAGCATTTTCCATTTGATGGGCACAAAAATTTCACTCCTTTACCTTGCCTTTTATATTTCATTTTTGTTTTTCGCTTTTTTTTTCTCCTCTCTGTCAGGTTGTCTTTATTTTTGGTTTCTGTTTACACAGCAAATTTATTTATTTTCACACACCATGTGTGTGTGTCTGTGTGTCTGTGTATAGAGGAGGTGCAAGTGGGCAGACATTTTTAAATATTCCCTCGTATGAGTGGCAATGCAAATTTCATCTGTCGGGCAATCAGAGAGAATGTACAAGAAGAGCAACAAAAAAAAAAAGACATCCTGATGAAGATGATGAGGTATCCTGACTAAAGATGAAATCAATGAATGAGCACTCTGAATAGCAACACACATCTATAACTTAGTTAGAAATTGTCGAGTGTTTGTTTTGATTTTCAATTGCACCCTCAGAGTGAGAGGCAGAGAGTGAGAGAGAGAGGGAGAGCTGTCAAAATTAAAATGTATTGCATGTGTGCCAAATGAACTTAAATATTTTCAGTTTCCGAAATCGACAAGAATTAAGCAATTTTCGTTTATTATATTTCTGTGAATTCAAATTCAAATACTATTTTCCAAAGGCCTTTGCCTACAATTCACTACAATTTTTCTTTATTTTATCTGTAAACATTACTGAAGAAGATCAAACAAAAAGTCTTTTTGATTATGATCATAATTCGATAATCTATTTCTTGATGAGTTCATTAATATGGGAGCAGTTTACTTTCAGATATTTATATTTCACAAACTACTACTACTACAAGTTCGTATTTTTAAAAACGTTTCAAAATTAGTTTTACCTTTATTTATATAAATCGAAATGGGTACTTTTGAGTAAAATATACTGCAATGTTTTGAAGGTTGATCACATGAAATTATCGTTTTCCGTTTTGGATTTCTTGTTTTCAACCCAATCAATTTATTAGAGATTCATTTGATTTTTACAGATTTAAATCCTTGTTTTCTCAATTTCTTTATTAGTTTTCTATGAGCAATATAAAATTGGGAATATTTTGCCTTAAAGTATGCAATATGCAGTCGAAAAATCTGATTTATTGCAAAATGAAATAGGAAATGTTTTTTAAAATATCTTTTGAAAGCAATTTGCAGCCTATTTCCTTTCCATCATCGATCTGTTCATTCAATCTATATATTTGTAATAAACGATATCACAACAAGGACATGTGTCCTTTAATGGTGCTTAACGCCTGTGGCATGAATAAGCAAGTGCGACCTCGATTTCAAATTGAAGTCTACAAAAATGCCGCACCTGTTACAAGAAAATGCCCCATGGTTCTATTGATTGATGCTTGTGGCCTTATTAATTAATCCGAAACCACTCTTTTATAGTCGATATACACCTCAATCAAGTGGGCCTTGATTTATTTGTTTTGGATATTTTTATACTTGAAGAATTTATCCAATTCACCTACATGCCTGCTTTATGTAATTAGTTTTAGCATTTCGTAATTGCATACCTTATTATCACTTACTTGGCCATGCTATTTATTGGCTATGGAATTTGAAATGTTGCCGTTATACGAATAGCACAACAACTCACCCTCAAACAAATCCGTTCTTGGCTCCATTCTACGGCTCTAATTTAATAAGTAAATCACATTTCCACCTTTTGAGAGTCAAACCTATTCACCTCCTTGCATTCGCAACGTCTCTCCGCATTCCAAGCAATTTCCCAGGCATTCGCTTAAGGCGATGCATTGACACCTCGTCAAAAGTTTGCAAGGCATTGACGGCAACTTGCCACTCCCCCACTCCCCCACCGCCGTGCCAGACGAGCCCAGCCAAGCGCCTCTAACTCGCTCGCTATGCGGCGTCATAGAGCGACTTCCACAGTGACTTGGTAACTGGTTTAGCTGCAAATTCACTATTAGAGGAGAGCGCTCAATTTCACACTGAAATTAAATTACTTGCAGTGCATGTTGCATCAGTGTGATGTGAAGGCGTGGCATTGGGCGTCTTTTGGGCTGGTGGGCAGTAGACGATGGTGGGTGTGACCGGATGTTGTGGTATGTTTTTGTTGCAAAAAGTAAATGAGTGAACACCTCGTTAGTTTGTGCTATGCCTTGGAAAAACTTTTTTAATATTTGCATTCATATTTTTGCATCTTTTGCCTTGAAATTTATATATTTTTTTGTGCCTTTTGCTGGGTTTTCTTTTATTGCAAGTTCTACAGAAGACTGGGGCCCAGGGATGCGGCAGAGGTGGACGAGGGGAAGCCCGCGCTTTACGAAGGATGCGCCAACATAGGCGGTCATAAATTTTTGTTTGTGTTGAAAATTGCATTTACCTTTACTTTGTTTGTGTGTTTCTGTGTGTCGGTAGAGCTAAAGATATAGTACAGTAGGAGGAGGATAAGTTGGACGAAGAGAACCTCTGTGTGTGTGTGTGTGTGTGTGCTCCCGGATGGGTGGCAAAGAGATTGAGCAGATTCCGGCCAGTTGCCATATTGGCGAACGCCCCTAAAAGCAGGCAGCGTAAAATTGTGCAAGCCAGATAATCAAGTTAGTGCTGGGCGTGGCCCTGATCCGCAGCCCCTACTCCCCTATTCACCCCCTCCAATCACACGAATGCTGTTAGCTGCACTTAAACTGTACAGCCTGATATAAATTTCCACTGAAATGTTTCATGAATGTTTTCCATTTTTCTCTCTTTCTCTTTTCAATTTTGGTTATTTTTTCTTTTCGTTTTGGTTATTTACTTGCAGATGTCAATGGCACTGAAAATCAAAGCCTTTTGGCACAATTGGCACAAATAGCAAACAACAGCAGCAGCAGCAGCAGCAACAACAACAACGAGCAGCAGTAAAAAATCTCAAATACGCGGTAAATAGAAATTGAAATCGAAAATAGAAATTCAAATGCAAATCGAAAAAGCCATAAAATAACAAAAAGAACCGCAACAACAAAAATATCTGAGCAGAGGCAATAACAACAAAAACAAAAAAAACAACAGCAGCAGCTGCAGTAAATAACAATCAGGAAAAACAAAACCGCGTCAACAACAGCAACAAAAACAGCAGGACCATAATGGAGGTCCTGCAATTGGCCTTGTTTGTCATTTTGATAATAGCCAATTGCACAGCCCAAAACCAGCATCACGGTAAATGATGACAAATTTAACTTGACATATGAACACGAACACCCAAAAAATATTTTCTAAATCAATTCTATCTATCCCACAGAGTTAAATTCACAATTGGATCCCGATCCGGAATTCATTGGATTCATCAATAATGTTACATATCCAGCTGGGCGTGAGGCCATTTTAGCCTGTTCTGTGCGCAATTTGGGCAAAAATAAGGTAAGAAAATTTGAAAAATTATTAAATTTGCATTCTCGTTGCATTAACTTTACAAATAAGTATAGTACAATTTGAATTTGACAAATCGATTGGAAACTTAAATTAGATTTTATTGTAATAAAGTAATAGAGCAGCCTTAAATGATAAGTTCGAATATCCGGAAATGGAATATACAAGCCTATTCACATTTTTGGTTCCCAATAAATTTGTCAGAATCGAGATTGAAGAACACATGTACTTCTATTTTTATTTCCAATATTTTTTGGAATAAAGTTGGAGAGCAAGTGAAAAGGTTTCGGAAACGACGACAGGCCTGATAATATTTTTAAATAAATTGGCTTAATTGTAAAACTTCACTAAGAACAAAGAACTTTCTTAAAAAAAAATCTAAATTGAATCTAAATGAAATAAATTTTTTTAGAAAATAAAATTTCAAGTGTAGTTGATGTTTTTGGAGAGTTTTAACAATTGAATGCCCAACTATTTATTGTTCTAGGTGGGCTGGTTAAGGGCTTCCGATCAGACAGTGTTGGCATTGCAAGGACGTGTGGTTACCCACAATGCCCGCATAAGTGTAATGCATCAGGATATGCATACGTAAGTAGCCGAGTAAAAAAAAAACTAAATTGATGATGACAATTACTTTTCTACTCTCTCTCTCTCTCTCTCTCTCTCTCTGATGGTTAGTTGGAAATTGAAAATTAGTAAATTGCGTGAAAGTGATCGGGGGTGCTATATGTGCCAGATAAATACAAGTCCGATGAAGAAGCAAGTCGGGTGCATTGATGTACAAGGTAAGTCGATGGGGCTGCCACTTGGAATACAATTCATCTAATCGTATGACCCTTCCTCACTCGATGTCAGTGCCACCGGATATCATTAATGAAGAGTCATCCGCCGACCTGGCCGTTCAGGAGGGGGAGGATGCCACGCTTACCTGCAAGGCCACAGGTAATCCCCAACCTCGTGTCATATGGCGACGAGAGGATGGCGAAATGATACTCATCCGCAAGACGGGCAGTCGGGAGCTAATGAAGGGTAAGCGAAATGAATTATCATGCTTATTTGGTTTGAATTTGGTTGGATTGAATGTTTGTTTGTTCGCAGTGGAATCCTATAATGGCTCCTCGCTCAGATTGCTGCGTTTGGAGCGGCGGCAGATGGGCGCCTATCTGTGCATAGCCTCCAATGATGTCCCACCGGCAGTGAGCAAACGAGTCTCCCTCAGTGTGCAATGTAAGCTCATTGCCATGAATTGCCATGAATTGGCCAATGCATTTTTTGTTGTTTTTGTTTTGTTTTTTTTTTCCAGTTGCACCAATGGTTCGTGCACCAAGCCAATTGCTGGGCACTCCCCTCGGCTCTGATGTGCAGCTCGAATGCCAGGTAGAGGCCTCACCCTCGCCAGTGTCCTATTGGCTGAAGGGGGCACGGACTTCGAATGGATTTGCCAGTGTGTCCACGGCCAGCCTTGAATCTGGCTCACCTGGACCCGAAATGCTGCTCGACGGGTAAGCGTTAGCCGAAATCCCTGACTTGACTTGTCTTGAATATTCAGCAACATATTTCGCCCACAAAACGCAGGCCCAAATATGGCATCACAGAGAAACGAGATGGCTATCGCGGAGTCATGCTGCTGGTGGTGCGTTCCTTTTCCCCCTCCGATGTGGGTACCTATCACTGTGTCAGCACAAATTCGCTGGGACGAGCCGAAGGCACTTTGCGGCTATATGGTACGTAATGCTGGCTTTCCACCAAAATCACGAAAAAAAAAAAACTAAAAAATTCCCATGTGTGCTGCATTTTTGTTGCAGAAATCAAGCTTCATCCGGGCGCTTCGTCCAGCAACGATGATCATCTGAATTACATAGGAGGTAAGTGTAGAAACCACATTCGTTGCTTGAATCCGTGTTATCCTTTGTCTATACACACACACAGGACTCGAGGAGGCGGCACGCAATGCGGCAACAAGGACCACATACACGTGGCTCACGTGGTTATCGCTGCTGTCACTTTGGGCACTGGCGAGAGGAGCGTGATATCAAAATTGAGCTGGAGTCGGCAATCAAGTATTCCTACAGATTCCCTCTGTAAACACACACCACAACACACACGACGCCTATGTTTATATTGTTTCATTTTTCGGTTCGGGTAAATGATAAAATGCAAAAACAGAAAACACAAAAAACAAGAAAAAAAACCAAAAAAAAGAGAAAACCAACAAAAAAAAGTAATAAGAAAACAGAAAAAACATATTGCCAAAGGCGTTACAGCGCATATATCATTTGCATACGTATCAGGAATCGCGTTATTCCATGCACTTCCTCCCGCCCTCCCAACCATCATATTCCTAACCACTAAGCACTTGCCCCCTTAACCCCAAAAAGATACCGGGAGAAATCCATTTTGCCCTCCCCTCATCCTTCCAAAAATAAAAAGGAATCGCGTAATGTTACATTGCATATAAAAATAAAAACGAAAACAAACAACAACAAAAAAAAAATATATATGAATACTATAAAATAGTGCATAAATTTATTATCATAAATATATAATAAATAATGACAAAATTATTGAATAAAATTATCGCAAATAAAGTGAATGGAATAAAATATTTTTTCCATTATCCCAAACACAATTATAGGTCACCTTTAACCACATTAGCTAACTTAATATCCAGACCAGGAAGGATCCTTTCCCTTCCCATTGTTGTATACAGCTTTAAAACAAGGAAGATGCCAAGATGGAGATGGCCAAGATGAGTCTGGAAAAAATTATCCCTTAAATAGACAATAGACAGTCCCAATTTTAGGTTGTAATGTGGATTGGATGGATAATTCTTTAGCCATTTAGCAGCCTGTTGAAAGTTGCTCTTAGATAAGTTTTCGGTTCGACTTATCTAAAACATCTCATACCTTTACTACTTTAGTTTACCACCAACTTACATCTAAGCCACAATTAACATAACATCGCTTACAAGCTGATTACGCTTTCATCTCAAAATGTAACTCCCAAAGAGAAAGCGATTCTAGCGAATGAGGAAGCCATCTTAAAGTCACTAAGATTGAAGCCATGATACTGAAATGTTTGAGTGGTCCAGGCCTCTACTTAATATAAATAAATATAAGCTTTCGGTACTATAAAAACATAGAAATGCAACTGGTAATTGAAAAATCCATAATTATTCGTATAAGGAAAATAAAACTCAGACAACTTTAAAGATGTTTTTGATTCCAACTAAGTTTCGCTTGAAAATAAACATATATCTGTACATATATTACAGTTTTGTTTATATATTTGGCATATATTTTGTATATGTTCAATCGATCTGACGTCTAGCAAGTTGGACTTTTACAAGCTTTTGTAGTATATGAATACGTCCAGAGTTCAGCAAATCATCAAGAGGCTTAAGATTTTCATCATAACGCTCTAAGGCAAGCTTTAACCACTTCATGGCTAGATGTCCTTGATCCATATAATTGCCCAGAGCTAAACAATCTAAGAAGTTTAAATGTTCCCTACAACCAAGATGCCACAAAAGAGTTAATCAGGTAGAGGATAGGATTTCAAGCTTACCCTTGATTAAGCAATCCACTGACCACGTCTGCATCATTCAGATCATTGGCAATTGGCAAAGGAACAAAGTCAGCGGCAGCTTTCCTGAATTCCTCTTCGCTGACTACACTCGAAATGTAGTTTAAGATGTCTTTAAGAGTATCTGGTAAGACAATTCTGATGACTCAGTGTAAATGATATTAGGGGGAGAATCTACCTGTTTTCATATCCGTCTTAAGGAAATCAATCAATTTGGGCACATCCTCATACATGCGGCGAAACAAGGACAGACTGGTCACAGGATTGGCAAGGAATCTCTCAGGATCTCCATTTGCCTGTTTTTCTCTGTTCTCGGCCTCAGTCAGCACTCTAATAAATGACAAATTGTAATTTTAATTAGACTTGTCACTATTTGACACATTCTCCCAATTATCACCCACAAATGCAACATATCCACTTTACTCTGCAGTCCCATTGCATATTTATTCATGTGGCTGAGTAAACTATTTTCCACATGCAGTAGATCCAATATATTCAGATTGGAGGTGGCAAAATTTTCCATCTCAGCAAATGACGGGACACAACAGAAAAGTATTAGATAAGCGATCATTATTCCGATGTCAACTAACTGAGAATATTATGTGATAAAAGCAAATACAGAAAACAATCAGCTAATCAATTTGTTGGGCTTTAACTGGAAATTAAATGCTTTTTAACTTCAAGTAATAAGTCGAAACAAATTGACATTGAAATTTATATGTATAGGGTATATACCCTATGGATTCAATAAATCAATTTCCAAAATATATACTCCCCACGTGTACATGAATTGCTCTTTATTTAAGACACTATTATTTTTCTAATTTTTTTTACCTGTGACTAATATTCACTACAAGAGGTGCGAATTCAAAAACATAGTAAGAACAATGGTGTCATATATGTAAAATCTATTGTTGTGCATTTTAATACATTTTTCTTAGTAAATTCATATTATTTTTCCAGGTTTTTATTTGTTAATATTGATTTTTCTTTGATTTAAACCCTTTTGCCATGTTCCTTTTTACGAAAATGAACGCAACATAGTTATGTAGGACATGGCCGTGCGAACAATCTGCAAAATAATTTGATTTCAATTGTTATACTCGGTTATTGGACAGGATGTGGACAAACCGCTGAGAATGCCTCCATATTGGCCTCAAAGAAGTAGCCAGTGATCCGACAACCTTTCTGAGCACGCATCATGCTGATTAGCATGGAACGAGTAATGCCAACTGATGATCCCCCCTCCTCGTACCAAGGACTATCATAGATGGCCCAGGCAAAATTGAAGCTCTCCGATTTCAGATACTCACCGCAGTAACAATAGCAAAATGTCTGAATTACTATTGAAATCATATATGAGGCATAGTACATACCCTGCGGCTGATTGAAATTGGTTGAAAATAAATACCCCACGACGCATAATTGAAGCGACGATATAAAGAATTGTGAAAAAATTAGTGGCTGAAAGCATTCATTCAATCGGACACACATGTCCAAGGACTCCTGATAAAGTTTCAAGGTCTCTTTTAAATTGGCCTCCGTTTCCTCTAGGGTAGAGCAACGATACGTCACCATTCGGTTCTGGGCAATCTTGAAGAAGGCACACAAATGGTGTGTAAACCCGCAAAAGAGTGTATCGACACCAATGGCTGGAACAAGTACGCTCATTGCGGCAAATCCACTCCACAAATAGGTGATGATATAGTTATGAACGGAATACAAAGTCCATGGAAACCTACAATTTGGAAGGACAATGTTCCACTAAACTCACAACAGTTGGATTCGAAATAGACTCACTCGCAGGGATACGGCATATAGGGTTCCCATTCTCCTGTTTTCCTGTAGGTGATTGCCATATTGACAAAAGGCAAGGAACCGTTCAGCACCCAAACCACGCAAAATATGTTTCGAATTAGTCGACTTATCATCTGATCCCTTCGATTCTCTTTTTCAAGAACATGTCGTAGGCCATTCTTCTTGTGAAACTCCAGGTTAATCATTTGTCGGAATCTCCTAATCAA
The DNA here is from genome assembly GCA_018903935.1 of Drosophila insularis. Taxonomy (NCBI): domain Eukaryota; kingdom Metazoa; phylum Arthropoda; class Insecta; order Diptera; family Drosophilidae; genus Drosophila; species Drosophila insularis. The sequence continues at coordinate 9,258,252 of JAEIFP010002295.1, forward strand.
ATCGGTAAAGTCTCCACGTAGATGGACCATCATACCGTATTTGTACAAGCCCAAAATAGTGATCAGTAAAGCGCACAGAGCATCGCATAATTCTTCTACTCTGGTCAAATTATGAACCACAGCTACTGTGATAAAGGGCGCCATAAGTGCCAGACCCAAAATGAAACATAGTGCTCGATAGTGTTGCTGCCAGCTATCACCCTCGGAGAACAAATCGAATCCGATCAATTTATAGAAATCGCTTTGCACCTCAAGAAAATTATCTAGGGACGACATGACGACGAGACGAGACTTTAGTTTGTTTTGGCCAAACTCTGCTGCTTTTGGCTTTATATACCGCCAACTGTCTTAGACGTGTTAATTACAGGATTAGAATATGTGAATTTGAAATGAGATTTAAAATTCGCCCTTCAAAGGGTGTCGATAATTTTGGGGCGTTGTCAAACAAATCAAAATGCCCTAGCATTTAGTGTCAAAGCAAATTCTCACCTTTCATTTTCAGACGTTCAAGCAAAGCAAAGCAAAGTAAAGTAAAGGTAATTCCATATACATATTATTCTTTTTATTAATATTTATCTAAAATATATTATTATTATCTGTTTTTTGTGCATATTATTATTTTTACTAATATTTATCTAAAATATATTATTATTATCTGTTTTTTGTGCATAAAAGGCAAGATGGAAGGAGGCGTTCCATATCCAAAGCTGACCAAGGCAGAGATTCCACCACGTATTGAACCATATATGGCGCCAGTGAATGGAATTGTACAGCCACCGGTTGTGCCGCCTCCAAATCGGCCGGGACGCAAAACCAATGTTATGGAGGATCTGAAAGCGGTACTGAATTACATATGGAGAATTCGCTGGTCGTATCATTTTCGTAAGCCAGTGGATGCTATTACCTTGGGCATTCCAGACTATCATGCAATAATCAAATATCCCATGGACTTGGCCACCATTAAGAAGAGATTGAACAACAATTACTATTGGCAGGCCGACGAGGCGTTGGAAGATTTTGAATTGATATTTGAGAACTGTATGCTATATAATATGGAGGGAACCCCAGTTTATGCTGCCGGCAAGGAATTGAGGGCGGCATTCTATACTCGCCTCGCCTCCATCGATATGAGCAATGAGGTGGAAGTTCTCCCTAAGCCGGATAAGCGTAAGCGTAAAATGATTCAATGCTTATCACCGATTCCGCATCCAAAGTTTAAAGCATCAAGCATTAAACGCAGTGTACCCAAACCCCCGGAACCGTCGACCAATGTAATAGCCCCGACATCACCAAAGAAAGAAGTTGAAGTAGTAGTTGAACCCACACCGCCTCCAGCTCCTGTGGTGAAAGTGATTTCGACCACGTGCTACAAGAATCTGGATCGTCTCATTGAAAAGAGTCACTGCGATCATTTGCTCAAGTCGATGATTAAACGAAAGCGTCGTCAATTCACTTGGGCTTTCAATTACGCTGATCTTTGGCGTCGTTACTCTCAAAATCCCAACTATGATCACAAAAGGGAAGAAATGATCGATTGGCGGATTCTTCAGAGACGTCTCAATAACGATGAATTTGAAAACATTGATAATTTCGTATATACGGTGCGAAAAATGTTTCACAATGCAATTCGCTGTTTTCCAGATGATAATCTAGTGAAAACCTCTGTAAAGAAGACGAATGAAATTTTTGAGAATCGTCTTTTAAAGTACAGGGAATTAATTGCTAATGCTAAAAGGAGAGCCAGGGAAATTGTCAGTCAACTGAATGCTTCTGATGAAGAAAAGGCAGACTCATCTATTGATCCAGGAGAGAACAAGGCAAAGGAGAAAGACTGGAAAACTATATCAAAGATTCTTCCGAGTGATACTCAATTGTGGCCCGAAAATTCAGAAAAACGAAAAAAAAAAACAAGGGGAGCAATCTCACGGAAACCGATTCTAAATGAAAGCTTCAATGAAACAATTAGTTGTGGAAGTCTAATGGAATAAAGCAACATCGATTCAAGTTAATTTTAATTCTAATTTTTACCACCAACTCTTAAACCATATAATTAGTTCCATATCAACGTTTAAATGTATACACAAAACGAATATTTTTTTGCATCTTTGACGGCAGCTCAAAATTAACCAACGCTTGCCCGTTTTTCGCTGGCGCCACATTACCAGTGTTATTTTTAGTTTCAACAGTGTTGATAAATTAAATTAAAACGCGTGAGTAAAACGCGCGAACATGTTCGTAAAAGTTGGCCACACTGCAATCAGTTATCGATAACAAATCGATATCGATCAATCGTTCGCGCGTTTTACTCTCGCGTTTTTAAACGCTCGAACATGTGAGAAAAACGCGCGAACATGCTAGAGTTCGGGAGTAATTTATCGATAGACAACAATTCGATAATAATTCGATAGCAAAAATCATTGAAAGAGAAACACACAAAAAAAATGAGCGACGAAAAAATTGTGAAAAATCGTGGAAAAGCACAAAAATAATTGCTAAATTTGTGTAAAGAGTGTTTATAAGTGTCATGTTAAACGTTTAATGTTTGAATACAATAAAAATTGCATTGAAATATGCTGAAAAAATGTGAAAATAAAATGTTGAAAACCTGATTCGGGTGAAGAAGAAGAAGCAGGCATCATTTTTTTCATCGTCGTAAATACATATATACACACACAAACACTTACACATAAAACATATGTATGTGCATGCGCGGTCGCGAGAAATAAAAGAGAGCGAATTTGTGTTTTTGTTTTGTGAGAGAGCGTGAGAGTGGCGCGCGGCGAATGTGAAAGTCAAAGCAAAAAGCAAGAAGGAATAAGTGAATGAAAATAACAAAAACAAAGAGAGCAAACGAAACGAAATTCCAGTAAGAAAATATACATTTGTGAAAAATTGTGAATCTTGTGTCTAATACAAAATGTTGCTCTTGGTTTCAGTTTCTAGTTTCATTTTTTTTTTTTAAATAAATATTAAAGATTTTAAGACAAAAGGTAATTAAACAAAATGATGTAAATCTAATTAATTTCGAGTACAGCCTGTGTAGATAGATAAATGGATATAGATATATGTAGGCGTCGACAATTTGTTGTTTGTCTGATCCAGCGATGAGTCAGTCAGTCAAGTCAATTTCCACGAGTATAAAGTAGCCTTTGAATTCAATTTTCCATTCTAATACAAATACATATGTAATTCTTTATATTGCATTTTGTCACACGATTCATATAAGATTTTCAAAACTAATCCAACTAATTAACCGGTAGAAATTGTTGTATACACTAGGAACTAATAAAAACCATTTGTTGATGTATGTATGTCCGTATTTATGCATATGAATTTGATTTTTGTACGTTTGTAGTAGTTAACAGTAGCGAGATACATTCACTCGTTTGCATCGACCCACCGCGAGGTGCGACCGACCTTTGTGAAATGCAAATTAAGGCCGCCACTGCAGCAGACACAAATCTACAACAAATACTGTTATATTGAAATGCCATTTTTAATGTACTCAGTAATTATTGGTTTAAAGGAAGGTTATATTGACATAAGTATCTTAAGTATGAATGAAGCAAGAGGAGTGACAAATTGAATTGACATCAATGCAAACATGTGATTGAATTTTTATCTTTTTAAGAGGAAATTATAGGATAAAAGACTTCATCAAATTGATGTTGCGCAACTATTCAATATTTCATTAGTTTGCTTATCCAAGGACCTTGGTGTCTTCTTTTAAATCAATTCATATGTACATATGTATATGACGATCTGGATGCACTCTGCCTCTGATATTAGGTTTGATAATATTTGAAATTTATGTTAACTTTCATTATGGACAACTACTTATTTATTCGACATTTGACAAATCTAAAATCTGATTCTGAAATATTAATGAAAACCCACAAATAGTCAGTTGGCAATAGGAATTATTCAATAGGGTAAATTCTAAACCATTTGATACAGAGTATCTTTCTGTCGGGATCCTTGAATAAAGTACCTCACAAACTCACACAAGGGCACCCAGCATCAATAAATACTGTTTAATGGCAATTGTTTTTGTTTTTGTTGTCATCGCCTCATTTTAAATCAAATTGTGCGCTCATTTGCTCTCTTATTCGCTCTCCCATCCCTGTCTCTGCTATGTCTCTCTCTATCTCTGTGTGTGTATTTTTCTATATGTGTTGCCCCGTTTGTATAACTGAAAATTGAGCTGATTGTTGAACAGTTTTTAATAAATTATACAATAAAGCAGCAGCCGCGCCTCACTCACGACGACGATCATGATGATGATGATGATGATCTTGATGAATAATTACAAAATATATTTGTGTATCTACTAAGCAAATTCCAAATCTTTGAGAAGTTGTTGTTGTTGTTGTGTGCCGCCTGCCTGATTGTTCTGTATGTGTGTGTGTGTGCGTGAAACTACGCGCCAAATAACATTGAGGCGTAAAATGAGTAATTGCGCATATTATAAATTTTTGCCTTTCAAAAGAAAAAAAATGAAACACACACACACAACATCCACATCATCAGCCAATGGGCCGTAGGCTAATGTGAAAAATTTTCTATGATAAACAAAGCATAAACGACTTTGTTATGCCCTATTCCAACGACACAATTATCACTTATACCTGATCGCAAATACCTTGTCTTACCTTTAAGGAAGTGTATGCAAATTACAAATGCCGTTGCACAAACTTCTTTGTCGCCGATGCGATGCATTTACGCTCTGATGAGCGTACTTAATGCCCAATAACAATAAGAGCAAGCAGCAGCAATTTGTCTCTGACTTGAACAACTTGAGGCACACCTCGCAAAATTGCCAAAAATTATTTTTATTGTTAATAGGTCTGTAATTTTCCCTCTCTCTCTATCATTGTTTCTCTCTATAGCTTGGCAAAATATTAGTTTTCGTTGAGGCTGTGTGCAGCTGCCAACTGGGTTACCAACACATATCATCATTGCCACCACCATCACCACAACTGCCACCTCCAACACGTATACAAACATATGTACATATGTATGTACATATTTGCTTACATGTATTGGCGCGCACATTTTTGTTTCACCTTTGCTGCGTGTTTTGATTTCCACTCACAAAAATACACAAACACACACACATCTATACGCACTCACAACAGCAACACCCCCGCATTCTCTTTCTTGCTCTCATATATGTATATACTCGTTAGTTTGTTTGTTCCCCAACTCTACCACCCCCACTATTGCACATCTTCTTTCTTATGCTCTCTTTCTCTGATTCCGAGTGGCTCACATTTGTTGCTGCTTGTTTTTTGTCCATCAACTTCTTCAGCTGCTTGTCTTGACTTTCTCTCTCTCTCCTACGCTGCTCCTTTATTGGGGCTCTCATACTCTCTCTAACTGTCTGTCTGTATTTTTGTGTGTGTCTCTCTCAATCACTCTGGCTTGTTTGTATCTTGCACATGTATTTAAATTTTTGGCCTTTTTTTTTTTTTTTTTTTTTTGCATAATTTTATACAAATTTACATATTTTATGTATGTAGCTGTCGCAAAGCTCGTTGTGGTTGACTTCGATTTTGTATACATTTATCTATAGTTGTTTCTACCCGCTGGCTAACTTGTCCGTCATGTTTATAAGTTGTCTATTTGGTGAATGTATGAGTGGGCGAGCGTATGTGTATGTGTGTTTTTGAGTGTGTATTGGTGAGTGCAAATGTTGTGATTGTCGTGCTCAGTTTTTAATCGTTCGGCAGTCAATTCGGCTTTCAATCGTAGTTACCTGGGCCTGTCTGTCTGTCTACCTCTCCTCTCCCTCTGTTGTCTTCCACCCTCCCTTTGTTACTGCTCTGTGCTTGACTTTAATCTTCTCAATTACTCGCAATTTGCAACTCGGGTACGGGGATTCGCCTCTCTTGCTCTCACGCTCTGCATCTCCATCGCCCTCTTTATCTGGCTTTCGTCTGTATTCTGTTTCATTTTGTTGCCCATTCTTCTTATTCATGTATTTTTTTTTATTCATTTTGCGCTTGTTTTGATTTCTTAATCTTTTTACCATAATTGATGGCAATTAAATTAAAGGTGTGTGTGCGGCGGCCTCGTTGTTGTTGTTTTTCTCGTCGTTGTCGACATTCGATTGACCGTCGTTCGCCTGAAGCCGGCTCACTGTGGTCCGATTGTTGTTGAATTGGCCAGTTTGGGTTTTTGAAGATATTGTACATTCGAATTTGTCGTACTAACTAGTTTCATACTCCTCCTCTAATCATTATACTTCACGCATCTCGCATGACTTTTTAAATACCCTGGAATAAAAAAGTAAAAAGGTTGGGAATGTTGTTAATTGTAAATTGGAATATAAGAAAGTTATTGCATAGTTTAGTTTTAATATATCTTCTTAATTTCACTGTATTTAACGATTTTAATAATTAAAGAGATTATTGAAATAACAAACATATGTTTAATCCAAATTATATAAAATTATTATATTAGAAACGATGAGACGTGACTTTAGAAAGGATTTTCCCCTAATCTGAAGTCCCAAAATGTCCCAAAATAGCATCGCTACTAGGGGTTTACCCTACAGGGTAAAGTTAATTCGACAATTTTATTTCGAAATATAAGTAACCAAAACATATTAACTCCGCCTAGTAAATCTTTTTTCCCCTCTCACGTCTTTTACTTTTCATGGTCTTTCGAATTTTGTCATCTTTTGATCAGATTTTATTGATTAGTTTCTATATTCATGCTCTATGCTCGGTCGGTCGATCGATCGGCAGGCAGGCAGCTGTGTGGCATATAATTAAAACGATTTAGTTAATTGATGTCAACACAACTTAGTTGGCTGGCGTTTAGCATTTTCAAGTCAGTCAACAAACCAGCCAGTCAGTCAGTCAGTGTGTCATAGATTTGTGTGTTATGTATGTGTTGGGCGCGAGTGTATTTTAAATTGTTGACAATTGTTTTGAGCTTGAGAGAATTAACCTTTGCATTGTTATATCATGCAAAATATTTTATTTTTAGTTACATTTGTACGTATTATCCATAGTGTATCTAATAACACATCATGAACATCATATCATTTAAATTCATCCATCCCTTTTTTTTAAAGAAAAAACGATACAATCCATAAATAAACATACTTTTAATGAATATTGAGTCAAAATGGAAGGTTCCTTGCATACTGGATTTCTTCTATGGCATTGAACTGAATTTCATATACCAAAATCAACCACGAATTCTACATATTGACAGGGCTGTAGGGCTTTGAATCTTTTGTTAAATAAGTTGATAAAATTACACAATGTTATTTAACACTATAAAGAAATGTCACAATGTTAAGAAACATATAGTTACACTTATAAGGATATCTCGCAGGTAAAAAAAGGCGAGGCGAAGGCGAGGTACACCCCCAAAGGCGTCAAAAAGCTTGTGATCTTAAAAGATTAAGCAATATATACTAAGAATAACTTAGTATATGACATTTGTCTTATGATATGGTATATCAGAATCGGCATTACGACTTTCCTGTCTACACATCATTATAAATATCAATGCAATAATTCTGATATATAAACAATTAAATTATGCATAACAATGCTGTCCGCCAAAGCAATTAATGTAAAATGTGTTATTCAATTGAGCTTAACTTGGTGCTTATATCATGCCAACAACCTTTTACCTCCCGTCTCAGCCTCCCCCACATAGTTTGTGGCTTAAAAGATAAAATGAAAGAAAATCGACAAACAAGCAACGCTGAAAATCTCAATCGTCAACACACTGAGATATACTATGTATATATGTATGTTTATATATATATGAGCGGTGGGAAAACTAAATTGACTTGCTAGTGTTGCCAACTAACTAAATACGTACACAAATACATACAAACATATAAATAAAACAAGCATACATAGTTGGAGTACAGTTGACAAGATTGACTAACTAACTAGCTAGCTAACTGGTTAGAGCGGGTTAACTACTACAGTTGTCGGGTGGCTAAGTAAACACAAACACCTTTTGGAAAGCCAAAACCAAAACAAAAAGGAGAACTATTGCACTGACTCATGCAAAAACTGTCGGAGCCAATCAATACTAGTTAGCCGTAGTCAAGGTGCAAGGGAACAGGATCAGAAACGGGAAGAGGAACAGGAACACTCTTTTCCAGTAGTTTGAAATTTAATGTGTTTCTTCAATCTCATTCCTAACTAACTGACTACTCAGTGGCGGCGTCGACGGCGTCTAACCGTCACATGCAACTCTTGACATTCCACATCCACTCTCACCCATTCACCCATTCACACACACACCGACAAACACTCTCACACTCACCCACCCACAAAAGCAACATTCACTCATTCACCAAACACCACTCTCACCAATACCACCTCACATGTATGTGTATGTGTAGTCAACTTTCAACTTGTTTGCCAACTGCAACCGAAGCGAACTAATAAATTTCTTCATTTTTTTGTTTTCCCCCCTTTTCAATAACTTTTTCCAGATTCAAAGAGCCTTCTCTAGCCAAGACAAATTCGCAATTTCCTCCGACCCCCCACCCCCTCGCACACAGGCTAACAAAATCTTGACGCGCAAAAAAAAAAAACAGTGTGTGCCTGTGTAAATCGCATTGTAAGTGAGTGTGAGTGATTGTTGTGTGTGTGTTCGGTGGCCTGGCAATGATGTAGTCCAATGCTGCTCAGATGCCTTCGATGTTGATGATGATGATAATAATCATGATTATTATGAAGATGTAGCCTAGCCCGGTTGCGCCAGTAAAGAGAGAGAGAGGAAAAAAGTTCTCCGAAAGTACAGCAATGTGGAAAATTGTAAATACCTCGAGCAAAAACTCCAAACGCAGAAAAACTAAACGCGCAAAAAAAAGAATTTTCCTACTCTTGTCACCGTCACCGTAAAACCATAAAGAAAGAAAAGAAAGGCAAAAAAAATAAGACGAAATACACAAACACACACACACGCGCGAAAGAAAAAACCGTCATAAAAAGGCAGTCATAAAGGGGAAAAACCCACCACTTAAACGTAGTGGACTTACAACAACAACAAAAGTAAGAATTTAAATTTCTAGCAAAAGCAGCAGCAACAACAACAACAATGACAAGGCAGGAGCTACAACAATGCGAAACAAGAAAATCCTGCGAAGAAAAAGTTCAAGTCTGAAGTAGAAAAACCACTTAAAACGTCGATTGAACGAACGACGACGTCTACGGGACGAGTGACAGACAGACCGACAGACAAAGAGACTGAGAGAGAGAGCCAAAGAGAGTAAGAGGAATCTGTGGACGAAGACGGAGCGAGCGCGTGCTATAAGGAGCTGCAGCAGTTATTTTGTTGTTGTTGCCTCTTGTGACGACGATTTTTTGTTGTTTTTTTATTTTTATTTTAAACTACATTTAGTGGTAGCAGCGTGAAAAGGTGGTGTGTGCCGGTGGTCACGCAAGACGGAGCAGCAGGAATAGTGGCAACAAAAGCAGCTGCAATTGCACCTTTTAGCGCGTCTCGTTGAAGTCGTCGTCGTCGTCGTCGTCGTCGTCAGGAGCAAAGAGAGCGTACGAGAGAGCCCAAGAGAGTTAACAAAGTCGTGGGCTCAGAGTTGAGTCTCTGGCGGCTTAATAGTTGTAATTTGCAATGCAAGGAGCGAGGAACGCGCGCGACTGCGACCAAGAAACAAAAAAAGAAGAAAAAAATTACGGGAACGATTTGAAACGAAACGCGTCGCTTCGTATTGCATCGAGTGGTAACCACAACAACAACAACAGCAGCAACAAAACTTTGAGGCGGGTTTTGTGAGAGAGAGAGATAGTGGGATAGAGGGGGTGAAAGGAAGGTGGGTAGAGGAATATTGACGCATTCCAAGCGCGCTTCGGTTACAGGCATTATTGTTGTTGTTATAGCTGCTGCTATAATACCGGTCTTTTTTTATATTTTGTCTTGGACTCATGTTAACAATGTTATTTTCGCCTGCAGTTGCAGTGGCAGCCGTCGTCGTCGTTGTTGTTGCATGGAAAGTGCCGCCAATGTTGTAGCCAAAAAACAAAAACCAGCAAACTCAAAGACAAACGGCAACGATACGCAAATGCAAAAATTAAAAAGACATTCAGCAAGTGCGTGTATATATTATGGGCCGCTCGAAGTTTCCGGGGAAACCATCCAAGTCGATTAATCGTAAGCGAATAAGTGTCTTGCAATTGGAGGATGAAGCTGGAGCTAATGCAGCAGCTGCAGCGTCAGCATCGTCATCATCTGCTGGGGAACAGCAGCAACAACAACAACAACAGAGTAGTGAACAAAGCGCCGCCAACACAGGATTGCGGGAGAAGGGCAACAATTGTGATAACGATGAGGATGATAATGCACCCACAGGTGGTGCCTCCACAAGCAGTACTGGTGGTGCCGCCAGTGGGGGAGATGCAGCAGCAGGAGGTGGTGGCGGAGGAGGAGGAGGCAGTTCAACAAATAGCAACGGTGTAAACGGTAGCAAAAACAACGACAATGGCCATCATAAAAGTGCAACGCAAAACTCTGCTGCTCAACTAAATGATGATGGAGGCGATGGAGAAAACAAGGATAATGCTGCTGATACTGCTGCAGGCGGCGATGATGACGATGACAGTGGTAGTGAAACAAAAAGACCAACATCCTCCAGCAACAACGGTGTGACACCCGTCATTGCAGCAGCACTGCAGCGGGCACGCAAGGGGGGCAATAAAAAGTTTAAAAACTTGAATCTGGCCAGAGCGGAGGTGATGTTGCCCTCGACATCGAAACTGAAGCAACAACAACAATTGCAACTTAATTGCCCGTTGTCCACATCTCCGGCAACAGCACCAGCGTCACCGATCGGCAACATTGCGAACCCCTTTGCTGCGATTGACGCCAGAGTGAATGAGAGTGGCGAAGATGTTGCAATGGTAAGTTTTATTCCCTTTGCGCTTAATTATTATTATGAATAAGTTTAAGCTGCTTTTTTCCCCTCCCCTCCACCACTGGACTGATTCTTTTGGTGGCCTTTGTGTTGCGTGTTATTTACTTACCCCAAACCCTTTTGCCAGCGGTTCTGGTTTCGTATATATGAGTGTGTGTGTGTGCAAATGTAAATAAGAACTCCATCAAGTTGGGCTCTAAATTATGCGCCCTGGTTACCCCAGTCAATGGACAGAGCACAACTCTCAAGCCAGCCTATTGCCTGTTTGGTTACCTGCTTAATTGGCTTTTATGACGTTTTAGCGCTTGAGCCCTACATGGTGAAGGTGTTGGGTGATGCGTGCCGGGTGACGGGGTTGTTGTGCGGTGGCACGAAGTGAATATGTTGGTGTCGGTTGTCTTTACCCTTTATATATATATATGTATATGTATACTAACTGCCTGCTAACTTGTTTCTTCCCCCAACTAAAACTTGCACTTGTTCCTCCTGCTTCTGTTATGTATTTTACTTTGCATGCTTCTCACCGTCCGCTTTAGTCTTTACGAGCCTGTAGTTAGTTGCATGAATTATTGATTTGTTGCGGCCGGGGCAAATCATTTTAGTTCCCTCGCCCAAACTAACTAACCCTTTTGTTTACACACGCTTATTGCAGAACAAGTTGAGTGAAATGCCCAATGAAGGGGTCGCAGAGATTGCTGCAACAACTGCAGCTACCGGCTCTACATTGCCGTCGACGACTAGCTCCAACTCCAACCAAGCGGCAACCACTGCTGCAACGGGTGGGGCAGGAGGGGCTTCAGTGGTCCCCAGCAGTGGTATGACGACGGGAACAAAACAGAAAAAAACAGTCACGTTTAGAAACGTGCTCGAGACCAGCGACGATAAGTCGGTGGTGAAACGTTTCTACAATCCAGATAATCGTATGCCAATTGTCTCGATTATGAAAAAGGATTCACTGAACCGACCGCTGACCTACTCCAGGAATAGCGAGTGCATTGTGCGTCCCTCGATTTTATCAAAGATACTCAACAAGAACTCCAATATAGACAAATTGAACTCGCTTAAATTTCGATCAGCCCATGTCGCCACAAGTTGCGAGACGCAGATCGGCTCAGGAACGAGTGCAAATGTTTTTGGTTCCGGTCTATCACGTGCTTTTGGTGCCCCTTTAGAAGATGATGACATCGAAATGGGTGGTGTGACTTTTCATAGAAATAAGTCACAGGAATCCCAAAAGAATAATGATGATGATGATGTTAATATCGAAGATGATGAGGATGCAGAGGAGGATCCCCAGGAGAATGAAGACGACAATGATGATGGAAGTGCCTCTGAAAAGAGTGCAGAAACTGCCACCGAAAAGGATCATGTGGCTGGCGATGACAAGCAACTGGTGATGGATAAACATTTTATTCTACCCAAGCGTACACGTTCATCGCGAATAATTAAGCCCAATAAGCGATTACTTGATGATGGCGGAATTGTTAGCAAAAAGCATCCAAACGAGGCTAATTCTAAAACCAAAACAAAGAATTATTTTAGCTTGAAAGACAAGCCATCAATATCTGCTTCTTCTTCTTCCTCAACTTCGTCTATATCAACGTCAACAACAGTAGCTTTCTCCAGTTTCGGTAGCTTGAAACTTAATAGCAGTTTTGTAATGCGCAAATCGCGACTACAATTCCAACAGATCGATCAAACAGGACCATTTGGTGGAATTTCAGTGCCCGCAATGTCCTTTGGTTTGAGTTCACGTAAGTTTCGTTTATTTGTTGCATTTAAAATCAATTTATTAATCTTTTTCTCTTACAGCATCTGCTACTGCTACTTCTAGTACCACTACTACTACTAATAATAATCCAGCATCAGTATCGTGCGCAGTATGTGCCACATCGCTTAATACTAACGAGGTGCCACAATCCCGAAAATATGGCGTTTTGGTTTGTGATGTCTGTCGGAAGTTTATCTCAAAGATGACCAAGAAAGCGGTATCTATCTCCAGTAGTTCGGCAGCGCAACCTGTTAACCAGCAACAGCTGCAGTGTAAGCAGACAGAGGGTAAGACTTTTAATTCCAAGGCTATTGGCATTTTTATTGATTCTGTTGTTATTCTCCAGGTGGTGCGAGCTGCTGTAGCATAAACTCGGCCAAGAGTCAGTTGAAGAATTTTAAGAAATTATACAAGGATCGGTGTACGGCATGTTGGCTAAAGAAATGTCTGCGAGCTCTTCAGTTGCCAATGGCTCAAAAGAATCGGTTGACTGTCATTTTGCCGCCCAATATGAGAAATGAAGCAGCTGCTAAAGATGATACAACTGTTGCACTTCACTCAGCCGCCCCGTCGTCTGGCTCCTCGTCCACAACATCTACTTCTATCAAATGGAAGTCAACTACGGAAACATCGTTGAATATTAAATCAAATCCGTTGGCAGAAAACAATGTAACCTTTGGTAGTACACCACTCCTGCGTCCAGCCATACTGGAAAAACCATTATTCTTGAAGGATCCAAAGGTTTCCACAACGGCGGAGCCAGTTAGTCCAAATGCGCCAACATCCAGCACCAGCGAAACAACAACAGCTAAGAGCACAACTCGTCACAAGTCCAAACAGGACAAACCAACAAAAGATATGGATTGTGAAAAGCCCGCGCTTAGTCCCACACTTAAAAAGGTTTCAACGGAAACTGTAACGGCTGCAGATTTGCCAAAAGATGAACAATTGCCAGCTACGGCAAGTAGTACTTCCTTGCCGGGAACTGGTCAAAACGAAACGAATGAACAAGCAGCCCCTGGGGATAATCTCAAGCGTCAGCGCATAGACTTGAAGGGACCACGTGTGAAGCATGTATGTCGCAGTGCATCAATTGTTTTGGGTCAACCACTGGCCACATTCGGTGAAGAAGAGGAAGAACAACAGCAGCAGCAACAAGAAGAAGAGGCTGCTGTAACTCCTACTCTGGAAGCTTCCAAACCTGCTCCTGCTTCTGCTCCACAAATGATCACCGATGAGAACGACAATTGTGCGAGTTGCAAGACTAACACAACACCTTCAGAAACAGTTACCGAGTCAAAGACGAACAACAAAAGTTTAGTAAATACTCAACCAGAGCCAGGCAAAAAGACAACAGCCAAGGTGACTACTCGAAATGCGGCGGCAGCTGCAGCAACCTCTGTGACCTCTGTTTCCACACTTGGTTTAATGGGAAATAAAAAACTTAATAGCAACAACACAGTAAGCCAATCGGCAGCAAATCCTCCCAGTCGACGATCAAAAGAAGTAACAAGACAGAGGACATTGATATCCATTGACTTTTGGGAAAATTACGATCCGGCAGAGGTATGCCAGACTGGGTTTGGCCTCATTGTCACAGAGACAGTGGCCCAACGTGCCCTTTGCTTTCTTTGCGGTTCTACGGGCCTTGATCCGTTAATATTTTGCGCCTGTTGCTGTGAGCCCTATCATCAGTATTGTGTGCAGGATGAATACAATCTGAAACACAGTTCGTTTGAAGACACCACTTTGATGAATAGTCTACTGGACACCTCAGTGAATCCATCAACGTGCGCACCCTCAATGAATCAGCTAACTCAGCGCCTCAACTGGTTGTGTCCACGCTGCACAGTTTGCTACACCTGCAACATGTCCTCCGGCTCGAAGGTGAAGTGCCAAAAATGTCAAAAGAACTATCATGCCACCTGCCTAGGCACTAGTAAGCGACTGCTGGGAGCGGATCGACCATTGATATGTGTAAACTGCCTAAAATGCAAATCCTGCTCGACCACAAAAGTATCGAAGTTTGTTGGCAATCTGCCCATGTGCACGGCGTGCTTCAAGCTACGGAAAAAGGGCAACTACTGTCCCATTTGTCAGAAGTGCTATGACGATAACGACTTTGATCTGAAAATGATGGAATGCGGCGATTGTAATCAATGGGTGCACTCCAAATGCGAAGGTCTCAGCGATGAACAGTATAACCTGCTTAGTACACTCCCCGAGTCGATTGAGTTCATTTGCAAAAAGTGCGCTCGTCGCAACGAAAGCTCTCACATCAAGGCGGATGAGTGGCGACAAGCAGTCATGGAGGAATTTAAATCCAGTCTCTATAGTGTTCTTAAACTGCTTAGCAAGTCGCGACAAGCGTGTGCTCTTCTCAAGCTAAGTCCACGAAAGAAACTCCGTTGCATTTGTGGGGCGGCAGCCAATGGCAACATCAACAGCAGCAGCAGCCAAGGCAAACTTCAACCAAAGGCCCTGCAATTCTCTGGTAGCGATGGTGAATCGCAGAATAGCGACGACGTATACGAATTCAAGGATCAACAAATCTCCAAGTCCCTCAATCCTCATAACCACTCCAACCTGTCAAAGTCTTGTTCTTGCCTACAGCCAAGTATTACCCAATCGCAGTCGTTTAGTTTGGTTGACATTAAACAGAAAATAGCTGGCAATACGTATGTATCATTGGCGGAGTTCAATTATGACATGAGCCAAGTAATTCAGCAGAGCCAGTGCGATGAATTGGACATAGCCTACAAGGAATTGCTAAGCGAACAGTTTCCGTGGTTCCAAAATGAGACGAAAGCCTGTACCGATGCCCTCGAGGAAGATATGTTCGAGTCCTGCGGTGGTGGCGGCAATTATGATGATCTGCAGGAAGAATCTCCAACTGTTTATGTGGAGCACACTGTTACACAGGGTGCTGCTCGCAGTGGTGTACTGGATATACCACTGGATGTCGATGTGGACGATCTGGGAAGTTGTGGCATTAAAATGCGACTCGATTCAAGAGTTTGCCTCTTCTGTCGCAAAAGTGGCGAGGGCTTGTCGGGAGAAGAGGCTCGTCTGCTGTATTGCGGTCACGACTGTTGGGTACACACAAATTGTGCCATGTGGTCGGCTGAGGTATTCGAGGAGATTGATGGCTCCTTGCAGAATGTGCATAGTGCAGTGGCCCGGGGCAGAATGATCAAGTGCGTGGTGTGTGGCAATCGTGGAGCCACTGTTGGTTGCAATGTTCGATCCTGTGGAGAGCATTATCATTATCCCTGCGCGAGAAGCATTGATTGCGCCTTTCTAACCGACAAGACCATGTACTGTCCTGCCCATGCCAAGAATGGCAATGCGCTGAAGGCAAATGGTTCGCCAAGTGTCACATACGAGTCCAATTTCGAGGTATCTCGTCCCGTCTACGTGGAACTAGATCGCAAACGTAAGAAGCTCATTGAACCCGCCAAAGTTCAGTTTCATATTGGCTCCCTGGAGGTGCGGCAACTGGGCTCTATTGTGCCACGGTTCTCTGACTCCTTTGAGGCTCTTATTCCTATCAATTTCCTGTGCAGTCGTCTCTACTGGTCGTCCAAAGAACCCTGGAAAATAGTGGAGTACACGGTGCGAACCACCATACAGAATAGTTATTCCTCTACTGTGATTGGTTTAGATGTGGGACGAAATTTCACTGTCGATCATAGCCATACCAACAGCAACATGATGCTGGCCAAGATCGCTCGCTGGCACAATAGTTTATCGCGCAATGATCTCCTGACTGATACAGACTGGGCGGAATTCCCGAATGTGCCTACAGATGAGAACACAGAGGAGGAACCGCAACAGAATGCGGATCTCTTGCCGCCAGAGATTAAGGACGCCATATTTGAGGACTTACCGCATGACCTTCTCGATGGTATTTCAATGCTGGATATCTTTATGTACGAGGATCTCGGTGATAAGGGGGAGCTCTTTGCCATGAGCGAGCAGTCTAAGGATGGAACAATAGCTCCCAGTCAAAGCCAGACGAACAATCAGACAGTTCCAGTAAGCATTTGTGACGATGACACTCGTAACTCTAGCAGCCTCGGTGGCAACTATTGGCCAGCCAGTAATCCGGTCGAGGACGCAATGCTCTCAGCGGTTCGCAGTTCCAATCAAGTTCAGGTACTTAAGACGCGAGCTTGGCCCAAACTGGATGGTAATAGTGTCGCTGCCATCAAACGCCGCAAATTGTCCAAGAATCTAGCGGAAGGAATGCTTCTCAGCCTGAGTAATCAGCAGCGAACTAAAAAGGAAATGGCCACTGTGGCTGGAGTTTCCAGACGCCAGTCTACGAGTGAAACGTGCACAACGGAAACATCTTCCGCCGCGACCGGCTCGACAGCAATTCGCAGTAGCAATAAAAACTTCACCTGGAGTGCAGCCAAGCGTTACTTTGAGAAGAGCGAACCTCGGGAGGAGACTGCGAAACTGAGAATCATGCAAATGGACGGTGTAGATGATTCCATAACCGAATTCCGAATTGTTGGCGGCGATGGTAATCTCTCGACAGCCCAGTTTACGGGGCAGGTGAAGTGTGAGCGTTGCCAGTGCACTTACCGCAACTACGAGTCCTTTCAGCGTCACCTGCCCACCTGTGAGCCCATGTCAACAAGTGAATCGGAATCGGAGGCCACAAATGCTCCGACTGTGACTCACCTGAGTGCTGAAAGTTTCAATGAGGCACTACAAAAACAGGCTCTGGCGGCAGCAACATTGGGAAACGCTGGTGGAATAAACTATCTGCAGACCTCCTATCCACAGGTTCAGAATCTCGGTACATTGGGCCAGTTCGGTTTACAGGGATTGCAGCCACTGCAACTGCAGCCTCAGTCACTGGGCAATGGATTCTTTCTTTCGCAGGCAAATCATAATCCAGCAGCCACCACAGGCAACGACGACCTCCAATTGTATGCGAATTCTCTCCAGAGTTTGGCTGCTAATCTAGGTGGAGGATTTGCTCTGACCCAGCCCACAGTAGCGGCATCAGCCCAACCGCAACTTATAGCAGTTTCCACAAATCCCGATGGCACGCAACAGTTCATCCAGTTGCCGCATACATCGGCAGCACCACAGGCGGCCACCTATCAAACACTGCAGGCCACCAACACGGACAAGAAAATCATGCTGCCATTGACGACTGCGGCGAAACCATTGAAAACGGTGGCCACCAAGGCGGGACAACAGGCAACGGCAGCAGCCAAACAGAAGCAATTGAAGTCGGCACATCAAGTGAAACCGATTCAAGCAAAACTGCAGCCCCATCCGCAGCCACACCCGCAACAGCAGCAGCCAATTACAGCGACTGCTACTACCACTCAATTGCTGGGGCAGAGTTTGCTGCAACCGCAGTTGCTTTTCCAGAGTAATGCCCAGGCGCAGGCGCCGCAGCTGATCCTCCCCCAGACGCAACCGCAGAATATCATTTCATTTGTGACTGGCGATGGGAGCCAGGCCCAGCCATTGCAATACATATCGATACCCACCACCAATGACTTTAAGCATCAGCAGGCGACAGCCACGCCCACATTTTTAACAACTGCCGCACCGGGAGCAGGAGCCACATTCCTACAAACGGATGCCAGTGGGAATCTTATGCTAACGACGGCTCCAGCCAATTCGGGACTACAAATGCTTGCAGCTCCAATGCAAGCACAGCCGCAGGTGATTGGAACACTTATCCAACCGCAAACTTTGCAGCTAGCCACAGCAGCGGGTGCAACTGCCGGAGATGGCTCACAAGGCCATACCTCGGGCCAACAGCCACTCATCTTGGGCGGAACGACGGCAGGAGGAGCAACTGGCTTGGAATTCGCCACAACAACGCCTCAAGTCATTTTGGCCACCCAACCCATGTACTATGGCCTGGAAACGATTGTCCAGAATACGGTGATGTCATCACAACAATTTGTCTCCACTGCCATGCCCGGAGTATTGAGTCAGAATGCCAGTTTCTCGGCCACAACAACGCAAGTGTTTCAGGCTAGTAAAATTGAACCAATTGTCGATCTTCCCGCTGGTTATGTGGTGCTCAACAATCCGGGTGCTGATGGTACAGCGGGCACATTTTTAAATGCTGCCAGTGTGCTGCAGCAACAGCAGCACCAACAACAGCAACATACCCAAGAAGAGACCACAACGACCACACAATTGCTGCAGAATGCCAATTTCCAGTTCCAAACAGTGCCAACATCTGCCACATCAACAACATCCATGGCAGATTTTGCCACTAGTTCACCTCTGGTGGTCACAGCCAAAATACCACCAGTGACCCAAATGAAAAGGAAGGCAGCTGCAACTGCTGTTGCTTCTGGAGTTTCCGCTGCTGGATCCACGTCCATGCCGGGGCTTAACAAGATGATGCAACCACAGGTGGTTAACAAGGTGCTGCCCACTAGCATAGCCACCTCCCATCATGCCCAGGTTAAGCAAAACAATGCCAATCTGAGGCAAACAGTGGGCGGCGGTGCCAGCACACTAAAGACCAAACACACACCGGGTTCAAATTGCGGAGCACCGCCGAGCATTGCATCCAAGCCGCTGCAAAAGAAGACCAATCTAATACGGCCCATACACAAGGTAGAGGTTAAGCCAAAGGTAATGAAGCCCATACCCAAATTAAGTAACCCAGTCGTTGGGGGGGCAACAACATTACCAGCCCAATCACAACAACATCCGCATCCGCACACCCTTCCGATTGTGAGCCAAGTGGTCCAGCAGCGTTTACCACAAGCAATGCCACAGCAGCAGCCATCGCAGCAACAGACCCAACAGCACCAGCAGCAGCAGCAACAACAATTGCCAGTTATTTCCATTCCAGAACCGCAGCAAATACAACAGATGCCACAACAACAGCAGTCGTTTAGTTTGGAAACCCAAGAGCCTGCAACTGATATGATCAATCGTGTCCAGCACTTTGTTAGCAGTTCACTGCCCACAAATGTGGTGAATCCTCTGCAACAACAACCGGCCACGATTACCACGAGTAGTCGGCCCACAAATCGTGTGTTGCCCATGCAACAGCGCCAAGAGCCACCAGTTCCATTAATCAACGATCCTGTGGTGCCATCTTCTCCTACACCGCCCAAGCCCACAGAGCAACCGATAATTGTCTCTTCCGTATCCAGTGGCGCCTCCAAGTGCTATGCCCCCAAGGCGTCACCGAGTACAGTCTATGAAACCGAACTAAAGATGACTGAAACGGAGATCACACAAAATCACATTGTAGTACCCCCAAGCACAATTACGGCAATAAACACAATGTTGGAGCATCCTCAAGAGCAAATCATCACGGAGACGTTCTATGAGAAACAGCCGTCTGTGCAACAACTTCCAGAGGACAAATGTAACGAACTCTTGCTTCAAGCCCAACAACAACCCCAGACCCATCTCGAAATTGTTGACAATGGATATTTGATGGAGAAGCATGGTTTCCAAATGGAAACCGAGCCATTGCCCATGGAATCCAATGAGCACTTTACCTCTCTAAAAGAGGCTGATGACATAGAAAGGGTTGTTGATGAAGAGGACGATGATGATGATTTTAGTCTTAAAATGGCCACTTCCGCCTGCCAGGATCACGAAATGTCTGACTGTGAGGAGCCCGCAGTAAAGGAAAAGATTAGTAAAATACTCGACAATCTCACGAACGATGATTGTGCCGATTCCATAGCGACTGCAACAACAGCTGAAGTGGAATCCTCCGCAGGTTATCAGCAAATGGTTGAAGATGTTTTGGCCACCACAGCAGCAGCTGCTGCATCAGCCTCATCATCTGCATCGTCGACGGAGGCGGCAGCAATGCCTAACGATGCCTTTGAGGCTACAGCCGAGGAGACGGCCGCTGTCGAAGCTGCTGCCAGTTATATTAACGAAATGGCAGAAGCCCATGTCCTGGAATTGAAGCAGCTGCAGAATGGCGTTGAGCTTGAGTTAAAGACGAAGGAGCCGCCTCCACCCAGTAAGCAGACAGAGCAAAGCCAACTAAATGAGCAGCCAACAGCAGCGGCCCCAGAACCACCGCCGCCAATCCGTGAACCGAAAAAAATTAGTGGACCACACCTGTTGTACGAGATACAAAGTGAGGACGGCTTTACCTACAAGTCCAGTTCAATAGCTGAGATTTGGGAGAAGGTGTTCGAGGCGGTACAGGTGGCACGAAGGGCGCATGGCCTTACACAACTGCCAGAGGGTCCTTTGGCTGACATGGGAGGCATTCAAATGATTGGCCTAAAGACAAATGCCCTGAAATATCTTATTGAGCAGTTGCCGGGCGTGGAAAAGTGTTCCAAGTATACGCCCAAGTATCACAAACGCAACGGTAATGTCTCAACGGCAGCAAGTTCTGGTCATTTGGGTAGCACTGGAGCTGGTTCAACGTCTTCGGGGATCGATAATCAGCCATTGCTCGACTACGGCTCCGATCAGGATGACTTGCAGGAGAATGCCTACGATTGTGCCCGATGTGAACCGTATGCGACACGTTCGGAATACGATATGTTTAGCTGGTTGGCCTCCAGGCATCGAAAGCAACCGATTCAGGTGTTTGTGCAACCCTCGGACAATGAGCTAGTGCCCAGGTAGGTTAATTTTAGCCACATGTGAATAAAACTCCAATAATACCCCCCCTTTCATTACAGACGCGGTACTGGTAGCAATTTACCCATGGCCATGAAGTATCGTACTCTGAAGGAGACCTACAAGGATTATGTGGGTGTTTTCCGCTCACATATCCATGGACGAGGGCTCTATTGCACCAAAGACATTGAAGCGGGTAAGTTGAACAAATTAATCTCAATTGTTTGGTCAATTAAGCTCATCCATTTATGTCTGCAGGTGAAATGGTTATTGAATATGCTGGCGAATTGATACGCTCCACTTTGACGGACAAACGAGAGCGTTACTATGATAGTCGAGGCATCGGCTGCTATATGTTCAAAATTGATGATAATCTGGTGGTCGATGCCACAATGCGTGGCAATGCGGCACGTTTTATCAATCACTCCTGTGAGGTGAGTTGGAAGAAGAATGGGCGCCGACATCTCCATATCTAGCAGCTATCTAAAATTGTGTTTCCATTTCTAATATTCTAGCCGAATTGCTATTCAAAAGTTGTCGACATACTTGGCCACAAGCACATTATAATCTTTGCGCTGCGACGCATTGTACAGGGCGAGGAACTGACCTACGATTACAAGTTTCCATTCGAAGAAGAGAAAATACCCTGCTCATGCGGATCGAAGCGCTGTCGCAAGTACTTAAACTAGACAAGCATCAAAAATTGGATGGTTGGATGGGTGCTGGGCGCCCTAACCACTACCACTATCACTACTCTCCACTATACTCAATGATAAATATGTACATCCAGAGAGAAACATTTGTAGTTAACGGTTATTTCGATCTATGTTTGGTCAATCGTGATACTTTTTCATTTTATATACTTGTAAACAAAATACCAATTAAGTAGGAGGTGTAAGAGTTGAAAAGTTGATATTATATCCCATATATATATATATGTATGTTTATATATATAGATTTAAAGTCCGGCACATATAAGCAACGAATGCATACGATTTAGAGGAAACGAGAGAGAGACAGAGAGATGACAAGAAGGATAATCAGAATTCAAACTCTATCAACAATAATATCCTAAATATATATAAACTCGATGAAGTCAGTATTCAGAGGAAGAGCAATTTATTGTTAAAATAATAAAACATTTAAATTGCTATTTATGTATTAACTACCAACTATTGCATGTATACGTATAAGTATCTCTCGTATATATATATATATATATAGGTATATACATATATATAACAGATGTATATAAATGCATGGGCGCGCATACATAGTTTAAACTACTAAGCTAAAGCAACGGAACTCGTGATCATTAACAACTTGCTCTATGTATGACGTCTTAAAAGATTTCAATTTGTTTTTCGGTAGTTAAACGTTGTCAAGTCAAACGATTACTTACAGGGGCTTGTGTTAGTTTGTAAATAAAATTGCATATATGAATACTATATATATAAATATTTACCAATATAAATACACACTTATATATATATATATATGTATAATTGAAAAACCGTTAAGAGAAGTTGAGCTGCATAACAAAAAGAATGTCAAACTATAAAATGGAATGTAACTATCTTATGTAGAATTGTGCAAAAAGAGGCACAGGGACAAAGAGACAGAGCTATAGACAGAGAGACAGACAGACATGCAGGTAGGCACATGCAAAAATCGAGTATTTATGTTTGTTAACAAGAATTAGAATTAACTACCAATAATATACATGCATACATATACATACATACATATACCCTCCAGGCGTATGTGCAAATAACCAACTAAAACATCACCTTTGAAATTATTATGTGAACCAACAACACCAATTCGATTGTAAAAACAAATTTTATTCATAATTATTAATTTTTGTATGTGGTTAATTAGTTTTGTCCTTTCTATATTTCTATATACATTTTTGTGATTTTCAAATATTTTCACTTGTGCCCATGTAAATTTGTAACTTTTATTTATATACATACATAAACAACACAAGAAAACACTTATTGTAATTGATGAATTATATATTGTATTCTAAATTTAAAAAAGAATATTGTGTTTGTCTCACACATCCCTTTTTTAAAAATATAGATATAAACATTTGTTTAATTGTAACTCTAATTGTAATTATTTATAGAGCAGCTCCCGTGTATTCTACTAGTTGTAAATTGATTTTAAGTTAGCCACTAGCCGATATTTGTCAAAAAACTTAGATGATAACCAATTTGATTTTCTCTATTAGTTTCTATATAACTCAACCCACACGCACCTACACATAGACATACAAACACAACATACACACACACACCCACACAACAGCAGGCGAATGTACAGGCAAAGTTCCATAGCATTTCTCTTCTCTTTTTTTTTCTTGTTTTTTGGCAGCCATTCAAGACGGTGTGCACTTTTTGCATGTCCTCAAGGAATTTTATATTTTTATTCCCTAAAGAAAAAACAGTTTAATAAACTACAGAATAAATTATTTTAAAATTGACTTTTGCATTCGCTTACAAAATATATACATATATATGTATTAAAATTAATGAATCTATTAATTAATCAAATATCCTGGATAACGATTAGCTTGTCGTCGCGTACGATCGATGCGCTCCTTGGCCTCTTGGGCGGCACATAACGCTTTGTATGCGGCCTTCTTGGTTTTGTTGTAATCACTGCGTGCCTCGGCCAGTTGGCGCAACAGAACACCCACACGATTTTGCGCAGCCTCCAGAAGAATGGTTTTATCAGCTAACGATTGTTGACATACAGCCGAAACTTGCTCCGAAGTGTCGTAGTTTTCTCTAGCCAGTTTTAGTCCCGCCAACAGAAGTTTTAGCTCCTCCTGCGCCTGATTGTGAGCCTTTTGTGCTAACTGGGCATTGGCCTCGGCTGTGCAGAGTTCTTGCGTCTCTTCCTGAACAACGATTTCAGCCTCCCGAACCTGTTGGACATAAGGGGGGATGGAAAGAATTGAATTGATCCCTTCTCTGTCAGCTAACTCACCTCCATCTCCAGTTGTTCGAGAACTTGAGCCTTGCCAGCAAGAACAGCTTCGGCTGCTTTGGCAGCTGCTGCCGCTTTCTCGGCATACTCGATTTTAATCTTCTCCGATGCCGCCTTGACGGCTCCGACCATATCCTCATTGGCCTGTTTCGCCTCCTGCGCAGCTTTCAGAGCAATGCCAGAGGCGCGTTGTTTGGAGTTACCTTTCATTCGGCCAGTAGAACTGTGTTCATTTAGCCGATCCTGTTGCTGATGGGATGAACTGCCACCGGACCCACATCCGGAGTCTCCGCCCTCTTCGCTGCCGCTTTCACCGATCTCGCTGCCAAACTCGAAGGCGAGACATCGCCTGTTCCGTGGCCCCGTTGCAGAATATCCTTCGACTAGTAATGACAAGGGAATAGGGAATATTATAAGCCACATGATTAGAAAGTCTTTACGCATTTTCCATTAGATCAAACATTTTTTCGAATGTGTACTATCAAATCGAATGAGCTCTGTCTGACATTTCTGAATTGGTTGTGGGGAAAAGTTTGAAAAGTTGTATAAAATGTTGGATCTCCATGTGATTTGCATTTTCCTTCTACTCAATATTGGCTGTGTGTCCCAGAGTTATCTGATAAAACCGCGTGAGAAGGTCAGTGGGAAATATGGGAGTCGATTGGTGTGAAAACTATTTTCTTTCAGACTTACAGCAAGCGTCATTTAATGAAGAACTATCCTGATGTGGTTTGGCTCGATGACGGCAAAAAGGATGCTAGTGGCGGCGGAGAAGGTTGTGATGGAGGAGGCAAAGGCTGTGGACAGAATGGGCAAAACCCTCTTGGCAAAGGTGATCCCAAAACTAAAGCAACCAATATTGCCCAGAAAGCGGCACAGGAAGCCAAAGCCGCAAACGATGCCCAAGTGGCTGCTGCTGAAGCAGCCGCCTCCCAGGTGAAAATCGAACTCGCCGAGAAGGCTGTACAAGCGGCTAAAGCTGCTGAAGCAGCTCTAGCTGGCAAGCAACAAATATTGGAGCAATTGGAAGCGGAGCATCGCGAGGCAGAGGCCGTTGTCCAGGAGGTGAACACTTCATTGCAAAATACTCAAGCAAATGCGGCGGCTGCCATTGGAGCGGCCGGCGAGGCACAGAAACAACTCGAGCAACTGAAGCACTTGGTGGCAGCGGCCACCGTCAATGTGGGTAACATTGAGAATGTGGCAAGCGGATCACAGCAGGAGCTGGCCGAGAAGACACAGTTGCTGGAGGCAGCAAAAAATCGAGTGGATGGCGTGTCTCGCCAATTGGCCGCTGCCAAACAGGATTTCGAGAAGACGAAAAAGGCTGCCTACAAAGCAGCATGCGCCGCAGTGGAGGCCAAACAGAAGGCTCAGAGGAATCGACGACAAAGTCAGCAACAGGATAAGTTGCAGGCTCAGTCCAAAAAGGAACAGTCAAGAATCCAGAGATGGAGCAATTGATTATCATTGAGAATGAAATGTTCATATATTTTTTAAGAAATGAAAATATAACCATAAGAATTGATTTATTTATTTTTTGAAGATTTCGTTTGAGAAACCTATTAATACTTTAAGCCAACTTCAATCGACTTTATAAACTTTCTTTTAATTAAGTAAAGATAATTATAAATTCAGTTTCTTTTTAGGCGAGGAGCTTAAAAAAGATTAACATCTTGATAAAAAATAGCCGAACTATTCGATTTCTGATTTTATTTTTAGTCCACTATACATTATACCAAATGTTTATAATAAATTATATATAAAATGTAATTTAAGGACTATGCACCAGGACACGAAACTATTGGGAATATATTCTTAATTTATCTTTCGATGTCTGCGCTTTGTCAATACATATATATCTGCTCAATCCCCGCAAAATTCGTTTTTAAAAAGAGGCTTACCTTCAAAATGGATGAGTCGTTTTAATTAATTTATTGTAACATCCCCAAACATGTCAAAGTAGGCAAAGATTTATATGCCATTAAAGAAATGATTTCAAATGGTATCCTGGGAAATTTACTCGGAATATGCATCACCAAAAAGTGTTGCTTACGATTTGTTTATTGCTGGAATTGTTTTCGAGTTTCGATTGCATTCACTATGATAAGCACTCTCTGGCCAGTTTGTATGCGGATGCTGGTGGCAAATGCGCCGATGGCGGTGATGACAAGAAGAAAGGAGCATGCAGTGACGCTAGGACGCTGGGGAAGGGTGATCCCAAGTCGAAGGCATCGAATATTGCCCAGAAGGCGGCCCAAGAAGCAAAAGCCGCTTCAGACGCTCAAATGGCCGCCGCCGAGGCAGCTGCCACTCAGGTCAAAACAGAACTCGCCGAAAGAGCAGCCCAATCAGCACGGGCTGCAGAAGCCGCTTTGGCGGGTAAACAGCAAATTGTGGAGCAACTGCAGCAAGAAGCATCCGAGGCAGATGCTGTCGTTGTTGAGGTCACTGCCTCGTTACAAAACACTCAGAACAATGCGAATGCTGCCACATCGGCGGCCACCGAGGCGCAGAATCAACTCACTCAGCTAAAGCATCTGGTCAGTGCGGCTACCGCGAATTTAGCCAACATTGAGAATGTGGCCAATGGGGCACAAAATGAGTTGGCCGAGAAAACACAACTCTTGGAGGCGGCAAAGAATCGTGTGGACAATCTGAATCGTCAGTTAACCGATGCCAAACAGGACTTTGAGAGAACAAAAACGGCTGCCTACAAAGCGGCATGTGCTGCAGTGGAGGCCAAGCAGAAGGCTCAAAGGAATCGTCGCATGGCAGGTCGCAAACGTAGCTTAAATCGAAAAGCCGTAAAATACGTGAGATCAGAAAAGGGTTGAGTTGCCTTAATAATTATTATTTATATTTTTGTAGATACTTATGCAAATGCTTTAAAATTAATTTAGATTTATAATATATTAAATAATATATTAAACAGTTTATTTTTTCATCTGCTCTAACATTTAAATACTTAACCGTTTGCGCTTAACTGCTCAAATCGTGCGTCTAACAGCACATAGGCAAGTGCTGTTAACCGCTAAATGTTAAATTTTGTATACACAAAACAGCTGATCCGACAAATAGCACCCCGGGTTGCGTTTTTAATTTAGATTAATTTTAATATAAATAATTTGTTAATATGTTAAGGAACCGAATAAAGCAGCAGCTTAGACAATGGGGAAAGCGTTACGCTAGCTCCCATTATGTGACTACGCCGATATTTTACGTAAATGCAGGTGAGACAATTACTGATGCTGACAATGTGTTCCCATTTGCGAATCCTCTTAAATTTCTCAATGTGTTCCCATCGGCAGCTCCACACATTGGTCACCTGTATTCGGCTGTTATAGCCGATGCCCGCTGCCGTTATCAGAGGCTACGGCATCCAAATGCTGATGTCCGTCTCTGCACGGGAACAGATGAGCATGGAACTAAAATTCAACAGGCGGCAGCTGGGCACAAGGTGCCAGTTGGTCAATATTGTGATGAAATATCGCAACGTTATCGAGATGTATTCCGCACAGCGCACATACAAAACGATGATTTCATACGTACCACAGAGGACCGCCACAAACAGGCCGTTTCCCATTTCTGGGTAAGAAGAAAGGTCAATTTACATATATGCATACCAATCAATCTCTATATATCTGCCATGATCTTTCACAGCGTAAATTACTTGATAATGGTCATATATATTCGGCTGCCTACAGTGGCTGGTACTGTGTGTCCGATGAGGTCTTTCTTACCGACTCCCAATTGCGTTTGGATGAGGCAAGTGGCTTGCGTTACTCCCTCGAATCGGGTCATCCTGTCGAGTGGACAGAGGAAACCAATTACATGTTCCGTTTGTCGCAATTTCAAGATGATGTGCGACACTGGGTCAAACAGGAGGCACGTATACGACCAGCCAAATTCGAAAAGATTCTTTTAGATACTCTAAGTGAGCCATTGCCCGATGTGTCCGTATCGCGACCCTCGAATCGGGTACATTGGGCCATACCAGTGCCGGGCGATGATTCTCAAACTGTCTATGTGTGGCTGGATGCTCTAGTCAATTACCTCAGTTCGCTGGGCTATCCCAATGAAAAGGTGATCAATGGAAACATATTATGCATACATTTACTAACTACAGATTCTTCTACTTCTTCAGTTTGCCAAACACTGGCCACCAGCACAGCAAATCATTGGCAAGGATATACTAAAGTTCCATGGCATATATTGGCCGGCATTTCTAATGGCTGCTGGCTTAGAGCCTCCTCGCCAGCTCTATGTGCATTCACATTGGACTGTTGATGGCCAGAAAATGTCCAAGAGCAAG
Source organism: Drosophila insularis (assembly GCA_018903935.1). Taxonomy (NCBI): domain Eukaryota; kingdom Metazoa; phylum Arthropoda; class Insecta; order Diptera; family Drosophilidae; genus Drosophila; species Drosophila insularis. The sequence continues at coordinate 9,286,860 of JAEIFP010002295.1, forward strand.
CACAATGTTGTAGATCCAGTTAAAGCTGGCCAAGAGTACACCATGGAGGGACTACGCTATTTTCTGCTCCGTGAGGGCGTAGCTCATAGTGATGGCAGTGAGTAGTAGCACTAGATCTGGCCGAAACCGCGCAATCCTTTTCATGTCTGTGGCTTGTTCACTTTGTGGCTTTTTCTGACAGAGGCAAGGGCAACTTGCGGTTTTACGAAATAGTTTCTGCCATCAAATTGTCAAGGGAACAGGTTCGAGGGGTATTGGGTTGGGAAGGGTCCTATCCATATACATACAAAGCTCCTGGTTAGTTTCACCTTTTGCTTTAATTTGCATTTCAATTTTATGCCCGAACTGTTAAAGCAAAAGAAAACTTTCGGTTTGCTTTTTGTTTATTTGCTTGCTAAGTATTTTTCTTTTTGTTGTTCGTGTGTATTTCTACTCTTGAACTTGGCTCAAGTTTTGGCTCATTTGCATAGGAGTAGCCGAAAGTTTTTGTCTAACAGATATGACTGAGATTCAGACTACAGCTGAAGTTGATTCCCAGCATTGTCAGCATTGACTACTGTTTGGAGGAAATCAATTAATCCGCCTCGCTGCAAACAGAAGGATTTTCTCTCTTCAGTTGGCTTCCTTGCATTCACCTACTGATGATTGATACCTCAAACAATTTTCAATTTGCATAAATTTGGCGAAGCTATAGTTGTCCTACCACGCCCACATGGCATTTAAATTTAATTTTCAATTATTGCTGGGTTTGCTTTTTGGTCTTTTTTTTTCTTTTCTGTCCCATGCTTGCCAGTCTCCCTTTATTCAATTTGCTTATGCAGTATTTTATTTATTCATTTGGTTTTTCTTTTTTTTTTTGTGTGTTTGTGTGTGTGTTAGTCGGGCTTATGTTTTTTTTACGGCTTGTTGCCTTGCGGCTAATTTAATTGCATATTTTTTTTATTGCACTTTTGCGCAATATTAAAAAGAATGGTGCGAAAAATTGCCAACGCTGCCCTTTCACCTTTCTGTCCGCAACTCCCCGGCTTATTCTCTTTCTCTCTCTTTGGTGTTTTATTAAATTATGCGTGTGTTAAGTGTACAATTTTTACATATATGTATGCATATACATAGATATTTAAAATATTTTTTTGGACATAAATCATTTAAGCCAGAAAAAGGTTGGGGAAAAGAAATCATAATGCCTTGAATAATGAGTTTGTTCCCCGTCTTCTTATAGCTTGGAGTGCATACTTTTTCCATCCACTTGAGTTTCATTTTATAACTCAATCATAGGCATTAGCGGCAACATCGTTAAACGCACAACTTTTCATTACCAGCAATTTGATTTCATAATGCTGATGCCGCCGGGGGCACTTCCGTCTAGTAGTGGGAGCTGCGTAAAGGTTACATAGAAACTGCATTTCGAATTTTCCTGCGGTTGTACATAGCAAAAGTGCAGAAGAAAACTTTGCATAGAAATGCAAAAATGTGCGCAATGTGCCACCCAAATGACATTGTGTATATACATATACATATAGAGCAAAGAAGACTGGACATTATTACAGCTCCCTTAAGGCTTCCTCTTGGGTTCAAATTTAAATATTCTTCACTACAAGCTGTTGCCAACACTTCCTTTTATATTCCAGCAAGAAAATTATATTTAGTTATAACAAACTTAGTTCTTCTATTGTTCGTTTTATGCAAAATATTTGCAAATCCTTTTTATAAAATCATCATTAACATGATTCATAAAAGCGATCGTTATTTCCTAACCATATTCATTATTTCAATATATGTTCAATGAAATCGAAATTCTATTCAATTTGAACTTTGGAAATTAAAGTTTTCATTCCTATTAATAAAATGGAGATAATGAAGTTCAGTTAGCATGAAAGGAGTCCATTAATATTGATATCATTGGTTTATATTAGACTGAACAATTTTTTAGTCTATTCATTTCAACATCAATTTCTTTAAATATCTATGTGACATTATCAGTTTGAAAATTGCAGCAAATACAATACCTATTTTTTATTATTTTATATTCCCAAAGTTAAATCTTTAAATTAAATAAAACTTTTTTATTAAAGTTTTAAAAATAGATTTCCCTTGAAGAATTAGTTCTGGAATATACTTGTTCCTCCGTCGAAATGGTTACTAATTTTATTAAAACTAAGTTACCTTGTCAATGTCTTAATACGTAGCGTGGCAATTAGCAAGTGCCTAAAGGACTGGACAGTCACTCAAAGGCGGCGACTTTCTCTAGGGAACTCTCTCTCTCTCTGTCTCTTTGTGTGTTGCCGTGTCAAATATTTGAGCAAGAACTCGCTTTGCCTTGTCACTAAAGGCCGTGGTGCGAAATAATTTAACACACAGATACATTGACTGGGCGGGTTTGAGACATGAGACCAAGAGCAGGCCTCAGGACTGTGCAAAGTGTGTCAAAGTTTTGCAGAAGCAACCGGAACACAACAAGTGCGACAAGTTATTTAAGTTATTTAAGGTGCGGCAGACAAAATGCAACACAGTGTCAGGTGGATGATGTAGAAAAAGTATTATTTGTATTCGCCCAAAGCAAAAAACATGGCAGGCTTGGAATCGTGGCCAAAGTATTTGGCTGTGCACTTCTCATCCAGTCACGTGGGTCCCCGTTGCCAATGTGGGCCAAGAGTTAGTTGAAATTGTTGTATTAGACATGTGCTTCTCTTTTGCTGCACATACGAACAACTTTTACCATTTGCAATTTGTAGCTACACACGTAAGCAGTTAAGACTGTTACGACTTGGCCATAGAGAGAGAGAGAGAGAGAAAAATAGAGACGGGGAGTGAGTGAGTTAGGCGCACAATGTGCGGGTAATGTGACCAAAAGGAGAATCAAGAGTATACCGAAGGCTACTAATAAACTTTGATGCATTGTAAAATATTCAATTGATTTTTCATTCTATTCCATTTCGATGCCTGAAAGACGACATCAAAATTCAATGGCTTGAAAGTCCGATGAAATTAGAAATGTTCTTCAAATGTAATTCAACACTTGTGCATATGTATGTATGTAGCTAACCCACCTGGCCTCAGGTTGTTTCCTGACAGGTAACTTAGGATGCACCATCACGACTTAAACACACGGAGAGAAGTTTTCTAATTGACCAATTGAAATACATATATGAAAATTACTTAGTAGCTGAAATCCATTCAATTGATTTCATTTCAACAATTTGTATTATCTAAAGTATCTAAAGATGATTTATTTTGTGCATAAATACTTAGAGTTGTTAATACTTTTAAGCTAGATTTTATGTTTAAATTTATTAATATTTTCGTACACGAATTAATCTTATGACCTGCCTTTTAAATAATAGTCTTATGATGTGTCTTCACACTCGAGAGTAAACAATTTGATATTTTTTTAAGTGTATTCATTGAAATTCAGTTGACTTGGCTTCAGCTTCAGGTGAAAAAGTTTGACTCTTGTTTTTGCTGCATTAATGATGTCGAGCGCACAGATGTAGGCAATACTTTTTTTTTGTGTGTTTCTATATTTTTACTTTTTGGAGGAAAGCCACCTCCAGAGTCTGGCTATGTGATGGTGTCAGAACGACAGCTGCGCTTAAATTCGCAAGATGCAAATTCAATCCCACAGACAAAAAAAAAGAATACAAAAATATACATACATATATACCCGATGTAAGGGAAGTCGAAATTTTATTGAATTATAGTTAAGTTTAAGTTCAGTCATTATAGAAACTGATTTTCCGCAACTTTAATTTAGTTGAAATCAAAATTTGAAGACTTGTTTAAGTGATGGGTGACATTATTAATTAAATGTAGAATAACAACCGCCAATTAAAGTCACCTAAAATTTATGGAAAAGTGGTTATGTGGGCAATTATCCAGATTACTGCCACTGCAGGAAAATGAAATTACAATTTTAATTACCAAATGGCCAACTGACCGGAAAACGTTTTGTCATCAATTGTCACGTTTTTCGGCCATTATTGGAATTTTGAGTAGGTTCAGAATAGAAATCGAATTGCATAGGTACATAGATTTCAGTTTTAATTACTGCGCACATTAGATAAATGGAAATTGCAAAATGCACCTGCATTTTCCATGATGATGCTGATGGGTTGAATGAAGTGCTTTTCTATTCCATTATTATACTCACTTGATATCATTTCATTGCAGCTTTCATCCATTTTACAGTACGTTAGGTTAAGCTAGTCAAAAACCTTCATTTCATATAACTTCACTTGCAAGATTTTATCGCAGATTTTGGTATAAAGCGTAGAATAAGTATTTTATTTCGCTTCCTCTATATCTTAGGGGTAAACAAAAAGAAGCTTATAGTTGTTGCTTTTGTTTTTTCTTGTGGCCACACCCTTTTTTATTTAGCTATTCGCATTTTTTTTTTTTTTTTTATGCTTGCATTGAAAGGTGAACAGGTTGGTCCTTCCTTTTCCAACACATTTCCGCTGTCCTTAATTCCCTTAATGCCCTGTTGCTCACGAAGAGGGAATGAAACAATTTGTAAGCAACCAACAAAAAACAAAAAAAAAAAAAAACAAACGAAGAAGCAATGAGTAGAGGGAAACCAAAATTAATAGCTAGAAAAAAGATTGTACTTGTCGTTGGCTACAAGAGCAGAAACATAAAGCAACTGATTTAATCTGTACCTACTGATTGTTTTTTTTTCTTCAATGTTTGTTTGGTTTATTCAAAGTCTTACATCTAAGTAAATAATCATAGTTTAACTGTTTGCTTGTGCTCATGATCTTTTGTTGATAGTATTCGAAGAATTTCTTAATTTAGTTTGTATAAGAAAACAGCGGGGTACACAATAATGAGTTTTGAAGTTGGGAAACGACCGTCAGTTGCCAGGATATCTCAGTTTACGCTTAGACAATGCAGGACTAAAAGTTTTATCCTTGTTGCTTCAAACTCCTCTCAGATTATAGCCATGTGAAGGCGCTGCGTATACTCAACTCCGAGCTAGCGGACACTTTGGGCAATTTGTTATCGCGAGCCTGTGCCAAGTCGTTGAATCCCATGCAAATCTATCCGGCCCTGCATTCTGAAGAGTTGACGGAATTGCTGCACAACTTGGATGCAGCCAAGCGTCTGAAAGAGTCGCTCCTGCAACTGGCAGGTAAGTCAGATTCGAAAAAACTCTTTGTCATTTTAATATTTAAGCATCCAAGCTGAAGTTGAAGTGCCTTGTTTATAATCTCTGTACATCCGGCCAATAACAACTGGCACACTTGAAAGTGAGACCAGCCGGAGAGCGTTAAAGTAATGCATTTTGCATTTGCGTAAATCTATATGTAATTTCACATTTTGCAGAACGCTGCCAGCAACATTATGAGTGCAATCACTTCCACTTGGTGGCGGACACAACCATGGCGACGCTGCATGCGGCAAACAATTTCTTTGAGTCCTCGAGACCCTGGGAACTGAAGGGTGGCATCAATGCACAGCGGCTGGAGACGATTATCGGGATGACAATGGACGCGTTGCGGCTATGCGGCATTGTGCTGCAACCCATAATTCCGCAGCTGGCCACACAGCTGCTCGATAAGCTGAGCTTGCCTGGCTCGCAACGCTGTTGGAGTCGTCTGAGCGAAAGTTTCGCCACAGACGGCAACTGTAATGGCAATGGCATGGGCCAGGATCAGGGTAAGGGTAGTCGTCAGTTGGATGGGCAAACTAGTGCCTTGCTTTTCCAGCGCATTGTCGAAGAGAAGCTGGATAAATCAACACAAAAGCCACAGCCAGCCAAGCGCAGCAAATCAAAGAAGGAGCGAACGAAGGCAACTGCTTCGTAGTAATAGTGGTAACAATGACATCTCCAAGTGGCCCGGGCACGTAGCCATAATAAACTGTAACGAAAGTCAAGTAAACTCAACTTTTCACCAAGCCATTGCCTGACATTTATTCATTGCGCTCTGGGTCTGGTCTTGAGGGCCCACAAGGCGTATGCTTAATCAGCGCCCAAGTGGCCACAAATCAAAAATTCCCCCAACCACCAAGAACGCATTTTGCTTGCTGTCTTGCGAGAGTCTCATTAAAAGCCACTTAATTATCTGCGTGGGCCGCCAAAAAGGAAAAGGAAGCCTTTCAGTTGTGTAGATTTTTTTGTTATTTATTACACATAATTGCCGATAGGTGCCACACACACTCACACACATACACATTCAGGTGAACTTTAGATGGCAGCTTTCTTTTTTTTTTTGTTGATAATGGAAAACTTTTCACTTTAATGAGTGAAGGCACAAATTGAAGAGGCAACTTTTTTTTATTTTTTTTTTTGTTAATTTATTTTAATTTGCCAAGCCAAACCAAACAGAGAAGACGGAGAGAGAGAATGAGAAAGAACGCGAGAGTGGAAAAGCCGGCCGCCAAAGTATCTACAAAACGTAATCAAAATAAATGGCAATGTTGCTCTCAATCTAAGTGGGAATGCATGTTAGCTAGGGCAAGTGCAGCCATTAAAGGCGAGCCACTGGAAATTGGCAGCCAAAGTTGATTGGATTAGTCCTGCTCGTCCGTTGTTGGTGTAAATTGCTAATGTGTGCTCATCGCAATCAGGCCGATGGTAAACAATAATTTCCCATGCATCGAGTATATGTATGTAACATTCTTCTTATTTTGCTGCTCGTCTCGTAACCATTCCCGTTGCCATTGACATTGATTGGTCTTCACTGCCATCTGCACCTCGTCCCCGAGTCCGAAATGCTCTAGGGCAATTAGTAAAGCTTCTCAAAAAACATGACGGCTTTGGGATAGTTAATTTCATTTAAGAGCAAATCCGTCAAAATGGCCTGACTAAATGGTGGACTCTAATCATATAAGACTTTGTTTATCTTCATCTCATGCAGACAATAAAGAAATCAGACACTTTAAGGACTATAAATTATTCGACCAGCAAAGGGTATTCTCTTTAAGGGGCATAAAGAGAAATATTTATAAAGAAGCTAAATCTCAAAATAAGAAAAAAGGTCATTTGATTGTCTGTAATTGAATGGCATATAAAATGAATAGTAATTGCTTTAAGCTATATATAGTGTTGAATAGGTTGGAAAGTGGAATGTATTAAAATGTGGGCAATTAGTGAGACTTAAAATGTAAATGAAATATCGCTTAAACGTTTCCTGTGTGCCTCTAGAGGAGGGCAAGAAAACACGGCAGACAGCAACATAAACAGCAGCGTTAACATGCTTGACTTGTAAAAAACTTGTTAACTTTGCATTTAAAATTTAATTATGCAGGCTCCTTTGGTCCTAGCGGCACCTTCCATCAACCCCAACGACCCGATTACCATCTAACAGGAGAAGCAACAGCAACAAGCAGTAGCAGAAGCAGCAGCACCAGGTAATAAGGTTAATGATTGAGTTTTAATGCTGCTTAAATGGGAACGCTACATTGTTGCTGTTATTGTTGTTGTTGTTGTTGTTGTTTTGTTGAAGAGATCCTTGTTATGTTGGCCAGGATAACGTTGTTGCACTTTACTTTGATTAATTACTGTGCCGTTGTGCCTGTTGGCCTTGCCCGTTGTGCCCTTTGGCTCTGATTGCATCTCATTGCCTGCCTGCGGTATCCGCTTTGCCAATGCATAATTTAATTGACCGTCAATGTGACGTATACGTAATATTATAAATGAAATTTACTCAGAGTACGTACATATGCCGCAATGCATGTACCTTTTGACCTTGGTGAGGAGTAATAATAGACCGATATCACAATTGAAAATTTCATTGCTAGTTCTTGAATCCATTTTCTTCCTTTTCGACTTCTACCTAAAAGTATTATAAAATAATCGAATGATTTTTTCCCTATGACCATCTTAGACAGACGAAAATGCAGAACCCTTTTATTATAGCTATAAGCTAAAAAATCTATAGAATTAATATATATATCATATATTGAAGGACCTACTGGGTACTTCCAAGTCGTAGTCATGCGAAAAATTTGAGGGTAACTTTTCCAACTACACACTCTATTCTACATACATAGATGCTCTCTAATATTCAAAAGTTAAATTGCCTACTTTAATATTTTCTACCTTTCTACAGCATCTAAGCCATGCTGCAGCCTCAAGTGGAATGAGAGTGAGTGACTGACTGAGTGAATGAGTGCTGGAGTGAGTGATGTGCCTGGCAGCTGCAGCATATGAAGGCAACCAGTCACGAGGAATGCGGAGAGGTAAGTGAGTTATGGTTCAGAATATGAGATTGCTACATTGATGCCGCATTCCCGTTGATGAAATTCTCTTAATGCATTTTGTATGATGGCCATTGTTGTTAACATTCAGATTCAGATATATATGCAATTTCATTATTACAAAAATCAATTGTTTTATAAACAAATGCAAATACCATAATTATTATATAAATAAGAGTGTTTTGTATTGCATTTGTAAGTTAGGTTTAAATAATTTATAGAACAAACAGCCAGTTATTTCAAAGTGTTTAATGGAATTGTAATAAAAACGCCAACACAATTAAACCCACATACGTATAAATACCACACACATACACACACACACACATATTCACACATTAAGGCAATAGAAAATCAGAGCAGCCAGAAGCCAGAATTTGTGTAATTTGCGCATTAAGCAATTAAATATGAAAATTAAATTGAGCATATTTGGCATTTAATTAGTAAAGCTTGTCAATTACTACAGATTTATGTGGCAATTGTGGCTTAAATGCAAATAAAAATGTCGGCAAAAAACAAATATCTGCACAGAGTGTGTCCTCAATTGGTCATATGTGTGCAAGTGGCAGGAGCTTAAGCTCCTTTTCTTTTTAGTTAGAACGACAGCAACGAGCCTAAGCCATTTTGAGCTGATGCCATCAAACCGTTTTGCCGCTTCACATAATTTGTAATTAAATTCCACTAAAAAATGCTACCGAAATTCCTAATCCTCACACAGACACATACTCGTTATAGGCAACAGCAAAAGGATAGCCATGGCCACAAACTATGCCAGTCGTTATCCCTTTTAATGAATTTTTTCCTGCCCGCCTGCTGGCTGACAGCAAAAAACTTTACCCCTTTCTATGCCAACTTTCCCTCCATACCTCCATTGTTGTTATTTTTTTGCCTTTCGTTTATTTTTTGCTCGAAAAAGTAAATATTTTACTATGGCACTATTTAAAGCATACATATTCAGGCTATGTCGACACAGCTGGGTTGCCTGAAGCAACAGTCCGACCTCCAGCTCCGACTCATGCCACATACAAATCCAACCCGTACCCAGACCAGTTTTCGCCCAGGCTGTTGCCATTTTATTTTGCAATATTTTTCAGGTCAAAATGTCGTAGAACTTTTATTAACTTCATGCCAAGATGTTTGTGTGTGTGTGTGTGTGAGTTTCCCGTCTACCTATTTGTATGTGTGTGTGTTTGTGTGTCTGTATCTGTATCTAAACATTAAAAGTAGCTTAGTGTTTGTGCTCGTTTTACTTTAGTGTTGTGCTTAAGTTTACCATGTTGATAAGTAATATTGGCCATGTCAACATCAATATCAACATGTGAATGCACTTTAAAGAGCTTTTCCACTTAAACATATTTGAGATTTTTCAAGATTTAGACAAATATTCACCTACTCAGTTTGCTCAAACTCTTTAATATTGTTATTCTAGACCCGAATTTGGGATGTTCTTTGATTAAAAAAAAAACCCTAAATATTTGAATAGTTCATGTTTTTCTCATTTGATAATTTTTGCCCAAAATTCAAAGAATCAAACAAATCAATACTATAAAAATTTGTAAAAATAGAAATTCAAACTTTTAGACCCTATTGCATCGATTAAGAGAGTAGCTATTGGAGAAAATATTTTCTCTCTCCTAATTGACTGATTTCAGATATTGTTCTAGCTTTATATGTTAGTTTTCTTCAAGTATGCCTCAGAAAAAGATGTTCTTTGAACTATACACTTTAATTAAACCAAATTATTTAACTATGAAGTTTTTTATTTCGCCTAATACCGAAGAGTCAATAACATTCGGAATTTATTGTTTGATATAAATACATACATAAAAACTATTAAAATTTAATGAATAAAGTTTTTATTTCCAAAATTTACTTCCTTTATACTTCTCGAGCAAACTTTATATGCAAGTACTTAGTTTAAATTGTAAAGGCATTCAATATTAAATATTAAATGCAATTTTTCACCTTATGCATTTTGATGCCTGTTGTAAAGGGTTTTCTTTGTCGTCTGCCAGTTCACCTGTCTGTTTTTCTTTCTCTCTTTGCCTGCCATCCAAAAAGTTCTTATTGCAATAATGAGCTTAAGAACGTAACTGTTTGTTCATAATGAAGATAATAATGATAATGATGATGATTATGACGAGTAGACAAATTAATTTTCTCCATTTTTTCCATGACAATGCAAAATTTATAAGCAAAAACAGACGACGAGGAGACGTGAGAAAAAACGAGGACAAGCTTGTGCAGTGAAATGAAATGAAAAATGTTATTTGAAACGTCTTCAAAGTAAAATCCTAGAACAAATGAGTCTCGCTAAAAGTATTTACTGCAGTCTACAATATTCTGTAGGTATTATTTCCTTACATATAAAAAAGAAAGAGCGATTCATTTTCAACTAAGAAACTTTAATTGTGTATTTGAATAGTTTGATTTTTGGCTCATCAAAGAGCCAAAAAGCTTGCAATGGATCTAAAAATTGGCAATGCCTTGTATTATTCATAAAGTTTGTGGCACAAGTCGTCTAAGACTAATTGTTTAGGCAAAACAAAAAATAACCACCCTTTTATAAGTTAGAAAATTAAACAAATGGCTTTTAATAAGTCAATTGCATAAAAATAATTAAGATTTAAGATTCTCAAGTCAAAAAAATTAATATTTTTTGGATATTTTAACGTTATCTGTTTACGGGAAATCAGTAGCATAATCGACCACTTTTTTATATAATTAAGCAATTGCTATTATAAAAATTCTGTGTGGCTTTAATGAGGGCCCAAGCCATGTATAATTTATTTTTAAAGGATTTCCAATAAGCTGTAGGAATTCTCAAAGTTTATTCCAATCTACTTACATATTAATGTACCCTCTTTGTAAAAATGTATTTTTACAAATGGAAGTCCTCAATAAGATTTCTTTGAATCTGCTTTAAGAGTTACCAACAAGTTGACCATTATCATGACTCACAGAGTTCAACTAATTAATGCCACTTAATCTGAGCTACCTTTCATTCGTGGAGCCAATTAAAAACGAAACATACGAGTACAATAAGCTTAAATTCCTGTGACAATAAATCCACTTGACTTACTCGCATATGGCGAATAAGATTTAACAAAAAAAAAAAAAAAAAAGAAGAATGTGCCTACCTAAAAGGAAGATGTGAATTGCCACTCAACATGTTGCCGTTGAGCCGCTTTAAATGCTTTTTGTTTGCTTTGTTGCTTTGTTTTCTTTCAGTTTTTTTTTTATTTTTCTGTTGTTTCCTTTGTTATGAGCGGGGGAAAAAATAAAGAAAAGCAACAGCCCAGACATTTGTAGCTACATTTGCAGAGACAACGACAACTAAATAAAATTCAGAATGAAAATAAACGTAAAACAAGTGGACCAGCAGCCAACATCGTCCGCATCGAAGTCCTTATACCCTTGAACAGTTTCAATGAGTCCTGCTTAAAGTATTAATAGAAAACTGTGTTAGATTAAATTCTATAAAAAACAAAAAAGAACAGTAGAAAGTCTGGTAAAATTTATTCATTCATACTAAAATTCATTTCTTTAATTTTCAAAAGATTGTTTAAAAGGTAGGCATATTTATAAGTAGAACGTCTAATAATACAAATGAGTTAAAGAGTTTATTAGTTAAGAGTTTGGTGCAGCAAATTCTTTATTTCGTTTTTAGCCGTGACCAACCGAAATGAATATACTCTATACCAAAGGGTATACAAAAAAAAAAAAACATGGAAGAGCGTTGCGAGCATAAATCTCATCAATCAAATGGAATTGTGCGCATAAAGTTATCGGCTCAACTTACAACGGATAACTCAAACCAACTTGAGTTCTCGCTCCCATTTTCATTTCGATTGCCTTGCCTTTGTTCTGGGCAATTCAAGTTTATCGTTACAATCTGATGGAGTTCGGCTTTCCCCCCCCCTAGGCAAGCTAGTGTTGCTCGAATACATATGTATGTAAACGTATTTTTTTTTTCCATCCATATATTTTTTATGTTGTTATTTGGCTTGTACTATGCTGGCGCATTAAACACAAAATCGAGCTTGCTTCTGGGTTCTGAGTGCTGAGTTCCTGAGCCTAGGGGCTCTCTTTGATTGCGGACGAAGTGGTCTGAGTAGTTTTAAGCTTTGTTTGCTTTTCTTTCCCACTTTTTTTTTCGTTTTGCTCTAAATCCGATTTATTTGCATCTGTTTTGGTATTGTTTTGGATTTTTTGTGTCTCTTTTTGTGGTGTCTGCGGTTTAAAGTCCAAGTCCTGAGCTCCCCCAACCCTGCAGGGACACAGACACGAACACGGTTGGTATTTGTTTTTGGAAACTTCGGATTGCGCTTAATTAAGTCGCCTAATTATTTATGGCAAGTGAAGGACTCCAGGGCCTATTGAGTAGGCCGAATGCAAAGAGTAGGCTAACAGTTGGCGGTCGGTGGATTTTATACGTACCCATTTCATTTTAGCCTTTGGTTATATCGATTAGGTGCTCAAATATGAACATAATGGCACTCATTTACCGCCTTGGACCTTTAGGTCATATAGCTGCTTAATTTATTACAAAATTTTCCAGTGTAGCTCACAAAACAGCCGCCATGAGCGTTTCAATAGGGTTAATAGCTCGGGTCTATAAATGCTGAATTTTTTATCTTTGATATTAGCTGAAAAATCTTTACTTATAATTTTCTTTTTATTAATATTAATTTTTAGATCAATTATTTACAGTAGTTGTTTTTTTTCTTATGGTAAGGCGGGCCCATGTTTAGGTCAATTGCTGAAAGAAAATTTCTTTTCCCATCCATGAGGGTCGTAAAACGTTTAACGCTGTTCAGTTACCAAACTTGCCAGGAGCAAGAAACTTTTTGTTACTGTCGATATTTGAAAAGTTGTTGCTAATTTTCCATCGTTCAAGTACTTGGCCAACTTAAATTTGATGTAATTAACTGAAACGTTTGCATTTTAATAGACTTTGCATTGCCTACCAGAGGAAAAAACAAAAAAGAAACGAAAACGAAAGGTTTGAATTATGAATAAAGTTTAAATGCAAGTAGTAGAAGTTTAGCCATTATAGCATAAACGAGCTGGAAGAGAAAGTAATTCAGACGGCAACTGAAATATAGAGACTTGGGTCACTTCCTATCAAGTATACGCAATGGTGGCTTTGTCTTTGGTTCAAGACAAAACATTGCTAGCATTTTTGCCCATATGTGCGGCAAAGCATGACTAATGACAACTTTGGCCGGCCATGTACATTCCAAGTATATATCATTTCGTTTAGCAAATAACAAATATTACCGCCCAACATGGAGATGCTATGCCAGAAAGACAGATAGATAGATAGAACGAGAGACAGAGAGCGAGAGAGAGAGAGAGAGAGGGAAATAAAGATAAATAGTGTTTTGAAATGTTTCTGTTGCTTGCCAGATGAAACGAAATTTGTACCACACTCGACTGAAGCGCATGTGAATGAATGGATAGAACTCGGTTTCTCTTCTATACTCGGGCGCTTCCTTTTTCTTCTTCCCCCACACTCCTTTCGACGTTTATGGTATGTATATAGGTATATAATATAAATAAAAGCAAACAACAAGCCACAGCGACAACGAGCGCATTTGCAACATTTATTGAGTCGTTGAACGAGTTGAATGAGTTTGGGTTTTATTTTTAAACGATGGCTGGACTGAAGTGAGCACTGGCGAAGACTAAACGAGCGTACACAGTTTAAATATTGATTTACGAGCACACTCACACACCAACACAACACATACAGACAAATACATCTACACACAGACAGCCACAGACATTTGCTTGGACCGGGGGGAACGCATAAATTGATGACACACCAACCACAATACGGTAGCTGGCATTTGTTTCCTTCCTTTTCTTTTATTTTTGTTTTTTATTTAAATAATGGACAGGCGTGAATTTTTATTTAAATTGGTAATCTTTGCAAAGTGCAAACACAAGAATAAAACAAAAAAAAAAAAAAAAAAAACAAAATAAAATGAAATGAACAAAGGATAAAGACAAGGAAATAAAGAGAGTAGATTATGGAACAGAAATAAAAATATATATTTTTTATATTGAAAATTGATGGCATTTTATTGCGAATGCAGTTTGTCATTTATATAGAATTTAAATCCAACAAAATGACGAATAATTCTATGTTAATCTATTACTTCAAACCAATTCCAAAATGTCCTTTGAGAGTTAGTTGATGGTTTGATGTTGATTTCTTGAGTGTCAGTCAGTTTGCGCAAATATTTGGCTTGTTCATGGGCTTACACATACGATTTACTGCCCAGGGACATGCACTTACCCAACAAAGCTATAACCAAAACACTATTCAACTGAATGTCCACATCAGAGCCAGAGCTAATGTTGGACAATTTTGTGTTGCAAAAGTGACCCCAAGTCAGGTTGGCCATCAAGAATCACACACACACCTATAGAAACAAGCTTTCTGATATTCCGCCTTGATGAGGCTCATTAAGAGCCTGCGGTGTGTTTGCTGGCAATGGCAAAACCTCAAAGTTGAGTCTACACTAAGCTGCACTTAAGATGCAAGTGCTTAAATTGGCCACCAACAACTTAATGGCAGAGTTACACAGGTGTACACGATGCCTTAATCGCTCTGTTATTGTCATTATCTTTGTCATAAAAATCGCACAACATAGATTTTTCCACTGTATGCAGTTAAAATTAAATTTTCAAGATTACGCTAAGGAAAATCGATCAAAACTTAAAACGGAATAAATGCTAGCACTTTTGCCTGCAAGTAAGTATGTGCAACATGTTCAAGTCAACTACTGGGACAGCTGAACAATGTGCCTTGCGGATGCGGTTGCGGATATGGTGGCTCCTGCGGATGCCTTCGCTGATGCAGACAAAATGCGCAAATTGGTTTCACTTGACAAGGCAAGCGTGAAAACGACGTTGTTTTGTGTCTACCCTCGCCCAAGGAGTGCAGTAGAGTAAAGTGCAGAGAAACGGAAAAAAAATGAGTAGAACTTTCTTTTACAAGTTGCGGTAAAAGTTTTACGCTTAACGTTGCACATTTGATTTGCCCACATGGCTTATGACAAATGTTCGCCATGTTGCCGCTTGCATCCGCAAATCTCATGTGTTAAATTAAATTGAATTTGCCGCAGCAGCTGCTGAAGAAAGTTATTTCAACACCTAAAGTGTTATTAATCCCGGCCGCATGGCTGTTGTTGTTATTTTTGACTATTATTATCAAGAATTCTTTGTTGTGACCTTTGGTGGCAAAATAATTAAATTGAGCAAATGCCAGACTAACCAGAAATTCATTACGCCCACATCAGACGCATGCTTTGGCAGAAACTACAACAACAACAACAGAAGATTATGATGATGACGATAATGCTGCTATTCAACACGAAACTCATTGGTACATAGAGACAGACTAGACAGACTCTGAAACAGACCAGGCAATAAGCTTTAGAAACACTTTGTCTTGTGCCTTTTGAGTCTATGCCTTTTGTTTTGCTTTCAATTATATTGTATCCTTGAACTGTGTTGAGGTAAATCACACGCACACTGGCACTTATCTATGTCCACTTTCATACAATAGTCGAAAAGGGCAGCAAAAAAATTTCAATAAAAGCAAACTTTTTCTATTAAATGCCTGACGCTGAAATGTATGCTAAGCTTTTAGTTACAAATATTTACCTACAAATATGAAGGAATTTTTCTCTTGCTGGAACTTGAATTGGATTTGTTGCACTCATGTTGGACCAAGTTTGAGAAATGTTATTTGCCTTTGCCATTGCCTCTGCCTTCACGTTGCTCGAACATTAATAAATGCCAAGCTCTGCACTTGACTTGGGCCGTTGATTACATCCACTTTGGCAAGAAATGGCAGTAGAACATTGCACTCGAATTCCTCGATCCGATGATTGATGCCTGGCGACTACATCAATCATCTGTCTTATGCTTGAGTGATAATTTGATTGATTCACCATGTCAAAGTTCAGATTTTTGGCCATAGTCTTGGCAAAGGCAACAGCAACAACAACAACAGCAACTACAACTCTCTGTCGTTTATGCATACGGAATGAATGCCAGATATCATGAATTTCACTTGCAAATTTCTGGCATTTGTGATTATTTATGTATGCAATGCAATCCGAAATGCAGTAAGCATAAAACCAACTACCATGGTACCACTTTGCTTTTGAATGGGGTTAAAGTGCATGAGCAAGGTGGTTCTTGCCTCTCCCATTGCCTCTTTCTGGTGCATCTGAAAATATTTCCACTGCTTGCCTGTGGCTTTTGTTGCCATTTCAGCATATTCTTGTCTCTTTCTCTTTGGTATTTCTTCAAATGCATAACTAAATCAACTTTTAGTAAAGAGAAATAAACAAACTTTCTCACTGTGGTCTTAAATTTGGCTAGAAATTTGGTTGTTTTTCTTTGAGCATTTTTTCCTGTGTTCTTTTTGATGTTTTCTCTCCATCTCCTTCTTTTGTTCACAGTCTTTCTCGCTCTCTCTCTCTCTCTCTCTCTCTCTCTCTCTCTCTCTCTCTCTCTCTCTCTCTCTCTGTCTCCCTTTCTCGTTGTGGCTCCCTCGGCTTAAAGCTATTTTAAAATGATTGGCTTTTATGTCAATATAGCTTCTCAGTTGTTTTTGCTTGTTTTTCTTTCGCTTTTTTTATGTTGTTGTTTTTTTGCGTACTTTTTTTTTGCTGTCAGTATTCTCTTACAGCTTGTTGACTGCGCTGCTTTTTAAGTGCCTCAATAAAATACAATAAATATACACATAAATTTTTATATTATCATTTTTCTTTGGGTTGCCTTTTCGCCTGCAGGTTGTCGGTAGGTTGCGGACAAAGTTGTCTTCGCGTTTTTTAATAGAGAGAAAAATACAAACAAAAAAAAAAAATAATGACGAGAAGTATACAAACGAAGAAACAAATGTTGAAATGCGACTTTCCTTAATATGATAAATAAAAGGCCTTAAAATATCCATGGGCAAGGCAATCGGATGGATCATATTTCTAAATAGGTTCGTCAAATTATGAAATTTTTGTTTAATTTTTAAACTCATTAGAAGAGATAAACCGATCATATTTGAAATTCTGAAAACAAGTACCTATCTTTTCAGTCTGTTGTAAAATTCCTTCCTAACTACATATATCGTCGTTTATTTGTAGAATTTTTTAAAAGGGATGCAACAGTAAATATATTTTGGAGATCCTTGCTACGCTTTTGCCTTCTGGCAGCAGCTGAGAAATCGGTTTGCCATAAATCTTCCAGTTTCAGTGCACATGGTACCTTCACCTCAACAACACACACACACGCACATACATATATGCCCACATATGTATGTATGTCCGTATTGTATATGAGGAAAAGCCGCATGGAATTAAATTAAAACGAAAGCTTCTGCTTGAAGGCACAAATCAAATTTTCACATCGACGCCTCCAAAAAAACAACAACAAAAATTACATTTGCAATAAGTTTGTTGAAAATTGAAGCGTAAAATAAGCATTCGTCACTCACTTTCTTCTTCCTCACATCCACATCTTGGTTTATTTTGTTTCTTTCTTTCGTATTTTGTATTCGTTTCTGCCCCTAAGATAATTGTGCGTATAAATCTGAAAAACCTAAACAGAGCATACAAAAAAGAGTCGAATGAAAATTCTTTTCTTTTTCTTGTTGTTGTTTTTGGGTTTGATTTTGAATTCGATTTGTTCGACAAGAGCGTGTTAAAAAATAGCACGCACAATTGATTTATGAAAATTTATTGCACAAATGTGGAAACACACTTATATAGACACACATACATAGATATGGATACACACACACACACACACACACACAAAGACCTTTGGTGATGTTTGCTTGCCCATTGTGATATGCAACGTTTTTTTTTTTTTTTTTTTTTTTGTCTTGATTTCGATTGCTAAAATTAAAGCACAGCCAGCATCAGCAATGCTGTGGCAATAAAATCAAAGTCATAAAAGCTAATGAGCCCGAAAACTCCTAACTGATGCTCCCTTCTCTTTTACTCTCCTCCGCTCATTCCACACTTTTCGCGCATGATGAAAATCGTGACCATCTTTTTGCTCCTCACTACATTTCCTTCATAAAAATCAAACAGAACTCAGCTTAGCTCATAAAATGACAATGATCGGCAATGGCGATAGCAATGCCAATGACGGTGACGATATGGTGGAGCAAGGGAAGGGAACATGGCCATTGGTTGACTACCTACGACAGAAAACGTCATAAAATTTACGCAAATTGTTGTTGTTCATTTTCATGTTGCTGTTGTTGTTGCTGTGAGCGCGCATAAATTGTGCTCAAATATAAACCAAACAACAATTTTTCAAGCCAATTTGGTCGACTATATATTACTCTATTTCCAGTTTAAATTATTCTCAAATGGAGCCTTTGTTTTGATTTCTTACTTTGGCTTTTAATATATTGATATTTTATGGTTGAGTATTTCTCTATTTATGTTAATAATTTCTTAAAAATCAGTTGAGCAGTTAACCATTTTTTATTAACTTTTGATATTGACAAAGAGATAATAATACATCATCATAATTAATCTAATTAGTCATAATTTTAAAGTACGAATGTCATTTGTTCATTAATTATTTTTATTCCTGCAAAAAGGCAAACATCTGTATAATGTGTAGATAGTATAATAAGCATCATATTTGTTTGCTTAAATTCCCTGGTAATTTCTTTGAAAGTTTTTAACGTTATTATGCTCAAGTGTTAGACTTGGGGTACGAATAATATATAGTTAAAAAATAAGTTGCAATTTCAGCAATCAGCAATTTAGTCAACAGATAGATTGATGGGAGTACAAAATTTATAGACACCTTGAAAGAGTATACACTCAGTATAAAAGGGCGTGTAGGTCATCATCAGAAAAGGCAGCAGCCGTAGCAGTAGAAGCAACAGTAGCCGTAGCAGTTGATTTATGTGCTGATAATAAAACCAAATTGTTGCGCATATGTTAGACAGTGGTTCGTAGGTTGACTGAAAAGCATTCCTTAACTACTTGTCCAGGGGGGAAAGTGTCTATCGATGTATTTGTGACACTGTCACATACATAGAAACTGAAATCAGTATAGAACTTAGGCACACATATTCATATACTCAGAATTGTCACAAAGCACACGAAATTACTTACAATAATAGAAATTCCAAGTGGACAAAATGAACAACAATAAGGACAGCAGAAAGGAGAGCTCACACACCACACTGGGCAGCACATTCTTTGAGGACCTTTGGCCCGTGTTGCTGGATGAGAATAAGTGTCGTGTTGAGAGCACAGCAGCCGATTATTTCATACCAACGAAGAAATTCAATCAACTCTATTGGCACACATTCTTGGCCAAGGTGGGTTATCCAGACTATTTGATGCCACATGATTTGCGTTGCTGTGAGGCAGCCAAACGCCAAGATGCGTCCGAAGAGGAAGCAGAGCTTGCGGCCAATGAGGCGGCCGAGAAAATGAGCAATCCAGCCCATGGCGATTACGAGAATTGCGGATCTCTGGCTATCCGACGAGTGGATAAGGAGATTATTTATCTGCAAGAAAAAGAAAAACGCCGCGATAGATTAGCCTATGAGTTTGCCAATCGTTCATTTCCCTGGACCATGAAAATGCCAAAACTTGGCTTTGAGTTGACACCCGAATTGCTTAAATGCTTCAAGCGTCCCATGGAGCTGCATATTCTCCAGGACATTAATATTCACAATTGCCAACTGATGCTGATTGATGCAGGCACTGAAATATGTGTTGGTGATTTCCAGCGTTGGATTAAATTTAATCCGTATGTAAAAATGCTGGTGCTAGTCCGTTGTCCACGTGTCGAACGTCGCCTTCAATTGCTCAATGTCTTTCATACACTACTGCGGGAGGAGAGTGCAGAGAACTCATGGCACGACGAGTTGCAGTGCTCGTTGCAGACAGGCTTAGAGCATGCCAAGAAGATGAAGTTACTCAAGGACTGCAGCGACTCATTTGTCTTTGTATTCTCGCAGTGCCGTGGCTTTTGCACCTGTGATACCTATAAAATACTTCGACGAAGTTAACGTTATAGAAACCTACAAACAAACACACATACGTACATACATACATACATACATACACACATACATATATTGATTTTGTATTTCATATACTTGGAGCAGAGTCAAACCCAGGCCTTCAACTGCAAAATTCCTAATTGAGCCTTGCAGCAAATTACCCATTGACTTCAAGTACCATGTCTTGGGGTCCAATTAGGTCTCAATACGCTGCAAATTCCACACAATTTGTGTTTTGAGTGGCCGTCACGGCAAAATCGACAGCAACATGCATTTCCTGACGTTTCCCTTCCTGTTTCATGAGGAAGCCAATACACCAGTCATTGGTCGGAAATCGGATGTCTTAATATGCCAATGGCCGCACGTCCTACTGCCATTCCCATCAGCCAGGAGATGGTTGAGAGGGCAGAGGTGTAAACATAATTTTATTTGCTGCAAATAAGAACAGAGAAACCCAAGGAAAATTTGCTCCAAATCTCAACAAATTACCACAAAAGCTTAACAAACTTGAACTGATTATAAAAGTTGCTGGCAAAAAAAGAAGGAACCCTCGCTTCGACAACAATGGAGGCCACAACAGACACTTGGGCTTGCAGCTAAAATTGAGTTTGGGTGCGCTTGTGTTTTTTTTTTTTTTTGTCCTATACCTATATGTATATATATATATATATATGTTTTGTTGTGAAAAGTTTTGCAAATGCGTTGTTGCTACATCATTTTCAATACACATTCGCATAAACATTGCATTATATTATTAAAAGTTGCCCTGTCGTCTGATAAGAACTTAAACTTTTCTTCTAAAAACGCCAAAACGAAAACGAAAACTGCGGCGACTGCGAAAACTTTTTCAAATACAACGCAAAGAGGGAGCTAGAGAGAGACTGGCGAGAGGAAGAGAGCGATGAAGAGAAAGAGAGTGCGAGCCTGATAGATAGATGGGAGAGCAGGCCACTCTGACGTATACGTAATGTAAGACAACTTATTAGAATTATTTATAACTCGTTTCGCTGATTGTATGAGAGACAACGCAATGATCTAGGCAAACCAGTTTGAGATTTTTGATTTAAGAGTCATCAGCAAATACTCAATCTCATACAATATATTAAGAATTAAACTCAAAGCAAAAAAAAGCAAAACATTTGCTGATAAGAATACTTGTGGGATGGGGCAAATTTAAAGAGTAAAATATTAATATTTGAACCGATAGAGAGTGAGAGAGAGGGAGAGCGAGAGAATTCGCTAATATCTGTGGCATAAGCATTAATCTACCTGGCCTTGTAAGTGGACAATGCTGGGGAAAGCCCGCCAAACCAGTTCCCATCTCTGGTAGCTCTGGGAAGAGTAATGTCATGTACATTTTTGACTTCGGGAAGTTCCACAACCTGCATAGAACTTAACGATGCCACTTTATCGCATGCTGTTGCCTCGAACCCGATTCCATGTACAGCCTTTGAGCTGGCTAATCATCAATTGAGTAGCTCGTTTAGTCTGTGCTCAGCTTTAATCAGCATCGGTTCAATGAGCAACGCGTTGGGCCTCCTTGTACTAAGTCTTTGCCTAGGCATCGCACTAGCTCAGCGTCTGCCTCCAAATAATTGTGGCAACATCTTTCACTATGAACGTTTTGGAGATCGGTGGATTGGTCGTGTCACGCCCCCACAAGACGGCCTAAGAAGTTTGGATTGGGTTATACGCTTTGTAGCCCATGGATCAAATCTGGTGAGTGCACACCAAAGAAACAGCCAATCGTACAATAATCACATTTAATGTGCATTTTTTTAGGCTGGAACTGTGAGCAACTTGCAGCCATATCCAAACAAGGAGAAAGCGTACGCAAATATGTTTGCCGGTGGACGAGGCGAGAGCTATGTGACTTTTGATAATTTCTACGATGAACTGCCAAAAATCGTGCGAGTAGAACTAAATGGAGATGTTTATTGCACGGCCAGCGAATGTGAGTAATGATCTGCGGGAAAACCTTTAACTTAAAAAATTAGCTAACAGGGGAAACACCTGAAAAGTGACCGGCATAAATAATAATCAATTAATAAACGCAGGGCATTTCGAATTCGAATATATATTCGCAAATTTGTGCGATCGCTTCTTACAACCGGTTTTCTTAATGTTCAATCATTTAACGTTTCTTTATTGGTTATATTGGAAACAGATGGAGCTCCCTCAACCACAATGACCCGAAAGCAGCACATTTCTGTCTCAACAACTACTCAACAGCATGTGGGAAATCGTCCAGTGGTATATCAGAAGCCAACACCGGCACCGACTCCACCACCAACTCCACCACCAACAAGCCCACCGACACGTTCACCAGCCCGGCCACCAAGTTTTAGTAGCGGCGGTGGCAGTGGCAGTAGCAACGACAACAAATGGCAGAGCAATCCCTTTCTGCAAGAATTATTCAAACCAGAGACCATACATGTGGACAGCCCATCAAATAGTTTGGATGAATGCGGCGTGGAAGGATTTTCAGCTCTGCAGGCTGGCGGAGAAATCCTACCCAGAGGACGCTTCCCATGGCTTGCGGCTCTTTATTCGGGCACCACGGATTTGGTTTATCATTGTGTAGCCACATTAGTCTCAAAACGTACCGTCATCACGGCTGCCCATTGCATTTACGGTAGGGAACCTGATCGGTTGAGAGTCTATTTGGGGCGACATGATCGCAACATGAATCCAGAAAAGGGAGCCACTCTAATGCGAGTTCAAAGTGTGCGAACTCATCCGGACTTTACTGGCAATGTGGTACCAGATTCGGATTTAGGCTTGCTGGTGTTAACCGAAACTGTGGTATTCTCAAACTATATAAGGCCGATTTGCTTGTGGACCAGTAGCACACATCTGGGCATGAATGACAACGATGTGGCCGCCGTGGCGGGTTGGGGCCTGGATGAGAATGGCAAGGAAACTCGATTCCCCAAGACAGTCCGTGTGCGGACTGTGTCAAGAGAGGAATGCCTGCGTGAAATGATTACGGCCAAGGATTTCCTAACTCCGCGCACAATTTGCGCTGGAAATAGTCAGGAACATGGACCCTGTTTGGGTGATTCGGGTGGCGGTTTGATGGTATTACGCAATGATCGCTGGATGATCCGTGGAACTGTCTCTCTGGCTCAGCGCCGTGGAGATAACTGCGATCTATCTCGTTTCGTGATCTACTGCGATTTGGCCAGGCATTTGAACTGGGTAGACCAAAATATTGTCAGATAATTCCCCCGAGAACCGGAGACTGCCCTAAAGAGGAAAAGCACCTTTACATACAGGTAAACAGGTATTTATAGACATGATGTTGAACAAACAATATGACATAAGCCAAGACAAGAAGCCAACCGTTTAATTTACTATAAATCAATCGTTCAAATTGATGCCATAATAACTAAAAAATTCTCAATAAAACCGAAACCACATTAAAACAAATTGATTTTATCTTTGTTTACTCCCCTTACCTTAAACCTGCATTCAAATAGACATCTATCTGCATAAATTAGTTGATTCATGATTTTTACGTATCCCTCAATCTTGTAGTCCTGTGCAGGGGTCGTAAAAGCTATCTCTTTGTTATGATGGCAGACTTTAAGCTAGAGAGCAGTTATTAGTGGACTGAGAGATGATGAGTTTCTCATGTACAAAAACATTTATATTTTTAGTCATAGTAATAAACACGAATACAAGCCATCGCTGAGCTGAGGGGGTTCCACTCAAGAGCAATGAAGATGGAGATCTGTTTCTGTTCGATTAGCTTTATCAACGCTTCACGAGGCAGAATTACCAGTTCGTTCGTTTAGCATAGTGGCTCAATGTTCTCTGAGCAAAAGTTTGAAGTGCCTAAAGACGTTTTAAATATCAATCGACGCTTGTCGCGTGCGCAGTGAACAATTAGTTAAGAGCGAAGGCGGAACTCGATATTCACCAGAAAAGAACATCAAATGAACTGATCTAAACAAATAACTTACACAATGGGTCTAATTTGGCTCGTAGTCATAGTCATAGTCTTGGCCAAAAGCCATGGTCAACTTTTACCGGAGAATTCGTGTTCCCAGTACTTTCAGTATGTTAATAACGGCGGCAGTTTTGAGGGAGAAGTTACCCTGCCCACCTTAATGCAGGGCCGCAATCGAGTGGATGTACGCTTCTCGCAGAGAGACACTCAAAATGTATGTGCTTAGTATATAGACAGGTTGATCATTTACATCTCAGTTTTCCACATTCCACAGCAAGCAGTTGTTGGCGACCTTTTGCCATATCCCGATGAACAGACTATCCGGAGAAATGTGGTCAGTCCAAAATATCGGGTTACCCTTTGGCCACATTCGACAACCGGTATGTTGCCCAAACTGACGCATTTAGCCTTCAATGATGCGACCCTCTGCACAGCGAGTGAATGTAAGTAAATTCGACCCTCCCCCTCCCCTTGTTGTGTTTTGACAATGCATGATTTATTAACCAGTAAGTTGTTCTGTTTTAGATAATATACCGAATAGCTATTTTAATCGCTTCTACGAATTTAATATCCTTGGCAGAATTAGAACACAGCCGCCAAAATCATCAGCAGTATTTAATCCATTTGCTAATGATGAGCCGGATGTGCGTGTGATGACTTTATTTTTCGATCAAACTGGTCAGGTGCCATGGCAACGATTACCAACAGTGGTGAAAAGTAGCAGAGATCCACCGCCAGTGAATTGGCCCAACGTTGGTGATACATTGTCCCCTCAATCTGGTTCATCTATTTGGGAGTTTGGGCCAGGCATATCAGACATTACAACTACCACTGCGAGACTAGAACCTTTACCGCCAACTCCACCAGCACCTCGAATACTTCCTGCAACTCCACCACCTTCTCCAGTGGTCCAGCCAAGTTTCACCTCTCCAACAAATGCCTTCCACGGATGCGGATTTCAAGGTAGAGCAACTCCTTTCATACACAATGGCACACCGTTTCCGCGTGGACGCTATCCTTGGCTGGCGGCTATCTATCACAAGGAGGATTTTGCATTGAAATTTAAATGTGGTGGCTCCTTAGTTTCGGGAACTCAGGTCATTACGGCTGCCCATTGTGTGTACAAAATAAAAGAGGATCGCGTTCAAGTTGAACTGGGACGCTATGATTTGGATGACTTTATAGAGGCTGGGGCCGTGAAACGAGAGGTTACGGGTATACTAGTCCATCCTGATTATTCCACACTCATAACTGCTGATGCAGATGTTGCCATTGTGACCATGCATAAAACAGTCGTGTAGGTTACTTTCCATATCCCAATTGGCACAGCTCTTGAAATGGCTCCCAACTTTATTAAATATTTTGCAGATTCGATGACATTATTAGCCCCATTTGTCTATGGCAGGAGAGTGACAGAACAACGATAGCTATTACTGGATCAGTGGCTGGATGGGGCAAAGATGAGAAAGGCAACACCATGTCTCGATTCCCTCAAGTCGCTGAGGCAAAAATAGTCACAATGTCAGAGTGTCTAACTACCTGGAGATCCGGACAAAGGATAACAAAAAGGACTCTTTGTGCCGGCAACAGGGATGGATCGGGTCCCTGTATCGGGGATTCCGGAGGTGGCTTGATGGTCAAGAAGAACGATCGCTGGCTACTCCGTGGCATTGTGTCGCTTGGTGAACGAGGCACCAATGGCCAATGTGCTCTCGATCAATATGTTCTCTATTGCGATCTATCTGAACACGTCGCTTGGATAAATGAAAACATAAGATTGCTGTCATAATCTTTGGGTCTTGCTTATATTTTGAATATTAGATTAAAAAAAAAATAATTTATGTTAAACAATTTGCCATTACTTAGTACAAATTTATGACTAAATGGGAAAACTGGTTAGATTGAAGGTTGAATTTTTCAGATATTCAGTGCAAGGAATGACGAATGTTCTGTTAAGAATTGGCCAAAAATATCCACTTATAAATAAATATCCATAAATCAATTGATTATGGAATAATGGTAAACAGTTATTGTTCATTGTCACAAAATGAAATATTAAACACATATAAGACTCATTATTGATTTGCATAACTGCCATCAAACCGATAACAGAATACTCTTAAAAATATTTTCCATTAGAAAAATGTTGTTTCGTTTATTGAGTGGACCCAACTGTTTACCACGTCCAACATCTGGTTTCCCCTGAGAGAGACTCGATCGGCTACTTACAAACAAAATACAAAACATTAACCGATCGACGCTCAATGAGCGAGGTTCGAGAATTTACTTTTTGTGTGCAATTAATTATATAAGTAAATATATATACATATATAGAAAAAATGCAACACAATCTCTCACTGTTTGCATTGTTCTTAATATTATGTCAATTTGGAAAAAGTGTGGCGCAGTTGCCCTATATTGCCTGTCCCGATTTGTTTCAATATCAGGGATATCGTGGCCAATACATCGGAATACTCTCAATACGACACGATCCAAGGGTAAAAAATCATACACTTTTGCTGGAATTCGCTCAGGATGGCTATTTTCAATTGGTGTGTATGGGGATCTGGAAAACTTTGGTTTTTTCCTCAATGCTTATCAGCGTTGTCTTTGTTTCGAATGCGTTTGCAATGACATCTGAATCTGGATTTATTCTCTCTCTCTCTCTCAATTATATTTTTCGTTCAGCAAAGTGCTGGTGAAATATCGGTGACTGATGATCAAGAAGAGCAAAAGATTAATTTACGCAATGGTTGGCCAATCCATTATCGTGTCGACTTTCCAATGCCCCATTTGCCACCGAAGCTGACAAGTATTAGATTAAATGATATACAAATCTGCAGTGCTTCGACTTGTGAGAGACATTGACTTTATTTATTAAAGTATATTTAATTTAATTCCAATATGTTTTTTAGATCCATCGCCAAGAACGTCAATTTCTTTGTCATTTACATTAACCTCCTCGATTGTTCCACTTGCATTCTCGAGCCCACGTGAACCCATCTCGATTCCACAAAGGCGACCTTTGGCTCCAGTTGCAGTTGAGCAAACGCCGCAACGAAGACCACTACAACCACAGCAACTACCACGGCAGGAAGCACCGGAGCCACCACCACAGCGAGAATTCCGTCCGAATGTGTCACAGCCATCGTTTGCCTCTGATCGACTAAGTGATGTTTGCGGCCGGGAAAGGTTAACATCGACTCCGCTAATTTTTGGCGGCATTGCCCTAGAGGCTGGCCAGTTGCCATGGCTGGTCGGACTGTTCGAGAAACGTAGTGACCATGGCCTAGGCTTCTTCTGTGGCGGCACTCTGGTATCCAAATCCACTGTCATTTCGGCTGCACATTGCTTTCGTCATCCTGGTCGGGATCTGCCGGCAAGTCGAACAGCCGTATCGTTGGGTCTCAACAGCTTGGACATTTTGGCGGATGGTGAACTGATGAATGTTGCCCAGTTGCAATTCCACAAAGACTACGATCTGAATGTGTTCTTAAACGATATAATTTTAATTCGACTGGAAAGAAGTGTCGGGTAGGTTGTTTATTGTGTTTATTAAACAGTAATTATGACTCTTTAACATCTAGATTCACCAACTACATAGTTCCTATTTGCTTGTGGAACACAAACTATCGCCTGGAGTTGCCACAAGGACAAAAGTCCTATGTGGCTGGATTTGGACCCGATGGCAAAGGCAATGAGAACACCGACGTGGCAAGGGTCACCGACACAGACATTGTGGTTGCACCAAGATGCAGGCAAGAGCTGCCAGGTCGCCTGGTCCAACCGAATACAATCTGTGCCAAGAAAGTCGGTTCCGGTCCATGTTCAACTGATGCCGGTGGGGGTCTTATGGTGAAAGAAAATGACATTTGGGTACTACGTGGAATTGTGGTGGGTGGTGCGATAAATGTTGAAGAGCACACCTGCGACCTCAAACTGCCGGTTGTCTACACGGATGTGGCCAAACATATTGACTGGGTGCGTGAAAACATGTGGGATTGATGTACCACCGCGTTCTCCCCCCTCACTAAATCCTTTAAAATGTAAAGAAGGCATCCTTATAAAAAAAATAAACATTTTGGTTGAACTAAACTGATACTGATACTGTTAATAAATAACATGAAATGGGAGAAAACCAAGCGTTAAATCAGGTATGTTCAAATGCCACCTGATACGGCTAATAAAATATGCGATTCATTAATCACGGCCTTAAGCAAAAAGCAACAAGAAACCAAACGAATACAAAACAGAAAAAAAGGCACATGTATTAACGAAGTTTTCGATACTCTAATCCCGGCTATTTTCTACAAATCAATGGGCTATATCATTTGTATACACTTTGGGAATTAATTGATCTCGCTTAATGGTATAGAGTATAACCAACTAATTAATGACGTTGCTGCCCCTATCAGGTTTAGACAGAGTGACAGAGGAAGAACCCAAGAGAGACAGAGACTATTATCTCTTAGTCAATAGATCGATTCTCAGTCTTTACTAAATCTGAAACAGAATATCAGAATCATTCATAGCTACACACTCGTCGAGTGCGGTTCGTGGTCGAGTGCATTTAATTTAATAGCAAAAATTCCTATATTAAATATGCGTCAACAACAAATACATTCGCTAGTCTTTCATCTCTTTGTGATTTTGCTGCAGCTAACTAGGAATTTCGGTCAAAATATTCCACCAATTGCCTGTCCACAGATCTTTGAATATCTAGCCCACGATCGACAGTATATAGGACATGTTGCAATTCCCCTCAATCCAGAAGTTTCGGATAATATACTTGAAGTTAAGTTTTCGCAGCGTGTTGCGCCCAGCGGGGTAAGTTTAAGTCAACCTACTAGCTGTATACTAACTAACTATATGGTCAAACGGGAAGTAAAATTTGGTTGTAGTTCATTGGCTTGCTGATTGACTTTTCCTCAATTGTTTGTTTTGTTGCTACTGTTTTGCTCTTATCAAACAATGACCTCGCTCATTCGCCTTGATGGGTGTGATTTTCCGCTTGTTGTCTTTGCAAATGCAAAATTGTATTTTCTATGAGCATTGCATTGATGTGATAAGAGCTAGTCTGTAGAAAACCCGACGAGAGCTAAAAAAAAAAAAAACAGATTTGATATTTCCATTTCACTCTCGAGAACCTCAAGTTGTACAACCGGTTTTGTGGATGTTGTGTGTTTAAATAGTCTAGTGGTTAAGATTACATTGTCGGTGACGTATTTTGGTTTTACCACTTGACTTATGCTTGCATAGGAGAGTGCAGAGTAAGAATTCGATTTCATTAATACATAATTAGTGTAGTTCCCAATGCTCATTTGTAATCAATGAGATTATTTTTTTGTTATTTTGTTTTTTTCACAGGGAGATTCCGGCTCATTGACAATTATGGACAATGACAGCACAATAAGATCGAGCTTACAAAGTGGTCGTCCTATTAACTATCGTGTCGATTTTCCCAATCCCGGTATTCTGCCCAAGCTGACTGAGATAGCTATCAATAATATTGTCTTATGTAGAGCTTCAATATGCAAGTTAAAATTTTGCCTCACCTATTTCCATTGGCAATAATAATGAGAATTATTTTACAGATCCCCCAAATAGCTGGACTCTTGAACTAAAGCATGAATTGCATTCTGAGACCACACCATTGCAACGAGGACGGCAACCAGCAATACAACCACCAAGACAACCTGTACGTCAACCAGATTTCCAACCAGAGCTGCAAGCAGAGCCACAGTTTGGACGAGGGCCTTCAAGGCGTCCCTTAACACCTCGTCCTGCCGTCGAAGTACCAACAATTACGGAGCCAAGACCGTTGCCACAACCAACTTTTAATGCTAGTTTTAATCCAGGCCCAACAGGCAGCTCCACTGAGTTGACTAACATCTGCGGCCGCGAGGGGCCAACGATCAGTCCATTAATTGCCTTTGGTCGGGACTTAAATGACCGTCAGATGCCCTGGATGGTGGCCTTGTATCAGCGTGAATCGAATGCTATTGCCTTCTTGTGCGGTGGAACATTAATTTCGGCAAACACTGTGGTGTCAGCAGGACATTGCTTCAGCTTTAACAACAATGTTGTGTCTGCCAGTCAAGTTGCCGTCTCGTTGGGCCGCAAAACGCTCGACTTGTTGACACCAGGACAGCGGCGACGGGTCACTAGGATTCTGATACACGATCAGTATTCGAGTGATACTTGGACGGATGCTGATATAGCCCTGCTTAAATTACATATGCCAGTTAGGTAAGTAACTAAATGAGATCAAATACCCATAGCCCTAAACCAATTGTTTAATGTCTCTTACAGTTTTACCGAAACCATAAAACCAATTTGCCTATGGAATGAAAATTATCAACTCGATTTGCCTTCCGGTCATACGTCCTATGTGGCCGGTTGGGGGGCAGATGAAAAGAGGAATGTGAATACGAAAATTGCCAAAATTGCAAATGTCAATATCTTGACAAATGAACAGTGCATTAACGGTCTGAGATTACCCGACAGCAAGGGCCGTGTCACCGCTAACACCATTTGTGCGAGCAATAATAAAGGCGCCGGTCCTTGCAAAGGCGATTCGGGTGGCGGACTTATGCTAGAAGAGAACAATGTCTGGGTGCTGCGTGGCATTGTTTCAGCCGGACAGGTTACGGGAAGTATCTGCGATCTAACTCAGCCTGTCATCTACACCGATCTGGCGCGGCATATTACTTGGCTCCGTTCTAATATGTGGATCTGAGTGTGTTCAATTGCCGCTAAATGCAGCGAATGTGCCAAAATTACAATAAACATTAGACTAGTTTGTTTTTTATATACATACAAAGCTAAGCATATTTGAAATTGAATGATTGCTTTGCGGTAGTTTGCTGGCAATTTGTCAGAATAGAGCTTGCAATTTCATTCCATTACACAGACTTACTTGACTGTCCGAGACCTTAATAGGCCTAAATGGAAACATCGCGTTTAAAAACGCATCAAAAGTACAACAGGTGATTGCCAGAGAGCCAGTGTGGCTCTTTCTCACTCTTTCGCTCTCTCTCTCTCTCTCTCTCTTGGATGCGCTGCGCATATATTTCGCCTGTATTAGTGGGTCGCCTCCTGTTGAATGGGAGTTACCTTCGTTTGGTTCGAATGTGTTGCATACTTTTGCGGCATTGGCAAATGAACGCACAGCATTGGTATTCGCTGGCATAGGTCGTGCGTGTCAGTCAACGTTTAGACTTCAATTCGCACGGTTCGGCAAAACGGAAATTATAGAAAACTCAAGGCAAAACGGCAGGCAGATAAGCAACACTGCTTCATCTCCTTCTTCGTTGGAATTGGTATTGGTGTGCGTGTGTCGTTGTGTTTGTGTGTGTGTGTGTGTGTGTATGTGTGTGTGAGTCTCGCCAATACCAATGCCGATCGACAATTTCGTATTCTGGCCGTGGGTGCCGCGTTATATCAAGTATACGGAATGCGTGTGTGTGCCATAAAAATGTTCAATTGTTTCATCAATAAAACAAATAAAACGAAAATAATGATAAATAATTAAAGAGTTGACGGTCTACCACGTTGGTCTGCCATGGTCTGTTGCCCGCAATTGACTGTAATTTAGTGATTTCTGGGATACAATCAATGCGATTCGGTGCTTTCTGAAACCAAACCGACAAAAAGAAAACCCCGCCGAGTGGGAATAAGGAAAAAAGAAAAGAAAAAAAAGCACGTTGCCCAATCTCATTTGAATTTTGCAATCACAATTCGCATCTAAAAACCAAAATGCCGCGTTGCATTTGCTGGACGATTTGTTGTCAATTTCGCAATTGAATCTCGAAAGCACGCCAAAACACCAAACGAGTGCATTCATCAACTGCAATCCCAATCCCATTATCCGAATCCCCCCATCCCACAGGCCAATCCTCCCTAAACCCCTTACCCACCATAGCAAAAACTCGTTTATTCCATAGTCTTTCTCACTCACTTGTCCACTCGGTCAGGCAAATGACAAATGCCATGAACGCCCTTGCCGCTCTCGCTGCGGTTGCAACAACAGCGGCAGCAGCATCAGCATCGGCAACAGCTGCCAGTAGAAATAGTAGTAGCAGCAGCAGCGGTGGCAGCACCACCAGCAGCACTATCAGCCACCATCACCACCACAATCGGAGTGCTCCATTGCTGAACGCCGATCACTTACCGCAGCTGCAGCTGACAACCGCCAAAGTGGATCTGGACTTTGAAATCGACATTCAACTGCTGACAAATGGCTATGACGGCACAACGGTGAGTGACATCGAATGGATTTTCCCGCAACCACACACACCCACACACACAAATAGCCGGGTGTTCCTATAGTGAATTTATGTGGATGCCATCGAACCATTCCCTCACTCACTCGTCCATTGGGCCATTCATTCAGGGCATTCTTTCATGCATTGGCTTTATGTCTGTGGCCGGAGCTGCTCGTAAATGATTTGAGGATTCAGGTATCCTTTGGCCATTGTTGCTATTTTATGTAATTTACGGCTTGATCATGGTTCCGTCAATATAAGCAGGGTCACAGGCATTCACTTGGGTGTGTGTTATATGGGAGTGGGTGTGTGGGTGCGGTTGTGCCTCCCGTCAGATTTTACGAACTTCAATTTTTATTACATGAACACATATTTCTTCAGACATTGTATGCATGTAATTTTACAGTTTCTGGTGGTTTATGGTGCGTATGCGTAATAAATATTTGCAGTATTCTTTGTTATTTTTGAAAGCTAATTGCTTAATGAGTTGTCAGACTGTTAGAATCACACAAACAGTAAGGCAGAGCTTATAGATAACTTATCTTCGATTTAGTATACAGAAGCTAGAATGAAAAGTTACTTTGATTAAGTCATAATTAGGTCTTGATTCACCTGACTTAATCATTGGCCCATTTAGTCAATCGTTTATGTTTCAATTTCAATTCTGTAATGGTAAAAAAATGAATTGATGTATCTCTGATACGATTTTAAGAATAATTACAGACTAAGGTTTTTCAAAAACAAGTTGTTATTGGTTGTAATTCCCTAATCACTTGGCTATCAAAATGTTCTGTCTATATGTTAAGGATAAATAGTTAATAATTTTTATTTATAATTTATATTTATAACTGGGGATTTTAGACTGATAAGGATAAGCCATGTTTAGATAAGTAGCTAAAGCAGTTTGTTTAACTTCTACACCTTTAATACGTATGTACATGTGTATGTATGTGTGTAAATAGATTGAGACACGCACACACACACACACAGACACTTGTATTGTTAAAAAATATGATGTGTGATATAGCCCATTAATAATCATGAGGAATGGGAAAGGGGTTAAAGCAAAGTTTCTCTCTTTTCTGCAATTCTGTTTTAATTTATTTCATTTCTCACTAACCAACTGCTAAATGAAAATGAATGTGAGACTCATTAGTAGGACACGCACATGTAGAACTTTTGCCAGGCACACACAAACACACTGCCACACATACTGTGTATGTATGTGTGTATTTACCTTTATTGATGCATAATCCACTTTTCAACATCGTACTGGGAACTCAGCCCAGTTGAGTATAGAGGTAACGAAACCCAAAGTTTATTCTTCCGTTTATTTTTTTGGGGGGAGTAACCCGAACCCGAGTAAAACCGTTTACGTGCTTGGTGAATTATCTGAAAAGGATATGAGAAAAACACATGCCTGTTTGCACACTTAACCAGATATATATCTGCAATGTACCTACTATATATGTATGTATGTATAGATATACATACAAGTATATGTATATTATACTTTGTAAGCTTCATCCTATGACAAAGTTCTTGTTGAATATTTCGCACGTTTAACTTTCAATCGAATGTAAATAATGGGTATCACGTAATATGTTGGCGTGCAGCTTAGCTCGGCGTTTAGGTTGGTACTAGTACCCAAACCCAACCTTCACTCCATCAAACTTTGCTCCTCATGTGCTCCATTCATGCAGCTAACTAAACGAGGCAATGTTGTCGTCATACCCATTTTCCACATAAATAGATTTTTAACTAATTTATAAACTGTTTGAGGCAGCGGTGGGTTGGGGTGGAGATGTGGTGAAGAAGAGGGGGATGAAACCAGTGAATGTTCTGATTTAGAACCAACGATAATATAGTTTATCTCTTTATAACTCAATTGGGGCAATTTGTTTAACTAACCCAGTTAGGTTAATTGCTGCTTTCGATCGATATGAAATATATTTTTACATTGGAATTCTCTCATTCTCTCTGGCATTGGATGGCATAGAAATTTCATTCTACTAGCATCTTTTGTGCTTCTCCTTCTCTGAACTTGCATAATAAATATATTACGCATACGCCGCGTTGTGCAATCTAATTGAATTATCAATCCAATCCACAAATCTTTACTGTACAAACACACCCAGACACACCAACACACCCACACACAAACATACTCGTGCTTACACAAAAAAGTTGATTTTCTGTAGTTTTTCTCCTCTTTTCCATTGTTGCACATTGTTGTTGTGTTTGTGTGTGTATGTGTGTGTGGGGTGTGGGGGAGTGTGTAGTCTTGGATTTAATTTCGCATTTTCTATTGCCCGGAAGCTGTCGCATAAAAAGTTTTACTCTCGCATTGTTCGCAGACTTTTGCATTATAATAAAAAGAATAATACAAATATTAATAGTATTATTTGTCGTTCCCCCCATTGTCGCAGTGCCACACAATGCGAATCATTTGGAATTTGTGCGAATTTCCCCCTTTAGCAATTTATCGAATTTGAGCGTGATGGGCATACAAAAATTTGCGAACTATTAATAGAATGCCCATTCCAAATGGAATATCATTGATGCCAGAAATGCCACAAAATATCGATAATTTAATTGTTTACCAGCGATTATATTGTATCTGGTAATTTGTTTCACGCAACATGTCTGTTATACATATGTATGTATATATGTATAATCGAATATTTTCGTGGTTGTCCACAGTTTAGTATCGCAATGACCAAGAAATAAAATAAAAAATCAATGGCCATTTGTTCAATTTATGAAATTAATCTTAAAATTGTGATACATTTTAAACTTTTAGAATGCAATTCGATTTTGTCGCATTGTACACAAATTAAGTAAATAAAATTGGCTATTTATTTATATAAAATCGAGATATTTTGTTTAGATATTTCTTAGGCATAGATTTGTATACTTTTATATATTCATATTTTGCATACGTTTTAGTAATGTAGCCTAGACAAGCTTGACTAGGCTACTCAAATCTTAATTGATAGGTCCAGCCATTTTCTAGACTAAATAGTATAAAATTTAAAGAGAAATATTTTCTTGGATTTTGACTAGTCTCATTGGGAAATGCCAAATGTATTTAAATTCAAATTTGTGTCACAGAAAAGGATAAGGGAACAACTCTAAAGTAGAAACGTTAGATTTTTGCAGTGGATAAAAATTAAAATTTAAATTAGACTCATATTCAGTCTTAAAAGGCAGCGAATTTTTTTAAAAATATTAGATGAATAAAATAATAGAAATATATATAAATTTTTACAAAAGATGACACAAAATTATCCACACTACCCATGATGGTCCACACTGACAAGTCCTGGGATAGACTCTTTAATGACATCGCCATAGAAAATCAAATATGTAGTGCTAAGTACTGCATTATAATTAGATGGCTAAGCAGCAATTATTGTAATTCCTATTTTTATCAATTTCAACTAAAAATAGTTTGAATCTAATATGGTAGGAAAAAATTACATTTTTTCTTGATTATTAATTTGCCTAATATAACCATATCGATAAGTCAATAATCCACAACAATCAGTTAAAACTAATAAAAGGCATTAATTTTATTTATTGATATTGGTGAGAGTTTTAATTATGTTAATTATTAGCTGGAAGACAATCTCAATAATCTCATAAGCCTTGTGGCCTTTCTTCTTTATATATAGCTAACTTCTGAAGCATGAACCAGTAGATATTATTATCAAATAAAAACTGTAAAAAAATATATGTATATATAAATATAAAAGACCTACAATAGCTATAATACAATTTATTTCCCATCTTTTTGTTTCAATTACTAGTTAGGAGAGAAGCTAGCACACAATTTCTTGGACAAAGTTGTATTTTATTTAAGCTTAATTTTCGCCAACACATCTATTCGCCAAACTTTGGCAACGAAACTATGCAATAACAATTTCGATTTAAAAAAACACACCCCATATACCCATATATCCTTGTACCTGGCTTTACAATGCTGAACATTTTATTTATCTTTCATTTTGCTTTCTTTCCTTGTTATTCCGCGTATTTGCACACCAAATTTAGATTGAAGAAAAGCGAAAAGTTTCTCCCACATTTATCTTTGATGCGGCCTATGTACAGCTTTGAGTTTTTCAATTAAGTTCTCCTGGTAAAAGAAAAAAAAATGGAAGTCTCAATCGCTGGAAAATGTGTTTAATTAAATTTAGCAGTGTGACACTTGTCTGCCATAATCATTGTGGCTGCCAGTGGCCACAAAACAAATGAGCGAAACGCTATACAAATTGGGTCACAAATGGCAACCGCACACAGATGAGATATAGTCATGTGCAGTCCTCCAACCTTCGAC
This sequence comes from Drosophila insularis, assembly GCA_018903935.1. NCBI lineage: Eukaryota > Metazoa > Arthropoda > Insecta > Diptera > Drosophilidae > Drosophila > Drosophila insularis. Next base: position 9,323,684 of record JAEIFP010002295.1, read on the forward strand.
CTCTTCTCTTTAGCCTCAATGGGAGTGGATTCTATTCTATTTTCACACCTCACCCATCATTGCCATAGACCATTATACTTAACCACAAGAGCCGCAATGTGTTTGCATAGGAGTGTGTGGACCTTGCTGTATAATTGCACTCACCTGTCTCACTGTGTGTATGAAATGAAAATAGCAGGTAATTTCTGGTTTTTTATGATGTCTGACTGCTTTTCATTTTCCACTGATAACGAAAGGGTCAGGTTCAGATGGGGTAAGAGTCAGAAAGATTTTCAATGAGCAGTCATGAGGATTCAATAAACCCAAAGGGTTCTCTTCTACTCGTTATTGGCCATAAAACTGTAAGCCTTTTTCCTTTACCTTCATCCATTTTTTGTAGCCTTTTTTTATAAACGTACTTTGTTTGTGTGTGTGTTTGGGTGGGCGTGGTTCTGTCTGTTTGTTTTGGGCTGCTCACTTCCATGTTTGGACCGTGAACTACAAGTAGTAGTTGTGACATCACAGTGACCTAAAAGTGCAAGCGATTACATTTGACATGTCAATTTGATGTTCTTTTTTATTGACGGTGAATTACTTTCCGTTTTGGGCTATCTTCTATCCTTAAAAAGGATGTCATAACATTTGATTTCATTGAATAGTCAATGTCTCAAGTGAGATTATTCAATTGCTTCGTTCAGTGAAACGATGCAATCACAATAAAGTCGTCATGTCTTGCCACAAGATATACGTCTCACTTCAGCTTTAATGCATACAAAAGCAGTGCAGTTTTTTTTGAAAATCTTTGCGTATGTGTGTGTGAGTGTGTGAGTATCCGTAGTTCTTGTGTTTGTGCTAAGCACACAACTAACAAAAAAGCAAGTGACTGGCGTTCGTTTGGCAAGTTTTCCGCTTGAATTCTCGCACGCCATACAAAGTGAGAGAAAAGCAGAGAAAAAAATAAGCGAAAATGAACTTGCCATAAAATCGATGCAGATATATGTAGATGAAAATTGAGATGGAGTGCGATGGAAGATGTATTCACAGTCAGTTTAAGAGGCGGCCAACCCACTCTTTATTCAGATTAGCATCAGCACCGAGAGCATCGACAACGATAGCAACTCCATCAATTGCCATCTCCTGTTGCAGCTAATTATCTTGCCGTTGACAACCTGCCCGGGGCCAATCAACATCTCCAATCTCTAAAGGCAAGCGACAAACACAAATACAAACAGTCAGAGAGACATCGTACAGAAAATTGGCAGGCAATAGACCGGGGACATTGTCCATAGACAAAATATTTGCCCATTCAAACACACACTCACACACACATATACCACACAGGCAGTGGAGACGTTCTAGAGCCCGAGGATACGGCAAATGCAAATTGACATTGCTATGCAAGTTGATCATTGGATGACAGAAGAAACCCGAATGATGCAGTTATTGCACATGACTGGCTCTTTGATTAATCATATTTTGTTATGCATAAGAATTATAAATGATATTGTCATAGCCAATTCATTGCTCAATTGACCTTTTGCTCAGGCTCTTTAACTTAAAGCTAATACCCAACCTTGGTTATGCAGAATACTATAATTTGTTACACATTCTAAAAATTGCAAAAACAAATTTAATTCTTAAATTCGTTTAAAACTACAACTAAATAAGATTTAATAAAATAGGCATCATGAAGATTCATTTAAAAGTTTCAACTTAAATCAATCTAAACGTTAATAAGAGCAAATCTTATGAAGGCTAATACACAGGGCTTAAAACGTCTTAACGTCAAATTTTACACATATTTTTAAAGCCTATTGTTGGGGGACTTAGCAGTCTCTATAAAATTGTTAAATATTAATATTACTAGAATTCTTATAAAATTAACTAAATACTCAGAACAATCTTACAGTCAACAGTCTAAAACATGGCAAATTTTTATTGATCTATTTATCATATTACATACTATAACATCGGTTGAGCAATGTTTGACTTGCAAAGGTAAAACTATATATGTATATATGTATCTACTAATTATAAAGCAATATATTGTTGGCAGAAAAGAAAATGGCTCTCACATATGGAAGCCTTCTTCCCTTTTAAATGCTAGGTAAACAACGCTCTTGAGAATAAATGAAAATTTCATAGAAAGAGAGGGGAAAATTTACAATTTAAGCCCTTGGCAAATTTGAATTTTGTTTCTTTTTTTTTTTTAATTATTTATCTACTGAGAATTTGGACATGAGTGAAATTGCTATGGGTCCTGTCCGAAACATTTTAACCACACACACACACACACACACACCTCAAGTGTGAGATTTAGCCGCAGGGAATATAAGAGTTTTGCTTCATAGGGGCTAGAACTAATTAGAAAATAAATAATGTAAAATAACAGTATCGAAACCTTTCCCAGCAAATGTTACCGACACATGCGAAAATTTCCATTTATTATGACCTAATACATTTTCATGACGTTAAATGCTCATACTCATTTGCATTTATGCCAATGTCAATGCTCGTTAACCACACATAAAACGGCAAAGAAGTCTTTGGCAAGTTTTCATAGATGCTCAGCCCCCAATTATGATGATTTGCCAAATTTGATGGGAAAGACAGATGCGTCGATTTACAGCACAATTACATCTGCTGCTTGAAATGCTGAGTTTTCCGAGTTGCTTGAGCTTCGTTTAATTAAGCCAAAGTGTCAACAATGGGAACAGGCATAGACACATATGCATGGAGAAATGTTAGCTGACAGAAGCAAACAATGCCAGCAAAAGAATAGAGCAGCAGGATCAGGAATTCAACCCGACTACCAGCTAGCCAACCAGCCACACTGCCTGCCTGCCTGCCTGTCTGCCTTTATGCCAAGTTTATGCAATTGTCAACGGGTATGGGCATTGACAGCTCCGACAATGGCTACAAGGAGCAAGACTCTTTCACAATTGTTATTACAGTTTACATCTGCTCCAAAAACATGCTCAAGTGGATGGCAGCAAGACTAACACAAACAGCAATACAAACACCTTACGCCATTTTGCATTACATAAATGAGGTAACAGTCCCCTTCCCGGTCTCACCCCTGACTCCCTTACCGATGTTGGCCAACTTGAAGTTTACATAGGAGAAAGTTTTTCTTAAAGCACACAATGCATAAATCAGGCTGTTGGCCCTGTTATTATCGCATCTATGAGGAAATTCAGAGAGCCAGTCAGTATTTCGTACATATATACAATATATGCAAATGTGGCAGGTTCCAGACTTCCTGCCGTGTTGTTTCTATGCAGATATATGTATATGAAGCAGACACGCCCACGTTTACAAACGTATCTTGTTTATTATGTGAATTAAAATACTATATATGCATCTATGTAAGCGTGTGAATACCCCTAACGATGTCTGCACATGTTTCGTGTACAAAAGTCAATGATAAAAACCAAGAAAAACAAGCAAAATTTGCAAACTTTTTCATGTGGCACTTCAGAAGTGTCTTTGTGTGCAACACAAAAAACGCATTATAAATACATGCATACATACATACATACATATATACAAAGAAGCGGAAACAAAAAATTGCACTCATATTGAAAGCTGCCATGAGAAAAACTTTTCTTAAGTTGAATAAAAAGAAATATCTTAATTAAATTTTGACTTTCCTTAAAAACAATTTTTAAGGTAAACCATTTTGTAGTTAACTTAAAGATAAATAACTTAATACTAAGTGAGTTAAGAAAGAAAAATTTCGACGTACTTTTTTTAAAACATGTGGCAACAAAAATTAAAGGTCCATTATGTTCATTGCCATTTGATTTTGAAAATTGTGAATAGAGTAAGACAAAATATCCTTAGCCATTTTTTCAAGAACTTTGAAGTTTTAGTTTTTTTTCTGAGCTAAAAGGTGCGCTTGTTCTGTTGATCAAGTTTTAGTTAATGCTTTTGTATTGTAAACTTTAAGAAATCTCTCAGTTAACTGAAAACTTTTTAACAATAAATGTAAATGTATATTAAAGTTTAAGAGGGAAATAAAAAATGCGATAGATAAATAATATTTGCATTATTTATAACTGACAGGCAAAAAGAAAAGTCTGAAGAACATTTATTGTTTATGGCATAGTTTTATGGCAACATTCATGACTTTTTAATGTTCCGATTAATGTATAACAAGCATTGAAAATTCTATAAAAGAAAAAACCCAAAGGCTGTCAGCACTTAAACAATTAGTGCTTTACCAAGAAAAAACGTTTTAGCAAATTAAAATATGTTTCTCATTTTTTAAAACATTTAACTTAAGGAAAATTTCTATTTAAAGGTTATAAAGTTTTACAGACTACTCATAAATATTACATAACATAGAATTAAATTCATTTAAAATTTGAAATATTTATTTGTAATAATGACATTTGCTTAAATATTGTGTTGTGTATCATTGCTCGATGCTTTTATTTGTATATAAGGAAACTAATTAATAATGAACAATTTCAAAGTAATTTAAAAAAAATATTTAAAAGCCATTGAACTTTCTTAGCAATAGGTAGACTTGAATTTCAGTTGAAGAGTTTTTCAAAAGCATCGTATTCTTAATTAACAAATATGCCTAAGGGCTAAAATTATTGCCGTTGTACTCGGAAGTACTTCAGTGACAGCGTAAATGAATGTACACAGACACAAATATACATATACATATACATGTGTATAGAAATATACTTATACTGATACATATTGTAAAGAGGACCGCATTGCTGTTGCTTATTATGCGCGAACTGTGTAGCTTCTTTACTTGTAAATCACACTACTTCCGACACAAAGACGGCCAGGCAGACAGCCGGGATGGGAGACGGGACGAACAGTTGGACGGATGGAGAGACGGACAAATGAGGCAACAGTTTTCTTGCCATTGTTGTTGGTTTTGTCTGTTAACAGGTTGTGTTCACTATGCCTTTGCGCCTTATTATTGTAGTCTACTTTGTTGCGAAGAGGCAATCTGTGAGTATACTATGAATGTGCGTGTGTGAGTCTATATGGGAGTGTCTGTATGTGTGTGTGTGTGTGTGTGTGTGTGTTGACGTTTAATCAACGCATTGTGCCATTTAACTTTGCAAACAAACCCCAAGCGCCTAAGTGCGGCCTGTGTTGTCTTTTCGCTTTCTATTTCCGCTTCTGGCCTTTTCTCCTTTTCTGCTTTTGTGTTGGCCATAAACATTTGTTGTCCACTTTTATTGCCAATTAAATATAGCATCTGTTGTAACAACAATTACAGCTGGTTTTTTCTTTGTTTAAATTCCATTTCCCACACACCATTAGATGAATGTCAAGTGTAATAATTTGTGTTACAAATAACTTTTTGTATTGCTCCACTGTATCGTTTTTTATCGTTGCGGAAATTTTATTGAAAATTCATTATTGGCTCAGTAGTTAGCCAAGGTCGTTAGCCTTGACTTTCCCCCTCTTGTTAACGGCATTTTAATGATGCCAGAAAATACATTAATATCCCGCATCAACATAAGGTTCGATAGCAATAAAAATCACTGTAACATCAGCTGTCGAGGCTTAAATTTATCATGTAATTTTTTTTTATTTTTTATAATCTTAAGTGTCTTTTATTGTCCACAATGATAACGACATTGACAACGACGACTTGGCCGTAATTCACTGGGGTAATTAATTTCTGTTTACTGTACAATTCATGGCACATTACACATAATCCAATCCTTTAAGTGCCACTCTGGTCTATTAGCCCAGAGGACATGAAATAAGAATTTCTGTGTTGCAGTTAATGCATTTACCGACTTGGCAATCAATAACATTAGCCAAGTTTTAAATTAATAATTGTTTGCCCATGTGCACGTGCTTACATAACTGTTTGTATGTATATATAAATATTTGTAGTTCCTTAGTAAACTTTTGCCTTTGGGGCCTAATAACATTTTGCAGTTGATGAATTTCAATTAAATATTATTGCACATGACAAAAAGTGTACACAAAAGCAATAAACGTTCATTTTTGTTAATAAAGTGAATTAATAATTCCTAATTTATATATTAAATAGCTAGAATAGTTCTCGGCTTAAGTCATGTTTATGTGCCGACTCAAAGGCTTACAGTTTTATTTATATGTAATAATCATTTAATGACTAAATTTAATAATGAAATAGATCTTAATAAATTAATAGGCAGTTTTGCTTGTTTTATTTATTTAATAATCGACTATTTTGCCAAAGATATGCCATACAAAAGGCATGAGCTTTGTGAACGATGTAATTGTGTAACTTTAAACCTTTTGCCTTTTGATTATTGCTTAAATGAAATGAATACATAATAATGCCGAATGCACATTACGTATACGCAGAGTATCACATTACCTACGCTATTTGCCGCCGGTATGGCATGGTGCCACATCAATTGGCTTAAATATCAACGTCGTCTTCATTAAATTGATGTTTCGCTTTCAGGCAATTAGCAGCTTTAACAAAATGTATATGCTTGTAAGCCGCTTTTCAAAATAGCAACAAAATGTAAAAAGTGGTTGGCAAAAATTAATTAAATAAAGTTACATTGGCGATGGGGGGCTCCGACTCCGGCTCCAATATATTTCTGTATATATGAATTTCTGCAGTGGCGGCAGTTTTATTTTTGAATTAATTAATTGCATATGTCAGCGGTTTCTGGTGTTGCCTTAAAGCTTCTTTTACTTTTTTTTTTTTTTTTTGTTGTGTTGCTTTTACCTTTTTCCGTTTTTGTTTTCCCTTTGCATATGTTCATACATAAATATATATATATATGTAGCTACTTCAATTGCGGAGTGAGAGTATACATATATTTTTCCGCGGTGAATTATTGTTTCGTTGAAAAATCCTTGAAACTCTTTGTGTAGGGCTTCGCCTGACTTTTGCTTGCATTCTCACACTTGCTGTTGGTACATGTATTAATTAATAAATTCATTTACACAGTCTTAACGCACACATGTTGAGAAATGGTAAATGGTTTGGGTTGGTGGGTGCTTTCTGCGGTTTTCAATCGACTGAAGCTCACTTGTGCATAGTTTTGGTCTGACCAAAAGGCTGAAATGCCAACATAACATAACTGGAATGTACATACAACAGCCAAAGGACAGATGGAACGACTTAGAACGAACTAACCGCAAGGCAAATTCTCACTCAAAATTATGTTAGACATCATGGCAGATGTGTTAGCTGGCTGGCTGGCTGCCTGGCTGCCTGGGCACAACGTTTAGCTTAACAAATTAATTTGATTATGGCCCCAAAAGAAAATTTCACTGACTTGCTAGAAATTTCAATGTGCAATTTTGTCAATTTTAATTATGAATAATGTAGATGGCTTTCACTTAACCACATTGGAGTAGATAAAGATGGCTCTACGTCTTAGCCTTGGCAGATGCCAAAGTGATTGATAGTTCTTGTGTCAGTGTGCTGAAACCGCAGCTGAAAGAATCTAAAAGAAACCACATAAGTGAAGTGGCTAAAGCCAAATGAACGACGATAGACAGACTGTTTTTTCTCTAAATATTTTGTAAATTTATTTAATTAGTTTATGGTACAAGAGAATTTTGCTTTGCTTATTAAATTATGTGAATATACAAAGGCAAATCAAAAGACGTTTTCTTTCATTGTCATTCTTGAAGTTAGACTCTTTTATATATTTATGATAAATTATCAGCCAGACTTGCCATAAATTAAAACTGTTGCTCTTCTTGCTTGCTTTTTGTTTGCAGCTTACATCGTTCTACAATGAGACTAGCTGGACGAATGCCTCTGAAATGGATACAATAGTTGGTGAGGAACCGGAGCCGCTGTCGCTTGTGTCAATTGTAGTTGTTGGTAAAGTAAATGTCGTTGAATGTACAACAAAAGGCAACAGTTCCACGCACCAGACATGCCACCATGCCACCTTGCCACAATCCATACCACAGCAATTATCTGCAATTGCATGTTGCATGTGATTTAAACACAGAGATACATATCCACCATACCTCTATCCACTCACGTACACGTATAAACACAACCGCACACATGTACATATGTATATACACCTGTAAATGGAATTCCGTAGCGCCCTCACCCGCCCCCAATAAGTATGCTATGTTGTTTCATTGTTAAACGTTTTCGTTAATGATTCCGATCATTGAATTATAAGGGTATATCTTATATTTTGGATTAACCTTTAGGCATCTTCCTATCGGTGCTGATATTCCTATCCGTTGCCGGCAACATTCTTGTCTGTCTGGCCATCTACACAGAGCGCAGTTTGCGACGCATTGGCAATCTGTTCCTGGCCTCATTAGCGATTGCGGATCTATTTGTGGCCTCATTGGTGATGACATTCGCTGGTGTCAACGATTTACTGGGTGAGTATAAGCACAATGATGAGTCGTTGTAATGGGAATTGCAATTGAAATTTGTTGCGCGAAAATTTATGTAAAATGCCCTGCAGGCTGTTGCGCGCACAAGAAAAACGAAAAAAGAAAAAGACAGAAAACATAATATAAGGAAGAAGATAAACCAACGACGACGAAGCAAAGTTTATGTACGTATATAGGCTGATGGAAACGGTTTGGGGACTGAGCTTTGCCATTTGGGTAGATGGGTGTTTGGGTGGTAGGGATGACTGGTATGCCTGCCAGCGCTTAAAGTCAGGATTTTATGCGGCTTTCGCAATGCTTTTTTAAAGTATGTCAGCTGCAGAATGGTTTTGGGAAAGGAATTCCATTTTCTGTTGAAGGAATTTGTATTTGCCCCCTTTTAGCAAGTGCCCATGTGAAGTACACAGATATATGTATGTATGTCCATATATGTGTATGTAGATAGATGTCTGTTGTAGGCCACTATAGTCTCACATGTTGATTACTTTCCATTAGCCCCACTCTGGCTCAGACATCAGCTTAGATCTGAGTGACAAGCAACTATTTAAGAGTTGTCTGTTTTTCTTTTTTTGCTAAGGCATTGTCAAACTTTTTCTAAAACAAGTTTAGCCTGATGAATGACAAGAAGCTACGCCTTTTATGTATGCATTTTATTTAATTCTGCAAAATGCAAAGCATTTCATGGGAATTAAAATGTAACAACTACTACACATATATATACATATATCTCAACCATCAGACACAACTAAGTAAATAAGCGGCAAATTAGGCGCAAAGGAAGAAAGCAAAAACTTTCAATGATTCATTCGAGAACTCCCTAGAGAGGATTCTGCTGGCGACATTTTCCGGTTGAGGCAAGGAACTTGCAGCTGACATCAATGTGTGTGTGTTGGTACGAGAATGAGATCAACAAAATAAAAATGGAGAAAATGAATAAAAATATGAAAAATATAAAACAACTGCATGTTAGGAGAAACGAATGCAAGACACCCTATGCCAAATAGTTTCATGATATGGGGATAAGGCGAAAGCAATAATAATAATATTTTAGCTACTTTATTCCGATTTCGATAGCACATATATTTGTATATACAAAGATACATACATATATGGTGCAATAGGGAAATGTAATATTTTATCACAATGTGACAGTGATATTTATAGTTCAATCTTTATTTGTTATTGCCCAAGAACAGACATAACATATTTGATGACTCTAACAATAAAAACTATAAAAAAGAAAAGACAATGTATCTTGTTCTTGACTTCTCAATAACCAAAGATGGTTAGAGGGTATACAAATACAAATACAAATACAAAAGGAAATGCGTTAAGATGCGTTCAAGGTATGTAGCAGATGTACGAATTCGGTCCCTATCCCCAGCCATCATCTGCTGTCTCTGGCAGGAGAAAATAATAAACGACTTTGGCACTTGAACAGGACGATGGCAGCAGCGTAAGCAAAAGTGTGAAAAAATAAATAAAAATGCTCAGCTGCTCAAGATAAACAAGGTGGAGCCCCAAGGGAAGAAAAGTACACACACGCCCACAGCCACACACACTCACCCACACACACACACACACATGTATAAATGCGCAGAGCTGTTCAAGCAAATTATTTTCGTCAAGGCAACATTTAGCACGCTTCAAGGCAGGCAAATCAGCAAATAAACGTACCCGTACCCAAAACTCAAACTCCAGCCAGCATCTGTATTTGGATAAGTTCAAACAACAACTGAGAACACAAGTAAGATAGGAGAGAATGAGGGGGAGAAATTGCGAGATGACAGATGCTGGCAACTTCACAAAAATACATCCAAGCCAAATCACAAAAAAAAGAAGAAACATACACACATATATACCTATGAATTTATGTGTATTTGTGTCTGGTTATTGAATGAAAGCGGCATAAAAAAAATATATATTCTGCTGACTCGCAATGGGGCGCTTGCTAGCCTGGAAACACTTTTTCGGGGCTAAAAGCTTTTGCAAAATATGTTGCATGCTCTTGGACTAAACTGATGCCGCCAGATGGATGCTGCCAGATGAAGCCACATGAAGCCAGATGAAGCGCCAATTCTATATACATACATACATATATTTATATTTGTGGTAATGTATTTGCACGGCATATGAGCAAATGCAATGCAAAAATAAGACAATTTTTTTGTAAATGTGTTTATCTTCTGCTTTTGAATTTGTTAAAATATTTTTAACAGAAATTTGCCAGTAGATAAAAAAATCTTTTAAGCGTAATTTTGGTGAAATTCTTCATCAAATAAATTCTTTTCTCCGCTTGATTGCCTATAAAAATATATAATTTTGGCAAATTATCAGAAAATATAAATCGATAGATAATCAGGTGTTTAATTGACATTATTATTTTAGTACAGAAAATGGACAAGTTTTTTGGATAATCTTTTCATTTGGTTTTGGCAATGAATAAACTTCACCTTTGATGATATTTTGTGGGTAAAAATATAATCTGCTCATTGTTGAAACGGCTGTTACAGCAAAAAAAGGGTCTTCATGTGTGTGTGTTGGTAATATCCTGGTTGCTTAAGAGCTATATCCTGCGACATGCCGGTACGAGTCTGGCACAAAAGTCCATAATGAGCATGATATGCATATGCGTATCAACAACCATCATGAAAGCCACAAACCATAAATAACCTTTTTACATTTATATCAAATCTGGGATCGAATTTATCATGAACCGCATTCATGTGTATAAAAGTGTGTATAGTATGTGCCTCTCTGTGTGTATGTTTGTGTGTGTGACTCCTTTGATAAAGTCAAACGGACATCCGCAATGGTCACGCACGGAACTTCAATTGACTGGGCCAATGCTTTTACGGAAAAATCATTTGCCATAATTGCAATACACGTATAAAATTGGTATACAAAAAATATATATACATATATATGTACTCAAAAAAAACAAGCAAATAAAAGACAAATTGTAAAATATATAAATAAATAAAATGCTATGTGTGCTTTTACTTTAACATTTTGGCCAAAGTAAATGAAATTTAAATAGCACATGTAGTGGTTGGGCAAAGGACACGTTTACATACATCCATCTGCATGAGTGGCACCGACAACAGCGGCAACAGGAAACGGAAATGAATTTATGAAATCATTTAAACTCAATTTATGTCATGAATAAGTAAAAAACAAGAAACTGATTGCTGTGATGCCATTTTGCACTCATCACTCCTCCTCCTCGGGGTCGTCCCGTCTCCTGATTCTGGCGATGTTGCATGGCTGCAGTTATTGCCGTACAAAAATTAAGAATTTTTCAGTGCTACAGAGGCGGCCGCAACATGGCAATTTCCGCAAAGACACACAGGCATTCATTTACTGAGAGATGGCTGGGAGTGTGCAGTTATTAAGCAATTTAAACAAGCAATCAGTCAGTTCAGACCAGACCATCAATCAGGGCTGTAAGTCAACCAGCCAGATATTCAGTCAATTAGTTAGTCAGTCTGGTAGATAGTGCATCAACTTTCCCAACTCAATAGTTCACGAACTTTCTCTTGCTTTCTTTATTCATTGCAGGCTATTGGATATTTGGAGCACAATTTTGTGATACGTGGGTGGCATTCGATGTGATGTGCTCGACAGCATCAATTCTGAATCTATGCGCCATATCAATGGACCGGTATATACACATCAAGGATCCACTCAGGTGAGTGCCATCACCTGTCACATACATAAATTATGCAATCCATCGATAAAAACTAATTGTTTGTGTACAACGTAAAACGGCAAAAAAACAAAAGCAACTACAAAAAAAAAAAAAACAAAAAATAGCTCCCAAAAAATGTCGTGTCAAAATTGAAGTGGAATAATTCACTGATGTCCCGAATTATATATCGATTTATTATAACGATAATAAACAAAACAAAACGAAAAACAGGAAAAAAAAAAACACAAGTATGCCTCAGCAGGTCATGCATATTTTTCATACGCCGTGTTGTCATGCTTGTCACGTCTTCTATTTTTGGGGTGTAGCTCCCTTGCGCCATTTTAGCACATTCTTCACATTCTCCTTGGTCGACTTGACTTGTTTATGGTAACAGTCATCCGTTTGTTAATCGTTGCACATAATTGTTTCATTAGTAACAGATTTATTGGGCATTACTGGGAGTTCTTCCGCCCTAAGGCCACGACTTGCGACTTCATCCTTATGCGGTGTACATTAAAATCCAGTTAAGCACTTTTGTTGTTGCATCATTTTGGGCTACAACGAGTCCGCATAAAAGTTTCTTGCAAAGTCACTCTCATCTGTGCCACCTAGGGTATTAGTATTTTCAGTGATGGCAAAAACGCAACTACTCGACTTTAAAGATTATAGATTAGAAGTGGACTAAGAAGGTTAATGGGCACAAAACTTTCTCCATTTTGAAAACAATTTCTATGCTTAAGTCAAACCTTGCATATTTTAAATTATAATTTTAATTTTTTTATTTTATTTTGTATACAAGAATTTTCCTTCCCGCTGTGTTTATATATGTATACATAATCGGCTTTAAAATATGTACCAATGTGTATCGACTTGAACTTCGTTTTGTTTTATTATTTCACAAAGAGTTTACGAGAAAAAAAATTCAGTTTACCTATTCAATTGAATTGAAATAAACAAAAAATAATATTTGTAGTAAATTCGTGCTCTCACTTAGGATACTATATCCAAATATTGTGGCCTTGTTCCATCGGTCAAGTTGCCCGTAACTGTTGATTAAAATGTGTTTCTACATTTAGCTAGACATAATCGTTGCTACAATGAAATTCTGCTGTCTCAGGTATATACCATATAGTAGGGTATATAGTAGATACATAGTATATCCGGTATAGAACAATGAAAATGAGTTTCGTTTGTATCTTACTGCTTAGCTTGCCAGTTGAAAGAGCCAAAATCAGTCATGTCAGCCACGTTAGCACTATGTGTGTGTAGCAATCAAAATTGATTTTCAGTGTAAGCGAAATCTCGTCTTCCACCCACATACATTTACACATATACAGAGATGTGTAAACAAGTTTTCTTTTCTTTTTTTCTGCTGATTGTTGGCTCAATAATTGTGTTAATTAAATTTTTAAACAATGCCACAGAATTTGTAGCAAATTTATGACCATTATTCTGGTCAAACTATTCAAGGCAGAGAGAGAAGAAAGAGAGAGACAGAGAGAGAGAGAGTCACAACAATACTTGAGAAACGAGAATTGCCGTTAAATGTGACCAAAGTGTCAGCTGCAAATACAAAATGAGATACTTGGCAACCCGCCACAGTTGCCTTCATCTCTCTCTCTCTCCTTTGCTTTCATTCTATAATAAATCCTTTGATGCTATTTCCAGCCAAAAGCCAAAAGTAGAAAAATATTTTTCCCCTCCTGGCCCTCTGCATGTGTTTAGGGTTGGTTCATTGGCTGGCTGCTCAGTTGGTGGGCTGAATGGATGGCTATTTGTTGCTCTTGCTTCACTTACACCTGCTTCAATGTTGCACCATGCTTCCCCGGTAAGCTTACTCGTTTCGTTATAAAAAATGTCTATACGACATTTGTAGTGGTTTGTCCTGAAGTTCTCTTCCGTTCTCTCGTTTTTTCTGTCCTTACCTTAATCCTTACTCTTTTTCTTCTCATTGTGCATTCTGTCAGCCATTCAACAATTTTATATTCGTCCACGTAACGAGGTGTTGATCATATAAAGCTACATTGATGATGCAAGTTGGAATTGAAAAAAAAAAAAACCTATTTGCTGTGATTCCCTCCCCTTGCTAAGCCATAGACCTAGAAAAAGCATAGTTTAGTTTGGAAGCTAATTCGTTTAAGCGTTGTTAGTAACTATGACATTTATAATTCTTTTGACCAAACGTGCTGAAAACTTTACCAAATGGAATAAAAAATTGCATATGGCACGTATGTCGTTTTTGTTCACTATTTGGTTTTAGATTTTCTCTTAACTAGGTAGGTTTTTGTTCATTAAAGAATTATTTATTAATAAAAGACGTGGAAAGTAGAGAGAATAGACAAAAAGAATGAATCTCTAATCTGTAACATAAAATTAGTATTATTTGGATTTTGTTGCTTCTATTTATCTCTTTAGTTGGCTTGATTTATGATTTATCATTATAAGCCGAATTAATAAATATTACGGTAAGATATTTAGTTACTCCATTTGGCAAAATATTAATACATATTTGAATAAATTTATTCCTACATCTATGGTTTTAAATATGTATATAAAAGTGTCGTTATCTTGGAAAACCTATTGTAATGCAAAAGGTGAAAATATCGAATTTAAATGGCCTTTTTAAATGTCTATGATCAATTGATTTCAAATTGCGAAAAACAACAAACCAATTGGGTTATAAGACTAATGCATATATGGCTTAAAACGCGCGTCACGATTTTTGTAAAATTTGCAATTCATGTAATAAGCTAAAATTCAATTTGGCTACTGTAAATATTTAAATTCTTCCACCTGACCATAGTGCTTTAGTTGATTTTTGTCTGCTTTCAATGCAGACATTGCGCCCACTTCAAATGTCATGACCTTGTTTCCATCTCGTCCTAGAAGAGTCATAGCGGCGTCAGCTGGTTGTCTACGCGTTATTATAAGTAGATAGAGAGTGTATGTAAGGTGCTTCATAGAATTGCGCGAATTCGCAAACCCAACGCAGCGAGCATTTCCACCTTTTGTGTCTGGATGCTATGAGAACTTGGATGTGTCTAGCATTATTATGGCTACACTTGGCAGGAGGCTGCTCTTTATGCAAATCTGATTTATTTGCATGTCAAAGTGGAGGCAGCGTAGCAATTTTTCCACTTCTCTGGTCGTTGGTGCTGGCTGGCAAAGTTCACGCACAGTCAGCGTCGGCGTCTCATTAGGGCCAACACTGGCTCCAGCTCCAGCTCCAGCTTCAGCCTCAGCCCTCACATCACATTCACTGGGATTGAAATGCTGATTTTGTATATTTTCTTAGCGTTTTAGAATAATTGCAGGCGTTTAATTTAATTGCGCTCGCCAGGATTTGCCCTAAGAAAGACGAAAAAAGAGACAGACTAACGACTGATGTTAAAAGTGGGGAATTGGCAAAAACAATTTGGATAAAAAGCCCGTGCAAATTTAATTAGAAACAGGCGTTGACAAAGTTAAGACGCACCCAAAAAAAAAAAAAACACAAAATGTGTGACAAAAAAGAAGAGAAAAGAAATTGTGTTTTATGTGACAAGTTTGAGCCGTCGACGGCTGTCATCATCGTAACTGTCAGACGCATATGTGAAATTCATTTTAAACTGCAATAAAAAGTGAAGCACAGCGAAACTTTGTAAGGGAGGTTGACAGATAGCTCGAATATAGCAAAAATGTGAGCTGTGACTCACACAACACTTAAGCGCAATAAAACACACCACAAAAACCCTCGAACCAGCAACAATAGCGCACTTGGGAACATTTTGTAATTGCAAATATCGTTGTATGTACTATGGGACTAATAACTTGGTTCTAACCTTTGAATTAAAGTCCATAAAACAGTACCTACATAATATAGACAATAGAATTCTGTAAAAATTGCTCATATTAAATCTTAATTTGTTCTTTTCAATTTTCAAAAAAAGAAAAAAAACCCGGTACCTGTCCTTCTTCCTAATGGATTAATTTTCAAAAAGGCTAAAAATATTGTTACATGATTAGAAAGCTTCCACATTGATTCACTTCCAATTCTAGGTATTTCTCTTGTGATTTCTAATACATCCCATGATTAAATTGTGGCTTTTGTTTCCCAACTGATCTGATTGTATTCAGAAGGTAATGGGGCTCTTACCAATATGGTTTTCAAGTAATTTCGTTGCCTTTTATTTGGCCCATAGTGCATTACAATGCCAACAACAAAAGCGCTTATAAAGAGTCATAAAATTTCCCATGCAAAAGCAAACAAACAGAGCAGACAAACCAGGCAAACTATGCAAATGCCAGGCACAAAAGGCAGACACCGACGCAGTCAAGGCATCCATTGTGCGTGCCTTGTGGCAATTCCTTGAGTGCATATGGGACACACGCACCCACACATCTAGAGAGAGAAAGAGGAAGACAGTGAGAGAGCGAGAGAGGGGGAAGAGGTACTAACACCCACACCTGCAGACACATATGTGAGACTCAATAGCAAAGTGAAATGCAAATCGGCTTCTAGCACACGCACAAATATGTACATCCATCCATGGTCACGGTCCTGTTCCCTGATTTCAATTAGCCCATCGTTGCTTGATTGCTTCCTCCATCGATGGCAATGTGTGATGTCTCCGCCTGTTGTCACCTAATGGAAATAGGTTGAGGTCTCACCATGTGCACATATACATATATAAATATCAAAGCGAAAACGATAATGCTTAGCCAGCCGAGCAGACATAGAAGACACTGAATTAGTCTATGTATGTGAGTGTATGCGTGTGTGTGTCTCTGTCTATGTCTCCTGAGGCTAAAGGACAGGCAGACAGGAACAAAGCTTGAGCTGCGGGCCGTATATCCATATATACCCACCTTACACTTAGTCGACATCGTCGTCACATGGAAATCAATTTTCGTGACGAAAACGAAATTGAATTTGTATGTGAATACAATTACATAAACTTCCGTTTCCGTTTTAGCATTGAGTGAGTGAGAACGTCTTTGTATTGAAATTGAATTATTCTGTTTGATTTCCTGCGCAAGCCAAAATACGGCTGTTCCAGCAAACGAAAATGCCAACAGCATTTGGTATTTGGGTTGTTTCTGTTACCCTATATACAAAATTGTCAAAGAGGATGGGTATATTAACATTTTTAATAGAAACGTAACAGAGAACTCTTCTGAATAGAAAGAATGTAAGTGAGAAGATTGTTTTTATATTGATAGATTTGTCATTTCGTATTTTAAATACCCAATGCCATATTTTATTTTAAGAGTATTTTTAAGTTGGCATACATAAGTTATAAATGATTTAGATTCTTTTTTTTTGGGATTCTCAGCCTGCTCATTTCCTGCAAATTTGTGTGTGTGTGTGTGTGTATTTGTGTGTGTGCGAATCGAAATGCTTTGCAAAAAGGCAGGCCACAATGAATTTGCATACGTCATGCGAGATGTGGAATTTAGGCTTTGGTTTTGCGTTTTGGGTGTTGGGTTTCGTGTCCTTTTGGTTTTAGGGAGTACGCTGCGGTTTGGTTTCGGTTTAGCTCGATTTGTCGCACGGCCCAGTTGAGTAATTAATGGCCAACAGGGCCCAGGCTGGTCGAACACCTGATCTGAATCACCCAGCCCTTCCTCCAGATACGGAGCCGTGAAGAGGGACATTGAATGTCGCAACACTTGTCGCCTACTCCCCCCAAAAATGATGTTGGCTAATGGTAGGTTGCTGCTGCTGGCTTGCCTTTAACATGCAAAGCCACAATGACAACAAGACATGGAGACATGTTTCTGTTGCTATTTACCCTTTTGCTAGTTATCCAATGGGTAGAAGGACAAATGCCGACAGCAACAGCAACAGCAACATGAGGCATGACGCGTGTATTTCCGCTTCCTTTGCCACAGATTGTGGCAAACCCTCAACAACTCAGTTAACCATCTCTCTTTCACTTTCTCTTTCTCTCTGTCTATCTCTCTTCCTCATTATAGATATGGTCGCTGGGTGACACGTCGCGTTGCTGTCATTACCATCGCTGCCATTTGGCTGCTGGCCGCGTTCGTTTCATTTGTGCCCATCTCGTTGGGCATTCACCGACCCGACCAGCCGCTGATTTTTGAGGATAATGGCAAAAAGTATCCAACATGCGCTCTGGATTTAACACCCACATATGCTGTCGTTTCCAGCTGTATCAGTTTCTACTTTCCCTGTGTGGTTATGATTGGCATCTACTGTCGGTAAGTACATACGTATAAAGACACACACACCCACACACACCCACACACACACACACATTGCTGAGACAAAGACAAGACGGAGCAATCAAAATATTTTTAATGAGATGAAAGTAGTAAAAAAGCAAAAATAATAAAAACGTATTGTTGTAAAAACTGAAGAACTGTGAACAATGAAAGTTACACAATGCACATATAAAGAAAAGATACGGAAAGCAAATTTGAATGCACCGCATTTTAGATACCCTTTGAGTTCTCTACTTAATCATCCACCTGGGCGTTTAGAACTTTTATATTTAAGACCAACTGACGTATTACGTATTATGTAAATAGTCTATTGTTACAGCGAATCGACCTTTGATAGTTATATAGAAATTGAGTTTCTTTCATGCGTATCTAGTGGCATTGTGGAAATTTCTACTTAAAATGTACTTAACCTTCTTAGAAATAGTAAAAAAAAACAAAATTGTGGATGAATTATGTTCATATCGGCAGTATACAAATAAATGGAAGTAAAAAAAAAAGAAAATAAAATAAATGCCACAAGGACTTTGCCATTTTTGATGGTCCCTAGGCACGAGAGCGGTTTAGTTTTCGCCGGTTGCTGTTAGAGGGTTGATGGCTACTGGACAGGGCAAACAAATAGGCACACGCATTAGTGTCTGACTAAGTAATCCCCCAGGCAGGCTAAAGGACTTGGGCGTGTTGCAGAAAAAACATCAGAGGAGGACTAAGCATAGAATGGTGTAAGATAGGGATAGGTTGATATTTTGTGGGCTACCTCATCAACATCAATGTTAGGGCCACTGGCACGTTCCCATTTTAGCTTAACAAGATTTCGGCCATCGACCATTGGAATTTTCTATCAAATTTTGGTTAAATTACAGAATAAATATACTTTTATGGTCATAATTTGTGCTAGGGCAATGTTATCCTTTTTATTTGGGGCGAACTCAAGGCAAACAACACAAACACAAAGACACACACACACGCACACGCACACGGACACGCACACTCATAGGCACGTATTAGCACACAAACATACATATGTTAGTTTGTTGATTGTGTGTGGGGGATTTCAAGTGAAGCGGAAAACAGATATGATAGTTGGTCATTACGTATACGCAGGGTTGGCAGTCTGTTGCTTTGGTTTTGGACAGCATTTAATTGGCAAGTGTATAATCATCATATCAATTACACACAGCAGAGTTAAGACAGCTCAATTATTTTATTGTTCATCCCTTTTCTTTATGCCTGTCTAAATTGTCGCATTTCCTGTCTTGTTTCAGGCTCTATTGCTATGCCCAGAAGCATGTGAAATCCATCAAAGCCGTAACACGACCCGGTGAGGTGGCCGAAAAGCAACGTTACAAGAGTATAAGGCGACCCAAAAATCAACCAAAGAAATTCAAGGTACGCAATCTGCATCACAGTTCACCCTACCATGTCTCGGATCACAAGGCCGCAGTCACTGTGGGCGTCATTATGGGTGTGTTCCTTATCTGTTGGGTACCCTTCTTTTGTGTGAATATTACGGCTGCCTTCTGCAAGACCTGCATCGGTGGTCAAACGTTCAAAATACTCACCTGGCTGGGCTATTCGAATTCGGCTTTCAATCCGATTATCTACTCGATTTTCAATAAGGAATTTCGCGATGCCTTCAAACGTATATTAACCATGCGGAATCCCTGGTGTTGTGCCCAGGATGTGGGAAACATACATCCGCGCAACAGTGATCGCTTCATCACGGACTATGCGGCAAAGAATGTGGTGGTGATGAACTCCGGCCGTTCCAGTGCCGAGCTGGAACAGGTCTCTGCGATTTGACCTAAAATGGCAGGCTGTTGGTCATGCGGTTGTTCATGCTGTGTTGCGGACAATGGTGATACGGCTGCTTCTGGGCTTAATGTGGATGACGATGATGATGGTGTGCTGACCACACGTTATGTTCCATGAGAATCACTCACAGCGGCCACAACAACAATCGTTGAGACTATGGAGGCCGCACATATGGAAACGGAGCTGCTCTAAGCCAGCCTATTGGGTTCCTACGAAAAAATAAAAAAAAAACACAAACTCACACAAATGTCGAATGACAAGATGAAGTTAAGAAGCAATCGCATCCTCATTCCCAAACCCCAGTACCCAGACCCCTTTTACAAATCGAAAATATCTAGAAACTATTAAAAACCTGTAAGTATTATTAGCGCGTCCCAGAGACTAAGCAATCTACTATTCGGTATACTTAATCGTATCTAAATAATTGTAAGACAAATCAAACAAAAAATATGATATGATAAAAATGAAAAAAAATTGGAAAGAAAACCAAAACGTGATTAGGTCTAAGATCCTCTCTACAAATCCTCCACTCCAAAGAGCTTCTAGTTAAGTTTTTTATTTGTTATTCATGGCTATGTCAGTTTCAACTTTCAAAAAACTTTTCATTACACAAAAGCTAAACATTTGATTTATTGATGAGAATTTATGGCACATTGAACGTGAGCATAAGAACTGCCACTTCCAAGTCGTAAATCAGGATGAAATATTATCATTATTATTGTTATTACCCACTATTTTGTTTTGAAAAAAGTGTTATGGGTTTTTTTTATTTTTATTTAAATTTGAAAACTTTTCTACACTGATTTGAATTTATACGTTCAGGCAGACAAGTTGAAATGTTAATTAAGTTGACTCTGATTGACACTCGCGAAAAGATAACAAAACAAAAGACACAGAAACAGAAGCCTGATTCCAAAGCCGGTGGTAGCTTTGTGGCATTCCGCAAGAGGCAAGATTGTGGGTCTCTCTCTTACTCACTCTCTCTCTGTCTCGCGCTGATTACTGAATGATTTAATGAGGCGCAACTGAATCACCTGAATCCAAGCCCAAGGTAGGTCTGCCTTTTTGCCTGCCGCCAACGTTGTTGGCTGTTGTCGGCTCCTGCTGATGTTGCTTTTGCTTCTCTGTTGGCATCAGTCTAATGAACATGTTGCCTCAGGGTTGGCCCAGCCTTGTTGTCTGCTCATGTTCTGCCTTGTGTCTTGCCTCAAGTGAAGCTAAACAAATGTAAACACTTTGCTCTTCACGCCACGGAAAGTACTCAAATAATGAAAAATTATGCTGTTTGAGATTCAATGTCTGGAATCAGACCTTTTCTCTCACCCTGGATACATACAAAATCATGCTCATGAGAAAGGGAGATTCATTTCAACTCTTTTTCTGTTGTGTTGACAATCCGCTTACAAGTTTTGCGTTGCCAGTTGGCTTACTTTTATTTTTTCACCATTGTTGTTTTCGTTTTTCGTATTTATTTTGGCAGTTTATTAAAACTCGTGCTGCCTGCCGTCATTTTAATTACAATACGCACAACAAAGCAGCAGAAACAGCGGCGGGGAGTAACTGGAGCCACAATATTGAATCAGCAATGAAAATACGCCCAATGCCATCGCCCAATTTTCTTTTGTTTAGGCTCGATTTCCCCCTTTTTAATATTTTTTTTTTTTTGCCTGGCATCTGGCACGCAATCAATTCGACTTATTTTGTAACGCACGTGTCGCTAAAGAAGTCCTGAAATGGTATCGAGAGTGGTAAAATGCGGCCAAAGGCTTGGCTTATGGCACACTCGAGGACAAACGTATTGCCATTGAGTTTACAAAACACATGATAAATGGGCCAACAAATGGAAAGAACCCTACTGAAAATTCTCTGCTTAACACAAGCCAAAAACAAATTTCAGAAGTTTTATAAAGATTGAATGTAACTACGTATAGAATGGCGGCAAAAATTGGACACATCAATTTTTTGACCTTTAATTCTGATTTCATGCGATTTTTATATAATGTTAGTGAAAAGTTTGAATGCTTTAATTTATACCGTTTAGTTTGTCACTCTATTGAGATGTACTGTAAATTTTGAGTTTTTTTTAAAATTAATTTTGATAAATTTCAACCTGGCAAAAAAAAAAAAGAAACATTTTGAAATTTTTAAAAGTAGATATTACATCTTTGGACCCTGATAAAAAATAGATAAATGTCGTTGCCTCGTATATGATTTGTAATAAACCATTTCTTCTCCCATCTCCTAAATCTATCCGTTATAAAATGGATTCATATCATGCTTAGGAAATGATTTGGTCCTTGTATTAGATTGGCATAATTAAGATAAACTTGATTGCATCTGGCTATCTATTTTTGCTCTTTTTCTTTGTTGAATCTTAAGCCTTAAGCACTGCGGCTATTTTTTCCTCTTGCCCTTTTTCTTACGCTTTGGCCAATCATCATTTGGAAAAAGGCAAGAAACAAAAAAAAAAAAACGAATGCCTTCCTCTCACAATTTTCTCTTTCGTCCTTTTCACATTTGGCTGTTTCGCTACTTTTTCGATTGGGGGGGTTTTTTTAATGTTTTTTGAATGTGTGTTCTGGCAAACTTTCAAACGTCATGCTTTTTGCGAGTTTTAATTGAAACATTTTTTTTCACCAACTGTGATTTCCTTCGTAACTGTAGCTTTAATTGTATTAGCTCAGATTCATGTTGAACTGCTACGTGCTCAGAATACTGTGGGCCGAAAATTCAACGAACCAGAAGCATCTCTTTGCATTAGCATAATCGTTGGGTATATACATACATACTCCAAAGAATATATACATATATATTTATATATGTATTTTTAGGATTGTTTGTGGTATGTTTGGATAATTTCTAAGACTATTTGCTGCTCCATTGGTCCGCTCAGCTTAAATAAACAGATTTTTGTTGTAATTGCTTTTTTTCCCCCAAATTCAATTATCGATTGTCGACCAACTGGTAAAAGTATCAAGCAACAGCTAGGACCAGCAATGCCAACAACAAGCAATTAAAAAAAAATAATATACAAATATTTAAAAATAGCAACTAACAACAAGAGAATAATGAAAAATCAAATATAAATAAATTACAACATGAATTTAAATATAAACGCAAATTTACATTAAAAAATGTTTACTTTTTATTTAAAATCAACGGTATAAATGATAAAATTGTACATCAATTATTCTTTGTTGCTTTTAATTTAAGCTAGCAATCATTAAATATGCTATATTTTTAAATCCTTTTCATTCTGCCAAATCCTTTTTTTAAACATACTTAAATATTTATATATGTATGTACATATGTATAAATCTATTCACCAATGTGTAGCCTTTTGAGCTGTCTTCAAATGTTTGTATACAATTTATTTGCATTTCAACTTTTTGCCATTTGGGGCCAAAGAAAAAATTTAAAAAAAGCATTCAAAAAAAGGCAAACGTTAAATGTCAACATTTGGCATAAATTGCAATGCGAATCCTCTAGCTTCTTTCTCTCTCTCTGTCTCTTTTTCACTTTTGGCATTGATGTTTGATGGTTGACGCCGTTGACTGGCTTAGGGGTCCGGCGGGCCGATTGATTGATTGATAGCTAGTTGGTTTTTTCGTTTGAAATGTTGCCTCTCGCTTAACTTGCTGAGTGTTTGGCATAGATTGACATTTCATTTGCAGTTCAATTGGCGAAACCCTAAAGACCATTGCGCCACCTATGCCACCACACACACACACTCGCATTGACGCACAGAGCAACAGTTACAATATACATTTTAGTCGTGGTCGTTTTCGCTTTCATTTTTTTCTTTTTCTTCTTTTTGTACTTTCTCTTTTACGACTTTTAGTCTTAAAGTGTTTATTTTGTTTTACGGCTCTCTACAAATTCGCTTTTCGGCTCGTCTTGTGGCACGTGTCATTTGTGTTGCCTACTTTCCAGGGCCAATGTGCGCGTATTACGTATACGCAGCATGGCTCTAGCCCCAAAAACGTTTTATTGCCCGGCTTGCGAGGCGTGCTAATTTATACGTTAGGAAAATGAAAAGAGTGTGGGGGATCTTAATTTAATACCCCAAGGCTGAATGGTTCATAAAAACACAATTTTAATCACAATTTTTGTGCTTACTCGTTGGGATTTAGCTGGGTGTGTATGAGTATGTGTGTGTGTGTACAGTCTGAGACTGTTTCTGAGTGTGGGTGTGCGGCTATTTGGTCATACGCAAATAACTAAATGTCTGACCTACATAAGCCAACCGTCAGCTATGGGAGTGCAATAAGAAATTTGATTTCTGACTTTTGACACCACTGCGTATGCGCAATCTTTGACATTTGGCAACATTAAACACTTTAAGCCGCATCTAAGAAGACTTGCCAGCAAAGTTTTATTTCATTTTAATATTTTTCCTCAATTTTTATATTCTTTTTTGTTGAAAACTTTTTGCTAGGAAAAGTTTCTCATCGAGGAAAAGTTGGCAGCACTGCAACAATAACAAAATGCAGCAAGTTTAGAGGAAGTCCCCCACCTTTAACCCTATTCGCTACCCTCATTCTATTTTCGCTAAGTCTCTCTCTCTATCTTTCTCTGTCTCTTTCTCCTTCTATTGCCCACCTGGGCAAGAACATGCAATTAAAATTACGTGCCGCAGTCGCGTTTTACTTATTGTCTAGGCAAACAAAATTCTCAAAACTTCCGCTGTTGCCATTGCCAGTCGTCACCTAAGCCGAAAAACTTTTGCCCACGCTGCACATTTTCATAATGCACAATTTCGGTTTAATTCCCATTCTCTATGCCAGCGCTTCATTTCAATTGTGGTAATTTAATTGAAAAACAAATTCAATTTCATAGTCAACTTTAGCGGAAAGTTTTAGAGTTCTTTCTATATCCATTTTGAAAGCAATGGATGATGGATAGCTGACTACAAATTAAGTCTCCCTTTTTGCAATGCAAATCAAAACTTTTTGGCGAAATGAGCGTAATTGATTACTATTGGAACTCAAAGAGTAAAAATACCGACACTGACACTATTAAGTCATCGTTGTTGCACTCTTTTTCAGTAAGTGGTCATCTTGCCATTTTCATTTGCCTGCTGACAGTGAATTAATTAATCTTTTTCTCCTGTTGCTGTCGATTGGCCACTCTCTGGATCATTGCCAGAGGCCTGCTTAACTTAAACTGCACTCAATCGATATATATGCAACGCACTCACATGTAATGTACATTTTAATTAAAAACAAAAAAGACACTTCACCTTCCGTATTCCTGAAGACCAAGCAAGCACTCCGAGCATGACACACCTACCTGAAGCGGAAACCGCCTTCGTTTGTTACATTTGGCTACCGGTGGCAATACCTTTGTCAGGGCATTGCCTACCTTGACATGCAGCATCGTAGAGTTTGCAATTTTAAACCCAAATTGAATTATGTCGTCCGTTGTCGCTTGAGTCAATGTCACTGTCGTTGGCGTTTTCGATGCCGTTGCCGTTGCTTGGCGTTGTCCTTGTTGTTGTTGTTGTTGTTGCTGTCAGTGGTTTGGTGGCACAACGCCCTCAAAAGGCAAGGCACCAGAAACCTTTTTTCTCTGGCCCATCGCCTATGGCACAAAAGTTGTCGATTCGCATATTTCATGATGCTTTAATCACAAGAAGTTTAAGTTATAAACTCATAACAATTTACAAAATGTTCAACTTAAGGTGTCAATTTTTTAACTATAAGTTATTTGAGGAATTGACATTCACTTTGCAGGCACAAAATTATTTGAAATAAAGTAACAAAAACTTACCAGAAAATCAATAATGAGAACGCTAGTTAATTAACCCCCAGATTATAGCTTACATTTTGCCGATTTTAATAAGTGTAACGAACAAGGGATTAAATAGCATTAGTAGCAAATAAGAATGAAGATTAGCAAGCCTCTTTTTAAAATCATTTAAAGTAAAATGTTTGCCAGATTTGAATTGAATAATTGTATTGATGTTGTGTAATTTAGTTTCAATTTAAATCTTCCATTAATTCTGGAACACCCTTGGACTTACCAAACATGGCAGTTGTTGCCAATGCTTTCAAATTTCACCAGTTATGTTTTTGACATTTTATTTGAATCAGTTAAATTATGTATGCAAATATTCATATTATTCATAATTATGCAAAATCACGTAAAATAATTGAAAGGGTAAAGACCATTTAGCTCATCTAAGCCAAATGCATGAACATCTAAATCAAATTAGGCATAAACAGATGCTTATTGTATTCATGTTAATTATTACGATGTCTAAAACACAAAAAATAAAAAAAAACAAAACAAAAAATGAGTGAAATAAAAGTGAAATCCAACATTAATTTTAAAATTTTTGGTTTTTACACTTTTGAATTATTTGCATTTATTTGTTGAAGCGTGAATATACTTTGACACTGGCAACACCTACAGATTTTTTTGGTTTTTTTTTGCTGTTGTTGATTAGACCGCATTTCCATGTTTTAATTAAATGTTTAATATTTTGGTAGGTAACCTAAAGTGGGCCTAAAGCACCCCATAAATTGAACAATAACAAATGAGAGGCTGGCTTCATGCGAATTTTGTATAATGCACAACTGTTCAAATGTTATTTATTTATTGTTATGCATGATTTTCCAATTAAATTCTGTATCGCTGTGGCCCTAAAAACCCCAAAGTCTTCCCCATTTCATATACTTTCACTGCCCCTGTTGCAGGGGCAGTGGCCAGTCTGCTGATGACAGCTGCCAAGCGGTCGAACGACTCAACATCCCTCCATCCCTCCCCTTACGAGCAAGCAACATTCCCTATCACCGCCCCATAACCGACTAGGGCTACAGGGCAAACAATGCAGGCGTGAACATAAATTTCAAGCTTCAGTGAATGTCCCTCACCTTACCAGAATCCCACTAGCAGCATCCCATTTCGCCCTTACTCGAGCAGAATCGAGCACAGTTCTTCACTTCTCATTCCTGGTATTGCTGAGGACTGATGACTGAGGGATGAGGATTGAGAGATGTGGGTTTTCTATGTTATGGCTAAAAGTGCCAAAGTTTATTATTAAATTATGTTGGCAAATAAAACTGAAGAAGAAAAATCAATTTTCGGAAGTTTTGTGACAATGAACGGCAAGCAAACTTCTCTTTACTACTCTTTCTCTTTCACTCCAACATTGTTTTTGTTCTTTCTTACTCTGTGTGTGTGTGTGTGTGTGTGTGCGTGTGAATGAACCCAACTAATCAAATTAAGTTTATTTTTAAAAAATTTCACTTAGCCAAACAATTCGAAGCTCGCTCGCTCTCTCAATTCAACCCTTTTTTTTACCCCCCAAAAGCAAAAAATTCGATGCTGGTAATCGAATATTTTTGGTCTTAACCAAAAACTCGTTAACAGTTCTTGCTGGGGCTTGCTGGTTCGAGCCCCAAATAGAATTGTGAGAGCAAGTCGTATAGGAAAATAAAAAATCGATTGTCGTCGATACATATACATATACGATGTATGTGCATATACTTACCGATACAGAGATACAAACCATTCAAAATATAAAATTTTTATGGGCCCAAAAATAGCGTGCAACAGCTAAAAGAGAAATGCTGAAATGCTGCTGCCTGCTGCCTCGTTGTGGAATAGGCAAATCCTGACAGAAGCAAATGCTGGACAGCTTTCTTTATAGAATTACTTCTGGCGCAATAAGTTTTCCAACTGAACGAGCCGCTGATGGAGCAGCAGCAGCAGGCACACTGACGTTCTCTATGGCACTCCACTTTCATTCATCGATTCGCCTTTTGCCCTGAACCAACTAGTGCAAAACCTACCGACCATGGCCTTCTCCTCCTTCTTCATTTATATTTCCTTGTCGTGTTCCCTTCAATCGCCATCCGTTTTGTTCGGACCCGACTCTGACTATGACTCTTTTGCTCTGTTAACTAACTATTAAGAGTCCTCTCAAGTCACCTGCATTTCGCAATTGCAGCTGTTGCTCTGCCACCAAGTGCCACTCATTGGAACCTGAAAACAGAATGCGGCTGGACCGCAACTCAGGCTCCTCTATGGTTTCTATTGGCATTGATGTCAATGGCAGGGATGATTAATTACATTTAATTGAAAGCGATCTCTTAGTAGGTGGTATTAGAGTGTCTCCCGTCTGTCCCTTTGTTTGCGCTAATTGCCTATTAAGCTGCAACAATTTTTTAAAGCGTTTATTTTCATTTTCATTTACATTAGCATAGGCTTAGATACAAGTCTTTCCTTTTGACTTTTGGGCTTTCATTAATTGGCCTGGCCTAGTGAATGAATTTTCTTTGCTGCTGGACAGCTTTCTATTCCTCCATTGCTCCTTTATCTACTTTCTGTTTCTCTCTTTCATTGCCAGGTTTTCTCTGTGTGAGTTTGTGTGTGTGAATGTGAACTGAAAGTTTCATTCGTCTGATATAAATCATGGTGCTATTTTCATTCTTTTCTCTTTGTATTCTTTTTTTCTGTCTCTGCCATTTTCTTTCCTTATTCAACCATTAATCAAGGTTGAGGCCTCAAGCTGCTCAATTTGTTTGAACTTTTTTTTCTTGAGCCTAATTTGCTCAATACAAATCATCATATTTGATGTGATTAAGAGGACAACTTTATTTAACTTAACTTTACTTTAGATAACAAATAAAGAGAGCAAAATAAATAATGTCCAAATCATTTAATTTCGCCCAGGCAAAACTATTGGCAAATTCAAAGCATTTGTGCAACAATTAGTATCATTAAAAAGTTATTACCCGAACTTTCTGTTAAACGAATAACGCAATTAAACAAAAATAGAAAATATAGCCAAAGGCACTTTAAACTTTTTGCAACCAAAATATTAAAAACTTAAATGACGGTCTTCCATTTTTATTTCAAGTGGCCCCATAAAAAAATATATGCACAGCAGTTCATCTCTAGTTATGGCCGGTCGCACTCGCTCACTTAACCGCTCACTCACCCACTAACTTGGCGAACTGCTGACATAGATTCCACTGAGAAGTACTGCGCCAGTTTTTTTTTTTCTTTTCTAACGATGGCTGAACAGTGAAAAGTTAAATGTGGATGAAATGTTTTTCGTTTTCGCCTTACCTTATTTTGGCGTTTCCATCAGTCAGTCAGTCAGTCAGTCGAGCATTTTGTTTATGTTAAATTTGTTCTACTTTTCTTTTGTTTGTTTGATATGTCCGTGGACCATTTTCATTTTTGCATTCATTGTTGCAATGTAAACAATGCCTCCGATTCTGGATCTGACCTTGGGCCTGAGTAATTGCCGGGAGCAGCATGATGCAGGATGTATGGACACGCCTGTAACCATCCAAACTATGGACAAACCAAACACTAGTTCATCCGCTTTTGAGGCCAGTACTGCAAATATATCTCCCCTTTTCAGCGCAAACAATTGCTTTTATATAGCAAACAATAAGAATCGTTGAAACTTTCAGATTTAACTGTTTTCGCCTGAAAGTACGAGGGGGGTTTGAATTCATTCTCTTCAAGTAATAAACATTAATACCTAAAACAGTTTCTTTAAGATCTGGGCATGTGATGACCTTTTTGGATCTAGAAACCACAAACTGTTAATTAACATTAAAAACTTGAAAAGTAATTTTAAGAACATTTCTGCAATTGTTGAAATCGAATTGAGTTAATCTAAGCTTTTCGAAGTTTGAAAGCAAATGGCTGCCTTCCATCCTGAGAGAGAAGAAAAGTAATAAAATACATTCCTTTAGATTTAGCATGCCCAAAGCTAACTTAATCGTTTGGTTAATATATGTATATTATCTAATCGATATTTTGAACTCGCTGCCAATATGGTCAATTGAAAGTACTTCGATATTAGCTTTGGCTTTGAAGTTGACAGCTGGTTTAAGTGTATTATACGCTAAAACTGTCATGGCTTTTGTGACATTTTTTTAGTTTTTCATGGAATCGCCAACCACAGGGCCATAAGCATGGCTTTTTATTTTCTTTTCGACAAAACTTTGGACATGAAATTGTGAAATGTCAAAAATTCTGTCATATATATGTACGTATTCCCGCATAGTACCTCAACAGCAAGAGCAGAGGGAAAAAGGGGTAAATATGAGAATTGTTTAATGGCCTCAGAATTGACACGAAAGTTGACACATTCCCCTAAAGCTAAACTGCACTGAATTGAATTGAACTGAGTTGAACCAACTTATATTGAGTTAAGCTTTTTTTTTTGTTATTTTTTTCCCGTTTCGTATTGCACAAAGTCTTAGAGGATATCCTCCCCAGAGCTCAGCTCCATTTTGCGCAATATTCGGTTTATAGTGAACACACACACATACTCAGATACACATACACATAGATTCTATATGTGTGTACAAAAATGCCAAGCATAGACATTGCAATGTTGCATTTTTATATCAAACGAAGCAAACTGGATGGCTGGTGCCTGCTGTTGATATTGCCATGCTGTCTATCTCTGTCTGTGCCATTAGTGCAAATGTCAATAAGAATACAGGCAGGATATATGCAGGATAACCATGCAGGATGCCCATGTAGAATTCATTGCGAAATATGTCGACTTTATGCTTTTAGTTGAAAACTGTTGAAGAGAAACAGAGAGAGACCTTGGAATGAATATTGCTGGCAAAATTGAAGACAGCATGAAACATATCAGAAAAGTTTTTAAATGTTAATTAAACCAAATGTCAAGCTTATCATTAACATATCACTCAAATCCACTCAAGCAGACACACACACACACACGCACACACATCTTCCCGAGCATAAGCCATGAAGAATATTATAGATAACTTTGATTTACTAACTAGTTTTTTATGTGTATATGTATGTATGTATGTATATGTACCTTAGCGCTGGCAAACTTTATAACTTAAGGAAACTGTGAATTATGGAGGCACTCTCTTCTTTAGATTTATAAGGATACAAATATAATGAATTGATCAATGTGTAAATACCATAATGTTTGTGTATTATCCTACAAAAATATTGGCTAGAATACCAAAGAAATAACATCTATATATTAATCGAATACGAAGTAAAGGATGTGCCAGAAACTATCAAGTAACTTGAATATTATTAAATTAATGAGACAGACGTACTAAATTTCGAAAAGTTATTTGATAGTTTCAGAAGAATATTGCAGAATATCTCGAATAATTATAGATTAATATTTAAGCATAATATAATCATACATATATTATTAACATAAATATAGTATATGAAAATATCTATATACATGTGTATATGTATACATGTACATGTGTATGTAGTTCGTTATGCATGTATGTATTTTGATGTATGTATGTATGAAAGTATCCAACCACCCAACTAAGTCTCTTTTGTACCTTCTTGCTCTACCACACTTTCGAATTTAATAAATCAAATAACATAAATAGAATCCCCCTGATATAAAAAAACAACAAATTGTTAAGTAAACTATAAGAAAAATCAAATCATAATTAAATAAATGCATATAGCAAATTGAACGAAATGTCTGATAATGGCAATGTTTTAGCAACAACAACAACAAGAATAAAATAAAATAAATAACAACTGCATCACCTAAAAGCAATTCAAAAGACAAAAGAATTAAATAAACAATTGTCACATCTTAAACGTAAGTTGAAGGAGATCAAAAAAATAACAAAAGACAAACCAGAAAAAAATTAAATAAATAAAACTATGCTAAAAGCATTTAATAGTTTAAATTGACACTAAATTCATATGTAAATTCTAGAATAAAAATATATTTGTAGTTGGAAATTGTAGTTTATTGTTGCTGTCTAATACAAATATTCACACACACATTAAATCAGTCGAAAAAATCGACGAATATAGGAACAATATACATAAATGTCTCTGTATGAAAATTGACAAAGAAACTTTTCTTAAACAAAACAAAAAAAAAGTTAAGAAAAAAACTATACATAGTTTAGTTGTAAATGTCTGTGTTTGTGTATATCTAGATCAACAACAACAAGAACATCAATTACTTTTACAACAACTGCAACAATTATTAACTTACTATTGTTGTTTATAAACTGAACTCTAATCTGATTTAGTTTAATTTTTTTCTTTCACAAATTTCATTTCATTTCATTAGATTTTTTCTGTAAATTGATACACATACAAAGAGAAAACTATTAATTAAGTTACCAAAAATAAAAACTAAAGAAATAAACAAATTATAACTACAAAAAAAAAAAAAACAGAAAACAAAAAAGACAAGAATATTTAAATAAAATACTGAATTTATTGATAAGCAAAAATTGCAAAAATTGTTTTTTAGTTAAATTGAATCAATTTCGGCAGCAGGTAAGTTGTCAAGTTGTTGTGTGGGTAAGGCAATTCAATTAAATAATTTTACTTTGCCCAAAAGTATCGCAACTCTCTCACTTTCATCTTGAAAAATTCAATAGAATCTGTCCACATTTCAACATGTCACTGTCATGTGCTAGGAAACAGACAACCCGTTGTGAAAAAAAAAACAAAGTATTACTCAATTTTGGCAAAACGACATTGAAATACTCTCACAGAAGAAGCAACTAACTAATCCCAGGTAGTAAGATAAATCCGTACCATATGGCGGAAGTATAACTTTCGAAAACTAATTAATTTTATGGAAATTATTGGAGCAGTTTTTTGATCATCCTATAAGAGAGCTATAATTTAATTATATATATTTAAATTGGCATAAAATTGACAAGCATCTATATTTTATATGGATCAAATCAGAGACATATATTATATATTCTGACTATGTAGGGCATTCACCTTCAAATAAAAGATTTCTTTTTTACAATTTCTTGCAGTTTTTGGTTGTAGAAACTTTGCAAACTTTTTGCCTAAATCATAATGCCCTCTTCCTGAATAGAAAAAACTAGTGGTTCCCATTTTCCTTTTTTTTTTAGATTTTTCAAGGTTACTTATGTTTAATTTTCATTTCGAGTATTTTTTTTTTTATTTCAGCATGTGCGAAGAATTTCGACTTCATTAAAAAAAATTGATTTTTTTCTGGAATTCAATTTCGAATGCTCGAACACACGGCTGTCTAACGATGCACATACAAAAAGGAAGAAAGAAAAAAACCAAAAAACCAGCAAAACCAACAAACAAACAGCAGACACATAGACAAAGCCAAGGAGAGCGAATGAAAGGGATATACATAGACAGACAGAAAAAGAGAGACAGAAACAGAGAAAGCGTGAGAGAGAGAGAGAGATGGAAAGAGAAAAGCGCACTCTCAGGCATTGACTGGCTGAAGTTTTAATTTCCGTTTTCTGCGGTCGCCAGCAGAAAAAGTCGCAAAAAAGAAAAAAAAAATACTACTAAAATATAAATATGTACAGTATGTTGGCCATATTTACGAACGAGTATACACTTAATAGTGACTTGTACACATATGACGAGTATTTCCATGATGTCAGACAACGGATGTAATTTTGACTGCTTATATGAAAATATTTACAACAAAAGAAAATCGTCTGTAAGCTGCCACACAACAATAACACGAAAAGTTGAAAAAAAAAAATTATATAAATATTCAATTACTTATTTGAATTTGGTTTTCATTCATAAAGGCCATGAATTTGTATAGATGAATATAATAGAAGGAATATGGTGGGGGGTATCCTTATATCTGCATGTGTGCCTATACATTTGTATAATTTTCTATACGATTCTCGGGCTACTGGCTGTAGAAAAATATACATATATATAAAAACCAAATAAAAAATAGATGAACTTGCCTTCCTTTATATCTTGGCTGCTTTTAGCATAGATACCCACATCCACACACACACACACTCACGCAAACGGTAGATATGGGAAGTAAGTAATATTGTGCGGCAGCCAAATAAAACGCACAAATAACCGCAGGGAAGGCAACCGAACATTAAAATGAACAAAAATTCTAACAAAAAACCAGATGGCCAGGCTAACTTTATTAATACCGAAGCACTTGTACTCTTTCTACAAACCCTACTCAGAGAATATTTTAAAATGAAAATAGTTCTTAAAACGTTAAAGAGGGATTTTATTTTCAAACAGCATAAACATGTCCATAATCCTTTACCTTTTCCCTTTTGTTCTTAAAAAAATTAATTTGATAAACAAAATTTGACACAATTTTTAAATAGATTTTTTTATAAATTATAAACGCAATCTAATTCAAAAATCATTATTTATATACCTATTATTTTATAAAGTTAATTTTTCTCTTTTCTCTATAAAATAAAGTTTCTCTAACAAACTTCTAAACAAAATGTCCCTAGCCGATGAAAAGGGTATTAAAAGGAAAACATAAGCCAGCATCAGTAGGTTGTTTTTTTTTAGTATGCAAAGACCCGAAATTCAAGCAACATTATAATCCAGCATGGAAAATTTTTGAGATTAGAGATTTAGCCAATCTGCAAGTCTGCACGTATGGCAAAAAAAAAAAAAAAAACGACCAACTCTTTCTATGTCAAAAACCAATTATTTTTAATACATACATCTGAGGCTGATATGAATGTAACAATCTTAATGTAGGCTGATTAGCCATCAACAGAGAAGTGAAAAAGGTTATATTTTAAAAGTTTACAAGCCAAATGGGTTATACAGTTAAATAATAATCTTACCCAGTCAGCAATTTGGCTTTGACATCAGACCTCAAGAAATCTAAAGATGCTCAAATACATAAAAGGATGATTGAGTTTAATTGACAAAATGTTAGAATTGAATTTCATTTGTCAGGCTGGTTTACTTCTAAAATTCTTTGCAATGCCAAATGGTTTTTAAACGACTCAAATTTACATTTGCATGTTAACGAAATAAAAAAGATTTCAACCACAGCAGCTGGCAATGATAACTGGTTACATTTTGAGGCTATTTTTGAATTGTAAAATAGGTCAATGACAAAAATGCTATGACAAGAGAGAGAATCAGCTTTGTATGGATATATGGATGTAAAGACAAAAAATACACACATCCAAATATGTATGTCTGTATATACATACACGAACCAATCAAATAAGCTGACAACATCGTAAGCCAAATGCTGGCTTTAGCATTTGAAGATTTATGTAGAAGCAAACCTTTGACTAAAGTTTCTGTTGCTCCTTTGGCCTTTGCTACTGGTCTGCTTGGTTCTATTCCTGTTCTTATTGCTGTGAATGATTTGGCAGCATATTTCAAACGCATTTAATGGCAATGCTCATTTGTCTGACAGTAGCCAGCAGCAAGGAAAAAGCAGGAAAATGCTTCACAAAACATAGAATATACTAGTGTAGAGTGTCAGTGGGTGCAGTGGCCAAACCACAAAGAACCCTGTAAAGGGATTCTGGCAGACCTGAGTAAACAAGAGGGAGTAGTAAAGGGAAAGAGAGAGAGAGCGAGAGAGTGTGTAAGATAGAGTACTACTACTTGTTCCTGTGGCGTATACGTAACACGTCCATTTAAACAACTATTTCTTTTGGCATTGACCAAAAATAAAAAGCATTGCAACACCATGCACTAAGGCAGTCTTGTTTTCTTCTATCTCACAGGGCAATTACTTATGTGCATTCTATTTATTATTATTTCTCTACAAATATTTGTTTTTCTTCTCCAAGACTTTCTTTTTATTATGATTGCCAAAGCTATAGCCAAGAGAAATTAGTTTTCTCAGCATTTTCTCACCCGACCAACCAACTTTTGCCCTCTCCCACTATGTTGTTTTTTTGTGTGTGTTGTATATTGTTTATCCAATGGATTTATTAAGCTTGTGGTGTTGTTTTGAGGGCATATCACACACTTTTGCTATCTGGGTTTCTCTTTCACAGAGAATGTACAGCCAACAACAAACACTTAGACAGATGTATACATAGATACGTACACAAAGAAGA
This sequence comes from Drosophila insularis, assembly GCA_018903935.1. NCBI lineage: Eukaryota > Metazoa > Arthropoda > Insecta > Diptera > Drosophilidae > Drosophila > Drosophila insularis. Next base: position 9,359,615 of record JAEIFP010002295.1, read on the forward strand.
TTTATATGCAACTATTCTAATTGCTGGATGTTTGGCTTAGCTTTTGGCAAAGTGCTTGGCATTTATGTATTTTGAGGCCAGACATTAATTTGCCAGAGCAATTAAATTTTGTACATCCTAGGGCACAATATATGTGGCCAACATGCTTATTTAAATGTGGTAAAAGCTGAATTCTCTGTTTATCAGCAAAGTGCTGGGACTTTGCCACCAAATAGAACAATACAACCAAAGTTATCAAATTGTTAATAATTCGCATTTCAATTGCACTTTCCATCTTTATCTATTGGCCAACAAAATGGCCAATAAATTACAAGTACAAGAACACAACTTGACACCACGACCACAACCACAAATCCATTTTGAATTAGCGTCAATTTTTACACGTTCATGGGCTAGCCTGAAAACTGAAAATATTTATGCCAACTACGACAATGCAAATGAGTAGATATGATCTGTACACTGAGACTTAGTTACTCTTTAAATTTAAGCTTGGATTGACTTCTTTTACAATCTACAATCTTTATACAATCTCCCTAAGCATAATAATCTTGTAGAGACAAATGATTTTTATTAATAATTTTGAATTTTCGACTAACTATTTCAACCTTTTTATAAATTTCCAGTGTCCTTTAATTTAAAATATAATAGCTTATTAGCAGAAAAGTGAATCTGCCTTTTTGACTGTCCAATAAATCTACAGCAAGAAAGGTCAGTGTATATTTTTTTGGGCCTGGGTCTGGCTATGCATAATTTATGGCAAAATGGTCACCACTTTGCCACGGCAAATCGGCAAACACTCGCTATCGGGTCATGACAACAATGACCATAAAGAAAATAACCAAAAAATTTGCTGGATCTATGCACAATTTTGTTTTGCTATTTTGCATTGTGGCTAAGGCCGAAGACTCACAACCGCACACGGCCGTATTCTGGCAATTTACCCACCTACCAGCCAACCCCAGTCCATCCATTCTATGAGTCGATTTTTTGACTAGCCATCACAAAATGCCGCACTAATTTGAATCCAATTAAATTGGTTAGTCATTGAAGCTGCTGAACCAAAGGGGGGAACAAACACGTTTTTGTGGTGCAACATTTTGATGAAAATTTTCAGTCACCATTTTCCTGCGCCACTTCACAATTTTGTTGTACCTACATGGACAAATTTGATTAGATGCGTTTCAAGCACGAAATGGCTGATAATCATCGAAATTAATGCGCGAAATTTAATTAAAAGTATACGAAATTACGTTAAGCCCAGCGTATGGCAATGACATGGGCGTAGGGTTACTCTTCATCAAAGAGAAGAAGCCCCATTTCAGTGATTTTGAATGTAATCTCTACTACGCTCATGTATATATTTTTTGTATGCTGATGGGATGAAGAAGCTTTGCGTGTTAAGCCTCTTACAACTTGGGAGGCAAATAAGTATCTAAAACCAAAAAAAAAAGAGGATCCAGTGCGATAAATTTTTACATTGTGCTGAAATTGTTTTGCGTTTTAAAATAGCTGAAGTGGAATGACCTTCTTCTTGGCCCGCAACAGGCAACAGTGGACACGAGCCGACATTGCAATTAACCTTCTTTTTTTATTTTTGGCACTTGTCCCAGACACTTTAGCCGTGCATCTTCATATTTTCGTTTTGGTATCTTGTCGTGGCAATGACTTTGCGGTTGATTGGAAAGGTCATGTGCATTTCTCAGGGGTTCATAATAGTCCGAAAAGCACTTGAAATAAATCTATAAAATAATTTAAGAACAAAGTTATCAATGAATCTCGAAAATATATTTCAAAAATGTATATTTATACAATATATTAATAATATCGTTCATTCGCTTCATTTTATTTGTAGACCCAACACACAATATAAATCTGGAAAGGTTTTTATATCTATTTATTTTTTTTTTTAAATAATTTGGGGTTTTTCACATTATTGCGAAATTCTTCATAACAACATTAGTTTAAATTCGCTATAGACCATTCGAAAAAGAAAAGATGCCAAATGTCAATTTTCTTTTTGACATTGTGGTCACTCGTTTATTGTGTCCCAACGAGAGAATTGAAAATCCGGAAAAATGCCAAGTGAATATCGTATTCAACAAACAATCCATATCGATCACCTCAAGTCGCATCAATGTGCATGATTTTAATGCCGCTCGACGTTTAGAATTCGAATCGGATCCGGAAAAGGTGCGCCAAGCCCTAGAGAAAGCCGGAATACCGCTTACAGTCCGATATGCAGGAATTACAATTGGCAATGGGAAACTAAACTTTCCCGAGATTGTATTGAATCAAATAGATTTCGGTATGAATGATCTAATGCATGCGGACACATGTGAAATAATGCGCAAAGATCAGAAAGTTGGAATCACTGAGCTACTTTGCCGTATAACCATCAAATGCGATGAACTTGTGTCTGGGTAAGAAAAATATGTTTATTTTTTGCAGTATCAAAGGTTTTTTAAACTCAATCAATCCACAGTTCGGATGAGCGTCCGAAAACTTGCGGCGACTTAAATAATGTCATCAATAAGCAAGATATTATGTTTCTTATGGGCAACCCCGATCCTTGCCCAATACCTCAAGAGCCTTGCAATAATTTCTCGGTATCCGAAGAAGGTGATGCACATCTTCGTTTGGATATTGATCGTTATCGTAGCATGAATTCAAAAGCAAATCTATCATCTGTCGAGGAACCAGAACCAGAGGTTATTTCTTGTCATGTGTTGAGAAAAGTTACCGACCACTATGTGGATGTGATTGATTCAGTGACCAGAAAACTCAAAGAGCTCGAGCCTTCATGTTCGCCATGTCCTCAGCCACAAAAACCAAGTCCCAGCAATCGAATGGGAGACATGCCAAGCAATTTTGCAACTGCTGATTGTACTATACCCATTCCAGTGGGTGACATAGAAAAGCGAGGCATCAAAACCATACGCTTTTGCCCAATCTGTCTATATTCCATGTCATGGCTACCCAAATATGCCTGCTGTCCGAATTGTGGAGCCAAACCAATGCCTGTAGCCATAGAAAGTTCACAGGCAAAATTAACGGCTAACAAGATTGTGGAAGAGGTGCTGGTTAAACCACAGGCTATTCTGACGGCAGAGGACTTTTGTGTTGATCCTTGCAAAGTCAAACTGAACGAAGAATGTCCCGACGATGCCAAAGATCAATGTTCAGCTTCGCGTTGCACTTGCAAAGATGGAAAAAAGTGTACCCATTGTCGCATACGTAAACTATGTGAGGATGTCTTTGCAAAAAAAGGCGACACAAAACCACAGTGCCCCATAGTAGAGCCGAAATCGGATGAAGATTTCTGTCTGATTGCCCAAACCGAAGCAGATTGTCGTCCCTACTTGGTGAGGGTATTCTCAGAGCTGCGAGATCTCTACCAGATCAATGACAACAAAAAAGCCACAGAACTTAAGACGCGCTGCACTCAATCCCTGATGACCATGAAATCGAAAAGGTCCATTGCTGCCAAGTTGTTGAGTAAGAGCGGTCGAGCTATCTCATTGGGAGCCTTAACCGACAAGAATTATGCTGGGGTGCCGCCAAAGTTGGGTCATAAGATGTGTTTGAACCAAAATAGAACCGTGTCTCGACGTCACGGCTGGAACTGGACATCAAGTCCACAGGCTCGTAGACATGGCTGGCGTCCGGGCGCCATTGCACGACCCACCAGCAATGTTATGAAGTTCTTTCTCGATCACGAGACTCGAAAATCCGCATACAGTGTGTGCCAAAAGGTGTTGGAGCAACATACGGAAAGAAAGGGGGGTCATCAGCCTGTTCTTAGTGTGTCCAAAAAAAGCGGTGAAACCTTTGTAACTCTGCGACCACTTCCATCTCTTGGTATCGAGCAGCATCCAATTGTTTTTAAGATTGTCAAAAGTGAACTGGCCAAGGCATTACGGGAGATAGGGCGTTCTCTAAAGGACAAGGGCTTTGCCAAGTGTTCATGCCACCAAACCCTTAGACTTTGCACTTGTCGGAGTAACGAGGACAAACGCGATCTTCAACGCGCCTTGATCAGGGAGTGTAAGAAACATCAAATGCCCTCATGCGCTGACCATTTAATTCTCACCGACACTAGTGAAAGTGAATTGGAGTTCAATTTCGAAGTCACGCCGCCGGCGGGCACAAAGAAACCCATTAAAAGCTCCAAATCCCATAATGTCAATCGAAGTACGCAGACAAACAAAAGCGATCGCAGAATTATGCCCCAATATCCCATAGAACGAAGTCCGTATTATCGCGCCTTCGACTGCGCTGTTGGTGATCGGTATATGGGCACAGCCTTTGGCGATCTTACCGAGAATGTCTTTGAAGATGGTGTATTTGGGTATCTCGGTGGAGGACAGCATGGGCAACCCGTGCCACCTAAGAGTCAGAAAATATGGGGTCCCAACCCGGGAGCTCCACTTCGTTTGAATAATAAAAAAAATCTGACTTCTAAAGCTTGGAAGGACTTGTCCCCGAGAATTCTAAACAAAATGCGCAAATTGCCCAAAAAGTAGATATTAAGTTTTAGATTTTAAGCCAAGTTTCCAAGCTTCTAAACCAAATCCTTAACTGTGAACGATCTTGGAATGACAACTTCGCAAATAAGCAGAGGTCAAATTTTAAGAATAAAACTCTATTTTAATCCATTTTGTGTTTTTTGTGATTCTCATTTCGTTCAGAAATTTACAGGGGCTGAATCTTTAATCTGTACGAAAATAACTATAGCTAGAGTTAAAGCAATTTTGATATACATATTATATGTTCTGGCTATCCTTTACGATATCAGGATCAGTTGTAGTCCCTGCTATTCTCCTCCTTCAGAGACCAAACAATAAATTAAAATTGACACTGCACTATTTGTGTTTTGAAAGCTAGCTTTCTTTTTTTTAAATTTTGTTGTCAAACAATCTTTCTTTTTGTTAAATGTCAAAGTTAACTTAACGTTTTAATTCTCACAAATTCTTATTTTAATTTGAGTTCATGTTGGTGTACACTTCACACTCGAGTTCTTTTCACACATTTGCAAATAAAAACTAATTATTTTTTTTTTTAATATTTGCATGCAAACAATAAATCAAAGTGAAGTGAAAAAACACACACGCACACACACTCATACATAATGCCGCCGAAGGATAATTCAGGAAAAGTTAGTGCAATGCCAAGCGCAACCAGTCAAAAGGCTTCGCCAACTTTTCTCTTTGATATGATTATAAACCAATTGATATTACCCAATGAAAAACTCGATGACCCCAAGAGATTAACTGTGGAGGGTAAATTCAATTCGATGCCAGTTGTTATGACATCCAGTCGCATAAATGTCACCGACTTTGTGAATCAAAGATCCATTGAGTTTGTATCGGCTGCAGACAAATTGCGTAAAATTCTGGAGGATCAAGGCATGAGCATTAATGTTCTCTACAATAATCGAGTTATTTGCACTGGGCATATAGTATTCCCTTCTAATTACATCGATCGCATTGATGAGAGCATGTCAGATCTGATGCATGAAGATTGGTGTGAATTGGAGAAAAATAATATGGTGGCCGGCAAATTGAAGTTTATATGTCGTTTAATCATTAAATGCGATGACCCAGATCTGTAGGTATCCGGAAACGATATTTATTCAGTAGAATAATCTAAAAATTTTGCATTTCCATAGGCTTGATGGCAGTTGTGTACGTGATCTTGACAAAAGCATTCATCCCAAGGATATATTCTTTGTCATGGGCCAGCCTCAAGTATGTGAGATTCCTTCAAATCCTTGCCTAGATGACCTTGAGCCTGAAGAGGGGGACGAGCGCCTCAAACTGGATTTGGACCGATATCGCAGTGTTTCTAAAGTCAGAGTTAATGCGAATGACTTGATGCTGGACAAGCCTGCATTCAGTGCTGCTTGCTATGACCTGAAGGTAAGTGGAGCAATTACTTATACATCGTCTACTAATTTCGATATGTTTTTTAGAAACTAGTCACTGAATATGGGCAGATTATTGACTCTGTTGCCAAAACTACAGCCGAAGTTTCAACTGCTTCACCGCCTTGTGTAGGGCGACCTGAAGCTCCAATGGAAATGAATATGCCACAAATGCCAATAAAGCCCAGTCTTGGTTATCACAATGAACAAAATACCATTCCTGAAGCCAAACTCGATGGTTATCCGGCGGAATCTAATCCCATACGCTTCTGTCCCGTCTGTCTGACCAGTATGTCCTGGTTACCGAAATACGCATGCTGTCCCCATTGTGGAATAAAGCCCATGCCAGTGGTTGAAGAACGTCTGAAAGAAAAGAAGCCTACGGCAGATCAGATTCTTGCAGAGTACCTAGGCAAGCCGTCAGCGGGCGGCATAGATGAACTGTGTATGGATGCCTGCCAGAAGGCCATGAAGAACAAAATGGAGGGAAGTAGCCAGGAAGATTGCCCACCGTGCAGATGTAAATGCAAAGGGAATAAAATATGTGCCCATTGTCGCATACGCAAAGTCTGTGCTGACATCTTTCAAAGTGAAAATGATGGTAATGAAAAATGTCCAAAAGTGGAACCCAAAGAAAATGAAGATTTCTGTATATTGAGTGATAGTTCCGCCGATTGTCGTCCATATCTGGCCCGAGTATTTTCCGAACTACGTATGTTGTACGATATAAATGACAAGAACAGGGCTTCCGAATATGACGATGCCTGTGGGCAAAGGAAAAAGACTGCTAGTAAAACCGATGGAAGAGCAAGGACCGATGGGGGACAAGAGGTTCAGCACATTCCGGGCATGAGTCAACCAAACGGCACAGGCATCAATAGCGAACGTCATAAAAACTGTCTCAGCCAACATGGAGCCGTTTCCCGAAAACATGGCTGGGCCTGGCAAAAGACCTTTGCGGCCCGTAAGCTCGGTTGGCGTCCTGGTGCTGTACGAAAACCGATCAAGAAAATAATGGAACACTTCTTGGAATCCCCGAACGCCGAATCGGATGAACTGGATGGGGAAAACGAACCTCCGGAACCTGTGCTTAATGTCTGCAAGAAGGATGGCGCCATTTTCATAACATTGCGTCCACTTTCCACATTGGGCATGATCCAGAAACCCATCACTTTTCGAGTGGTCAAGAGTGATTTGGCAGTGGCATTAAGTGAGATCAAGGCTGAACTAAAAGAGAAGGGCTTCAGAAAGTGCACCTGTCACAAGTCGGTAATGATGTGTCTGTGCCGCAGTGTTCGAGAGAAAAGGGAATTGGAGCGTGCCATAAACAAGGAGTGCAAACAGCGAAGGATGCAATCTTGTGCCGATCATTTGATCCTTACCGATACCAGTGATAGCGAAATGGAGTACGATTTTAATGTGACACCACCGGCGGGCACTCGACAAGTCACAATGCCACGGAAACCTCGTACTGCCAACAATGGGACACAGTACAGTAAGAAGGATTTAGAGTCGATACCAACAAAATATCCCATTGTCATGAGTCCCTATTATCGTGCCTATGACTGTGCCACTTTTGGTCGCTTTAAAGCCAAAGATGTGCCGCGTAAAAAGGCGGTCAAAACTGAAATTCTGCCAAAAAAAAAGGCGGCCAAAGCGGGTGTGAAACGTGGCCTTTAATCTCACTACTCGATTTTTGAAAATTAATAGGGGATGCGTATCAAAACATATTTCGGATCTGGTTAAATAAGCCAATGAGGGTTTTTCATTAGGGGCTTTTCATCTATTTTGATATGCTTAATATAGTTTGAGTTTTGTTTCGCATCCATTACATTGCATCGAAAGCATCTCAACTCCAAAATCGAAAAAGAGTATGAAAAGAACTCCTAATGACAAAACCTGGCGCTGGAATCGAAATCTGTTTCGATACGGATCCCCGATTAATGATTATCTTACATGTGATTTGGCTTTCAATTGAGTACAAGTGATTTTTTGGATTTGGACCAACGCCTTTCGATAATCTTTCATGTAATCCGAAATCGTGTTTTTTTTTTTGTTTTCCAACAAATCAATAAAAAATTGTGAAAAAAAGAATATACATACATATGTGTTAAAACTAATAAATTGTTAATTCTATTTTCAATTTCTATGCGAGTTTTTGTCATCAACTTGCCCTGATGTTTTCTGTCAGATTATTGTTTTGAGATTCATTTTTTATTTATTCATTTTCATTTAATTTTACGAATACCACATTTTCTCTAGAATTTTCGCAAGTATTTCGTGTTCTTAGACTATAAAAAATAAAAAAAAAATTTGTGTTTTAAAAAATTAAAGTAAAATTTATAAAAAAAAAAGCAAAAAGAAAAAATTTACAAATGCAATAATTAACTGTTGACTGTGCGAAATTAAATAACATTATGGCAACAGCGAATTATGCAGATCGACAGGGTGCGAATATGCCACGTACTAATACGGAACCGGCCAGATTTATATTCGATTTGGTGGTGTCACATTTGGAGACTCCCAATCTGAATATTCAGGAGCCCAAGGAACTAGAGGTGGAAGTGAATTTCAATCGCACGCCCATTAAAGTCACGTCCAGTCGCATAAATGTAACCGAGTTCAAAAACGGAACGGCCATTGAATTCGAAACGGAACCGGGAAAACTTCGCAAAACCCTAGAAGAGTGCGGCATGACCATGTCCGTGACGTACAAGGATAAGGTCTTGGGCACTGGTCAGATAACTTTCCCGCAAATGGTCACAGATCGCATAGATACTGGAATGTCTGATCTGATGCATGTGGATACCTGTAACTTTGAGAGAAATGGCGAACCAGTTGGCAAGCTGGAGATTCTCTGCCGCTTAGTCATTAAATGCGATGAAATGGATAGGTAGGTTTTCTTAAGTGGCTAAATATTGAAGAAACTATTAACCTTTCAAAAATTAAAAGAATTGACGATAAAAGTTGCCGCCACATGGACAAAAGCATTAATCCCATGGATATTCTATTTGTCATGGGCGAAACGCAGCATTGTTCCAATCCCTGTGATCCATGCTTGGATGCTTTGGAGGACGAAGAGGGAGACTTTCGCCTTAATCTAGATTTGCAGCGTTATCAAAGTGCACCTAGTGGCCCAATGATGCTACACAATGCTTCCGATAATGCAGCCTGCCTGGAACTAAAAGTAGAGTATCTGCAATAGCTTGGTATTTCCTTGCAAACATTTGGTTAAACCTTTCAATTTTTTGCAGAAAATGGCCTTAGAATATGGAGAGCTTATTGACTCAATAACCAAGGGAACAGGACAGCCAGCACCTCCACAACCACCCTGTCGCGGCCAAGTCGGTGCTCCCATGCAAATGGAAGTGCCGTATGAGCCTAATCTGCCCAATTTTGCTTACCTTCAACCACAGGCAAAAGATGTCCCCGATCGCCAGGGCATTCCAGCGCCAATCAATGATCGTGGCGACAATGCGCCTGAAATAAAACCAATACGCTTTTGTCCCGTCTGTCTGAGCAATATGTCCTGGTTACCGAAATTCGCCGCTTGTCCCAAATGTGGAGTTAAACCCATGCCTGTTGTGGAGGAAAGACATAGGGAAAAGAAGATTACGGCTGAGCAAGTGCTCGCAGAGTATCTAGGCAAACCGCCCCTTGGCACTGATGAGTATTGTGTGAATGCCTGTGAGAAGGCCATGAAGGATAAACTGGAAAAGGATAGTCAAGAGGAGTGTCCTCCCTGCAGATGTACATGCAAATTGAATAAAGTCTGCGCCCATTGTCGCATACGTAAACTCTGCGCGGATATCTTCCAACCGGATCAAAAGAAGCAGCCAAAGTGCCCAAAAGTAGATCCCGAGTCCGAAGATTATTGTGTGGTAAGCAACAGTGCAGAAGACTGTCGTCCATATTTGGCTCGTGTCTTTTCCGAACTGCGTGACTTGTATGACATTAAGGACAGCACTAAAAAGGGCTCCGAGTTCGATGAGGCTTGTGAGCAGGCCCGCAAGACCATCGTGAAGGGTGAAGACACTAAGAAAAAGCCAAAGGGCGAAGTTAGCCAAGCCAAAGAAAGGAAAAGAACGAGTGGAGAGAAAAACGCTGTTAAATCGGAAAACAAACAACAGCCCAATAAAGTGGCAGCTTCTGGTAGTAGCCACACGAAAACGGGAAGACATAAATATTGTGTCAATCAGCACGGTGCAGTCTCCCGGCATCATGGCTGGGCTTGGTCCAAAAGTTTTGAGGCCCGCAAAAACGGCTGGCGTCCTGGAGCCGTGCGAAAACCGATCCTGAATCTCATGAAATTCTTTCTAGAACAATCGCGTAACAACAATGCCTTTCGAACATGTCAGGATGCTGAGGAAGAAGCCCGTAGAAAGAACGAAGAGGAGCAGCCAGTGCTGAATGTGTGCAAGAAGAATGGAGATATCTATATAACACTTCGGCCGCTGTCACCTTTGGGCATGAAACAGAAACCCATCGTATTCCGCGTAGTCAAGAGTGAATTGGCAGTCGCCGTAAGGGAGATCAAACGTAAGCTTAAGGACAAGGGCTATCCAAAGTGCACCTGTCACAGGTCGGTTATGATGTGCACCTGTCGGTGTGTTAGAGAGAAAAAGGAATTGGAGTGCGCCATAAATAAAGAGTGCCGACGACGCAGAATGCCTTCTTGTGCCGAGCATTTGGTCCTCACCGATACCAGTGAAAGTGAAATGGAGTATGACTTTGATGTGACGCCGCCGGCAGGCACCTATAGACCGCCAATGCGGCAGAAGCCTCGCACAGCCAATAATAGTACCCAGACAAGCAAAAAGGATAAACAGCCTGGTCCACCCAAGTATCCCAAAGCCATGAATCCTTATTATCGAGCCTATGACTGTGCTGTTGGGGACCGTTATACGGGCACGGCTTTTGGAGCACCAGGCGAGGAGGTATACGAGGATGGCGTCTTTGGCCATCGCGGTGGTGGAGCTCATGGTGAATCTGCAGCTGCAGGTGGCAAGCCAAAATCGAAACAAATCTGGGGTAACAGTGCAGGTGGTCCAATTCGCGGGGGTGGTCGTTCGGGTGGTGGTCCAGGTCCTGGTCCTGGTTTTGGAGGCGGCGGTGGCGGAGGTGGTGGTGGTGGCGGTGGCGGTGGCGGCGGGCGAGGTTCTCCCTGGAAAGGTTTCCCAGTTAATGTGAAACCAGGAGCTTTTGGTCCTGGTGGTTCTGGAGGTCCTGGCGGTGCCAATGCTGGTGGCAATCGCGCTGGTGGTCCTCGTTCCGGTCCTGGCGGTGCAGGCGGTGGAGCTGGTGGTGGTGGCGGCGGTGGTGGCGGTGGTGGTGGTGGTGGTGGTGGTGGCGGCGGCGGTGGATCCATTCCTGTTCGAATGCCCAAACGTTTTGCCAAACCTGCCGAGGAGGCAGCCAAGCAAGCTGACATTGCCAAGAAAAAGGAAATAGAGGAAAAGAAAAAAGGCATTGACATGATGAAGTATCTTCAAAAACGGGGAGAACTATCCAAGCCCTGGAACCCTGCTGATGGCAAGGACACTCGTGGTCAAGCCAAAAAGGGACCACCAGTCGGCCCCGATGGCCTAACCGATGCTCAACGAAAATTCCGAGCTCTGCGTCAGGTGGCGGCTCCTTCAATTTACATGATACCACGACGTGGCAAGGCATGTGATCCGTGTGCATTTGCATGTAGTCCTTGTGGTCCTTGCGGCGCCCAAAACTACGACTGCTGCTGTCCACAGAACTTCAACTGCTGTAGCTATTATTGTTGACAAAACTAAATCAGAACCAAATATATATGTATATGTATGTACAACCACATTCGATTTCATGTTTAAACAGTTGCTAACTCAATTGAATACTTCAAATTCGACAAGTGCCTGGCCAGTGCCCAAAATCCTAAGCATCTCTCTTCAAGGTTGCCGACACCGTGCTCAAGTGCCCTTCATTGTGGGAAATTTAATTTGATGCCACCAACAAATTGTTGCCAGTGCCTTTCACCTCGGTCGGCATGCCATTAATGAAAAATTCAGCGGCTGTTTTGTCGCATTTGTTGTGAGTGGGTTTTCTTTTCAATTTCCCAGCGACATGACAGTTGAAAATGAGTAACGAAAACAACAGCACAACAAGCACTACAAAAAAAAAAAACGAGAAAAAAAATACAAAGTCTGTCTGTTAATCCGCACCCACGTTTCACTTTCAATCGTCGTCGGGACACGTAGGGCCCATATTAACCGACTTCCTGCTCCCTTGCCTGGTTTTAATGCCAAATGGCTACAGTGGTTACAAAAAGAATTACTATATTTTGCTTCAAATTAATTTCTTTAACTAAAGGATACAAAATAAGTATGAAAATATTTTTCATATTTTAGTATGTTTGTTTAGCACAGAGTTCGTGCAAAGTTTTAGAAAAACAATAATTGAAGTTTCAGAAATAATTAGAACTTTACTGAATTACTGAAGTTTTGTTTATGTAGGAAAACCAATTGTGTTTCCTAAATTTATTCCAAAATTAACATTGGGGCCACTGTGCGCATCAGACAAATCGGAGTTGTGGAGTGTGTATGCTAATGCTCGAAAATCCAATAGCATTATCAAATTTTAAAGCTCTGGGCATATATGTACATATATGTATATACATACCATGTATGCATACTTGTATAATATTTTATGCATGAAATATGGCAATTTCAATTAGTTTTTAGTGACTTTGCCTGAACGACGTTGGCAAATATCATGGGATTAAATTGTAAACCCTCAGCCAGCTTGTTTGTGTAATTATAACAGCATTTTGAAATTCTCGAATTTGTACCAACATCTAACAACGACTATGTCGACATCGAAATTGAAATTGTTATTCCTAATAGTGTGTGTGTGCGTGTGTGTAAGGATGTGGGTGGAAGGATATGTGTGTGTCAGTTAATTAAATGTGAGGCACGCACAGATAGCGGCAGCAGCAACAAGACTATATATTCTAAACCAGACCAATGAACGGCACTTCATTATAACCCACACACACACACACACACACACACACACACACACACACACACACAAGTCAATTGGAAATCTATGCAAAATACCTAAGCTACTTATCACAAATCCATACATACATATCTAACGCAGTCATCCACTGCATAACCATTCATTTGGCAAGCTGGTATATTAAGTAGCTAGATATCCTAACTGTTGCCATGTACCTTGTTGTGTTTAGGTCTAAAGATGCCAAGGGCCAGAACGTTGTTGATAATAAGTTGAGCTTGGCCCCCAGCTACAAACTCTCACACATATTGAATTCAAAGTAGTTGATAAGTATACAAGTACATACCTCACCCACAATCATTGCAAATTGAGCTAATTTATGCATTAAAACCTTTTGTGTTTTTCCCAAAATTTAAGAGTAATGGCAGGCAACGGTCAAAAAAAGAGAAATAAATAACAAACTTTTTAATTAAACAAATTACGCAAATTATGCGGAAAATGGCAAAAGAAAAAATAAAAATTATACCCCTTTTTCTTTATCTTATTTGTCTGTGTACGAAAAATTTGTTCATTCTTCAAATGGTTGATGTAAATTACACAAAGGCTGTGTGTAAGGAAATGAAATGGCCAATGGAAAAGGTTTTCGAAAGGTAACGAAATGTAAAAGTACCAGTAATCAAATGAAATGCAGTAGAAGTAAAACAACATGAATTATATCAATATTTATATTTATTTTCGTTTAAATACTCTTCACGAAAAATGTTGAAGTGGACAGAGAGAAGGAATTAACATAAGTTAGTTAGTGCTAAAGATGACGAATACGAATAATACACTACCTTGTTTCCAAGAAAGCCTTTCCTGAGCCAGTAAAAATTATTTAATTTATAACTGGTTTTCATTTATGATTTAATCTTTATTGCATTCATATTTTTTCCTAGTTCAACAATAATATTATTTTAATATCAATTGTCATCAACACAAAATATAAGGATAAATAGAAAATTTATTAGGTATATACCAAATAACCCACTAAATGAATAAATGTTTTCATAAATTGTTGGTCAGTTTATAAATCTTCAGTCTATAACAAATTCAAGTATTTATTTGAAAGGGATTTGATTTATTTTCAACAAAAACAATTTTGAATAAAATCTGTTGCACATTTTTTGCCAGCAATTTTTAAAATTTTTTGGTTATTGAATAAATTATTTTCTATGACTTGACAAACAATTTAGCATAAAACAAAAATTTTTGCAAAATTTTTCGCATTTTAACTATGTATAAATTATGCATAATGGAACTCTAACTGTTGTGGATGTACATACATACATATCTACATCTACATGTGCACGGGTATTGGTGTATATGTATATGCAAAACATTCACAATTATGATTGAAGGAAAGTGCGCATTTTTTTCTTGCATAATTAATGCCATATCGAAGGAGAAGTCGCTACCGCTAAAGCTGCTGCTGGCAGAGTTAACCCATGTCAAAGGTTATAACTTTCTTTTTTTTTTGCATTTTGGGTCAAAACCTGTGCAAACTTGCTTAAATATTTTATGTAATGGGCTTTTTAATTTGCTGCTTTAAAGTAAACAACACAAATGGCGGAAGGAGAAATACAGAGACGAAGTCAGGTAACGCATTTTGGCACTTCATAAATCAACATAAAAAAGTACACAGTAAGCATCGGTGATTGGTCGACCATTGAATACTCTTAAACAACTAAACTAAATAATATTAAGTTTACTTGAGAACCTTGTATGTACATATGTAAATATAATATTCACTTGAATAACTTTATAAACTGATACTTGCTATACGCTTATTCCTAACTGACATCATGACCAGGTGTCCGCTTAGTTAACATGGCCAATGCAAGGAAAGGGGATCGCGGACATGAAGGCACTTTTGAGCGAATTTCATGCCAGTCATGTCAGTGGCCATTCTGGGTCTGGCAGTTAACATCCGTTTCCGTCAGTACAAACAAAGCTTTTATCAGATTTTCGTGTAACAAGTGCGGGCACCAGCCGAAGAATTTCGTGTACTCGACGTCACGTCAAGGCGCGTTAAAAAGTAAAATCTTTCTTCTCTTTGGGCAACTGTCCGGGATACTTTATCATCATTTGTCAATTAGTTGCATTAGCCCCAGAGAGACCATTATGGTTAAAGTTTTTTCCTCCCCAAAATAATTAAAGTGCTTAGATTTCTCATGACCTGTTCCCCTTTCATGCCCCTCAATGGTAAGAGTCCATTTCGCATTGGATGGAACTTTTCGTCTAGTGCTTCTGGCAGTTTTTTTGCAATTCGAGCAAGTTTTGCAGTCATAATGCAATATGATAGCTAAAAGGAAGAAGAACAGAAGAAAACAAAAACTTTGGCCCCACCTGTAAAAATCCTTGGCAAAAAGTAAAACTTTTGGCCAGCACGAAATGCCAAATGTCCTTTTTGCGGTTTGAAATTTGGTTTTAATTGAAAATTCGATTGCAAGAATCTAATTGCCAGTCGGTGAGTTGGCGATTGTGGCCAAGCCAACAAACTTGCATGATGGCACGCAACCTTCTAGCTATTGGCCTAATTAATGCTGAAATTCAACAGAGGCTCCAACGTTGCGTATGTGTAATGCAAGAATGTTACCTGAATGCATTATAAGTATGCGCTCGCAGCTAGCCAAACATTTTTGTTACCTAAAGCTTTTACGATTTCATTAAAGCCAAAGGAATTGGATGCCAAGTAGAAGCCACATTCCACAAGCATAAAGTTATAATGCCTGGGGGGCATTAAAACGCACAAAACCCTTTCACTGAGGTCGGCGACAAGAACAACAAGAACGACTATTTCGTATTTTTTTTCAGACCCAAAAGGGAATGCTTCCGAATCATGATTGCAGTTCCACTTTTGCTCGACACAACTCGTCGGCGTTAAAATTTCATTAGAAAATTCATTAAATTTAAACAAGTCCCAGATCCACTAGCAGATGCTATGCAAATAGTGCTGCCAAAATAAAAATAAAAAATAAATGAATTCTTTAATTTATGCGTTTTGAAGTCGAAGCAAAGCAGTTGAAAGTATGCAACAAAATATTGTTTGATGCATATTTTTTAAATAGTCGTTTGCATGTTATTAAAAATAGATTTTAAACCATTACAAATATCCCAGAAATGTTTGGTGAAAGAACATTTGTTTTACTTCTGATTAATTCGTAGATTTTGTGATATAATTTGCAATCAAATTAAAGGTATCCAACGTTGATGTTAATTAAACTTCTATGATGAAGTTAACAATGATCATAGGCATATAAGAAATTTTTGAGACATTTTAATGACAAACTTGTAAGGTACATACATACATTTATAGAGTTTGTATAATTTAATTTTTTGCCCATTAGTAAGTGAATTGATTCTCTCTTTTTTATTTTTATCATTTTTAGGTCAAAGTGAAACCATCAAACAAATACAAAACCACTTATGAAATAAAGCAAAATATTAATACGGGTCAGAGTAGAATAAAAACAGTACAGAGTAAAAATCTTCCCATTCCATTTAGTAAGCAAATGCATTTACATCTAACGCGGATAGGTGGATTTAACTAGTAAACAAATGAAACTAAAACTTAAGAAAAAAGCTGACACCGGAAACGGAATCAATGTGACTATAAATTAGTTTCCATTGTATTTTTTATGATTGGCTTTGCCGAGATTGTATCCCACTTGTATTTTCTAACATAATTGTTATTATTATTAATTTATTATTATTAAATCATTAAGCAAATTACACAAGCAACAAAACATTCTATTTCTAATGCATTCATTGCTGGGTATCTTGAAATCGTTCGTTTGACTTTCTTGCAAAATATATTTTGATATAACAAGCCAATGGCTCTTTGGAGTGCACTCAACGTTGCTGCAACATATGTTTTTGTGGTTTTATGGTCATAGAGAGGCAATGAACACTCTCAGTTTAAAGATGGTTGAGCATTTAAAGCGAATTTTTATTAAACAAACCAATTTTAAAAGTGAGGGAAACCTGAATATTATATAGAAATCCATTTTACATCCCAAATATGTTTGTTTGTATTAATCGTTTTAAATAAAAACTCAAATTGTATAGAGTTTCAATAAAAACTCCCCCTGGGGAATAATCGTTAGTCATTGACAAAATGAAACAAATGATGCAATTGAAATGCATAAATTCAATTACACTTACATTTTTTTTGCAATTGCACATTTTACAATTGTCCATCAAGTGGCTAATATAAGGATAAAAGAACAGTCCACAGTAAATACTTAATATGACGCAAAGTGCAGCTCAGTGTCCTAGGAATAATAAAGCTTTAAAAAGGACAAATACCTTGAGCAGTTGGCTATTGGAAGGCAAGGACCTCTTGTTGCTGATGATGTATTGATGAAGATTCTGTATGTGTGTGTGCGTGTGTTATTTTTTGTGGGTCGGTGTGCAAATGATGAGCCAATGACCATGTGTTTTATGGACACTTTGCGGTTCTTGTGGCATGTGTGTGTGTGTGTGTATATGCCATTGGCAAATATTTTTGTTTGCTTAAAAAATATTTGCACTATAGAAAACAGTCTAGCTGGGAATTTTGAATATGCAAACACAAACCCCCCCGGAGGGTTAGCAAAATGTGCAGCAAATTTTAGAAACGATTGGCTATAAAAGATTATTCCCAAGTCAGTGAACCATAGAAGGACATTAACTTGTCAATTTTGCATTAGACAAATTGCATGCGAATAAAATTATATAAATTGTGCAAAAAGATAAGCCCAAGGGTAAAATCAAAGCACTCAAAATGGAATATGCACTTTATTCAAATTTATCAATATCTAAATCGATGGATGGATTAAGAAGGCCATATATGATTATTTTAATTTTTATAAGTACAGGTTTATTAATCTTTGCTAAGCCAAACTATTAAACTTAATATTTAATTTATTGCCTTTTTCGGCAATATGTGTGTACTTGTATGTAGACAAGAGTGTAAATGACATCATTGCTTTGACAATTTCTTCACTAAAATAACTTAACCGCAATAAGATCTCAACTTAAAAATAAAACCACATAAATTTAATGCACAAAATATATGCCAAGAGCACGCTAGTCCAGCTGTCAGCAAATTAACACTTTTGTGTTATCGTGTATGGCATTTTATATACACACATACTTATCTTGGTGTGTACAACTACTTTTTGCGGCCATCAAGTTCTGTTGGCCATTATCCTCTCTATAGCTCCCCATTTTCAAGCAAAGCTGGAGTTCACTTTTTTGTATCAAGCTTTAAAGCCGCAAAATGAGTTTTTCTTTAGGATTTGCATAGATTAAACTGCAATGGGTTTTTATTTATTATTTGGCCAACCATCCAGCCAGCCAACAAACCACTCGGTCTACTCTCCGCTTCATGATGAAGCGGACATTGTTATTGTTATTTTTCTTAGCTGCTAAGCCAAAATGTACAAAAAGTCAAGCAGGAGCAATAGCAGGAAAATCGCCAACTCGTGTCTCATTTCTTTGGTTTTCTTTTCTTTGTTGTTTTTTTTTTTCTGGGATGCTCTCAAAACTTTCAACCATTTGATGTGATGCGTCTCGGTTCAAGAGACTTGGCTAGAAGTTTCTTACTTTTTATTTGTTTCTTTTTTTACTTGCTTTGGTTTTTCGGTTTTGGTTTTTTGGGGGGCGTTCTGTCAACGCCTTTGTCGTTGATTTTGTCGTTAAAATGTCAACAATTTGTTGCGGCTGTCAGTCCTTGCCCCAAAACACAACCTTCGCTCTGTCTTCGATCTTATCCGGTGCCATTTTTGGCCACCAGAACTTTGCCTATAAGCCGACAACGAAAAAAAAAAAAAAAATAGAAACACACAACGGAGAGAAACTCATTTAAAGTTTTAAAGTGTAGCCTTTTTTGTTGATGGATGGCTGGCTGCTTAGCTGCCACGCCCCCACTGGTGAATAGGTGGTGGCAAAAAGAAGGCGTGCTTAGTCTTAAAACTTTTTTTGTTGTCACTAGTTTCATTAGCTGCCACGTTTTCTTTTTTTTTTTTTTGTTTTTTCTCTGTGTCCTGTAGGGATTAGGCCAACACGTGACGCAGTTTTTGGCTTTACTTTCCCTTCGACTTGTTCTTTATTCCCTTTCATTGTCAGAGACTTTTCAATAAGTAAGAAAGAAAGGAAACAAGAAAAAGGAAAAACTTGTTGATAGTTCTCTAATATAAAGTGAGGCGCAACTTTGTGCCAAAGGCAAAAAGGACAACTTTAAAACGCAACACGTGTCGTGTTTTCTGGGTTAGGCTAATTCCGTTTCGCAAATAAGTAAGAGGGGAACTAAACAAGAGGAAATTAGTGGAGGGGGAGGCCATTGCATGCTTGAATACTAAATGGCAATTTGATTGATGTATATATGTCACAAAAGTGTCTTCACAAAACAAGTTAGACAATTGACATATAGGGGGATGCATATATACATACATACAGACATAAAGCTATAAGTAAAAAAAAATCAACCTATCAAAATGTTGTCCTTTTTTATTTAATTTTTTTCCTAGCGGTTGCTAGGTTCACATAATGAAAAGTGTCAACTTAAATTTGGTTAAAAATAATTTTCATTTTGCAGAACATTTAGAAATCGAGCAACAAAAAGGGGAAAATTTGTGAAAGTGCAAAAGGCAACATAAAAGGCTTTTTATGTTGCTTGTCCTATTGCTGAGAATTTGAAAAGGGGCTGTGAAATAAACTAGCTAAATTTAAACGCATGAAAACTACGCCAATTTCTAAGGCTAGGCAATCAGAAAATGTCAAGCACAGTTCTTGCTCAAGTCCTTTTTTATTTTTGGCCACTTCAGTTCACAGAGTATCCAAAAAAACTACTGAAGCCCCTTCGGCTTGGCAACCTCCACACGGCACACATCATCGTTGGGGGAAATGCTAACTCTCCTGTTTGCTGAATAAACATCAAGGCGCAGAATCAGAAACCAAAAAGCCGAGGGCGCTGAAAACAGAGAGAAAATGCCCAAAGTGTCGACTTATTAACTGAAGCGAGAGAGCCCACTGTGGCACACACCTGTTGTTGGTACTTGCTAGCTTTAATACACAGCGACTAGCAAAAGGATCAAGTCTGAATTTATTGGCCTACTAGATTTTTGACGGTCGATAATGTTTCTAAAAAAGACTCTAAGGCATTTACTAAAAATAAATCATATGCTGTAATCTATCAAAATTAATTTAATATTCTTTTCCTTTAAGTAAGCCTTGATTGTACCAACTATACAAGTTAATTGAGATAATTAAGTGTGTCATGCATCAAAAAGAAAACATTTTCTTACACATTCAAATCCGTATGAAAATAAAAATAATTAAAGATCAAATGATTGTTTATTTAATCCATAAATGCCACAAATTTTATATTCATTTACTCGTAATATAATATATAAATGAAATTCAAATCATTTATTGTTTAACTAATTGAAATATGAGAATTCTTTTTTGCCTTTTCAGCTTAAAAATTGAATAGTTTTATGCAGTTTACTTTAATATGGGATTATAATTGGTTTATAACAAATGTAAAATACATGCTTTTACTTTTTTCCCCATTGAAAATGAAAAATATTCAATATTTAATATAATCCACAAAACAAATAAATACAAATTCAATTTTAATGCCACAGAAATTCTTTTGTGAAAAGGAAAAATAGTTGAGAGCGTGTCCAATTTCGACAACTCTGATTGAAAGGAAAATTTTGTTACAAAGTTGAATATTTACATAGAAAAAAATGGAGTGAGAGAACAATTCAATTACCTGAAAAAATATCTATTCATAACAATTTCTGCTACCATCACTTGACACTTTTTTATAACCTTGGATCTACAATAAAATTGATTAAATGTCGGTTCATATGTCATTGGAATGAAATGGCTATTAAAGAAATGAACTATAGAAACTATAGAAAAAAATCCTTTATCGGCATTTTCCATTTCCTTTGTATGCATTTTATCAAAATTGGTTCAGATTCTATCTTTTCTTATATTAAAAAATTGTAGTACAATCACACTTTTTTTTTTTCAAAGTCATCCTAAATAGTATGTAAAGAATACTTTTACAAAATAAAACATAGAGATATAACTTTATTGGCAAATATTCTTTACAAAAAAAGGTACTGTATCTGCAATTTATAATTATAATTTTATTGATATTTAAAAGATTCAAAGATTAAGCAATAGTACAAGTTATTTTACTTTCCCCGCCTCTCATTCTATTGCTGCAATTTCCTTACTCTCTTACACACCTTTTGTTCTAATATACAATAGAGTGAAATACAGTCCAGGTGAGCGTTTTTAACACAATAATATCAGGCACAAAAAGGTTAAATTTTTCAATTCAATAAATCAAATAATTTAATAATAATTTAATAAACAAACAAACATAAACTATTTTCAAGTTCTGCGTTTTCTTAAAACACAGACTCTATATGTCTTAAATACTAAAGGATAATAATAACTAATAATTCTACAGACAATTTTTCCTATATCTGTATTTTAAATGGAAGGGTCAATTGATGGTCAAATTTGGATGTGTTTCGCACCAAGCTTTTGCACTGTCAACTACTATTTTAGAAACCCTTTAATTTGCTTTGGATGATAATGCTGATCGCCATGCTATTATCTATTTTATTTTTTATGTCGCGAGACTCTAACTAATTTAATATTCCTGACCAGAAGGCAATGGCTTAATCCGTTTTGTGAGGAGTGTCTGCGTTCCAATATGGCCCGAACGGGGTCCTGCTGTCTTTTCGCTTTTATATGAAACATAATTTCAATGCAATCGATGGCATAACTCTTTGTCGTTTAGTTATGTGGGCTATTGCAGCCAACATTTCGGTTACCAAATAGTTTACATTGATTTATGCCTCTGCCTTTTCTCTTTATATTTGATCTATGACACTCAGCAAATGCAAGTCCAGAGATTGTCTGTTTTAAATATTACTCAAATAAACATTTTACTATGTTACTTGCTCTGATTAAATGGCAAAGACAACTGTTGCACAATTCATATTATATTTAATGAAATAAATCAAATTTTGCAACATTTGTTCACGAAAATTATCTATGATTTTATGAATCATGTAATTGCCATAATGGTATTTTGGCATCTATGTAATTGCAGCAGGTGTATTCTAGCCCACATGGCCTAATCCAACATGTCAATTAAGTTATTAGTTGAGGGCCATAAAAATGTCAAAGCAATAACAATATTAACATAAAGCCTACATAAATTAGATGCCGAGCAGCTACAATAAACTTTTACCATAAATGTTTCTATGGCTCACTGAATGAATGAATGTATTTGTATACAAATACGTTGTATGGTTGGAAGAGGTGGGGGGAGTGGAAGTGTTTGAAGAGAAAAGTAGAAGCAAATATCCCAGAACAATTCGCAGACTCGGTCAAACAAATCAAGCGAACTTAGTGGTAGCAGCTGCCCAGGGGGGCGCATTTAATTAACAATTGACAGTTGTCTGACAGTCGGCTAAGCACACACACATACACCCAAATCCACACCCAGTCACAGTTGCAGATATAGATAGAATAGATTCAAACGAAAATATCTAGAGCTGGGCTTCTCAGTTCATTGGAACTAACTTCAAAGAACTAAACTTAACTTTCACAGAAAATTTATTTCAATTTAGATGCTTGTTGTAGAAAAATATTTTCCTAGAATATAATCCCAAATAAAGAGGCTTGTAAATGGGGCAATCCTCAAAAACCGACATTATTTAAAAAACAAATTTTTGATACAAATGAACACATATATTTTAAATGTTTCTAAAAACTTCATTACGGAATAGTAGATCTTTAAAATTACTAAACGGAAACGGAATACTTGTCGTATGCGTAATGTTAGAATCTTCGGTAATTCTATTTTTCTATTTTTTTAAATACTGTAATATTCAGTATACCGAGTTTTAACACGACATAAAGCGACTCTGGAGAATAATAACACTTGGTTATAAAAGTTATTGTTAATTTCGTTTTAACCTTGACGAGAATAAATTCGAGGTGACTATCTTCCGCAATAAGACCTTTAGAAAAGTCATACCTGACTTGGCAAATAACTCTCTTTTACCTGTTCAAGCTGCAGTCATGATTAAAAGATTTGTCAATGCTTCTTTCTATGTATGTTAGAGCAATGACTAGTGAACCAGCTCTTGAAGCAACCAACTCTATTATGAGATTTATTCTTTGTGGTCGCAAGTTTTGCTGCCAACCATCAATAAAACTTGGCAAAGTCATTCTCAAAGCGGTGTATCTTATCTGTCCACACTCACGCGACCGTGACCATGATCCTTGGTCTGCTCTTAATGGTAGGTACAGCTACTGCTGGTTTGCCCGCAATCGGTTTGTGCGCTTGGCTTCCTGTGTCTATACATACACGAAATGTATATGTATACAATATGTCGGACAGTTTTGTTTCCTGTCAATGCTTTTGTCACTTTTAACACGTGGACAAACAGAGTCGACGGTTCACCCAGTCACCCACTCGAACAGTTGCCCGCATTTCTGTTGTCACGTTGCGGTTTTGTTTAGCTTGAATGTACTTTTTTTTTCTTTTTCTGTTTTTTTTTTTTGCTCTCCGTCTCATGAAAATTGCTCTTTCCGGGCAAAAGTGGCAAACATAGTCGTAAAAGCTACTATGATTCATGTAGAACATGAACACAAATGCTCCCGCATTTCTACACCGCGCACACACACAGAGAACTTGCATAAAACAGCACTCACAAAAAGTTTACGCTTACTACTATTTTTTCCTTGGCTCGTAAGCAAATTGTATTTTATTTACTTTTTTAGTTGTTATTTCGGCCGACATATGTTTGCCAAAAGGTGGAGTAAAACGGAGCAAAAGAAAAAGTGAAAAACTATTACGAAAATTATATGTGTTACCATGTCCCAAACTTGGAGGCATGTCACAAATGTGTTAATGAGTTTTCCTGTGCAAAATGTAATTAGAAGCTCATATCTGGGGATGGGGACAACAAAAAAAGGAAACTGAGCTAACAGTACTCGTTCTCATTAATCAGGAGCTGCCAAAAGAACTGACAATGTGGGAGTGGAATGAAAATTTTTAAGCCAAAAAAATCTCTCAGTTAAGTCTTAATTTCAATTCAACGAATTTTCTATGTTCTTTTTAAAGACTTTCTCCTAATTATTTTCCTGTGAATTTCATATCCCAATTAATAAAAATCTGAATTAAGTATTAAAACGGTAGTATTAAAATTAAATTATCATCGGCTTAAGATGTTTTAAGTCAAGTTTATTAAATAATTTCTTCTTCATTATTGACGAGAATTCATTCTTAAACAGCTTTTGAATAAGTTAAAAAAGTTTATCTTAATCTCAATTGATTACCGGATTATTTGTACTCCACTTTGCCTTGGATGCTCCATTTCTTTGGAATGGATGCCCACACAGGAGCATTACTGTCAAAGTATTAACAGGTAGAAATTCTAATTTGTTTATTCAAAGCCAAAATTTAGAAATTCTTTTTGATATTTGTTTAAAAATTATAATTATCTACTCTTCTTATAATGGTCCAAATAAGTTGGTAAATTGAAGTTCTTATGCAAAAAAAAATTATATTTTAGTTGGTAAGGGTATAGAAATAACTTCCTATCTGTTTTTTTTTTTTTTTTTGTATGTGTTTGTAAACAGATTCGTTTGGGAAATTTCTCTAGGTTGAAAAGACATTCATGCAGTTGGGTTGAGAAAGTCGAGTATCAACTTTGACTTTTGACAGCGAATGTTTTGTGTGTGTGTCTGTGTGTTTGTGTAAGTGTTGTGAATATGAGAAAAAACGGAAATGTGAAACACCAAGACAAGGGGATAGAGGAATTCAAAATGTGAAATTTCACTCATGTGAGATTGCTTCAAAATGAAAGTGGAATTTCCTTTGCCATATCATTGAATTGGACACCCTTAACTACAAGCACTACTGGCAAAATCAATCCAAATAGTAACTCACTCAAAACATTTTTAGTTCTGCCCCCCTCCATCCCGAAACAACCTTTTCTAAATTTCAACGCTAGTTGCTTGGCCCATTTTCGATTTGTTCTGGCCATATATTGAGGAAGAGAGATAGAGAGAGAAAAAGAGTGAGAGAACAGTTTTGTCCATTTTTTTTCAATTTGCAGCACTGCATGCCGTTTATTTTGCAATCAAATTGTTTTTATCGCATCCGCACAACTAAACTGTAAACATTTGCCAGAGTTTTCCCAGTTTTCTTTTTGCCAATGCAAAACAACAGCAACAGCAAACAAGCCGGCAAAAACGGCAACAACATAAACGCACCAAATCTAGGCAAAAGGGAAAAAAGAGAAAATAAACCAACAGAAAAATAAAAGAATTCAAGATGAAAATGATGTGTAGAACTAAACGTCAGGGCCAAAATTCTAGGTTTTACAATTTGTCCATTCGAATGGAAAAGAAACTTCAACTCTTAATTTCTGTTACTGACTAACTAATTAAGATTTCGATTATAGCAAAATAAATTGATTTTTGTGGCGTGAATTTAAAAAATCATTTAACAAACTATATGGAGCTCTCTTGAATTATATTAAAAGGGGCTATATTGTTTAAATAATTTATTTATCCTTTATTTTCAAACACTTTAAAACAAAAAAAGAGACTTTACAATATTTTACCATCGTCATAAACATTAATAAAAAGGTCAATTCATCTTAAACACAATTTAATATGGAGTATCTTTAGTCTACTTTGATTTAAACATTTTAAGTTCTGAATTCTTTTTGTGGTAAGAAAGATTGGCGGATAAACGCTTTAAAAATCCGTCCCTGTAAATGGGAAACAGTAAAAGAAACAACTTGCAAACAAGGATTCCAAAAAAAACAAAAAAAAAAAGACCGTTGGAACACAAGTTGATGTGAAGAGTAAAAAATTGTTCAGTGCAAAGAAATTTTTGCAATCAAAGTTGAGCTATTTTTTCCTTTTTCCTGTCTTTTTGCCACTCAGCCACATTTCCTCTGTTTTTTTTTTCTTTTCTTTGTTTTGCTCCCCCAAAACCAAAGAATTTTTTCCAAAAAAGCGAGAGGTAGAAAATTGAAAATCTAAATGGCTGCGAAAATCAATTAATGGTCATGCTGAAAACACAACTCGAAAACTGTGACTAATTGTTGCTACGATTTCATGAAATGAGAATAAAAAAAAAGCAGGCAAATGAAATTTTGCAAATGAAAGACCCAAATTATATTCGTATACGTGTCTTCGTGTTTGTATAAATATCTGTGTGTGTATGTGTTTGTATTTGTATGTGTCTTTGTGTATGAAAATTTCAATCGGTTTTCATTTGTGGTAAGCTGCTTAAATTTGCTTTTGATCCGCGGAGACAGCAACAAAAACGAGAACAACAAATAAACGAAAGCATTCCAAGCTCAAACTAAGGCAATTTTGTCTGACTCCGGGTCCTGGGTACGGTTCCGTGCCCGGGGCATTGCAGAACGTGATGAGCATTTTGAAGCATATTCAAATCCAATGCCAAAAAGTGACAAACAAGCAGAATTGAAGCCCAAGTAAAAGGTCGGTCAAACATCTAGGCAAATTATCAAGACGCAATGACTTGACAATGGACACGGGCATGGACATGGACATGGACAAATCCATAGAAATGTAAATGGAAATGGGTACCGACAGTTGGTCGTGCAGCAGCAGTTGGAATCTAGAGTGGGGCTGGGACAATTTAACAAACTTATTTATTTATGAAAAGCTCGAAAATGCATTGGGAATATGTGACTAAAATGAAATTGAAATTGTCAGTTTATAATGCTATATAGATGGGATACCAGTTAAGCCAATTTTGTGTGTGAGAGTGCATACAAAAAGAATTTCAATTTGATTTAATTTTGAATCCGTTGCAAAAATCATTACTCGATAAAAATGATTTAAAATGAGATGTAGGCGAGGAAATTTAATTATTTTTTATCATAATTGAATATCCATCAAGTAGAACAGAAACAAAAAAAAAAATTAAAATAGAAATACATTTTCCACTTTTTCCAGCTCTTCTTTTAATCGTGTTCAACTTTATTAGGCGAAAAGTTTAATGGACTCAAAGTGTGGCAATTTATCAATTAGTTTGCCTCAGAGAAAAAAGCAGTTATTTCTGCTTCATTTTTCCTCCCTTTTTTTGGTGATTTACTTAATTGTGTCAGTCACGCCCACGCCCGCCCCCCACAAACACACACACACACACGCCTTTCTTTTGAAAATATGAATTTCAGCCGCAATCCCTGAGAAAGTTAGCTTGCCTTGGCAGGTTAATAACCGGCATGAAGCGAAAATTAATAGTAAACCATTTAGCCAAAGCCACGCGAAAAGGAAGCATAAACAAGGAGAAAGAGCTTGGCATGCAAATTATGCAGCCAGATATACATACCATATACCATCAGCCAGCAGAATCAGCCAACTGGGTTTTGAAACAAAACAAAAAGCCAGAAAAAAAACAGATGGAAAAAGTTTTACAAAAATACGAAACAGGCAACCTGCAGTTTAATTAACCTGGCCAGAAATAAAGTCAACATTTCAGACCCATAAAAAGTGACTGGGATTTAACCCCATTGACTGTGAGAACAACAACAAACCAACCACCCACCCACTCACCCTCAACAACCAACCAACTCTTGACTTAAGTGGTGCACGCAAAATAACTTAAAAGCCACAAAGTGGCTGGCAAAAACTATTTAAGGCGATAAGAACAATAAAAGCTCAACAAAACGTAGTGAGTTGGAGTGAGAGAGAATGAGCCCATTCTTCTACTATATCTCTCTTTCTCACACACTCTCTTTCTATATAAATGTGTGTATGTTTGAATATACACGACCGCAGAGACAGTCAAAGCTTTGTCTAATTGAATGTTGCTGCATACTTACAGGCGCGTACAATATTCTCATGAATGCTCCCTGCGTGCTGCGTATCTCCCACACACTCCGGGTGTGCGTGTATATGTCTGTGTGTGTGCAGTTATGTAATTATGGTAATTAAGAACACGCTGCCAGCGTCGCCGTTGACTGCCTTTGCCATGCGCCTTGTCATCGTATTTCATAGTTAAGCACCTTTTTGGCTTTGCGTATTTGAACATAATAAACAAAAAACAAGCGCACTGTAAAGAGGCACACACTCTGGATTCACACACACTCACACACACACAGTGCACTCTATAGTTGCCGGGTGTTTCGTATCTCACGCGGATTGCAAAAGGCAAAAGAATAGTCATACATATATGTATACCCAAGTATCCAGGTACTTACTTAAAAATGCAAAGAAAACCCATTTATGAACAAATTATAGTAATCAAATCAAATTACCCCTTTAATTTTAATAACTATTTTTGAAAACAGGTACGCGCTCATACATTTTACACATCTTAATCAACTTGGCTTTAACAATCAATAATGGACAAATATAAAACTAAATTCAATGAACCCGCGATTAATAAATGCATTCCACTTTTGTCTAAAATTTAATAGAAGATGTCCAACTATAATTAACTTCTCTGCCAGATGATCTTTACAAGATTTATAACTATAAGTGAGTAGAGCGAGAGAGCAAAAGGTCCTTTTAAGAATTCATAAATGACAAAATAAATTTGAAATTAAAGATCAATTTCTATAATAATAAAAAGTTAAGTTATTAAATTCATGACCTCTTAATTTGAATCTGGGCTTTTCCACATTCAATGTTCTTCTTCTCTTCAATTTTTAGTGATGTTAATAAGCGTGAAAAACAGTTAAAAAATCATTGAGTATTGTAAAAGGAAAATGTAAATTAAATTAAAATTTTCATCGACAAATTTTATTCATCACTATTCAAAATTCAGTTATAAAAACATCTTGAGAATAAGAAGTCGTTACAAGAAGAACTTTATTATTAAAACGATTACTATAGGAATGGTCGCAATTCTCTGTGGTCCGATAACTGTAATAAATTAATCAATTATTTAACTTTATAATTGAAACATTTAAAAAAAAGATCAATTATGAAATTTAAAGCATTTCCATATTTTGTGGTGACTTGATAATACTTTAAGTTATAAGGAATTTTGTTTCTTAATATATATCATGATACATATTCATGACATATTTTCCCAATAAGAAAACGTGTTTTCTTGCATCTTAACAAGAACTCAAGTCTATATTTAAACTTCATCCAGCCAAAATGCGAAATGAATTTGGTTTCTGTCTGAAGATGCGTACTTTACTGATGCTTGAGTGGAATAATTGAATTAACCGTCAAGTGGTCATAACCAATAAGGATTGACACCAAGAGTGTAAGTAACTAATCAACCATCAAGGATATTTAGTAAGCATTAGAAGTAGATTATTGACTATTTAGAGGGCATTTATACACAAGCTATTGGTAATTTGAAAAAAGCCGTCTGATTTTATTATAGCAGTTCAATTATTTGCCTTTTGAAAATGATATTCTAAGAGTGTATCGGTAGAAACTATTTATTCCATTCACAGAGATTTGTAATTTATCCACCACCTGTGCTTTAAGAATGTGGAGTTTTTATTTCTTTTATTTTCTACACCTACACTTCAGACACATAAACCACAATTTGTGGCCAATACCCGGCGCCCCACAACAGACAACTAACAAAACAAAAAATAACAACAAAACCCCCAAAAAAAAATAAAAAGCTTTCCCTTTTTTACTCTGTAGACAAACGGTAGCAGAGCAAACCCAATATTCGTTAAGTATTCACCTTTCACACGATTCCACAAAAAGCATACGAATGAGCTCATTATAAAAGGGGGACGGTGGGTCGGAAAGGGGCAATTGGAGGGGCTGTTATTTCTTTGAGTGCAAGAGAGTGTGTGTGTGTGTGTAGGAGGTAAACATAAAGGCTTTAGCTTTGGCACCCACAGGTTCACTTGATAATGATAGTGATGATAAAAGATGTCAAGAGGCGCATTGCAATTAATCACGAAAACTTATATGTTTTGATTTGATATGATGTTGTGCTTCAATTTGTGAGTTATTTATTATGTTGTTGACTTTATGAAATAATTTCACATATAAAGCGATTAAATTTCGCTAGTGCCCTTGCCTGATGCGCTTGGTTTCGTCTGGTTTGTTTTTTTTCTTTGTTAATGGCCCTCGAAATGGTTTAAGCTTGTTGACTTGTTACCACTTCAATTACTTTGTGTGTTTTCAGAAAGTGTAATTGATTTTAGTGTGTGCCAGAAATATGTACATATGAACAATTTTATTTTATTTACAAGTAGTCTTAGCACAGTCGTTATAAGGGTTTTTTTCTTCGCCGGAATTAAAGTTGCTACTATTTTTTTTTTTAGAAATGATTAAGCTTTTGCTTATATCAGTTTCTAGTAATAAATTCAATATGAGAATAGTAATGCATTCGTCCCTAAATAACTGGAAGAACAAATCACCCAATAGATTTTATAGTGAGGAATTTTGTAAATACAATTCAAAAATTTTCTTTAAACATATTTCATTTAAAATAATTATTTAAATTTGAAATAGCTAAAATATAATTATCTAATTGCAAGATACATATCCGATGTGTATCGTATTATTAATTAATTAATTAATTTATAAAACTTCCACCGATCTTACAGGTTTTATAAAATTACATATCTATTATTTAAAGTGTTGATAACTTTAAGTTTATAATGATAAAGAGAAAACGCAACTTAAATTTATTAAAGTGTTAATTATATAAAATAAAATAATAGAAATGAAAGTAAGAAAAAACTTCCATCCTCAGTTTATCTGAATATCAACGAAGAAGACGTAGTTATCAAATACTTTTTGAATTCCCAGTAAAACAAATATTGAGTTAGAAGAGAATCTCGACATGGCACTTGGTTAGGTAGTGTTAATTGTTGGAAATTGATTAGTTAATGACAATACATAGACCAATACAAACTATAGGCGAAGTGTAGTGCCAGGCCCAGTCATTTGAATAAATTGTGCAAAACTCTTTACTAACTCAAAGTAAATATTTGCTAATTAAGCATTTCTACGAGTGTTTTTTCTTTGATTTTTTGTTGGTGTTCATACAAAAGGCCATAATAATAAATTTGACATCACTGCGCGTAAAAGCATAAAATTAACAACAACAATGACAGCGGTAGCAGAAACAACGGCAACAACAAAGGCAAACAGACAAAATAAATGTTGATGTTATTTATAAATTGTAAGTAGTATTACCAACAACAACAACAACAACAACTAAAATCATCAGCTTGTTTAAGCTTAATAAATTCTTCGTCTTCATAACATTGACCCTTTTGACACTATACAATATGACGACCTAGTAATCAATTAATAGCAATAATAATAATTTTTGGCCAGCCTCAGTTACCCTGGCTAAGCATCATCGCCATCATTATCATTATCAAACAAACATCACTTACCCATCAAGCAAAAAAAACCTTTAGGTTGGACTACCTACCGTTTTGCTGTTTGCCATTTTATTAACAGCTTCTACACTTCGTACCGGGCCCAAAAGCCGCTGACAAAGCCGACTTTGACTCTGAGACTACGTAACTTAAGTTATCTCCCCCCAGCATGAAGTTGGCTTTTATATTTTTGTGGAAATTGGTAAATGAAGTTGGCTCAACCTTGTCGCGCGCCAGTCTGCTTTTGACATTTGCGCTATACACTCGCTCGCTACTCGATCCGATCGAACTTCTTGTCGCTCATTCTCTGTGATACAATATATACTACACATATATTTATATATATATTATTAGTTCCCCAATTTTGTGATCAAATGCGTATCGAAGCGGCTTAATTAATTTAAAATCCAATTTTCAAATATCGTTCGACAACAAAAGCGTGAAAGGATTTATTCAATAACAAAATGTCACCGTGCAAATACAAAACGGTAAAGCAAACAAAAGAGTGCAAAATTAAATATAAAAATAAAATAAAAAAGATCTCATTTCCAGTCTGTTTTGTTCATCATATCTCAATTAGGTTTCTTGAGATCTTGAGATCAATTAGATATGCAAAACAATTTTTGAAAAGATTTATAGCTTTGTTCTATATTTTATACTATATAGTGCTCCATATTTTCAAACAGCATTTAATTATTATTAGTCATTTATTAGAGTTACTATCTGAAATGGATCTTAAGTAACCTGGAGAACCTTTGAATAATTGGCTACTAGATATAGATTTAAAGTCATTTGCTAGTTTTCAAATCACACTTTATTTATTTGTCAGATTTTATGCCCAGCCCTGATTTTGATCTTGTGTCTTCAAAATTTATCACTGGCTGCTCCTGTGCCGCATTATAATGACGAGATCATCACAGAGGAAGTGACCTATCCCACATCACCCAATGAAGTGTTGCCCATTCAACCCCTGCTCATCTATCCCAAATCTCAAGAATACTATCAGGCACGCACTTTAGGTGGCAGTGGAGAAGGAGATATTATATTTGTGAAACTGCTGCAAGACAAGTCCAAAGGCTATCGACCCAAGCAGCAACGCATCATGGAGGAGCAATCGTTGGTGTCTCGTAAGGAACTGGGCCTAAAGGACATATTCTATGTAAAGGCCCATACCAATGGACGATTTAGTCATGAACGCCTAAAGGTTTATCGGGTTCCTGAGTTTTATGCCATCAGTGTATTTCGCAATGGCGAAAAATAAAATGCAGTTAAGTTATTTTTAAGCCGCTATAAATAAATGTATACGCTCAAGTCTTCAAAATTTGAGTGCAGCTTTATTTTTTTTCGTTGATGATATTTGATGTTGATGTTTTTCTTGATTGACTCTTATCAGTGAGCCGCTTTGCGTTAAGATTTACACGCCATTTCAATTATTTATCCATAACAATGCCAAAGCCGACAATATTTGCTGAATGAGGGGCGTCAGCTTCATGCTCCACGACGTCAAGCCACGTCAAGCGGCAATTAATAACTGTCAATCAATTGGCCTGCCATCGCTTCTAACCAAAGAGCCCAAGAGCTCACAAGCTAACAACAAAGAACTAATCCCTTTTGTCATTGGGCGTCACCAGCAATGGAGCCAAAACATTTGGGTTCAAATCCAAAGAAAACAAAAAGAAATCATTGGAAATTAATATATAAGTAGGTATATATGTACATATTGTACAACCGATAGTTAAATACCCTGAACTATAGAAACTAATAGAATTGAAGCTAAGAAAAATGGAAATTATATTGATATAGCTTCAATTAAATCAATATTTTGTAAGTAAACTTTGAGATAAACTTAAGTTAATAATAATAATTTAAGTAGATAGTTCAAACACACACAGTCTCCGACCTTAAGATACCTTAAATTCTAATAGACATATTAAACAAATCGGTTCTGTATGATTTTGTAAATCATGAAAAACATGTATAAAAAAAATGAAGCAAACATAATAATGTTTTCTAGTCGGCTAAACATTAAACAGGAAGAACAATAAGCCATTATATTTTTGGGGTTCTAACAACATTTCAACACACTGTGCGTATATAAGATTTAGAGTCAAGAAATCATTGAAGGTATTATTTGTTTATTGCTAAATCACAATATACAATCGAACAATCAAAACCATAACTTAAGCAGCTTATCACATGGATACAACGGCGGCTTGATAAACTGAAAATGTTTCCGTATGCTTATTAACCGATCTGCAATTAAAATTGGCTAAGAAATCCCTCAAGCTTAAGAAGCAATTTCAATATAATATATCAACCATCAGCAGTTTTAAATTAAAGTTTGTTTATGCATTTTGTAGTAAAACAAATTAAAGTGAAAGGAAACGGTTACAGTCGGTGATGCAACATTTTAACACATTATATATATGTATATAAAGCCAGACGGTAATCCGGGGTCAAAGCATCGCCCAAATTTGCAAAAACAAATCCCCCCACAAACTCTTTTGTGTTATGCAAAACACGAGTAAATACATAAATCAAATTTCATTTTGAAACATGCCATCCACAGACTTTCGCCTTAACATTTTTATTTTCGGATCTCAGAGCACGTTCCGTCACCATTGTCGGGTTTTGAAAATGCAGCTCAGGCGCTTGCTCTACTTCCAAAGAGTACAGTATATGATTAGAAAACAATAGAGAATAAGCCATAGTTGATGACAGTTGTCACAATAATTACAAATTTCTTTTGAATAATTAAGTTGCTAAAGTTTGTGCTTATATTCTAAAATTAAATGTCAGTCACTTAGCTGACCATCAGCCGTGGAGCTATATTCATGGACATGAGCTCCTGGAAGAGCAATTTGGCTGCATAGGGCAAACGAACTTGAGAGATTTGTGTCTTGTTCTTGCAGCCCTTGCACTCGAAAGTGTTGTTCCTCAGATTGGCGATGGCAATTAGCCCACAGAAATTGCAGATGTGCACACGATATGGATCGGAGACCTCGAAGAGACGCTCGCGGAGAAATTGTGCTGCACCGTGAGAGATTTGACAATCGCGCTCCATCTCACCGAAACGTAGGCCACCATCACGTGCTCTGCCCTCCATAGGTTGACGCACAAGAATCTGTACAGGACCACGAGCACGTGAATGAATCTTATCATCCACCATATGCTTGAGACGCTGATAGTATGTGGGACCCAAAAATACCTAACAAGGGTTATAAAATTTACTTAACAAGAGGAACACAACTTATTTGAGATGTCTTTACTAACCTGAGCATTAATTTTACGACCTGTGTGACCATTATACATGACCTCATTGCCACGCAAATGATAGCCGTATTCCTGCAGAAAAGTGGAAATCTTTTGCACGTTAACGGCATCGTTGAATGGTGTGGCATCACCGATTTCGCCTTTGTTAGAGCCAAGTTTCCCCTGCAAACACTCAATTAAATGGCCAATTGTCATACGAGAGGGAATGGCGTGAGGATTAATAATAATATCAGGGGCCAATCCTTCACATGTGAATGGCATATCCTCCTGTCGATACTGTATGCCGCATGTTCCCTTCTGTCCATGACGTGAGGCAAATTTGTCACCAATCTGCGGTATACGCACAGAGCGCACACGAATCTTACAGAATTTATAGCCCTCGCTATTTAGAGTCAACATAACCTGATCCACAATACCCGTTTCCGAGTTACGCAAAAACGTAGAGGCATCACGCTTGGCAAATCGTTTTGTATTGCTATCCAATTCATCATCGTTCTCAGGCAAGGTAATTGTCTTGCCAATAACCACGTCGTCACCAGATACACGAATACCAGGAGCAATGATGCCATCATCGTCCAATTTGTCGTAATGGGCATTTCTCATACCCTGACAAGTGCCACGATGCGGTTTCTCAAAGTTCTCCTCCTGATCGCCCACACGCTTGTTCTCTGCATCCTTATATGAACGATAGAACACCGAACGGAAGAATCCACGCTCAACTGCCGAAGCATTTAAAATGACAGAATCCTCCTGATTGTAACCAGTGTAGCAGAGAATAGCCACAATTGAGTTAATGCCAGCGGGTAACTCACGGAAACGTAGATATTCCATAGATCGTGTTGTGACCAACGGTTTCATGGGATAATACAAGACATGGGCCAATGTGTCCATCCGCACATGGAAATTAGTTATATAAACGCCCATAGCTTGCTTACCTGCAACCGGAAAAAGTTAATTAGTTACCAAGTAAACTTTTGGCGAGAACAAAAATATTTCACTTACCCATAGCACTTTGATAGGTATTACGAGGACTCTGATTATGATCGGGAAATGGTATAATCGAAGCACAGACACCCAGAATCATGGCTGGATGAATTTCACAATGCGTATAAGTTGTACAATAAGCATAATCCTTATCCTGTTTTAAATCATACGGTGACATGGCTATCATTACGGTTTCCTCTTCCAAAGTGTCAATATATTCCACCACACCAGATGCCACCAACACCTGCCAGCTGTAGTTGTTGTAGTCTCGTTCTTTCAACATTTCCACATGGGTTTTCTTTAGCAGCAACGAACCATTCTCCACAATGAGCAAGGGACGACAGATACGACCCGCATCTGTGTAGATACGAATCTCACGATCTCGAATATCACGAATCATTGATACTTCCGAGACTATAATGTCCATTTGGCGACGCAATTTACGCAAAGTGGCCATCAACTGTTCGGGATCTCTGTGAATACCCACCCAACAGCCATTTACAAAGATTTTTGTGGCATCTGCTATGGCCGAGGGGGCAATTTCCTCCAAGTTTTCCATGGACCACTCTTCCAAGAACTCAAGAATGGGTGATGGTTGTGAGCCCACAGAAATATAGGCCATCAGGGCTAAATTCTTTACCAAACCCACAGCAGCACCTTCAGGAGTCTCAGCCGGGCATAACATGCCCCAAAGTGTATTATGCAGCTGACGAGGTTTGGCCAGTTTACCATCACGTCCAATGGGGGAATTAACGCGCCGCAAATGCGACAATGTTGAAGCGAAGGTCAAACGATTTAACACCTGAGATACACCAGCTCTGGCCTGATGGGCCTTCTTCTGATCTCCCCAATTGCCAGTGGCCAATGAGTATCTCAGACCATCAGTAATAATATTGGTCTTAATGGCAAGTTCCAAATTAAAGTCCTTTCCGCGGTCAATGAACTTCTGGGTATACATGCGAACCTCTTTCATTAAATTTTTAAAGAGACCCCTGAATAAAAAGGCAAGTAGTGGTCCAGCCAGATCTAGACGCTTATTACCATAGTGATCACGATCGTCCAGCTCCCGACGACCCAGAGAAGCCAGCAATAGACGATGCACCATGTATCCAAGAAAATAAGCTTTCTTGGTCTCACAGAAATCGGAAACTCCCACATGGGGCAACATTTCCTTTTGCAAAATTTCCTTGGCATATTTAATACGCTTGTCTTTGGTTACACCGGGCCGTGCTCCTCGGGCACCAATGAAATTCAGGGCCACATTCTGTTCTTGCACCACGAAAGCCTCATCCAGTGAAGGCTTGACCATTTCCATCATTTCGGGATCATCGAAATCGTATATGATATGCTCCAATATATCGCGATCAGCCACAAAACCCAATGCACGAAATACTATCATAATTGGAATTTCCTGTTTGATGTACGGCAAAATAGCAATAATTCTTTGTCCAATGGCCGACTTCTTAATATTCTGAGATCCACGAGCCATCATATTAACCCATAGTGTTGAAGTGGGACGTGAGCTGTGTTCCAAGCAAGACCGAATTTCTGTCTTGAAGGCATATTTACCATCTTTCATGCTAAACACATAGACAGTATTGGTAGCCATCTTTTCCTGGGCAATAAGGACTTTTTCCGAGCCGTTGATAATAAAATAGCCGCCGGGATCGAGTGGACACTCGTTAAGCTCTGTCAAATCACGATCGGTAAGCTGGGAGAGTAAACAATAAGTAGATCTCAACATAATCGGAATCTTGCCAATAAAGGTTTTTTGATGTTGCGTTTCCACTGGGTCCAAGCCTTCAACATTCTTTGTTTTTGTGATGTCAACATACAAAGGAGCCGAGTAGGTTAAATTTCGCAAACGGGCCTCATTAGGCATCATAGGACTGGGCGAACCATCCTTTTCCCAATGTGTCGGCTTGGACAAGTAAATCTGCTCGAATTTCAGTGAGAATCTTGGTGGAGTCTCCACCTCACCCGAGGTATGCTGTGCCTCTGCCTGCAGTTCAATAGCTGGAGAATCTTCCACAATACGCTGTACAGACATCTGAATGAACTCATCGAAACTGTCCAATTGCTGACGCACAAGACCTTTTTCATCGAAATATGCGTTAATAACAATCCAGCAGGCCTCCTGCCACAGCTCATGCGAAATTTCCTCGGCATTCTCCTCCTCGTACAGCTCTGAAAAGGGCAAAGGGAACCTTGGTAAAGAATATCGTAAAATGCGGAATCTTCATACTAGGGCTCCTTTGGCCAAATTAGACGCCATGTTTTTTTTTTTTTTGTAATTTTAGCAATGCATTTTTCTTACCTTCTTCGTTGTCGTACATCATCTTGATGAGTTTGCTACAGTGCCCTGGCACTTGCTGCGTTTAAATATTTAACAATTCGCTTTTTATCAAATTAAATAAATAATTAATAATCCAAATTTCACAACAAAATATTTGCGACACGCCGCAAGCTGTTTTTAGCGGCGTTTTAGTTATGAAGTGTTGGAAAATGTCTCCTCTGTATTGACAAATTGCCCTTATTTATTAAATGCTCAACACTTTTTAGCTATACTTAGCCAGCACTATTTTTTTACTTTACAACACTTAGCGGTAAACAGCTGATTTCTCCCACTGCTTTTTCTACTCCTTATTCGACTACTATTTCTACTTGTTATTTAATAACACACGCTTAGCACGCATTTTTGCACAATAATCCATATTTCACAACAAAATATTTGCGACATGCTGCAAGCTGTTTTTAGCGGCGTTTTTAGTTATGAAGTGTTGGAAAATGTCTACCTCCTCTGTGTTGACAAATTGCCCTTATTTATTAAATGCTCAACACTTTTTAGCTTTAATAAGCCAACACTATTTTTTTACTCTGCAACACTTTTTAGCTTTAATTAGTCAACACTGTTTGTTTTACTTTACAACACTTGGCTAACCATCTGCTGTAAACAGCTGATTTCTCCCTCTGCTTTTTCTACTACTTCTTCTACTACTATTTCTACTTGTTATTCAATATCACACGCTTCGCATGAATTTCCTTACAAAAGGCCGTCGGTTTTTGATTGCCGGCATATTGCCTGGCTTGGACAGTGGCTCAGATGATATAGTTAATAAGGATAACAAGACATACCAATCATATTTGGCCAGCAAACCGCCCAATGAAACCGGTCGCGAACGGCTCAGGCATATGTTTACCGTGGAGTAAGTCCAGGCTAAAGTCTTCAAAATCCACAACCTAACGAATAAAAACTATATTTTCAGTGAATTTGGTAGCATATCCTCTGAGCTTAACTCCATTTATCAGGCCGGCTTCCTTGGATTTCTGATTGGTGCAATCTATGGGGGTGTCACCCAATCCAGAGCTGGTTACATAGATTTTATGGAGAATAATCAGGCCACTGCATTTAAATCACATTTTGATGCGAAGGTGTGAAGAGCTTTACGTCCTTTAGTGATTCTCCAAATTATCCATTTTTGTTTGTTTCAGAAAAAAATGCAGGATCAATTCACAGTGAACTTTGCCAAGGGCGGATTTAAGTGGGGTTGGCGTGTGGGCCTATTTACCACTTCCTATTTGTGAGTACTTCTGGAGACATCACCCTCGGAGAAAATAATTGAATGATATCTTTTTAGTGGCATCATCACCTGCATTGCAGTGTATCGTGGCAAGTCTTCTATATATGAGTATCTGGCTGCTGGCTCCATTACCGGCTCCCTATACAAGATGAATCTGGGTCTACGTGGCATGGCCGCTGGAGGTATTATTGGTGGCTTTCTTGGTGGTGTGGCAGGAGTGACTTCATTGCTCATAATGAAAGCTTCAGGCACTTCAATGGAAGAAGTACGCTACTGGCAATATAAATGGCGTCTCGAGCGAGATGATACAATCCAACAGGCTATCAAGAAGCAGGGCGACAAGGATACCTCCGATCTAGTTAAGTCCCATGACAGTCGGGTGGGTGAACAGATTAACTTGGATTCAGTAAAATAGAGCTGA
Source organism: Drosophila insularis (assembly GCA_018903935.1). Classification (NCBI taxonomy): domain Eukaryota; kingdom Metazoa; phylum Arthropoda; class Insecta; order Diptera; family Drosophilidae; genus Drosophila; species Drosophila insularis. The sequence continues at coordinate 9,399,221 of JAEIFP010002295.1, forward strand.
ATTAGAATAATCCTTTGATTTTATTAATTAAATAAATTGCAAATATGTCCAGAGGAAGCCCATATCAGCTGCTATGCGTTGTTTTTCAGTTGATGCCTAGACCAACTAATGATTTGGATATTCATTAGGAACAGAACAAAAAGAATACATGAAGATGAACGTAAATAGACACAAATTTGAGTATAAATAAATTAAATGCTCTAGAATACGAAAAAATTGACTCGATGGGTAACCGTTTGGTTTGTTTCAGACTTCATCTTCGTTGGTGGGTCTTGTAAGGCGCTTTGCGCCGCGATTTGGTGGACCCTTGGGTTTGGCAAAAGCCGGACGATATAATATCTTCTTTGGATGTAATTCGTCCAGCAAGTAGGCTTCGGTTAGTTCGCTTCCGCTATCAATTTCCAACTGAAAGAATGAAAAGATTAATGATGATGTTTCAAATATTCTAAAGCCAAAACTAGCTTTGAAATTTTTGAAAATTTTGTTCATCCTTTTTTCCAAAGAAATGTGTAAGAGTTGGCAGTTTTGTGAGACAATCATAAGCACTCACCTTCTTGACGACCTCCACACCCAAAGCAGCCAATTCCTCCAGAAACGGTGCCTTGCAACTGGAGTACATCATGCGTTCTCGCACCGAACAATTGTAACCAGGCATAGAGTAGATGAACACATATGATTCCAGATAGTCACCTTCGTGGGTGTGCCTAAACAAGTACAAATGATAGCGGGCATGATCCTCGGGCACTTGTTTTGGCAAATCATTGAGCTCCACTTTAGCTGCATTCGATACGTGGATTCGTTCTTCTGCAAGATCAATCCGAAACTGCAAATAGTCGTAGTTACCCCGCACCAGATCCTGTATAGCTGATACTGTGGCGTCACTCAATGGACAAGAGATTCCACCCAGTGTCTGATGGCGAGTGTTCGTGCTAATCTCTGTGTGAACCTCCGTTTTACGCAACTCTTGAAGCTCCTCTTCACGTGTGGTAAGAGGCGCGGGGGCAGAAAATTCCCGTTTATGCTTCCTATATCCATCGAGCGTTGTCTCATCCAACGTGGTGGCATGTACCTCCTCCGTGATGTATGCGGAACCGAACTCGGTCTTGAGCGTGGCCTTGGTAGATGCATAAACCATTTTCTGCCGTATACTGGCAGTATCGGGAGTCCAGCTGATTAGGAGCCAACTGTAGCCCAAAGGAATCTTTACATCCAACCGATATAGAATATAGCAGGGCACAGTCTCCTCCAGCATTGGGGTTATCAGCTTGTCATAGTCACGTTCCCAATCCTTCTTCACCTCGGCTGTGGCGCTGCAACTCAACTGTTCTATTTTGGGGCGGGGCGGCAACGGAAGTACCGTTATCACAACATTACTTAGTATACATTATATGTATGTATCTGGTCCATGTACTACTCACCGTTCTCAATGGAAACTTTAATCACACGCAATTTACCGTTCTTTGCCTTACCGAAAACTTTCGCCAGCTGCTCGTTAGCTTAGTGGGTGAAAAAAATGACAAAATTAATTCATTTATATAAAAAGGAATTTCACATACTCACCCCTTATGCCCGTTTGATGCGACATTATTAAAAATATTTAATACAAATTTTGGTGTTAATCGTGGAACTAAATATTACTCACAACAAAAATTACAGATGTATAGCGATGTATCGACGTTGAACCCAGTGAACATAGTTAGTATAGTTGTTAGTATATATTATATTATTATATATTATTTTATTATTTATTATTTATTACTTATTTATTATCTACTATTTGAAATTTTGTATTATTTTAATGAATCGATCTGGATCATAAATATATATACATATATAATATAAATCCAGGAATCTTTCACCCGTAGAGCTGGAAAGCAGTGTTGGGAAACGAAACTATGGCACTTTACAGCACTGCCGAAAACCAATCGGATAAAACTATCGATTGATAGTTTGATGTAAAAAATGTTATTAATAATAACGTAAACGCGCATTTAAAACAAAATAATTAAGACAAAGAAGCAATTCAAGTGCAATTGGATAGTAATCAAGTGAGTAGCTATGTAATTTTCATCTTTCGTTGTATGGAAGTAAAAATTTGGAGCAGCTCTGTCGCTGCTGCTGGCGACGTCAGCAGAGCAGTGGATAAGCTACTCGCTGCCACCGCCCCAAAAGAATGAATATTTTAGAAAAGTCTCCTTTATGGCTGTGATGTATACATATTTTTTATTACAACAGCAAACCTCTCCCCCATGTTATCCGAAGCCCCCATGGCCAGTGACAGCATAATGGATGAATTAGCATCTTTGATTCGCACCGAAATACCCGATGGCCGCCAGAGCCTCCGCGATAGCTACACAAATCTGGAACGGGTGGCCGACTATTGCGAAGACACCTACTACAGGGCTGACAATAAGAAGGCTGCTCTGGAAGCCACAAAGAATTATACCACTCAATCTCTGGCCAGTGTGGCATACCAGATAAACACTCTGGCCTACAGCTACATGCAGCTGTTGGAGCTGCAGGCTCAGCAATTAAGTGAGATGGAATCGCAAATGAATCATATAGCTCAAACGGTCCATATTCACAAAGAGAAGGTGGCCAGACGGTAAGGATTTGATTTGATAGCAAATGTCTACAACATTTTGATCGATTCTTATTTAGGGAGATTGGAGTGCTGACAGCAAACAAAGTAAGCTCCAGGCAATTTAAGATTGTGGCTCCCATCAATCCGGAGAAACCAATAAAATATCTACGCAAGCCCATTGACTACTCCATTTTGGATGAAATCGGACATGGTATCAATGCGGCTTCGCATCAAGTACGTCAAAAGCATCGCGTATCATCCAGTCATGGCTCTGTGCAATCACTTGTGCCCAACTCGGTGGTGGGACCGCCTCCGACCACAAAGCCACCGACACCACCGCAAATGTCTCGAGCTGGAAATACAGGAACATTGGGTAAATCTGTAAGCAATACAGGAACATTGGGTAAAAGTTCACGCGAATATCGCACGCCACCGGTGGTCAATCCGCCCCAGGTGCCTTCTCATTATGCTCCAAACTATCCCATGGGACATCCCAAACGTCCCATGTCTACGGCTTCGTCTACCACCACCACAACAGGAGGTGGAGCAGCTGGAAACGAAAGGGCTGCTGGCTACAGTGCCTTGCCCATGCCGCCAAGCCAACAGATTGCCACTCATGTCAATTTGCCGTCAACAGGCATGATGCAGTATGACGAAAGGAGCAGCATGCCACGTGAGTCAAAACATTTAAAGTCCCCTTTGACCTTTCGTGAAGTTAACTAAACTTCTTGTAATCCTCCTCAGCAGCTCCTCCCTCACCTCTGACCGTGTCCCAGCATGAGATGACCGAACAGAGTCACATTGGAATGCACACGCTGGGCAGAAATATCAATAGGTGAGTCATATCTTTCATTTTTAAAATTTGTTACACTCATATGTATATTGTGTTTGAATGCTTGTGCCTACTCAGGAATCCCAATAGGTAAAACCTAGCTATAATCTCTGACTTCTTATAAGAACATATTAAATAACTCTTCTTATATTTCACATCTTTCATAGGAATCACTTTAGTTTGAACTTTGCTCGTCCTGGCTCACAATCACCACCGTTACCACCGCCACCGCCTCCAGAGGATGAGCATCAGGACTTCGGACGTCCACGCAATTCATCTGGACCACAATTGGCACCCATTGTGCCAGAGGATCAGAATTTGCCTGGCTGGGTGCCCAAGAACTACATTGAGAAGGGTAAGCCAATTAAAATAATAATATATAAAACCGTTCTACATTAATTATTTTTTTAGTGGTGGCTATCTACGATTACTATGCCGACAAGGATGATGAGTTAAGCTTCCAGGAGAGCTCAGTGCTGTATGTGCTGAAGAAGAATGACGATGGCTGGTGGGAAGGTGTCATGGATGGTGTGACTGGACTATTTCCGGGCAATTATGTTGAGCCTTGTGTCTAAAGCACTGCCGTTTAGGTGTTCTACTATGCTAAAAATATATAATTAACTTACTCTTTCTCTCTCTGACAATGAGACATGCCAACCCATTACAATAATACACACACGCCTACATAAATTACACTGTGCGACATGTGAATGTTTACGTTGAGAAATACTTATTCGCTTGGAACGAGTATATAGAGAGAGTTTGCATGGTATTACAGAACATTTCTTTATCCATTTAGTTTTCTTGCAAATTTAATAGACACTAAGTCTTTAATTCAATAATTTTGTTGCACGGTGTAATCTGGACTATCCTTATCCACAGATATTTAGTTTCTACAAAGATATACAAAGTTATGAATATTGAGTATATATACCCCCGATTAAAGCATTATTGTATAGACTAGGTAAACAAAAGAATAGCCACAACCACAATAAGGATTTGAGCATTTTTGATATGGAACATTTATACAATTAACAATGGCACAATAAAGCCACAAAAGTATTTCAATAGCATAAACTCAAAAAACATAGACTAATATATACTAATTGTAGCATTTTTCAATTGTTTTTGTTATAGGATACAGTTACAGCCCTTGTAGAAATTCAGCAATGTCTAAATCAATGTCCACATTCAAATACACACTTTTTTTACGGTTGATATTGGCATCGGACGACTATATAATGAATATGCATTCCACAAGAGTTGTAACAATATCTTACAATGGGAAAATGTATTTTCGTTTCATGAATTATCAATTTAAAAGAAAATTATTAGTAGATATATAAACATTAGCCAAACACAGGCCAAACAGTTCCCTCCTAATGATAAATGTATTAACAATTGCATCATGCTTGAAACTATTTTCCAAAATAGATTTTTCTTTCTAAAGTTTTTTCTTTTTGCATTGATGTGGAAAACTAAGTGATTTAGGCCACATTCAGTTAACTTGACTTACACAAACTATATTTACATTCTAAACATAGCTAAATTTACCAGACACACACAAATCCCTCAATGAAAAATTCAGAATATAATCCATTTAATAAAACTCCACTGACCTAGACAAATTTCAAATATTTGCTCGGAATTTCGTTGTTTGCACACAGTCCTTACGCCCGACTCCGCCCACTTCAACGTGGCGGACCCATCAGCAATAATGCCGTAGGTTATACCAATTTCAGTTTTAGCATTTAGTTTATAAGTATTGAACAGTTGGGCCCTCTGCCTTTTGTCGAATTTACTTTCATTTACTCTTCTTTTTTTTTACTCTCGTTTTTGTCGTTTAAATGTGAATGACTAATGACATCAAAATACTTATTTGCCTATACATATATAATTTAGTTAAAAACAATCATATGGAAATCAAAAAAACAAAAGTCTTTAAAATATACAAACATGCATTTTATATATGGTATGCATAGCTAATAAACAATTTGAATTACATACTACTACTACATTTTGTAGTTAGACCTTGCTCTTTGACCGTGTAATTTGTCTTGACCTTCTCGTGCCGAAAAGAATCTTTAATTGGAATCTTGAATGAGCTATGGTGTAGCAAAAATGCAAATTTAACGTGTTATATAAAGTCCTTGAAGGGGACTCACACACACATAAACTCCCACTAGAGTCGTGTAGGTGAATTGATTGCGTTTTGCAATGAAATATTTACAAATGCCAACACTCATTGAAGGCTTGCCTAAATCTATCAATCACAATTCGACTTGTATGCTAATCCAAAGGCTCTTTGTACTTGCATTTCAATGTCTTGTCCGGCAATTGGACGAGTTAAACGGCTAAAATGGTGGTGGTGCTGGTGGTTGGATGTTCGCCATGAACGCAAGGAAATGATCGCTTTCCTGGTGATATATGGAAGTTTTTATTTGCAGCATTTTTTTGTTGCTTTTTTATCAAACCATTTGGCCCACACTTCAGTTGAGTTGAGTTGACGTGACGGAAATGCTTTCACAATGGTTGGCAAAAATAAGAAAAAAACAAAGAAAACACGACGAGTGACGAGTGGGTTACAATGGGTTTTACCTACTAAGCTGCTAAACCAAAAATATATAACAAATGATTTGCATAATAAGTGCCTAAGTACTGTGGACGAGGTGCACACGCCAAAAAATGGAAAAATAATAATTTTAAAAATGGATTAGAGTGCACCGAATTAAAATACTAACTCCTTTCGGTGTGCTCTTCATTATGAGATAAACAACATAAAATTCATTGAAAAAAAGAACGAACTAACCCAAATTAGAAAAGTTTCCTTAACTGATTTTGTAAGTGAAACGAGTATTCAATATATACTTAAAATTCATAAAGGTAATATTCACAAAGATTTTTATGCCTGGCATAAGTAGTTGGAATCAAAAATGGAACTAATTAGGGAACATAAAATAAAATTCTTATTTTTCGCTTTACTTTTATCAATTTAATAAGGATTTATATAAATAAAACAAAATACAAATAATTAATCATATTGCGGGTTTTTTTTCAATTAAATGTTCTCTCAAACTAATATAGAAATATAGCATTCTTTAGATGATTTGTTTACATTACACTAAATATAAATAATTTTTGAATTTGTGGCAATTAGCAAAAACAAATGTATTCTTACGAACACAAAAGATTATATTTAAAAAGCTCAAACTTGGAAGACTATTCAAGATTTAAACTTTGACCCAATTTTTTTTTCCGGCATGAAACTCTTTCCCTATATATATGTACATATGTATGTATATATTTTTTTAAACATAACTCGATCCACGCGAATTTGTTGAACTAAGTGCTATGTGTCATTCCTTGCATACTACATACCTATTTGCTGGATAGGAACAAACCCCCAACTGGCCAATGCCATAGAAATGTATGCAAAATGGCGCATTAGCATTTCAACTATTCAAACGACAAGAACAAGAGAAAAGAACGAAAAAAAATTGATTGTGCCGTGCCAGGATACAGAACACCACATAGAACAATACTACCATCAACATTCCATTGCCCACTACTTACTCCTCGCTCTCTTTTCACTAGCCGTCAGCAGCGACACCCACTTAGCCGCTTTGGGCCTATATAGTTCTTTCCTTTTGACCAGGACAGACCCCAGACCAACTAGAACTAAAAACCAAAATTGGCATTTCAGTTCAGTTTTGTCCGTCAACGTGAGCGGTTCGATCAGGAATAATTCGGTTCGGTTCCTTTGAATGTCTTTCATTTCCGTTCAAAGTGAATAGAATTGTTTTTTGTTTTGTTTTTTTTTTTTTGGTTGCCGTTTCGAATAGATAAAAGTAACTTGAAATAACTATTTTCGTAAGTGCAATGCACCAGTTTAAAGTGCCTTATCAAAATGGCAAAAGTTTCGGTTACTCTGTATGGATAGTTTGTTGTGTATTTTATATAATCGTTAAATGGACTTTGACTCTGCAGGCTTCGCATTTAATTGACCTACTTGGAGCTCTACTTACTTCTACTACTTATCGTCCGAATCGTTGGCGGCCTGGCCGCATTGGACTTACTTATTGTTAGCTGTAAAATATTACATTATTTCATGTCAAGATTGGGGCCAAATGCCACCGCAGCCATTTTGTTTTCGAATGTGTGAAATATGCGAAAACTTTTCTCTCGACTGCCGTGTAAACAATGCGGACAATGTTGGCCCATTTGGGGTCAGTTTGACTCTTAAAGACTTTGGGCCACTTGCATGCACGCACAGGGCTCCTGGAAGTATATTTGAGTTGAGATTTTTAATTGCGGCGGCCATTGCTAATTTTTAGCCACTTTTGAAGGTTGCAACTTCGCTTCAATGGAGAATTGCCCATAAAGGATATGATGTCACCTGCAAAACAATTTAATATTTGATGCGATGAGTTCTATAAATAAGCCATAAATAGTAATGGCTTTGTTTTTATATAATTAACTTCAACTTGGAGTTGAAACCATCAATCAGAACAACCCAATAATTACCCCGGATGGCTAAAGATTTTAGTCAGACTATTATTAGACTTATGTAGATTGTGTGCTCTTCTATTAAAGACTACAATTTTTATCACAAAGTGCTTTTAGTTACGAATATTGATTAATTAATTTGACATTAATGTTTGTTTTTAATACATTTCTGATTAATCAAATATTAAACAACAACTCTTGCTTGCCTACGTGCCAGACAAAAATTGTTTGGCTTTTGTTTCTCACAATTAATGGCAGGCTCATTAAAGGCGCATCGGGCACCCCTTCCCACCCTTCCTTCCTTGAGAGTAATACTATTTATCTATTCATAAATTCTCCAATGGGAGGACATGTGGTTGCCACACGACATGTTTGGTTATTCACTGATTTTCCTGACTAGCCAAATTTAACGGTCAACCATTTGTCAACCTGGGGGAATTTGTATAGCTCATAAAATCTAAGGTATATACTAATGAGCTAAAGCCCAACTATGAATCAAATAACTACATAACTCCACGCCCATACTTTTACACCCAAGCCTATTTTGCCCAACTGGAGTCCCCAAAGCAAATGCTTCTCTATCGGAGGCAATAATCTAGGCTGATTTGGGTTGGGGGAAAAGGGCACACGGTATGGAGTAGACGGTGAAGGTGCAATACATCAAATCAAAACATTAACAAACGAACGTGCAACAACAACAGCAACAACAACAAAATGTGGACACCCACAAAAAAAAAAACCGGACCAAGTGCCGTCGACTTTTGTCCATTGGCTTTTTTGCCTTCCTTCATTCGTGTCTGGTGGCAATTTACACAAATTCAATAAACAACCAATTGTGAAAGTTGTGCTTGTGGTAGTTGGGAGATAGATTGAAATGTGGTGAAAAAAGTGTTAAAATTCCCAGTTCTCGTGGCATTTTGTTAGGGAATTCAAAGAATATAAAGTCTCATTAAAGTCATTTGAAATCGATTTAGCTAAAGTGGAATCCCATTTTCAACGCGTTCGACTTATATTTACCTTGGTGAAACACTCAAGGCATATAATTTTCATAAATATTTGAAGTGCCAACTGTCTCACCTGTGACATGCTCAAGCTCATCCATTATTCGTTGTCCTGTTGGTCAAAACATTGAATTAAATTTAATAATGCATACTTTGCGGCGCCCACCAAGTTTTCGGTGGTCTCACATGATAATTAAAAATGCTTTTAAGCAAATAATAAAGATATCCCATTAGGAGTTGGTATAAGTCAATAAGTTTGGAAATTAATTGGAAACTTAAGTATATCATTAATTAATATAATTAACGAAATGGTAAAACTTTTTGGAATCGACTTATCATTCAGTCTATTAAACTATATTAATAAGATAAATCGTTTCTCATTGTTTCCAAAAATAATACATGTTCCACTTGGAAGTTTTAGACAAATTGCTTTAGATAACTGAACAGATCTTGATCTTATGGTAACACTAAGTCTTCTGTGAGAACAGTGGGGCAGGTTACATTCTAATGAACCACCAACTCTAGGACAAAATTTTAGCTATGACCTGATAAATTCATCGATAGCAACACAACCTTCAATGATTTGCATGTGGCAACACGCAGGACACATCAATGTTCAAGTTCACGGATTGATTTATGGCACACGCCATCCCATAATGCTTCAAGAAAACCTACGGGACTTTCGATTAACATTAACCATGTCCAGCCCCGGTCGGTTAGTTGGTCGATGGGAAGACCTTGGCGCGCAAATTTACAATCCATTAGGGAGAGGGGGGCGGTTTTGTTAGGCTAATGACATTTTTACGATTGTTGACAACAAATTGACACCATTTGTATTCATTTGTTTTCTCTTCTTCGGGTCATCAGGTGGCATAAGACGGCACGTGTCAAGGTACAACGACTAGGTCCTACTGATCAAAAATGGCGACTAGTGTTGGTGGTGCCAACAGCTGGTCGGGTAGTAGTGGAGGTAGTATATCCTCCCAAGGACCTCGCCAACTGACAACTGGTCAACACACAGGGCAGGAGGAGCGTCTTGTGGTAACTCAAATATGGAAACGACTAAAAAAGGAATATTTATGTTGAACTACCTTTATTTTAGGTGGCTGTTCGCGTTCGCCCTAGTCAAGAGGCTACTGATCGCTGCATCGAGGTGATTTCCAGTAGCTCTCTGCTTTACGACGATGGTGGCAAGAGTCGGCCCCGACAATACTCCTACGATCATGTATTCCGAGAGAACGACACTCAGGAATATGTCTACAAGACCACAACTGCGCCTTTGGTCAGGGATGTCTTGAGTGGTTATAATGCAGCAGTTTTCGCCTATGGAGCCACAGGTTCGGGCAAAACACACACCATGCTGGGGCCAGTTCCTCGCAAGAAACCGGCCACAGCAGATCGACCTCCACCTACAGCCGCCTCTTCCTATGATGGAGATGTTAGCAGCCAAGATACTGGCCTAATGGTTCGTGCTATTGAGGATATATTCGAGCACATTGAGTCAGCTTCCGCGGACAATTCGTGTAAGGTGTCCATATCGTATTTGGAGATCTACAATGAACTGATCAGAGATTTACTAAATCCTGGCGGACCCCTTGAGTTGCGAGAAGATCACCGAGGGCAGCGCATTACGGTGGCGGGTCTGTCGGAAATCACAACATCCAGTCGCAAAGAAGTAGTCGGTCTTTTAATGAAGGGTAACAAGGCTCGCACAATGGAGCCCACGGCCGCCAATCAAACTTCCTCGCGGAGCCATGCCCTGCTTAGTATCACAGTCCAGACGCGTACTCCGCTGGGCACCAAGCAGGGTCGGCTCTTTCTTACCGATTTGGCTGGCTCAGAGAGAGCCAAGAAGACCAAGAACCGGGGTAAGCGTCTTCAAGAAGGAGCCCACATTAACCGGAGTCTTCTTGCACTGGGCAACTGCATCAATGCCTTGTCGGGCGGAGCCCGCTATGTTAATTACCGTGATTCCAAACTGACGCGTCTGCTGAAAGAAGCTTTAAGTGGCCGCTGCAAGACTGTGATGATTGCCCATGTGGCTCCGGAGGGCAAGCATCGGGACGAGACCAAAAACACTTTGGTCTATGCAGATCGAGCTAATAGTATCACCACCAAACTTCAGAATTCCGTCTACTTGGATGAATTTAAGGATTTCCCCACCAAACACTACCAGAGTCTTGTTTCTGAGCTGAGAGATGAAGTTTCCCGTCTGCGTACCAAGATGCTAACCGATCGTCCGCGAAGTGGAGCTGCTGCAGCTGCGGCGGCGGCGGCAGCCACATCGCAACAACAACAACAACAGCAGCCAGCCAATGAAGAGCAGGATTCGCAAAGGAAAACGGAGCTTCGCTACCTACGGGAACAGATCGTTTTAACATTCAAGCAGCAGATGAAATTGCGTCGCAAGCTGCTGGAGGCGGAAAGCCATTTACTTGGTCTGGAATTGGATGCCGAGCGCCAACATATGATCATCTCACATTGGCAGGGACGTATTGGCAAACTGTACGATGCCAATGGAGAGGAAGGTAATCTTTGCCATATTTTTGTGTGGTCATGTGGTTAATTATTCCTACTTAAAGACTCCGAGTCGGAGGGCTCTGTAGCCTTGAAGAATGCATGGGGTGAACTGGCAGCCATTGAGAAGGAGACGAGACGATATAAAGAGATACGGGAAAGAACCGAAAACGAATTGGAGCAATGTCGACAGAAGGGTGTCAAACTGGAGGATGTAAGTTGCCATAGAAATTCCATTAGACCGATAGTAATTTGTCATCTATTTCATAGGAATTACCCGAACGCATAACCAGCGATGAGGAGCGTGAATTATTGGCTCTACTGTGCCGTGTCCATGAATTGGAGGCCGACAAGGTATCCTTGCAAGCGGAACGTTTAGCACGACAGGCAGAATTGCGTCGAAGGGATCTCCAGTTGTTGCGTGCCGAACGACAACGACGACTGTGTGAGGACATCATCAGTTCCCAGCGAAGACTCATTGAGGAGGGAAATGTTGATCTGCCGGATGAGTTGCGAGAACTCTACGGACTCTATCAGCAGGAAATTCACGCCGGTGTGGTCACTCCCAGTACCAGTAGCTATGAAAAGAAGTTGCCACCCATCTACACAGCTGGGTAAGTAAGAAAGTAATGACCGTAAATTCCAACTCCATTTTGTTTCATATTTTTTACTTTAATTGCAGTTCTGATTCGCCAGGATCGAGTTCCAGTTCGGAATGGTCTCCGGTCTCACCATTGCCACCCATTGACATTCAAGTGGAGCAAGTTGATCGTGTGATGGGTCCACCTGTTAATCAGCGTCTGCCACGTTTATCCACAGCGACCATTGTGCCGGCAGGTGGAAGCAGTGGAGCACGACGTCCTTCTTTGCGGGCAGCAAAGCATACGCATCCTTAGGAAAGGCATTGAAGGTTGTTCGCAGCGAATTGCTCAGGAATTGTTGTTTTACCTAAAGGCTAGAAATTAAATATGTTTTAATTTATAAATAATTCGCTTACTTAACTATTTAATGATTATTAAATAAATTTATAAAGCTTCAACTTTTATGAGCCATTCACCATACTAATTTTAATTGAAATTAAATGGGAAATATATTCCCAAATTCTCGAAAGGATGCTTTGTGTTCTAAATATTTGCAGTAACCATTGGCCTGTGAATATATGTATAACTGACCTATTTTTTGATTTTATACATTCTTTAGAAAACTTTCTTTAGATCAGTAAAATATATAATAAAACTATCATTTCATTCCAACTTAAAGATAATCCACAGTCGAATTTTAGTTCACAAATCCAAATATATATAACATATACAACATATATTTGACGTTCAACATTTATTTATTTATTTCATACACGATCCGTGGATCAAACTACGCCTCTGCCGGTGGTCGAGCGGAACATTTGCGGAACTCTTTAGTTGGTGGTGGTTAGTCATTCCCCTTCCCTTCAAAAAAGGTCGTCTTCTATCTATTGTACCTGCGTTAAGTGAGTGCAATTGTGTGGAAACGATTATATTTTGAATTCCATGAGGGGTACTCACGATTACAACTCAAATTTCCATTTATTACATACAGTCTCCCTCTCTCGCTCTCGACTATCTATCTCTCTGTTATTATCTATTACACTGCACGAAATTAAAGGTTCTGTGTTTTTTTAGTAGGACAAGAGTAACTTCTCCAAGGCCACCTACAACACTATCGCATTAGTTCTTCGTTTTCGTAAGTGGGTCAAACAGTACAAAACATAAACAAAGTGAACTGTGAGAGGGAGAGCGAGTAACATGCTGAGAGCTAGAGAGAGAGTGCCCTTTGATAGAGGGAGAGAGAGCCGAGCCCTTCTGCTGGTGAGAGCATGCGTGTTGAAAATTATCTAACAACATTAATACCGACAAATGTATCTGCCGCTGACCAAATGGATTTCATTATTAGATACACAGCTGTGCGTTCACTGAGAGTGGTTTGTTTTCATTCCGAGTTTCCATTGAAACTGTAACTGAAACATTTACTACATTTTCAACTTCTCCAGAAGCAACATAACAAGTTGCTGTCAAATAAGATAGACGATTTAAATATAATAGAATATAATTTAGTTCAAAAACTACAAACAAAACAAGTGCCAATCGAGTAAAAGTGTTCAACTGAAGCAACGAAGGCAATTGAAACCAACGAGTCTTGCGAAAGGCAAACTACAACAAAACAAAGTGTGGAAAACCTATGAGAAGAGAGAAATCTCTGTTATTGCGTTGTATTGTGGGAAAATAAAAATAGAATCAATTTCTTCATTTGTTCAATGCCAAGCACTTAGACATTTGCATGGGTAATAATTTAACAACAAGTGGAAAGCCAAGCCAACGTCGAGAAAGGACCTTCTTCAATAGGCTGAGTTGCAGTTGTACTCAGGTATGTGTAAAAAGGAAAAACATGAAAGAACAAGTCATCAATGTTTTGTGGGGTTGGGCTGGGAAAAAAGTGCTGGATGCAGGACTAAGCAAGAATAAACCGCATAAAAACAAAAAAAAAAGCAACTCCTGGCAACGAAATGGTCCCTGGCAACAGTCACAATCACTCTTTTAGTCCATTTGGATAGGGTGGACAAGTGTACCGCATTAATGTTGTAAGAAGCATGGCTGTAGAGAGTCCGGGGAGTCATCCAAAGACCGAGTAAGGGGCCCCTCTCTCTACGCCACTGTTTCAAAAGTTTATTAACAAAGTTCATTACCATATCCAACCATTGTCAGATGGTAGTCACGGTAGAATAGTTTCTTAAGTTGTTTTTTCTAAAAATTTATCCATGTGGTTGGATAAATAAAACTTCGACCAATCTAATAATGCATTTTCTTGTTTATTCAAAACGAAATTTGACGAAAAGACAACTGAATAAATTTGAAATTTAAACAAGACTAAATTTAATGTATTGTTCTTAAGCTTTGAATACAAATTGACTAAGTAATAAAATTTGTTTAGGTTATTTCGATTAAAGTTTATGAAGGCGAAGTTTTTAATATATAAACTAAGTAAAATTTAAATTTTGAAATTATTAAAATTATGCTTTTCCTTCTTTTAGACCAACACAAACATGAAGGTTAAGGTGACGAAGATACTTTCCATGCCAGTATCCAAAACTTCATCAGCCTTAACTCTAACTCCGTCGCCGCCATCATCAACGCCATCTTCACCCTTGAGTCTAATGGAGCATTACGAATGGAATAAACGAGAAAAGGGCACACATATCGAACAGTTGCCCAATGATATGTGGCTAGAGATTATGTCCTATTTGTCATACAATGATCTGCAACAGTTGCGTTTGGTTAATGGACGATGCCGTGATCTGGTCAATCGACGATGTTTCCGATCCAAGTCGAAGGTGATTGTGAGCGGACACAATTTATTGGACATCAAGGAGTATGTTGAACAGGGATCTTCAAATCTATCTTTTGAGAGAATGGAACTACGCAATCTGCGTCAGTGTGATCAATTGGAGCATTTTCTGAAGCTTGTGGGGTCTGAGGTGACACATTTGCAAGTGTGTCATGCACCTATATTTCGTGATCTGGATGGGAAGATGCCGAATCTCAAGATGCTGACAATTGCCACCACCAGCCTGTTGGATGACAATCATCTACAGCCAGTAGATGGGATAGATTTAAAGCAGTTCGTCCATTTGATGGGCTTTGAATGTGATGGCGTTAGCATGGACTCGTCGATGAAACTGCAAATGCTGCAGCAATTAAGTCGTTCGGAGAATAAAATCCAGTTGCGTCATTTACAATTCGAATACAGGCGAAACAATGAAATGGCCCTGGCTCAAGTTCTGTACGATCATGCTGATTCTCTGGAATATGTGGATATCTTCTTCAGTTGCTCGCCAGGCATCGATACATATAAATGGACAAATGCTTTTGAGAAAATGAGCAAACTGCATACCCTGAAACTTTCCGGGAATTGTCATTTCGTGCTGCTCGATGCCATTGTTAGATCTATTCCGGCTGTGGCTCCGCTTCGTCAGCTGGATTTGACTGGGATGCTGTCCCTTACCAATGAGTTACTACTGTATGTGGCAGGAAAATGGACAACTACTATGCGGAAATTGGATCTTATGTTTTGCGTTCAGCTGAATGCCAGTTGTATTCCTGCTCTTCGGCAACTAAGCAGCCAACTGCAAGCCCTGACCATGGGATATTGTCGGGAACTGACTGGGTTGTGCCTAGTTGAGGGTTTGGCCTACAAAATGAATAGCACACTGCAAGAACTACGCCTGGAGGAGGTGTGTTTCATTGATGAGTCATCCATGTGCACGATTCTGGAGCGACTACCCAATCTACGACGCCTTAGCCTTGAAAACTGCCGTCAGACCGTAACAGACAGGACTATGGCTGCTATTTGCCAGTATCAGACAGGCCTAAAGGATCTCAATATCGATTATTGCGTGAAAATCACTGACTTGGCCTTACTTGGATATGGCGAGAAGCCTTTTGGAATCAAAAGGTTACGAGGATTGCGCGAATTGAACTTACGGGGATGCCGCAATCTAACAGATCGAGCTCTCACAGAAGCTCTACATTTACCCGAACTACGTAGTCTATCTGTGGGATACTGTCGTTTTCAGCCTGAGGGCATTCAGGCCATTAGCCATAATTGCCCAGCACTAGAGTCCCTTTGTCTGTCCAGTTGCATTCTCGTCGATGATGACACAGTGCGTCATCTTATGCGAAATTTAAAACGTTTACGTTGCCTCAACATAAGTAATTGTATGAAACTGACTCTTCAATCTATACATCATATTATCCGACATGGACATAATTTGACTGAACTGATTGCCTGCTCGATTGATGGCATGGATCATGAGGTAGCACAACGAATTCTTGAGCACCATCGTCCACAATTAAAACAGGTTCTGCTATAGCAGGAAAGGTATATCCACTGACCATTCGAAGACATGAGCCATCATGGTAATTGGCAGAGTGAGGATGAAGAGTCAGAAATCATTGAAATTGTGGTATAGAAAACAAAGGAGAAGACTTAACCTGGAGTTGGACCCAGTGCAATATAATGAGGCTAAGCATTCATTATTCATTAGAAATACTCATGTAAGAATCGGAATAATTTGCAATTCCTGCCAATTCTTGACTTTAAATGTAAATATAATGGCAACAGAATTACTATCGCTGTACAACTCAAACATGTGACATGACTTTGAAGGGTGAAATTATAGATTTATATATATAGAAGAACTAATTATTATTAACTTAAGGACAAAACTCTTCTTACAATTAGCAAAAGCCAAATAGCAAACGAAGTACAACCATACCTCTTGAATAAATGCAAAATAACACTTCCAATAAGAAGGAAATAAAAAGCATTAATTAACAAATTAATAGTCTACAGTGTATAGGTAATTTTTTAAACTATCTAATATGTATGTGAAACTTCCTTTTGGCTTACACTTGTCTTGCCAAGAGTAAAGTAGACTTTTTTAAGCATTTGTCATGATAACGAATAATATTAAGACTACTGTGTAACTCCAAGAGCTTAAATCAGTGTTACTTTTAAAGGCAATGTAATCTAAATAAGTGTTTAAAGTTTACTTAAGTTTAGCGAGTATTCGATTTCGTGTCAAAACAAAAGGACTCTTGACAAATATTCACCACAATCGTTTGCCAATTTCAAGGCAAATGGCTTCAAGTTAATTATTTAATTTGTGAGTAGGTTAAGGAATATGTTTAATTCATATTGAAAATATCGAGTGATGATTGTTTTATTTAAGTATGATATAGGACTTTCCTGATTGCAAAGCATCCTTAGAAATTCTTTTAAATAAATGTATGCAAAATGGCTATTACTGTATGAATTATGTGTTAAATTTTTCTTTATGGGAATACATTTTTAAAGAATATTTGGTGGATTTTCTCAAAGATTCTGGTGGCATATTTTGATTAAACTGCTGGTTTGTGATGAATAAATACACTTATTGGAAAATTTATAAAACCAGGGTACTGTTGATCTTATAATAGGGCCCCTTGTAAAAAACAGAATATCTCATTCTAAATAGATTTACCAAATTAAGTATAGATGCTTAGATCTCAAGAGTTCTAACTTGAAGAAGTAACTTTTATTAAAGTACATAAAATTCTTCGATCAGGTTTTATTTATTAACAAGTTCACAAAAATCCAAATGTGATAATTGAAAATTTATTAAATTTATATGGATAAATAGGTTATAATAAATGTACACCAATTAATACAATATTTATTGTGCCGGCTTAAAGTAATATCTCCTTCCAATAAAGTTCTTCCGAATTTTCTAAAAATATTTAAGACACTAAAAATCACATTAAACCCTCCAAAAATGTTTTCCTCTTCCTTAGTTTTTGGCCTCCCGTCTTTTTGTTGACTTGGTTTAGTAAGAGCTTTTTTAAAGCTTACTTTTGAATGAATATGAACAGTTATGTCGCTTTGGTAAAAGCTTCGTGGAAACCCAATTAACACCACGCATCACAGTCTCCAGTAGAGCCTCACATCCATTGTACATCTATCTAGCGCCTATTCCAAAGGCAACGCACGCACTTTGACACCCATCGATGGAAGAGGTTGGATGGCTGTAAGATAAGGGGTCGGGGCGGAGGTGGAGGATTGCGGTGCAGGTTTTGCTTCACTTAGTAAACGAATAAAATAAATGAATGAAAATATTACGGGGGTTGTATAGCAAATGTCACTCGTCGACGGCATGGAACTGAGGAGCCATGAAACTGACAGAACGCATGGGGCAAAACTTTTTTGTCACTCATTGCCATGGGGTTTTGTTTTTGTTGGCAACAACTATTCTATGTATGAAATATAGTGCCCAAAAACACAACCGCATAAGCACACAGGCGACACAAGAAAAAAACGCACATAGTGTGGAACCTGCACGAAATGTACAAAATACTTAAGGCTAATCTTAATTGCAGTTTTGTAAGTGAAATGATAAGCAATCTACTCGTTATCAAGTCAATCTTCGAAAACCCTTTGCTTGCATACACATTTTAATTCACATTTGACTTACATCTGATTAAGGTATTTGAAAGTAGAGTTAGTTGAAGGAACTTGTGCTAAATAATTAGTGCTTTATGCAATTTTTTTGTGGCCAATCAAAATACAGGATCCAGAAAGTCTCATTTGAATGTATGATAAGAGTATTATTAGCCTAAGATGTTTGTGTTAAAATTCAGCTGGCAAAATTTGTATTCATTCTCGAAAGAGCCCTAACAAAAAAAACCCCAGTTCCATCTTTCGTTGAAAGGATAATAGTTAGTTAAATTCAAAACTCTTCCCTAATTTAAACTTAGCTATCAAAGACAATTCCAAATTATTTTACTTTGATGTAAATGTAATTCAATTTACGATTATTACGCGCACCTTATTGTGCATGTGTGTGACTGGCAGAGCCAGAAGTGGAAAACTGCGAAGCGCCGTTGCTTGTTTCTAGATACAAATCTGAATGAAATGTCGTTGCTGCTTATCAGATAAGTTTTGAACGCGCTGGAGTGCGGTTCGCTTTAGTTTTAGCCCTAGAGACGAAGACAGGAATTTGTCATTAGTGTGAGAATTGTTAGTGAATTGAATTAACAAATTCCTCCGTTTTAGTAACAGTAGAGTAGAGCGGTGAGGAGTGGCGTGGAGTGAATAGAAAAGGAGGACATATACCTGACCATGATAGCTCTTTGAATATATGCCGCAAGCCGGTTAATATCAAGTGAATGCCCCCTTGTGGCGAGTGTAACCGCAAATCGCGTCCGTATCCGGGCTTAACCTTGCCGGTAACTTTCGGATTGATTGCGTGCCAGTCCAGAGACGAATCGAGTCTGGGATGTTGTTTTTGTTTGTTGTAGCTGGTCGCGACATTAAATTATTATAATTAGCATCGAGAGGGAGACGAAACAAACGGAATATTATCGAAGCTAGTGGAAATTTTGCATAACACAAAGCCATCAAAATAAAGGAAAAATTTCAAGAAACCCCCGAGATAGATAAAAAGAGTGAGAGGAACTGAGTGTGGCCAGGGCATTATGTCCGTGTCCGCGTTCGAGGACGAGGACTCGTTGCCTGCCAATGTCAGCGATCTGCTGGGGCCAAAACGCGATTCCCTGGCCATAGTCATACCAGTCACTGTGATCTATGGACTTATATTTATCACCGGCGTTGTGGGCAACATTAGCACTTGCGTAGTGATCAAAAAGAATCGCTCAATGCACACGGCCACCAATTATTATCTCTTCTCGTTGGCCATATCGGATTTCATGCTACTTCTATCTGGAGTTCCTCAAGAGATGTGGTTCATTTGGTCCCAATATCCGTATATTTTCGGAGAATACTTTTGCATTGGTCGCGGTTTGCTGGCCGAGACATCGGCGAATGCCACTGTATTAACGATTACCGCATTTACAGTGGAACGTTATATAGCCATTTGCCATCCGTTCTTGGGTCAGGCCATGAGCAAATTAAGCCGAGCCATACGAATCATTGTATTGATCTGGGTGCTGGCCATACTCACTGCCATTCCACAGGCAGCTCAATTTGGCATCATCAGCTATGCGGGAGTCGATAAATGTGTGATGGTTCGTGTTATAGTCCAACATTCCTTTCAACTGTCAACGTTTATCTTCTTTTTTGCACCCATGTCGATAATTCTGGTATTATATATGTTTATTGGTCTGCATTTATATCGTGCCAGTTTCATTGGTAACGATATCGAGGGAACAGTTAGATCATTCGATCGTCGTAATCATCAACCCTTGAAGAATATGCATAGTGATACAATTTTATATCGTTATGCCGGAGGAGGAGCAGGAGGAGGAGGAGCTGGAACAGGACACCAACTGAGCTCAGTGCGTGGTCGACTCAATCAGAATGGCACACGTCGGGTTCTAAGGATGCTGGGTAAGCGGTCTAATCATTATGTAAAATTGTGACAGCTGCCAAGCGCGGTAAATCTTCTGGCCATATGCCAACAATCATCATAAAGTACATATATTTAATCAGCTAGCCAAAAATTATTGTATACGACATTTATGATGGCCAAAAACGACAGGGAAATGAAATGAAACTATTTATCTCTTGCTCTCCACCCAAACAGTTGCCGTTGTCGTGTGTTTCTTTTTGTGCTGGGCTCCATTTCATGCCCAAAGGTTGATTGCCATTTATGCACCAGAACGAGGAGCCGAAAGTCAAGAGGAACATAAGTTCCTCTATACGGTGATGACATATATTTCGGGAGTTCTCTATTACCTATCCACATGCATTAATCCATTGCTTTACAATCTTATGAGCAATAAGTTTCGTGAGGCCTTCAAGGTAATGCATAATTCTCTAGAAGAGAGACTTGTTCATATTAAATAAATTAAAATTTTCTATGTGCACCATGCAGTCTGTTCTGTTGGGAAAAAAGCCAACCAAAGGATCGCTTAATTCACACCGCCAGCTCGAATCTCGACGATTGCAAAGGACTACAACTCCAAACTCATCCACACAAACGCAACGCATCTCTACAAGTGATTCAGCCGATCAGGCGAAACCTCCTCTAATGCAGGTTGGTCAATTCTAATTCTAATTCGATAATTGATTTTTATCTCAAAATACATTAAATAATATCTCCTCCCCTTTAATACAGACAACTTCTCTGAGCAATGATCGCTTGCCACAAGGAAAGACACAAGTTGTTTCACAGTTTGCAATCATCAATGCACAAAGCGACTAAAACGAATACTAATATTAATAGAATTACTAATTATAGTTGTTGGGATTTTCCTTGCTTCACAATGGTCCCAATGGTCAATACATGTATTTATCACTTGCCGCAATTTGTATTCAATTCGAGAGCTCCACATGCTTCCTAATGCTAATTTATTTTAATGCCGTTTAGTCTATTATACTGTGTATTTGATATTGTTGTTATTGTTCTACCAAAGGCATTTAGTACAAGTTTTAGTTAACACTTTTTATTTGTGTTAATATTGATTTTTGCTGTGCAAGTTTTGTTTGCAATAAAGAGTTAATTATTATTATACAATTTTTATATTTTATATATACACAAACACTCTCTTCTAAGCTATAATATGAGAAATAACTTAAGAATAAACTAAAACTTGACTTTTGTGTTAACAGATAAAAAAAAAAGGAAACAAGAAAACAAAATTCTGTTCCATTTCTTCTAGTCTCAAGTAAATAAAACAAAACTTTCCTATTCCATCTACTTGTCTGAAGTAGTAACTGAAACACATAAATATATGTAGCTCCTCAGTATATATTGTTATAATAAATAATACTAAATGTTATAAAATTGTTTATTTAATGTTGGGTAGAGTTTTAGGATAAAATAAAACTGAATTCAAAAAGTTGCAACCTCTTACTTTGCAACAAATACGTAAATAGTCTTTTCACATACATATAAGCATATACAACATATAGTTAAAGTATCTGTTAAATTACTTAGTTTGATTTGATCAGATTTCGCTTGAATTTAATTGGTTTGTTTGTGTCACGTATGAGAAACATTTTATGTGCGTCTTACCAAAAATAACTTTAATGTCAAGGCCCAATTTAATACTGCACAATATCAAGGGCATAGATAAGTATCTATAGATACTTTGAACGATTATTTGAAGCGAGAAATTAATATTTGCTAAACAAGTTTTGCCCTTTGATGTTGGCTGTAAACCAAATGCATGCATGTACTTATAAACGGGACCAAAGCCAATTACTCAATGAAAATTTGACAAAGACAAAAAAAAAACAAAATATAATATTTGACTATTTAGATTCGTCACTAGCCACTAATACATGGAAGTTAACAGGGCCCAAAAGGAAAATGATATTCTTAATGATGTCTTATAATTGGCCATAATCTGACAAAGTTTGACTTTTATACCATCAAATAATTTATTTATAACTCACTGATTTTGTATTGTAAAGTGTTTGATTTTTATCTTTTAATAAAAATATCTTTAATCAATTATAATTAATCAATCAACTTCTTTAGCAGCATTGACTATTCAGTTTGACGGCAATTAAATAGGACATTCTAAATTTTGAATCATTATTTAAAAATTGGTATTAAATATTGATTAAAAAATTAGATATTAGAGTTTTCATACAAGTATTTTGAAACATTTATTGAAGTGCGAAAAATTGCACTTTAAATAGCTGAACATTTAATGTTTATGTCCTTAAGTAAAAAGGACACAAAGTCCGACGCCCATGGCAGAACGATGTGAGAAATGCTCAAGGTCGTGGCTATGTAAATGCAGTAACGCCAACATGGCGTATTAGTAATCATCTTCGAAATTTGTTATGAAAATGCAATCAGGCAAATGGAAAATAACTGCAAAATGGATTTTAGCTATTGTGCAAATGCAGTTCTAAGTATATAAAGGTGAATACAGTATTAAAGAGAGTTTACTTGCAACCAACTAACTAACTAACTAGCTAGCACTCACTAGTCTCACATTTTATGGAACATCTGCGACTCACAAATGCGTCAATTTGATATGTGAAAGTCCAAAGCGCAGCGGGCAATAAAGAAACAAAAAGAACAAAAAAACACAAGCAAACGGGCAAAAAGCAAAAGTGAAAAAGTCCATGAACGTCACGTAAAGCCAATAGACTAATATTGCAAAATATGAAAAAAGAAAAAAAAAAAATGAAAAGGGAAGAGGCAGAGGAGCGAGAGGAAATGACCTACACACCCGCAAAATGACGTAGAAATTATGAAGTTTTTGATTTATGAGCGAGTTGTGGGAAAGAGAGAAAAACAGAAATGGGCAAAAATAACAAGTAGAGAATAGAGAAAAGTAGGATAGAGAGAGAGAGAGAGAGATAGAGTAAAACCAAAACAAAATTCCTGACAGCATTAAATGCTAGAAGTTTAGTCACACGTACAAACGCACACATATAGACTCACACGCCCCCACAAACACACACACACACACACACACACACACACACAGATGAAGAAAAGCCTCACAGACTGAATGGCAACCACAACAACAAACCACATCAGCTTATTTAGTTAGAAAAACTGCCAACAGGTGGCTATGAGTTGAGCGTGGGCTATTTGCGAACTGACCATAATAGGAAGCGTTACGTATACGCACCGTCACACGCAGCCAACGCACACACACACATGCGCATATTAACAGTAGTTCACACTTTTAATGCACGACTAACTTTGGACACAGATAAACACAATATTTCTAGGGTGAACCAAAGTTGCAAACAAAAATAAAAAAAATATTTTAACTTTGCTAAGAAAGATTTTAACTTAGTAGGCTTTTCCATAAAAAAATGAGATTTTAACTTGGTAGGCTTTGAAATTTATGTATTGTTGGATTTGGTTTACGTTGTCACGACTCCTTATATACCCTATAAAGCATGTATTTACGTTTCCCTAACAACATTAAATTTGCAAAAATTAAAGAAATTATGAAGCAGCAGCTCAGATTTTGCAAAAACGCGAATTCTGCAAGAAATAATGGGTTATAGAGATATATGTATGTTCTGTGGGTGTGGCAACGTAGTGCTAAACCAGACAATTATTACAGGGTATTCGGTAAAATTTTTAAACATAGTAGCCGGGATTTTCGGAAATGTCATTCGATGCTGTCTGGAAAAGTTGATATACCAAATTCAGATTCCTACAGAATTCAGTCTACACCTAGAATCCAAACCGAACGGAACAAAATTAAGTAAAAACAAAAAAAAAAAAACAATTATAAAAGTGAAAAAAAAGGTTCAAAGTAAGTTTAGTAAAAATAAACATTTCCTTTCGATTTATAGTACAAGGACGTTTTATCCCTTTGTATTTAAAGGACTAAAAAGAGGTTTGTCTAACGCAACCATGGCTAATGCCATTAAACGAGTCATACCCATGCTGGATCGCATACTGATTCAACGCGCAGAAGTAAAGACGACCACGGCTGGTGGCATATTGCTTCCCGAGGAGTCGGTGCCCAAGGAGATGGAAGGCATTGTCGTTGCTGTCGGTCCCGGTGCTCGCAATCCTGGTGGAACTGGACACCTGAGCGTTGGCGTCAAGGAAGGCGATCGTGTCCTTTTGCCCAAATATGGCGGAACCAAGGTTGACATGGAAGATAATCGTGAATATGTGCTTTTTCGCGAAAGCGATATTCTAGCCAAGCTGGAATAATCAAATCTTACACAACCAATACACACAAATATAGACAAAATCACGCACGTATAATGGGGTGCAGATTGCTTAATGCAACTTCTTACAGAACACATGGGATAACGGCGCTTGATACACTTATTACACTAGTTAATACTCTTCGGACATAATAGTTTTTTGCGATTCATGCGTTCGAAACTAAATGATTTATATAGTATTTAAGTATTATTTGGTAGCTAACACATAAAATATTACACGAATTTACACATTTTACACAAACAATGGTTAAAACATTTGCAATTTTGTAAGGACATTAAACATTTGTTAAGATGCGCTTCAGTTACAAGCAAAAATCGAATGCATTTTTTCTTTCTCAACGTTTACGTGCAATTAAAAGTTAATCCTTCAAGAAAAGGAAATTGTGTTGCGTGGGCTTTTACTTTTTTCTTCGGCCTTTGCCCACTTGCCACACCCACAGTTTTCCCTCCTTCCCTCTAGCTGCCCAGAAGTTGCTTACTTGCCTGTTGCTTGGTTGGACCTTCTCGCTCTACGTTCATTGGTGGCAATCGCTTCGTGGCTAAAACATCGTAACATTCTTCGTGTTTGGCGTTCGTATTGGTTGTCCGTTATCTTTTTGGTAAGTTCCATTCATTCTGCGGGCCTTTTCCGGCTATAAAAGCCGTTGGTCTCCCACATTTTGTTGGCAATTTCAAAAAGAGTGTTAACAGCAAAAGTTTGAGAAATTTTCCAAATCATACAAAAGCAAAACAAAAAATCACAAAGTGCATATTTAAAATAAACATCTATAAAAAAAATTTCATTTGACACTCTAATCAAAGTTAAAATTAAAATAAAGAACAAAGAAAATTATTATTTACAACATGTGGTACATCAAATTCAGTTGGACTATTTTGGTGCTTGTGGCTCTGATTGCAGCAGCAGCAGGTAAAATTATACAATACAAAAAACAAACAAAAAAAATACATATAATTTAAATAGTTAATTTTACTTACTCGCTGAAATGGATCCAAAAAAGTTAGCATACTTTTTGGCTAATCAATGCCTAGACTTAACTTCCTGTACGCTTCGTCATCAAAATATTTAATCATTCAATGAGCTTCTGAGAAATTCCCGCTTCAATATATCCATCAATAGTGTCATAAATACCAACTATTCGAATCTAACTGATTAACATATATTGAGTGAAAAAACCGGCTAATCCGCATTATCAGTTTCATCAGTTTTATGCACATTTTCCTGTTGCTCTTTCATCTTTGTTGTTACTTAATTTCGTTATGTTAGGGACCACTGATAGTCATTGCATTCATACTAGGACAGACTGGCTGACTAGCAGGCAAGGGTCTAAATGAAATGCCTCAGCGTTTTTAATTGCTGTCGTAAATTAATCCAAATTGCGTACCAAATAACAAAACACAGTTCCAACACATAGTTCGCTCGCATTCGTGACACGGCGAAACAAAAACGTGTGAATTTTGTCAAGCTGTGCGCTCCACGGCTCTGCAGGCGACCATTGCACTTGTGGGTGGCTGGGTCCCAGATAGGCATACCACAACGATTCGTTGCCAGCGAGTGTTCCAGTTACGGCCAGACAACAAATTCAACAAATTGTGACGGCAATCATTATAAGAGCGGCTAACGCTTTGAAAAACTCATATGAACTTGGCTTATCAACAATTTGTCGCAAAGATTGATTGGGTTAGGTTCAGGTTGATATTTAATATTTAATAGTAGAAGTTAAATGACATATTCAAATTAATCAACAACAGAATGAGCAATTGCCTGGCTATGGGTATTACCTAAAGACCACAAGCTGATATATAATTCTATAAATATAAGCTTTCTAATATATTTTCTGTGATTTGTTAGAATTGGTTTCGCCTAGTCAAATATACAGCTGTGAAATGGCAGTTTTGTGCCCACCAAAGTATGCAAAATGCAAATCAAAAAATTAATTTTTTAAAGCAGTTTTATAATTTTATAATTCTTAAACAACAATGAATTCATTTTCAACAGATTGGAAACAAATTTCACTTATTTAAAACTAGCCTTTTGTTTTGATATTCAGATTAGAAATATTACTATTATTATATGATTGGAATATGAAAATTCCTTTTAGTAGGTACAACTGAGCCAAATATTTCATTTAAACTATGAGCAGGTTGAAGGCCATTTATAGATATAAACCAAGTTAATTCGAGAAGTTCGTTAATGAGCTAATAATTGTAATCATTTGACTCAACGCTAATTAGGTATTACAACAAAAAAAAGTGTCAAAAACTAATTCTAATTTTCTAATTCTCTAGGCCATATTTAGTAATCAAAAAACGGAAAGACATTTAATTCTGAAGAGTCTTTTTGTAAAAACTTGTTTCTTAAATTGTTTTTATTTCTACGTTTCGCTCAAAACTTTCCAGGAATACAATAATTTCAGAATATTTTAGATATTGCAAATAAAATAATTAACTTCTGGTAAATCCCCCGCAATAAACTCAACCGTCTTTAGAGTATTCATCCTTAATGGCTTACTTACAGTTCAGGTTTGCCACAATAAAAAAGAGGTAAAAGCAAAGAGGAAAAAAAAAGGCCATTAAAAGTCAATTTAATGTATGTGTGCGCTATGTACTTTAACTGAACAAATGGCGTAACACTTTTAAGTTTGTCAAGCATCTTTTGCCAAGCCATAAACATTGAAAATTGACCCCAAACGGCAAATGCTGGCCAAGTCGCTGGACGCCAGCCGACCTCGGGCGAAAAGGCATTAAAGTGGCTGGTCACGATAATTAGGCGCTTAAGAATGGTCTTTACTTAATGACAGCCCTTCGATGCGATCCGTCCAATTGTTTTGACGCTATCTTTGATGGCCTCAAAGTGATGCCGACTGCCCTGTCAACAAGTGTGTGAGTGTTTGGCCTGTGGGTGACGGCTTGTGACTTGTGACTTGTGGGTTGTGGGTGCACGGCAACAATTAATCCATGGCTTAAGTAATTGACAAATGATTACATGTTTGATATATGGACAGCAGCAGCAGGGTAGTAACAGCAAAATAGGGCGTGATAGAGGTTAGCAGTTAGTCTGGCCTGGCATTTTTATATAATATATACATATATAGGTATACGAATTTATCTGGGCTTATGCAAACAACATAGCCAGAGCTACACCAAGAACCAGACACAGACCCATATAGACTCCCACACCACCTGTGCCAGGGAACTTGTTGCTATTGTCTATTGTTGCCTGGCGCCGTTTTCTCTTCCAGTTGCGCCATCAGGTACATATGTACATACATATGTTTGTGTGTTATTTTCGTATTCAAATCCAGTCCCAGCTGCTTTTTGACACTTCTTTTGTTGGCTGACAGGCAACTGATGCAACAACTGATGAAGATGTGCTGCCCGTCCATTTGTGTGATTAGCTTTTCGGGCAGCACACAATGCATCAAGGACGTTGCACAAGAGCAACATTAACCACGCACTCAAACCTTATGGCAAATGCCCTCCGAGTGCTTCTTTTTTGCAGTGCATTACTCATCCGCCCTGTTATTATCCTATCATACGTAGTTTGTAATGGACGCATTTATCATGGGTCGTGACTCATGACGCAACGCGAATAATAAACCTAAGTAGATGCAGCAACTTTGTTTCCTCTTCCTTGCCGAGTAACTCTTGGAATTTGCAGACAAGAAACCAAACAGCCTACGCAAAGTCACTTTTTTTCCTGCCACGGCTCAGCATGATGTGTGTTTAGTGGGGGACCATTTGTGCATAACTTTTCCCACAATAGCTTAACACTTTCATTTCTTTTTTTTCTTCTTGTACCCTGTCGTGCCTCACTGATGATGATTTATTTTAAATTGAGAAAAATTTTGCATACTTTCAGGCTCCTGTTTGGAATACGGCCATTCATGTTGGGGAGGTAAGTAACTCGATTTCGTTTATATCACATTTTTTCGTTTTGTTGCACAAGCCAATTGTCTATTTGTTAAATTTGGTCTCCTTTTTATATGTTTTATAGCCCATGGCAAACGCTCAGGTGGCAACGCAGTTCTGGCAGTCAAGCAGGTAGGTTAATAATTTCAATTTTACATCATTCGAAAGAGGTCAAAAGAAAGGTTTTCAAGGGTTATATATAATTTGACAGGAAATATTTATTATTTTTGTATAATTTCTTAACTTTGCAGTCACCTATATCCTATGCCATTGACTCTATGGCCGAGCAGCTCTACAACAATGCCAACAGTAACAACAACAATGTAGAAGACGATGACGATGAGAACAGCAATAACAACAACAGCAGCAACAATAACAACAACAATTTGCCCCTATCCGAATCCGCCTTAGGTGCTTCACATAGCGAGACAGCAGCAGATATTCAAGAAAGGGAACGTAATAGGAATCGCAAATGGACACAACTAATGCGTCTTCATCGTTTCAAGCATCAGCAACAACAACAACGTGGCCAAGGTGGCGATGGACGGGGACAGTACGATGCATCCAATATGGCTGCTGAAAGTTGGCGTAAATTGCAGCAAGCTTTGTTACTTGCCGAACAGGCAGAACAACAGCAACCGCTCTATGAACTCAGCACAAAGTAAATGCACACATAAGCGCACACACACACACACACGCACACACACAAACAATGATATGCCAAATTGATAACATAATGCAAATAAATAACAACAACAACTGCAAGTACTTCAACAATTAAAAGATATTTATTCCACAAATAGAACGATTTGAACTCGCCCCATTCATTGCATGCTGAGAAGCATCAATTGAACAGCTAAAAACAAAGGCAACAAAAAAAATACAAAAAAAAAAAAGAAAATTATTACAAAGATTAAAACTAAATTAAAAATATGTAAAAAAAATTCTATGCACGCCAGTTGTCCGAGTCAAAGTCTGTGTCCCACATATGCATATATTTATATATACCTATTATTGTATAAGCTAATCAAATTAAATGTAAAATTAAAGTTTTAAATGTTGGTTGTTTATTTATTACATATACATTTACATTTACATTTACACTTACAATTAAACACAATTTTTATCTCTCAACTTTGAACTTTGAATCCTTCAATATTGCGTCACTGGCTGGATGTCGCAATATTGTCACGATTTTTTTGCCCAATCCTTAACTTAGTATTCTCTTAATTAATCCCTATATGCATATATATATATAGTACATACAATATACAATACATATACGATTTTTAAAGCTTAAATAAAAATAGAATCTTATAAAATCCAATCGAATTTTAGGCCTTGATTTTTGCTGGAATTTGGAAACAAGCTGCATCACCCTCCTTATCACCAAGACCCCAATGAATCTCTAGACTGACAGTGGGATAAACGGGTAAAATTTTGAAACTATTCTTATAAAGATACGTCTGTCCAGCTTTCAATGGGCAGCCGACTTTATTCTCGCCGGACTCATCGTAGATATGTGGACAAGCACTGGTACCATAATAACCAGGGAATGGCAATGGTACATCCAATATGATACCCTGTATATCAGAATTTAGTTCTTGAAAATCACGATCCGGCTTCAATTTCATCATAATGCTGGCCTCCGTATTCCGCTTGAGAATGCATTTACTTTTTGGACAATTCGAGATGGTTACATCACCTGCTTGCAATGCCTTGGCTTTGGCTATAAAAGGCACACAGTAGGATACAATTTATTAGCTTGTATTGTATCTTATTTCCATCTATCAGACACTTACACTTTGGACAGGGCTTGACCTCAGTGGCATTTGTATATCCCAGTACAGATGTGGCACAGATCAACAATAACACTGAATTGAGCTTCATTTTGGCAGCTACAAAGTTGGCTGTTAAGAGGGAGGAATGGAGGGAGGGAGTGAGATAAATCAAATAGATTTAACAACAGGTTGCTAATTGCTGGCTAACTACATTGGGTCAGCCTAAAAAGCTTGCCTTCGAAACGAAATACCTAAAGTGCAAACCGGTCTAGCAAGATGTTTTGTGTGGATGAAAGATCGACCTTGACTTAAAAATCGGCGAAACTGAGACTAAATAATTATATACACAATAAGAGATGCAAATCTGCAAAACAAATTCAACTAGTCATTTTAAATTTCTTTCATTTACTTTTTTTTGGTCTTGTTTGACAACTTAAACAACGCTTTTCAGATGAGGCCAATTCAACTCTTTAGATTTAATTTAAAAATATTACAAATAATAAAGTTGTTTTTTCATTTTGTGGTGCTATCATTTTAAAATTGAGATGTTTTGGTGGTATGCTCACTTTAAGACTTTTTAAAACCTTTCAAGTTTATGGATCTCCATTTAAACAACAGTTTTAACAAGTTAATTAGGAGCATTAGCTTTTCATATATAAAAATAAACTTAGTTCCACAAAAGGGGTTGCCTGACACTAATTGAATTATTTACCAATTTTCAGACACAATTAATGTAAAATTTCCGTATATTTATTATAGACTTTACAGAGCGCGTATTCACGTGGTGCTTCAGGCGCGGCTTATGAACAACAACTAAGCCAACTTCGTATGGCAGACGGCATATATATGTATATATTATAAAGATCGTTGTGAACGATCACTCTCGACCTGACTCACGATTCCAATTGAACGCCAGCGTCGTTTTGTGGCAGTTTTTCTTTGCCTACTTGACATGCCTGTCATCATTCATAGTAGAGACACTTAATTGCCACTGTCTCTTTTTGTTTAGATCAAAGTTTTCCTTTTCAAAATTTAAAACTCAAAAGATTTACTTTAATTTCAGTTTACAAAGCGTGCCTAAGTTAGACATATATGTCTCATGACTGACATCTTTATGCAGACTATCTACAATTTGATTTTTTTATTTAGACAAAGACAAATGGATCGAATAGGCAATATGTGATTGTTTTATAGATACAACAACTTGTTGATTGTCATTACTACTTATTATCATTATCGTTATTTGTCTTGGTTGTTAGCATGCTTGAAATGCAAATTGCATTCAAATTGCAAATATAATCAAACAAATAAGCGATTGTTTATATACAATATTTTATGTTTCTTACACTTGGAAAAATTGGGATTATTCTGTAAAAAGAACTAAACCTCGATTTGATTTAAGCAACTTGGTTAAACGCTTTGAATAAAGACTAACTTTAAGTTTGGTTGTATATAAAGTTTATGAATTTCTGTACACATCGAAAATTGAGAAGTTTACCTATGTATATTTACTATACAGTTCAATATTTTGCACAATAGAAATTAATTGTTTCCCTAATAATGGTGGAGTTGAGAATAAAACTATGCTATAATTTGATATTTTTTTATTGAAGTTCTCTGAATTGAATTATTTTCTTAAGCACTTTGATAAAGATCTGAAAAGATATATAAAAGTTCACCGACAATTCCTACCAAAAATGTTAATTATAGTATTTTTGTTATTTTTTTTTAACTTCTGAGATTTCCTCCGGATATGTAAATATGTATGTGTGCCGTATAAAGAAGTTCGACTTTTATCTGTAGAAAAACTCATATTGCACCAAAAAGTTAATAAAAGCTGATAAATCGTTTCAAGAGAATTCAAATAATTTAAAGCAAAATTACAGAACTAAGATTGGAGAATTATAAATTACAATAATTTAAAAAAAAAAATTATTATCGTATCCAGCACAGCATACTCTCTCTCTGTCTTTAATTCATCAGTTTAAACTATTTAAAATTCGATTTTAATTAAGTCGTTGATCAGGAAGACGAAACCAACGATGACGCAGTCAATTTTTAAATCGATGCAGGCCTCAAGCCCCTTTCCTACTTTTGTCACTCTACATTAACATTTTTAGAAAGTTGGCCAAGAGAACAAAAGCATCGTAATGAATAACAATATAATAATCCAAATGAAAGGTAAAGTGGCTGAAAAAACATACTTTTCTTATTTGTATATGTATCACTGGAATTGATCTGCCTGCTGAATGCAACGTTGGAAATGCAACTGAAAACTTGGAAATTTTTTCGATTGATATCTGTTGTTTGAACAACCAGTTGTGCCAGTAGATCAGCCGGTTTCATGGATTTGTCTCGCTTTTACAATTTTACACAATATTATTTACTTGTTGCTGTTGTATTGCATTACAAACAGAATTGAAAATTTCCGGCTTTTTGTTGTTTGCCAAGCCGACGACCCGATAAGTGTGTGGGAGTGCTATAGTAAATGCGTGCGGTCAACGTAAATCTGAGCTACACACACACACCGACACATACAAAAAGCAAACGAAAAACTTGTGTATATATAGAAAAGTTTAAAGTTTGTTTATGATTCTGTTTGTTGTTTTTGATTGACGAACTACCTGGCATACGAAATCAGCTAAAAAAAAAGGGGGAAGAGAATTTGAGAAGTAAGATTTTTGGTGCGAAATCTAAAAGCAAGCTCAGTTATCATCACACCTTTGTTGGCGTGTATCGGAAATTATAACTTAGAAATGCTAAACATTCCATATAAGCACTTAAAAGACTCGTACTAAATTTGTTTCGGAAGTGTTTCCTGATTCAAAAATGTAATTGAGTAAAACAGCAAAAGTATGCAGGAAATTGGAAACAAATATGGACTTACAAATTTAGAAATATATTAAGATTCAATTGATTTGAGTATTTCTTTATTATACTTTTTTAATTTAAATGTCACAATGTTTTATAAGTATAACAAATTATATATATTGCTGCTTTACAAATTTAAATTTTGCCGCTTTTGTCGTGCTGCCAGATTTATAGAAAATAACGGAAAATTCTTCCCATCACTTAGCTTAGTGCTGATTAATAATTTAGGAACCAGTTCAACTCTTTACATTGAGACATTTGTTTCGCTTTGTGTTCTTTTTCTAAATAGCCGAAAATATCAGAATATATTATTCTCATCTCCATGAAGAAAGTATTTATTTAACATAATTAATTTCCCGGTAATCTTCGAAATAGGGGCAAAATGACATTTGAAAATAAACCATGGTTGAGTAACGGAAGATAACCTAATTTCGTGGCTAACAAAAAATGATTGGCCCTTTGAAAATATTAATAATTATATATCTTGAGTTTAAATTACTATCTTGGACAGTCAGATATAATGATTCTGCATATGTATTTACAATCTTTTGATATTCAAAGAGTGCGCCATTAGAAAATTATATTGATGACGTCGAAAAAATAAATTTTCAGACCTTTCAGCGCTGAGCAACACTGGTGTTGATTCAGTGACTTTGGCAACACTAGCTTTTCGGACGTCTTTTCTTTTTGCTCGCCTTTGTTTTGTAATTGTAATTGTTGTTATTTTGTTTGTTCTTTACATCCTGGCAAACTATATATTTTGCAACTGGGTTCAGTGTGTAGGTACAAACGTGCGTCAGTGTATGTGTGTGTTTGAATGTTCAATAAGCGAATGAAATGAATTTCAACTGAAATAGTTTTGAGCAGAGCAAGTGAAAGTTTTTTTACTCTTTTTCGTTCGTG
This sequence comes from Drosophila insularis, assembly GCA_018903935.1. Taxonomy (NCBI): domain Eukaryota; kingdom Metazoa; phylum Arthropoda; class Insecta; order Diptera; family Drosophilidae; genus Drosophila; species Drosophila insularis. The sequence goes on from JAEIFP010002295.1 coordinate 9,433,322, forward strand.
TTTGTTTTGTAATTGTAATTATTGTTATTTTGTTTGTCATGCACTAATACTAAGTTGTCTTTGCCCTGCCAATATTCACACAATTACAATTACACGGCTGTTGGTGGATGTCACCAGGTTGGGGCCTCTTTTTTTCTCTTCTCTCTGTTGGCCTCAATGTGATTGTGACAGTGTTTTAATATATGTACATACATGCATATATACATTCATGTATATACATAACAAATCAAATTCGTATCGAATTGTAAATTGGAAAAAGAAGGCCGAAGGCTATCTGTGACGACACAGTAAGAAGTCCAACAAATATATATAGTGTGTCTATGTGTGTGTGTTTGTGTAGACAGGGTCAAGGCCAGGTTTTTATCTATTTAGTTCATATATGTACATATGCACATACATAAAATTCAGTGAGATATTTTCTGATCCGCTTTTTATATCTCCCATTAGATTCTATTGACTGGGTAGAACAGGGAGGTCGAAGAAAGTAAGACTGAAGGAAGGAAGGTTAAGGTAACCGAGTATCGCTCTGGCTGTGGCTAGTTCTGGGCAAAAGATGAGCGATACCAAAGACGAAGCTCTAAAATGGAAATGTGAAATATGCACTTATGAGAATTATCCATCCTCACTGAAATGCACCATGTGCCAGGCCTCCAAGCCATTGCTTAACGAGGATATATTTCGGTAAGCCATCGTCCTTGACATTGACTTTTAACGAGGGCAAAATGTAATTTGTGACCCGCCCTTTCATAGGCTCAGTCCATCATCGCAGCAGGATATCAGCAGCAGCAACAACTACAACTCAGAAGAAGCGGCAGCTGGTCTGGCCGCCGTTGAACCCACATCCACATGCTATGCTCAATCCCGGGCGCGACAGACCAATCTTACTATCGATGGAGAGAAATGGGGCTGTAAGGTATGCACTTATCTGAATTGGCCACGCAGTTTGCGGTGTGTGCAATGTTATACCAAACGTGGCGAAGCAGCCATAGAATTGGATAATGATAATGAAGCGGATAGGGAGTATGGCGGCGTTAGTGGAGCTGGTCAAGCATTACAAGCGCTGCGCATTAGTGGATCGGATACGGATCTCGGCTGCCGTCGACCAATTGACGCAACCGATGGCCGACAGCAGCATCTTCAACTGATTAGCGGAGGAGGTGGTGCCACAGCTTCTAATCGCCTAAGTCCAAGTCCAAGCGTTGACGATTCAACGCACCTCAACAATCTGGCCAACACCAACTCTCTCAATCAGCATCAACAATCACAGCAACAACAACAACAGCAGCAGCGGGAAACATCTTCGTCCGTCTCGCTGCAGCAAAAACATTGTTTTGTGGCCAAATGGGCCTGTAATGTAAGTTTCAAGATGTGATCCCAAGTTGGTCCGTAATATAATAACATCTCTTTTATAGTCCTGCACCTATGAAAACTGGCCCAAAAGCCTCAAGTGTTCCATGTGTGGTAAAACAAAGGAACGGGATAACAGTGGATCTGGTTCCCAAATCGATTTACATGCCGGTGGTGCTAGCCTGATCGAAGATGAGCAGCAACAGAATACAAATGATACAGTTAGCGTCAACAATTCGTTCAATAAGAAGCACATTTACCAACTAGGTAAGATATATAATTGAAAAAAGTTTTGTAACTGCGATTGTATCGATTATTTAAAGATAGAAGAAAACGTCCAAATGTTAGTGCGTGATGGTTTCTTTTATCGATTTTTATGAAGGCAAGCCAATTTATTAATAATTTTCGTTCTTTACTTCAAGGTTCTTCGGAAACCATTAACAACTGTGATACGCTGCAGGAGCGCCAAGAGCGTCGCCAACGTCAGATTAGACAAAAGGTCGATTGGCAGTGGCTAAATGCATGTCTGGGCGTTGTGGATAACAACTATAGCGCCGTGGAGGCTTATCTCTCGTGCGGTGGCAACCCGGCCCGTTCGTTGACAAGCACAGAAATCGCTGCCCTCAATCGTAATTCGGCCTTTGATGTGGGGCACACGTTAATCCATCTGGCCATACGTTTTCATCGTGAAGAGATGCTGCCCATGCTGTTGGCTCAGATTTCTGGCTCTGGTCCGGGCATTAAACGTGTACCGTCATATGTGGCCCCAGATCTGGCTGCGGATATACGTCGTCATTTTGCCAATACGCTTCGCCTGCGCAAGACTGGCTTGGCATGCCATTATGTCCAAAAGCATGCCACATTCGCCCTGCCCGCCGAAATCGAGGAGCTGCCTATACAAATACAAGACCAACTCTATGATGAGCTACTGGATCGTGATGCCCAGAAGCAGTTAGAGTCACCGCCGCCAGCTCTTAATTGGTCACTTGAGATAACGGCTCGTCTGAGCTCTCGTTTATTGGTGCTATGGAATCGTAGTGCGGGAGACTGCCTTCTCGATTCCGCCATGCAGGCCACTTGGGGTGTTTTCGATCGTGACAATATTTTAAGGCGTGCTTTGGCCGACACTTTGCATCAGTGTGGTCATGTGTAAGTGTGAAGTCCTAGCATACAAATGCAGAGTGTACATAATCTAATTATTTTAGGTTCTTTACACGTTGGAAAGAGTATGAAATGCTACAAGCATCCATGCTTCACTTTACTCTCGAGGATTCGCAGTGGGAGGAAGACTGGAGCACACTTTTATCATTGGCCAGTCAACCAGGCTCATCACTGGAACAATTGCACATCTTCGCGCTGGCACACATCCTTCGACGTCCTATTATAGTTTACGGAGTGAAATATGTAAAAAGCTTTCGAGGTGAAGATATCGGATATGCTCGGTTCGAGGGTAAGTCTTGGTCTACCGTTTTCAGGAGATGATTACTAACACACGAATGATGAATTTTTAGGCGTTTATCTACCTTTATTCTGGGATCAAAACTTTTGCACCAAATCCCCGATCGCTCTAGGCTACACAAGGGGACATTTTAGCGCTCTAGTGCCAATGGAGCCCTTTTCGCGCATAGATGGACGACGTGATGATGTCGAGGATATGACCTATCTGCCACTAATGGACTGCGAGTTGAAACTCTTACCCATACATTTTCTTACGCAATCAGAAGTGAGTTCAACATTCAGTTATAAATGATTATTTTTATTACTAAAAAAGTATCCAAAAATTCATAGCTTTAATTCATAATTAACTTGTAGACTTCCCATATCTGCGAGTAGATTTGCAATTTTTTATAATTAAAAAAAAAGAAGCAACTCATTGTCAGTCCATCAAAAGCCAATTAAGGCCAGTGATATCAGTTAATCAATTATTATGTTTATATATAGTATACATATATCGTTACTTATTTCCTTTCATGACTGCACTTAGGTGGGCAATGAGGAGTCGATAATGCGTCAATGGCTAGACGTTTGTGTAACAGATGGCGGTCTATTGGTGGCGCAACAAAAACTTGGCAAACGTCCACTCCTGGTAGCACAAATGCTGGAGGAGTGGCTGAATCATTATAGACGTATTGCGTGAGTTTAACTTGTTTGTTGAATGTCCCTTTACAGAATATTGTATTGATCCGTTTATTCACATTTTTCCTATACCCCTTAGGCAAGTAATTACCGCTCCATTTGTTCGGCGACCGCAGATAACCCATTATTCCAGTGACGGTGACTCGGATGAGGAGTAAAATTAGCATCAAATGTCCACCAACACCACACCACATCACACAAACACACACACACTTACAAAGCTCATAGTTGAATTTCGCTTAGTTAAAAGAAAACATAAACTGATACACTTGCAGTTAGCTAATGAAACCTATATAGAGAATACGTATATTCAATTATATATGTATATAGAAAGTATAGAGGCAATCTTAAACTCTAAAGAAATTGAAAGCAACAGATCGATGCCAAGAAAGAAAATACGAAAATACATTAATAGCTACCGTAAATCATATCCGTTTCCAACATTCAACATTCGTTGATTTTAGTCAAAATTATTATGGCAGTGTAAACCATTTAGAAGAGAACAAAATGAAATCAGCATATACTATTAGATATAATTACAAAATGCATACACTTAATAAGAAGCAAAAAAATACAAACAGAAAAATCCATTGAGTCAATGATTAAGGGCCATCAGTCGTCCGCTATGCGAAATTGAGAATCGAGTAAAACCCACAAATAATATATACACACACACACACACACAGACTACACATCGTAATTAATGTGTAGTTTTGTATCCTTATGTATAACTATGTATGTACGTTTAAATTATTCTAAATCTCGATGTACTATTAAATTTTAAACAAGTGGAAAAAGAAAACTACACAATACAAATGTGTGGGTGAAGTTACAAGTTATATATTTACATATAAGCGTCATTGAAATGTTTATTGATAGTTTTTAAAACACTTTTTTGGAATTATTATGAGAATCATTACACATACACACACACACATACTATGCATACGTACACACGTATATTTATACAATTGTATGTACATTATATACTAATTAATTAGTATATTCGTATGCATATGTATGTGACTTATATAGAAATCCTATGGTTCCAAAAGTTGAACAAAGGGCCACTAATATTATGAATTTTATTCTAACTGTATTATAAATGGAATTTTATCTCATTATACCTTTTTGTTAGTAATGTTATTACAAATTATTATATCTTAAGAAAGCTTACTGTGCAAATGTACACGCAAAACGCATTGAAAAAAAAAACCAAACAAATAACAAAAAAAGAATAAAACAAAAACACTTATTGAAATAAAAGATTTGAGAAGAATCTGTCAAAAAATGTTCCCTTTGTATTTAGTTTTTTCTTGAGAAAACTTTCTATAGATAGTCAATTGTTAGTTACAATCCATTCCATAATATAATTTATAATGCAACAAGAAAACAATCTATATAATTGTCCAATTGGAAATTCAAAACGAATTTCAAAAATCGGTTTTAAGCGCCAAACATATATCGAAACTCGCAAATGATGCTGTTAAAATTTAACAGAATTTCGCCCAGCGAAGGGGACAAAAATTTACGGCGAGAGGGCAAAAATTTACGGCGAGTGTCGGCAAATTGTTGGTGAGGGGGGAAAAATTTAAGGAGGGGGAAAAATTTAAGGCGAATTTTCAATAATAAAACAAAAACAAGCTAAATTTGGCCTTCAAAATTGTAGACTAATTAACCTGTTGTAGAATGTTAAAAATATAAATGTAATGAACAAGTATATTCTAATATTGATATAGAGTTTGTTTGCATATTCTATGTTGTGGCTCATATATATTTAAATGTATAAATTTAAAAGTATGTTTTTAGCCTTTTCCCCATCCTAACAATCTGGCAACTCCTGGCGCTCCCACTCAGTTTTTACGCTCCACATTTTGTTATTATTTCAAAAATAGTATCTGAGAGATACTTTCGCCCACCTGAGAGCGCTTGTTGGATTTCAAAAATAGTATCTGAGAGATACTTTCAGTCGTTTTGCTGTTGCCGTCGTTGCTTGTCCATCATCGGTCGGAGTCGTGTTTGTTCGGTGCGGTGTTTTTTTTTCTCCTGGTCGCAGCTGGTCCCGAATTGGAATTCTTTCTACATACAAAAAACCACCATTTTCACTGTGATCTTTGGTCGGCAAATAGCATTTGTGAATGTACAATACATAGATAGATGATAGAAAAAGCCAAATACGCATCCGCAATTCAAACCCCAAAAATCATACTCAAAATTCACACACAGATACAGGCATTACATACATACATATATAGTGCTCCTTTTACTTTACCTACATACATATGTGAATTGAAAATTGCGAATGCATCGTACGACGGTTAAAGTAAAAAAGATACAAATAGAAAAAGTTCTAAGCGGAGAAGCCGAAGAAAAATCTGTTTATTGTGTGAAGTGAAGAGGAAGTAGTGGTGACCTGTGCGCGTGTAGTTGTGTGCTTTCTACGTGCGTGTTTCTGTCTGTTATTTCTGTGTGTGTTGGTTTCCCTCCCCCATTTTGCAGGCGCAAGTGTGAAGAGTATAGCAGTATTTGTATCTCGCAATGGGTAAGTTATCTTTGCCTTTGCCCCCGAACACCGACATTAACGTGTCTCTCTCTCTCTCTCTCGGGCGCGCGCGGCTTCTGTTTATGTGTGTGTGTGTGTGAGCGAAATTGAGCAAAACCAACGAAAGGGGGTGGCCTCTACCTTAATTTCCTCTCTCTCTTTCTTACTCTCTCTCTCTGCTGTCTAACTGTCCTCAGACATGGGTTGTGAAAAGATAGTAAGATTATTGGCATTATCACACTCAGTATTCATATATGGCATATGTGTAGAATGTAACCTGTCTATTTGAATTCGTAAATCAATATTGACCGCCTGTCTTGGGCCACCATTCTCACGCATACATATGTACATACATATGGGTACATGTGAGTGGCGGTACGCTTCGGCTAACTCATCCGTTCATACACATGTATGTATATATATATGTACATGTCGTCCACTCCCTATTTTATTTCTCAGCTGCTATGCCGATGACGTCAGTGTTGTTGTAAGAACAAGTTTCTTTTCATATATTATTTTTCTTTTACTTTTGCCATCGCCCCAAATTGACTTGATATTGGAGAACGAGAATGACGATTCACACACACACACACACACACACACCAAGGCCCACAAAAACCTGACCGTATAAACCTCAAAGGTGCTTGGGCATGCAACTGCAATTACACACGTTACCGTTAACCGTTACCGACTGTAAATTTACCGTTCGCTTGGCATGAAAGCTCTCAAGCTAACTTTGCTGGCTGTTTTGGCCCCCTTTTATGGGTAACTTAAGCCCTTTTTCTATAAATTTCTCTGAGCCTAGTCAATGATTAATTACTGGCCTTTTCCCATTCGTCCGGCTAGGGTGGCCCTAATTGTGTCTCTCTGAGTGTGTGTCTCTGATGATGACTCTTTCTTTGGGGTGGAGTGGGGAGGACCACTTGTCGTGTTGTTGTGTGCGTGCCTAAAATGCATAATTGACTTCAGCTTCAGCTTCTATACACAACGGACAACCCCAGACCCCATAATGTGAATGTGAATTGTGAATGGGAATGGCCATGTGAACGCTGCCGTTCGTCGCCCCCATCACAAAAGGCTTTACAATAACCACATAGAGACTGTGCAGCGCATTGACTTCCCATGCCGAAAAGGGGGTTTCCTTTTTAAGTTTTGAGTTCAACTGATGAAAATGAAAGGGGCAAAAAAAAAAACAAAAAACAAGTCGTCGTCTCCAGAGAGCAGCCGGTAGGGGCCATCTTAAGCATTTAGGCTTGGGTTGATTTGTTCATGTTTGTGTTGTCGTCGTCGTGCAGTCGGATGCATTTTTCAATTTCTCTGGATGACGGCGGCGGCAGGCAGGGGTTATATAGGTCAGAGCACTTGCATAGAAAGTGGCTTCTCCTTCTTCGGTCTCTTCTTTATTCGTTTAGTTTGCTCGTTTGCCTAATTGAATGCTATTTTTGTATTTCGATGGCAACGTCATCAGCTTCATCTATGTATATAAACATACTTATATACATATATAGGAACATATGTATATACTATATTGAGTGTGCGGTTTCGGCTGGTTTGCTTTTCACTTTTTTTTGTCTAATAAGCATACAGGAAGCACTTTTGAAGCATTAAACATAAAAAATTACGTATACGTCAGGTAGCACCACATAAAAGCACTTGCAGAGCAATTTCAATCGGATGACTAATACCTCCGTGTGTATACCTCTTCACCATCCAAAAAAGAAAAAGTATGTGTACATACATAAACACAGACACTGAGAGTGTGGGCGTGTGTGTGTGTGGGAGTGGAATGCATGAGCGTGATGTTGTCAGAAGAAATCATATAAATCCAATGGCAAGGAGGGAACAACTTGAACATTTCTGCTCCTTTGTGCTCACCTGTATCTGTGTACTGCCTTGACCTGCATTGTCCTCGACATTCTTTCAAGGATTTGACGCACTCACCGAAGGTCGTTTGTGCCCCAAAATCTATATTTCAGGTTAGGTTTGCTTTTTGGGGCGCGGTTTAAATTAATAGAAATATTTCTAATGTCATGCAGTTAGACATTTGACAAAAAAAAAATATTTTCTATTTATTTTAATTTAATTTTAACTTTAAAGTTCTATGCATAATAATCAATGATGTGACTTAACCTTGGACTTGCCCCTTGGTTGTATACAGACGGGTTTTTCGACTACATAATTTTTGGTTCGTTTGTTTGTTTGTATTTCAAATTCGAGTGTTTTCCTATAACCAGTTTGTGCGGCACATGGACTTCGACTCAGTCTCAGTCTCCATCTCCGTCTGCCACAACTCCAAAAAAAAAGAAATATGTATGTACATACAACAAAAAAAGAAGAGAAAAAAAATAAAAGCTCTACGTTGGTTGTGGCTGCGGCGACGGCGGTGGCGCCGATGACATCATTCGGCACTAAAATTGCTTGCCGTAATTATAATAAAAAAAAAAAGAAAAACCAACAACAGCAACTAAAAGCAACAAACACAATGTGAGCTCAAAAAACATTTTTTATACCTACCAGCCGAACACAGAAACAAATGTATCTCGTCATGAGCAACTCCAACTTATCTGTGGCATGAAAACGTAATTTTCGCCTAGTTGTAATTATCATGCCAATGCTAAAATTATGATCCATGTATGTACATATACATATAGGATCGAAATTGCTGTTGAAAAGTCAATAAACAAAATGCCAAAAACAAAAAATCAATATGCAAAAGTGTAATGGTGAAAAAATGTTTGTGATTGCATAATAAACAAGCAGAGATAGCATAAACGAATTTAATTGAATTTAAACACGTACTACAGACTCACACACGCACACACACGAGGCAGAGATATACATTTAACACACTGACTATAGACTGGACTTCAATTTGCTCTAGTAAATAAAGTGAAAAGAATTAATTAACGTAATAATTAATCATATTATAAATTAAATATATGTATTAGATTTGAACTGATTTTGAAAGTATCCCAGCTCTAAAGAGCTATTTTTTTTTTTATCATTTTTAAGACCAAACTCATGGTAAAGGCATATCTATTTTTTATATATTTGTATATTCTATGATCACTTTAAAAACATATATAGAATTGAATATATGCAATACTTAGGGTCAAACTATGGTCAGAACTTCAAGACCTCAGTAATACTGTATGCAACAAAAACTTTATAAAAAGTTGCTACAAAAATTAATGTATTAACGGATGGATTTGCAAAATCGCCAATTTCCGTCTTAAAAAGTTTTGTTAATCTTACAGGAGAGATTTTGTCGCATCATGATCGAAAATTAAGCAACAAAACAAATTCAAAATTGACCATTTATAGTGTGATAATGATTTACGTCAGGGATATTTCAAAATAGATACATGATCCATATAAAAGGGGAAACTGTTAAAATTTGTCTGTCATTTGGCTACCTTTTAAGGACCACATTCTACACGGATTTCACTTTAATGCCGTAATGGGATGAGAGTCAGAATGGGTCCAAGCCCACTGGACTTTCCATAGATCCATCGATGATACAAAGTACCTACTTACATATTATAAAGAGTTTAATCTACGTTCTTAAGTTCCCAACTACATTTTCAAGTAAATTGTATGAACAAATTTTTATAGCCGTTTGTTGTTTTCGTAGTTTATTTGGAAACGCAAAATTCCCCAATTTAGACCGCAGGCGGAAATCTCTTGTAGCCGGACAAATTTTTAAAAATGCCCACAGGCGGAAGGACGAAAATACTCTTGATGAAAATGTAGTAAATTTTAAATGCTTAACCAGAAATATTCAGTATATCAGTATAATTTGTGATTTTTGCTTCTATTGTTATCGTTCATTCTAGCCTACAGTGTTCTCTAAAAAAAACTTGTTTAGCACAGCGTATATCTTATAGTTTATTATTATTTTGGTAAATTGATAAGGTTGAATTTATTTTGGTTTTTATACTTGGTCATAAGTAGACCAGTTAAGAAATATGTACATATGTATGTATTTTTTTTTTGTATATAGTTACAATCGATCAAATATAAAAAGCTCTACAAGTCTTGCCTCATCGTCTTTACCTACGTCATTAATGGGACACGTAGACCAAGTGAATTTATTGTGTGTGTGTGTGTTTTTTTCTTTTCTTTTCTACTCCATATCTTAACACTGAGTTTTGTAGCTTATCAATAAATTCTTTTAATTTAGAGGCAACGGACTTTTTAAAAGCTCAACAGGTTAAAATTATGGCAAGAGCAATCCATACAAGTGGTTTAATTAAATAAACATCAAGTAAAATTAAAGAACAAATTTAATATCACTCTTTCTGTTTTAAAAAGTTTGTAATTTTGTTGTTTAACAGAAATTCAAAAAATATTTGGGGAAAAAGTAGACAAACTGTCTCGTCTGTCTACATAATCATTTCTGTTTTTGTTTTTTATGTAAAAACAAAAATAATAAAGCAGACAGAACAGCCATTAGTACTACATCTAACAAATCAAAGTGTCTAGCATTTTTTGTATCTTCTATTATTTGTTGTTGTTGTTGTTGGAAGCAGACCTGACACCAAAAATTTTGATGATGGGTTTGTGGTGGATAAGCAAACCAAAAAAAAAAGAGATCAGTCATGGCCGACAATTTGTTTCGTTTCATTTTGTGATGCCGTCATGGTTATGAGGTCTCTCCCCTTCTTTTCATCTTTTATATAAACATTAGAATGCATTTACTCTATATATACTTCATTTTTTTTGTAGATAAATATATTTGGTTATGCTACAGTCTCATGTTCAATTTTTTTGGGTAAAAAAGCTATATATAAAGCAGGTTGAGGTGTATGCATTATAAGATATATGATAAGAAGTTCCTAGAATCGATTGTTAGGTCGAATTCAAAACCCACCAGTTCAGTTCAGAACCCATTTAAAATTATTAAATTTGCTTATCTTTTTACACTTTACAATTCATTGTATTGTCTCTCTACCTCTCTATCTTCTCTGTTTGCCTCTCTCTTCACGTATTTCGTTCGCATCGTACACCTTTTGGTGTTGACGTTTTTTTATATTTTTTTTACATATTTATATACTCAAGTATCTGCCTGAGAAAGTACCTCCAGTAAATACAAATGTATATAGTGGCCAGACTTTTATTTACACTTGAGTACAATAATTAACACAAAGACATAACGTTCTGTATGGTTGAAAATATATATATACATGGCGGAGAGGTTTGTATATCTCTGGCAAGTTTATGCCGCCCTTGGCCTTATCAATGATAAGATTAATTGCCAGCGGTGAGTGTGAGTCATAGCTACTTACAGAATGATAAATGAAAACAAAATATATAAAATTGAAAAGAGTATGCTTTGGCTACCAATAAAAATAAAAAACTATCACATCGGACTATTCCCAGCCCAACACACTTACATATGTATATGCAAAGAAACGTTTACTATATCATCATCAACATCGATCTGGGGCTTGTGCTTGGCAAAACGGGGCAAGGTTTGGGCATTATCACATCACATGCATATGACATCAGCGCTGTGGTGGCGTATACGTAATCTGTACGGGCCTGGCCCCAGCTTTGATTGAATGAAAATACAGATTAACTTAGAACAAATGCTAATCTTCCCGTCTCTCTCTCTCTCACTCTATCCCTCTCTCTTTCTCGGCAGGTAAACAAAAAATCTACTGTGCAAAATGCACAAAAAAATGCTCCGGCGAGGTGCTCCGTGTGGCTGACAATCATTTCCACAAGGCCTGCTTTCAGTGCTGCCAATGCAAAAAGTCATTGGCCACTGGCGGATTCTTTACAAAAGACAGCGCCTACTACTGCATACCGGACTATCAGCGTTTGTATGGCACAAAGTGCGCCACTTGCCAGCAGTATGTAGAGGGCGAGGTGGTCAGCACAATGGGCAAGACCTATCATCAGAAGTGCTTTACGTGCTCCAAGTGCTCGCAGCCTTTTAAATCGGGCAGCAAGGTGACCAACACCGGAAAAGAGGTACTCTGCGAGCAATGCGTTTCAGGAGTACCGCCCGCTGCCGCATCCCCATCCCGGCAAGCGGCCGTCACTTCTCCAGCGCCGCCAGCAGAGAGTCCCACACGAGCCACAGCCCATCAGCAGCTGACGAGCGGTGTCATTTCCCATAAGGCTCATCTCAAAGAGCATTACGATCCCAATGACTGTGCCGGCTGCGGAGAACTGCTTAAAGAGGGCCAGGCCCTGGTGGCTCTCGACAGGCAGTGGCATGTTTCCTGTTTCCGTTGCAAAGCCTGCCAGGCCGTACTCAATGGCGAGTACATGGGCAAGGATGGTGTCCCATATTGCGAGAAATGCTATCAAAAGAGTTTCGGTGTCAAGTGCGCCTATTGCAATCGATTCATTAGCGGCAAAGTGCTCCAGGCCGGTGATAATCATCACTTCCATCCAACCTGTGCCCGCTGCACCAAGTGCGGTGATCCCTTTGGAGATGGCGAGGAAATGTACCTGCAAGGCAGCGCTATTTGGCATCCGCGCTGTGGTCCCGGACCCTCCGAGTCTGGCATCATTTTGAACGGTGGCAACACATCAGTAGCTGGAGGTGCCTCCAATGGCAATTTCACAGATACCGAATGCGATCGCATGAGCTCCAGTGCAATGAGTGATATGGTATGTACCCCAACCCCTCCACAAAAAAAAAAACAATCTGAAAAGGTTCCGCCATTCTGCAAGATGATCACGACTCCAGATCATACAAGGAGTTGCCGCTGCTGCACAAGCTAATACTAATTTGAATGCCCCATCACACACACAAACACACTTTTTCCAATCCTTCCACAAACCTCACAGGCTTTTAAGTCTCTCCAGTTCAGTTAGAACAATGAAAAACAAATTCTCAGTCGCTTGAGACTCAGAAACCATTAATTGAGTTAGTGCATCGATCAACTGGCCACCTCCACCTCCACCTCCACCTTCACCCCATCAAAGCACACACACACACACACACACATCACATGCAATTTATGATTTTTGTAATTTTCTTTACTATTATTATTTTTTTATGCATTTTAGTTGTTCACCTTGTTTTGAGCTTGCGTTTTTTTTTTATTTTCTTTCGTTCGTTTTCAGTACATCCGTTCCAGAACTCCGAGTTTTAATGGTTCACTTTATTCCCCTAGCCGCAAGGTTTGTTTTTTTATGATTTCTATTGTCATCATTATTTGTTTAAATTTTATCATGCTACTAAATCCACAAATCGCACTGCATGTTATACAATCCCCAGTGGGATAAATTGCCTGTTTACCTGGAAAGACTAAACTTTTTAATCTTTTGCAGCATTATCGTACGGTTAGTCCTGGCCTGATATTACGTGAATATGGAAGACCAATTGGCGAGGATATATCACGTATCTATACATATAGTTATCTAACTGATGCTCCCCATTATCTACGCAAGCCGATCGATCCGTATGACAAGACGGCATTGTCACCCCATTTCCATAGGCCATCCTCCTATGCAACTACTGCCAGTAATGCCGGCTCTGTGGCGGGCAGTCGGCCGCCATCGCGTCCTCATTCACGGACACGTAGTGCCATGAAGGTGCTAGTCGATGCCATTCGCTCGGAAACCCCACGGCCCAAGAGTCCGGGCATGAACAACGAAGAACCCATTGAATTGTCGCATTATCCGGCTGCCAAGAAACCGCCACCAGGCGAACAGCCCAAAATTGAACGGGATGACTTCCCAGCACCTCCATATCCATACACTGATCCAGAAAGGAGGCGACGATATAGCGAATCATACCACGGTGTGCCCGTCTCCGATGATGACGATGAGAACAATGGAGAACAAGCCAATGGCAAGGTCAAGAATGGCGATGAGCAAATGTAAGTGACAAAAAGCCAACTAAAAAATGTTGAAAAGTTTCTAATTTCTGTTTTTTTTTTTTGCTCATTTACTTAGACGTCTTAAACGGGAGGCAGAGCAGCTGGAGAAACTAAACTCGGGCATCGGTTCGGCAATCGCCAAGGATCTTAAAGAGCATGCCAAGTACAGAAAATGGAAGCAAAACAATTTGGATCCACGTAATGCATCCCGTACGCCTTCCGCCTCGAAGGAGCCGCTATACAAATTAAGGTTGACCAATCAAATGTAAAAGTTATCCGATTAGTTGTTCTAATATGTATATGTCCCATTGCAGATACGAATCACCTATTGGAGCATCGCCCTCGCGACATCTGGACCATCAGAAGCCCTTCTATGAGGATGAAATGTTTGATCGCTCTACAAGCTATCGTGGCTCCCTTGGCAAATCGCTGGGCAATGCACCCAGTTATAATGGTAATCTTTCAATCTCTTGAGTCGATAGCCCTGGAAAGTGTATTTTAAGCGCGTTTGTGAACACATCCCTTGCAAAAATTCAATTTTTAAATAACATTCGTGAGACTTTCAAACTTTTCCAATTATTGTCGGAACTACTCGTTAGTTTACCATGGCCAATTTCCAGGCAATTTTTTTTATCTCGAACTATTGATATTAATTACTTTCCCAAATAACTTGTCATCTTATAAATATTGTCTGTTCTTGTGCTAATCATTTAAAAAATATTTTAATTTAATTTATTAATCTTCTCATTGCTAAAATGAATTTTCGCAAAGGTGTATTAATTTTGGCATAGCTAAAGTTAGACGATATTATATATATAGCCCAATTACGTTTATAGCCATACATTCCTATCGCTCGCCGCCCAAGCCCGGATACGGATTCAAAACGACCACTCTGCCCTATATACGCAACGGCTACAGCTCAGTAAGTGCTGCCTGTTGTTGAATCGATTAAAGAATCGACAAACTATATACTATATGGTGTTTATTGGGCTGCATTTAACTTAAGTTAATTAACAAACAATTATATAAGAGCATTAACATTTGTCCATGGCAACATTTAACTCTCTCTCTCTCTCTCTCTCATTCTGTATCTTCTCTTGATTTTTGTAATTGTGCCTGGAATTGTGATATACTGACTTTGGTGGCTGGGACACTGCAAAACTAAATCATTAATTCGCTAACATCTTAACTGGTTGGTCTGCTGCTTCCTTGTGTGTCCTTTCTTATGCTATCCCTATATACCACCCTTTATATAACAACTAAATTTTTATGTGTGTGCGTTTTAAATCAATGTTTATATGCTCTTTCTTGTTGCCTTGTCACACAACACCCACACATCTACATCTACTAACCACGTACATCATAATCATCCTTCATCATATACTACACAAAAAAAAACTTGAACAAAAACCCAACATAAGTTGTGAGTGCACTGCGCCATGTACCCAAACCTGGATACGGTCTGGCTCCACGCTCTCACACATTCAGTTCCACAACATCTGCTGCTGTCACGATGCATGGTGCCACTGTAAGATTGCTTTTGGTTGTTTTACTCGTTCCCTCTTTAATTTTGTAGATCTTATAATTTTCCAGTTTCCTTTTTCTTTTTTTTTTTGTTCACTCACATTTCGTAGTAAACTACTATCTGTGCACTCGTTTATGGGTTCTTTTGGTTTTGGCATGTTAATTAAATTTTGTCTACAGGCAGAGCTTCATTTTAATTTGTCTCTTATGTTTCAAATACAGGATTTCTCATATGGAGGTCTGGGCGACAAAACACACAGCACAGATTTAAGTTGCGGCAAATCGGAGGGTAAGTACCTAGTTATAGAGATGGTTTTTTAAAATTATTTCAAGTAACCTTTTGTTTTCCTATATTAGCTTCAGTGGATTCTATAACCGACGGCGATAGACGCGCCCTAATGGGAAATGGCACAGATTTGCATGCCTCAAGCACATACTCAGGAGCCTTGTCCTATCATTATCCCCAAGCTGGACTTATAAGACGCAGTTTGCCCAATATGGCACATTCAATGCTGGTCCACGAGCCAGCCAAAATCTATCCCTATCACTTACTGCTTATCACAAACTATCGTCTACCCTCGGATGTTGATCGCTGTAATCTAGAGGTAAACAAATTTTGAAATCATTTAAATATATATAGACTTAATAAGCTTATATTTTTTGCAGCGTCATTTATCGGATATTGAGTTTGAGCACATTTTGCAATGTGGCAGATCGGAGTTCTATCGATTGCCTCAATGGAGACGCAATGAGCTAAAGCGGCGGATGAAACTCTTCTAAGATTGTTTTGAATGATTGAGTGTGTCCTAACCAACAGTAGTGGAGGCTGCTTGCGACGAAACCAAATGAATACAATTTACCTTAAATAAAAGAAGAAAACAATAAAAACAAAAATACAAGAGGAGAATTGAAAGGTCAAAAAAAAAAAAAGATAAATGGAACTGCTAAGCTAATTTCACAGCCACAGCCAGTTTTGAAACACGCTTTAAATAGTTGAGAGAAAAAATATGAAAACCAACTAAAACTAAATTTAAATACAAAATATATAGTTACATTTACAGTGCGGAGCGCGGATGGGCGAGATGGTGCCGCTGTGTCCAGCTCCAGTTTATTTTTTTAAGAATTAGTTGCGCTAAAGCAAACAAATTGTAACTGAACACTATTTAAAAACAATTACAAGCAAACAATGCAGAAGAAACAAAAGGGCAGTTCCCAATAATAATAAAAAAAAACAACAAAAATAATAATGTATACAAATTTCAATTAGTTAAACAATGCATGATTGCTTTTTTATATATATATATATATGTGTACAATGCATAAACATATATTATATACACCCACACACGATTGATCATAAAATATATATTTACTTTATATACAATTATTTTCTTTCCGATATTAAAATGAACAGAATTGCATGTATGTACATATGTACCTACAAAAAAATCCAATAAACAGGAGGATTAGGCAACAGTTAAAAAATATTTGGCATTAAAAACAAAAAAACAAAACGCTAAACAATTATGCAAATTTTATTTATTACTAAATATATTTTATTTATTTATTTAAATAGAATATGTCAAAAAATAATAAAGATGAATAAATATTCATATGGATTAAAGCAATATCTAACTTAGTAAAAAAAAAAAAACAAAAATTCGACATTGTTCGAGTTTAAAAATTTTGATTACAGAATGGTCTACTATATAATAGTAAGAGTGTGTTTGTTGTGCGGAATGTAGAGAGATTTTTTGTGTATTTAAAATATATATTCTAGGTGTAAATATTTTGAGCTAGTTTTCACAGTTTTACTTTTTGTCGCTATTCGAGATTGCACTAGTTTTGCTTGGAGAGAGCCTCGTTTGAACACAGATTGTATGTCATTTGTGTCTTCATCACAGTCACAGTGCTCCCAATGATTTGCTTATGATAGATTTGACGTGTGGCAAAGCCCATATTATCATAGAAATCACGTTCATTCTCTTGCCACTCGGAAATAGTGCACTCCAATGTGGCATAGCCGCCATTAAGACAATTTTTTACAACCAGTCCGAGCATTGGACCCATAATCTTTTCATGTGGATAGTTTGGGGCCAAGCCAAAGCGATATATCCAGGCTCCATTATATACGGCATGATGGTTCTTAACGCTTATTGTTGCCACTATACGGCGACGGAATTTATTGATGTAAGACTCGTCATATGGGCAGTTTTCAATAAATATCTGATAGCTAGCTTCATTGGGATCACAACGAAATATGAAGGGCTCATAGCACTCAGCCACCAGTGATTGTGAGGGTTTCATCTAAAAGAACAATAGAATAAACTGACTGGGCAAGCAAATTGATAATTTCAGTGGCTACCGTCATCAGCTCCACCGCCTTGGCATAGAACGAAAAGTATGTTCCTGTGAAGAGGAAAAAAATACATCCGGGCACAGTAAAGGCACAGAAAAGTAATGGCACACCCAGAAATATGAAGAATAAGGCCCATGTGATGACAATAAATTGTAAAGTAATCTGTGGGGACAGAAGACATCGGAAATAGATGTATGTAGGTAGCTCAAGCTTGATGCAGATAAGACACGTGCCCCACATAAAAGAAATATCAATTAACATGCACACTACTTTCTACTTACCTCGCGAAAACAAAACACGAAGAAAGACTTCTTTGAAAATGACATTATGTAGTCTCTGACCAATTCCTGGCACTTAAGCTCATCGTCTTCGTGATAATTCCGTATAACAATAAATGGTTGCATTTTATACAACTCAAAAGTAAATAACAATAATATTAATACTTAACAATAAGTAAAAAATTAAATGGAACAAAACCAAAACACTCCCGCACAATGTTTGTTATTGTTGTTGCTGTAATGAAGTGTTGCTAAACTTATTTATTTCCCGCCAGTGTTGAGATGAAATTTTTGGAAATATTTACCAACACTTATCACTAGACAAAAACGCGTGAGTAAACGCGCGCAGCGTTTTAAAACGCGTGAGTAAAACACTCGAACATGTGAGTAAAACGCTCGAACATGTTCGAGTTCGAAAGTAAATGTTCGAGTTCGAGAGTAATGTTGTGTTTATACTAAAAGTTTAAATTTATTAAAATTTAACTTTAATAACAAATAAAAAATTTATACCGCTCTCGCCCTTGCAATATTTATCCTGATCTCTGATCCCCGTTCAAAATGGAAGACGCCGCCAATCCACAGCTAGCGTCGCAGCAGGATGAGGAACGGCAGTTCATTTGTGGTGTGATTGAGGGCTTCTACGGCCGGCCATGGACAACAGAACAGCGCAAAGATCTGTTTCGCAAACTGAAGAAGCTGGGTATGGACTCGTATATGTATGCACCGAAGGACGATTACAAGCACAGGGCATATTGGCGTGAGTTGTATACCGTAGAGGAAGCGGATCACTTATCAGGTTTAATAGCCGCTGCCAAGGAAGCCGGCATTGTGTTCTACTACGCCCTGTCGCCGGGCCTGGACATGACGTACAGCAGCCAGAAAGAGATAGCAACTTTGAAACGGAAGCTAGACCAGGTCTCACAATTTGGATGCGAGGCGTATGCCCTACTCTTCGATGACATTGAATCGGAGCTGTGCAAGTCTGACAAAGAGGTCTTTCAGACCTTTGGAAATGCTCAAGTGTCGGTGACAAATGAAATTTACCTACATTTGGGCCGACCCAAATTTCTATTTTGCCCAACCCAGTATTGCGTCACTCGTGCCGTGCCTACCATACAAGAATCGGAGTATTTAAACACATTGGGCTCCAAGCTAAACAATGAAATCGATATTCTTTGGACGGGAGATAAGGTGATCTCAAAAACGATTACCATTGAATCTATACAGGAAATCACTGAAGTTTTACGTCGACCACCTGTTATTTGGGATAATCTTCATGCCAATGATTATGATCAGAAGCGTGTGTTTCTAGGGCCTTATACTGGCCGATCACCAGCTTTGATACCCCATCTTCGCGGTGTAATGACGAATCCCAATTGTGAATTTTTCGCCAACTTTATAGCGATTCATTCATTGGCATTTTGGTCACGTTGCAATATGGATTCCAAGATGAATAGCTCGCTGAGTGCCGATATTAAATTAGAGACTGAAAATGAGGATGAGGTGCCCGTGGAATTTCTATCAAAGAATGTATATCATCCACGTTTGGCCTTAAAGTAAGTCCCACAAAATTGGGTAAAGTTTTGCCTTATATTTATGTTAATGCTTTTCAGGAATGCCCTTACCGAATGGCTGCCTGAATTCTTTGTGGAACGAGAAGCCTGGGGTCCCATAACGAAGCCACAACCGCAAGTACAAATGGTTATGCCGATCATACCAATTATACCATCCATTAACACTTGCATGAGTCTGACAACAACCACCACGACCACTTCGACAAGCACGAGGACGGTGCCCGAGGTGAATACCACTCAATTGCAAGCTCTGGCCGACGTCTGTAGCACTGTTAGCTCGGCCATGACGCCCATATGTAACCCGGTGATGAATTCCCTGGTCTCGCCAACCAAAGTGATAACCAATGAGGAAATTATCAATCCTATACCAACTACAGCGGCTAGCA
Source organism: Drosophila insularis (assembly GCA_018903935.1). Classification (NCBI taxonomy): domain Eukaryota; kingdom Metazoa; phylum Arthropoda; class Insecta; order Diptera; family Drosophilidae; genus Drosophila; species Drosophila insularis. Next base: position 9,453,312 of record JAEIFP010002295.1, read on the forward strand.
ATATTGAGTTGCCCAAGAAGATACCGATTTCTATTGTGCCAGTTCCCATAATGGAGGCGAAAAATGTTGATCCCTCCTTGGAACTGAGTTTGGATGGTGAGGAATCTAAACAAGAGGATATTGCGATTGAGGATGAAAAAACCAGAGATTTAGAACCCGTGACTTCCAGTCTAAGTGTGGACACAATGCTTGATGACACCAGCTTGAGCCCATTAAGCGCTGGCATCAATGAGCCCATGGAATGCAGCAGCAGCCTAGCCTCCCAAGTTTCTCCAAAAGAGGAGGAAGAGGAACAGCAACAACAGCTGCCAACCCCTAAATTGATTGCCGACGATGTTCTTATGGAATCCGTCAATGATGTACATGTGAGTACAATCTAGTGAGATTATATCAAAGATATCTTTTCCAATATCCATATATCCATAGATCATGCACGTGGAAAGCTCAGCCTCGTCCTCATTATCAAATGCCGAAATGCGAGAGGATGATCAAATCATTAAAAATAATCAGTGAGTAAAAAAACAAAATACTACATTTATAATAAACACTTACTAATTCTCCCCTTTTTGTTTGCTAGGCCTACTCCAGTTGGCTCCAAGATAAATGTGGAGGATTTAAGCCTGCTCAGTGATCTTTTCTATCTGCCCTTTGAACATGGCAGCCGTGGCTTAAAGCTGCTTAGTGAGTTCAACTGGCTAAAAAGCAATGCCCATGTCCTGCTCCAGGCCAGCGGAGATGCTAACAAGGAGTGGCTGCAACGATGTGGAGCTTATGACCAACTTTGTGCTTCTGTGCAAGAATTGTTAATCAAAATTGCCGGTTGCGAAAATAAGGAAATCTGCCATGAGTTATACTCCTATGTTTGGGATATATCGGGTGCCCTGTCACTCCTAAATGGTTATGTCAAATGGTTAGCTTTGGGTCAGTTCCCGCAAAACATGGCCTCGTATACTGAAGGCAGTTACACCTGTGAGTTGTTATATACTTTTTAATCCATTATTAGCCCACATTAATAATTCGCTTTCGTGCAGGGTTTAGCAAAGGATGGAAAGAAGCGTTTATGTCTGGGGATCAAGAGCCATGGGTTTTTCGTGGCGGACTTATTGCCGATTTGCAGCGTCTGATGCCTGTAGATTCGGCCAATGATTTGTTTATCTACAAATTACCCGAACAACCCACGCCCAATTATTATCTTCTAAGGCCTTATTGCAATACGGATGAGCAGCATGTGAATGACGTTTGTACTCGATCATATCTGGAGTGCAGTCCCGATCTGCATGAGGTTAATGATGATGGTGACCAGATACCCGTGCTGCCGGCCAATGTAACCAATATTGTAGCAGATGCTCTTGTGGGTGCCCATTTGACTCTGGATTCAAAATTTTGCATTGTGGCCTATGATGGAAATGAAAGTATTGTGGGTTTCGCCTGTGCTTCCTTGGATGTCAATTTATACCATCGTAACTGGGAGTTATGCTGGCTACCGGAACTTCGTGATAAATATCAGAAATCTCTTATCGATCAGGATGATGAAAATCTAGTGGGTGGTAATGTCAAATTGCAGCGGCTCATTCATAGTTTTGTGAATAAATTTCATAATAGCGCGGAACCGCTGGAAATATGTCCACCTGCCGAGGTGAGCAGCTCTTTTCCGGCCGTAATGTGCGCAGCCACTACAAAAGAAGCTGATCAGCTGGACAATGGCATTGCCAAGCGTATTCTGACAGTACTTTTGGCTGCATTGCGTGCCAATGGCTGTTTTGGGGTGCATGTCTGTGTACCTGAACGCAATGTGGACCAGGTCAATTTCTATACAAAAATTGGCTTTGTCGATGTGTATCGTGAAGAGAGCAGACATTGCATTTATTTGGGGCGACGTTTCTAGCAGCAGCTGCAGCTAGATGGCCCGTTGTCACGATTTTTTGTGCTCAAGCCGCTGTCACTTTGCGCTTTGTTGTAGACTTTGTGATTAATATCGGCTACCTTATGGTTCCTTATTATTCCGTATTCCGTGTACTCTATGGTGTACTAACCCCATCTTTCATGTATTCTCGTCGTTTAAGATCTGCTCCTATTTTTGTACTCTGTGTCCAATTTTTTTTTGTCTTAGTCTTAACATGTATTTTTTTCTACTTTTTTTGTATTAACGACCAACTTGACCATAGCCAAGCGAGTCCTGGCTGAAAATGTCCCCTTCTCCTAGCATTTATATAATACGTATGTATGTATACTGATTCTATTAAAGATATCTAATATTCAACAATTTTGATTTATATTTCTCATACGGGACGTTTACTTAAATCGTAGAACCAGACTGTATTCACGCCATCGTCAATGGTGTGTTCCGGCTGGAGATGTGGTAGAGGAAATCGACAGGCTATGACTTTGGTGTCGTGAGGACATTCTGCAATCAATTTGTGCTCCAAATCCTGCATCATCTGCTCCACACCGAAAATGACCACGTAGTTGTAGCTGTTTATGTTGAATTTCCAAAGATCGCGTCGAAAGAAACTAGCCTGTCGGCTCACACCATGACGCAAAGCAGCCAACCGGGAGTAGTATACCAGCCAAGGATTCAACTCAACTCCGTCCGTTTTCAGGTCTTTGGCATGCTGGGCAGCAGCTGAAAGGAGATTATATAAGTTGCACATGGCATTCGGGAGTTGGACTCACTCACCTACAACTATCCGCCCGTCTCCGGAACCAATATCCAGCAGTTTTCCACTCTTAACATTTTTGGGTAGAAAGCTCAATACATTTTTAATTTGTTCCTCGGTCGCTGGGACATAAGGCAGGCAAATCCTTCGGAAAGCCGGTGCCACAAAAGAGGCACAAACCACAGACAGTCCAAGAGCCACTCCACCTGTGGCTGCAATTAGTATTTTCCCACCTGTCGATATGGAGCTGGACTTGCTCTTTAATTTTTGGTCACCGGCTCCATCTAAAAGTTCCATTTGCCAGGAAATTTGTGCCCACGCCCCCACCTAGCAAATCAACAATAACATAACCCAGCAAGCATTTGCTTAGTTGGAAATAGTCCTCATCATTAATTTATTATAGTATTTGGTTAATTAAAAAATTATCCTTATTGTTTTTAACAACTTTACATGCTTAATATCTAGTGGACAATATAGTATTTGGTTTTTGCAAAAAACAAAAAACACATTTTGCAGGAACAAAAATTCAAAATTTAAATATTTTAACAGTCGGTTAACAGCACTTACAAACTTGGCAACTCTACTTGTCAGCTGTTCACTTTCCTACCACGCAGTAGCCGAGCCGTATGTGTTTTGATTTCACAACATTAACATTGCTTATATTCATTTGTGATTGATTTTTAACTGATTCTAAAACTATGTCTTTGGTGCGGAACTCATCCCGATTGCTGCGGTCCCAGCTAAAGCGGGTGCAAAGTGTGCCAGTGGCTTTATATCATGAAAATGTAAGTAATGTCATAGAAATGGCGGCACTTTGAAGGTCTTTCGTAATATCTTATGTACTATATAAAATAGAAAATAAGTCATCATTGTTTTCATATTGCATGATAGATAGATTACAAAGCGTTCCTCGTGGCACGCACAAAGATAGCATACATACATATATGTACATACATATAATATATAATTTGATAACAACTTTTTTGTAGGTCGTTGAACACTACGAGAATCCCCGCAATGTCGGTTCGCTGGACAAAAAAGATATTACTGTCGGCACTGGCCTTGTGGGCGCTCCCGCTTGCGGTGATGTGATGAAATTGCAGATCAAAGTCGATGAAAATGGCAAAATTGTTGATGCCAAATTCAAAACCTTTGGCTGTGGCTCAGCCATAGCCAGCAGTTCGTTGGCCACTGAATGGGTTAAGGGCAAATCTATCGATGAGGCTGGCAAATTGAAGAATACAGATATTGCCAAGGAGTTGCGTTTACCACCCGTCAAATTGCATTGCTCCATGCTGGCTGAAGATGCCATCAAAGCTGCATTGGCCGACTACAAAGTCAAGCAGCAGAAGAAGGATTAAATGGCGAATTTCTACAAGCCCAGATGAATCTAATCAACAAAAATAACAAACAACCTTATAATAATTGAATTGAATTATTTTTGCATTAGAATTTAGTCGCTTTGAAGCTTCTTATTGAGTGGTAAGTAAGATTTCTCCCCATTTTACCAAACCTTACTGATAATATTGAACATTGTTTTTACAGATTGCTGATAAGTCTATATACATATGAATGAGTGTGTTTGGAATGGATCTTGAATGATGTATGAATTGAATGTGTGTGTGTCTCCTTAAATATTAATGTGAGTAGTGTTGTTAGAGAAGGGGATATTCAAAGGATATTGAAATTATACGTTATGCATAACTATAAAATACAACAAAAAAATTAAATAAAGTTCTATATATTTGTTCGCATTAAAGGTGTATGTAAACAGTTTTATTTCATATATTGCATAAAAATCGTTGTTGACTTGTGATTTGATTTAGGATAGACGAACGCTAACTCCGCCACCGCACTCCCCTTTGCTCTTCTGTTCGAATGCTGGAATTTATTATATAAAATTGCATAAAAGGGGCAATTGTTTTTAAATTTATAATCGATAATACTTACGATCATCAGCATGCTGGCAATTGTAGTTGGCCATCACACACTGACTGCCAAAGGTTAGCAGCCGTTCCTTGCTACTATTCTTGGCCTTGGCACAAATTGGATCGTAGTCATCGCCACAGGCACGGACACAACTATTCGTTTTGGTGTTTGTCTTTCCTGGGCTGGCCAGGACAAAGGCCAACAAGCAGATGGCTTCAATTAGTTAGAAATGGAAATGGATTAAAAGTCAAACTTAATACTTATCGCTAGAACTATCTCTCAAATTGTTAATGATAATGAATATCAAAATATTATATACACTCATTCTCTTAATTGTTTATTTCCTATTGCGGTTTAATAACATTGCTTGACCTTTTTTATTTGTATAATCTGTTGCATCTCGGATGAATTGAATTTTAATTTTCCAATTTACATATTGATTTCTTATTATGTTTATTTGTTTTTACTTTACCTAGAAAAGCAAACAGAGCGAAACGCATTTTATTTGTAAAAAGTTCCACGAATTCAATAAATAAAAAAGGCACAAATAATGGACAAAAACTTTCGCAAAACCGGCTTTCAGTTGAGCTAGAATTGAACTGAATTCTGGACTGGAGATTTATCACCTTTATATACGAATCACACACAGACGAAGCTTAGACTCATGAACAATAGCTGATATATAAAAACATTTTGTATATACATATACCAGTTTCTATGTATATGAGAAAGAAACAAGCAGGAGGGAGGAGGAGGTACATCGCCCACCTAGCGAAATATAAATTAAATTGATGTAGATTAAAAACAACAACAAAAAAAGTACATTAAAGTAAACATAAAGTGCACTTGCCAGAAATGATGATGACAGTGGACGGGTCAACGCGATGAAGATGATAATTCCAAGGGGTAGATATGTTTATAATGGTGACACTGGATGAGACAAGGGATTGGACACGCGACGTTGGAGCCAAAGATATTTGACATTATTCCCAGAGTCATGTTCATTCCCCTTGGTTGAGGTGAGGATACAATATGTAATTGAACAGGTCATAATTTCATCGTCTCGTCCCACACTATGCAATTATGATGTAACTTTATGAAATAACAAAAGCTAATTGGACAAAGGGAAGTCAGGGGCAGGGAGGACGTAAATATCATTGAAAAACTTAACAATTATTCCTACCATTAAAGCGAAACGTGCTTCTAGTATAAACGTGACATATCTACTTATCCAGCAATCCCATCCAGTTCACGTGATGACAATTTCGCACTTTGCCTCCGATTAACATTATTGTTCCTGGGTTTAAATTCTTGCAAATTCAACTGCCTAAGCTTATGTATGTATTTACAGGGTACACAAAATTGGTTAAAAGAAGTTTTTTGTATTAGTATACACTGCGAGTACGTAATATTGAATGGAACAATCTTATAGCAATGTGAAAACTGTCAATAATGTTAGAACCCTGAATGTTGATCCACACATTAATATCACACTCCTCCTCAAATCAATTGGTTGTGAAAAATAATCCTTAGAATACAACGATTGTCGGATGTCGGTAATTTGTCGGTTCTGTTCTTAGACTATTTGTTATCTAATCTATCTATATAAATGTATAATAAGAAGGCGGCAAAAAGGGATATACATATTCAGTAGATAGTAAAATAATTTTTATATAATTAAAACTTTAAAAGCCCGTAAAATTTTTTTCTCTTATTGCAATTTGTAAAAAATTTGGCGGGAAAAAAACGAAATTGACAACACTGCTGGGGAACTAATCGATAAATTTTCCACCACTAGCGAACAGTGCGGCGAGAGTGCAAAAAGTTACGGCGAATATTGCTCGATGTTCGATGTGGTTACTGGTGGTTGTGGCGAATGTTTGAGTTGGCATCAATTGCTCGGTGTTCGACGCATTTCTTGCATGTTCGATTCAAATGGCTGGAGTTCGAGGAGGTTGTAAGGAGTTCGATCTGGTTTCTGGTGGTTCGATTATTTTTGACGGTTATCGATAACTTGCAAGTTTAGCCGATTATTTTGTGCTGTCGATGAGTTTTCCATCTCTAATTGTTGTTGTTTTTGTTTTGAAGTCGAATTGGAAGGTTGTTGTGCGGTCGGTAGTCGGTTGTGATAAAATAATTAAAAATTTAATTTTACTTGGAAAAAAATAATTAAAAAGAGCGAATGAACAGCAAATGAAATAAAAGAAAAGCAATGCAAACAATTTGAAATCCATAATAACAAAGCAACAAAGCACGAAATTTGTGAAATATTAATGTGAAATAAAAATAAAACTGTGAAAATTAGTGGGAAAAACATCAGGGGAAAACTAAACTAATTGCTGTGTGTTGAATATTTAATAAATAAAGAATGAAATGCGAGAAATTCATAAACAAGAAAATCGAAACGAGAAAAAAAGCACGGAGCGACAGAGTTGCCAGGCCATAAGTGAACACAAGTTGTAAAAAAAAAGGAAACCAGAATACCATTGCAGTAAATGTTTTTGGAAAATTTCCGTAATGTTTAAACAAACGAAATGAAAATTGTTCGAAAAATGTTTAAACAAATTTAGCTAATGTGGGAAGAATTCTTCTTATTGGGTCTTGGAATTTCATCTAAATGAGTTGGCAACACTGTGGTCAAGAGAGTCAGAGCGAGAGATGTTTGCCTGTGTGAGTGCGTGGGTTTGTGTGACTGCGTATATGTGTGTGTGTGTGTGTGTGTCTGTTTGTATGGCTCTCTCTTGCTCATTTCAATTTTCCTCAATGAATGAAAATTTTTCACGGTAAATGTTTTCGGTTTCGATTCCGCTGTGTTCGTCGTCGTCTGTCGTCGTGTATCTGTATCTTCCGTTGTGTATTGCCGTTTTTACGCGACCAAGAACAAGATACATGTACATACAGTGGCTCACAGCTTATTTCGTGCAGGGGTGCAAAAAAACTTTAACAGCGTGTACCCCTTAAACTATTGAAGATATCAAAAAAATTTAAATGCAGTTTTATTTAGTGGTGATTTATAATTTATTTAGGCACTTCATTGTGTTTCTTACTTATAAAATAACTATTATAACTAAAAAAAAGGAACGTCAGTGGCTTTTTCTATGTCACAGCTTATTTCGTGCACTGCACTTAACTCTAAAAATTATTCTAAATAAATTAAATTAGTATTTGATGTGACCTCCCTTTTGTTTAATCACGTTTATCATGTGTGTTTCCATCGAGGAAACCAATTTTTTGGTGACTTCAGGTGATATTTTTGCCCATTCTTCCAGTAGGGCCTTTTTAAGGTCATTTTTATTAGAAATTGACCTTTTCCGGATAGCCATGTCCAATATTGCCCACAAGTTTTCTATCACATAAAGGTCAGGAGACTGGGCAGGAGGAATGACCACATATGGGCAGTTCCAGATCAACCAGGACTGGACAATGCCGGATTTGTGTTTGGGGTCATTGTCTTGATAAAAACGGAATCCACCCTCTAGACCCAATTTCTCAGCACTTTGAAGCAAATTCTCCTTTAAAACTGATAGATACATATGTCTGTCCATTGTTCCTTCGATGAAAACCAGGTTTCCAACTCCAGAAGCCGCCATGCATGCCCAAACCATGACACTGCCACCGCCATGCTTCATAGTGGGCTTTAAGTTCTTATTATGAAGCTCGGTATTTGGTTGGGGCCAAACATATGGCATCCCATCCGACCCAAAGATATTGAATTTGGATTCATCAGCATATATTACATCGTTCCAGAAAGAAATTGGGCGGGAAACATGATCCTTGGCAAAGTTAAGTCGACATTTCTGGCACATAGTAAGAACTTAAAGCCCACTATGAAGCATGGCGGTGGCAGTGTCATGGTTTGGGCATGCATGGCGGCTTCTGGAGTTGGAAACCTGGTTTTCATCGAAGGAACAATGGACAGACATATGTATCTATCAGTTTTAAAGGAGAATTTGCTTCAAAGTGCTGAGAAATTGGGTCTAGAGGGTGGATTCCGTTTTTATCAAGACAATGACCCCAAACACAAATCCGGCATTGTCCAGTCCTGGTTGATCTGGAACTGCCCATATGTGGTCATTCCTCCTGCCCAGTCTCCTGACCTTTATGTGATAGAAAACTTGTGGGCAATATTGGACATGGCTATCCGGAAAAGGTCAATTTCTAATAAAAATGACCTTAAAAAGGCCCTACTGGAAGAATGGGCAAAAATATCACCTGAAGTCACCAAAAAATTGGTTTCCTCGATGGAAACACACATGATAAACGTGATTAAACAAAAGGGAGGTCACATCAAATACTAATTTAATTTATTTAGAATAATTTTTAGAGTTAAGTGCAGTGCACGAAATAAGCTGTGACATAGAAAAAGCCACTGACGTTCCTTTTTTTTAGTTATAATAGTTATTTTATAAGTAAGAAACACAATGAAGTGCCTAAATAAATTATAAATCACCACTAAATAAAACTGCATTTAAATTTTTTTGATATCTTCAATAGTTTAAGGGGTACACGTTGTTAAAGTTTTTTTGCACCCCTGCACGAAATAAGCTGTGAGCCACTGTATATGTATAATATAAATAAAATATACACACATAAAATACTCATATTTAGACTCTATTTCCCACTGACCGAGAACCGGGCACAAAAACAATAAAGATTCGCGTTCAACATGATTAATTGTTAATAGTAGTAAAATTGATTTTCTCTTACATATATTTTCAGTATTTTTAGCCCTACTCGGTAGAGGGTAACCGCAAGTCGGCCATTCGGCTTTGAATTATGGCAAAGAGAGAAAAAATATAAATTAAAATTAAATATTCGCAAAGCAAGAGAAAAATAATTAAAAATAATTTTTAAAGTGTTTTTGTGTGTTTTTTAACGTGTATTGTAATCAAAAATCCAAAGGAACAGAATCAAACACTTTTAAAAGCATCAAAAAAAGGTAAGCTAACTGCGCTCTAGCCTAATCGCCCACGCCCCCCCCCCAATCCCCACGAAATCGGCCAATTGGAAAATTTCTTATTTCATTTTACTTACACTTGCTCGTGCTTCATTCACAAGCACACACACACACACGTACATACCTATACATTTGTACTCTTTGATTCTCTCTCTCGCGCGCGCTCTCTGCCAAGTGAATTAGTGTGACCAAAGTTTAAGTGCCTTTATGTTGTAGCTGGTCAGGCCAGAATTTTGTTTTTGTTCTTTAAGTTGTTGCTAACTGCAAAAACGTCAACTTTATTTGCATTAATAAAAAAATTAAAACAATGGGTATTAGCCCATTAGTGTGGGTGGTTTTTTTTGGTGCTTGTTGAAAGTCAGTTCAACTATTTATGTACATACATATGTATGTACATACATACATATGTGGGTTTTTTTATTTTCTCAGTTTCTTCAGATTAAATACTACTGTGTTTTAATTCTTCTGGAAATGGAATTCATTCAACCGATTTGCCATTAATTATTACACTTCGTTACCATTTCTTTTGAAAATTCATTGTTTAAAAATTATAATAAATTTCAAATTAACTAAAATAAAAGCATTTCCGGTTGTTTTGTTGCCACTGTGGCGAAATCCTCTCCAACCCCCCAAAAACTATCTCTCTCGCTCTTTCTGGGTGATTCTATTGTAATTAGTGGGCAAATGCAACGATGCATGCCCCCAATTTGACCTATCTCCATCTCCTGCTCCTCTACACAGGCAAAGACAGGCTTGGATAATTTACATTTGAATGTGCGTGAGCACACATTTGTTGATAATTACCAGCAAATTACTAAACGCACTTAGCAACAACAACAAAATGTCGTCTGTGATAGATATGTAAATACACACACTCATACACACACAGGCACCCACAACCAAAAGCACACACATACACACGCAAAGAGCAACGCGTGCTCAATTGACATTTATTATTTTCGACTTCTTTACGCCGTTGACTGAGTCTGCCGCTGCTGAGGTCGCTTTTAATCCAACAATTGTTTCGCTATATCATTGGTCTGGGTGTGTGGGTGGAAAAAGCTTAGAAAAAACTTTATGATATTGTAACCCACCAAAAAAATTGTCAACAACACAACAGAACAATAATTTATTATTTACCATTTAATTAATTATCCAATTTAAAAAAAAAAAATTTGGGATCGATTGATCTTAAGGAGGTATTGTTTATTTTGTTTAACCTTAAACTTTAAACTATAGAGGATCGCCATAAAAGATTTTTTTGAAATTCGAAATACTTCAGAAGAAGATTTTGTGAGGCAATGTTCTGATTCGATTTAAAATTCTAGTCCTGACTATAATCATAATTTAAATAACTTTTTTTTTTTTTTTTTAAATAGACAGCTAAAAATCATAAATTTATTGAAAGTGAACAATGTATTTATTACCGTAAAGTTTGAATAAACCAAATATCTTGTCTTTTAGAAAATGCAGCATATATGTCAGCATATACGGGAATTTTTCCTCTTTAAAATTTACAATTTAGAATTAAAAACAAGTTCTTGACGATCTTTCAAAATGAAGTCTCAACTCTATACATGAATTTTACATGTGTACGCAAGTTGTTTGTGTTTTCTTAATTTATTAAATGCTTTTTACCGATTTGGTTTATTTTGTTTAGTATTAACTTCTATATAAACTAGGCACAGCACGTTTTTACTTTTGTGGTATGGGTTTCTTGTCCATTTATGGTAAGGGCGCATAAGGCGTCCATTTTTGGTCATGAAAGCTAGTTGCACTACACTGAAAGAAATCATAGAAGAAGAGAGATAGATGGAAAAAACTACGTTTTCAGAAAAAAACATCATCCATATCATAATTTATAATCTTTAGGCAAAAAGCAAATCTTATGGAATCTATAAACCTTGAAGCACAACCTCCAAATAACTGAATCGTAGTTTCAAAAAGTCATTAAAAAAAAAAATCGTCACAACTTCCAATCATAATCCATCAAAAAATACAAAAATACGAGAAAAAAAATGAACGACACGTAATTGCCTAAATCCAAAGACAAAACAAGATCATGTAAGTCAGTCAGAGTCAGAGTCAGTTAGAAAGACACAGCCAACAGTCTTGTCAAGATGGAAAAATAAGCTGAAAATACATAAATTTGTAATGGATGATGAGAGCAGAAAGGGGTGGTGAGGAATGAGGGAAGAGGGGGTGGTAAGGAAGACCCAACAACGAAGTTCACGGGTAAAGCAAATGCCAAAGTCAGATGGTTACGATGGCTACACAATAATAAATCAACCAAAATGAAGCTTCCCTTTAACTTTGTCTTTGGCAATGAGGAAATAAGGGAATGAGGTTCCTAGAGCGACTTTTGCTTAACTTAAAATAAAGTATAAAGTAAACAGATTTTCCAATGAAATCAAGGAAATTTAATTATATTTAATTATTATTATGTAATTGGATATTTAAAAAATATTTAAAGAGTTAAGTAAGAAAATTTGCCATTTAAGGTTGTCCTTTCACCACGAACAGACATAGAAAATATTTTAGGGGAGGGTCCTGGTTGTTATTATATCTGTCGTTTTAGTTTTTAAAGATATTCTAATTACACACACACAGTTTTAGTTGAATTTTGGCACTTGGTTCTAACGTTAAAAGTTAAAAAGTGTGTATACTGTACTCGAAATGGTCTAATTGGGGATGTGTATCTACAGTCAAAACTCTTTAAATCAACCCTTTCCTTTGTGGACAACTATTGAGCGGATTTATTAGAACTATATATTATTTTGATTCTCTCTTTAACGATTAACAATTTAAGGTCTTTGGCGGTCCGCCCAAGGGGATTTCACTGTATTTGTATATATGTGCAATGAATCTGCTGCTTATGCCGTCAGTCATGATCATCATTATCATTATTATCATCACAGTCATCATTATCATCATCATCAGCAGGGAACAACAGAAGCAACAGCCGGCCAACACAAGCCACAAGCAGCGCTCTGCTGCAAAATGGCGAACGCACGAAAAGAAAAAAAAGAGTAACAGAAAGAAAAACATTCGACAAAGCAGAGAGAACGAGACAGAGAGAGCGAAGAGGGAGACCAAAACCAAAGCATGCAGACAGAATGACAAACAGACAGTCAGGCTGGCATCGGCATCGCGTATACGTAGCGTAGTACACATACACCCAAAACACATTCAGGCATGTCTATATATGTATGTACATATGGGTGTGTGTATGTATGTGTGTGTGCATGCATACACGCAGACATCCATAACCATCCACATGCACGTTGCCTGGCGGGTGGTTGGTGGCCAAGGGGGCTAGAAGGCTGATGGCTGGTGGCTACGGGGCAGAGACACACTAACTGAAATGAACATTGCCTGTTAGTGTAGTTGTAGTTATAGTTGTTGTTGTTGTTTTACTACTATGTACTACGCTTAACACCAGTAGCTGTCTGACAGCTTGGCTGTCGCACCGGCTGATTGTTGTTGGTTTATTTTTTTCGGTGTAATACCCTGCACACCAACAAAATAAGGGAAAAAAGGGGTATATTAGGTACAGATTATGCCATTGTTGTTTAATATATGTACATATGCATTTAAGATGTAAATTCAGAATAAAAGGATAAATATGAGAAATATCGAATCAGATTGTTACCTTTTAAGAAGTTGAAAGCATCTTACAATCATCTTTATAATATTTCGAACTATTAAATTATTATTAGACATCTTTCAAATTTCAAAAGATGTTGCTTGCAAAAGTAATGTAGGAAATATTTGAAAAACTGAAACACCGGGTATGTTATAGTCAGCATAGTGTCTAGTTGACGGCATATTTGTTTTTGTTTTTTTCTTTTCTTACTTTATGCTGGCCTTTTTGTTCGATTTTTTTTTTTTTTTGAAGTTCAAGAATATGAAAAGCAAACGCGTATAAAACTAAACGAAAGAGAAATAAAAGAAGGAGGTATGTAGTAAGTAGTAGTAGTAGTCTGACAATGCGTCGAGGTGTAGCTATCGGCCATATACAAACTTACAGACAATATGTGTGTATCTTTACATACATACGTCTACATAGAGAAATAAATGTATGTATGTATAGCTACAATATCTGAGATGTTGCCAAGCAAATGTCTTGTCTACACACATACACACACACACACACATCCAATGAATACATGTGCGTACTTTTGGAGTTCTTCTTCGACTTCTTCTTGTATTTGGTCTTCTTGTGGTGTTCACACATACACATACACACAGATCCACATGGATTGGAATATGTAATTTTTCGTTCATTGCTTTTGAACCGGTTTGCCATGCGTCTTGTACAACCAACCTCTCCTCCCCCTCTGCATCTTCATCGTCAGCTTCATCTTCGCCTCCTACTTGAATCACAAACTTTACCAAATACTACTATAAACATTGGAGTTGTACTACAACTTCTTGCGACTCACTGCCTGCCCCCACAGATTCCCCAACTGGTTGCCCCTCCGATGGTTAGTTGCTTGGATGGAGTCTGTATAGATTTTGCTGATTTTGTTGTTGTGTCTGTTTTTGGAAGCCTTTACATACATGCCTACATCTGTATATGATGTACATATATACAGTAAATATAGTCACTAATAAAGACTCGGTGGTTAAAAAAAATGTATTTTTAAAGGACTTTTGTAGTAATTTATTTATTTTATTCACTTTTCCTTGGTAACTAACAAGTTAAGCAATATTATTTATTCGATTATATTCGAATATATTTGAAAAGATGATTCCTTTAATAAAAGTAAGTAAACATCTATTTCAGACCATGTAAATTCTGAATAAATAAGAACTTTCTAATCAAACTCCGGATCTTTTGCTTCAGGTTTGATTATAACAACGAGAGTTTATAGAATTTGGACAACAAATTAAAAGAATTTTTTATAAAAATGTACTCCATTACCGACTCTGAGCAGCCCTTGCCCTTTTCTGATCTGCTGCCTAGTTGACCCTAATCCGCACCTGTATTTCATCTTTCGTCGTCGTCTTCTGCCAAGAGGCGCAACAGAAGTAGGGCCCGCAACCAAAGAAAAAAAAAAAAACCAAACGAAAACATGCGTCGTCAACATTTTCGGGATCATTAATTACGTCTGGGTCTACGTCTTTTTGCCTGCCTCTGCCTCTGTCTTGGCTGCTGCTGCTGTTGCTGTCGGCGGCTAACCAAGAACCGGAATGTTCAAGAAGGAAACAAGAAAGTTGGCTATAAGATTTGATCTCTCCCTCTCTGTGTCTCCCTCTCACTCAATCTATCTCTTTCTTGTTACTCTTTGATTTGGATTTTTCAAGCTCCAACTTTATTCTTTTTTTGTTCACATTAGAATTTCTATATGTTTGCACAAAGGCTGCTCTTTGTGTGTTGTTTGCTGTATATTGGAGGAATAACTGGAACTGGTTTGCTTTTTTCTTTTAGTTTTTTTTTTTTAGTTTTTATCTATAACTCACTACTTAAAGAGACGACGTGTGTACATATGTATGTATATAAAATACATTCTAGACATACATATATACATATTTATATATGTATTTTCATATTTCCAACATGCGTTTATGGCTATTTATACTTCCTTTTTATCGGCATCTCGATGAATAAGCCGCTACTAAAGGCTTTGGGTTTTGCCTGTGGCCTCATTAGCGTTTGAAAGAGCATTATTACTCATCCTTCTTTCACAAAATTGTATATACATACATACATAATACTATTTATGTATAATGCCTGAGCTAAGCCGTACTTTATCATCATTTTGTTTAAAGTCTTTCTCCCCTCTGCCGCATTTTCATTTCTACTCGATGAAGATAAAATTGTTATTTTTGTATTTGTATTTGAATCACTATTAAACAGTAGCTTTAAGATTTCTCTGAAAAATTTATTCATGATGATGTTGAAAAATGAAACAATACCCAAAACATTTGTATGCTATTTATATTGAAATCGAAAACGAAATCGAATAATCAACCGGTTCTTCATTCCATCCCCGCTCTCGGCCAACCAAAAAAGAAATATTTTTATTTATTGAGTACCAACAAAATGAAAAGCCGCAAACAAACCGGAAAATATTGCAAGAACAAAAAAAAAAAACGTTGCCAACGCGACTGGTTATAACTATTATTCACTTTAATCTTCCCCTTTCCCTTTGCTCCATCTCCATTCAAAAGAGCAGCTATTCAGAACTTCATTGACGAGTAAACCAGATATTGCTTAAAGATTATAACTTTATTTTTATATGTATATGTATGTATTTGTGTAGTTTTGCTAATGATATGTTTAGGAACTTCTAATTCTTATGTCAGGTTATTACCCACATTTGTAGAAATTGAAATGCAAAACTGTTCTTGACGGGTGAACATGACAACTCTATACATTTTACTCCTATACATTTACTATATATTAACATATGTATGTAGGGGAGGGAATCAAAGTGAAAGAAACATTCAATACACTTTGTCTGTCCAATTGGCAAGAATTCGATGGATGTATACCCTAGAACTGGGAGGAGAATTTGTTGCAAGAACAACTTATTTGGTTAGGGCAAATCTTAGCAATTTTATTTAAATTATTGGACGACCTTCACAGAGTGAAATTATAAAAAAGCGTATAAAATGATTCGACTTTGCTTTCATAATATTATAAATCGTAGATCAATTTAAATTCTAATTATTTTATTCTATTTTTAATATGAAAGGGAATGAATACATTGACAGAAAAATAGTTTTTTATTTTAAATAAATAAAGTTACACATTAAATGATACATAACATTTATAAATTGCCACAATTTACATATTGTATAATAGTTAATATTAAATTCAAGTACATTAAAATATAATATAGACAATATAGCCTAAACTCTGGTTTAAAAAGTCATAAGCTTAACCCTTGATGGCTATCCATATTTGACTTAGATAAAGGTTGTTTTTTATTCTTGAAAATGTCTTCTTTTCAATAGTATTATTTTGCTTCTTTTCTGAACTTTTACAAGTAAATTAGAGTTTCAGATCAATATGTAATAAATAAAATACCATAATATTGAAGTATATAGAAAATAAAGCAATTCAATTGGAATTGAATTGAACAATTTCATCAGTAACGATTTGAAATTCTTTTTATCATCAAAAACTATCGACTAACAAATTATTCATTTTCAAAAGATCAAAAATTTTTGAAGGCATATGTACATCTTGTACTTACCTTGCTTATGAATTATAACTTCTCGAAGTAGTTTCACCTAAAACTGATATACATTTTCGTCTGGGATAGGGTATCAAACAATACAAGCAAACACACAGAGACATGCCACAGTGCTGATAAGTCAATATGTAATTTAAATTGTATTTTTATAATGATAAGCCGGTAAAATGTGACATATATATATATAGGTACATATACATATAGTCAGACAGAGAAGGGGAGAGTCAGGCAAAATGAAAGAAGAGGTGCTATATACATATGTATGTATGAATGTGTGTATATACAAACATATGAACAAACTTTATTGATTTCAATTTACACACAGACACACATGGACAGCTGTTGTTGCTTTCTGTCAGTTGGTCAATTATGCCTTTTGCCTTGCGCTATCAGTTAATACTTCTATACATACATATGTATATACTACACTATATACTGTATGTAGGTATGTACTTAAACTAGATGTTGCATATATAAATATCAATTAAGAGCTACTTGTTGTTTATGAAACTTGCAAATGCAGATACAATTTGGATGCCATCTTTTATGGGAGAAAAAATCAAAATACTAAGGCATATGTTAACTAAATGCCATAAACATCTGTATACATTCATATACACATCCATATGTACATATGTATGTATGTAGATATACATTCATTCTTAATGAAAAAGCACAAAATCTATCTATATACTTCTCTGTATCTATGTATGCATTTGTTTATTTATTTGTACGTGTGCTTGTTTTTTATCTGCCTTTTGTAGCAAATGAATGAAAAGCAAGAAGAACATACAAAAAAATGAAAAAAAAAACCCATAGGCACAAGAGTTTCATATATATATTTATAGATACATACAAACAACGCCAGTTTGGCTATAAAATTTATTGCTTTCTGTACGTCGTCTATCGTTTATTAGTAATCTATTGATTGGCTAGCATTTAGCTTACTTAAATAATAATCAAGAATTTTTATATCTCGCTATTTCATCAAATTTCTCAAAATTTCACATAATTTAACTTAGGAGATTTATTTTTATCAAATTCTAATTAAAAATCAGACTCCAATAGCATTTAACACAATTTTTTTCTGCGTGGATATCATTTAGCCCTAACTAACTAATAAACTATACTTCTATTTTAAATTTCCATTATACACTTGGTCCAATTGTGCATTTTGTATGCTTTTATATGGGAATACGTGGCAAATACATGGCAAATAGCTAAGAAATGAAAGAGATGAAAGATATATTATTGTGCTCTCAATAAAACACAAATATCTTAATTTTTTATTCAATTTAAATTTCAACAATATCTAAATCTACTTTTCTTTAAAGTCATTGTAATTGTTATTCTAGAAAGACATTCCTTGCTTCTTGCAAACCAGACAAAATTATAGATGATTAGCCTATATAGTCTTTTTATACATACATATATCTATATATATTGTTCAATAAAGTAGAAGTACTTAAAATAGTCAAAGTGCATTTAGTATAGAGGTCTAGTCGGCCCAATTAAACTGTAAATTTTTAACACTATAAAAATTGCAGTTAAGTCCATTTGACTCTTAAAATTCATTATAATATCATTCTAAGCAAATTTCATTATGATTTGTGAATTTCTTTTCAACGATTGCCATAAACAACAATGTCAATTAAAACTACATTATGATCGATAGAAAAGCTAGATTTAAATGTTATTCGTCTTTATAGCTTTATTTTCGTGAAAAAACTGTTTACTATCTGATAATACAACAGTATATATAATTTATGTATAGGTATATACATATATACCTATATAGTTTCAACCTTAATAATTCTCTTGGATCATCAGTTTTTTTTTTTTTTTTGTGCTTAAATAAATTTCCTTGACTATGGAGATATTTTCATTTTCGGTGCGTGCCACATTAAATTCGAAAATACAACACGAACCCACAATAATAACAATGATGATGATCATTATGAAGATGATGATGATATCTCCATAGTTCCATAGTTATTACTCACGGCACGTCACAACAAAAACCAAAAATAAAATATATATATAAATAAGAAATATTTAAAAAAAAAAACAGGCAAAGCGAAACAAAACTGAACTCAAAATTAAGATATGCTAAAAAGGCAAAAAGAAACAGAAACTTGGTTGATAGTAGTAGGTAGTAGGTCGCAGGAGATATACGGGGGAGTCAAAGAGCTAAGAAGCGGAAAGAGGGAGGAAGAGGGAAACTTGTTGACAACAACTTTGGGTGCTAGCTCTCTGGGGCTGTCTGTTTGCTTGCTTGCTTGGTTGGCTTTGATGAGAATCGCCTGTTAATTTTTTTCTATACCCCACAAACCAAAATGTACACGAAAATTGGGTATATTAGCACTTACTAAATTAATCAATTGCTCATTGAGAGATACGAAAAAGTTGATACTTTTTATTAGTTCTTAAAAAAAAAAACAAAATATTAGAGAGTATTTGTGAGTATTTCCAGTTATAATGAAAAATGAGTTTCAGTCGAAGTAGCATTCACCTGTTTAATAAATTTAAAAATATATTTTGGATATATTTTTAAGGAAGGAAGGTATTACAAAGTCGCCAATTTTAATTTTTAATGGAAAGGAAAGGAATTCTCTTTTATTTTTATATATATGTATGTGTATACTTGTATATTTTTATCTATACGAAATGGTGTGTGCTGCGTTGTCGTCTCTCTATATATGATTTGTATTCAGCATTACTTTTTTTTTTTTGCTGCTGATATGGCATTTAAACCATTATTGTATAGAGTCGTCGTTTTCTTGCTCTATCTGTATGTCTCTCTCTCTCTCTCTCTATCTCTCTCTCGCTTTGTCTCGTTCGAATGAATTCTCTTGCTCTCTTTTTCTGTCTGCTGTAGTATAGAGTATTATGAATATATAGCATTGGGGGTATGATTAGTCTTAACTCGTCGGTCTGTCGATGGGTCGGTCGGTCTTTTGTTGATGATTGTGGTCATTCAGTTAGTCAGTTAGTCAGTCAGTCGGACAGTTAGTCAGTCGTACGCAACCGTGGTGTCATTCATTTGCCATTTCAAGTGCTTTACACACTCATGATATTGTTGTACGAGTTGATATATGTATAAATATATTGCCATATGTATGTGATGAATGTGTGTACATATGCATATACGAATGATCTTTTATAATGCCGGCAGTAGTTGAGTATCTCCTCTCGTCTTACTACTACACCTACAACTATAGCAAATGTATTTGTTAATACTAAAAGTGTAGCCATTTGTTGTTGAAAGTTTTTTAATACATACATACATGCAATATATTTTTCCTATTCATTAATAAGTTGTTAAGCTGTCAGTTGTCGTGCTCTTTTCGGTCATTATACAATATCCATAGTATTATTATAGTATAGACTCTATTTAGATACATACGTACATACATACATACACACTGTGTACATGTGGTATACTTGATTCAGAACTATAATGAATTTTCTATGCAAATTTCGTCGTAATTGTTTATCTATATGTAGTGCAAAAATATAAAATAGCTATAAGTACGGTAAGTTTTGTTTTTAATGATTGATAATTAAGAATCATTGAATAGAAATATTATAATTATTGGACACACAGCTTAAAGCTGTTTTATGCATATTTCCTAATCAAACATCTGTTTGGCAATATTCCAAACGAGGGCAATAAAATATTCTCTCGACTAAGGGGAAATTCCAAATTGATAGTTAAAAAAGGAAAAGAAACTAAAGATTTTGTAAAAAAAAAGTTGACAAATAATTAATAGAATTCTACTAATTCAAAGATAACCTATCTCCCGATGATGCTATTTCATATACAAACGTACATATTCTTTTGCACAAAAATCCTAAAATTGGATTCTATTTGTTTACTAATTTCTCAGTACTGTTCTCCTTAGCTGATTTCAACTAATCTTTTTTTATTAATCATACGCAGGTGTTCAGCCTATGGTATGAGTTTTTTGGTTTTTGGAGATAGCGTTACTACGTTTAACTAAGCATGATTCTGCCCTTACTAACAAAAAACAACTACGACAACAATAACATCGAAGAAAATACAAACAATAAAGGCAAACGTACGCGAACGAACAATAAAATTATCGTGCAATCAACTCGAAACGACTTCATCAATCAAGTAGCCAATAAATCATACAATAAATTACCTTACATCAAGACAAACTAGTGTCAACTTCTACCACAAAAAAAAAAAAAAAAAAATAACGAAACACAAAGTGATACACGATATGCCATTATTATATAGAATGGCTCTACTTTATGACATTTCAAAATGATTTAGACAAGAAATGAAAGTAGCTAAAATATTTCTTTATAATATTATATATTAATCGTTTTCTATAGTGACTTTGGGTAATTTTGTCCCACTAAACCCTCATCTGAAATCCTTTCACAATAAACAAACAAATAAATTAGTTAGTGTGAGAAAATTAAAGTGCCAATAGTAAATGAAAAAGGAAAATAAATATAATTTTTAAAGTATCTAAAATGTTATTAACCAGAAACACAAAATTTATTTTAAACCAGAATGATGCAATTTATTTAAATTTTAAACCAAAGTTTATCTATTGCTTATTGGCAACCATCAAATATTGCATAAGCATTTCGATTGAGAATGGGGAAATTTAATTTCAATTGCTTTCAAATGGCTTTTTCAATAATTTTCTCTGGCTGCTACTTGCTAAGAATAAATCCTGTAAATTAATGACTATATCGAATTTATTTACTCATGGCTAATATTGTACTCAACGGTTTGAAATATAATAAAAAAAAAATTAATTTGTATACGTATTACTGAGAAAATTGGCAATTAATTTTTATTTCACTAACAAAAAGGCAAGAATTGAATTCGATTTATTTGGCTCCGAATCGAAAGCTAGAAAAGGTCTTAAATCCGAATAGGAATAGGAGAAGATACTTTTTCACATTTACTTAGAATTTTCAAAAGTTTTGAAATAGACCAATTTGTATTTCCTAACCGGGGATCACCGAATTATTAAACTGTTTACCATGCCTTTTACATTATATTGTTCTTGTAGAGTATTTAAAAGTCATAAACACATCACAATAAACATAATTTTTACGTTTTTACGCGCGGTTCAGTAAAAGAAAAGAAAGAATTTTTATCCAACTTATGTGTAAAAAGAATCTGCTTCATCGTCTGCCTGGCTGGTGCATGTGGCCAGCCGGCTAGTAGGAACCAGTTGGCTCTTTGCCCCCCTCTTCATCAAAAAAAAAAAAAAAAAAGAAGAGGCAGCGATGCGCATGTACTCGTATCTAGATAAGCATCCAGATGGTCGTGGCCAAGAGAAGGCGTCATGGGGACGGAGAGGAGGCCAAGGCATAGCCAACAGGGTCAGCGGGTTGTATTTTTCATTATTATTATTTTTCTTTTCTTTTCTTCTTGCTGTTGTTTTTGGTTTCTTTTTTTTGGTTTTTTTTTCTTTTTTCTCTTGCCAAGCCAATTTTTACGCGCATTTGTTTACTATAGATACAAACACACACACACATAGACACACTCACAGAGACATACTATCTGCATATGTATGGGGGTAAAGCTTTGTGTGTGCGGCTACTGTTTGTATCTCTATCTGTATCTCTGTTTTTGCTATTAAGCTTAAATAATACCAAAGTAAACAAAACAATAAGGAATGTGTGTTTTCTCTCTTTCTCTCTCCCACTTTTCCTCTCACTCTGTGTTCTATAGAATGGTTTTTGGTTGGGTTTTCGGCACTTGTTTCTTTTAAGTGAATTTTCCTCGATTTTCCCATTCTTGGAGGGGTATTACATAAAAAAGAAAAGAAAAACTGAAAATGTTAAAAGGTAGCACAAGAAGGAGTATTTGGAGGCAGCCACTTGGAGTTATTTAGAGTTAAAATCGGGTAAATAAATACAGTCTGAGACAGAGACATACAGACTGAGAGAGAGAGAGGTGTTCGTGTTTGGTTCTATGATGATGTGTAATGTGGTAGTTTTTTGTGTAAACTGTGTGCATTATATACACAACAATTTAACAGGTAGCCCACTATGACACGCAAACTATAAAAAAGAAAAAAAATGAACTTTTAGTAGAGAAAAGAAGAGAAAATAATCAGTAGAAAAAATGTTTAAAAGTTTTAATGAAACATTTAAGAAAAACAAGAATTTTGAATGATAAGAGTAACTAAAAACCACTAACATGAGATGAAATTAATAAGAAATGATTAATCAACAGCAACTTACGTCTACATTCAAATATGGAAACCAACATTATATATAGATCCATAATTTACTTACAGAACTTTATAACTGAAATCTTAAGAGACCTAACCACAAGTTAAATTTTAGTATTATCAAATGGAATTTGAAGTAAATATAAAATGTGGCAAAGATTTTTATAAAAAGAAACTTCAAACGATTCTAACATTCAAGATTGATGATATTTGTTTCAAATAAGCGTAAATCAAGCTAGTTTATATGTGTCTATTAAACGCGGGCTAACTCAAGGTGGTATGTATCTGAATGAAATACAAATCGGCTTACTTCAATTAAACGGCATGGGGGCCATAATAAATGAGCCAAAAATAAATGCATAAATAAGTATTCATGTAAGCTTTGCCGTCAAGATAAAACAAACACAAACCCAAACACAAAATGTATCTGTATGACATATATACTATATAGATATATGTATGTACGTGTGTATATTGCCAATCTATAAGTAAAAGAGATGAAAATATGTGAAATACGCCAACCAACGTGGAGCACGTTTTCTTAATTTTTAATTAATGAAATTTATTTCGAGAGAGAACCAACAAAAATCAGTCTCGGTCTGAGGACTCATTTTGAAGTGTATCTTTCTAACAGCGTTTAGATGGTAAATGGATTTCATTTTTGCACCTACATCATCCGTTTACGTATGAGCAAAGCAACCTACCTTTATATTATTATTATTTTTGTTTTTTCATTTATATATATGGCGCATCAAATAATCAGGCAATTTATAAAACCGCCAACATCTAGACCTCGATAAGCAATGCCTTTAATTTGTTTTTTTTGTGCTTTGTATTTTCGTTTTGCTTTTCGGTCGTACGATATTTTTCATTCATGCGCTAATCGTTGGACATTATGGCTTTCTTTCTATACACAAGCTAGATTATATATATATATGTATATACATGTATTTGTATATGTATATGGTCGATAAAATAAATGTATTCCCCCTCTTTCTTTGCCTATTTACGCGCGTCAATCGCTGCTCGCCTATCCTTTCTCTAGCATTTTATATCAGAAACGTAAATCACCTGCCAGCGGCGGTTCTCAATATTTTAAACACATTTTAATGCTGCGTAAATAAACCGAAAAGAAACCAAAATTAAACAATCCCCCACGTGCTTTCTTTTTCAAAACCAAATACTATATTTATTAGGAAAACGAAAAGAATTATTTTATGTATTTATTATTGTATGTATTTTCATTTAATACGTATACGTTATTTTTTTTTTTTTGTGTTTTATGTGTTTTTTCTTGCCTCATCTTTGTATGTAGGCAAATATTTTCATTGCCGGAAAACGTACGCTACCGTATAAAGAGCGAGAGAGATTGAGTGAGTGAGAAATAGAAAGAGAGAGACGATATAGAAGACCAGAGAGAAAGTCTTTGAAATACTCTTTGTCACATTAATCCTTTTAAGTAGTGTACTTTAATTCTATGATCCAAGTGAATAATATAAAAACTATTAATGAATCAGGGTGTGATTAGGCTTTTATATCAGAGTTTTTTTGCGGTTCCCCACAGTTGCTGAAATCTTAAATTATTTTAATACAAATTAAGCATACAGATTTTCGTTCTTAAAATGTGATTAATAATTTTAAAAGAATTTGAATGCAGTGGCAATGCTTAATGAGACATTCTTTAATATTCCCTCATTTAAACCCTTTACTAAAGTTCTCACGTTCAGCCACTGAAACGTTTTAATTTGTAATACTAAATCTTAACATATACAAAGAAAGAGAGGGAGAGAGTATTTCAATTCTTTTGCAAGTTATTTATACAAATTTTTATTCACTTCTTTAGGCTTCGAACATTGTTTGCTTTTCTATTGGCATATTCGTTTTTGATTAAAATGGTATTTTTGCTTTCGGGGTTTTTGCGCTGAAGCGACAAAATGTATAAAGCACCGAAAAATTTGCACACATCATAAACGATAGTTTACAACAAATTGTTTTGGCGCCACTCAATCAGACAAAACAACTAGTTCCTATCTAGGCTTGCTCCACAAGAGAAAACTACTATAAAAGGCGTCGCCGTGTCGCCATCAGTCAAAGTTCTTGTTTGATTTACATGTTTATCTTCATACTTCATGTCTTTCCTTTTCTTTAACCCCGCCTCTGTCCTCAGTTTCTGCATAAATTATACAACAAATACATGTATGTATTTAGCCAACAATCTCACTCTTTCGCTCTGTTTTGGTTTTGGCCAAATTGAATTGTGTTAAGTTTCACACATAAGCGATATGAGCAACAGCTGCTTTAAATGCAAAAAAAAAAAAACAACACACACACTGAAATAAAATAAAATTATAAATAAGAAATAAACTTAAGAAATAAAACTTCTTTTCGCCCTGCTGCATGTAATTATAAGCTTTGAAAATTTCTTGGAATTATTTGGCATACAAATTGATATAATGCTGCCTTAAAAGGTATTTTGTGGTTAATTTTTATGTGCATACCTACAAGTGAAAAATATATAGAAAATTCCGGCGCCACATAATTAAAATTGTCTTTGATCTTTTAGATAATGAAAGGAATTTTACAAGGGGACCACCCTCAACACCCACATTTCGATTCGCAGAAATGTCATTCAATATATACATAAACAATATACATGTACATAGATACTTATAAATAAATATTTATACATTCCTTTTCTATTTATTTGCAGGTATGTCTACCAGCAGCGGCAGCACATGTGGTTTATATATGTTCATAGTCTTAGTTATTGAAGAGGAAGCGTAAGTGGCATATAGGAATTGTCTGAAAAATATTATAGAATAATCTATTGACGCATTTTAAAAAAAGAAAACTACAAATTACTCACAGAGACACAAAATAGTGTGGCTACAAAATTGTGCTTACTTATGTATATTGGCAGCAATAATCATTATTCAAATAGTTCCATCCTTATCCGTTCTGTTGGCTGACATCTATTATTATCTTCTTAAATTATATTGTTGTTGTTGTTACATAAATGCATTTGGAGACATCAAAAATGTAATACACAAGGTTCTAAACTTATTTATTCTTTTTGCAAATCGCAGAAATTCTTTAATTTGATCTTTCTTTGTAATATTTCATAATTTTCTCAGTTAACTTCATCAAAAATTAAGCTATTTAAGATAATCTTTTGAAATCAATCTGTATCTGTATTAAATACTAATCACTTGCCACATCAAAGGCATAATCTTTAGCTGCCCACAAAGCGAGACACTCATTCAGCCACCCACTCGGAGCATTAATTAATTTCATTGAATTTAATTTCTCAGGCTAAACCTTAAAATTCCCCTCTGCTCTTGCTCTCTATTAACATCTCCATTTCGACTTTGAAACTCCTACAGTTTTTTATTTTTAAATATATATTTACAAATCGTGTCAAAGTTAGAGAACATTTCATGTGTAGGTTTTCGACTCGGGCTTGGTTAGGTCGAGTGTCTTGCTGGTTTGTTGGCTTTACTTGGCTGGCTGGCTGGTTGTTTCCAGTTTTTCCCTCATCAACATCATAGAAATGCGTGGGCCGGCCGGTTTGTAGTACATGTGTGTATATCATATATATGTATATAAATGTAGTATGTGTATATATATAGACATACTACTATAAACGTAGTATTGTAGTAAATTGAAAAAATGCAATCACGACAAACCTCCAAACCAGCACGTCGCAATGTTGCATTTTATAACTTTGATTGGGTTGAGCACAACTAAAATAAAACAGAGGAAAAGTATAATCATATATGTACATACATAGAAATGTATGTGTTTATAAAGACGAGACAAGTGCTCGGGAAATCAAGGTTGCTACCGCTGCATATAAAAGAGTCGACGTGCTGGCCAATGTTCAACCCATATACATGTATACCAAAGATGGGAGAGAACATCAGTGTATAAAAAAATAATATATAGTATATAAATGAACTTAGGTCTACACAATTCTAGACAAATAATTGATTAGTAAGCGGGTTTGACTTATTTTTTTTTTTGCGCTGCCCAACAAGCATCTAAAAATATGCACGGCTTTATAAAAATCGATTAAGCTCGGACCTACAAAAAAATAGATGTACATGCATACATATATACAAAAACAAAAAAAAAAAGGTTTTGCTTTTTGCACACACACTTGTAAGTGGTGTGTTTGTTTTGTGTATTTTACGGGTTATCGCATAAAGTTTTGGCCTTGTGGCAAATGTCTCTCGCTTTCGGAATTTGTACTCACAAATTTACTCATCTTTTCGAAAATCTAATCCATCCCACGCTGCTGCATTTTTATGCCAGCTTTAAATTCATTTAAAAGAAAATTTCACTTACAACCGAAAGCCAACCCACTCAATCAATTTCAAATACCTTTCAATTTCCATCAATTGTGAAATCATAAAAAATTAATTAATAAGATGGAAGCAGACAACAACAAAAAAACACTATACACATAGCTTGACCTGAACGTACAGACCATAAGGCTTATATGTATATAATCTATCTATCTGTTAGATGTTAGATAAACTGTTTGACCAATTGAGTCACCCACCTGTTCGACTAGTTTACAGCATTCGACTGACGAAAGGTTTATGCACCACACCACACAAGTCAAAGTCAGAAAAAAAAGACCAACCTACGCATGAAGTCAGTTAATATATATACATACACACACCCTTATATATATATATATGTACATATTCTGAACCCAAACCAAACCAAACTGCGACCTTTTTTTGCCTCTTTTGGGTTTTGTGTGTATGTTTTTGACATTATCCTGCTTTTTCGCACTTTCTTGTTTGGACAATAGCCGCACACAACCCAACAACGAACGCCCACACACTCACACACATGGACACACATACAGCCATCAAAAATGTGTATATGATACATCTCCTCTGTCGCCATATTTGTTTAGGTCCGTCCCGTCCCTTTGAAAACGAAGTGAACGTGAACCTTGCCATGTTTATATAAAAAATTTTCATCATGGCAAATGAAGAGTTGGTCGAATAATACACATACATATATATTTGAATGTAACCGAAACAAACTTTGACTTCGGTCTTCCCCACAAAATTTCACTGTAAATAATATTTTTAGACTTCTCGATATATGAAGAAACAAACAAAGTAAAAAGAGCAATGTTATAACTTTAAATTAAACATTTGTGTGAATTGTATACTTTTGAAGAAAGTATGCCGAAGAATTCTACAAAAAGTTATCACTATTTCTTTATTTACAATCACAGATAAATCTAGAAATTGTTTTTTGGCAAGGTATTGGAATATCGAAGACTTACTGGTTTGATGAACCGATATTTCAGGGGAGGTCCAGACGCCCCGAACTCCTTCCCAGAGAATAATTCGATCTAAGTCAATTTCATTCCATTTCGTTCGATAGATTGCTGACATTTTTAAGTTAATTTCTTTTTTTACCTTTTTCATAAATGAAATTTTCATAAACCTCTTTTGAACTTAATGTTCGACATAAACAGTGGTTCAGACAATGAAATAGTTAAGCATATCGTTCAAGTTCGATTATTTTTAAATAATTAAAATTTTAATTGTTTAGAGAGAATTGCTTCCTATCCATTGGTTTTTCTTCCTATCCCAATCCCAGTCACACTTAAAAACGAACTTACGTTAGAAGGTGGGTAAATAAAAAATCGAAAAATAATATCATGTAAATATTTGACACCACTTAGTGTTGTTCTGCCCCGCTTGCCCCCTTACTCTATATCTATCGCTCTCTCTTTTTCTCTGCCTTTTTTGGTGGAAAGAGGAATTATACAAATAAATAAACCCAAAAATGGGGAAGAAAAGAGAAAGAAGTGAACCTATATACATTTATCTACTAATATACATACATAGTATATGTAGGGCCTGCCACGTTTTTGACTTTTGTTATTGTTGCTGCCCCCGGCCGGGTCTTGTCAGTCTATTTACTTGACCACAAATGTTGGAGACGACTCACTGCTGTTGTTGTTGCTTGTGCTGCCGTGTCTGTTTATATAGCAACTAATTGTTCATGGGCTTATCTCAAATTTCAGATCGGAGCACGAGGCATTGAAAGAAAAAGAGGCAAACAAGAAAAGCAACTGAAAAATAAAGAAGGAAGGTGGGCAACAACAACAAGAAAACTAAAATGAATAGGTTATTTTCATTTTATTTATTTTTTTTTTTTCATTTTATTAAGCAGCAATTTTGAAATATTTAAAGCGTGAGGTGAAGGATGAGGCTAACTGAATGCCAAAATATAACGAAAACATATGTAATCTTTTGTTGTACAAAAGTTTTGTGGTTTGTGAATTCTATTAATGATTTCTAAAATACGTTTACAAATTGTTCTATTAATTAGACACACGTGGTTTTCATTTAAGAGGGTTTAAAGCTTTTGGCTTTTAAAGTTTTCGTATTACTTTTATATGTACATTTGCCATGTTCAACGCCAAAAGAAACATTGTAGTTATTTATAGTTAATTGACGCTGATTTTCTATGCATAAGCCCACCTGGCCAATTGTAAAGGCAAACTTGTTTAGCACATTTACCTGAATATATCCAGGACCTAACAAGGAGGAGAGACAAATAAGATTAAAAAAAAAGAAGAGGAAAATGGCCAAAGAGAAGGTAAAACGAATAAAATGGCCCTGGAGGCAAATGGAGGCCACTTACTTAAGCAATAGCAATAGCAGCAACAGCAGCAGCTGACGCACATAAAACTCCTCCATATGGGCAATATAGAATGGGTCCTTTTGTAGGCGGAAAGCATCCTTGAGGCTTGCCATTCTCATCATGCACGCGCACGTTCCCCTAACACAAGAGAAAAATAATCAAACAGCAAAAACGAGAGAGTGAAAAAAGAACGAAAGGACTTACAAAGTGTAGGCAATTGAATTCTGTGGTTTTTTTCGGTTTGAGTAAATCAATTGAGTTCCGCCTTCTTTAGCTCATAGTCCTCATCCTCATCATCATCATCGTCGTCGTCGTCGGCGTCGCCTTCGTCCTGTTTTTGCCTTGTCCGTGTAATGTTAACAAACTGCAAAGTAGTTCTCACCCGCAGTTCATTCGCCCATTTTTCCTCTGTTTAACTATAATGAGGGGGGAATCTGCCTTTGACACTCTTGTGGTCATAATAGTTTGCTCTCTATATATTTTCTAAAGATTTTGCTACCCTCATTTCCTTCTTAGTCTTTGCTGCTTTTGACTTGGATCTACCCCAACAAGAATTTTGTTAAATATTGAACGGGGGTTCGTTTTGAAAAGGTTCTCCGTTTGGCTTTTACTTGCCTACTTTTTCTGGTTTATTGCGCATTAAGATTTTTTTGGTTTTCAACCAATAAAGGAAACGAAATTAAACTTTAAATAAACAAGAAGTCTTTTAACTAAGTATTTTCTCTATGCTTAAATTCAAGTTGTCAATGATAAATAAAAAAATATCCGTTTCCAAATCGTAAAATTTTTTATAGCATACTTTTCAGAGCATGTACTGATGAATCATAAATTAATTGGCTAAGGCTGAATTAGCCTAATTCACGTCTCCAATAATTTAAATAAATTTTGAATTTAATTTTAATTTTGAAAAAGAAGTCTACTTCAATCTATTCAGTTCCCATTTACCACTCGTTCACTTTTTTTTGCAAACATTTTTAGATAACCAAACTTTTATCACTTTACTTTGCGCCACTTTTATTCTCCTCTTTCTCTCTCTCGTTGGTTTTTTTTTAGCCATTATCAAGTTTTCTAAACAAAACTTTTTGTTTTTTAATGGAGTCTCATTAGCGTTGTTAGCTAGGTAAAGTTCATAATAAAGTTGGCTCATCAATAATTCTGTAGCTATCGACACATACGTGTCCATATGTATGGAAGTAAGTGTTTAAGTTTTGAAGTTGTAAACTTTATTGATTTTTCTCTTTTTCTACCTTAATTGTGTGAAAATTGATACTCAATTATAAATCAAAAAATTCAACTGTCAAAAGAGAATACAAAAGTTAATTTAATACATTTCTCTACAACATAAAAGATAAAACAAAAAATGCA
This sequence comes from Drosophila insularis, assembly GCA_018903935.1. Lineage (NCBI taxonomy): Eukaryota > Metazoa > Arthropoda > Insecta > Diptera > Drosophilidae > Drosophila > Drosophila insularis. The sequence goes on from JAEIFP010002295.1 coordinate 9,484,345, forward strand.
TTAAAATTAGAGTGGAGCAAAACTAGTAAAAAAAAAAAAAAAAAAGATTTTTACTATGACAGATTGCTCAATCATTGATAGCAACTGTACTTTTAAAATACTTTTTGTTGATGTGCTTTTCAAAAGAATGAAATGAAAACGTAGTCCGGCCCATTCAAAGAATTTGCATTTCGAGCTCAATCAAATGCATTTTGTATGTGCATTCTCTGTATACATAAATATTTGATGGGCCAGCGCGCATACAGCACAAAATTGTTGTTAAAAAATTCTCTAACAGAGTTGCCGCATTCATGTCTAATTCGCATGAAAGTAGTGTGAAAATTTTCACCCTCTCAAAGTTGGCAAAATCATTTTGCAATTGAACAAACTCAATTGCAATTATTAGGAATTATCTACATTCATTTTACATGCATTTTCCATGGGAAAGTTCTCAAGTGTTTTACCACAAGTATTATAGTGTTAATTTAAAATTTAAATTGAGGCTTGTAATCAAGTTATTATAATACTAGTGGAAATCCAAATTATTTTTGAACCGATTTCAAAACGTTTGTGTCGAGTGGAGTGCGTGTTGAGGGTTCAATTGGTTCAATCTCAGACTTATTTTTGTTTTTGTTGTCATGTGCAATGTTTACATGGTCGACTTTGGTCGATATTCCAATTCATCTTGTTGTATTTACCCTCTTTTTTTTCTTGGTAAATGGTGAAGTTTTGACGTCCGGTCGATTTTTAGGCTTAGTTGCAATTTCTTTGCGGACCCCAAGAGCTATTGACATACGAAACCAGCAGCTTTTATGCACATCATATCATCATCATCATCCCAGTGCCACATCCAAGCCCCACATCATTCAACAGAAGCCTGAACAACTTTTCTTCTTATATCTTTTTTGTGTTCTGTTTTGTTTATTTTTATACTTTTTTTCCTTCTTCTCGTTTCTCTTTTAACTTAGCGTTGTCGGCATATTGCATTGAAATTTGCAACACATTTCCATTTTTTTTTTTTTTGTTGAGTTCTTTGGGGCTACCGTTTGACGTTTTGGTTTTGGGGTAAAAGAAAAAAAAAGGCTGGATAAAAGAGGAATAAAACTGAAATGATTTAATGCAAATTTTATGCGCCATACTTTAGCACACTCTTCAGTCCCAACTGTGGCGATTCGGATCGGTTCTACATCATCATCATCATGAACGGTTGTCATTGTTTGTCAGACGTATTGACAACACTATAATATATATTTTGCAATCGAAGTTTGAAATTTTATATACATATGATGCATGCATGCAATTATTTCTGTTTTTATTCAATTGAAATTGCGAAATGACTAAAACAGAAAATAAATTAGAGAATCCGAAGTTCGATGACACATCCCCCACCTAAAAAAAATCTCTTGTTAAACCCTCTAATAGTAACTCTTGAACTCTTCAAATTATAAAAGTATTTTTATTAGCACAAAGTTGCAAACTAATATATAATTTTCTTAAACAAAAATATTATTACCTAACAATTGCAAGAATTTCTCCATTATTTTTTTAAATACTTTATCAATAGTTATCGTATTAAGTTTGCAATAGTTCTAGAAAACCTTAATGAGTGGCGGAATAAAACATTGTAAATAATATGTTTAGTAAGCTTATATTAACTGAGTTTCTAGGAAATGTAGTATTGATAAACTGGATAATGATACGTGAATATCTTTCTCAGGTACGAAACTGATTATAAGTAAGTTTTGTAACAAGTTTACTGATCTTTTACAGTAGACACAGCCTATCAATTCAAGTGCAATAATTTAAAAGTGCAGTCTGCCGCTTTCATCTTAAGTACTAAATTGTTCTCAACGGCAATTAGCTAGAAAACATGAGACGACGACTGCAGCAACACTTTGTGTTTTAGAAAAATGAAGAGAAGATGGCGACGACGAGTTGTCTTTTTGGCGCTAGAGCTAAAAAATTCTAATTAGTCTGCACGCCTCGGGTTCTCCTTCTTTCTCTCCCTCTCTCTCACTATCTCACACGCTTTGCCTCTATCGTTGTGAACTTTAAGCGCAACATCAGCAAATTAATCGAAATGCATTAAAGCCAATTAGAAGGAGGCAACAACAGTTCTCTCTGTAGGCATCATTAATGCAATAGACGATCTCTGCTAGTTGATTTTCTTGCTGCTCTTGTAATCAAGAAGATGTGAGAGAACCTAAACCCATTCGGGCTACCGTTAAGAAGTTGCATTGTATTTTATGTATATAGTTGCCCCCAGAACAGGGTCGGACTTAGGCGAGAACAAGCGGGACCACTCTTAAGAAAAAAGCTAAAAATTTTTGAAAAAATGTGACAGGCAACAAAAGAAGAAAAACAAATATTTTGAATTAAATATTATACTGTGTATTGGCTCTGTACCCCACAAATGTCTTAGCTTCAGGTTTATTTATTTCCTTAAAGCCGTCCTAAGAACAAGGGAGAGGCAAATTGTTCAGAATATTTTTGGAATATTTCGCAATTTGTTTTGGATTATTTTTCAAACTGTTTTTGGGGGTCCGTCAAAAAGTTCTATACGATATGATTCTATGATGTACATTTTTTTTTTTCTTTGCAGCAAACTTTTTGATTAGCATTCGTTTATGTATTGTATATATGTATGTATATCTCTTGTCTTTTAATTTCTGCCTCTTTTTTCGCGTTTTTTGCCTCGTCATCTCAACAACAGCAGCAACGTTTGGGCCATTGCAATCAGCAGCATCTGCCTCTGCTTTTGTCTCTGTCTCGGTTTCAGTTTATGCCCCCATTTGGATTCTCCTCCTGTATGCTCCACATTTCAATTTCAATTCGCGCATTTCGCGTTGCTAGGCGCGACAGACGTAGGGCGGCCGGCCGGATCGCCCCGGCAACACAACAAAACTCACTCACTCAGTCAGTCAGTCGTCTTTTACAACTCAGCACCGTAGCGAAAGAGAGGGAGATAGAGAGGAGAGACCACCGACCCCCAATGAGAGTCAGCTTCAGCAGCATCCAACAGCCAGCAGCCTTTTTCATTCTTCTCCACTGCATTCTTCTTCTTCCTTTTTTGGCCTCTCTTCCTTCTTTTTTTTTAAATAGTATGCCGCACTCAGCAACAACTGCAAGCTCAAGCACAGGGTGGTGCATACAAAATAATTTACGCCATGCAGAAAGCAAAAAAGCTAAAAATGAGTAAAGAGGCCTGTGCTGGAAAAATCTATGTGTACATACACTAAAAGAGGCACCATACAGTAAAGGCAATGCAAATATGAACTAAGCTGGGATTAAACAAATTTACAAAATATGTACCAACAAGCAAATAATTGAAGAAAATGTACCAAATGTATAACATCACTGATGTAGGTAATTAAAGGACGCACTCTTGTCTGCAATGCAAAAATGTTTATTAAAATATTTATTTATAAACATGCATCGAATATTTTGTTTTTCGGATCCCTCCTAGTCCCGCAGACGTATACTTGTATATTTTATTGGAGGCCACTGTGAGAGACACTGTTACACGCGCGCCAATGTAAAAATCTTTGTTGTAACCTTTTGTTGTTGTTGTTGGTGATTGCTACTGCAGCGTATTGCATTCATGCGTGCTTTGAATATCCATGTGTGTATGTGTGAGTGTGGGGGGGTGAAGAGGCAAAGGTGCTGCTGCTTGCTCACTCACTCACTTACTTATACGAGTTGTTTGCATTTACTCTACGCAAATGAGCGGCATTTGTTGCTGTTGTTGTTTTTTTCCGTATATACCTACATACATACATATATGTGTGTACATGTATACTTTTGCTTCTCGAGGAGCCACACCCCCTTCCCGCCCCCACAGTCAATGATATAGCCTAGCAACGTTTGCGCAAAACTCACTCTCACTTGATGATGCTGCGTTGCATTTTATTTATTTCATTTTTTTTTCTTACTTTTTTTTTTTTTTTTTTTTTTTTTGTTTTAGCAGACTTTGAATGACTAAGAGTTTTTGTTGTTGTAGCGAGAGAGAAGGACGCCAAGAGTTGGGAACAACAAAAAATCACAGCATTATGCTAACTGCAATTGCATGAGCTGCTCTCTCTTGGATTCTCTTTTATTCTCTCTCTGTCTCTCTCCCTATCTGTGTATGTGTTTTTGTGTGGGGTTACTGACATTGCACAGCAGCCAGCCAGCCACTGCACTGCATCCCACTATTCCTGGCATTGGTCGGTCATACAACGATGTTGCTATGGCTGGCACTTCTCTTCACAAGTGCTCAACGACGACCAAAACGGAAGACGAAGAAGCGTTAACTTTATGTTCTTTCCTTCTTTCTTTTTGCGTTCGTTTGCTCAATCTCTCTCACTCGGTTGCACTCCCCCGTCAGAAAAATAATTTCTATTCGCTTTCATTTGGCGCCAAAACAAAAAGTGACAAACCGTTAGTTTTGTGGGTTCAAAGAACTTTATTTCCTCACACAAAATTCATACAATGATAGAAAATTTAATACGACTGCATTGAGATCGATCTGTGTGTGTGTGTGTTTGTGTGTGTGTACTCGTTTGTATATTTGTACTTGTGTGAGAGAGTGTGAATGCCAATTAACAACAAGAACAATTGCAAAAGGCAATGGCCCGCCCATGCATGCCAACTGCAGTTAGATGATTTTTAAACCACATCATAAAATTGTAGCAACAATAACTTACATACATATGTATGTATGTACATATACATATGCATGCATTATCGCAATGCAGAATATCATGATGGCAATTGAAAACAGCAACAAGAGCAACATAATAATTACAGATAACTGTAATACATAATATATGTACATACCTACATGTATAATCTTTTGATATTACACATTTTTAAAATGAATTTTTAAGCAAACCCAAATAAACATATTATTTACGTGGGTTAAATATAATGTTTTTGGGTTAAATCATTGTTGTAAGTGAAAATTAATCCTAAAAATTAATAAAAAGAAACATCAATACTCCAAATTCACTAAAGGGTAAAAAATTTAATTTGGTTTCCAATATCCTGTCAGGTCGTCTACTAGATTACATTCCAACTACATATTAATTGGCTTTTTATTTGGGGTTCCGATGTTTCACTTTCACGTGGACTTCTTTTCCTCTTGTTCTCGATTCCCATTCACACAGTAATTGCGGGAAATTATTGCCACGCCCAATGTGGGCGCTCAGATCAGAAAAAAAAAAACAAAATAGAATTGGCAAAAAAGCAAGCTAAAGGGACATCAAGGGCATATTGTTGTTGTTGTTTTTGCTGCTCATGCTTCTGTGATTGCTTTACATTTTTTTTGGGTGGTACTTGTTAATGGAAAATCTAAAAGGGTCGTTTGACTTAATCATGATGCTGGCAGTTGGTAGATCATTTTATTGTCGTATTGTCTGAAACTTAAACATAGCCGTCTGTGATTAGTTTAAACATATGCGTATGCACAGGAAAAATAAGAAGAAGCTTATGCACATATTTACATTTTATTTCATGTAAATAAAAGTGCATATCTTTCATATGTATGTATGTACATATTTTTCCATGCAATGCCGCCGGATGGTTGGAAGACTTTTTGTTTACAGGGCTTCCTCTGCATGTATTAGGGTGCGTGTATATCGTGTGTGTGTGCTTAGTCATAAAATACAAAAAAATGGTAAAACCTTTGCTGATGCTACCGATGAGTGCCTAAATAAATCTTAGCCTCTAGTACACAGTAAGACAAATCTTCTAAGTCAAGAAGATTTAAGATTTATTCTGCAAAAACTTTAAATTTTTATCTAATAATGATAATGAAATGAAAACCCTAGTAACGATTTTGGTATACCATATCTTATATTCATTTCTAACTCGATTTTTAAGAACAAAAAAAGAAAAGATTTGTTATTCCCCAGAATTCTTTTATGTTGATTTCTTTTACCACAAGTGCTAAATTAAAGAGTTTGTGACTTGGCAAAAGAACATTGCACTTAATCTACACGTGCTAAAATAAAACTCTTCTAGCTAGAAATAGAATTTTCCAAAGCAAAACACACCTAACAAAAAAAATAAAAAAAAAGAAGGTCTTCTAGTAACTTTTCGTAGTCATGCACCCGTATAATCCATAAAGCGACCTCCAGTTAGCACACAACCCAACCCCAAGCCCCCCTCCCAAAAAAACTTCTCACCCACTGCCCAGAGACCCATTCACAAGCTTGTCAAAGTCGAGGCTGCACTAGCGTCTGCTGTTGATATGAGTTTGTGTGATTGTGTGTGTGTGCGGGTGGGTCTGTGTATGTGCAAGTGTATTTGTGGTTGCCAGATGATTTTGACTTTTTATGCAACTGTACGTAAAATGTTTCAAGTGTCATTTATATTTCATTTTAACTCGGTTTCTTTTTTTGCCTTCTTTTATTTTTTATGAAACGTCCCCAACCACTGGACGTCTGTGCAAATTAAAATGTTTCCGTTGTCGCACACACACACACAGTCAGAAAGAGAGAACGAACGATAGAATAAGAGAGAGGCATAAAAAAGGGGGGAAGAAATCAGAGAGAGAGTGAGAGAAAGAGAGGACATTGAGCCTCCTGACAAACTGTCGGGGTAAACTTGGTTTATAGTGCAATGCATATATCTCTCTGTCGAGATTGAATTTTATTGCCTGGCAACAGGCGCCACTGTTACTGCTGCCCTGCCCTGCCCTGCCCGGCCGCAAATGCCATAGTTATCCAAAGTGTCCTGTTTCCCATGTCCCGTGCCCCGTGTCCTCCCTGCTGCCGCCCGGATATCACAGAGTTGTCAGGATGCGGATTACACTAATTATGAAATGACATTGCCGTCGTCGTCGTAGTCGTTGATTTTAATGGTTTTCTGTTGTTGCCGACCTCGGCTTAATTAACAAAGTTTTTAAAAATTGTTTTTTTTTCCTCCCATTGCAGAAGGACGAAGGATGTTGAGATTGATAGTTGCTGATGCATTTTAAGTCCATTAACAACATTACGCACTTATATACAAGACAAGAAATTAACAACAATAGCTAAAAAAAAAAAACAACAATAGAAGACACAGATATTTGCCCACATGTTGCTGCCACGACAAGAAGAAGAAAAATGCTTAGCGATGCTCAACAAGCATCTAGAACAACAGCAGCAGCAGCAGCAATTGGCCCATCGGAAACTTATGTCATAACAACAACCAATAAACAGCAAAAATACCAACAACAACAACAACAGCAAAACAGTTTTGTTGTTGCATCCAACAAAATGGTAATACCAGCAACAGCAGCAACAATTGCCGGTACATCAACAGCAACGACAACAACAACATCAGCAGCAACAATAACAACAACAACAACAACGGAGCCAACGCAACAGCAACATGTGTTATTTCAGCCACAATTACAAACAACAACCACACCTCAGCAACATCAACAAGCCACACCACCTCAACCTCGTCAGCATCCCAAGAAAAGAAAATTTGATCCAGCTGAGCTGGACAAAGCCGAACAACAGCAACAACAGCAACCACAACATCATCAACAGCAGCAGCAGCAGTTGTCGCTACAAAAATGTTCCGAGAGCAATGGCAACAGTGAGATCAATGGCAATATTGCTGCCGTGCAGCAACAACATCAACAACAACTGCAACTACAACGCATGATTGTAAGTCCTTCCGCAGTTCTTATTGGCGGTGCAGGCACCGGCAATGATAATAAACATCAACAGCAGCAGCAGCAACAACCACAACATCGTGTTATAATTGCTTCGCCGCAGCAACATGCCTCCAGTACTTACAAACAACACAGCAGCAGCAACAGCAGTACAAGCAGCAGCAGCAACAACAATCACCATCAGCAACGCACACATACACCAACTTCAACTGTTTACTATCAGCAACAACAACAACAACAACAGCAGCAACAGCAATCGCAGCAACGTTTTAGCTTTAACAACTCAAACAATCAGCAACATGTACAGGAACAGCAGCAACAACAACAGCAGCAACAACAACAACAACAACAGCAACAGCTGCAGCAGCAACAGCCGCCGCAGTCTCTTGATCTCAGCGATTGGGTGAATACACGCGTTCTAGCCAAAATTCACCAACATTATGCTCCTGGCATTATACGACAATTGTCAGAGGGCACGCCCCCACATTCAATACTCGTTGAATTCGATGCCATTGAGTATGGCCAGCAATTATATCAGGATATATTGCTGCCACAAGGACGATATCATGTGATACTCGATGCCAGTCCGCCAATGGCAGATGTAAGTAGAATCACTAGAGACCATTTGAAATCAAAATTGACTTTTTTATATTTCCCAGATCACCCTAGAGGCTCGTGTTTGTGTGCGTCATCAGGAGGTTCGCAGTCCAGGTGGATTTGTCTATGCTGAAGGAATCATAACCGATATCAATCAGTCCCTTAAACAATATACGGTGCAATTGATTGGTAACGATGATTTGGTAAGTAAAAATACCAACAAAACGACAAATCATTTGCATTTCTTACTCACTCCCTTTTTCAACTTTTAGGCAACCACAAAGCTAGTGCGCCGTGCAGATTTGCGACTTTTGCAGCCACCATGGTGGGATGAGCTTAATGAACTGACACCAACTGCTGCCACGCCAACATCATCAACATCATCATCGTCGTCGTCGTCGTCATCGTCCATGGCAACGCCTTTGAGTGGTGTTGGGGCCAAACGTAAAAGTGATTCGGCTGCTGGTGTGCCCTTGTCAAGTGGCAACATTGTATATCCAAAGTCATTGACTGGAGCGCCTTTAGCGTTTGTGGCCACTCGTTATGATGGCAAGTTGCCCATAATTCCGCAAAAACAAGAAGAGTATTATAGAACGACGGCCACATCACCGTTCCAGAGTGGCAACGGGGTTGGAGTACCACCTCCACCACCCTTGGCATTAACAGCCCATGTTGAACAGCAACAGCAGCAGCAGCAGAATGGTTTGCCAGATATAGTGATCTCGCCGGGCAGCAGCCAACAGCAGCACCTTAAAATCCAACAACAACAACAACAACAGTCACGTGGCTATGACGATTACGACTCCGATGATGAGCTGAAACGAGTCGGCATTGGCTATTCTCCAGCCGCCGGCGATATGGATAATGAAAAAATGAGCGCCTGCAGCAAAAGAAGTAGCATGCAGAGTCGCGGCAGCACATCAAGCTTAATTGACCAGAGGCTCACACCACGATCTCATCCAGCAACTCCAAGGTAAAACATTTGACACAAATGACGTTTGTTAATGATATAACGACACTTATATATATGTATTTTCATTTTGATAGATCTCAAGCCACAACGCCGCATCGTTTTAAAAAGGGCGACATCGTTGAATCGGAGTCCGGCGTGCGTAAGAAATACAATGGAAAGCAATGGCGACGTCTCTGCATGCTGTGCATGAAGGAATCTCAGCGACGTGGCTATTGTTCAAGGCATTTGAATCAGAAGGGCAATGTCTTGCCATCATCCACGGGGCCGAGTCGATTGCTAAGGTGACAAATCTAAATCTTTTTTGTACTCTGACACACGCTTTAACACTTTCTTTCCGCTCTCCTCGGCTCTTTATCTTCTTCAGTGATAGCCGCTCAAGCAGCAAGACACAAATTGATGAGGATACGTCACGTGATTCGGAAACCTCGCCCAACTACAGAGTCAAGGGTCGCTATGATCAGGAAGAGACCGATGCGGCTGTGATGCTAGGTAAAACCCGTCACACCTTTCTAACTAGCCTAGAACTCGAAAAGTTCTTAAAATCTGGAAAATTTGTTGAAATTTATTCATAGTTTTAGCGTTCAATTCATCTCAAGGCTGGATTTCCAGCCTCTTGATCCCTCCCTGTTGGTCCACTCCCTGTCGCTTTATCAGCGCCTGCTTAGCCTGCTAATCTTTTTACGATTCACGCAATTACTCACACGGTTAGAGGACAAGGCTCTCCGATCTTTCTTTTATGGTTGCGTTTTGAAACCTTCTCGATTAGGTTAGGTCTTAACGACTTCAAAATGCGTTCTCTACAAATCATTCCACCATTAAAAAAAAAAAAGAAAAACATTTACCTACAATTTCAGATTTTCAGAGAGTCTGTAATAATTAATGCCATTCTTTCAAATATCTTAATATAATATAAAATTTCTGTTTATTGCATTCAAAGTACTAATTTATAATTGGTTCTTAAATATGTACTGTTTTTAATGTTTGAATGTTAGATTTGGCTAAAGTTATACCACTAGAAATCAATAATGCAGTCTCTAGAATCGAAATATTTGGATCAGTATTTTATAGCCGATTTCCTATATAGCCTTGTTAGTCCTCTTGTGTAGGGTGCTTAATGAAAGTTCATATAGCTTAGACTTTCTTTGATGCTTCAATGCATTTCCAATTCACTATAAAAATGCGCATATCATAAAATTTTATTGTAACAGCGCAGTCCTCAGTCCGCATTCTGTCCGCTACCTTTTTGGGAAAGCAACTTAACAAAGGTTGATGCCCAAAAATCAAAAGAAATAATAAAGAAAAAGGTGTTGTCCGAATTCCTAAATTCATAGATAGAAAAAAGAATCTATTGTCTCTACCGGGGACCTGCTGCTGGGCCACTTGAAAGTGTGACCGCAGTCTGTGATTTACACACAGAGATCCAGAACCAGACACAGACATAGACAGACACAGCCATATACCCCGGGCCAGACTAGACCCATCGACGACGTCGGCATCAGTTGAGCAGCGCTGCCTACGCAACAACATTCCAAGGCACCTGCACAAGACGATCATCATGATGATCGTGAAGAAGAAGAAGAAGAAGACAAGAACAACAACAATAACGACGACGACGCCGCCACTTGAAACGAAACAAAAGCAAAAGCAGCAGCAGCAGAGCAAATGAGAAAAGATTCTTTTCTTTTATTCGTTTTTACCTAAACACAACAACAATAAAAAAAATGCACTTGAGAGAGCAAGCCACGCACGCATACAGACACCTAAGCAGCTACACACTCTCGCAGCAGGTAAACAAACATGGCGCAGCAGCAGCAGCGACAGCGACAGCAGCAACATTGCCAGGCAGCAGGCAGAGAAGAGAACATACCAGACGAGAGAGAGACAGTTTATGCTTGAACGTCGATGCCGCATTTTATGCTGAAGCAGTAGTAGTGATAGTGGAGGAGGAGGAGGCGGAGGAAAAGGGGCAAAATACTAAAATACAGAACAGAACAGAGAACAGAAAAAGCAAACCGATGCGAATGCAGTAGACAAAACGAAACGAAAACGTTGACAACGTTGACGACAGACCAAGAAAAGACCAAAAATTCAAAAAAAAAAAAAAGTGTTTTAAACAAAAAACATAAAGAATAAGAACAAGCAAAAGACAATTTCTTAAATTAAAAATTTTCGAAGAAATGTGATGATATATTCACGACGAACGTCATGAATGCGTTCCAGGATTTTGAATTGGGAGCTAAATTATATCTTCAGTGCTTATGTAATAATTAAAGTTAAAAAAAAAACGATAACATTAAACCAGAGTTAACAAAAAAGTATTGTTAATAAATCCTTCTTTACGTGTTTTATTTTATTTTAGTATCCTTAAGCAGTTCCCGCTCGGCCACGCCATCGTATACATCACCTGTGAACCATACCGGCGCCTCGCCATCGAATGCCATTGCCCACTCACCGGTGAATGTGTCCTCGAATCATAGACAAAACTTTTTTACACCGATTGCCAATCAAGCGCAACAGCATCAGCAACAAAATGTGGCAGCAGCAGCAACGGCAGCATCAGCAGTCCCACCACCAGCAGCGCCACTGCCTTTGGATGGTAAATGGAAAACAACACCTAGTCCGGTGTTGTACAACACCAACAACAATAACAGCAACATTAATAACAATAATAATAACTGGGAAAACGGAGGAGGTGCTGCAACAACAACAACACCAGCAGCATCAATTGCAGGATCAGCAGCAGTGGCAACTATAACTCAAACCCAATCTCAGCCAATGCCACCACAAACGACGCCCGTTTCCCTGGTGATGCATGCTCCACATGCGCCGCAACAAATACAACAACAACAACCACCTGCAGCTCATTTAAATACTAATCTGCCAGCGCCAGCAGCACCCACCAGCGTCATACGCATCTCGAGCAGTCAACATCTTCAGCAGCATCATCAACATCAACAGCAACAACAACAACATCAGCATCTTATTCATCATCAGCAGCAGCCGCCGCCACAGCAACAACATGTTGTTGTCTCCTCACCAGCAACCCATCAGACATTTCATCCCGTCATTGTAGACGCCACACAGTTGACTGTGACACCATTGCCACTGACTGGGGGATTCCATCAACAACAACAACAGCAGCAACAACAACAACCACCAGCAACTTCTACAACGGTTTCATTTCATCAACCCAGCACACCCACTGTTCTGGCTGGACAGGATAAATTGTTGACAAAAAATGGTAATGGTAATGGTAAATATTAGAAATTAAATGAGTTTGATGATCAATTTTTTTCTGTTGTCACAGGTTACAACGATAGCTATGCCTGGTATAAACTATTGCCGCAAATGCCGCCCATGACCAAGGCACCAGTTAAATGCTCGACTGCACCAATAATGACCACTACGGCAAACAACTATAGTGTTATGTTGCAACAGCAACAGCAGCAACAACTATCGCCACCTCAGCAGGCGCCACCGCCACCAACATCTGTATCCGTCTCTCATCAACAGCAGCAGCAGCAGCAATTATCGCTCAATCAAAACAACAATCATTTGATTGTGCCAACACCAATGTCCTCACCGGGCAAACCACTCAATTGTTCCATGAATGATGCTAAGGTAGCTGCAGAGGCTGCCGCTGCTGCCGCCGCCGCCGCCAATGTAGTTGGCTCAGTCCAGATGGATGATCACGATGATCAACTAGATGATGATGTGTTTGAGATGACATCGACTATCACAAGTGTAACCACAAATGGCCATAAGAAGTCCAATTATACCAATAGTAAAATACGCAAATTAGAAGATTGTCATGATGCCAACGATATAGCGGGAGGAGGAGCGCCGACCACATCGGCTGCTAAGCGTAGAAGTCAATCGATGAGTGCCCTCCAACAGCAACAACAGCAACAGCAGCAACAACAACAGCCCGGCGGTGCTGCGGCAGTTTCTCCTGCTGTGGCTGGCAAGAAAATTCGACGACCCATGAATGCGTTTATGATATTTTCGAAAAAGCATCGCAAAATGGTCCATAAGAAGCATCCGAATCAAGATAATCGGACAGTTAGCAAAATCCTGGGTGAATGGTGGTATGCACTAAAGCCAGAACAGAAGGCACAATACCATGAGTTGGCCAGTTCTGTGAAGGATGCTCATTTCAAACTGCACCCCGAGTGGAAATGGTGCTCGAAGGATCGCCGCAAGTCATCAACATCCGGTGCAGGTGCTGCTGGTGGTGGCAAGAATCCCAATGCCGCAGGAGCTGCATCAGTCGATGCCAAACAGCGTCTGGTATCGATGGATGGCTCTGATGGCTCCCTAGAACATGATATGTGCCCACCTAGCACACCAGCAGGTAATGGCAGTGCTCAAGCACAGCATGCCAACGATACCCAAGGTGACATTATTCCACTGACCATTGCTAAATATAATACCACATGCGATGAAGCACCAAACCCAAAAAATGAACTACAATCAGACGAGGATGAACAAATGCTTGTTGTTGAAGTAGAGTCCAAGAAATTAGATTTACAGTGTCGCGAACGCGTCAATGACTCTGATATGGATGATGTTCCATATGATTATCGAACACAACAACAACAGCAGCTAAAAGAGACGGAACAGGTAAGAGTGCAATGAAACATAAATGTGTTCAACTTTGTTAATCTTTAATCTATTACAGCGTCATTCAGCTGAGCAAGATCACATGCAATCCTCCTCAAATGGCCCCAATGCAGCAACCAGCAACACATCGGAGCGGGAAATTACACTTAAACCAAAGGCTATCAAAGCCCATCCTGTGCTGGAGAGCACTATGCTGTCGTTTACACAGAATGTGTGCAAACAATACACTAGTCCCAAAAATCCAATTGGTGTAACACCATTCCAACCCACAGGCGAGCAATTGATATCACAAATTGACTAAACAGTATACTAACATTTGAATCTTTTTGACACTTTTACAAAACAGGCGGCGCTTTCAAGTCCATGGGTAGTCCCAAAAGCAAATCCGAGCATGAGCAGCAGCAGCAGCAGCAGCAACAACAACAGCAGCCACATATTAAACAGGAGTACATTAAACAGGAACCACCATCGCCCTATAAAATAAATGGCAGTGGTGGTCCATCACAACGGAATAGTGCCAGCGGCGTGGGTGCCATTTTTAATTTCAATGTGCCAACTGCTACGGCTCTTAGCCAAAAGCAATTTCATTATCCCATGCATCATCCACTGCCAAGCCCGACCGATGTGAGAGGTGAGTCAAAAAAACTAATTCCATAAAAAAAAACCCAACAAGAACTTGCAAAATGTTCTCTATTGTTGGTTCTTTAATTTTTGATTAGAATCCAAGAATAATATCAGGCCAAATTGGCAATTTATTATTAGAAAATTAAGCATATATTTTTATTAAATTTATTATTACAAGTTTTGTTATTAGAATTAATTTGATTTTGATTTTAGGTTGGCATTTTTATTTTGGTACTATGATTTGTTATTATTTTATTTTATATAGATTCTTATTTATTTTGATGTGTTGTTACAAAATTAGCAAAGATCTTAAAATTTATCGCCTCAAAACACCCCAAAATCGCCCAATCTCATCCCAGCGCTCTCACCATCATTTGTTTCTGTAATCATCTTTCTTTCTACTACTTTCTCTACTTAATCGCTTCCACATACAAAAAAAAAAATCATTTTGCCATACAACCACTATATCGCGAATATAGAAGTAGACAAAAAACAAGATGCAGCTAAAGAGAAGGAAGATGTTGAGGATTATGTGGTGGAAGATGATGAAGAGGATCATGATGATGAGCAAATGAATGACGACGACGATGATGACGATGATGATGATGATGACGAAGATGAAGATGATGATGAACAATTTATGCAAGAATTGGCAACTGTTAATGCCGATCAAACTGATTTTGATAATATAGAACACTATACAATAGCCAAGCCGGCAACAATTGCAACAACGACAATAGCTCAAACAAAAGTAACGCATCAAACAACAACGTCAACGACGCCGACGGCGGCAGCAACAACAATTATAACTCCTACCAATAATACGAGACGCAAACAATTTACGATTGTCCGTTCTCTGACTCCACTCCAGCCAACGATTTCGCCACATCAACAATTGAAAAATTTGCATCAACGACGTGTGGAGACACCGCCAACGGTCATAACCAGAGTGCCAACACCCACCATTAATCATCATTTCACTATCATACGCACACAAACACCAACACCAACACCAACACCAATACCAATACCAATACCAATACAAAGCAGCAGCACAACCACCATCACCACGAACAACATCACTAGTCGACCACCATCACAACCACTAAACAATACACCGCCGCCTCTATTTTTCAAGCCTAATAAATTTTCCAATAATTTCAATCCAAAATCAAATTCAAATGCTTCGACACCAATTATACGCAAATTGTTAACCCTTAAAGATGGTAACAAGGCCACTGGGAGAGCAGCTATACTGTATGATGCCCTCGTCTTAGATACCTTGCACGATGAAGACGAGGATCTCGATAATGATACAAATGCCGATGATGGTACCGGTGAAGAGGCAAAGACAGGGTCCAAGCAGGCAGCACCACCATCATCACAACAACCACCACCGACAATGTTGCTAATAACCGATGTCAATACCTACAATCAGCAGCAGCAACAGCAACAACAGCTACAGCAAGTGACCACAGGAGGAACTGGTGGAGCCACAACACTACGACCCGTCTCGTTTATAAGCATCAATGCGTGTAATAAGATAACTTTGCCTGCAAACGCCCGAATCCTAACCACCACCACCACGACCACTAGTAGCAACGTCAACAACAACGGCAGTAGCACACTGACAGTGTTAGCCAAGGCGGGAACAAATCATAGTAACCAAAATGCCAATGAACTAAATTCAATAGGATCAGCAACTAGCAATAACAATAATATTAATAACAACAGCAATGAGGCAACCATACTTATATCAACATCCACTAATAACAATTCTATAGCCCATCAGGCATGTGTACCATCGTCACCAGCAGCAATGGGTCTAGGCCATGCGGCAAGCATAGCAACGCCACCGGCTTCGGCACCGGCTCAAATAATGGGTGGTGGAAAACCAGCTCCAATTTTCTTTGCAATGAGTAATCCTGTAAGTAGAAAGATTCTCAGAGAGAGAGAGAGAGAGAGAGAGTAAAGTACTAAATATTATTTCTTTCAGTATGCCCTGCTGCCACGCCCACAAGGTATTGAGATTGAGCCATTCGGCACAGGCAGTTATATATTCAAAAATCATTCATTGCCACCACCTGTGAGTGCCCAGCCGACAATGCTGTTGCATGGCTATACACAGTCAAGTCAACACAGCGCAGAGCTACCGGCCAGTTCGCCATCGTCATACAAATCCATGCCATCCACACCAAAGTCGGCAACATATCATATGGTTGAGCGTAATATGGACTCATCATCGAGTACTGGTGGAGCAGCAGCTGGCGATGAGACCGGCGAAATGGATTCCGATGATCAATTCGTACTGGCTCCCACTCCAGCTCAACTGGGCAAAGCGCCGCTGCAACGTCGCAAGAATCTGTGTAAGTAGAAATATAACTAGAGAAAGAAAACACACTTTAAAAAATTCAGATACTTATGAAATTATTATTTCAGCACAAAGTAAATCCGATAATAATGTTTCTTACGGTTCAAACAATGGCCAGCACATTAGTCGTAAGTTGCATTCACCCACTATGATGGATACCCCTTCGGCTACAACGGCAGCTAGCTCTTCGCCAGTTATTGGCCATGTTAATAGTACTAGCCTCAATTCGGCCTTGCCGACGCCCACCTCTTCGACAACCACACCAAACAGTGACGAGCAATTGCCTCTAACGCCGACAACAACATCAACAACAACAACAACAATAGGTGCCATAACCCTGACTGCTAGTAGTACCACCAATGGCAGCAGTATTCAACCCAAATCACCTCTCAAAGCTGTAATGCCAACAGCAGGTCATAAGAAAAAGAACGATGAGATGAACAAGTAAGTAATCGTGTTTCCCATACGACCTGCAATCAATTCTAACTTTGTTTTCTTTTACACATCATCCTTAAAGTAGTGTGCTCAAGCAGGTTGACTTTGAGAAGAAATACAAGGCTTTGCCACAATTTCAACCGGAGGATTGCCAATCGCCTAGTGCCATAGCAGTGCCTTCATCCCCAAGGGTCTATGGCACGAATTATCGGAAGAAGAATACAGCACCGCCGCCAGTGCAGAAGCTAAGTAAGTGAAGATGATAGTAAACAAAAAATAAACTCTGTTTCTAATATCTTTCTATCTATTAACAGTAAGTGAAGATGATTCCATAGATGAGCCTGCAACATCGGCACCGCCCACAACCTCGCAACGTTTCTTTGGTCCAGATTTTAACAACGAGCTAAAAGGTAAATGGCTTGAAAAATACTTGGGTAAACAGCTATTAATGGAGCATTTCGTTTCACAGAACTAGAGACCACAGATCAGACAGGTCGCTCACCTAGAACACCAAAGACACCGCTGCAAAGTGCTCGCTCGGATGCCAGCGAGAAGGGGCATCGTAAAGTGTTGGAAACGCGTCGCAATTTGGTTTTGCAACTATTTGCCGTTCATGGCAATTTTCCCACTACTCAGGCCACTGTGGCTTTTCAGGTAAATATAAATATATATATTTTATTCAAGCTTGATCAACATTTAATGTTATTGTTGGTTTTATCAGGCCAAACACAAAGATGTCTTTCCACGTAAACAGGATCTCCAGCTAAAGATAAGAGAAGTGCGGCAAAAGCTACTGGGTCAGGCATCCTGTACACCACACTCGGCTGGTCCAAATACGCCATCGGATGCGAGTGCATCATCATTGGCCATGTTGAGTATTGGTAGTGGTGCCAGCCAAACAACTAACAATGCAAATAATCATGCAGGTAATAAAATAAATAATTAAAACATACGTTTTTTAACATGCTTTTATTTTTTGATTGTTAATTTTGTGTTTTTAACTTTTTTTTTATATTCTTCCCGAAACATTTAAAAAGATGTTCTTCAATATTACTAAACAGGTATGCAGGCCGAGCAACAGCAACAACAACATCATCAGCAATATCTTAGCAATAAACCAAACGAAAATTCAGCCAAGTACAAGTAAACTGAAATGGGCCAACTGGATAGGGACAAAACGAAAACGAAAGAAAAACAAATATTGTACAAGCAAATAATTTGTATTATTACTAACTCTAATTTATATATTTTGTTTTTGTTGTTCTTCAATTTGCTGCTGCTGCTTAAAAAATAAGGCAAGACAAATTACTTAATAAAAAATTGCAGCAACGCGCACAACAGCAACACAAAAAACAACATAAAAAAATATGTAGTTGCAAAAGCTCATGCATAAGATGCATGTTTTAGTTAAACAAAAAAAGAAACAAAAAAAACAAAAAAAAAAAAATACAATCATACCCAACAAAATGTTTGTTAATAATAATAGCAATCGATATGATAAATAGATTGAAAACATCTAATAAGAATGAATTTATTAAGCAGCTTAATAAAGTCAGCAAACAATTTGATACACATTATTATTATTACAAAAAAAGCCACTCAACATACATACTAAAATACAATATTGAATTAAGTACAGATAAATGAAGAAGAATGAATGAATGAAGTGCAACCAACATAGAAACAGCAATTGATTAACCATTTACAATGGCTTAGTTATATATAATTTACAAGTAAAAACAACAAACAACAATAATAATAATACGAAAAAATAGAAACAGCCACATAAACATTAAAATTAATAGACCTTAAGCTTTAAATTAAATTGCACATTAAACATTTTTAAAGTGTATTAAGCACAAGTAAAACGAAAAACAAACAAAAGTAAACAAATCAAGAAGAAGGAAAAAAATTGTAAAAAATATGAAGAAAAATCTGATGAAGAAGAGTGTGCAAACTCCCTGTAGTTATATGGTATATTTAGTCATTAACGAGAAGTTTTAAAAAACAAGTACACACACAGATCTAAATTATATATATTTATATATATAAATGCTTTTAAATTGTCTTCTTAAATGAAACAAAAAAAAAAATGCGAAAAACAAAAAAATTGTATGTATTTTTCTCTTCCATTTTAATTTTAAATTGGCTTTACTTTACACCATTCTGTTTTAAAACTGTTGTCTATTTGAAAAATAATTTATAACTTATATTATACAAATATATATATATATACATATGTATAGATTTTAGCTTGTTTTTTTTCTTTTAAAATTGTACACACGAACACGAAAAATAAAACATTTTTAAAAATTGATTGCAATAATTATGAGAGAAAACAAACAACACAGAACTGTCTTCCACTGTTGCTGCAATAATGCTTATTATTATTATATTATAATTCTTAGTTATTATTATTGAAATTTTTGTACTAAATGTGACTAGTTTCGAAATTTCGATAACTGTTCTTTAATATTACAATTAAATATTTAGTTTTTATGTCAAAGTAGTTAGTCTTAGACAAGCTTTAAAAACAAATTCAAATAACAATGTAGATTGAGATTTCATTTATGTTTTTTTCTATAATTTGTATTTGTATAATTGTATTGTATTTTATGTTTGTCTGATTAATCAAAGTGCTGTTTCTGTCTCTCTCTCTCTCTCTACAAATGAACATTTGTAATTATTTATATTTTGATCAGTCACATATTCTATATTGACTTTTGTTTAACTTTCTCCCATTAGGCAACAGTTTGAAGAAAATACCAGATTCCGTTTTACTCACCCTTTCTTTAAGCAAATACAACTAGAAGCAAAATAAAAAAAAAACAGCACTTAAATAATAAATTAATTCTAGTTTTATTTTTAGATTTTAGTTATCATTAATTTTATTGTATTAATAAGTGAACAAACAACAAATTATGAGAAACGAAATTTTATATGATAAAAACCCAAGAAGATAAAAGCTAATTCAACTGTAGCGTGTTAAATGTTTAAATAAAAAAAAACGTAATGAATAAAACAAAGTTTATAAGAAGAAAAAAAAAACAAAAAAAAAAAAACAAATACAAGAATGTGTAAAATTTATTGTAGAACAAAAATTGAAAATTTTGCTAAAACCTTAAGAACACTTAACGAAACAAAAAACAAAATAAATCAAATTTAAAGTAGAAAGATTTTCTAAAACTAGACAGGTAAACCACCTCCCCCCTCAACTAGATGATGATGATAACCAAGCGAATTTGTGCCAATGACAAAAGCTAGCATAACAAATCATATATAAATAATAATAACAAATCATATTAACTAAAAACACACCGATAAGAATTGTTGATATAAAAGGTATTAAGCCATTGTTGGTTGTGTCCGACTATAACTTAGTTGTATGCACTTCTTGACGATTTAGCCAATTTAAATTTACCTATTACGATGTTCCTGATTTCTTGCAAGTAGGTGTAATTTTGAATGCACTAAATAAGTTGGTGCAACAGAAAAAACTTAGTAATTTGTGCCCACAAGTCTCTTTGACTAATGACTTTCCTCTTAGAGTCTAGTTGTTGAAAAGAACTTTGGTAAATTGTCGCTAGCAAACATTTCATTCATAATGAACTTCAGAATTAAATGCATTAAAGTAATGTAATGCTTAATGTGCAAGAATCAGCCTTATCGCGCAATGTTTTATATACTAAGAAAACAACATAAAATTGTGAAGCATTAGCTAATAGGATTAAATTAAGGTGTAAGCAAAGGCAACCTAAAGAACTACCATGTTTTAATCCAGGACCGTTTTGAAGACTCTCAATCCCACGGTTGGGGTTAAATAAGGTTGGAAAATATTCGAAAATACTTAAGTACTGTTATCAACAATTCTTAAAGGGTAAGAACATCCCTTTTCCCCGCCCTCATATGAATCTCTGTCGGCATTAAAATATCCGTCGTCAATTAAGTTAAGTGCAAGCAACCAACTTTTTTGACATTTACCAAACAAAACAATCTATACAAAAAAAAACAAAACCAAATATGAGATAAAAAGTAAAAAACGTGAAACAACTTTTGGCTAGAAAAAAATTTCGGACAAACAAAAAGAAAAACCAAAACAAACCAGAAAAAAAAAAACCAAAAACAAAAACAAGAGAAACCAACTCAGACAAATGAACAACAAGTAAAAATGGCGTTTCGGATACAAAATTCTAAAATTCAGGTATTGACTAAAACAAATCGTGTTGTATAATCTTAGACAAAAAAAAAAGGAAAACAATTATTTAAATAACTATTTATACATAAACGACAACAAAAAACAAAAAGAAAATTGAAGGAACAAGGTGCTTTTACAACAACAACAAAACCAATATATAAAATGAAAAGTTTGTAGAATTTTAAATAAATAAAACTATATACATACATGAATACATTATACGTATATGCATACATACATATATATGTATGTACATACATATATCATCTCTGTATGTACTATATTTTTGTGTCAGAAAATGTGTAGAGACGACAAAATACTTGTACTGTATTTTTAAACTGCTTTTAAATACAAAAAATAAACACAAATGTGAAATTGAAAAGAAGAATTAATTAAAATGTAAAAGCAAACCATTTCGTTGTGAACATAAAATTCGCACATTTAAATGATATTATGGAAAACGTTTTTTATAGGTTTTAATCTTGGAATGTTTTTAGGAACATATTATATACATACATACTTAGTACATATGATGTAGTAGTTTGCCTGCCTTGGTCCCTCATCCCTCGCTGTATCCCCTGTTGATCGCAGTTTGTTTAGTTGAATTGTTAATACATACATATAATGAATATGTACATATATACATACATTCTGCATATAATATATATATATATATATACATTACATACATACAAACAAAATTATTAAAAAAAAGTATTTATATATATTATTATTATTATTATATAATTAAGCAAAACAAATAATTGCACAGACAAAATGTTCGTTCTAACAGTTCAGTTGGAAAGTAGTGAAATTTTATTTGCCATTGACCTGAACGCTTTGTATAAAACATTTAACAAACTACATGCATACATACATATATACAAAAATACACACGAATATAAATAATTTATTTGTGAAACTAATTTGTAAGACCAGTTATTGTGAAAATTTAATCTTTAAGCCAACACAGACAAACACACTCATACAAATTACAAATATTTCAAATAAAAATACGATTGGATTCGTGAAACGCAATATGATTAATGTATTGATAATATATGAACAACAAAATTGGAAACATTAAAGGATATTTCAAATAACTGAACAAAAAACCATTTAAACCGATGTGTGCTCTGATTTGTCCTGTTTCTGCTACATGAGGCAGTTCACCACTGTGTCTCCTAAGACTTTTAGTTAACAGATTTCAACAGGCCAATCAGGTACACATACACAACCCGTACACACACAAACACACACACACACATACGTATATA
Organism: Drosophila insularis; assembly: GCA_018903935.1. Taxonomy (NCBI): domain Eukaryota; kingdom Metazoa; phylum Arthropoda; class Insecta; order Diptera; family Drosophilidae; genus Drosophila; species Drosophila insularis. Next base: position 9,507,067 of record JAEIFP010002295.1, read on the forward strand.
TATGTATATACACATACAAAATAAATTTATTGAATAAAACAACAAATATGCATTCATATAAAAATTTCAACGAAGTGGACAATATATGTATACTCCTTTTCCACCTTCTTTGGTGAGTTTCAGTGGGATTTTCATGGGCTTCCCTCTCTCAGGGAACGAATGGTCAAAGATCAAACAATCGATGACATGCGAGATTTTTTGTATGATTTATGCTTGATTCTACAGCGTCTAATAATTTAGTTTCTTTACTTAGTCATTAAAAATCATTCTGCGTTTTCGTTTTCATTTGTTATTAACTTTGATAACAACAATAATAAAGAGTCATGTTTAACCAAAAAATACTTACTACCAATGTGAATTCTTTATTATTATTTGATTAAATAAAATTCAATTTTATGTTTAAGAAACATAGGGTAGAGTCATTTCTATTAAATAACTGAATTTTCTTCGTTATTGTTGTGTTTTTTAACTTTCTTATGAAAATGTATTCTGACTATAAATATAAATAAAACTTGAAAATAACAATTAAAGCACTTAACCACAATCATAATCTTCAAGGTTTTAACTGTTTTATTATTTAATAATTATTGTCTTTAATTACTTGCTATAATGTACACAAAGAAAAATTTTGGAACTTTAAAAATTTTGGGTATATGTTGTGAAATTTAAGCGATGAATTTTAATAGTTAGCTTTCTTCTCGAAAGTTTAGAGTAGAATTAAAAAATATTGCGTAAGCTTTTCCCTATTCTATCACATCCATATACTTTTTAAAATAGTAGTCCGATCTTGTTTAATTTGGAGGATACCTTAAATTAAACAATTTGAATTTTATGACAATTATCATTACAATTGTTTTGAAAATAACAAACTTATTAATTTATAGCCAAAATTGTTTTAATCTTTAACAACTTTGGCACATATGTTTATGACTATATTAGGATAAAGAATGTTAAATTTTATGATTAATGTGTTGAATTCCCCAACGATCATTTCGAAGGCAGTAATTAAGAAAAGAAAGACAATGACTGAAGTAAATACGACAATTTTGCGTTATATCGTATATATATATAATAGTCGATGCTTACTTCTTCATAACTTAAAATTTCCTTTCCCAAGAGTAGAAAAAAATGATTGCATTGCCAATATTAAGTAAATATATTGTAAATCTTAAGAACTATAGATCCATTTTGGACTGGCAGCTGTTAATATTCACTTTGGAACAAATTCAAATTTCGCAAAATTTAACAGTAAATTATATTAATTAAATATTATTTATTGAGATTATAATTTGTTCGTTTGGTCAGTCAAAAGGGATTAACTCCCTATAAAGACTCTGTCTCAAGCACCTCCAATGGCGCCTCCACGGCCTCCTCCTTCACGGGCACCTCCACTGTCTGAATTGGCTTGTAAAGTAAACTTTTGACTGAGCTCAATATACTTATGTCGGCACAATTCACAAATGTCTCCTGATCCCCACAACCCATGGCACCGGTGCCATCTTCACAGACGCCCCAATTGTTGCCGGCTGTATAGGTCCAACGCAGAACACAGTGCTCACACTGGACACCACTGGGTAGGTCGACAGTGGATTTAATTGTACCCATGGAATTACCTATGTCCAGCTTGAGGCTGCCATCGCTGAATTTCAATGGATATTTGTTGAAACAATCGTCTGATTCACTGCCAAATTCATCTAGATCACACAGATGAAACTGAAAGTTGCCCAAATGATTGGCTGTTATCACGACAGAAATCTCAGCCGTTGTTGTGGCTATATAACTTTCAACAATGACTCCTGCTCCGTACTTTCCGCCCAATTCATTTGGTCGCGGCTGTTCCAAACTCCAGTCATCGCCGCAAAGACCACAAAGGCCACCATTCTCAGTTTGTTTCTAAACAAAAGTGGGTAAATTAGAAAATTTTATAAATGTTAACGATTGGAAAATTTTCGAAGACTTACCCAAAAGCCTCCACAATATAGGCCAGTGTCATCATAATTTGTTGGTGCCGAGCTATCGTAACGCCAACGCGATGATCTACCCACTGGACTCATCATCCTTCCATGTCCCTCTATACCCGATAGTAGGCAACTAAGTGCCACAAATACGGTCAGTAGAACTCCTACGGATTGCTTCATTTTCTTTGGCTTTAACTTTCACTTTTGATGCGTGAAAAGGTAAATCCGTATGCTTATATACTACCATTCCTCTTATCATACATTTTATGCATGGCCATTACTTTTCTCTTGCCAAGACTTCTTATCGCACTATCATATACTTTTTATGGGAATTTCGAATTTTGTTGCAGGATCGCCATCACGCCAGGCGATTTGGGGGAATATCACAATAACAAATGTTTTGACGCTGATCATAACAACTTGTCAGAATAGAATTGACGAATGTGTCATAACCCATTTGCCAATAGCTGTTGTCCCCATTGTCAAAATTATTGCTAATTGAATCATTAAAATACGAATGAATTGTTTTGTTTTTACGAAACTGATTAGAGACTGATTAGAAACCAATGGCAGTCGGATAGGAGTTCATCAGTACTCAAAATCTACACTAGAATCTATTATCTATGTTCGGTATATCAGAGCAATAAATTATGAGTTTGCTTAGAGACAGAAATTTTTGATGAAACGATCATCGGCGGCAACTAAATCAATAAATTTTCCATGGTGTTGATCGATTAGGAATGTTATTATATTTCAGTCTTCTTAAAGCCCTGAAAAAATGATTAGTAAGGACTAAAGAGTGTAAACAAATAGGTCTTTTTTTTAATTCGCTGATTTAATGCATATATTAAAGCAGTTTCTAATCAATTGATTTTAAAAGCATTTCCAATGATTTCCTTTGAACGAGTAAAAAGTTCAAAATTATGATGCCTACTTTCAGGCGTCGCATTTATTATGAGCAAGTATTTGGCCATTTCTTATCTAATTAGCATGGGCCAATAGCGAATTAACCAGCTGAATGTGAATGGTTAATATTCAATTGGCAAATTACAGAGAGAACTATAAAGTTCCATGATTTTAGATGAAATTTAAATTTATTAAGCAATTGAATGCGTTTTAGATGAGGTTTAAATGTTTATTCAGTCAATGAAATATGTAATTGAAATGGTTAATACGTAATATGAAAAATACGAATGGAATATGAAACTCTATATTCATAAATCTATATATAACTCGGTTGAAAGCAACATAAAAATATTGGCTCTTCAATTTTTACTCTTTTTTAAAATACTCTTATCCAAAATAAAACTTCTTCACATTCGAAAATCCAAGAAACTCTTAAATATTGAAATTTCATCTAATGCTTTAAGCTTAAAATCCTAAAACTAAGATTAATCACTCCATATAAATTATTTTGAATCTCACCTTTTTAAAATTAAGACATGAATTGGTTAATCTAAACATTAATGCAGTTTAAAGCAATAGATTTAAACTTGGATCAAGCAAAAAAAGAATTAATTTAATATGTTGTCATAGCTTTTATCAACCCCTCTATCATTTCTTTAAAACTTGTGAAATTGATAAAAAAAAAAAAAAAAATAAAGTCATAAATAAATTAACTCAAAAGTTAAAATGGGTCCAAGTCCAAAATTGGGTAGAATTTCATAATCTATTCGGCCTTTAAGCTTATAGAATATGTGGTGATTTTAGATAGGGATAACTTAAATGTGTATGTATAATATAAAAAATGTTCACAGTTTATTAAAGTTTTTAAATATTTTTTGGTTTGGTTTCAAAATTTTGGGCAGTTCAGAAAGATAAAATAGTTTCAGACTTCTGAGTTCAAGTTAGACAGTCTCATTGGAGGCAACCTCCACGGGCACCACGGGTTCAGCACCACCAGCCATTTCCTTAATCATGTTACGACCCCAGAATACGCTGACATCGGCACAATTCTTGAAGGTCTCTTGTGGACCACAGCCCAAAGCGCCGTTGCCAGAATCATCGCAAATACCCCAGTTGTTGGCTAGGCGGTGAAAAAGAGAATCAAATTGAGTATCAACAGTAAGGAAGACTGCTTAATAATTAGTAGGGATAGTTCCTACCTCCCGTGTAAGTCCATCGCAGGACACAGTGATTGCAAGTCATTTGCTCGGGCAAGTTGACATTTACATCGAATTCGTCGGATTGTGTGCCAATGTAAAGGCGATCGCTGCCATCGGGGAAACGCAATTGGTTTTGATTAAAGCAATCTTCCGATTCACCACCAAAAGCATCCAAGTTGCACAGATGGAACTCAAAGTATCCCAAATGGTTGGTGGTGATCTTAACGCGCACAGTGATGGACGAGGATGCTGCATAGCTGCGAGTAATGACTCCCTCACCGCCAATGCTACCGCCAATCTCGTTGGCACGTGGCTGGCCATCCAAAAAGTTGTCACCGCACAGACCACAGCGTCCGCCATTGTTCGATTGGGTCTTTAAATCAAAAAGAGATATGACGACCATATGGTTAATCCGATAATTGATTTGATGTTAGCCTATACTTACATAAAGTCCACCACAGAACAGTTCATTATCATTCCAATTTTGGGGAGCGGCTCCATCATAACGCCAGCGGGAGCTACGACTGGGGGGTGACAACATCATGCCGTGGGCATCGATCTGTTGCAGGCCAATGGCCAGCACTAAGGCCAAACTAAGCAGATACTTCATGGTAAACTCCCTTTGCGATTTCACTTTCACTAACCACTGGCCAGGAACTCAATCTCTATATATACCCCCATTCACCATATTTTGGCTCCATATCACGTCCACTTATCAATCTGAAGAGTTTTATGATGCCTCTTCTACTGATAATACTCAAGTATACACACATACTTTATGTACATATGTATAAATAAATACATAAACAAAAACAGTAGCAAAATAACAAATTTACACTAAATAAACAGAGGCAGCATTTAAGTCATAGTCAAAAATCGGTTGCCGATGGATAACCATCTTTAATTGGCCTAGTAAAATATTCATAAAAATGTCAACGGAATTTGATCAGCTACTCTATTATGTATATACATATGTGCAGTGCAAAATGCTTATGATATCTCTTGATCGCATTAACATTATCGCGTCATATATGAGTGTGTGTATATACCTACATATATGCATATAAATAGAGCAACATTGTTTTGGCAATATGGGGCCAATACACCCTCGTCCTAATTCAATTTTATTAATGGGAGAAGCACGACGGGAGGTCAAAAAGAATTCCAAATGTGAATACAAAGTGCTTTTTATTATTTAGCATTTTATGGCAAGCAATATAACCAATACATATTAAAAAGATTTTTAAAAATTTGAAAGCAGATCTCACAGTCATTAAACGATTTTATAATTTTTGTTACGAAAAGCTGCAGTCATCTTTTCCGTTTTCAAGAATTGTAAATTATTAATAGATCTATTGGCATTAAAGACAAATTTCCGGATTTATTATACCGAAACTAAGATAGGCCATTAAATATTGTACAATTTTTGGATAATTATGTTTATTCATGGTTTTGTTTTGTTTTTCATTATTTCGCAATTACAAAGGAACAGGAAAAGTAGGATGTTATAATTAAAAAACTAAACTCTCATCTGTTTGGAAGTCTTTAGAGTTTGTGTTGGAGCCGGCGCAAGTTGATTTAAGAGAGGAGAAGAGAATGGATAACTCTCATTTTTTTAGCGCCTGCACAAAGTTGCCTAAGTCGTATTCCTCCTCGTACTGATGCTCGGACCAAAGTTCAGGCAAGTTCTCAATAATTGTATTCATTGATATGTTACCGCTACCGGCAGCAGATGATGGTCCACCACTTCCCTGCTGGTTGTTCTTGTCAGACTCGGCATTGACGAAACGATCGAATATTTGTGAGGTGCCCATGGTCTGGAGTGAGGCATTCTCGGCACTGACCACAGTATTGGCAGTAAGAATTTTGAATTTTTGCAATCCCATAATCTTTTCCTCCAGTGAGTTACGAGTTATCAGGCGATAGACATTGACTACCTTCTTTTGGCCAATACGATGGGCACGATCCATGGCTTGTAGATCTTTCATGGGATTCCAATCGTGTTCGACAAAGATAACAGTATCGGCTCCAGTTAAGTTTAATCCCAGACCGCCAACCTGGTGAAAAAAATTAAATCAGATAATTTATTAATTTATTGTTGAAAAAAATTCCAAATAAGTTCCTTACCAGAGTGGTTAGTAGCAGAACATCAATGCTGGGATCACTATTGAAATTATTGACTATATCCTGACGCTGGGAAGCCGGAACACTGCCATCCAGCCGCAAATAGGTGACACTGGGCAGATGTCGACGCAGCAGATCGTGCTCAACAATGTCCAACATGGCTTTCAATTGGCAGAAGATCAAGGCACGATGTTGGCTCACCGATTCGGTTTGGACTCCAATGCCGCAATCAAGCAAAAGTTGCCTAATGGAAATTATTTAAGAGATTAATTAGGAGATTCGATAGCATTCCTGGACCGTACTTACTTCAGAGCGGGCAACTTGGCCGAATGCTCAATGTCATCTAATGTGGAATTTGAGAGAGCCAATTGAGTTACGATCGGGCCGAGCTCTTCTGATTGGCGAAGAACCAGTTTGGGATGATTACAAACATTCTGTAGGTATCGCAGAGCTTGGAAGATGTGCGTCCTGCCGTTGAGATTCTCTGTGCTTGTTGCGGTTGCTGTTGCTATGCCCGGCGAATCGCCCAACTTATCCAAACAGTCTTTAAGGTGTTTCTTACTAAAATCTTCATAGAGGCGCAATTGGAGAGGACTCAGCTCACAAAGGAGATCTTGCGTGATCTTTGGTGGCAAATCTTTGAGTACATCTTCTTTGACACGACGCAAAAGGAATGGCAAGACCTGACGATGAAGGGCTTCCATGGCCAAGACGCCAGCTTCCTGATCTTTGGGTGAACTTTTAGCGTCCCGCGATGCCAAAATGGGACGCGAGAAACGTTGAATGAATTGTTTCTCTGTTCCAAGAAATCCAGGCATTAGGAAATCAAATAAGGACCACAATTCCAAAACATTGTTTTGAATAGGCGTGCCCGATAGAATGAGTCTGTGATTGGCTTTCAATTGTTTAATCGCCTTGGAGCTTTTGGTTTTGCCATTCTTAATGATGTGACCCTCGTCCAAGACGCAATAGTTGAAATGGATCCCACTGAAGTAGTCAATGTCTTTGCGCACCGTGTCATAGGATGCCACCACCAGATTGCATGTAGTGCCGATTTGACTCCGAAGCTTCTCCCGTCCCACGGGAAATCCGAAATAGTGCAGTGGCCTCAAGATTGGCGATTGGGCCAGAAATTTCTCCACCTCATAGACCCAATGGCCGGTTAGAGTGGGCGGACAAATGACCAAACTGGGCAAATTAGAATGATTGGTATTTTCACGCTGGACATGATCACCCGCCAGAATGCAAATGGTCTGCAGAGTCTTTCCCAGGCCCATGTCATCACAGAGTATGCCATGAAGATTATATTTATTCAAAAACCACAGCCAATTGATGCCAGCCTGTTGATAGCCACGCAGCTCTACACTCAACGGCACGGGAACTTTATAATCGGGAATGGTCTTGGGATTGAATAGATAATCCAAGAATTCTTTATCCCGACTTTTTCTTGCCTGCAGTGGTTCACTCTTCAACTGCTCCGACTTAGCTCCACCATCTAGGGGCATCAATTGAATGAGGTTGGCAAAACATTGCGTAGCCATTAGGCGCACAGACTCAGCCGGATCGCTCATGGTACCTAGCAAAGGCACCACAAGCACCACTATGTATGGCACCACTTGAATTTGTAGGCGGCTGACAACACGCTCAATGGTCTCCACCGCTCCTTGACGCTCAATAAGTTTCTCAATCTTCGACAAAAGTGGAACAAGGTGCTGCACTACAAATTGCATGGTCTCACATGGATCAATCTCGGCGAGCACTGCTATACATCGTGCTGCCATATGACGCAAAGCTTTTAAGGGGTGTCTCACAATAAATCCCAAATGAGGTAGCAGGGTAAACAATTCCTTATGCAGAGCCCTATGCAAATGAGGAGCAGCCGTCTCAATTAATTGAAGTGAACTAATAAGTTCTGTGCAGACACCGAGATCGGGTATTGTGCTATACAGATGCGTGTCATCCGTTTCCCGAACGAATTGGGCAAGTTTGCCAAACATCAGCTGCTCAAATATAGGCACTTTTTCAACAATGTGTTCACCGAACGAACAGCATAGCTTGGTAATGGCACAAGCTGATCCCAGACGTTGAGTGCGACATTGTTTCGCTTCGGCTTCACGTGCTAGTAACACACTCTGCTCTATTGTGGCGGCGGCAGCTGCTGCATTGGCCAAAATCTCACTGGCTGGTGGCCTTCCTGGACCACGTGGTGTAGTGGGCGTACTTGAACCGGCTGTAGTGCTTCCACTTCCTGGTCCTCGATTGGCAGTTGTAGTGGATTTCACTGCCTGCTGAAGGGTCAGAGTGACAATGCCATAGTAAGCGCAATTCGAATCAGCCACAGGCGAAGGCATCGTGTTCATCACGGCATGAAGAGGCATGATCTTCAAAATAAATTGTAATATTTATAAACTTTTTGCAAAGATGGAATATAGTAGTAGTAGTTGGAGGTTACTCACCAGTTTGGGCGTGTGATCGCTATCACTTCGAAGTAATGTGCATAAATTGTTTAAAATTTTACTGTTTGGACTAGGATTTCTATCACAAACCTGATCCATTAAATGAACCAGAAACTCAGCTGACAATTGCTGCAATGGCACACACTGTTCCCGTTTGATGGACTCCATTAGAGGCTTTACGACGGGATTCAATTTCTCTGGCAGACAATGCAAGGCACAAATGGCACCAGCTAATGCAGCCTGGGCACTGACATGATAGGAGCCTTGCTCAGTCGTTGTCTGCTGGTAAGAGGCCTGAAGACTGCGTCGACGTTCCAATAGCGTATCCATCACCTTGGGCTTCAGGGGAAAATGTCGTATGTTCTCGCTTAAACCGAACGCCACAGCTTCAATCTGGTCGAGTGTTAGGATCTTGGCATTATTAAAATCATTGATTGGTATCTTATTCTGTTTCAGTGTGGCTATAAAATCCTGCGTTTCCTGCAATAAACGTGTAAGCGAAACGGCCACCTCATCGTAGTAGAAATATTCGGCAACACATTGATGAAGTTTCTCTTGCAGATTAGGTGGACCCGGACGTACTGGCTCATCTTCAAGCGCCCAGAAGGCTATAATCAGTCCACAAACAATTCTCTGCACAGCAGAGTGGGCATTTAGATGACCCAACAGTACTTTGGTGTAGCAATCTGTGGGACTTTCCATCTGTGGTGTATAGGCCACTCCCGGGGCTGGTTGCACTAGATAGTGGGAGAGTGCTCCAAGCGCTCGCGACGAAGTGATTCTGGCCCTTACAAAATTTGCCTCGCGAATCTCTAGAGGAGTTGCCTCACTGCCACCCAAGTAAAGTTTTTGCATGGCATTTGAATGAGCCAGAGCGGAACCACCCAAATCATCGCCCAGCTTTGGTATACGACGTCGCGAAGATGTTGATGAGGCATCACCTGTGCCGCCGCCACCGCCGCCGCAAGCTCTAATCAGTACAGCTGAATCAAAGGCCAATCTGGGCGGTTGCATAGACAGACATATCCATGATGATACAAAGGGACAAGCAGCGTTTAAAAGTGCACCTAGATCGGCATGCTGGATAAGATTAGACCATACTTGACGTGCCAATGCCTGAATATTCTCTTGAGGCTCCACCAATATGCGTTGGTAAATGTGACGCAGGGCCTGCTGGAGCAGCTGCCAGTTCCAGTCTTTAACCCCGAAGTTAAGTTTCACCGGCTTGGCATCAGTCTCTGTTTTAAAACCTCCTCCTTTTCCTTCTCGATCACCATTTATTAGCTTATCCTCACTGGTTAGTGTGATTAGGGTCTTCAAAGTGGATTTCCTTACCGAGCTGGTGCTATGCGAAAGAAATGGCCAGAGACGTGGCACTAAGGTCGCCATCGGCTCCATTTGTATCCATGATGCGGCTTGTGGTAGACATAGAATAGCCGCCAATAAGCCCATAAAACTGTTGCAGGCCGATGTTAGTTCATCTTGATCCAGGAGCAAATCCCACAGCATTTTAACAATGGATGAAACTTGTGTGGGACTCAATAGCTTGGGTAGCCATGTGGAAACTGGTATTAATGTGGCAGCAGCTACAGCTCCCACATCATCAACCGAATCGAGAAGACCCGTCAAAATGATCTCTATCGATTGTGGCAAATATATCTGAAGTAACTCTTCTCGGACCACAAAAACATACTTCAAACCCAAAAGGCCACCGTGACGGACTTCCCATTCATTCTTGTGGCGTATCAATTGCAATAGAATATCCACAATCCTTTGGACCTTGGTCACTTCAATCTCTTTGACTAAAGTGCCGAGTACTTGGGCACATGTCTCTCGCACCGGAGCCACAACCTGATCAGAAACGAAATCCCCGAAACGATCCAAACAGAGAACACATAGCAAACGCAGAGCGGCATCTTCGAGCCAACGATTATGGGCCTCGTGCATCTGTTCCATTGAATGATGACATATGGATTTACCCGCACCCTGCGCATGTTGATTAATCAATTCACGTAAAGCTGTCGCTGCACCATGACGAACTTCCCATTTCGCATGAAAGAGATCGATAAAGAGTCGGGAGCAAAAGTTCTCCAGGGGCCAGCTAGTGGCGTCAACCCACTGGCCAGTGGCATCTGGCACAGGAGCTGTATATCGATTAGAGTAGTAGATATTTATACATTGATTTCGATATTCCAATGACTTACCAGTTAAGCTATAGAAAATCTCTTGACCCGCGTGGGATTTTAATTTCTTTTTTTCCGGCTCATCGCTGGTGGGTGTAGATGGAAGACCACCTCCACCTCCTCCACCATTACTACTATTACTGCCGCATCCACTGCTATTGCTAATGGAATTCCTTCGACTACAGGTTGGCGGCGTTGTTACCTGTCTAGCCTTGCGCTTGGCCCGATTAATTTCCCGACAGCTAAGAGGAGCTCCTCCGCCATTGGCAACAGGTTTCAGATTGAGAATCTGTTCTACGGGCAATTTTTCAGCATTGATATTATAGTTACTGTTGTTGTTACCAGTGCCACTGCGGTTTAAGGCAACATCTTCATCTGTGATCATATCGGTTAAATTTACCCCCAATTTGGCCGCTGTTGTCAGACCCAATTTATCATTTAGCAGAGCACGCTGTCGACTTAGACGTGAGGCCAACCTCTGATCTTCCGTCCCACCAGCGCCAGTAGCTGGTTGTTCTTCTTGGACATCGAATTCATTGCCCTCGGAGCCAATGAGGCGGGCGCCTTTCTGTAGGATTTGTTGCAAATCAAATTCATCGAAACTAAGCAGACGTTCGCTGCTGCTGTTGGTGGCCGTCGTCGAGGAGGAAGCACTCGACTGGCAGCTATCCTCCTCGGCGGGCTCTTCCTTTTTTACCACAGTAGCCGTATTTGACTGCTGATAATGATTCAGATTCAGTTCTGGTTGCCATGGTGGCACCTGTTTCAGTATCGCCTCCACAGTCTGGGCGGCAGCTATTCTGGTTTCCCAGGATGAGCTATGCAAATATCCAACTAGACGATTAAGAAGCGAATGCAACTCATGGGGATATAGTTTCTGAACTTCTCCAATTTGTTTCGCTGCGGCTTGACGTGTGGCGGTTGTTGAGCCCGACTCCAAAAGGATAAACAGACGATCAAGTCTGTAAGATAAATAAATCGAATTAGTGTTTATCTCTTGGTAAAATTATATAAAGTTTTACTTACCTGGATGTCATTTTTCTATATATATATGTGTGTGGGTGGTAATTTGTGATACGCTTTTGTGGTCAATCTCTTTGTTATACTTTTCGACTTCTTTTTGCTTACCCTATCTGTAACTAATCTGCAAATACAAATATAAAAGAAATTTATAATAAAAAATTAAAAATAATAATAATTATTTCTATTATATATTTTAATGAAATTCAAACTACATTTTGATTATATATGTTATTTGTTTGTCCTTAAAAGATAAGGACAGTATAATTTTTGAAATTTGCGCTGAATGTTTGAATATAAATATGATAAGAGGTATCATTTGCAATGACACAGCATGAATAGAGATTTCTATATACATATATTCGAATGTAAATACTACATTAAATTGATTCAACAAATTCAAGATTGTGATTATAAAATACGAGGGCCAAATAGGCGTTTCGCATGAATTGTGTGTTATCTAGCTTGAATACATTGTGTTTAAATCTTTATCATTTCGACTTTAATGAACGCAAATTTCAAAAAGTGTTATAATTACTATTTTTGATTTAAAAGACAAAATTTCCTGACCAGACCAAACCTTAAAGAAGAGATTTAAGAGGGCAAAGTGGATTCCATTTTATTCAGAAAAAGATAAATTAGAACTAAATTGGGAAATACGCGTCTAGTATAAACACTTTAAGACAAAGCTTGATATAAAAAAAATTAGATGTCATACATATGACGACAAAAAATAATCATTAGCTAGTTTATATCATGTACTTCATGAACAATAATTCGAAAATGATTGCTGGCCTTTTTTTATATTTAATTCATGTAAATTGTTAACTGCTCAAAATAAAACTGGAGGAGGAGGGAGCATGAAACGTGACAAAGTGAGTAAATTACGATATTGACTTATTGACGACTTAAGTTACCAAGTAGTATTTGATATATTTTAATGGGAATGACAAATACTATTTCGTAAAGATAAAAATTAATGGACTATGTATTAGTTGTTCTTTTTTGTTATCTTAAATTCAGGTTAGTTGTGATGCAGTTGCAATGGGGCGAATATCAAGTTCACTGAACTTGATAAAACAATAAATAAAGCTTTAATTATTTTTATTTTTTCTAAAAATATTTAGAATCGTTAAAAATAACTTAGGCCAAGCACGTGCATAATTTTATTATTCAATTCTGTGGACAAAGAAATCAAAGAAACAATAAAACTAAAGGTTACATAAAAACGAACAAAACGAAACATTGAAACATTTCAATGATTAATTTGACTTTGATTACAACAAAATATTAACTTTTTATAACCTATGTATATGTAAGGTTATGAAATGTTCCTCAAAATCAATTTTAATATTTGAAATTTGTTATATTATTTTTGCATTAGAGCCAGATACGACATATTCCATATACATAAATAAGTAAAAATTGTAAATTTTGAATATACATACATGTTATACATTTTTTAGCAAATTCATTTTACTTTGCTACAGTGTTTTTATAAAGCCGAGAGAGAGAGTAAGAGAGGTATAAAAATATCAACTAAAAATGCTTATTTATTTTTACTCTTTCACGGTTGAATGATTGATAAGAACGCGCGCAGCGAAGCAGCACAAAAAAAAGTTATCAACAAATGGTGATGTACTCAAAAATAATGAAGTAAATTCAAAATTAGTATTTTGCTTTTAGGGTCAACTTTAGATGAAATCGCATCATGCCCTCTTCATCATCATCAATTTTATTATTGATACTTTAAATATTGAAAAAAGAATAAACAAAAACATAATTGTTAAAACATGTGTGTGTTGTTTTTTTAATGTTTGGCAAACAACATTTGGATAATTATTTTAACAGCTGCCGCCAAAAAATGCGCTCATCGTTTCTGTTTTTTCTTTTTTTTTTCATTTGCCAATTGAATTAATGGGTTAATACGTTAAAGCCCTTGAAATTGTTATATTGATAATGAAATATTAATTCGGTATGTGTAATTGATTTCTTTCTTTCTTACTAACTGTTGATGCATTTCCGCTGCACACTTACAACCAATATGCCCCTCTCTTCTCGATGACTACAATTAGCTAAGGTAAATGTCAAATATGGCAAGCCCAAACAAGTCCAAATCAAGAGAGAGAAAAAAACTTACAAAATCTAAAAAAAAAAAAAAAATACAAAAAACACGCACGCAAAGCTGCGCTTTAAAACTAGTTCAAGTGCCCTACCCTCCTCTCGTTAATATGTTTAGGTAGGAAACAAGAAGGGGGAGGTTGTTTAGATGACGACAGCAATAGAGACACAGACATAAAGAGAGGGAGAGAGAGTGTCTGTATGAGACTTGCAGCAGTCGTCGCCGTCGTCGCTTGTCGATTACGGCAGCAAACCAAAAATAAATACATTCAGGTGGTGCTCTGGCAGCGCCGACGTTTGCGGCAACGTGGACAACAACGCACGGAGATACTTAGGTACATATGTATTTATGTTTGTGTATAGAGGGATGGATAGGGGTTAATGCGGGGAACATTTCAACCACCCACAAAAACAAGTATTAAACATTGGCAAACAGAATAGAACTTGAGCAAAATGGCTTCAAAAATTGAGAATAAAATACGCAATCAAACGGTAAAACAAAGCAAAAACAAAGACTCCCTCCCACATAGCAAAAAGCTTCAAGCAATTAGTTAAGTGATTTCTGTTCCTCTCTCTCTCTCTCTCGCTCTCTTCTTGTGGCTTATAAACAATAACAGTATGTACATACATATGTGAGTGATTGAGTGTAGTTTTTTTGGTTTTTTTGTTATTGGATGATTTTTTATGAATTCCTTTTTAGCGTAATAAAATTTCTTCTCGACTTCTCTTATCAGAAATGGCCCCGTTTGTCCCCACCAACACCACGACAAAGCTTTAAAGAAAAAGAAAAAAAAACGCGGTTGTTGCAGTCGGCAGAGGCGGAGACTGCGGCCGAGAGAGCTAAGCAGAGCCGCCAGCGGAAGCCGCTCGCGCGATTGCCTTCCTGTGTAGAGGGGAAAATAATTCAATTTATGTATAATGAGAATGAAAAGCGTTTTTTTTTTCTTGATTATATATGATAAAAGTGATAAGAGATTTGGCTTATAAATGAAGATTAAGCACTAAAGAAGGCAAGGCATCTTAACTATTTTGTGCATTGATAACTACATTATTATGAATGTGTATGTACACATGTACATTATATTACGTACACGTTTATTACTTACCTTTGGCAAAAGTTGCTGCGGCTGCTTCAGTTGCTGCGGCGCTGTTTACTGCAGCATAGGTGTACCTATGGCGTCGACTGCGCTGTCAATCATGCTGCTGCTGCTACTACTCTGCATTATATTTCTAATTGATTAAACGCTAATCGTTTCTTTTCCTTTCTTTATATATTTTGTGTGGTATAGTTTCCTCCCTTTTTATTTTTTTTTATATACATATGTAACACAATAAATATGTACATATGTATGTATATGCATGAATTGGTGCGTATATACACATACATATATAGATTAGTGTGTGTGTGTTTGCTTTGCGGCAGCGTCACAAATCGTTTTTTTTCTTATTCGCTCACTCTCATTGATTTTTCACACACGAACGCACACTTGCATATGGGGACACACTCACACCCACACTTTAGCGGTCCGGCGCTGTGCAATTTACCGTTTTTCCTTTTTATCATCGGCCGCTAGGATAGTCAATCTTTTAATTTAACATTGGGTTTAACACTAGCACTATCACACACACACTCACTTCGCACTATATTTTCCAATCTTTTCCGAATTTTACCAGGGAAAGCCAACATGGTGTCGCGCCAACGCTCCAACATTTATATATGGCCCCACTTGGGGCCTCGCAGCTGGTTTTGAGGACAGAATTGTTCGCAACATGTTCCACGCGACCGCCTGTCAAAAAACAAAAACACGAAACCGCCTCTCCATCCCTGTACTGCACGACGTAAGGACCATGTAAGCAAAACGTAACAAAGTTACGTAGCAAGTTAGCGACTGCTGGACACTCTTTCGTTTCACACCCGCATCTAACTTTATGTACAGATTTAGAGTTAATTTACAAATATACACAAATTAGTAGGTTAGCAATTCTGTTTAACTGATTGGCAATAATTAACTAAATACAAAAAGTTGGCTAAATAGCTTGGATCAGTTTGAACCCGGGTTGATAATTAATGGCAATAATAATAATAATATTAATAACAAGTGCTAAAATAGTCAAAATTTTCCACGAATACCCTACCCTCATACAACATTCAATGTAAAATATCGATTTGTGCTTGAGTTTTCGATAAAAATACTAAATTGCTGAAAGCGGAATACATTCCCAGGGCTACATCGTTATCGTGGCGTCTAATCTCTTCAATATAGGTTTTTTGTATTTGGCGTTGGCGTGCGAAAATAATTAAGAAAATAATAAAAAGAATTGGCTACCATGAACACATTGGGTCCCAAAAAGGACGGAAGTCCGAATATAGAGTTTTTCCACTCGCCCGAGACGCTACAGGGTTTCGAATCAATACGTCTGTGGCTGCAAAAGAATTGTAAAAAGGTGAGAAAAAACAATGCCACCGCCGCCGATGAAATCAAAAATGGCGCAGTCTTGTGTATAATATAATAAAACTTTTCGTGTTTGCTTTAGTATCTGGCCCATAGCTCGGAACCCATTACCAAGGAATCTTTGGCTCAATTGCTACTTAATTTTCTACAATATGTTGAGGCCAAGTTGGGTAAAAACTCGGTTGAGCCGCCGGCGACACGAATTCCGGTTAGTAGTGTATATGTGTATGTGTGTGTAGGTGGATGGGGAAACAGTCATAGGCAGGGTGTCCCGTTTGGGTGTATACATGGAATATTTTGTCTGAACAGTTAAATTTCCAAGAATTAACTATATTTCGAAAGATGGTTAATTTTAATATTTTAATAATTTTTCCTCTCTCTAGATGCGATGTTTTCTGGATTTCAAGAACGGAGGTGGACTTTGCATTATTTTTTCTACCATGTTTCGTTTTCGGGCCGAGCAACGAGGCAAGAAATTTGATTTTTCAATTGGCAAGAATCCCACTCGTAAGGATCCCAATATTCAGCTATTAATTGAGATCGAGCAGGCTTTGGTGGAGGCGGATTTATATCGGATTCCGTATATTTATATAAGACCCGAAATCGAAAAGAGTTTTGAGGGTCGTTTGCGTGAAATTCTCGACAATCGTAGAGTTGAGATTGTCACTGATGAAGAGGATGCCACGCATATTGTATATCCAATTGTGGATCCGCATCAAGATGAGTATGCCCGACCCATATTTAAACGGGGCAATCATGTTATGCTTCATTGGTATTATTTCCCAGAATCATATGATTCTTGGACGGTGAACAATTTCGATTTGCCTGATAACATACCAGAGAATCCAGAATCACCTGGCGAACGTTGGCGTGTATCGGCTTCATGGATTTTAGATCTAGAACAATACAATGAATGGATGGCTGAGGAGGATTACGAAGTGGATGAGCAAGGCAAGAAGAAAACGCACAAGCAGCGAATGTCCATCGATGATATAATGTCGTTCGGTGATGAGAAAAAGAAGCCTAGCACCAGCAGTGCCACAGGCAAACAAAAGCGTCGCCGTTCGCCATCACCAACCACATCAACATCGACATCCAAGCCGGGTAAACGCAAGCCGGCAGTGATTCATAAGAAATCACGCAACGATGACGATGACGAGGATCTGACACGGGATCTAGACGATCCGCCGGCCGAGCCCAATGTCCAGGAAGTGCACAAGGCAAATGCTGCCCTTCAATCAACAGCCAGTCCAGCTCCTGGTGGTAAATCGCGCGGTGATAACGATATGATGCCCATTAAGGGTGGCACAATGACCGATCTCGACGATGAGATGACCGGCGGCAGTGCCGCTGCCCAGGCCCTATCAACAGGAGACGGCGAGAACTCTCAGACAGGCAAAACCAGCGATAACAGTAATACGCAAGAGTTCTCATCATCGGTCAAGGAAGACATGGAGGACAATGTCACAGAGCAGACACATCACATTATTGTGCCCTCGTACTCGGCCTGGTTTGATTACAATTCCATTCATGTCATTGAAAAAAGGGCCATGCCGGAGTTCTTTAATAGCAAGAACAAATCCAAGACTCCAGAAATTTATATGGCCTACAGGAACTTTATGATTGATACTTATAGGTAAGCTAAAGATTAGATGCGAACATGTAGTAGGTAGGATTATAATACCTCTCTATCTTATGCAGACTCAATCCAACGGAGTACTTAACTAGTACAGCTTGTCGCCGTAATTTGGCTGGTGATGTCTGCGCCATTATGCGAGTCCATGCATTCCTTGAGCAATGGGGCCTGATCAACTATCAGATTGATGCCGATTTGCGCCCCACACCAATGGGCCCTCCTCCTACTTCACATTTCCATATATTGTCCGATACGCCGTCTGGATTGCAAGCCATCAATCCTCAAAAGACACAACAGCCATCGGCGGCAAAAACTTTGCTCGATCTGGACAAGAAACCCGTGGGTAAAGAAGGTGCTGGCACTTTGGAGATTGGGGACAAGGCCATTAAAACCGAGACTTTGGAGAATGGAGCGGCTAGCGGCGGCCTGGCTTCCGGTGTGAGTCAATTTGGACTTAAATTGGATCAGTATGCCAAGAAACCAGCAGCCATGAGGAATCGCACTGCAGCCAGCATGGCTCGTGAGTGGACCGATCAAGAGACACTTTTATTGCTCGAGGGACTCGAGATGCATAAAGATGATTGGAATAAGGTGTGCGAGCATGTGGGATCTCGCACTCAAGACGAATGCATCCTACATTTTCTACGGCTGCCCATTGAGGATCCTTATCTAGAGGATGATGGTGGCTTCCTTGGTCCTTTGGGATGTCAGCCCATACCTTTTAGTAAATCGGGCAATCCCATAATGTCCACAGTGGCTTTTCTTGCTTCTGTTGTCGATCCTCGTGTTGCTGCAGCAGCGGCCAAAGCAGCTATGGAGGAATTTGCGGCAATTAAGGTAAAGTAGAAAATACTGTTGAGTAAATATATTCTAAATTTTTTCATTTCTTCACAGGATGAGGTGCCCGCTACTATTATGGACAATCATATGAAAAATGTGGAAAAGGCTTCGGTTGGCGGCAAATTCAATCCCAATTTCGGACTGGCTGAGAGCGGCATTGCAGGAACTGGCAATGACAAGGAAGATGAAGACGCATCTAACAAGGATGGCGCCAGCGCCAAAGAGGCCACCACGAACGATGAGGAAATGAAGGATCTAAGCAAAAAAGACGGTAAGTTTTATAAAAGTTTATAAGAAATTCACATATATTCTATACATGATCAGCATAAACATCTAGGGACGATCTATGTTAGTCTTGTCTTGAATCGATTTGTTTTAAAATGAAAAAGTATTCAGACAAAAGGTTGTTGAATTCTAGTTAACTATGAGTAAACTAGACTATTTGTTGTTCAGATGATTATTTGTAATTAGGAAAATACCATTGCATATGGGTACATTCAGATGATTATTTCGTATAATTTTCCTGGATTAATTTTCTTTAATTTTAAAATGGTGAAATTTGCAAATTATGTTTAAACTTTTTGGCCATCATTGTTCTATTTGTTTCCTTATTTTTTGTTTTGTTATATTTTCTGTTTGTTAAATCAACAACAAAAACAAACATAGACGATGCAACATCCAAAGACAAAACGAAAACGGATAAGCCAAACACCACCACAAACACAGATTCAAGTTCAAGTTCATCAACAACAACAGCAACACCAACAACAGGGACAAACAACACTGACAAGAAAACGAAAGAGACCACTTCGAACAACAAATCAGAGAAATCAAACAAATCCTCACCCACAGAACCAGGCTCTAGTGGCGGCGATGTGCATGACAATAAAACGGAGGACACCACCAGTGGCGATGGCGAGCCCAAGGATGCCACCAGCAGCTCCGATACAGCTGCTCCATCAAAGGATGGTGCATCTAATACCACCACCACGGTAGCCAAAGAGGGTGCATTTAGTGAGAATAATATGCAGACTGCAGCTGCTGCTGCTCTGGCTTCGGCTGCTGTCAAGGCCAAGCATTTGGCTGCATTGGAGGAGCGTAAAATCAAGTCTCTGGTTGCTCTGTTGGTAGAGACCCAAATGAAGAAGCTGGAGATAAAGTTGCGTCATTTCGAGGAATTGGAGGCTACCATGGAGCGAGAGCGTGAGGGCCTCGAGTATCAGAGACAACAATTAATCACCGAGCGGCAACAATTCCACCTAGAGCAATTGAAGGCAGCCGAATTTCGAGCTCGACAGCAGGCGCATCATCGCTTGCAGCAGGAATTGCAACAGCAGCAGCAACAGCAGGGTCAGCCGTCTGGTTCCATTATAGTTCAGCAACAGCCGCCGGCACCAGCTCAGCAGCAGCAGCAGCCACCGCAGCAAGGAGCAGGTCAACCGGTTCCGTCACATATTCAGCATCATGGTGGTCAGCAACAGGCAGCACCACAAACGCAACAACCACCACATCCTCTGCAGCAGGCACAACCGCAACAGCAACAGCCACCGCAACCGTTGCCACCACAACAACAACATCAGCCGTTGCCACCACATCTAGCAGCAGCAGCAGCAGCAGCTGGAGGACCGCCACCCAATGGGGCAACATTTGCCACTCCTCCCACAGTTCCCGTTGGAGCAGTTGGGGCGACACCGGCTACAGCAGCACCAGCTGCTCCGGGAGGGCCACCTGCTGGACCAGTTGGCACGGAACCAGCAGTTAGTAGTGCACCAGCAGCTCAATCTCAAGCTCCGACCCCTATGGGTGAGTTTAAGCAAACATTTGTTATATTTCTTATATTAATAAAATTGTTTTTTTTTCTACAGATACTACACCGCCAGCCCATACTTCGCCATCGGAGGCGGTAGCTCCCGCTCCAGCTGTCCCAAACATTAGCAGCATTCCTCCAGTCGGTGGATCTGGTGGAGCTGCACCTCCCCCAGTTGCTCCAAATGCTCCACCACCACCGTCATCATCCTAATTTTTAATTTTAATTTAAGTCGTATGCTCTCAGTATGTAATTTGTATACTTTTAATCAACATTCGCTGTCCACTATTTTATTTTCCATCATCTTGTAAACGTTTTGTCCCCTTTCAAGCAACCCACTTTGAATTGGTCACTGGCGACTGGTAGGCACTTCCGAACTAGACAAGTTTGCCTACAACTTTAGAATGAAGCAACCTGTCGTCCCTACATAACCGAAGTTTGCATTCAATTAAGATCTTTATACTATGTAACTTAACTTTGTGACGGATTTATATACATATATTCCCACAAGGAGAAATGCCCACAATATCTACTATCTTATCGGTTAATTGATATTTCTAAAGGTCAATACTCTTACAGACACAGAATAATAAAATTTAAATTTATATGGAAATTGCATTTCGTTTATTTGGTTTAAAAATATATAGTTTGTTTTTTGTATGCATGGAGTGTATGTTCGTATAATTAATAACTTTCCTCTCCTTGATCTACTCGTAATGCACTTATCAGACAGATAAATTCTCTTTGTATTACATATTTGAAGGCTATGTAGAATTTAAATGTGAACTTAATGAATATCTAAGCAATTGTTAGTAAATAGAGAATCAACAACAAATTAAAAAATTACAAACAGTTATGAAATAAATGTGAATGGTGGGCAAATGCGAGAAGAATAACATTAAACAATAAGAGGATGGATAATAAAATAAATTTTATTGTGGGCAAGGCAGATGATTTTACTGAGATACTTGCATATGTGGCAACCAAGTATAGAAGAGAATGTAGGCCGCACTTGAAACAACACTCGACGTATCCAGCGTCGAAACAATTTGATCGTCAAATTTATACCAACGTTTATAATTGGCACTCTTACAGAAGGCTGTATAATGGCCACCTTCCATGGTGCCATAATGATTGGATACCGCATATAATTGATAAATTTTTGGAGTTACCGTACGAGATTCAGCGCGCGCTATATATGGAGTCATCTCTAGATTTTCAAGAGGAAAACGCAAATAGTTTTGCTTTTTAATATAAGCTCCGCTCTTGATGGGATCCGCATAGAAACTGTTTGGGTTAAATAGAAGGATAGATATGATTTTTAAATATAATTAGAAATGCTCAATTAGCTTAGCTTCTTACCGCTTTAAATGCACTACCAAAACTGGGGGCAATTTGGATATATCCAATTTTTTGATGGCTTCTCTTTTCGTTTTGCAATTTGGACAATTCCAACCATGAATGCGCTCACCACTGAAATACATATCCATGCATTGATTTAAATAGCAAAGATCGGAACTTTCTGGCAGTTCCAAGCTAAGATTTGAGAAGCATTCGTATGTGGCTGACTCGCGATTACAGGTAACACATTTCACTGTGCTCTTCATTTGACCGTAAAACAAATGCAATATAAGGCTCTCCTTTGCTTTGGTAAATTCCAGCCATGCCTTCTCGGAGGCTGTGAATGTTTCACGCATTTGTTTCACATTTAAAGTTTGCAAATCGGAATGTAACCAATCCATTAAAATAGTAAGGAATTCATGAGAATCCTGTTGATCGACACCACGAAAGATTTTCTGATACTGACCCACAACATACTAAAAAAGAGGTCAAAAAATTTAATTATCTATAACAAATACATAGATGTATATTAATAATACGACTTACTCTTAAATCACGACTAGCCACACATTTATATTGACCATTCCATAGCTCTTTAATAAGTGCAGCGACTTCTTCGATTACTTGACCATTCGTTTTGTTACTACGACTTATATAGTTTTTGTATTTATCCGTAATACAATATTCCGTCAACTGTGGGGTATGACTCAAGCATTGTAGTATGCTATTCATATAGCAAGTGTTACCCAAATTTTTCAATCCAGTTAGACCCCGTCCCTAGAAACCAAAGAAACCAAAATAAATGATGAGAAATAATCATCCCCCGTTTACATTTAAAAATTAATTACACGTCTCAATGGAAATATGGAGCTATAAATGCTGTATGTGGGTGTGGATATTGCTTGTAGTTTGACTTTTGCCACTGAAATCATTGCCAGATTTACTAAACAGTTTGGCAATTCGTTGTTGCTTTAGATAAAGAAACATGCTTTGAGTACAGCGGACAGCGAGCGACTAAGAAACCAATTCCCATATTAAGAGATATACAATTAGACGGTATGTCTGGCTAAAGTCTAGAAAACGTGACCCCCCCCTACGCTATTGATTTTGTTGATGTGGTCTATAAATAGATAATGCAACCAACCAACCCATCCACCCAACCACTGGACGACTCACCACATTGTGACCTATAACAGGTGAAAAGTCCCGCACTAGGGGCTTTGATTTTTCCACAGGTTTTACTATTTGGGTATTTGATGATGGTTTGATGCCCCTATCAAAGCGTGGTAATTCCGTTGCCTGCTCGATAAGTAAAGCTCCTAGGCCATTTTTAATGTTTTGCGACTCGACAATCGAATCATGATCTAGAGTTGGCATTATCGTTGTATCGTTTGCCAACGGCGGCGGTGTTATTGTTGATGACATTGTCGATGGCGGATTGTAGAGTTTTTTGGTCTCACGAGCAATGGCCAGGAGGCGTTCACGTTCAATGCGATCATGGGCATGCTTCTCATCGAGCCTTTGACGTTCAAGTATCTTGGATTCAATGCATCTGGCGGCCTCAGTTTCGCCATTTAGTGTTGTCTTTTTGGTGGCCTGTTCCTCCTTATACCGGTTTAAGTCCTCACGCAGATGATTGTTTTCAATTTTCTACAAGTAAAAAAATTCACAAAATTCATTCAATTTCGATTTCTAGTTGGCGTGATTTAAGGATTACTTAACGGTTCCAGAAGACATTTACTTAATTAATAAAATATATATGTGTCAGCGTTAAAAATGAAAAATAGCTAACTATTTAAAAATACTGTTAACATTTCAAGCAATTTTTACAAAAATAAATTTGAAATCCGTTCGATTTGTTTTTAGAACACTAGTGAGCTACTAAATAAAACTAAAAAGCATTTCAACACTCACATAATCCTCTGCTGTATTTTCAAGTTGAAGTATATTGTAAAGCAATTCCTGATCGGACGAACTTAATTCAACTCCCTCGGCCTTCAGTTGCTTTAACTCAAATATTGTATTCCATTTTCTATTCGCATCTATAAGCAATTGATCATTGTGCTCGGCTCGTTGCAGTAAATTGGCCTGTTCCTTGAAGATTTCATCAATGGGCTTAGCTTGCTCAGATTTCACTTCATTCAAGACTAGATTCATGGTGCGCATGGCAGCCAATTTGCTAGCACGATTAATCCTAGGACGTCCACCTGGAGCATATGATGTGATATCTTCTTTCATTGTTATATCACTTAGCGATGGATATTCAATATCGTCAATTGGCTCAATGTCATTATTATTCTGTTTTGGCGCTTGTACAGTCGGATTGGTGCAATGACTGGGATACATCATTATAAAGTATTCATAGCCACTATTAAGAATTTGTATGGGTGCACGATAGGTGACATCAGGATCCCACTGGCAAATGGTTAAATGAAATTGTATTTACAAATTAAATGGTGCAACAAGAAGGTAGATAACTTACATTCTTTAAAATATCAAGTAATATGGCAATGGCTGTGTTTGATGCCGGCTCAGCATCCTTTGTATTCCAGTCCATTAGCACCACTGTCTCCTTAACCGAACGTGATGCCCAAAGGGCTTTGGATTGGCTATTAAGTCGTGCTTGCAGTCTACCAGCTGACATTCTAAACCAAAGGAGGAAAAAAAGCAGACTTTGATCACCTGAGCTCATATTCCATCGAATTCCTTAAATGACTCACCCTGAAGATATAAGTTCTTCGGGTACATTAAATGCCCAATTGTAGGTAAGATGAGAGTTTTCATAGTCCGCACTAGAACGACAGTCCATGACCAGAACAGTTTTTTCCTGCATTCGCTGGAACAAGGACTCACAACTAATAATGCCCAATTGGGCATACTCTTTGGCAGATGATGACGACGACAATGTAGCTCCACCACTAATGACTGTGTCGCCAATGGGGTCCAAAGGACTGCTAATTATACTTGGCGATGTGGCTACTTGTCGTAGAGCTTTATACCGATCCCTTAGAGAGTCATTTATCTTCTCAAGAGCATCCATTTTGCGCCGGTTTGCATCTATATCACCCAATTTTTCTCGGACTGCTACCTTGTTATTTGGATAGTCGGGTTTCTTGCGTATGTCGTTTAGTATATTAAAGTATTTCATGTACGTGACATAAGCCATCTCCTCGTCGCCGTCTAGACGGTACTTCTCCGCTGTCGTGTACAGTTTGTAAGCGGTGTTAAGTAGCCTTTGGGATAAATAGAGAATACAAGAATCAGCAAAAATATTTAAATAGAAAGATTTCAGTTCGCGTTGGGGTGTCGACTTACATTTTCATGCTCTTGCCACAACAATTTGGAATGACGGTGAGCCGCTCCAGGTCTTCTAAGTTTTTGGACAAATACAATTCTTTTGTATGGGCCATGGTGGATTAGGTGTATATTCTATTATTCTCTAACTTTTTTTTTTAATAAATAAGTTACTCCTGAACAGGTAAACGCCACCGTGCAATTCTCTTCTAATTATGGAACTCCTTTTCTTTAATGAAGTGGGGGGCTGCCTTGCAAATGTCACCTGGGGGAGTTTAATGTCCTAACACGATAAGGAATCCATATGTCACATGGATATAGATTCTAAGAGAGACAATTTAAACTATTAATATGTTGACTAATTTAAAGTATTGCGCTTAATATCCCGTCCGCAATAAAAAAAAAATATTAATTATCAGTTTTTAACAATTCTGCGACACAGAGTGACCAGATTTTTTTATTTTTAGTCTTACATTGAAAGACAATAACAATTGCGAATTCGCTTCGCTAAGTTGAATATTCGCGGCGAAATGACAAAGTGGCCGTATTTTTGTCTGCTCCAGTGTGACCATCAAAAGTTAAGAAAAATAGCGGGCAAACGCGGCAAACTGCTGAGCAGGTCGCAGCGAGTGAGCAAAAAGGTATAAAAGAGCAAAGGCCGAAAATTGTTTGCTGGTGTTTTAAGCCGTTATTCCCGCTGAAATTTTTGTGGCGTTTGGTTGCGTAGCGGATCCTGCCGGTTAATAAAATATTTTTGTGTCCATAAGGACTTGTGAGTGTGTGTGGGTGTGCGCGTATAGTGTGTGTGCGTAACCTGTGCGCGTAAGTGTATGCGTGTCGCATGTGTATGTGAATGCGCCTAATTTTGGGCTACACAAAATTGAGAAATACAAAGAAAATAAATATCAAATAAATCAAATATACACAAAGTGTTTTCAACGCAGAGAAAACTAAAACCAAATTTTAAATTTCAAATCAGGATTCATCTGGCGGCGGGGGACGGTGATTCATACGCATAGTACAGGTGAGAGTGTGTTTGTGTATTGTTTTTGAATTTAGCCATGGCCGTCGATTGCCGACTAATGTTATTTTCGCCGGCAAAACAAACGACAAAATAATCTTAAACCCCCTTTCCCTTTCTCTTTCTCTCACTCTGTCGTTAGAGAGTGTATATGATGCACTGTAGCTATCTCTCTCAGTTGCTGATTGGAAGACAGGTTGGCGCCGTCGCGGTGGGGTCATCCTCATTTGTTGTGTTTTATGGAAAATATCCTTTTTCTAATATATCATAGTATAGAATATCTCAGATAAATAAGAAAATTTGTCTGGTTCCTGTTTCACTTAGGATAAAGGATACACAAGAACCCTTCTGGACACAGAACTATAGAATGGTTACATGTGTATGTACATGCAGTTTATCCCATTAGGCTCTCCGTCTGGCAGACGAGACGCAATTGATGCTCGTTCCGCCTCTTGTTTCCCCTTGTCCTTGTTCTTGTTCTTGGTCTGGCCACCACCCACCCAAACCACCCCAAAAAAACAAAAATACTCTAGCTTCTGGGTGAGCTCGCACTGTCTCGTGGGGTTGTCCTGTGGAAGTTGCCACTGTTGATTTTTGATTTCTGTGCGGCTTTTTATTGCGTCGAAAAGTTTTTATGCTCGCGTTTCCTTTTTGTGTGTTCTGCTGCACACCCTCCTTCCTGCCCCCGTTATCCTGTAGAAAAGCTGCCACACTATGGTAGTCGTCGTCGTCGCCGGTCTAGACACGAAATCCAACTGTTTGGCATTTTGCCGAGTTTATGCGTTAGAAACTCAACAAATTCAAATTAGATTGTTTAGATTGGAAACTTTACATTATAATCAGCGAGTTTTCATAATCTTCTATAATTTCCGAAAGTTTTTGCTAGAAATTTTAAATGACATTAAAAATTCGTGTAATGAACCAATATATATCGTCAGAATTAAAAATTAATAACATTTTAAACATATTTGAAGAGAATAAAAATAACAGTAGATTTTGATTTAAAAAAATTAGTTGGTTTACTTTTCATTAGTTTACGTTAGTTTACACTGATTAGGTTAAGAACTTACCGTTCTATTCTCAGCAGTATTTTGCTTTGCAGTATAATTATTGCTTATAATAATATTCAAGTTTTTTTTTTTAATAATTTAGTAGGTCAATTTAATGAAAATGAATTCAAAATTCCTTTAGCTTCATCTAAAATAATTTTAATTCAGTTAAAAAACAATGGAAATAATAAAAGGACCAAAAAGTTTTCCTTTCTAGTCTTTTACCAACGCATAAACGCATGTTTTTATAGACTATGACATTTGGCTGGGTCTTTCTTGTATATGTATATATGCTTGTAGTTTAACTACAATTATATAAAATTTCCTATATTGTTTCAGCTGGAGTAAGCATATCAAAAACATCTAAATTATTGACTGCAGAATAAAAGAGAAACATCCACGGAAGGATCAAAAAGTGTCTAAAAATAATATCTCTTTCTATATATCATATCGTCGTTATCATCATCTACTTGCAAGGAAAATTGCAGTCTGTGACAGGTGAGTGAATAATGTGGGGGTCAGCTTTTCTTCCTATTCACGTCGTTGTCGTTGTCGATAATGCTGCTGCACTCCGATGTGTAGTAATTTGTATGCTCGAATAGCAAC
Source organism: Drosophila insularis (assembly GCA_018903935.1). NCBI lineage: Eukaryota > Metazoa > Arthropoda > Insecta > Diptera > Drosophilidae > Drosophila > Drosophila insularis. The sequence goes on from JAEIFP010002295.1 coordinate 9,535,081, forward strand.
ACCCGCATACCAAAAGGCAAAGTCAAAGTAATTTGAATAATTCGCATCATCATGATTCAGAATTGAAGTTGCCATGACGACGACATGCCAGACAATGGAGAGGAGGCGAGAGCAATTGGATTTTGTTGTGCGCAGCTGCATGAGATTCTTCTTCTGTGTATGGCAGACACACACACACAGTGTCCACACTCACAATGCCAAAATATATCCTAAACAAACTTCCGCTTCACAAACGCCCCATAAGAAAAGGTGGCTATATTTAATTAAAGCAGGCAGAACAGAAAAAAAGAAGACTCAACCGAAGAACTGAACAGAACAGGCCGGCGCAGTCAGTCATAGACTCAGGGCCCTAGACGCAGGCCTTTTGCTATTTATATGTACATATTTGTTCGTACCACAAGCCATACCATGTATGCATATGCCGTGACTCTTGTATGGTTATACACTTGAAAGAAATTCTATATACAAATAGCATCAGGTTACTTTGAAATTTATCACATTTTTCACATACATGATCCTCTCACAATTATAGGATTATTCTGTGAACTGATCTGGAGCACAGGTCAGATTATTACATAGTTCAGAAGAATACTAGAAGATCTCTTAATGAAGAAATATAGAACACGTTTATTGTTTTGGATGTAGAAGGCTTCAAGTCTAAAGAATGTTAACAACCTAATCTGTCAATTGAAAAGATCACTGACATGAGGCTCATTTCGAAATGAATCAGTAAAGCTAATAATTTCAACACTTTTCGAATGATAAAATAGTATTTTCTGATAGTGTAAAACGATCGGCGCCAAGTGCCTTTGACATTTGTCCAAAAATTTAAGAAAAAAAAATTCATGTTTGTTTGATAGTTTTAATAGATGGATTGCAGTTCAAGTGGGTTCACAATATGGATACACTACTCCAACTCTTCATAGACATATACAAAGCGAACGGATGTTGTACCATTTGTTCGGTTTACGTGACTGCATTTTGTCTTTCTTAAGTGCTCTCAACTGCTCATACTTTAGCTTGGCGTAATGAGTTTGTGTTTGTCGTTCATGCCAAACACGTGACAAACATGAAAATCACCAAACAAAAACGAGAATTAGATGTCAAAGAGAACGTTTTATGAAATTTTTCCTTAACAACAAAGTAAATATACCGCGGCACCAGGGGTCAATGGCCAATTTCCAATCATCATTAATTAGTGCTAAAAACTTTTAGATACCTGAAAAATGTCTAAAAATTTTTGAGCAAAATGGATTTACTTTGCAATTAGTGGTTGTCAGAAGAAAACAGAAAAGTAGAAGAACATGTAAAGCCAGACGAAGAAGGCAAACTGTAACAAGGATGTTGATGATGATGTCGAACGAACGGACGGCAATCGCCAGCGGGGTGTTAACGTTGTCGTTGTAACTGACATCATGTAGACAGACCCATATACTACCAACCGACAGACCGACCGACCGACCGACCATTGGTTAGGTAGGACAACAACGGAGAAGTGTAAGAGAAGAAATAAAAAATGGGGAAAAAAAGAAGAGACTAAAGGTGGAGTAGCTACTACAACGACAAAGTGAAGTTGTTGTTGCTGTTGTTTCGCCCTCGGACATATTTTGCACCTTTTACGTTTATTGTGACATTATGCTTTAAATAATGGATAAACAAAACAAGCAGAAAACTACAACAAAGCAAACACTTTTTTAGAGCAACAAAAAAACCAACGGAGAAAAAATAGTGGCAAAAAAAAAACTGGATGTTGGACATCAGGCAATGAGTGGCATTTGCAGTAGTATTTCGCATCCTTCTTGTACATTATGGTTTTATTAAAAAATGAGGCACAGCCACAGCTCTATAACCGACAGAAAGAATAAAAAAAATGGACAAAAAGCCAAAGACAACAACACTAAACGAATGCAAACAAAGAGTGGGCAAAGAGAATCGCAAAGGCAAAGTAAACAACAAACAACAAAAATGTAACTAAGAGTATGGCCAGGCTCCGTGTTGGTGGCTGAGAGGAGTTGGGCGGAACTGGCAAAAATGTAAGTGGTCAGTTCCGTACGGAAAAGTGAAAAAGCCTTGATTAAAATGACCAACCAAGTATAAAAGCACAAAATAGTTCTTACGTAACGACTTTTAGATACCAAATACCATATAAAATTAATATATTTATCAAAGATTATGACTCATGAGTTTATTTTTAAGTGAAAGTACTAACAATACCAGCACTAATTCTGGAGTTAGATTCTTTAAAAATTCCAAAGAGAAAGGTTTATTGTAAAATTTGGAAACTTAAGTAGATTTAATTTTCAACTTAAAGCATAATTTTATCACCAATATTTAGACAATTTAAACAAAATCATCAGGTTTATAGTGTCACAATTAGCTGAGCTTAATATACCCGATTTTCTAATGTATAGGGTGCACGCAAGTGGCAATAAGGAAAATTGAAGCATAAAAACTAAGAAATTGAGGTAAAAAATTGGTCAAATATCCTTTTTTAATTTTTAAAATTTCAATTTTTTGCACTTACACAAGTAAGAAAAGTAAATATCTACCCCACCAAGTTAGGTATACATATTGAACAACTCTTATTCCAACTGAAGGCTGCTTCCAGCTGTGCGAGTCCCTATTTGACGTTCTCTTTGTTGTTGAGTGATTTCTTTTGTTCTATTTTGTGATTAAGGGAAGGGAACAAAGTTTTGTCAATGCATCATCATTATATTGATGAGATGTGATTTGTAGGTTTTAAAAGTACAATTGATCTATTGACTGGTATATAACGTACAAAGGTCTTTTATTTGCTTTTAATCTCCTTTTTAATCTTTTATAAACCTAAAAAGAAGGTCGATATATATAAAAGATTGAAACTATATTAAAGAGAATGAAAGTGATAAACAAGAAATGCGTCTTCAAATCTTTGCAAAAAATCTCCAAGGACTTTATTTTGGTTTGTGTAACAGTATCATTATTAGTTTCTTATTTAAAAGTTCAATGCATATTGAGGGTTAGTCCTTTTAACATTTAAATGGAATTGCAATATTATTCGCACTTTTCGTCACCTTTGGAATCGTCCTTTGGTTTCCACAAAATGCTGCTGCGGCTGGTTTACGATTTGCGGGTGGGAAGATGGGCCTGGACTGTTGTTTCAGGAACACTCAACTTTCCATGCATTTCGCCATGCAAATGCGCAACAATTGACAACAGAAACAGAAGCCGTCAGACAGTAACAACAACAATTGCAACACAGACACAGGACAGACAATTAAGTGTTAAGTTTTTCACGAACATCATCAGAGAAGGAGAGTTTGGGCGACTTTTCTGCTGTAATGGAGTGACAAAAAAAAAATGAACTAAAAAGGATGGAAAGGAAGTCGATGCTATAGCTAGCTCTGATGCTGTGACATTTGTCAAACGAAATTGCGCGAGCGACGACGCACAAGAGGAGGAGGTGGAGCCAAATACAGACACAGTGACGCAACGGGGCGTATGTAAAACTTCCTGTTATTTTCCTTCTTTCTTTTTCTGCATGTGTGCGTGTGTGTGTATGTGTATATGTTTCATTTGCCTACCAATTTTAGTTGGCCATGCCGGGGAACAATTGCCAAACAAAAGCCGCTTACAACACTTGAGGCGAGGAACGTTTCTAGTTTGCTGCTGTTGCTGTTGCTGCTGATGCCAACTAGACTCTGACTGCAGTTAAATTACAATTGTTCGCTTTGTTGCACATTTGTTCTGTTACCAGACACTTTTTATGCGTTGTCTACATTTTTTCCCCCTGATTTTCTAAAGATGTTCTATGGGTAGCTATGGTAATTGAGCCTTGCGACATCTCTGGGGCAACTAATCGGTAAACAAATGTTTAGTAAAAACAAATAGAGAAAGCTATTATGCCTATGCTTCATAGGAATTTTCCACAATTAAATTCAGTTTAAGATATTCATTTGTTTTTGAAGGGTAACAAATGGTCCATGCAACATATTTCTGTATCAAAAATAACTGTCAAGTGTGTGTGTGTGTGGGGGCTTGTAGAGGGATCTACTACTGTCAGCTTTGGTTCCATTGTATTTTTGTGTTGCCGTTTTTTTGCATTGTTGTTTGCATCATCATCATCATCTTCATCAAAATCATCATCATCATCATCATTGTCGAGTGTTGTAAATGGAATAAAATGCTAATCGCATTTGGTTTTCACAGCGTTGATTTATGTGTGAGGATGGATTAGGACTTAAAAGCTTAAGAACTTTTTTGTTTGCATGTATGGGAGAATGTATATGTATTTTTAAATATATGCATGTTTAAAATAATTGTTATACAAAAATTGTAATGAAATATTTTTTAAAACAAGTATAATGTAGGAATTTGAAATCTTTTTTATCTTCAATGAACAGAAGTTTGGAAAAAAATTGCAATTTTGCAAAGCGCCTTTTACGATTATAATATCAATTTTACTTGTAGTTCTAGTATTTGAGATTTATAGCGTTTTATATTGATTTGTATACTCTTGCTCAAGGTATACTAACTATTTATAATAAGTAGCGGATCTAGGGGGAAATCAATTTGGGATTTTAAAATCTTAACAGTTTATAAGTAGCGTTCTTAGACGAAGAAATTTATCAAAGATTCAAGGGTATAGAAAATTCGGCACAGTCGAAATTATAGCTTCATGGTTTAGTTGGCTACATATGAAAAGTTAATTTCATTTTCTAAGAAAAGCCAAAAACAGAATTGTGCAATTCCCTCAGCTGCACTTGAAACACTTGAAGAAAGAGACACATAGCTGCACACAGAGCGATAGAGAGAAAGAGAGGGAGAGAGAGAGCACTTCACTTACCGAGTAGCTTAGCGGAACAACACTTACACACCAGTAAATAGTATATATATAAACCTACATACTTAAGTTCTATATAATAATGTATGTAACATTTACTCAAAACGAAAAAAGAGAAAAATAACAGCAGGAGATGTGTGCCACAATTGCTTTCCTACATAATGAAGCTGCAGCAACAGAAGTTGCAACAACAACATCAAAACTTTTGTATTAAAACTTATTAAATTTCCGCAAAAAACTTGAAAAACTTGCTTCAAATGCAAATGTATTTTACTGTCAATAAAATATAACCATTTAGTTATTTGAATCCTTAAGGACTTTAACTATCTGAAAGAGGAAATATCTTTCGAAAAGGGTATCCAAGGCAACAATTGAAACATAAAATAATACCCAATACACTTCAGTTACTCTTGAATAGAGATAGAGACACTGTATGAATATGAACTATTTTATCTATAAAAATGTAATTGTCCTTAAATGTCTGTTTGTGTGTGTGTGTGTGTTTCTCTTGTGCAGTTCATAACTTTTTTCCTTCTGACACTGTTCGGTTGGTTGTAAGACCATATGGCGCAACATTCTGCCATTCTGTTGAGGACTTTGGGGACTTTTGCTGTTTTCATGCATGTTTTTAATCCTTTAGAGCAAACAACGTTAGTTTTATCCAACCAGTGCAGAGCATCAATGCCCTGCCCTTTTAATTTTATCTTCATGTAAGCAAAAATGCAATGCAATTTCAAAAGAGAACAAAATAATTGAAAGCACTTTTATGGCTGCACATTGCGGATAACTGTACAATATTTTATAAATACGTTCACAATTATTTTTATTATTTAAAGAAACATAAATGCTCATATTTCTTTTTATCTGGGATTTTCATTTAAATTGATATCAATTTAATTATTTTATGCTTGAGAATTCTTTAACCTGTAAATGAATAAAAGAAATTCAGAAAAAGGTAAAATAAATATTGCTAAGAAATCGTCCTTGTTTTCTTAAGAAAAGGAATAAACCTTAAATGTGTTTGTAGACCTTTAAAATATTTGCTGCTCTTAGCATTGAAAATACAGAGGGGCTTACGTAGTCTCCTTTTAAATTATTATTTAATTGGTAGTTTAGCTTTAATCTGCAAGAATTAAGATAAAATACCACTTAAAAAACTTATAAATACTTTTTTATTTGATGGTTGGATAATATTATTATACTGAATTCGTTTTCTTTTGTCCCTTTTTTAATCTGAAAGCAAATTCCTGGAAAAAGCAACAAAAATTTCTTAAGAATCAACAAAGTTTTATTTTATCTTTATTCCTCAAAGTGCCAATTGGGCTACAATCTAAATGTATAAATTGTTCTCATTTGTAAATAACAAGTTTGATAAAGTAGAACAAAATTTTTGGGTACCTACAATTAATGGTAGACTAAAATTATAATACCTACTCACGCGCATATGTTGTACCTTCTTACATTGTCTCTCTTTCTGCCAGTTAATGGGGCTATAACAATTTGTCCTAAATATTTAATAACTGTCATCAATGTTAAAGAGATGATTCCACCATCATCATCATGGTGTTTCTTTTTTATCAACATTTCCTTAATCAACTAAAATAATGTTACATACATACATATATGCGTATGATTCCGATGCCTTTACTGGTGTCCTGTGCGCCTCATTAATAAGAAATCAAAAATCGATTAACTCAACCCAGGTTCCCCTTTCGACAGTGTAGATCTCCCCTGTCCCCCGAATATTTTATACCAGCAATCAATTTATGTACTTATAATATGTATAAGTAGAAACATTTTGAGTGAAAAAGTTTTAATTGCCAAAACGTGTTGTGTATGGAAAAAGAAGAATTGTTGAAAATTATATTTTGTTGCTTTTTTTTTTGTTGATTTTAACTTGGTATAAAGAGCAACATTAATGGGTTTTAATGAATTAATCGATAAATATTATTTGAAATATTTGTGGAGACATTTCAAACTGATGTATTGATATTGATAAGGATGTGGTTGATGAGAATGACTGTAAGGATGTGTAGGTATTTTTAGTTTTTTTATGAGCAACGAAATCTAACAGCTGCCAGTTGAAATGAGTTGGTGGTGGTTCCCATTAATTTTGTACAAAAGCTAATACTGCAAATTATATGGCCAACGGTTAAACATTCGCTCACAATTTGGGTTACCCACGAACCGGCTTCCTTCCTACTTATTTCCACCCCGCCCTCAACGCCCTTTTCCCATTCGTTCTCATATAACTGGTTTTGGGGCTCCATTTCTGTCCTGAAGAAACAAAAAAAAGGGCAACAGATGTCGTCGCTGGCTTCGCTTTTGGGCGATTAACTTACCTGACCAGTGCCAGCTTTTTGTACTGTTTCTCGGTTTTTGTTTTCTTCACCGTTTTCTGTTTTTTGATTTGAAATGTGTGGCAGGTGCAAAAATTCTCTGCCCCTTAAAATGTAAGCATTTTTCGGCAATCGCTGTTGCCGCCGCCGCATTGCCTTAACTGATTTGCTTGGCACACCTGCTGCTGCTATATACATATATATATATGTATTTATATATCTAGGTTCCCTTCAGGTAGTCTGCTGCTGATCCGATCCTTTTTGTGCAAATAATAGGAGCCCTTTGCCCACTTTTACCTTCATCATAATGGTTTTTTTCTTGTTTTCTAGTCCAGCTAGTTGCCTGTCTGTATATCATATGCCTGTGTCTGTGTGTGTATGTGTGTATTTGCTATCCTTATCACTGCTTACTTGTCATTTATGCCATTTTAATTATCATCATTTTGCTACTGTCTACGAAGCAATGTCGAATGAGAAATGAATGTGCAAAACAAATCAAATTTGATTTAAATATGATCTATTTGTCTTCAACTTATTTAAATTTGTCTTAATTAACCCCTCTGTTCTAAAGGAACAATAAGCAATCATGAGAAATCATTAAAATACCTTCTTAATGTTAAAGAAACAATTTACAAAATGTGTTATACATTAATAGTTTGAATTTCATTCATTCAAAGTCAATGTGGTAATTTCTTCTTGCATTTTGTTATTAATTGTTCTTTGTCAAGTATTTAAAATCATATTCGATTATTTTCTATAGAATACCCCGAGAGATAGACAGATCATTAAATCAATTTTATATCAAGAAATTCATACTATTTTGACTGATCTCGATTTGAACATTACGAGTACATCTCGCACATTTTTGTCACTTTTAAATGCTTGCTGTGGCACTTGTCGAGCAGATTTCCAAAAAATTTTACAATTGTGTGCGACATGGTGCTTGTTGGTGGAGAAGCGGAAAAGGGCCGGGACACACTTCAACTTGAACTGTCACTTCTCTATGTACATAAGTTTCACCTTATCGCAGCTGCATTTGTTAGTGTTCTATCGCACCGTTGTTTGCCATTGCACTGTTTGACGAGTTCCCTTTCCCCCAAACATCATGGCCCTAGCCGTCCCAAACTGCCAAAAGCCAAACAAAAAATACCATTTCAACTTGAAGCGAGAGGGGAAATCAGAAAGTTGCAGAGGCAAACCAAAACCGAACACAAACCAAAAATCGATAAGAACAACATACCGTAAAAGTGAATGAGGAAATTGCAGTTAACAACGAAATTTGAAGACTCTACTAAATTGATATCATCATTTAATACATTTCCTAATTAAAATGGGGGTTTGAAGCATTCGAAAGAATTTTTTGTAAATTAAAATGAAATTAATAGATACATAGGTAAATCTTAAATAAAGAGTAACCGAAAGTTGCTGAGCATCGGTAGCAGGTAACTAGATAGCTTACTGACAATTTTGGTACTTCTTTAACAGATTGAGACAAGGATGAGCATTGGAGGGGTCCAGAAAGAAGAAAAAGTAGAATTTAGGTAACAGCTATAACCACATTGAGGCTGCCTCCGACTGCTGCCTATCAATTGGGAAAATATGTATGTATATATATCTAGATACATACATATATACAAGTGTGTCTGTAAGTTTTTGTGCATATATCTTCTCAAGTGGTTACTGGCAGACCATAAAACACACACACACACACAGACATATCGAGGGAAGCACATGCGGAGCCGCAAACCAAAAGGCCATGGAGGACAAAACCAATGAGAAGGACTATTTGGACCACTTGAAAGTGCCTCGAGTGTAAATGAGAAAAGACAGACGAGTGGTTTGGGCTGGCTTCCCTTTTCATTTTCATTTTCATTTCTTTTTTTTCTTTCTTTTGGTGAAGTAAAGTGAGAAATATGTACTATGTATGTATTTATCAGTTTTGCACTTTAGCTCAAGTGACAAAGTGAGTGGAAACCCAGAAATTGAAAAATGACTCAAAATGCCAGAAATTATGTGAGTAGAGCGAACTGGGATGCCCTGCGTGCAGGATTACAAAACTCTTGAATGGGGTTAGCCAAAGGACGGTGAGTGATAAAAGACAAGAAGAAATGAAAAGAGAGTGAATGGAAAGTTGTGCAACTTCCTTCAGTCATTACGACTATCTACCTACAAACTCACCTCTGTGTATTATCACTTTCTATGCCATGATATCTATGGAAGTAGGTAGAGGGGTCTTGTGGGTGTTGTTTTGGTTTCCTATCTATGTGTGTCAGTTAATCAACTGCATTCATAGATATGAATTTCTAGATTTCCCCATTCCACTTTCCCTAAATTTTGTCAACCGTACACCGAGAGAAAATTATTGACCATTTGTGTTTCGAATCGGAAGGCTACTTGCAATCTCGAATTAACTATATAAATTAAATGTTCTATAAATTCTTAAACAGATGTTTAGATTTACCTTACCATTTACGCTTCAATTGGCAGGGATAGAGGACATAATTTTGCTTCTACGTACGCACACTCACACACTCGAATGGCGAAGTATTTGATTAATCTCAACACTTTCCGACCCATTAATTTCAATGTGGAGCTTATGGAAGGGGAAGTCCTTATATATATATGTGTCCTTCTCATCCCCAATCTCACAGTGCTGGGGACATGCATTAATGGGGTTTCGCCCTTGCGAGTAATTCACTTCACAGAAGAGAAATAGGGGGCTAAGTTTATGGATGCAGCCGACCTGTTTCGAAAGCAATGGTGGACTCTTTTTCCAACCATTGTAAAAACCCCCGAACAAATCTCTGTAATTTGCAGAGTGGATTTTATAGATACCCACACGGACACACACAAATGATGATCAGATCATTTGATACCATTCGTTGAGTATGTGGAATTAGAATATGGTTTGAATAGATGCAAAATGTGTGTCATAAAGTAACTGAAATATGACCAAAGATTGGAATTGACAGTGATTGGTGGTGGGCTGGGCTGGTAGCTGGTAGCTGGGGGTGGTTGGGCTGGTAGATCGATGGCTGGTAGGGCAGTAAGACGTGACCATGGCAACACCCTAATCTATATAGTATACACGCCCTTTACCTTTAACCCAGGATACAAAACAACATTTGTACCTTTAATTTATTGATGTTTTGTGTCCTGAAATGGGGTTATTTTTGGGTGTGGATGAGGGTGCCCGGAACAAATGTGTGCCCAGGTGTGAACTTAATTTGTGTCTGGGTCTGGTTTTGGTTCTGGGTCTAGGTTTGTTTGTTTGTTTGTCGGCATATACTCGAGTTACCAGGCTTTCCTTTTTTTTCTCTTTGGGGTCAGTTTAAAAGGTTCATTTTTGTTTTAGTTTCGCCCCCCAGCATGATGTGTGAAAATTTCTAAACTAATAGAAAGACCTCCTTCAAAAAAGGGCATCCTAATGGGAAAATACTTACGTATATAGGTCCCCCCAATGGTAAACCATTTCATCAACTCGCCTTCACACACACAAATACATTCATTTATTTTTGAAAATAATTCTAGCAAGATTTCAAATCAGATATGACTTGAAAAAGAGAATTCTAAAGTCTTTACCACTATAAATTATGCCTGACTATGGAATTTCTGCGCAGTTTGCTTTCTTCTTTGTCCCGATGCAACAACGAACAAACAAAAACAAATTGACTGCCAGCCAGGACACTCAATCTCCGCGCACTGCGTTGCGTTAAGGAAACTTAATGCCATGCCACAAGCTAGACAACAAAGGAATGGTAGGTGGCAAAGGAAATGTGCATATTTTATCGTCTCGCTCGCTAAAAGGAAGCTTCAACTGAGTATAGAAGGGAAATATCCCTTCTGCCATCATGACAGGGAGCCAATGAGATGATTCAACCAGAGACAAATTTCCAACAACGGCAAAAAATATCAAACACAATTTTAAAAACATTTCAGACCTCCAACATTGTATTACATATTTGAGAAGTTTTCACGGGTTAAGAAAAGGACTTTTATTTTGCCAAAATACTCGGATATGTACCTATCAGCTTTGAAGGGACACCCTGTTGCCAGACACAAACACACACACAATGGCATAAAACAAACCTCTCACATACTTTGACAACACTTTGTAATAAAATTTTCCTCGAGGTTATGGAAATTTTTTCGTAGTACTGGTGACCTGTGGGAATGTTGCTTTGTTTTTAGTGATAACTTTTCTTTTGCATTTGTTGGCATTCTTCCTGTTGGTTTTTTGGTGAAGTGAACCCGCAGAAATTGTGTTTGCATGCAACATTTCTAGACGATTTGCATAATTAAACTGATTTTGATAAATGGCGGAGGCAAACAACAATAAAAGCAAAAAAAAAAAAAATCAGCCAACTTGCAAAAGTTCAACATTTCATTGGGTCTTTCTTAGTTTTTCGTCGCTATGAAATGGAAACCCTTTTTTCGTGGCGTAACATAAATTTTCATTTCTTGTGCCAAAAAGGTCAAAAGTTTTGCCAAATTATTGGAACAATTTCCTATTTGTGCTGGAATGTCGGTCTATATGAAATAAAACTTGAGAAAGCATTTCAGTTCATTTTTCATTTGCTGCCTTTCAATCGGAGATTTACCTAAATCGTTGTGATAAATCATTGATAGGCTGCCCCCAACCCAAAATGGTGTAATAGAAAAGGTCTCAAAGGTCATGGCAAACTTGTTATTTAAAAAAACAAAACCCTTGGGCAGTGGAATGGAAGGGAAGTTTGCAATTTAGTATGCCAACCAATTTAAATTTTCAAGTCTAATTTGAACAATTTTGAATAATAATTATAACTTTATGCTAATACAGCACAGGTAGCAAACTATTTTATTTTTTTTATTTTTGTGCTCAGCCAAGAGGAAGTAATTATTGAAAATTATTTTGCACAACAAAATTTTCCGCACTCTGGTACAAGCCAACTTAACTAAACTAAGCTAGAAAATCGCTCAATCCAATTAAAAGTTAAATGCCACAAAGGCAATGGAAAAACTCTTAAAGGTTCACAAACTCGAAGAAATGGAAAATTTTCTCCTTTTTCTTCTTCTTTTTATTACCATCTCCGCCATTGCCGCCATCGGTCAAGTTGAAGGCTTTATATTATAAATAACAGCCAAACACGCCAACAACAAAAGTATCAGGCAAGTTTATATATTTGCCCAATGCGAATAAGGCGAATAAACTGAATCGGGCATGGAAGTACATACATATATAGGAAGTTGAACGAGTTAACGATGCCAATGGCTTGCGTGCCGACCAACAGAACTCAACGAACGAACCTAGGAACAAAACTTTCCACTAAGAACTTTGATTAAGTTTCTTTTGGCCTTAAAGTTCCTTCAATAAGCTAGGGAAAGGTGGCGAAAATTAACTAAACCAAATGAAGTTTAGAGAAAGAGGGGCTGGAGAGAGACAGAGATTCTGCCGGGACTTAGTTAAGAGGGGTAGTCCGTTGATGGTGGCAATGGCAGGATGGTTGGCAACGTGCTTAGGCCACCAAACGGCGCTGCAAAGTATGCTATAGATTATGGCACGCCCGGCACGTAGAGCAAAATAAAGCCAACCAAAAACGAAGAGGAATAGAACACACAGGCACAGAGAAAGAAGAATAGGAGAGAAGAGGTGGGCAACGCTTTTATAATTATTGTCTTGAAATTAATCAAAGTCTTTGCTGATGAAAAACAACAACAACAAAATTTGAATTTTCTTTTAAGACTATGCGGTTGGCTGAATCCGCCTGAAATTCGCCCTCAGCCCAATACTGTCCAATTCTCTCTCTCTCTCTCTCTCGCACACATACGTAAACGCATAAACTTGGAATTAATTCAATTACTTGCCCGGATTTAACTTAAGTGTAGCAAATTGTTTAAGGCTCATGAAAACTTGAAAGCAAATTTTCCTATTAATATGGGAAAAAGGTTGATTTTGATTTGTACTTTATGTGTGAAAAGTGTTTAATTGATAGTTAATAAATCACACATAAACTTAAATTAGTTAATAGGCCCCTAAAACTACAATATTCTATACTGTATATACGTATGCTTAGACTTTTCTTAGGGTTTCAAAGGTTCCATGATTCCTTTTATTCAACTTAAATAATTTGTTTTATCACTTTATCAACATTTAAATTATATGAGTAGTTGTTAAATGGAACAATAGAATATATTATATATACTTTGTAATTATATTTTATAAATTGAAATGTGGGACAAGTATCTTTCAAAGCCTATCACATATGTAAATACTATCAAAAAAATCTGATATAAATTATAACTTTAAGACGTGCAGTAAGGCAGTTATTATAGGCTCAGCATCTGTCATCCGACAGGAATTCGAAGCAGCAATAACTTTCATCATTGATTAAATGTCAATGGCTTATGTTGTGCCTCTTTCTCTTGAACTTTTTTACAATTTTTCATCACTTTCATCACCTCGTTTGCTGCCAAGCAATATATATTTTTTCGCCTTTATTGGGATTCACATTTGTCATTATTGTCAGAAAGGTTTTTACAGGGCAAAACGATAACTTTATGGGCACTCATGGCACACTTGTTACACATTTAAGTTATTGCGATGATTTTCTTGTATGTATGTTTCCGGATTGAAAGAATAAGTAAAAAGGAAAAACGTGAAAGCAATAATCAAGCCAATGAACCAAATAATTTGCGCAATTGTTGTTTTAGAATTCTAGCTTGGCCTTCGGGCAACAAAATGAAGCTTAATAATTTACTTTTGGCGTTAAAGTTAGAAATTGTTTGGGACGGAAAGGGGAAATGGGATTAAATATTCAACACACACACACACGCACATACACACTCTCACATGAGTTGAGTAAAGATGTATGTAGATGTGTCCAGGCCAAACGGGCTTTAGCTTAGTTCAAAAGTTTAAGTCGAATGCATGGATATAGCCCAAACAAAAGGCAACAACTACAACAATGAGTTGGAAACTTGGCTCAAAATGCGTTCATGTGCAAAAATGCCATTGTTTTGGATTTGGTCGTAAACAAAGCGGGGAACCAAGCAAGCAGCAGCAGCAGCAACAACAATAACAGAAATAACAAAGACGGAACCTACAACTTTTTGCTGTCCCTTTCTTTCTCTCTCTCTTCAAAAACTAGGCGAATAGGTAAGAAACACAAAACCAAAAAGCAAAGAGCAAAAAAAAAAAAAACCAGAACCCTACTCTCGACCAAAGTGAAAAGCTGAAATGGAGGAAAGAAAAACGGAAGTAATACTTACAACTCTCTAACATAAATACAAAAGTGTGAATAGATTTAACAAATTTACAGGACTCGAATGATTAAATACCCTTTTAATGAAATAAGGGATGAGTTCAAATTGTTCTGGCCTCAAAATAGAAAATTATTTTTACCAATAGAGATTAAAGATGCTTAAATTCTATTAAACGTTTTAGTTTTTTTCCCATAATCTTTCATTACAAGAAGATTAACATGTCTATACTTTATATAATTTATGGGTTAATTAAACATATGTATGAATTTTAAGTGGAATATACAATATCTTAAGAAAACTTTATGTAATAGTTGTCATGCTATACCGAAGCCGTTATCTTAATTGAGCATAAAGTTTATATGCTGAACCGCACAGGGAATACAGATAACTGCAAAGGAAGAACAAAAGCAACAACAAGAAAAGCAATTCAACACTTAAGAAAAAACTCCAGGCACATTGAAAATGTACATACATACACTTTTTTAAAAGGGGGGATGCAGATATTGGGTTTTTAGGACTCACTTCCCTTTTCTACCTTCGGCATATGGGTTAGAAGATTGGTAAACTGCAAGACTGACGCAAATGGTGTCGCATGCAAACGGTGTGTGTGGGGGTAGGTGGTGGTAAATAGAAGAACAAATTCGGTGAAAATGTTGCCAGTACAATTTCATTGCAAAAAGTTTTGAAATGTTTTAGCAGAAGGCAAGAGAAGAAGCGGCATAAGATGTGGCATGGGGAAGACAGATCCACTGACAGGAGCAGCAGCAACAGCAGTGACAAGTCATAAAATACACAACAAGGCAAAATGGAAAGCCAAGCTGCAAAAGTGGCAATTTTTGCCCAGTTGGTACAGTTGGTTACAGTTTTCTGTGCGGAAAACGTTATATATCTATTTAGTTATTTTCCGTTAGCTGGCATTTTGGATAAAAGCTATTTCACACAGGACATGGGGCAAAATCAACACAAGCCATAGGCATAAATAAAATGTAACATGAAAAGCGTTTTAATAAAATATCAATTATCCATAACACATATGTACACACACAAGCAAATGTACCTTGACAATTGGCTTATAAATTATATTAAAACAGTAAAGCAGTAAAAAACAATTTCCGAAAATAGTTTTCAAACGGAGATTATTTGTTACAAGTAATATTAGAAAATGAAATCAATGAATTTGCATAAATTTATAAGAGAATCACTTACAGTGTCGGTTCTAAGGGTCAGTTGTTTATTTTTTGAGGCACTAGTACTCTAAATTATTTAAATCCGTTCCTGAGGCAATAAATCCTTATTACCATAGCCTTGGCGTCAAATTACAAACATTTCTGTCAAAATTGAATTTAATATCTTGTATTTCGGATTTCCGTTTCAATTTCAGTTTCATTTTACTTAAGTCTGTATGCTTGATATCAGTTTCATAAGGATTTGGTTAAATGAAATTCGATTTAAGGAAAAAATTTTCGTTGGTACCTTAAAAATATTGGCCATTAATCTCGTCGATAGACTAATAATACTAACTTGTATAGTATAGAATGTTTTTATTTTAAATATGAAAAGTAAATATTTAACCTCTCCCTTTGTTTCGTTTTTTTTTTGTTGAATTTTTGTTTCGTTTTGCAGTTTTTAAATTTGTTGAATTTTTTTTCAATCCACATTTCTTGTTGCTATAGTTATATTAAATTTCATTTTCGGATAAATTGGTATTTTAATTAGACGTCGAGTAAAAATGTTTGCAGAACATTCTTTATTTTTTTGGTAATTGGCTAGATCAAATTGTAAAGGAAGAATAAAATTCCATTTACCATTTTTTCTCGTTTGTTATTTTTTGGTTCTCATTTCTCTTTATTTAACATATGGCATGTGGCTAAAAGCTAGAATGGGAGAATATACATAAATATTTTCTCGAATTTTTGCTATATCGTTAGTCGCCATTTTGCCATTTCGCCATATTTTATTTCCGTTTGTCGTTGTTGCCGCATTGTTTCCGTTTCGCCTAGTTGTTGTATTTGCTGTGTTTTTTTTTTTTTTTAGGAAGAAAACTCAATTATTTATGCATGTCACGTCATTTTCGGCAAACCATGAGATGGGTACGAAAATATTTTGGCGAAAACAAAAAAAAAAAAGAAGAAAAAAGGAAGACAGAGAAAAGGAAAACTCAAACGTCACAGCCATACGAAAAAAAGCTTCTTGTCAGATTTTCCTTTTGGTAGGTTATGTAGGAGTTGAAGCAGAAGCAGGTTAGCTAGGTATCCTCCGATGATGGTGCTTCTGCTTATTAGATTATCTTGCGAGCAATTCAATTGTCATTCTCCGACATGACATTTGACTTTTCGATGAAAAATTGTTCGCATTTAATGCAAGGAAACATTCCATCAATCAATATTAAAACCGCGCATTAAGTATACGCCATGTGGCTTATTACGATTTAATTTTCTGCAGAAAAAAATATTGCATAAAAAATCAAAATTCAAATTAAATTAATGAAACAAAAGCTGAATTCAATAAATAAACAAAAAAATCAAACCAAACCATTGAAACCAAAGCCCAGCCCTGTTGACTTCAATGAAGCGTTAAATTGAATTGTTGTCGCCGCAATTTTCTTTTTTTTTCTTTCTGCTCTTTTGCCCCCCTACTTCCGTTCTATGGCATTGTCCATTGTATTTGGTGTTCGCTTTAAAAATTTGTATGCCCATGCAAAATAGAAACCTAAAGAGGAGAAAGACGTTAGAGAAATCCTTTTCCAAACAAGTCATAAATTGCTCAATATTGTGTGTCTGTGTGTGTGGGTCGACATTATTTGCCCCAAAATGGTTGTCAACCCAACAGACTAAAGAAGATCTATATCTTTGCAGCTGCCACGTGCCCAAGATGTACACACATATACTGCAAATATATGTATACATATTTCCACCATATACATACATAAGTAGGTTCGTTTCCTTGCCATTGCGTTTTTCAATAAGTTGGGATTAAGTTTTTAAAGGCAAACTACCAACGTGAGACTTAACAAGCCGTATTTTTATGTGTGTCAAGCAAAGCAATAAAAATATATTTCTTCCCTTTTCTGTTATGATGTTATTTTGAAACTGACAACTTTTATGCTCTTTGTTTGCCGTCTAGAAATTACACTGAACTTTTTAGTTTTAGTCAGTTTTGCAGTTCAATCAGCAAAGATTTATACTACTTACTTGTACTTTTGGTCTTGTCACAAATGATAAAGTTTCCATTACTCGGATATTTGTATGTATGGTAAGCAAGAATATGTATCTTATTGCAATTGAAAGTTTAGCTTAAATCGTTTTGGTTGACATTAAACTTACTAAGATATTCAATTTCTTAGTTTGAAGGTTTTAGTACTTTTTTCTTCTTTTTTTTTTTTTTTTTTTGTTTGTTAAGTCCCTTCAGAAAACTTTCAATTTGTAGTTCTCTATTTTTAATTTGAAGTCGCCGCACACTCTCACAGGGTGGGGGGGAGGGGAGGATACATTTTTTTGGGCAAATTCCTTTTGGGAGTTTCAATAAAACTTTGCGTCACTTTGTCGTTTTGTTCGCGGCATCGAGCAGAGCACATCTTCCAGTTGTCAGGAACTGCCTAGTGCCTAGTTGTCTGGTGGTTGGGTGCTACAGCTTCTGCTGCCTGTCAACATTAGTTGAACACAAAATTTCAGTTTAGCATTTTACGCTTGACGCGTCGACTAATGGATAAGAGAAAGAGAAGACAAAGCCATGAGGGGAAGGTGACAGTGGACGGGGGTCTGAGAGGTGGAAATGGAAATGGGATGGAGGATACTGGATGGGGATTGGTTGGGTAACCACATTAAGCAAATGAATAATGCATTTTTATCCGTAATTTAGTCGAGCTTTTATGCAACTTTTTACTTTTATTTTTGCTGTGCGAAAAACTTTGACACGATAACATGATAAAGTTAATTACTATAACTTCTTCTTTATATTTTTCTTTTGTTGTGTTTTCTCTTTAAAGTTTTTATTTGCAAAATTTTTCATTTTCGATAAAGAAATTTCGCTAGCTTGAAATCAACTTTATTTTTCTTGGCGTAATAAAACGATATGAAATATTCAATTATCATAGCTTACAGATCTTTATTGAGTTGTTCAAGTTGTGTGTATGTGTATGTGGGTGTCTGTGTGTGTGTGTGTGGGTGTATGAGTATATTGATATTCTTATCAGTTTTCATCAGTTTTTTGTATGATTTTTCTTGGAAGAAAATTGTAGATTGAAGTTGAAAAATTCAAAGAGTGCAAATATCCTTTTTAGCTTCCTTAGCAATTTCCTTGTGCAAAAATTTTTAATGTCCATGTTTAAGTTTGCTCTGGCATTTTTCTAGCTACCAACTCCAATTCCATTCTTTGCTCCTGTTCCATCTCTCTGCCAGTTCATGCATCGCTGCTGCTGCTGCTGCTTCTGCTTCTGCATCTGCGAGTTTTATGCAAGTTATGCGCAAATGTGTTCATTGCTTGAAAGTTTTCTCAACTGCCACCGAGTGGCCCCTTCCCAAGTGGCCCCACTCCCACCGTTCACTAATATCCTTGCCTAGCCTTGTGGCATCTTGTGTCATAATCTCTGACTGCTATCGGCATTCCATTTCCAGGCTTTCTCCCTAGTTTCACCCCTCAAAAACCTCATCTGGCACTACGTTCCATTTTGATTTGTGCTGACTTTTCTGCGGTTGCAATGCTCTCAGCTGGTTTTAGCTTCCATTTACGATTTGCCATCCCGTTTTGGCCAACTAGAGACGTCAACATCTTTATTGTTTGCTTGCCAGTGACCAGCAGCAAGCATCAACTATACTTTTTTATGATTTCTTTTTTGCGGTTTTTTCTCTTTCTCGGTCTCTGCCTCTGTCACTGGTTCTTTGAGCCTCCATCTATCTACTGCTTCGAGATGGATATCTTTTTGAGACTTTAAATGAAATTGAATTTTGTTCTCGACTTTTGTCTTGTCTCAATTTTGTTGGTATGTGCATTATTTGATAGCCTCAAGTCAAAATGTTGGCATCCTGTTAGCTACAACTCGCCTTGTCGTCTTGTCCTCGTCGGTCCTATCCTGTCCTGCGTCCGTCTTATCTTTATTGTCCTGCGGTTTTTGGTTTTAGTTATTGATCGCTTTGTTCGTTTGTTGTGGTTTTTCTTTTACGTTTTGCCGTCACTCTGAAGAGTGGGACCACGCCCAGTTTAACAATTTTTGGAATTGTTTTTGTGCGGTAAAACTGGTAATTTATGCAGAAATACAAAATCAATTAAAAGTCCTTTTGAATTATAAGTGGCGTACACATATATTGCTTGTTCTGGTATCGTTTAATCTTGGCTTCTTGCTCGTTTGCCTCTTTGTTGTTTGCGAGTTTTTTGACCCACTTAAAGACAACTGACTGATGGGTTAAATAACTGGCCAACAGGCCAGTGGTTTTTCAATTGCAAAAGCCAGTAAGCACATGGAATGCATATCGAAATGGCGGTGATGGAGGTGGTGAGGCAATGTTTGCATTCTTTCATCGTACACACATATTTCCACATCGTATTTTTTGCTTTTACTTTTCCAATGATTTTTTTTCTCCAACAAACCATCTAGCTGACTATGCTATTTGATTTGGTCATTCACAATGAAATCAATGTAGCAGATGGAAAAGAGTTCTATATATGTACATGTATACAAACATAAAAAAAAAAATGGAGTCCTTTTGGATGTTGCCTTATTGTTGTTGAGCTTTAACAATTGTTTGTGTTTCTCTTTGTTTGGTTTAATTAAAAGCACAATTTTAGTTGCAACTAAAATGGTCCATCAGCAAGGGAGAGAAGGGTCAGGTTAACTGACAGGTAAACCTATTAACCAAGTGCCCTTTTTTTTTTTGGTTTTGTTGTCATCGAGGAATGAGCGAAGAATTCAATAGATTTAATTAGACGATTGAACAATACGGAGGTTAAAAGGTCAGTCGCAAAATAACTAGAAGCTAATAATGTTATTATAATGAACCTAATAATAAACCTTTGTAGAATTATTTTTGGCTTAAATCAGTAAAAGTTTCTTAATCCACTCATTTTTTTTTATTTCGTGAGAGAACCACTTAAATGAAATCCTATTAATCACATTCCATTATTGTTATTTTTTAAGGTTTCTAGAATCAAACTATAAATGCAATCGTCTTACTTAGAAATTGATTTGAAAAATTGGAATATTGAAATATATCTTTTAACTTTATTATTTTTTGTTGGTACCTCGTAATTAGCTTCCCATAATAGATGATTGTAACTTAATGACTCATAAAAATTAGCCTTCAATTAGAGCCATAAAAAAGAGTCCATCATATTATGATTTTCATAATAGTCCTGAACAACAAGAATAGTTGCATATCTCTATAGAATTTCATCCATTATATCATCGACATGAAATTAATAGCCGCTTATGGGTTGAAGAATGAATCAAAATTGATTGAAAAAAAGCTATGAGAAAGCAGGGGTATTAAGTCAAAATGGCAACTAACATGGGGGGTATCCCTTGGTTGATGTCTTAAAACGCTTTGCTAAAAAGCGTTTGCCATTTGTCAAACTTTTTTTGTTGTCGTTTTTGTCCTTCTTTTGGTTTTTTCATTCTTCTTTTAACCTTTTTTCGTATATCTGTATGTGGTTTTTTGTTGCTGCCAACAAAAATGTCAAAACAAAATGCCGCTTAATGCGGCATGTCTTGAGCCAAATATACAATATATGTATGTATCATATACTAGATGAAAAGCACCTGTGCGTGGAGCAAGAAGATGGCGGAAAGTGAAGTGAAGTTGGTAAAATTGTTGGCCAAGAGGTCGGGGGGTTAAGGGTGACTGCTTCTATCGATTTTCTTCACGTTAGACGTTGGGTAAAATGTTTTGCTTTTTGAAGCTCATAGACGACAATTGCACAACAAGCGGGCAAGCAGGCAACTAAACAACCCCCCAAAAAATAAACTGCTCCCCTTCTGACAAATCCATTCGAAAGCGATAAATAAATGGGAATTTTTATGACCAGAAACTCAAGCGAATGCAGGCGAATTGCCTGCCTGGCAGCCAGGCAGTAGGCGACAAAAACAACTCGAACAGCAACAACAAGAAAATGCCGTAACTTTGGCATATACACACATATATATAGATCGCAAAAGGGGGATGTTTGTTGTATTTAATACCCTTGCTGAGAGCACATTTAACATCATCACAAAAATTGATTAGCCTGAAGTTGCTCTGAAGTGGCTGAAAAGTATGCTATACATATGTATTTTACAGTATGCTAAAGAAAGAGTATTTTATGGACGACCACGAGCAGTTGGTTTAGCTTTGCTCCCCTCTTCTAAGCTCTCTAAAGCAATTTAAACGCATTCGGAAAATTGTGCGGCATTTCAACGCATTTCAAGTGGTGGCATGTGGAGAATTGGGTGGTTTTATCAACCAGTGTTGGGAAGCGATAATTTATTTTCATTTCCCATAATGTTCTTTATGCAATTTCCATTCAAATTTATATACTTACTGCAAGCTCATAATATTATCCATACTATTATTATTTTTCTCGACATTTTAATTACAGTTATTTATGAACAATATACATATATTGTTTGCCTTCAAAATTACCACTAAATCATAGTCGGTTTATTGGCTTTATAACCCAATACTTTGTATTTTAGATTTCGATTATTGTTTGCTCTCACGTCTCTTGTAAAGTTCAAAATTGATAAAATGAAAAAAATAATACGACGTCGAAGAAGTGAACATGGCTCACACGTATTTACTTGGCACATGTGTGAATACAACATACAACATACATATGTATAGCAGGGCACGTGTCGTATATGTAGGACACCCTACACCCAAACTTTTCATCATTTCAACCATTCCTAACTCCTACTGCGCCCCTCTCACTCGTTTGCAGCCGTTTGCCAAAACTTTTGTCAATGCTTAAACAAGTCTTCGTTTAACAAAAGTTTTTTTTTTCATTTATCATGCTCTTTTCTTAAGCATAAATAAATTTTTCCTAGGCAACTGTGAGAATGAATTTATTTTTGTCATTCTTTTCTGTAAATTTATATTGCGTAAGTCACTCAACTTAACTGAAACTCTGAAAATTAAAAATCAAAGTTTATGTCATGTAACCGAATATTTTGAGTGCTTTAACTGTTTATCAAAAATTGAAAATCTAGTGAAAATCAAGTTGATTGTGTTTTGAATGTCTTATGGCCTCCTTTAATAGATTTCTTCCTAAAATTTTTTTCAAAAGTGATAAAACTCTTTTACTCAAGCTTGTAATTAACATTTCTTTGGTTGCTCTCTATGGAGATATATAATTTTAAATGGCAAACTCATAAGATGCCATTCTTAAAGACGTTAAGAAGCCGCATTAATTTTTTGTGGTTCGTTCAGAATGATTATATGGATAAATTTTAAGTACTTTAATTTGTTAAGCGGAATTTTTGTTCTATTTGTGTTGAATAAATGTTCCATTTTTGCTTCTTTAACAATTACAATGTATAGAAAATATATCGCTTAAGCGAAACTGTACTAGCTTTAAACCAAAAGACTCTTTTTCGGTCTTCTTTAAAACAAATTTTAATTGCCTCCACTTTCCTTTAGAATGATCAAACAGAATGAGTAAGAAAAAAAAACGAAAGAAGTATGTAAAGAAATTGTGAAAGGACAAAGTGAATGTGAAGCCTGTTGAATATTTAAAATTCTATGTAAAAAATGCAAATGATGAATGTTTGAGGTCTTTTCACTTATTTTACATGTTTTTCACATGGTTCATTTAACGTAACAAAAAGAGCTACAGGGAATGATGATATTGCTTGAGACTTTTTTTTGCAAGAAAAAACAAGAGTGAAAGAAAAACTCAAAGTCATTTGAACTATGCAGAGTTTTTAATTTGCAAGAAAAGAAAAGCATTTGAATTTTTCGTTTGTTGGTTTGTTTGTCTTGATATGATCTGACAAAGTGTGCATGGGGAAGAAGGACTAGCACCTAATGTACCTTGAAGCAGTCATAAAGTGGCTATTTCATTTGCGTAAAAGTTGTGCAAACGCGACAAATTGCCCACGGGTGGGAAGAAGATGGGGCAAGGACTTGTCTCATTTGCTCACTCTCTTGTTATCTTTCCCTATATACGTTTTTACATTGTCGTCTGCTGACAAAAAAAAAAAAAAAAAGAAGACAAAGCAAATGCCCTTAAGCAACAACAGACAACAGCAACACCAGCACCAGCAACAGCAACAGCAGCAGCAGCAGCAGCAGGAAAAAGAAATGTCAACATCTGCATTTATGACTTTTGTGGCTGGCTAATCTGATGTTGAGTATGTCAAAGTACAACAGGAAGGAGGAGTAAGCCATGGAAAGAAACCCAGCGAACCTTACCAAAACGCCGTCTTATCCCCACTCTGTACCCAACCCTTAACTTTCTTGGCTTTTCCAACTCTCACCAACATCTTGACTAACTCATAGAAAACGTTGAACATATTAAGGGAATGAACCTACACACACTGGATACAGGCAAAGGCAAACAAACATGCAAAAGATTGTAATTAACATAAATTGTGAGAGAGAGACCCCAAAAAGTTACCCCAAAAATGAAGTCAACCAGTAGAAGAACTAAACTAACTGAAACCATTTAGATTCCAAAGAAAACTAAAGCCAGAGGCATAAGTCTTGTATATCAGATAGGATTATATTCAATTTACTCAAGAATTTACATCAGTATGTATGTATTTCAGTTGAGACACCATTAATTAATGTATCAATATCTTCACTGTGGGACAAAGTCGGAGAATTTCATGAATTGTTTTACTTTTGGAAACGTATTAGATTTATAGTTTTATAGGCCAGTTTTGAAATATTTCTAGAACTTGGGCAACTTTTGAAATTACTTTAACTAAATCCTAAAAAAATCCTAAAGCGCATATATATCTGTTCTATGTTTGCCAAAGTATTTGTTAAAGGAAAATGAATTAAAACAATACACACATTTAATGTAATTTAATTTTTAGAATAGAATTCAAATATTTCATTTTGCCTTAAAGTGAAATCTAACGATTCAAATGGAACAACGACATAAAATATAGTTTTGTTCATGCTTTGCAAATCAAGTTGGCATGTGGCAAGTTGATGGCTGTCGCATAAGGCGGCGGCAAGTAAAGCAAAGAAAAGGAGTGCCGTCTCACAGCTAGCATATGCATACACATGCATGTTTATAAGTATGTATATGAAAGGGTGGTAAAAAGTAGGAAACGAAACTAACTGCAACCCAGACCCAGACATACATATATGCAGACGATGCCGAGTTGTGCATCACCTGAAGCTCCGCCTCAACACAGGCTACAAGCATAATTACAGAGCGTGGCAATATTCAGGTGGCAGGCAACATGATGCATTGCATGTACCGGACAGCCGGACATGCAGCCAGGATGAGAAGGGTTTCTCTACCCGCTTGCGTTTTGGGAAATTGCTAAGGGAAGTGCCGCTTTGTTAATCATTTAAGTGCGTGAAAAAAAATGGAAAACTATTTTAATTTAAAATGAACTTTTTACCCCATATGTATGTACTTATTTGTTTTTAAATTTCTCCTGTTTCAGCACATTCCACCATCAAGAAAGAATTCATATAGAGATATTCTCTTTGCTGAACATTATAATGAGGCATATCAATGAACAAACAATATCATCATTATTAGCAACAACAGCAACAATGGGCATAGCCCAAAACAATGAAAGGCCTCACTTAAGTAAATAGAAAATCAACGGGCAAAATCAATACACAATCAATACAAATATATGTATTGAGGGGGCAAAGATAGAGAGGTATCGGAAAAGAGACTGAGAGACAGAGCGAGAGAGGGACAGATAGTCCTGTGAAATATACGAAACAAAAGCGCAAAAGCGTCAACAAAATATAAAAAAAAAAGAGACGAAAAGAAATAACAAACAAAGTTGAAAACTTTTACCCTGAAACTAGTCAAAATGGGTGGCAAGAATAGTGGCAGTGCTCTTAACTCGAGCATGTGCAGCAACTCGATGCTGACAAATGCAACCGGCAATACCACAACAATTGGCATCAACAGCAGCAGCAGCCTCACTCAGCAACAGCAACAACTTCAGGCCAAATACATTAAGTCAAAGCGCCATCAAAGTCGGTATACAAATCTTCAACATTCTGGTCACGATTCGAGCAGCTATCTGCATTTGAATTCACTCTGGTCGATTTGGTATGGTGTGCTCCTTACACTATTTCAAGGATATTTGGCAATGCATGGGGCCTATAGGTTCCTTGGTAAGTATTTCTTATTTTTAAATCAATCACAAATAATTGATTATTTTTCAACTACATACAAAATTTATCACAGTATATTTAGATTTAATGTGATTGAAATTTCTCTTTAAAATATGATGTGAGTTTGTTATTAGGATGAGGAGTTTTCTATGAGTAAGCCAAAAAAGTTAAAAATATAACATTTAATTGTCCATGACTGACTAATTCATTCGTACAGCTAAGGTCTTAACTTCTTGTTGTTAGATATTTGCCCAAATCATATTATCGTTGCTATTTAGTGGCTTTTTCCATCTATTCTATTTTTTCTTAGTATTTTTATCTCCACTTAAATGATTTGTGGTTTAGCAAATGTGATTCTTAGTCAATTTGTAGTTTTCAAATATTATTTATATTTATAGCTTACTAATTTAGTTTAAATTTAATTGGTTGGAAAAGAATCATGTATTTTATATATTTATGAAAAATTATCACCTAATTTTGTTGCATCACTGTATGCCTTTAAATTTTGCATTTTAAATTCTCTTTCATTTGCATTTTAAATTTAAATTTTTATTGCAGGATGTTCGCTGATACCCTGGAAAATTGAACCCGTGGCTGAATTAAATCTGCAAATTGTATTATCCGGTGTGGTTTTCATACTCCTGCCAGTCTTTTTCACTTCCGCCGTATTTAAGGTAAGCTATTGAATTGTTTTTTGCCATTAACTTCATTTTCGATCAAAAAAAAAAAAAAAAAAAAAAAACAGAACTGAAAGCGGAAGATGAGGTAGACATCAACCACTCAATAATTGAATTTTCCATCGTCGTTGGTTGTCTCTTTGTGAGCGCGTTTGTGTGTGTGTGTGTGTTTGTCTGACTGTGTCTGTATGTGGCAACTATTTTTAGTGGCATTATTCTCGTTATTAAATTTATTTGCAAACAAAAACAGAAGTAGCAGCAGTCCACAAAATTGCTGGCAATGTTGATAGAAGAGTTTATATACACACAGACCATCAAAGACACACACACACACACGCATGCCGACGCCATTGCGTTGGTTATCCTTTTCCCCACACACAGAAAAACACATGGCACACACACATGACTGCAGTGCTGTTCTTTTTGCTGGCATTCGGTTCGTGTCTCTGCTTTTATCAGCATAATAAATGCAATTATGGTTTTTCCACATATTTTTCTCTCTTCCCGACCAACTCTTTATTTCTCTCTCTGACCATGTCGTGTTCTGGTCCTCGATGTGGTCCTGTCTCTCTTATTTTCTTTTTTTTAGTGTCTTATTTATTGTCTATTTGAGAAGTGGCAGACGATGATGGCAATGTTTGAAGAGAGAGTGTTGGTGGCTACAAGGGAGGAGAAAAACATCATAGAAAGATATACAATAACAGAGAAATGGCATTTTCTCCCCACGTCTCTCTGTATCTCTACCTCTTTCATACACATTCTCTGCAACAATTCCCACTAAAAGCCACTTAAAGTGAGATGCAGGATGCAGGAGAGGGTGTCTGTATATGTGCCTGTTGTGTTGCTTCTCACTTTTGGAAAAGGACAATGCTGTAGGTGCATTTGTTTGTCTTTGCCTGTCAGCAACCAGTATCGGCATCCTTTTTGCCTCTGAAAACTGTTTACAGATAATTGACTGGAGGTTTTTTGCCTCTCTTTATTGTTATTAAGAAAACAACAGCCACTGGGCAAAACAGTAGAGACAGTAGCATGATTGGATGGAGTAGGAAAAGCTGCTGCCTATCAGTCAGTCCCAGACGAGGGATACAAACACGCGTACAGAAAAAGCGAGAGAGAGAGAGAGAGGGAGAGACAGGGAGTTTCGGGCAGGGAAAAGAAAACTATTGCAAACTAACAAGCTATAGAAAGCAAGTAGGAACCCGCTATTCATCATCAAACGCATGAACCTGAATGAACTTTTAATAAAAACCAAAACTGAAATACCATTATTAGCTATTGAGGCATGACTATCAGTGACTTCCAGCCTAGAGCTCACCACGCCCGATTGAGTTTGGTCCAGTCAGTGCTTTTTAGATACAAACCTAATGGAAACCAATTATTTGAACAAAAAAGAAAACTCCTACAGGCAAATGGGGTCTACACACTACACTGAAAATCGTGAAATTCTTTAAATACAAAAACAAAAATACGTTATAAGAGAGATTTAATTTGCTAAAACTCGAAGCTTCTGAGATTCTCCTATTACACCATATACATAAGTATGTTAGCATAATAAACTGTTGCACACATCTCTTAAACACCTTAATAAATATCAGGCTTATATACCATTTTAAAGCAGGCACAATAGCTTCATTTAGCCAACTGAGTTAACGTTTCGCTTTCCATTCAGTTTATGCCTGTTATGGCTCAGTTCATTTCGTCAGGGAATAGACAGGAGCTTGGAGTTATCAAAATCATTCACAAAATGTCGGTTAGCTTAAATGTATTATCTGGCTGTTGCGATACCTCCAGCTACCAAAGCATTTTCATCATACAACCCCTCCACCCACAGCCGTCCACCGACCACCAACATCATCATCAGGACGTACCACCTATTGCCTACCCTGGGGATGTATGCACTTCAAATGCGCGTTTCGCTTTTTGCAAATTGCAATCATTGTTGCACGAAAACCAAACCGAAACCAAACCAAACCAAACCAAAGCAAATTTGAAGAGGAGTTTTCACATATTCTTCTTCTCTTGCTTCTCTACTCTGCTGTGCTACTGCTACTGATTTTTCTCCTCCATTTTTTTTTTTTTGGTTTTGCTATCGTGTTGTTCGCTGTACATTGTTTTTAATTTAAAAGCCCGACAGCTCGAATTTATTTATATGGTGCACGTGATATTTATTTTCCTCTTCTTCTCTATATACATATGTATCTATATATATATGTGTATATGTACACATATTCACACAGGTTATACAAGTATGTATATGGTAAGAATGTATATAAATATTTCATTTCACCATTTGTCACGTGCATTTTTATGCGGCAACGCGTCGTATGCGCAACGCCGTTTTTGTTCTCTTAAAAACAATATGAAAAATTCATATAAAACCTTGCCACAAAAAAGCTCAACGTTCGCTTTAGTTTTAGTCCGACACATTTCATTTATTTCTTATTCTATTAATTGCACTTTAGTTGTTCTGGCTATGTGTGTTTGTGTGTCTGGTCGCTGTGTGTGTGGGAATTAAATCGTACAAAAGTCCATGATAAATTTGATTTATAAACTTTTGTTTAATGTATGTATAGAAATGAACTCAAACGATTTTAAAAACAAATAAAAGTTAGAAAGCGAAAAAGCCATTTAAATAATTCAAAATAATGCAATGGAATTTTTTGTACCATGGCTTTTAATTCACAAACTTAATCAAATTAGTTTATTCTTTATATTGGGGAATAATTTGAACAATTTCCATTGTTATTTAAAGAATTTAAATTTAGTTGAGACCCGATTTTGAAATTCATTTATTTCGTTATCATATTTTTATTTAAAACATACCTATGAACAATGCGAAAAGAATTTAAATTATATCCTGTGTAATTTAAACCTTTCACTATTTTTTAAAATGATCGAAATTTATAAATATTTTGTGATTGGTTTTTTGACTTAGTTTCCACCAATTGTCTTATAATTATATGTCTTTTTAATAATTTAAAATTAAACTTATTAGTTTAATTTCTACTGTAAGACTGAATAGGGTTCTTTGAGATCTAAGATAGCTTTGATAAGGCTCAAAAATGTGGCCTAAAATTACATTTAAACAGCAATTCTCTATTGCCAGCTAGTCTGGCTCCGCCTCTATTTTAAGCACCTCTGCAGTAAATCTATTTTTTTTTAAATAAGACTCTTACATTTGTAAATTTTTAATTTACAAATTTTTTTGTCCGCCTTTTTTATTTTGTAATATGTATTGCCTTTCTTTTTAATGTTAGTCGTTAGCCTTTAAACAGATAAGCTCTTGTGTTGTTAAGGGCCACCTAAATAATGAGGGTAGCCGCTGTATTTACCGATCTAATATTTTCAACTGTAATTTTAAACTTAATAATCATCACCTTTTCTTTGCCTTTTGTTTGTTTGTTATGCTTGACAGGTTGGCAATTTGGCAAACGATGGCATTAAATTGGCCACAGGAGCTAAAGAACGACGCTGCACTCTGGCACCGCACGATGGCCTCGAAGAGGAGTCGCATGGCGGGACTTTGCGTGCCCTGTGGACTCATGGTGGACCAACAGCGGCTTTTGTACACATTCTCATAGCGTTGTGTTTGCTGTTGCCGCGACTTTTGCTTGAAGCTCGAATTATTGAGAATGGATTGTTGCCAAAGGGTAAGTTCAATCCCCAAACCCCTTCCGTCCCATCCAAATGTCCTATCAACGCATTGAAACGAAATGAGTCAGATGTGAAAGAGACAGACGCCGAAAAGTATGCTATATATAATGAAATATGCAATGACAGGATGTCCTTTCAGAATACATGCCATTTTCGTGTTGATGTCTTTCTCAGCAGGAGGTTCTCTACCTCCATCTCCCTCTTTCGAACCTCTCTCTTTCTGCCTCTCTGTCTGTCTGCCAGTCTTTATTTTAACGGGGATACAATTGCATTCCAATTTTGCATTTCCCGCACGAACGTTTCCGCACACACACCCGCACACACTCCAAGTCACCTATTGTCATACCATGTTCATATGTGTGTTTATATAGATGGGACGAATGAAGCGAAATCAATGATAATTGCCATTGTTTGTTTGCCATTCTGCATTTTAATTAAATCATTTTTGTGTTAAATTAAACGAAAATTGGCTAGCATTGAATTGTCACAAAGGGACCTATTTAGTTGCTTGGTAATATTCTCTCATCTTGTCTGTCATTTTACGAGTATTGCCGGCCGAAAAAAGTAATTTCAACATATATACATAGGTTTTTTTTGTTGTCTTTGTTGTTTTTTGCTTTTGCTTCTTTGGTTTGATGTCGTAAAACTGTTTGGCCAAGAGGTTTTAAGACGCTTTAAGCACGCTTAACAAAGTAAGCCTAAGGGAATTTTTAGAGCAAGAGACTTACTGAGTAAAAGGAGAGGCAGAGTAGTAGGAGGGGTAAAAAGGAGTAATGCTTCCTTCAAAGGTAATCGCTGGGGAAATCTGCAAGCCAAACATATGCATGAGTGCAAACAAAAACAAACTCGTACGAGTGGGCTAACAACCACAGGAGTAAACACATATGCATGAACACACACACACACACACATACACTGGAATGTAAACTCTCTGGTCTGGTTGACAGCAGGAGAACGGACGAGAACGCCAACGACGACAAGGTGCGCCCATTATGGCCAGCAATAAGCCATGTTATTAACAGTGAAGCAGAGTCAAGCAAAAACTACGCCAAAAACAAGCCAAAGCTAAGCAAATGTTTGACTGACTCCCCCATCCCACTCGTCTTGCCACCCATCCCTCCGTTCCATTGGTGTCTATCTCACTCATATAGTGAGCAGAATTAGGAACAGGCAACTGTTTGTCTATTTGGATGTGTATGTGTGTGTATTTTGGTGTAATTGTACTGACAGTAGTAGTCAGTGACACACAGTCACAGTCACACAGTTCTTACCTGTGGCACAGTTAACTAATGCCGCAGTCAATTATTCAAGCTAAGGGAAAACGAATTTTTGATACTCTTTTGAGATACGCAAATATCATGAGAAATCTATCTGGCGGCACCATTCTCTCTTCTAATTTGAATCGTATCTTTTTATGTATCTTTTACCCAGTAAAGAAATTTAAAAAGGATTGCTGAAAAAGGATATTTTGTATGATTCAAGAATATTTCTCTTTAAAATGTGAGAGACTAGTTTGCATAGAAATAGACAGACACTGAACTCTGCGAGGGTATTAAAATGAATGAGAACTAAAGGGGTCGAAGGATGTTACTTTATTTCTATTACGTTTGCTAAAGCTATAAAATTTCTATAGAAAGTTTTTTTTTTTATATTTAACGATTTATTTTCCACCAAACTTGTTGTCTTTTTGTAGTTGTAGTTAAATGTGGCAAAAACTTAAATTTAAATTGTATATATGTTGGGCAAAACAAATTGCAATTGAGTGAAATACCGACACCGACGGACCACCATACAATTGTCGAAAAGGGAATTGAGAGGAGGATTCACAATGATGAGCAGCGATGGGTAAATCAAAATTAACTACATTTAAAGTGAGTCCCTTGAGTGACCAGCTGGTTTGGTTGGCCTGACCGTATGGTGGGTTTATTGAACTAACAAAGAGAAAGCCAAGAAGCGAAAACCGAAAGAGAGATGAAACACGAGAGAGAGAGCCAGTGAGAAGGAGGATGAAAGTCCTGCCGCAGAGTAAATTAAAAATGTGGCGTTCATTTCATCGACGGCTAGCCGTCATTTGTTCATTGGTTGGTTCGTACGATTTTCATTGGCATCATAAAACCAGGCACAAGCCATGACCGACCGCCAGAAGAATTTAAATCCAGTTCGTCCTGTTCTCACGCGCAGGCATCATGTGATTTTTCAATTAATTTGGAATTTCTCATTTTTTCTCCTCCTTTTTTCTCTCTCTTACTCTCTTTGTTGTTGTTTCTCAATTGGCAGCCACAAAGTAAAGCACACTACATACATACAATCCGTCCGTACGGCCATCCGTCCGTCTCTGTATGTTTTCTCGTTGCTGTCATTGCCAGACATTGCTGGGAAATTGTTTTCGCGCAATTCTCTATCCGCTCCGCCCCGTTTGGCACTGCACACTCCTGAATCCCTTCTTAAATTAGAAAAAATCATTGACACAAATACAAAGAGAAAGAAAATAAAACACAAGAAAAACTTAATGCGACTGTTGTGCATTGGGCGAATGCATTTGGTTTGCCACTTGGTCAAGCTAAACTAAGTGCAATGACTTGTCCTTGTCGCGATTCCTATGACCATTTTTCCGCTTGCTTTGGCTCAGGCTTCGTTTTTTCTCCATCGTTTCTCTGTTTTTTTTTCTTTCTCTACCATAAACTCTGTCGACGTCTGTTGCCACTTTTCAGCCATTTGCCAACGCGAGCTCGCATTCTTTAAGACCTTATGGCAAATGGACTTGATCCTTTCGCTTTTCCCTCCACTCTCCTTTTTTTTACCATTTCTCAACTTTCGCATTACCATAAAATTTGCATAAGATGTATATATGTATGTATATGTGTTTGGCAATTAAGCAAAAATATCATAAAAAGAAATATATTTCAAACTTTTCTCAAGTCGCATAAAAAAATTTCTCGTAGAGAACAGACATCAACTGAGTAACGAGCGGAAGTGGACGAAGGTGAAATCCTGTACTCTGACTAAAGGTTGCAAAAGAAGATTGATTTCACATCGAATACTGAGCTTAAAATAAAAGAAGAAAATGTTTTTCAAAATGTAACTCGAATCCAAATAAGAATTTGCATACTTTTTGAGACTTGACGACAAATGCAAAGTAATAACTTGCGTAACCACAAAATTACAATTAATTTAATTAAACAAAAGAAGATACAAAAAATGAATAGAATAATTTGATGGTCATAAGGTACTTGGATCGCATTTAGGTACGCCATGTTTGCCACTCATAAATAATTAATGCAGACATAACACAAAACAAATGAAAAATCAGATAGGTCGAGCCATACTTATGTACAATGTACATACATATTAACGCTACTAAACAGGCTGCTAAACTCAAATTACAATAAGAGAAGAGGTCGAGGGCGAAAATAAGAATAAGGGGCCGAAGTAGTGGCCAGGACCATGGCCTGCCTCCTGCTGTTCATGCCTTTCACGATGGTTCGAGGTCCGGGGTCGGCTCAAAGCTCGAGCTCGAGCATGAAACTTATCATTATTCATGCTAAAGACTTAACGAGCGCGCGAATAAATGGTAAGAGGAGAAAGCAGGATAGATAGATGGCCAAAAGAGGGTGGGAGTAAGTCAGAGCTGGCGAAATGAGAGGAAAGCATGCTTATCCTTCGAGCCTTATCGCAACTATTACCACAGCAGGAAGTCCCTTCGGGTGGGCGTTAGCTGCTTTCTGGTGCATTGGACTTTGCCAGTCCTGCCAGTTGCCGCACAGCCTTACACCGTAAGTAAAAGTGTTGGAAAAGAAACGGAGGCAAACAAAAAATGTGGGCGAAAATCAATTTCTGTTTTTTTATGTAGAACAGCTAAAAGACAAATATAAGTTGTGCAATTGTCTATACACTTCTTATCGCATTACAATTTTAAGAGTATAGAAACTTCGGTTTATCTCGGCTTGTTAGCTTGTATGTGATTGTCATTGCCATAATCATTGAGATGATGGCGGCGACGTAGTTAAGAGGGGTGGGGATGGGGAAATGGACGAGGGTATGGGAGAGACTACAACGTAGCAAAAGTTGGGCTTGGGTTAATCTGCAGATTTTTTGGTATTGTCGGTTTTACGACCAACTTGCCGACAACAGCAGCGGCAACGACAGCGGCAAAGGCACAACATCATCTTGAACGACGACATATTATTATGGGCAAACCATTTTTGTAATCCTCGAGCCTGCAGCAAACTCTCCCTGGACCCATGTCATTCCTTGCTCGCCTTTGTCTTTAATATTTGTTCGGCAATTCTCATTTCTTTTATTTCCATCAGCAGCTTTACTCCTTGCCTTCGCACTGCCCCCTTCTCATTTCCTTTTCGGCCGTCCTCTCCGTGTCCCGCTGTTAAATGAAGGCACTGACATTCTTTTCTTTGCCTTTGCTTTAAGCAACTCGCCTAATAAATTTGGTTTTATGAAAGTGTTAACTTGGCAAATTTTCATTGTTTCTTTGCCTGTATTAAATTATTAACCGTGGCATTTTGTGGTCTTAGCATAATTCTAGGCAGAGACCAAACAAAGACCAACTAATTAGCAAGTATGCATAAGAATTTAATCAAGGCATATTGCATAGCTTAGCAAGTAACTTATATTTCTTTTAAATCGATCGATAAAACAATTGGTAAACACAAGAAAAGGGCTATGAAGTTGGCATTTCTGATATATTTACATAGACCACAAAGTGTATATACTTTCAATTATTTGTGCTTTCTCATGGAAAATCCATTGGTTATTCATTTTGGTTATCGTTTACTCGTTTCGCATTTGACTTGCTGATGATTGCCTCGTACCCGGATGTCCTGGGAGAAGCCATTAATATTCATTACCCAAAAATTGAGTACTTGACCGTGAAAAATATAAATATTAGATAACAACCATCAAGAAGAAAGACAAACATCTTGCCTGTACATTTATTCTATATACCTAGGTTTATTCGGCTTTAAAAATCAATCAATCAAGAGAATTTGAAGCCGCAGCTATTCTAAGGCTTTATGTGAGCCTTGTAGTCGAATCTTATCGGATTAAAAATGAAGATTAATGCAAACATAAAATAAATAAATTAGCGAAAGTTAGGTAAAATAAATTTATACTCCATTTTACCTTTTCTAATGATATCATATATATTCAACTAAACTGAGACCCTAATAAAAATTTATGTCTAGAAAATCTTTATCCTTATGCCAAAAAGTAGGCAATGAATATTTTATGTATGACCACAAAAACCAATATAAATGCTTTTTCATGGCTTCTTTTAATTTATAAACTAAAATAAAGGAAGACTGTTGAAGAAAGTTAGAAAAATCTGTGGAAAAGTCTAATTATCAAGATGCCTTTTCTTTTGTGGTCTTTTATAGAAAAGCAGAAGGCCTGAAAACAAATATAAGGGCGTTTACTATAGCTTTAATATTGAAATCATTTGGGCGTGGTCGAGCAGCTTCTATCTATCAACGCCTCATTTAATTAACGATAGTTCAAGGGATTTAGTTGAAGTGGGCTGCTTGTTTTGGTTCCAGACCTGCCTCCAGTGCTTCATCAACTGCTCGTTACATCAGACTTCATGTTTATTTAAGCCAAGTGCGTGTTTGTCAGGAGGATATGTGTGTGTGTGTGTGTGTGTATGTGTATGTTGGTTGAACAGGTTGTTGTCTATACATGTTTAATCCTCAGTATCCTGCTTAGTGTATACCAATTAGCTGCAAAAGCTGAAGGAGTCTAGTTCAAAGCAATTAATTGCATGAAGTTCCCATCAATCAGAAAGTTCAATGCTTATTACATTTCTCTGTCTTTCTCTCTATCTCTGTGTGTGTTTCTTTTACAGAACAAATTTGGGCTACGGAATTGGATTTCATTGTTATCAATAGACGCAATTTGATGGCCATGTCTGTGGTCGCACCTACAAATCTAACAGGAGCATCCGCAAGCTTTGAGCATGTCGATAATAATGATGATGACGATGATGATTACTATAACGATACCATGTTTACGGCCATACGCGGACGTACAGCAAATACAAATGCTAATATCAACAATAATTTGTTTGATTTAAGACCCGATAAAGATCGTGATATGAAAAAGTTTGGCAAGACAGTGACAACTACCCAACAATCAGCCACAAGCACAATGTTGAATAAAATTAATGAAAGGTACTTTGAAGTGCCCGATTTCATTAGTCAGGATATCGATGAGGAGGAGCGGCAAGAGCTGGAGGAGGCCATTAATGGTGATGATGAGGAAAAGGAAGATGATGAAATTGTGTTGCCAGCAATAACTACAGAAAATTGGCAAAAGTTGGGCACTTTGGCCAAGAAGAAGAAACTAAGTTTCTCAACGGCAGCAGCAACAACAACAACAACAAGGGGTACCACAACGATTACCAGCACCAGCAGCAGGACCACCACCTCCTCAACCACAACAATACCAACAACAACGCCTGCCACAACAACCAAAGGAACAACAACAACAACAACCAGTGAAACAATTATCATGACAACCTCAAAGCAGCCACAACATCATCATCATCAGCATCATCAAAAGACCTCTAGAAAGCATCACAAGCAACACCACAAACAACGTAACCCACAACAGCAACAACAACAACAACAGCAAACACCGCGTCGTCATCATGTGACATCCCATGAACAAGCCATGCTAGAATCCCATGCCCCTCCAGTCCAATCTGCTCCGGCAGAGGAGACCACCACTCGAGACAGCAATATACATCGTGTGCGCCCCGAAGTTCTACCCGAAATCATAATACCCTCCACACCGGCTATATCTAGTTCAAATTCTAAAATTATTGCCATTAAACCAAAAAATCAGAAGCGAAAACTCTTCAAACGTTCAGCGGGTGTGGAAATTGAACCGGAATACCTTTTGGGTGACACTGAATCTGTGAGTTCCAGTGAATTCATACCAAAGTCATCATCTGAGGTGGACGATGATGCCGAAACTGATAGTTTGGATTTGGACGAAGCCGAGTTCAAGACACTAACTCTGCCGCCCTCGATAGCTGCTGCAGCTCCCGCTCCATCGCAGCAGCCCTCCACGACAAACGGTGACTATGTGCGTCTCGATGGTTTCGCTGGCATGTTGCAACTATTTTTTGGCATTGATCGACCCATCGATGTTAACATTTTCGCCCAACCGCCGAGCGCTGAATTTGTGAATCTTTTGTGTGCACTCCTCGTCTGGTCTGTACGCTATCCGGCCGTATTTTGGAACACATCCAAATTGTTTGCCTGCATATTTAGTCTGCAAATGATTGTGGCTGCATTGGATATCATTTTGGGTTATGTGGGCATATCGAATCTATATAAGTTACAAATCTATGCTGAAGTCATGCCCGTACATCAACCTGGCTTAATATTGAATGCCATTGTCACCTTGGCTCTCTACCTACTGGCCACCGCTTTGGTATTGGCCTCATCCATGGTCATGTATTTGTATGGACATGGTCGTTTGGCCACACGTATGCGAGATCGTTCAATTATCACATTAAAGAATAGCGAAACTTGGATATATTTTGCCCACTGTGCCTCATTGTGTTTCGTTTTGGCCCTGGCAGTGGTAAAGGCTCCATTATTAAACGATTTGAGTGCCACCTATAAGAATAATCTACATTGTCCCACCTTTTTTGCGGGTAAGTGAAGCACAGAAATATATTTAAATATATTTAAAAACTATTTTCAGCACATAGGCAAAAGTAAGTTGTACAATTTCGAAGACAAATAATTTTTATTCAGTTAACAGTTAACAAAAAAACCCCATATTTAATTAATAGAAATAAACCAAATATATAGAAATTTAGTTTATTTTATGATTTTCAAAAAAGTCTAAAAAAATATTTTTCAGAAATTTACGAGTAAAGTTTTTTAATTTGATGTTTTACAACTTTACTTTTGTTCTTAAAAAATGGTGAAAAGTAGTTCTTCGATTGATTGAGAATGAAATAGAATAACTACTTAAACTTTCAACGTGTTTAGCTATACCTTAAGGTATAGTCAGGAAAAATCATTAATTCATTCATTCAATTGAATGGATTAGTTTGAATAATTTCAAAGGTGTTAGCAAAGTCTGTTTGTAATTGGAAACTTAACCAGTCGACTTACAAAAAGGTCGTACCACAATAACACCTTGAACTTCACTTATGTACCTACATATATGCATACTACAAAAACAAGTGTGGTTTGGTAGGCCAATTGGTTTTGGCCTAAGCCAATTAGTGTCCTTGTTTGGGTTTCACGCTTAATTGGACTGTTATTGTTGTCCAGACAAGGCTCTTTGAATTCCAATTAACCTGTCTTACAGTTACTTTAATCAGATTACCCGTCTCTTCTCTTCTTTTATTCGTTCACCTTCTTTGGTATTCGTATTCCCGTAGCTCTCATTGGAGTTACTCATCTGTTGCTATGGATTGTTGTCTGGCTATGCTTAACCATCAAACGGCGTTGGCACTTTAAATTACCGCCACTGGAGAACATCTATGGTCTGGGTGGTGTCGCAAGTGGAGGAGGTGGCGGCAAGAACGGTGCAGCTCAACCCCTGCTAATGTCAAGCGGCCAAAGGACAGGAAGTAACTCAAGTAGCGGTGCCAATTCGACAAGCACCACCATCAATGGCATAACCAACAACACCAATGAGTCATCATCATCGTCAGCAGGATCGACCAAGCCAGACATGATGAGCACGGCAACAAGTACTGAGCTGGCTGGCATGGGCATGGCCGCCCAAGAGGACATCTATTGGCCCAAACTGACACCAAGTTCACCCAAATTGAAGGTTACCTTCAATGAAGTAACGAGTACGTCTGATGATGTCCTACTAATTGGTGACCAAGAACAAACTGATGGCAAGCGGT
Source organism: Drosophila insularis (assembly GCA_018903935.1). NCBI lineage: Eukaryota > Metazoa > Arthropoda > Insecta > Diptera > Drosophilidae > Drosophila > Drosophila insularis. Next base: position 9,573,996 of record JAEIFP010002295.1, read on the forward strand.
AAAAAATCGTTTTTTTAGTTACAAAAGAAAAGGGATCATTACCATATCACCTTAATTCCCCCACTCAAAAAAAAAAAAAATGAATTTTAAAGAAAAAACATACACATTTTTGTCCGTTTAACTACTACTAGAGGCAATAGTTTATCATTTACATTCAATCATTAATAGTTCCATCGATTAATGCACCGAATACCGAAATGCACCGAACCACCCAATCATCTGGTTAACCCATAATCCTTTATGTTATTCGATTTATTATATCCTTCAACCAATTTTAATGTTTGGGTTTATTTTTTGCACGATTTTCATTTAATTATCCAACACGAGAGTTCCATCATCTTTAAAATGTTTAAAATATTTATCAGCACTTTTTATTTGTTTCCCCGTTTTTTGTATAGTTCTATTTATTGTTGTTGTTTTTGTTATTGATCAACTAAACGAAACTCATTATATAAAAAGAGAAAAGAAAATCATGGAAATGAAGTATAAAACAAGAAACTATTTTGTTCCGCTTGTCGCCTGTTTTTTGAAAGAGATTTTTTTGTTTGTTTTCGTTTTCGATTATTTTGAAATTATTTGGTTATTATAGAAATCAACTAATCAACATACTAACTAACTAACTTACTTACTAACTAGCGCTAATTGACTGTAATAAGTGAAATGAACAAATAATTAACTAATCGAATGACCAAAAATTGTCGCACATTTTGTCATTGTTCTTGTTGTTGTTATTGTTATTACTTTTGTTACTATTATTGTGGGTTTTATTTTTAGTATGTATATATACATATATATATGTGTGTGTGTTACAAAATTGTTTAACTAACCAAAACGAAATGCAATTTTAGGTAAACTAACACAACACATACATATATTTCATTCCGTGCAATGCGAGTCTGTTGGGTAATTCGCAACAAAATTAAAGATACTTGGCAAATTTAAAATAGAAATCAAAGGTCTGCAAACAGTGTTCCATATTATAGATATTAGATCCAAAATATGCATAGGTTTCTATCTAGCATTTCTATAATTGATTAGTGTCTTTTTGTCTGTAGAAAACAGTTTTTTAGCTTTTCTAAAATAAGTTTTTACGTTCATAAATCAGTTATTATGTTTATTTCTAATGTACACAGTACATTTCTTTAATTTGGACCAACTGATAAATTATAACAAATAGCAATCGCGCAAAACTAAAATGCATACAAATCCTAGACAGTAAGTAGAAGATCTATTCGTACACCTTCATACTCTTGAGGCACAAAAAGAGAGTTTACGATAGTAAAATTCAAATTCAAGTCACAAAATTTGGCTTCTTAATTCCATATATGAATTTGTGGATATTTTTTGAATTATCGATATGAATGTCTATTTAAAAATAAAAACATAAAACAAATTAGAGTGTCCAAAGAACTGTTGTGGTCTATGAAATAGTTAATACAGAATCTAGGAAATATTAGGAAATAATTAGAAAATATTTAAGATATATTTCTCAATCAAATCAAATCTTCGAATTTAACAGACTCCCAATGCCAACAAAAATAGCAACAATAGAACAACAATGACACTGAATTTTATTTTTTTTGACTTCTATGTATAGTTTTGTTGACCGAATGCATTGCTATAAAATGTATATTTCTACTCTTGTGTCCGATATAGCCATACGGGCCGTGGAACCGCGATATGTTTTGCCAGTTCTACGGGGGAAATTGACGACGGCGAATATGCGACATTAAGAGCTGCCACCGCTGGCGCCGTTGTGGGTATAACCATGGGCAGTATGAAGAGTGTTGGTGGAGCTGGGGGATCTGGTGGTGGTTGTCTCACATCCACAACAACAGTAGGTGTGAGTCTTTTACAACTATCCGAGTATGATGAACTGCCCCCGCCACCACCGCCACAGCTACAGCAACAACAACAACAACAACACCAACACCAACAATTTGCCCATGCTCGTCCCCATGACTACGCCAATCTAAGCGGCCTGGGCGGCATCAGTGATGACAACATCTCCGAAGAGGGTAAACTATTGGCTTGTGTTCGTGATGATAGCATCACATACGCATCCACACGAGATCTGGAGCCACCGCAGCCAACAACAGCAACAAAATCAACACATCCACCGCCACCACCCCCACTGCCGATGAAGGGAGCACCAATACCATTGCCACCGGCTATACAGCCACATTCACATCCTATCTATGCCGGTCGTGCTCCTCAGGCCATGCCCGAAATGATGGAATTATCGCCTGAGCATCATCAGAAAACACAACAGCAGCAGCAGCAGCAAAAGCAGCCGCTCCATCATCCTCTACAGCAAAACACTCCCCATAATCATCATCAGCAGCAGCAGCAACAACAACATCATCTAGTCAGTCCATTGGCTCCGGTCACTGTGGCCGTTCATACAAATGAAGCGCATGTAAGTCGCCAATGTGCCATGCTCTAGCCATTTTTAATTAGCAGAAACAATGCTGAAATCTGTCTCCGAATATTAAAAGACCCCATTACAATTCCTTCTATACATGATGTAAGAGTATTTAATGTCCGATATGAGTCCCCGTTGTTTCATATGTACATACACACATACAGATGTCAAGGGAGGGACAATGCGTCGCCTAGTTTGGGGCGTGTTTTGTGTCACACCCAACATAGCGGTGCAATGAGATTTATGTTTGGTGTTATGAGACAGCATAAATCAGTGTGTGGCCCACGAGAAGTCACAGAGTCAGTCAGTTAGTCAGGGACCAAGATTGATCGATGGCCTTTGGTTTGGGCGTGTTCCTCTCTGCCCGTCCGCCCGTCCGCCCGTTTTCCTGTCTGTCTATCTGTCTGTTTATCCTTCTGCCTGTCTGGGTGGTTGTGTGGCAGACATCTCGTTCTTATCTGATTTGATTTTATTTTCACTTGCAGACAATCATCAACTGACGTGTAGCCTGAAGCTAAGCTAGCTAGTTATCCCACACCCCAATCATACACCTATCTGCTATCATTTGCACTTTCATCCCAATTCTATCTCTCTATCACTCTTGTTCCGTGTCTTAATCCTGCCATCCTCAGATCGCCTCCAGTTCCACACCCCGCTGTCTGCGTCGTGCCGATTCTGGTGTACCCAATGAGGCGTTAACGCCACGCAGCGACACCACATCAACCACAGAGAGCACCATTACCACTTCACCGCCAGACCGTGCCCCATCCGAATCCTCTAGCGGAGTCCATTCCGGTGAAGAGCGTGAAATGGAAGTCATCATTAGGCCACGTTCCACCTGTAAGCCACCGCCACGTCCACCACAGCCGCCGATTCAAGAGGAACCTTACGGCCGCTGCACAAATATGCGTATGTCCAGCTTCAATTCGGATCCACATTCAAATGCTTCGTCAGCATCATCCTCGGCCACTGTCATTAATAGCGCCACCTTGCCGCTACAGCGTAGTATTCCAGAGCAAAAGTTTGACTATACAGCTCATTGTAGTACCATGCCGTTGCCGGTGGGCTGTCACAGCCAGCAGCTTGCCGGCGCAGGAGGAGGAGCAGGTGGTTATGCCTCCACCTCAGCCATGACCAGTTCCATGGTGGGTAATTCAACTGTCTCCAGTTTTAAGACTCCTAGCATACATTATGCTAATGCGGCAGTGGCTCTGGGAAGTGGCCAACTGCATACAACTTTACCCAATGGCGTAAGATATTCCAATCCGCATTTTCTACGCCGTCTGCCTCATGTGAGTAAGGCAGCTGAATCCCCATACGGTCACCTGGGCTATGGTGCCGCTCATCATGCTTTTGGTAAGATGGGACACGAGGCAACGCATCCAACCATACCAGAAGATCGGGATTCTGCCAACTACTCAATGGCCTCTGACCAGGACTGTGGACTCTATGTAACTGCCCAGCTACATTAAGCTTCATTGCCAATCTAACTACTTAATTTCAGTGTATAGAGCAAAAAGAAAGAAATGAAAATCCCGAAAATATCCTGTACCAGAATCATTAATCTTCCATATATATCTTATGTACACACTTGAGTTCAAGAGAGATGTGTGTCTTTTTTTTTATCAACATCAATTGCTTATTCGCCTGAATTATAAATAATGAGATTTCTAACTCAAGTACTAAGTTAGTACCAATCCCACACATGACCCACGCAAAAATAAAACTATACGATCCAAATATGACCTATATACATATATATACATTTGATTATATGATTGAGACCATATTGATGTTTAATATATATATAAACTTAATATTATAAAGGGACGTTGGAAGATCTTTTGAGTCAATCTAGAAATCTGAATTAAAAATAGGTTACTCTAAATTCTAAATCAATGTTTAATTCTTTTTTTAAAAGCTCAAATTTTCGAAAAATGTTTATAATTTAAGTAATTCTTATTATTCATTTCCATAGATTGGAATTTTTGCATTTTCAGTTCAATTTTTCATATTTAAAATAGAAAATCCATTGTAGTAGCTAAATTTTCAAAAAACTTCGTAATCTATGATTGGATTCACCAAAAAAATGAAATTTTTATGATTTTTTTTAACAGATAACTGGTAAGAAAAACTCAAATTCAATCAATGTTTGATGTGTAATAAAATTTGACATAGTTTCAGATTTATAAAATATATTAAAACATGAATTATTGGTCTCAATCAGAAGAATCATGCTAAAATGTAACACGTACATGCATACATCAATATATATTTATACATGCTCGTATACAAAGTGTAAGATAATAATAAAAAAAACACAACTAACTAAAGAAAAAAATGACTAATCAATGTAAACTAAAATTAATCATATCATTAATGAATGAATGAAATTAATTTCTGTATTCTAAGAAGCTATCCATGAATAATTACCAATAAGAAAATATATATAATAATAGCTTGATCACTTGAGCAAGCATGATAAAAAATACAATATTTTTAACTAAAGCATTTTCTCCAATCGCAAGAAAAAAGAAAAACAAATGAAAAAAAGGCAAAAGTGTTTACGAATTTAAGCTGCAAGTGTATGGTTTTTAAACATATGTAATTCTAATGGCACACTACCTTACCCTATACCTAATATAGCCTACGCTTCAACTAGTCGGCACAAACTCGTACTCGTAATGCCCATTACCCTAGGCTTTTGCATTGTAAGCAAACATATTTTCTATGGTCTCTTAAGCAAAATAAATGCGACAATATGAAAATGATATAATGTATAAAAAAAAAAAAACAAAACCCACACAAACACACACAAATACTACAAGAAATACTAGCCATATAAATATATATTTAAATTTACATCTGTATGTATGTATAATACAATACAACTGGGGCATCACACATACTTAATTCCCATGCAAAACATATCTTACCCTAAATCCTAACTTATATAAACTTATCCTATATCACAATTGGAAATATAAGACTCCATTTTTGAATCCCTTTTGCTTCCACTGCGCACGCAAATGATTCCTAGATGAATTCAAAAACTCTTCACCTCTTCACAGTTTCAGTTTTGATTTTTGTTATAAAGACTGATTAGTATTATATAATAACTATCGACAATTTAAACATCCCCGTATAATATCATACATAAAATCATTCAGACACACACATACAGCATACATACACAAATGTTGAATCCTCAGATTATTGTATAGTTTAGTTATAGTATTGCATTTGCCGTTTAAAAGAGCATTCTTTGAACTTTTAGTTCCTTTAATGAAACGCACTAAAAACTATGCGATAACGCAATATCAATAAATAAGCAAATCTTTTGTAACATAATTTCTATTCAATTACCGACTAATTTAACAAATCAACAAACAAAGGATAAAAAATTGAAAAGAAAAAAATTTTGGGCGCATTTTTTTCTATGTTTAAGTAATTATTCAAGAATATTGTAAATGATGGTGATGATAATAGTTTTGAATGCCCAAGGATCGATTTAAAAAGGAAACATAATTAATATACATATATTATATTATTTATACATACCATACAAACATATATATAAACACACACACCCACAAATCTATATATAAATATAAATATATATGAATTAGATGGTTTATCAATGGTAAAATAAAGAAATACCACCGCTTTATGTGAAACCCCCAATAATATAAATGAATTTTAATTTAAATTAATTTAAAAAACGGAAATTAAATCAAACTCTCTGGCAACGCCAAAATCAAACAAATGAAACCAACATCGAACCAAAAAGTACCAATGTCAAACACGTAAGTCGAACCAAACTGCTAAGAGAATTCGCCTCAAAAAAAGTCGCTTCAGCAGCGTTGCCACTTTCGCTTTTTTCCCGTCAAATTTATTAAAAATATGTTTGGCTTGTTTCCGCCTGCTAAATGTTTACCAACTTAAATAACAAAATTTTAAAAAGAAGTATTTTTAAAAAGAAAAAATGATTCAACAAAACATTATTTAAAATTCTAAAAAATGTTTTTATGTCCGCATTATTTTGTAAGTATTTGGCTTTTTTTTACTTGAAACAGCTTTTCTTTTATCACAAGTTGGCAGCACAGCTCCCCAGTATTTAAAATTTTTCACATTGAAGACAAGGTTGTAAGTTTGTAGGAGTCGCAATTGCAATTTTAATTATTATAAACAGAAGCTCAATAAAATCACAAAATGTTTGCGTTAACAATAATTTAGCAGTAACTGGATTTGTTATTGCCCAACTGTGCATTGGCAACAGCAGGTAAGTGCCACCTTTCCTCTCTCTTTCTTTCTGCCCCCTTCCGCCTCTCGACCACCCACCAACCAACCACTACACACTCATCGCAACAACTACGCACAACCATAGTCACAGCTGTTTTTATTTTCTTGTCAAGAGAACACACACATCTTATCAGGTACGTCGGTGGAATGGGAGGCAAAGGGAGGTGGTTCATTAAATTTTTAAACCATTTTTCGCCAAATTTGAAATGCTAAAGTTGTTTTTTTTTTTGTTTGTGTGAATCAAAGATGCTTGGGAGAATTAGTTCAAATTTGGGGTTAGATGCTTTAATTAACTCCACTTTGAATCGCATTCTCTCAAAGTTTTTGCTATATTATACATGCTTTGACATACATAGTCTTTCACATTCTCACACACACACATATCTATGTATATACATACATTTTCATAATAATTTTCCTTATATCTGGACAATTACCCATACTCTTTTACGACGTTATTTCGTTTTTTCATAAAGTACAACAACAAAAAACACCACACAAAAACAACGAACAAAAAATGGAGAATGAACAAGATGAACTCAGGCACTTGCAGCAGCACCATCAGCAGCATTCCCGTCCAATGCAACAATATGCAGAGCGTCGGGAAACACGTGAGCACAATAACAATTAAAGATCATATCATTTATATTTGGATATATCCAATCGATACCTTACAGATTCTCCGTTTGGCCTGTACTATGAACAGCATCAGCCCCGTGATACTTTGGTAGGACCAACAACATTAACGGACAGATATCATCTGGTGATGTCACCATTTGTAGCCACATCCGAAACAACGCCAAGTCGAACTGATGGTGGTGGAGATTATAATCCATATCAAAATGAAGGTTTAACCCCACATATGGAACAGGATCTGCATAGTAGTAGTAGAAATTCACCATTATTGGAATCCCATCAGATGTTCACTATGCAAGCGCCGCCGCCGTCGTTTTCATTTTCCGTACGTCGACGTCGTCTTGAGATGGCAGCACTTGGTAACTCCAACGGTCCTAGAACGGAATCTTCCACTTATGAGGCGGCAGCAGGTATCCGTCGTTTGGAGCAGCATGCGCATGGACAGAATATGATGCATCCATATTTTGAGTTGGCATCATCTTCCTCTTCGGCGGCGGCGGCGGCAACTTCATCTCAGCCATCAACCATGGCCAGCTCTAGCTCTAGACTCATTCCTGAACAAAAGACTGAAATCCCAACGCGGCGAGAGGAAGCCCAATGGCCTGTTGCTGCCCTAGATGATCATGCCATGGATGCGTCATTAACATCGACCACCGGCTCCACTTTAGTGGCAAGTTATGAGATGCCCACCAGCTCGCTTATCAGCAATAGCACAAACAGTTCATTTGAAGCCAATTCCAATCTGGCAGCTCTATCTGGCGCCGGTATGGGCATTTATGATGATGTTACATCCAGTGCTTCAGACACGGAACATGTGCAGTTTGCTCATACGCGTACCACCAATACAACGACAACCACTTCAGCCATTCAGGCGAATAAGAAGAGAAAGAAGCAAGCGACACCCTCATCTTCATCGTCGGTGATTGATTTAGATGCCAATCCCAGCACAAGTGCCCAGGCTCAGCAGCACCAACAACAACAGCAGCGGCAATCAAATAATTATACTATATATCAATCATTGATTGACCAGGACAACGAGACAACAAGTAGCGATGATGGTTGGGACTTGCGAATGCATAATTCTGCTCCACCGCCGGCAAATACCACATCTGACAGATTGAATCGTAATCATCCAATGCAATCGTCACCGGTTATTGATCATGTGGATCATTCGTATTACAACAGCCGCGGTCAAATAGAAATAGGTGGCCTACCAGTGTTATCACCGCCCCCACCACCGGATAGTTCCTATATGCAACTGCCGGCAGCTTCTTGTTCCACAGCCACACATACCACCTGCAGTGTGGACTACAGCAGCCGTGTCGGTGAACTCTGTGGTGTCCATCGTCTCAGGCAAGGATCAAGAGATGTTAATAATGAGTTGGCTGCTCTTCCTACATCTGTTTCTTCTAATGGTGGAGGTGGTGCTGCTGCATCGGTGGTACGCACTCGTCTGGGTTCTGGTTTACCCAGTGGCATTGTGCGCACACGTAGTCGCGTGCGTTCCATGGATGAGGCACGGCCAAGTAATAAACGGATGCGCTTAGATTCTATGGCAGAGCCTTCAACTTCTAACACGCGCCTCTCACCCACAAACTTTTTTGCATTTCATCCAGGCCGACATCGACATCGTACTTACGGCGAGCAAGTGAGTTTTTTCATAATTTTGATACAATTTCGATTGGTCCATATAAAAAAAAAAAAACTTGACCTGATTGGAAGATTCTAAATGTTTTTTTATTTACAGACGTTACCCCAGCAGCAGCAGCAGCAGCAGCAGTCGGTGCCGTCGCATCAGCCACCGCGTCAAACACCCCAGCAGACTCCAAGCGGAGGTTCCTGTGTAATTGCTTATGTGGGTAGACCAAGACAAGAGCGACAGGAGGATCTACCTTCAACGTCAACAGGAGGCAGCAGACAGCAAGGACAGGGCAATGCTGTCTTAACTGCTCCAGATCTTCAGCTAGATGATTGGTCTTCAGATTCGAATGGTGGCAGTGATGATGTGGTTTTCGTCCATTCCACCAGAGAGCCAATACTCTCTATAGACTTGACGTCAGACGATGATGGTGTCGCCCAGCAGCAACACCAACACCAGAGGAGTTTGGAACAGCAGCAGCAGCAGCATCAAATGCATCTGGAAGGAGATTATCTGCTGCATCCTTCGGAAGAGCCACCGATGATAGGACGTCCGAATTCGGCGAATGGTTACGATGGACGAAGGCGACGACGACAAATTTACAATTATACCTATTCCCTACCAATGAATCGTGGAGATCGTCGTACAGAAATTGGGCCAAACACAAATGTGGGTGGTGGAGCTGGCGGTGGTGGTGGTAGTGGCACTTCCTTTGCGTTTTACAGTGGAGCTTTGGCGGATCGTGCAGCCATGACGGATCACAATTATAGCTACGATCATAGCCATGGCCAAGGACAAGTGCCTCCTGTTCTGCTGGCAGAAGAATCACAGCCGGCTCCAAATAGTTTCTATTCCAGAGCACCATGTCCGAGTACAACGCGATGTCCTGGTCTTGACTCGCAACGGTATTTCCAACCTATAACGCCTCCACCCTTATGGCCATTTAGCTCTTTGGGATCGGATCTCTTGTCGAATGGTCTCTATGATCGTCCATCTCTTCCAAGACCGTCATCAACCACAGCCAGCTCTGGTGTGGCAGCCAGCAGCAGCAGTGAGCCAAATAGCGGTCGTAGCAGTCCAGGAACGAATTTCTATCGTCGCTATCAGCCGTACTTTATGCCTCCATATAACATACCGCCTTTTCCGGCAGTAGTTAGCCGAAGTGGAACTGGGGCTGCAGCTGCAACGGGAGGAGTTGCATCCGGAACGGAATATCACTTGCCCAATCCCCATTATCAAGGCGGAGGTGTGGCTGGTGCTGGTGGTGGTGGCGGTAGTAGTCGCAGTTCTCTGAGCGGCGCCATGAGTGCCGCTGCTGTGGCGGCGACAGTAGCAGCAGCTCAAGCTCAATCTTATAGTGACTTGCTATCGCTGGCCAATGTGCATTCAACACCGTCTAGCACCATGGAAAATAGTCATGGTCTGGATGGCAGTGGTTACCAAAGTCAATCTCCGCATTATAGCCATCCGCACACTCATAGCCATTCCCATTTGTTGCTAGCCACCCCACCACCGCCCCCAGTGACATCGGCAATGGTCACAATGACCGTTACGGCCGGGGTGTCGCCACCGCCGCCCTTGGAAATGTATTCCGGACGAGCCACCATTCCCTACTGTGGATCACCGCCTTATGGCATGCGGCGATCAGAGGCTTACACTAGTCGTCAGCATTATCAACCGCAACCGCATCAGGGTCATCATCAGGCACCGCAGAATCAAATGCACGCTCACATTCATCCACCTCATCGTGCCAGTGCCATTGTGGCGGCTACATCTCTGACCCCGGCTCCTCCGTATCCTGTGCATCAGAATCTGTGGTATCGCCAACAGAATATGCAGGAGTTGCATCGTCGCCACTTGACACCCACACCCATTGATCTCTCCTCAAATCCATTGAACTTGACAAGTAGCCTGCGTACACGGTATTTGCATAGCATATGCAGTTGTGTGCATGCCAGGAATGGTCCTGTCTCTAGTCTAGATCCGGCATATTATCCACCATATGATGCCAATGCGGCAGCCGCTGTTCAAGCTGCTGCTCAAGCTGCTGCTGTTCAGGCTGCTGCTGTTCAAGGGGCAGCGGCCGCCGCTGCAGTTGTTGGCAATAATCCAAATGGTGGTCCACAGCAGCAGCAGCAGCAACAACAACAACATCATCCACAACAGCAGCAGCAGCAGCAACAACAACAACAACAACAACAACAACAACAGCAGCAGCAGCAGCAACCGCAATCCTTGATGCAACATCAGCAACAGCGCCGAAGAGCAATTCATCATCATATGTTCCATCATCATTATTCGCCGTTACATCTAGAGATTGGTTTGGCCACTCCATTGTCATTGGGCTCGCGTATTTTGATTGGACCTCCGCGTCCAAATCGTGGAGCCACATTGGTAAGTTAGGAGAAAACTCATATTGAAACCCCTCATCACTATATTAATCTTTGTACGGTGTAGGAAACTATCGAACGGAATACCTTGCCACATAAATACAGACGTGTGCGTAGACCCAGCGAAACTGATGAAGATGCGGAGAAGTGTGCCATATGTTTGTCCCTATTCGAAATTGAGAATGATGTTCGGTAAGTTCGAGATGTGACACCTTTATCATCAGCGGGATTAACTAATTTCACTGTAATTAATTTTCAGTCGTCTGCCCTGTATGCATCTTTTCCATACCGACTGTGTGGACCAATGGCTGGTAACCAACAAACACTGCCCCATTTGTCGTGTGGATATTGAAACGCATATGGCCAAGGACGCTTTGGGGCCCAACTCATCAAGCAGTGTTAGCGGCTCTTCTTCGAATGCTGCTCCCCCAGCTTTATGACATTGTGTCCATGGCGGTGTTTTTATGTAAAAAGCAAATGTTAGGGAAACCTTGTTCGTTCCAAACAAACCAAAAACGTTTGCAAACTTTGAGTTTGCGGCGTTTTTGCAATTAAGTAGACTACAAAAACCAGTAACAACATATACAAACAACCAACAAATGCTAAACTAACCCACCCAACTTGGGCATAAGAATATGCCGCGTTGAGTAAAAAAAAAAAAGAACAACACATTGAGAAGAGGAGAAGACAGGAAAACTAAGCAAAATTATGTAATATTCTTTATACATATTATGTGTATGTCAAACAAAATTCATGTGATTGCAATTAATGCAAGGTTTTGGTTGATACTTCCCCTAAGATTCGTCTACTGTGATGAATAATGGGTGGGGAAATGCCAACCAAACGTAATTATTATTTGTCCATATCTACCATATGTAGTTGTTATAATTAACTTTTGATTGTGTCTGTAAAGAAATTATCGATGTATTTGTATATATACTAAGTATAGTTTCAAGAAATGAAATCGTTTTGAAAATCGATAAAGATAAGAGATATATCAAAAAATTATTATTTTTATTTTACCCCTCTTTTAGCTTTCAAGTTTACTTTTTATACTATTGAAAAAATGTATATGTAAATATACTATATATAATGTTTTTAATTTATAATTAATATTTTTGAATTTTATAACTTATATCTACGTATGATCCCTGAAACTCACAGCTCAAAATCAAATCATTCTTATTGTGCCATACAATATATCATTCATAAATATATGTATATACTTATATAGGTATATATATGTTAATCCATATATCAGAAGGCAGTAAAACTATTCAAATAAAAACAATCTGCGAAAAAAAACTATTGTTTTTACGTTCAAAATATTTCAATCTGAAATTTTAGAATCAAAGTAATGTTTTTTGATCTAATTTCAAAATTCAAATTTATTTAAGTAAATGCCGATGTATATGAAAGTAAGTATTTATGGAGTATATTATCTACACAAATTATTGAAATTAAAATCCATATGGGAGAGAAATGACAAAAGTTTTCCACAATTTTTATTTAATAAAGTATTGAAATATTTTTAATTTATTTGACCTTTCACTGAATGAAAACACGCATATTTTTAAAGTTTTTAAACCAACAGACAAGAAGTGTTATCTCAAAATGAATAAAATGTTGGATTTAACTTTATTTAATTACTTAAATTCATATACATTTGTGTATACATATTTCTATGTGTATATGGCTACATAAACATGTTTAAGGGTAAAGGGGGGATCTTTAACAGTTATCGTCTAGTATTGAGAAATTGAAGAAATCATGCTACATACCGCTGTAAGATTTAGCAATTAACTAATTAAGACGTATTACTGGGCCCAGCGGTGGCATCATCATTTTCATTATCATTGTTATCTTCTTTGGCCAGATCCGCAAAGAAATCAGAAGCATTTGTACATTTTGATGAGGGTAAATTGTGACGTGACTCCTTGTAGGCATTGTGCTTCTCATTGTACTTAATGTCACCAAAATCCTCAAAATACTTTACATTCCAGAAGCGAACATCATTATTATGCGACGATGAGGCCAATAGCTCGCCATTTGTATTGATATCCATAGATTCGATGGGCATATTGTGTTGTCCTACAACTCCCAGATTGCGATAGGGTGTAATATGACAGGCGCGTATATTGCCATCTTCACCCGCGACACAGGCAATGCGCTCGGTTATGGGAATCATTAGACTTATGGGGCTCTTAATGCCCGGATACATATCGCAATGGTAGCCAAAGTAGCCCCAATTGTAGGTATAGAGTCGACCCTTTGAGGTACCTACCACAAGTTTGGAGTTTCCCCGATATATGCCCATGCAATTGAGTTCCTCCTCGTAAGGCTCCGATTGTACATACAATTTTCGAGCTCCAATATTAAAAGTGGTAAGATAGCCATCTGCACTGGTCGCCAGTAAAAGTTTTTTTTGCTCGTTGGTTATCATTTGTGTGACCTGATCCTCAATCTCCTTAAGTTCGAATATGGAATCTTTAGTGCGGAAATCCCACAATTTCACAGTACCCGAGTCATCGCCCGAGGCAAAGAGTCGTTCATCAAGGACAAGCAGCTTGTTTATGGCATCATCGTGGGCCGTCTCATAAAGCTTCTTTAGTTTCTCCGTTTCCATGTCGGTAATCATCACAGATTTATCCTTCGAGCAGGTAATCAGACTGCGCCCATCTTCTGTGAATTCCACATCCCGACAAGACTTCGCATGCACTTCAATAGTCTTGAGCAACTTGTTTTCCTCGTTGCTGTACTCATAGAGATGGACATCACCAATAATCGTTGCTAAGGCAATGATATGCCTTTCCGGATGAAAGCATATGTCTGTAATAAAGTCCTCGAGTTTAATTTCAGGAGGAGCACTGCGTGGTTTCTTTATGGCTGCTATAATTGCACGCACTGTTTCATCTGTCTCGTCGTCTTCATCCATATCAAATCCACCGCCATCCCCATTCTGATTTCTGTTTGAACTTCCACTGGGTCCATCATCATCTTTGCGCCGTTTGGCTTTGCTGGCTCCACCACCAGTCGCCCCATCCGCTTCATCTAGCATGGAATCATCAGAATCTGTGTCTGAATCTTCGTCATTGGGATTAAAGCTGCCATCGCTGCTGATGCCATCCTCGGCGTTGGCTACAGCCCGCTCGTATGGTTCTGGGGCACCTATATCATCACCCAAATCGTATTCCCCGATATCGCTGTCTGATTCGTTTACCACTTCTTGTTCAATTTCTGCTATAAAGCCAACTACGTCGTCTTCCGAAACCTCGACTTCGTCCTCTTCTAGCGGTGTCTTGAAGAGCTCATGTCTACAAATTATTCAAAATCAAGCAGCTTTGCATTTTAGTCTCTTTGTTAACATTATATTATTGTACTCACGTATGCATTTTGTAAATAAAAACAAACTTTTTCCTTTTCCCAGATTCACGACCACGCTTCTACAGTATTTACCAGTATTTGCACAACATAGTGTGACCAGCCGTAACGATCAGCTGATTGTCAATAATCATCTTCTGGGTACATTTGTTATCAATTTCAAAATTGTTGCCGCCCTCTGCTAGTTTCAGATCTATTATTGTTGAATTATAATGATGTTTAATTGCCGAATTATTTTATGTGAATAATTAAGGTTTGATTCAAATAAGATAAAAAAAAAAATTAAAGTGTTTATTTAAGCGAAAAGCAATGTTATAGTTCATTAAATAGGACTTTTCCATTTTTGTTTTGCAACTATGCGGTTCAACTTGGTATTCGTTGTGTCGCTAATTTTTGCATACAATGCAAATAATATTGTAAGTTAATTAAATTTTCTACAAGCTTCTGTTATTGATTAATTAAATTTTTGAAATCATTTTTCTCGCCAGGACGGTGTTATTTTTAAATTTACGAATTTTGTTTGTGATGTCCATAATTCTTCTTGGATTCAACTGCACCAATGTCGTCTAAAAGCAGTAAAACGTAATCACATTACCCTAAATGTAAATGGAACCTTATTACTCCCGGTGAATCGCGCACATGTTCAAATCCAGTTTCTAAAGAATTCGAACGGCTATAAGTTATTTCATGACAACACCACAATAGATATTTGCCGCTTTTTAAAACGATCTTATGATCCAATGGCAATAATTATTTTTCGACAATTTAAAGAATTTTCCAACTTTAATCATAGTTGTCCTTATAAGGTAAGAAAATTGGATATTGCACCAACATACCAATATACTTTCTGTACTCGAAATCTATGAATATCTTTTAGGGTAATGTGTATGTAAAGGATTTATATTTAAGGCCAGAACTTGTGCCTTTGCCCATACCCACGGGAGAGTATTTGTTGACTTTAAAGTGGATCTTTGAAAAAATAACAGTATTAACAACAAAGCAGTATTTCATAATTGTTGAGGACAAATAATTTGTGATATAACATAATAGCACAAATAAAGGGTGAAGAGTTGCAACTTAATGCCTAATTTTTTTCTTAAAACATAATTAACATTTTCTGTTGGTCTTGTAAAATAAATTTTTCTTTTGTGGTATTGTGTTCTTATCCATATTAGTCTTGTCTTTTTCCCCTTTTGTTATTATAAGAAATATAGTATATTTTAAACATGGGAAAGCGTTTAAAACATCTAATGGTCATTATTTGTAATTACTAAAAATATATAAAACGTAAACATAGTACTTAATCAACCGAAAAGATTTGAATTTTGTGATTGTGTTAAAGTGCTGATCCGGATTAAACCAGTGCGGGTCCTACAGCAATTAAAAATCCAAAAAATAACTTTGGGGTCATAATGCAAGTTAGAAAAACACCTTCCAATATGAGAGTTAAAACATATATGAAAATCGATACAAAATTATGCGCAAAGAAATTATTATCAAATTCTCCAAAATTGACTAAATTAGAGCTTCATGAAATTAAGGTATACTGGTATAAAACGTAAAATTAAGGTTTGATTAGCGTGTCTTTCAAATTTCAAATTAAATTTAAAAACATTTTAAAGTAAAAATTTGGCTACGGAAGTGGAAATACCAGAACTAATGCTTTTACATTTGGTGTTGCCAAGGTAAAACAAATAGGTATTGAGAAAAAAAGACAGAAGTTGATGCAATTTTTTTAATCAAGATCAAAAACGAGCTGATAGAATTAATACAGGAATCTGTTTACGAAATGTTTAGCTTTCAACATTAAACGCCTTAAAAATAATATAAACCCATTTCGCACTTTATGGTTACTTAATCCACAAATACATTTTTCCTTGAATAGTGTGCTTAACGGGATTGATTTTCTTTAAAATTTTTGTCATAGTCTCAACCAGACGATCACTCGAGACACCAGTTTTTTTGTTCTTAAACTTGGTCAACAATTCGGTAGCGGTTAAGGGTTTGCGTTTTAGATAACGGCGCACAGCTTCCTCGGTGATGCCGTAATCCCTGGACAAAAGAAAAATGGGTTGCCATAAATAAATTGCCTTCTAAATGTATGAGATTAAATTGTACTTACTCTACTTTGTTACTAACGACACCAGCAAACGTCGATGGCAAAGAGTTACTAATTTCATTTTTGGGACGTTTCGCTGGTGTACTATTGGGGCTATTACTGGTATCCGAGCCAGTTAGATCACTTGGTAGGCTGTTCATAACCTTCCGTTTATTGGCCTCATTGCCAAGAGTAGGTGTGACAGAACGAGATTTGTTGGCATTGGAGCTAGTGCTGACAACGGGTTTACGCTGGCTGCTATTGCTATTACCATTGTCCTTTTCCTTTTCTTTTTCTTTATTGGCTGATGAAGAAGCGTTGGCCTTCTTTTTCGGAGGCCCATTGCTGAGATCATCTTCAGAATCGGTGCTATCTGATGTAAAATCTGTGGAAGAATCGTTACCACTACCTCCGTTTGTCTTTGATTTCCGATCATCTTTAGAAAGTTTCTTTTTCTTTTTGCTATCCTTTTTATCGTCATCCTTGTTCTTGTCTTTCTTATTCTTTTTCTCGCCTTCAGCATCCTCCTTGTCAGATTCATCTGATTTCTTTTCTTCATCTTCTTCCTCGTCCGAAGTAAGAAGTTTACGCAATGCGTCCTCCTCAGCCACTCCTTTCATATCCTTGACCAATTTGGATTCAGGATCAGGCTCGCTAAAATACATAGCAGAACTGTGAGTTAAAAATCTATGTTAACGATTTTTGTTTTACTTACTCTTCACTAGAACTAGTGTCATAGTCCATTTCGCGACCCTCTTCATCGCCATCATCGGATTCCTCAAAAGCTTCGTCATCTACATCCCTCTTCTTTTTCTTTTTATCTCCAGCCTTTCCCTTCCCTTTGCCCTTTTTGTTGCCATCATCATCGCTATCTTCTTGTTCTTTCTTCTTTTTCTTTTCCTCTTCATCTTCCGAATCCGACTCGTCCTCGGAATCAATCCACTCATCCATGTCGGTTATTTTCAATTCTTTCGACTTCTTAGTGGCAGCTTTAATTAGTTTGGTCTCCTCTGGATCCTGTTCTTCCTCTTCATCGCCCCGAAGACGCTTCCTCAACATGAGAGAGAAATAGTTCATGACCTTCTTACGACGGCCAAACTCCTGTTCTGCTTCTTCTGCTGACAATGATTTGTAACGTTGAATGGGTTGAAAATTATACCACTCATTAAGTGGATAAGCTTCAATAGCACCATCTGGGGCATGGGTAAAAACATAAAACGCTGCATTTTCACCCACTCCACCTTCGCGAATTCCCCTAAACTTTTTGCCCATTTTTCCGCCAACCTTTAAAATCCACGGCTGTGCCTCGGGTCTATATTTTCGGGCAATGATGCCAAATTTTTTGCGTCGCGCCTCTTCGCGCTGATCCCTGTTGTACTCAGAACCGGCTCCAAATTTCGGTTGATCTTCATCCATGCCCCGAAATTCCTTCATATTATTCTCCCGCTCCAGCTTAACATTTCGCCACTGTGCGAAATCCACATTTAAAGTGGCATTGAAACGCATAACATGATGCTTTTTTCTCATTTTCGGCACTCGAATTTTAAACTCCTGGACATTTGAATTCCCAGAGGAAGATGCAGCCGATGATGCTGCCGCTGCAGACGTGGAACTGTTGTTGCCCTAATAGAAATTGAGAGGTTACAAAAAGAACTAGAAGGTAACTTTTGGAAATACAACTATTACTAACTGCCAATTTGGTTGCACCCGACATTGTTGATCGAATGAGTATTATATTTAATGACACTGGTTAAGGATTCCTTCGACCTTCTTTTGTTGTCCGCGATGGCAATGCAATTTCTCATGAACCAGTTCATCAGTTCCAAAATGCTTCGAGTCATTTTTTTTTATTTTGAGAGTTGTCGCCTAACGAGCGAACAGGCTTACCTGAACTGGCCACACCAATTGCAAAACAAAATAAATAAATCGTGAAAAACAACACATCGGGCGAAAATTAAGTATATTATTTAAATAAAAATGTCGCGAAGTTTAGTGCTTACCGATGAACAAAGTCGTCTTAATGCACGCTTGGAGGCTCACATGGTCTACATATGTCCAGAGTGTGGAAAAGCGTTTCGCACCCAAGTCGAGTGGCGTCAGCATTTGAATACTGTAAATATTGAAAATTCTGTAAATTATACGTATCCATTTAATTCAACATTCTTTATAGAAACATGATTACCTGAAAAAGACGTATGTGGACTTTAATTTCACCCAAATAGATGATAGGTTCCATGAATGCCAGATCTGCTTTAAATGGGTGGAGAATGCCCATAAAACAATTGCCATGCTGCAATATCATTATTTTATGCATTTAGTTCACAGCAAGACATATCGATGTGTTCACTGCCGCATGGCCTATACACGGAGACGAGCTCTGAATGCCCATTTATTGGACACACATATGCGGGAGATTCAGAAATATGAAGCTAAGCTCAGGCAAATGAGAAACAAAAATGAAGAGGCAAAGACTTTAGAAGTGGCAGTTGCAGCAACCACGTCTCAACCAACAAAGATATCTAATAAATCACATGGTCGACCACCAAAAAAACCAGTAAGCAAACGCAAAGACTTGCTGGCAAAAGCTCTGATGGACATTGATCTCCAGGCCGAAGATGATAAAG
This sequence comes from Drosophila insularis, assembly GCA_018903935.1. NCBI lineage: Eukaryota > Metazoa > Arthropoda > Insecta > Diptera > Drosophilidae > Drosophila > Drosophila insularis. The sequence continues at coordinate 9,593,491 of JAEIFP010002295.1, forward strand.
GAACCGTCAGCAATAGCAATTTAACTGAAGGTTTATATACCAAAGCATCGAATCCCAGTGAGCAAAATTTGGATCGTTGTTTGAATGCCTATGAGGATATACTTCGAAAAGAAGAAGAACAAGCTGATCTAGATGCCTTGTGTGAGGAATTTTTTGTGGAGAAAGTCGATGATGAGCAAGAAATTACTCAGAAGCCTCCAGAGCCAAAAGCCAACAGCTCACAAGAAGTAGTGATCATTGAGATTGACGCTCTGGGCAAAGAAGAAGTGGATCAACTTCAAAAAGAGCTAAAACCTGCTGGATGCCGTAGTCCACCCAGCAAACGTCGCCGTTTATCCGAATCCGAGGAATTTAACACTCAGGAACTGACGAAACTCATTTCCTATTTGTGTCCCAAATGCGGTAAAGAAATTTCATCAATGGATGCATGGCGAGCTCATGTTTTCGAGAAGCATGACTTTGAACATTTCATTGAGAATAACTTTAAAATAATTGAACCGGGCTATAAAAGCATGTGTCTGCAATGCCGCGAAATTCAGACGACCACAAAACGATCGGAGCTGCAAAAGCATTGTTTTAAGCATCTACCATATCGATCCTATTTAAAGTGTTCCCTCTGTGATCGTACGAAGACCAGTATGTCGAAAATGTACAATCATATACGGTACAATCATCAGGAGGAGCTTCAAAGCAAGAATAAGACACAGTTAATTGTTAAAGCGGAGCCCAGATGGAATTTTAGCCCAAAACATCGACAACAAACGTTAGCAGGAAATCTAAAGCCAGAAAGTTCCCCAAATAATGATGATGATGATGAGCATTTAGTTTGCGAATACTGCAATAAGATCTTTAAAACCTATTGGCGCCATAAGCGACATGAAGCCACTTGCATCAAGGCCGGCGTCCTGCAGCAAGAGTCCCTATTCGATTCAGGAGCTGATGTCATTATGAAGCATTTGCGTGAGGGTTGGTTACGTATGAGTAACATTTGCCGGAGCATGCAGGATACTTAAGTTTATATCTTTATCAAGTAATAGTTTATAACACTAAACATAAATGGTAAAATTCAACCAACTAACAAAAGAGAAATATCTGTTTTTTTTGTGGTAAATTTTGTTTATTTTTTGCAATTGTCATTTAGATACGTCACAAATCGCGAGAAATTTGTTTTAACTGTCATAATAGTGGCACGGCGTTCTTTCATATCACGTCGCTGTTGCCTCAGCTTCGATTTAAATGTTTCCTCAAGAATTTTAACACTTTCACACATATTTAACTCGGCTATAATCTCTGGCCAATCTTCAATGGCAAATATATCCATTAAGGCATCCAAGCCTTCCGATAATGCCCACAAATCATTTTCCAGTTTGCAGGAATCCAACAAGAAGACAATAATAATTTTTACCAAATTCTCGGCTAGTAGACAACCCAATGTGCCGAGCATGCGATTCCAATTGACACGTATATCCAAATGTGGGCAACTACGAGCTCCTTCGATAATCAAAACCAAATCCGCTTCCGTCATCTGTTGGAATAGATCTTTGCGGGATTTGAGTAAAAGCAGAGAAGACCGCATTAGCGAGGTAATTGCCTCCATAATTGTGGCATCCGTTATGCCCTTGAATGCCTGCTGTCCCAGCTGGAACCACATATTATATATATTCTGGTGGCCACCCAAGTCATCGACCTTTAAAAGATTAGTTAGATTTTGCAGACAAAGTAAGTGTGAAACCCGCATTTTTGTGAATTTACTTTGAAGCTGCGAATTGTGTGCAAGACTGAGTAATTTTTCCAAAGTCAAATCTAAGGGCTGACATTTTTGCCATAACTTTTCAACCACATTTCCACACTTAATTATCTCGAGAAAATCACCAGCGGACAAATTGTTTACAGTTTCATCTTCCATATCGTAATCGGCAACACTTTCAGTTTCCGACTGATCCAAGTCTGAGTCCGCATTATTATATCCCTGTTGATTATCATCATCATCATCAGCTGAGGCTAAGTTAGTTATAATCTCGGCCACTAGACGTTGGCCATCTAAAAGATATTCCAGATTTTTGAAAATTTCTTCCGTTTCCGTCTGTTTAGATTGTCCATTCTGTTTTCCGTTCGCTTGCGATTCATTTAAATCTTCAGTTTCCATGGATATTTCTAATATCGGGACTTGATTCTTGGTTACCTCTTGCTCCAATGCATTCTGATGGTATTTCAGCTGCGCTTGGGAGTCGGTCATCAATAATTTTTCCAAGCTAGCCATAATTTCCTTAGTGTAGGCTGACGAGCAGGCTGGAACGTTAACCAAAATACCAGCAGCTAAAGCACTTAGATATAATAAATTCTGATTTGCTTCATCCTGATTGATTTTAATCAATTCCGTTAAGATTTGCTCATTAGCCACAACGACATTCCAAGAGCTGGAATTATTTTCCGATACAACCAAAACTAATTGTGCCACTGCTATTGCAATTTCCAAGCCAAATTTCTTGTAGTCCAAGCATATTAATAATTGGTTTAGCAAACCGGATGACTGATTAAAGGCTTCGATGGCTGTAGGAGAACTCTCTGTGAGATTTCTAAGCAAGTGTATAGCCTGCAAAAAGGTATCCGCTTGAAGTTCTGATTCCAGGATATTAATTTTCAAATCATAACTGGTTATTAAGGATAACAATGCTGTCAATATGTCATTTTCGACCAGATATTCACAAACTTCGGGTCCATAAACAGATAAATTTCTTAGGGCTCCGGCAGCAGCATCTCTTATAGCGTTATCTCTATCGCACAGCAGGGGGGCCGCAATGCGTACCAAATCACTCTCTAGAATGTCTCGCAGCTTTTCTTTGCGGAGCGCCAGAACTGCAAAGGAGTGCAATCCGTTGAGTTTTTCCTCGATGTTGGCTCGCTGCAGATGTATGCAAATTGCTTCGATGGGACCACAGTTGCTCTCTTCATCACTGTCCACATTGAAGCCGTTCTCGAGGTTATCGGATGTATTCACCCCTGCGGGTGTCCGAATTTTGGTTTTCTTCACTTTTCCCATTGCAATTAAGGCGGAGTTCCTTTTCAAATGCAACCGAGGTTTAGGTCCAGCACGTGTTTATTTTGAAGGAGACCAGGGAAGAAAAATACCTATCTCTGGAACTAGTGAACTAGTTCTCCTTATTTTTTAAATGCAATCCTAAAGAGTCGAACCAAAAAAGATCCGTGACTAATATGTAAAAGAAACAAAAGAAAAAGGAAAACAGACTTCCATGACTGACAATATATAAATGCCAACATTTTCAAAATAGATAAACATTTTTGGATCTCTAGTTCCCTTTGAGTTTAGAGTTGATGTCGGAGTATATCGATGTTATCGAATACTAATGAACCTTTAGTCTGGCATCATTGAATTTCTACTAGCGGCGGATGAAAATTTTTTCTTCGCGTGAAAAGCGATTAGCAAAAGCCGAATCTGTGCAATGGAAAGCAATGAAAGCATGGATAGTGAACGTGCCAGTCCGACGGAAGATGAAAATAGTAACAGCAACCGATCTCCACCAGCAGCGGCTGTGCCTGGCTTAGGCCTGGGAGTGGGGGGCATGAATGGTGGTGGTGGCGGTGGCAGTCAAGACGGCTCGAATGGGGTAGCTGTTGGAGTGGGGGCTGCAGTTGCCATAGCGGCTAGTGCGAAGGAAAAGCCAATCGAGGCACAGTGGTAAGTATGTTTTAAATTGAAACTAAATAGGGTACGAGTTTTCTCTTGTTTTTTTTTTCGTAGGAGCAAACCACCGGGATTCAATGCTTTCAGTGGACGACCTATAGGAGAACATACGGCCCTACAGCAGCAGGCCCAACAGCAGCAAGAACAGCAACTGCAGCAGCAGCAACAACCGCCTCCAGCGAATGGACTAACAACGACTCCCAATTCTGACATTTGGGTGGAGACAAAAGCCGAGGACGGTCGTTCATATTATTATCATGCAGTCACAAGAGAAACCACATGGACACGTCCCGATGGTCCAAACATTAAGATCATGACCCAGAGCGAAGTCGAGGAAATTGCAAAAAGACCTCCGCCAGTCACAAAAGCCACAGAGGCTCCAGAGATCTCACATCTTACCTCTCAGCCACCACCACACCTAATGAGTCAGCCACCGCCTTCGACTGCAGCCACACCTGGCGCACTTCTCTCTCAACCTCCTCCGAATGTGCGACAACAACCACCGCCTTTATTTCAGCCACCACCAGGATTTGGGCAGCCTCCATTCTGTATGCCACCGCCGGCCTATGGTTTTCCTGGTGGTGCTCCTGCGGCTGCTGCCCCAGCTTGGGGAGTAGGCATCCCACCTTGGCAGCAACCGCAACACGGTCCACCAGCTGGTGTTGGTGGGGAAAAACCAGCCCAAAAGCTGATAATTAAGCCCGGAGTCATAGATCCAGCGGTGATTGCTCGAGCTGCCGAATGGTCCGAGCACCGTGCACCTGACGGACGGCCATATTATTTCCATGCCCAGCGTGGGGAATCTGTGTGGGAAAAACCACAGGCATTACGAGATATGGAAGCAGCCCGTATGGCCGCCCATTCGGGAATAACGCCACCGACAGTGGCGGCTCCACCTCCACATCATTTACTCCCCAATCCGCTGATGCATCTGCCGCCAGGTACAGCACCTGGTTTCGATCCACAAATGGCATTTGCAGCGGCTGCAGCTGCGGCTGCCTCTACGAAGGCGGCACAGGCAGCAGCCTTGGAGAAGGAGGCAAAGAAAGCCGCCGAGGAGAAGCGAAAAAAGGAGGAGGAGCAACAAAAGAAGGCAGCTGCAGCGGCAGCCAATGCCAAGCAGACGGATAAATCACGCCCAGTTACCAGCACGCCTATAGCAGGCACTCCTTGGTGTGTGGTCTGGACAGGTGATGCTCGTGTATTCTTTTACAATCCATCTACAAGAACTTCGGTATGGGATCGACCCGAGGATCTGATGAATCGTGAAGATGTTGACAAGGCCGTAAATGAGCGACCGGAACAATTAAAAACTGATCAAGAGAAATCCCAAGAGACGGAGGCCAAGTCAACTGAGGACTCATCTCAGGATATCGTAGAGGTAGCGCCAATCCAGCAGCAACAAAATCAACAAGTCCAGCGGCTAGAACCGGAAGAGGATGAGGACGATGGAATCATTAAAATTCGGACTGAATCTGAATCTAGTGTGGAGGAAGTGCCGACCAAAAGAGTTCGAACATGTAAGTAAAACTAAGTCACCAATTACAAATCACCCTTACTTCACATATTCCATCTATGATTCAGTGACAAAATCAAAGCGATCCGAAGACGCTGCCTTAGAAGCCGAACAACGTGCAGCAAAGGAGCGTGCCCTGGTTCCATTGGAGCAGCGTGTGACCCAATTCAAGGAAATGTTAAGAGAAAAGGATGTGTCTGCTTTCAGCACCTGGGAAAAGGAGCTACACAAGATTGTATTTGATCCTCGGTATTTGTTGCTTACATCAAAGGAGCGAAAACAGGTATTTGAAAAGTATGTGAAAGATCGGGCCGAGGAAGAGCGTAAGGAGAAACGCAATAAAATGCGACAAAAGCGGGATGACTTTCGTAAACTCATGGAGGAATGCAAACTGCACGGCAAGTAAGTAAATTCAACAATGTTAAAGTTAAGATAACGATTCAATTACCAAAACTCTGCTTACTTTTATTCCAGGTCGTCATTCTCCGAATTCAGTCAAAGGAATGCTAAGGACGAGCGGTACCGTGCCATCGAAAAGGTGCGCGAACGAGAGAGCCTTTTCAATGAATATATCGTTGAAGTGCGACGGCACGAAAAGGAGGATAAACAGCTAAAGAAAGATCAGGTATGCATTTAAAAATGCGGCAAGTATTGCTGATTCCCGTCCTATTTACGTATTTGCTCTGAATGGAATAATTAATGATGATGATGAAGATGATGTACATATAATGCCCATATTCAACCCATGAACATATCGATTTATATATACCTATATATTTATAAAAATATTTTAAATTATCTTATACCATAATGAGATTTGATTGACTTTTTTGTTAATTTTAAAACATAAACAACGTGTGTACCGAAACCAAACCAACCTGAACCCTGATCGATTGCATTTGTAGCTTGTGCCCTTGACCGAGCGGTTCCGGTTGCCAAATGTCCACATAGTGTTGCAATGTTGTAGCCACTAGCTAGCAAGCTAACAGTTAAAAGAGCACTAAAGCACGTCCCACAATCATCAACCAACAAGCATCCAGATACAGCAAACACCAACATCAAATTCTTGTCGTCGTTGTCTAAAGTGAGTGAGTTACCAAAAACAAAAAAAATTAACAATTTGTTTCATAACAAATATGGAAACCAAAAAAAAAAAAAAAATCATAAAATTAAAAAAAAGGTTTAACTTGATAATCGTTGGTGTGATTTCCAATTCCCGCCCTGCGCCCCAGGAATGTATGGTCAATTGATCATGATGTGACCAAGATGATAAAGATGATGATGATTAAAGATGATGAAGATGAAGATGATATTGTATTTGTATGTATATGAACCAACACGATGTTTGCAACAATCAACATCATTTGATTTTGGAATTGGAACAGGACGGATCTTCGAGCTGGAACTGGAACTGGATAACAACAACTATGTGTGTGCAGGTGCCCGTCCATTCTTCCGGCGCTGAGCAAACAGTATGAATAATACATAATTAAAATAACCCAATATTATCGTTTTGTTTTAAAAAGGCAGAAAAAGAAATGAAATAATGTAAAATCACAAAGAGAATTGTGGAATGAACTGAAAATAAGCGAAACAAAGGTCAGGGCAAATCAAACAAAAAGCATAATTAAACTTGGTCCGTTTTTACTTTGCTAACTGTCTGTCTTTTTTTTTCGTCCTGGATTAGGTAACATCAATTTTTATTAATGTGGTCTGATATTGAGGCCATTGGTTTGCCTCCAAAAACTTTTATTTGCTCCTACAATTTCCAACACTCTCGGATTCATACCACGGTTCTTACAAAAAAAAAAAAAAAAAATCAACATTCTAGTTTATATCTTTATGTATATTTACCTATTTATTGTACGTTTATTTTAGTTTTTTTTTCACAAATTACTAAAACATGACACATATTTCGGCTACGCTGAAATGAAACTAAAAATAATGGCCCCTTGCTAAATGATTGAGAGAAGACACTTTAATTTATTTCTGAAAACTCTAACGAACTTAATATGTAATCTTCTGAGCTTCTGATCATAATTTAATCACTTCTTCCACTTTCTTCTAGTCTCTTAATTTGTAGTTCATAAAAACAATTTTCTTCTCGTTAAAAAGAAATCTCACCTCACGCCGAGAAACACTTGTCTAAATTTTTGCTTTTAAGAAAAGCACTTCTATTCTCTCACTTAGCAGAGTCGCCGGCTACTATTAAACCCATAAATTTTCTTTCAGTAAATCCTAATTAATTATATAAAATTCTCTTTCAGCATCAAGAATGAAAGCTTGTAACTATATTTTCATTCTTATAGAAATAAGAAAATCTAGATGTAAGCATCTTTAAGTCAGTTTTTAAGTTACCATCTATGACTATCTATGTAAGTTCAATACCAAAATCAATTCTTAAGATAAAACTAATTCGCTTTTCTCATTTCATTTCTCTTTCTCTTCCACATGCCTGTCATGTTAAAAACAAAACAAAAATTCCCCTTACCCTACTCCTACACCATAAAATATCCCATATTATAGATTCGCAAAGATTTTCTGGATATGCTGCGTGAGAGACATGATATCGAAAGGCATACACGTTGGTATGACATCAAAAAGAAGTTTGAATCAGACTCACGATATCGTGCGGTGGACTCTCTATATAGAGAAGAATATTTCGAGGACTATTTGCATATTATGAAGGACGAGAAACGTAAGGAACGGGATTTGCGAGAACAACGGGAAAGAGAACGTCAACGTGACCGCAAATCGGACAGAAGAGATCGAGACAAAGATAAGGACAAGGACAAAAGCCGCAAGGATCGTGGTGATCGCAGTCGTTCCAGGGACAGGCATCGTGATCGCAGACCATCCAAGGATAGAGATGATAAGAGTAAATTGGATAAAAGCAAAAGGCGAGAGTCTCCGGTAAGCAATTAAAAAAAAAAACGGAACTAAGGTTTTAAACAAGAAGAAATGAAAACGAATTTCCGAGCCAAACAGTTATCTTTCGTGGACGATGTCAAATTCAAGAAGGATTTTAATCATTTCATTGCCAATCATCAAATTTCTAAATGTTATAAGCTTTGAAAAAAATTGTTTTCAATTCATTCTTGAAAAATTTAGTAAGCCTAAGTTGCAAACATTTATGAAATGAAAAAAACCTTACGTTGGTGTTAATCGAGAGAATACAAAGTCGATCTTGATTATTTTCAATCAAACTGGTGCACAGTTCATTTTAACAGAAAAAGGAAAACAGTCACAACTTTATAAACATTAACTATTATTAAAAAAAATCCCTTACTTTTTAGGAAGAGGGTGAAGATTCGGAAGCTGGCGACAGCGATAACAGCGAATTGGCACGCATACGTGAAGACGAAGCGGAACAAAAGCAAAAGGAACGCGAGAAGAAACTTAGGGCCGAACAGAGTATTCGGGAGCGGGAGAAGGAGGTTCAACGCACTTTGGCAGGACACTTGCGAGATCGTGATAAGGAGCGCGAGCATCATAAGCGTGATGAATGTATAGGACATTTTACAGCTTTGCTTACGGATTTGGTACGAGCACCGGACTACACCTGGAAGGAGGTAAAGCGGCAATTGCGCAAAGATCATCGATGGGAACTGATTGAAACGCTAGATCGAGATGATCGCGAGAGGTATATATAAAATAATTACTGTACAAAAAACTATAGCTAATTTCTCAATCACTTCTCCTTTCATAGAATTTTTAACGAACACATTGACAATCTGATGAAAAAGAAACGAGAGAAATTCCGGGAAATGCTTGATGAGATCACCACACTGCAGCTAACCAGCACCTGGAAAGAAATTAAAAAATTAATCAAAGAAGATCCAAGATATCTAAAGTATAATTCCGATAAAGGCGAACGTGAGTTCCGCGATTACATAAAGGACAAAACACTAAATGCAAAGACAGCGTTACGTGAACTGTTGCAGGAATGCAAATTCATAACACATAAAAGCAGCGATCTCATCAAGGAGAATGTGAATCATCTTAAGGAAATCCAGGATATACTCAAGAACGATAAGCGGTATGATAGATTACAGCTCTAATTGACAAAAAAATAATCAATTAGTTCTTAATTTAATTTCCCCCTTTCTATTAACTGCAGCTATTTGGTGCTGGATCACATGGAGGACGAAAGAGATACCATTGTTTTAAGTTTTTTGGAGGAGCTAAACAAACGTGGTCCACCGCCGCCGCCTACAGCCTCGGAATCTACGCGCCGCAACAAATAATCAATCCTAAAACCCTAACCAATTCAAATTATTCTTAAATTATTATTTTTAACTTTGAAATTATTTAGCATCTAAATATTTAAACATGAATAATAAACAAATTTAAACAATTAATGGAATAGAACACAATTGTGGATCAATTACTTTTGTAATAATATATTTTTATTGATCATTTTATATATATGGTCTTATATAATCATCCCGCTATCATTTTATTGTTTAATACACATTCGTTTTCAAGTTTTATTTGTTTGGTTTTCTGCTTTGCCTAATATCTAAAAATAAATACAATAATTTGTATAATTTTGCATTTTAATTATTGCAAAATATTTAAATGTAGTCTGTTTTTGTTATTTTAGGTTTAGGAACTAAGAGCAAAAAAAATGTTTGTATGGATGCTTGTGATGTGCCTGTTCGGTAATATATATATATATATTCGTATTCCCGATTTACATCATTAGCCAAAGTCGCAGAGCCCACGTTTTTGTCTGTAGAAGCTGGAGTTCTACAATAAATGATCTCATTCCAAAGAACTTCTTATGAAAAGACATCAATCGTTTATCAAAAATAATAAACTTAATTAAAAGTTTAACGAAATGAATTCTTGCATGCCAAAGTTATTAGCAGTATTCTTTGCACTTAACGAAAATAAATAGAAACTACATAGAACGGGAATAGTCAATGGGATCGTCAGTTAAAATTATTAGGCAAAATAAATCTCATATTCTAAATTGATGTTAATTTTTTTTCTTACAAAACATCTCTTTGGATTTTAAATTACCCAACAATACCACGTTAACTGTATCGCTAGATCTAATATTTATTTACTACTATTTATAAAATATTATTTTTGCTTGATGTTGTCTTCTTATTGAATTTCTTTTCGCATTGGTTTTTTTGTTTTGTTTTGGGTTAGGCACAAAGTAACTGGTTGTTGTTATCCTCTTCTTGGTTTCAAAATTTGTATATTTTGTCTGTTTTTCTTTACATGCTATTATTCCTTTATTATCTAGTTATATATTAAGTTGCTACTATCCTCAATTTATTGAACAGCTTTGTAGTTGTGATTCCTATTTATATATATATGAATATGTTGTGTTACGGGTGTCTATGTCTAGTATAATAATATATAAATTTTCAATATATTGCTACTTGACTTGTTTGTTCCGTTCTATATAAATTCTATTACACAATTACAAGTATTTAATTTTTACCCTCTTAACTTTTTTTTTTTGATTTACAACTTTACAATGAAAATAGCTTGATGGATAACAAGATCTAAAAAAGTCAAAAATCATCAGCAGCACAAACAAAATAAAAGAAACAATGTGAAATAAAATAAATACAAATTGAAAAAATATAAATATATTTGTATTTATTACATCATAAAGCAAATGTGTGTGTGTGTGTGTGTGTATGTTAAAACTAGTTTTGAAACTTTTACTAAAAAGCAGAAAAGTTTCTAAGCGATTGCAATTGAAAAAATGTTTTAAATAATACTCTCTACGTCAATTGAATTAGTTGTTAGTTACATCCTTGATGGGATTTTTCTTATAGAAATCGTTTTTTTGTTTGTTGTTGTAGGTAAATCAAATAATATGAGCTTTATACAGTTAACTGTGTTTATTAATATTAATTTATATACGTTTCTCTTTTTTGTTTTCCATCTTAGTTTTTGTTTTAAATGCAAAAAATTACCCAATTCTACGTAAACATTAATGAAATTATTTGTTGAAAAGCATTTAAAATGCTTGATTTACACATGATTTGTTTGTTTTTCTTTTTTGTTTTGTTTTAAGTATAAGTTTTGGTATAACAATTAATGGATTACTAAAGATGATATTTAGCCAAATAGAAGAACGGAAAGAATTAAATTGAACTATAAAAAAATCTCTTTTTTCTCTGTTTGCTATTGTTGTTGTTGTGATTGTTGCAGGTGTTTTTAATACCGATACGTAATATTTCTATTATGTGTTTAAAAAAAACAAATACAATATTTGTATTTACCTTTAAATGAATGTTTGTGTTGATAGATAGATCGTATCGCAATTTGGCCAACAACTCCGGATTGCAGTGTATAATATTTATATATGTATATAATACGTTCTTGTTTCTCTTTTTATATAAATTAATTCATAATAGTAATCGTAATCATTAATAATTCATCATCTGTCATATGCATAATCATTAATTATTGTTGCTATTGTGGTTGTTGTTGTTGCAGTTGCTGTTGCTTTTTGCAGTAGTAATTCATTAGTAATGGTTAAATAAGCTGTTTCTTCTTGGTTGTCAATCAGTTGCCCTTGGTAGCCTCTTTGGCGGCCATAATAAGAGGAGTTAAGCTGGCCAATGGACGGGCCAATTTTAGGAAGGGATGCTGTAAAACGTTAATAAAAGATTCTTACTCCATTTGAATCATTATGTTGGCTGTGAGCACACTTACCTTTAGTAAATCCATGGCGCTGGCTCGACGATCAACCTCCACTTCTAGACATTGATCGAGAAAATCTTGAAATGCTGCGGACAGCTTGTCTTTTTCCTTAATCTCTGGCTTGCCATTGGTAGCAATGAGGTACAGGGCTTTAAGCGGATTCTCATTTAAGTAAGGCGGTTCGCCTTCTACCATTTCAATGGCCATGATGCCTAAGGACCACAAATCGACCTATACCAAAAATTGAGAATAATTTAATTTGAAGCACGGCCTAAACTGTTTGGCAGACATTATTCTTACCTTTGGTCCATATTGTTTGCGAGTAACCACCTCAGGGGCCATCCAATATGGAGTGCCCACCATAGTTGTCCGTTTGGATTGCTCCGGCGAAATTTGCGCACAGAAACCGAAATCAGTCAGCTTGACGGACCCATCCAAGCCAAGCAAAATATTATCACTCTTTATATCTCGATGGATTACCTGATTGGCATGCAGGAATTCTAGGGCTTGCAATACTTCTCGACAAACGGCCGCGATTTGTCCCTCATCCATGCAGGTTTCAGTTACAACATCGGTGAGGGAGCCTCCTGGCAGGTATTCCATGACGACCCAAAGCTCTTCGGATACTAGATAGCTATCCAGATAATTGACCACATTCGGATGTTTGTTTTCTCGCATCACCAGAATCTCATTAATGATCAGCTCTTTTTTGGGTTGTTGCGATAGGTTCATCTGTTTGATGGCCACCTCCATGCCCGTTGAAGATTCAATAGCCGTGTAGACGGTGCCTGAAGCTCCTTGGCCAATTTTCTCCATTTTCGTGTACTTACGATTTGGATCGCCGACAGAAACAATGGTGCGAAGCTTCTCAAGGATTTCCTCATCGGACATTTTCTTCTTTTTGGCATTGGCTGCTCTTGTATTTGCTCCGGCTGATGCTTGTGGCACGGCAATTTGATTGCCAGGACTTGCACCAGTTGTGGCAGCTGTTGCTGCTGCTGTTTGGGGCGCACCGGGAGGAGAAGCCACCAATCCAGTTGTGGGATCATGTGTGTTGTAAAGGTCTGTGGCGGCATTATGGCAGGGTGTGGCAGGTGTTATGCAGGGCGGCAGGGGAATAGAAACCGTTGTCGTTGTTGCCGAATTGCGGGCGGAAGATATTGATGTTGTCGGTGTTGGACAATGGATTGAGGGCAGATGACAAACATTAGGCGGAGGCGGCAATAGAGAATCATCATCGTCGTCATCATCATGGAAAGAGGGGAACGATGAAAAGGAGGAAGCAGAAGAATGATGATTAGTCGTTGTTGTTGTTGTTTCTGCTGCTGTCGCGACAAGCTGCTGCGTGCCCTGGCTAGCACTGAGAGTAACAGAAGTTGTAGTAGCAGTAGCAGTAGGATTGTTACTAGTAGAAGTAGTAGTAGTAGTAGTAGTAATAGTAGAGGTACGACTAAGATTAGTAATGGTTGAACCGCCGTCTGTTTCTGTTGTTGCTGTTGTCGCTGCTGCTGCTGTTGGATTTGTTGCTGCTGAGTTGTAGTTGCAGTTGGTTTTTCAAATATCAAGCAGAATTCGTTTGTCGTTTGGTTTTTTTACAAAACATAACAGAACACAGAGAAGGCGATACAAATGACAATAATAATAATAACAATAATAGTGATTCTGTTAACAGACATTTAGCAGTTAGCAATTAGCACAATTAATCCATAAAACAAATCAACATTCAACAAAAAGTAATCTAAAATCAATTCGGCATTTCCGAAATTAAAACATCGGCCCTTGCAGCTCAGTTTATTTAGATTAGTTTAATTAATTCTAGCAAAAGTATTTTAAATGCCCAACTCTCTCTATGAACAAATTCAAAGTTCATAAGAACTTAAATTGAATCAGATTACAAAATCGGTTTTCATTTATATTTTTATAAGAACTGTAATTAATTTTTTGTTTTTTTAACATCCATAATATTTGAACTGTTTGCAAGGGCCATAGGCGGCGAATAAGCAATAAAAATGGTATTCAATTGAAACTAAAAATTCTAGCAAAAGTATTTTGCTCATTACTCTTGAGTTTTTGCACTCACTTGCATTATTCTTGTTCTTGTCCAATGTTGTCGTTGTGGCATTGTTGGTAAGTAGTGGCGAAGTGGCTGTTGCTATTCCCGGCATGGCGGCTTTGTGATTGTGTAGCGGCGTTGTGGGCGTGGTTGCCGGTGCAGCTGGTATAGAGTGGGGCATAGACGTTGGCTGTAGTTCCTCAATGGGACGCGTGTAAATGGATTTCGTACGCTCCGGTCGAGATGCCACTGGTGGAGGCGGTGGCTGCTGCTGCTGACCGAGCATATCGTCCTCATTGGCGGATGAATGTTGCGATGCGGATGAGGAGGTTGGATGACCACCAAAATTATATGAATGCGATTGACTGATTCCACCAATGTGATGCTGATGTTGTTGTTGCTGATGATGATGTTGATGTTGTTGTTGTTGTTGATGTTGTTGTAGTTGCATCTGCTGTAATTGTTGTTGTTGCTGATAATGATTGCTCAACATTTGTCCTGCAGCAGCTACATTATTCGCATTGGGACCCAGTGTCATGCTACCCAATTGGACACCAATTAAATTTCCACCACTATTTGAGCCATGTAATTCCGAATCAGTCGGTGTACTGCTCGGACTGCTACTGCTCACTCTACTTAGCGAGGAACCTACGGAATTTTCAAAACAAATCACTAAAGTTTCGTGACATTATAGAGAAATCCTCAAAATAATGTAAAATTATACCTGAATGCGTCGTTATAGCATTTGTCATGTATTTGGAACTTGGTCTCTGTTTGGTTGTATTGTCAAACCACTTGAGAACATCGAGTACAGCCTGGGGATTCTTTTTCTGCTCCTGCTTGCTGATATTCGAGTTCATCAATAGACGCGCCCATGCCTCTGGCATACCCTAAAAGCATGATAATAAAAACAATTACAAATGGTTTATAACATTTTTCTTATTTAAACAAGGAGGCCGGTTTGTGATGTAAAAAATAGCATAGGCTTGTGTATATTTCCCCTTTTCATATGATTAAGAATTTGGCAAGCAGACATGGATAACGAGGATGAAAGCATTTTTAACAATAAAATTCTAAGCTTAGCCATCGATTGTATGGAATTAACGAGTATTAGGAAATTATATGTGGATAAAATGCATTACTTTTTGACAATAATAGGTCAAGATTCGGGCTTATGAGACATTTACTAATCTATGTAGGGGAACACAAATGACAACAACAAAAAAGGCAATTTGAAGGCAATCTTCCTTTAGCTTGAAACATTTTGGCATTTACTTACTTTCATTGGCAGCTTGAAATACATAATACAAAATCATAATACAAAATCGATAATTTAATATATTTAGAAGAGCAAATAATGCATGTTAGAGAAGTAAAATATTTTGAAGAATTATATAGAAGTAAATTTAATGTAGAGAACCATTAAGAGAATATGGCGAAAATGCAATATAAATTGAATAAATTAAAAATGCCAGAAAGATAGATAACAAGTAATAAAGGCTAAATTTAAAACGGTCTCATTTACTGTTATTGTAATCGTCAAAAAAATTACACCTTTTATTCATTTTTGTCTCTGCAATTTCCACATTAAGATTAAAATTTCTCTTCGATAATTGTATACCAACTGACTTTATGTTTAAAAAATGTTATAAATAGTTTGAATTAATTTATCAAATAATGAGTATAAAAAATTTTCTTTTATAAGAAAAGTATTTGGAATAGTCTTAAATGTTTTTGGGGAGATTGTTAAATTGATTTAAAGTAAACTATTTTTTATATTTTTTTTTTATAGTACTGAATTTTTAATATGTTGTTTTTGCACATGTAAAGCCAAAAAAAAAAATCATATTGCAAAAAAAAAAAAAATGGTAGTGATAAAAATTTCATTTGAAAAGTAACTGAAACTCACCGTAAATTCTCCAGTTACAGCATCGAAACCCACATGAACTGTGTGCTCGAAATTGGTAGGATAGGAAATATTTGGTTTGGAATCCGTATGTGAGGGCTTTGATCCTTTGATCTTGTTTTTAAGCGTCTTCTTTTTCCGATCGGCAGCATCGTCGGGTTCTTTAAATGGGGGAAAGAGGAACATGCACCAATAATTACACATTTTGTCAATAGCGTGCCAATGGTAGCCATCTACTAAAGATGGCCAGCCGCTCTCGCTTACCTTTGGGCAACGGACGCATGTCAACAGACGGCGCATCACCGCCCCCGCCTCCGCTGCCAGCAAGGGGTACTCGTTCAACACCGCCGCCACCTCGATTGCTGGTTAAGCGGACTGGCGGAGCCGGTGGTTTATCCTCCTCGCTGGACATACTGTTTTTGTTTTATTATTTTTCTGTTATTTGTAATTGTTCTTCCTTAAGGGAACAGCTGTTCTAATGGGAGGGAAGTCAGCTGTAAGTCAAACGAAAATCAAAATTAAGAGCAAAATTGTAGTAAAGGCAAAAAGTAATGATTTCATTTCTTAAATATGTACAAATATTTCCTGTACTCTTTTGTTATCTATGCACATACATATATATACATATATACATATGTACATACATGTATGACCGAGAGAGAGAGAAAAAGAATGTCTTATCTAAAATTATTTTATTTCCTTTTTAATGCAGTCGCGTCATAAGGTTCTGCAAAACTTGTAGTTTGTCATATAATTTGGCACAGGTCTAGGTGTTATATAGTGGTTGGTGTTTTTTGTTTTTAGTTTAGAAAAATTTAATTTTTTTTTGGCAAATATATATTTTCAAAGTGCTTGCCCACACGAAATCACAAAATATATATAAAAATATAAATAAATAAATTGATATATATATACAATATGTATGTATAGATACACATATATGTATGTATGTATATATGTATATATGGACCGACAATGAACGGACGAATGAACTGACTTGGTCTGTTGGGGATTTTGCTTTGAGTGTCACTGCCACTAGAGCAGAGCCGGCAAAGCAAAAAGAGAGACCCCACTCTCACAAACACACACACACACATGCAAACACTTTCTCTTGTTGTCTCTCTTTCACCCGCCTACGCTAACGATCGCGTCCATTGGGAAATAAAAACAACAAATTAACGAATTATGCGATAACACAAGAGTTTGAATGTTTTTGTATACTTCTTTCCCCTCTCTCTTCTTCCTTCTTACATTTTGGCCTGCAGTAACAAAAGCACCAACTGTATTATCGATTAGCAGACAAACTCACGCATTTTCAGATCTACAACAAAAATAAGAAAAACAAGAAACAACACTCAAATTATATGCCTTGGACATTGAATGTGGGCGGCGGCGGCAGCAGAAACGCAGCAAAACATATGATGAGAGAGAGAGAGAGAGAGAGAGAGAGGGAGACTCCAACGCGTTGCCTTTGGCGCCTGTCTATGTCTGCCTTTTGCCGGTGACAGAAACGAAGAACGAAAACGCCACCGTGGGTCAAACATGGATAGAATTATAAGTAGTCATTGGATTCGGAGTGTAAACTTTAAAGCCCAACTACGTACATACTACACAGCAGGACTAAAAAAAAAATACTTCAAAGTAAATACATATAAATGGCCACTTTGCTCCACTGTACGGTGTTGCTTGCATGATTCATTCATTTATCACCGTCAGGGCGTCAATGCAGTCTGATAGGAGGATACAGCGGGGAAAGAGCGACCTGCAGAAGGGGGTGTTATATAAAAATCTAAGCAAACAACAAAACATTTTATATGTATTTGTAGGTTTGTTGGCTAGCTGCCCTGAGACCGAAACAACAATAACAACTGCAGATGTTTTATAGGTAACATTTTTTCTTCTCTTTTGGTTATTTCTTGTTTTGTTTTTAGATACGGAAAACTTCTTTGGGGAGCAAACCAAACAAAAATACAGTAGGGGATGGAGAAGAGACATGAGAGCTTTGAGTGGGAGCCAAAAATTGGGTTAACTGTAAAATTTGTGTGTTGCCGCTAGTTTTGGTTACTTGAAGTTCAAGTAAAATCGATAAATTTAAACATTTACATACATATGTATGTATGCGTTTATGTACATATATAATTAAGTTTTAATTCATTGCAGGTAATGCAGAATTAATCCCTAATGAGGAAAGTACTTATGCATAGAAATATGTGGACACATGTATGCAAAGACACACAACAGTAACAGGAAACTCAACAGCACTTGCGGCATTTAAATGAGAGACAGGAATAATGAGGGGGTTGGCGGAGAGAAGGGGGAAGGTTTCCCAAGTGGGCCAAACATAGGTGCATGTTGCAAGAACAACATGGCGTGTTGCAAGTGCATTGAGTGGCGCTGACTGGCTCCAAGTGCATAAAGAAGCCACAAACATATACATACATATGTATGTATGTATGTACATAATACAAATAAAGAAACAAGTTCATACGTGGCTTACATATCGTGAAATTACATAGAAATCCAATGGGGTTTCTTAAGGATGATTATAATACTTTATTAATATCTTATTTCAACAGGCCCAATAGTAAACTTTTTTATATGAATAAATTGATAAAGTGGAATAAGAGATCTCAGAAACAACTAAGCATTAGTAATAATAATAGGAAGCGCATTCATATTGGTATTCTTCTAGCAATTGATAATAGAGCTTCGTATAAACATAAACACATACATACATATGTACATACATACATTTCTGTGGATCAACGACAGTGGCGTTGTCGTCTATTTTGGGTTTTGGACACCAACTTAAAGCAAACGGAAATGTGCCTTATACTTACATATATGTACATGTATATTCTTTTCATTTTGCCTCTCTTGTTCTTGCTTTTATGGCTTTGCTTTTCCGTTTTTACCTGGTCTAAAGTAATCCATATAGAGTACATGTACTAAAAGAGTGCACAGTTAGGCGAATGAAGCCAACTATAACTTTTAAATGACAAATAAAGTGCCGCAATGCACGTGGGCCACCTTTCGGCACCCCATTCCACCCACTAGATGGAATATGCAGCTTGATGTAGGCAGGGTAAAGACCCTCCGTTATTAACACATATCGGCGGTTGTATTTTTGATTAAATTGCATATTATATTAATTACATATAATGACAACGTTTTAGCAAGACGCTATAAAAGAAAAACAGAAACCACTTAAAACGCATCCCTATTTTCCGTCGTGTTTGTTGGGAAAAATCAATGCACATGTGTGTGTGTAATATGTGACTCTGTGTTAGGGTTGAGGGATCAAACATATGTATGCATGCGGGGACTCTTGGCTCCAACAAACTGAACGTTGACATTTTTTTTTTGTTTTGCTTTATGAATGAAACACAAACTCTATCGCAATTAGACTCACAATTGGCAGGTGGACAGGTTTCTGTGTATGAAAGTATAGAGATAACACCCTGTAATGCCGCTGCTATCCCGCTACCGCTCCTTGCCTGAAACTTGTCGTTGTCAGCTTTTCTTCTTTTTCTATTCGCCTTCACAAAAACTTCACTGCATTTTCATTTGCTACATAGACACGCACTTACACACACTTTTCTTTAGCTTTAGCTATTGTTTTCGCGTTGCCGTCACTTTCTGCTTGCCTCTGTTTTTGCACATCCGAATTTCCTCTAATGGCGACGCTTTAACAATTTATTAAGTTGTACTTAATATAAACTAAATAATTTTCAGCATTTCATTTTGTGGTAGGGCTGGAGAACTTTAGATGTCGGGCCTGCTAACTCACTCGTGAGTCTGCTAACTCATTCGCGAGCTGTTAGCTCAGTTGTGAATTAGTTTCAGGGATACACAATGCTTTTGTAACTTGACAACCCTTAAGTCGTAAAAACTGTAACTGCTAAATATTTGAATTTATCAGCCAGTTTTAGTCTGTCAAGGTGTGCGCTGCAAACACAGTCAAGAAATAATTGCGAAGAAAAAATGGCCGAAGAAAAGAAAAACGAAAATGAAGAAAGTTGGCTTTATGGTGCGGAGGAACTTCACGTACCAAAAGATACATCGCAATTGAACAAAGCAAAGGATGTTGTTTGGCCCCCAAAAAAGGAGCAGCCAGAAAGCGAGTTGACTGAATTCGATGATCCGGCCAAAGAAATGGAGGAAGATGAGGAGGCTTTAATGATAAACAGTGAATCCGTTATGTCTCCGTTGCAGGGTCATGCTATTATCTCGGAGGGGGAAGAGGACTCCGAAGATGATGTCAACATAGTCATAAATCCGACATCAAATGTGCGTCAGTTAACGAATCTCTTGACCTGTTCGAGCTCAACTGATAAGGTCAAACAAACAGCTCTGACAGGTCAGTTCAGCGTGGCGGATATTAAAGGAATCGATGAGACCATAAATGATATACCAGTGCACGAATTTAGCATTGATTCCCTTGAGGAGAAACCTTGGCGCAAACCGGGATCAGATATTACAGATTATTTTAATTACGGATTTAATGAAATGACCTGGCGAGCTTATTGCGAACGGCAGAAGCATATGCGTATGACTGAAAGCGGTGCGGGAATGATCAGCCTAACACAGAATCCGTATAACAATGTTGGTTTGGTGGGTGTCAAAGTGGAAGATACCATAATGCAAATGCCACCAGGCACCACGATGCAGCCTCCGCACTTAGCAATAGGAATGGGGATGCAGAGATCTTCCCGTACAATTACGGCCTGCAAAGAACAGGTCATCAAGGTTTTAACAGCAGAAACTCGACATTATCCACGTATGAATATAAATTTTCCACCACCTCCTCCTGGAGTAACCGATGATTCGTACCTTGGTGAGCAGGATTCCTTCGATTATGGCTATACCGAACAGCCAAATTGGATGCCTACTAGCATAAAAGAACTAACCCCATCGAATGAGCTTCAGATGCCGCCAGAGTCTGTAGATAATCCGCCTTCAACTCAGGTAAATGTGCAGATTCCATATCAAATGGTGATGCCTCTGCAGGATGAAGACCAGAAACCAATGAGGGGTAAGCTTCTTTTGATTATAATAAATGTCGTATTTAATTTAATTTTTCTTAAAGAACCATCACCCCAAGCAAGAGTCCCCTTGGCTACAAACGACACCAATTCGTACAGAACACCTTCATCATCTTCTATTTTGACGGTATCCAAGGATGGCGGTGATGACAACAAGCGCGAAAGCAGGCGGTCTGTTAAGTACAATGAGGTCAAAAGAGATAGTTCTTCCTTTGAGTTACGAAAAAACTTTCTGGACATGCTGAGCGAACGTCAAGATATTAGCAATAATACTCGATGGAATGATATTAAAAAAAAACTGAGAAATGATCCTCGTTATCGCGCCCTGGACTCTGTATATCGTGAGGAATACTTTTGTGACTATTTGCACATTATCATCAGAGAAGGGAAACGTAAACGGGATCACAAAGAACGCCATCGCAGAGATTCATCATCATCGTCGTCGTTGTCAAAGAGACAAGAGACTCGCTCTTGGTCTAAGGAAAAAATTTCTTATAGCGTTGCGAGTTCACGAAAAAATATTTAACGATAAATAATACATAACGTGTAATCCAGAATCCAAAGAAGTAAATAAAGAAGCTAAGCTGGTGAAAATGAGTTACATACTCATTTTCATAAAAGGAATAACTACAATATATTTTATATTTAGCCAACATTTTCTTTATTACTTTATCATATTACACTACAATCCAACTACGGTTGTTAGTTACATATCGTAACCTGCCAGCCAAACAGATTTTCGTTTTCGATAAAAATGGATAAAAATTCAAAATCTTTTTGGCTTGCACAGCGATTTGTAAGAACCTACCTGCAATTGTCATTTTATATTATATTTATCCCAATTGATAAGAAAAATTATTTTTATTTTATAATTTGTTGCTTATCATAAAATTGTTGAATGCATTTCTCATGAGATTTCTCAATCATATTTTTGCTTCTTTAGTTTGTATAACTACATATATAAATCTATTTTAGGTGCATGTGTATATAAAGATGTTTTTAAACTATATATAATTGGGCATAGGAATATGTATAAAAAAAATAATAAACTTGTACAAAAATCAGTTAAAATTAACACTGGAAGCTGCCGAAATTTAGTTGGTTTTGAGTGAGCTAAGATTAGTATAATAGAGTTTTAAACAATTTTAAAAAATAATACTTTAATGTGTTTATGTGTGTTAGTTTAACATAAAGTTAAATACTTTTGGAGGGCACTCTGGCTGGATGGATAAAAAAGAAATATTTGGAATTTTGGTTTGATTTAAAAAGTTGACCAATGAAAATGGATTTTGTTAACCGTTTGTCTGTTTAACCATTAATTAATATAGTATAAATTTAAAAGTTGTTATTCTATTATAGATTCTTGTAAATTATCTTCACTTTGAATGTTTTTTAATGCAGTAATTCCTGTTTCACGTTTGAACTGTTGTTCTTATGGTAGAACTGCATGAAGCGAATGAGAATATCGGGAAATACTGGAGATCTACCAAGCGAAATATAATTAATGTCCCCGAAAATTGTCGCTCAATGCAATTTCTTGACCACAAGTACAGCAGAAGTTTTATTGTACAAAGATTTTGCTCTTGATATTCATGCTACTTTAGGTTTAACTTTGATTTTTTGTTCGGAAGAGAAAGAGTATTTCGTAGTTGGTAATATTATATACGTAAATAAATTAGTTATTATGCCATAGTTTTGTTTTTATATATTAATTAACAATATTTGCCGATCATTAAACAAGTCATGGCATTTCATATTTGTTTGTTCATTTTTTTTAGGTACAAAGAAAAAAAATCTCTTGGCAAAGTTATATTTAAAACCTATAATAAAAAAAAATTAGCTGAAAGTTGTAATGAAGCTGCTTTTTTGTTCATTTGGTATTTTTGTTGTTGTTGCTTTAGTAGATTCATTATATATGTATATATATATTTATATATAGAAGAGTTCGAGTTTAATTGTTGCATTAAAATTTGCTTGCGACTAGAATTAAGATTTGTTGTTGATTCTTTTTTCACGATTTATGGTATTCATTGTATATAGATATATACTAACAATTCGTATATATGTATAAAGATATATATATATGTATATATATATTTGTGGATAAATTTGTTCATATTACACTTTAACTAAATGGATCTGCTTTGGCTGCTTGGTCATAATGGGAAAAGTCAAAAATAAATTCAATTTTTTTTTCTAATAATTTAAAAACCATTAGAAGTTTAGATAAAACGCTGACTAATATATAGCTTTTGAGTTCTACTTTGAAGTTGATAAGCGATTCAATATAAATATATATCATATATAAAATCAACAAGAATGCATAACTCGTCTTAATATTATTGAACCAAGCAGCTGAAGCAGCCGTTGTATATAATTATATATGTATGTATATATAAATACATTGATAAATGTATTTGTATCTGTGCCCGAATCACCCATTTCATACCATTTCTCATGATCATGTTTATGTTATGATCAATGATCCTCCTGATAAATCTGTTAGACCGTTGTACCATAGGCATTGTTAAATACGGCTCTAGAGCTATCAGTATCTAATGATATATCTTCTGGACTGGCCAAATCGACACGCACATTGGAGTTGGTGCGTCGACGAGCGGCCTGAGCTGCTCCCCAGTTGCTTAATGTCCAATGGAAACCCGATGTACTGGGCTCCGGCTCCGCATCGACTTTGACTTGTGTGCAAACCTTTAAGTCAATATAAGAAAATTAACTAAAAATTAAGAATTTTTGAAGATTAATCCTGTAACCAACCTCGCGGTTGCCACAAGGCAAAGTCTCAGTGCCATTGCCAATTGCTGAGCCAGATACTGATCCGGAGCCAGAGTCCCTGGTGCTGCCAATGCTACTGCTGCTAGCTAGAGAATCATTGCTGGACTCTATAACCGCTCCGTGATAGCGGGCCACCGATTGGGCAACTTGCTGCAATATATTGGACCACATTCAATTATTAATATCCATATGATTCTTTCATTATTGATTGACTCACAATAGCATCTCCACCTTGACAATCCTCAATCGACTTAAGTATTTCCCATACTAGTTCCGAATCCAATGGTATGGGCTGCTCAGTATCTCTATTGTAAATAGCAATGGCGATGTGGACTGGATGTGGAACAGGCAGCGGTATAAGTAGCTTTTCGGTAACACTTTTTTCGCCGCATTGCTTTTTCCACGGACGCCAGGGTGTTTGTGTGTCCGGCGAGGATTTTGGTGTAAGTTGGGCACGCTGAGCCCTTACACGTGGCGTTGTCAAACCCACAGTCATGTCACTGTAGAAATTTAGATAAGATATGAGTAAGAATATCACAAGTTACTATATTTATCAGTACAAGTACCGTTTCTCGGGTTTGCGAAAAGTCAGCGTAATTCGTGATCGTGGATTAAATGCAGTAACCTCAAGGAAAGGCAAATGCACTTGCACATTGCCCCGTGGTGCATATACATTGCCCAATAGATCCAGACCCTTGGAGCCAATCACATCGTTAGCGTTTTTCACCATTTCCGTGTAGCGCATTAAGTCGAGCGAGGCATGCGGTTCGAGTTTAAAATGTGTGTCATGTTCAGTCAATGGCGTTAGAAAATCTAAACTAAATATATCGGTATAAATGAGACCAGCTAATCCAGGCCAGTCATTCACTGTGAGACCCTGCAATCAATAGATGAGGTTTAATATAATTCTCGAAATTTAAATAACTAAATTTAAATGCACTCACCTTATTATCCCAGAATTCTTCTTCGCTAATCGACAATCTGCCGATAACATGGGATGGATAGTATTTTTCTAATATATGGGCGGCCAGTTGTATGGCAATCTAAAACAAAATACATTCTATCATTTGCATCTTATAATCTAACATCAATTAGGATGCACTTACTTTTAATTCTTTGGTATTTAGCTTAATACGAGATTTAACTTGCGTGGTCAGCGCCGTTTGAAGTTCCCGGCGACGTTTTTCCAACTTTTCATGCAATGTACTCATCAAATCCTGCGCTTCACGATCCAAAGCCAAATACGGTCCCGTCTTACTCAACTGAGCCGAGAAAGGACCAAAGCAGGCCTCAACGAATTGCAAGAAATCCTGTTGCGGCTGAAGTATTACCCGTTCCGTGGCATGTTGATAGGCTTGCATTTCATCCAACTCCATTTTAGCCTCTAGAGCGGCCAAAGCCTGCTCTGGTTTGATTATAAAATAGTAATCTAAGGCCAATCCAGGTCCAGCAATACGTTTCACAGCAATACTATCCGATGCCGGAACTCTGCCGCATTTTTTAATGAACAAATGGAAAGTGAGCGAGTCCCACACTATTCGGAACGTATATCGAATGACGCCAACTAAAAGAGGAGAATAAATCTATTACCAATTGAACAATAGCTTTTAACATTTAACTTACCTATTAGCACAGTTCCAGCTGCCAAAGGGCACAGTAAAGTGGCAACTAAAACCGACGCTAACGGTTGCAATAGTCCCTGGATAAGTAAATTCCATATTAATGCCTCCAATAGTATGCAATAACGATTTTTCGTATTATCTGGCGCGTCTAGATCATATATAAGAATCATATATATATGTAAAAGGAGGACAAATACGGGAATCCATAATGGTGCTGTAATGGCCAGTCCAATGCTCAAGCAACTGGTGGCCAAACAGATCAATGGGAAGGCAAACAATATGACCAATGTGCCCAGAAAGCCCTTGACAAAATAGTTCCAAGTGCGGTTCAGATTCCTAGTCAAACCTTTTCCAATGAAACCAGTGTCCGGTTCAGTTTCAAAATGCGTACGTGATTTTGATATGTGTCGCCAGAGTTCAATGAGTCGTGAGGCCATGGTTTGAGTTATACTCGTTTTTCGTGGAAATAGAGTGCCATTAATTTGCGATAATTCTAGATCGGGCATAAACGGTTTCACGCAGCAAAGTGCTCGTATTCCAAGAGGACTACACCAGGGCACTAGGATACCAAGCAAAAACATCATGTTCCATGTCCAACACCAAGTACGTTGAATAAGATTTAGCAGTCGCCAAAAAGGCCATCGGGTGCTGGTCGTTCTTATTTTCTCCTTCTCCACTAAAAAGACCGGCTGACTGGGATCGGAGCGTGGTGTGACAATTGAAGTTGCCTGCTGGCTAATGACCGTTGGTATTACATCCGATTGTCCCTGGAAATTACGTCGTATAATCCACGCTTGCGGTGACCATATGCGACAGGCCCATTGAAAACTGCGCGTCGGCGTTTTGGCATTTTTCAGCTCCTTAAGCAGCACTGGCTCGCGTTCCTTCATAAAAGCCAAATCTCGAGATAGAAAGTAAGCTGTCTGATGCAGATTGTGTTGAGTGCACATCTTTAGGGCTTCCTCGTGGGCAGACCAGGCGCACTTGTTCAACTTGTGCTCTTCGGCATGACGTAGCTTGGAACGCAGCCATGGGGCGACACGCGCAAGAACCGAATGATCATTGCTTAGACATTTCTCATGATCCTCACGTGAGCGTTTGATATCCTGCTGCACTTTATCCACAGCCTTGTACATTATCACCACTGACTGTGCTTGATGGACGAGCAACTCAGGCACACCTTGTCCCAGTTCAGACAACTTGGCATTGCCCATGATCGAAGTGTAGACACGTTGCAAATATTCTCTCATTACAGCTTCATTCACCTCTTCCTCGATTTCTTTGTCGTTCAGTTTCTTGGCTCTCAGCTCGGCAATTAAACGCTCCCGAAAATGTAGGAACCAACCACGAGTCTCACGTTCCAGGATACCAATCAGAATGGGTAAAGCCTTGCGCATAATATCGCGGCAAAATAGGCGGAGATCAATCTCTTGACCTTTGGGCGTGAGAAAGAGATATGGCACAGGCTGGCTAATCTCACAACTATTAAAATCGAACTTTTCCATGGTGGCGCGTCGTAACATTTTCCTTACATACGCACACAGGCCATCTAGACAATCTTCGAATTCGGGCTAATAATGATAAAACAAAAAAAATTAACATAAGACTTAATTGGAATAATTTTGTATATATTGTATACTCACACGACACACCAGTTCGGCTATGAGAAAACGACAACGTTCTTCCTTGATTTTATAATCCAAGTTGTGGGCCAATAATGCTGGCACTCCTATGAACATATCTGCCAACTTGGTAAATGCTCCTAGTAGCGCTTGACCAGCTTCCATAACCGAAAAGAAGTGCGAAAATATACGAGACCGTGCAGTGACAACGAGAAAGCGGGCTGCCAGAGCCAAATCGCTAAGAAATGAATCGTGAGCGCGTGCTCGTCCTTTTTGCAAAAGCTGCGATAGACGCCACTTATGCACTTGGCCGGGAAAGTGCAGACTTGGTACATCGAATTCTCTGTCGAAACATAAAGGACATTAAATTAGTTTAACCAAGTCATGAAAATTAAATGGCAACATAGAAAGACACAAATAATCTGTACTATTTATACAGAGGTAATATAGATAATATATCGAAAAGGAAGTTTTATATGTTAGTAATTAAAATAAACTATAGATTTACAATTCTATGAGTTATTCAATTGTTGTTGGCATGCGACAAGCGTGATCCCAATTCGAGAATTGTAATTGTGAATGGTTTTTGCCCAATTCCTTTTAAGTGTGTGAGAGATTAGGGTTAGTGTAAGTGTCAATATATGTCGTTTGATGGACAATTGGGGGTGTGGGTAGTGGGTGAGTTTTATATATATGTGTGTGTCAACTGTTGTGAGAGTCTTGAATCATGTAATTGGAGTTTCCGCATCGTAGCGACAGAACAACCATTTTTAATCACTATATACTAGATTATTCTTGCCCTAGGTCAAATTTCTATAATATAACCTTTTTAATTTTTTTGTAAATTAAATTTAAAAAATTGTTACCACATGAAACATGAATCTTATAAATAAGAATTGTGACTTAGATGATAAGAAATTGATTTTTATTAAAAAAAAATTAATTTATCTATTTCTAAAGTCAGAAAAAAAAGTAGGCTGATTCATATCTATAACAAGCCTTGAGGGTTTTCTATTGATTCATTCAATTCAAATTTAAACTTGGCATCTTGGTTCACTATGATTATTTTGACTACCCAATTTAGATGGCATGCAAATTCACTGAATGTCATGCAAAAATTTCAGTTAATACTCATGTGTTCATTTCTTATTTAGCTTTTTCTCATTTTTTTTTTTTTACAAATATCAATGAAATAAAAAATTGATTAGTTTAAATGAAATGAAATTAATAATGTATGTAAATTGGTATGTACAAAAAAACGGAATAAACATTGACTAAAACAATTGTTTTATGTAATGGCAAAACACGCAAGATAGTTCTGCTTTTTGTTGGTACATATTTTGTCGCTTATTTACCCATTTTTACGTATAGCTTCCAATTGTTCCAAAGTTAATTTCTTCGGCTTTCCATATTTATCCTTTTGCAAGCTTTACAGAAATATTGTTCAATTTGTTGGTTTTTACGTTTTGACGATTTTCTTATTTGTTTTAAAATTGAGTTTCAAACAGAAAGTGAAGTATAGTAATGGAAAAATGTGTGTGGCATGCAAATAGCTTAAAACATAAAAAAAAAATAAACAAAAAATTAAACTGAAGAATGTTTTATTTGGGCTTCTTTTTTAAAAATTGCGTTGGTTTTCTTTTGTCTTTGGGCATGCTTTTAGTTTTTGATCCATTGCGTTTGCTTTGTGCATAGAATGTGACGAATATTTACCACCAACGAAAAATAAAACACCAAAAATAAAATGGAATGTGATTTGCTGTTGATTTAGCCACAAAAACAAAAAATTTAATTGGGTTCAATTGTTGTTATTCAGCCACAGCCAACACGTCATCCTCATCTTTATATTGATAATTTAAATCCATCAATATCTTATATCTCATCTCCCATCTCCATTATGATGGTTTTACAACTCACCCAGTTTCACGGAGAGTCTTCAATTGGACATTGGTGAGTCGACGCGGCTCCCCGCTTCCATCCGAGGCAACTGCATCTAGCTCATCAAAGGGCGGCGCAATAAATAGATCACGTAAATTTATTGGACGAGTTTTTCGGCTGTTTACACTATTGGTGGCATTTGATAAGCTGGCTGTTAGATTAAGTCCACTATTGGCCAAGGATTGAGGCAATACTACAGATGATAACAACATTTAATTATTATTAATATTCTTTGATTTTAAGTAGTCAACAAACCTATTGGAAAACTTTTCCAGTGATATAAAAACTGCTCGGCCACACTTTTGATCTGTTCCACCAACTGTTCGACTTCAAGCGGAGCTCCTACAAGATTGATATTGAATTGGACAGGTTCCCTCTCTGGTGCAGCTAGAGTTTGAGGACGTATCAGATGATTGCCCGATGAGGGGACGGCAGATACAGCTGCAGCTGCAGCGGCTGAAGAAGGTTGCAGTGACATACTGATGCTATTGCTGGATGGCGGGGCACAGGGTTGCGCACTAGGTCAGTTCAATATGGTGCTTCCATGGTGGTGGCCATTAATGTGCTAAAGAATTTTGTTTTGGTTAATTGAAATAACATAAACTTAATGATCTAATTGAAAATCCACATGCGTTCCACTTGGCCTCATGCCTTTGGTATGTGTGTGCGAGTGGGAGAAACGAATCGAAATTCCAGACACTCGGAGTGAGATGGGTAGAGCAATTGATTGAATATTTAAATGTAAACAAATATTTCATCTCACAACCCTTTGCCTAAATAAAAATATGAATATGTATATCAGAAGAAGTTGCCACCTGATGTGCCACTAAACGTGTAAATGAACCTAGTTTTTCCTTTGGTTGTTCTCTCATTTTTTTTTTTTTTGTTGTTTGAGTTACACCTGCCCCAACTAAGTTTAAGTATAATTTCGCGCTTCGTTTACCTCAATCGTCTAGTGGCTTGTGCTCCACGCCCATTGCCAGACGACCACCCCCACCCAACCACTTCATCCTCTTTGCACGCTTCTCACTCTTCCCCTACCCTTTCGCACCACTCACAATTCTTATTGTTTAATTGCCGCACACATACAAACACACACGCGCACATACACACGCACTTGCATCGATGGCACACAAACACCAACACTACGCCAGTTTTAAGTTACATTTTAACGTTACCTTGTTTCTTATATCAAGTTGCAATGCTGCTAGCTAACTTGGGCATTATTTTAACTAATTATAATGCTTAAAGCTGCGTTTTTCAGGGAATTGGGGTATCTTTCAACGAGCACGAACACACGGACAGTGTTACCAGCTTCCAACATGTTAAAAATGCTTCGAAAACCCGATATTTATCGATAAGAGTTTTCAGTGTGACCAGGTATAGGCAAAGATTGATTTTTACATCGAATAATAATGGACCGGCTTTACGGAGTATGTTTCTTTAAAAATTAATAAAATTTATAAAAACAATTTATAATTGTGCAAAGGGTTGAAATTGAAATTAAACTTTTAATATAAGACAAAAGTTAATTGCTGACATAGATTAGGGCCAAGATAAAGCAAATTCAACAAAGACTTATTTTTGTATATACATATGTGTACAAATGTACAAAGGTCTCAAATTTTTATTGCTGTTTTTTTATTTGAAAATTTTACTATTATTTACATTGTTTAATTTCACACATTTCTCTTAGAGCTGCCTTTCGGACAGTCGAAGATGTCGAAACGAAACACTTAACTTATTTGATACAGGTAAATAATTCATAAGGAAAACATTAAACTATAACGAATAACTAATAACAATTTATAATTAAATATAGGTTACAGAAAGCGAAATATACATCACATTTCTCAAGGATGGGGATTTATTGCCGTTGCAATAACATTGCTTTTGGGTATTTATTCTCAATATCACTTTCATGAGAATTTACCGAAAGTCTTAGACAATTCTGAACTGCTTCATAATCCGAGCTCATTTTTATCTGAGCGCGCTTGGCAAGATCTAAAGATACTATCTAGTTTTGGCTCTCGGTCCGTTGGAAAGTATACTAACGAAGTATTAGCAATCGAGTTTTTAAAAAAAGTCATAAATAATGACATTAAAAAACTTGCTCATGCCAACCAGCGAATCGAACTAGATATTCAGGTAATTTTGAATCATTATAAATACGGATGGAAAATATAGAGTTTTTGATCTTTCAAAAGGTTGTTAGCGGAGGATTTTGGGCCGATTTTAAGCCCTATGGTATGACAAGTATCTATCGTAATGTACAAAATGTGGTTGTGAAGCTCCATGGCGAACCAGGGCTAAGACCTTGCAAGAGCCTACTTATCAATTCGCATTTTGACAGTGTGCCAGGAAGTCCAGGAGCAAGCGATGATGCTATGGCATGTGCTGTAATGCTGGAAATTCTTCGCGTATTGTCAAGGCAAAGTAATCGAAACAAATGTGATATTATCTTCCTATTTAATGGAGCTGAGGAAACTGGACTTCAAGCCTCTCATGGATTTATAACAAAGCACAAATGGGCAAAGAACATTGGAGGTAATAAAGAACCCAAAATGCAGATTTATATAATCTTAAGTTTAACTTTTCACAAACAATAATATTATTTTTTTTAGCTTTTATTAATCTAGAGTCGGTTGGATCTGGAGGAAAAGAGATGTTATTTCAAAGCAGTGCCAATAATTCGTGGCTTATTGCCGTAAGCTATTTAACAAAATAGATTAATTCATAAATATATTATAAATTACTCCATCTTTAAGATGTACGGCAAGTCGGTTCCCCATCCTAATGCCCAAGTTGCGGCTGAAGAAATATTTCAATCTGGGATAATTCCATCTGATACAGATTTTCGAATCTTTCGTGATTATGGAAAATTACCTGGCATGGATTTTGCTCATCACATAAACAGTCACCGGTATCACACCAAGTATGATCATATAGACTACATTCCAATCGGCTCTGTTCAACATACTGGAGACAATATCCTGGAGCTAGCAAGAGCGATTTCGAATGGTGACGAGCTACGCAGTACTAAAGTATGTTTCCTTTTTGTAAGTCTCTTGAAAATATTTTCTAAAATTTTTATTCTTGCAGAAAAAAAATACTATCCAGTCGCAGGTCTTTTTTGATATTTTCGGTTACTTTTTTATTGTTTATTCTAAAGACTTTGCAACTATATTTAATTATATTGTCGTAGTGTCTGCTGTTTCAATCTCATATTTATCGCTCTCAAAGGCAACCAAAGGTCTGTATGAAATCTTTACCATATGATCTTCTTTTTTAATTCTGTTGGTTTTTTAAAGGCATAAACAAAAAACATTTGCGATACGAAATATTTCTGGGATTTGTTATTAATATGATAAGTCTAGTGAGTTCTGGAGCCTTTTGTTATGCGATTGCATATGATGTGGATGTGTCTGGACAATCCATGTTCTGGTATAGCAATACGTATCTATGTATTCCCACATATTGCTTAGTCACCGTTTTCGTTCAATGTGCTGTGCATTTGGTTTTTAATCGAAATTTAAAGGTGACTAGGACTTCTAGTACTAAGGCCCGCTAATGAATGGTATAAGTGTAAACTCCTTTTTAGACGCCACTTAGTTTGGCCCTACAAACCCAAGCCAGATTGGCTGGAACGTCTCTTTTTTGGGGAATTCTTTGCGCAGCTGCAACTGGAGCCGGAGTCCGCACATGTTATACAATTATGGTGCCAATTTTTATAACCAATGTAGCTAACATGGTGATAGCGATTTGTGACTTTCAAAATTCACGTATGTATTAAATGTTTTTTCCATCAAGTCTAGAATCAAAAGAGTTACCTTCTTTGCAGTAAGGCGATGGCTTTATGTCCATCTTTTCGGACAACTTTTTGTTGTACTATGGACTACACTGTTTTACAACATGGTTCTCGGAATTTTTATACCGACCGCAGGACGAATGGGCGGTGACAAAAATCCTGATATAATAATTTCGATTATCTGCTGTTGTTTAACATTCTTTATAACAAGCTATCTGACACCTTTGGTTGCATTGTTGGAAAAAAAGAAAACATTTTTAATTTCACTTTTTGCGGTTTATATCATAACTAGGTTTTATTTTATTGCCTTTACAAATGTGGGTTTTCCCTATTCAGATGACACAGGAGGACAACCACGCACA
This sequence comes from Drosophila insularis, assembly GCA_018903935.1. Taxonomy (NCBI): domain Eukaryota; kingdom Metazoa; phylum Arthropoda; class Insecta; order Diptera; family Drosophilidae; genus Drosophila; species Drosophila insularis. Next base: position 9,626,537 of record JAEIFP010002295.1, read on the forward strand.
CAAAGACATTATATGTCGGTAAGTTTAAATTGAATTCAACTTATTTAAATCAAAGTGTTGTTTTTATTTCATCGTTTATTTGCATAGCATACGATTCGAACACTTTATGATCGTGATGGTAATATTAGGTATACAGATTCTGGTATTTGGATGTTAAATATGGATCGTAATTCACAAAAAACAATTGAAAGCCTAATAATGCCAGAAGAACCAATACCCAATCATAAAAACATTCTATGCAAAAGCGAAGCGTTTTGCGGCTTACCGATTTATTCCATTCGACAAATTATTACTGGGTAAATTCATACTAAATACAGAGGGTTGAAAAGTTTCAATTAATGAATCATTATTGTTAGTGGTTTTTGGATACCGAGTCCTATGCCAACAATTCGAGAGACATCGCATCTAGAATTATTATCGCACCAACAACTCTCGGATCGAAATCATCGACTGAATTTTGCTTTAACAGGGAGTTATCTAGCGTCTCTCCAAATTCATTTGCGGGACAATGTAAGCCTTAAACAATGGAGTCTTACAACAAATTTGCCCCGCAGTGTGAATTATAATAAAAAAGATTCTTACTTTGTTTTAATCACAACTGGACTGGAGTCGGAAGCATTTAATATCACAATTGATGTTGAGGTAACTTTTAGACGGTCTCTGTTTCCAAGTTTTAATAGCAAGTTTATCTTTTTTGTAATTTACAGACCGCGGAACAGCACCATAAAAGGGCATTGCTAGACATTACGCTAGTCTCCACTTACTTTGATTATCATAAGGATCATACATCGATTTTTGCCGAAATTATATCCAAATTACCGCGTTGGGCTCACGTTGTGCCTAGCGTAGCCTCACTTAAATCGTGGACATTTTAATAAAATAAATATAATATAAATAATGAAAAAAAAATTAATTGCTTTTATTGGTGTTGGTCAGCCTGTGTTTTTAAATACAAAATTACTGGAATTCATTAACAAACGCTGCTTCTAATTCTTCTACAAAACTGTCATCAATGTCATAATTTTCTTTCGGCATGGTAATATCATCATCAAGAGTTGCGATAGAGTTCTTTATTTCTGATTCAACTTTGGGTCCAAATTCGCTTTCTTTAACTGGAGCTTGCTCGTTGATGAGAGTAAGTTGACTATTTCTATTGAGTGGCAAGACGTCGAATGAAGGTGACGATATTTCCATATCTTCTATAACTTTGGATGGCTGGGTGATTTCGGCGGGTGGTGCGGATATAACAACGTCTTCTATAGTGTTTGTACCATTTGGTATGTCTACTTCCAGCAAAGAGGAACCCTTATATTGTGGCTCAATATCCGTGTCAAGTTCGCCGTGAAGCATTTTGTTGCTTTCATTATTAAAAGACTCTTCTTCAATTGCAGAAATCTCATTGTCATTAAGCAAAACTGCTTCTTCTTCACTCGTAGAAGTTGAACTTCTTAAATCTCTTTTAAAAAATACACTTTCTTTTTGCGGATGAAGCATATTTTCGATAGTATCAATCAGATTTTGGCAGCATAAACGCACTTCAGATGAATTGTCCCGAGATCGAGTTTCATCTAACAGATACAGTATTATCTCTGTTGGCGGAGGACAACGGAAATTCCTTGATTGTACAATTATTGTGAGCGTCTTATATATTTCTGCACGATATTTCCAATCGTGAGTTTGCTCTGATCTTGAATGTAAATTTTGCTGCATTTGAATGCAAATAATTAATAAGGTGTTGTAAACATCCTGTAAAACCAAAAAGAAGATGTTCAATTTTCAATTCAATGTTCAATTAATTTACTATACGTACCTTTATAATTGTGTGCTTAATTAAATGTCCCGAAGAATGCAATAAAATTCGCAGGCAACGGAAGGCCTCTTGGCAAAGCGAAGAAGTTTTTACTATTCCAGAAAATTCATTATTTGAAAGTTGAACATCCTTTTTGCGTCGTGGTAAGTTATTTGGTCGCTGCAACTGAATAATATATGTAATATCAATACAAGTTTTTCTCCCAACGAATTATGGTGCCCACCTCTGACGATTTATTGGGCAGGTCCGGCCGGATATCATCCAATATTTCTTTTATTAGATAGTCTGAGATTATTTCGCAACGGCTTCCATCATTTAACACTGAACACCAAAGGGTTATTACTTTGTACACCAAAGAGCGTAAATTTCTAGAATTTAAGTTTAGATTCAGCTAAAATAAATCGAATACTTAGAAAATTCTTTAATACTTACACAAAATTCTCTTGTGGTCCTTTACTTGTCGCTGGTTTAGTATTCTTTAGAGAGTCTAATAGAATACTTAAAATCAAACGAAAATGCAGCCTTAGGTGAGTGTTACATCTGTAAGCATTGATATCAATGAGTTATATGAATAAAAGTGAACCAAAGATGTTGCTTACATGTTAATTAAAACTTCTAACAATTCCAGTAGCTTGATTTGTAGTTCTGGTAGGAGACTACCAAAGCACAAGTTGTCAATGTTTGAATTGTTTCTGTAACTTGTCAATTTTAAACCAAGACCACGTTGGATTAGATTAAGTATTTTCTTTGGATAAATACATTTCTTGACGGGAAAAGGTTCACTGTTAAAAGAGAAAGAAAGAAAATTGGTTTTACCACTTAAATTATATTATTGTTTTACCGACCTGAGGGCAAGTTTAAGATAGTCAACCAGATTGCAAAAGCGCCGACAGACCCGAGCGCTCCGTTCGACGGGGTCTCCTTCCATAAGAAGTTCGAAATATTCCAGCTTAGTGGTTATATCTGGTCTCTCAAAAATTTCGTCTTGGGCACTGATTGTTACATTTAGCAAATCATGAAGATTGCCCAATATTCCCAATTGGAAATCCCGCCATTGTCCCTTATCCTTATTTTCGCCATCGTTAGGAGCACCGCCGCGGACCTGTTGTAGCATGAGCCAACACTCGCCAGTTCCATGTATAACATCAATATCGCTACTGTCTACCAGTGAAACTAGAAACTTGTTTACCATAGCTCTCCCAGACTTACTGGGTCCGGGATAGTAACGTAGGCATTGTTTTAAAGCGTTCAAGGAACTAATTGTGTTGGATATGGAATCGCGTATTTCTTGAAGACTCAGACTTTCAAAAAACTTTAAAAGGTAAGTTGATGCAAATGTTTTGACAACATCAAATGTGTATTGAATTTGCTTGATGAGCAACCCTGTAAGAGAACGTGTATACATGATAACTACAATAATTTAAAACATGTTTTACCTTACCTAGAGCCTCATAGATAAGATGGCCATATGAACGGACTTCCATTGGATTACATGACTTCATTATGCTAGCCAGCCATATATGTGCCTTTTTTTCCAAAACGACTGTGGAACACATATCTTGATTCAGGTAAGCAATAAGGAACCGTAATCCAATCGAACGGCTGGTGCTTTTAGAAAGCAGCGATGTGATTGTTTGAGTGGCCACATTTTTCTGAAACCAAAGCGTATTCGACACTTAAATTCCACACATATTTCAATTAAATTGTCAAAACTCACATCGTCTGATATTGTGTGATTTTTATTTAGAGCATCCAAGTAGATATTTCGACTCTTTGGATTGGCATTTGCTATACTTTGAAAAATAGATTCTATTCCAGACATTTTCATTAAACATGTGCGGGCAGCTTAGAGATGTGATATATATAAAAAGCGATATCGATTATCGCGATAGTTTTTTGCATTGCACATTGCAGAGAACTGGTTCTGAACAGGTCACCTGTCAATTTTCTTTTAACAAATTGAAATAGTAGTCGATTTGGAACTTTCAATGTTTTAAATAAAACTTTAAAATCAGATTTCAACGAAACAAACAAATACTTTATTTATCTTTACAAATATGTATATACATTTTCAACAAATGTTACAAAAAAACTTTTAAATGGAGGGTAAACAAAAGAAGTAAATTTAATTGATTACCATCTTATTTAAGTAATTCAATTTTATTTTAAAACATTTGTTATTAATGCTGGAATTATGCGACTGACAATAATACACAATTATGTGACTAAGCGTCTTCAAATCAAGAAATCAGCGCACTAAATCTTCGGGATTAAACATGCCCTAAAAAATATTGTAAAAATTATTATACAGTTTTAACATTAATATTGAACAGTGTTACTTACACGTGCACGTCTCAAAATGGAATCCTTGCTAGCATCGTAAGGATGGTCTTTTGATGGAATTTCAAGCACAGCTGGCACTGGTGAAGTGTGTGCATCTATAACGTGTCGAATAAGTTCTGCATAGTTCTGGTTTATCAGGATAATATCAATATCATCGCGTTTCAAGAATCGCTTAAAGCAGTCTTCAATTTCGCTAACAGCAGTATCTTAAATGGAAGATAATGATTTTTAAAATAGGGCTGGATAAATTTGGCTATATGTATGTATATTTTTAAAAAGTTCGATTAACTTACTCTTATCCACAACCATAAAGTTGGGGTGACGATTTTTGTTTATTTCTCCGATTCCTCCAAGAAGAAATCCAACACAGGTATCCTAAAAAAAAGTATGAGTGCACATCTGATGAATAAGTTTATTTTCAAAGAGTTTTCCTGAAGTATGGTCGTGCAATGGTTTTAATTTGAGGCACTTGGGCCCTTGCATTAGACAAAATCAATAATTTCATATGACAATTAGACATATGTACATAGATACGTGTATGTTCATAATTACATATGGAAATCAACAATTCGAGACATTATACCAAGAGTCTCAACTTTTTCGATCCTCCTTTTTTTGAAATGCTTGTGTTTTTCATATTATGACATATGTATACACACATGAAGATATGTATTTAATATATACACCCACACACGCATATATTTTGTAAATTTACATTTGCGAAGATTAATAATGCATCTTTCGGCAAATGGTTACTCACCTCGTCGCCAATAACTGATATCAGTTTTCCTTTAATTGCCGAGTGTAGTGCCATTATGATGATGTTTTAATTGTAGTTTAATTTATTTCTTCAGGGCAAACAATTCGTCGATTGAGCTCAAAGAAAAAAGTGGTCAGCTGACAACTGTCACGAGATATGTAATAACGCCCTAAAAAATACCAAATACAGTAAACATTGGTGGCAACCCTAAAACCGATATGACACAAAAACGTATTTTTTTAAATAATTTAAAAAAGAAATGTAATTAAAATATTTAATTAACAATCAAGTGAAAAAGACGTAACGATGAAAAATATTTTGATCGCCTCTAAAAGCCAAGGAAATGCCTTTCGACTTATGTGTCGTATATTGGAACCATCTGCCTAAAAACTAGCTTTTCGAGAAATCTCCCGATTTGTAAACGGATAAACACCATCGTGTTCCTCGACTTTACGTTATTGCAGACGTGTCTTCAATTTCAATGTTCCTTTTTGGGTGTAACATTGTGTTATTAAAAATGCACAGCATCGAACTTTGAGAACGTGTTTTATATTTATTGCATAATGTAATCAAAAAATACAACAGTATCTCTGACATGTTACCTACAAATAATTTCTTATTTTGTAATTCAACTTTCTTTTAAATAACAAATACATATATACTTTAAATAATATTTAATCTTAATTACTAAAATGTTAACTTTCTATTTCACATTTTTTCATGCTATGTTTTGCTTTGGCTTTAAAGTAGTTTTTATATTGTATTTTTAAGTAATGTATGTATGTATGTAAGTACTTATGAACCATTTTGAAAAATTATTAAAAAGTTTGCTTGCACCACACAGTCGTATATGAATAATGAATATTCGGTTTTTAGATAAAATTTTAAATGCATTTACATACATTATATATAAGTTTACTAATTGCTTTCTCATATTTAGCCGGAATTAAAAAAGGGTTGGAGAAATCGCAACATGATGTTAAGTATAGAGAAATTCAATTAATTTGTTGGAAAAATTCTCACAAATTTATGAGTTTATGAATTCTAGGATATGGAGGTTTTTATATATGCTTGATGAATTTGAATTAAAAAAAGAGTGATTGCGCGGCACAAGCTCCATTTAGAAAAGAGTTTTAGATACTACTGGTAATTTATGCGTTTTCTGCATTTTGTCGTTATCTTCATTGATTTAATATTCGTTCTATAGTTTCACTTTGGCTTTAAAACGTCGTTGATCCATTCTGAATTTAAATTACTTTATCTGTTAATTTACTGCCAGACTTAGTGGTGGTGTTGCAAATTTTGTCTATCTTATGATTAATTGAAATCTGTTATGTATTTCAATAATTTTCTGTATTATTTTCAACATTTCTTAAGCTTTAAAAGTACATACATTTTTTGTATACAATTTGAGTTTTACATAACATAATTTTTTCATATTGTTCAGTTAACGGGATAGAAGTACAAATTAATTATTTTGTGAGTTCGAATTTATTTTTTGCATGTTTTTGGCAGTATTTAATATAAAAATTGTCTTTTGTCATTCTGGAAATCTTGTTCTCGCTAAAGCAATTTCATCAGTAGCAATATGAAAAATATTGTAATAAAAGTAAGATTACGTCATGGAATTCAAAATTTGTCTAACTCTGAAATTGGACAAGTGTCAGGTGAATGTAAAAATTAGTCCGCATTGAAATCGCTTAGTTAAATCAATTTTATGACTTTTTTAAGACACTGCGATCTTAACAATATTTGTGTGCTTCTATTTTATGTAAATATACATATGTACAATGTACACTTACATAGTTAATTTCGCGTTTAGTTAGCCATAATATCTAAACAGCATAAAATCATTGTACCATATAGTTTGAAAAATGGTTAATTTTTTTGAATTCAAATTGCAATTCATTTTTAGCAACAACATAAAAATTTTATTTAGTAGTCATACATTTGTTTGTATGAGAATAATAACAATATTGATAGCAATAAATAGTAATTAAGTATGTATGTGCAATGGTTGATTATATGAAACAATAAAAAACAAAAAAAATAAATATAGTGTGATAAACTTATAAACAATAATCATATATGTATATGTTAATATGTATACGAATACATATGTTATTTGCAATCATTTTATTTCAACTAACTTTTAACTTTTTTTTTGTTTTCTTTTTTTTTTATTATTTTCACAGTGCGAGGTTAACTACAGTTTACGATTTTGAACAGCTCATAACACTTACACAATTATTAGGCACACAGGCCACACATTTGTATACACATACACATGCATATGTATATCAAACTCGTTATATACGCTTTCATGTTGATATCAGGATCCGCATAAATTGGCCGACAACTCTGGTCATGGTCATGAGTTCAAAATGCTTTGATCAAATAGTTACACGTATTTCCATATTCTTTTTTGTTGTTGTTGTTTTTTTTTTTGTTTTTAGATTGAATAGATAGTTTAACAAGCACTTGCTAATAAATTGACAATTGAAATTTTTGACACACTTAAACGATAATTTTTAAAGCATTGAAAATACTTAGAACGACTTCTAAGCACAAAGTAAAATAGATTTTCAATGTAAAATTACTAAAATTTTCAACATTAATTTATAACCTTCTAAGATTGGAGCATAAATCAAAATGTAATGTTCCGAGTAAATTTTGAAATATTTTAAAGAGCATACATAGACCAAGAATGTTTTTTCTAACCCATTTGAACCCTTAAAGAGAGTTTTTAATTTTAGCCTTTCTATTTATACTGTTATTAAAGCTTTGTATACAATAATTTGAACAAAAGTAAGAACAATTAAATTCATTTTCTTTTCATTTTTTGGGTATTAAAAACAATAAGTATTTCTTCATAAAATTAACTGTTTTGTATAGTGTCTTGATCGTGTTATATCTTAAATTGAAAAGAAATCAGTTATTTTTTACAGATTTTAAATTCGTTTTACAATTGTTGTTGTAAGGGTATGACATTAGAAAGTTGTTATTCGTTTTACTGGAATTTATGGTGGCTATTGTATAAGGACAAATAAATCCATATTTTTTGTAATTGTTATTAAATGCTTGTTAGATTCTACACTTCATCTCTCTGAAATACTGAGGCGAACATAAGGTTTTGACTTTCTTTGATCTTTGATCTGTCGTGGAATAGGTGAATGGGTCTCGATCGAGTAACATAAAGACTTATTAATATCATACCCCTGTTTTGCGGATGGATTGTTGTAATCTGTCTCTTAGCATACAAGTCTCGGGCCTAAAGATTTCGCGAAAACGTTCTATCAATTCATATCGAAATGTTTCGATAATACAAAAGGATTTGATGTAATGGATAATATATTTTTTAAAAAAAGGCAGTATTTTTTTTCGTTAAAAACATTCAATTTTCCTACTGCATTGCCCCATGAATTTCTTTTTTCTTTGACATAAATATGTACATACATAGGTAGGTATATAGTTGTTTCGTTAATATTCTTATCTGGATTTTTGTTTTTTTTCTTTTTCTAGCAATGAGTTGCTTCTATGTAGTTGACAACAATGCAAAATTATGAATGCATTGAGCTCTTCTGCAAAATGGTCAGTTTAAAAACATATGTGAGATTCTTGGATAGAAATGCTATTGCGGAGGCCTGCAACGTCCAGCCGATGTTCCGGAGAAATCCAAGTCTTTTTGTTCTATAATTGGGATTCGGTCATCATACAATGTTGGCGCTTGTAATATGATACCAGCTGTACCAGCCAGTACGGCCAATGTAAATATCCATAGAAATAGTCTATCCAATACCATTGCTACATACTTCCAATCTTCTTTTACCTTTTGTGAAGTAGTGCAGAAAAACATTTAGAAGATAAATTTTGAAATACTTTTCTAAGAGCGATTATATAATTTTCTTACTTTAGTAGAGTCCTCCTGCATTTTAGTATGCTCAGCTATAAAACGTACACAAAAACAGCTTCGATGGATTCGAGGTGGGCATTTAGAATGGGAAAATGCTGGATTATTTAATATTGGGCTTTTCATTCCCGAATTTCCGATATCCAAATCAGGCACAGCTGTTAAATCCTCTGAACTAGAATGGGTTAGTGGCGGTAATGGACCATGTATTTGACAACTGCCACCAAAAGGTCCGGTGCCCGTCAAACTATAATTTTAGTTATAAAAATTTATTACTCTTTGATTAATATTTAAGAACTTAAGAAACTAGACTCAAACTCGATTTAATCTTGTTTTTCGGTTTGAACAAGGTGTTATATGTATTAAAAGAAATATTTGTTATACTTTCCTTTGTGATGTTAACTCTTCCTTTGACTGGGTATGACTGTATCCTGTTGATACAAGGTGGTCAATATTGGTCGATGAATAATACGGATAAAAACAGGCATGAGTATCCTTTAGAAGCAGTTTACTGAAATTATATTTTAATTATTTAAAGTGACAAACTTTTTTTTGGGAAACATTTCTTTACTTACCTTGTTTCAAAATTATATGTAGGTCTTCGAATAAATAGAAACTTCGGTAAAAAATCAATAAATACGCTTTTAACCCAAGGCGCCATTCTATGAGTTTGTGGAGATCGAAAATGAACATTAAGTACGACGACTGTTACACAAATACTGAAAGCAATGAATAAATAGTTATTAGTTGTGTTTTTTTATATATTATATTATTTACTTACCTAATGGAAACCAAAATCATAGCAAATATTAGGTATTTTCCCAACAACGGCACAACCAACGATGTCGGTGGGATAATTTCCACAACCAAGAGAAAGAACACATGGAGACTGATAAGAATCGAAATTGATAATGTAACCTGAAAAGAAATTGAAAGATATTAAGTTTCAATGGAATGGCAATATGAAATTAAAGCAAACCTTTTCTCCGCTATCTGATGGCAAGTAGAATGTTAATACTGTCAAAAATGAGATTCCCATGCATGGTATTATTATATTAACGGTATAGAATAGAGTCTTTCTTCGCATCGTTATATTAAATGTTATATCCAAATAGGGTTCATCGCAGCATGTGTAAAACTTTTCATTTCTGTAATCATAAGTAACAAGATTTATGTAATAAGGAACGGCTCTGTAGAGGGTTGGGAACCTTTATTCGGCATTGATATTAGGCGTTTGCAAAAGTATAGCATACTGTTTGGGGCAAAGTAGTTTTTGAATTTAACAGGAGGCAAACTCACCTTACCGCTGGCACCTCAAGGATATCCCATTCGACAGACATATAGAATTCCGATAAGTCGACACCAACGTCGACAACATTACTGCCCTGTTGCTCATCCATATGTCTTAAGTCCACCTTGAGAAATATGAAAATTTGGTTATTTATCATAATATCAAAATATATATGCAATACATTTATGACACACTGTATGTGTATGTGTATATGTACGTACGAATAGTTACATAAAATTGTAAAAAGGAAAATTATTAACTTGGGCGATAAATAATATATTTTCAAACGATTTGAGCCAATATTAGGCGCTCACGAATATATGTAGATTATCCTTAGATTATAAAGCGGTCTTTCATGCATGTAATTTTAAACTAATAGAGCTAATTTTATGGTTTCTTTGTTTAATTATTGTACGTTTACGCGTATTCAAAAACAAAAAACTAAAAAATTAAATAAATAAATAGAATTGAGGAGAATAAAATTATTTGTTTTATAAAAAAAATTAAGATTTCTTTTTATGTGTTTGTGTTTTTTTAAATTTGCCTCATAACATTGCTAAACTCTGTAAAAATATTATTTCAATGATAAATTATCGCAATTAGCTTCTTTTTTTTTGTGATGAAGACATGTTTTATTTTTAAAAGGAACCTATACAATATAAAAGAACGAAATTAAAATCCAAAGAAACATTTAACACAAACTGATGAAAATTATGCGTTTAATTCATATTTAAAGCCGGAGCTAAAATTTAAATATTGCTTAAATTGACGGGCAGTTTAAAAAAAAGTCTCAAGAAAATTAAAAGTGTTTTAACAAAGTCGTAAGTGTTGTATGCAACAAATCGGTTAGTTAGTATATGATTTGTTCAAAATAGATCACTGATCAAGCAGAAAGTCAAATAAATACGTACAATTTGATAAACAATCGTTTAGCTAATAAAGCCACTGAAATTTAATAAAATAATCAGCAAAGCGAATGTGTTATTATCATTTTTGGACTTTGACCATGGAATTTATGAACGATATATGTATAAGTAATTGTTAAACTTGGGAAAACTTCGAAATGTTACAATTTTTTCGATCAAAACCAGTTTGTTTGAACTTAATACAAGTTGATAAGCGTCCCGTTAAAATATGTCTTTAAATATATTGTTTTTTTTGTTAATTTGGTTTCAAAAAAAATTAAAAGTCTAACATCCTTGGATAATGAGCATATGAACTTCGTTTTTTATGGTTTTAGATTGACGATCCAGTAAATGACATAATCAAATCCTTGATTATAGTTAGTTGTATGTATGTAAAGTATAAAAACAAATAATAAATGTAAATGAAAAAATAATTGCAAAGAAGGAAAATAAGTAAATAATTTACGTTTATTTCTGCCATGACTATGTCAAAATAAAAGTGTTTGGTTTATTTAAGAGAATGTTATATAAATCTTTAATTTTTTCATGCAAATGCTGAAGATATAAAGTTAAAAACTTACATGCATAGATTATTGTTTGAATAGATTCCCAATAAGTTAACAAACATTCCATGAACTCATTCAAAATTTTTAACTATGCATGCATTTTTTTCGAGATCTTTAAAACACTTTTTAGTATTTTTTAAGTTAAATTTCTTGAAACACCCTTTTATCATAATCATTTTAGTTAAAAATTTTATTAAGATTATTTCTGTTAATTAAAACTAAATGAATAGTATCATGGTAAAGAAGTGGTCGGACCGACAGAATAATCTAACAATTAAGTGGGTTAATTTTGCTTTATTGAGTAATAAAATTATTAAATATAGCCACATTTATTAAGCATCATTTTCTACGATTAAATTTTTATTTTTTGACTTTTTATTTTTGAAATTTGGTTTAGATCTTGGTAAATTTTGTATAATTCTTTTGAAACGACCGGTAGATTTTTCGAATTTTTTTTTTATTATCTGCAGTAAATGAAAAATGTTTTTGCTAAACAAACGATCTCTTTTATATCAAAAGTAAAAGTATAGAAAATTACATGCAAAGTATGATGGACATGCAAAATGCACTATCTCGATAAGAAAACACACTCAATTAAACAAATTAATTAGTCAATTGGTATTAAGGTGGGCAAATGGGTAAACTTAATTACTTACTAACTTAACTAGCATTCATTCAGAGAAACGGCGTGCAGAAGAATTATGTATTTTTTTATATTTTTCTTGAACGGTTGGCAACAATCTGGGCTAGTCACAACATTTTGTATTGCTACTTGTTTTAATTATTATTAATTAATTAGTTAGTTGGGCAGGTGTGTTGTAAAGGTGTTTCACGAAGTAGACTGTCTGAATAGTGAAATTTTGTTGCGTTATATGTTTGTGTGTGTGTGTTTGTATGTGTGTCGATGTTTCAAAGACGAATCTATGCCGCTGCATGGGCATGTGAAATGAACGAAATGTGCCCTTTATATATGCAATAGGTAGTCAAAATAATTATAAAGAACCCATTCACCTTTGCCCTAGTCTGAACATAATTATAATGTATTGTGAAGAGGATCAGTAGAAAGTTTCAAAAAGTAAACTTATCAATTGACTATTGCATAATTTAGAGGCCCGAATTTCCCACATTTACACATTCATAGTTTCGTCTCGTGTATGTGAATATGTCAGCCAGAACCGTATATGACATTCTGATTGTGTTAGGAAAATGATATCACCTCACTTAGTTATTTCAATACTTCATAATAACATTTGTACAAAATGTTGTACGATACATTTCATTTAACTTGAAATTGAACTTTTTGCTAGACTTAAACGACGTTAAGAAACGTATATTTTCGTTTTTTAACGGATTTGAAATTGACTTTACGCAGTTATGTACATTTGTAAGTGTATATGTATTTTGGCATGCATTTTACTCTATTAATATATAGAAGCGCTCTTAAGTTCAGTTTTGCCGATGACACTTTATTTATTCACTTAAATAAGCCTCAGTTACTTAAGCTGAGCAGTTATTAAGGAGCTGCAAGAATACATTCAAAAAACTTTAATGAGTTCTTAAGACAAATAGAAATAAAAAAAATATATATATTATATTCTTAATTCAGCCCTTCACAAGTAGATTTGAATGTATTTATACAGCTCTCTAGTTTGTATATATGTGATATGTGATTAATGATTATAGTTTCATTACTGTTTAATAGTGATATTCAATAAGTTTTGTGATTGTCTTTAATATGTTTTGAGTACGTAAATCGTCAGTCTTAGAATCCATTAGCATTAATTTCGTTTATAAGGTATTTTGCTGCAAACTTTAAATTTGTCTGGTTTAAAAATGTTTGGACTGTTATCAATTTGGTAAAAAAAAAGGTCAATTCCTGTTACGTTAGTGAGTTACTTCGAATATATCACTTTGCTTAATTGAAAATACATGTATGTTTATCTGGATAGTATTGTAATCGTGTGGTGATTTAAAAATTATGTTTGATTATGCATACATTTCTATATTATCAATGTTTTTTATTATATTATTTTTATAGAATCCCCACTTATAAAATATATATCCCATTCCATGCCACAAAGAAAATTACTTCTCGTTTCTCCCAAACGACGCTTTCCTTCCCTTTCCCCTTCCCATTCAGATAAATATTAATATATACGTATTATGTATATTTTTCACCGTAAGGAATAGAAAAAGTAAAAAAAATATTTAAAATTAATTGTTCGTTTTGATGTTTTCTGTTTTTCTTATAAAATTTTTTTTTATTTTTGTGAAAACTTTATGTTCAGTTAATTAATCTCCTACTTAAGCAATTTATAAGAAAATTACAATACAAAAAAAAAAACATAAAAATAAAAAGGTCCTTATGTCCAACATTTTATTTTATGTGGATCATTAATAATATTTTGAGTACAATGTCGTTTTGCAAGGCAATTAACAAGGGAAAACTAAGAAATTCGAAATATATAAGAAGAGAATTTGATTGGTTTCTTAAAATGAAATTATTTATTTATTTGGACTATGATTAGTAGGTAATTATAAATTACCTCTAATCTATGTGCTAGCTATAACTGCTATGAAATAGCAGAAATATTTTTTGCACATTGGATATTTCCTGAAATTCGGATAAAAAAAACATACAATATAAATACAACCATTTAAGGTTGACTAAACTGAAATTTTCTAACACACCCTAAAAAAAGACAGACAAAATATTTAAGAGATCAGTTTCATTATGGTCACTGCAAAAGTTGGTACAACTGTTGGAACGCTTCAGATGGATAATGTTAAGCATAAAGGACTTCTTTACAAACTATGGCGACAAAAGAGAAGGCAGAATCCTTTTGGTCCTAATTGAAGAATATATTATAGCGGTGGGGCTTCAATTTTTTTTTTCGTTCCTCATTAAAAATAAAAATATAAGAAATAAACTCCTTTAAAATATTAAACACGACTATACAGGACCACAAAAGCTATCTAGTTCAAGGACATTTAAAACAAACTTTCATCGATGTATTTTGAAAATTCATTCTCTCACGCACCATAAGCATAGGACTGGAATTTATTTATATTTTTTGTTTTATATCTTTTTTATTAGGACAATGTCCAATTATAATATAGAGTTTAATGCTCTCAATACTAAAATCAAAATAATAACTTTAAACATAAATGCATAAGAATATAGTTTACGCCATTTGTTGAATATTCAATGAATATTATTTACATACTTTGTATATGCCCATGCCAAATTAATGAAAATCGTGCACATGCCATAAATCGTGCATCATTTCCGGAGACCTTTTTTTTTTATTAAATTATAAAAACAAAAAAAAAAAGAGGTAAAAAAGATTAATGTATATATTTTCTTTATTAAAGATGCATACAATCGTCACACATGCTACATGCATTCAAATAAACAAATGTAAAATTATTATACCCACCTGTTTGTACCCTATAAGTATTACGACTTGTTGGGAGAACCATATATGAGCATAATACGATTTGTACATAAGTTCAACTAATTGAGTTTAGGCGATTAAGTTAAAGCAAGAATATTTGGTTACTAGCTTTTTAATGTGTTCTTTTCCCTAGATGATCTGTTTTTCCTTTTTACATAGAATAGCATCCTAAATTAACATCAACAGATTTTAATGTTTTCTGGATAATCTTTTTTCGATAATCGGACGACTGACAAATTCAAAAAACGTTTTTCTTTCTTACCTTTATTTTGCTATTAGACCATACTAATATCATCATATTTCAATTTGCTTTGATCCAAAAACATTTAGTTTATTAAATATTGTAAATATCACTATGCAAAATAAGAATGTACAAACATATATAGTTGAATAGACAAAATGCACACATGCATTTGATCAAAAGCAACTAAAACATGCAGGAAAATGTAGATATATATTAAATATTCGTACATACATACATAACGACCCTTATAAATATGTACGTACATATTTATGAATATGTATGTAAATCTTAACAATTAAAAAGGGATAATTGCTAGTTTCATGTACGCATGTATGTATGTACATATATGTATATAAATATATATATGTATATATATTTTTACAAGAATTAAAAAGGTGAGAAAATTGAAAACTTCTCTTCTTAGGTGTATTTTTTGTGTTACTTACTTATATATGTATTTGCATACATAAATAAGTACAAGTATATAAAGTAATAATACTTTAAATTATTTGAACTTTGGTTTCCAAAATGCATGAAAATATAAACAAAATAATTGGGTTCATATCAATGCAGTTAAAATAATAAGTCTCCGTTATAATAATTAATCATGCTTAAAATTAAATTGTGATTTTCCATGCTCATATAAGTATGCTATATATTTCATGCGTTTTTTTTATGAATACGTACAGGTTTGTGTGTGTGTGTGTGTAAGAGGGGAGATAGCTGGAAGTATTTATAAATTTTATATACATTTTTTTGTTGTTTACCCATGCAATCTAAGCATGCGAACATCATTGAATATTCAATTTGAAACTATTAACATCCCATTTTTCCCCAGCACATTAATTTTATGGACTTTCATTTTTGTTTTGGTTTTTTTTTTGTGGAATTTATTGCTGGCAAATTAAAATAATTGATAAGCTGATTAATCCATAAAATTTTAAATGTGTGGTTAGATAATACATGAACTGATTAACGAGAAACTATCTAAGTTAATATTTAACATTGTATCATTCCAATTCATAAACAGATACATATATATATGTACGTTGTTGGTATTGAATATTTCATTTTAACTGATTTTGGTAGTTACATTTTGACGTTTAATAATAATAATAATAATAATCATAATAATAGAAACAAAATATAGTTTTTTTTTTGTCAAATGGCTTAGGAATAAATAAGATTTGAGTAGCACCTTAAAACCATCATAGGTCCAACTTCCTAATTTTAAGATGCACGTCTGCACGTCATATGGAAAATATTCAACATCGATTGAACAAGACGATTTATAGACGGCAGGTGGTTGCCAAATCACCAATCCATTACTATAGACTATTGCTTTTGTCATAAGTGTTACTTCATAATGACCATCAGCACTGAAAAATATATATATTTTGAACACAACTCCTGTTACCATCGTAATACATATTAAACGCCAATAAATTTTGCAGCTTTTTATACTTAAGTAGAATTATGTATGTATATTATATATGTATACTTGCATACATATTCATAATCATGTTTTTTGTATGTTAGTATGTATGTCTGTTAGTATGTAACGTATCGTTTTGTGTGTATTAATGTATGTATTTATTGTTTTCACAGATTGATCTTGTTTTCTTAATGCTGAGTGCTGTAAGGAGACATGTTAAAAGCATATGAATTCCATTTGATTTAATTAACCCAGCTTCAACCCATACATAGCTAATGACAAATCAATTTCAGGATTGCCACCCCCTCTCTATTACATCGAAATTTGTTTCAGTGGATGAAATACCGTTTTATCCATTGTCATTCCCACATTTGCCAAATACTTAAGTGTGTGTAAACACTGCCAAAAACTCAATATTTTATTTGCATGTATGTGTATGTGTTTTTTTTATATAGATATATAAATTATATGTAGATATCGGTGTAGTTATGTATATATAGAGTAGATATTTGCTGGGACACGTAGCATTTTATTTATATATTTTGCGAATGTAATGTTGGTTAGTCGGTGCATATATGTAAAATAGATACGGCATGTTAAAATGTAATGAAAAGGAACTAAGAATCATGTAATGTACCATCGCAATGTATAGGCATGTATGCAAAGATGCATACTTATACGTATGTACATACATCAGTGCATACATACTTTTTGATGAATTGTTATTTAAATATTGAGATAACTTTATGTTGGTATATGAAAAATTTATACATCTGTTAAGAGGAACAAAATTGATAACAACTGCACATTCAGTTTCAGAAAATCAAAATCCAAGTCTACATTTATAATAATAATAATAATAATAATAATGTCTTTTTTTTTGTTTGTTTGTATTATTTTGGAATCAGTATAAATGCGTAATAAATAGTACATAACATACAATAAAATTATGTACAAAAATATATATATGTATTTGAATATGTGTAACTGAAAGCAATTTATGCGTTGCTGCTATTAAAATGATCGATCAAACGGAAAATTTAAATTAAGAATCTCTGCTATAAATGGGAATGACCTCACGAATTGTCTCCAGCGCATTCACAATTTGTATTTTTTCTTTTATATTTTTGTTCATTCTCTGTATTCTGGTTTCATTTTCGTTTATATTTTATTTGCTTTTAATTCTTTGTTTTCGTTTTTCACTTACATCAAAGAAAGCAAACGTTATGAAGTAAATTTATATTGTTAAATTAAAAAAAAAATTAAATAAAAATTATGCTCAGTTCAAAATTTCTCCCAATTAAAGAAATATTGTTTTATAATTATGTTGAGATAAATGAAACAAAATAATTAAATATTTGATTTTACAACGAATGTTAGAGGGTATAACCAGGGTAATCAAAAAAAAAAAAAACAGGGACCTCAGTTATAGAATTTTTCACAAAATTACTTCAGCTTAGGAATATGGCCATTCTATGAGCTACTAAAACAAGTCTTTGTCTTGGATTTTTTGATTTGTGTGATCAGAAAAAAAAAATAAAAAGAAAAAACGAAAATAAAAATAATAAATGATCTTGGGTGATAAGAGAGAAAGAGAGACAGACAGAGAGAGAGAGAGAGGGGAGAGAGCCACTCGTTATATAGATTGTACGAAGATTTTGACAGACCTACCTTGAACCCGTCATAAGTCCAACTGCCAAACTTTAGAACACAAGTTTGTTCATCAAATGGGAAATATTCTACATCTATCTCGCAGGATGACTTGTATATAGCGGGCGGTTTCCATTCAACTAATCCTTCAGAGTAAATTGTGGCTTTTGTCGCAAGAGTCACTTCGAAGTTACCGTCGGCACTACACAGTTTAATGTGTTTTTATATTCGTTTTTTGTTTTTGTTTTTAATATCCGTACAAATTACAATTTTATTTATATAGGTGCAATAAGTATGTATAAGAAAATTTGCGACTTTATGAATATAATTTTTGATATCCTTAACGTATAAAAGGATTCAGTTTTCACATTGAACTTTGGCTTAATCAAAAGAATATTTTGAAATTCAAAAATTTATCTTTCATTTAAAAAAAGTTCAACGTGAAATCTGTTATTTGGGGGGCCTTAATATTGAAGCTGCCAAAAAAAGGGAATATATCACAAATGAAAAGTATCTAATACAGTTTTTCCCAAAAAATTTTGCAATTGAGGGATATACAGAGGTTTTATATATACAAAATATTTATAAAGATTATTTTGGACTCTTCAATGAAATTCCCACAAAATTGGTGAATTTATTTAAATGAGTGTATGAGAATTATTTACAGTGTATCAACTTAGCCCTTATATGTCCACCGTTTTCGTTTTGAAATAATGATTTATTTTATATACATATGTGTAAGCCCCTAGCTTAAGGCGTTTCCAATCAAATCCAATAATCAGTAATTAATATTCAGCAATCGTACTGAACAAACTATCCCAAAAATCTTAAACGGCTTATTATCAATGGATTAGTAGGTTAGTTTACTCGTAAGTTAAATTTAAATGAAAGTGTTGTAAGAATTTTTCAAAAATAATTAAGTCCAAGGGAAATTGATCCATAAAGATTTGGTAATTAAATAGAAAATTTCATATAAAATAATTTAGAAAATATAAAAAACTGCCTCTGTTATAGATAAATCAGATTTAGGTCCTATGAAACCCCGATTTTAATAAAGGAAATTTAAAAGAGTTTTTCAATCAGTAATTGACAAATAATGCACACATACATCAAGATAGGAGATAGGATAAAGGATAAGTTCTTCTTTACTACAATTTATTTTATTTGGTTGTTTTTTTTTTTTTTTTTTTGTTGGATCGGAACATTTATCTCTACACAGAACATTGAACCGTGGGTAGGTAATAAAATATAGTTATTTGACGTTTCGATTTTTTAAAAACTGTTGGGGACTTTTAGATTCATTTGGATATTTACGTGACGATCACAACAACAATATGGATTTTTGCAAATCAATGTCTCTTTTTTAAAGAGGCTCGTCTAGAGCAGCTGAAATTTTGAGTCAAAGTGTTCTTTTAGATTAAATTAAAAATCAATAAAGAAAAAACAAAGTTTCACATATAAATTTGGTTACTTGCAAAACTGGTTTTGTTTAAAATTTTTTTTTTAATTAAGCAAATCCATTAAGATGTTTACTTTCGAACAATATATATATATACATATATTTTTCAGAGGAATTCCAAATGTTTATATAGCGCGAAAGTTCATATTTCATACATGAGTACAAGACAAGCACCACATTTAGTATATATATTGATAATGTTGAAGGAGAAAGAAATTTATTGATTGTAAAAAAAAACTTGATAGAAGAACACTCCATTATATTTGTTGCGTCTTATTGTCGTACTTACTTGTTATATAATACAATATCCGGCCTCCAAATATGATCAGAAGGGACGTGTAGCATATGGACTCCGCCATATTCCTTTGGTTCCCATCGCAACTTGTAATCATACCAGGACTATAAGCATTTGGAATATAAATTTAAATTAGTGTCAATTACAACATATATGTATCTATATATTTAATCAATTTATTATAAGAATTTTCTATTATGCACTTATTTGTGTACTTTCTGAATACACAAGGTATACTTCTTTTAGATGATTAGACTTGTATACCTTATGACATTCATGATGCTTTTTTGTTAACTCACCTGCTCCACCCAAAGATTTGTCGTCATAATTTGATTTTTAAGATTCTACAATAAATGTAAATATATAAAAACTATTAAGAAAACAAAAACACATGTCTATAAAGGATTTACAGAATAGTTTGATGTTTCTTTAAAATATTTAAATGTTTTTGATAACTTACCACATCAATCAGCTGGGATAGCTTCAATTTAATGCAAACTTTGAGCACATCGGTAGTATTGACGACGGGACGAACTAATTTATTATAGTTACTCAATAGATCATCGTAGAGACGCTTTGCATCCGGATTACCAGCCACTGCACCATGTACCATTAAAGCTGATAGAAGCCAGGCTCTAATAATTTCGCCGGATGACGGCTTCATTACGAATAGGCGTATGATTTCAATTATAAATTTCATGTGGACTTTAGTTTTGTGTGGACGAATATATGAAGGGGATCATACATATCATATGGTAGTTATGTAGCTAAATATTTTCTTCCTTCTCTGGGTTCTCTTTAATTGTACAAAATATGTATTGAGTATATTATAATCATCATATTTTTAAAATTCATATTTTTATTATGGATTTTATTATTTATTTTACCAAATTTTAAATCGAAGGCTTAAGTGCAATCTATATTTACAATTTATCTTTTAGTAATATAACATTCTTTTTTCTTATGGTTTTTTTAATTTTTATTTTCTTTAATATTTAATGCTCTTCAAATGCCTGAAGCTACGTTAACAAATTTACGATATATGTAAATGTAAAAAAGTATGCAAAATTTAATTATCATAAAAATATTTACTAAAAGTAGTAAGACAATTTTGACCCAGTTAATAAGTCAGTGTTATTGTGACCAAATGCTTTTAGAACTTCAACCTAAGTGTAATTTCTAAGTAAGGTTTTTTTTGGCTTTTTCTTAACAAAAATTTGTCAAATTAAGATATCGTAATTTGAAATAAGCTTCCATAAAAACTTTTCCTCGAAATCCATTAACGCTTTCACCTGGAAAAAAATAGCGGATACACGAAAAATCACTGCAAACATTTCTTAGAACTGCTTGGAAGATAAATGTATTTTTCTTCCCTTTGATTAAGCAGCCATTAATACCACAAAAGTTATCAATGGATACATAGAATTGGGAATTTCACACAAGGTATTAAAGGCTTAGCAAATGTTTATAGCAATTTCTAAGAACTTTATCATATTTAATTTGTCACACAAAAACCCGTATATATAGTTTCTTCTTAAGTTGATGTGATGCATTAAATATATATACATATATAGTATAGTAGTTTAGTTATAACTTATGAAATCAATATATATGCACCGATGCATATGTACACACATACATATGTATGTAGATGCAAATGTATACCACGATTGGATGTAGCAATCCTATATATACCACTATATATATACACATATATATATATATCTATACACATGATGCGTGGGCGTTGCCATATAATGAAAGGCATCCGTTTTCCTTAAATTTTCATCACATTTAATATCCTTTTTGGACAAGAACTACTTTTGTAAGTTATTCCTTCATACACAAATAAGACAATATGTGCATAAACTTTTAGATATATATTTACATATATATATTTGCACATTGTATCCTCTTTATAATTATATATATAGTATGTATGTAGGTAGAAAAAGTTAAATTTCACTCACAATTTTGCTAATGCAACTTGCAATTGATTTTATTTCATGCATTTTATTTATTAGTTAATTTGATTTGAAACCACTTCCATTATGTGTGTTGCTAGCATTTTATGTAACATTTATTAAATACAATAATAGAATTTTTTTATGGAAAATAATTGATCCCGCAATAGGTGAACAAACCACGCTGAATGAAATGTCTGAGAGAACTGAATATGCGATAAGCATTTTGGAAATGGCAAGTGCGCTCTTCCAGCCCGACTGGCTACCAAAGATGGATGGATGGTTGGTTGGTTGGGAGAGAAGAGATTCTGGAATGCCAATTCAACCCTTAGTCAATGGAGCAGCTGCTGCTGCTGTGATGGAATCTTGTGCCCAATTTCTAATAGAAATTATCCTTGCAATTTCGGGCACAACTAAAGTAAATATGCACCAATTAAATTGAGTTAAGGACAATTTTTTGTTGCTTAATTCAAAAATTGTTTTTGCACTGTATGCGAAGAGAATTCTCATTCATTCATTCATGAGAATTAGCAACAACCATTTACTCATATCGTGTTGTTGTTGTTGTTTTTTTTTTTAAATTGCACAGGTAATTCCTAATTTCTTGCAGCATGTAATCCCTAAAGCTTAACCCACTATTTTAAGGCCGTCTTGACATACTTACATTCATAAATTTTCTACAAAAAAATGCAGATTATGAAGGCGGTTTAAACACTTTTGGATGCTGAGACAATTTGCCATTCACATTTGGAATAATATTCAAAACGCATGCGCAATTTTAATATGTTTTGATAGTCTTGTTTATGCGAAATTTACCAAAATAATATATTGACTTGAAAAATACACTAAACATTGTATGTATGAAAAATATCATCAAAATTTGTAAGCTAATTTTAAATAAATGACAGATGGTTCTTATGATTCGATACTAACGAAGCTAGTAGTAGCAGTCGTTTTTTCCGCCTTTTAAATAACTTGAATAAATTCGAAGCTGTATAAATTGTACGGCAAACTTTTAAAGCTCTATTAAATTATTAAATTGTGACAAAATTTGAAATCCACAAAAAAAATTAAGAATCGAAAAATTTAAGGATAAGTTTTTAGTTTTTGATCTTTCATTTTTAAACTCATTATGTTGATAAGGATTATAATTTAATGCCCTTTATTTCCTGATATAAACTTATATGCTTTTTAGCTGATTTACTTATTAAGCAAACGATTTTATTGGTGTGATCAGATGGCAAATAAAAATTTACTAAAACTTTTTATATAAATCGCAAATTATAATTTTGTCCCATGATAATTTTAAATAAGATAAGATAAGTTGCAAACTTAAACGCTAAAAAATGACACTACAGCCACTAGATAAGTTTACGGAAAGAAGCTAACTTGATGTCAAGTTATTTTGGAACCGAAAACGAAATTATCGTGCGAATAATGAGAACGCAGGATCATCGGAGGAATTGGAATCAATTATATCTGGCCGCATCGAACGGTTACTATCAGAGGTGGAATGCAATCTAATGTATATCACAGATTCAATGTAAACCAATTGCTTTATTCCCATGTCACGTGTGTGCATACCTTGAAACGTGGTCAGAGATTAGGTAAACATTTACTAACAAGTCTAATTGGCTCGCACAAAAGGATGCACATTAATGTTGGCCTTGTGTTCGAGTTTCAATTTGACCCGTCAGAAGCATACTCTTGGCAGTATATATATGCCCAGTCTTATGTAGATTTAGTCAACCTTCTCCCCCTACCCACATCCAAGCCATGGCTTTGAAATTGTATCACATATTAAATCTAATAAATACATTAATCAATTATCCGAATTTGCTTACAAATATTTCAACTTTACATTGAATCATTAACGCTTTGATCGTGCAGCTATATACAAAAAAGAATATTCAATATAAAATATTTCTTACTTGTGGTCAATGTTCAAACCTTTAAATATTTAAGAAAATTTATTTAATATATTTAAGTATAAAACCCGGTAAGTGGTTCCCGTTGTTGTCTGTATGATTAGAAATGCTGATGACTGAAACGTATAATTGTTTAACTGCAAATGATAAGGAAAATGATCCGTGTGAGATCATGAGATAAAGGGACAATTTGTTTTTCTAATTATTTTATTATTCCCTCCTACGATTTTCATCGGGTTTTGTTTAAGAAATGAAAACAATTTATTGGATTATATTTATAATTATAAGGTATAAATATACGTTAATTATAATGGAGCTTGGTGTTCTGTTGCCTGTGTATGTATGAGTTTGTACACAAATATATTTCGGTATGTTTATGTATATGCGTGTGTGTATTTCTGTATGGTAAGTATCTAATTTGGTTTACCCATGTTCTTTCTTTGCATTGTCGTCACCTTGCCAAAGTAGTGTATCGGTCTCCAAAAAAATAATATTATATATTATCCTCACTTTCGGCAAATTGAACATTACTATTGTTTATTATTTTTTATCTTTTTTTGTTGGTTTTTTTTTGTTATATGCTTAATTTGTGTGAACAAAGTGTTGTATGTGTTGGTGTGTGTGTGTCCGTGTATGGTGTAGGTATATGTGTGTGAATTCGGTGTGTTTATTCTATATTTTCTACAACAGTCCGTCCATATTTAACCATGTTTTCCAAACTCTATGTCGATGCGTTTCCTTATTGCTGATTTTGTTTATTCTTCACTGATCTTTATCCGCTTTATATGCTGCACGACGACATACATTTCATGCACTCCACATCTCTCCGTCCGCTGGTCCATTGTCCATCCTCTACTCCGTTCTGCTCTCATCTCACCTCACTTTATTATTATCGTAATATGCATTATGGACACCTACTTCAGAATGTTTATCAACTCCTCCTATTGCTGGTTATTAGGATTCATTTGTCCGTTGACAACGGGCACAAAGTATGGATGCGCCATGGCTTCGCGAGCGGTGAGACGGTCGACATGATCGTAGCGCAAGAGCTTATCAAGGAAATCCAATGCTTCCGGCGACACTAGATGCTGATTATCAGAGTGAACAAATCGCTCCCACCGCTTGCGCGAATGGCGTTGCAAGATGTCATGAAATCGCGGATCCAGGTCAATGTTATACTTATCCAGATAAGCGTATAGCTCCTCGGTTCCCAGCACCTTGGCAATGCGCACTAGCTGATCGTAGTTGTCGTGGCCATGGAAAAACGGCTCTTTCCTAAATATCATCGAGGCCAACATGCAGCCAAGAGACCACATATCCAAAGAATAGTCATACATCTGGTAATCGACCAGCAATTCGGGGCCCTTAAAGTAGCGGGACGCCACCCGCACATTGTACTCCTGGCCGGGATGATAGAATTCAGCAAGGCCCCAATCGATGAGGCGCAACTTGCGGTTCTCGTGGTCGATCATAACATTGTGGGGCTTTACATCGCGGTGCATAATGCCCATGCTGTGGCAGTAGTCGAGCGCCTTTAGTAGCTCGAATAGATAATAGCGGATCTCGTAGTCTGTCAGCGTCTGATATAGCTGCTTAAAGTCCGTGTTGTTCACGTGCTCGAAGATCAATGCTGGCGTGCGAGACACCGGGTCCTTGACAACAGCTAGCAGCGTAATTATGTTGGTGCCGCCGCGCAAATTCTCCAAGATCTTGATCTCGCGCTTAATCTTCTTCTTTTTGACGGGCTTTAGGATTTTCACGACGCACTTCTCTGTGGTCGTTATGTTGATGGCCTCGAATACCTCCGAATACTTGCCACGCCCCAACTTGCGCACCAATTGATAATCATCCTGATTTCCCCAATCGACCACATAGTTTTCATAATCCCAATATTCATCCGGCTTGTGAGCATTCACGTCTGTATAAACGCGAGCGGCACTCGGTAGCGTCATCTCCGCTCGATCTTCTTCCTCTGCTGTTTCCGATTCTTTAGAGGATTTTGTGCGTCTGGCGCCCTTGTCAGATGCCCCTGACTCAGATGATGTGCCTGTGCTGGTAGTTGGTTGATGGCTCCAAACAGCAAGATTTGTATTGTATAGTTGTCTGGAAAAAAAATGGTTGTAAAGTCAAATAAAATTTCTGTTTATCCAAAAAATAAACTATATATACATATGTATGTGTGTAGGTCGTTTCTATGACATTTACATTCTTGAAATAAATGAGACGCCTCGAAATTGGTTAAATAAGAAGCCGCTTAGTTTATAGGGTAATTATATAAAGAATTTTGATGTTATTTTGAAATTAACTAAGCCAAATTTGGACATATTAGCCTTTTGTTAGTTGATCGGAGGGATGTCTAAATTATTAAATTAATTCGTTATACGTCTCTGGTACCGGTTTTTCGGCTTCGACTCCGTTTGAAGAAAGAACTGAGCCTGGACTTATTATTCCTTGGATACTCCAGAGTCTATGATACACATTCCATGAGTTAAATACGTATTATTAACGTGATTATGATGCATGTGTCAGTGTGTGTGTTCAATTTGTGTATAGTATGAATGGGTATCGATTTAAACAAAAATATATGCAACAATGCAACGTACCCAAGTCGAACAGGTTGGCTGTAATTCAATTTTGGATTTTGCGATGGCGACGGCCTCGAGGAATTCCGTTTGTAGTACTTGCAGTGCACCAGAAAGATTGTCAAAGGCGGTCTACGTAATTTGCAAGAGAGAGCAAATTGACGATGGACGCCGAGCACGTTCCGTATGTTTTGAATGTTGCGCTAATTTATATAATATGCAAAGAAATGAGAAGGAAAACTCATATTTATACACAAATGTAGAAATGAAGAAGTAACTCTAAAGAGAGCGCAAGCCTATGCAATATCTGTACTGCATGCACACATAAATGTATATAAACAATTAAAAAATTAGTTATACAGTGCAGCCAATATGAATGTATGAAGTATTTTCATACATACGCATTTTTGTATGGCACGCACGCACGCTCACACACACACACACACAAACACACCACACTCGATTTACATTTGTGCTTGGGTATATTTCATAGAAATTTATAGCAATAAAATTACTAGAAATTATTATAGTAACAAGAAAAACAACCGGTATAACCGAAATTCACTTATATGCACACACATAAATACAAATATAGGCATCTATGCATATTGTATGTACTTAATTATACATGTATGTATGTATGCACGTATACTGTACGTACATCAACTCGGCGTGTTCAAGAATTTTGCCGCATGAATCTACCATTCATATACGTATGTACATTCATACATACATACATACATAAGCTTGTGCAAGTAGACGGAAAAACATAAATAAATGCGCACTAGACAAAATTCAATTGATTTCCATATTTAAGTCACAGTCCGGGACGTTGCAATTGACTTTAATCTCTTTCAAATATGTATACTTACATCGTTTTTGGGCAGCGTGATGACGTGAATTTTCTTTATTATAAAGATGGACCGATATCCACTGATGAATTATATCTGCAGACAATTTATCGAAAAATTGGTTCCCAGACTAGTTCGATAAATTTGTTGCTAAGGGCTACAATTCTTTTATAAATCGATTACACTTTAACAGATTAATCGATATGAAAAATAGACACAAATTATATCGATGGTTATCGATAACTTCGAATTTGTATCGCCATGTGGTATTTTCAAAAAAATTGGATTGTTTGTAAACAAATGTATTTATTATGTATTATTTATTGCAAGTGTACACAATTAATCAATCTAATTGCACTTTTTGTACATATGAAAAAGACTTCTTAACATAAATCCATAATCATTTGAAACACGTGCGGCCAGCCAACTTGAACCCAAACTATAATGATAGTAAATAAGTTCGAAAAAGATTGAGTTGCAAAATACATACATACATACATACATATGTATGTACATACATATGTAAATTTGCATAATTGCCTAATTTTAAAGATTTTTCAACATAATTTACCTATATAGCGGAATCCATATCCTTTGCGCGTCTGGCATTTTTTTACCAAAGTTGGAATAGTTGCATAAAAAGTTTAAATGCTTTTCACCTTTTTTAGTATTTTTGCCGTGCACGACCAGGTTGTCCACGGAGTTTAAAATGAGTTCAGATAATTGATTAATCTGTTAGGTATATAGAAAAATGTTGTTAATGGTATGTCATTTTATTTCGCTTAAAAAATATATGCAAACCCCCGTCAATGAGATGTGTTTGTAACCAAGAGAACGTTTTCTCCGTCGGATTTCCTCAGTTCCATCTATGGTGTCACTAGATTCAGTTGCTTCCATTGGCATCATCATCAAATTGCTTCCATCATCTTTACTCTAAAAGTTTATCACATATAAAAGCTGAGTAATTATAAATGTATTATAATCTTACCATGGTAATGCACATTAAAACCTGAAGGATGAACATGCCAAAGGACAAAAATGCTAATGTCGTTAATGCAATGTCAGTGATGTCCTTAATACTAATTTCTTTCTTTTGCTTGGTGGACTCTGACATGGCATGCAAATTGTCAGATGGTGGAGCATGAACAGAGTAATCGTCATAGGAATTATCGTAACCTATAAATAAAATACATAAGTGAACTGTAAGCAAATATATACATAAGTATCCAGAAATCTTACCACTTTTGCTTATTTCCTTCAAATGCGGAGCAATTACTGCATGACGAAACGTATATCTCGGTATCAATGGTCCGGGATGTATGTGTAGGGGGTACTGTAAACGATATAAATGATTATATTTAAAAATATTTTCTTATATATTATTAATTGAAGCGTACATCATAATTTACGCTGGTATTTTGGATACCATCAAAAGCATATCCAGTTATATCGCCATCCTCAGTGTCGTCTAGTCCAGCCGAAAAGTCTGAATTGGAATATAGATCTGGCCCTGTGGTTCGTCTTTGCACTGGACTTTTATTTTCCATGGCATGCTTTTGTTCAAGCTGATGTTGAATGTCTTCCAATGTTGTAGTCCTGTAAATATAGTAATCTACTAAGTGCTCTAATAATCTGTAATCCATAGTATTGGGTAATCTTATAAAAATAACCTTTGAAGCCAGGCTTTATATTGCTCGGAGCCATCGTCATAAAGCATCTTTTGTACGGCTCCCACATGGAAATCAGATGCAGAGGAGTTTGTTTGCCCTTCTTTTGAGTTTCCGTCTCGCATTCTTCCAATTCTCTTTTCAATAGAAAATCTATTATGGTCATTTGTCCAGTTCAAAATCTGTTGAGCAAGATAATCTGATGCCATAAATTGCTGCATCATTTTCCTGTAAATGGTATCACAGTAAGAGAAGGGTAAAGCAAAATTTTAATTAATATTTTTATATTTACCTATGATAAGACATTGTCTGTAAAATGTTTGCCCAGCTTGATGTCTGATTTTTAATAGGTTGTTGATTAATGTGACTCAAAAACAGATCTAATGGCATCATTTTAGCATTGAGTATATCATCTACATTCAACTCAATGTCGAATTCCTTGGCATTAGTTTGGCAGACATAAGAAAATATAAAAAATATAAGAAATAAATATGCAAAAAACTTCATTTTGTTAACCACAAGAATTGCTTCCACTTCAAATCGATGAATCTGAAGAACTGCCAGCTAGAAGATGCGAAGTTGCCTTTACTCTTCACACTTTCTACTTTTATGACGGATAATTGCAAGTTGTGCACTAGATGCAGAAAGTAAATAATAATTACTTGTCGCGCACTAAAGCATGAATGAAATTCTACATCTTACCTTCAGTTTAGTAGGTAGAAGAAAGTAAAATAATAAGCATATGACATGGTAGTTTTCTATTAAAAGAAAGACACTTAAATATTTTTGGCATAAAACAAAATTTGTGTTTTAAATGCAACTGAATTAAAAGATGTAAACGAAAGTGCTGGTTGTACATTGACCCAAGTCAATAAAAGTTGATTGGTTTACAATAATCTTGGTCAATAGTCAATTGTAGAATAACTAGTCTTTGATTCCCCTTCACAGCTTTGTTTTTCGCAATGGAATTTGTTTGTTTAAATAAATAATCAGTTAGAGGATTCCCCCAGCTTTATTGAACTCAATTTTATACATGTCAGATGTTTGGCGTGTGAAACTACAGAAGGCACGAGTTTAATTATTTGATTTGGGTAGATAGTATCAGACAACTAGATGATTAATGTTTGAAAACACTTTCAAGTTAACACGCGATTCACCAATATTAATGGAAATAGGTTTTTCTTGCGTCTCATTTTTTTTTTTTGTGTAGTTGGTAGGAAATAGATCCCTTTGTATGATGATGAAACTGATGCTTTGGCTTAGTTACATTAGATACCTTATGATAGGAGAAAAAAAAGTTAAGATGTAAATAAAAGGCCATGCTGAAGCTTGGATACTCTAGCAAACATTTCATCAACAAGATTTCATCTGCCCACAATGCAGACATACATAGATATAGTGGTTCAATTCTTTTGAATCTCAGATGTACAAATATGTATATCATTTTGAACTTCTACTACTTAGTAAACTATACTGAAAAATATAACAAATTAATTTTAAAAAATGCCATTGAATAATACAAAAATTTTAGAAAGAAAAGAATAATAATTTTATGATGAATAATAATACTATTATGAATATTAAATCATAAAATGTATAGTGTTAGTTTCTTTCTTCATAATGTCCAGTATATGTTGCTTTCAAGACTTTTCCAATTTTAATCAAATCTATTAATCTGAAGATTTTAAAGCAAATGCCAAGTTAATTGAAATCATGTACCATCCAAATCTAAACCTTCAAAAATCGATGCTTAATGCTCATCCAAATAAAAAAAAAAAAGTCGTGAAAAAGATATAATTATACTTAATAGCATTCATATACTTCTTAAAGAAATTATCAACACTCCTATGTGTATGTGTGTGTGTATATAGTACAACGTTAAATATCTAGGTAAATATTTATAACACAAATTGAGATGTCAGGGTGTGAATAGGCAATATTGGGTGTGGCAGCGGTACATTTACGTATGCATACATACTTAATATACACCTATACACGGACAGATCGAAAATGATGATGATGATGATGATGATTCCTTTTACACCTAATTGAGAAGTTACACAATAGAACAGACTCCATGAAAATTTGGGCATCTGCTGGTCGATCCGCTACATTTTAACCAGAGAGTCTCGAGGTAAAAGCATACATACATACACACATACAAATGTATGTACATATGCACCCAATCTCACACTTATATAAATGGAGTGTCTCGTCGAAATTCTTTTTAAATAGTAGTAATACATTAACACATCTTAAATTAGTTAAGCAATGAAAGCATTCGGAATGTTAACGATATAATTTGTGCTTTAAGAATGGTTGTTTACGCGCAGCTGCACTGCTGCTGCTCCTCTCAGTTCGAAGCTACCTACCAACCCATATCCACATCCATACCCATACCCATACCCATACTGTTCCATCTCAGATACATCTGTGTATTGGGTCGGACAGAGATGAAGATAGCCGCCATGCCTCCGGATTGGCTATTTTCACAGTCGTCAGTTATGCAGATGGTCGTTCTCATCATCCCCTTACAGATTTATACGCGCACATCGCAAGGTGCTAAGCTAAAGTGCTAATTTCTGGGCGGAGTCAGAAAAAAAAACGAACAAATCACACATGAGAGATCTGAAGTCGTGATTAGGCGGCGATTAACCATAATAACAACAATTATGGTTTCAGTTTGACATGATACGTCTCGGGATCTAAACGGATTTGTAATGATTCGGGCGAACGCAATCAGAGCATCGTTTGAGAGTGATAATAATAATAATACTGGCGCCATTAATTGTGATGCTTGTGAGATTACAATAAAAGCTCAGGAAAACTCGAGTGTTTCCCAGGGGGCAAATATATCTGTGTGTAAACATAATACCCGCAATATGGGACGATTTTGTTCATTTAGTATTGATAATATTTTAAAAAGAAACAGTGAATCCTCCGAAAGCAGTTCAAAATTTATTAGTGGTAAACCAACAACTGCAACTCATCCAAATGTAACAACAACACCAACAGTGAACACTTCTCAGTCTTTACGTAAGTCTTGGAGTCTTTAAAATAAGCAGTAGGAAGACCGGAGTAAGCCAAAATATCTCGAGAAACCTATAAATTATATTTTTGTCACATTTATTTAGCCGTCGGGATGCATAAAACAGATCATTCAGAGTTTTAATGATCGTTGGGATTTATTGGTAGTTTTCTTTTCTAATTTACTCTAATCATGGATGTATCCAGGGCTGTGTTTGGGGGTCTGTATGCCCCCCGAAATGTCGGTAAATCCAATAATTCTATACTTTTTTTTGGCTCTTCATGCCCCAATGAGGTGGGGTCAATTTGTCTTCATAGTGGTTGTGCAATTCCAATAACTCTACAGACTGACAAAATGCCTTCATCAAAAATTAGTAATATTACTTTATAGATACAGGAATGGATTAAATACATATATGCCATATCTTTTAAAGGAATTAGGCTATCCCGTCGGCTCATTCGTATGGCTTACTACCTGCCAATTTCTACTAACTAATTGGTATTACTATATCAAACAATTCAATTGCTTTAAAAAGTTTTATTGCTAGTTGTATTGATTAGCTTCGTAGGTCTTAGTATATACAGTCGGATCTGGATATAGTAAACTTCTACAATAAGTGAATAATTTAATTTTTGAATTTTTACAAAGTTTATTCAAAAATCTTTTCAAATGTCAACTTTTTTCAATGTAAGACAATTCTATTTTCCTCTAAATCTTTTCTAATAGTCTCTGGTATCAATAAATGTAAATTTTAAACAATTAAGAGTGCTTAAAAATTTAAAACATCGACCTAAATATAATGTATTCATCTTAAATTTGTAAATAAGTCTTGGAAAAGTTAATATACTTTGCACTAATTCATTTCTATAAAGAAACATTTAATATATTTAATCACGATAGCTATTTTTTAAATGTTACGAGATTCTGATTCTAAATAAAAACTACCAAAAAAACAATAGATATTGTATTTACAGTAAAAATGTTCTTGGAATTAAAATTTATGTCTTTAGCTATTAGGATTTTTTTGCCTAATTTTGATCTTAATCAAACATAATATAGGAATAAAGTATTATGTATTTTCACTGAAATGAAGCATTGTCGTATATTTCAGTTGGAAAAGGAGCAACGGATATTCCCGATTTCCATGATGCTTCAGCACAGAAAGGATTAACGTTTTTCCAAAATCTATCCTTTACTGGAACTGAATGCTTACAAATACCGTATCCAACAGATTTCGGAACCTCGCCTCCTGTCTTTCAGTATCCATCTAAAATAGTTATGCCTCCGTATTTGCATCACCTATTAACGATTCAAGGTATAGTCATTCTTAAAGACTAGTTTTTAATTCAAAAATATTGATTTATTCATTTTTGTTTTTAAGGCAAACGATTCAGGAAACAGGGCATTGACAGAAAACCACGACAGGCATATAGTGCCAAACAGCTGGATCGACTTGAGAATGAGTTTAAACTGGACAAATACTTGAGTGTGAGCAAAAGAATGGAGCTATCAAAAACTTTGTCACTTACGGAAGTTCAAATCAAAACTTGGTTCCAAAATCGTCGAACTAAATGGAAAAAGCAACTTACCTCCCGACTAAAAATAGCCCAACGACAAGGACTATGTAATGCCAATATGTACATTCCAGCCGTATCCAGTAGAGCCGGAAGTTTGTCTGCTCTCACGGGACACAATGCGATGCAACCAACGTTCTATACTACATCTCCTCAATTATGCATAGTTAAGCCTTTTCCATTTATTGACGCTGTGTTAGGAAGCCAAGCTCAAACAAATTGTGTCTCGAACTTTGATGAAAATTCTCAATAAAAAAAAAACAAATCAAAATTATTAAATATTTGTAGATATTTTTAACAGAACTCTGGCCTTTTATTATCTATATTCACCTATTAAAGATTAAAGGATTAAAGATTGAACAACAGCCCTTACAAGGGCCTAGCTCATTGGCTTAGAAGGCAAATAGAGCTTCATCTTTAAATCATCACATCAATTATTAAAAACAAATATCAAAAAGTGTCAAATTTAATCCATCTGCCATTCCTTCAAGGATAAAACTCTATTTTCAACCACAACTTGAAAGTTCTTAATCAATTAAATTAATGAATTATCATTCTAATAGTTACAAATGGTGTCTTGTCCTTAATTGCAAGTAAGTGTTTATTTGTAAATATTTATCTACAATTTTCATATTATTTTATTTGATTTTCTAATAAGCTTTTACCTCACAAGTGTTCATTAAAGGTCCACCTTAAAAATGCCTCGATGCAGACATACCTTTAGATATATATGTACATATGTATATAGAAACATCTAGATATATGTACAAGTACAACTATGTGCTAGACCCAACTACAAACATATATGCAATAGAAATCGCTGAGTGTCAACATTACATGTATTTATGTATGTTAATTCAAGGTTAACCGGCCTGTTTCTCAAAATACAAGACGAAGAATAGAAATGAGTATGGGATATGCTCATCGAACTTTTGTACTTTCCTCTTTTTTTTGGCCTAAGAACATTGCATTTCCGCTTCTCAAAAGATCTCAGCGTTTAGTTTTTCTGAAACGGTGTCTTAGAGCGGTTCGATTATTTTAATTTAACTTAGTATCCAATATAAATTAAATATATAATCCATATAGTATACTAAACGGTTGCAAACTAAATAACTGCGAAACGATTACGTAATATCCTGAAGGATAAAATAAAATTTCAATTTTCAAATTAATAATAAAAACTGCATGTCCCAAAAGCATCTTGATATCTCTTTAGACAATTTTCGTTTAATATGTGATTGAATTGTGATTTTTGCAAAAATAATTGGATATATAGTATACATGTATATCTGAACTACATAAACAACAGTGACATTAAACTTGAATGGTCTGATATTTTTTTGGGCACTTAGCAAAAGACATTTTGTGCACACTTAATTCATTGACCACGACCAAAAATATATATGCAAATGCATTTATAATAGATATTTAAGTCTGTGTACTTGTACGTTGGGTACGTACCAACATATATGTATATGCATTTATTTTTAAAATCACCTAAAAAATTAAGTTATTCATGTATGTATGTATATACATTGGTGATTATTTTCTATTTCACTTATTGTTTTCAACTATTTCTCTTGGCTTTTACGTCATTATACCTACACAAGAGACAGTGTGAATGCATTGAGACATACATACATACATATATAAGGATGTAGCAAATTTGTAAACACACTTTATATATGTATTTATACATATATGTCGGTAGATATGTACATATATTCTATGGTATTGTGTAGACGTTTTTAGTAGCAATGAACGACGCAATTTTCTATGCTTGACCGTCATCAACAAATGGACTTTATGATTTTGTATTTACTGAACCCTTGTTGAAAACAAACTCAAAGATGGCTTAAAAGAATTTAAACATTATCTACCTAATTGTATTTAAATTATTCTTAATAAGTTAACAATATAGATTTTATAAAAAAATCAGATTGAATTAAAATAAACTTTGTCCTAGAATTTGTTTTTAGGTTTTTTATGATTGAAACTTTGTACTTACTGCTTTCAAAACATTTAAAAACAAGTTAACAATGAATTTAAAAAAAAAATAGCAAAATAATAAGCTAATCTATGCTGAGCTAATTGTTTTTAAAGGGCAGCATTAGAAATTGAGAAATTATGTCATCCATTTCCAGTTTAAATACTAAGATGGTAGGTTAAAAATGTGAAACATTCGCCGTGCTGTCACAAATCTAATAAATGGAAATTTAAAACAAATGATATAAAATATATTGTTTGTGTTATAGACTCACAAACATACATATATCAGCCAAATAACTTTAAAATTTTGTATAGTCCTCAAAAACTATGTTTATGGGATCAACTATATTGTGAAAATATTTATTTATATGTGTATCCAAACTTATAATAATAATATTACCTCTTTTTGAGTGTATTTTTTAACGAGGCAGAAAATTAGCATTGAAATTGCCATAAATATTATATATGCTTACGTATTTGGTATATTAACCTTAAGCTAAATAATAGAATTTCTTAATTATTACAAAATAGCGTCTCTGATTAAAGAAGAGAACTTGTGTGGTATTTTGAGAAATAAATAGAGAGACAGAGAGTGATAGAGAGAATATATAATCGATTTTTGATTTCCTGCAAGTCTATAATGATTAAAGAGGCTTCTTCAAGGATATACGCCTAGGATGTCGCCAAGAAAAATGCTTAGTTTATTAACAGGAATGAATCCATAAGTTGAATATGTTCACATGTACACACCTTGTTTCCATGTAGGGTGGTCGTCATTGTGTGTGAACAAGTATATGTATATGTACACATATACAGACATAAAGAGCCAAGCTCGTTTTAATATCGAATGTCCGTGAAGCCCAACCCAGCAATGACAAAATGCCTGTTTGGGTCTAACATTTGACCGTCAACTTACATACATACATACATACATACATACATACATAGAGCGACTTGGACAAACAGCATTTTCCCTTCAGTTCACTATGTCACGCGAAGGACCGCAGATATGCGTTTTGTGTTCCTGTTAATTATTTTTTTTTGTATTTAATTTTGTTTACATAAATACATCTAAATAAATAATCAGCATTGTTGAAAAATACGTGTAAAGAAAATGCACGAAAATAACCTGGATTGACCTGGATCAATAATTAATATCAACAACTTATAAATATAGTAAATTGCAAGAGAAATTTTATGCTTACAACATACCTGCATATGTATGTAAATTTAAGTGACGTAGATATATTTATGCTCTACATATGTTTATGTATCCTGCATGTCCTTGTCCTTTGTAATCTGTCTTGTGCTTTGACCCCAACGTCTTACTTTAACAATAATTTTAATATTTATATTACAATAAATTTTCTGTATCCTTTAATGGATTTATTTTTTATAGTTTAGCATGCTCTTAAGGATGTTTTTTGATCAAATTTTTAAAGTTAAAACAAATAAACTTTAAAGTTTTAGTGCTCCTATTTGTGTGACCCATTGTGTATTAGTGCCCTGTTTGGAAGTGATAAAAAAATTGCAAGAAAATCTAATTTAATAATTTGCATGGACTCTTTAAAGTGGCAAATTTATTAAAATGCATCTTTATTGTTTCACATTGATGTAGTTGCATTCAATAAATAATTAATCTAATTACACAACAAGATTAAATACATATATACATATAAATAATAAATATTGTGATATATTTAACTACAACTTGCTGAAAATAAAAATAATACCAAATACCATAAACCGAAAAAAAACAAAACTAGAAGACAACGTAATATATCGAATCGCATATGTCAACCGATATAAATTTAACAACGACGTATAAAACAAATTGCGCAGAACTTCGAGGGAGCTATCAAACTCAAGACACAGGATGAGTGAGTAAATGATATCAATAAAAATACGCACACATGTGCAGTAATCATTAATTAAATGACTAAATTATATAGACATTTTTCACTTTATAGTTTGCTAGATCAAGACATCTTATGATGGTTAATTATAAAATACTAAGTAATTAATATGCTCTCGATAGGCTGCCAGTTAACAAGTAAGAGAAGGAATTTAATATGGGGGGCACTGCCTCGTGTCATCCAGGGACACTTCAATAGATAAAAAAACGGTGGAAAGAGGATACTGACAAGTAAAATGACCTGTATGGAATACACACAAACAAATACATACCACGCGTCAGCACAAAGAATCGTGGCAAAAAGTAAACTGAATGATAACTAACATTAACTGTGGGTCGATAGTTGACCCACGTGTCACAGCAGTTAGAACTAAAGGTCATGGGCATAAAAGGGAGTCGTGTTAACATTCCATTTTTAGCCATTTTAGCACATATCCTTGAACAGGAGCTACTCCTGTTAATTACTACAAATTAGACCACTATGCCATAAATGCCCATTTTCTTTTTGTTTAAAAACAAGTTTATTTTTCTTAATTTTTTTAGGCCTTGATTTTCTTGAAAATTTAGCCAGCGATTATGAAAATGCTCTGCTGCAAACTGGATTTGGCAAATTTCATTTACTTTTGCTAACAATATGCGGACTGATCTACATGAATACGGCCATTGGCGTGACCATCATATCCTTTGTTCTTCCATCGGCAACTTGTGACTTCGAGATGACATCCAGAGACAAGGGTTGGCTTTCGGCCTCACCAATGCTGGGAATGTTAATTGGTTCATATTTTTGGGGTTGTTTGGCCGACACAAAAGGACGTCGCATTGTATTAATTGCAACTTTATTGGCTGACGGCATATTTGGATTAATATCATCATTTGCCCCACTCTACATAATATTTATGTTTATACGCTTTATCAATGGTTTTAAGTAAGTTTTCAGAAAATAAATGTTTAGTTTGTCATCTCGTGTAACAAATTTCATTCCCATGAAGTTATTTTTCATTCAACAAAATATTTCTCTAATCTGTATATTATGAGAATTAGTCAAAATTTATAAAAAAAATTTTAAAAAGCTACAAATTAAGCAGATGTTTTTTTTTCAACTCCCACTGCCCATTTTTTTGAAGTTATCCTAGTAAATGCAAAAGCCAAATTTATCTATCGAAAATTCAATTCCGCAACATTGTTTTCCATTCAATTTTCATTTTCATCATTACCAAGGGCATATATTCATACATACATACATATATAAACATAATAATTCTTTTAATTTGCAGTGTGGCAGGTACAATGGGAATTGTTTTTCCATATCTGGGAGAATTTCAGCCAACAAAATATAGAGAGAAAATCCTATGTTGGATGGAACTTTTTTGGACTTTTGGAATTATTTTATTGCCAGGTTTGTTTATTCAAAATAACTTTTTATCTAAATTATCATAATATATTACAAATATTTTTGGTTAGACTTGAAGCGATCCAATAGTAGATAGTTTAAACACCTTTTATAGTGCCGTTATATTGCAATTGGGAACAAGCAGAACAGTTTCAGTCAATAACAAAAAAATAAATACAATTTTGTTTTTTATAAATTGTGTACGAAAAATACACTTGATTAGTAGTCTCAAGCGAAATATGTAAACGATTTTGCTTTGATTAATTTCGTCCAATTTCTCTTGTAGTCAATGTCAAACGAATAAAAATTGACGACCAATAATCGCAGAAGCCAGTAAAAATCCATGCCGAAAAGATTGCTGGAAGGCCACAAAACTGCTAATAATAAAATAAAAAAAGTTGAATTAATTAAGTAAGTATTTTTAAGTCAACATTTGTCTATATAGTTCATATATACTTTATTTTTTACTGCTGCACACTGTTTCTTAAGGGTGGAGCTGCGGTAATAAACTTTTTATAAAGAATGTGGTCTTAGATCGGTAGAATTTCTTTGTACTTTCAAATATAAAATTGGCAAACTTAATCAAAACTTTTACATTATTTCAAAATCTGGCTAAAATTGAAGCGCATAGTAAAAATTAATATCTCTGCTAATTCTGAAAGGCCTATTTAACTGCACTATACTGATTAGAAAACTGAACTTTTCATTTTTGATCTCAAATCTTTTGAAATTCGCATAATTAAACAAAAATTTTCAACAATATAATATTATTTTTTTAGGTATTGCCTGGGGCGTGATACCGTTGAAAATAGATATTGGATCTGGGTCATTTAATTATCATAGCTGGAATTTATTTGTAGCAATGTGCGCTGTTCCCAGGTAATGCAATAATTGGAATCATGTAAGTCATATATGTATATACATAGGTGCTTCATTTTTTTCAACTGGATAATCGCTTAAATTTAGTTTAGGTATACCTAGCACAAAAATTTTTCATTTAGTTTTAATAAATCATTTATAATTTCAGCCTTCTTCTGGGAATGTGGTTATTTGCTTTTCCCGAAAGTCCAAAATTTCTTCTTGAGCATGGAGAATCGGAGAAGGCTTTGGATATACTTGTTTATATGTATGTTAAGAATACAGGAAATCGGCGAGAAGACTATCCTGTAAGATTTTGTAAATCTTTGAAATCCATATGTTGTATTTGACTTATTGTCTTTCCTTTCGTAGTGTACCAGTCTTCGGGAACCCGATCGTACCATCCAGAGAGCTGGCGAAAAAAGTGTTCGCAGCTTACGGTTTCGAAAACCTAATGAGCTAAAATTATTATTATTAGAGATTTGGACCCAAACAAAAACGCTATGCAAGAAACCCTATTTGAAGAACACATTTATAACATGTGGAATACAATTTTGTCTTACCACAAGGTATGCAAAATATTTAAAATTCATAAACATAATTATATTATTAATTATTTTTACAGCTATTATACATTAATGGTTTGGTTTCCAGAACTATTTCAAAGATTTGATGATTATGAGAAAGCTTATCCCGGGAAATCAGCTTCTGTTTGTGATGTTTCATCAATTGTGGTAACTAACTCGTAAGTATTTTTCGATTTCAAAATGAATTCTGAAAGGGTATGATAATTAATTAGGTTTTAAAAATTGCAGACCAAATGCCAATATATCAATAAAAATAGTTCATTTAAGATAACATTTAGTAATGAATATTATTATAATGGAGATAGATTTGGGCTTAGAATTTAGAGAACTATGAACAATAAAATTAATGTTTAGACTTGTTAACTTTAATTTGTTAATGAAATACATACTCAGTTCCTTTGTAGGATGTGATTCGGCAATCGATCAGCAAGTTTTCCTTCACACAATTATCATCGGTTTGGCCTGCATACCGACAAGCTTCTGGTTACCACTCTGTGTACACAGACTTGGAGTCAAATTTTTTCTAGGTATGTATAATACTTTTTGAAAAATCGGAAAAATCGATTATAATTAATTACGTTATTGTAAGATGTCGCAAACAAACAACAATATTGGATATTTTCTTTTTGATTTGCTTTATGCTAGTGCGCCTAAGGCAAGTCTACAAAAAATTGTGAATTTATTTTGGAAAAAAAACGTGCTTAGATTTTAAAAAAGAAATTACATTTTACTATACATTCTACTAAATTTCAAAATACTATTTATGGTATTCTACTGAAAAATGAGATAAAGTTAATAAATTTGAGATTTTCCAAAATCATTTAAATCTAATTTAAGTTTGTAATAGTAAAGCGACGCCAGCCAATATCCATTTGCCAGGCTTATCTTTAGTCTTCAGATTCAAATTCGAGACATATGTCGTGGGACCACGGGTTCGTGTCTTATATACAGGACACTCGTACATATTTCTCAAGTCCTGCTTATCTTGGGTAATAGCCTGCAAAATAAAACGAAACGAATCATTTAAACACATTTATATGTATGTCAAAATTATGTACATATATGATCGAATCGCAGCTATAATTTTAGGAATTTTTCGCAAATTGTTAAAACTAATATTTATTCATTATACCATACACCCATAGGGTGAAATGGTATATTAAAGTCGCTAAAATGTATGTAACAGGCAGAAGGAAGCTTTTCCGACCCCATAAAGTATATATATTCTTGATCAGCATCAACAGCCGAGACGATCTAGCCATGTCCGTCTGTCCGTCCGTCCGTCCGTCCGTCCGTCCGTCCGTCCGTCCGTCCGTATGAACACCTAGATCTCGGAGACTATAAGAGCTAGAGCCACCAAATTTGGTATGTAGACTCGTGTCATATGTACGCTTATCGAGTTTGTTTCAAATGTTTGCCACGCCCCCTACCGCCCCCGCAAATGATATAAAACCGATTTTCTTAAACACCATAGCAACTAGAGACACAAAATTTGGTATGTATATTTGCTTAGTAAACGCGCACATTTTGTATTTATAAAAATTTTGCCACGCCCCCTACCGCCCCCGCAAATTAAATAAAACCGATTTTCTCAAAAACTATTTTAGCTAGAGACACAAAATTTGGTATGAATATTTGCTTAGTAATTGCGCACAGTTTTGATGTGTAAAGATTTTGCCACGCCCCCCTCCGCCCCCGTAATTTGAAAAAACTCGATTATCTCCCGTAATTTTCTACCTTGTGCAATCAAATTTAGCACACTTAAATTCGATACTAATATCAAGCAAAATACCAAATTTGATCAAAATCGGAATAAAAATAGCCAAGTTATGCATATAAACGTTTTTCCATATGGCCGGAGTTGGCCGTTGGCTGGTGGGGGCGCTAGGGTGCTCGTATGCTTGAGTGAGCGAAATACTAAGATATGCTTGTAAAAAGCATGGAAACCGATTTTTTTAAAAATACGAAAATGCATTGATTATTATAAATTTAAAATATTTTTTTTACTGGTGTATGGTATATCCAAGTCGGCGAGACGACTTACTTACTTCATTTTATTAATGTTATTGAGCTAGAAATTTTGTAAGAAATTTTAAACTTACACGAATATTAATTACGGGCATTGATGGATAAAGTTCCTTAAGTCGGGATTCCATTATAATGCCCTGCTGTATATCCCATCTAGCACCTTCCATAAATATTCCATGTACACAACAACCATCTCGTGGCGCAGTCCTATTATTGGAAAATTATTATTTTTTAAATGTGTTAGTAATATACTTTTGAGTACTTCTAATCAAAAAAATTTATTATGAATCTTAATATATTAATTTTCCTCTATGGCACGATATAACATCAACTTAAAATTTTAATTTTTCCTCTTTTTAAATAAATTTTAAAGTCAAGAAATGAAAGAAAATACAGTCTAGGATTCCAGCTTAGAGCTTCTAGCTCCTTTAAAGCTATAGTTTTCTCAACAAATTGAAATATTTAAGGCATGACAGAATTTCGCTAATAATAATATGAGATTATTTGTAATTAGATTTGCTTTTGAGGTATATTTACGTGAACTCCTCCTTTTGTTTTTTGGTAACATCGCATTGGAGGCACATCTTATCCAGGGGTAAATCGTTCCGACGTGCAGTGCTTTGCATAATAGCTGTGAGTAGAGATTGAGGATTGAAAAAGCCAGCTAACCAAACGCAAGAGGGTAACTGCAATGATGGAAACTTGTCTTTAAACGAATCGCTGGTTACATCATTCAAACTACAAACCACAAAGTCAGTGGACCAGGTTTCCAGCTCCCTCAGGCGGAGGCATAGATCAATAAACCAATTATTGAGACCCAAGAGCGAGGGATACGCACGTTGTGTCCAAATCGGTGGTACTTGATCCAAAAACAGTGAATTTTCCAGAACTTCCATATCCGATGTAATGGTCAATTCACCCTTTAGGCCCAAGTCCAATTCCTTCAGGCTGCGCTTCATTTCGCTGGTGAGGAAGTTCATCCGCTCGCATTCCTGAAAGGCCACTATCACATACGGTGTGCGCTCCTCCACCTTGTTCATGATCTCGATCATGTTAAATTCCTCCGGTAGCTTCTCAATTATCTCGTCAACAATTTGCTTGACCTTGTCTTCGCGTGTGACTGTCGTTCCACCACCAGCTCCGGCATCACGTGGTTGCATTTCAAAGACAGTGCGAAAAATGGTTTCCGCCCTTGTGGTTAGAAAACCAATCTCTGCATTCGGATGCAGCCCATAGAGATATGGTGATTCGGCTGGCAGCATTTCATCCACATAAGTGTGGTAGCCCAGATAATCAGTGTTTGGTGGGGCAGGAAACGACGGGGCCAAAAAGAGCTCGCCATCTACAAGATCCGGTTGCATATACTCCTCCAAATAGGTGATACATAAGCGTCTGTCCCAGTCATCGGTTATGTGGCCACCATACATGATCTCGCCAAAGAGATAACGAAGATCCTCGAACGGAACCTTTGAGTTATTTTCCAAGTAATTGTATAAAACCGAAACGGAAATGTTCAAGTCTCCCACATTGAAGGGGTAGATTTTATTCCAGCCCTGTGGCCCGAATTTCCGACGTTCTGCCACGACTGCATGGAAATAGCAGAGGGAGAAAAGTATAGCCTTGAATTCGGCTTCTTTGCCAGACATTTCCAGCGTTTCCTGCGTAAAGTTATCCAAAGCTTTGTGAAGATTCGCCAGCATACCAGTTGGCGGCTCGTTGGTGATCTTTATCGATGACTCTAAGATACCCTGCATCATGGAAGAGAGTATTAATAGTTGCCTCATTGATGAGTTGCTTGTGGACCCACCTGTGGTATTATGTGAGCCGAGGGCGTTGAAGCTGGTTCCGCACTCAGAAACATGCGATAATCAGGATGTGAATCCTCTGCATAGTACTCTAGTTTCTTTTCCAAAACAGGCAACCATTTTCTTACCAAATGGATATTCTGTAAAACCACCCAATGGCCATTTTTGGCCGCCGTATCCATAGCCGCCTCGGCAATGGCCTCCTGACCCTGTCCCAAAGATACATTATGAAAATTGCCTAGATCCATGGTGAAACCCATTTGTTTGCCCAACGCCTCAACATCCTTTAAAGGATTAACGCCAGGCGAAAGGATGAAAAATATTGGTGTGGATGGGCTAGCTTCCTCGTAAGATTTGGCAAACTCCATAGCCCGACTCTCCACATATTTGGATCCAAGTTTCTCCTCAATAAAATCACTAATAGTTTGCCATTTGAAAAATTTCGTAATACTCACTAGTTTGTCATACTTACGCCAAGGCATA
Source organism: Drosophila insularis (assembly GCA_018903935.1). Lineage (NCBI taxonomy): Eukaryota > Metazoa > Arthropoda > Insecta > Diptera > Drosophilidae > Drosophila > Drosophila insularis. Next base: position 9,671,312 of record JAEIFP010002295.1, read on the forward strand.
TGTCATACGATCTGGCCTTAAGGCTCTGATCATGCATAATCGTTGCAAGGCTGTCTTATTCTTCCATTCCTGGGGGAATTTCTCTTTCTCCGGGAGTTCCGATTCGACAAGTTTCTTCCAACGCTTCGACGAGGTCTCAATATCGCGATCGAGGTTCCGAAATTCATCTTTGGACGCCAGACTGCAAATTCCGCCCCACGATTGATTTGTTAAAAAATCCACAGGACTTGTTACATGTGGCTTGATCGGGAAGCGGAGCAAGAAGTCGAGTTCCGCGGATGTAATCTCCTCGTTCATAAGTAAAATCTGTCAGAGCATTCAAATGAATAGTTTGAACCAAATTTCCCACATTATTATCATTACCTGAAATGTCATTTGTGATGCAAAGATAAGCTTGTCGCATTCAAAAAGACCACGCGAAGTATACTGAAACACCGAATACGTTATACAATCGATCAGATTGGAGACACGCAAATCCAATGTTTCGCCCGGTTCAGCCTTGGCTATGGCCTTTTGGAACACTACACTAAACGCCTACAATGAAATATTGAAATTTATTAGATTTGTAGATCACAAAGGGAGATACGATACCCTTACCTTCAGGGAGAACTGATAGATTGGATTAATTGTGTTTAATTCGTTTAGAATAAAGTAGAGCAGGCTAGCCCTAGCCGCTGCCGGTCGATAGTATTCTCTAGCCTTGTCAATTTCTTTCGATGTAATCTTTGCCTCAGCCACCTTCTGTTCAATTTCGGATGCCGTGCTTTTGGTCGTCTCCAGATTCTCAACTAAAGCGGTGTCACCTAAAATATTCTCGCCAGCTGACGATAAACGAGAAAGCAAATCATCCTCTAGTTTCTTAAGCATAATTTTAAAATCGTTTTGTTGTTTAGTTAATTCAGCCTTTAACTCCTCCAGATCAGGTCGTTCGGCCTTCACCACTTCGGCCAGCAATTGATCCTCTAAGCCATCTCGTGTGACGGTAAAATTAATAAGTGTGGTCTGTGCCTGCATCTCAGGTTTATAGTGGGGATTAGCTAGTTTCGTGTGAAGAATTAGGCGGAAATTGGAGTTGTACTCGATTTCCTTATCTCCGATTTTAATGGCCCTATAAAAAGTAAGGATTTAAATCGGCATTCAAAACTCAATTAAGGTATTTTACTTACTTGCCCTTCTTGATTAGATTTCGGCCAAGTAAAGAATCTAAAACCGGATCCAAATTCTCATCGATGTTTTCAATTAAAACTGTGCTGCCCGCGTTAATGGACTTTTCTATGATATCCAAATAGCTACGTTGACCCAAACGTATCACCTTAAGCTCTTCACCATATTTTTGTTTTATCCACTTGACGCCCTGTAATTGCGGATCTATCATCAGGGGCCAGCGGTCAGAATTTGAGAGAATCGTGGCATTCTCAATGGACATGCGATCACTGGGCAGTCCCTCATTTGTCCATATGGCTATCGTTGTATCATCTGTTAGCAACGATAATGGATCTAAATTTTCAGTTGTAGGTATGGGTGGGTCAATGCTTTTCAGAAAGGGTGTCCACATCTTCATCAGTAGATCGATGCGAAAACCCTTCGTGAAACAGCCAACATAGGAAATGAAGGCGGTAATGAGTAGTATATCGCCGGGTAAGGTAATACCCTGCTTGACGAAGCTACATGACAAAAAAGAACAAGATAATTAATCTCCATGCTTAAATGAAAACCACCCCATATGACCTACTTATTGACTGCTTCAGCCCAGCGTACATTTTCACTAGCCAAACCACCAACTAGGCGATTAGCCAGGGCTATTGTGGCCTGAGTGGCATCAGCTTCCTGTTGGCAGCGCAATTTGTCTGCTGTGGCCTTTTCGAAATCAGCCGTTAGCTTAGCCAATTGTTCCTCCAGACCCTAAAGACGAAACATGGTAACTTCATCAAATTGTATGTTTTTTTTATATATATGTTTGTAGTACTTACCGCCACTTTACGTTTAATGCCCGCCAATTTGTCTTGGGCGGCAGCTAGCTCGGCATTGGCAGCTGCCAGAGCCTTACGTTTTGGCTCCACATCACAATATACTTCATAGAACTTTACGATATTGATAACCCAAGCACACAGGCCAGCTGCAGCTCCTGATTTGGATCGTACGAATTCCGGCTCGAATTCAGGATCCTTGAGATAAGGCTGTATAGCTTTGGTAATTTCTGGATGTATGTTCTCCTTGTCATAGTTGATGAGTGAGTCCAAAAATGTATCAACCTTTGCCATGGCAATTTTTGCTGCCTTCCAGCTGCGATCTTTGGGCAGTTTGCCTCCAGGTGATAGTAGAACCATTACAGCAGCCGTTACATTCGTAACAGCTCCCGGGGGTGAACCGAAACTCTTTAGCTCGGTCAAGTTAGCCTTATTCAAGGTATTGAGAGCCTCTTGGGCGGCCAATAGGGCTGGCTCTGCCTTTAGCAGATCTTCTTCGCAGTCACGTTGTTTTTTGGTCACTTCGTCGGCTATCAAAGCAACCTTCATTTCCTCCTCATCAGCTACGGCTTTCTCTCTTTGCACTTTCTCCGTTTCAATGCCTACAATCTCGATTAGAGCATCGGCTGCTTCATTCTTTTCCTTTAGCTCTACCTCTTGAACGGCCAATTTGACCTTCAAGTCAGCCACTTGCAAAGCTGTCGAACGTAATTTCTCTAAACCATTCTCTAGACGTTCTATTTTGCTTTGCAGATCATTGTGCTTATGATTAAGCAGCTTAAGATATAGATTAATCTGCTCCAAATAACTCTTTGGTGTCGTATAATTGTATCTACGCTCATTTTGTAAATATACTTTGGATGTCGTGTTAACAGATGTATGGACATAGGCCATAAATTTGGCCACCGAATCGCGATGATTTTCGGGCAGAACCACATTCTGGGCCAAGAAATTCATGGCGACGGAAATAAGCGCTTCTTGAGGCCATTCGTGGAACCAATTGATGGACGTTGCATTGATGATGGCAGGGAATTTTCTCGACCGAACACGCAATGTTGAACCCACTGGTGAAAAGCACAGAACTATTTTGAGTTGTTTGCGCACACGATCGATGAAGAATTTCCAACAGTTTTCCCGCGTATCAACCAGTCCCGCACCTTTGACCTCATTGCGCACTCCAGCGATGATATTCTCGATTTCGTCGTCCGGAAATAGATCTGGAATCTCGCCAGTGGCTAACATATCATTAATTAGGACAAGAAAATCCTCGCTGGGTATTTGGGCATCCGTCATCAGAAACATAATACCGACATTTTTAAGACCCGCTTTCAGATACAATCCGGAAAATTCGTTCTATAAATACAAATGTTTTGAAAATATCTCACAAATATCTCTGAAATATGGAAACAAACTCACCTTCAGATCGTTAACTCCATAGCCCTTCTTCAGCTGAATCTGCACGACCTCTAAGCTGGATATGAATGCTGCCAAGCGCGCTAGAGACTGTTTGCCACTGCCACCAACACCAACCAATAAAGCGCTGCCACGCGGTGATTCTAAAATGCGATTGATTCTTCAAAAAAGACATAAACGATTTTGAGATTTCAAAAGTCTCGAAAAGATAAAACTTGTAGATCAGATTCTACCTGCAAACATGCATCATCGCATCCTCGAACAACACCAGATTCATGGCAGCGACTAGATCATTATACGATGACATTGCTTCCTGAAGGAGTTTGTGAAGCTCAGGCCAACCCTTGATGGGCATGTACTTAGGATCACCAATTCCTCCAGCGAAATGACAGTAAATATTCGGCTTGTCGAATATAACGGATTCGTCAATTTCTTCGAATGACTTCTTGACAATGTCATGCTGCATTTTGATAAAGCTATCGATATCCTTATCGTCAGTTAGCTTATCGGAGTAAACGCGTTGTGTCTCATGTTGCCACAAACGTATAAGATCTGTAGAGCCCGTTAAGCACTCCGTTGAACTGAACAGTAAGCCCTGCAAATGTTAAAATGATCAAGGATTAACTTCAGGGTTTATATACCAATTTAAATGTATTCAAACTGTCATCTCATTCATTTGCTAATTAGTGAATATCTAAAAGTTATAAATATCCACTTACCTGGAACACATTGCTGATATCCCGAAGATTGAATATATAATGCGATTTAATTGCCGTAGGCAGGAATACTTGTAGACACTTATTGTGCAAAGCTAAAGTGGCCGCAACAATATTCGGTGTCATTCGCGTCACAATCGGATTGAATTTCTGTTCGGCATTGGCAAAATGCTGTGCCAATATCGATGAATACATATGGGTAATTGATTCCGGTCCTGGAAAACTTACAGCCAACACACAAAAATGTCGCTGTAAGCGTGGATTTACTGTGAAGCTTCCCGAGGTTGGATTCATGCATGCCACATACTGGCAATTGTGTATATCCTTTAGAGTCAATTTATTGCGATCATACCAATGACCATAGTCCAAATGTTGACGCATCAGTGTGTGGGGCTGTACTGTTCCATAGCAATCCACTTCAGGCATATTGATGTCGTCGACAAAATAACAGAGTAACTTATTACCGGGCGGTCCGTAGTTGCGACCCGCTTTCTTTTCCAGCGGTTTCTCAAGTATCTTTTGCAACATCTCGGACGTTGTATAGAAATTGAATGGTATTGCAGTGACAGCGTAATTCTCAGAAAGCGATTGAAGCTTCTCGTTGACCAGTACGGTTTTGCCACAGCCAGCATTTCCAACTAGCATCACCGGGTGCTTCTTATCCATTAGGAGATCTAGAAAGTAACGCAGGCGTATCGACTCAGAGGTGTGCACTATAACAGCCTGCAATGGCAGATCTCCATCCAATTCAAATTTTGGTATCTTCTCGGTCCAGGGTAAAAATGTCTTTGTCTCGCTATCCAGAAAGTAATCGAAAACTGTTCCGCCTAGATATTGTGGGTGGGTGTTTGGTTGGGTCGTTGGTTGGTTGGTTTGGGGGAATGGAATAACTTATGGCGATTGGAGCTTAGTGTGTGTGTGTTTACTCACCTGGCGGAAACTTAACAGTTTTGAACTCATTTACCCACCATTTGCTGAATTCGACTCGATAATCAATGGCTTGATCCTGAAACATAGCCGAACCGAACGCCCAAATACAGGCAAAAACAAAATATAACTCGTGCCATTCTTTGGGACAATCGGCTGGAGTGTTTGCTGGTATTAGAAAACTGTTGAGCAGATGGCACAACATTTGTATATGTGCCATCTCCGGGACAGGCGTGATTTTTTTAAAACGCACGCGTATCGTCTCCAGTGAAGGCGGAATGTACTTGTCGAATAACATGACCAAATTGGACTTTTCGGCAGGAATTTTGCGCGTTTCAACCCAACTGGTCACATAGCTAGAAACAAATAAATAAAAATATACACTTATTTAGTATAGAAATCAAGATTTTAACTAGTTTGGCACATTGGACGATCTAGGGGGTGAAATATGAGAAAATTTGCACCCTAAGGAATGCTGTAGGCAGTTGAAAAATCCATTTTTTTTAAGACCAAACTTATATTTTATACACAGACGGCATAGATATTTGTTATCCCTTGCATTGCATACTTTTAAGGGCAAGTTTCTTCAATTTCACTCTCTGTTTACTCCACATATGTGTTACATACGGATTCCAACCCAAGTCCTGGGGATTTATGTACAATATGCCAGCCCTGGATACGGTTGCCGGTGTGGCTGTTCTCAGGTTCGAGATCTCGAATAGCAAACGCATCGAAGGTGTCAACGCAATGCGCTCATTGCTAGCCAATGTTAACACTTTATTATCATCCATAACGGTATTTAGACTCTCAATCCACATGGGATCGATATCACCATCGAGCACTATCCATTTGGGTTGATCGTTTGTCAGGTTTGCCTGATCCCGCATTAATACCGAGAACAGCCCGTCTTTCCATTCGCGTGTCGCCGGGTTGATAATGCCGAAGAGTTCATCATTGGTCACCGCTTTTGGATTCAAGTCATTGAATATAGGCTTCCTCTTGATATTCTGATAGGTGCGCAGCAGCGTCTTCCACACTTGTGTTTTGCCAGTGCCCGCATTGCCAACAATGAACACGGAGTGACGTACCTCCAACAGTTCCTCCAGTTGCACCACTTTCAAAATAAAATTATCTTCTGGTTGTAGTAGCAAATCGGAGGCAGCTTGTTTTACGGTGCGTTCAAAGTCCTGATCACGTTTGCGCGGCACATCTAAAGCGGGAAATAGATCGCTGATGAGCCCCATAAACACCGGCATGTCATCGGTGATAATTTTTGGTATATTAAAATCACGCAAGGCACGCATAAGAACCTCTTCTTCCGGACGACCAGGATCTCCGCGCTACGATCAAATTAAAATGAGATTAATCAGCCAATGGAAAAGTTCGAAACTTCATCTACCTTAAGAGATCCAGCGACTACAAGTACAGATTTAATGGCCCTTAGACCCCAATCGTAGTGATCCTGTTTAGAGAGCAATTCCTTGCAAAGTGTGTAGAGGGTAATGAATTTGCGTGCCAATACACGCGCATCCTGAAATCCTTCAGCCACCAGCATAATCTCACAGATGAGTTCAAAATCAGGTACCACCATGGCACAAGGGCGAAAGAGGGCTTTAAGATTCTCTGGTAACTCAGTTCTATTTCAAATAAAAAAGGTATACGTTCAGTTGAGTTGAGGTTGATATCAAGAAATTATCTTACCTTCCAGCATAGCCAGGATTCATGGTTATAAAGACACCAACAGTGGGAACACAGGTGATCATTTCGCCCATAAAGTTAAATTTCTCCTTCTTATCTCGAATGGCATCTTGCACAGATTTAACCTGTACAGCCACCACGGATAGAACCTCCACTGTGATGCGATTGAATTCATCAAAACAGCCCCAGGCTCCAGTCTGGGCAAGGCCCTTATAGATATTGCCACACGATTGATAATCCATTTGTTCGGAACAATTAAACACATACACCATAATACCAATGGCCCGCCCCAAATCCTTAGTTGTCTCCGTTTTGCCCGTACCAGCGGGACCAGCAGGAGCCCCGCCCATGACTAGATGAAGCGATTGTGTCAGGGTGATATAACAGCGATCTGTGAGCGGCGTTATAACCAGGCGTGGCGTATTTCCTAAATATTCATGGCAATACCTGAACTCAGCGTCGCAAATATTGGCAAAACAATCTTTGTCCACATCATCGAAACGATGCCTTAGCTGGGACTGCCACATAAATGCTGAACCCGAATCCAGTTTGGCCTGAATCATCTTGGCGACCACATCTCTCGAATGCACATCAATTGTGCATATCGTCATTATTTTCTGACGATCGCCTTTGCTAAGCTCGCCCAGCAGAAGTGTTATGAGTAGACTGAGTTGTGAGATTTGTTTCTTGTAATAATCCTTGATGGCATTATCGTAACCCTCTTCCAAACGACCAAAGGCAATATTCACCTCCGTTGACCACCAGATTTGTGAACCGCATAGGGACACCTGGGCAGGATAATCGAACAACCATTGTTCCCGTTGCTTTTCCTCGTAAGCTATAACAGCCTCCGTCACATAATGTCTTAAACTGGCACGCATGGCAGCCTGTATGCGATTGAGCCACACCTCGACCGGTCCCCGAATGCTGGCCAATTCATTGAATTCCACATATTCACCATCCTTGGCGTACATGCCCGATGCTGTCTCTATGTCATTGGCATCGTCACGATTGAATTTCAGGCGCGCTATTGAATCAAAAAGTTTCGTCAGATGCTTGGTCACCATTTCCGGTTGAATGCCATTGCTGAGAACGTCCAGCAGATCGGCCGATGACACAAAGTAGAAACGAGGAAAAGCCAAACGTTTCGTTTCCAAGTACTCTGCCAGTGCCTTTTCACATAGCGTAAGCTCCTTTTGCAAATGCTCCAGACGTTCGATCAGCCCTGATCGATTGGTAGATGCTACCACATTGGACGAAACGGACATTTCGTCCATCAGGATGCGAAACTCAGCATCAATATTATCGAACCGAACCGAGTCGACGGGGAGCTGTTTGCGTATGTCTTCCGAACTCATGAAGATACTCTCAAGATGGGTCCAAGTGCGTTGTACCTCAAACCAAACCGAAATAACTTGGTCGGCGATCATCAGTTTATTTTGCCAAGTTGACACTTCTTCGAGGAAATGGGCGATGTACTTGGATGTTATTAAATTCTGTAGGCAAACCTGATTATCTTCAAGCGTCTCTATGAGTTCTTCCGATGCCTTTAGGAGATTACAGCCAGTGCGTGGATGCAGCTCATGATCAAATTCCATAGCCGACCAAGTGGTATTTAAATCGCGTAAAATTTTTTCCATTGACATTTCCTTAACAGCCTTGTCCACAATATTTTTCACTTCCTCCTCGCATTCATGTAGATTAAGTCCCAAAAGTTCAGCCAATGTCGTCTCATGGTCCATGATAAACTTTACCTGTAAATTGGATTGGCAAATATTGTAAATCACAAGACTAATCAATTTCAAGACCAAAACTACGTTTGTTCACTAAGCTAAAGAGACTAACTAAAACTACTTTTGGGGTGATGGACAAACCACTTACGGTAACTTCTTTAGGCAAGGCGGCCAGACTCTGCAATGAAATGGTATTTACAAGAACTGTACAGGTAAGACCGAAAAGAAATGATTGTTTCGGTAAACAGAAATGATTAATTAACATTTAGATAGGATCAAATTTGCTATACAATTGAGCATCCAAGCTCAGGTAGTGCAGGTTGGCAGAAAAGATTTTTAAATTAATTATTTACAATAAGCCAAATTAAGGATTATATATGTATGTATGTATGTATTAATGTATGTACATGGTTTAAACAAAAATCATCATTAAATAGACCTTGGTTGAGTTCATAAGTTGATTCCAATGACGTTCTCTTATGGCTGGATTCTGTAGTTCTCCCACAGCTCGCAGCGAAGTCAACATATTCTTGACAGTTGATTCTAAATTGATGAATGTATCCCAGGCTCTCATTTCCTTATCCAAGAGACGTATATCCTTGGCAAATTTCTTGCATTCAATGTCCATATTCTCCACATCGACTTTACGCCACGGTGTAGTCTTCCAATCATCGATGCTAGTTTGTACAATATTAACATAATCCCAAAGTTGCTACAGATTAATGTGAAAAGAATATAGAAATCGTTAGTTATATGGTTATAGAATGCGGATATGTGGTATTAGATTAGAGTTGTAAATTGATTAAAAAAGAGAAACGCTTTTGAGGGAGGGGAAAAAAAGTAAAGTAAAAGCTCAATAATCCGCATGGCATGCAATATATATAGGTATATATAAATTTTGGTTGATTAAAAAACATGCAGATATAAAAGAGTTTCTAGCTAGATAATTACAAAAATTAGGTAAGTAATTAGTAAAAGAGTGAGAGAGAGAGAGTGAAATACCTTTAGCATGCGCAGTTCTTTGCGGCATTGTTTAAGAACCTTGAATTCTGGTATATTGACCTCGAATAAGCTACCCGATTCCTGAATATCTCTCATTTCAGTTTCACACAAAAACATATCATCATTGATGCGATCCATTAGCAGATATGGCTTATAACAATCGAATCGAAAGAAGTCGTAGTGTTTGAAAACCTCTCGAAACAATTGAATATGCGTCTCGAACAAGGCAATCCGATTCCGAATGCTAACCACTTCAGTGGCCTGTAGAGGAGATACCTGTTGCTTCACTGTACTGGCAATTTTTTTCGTATTTGCCCATTGTTCGGGCAGTTCCTGTAACAAAACATTCACTTCCTCTGGTATATCCATGTCATAGTATTTAAGTAATTGTATGGTCTCTTGCATCGGCTCGAACATCTCATCGGTTTTCGCTGTCCTTTCCTTCACTTGCATCAGAAAGGCCATTATGCTGACCAAGCCTTCGTAATCCTTTTCCTTAACCGTTTGCAATAGGCCCTCATCGGCTTTTCGTATAAACTTCGATAGATTCATTAGACTGGAGGTAACCGTGGTTACCAAATGTTCCTTGAACATATTTCCCCATTTGCAAACCGTATTCAATAGGGCCTGACGAAAAGGTCTAACATCCACTTGAAACCAGGCGCTAAATATTTGAAACGGGGCAATGTCTTCAATCTCATTGAATAGGGATTCATAGTTATCGATTTGTTCGCGAAAAGCTTCAATTGTCGGCTGGCAGGGTACCGGCGGCGGTTGATTTGGATCGTTAATAAGTATTAATTCAATTTCATCTGGATCCAACATTCGTCCATACTCAAGAAAATACTCCATGCATTCCTCACGATCATCCAGCCAGAGATATGAGTAACGCTCGAATTGGCGACAAAAACGGGATGCTTCTTCCATTACCAAATCCACTCCATTGAGTATTTCACGTCGCATATCAATAATGTCTTGATTTTCCTTAATCATTTCCACATAATTCCGTTTCTCGTTGGGCTTGAGTCGCTTAATTAATGAACCCATCTTCATAATATCTCGCATAAGTTCAATTAGCATATTATTGAAACCCATGGGATCGTCTGGTTCCAGGGACGGGACAAATACCAAATTTGGTTCCACCAATTCCAAACGTGACTCAAATAGCGGAGCGTAATTATTATCCGGATCCATATTTTCTGCCAAATAGCCCACACTAACGCCAACTGTATGCAAAATGTTTTCATACACAATATTGTCGACAAAATCCACATAGCTTAGCCAGACCGCATCATTTTGCTTCTGCTCCATATCAAATTGCAGCATATTGTCATTGAGTAGTTTATGAATTTCCGTAGAGGCTGCCTGTATCTCAGCATAACGTTTTGCCGTACGATCTGGACGTTCGTCAATGGAAAGGACAGTATCCTTCTTACAATCGCGACGCTCAAATAATGGTTGCTTTGCCCAGACGCCCATAATTTTACGTATTTGTCTCAGATTTCCCTGAGTATGGTCCATACGATTTTGTAAAGCAGCCACTGGCTGACGCAGCTTATCCAGATAGCTCATAATATCTGTAAAAGATATTTCGATTTTAGATATATCTTAATAATGTCTGGAATGAAAATCTCACCTGATGAATTCCACACAAGTTGGTCCACACCAATTTCAACCAGGCCATCAATCATCTTAATCTCGGGCTCAATAAGCCTTAGTTCCACTGGTGAACTACCCTCCTGAATGCTGTTATACCAATCAATGGTCTTCTCTAGATTCAGGGTATACGAGCGAAATATATCACTCTTCTCGGCAAATTCAATAGCTATTTCGGGAATGCCATCAATTTTCATTTGTTGCATATAATGAACTTCCCTTAGAATTGAAAATAATGCCGTACTAAAGTTAAGTATCAATGAATTACTATGTCCATCGCGAGCTATTAACGATTTTTTTAGATTCTCCTCTATTTGACCGGCCAATTGGGCAGACCAGTTATTAAAATACTGTGTCTTACAAGCTCCAAGTTTGACCATTAACTCGTCATAGCGTACAACAATTTCCAATGATTTTTCAGTCTTGGTGATTCTGTGGCAATTGAGTTCAAGATTGTATATAATCTAGAATTTCATTAATCAAAGACTTACTCATGCTGCAGTGCCTTAAAATTCTTAATAGGGGCTGTGATTCGAATCTCCAGTTGATGACACCAACGTATAAAGGCAGCTACTGGCGGACAATTGTAATCCGGATACAAATTCTCACCATCACGACTTGATTCTATTTGTTTATCATAGATGGTTTCACACATGGTCATCTCTTCGTCCAACATCCGTACAATTTCAGCATATCGTTGAGTAAACTCTTCTTTAATTTTGGGACGATCTAACACACTTCCCACTATGCTTATAAGCTGAAGAAAGAAAGTTAAGAAGATTGCTTGAGTTTTTTCTAAGGAATATTTTGAAAACTCTTTACTTTGAAAATGCTCTCCAAATTATGGCAATCATCAAAAGCCTGACACAAAATGGCCGCTAACTTCATGTCTAATTCAAGAATCCTTGTCTGAAATCCCTTAAAGTCCTCATCGAACTCATGATCATCGGGATCGAGGACATCATAACTTTTAGAAGCAAAAGCCGTAAAATATTGATTAAACTCCACATAGACATCCGTTATACGTGTGCTCAGCTGACGACCACGTAGTCCTCCGATTTCGACTTTCTCTAATTTCAGGAATTCAATCACAGTAAAGAAAAACCTTTTCGAAAAAAATCATAAGAGAGTTTAAAAAGTGTTTTCTTCGATTAAAAATCGTATTGTTAGCTTACCATTGAATGGTTGTCAGACGTTCTAGAAAAGCATTAAAGCGCTTGAAAACTGAATTTGGATGAAAAGTCCAGAAAATCGGTGGTCGTTCTTCAGGCTCCCTAAAGAAGGTCCCCAAGCGTTCTTTATAATAATCGAATAACTCTCGAAAGAATTTCAATATCTGTATGGACAATGTCAGACGTTGCATAGCCTCATCAATGTCACTATGAAATATTGATGATGGATCCAAATATCTTTTGGCCTGTTGTATTATCAAATTGCATATCTCCTGCAATAGCACTGTGATTTTCGATGACTGGCAATAGTATCGCGAATTGCCCCACAGTGTACAAACAATATTCATAAATGGTATGAGTAGGGGTTTACATTCGGCAAAATCAATCTCCTCCAGGTGATTAAGCGGTCGTTTCAATGGATTCAAATAGAGTGTTATATCCTTTGCCTCGGCAAGAGCTGCGCAATCAAAAGTAGTTATTGGCATGCAAAAATTATACCTATGGATATGTGGCATGCCACCCCTCACCTGTGACGACATTCTTGAAGAGCGTTTGAAAGCAAGGATGGTAGGCGCTTGCCGAGTATTCGAGTATGAGGGCCATAGCTCGAATGCGCTCATTGCGTAATTGGTCATAGATAAATGACAAGTTCTTCAGACGATTGTTCCAAAAAGTGAATTCTGTTGTATGAGATGAGAAAATTTATAAAAATTTATATATTTCTACCCAAAGTGGCTTATTTTCCAAAACCGGTAAAATATCTCTAATCTTCTCTTTCTCTTAATTAATTAATTATAGTTCTGCTATTCTTTTGAGTGGGAAAACCATTTTCTATATTGTAAGTCTAATAAAATTGGACGACAAAATTACATAGATTATAGGCCATAATTAGGCGGAAATTGACTTTTTACATTTCCCTTTGACCTATATACATATCTAGGTTGGGGAAAGAAGAGTATACAAGCTTGGGTATGGAAAAAGCTAGCTCCTCTGATTATATAGCCAAATGTGAGAAATTTCCTAAATGAGATTTCTTTTTTTGTCATGTTGTTTAGCTTCGCTGTCTTTTTGGCAATCATTTGGTTGGTAAGCCGCCCAAAACTTAACTTATAAAAGCAATAAAATATCCTTTATAGGAGGAAAAAATGCTTATTGCAGAGAAAATATTGCATGCACATGTCATTCGTGAACAGATAGAAAAAACAAATTTTGATGACATGCAATGTTGCTAAGGGTTGCTAGGATATTTTGCAACTACAAAGTCATGTACTTGAAATTTTATCAATAATAAAATAAATAATCAAGACTCATATGGTTTCCCATTTGCATAGGGCCCAAATATGTTTCATAATCACCTGTGTGGGGTGTAGGATTCTGCCCATTGGCAAAGGCATTTGAGGGGCTCTCCTTGATGACCTCATGAATCTGGGTGGCCCATTTAATGACCACGCCCTCGATGGCACTCTTGAGATACAAATCGAATTGACAATGCTCCGTCTCGACCAGCTCTTTTGCCGCCTTCACAATCTTCTCCACACCCACGGGCATGGCCAAAATGGTTTCACCGCTAACCTGTCCCTTGACCTGATGCACTGTACTCTTCAGACTATGCACATGTTTCTGCACATCCTGGGCCACCATAATGGGCCAAGTGCGATAGTTATCCTCATTGGAAAGAAGAGGCACCAGCACTTCCTCAACCAGAGCCGATAGCTGGTCAATTGTGCGTGTGGCCAAGTCACCATAGATAATATAATTTCCACAATCCTCACGTGGAATGGGCTCTGCATAGCGCTTTATAAAATACACACCCTTGCTCTTTAGCTGGGACAGGGGAAATGTGGTCGATGGCACCAGTTGGGCAGCTTGTGTCAGGATTATAATCAAGACAACTGGAGTTGGACGATCAAGAAACTCTTTGATAATCCCTTTATGTTCCTCCACTGTGATGACTCGTGTCCACTTCTCGGGTTTCAATTTAAGCGATTTGATGACAAACGAACCCATCAACTCCAAACGCGGATCCGGACCGCCGCCGGCAGCGGCTGCAGCCGCCTCGGCGCTGGTGGAGGGCTCCATGCGCCAGTTGAGGCTGAAGTTTGTTTGTGTGTTGTTTTTGTTTTTGTTGACCTTGTTACCAGTAACAACTCTATAATCAATATGAAACAAAAATCCATAACCAACAAACAATATGATTTTATGTTTTACGTAAGCATTGCTTAAGAAAACTTTCAATTTTCAAAAGTTATATAACTTTGAAACCTTTAGAACTTGTTAGCTATTATGCAATGAATTGTCACAAAAAAAATTACAAAACTTAAAAAACAATTCAAAATAATGAATGTATTTTTCAACAGACAAGAGATATTTAAATTAAATGGATTTGTCTTTTTCAAATTGTTAAACTTCAATTTGATTAATTTTTTTTCTATTAATAATTTTTGCACAAAAGTTTACTTTATATTTTTTGTTTAGACGACTTCTTACCTTGGCTGCCGCGACACGACTGACTTTAAATTTCATTTACCTTCATATATTTGGGGTCTTTTTACCCAAGTGATCGCGCAAGGACTTGGTTGCTAGGGAGTTGTTGATTTTCCAGCCACCTTTCCCCAACTATAAGCCACCAGAATATGATTTTGTTTACCATATTATTGGCCAACTGTTGCTTCGTTATATATTTTTGGTTACGGCTCTAATGGCAAATTGCACGCCATTTGTTATTTTGCGAGCAGAAAGTTTTCCACATTGCAAACTGTTGAGTTTCCCACTTGATTGATTGATTAAGCGCCATTTGATATTTCAATTCAGTGTTCAATATAATTACAGAAATTAATGATTGTCATCAAATAATTTATGGTATTTAGAGTGTCATGTCTCAGGACATAGAGAGGATTGGGAATAGGTGACTGTTAAAGACTGGGGAGTCAAAATTCGGTAACAATATGAAGTATTCAGGATTAACCCTGGCCCCAATAATAACCTGCAAATTTTTTAAATAAATTTCCTTAAGAAATCCTGTAGGATGTTTTGGTAAAAGTTCATAAATTAACTTAAATAGCTTTAACTTACAAGCTATAAAAAAAATGGCACTCGTTTTGTCCAAATTTTATATTTGTTTTTACAAATATCAAACTACTATAATTCCTAAAAATCTTTAAATAGAATTTAATACTTAGTATAATCGTGCTCCAACAAATTAAATTCACATAGCCAAACTAAGTTTAGTTTGGCTGAGTTGACATGCAAATTATTTCCGTCAGAAAAGTTTTTACGTGGAAAATTCCTAGTCACGCAAAGAATTGTTGCAATTGAAGCAACAGTTGGCTAAAACAGTTGGCCTATACTACTATACTTAGTAACCACATAAAGTTTACAACAACTTCAAAACGCAGGCGCACGGAAAAAACACCTGATGAACCTGGGGAAAAGACTTGTTGCAGTACAACTAATTGGATATTTATCTTATTTAATCTATTTTTATATTTTTTTAGTTTTCAGTTTAACGGCAGCTGGATTTGTTACAATTGGTCTATATTTTGTTCGAAGTTCTCTTGAGAATCTAATATTATCATGCATTTTTGAAGCTCTGACTTCTCTAAGTATCAGTACTGTATATTGTGTAATGGTAGATTTATTTCCCACAAATCTAAGGTAAGTTATTTTATATTTATTGAAAATTAGCCAATTTAATGAAATATTCTATGCAGAGTAATGGCAGCTGCAATGTCTATGACATTTGGACGTGGTGGAGCTTTGTTAGGGAATCTAATATTCGGATTTCTTATCGATCTGAATTGCATAATTCCAATAATTGTTTTCTCAGGAATGTTGTTCAGTAAGTACAAAGTCTTTAAGTAATCTAAAAATCCAAAATGATAATTTTCTCATTTTGTTACAGTAAGCGCATTCTTATGCTGGATGTTACCCTCTACTGGTTCTGAGGCTTTGGACTAATTAATTTACCATTGACCGAACACATGGAACTAATAATTTCAAATTCAATACCATTGTAATTAAAATATTGTAGACTTGGAAAAGTGTGTATACAATTCCCAATTTGTTAGTAAGTTATAAAACAAAAATAAATTTACATTTGGCTACTAAGTATATGAAATATCTTCTTATTACATTATGAAAATCTATTGGCATAAGTAAATATAAAATTGGGAAATTAAATAGAATTTATATGGCGGGAAACATGTTTTATTAGGCTTTACCAAAATTCATTTAAGGTAGCCCAGTCTAACCTCATAACAAAAAGGTGAGAATAAGGTGTAGCAACTTATTTAAATGTAATGAGCTCATAATTTTTTAATTGCACCTTAATTAATAAATAAAATCAGTTAATTAACACAAAAAAATCTACTTAAAACGCACAAAAATGATCACTGCGTTTGCTCTTGACATATTCTAAAGAATAATCAATTAACTATTGGTATAGAAGAAACTCAGTAGTCTTGGGTATGAATTCATAAGGTAGGCATTGTTGAAATACCCTTTGGCTAGTTGTGTGAGTGGGGTAGATACTCAATAATCAAGCAAACCCTTATATCGAAATAGGCAAAACAAATTACATTCATTCATGTTTTGGTTAGTCTGTTGCTTTTGTCTATCTGTCCATACTGGAAGCGACAACAATAGCAACTGCGCCAACGCATGCTCGTTGAAATATGTTGGAAAGGTTACACTGACTGACTACAAAATTATTTTATTTGCTAAAACCCCATCGCACATTCCTATTTTGAACACCGAGGGCAGCAGATGCATTTCCCGCGTAATCCCCTTAACATTTGACATTGTGTTGTGCTGTGTGTGTGTGTGAAACCATAAAAATTTCGATTCAACCATATATATTGATAAAAAATAAAAAAAAAGCTGTCCATAAATATAAGTTTATTTTTAAAAGTTGAATCATGGAGAAATTACACGAATATCAAGGATTTACGGGTCGTCTGCATCAAGTGCGGGATAATATAAGAGATAAATACAACAACTACAAAGAGCAAAATCCAACAAATTTTGTAGAAACAGCCAAAAATGCAGCACTGGATCAGCTAAAGGGAAATGCAAGTGCCAACAAAGATTATTCCCATATTTACAGGTACGATTGCATAATTTATTTACTAATGTTTGCATTTTGTTAAAACTCTCTAGTACCAAATTTCTATTTTGGAAAACTAAAACTAACGTTTATTGAATCGAAACAAAAAATTCTTGATAATGTTATCTAAAATGCATTTTAGCAAAGGGTGATAATTGCCTTAAGGTTACAACAATTGCTTGTACAAGTATAAACATTTGTATACCCTCTCTTCCTATGTATATAAAAAGACTATATAAGGTTGTTGTCGTCCTCAATTCCTAATAAATTTGTACGATTCAAAAGTTCATTTGATTTGACATATTTCCAGTTGAATTTTCAATTCTCAAACGATCCAACATGAAACTCTTTCGTTTGTTTCTTTTCTTCTTTCTTATTCTTTAACTATAAGAGTTTGATTTATTGTTAGATGAATTTACATAGTCTAGAATCAAATCAATAATAAGAACTTGTGTAAAGACAAACCGCTATCTAGTGTATGCATAAAATATTAGTTCCCGATTGTTCAATTTTACTACGACTAGAATTGGAGACCATATAAAAGGAATCAGATGATCGCTGTATAAAAAAGCTAACTACTTACAATTACTTATATCTAATTATTATAATCAAGATTCAAAGTTCTTTTCTAAAGAATATATAAAGTCGTTCCTATTGAAATTCAGAGTATTCCATTCACGGTTATCTTTCGGTGTCGTACATTCTTATCTTTTATCATTTCCATTGATTAGCAACCTCGTTTAATTAAAACTTCCACACTAATTAGCAACAAATGTTTTGTTTCACGTTTCTAAAAAAGCATCGTTGTTATACGATTTAATTTTAATAAACTGTCTAAAATGTTAAAAGCTTTATTGGCATTCACCTGTATATCATTATCCTGGATCTTATAAACTTCTTCATTGTCAAGGGAACCATAATTAGCAGAGTATTTGTCTAGTTGATTTAGTTCATTTGGATAAGTCTTTGTTAGGCTAAGCAGGCCTCGAAAATTACAAAAAAGAGTTCCAGTTTGGACCATGAATGAATGATGTCTCGATCTTCGGCATCCAAATTCCATATAGCCTCCAGTACAATAAAAAAAACTCTGTTAAAAAGAAAAGAAGTTAAACGTTAAACGATGTCCAGCTAGTTAAATCTCCTCAAAATCCCATCTGGGTTTAGGTTACATTAAATCTTATTGGGCAGTTTAGTTTTTATTGAATTGTCTTTTGTCCAGCATATTGGCCAATAAGATAATTCAATAAATAAACAAAGACTAAGCCATGGCGAATTTTTAAATGACATTTGAGGCAATATATTACAGATTATTTTCATTGACTTTGCATGGGTAAATGTATTAAACCCCCCGCTGTGTGTGTGTGTGGGTGTGAATTTCTCTTTTGCAGATATAAAACTCGAGCGGAGTTGATACGAGTGTCCGCTGCAGTTATGGGTATCGAGTTTTCCTATGCGGCTGAAACGGCATTTGTGTCACCCACATTGCTGAAAATTGGCGTTGAGCATCAACACATGACATTAGTTTGGGCACTCTCTCCGTTGGTTGGTTTCTTCCTTTGTCCTTTCTTGGGTTCTATTTCAGGTAAGGTTCGATTTTAAATAAATGCTTAATTGCTTCGTGTTGCAAGTTTGAAACTTAATTGATTTATCCCAACCAAAGGCTGTATGATAATTTTTGGAAACTCATTTTTAGATCGATGCAAGTTAAATATGGGACGACGGCGTCCGTTTATATTACTATTATCTATTGGAGTAGTTCTAGGTAACTATATTTTAATTATAGATGAAACAATTTAAAGCTTTTGTTTGATCTCTCATGAACTCTAATTGGTAGGACTTCTATTGGTACCAAATGGTGAAGACTTGGGATATTGGTTTGGCGATGTAGACCCACATCTTCAGGATCTTTCCATGATTGAAAACTCGACAGTTAGCACGCCCCTACAAAATCGTAGCACATCTGCATACAGAGTCACTGCAGCAACTTCAGAGATAGCATCGGCCACAAAAACTTCACATCCTTGGGGTATACTTTTTACTGTGCTTGGAACCGTACTGCTGGATTTTGATGCTGGTATAACAAACAAATAAAAAATATCAGTTTAGGATTTTTGCTTGGACTCATCATCCTTTAGTCCACTCTGTTAACACCTAAAAAATGTAGTACAAAAAAATGTTTATTAGTGAATTCGAATATGTTTTTTATAATATTTCAGATGCTTGCCAAAGTCCAGCTAGAGCCTATTTATTGGATGTTTGCGTTCCTGAAGATCATGCCAAGGGTCTGTCAACATTCACCATTATGGCTGGTTTGGGTGGATTCTTTGGATACTCCATGGGTGGTCTAAACTGGGATGAAACGGAAATTGGTAAGTGAAGCTGTATTAATTAATAAGTATTATGTTTATATGTATACCTATTCCACAGGTCAACGTTTGGGAGGTCATGTCAAAGCTGTATTTTCTATAATCACAGTCATTTTTATAATTTGTGTGGCATTTACAATAACCAGCTTTGCAGAGGTTCCACTATGGGCCATTGCCAATCCAAAAACAAAGACTCATCCAAGTGAAAGAGATCAACTAGACGGATACTCTGCTAATTATGGTTCCCTTGACAATGAAGAAGTTTATAAGATCCAGGATAATGATATACAGGTGAATGCCAATAAAGCTTTTAACATTTTTTTAAATTTTTTTCTTATGTCGTAAAGAACTTTAAATTTTTTTACTTATATTCAAATTATTATGTGTCTATGCAATGTAAATATGTCTAGCAAAAAGAAAACTTCTGTGTCAAGAACAATTTATTTACTTTAAATCAGAGAGATTACTTTTATAGAATATGCGTGCATACTTTTTAATTAATCCTTTTGGGACTTTTTGTTTCGTAAGCTGACAGCTGAAGCAGCATCAGACAGCTTCTCGGCAATTAAGGAAAACGTTGGTGAAACTTCGTTTAGCGAAGCACAGGAGCCTTTGACATCGATGGCAGGAGAGATGGCCAGTGAAAGTGAGATTGGCCAGCAACCGCAGCAACCGGCGGCAGAAAGTGGCGTGGAAATAGAGTCGCTAACGCATTATTTGCTATCCATCGTATACATGCCATACTCCTTGCGAATGGTCTGTCTGACTAATCTTTTCTGTTGGATGGCCCATGTCTGTTACTCGCTGTATTTTACCGATTTTGTTGGAGAAGCTGTATTCAATGGGGACCCAAAAGCCATGGAAGGTTCACCTTCTCAAGTTCGCTATGAAGAAGGTGTTCGCTTTGGTTGTTTTGGCATGGCCATGTATTCGCTGTCATGTGCTTGCTATTCCCTTGTTATAGACAAGTTAATTCGACGTTTCAGGTAAAGGAAACGTCCAACTAAACTGCACACACTTTTAACCAGTTTGTCTTTTCTTAAGGGCCAAAACTGTATATATTGGCGGACTTACATTCTATTGCACTGGAATGACATTAATGGCATTAACTAGGGCAAAAATGAGCGTAATATTATTCAGCTGGACGGCAGGCGTTATGTACTCAACTCTCTTTACCATGCCCTATTTGCTAGTAGCGCATTATCACTCTCTTGGCACAGTAAGTTGAACATATCAAACACTTAACCAATTCAAAATTTAATTATTTAGGGGCTATACCGGTGTCAACACAGTTACATATAAAGCCCTTTAAAAAATGTAGCAAGCTATGACTTAAAAGTTTTCACAAAATATGTCATTTGGACTAATTAAAGGCATTTTTCCACTTTTTAATTTTCAGTTTGAATTGGATGAAAATGGTAGCGCAAAACATGGATCCGGAGTAAGAGGGTTGGGCACTGATATTGCCATTGTAAGCAGCATGGTCTTTCTGGCTCAATTTATTTTATCTATGTGCATGGGCACTATAGTGAAGGTCTCGGGAACGACAACGGCCGTCATAAGTACAGCCAGCTTTTTGAGTTTATGTGGTGCAATATCAGCTACGAAAATTATGTATTTAGACCTTTAAAGCACATATGTATGTATGTATATTTAGTTATTTCGATATGTACCTGTTTACATATCCGTTTATGTATGTTGTATGTATGCATGTATTTATAAACATTATTGTCTATATACACCGAAAGAAAAAAACAATCTTCTAAGCATATACATACATATACTTATGTGTACTTTGTAAATGATAGATTACTCCAAATAAATATTATATACGTTACAGTTAGTTCATCTATCAATTGATTGTTTCATTTTGTAAAACCAAAGCTTTTATTATTGGTGTTTTGGATTTTGTATCAATATTTTGTTTCGTTACATATCTTTTCTCAGTGCACTGGATGTTTTGCTTCTTGGTTTTACGAAGGAAAATTAGAAAAAACCAAATCCATTTACAGGGTATAGATCGATTTAACAGTCGAGCCCCGCTTACAAATGGTGTCCTTGTGGGCATGATAAAACAATTGGAATTGTCGTCCCAGACGCAGAGCTTCGCGTAGCTTTTGGCCAATTTCCAGAACAGCTTCCTTGTTGCTATAGTTAGCCGTCCAAACAGAAATCTTATTACATTTATTGCGTATATTAACAACAGCGCCGCAAATGTCGTCCGCATACTCGAATGTCTCTCCAATCATGCAAAGCAAAACATCGAGCCATAGGTTATCCAAATCTTGTTTGTAGTTCTTACTGAGAGTGATCACCCAGCGACCGCCTTGTTTATTAGCCTCATCCTCCCACATGGGGCGTATGTCCTTCTTGAAAAGCGAATAATCACTGCCCATTTTGATTACCGATGGTGGTATAATGTGATTATATAGACTCCAGAAATCTTCGACAAAATTAAAGCTGGTAATCACATGCTGCATATCTTCCCAAGATTTGTTCTGATTATGTTCCAAATACCACAGAGTCCATGAGTTCTGGAGAGGATGCTTAAACAGCTTTTCAGTTCCCTCAGTCTCTTCCTCTTCTTTTTTGGCATCGCCAGTTTTTTTCTCAATTTTGGCAGTAGCTGATTCTCCAGAGCCTTTTTTCGATTCTCCATTTGAAACTGGTGGAACCGTGGGTTTGGCATTTGGATCCGATTTCGATTGTCCTTGAGTCACCCACTTGCCGGCAGACGGAGTAGAACGATTTGTAAATTTTAACTTTGGATTGGCAAAGTTCTTCATTCTGTAAAAATCACTTTGCATATTGAATTATGGCGAGTTTTAAATTCAAATTGTTTCTATTCTGCACTTTCCTTATTTTTTGTTTTTTTCTTAATATTCACTCTTCTCTTTTTTACTTTTTCTTTTTCCACAAAATTTATTTTATTTTAATAGATCTGCCAAGTTTGAAAACTTTGTTCAAAGTGTGACCTTTCTCTCGTCGAGAAAGAGAGATAGAATGTGTGTGTGTGAAAAGAGAGAAATATATAAACACGCGCGTTTTATTCACGCGTTTTAAAACGCTTCGCGCCTTTACTCACGCGTTTTAAAACGCTTCGCGCGCTTTACTCACGCGTCTTAAAACGCTTCGCGCGTTTTTTCACGCGTTTTAAAACACTTCGCGCGTTTTTCACGCGTTTTAAAACGCTTCGCGCGTTGACTCACGCGTTTTTTGTCGAATACAACACTGGTAAGTAGAATTGGCGCGAATTTGCCTCGGCGAATATTAACTTTTCACATTTTGAGCGAATTAAAAGCATCGAATTTAAGGCGAATTTGGCACGGCGAAGAGCCAAATCGCAGGCATGTTCCGCATATAGCGGAAAATTTAATCGCAGCTCCCAAATCTAGTTTACAATAAACGAACCGCTGGTTACAAATTGCATTTCGGGTCCTTTGTTGCCTTTTATTTTATTTATTCAAAATATCACAGCGAAAATAATTACTTTTTTTAACTATCTGGTAACATTAATGAGTTAGTGCATTGATCTGGCAATACTTGCTGTTTTGTTTTCATTGTGAATTTTGTTTTCGAAGTGAGCGGTTGTGCGGTCGGACGGAATCTCGATTTAAATTAACAAATTGCAAAAAAGTTTTGAAAAATATAAGGATAAAAAAGTTGGTACATCGTTCGGCAAGAAAGGCAAACAATTCAAACAGATAAAAACCGAAAAAAAAAAAATTAAGCATAATAATTTCGTGACTCGTCTCTCCTCCCTAAACGCTCCTCTCGGCCTGTGCGTGTGTGTTTCTTCTGTGGCTGTGTGTGTATATGTGAGGCGGATTTGCAAGAAAAGGCAGCAAAGCATAAAGCGAGAGGAAGAAGAAACGGACAGAAGAAAAAAGGAAAAAAGCGCAAAAGCTGAATCATAAAAAAAAATTGTAATTTATCTGGGCTCATTTCTCTTTGTTGTAAAAAGAAAATACATTTTGTTTATTGCAAAAATAACACAAAAAAAAAGCAAAAAAGCCAAGGACTGAGTGAGAAACCGGCAGAAAGAGAAAGAGAGAGACAAAAGCCTTCCAAAGCAAAAGAGACAAAGAGATAAACGCAAAAAAATGGAACACGAGGATAATAATGCTCAGTTTGATAACTTTCTGCAAAATCGGCTCGCGGAGAGTCTGCAAATGGCTGCTGGCGCCGGTCAAGTGGCCGATGTTGCCGGTGACTTGATGGTGGTGCCTCCTCAAAAATCGGATGAACAGCAGCAGCAGCACGACGAAGACGATGAGGAATGGAAATACATACAAGAAGTGCAGCAGAGCGAGAAGCACCAGCAACAACAACTCCAACAACAACACCAACTTCAACTCGATGATGAAGTTCATCATGACTTGAGTTTGAATTTAAATTTGGATCCAATTGTGGTGGGCAATGGTAGAGCAGCGGCTCCACCTGATGGCTTCGATTATGAGGAGGAGGAGGATGAGGTTGAGGTCATTAAAAATAATGATAATGATTTCTCAACAAATTCCAATACCGAAACGACCACATCTACAGGTGAGATAAAGGAAAAGGATAACGAATCAGTCCATCCATTGGTCGGAGAGGAATTCGAACAACAATTGGAACAGCAGCAACCACAGCAACAGCAACAACATCATGAGGATGAAGATGAACCCAGCTCGGTGGCCACCACTTGTGGCACCACAAGCAGCCTGAGTGAGCATCAACCCGCACCTCAAGAAGAAGGCTTCGACAATAAAGAGAATAATGATCCATTTTCCGCTGCAAATCAATCACCACTCGCCCTTAATCCCAATGCTGTCGAATTTGTGCCAAATTTTGGCTCCCAGCCCACTTCACCCTCACCCGTACCGGAAAGTCACATTAATCCCCAACTACTTATAGGTGGAGTGAATTTGGATGACCTAGTGGCGGAGAGTCCACGCAAGGGTTCCACTCGTGTTAATATGGATACTATCGCTGTGCCCGATGAACTTGAATTCGATAATGAGGCAGCCAAACGGCCACATGAATTGGAGCAAGCCGATGATGTATTTAGCCAGGAGCAGCAGCAGCAGCAAGAAATCCAGCAGCAACAACTTCTAAATGGAGCTGGAGATGCTGCTGATATCATTCTCGATCATGGTCCCGAAACAAGTGTTGATTTGGATGCACCAGCTACACCAACTGAAGAGGATGTGATGAATCGATCCCTTTATGCTGAACATAATAATGCATCTGCTATCGAGGACATTCTCAATTCAGTTCAGCCTTTGCCCACCAACACTCAGTTGGATGATGAATTTGCCGAAAAGGAGTTGCTGCATGTCGAGGAAAAGGAACACATTTCGCAATCACCTTCCACAGAGGAACTCCAGGAGGATGAGGAGCACGAGCAGCAACAGCCAGAGCATCAATTATTTGCTGTCCAGGATCCTATGCAGGCATCATTCTATCTTGAGCACACTTCAAGTGAGAATCAGGATCCCTTCAATCTGGCATCAGTAGATCAATTGAATCACAGTCTTCTAATGAACACAAGTGCTCCATTATTTAGTCCTGAAGCAGCAGACTCCACTCCTGTGACCAAGCTGGAATTAGAGCCGCAAGAGGCCGCTGTGGTAGACATAACACCATCTCCCCTATCGTCCACTGAAGAGAAACATCTGGTTGAGGAAACCAAGGAGCAGGAACCTCAAGAAGAACGAGAGCATCAGACAACCGGCACGAGCTTGATTCATGAGCAAGCTTTACTTGAGCATAATGATGATGGTCCACTAGAATTCACAGTCGGAGCTCCGCCACAGGTATGCAAGGTTTAGAGAAATACAATTTGGAGGTGTCCATGAGTCATTAAAAACAATTCCAAGTCATTATTGTCGTCGTCTATTCCAACCCTGAGTGCATGTGTGTATGTGTGTGCGAGTGTGTTAATTTTTCCTGTCTCGTTTCCGTTCAGTTTCCTTGCCCTCACCTGGCTATGTTAAAGAGAAATCATTAAATTTGTTGGTATACACTCCTTTGTTTCTCTCTCTCATTCTCTTTCTTTCTCTATTCATGCAGCAGCAGCAGCTCCTGGCAATGTGCATGTGCCAGTCCCTGCGCCTTTTGTCCCCTTTTCATCTCATATCCTTTCTAAAGTTTTGTAGGGTACACACATATTTTTTTAGTTTACTTTTATAATTTTAAATGGTAAGGATTAAGCATATGGCAAGAACTTTTTAAATTTCATTTAAACCAAATTTCTACCTTTAAAGCTTTAATGAAATTTTATAACAAGTATTCTTATTAGACTTATTAGCCAAAAGAAATTACCTATAAGAATGACATTTAGAAATTATGATTTTAATTCTCAAAAGGCTTGTTCTTTGATAGAAAAATAATGTTATTTAGAACTAACAAATCTGTTTTTCTTTTCTGTAATAACGAGTCTTTACTGTATTGCATTTGGGCTTCGTTTTGGGTGTGGGTGTGAGTGTGTGTATGTGTATGTTGTTAACTTGCTCTCGACTCCGTTATTCCGTCTCTCTCTCTCTCTTTCTCTCTCTCTCAATTTCTCAACTTGCATTAAGTTTCCGTTGCCAAGTTCTCGTCATTGTCCTCGTTCACGTCCTCGCCCTCGTTCTCGTTTTCGGTCTCATTCCTCCCCAATTGTTGTTGTTGCTGTTGTTCAGGTCTCGGGTCGACTGCCACTCAATTTTTACACTCAACAGGACACGTAAGTGTTTCTGTCTTTGTGTCTCGATGGTTGTGTGTGTGTGTGTGTGTTTATTCTGGTAGTGGTGGTGGTGATAAAGCTTCATGCTTGGCCATGCTGATGTCTCTTGTATATTTTTTGGGTGGGGTTTTGCTTTAAATTTCAATTTTTAAATAATTAAGGGTGGCGGTAATAAACCCCAAGGGGTTGCTTAGTTATTTTTGTTTCTATATTAAGTGCTGTTGACCCCTTGCAACCATTTAAATTGTTTTTTGTTTTTGGATTTCCGTTCCAATTGGATTTTGTTTCGTTCGGTTTTTCTTTTCTTGGTCTTGTTGGTCAATGCATATTTTTTTGTATGTACTCCATACAACTGAAACTTTATTCTCTCCCGCTCTCTCTAACTCCCCACACTTACTCTCTTCTTATCATCCTATCTTTCGCTCACTCTCCTGCGCCATGTGTGTCTCTCGCTCTCTCTCTCCCTTTCTCTCTTTTTGGCGTCTGCAATCTGCATGAGCATAACAGTTAACTTGGCGGCTGCAAGAGCCAACCTTTTCGCTTCGTTGCAAATTCCAGCTCCAATGCACACACACATACATGCATAAGCTTTCATAATTACAACAACTACAACAATAGAGAGCTTTGGGTTTCTTTAATTGGGTCACATATACGGTTTTATCGCTTGCATGTTGACTCGTTTTTTTTTTTTTTGTTTCTTTTACTCTTCTCTTTTCTGTCATTGGGCTGTGGGATTTCCTGTGTATACCCTTTCGCCCATGTCCACGGGATATGCAAAAATGAAACAAAACTAGGGTAAATTTGCCTATACATAACTTCGTGACTGTCCGCCGGAGACTTACTAATTTTACACCATCCAAAGGAAAATAGAAAATCTACATACATATGTATGTATGTACGTACATATATACATACATATATTCAAGAACTTTCCATATTCATTTTCCAGCCACATCATGCATGTGGTACTTGAATAACGAATTTATTTCCTTAAGACCAAAATCTTCTGCTCCTTCCTGATTTATGAGATTTATGATTTATTATCAAAATAGCCGGTAGCACGCTACACCATTTCATTCTATTGTCGTCGTCTTCCTTTCGTGTCTAAAACAAATTTTCTGATTATTTTATCAGCCATATTCAACAACAACAACAGAAACAATAAATTGGGCCCATCAGACAGCTTGTCACCCACCAAAACAATCTTGTAAACAATCAAAATATTGCCGCCAGCATTTTGTTTCTTCTTGCTTTTTATCAACAATATATTAACAAAAGTAATTTTCAAGTGGCTAATTTGGTCATTAAGTTTTTATTTGTTAGGCATTGATTGATTTATTGACAGCTACTGTTAATGATGATGCTCATCTAAGTCAATTAACATAAATAAGTATACATACACATCCATATACATAATTCTATCTTCAAACCCACCCTACCTGCCTTTTTCTAAATACTTCTCTATCTTGTTAATCTTATCAACTGAATTTATTTATAAACCGAAACAATTCTGCCTTGCACTTTTTTGCAAAAACAGAAAATTAGAAATTTCTAAAACGTAAAACAATTCACGCGTCTGGCTGATGACTCAGCTATGAAATAAACAGATTCTATTCCCACACAAACAACAAGAAAAAATAAATTATAGAATGCTATAGAAATTTTTGAGCCATGTCACAGTAGTTCACATGACTTTTTGTTGCTATTGTTGCTATTTGGATGACTTTATGATATAATTAAAAGTTTTTTTTTCCTTTTTGTTTGTTTAGTTGCAATTTACATAAATTTGCAATGGGTTGATTTTACATTTGACAAGTTTCAGTCTGCTGTATGGTTATTATAAAAAATGAAAAAAGAAACACAAAAAAAAATAAATATACATTATACATCAAATTGTATAGTTGTCTGTTCAACTTTGCGTCAATTGACTAAACGACCCCAAAAAAAATTTATATAATAATAAAAACCTATGTACGTATAGTTTTTTATATGTTGTACAGTTGCGAACTTAAAAATAGCACCACTTGCAGAGGTTATGTTTTCAAAGGATTCTTAGATTTATTTTAAGGTTCAAGGAACATGTGAATACGGTTTTGAACGTAAAATATTTACTACTAATGGAAGCAGAAAAAAAATTACAGTTATATCCAACGGTTTTAAAGTTTTTTAAGCAAATTCTTGACATACTCATAAAACACCCGAAACTAAAAATAGCACCACTTTTTAAATATTTACTTTAAATTAAAAAAAAAAAATTAAAAAAAAAAATTCATTGACAAGTAATGATTAGCTATTAAAAATAGTATTAAATTATAAACTCAAGACTTAGTTCCATTGTCCATATTGGCAATAAACGCTGCAGAGCGTCTTGGCATTGAGTCAACCAGGTCTTGACAGTGTTTGACCGGTATTTTCTTCCAGGACTCCTGGATTACTTTCCAAAATGTCTCAGTTTTTGTTGATTTCGCAACAGCTACTGCTTTGCAATGTCAGACCAAAGATTTCTAATGGGGTTTAGGTCTGGTGACTATGCCGGGCTCTCCATTACATTCGTTGAGAACCATTGCTTGGCTTTCTTACTGGTGTGTTTTGGGTCGTTGTCCTGTTGGAAGACCCATATTAGCGACATATTATCCTCAGCATATGGTAGAGTCACCGTCTCCAAGATATCAGCATAAAGCACTTATCCTTAAAGCACTTCACGCCGTATATTGGACAGACACCATAATTAGGAAAACAGCCCAATATCATTACCCTGGATCCGCCATGTTAAATAGTCTTCAGGGTGTATTTAGAGTTGAATTTCAAGTTCTGTGGACCCGGACGTATTCTCTGGAGCCTTTTCATCCATATAGACAACTTTACTTTCATCAGTCCATAGCGCGTTTCTTCACATTTAAACAGGCCAATTCTCATGATTTTTGGCAAACTTAAGGTGATTGGCAATATGTCTGGCGTTCAAAAAGTGGAACCTTTCTTGGGTCGCAGGCTTTTAATTTATTCTTCCGAAGGTATTTCCTATTTATTTGGACACTAGTCGGGATGTTGAAGTCCTTCTTCAAATCGGTTGCAGCCTTAAAAGGATCCTTACTGCTGTCTCGTATTAAGCAACGGACTGGTTTGTGCTTCAGTTTTGGCTTTCGCCCGCGAGTTTCGGGTTTCTTTTTGAAATTGATCGCATCTCGAATCATTTTCTTGGAGTATCCAAACAATTTCCCAACTTCAAGAACCGATTTTTCCTCCAAAATGAGGTTTTTGATGAATTTCCGCTTTTCCTAAGAGCAGTGCTTTCTCCGACCCATTATATTTAAAATTTTCTGATTTTTTTGTACGCCTAACGCTTCTAAAATTCATTTTGAACAAGGGACTCTTAATCACGTGGTTTTTATAATGCAACCGTGCCAAATTTGACGGTATTTTGCAAAATTCTGCAAGTGGTGCTATTTTTAGTTTCGGGTGTTTTATGAGTATGTCAAGAATTTGCTTAAAAAACTTTAAAACCGTTGGATATAACTGTAATTTTTTTTCTGCTTCCATTAGTAGTAAATATTTTACGTTCAAAACCGTATTCACATGTTCCTTGAACTTTAAAATAAATCTAAGAATCCTTTTAAAACATAACCTCTGCGAATGGTGCTATTTTTAAGTTCGCAGCTGTATGTCCATAAATTATGCAAGAAAGGCTAGTTAAATTTTTGTTGAAATGTTCGTACCCTGTAGCCATGTCATAAAAGGAGCAAACTTACCCAAATAAAATACATGTTAAAAAAAAATAAGGAAAAGAAAATAAAATATTTTAAAATATTTCAACACTCGTTAGTAGTTAATTTTTATGGTTTTTTAATATGACTTATCCGCTATAGAAAACATCAACGATTATAAAAAGAACTTAAAAAAAAAATACAAGTCCCTTATATACAGTTAATAGGCAATTGATCTTAAAGTATAAACAACAAAAACTGGGCATAAACTAAGCTGCCAAAAAATGTCTCTTTCGTATAACTAATTTGATAATATTGTTGTATTCATTTTTTTCGAAATGTAAGAAACATGTTTAAATCAACTGCAGTTAAAGGAATTACAAGAAAACGCACTTTTTATTTGAATTATAAAGCTAAAAATTTTTTTTTTAATTCTAACAAGTTTATTTTGTAAAAGAAAAGTGAAATTTAAAATTTTTAAATAATATTTTTCAAGATTTAAAAAATTTATAGATTTTTAAAGCACATCCGGGTCTACCTATAACTAGACACAGATTATCGGTACAGTTAACACTGTATATAAACTCCATGAAAACTCTTTGTCTAGGAATTGAAATTTATTTGACTGTTTTTTTTTAGTGTTGGTTTTCAGCACGTGCTGTTAGCATGCTGTTAAAACGCAACTTTAATAGCAAAAAAAAACAAAAGAAAGAAAAGGAAGGCAATTGTTGCCATGTTGCTCTTCTTACTGCAAGCTATAATTAAGTCTGAAAAAATCCATTAAGATTATTAACTCAATTAAAATTAGTTGCTTGCGCTTCCACACTTGTGTTTTTTATTTTCGCAATTTAGTTCACACACACACACACACAGTGAGAGAGATAGAAAAATATAAACTTAAGTTTAAGCGCCACCTTTTTTTTTAAATATATATGTGGGTATATTTTTCTATAATGCAATTGGGCAACATGGCAACGGGTGGTCTGATTTTGTTGCTGGCGTCGCAAATCCTACGCCTTCCATTCCAAGAGTCCCAAACTTCTTGTCTGCCCACATAAGACACAAGTGCGCTTAGAGATAGGCAGCCCACCTAAAAAACCAAAAGGTGAATTGTAACTGACGCCCCAAAAAGAAAAAAAAAATCAACCTAAAAATGTGCGAAAAAAAACTCGTTTAGAGTGGGAGAGAGAAGGAGAGGTCTGAGGCAGCTGCTGTTGCTGCTGGCCCTAAAAAGCCAAAAGCAGAACAATTACAAGTCAGCAAAGGAAATCTTTCTTACTGCAATATGAATTGTTCAGTTCTCTCTGTGTAGTGCGCGTGTATGTGTGTGGGTTGAAGGAAGCTTGCTTCAGTTGGTAGAAGCAGCACACACAGAGAGTTGATTGCCAAAAAGGCAGGAGAAGCACTTGACGGCGACCCGGACAACAACGACGACGACGACGACAATAATGATGCTGATGATGATGATGAAGCTGATGACGACCAAGGCAGACGACTTGACGATTAATTGCAGCATTTTACATTTCCAGTTCAAAAGAAAATGCTCCGAGCAGCAATAGCAGCAGCGCAACTGCATCATCATTGGCATCATGTACCCGGAGAATAAATCTTGCGGTTATACCATAAGCAAAAAAAGATATCTCATGCGGCCTCTTTGTCCATTTGTCTGTCTTACTGTCTCTCTGTCTGTCTGTTCGTTCTGTATCTCTTCTCTCTGTATGCGTTATCTAAATTTACATTTTATATGCAGTTGTTGATCTCTCTCTTTCTCGTAGGCGACACTTATGAGCGCCTTGCACTTTCATTTGGCATCTTTGGTTTTCTTTATTTTTTATGTATTTCATTTTATTTTGAGATAGAATTCGCTGGGGCTTCCTGCTTGGTGGAATACACTCAAAAAAGCAATAATTTTAAAAGAAAAATGAAATTAAGTTCACAAATTGTTATTCTTATTAATGTATTAAGCCAAGTTAAAACTTTAACGTTAAACGGTTTCAAAATATAATTGATAATTGATTTTTACACCAAACTTAATTAGTCGCACTCAATGAGTGAACACAAAAAAAAAAAAAGGAAGAAAAACTTCTGTTAGAAGTTTGCACTTTGCTCCAAGTGTATATGAAAATATATTTTTAAAATGCAACTAAAAAAATATAAGAGGAAAATTTTACTAGCTGCCAAGTGCCAAGTTCAATAGCTTTTTGCAAACTACAAGAATAACCGAGAGACCGAGAAAGAGGGAGAGAAAGGAAAAAAGAATGTTCTTGAGACAAAATGTCGTCGTTGTCGTGTTTCTCCACATTTTTATTTTTGCATGTTTTTGGCCCCTGCAGCGCTTGGTTGCTTGCTTGGTTTCTGAGGAGGAGGGACATCTTCTTTTTTCTTCTTTAAAAATAGGCTTTAATCGTTTCTAGGATACGCTATTATGCCTGTATTTTGCTGATGCTCCAATAGACTCTTGCGTTAATTGAAAGTCATTTGAAGACTCATTACAAATTCATCGACAAACGATCTCATCCATCCCATCCTAACTACTATGAACGCGCCATTAACTTGTTTTTAAACCATGGTTTTAGTCGCGTTCGAAAAATTTATGAGACATTTTAATAGGGAATTAATGAATGTATAACAACAAATGTGCACACATACATACTACATATGTATACCTAAATAGAGCAAGAATAACGAGCTGAAGGAGTGTGGCGAGATCATCTGAGAAAACCAGTTTGTATGTAAAGTGGAACAATTAAGTTACATTTTTTCCTTTTTTTGTTCTTTACCGAAAATTAGCTAGAAAAGCGCAAAAAATAATGGTGAAACAAGAAACACTTAAGAAAAATTTGATAGCCCCCACAACATAAAACTTTTAATAGTTATTTCAAGTCCTGATGATTCCTTTATACAATATAAATACTTTTTTAAGAAGGATCGCTTTTGTTTCTCTCTAGAGCTATTTTGTTTAATGAACATTAGTTAAAAATATTTTCCATTTGATAAGAAATAAATTGTGCATTTTTTTCATTACTTTCTGAACTTGTTGAAAATTTGAATTCATCGTCTCTCATTCCCTCCACTCGCTCAATTAAACATTTTGCCATTCTAGTTTGCTTTCAATTTTTTACTGCACTTGTTGTTACTCTTATCGAATTTCTTTCCTTTTTTTTCAATTAATCATAGTGAAATCCAAACATTCCACGATAACACGATTCAACTATTATTAACAATATTATGACACAATAATTGAATGGAACAACAACTATTTGTAGTAACTGTTGTGTGTACTTACTTAAATTATGTTATAAACAAATCAAAAAAAAAATCCGCCACACAAGTTGCCGCTTAGATTGAAAACCATTTTGCCATAAATAAACATAAACGTCATGTTTTTGCCACAGCCCCAGCCCTGTCTAAGTCCAATTCGTCGTCTGGGCCGTCGCCGTCTTTTGTATTAAAAAAAAAACCAAGAAGAAAATTCCTAGAATGATGAAAATGTTGAACCGGTTTGCAAGTTCCCAGCCTGAACCTGCAGGTCAATTTGACTTTAATTAATCATAAAACAGGCAAATGAGCAAAAAGTATGCATCAAATTTAATAACAAATGTTTTAAAATGAATGGGTTAGGACAGATCATGATTTTTATTAAGTAAAGGGAGAGGTAAAGTCATAAATTTTGCTATTGCTTTTAAGGAATGAGAAAGATAAAGTCTCCTATTTCAAATAAAAGCAAAAAATATGCCAAAAGGAACAATGATTCAACAGTTTTAGAAGCATTAACTTTGTTGATTTGATTATAGACTGGAAGTGATCCTTTGAAAAGAATTCCTATTTAAAAATTTGTGTATCCGAAAGTATAAATACAAATGGCGGAATGAGTGAAAAGATGAAATGGTTCCTTTAACTTAAAGAATTTATATTCTTTATATAGAACTGAACCCAAATCTTTTATTTATTTGCTAAGAAAAAAAAATTCCCTCATATGAACTTAGACGGTTTTAAATAATCGAATTATTATAAAAGAAAAGTTTTAAAAAAGGATCACCTTAATTTTTCTAGAGTTGAACTTTATTTTAAAGCAAACCTGTAGTAAATGTAATATTCAATCAAAATCAACGAAAGCGAATACCCTAATACATTGTTTTAATAACTAAAAGACTTTAAAGTCATTTAGCGGTACTACTTTCATCTGATAGTGTATAAATAATAATATTTTCACGCTTTTCATTGAATCAATGTATTATGTTTATCTAAATAGATCTACAATATAATATTATGACGTAAATGATAGTTTTAGTTAGTGCTTTCTGGACGGTGCATAGTGCATAATGGCGTATTCTATTGTATAGCAAAAGAAGGCCAAGTGTGAAGAGTGAAAGAATTGGTCAAGAAGAGCCAACTAGCGGCCATGAGCAAGCAACAACCACAAGGCTTTGACTTGGTTTGCCTTTGTCTGCCGCTGCTGTTGGTAATGCTTCCGAGGCCAATGCTAAAAAACTCATAAAATAATAAAGAAAAAAAAAAACAGTACAAGAACAAAAAAATACAGAGTAGACGGCAGAAGTATCTTTGGAGAATAGAAGAAGAATATAGATACAGACAGACCACATGATTGAGGGGCCGGAACGGGCGCTGCTTCTGCAGCAATTGGTTTGTCTTCTTCTTCTTTTACTTCTTGAGCTGCCAAACCCCAATGTGTTGTTCGTTTTGTTCGTGTGGCCAACCGACTTTAGCTAAACTTGGCCAGGTGTTTTATTACCATTTGTGCTATTAACAATTTCTTTTGGCTCTCTGTTTTTGTATCTTACATATATATATATATATATATATTTTTGTTCGTTTTGCGCTATTATGAGTACATTCCACCGTTTTGATTGGGCTTTCCTACCATAACATTGGCTTGTTGGCCAACAAAGCCAGTCAATTTCATGGCTCCGAGCGGCGGCTCCATTCTAATGTATCTATCTATCTAACTAACTAACTAACCAGCCAACCAACTGAGAGTCTTGTACTGCAATTGCCGCCGCCATGTGGTCAGTCAGTCAGTCACTATGCTTCTTCCTTCTTATGTCTGTCTGGCGATCTGTCTTATTGTAATTGCTTCTTTCGAGTACTTTCACAAGGCGAACAAAAAGCGCAGTTAAGTTTGTTTCATGTCGGCGCATTTTCATCCAATTTTTTATTCTATCTGTATTTTTTGTATTTTATTATTTTATTTTTTATTTATTACATTTTGTTGTTGTTGTTCTTGTAGTGGCTAATGGTTTTGGCCGACTGAAAACCTCTACATCTCTCTATACATATGTACATATAAATAGATCTACATATACTATATGATTATTGCTGTGCATCTTTATCACATTTGGCCCTTTGGCCATGATGGTAGCAAAAGCAAAAAAAAAGGAGTAGGGGAAATTATTTGCAATGCCTGTGGGTGGGAAAGAGTTTATGTGGGTGGGGGGGACAATCAAACTGAATCGATTTATCTGAGCTAAATTAATTGGTAATCATAAAAACCACTCTATTTTATAGATACGAAACGAAGAGAATTGGTTATGGTATTTCATTGTGGGGAGAAATGAATTTCCATCAGAGCAAATTGATAAATTTTCCAATTTACCTACTATATAGTAAGAAGAGAACAAATGAGAACTTTGAACCGGGATAATTCTCATTCTGATATGCTATAATACCATTTCTTGGTTTAACCTCTGCAATCTCAATTTACACCTGCCTTTCTGTATTATTGTATTCCCCCGAGAAAGAGTTTCTTCGGAGTTTCGGCTTAATCCTAATCCCTTTTTCTGATCATCATCTTTTCCTCGAAATGAACAAATAACATATGCATGCACAGTCTTCCTTCAGTATTCCTATCAAATCATTCAAGTGGAAAGTACATAATGCCAAAATAATTTTCTGCGCTTAAAATTGCGCAAATTTCCAAAAATGACATTAACCCCCTGTTTCCAACTCAATCTTCCCGTCCATCGTCAACATTATCTTCTGCTGCTTCACATGTCT
The DNA here is from genome assembly GCA_018903935.1 of Drosophila insularis. Classification (NCBI taxonomy): domain Eukaryota; kingdom Metazoa; phylum Arthropoda; class Insecta; order Diptera; family Drosophilidae; genus Drosophila; species Drosophila insularis. Next base: position 9,707,491 of record JAEIFP010002295.1, read on the forward strand.
AGTCTCATAACTTTCTGCATACATAAATTTTCCCCCATATCCAAAAAGAAGAAAAAGTTTCATCTAATAATTTTTTTTTCACAACCAAATTTAATCTTTTTTCTGCCTTTTTTGCTTCTTTGCGGTTTCCTAAACAAATTACAGTCACACATACACAGAAGAAAGGGAAAAAATGTGTATTTTCTCATATTTATTTTGGACAAGCCTTTCACAAAATGTTTTCCCCCCTGCTCCAGTAGCCACATTCACAATATACATACATATATATATAGTAGATATATTTTTGCATACAACAAAATGCCATCAACCCAACCACAAAATCCATTGGAGTTGTAGGAAGGAGAGAACATCTTGGTGGGGCTGCTGAGTTAGTTTGCTTGTTCGCTCATTCGTTTCTTCATCATCCATTCCATCTCTCTATAGTCGCGTCGTCGTCGCGTTGGGCTTTTCTTTTGGAACTTTGGGAACTCTCAAGAGTACAAAAAATAGTAACAAAGTAGAGAAAAAGAAACAAGAAAGAAGATAAGGGGCGGGGGGAAAAAAGTCATAATTAACTTTCTATTCTTTTTGTTTTTTTTCGCTTGCCACGTTGCCCCAGACGGCTGCACTTCATCATCATCATCATCATAGTCATCATCTGGTAACTTGGTTTCGCAAAATTTGCTCTACTCTGGTTTATTTCATTTTCTACTCTTTTTGTTTTTTCCTTCATTTTGGCCTGACTTGCGAAAATGTTGCCAGGGCCGACGTGGTTGCTTGTTGCCGGTTTTCCTACACAATAATTTGCGCTGTCTCTAGTTCTTTTTGTCCAATACCCTCACCAAAAAATAAGTACATATGTTATTCGGACAGGAGAAAATAAGAGTTCAGTGTCTTGAATATACTTATTTTTTAGCTTGGTTCGGTAAAAGTAGGCTTCGTTTTCTTTTGTCTTTAGATAAGTTGGACCAAATCATAAAAAAGACTTATCTTACCTGAAATCGAATGATTTATGTTATTATAATCTTTTTATATTAGTTAACAAACTTTTTTTTCTTTATATTAATCCTGTTTTATAGACTATAGCATAATTTGAATTGATCTAGGCAGAGTTCTATAGATAATTCGAGGCCTAGTTAGACAAACGAATCTAATCTATGCTGTCAGTAGTTGATCTTAATTTCTTAGCCCTCTAAAACAAATTAGATCTGTGTATTAATTAATATCAGAATGATTCTACAAAACTATTTGTTTGCTTTGATAAGAGTATATAATGTGCGTTGAAGTCGAAATTAGCCCTCCACTTTTTTCATTGACGTTTATTAATTTTTATTTTATATACAATTTTTTATTTTTTTTCTTGTGGCTTTTTATTTATGACAACATCATAAGTCATTGAATGAGTTGAGTTGGCGTCCCAACTGACTGTCGTTAATTGTCCAAATTATATTATGAATTTAGAAACTGCTGCTCTGTGGCTGCTGCTGCTGCTGTTGCTGGCCACGCCTTAGACAAGGCCAACATATTTGTTCGTCCATTGACAAGTTTCATTTCTTGGCCTTTTACTGACTAAGCTGAATTACTTTTGATTGTCAAGAGTTGTGAAGTAAAGTAAAGAATTTATAAAGAAAATTGCTGTGTGATTGCATTTTTCTAGACATGTGTCATTTCCGCTGCCACAACGTAAAGAAGTGGCAACAGCAACAAATTAATTAAAACCAACAAAAGAAGAAGTTAACTGCCTTCTATCTACCCTGACCCCCTCTGGGTTCTAGGTGGCAGAAAAATAGCATAAAATGTAAACATTAATCATTATATAGAAGATTAATGATGTGCAGCTTATAAGTGTTGCAGCTAGCTCCCAAATAAGAAAAACAATAATAACTACAAAATTCAACTTGGCAACATGTTGCGTGCTGTTGCTGCTTGCCACACACGTACACACAGTTGCAACATAGTAGGATTGCTGCCGCGCTACCATTGCTCATTATAATTGCCACGGCACAGTTAACAGTGCAGCAAAAAGAAAAAAAAAGAAAGAAAGAAATGACTTAAACAGGGAGCGAGAGAGAGAGAAAGATTATGCATTTTGCATAAACATTTGTGGCAAGACATTAGTTAACTGATATACTCAAACAAATGTACAGATACGTCTTGGAATTTGTAATTACTTTGCATTTATATACACGAGATCAGTTAAAACAAAGTTTAAGGTTTTTAATGCTTTCAACAGCTTTGAATCTTTGTTTTACGATAACATAAGGCTCTTTTTATACCATACACCCATAGGGTGAAATGGTATATTAAAGTCGCTAAAATGTATGTAACAGGCAGAAGGAAGCTTTTCCGACCCCATAAAGTATATATATTCTTGATCAGCATCAACAGCCGAGACGATCTAGCCATGTCCGTCTGTCCGTCCGTCTGTATGAACACCTAGATCTCGGAGACTATAAGAGCTAGAGCCACCAAATTTGGTATGTAGACTCGTGTCATATGTACGCTTATCGAGTTTGTTTCAAATGTTTGCCACGCCCCTTACCGCCCCCGAAAATGATATAAAACCGATTTTCTTAAACACCATAGCAACTAGAGACACAAAATTTGGTATGTATATTTGCTTAGTAAACGCGCACATTTTGTGTTTATAAAAATTTTGCCACGCCCCCTACCGCCCCCGCAAATTACATAAAACCGATTTTCTTAAACACTATAGCAACTACAGACACAAAATTTGGTATGTATATTTGCTTTGTAAATGCGCACATTTTGTATTTGTAAAAATTTTGCCACGCCCCCTGCCGCCCCCGCAAATTAAATAAAACCGATTTACTCAAAAACTATTCTAGCTAGAGACACCATAGTTGGTATAAATATTTGCTTAGTAATTGCGCACATTTTTGATATGTAAAGATTTTGCCACGCCTCTTTCCGCCCCCTTAATTTGAAAAAACTCGATTATCTCCCGTAATTTTCTACCTTGTGCAATCAAATTTGGCACACTTAAATTTGATACTAATATCAAGCAAAATACCAAATTTGATCAAAATCGGAATAAAAATAGTCAAGTTATGCATATAAACGTTTTTCCATATGGCCGGAAGTGGCCGTTGGCTGGTGGGGGCGCTAGGGTGCTCGAATGCTTGAGTGAGCGAAATACTAAGATATGCTTGTAAAAAGCATGCAAACAGATACGAAAATGCATTGGTTATTATAAATTTAAAATATTTGTTTTACTGGTGTATGGTATATCCAAGTCGGCGAGACGACTTACTTACTTCATTAAGACCCGATTTCGATAAAGGAAAATACGCAGAAAATATTCCTTAATTTTAAAGAAATTTTTAAAGTGGCCGTCAAAAATTAAAGAATTTCACAGAGCTTTTCATCGGACACCCAACGAAAATATAGATCCGTTCATTCGTTTAGTCCATATCTATTCTTTACTTCTAAGAACACAATATTATATTATCATTATAAACTCCTACAAAATAAGAATATCTTGACCCTATATATAAAGTATATTTATACTTTCCCTGTCGATATCTGATTTGTCAAAGGCAAATCTTGTCAACCTTCTATGTGTAAACATTTGCTGCTGCTATTTATTTGCAAATAGTTTTATGTGTTTTTTTTTTTTTATTTAAAAATAGAAATTACATAGACAGACTATGGGACAAAGAGTTTTGTCAAAGAGGGTAAAGGAAAACACACATTTTCAGTACACGCACATTTAATAAAAATGCAGAGAAGAAGGCTTTGGTTGGTTTTTGTTTTCTCGCTTTATTTGGCATTGTATTTGAAAGTTGTCGTTGCCCTCATCTATGTGTGTATGTGTGCGTGCATGTGTCACCGCCACCGCCCAATGCCTGTTTAGTCAGTCAGTCAAATATAAATCTACATAGTGGGAGGGGAGGACAAGGGAATGGAATAGATCATTCAGATAGTTAGATAAATATATTTACATAAATGCCTTAGGCTGGGTATCTAATGCGGCACGCATTATTGAACATTTAGCTATATTTTATTGTTATTGCGTGTCTGTGTGTGTGTGTGTGTGCGTATGGCCAAAAACAGTTAGGCTGTTGGGCTGCCAATTGCCATTGCATTGCCATTTTTGTCTAGGCTTAATGGCGTCTCCTCTCTGCTTGCTGCTTGTCTAACGAGCCATAAGAGCCAAGCAACAACAACAGCAATAGCAAGTGATTTTTGTTTCATTTATATATATTATTAAGCTAAATTTGCGACTCTATAAATTGTCTAGCGTTTGTCATGCCATTTCTGTAGAAATTTTCGGTGAAAATTTATAGACATCAGTCAGCTTTTCCCCTACTTTTACTCTACTCGCTGCTTTCTTGCCCCATAAAAAGAAATAAAAATAAAAAAAAACCCAATGCAAATTGTTCGCCATCTGTTGAACTTGATTTCTGTGTGTTTAGTATTAAAAACCGGGTGAATTGAACTTATTTTATTACTTTTAATAATAATTTAATACCCTTTTTAAATGAATATTTTCATAAAATGTTGTTTGAAACTATCATAACAAAAATTTAACTTAATTTCTTTTCTTTGTTAATAATATAAAAGCGTCTAGATAGTAAATCAAATTTACTAAAATTTCAGAGACGAAATCTTGACCCTGCACAAAAAGATTTTTAATTATGTTGATAATAATTGATTATTTCAGACCAGCTCTGTTCTTTATTATCAATATAGAAATTCATATCATACGATTACGTTGTATATATCCTTCTCTTTAAAGTATTTAATTGCAATTATTCTTTGATAGATGAGATATAGATGCAATTGCAGGCCTACTTTAAGTTTTTTAAGTGGTTGATTGTTTTTAAAGATACAAAAAAAAGTAGTACAATTGATTAGCTTGCCCATCGTTGCAATGACTCACATCACAGCAGCTGGTCATAAGTTTGTTGCAAAATGCTTTCATCTCTCTGTCTTTATGTAATAATAAATATACCCCGTTTATGGTTAGGATATATAAATTTTGCACTCATTTACGTCCAACTAAATGTGGCGAGAGATTGAGAGAAATGTAAATGAAGAGTAGAGGGAGAGTTGACGTCAACCGCACGGTTTTGTTCGTGCAATTTCTTCATATTTGCTGCGCACATTTTGCCAACAATTATCATTAACAACAACACACAAATTCACAATTCACATGAGTTGGCCTGGTGTGGCCTTGCTTGTTGCTGCTACCGCTAGAAATTGTTGATGTCATCATTGCGTTTTGTTTTTTTCGGCACTCATTTATACTCTTTTTTTTTCTCATACACTCACAAACACCCACCACATCTCCGAGATCTTTTGAATGTGAGATGGAATAATGTATGAGATGATTAACAAGATTTGACCAAACTCATTGGATGAGAATTTCCTTTCTTTTTGGGACTTAAATTATGTGCAGAGAGAAATGTATTTCATAAGAGATCAGATTTTCAACAAAAATGATTTCATTTTTAAAGAAATTTCTATTTTCAAACTAACATCGGAGAATGAAAATTTTGAATTTCCCAAAATTTTGACACAAACTGGGTTTATTAATTCTGTTTTAAATTTTCATATATTTTGAAATTATAAATCGATCAATCGGCATAAATAACAATGAGAACAATTGCCATTGTAAAGATGCCTTATTAAATTGTTTGGGTTTTCTTTTTCTTAATTACTTTGTTTAAAAACAAAAATGTGAAAGTTTTTTTTTTGACTTTAAACAGTTTTCACTGTATCATACAACTTTGTATTTGGCCAAAAAGTATATATATATTTGTTTGTGATATATTTGCACAAGAGCTTTTTGCAAAACAACAACAAAAGTTCGGCAAAAGCAAAGCCGAATAAATAAACAATTATCTCACCGGCCGGCAAAAGTTTTTTGGTGCTTGCTTGCTAAGGCTTTGGGGCCTGCCAAAATCAATTATTTTGATACTTGATAAAATGCCAAACGACTAAAAACTGCAAGCCCCAAGGTAAGACTAGAGATATACACAAATACAAGAGAACTATAAATACGGAAATTGTCAGATCGTTTGGAATGTACAAAAGATATTAGTATGTATGTATATTATTACATCATTGGTGATGATGATGATTGATTAACAAGCTGCATGAGTCATGGAGAAGCTAAAGAAGCTAATAGCTGACTAAGCCAAAGTTTTAAACGCTCTTTGATATTTTATTTGGCATTTAATACCGTGTAACCAGCTGGCTTAAAAGGGGATTTTGACATGGTCAAAACACCCCATAAACTGAATAAAATGAACTTTAGAAACAGAAACAGAAATTAAGGGAAGGATTTTTATGGAAATTTGTGGTAGAAGGAGGGGTAACTCTTAGTCTATGACTCATTTTCGTGCGCGGAAGTTTTTGTTTCTTTTTGTGTTTCTTGGACTTATTCGCTTCAGCTCACTTTTAACCCCATTACGCTTGAGCAACAGTCCAAGTCAAGCCAAGCCGAGTTGAGTCAAAACACAAAAGAAAGCAATTGCTAAGCGAACGAGCGAGTGGGCTAAAAGTGGGCAACTGAATGGCCGGCCGGCCGGTTGGTCTGGCCTGCCCTGGTGGCATTTACTGGTCAATGACATTTTCGAGCTGCTGCGGTTCGTTTTTGCGTGCTAGCTAGTATATGTACCTAGTAAATAGAGATAGAAGAAAAGTGCCGGAAAAAATAGAAAAGAAATGTGACTGCCGCCGCTACAGAATTTTCCTCTCTTCTATGGCAATGCCAAAACTAATGCGCACAGTCATACTACTAAGTCAGTGACACGTTTCCTGTCACATCTTTCCGACTATATATTTTTACTTCTTCTTCTATAGTCTGCTTCTGCTTTTTGGATTCTCTTCGTTTTTGCCGCTATGTCATCATGTTGCTGGTTTACCTACAGCCCAATGGCGGCCATGTCTCTGACAGTGTCTACATACACTTGTCCTCCTTCTTCTACTCCGCCTCCTTCTGCTGGTGCTGCTGCTGCTTTCTCACTTTCACAAGTTGTTAAAGTCGTTGCCATTGTGAGCTGTAGCTCCGACGCGCTGATGTCATTATAATAATTTGTATGCATTAGTAATGTTGTCTATATATATATATATATATATATGTATGTATGTAGTTGTATCCAAGCGTGTTATCCAACCCTCGCCAAATATGCAGACAGAAGAATGAAAACGGAATGAGCCAGCTAAAAAGGGTGGTGGACGACGACTCTCCCTGCATTTGGGAGTCACGAAAGGGGATGCAATTCGAAAAAAGGGAAAACTAATGGAACTGGGGTAAATTGACTCACCAAAAAGCAACTCCTTCTACTACTTAAACTTTCATACAAACCGATTTAGGCCTTAAAGGTTAACATCAAATCAAGAATCGGCCAGCTTGAGTCACTTTGGTAAAGTGGGTAATGTATTTTCTTTCCAGCAAATGGGCATCCAACTAAGAGATATCTGTTGAACAGTTTTAACAAACTTTTCCAAAAAATGCTTACAAGGATACATTTTTCTAGCTGTTTCAAGTTGATAAGGAAACCTCCTTTTGGTTGTTCTTCAAGGCTTTTGATTTTAGGTCTCTTAAGATTTTATAAATTTTTCAATTCTCTTAAGAATATTAAACTTTTTTAATACACCACCTTTAATTAGTTAAGATAAGTCACTTTAGATGAATGAATATTCTGATTAAACAAAATAAATTAATTATTAATAAACATTTTCAAGTAAAGTTCAAGAATAATTAATATTATTATTAAGAAAGAAGTTAATAAATTTATATTTCAATGTACAATGGAGCTTTAGCTGCTAGGGTTTAAACTCGTCATGGAAATCAATTAACAATCCCATAAATTGGTTTGGTTATAAGTTCCAGTTTCATTGAAAAGGAAAATCTCATCCACTTTTTGACTTCAAATGTGTATTTCCCCTCTTTGGATTCATGTAGGAAAAGCCATGGTCTTAAATGAAGTCTTTTTCTCATTGCAAAGTGTTAAATTGTCCACATGTTGTCGCAGAGCTGTCCAAAAATCATTCACTTATAAGTACAAGAATATATATATATGTATATATCGGCTATATACATATATGCATCTTTGTGCACATACATATGCACACTTTCCCCCTCTTATTTATTTAGCTGGAAATTTTTGTTGCCGTCGCCTGGACTGGTGATTTATTTTCGTTGGCTGCTTGCCCCAAACCGTGGCAAGTTTGTTGTGTTTGCTGTGCATTGCATCCAGCTATTTTTACGAGACAGCTAGCAATAATACCATAAGTAACATATTCTTAACGCACAATTGCAAAGACACCCATCATCCAGGCAATGAACAGAGGGAGTAGCTGGAGAAGGAGGAGGAGGAGTACAGACAAAGTAGACAGGCCCCAAAAACCGAAATTTTCTCAGTTTTTCATATTTTTATCGATTTAACAGCCGCGCGCGATTCCGAGCGATGGGTAAAGGGTGAGAATGATGATGATGATGATTTTGTTTTTGGCCCATTGTTGTTAGTCATCATCTTCTTGTGTGCAGGGCATTAACATTTTTTGTTGAAATCGGTGTGAAGAGAGAAGAAAATTGGATTGGATGGGATTGGATTGGATTGCGCATCATCTCAGCAACTCAAACTCCATTGTCTTCTATTCATAGAGCTGTCATTCACTCACACACTTTGCTTTTTTTCTAACATCTATTTATTTGCAGGTGGAGGAGTATACTGCCTTAAGCAATGCAGCCGCCGACTTTGTGGACAATTTAAGCTCAACTCTGGAAAGAAATCCATTTGCCGTTTCTTTGGAACCCCAACCGGTGGAGAAGGAAATTGTGAATAAATTTACACTTGAGCCGGAGTCGCAACCTTCTATTGGAGCTTTTGAAAGCCACTTTGAGGAATCGCCAATTTGCCAGCTTCAGGACGTAGGAGTCAACTACAACCCACTGGAATTGCAAGAAGAGCTGATCGAGGAAGAGCATACCTTTACCAATGGCGTTGAAAGCCATATTACACCAGAGCCACCAGTTGAAGTGGAGCAAAAGGAGGAGAAGGTGTCGCACTTTGATATACCCGAGCAGCAAGAGCCACCAAAGGTGGAACAAGAGCTAGAGCCGGAGCCTGAGAAGGAACTTCTGCACATTGAAGCGCCTGTTGCTGTTCAGGAACCAGAGCCAATACCAGAGCCAGTTCCAGAAGAGCCTATCGTTGCTGAGACTCAGCCCTTAATTGCTGAGGCGGAGCCACTAAAAGTTGCAGAGCCAGAACCTCTTATTAGCAGCGAACCTCTTAAGGACGAACCTGTGTTTGCTGCTGAGCCAACTGTAGAGTTAGCTGCCGCTCCATCTGAAGATCCAGTGGTCGCAGCTGTAGCTGCAGCTGGCGCGGTCGCTGCTGTGGCAGCCGCTGCTGTAGTTGGCAAACCCAAGCTAGGCAAGGCCTCTCTAACTGAGGCCAAGAAGCCAGCAGCAGCAGCGCCTGCCAAGAGTGGAGTTACTGCCGCCAAAGCGAAACCAGCAACAACAACAACTGCTGCCAAAAAGCCACTTACATCAGCTACAGGCAAGACCTCGACGGTTGCAGCACGCCCACGAACTGCACCAGCGACAGAAGCAGCAGCCAAGCCGGCATCAACGGTGGGAGCTGCTGCCAAAACGGCAACTGCGGCACGCAAACCTTTAACCAGTACTACTGCAGCCAAACCTGGACTTAAAACGACCACAACAGCCGCATCCAGCGCACGGCCAGCCACAGCTCCGGTGAGCAAGACAACAACATCCGCCGCTCGGAGTGCTCCAACCACGGCACGTAAGCCAATTTCTTCCACCACGACAACTTCCTTAGCTGCCCAGGTAAAGCCACGACTGGCTGCCACTTCTGCAGCTGGTGGAGCCCCGAAACCGAAGGTTCCATCGCCAAAAAGCACCGTGTCCTCCACATTGCGCAAGACAGCAGCGCCAACATCGACTTCCTCAACTACTTCAACGAGTGCACGTAGTCCTACAAAGCCTCTGGCTAATGGTGTTGCCAGGAGCTCTGTCGGAACTGCTACCAGCACTCACACTACGCGAGTCAGGTCAGCCACAACCACCGGAGCAACTAATGGCAGCAGCACTTCCACCACGACAACCACAACCACAACGACAACAAAGACTTTCACAGCACGGCCAGCACCCAAGTTCACACATTCGGTAACTGGACCAACTGCTGCCAGCACTGCGCGACGCACTGCTTCCACCACAGCCGTCACCGCTGCCGCCCAGCGCAAATCGTCACCATTGAAGACCACAACCCGTTCATCGCCACTAAAGCCGCTTGGCAGTGCCAACAACTCGCCGCTGAAACCGAAAGCCAAAGAATCCGCATCTACTAAAACATCCCCAGCAGGATTGAAGGCCAAAGGAACCGCTGCCTCGCCCATCAAGGCTACAAATGGAGTAGCCAAGCAGCAGCAGGAGCAGCAGATCCAAGCGCCCATCGAAGCGGAAACAACCCACAATGGCAACGGCAATGGCAATGGGATTCTGCATGACGATGCCGAAGAGCTGCATCAGCCTCAGAATTCAGCACCAGTTGCCGCAGCTGATGTTGCATTGTTGGATTTCTAAATCGAGCCTGGGGCAACTTCAACCCCTCATCTAATGTCAAAAGGGGTTCGATGGGGAGAAATAAGGATGGAATGCAAAAACGAATAAATGAAGCAAAAAGAAATCAACTAAAAACTTGAAAAAGAAAAAAAAAACAACCAAGAAATACTTTACTAATATTATAAAATATATTATGCAAAAGTAAAAAAAGGATAAATCGAACCAATACATTATTTTTGTGAATTTTGTTCTGTAAGAGCGTCAGCAGCAGTCTGGAAAAGTCGATACATCATAACAAAACCCGATTCCAAGCACGACCACGATCTTTATACGACATTTCGAGACTTTTTTGTATGTTATCAATTAAGAAAAACAAAAAAAAAAAAACTATTATTTGTTCAGTTTAGAGCGAGAGAAGTGTAACCAACCCAATCAATTTGTGCTATTCCTATTTCAGAACTCTTTTGATTTTTTTAATTAATTTTAAACAAATGTTTGTGTGCTCTTTTTCACTAATTTATTTAAGTGTTTCTTCTCGGCTTTCATTCCTCACAATCCCAAATACAAAATATACATACATTTGGGAGATGCAAAGAGACTGCGGTTCAGTAGCCCAAAACAAAAATTCTATTTTAAAATTCAGTAAAAAACACAATTACATACTACTTAAGACTGAACCCCGATTTTCCCGAGCAGTGCTTTTTGCAGTCCTGATAATAATTGTTCCTCAAGCTCTGTAATCGTTTATTTTGCTCATTGTGCTAGAAAATGTAACTCATCTCAAAATAATAATTATCATTTGTTCCCCTCTTTATTTTTTAAATCACATTAAAACTTTTATGCTGAAAGAAAACAAAAAAAAAATTCAAGTATACAATGAAATTTAGTAGTTAAAAAATCGAAAAATGTAACATTTAAAATCAAAAACAAAAAAAAAAAACAACTCTAATCCAAACAAAAAAGAACAAAACAACACAACAAAAAAATTATATAAATTAAAAACTAGCGCAGCTGGCAAAATAGTTTAGCCTTTGAACAGCAAAAAAAATTATAATAAAATAAAAGTTAAAAAAAAATAACCCCTGTGCGTAAGCAGTAAAAAAAACTTAAAAAAAACTAAAAAAAAACTTTTAAAAAAAATACGAACAAGTATGATAAAGATGATAAAAAATTATATAGTTATATAGAATTTATGTGTTTTTTACTGTCAACTCTTGGGTGCACATGGATAAATACGTTCCTCCAATTTACTTAACAAAAAAAAAAAAAAAAAAAAACGAAACACACACAGAATGAACAACAACAAAAATTTTACCCAGTGTATTATTGTATGTTTAAAAAGAATTTGAACAAATATGCAAAAAAGAAAAATAATAATTTCTCAATGAAAATGTTTAATGTTTTTGTTTTAATTTCACATTTTTGTTTTGCGTTTATTTTTTCAATTAATTTTCTAATCATGTTTTTTGAAATATTGTATTATTATATTTTAATTTGTTATCACAAGACATTTATGGACCGCAAAAGAACATTAAATGTAACTCCAGCACCGATCCCTTATATACTCTATGTTTAAAACTTTATATATATATAAAATACTTACTATATATTCAAATTCAACAACGGAAACAAAAACGAAAACAACAACAGCAACAAAAACAACAAAAAAAAGTCTATAAAAAAACCACATTAAAAAATAACCATTATGATTTGTTTTATTTTTCCTTCAAGTTTTGTTTTTCAGTTTTGTGTTTTTATTTTTTAAATGATTGTGGATTGCAGTTGGATAAATGAATGAAAATGGGATGGATAGATGGAGGGAAGGTTGAAGAGGGGGAAGTATGTTTGTATGTGCTACCCATGAGGATGCAACTTACCAAAGCATCAACGATTCGAATTTATTGTATTGAGAAACCAATTAATGCCTGCTTTTGTAAAAGTGAAAACCCCCTTTAAAAAAATAAATGAAAGGGGGAACGAAAAATTGAACTTATTTTCTATTTAACTTATTAGTATTTAAGTTGCTAGAGCTGAAAAGTTGACCTTAACTACTCTACATATATGTAAATCAAATATACACGTATTTAGCCCTATTTATGTAACAAGTTAATTATTCATTTGCTTTATGGTTAGTTTTTTGCCTAATTCCTACGCCCCAGTGCCCTTCACTTTCATTTGCCTTATTATTAGTAATTTGCTAAATGACCATAAGTTACAAATTTGTATGATTATTATTATTATTACGACGCATACATACATATATGCATATAGACATATAACTATATTGAAAAGTGAGACGTAGACCAGCAGCCCGGATACCCCTTACCAAACTACCGCATAGACACTAAACCTATCAATCCATAAACCAATTGAAAGCAAATCAACCTCCTTCATGGCCGCAATTAGCTTTGCCTGACTTAGCACAGCCAAGTTTTTTAAGCAAGAGGAGAGACTGATTAAGTGATTCACTTGCCCCAAGATATAATGAATAGGTACATAAGTACATGCATACAATTAAATACATACATACATACATATATATTATATACAATACAAATTCAATAATTGACGCTTTAGGATTATGGATTGTGAATTGAAATGGCAGCAGGAAGGAGGGGGATCCACCTCCTTTCTCTCTGCAATTGGTAGGCATTTACATACGTTTTGCTTTGCATTTAGGCCAGAAAACTGATAGATCTAGTTATAACTCATTCTCTCTTACTCACACACTCAGTGAAATGAACTTTTTTATATATTTACACATACACATGATCAGATATCAGATTATCAAGTGCAACAAAAAATAATGAGAGGACAACTGAACTAAACACACATTGAATCTATCAATTTACATACATACATACCAATTCGAAAAGAAATGGTAAAACTATAAAAACAAATATTAATTATATACCAATATACATTTATCTACAAATATATAGCATACCATATACATACATACATATATCAGTCAACAGGAACATATTTGTGTAGTAACAAACTAAAAAACAAAATATACAAAAATCAACTGAATGAACATTTAACAAAATATTACAGAATATTAATTACTAATAAATGTTATAAAATATACAAAAAATCAATAAATTTCTTTGTTTAAATTATATCTTTTCATTCACACAATATAGAAGAAGGTAAGAGATCTAAAATATTATTAACATCTAGGCTTCATTTTTTCGGTAGCCTGGTTTTTTAAAGGTGTATAAAATTTTCTAACGATTTTCCAATCTTTCAAATAATTAAGCTTAATTTCAAATATTCAGTTAATAATTATTACTAAACACGAATTGTATTTTTTTTTAATACTCCAACTTATATGGCTTATATCTGTAATAATATTATGCATTTCCCTCAATTTTCTACCATTCGACATATGAAAGTCGAATTTCTATCAGAATTTAGAAAGATTTTGAAAGAAATTCAAATACTGATTAAAGTATTTTTATTTTTATATTTTAGCTGCCAACGACTTCTTATATTTTAGTAAGATTTATTAATATACAACATCAGATTTCTTTTCAACATCTAGTTTTGTTTATAGGAAATTATGAAATGGATTTAAATTCTCTAATCAGTGTCTAGTTTAATTCCAATTTAATAAAATCTTGCCTGACACAATTCTAAAATCCAAAATTTTAACTTAATTACCATATCATCATTGTAGATTAGATTATTATTATTCTTTGGAGGAAAAAGAGAAGGTTTATTGTTCCCTCTACTCTTGCAGATAGAGTTAAGGAAAATAGGAAAGCAAATGAGAAAGTTTGAGGTATAAAATATTTGAAAGTTTATGATACTAGGAAAATTATTTGATGACTGTATAATCAATTAATAAGGAATTGTCATGCTGTTTGACCCAGCACAGGGAGCTAAATGCATTTAATCAATCATTTGTGGTTATATTTGTTGATGCTCTCAGCAAGCGGCACCTAGAGGAGCACTTAAACAACCACTGAGCCACATTAGTGCATTTCTTCCTTTACCCAAAAGGAGCGTTCGGTGAATTGCGCTAATTATGGCACACCCCATAGTGGACGGGACGGACTTGTTCCGTGGTTAGTAGTTGCCTTTTGCAGTGAGCACAATGGGAGCGGCCAACGAAAGAACGATGAAGATGAAATGTGGTGTTTGCGTGCGCTCGATGGACTTGCCTGGCATGAATCATCTGAGGTCCAAGTGCGCCAAGTGTAATGAATCATTTTGGGTCAGTAAAAGTAAATAGAAGGAGAAGATGTGTGTTATACACACACACACACACACACAACCATTTGTGTACGTGCTGTAAATTTGCAATATGTTCTCACACATATCCCCAGCGAGTTTTCAGCAATTTTTCGAATTTGGCCAACAGAGAATTTATAAGCGAAAGGTGTTTGCTGAATCGACACAATGTTGTTTATATTTAGCATTTGATTTTCTCTTTAATTTGCATGTTGTAAATTATTCAAATACAGCAAAAGACTTAGACACTAAAACACCGATGCATTTTTCATCTTTTGCATTGGCAACGTAATATATGAATGTATATATATATATGTAGTTTTATACGTTTGTTAATTTCTAAAACAAAAACTAATTAAAATTTCCTAGCCTTTTTGAAATGTTGGGCCATTCCTCCTCCATTTTGTTGGCCCGGACGCTTATTGAATGGTTTGCCATTGTTGTTGCCGAATTTATTGAATTTGTTTGGACCAGCCCCATATCCCATTTTTTCACTCTTGGTCTTTCTGAGCCATCTCAACTTGCTCAAAGAGTGCGGTTCAAGGAAAATTGGCTGATTGGCCACTTCAAGATCATTGAGAAGGAAAGATTTACAGAAACCGTCATCGGTTTTAAATTTGATTTGTGCTGCAGAGTTCAACATTTGAATGCTCTCAATTTCACCGGATTCCTTGAACAAGGTCTCCAAATCGGACTCAGTAATTTCTAAAAAACAAAAAAAATGTTGAGAAATAGTAAATTAAATATGGGCGAGTTTTTTTTTAGGAAATTGAACAATTTAAGATTAAAGATATTGAAACGATGGAACTTACCTTTTGCCAAATTTTTAACCAAAATGGTACGTGCTGAAGTCTGATGATTATAAGGCGAAATAGTCAATTCTAGATCGCCAACTGTTTTGTTATTCAAAGCATTCATGGCTTTCTGGGCATGAGCGGCCTCTTTGTAGGTAATAAAGGCGAATATTTTTGCGGTGCAGACAAGTTCGACGGCAGCTAACTCGCCATATTTCTGGAATATCTTCTCAAGAGTATTACAATTGTAGGATTCAAGTTTGTTTGGATTCTCGACGGTAATGGTACATTCTGGCGATTTAGAAAACTTATTTGGCAAATTGTCCTTCACCGTAATGAAACGATTATTTAATTCAGTGCTGTGCAATTTGAGAGCATTTTCTTTCGATTCCAAAGTTTTGAAAAGGATAAATGCTGTGGGATTGGTACGATTGGGAGACAAATTGATAGTCTGAATTTCACCGCATTTGGAAAAGTATTCATGCAAATCGTTCTTGGTGGTCAAGGGCCCAACTAGGCCGACAACAACGGTTAAGGCACTCTTGTCCTCTCTGGTGAATGGACGTGTCACGGCCAACACATTGTCATTAAGGGTTAGAGCCTTTGGCTTGGCGCCTACAGCCGCAGTAGCTCCTTCGGCTGTCTCGAAGGCAATTTGCACGCCAACACCACCAGTTTTGGTGTTTATACGATTGATAACCGCGATGGGTCCGAATTTAGTGAACAAGGCAACTAAATCGATGTGCTTGAATTCTATGAAAGAAATGGATAATATTTAATCAGAGTGTTGGATATTCAAGTTTTATAAATAAACCTTACCAGATGGTAAGTTGTTGACATAGACAATTTGGTTCTTGGGTGTTTCTTTAGGTATCCGGGCAACTGGGATTTTAGGAATTCCGCCCTTTTTGACATTGGTTGCATTTTCTTCCTCGTTGGACTCTTTGTCCTTCTTAGCTGACTTCTTTTCTTGTTTGGCAATGGGCGCCTCAACTGGAGCCTCATCATCCGAATCGGCTTCTTTAGTTACTTTGCCTGGCTTAATTTCGCCAGGCTCGTCCTCTTCATCTTCCTCCTCATCATCATCCGACTCGGATTCTTCATCATCGCTGGCAGCGATTGGCTTAGTAACATTAGCCTCGCCATCATCATCATCATCATCCTCGTCCTCGTCTTCTTCATCCTCTTCAGCTTGAGAATCAATCAAATCCTCTGCCCCCTCCTCCTGGCCCTAACAAAAAAACACGCGGTTTGTTAAGGTGTTTTGTGCTTTTTTCACGCTTTAAATGTATCAATACTAACCTCGGAGTCACTTGCTTCAACACCATTCTCTTCCTCACTGGCATCGGATTCCTCATCACTGGGTTCCGCTTGTGGAATTGGTTGCTTTTTACCCTTTTTGGTTGGCGTCTGTGTGGCCACCACCTCTTCATCCAAAGCCTTGGCTTTTGGGCCGCGTTTGTTAGGCTTGGCAACCGGCTGCTTTTTTACCTGCTTGGAAGCTGCTGCTACTTTCTTGAGAGCCATTTTGTTAATTGATTAAAAAAGCAAGTAATTGATGCACAACTTAATGTTATTAACCGAGTTTAGCAGCGAGAAGAGAGAGAGACTCAACAACGCGTGGTTTGCGGTAAAATATTCTAAAGAAACGCACGTGGAAAGAAAAGACGGCACCCAGTGTGACCAAAGCAAAAAAGAGAACTCAAATTGAGCACTCAGTGAAGCAGGTTACATAAAAGACGCACTTTGAAAATGGGACACATTCAGCAGGAAGTGAGCGATTAAATGAGCGAATGTTGAATTTCACGTTACTAGTAGATAAAACCTGTGTATTCATTTATTTTCAAACTTAACTTAATATATTAATTCTGGATAGGTTTTCCCTCACTATGTTGTTAATTTACTGATCAGTATCGATTAATTCTCATGACATGTGATTAGGAACGCATCCATTGTTGCTATTGCAGGTGGTTTTCAGATAGAGGGCGCTATAGAGGAATATTTTTAAAGTCACCACAATACAAAGAATCCAAAATTCACCGCAATACAATAATGCGGCCCAGATACACATAAAAAAAAATTAAAATTGCTTAGTTAAAAGTTCTTTCTAAAACAAAGAGAGTAGAGTGTGTGCTGTTGGCTTGGCTTGTGTGCGTGTGTGCGAGAGAGATAGGGATTATTAGTAGCAGCAACATCAACAACAACATAACGACGCAGCCAAAGGACGACGACCACAACGACGACGAAGACGAGGAAGACGACCCAAAACAGAAAATGAACACAAACGGTGCGGGTGGGGCAGGATCTGGTACTGGAGAAACAACAGGCAATGGGAATGGAAATGGCAGCGGCACAGCACAATCACAGGCTACCGCCAGTAAGGTAGGCGGCATAGCAGGTGGTGCTGGTGGATTGGATGACGGGGGCGGCGATGCCAGTTCCCGGCGGCAGGCCACACGGGTCTTCAAGAAGAGCTCATCTAATGGCAAAATCACCGTATATTTGGGTAAACGCGACTTTGTCGATCATGTCACTCATGTGGATCCCATTGATGGTGTTGTCTTCATCGATCCGGAGTATGTGAAGGAGCGTAAAGTATTTGGACAAGTTTTGGCTGCCTTTCGTTATGGTCGTGAGGATTTGGATGTATTGGGTTTAACATTTCGCAAGGATTTATATTTGGCCCACGAACAAATCTATCCACCCATGCAGCTAGATCGACCAATGACACGATTGCAGGAGCGTCTGATCAAAAAACTGGGACCAAATGCTCATCCATTTTATTTCGAGGTGCCACCCTATTGTCCAGCATCGGTGTCGCTGCAACCGGCACCAGGTGATGTGGGTAAATCCTGTGGCGTTGACTACGAGCTGAAAGCATTTGTGGGTAAGTGATTGGACCATATGGAATGACCATATTGGGTGCTGTGACTTGACTCAAAGTCAAAATCATTGATGTATCTGTATCTCCATCTGTGTATGTATGTGTGTGTGTAATAGTATGAATGTGTGTGCGTGTGTGTGTGTGTGTCACGCGGGTTAATTAATCCCCGGGTCCGGGGGCTATGTCGCGGACTGCGCAAAATGTCATTGTAGTTTGATGACGCAGCGGCCACCTAATTGGAATTCGACGCTTCTAATTGGAATTCGACATTGTTGTTGTTTTTGCTTTAATTAGGCGCCGCGTCGCAGTTGTATTTATGTCTCTCTGTCCCTTGTTTTTGTCTACCCTTTCGAAATGTGATTCTTGGAAAAATTAAATACTCTTTGTTAATTTTATTTTTCGCTTAAATAAGCTTTTTTACTCACTGCCTAAAAAAACTTTGATTTTCCCAATTTTGCAATAAAAAAACACGAACAACAATTTTTTTTTTTGTGACTGCGATTTATGGGAGTTATGCGCGCATATTTACTTTTCGCACGCGCACTTGGCCAAAAGCGCCCGCCTACTCATCCTACACCCCTCCCTCATCGAACCGCCAAGTGCTACCATTTGTATGTGGCTATCTTGCTTGCTTCAGCTCCAGGGGAAGCAGAGATAGGGAGAGACAAAAGAGGAAGAGCACTCCATTGGTGTGCTGGCTATCATCTATTTGGCTTTGACTTTGCTTTTGTACGTTAATTTTTGGTGGTTTTATTACCCCGGCAATGTTGACGTATGCTTTTGAGCACAGTGGTCACTTCTACCACAAAAAACCTTTAAAAATATTCCCGAGAGAAATTCCAAACGGTATCTCTGTCCGAGGTTACAGTTTAGCCAGTCAAAGGTCTTTTCCACTATCGCAAATTCTTGTGGAATAGCTTTCTCTGTTTAGAAATAAGCTATTTACATGTACATATGTTTAATTTGATGTTTCATCTGATTTCACTATCGCCGATTCATAATCGACGTTTCAAGAAGTAAGTTATCAGTTTTATTTAGGAATTTCATTCATATTGTATATAAAAATCATTGAAAACATAATGAAATGTTTTCATCGTAAACCCAACTGCTACTATCTTATATTCTAATTTAGGAATTATGAAAACCTCAATAATTCTTAATTGGTGGTTTTTTGAAAAATACTTTCGTTATAAAATATGTTTGTATCTTAGAAAATTCAAAAAGTTTCATCTATAGCAATGATTCTAGAAATAAATCCTGGATTTTAACTGTATTGACACATAATATCTTCAAAAGAATATTTTTTCTATGGTTATTAGTAAAGTAGTAACTAAGTAAGATTTAGAGATCGATTAAATGCTTTGCAATCGCATCATCAGACTTGATTTAACTTAAATATAAAAATCAAAAACGGAAAGCAAAATCATGACAAAGCAACTTTTTTTTATAATTTCTTTAGATTTGTTTTATTCTCACAGAAAGCTAATTAAACAATTATAGCAATAATTATCTAATATTATAAACAATTAATATAATTTACCACGTCAATTGAATTACCACAAAATAGTTTTAAAATGTATAGTATATTTATTATTTTTGACCACTGTCGACATTCGCTGTTGTATCTTATCTGGCGCGCATTGCCATAAAGAGATTAATGAAAAGAAAACCCAAATCCAATTGGCGTTTTGGGTGGGCCATTCAAAAATGATAAAATAAAGGCAAAAATGCATTGAATGAAATAAACGTAATGTATATACATATATTATAGATATACATATATGTATCTACTATATAGATACATTCTCCATAAATGTTTATATATGGACATACATATGCAGTAGATATAATTTCTTTAGAAAAGCTACAAAAATCTAGTTGTTCGCATAAATGATGAGAGTAGATGGGATGGAAAAGTCTCTGCCTCTCCTTCACCTCTGAACTGATCTGCTACTTACTTTTGGCAAGATATTTTATTTACTTGGCCCGTCTGCTGTTTTGTTGATTTGTTTATTTAATGTGCTTGTCTGAGGCGCTGCTTCTGCCATTGCTGCCATGTTTTCTACATAAACAATTAAGCTCTATAGCCGACCCCCTCATCCCTTACCCAATTAATCCCACCAAGTCAACCATCATTCCAGAAGGGAACGAACGATTTATGAGCTCTAGAAAGAAATGAAAAGCTCATTGCATTAAAAATAATTCTGAAATTCTTAAATGTTTGCTAGTGGCTTTCTTATTGCTTGATGATCGAGTTTATATTTAGCACATAACCCAAATTCCCAAGTCATACAGAATTCCTTTTCAAAAACTTATGGAATTCATTGAGTTGATAACTGGAGTGACTGACTGAGTGACTCATTGCGTTGCTATGCCCGCAGCCTCAGAAAGCTGGGCAGACCAGACCAATTGAACGAGGAGGGGAGAAAAAAACCATCTGTCTATGACGCACTGGCTTGACACACCCCCAAAACAAAGTCACTTTCATTCATTACGTCATATACATATTTGTTGGATTATTACTCAACTTTTTGAATTGCCATTACTAATTATGGAAATTTCCGTCTGTAGGTGAGCATGTCGAGGATAAACCACACAAACGCAACTCGGTGAGACTAACCATAAGGAAGGTTATGTATGCACCATCCAAGGCCGGTGAACAGCCATCGATTGAGGTTAGCAAGGAGTTTATGATGAAACCGAATAAAATACATTTGGAAGCTAGCCTGGATAAGGAGCTGTATCATCACGGCGAGAAGATATCGGTGAATGTTCATGTGGCCAATAATTCCAATCGCACGGTTAAGAAAATTAAGGTCTGTGTGCGACAATTTGCCGACATTTGCCTCTTCTCAACGGCCCAATACAAGTCCGTGGTGGCTGAGATTGAATCCGAGGATGGCTGCACGGTGGCACCTGGTTTCACGCTATCCAAAGTCTTTGAGCTATGCCCCCTGCTGGCCAACAATAAGGATAAATGGGGATTGGCTCTGGATGGCCAGCTAAAGCACGAGGATACAAATCTGGCGTCCAGTACACTGATCACCAATCCAGCTCAGCGTGAAAGTCTGGGCATAATGGTGCACTATAAAGTCAAGGTTAAATTATTGATCAGTTCACCGCTTCTGGGTGGCGATTTGGTCGCTGAATTGCCATTTACACTAATGCATCCAAAACCCGAAGAAGAGGAGCATCCGTTGCTGGGTGAAAGATCGCCAAGGGCAAGTTTGGCAGCGCCGTTGCTCAATTTGGGCGATGGCAATGAGACGGGCGGCGGCGCAGCAGGCGGAGGAGCAGACCAACAGGCGCCCACAGATGTGCCTACGACCACCAATCTCATACAGCTGGACGATGATGAGGCGCAAGACGATGATATTATATTTGAGGATTTTGCTCGATTGCGTCTCAAGGGTGCCGAAACGGAGGCCTAAACATCCCCAAAAACAAATCCAAATCCATCTTTGTTTTCGCGGCATGGAAAATAAATACTAACAATAGGATGCACAACCAACATTTGATGTCCAATTTAAAGAAACAAATAAAAACAAAAATCCAACAAAAAGATTATATCCGAATTGTAAACAATATCGATTTGTAATGCGGGCAAGAAACTTTTGCAAAAAACTTTTTGTTTTTTTTTTTGTATACCTATTTTGAATAGTTTGACCAACATTTCAATATTTCCGCTTCAGAATTTGTATAAAGTTTTTGCGCTATACTACAGATCGATAAAGGAAACAGTTCGGCATATAGATATATATATATATGTTTAGTTATGGCATTTTGTATGATAACGATCGATGTAAACCCGCAGAAGTGTTAAGTGTAAAGTTTTTTTATACAATAGCCACAAGTAATCAAAATAGTTACATATATATTAACGGATATGTAGCTATTGATATACATACATTAACTACGTGTAGGCCATACGTTCTAGTATCTAATAGTGTTTAAGCTGGAAGTGTACGAATTTTAAAATGTGAAATTGTTTAACAAATACACACCCAAAAAAAAAAAAATAAATAACATAAACACAAACACTTGATACACACATACACACAAACAGACAAACAGATCCACACACATGTTGAACAAGCCTGCAACAGTTGATTAATGCACAAGAATTCAATTCAGTTAATTTATGCCATTAATTTTTATATATTACTTTTTGTTTCGATGTTTTTTTTTTTTCGCTTTTTTGATAATGCTCAAATTTGTTAATCAACGCGCAAAACTTTGTTAGTAAGCAAATAATTTAGTTAAAGAAAAAAACAAAAGAAAATAAGAATTGAGGATTATTTTCAATTACGATTCGAAAATGTTCAAAAAGTGTTAAGTAAACTTTATGAAAATGAGCAGAAGTTGTATGCTTTTGGCTGATAATTGACTGTATATAAAGAATCGAAAAGCAGTATTTAAAAATATATGATATTTCTCTATATAAACAGTTTAGAGCTCACGTTTCGATTTGCAATCAGACTGCTCTAATCATATATAACAGTTTGATGATTATTTTTGGCATATAAAGAACACGCAGTTTAGCAATAGTAGAAAAGGAGTCACAGAAAGGAAACCAATAGCTCGGGAATTAATATCAGTATCATTTTTTGAATAACGAATCGTAATTGACAGCAAGTTCGATTATTTATATTTTCTTTAGACAATTTTTCTTTTGTTTAATTTGCAATGTTTGACAAGCTTTAAATTAACTTTTTATAAGTTCAAAACACACACACATATATACACCCACACTTTTAGTTAAATACAACAAATAAACAGATATATATATATATATATATATACATACATATGTATGACTAAATGTAATGATGAATAAGTTTAATGTAAAATTACAAACTGAACAAGAAACCCAGAAAAAAAATCAATAAATTGTTGTTATAAACAACAACAACAACAGCAGAAGCAGCCACAACCACAAAAAATAAAATAAATTGAAATTATTGTAAGCAAAACGAATCGAAATTTATACTACCTAAATCTAAAAAATGCGAACAAGCTTCACTTAAACGAATGTTGTTCTGTGTCTTTTGTATCAGCTATATAATGAATTGGCATTATGAAACGAAATTTGGGAAACGAAATGATTAGTATGTGCATTATAAGAAATTGGTTCCTCTTTGTTCTGATTTGAGTGACATTTGAACGAAATGCATTATGGATTCGTTTAATTCTAATATAAGTTTTAAGTGAAAGAAAATATATTCCGATAATTGAGTTTAGATTTATAGATATACCTTAAACAAAAAACCTAATAAATGTGCTCGAATTTGTTTTTAGTAATAAATTGCAGAATGATGTTTTAAATGCATTTTTATAACGCCCAATACATATTGTATGTTAGAATGATTTTAATATGAAAATTATAAATTGTAAAATTAATATTATAAATGTGCAAATTCACATACACACACACAAAAACACAAGTGCGCGCCGAGAGCAGATAGAGCAATTCAAATTGATGTAATTGGATTTATATAGACATCTATAATGATGCGATATGCCATATCTATGGTCATATAAATGTTAATATTTATAAAGCATTTAATAAGATCTGACTGTATAATTATATAAAGCAATGTGTGTGTGTGTATACAAAATTAATTGAATTGTCCCACAAAATCAGCTTACAAATATGAATATATGCATATATCTAAAAATATATGAAAGCATATTTATCAACATTATATTTAATGTTTTTTATATTAAATTTTATATATGAAAAAACAAAGGTAAATACAAAATAAAAAATACATACATATATATTTAGAGAGCAACGGAATAAGAGAAAAAGTTAAGGAAAGCTAAAAAAAAAAACAAACCCCGAAAATGAAAAGAAAATTAATTTTATTTTTGAAGTACATTTTTGTCTGGTACCAAAATGCATTCAATTTGATAAATGTTTAATATAAATATACACATACGTACATATAAATGTATATGTAAATTATATAGATATAATGATATACACATTAGATATTAGACATTGTGCGATGTTGCCTAGCCACCTTCTCC
The DNA here is from genome assembly GCA_018903935.1 of Drosophila insularis. NCBI lineage: Eukaryota > Metazoa > Arthropoda > Insecta > Diptera > Drosophilidae > Drosophila > Drosophila insularis. The sequence continues at coordinate 9,731,990 of JAEIFP010002295.1, forward strand.
TTCTCCTCCTTCATTCCCCACCTTCCCCACGATTGTCATGAATGCTAAATACCATTTCAATGTGTATGTTAACATGTACCTAGCGAAACAGAAAATACCAATACTTATATGTATATACAACATACAATATAATAAAGCCCTGCATGGCTATAATTATCTATGTAGTTACTTTTATATGTATCTGTTTAATACGATTGTAACAATTCCCATTGGCGAAAAGGTATTGTAATGTTTTTAAATTTTCCATAAGCAACTCTCTCTCTCTCTATATTTGTCTTATTTCTTTGTACATTGTTGAACAATATATTTATGCCAATTAATATTTTAATCTTGATTTTTGAATGAATTGTATAATTCTAAAAGAAAATGATTGTCATAGCAATTGATAGTAGTTTCTAGATAACACTTTTCCCTTTCATAAATATTTCGATTTCTAAATTGTATTGAAATAAATTGCATTTGTATTATTAACAGATGATTCATAAACATTTTCTACATGATAAAGATTCCATTTTGTAATTAAGGCCTTAGATATCAGATATTTGCAACAAACTTACTATTCTCAGCAATTTCGAAAGACTTTCAAGGTTTTTTCTTTTTATAAATCCATAGTGTTTTACCTACATACATACATATATACGATTTCTTATCAATTTTTTAGCTGTAACTTATTACATTCAAATGGGTACAGACCTTAGGATAGAACTCAGATCATTTGGTAATCAAAACTGCTTTGAAATTCCTAAAAGAGTTTTTATAAGTATAAAAATTTGAAATTATAAAGAGATATACAGAGAGAGAGAGAGAGAGAGGGTGAGTAGTGAGAGTAATGCGGCATTTTCAGAATTTGCATTGATTCCTTAGCAAGAAATAATGATTAATGTTAATATTTCCATGCAGGACTATATCCAATGTATGTATTAAGAAGAAACCACTTACGAGATGAAACAAATCTAACTAACCCACACGTGAAATGAGCGATCAAAGATATTGAAAGAAATTTATGCCTACCTAATATGTATGTATGCCTGTCTGTATGTATGCATGCTGGATTGAATGATTGAATGTTGTACTTGTTTAAATGTTAAATACGAAATTCAATGCAAAAATAAAACAAACAAAAAGAAATTATTGCAAAGTAACAACAAATGAATTGAATTTCGATGAATATTGTTAGCTGCCATGAATAGGCATAAAAAATTGGGCCAGTTGCAATTAGTTGTCATTGTCGTCAGGTCCCAAAGCTTTAAAAATAACAAAAAAAAATAAAATTAAAAAAAACAAAATCACCTAATAGTTCTATGTTAACATCAACAATAAACTATTTATACATAAATAAATGATTACTTTACTATTATTGCCGCTTATCCAAACGTGTCCAATAAAATAATTAATCAAAATTTCTCTCTATATATGTAATATGCAACTAATCCTGGCAAATCAATTGAAATTTCATTTGCGAATTGTCCACGTTGTTTCATCCATTTGTTTTTATTACAACTATTATTATAATTATTATCATTATTTCTCTTTTAGTATAGTTAATCAATTGTGTGAGATATTTTTGATGCAAAAAAATATGTGTGTTCTTTTTAATTGTGTGTTTTTTTTTTGGTTTTGTTTAAGTCCTGTTTACATAAGCAGTTTGAATGTAAATGTAAACTATCAAACAATTACGCAATAAAAATGAATAAAAAACAAACAATGGAAAAATTAAAGTAAAAGAAAATCAAATAATTTTGCGAGGTTTGCAAATAAAGAAAACAATTTATTTAATATATTTTCAGTTAAAGAGAGAAAAGAATTTGGCTCTTATTTACTCCAAACTGGCTGGATAAAAGATAAAGACTGTAAAGGTTGTTCTTTTTTATATAAGTGTGTAAGTCCATTCCAGAATGCAAGCATTTTATACATTTATTTTTATTGTCAAAGCTTAAGAAATTATTTTTTCGAAACTATCAAACCGAAAGTCATGACAATGATAGTTGAGTCTTTTTGTGACTTTTGAGAAACTTGGTTTTAGGCAAATATTATTACAGAATCTATTCAAATTTTATTACTTTAATTCCACACCTCGTGCACTGGACATTGGTATTATGAGAGGATTGAATAGCCATCCGGCCTTAACATATGACAATACTTTTGACATTTTTTGGGAAAATCTGTAGAAATGAATAGTTTATTTAAATTGCAAAGAAGACTTTAAATTAGTTGAAAAACTAAGAAGAGAATTTGACGATTGATATTATTTAACTATTAAAATTTTCAAATATCCAAATTTCGATAAAACTGCTATTTATCACTTTTTTAATAGGCAAAAACACAGTCTAAACTAATTGGAAGAATGACCCAAAAAATATGTTTTAAAAATTCTAAAACAAACAATATATTTGCAAGTCTGTAAATTTTGTCTAGTTTTTGGCCCGGCGATCACTTAATTCGGCACTGTATATAACTATCTAAAATGTTTTTAAGTTGTTTGAAAGAAAAAGGCTTTGATAACACACTCTATTTATATATACATACATATGTATGTATGTAAGTGATATGTACTTTAGTTTTTCAGCTTAAATCAACCAGACAATTTAAGTTTCATTTATCGTGACATTCCTATGATCGATTAAGTAGGAACTAAATATAATTAATATTTTCCAAATAATTTGCAAACTTGATTCTCACTTATACTTTCTGAATAAAATCAATAATAAAACTCATAAAATAAAGTCAAAAGATTAAATAATTAATGACAAATATTTAATAAGTAATTTTATTTGTTCAATAATTTTGTGGTCCATGTTGTATCTCAAAATTTTAATTTTGTGGTAAAAATATGTTTTATATAGTTTTATTTTTTGCTATATCATTTATTAAAAGTTTAAGTTATTGCTAATGTTTGGTGGATATTTAAATACTAACACCAAGACTTAAAATAGAAACGTCAAAGCATTAAAATTATTTAAAGGCTATTTAAAAATTATTGTCAATTAATTCAATTTAATTCCTTTCCGTGTTAGATTCATTTTGTTAGTGGCAAGGGTAGTATGTCGTATCCTTTACATCACATTTTGACCTAGATATTCCTTTCCTCCTGTTCGATTTACGATTTCCTAATGTCTTTAAGACAAAAAAAAGAAATTAGCTTCATGTCTAGTTCATAAAATATTTGACCAACTAAGTAAAAGTAGTACAGAATATATTGATTTTAAATATGACGTTTCATTATTTTTTGTATTCTTAGAAACGATGGAATCTCTTCTTTAGATCCATTTTAGAGTAGGGGAGCTTGGAGGGTAAAAGGTAAATATCTACCTAGATTTATTATTTATGCATTTTCCACCACATGAATAATTGATTAATGCACAATGGACTTGTGAGACAGAGAGAACTGAGAGGATAGAAGGATGGTAGGTCCTGGCGGTTTAGACTTTTGGGAGCGGATGTAGACGGATGGCTTGCCTGACGAAACTGTTTAGTTAGTTGGTGGGCTGGTTGGTTGGTTGGTTGGCGGGGCGATGGGAATTGGGTCTCTGTTGCTCTGTTGAGGCAAACGGGCGGAAAACCGCAATGTGAAAAAGCCATTTGCTGTCATATTGCTACCTTAAACACCCCGAATCCCACTGCGTACCCCACCCTATTATGAGCACTTAAAAACTGACTATATTTTTGGGTGATTCATTGTGGCCTTGCCTTGTCTTGGCTGATGTGCCAGTCAGTCAACCTGCTGCTGCTGCTTCTATTGCTGCTACTGGGGACCAATGGAATTGTCGCAGGGACTCGAGCAACAATTCTTCATTTCCGGTGCAGCTTAAGAGCCGTGTTTCCTTCCCAAATGCTGTGTAGTTGTGTAGCCTTTCTCCTTTTTCCTTATATGGGTGGGCAGTTCTACGTATGTATATGTATGTTTGAATGTGTTTGGGTTGAGCTAAAAAGAAAAAAAAAACACAAAACAAAAAAATTCCAAAGGCGAACAACACAAACGGAAGTTGTCCGTCCTGACCCCAACCCTGACTTGCCACGACTGGCAGCCAGCCTGGTTCTGATTCTGGTTCTGGTCATGGTTCTGGTTCTGGCATTGGTCTGGACTGGTCTTGCTTTTGCCTTCCTTCGCGCTTTGCACACTGTATGGTTTTCATTTCCGGTTTCCGTCGCTATGTTGCTGTGAGTTACTTAAGCCGATTACAACAATAACAACAACAATAATAATAGCAAGACAGGGGCAATGCCTCGACTGATGGTTTGATTTACAATTTTGTTGAATTTTAATTGAGATTTATGGAACATTGCAGACTGCAGAGAATGCACATTGTTAGCTCTCTGACCTCAGCTCTGCTGCCTCGATGGACTCATTATCGTAATTATGGCAAATGGTTTAACATTTCATGTATTCCTCTCTCAATAATGCAAAAAGCAAGTTAAGAACTTTACTAAATTTTCAATTGGAAGTACATAGCAGATCAATCTTTAACTAATCTTTAAGTTAGGGAATTTTTTGTAAGACAAAAGAATAAGCGGAGAATTGAAACTCCTTTATTAATAATCCGAAAATTGACTAACTGTAAGAGATGCTGTATAAGATGCTATGGTTAAAAAGAGAATTGACTGAGAATTTTTTGTTAATTCCATAAAGTTGAAACCTAAATCAATGAACGATAATTAAATTGTTGTAGAAAAATAACAAAAATAATAGCGCAAGGGATATCTAAAATCTCTACTCACTGTTAATTTATAGATGACCCATATTTGAGTAAAGTCTCAACACTTTTTCCAATCCACAAACACAAGAATATTCTAATTGATTTGCTCAGTTGATATTTATTTAGTTATAAGATCGTTGTATATCGAATATATACATAGGAATATCTAACAGTCGGCGGCTTCCCATTTCTCAGCTTCGGTAAGCAGGAAATCAATCACTTGGCTTAGATTTACATTGGCCAACAATTTGTTGTATTCGGACACAACCAATTGACTGTACAGCTCGCCAATATCTCCACGATATTCAGCAAGGACATAGTTAACGTAGGCACTGCCGTAGTTGTTGCTAAACTCATTGGCCGCCACACTCCACAATGAATTCCAGTTCTCAAGTTTAAAGTCACCCAAGTAGATTTCAATTTTCACATCAGTAAGTTGCAAGCCAGAAGAACTGGTAGAGGTGAGGGTATAGCTGCCCACAAAACGCAGATCTTCCAATTTCTCATTGAGAAGAGAATTTTGGTTGATGGGCAATTGGAAGCCGCCAATGCTGACAAAGCCCTCCACTTCGTAAGCACCGAGAATTTGAATTTCAGGGAAGATCAGGTCGAAGGTGGCATGCTGAGAGCTGACGTCGTAGGCTCTGTCAATAATCTGGAAGTTATTCAGGCCAATAATGTTAATGTTGCTGACGTTGCCCGAAATGCTGTAGTCATTGCCGGATCCATAGTTGAAGGATTGGAACTCAGTGACCAGGGGGGCCAGGACTGGAATACCTTCGGCAGCATAGCCGCAAGGCATAATGCCTTTGAAGGCGGTCAGGAACTTGTACATGGCCTGACCAAAACTGACGCCTGTGCCAATGGTAATGGGTGTGGCACTGGCAGTGGCTACCAAGAGGGCCGTAATTAGTAGAAACTTTGATACCATTTCGATTTGCTTGCTTCGAGAACTCTGATCGGTTATGGCCGAGTATCGCACCTTTTATACATTGTTGTTATCTAGTATTTACAAAAGAAAAAAAATTACACTGTAGTCCCATGATAGATTGCCATTTGCAATCATGATTAAATCGCCACGCGACGATCCCTTAGCGCTTTTCTTTTTTTAGGTGACTCACATGCTTGATTACAAGAATGTTTTGACCTGTGAATCACAATTGCCTGGCACGATCCATCGTTCAAGCCAACTTAATGTATTTAATGGGCAAACTTCTTATGCTCTTATCAATCGAATTCCCTCGAATGGCCTAAACAATTATTGATTAGCCCTCGTTCAATGGCTTAGTTCCCGGAATGTTGCTTGCCTCTTGTTCCTTACATATTCGAACAGGTGACTAGAGATAAAGCTCAATGAAAAACAAAGCAAAACTTGAAAAATTCCATTTTCTTTGTCTCTTTTCACCCATTTTCATTTTAAGCCTAAAAATATTGATTCCCAAACGATTGCTGGACATATTGGAGTAAATACGAGATGTGAATTGCTTTGAAATTTGTTAGAATTGAATTGCCTTGGACTGGTCAGAGCAAAAGAATTACCTACAGGCAACTGTGAATCAGATGAAAAATGAATATATTGAAGTTTCTTTAAGGTGCAGGCAAATAGTAATTTATCAATTTTGTTTTGTCTCTTATCATTAATAAACAAAATGTTAAGAAAATTAAATATAACTAAATATATCATGTAAGTGCTCTTCAGTTAAGATCGGAATTATTGACTTATTGTTTTGTTTATTGTTTAATTAAATCTATTTTTTATCAGTGAAATAATTAAGCACACAAAGCTTCTACCCTCGATGGTCAATGTAGATAAAACTTTCTATTATTAGCTATCAATCTATAAAGATATCAACCAATTCTTAGATGTTTGATTTATTTTCTAGTTAGTGATGCAGAACTGATGCATTTTCTACTGCAAACTTTTGTGATAATCTTTGTTTTACTTTCTTTGTAAGAGCAATTTAAATTTAAACCGTTTTTTTTTGCCTTATGAAAAGATTACCAATAATCTTTAAATGCAATTTTTAAAAAATGAAAACATCCTTAAAAACTTTTGCGTCAAAAAGAAGAGTAGCGTTCTAAACATAGCCTCAAAAATTTAATTAACTTACTATGATTTATTTTTCATTTTTCGTTTTTAGACCTTTAAAGTTTCAATTATTTTTCATTTATTGATTGTTTGGTTTCATGCAAAGAGTCTAAAATGCTTTCACCTGCTGGCATAAAGGAATTTTAAAAGAGCATTAGATCTGCCTGTGTGGCTGCACAAATTCTTTTGATACCTGCCCCCTAATGTATGCTTTCAATGTTCTTTACTCGGATTGTTGCTGGATGGCAAAATGTTCGCTTTTTTTCCTTTTTTTATACCCTTGCAAAAAGGGTATATTAATTTTGGTCAGAAGTGTGCAACGCATAGAAGGAAGCATCTCCGACCATATAAAGTATATATATTCTTGATCAGGACGACGAGACGAGTTCAAATAGCCATGTCCGTCCGTCCGTCCGTCCGTCTGGATCAACGCAAACTCCTCCTAGACCGTTGGAGCTACAGAGCTGAAATTTTGCATGTAGGCTTGTATATACTGCAGGCGTTGTATATCTCGGATTCAGCCGGATCGAACCACTATATCATATAGCTCCCATACAAATGGCAAAGTCACGAACAGTGACTTTCTCAATAACTTCATTATTTTCATAGCTATTGTCATGAAAGTTGGTATTTGTCAGTTTTGTGTTCCTATTAATAGTTGTGTCAAATTTGATCAAGATCGGGTGACTATATAGCTCCCATACAAACGGCAAAGTCACAGTTCAAAGAATGGAATACTAGTTTTGGCAAAACTTAGTATTTTGCAAAATGTAGAATTTCTATTTGAGTCTCAAAACCTAACAAATCCGAGACAGGTTTATCAGTCGATTGCCTTCACGTACTATAATACGTCGTTTCTAATTGTTTATAGGAATTCACAATTCCCTATAACAAGATTTCGTAATGAAATTATGAAAGATGTAGATAAAGTTAGAGCTCTTTGAGCAACTTATAATGTGGTAGTAGTAGGGGATTTCAATATTTGCCGATATAAAGATATTTGATATGTGTAAAGAAAATATAAATTTCAGCAACAGTGAATAGTTTTTACAGACCGCATAAAGTTGCAAGGGTATACAAACTTCGGCACGGCCGAAGTTAACCCCGGCCCTCTGGTTTTTCTTTACTATTCTACTATTTTTCTTTCATTTTCTTTTTTCAGAGTTTTCTTCTTGTTTTGAACTGATTTTTAGACGTCAGAGTGGACGAATTAGTTGGCACTGTGATTGGATTGTAGAATAATAGCTCTTGTTAGTCCCAGAAAAGTAGAATTTTCTTTTTTTCTTAAGAGGAACAAAACGAATTTTCTTTCTACCTTTTGATGGCAAAATTTTTGATATATAAGTATGTAGATTTTTTTTCTGGATTTGGTTTTGTTTTGTCATTCAAGATTGTTGTTGTATGTCTTGTAGGTATCATTTTGGATGCTTTTGTTTTAACAATTTTCATTGATTTGATTGTAGTGGCAGGTTTTGTTCACTGTGTTTGAAGATACAAACACTTCAAATGCAAAAGTTCAATTTACTGCAAGCGCCAGTGCTTTCTTTTCTCGTGTTGTTTTGGGGATGCTGTGCGTCGGACCGGAAACTGGTTACATATACGCTTCTGCTTCGTCCACACACATGGTGAAACAAAGCTGATGCTGATGCCGATGCTGATGCAGCTGCACCTGCTCTGGACAGTTGTGACCGCTGGGCAAAAGACGCCCACCCACTACCCCAGAATAGACCTTGGCTCGGGCAACGGCAACGGCAACGGTAGCAATGGCAAAACATGTGTGAGTGGGGTGTGTGTGTGTGTGTGTGAGTGAGTGAGGTGTGTGTGTGATTGAATGGAGTTTGAATGTAGTACAACTCGAAGAACAGACCGATGACCATGAATACGTGTTCCGTTTCATTTTTGCCATGCAAATGCCAGAAGAAACAAAAAATACAAGCAAAACCAAACGTAGCGGGAGCAAAAAACACTTTTTGGACACAAATTTCAATGGAATAAGCTCGAGTTGGACGGAGGGATGAAACATCTGGTGATGGAGGTAGTGCTTCTGCCATCGTTACCTGAGGCTATTGATGATGAGCGCAATGTTCATAACCTGGTCTGGACTTGCCCTCTGATGATGTGGGTATGCTAATTCCCTGCAGGACTACAAGCGGCTGGACAACATGAAGCATGGAGCACAAGCAGCTTGAATTGGAATTGAAGTTGGAGTGCCCTCGCGGCAAAGCACACACAAAAACACACACAAACACACACAAACACACACATTGCACACACATTTCTCATTTTTCCTTTTTCTTTTTTTTTTAAGACTCACATCAAAGTGACAACTGACCGCATTATTGTTATATATACAATACATACTCGTACATATCTTTATAGGTAGTTGGGTAACATTCTATTGGCAGACCTAATTTGTGGCATTCCACATATGGCCCACAGCCAAAAAAGAGGCTATACACGCAATGCTAATTAGACAAAAATTCTTCTGAGGGTAAGGGTAACACGAAATTGTGCCACAGAAACCACATTATGCTGGCTCCTTAAAGTTTCACCCCCAAGGTGATCTCAGATGCCCTCTGTATTTTTGGTCTCATTTCGCTTCTCGTTTATTTTTTTTGGATTTTTTTTCTTGTTTGTTGGCATTTGTATGTTGCGTTGGGTGGCAAGAAAAGTTTTACCGCTTCTTTGGTTTGTATTTGTGCCCCGCCTCTGATGCTGCCCCCGCCCAAGGTCGGGCTTAGATGCTCGCCCACATGTATTGACTAAATTAATATTCTCAATTGAAAACTTTTCAACAATAGTTGGTTTGCAAAAGTTTTTAAGCAAAGCCATTACACGGCTAGAAAAATATGGTTAAAAGTTTTTAAGGAAAATTGTGTGGAAATCGTTTCTCACAAATGTTTTGATGAGCTTACTAAAGTTTATTGCCAAACAAAAACTTCTAAAGACAGATTTCCATAGTATTATGTGAATTGATCAAGTGGAGGTTGGTATCAGTTATATGCTAAAGGTATATATGAAATTAATATGTTTCTTTAAAATTATTAAAACCAAATGAATGAAAATTTTAATAATTATTTTTGGATTAAAGTAAATTTAATAACTTTTAATAACTTTTTTATGCTAGGAAAAAACTGCTTCAGAAACTTAAATTCCAATTACGATTTTCAAAAGAGATAACATTTCTTTAGTTTGAAAGTTGCAAGTAGTTAATAGGAGAATAGTTAATTCAATTTGTTTTCTAATTAAGATTTTTTATCATAAATGATATTTAATATGATTTCCAATTTAATTTTAAGAGATATGGAAAATATTTACAATTTAGACTGAGTATTTGTTGAAACAAATTAAGTTCTTTTCATTTGTTAGCTCATTAAACGATCTTTCATGATTTTTCGAGTTTCTTCATTTCATTTCGTTTCTTAGTTTTCTTTTGAGTGTGTAATGGATAAACCGCAAAACTTTTTGTGGCAGTTTTGTGGGTGTGTGTGTATAGGTCGGCCCCCGTCAATGCCACCTTCTCCTTCTAATAACTAAGTCGCTAGCTATCTAACAATTCAAATCTAAGAAAATTTCAAAATTCAATTTACACTAAGGTGGCAAGGAGGGCAGTGCGGTATGGGGGGATGGGGGGTTATGTTTGCCAGGGTGAGCTGGGCACAACAATAGGCAGACACTTCAACCACCTCAGGGAAGAGGAAAATAAAACCGCAAAGATTCCTTGGGTACCCAATTCTCATTTGATTCAAACAGGAAAATGAGCAAACATTTTTGAGAAACTTACTTGAATAGATTATTAGGAATTATCAAAACTTAATTTAGCTTAAGTGTGCCTTACAGTGGGTTGGCATTTGGAATTCGTTATGCGGGCTACCTACTAATGAGTCACTCGCAACTGAGGTGAACTTTGTAGTCAGGTGACAAGAACAACAGCAACAACAATCAGGGCTTACCACTTGAAAGACGACTTTTGAAGTGGTCACCAAGGTATATAGAAATATCCAGAAAGTTTTCAACTAAATAGTTGAATGATGGCAACCAGGTGGGGAATTAATACTGCTTTTGCTGCTGCTGTCAATAACAAAGCCCATTGATCTTGGACATGCCTTTGTTGTAGGCTTTGTCTTAATCCCTATTTTTAAGCGGCTTAAAGTGGGAGCATTGCATTGACTTGAATCATGTTGAGTTGAGAAAGTCTTAGCACATACGATTTGATAATAAACTGTCAGCACAACAGCGGGCACAAGATTATTAACTGGACTTGAGTAGAAGGAGGACGTATTAGTCTCTTGGCCTGAAACCTTGGACGTTGGACATGGCTCGATCTAATGAGGCTGCCAGCTGGCTGCCATATCCAGCTGTGTAATCGACTTCAATTAAATAAAGCCAACGACACCGGCAATTGGAACGTCGTCCTCGTCCTCGTCATCGCTGTTGCCTTTGTGTTTATTCCCATGGAAACTGGATAGACGCTTGGTTTAGGCGTCTGGGCGGGGTGCAAGGTGCACGGAAGTTAGTCGATGCTGGAGTCAAGGCTTCCTGGCGTGCCTGGTCGCTCTCAAAGTGGCGTTAATAGCGTGGCACAAAATTTACAGCAGCAAAACTAGAAAGGAAAATACAAAAAAAAAAAAAAGAAACGTGGAACTGAGATTCAGTGAGAAGTAAAATGGTTGATGGGTGGAGCAAGTGGGCAAAGCTTACCTTTTTACCTTGACTCGATAATCGTACGGAAAACGGATGTCCAATTAGTTGTGTGCCAGCTTCCGGCTAAAACGGCATCATCATCATCATCAGCTTCGTCATCGTCATCGTCATTGTCGTCTCGTCTTTTATTCAGGTTTGGCTGTCAATTGCAGCGATTCGATTTGCCATTCATTTGCCAGTTGGACGCTTCATTGTTGCCAGTTGGACGCCAATGGCATAATTTCCATTTGCATGGTGATGGGTGAAGTTAGAGAGCGTTTGGATGGAGAGTGGAGATGGATGGATGGATGGAGGAGTGGGTGGCTACATAATTTACTATATAGGATGTACATACATATATTCAGGCAATATATCAAAGGCAATGCCATCCATAAACCCCTGAACTTCTAATCAATGATTATTTATGCTCGCTAAAAATCCTTGGCTGTGTTTTTTTTTTTGTTCCTTTTTTGTGTTCGCTTGTGACGCGCTTATCGCGTTGCATACTTTTAGGCATTCAATGCCTTAAAATTGAATAAAGGATTTACGGCCTTAAATTGAGGCAACGCCACCAAAATGCCATGTCAAATGTTAGTGCGTGAGTGTGCGTATGCGTGTGTGTGTGTGTGTGTATGTATGTGACAGGAAGCCAAACAAAAGCAACATGTGTAACTTGTACGGCCTGCCAACGTCAAAAGGCGAGAGGCTGGAAATCTATTAGAACGTGTCTCGCCTGCCAACCCGATATACCCTTGCCTCCCCACCCCACATAAACCACCATCTAACATCTTCTGTCTCCTGTCGTTGGTGCTGCTTCTGCTTATATTTTACCCGAGGGCATAATAAGCTTGCCACTGCTGCCATCGTTTTTCTTTCCTTTTCCCTTCTATTACATTTTTTTTTCCAGCGTGTGTGCAAGATATTTACTTATGATTGAGTTGCCTGACGGCAGAGACACCAACACTCACTTACTCACACACACACACACACACACAAACGCACGCACATGAAAACCCTCGCAACAATTTGGTAAAAGATTGCGGTTGCTTTACTGATTTTCTCACCCATTTTCAATTTTTTTCTTCTCCCACCCCATTGACTCACTCTTTGGGCGCGAGATGAAAATTTAAATTGATTTTGCATTGTTTGAGGCTCTCCGGCATTGTTGTTGTTGTTGTTCTGTTGGCCCCCTTTATTGTCATCATTTGCCTTACTCTTGTTACTATTGTTGTTGTTTTCTTTCGTTTTTTTCTTCCTTCCTTTTTTCAGTTCACCCCCCTTAACCAAGTAAAATGATTATAAATTTCAATTTCTATCACATAAATGTGCCCTACAACCAAATTGGACCACAAAACTTTTATAGTCTAGGTAAAAGAGTATGAAAAGAGATACACAGATGAATCCTAGTTATATCCTTCACATTTGACTGGAATAAAACTTCAGGCCGAATGTAGTTTACTCTATAGGAATCATAGAATTCTTTAGGGCATTCCTCAAAGAAGTCATTTACAAATTGCTCAAGTTTTCTTTTAGTCAAGACTAAAGTGAACTTACTATTTAGTCCATTGTTTATCTATTAATATGTTCTAACTTTAGTGATCTTTTATGATGTTTAAATATTTTGAAATAAGTTGATTTTATATTTAAAAATTTTTCCTGCTTATCCCCTCTTATCAGAGAGCTTTGTTACATCCCCTGCATGTAAATGATCTTAAGCTCAATATCCTGGCGTGCTGGTTTTTTCTCCACCTAGAATCATTTGATTTTTATATGAAATTGTTTTAACCATCAACCCTTGGCCTTTTTATATATGTATGAACGTATTTTCGACTATTTCCTCTCCTATGCTCCTCTATCCCCACAAAAAAAAAAAAAAAGAAAAAGGAAAAGTTCTGTTGCTTTTGCTGTTCATACAAATGTTTATCGACTTGTGCGTTGATTTTCCGCTTGCTTTGGTTTTACAACGCCATCAGTTCGGGATCCTTCAGCTTTTTCTCTCCTGTTTATTTTTTTTATCCTTTTGGCTAGGGTTAAACCTGGCTGGCACACTGACATGCGTGTCTGTGTGAGGGTATGGGGAAGGGTTCGTGAAAAATGTGTGTGTGTGTGTGGTGTGGCGTAGGGGGGGAGTATGGGCTATGTATTGGTAATTGAATTTATTGTTTGACATTCAAAGTACCGTTGAGTCAATTACGCTGGAAAATTGGTATCAAAATATTTACGAGCTGTTTATTGTATTACGGGCCAAAGTTGATGCTCGAGGCCCCTCACACCAAACTCAACAGCAACAACAACAACAACAAGAAAATCTTCACCTCTCCCTTCAATACTTGGCAAAGAAAAAAGGTAATGCAATTTACATGTTGATGCGTCTGCTCCGATAATGTCTTTATATATATTTGTATTATATGGAAATTACTTATATGGCAAGGATTTGTTGAAGTGTGAATTGCCAATTAGATGGTCTTCGAATTGATATTTTCTGTAGCACCTGTGAATATTTCAATCATTTAAAGTTTTTATCCATTGTGTACGTTATAGAACTTACCAGTTTTCCTATTCAAATCCTGTGACTGACCAACTTTACGATTCAATTCAGCCAAATCTATGGGTGCTTGCTCATAGCCCGGAAGTTTGATCCGACAAAAATGACCATTGCGTAGTTGCTGAGGCATTAGTCGCTGCAGAAGGGCAAGTCCTTGCAGATTATCGGCCAAACGTATGAAAATGCGAACAACATGCTTAAACACACACGGCTCTGGTTCCAAAGTCAATTGATAGACCACACGACTTAATGTATGGACCAAATGAAGGCGACGTGCCTGATAGCGACAGGCGAACTTGAGTCCCACATCGTGCTCCAGAATGCGATGCAGTATGAAGCCAGAGAGAACTTTACTCATGGTGGAACCCAATTCCAAATGACGCAACACCAAATGCATTAGATCTGTGCCAAGGAAGAAACAGACTATCTCTCCCAAATCCAATTTCAGCATACCGCACACGACACCCAGCACCGAGAGACGTACATGCTCCACGGCCAGCGTTTGGGGTGTCATCTTTAGGAGTGGCATCAAATACGACATCAATTGGGAGCGTAGAAGCAGCAAGCCAGTCTCCGGATGTGAGCCAATTGTCTGGAATAGACCAATGGCCGCACATACACGCTGCGACTGCATGGAACTGATTTCATTGACCATCACCGATGGATAGATGGCAATCACTTCCTGTAATAGCCCGGCCACAGCACCAAAGGCATGCCAAAGTAATGGACCCAATCCAGGCAATTGACTGCGCCGCTCAAACAATTCCAGCATGGCGACAAGACGTTCATCCGTATTGCATAAATTTGCAATCCATTGATAAATGAGTTCGGATTCCACAGGATTTGGTTCGCTCATTTTTCAATTTACAAAACGAAATTAAGAACTTCAAACACTAAATTCAATTGATGGCGAATCTCAATAAGTAAATGTTTCTCAACAGAGGCAAATTGCTTTCTGAAGCTTCACACTATAAGTCCAATCTCCGCTGATATGACAAATCACTTTGGACAAGTATCTCAAATATCGGAGAAATGAAATTTACAATATGAAGCCAACGATTTGAATGTAAATAAAACAAAGCGCAAATTGCTGATCGTCAATGTATAAATGAACAAATCAACAAACACTTAACCGATGGTTATTTTACCCCTCCTTTTTCTTTCTTTACAGATAAATGTTAGTGCCTCTCACGTTTCTTGTCAACAAATTGTCACAAAAAAGAAAAAGAAAAACGCCTATGTCATCTAGTAATCAATTTTGACAATTGCATGTATCGAAAGTTGAAATACAATAATAATCGATAAGTGTATACAATCCTTAAAATTGTGACTTGGCAATCCTTTTATAATTTCAAATGAACACACATTCAGGAAAGTCTTTAAATTTTAATATTATTTTGGCAGATTAAAAGCGTAATCTTATCAAGAGATTTCGTGAAGTCGCTGTGAATTGAGACAATGTTTAAAACTCTAATTAACCATGACGTTCAGTTTACTGTAAAACCCAAAAGAACAACAACTAAAAGTTTTTGATTACTCTAACTTGTTTAAGTTTAAGCTATTTACAATTTGCTTACAACAATTTACAAGTTTTCGCATTTGCACTAAATAGGTCAACTATTTGATTACTCTTTTAAGAGTAAAAGATGCTTCCTTTTATATCAAATGGCCCTAAATTGTTTAGAGTGTATATTTATAACAAAAGTTTGTTGATAAACATATTTGTATATTTTGGATTTTCGATGAGCGACAACCGAGCTTAATGTTTATTTTACTGCCTTGAGATAAATAATTCATAAGAGTCAGTTATTTGTAAATAAATAAAAGAAAGATCATTATTTGTCTTATCCGTTCAATTAGATTAAGTTTCTTAAAGACTTAAAAGCTAAAACTGGCCTCATGGATGCCCTCCTAAGACTAATGCTTTATCTTTCCCCTAAAATGTAATTTAAGTGGCAAACCCAAAGATTTGATATGTATTTAAAATATTAGTTATGCTATGGCCTGTGGAATTCTAAAGTCTGCTGATGATAGAACTTTATGGATCTTGAAATAGCCATACAGACAACCTGCTTTAATTTAATTAATTTAATTTAATTTTCCTCCTAGCAATAAGTTTCCCATATATATCAATTTCATGTGTAAATATATGCACATACTAAAATCGTGCCAGTTGTCGGACATTTATCATCTTCTAGAATTGGTTGAGAATATGGAGACATAATCATTTCTCAAAACTGACTCGACGACAGCTAACCCATAAGATAAACGAGCTGACGAGATGCAGTTAATTAGCGTAACTGCATCAAATGTCCAGCAATAGCAATAACAACAACTTGATATATATATATATAGATGAAATACATATGCATAATGGCAATAGCAGCAACAACTTGCAACCAAAACCATGCAATTAAATGCAAACAATTTGCTATAATTTATGTGTAGCAACGTCACCACGAAAGCATTCTATGGACCGACTAATGCCAAACGGAAGCGGAAATCTGTTTGGCCGCCATGTCTGCGTACATATATTAGTGTGTCCGTGTGTGTGTGTTTGTGTTTGTAGGCGTGTTAATTGGTGCACATACAACACCAACCTAACCACCAATAATGCCAACAACAAGAACAACAACAACTCCATTAGAAGAATTTTTGCTGACCCGTCGACTGCGGCAAAATTTGCCTTGCTAATTTTTCCACTTTATAAAAAAAACAAAATGAAAAAGCCAAACAAATATTATAGATACAAAATATACTCGATTTGAACAATGCCGCAATTTGCCTGGTTCTGCAGCTGTGAAAATTCCCAAAAAATCATAATTTTTGCATATTCATGGTATATTAATGGTATTAAGTGATGCATCAAATGTACAAACAAAATTCACAAATATATTTTATGTACTTCATTCAGCATTCAGCATTTGAACTATATATCTATTGTGTCTCACAATCAGTACAAATGTGTGGGTGTGTGTGTGTCTGTTTGAATGCATTTGTATGCATGCCAATGTACAAATGTATTAACTACATTTTATGGTTAATTAGGCAGGACAGTTCAGGATTTCCGCTTCCGTTGCCCTTTATTCAAAAGTTCAAATTGGCATTGGTAAATTTGCTAAATTTCACGCTACGTTGGTCAACATTTAGTTAGCACAAAACGCCAAAATCCGATAGCCAAATAGTTAAAAATAGTTTATAATATTAGACACGACTATATGCATACCAATTTTTATTGCTTTCAATTTAAGAACTAAGTCCAAATAGGTTGTTATGAACTAACTCCGAATTTCTTCCATTTAAACACAATATGAATTTATATTTACTTAGAAGTTTGTCAAATGAAACTCAATATACTTCTCTTGTCTAGAAATCGCTGGGTAAATTGATTAGTCTCGACAGGTATATAGGCATATGCCACCATTTGGCAGTATCCTAGTCAGTTGCCCCTAAGCCTGGCCCTCCAAAAACACACACACATACACATACCCGCTGGCAACATGAAATTGCATTTCGATGCACCGCTAGGAATGCTGGCAAAGGCATTTTGTCTAATTTAAATTAATATTATGCCAAGCAGCAGCAAAAGCCACAGGCATTTTGCTGTATAGACCTTTCATGGTCCTGACTATGGATATATACATATGTACGTATGTATATATGTACATATATGGACAGACGGCATTTCCATTGTTCGGTAGCCACGGCAAATTGAAATTGAAACTACAACCGGATGTAATTGGGCTTGCATATGTTCGGTTCGTTTTGGGTTTTCGGTCAGGAAGGACAGAAGACCATGATAATATCATTGATAGCTTTTGCCACAATTTTGTAACCACAATAAGCTGTTGCCGTTTACAGTTGGTCAAAAGAAAAAAAAAAGGAGCCAGTGTCTGGGATTGGGTTGGAACTGATATTGGGACTGTCAGCATAAGGACCATATCCTGGCTGCCATATGAAATTGGAATTTTAAGCTCTCTATCTCGGAACGATGTGTGTGCCAGGGTGTGTGTGTGTATATCATTTGTCCAATGCTTTGTTGATTATTACCAAAGTTATCAAATGGATTTTGTAGACATTAATCAACATCTACATGTGTGTGTGTGTGTGTGTGTTACAAGTTAAGGTAAAAGATTATTGTATTTCAATTAAAATAAATCTTACAAGTTGCTAGGATTAGAGTCAAAGATAATTTTTTAATGTTGCTTATATTTTCGGAATCCTTTTGATCTTGGGCTTTTGGCTTTTGAGTTAGTCTCTACACTAATGAAGAAACCACGTAGCTCATTAAATATTATGCAACCGCCTTTAACAAACCACACAACACAAAAAACAATATTTTGCCAAAAATCATAACATTTTCTCATTTATATTGCTTTCTCTCTTATCCTGGCCTTGATATCCTTTTCTCATTCTCTTTTGGTGTTCTGTTGGGTTGATTAAATATTCAACAAACACAAACACAAAACCAAAATCCCATTCCAAAAGGCTTGTACAAAAGTGTCTTTATTTATATTTTATACATTGCATGAGGGACAAAAAGAGTTAAAAACTATTTTTTAGACCCACAAAGTAAGTAAATCGACCTATAATTTACTCTGGATAATAATATATAAGAGTAGATTAAAAATGATTCTGTTAATTAGTTAGCCTTGTTGTTTTTTGATTTCTTAAATGATTTACATAATTTTAAAATTATATAGTAATATAAAAATGGTATAAAAAACATTAGAATATTCAACTGTATCCTTTGAGATCACACATCAAAGACAAGTTTTACTTAGTTTTGCATACTCTTTTAATCTTTGATTTATAGGGTAATATTAGAACAAAAACTAACTGGTAAAACTGGTGAGTTGGAAAACTAAAAAGTGTCGCAACAATTCTTGTCGTTCTTTTTTATTTTTTGCCCTGTTTTCTCTTGTTATTCCTGTGACTTGTAACTGTTTACAATTGTTTAACTTTGGTCAATAATATCACCTGAGCTTGCCCCGAACCACGAACTAAACTAAACTGCATTTAGCTGAGACAACGAGCTGCGGACCAGAGGTAACAACATTGGCAATGGCAACATGGTGAACTGGGTACAAGGAGCAAGTCTTCCACTTGAGCAACAAGTAAAAGTTGCACGTATTTACCATTTACTAAGTATTTCTATGACTTTGTCCCATTGTTTTTTTTTTTTTTTTTTTTTTTTTTTGTGTTACTGTTTTTGTTGTTGTTGTTTGTTATTTCCGTTTTATTGTTTTTTGAGGTTTACTCGAGCATTAAATAAGTCAAAACACTCATATACAGCGAGACCCATGGGCTAAGCATGCCCAGCTGCTTCTGTTGGTTGCTTACTTTGTTAGGATGTGGAATGATGGCTGGGATTGTTGGCTCGCTGCCTGGGAACAATTGTCAACGGTGTGCATTGTTGGCGCTTACACAGTGTGCAAGTTTGCTGCTTAACTTTTTCATTGCAAGGCGCATTAAAAATAATAATAATAATTTTCTTAGCCAGCTGAGCATTGTACATAGAAGGCCTTTCATCGTCTTTATGTTTAAATTATTTGTTGGTCAATGTGGCGTATGGGATTACAATAAAAGTTGTCCCATTCAAACTTAATCTCTTCCAATTGATTGCTTTTGTGGAAATTGATTAAATATCGAGTGTAAAGGATACAGTCATTCAATTTGTGAATTGGGCTTTAAAATAAAATTTAAAGGGAAATCTTTCATTAAAAATAGTTTTTGCAAGTGTGTTAAAAAGTCTACCTAGAATTAAAATAAATGAATTTCAAATAAATTTTATACAAAATACATTTAATTTACCAACAGTTTACCAATGCGCTCTTTAAAATTATAAAAAACTTTTAGCTGTTTTTTATGGTGTTTGAATTCTAGAGAATTATTAAGCTTTAAAGCTAGATTTATTATTTGGGCACACTGTTTTTTTCTCTTATTGTTGGTTTGTTGTCATTTGTATTTTTTGTCTGGGTTGACATATTAAAACGGAATTAAAATATTGCAGTTGTCGTGCAATAATCGTAAAAATGTTTCAATTTGCAATTAATTTCTTTCAATGGTTTTTCAAAAGGTATAAAAAGTTTCAAATAAAGACAAAATATTTTATTCACTTTCTTTTTTTTAATTGCGTAGGAAGAAGAAAAAAAAAAGCCAAACTGCAATTGGTGGTAAATTTAAAGATGAAGAGGAAGAGATAAGTACTAAAACCATAATAGGGATTGAAATGCCTAAGGTAAGTAGTGGCTGAAGAAAGCCAACGAGTGTTCCTAAAAATAATTACTATTTAAATAGTAGTTGCTTTTTTTTAAAGCAAATC
The DNA here is from genome assembly GCA_018903935.1 of Drosophila insularis. Taxonomy (NCBI): domain Eukaryota; kingdom Metazoa; phylum Arthropoda; class Insecta; order Diptera; family Drosophilidae; genus Drosophila; species Drosophila insularis. Next base: position 9,752,326 of record JAEIFP010002295.1, read on the forward strand.
TTTAACGCTGATTCAGAATCCATTCAAATTAATTAATTATATACCATAGAACTTCAATAAACTGAAACAATGTGGACAGTTGGAATTCACTTAGAAATTTTAAGCATTATTAAGATTTTTATTGATTAAAAAACATAGCATTTTACTTTAACGATTCAGTTAACTATTCTTGATTCAGCTTTGTCCTTATTTCAAATGTAAATGCCATTAAAATTAATGTAGAATCCAATCTTTAACTTTAATTAAGTCGTTTGCTAAAACAATATGTTAAATGTGGCGTAACACTCAAACCAAATTGGAGCATATGACAATATTTTGAAAACGATAACTGACAGGCAGAGAAGGTGGGGCCAGCAGCAACAGAAGGGGGAGAGATGATTGTCATTACAATGTTTCCGCTGGCAGCAGCATTAGCAGCAGCAGCAGCAACCATTGTCAGCCATTCTTGTTGCTAATCAGCGATGGCTGTTAAAAGGTATTCATATGCAAAAGAGATGCTGCTGCTGCTGCTGGCAGCGACTGCGTCGACGTTGACATTATTCATTGCAAACGGAAGGGATAGCTATGCATGTGTGTGGGCATGTGTGTATGTGTTTGTGTGTGTGTGTATATGTGTGGGACGCCCTGCCAAAACTTTAGCGCCGCTTAAGGTAAAATATAATCAAAAGCCGTGAAAACATTTTTACACGTCATTAAACTCAAATTCAACAAACCATGGCAGCGTATGTTACAGCATCCACGGATCCTCACACACACACACCCACGCGTATGGCGATGCCAGAGGGGGTAAACATACATACATACATATATAAATATTCACGAATCTTAAAACCTTGCACAAGATTGATGTGTCTCGCTTGCATAAATAAGTTAAAGCTCTTTTCATAGCACAATATAAGAATTAAAGGGGGTGGATAAGGGTAGAACGATAGTAAATAAGTTGTAGTAGTGGGGGGTGGAGGGCAGGGCAATGTTAGTTTGTCGAAAACTTCTAATTACCATGTAATGATTGCAATTTACATGTTTCAATCTTGTTGACTACAATCATGCCTCACGCTTTATATGTTGAAACTGATGAGTAATGACTTTCTTGAAACTTTTTGGCAAAACGTCAAAGTTGTCATTGTTGAGGATAGTTTTCACTTGTGGGTGTTCGTGTGTCTCTATCTCTTTGGGGAGGAATTTCGCTACATACATATATACAAATTAACCAAATTGATTTTAATTAAAAAAATAAATTCCATTTTAATTTCAATTTATTTTCTTCTGAAATACAAAATCAATGAAATTTTCAAATTTGATTTTCTGTTTAAAGCATAGCCCAAGGGGTTGAGCTTGTTCGGTCAACTTTTGAACCATGAACTTTTGAATTATTAATTTTTAAGCTCTACATGAATGTGTGTGTGTGTGTGTGTGTGTGTGTGTATGTGCATGGCTGGGGGAAAAAGGACAGCCATCTAAAGGTTGTCTTTGATTTCAGCAGAAGGTCAGTCAAGCTCAAGTAATAGGGAACATATTTTTTTTCTCTCTAAAGTTTTTTTGTGTTCTTTTTTGTACCCTTCAGTTGGGTTACACCAATTTTGAAAAGAATGAAGAGAATCAGAATGTATGTAAGAAATACAGTCATATTTCCTTCTATATTCTGTCATCAGTGGATTTAGTTGAATTGGGGATAAGGAATATCTTTTTACTTTTTGTCACTTCTTAGACTGTTCTATAGAGTATTGAAACTTCATTGCACCTCAACTCAGAATTTTTTTTGGTTACTTCCCAATTTTATCATGCATGTAGTGTGTGTCTTACGCTCGAGTGCACATTATTAAATTTAAGTATCTGTAAAATGGGGAGGAATATTATTAAAAAAATGAGCAGAGCAAATAAGTGAAAACAATAAAAACCACAACAAAAGATCTCTTTATATATACATATATACACATACTAACCATAAATAATACATTAGTATGCCGCTGACCAATACATTTTCAAAATTAAAGAAGCCAAAGCCTCCAAAAAGCTGATTATTGTGTGTGTGTGTGTGTGTGTGTGTATTGTGAAAAGGCAATTTGCAGAAATGCCAAAAACAGACAGGCCACGTCATCGGTCTCATTGCATTATAAATACATATGTATGGAGACCAAAAATAAAACCAAAAACCAACAACCAAACCCAAATGCCCATGCAAATCATGCTAAAAATCTGATCAACTACTCTTTTGCCCCCTTAGGGTCTGACAAAGAAAATTGAAGTACAATTTTCCACAACCAAAAAAAATTCTGACAGTTTGCATTTGGTTTTACCCAATTTTCCTAACTGTCAAATTGAATTCCGAATTGGTTTTTGTTCTCTTGGATGAGAGACAAAATATAATTTGCTTTTAAAATTGTTTTTTTGGCCAAATTCATTTACATGCTATCAAAAATTTGTTGAAGTTATTACTGCTGCTATCAACACTCATTTTCATTAGCTAATTAGAAAATTACTTAATTTCATTTTGTGTGCGTGTGTGTGTGCGCTATCTACACTCTTTCCTCAGAAATAAATGATATTAAATTAATTTGTGCTTTGGCATTGACAATTACATTGACCACACAATCAACTTTCGTGCAGTGATAATGCGATATTCAACAATAGAAAAGCCATAGATAAATATTCAAATAGTGGTCAGAATGTAAACACATTTCTTGGGTAGAAAGGACTGAATGAACTCATCCAACCACAAAATTGTCTATGAAATTAATCACTTGACAAAGTTGTGCCATTTGTGTAGCCCAAAAATTAACTTAAATGTTCGGTTTTTTGTATGCACAATTGCACACATACTCACTTGGCACACGCACACACACATACAAACACACATGTGTTAGTATTGTAGAATGAATGAACAATGCCCAGAAGTGGTCTTCGAAAAAGGTCGCCACAAATAAGGACCCAGACCTGGACTGAACATTCCCCCAGCTCCAGTTTTCAACTTCAACTCAGCCTAACCCATTGAAAGACCGAAAATGTATGGCAATTAGAGTAGCCATTGTGTGCTAAAATGGCCTACACTGTAAGAAAAACTTACTCCATACACAATAACGAGAAATTTTCAGAACTTTAATGAGAAAAAGGTTATCTTCGTATGCTTAAAATTGGAATTCGGTAGGGAATAGGATTAAGTGATGAATTTCTTTAATTTTATCTTGATTGAAGTTTGGTCAAGTGTAGAAATGAATGTTGAATATGGAGGCATAACCGGGCAAACTATTAGAGAGCAATCCCGAGACTCTGTGTCGTCGTTGTTGATGTTGTTGTTGCTGCTGCTACTGCCTGTCCATTTGGCCGCATTTTGTGGCAACTAGTACAAATGGACCTTTGCTGTTGCTGTGCTTTCCGTGTAGAGTAATTTTTCAAAAACAAAAAAGAAGCCAAAAAAAAAAAGGAGAGCATAAAATTGTCGCCCCTCATTGTTATGCAGCCTTATTGTTATTGCATAAAAATGGCCTTCTCCTATCTGACCAACTCTTCCCTCTCACACACAGATGCAACAGTTGCAACTGGCGCGCAATTAAGCGCCGCAATTAACGTGGCACAATGTTTAACCTGTTACAGTTCACCCATCTCTCCTTTTCAGTCCCTCTATTAGGAGGGACTACTACGACTACTGGTGCCTACGTGTTGGCCATTTACATGGCGTGGGGATTTTCTAAATTTTAATGCTGGCCATTTGCTTGGCACATGGTTGCAATTGGCAGCCATTTGTGTGCCCGCAATTGTCGTGCCCATTGGCCATCGTTTCCATTTAAGCGTTCTCATTTTTCAAAAGCTTTCACTGAGGTTTTTTTTCCGCGTTTTTGTAGAGCTTCTCTACATTTGGTAGTGAATCCATGAGTTTTTTGGTGTATGCGGTGAGACGAGTTAAACGCATTATTTTTAACGCCAATTATATGTATGATGCGGTAGTATAAACTCTCAACTCTTGCACAGTGTTGAGAGTCGAGAGTCGAGAGCTGAGAGCCAATAAATTGCCAACAAATGCAGAGCCTTGATTGCTTCCATTATGTTAATTACCGTACGTGTTGGTTTCCTTTTCATGCAATTAAATAATTTTCTGTTTAAATGCCCTTGTTAGCCAATTAAAGTGATCAACCTGATATGGCGAAACGTTATTAACTAATAAAGTCTGATATTAATTTTCCATTTACATGGTAAATAAAAGAGAATTACACTTTTTGTGGCTTGAGGGTTATATTAAATTCAGAAATAGTAGAGGCTTTTGCTGAATTTGATTTTAGATTATGAAGTAAAACTATTACAAAGTTCGCCTGAATGTTATTTTTGTGCCCATGCCGCATAATGTGGTTGAATTTGATTAATTATCTATCTTAATTAGTTATAGGATATGCACTTGGTATCTTTGCATATTACAAATTAGGATAATTTAGCTATATGCTTAGTTCATGGAAATGGAAATTTAAATAAAGGCATTAAGACATTACAAACTTCACCTCTTTCTGCTTGCTTCATTAAGGATTAAATGTTTTGTTTCTACACTGCGCATGATATAGTTGTAATTAAAAATAGAATAATAAGAGCACACACACACACACACACACACACCCCCCACATGGAGTGTGATGTGCGAAAGTTTAATATATTTGTTTTGACCGCTAGACTAGCAAAATATTTTGCATAGCATACTTTTCTGGGCACACATTCTACAAATGAAACGTTTCACTGTGTTTAATTATGTGCAAATTACAAACAAAATAGATTAAATATTAACCATATTAGGCAGATTCTAAATATTCAAATATGATTGTTTGTTTTGTATTTATGCAACAGACAGAGATAGAGCGAGCGAGAAAGACTAAGAGTTAGAGAAATTCTAATTCTGACCGCATAAAAAATTCCATTATATACTTTTATCGGCCACACATTGTCCATCGAGGCGGGGCAAACATAAAAATTCATAACCCACAAAAGATACGCTTGAGTGGAGCTCAACACACACACAAACGCACAAACACACACACACAGGCGCCCACATGCACTCTCATAGAAACAGAGATCTCAATCATATATACATTTCAATTATCTGACCAATTCAAACAGTCCACATCCAGAAAAAAACGTACAGAAATACAAAAAAAAATAATAAACAATTTATATCAATTGCTATATATACAAAACATGTAGGTGGGTATAAAAATCAAAATCAAATCGAGCGAAATCGTGCGTAAGAATTAATAATTTCCGTTATGTTTTTTTTTTTTTTTGTTGGTGTAGTTTACCAACGGTCCAAAAAGAATATATATAAAAATATTTGCCGGAAATTAGAGAGCCCATAATTGAAATACCATAATGTCATATGCTATGCTGAATTGATGAGTATTTCTTTTTTTTTTCTTCTTTGAACTCTGAGCTTATGCATTCTGAGATGGGGCGTGAATTATTTACGGTAAAGGCAGCTACTTTATTTGTCAAGCCTTAATGACCATTAACCGGATATCATCCATCCATTCCAGCCCAGACAGTCCAGGCAGCTTATGCAGAGAGCATCTTCACATTGCCCCCGTTTAATTTTTTTTTTTTGTGTTTCCTTTTGCCTGCATTGAGCCATTGGCAAACTGTGTATTTATCCTGGGGCATCATTTGTTGGCTCATTCGCTTTTGCGTGATGTTGTGAAATGGGATAGTGGCAGAAACAAGTTGCATGTGTTCACTGCGTACAGCGGTTAACTTGGTACATATTTATGGCCTCGATTCGAAAGCCCTGCAAGCAATAGAGTTTCCCTTAATATTGCTATTAACAAGTGAAGCGGGTTGATAGCTTTTTGCATACTGACTTTTCAATACACATACTTTAATACTTTGGGGTTTTTTTATTTATTATTATTTGACTAATTGGCTCGATCATTTAGACAACTATACAACGAGGATCCATCCAAATTCGTGTGTCGGGCAATAGTTACCTCTTAGGATATGTGCTTTTTAGTTTACGACAACTATATATCGGATGTTGATAAAACTTTTGATACTAATAATAGGGTTTATAGCTGTAAAAATTAAATGCTTCATTATTGCTTTTCGACTTATTTTATATACTTTTTAAATCACATGCCAGTTGCCCGACCTTAACGTTGATCCAAAAAAACCTTTTCGTTCCCCCGAAAAAAAAAAACAAAACATTCCTTAACTAAAGTTAATGTTTTAGTTCATGAATTGAAAAACGTTTACTTTAGTTCCTTTTAAATTTCATTTTACTTTCAAGTAAATATTAACGCCTATCTTTTGCTTTTACCCTTCATGTTTGGCATAATAAAACATACGAAGATATTTGCCCAACGGAACCCATTGGCCACGCTTTGTACGTAATATGAATCCTCTGGCGCTTTGTTTTACCACGCCCATGGCTCTTTCCACTCTTTATATCGTCGTCTGTTTGTTGTTTCCGGCACTATTTTTGTATTTTGTCGTGTGTTATTTTGTTGGTTATTGGCTATTGACTTTTTGCGTCGTTTGTTGTTTTAAAATTGCTCATTTCATGCACATGAGTGAGTGCACGTTTATCTTCAGTATTGAGAATGGGCTATAACTTAGCAGGGGCGCAGGTAATAGTCTTACTTTATTTTTTTCACAAGCACTGAAACGAAGAGATCAAACTATATAGTTTCTTTACTAAAAACCATGTCAATTTAATAAGTTTGAAAGGTTATTTCTCAAAGACTAATTTTATAAGTATGTGCCCTTTTACTTACTTCTATGATTTTTGCCAGTTCTTTTGGTTGAGCGCTTTTTAGTTGCAGTTTATGATATTATTTTGTATTTAAATTTTGGACAGATGAACGATTACAAAAGTAATGGCTATTGATGATGACTTGACAGGACAAAGGTGTGAAATTGAAGTGTCTGTTTAGCTTACGTGATGCCACAGGTGCATGAAATTGCACATCAAGTTGATTTACACAAGGCCTTCATCGAAAGGCGTTCAGCCATGCAGCTGATTGAGTGCGAATGAAGACAAAAAAAAAAAAAAATCAACAAACAACCAAAATAGAATCACAGCTGCAACAAGTTTGATAAACCTTTATTTGTCTTTCACCATATATATAGGAAAGTCTTGGCTCAGTCAGTTGGGGCGTTTTAATTAATGGTAGCAATTTACTTTCTAATTGGGGCAAGAAAAGGTGCTTTGGCTATATTTGTGTGATTGATATGCCAAGTTTCAAGTTGAAAACCCTAAACTCAAACCTGAACCCAAACTCGAAGAGCAACAATACCACACCAAACTCTTTTTTTTTTGCTTTTTCTGGGTAAAATTAATTCAAGTGTGTAAATTACTTGAAGGAACCTCAGGTGATTACCAGTGTGCCACTTCCCATTCACTCCACCACATTCCACTTCTCTATCTCACTGTGTATGTGTGTGTGTGTGTGTGTTCGTGCGTATGGGTGGGTGTGCTCCTTGTACAGGCTTAATTAAAAGTTGGTGGGCCAACATTCTGACGACCGAACCAGCGGATAGCCCAAAGTGTTTGGCGGTTGATTTGCGGTGAAAGAAAAGTGAAATATTTTCCGACTACGCCTGAGCCAGGGTCTACGTCATAGCCATCGCCATCGTCGTCGTCGTCGTTGTTGTTTGTGTCGGTGTGAGCTTTGGGCAGCTGTGTTGTTACAACCGGAATTGCCATTGCCAACTGAGCCACTGGGTGTTTTGCTTAGAAAAATTGAAACGACGAAACGCCGCTTTGATGTGGAAGCCAGCTAGGAATGGGTTGGAAAGTGCAGAGAACTCGAGAATGTGAGAATTTAAGTTTCACTAGAACAAGAGAATGTGAATTTCAGTTTCGCTCTGTTAAACTTACAACAACAAATTTCCACTAAAAGACAATGCAATTGCTTGAAATCACGCTGAGCACAGTTTTATTGAAATCAACAAAGAAAATGCTGCTCACGTAATAATTTTACTTCTCAAAGGACTTGAATAAATGACTGCATGACATCTCTGTCTTTATTAGTTTTGAATAATGAAAATGTAGTGAACAAAAGAATTATTGCATTAATTAATCAAAGGCTCAGACTGCAGGTGACCATTGTTGTTTGCATTTAAAAAAGATTCTAAGACGGTGTTAGGGTCTGGCAGGGAATACAAGTGCAAAGCTTCCTCGATTTATAATTAATTTGAGTTGCACATTAAGGAAAATCGCTTCGAAACATTTTCTAGGCAAAATGAAAGGTCCTGTGAAACTGGACCATTTGCTACTTAACATTGCTAAATAAATAAAATATGAACTAAATCGTTTTGGATTAAAAACTAATATATGTAAATGATTTTATTCTAGTTGTGGGTTATCTACTAAATTTAAATCGTATTTAAGCACTTTGATGAAGTATTTCAATTTAGACATTAAGATAAGACCTATGGCTCTCCTTCTTTCTTTTTTTTTTGACCCCACTGTGGCTTACAATTTCCAGAGCAGGCAAGTCATTGCCTTCACATGCCTCATTGGGTGCCCTCTGAACCAGCGAGCACACAATTATCCTTGAATCCTTGTATTTTCAGTGTGCGGACGCTGGATTAAGTGAAGACTTACAAAAGTGAAGACAGATAACATGTGTTACAAGCTGCTTTTTGGCTGGTTTGTCAGAGGCCATAGGGTTATTTTATTTATACGACTAGAGAGACTACTATGTGTGCATGTGTGTGAAAGTTGGTGGAAGGTTGCCATAGAATATAACACTACACTGTGTTGCTGGTGCTTCTGTCGTTGCACCGTTGTCATAGTTGACCCTTGATCATAATGACATTGACATGTTCATGTCCTTTGACTCTATCGTTTTTTTTTTGCTGATGTTGGCCTCGTCTTTTGTGGTCTTGCATTAACTGGCCTGCATGGACCATGGCTGGTAAATGGTAGGTAAAAAAGGTTGCAGAGCATATAAGAGCCAAGCTTGCATGCACATTGACAACATGATTCGAGTTTTATGACAACAATTGAGCCCTTAACTGCTATAGCCTGTTCTGTTCGGTTTGAACATTTTTGGGCTTCCATTTTAATTACTAAATTGTGCTACAAAATAACTTAGTTGGCTTTAAACTCAATGGCAATGCATAATTAAGCATTTAAAATTAATGCAAATTATTGCAAAATTTACTATAACTACACAAAAATTTATTTGTAAGTTTATGTGTTATGGGCTTAAATGCCAGTTATTGTTTTCTATTGGATATGTGTTTGTGTAAAGTTGTATTGCCATTTAAAAATTCTCTTTGTGTGTGTTAAATGTAGCAATTAAAAATACAAGCGTGAATTAAACTGGCTTACACAACCCAGCCCAGAGTCAAAAATGAATTTGTTTGTGCGTGTGGAGTCCCTTCTACAACAACCGACCTTCCCATTGCCAATTCTCTGGCCACCCATGCTTGCTAGACGAAGCAAACGTAAATACAGAACTGATTAAATATGCACTTTGCAGCATGGAAAACGCGGAATAAATTAAAGTGTTAATTTAACATGACACATTAGTGCAGCCCGCACTTCGCAGCTCGTCCCAAACATACACACACACACATATATACCTAGGGGTAGCTCAGAGGCGGAGGCTGTTGGGGGTAGAATCTCATCTCTCTAAAAACATCTACCTTCACACGTCTCACTTAGAGACGAGTTAGCTTTTGCTCTTGGTCTGAGTTCTGTCTGACTTTCCCAACTGATTTTCCCTCTCTCTACTCTCACACTGTGTGTGTATCTGTATGAGTGTGTTTTTCCTTCTTTTTTTTTGTTTTTGGTAGCTAAAACTCGACCATGCTCGCTCTGCTAATGAGCCACGCTGTCGTAGCTTCTGGGTTTGGGTTATATACCCTGTAGACAGGCAGTAAAAAAGGGTAGATAACAGTCAGTCAAAATATATGCAACAGGCACGGCATAAATTTAAGGTAACTAAGGATAATAATGTATCTTTTTTCAAAAATTAATTTATACCTTTGTCAGCTATCGATTTACGTTTCATTAACTCTCTTTACAGTCTAAACTAAGAGGACTCATTTATAATCAAAAATACATTACTTATTTTGCTTTGATTAGTAACGGAATCTACAGTTCTTAGTTTAATAAAACTTTTTGATGATTTTATTGTTCTAAATCTAAGCGATTATTTGTTCGAATGTGCCTCAAAAATATTGCAAAGCCTTTCGAATGCATATAAATTTTACAATAAAAGTTGGTTTAATCTACTGCAACTAAGGACAAAGAACTACTGGCCTACAGGGTACTTCAAAATGGGCGACCCTCAAAAGGCTTAAGAGGGATCTCTCTCTGGCCTGGGATTAGGTTCTGGTGCTGCTTTTGGTCCTCATGTTGGTACTGGTCTTGGCCCTGGGTTCTGGGTCCTGGTCCTAATTCTGGGCTGTGGCTGTTACTCTGGTCTTGGTGCTCAGTGCCATGTGGCAAGGTGTTTGAAGTAATTACGCTTACGCTGATGTATTAGCATTTTAAAGCGTAATTATTGTTGCTGCCACTGCATGTTAAGTGGCAAAGTTGAGTGCCCATGCTCTGGGCAAAAACAAAAACTCAAACCAGCAACCAAAAAAAGAAAAAAATAAACACACAAAACTCGCTGCTGTTGCCTGTTTACAACTTTGAAGTGGCTTTAATTGAATTAGCGGTTTTTCTAGCTGCCACTTCTATCTTTCTCTTTCTCTCACACTCTCTTGCCCTTTCTTTCTATATTATTCCATCTCTTTCGCACCTACAATGCGTATGTATATATGTTTGTGTGTGTGTGTGTGTGTGGTTGTTAATGGTATAATGCGTTTAGTTGAGTGCTATGAAGAGTTCGGTTTGCTAAGGACCTTACTTAACTAACAGCAATTTGCTGTTCTTCTATTCGGCGTTTAAATTCTTTTCATCAAGGGCCAAATAGCCAATCTAAATGTACCATGTAGCTGACTTAATTAGAGAATTTTTCAACTGTAAATTAATGGACAACACAATGTGTCAGTTAAATTAGGGAAAAAAAAAAAAAATTGCACTGTATTTGATTGAATAAACAAAAAGATTTCTCTGTATTTTTCCAAATTGAAAAGTTTTTATAAAAATTTTATTATTCTCAGTTGAATAAACAAACCATTCTGAGCGTCCTAGAAGTATGCTACAAATTGGCAATAAATTTCCAAAGCTACAAATAATTTGTGATATCCGATAAATTTTTATATTTGCATGGGCAAAATGCATAATTGGCCAATTAGACGTTCAAATTGATACTGGGTTAAAGGTTGAAGGTTTAATTGTTTATTCAAATCGTTTATATCTTAGAATAATGCATACCCATACACATACATCCTGTGAAGGACTTAAATGCTCCAACGAATAGTCAATGCAATTTATGCAGCTGTCAACGTTGGCAAGCGAACGAGACAAATCCTTGAGAATGGAAAAATTACGATAGGGACATCATCCATACAAACATATGTGTGTGCTTCTGTATTTTTTATACTGGGACGTGATTAAATGTTAACGCTTACAATTTTATGTAAGGTTCAACAATGCCATAAACTTGGTGGCAATGAACCAATGGAAGAGGTAAGCAGAAGGACCATTGGTCACGCTTAATCGCTGCCACGATGGACAGCCGTGAAGAAGACTGAATCAAAGGGGCTGCGAAAAAGCAATAGCAAAAAGCGAAATCAAGTATACGCGATGTATACATAACTCTATGCTGCAAATTGCAGGGGAACCGAAGTAACCAGAGATTGAAAGAGGTAAAATACTTACACATACACACCCTACGAATACAAAGGTCCGTTTGTCTATGTGTGTGTGTGTGGGCAATGAGAATAATGAAAAGCAAAAGCACCCTGGGAGTTTTATTACAATTGATCACCTGTTACGTTCATTGGTAATTGCACCCAGAGCTATACTAAATACACACACAGACCAATGGGAGTGAGATGAACGGATGAGTGTGAGCCAACGAAGCGCATGATGTGGCTCCTATCCTTCCGTATTCACCAACCACCCACTGGCACCAGGACATACAGCATCAGTTCCCAATGCCAATCCGAATCCCAATCCCATTCGCCATGGCAAGTTGTTGTAGTTTGTGCCATCGTTTGTCGCTGGCTTTGGATTTTGTGCATGAGGTCAGCTTTTATATTTGGCTAGGTCTGCATTCAACTGTGGGTTGCCAATTGAGCGCCAGAGCTGCCCATTCAATTCCGCCCGTACGTTGTACAGTAAGAGGTATATGCTACAGGACTGCCCTGGGACATTTGTTACAGTTGAAATGCACTCGTAAAATGCTTTTCGATCGTTTCTACTACCTACTGGCTGGCAGCAGCCTATACTCTACATGCAGTGGGTTAAAAATGTCAGGTGAGTGAATGTTCCAATTGAAGTTGGATTCAGGTTGAGTTGAGGCCCCCAAGGTGGTGCTGCTGGTGGTGGTGGTGGTGGTGGCGTTGGTGTTGCTATACAACAAGTAAAACAAATTGTTGCATTTTAATGTGTTAACCCCCTTGCATATTCCAGGTGCGTATAAGGCGTATCTGTATGCATCTATCTATCTTCCTGTGTGGGTGTGTATATGTGTATGTGTGGGTTTGGGATTTATTGAATTTTAAATTTTAATTTCGCAATTTTTCAGACTCGGCACAGTAACTGGCCGACTGAGCTGTTGATTGAAAACTGTAGGAAAATAACCCAGATCAGCGTCATTTTCATGCAGACAAATAAAATGAAACAACCTAATAGCAGGTACCTTACTTATGGGCAAATACACTCACGATGAAAATGAAATTTGGCACAAGTTTATTTCCATTACCTTAATCTTTAATTAATACCTTAATTTATTCATAGAAATAACAATATTTGGAAAATAAAAATAATGTTATTCAAAGATTGCAGCAAAAAAAAAAATTAAATTGCAAAATTTTTAGCTTGGTTAAAATAATATCAATTAAGTAAGTTATAGTTAATTTTTTGGTTTTGAAATCACTGAAAATCTTTTTTATTTCATTATTTGACTAATATCCAGTGTATCCACCTTTATTTTGTCATTAATTTTCCCATCCATTTACAATAAAGAAACATGCTTTAAAATTTTCCTGAGTAAGGTCATAGATAATAAATGTTGTACTAAAGTAAAGTCAAAAAAGTCATCCTATTATTTTCACCATGTCTCTTGTCTATGTACATATAAAAGTAGTAAAGACTAAGTCTATAAGTCTATAGTAAGTTGTGAATTTTGAAAAAACAGGGTTGTAGACCACTCTTGGACTTTTATTTACATATTAAAAGATATTTTAGAGATAGGTATATTGATGTAATGTATTGGGGTTTAAATTTATATCTTTACCTATACGAATTTGTTATGCCTTGATCATTGTTTCTCGGATAGAGATGTTTAATTGCTAACAATTCACAATTCGAAATAGATACCATGCCCACAAAGGCAACTAGATTGAGTTGCCTGGCCCCTCTTGCCCCGCCTGTGATTCAACTGTTTGCCTCTATTGCCTTGCCACTGTCAGTTGTCAAACATGTTGCCGGGTGTTGTTGTGGGCGTGCAACGCATCAAAGGCTTGTATTGGAGATGCAAACAGAGGGAACAGCAGATATACGGTGGGAGAAGAGTGGGAGAGAGAAAGAGTTGACAGCAAGATTAGCATTTAGTTTAGTTGGCTTTGTTTGCTCTGACTGGATGGAACGATTTGGTTTGAGGCACCTGAGGCCACAAATGCCACAACTGATTCTGCTGCCACTGACTGTACCTCTTTCGCCTGCTCTCTCTCCCTCTTCCTCTCCCTCTCTTCTTGTCTCGCTCCTTCTCTATGCATGTACCCCTGCAACGTTTGTGTGGCTAATTTCAGTTGCTGTCGCCTAAAAGCATGCTACGAATGTGTATTCTGATGCTGCTGACATTGCCGCTGCCAGACATTAAACAAAAAAAAAACAACAGAAACAACAACTTTGATTGCGCGTGGCAATGGCAATGGCAACAAGAAATGGCAAACAAAACCAAGGGAAAAACATAACTTTTAATGAAATTCAACGCATTTGCTTGTTAATAATAAAATGCGACGACAAAGTCGTCAGGTAAATTATGTTTATTATTTTGTGTTTTTTTTTTTTTGTTTCTTACGGTCCTGGAATTTTCCTTATTACACCTTTTCCTGTTGTTCTTTTTTCTCATACTTTTTGTACTGGAGTTTAGCGCAAATCAAAGCCTTCAGGGCATCGGAATGCCGCTTGTCAACATTACCTACCCACTGCTGCCCGGTCTTCTAAGCATTTGGATTTGAGTACTGAATTTGAATCTGGATCAGAATCTGGGGTCCCGCATGAAAAGAAAATGTTATGCCAACCCCTCGGCATATTATTCTTCGTACTTGTCGTTGTCGTTCTTGTATTATTCTTTTATGCGTTTCTAATTTCATTTAGCGACATTCGACATCCCCCTGTTGGATTCCCTCACCCTCTGTCCGAACTTTGTTAAACATTTCTTTGGCTCAGCCTTGGCCTTTGCCGCCTGCCAGCCTGCCTCCTGCCAGCCTGCTGCCTGCCTGCATTGTTGTTCTTGTTTCGTTTTTTCTTTGCTGCCAGTTTTTTCTTTTTTTGCTTTCCTTTGCCATTTATACAATTTTCATTTGGCTGCGTGCATTCGACGCTCCATCTTTCAGTATTTTCTTTTAATTTTTTTCCCCCCCTCAAGTTTGGTGAAATTAGATTAGAAATATTGCTACCAGCATTCTGTGTGCTTCTTACCTTACCATACCTTTTCACTACTCTACTCCACTGTGAATTTCATTTCCATCTCTTCCCCTCTCACTCTGTGTGTGTGTGTGTGTGTGCTTTATTAATACGCATGTTGTGCTTTTTCCTGTTTTCCCCATGCAATAACAACAACAACAACATGAGCAAGAGCAACTGGCAAATGGTTTTTATATTTGTTTAATATTTGAGATTTCTTTCCATTTGCCATTTGGTACTCGGTTTGGGGAGAGCCAATTGGCTGGGGGCCGGACGACCTGTATATGTATGTGTGTGCCTCGTTGTGACTGTGTTTCACTTCAAATTATATTTTAATTTAGTTGGCGTTGTTAACTTTTAATTTGCCCTGGGCTAAGAGCAACTTCACTGCAATATTTTATGCTTAGATTTTAAAATTTTCTTTGCCCTAATTGGTTTCAGATTATAAACATAAGATAAACATATTAACTTGTAATTGCAATCGAGAGCTAATTACACTAATGAGGTGAAAGTTTTAAATTTCCTATTATCTGAACCAATACACAGACCAAATCAATTACAAGATTTTAACAGTAAGTCAGAAGTTCAACAAAAATTTGTAATTTCAATCAAAAATTGTGATTAACTTAAGACTATGATGGGTTATGCCCAACAGAATCATACATACACTTAAAACCTAGTGGCTTATTACAAAAATATAAAAAGAAAGCTTCAAATTGGCTGCTTATGTTGTTAATTGTTGTAATCAAATATTTTTCTCATCATAATGATATTTGCTATAGAAAATTGCTCTAAATAATATTTATGATAAAAAGTCAATCGATCTAAATATTTCTCTTGAACTTATTTGATTTTATTGAATGAAATGGATCTTGGCTTATCCCTCAAATTTCTTTGAGTGTATGAGCTGTAATCTTATTGGATTAGCTCCATGCAAAGATACCGCAGCCCAGAACTAATAAAACAATACAATATCTAACGGTATTTGCTAGTTCACCGTTATTGGAGACATTGCAATTGTTGTGTGTGTGTGTGTGTGTATGTGTGGCATTGTAATGAATGTATTTTGTGGCAGCCTTCACCGTCGAAGAAGGCAGAAGCTCATATTGATGTTAATATGTGTGTGTCTGTGTGTGTGTGTATTGTGGTTGTGGCATGCAACTTAGAGGCTGAGGTGGCATTGCGGCATTTGCACTTTGGGATTGTATAACGTATTGTTAAACTCTAATTAACTTTGTTACATGTTGTTGTTGTTGTTGTCGTTGTTGTTTCTGTTACTGTTTGTGCAATCGATTACAAAAATTTCAACTTTAATTGATTGATGCAAAAATCTAATGAAATGCCTGTGGGGCATGCAACAAATTACTATTTCCGTGATGAGTGGGCGAGTATTTATTACGTTTATTTGTTTGTTTGTCGACCAACCGCATTAAACATAATTTAAAATGCATTTTTGTTTATTTATTTAAATTAATTACAAAAAAGAAACACACACGCACACCACAAATTCTCTCAAACATAATTTATCAAGTGTAAAAAGATGTTAATGCCACAATTCATTTTCATCATAGAAATGGTTGTAATTAATTTTATATGTGAATAAAAAAGGATACCCTGAAAAGGAAAGAATGGTTTTTCCTCTTACACATACATACATATATGTGAAACTTTTCAATTTCTAAAAGAAATAATTTCGTGCTTCCGAAAAAAAACACACATCCGGCCAAAGAAAAATGCGTAAATTGAATTTTGGGTCAGTGTCGAAGGAAAACCCTTTTTTTTTTTGCTTTTGCGGACATACATTTCTTTAAAGATGTGTGTGTATGTGTGAGACTTAATTAAAAGTGAAATTATTTAAGCCCCATTTCTTTTTTCTTATTCATTTTTAAATAAAAAGCACACTCACACAGAGATTGTAACAATATCGCTTGAGTGGGAGTGGGAGTGGGAGTGGGCGTAAGAGTGTAGGGTGATTGGAGACTGAGATGGCCAGCTTAAAATCCCCTTTCGAACCCTGCACCCCAAAAATTGTGGCATTGGAGACCCCGTTGCCATTTGGCAAATTGAACTCATGTCCAAGTTTTAAGCAGATTACAGGCCATTAAGCATTTTTTTTTTTTTTTAAATATGTAGAACGTATAAAATTGTGGGTGGGGAGCTGTGTGTGTGTGTGTGTGGTCTGTTGGTAGGTTATAGACGGACTCAAACGTATGCTTTTTGCCGTACAATTTCTGCGTTTAACATATGCGAAGTCATATAAAATATTTTTGATAAGGGTTGCCGCCCTGCGAACACATTTTGCTGCCGGCTAAGGGTTGGCCGCTTAATACGCATCATGACTTTTAAGTTATCTCTCTTTTCAAATTAAAAATGGCCCATATACAATATATATACATATATATATGCATATACTTATATTATATGTTTATGTATTTTTATATATCTATACAATGTATAAAAAGCAAACTTCAAAGTATGCTTAGTATATAGTTAGTTGTCTGACCTTTTCCATTTTTGATACCCAGCATCTAGAGAAAAAAGAGTTATACTGGGTTGTTATAGATTTTACAAGATCAATGTGAGAGAGTAAAAATATTAATCGAATCTTTTATAATGGGTATTACCCATCTTAATGCTAGCAGCGTGCAGTTGACAATTAGATTAATTGAAGTGTTGTTCATATAAAATGTCAACATTGAATATACATATATACAATACTATATGTTTTTGAAAGATTTTTATATCGTTTATTGGTTTAGCAAGATTTACATTAGGTCATTTCGAGGTTTATGAACCAATATTTATCACTAGTAAACAAAGCCAATATAAAAAGAACTTGATTTTCCATAAACTTAAATATATCAAAGATGATAAAGGTTAAAAATTCAATTCAGTCTTTTCATATATTTCGTCCAGGGTATTTTAGCTTCGTTTTCACCACTTAATGGATGAAAGTTTTTTTTTTTTTTTTTTTATTTTCGTTTTCACTTTTAATGTTTTTGTTGGACAAATCCCAAAAGTGCTTGCTGAAACCTTGTCATTATTTTTGTGACAAATTAAATGGGCAAGGGCATTTCAGTATCCCAGTACCTGTCTGTCTCTATGTCTGTCTGCCTGTCATTCTGTCATATTTTATGCTAATTCATTTCATTAAAATACATAAAAATGATGAAACGAATGACATACTTTTGTGCACAGCCGTTGGATAGATTCAAGAGACACTTTCGAGTTGATTTAACATTTCAGAGTTTTTGACATTTTAATTCAAGTAAATTAAAAGCGTATTTTCATAAACATATTTTGCGTCTAATGGAATAACTTATAATATAACAATCTTTAAAATGTATCTAGGTAACTTCTTTGCCACTCTTTCTCTCTCTCTCTCTCTGTCTCTGTCTCTCATCAGACAACAGCAAATTGCACATGTCAGTTACAAATTGTGGCGGCCACAAAAAGTTTCACAAATTCATTTCAGTGAAGGAAAATAAACAGTTTGGTTGAAAGGGGGCAAAAATTTTTGGATGGAAGTTGGCAAATCACTGTTGGAAAAACTGTTGAAAATTCCATTAAACTTCGCGCAAATAACCGAAGGCGTTCAATTCTAGTCGACGTCTTTTATATGTATGTACATACATATATATAAAATTTGTTGTTTGCCAAAACAAAAAGCAATGAGGACAAAACTGTGAGATGGAATGAGTGAGAGCCCAGAGATTGAGACAGGACAGGACAGGTAAATCAGCTTGTGGGCGATAGTTGGGGATGCTGGAGTGAGTTTGGTACAATAAAGTTGTATGCAAAACTTAAAACAAGCTCGACGAACGTGCAAAAGTTTCACATGCCCGCCCGACGTTTTTTGCATCATCTTCTCACAGCCAGCGAAATTAACTAACGCATACTTAATAATAATGCTTAAAGGAGATCCTGTTGCTTATCTACCCAGAACACAAAGTTGCCTCACTCACTGTTGCATTTGTTGGGTCACATGTTGCGCTGGCTTTTGTGCTTGTTGAGAGCGCTTGTAGTGCCCCAGGCATTTAGGTGATGCAGCACTATGAGTGTGTGTATATGTGTGTGTATGTGGCATGCATCAAATTATGTGCCACGTATTGTTTCAAGCTTTCAAACTTATCACAAAATAATTTCATCATATTTTCCAAAGCTTCAACTTTATCTCTTTCTTCTTTAATGAATTTTTTTTTATCTTTATATAGATACCAGTGGCTTATAGGAAAAAAAAATTCTTTAAAAGGGGTTTTTCAACTGAATAATAACTACTGTACATTTTTCTCTGTGATTTATTTATTTTAATATCTAAGATTTTGTATCAATTGCTCGGTTACGTCCCTGTTCATCCTAAAATCATAGTTGGCAGACTTTTAGCTGACCTGAAAAGCTGCTAGCAGCCATACTTTGAGAGAGTATATTGTTTTTTTTTTTATTTGTTTTCATTAGGATTTAGTGATTTTGACAATCTGATTCTCTACTCTCTACTCAAATTTAATTTGCTGATGGCCTTATCAAATAATTATTAATTAAATTGAGTTTCTATTCTTGTCGTTTTGATTGTGAAGTGAAAGGATATATGAAATTTGCAATTAATCGATATGAAATCAATGATTTGTGTATGCAAATAAAACTTAATGGATTTTTTTTTATGTGATGTAGTGAAATAATTATACTTATATATCTAAATCAAGAAAGTATGGATCTTGCAAGACTGACTGAATAAAGTTTTCTTTGTTTTGAGATTGCAGAAATAAAGAAGAACTATAAATATCATTATCATTGGTTACAATTGAAATTCATGAATCCTGTTTTATCAAAAACAACTTGGAAATACAGCTTATATTTTACAAGCTGGCCTAAAATCTTCTTACAAAATTGGCAAATTATTGCATTACAATGAACTTGGCATAGAAAACATAACCAAAAACTTTATCTTAAACTGAAATTCAAATATTGAGTGAAATGTAATATCCAAAAATTAATTAAGCATTTGCAATAATAGGCTCAAGCTGTTTCAACTTGTTTCATAATAATCCTTTATAGTCATTTAGGTCTTGCCATAGTCCGGCTTTCAATTACAACTGCTTCAATTTTGTGAAGGCCTCTTCATTTGTGTGTCGTCCAAGCGCAAAATCGAATTCCAGAAAATCAGCTTAGAGCCTTTTGCATATTCAAATTGACAATGCTCTCGATGCGAAACGCCCATTCGCCCCTCCCAGCCTCCAATAGGCGTACTCCACCTTCAATAGGCAACTGCCAACTCTTTCCCCCCAGGGTAATGGGAATCTTGCAAAAATGATTCGATAATTAATGCATGTTGCTTGAGAATCGAAGCGTCTGCTAATTCAATTTTCAAACAACCTTAACAATCACAATATATATATGTATGTATGGCGCATAATAATTTATCTATACATAAGAGTTACATGTATGTAAATGTATGTATGATGTAGATAGGTAAATGGATAAATTATCAAACAACTAAAGAAAATACACGATTATCAAATTTTCCTCTGCAGTGTGGAGTATGTGGAAAATATGTGTATGCTTGACTTTGCCCTAAGTAATTTGCATCAAACATTAATCAATTCCATATTATGGAAAGTATCTACTTCAATTCAAATGCGAGGGTCACTTAAATAGAAATTTATTTGAAAAACAAAGCCTTAATCCTTTTTACATGGATACTTGCAACGTCTAAAGAAAACATAGCGAAGTTCTTTAAAATATTTTTTTTACTAGCCAATCAAGTCATGCCTTAAGGATATTTACTCCTTGATGGGCTAGTAAGCTACTTTTTAATTCGTTTGAAAAATTGTTAAATAATATATGTGAACTCTTTGTGAATTTTCTAACCTAAAATCCTACACGCTTTTAAACGACTTAGACAAGGTTTTTTCAACTAATTTAGGTTATTTTGATTAATTATGAAAGCATTTTAGTTGTACGTAAGTTTGGAAATTAGAAGAAATAAATAATTTCTTGCCTTTTATTACAATTCAAATGACCCTTGCCTCATCTGTGCTTAAGATAATCAACATTAGTTTAAAGAGCAATCTAGTATTTTAAATTGCCTTGCCGACATGATTTCGATTGGCAACTTTCGATTTGATTGTTTGTTTGTTTGTCTGTTTATTGATGGGATTGGGTTCGCTGTAAATTCAATATTAAATTTGCCATGCAAATCGAGCACAAAGGCAACAGCAGGTGTAATAACTTTTCTAATTAATATCAACAGTTATATTGGCATTTAAGTGCACTTGAAACTTTTTGTCTTGAACATCAGGTAAAACTGATGCGATGAGCATTTAATTTTGTTTTCAGTTAGTTTGTTATTTTTCGTATTATTATTTCATCATTTTCCGCTTTTCTGCTCTTCATCAAATGCTCAACTTCAGTTTTATTTTTTGTTGCTTTTAATTGTCGTTTTTGCCTCTCATAATTTATCTTATTTTTTTATGGTCTCTTTTTGTTGCTGTCGTTTATTCTTTTATATTCTGGAAAATATTCACACAACTTTAGTTGGGGATGGTCTGGAGGAAATTGGAACATTTGCTCCTGAGCTTCTTTCAGCTTCAGCGAACTTCATAAGCAGCTGCTCCTGTTGGACAGATGAGCCTTGAGGCAATGCTCACTGTGTGTTTATTTAGTTTGCTTTGCCATTTTCTGAAATTGAAATAAAAGCAAAAAAAAAAAAACAAAGTGAACATAAATTGTTCTTTTTTTCCTTTTCTACTTAATGTTATTACTCATTACACATAAAAGAATGAAAACTTAAAACTTTTCAGTATGCCAATTATTCAACAATGAACTAAATCTAATATATTATATCTCTAACTTATTAATTAGTTAGAATCTTTTGTCCGTTTTTACCATCTGATGTGTTGACACAATAAAATGATCAAATAATAATCATTTTTGAGCTTAATCCGATAAAAAAAAAGGTTAGGTAATTTTAATCAATTTCTTTTTAATTTTTCTATAGGAAAAAACGATGATTCTTTAAATCAAAATTTCTTTTTTTTACTTAAAAAAGTTACTTTTATATTCAATGACTCTCACTAATTGAACTTAATGAATTATATAAAGTCCTAACTTTTATTTTCTAATGCAAAATCTTTATAAAATTTGTCTTTATAAAGTAATATTATATAAAGAAACTCTCACTATTGCCAACAATTACTTAACACTCGATAAAAACCATTTGGATAACAAAATGAAATTGAATTGCTCACACTTTATGACTCTTTTGCTTTCGCGCACTTAAAGCAAATTAGAAAAGCAAAAGAAAAGCCAAGACCTGTTCTTTTTTCACCTGCCACGCCCACTGCCTCACAGAAAAGGAAAAGCATGCGAAATATGCCATTAAATTTAATTCAATTACGAATTTCATATAAGAAAATTTCATTTTTTCGTTTTTTTTTTGAAAACGCATCTCTCCTTTTGCCTGACACTCGGTCGGGAGGGCCATTCAATTGAATTCAATTTGCCATTAACCCATTATGGTTGAGCGCGCAATAATAAGTGAAGGCATGAATATGTGTGAGTGTGTGTGTGGGTGGGTGTTAGGAATGGGCTTGGCTGAGGCAAAGAAATATGCAATAACACATAAAAAAATTGTTTCGTTGTTGTTGGAAGACTGGCAAACTATTGAATACTAATATACGCTCATATGGCCACACACAAAGCGGCCCTTTTGAGCACTCCGCGTCGTCGTCGACGGCGTCATCAGGATGAATGGTGGAGAGATGGCAGATGGAGATGGAGATGGAGGAGAGTGTGCTTGCCTGCCACGGGGGAAATTGGTAAAGAAACGGCAATGGCAGCATTGAAAGGTGTGATGTGCATTAAAAGCAAAGGATAGAAGGTAACATAGAGGAGGTTGCTTTTTGGTTTGGAGGAAGTCTGGGTAGAATTTTTCAATTTTCCAGCTTTTGTGTGTCAATAAACGTTCAATTCACGAGCATCCGCAAAGTGCCTACAACTGCCAACATACACATGTAGTGGAAGAGAGAGACACAAACACACACACACTCATATATGTATATGCATGTGTGATGTCCTGGCAGGCAAACACATGTTCACAGTTTTTGCTCACCGACATTGCCTTCTAATCATTCCAAGGCCCACACCCACCCAACCATCCATCCACCCCTTTTTGAACCACCAACAATGCCAGCAGCAGCATCGTTAGTAGCTTTGCGCTATTTTTTCCCCCTACCACTTGTATGGCATTCTATCTTTTTTTTTTTTTTTTTTTTTTATCCATAATCTTTCTTACCAGCTCTGCGTTACACTTTCCCATTCTCGTTTTCATCGTGCCTCGTCATCAGAGTCCTTGCATGTTGCTTGACGTAGGTGTTGTTGCAGTCAATAAGCTTCTAGAATGGATCTGTTTGTATGTGTGTGTGTGTGTGTGTGTGTGCACCTATATAATTGCAGTATTGCTGGTGTTCTTGTCGCGGTCAGCGGTCAGCATCATATTCGATGGTCAAAGAACATTCAAAGCCTTCAAATACGCTAGCAAAAGTTAATCAATTTTTTTGCTGGTTTTGTTTTCGTTTTTTTTTTATACCTTTGTTTCTTTGTTGTGTCATGTGTCAATATGATGGCAGAGGTTTGGATACAATTTGTTGCATTTGACACAGTATACCACATGTCCATCATGGTCACCTTTGAGATTGGCTAGAAATAAATTAAATATGGTTATGGGAAAATTGGTAAAAAGTTGCATATGACTTAATTGAATTAATTAAAACAATTTTAGTTTATTTAAATATGACTTGTTATAACACTGTAAAAGCTAAACAATCCGTCAATTAGATTATCTAATTTGTTTGTATTTATCAAAAAACTTAAATGTAATCTCAAACTTCCTACATCGCTGTAAACCTTGTAAACTAATTAAATCGGAATCACTTGATTGTCTATAAACTTGAAATGCGAAGTGAATAGTTTCTTCAAATTTAAAAAAATCGTTGTTCAATAGGCTCCCAAAGGTTTTCACAACTGAATATGCCCGAAGGAAAAGCACATCCACTTTGTCAGTATTGCAATAATCGAGTTTTTTTTTTTTTTCTATTCTTTCATAGAGTTGTTGAAAAGAATACTCCCTGGCATTGGCCAGGCATCTCCGGT
Source organism: Drosophila insularis (assembly GCA_018903935.1). Taxonomy (NCBI): domain Eukaryota; kingdom Metazoa; phylum Arthropoda; class Insecta; order Diptera; family Drosophilidae; genus Drosophila; species Drosophila insularis. The sequence continues at coordinate 9,776,204 of JAEIFP010002295.1, forward strand.
TGGTGTATCAATCAGGACTTTGCTAGCAAAAATTTATGCACTTGAGATGCCTCGGGCTCATCTTCTTCTCTCTCTCTCTCTCTCTCTCTCTCTCTTTATCTCTGTACTTCTTTACATCCCTGAGTCACTTACATTTTCTCTTTATCTCTTCATTTTGCATTGTATTTTGCATATTTGAATAGTTTTTATTTACTTGAACTCACAATTGCACTTTTGCCATTACTTTGGCTATTATACTGACGCTTTTAACATGTAAGCCATCAGCAACAAACATGTCTGGTATGTGTATTTGTGTGTGTGTGTATGTGGGAGTAACTGTGTGTATGTGTGTGTTCATTATTTATGCATAGGTGTTAGCTTTGTTGGGTATATTGTCTCCATTCTCTGCCCTCTACTGTGCACTACATTTTAGTGTCTTACGCGTGAAGCCTTTCTTTGCATATTTAAAGGACATGTATAGTATACTTATATAGTTATCCTGCGCTGAGTGCATTCCTCATGTGTGTGTGTATTATGCTATTTATCCTCTTCTTTGAATAAAACAAACATTCCATCAAGGTAGTATAATATTAAAATAGTATATTGTACACTGTTGTTAGAATTGCGTAATTCATAGAAAAATCTCCATATGTCGGTATGTTTCATCTTTTCTTAGTGGCCTTTCGAAGTCCTTTCCTATGTCTCGATAGATCTGTCGGTAAGCCATTCAGTTTTATGTTTATCTATTAATCATATTTTTTCAATGATAAAGTAATGTTTAGACAGTTAGATAGATAGCTAAGATAGATTTTAGTTAATAAACATAACTGAAATTGATTTAGAATGCCGTGGATTAAAATAAAAATCAATATTAAATGTTGATCGTCTAAACAAATGAACCTTTCTTCATTAAGATTAAGCACACATAACTTGGTAGAAAAGATTCCATTTAATTGCGCAAGCGGCCAACTTGAACTTTTTTAATTAAAAGCTGCATCAACAATGACAAACGCTCTGACCAGGCGGCCCGCCATAAGCGGGTAACAAATCTTGGTTAATGTCGGCCTGACTTCTCTTCTAGCCGCACCATCATGACAAATACTCGGACCATTTTTGCTTTACACTTTACATTTTCTAAGCAATTTATATATGGCTAGGATGGGAACGAAGCGGCAGTCAGGCAGGCAGGCAGACAATCAGCAAGGTTCCTCCTGCACTTGACTGTTATCTGGCTTAATTGCAGTACTCCAGCTAGTGCCATCCCTTTTGGCCTCGTTTTGTGCGTCTCCCCATGCTTCTTAAAAGGTGAAAAAATTGTTTATTGTTGCAGCAGCGGCAGTGGCAGTGGCAGCGGCAAAAAGTTAATTGAGTTTACTTTGGCTAGGGGTAAAAACGTTGACAAAGTTGTAAAATTGCAGATTGCTGCAGCAGCAGCAACAGCATCAGGGCAAAACTCTGTTAATTTATATGACAAAGCGATTAAATGGCTCGATTTTTACTTTTTGCCCTTATTTCTTCTCTTTTATGCTCCTTCACCCCACAAATTGGTTTTGTACGGTTTAATGATATTGGAAATTACATTTACCATTTGGTTCTTTTGATATTGCCATCGTTACAACGAGGCATGCAAATTAATTCAACTCCTACTGAAAATGCAAATTTTCACTGTGTGTGCCTCAAAAACTCAAAAAACACTTGAGTTGTTTTCTGTTCTCGTTTATTTTTTGTTTCTTTTTGGCTTTCAATGGCTTTTGTTTGTATTCCTCTAATTGGCCAAAAATAAAGAAAAAGGACTATAACTTTGGATGAATCAAATTCGTAATTCGTTTACGGACCTAATTTTGGCAAAAAGAAAACAATATGCTCCAAAGGGCAAACCTGAATTGGCCGGAAAATTACTAATAAAACTGCAAAGCACATACTTAATTTCTGTACTTCCTGTGAATCCATTTGCTAAAGATTAGAGTGCATAAATAAAATAAAAAACCAAATAAATTGTTATATAAATACCCAAAAAACCGATCGATTTGTTGCAACTTTTGAAAAAAAAATTAAATAACCCGAATAGAATATTAAGCTCAATTTTTCGCCAACTGAGGAAAGAGAACAGTTGATATTTTTAAGCTGTTGTAGTTGGCCAAAATTTCCACGATCAGTTTGAAAATCTTTATGGTACCCCCAACTAACTAATGCACACCCCTTCAGATTATTTTATAACCTCAATTCAGTAAGAAAACTGCGCTCTCTGTCTTTAGCTACCTCACTTGAGGTCGGTATTTTTATTAATTTCTTTCAAAAGTTGCCTTCATGTTGATTATTGGACTCGGTGCTTTCCTTTTTTCCTTTTCCTTGTCATGACAAAGTCCTGTTGTTCCAGTTGTCGAGGGATATATAGGGATAAAATATTTCCTTTTTCAAAATTATTTATTCTAGGCTTTATTCTTTATATTTAACCAATGTTGAAAAATTGTGCAAACCAATATATATTTAAATTTTACTATATGCTCTGACAATTATTGTACTGAGATTAGGATACCAACTAACTGCTAACTAAGAAAATTCTACCCTTTTGTTACTCTTTTGTTATCTGAAAACTATATATAAAATAATTTCATAAATTTATTTTCTGCCAGTTTCGACTTGAACAACTCAATAATTCAACCTAAGACCTTTACAGTGCTGAGGGACCAGCACCATCAGAACTGTGGTGCTTCATATTCGTTTTATGCAAAATGAAGACGATGACAAGGAAACCTTCATTTTCATTTTTGCAGAGAAATGCAGGCTACCTGGAGTGCAACGAACAGAAAAAGGTAGTTTCTAGTATAAAGCTATCAATTGTATTAAAATAATTTGTTCAAAGGCAAAAGTCAAAATATTTCTGTGAAAGCAAACCAATTGGAATACTTGGGCAAAGACATCATGTAGGGTAAAAGTGTATGTGAAATTCTTTTGATGTTCATGATGTTGGCTTTGTTATCGCTCCTCGGTGCTACTACAGCTGATGCACAATGGATTGTGGCTGGCGATTCAATCAATTTTTAAAAGTACTGCTGGAGAAACCAATTAAAAATGCACTGCATTGTCAATGAGTTTACCCCTTTTTTTTCTCTTTGCCATAAAAACAAAAAAACAATAGTCAAACCAAATATGCACACATATATGTATGTATGTGTATGACATATTGTTGTTTGCATGTCCTGGCAAAAGTTTACTGGGAAAACCAACAATTACAACAAAAACAATAAGAGCAACTGCTTTAACTTGATCTTAGCCAAGCAACAGTCTTGTCACGTAAATCCACAGGACTTGTTTGACTCCTCCTCCTTCCTATATTTGTCTCAAATTTCTATTTCTATCTTTATGTCTTTTTATGTCTCTTTGTCATCATCTTATTCATGTGTTTTGTCTGCCTTCACAGTAGTTGTTTCAATTTATTTTTTTGCGCCTAACAGTCTCCCGATGTCCTTTTTATGTTTTTTATATGCTCAATTTTTATTGTTGCTTTGTTTTGGTTAGTTATTTGTTATTGTTGTTGCTATTGTAATCGTATTGCTCAAGAAAACCATGGAGTAATTTATGTAGCGAGAAGCACTAGTGACACTTGGACGACACTCAGCTGAGATAAAGAGGATAACAAATTGCGCTCATGCAACAGATTTCCATGCAAAAACACACTCATGAACACCCACACACAGCTGAGCAAAAGAGAGACAGAGACATCCAGTTGATGGACAAAGGAGGCAAAGGCAGGGTGAGAAAGTCACAGCAAAAGAGAACGAATGAGAGAGAGAGAGAGAGAGAGTTTGCCTTGAGTTAGAGAGCTTGCGCAAGTACAATGTTCTTTTGTCACTTTGTCGTAGTCTGTTGTCAGATGTTACAAGGAATTAAGAATATTTTTTTAATTTTACACATTTCACTTTAAAATATTTCTGAAACTAATCTAGCTTTAAACGATTGGGAGAAGAGTTTTCTTTTTTTATTTAAATTGCACTTTTGAATTAGTTTGCTTGTGCCGCCAACAGCTGTGCGCAACTCACCACACCAACGAGTGCTTTTAATCTTTCTCTCTCTCATTGTCTTCTTTCACTTTCTCTCCCTTTGGCGGGCCGCTCTCGCTACGCTGGGCTTGAGAGTGTTCAGTAACGAATGGTGAAGGTGCGAACAAATCAACACGGTTTGCACACTGCACGTTGTGTGGCATCAAAATAAATTTCAAAAATTAACAAATCCACTGCTAAATGCCTTAAATAATGGCCAGTGATCTAATTAGAAAGTGACTCTATCGTTGCGAATTGTGAACAAGTCCGCCAAGTTGCGTTTAATTGCTCTGTGTATGTTCTGTGTATAGAAAATTACGGCATCAGCAGCAGGAGGACATACGACAAAATCGCGTCCTACGCCACGTTTCGCATAGGTGTATGTGTGCGTATGCGTCTGTGTGTGTCTGTGTCGGTGTAACGGTGTATGTCTGTGTCTGTGTTATTGAGTGAGAGCTTGTGAGAGCAAAGAGAAGTGAATTGGTATTGGTGCAAGTGGGCAACGTGCTCCATGTCGCTCTGTGGCGCGCTTAGTTAAACATTTGAGTTTGTTTAAATGAATAATTACATTATTTAACTTAATATATACATATATAAAAACTAACTAAATAACCTCGAGAGAAATTGTGCGGTTTGTGCTAATTAAGCAAGACCCCTAAACATTATAAAATATTAATATTACTCATACGCCGTCGCGGCCCTAACATGTGGCGTCGACGCCGTCGTTGTCGATGTCTTAACTAATGCATAATTCATACAATTAAGCTTTGCTGACTGACCGGCAAAGAGAGTCTAGTTGCTTAATTCAATTTCCATATACTGCAGCTGAGCTGAGCCGAATAGCAGGGTAGACCAGGTGTAAAAGGAATCTAACTTCTTGAGTGCCTCAATGAGTCGTCATCATCATCATCATCATCAACAACATTTTGGTTTCAAGGCTGTGTGAGAAAAAGAGAGAGAGAGAGAGAGAGAGAACAAAAGTGTGTGAGTTTGTGTGCACCTGTGAATTTCATACTAACAATTCCCAGACAAGTGGCGACACTTGGATTCAGCCAAGGCAAGTCAACGCGCACGTGCAACGTTACGAGTAGGAAAGTGAAAACACTCGAAAGTGACTTTTCAGCACGTCAAGCTGACTAGTCAAGCGTTGGCAAAGAACTGTGTTGCTGTCGCTGCTGCTTTTGCTATATCCTTACCAGGACCAACAAACATTGACAGCTGTAATCGGCTACATAACGAAAACAACAAAAAAAAAAACCCACCGCCCTTCAGCCACTCTCTAACCACACTCTAAAACCACCTGCCTGCCGCGCCCACCTGACCTAGTCATTGTGCTGCTTCTGCTTTGGCTTCTTCCTCTTCTTCAAACCGCTAACTGGCATCTATACACCTGATGTTCTAGGACTAATGCACACACATACATAACGACAACAACAATGCGCATATAGCGAGACAAACAAAGAGGTGAGCTCCTTTCGATGCTAACATATTGATGTGCATGCAGTCCTTTATGCAAAACAGTCTATGCAATAAGTTTATATACATACATAATCTAAGAGATTAAACAGCTATCTACTTAAGTCAACAAAGAAATAGATATAATAGATTAATAGTTTCTTAACTTATGCAAAGTTACTTTAATTTCGTTATGAATAACTGAAAATTTTCTCGATTTATAAGTTAAAAAAAAACTGCACATAGAGCACTTGTAGATTTATGAATTCATTTAAAGGGTTTCATTCAGAAAATTAAAATGATATTGGTCATATGTATCTAGAATAATGGGACTAGCAATGCCTTTAGAAGTGGAAATTTCCATAAACTCAACCCTCGTAAATCCGCCACTGGTAGACATAGAATGCAGATGATACCTTTTCTCGTTCCCCTAAACTTTTAGCTCAGATAGGTTCTAGTCACAATTTGCTTATTCATTGTGTTTAACACAGAAATTGGCTTGGCTTGGCTAAGCTCAACTAAGGGTATATAAAGAATGTTTTTTTTTTTTTTTTTTTTTTGTATTCTATGAATTATTAATTTTCAATTTGGGGCATAGATTTTATGTGCTCACTGTTTTAACACAAAACACTGCAATTGCTAAAGTTTAAAATACCAAATATATGACTGCCATTTGTACATAGTTGCCACAGTATAGATGTGACTGTGTGTGTGTGTGTGTGTAGTGTGGCACAGTTTATAGCTTCGGTCCAATGGCCAAGGCAGCATTAACATTGCTCTACTACATATACATACATATACATATATAGTTGCTGTGTGTGTATGTGGATGAGTATATGTTTTGTTGTGCGGTTGGTGGTTGTGGGCGTCCTGCTATTCATTTCCGTTTCCGAGTGCTACGTCCGCTTCCCATTGTTATGCTAGTCGAATCCCCCAGGACTGGTCTAGGGATCCATCTTCATTATGTGCGCGCGGGCGCAATTTTTTTCGAGGCTGCTGTCGCTGCTACTTGCATTTACCCAGCCATAAGGCTGTGTGTGTCAGTGTCATCAGTTAAGGAGAAGGACCAGAGCGTGGTGCAGAAGCAGCAGGAGCTGCTCTCGTGGCATTTGCTTCAGCTTCACTTCACTCGAGTTGTGCGTCTTGCCAACCCAAAATGTCATGTCTTGCTGTCAAATCAAATCAACTGTCGTGGTTCTGGAGCTGTCTGCCTCGTTGGTTTGCCCCATTCAACGACCACTTGTTAGTCTGTAATTTTCGCTCTCCCATACACATACACCCACACAAATACTCATACACACACACACACACACACATGCGCGTCATACCCAGTGCCAACCAGTGAGGCACAAAACGCTTACGCTACTTGCTTGGCTGGCCCCTATTCCCCCACAACTCCATTTTTACATTCATCTATTCCATCGTTCGTCCTCCTACGTCCTTCTTTTACTTTTCCTCCTTCATCTCCAGCTCAATCTTTACCCCCCACCCCCACAGTGACTGCTGTCGACGTTCTGTTGCTTGCTCGTGGCTTTTGTCATTTGTTGAATCTTCGCGAACTTTGCCTTAGTCATTCAAAGCGCATAACATGCGGTATTTTCTTATATTTTTGTTGTTGTTTTTTTTTTTCGTTTTCGTTTTCTTTTTTTGCGCCCTCATACATTTTCAACGAGTTTTCGGGGCTGTTTTTCCTTTGTTTTGATATGGTCTGGCTCTCGCGCTCTCTACATTGCCTTTTGCCTTTTGCCTTTTACCCTGACTTAGAAACTCACCACAGCTCTAAAGTTAGTTCTCTCCAAATTCAATTTTGATTTGGCTTTCTGCAATCTGATAATATGACACATACAGCAACAGCAGCTGACCCGGCTAATGGTCTACTCTTGACCACACATATTTGTGGCCGCCACAAAATGGGCAAGTAAATGACAAGATTCAAGAAGTTTCTCTACTTTCTTCACAAAATATGGCATGTGGCAATGTAAATACCCTTTCTGTTTCTGCCATATGATTTAGAGTCCTTAGAACACATTCCAATTCCTAGCTATCAAAATTAACTAGATTAATATTAAATAATACATATAACACTTTCGACCAATGTAACAATTGAGGTGTGATTCTCTGCAATTATATATTACTAACGCTACCTTCTTAAAGTATAGATTTTGTTAATTCATATACGAATATAATACTCTTCTTAGTTTCGATTTTTCTTGTAATCAAGAAACGTTTATGAAAATTTGTTTAAGAATATTAATTATGTTTATTTAGGATTCTTTCACAACCATAAACATTTTCAATAGCTTTTAAAAAAGTTTTTAGTATACAATAGGTTTACTTATTATCTATTATATTAGGGGTATTCACCCTTCTCTGATTTGCCATTGCCATCTCTCGTTGGTCTCAAACCCTCAGACATGCCTATCCAGGCCCAACTATTGACATGTCGATGACACCTACAAAAGCCTTTCCAGGCGTTGTCGTCGACATTGCAACGAAAGAGAGAGAAAGCAAAAAGAATGACAGAGACAGAGGTAGAGCAGGGAAGAAAGTGGAACCATTGGTGTTTGCAATCGTGGCTGATAGCGGTGTGTGGTGTGGGGTGATGTTGTGTTTGTCTCTCTGTGTGTGTGCGCGCCTACAAAAAGGCTTACAAACATTGTCAGGCGCCCTGTTATCTGTATTGTTTCTCTCTTACTGTTTCTCCTGTTGCATGCCCCGTTGGCTGGCAATTCAATGCCTCGAATTGGCGCGCAACAAGCTGGTGCCACTATGCTATATACTCCGCCTCCTGTAAACTCCTCGCATATCACCAATTCCAATTGAATTGAATTTTATGTGGGTCGCCGTCGTAGTCGATGTTGTTGTTCCTCCGCCTGACCCGAAAAAAAATAAAGTATTACTCTGCGCTTGTCTGACATTTCAATTGTGGTTTCATTTCAATTCGATTTTGATGACACAGTCAAGACGTCGCCACCAACACTGCAACCACCACCACTATCACCACCATCCCCACCAGCAACAACAACAACAATAACAGTAATAACAATATGCTGGTGTCGTTGGTAATATGGCAGCAATTTTCCTGTACTGCACTTGGCGGCAACGTCGCCAGGCTTCATTGCAAATTGAGTTAAGTGCCTGGCCGCATGCAATTCAAGCGGGTTGTGGAAGGATATGGGAAGAGTGTCTGGTTTATTTTTGGTGGTAGAGGTCGGTGGAGGGGGAGCGGGTATGAACTGGCAAGTGGCCGTAGCATGTTTCATGTTTTTTAGTTGGCAACTTGTAAGTGGGTCATATTTTTTGGTTGCACTTGAGGCCATAGGCTCTTTGCCTCTGACTCAACTGACGGACAGACAGGCTCTTCGTGTCGTCGTATATATGTACATATATACTTAAGTATGTATGTACGTGCCTACATCTGTTTGTTTGTATTTTTTTTTTTTTGTGCCCTGGCATATTTATCAATTGGTCTCGTGGGAGCATGAGCGCTTGGTGACGTCATTTTACCCCAGTTAATTAACGTTCGCATTGAATTCTGCTTGAACGTGTTGATAAATGACTTATAAGCATCCACATACACACATACATCCAATATATGTGTATAAAAAACCATTTGCTGTGCACCATTACCTGCCAACGGGTGGTGGCAATACCAATAAACTAAGTACGACCGCCGGGTAAATGTCACCATGGGTCGAAATTGCGTCTGTAGCCATAGAAAAAGTCCTAAAACATAAGTTTATCTAAACATATAAGGTGTGAAGTTGTGAGTTTGTTTATACTTTAATATTCCTTATGAAACCTTTTTTAATTTTAGATAAATATAGAAAGTGTTTGCCAATTGAAATTAAATTTTTAATACACTTAATTAAAGGTGCTTCTAGTTTATCAATTTTGTTAAAAATCTTTTACATAAGTGCTTTTGAATCAAATATAATTTTTTTTATTGATAACCAATAAAATGGCACCTTTTTTAAAAAAAGAACCATCTGCATTTAAGTTTAATATTTAAAATATTAGTAAAAATACTATTGAAGCCATTAAAAGTTATCCAGAAAAGTGAAAGTGGATAAAAAAGATTTGCATAGACTGTTTTTCAAAAATGTTGCATAGGTTGATCAATAAAACATAAATAGAGTATATATAATATGCCAATCCGTTATAAATCAAAGAATTTTCGATGATTCCTCCAAATTTTCTTCTCAAAGATAGAAAACCTTTTAAAAGTTGCCGAAGGATGTAATTAACCAGTGTTCAAAATGATCAACTGAAACTCCCTGTGTGTATGAACAAATCCCTGATAAATTTTGTAAAAAGACTTCTAGTATGATTCATAGGAAGTTCACAAGGCTCTTTGGTAGTATTCCCCATTCAGGGTTGTGGAATAAATGCATATTTTTTGTAGAAATGTTTTACTTTGTGTTCGGTACATTTCGTTTTATTGAACACTTAACGCTGTATATGTATGTATAGAGAGTGAACTATGTACATGGAAACTACTTAGTAGAAGGCTGGCAGACATTTGCATTTTAAGCCATTTCATTTTGATGCTGAACCCCATTGTGCTAGAGTCTTGCCTGCCATCTCCTGTTCTGCCGATGAGCACCCGCTGCGTTTTAGCATTTTGGCGTAAGGTTTTTTTTTTTGTTTTTTGTTGTTACGTTAGTCTTTTTTTCATCTTGTTTTGTTTTTGCGTTATTTTGTGTTATTTTGTTGCTGTCCCAGCATCCCAGTAGTGCGACACCATATCAGCTAACAGCAGCTGGAGCAGCAGCAGCAACGGCATCAGCCCGTGTCAGCCTTCACAGCTCATTATACGCAGCCATGGTGCAAGAATAGAGAGGGTATGAGAGATTGGGAGAGAGAGAGAGAGCGAGCGAGAAGGAGTCTAGCTCGCCAGTTGCCTTAGTTCAGTGTGTTTTGTGAACCGGCTCTGGAAAGTATGCAACAAATTTGGTTAACTTTTACTAGTGCAAACTTTTTAAACGCCTAGTCTTCTTTTAGTTGTACCGCCTCCCGTCTGCCGACTGCTGCCTGCTGCCTGTCATCGTAGTAAAAGTTAAAACTTATGTTTTATATAACAATTTGTTGAGTCGTGAGGTAAGTTCAACAGTCCACAACAGACGTTGCCGTCCATGACACATTATCAACCACACAATTACCGCGTGCCTAATTAATTTGTTGTCATTTATTTGTCGCGCTCAATCATAAAATTTTCATGACTCTGTCACGGACACGCGTCCTTGACTGCCATGCTCCTGCTAGCCCCTTTGAATTGTTTTCATTCTGTTTTTCTTTTTTTTTTTTTGTTTATAATGAATTCATTAAAGCTGCGCAACTGTGAGAACAAACCAGACCTCCTTTAGGCCAAAACTAAAGGCACGCAAGTGGTTTTCAACGCTAATCAGTTGCAATGCGTGCCATGAAGTTGGTGCGGAACGAGACGAAGGGGATGGGGTGTATCCTGGCGCCTAGATGCCTGTCAAAACAGTGAAAACCAACGGCGGCCTGTCAATTTAGGTTTTAAAATGTCTGCGTGTCACCTTCTGTATGTGTGTTATTGTATTGGTATTTGTGGTTGGTGTATATCTGTGTCTGTGTCTGCGGCTCTGCCTGTTTTTGCCCTGCAGGGTATGCAAAGTTTTTCGTCTTCTTTACTTGACACTGTTTGCCCGCCCAGACGACCCCAGACCACCCCAGACCACCCCATTCCACTCTATTCCCTGGTAGGCCACTCTTACAGTCTTGTTATCCACAATTTCTGCTACGGCCCATTCGCTCCTATCCTTGGGGTCATTTTAACTTAACAATAGGATATTGCGAACAATTTCCGTTACGCGGCCGGATGTAATGGTAATCAATTGATTGTTTTATTGTGAATTAATTGTGGGCATGGCCCATGCACATGGCCAATGTAGTTGTTGTTGTTGTTGTTGTTGCTGCTGTCTCACTGGCATTGCTTGTTGCTGCTATTGCTGCTATTGCTGCTATGTATTGTTGTTGTTTCTGTTGTTGGACATTGTTTATTGTTTTTACGCAATTGTTTGGCAGTTGGCCCGAGCGGCCTCTGGTGATGCTGCTGCTCCTGCTGTTGATTTAAAACAACCAAAATGCGAAATGAGTTTTTCAAACGGAAATTGTATTTTTGGTTAGCAAAAAGCTTTTGTTATTTGCTCAACATTTGTACGGGGTAAGTTTTTGTAAGGTGGTTGTTTGGCTTGCGGCTAAATTACTTTTTTGCTTTTTATTTCTTCATTTTTGAATACTATCGTTGTTGCTTTTGAAATTTCCAAAAAGTGTGTGCATTTAACATGAGTCCCAAAAGCAATAAAAACATTTGCAAAAGAACAAAAATTGCTTCTAAATAAAACAAAAAAAAAATTGAAGGCGGCAAAAAGTTTAAGTTTTTAACAACCATTTCAACTCAACCATAACATTTGACCTAACTTAGAAAAAGAAAATAATGAAATCAACTAAAACTTTTGTTCAATTTGTGTTTTTATATCCAAAGTATAAAGAATTTATTCATTACCATAACTGTGACCGATAAGTTATAACCACAACTATAAGTGTATAAAGTTCACAAAAAATTTATCACATGACCCTAATATTTTTATATAAATGGGACACTAAACACTGCGTTTATCATGAAAGTCTTCTCACTGATTTATGTAAATACACAATTCTAGCTAAACATATGCCCATGTGACAAAATTATAGTTATTCATTCTCGAGTTTCGTTAACTTGTTGATGTATAACACTTGTATCTTGTTGTTGACATATGTTTTTTGTTTCCTTTGTATAAGGATTTGGGCTTGAAAGAGCCCATCTCATCATCTTAATTATATATGCATACTCTCTTCCATTATTTCCTTGACTACGAAATTCTATCATCAATCAATCAATTTTTAATAAATAGATAAAGTAAACTTGGTTTATTAGACAGATTAGGAGTTGCAGTGTGTCAAGTTAATAAAAATATGCCTGAAGTGGCGCTTTGATTTCTTCTAAAATAGTTTCTAACAATAGAATTTTAAATGCCAGAATTCCCATTTGATATCTATTTCAAGTTATTTTAGTTAAACTGTTTTTCCAAGCACCAACTTTAGTTGCTTACTCAATCTTTAGAAAATTCCCTTTCAGTTGATGAAAATCCAATTGGGAATTAATAAAATCATAAATAATATTTAGTTCGTGTGGCCTTCAATTAATTATATTTGTCTAACATTTATCTCAATTATTAGTAAATCTTTGGCCAACTAACCACTTAAACCCTTTCCAGTTAGTCATTATGCCTATTATAGCCAAGTTAATCAGAAGCCATAGGCTGACTATCATCTATCTTGCAGTTAATAGACCAAAAAAGAAAAACTCCTACAAGAACTTTTTGTTGTACTTGAGTTAATTTTTGTGGCATTTTTGGTGTTCATGACAAATGACAAAAGCCATTGCCAAAAAAAGTTTTACCATAAAAACAGACGACGATGACGACGGCGGCGACAACAACAACGACGACGCTTCACAGCTCCAGTTTCAGTTCCACTTTCTCTCATGTCTTCGTCTAACGGTGGTGACAATATTGTTTACTTTTCTTGTTGTTGGTTTTTCTTTTTTGTGGTTACTTCGAGGAGGCGACGATGGGGCTCTGACGATGGCGGTGGTGGTATGGCTCATCATCATTAACTCATCAATGTCAAAGTTTATCAAAGAGGCCCGGCCTAAACCAGATTTAGCGTAAAATTAACACAATCTAGACGTATGTACGCTGCGCTTATTGGAAATCAATTTTGTGTCTGCCAGCTGCCTGGCTGACTCCTCCTGGTTGACTGTCTGTCAGTTACCAGTTGACAGGCAAACTGACTACCAATGTGGATGCTGATATTGGTAAAGAGGAGAGGGGGAAATAGTCCATGTCGAAGGGAATGTCGACTCTGGATATGGATATAGATGGCGGTGTTGTCTTTCTGTCATGGTTAAATCAATTATATGCTCAGTTTATCCCACGGTGACTGTTTCAAACCTTTGGCTCCTGTTCGGTGTGTAAGTGTGTGTGTGAGTGGTAGGGGAAGTTGAGCTCATTTATTTTTGGCCACTTTGCTCTCGTTTCGTTTGATTGTTAATTAAATAAAGCGATTTATTGCATTTTGTTTAATACATGGCCATTGATTATGCAGCGATTAGTTGGTTTTTGCCAAATGCAAATATTGCGTGTTTACCGATGGCTAAAATAACATTTCGCCATTTTACTGTTATTATAGCAATTTTTGTTGCCGTAACCTTTCACATGGCTCTATACATATATCTATATATAAATATATATTCCTCGATATGCACAAACAATCCGTATGTACAGTTAGTGTGTGGCTTTGGCACATTTGCAGCTGCTTAGCTTTTTCGATTGTGTGCGTGCGTGTCTGCATGTGTGTGTTGCTTCAGCCACGTTGTATGCTACACTTTTGTTGATTTTTCTACTGCAATCATTTATCTACACTTTTGTCCACAATAATAGTTAAGCTTGGCTGTAAATTCTTCAAAAGTAATAATTCTCTAATAATTACTTCAGTAATTTCGTTTCCCTCATCGCTTAGTCTATATAAGGATAAGATTTTATCTTGGACAGTTTAAAAGTGTAAAGTTATCTTCTTCTAAAGTGTCTCATTAGCAAAATGTTTATAGCAAAAGCTGAACTTTTATCCTATGTAATCCCGTACTTATTATCTTGCACTGCAATGTGACTATTGCTGATATTTTGCGTATATTTAGTTACATACTCCACGCAACTGTATCGCATTGGCAATGCATAATATTTGCCATCGATTTTTAGTCCTATTGTTTTATATGCGAAACAGATAGAAAAGACACAAAAACCGAGTAAAAAAAAAAAAGGATGGGAAAAAAAGGGCAAATAAAAAGAGAAAAGAAGGATAAACTAAACTAAACTTGTTATGCAGCTGACGTTTTTGTATTTGTATTTGCTATTGTATTAGTGTTAGTATCGAATAACGAGCGATTGTGTGTGTTCATTTGCGTGTAACAAAAGCGTTTCATATGCCAATTGGCTGCCTGTTTCATTTTTGTTTCTTTCTCTTGGGTTTTTGTCAACATTTGAGAAGCAGTTTTGACTTCAGATATGTCAATATTATTGCAATTGTATTTAATTGAAATCGAAACTGCCTTTAGGCAAATTGGAAAGTCAATTGTAAGTGTCGTTGACAGTTACAATAATGCATTTACCTACATACAAACACACATACAGAACATATTTTCATACATATAATGAATGAAAAATAATTATTTTTCCTTTGTGTCAAAAAATGGCCATTTTATATGCATTCACACTTACAATCAAATATATATTTGGTGTAAATGTATTTCACTAGCAAAGATTAAAATTTTATGCAATTTCTTAAGTGAATATTAAAAACTATAAGCCATATATACAAATCCTTCTTAATATTCTTAATGACAAGGTTAGGTTTTAGCAAGAATTATCTTTTTGCCTTTACTTGTCTCTCTCTCTCTCGCAACACATCAAACTAATAGTAGAATTAAACCTATTTCAAATTCTATGCTCTACTTTAAATTGATCCCCCATTTCCTCAGTCCTTGACTGTTGACAGTTTCAAGGAGTGACAACATTTATGTCTGTATTCAATTTGTGATACTTAAACCGTGAAAAAGTTCTTCTAATATACTTAACTGTGAAATATCTAATTTGATGCAATAGTTAATCAACCGCAATTAATCTTTATGTTGGTTAGTTAAGCTGATTACATTTCACAATGAATTGAATTTTCAATACATTCAATGAATGTATACATATATTTATAATGCAAATGCGAATGCTTCAATCAATTTTTAATTAAAACCTAAACAGGCAGAAATCTGCGTGTATTAATTGTCAATCGCTGTGTGTTTGTGTGAGTGTATGTATGTGTGTGTGCCCGTATTAAGGCCGTATCCGCTTAGATGCTCTACAAATGTACGTCATTAGCAGCTGCGGCAAACGTCAAACATCAGCCCATCATCATAGGGCTCAATAATATTTGTCATAATTGTTTCAATATCGAGCTGCTTGGAGCCTAAGCCGCAAATTGGACGTGGAACGCCAGCTGGTCAGGCTATGAGACTCCGCTTATTAAGGCTAAGGCTTTCGTCTTACAATGATGACGATAATAATGACGATGATACAGCTAATGATGATGGCCATGAGTATAACTGCCTTGGCAACCGGCTAAGAGCTTTGTGATTTTGTTGAGCAATCGACGTCAGCTTTGTTTTAACGCTAATTAATTAAATTCATTCAAATTAACATGGCAAAGCCAGCAAATCTACCGATTTGCCTCTATGCCACCCCTTGAAAAACAGAGAACAACCGATTGACTTTGTTTTGCTCTGGCTCCCATTTACGCCCTAGCAAAAGCATTAATTACCAATTTTTGTGCTTTGTATCATTTGGTTGGTTGGGGTGAAAACCCGATTAACATTTGCTGGAAATTTCTGTGATATTTTGCTTGTAATTCATTGAAATGAAATGCACTCAACCTGAACTGCAACTGTGGTGGTTAAAACGGAAGCCGATTACGCGGTTAGCTTGAAATGCGTTCTTAATTGGTCAGATAGAAACCACAGCGGAAGCCAACCCTTCAAGTGGCTTTTGCCAGGAATTTGCGGTCATTAAATATGATGCTAACAAACTCAACACATTTAACATTTACTTTTCACTCCAGTTGCCTGATATTGTTACATTTTATACTTACTAGTTTGGCAGAATTTAATGTTAATGTGATTACAGTACAAGCAATTGTAGATACTTAGTTACATTTGACTGTAGATACAATTTAAGTACAGTTAGTAACTTAATCATCATCAGTGAATAAATCAATTGTATTAATAAATTAACAGGCATATTGTTCATGTTTCGGCTTATACACAACAGCAACAACAAATATAACGCATTATTTACATGGAGGACCAATCTACATTCGCTCCATTTCCATCTGCTGACTGCCAAGCCGCTTGTAATATCTCAATTAATTATTACTGTGCGGTCAATGTGGGCCATAGTGGCAAGAGTAACAGCAACCTGCTTCTCTCTGATGTTGTCTGCCACATTTTAATTACACATTAATGCGAGCGCACACACACACACAAACACTCATACACGAAGGACCCTAAAAAGTTGCGCAAACTAAACATTTTGTTCTCTGCGGTTTTACAAATGTGATAACATCAACTGACAAATGAAACTGAAGAACTGAAAACGGAAAACAAAAGCAAACGAATCACCAATGCTCTAAGATGTTACAAAAGAAATATATATATATTATATTCAATTTTTTACCCTTTTTTATCCAAAAGGACTTTTATATTTTTACTTTAATTTTTCTTTTGTGCAGGATCTTATCCTTTGTTTTTTCTATTCAAAGCATTCTTTTAAAAGTCTCAGCAAAAATTTTATGCAAAGTACATCAAAAAGACACAAAAAGAATATAAATGTAGCAACATGATGGGTTGATAGTTCAAGGTAAGGATGCATGAGATGGCGCTCTACTTTAAGTCAAAACGACTACTAAATGCTCTATGCCAAAATGTTGATCTTCTTCGGAGTTGTGGCTAAAGTAAACTCAATTTTATTGCATGAAAGAAATGTAAAGAAATTCCATCGTTTTGCAATTAATTTCTTTGAAAAAATGATGAAAATTTCTGTACATTTCATTATATTTTTTAATTAGATTCGCATTAAATTAAATAAACCATATATTATTTTTAAACTTTACACAAACTCTCAAATGAAGTGCAAGCAAAAGTTTATACAGTTAAAATATACAATTCGTTATCTGCTGCATTTTCATCTATGACCAGGTATAAAGACAAATCCAAACGAATTGAAATAAAGTTACTAATGAATAATTAAAGAAGATTAAAAAAGATTGCAATGCAAATAGTCAAAGGAAATAAGTAAAATAATGTTTGCTTAGCTTCTATTTTTTGGTTTTTTGTGATATTTAATCGTTGTATATAAACTTTCTTTACTACTGTCATACGTTTTTATAACTAAAAGAGTATTATGTTTTGAAATAAATTCGTGTTTGGTTATGTGTGTGTGTGTGTGTGTATAATGGCTGCGAACCAGTGTGTTTTTTTTGCTTCGTTTACTGTACAACTATTAGCCAGGCCAAGAGCAAATGGAGAACAGTTTTATTTTTGCTGCGCATAATATAAATTAAATAATTAATGCATGTAATTCGATGCTGAATTTGTCTATGTGGGTGTATGTGTGCGGTGCATGTGTGCGTGTGTGTTTGTGTCTACATAATTGTTAAACATTTTGTGAAAATGCATGTTAATTAATAGCGACAAGGCAACAAAATGCAAACTAATTAAAATTAATACACCAATAAAGCAATTTGATCAATAAAGACACCGCAGCCGCAAAAGCCAAACAAAGTTTCGCATGCTTAGCTACACAAATAGACACACATACACACACACATAGATATATACTTATTTACATAAATATTTGTTGCTGCGGTTTGCATTGGCATTTTGACTGAAAACATTCCAAATGCATTACAATTGTTTTGCCTAAAAGTATGCATTAGTTAGCTTGTTGCTGGGCGCACATGTCGTATGCTTAATGCGCACACTCTTGTAAAGCACTTAATTATTCTTTATGCACTTTTTAAATGATTTTCATTTCATTTCCTGGCATTACATTTACGTTATGAATATACGTTGTCGTGCATGCAAATAGTTTCAGGTAGTATTTGATGGTGAGGCCGTGAGGTGGTTTGGACTTTTATTTTATAGTATTTTCTTTTTTTACACGTTCTTCTTTCTCGTTTTCGTTTTCGGTTTTTTTCGTTTTTTTTTTTGTTCTGTATGTCGAAAAGTTTCGGGCGCCTGTTTCTCTGTTTGTTTGCATTGGTAATGAGTTTACTTTTGGCTGTAAGTTGCGCAAACAGACCGCCGGCTTCATTCCGAAACCGCTCCAGTTCGGTTCGGAGTCGTCTCCAGCCGCATCCACAAAGCTAAGCCCACAATGTTTTAAGGGGCCATGGTGGTAATGGCGAAACGGCACCAGCCCAGACCCCAACAAAAACTTATGCATTAAACTTTCAGTTTTATTGTAAAGTTCTGTCAACAAAAATCTTTCCGCCCGCAAAAATAAATGTGCATATATGCCACATATGAATGTGTGTATAGGAATGTTATTTTTACTTTACCCTTCGTTTTTTTTTTCTGCTACTGATGTTTTTTTCATTTTTTGTCGGTTGTTTTGCCAAATTGCTTTGCGGTCCATGCAGCTCTAACTTTGATAAATATAAAAATTTTAATTAGTATCACAAAAAAAAAAAAAAACAAAGAATAACAAAAATTCTAGTGTGCAAATATGAATGTAACACGTCCGGCTGCCAGGTTGCCGGGTTGCCAGGTCGCGGTGATTTTATTACATCAACATATATGTATATAAGCTCTCATTTGAAAGTCAGTTGGAGTTTTTTTTTTATCTTTGAAAGCACTTTAAAATGGGCTTTAAAAAATGGCATAAATCAGAGCTCTGCTGGTCGTTGAGTTTTATCAAAGCCGCTTGTTTGCCTTCATCATCATCATCATCCCCATCATTGCCATCGCCATCATCATCATGATGCGTCGACTGTAGCGATAAGCTCGGTCCAGTCTGCCCTTTGCTCTGACACGACCCACCTCTCTGACCTCAAGTGTGATAAGCATCGGGCGACGCCGGCCCATAAATTACGCCAAAACGAAACTTCAGATTCTCGCCCACCCCAAAGCAGAAAGTCTATTTTTGATGCTTTTGTCAGTTAGTTGATAGAGGAGCAGGGGAAAGCGCTTACTATCAAAATCAATTCATTAGGCCTACTAGCATTAAGTACAAAATTTAATGAAATTAGTTGGTACATATACTTTAGTTGTTGTTGTTGCTGACACGCTTATGCTTATGGCGAGGACAAGTCACCGCTAAGTAGGCAATTGTCCCACCCTAAAGAAACAAAAAGGAAAAAAAATGTAAAAATTGTAAAAGAAAACTTCAAACAGAGTTTTGCTGGCACCAACAAAAAAAAAATACAACAACAACAACGTACCCAGGACAGTGCATGCTATAAAAACAAAATCTGCCACTAAGTAGCGGTGCTTACGGCATAATAGCTTTGCCTCACAGTGGATCAAAATGTATCAAAACTAAGTCAATATGGTTGAACATTAGTTAATTATTATATTTTGTGTAGAATTTTATAAAAGGTGATCTTGTATTTTTAGTTGTTTATCTCAGAAAATATTATATAAATTAAACAGGGCATTTTATATAAGTTAATAAAATAATTATTTGTCTAGAGTTTGCTACTTAATTAATTATAATATTATTTTCAAATGATTATAACTTAAATAATTTGCACCAAGTCAGAAATTTGGGATAACCTTTGTGTATTTAAAAAAAGGGAACATCTTTTTTAACAAATGAAATTCCAACCACTGTGCCTCAAGTCGTGCTTCAAGACACATTCAAGTCACCTGCCTGTCCCCTTAGATATGCTACTGTTATTTTCATAAAAATGTGTGTTTGTGGGTGTATATGTTTGTAAGTATGTATGTACGAGGGTGCCTGTTAGTGTGCTTCTGTGTGTATGTTTACAACATTTTAGGTAAATTAAAAAATAACATTATTATTTGTATTTTTATACACTTTCCCAAAAAAAAATAAAAAGAACACAAAAAAAATGTCAAAAGTTTACTTTAACTTTGCTTAAGTGTTAGCAAATCACAAAAAGTAATTTATCAACTAACTAACACAGTTTTCATTTCTCAATCTACAGTTAAAATTAAAAAAAAATTTCCAATAAAATTTGTTGAAGAAAGTTGTAAGTTGTAAGAGATAATTATCTATAAGACTCTCTCGTTCAATAATTACCCTAACAGAAGAACATATAAAATATTTTGAAAAGTGTATTAGAACTTCGTTGCAGTCAAAATTAGTTTTCGCTTTCATATTTATGGCCAAGCTTACTTTAATATTATTGTATGTATTTTTTTGCTGGTGCTGACGTAAGTCAATCTGTTTTTTCGAAAAATACATTTAGTCTAACGATGTTTGCAAATTAAATATAATTTTATTACGCTAATTTGCTTAAAAGCACTTTAAAGATAACCAAAGCTAAGCCAGAGAGAGAACCAGGGAAAGGAATTGGCTAATAGGCCACTCCAATCAAGTGTCAATAAGCCAAACACTTTACAGCCGTTTGATCTGCATTGTGTGCGAGTATGCGAGTATGCGAGTATGCCATATGGTGGTGGTGTGTGTGTGTGTGTGTTGTGTGAGAATATTTCCAATCAAAGTCCAGCAATATATCATCATCAATTGTTGCAGTCTGGTTGAGGCGGATGGTCTCTGTGGGTCGCTTTGGTCAATGGCTTTCAAGTCGGCCGGTTAACCTGGCTCTTAACCCCACGCTAACGAAAATCCAAGCGTTGAGCTGACAGTGACAAAGCAAATGTCAAATTAATTTGATGCCTTACTTAAGGCTGTACTTCCCAAAAACCTCTCTAACCCTCCCACCCACTTCCACCGTGCCGGAGATTCTCTCACCTGCTGTGGCTCCTCCTCCAATCAGCCAACCAACTATCCATCCATCCATCCATACATTCTCACTGACAATGGCCGGCAACTTCAAACGGTACGAAATGTCAAGCTGCTTAACAGAAAGCTGGATACGATTCCTTCATGATGGTGGTGTTGGTTGCTCTTGATGTCGTTGCTGTCGTGGTTTGGGTGGAGCGCTTTTCACACGGTTGCTGGTCACCTGGCATGCTGACTGTCAATTTCATTTACGTTTTCAATCGATTTATTGTGTCAGACACACATACACACGCACATATAAACACACACGCATACACACAGAGGCACATTCGCAGCCAATATTGGTCAGATTTTTGACAGCTCAAATTGAATTTGCCTTTTTGCCAGAGCCTTTTGCCAGCCAAGTGAAATGTTGTTTGCTTGACCGCCCTCCTCATTGTGTATCTGTGTGTGTGTGTGTCTGTGTGCGGGTGTGCGGGTGTGGCAGACTGTCAAGGTGTGAACACATTTGGCTTTTGTTTACTATACAACAACGATTTGTCTCGATTTTTTTTGATCGATTGTTTATCTCCACATCCTATGTCATGTTTACCCTGCGTCAATATCTTGGAATTGGGTTCGGTTATGTTAAGGTTTCTGTTGATTTTGTCATAAAACAACGCCTCTTTTCCTGTTACCACCAAACAATATTTGTCATTTTTATGCCCAGTAAGCCTAATTGTTAAAGAGTACATTCAAAAAAAAAAAAAAGAACAAAGTATTACATTCAAAATATTTCGGGCTGCTACTTTCAGGCAATATTCTAAACACATTTAAAGAGATATCTATCTAAACTAAGAAATATACAACAAATATACAACTTTCTTGAGTTAAAGGTAATAGAGTATAAAATGGTCGACATCTCACTTGTTTTTGGGTACACAATCACATAAATCCTGACATTCTTTTTCTGTTTAAACAACAAAGAAAAAACATGGCATTTATTTGCTATTTGTTGTCTAGTGGTTACAATACAAACTCCACATCCTTTCCAGTTGTCCACTTCACCTTGGGCTTTCTATGTAAAATTTTCCAAATCTAAAGAATTTTGAATAGCCAAATTCTTTATAAACTGTGATTCAAATGCTCGCTTCGGGTCGTTAGTTGCAGCAAATTAGAATTACACAGCCTAGAAATAGCGTGCCAAAAATCGTTGGGCTGATTTATTATTTACATGGTTGCTTGAAAGCCATATTTAGTCGATGCATATTTTTCTTGGCATACGGCAAGATGGTTACGCAATTTCCCCGACGAAGAACTGAGTATCACACACTGAACCTGAAAGTGCATTTTGCCTTGGCCGCATCTGTGTGCATCCATGACTGGCTTTATTCCCCCTTGACACGGGAATGGTCTCAACGTTGTCGCCAAGTATGCGCTCTGTTATGAAAATGGCTCAACAAAATTCCTCCACATAGTCCAGGTTTTGACGTGTGACAAACTGTTCCTTGGTCAGCTCATTTTACGGCCAAAATTTCGGTTTATGGAATGCAATGGCTGTCATTCATCAATGTGAACTCTCCCAAACCGTCGTGACTGGCTGTGTTTGTCAATCAACCTGTTCCGGCCAGGGAATGTATCCATGTCCATGACTCACGTTAACGGTGGATGCGGACAGCCTTAACGGTTTGTAAATTGTTCAAAAAGGGGTAAGACCCATTAAGAAAGAGGTAAAATGATTTTACTATTGTATTTTAAGGCATTAAACCTTAGAGAAAAGTTGTGATAAATAGCTAATAAAATAGTGGTTCTTATTTAATATATTTTAAATAAGTCATCCTATGTATAATAATACGTTTTCAAGGCATAGTTAACTAATCTGTATAGGTAATAATTTCTCCAATTCAAGTTTTATTTTCATCACAATTTTAATGTGGTTTATTTGTCATTTTTTTTTAAATACTTTTAAAATCCATCAAAGTGATTCCTAAACTTCTATTCAATCAATTAGTTTTATATATAAGGCCAATTATTAAATTAATTTTTTTGTATCTCTTTACCATAAAATTGATAACAGTACATTACACATAATCATGCACTTGAATACAAGACTTTGCCGAAAATTGCTATATCAATTACCTAAAGTGTAACAGAAGATTTATATGATTTATTTTATCTACTTTCAGCTTAACTTACACCATACATCCCTTCTTACAATTGGTAAGTACTCGCAGTGCATGTTACAATTTCTGGCTCTATCACTCTGTCTCTTTCTCTCTCATTTTCTGACTGTCTTTCTACTACTACAATCCTTTGCTAAGACACTTTACTTTTCTTCTTTCCTCTACTTTCATGACTTACACTGTCATAACATAAATCTTTTCTTGGCCACATGCATATATACACACACAAAAAGCAAAAAAAAAAAAAAAATAAAAACCAACTCACCAACTTTATTAAAATTTTAAATGTCTTTTGTAATGTCTTTTAAGTTGAGTCTGATGGCTGAGGATACATTTTCACTTTTGCTATAAATGTCACATTTTGGTCTCGTTTCCCCACGATTGTCTGGGGTCCTAGTTGAGGCCAGGTCCAGGCATGTGGCTTAATGTTTGTCTTGGACAAATGGCCATGCAACATGTGGCAACTGTTTCGACTTGTTTCTCTTTTAGCTGTTTTCTAATTTGATTTATACTTATAAAGAGAGGGAATCATTTGCTTTTCGATTGCCATAATAATAAAGAGTCGTTACATTTAAATAATGACCAAAGAAGCTGCAATCGGAGACGTCGACGAGTGAATGAGTGAGTGAGAGAGACTTCTTGTAATGGCTATGAAAATTCAATTATAACCCAGCCACATGATGATGGCCGTCCACTTGACGGCAGGCGACAGGGAATGGAATTTCTCCTGTGCGAACAAGAAAACGCACACATAAAACAAGCGTGGCAAAAAAAGATTAATTGTCCACGCTGTTGTACATTACAATGCGCATACGCCGTGTTGTACATGTGTAAATAAGAAACACGTTGGCAACAACACGGCGACTGAGCGACTGGTTTTTCGGTCATCATATTTAATTCAAGCATAAATTTTTGCACGCATATAAAAAAGAAAGGGCCATAGCAAGGTCCAGGAAGTGGAAGTAAAAAGAAATTAATACGTTTTGCTTAATTTATGTGGGGCAAATGGGGACAACCAAAGCCGAAGAGAATGAGAGGGAGGGCGAGAAGCGAGAGGCGCCAGTGGAGGTCATGAAAAATTACCCAAGCACTGACTACTCTTTTACTGGGGCGAACCAATGAGCCGAACCACAAACATGGCCGTGACGAAACAGCATAACCAGCCTGCTGATGGTCGAGTCCTTTTGTCTCATCACACCCCGCACCCTTCGACCCTCCTTCTCTCTCGCTGACTTGGTCAGTGGCCATTTGGCTGCTTTTGTTATTACAATAGCTCTGGTAATTATGAAGGGGGCTCTACCTGCCTTTGTTATAGACGAGTTCTCCCCCCTCTCCTCCTCTTTGCTCTCTTGTGTCCAACACTGACCAGCTGCTTTTTAATTTGTAATAATTTTTTGTCGCTTTTTCTATGCATAGCTCCACTTCCTTCCTTTCTCCTCTCACTCTCTCTTTCTCGCTTTCTCTGCCTTTCAGTATTGTGGTGTTACTTGACTAATTAGTTGGCTAGTTTCTCACACTCACCAACTGCCATTTTACTTGATGATTATCGTCAAAAGACCTTTTTGTTGAGACACTGAAAAATCTAGCACAAGCGATTAACAGTATTTCTATCAATCATTATAATAACAAATTAAAAAGTTCATATATATCTCAACAAAACTATAATCCATTATACATTATTCTTATTAAAAACCTTCAAGCAATTAAACTAATTACTGCATAATCTTAATAATTGGCGAGATAATTATTATGTGATAATTACGAGAATATGTAGAAGGTTATATAAATATGTACTATATAGATATGTATTGCAATAACAGATCTTGTGTGGACTTCTTTTGATTAAACTAAAACTGATTTAGATTAAAAACTAATAAAATAATCCCATGTACATAGATTAATTCAAAGAGAACAAATATTGTTTTTTAATATTATTGCAAAAATTCGTTTTCAATCTTTACTTTAATAAATTTCTGACCATTGAGTTTCCGTTAAAACGTCTCGATAAACGATTGATAATAACATTTGCTTTAAATGTACATTCATTCATCAAAATGGAAAGCGGTTATGTATTACAAGACCATAATCTCTTTAGGGCAACAACAACAACAACAACAACAAAAACAAGAGGGGCACTCAACACATGCCACTAGCAACTTAATTTTTCAGCCAATAAACCAAACCATGTGCCAGTTGTGAGTCAGACCCATATCCGAGCACCACTTCCACACACATCCGCCTGTTCGTTCAGTCATCTCTTTACCAAAACTACACAACAAATAAACTCAATGGCAGCAACAGCTACACATACATACATACAGACATACATACATACATATATACAACTACAGAAACCGAACAGAGAAACCACATAAATCAATGTCTATGAAGTAACTCCTACATAGCACATCCCGGCTACCACCTTCAGGCTCATTGGCATTGCCGTAGCAAGATTTAAGCTCCGATGCCATCTCCGATTCCCATTGCCGCCAGTCGGCATGCAGTGACAGAAATTGCAAAATATTTGATTTGTGCTTATTTAATTTGAAATTTTGTGCACGCATGCCAGAGAAGCCCAAGACCCATAGACACGAGACCTAAATCCAAATCCATACAGAGAGAGTGAGAGTCAGGGAGCAAAGCAAAGGCAACGGCGAAGTCAAGCCGAAAACCGCAGGTTCCCTCTATCATCATCATGCACACACATACACACACACACACACATATTGAGAGACTCAACTGATTTAGATAGATGGCAGTTTGGGTATGATTTGCCAAGCCAAAGGCATTATGGCCAACTCTGTACACTTTACCCCTAGTCGGCACTTTGCCCCTCTAATGCCTTCGCCAAAGTGCATAGAGTGCCTTGTGCAGTTTTCAAGTGCTGTCGTCTGCACTTAGACATCATCTGATGAATTTTCGGGCAACTACTTTACACACACACACACGCATACGCTGTACAGATGCATAGATACATACATTTGCTGTATAGAGTTACTCGCATGCATGCATAAATGGCAGTCACTGTAGCATAGTCATAGGACAACTAGTAGGCACTATTTCATGTTCAATTAGAGAGCCTATCCCCTGCACTTAGTACATATAAAATGCCTGCGAGTCTAATTAATCACAAGATCATTGTGCTGGCTGTTGCCAAACTCTGTCCTTGTGGTTAGCCCTCTACCAAATTTCATCATTCATCTCACTAGGACTGTCTCTCTCTCTTGTCAGCGACATCATTATCAATGCCAAAGTATCAAATAGAGTTTCAATTATTGGGCTCCTGCCAGTCTAATGATTTACTCCAAATGGTATTTTTGGTTAGCGGCTAAATATTTGCGAATTTAATACAACTGTCTCCTGTCATATCACAGCTTTATGGCCCATAATCATGAAGCTGCATCCACATTCCCACACTATTTTACTGGTCCTTGTTCTGCAATCAGACCATGGCAAAATGTGCTCTACACTGAAAAAAAGTACAAAATTGTTGTCGCCAATTTGCATATTGAATTACATTCATTGTTGTTTCTGGCTACGCGTCTGCCCCACCCCAAAAACCCAACCCCGCCTCAACCATTGGTCTGTCTCTTATTACAAATATGTTGCCTGTCGTATGTGGCAAAGAGTTGTTGCTGCCGTTTCTCTCTCTCTCTCTCTTTCTTTTTCTCTCAATCTCTCGCTTTTGAGTGACAGTGACAATGCTGCCAATTGGCAGCCGCCACACGCAAAAGGCAAATATTATAAAATATTCAGTAATAACAACAAAAGCCAAACTCCACTTCAGTTCACTCCGCATCTAGACTTATGCTCAAGAATTTTTATACCCTGAATCATGTATACAAATTCACAATTTTATTTTATTTTTCATACTTTGTTTTGTTAAATTTGCCAAGGCAAATAAATTGGCTGCAAAATGCAACTAAAAAATATGATAATACTCTAAGTAAGATACCACAAAATCTCATACAACAACGGCAAAAGAAAGTGGCTTAGAAACACTTGACATGACTTATGAGCTGAAGTATTGGCAGTGGGTATCCTGCCATTAAGATTGATTTTAAATAAATTAAATCTATCTCCAAATAGTCAACCATTAAACCATACAGAATCAAACCTCCAAAGTAATATAGTATTATTGCTCTCTTTATTTAGTCCGTCTTATGATTTTATAAAAAATAATTATTTATTTAGTACACCAAAGATACGATTACAAAAATTAAGAAATAAACTAAAAAAATAAAAATTCCAAGATGTTTCTCATCAACTGCTTTCAATTTGATTAATTTTAAATCATTTTAACTAGCTTTTTGGCAAAATTATTACTATATAAAAGAATTATATTTTCATTGCTTCACATCCGACTCGAGTCAAAAAACCAATTTACCAGAGAGAGAGAGAGAGAGAAAACAGTTGAACAAATTTGGTCAACAGCATTAGGGTAATTTAATTTGAAACTTTTGCCACACTTTTGCCTTAGATTGGCTTCCAGGCAATTATAGCACATGTGGCAAAAATTCTATAAAAAATAGTTAACTTAATATAGCAAAACGATTCGCATTCTCTGAATCTCAGCTTGTTGTCAAATTGAATTTGGCACTTTAATATTTGAGATTTCCTTTAGGCAGGGTATAAGGTTTTTTGAATGAATGAACTCTAGAAAATACTCAGACAAATAGGAAAGTTCAAAACACAAGGCAAAAAGCTGTTTTACTTTCTTATAAATAGAAGTCCTAAATAATATTAGCCTAAAACTAGCAAAGAGTATGCAATATTCGTCAACTCGAAACTCACCTCGCCATCTTGTTGTGCTAAAGGCACTGGAATACGTTGCAGTTACAGAGGAATTACCTTGCCAGTTTTCCGTAGTTGGGGAAAAAAGTTTTAGATCTTTTCTTTTTGCAGGCAGAATGAGTGTGTTGGAACGGGGTAAAGCACATTAATTAGAAGCTGCCACGCTTGGCAGACACGCGCCGGGCGCCAAAAAGTTGGCCAAAAATAGTAAGGCAAAAGCATAAAAAAAAAAAAAAAAGACGCAACATGCACACGTCAAAGTTTTTTTTCTGGGTTTGAGTTGCATTTTGCGTTTGAGTTTGAAGTTGAAGTTGTAGTTGTTTTCTTGTTTTTTTTTTGGCGAATAAAGCTGCAAGTTGCTTTTAATTAAGGACGCCGTCAGCATCAGCTTGAGCGTCAGCAGTCAGAAGGCGGCATGTGGCATGTGCCAGGCATCAAGAAGCATCAAACCGGCGGCAGCAGTGGAAGCTACTTTAGCTTTAGTAGATATGAAGTTGCATTATGCCGGCATCATTAGCAATCGCTTCGCTTGGCCAGGATGAGGTGTTAACTTTTAAACGTAACATTTAATTTTGCTAAAAGCCATGACCATGCCGCGGCACGCCCCCCTCGTTTCAATTGTGAGCATATGTAGCTTGTAACGAAGCCAAGCGGGGCGTGAGGGGGGAATATGTATGTAACGGACAGTTATAAATAACGCAATCTTTACGCACGTAACTCAAATGCCTTTCCCTGCCCTCTAAGCCCCCCACCGTATGACCACATTGGGAGGGAAGTGCTAATGGTGGGCGTTTTGCGTCGCGTCTCATTTAGCGCACGTATCCAAATAATGACCCAAAATGATTGCGTTTAATTCAAATGATGCTGATGACCATGCCGAACAACATGGCGTATACATAACGCGCTCTTCAAAATACAAAAAAAAAAAAAAAATAAGCTCATACCTAAACTGCGTGCGTATTGTAAATAAAATAAAAACGAAATGAGACGAGACGAAACGAAATGAAATGTTTTATCAACGTGCCAAGCGCACTAAACATCCCCCTTCAACCCCACCAGGACCCCCACCGCACCCCACCCCATCTCATCTCACACCATTCTCTTACCCTCTGACAGATGGCTCCTCTGACCACATTGGCCCCTTATTATCTGTTTCGACCATGTGAAGTGATATTTGTTGTTGTAATTGTTTCTCGTTGTTGTCTACTGCACAAAATGCCTACGAGAGTGTCAAAGAGGGGGGGTGGGGGGGGAGGGTTGAAACGGAAGATAGATTACAATTGCCGCAGGCAGTTGCCCATTACCAAATGGAAATTACGTGGGACAAAAACCATCTCCTAGCCTAAAGAAGACGCGCACAAATTTCTTGTCATTAAATTAAAAATAAACGACAATATTATATGCGCCTATAAATATGCAACACAAAACGGAAAGCGAGCAGCTGTTATTTATTTATGTCCATTGTTGTTGCTTCTGTTGCTTTTGTCTGTGCACAGTTTTTAATGTCTTCTTTATGCAGCAACAAAAACCAAAACTTGTAGTAGATGGCCATCGTCTTGCCATGGTCCATGTCTGACCAGGTGCACAGAAAGGCTAATAAAACGAATGCCTCTTTTTTTGTATCTAAGCCAAGCCTCCATACAAATGCAATACTCAAAAGTATTTATATATGTATATAATTCACCATTATAAATCATGATTAGAATATTTCTTTTGTTTACTCTTCACACAATATTTATGCAAAAGGCTTAAAGTCAAAGCAAACAATAATTCCTTATGGTAAATTCAGAATCTATTCAAGGTACAAATTTTAATTTTATTGAGTTGTCATTTTCTGAATATTAACTAACTTTTTCATATGCCCTCGGCAATGGTCATGATTCTATGTTCTGTGCTAAGTGGATTAGCTTAGATATAAATATAAATCCGATGGAAAAATGTTGGTCAGTATTTTCAAACATTTTTCACCTTTCCTGTGAGCCAAACTGAGAAATTTCTTTACCCCTTAACTATAGACACAATTTACTCTTCTCTGTACAAAATAGTTGAATGATTTTTTGTTTTTTTCTCAAAATAGTATTTATAAAAATGTAATTAAGTACATTGAAAAATTATGTTTAAATTTGAAAATGATTTTCATGTAGGCTTACAAACACCATTGAATGCTTCTCCGTCAATTTCGAGTTTGGCATTCTCGAAAGGCTCCTCCTCTGGCAGATGGGATTGCTCTCTGCCCCAGTTATTCCATGGCTGCGTCTCTGCTGTGCCCCATATCAAATAGATGACATTGCCGCTGAATAGAAAGAAGGCGGCAATAGTAAAGACCACCTGCCATTGACTGCGTTCTGTGGGATCCTGTACCAGAACGCCCACCACAAGGGGCGTCATCAAAGCTACCAGATTGGTGAAGGTGCTCATTATGCCGGCCAGGATGCCAGCATGTATGGGCGAGAGGTCGATGGTGTTCAATTCACTGCCAATTGTTGCCGCACTGCTAACGCCCACACTCAGGGTGCACAGGACGAGGGCTAGCGGTTTCTGGTCTCTGCCCACGAAACCCAGAATCAGCATGATGAGAGCAGGTGACCAGAGAGCTATACTATTGTAGACCTTACGCAGGGCAGTGAGACTTAACCACTTGTGTTTGAGTATCGTATCGGCCACGATCAGATAGACATAGCACATGCCCCACATCAGAAGGAACGGCAGGGCGGAAAACAAGGCATTACTCTCCATCTTTAATTCCAAGACGCCACTCAAATAGGCTGGCAATTCGGCCTGCATGGTGGCCAGACCCCACGTATCGGCGCAGCGGGCACATAGCAAGGCATAGACCGGAGCCGAGGTGAATATTCCTCGCCAGGGTATGGGCATTTTACGTTCTCGCTTGGCACAACGCTGCAAGTCGCCGGCTATGTACCGCTTCTCGGCCGGGCTAATACAACTGGCCTCGTTGACTCGATTGGAACCCAACAGAAGCCAAAGTACAGACCACACCAGACCCAATCCCGCCGAGCCGTAGCTTATGCCGGGCCAACCCAGCGAGGAGCTGGCTATCACGCCGGCTGCATACATGGCCAAAACATTTCCACAATCAAATCCTGTATAGGCAAAGGCACCCAGACGGGTACGCTCCACCTCCGGGGCCCAGTTGGCCAGATGCTGGTGTACGCAAGGGAATGTCACACCCTGGCACAAACCCTGGACAAATCGAATCACACAGAAGGCTTGCCAGCCGGCTGCATAGACGCCATGCGGAGTTCCAGCACTCAGCAGAGCAGAACCAATGCTGCCCAAGAAGAGTACCAGTTTGGCACCAAAGCGCTTACATAGATAGCCGCCGGGAAACTGCGTCAGAGCCGATCCCCAATAGAAGCTAGACAAAATGTATGATTTCTCCTGTTCGGTCCAGTTGAAGTGCTGCAAAGAATAGAAAGCAAAAAACTTTGGTTCCTGAAAGCAGACTTTCTAGTGATTTGGGGGGCGTAGTCACTAGTTACTTACGGGCGCATCCACATTTGTGGATGTGGCCTTTGTCATGGCCACCACGGCCACTCCCACATTGAATTGGAGTATTGTGTTGACCACCAGACCAATGAAGAGCAGCAGTGCCTGTAAATGACGTATACCAATTCGGGGTACTAACGGGGTACATTTTGCCATGAGATGCTTGAAAGAGATTTAACCAGTTTGCCACTCCCACTTACCTTTCTCCGCCTCCACATCAAGTTCTCTGGAACTCGCCGTGTCCATGACTGCCATAAGTGGAGCTGATGTTGATTCCTATTCTTTTAGTTTGTAATTCAAATGTTCCTAATGGTCAGTGAAAACAGAATAACAAATTCGTTGCATTATGGCTCAGTCAATCAATCATGAGTGACGAATTTTAAGCTGACCTTAGGAAAATTTCAATATTTAACGATGAAAGCTTTGCGAATTCGAGAAGTTTTAATAAATTGTTGTAAACTCTTTTAATAAGTAATTGCAAAACACAGAACTTTCTAACGATACCCACTAAATTATATAGGAATCAAAATTAATCCTTAATACAAAATAACCATTTAAAAATTCATCAAAATTTTCAGTCTAAAAGTCAGCAAGGCTAATCTGATTGATTGCATATCCACTTAGAAGATATATATAATCATTTTTCGAAGCTATTCATCCATATTATTTATTATATTTTGATTATTCAGGCGTGACACTTAAAGAAAAACAAGACATCAACGGAACATAACTAGGGAGAGTCCCTGTTGAAGGGACAACGATACCGAGCATATACATGGATGGTTCTTCTGGTGAAATCCTACATGTTTGTTATTTCAACAATTGTTTTCTTTTTCCTCCCTTTTTTTTTTGGCAATATGCCTGAGCCCGTTACGGATTTGTGCTCTGGACACACTCGCAAACACACACACACTAGCACACACATTTTGTGTGTATGTTAGTGTGCAAATGTTGTCGATAATATCAAGGAGATTGGGAAAGAACAGAGCTAGAGGGAGGGGTAGATGGGGACGAAAAAATAACAAAAACAAAGAAGAAATTCAAATCTCAGCATTTACAATTGTATCTGCGCAGCTAACAAGATACTTTTTGGTGCTAGATGCAGATGCACAGTCAACTCAATAACACTCGAAGAAATAATTTACTTCAAATATAATGGACAGACCATACTTAAGCTAAACGATCTACTTAATTTCTCTATTTGTTTAAGTTAATCTTAGGCGATCAAGACTTTTTAAAGCCTTTTTTTCCAGCCAAGTTTTTTCGCTCCTTTTTTTACGGAAAACAGGTATTAAAGTCAAAATTTATAAGATGCAAACTATTTTACACTTTATTTTTTCAAGTGTAGACACATTTGAATGCAAAGCCGTTCGTTGTTTGTGCTGTTGCTGCTATTATTGTTGGATTCTATATGCAATTTCTTTTCTATTTTTTTTTTCTACTTTCTCAATTGTTTCAAAAAGTTTCTAAATGTGCCAAAACCAGAAGCTGTGTGGCACTACAAATGGATAGTATAGTGCAGAGTAGCAATGGCGTTAATCGATACCATCTACTACTTACCCAACAGTATGTTATACCGCCTAGAAACAATGCAATGTTCGAAGCATATTTTTTGGGCCCATGCAAATATTTGCACATTCAGATTTTTGTTTACATTTTAGTGCAAATTTTGTAAATTACTCGAATAGCCTTAGAGAGACACAATGTATGGATGTCGGAGACCTCCACCCACATACGTATTTGGCACATCACCGCCCCACACCCCACTCAAAAAAGAAATGACAAAATTAGAACTCACAGCACATTGTTTACGAGTAGTGAGTGCTGAGATTGTGCTTTCAGAAATTACATCTCATGTCTTTTGTTTGAGGTTAGTATTTAGCCGATTTGTTTCGATTACAATTAAAAAACATTAGTAGAATCACATTAAAGCAGGGTCGCACTAAATAAACGGTCACACTGTAAGTCGATCAACGACGCTTCACTGATTGGGGTCACCATTTTAATGCCAAGGTAAAGTTAAATTGAAGAAGAGACCTACATACCCTCCCCCGCGTGCATCAGCCACTCATTCACATTGCTGAAGTCTTAATAATGTTTGGCATTTTTGTCTCGCATTTATTGAAAAAGCAAATAACTATAGTTACACACGAACACGAGTGCATTTAGACACACACACACATACACAAAGCAAAAACAATGCCAAACAAAATACATTGTTTGCATGTTTCTATTTCATTTAAATTTTACAATATCTTTGAATTTTATTGTAGACATTTTTTCTCGTTTTCATATTACTATTATTATTTCTTTTCAATTGGCACACTTCCATATAACTTGTAAGTGAGTGGGATATTTGTATTGCGTATATGTATGTAAATATATTGTAATCCGGTTATGAATATTGAATTTGTGAATGGCTAAATCCAACACTCACTTGTTTTGTTGCAATTGGAGAGAAAAAAGTCAAACAATTTGCTTAGAGCCTAGCCGAACGTTGAGGCAAAAATCTTTCACTATTTGCACTTTGGTTTTAGCTATAGTTTCTATTAATAACAAATTTTAATTAAATTTTTTTTTCTATTTGCTTGGGGTCTTTTTCGTTTTTTTTTTTTCTTGTTTTTTATTGTTGACGTTGATTTTTTGTTCTATTTGTGCACTGCGCTCGATTCGTATTCATTTACTAGTTGTGGGGCGCTAGAAACACAACTACTTCCAACGTTTTGTTTGCTCGAATGTGAATTAGAAATTAGATGAACTTGATTCGAAATGTAAGCAGTGCGCCAATCAATTTATAACAATTGGAAGAAAAAAACGCGCTTAAGGGACAAGTTATCCAATGACTCATAGCCAAGAGAGATCGATGATGGTGGTCAAACGAGCTAGAGTGAGCGAGAGAGTGTGACTGAGAGGCAGACAGACTGTGTTTATGATAACAATAATAAAGCGATGATTCTAGTTAATATAAGCAAAGTGTAGGACTAATTGCGAGTCAATAGCGGGCTCTCTATAATACCCTTTCTATGTGTATGTTCACCTGGAAGCTATAAAAATAAATGAAATAAAATAAAAACTCTGTAGCCATTAAACTACACCTTTTCTGCAAAATGATTAAAGAAGCAGAAGTAGTCCAAAATAAATGATTTTATTGCTTAATTCCATAAAATCAATGATCATTAGTTAATTCCATATATTATTGCAATATACAAGTTTATTTTTATATAATTTTAATAAAGCATAAAGCCAATGGCCAAATAAAGTTCAATAAACCCTTTTGAGAAATTGAAAATAATTTCTTATGCATTTTAAATAAGGCGCTCAGCTAGCACACTGACTGAATCTCGCTGCTTTCGCTCGATGATAACAGATCATTTATCGATAACCGATTATTTCGCCTCGTTAGTGATCGCCGAAGTCCGGCGAAAGTTACAGGCGAATATTCACTCTTTACGGCGAATATTCATAATTTGGCCACACTAATTTAGCCGGAAACTAAATATAAATATATACTAAAATATAATATAAAAAATCTAAATAAATCGCAAAGGCGCATGCTATTTACCATTGTATTGTTTATCGATATACAATATTATTGGCGCGCATCAAGCTTGGCGTCTGTTTAGTTAATCGATATCGATAGTCTGTTTAGTTTATCGATATCGATAGTCTGTTTAGTTTATCGATATACATACATGCATACAGGGTGGGCCAAAAGAAGTCTTTTTTTTTTAATAATAATAAAAATAAATGTTTATTTAAACCTTGAGAATTTCATGGGTCAAATAAACATTAGCATTATTTAGAAGAAAAAAAATGAGACAACATCGGATGACTTCTTTTGGCGCCCCCTGTATTTTTGGCACAAATTATTTACCAGCGATCGTTGTATTGGTTTTTTCTTTCGTTTCGTCGTTCGTCGTTCGTCGTTTTTTTTTTTGTTGCAGTCGTGAAGAAAAGTCGTATTGTAACGGTTGTTTGTGTCGGCGTACGATCGGCGTGCGGAAAGAAGACGGCGAAATAAATTGATTTAATTAAATGAAGCATACAATAAAAGCAACCAAACAACGGTGAATGCAAAACGCCAAAATCACGTGTATGTGTATTAAGTTAAAAATGGTTTAAGTAAAAAGCAACGCGCAAAACGCAACAACAAATAAGCGGCAAAACTGAAGCCGCCAATGCCCCGTTTCAGTGTGTGTCTGTGTGTGTGTCAGCATGTGTGTTTAATTGTTTAAACAAATATCCCGAAAGAGTAAAGAAATTACGTGCGTGTTCGGCTATTAAATTGCATCAACGCTGTAACAAAAAGCCGGCAGCGCTGATGACAAATAAATCAATAAAGAAAACAATAAAAAGTGAAAAAAAGCTCAAATGCATGTGTTGGTCTCTCCTCTCTTTTTCTCTGTGTGTTTGTGCGTGTGTGTTTTGTTGCTGTGTAGTGCAATTTGAGTTTTCTGTCAATTTGTTTAAATTATATGAAATTCGTTTTAATCAGTTTTCATTTTTTTTTTCACTATTTTGGCTTTGTCTTCAATTATTTATTTTCGTTCTTAAATTTTATCTCCTATTTTTATTGTTTTCTATTCTTTTTCTGCATATTCCTGGCGTATCGCTTCCATTGGAAGACAAGCAAATACATTTTTCACAGGACAATTTGTCCTTCCTCATGTCCTGTATATAAAGTAGTGTATTTGTTTTTTTTTTTTTAAATCCTTTTGGAGAGTGTAAGTTTCTTGTGTTCGTTTGGTTTTCCAATTAGTTGCATTTTTTACAGTTCTCAACACACGAATATAAGATATTTGAAAATTGTTTGAATGAATGAAGTACCAAATTTACATCAAGTGCATATCAATCAAAATAAAAACCAAGTTCAAAGTGCTCAAAATTTACACAAATTTCACGTGGATATAAGAAACAAAAATCATCTTAATAATTTAAAAACTGCAACAACGACAACAATAACAACAGCAGCTACAAGCAAATTTGCCTGCTAACAAATTGTAAGTTATGTTTTTTTGTGTTTTTTTTTTAATTTAAACATAATTACATACATATGTATGTATTTATTTTTCTATGCTCCTTCCCCATGCCTCTTTTTACCCTCTATGTCTATATTATTTGTGCGTTCATCTACCTGTTGCTCATACTTCTCTTGCTCCCTTTACTTCTACTCCTTCTGCTCCTCCTCCTCCTACTTCTGTTCGTTTTTGTTTTGTGCCGTTATTTACTTTACATACTTATACACACACACCCCTCTTTACACATATTTACATACACACATACATGCAAAGGTCTTTTGTATATATATTTACTTACTCACTTTTTCTTATTGTGTAATTCCAAAAAATCGAACAACCAACAACCACAATAATAATTCCACCTTGAATTTTTTTACCTCATCTTTCGAAGTTCGAACTTCGTTTTTGCGCCCTTTTCTTGCCCTCTCTCCTTCTGTCTCTCTCTTTGCTCTTTGCGCACTGTACCATGCTCTCACAGTTTATTTAATACCCTATAGGATGCAAAGGGGTATAATAATTACAATTACAATTATGACTCTTGTAAAAGAAAGTGGTTGCTAATGTTAAAAACGTCCCTATAAAGGAAATTCTTGTTTAGAAGTATTGAGCAATAAGTCATAAGTTAGCTAGGAGTTAATTTAAGTCAGAGTAAAATATCTTGAAATCGCTACAATATATATAATCCAATTCTTGGATAAAAGTCTTTAAAACGTAAATGTTCTTCTTTGCAATCGTTAAAGATATAATTTAGATATGTAGATAGGTAATTTAGATGAAAATTTAATAGAGGCTGAGAGCAAACAAACGTCACCAATTTTCAAATCAAAGACAAGGGCATAGCGACTTCGATTTGACCAAATTAATTTCCGGCATGTTTTTTATTAGCTTTGATTGCATGTTTTTTGTTTTTGCATTTATTTTTTCGCTGACTCATTGATACGTTCAATAGATTTATGTTTGTGTATAATTTCTTTTCTAATTTTGTTTCTCACTACTCACACACTTTTAACTATGATGATATTGTTTGGCACTTTGCTATATAACAAGAATTCATTTGGGAAAACCTTATGGAAAAACTAATTACCATGAAATGTGAAGAGCAATAAATAGTAAACAATGTTCGAGATAACTAATAGAGAACTTTAGTCATTTTGTTATTC
This sequence comes from Drosophila insularis, assembly GCA_018903935.1. Lineage (NCBI taxonomy): Eukaryota > Metazoa > Arthropoda > Insecta > Diptera > Drosophilidae > Drosophila > Drosophila insularis. Next base: position 9,813,921 of record JAEIFP010002295.1, read on the forward strand.
TACTTGAAATTTAAGTGACTTTCTGGGTTTAGTGTTTACTGTAAAGACACTTTAAATTCGAAGTATCGATTTGGAGAATTAAACTGGCTATAAAGACCTTTTTTAATGTGTAGACTTACACTAAATTAAGCACCTAATAATTGGTGTACCTTTTATGGTCCAATCATTTGTCGAAGACCATATAATTTTCTTACCACTTTCAGAGACACTTAAATTATTTGAAGTTTAGATTTGTATTGGTTTTTATTTGCATCTATGAAGCGCAAAATTCACTGTAGAAAAGGTACTATCTACATACAACTAGAGCCGTTATTTTAGTTACACAAAAAACTCGACTCATTTGACGTTGGAAGAGCAGACAGAGGTACTGAAGGACGGACGGACCCAGTAAGTCAGACGGACGTAATTTGCAAACACAAAAAGCCATTAAAATATCAAATTAGCGTCTGGCTTTGGGTTCTCTCTCTCACTGGATACTGAGATTTAGTGACTCGTCTCGTCTCCCATTGTTGTTTTTGTTGTTGACGCCAATTGTGATGAACACCCTCTTCCCATCCCCCACCAATCACCCTTCTTGTTCATTCATATTGTTTACCCCTTTTTGCCTCGAACTCGAATTGCATGACTGGAAATTTTTATGATTTTTTTTGTTACTAATCGAAAGTAAACGTACTGATTGAGTAGAATGTAAAGAGTGAGAGGGAGAGAGTTCACAGACAAAAAACCCATCTATTTAGTCTACTCCCGTGTTTTATCTTCCACCCTTTCTTCTTATCAGTAAAAACTTATTTTGTATCTCTATCTCTGAGTGTTGCTGCTGCGCGCTACATCAAAAGTTTCGTAAGATAACAGCAAATTTACAAGCAATATTTGCATTCTTTTTTATTTCACGGCCAAGGCTGTTGAATTATTAAATTAAAAAACCTATAAAATCAAAGCATTTGTGAGAACACGTTTTACCTGGCTAACTGAGTCACTGGGTTGAAAGAACTTTCTGATTGTCGATAAATGTTTAGTAAAATCGTTATTCATTTCACAAAGATTGAGAGTTTTTGGTATATAAATTTATAACACTAGGCCATGGTCTGAGCAAAATGTATGGAAAAAGGGGGTTTAAGCTCATCTGAGTTTTTGAATTCTCTGGACTCGCTAGAATCTATTCTTTAAAGCTACAAAATTTATGTTAAAAGGAAAATTAATAGTCTCCGCTTAGATTAATTTCCATCTACATCTTATATGTATTTTACATACATATATCAGTGTCAAATCATAAATGAAAGCTGCGATTTGTGATGAGAAAATTTTGGTTACAATGTTGAATTTTATTTTACCTATTTTTACAGAAAGTTTAAATTTTTTTTAAGGGAGTCTAGTGCTAGTCCGCTTTATATTTGGCATAATATAAGATATGTTTACTATCATAAACTTCTTTATTAATAAACACTTAATTTGATCATTATTTGCTTATTCCTGAAATGTGAAAAAGATAAAGAAATGCAAACAAAAAGTATTGAAAAATTCATTCCTGGTATTTATAACATTTTGTCTACTCCCATGATATCGAGACAATCTTACCCCCGAAAGATTTTGTGATCCATATTTGGTTAAAATCGCACATACAACACACATATAGACACACACACATACCTAAATGTGTGAGTGTACATTCATTCAATTTGTATCTGCGCAAAAGTTCTCGGAGCTACGCTTGCGCATTTGAGTTAATTTGGCTTGGGGTCTGTTTCCTCCCTTCTCTTAGTTTCCCTTGCCTTTGCCCATAGTCTTCGTGAATACAGAAAAACGCGTTTAATAAATTATCAAGTTGAATGCCCAGTATCGAAATTTCAACATGCCTGACCTTGAGAGCCATACACACAAAAAATTTTCGGTGCTTTTGTTGTGTCGTCATGTGAGTGTGTGTGTTTGAGTTGTGTTCTTTTGGTGGGTAGTTTCTTTTTATTTTCTGTGGCTCGTTGTGCTGCGATGCGTTACGAATGGTTCCTAGCCCAAGTCTCACTCTGTTTCTCATAAAGGGAAATCTCTTGACAAGTGCGCGGCTCTCTCTTAGTCTTGACTTGCTTTTTTTATTTTTTGGGTAATTTTTTGTTAGTCTATTTTGGTTAATTAAGGCAACCATACAAATTAACTAACGCATGTGCGTAACAATAATCATGGTACGGCTTCAAAAAAAAACCATGGGGAAAAAATACAAAAAACGAGGAAAAAACATGATTAATGATGCTCGCTTTTTGGTTTTGGTTTCTGTTGAACTTGAAACCAGTTTTGGCCCTTGAATTTGGCAATTGAAATTAATGAGAGATTGTCTTGTTTTTCAAAAGGTCAAGACGATTACGCCTACCAAGTCTTTACAAATCGAAAATAAAAATTGTGGTTTACATACACATTAACCGATGAGTGATGAAATCTTCATGAAGACGTCTCATTGTTGTGAGGAGAAAATGTTGTAGAATTGGTTTTTAGGCTGTTTAAACGTTTTCTTTTTTGGCGATTAAATGCTAAGTACTTCAGCAATTATTGCCATAAATCTTTTTTTAATTGTTGTATAAAAAACTGCTTAGTTTAATATTTTCTAGTACCATCGAAGGCAATAAAATTTAAAGGGCTAACTTCAACAATCAAATGTATTTTAAAAGCTGTGTAAATTTCTGAAATTACGTACGAAAACAAATGAGGGGTGCCTTAAAGGTCCGTTGAAATGAAAGAAAAAGGTTTCTAATATAGATTTCAAAATAGGTTTAATAAATCCATATTTAGCCATTATTCCCATTGATTTCCAGTCCATAATCGTGAAAAATAAGAAAATAATAAATAACATTTTAAAATTTCGTTATTAATTATCTTAAAGCACTTTAAGAATGAGTAATCAAATGAATTTTAAAATGTAACTTTATTAAAATCGAAAGTTTCAATTCATGAATTGGCGTTTATATTTCTTCGAGATGAGAGAGAGAAGCATATGGCGAAATACAAAAAGCAGCAAAGAAAAACTATTATTGGAGTGAGGCTAAAAGACCAGACGCCAGATCTAAATATTTATTGATATTTGACATGATTGATCACTTTTCAACGCCACACAAGAAAAAGGGAGAAACGGGACGGTATGGGATGTGTGGGGTAGTGTCTGGGGCAATTTGTTAAGGTGTTGAAATATGCAAATGCTTAATGCTCTGATGAAGATGATGATTCCGGCTGTCAAATTAGTTATGAGGCGAATTATGTGTGGCATGTGGCATGTCAGAACGATGATGGACATACACACACAAATACACACTCATGCACCTAGTCACAGACAGGCATTTAACTTACCTTTGCTCTAAAAACCAAATCGAAATGAAATGAATCCGACAAAGTCTTCGTATCACTGATTGGAGAATGGGGGGCTATATGGAATATATATACATATATAAATATACATTTCTTTTTTTTTTTTTATCACAGCGCACGTAAATGTCAAACATAAGCTCAATGGAATTTGTGTTGTTCTGATTGTGTTCAACTCTTTTCACTTCTCTGTTTCCCCCCAAAACACACTCTCCCTGCCTATCTGCGTGTTGTATTTGCCATTTGATTGATAAGATGATGAGTCGACAGCTGTGCGACGGGGAATGCCTTGCCTTGCCCCGCGTCCTCTCTCTCTCTCTCTCTCTCTCTTATTTTCTCTCTATCGCGCTCTCTATGACGCTATTTCGTTGAGTCTCAAGATATTTGGTTGCTAGGAGGCCAAACATGAGAAAAGAAAAGAAACCGACTAAAGGGGTTGGCCTTAACCCCCAGGACGACAGGATAAGAAAAGGATGTTTTATTTGTATGTAATTAGGGTTGCATTTGCCGGTTTTCGTTCGCTTCGTTTCGTTGGTGTCAAGAGAGCGTGTGATTTTTTCATTTCTGGGTCTCCTGAAGTGCTACTACCCAAAGGAATTGTCTAAATATTCACTTGAGAGCTTCATTTGGGCAATTTATTTTAAGATGTCGTGGTAAAACAATCATTTTAGCCCATAAATTGATTTAGATTGAGTAAATTTTTTGCATAACTAATTTTGATTAATGTTTTTATAAGTATCAAATGATTTGCAACTTGTTGAATGTTGATAAGGACTTTTAACTTCAAATCTTTGAACTGAGCTTATCTAATTTAAAAGAGTTTCGATACTAGCTTTTAGAGATTTTGCTTCTAAAACTTGTAGACTTTTTATGGACACCCATTAAATTTTTAATTCCATCTCTGATCAATCAACACTCAAATCAAATAACCCAGCATATTCAATAATTTTTACTCAATGCACACACACACACACTAACACATACATTTACATTTGCATTTATCTATTGATTGTTTATGAGCTGAAAACTAATCAAACAAATGAAAAAAAGCTGAAAATATTTATGAAAATCATTTAATATAAATTGGAAAAATAAAAGCAACAACAATATAAAAATACATTCTCTTTTCACTAGATAAATTTTCCAATGTACATTTGTACCTACATACATACATACATACCTACATACAAACATATGAATGTATAAACAAATAAAACAAAAAAATATTTATTCTATTTTATGCCCTGTGAATTTTCGTTCTACATTTCCGCCAACATCATTCCCCTCTCCCTTCTTCTTATTGGGTCTTGTGTCCCTGTCCTTGTTTCTCTTACTGTTTCAGCCTATTTCTTTTGCTTGTCATTCGTTGGCTATTTTGAAATGTTTTCTTAAACATTTATATACTACTAATATTAAATGCCATTTTGCACAATCAAATAAAATATATTTTTCGTCTAAATATGTATGCAATGCAAAATCACACACCCTCATACACAAACACAACCACACAAATTGTACAATTACATTCCATATCTATCTATAAAAGCCAGTGAAATGCATTTTTCACATCATTTTTTATGTTTTCTGTTGTTTTCTTTAATACGAAGTGTTAAACAAAACTTTGTCTAACGTTAACTTGAAAAAACTATATTAAAAGCAATTTTCAATTTTTGGCCAAATCTCTCTGTACGTCTTTCTCTCTCCATAGCTTCTATCTCTATATATCTGTCTCTCTCTTTCTCTCTATCTCTATGTCTTTCAATATCTTTCCATCTATATAATCTTTCCAAGCTTAGCCAAACGCTGTCTCTCTCTTTGCTTTGTATTATCCAAATGTCTAAATATTCAATGATTCTGACAATGATGATATATAGTCTATATAAAACCATAAAAACTTTCGATTTTTACAGGCGGCTCTATCTGTGCCACCACGCCCCGTTCCGCCCCGCCCTGTCTGGCGCCTACAAGAATGCCAACTCAGCGCATAAAATTAATTAATTAATCACAATAATAATGATGATAATAATCCTCCAAATAGTCAAAAGATCCAATATAGCATAAATCAAATAATAAGGCAATTCTGACAAACAAATGAAATCCTTTTGAGATCTCTGGCACATGCAAATTTTTTTTTTAATTTGTATTTTTATTTTCTAATATTTCTAATATTTTGTTTTTGGTTGGTTGATTAAAAAACCATCAAAATTCTAAATGATTTGAAGTGAGCGACATCTAAAAATAAGGAAAAATCTGATTTATCAAAAGAGAGTCTATATACATATATATATAGCTGAAGAATGTTTAACATTTTTTTAGTTTTGTTCTCGATAGTCGATTCATGCATTTTATAGCCCAGTGCTCTTTCTGTTTTGCGTGAGTGTGTGTGTATTGTGCATGTGTTGCGTTCCATATGGAACCAATTACTATATATACATATATAGTTAAATATTTATATATATTCATCTGATGATCTATAAATAGTTTTCGTGTGGTGTTATCGCGTTATAAACAAACCCAAAACAAAGAGCAGCGCCGTAACAACAGCAACAAAAAACAAGAATAAACAATTAAAAATATTATTACTACTACTACTACTATTAATTCATCATTGTTAATAGAAGAAGGCGCCAGCGCAGAAAGCAACTCGCATGAGTGGCCTCCTTTAAAGTGGGTGAGTAACAAAAATCCAAATCCAAAATCCTTGTCATTATTTTCAAATTTCATTCATGCATTTGACTTTGACAATAAGTTGAAAGAGAAAGAAATGCCCAGAAAGACACAAAAGAAGAGAAAGAGAGAAGAGTTAACATTGCATGGCATTTATTAAAATCATATATATAAATATATATACTTGTTCTTCTCGTACAGACAACATGTCATTGGCTTCTGGTTTTGGCTTTGTCTTGTCTTGGCCAGGGTAAAAGTTGCCTTTGGCAGGCAGCCGGCATCCTCCTCTGCATGCTAAATAGTCGAGTTGAGTTGGCTTGGATGAGTAGACGTACATATATACATATATATGTATATATATCTACATTTGCTTGGGTGGTTGCCGCCCCTGAATGCTAAGAAGTAGTTAAACTTCCTTAGCTTAGCAACATCATCATCATGATCATTATTATTATTGTATTATTGTACTTGCAACTTGAAGCTGTCTTAAGCCAACATCTGTTGCCAGCTGCCAGTGCAATTGCAATTGCATTTTGGTGGCTGCGTGAGCCACAAAAAAAACCCCCCTACCTCTTGTAACCAAACCAAAGATTGAGAAGAGAGAGAGAGTTCAAAATGCGGGGAGATATATGTATGTAGCAATAGAGTAAAAAAAGTTGGTTTAACGTTAAGTTCGTATTTAAACAAGAAGTTGTAAGCTTAAATATAACATTAAGCAAGCTCATTGACATTTTTTTCCACAAAATTTTTACTAAAAGAGTGAATTAAATAAACATTAGAAAAAGCCAAAAACCTGGAAAACAATTTCGGTTTTCCCTACATTTAAAATATTTTGGTGCCTTCTAATATGCCTTAGGGAATAAAGTTTATAAATATCGCCCATAAATCTAAAACAGAAATATTCATGGAAAATCTTTAAAACCACCAAAGAATTTCTATGATTCTCTGAATATGAGGCCAAATTTTATCTAAAAATATTTTCCAGGAATTAAATTTGTGACTTTCCAGGAGAAATTGTAATTCTTTCTATTTGCGAATTAGTTCAAAAACAATCTATTTATATATTTTGTAACTCGTAATGGCTGCTTCTTAATAGCTGATAATAAATTTTTATAACATGCCTTAAATCAAAGCTAGAAGCATAAGTGGCATGTAATCAAACTAAAACTGAAAGCGGTTAATTTCTGTAGAATTTTTTTGTGATCTAATTGGTTTGCCTTAAGTGGAAATTATTTGTATGGATACATATGTGATATGGTGATATATGATCATATTGTGATCATAAAGAAACGGTTGTCGGCAATTCGAGTCCAATGTGAATCAAAGAAATGTTTTCCACAATCTAAAATATTGGCGAAAACAAAAGTTTTCAATTTCTCATTTGGTGTGATATTTCGCTAATGAAAAACTTTTGCTTAAATTTAGCACATACACATTTTGATGTGTCTGTCATCTAAAACACAAATAAAGATATAGAGAAATACACATAGAAAAACATCGCAAAGTTCCTAATATCTACATAAATCGTATATGCCATTCTTTAATGTGGCTAATAGCTGCGATCAATCAGTTATATTTTAGTTGCAATTATTATAATACTTTTGATTCTATTGGTCCGCCTTTTATTTCTTTTTCCGCCTTAGCCAATAAATCAAAGTTTCCAAAAAACAAGTGAAATTATTGATAAAAAAAAATACATACATACATATGTACATAATTTACTTCTTACTTAAAACAAAAAAAAAACCTAGAAATTTCTTATCATAAATTTTATTTTATACTTGTCAACCGAAAAGATTAAATTTGTTTAATAAATATGTACTTATGTAGAAAGACAGCTTTCTCTCAGTGTATAAAAGTGTAATGTATGATATATTTTCAAAAAGAAGAATTCGTTAAAATAATAAACTTTGGCAGAAACAATTGCTGAAATCGTGTTAATTTACATTTCATCGAAATTTTAATTTACTTGTGTATGTATATTTATACCTACAACACATATATGTATAAACACCTACATATATATGATTTGTTTAAGTGTGCGTGTCTCCCCCTGTTTGTGTGTGTGTGTGTATCTGTGTTCGTCTCGTGTTTATTCCATTTATTTTATCATATTCCGACATACGCTTCACATGCACTTCAAAATAAAACTAACCGCAAAAATAAAATTCACATTTTTTTTGTTTTTAGTTTATCCTCATACTCTATAATTATAATGTAATGGGTTATATGACAAATGTTACGTTGTTACGTTAATGTCAGGCATACATATGTACATGTGTCATTTAATATTGCAGAGAGGCCTAGAGGGGGGGTTGTATGTTGTTGGAGTTTCCAGAAATTTTTTCTTAACTAGTCTAAATTTAGAAGGAAAATAGAAGGAACTACTTATACGTAAATCTATAAAAAATATATTCCCACTAAAAGTAAGTGAATAGTTTTCCATTCTAAAAGCGTTTTTCACTCCTAATGTATTAAGTCAGGTGATGACATTTGTTTGACAATTAAAAGGGTATCTAAAAGTCGCTGGCAAAGACCAATTAATACAATTTTTCCATTCTTTTATTCACCATAGCTGTTGCTATATTATTGTTGTTGTTGTTTTCATGCTAAATGTATATATGCGACGCGATATTTTTGGAGCAGGCCAGACCAGCAGAAATCATACAATGGTGAAGAGAGGGCCACAGAGAACAGAAAGAGCTAGAGAGAGCGAGACAATGAGAAAGAGGGTAGAGAAAAACAACGTGGTTTTGGCGGTGGCAGTGGCGGCGGTAACAATACAAATAAACGCAAAGCTTTAGATAAATTATTTGGGTAAGTTTTAGCACTGGACAACTTTTTGTGGGGGTTGGCTCGAAGCGGTGAGGAAATGACAGATCAGCTGTTTTGCTTTTTCTGGCAAATGGCAGAGATAGATAAAAAGAGCGAGTCGGGGGATAGATGGGAGCAAAATGGTTTATAATTATTTTATATCATGTGCTTCATAATGCTCCCACGCGATTCCTGTTTCATACATTTCATACATGAGTCTCCCAGAGTTGCTCTTAAGTGCATAGTTGAGGCAAACATATGACACAATTTGCTTTCCAAGTGTGTGTGTGTATGTCTGTGACCACTAAAGAGCCATTTGCTTACAGCAGCAGCTTTAAGTGCATTTGAACATTAGGCATTAAAAGAAAAACACAACTAGTCGAATCTAAAAACAAAACCCAAATTAACGAATGAGCAGGAAAAACTCTAGTGTCATCTTTACCCAGTTTTGTCGTCGCTTTTTGAGCATTCATTTCAATTGCTGTTAATCAAAATTTAGACTGCTGTGGGTGAGAATGGAATATATGGAATGGTGACGTAGCTGTCACCATCATCATCATCTCATCTCATCTCATGATTACCTAGAAAAGTGATTAGCAAAGTTGCCCACGCAGAGCCAACTAAATGAGGCAATTTGCCAGTGCAAGTTGAGCTAAACGCTGAGCAAAGAATATTATATAGTCATAATAAGGATGCCACTTCTAATGATTGCTACACAAACCATTAATAAATATTAAATGAAAAATCCCAAAAATTGAGTTTGATGTCGTATATACTAAAACAAATTTACATTTATATAAAATATTATAAAAACAAACATTTTCAGGGAGCCTAAAACTATGTAACTTAATATTTAAAGCGTATAAATTGCAATTTAAAATAAATTAGAACAATAAAGAGCCCAGGAATATAGAGAGATCATATTTTAATTTTCAGTATGTGTATTTATTTAATTGGTATTGGTAACAAATAAAGAGATACAACTTTCTAGATTTAAAAAGATTCGCAGTCCTAGTCATGCAATAATAAAATCGTCTTTTGACTTTTTTTTAAGAAACCGTATCGTATTACTTCGATTAAAGTGTTTGAAAATTCCTAGGCCACACCCCTCTGAATTCAAAAGGGAGTACCATAATGTAATTACCCTTGATATAAACCACCATGCGGTTGTTAACAATGTTGTAAAAAAAATGCACAAATTGCCGCCTCTGCTGCTGCAGCTGTTTATATGTAGTTTTGCCAAACAATAAAAATTAAAAGTTAAATTCAACAAATTAGCAAGCTAAAAGCAACATGTGCCAAAAAATTGGCCAGAACCACCTGTTGTTATATATTTTGCACCACCAATGCAGCAGCAACTTAGCCTGTAAAAAACATCATTAAATTTCACTTAAGCTGTGCAAGAGAGTCAAGCCAACCAACTTCAGTCGACAACAAAGTTGACAACAACAGGCAGGCAGCAGAAAGAAAGAGTGGAGAGAGGGATAGAGGAGAAGAGGAGGAGTCCAAGCCAAAATCTCCAGCCAACGGCAAGTGCCAAAAAGAGTGGTTTAGTTTTCTTGCTTTTCACATTTTCCGGCGCGTGCGACGGCCGCATTTGCCGCACTGTATACACTTTGCCAGCCAGCCAGGGAGCATTTTCTGCTCCGTCTTTGCTGCTGCGGCTCCTCCAACATCCTCTTCTTCTCAGTCTTCATCTTCCAGTGTGTCTCTGGCTCTGGTATCTGGTATGGTGTCTGTTGTCTGCTGTGTGCGTGCGAGTTGTTGCACTTTGCGCTTTCGACCCACATTTGTCTTTGGCGTGGATTTTCCGAGGATTGCCTGAATTTGCTTTTCTTTTAGTTTGTTTTTTTTTTTGTTTTCGTTGTTGTTTTTGTTTGTGTTGAGCATTTCCTGGTACATTTTTCTTGTTGCTTGCCCTACTGCTGCCCCTCCGCCGCATAGTTTTTATCTTCCTTCTTTTATATGCATTGGCATTGTTGCATCTCCGAGATTTTGCTCTACGCTTCCACTCAGTGGCACTTTAAGATTAAGTTTGAATTTTACCCATCTCCAGTTTTCCCATTTTTGCATAATGCAGTGCATTTTTGGTCAAGTAGTTAACTTGCTTTTTTGCCTTTTGGCCAAGTGGAGGAAAAATGTGTTAAAAAAATATTCAAAGAATTTATCTTGTGTGATTGTGTACGTGGTAAAGAAAAATGTTTATGATGTGACTTTTAGTTAACTCTTGTGGCAAAAGATTTCAAGATTGAATTATAATTTTTCATTGCAAAATACAGTTTATTTGATTTCCACTTTATGCCTACTTATATTCGATATTTAGCAAAAACTCGAAGGGTGATTTGCCATTTGAGCACTTTAACTGATTGCCAAGTGTAGAATTTGTTGGGTTATGGAGTTGGCCATTTCAATGGGAAATTCTGTGAAAAATTGATTTTATTGCACATTTATTTATTTGACATTCATCAATAGAATTTTTCCATTAGTTTTATTATATATTTTCAATTTAATTTCAATTTGAATTTGATAGAAAATAGCATAAAATGTAAAAAAAAAAGAAAAACAAAAACACAAAATATTTTTGCATTTCACTTCCCCCTCTCTCCACACTTTTGTTGGTGTGTTCTTTAGATCATTTCTTGGTCTGCTGACAAGATTTCAATTTAAGTTTCATCTGACTTATGGCTGCTTGTCGCTTTACAAGATGGCAACCATTTCTCGTCGACTGACTGAGTTTAGTGAGTCGCACGCGTATCTGACGGATTGCCGAACATTCAGTAGCAGGCAGCATCTCGCCATTCGGGCATACAGCTAACACATGTTTAACTAAATAATTGAGATTTCTGTGTACATTTTGGCATTTGTGAGATGACACTAAACTTTGTTGTTTTTTTTTCTTTTGGTTTTGCTCTTGGCTTAATGCCAGAGAACGACGCCACTTTAATCATATTAAAAAAGGGCACTACACCATGCCCTCTTTTCCTCCCTTTTTGTTTTAATCCCATTACTCAGTCTATTCATCTCATATAGCCCCCATTGTTCTTATATTCGTTGTCTATGTGTGGCACTCTCAGGGCGTACACACAGGGAAAACGTTAATTGCCATAAAAAATCAAATATGCAAAAAGTTTTGTACTAAGTAGCAGCGGGGCAACAAACTACATAAATATTTACTTGAAGAGTGTCTTGTGTAGACTCTACTCTATGCTAATCTGGTCAGTTCTTGACCAGGCGATGAACCGCCTAAGGCCACATAGCTAAAGGGTATGCAATTATACATCATATACATTAGGAGAAAATACTAAAATACTGTTAGGGTGTATAGATTTCTTTAACTCATTGATTAATTCTTGATTAATATGATTTAGCCATGCAAAACTCGCTTGATTATAAAATTTCGACTAAAATTAAGTGTTTTTATTGAGTCTAATTTTAAATTAGTAAAGACTGCTTTACAAAAATTAATCACTTTTACCAATATTTAACTAAATGTCAATACTTTATCCTATAATGTAGATCTATCATAAATGAAAGTCCATACCAACCGTATTGGTTTTGATTGTATATTGTTATAAATATATAGTGCTTAGCTTTGTATGGTCTAATTTAATACTTAAAATGCGCTATGTTAGCCAACTTAGTAAGACAGAGGTTCATCTATCATGGCTATTAATTAAATCAGAGTTTTAACTTTTATAAATTAAACTGCATTGATGATCTAACGAGTTTTTTAAATATTAATGATTCATTTGATGAGAGACACACACATTTAATTGAAATTCTACAATGACTAGAGATTCATAATACAGTATATATGTACATATATATACATATATTTGAATGAGTCTATCGTTACTTCAATATCATTCTCTATCACTATTTTCTCTGCCTGCTGGCCAACTGACTGTCTTACTGGGCGACATCACAAATTTTTATCAATTTAACTAATAAATTGTGTGGCTCCTCTCTCTTGTGGTTGTTGTTCCAAATATTGTCATTGTTGTTGCTTCGCTCATTAGGCCGCTTAATGGCCGTGGGGTGAGTTAGAGAGGGGAGGGTATTGCCGCTGCCGTTGTTGCTAAATGCTCGTAAAAATCAATAATAATTCACAGATTTTAAACGTGCCATATAATAGGCATAGAGCGAGGTGCGTTTAAGATAAGCCAAGCGCATGAAATAAATAGTGAATAGAGTAGGAAAACGGGAGGGTAGAGAGGGTGTGGGCGATAGGTGGACAGTGCGTGAGAGTGCTCCATGTGTGTGTGTGGTCGCTCTGAAACTTTGTTCGTGTCTGTTGTTGAACCAACAATAGATAAATAACAACAAATTTTTATAACAAATTAGATAAGCCATACACATTAGCAACGATATGACAATTATACTTGGTCAACATACAAGATTACAACACCAAAATATATATGGAATTGTACTAGAATATAGTTTGTATGTTTATCTAGTATATTCACGACATTTGGCAATCATATTTCACATTATATTCAATTGATAATCACATTTCTTACTAACTAAATTACTCACAAATGTGTGAATAAATAATGATTCAATGCCAAAACAAATTTCAGTGATCTATACAATTTTGTGAGTATCTTTCAATATTTCTGTTGGGTTTGGAGTTTTTCAAATTAGAAGTTGGCCCGGCCTTTACTTTTGGATTTACCTAATTTAGACTTTAAAAATTCTCTTTCGTTTGCAAAAAAAAAGATTCCCACTAAAAAGAGCAACAATTCTGATGTTAATTGTATTTTGAACTGAGTTCAAATTGTAACAGGATCTTACACATATTTATTTAATGGTAGCCGGAAATGCTTCCTCCTTTCATACGATTCTAAAAATGTACTTTTGCAACATGTTTATTTGGAGAGTTGTTGTTTATTTCTCTATTTTATCTGATAACGTATTTTTATTTTGTAGCCCTCCTCAAAGTTCCACGACTTTATGTATTTTTTAATTAGCTTAATTTACCCATTAACTTTTCCCTTATTTAACTATACTTTTTCTTGCGTTTATTTCCAGTGCTTCACCCTTTTTTTTCCTTGTTTTTAACACAATTTTGTTGCTTATTTTCTTTTCAAATGGGTATAACAAATTCTTTTCTCCTTCTTGTTTTTGTTTATTTACACTTTTCGATAAGTATACAAGTTGATAATTTATCGTCAGCGATTTAGCAACGGAAGTTTGCATGCCAACCCCTCGCCCAGTCTCCTTCCACTTCAAAAAAAAAAAGACTAAAAATAGTTTAAGGATATCCTTAATAAAAACAACAACAAAAATCAAATGTTTTTTTGCTCTTTTTTTCTCGTTTTAGGTAAGTTTGTGTGTGTAAATTCCACGGTCTAGGGGCAAAACAGCAAGAGAGAGGGAAAAACAGTCGTTAGCATGAGTCAAGCTGTAAGTGTAAATCTTTTTACTATTCCATAGATTCTAAATAATACTAAGAAGCCCTCACCACCCCCTTAAAAGCAGCTAAAGATAAAGCCAAATATCGTGACGAGTATCAATAGCCAACAGCACCAGCAACAGCAACAGGCAGCAACAAAAATGCTAAACATTTGTTCAACAAAAGAATTATTATTATTTGAATTTGTTAGTTTTATTTTAGTGTGCTGCTGGTATTGCATGTGTCTATCACACTGTTCTGACTGTCGTTTGTCCTTTTGTTCGAGCGGCTGTCAGTTGGTCGAATTTTCCTCGAATATTTTTCATGCCATTTCACATTTGCAATTTGAATGCAAAGCTTCGAATATGTCTGATCTCTCGCCCCCTCCGCCCTCTCTATGTATCCCTCTCTCTCTCTCTATAGATATGTATATGTACATTTTTATTTTATTTGATTTGCCTTTTGCCTCGACTTTCTTCTATTTTCCTTTCTTTTTTTTTTGGGTTTTTTTTTCAAGCTTTGTTGCTGTGCAATTGAATTGCAAATATTTGTGCTACAATTTCTCGCAGCATGCCACAGATAAATAAATGAATTTCGAATGTATTTTATTAGTTGCCAAATAAACAGTAAATAAAGTTTCAATTTGTATCTATAGCGTATAAGCCAGCTAAGTGTTCATTAAGCTCTTTCTAGCATTTAAACACTCATATGAGAGATATTACTATGACATACAAAAAAAAAAACCTCGCATCGAAAATATTATTCCTGTAGCATATTTTACAAATTAATAAAGTTGGTTTTAGGTCGTTACTTTCTGAGCTCCATTTGTTGTACCATATACATACATACATACATGCTAATTCTCTTGGTTAGATAGGAAAGTTGTGATCTATAAAAAGACCTTGAAAACTCATGCTGTAGAAGAAAATATTTCCAAGCTTACAGTGTAGTAGTATTTCACCTGAAAAACCACAGTCTCTTATTAGCAAGAAGCTAATAACCTAATTAAACCAATGTTAAAGCTCTATGTAAGTATTGTCTGAACTATGAATGAAACATTTTCAGCTTCATATATTCTCTCTTTCCCTTTGAAAATATTCTCTTTAGAGGAAAACTAGATATACATTTCCCCTCTCCTTCTCATCAAATCGGTTAACCATTTGAGTATATTTTGCCTCAACTTGGAAATTCCGTTTCATCTGTTTATTTCTTTTTACACTCTTCTCGTGTGCCATCTAAAAATAATAATATTTACGATTCTATTTCATTTCTCTGTTGTCGTTGTTTTTGGTTGCTCTTAGGACACCGTCAACGTTGCCATATAATTAGCTGATGCAAGGGAAAGGGAAAGGGGAGCGGCAAACTGGTGGCCCTCATCTTCTTGTCTGTTGCCGGTCATAAGTCAATAGTTGGCGACATTTTAATGGCGTTTTCTTGTGTAAATCTTTGCGCTAATGAAAAATTATGAATTTATATGTTATATGTTTTAGTTGCCAACAGAATCCTCTTACGGATAGATAGACAGACAGTAAGTTTTGAGGTGCGTACTTCTAGAAAGAGGGAAGGCCATTAAAAAAATTATTCATGTTTATTATTGCATGTTCCGCGAAACTGTATTAATGTGCCTCACGACGGTTTATAGGATGTTTTCGTGTTCCTGCTCATGTTTTGTATTTATACGAGTAGATGATGTCCGTCAATGTTGACTATAAAAGTTGTGTTTGCATTTGGCTGTTTTTACATCTTGCTTGGCATTTAATGTGCGGCTGTTTGATAGAGCTGGGTCGGCGATAATGTTTCCTTAATTGATTTAAGTTTCTTGGGGAATCCCCTGAACAATAAAACATAAGAAATAAGCCAAGTATCAAACACATTCTTATACCGAATTCATTATTCATTAAAAATGTTTTAATTTACGAATCACTCTCCCAAATAAACGAATTTCTTTCACTATTTGCTTATATGAGATCTATAATCTCATAGATTTTGATTTAAGTACAAGTGTGTCAACAAATGGTTTAGATTATACTATTAATACAGTTCTACGATAATTTCTTTTTTTAATTTCTTTCTCAAAATTCTTTGATTTAAGAAATTTAATCTAATAAATGTTGCTTCTGCTAATAATGTTCTATATTTTATATGTACCTCATATAATATATCTATAAAATTGTGTCGTTATAATTTAACATTTTGCAAATCACCGGAAACAGTTGGAATGAATTTTTGATGGCGTCTTTTTTTGTCTGCTCTCTGTTTGTGTTATAAACAATATGTGAAAACTAGAATTCATTCGTGTGTGTATTTTTAGTATGGCTATAATTATAGCCTTAGATTTATGGCTGGCCTAAGGCACTTTGCTATATTAAAACCATAATGTTTTGGCTAATTCCCTCCCAAGATTGATGTGGCAACCCGACAAATGGCTAAATGTTCGCCTCATTATTTGCTAACAACAAAGAGAGAGGTGTTGGCCCTGTCGTGTTTTCTGGTAATCAATGTGAAAACCGTTTACAAGTGTTGAATGAAAGGGGTTCCTTTGTATTAAAGGATACTGGTTCCAAATATAGATAGAAATTCAAATGTAAAATTGTCTTTATTGTAAGGGATCTATTTACTTAAAAGAGTCTCAGTTTCTCTATCCTGGAAATATCTTTGATTGTAAACCGATATCCCTTGTTTGGCTACGTCTATGCAGACACTTGAATACATAAATGATCGCGAGATACATTTAATTTTGATTACCTATTCATAGAATTGGACACAAATATGTATTATATTCCGAAATATGAGTGCATTTTTCAAAAACTTTTTGTTTTATGTCCACTTTGGCCACTTGCTGCTCATAAAAAATGTTTTTTTAATATTGTATTCAATACTAAATGTATGTATATATTTATATATTGTGTATACTCTGGTATCTATAGGATATATGATATATATGTATATAATATTATATATAACATTTTCCTAGCAGTGTTTGTCTTTTCATTTTATTTGCGTGGGGGTCGTTGGAGCGTGGCCAAGTTATGCACTTCTTGGGGGCGCCCAAAAATAAATCGCTACGTGTTACAAACAAATAAAATGAAAAATTGATATATGTGTTTCTTATGTCTTCTTGTTTTAATGCGGTGAAACTCAAAAAAATGACGCCATTCTCAGAGATACATATCCGCATATAATGCTTAATTAATTTACGTTGATTTTTTATGCGCTCACAAAATGATGTATTAAATTGTGTAGAACGTTTCGTGCTCGCTCGTCTCACCTGATTTAAGTTTATACGCAAAAAAAATTTTTTAAGTTTGGCACAGACGATGTTGCTATCAATTAGTCGGATGCTAGACTAAATCAATTGAGGCAAAATGATGCTGCCCACCTCGTAGAATGCCTAGCCAGTTAGTTGTGGCTCATTTTACAGTGCAACCTTTTAGCTAATGAACTTTTCAGTGCTGTTTCCTGCAGCATAATGACCTATTATGATGGCTGAGTTGCATTAAATCAACGTATGCTATATATATGTATGTATGTATGTTAGCCCGTAGAGGAAACTCTCTTTTGGTCTGTGTCGTCGACGTCGTCTCTGTCCAGTCATGGAATATGGAATTAAGCAATGTCCATTTAGCATTTGAAAGGCTCACGTTTTACCATTCGACACACACACACACACACAAACACCCATACATACATGTATGTATGTTCATATGGCCAAGTTTTCAACAATTCTTCTTTCTATGTGTGTGTGACTGCTCTTTACCTGGCAATTTGTATGCAATGCTGGTTTTGCTTGCTGCGCGTTGAACGATTGCGCTCTCGAGTGCACTGAGGTTGCGACGTGTGTGGCAGGCAACGACCAAAGCTGCTTAGCGCTGTGTTAACCTCGTTAAAGAGCTGCCCCACTGAGTCACAAACTTCAACGTGCATCCGACCGACCGCCTCGACCGTTTCACCTGATGATCTACTCTTCTTTGCCCTCAAGAATCTTCTGCCCCTCCTCGTCAATTACGTATATTGTGTTATTCTGAAAAGACGCAGCTGGTTTATATTCAGCCAGTGCTTACGTGTTTTTTAAATTATTTTGAAATTCACTGCAAATTTTGTTTTTAAACGGAGTCAACGCATATTTTAGGAAAAGAACAATATATTTGCTAAGTTATTAGTACATCAAGCTTTTGCTAAGATTTTGAGATGTTTTGGTGTGTTTCAAATTGTTAGCTTCACTATTTCCAGTCTAAAAAGTCAAAACCCTTAAGCATAACATCTTATGATGCAGAACCTCTTTTGCTATAAGTGAATCATGAAAGGCCTATAATACTTTTAAACACGTCTTGTGAGGGGCTTATCATAATATTATTCATAATAATAAGTAGATTTTTTTATTCTCGTGTTGCACATTATTTTCAAATGCAACCGCTGTAAAAAAAATCGAAGTAGGACATTCGCTTGACCTCACAGTTAATTGCGTTTGCGCAGACCAATTAGTGGTTATAGCTCTCTAATGTATGCTATAGTTTTTTTTCGCTTCTCCTTTTCTTCTAATTTATTGACCCACACACAAAAAAAAAATGAGAAAGACGATGCGGAGGGGTGCTGGGCACAATGTGAGGAAACACATATGAGAACATCAATGCATTTTTAATTGAATTGGTTGGCCCTGAGCAAGCTAACAGGATATTCGACTAAGTGTGCAGCGGCAAATGTGCAAAATTAAAAATTTATGATACTTACCACTAACACTAGCAAACAAACAAACAGACAAACCACTAAGGGGGATGGGTAAGAAAAAAAGAACACCGGTAACATAAAGATAACTAAGCACACGGAAACTAGTGGAACTTTTTGTGTTGGCTTTTTTTTTTGTGTGTGTGAGTGTGGGGGCGTTTTTGTTTTTTTTTTGCCGCTCTAGCAGCTAGCTCTGAATCACGTGTAAATATTTTGCGCACAACTGCAGCCGAGCGTAATGTATTTAGTTAGTTGTACGTGCTGCCCCAATGGCCGGGGCACCATCACCAATCGCAATTTGAAGTTATAATTTATTTAAGGATCCATTAAGGAGCATAAACCACTCCCCCTTGCCCTAACTCACACACACAGACTACATTGATGGCCAAGAAGTCGTAGGGAGTTGGCTGCAATGTTACCTGGCAATTACTTTTGAGTTATTTGGCTTAATAGAAATTCAGCAAGCGTGCCGTATTTATCTTGTACCTGAGTTCCTTCCCAGGACTCACTTTGATTTTCATAAGTAAATGTTGGTCCAAAGTTGTGTGAGAGTCCCCCAACTAAAAAGTAGACGAGCCGAGCCTAGCTTACATAGAGCTAACGAACTTCTGTCCCTTCTGAGAGAAAATGGCTCAGCGCATTTTCAGTGTTTGCTGCGGGTAAACATAGAATAGAAGCTCAGTCAGTCGCGTTGCTACTTCTTTTGCTGAAAATCGATTATGAATTATTTGAGTTGTGAGAAATGACTTATGAGACACACTGGGCCGACGCAAGACACACAGGACACAGAACACAGCACGCAGGATACGAAACTCATACACAACGCACAATGGGCTACTATCCTGCTGATGTGCTATGGCAAGTCCTGTCCCCTGTCTTTGTCATGTTATCATTGTTACATATGACCAAGGCAAAGAAAACGCGGGCGGGTGAATTTCTGTGATAAATGTTAAATGTTCAATGAAGAAGAATGAGAATTTTTGCCTTGTGTTTGGCCCCAACATCCTTTTTCCGGTGGCCACTCTTACAGGTCTTTCGGCCTGTGGTCGCTGGTCCTTCATTGGCCTTTTGACATCAATAAATTAAACAGGCAGCAAAAACTTTTATATATTGAAAATTAATTTTCAACTTTTCGTTTGCGGCGCACATTTTTCTTATTCATGATTTATGTTTAATTTCAATTTGATATTCTTTCGATTTTAATAATTTATGTGCCATTTTTTTTAATATCTTTCTATGGCTAGTAATAATGTTTTGTAATTTTCCATTTTGCTCTGTTTTCGTTTTAGGTAAGTTTGCACTACGACGAAAAGGAAAACGTAAGTTATGTATTAACACATATGTAACCGTAACCGCTGCATTCATTAATTAATTTATTAATTAATTTATTTATTTATCATTACCTCGAGTTGGTCAAGTTGGTTCGAGCTACCACTATATAACTTCCTGCTCATTTCCGCCTGACCTTTTAAATAATTAATAATGCGCTAGGTAATCGATTTTCATATAAATTGAGATTTATACCATTTCGCTTTTGTGGTCCCCAGGGAGAAAACAACAAACAAAAAGTGGGAAAAAAGTTACTATTATGAAAAAATTCAGGAGGTCGACTTCTCCATACCCTTTAACAGTTTAACGTCTAAAATTTATTAAATCAAGGCCTCTTGGCTACTTTTTTTGTTCTAAAGAACTTTCACCAGTTTCCAACTTTTTGTCTTTCGATTTGGTACAAGTTTATTTGAATGCCAACAATAACATACTTTTCGACATAAATAAATACCCGAATAATCTCTGACTATAGGGTGTATAAAACGGAGAAAACTGCCACATTAACAGCAACAAAAACTGTTAATTTATTTTCCCCAGTTGCGCATTTTGATAGTGCAATTATCACGCCCTGGTTAAGTAAGAGAGGTTATAGCAGAACCAAATATATATATACATACATACATACAGAACATACGTACCATGATAAAATCTTATAAATTAGTTAAAGCCGCCACAAACCAAGCTACTTAGACAGTTGATTAATCGCCAAACGCATTATGTTTCCCTAATTCGTGTTAAGCTGCCTTTTCTTCACATGTGTAATTTGTTGTTGCTGTTTTTGTTGTTGTTGTTGTGGATAACCGAAACCAATTAAGTCGTTGCTCAAAGTGTCATCAATGGGACCAGAATTGGAAATTAATTGCCACCTAATGTCAGCCCCGCCTACATAAATATCGTTTATCGTCGTCTATTGACCAAAAGGTATTCTTTTGTATCCATTGAATTTGTCCTGCTGCTCGTTTCAAGTATCAAATCATTTGACAATCATTGTCCAAGTATCTAAGCTAATTGATTCAACTTGCCGCCTTACCATTTTGCATCTTCAATATAACTTCAAAGCGATTTTCCCTATGATATTAATAAGCTGTGTCAGTGGAGACTGCTCCACTCCCCACTTCTTACATCAAGGCATTTCTATTTTTTGGTTTGTGGCCTTGCAATAATTCTCTTCTTTGACTCATAAAGTTCTCATGAACTGTAGAACGAAAATAAAACAAATTTATGACTATTTGCGAGGGTTGATAATATAATTTAGAAGTAAAAAATCAGTAACATAACATAAATTTAAATTTATAACATAAATAAAAGAAAACAGTCATTGAAAAAACGAAAGAACAAATGAGGAAAGAACAACGCCAAATAATTTGTTGACTTAAATAATTAGCACAGCTCTTATCAATCGCCCCTCGTTAGCTCTCAGGCATGCTACTACTGTCTTCATTCTTCACGCTGTGTCACATCATTGATATGCCACTTTTGTTGCCCAGTCCGGGTAATTGCAATTGCACCGCCCTTACCTTACTGTGGTGCGCTTTTCCGTCACTTTTCCTTCTTTCTCATTTTATTTTTTTCCTTTTACTCAATTATGAAAAGAAATTATTAAGTGCGAGCTGCGCTAAATTAGCGCGCAATTGAGTGTAGCCCAGAGACGGAGGTGAGGATGAGATGGGGAAGAGATGTTTTTTTTTGGGCAATGAGAATGGCAACAACTTTTTGTGTGCAGCTTGTGCAATGTCTTTTTTGCGGCTAGCCAGTCTGACTGCCTGTGGCCTGATGTTTCATATTTTCGTCTCATATTTTTGCCACATTTCTAGGCAGAAGAGTCATCATGTGTCCCTCTCTCTAGAGAGTAGAGTAGTGTAGTCATCACACACAGACAAGGCGTGCCGTGGCGTATCGTGTTGTGGCAAGCATTGCGCCAGGAGGGAGTGGTGGGTTAAGCAAATTGTAGCATCATGATACATATATATAAATGGCGCATATTTTGTGCATTTCATTTGCGTGATTTGCCAGCCAAAATTTGTAGTATTTTTCTCCTTACCGAGCTAGCCATCTAGATAGACAACATCGTTGCAGGAAAATGGGCAACAGGGAGGGAAAGAATGATGGGAGCGATGAGCATGGTGATAACGTCTATCTTGGGGACTATGGCTAAGAGTGGTGGCCAAACAGTGGAGGCTAAACAGAGCCCTGAGCAAGGCAGGAGGCATGCAACAACAACAACAACAACAGGTTGCAGATGTAGACGACGAGGTATAGCTACTTTGGCGATTGGGCTTGTTGTGCTTGCGCTTTGTCGGCAGGTTTTGTTTTGTTTTTCTTGTGTTTTTGGAGTCATGCCAACTGCTTGTAGGATGCAATTTGATTGTTACGGGCTCTTCCCAGAGGCAACAGCGACAACTACGTCACTTCAATCAAAACTCGACATCGTGGTCTCTCTTTTTTGTGTTTTTGTGTGTTTTTTTTTTTTTGGTGCCTATCAGAGCGCGAGTAGCGTTGCTAAAATGTTTAATTGACCGCAAATAGAAGCAATAAATTATATCAACTGATGTCGTGTACAATGATGACAGATCTTAATAAGAAAATTGCTTTAACAGAGGAAGGCAGGCAAGGGGAAAGACTTTGTGATTTGTTGAAGCCATCGTCTTTGTAGTCGTCGACATCTTCAACATGATCATCATTTTCTTCATTATCGACTTTGCAACTTTATTACTTCTGTGTTTGTACATTGTGCAAGACTCGAATTCGTTATTTCGAATTTTACGATTTGGTGCCTAAGATAAACAGATGACGGCCGACTTTTGCAAAAGAGAAGAGACCTGAGCAAATAAACAAAAGTGCAAAAAAGAAGAGCACATCGACCCACTCACAATAAGACAGCGAAAAAAAAAAAACAGAGAGCCAAAAAAAAAGAGGGCAGATGGGGGGCACATCATGATCAGAAAGCAGATCACACTACTCAACTCATTCGTCGTCTCTGGCATCGTCAGCTAAATATTTATGCATGAGAATGGAAATCTCTAAAGTCAGCAAACAAAATCAGCATTTTGGATGATCATTAGATATTTCTTAGAACTTTTGTGCCGGGAAGGCTTTGCTCTTGCTTGATCCTCCATTTTGTTGTCTGTTTCTCTAAGATATATTCACGAAAAATAAAAATTCCAATTCACAGATGCTAGAGATTCGGATCTGCTTTGACAAAAAGAACAGTTCAATAGGCAAGCAGTAGGAAAAAAATTACCAAAACAAATTGTTAAATTTCCATTCCTTTTTTTTGTTCCTCGTTTTGTTTTTTAGAAAACTTTAAAGTAAACTTTGCTTTTTTTTTTCTTTTTTACTTTACTTAACGATACATTTCGTCTGTATTTTATTATGCTAGGCACTCGAGCAGATCATTCGACGGAGTGAATTGAGTGGGGGGGCAATGATCATATAGAAAGACGCGACGCGACGTACAAAATCTAAACAAATTTCGCCATGTGCGAGTGTTGGTGGTGTTGGCGGATTCAGTGAAAAAAGGGAAGTCAGCAATTAATTTTAAACAGAGCCCCAACAGCATAGAGAAAGAGAGATACACTGTACAAAAAAAGAAGCATGTAGGCAACTTTACCAAAAAAACGTTACGTTTCTTCAACTGAATTGGTTACGGAATTGCTTCATGTGTATAATATGTATATGTACATATATATATTTTTTTGTGCATCTGTAAAGATCGTTTTATGTCTTCCTTTTTATTTTAATTTTTTTTTTTTTGTTTTGCCATCGCATGTGAAATGTGAACTTCAAAATGCTTCGAGTTGTGCATGTGCTGTTACTCGAGGTTTCTAACCCAGATAGGCAGGCAGTCTAAATACCAGATTGTTATCCATCAACCACTGACACACTAATCCACACGACGCCATGCCACACTGTACACCACACACGCAACTGCAAAATGGGTAAATGTTGGGGATACGGACCGCGCTAAGTGGCTTCAATTGCTGTCGAACAAAGTGATCGCTTTATGACATTTTTAATTAAGTGGCTATGGATGAGATAAATCTATTTACCTATCACTATCAGACGCTACACCCGAGGCGAGCATTCTATTCGCTATCTTGCCAAGTGATCGTTGCAAATTTGCACTTTTGCTCCAGTTCTACATATGTATGTACATATTCAGAACTGCAGAATTGAATTATGACAAATTGTGTGAGTTAATTACGCTGCTTGTTTTCAAATGCAGATGCAAGTTGACGTTTTGACACTTTTAAAGCGTTTCTCGGTGTTCCATAGAGTTTTCCCCACACATAACTTTGTTTTCACAGTATATCCTTACCACCATCGGGAAAGTTGTTTTTCCGTTGCGCGGATGGCTGTGTGTGTGTGTGTGGGTTTGAGAGTTTTTTCACATTGTTTGGCATTTTATGAGCGTGAAATTAAATTAATTAAAACTACACGACATCATAGTCGTCTCATCGCTATCGTGTTGTCAGGAACAAAGCAAAAAGGACATTCACTATGACTCTATATTGTGTGTGAGGTGGAGGCGTGTCAAAACTCTCGGGCGTAGCGTAAAATTTGTGCACAACACATTTTGTGTGAGAGTGTGTATGTGTGAGTGTGTGTGTGTGTTAGAGGTGCCTGCCAACTTGTGCTGTCTGTCGACTCTGATTTTCCGCTTCTGTGTATAGTGCGTGTCTCTATCCCTGCCCGTCCCTGGTTAGGTCTTGCCTGTCCGATGAAAGCGAGATCTGGCTACCAACAGCAAGCAGCAGTTGCCATTTACCGTTGCATTGTCTGCCCAGTTAGTTGCCTGCCTGGTTGGCTGCCCAGGTTAATGGCAATATGTGGCATAGTCTTGTTGTTGTTGTTGTTGTTGTTATTGTTGTGCACCACATAATGCTTAGATTGTGTGTGCATGTGCATGGCGTGGCACATGACATAGCGTAGCATAGCATTGCATACCATGGCCATGGCATTCAGTGAGCTTGGTTTTTGGTTGTGGGTGTCTTCGCATGGCGGCGAGTAAACTAAAGATAAGGTCAATAATGAAAGGGCCATACAAATTGTAAGGGTGGAGTTGCTCTCTGGCGGATCCAAACAAACTGCCCTTTTGCAAAAGAAAGTTTAACTTTTTGTAGCAATTGAAAAGCAAGCAACGATATGTTATTACTAAATTTAATCTGCATATATGTAAATAGCGAAAGTTAAGAAACATGAATACCTCTCAAGTAAGAGCTCTTGATTATACATATATTAGATATCAGTTACGGTTGAGATATGAATTATTATTAAATCTATTAATTATCTATGTATATATATATTAACCAATTTCGTTTGCCACTATTAATAGGCAGACTAAGCATTCATCATAAGGCCTCGTGGCACAAGGCGGTCCAATATGTATTTTCTTTTTCACTAACAAGATAAATTTAGCAAAATTTGTTTCATGTATTTTAGCCAAACGTTCACTTAAGACTTATTTATAGCATTATTTGTTTTGAATAAAAACTTATTAATGAATACAGAATTTACCTCTAAATTTCGGTAAAATGTTCTACAACTTTTTGTTTAGAACGGCTTTAAAGAAATGAAGTCGTAGTATCTCTTCTGCTTTTAACTGAAATGCCGAGATTTCCCCATGGCCGTTGAAAGTCTTAAACCAAGTGAAATTTACCTTAATACCAAAAGCTAAATTTAAACATAAATTTCTCATATTACGACTAGTGCAAAGGTTTCTGCAACATGCTGAAAAGAGATTTTCTGCAAATGAACTAGTTAGATTAGATTTCAAGTCAGACATGTGGCATGTGACCTTTTGGTCTGGTTCTTCATTCGGGGCCTGGTTGTGCTTGTTGTTACTAGTTAGCGCACTTAAATGTGCTTTTAAACCCAATTTAGTGCCACATTCAATGTTTAATCCAGCTAATTGGTTAGCTTTGAGAGAGTTGCTTGGCCCAGTGAATTGACTTTAACTAGAAATCCTACCATGCATCTATTCGCTCCATCCATCGGTTTGTAAGGGTTTTAGCCCTGTTGAGCTTTTCGGGGTGCACATGTCAAAAGTGCAGGAACTAAAACATTGACCATTCAACACATCAGCACACCGGCTTAACTTGTTGCACAAACTCTGCCAGAAAGGATGGAGGGATATCGACCAATCTGGAATACATTTCCGCTTGACCATTTGACTTGAGGTTAGCTCACTTACTAACAGAGGAATTTGGATATGGAAATAACTTTAAGGCAAAATGAATTATGTAAAATTTGAAAATGCTGCTAGTTAAACACGTTCTCTGTCAATTTAATTTGTAATTAGTCACGGCGTCCACTCAAGGGAGCTTTAACATAACAAGAACAAGAACAAGATGCAGGAGGAGTAAAGTTGGAGGCGGCAGAGGAAGATTCTTTGTAATTGAAATTGGCAGCTGTTAAGCCAACGTTGTTAGGGGCCAGGGCAACTTGCACGTGATTTCATTGCTAATTATTTTGTGTGTGTGTGTGTGTGGTTTGTTGGCTACTGGTGGGTCCAAACACCAATCCTCCAGCAACTGGCAACCAAAAAGTGTCATCTTCGTAGCCCAAGCTACGTGTTAAATGACGCCTTTCAAAATCACTTACAACTTGGTGCTGTTGTGTCCCTCTTTGGAGGTTCTTTTCCTTAATAGCTTCATGCTAATCAGACATTAAACATTTGACATCAAATTTGCAGCAGTCAGCCAAGCGGACAAACATACAGATAGAGACCCAGGTGTCTAGAGTTTAAAAATAAACATTGAAGATTGCCTTTAACTACTTTGTCTATATGCATACATATGTATTCACGTATGTATATTTAGACATTTCACATGTGTATGGATTGTTTGTGTTCGTTCTGGGCATGAGTCAAAGTAACGAACCGCAAAACAAATGAACGACGCGACGCTTTGATTAATTGCTAAAACTCCCAACAGCAAGGTCGGCCATCAAGTGTTTAGTTTCCTTGGGCTACGAAACTTCGTTTTGTTGAAAGAAACCAAACAAAAAATTAACTAGAAAATACAATAATTATGTATAAAAAACAAGCCAAGCTCGCTCAGTGAAAAAACAAAAAAAAAAACTGATTGTGAAATCATAAGGCAACAAGTTTCGTTTCGTTTCCTTTTGGTGCACATGTGTCACAAGAAAACTTCAACATAAACACCATTTAATGGCATTATGTATATTTGTATGTATGTATATTATATAATTTCATTCACTGTGGTTTTAGTTCATGTCGTGCCGGCCGGCAACTGGTGTAAAGTTGTTTGGACAAGTTTTTCCCCTTCTCTCTTAACTTGTTTGGCGGGCTATGAGCTCATCACACTCTGTGAGAGTTCGCTTCGATCAGCTGTTGTTCATAGTACGTGACGCCTACAGTATGTACGAAATGTATTCGTCTACTTTTTGGGCAATAAGACATTTTGCAGTCATTAATTTTGACGATGCTAAATGAGAATTTATGTGTCTGCTGCAAGCGGACGGGCTCCCCAAAAATCCTAAAAAAAAAAAAAACCAAGACCCCCCAATAACCGACATTTTCAGTTCCAGGCCCAAAGTAAACATTTTTCAACTCTCTGACAAGCCAGAGACAGACTGAGTCGCCAGAAACTCGTTCATACAAATGTCATTAACACTCGTCATGACCAAAAAAATAAGAATAAGAATAACTGAAAACAAACACTTCAGAATGAGCCAAACTTTACGACGGAGTCGAGCCAAAGTCGTATTGTGTGAGTGCGTGGTTTGCTTTAGGCTTCACTTCGTTTAACAAATTTATTAATAAATTACTTGAAAGCTGTCTTACTTAAAAGGAAACACAGCGTATGGTACATAAATACTTATATATGTACATTGAAAAATTATTTCTTTATTCGGCTTTACTGCATATAGCATATAAAAAATTGGCATTGAGTATTTAATAGTGACTGAAATATTAAAACTCTGAAACTCTAAAATATATATGAGATTTGTAATTGGTTAAATGTGTTCTAGAAAAAACTTAAAATGCGTTGAAAAGGTTTGCACGGTGTTTATTATTGTAAGCAATAGTTTTTTTTTTTTTTTATAACATTTTCAAATTATTAACAAATAGTTAAGCTGATAGGTGGACTACTATATACTAGAACCCATTATGGAAAAAGATAAACATAAAGACGAATATAATTATAAATGCCGAAACGAATCGGCAAAATTATTGCTTCATGCTTAAGATTCTTGATTTAAATAGTTATTATTAGTATTAATGGGTATCCCATGGTTCATGAGCGATTCTGAGCTACGGTTTTAGCCTTCAAATATTTGTAAATATGAATTACTAGCACAATTCACTGCATGATCTCTGGACAAATAAGGATATGTCTACATATATGCATGTTGTTCTTTGCCATTCGATTGATTGATATGGCAAAGTTTGTAAAGTTTTGATATGTTGTGGCTGCTGTTCTCTGAGGCATGGAATTTCACACCATAATAAAAGGAGACCATTTATTGCCGGGCCACATTGGCCATGAAATGGTGACCAAAAAACAAACGTTTATAGCCATACTCATGATGATGACAGCAACGAAAAGCCTTTACAGCTTACTGTTGAATTCTTGCCTCGTTTTTTCTGTTTTTTTGTGCTCTTAGTGTAGACGGATAGACTCTGTTTGTTTTCGTTGTGTGCCTTTGTCTTGAAATGGTTTTCTTTTTTTAAGGCCTCACAGTGACTTGACAGCTCAATTGCTGGGCTGTGGCTGGCTGCGCAGTCGCATTCTCCAGTTCAAGGCCAGCTAGGTTTTTGTTGTTATTTTTATATGTTTTTTTCCCCCCTCTTCTCTTATTGCTGTTGTTTATTGTCATTCATTTCTTACTCTTTAGTATGTATCGGAGGTAAGCAGCAATGGCAGCAGCAGTTACTGTAGAAGGCAAGCAAACTAATTTTCTTAAAATATTTTGTTTTTTGAACTAATTTTTCAATACTGGCCAAAGCAAACACAAGCTCTTTCAGACCTGGCCCAGGCAGAAAGCAGGCAGGCAGAGGCAGTCAGGCAAATGTTGTATGTGAACGTGTAGCCATTTGTTTAACGCTCGAAATTGGATGCCTTTGGCTACTTGTTTTTGTTTCTGTGTTCTGTTCTTGTTTTTTTTTTGTTGTTTCCTGACCGTCTGCACACACTATATACCCCCACAATGCATCTGCACAATATTTGTTTTTGCTGTAAGAAATTGAAAAAAAAAAAAAGAAAGCAGTATGTACATATGTATGTTAAACTTTATGTTACTCTTTACTTGGGGAAAATTTCATAGGCAAAAAAATTAATTCACTTCATGTGGTGCTTTATATTGTTACTAAACTTATAGATACATATATGTAAGCTCACAAATGAAAACAGAAGCTACAATTTTATTCTGTCGTCTTGAATATACCCTTTTTATGCAGTATGACTAATGGGAATCAAAAGCAAATCTTTCACAGACATGGTGAAATATGCGCGAATATATCCAAGTGCCGACTCTGTCCGGCTGGTAGTAGTTATCATCAGGTGTTTTCATTTCATTTGTGAAAAATGTTTGCTCTAACCAAGAAGATGATGAAAATGAATGAAAGAATAAATGAATGGGCAATGTGAAGGGAGTTGCAGACAAAAAGAGATTGAGAGATATAAATGATTGAAGTTTTAGTTAAGGAGTTTGAGTTATTCACCATTGTAAAGAGAGAAGAAATATTTGTTTGTGCCTCTTTGATTTTGTCATTTGTGTACGCTACACTGGAAAGTTAATTAACAAAACCAACTACAAGCAGCAATGCAGCAGCTGCAGTTGCAGCAGACGTAACAGAAAGTTCATCTTTTTGTCACCTGATTGCATTGTCATCTAAACCATTGTGCGTTGACATTTTTAATTACATACAAACAGACACGAAGAGAGGTGTCTTGGCTTGTCTTACCACCTGCCAACTGGCCTCCTCTAACCAGGCTGCCAGTCAGTCAGTTTGTCTCCCAGCCCTTTGCTAGACTGGTGGCGAATGCTAAATGATGAATGATAGCTTTCTGTATGCAACGTAGAATGTGCAGTATGTGGCATGCATCATGCATATGCAGTCTCTCTCTCTATCTCTCTTCCTCTGTCTCTTTGAAATGCCATCGCCCTCCCTATGTTGACGCAAGCCTGATGCTGCAAGAGGAGAGGCTTAACCAAAGCCAGACAAAAGTAGCATTACAAGGTTTTGGGTTGCCTAGCGAGGAAGCAAAAAAAAAAAGTGATAGTAGTAGAGTGCAGAAAGGCAAAATCCTGCGACTGCTAGGCTATGCCGCACGCTACTTTTGTGATGTGAACAAACAAAGGACAAGCCAGCCGACGACTCTGAGAGACGAGATGATTCGAGTCGTGTTGAGTTGTGGCTGAGGCAGTGGAGCGATAGCAATGGCGGCGGCCCTTTTTTTTTTTTTTGTCTTGTTGCTGCTTTCAACACACTAATGCAATTTGATGCCACACAAAACCGCAACAAAACCACTCCCTCTTCATATACACACAAACCCATAGCCACATCCACACGTGCAAATTTAGTTTGCGAGCCAACAAAAGCCACCCACCAACAGAAAGGAAGCCGGTTGAAAGGTGTCATGGGCGTATGGTAAATCCTTAACAGAAATGGATTTTCAACACATTTCATGCAGTGCGTTGCATAGTTTTAGGCGTTACCCCATACTTTACACACAAACACAGACATACCACAGCCACAGTAGAGTAAGCCAGGCACTTGCGCCAAGACGGCGGCAACGTCATCAAAAATGCATGACGCACAAAACCATGCTATTATTTTGTTCCCGCCGCCTTTCCTTTCTTCTTTCCATAATACAGTCCATGCATTTCATTGCCAACCATTGCCTGGTGGTGCATCGCCTGGCGCCTGGTCTTTGCCTTATCATTATCATGTTGCTTCCGTTCAATAGCCAACATCAACGACATTTCTCTCCTTCATCTAGCGCGTTTTGAACTAAATTTATGCAAATGCCGCATTTTGCTTTTCAATTTCATTTGCCTTACAATTCTCTTTCATTCTTTGCATTTTTTTTCTCTCCCTTTTGCGTTTCCTTGTCCTGCGTCCTGCAGTGCTTGTGACGACGACGCCTACAACGACGACGACGTCGACGGTGTGGCAACAAGTTCTAGAATTTTGCAGTTCTACAGCAACTTCTTGGCGTGTTTTCCTTGCGCATTAAGCCAAACAGTGTTGTGAGAAATATGGGTGCCATTCTTTGCATAAAGTGCTGCCGCTGTCGCCGACTTTATCTCTGCCTCCTCCACCTCCACCTCCACCCCCATTTCCGATGGTCGCCTCTTTCTATTTACTTTCACTTGTCATGCAAAATCTGCACAATTCCACTTGCAGCATAGCTTGGTTACATTTCGTTTTCCTTTACCGTTCTTTTCTTTTCATTTCTTGTTATTGTTGCCAATGCTGCTGGTAAGTGTCACAAATCTAAACGATTTGAGCTTTTTAATGCGATTTGCTCTGAGTCTTTGATTGATGCAGTCGTCTTCCTTTTTCTTCCTCTGCCGCATAAAGGGGAGTGTGTGCTTAAGGAGGTTGTGTTTGAAATCACCGAGATTGTGGCAAATATGTATAAATATGAGCTTGGCACATTTCTCACGTGAATTGAATTGCAAATGAAAATATTCCATATTTTTTATTTTTCGATTTTTTAATGCAATGACTCTTTGACCATAAAAAGCCATATGTTGATATGAGGAAACCTTAAGATTAACATATGTATATATTTAAGTTTAAATATAAAATTAAAGTACACAATGCATTTAAAATATATATCTACTTATCCATGATAGAATTTACACAATCGCCACGTTGGGTTCAATGCTCTAGGCATTTGTGTGTGACTCACTGCAGGTGGAGAGTTTACCATAGCCACCTGTTCATTAACTTGCACCTCATTCTCAGTGTGTGTGTGTGTGTGTTTGTGTGCCAATGACTTGAGGGCGTGTCGTCGCCTCTAACCAATGTGTACAGGTTTTGAATGTTAGTGCAAAAATATTCGCTTGATTTGCTAAGCGATTGGACCAGCTGCTGTTGCTGCCGCCGTTGCTCTTCTGTATGAGGGGGCAGCCTGCAGCTGTATGCCGCGCATGCTCATTGAGGTGGAAAACATCGAAAACTGAGAGGTACAAAATGCCATGAACTTGGAACAATGACAACATATCGTGACAGGTTTGCAACTTATTGCCTTCAAAATGCGGCAGAGGTTATGGGTGATAGGGGTGAATAAAAAGGGGTAAAATTCAAGTACATGAATGATGCATGCATGCTGAACTTAACTGCACATTAATCATAGTTTTGTTAGATGTTGCCTAGGCCTAATTGCGCTTGTTGCATAAACTATCCATCTATCGCTCGCTGAGTTGTGTGCCTTATTACATTTATTATCCTGCCTGCTGCATCGTAAAGCTCGACAAATTAACGCTTGGGTGGGTGGTACCCAGGTCATGCATCAATGTCGCTTGTCAGACCGAAGTTCGGACGTTGGCGGACATTCATTACAAATGCACTTGCTCTGAATGTTGTCCCCAAGCATATGGCTGGCACATGTGAGAGTCACTTTCCTGTCCCCCCTTGTATTTCGGTCGCGTGTCACGGCTAGCAGGAACACAGGGCTGCAACAGCCATAGCCAGCATATCAAATGTAAAAGAAACGGAAAACGAGAGCAGCAGCAACAGCAACATTGTTGGTCGGTTGGTTGCAAAAGTCAAGCAACATCAATTTCCGTTTGTTGTCGTCATTAAAATGCAAGCGCGCGACCACGGCTGGCTGCACTTTGCTGCCACTACTTTTTGATAATGATAATGATGACGACGACGGCAAGAAGCGACGACAACGACAACTGCGACGACTTTGAATGGGCAAATGGTACATCAGTCCCATTATGCGGAATTCTATTAATTAGTTGACCAAGCAGCGCGTGTAAGTGACACTTTTGTAGCACTTAAAGCAATTTGCTGTGAAATGCGTAAACAAACTGACAGGCAACACTGACAGCAGCCGCCAGTCAGTCAGTATCTGTCAGCAAGTAAGTAAATACATATACTTCAAGTATATAGAAATATCTAAATATTGTTCTAAATTATTCGATTCCTAATTCCTATTTGACTAAGAGGTGGTAATCGATGCCATTGACAAGTCATTTTGTTGCTGTCATTACTGAGGACCACCTTGGTCTGATATGTAGTATATACCCTACATTTACTAAGTAAATGGGTATGACAAACTAATTGAAATGCTTTAGATCTTAAAATTTTCACACTTCAGTTACATTGTAGGGTATGGAACAATCTGGTATAGTCTGTTTTGGTTTCGTTAATGTAATGCGATAGGAAATCTGTTTTCAAAATTCAATATGAAAATTTGTCTTGTGTTGGTAGGGGAAAAAAGTTGGAAGAAAACACACAAAACTGTAAACAAGGCCGGAAATTGAGATGTGTGCATAATATACAGTTGTACATATATATGTGTATATGTAAGTCGATGACAAGTGCATATGACTTGCAACTATTTATATTTGGGCTATGCTTGGACGCTAAGTTATTGTATGACTAGTTTTGTTTTGTTTGCCCCTTGTTGCCAGGGCCATGCAAAAGTTTTTTGACAAACATTTGCCACTTTGTCATGGCAATTTTAATTTTCAACCAATTTCTCTTCCCGGTTGCAACTACCGCTGCTGCTGCTGCTGCTTCTTGTGATTTTGTACTTTGTGTGTTGGGTAGTATTTTTTTTTTTGTCGCCGCTCGTATTTTAACAAAGTTGAAAAGTTTTTATTGGTTTGAACGAGGGCGCAAACGAGAAGAAGGATAAAAAAAAAAATAGCAAAAGGGCAAGTAGGGCCAAAATGGAGAGCTATACATAGAAGAAGGTTATGATTTATTTGGCGCAACGAAATGAAGCCATCAAAAGCGCGTTGGGATCGTTACGCAAAAACGGAAATGACAATGCTGATGGACGTGGCACCAAATGCAGTTGTGATTTCCCCCCTCGACGTATATGTGTGTGAGGGAGGGAGGAGAAGGATGGAATGGGTGTGGTACTGCACAGGAAGCCCGTTAAAACGCGTGAAATTGAAAAGGCGAAAAATTGCATTGCCAAAAGCAGCATAAATGCATTGGAGACTGTAAAACACTTTATGTGTAAGGCCATCCGGGCTACCATTCAACGATTTGATGGCTTCGATGGGGTCTCTGATATGACCTGACCCCTGTCAGATCCTTTGCATCTATTTTTCTTTGTTTAACCTGAACAATACGTTTTGTGATATTTGCGAGAGACATATTGCTTCTTATCATACTTAATTGTATTCTTATGCTTAAAATGTTGCCAAATTTTCTGCCTTTTAGCTCTTTAAACCTTTATTTATATTTAATTTCATCATTTTTCTATCCCCCCGTCACAATATACATTACTACTTACATTATTAATTAATTCAATTTTATATATTTTTTATTTCCTAAAAATCCTAACTAAGTGCCGCCTAATCACACAATCTACTAACCTGTCTCTATCTTTCTCTGTGTTCTGTTTGATTTGCATTCACAGGTAGCGACCATGATGTCCTGCCCTCTTCCTATGACATTACCGTTACCGATATCTTCAATACATAAATCAGAATTCACACCGGTTCACATTGGAGTTAAGGTAAGGTAACAAAGCTAAAATCTAAAGAGGAAAACTTTTCAAACTGCTCCTCTGTGCTCTGTGTAGCTATTACAGTAGCTGTATTTAAGGGGCAACATTTGTGTTCTATTATTAAATAGTAAATTAAGCGCATAAATGCGAAAATCATGCAAATCGGCAAATCTGCTCAACGACAACCGACAGAGACCCAATGGCAAGAGAAAGTCAACAAGTGTTGCAAGCGTCAAATGCTAAATGTAAATGTTGCCAACAAAACTGGAGCACAATCCCCTCCCAACCCACACACAAACACACATGTCACATAGGATGGCCCAGAGAGATGGGGAAAAGAGGCTAGTGGGAGGCAGTGGTGTTTGGCCCATTGTTGACATTATTGCAAAACATATACAGAAACCCCCAACAACATACAAACACACAAACACACACAATATAATGTGTGGCACTAAATCAAATTGTTGTTGCAGAGCTCTGGCAAAGGACGTGGCGCTCCCACGGCTGCTGTTGCTGCTGATGCTGCTGCTGCTCCTTGGTCTTCTTCTGCTTTGCTCCGCCTCATTTGACTACAACTTTAATACGAAGTGATCACATTTTAATGATACCAAAATGCACTGTACATTGTTTGCCCGCCGCTCGCTCGCTGTTGGAGAATAATGATGTCAAAAGCTTTCTACAAAATGCGTCACGTTTGATAAATGCTGCAGCATATTTTTCTTTATTTTGTTGTGTGTGATGTGTCCTTTCGTTTAAATGCCACACATAAATCTATTTTTGAATGAAGGAGCAATATTTTTCGGTGGGCCCCGTCTCCCCAGGTTCTTCCCTTTGCTCTTAAAGTGTGTGGGTGTGTGTGTCAGAGTTGGTTGTATTTATTTTTTTTTTATCTGAAGGAAACTGTGCTTATTGTGGGCATAATGGACGCTCGTTAGCGCTGGGGTACTGCTACTGCGATATGATTGAAAGGACATGGCGGGAGTTGCGATTCTTTCTTTTTTTTTTTTGAGGGCTTAAAACAAACTTTAACCACTGCAATTGAATGATGATGGTGGTGGAGACAAAAAGAGTGGCATGCCCCATGGGGGGAAAGAACGCAAGGCAAGGCTTAACCAATATAAATGCGCTTTTAATTTGTTCTCTTAGGTTTGCCTATGGCTAGCCTTTCTGTATGTCTGCTTATCTGTATCTCTCTGTCCATTCGTGTGCTTTTGTTTTGTCATTTTGGGTTTAATAAATGATATCCTTTAGCAAGCCAAGCAAAAAACGAGTAAAAGAGATGTCCTGTGATGTCCTTTTCATGGAAAATTACATTTCTGTGTAGCAGCCGCAGCACCAGAAAAACCCCAAAAGCAAAACCAAAAACCCCACAAGTCACGTCAAAGTGTGGTCACAACAACAACAAAAAAGGGGAAGAGGAGGAGGAGAGTAGAAAACTGTCGCCAAGGGGGTAAAAATGCATTTGTTGTTGTGGGTAGGAAAAAAACTTGTTGCTGCATGTCCTGCGGTAGCATTTTTGTTGATTGTTTTTGTTACCGACTTTCGCTCTGCTCTCGAAATGCGACAATTTATTAAAACAATTTGATGCATTTTATTTAAGCCAATTATTTTTAATTGAAAATTCCAAATAATTGCAAATATTTTATGCCTATCCCTCTTCCCCTATAAATAAATATGCATAAAAGTATGCTATGCTTTTGTGACTAGCCAATAAATCTGCAGCAATCAAAACAAATTCCTTTCACTCATTTTTCTCTTTTTTTCCGGGGACACAAAAGGTCCAAAAAGTTAATGAGCAGCCAATAAATTGTTGTTTATATTAAAAATTGTAGCCCACTCACACACACAGACAAATAAAAAATATTCTGCTGTAGCAGCAACGGCTTAATCGTTGACAGCCCTTTAATTATGAACCAAATGAACTGACCAACAACACAAACCACCCACACCATACCAAACCAAACCAATCCTACCCAGCTCGACTCGACTGGATACAACTTGACTCATCTTGGCCACGTGCTGATCTACCGCAGCTAATTAAGGCAAATCACAGGCCGGGCCCCAGTGATAACCGGTGATGGGTCATAGCCAGTTCATAAAAGAGTAGGCAAAAAATGTAAAAAAAAAAAAACAAAAACAAAAAAAAACGCATATTATTTAATAAAACGCCAACCAGACAACAAAAG
Organism: Drosophila insularis; assembly: GCA_018903935.1. Lineage (NCBI taxonomy): Eukaryota > Metazoa > Arthropoda > Insecta > Diptera > Drosophilidae > Drosophila > Drosophila insularis. The sequence goes on from JAEIFP010002295.1 coordinate 9,851,051, forward strand.
TAGCCTCCAATTTAACGAGCTGCCAGCCGACGCGGCTGTTAAATCCAATTTCCCGCCCCGAGGTGCCAAACGGTAGAAACTTACACTTGACCGCGCGGCATAAATCACAACTGAGGCGGCGCAACCCCAAAACAGAGAGCGGGTGGAAGTGGCTGGTGTCTAGGGGCGGAGGCGTGAACTGCCCCAGAGTGGCATCTTCTTGGGTCATAAAAAAGAGGGGCGTTTAAAAACAAAAAAAAAAAAAAAAAAACAAAATAAAGAGAAACACCGCGTAAAGGTGCGCTGGAAAAAATTATATTTAATAACACAAAAATAAGACAATGAAACGTTAAAAAGAAAAAAAAACACACAAAAAATTGTAAATTTTATAGTCTTGAGGGAGGACAATGGACAAACGGTTAGCATCCATCTCTAAAAAGTATTCAAAATAGTAGATGAAATGTCTTGGTTTTCTTTTATTTTTTTATGGAAAAGCTGTGCAAATTGAATGAAATTATGCTGGAATTAACAATTTATGTTGGCAGCGGTAATAAAATATCTGCGCAAAACTAGAGCAGAGTACTTAATTTCATAATAAACAAATACAAATTTTGTAAATGAGAGGAATTTTAAATTTGAACAATTTCCATTCCTGTCCAATATTTTTAGTCGTATAGGGAATGATAAATATAAAAATGTCTTCATATTTAGAACAAGGAAGAAAAAGAAGTTCTTATTTTAGATGCCCCTTCAATACAGTGTTGCAATGTTTTTGATAGGTTGACAGGCCTTTGAGTCCTGAAAAGTTCCGGTATACGGAATAGAGATCCCAAAGAGCCAAGAAGTTTTGTTATATCAAAGCAGCGGGTAAACGACGCATGACTATGACATCAGCGCACTCAGGCACTTGAAGTAGCCTTTTGGCCCTGTCATGGCACTAGCCCGTCCATTGCACTAACCCCGATTTCCAACCTGACCCGGATGGCCAGCCAGAACTTCCGCTGTTGGCTCCTTGTTCCTTTGCTGCTGCTGTGTACTTTTGCTGTTGCTTCTGCTATGTCTTTTTGTTTCCTTCGCATACATTTGTTTTCCTTATGCTTCTTATTAATAATTTAAGTTACGCTTTACGTAAGACGACGACGCATTGTTCTTGTTTGACTGTCTGTATGTCGGTCTGTCCATCAGTCTGCCTGTCTGTGTATATGCCGCTCTGTTTTATCCTTACAAAGGATTGCGTTTCAGTTACATTTTCGAGCATTGTGTTAAGCGCTGCGTTCGCCCAGCATACACAAGCAACCACCATCCTTCACATTTTTTCTTCCTCTTTTCGCTGTAATTTTTTGTTGTTTTTTGTTGGCTGGCTTTGTTTTTTATTTCCACTCAAATTGTTTTATTTGCAGCCCAGACCCCAGACGCCTGGCTTTATTACGGCGATTTTTCTTGAACGCATTTCGTGAACTGAACTGAGCTGAGCTAAGACTCAGGCCCGAGGTCGAGGTGTATCTTTATTCTTACTTTTTTTTACCTCTTGCGCTCGCTCGTTTGTACCTTTTGTAATTTTTATGATATTATTTCTCTACCCAAGCCAAACTCAGCTGCTGCCCTCCAACACACCCAACCAACCCCACCTATCAACCGTTCTGACTCTTCTACCAACTTTTGATATGCGTTTCGTTTCTTTCGGTTTGCTTATTTCTTTCTCATCGTCGTCGTCGTCGTCTCGGCGTTATTTTCTTTATTATTGTAATTCATATAAAAATACAGTAGTTGCTTGCCTTTTGTGTTGTTTGCCTTGGCAAAAGGACACAGAGAGAAAGAGAATGGGGGAAACCTTTCGGAGAAATTAAAAAGGAAAGCGCATAAGAAGGGAAACTGAAATCTGCCGAAATCCGTGCCGCACACATTAAGAAGCACAATACCAAGAGAGAGGATTAGAGCGCGCCCACCGCATGATGAGTTTCAGCATGTGTGTGTGTGTCCTTTTGTTGGTGTCCTTGTCGACCATTTGGTTTTGATTTTTGCCAGCTCCCTTTGTAAGGCTGTTAGTGTGGTGGTGGCAAGCGTTAAAAATTATAGTTATTTAGTGTGATTGTTTGTTGTTGTTGCTGTTGTTGTTTAGGTGTAATTTGTTTTCTTTCAGCATAATAAGAAACTGCTGTATCCACCGCATTTGACATGCACACACGCCATCTTTTAAAATGAAAATTGCGTTGAGCCATTATGCCTCACTGGAAAATGAAGCATAGAGAGAAAGAGTGAGGGGCGACGTGGGTGGGGGTAGTGTGAGTGCTAGTGATGGAGTGAGTAAGGGGCAAAAAGGCGCCTAATTATTCCCCCGTCTACATCATTAAACGAAAAATATTATAGCATGCTTTTGTGCGTGTCCAAACTATTAAGGCGCACGCAGTTATACCCAGTTAACAGTTGAGGCAGTTAGCCAAGAGTGAGAGAACAACAAGAAGGCATATTATACTCGTACGTAACACGAAACGAGCATAAATACTTGTAAGATGTTTTGTTGTTGGTTTTTCCCTTTTGGTTTCCTTTTTGTTGTTTTTTGTTTTTTGTTGGTTGATGATACTACCACGCCTTGTTTGTTAGTGTAAGTATAAGTCAATTCCAGAACTATCTCGCAATCAGACACACCACGCAGAACAACTTGTTGTGGTATAGAAATCGAAAAGGGATAGACATTAATTTCAATTAAGGCGTTGCCTGCCCCCCAATTGAAACGCCTCCACACTCAAGCGCCAGTTGCTGATAGTGCTGCCTTCGAATGTGTTGTTCTGCGGGTTTAGCTACTTGTCGTCTTGTCGTATGTTGCTTGAATTGTTGTCCTGCCACATCCTTACCCTGCAGCATTCAAGTCTTTGCTCTTGCCGTTGTACTTGCTATTCTTGTTGTTCTCCTTCTTTTAAACATGCGTTTTGTTTGTGTTTGTGTGTGAGAGAGACAACAAGGCGCGCATTATTTATTAGAGTTGTATTTGCTGCTACAACAAAAAGGACAACAAGAAGAACAATGTCTTGCCGCAGTGGCAGAAATTACACAAAATGATGCAATTCCCAGATGTCTCGTTTAAATTTCAAAAACCATAGCATACATTTAAGGGCATGGCAACGAAACTACCGAAGAGCAAAGCAACAAATAGTTTTGCCCTAACATTTCTTAATTCTGACTATTAAAAGTTTAAAGCATGCTGAGACATTATTATAAATTATGTATATTCCTTTTAGAAAAATCATTTGTATTGTATCTGAAGTCCTAAAGCTTGTTAACAAACAAGCCAATTACTGAAGATTGTTGAGCGGGCTGCTTTTTCTTTCATTCAACAATGGGCAAACATCTGCGGCTTTAAGCCAGGTACACCCCCTTCAAAACAAACGAACTTCTCTAGGCAAACCCTTTGCATACCACCACCACCACCAGGTGTTGGTGGCAAACAATATCTCTCCCCCACTCAGACCACCCTTCCACCCAATCTGTGGGCTCAGACCAAAAGGTGTATGCTAGTGTACAACAACCAAGTATATACACATCCTTCGAACCATTGTTGACTTTGGCTTTACAGTTCAATATTTATTTTCGCGATTTTCACGCCGGGCATCAGAAAGATTGCTTTCTTTTGCAACGATGGCTCCCAAAACGAAGTGAAAGCCAGCAACAAAGGAGTCGTTGTCGTTCTCATCGCATGTGGACATGACAAACAAACGGACACATGCATTAGTTGGGCTTAAGTGTCCCTCGCTTCTCTTCTCCATTCTCTCCCTTGCTCTCTTGGTCTGTGTCTGTGTGTTTGTCGATGAGGCACCATTGTCTGCAGGTGCACGCCAAAAAAACTTGTTGACCAAACTGAAAGATAAACACACTCACAGGCACACACACACACACACACACACAGACTCCGAAAGAGAAACTTTTGCTCTGTACAAAGTGTTGGGCAAGGACAAACATTGCCTTTTGCCGAAATAAGCATTATAAAATTTACAAAAACTTTTCAATTGAAAGCGAAACTAAGTAAGAGAGAAGAGACGACAGCAGTAGAGAAAGTTTTTGAAATTTTAGCCAGCCAGTCAGTGAACGATGGAGAAATTATGATCGCACCTTGAGACAATGTCGCAAATATGGCTCTGGCTTCAACCCACTCTCCATCTTTACATTGCCCATCCTTGAACATCTAGTCTGCCTGCTTTGCGATTTATTTGCATGTGTGCCTATAAATTTGTAATAAAAACTGCAAACGACCGAAAAGACTGACGGCGAAGTCAGCCAACCAACCAACCAACCAGCCATCCCTGTCTCTAATACAGTCATCAGTGAAAGGGTGTGACCCAAAATAAGAAAAAGGAGGAAGCCAACCTGGGCTGGGCTGGGAGATGGGGCCTGCTGGCTTTTGTTGTAACTCATTTGACATTATTATGTACACTTTTATGGCTGGCAAGGATCAACGTGCGAGTGCCAGTGTCAGTGTCAGTGCCAGTGGCTCTGTTTCAAGTGAGTGAATGAGTTCCTACCCACTCTCCCTCCTCTTGCTTTGAGCTGGTAAGCATATTGATGCTACGTCCTCTTTTCTAGGTATATCACGCATGCACATCAATAAATTTCCATGTGTCTCCTGTGGCCATGTACGGATGTGGGCCCCCATTCGCGCCATGTGTGTGTTTGGGTCTTTTGTTGTAAAGTCCTGCACAAAGCTATGGGTAATTATTATTTTGGTTTATGATTTGAGACATCTTTAGAATCTTTCACCGTTTATTGCCAAGGTGTTTCCCCTCCTTTTCTGTGGCATAAAATTTTGAACTTCAGAAAGTAGGCCAAACAATGGAAATACATTTTATTGCATTTTCCTCTGTACTTTTGGTTAACCTTTATGGCGCGTCGAATAGTTAATGCGCTTTTCATGTTGAGTTTTATTTGTGTTCTTGTTTTTGTGCCGTTGATTAGGCCAGAATATGAATTTGAGTTTAGGTTTTCCTTTTTCTTTTTGTATTATACATATATAACCTTTAAAAAGGCATATGTCACCACAATCAAGCCATGGCCAACAAAGTGGAAGATATGTATGTGTGCAACAATAAAATGAAATAGAAAACTTTTAACTGGTTGGCCAGCAACATATTTTTGCACAGTGGGAATGCAACAAAGTAAGCCATTTAAAAGTTTCTTCAAAAAGGTAACTAAAAATATCAAGAAGATTTTGTTTTTATTGCATTTAACTGGAAATTGGATTGAGAATGCCACCGAGACGGATATATAAGTGAAAATGTGTTTAATATTAAATTAGTTTACAGATTTGAATGGTATAATAACAGTATTTACTTTTATGCAGTCAACAAAAAAGACATCAGCTATTAGGTTTCTCTTTCTAATTCGTCATTTTATAGCTCTGGGATTAATTTGATTTCTCTTGATTTTTCTTATAAACTAAAATCTACGGATTTTTAGAACTATTCAAGTATTTATCAGTATTCAATATATCCACATTTTTTCTATACTTTGCCACTGTACATGCCAACATAAAAGTGGAAATCATAAAAGCAATACATACATATATAAATCCATATATGTAGATGCATATATATTTCGCAGACGATATTCGCGTTCGTAGCATAGAAAGGAAATACACAAATATTGACATTGGTTATGCGATTGGCGTTGCTTGGGCTTTTCTTTATCCCTTCACTCAATGGATGGTGTCAAGAAAGAGGGGAATGGAGGCAGGCACAGCGAGAAACTCTCTGTGTGTGTATGTGTGGCTGTACGCACTTAAGGAAATGTGGCAAAGATTTTTACCTTTACGATGTCAATATAAATTTGTATTTACATTACATATAATAAAAGCCAAAGGCAACAGCGCCCGGCCATTCAATGCGATGCGATGCGACTCACGGATGATGCAACAAAAACAATTTTCTGATTTATGACGCAAAGAGTGCTGCACTCTCAAATACTATAGAATGGCAACAACTGGATGCTGGTTTGGTTTAGTTGGGAAAAGTCTCGCAACCAAGCTCTGAGAGCAATATACATAGGCGACGTTTTTAATTCCATGGATAACAAAAGCACTTGTGGCAAAGTCCTTTCCTTCTACATTCCCCGCCACACAATAAGGATTGAGACTATAGGAAAAAAAATGGCGGCAAATAGCGCAAAATGGAGCAATAAGCCGAGGCCGAGCTCTAGCGAATGTAACGAGCAAAACGTCCTGGCAGATAAAAATCGAACTTAAGCGCAATGGGCCGTGGGGCCGCGTGTGGGCCATGTGGATGCAACAGCCAATGTGGCAGGAAACAGGCGCCTGCGATAACAATTTCTAATAAAACCGCATGACAGCCATTTGCTGCTCCTTTCTGCTGCTGTTGCTCTACCCCTATATTCAGCTCCTTTTAGTGAACCTGCATAGAGAGGCGAGTGCAATGCAGGATTATTGCACAGCATCCTTTGCTGTGCTTCTGCCCATAAAGTGTCATCCTAATATATGCCCAAATCGTTGCTCGAAGCTACATTATTGCCACTATACGAAAGAGCACGAGAGGTAAGACAGGGCAAGGAGGAGGCCATATGGCGTCGATTTATATAATTGCTTAATTACTCAAATTCTGGTTGCAAAAGTTCAGAAGCCACTCAAAAACTTGCAGCAGCAGAAAATTAGCCATAATATTCAGAAGGAAAATAACTTTGCCAACTTTGCTTTCTTTTGAGTGAGATAGAAAGAAACGTGCGAAGAGAGGAGAATTTGGCAATTGAGTTGGGTGCAGAAATCACTGCCAGAAATCGGCGTGAAATACTTGTGGGTTCAAGTGGCAGCAACAGCCAACAAACCATTTTTTTTTCTCATCTACCTACCTCTTCTTCTCTTAGAGTTTAAGCATTATTGAAAACTTTTTGCGCATACTTAAGGAGAAAGAAGAAAAAAACTGAAAATGAAAATCAAAAGCATGGGAAACTGGGTGAAAACGAAGAAGAACCCTTTTTTTCCGCGCATTTCTATAGAAATTGTATGCAGATTCTGGCACCGCAAATTTCCTGGTTCTCGTTGTTGTTGCTGTTGTCGCCGCTTATTGCTCATTGTATCTCAACTTTTTGTATGCTAAGAGAAGCAAAATATAAACGGTGGGGGCGGTTGTGCAGTATTTATTTATATATATATTTTTGGCATGCTCAGATTCTTTTGTAAAAGAGTAGAGCTGGGGGTGAAGCGTGTCCTTGCCTATTTGTGTCTTGGGTCTTGTGTTTGTTACCCGCAATTTGTCTTAAGTGGCAGAAATCGTTCTAAAAAAGAAAAAAAAAAAAAGAAAATTTACTCACACCCCAAATGCCATCCGCTAAGGCCAATACTTTGCCATTCATTGCGTGTTTGCGCGAAACAGGCCTACAAAAAAGTAAAGGAAAAAATGGGAAAACAGAATGGAGAGTGTGAAAAAAGCGTAGAAAACGCTATAAAGTATGCAAAGCATTTGCATTTAGCATTCAACAAGACAAACACAAAATGAAGTGCGAAGCCAGAAGCCGCGACAAATTTTCAACTACCAAAACCAAACCGAACCAAAGAAAATGAAAGTAATTTAGCTAGGCTCCACGACTACAAAATACTCTTTAATATGCATAGAGCAGTAGTTTAAAATTTCAAGAGTCGTTTACAAAATGAATACACAAAGTTTCTAGAAATGCAATAAAATTTCGTTGCATTATGAATTAAGTATATTTCCGAAGGAGGAGAGATGGTTTAGCAATGACGCTTGTTGCATAGTTTTCAAACAAATTGATTTGACCACGCCATTAGACGGATATATTATAGGGTATCCACCAAAAAGGATGCATAGGAAGGAAAAAAAAGGGTTGCTGCCTTAGGGCTCAACCATAAACGGTGTTTTTTTTTTCCCCTTCATTTTGATGCCAGCGGCCAGGCTGAGGCTGTCTTTTGTGCTGACAAATTCAGGCGTGATAAGTTTTATGTGCGCTTATTTGACTGTTTTTAAATAGACCCCCAGAACCGAAAGCAGAATAAGGGCCAAGGAGTCTCTTCCTATCCTTCCTTTTTTATTTCATTTGTGTTGTCTGCGTGTGCGTTTTTTTTTTCTTGTCCTTCTCTAAGTCTTTGCCACGCAAAAGTTAAATAATTGATGTTGACAATCAACAAGGCAAATAAAGTAGAAGGCGATGAGAGGAATGAATGAATGCGCCTTAGATAAAATGGGCCAAGATGAAGAAATGGTCGGTGGTTGTTGGTGGAGTGGTGTGGTGTGATGGTGGTGGTGGTGGTGCGGGTGCCCATATCCTTACCCCTTTTCTGTCTTGGTTTGTTCTATGTTTTAGGAATTAATAAAGGCATTTTTTGTTGTTTTATTTTCTGTCAAGCTCTCCTTTCCTCTCTCTACTCCCGTTCAAGTGGTCCGAAGAAGCCGCTTAATTCAAACCATTTAAAATAAATTAATTTTATTTATGAGATAACATTTTCTAAACGTGAAGAAATATACATATATAAGAAAGGAGAAGGGCTTTAACATTTGGGCTTGATGTTTTAATGAGTTTTAGCTGGGCAATTCAACTTTCGCCTCAAGTCTATTTGATTTGCAGTCAATACAAAACTTCATTGTTGATAAACTATATTTTTTTTCTATATTTTTCAAGATATCAATGTTCTGATGAAAAAGAATTGATATTCTTCCTAAAATCAATCCAAGTAAATTTCAAAATCTTGTGAAATTTTGCAAAGTTACCCAAAGGTAATTTAAGTAATTCTTATTAATATTTTGTTGACTTATATGAGGTACTCTATAAGGGGGAAAATTGTCTGTCTTGCTTTTTGTTATTCTTTCATTCAGCTTTTCACCGTACACAGTTATAAATATCTTTGTTCATTTTTTTCCATCGATTTCACTTTCCTATATACTACCACTCTTACCTGGCTATAAATATTAAAATCGAGAAATTTAACCCAAAAGGGGAAAAGCGAAAACAGATAAGATAAAAATGTGTCAATTGGGAAATCTATTTTGCGGATTTGCGCGCACCACTCAATCAAAGACTGCGCCTAAAAACGGCCCACAAAATACACATATCAATACACACACACACACACACACAGACACACACACCTGAGATGTCCACACATAAATAAAACATTTGCGGACTTGGCCAAAGGATGAAATGAGAGATGGATGACCCAATGGCGCAAGATGACAGCAGTTGCAGAAGAAGGGAGAGCATGCAGAGAAAATCCCTTTACGACAAGCTCAAAACAGAAGGCAAGTGTGGAGGGGTCGGAGCAGAGGGCGGCCAAAGGAAATGCGTAGAAAATGAAACGACGCTCCAAGGAGGTGGGTCACTTGGCTGACGGATTGAAAAAGGTACGGCAGCGGTGCGGGGTGGGGTGGTCGCAGGATGTAGGGGATAGGGGAAGTGAACGCGCCCCCAGTCTGTCATCTGTATGTCTGTCTGTGCTTTTGCTTTGTTGTGTGCGCTTGGTCAAGCAGATACACTTTTCTTCTTTCTGGCCATGGGCATAAAAAATCCTGAATTCTGAACGCTTTTTGAGACATGACCATTTCAGCATGCAAGCTGAAATTGAAATTGGAATTGGTTGTGGAGAGGGTGGTACGCAGGAGGAAGATGATGGGTGGGAAAGAATAAGAAAAAAAAAAAAAACTGAAAGCGAAACGAAAATGAATTCTCCAATGACTGCTACTACTGCTGCCTGCTTCGCCTAACTGGCTGGACAGCGAACAGAGAACCAGCTGGCTTCCTGCTGGGCTGAACGCATTTGGCTGGTGGCATAATTGGCGCTTATTTCCTGGACAGCTGGGCGACGAACGGACAAACGACTACGTCGCATTTCGTCAAATGTTTTGCTTTCTGTGTCATTTTTATTGGTCACTGGAGGATGACGAGAGGTAGCAAGAAACAGATGCTTTGTGGAGGTTGCTGGGTAAATTGGGGGCAACTTCGTCATCTCGTTGCTCTGTGATTGACAGCTGGCAAAGTTTCGCTTTTCCTTTCAGAAAGATTATGCATAAATCTCAATAAATTTCAATAAAAGTAGGAAAGTTTGTTTGTTTTTTTTCCTTCTTTTTTCTGTTCGTTTTAGCTTTTAAACAAATTTTCCTTATTTTTTTTTTCGAAATTTAATTGCACGCAAGACTTGGAGTCTAAAAATATTGCACTGCGGGTTTCTCTCTTTTTGTGTCCCTTTTGCCTTGATTTCTGTGTGCAACTTTGTCAAATGAAACGTATTAAAGCCAAAACTTTTAATTGGTCAAATGGCTGACATATTGGGCACTTAAGTGACTTATACACATACACACACACGCTCACACAGAGTGTAATGTTGACTTTTGCACTTTTGTCGAGTCAAACAAACTAAACTTCTAAGCGGATTTTCGACATGTTTCAAAACTGCTTAGATGTCTCCTAGGTAAAGAGAGACACTCACACACAGAAAAAGAGGTTGAGAGTTAGAAAGTAAGACTTTCAAAGCTTAATTGGAAATATCTCTAGCTTATTCATTACTTTACCTTCTCATCCATTTGTAGACAATCTGTCTGTCTTTCTGCCTGTCTCGCTATAAGATGTAAAAAATCCATGTAATCATAATGCATTTGACATAGCAACAGGAATCCTCGACACGACCATTTTAATCCCAAATATTTCAAGTCAATCAAGCAGCTTAAAAAGCGAAGCGTCAAGCAGTCAAAAATAGACAGACAGAACAGAACAGTCGTTGGATGGCTGGATGGTTGGATGGTAGGTGGGAGAGGCGGCAAAAGGCAAATCCTTAAGGATGTCAGAGAGTGAAGCGCAAAATATATTTATGTTTTGATAAAATATGCTAAAAATGAGATAAGCAGCAAGAAATCCCATTGGAGCCTACAGAAGTGAAAAACAAGTGCTGACACACACGCACACCGAAAATACTCTTGTATTGGTCCAGCATGATGATGGCTGGGATTCAATTTCTCAAAGAGAATTTTTAAACAACTCAGAGTGAAAGAGAGAGAGAGAGAGAGAGAGCTGGGAAAATTCTGCGTAGCATTGCAAGTAAATTACAATTGAAGTGAATTTTTCATGGTGTCGACAGCAGCAGCAGAAGCACCAGAAACAGCTAAGACAGTCTCAGCCCTTTTAGCTGTTCTTTGGTCCTTTGTGTGTGCGTGTGTTTGTGTGCGTACTATAACTACATAACGCCAAAAGTCAAAAGAGAAAATCAACTTGTGTTGCGTCGAAATGGAGTCTCTCGAAACCTCAACCAAGAGCCCCGAAAAAGATTTGTTGGGTGCAAATTGAATGAAAGTGGCAGAAAAAATGTTGCTGAATTATGCAACAGCATTTCCTGATGTATAGGATAAGCTAATTTGCGCACATAAAAGCGAAAAAGGCAATCCAATCCAATCTGCTCTGCTCCCTCTGCAGACAGGACGAAAGAAAATGGATTTAATGCCATATATACATACAAACTTACATGTCTATCCATTGTGGCCAACTTTATCTATAGCCACTACTTGAATATTATATATATATTGGATGACAATATATGATGTCCGTTGTTGTTGATGTTGTCTCTTGTCTGCCATCCATTTTAAAGCTAATAGCAGCCACTTCATTTGTGTAACTCGATGGCACTTCACACGTGACAATGACAACAACAACAACAAAGGCAACAAGAGAGAGACAGAGCGAGAAAGAGAGAGAGTGAACAGGAGCAGCAGCAATCCGAACATCAAGCCAAGCCGGCATCAAAAAGACGCACGCACTAAACACACACACACACACACACATACACATCTAGAAAGAGCTTGAAGTGTCTAACTGAGGGAGAAATTATATACGACAGAGTGTGGCAAAGTGTGTGTGTGTGTGTGTGCGATATGTGTGGTGTGACTGCAAGTTTACAAAATCTTCAAAATAAATACGCCACCAGCCAAAGAAACAGCAGCAAGAGCAGCAGCTGCCACTGGGGATTTGCATTAGCAGCTCGCTTTCGTCTAATGGTAAACATATGCAAAAGTAACGAGCGTGCAATGGGACCGTTAAAGTGCCGCACTCTATGGAGTAAAAGACCAAGAGCAAAGGAGCCAAAGCAAGTCACGCAGCAAGTCAGTCAACGAACGAATAAAGGAATGAACCCATCAGTAAAAGATCCGAGGATAAGAACCCATCTTATCAATCCATGTAATTGGGCGTGTTAAGCTAGCTCAAGCATTTGTTGTGGGTACTATCGAATGTGTGGGTAACCGCCTTGAATCGTGGCAATTCAATGCGTTTAATTTGTCAAAATATCTCAATATGTTTAATTGGTCGATGCGTGTTTGAGATTAAGTTCAAATATCGGTAATTTAAAGATTTATTCTCTATTGGTTTTTACAACGATTATATTAGATTTCGGGATTAGAAATAAATAACTAAAGACTTGAATTTTGTTAAACATTGGTAATTACAATTTCAAAGGTATAATGTCCTTCACTGGCCATTAATGACATCGGCAATATAAATGTCAATCAATTTTGCCCAATTTAAATAAATATGTTTTCATTATGTATATACATACACTAAATTAATACCATATATATAGATAAAATATTGCGAATTAGTCAATTTTTAGATGATTTGAACATTTTTTTTTAGCCTGTTGTCGTCACAGTTGCCAAGTCGTTAATTGGTTATAATTTTAGTTTGTCAGCAAAATGCGTCCAACTGTTAATTTGTTAATTAGATAATTAGTTATTGTCAGAGTGATAATTATGACAATGATACGATTAACTATCGAAAATGTCATGCAAAGAGTGCAATTGACTAGGTTAGTTGGCTGCAGTCAAGTGTTTTTTGGCATAAATAATGCTGCAATTTAATGGCAGGCACGTCGCAACAATTTGTGCAATACGTCAGAAAGTGCCATCATCCCGCTTGTTCTTTTGATCATTCTCCTTCTTTTTCTCTTTTACTTTTCCGCTGGCAACGCCTTGAAATTAACACTTTTCAACCTAATTTGATATTCATGCATTCCTCATGAGACTGAAGGCGCTCGAGTGACTCAAAAAGAAAAAACTTTATCCCGGCAAAAAGACTAACATGAAAGAGAGGAACATGGAGTAAAGGGCTGAACGCGGGGTACTTGTAGATGCAACGTCATCGTCATCGCCAACGCCTTCAGAAGAAAAGTGTGAAAATTCCCCAACTGCGTTGCCGGCTCACTAGCATCTCCTTGGGATATGCCTTTTTATTTTTCGTTTGCGTTTTCGTTTTATTTTTTTTTTTTGCTGCTCTGCTCTGGTCTGCTTCTCTCCCGTTAATTTTGCAGTCATGTTAATGATAAAAGCCAACAAAGGCAACAACGGCACAACGACTCGCTGTAAGCCGACCGGGTTTAGTCCCTTTTCGAAGAAGGCAACAACGTGGCGCCGCCGCCAGCAACAGTGTGTGTGTGTGTGTAAGCCTTTTTGACGGCCTCGTCCAACATTTCTTTGCATATAATTAAAAAGGCAGTGAGTAAAAGTAAAAACTTGCAGGCAGCCATGAGTTCCCCACACTTTATTCCATAGAATTTTCTTTTTTTTTTCGGTTATTGTTTGGCTTTGTTATTGTTTGCAGCAGTATCAGCGCCTGTCCCCTTATACTTTTCCCCCCATCCCTGTTAAACAGTTTGTAATTTCAGCCACAACATATTACGCCTTTAAGCCGTTTTAATGCCCATCATTGGCAGTTGGCTCTTGCCTCTTGGTTGCATTTCGTGTAAGCCTTTTAAGCTTTACTCTACTTTGGCCGTACAACGCGCGTGCCCTTGGCCAGGCTCAAACTGCTGAACGGCCTAGTCCGGTAGAGTGGCAGAGGGTTCGGAAACGGAAATCAGAAATCGTTGCTTTTTCCCTCAAAAAAAAAAAAAAAGGAAATTATATTTCTCTCATGAGATTCGCCTAATTTCATTGAATGTCAATTTAAAGGCTTTTATATAGAAAATAAGTGAATATTATTTCTTTTTTTTTTTGTTCATCCCTCGTTTTGGCTATTAGTGGGTAATATTTTATGCATGTGAACAAATTTTCCATTCTACCCTCTGGATTTTCTTTTAATTTTCTTCTTTCTGAGATTCTTCAATTTTAATTTGCATTCTTTAGTTACCTTTTCATATGATTGTATATGTATATCGAGATGGGGTTGGGGGAGAGAAGTTTGTCACAATTCAATCGGGGAGGCTTTAATAAATAAATACGAGTCGAAAATTACATTTGCCCCCGAGGGGACTAACAACAACAGGCAACAACAAACAACAGCAACCTCTTCTCCCTCCTTTCACCCTTGTTTTTCTTTACTTTTTTCACTTTCACTCGGAAAGTTTCTTCGTTCATGCATATGTGAAGGCAAAAGATTTGCCAGTTGCCAGTTCTGCGTCTGGTATTGTTTTTTGTTCCTTTCCTTTTTGCCAATTTGCAAATATGCACAAAAGGGTGGCAAATGAGAGAGAGGCGCGGAGCAGGGGCAGACAAGCGGTAAAGCAAATAAACAGTTAATGCTTTTATGCAAATTTATGCCATTAACACAAATAAGCAGCCAGCCGAAATTTGAAAACAATTTGTCACTCAAAAGTCACTTTGGCTCTTTCCTCATCCGCATTCCCATTCCATCAACCACATTTTCGTCCTCTTTACTCTTCCTCTTGCCTTTGCTCTGCTCCTTCTTTCACGTGTGCAAAAATAAAAATGCGAAACAAAAGGAGAGCAATGCCGAAAAACAGAAAGCAAAATCAAAGCATAAATGACAAGTGCAGAAAATGTATCTAAGTGCCCCCCAGGCAAAGACAGGCATCCAGAAAACAAAAGATATCCCATAAACTCAGTTTGATGCGCCGAAGTTTTTATGTCCTTACTTTGAGTCCTTGAGTATGCCATCTATTCGCAATATTCATTAAACTTTTTTTAAACCCTGCTTCTATTTATCTTTATGCCAATTGGACGGCAATCAGTAATCAGAGAAAAATTCACGAATTCTTAAGATTAACGACATTTTTCAATAGAGATCTAATTTTGACGCCCAATAAAACTTTTATAGACGAAAATCTTCTAAAGAACGAGAGAAGTTTTCTGCGTAATTTTCAATCCAAAAAGAAAGTTTAGGATTTGTTGGGTTAAAAGAGTTAAAATAATATCAGATGTTTCTGAATGCCAGAATCCTCACCACATCCTATTAAAAATTTCTTCGAAAGGACTTTAGTATTTTTTTTTTAGAAAGGTTTGTTCTAGGTTTGTTGATTCATACTCTTCTTCTTGCGTGACAAACATCAAATCAATTCCTCTAAACTCTCTATAAAAGCGTATTAAAAGAAGCGATGGAAAACTGCAAATGAAGAGATGACTAGTCAGTGTGCTGTGTCTTCAAACTGAGAACGAAGGCGACTGGTAATGACACCAGCAACAACAAACAGTAGCTTCGTACTGCCAAAAAAAAAAAAAAATCGAAGAAAAAAAATCAAAGTCACTGAAAATTAAAAGTAATTTGTTTGCTAAAACACCCAAGACATTAGATTGCTGCCAGGTGCCGGGGATGTTGAATGTGTGTGTGGATGATGGGTTGGTAATTGGGGAAGGAGGGAAACCAAATTGAAATGTGAAACTCATGCCAAGTGGCAAAAAAAGAGACAAAAAAGCCCGACAAGTGTGACAGTTATAAATAGAGCAGCAAATTTCTTACAGATTAAGTCATTTCAATAGAGTCAAAATCAAAAGTGAGAGTGGGTGAGGGGTTTGAAGTTCAAAGTTAATTCAATTTGATTCGCAGATTTTAAAGAATTTCCTGCCTCATCTATTACAATAAATAAGATTGTATTCAATTCAACGATTAGTTAATAAAACCACCACCAATTTGCAATGCTTCGGATCTCTTTAATGTGCTAATTGTATTTCTAAAGTGATTTATTTTATTCTAAGGCATCGCGTATTAAATTAAACTGCTTCTTTCGAGTATCTATAATATTAGAAATGATGTTGTACGTATATTATCTAAATAAAAGAGATGCACAATCGACAGAACTTTTTGGCAAACAAATCTTTTTAAAGGTCCTAAGATCAGAAAAATGGCCTAGTCTTAATTTATATTACAAATTCAACAGATTTCACATGTTTTAGCATAAAATGTATAAACTTTCTTAGCCTTCAGGTAAAGTTTCAGTAAAGTTGCAAATATTTCCTTCGACTAGGACGTCTCTAATATAATGCTCCCGACTGTTTTATTGTGGCAAAAGCCAAAAGAAAATCAAAGTGGTTTTCTCTGTATTCCATGAGTGTTTATATGTATGTACATTCATATATGCAAGTGTGTGCGTGCGTTGATTTCTCACTGCCAGCCTGAAAGTATGCAATGAACAAAAACGCATTAATAATTGAAATGCTGCTCTGGGTGCCCTTTTCCTTTTGTTTGCTGCTCTCTTCTGTTGCTTTTGCTGGTAAATTGATGCCGCCAGTGCAAGTGGCAAATTTATCAGGACAACTAAAGTGTGGCATCACCTTATAAACAACTACAACAACAACAGCACGAGGGGCAGCAGTAACAAACGAAATTCCATAATAAATTAAAGCAACATTTAAATGAAATTATAAATAAATTTATTTCATTTTTTATTTACATTTTTTTTATTGTACAAGCTGCAGCTGCTTTCTCTTATTTTACAGTATTTTTCCAATATTTTCTTTTGCATTAAATGTTCATTTTTATTTTTTTTTCTTGCAGGTGAGTTCATTTTTGGAATTTTCATATTCTTTCGACTCTCTTCATTGACGTTGGCTTTTCGTGAGTATAAATTAAAGTTGTGTAGTTGTTGTAGTGAATTGAGGAATATAAATCAGAATCTCTGATAATTATGATAAATGATAAAATATTTATGTGATGTACACTCTCTGCCCCTCGTTTAAAAGCAAAGAAAGAAATCGTCTCTCATTTTTGATTTTTTATTCTTTCGGTTTTTCGTATTTTGGCTTATGCTGCTGCTGTTCACTCAAAATAATAAATATATTTTCATTATGTTGTTATGGGTTGTTCCTGTTCCGCTAAATGATTGCCTTTTGTTTATTTATTATGTTAAACTTTTGCTGTTGTGCTGCTGTTGCCGCTGATGCAAAGTTTGGCATATTTTGTGAACTTTATTATTAGCTTTGGCAGGCCCAAAGGCTGCTGATATTCGCCTCGACAGCCCCTTCTCATCATCATCATCTTTAGAAACCTTCCCCCAATCGTTGCTTGGCCCACCTCCCACACCGTTCTCTCGATATGATGATGGAATATGGATTAAATTTGAATACTTTCGAGAAAAATACTTTTCTTCAAGCATTTCAATTAAAATGCCAAATGAAATGTTGCCTGCTTGCTGTTGTTCTTGATGCCGTGTTGATGCTGCTGGGACATAAATTTCATCATATTGGCCACAAAACTTAGTTGAAGACTTTTGCCTAAATGCTTTTTGTGGTTGGTATTCAATCCCCCGACCACTTCCTCCCCCATCATCCCCCATTCACCGCACACTTTTCTTAAGAGCAGCTCCTCTTCTAGTTCTTGGACTCTTTTGTCATGCAACAACTGGGAAACTGGTTTATAGTCTAGCTTTTATTTTGCAACCACAAATAATGAAATATTTTTCATACTGCAAAAAGTCTCCTGGTATGTGGATGTGCCTTCTATATGTGTTTCTATATGTGTGTGTGTGTGTTGGTTTGCCATTTGGCTGTGACTTTGCTTCTTGAACTTGGCCCAAAGCGAAACGTGTGCGCCAGCGCACTGTCGCTTATACTTTAGCTTGTTTGTTAGCTGATTTGTTGTTGGGCAACACGCGCATTGTTTGGCTTTGAAATTTGAATATGCCTGCAGTACATTGGCTGAAAGGAAGGTGGCTTAATAGATAAAACAGTGCATGCGATTGTTGTGGCTCGCGCGCTACAGGTATGTGAAAATGTATTATAGCGTTGCAACTTCATTAGGGTCAATAAACGCCAGCTAAATGCTACTAGTGTATTCTAACTACCAGGTTTTTTCACTTCTATGAATAAGTATAAGCAAGATCGTGACTTTAATTTCCGCACAGCTCACTAAAGTTTTGCTTGGCTGCCTTTGTGTATTGTGTCTGTGTGTGTTTTATGGTATTGGTTCTCCATGTAGAAGAGAATTTTCTGCCTATTTATAATAAAAGTACGGAATATTCATAATTGTTTATTTAATGTATAATAAAGAGAAATTTTAACTATTGGTATAGATCGATATTTGATTGATTTATATTTATCCTTCTTCCTTTTTTACCTAAAGTCCTCAATCTCTGAAATTTTGTTTTTGTTGCAGACTATGACTAAATAGAAAAAATCAAAAATTCCTAGTCTATGTTTAGTAGTAGAAATCGCCATAATGTTTATTTTCGATACATTTTTAATTACCATCATAATTTCCTTACTAAAGCGGTTTATCATCTGAAAGCAAAGGAAAGTAGTAAGAATATATAGTTTAGATTTCACATATTGCATTTGTGTATTTCAAATGCACTTTCGTTTCAATTTAATGCCATGTAATGTCATTTATTATTACTACTTGAGATTTCTGCATTTCAAGTTCGTCATTCTTACAAAAATAGTTCCCATTCGCTCTTGATGGCAGCGGCAGCGACTGCAAATGGCAAATGCATGCAATGCATTGTGTGTCTAGTTCACACACATTGCTTGATGACGTCGCCATTTCCTCTTAACCAGTTTATTTTGTTGTTGTTGTCTGGTTTTGTTACAAATTTAGTTGCAATTCATGAGAAATGAGAAACGCGACGAACATAGACACAAGTGTGTTGTAATTTTCTCATGGTGTCTCTAAGGAGGAGGTAGCTAAATGTTCAAAGAGTTAACTAAAAAGTTGTTGTCTATGTGTATATTTATGTGTGTGTGTGTGTGTGTGTATTGCCAAAATGGTCAACGTACTCGACATCTACAACACTAGCTTCAGTGTTCCAGAGCTTCAGATTTTTACCATTGTGAAGTGGTTTGACCGGATTACTTACTGTGTTCCCTTTCTCTGTCTCTCTCTCTCTCTGTCTTTGTTGACTCTGCTCCAGACATTGGCATGCGTTTGCTGTAAAATCTGCATTCTTGCGAGGCCATTTAAATGCTGCTGCAAATGCAATGATGATGATGTGACGATGATGATGCATACGTTAGAGAGTGGGCAAACGGTTGATGGAATTTTGCTAGACCTGGCAAAAGATGATGGCTTAGCCAGTTAGTCTGCGCATCAGTTGATGGTTTATCGTCTGCTGCGCCGCTGATTTGCCGCCGGAAGTTTGTCATCCGTTTGTTTATTTTCCATAGCTGTTAGTATGTAGTATTAGTAGCAGTCGATTAAACTCTACTACTGAGCTCTGTTATGTGAAAAGCTCATTTCCCCTTGGCTTATCCTTTTTGGCAATTTGCTGTTGGCTAACAGAGACTAAAAGCTTTTCTGTTAGCCATTTCCCCTTAATAATCTGCCTTATGTATAACAGTTCTATCTCTCTCTCTCTCTCTGTCTATCTTTCTCCGTTTCTCCTAAAACCGGTTTCTTCGCACACCAGTTGCGCATTTATTATGCATAACTTTGCTCCTGTTTCGAAAGGCAGCGGCTTCGGCGGGGTTCTCCAAAGAGGATGTCGTAGGATATTGCTACGCGATGTGCAATGCACGCTGTTGGTGTTTTTTTGTGTTTGTGTGCCAAAAAGTCTTGGCTTTTGCTTTTGCCCCTCTATGGGGCGACTCCACTGATTGCGATCAGTTTCTGTTTTTTGTGCTTTTGTTTTCTTGCCTGGTTTTGAAGCGGCGGCAATGGCGTTGACGGCATGCTCGTTAAACCTTGGCCTTGAGGCCCTTAAATGGTGTATTCGTCGCTGGTTTTGCTAACAAAAATTGTTGTTTCGTATCGGTTTTTATATTTTGCTTTGTGTGCCTTTTTTCTTGGCCAAAAACAGGCTTTTAGTTCAGTCTGGCCAACGCAGTGGCAATCGCGTTATTATCTGCTGGAGCTCTTGCCTGGCATGAAATCAAAATGTGGCTTGGCCTTCGCTTTCATTCTTTTTCAGTCTGCACTTATTTTACCTGTATGTACCTGTCTGTCGGTATGTATGTCTGTGTCTGTGTGTATGTGTGTGCGTTTGCTGCCTGCCTCCTTTTGATTTCATTGAAAGTTCTGGCAGCTTAACATGCAGCTCATTAGCCGTTAGTTTCGTTAAGCCTCTCCAAAAAAAGAGAGAAAGAGAAGAGAAAACAAGAAACTCCTTGTTGTAAGTACCATAAATCGCAATTTAAACACTAGTGCCGAGATACCGCACTCAAGTTTTCCATTGCCCTTTCTTGCAGTCTGCTGGCTAAATAATTCTAATCAAAGCAACAAGAGAAGCCAAGACCAAGCGGATAGCTAAGGTCGCCAAAAGGTAAAGGTAGCAACACTGCTGAGCACCAGATTCTTATTATCTGTGAGCCATTGTTGCTGCTGTTGTTGCCGCCGCTGTACAAAAACTTGATTCTCCTTTTTATTCCTGTCTTCTTTTTTTTTTGTCGGGCAGTGCGTTCCTTCCAAATTGTATTCCACAACGACTTTTGACTCCGTCTCGTTGCATTTAGCTTCTCTTTTTTTTTTTTGGTGGTTTCCTTCTAGCTGCTTTGGTAAACTGAAATTGAAATTTGTTAAACCCTTTTTACTTTTACCTTGCTTTGTTCTAGACTGCTCCTCTCTTTCCCTTCGTTTCGTTTTTGTACCAAGTTTGAGGCAATTGTTGTAGAGATTCACTTAGTTTGGATTTTCTTATTTCTCCTGTGGTTCTCTTTTAGGGCTTATTGTTGGGTTATTAGTTCTACTTAACCATAATTTGGTTAATCTTATGGAAAAAATGTACCTTTATGGTCTTAAAATTTACTTTTGTTGCCAACTATTAGCATGCTCTCCAATGATCCAACCTAAATAAAATAAAGTAATGTACTGAAGAAAATGGCTTTTAAAGTCTACTTAGTTGTAAATAACTAACTTTTTCTGTTCAGTAATTTTCTTACTAACATTCTATTTTTTGCTTTTAAAGCTAATATTTAGTGCCTGGTTTATTCAAGCAAACTATAATGTAAAGAATATTCTAAAATTTTATAAAAAAGTCCTGACAAGATTAAAATTGGCACTCAAGTACCTCAAGTTTGTAATGTCATAACTTTGCCAAATGTTGATCGATCTTAAACGATTTTCTTTAAATGTCAATTTTCCTTGTTTAATTTTTGCACTTTTTCATAAATTTCGAAACATTTACTAGCAATTAAATTAAATTTACTAGGTGGGAATAAAATAAAGAATTAATTTTCTGAAATCGTATAAAAAATGGCCGAGTTATGCGTTGGTGAAAATTATATTATTGGTAACAAAACAAAAACAAAAGTAAAACCTTTTTCCACATTGCGAATGATAAAATGCTTGGCCTAGATATATCAAACAAGTGTCACGTGGCTTTCCTTTTCCATTGGAATTTATGTGAAACTTGTTACCAATATCCGTTAACTAAATGTGCTTAGCTACCATTTCTCACTTCTTAGCCTCAAATTAGGCGTATAACGAATTTCCTTTTGATACGCTACTTGTATTGTCCTGTCCTTTCCCTGCGCCCCCTTTGCTCAAGTGGTACACACACAAAATAAAAAAGGAAAAACCATAATGCCTTCTCTTCTGTACAAATCACGCTAATGAAAAGCTTTGGCGACTGCCATCCTCTCATCCTCGTTTCACATTCATTCACATCAACATCAATAGGTGGCATTGCAAATGCCAAAGCGCTCAGCAAAGGACAAGTGGCGAGTAAATAAACTTAAAAAGTGCCACTCGATATGGATGGATGGTAAAGCAGCAGCAGCAGCAGCCAAGGGAGGATTCTTTGGCTCTTAGGACTCTGGCGGCCGTCAGTCATTCAGTCAGAGTTCGAGTCCGAGGCAGTAAGTGTGCCCAGGATATGCCCGAGTCGTAGTAGTTGACGCCTGGCTTCCGTTTTTCTTCTTCGCCTGACCTGACCGACTGGCTGAGCGAGCTGCTTGCGTGTTGTGACCCAATCCGCTTAGCGGGCATTCCCTGATACTTTTCTCTTGTTGTTGCTGTTGTTGCTGCTGTTGTCCTTATTGGTTGTAAGTGGTTACAATGAGATTATGCTTCATTACGCGCCGTCAGGGACCTACAAGCTGGTGGCAATCATAACGAGCCTTATGCGCGCCATTAGCGTCGCGGTTGTCGGGTCGCTGGCGATAATAGGAAAAGCACTTCAACTAATGGACGACGTGCTGCAGCGCACTAGCTTGATATTTCTTCTACCTTTCTTCCTTCTTCCTTCCCGCCCCCACTATTCCCCATCCAACTTCCTCATTCTGTGGTCGTCAATTGTGAAATATTTTTTGCAATTGCCACACCCACACACTACTCTACATACGGTTCACCCGCACCCTATGCAATCAGACTTACTATACACACTCACATTCGCACACACACACACACATGTATAGCGATGCAAAGCGAATTGTTAAATGGCGGCGGAATCTCAAAAATGCAGCAGGGCCAGACTCTGAATCTGAAACCGATGCCGTTGCTGTTGCTGCTGCCATTCCCGATTCCCCACTGATGCTGATGATGATGAAGATGATGATGATGATGGTGATGGTGGTGCCTGGTGATGATGAAGCTGTTGTGGTCGCTGCATTGGCTCCAGCGGCAGGAGCGGCATTGGCCACAAAATGCCTGTCGTTGCCAAAGTTGCCAAACTTGTTTCATTTGCGGTCGACATATAATTGCGACGGCGTCGTCGGCAAAATGACTGAGCTCAACTCAACGCTACTCCTCCTGCTTCTCCTGGTTTGGCCCCCATCATTGATGTGGCTCTTTTCCATTTTTTTATTTTTGTGCTGCCTTCACCCTTTTTTTTTGGCTGGAATTTTCGTTATTGAAAATGTTTCCATCATCGTTTCGATTGTAAATCGAACGAAATTCAAGCTGAAGTTTTTTGGCCTACCTACAGTGCATATATGTATATACCTTTTGGTTTTATTTTCTTGAAATCCAGTGGGTCAAGGGTTGGTTGCACTTGGTCTCTGCCTTACAAGGGCCAACAATTTTGCAGATTTTCCACAGATTGCTACACCAAGACACTGGGAATGCAAATGGCCAAGCACTGCAGGAATGTGGCGCGATAATAAACTAAAAAATGTATTTAAGAGGAATTGTTGCCATTGCAAAGCCAAAGAGCAATAGAGAGACAGTGAAAAATAGAGAGAGATAGGAAGGGGGGGAAGCCACCAGTAGGGCCAGTGGAATAATTAACGATGTAAACAAACTCCAAAGTGGCTTTTACAAGTGGAACGCAAAAAATAAAGGAGAACGGAGAAGCAAACAAGTGGGCAAGTTCATGGTCAAGCAATTTGGTGAGGGAGAGGGAGATGGAAGAAAAGGGTTCCAGCAAAACATGCAATGTTTTGCCTGTCTTAATGAGAAGGGAAAGAGAGAGAGAGAGAGAGAGAGAGAAACAGATCCAAATATGTTGCATGCTCCAGTGAACTGAAGAAGAAGTCACAGCCCAATTAAACTTGGGGCTAAAAGAAGGGAGAGGGTAAGAACACTCGAGTTTTGCAATTATCTTGCTGCAGGATTGAGGCGGCATATTCCATCGCATTCTAGACCCCTTAGTTCCTTCACTGCTTCTTTTTTTGACTGCAAGCAAATTGAATTAGAAGTGGAAGACTCTATAATTTTATATGACATTAAGTAAATAAATTTCTAGCAATTTTCTCTCCTTGATAGCAATAAATTAAACTTAAAATAAACCCAAAGACTTCAACGCACAATAATAATAATTCCAATTGCCATTGCCGGTTTTCATTGTTGGCCAGAGAGAAGACCAGAGACAGAGTCTGAGCCAGCCAGCGGCGACTTATGGCCCAGGCAGGCCGCATTTAGTGGAATGTGGCACGGACCAAGCAAGCAACCAACCAACCATCCAGCCAGAGAACTTCAACTTTTAAGCACAAGACAAAGTAATAGAAAAGAAGAAGACATTCCGAAAGAGCATGAACGGAGTCAGAGACCGAGTCCAAAGCCAACACTGTCATCTGTCTCTCGCTCTCCCTGTGTGTATGTGTGTGTGTGTGTGAGTTGCATGCAATATTGCCGTTTATGCCATTTGCAATGAGAACTGGCCAAGAGTTGCAGCAGCAACAGAAGGAAATATTGAAGTGAATTAAAATGTGGCAAGTTGACTATTTCGTGTGTTTCGCTTGGCTTGCCTTGGATGGGGTAAGACTAAGGGGGAGAAACGCGACTGGCGACTGGTGACTTGGGACTGGGCTGAGACTAGCAATGTTGTTACCGCATATTTCTTGCCAAAACATTGCAAGTTGAAGTTGGATGTGTCGTCTGCGGCTCTCAGTTGTTTTTGTTGTTGTTGTTGTCTTGGTGCTGTCTGCATGTTGCACTTGAATTGCCAAAGTCAACGGCATTGGGACGCTCCTTCCTTGCCATTGCCATTGCCAACGTTTGTTGTTGTTATTCTCTTACCGAGATTGAGATTCATTGCCTGTTGCATGCCTGAGCCGTTCGACTAACTGCTGCCTTGCCTCTTCCTCTGGCATGTCTTCTTTGCCCTGCACGGGGCAGCTGGCTAGTAAAAATTATGCGATTTACACACACACACACACAGAGACAGAGAGACATAAATATATGTAGTGAGTCTCTTAAAGCTTGAATCTTGAAAAAAAAACTGCATTCTTCTATGCGCTTTGTTTTTGTGTCGTGCTGTACTTTTTCCTTCACCGTGTAGACAGTCTTCTCTTAACATGTTGCTGCTGGTGTTGGTATTGGTAATGGTATTGGTATTAGTGGTGGTGCTTCTGCTGCTGCAACATCATCATCTCATCACCAGAACAGAAAACAAAAACAAAGAAACAAACGAGGCAATTTTGAACAATTTTTATACTTTTTTGGCAACGGATTTTTATTTTACAGCTTAATCAATATTTGTGCATAAAAAGTAAATAATACTTTATACATACATATATATGATTCTCTTTTCTTTTTTTTATGCTCTTTGCAGGTAAGCCCCATTTTACATTTTTTTGTTCAACTACCATAACATCAGCACCACCAACAACAGCAACGACAACAACAGCAACAACGGCAACAACAAGAGCCCATTGCCAAGGCTAATACAGCATAAAGAGAGCGTGAGTAAAAAAGTAAACGCAAATCATTTAACGAGCCTCAGCTTAGACTGAACGCATCGGGCATATTGTTTTATATGCCCTTTACACTCTACTCCTCCACAAGAACAACAACAACAACATACAGAGGAGAGTTACACAAATAACAATAGCAACAACAACAAAAACAAGAGCAATGAAAGTTGCCAACAAATTGCGCGTAAATCCCATAAACCGTTTACAACTACAACAGCCCAGCCAGGGAAAAAGCAAGCAAGCTGGGAAGATGGTTTGCAGGAGGGGGAGGGAGGGGATATTGTCGTCATCGATGACGCCGCCAACATTGCCACATTTCCACATGCCAACGCCGCCAATGCCACCGCCTGCAACAATAACAAAGCGATTTTTATGCACACGGGCAACGGGCTCGGCGATTTAACACCGCTAAAAGAGACGGTAACTGGGTAATGCTGGCCCAGACACACACACACACACTACACGGACGGACGATAGGTGGAGGCGTCAGCGGAATGAACCAGCTGACAAAGCTAAAACGTCCGTTGGTATTCGGATTAGCAAGGCTAAAGGTTCTCTTACATATAAAATCAAACAAAAACTCAAAAAAAAAGTGTAGAGCAATCCCCGTTCCCCCCTCAGAAAATGAAATGTTGGAAAATTAAATTTATTTTTATTAGTGAAAACTCATACCCCCGAAAGCAGAGCTATACAACAATCATTTGCATGTCACGTCAAGGGGTACGGCGAAAGGAAAGGAGTAGGGAGGTGAAACGGCAAAAGGGTAGTGCATTAAGGGATTTGATTGAGAGCCGGTCTCTCCAGTGTAAGTGGGTGAGTGTATGTGTGTGTCTGTGTCTGGCATATCAACGTGGACAATGTTTGCGAAATGTGACAAATGAGATCTATACCTACATATATCATTACACTCAAATGTTCAAACTGTAGATAACGATTTCTTATCTCCATCATGTGTTAATATGCGAAATTATTTAAAAATTTAATTGAAAAATACAGAGAATGAGAATAAGGATAGCTGCTTATTCAAAAAGGTGATTTTTAGATCAAAAAATGTTTACTGAAATGGAGAAATTGAATTTCGTATTCTAATCATTAAATGTTTTTAATTTATGTTGATGTTTATAATAAAGTAAGTTTACTTAGTGAATTACTGATAATCATATTCTATTTTCTAAAATTGTTTTGTAGTAACAAAAAGAATCCCCAACTTTATCTCTGTCTAGGGAACTAAAGAAATAATACATAATCTATTTAACATCAAACCCATAATCTTTAGTCATTTTAAGATTCGCTTACCATAAGCTTTTTTTACGCACTTTATTGACACTTTGGCATTGCCTAGATAAGTACATTATTAGGAATCTCATTGTCCAACAAGTTAATAACAAGTTCTAAACTGTTGCTTGCGGCAGTATTTCTTTCAAGTGTGACAAGCCAAAAAAGCTGAATTCCGAGAGCTTTCTGGTCTAGCATTCTGTTAGAGCTTGTTGTACGCCCCTACATCATAACATGAAATACTACCCCTTACAACAACTTCTACATATACTTATACTATTGTTACCCCTCATTAAGGGGGTGAGTGGGAGTTTTTTTTACCCCTGTTTTATGGATATGCCTGCAACCGCACACCTCTATACCCAAATTTGCACCTTGGCGTCATGCGCGCTGCGCCCGTTCGGAGTATCGTAAATTCAGAACAGAAAGCACAAGGGGATGGTGGCGGCGACGGCATCGGCTCGTTGGGCCTTCGCATTGCTTCGCTTGAGCTTCGTTTTCCATGCTTCGGCATTTCGCTGCTGCTGCGCCCGCCCTTTAATACATTGGGGGTGGTAAAAGCCGATGTTTACCTGAAAGCGAGCGACGTTTCGTCGTATTTGCCGTCGTCGTCTCGTAGTCATAGTCGTTGTCGTCGTAGTCGTAGTTGTCGTGCGTTCTTTCCGCCCCCATTTCCAACCCCCCATGCGGGCATTTCCGAAGCAGGTGTAACAATTATTATTTTCCCGTTGATTTTGCCGTCGCTGTCTCTCTGCTGCCGTCGACAACGTCATCGTCATCGTCGTCGTACTGTGTTTTATTTTTTTTTGTGAAAATCCCCCCTTCATGATTTTCCGTTCGCTCTATCTTACTCGCACCGCCCACATTCGCACTCACTCGCACCAATTGGCAAATAAAGGGGCGCGCACGCATGGCGCATGCATTTGCTATCTCACATGGGCCACGTGTGATGTGGGTGCGAGTGGGTGGTTGTATATATACATATATGTGTGTGTGTGTGTGGCAGTAATTCTCTTACTGCAACAATAGAGGTAACAAAAACAACAAACCGGGGGGCCGGTCCGTCCCCTTATATCAATAATCCTTTCGTGAGATTTCACACACGACGAAGGTGCCGTATAAGGAGAAGTGTCGGACGATCGTCCTCCTGCACGCGTTATCATCTTATACAGGTGTTATACCACAGTCAAGACACAGCACAGAACAGCACAAGCCAGCAATGCCAAATCATCATAATAATGCTGAGAACAATAACCAAAAGACATTCAATAATAATTGCGCACCTGAGGCAGAAAAACAAGAGCCAAGACTAGACTCAATTCGACTCAAGTGCCGGACGAGTCGAAGACCCAAGCCGGGCCTAAAACGCACAACCAACAGACCGGCAGGTAACAAATCTTAACAGCAACAGCTGAGAGCGGAGGAGAGTGGTCGAGACAGACAGACAGAGAGCGAGAGAAAGAGAGAGAGAGAGAGAGAGGCAAATTGAAGGTGTGCTACGTGCTCCGAAAGCATTTCCCATTTTTCGGAGTTAATTCTGCCGATGGCAGGAGAAATGCTGCCGCAAACGACGACGACGTATCGTTACCGTCGTCGTCGTCGTCGTTATTGTCGTCGCCGCCGTCATCGTTATTATTGTCGTCGTTTCTCACACACGAGACAAGGCAAGCATCCATCCCGTGTTGGTCGTTCTCGAACACTCGGTCCGGTTTTTGGCCTTCTTCTACTGTTGCTTTATTTTGGTTAACACGCGCGTTGCCGTTGCTGCTTCTGCTGGCGTCGCTGCTGTGCTGCTGCCGTTACCGTTGACGTTAACGTCGACGGCAACGCAACAGATTCAATCTGATGACGACGACGCGGACGACGACGCACGGCACTCCGAAACAAAAAGGTATATTACCTTAGAATGCCAGTCGTTCTTACTTCAGTCTTCGTACAGTCTTTGCTTTAACCCGTTCCAATTCTGTCCGCTGTTCGTACGCTCGCTAGCTCGTTCGCTCTATAGGAAATCATATATAGTATAATAGCAACAACCAACAACAACAACAGCAGCAATAATTATCACGCCGTCGGTAGCCTCTCAATTTCTCTGTTCCTGTTCCTGTGCTCAGTTCACAGTTCAATCCAGTTATCTTCATCATCGTCATTATTATCATCATAGTCAAGAACCCGAGTAGCCGTTCCGCCGCCGCTGTTGCCGTCGCTGTCGTCGTCGTCGTTGCCGTCGCAGTCAGCATACAACAAACACACACACACACACACACACACACACATATCTATCAGAGCAACATCACAAACCAACCACCACCGTCACCATCACCACCATCACTACCACCAATATCACCATCACCCATCTCCATCACTGCCGTCGCCGCCGCCGCCGCCGCCACCACCAACAACAACAATAATAATAACAACAAGAACAACATCAGCCAGGCCAGCAGCAGCAGCAGCAAAAGCAACAGCAATAGTAGTATCAGAAGCAGCAGCAGCAGCAACGCCAACACACTCACTTTTCGCTCACTCACGAAAATTTCAATATCCAAATCAAAGTTGAGTTCAAATCGAAAACAGCCGCAATACCAGCAACAACGTATCGCAAATACCACGCGGATAATAATACAAGAAAGAAAAATAAAAGTTACAAATAAAAAATAACAACACACGCACACACAACACACCAACATTAACACCATCTCCAACAACAACAACAAAATAGTCCAATTTCGCGTATAACAAAATAAAACGGCAATTAATTAAAATAAAAAATATATATTTTTTATCAAAAAAAAATAAAAATATATCACGCGAAAGATTCTACGCTTTTCTTACCACACGGTTTCTTTCCCGGCCCATCGAGTTTTCACTTTGCGTGTGTGCTTCAAAAAAAAAGAAACGAAAGAAACTCAAAACTCTATATAAAGTTCTTCAATCCTAATAAAAAAAAGTTGCCTGTGTGTACTTTAAATTTCTAATTTACTTGCAACTCTACCACCACCAAAAAACAACAACAACCACAACGATAAATGTAAGCAGAAGTCAGGAATGAAAAATAAATTAAGAATATATTTTGTGCTCGTCGAAGAATATGAGAATAATGAAAAATACCAAAACGAACCAAAAATTATAAATAATATATATAATACACAAATAACAATAAAAAGAAGAATTACTTGGCAAAAGTTCGTTGCTCGCTGGCTGGCCGATTGTGCGAGAATCAGTTTCTTATTATAAGCCTCACCAAAAACAAAAAGAAAAAAAAAAAAAAACACGGCCAGCAACAGCAGCAGAAGCAGCAGCAGCAAGTTCAGTTCCAATTCTCGGTTCCCAGTTCCCAAGTTCTCTTCTTGGCCAAGTCAAAGCATAGTAGGCTCGAACAGGCAAAGAAATTTCATAGCCGGCAAAAAATAAGCAAGAACCACACAGAACAGGGAAGAAAGACAGGGAGAAAAATATACACAGAGAGAGCAAGAGGGAGCGAGAGAAGCAATCGAGAAACACGTTTTTGTATTTGCAGGCCCAAAAGCAAAACCAAACCAAACCAAAATGAAAAAAAAAATAAAAACGAAACGAAAAAAGCAGGCAAAATACAAAACGCAGACGTAGCGAGTCTTCCTCTTTCACGAGTTAACCATAAAACCTTATGGCCAACGTTCCAATAGGCCGCACACACACAAACACACACACCGCACCGCACCGCACTGACTTTAACTCCGCTGACTCTGTCTGACTGACTGGCTCTGATGATGACTGTGGATCTGACACTGACTCTGACTCAAACTTTGTTTCTATATAGCATTCTCTCTCTCCTCTCTTTCCTGTCTTGGCCAGTTTCTCTAGCTGTCTTTCTAGCCGGCCACTTGTCGCCGCCTTTCGCTTACTAAGTACGCATAGAAAATAATTCCCGTAGTTTATTTTTATTGTTGTAATTACACGTCGTACGCAGAGAAGGGGAAGAGTCAGCAGCAGTTAACAAAAAATTGTTTCGTCTTTTCTTTTCTTGTTTTTTTTTTTGCACAACAAAAATAAAAAAGAGAAAAAAAACCGGTAAAGGCAAAGAAATTTCATTGCGTGTTAATCAAGCCAGAGAGCCGGCCGAGTCGTTTATTCCCTCATCGAAATTGTTAGAACCACAACAGTCAAAAAAGTGCTCTGAGAGGCAGACAAACCCACAGTCTCTCCTCAGTCTTCATTCACTCAGAGATTCCCTTAGCCAAAACGTGTTTTTGTGATCACATTAAATTTTATTTACTTACCACTTGAAGCACCCAAAAAAAAAAAAAAAATTTAAAACAACAACAACATAATTTTGTAGGGCCAGGTTAAGTTCAGTCGCAGAAATTTGGTCAGTTTGAGCAAACGTTTAATTATAATTATATAACTATTATATAAAACTTCTATTGTGAATTTTGTTCCTATTGAAAACTATTTTCTTAGGCCATTAACAAGATTTGTAGAGACATGAAATTTTTCATGGAATGCCTTTATCTAGAGAAACCAGAAATTCTCTTCAAGCACTACTATTTTTAGATCGTTAATTTGTTTGTTATATGAATGAATTTAGCAGAAATTTGGCGCTAAAATTTTTGAGAAGCATACAAAACTCTGTATGAGTTTATTTTTGAGAATCATAGTAGAGAGAAACTTGATTTGTGACCGATTAAAACTCAGGAAAAAAACTCATCTGTAAAATTTTCGAAATTGAGTGTAATAAAATGTGATTCATCAAAATCTTAAAAATGGCTTGATCAAAAATTAAAATTATATAATTTAAATTTTTGGACAAGTATAGTAAAGTAAAAGGTGTAAAAAATAAATAGAGAGAGCACAAAACATATTCAAACGCGATTTTTCATTTCATTTATTTGTTCCAGAATCATAATTACAAGATCCGCCACAGCAACACCAACAACCAACTACCAACAACAACCACAACAGAACAACAAGAATAAACTTTAATAATAACAAACAAAAAACAAAATAATTAAAATCAAAAGAGAACGAGAAACTTTTCAACCACAAAATACGCAAAAGCAAAAATCAAACAAATAAAAAAAGAAATAAGAGAAAATATAAAACAAAAAAAAACTTCACTTCATCTACTTCAACGACTTTGACTCCGACACTTAATTGGTAATAAGAGCAAATTATTATTAAATATTCATGCCCATTGTGTGTTTGTGTATTTTGTTGTTCCTTTTTGTGTTTCTCTCCCACTCGTATTTTTTTTAAGTTTATTTATTTTTTGTGTCTTTTGTTTTCTGTTGTTAGATATTTATTGCCATTTTGTTGTTATTTAAAAATTGTTTGCACTTCATTTAGTTGCCCTTTTTTGTTTCGTCTTTGATTTTTTTCTTTCTGTTGTTAAACCTTACTTTAAATTTGAAGTTTGGCTTTGAATTGGCAATTTCAAAAAACATTGGAAATGACAAAAAATGGTCATGGTTTTTCAATTAAAAAAAAAAAAATGGATTTTATAAATCACTTCTGATTTATAATACGAATTTTGTGTGAAATTTCATTTAAACATTTTATATACTTGACAACACACACTCTTATCAAAAATATATTAACTGATATTATTTTAATATTGATTAAACAAATGGTTCGATCAACTTTACCCAACATTTTGTTTGTTTTTCATACGAAAAATTATAGAAAGATCAATCAAATGCAATCAATTAACAACTGAAGGCAACAACTAACAACTCTTTGCAAAAGTCAATCTTCGAGAATCGTCTGGTATTTCCTTTATCCTCCATTTATATACCCTCAACCTTTTAAATACCTCTATCGCCTATTTCTACTACCTACAATCCCAGATCAATCTATAAAAAACAGAAACGCATTCAAAAACCCATTAACGCCATCAAAATTCCCAAAGGCACAATACAAAAAAAAAAAAAAAAAAAACAACCAACAAAAAACCTAAAGAGAAACAAAGAAAAGAATATACAAAATCTCAAACAAAAGTAGCGAATTGTTGCTAACTGAAAGAAGAATTTAACTCTTGCTTTGATTCACAAACAATTGTGATTAACTATTTAAAAAGAAAAAAGAAAGAAATACGAAAACAGTATTAAACACGAGATAAATAGATCGAGTAAGAGACCTCGAATTAAGAGTCGATTTTGAAAGATTTTATTTAGCCAAAACAAAACAAAAACAAAGAGAATTTTATGGAAAATTGTTGAACAATTACAAACATACAATAAATTTATTAGTCTGTTGTTAAATTTTGCCAGGCAAATAAGCAATTAAAGCGAAACAAACGAAAGGTAGAAGACATCCGAGACAGTCGAGGGATTAGTAGTAGAACAAATCACAGGTAGATAGCAAATTGGGCATAGCACAAAGGTGATAAGGTAAAGGACTACAGGAGACGAATCCTTTAGCTCCAATCCACACACTTACACCCAGAGATTAATCTAAATCTAGCGTCCCTTTTGCTTATTTGGTTATTCCCAATTTGAAAAAAAAAAAAAACAAAATATCCATCCTTTTTTGGCTTTTCCGAGAAGAATCAAATAAAAAAGAGGTTGTTAAAATTGAAATTAAGTCTAAATATTTACAAAAGCAACCATTAAATAGCAACATATCAAACGTGCTGGCAATAGAAGAGAAGTGAAAACCAAAGGCAAAAGCAAACAATCAATTAGTATTTTTTAATTATATATACATATAAGAGAGACAGATAAATGAAAGTGCAAAATGAAATAAAGCAGCAAATATATATATATATAGAAAAAAGTTTTGAAAGATATCTCAAAGAGATACCACAATAAAAAACGATCGTATGTGTTGTGTGTAAATGTAGTTATTAGTTATATTATATTATTGTATTGTGTATCTGTGTATTGTGGAGATTGTAACAATTGAAATCTAAAACAAAAATTGGTCAATTCTTTAGAACAGTCAATCAATCAATCACAAATCACGATTTTTGGTCATAATTTTTGCATAAGAGTTATAAAACTTAGGGATCGCCGGGCAATTTAAATGCCTCGAACGACAAGAGTACGCGTTTTGACAATCAAACGAAATTAGCGTATATTCTTTAATACACACAACAAAAAAGTATATTAATATCATATACACACACATCTAATAAATAGTCGCTGATATATTGAGAATATATTCATATCTCATTGACATAATCGGCATTATCTTCTATACATATTTATATATATATATATAAACATATATTTATACAAAACTTTAAAGAGCAACTTTTGCTAGCACACTTTACAACTTGCTCTTTACTTAAAACTCAAACCTCAGACTTTACTCTACGACAATCTCCCCCACTTTATCCATTTGAAACTTACTTAAACAATCAATCAATCAATCAAATCAACTTTAAACAATCTTCAAAACGGTTTTCAAAACTTTTATGCTATACACTAGACATACTTATATGTATACTCAAACTTTATACACGTGTCTAATTAATAATAATAATCAAGCAAATTAGTTAAAAATTCAGTAGTGATATATAAAAATCTTGCAATACATACAAATAAGATATAGATATTGACATATATATATATACATAAATAAAGAGAAAGAATTAGACAATCTCTAAGCGACGCTCAATTCAACTCGAAACTCGAACTTAACTCAATTAATTGTAGTGTAGCACTCTTTTAGCAACAATTTGCATAAAACTTTGAAGCACAATTGGCATTATAAAAGGAATCATAACTAAATCAGAAAATACATCCTATTGGCATTATCTAATCTAATTATACAGATTAAAAACGCTAAAAACACAGAAAACACACAAGCACAAAACTCTTCTCTGTCATCTCTATCTCCAACAACAACCCAAATACCAAAACCCGTGCAATTCCCCCTTCAAGAAGAAAAATACCAAACAACAACAACAAAAACGAAATCAAAGAAATCTTAATAAAATCAACAACAAAATAAACGAGACACGCGCCAAACAAAAACTAAAACAGATACAATTCCAAAAATTTAATCGAAAATTAAAAGCAAAGAAAAATCAAAACAAAGCCAAAAAATAAAAACAACAAGAAACAAAAACCTCTGACAAAAAAAAGTGCAAACTTTGAAAAATTTTTTAATCAACATTTGTTGCCAATAAAATTGTCATCATTGCCGCGTTAACAGAAACCACGGCGTCAGCAGCGATTGCAGCGCTCAGTATCAGCAGCAGCTCACAAGCATCGCTTGCCAGCAGCCCCCCAACAACGCCGCCGCAAACGGTTGCAACTGCCACAGTTCCGCCAGCAGCAGCAGCAACTACAACAACTACAACAACTTCGACAACACCGACACCGACAAC
The DNA here is from genome assembly GCA_018903935.1 of Drosophila insularis. NCBI lineage: Eukaryota > Metazoa > Arthropoda > Insecta > Diptera > Drosophilidae > Drosophila > Drosophila insularis. The sequence goes on from JAEIFP010002295.1 coordinate 9,885,836, forward strand.
ACCAACACCAAATCCGTCGCCACCGTTAACGGTAAAAAGCGAAATTGTTACATCAGATTCAACAGCTGAGTCCGAGTCCTCCCCTATACAAGATTTAATCATGGTAAGCGCCGTTCCACATCCAAGAAACAAACAGAAACAAAACAAGAAAATGCACTTGAATCAAAAACCAAATAAACCAAAAAAAAAAAAAAAAAAAACGTAAAGAACAAAAACTCGTATCGAAAGTTGATCATATCAAAAAACAAAAGAAAAGAAACAAATTGTATAACTCAAGATATTACTTATCACATATCATCGAATTAACTAATTAATAATCAACTAACCAATTGCTAACTTATATACATATATCCAAAAGTTCTCACATTCAATGAAACTTGTACAGTTTACTATGCAAAAAAACCAACTTCTGTCTGTCTCTCTCTCTCTCCTTCTATCCGTCTTTCTCTCCTTATATATACCACCTACTGTTTCTTTACCCATCTACTATCTATCTGTTATAAATATATATTTTATATGATTTTTTTATTGTTACATCTCTATCCAATATCTCTATGGTTATAACATATCTCTACTATATATTATTATATTTCAAATACGGATATCGGGTAAAACAAAAAAGAGTTGTAAAATGTCAATGGTGGCTTATGATTTTGTTAAACATTTTGTTTCTTTTAGCTCTCAGGAGAAGGGGTTGTCTTTTATGCCCTTTGTAAATAGTCACTCATCGCTCGTTAACCATTGACAATTGTTAATTATAAATAATTAGAGAGCTAACTTTCGTTTTTCAACGGGGGCTTTCAATATTTAATAAACGCAACTGTTTGCCCGATTTCTGTGATTTATATAACTATCTCATGACGAAATGCTTTTGCCTCTTTTCCTATGCCTATCTATCTATCTCTGCCTTCTCGGTCTCTTTATTCTTTCAATGTAGTTTTAATTCTATCAACTTGTAGTGCTCTTCACTGCTTAAACGCTATCTAAATGCCATTTTTTTTTGCTAGCCTTCTCCCCTCTCCTCCTTTTCTTTCTCTCTCACCCTCTCTCTCTGTCTACTACTGACTTTATAAATTTGGAACAGAGTCCAAAAACTTCTTCGCGTTCCCCCAAAAATAGCAACAAAAAGTTTATACTCTAGAATAAAAATATATTTACATACGTATTGCTTTACCCCTCTTGAGTTGTTTTTAGTTTAATGTTGTCCATTCCTTAAAAAAAAAAGAGTGAACAAATTGTTTAGTTTTTCCGTTTATGTGTTATCAAACTGAATTTTATGATTTTACAACAAATTGGCCAATTCAAAACCAAACTCTCGAAAACAAAATGCAAAACAAACAAAATTCCAAAACTTAAAACACAGCATATACAACAATAATCTGAAAGCGACAAAACCTACCTTCACACCACGTACAGCAAATGCAATTGTTGCACGCACCGCCGTCCACGCATCCGCATCATCTGCAGCATCCGGCCGCAGGGGCAACTGTGGCGACTGCCTATCAGGCTTACCCGTCGCCAGCTGCAGCGGCCATAATGCAGCAACAGACCAACGCCGTCGGAGTCGTCCAACAGCAGCAGCAGCAGCAACAACAACAACAACAGCAGCAGCAGCAGCAGCAACAACAGGCCGCAGTATACCATCAGCAGGCGGCTGCTGCTGCTGCCATGGCCGCCCAACAGCAACAACAACAGCAAGCCCAAGTTCAGGCTCATCAGCAGCAGCTCCAGCAGCAGTATCACTATCAAGCCCAGGCCCAGGCCCAGGTGCAGGCTCAGGCCATGCTACAGACATACATGCAACTGCAGGTGAACAATGTGGCTGCTGCTGCCACACCAGCCACGCCCACCAAATATGCCCAGGCCGGAGGCGCTGGGGTGCCGGCAGTGGCTGCTGGCCCACCGCCACCGCAATTCTTTGCTGCTCCCAGTACACCGCTGACAATCATACCGGCTGCCGCCTGCAGTGGGGCCGCTGCGGTGGCCGCCTCGGCCATGTTTGCCACAGCAGCCACGCCCACCTCTGCAGCAACAACACCGACCAACAATGTAAATAATACAGTTAATCTATCTGCCGTAACTAGAACTACTACCACTACTACTAAGCAGCCGACAGCTGCGACTGCGACCATCGGCGGCGCTGCACTTCTTAGCCTTGGCAGCTTCGCGAATCCGCTGGCCACCCGTTCCCGGTCCTTGCTGGGCCCGGGACCCGGCGCAGCCCCAGAATTACCAACAGGCTCTGTTTCCTGCTCTTCGTCGCTGCCAATGGCATCGATGCTCAGCGCCGTTGGATGCAGCAGTGCCAGCAGCGGCTGCAGTTCTGCATCTTCTGATTGTTCTATGCCATCGCCAACTTTACTACACTTATCTTCTCCTAAAAAGGTTTGTGTGTTCACTAAAAAAAAAAAAACGCTAAACAAAAAAAGAAAATGAAAAGCAAAAAACAAAAAAAAAAGTAAAGAAAAAGAGGAAACAAAACCCACAAAAAAAAAAAAGAGAAAAACTTTTCATTAACGATATGAAAATGAACGAACTCCTTAAATTTTCGCTCAGTCATTTTCCTGTCGCGTAGATTGAGATACTTTTCCTTTTTTGCCTTCCTTTTCGCTTTGCGTGCCGATTTACTCTATAATCTTTCACAACTCTCCAAGTAGCCTTTTAGAGCCTTTAACTAACTGACACATTCTGCTCTTTTTCTTTCATACATCATTTAATAACTAATTATTAAACTCTCAATCTAACTCTTTCTCTATCTATCTATCCAATTTCCCTTTATTTGTTGTATTGTATCTAGCATTTGGAATTCTTGCTGTTGTCGTTGCTGTTGTTCTTCATAATATATTGATGTTGTTTTTGTAGTTGTATATACACAGATTAACCCGATTATTTACCCATCTCCTCAACCTCATTCCCTCCCTGAGAGATTTCACAACATTTGGACATCTATCCAAGTAAACTAAGTTAATTATAAGCTAAGATTTATAACTAATTCATTTATTTATATTACGATTCTTAAGTTATTTTCACACAAACGTCAATTGCAAAAGAAAACCTATATATTGCCACATGGTTGCAATTAAATAGCAATTAAAAGACCACATATCCATACATCGATCCATACCGTTTTTTCTTCCTTTTTTTTTTTTTTTTCCTTTTTGCCATATCTCGTCCTTTATTCTCTGCGATTTGGGTCGTCCTCCCCTTTGGGTTTTTTTTTCTTTTTATGGATACACGTATTTGTTGGGCACTTCATGCGAAGTCAATTGTGCGTAATAAAATAATGTGCAACCACTTGACCAGACGACTAGAATACTAATGAGTATAGTATTGAACACTCAACCCAACGCCGCCATCACCACCACCAACACCGCCCATGGCATCCAAGGACACCACGGTATTGCCTTGTCGCTAGAAAAGTACTCTTTATCCCCATCGCCAAGACTTACCGTTTTGAAACGTGAAATGTTATATATGAATGTGAAAAGTAGTAGCCTGGCAATATGTCCTTCAGCTATTTAATGGTCTTTACGTATTGATTGAGATGGAAATCTTTTGAAGTAACTTGCATTTTTTGTGTAATGGATAATACTCTATAAATTCTATCAACTAAATTCACTCTTATATATATGTACATATATATCAACTTTTGAAAGTTCAGATTATATTTTGATTTGATGTATTTTTATATTTTGGGAAATGCAATAATAAGGCAACAAATCAATAAAAGTTACCTAATCCTTCTTCTCCAACAATTTGCTTTGGCAATAATAAAATGCCTTTTCTAACTTAAATGAATTTTTATCCCTAATACCGATGTCCTTTTCGTCGTCTGCTAGACTATAAAAATGTCTGATTCTTTATTAGCCCGGCAAGTTTATTATTTTATCAGTCATAACTATCGTACATGAGAGCGAGCATTAACCGCAATTGTTTGGTGTGCATATACAACCTGCTCCGCTTCCCCCCTTTACCAACACTCACCCACCCATTTAGCCATATAACCAGAGGGAGTAAGTGGGAGGGTGGTGGGGCTAGGTGGCCCTCTGCACATTCGTCTCTTGGCCACATGTCGCCCATATTGATTAGTTGGCGTTGAAAATGTCGCCGCTGCAATTTGTGCAAAAGGCAGCAGAAGGCCAGGAACGGAACAACAACGTCGAAAGTCACACATGTGTTTATGTGTGTGTGTGTTTGGTTTTTGTTGTGCTTTTTTTCCTTGGCCACGTCATGAAGAGAAAGATAGGTAGAAAGAGAGAGAATGATAAAAAGGATAGACACATAGACAACGCGAGGTAGTAAGCCAACAGTTTTTAGTTGTATTTCCCCAGTTGTGGCCGCGAGTCAAACAACAAAGAGAGTGTTCGTATGTGTGTGTTTAGTATCCTGTCTCTTGCGTATCCTGTGTGTTTGTTTGTTTGTTTATTTGTTATTCTAACACCCGAGCGGTCAGCAGAGTCACATTTTTTTAACGTCTCCACGTCCAAATGTTTGTGTCCTCTCACATTTATTATCGATTTATCGTTTTCAACAGTCAAGTGAGACAGAGAGTCACTCAGTCGATGACTGGCTCGGCTGTCGTTAAAGTTTAAACTGCACTTAAATGACTCTATTATAAGTCGACCACATGGCAAATAACGATTGTTGGCAACAGCGGGGGCGGTCCACTGGGCACTGCCTGCTGACTGGCTCTCTGTGCCTGCTTGCCATCAAATTATCTGTAATTGATTTTGTTTAACAAACAAATACCAGTCATCAACCTCCACTTCCGCCTGCCACCTGCTGCCCCTATCCATCGTCGCGTTTAATGTGTTGATTTTATTTTACATTTGTACAGAAATTGCCACAGTCATTAAATGGAGGCGAACATGAAAATATTTTGTTATTAAATAATTTTGACATGGGCCAAACAATCCACCCACCACCCATCTAGAACCCGTCTCCATCCTTATAACTGCAAATGGAAATGTTGCAGTTTTTGTTTTTTGTTGTTTGTTTATTTTTGTTTTGCCAGAAATCGCATTAAATTATTTATTTTATGTATATGTAAATGTGCTTTGTGCTGCTAAACCAAACATAGCAAATGTCATACATATAATTTTATAATTAGTCATCGCATTTTGTTATGCTTATGTCAACAGACCAAAAAAAAAAGGGTTTACTACCACCGCTGACCAGGGACAGAGCCCACCCGTCAAATGGGAATAATATTTGAAAATGAATGCGAACTTGCCCATAATAAGATAAAGTTTTTAATGTGGTTACTTGTGTAAAGGGAATAGTTTTAGATTAAAAGAGCTTTCTTTTCACTGAGCTGAAGCTAGATTCTGTTTAAATCAATCTTAAACTTATAGACTTGACGTTTCTCTTAACTTTGGTACAAAAGTATAACTCTAGTTATACCTTGACCATTTAAATGATCCCTCATGTAATTGGAACCGCTACTGCTGATACTCTGACATTATTGTCTGTGTGTGTGTTTGTTGTGTGTCAACAAAATGCATAATGAAATCAAAAACACAACACAAATAAAAAAAAAGAAAAACCAAAAAGGAACAAAGCCAAGCCCTCAGGTGCTAATAAAACCAGTGAAAACCACAGCCAAGGCAAACAAGATACGACGATGGCTTCTCTGAGGTTTCAACTTCTTTTCATTCATATACATACTTATTGACAGTTCCAACAACAAGAACAACATGAAAGCAACTGTTTTTTTTTTGTTTTGATCCACCGTGTAAATAGAAAGAATACGCACAATTTTAATTTAACGCCGGGATTTACTTGTTTTTTGTTTTTGTGGTTGCAACAGAAAATACTCTCGCGTAGAGAAGAGTGGAATAGAAAACGCAATTTCAAGCAAACATATATTAGATTGTAAATTTCAAGAAAGTGTCATGGTGTCCCGCTTTGATGTGTCCTTCGACTGATTTGCCGCAAATCCTGTTGCTCTGTGTATGTATGTTTCTTTCCCCTGTGCAAAGTGCGCTTCCTAATAAGCTAGAGGCGGCGGACACGACGACCATGATGCCAACTTACAAACGCACAAATAACTTTTTAAATTTAAAAATTCATCAAACTTTCAAGCCAAGTCAAACAAACACAGCCGCCTGTGCCTTGACGAGGTCACTCAGATATCTCTACCACCCAACTTAAATCAAAATAAAAATAATATAAAATGAGAAAATTTATAATAATAAAAAATAAAAGTAAAAAAATTACATTAATCCGTAATCGAAAAACTTGACGTAACAGACAACAGGCGTAAAAAGTTTCCGCGTAGAAATTTATAACAAATTCTTTTTTTTTTTTTTTTATAATAAGCGATTTACAAGCAACAACAAGAGTGAAAAAAAAATTTAAGAAGAAAATAAGAAAAGTGTTTTTCCAACTAAAATTTCAATTATTTTATATTTGAAATTTAAATGCACTAGAGTAAAACAAAGAAAGGGAGCGATAGAAAGAGACAGATATGGAGGGTTTGGGAAATGACAGCAGGAGGGTACAAAAGAGCCCACGAAATAGGTCGAATTATGTATTAAACTTGCCAAAAAAGAAAAAGATGTTAGGTCGTAGCAAATCTGAGTGACTTTGGGATACTCTAAGTACTTTTGGTATAAAGTTTTTTTTTTCCATTTGAGCGATAGCTTTAAGAGTAAATCCAGACTCTTTATAGATGATGACACGTTCCTTTCTCACCTATATTACAGCGTTTTTGGCAATAATAATAGATATACCCTTCTAACCCATAGAGTAAAAGAGGCGCGGGGTATGAAAACGAAGAAGGAAAAGCAACAAGCACATCAAATTGAGATGAGAAAATAAAATTCAATAAACTCTTGTTAAGCACGCAGCGCGTTGCAAAGGCGGGCGGGGGGAGGCCAGTAGGTTGGTTGAGGAAGTAGAATGATGCGGGGGAAGGTTGGAGGGCAGTAGCAGCAGCTGCGTGCTGTTTAGCAGGACAGCAAGGACAACGTTTTAAATATTGACAGCTTTGAAGAAGGACGAGAAGGGGACAGATGGTATTGGACAGACGACAACAGGAATAACAACGATGGAGGAGTAAATAGATAAATCAACCCTAGAGACATGTACACCAAAACGTTTTTGCATTGATCAAAGCTCTGCCAAGGAGATTGTGGTACCCCCACCTTGGGGGTGTGGGGGAGTATGATGAGATAGATATGGGGGTCTTGGGCAATGCTGGTAATACTAGGCAAAATGTGCGCTTAGGCATTGTTATGATTTACACACACACACACACGTAAAATGGTCCTATCGATTTTGGGAGAAAAAAGGACCATTGTTGTCCCGTATATACATATAACTGTCTGTGTTCCTATATCTGTGCGTGTGTGTGTGTGTATCTGTGTGTGGAGTCTCACATTTCATACAATTGCGCTAATCAGCAGACAAAAATGTGATCCATATTTTTGCCTCTGCCTCTATTGCTGCTCCTTTTCTCGTTGTGCGGCGCTCTGCCTCTGACAAACAAATTAAAAAGTTATAACTAAAAACCATGTTGTTTTTTTTTTCTCTCCTCGTTCTACTCTCATTCAGTCTTTTCATTCACATTCATTCTTTCGTTGGTTCGTTTTGCTCCTTCAGTGAAATAAAATTCGTTGTGTTCGCTTGGACAACGCGCAGCTGCCGTTGGCTAAATTTAAATTGCTTTTGTTGCGCTTTTGTAGTTGGCTCCACTTGGTTCTCAGTTGCTTCTGACTATGATGCTGATGATGATGATAATAATGATGATTCTCTTTTTCGCGCTTGCAACTTTTCTTTGTTGTTTGCACAAATAGTTATATAGAAAGAAAAAAAAAGAAAAATGAAAATACAGAAAAAAAAGAAAGAAAAATACGAGATTTTCTCTTTTGAATGTTGGAGCGCGAATTAAGTTTTGCAGTTAAACGGCCACGGCTAAGCGCATTAAAAAAGTTTTGCCTTGTTTTTTTTATGGAGAAAGGGAGAAAGGGATAGGAAGCTGGGAGGGATAGTAGTGGAACTTTTTGTGCCATTGCAACTGCTGCAGATCATTAAAAGCTTAAATGTGACCAAGCAAAATATGAATATGAGTATGGATATTGAATGTGAACAGGCAGGGTGGGGATGTGGTGGCAAGGGTCCAAAACGAAGTTGTCATTAAAACCTAACACGCTTTGGTGCGCGCTCTTCAACCCTAAGCCAACTTATGGGGTTGTAACTTTGGCTTTTACGACCGCAAATGTTTGCCCTACGGGTACACATACACATACGTTTACACATAAAGGTGGTGTGTGTGTGTGAGCGCGCTCACTAATCCTGCCCAGAGCCACCCAAAATATAGTTTGAGAGAGAGAGCGAGTTGACCAACTTTTTGTCAACGACTAAAACTAACTTATTAATATGCAATGCACACTTTGTTGCTGTATTAATTGCAATATTAAATTTCCACTAATACTCGCTTAGCAAAAAGCCAAGTAGTCACTCAGTCAGCCATTCAACCAACCAGTTATACAGCCACCAGCCATTCTGGCAAGTGAGTCCTTTCGCATTGCTGCAAAGTGTGCTCTAAAAAGTTGTAGCAAAGTTTTACCTAGCGCCAAGTAATTATTACATGTTTACGTGGTCCGCGTTCATGTAAGTGTATGTGTGTCTGTGTATGTGTATAGCTTCATTCGGCATGCAGCGCATGTATGTTGAAAAGCGATACTAATGATAAGTTTTGTAGCCGGTAAAATGAACTCAATTTTGTGGTACTCTTCTCATTTTACATTCTCATCTCCAACCCCATGTTGGACTTGGTGACGGCAGATTCTAGACCTCAACCAGACCGACCATAAGATGGAAATTCACTCTTGTCTGTGTGTGTGTATGTGTGTGATATGTGTCTGGCAGCTGGAAATTGCTTGCACTGAACAAATGGTGCTCGCCCTCTCACACATCCACATCGACTTCTAACCAGGAAAGAAAAATGTGTAAAATCTGCATCAGGCGGCAGACCTGCGAAAACAAGTATTTTTTTTCCTGTTTTCCGTTTTTCTTTTTTTGCTTATTTGAAGCTCAAGTTTGAAGTTAACTCTCGCGCTCTGGCACTCGCGTGTTCATCTCTGAATGAATGCAGGTGATTTCATTAACTAGAGTTAAGCAAAGTTAAGTTTGCGAGAGCAAACAAGTCGAGTATGAAAATTCGTTGCAGCAGACAGCGCTTCGTTTACATATTTACATCGGTTTTTTTTTTGCACTCCCCTCTTTTCTACTTCAATTCTTTTGCGTGAGTGGAAAATTAATTTGTTGAAAATAAGTTTGTCGAAAAGTTGGTACATTTGCGTAGCATACTTTTAAGGGCTGATTAATTGTAAAGGCAATTTACATACTGCAAAACTCTAGTTTAACTCAGCATGAAGTTTTTTATTTGCATTGCATTAAATATTTAGATGAATATTTTTTGGTTTATAGGTTGATGCACCCTCAAATTGTCGGCTGGGCCTGTCAGCCACTAGGCAGTTAGTTAGCTCTTTGGCCAACTAGTTGGCTGACAACAATTGTCACCTTTGTCAACAAGAAATTTTCCACTAGTTTTATATGCATAAATGCAAAAATTTCATGCCATGCCAGAAGGCGGCTGCATTCAAGACTCTTTTGATGAGTTGCACAATTTTCCATCTCCACCTCCAAAAAAAAAATAAGGAAAAAATAGGCAGAGTCAGAGTAAAAAATGGCAAATAGAAAAGAAGAAGAAAAACTGGCTGCACTTGCTGCTACCTTCTTTTGTCACTTGTCGTTTAAACGATTCCCGCTTCACACACAGACCGAGGAGAGGCACAGGAGACACGAGACATAAAGAGAGCAAACGAAAAATAAAAGTCTATTCTACTGTTTGATTGTGTGTGTGTGTGTGTGTGTGTGTGTGTGTATAAATGCGGCGTCAATTTTTTATGCTCATAAATGCAGCAGCAGAACCAGCAACAGTCATTCTATGTACACCCCTCCCGTCTATTCCTCTTTCCTTAAATCCACTCTCTCTTTATCTACTCTAGTTCATTGTATTTGCCTGACCCAAACTCATCTGCCGTCGACTTTTGCTCATCCCTTCCTTCTCTTGTCTCCTCTTCATCTTGGCATATTTTTCTGCTGTTTCATCATTTTCATCATCATCAGCAGTAGGAACAGCGGCAGCAACGGCAGGAGTAAGAGCATCAACAGACACATTGCTCATACGCCACTTTCGTCAGTCAGTCAACAAAAGCCAAGCTTTAGTTCATTTTTTTCCTTTCTTTCTCCTGTCTCTCTCAGTCAAAACGTTAACAGCATTTTCAGCATTTTTAAGACAGTTTGTCATAATTTCCATAGAATCTACTTGTCTTGGTCCCGCTTCGGTGTGTGTGTGTGCATGAGATTCTGTATGTGTTTTATTGTGCCAACATGACAAATCGTCATCGTTGTCTGGTCTCACAAAGAACAGTTTTTCGTTTATTTAATTTCAACCTGTTAAATTTTAAATTCGCCTTTTAACTGGTTTTATAAATGAACAATGTTATCTTTCTCCGCTCTTTGTGGAATTCTTTTTTCTCTGAAAAATATGTTAGATCAAAACAATTTTTGTTTTCCAATTTTCTATAGCCTTTCAATTGAATTTTCTCCATTCTAGAAAACTGTTTGATTATTTCGTTTCGTTTAGCTAGAGGCCCATAAATTCCATCGCTCAATTACAATATTTTCCTTCTTTTTTTTTGGGCTATGCAAATTTATGAGCATTTTCATTTCGATCAATTTACTCGGCTACTATTTCTCTGGCCCATTCATATGTTTTGTGTGTGTGACTTCGACTGACTGACTGTCTGACTGACTTATTTATGCTTTTTATGGCACAACCCATTTTCAACAAAACCAACAACATGAAAAAAAGAGCGAAGCAAGAAAAGGAAAAATTTATTCATTGAAGTTTTTACAGTCAACTACACCTTTTCAATGCGGTTTGGTCATCTCATCGATGATGATGATGATGATGAAGATGATGGGATAAGTCCTAGAGCTAGAGCTGAGAATCTATAGCTCGCTGTATGCTCTCTTTACTGACGTAATCATTCATACTTCATCAAGTTGACCGACTATGGCTAGCTTACGGTTTTATTCTTGTTTTTTTCTTTATGCTTTTTCTTTCTATTTTCCTTTTTGGCTTGTGGCTGCTTCTGCTGTTGCTGCCTTCTGGCTTCATTGCTATGCAAACTGCTCCCAATGGCTACGTTTAATGGTCAAGTGTGTAAAATTGCATAGCAAATCGTAGTCCATGGGATATTGTGTGTATACGTTGTGTTGTGACTCTCGGTACCCATTTGGTTAGTAACGTCGTTGCTCTTAGATAAACATCTTTTGCCGTTTGTGTTACATATTGATGTGATTTACCACTTATGTCTTTGGGCCTTCATCTAACAGTTTACTGTGCAAATTGTTTGGAATTCAGTTTTGAATTAAGCATCACATCTCCCAAGGTGGGAGTGTGTCTTTGTGGGCGTGAGTTGTTTGTTATGATAAATGTGTAGGCATATGCTCTTGTTAAAATAGTAAAATTCAGCCAACTCACATGCTCGTTTCACATGTTGCCAATTTGTTTCCAAATACTCGTGTCTCTCTCTCTGTTATCGCCAAAAAACGTCATTCTTTCTTTCTTTTGAGAACTACTTTTTTAAAATGGTCAAAATCATGAGATTCTTAAACTTATTTGCATATTCCATTATAGGCCTTTTACCTCCTTGCCATCAATCAATTTTTCACCTGACCAGCATTTGTCATTCAGAATAGTGTTGAGAACGAGCAGCAGCCTTCTCTTATATAGCAGCTGATTTCATTATAATTTCGATTTGCATAAGCAACTGTCTAAGCAACAATTTAACAAACGCCCTCTACGGGCCCGAGGGTGAAGTAAAATGATGGCAATCGCCTGGGATTTGCCTGACAATGGCAGAAACGACAGTTCATCATCACACACAGAGAGGCAAGTTAGTGTAACAATTTTAGGGGCAGAGTCAAACGAGCGACGGACCGACAGACAGAAGACCAACCTCTTTTGCCTTGCCCCCCATCGTCATCTCTAACATCCGTGTCGGTGTTGTCTATGACGATGACGACGACGACAACCTGCTCACATTTCATTAGCTTGTCAGCATTTTGTTTAGATGAAGGAGTAGAAGGAGGAGGAGCACGAGTCAGTCAACTCCGTTCCCAGTTTGGTTCTCTGGGTCGAATGGACAATGTCTTTGACACTTCAGCCTACGGCATCGGCTTTGAGTTGAAGTTGCCATAGATGTTGGTTGCCAACTATACAAAATGCTTTTGTTTTTATTTCAATTTTTGTTGCTGTTGTTGTCGGTACCTTAAATAGTTGAACTGCTTAGCGAGCCACATTGGCGCCAATGTCTTGCGATTTGTCCGGACTATGCCATATGGCTATGGTATGGGAATGGGGATGGTGTAGGCGGTTGCTATGCAAATCAATTTACGGCCTGTCTGCTGTGTGAAAAGGGAACCTGCTGTGAAAGCAAGTTCATTAGTCTCATCTCTCTCGGTTGTAACTTTGTTTAGTTAACTTTATTGGCAAGCTTTTTGAACTTTGATACCAGATTTAACAAAACGCTTTGTGTTTATTCTCAACTCAGTTAATTTGTTTTAATTGCCATAATTTGCCTATTTGAATATTGTTGTTGGTGCTTTCACTTCTATTCTACTGTTACTTTGGTTTTCTATGCAAATTTAAAGCTACTTACGCTCACACACACACACACACACACACACACACACACACACACACACACACACACACACACACACACGCAGGCAGAGATTCACAGAGGTATCGAAAGAAAGAAAGAGGTGGAGTAGGACAAGAAGGAGGAGGGAAAGTCGTTCAGTTCAGGTAACGAGCAGAATACAAAGCAAATCCTTTTTTAACAAAGCACGGGTAATGAAAAGAAATCATAAATTTTGCCAGGAGCCATAAAAATGCTCCCCCATCACTCTCTACCTACTTCCCAATTCCCCCTTTTGTACTTGTATTACCCAGGCCAAAAAGCAAATATGCGTATGCTATCGATATGCCAAAATCTACGAGCATAGAAAATTCCTCCTTTTGGCTAGGACCCAATAAGCAGCAGCGGTAGCAGTAAATGGTGAGGAGAGTGCGGAGAGCACGTAGTAGAAAAAGGAAGCAAAGGACTCAGATGAAGAAGACGCAGATTGTATAGCCAATTTTATTTATTTTGTTGCTATTGCGGCTGCTGCTGCTGCTGTTGCTGGTACTGCTGGTTGTTGTTATTGTTCTTGTTGTAAGCATTATCAGTAGAAGCTAGCTGCGAAATTTTATTAGGCAGCCCGTAAGCATGCAACAGTTTTTTTTTTGGTTCATGCGCCTGGCGGCTAGACACAAGCCATACACACACACACACATACTAATAGAGAGGGAGAGAGAGAATAGGAGGGAGATTGTAGAACACAGAAGCTCTAGCAACAACCAAGTCAGAGCCAATTAGGCTTTGCCAAACTGTTGCTTTTTGGAACAAACTCCTTTGGCAACTTGAACTGGGTGTTGTGTTGGCGGCGGAGGCGGCAGCGGGGCAATGTTGCTGGCGGTTGACTGCCAGGCTGGTTGGCAACATGCCAAGCCAACTGCCTTTATTGCAGTTTAATAGCCAAGGAAGTGGCAAACTGTGATAGATAGGCAAACGCATTAAGCAAATCGTAAATGTTGGCAACTTTTTTCGCGCATTGCTTTCAAACCACTTAACGCAAATGATGTTGATATTAGCCAAGTAGCAGGTTGATGAGGATGACGACTACAGCAACAACAACGACGACGATGACGAACCAAGACGATGAAAGTTGAGAAGGGAGGTGAGGGTGGTAGAAACCCACACACTCACTCACACACATAGAAGTACACACTTTGCATAACGCCCGCTTTATAACGAAAATTTTTCTGTGCTCTTTGTTGTTTTGCCAACTTGTTGTTTTTCTTGTGCGCTACTTTCGTTTTGCCTAAAAGTAGGCAACAACAAAAACAAAAAGTCGTTGAGCGTTAAAAGCAAAACCCAAAACGTAGCACAAAAATGTTCTACAACTTTGTATATATATATATATATATATATATGTCTCGTAGTGTGTGTGTGTTGTTAGAACAAGTTAATGTGAAAGTATTTTTATGCTTTGAAAAACATTTGCCAAGCCAAAAATTGTAAAGAAAATAAAACAACAACAACAACGGCAAGTAAAAGTAGAAGTATAGAAGTAGGCAAGGAAAAGGCAACTTGAACGCCACGCCACCAAATCTTGTGGTTCTCTTATACCAAAGCGCATAAATAAAAATCAAACAAAAAAATTACGAGGAAGTGAGGCACAGAAAAAAAAAATCCAGAAAAAAGAAAACGAAAACCAAACGAAACCAAACTCTCTAGTTCCCGGTCCCCTCTCGCTTCCGTACACATCATCAATGTCAGAAGTAGAGTAGTAGTAGAGAGCGAAGGGTCGCAGCCCGCATATTATCATCATCGTCATGGATCAGCATCAGCCGCACGAGAGTGTGTGTGTGTGTGTGTGTATGTGTGTGGGAACACAACCTGCGCTGTGTCGTTTCGCAAGATAAATGTCTATTTAAATTGTCCTTGTTTCGCTATGTGCAGACCCAAACCAGACCATCGGCTTCTTTTGTGTCTAGCAGCGGCATGCCGTCGATGTTGAGATGCCACTTCACAGTCCCTCTCTCTCGCTCTGTTTTTGTCCCTTTATTCCATCTCTTTTTTCTCTTCTTCCTCTAGTTAAATCTTTATTGTTATCATAATTTGCTTTTATCCAAGCTCTCCTGCTGCTGTTGGTGCTTGTTACCTAAACCACCTACCCAGCATTTTTATCGTAATTGTTTTCGTGCATTTTTTTTCTCTGGCTCTCCAAGCTCTTGCCAAGGAAAGTGAAAAGCAGCAAAATGGAGCGTAAATAGCATAACGAAAGAGACAGGAGATAGGCCTTGTTTACCATTTATGCTTTGTACTTGCCTCGGCAAATCAATAAAAGTTGATAATTGAGATTTCTTTAACAAGATTTTGGGTGTCACAACCAAGGGGGTGGATGGATAGAATATGAAAATGATAAGTAGGCATCATTTATAATTAGATTCAAAGTGGAACGAAGCAATGTCAATGGAATCTTGAAATGTAAGAAGGTCACAGACACGCTCCTTCCTCTCCTTATCTCATCTTTCCCATCTTCGCTTTCATTTTCTGTGGCTTTTTCTAGAAATGTAAATCATTAGAAATCGAAAATAAATATGATGAGTAAAAGGCAAACAAAAAGTAATTCTAGAACTCGTTTATTTTTTAATTTTCTTTTGGTTTACCCACCACACTTACATATTATATTTATAGAAGTAATTCTTAGATCCTATAGTAATTGTCGTATCTATATATAAATTTATCACATTGTGTACGCCTCTAGATGAAAACCATATTAAAATTAAATGTCCAAATATTATCCAAATGTTTTTTGTTTTCTTCGAAATAACTATAGACTAATGCATTTTTCGATTCTCTATTTAATTGCAGGTAAGGATCGATGAACAATTTATATATAAACTAAACTATTTGGTAAGAACTGTTTAAATAAATATTTTGCAAATGGCTTCCTTGTGTGTGTACAACGAGTGTGTGTGTGTTTGTGTGTGTGTATTTGGGACATAATTGAATTTTAAATAAACTTAGTTGAACGAAAGGGGCTTTTCTTTTTGTGACCATCTTTCTCTTAGATAGATATTGCAACTTGTCTACGTTTTAACTGTAAATAAATTTTCAACATATATCTTGCAAGTCGTCTTCAAGAGTCCTTTTTCTCTTTGGGTGCTGCTGCTGCATCGCCGTAAAGTATGCAATTTTATTTCACTGCGAACCCGGCACTTACCTGGTTGACTGGCTTCAGCTAGAGCTTCAGAGCTTCTTCTATACTTTTCCCTCTTCAACTTCCTCTTTCTTTTTCTCTTATACTATTTGTGTTGTTGCTTTAATGCCATAAAATATTTAAGTTTACATTTACCACACACATACGGTAAGGTCCTTACAGCAGAGAAGAGACATCCTGTGCGTGTGTGTTGGCTGCTTTGAAGACAAGGATTTCCCATATATACATATATACATAGAGAGAAAAAGAGGGAGATTTTTCTTTGCTGCGGCTCATTGCATTGCATGAGTTGTTGTTGTCTGGCTAGCTTGTTTGGTCATTTTTATAACTGGATTTGCAGTTAGGATTTCCCATTGTCCTGCTCACTATCCGATCTCTGCACTACTTGGCCAACCTACTTCACAAACTTTGATTACTAGCAATTTCATTTTTTGCCCTAGTAAATATAATTAAATAAATCTAAGGTAAAGCAAAAGTGGAAAATTGTGAATCGGATGTGTGTGTGTTCGATATGTGTGTGTTTGTCCATGTCATAAGCATTTCTTTGAAGAGTTCAAAGAGCAAAAGGGAAGATGGTTAAAGCAGCCATTAGGTAATTAATTTAGCACTTGCCAACTAATTGGCTTTCGTTTAACAATTCAATCACACACAAGAGAGAAAAATAAAAGAAACGCAAGGCAAAAGTCAGAAGACGAAATAAAAAAAAAAAAACCGATTGAAATCTCTGGGAAGACAGACAAACGAGCGAGTCATTAATGCTATTTGCGGCACATTAAGGGTTCAACTAGTAGTGACAGGACTTGTCTATTATGCCCTCTAGGTTCTCTTACTCCTTGTTGATGGTCGAAGGCAAGTCAAGTCAACGTTTTTAGCTCTTTCATGTTTGGCCAGTTTCAACCTTAAATCAAAATGCTTCAATGAACTGGTCAAATGTGTAGGAAAAAAGGTCGAAGCCAGGTGTATATGTGTCTGTTTGTGTGTTGTGTATATGTTAGAGTGTTTATTTCTGTGTTTTTGGTTGTGCGTGTGTGTGTGTGTGTGTGTGTGTTGGTTGACTTGCTTCTCACAAAATCAGTGAACCAGCTCAAATTAATGTGCCAAGTAAAAAAGGGTAATTTCTTAGGCCACGTCAAAGGTCCTGGCCAAAAAACTTGTTGCGTGTTTGCTGCATTTTTCTTTCGCCCTTTTCCACTTCCTTTGCCTCCCCCCTCCTTTAACAGCACCTTTATTCTCTTGTTCTTACTCGTTGTCAAAGTGAAGTCAAGTGCAAAAAAAAAAAAAGAAAAGTTAAATATTTTCTAACAAAAAAAAGCGAAAAGTGGGGAAATAAAAAGGAACAAAACCCAGAAAAAAAGTTAAAATAGACAAGAAAAACTTTTTGTGTTGTTGTTTTTCTTAGTCTAAAAGGGCTCTGCTCATTAAGAAGAAAGTGCCAAAGTTGAGGTAAAGAAATAGAGAGAGTGAGAGGACCGAGTTAATGGTGGGCTGTGGGTGACTCTTTGGCCGGGATCAGAACAGAAGAGAACAAGATGCGTTTTGATGGTGGTGCGC
The DNA here is from genome assembly GCA_018903935.1 of Drosophila insularis. Classification (NCBI taxonomy): domain Eukaryota; kingdom Metazoa; phylum Arthropoda; class Insecta; order Diptera; family Drosophilidae; genus Drosophila; species Drosophila insularis. Next base: position 9,903,299 of record JAEIFP010002295.1, read on the forward strand.
CCAGCCTTTGGCACTAAACTCATTAACGGTAATTGCAACCTTTTTTTTGTGTCGTCTTCTCCTTTTACTCATTTTTTTTAAAACACAATTTTGTTAATTAATTTTCGCATGTGATGCCACGCCCCCGCTCCATCTCTTAGAGATACCAAATGTGTCAGAGTTGTGTCTCGTTAGCATTAGTCGATTTGGTTGGATGGCAAAAAGCTTTTGAATATCTTGTCAATCGTCAATGAGAGATAATATTATTCACTCACCTTTCACTCTGGCGGTCTTTGACTTTTTTTTGGCCTTTTCAATTACACACAAGAGATAATGGTGAATGGTAGAGGAGGAGTAGAGGAGGACTTGTGGGGTGAGTTCAACCTTGGCATCAAATAGAGTCCTACAGAAAAATTTCTGCTGCTGACACTGATTGTCGTTGTTGGCTCGTTGCTGGCAGCTCACATTACCAACGCATAATTTTATCCTGCAGCCATAACGTTGGTTCTTTTTTTTTTTGATTTTATTTTAGCTTCGTGTTGAATGTGCGTATGAGAAAAATAATATCCTTCCCTTCTAAAGAAACCACTGCCCCAGGCAGCTTAACGAATTCTTCTCAAAGTTGGCTTTAAAGTAGCAGTTAGACCTCTGGTAACAACGGTAGGTAGGAGATTAAATGGGTGGTGGGCGGTGGTGGTCATTGCAGCAGCAGTAGCAGCAGCAACAAATCGAATGTCATAGAGGGAACCATTCAACTTAATTGTAAAGACAGCGAGTAATTATGACTAATTGCTATTAATCTAATAAAGCAAATCGACTAAAGGCCAAAGAGAGCGAGTGAGTGAGCGAGCAAGAGCGCCCCAAAGCACGCTATGTAAAATATGCATAAAAAACGACAAAAAAAAAGGACATTTGATTATAATCTACGTCAACAGCAGCAAAAGCAGCAACCGCAGCAACAACAACAACACCAAGAACAACCATGAGGGTTGCTAACCATGAACAAAGCTCGAAAATTGATATTAATTTTTTGTTGTTTAGTCCCTCGACCCCGTTTCCCCGCTCTTGGATCACCGCTACATGGAATGCCCATAAAAAAGCGAAAACAAAACAGAATAGAGCAAAAAGAGGAACATAACATCATAATGTAATGAGCAATTTTTACTACGCCCCCCTACCCCCAATGTAATATTGTGACCACGCCTACACCTATTCCATCTACTGCTATTTGGCCTAGACTTGGCCTGGCTTTCTTCTTTTCCCCCTCAACTTGCCTTTTCCTCCTTTAGCATTAATTTGTGCTATTTAGCAGCCTGACCGTTGTTTGCTGGCGGTAAAAAGAAAATATCAAATTAATTAGCATCGCTTTGTTGCTGTCGTCATGCTAGTCCAGCAGCAGCAGCAGCAGCAGCAACCACAACAACAACAACAACAGCAAAGACATAACAGAAATTTAGATAAATTAAAATCTTATTTGCAACACAAACCTCTCCTAAGTGAGGCCCAAAGCACTAAAATATCTTTCAAGCTAAATGGCCATGTCCAATTATATGCCAACTCAAATCTCTGGCCAAACTGAAGATTTTATACTCTTACTTTTCGAAGATTATGCCCACCGAAAATTATGTTGAACTCACCGTATAAATAGTTTCGAAAGAATAAATTATGAACGTCTTTTCAGTTAAGACTTAGGATACAAAGAACCGTTTCCTTTATATAGAAATATAAAGATTTCGAAAAAGCCAAAAAGCATTAACACTTGGTGAAAGAGTAAAGCCAAGAAAACATTAGAATTGTGTGTAGATGTGAATTAAAGGAGTAAAATAGCAGATGTGAATGTTCTTCATTTATTTTCCTTGAATCACAGTATTTTCTCGTTCTGGAAAATGTTGTCCTTATGCTTTAATTCAAATATCTCACATAATGATTTCTCTATAATTAAGTGGTCTTTCTCTTTCTTTCCCTGTGTGTGACTAAACAGAAGCTATTTATCAATGTGACATTGACAAAGCCTTGCGTCTAACTAGATTTTGGTTTACGAATTAAGGATTAAGGCTTAATGAGTGCTAAATATTATGGGCAAATGTAAATAGAACGACAAGTTGCCTGCCTGCTTGCCAGTCTTTCTGGCCTTTGGGCTATGTGCAAAAACTTTACTCAGTTGTCGCTTCATTTCACTTATTGCTTTTTGCGGTCTACGCTTTATTTGTTCGTGTATTTCTTGACTTTGTTGTGTGTTCCAATGACTTAATTATGTATATTTTTTTTTTTTTTATTGTATTCCAATTCTAAGCAGAACAAATGAAATACGTGTCACGCAGTAACAAACCAGTACAACGAAGCGCACAAAAGTATGCAAAACTATACAAGAGTATGACAAAAATCTGTCTTTTGTTTTTCAACTTTATGTTTTTGTGTGCTGCTTAATAAAATTTAACTGCTGCATTAACAACCAACCAAGCCAGAAGTGAAAACTATTTCAAAGAAAAGCAACAAAATCAAAAGCAAAAATCCAAATAAAAACAATGCCAAAAGAAGTAGCGAAAGTAAAGTCGAAAGCAGGGAAATAGAATGAGAGAGAGAGAGAGAGAAAGAAAGAGATTGCAGTCAAAGTTTTTAAGTGTTTATTTCAATTATTGTTTGGCTGTGTGTGTTGTTTTTTTTTTCGGGCTGATGGTGTGAAGGCGAACGACGAGCATTCGTTCCAGTGAGGGCAATTTAATTTTCCGCATTTTCAACAACAAAAAAAAAAACAACAATAACACAAAACTAGTTAAGAAAATGCAAAAGTTTTTTAGCGTGAAAGTTTGCCTGGACTTTGGGTCCTGGTCCCGGTCCTGGTCCCGGGTTTGGTCTTGTTGTTTTGGCTACTGTGTTTGGCTTTGTTTTCATTTTCATTCACGTGCAGTTACTCAATTTTTGTGCTTAACGAGAAAAAGTGGCAGAAATAGAAAAAGGGAAAACGAGACTGAGAAACAATGCAACTTAATGGTGGCAGCTGCGGCAATGCAAAGGCAATGAACGGATTGTAGGAGAGGGCGGAGGCGGTGCGGGCGCTTGGCAACGTCATTCACATTGACGCGTTGATATAATTTCATTTGGCGCGCTTGCTTTTCTTTCTCTCGCTCTCTGCTCAGTGACTTTTAAACTAATGTTGATTCAACATTGTTGCTGGCAACAACACATTACACACCCACACACATTGACACACAGGGGGCAAGCACGCGACAAGCATGAACAAGAAAATGAAGAAGAACAAGACGGAACATGAGCAAGAACAAGAACAAGAACAAAAGTCGTCAACGTTTGGGGGCTTCCCTTCGTTCGTTTTTCTTTTAGTGTTGCGTGTCGCCATATTGTTTGCTTTATGTCACTCACACACACGTTCAGTTGTTTACACACACACACACACACACACAGACACAAGCATATATTTTACTCTCAGGTAATTGCGGTTTTTATTTCACAAAAATAATAATAGCTGCACCTCAGAGCAGCAACAGCAGCAGCAGGACAGCCTGTCGGAAGTTGTCAGACGTCGTCGCACAGAAAAGTATGCTACAGAATTGGGTATGCCGGTGGCTTGGCATTCTTAAAGCAGCTTCAATTTAAAGCCTCGACCATGCTGAGAGCGCTAATAAGACAGACAAGTATAGCCAAGCAACGTGTGTGTGTGTGTGTGTGTAGCATATTCCCCTCTGCACGTGTGCATGTGTGAATGTGGAATATAAAGCCTGTTAACACACTTAACAACAAACAAAGCTACAAGCATCGCATGAACAGATACGTAGACAACAGCAACAAAAGTTCAGTTGCAAGGTATTGACTTACCAAATACCCTACAGCAGCCAAGAGTGTTCATGGAAACTGTTAAATATTTCCTTTAATTAACAAATTAAGAGAAGAGAATCTCAGGTTTAACATTCTTTCTTTAATTCAAAGTGGCAGCTAAAAATAACCGAATGAATTCTTAAAGATTTTATAACTCAATGGTTCAGTAGATTCTCTAAAGAATTTATATACCCTCCTGTGGCCAAAGGTTATTCTATGGAACACGGTATAACTATGAGCATATAACTTTAATGCTCATTGCTTTGGCACTGAGCCAAATTTAAATGAACTGGGTCGATGGCTGCAAACAGCGAGCCGGCTTAAAGTTTACTTGCTCTCGCTATAACATTTTCATGGCTCTTAATTACATATTATACCATGAGTATGTATATTTATATCTACGTAAAGGAAACAACATACGTATAAACACACACACATGCCCAGCGGGCACACCAAACCGGCAAATGCCCAAGGTTTATAAACAATAGTTCATTTGTATGAGCATGTGTGTGTCGGTATGTGTCTGTGTGAGGGTGTGCCCCGAAAATACATTCTCTCAACCCTCAGAACCAAAGAATAGTAGTAACCCGCATAATGCTCATCGGTCGATGGATGTTGTTGGTCGATGTGTGGCTTTTAAATTGCTTGCAAAATGCCTGTGTGTCTGTTTGTGTGAGTGTGTGTGTGTGTAGAGGTGAAACAACAAATGCGTACATCTAAAAATGTTAATGCAAATCTTAAGGGAAATCAAAAATGGTGGCGCCGCCGCAGCAGCAACAAACGCGTCCAAGTGCAAGTGAAAAAGTGTGGCAAAGATTTTGGTGAAGCTTCTGCTGGTCATGCAATTTGCAAGGGTTTCCCAAGTGGCTAGTCTAACCAAACCATTTCCCCCGTATTTTCCTTTTTCACCACTCTATTTCTGTCCTCTCTTCTGTGTGTGTTTTATATGTATATACATATTTTGTTGTTAAATTTCGCTTGGCACATCTTTCGATTGCAGCAAGGCCAAGTCATTAGCATAAACGTAGAGCGGCGAAAAGTAGGAAATCCATTAAGCGTCAAGCTCCTTGAAACCAGAGAGTGAGACAGAGAGAGAGAGAGAGAGAGAGAACCCGGAGATGGAGGGGAAGATGAAACGTAACAAAATTGAAACGAGTCAGCGACTCGTTCTGGATGCCTGCTTAGCCTGGTTACCGACTACCTGCTACTGGCTGCTGGCTGCTGGATCTTTTGGCAACTCTTTAAAGATTTATGAAGCGTCAAATATTTATTATGCTCGCCTTTTGCAATATAAGGCTGGCGAACACGCAAGCCTCAATGCGGCACGAAATAGTCAGCAGTCAGCAGTGAGGAGAGAGGCTAAGCCTTTGGCCGTTGCCAGGGACTACAACGCGACGATGAGGGAGGAGAAATTGGAGGAGTCGGGTCTGTGTGGGTGGTGGAACACTTTTTCAAATTGCAAAGAGGCGCAAATAAATAAAAACACATAAAAAGTAGGCAAAGGCAGGCAGCAGAGGTAGACACACTTATAGCAAGCCATACACACACACACACACATATACACATAAAAATGAAAAGCAAAGCATAAAATAAAACGTAAGACGAGAAATGAAATGAATGAGAGCAGCAGCGGCAGCGCCAGCAGGATGATGAGAAAGCAGGCAACAAATAGTCGGGCAAGGAAAGAAAAAAAAATCAATGCGAGGGCCGACGCCTCGTCTTGGCGCGTACTTTTACTCTCACTTCTCCGCCCTTCCACCTGCACAGTCTTTTGCTTCTCCATATGGTGGCACTTGAACAACCCTTTCAACAACTGACGAGGACAACAACAGAGTCTGCAGTGAGTCGTCAGTATGAAATATGCGGCTCAAAATATGAAAAATCTTTTTCATGTGTGTGTGTGTGTGTGTTTATGTTTCTTGCCGTTTATATTTGGCAACAAGCGGCACGTGCTGCTGCCCGTTCAGGAGACCTTCTTCTTCTTTTTCTTTTTCATCTTGTCGGATACGGTTAAAGTGTTGAAATATGTCAAACATTGTCGAAACCATTTAATTTGTCTTGCGAGTCTCAGTGAACCAAATGCAAATGCTTGGCATATTTTTAGGCGCAAAACTTATGGCGCAACTTGTGACTAATGATGATGATGTGTGTGCTGCCCCAGTCACTCAAATAGAGTGAGACGGTGTTTGCTATCTGCGTTCAGGTAGTAGGCGCTGCCCCGACTAATGAGGCGCATAAATTCTACACAAAAATCTCCAACTCATACACATGAGCTACTGCAAATTTGATGAGCTGGGCCATATGAGCTTTTGCCTTTGCCTAGAAGTAGGCTATATAATATAGCCACAACTCCCACACACAAGGACACACACGTCGTCAGCTTTGCTCCCTTTGGGCTTGTCTGTTACTACATATATTCAAGCAGTTAGACAATTTAATTAACGCATTTTAGCTGACTGTGTGCCGGTGCCCTATGCCCATACCTCTCTCCATCATCTCACCCCCACCATTTGCCGTCTTGTCTTGCTTTTTCTGTCATTTGTCATGCGCGTGCCGCTGTTACCGTCTTTCATCGGTAATATAAGAAAAGAATTGTGAAAAACAAGAAGAAACAATGGTGAGATTGTTGTAATATGATATGGCTTTGTTAAATAAAACTCCTACAACTAATAGATTCTCGATTAATCGATCAAATCGTGTCCCCTCAAACAAGGAGGGCAAAAGGGAGAAGCCTCTAAGTGCTTTAAGATATAATCATCATTCATTTTAGGATGCGATAGGGGAACGGGGAGGGGGGTTGACATCTGCATAGTGCATCAAAATGGGTTTGAAAAAAGGGAAAACAAAAAAGAAGGGAAATACCTGTCGAAATGCATGTCACGCTCCAATTTGCATGTTACGCCTCTTCCCTTTACCATACCCCCAACCATCTCCTCTCTCATCTCACCAAAACTTTGCATGCCGCACAAAAAATGAAAAAGGCACAAAAAAAAAAAAAGAAATATATACCAAATTCAACCTAACCGCAATTTGGTCATGTCCAACTCAATTTTCGTTACGTAAACTGCATCATATGCCAGAGAACCATGCTGCCTCCTCCATTTGCTGTTAGACATAACTTTATGGAGCAGGACGAAGTGATGGTGGTGGCTACACTCTTCCCCCTCCTCATCCTTCTCACATGTACATATATATATTTTTGTTGCAAACAAAAAAAAATTCCCAAGCCCGAGCCGTAGCCGTAGTCGGAGCCTCGATGGTGGCTTCTCAGGCGCTTCAAATTTAATTAAACATGCACACGTGAGCAAATGCAAATAAATAAAAACTTTATGGCTTTTGGCACAGAGAGAGAGAGGGAGAGAGCGAGAGAGAATGAGCGAAAGAGCTCGCGAACCGTAGAAAAATAAGCTAGAGAGAGACAGAGAAAGGTACGGTGTGTGTGCGTGAGTCTCAGCAGTTGGCATTCGGTGAAGCTTTGGCGGCCATTGCATACATTGCGGCGTCATGGCGTGCTTATGAGTTTTAAATGCTTTTTCTTGCCTAGGCACAACAAATGGCCAACTATAGAAGCCAGGCCACCAACCAAAAGCAACCGAAAAAAAAAAACAAACAAGAAACGAAAAAAAAAATTAAACCGAAACAAACTGACCAACTTTGAACAATTTTTGATGTTTGTTTTCAGTTTGTTTTTTGCGCAACACGTTTGAAATTGAACAGCTTTCCACTCTTCTCCTGTGTGTGTGTGTGTGTATGTGTGTTCTCTTTGACTCTTCTGACTGATATATAAATAAAATATATCCATGGATGGTTGGCTGGCTTATGCAGTGGCAAACTCCCACAGCATATAGAATTTTTTAATTGAATTGCACTTAAAGTCTAAGCTGACATAACACCCAAACATTCCTTTTTTAGCACCCCCCCCTTTGGCTCAGTCTAAACAAAAATTTTGTGTAAATGCAAGGCATGAAATCGAAACTGAATACAAAACTTTAATTGATAAAAACTCACAGAAAACATTACAAAAATCTATTTATCAGGAATACATAGTTTGGCTTACAATGCAGAATCTCTCAAATTATGTTTTGCTTAGATTTTTGCATCGGAACACACATTTTAATTATGACATTGCATATGTGATTCATTGTCTACTAGTGGTCATTGTTCTCAGCTCGTTTAGATTATATGTATGTATGTTTCCAAAGTTGATGACATTAAAATTCAGCAGAAAATGACAAATGTCATTTCTAATTTTTACAACTCGCGTGGTAAAGCACTGAGCATGTGTGTGTGTGTGTGTGTGTGAGCATGCATAAAGTTTATCCGAAATGTTCACATGTAAAATTTATAAACGAAAAATAAACTAAAACAAAAAACAATTAAACTTTTGTTTGGGACAAAGGACTTGTGTGTGTGGATCATCATCATGCCGCTGTTGATGCTGATGATGATGATGATGGACTCGAGCTGTTATTTTATGCTCTCCTCTTGCCTTATCCCAATGCCGCAACAGCTGCATGTCCTGGCCAGTCAGCCATGAGAATCCTGCTGCGGGATTTTTGTTAAAAACTGCATTATTCATATGTAGAGAAAGAGAAAAAGAAAGAGACTGAAAGAGGGAAAGAGGGCAACTGTGGCAACTGGACGACAGCATCATCAAGCAGCTTGCTCCATGTTGACCCGACCAACCGACCGGGTCGAGTTGACGTTGCTGGTTGTCCTTGTGTTGTGTTGTTGTTTCTGCTGTAACTGGCGACGCTGCCTGAGCCGGACCTGGCCTGCTCTTCTGGCCTGCTCCTGCCTGGACTGGCCGCACACACATATTTCATTTAAAATTTACAAGTTAACAATATTAAATATTAACAGTTATTTATGCATTTTTCGGCACAAATCAAAAATTTACATGCATTCATACATAAAGTTTGCGACCTCTAGCAACTCCTCCGCCTCCGCCTCCGCCTCGTCCTCGGCCTTTGCCTTGTGCCTGAGCATCAACCTCTCAACCTCCAAACTCAGAGATGAATGTGAATGTGATGAATGCTGGTTCAGGTCCTTGTCCAGGATGCTGACTGGCTGACCGGATTGCTCAGCATTTTTCATTTATGCACATATACAACACACCACAACATGTGTGTGTGTATGTTTGCGTGTGTGCGTACGCAAAGTATTTATGTATATTTGCCTTTTCACAATTTTTCATGCTGTTGATTTAAATAATTTGCTTTTGGCTTTTGTAAATGCACAAAACATTTTTGGAATATTTGTTGTTATATTTGTTTGAGCATTCTGTGTATGTGTGTGTATTTACTTGTTCATTGTTTGCCTATTTCATATTTGTTTATTTGTTTCTTCTACTTAAACAAAGATTCTCCGGCCTGACAAACAACAAATCAATCTTAATTTATGCAAATTTATTGCCACTCAAGTTTTGCATTGACTTTTCTTAAGCGGAAGAATGTGACAAAATCTTATTTAATTTGATACAAATATTCAATTTTATGCCATGAAAAATTTCATAAATTCATCCAACTCGCAAACATTCCTCAAACAAATTGGATAAGGGAATATTTAAATCTTATACTTTAACTAAAAGAAAAACAAATTTTAATAGTAGAAAGCCACATGATGACAATGAAATTGTCAATCCAATTTAGTTAATTTTTTAAATATTTTAAAAATAACTTTTTATCGATTTTCTCTCGATTTGCTTCCATAAATATCAATTTTCAATTGGCATTAAAATATAGTAAGACATTTTTTTATAGCCAATTTTCCAAGAGTTAAATTCTGCAAGATTTAATAAAATAGAGCATCCATTTTTTTACACACAATGAGTATAATATGTTATGTAATCTAAAATTCGTTTTAACAAATTGTAAAAGTTTTTCGCCTTGGGCAATTTAAGCTTCATTTCATAAACAAGACAAAGTGTATTATGAATTTATCCACACATAGTTTTGAAGTTCTTAAGTCTAAGCCAATGGCCAGACTTAAGGAGGCTGGAGTCTTCCTGCTAAGTTGATAGTTCTAATACTTTGGCAAAATATTTGCTAATTTTTGGCCAATTCACTTGATGATGGTCGCCAAAAGTTTTTTGTAGACAAATTTACAAATATTGAATTAAACAAGAGATAGAGAGAGGCATCGGAGAGGGCGGAGGATAAAAACAAAACTTTTGCATTAGCCAGTAGCCATAACATGAACAAGAAAAGTTGATCTTGCTCTTACTTTCCCTCTCAATTTCGTATCGGCCACGCTCTCTTTGCTGCTCTGCTGCTGCTTAAATATGCAAATGAGTTGGGGCCAGACTTGACTTGACTTGGCTGACTGCCATGTAAAGTGCTCTGAAAGCGTCGGCGACTATGCCGGCAACAGCATTAGACCCACAAAAACAAGAAGAACAACAACAACAGTGGCAGCAAAAACAAAAATTGCATCTAGACAGCCAGAATCTGCTTAGGAGAGTGCATTTTGTGGCTGCGCCTTCCTCTAGTATGCAGCATCAAGCAGCATTTCTGTTTGCCAACGAGGCCAAGGAGTGAAAAATAAATGGTGTGTGTAAGCTGTCTGTGTGTAGGACTGAAAAGCGGCCAACAAGCACGATTACATTTACACACAGTCATAGAGAAACACAGAGAGAGAGAGAAATATTCAGACAGGCAGCCAGTCAGTCTTTGGTAATACGACGATGATGGTGGTTTGCGTGGTGGTGTTGGTGGTGGTGGGGATGGTGATGATGCTCCTGTTCCTGCTGCTGCCGCTTCTGTTGTTGCTCTGGCCGCGAAAATGCCAACAAATCATTGCCAGGACAACGGCTAGCAAACGAGCAACATCATCATCAGTCCAGTCCAGTTCAGGTCCTATCCTGCTGATGCCTAAGCCGCATTTTGTGGATTCACTGCTCTAGCAGCACTCACACGAGCCAACGCGCCGCGGTCCCATGTTAGCCAAAACAAACGAGGTGGTTGCCGGCAAAGTGATTTCTGGTTTAATGTTTTTTAATGTTGCTCATGTTGCAACAGCGCCAATGGCAGCAGCAGCAGGAGCTCTTGAGGCTGATGATGATATTGTTGCTGTCGACAGCAGCGGTTACACTTTGGTCAGTTGTCTGGCTTTTAGAGCTGCTGAGCTGCAATGCTGCTGCTCAATTGTGTTGTTGTTCTTGTTGTCAAGTCAAACATGAGCCACCGTGTCCTGACCAAAAGTACTCCACCTCTCGCTGTCGTCTCATCCTGCTTCACTGCCATGCATCCATCTGACCATAGCTAATTTTTCGCTCTCTTTTGCAATTTCTCTCGGTGCCTTTGTGTGTGTGCTTGTGGGGGCTAGAGAGAGAGTCCATTAGCATTTGACAAAGTTATCTCCCTTGCCGTGTTTGCGGCTATGTAGCCAAATTTGACACAACATTTGTCAAACCGCAAAATGGCTACCACAATGTTACTTTCATTATGCAAAGGGTCAGCATCCGGTCTGGATCAGGGTCTACAATGACTAGTAGGGGTTCTTGTGCGCGCCTTTTGTATGTGTGTGGGTGTGTGTTCCCTTCTCCCCAAACTCTAATGACATTCGACTAAGTTGGTCAGAAAACTGATTATGTGTTGGTTGATTTTGTGTTTGGTTGGTTTGTCAGTTGGCTGACAAATAAGCCGCGATTTATCAAAAACCCAAAAAGCAAAACAACAAATTTTCACAAAATAAATTCCTCTATCATAGATGGATATATGTATGTATGTACATATGCTCAATTAGCATGGACGTAGATAAAGGGAACAGACTTGCGAATCAATTCCAGTTTCTTTATCAAAATTAATAAAGTATTAAACAAATAAATCTACTCATATTTAATATTTAACTAAAGGCTTTGGTTGCTAGATAAAATTATTATGATCAATAAAGCAAGTTGTGCCAGATTTACCCCTTTTAAATACAAGTCAACCTCTAGGGGCTACGCCCATTGCGAATTGTGGGAGGCTACTGCTCATTATGCTTATTTGGGGACTAGTGACAATTCAATAATGCATATGCATTGCATAAATTTTCACATAACCCCGAGAACACGAGATCAAAATGTAATTTCACGGAAATTTTGTTTTGGAAAATTTGTCAAATGCAATTGTCACAACATGACTTACTGGCCACAAGGTGTTGGGAGAGAGGGGAAAAGGAATTGCAGAGATGACATGGGTGATTAGAGCGGGCACCAAAATCAATTAGGACAAACACATTTGGCAGGGCGCTAACAGGAGCATAGACTTTGACGCTTAGATCCGATAAATTAGTCAGAGAAGAGGGACCCCAAAGACCTATCTAACTCTGTCTCTGTGTCTCTCTCTCTCTCTCTCTCTCTCTCTCTCTCTCTCTCTCTCTGTATCTCTGGTCAACCAGAAGTAATTATTTATTTACAAGTTAACGCTTGAACGATTGAAAGAGGAGGGCAATGCGGGACGGACTGCCAAGTCGGCATATAAATATTTAATGCGGTTTTTATGCGCGCACCCTTTTTATTTATTTAGCAACAATTAGCAGCTTACAAGCCATGCATATTACAATATGCATACACATATTTTGCATATGGATTAGTGAATATGTTTTTGTTTCTGCTTTCACGCCATAAACTATGCAATAATTCTATGCAAATGGACAGGGGTTCTCGCAAATCGGTGAGAGAGGGGTTTTGGGTATGATTGGTGAATCGAGTTCTCTATTTGGGTTCATAATTAATAATTTAATTGCTTCTGTTTATCTCTTAATTAAAAGGGATTTATTTGCACATACACACACACACACACACACGAGCAAATAAATACGCATATACCCACTTATTGGAAACCAACAACAAATCGAATGAAAATCGCATCGAAATGCTTTACTTTTTATCGCTTCTGCTAATTAAGTTCCATAATTAATGGCATTCAATGTGGTTTTTATCGAAGACAAAGGCAAATGCTGCTGCTGACGATGATGATTATGATGATGATGATTATCTTCATGTTGTCGATAATGATGAATGACCACAAAAACTGATTAGGGACATTCTAATTAGATTTGATTGCTCAAAAAGATTTGACAACGAAAACCAATTGAAAATGCTAATCAAATTGTATTTTATTTACAGGTGAGTTGCCCCCAGGATTATTGCCAAATGCCACAGCAATTAGTAAGTAAAAGAATTTCACTCTCCAACAAGAACAACCCCGTATAAAAAAGTAAACTTCACACAAAAGCCTGGTTAGTCGTTCTATCGTTCGCCTGTCAATCGCAGTCACTTTGCTGCTGAGGCTGCCACTGATGCTTCTGCGGCGTCTTTAAGTGTGCTCCACTAATTTAATTTCAAGGCATATTTGCACTAAGGCGGCGACGTCGTCATCGTCGTCTTTTCTGCCTATTTGGCAGAAACTTAATTAGCCGGCAAAACAATGGCCAGCCAAGGCAAGTCAAACCGCCGGATTCCCCTCTCCCAGCCGCACACTCTGCCTAATTTTCATAATTGTTATTATAGAAATTCAGCAGCCATAAACAAAAGGTTAGTTACTTGCCTAATGACTTGAAGTGCTGCCCCGCCTACCAGCTTTTCTCCCTGCCACCTATGCCCCCTCATCTTCCTTCTCGTCGTATCGCTCGACTTGATAAACAAGCAAATGCGCTTATCATCATCCTATTCTGCTGCTGCCCCTTCCTCTCTTGCACGCCATAAAGAAAGTTTGCCAACTCTCGCTTTCTCTATCAGTTGATTTGCCCTAGCGCAGACAAAACCGCGCGCATTCATAACCGAAAACTCAGTCAATGCGAAAATGATAGCCAGAACCCAAGTTCACAACTTTTCAACTATTTGTCGAGGTTTTTACACACAGCCAAACGGAAATGGATGGTGCGGAAGTAGTAGGAGGAACAGTGGCCTCCTAAAAGGGGATGGAGTAGTTATGGGTGGGTGGAAAAAAACCACCCTTAAAAGACTCAACACTAATTACGCTCGAGCGTTGATTTTGATGTGGCCAAAAATTGAAATGGACCACTAAACGCTTTTAAAGATGCCTTAAAGCAACGTTCAGATGGAGCCAAGTGAGTGGAAAGGTGAACTGAAAGATCGAGTGGAAGAGAAAGAGATACAGACAGAGAAAAAGAGTGGAGTGGGGAAAAAGAGGAAAGCATATCCTTGTTGTGTCGGCCTACAAAAGTTGCACGTTGAACTTTACAACTTTTGCAATACTTGGCCGCCATTTCAGTCAGTTGTTTGTTTGTCGGTTGGTCGACCAACTTTGAGCCATGTCCTCGGATGACTTCAACCGGACGCCTTTCAATTATTAATGTGGCTGCTGCTGCTGCTGCTGCTACTGCTGCTACTGTTGTGCTGTGTTGCTGCCACCGACTGCTGTTGCTCTTGTATAGTTTAATTAATTAATTTGACAAAAGTTTTCAATTGAACTTCAGACAACTTTATTCAAGACTTTAAGCTCCTACTACTACAGCAGTCAAGCACAGAGAAAAAGAGAAGTCAAGTCATAGAAATATCAAGAAAAACAAGCCGCAACACAACGCACTCAAATTGAAATCAATAGAAATTTGAAACAGAAAAACAAAAGGCCGACCGACTGAAACAAAATAAATGAATTGTAAAATCTCTGCCATATGCCATATGCAAAAAAGGAGCAAACAACAGCAACAAAGAATTTATTATATGGCTTTTTCAATAAGTGAATTTCTAGGATACAGGTTTTCCTATTCATTTTACTCCCCCTCATATTTTTCGACTCTTTGAGTTATTTATGTGTGTGTGATGGCCGCTTTATTACATATTTGTTAGTAGATATTTTATGAAATCTTTACAAAATCAAATATCACATTCTTTCGATTGGCAAATGAACAAACCTAATAATTTGCCATAATTGTTGCACAATTACAACAAATATTTTGTGCGCATAAAACCTCTCTAAAATATTTTACTGCATTTGTTGTTTGGTGTGTGTGTGTGTGTGTGTAGTCTTTTAAATTTTTGTAATTAAACTTTAATCAACTTTCTGCTTGGTTCGGTCGGTCTGCCATTTCTCTTTGATAATAGATAAAACTTTTTACCTAAATCGAACAGCAAAAAGGTTGTGCCCCATGACCTCAAAAATGTTTATGCCACACTTCCGTTTGTGTGTGTGTGTGTGTGTGTGTGTGTGTGTGTGTGTGGGTTCCCTTGTTTTGCTCAGTAGCTATTGTTCTTATGCTTGTTGTTGCCATTCGCTGTTACTCTTGCTGCTGTTCATCTTGTTGGCCGCGCGCATGAGTTGGCTATAATTAAAAATGCTATTACTGCCAAGCTTCATATAAATTTTTAATTAGCAATTTTTGCTATTTTCCTACTTTGTTAGCAGTGTGTTGCTGTTGCTGTTGCTGTTAAGGAATAGGAGGAGTTTAAGCTAGAGGAGGGTGCAGCGACACCCACTTAGACAGCTATTGTGGTTGTTGTTATTGTTGCTGCTGTTGCTGCTGTTGCTGGAGAACTTTTTAAATTAGCACTTTGTTAAACACCCTGACGAAAAAACCAAAAACAAAAAGAAAAAAAAAGGTAACAATGTCGGCATAAATTGTTTTTTAAAAGGATTTTGTCCATTGCCTTGCTGTTGCTTACCTTTGGCCGTCATCCCCGCCCTGTCCGCTGGTCTGTTTGCCTCTCAGTCTTTACCATGTAGCGCGTGCCATGGCAGCTGCTCGCACGCATTAAGCCGCATCCGCCTCAATCAGCCAGCCAACAGTTACCGCGAAGCAACGGCATCTGTCATAAATTTTTTGTTAGATAAAAACAAAAGAGAGAGAGAGAGAGAAAGAGCACAAAGAATAAGCTCACTCTGCCTCTCGCTCTCCGCTTACGTAGACAAAAAAAATGTGAAAATGTGTTGCCTACTTATTTGCGTTGAACGTTGGCGATGATGGCAGCAAAAAGTAGCTAAAGTTGATTAGCATGGCAAAGGGTTGATCGTTCGCTTACTGTAATTATTAGATTTATGCATGGTCTGGGCACGCCCCCCACCCACCACCACTCATCCATTCTGCTGCCACCTTTATGCATACCTTTCTTTTCGTTTGTGTGTGTATGTGTGTCGGCCATAAAAAAGAAGCGAGAGCAAATATTGACAATTATGGCCTATAATTTGACACCCATCGGTAGCTGCAACAACAAGGACATAAAAGCTGTAGCTTCAGTCAAAGGGTTAATAATTTAAATTAAACCACCATACACTCACACTGATAAACGTATGAGTATATAAGGTTTATGATTCGGCTGCTTATTTGCCCGCAAACGCACGCACTTTTCATGCATTTTAATTAAAATTAACTTCATTTTTATTACACATATGCCTAAAAGTATGCTGCATACTCGGTTTGTTAGTTGCTGCCTACAATTTTTACAATTAAATAAAGATTTTATTATCATGAGGCCGCCATTGGCTGGCTTAGTGCTGCCTCCCGGCCGACCGACTGTCTTTCTTTCGTGTGTGTAAATATTTAAGCATATAAAATTTACTGTAGGTGTCGCGTCGGCATATTTTAAAAGCTTTTTGTTACACACTCTCCGTCGCCCCTCCACTTCTCCATTGTACATTTACTTAGCTAAAGCAAGAAGACAGAGACGCGAGAGAGAGACCGAGAGTAAGATAGCACACACTCTATGGCAGGCGGGTGATGGTGGCTTGGCGTGTGATGTGAGGTGTTGTGTTGGTATAGATATAGAAGAGTATGGTGGTCGGTTCTCACATATATGCAAATTTATGTGACATTGTGCCAAGCACGCGCTCACTTTGGCTTAAGGCTTGCCCAAAGGAATTTCCGGCTGTGGCTTTTTGTTTTCTAGCTGACTCGGCAGGCAGACACACGACAATGTTGCCCTTAAATGTATGCAAAGCTTTGTTTAAAGTGTCATATATGTGTATGTATGATGTTCTTGTTGTAGGTTTATCTTTGTATCCGAGTGTGTGTATGTGTGTGTGTCTGTGTGTGTCTGTGTGTATTCGTGGCAATTTAATGGCTCGCGACCCGACACCGCTTATGCATGTTTAATAGTTGCTATTTTTGTTAAGTGCTTTAAATTATCAACATGTCCAGCAAAGCATTGAACACAGCATTGAGACATTATGTGTTAAGCAGCAATCTTTACCCAATACCATAATCTTCTATTCATACATCATTCTATTCGTCAACACATCTTAGTGGCTGGCAGACAAAAAGGCCGAAACTAATTAAATGTCTGCCAAATTGCATAACCTTTTCCTGACACTGAAACGGAGCGCGAACTTTATCTCTCTCTCTCGCTTTTGCTCGCTCATTCTCTTTCTGGTAACTTACACAATTAGCAGTTAGGCACAGAGGTATGCTATGCATACGAACGTAGGAAGAGACAAAGAGACGCGAGGGGGCAAGGAGTAGAACCCAAAAAGTTTGCTCAAACATTTCAATGAATTTTCGGAAATTTACCCAGAAAAGTTTGCATCAAAATGGAAACCATCTTCATGCTAATGAATTGCTGTAACTGACTTGCTGCTGTTGCTCCTAGATTTATGCTATGAAAATTAAAAGGTAAATAGCAAAAGCGCACAGGCATTCACATTCAAACACCCACAGCATCTAACCAAGCAACAGACCGACCAACCAACCAACCTGATATAATAGTTCCTTCTGTCTGCTTCTGCTTCGTTCCCAATGATTGTCTTTAGAAACTTTAATCAAGCGCTCCTTTGTTTGCCAACCAGCCTCCATGCTCGCCTTCTCTTTGCAAGCAATCCCCGATGCCCGATCCCTAATATACACCAACAAGTTGAATCAAGTTTGCATCAATTTCAATATTCCCACTGTTTTCATTTAATTTCACCAACTTAAAACTTAATTGTGTGCTTCCCGACTGTGCTTTTCTGCTACTGCTTCTCCTTTTATAGTCTCCTGGAAAAAAAAACCGGGGGGAGTTTTTCTGCTTTTAAATTTGCTAAAATTAAAGCTCGCAACAGGTTGCCGCACAGTGGGCGTCAGAGTCCAAGAAGATAGCAAGAGTGAGAGAGATAGAATGGATAGAGTTGAGATTGCAACGCTTCGTGGCCGGATGTCGGGGTCTTGTAATTTGCCGAGCAGTCAACGACAACGGCAATGATGATAGTTTTTTTTTCGCCCCAAAATTCCCCCTACCCGCCCACGACTTGCATCAGCACCACCTTAGTTATGAATGGCTATTGCAAGCAGGCGATGGTGTCGGTGTTGCTGGTGTTGCAGTTGCAAAAACAACGACCCCAGCATCATCATTTAAAAGCGCATTAAAAACTTTTTAGATTAATTTCGCTGCTGCTGCTGCGTTTCATTTCTGCTTTTGCCTTGTTATTTACTCCAACCGCTGATGCTACTATTGCTGCCTCTGTTGCTCTGTGTTTCTGGTGCATCTGGTTTGCCTTATTCAACATCTCTGTTTTTTTCGCTTAATGTGGCGCATTTTAATCCGATAAAATGTTGAAATTTAAAGCAATACCCCTACAGTTTAGCATCACAGCACTGTTTCGGTTTTTGTTAGAGGTGAAATTCCACTTCTTTTCTCTGCTCGTGTTACTAATATGATTTTCATGTTCAAAGTTTGGATAGTTTATTCATGACATGTAAAATGTTGCAGGTTGTTGCTACTCTTGCTGCCGTTGCACCTGAAATTCAATAGCTTTTTCGTTTTCCACACACACATTTGCAAAATCATCAATATTTATTTTAGGTTTTCTCATTTTTTCTGTTTTTTCTTTTTTTTTTTGCATTTTGACCAAAAATGCATGCAGCAAGGTAGGAAAAATTGTTTGTGGCTGGAGAAAATATTTGTTCTGCCTGCTTTGCAATATGCGTTTCCCTCAATCATTTTCAATAAATCTGTCTACAATCCTCTTGCTGCTCGAATTCAATTCATAGTAGAAATTTCCCTTCCATATTCCTCACACTCTAGTTTTGAGCTCTATTCATGTCTTTGACATTGCCATCATCATCATCATCATCATCATACTTGTCCTCATCATTCTTATTCCTAGATCAGATTTATAATGCGTGAGGCCAAATATAATTCAATGCGGAATTCGATTGAATACCTACCTACTTTTTTTTGTTGAAGGGATTTATTTACTGCTAGAGATTGGAATAAAAATAAGTAAAAACGGGGTTAAAGGAAGAGGGCGAAGAAGAGATTTATTTATTTATCTTTTTTTTTTATATGAATGTACATATATTCTCCGGTATATAAATTAATTTCCATGGTTATTTTCAATCAATTCTCGAGGGTCCTTTTTGGCGACCTTTCTGGCCACAAATTATACGCAATTAAGCAAATTTGTCTAGGGTAAAAATCAAAGTCGTCTTCACTTGTGTGTGTGTGCCACATCACAACAACACTCTGATTAACAACAAGAACAACAAAGAAACAAGAAAAATCACCCTGAAAACCAGATGTAAATAAACCGTAAAAGAAACGGAAAGACAACTAGACGACGACTCTCCGGCTTTCTGACTACGGTTATGGCTATGTCTCTGGGTCTGGGATTCCGGTTTTGAGCTACTGCAATCCCCGGTTTGGGGTCCGGGTGCGGACGAGAGTTCATTTAACCTACGGCGCGCTTCCGATTTACCGCAAATTTCAAAAACCAACAAAACAGACAAAAATTTCGCCCAAAGGGCTCTACAACAAACAAAGAAACAAAACGCAAAACACAAAAAAAAAAAAAAAAAGGAAAAAACACTGAAAGCCACTGCGCATGAAATCCAACAAGTAAATACACAAGTACACCGGATAAAAAAAGGGTGTAAAGGGTAACAAACGAGAGAGTTATATATTGTATATATAGAGGAAGGACGACGATGGGTAGGAGAAGGCAAGCCTCTGTTAAATTGTGAAATTGAATTTTCGCCCTTTTCTGATTTTTTTGTCTGCTTTGCTATTTTTAACACATTTTTAACTTTGATTTATGCAAAAATTTCCACTTCACTTTGCACACTGCAAAAAGTTTTTCTCTTGGCCTGTTGATTTGTTGATTTCTAACAAATATTTGTAAGCTTTTCGAATAAAACCATGAATGTCACTCAGTACCGACCCTCTCATCATCATCTTCATCAGCAATGAATCATTTCTCCCCGAGAGCCCCCCCTTTATTCCTATCATTAAGAGTTTTACCTTTTTGCCTTCACTCAACTTGTGTCATCTGTCATATTTTTTTCTCCCACCTATCTGGAGTGCTTCTTTTCTTTTCATGTAGTGTAGAGTTTCATTATCTCTTCGGTTAAAACAGAAAGAAAAAAAAAAATAACAACCAAAAATCATTTAACACTTAGTCATTTATAACACGGGAAAACATTTTATACGGGTCATCAATTGGCTGTTATTTATATTAACTCTTTTTCTGCTTTCCGATTTAATATCAATTTAAATATCATAAATTTAATGGAACAAACACAGAGAAGAGAAATTCCGTCAATAATAATTCATGAGTTCGTCTCATTAGCCATGCCACAGAAATCATCATGATTTCCATTCTCATTATAATCATCATCATCATTGACATGAATGTCGTCATCAATGTTGCATTATTTTTAATGGCAATTATAAATATTGCATATAATTTTGGCTTACTCTTTTGTTTTGCGCTTATGTTGGTTTCTATTTATATTCCATCCTGCTGCTGTCAGAATTTATTAATTCATTTCAATATTGTCATTAATTGTGTGAGAACATCAAGCAAGTGAAATTGAGCAGTTAATTTACTAGTTCAGTTTCCGTTCAGATTGAGTTTCGCCTTGTTCTCTTAATAATTTAATTGTGCAACCAAAGAGTGAAAATCCCAAAACTGTGTAAAAACATTTTACTTTGTATTTTGTTTTTGGGAGGAAAAACATTAATAAACCGGAAGCACAGCACGGGTCCGAGTTTCAACGGAAATGAAGCAAAAACTCAACACACATATACAGAGGAATACACACAAAAAGAGAGTGGGGATAGCAAATGGCCAACCATATGATATGTATGTCCATATATGTAGGTTAGGGTAAAAGGGGTTTTACTTTTAGTTGGATACAAAGTTGCTCGCTTGGTTGTTGGTTGCCCTGCCCCTCTACCTGGCAGCACCGTGCGCATTGCCGTCCGCGTCCTCGTCCTCGTCATCATCAACAGTTTTGTATGTTTATCTGTGCGCGAAAATGCATTTTTGCATACAACATAACCGCAACAGATGCGGTCGCTTCAATATAAATGCAGTTACAAATGGCTGCCATATGCTTTCTGTGTGTGCGTGTGTGTGTGTGTGTGTTTGTGCGTGTGCTGTGGTCATTACAACGAATTGCGTACAGAATTTCCAGCACCCCGCTTGGTTTTTATGACCCTGTCGACATGTCTTCTTCTTGCCCCAACGGTCCTCCACGTCGTCTCGCTCTCTCGCTCTCTTTCACTCTGTATCTGTCTGTCTGGCATGGCCTGGTCTGGGCCGTTTGCTTGTTTTTTGCCTTGGTCATTTCCGTTTTTGTTACTGTTACTGTTTCTGTTTTTGCCATTGCTGTCGTCGGTCATCATTATGGCACCAGGAGACGCTGAAAAAATCGAGGAATGAGCAGAAGCAGGAGTAAAAGCGCAGTAACAATGGTTTAACCCTTCCACAACCGCACCCCTCCTCACCGCCTGTGTTGGTCATTCGATTCTACTATATATTTTGGTTGCACACTAATTATTCGACTACCTATAAAGAGATGGATGGGGGATGGTGGGGGATTTCTTGATAAATGCATTTGGCAATTGAAATCAGGACGAGTAAAAGCGGCTTTGGGTTTTCCTTTTCCCCACTAGATGAGAGAGAGACAACAAACACAATCAAAATGTATGTGTGTGTGGTGTGTATGTGTGTTGCATGGGACTAATGAAGAGCAAATGCAAATGCCTCGACCAGTCAGCCGACCATCTGTCTCTTTATCTTCACAAACCTATGTGGGGGAAGGCTCATTAATGCGCATAATCAAAACGGCAATTGCAGTGGAGGAGTCGGTGGAGTATCAGCAGCAACAGCAGCAGCAGCATATTTGTCACATGATTACCGTATCAAATAACACACAGAGAGAGTGAATGAGAGAGAGAGCCAGCAATTGGCCATCCGTTGGTTGTATTACACCACAAGGCCACTAGAAACTTTTCATTCCATTGCTGTGCGGTGCTGCGCTCTCTGCGTAGTCAAACGAGGTTGTCATCAAGCAAATTTCGCGTTCTAAATTTGGCACCAGCTATCCATCCAGCCAGCCTCGTCTATAGGCCAAAGGAAGCGTCCAACCATTACACATGCAGCAATCATCAGGACAGGCAGTCAGCCGAAAGGGGAGAAAAGGAGAGGCAGAGATAGAGAAGCAAATGCAGTAGAGGTAGAGGCATCCCGCAAGCGTGTGGCCATAGACAATGTCTATGCATATTTGTCATACAGAGCCCCAGCTCGTTGCGGTTGCTGCCTCTGCTCTATACACACGCACACACTCACACACGCACACAAACACACATAAGCACAGAGTAGGCATATGCAAAACTGAAATTGAAACTGTTTAGTTGTTGTTGCTGCTGTTATTATTGCTGTTGTTGTTGCAATTGCTCTTGGCCTGGTTGCATGTTTGGATCTCTTTGGCTTTGCCATGGCAGGCAGATAATTTGCTTGAAAACCCATTTTCCGGCCTCTGCTCTTTCTTTGTGTATGTGCGTGTATGTTTAACGCTTGTGTTTAACTACATTTGTGTTCGATGATAAGTGTGACAAGGCAAAGAAGAATATACACAGCACTCTCTCAAGACGAGTTTTCATAATTACTTAAGCTTGTCCATCTTAAAACACGGATTCACCTCTCAAAATTGGGCTGTAAAATACTTTAGAAGTATTGCTCATTGTATGAAAAAGAAGTAAATAACCAATTAACTACGCGAAAAATAACATTAGCTAGAGATATTTTGACTTAAATTTCGTCTATAACAAAAATCTAATCCTAAATTTAATGGATGGGTGCTTAGTATTTTATTTGCTTATTTTGCCCTACGTCTTCTAACATTAGTGTTTGGCACTTTTCAGAAACTAGCTATTAAGTTAACTGCACTTTTGTTGCAACTATTGTCGTCGTCATCATCCCATCATTTTGCTTTAGTATGAGACAAAAAGCACTCATCAGAAATATATAGACCAAATGCTGTGTTCTATAGTGGGACTCGTCCAGGCAGACAGAAAACCACCAAGCATAAGCACTTAGCAGCCAAGCCTCATCGTTTCGTCGATGATGTGGATGATGATGATAATGATGACGATGGCTTAAGTAGTCGTAGTCATAGTCAAGCGTCGTTGCCAGAGAGAGATTAAGCAGGGGACGACGACGGCGACGACAACGAAGACTACTTCGTACTAGTCACGGCCATTCCATATTCATAATTGCTAATGGAATATGCTGCGACATCCGCGTAAAGAGAATGGAGGAGAGGTTTTTAGGGCCGATGTGGCCGCCTGGTGATTATGGTTGGCGGTATCGTCGGCCCACTACAAAGTGCTTCTTCTTCTTGGCTACATACATATATATGTGTGCGTCTATGTGTACGTGTGTATTTTGGAGGCAGCTGCCACAGGCGGCAACAAAAGAAGCTATGGTGCTCTGGGCCATTCCTGGGAGAAATTAATTTGCAACTTGCGAGACATTTGGCGTTGGCGTCTATTTACATTGTATATATTACGTATACGCCCTGACTGAGAATCTCTCTCCCTTTCTCTGACTGAGGTTATGTTTTAGGCAGGCCACAGCTGTTGCCTCTTCTTTTTTTGCCTTGGATAAATGTGTGTGTGTTTTTTTCTTGGTGTGTGTGTTGGTGTGCTAATTTCTAGTCACCTGCAGTAATTTTCACTTTTTGCTGCTGGCGAAGTTTTTCGTTTTTGGTTTTCGTTGTTGTCGTCTGGCAGCTCTTTGTTAATTGGTTCAGTCACCTGTCTCATGATCTGCCAGTCAAGCGCACACGACCCATGGCCGTCGCCGTCGCTGCTGCCACCACAACCGGACGATGTTTCAAGGCGAGAGCGGAAGGAAGGAAGGAAGTCCAACGCCATCGAGCGGTGTGTCTTCTCTTCCTTTCCCTCATTCAACGAAATAGAAAAAAAAAAACAAAAAAACGCTGCTCCCTGGGCTCCTAGTAGCAGCAGCTTTTGGCAGCCCATTTGCCAAGTTACCCAATGAACGTTTTAGATTACAATAGGCCAGGTCGGGTCAGACCGAGCCGAGCCAAGCCAAGCCAAGCCGTGTGGTCGCATTAGCCTCACTCCTCTAGTTATTCTTCTGTTGCTGCTCTACCACAAAGTTAGCGCTCGCTGTCGTTAACTTAATTGGCCATCACCACCCACTTTGCGGGTTTTTATGGCGACAAGGATGAGGACGACGAGAACGTCGGACAACTTGTGACCCAACCACCACATAAGAGTGAAGAGAACCAAAAAGCACGAGAAAACAACAACTGAGGCAACTTTTGTTGTTTTCGTTAGCTTCGGCTGTCACATTTTTGACATTTTTATTCTACATTTTTTTTTCCTTTTTTGGTGTTGTTGGTCCGGCCATTTTCTATTACGACTTTTTTTCTATTTTGTTGTCACCTGGCCAACATCTAGACAGAGAGCTATTGCCTACTTTTTAGCGCCGAAAGCAGCTCAACTCGGTCTCGGTTTACGCTCGGTTTGCTTTGGCTTTCTATTTTTTCGTGATTAATAGGTGTGTTAATGGATGTCATTTTGATGTTTCCGCCAGACGCATGTCCATGGTCATCCACCCCATTTTCCCTTACCCTCCTCTCCCTACACCAATATATATTCTCCCACCCCATGCCGAACTTTGTCCCTCTGTGTACGTTTGACCTGTCGCTTCTTGGTTTTTATGTTTAATTTGTGCATTTCTCGCTAATTTTTAAGGTTCGTCATTAAATGTAGATAATTTTTTATACTTTTCTTTCTGGTGCCCCCTTTTGCCCATGGCCAGAGCATTCACCATTTGCTATGCCTCTAGGTTTATGGTTTTTGTTTTTTTTTTTTCATTCTTTTGATGGGCGCGTCGTAAAACGAAAATGTAACGAGCTAGCGACACGACCACTGCTTAAAATGGACATGTAGAAGGGGGACGGACGGGGCTAAAATATTAAAGCCTTTTTATTTGCTGTCGCAGACAAATTTTCGTGTATAGGCATTTTCTTTTAATT
The DNA here is from genome assembly GCA_018903935.1 of Drosophila insularis. Taxonomy (NCBI): domain Eukaryota; kingdom Metazoa; phylum Arthropoda; class Insecta; order Diptera; family Drosophilidae; genus Drosophila; species Drosophila insularis. The sequence continues at coordinate 9,928,322 of JAEIFP010002295.1, forward strand.
AGTCGCAGATACCACTTTAAAACCAGGCTTGCAAAATCAATAGCAAAGCACTTTAAAAATACTACGCGGTGGTGTTGGTTTGAGTCTGCGTGAGTGCGTGCAACATGATTCTTTATACTCCTTTTTTATTTTGCCACCCATGCTGGCGGGCTTTGCTTGTGTTTTTATTGCCGCGAAGCAGCATGCAGCAGGCGCAGTAATCGATATGTAAACATGCGAGTTGCTGCCTGCCCCACTTCGCCCACCAATCTAAACTCCGCATAGAGACACAGACTTGCAACTGTAGTAGATGTGTGCCCAAAACGGGAGACGGAGGATGTCTGCGGAGGGGACTATGTATAAATTTAGAAGCAAACATAACATGCCGACAAACCAAAAAATAAAAAAAAAGAAAAAATAAAACCAAAACCAACCAGTAAGAGCTAGAGCGACAGCAACAAGCTTGCAATCGTTTGGCATGCAACATGTTTTTATATATAAATCAATTACTTACCAAACATGTGACGTACACACACATACAGAAACGTACACAAAGAGGAACCAAACTAAACCCCAGAGCGAGAGAGAACATGCAATGGATTTCGATAGTGAACTGCCGGAACATTGTTTGACATGCTATATAGGCTGCGACAATCCTTTACTTTTACCTACCATTAAAGCGCTACTGAAATTGTTTCACAATTCGATTAATGTCCACCTATTTGTGGCCCATTGTGTAGTCCTTCTCCATACCGCCCAACTAATTTAGTTAGGGTCAATATTTTAGCAGCCCGCGCTCTCCATTTAATCATATTAAATTTCTGTCTTTAAAATCATGATGGAAAATTTTACAAAAACCAAAATCGAATTAAGTGACATGATATTATTAATTGAGATTTGCCAGCCAAAGCAGAAGCTTGGCTTAAACATTGAAACTGACATGAACGCCCCATTATAGGATCCTCCGTCCATTACAGATAGAGAGGATAGGCTAGAATAGGCAGGATGAAACATTTTTACGGTCAAATTTGTCACTAGCATTTTGTGCTGTTGTTTTTGTTGGGACCTGAATTGATATAAATGTTGTCCACGAACCAACGAACAAACATCTACGAATGGAAGGCAGGCCCAAAAAATAATGCGCTAAATAAATTGCGAAAAATTACATAAAATATTTAAGCGCATTCAAGTGTGGCGCTATAAAAAATGGCGAGGCATTAAAAATTTTCAAACGAAAGCAAAGCGAGCGTCAAACAGAGAGGCAACAACGCGCAAGGGGCTGTATTTTTTGAGGGTTGTAGCAGTGGTGGGGAAGGGGAAGGGGAAAATGTATATAGAATGAGGTAGAAGAAAAGAAGTTGTCTGTTTCTGTTGTTGCGGGTTGACGGCGTGTCAGACACGCGAATAGACAGGCTGTGAATAAAAAGTACAAAATACACGTGGAGCAAAACAGGAAATATCTTTGCTGCAAAATTATATATGAAATATATATGCACACTTTAGAAATGTATATAAAATAAAGACAAGAACAACAGCAAAATATGAAAATAGCTATTTCACGTGAATATTAGACATTTGAGAATTGGCAATGTGTAGGGAGGGGGAATTTCGGGTGTGTGTGTTCATTCAATTGCAACTACCCCAGAACAGGCAACAGGGCACATCACCTGCCAAACAAATTTGTAAAATAACAACTGCAAAAAAAAAAAAAAATGCTACATTTTAAAGAGATTCTAAAGAGGAGAAGCAGCAGCAGCAAAGAGTGGGAGCAGACAAATAAAGAGCAAAATGTTTGTTTGTCGACTCAGACGCTTTTAATGCATTTTTTATTGGACTGGCACACAAAACGACAAATAGAAAAGCCCATAAAAATAAATAAGGCACAGCAACAACCAGCAACCAGCCATCCAGTCAACAACGGGGCAGCAACAGCATGTGAAATTGTAGATGGGTGGCAACTAGGTTGTGTCGGTGGTGCCATATTAACACGGTTATCCCACCAATTCGAGAAGAGTGCGAGGCGCAGCATATTTTTCCTATGACCAGAAGAGAGTGTCCAGCCGCCATAAATTTCAATGCTATTGAATTTTGTATGAACCCCAAGCCAAGCCAAGTTAGGCCGAGTCAGGCCACGGGTAGGCCAGAGCTTGACCTGACCCCCACGTGCTTCGATCCTGCTTTAAAAACATATAATTTATTTTAAAAGACCCATCCAAGCGACGGACCGAATAAACGGAATGGCCGCAAAATCAATATCCAGTCCAAGAGATTTATGCTGTCGGTAATCGCTGTTAAGGTCACGACGACCCAACAAACCAAGCAACATCCCCAACAGAAAAAAAAAAAACCTACAAATCCTCTTGGCTCATTAGAAATGCCAAACAGCAAATGCTTGTCGTTTGCATACATTCATACCCATACCACCAATACCCAAAAACACACACATACACAACTCTTTAGATATGTATATACTCGTATATGATGTCGCATTACAGGCGACTGAATATCTTAATAGACAGTCAAAGTCAAAGTTAGAAGAGTCGCGTGGCGCAAAAAAAAGAAAAAAATTGCCAAAACTTTCGGCCGTGCGTAAGATATGATGGGAAGGGAGTTGGAGTGTACAAGAGGAATGGGGGCAACGGCTTGCTGCCGCAGAAAAATATCAATGAAAATGTCATACACAAGTAAATGGCTTGAGATAAAAACACACACTCACAGACATGTACATATATAGAGACAATCACAAAACTGTTGCCTACCTTTGTGCGCCAAGCACTTTTTCTACTGCATTTGCTGCTAGCTACGTGAAGCAGTCAGATTCAGACACAGAGAAATGTTAATAGAGAGAGAGAGAGAGAAAGGGCGAGAGCAAGACACTCCAGGAACACATGTTTTGAATAATTTATGCGGGCGGGCGCACGAAATGTGCCCGCCAGGAGTTCAGTCAGTCTTCAGTCGTCTTCCTCCTTAAAACGTCGTTGCCCTTTCCAAATGCTTGGCACTAGGCCAGCCAAAAGTTTTTTTCCATCTTGCTTTTGCTCGAAAGCAGAGAAACAGAGAGAAAGAGAAAGCAAGAGACAGCAAGCGAGTGGAAAAGAGACAGAGACAGTGAGAGAAGGAGCCAAAAAGGTGATAAATGCATAAGCAGAAAAAGTTTGCCTGCCTTTCGATTTCGCAGAGGGCTAGCAGGCAGACATGAGCTCTTGCTTTAGCTCTCCAAGTACTAATAGCGAAATTGCTACAAATCGTTTTGGCCAAACTTGCACACGAGTTTGTTTTGCCCCTCACACAGACAAACATACACACACACACACACAGACACACACATATGCATAAAGAGAAGTGGAAGCCATTTTTTCTCGCCTTTCGACATTCTAATTTAGCTGCGCTTCAAATATTTATGCAAACAAATTGAAATAAAAAGAGTTCTTGACTCTCGAAAGCAATAAAAGCCAAGCGTAAATATTTATATATAAAAAAACGTACATAAACAAATATATACATATACATAGATAGATATAGTATAAAACTCTTTGAACGCTGGCTGCAGCACAGAATAAATAAAACGTTCAAGCACTAGCCCCCCATATATGTACATATACATACATATAGACCCTGATATATATTGTATCTATATGTATTAAGAAGGAGAAGAGGGGGAGTATGTTTATTCATTTCATATAAAACTTAACTGTGCAGGTGACTCGCCTTCCTGGTTGCGGTTGGAGTTTGCCGCAGCTGTTACACTTTGGCGGCTTTTTCCTGTAATTTATTGCTTTCTGTTGGATAGACAGCGATGGCGGCAACAACAACATTGGCTTCGGCATCGGCAGGTAGTTTGTTGCCTCTGAGCTGTTTGCTTTGCTTCTACTGTCTGTCTGTCTATTAGAGTCTGTTGTGGTTGGTAACTAGGCCGCAGCTACAAGTTGTGCGTTTATCATTTGACAACTAGCTAACAAATAGCAAAATGAAGGAGAAAGGACATAGATACGACCGTTTCTAATTAGAGTTTTTTCCTTCAAGGTGCTTTAAAGAGCATCGTCGTGGTCTCCAATGATAGCTTTAAGCTGATGATGTGACGGCAGCTGCTGCTGCTTTTGCAATAATTGTTATTTCAAAAGAGGATCAACGAGCGGCAGGCGGAGATTGCCGCTTTTCGTTCCGTTGTTATTTTTACCTACATATGCAATTTTTTGCACCATGCGCCTGCAGTTTCAAGGATGCCATCATCCTCGTCAATGGCATCGATGGCATTCATGCTGCAACAGCATCCAGTCACAGCGGAAATGTCGGAATCGTATCTGTGTCGCGGCTTGTAGTTTCTGTGTGTGTGTGAGTGGGTGTATATGTATATGGGTTGGGGTTTGTATAGAGAAAAAAACTGCGGGTTGGTTATGGGTAAATGGATATGGATATTGGGTAGAGAAAGACCCACGGGTCGTTGTCGTCGTCATCGTCGGCAGACAGACAAAATGAAAAGCCTTTAATCGACAGCAACATATTCGATTTTAATATTCATATGCCGTCATAAATTCATAATACAACAACAGCAACAACAACAATAACAGCAATATAAAAAGGGGCAAAAAATGAGAAAGAGCAAGAGCATAACGCAGCAGTCATGCCCAGTTTGTGCAATATATGAGGGCGTTGATATGGTCATATTGGACGATATACTCGCATACACACACACACACAGACACACACAAAGCAAACTTAACAATCGGTATCAAAAGAAGTGCATGTGAAATTCCCACACACAAAAACAAATATAAATGGGTAAAAATGTAGTTAGAGGAGAAAGAAATCACATGTCATGCCAAAGGAACTCATTAGACATGGGAAATGTGTGCACATGGTTTTGGTAATTTGTGGGTATATACATATATACATATACATATATATTTTTTTTTTGTCCAGCTTCGCCACCTCTTTCCTCCTGCTCTATTATTTTATTCTTTATGTATGCGAATTGTATAACATGATGGCCTTGTAAGTGTCTAGGCAACTGGGTTGGTTGTTCGGTTGGCTCGTTGGTTTCTTTCTTCTAATCCCCTTTTAATAATACCTAAAGCCTTTTTGACTTGGTAATCACATATCATTTGCTATGCTTTTTCCAATTACAACATATGATCGGTGTGCGTATGTGTGTGTGTTTGTGTGTCTATCTGTTGTTTGGGGCATTTGCTTTTAAAGCGCCTTCAAGTAGAAAATCAAATGTAGAGCACGTGGGCAAGAAATTAAACAACCCCAAAGAGACACCGCAATGATAAGGGAAAAAATAGAGAAAGGAGGCATGGGGGCTGCAGCGATTGCCAACAGACGGCGGCGACGCATTGCTCATTACAGCAACAACAAAAGCAAACAAGAGCAGCAGCAGCAGCAACAGCAAGAATAAAGGGACAGACACACTTTGACACCCTTTCACTTCCGTCGACGCCTCTGCCCTTGCTTTGGTCTTCATCTCAGTATCTCTATTTTTCTCTGTGTCTCGGCCTCCCTTTCACTATCTATGTCGCGCACTTCAAAAACTTAACCGTTAGGCATATGCGTGATTATCTCTCGCCTCTGTTGTCGGCCAACAACAGCATCATGAGGCAGCAGCAACCCTCAACAAGCCCTCCAACAATATCGCGCTGACCCAGTTACCCGGCAACAAAGGCGGAAGCCGAGGAAACATTGTGAAAAGGAGACGACGGCGACAAGGAGAGCCAAGTATAAAAAGGCACATGTCATCATAGAAATCAGTGAGTGCTGCTGGACAGTCAGCGTCCTCTGTGCTTCACTTTTCTCCCCACCCTTTTCTCCGGTGTGTGTAACACTGCCCACGCCTTCGGCTATAAAAGGGGCCGGCGTTTGCTTATGAAAAGTGAAGAGAGAAGGAAAAAAAGGAGGAGACGAGTGTTGGGAAAATTCATTAAAATGGCACACAGACAAGATAGGAGAGAAGAGGAAGAGCACACACACACACACACACACACACACTGACACAATGAAAGAGGACAAGGCAGAGTGGACAACAATGAAAATGGTCCACTTCGGTTCGGTCCGGTACTGTTTTGGGTCCAAATGCTTAGCTGGCTTATCGACTTGGCCATATGTGCATGCAAAGGACACCCACACACAGACACCCATATATATATATATGTAGTTGGAAGTTACTAATCAAATATTTAGCATACTTTTTAGAGTGTAGCATATTAAAATAACATTTCCGGTCAGCTTGGCATATGCGAGTCGTTGTAATCGCCATTCCCGTTGCCATGGCAGCAAGCCGGGGGCATTAGCCCGAGTACATGAACCGTGTAATGCACACAAACACACTCACACACACACACACACTGAGAGAGAGAAAGATACATTCCCATGGCCAGACAAATCCCTGTAGCATGTGGCAGGTCCTTGGGCACTTGGGGAGCGTTAATGTGCCATAACGAATGCATTAGAGAGTTGTTTCTAACTGAGCCAAGAGTTAGTTAGTTACGTTTCGTGGAGAAGAAAAAAAGGGTTTCTGCCGACTGCCTGCTGCTGCCATTGGGAGGGCATTTAAAATTTAATTACTTACTACATATCCACTAAGCTATCAAAGACCCATCCACCCACACAAAAACTGCCAGGACTTTGCCTGCTCTTTAACAAAACGAAACAAAAAATACAAAAACGAATGCCCCAGAAAGTGGGCTACAAATTTCAACTCTCTGAGTACACGCAACACCCAACAACACACGAAAACATATGTCGGTTGCGCGCACAGCAATACAACAAAAAAAAAAAAATAACAACAATGAGCAGCTTCTCCTGATATCATTACTCAACCATACACACACACACACCGCACACACTTTCCCGCTTTTTGGGAGGTCTCCTTTCTCTCTGTCTCTCTCTCTCTCTCTCTCCCTGTCTCTGTGATATTATCAAGTGAAGTGCTTTTGCGGTTTTGGCTGTTGCTTTGTCTATTGCACGCCCTCTTCTACCTTGCCTGCCACTGCTGTTTCTCTCTCTATATCTATCTGTATATGTATGTATATGTGTGTGTGTGTGTGTGTGGTGTATGTGTGCTTTGGCTTTCTTATTATTGCCATTACCACATGTTGTTTTTGTATTTAAGCTAATTCTTTTATGTATATAAAACGTGCAGCCACATAAAAATAAAATCCAAACAACAAATAACACAAAAGAGAAGAGGGCAAAAAGCAAAAGCGAAGCGCAGCATGATAAGCCAAGTGGCGAATTCAAGCGTAGTCAGCATTGATAGCAAAATGCTGGTGGAATGGTGAAGTGCTATGAAGAGCAAGAGCAACAACAATGAGAGGAATGGAAGGGGGTAACGGGCACAAAGGTGCCTACTTGCCACAAAATTACCCTTTTCAATTTGCGCTCAGCGTATAAGAGCCAAAAGAATGGTTGGATGGAGGGTATCCCATTTTCGTTTTACCAACTTCGTTTATTGACTTTTTGTCATTCCTGCTAATGCACACACACCGACACACACACACACAGTCACACAAACACACGAATCCTGCTTAGTGATACAGTCAGCATCAGGAGTAAGAAGAGTAGCAGCTTTATTTTTATGTGCCACATTACATTTAATGTTTTAGCTTAACTTGGTTACACTCGTCGTTGTAAGAGAGGCAACCCTCCACCTCTCTCTCTCTCCCCATTTCTCACTTTGCTATTTTTTTCTCTTTCTTGTGAGTGTGGTAATTAAGTGTCACATGTAATTACAATACACTCATGTGCTTTTGTAATTAGAGTTTACCGCGTTGCAGCAACAACAACATTAACAACAACAACTACCAAACCTTACACATACAAAAATTGCCCCACTAATTCAAATGAATATTTACCCCAGCTCGTTGAGTGCTGCAATTATTTGCATTAGTCGCTTGCAGAATCTAATTTAAGATTGCTAGAAAAAAAAACCATACGGGGGGAAAAATATGGAAAGAAAAAGGGTAAAGCCGGGTCCTTCGCTTCTTAATGATGATTATAAGCTATATTTAATTTGCCGACCTGATGATGATTAACTGCCTCCCTCTCACACCTTTTCCACAAACTCTCGACTGCTGCTCCTATTTTTTACCCTACTCTCACTTACTATTTGCCACTCACTTGCTGGCTCCCTTGGCTGTTTGTCTCTAATTTCCATTTACCCTACCTATATCTATCTACCCACCTGGCTGTTGACTTAACAAAAAACAGAAATCCAAAGAGGGTGAAGATGACGACCTACCTTCCTGCTCCTCACCCCCTTCTTGCTCTCTCTCACTCTATTTCTCGTTCTGCTGTCTGTCTCTTAGTCAAACCAATGCAATGCTTGCTAAAGCACCACTTGGATTTCTACTCAAATAACAACAACAGCAGCAGGGAAAAAAATGTGGAGCAACAAAAAAAATATAATAAAGAAAAAAGCAAAGCACAAAGCAAAAAATAAAAAAAAAATGAAAGAAAAATCGCTGTAATTTATTTAACTTGCGTAAATATTAAATATTTATATTGTTCTCTTCTCTTTTATTTTTCTCTTTTTATGTACCGCTCTTCGTATATATATATACTTCATTTACTACAAAACTACACACAACTCTACTGAACTTGCCTACTGAAACCATCTTCAACTTCTCTGCCTGCAAAACTACAAACTACAAAAAATAAAAAAAAAATATATATATTAACAAAATCGCCACAACTCCGCCTGCATCTTCTACTATATATTTATATATATATACATAACTATCTCTCTCTGTATATATATATTCATAATGCGTATGTATAATCAGCGCGGAAGCGACGAACTTTTGAGCCAAGCAGCAGTCATGGCACCCGCCTCCGACAATAATAATCAGGATCTGGCCACAAAGAAGGCCAAACTGGATTCGAGCACCGTGCTGGCCGGCGGAATTGGTAAGTTTTCTTCTGCCTTTTTTCATCTTTCTTCACCTGTTTCGCTTTCTCTGCCTACCTATTTTTACCTACCAGCACCATTTTTCCTTTATCTTCTGTAGCTTTAGCTCCTCGGTTTTCTTTGTCCCTTGTTTTTTTTTTTTTTTGTCTGGTTTTTTGGGCAGGTTCCCAAAGCCATTTTTTATTGGGATGCCTCTTGGGTCGTACGCTTGTATTAAGTGCATTTTGCAGCCATAGTTTTAAAGGCTTGACTGACAATTAACTAAGTCGGAACTGTTTTTCGTTCTCTGACTAGTGCATTTAGAGGCTTAAGCCGGCTTAAATATGTTTCTTCTTTTATCCGCAAAAACTTGGTTAGTTGGTTGTGAAACTAAATTGAAAGCAGTTAATTCAGTTCTCGGTGTATGCGAATGCTTGCTACCAATTAACCTACTAATTAGCATGGAAAATAAGTCAACAACAGCAGCAGCAACAACAACAACATGGCCTATTGTTGCTTGTTTTAGCTCTCTGAAAGTATGGCCAAAAACTAAGTGAATGAGTGAGGTGAGTGCTGAGTACGGATGGTGCGTGTATGTATGGACATTAATTAGCCCGCACTCTGCACGCATTCCAAACTGCTGCGGCCGCAAAGTAATAAAGCTAATCAAAAACCGCACACCCACAAACCAAAATCCCTCCATCCCCACTCCACCGCCCCAACCCCACCTCGCTCTCTGGAATTGTAGAGCCCAGAACCACGCATAACCAAAGAACCAACCGCATATTAGGCAAATATTTGACAGGCAGCAACGTTTCGCTGAAAGCAAAAATTAAAAAACAAAAAACAGAACCTGAACGAATTTTAGTTAGCCACAAAATGATTGCCAATGCAAACAAATCAATGGGTTCTTTGTGTGTATGTGTGCGGCTGTGAGTGTGTAGTTCTGTGGATGTGCATTTTGTGTTCGTATTGTTCAATAAATGTTCTCAAATGTAAAAGTAATCGACTGACTAAAGACAATACACAAATTGGTTTTAGTTAGTTGCTGTTGATTAAAGCGCGGCGAATGTGTTAATTATTTTGATTTGCCGCCAGTCATAAAAAAAAGAGAACGAGTGATACAGACAGAGACGAATATAGCAAGAGAGAGGGGCAGAGCGAGAGAATGCGAAAGGGTTATGAACAGGGGCCAAAAGGCTGGCATTGCATTGACATTAGCCATTAGCCATGGGAGTGAATGTCGGCAAACGAGAGCGCTAAAAAAAATAAACGCAAAAGCATAATATTTATTTATTACTTTACAAAGGACTTTTCTATTAATTAAAAAGCAACAAGCAACCACCACCAACAGCCAGCCAGCCAGGCAGTCAGTTAACCAGTCAGCCAGCCCATCATAGACCAATATACCACAACCAAACCCAGCCAGTTTCGACCAAAAGCAGTCCAACCATATATATAAACAGGACCCTCTTCCTCTTGCTCCTTCGCTTGAAAATCTCACCATGCGCTTACCATTGTAGTCCAACCCGCTTGTCGATGACCCACCAGTCCACCAGAGACGCCTCCCCAAAGGCAATTCGGCTAGAAAGAGAATGTGGGGTGTGAGAATGGACAAAGAGGTAGGGAGCTGGTGGGTCAGTCAGCTCTTTGCGCCCACTTGACACCTGCCACCTGCGGCCATTTTAATTTTCCACGCAAAGTTCTTGTGCAAACACAAAACTCAGCACAAATTTTGTTTCGTTTTTTGTTTTTTTGGGTTTTTTTTTTTTGTGTGCAACTCTATTAAAGTCGCGCGCGCCAGGGTAGCTTAAAGCGACTTTGTTCCAATGTCTGAAGGATGAATCCAATAAATTCATTTTTGGGTAACCACTTAAAGCTTTCACTCACTTTCTCTTGAATGATACAATGGGAAAAAACTGATGCCAATGCCAAAAATAATAACAAAAGGAATTGCTAAATAAACGTATAAGGACACTTTTATTGCACTGCAAACGCCAATACAAAGGCCACATAACAACAACAACAACAAAAGGCATTGTCTGCATAAGTGTGTTTGTGTGTGTGTATGTATTTGTGTATGTGCGCGTGTGCCTTGGACCTTAGATAAACACACGCACGAACCAAAGACCGACCGACCGACTTGAGATTCTGGTCAAGCTATATAAGAAGAAGAAGGCTCAATACATTGACCGGGCATTGTCAATTGTATTTGTATGCCACTAAACCAATATACCAATACATATAAAATACCCACACACACACACATACACACAAAAGAAGAGAGAGATAGATAGAGACTAACATACGTTTCCGTTACACGAGCTTAGCGCTTGGAAACATGCAACAAATTTTTCACGTAAATGTAATAAAAACACTTTGGCATGTGCAATCGGAGTTTGTTGTTGGTGGGAGGACTGAGGGGGTGTTAGGCCACGCCCACCCACTTGAAGCATTGATGTGCGTGTATGTTTGTTGGTGTGAGTGTGTGAAGCATACTTCAACTAAAGTGGCCACGCTACGTTTCGTCTCTCTTCTATGCCTCCTAAAAAAAAAAAAGAAAAAAACCAAAACAAAATATACAGTAAAAACGTGAAAAACCGGAAACCGAAAACAGAGAAAAACTTTACTTTTGGTTCAATTTTTGCTAGTTGCGTTTGATTTATTTTATTTTTATGATTAGGCAGACTCTCGTTGCGGGTGCGAGAGAATTAGAGAGGAGGAGGGGTAGTTTCTGTTGGCCGAAAGCCATTCATTGTCGCGTGTCTGTGAGCCGAGTCGAGCCGTGTGTTGCGGATCCCCCTCCGTGTCCTGTGTGTGTGTTTGGTATATATTGCTTTTGTTGTCGTTTCTACCTCTCTTGCCTGGCACTTTGTTGTTTATTGTTACAGCTCTCACACATGCAGCTTTCGGACTCTCATAGAGGCAGTGGACAGTGGGCGGGACGGTGGGGCAATACCGTGTGATGTTTGTATAGTCCACCAACATTCTGTTTGTTTATTGACCGATTTTCGGGGGTTTAACGCGCTGGACAACCCAGCTGTTCCCATCATACCGCCGCTGCCGCTGCCTGAGAGTATGCAATGAATAATTTTCTTTCCTTTATTTTTCTCTTTTGTTTCGGTAACTTTTTCAACCATAGCTAATTCTCTCACATGCTGGAAATGGAGTGCAAAAGTGGAGAAGGGGCACAAAAATGTGGAGAGGGATCAATTTAAAGCAATGCCAAGTTATTGTTGAATCGTTCTTCGTCAATTGTCATAACGAAAAGTATGCCAATCCCTTGGCTAAAGTCAAACACTTAAATGCTTTTATGTTGCGTTCCTTTATTTTTATGGCCATAACCAATAGGGCGACAGTTTTTGTGTCCAACGCGTGCCGCCTGGCACATACTTCTTCTCTTTGCGTATATTCCCCCCGTAGGGCAGGACAGGAGCCTCACGTTCACAGCTCGCTTGCTCCTACACGCCCTCTTCCCTCCTGTCGCAGTTGCTTGGCATTGCGTGTAAATATTTTCGCAGTCAATAAAATAATATTGTCATATATATTCTTTCCTTTTTTGTGTATGTATGTGAGTGTCTGTGTGTGGCGCCGTCTGTGTCAATATTGAGACAGCATTGAAAGGAGATTGGAAAAAAAAAGAAAAGTGAAAATCAGGATGTGCCTTTGGTCAATGGCAGCAAACACAGTTGTCAATGACTGAGTGTGACTGCGTTATTTATGGCAGCTCGCACGCTCTCTCTCTATCTGACATTATAGTACATAGTGTATATACATATATAAATAAGTATTTGCCTGTGTGTGTGGTTAGTTCAACATTTTAACATTTATGGTCAATAATACGATTCTTCACATTTGACTTCTGGCTTCTGGAAATAACCGCCATGAACTGGCCTATGATATTTATATGCAATTTAATTAAGCATATATATGCCTGCATGACTGAAGGATCAACCTTAACTCGACCGACGAGTAAGCTTTGTGGGTGAGAGAAAAAGAGAGAGAGAGGGAGAGTAATTATAATACACAAATGAAGTGGAAAAAGTTTTTCTCTTTTTTTTTTTTTTTTTTTTTTTGTGGCAACAAACTCGTTTGCTCTTACTGCTCTTCTCTAGCTGCCTCATAATTTATACAATTGATATACTTCCACTCAGTTTTGGAGTGGCAGTTGCAGTTTCAGAGTTTGCGTTGGAGTCTTAGACTCCCTCACTCCTCCTTGTTTTTCTTAACTGGCGTCTGTTTGCTCTATAATATAGAGTTCCCTTGCTGTATCGTTACTTGTCGCTGCCACTTGACTGCACACAGACATGAAGTTCTTCGCCCTACACACACATTTACAGTAGAGAATAAAAAAAAAAACTATTTTCATAATTGAAATGCAATTAAAATTTGTAAACGACGACATCATCATCATCATCGTAGTCGTCATCGTCATCATCAGCCAGGACTTCTCTCAGTCTTGGTGCATTGACTTTTTTCCCGAACGCATGTCTAGCTAGAGGTCTCTTTCAAGCAATAACTCTGCCACCTCTCTACCCCGTCCAAGCTTTCTGGTTACCAGCCCACTCATTCCCTTTTACCTTCTCCTCTCTGTTTATGCCGACAAATTTTTAATGAATTACATTTCTTGCGGGTTTTAGGCTCGCTCGGGCAGCAACAGCAGCAGCAGCAGCTATGGCGGCAAAAAATCGTTATTTTCAATTATATCCTGGGCATGGGTTTGGGTCTAAAGCTGAACTGGTGGGTCTGTAGTGAGGGGGGTGGCATGTTGAAAATTATATATGTGAAAATGCAAAAAGCAAACAAGGCCGCTGGCATTGAGTTTCATTTGCTGCCAAAAAATATGTGTGCCATGATTGATTATGCGCCTGGCAAATGTTTAAATTAAAGACAAGACGCTGCCAAAAGCAAATATCATTAAGTTGTTACGCACACAGGCTGAAAGACAGACAAACAGACGAGACGAAGAGAAAGAGAGAGGGAAATGGGAAAAGACGACATAAGTTTGGCCAGCAATTTAAAATTTATGATGTGTGAGCTTGTAAAAACCTAATTTACTGTCGCATAATTAAAGACGCGCTCGTTTCAGTGGAGAGCAGCGCGTGTGATTCCTTTTGGCATATTTAAATTATATATTCGAATTGTTGGGGCACACCCAAAAACAAGAGCCCCAACTGCGAAGGAGAGGAGTCAAACTTTCGATTCAAGGGGGAAGGAAGAGGAGATAAACAAACAAACATTGGCGTCACGCTCACATTAAATCATTAAATGCCGCCATGTAAGCATAAATTTAATTGTTATTAACAATCAGCACTTCTTTTACCGCCCACCACAACATGTTAACCGTATTATTTTCCACCAAACTCCTCAACTCCTCCGGGGGGAAAAAAAGACAAAAAAGAAAAACCCTTCCACCTGATGCCAAGCTTACCTACCCTGTCATTTTTTGTGTGTGTGGCCTTTTGTTCGACGCTTTTCCATTCATTTTCATTTACATTTTTCGTTTCATTGCAGGGTGTGTGTGTTTGGAAAGTGGGGAAGGGAAGAGTTTTTTTTGTTTGCTTTATGAATTTAAATTGTCATTAATTAACTTCGGGCGCGTTTCGTGTGTGTGTGTGTGTTGGGTTGGTTGGGCAAATTATTACACATACGCCCCATTGTATCTGGCATATGGACAAAAGAGCTCAACCGGAGGGGGTGGGTGGCTAGCAGAGAGTCGGTATTATTGGCTGACCATCGTTGTCCGAACTCAATTACAGTTTGTAAACTTTTCAATTAGCTATAAATAGTTTATTTATGTATAATTTTTCATGCAATTCATCGAACGAGGAGGAGAGAAAGAGCGTGAGAGAGGGACTGAAAAAAAAGAAGCCACCATGACTTTGCATGTGAGAGTTTAATTGAAAAGTGCTGCCTGCTGGCAAACACAGTGGAGAATTCCCCAAACAGTCTCATTCTCTCTCTCTCTCTCTCTCTCTCTCTCGCTCTTTCTGGCTATGCCACAGTGCGTATCATTAATACTGTTGGGCTTTAGCGTCGCCATGTCCTTGCTGCAGCAGCAGCAGCTCATTTTAATGCTCAACAGAGCATATGATTGCTATTCATATCCATTGCCATGGTCTATTGACAGACAACAAGCATCATCATTATCGAATGCAAATTGTTTTTATCGCGCTGACCTTTCTCTTTTTCTTTCTTCCTGCTCTCTGCATCTCAGTAAAGGTATCCATAGATGATATTGGAGTATGCTGGTGTGGCCAGCAGCCAGGAGCGGATATTGGGAGTTTCTTTTCCTCTTTTTTTTTTATGTTTACACAAATTGCATTCGGCAGTTATTAATAATTTAATAATTAATTCATATTGAAACGCGTCCAAACGTTGCCATTTTTTCTGTGTTGTTTTCTCTGTTCTGTTCTCCGCTCTTGGCTTTTAGCAAATATTTGCCAGCAAATATATGAATGTTAATTAAAAAGCAAAATTTTACCACAAACTTTAACAAATTTGGCCGCTGGCTAGTCGAACTGCAGTTTTTATTGTTCCCCTTCCATCCCATTTTACCACTCCTATTTGTTATTTTTTTCGCTTCTGTCTCAACTGTTGCAGCTGTGTAAGCTCCAAGGGCTCTGGTCGTCGTTGGAATGTTTGCCTGGCTGCTGTATGTTTCCGGCCTCAACTCAACTCAACTCATCGCTGGCTGCCATCTTCATCCTTTTCAATTATGCCCCTGCCGCCGTAGCCTTTACTATGCCCCAGAGACAATTGCACTTCAGTTCCCGTCACCCCGTTTCTCTTTTTGGCTCTGTTCTGGTTGTCGTCGATTTGCTCATTGCCCTGACGTATTTTCCTTTTCACACCATCAAACAGCAGAAGCAGCAGCCACCGCGTTTCGTTTGTTGCGATTTGCAACAAATCTACCAATGCAAGTGACTGAAAAAACAAAAAAATACAATCCGAATTGAGTTGTTCACGGGAATTCAGCAATTTTTGTTGTCACTTTTTTGTTTGGTCCTTCACCGTCTCACGTCCTATCGCGCTCTGACGCTGTTGTCGCTGTCGTCGTTGACAACGTCATCATGCATGATAGATACTTTTTACATATTTTCGATTTCGACGATGGATTCTTTTTTTCCGGCTGCTGCTGCTGCTGCTGCTGCTGTGCCCAGCGGCACAGTTGATTTGTTGTTTGTCTTGTGCAGAACATTTCCGTCGCTGTTCACTTTTATTTAGTTTGGTTGAGTTTCTCTTTGCCCCACCCTCGCTCTTAGTTTTTCTTTTTTTTTTTATTTTTTGGTTTGTTATTTATGGCAAAGCCAGCAGGCCAAACCATTGATTTTTAATAAATTCCTTGTGATTTTTTTTTTCTGTTGTAGTTACTACTACCAAAAGGTTGGTGAGTGTTGGACTCCGCCTCTTTTGCCAGCCATGCCCTCTGCATAATTTCGTTTCAACTTCATTTCCTTTTCGAACTAATCAAAAAGTGTAATTTCCGATTAGTTGTATTGAGAGTGAAAGAGTAAGAGAGAGAGAGAGAGAGAGAGAAAGCGAGAGCCGCCTGTTGACCAAAAGAGGAGTGAACTGGCCACTTTTAGTTTGAAGAGTTGCAGTTCAGAGCAGTCGGCCCAGTTTTCTGTACCTTTTCTGCACCCCCCCTCGACCCCATCTAAAGGAGCTCTCATTTTGCTGCTCATTGTATAACAAATCGGAACATTGACCCTTTGGGGTCGGTCGTCTAGAGGTTGAGTCGTTTGCCAGTGGCAGTGATTGAAAAGGTGGAATGGTTTATATAATGACCCTTTTTTTTTCTCTCTCAACATTATGAATTATTAGTTATAACTAGGGGAGGGGAAAAAATATAGTTTAGTTGGAGTGGCTGGTCAGAGAGAAAAAAGGGAGAGGGAGGAGGGATCTCTGCAAGGTTAAATAGTTGAGAAAAGGGGCAAAGTTATTTTGGGTAATATTTTCTAATCATTGAAATTCATAGCATACTTTTTAGGGTCAGCTTTAAATGCTGGCTAACCGCCAAATGGCCAACTAACTGCAATGTCTGTTGCCATTAAGACAGAAAATATATTTTTTGGCAAATATTGTTGTTCTTGTTGCTTTTGGTTGTTTGCCGAATTCTAAAAGCAGAATGGTCCTGGTGGAGACATTGAGGGATGTGGGAAAAGGTGTAGAGGCGACTGCATTTCATTTGCATATGAACATCATACAAACACACACAGCGTCTGTCCCTCTCTTTCTCTCTCTTTTTGTCTCTGTGTGGCAGTGCCGCAAAAAATATACCAACACATTAACAGGTGTTGACTAAGCGCCACAGACACACGAAACAGACAAACGGACGGAACGGTTGGATGGAAAAGCAGACAATTCCCACTTTTAACCAAACTCTTCACGATCCTCCACCACCCTCTGTACCGTGTCCCCACATGTGGCTAGCTCCACTGCAGTGTACAATATTTTGTGGGTTATAAAAGAGTGGCAAATTTGTTTGCTTTTGTTTATAAAAATTTAAGGCACTGCTCACTACTCCCGCAGCAGCAGCAGCAGCAGCAGCCACCAGCGCCAGCAGAGTGAAAGAAGTAAAAGTAGAGAGGCAAATCCCTGAAACGCTTCTCCACTGCTGTTGTTGCCATCCATGGCCGGGACAAATCCCATTTGTGTTGCACAGAGTTGGCGTCGGTTTATTTATGCAAATATAACAAACAAGCGGCTAGCCAGGGCAAAAGCAAAAACAACAACAATAACAGCATCAGCATCAGGACATAGGACACTCGCTTTCTGCTCACTGGCCTAAAAGCCTCAAATGTTCGTTTGCCCATTGCCGTCCGCCGTGTGTTGTTGTGTGGATTATTCACAGCCGTTGAAAGTGTGCAATGAATGAATTTATGGACCCTTTTTCTCTCTCTATTCCCACACTTTCCTTTTATCCATGCCTTTTTTTTTGGCTTTGGCTGGGACAAAAGTGTTTACTGCATTTTTATTTGCTTTTTTCCTTGATTTGGTAGAAGACAACAAAAAAAAACGTGAGAGAAACGAAACTAAATTGAGGTGAAGGAGCGAGAGCGATAGCAACTCGCTTTATAAATATTTCAATTGGTCTAAACACAAGTTTTCATTTGTGTCCTTCTTATTTCTATTTACAGCCAAGGCCTCAAAAGTCATACACTTACGGAACATTCCAAATGAATCTGGTGAATCGGATGTAATTTCGTTGGGCATACCATTCGGACGTGTGACAAACGTGCTCGTTCTTAAAGGCAAAAATCAGGCATTTATCGAAATGGCCGATGAAGTGGCAGCCACATCAATGGTATCCTGCTATACAGTCAGTCCGCCCCAAATGCGTGGACGTATGGTCTATGTGCAGTTCTCCAATCATCGTGAGCTAAAGACAGATCAAAGTCATAATGTAAGTATTTACAAAATATCCTAATCATATATATATGTAAAAGTGGATCCAATGTCTTAAGTGTTATTAATGCGGCAATTAAGTTTGGGTCTTGAGTACACACACAAATGAAAACTAGCAATCTCTAGCGATTTATGTATATGCAAATGGTTTATTTTTGGGAGGGTCGAGGGTCTCTGATTAATTACACACTATTTGGATAACTTAATCCCCTTCTTCACCACCATTCCATTCCATTCCACTCTCCATCCCTTTGTGTTTTTGTATAGAAACGGATAGCCAGTCATAAATACATAGATATTTGTCAGAGGCCGCATATATAGAGACAGAAGAGGGTCGAAACCAATTTCTAATTTTAATTTCGTAAGCCACAAAGTCACTGGCAAAGTTTAAAAAGCTTTCAAATAAATTCACATGGTCGCCCACACACATACACACACACACACACATAGTTGGATTTCTGACAAAAGCAGTGAAATGCATAGTTTTTGGGGTTTTTGTGGGCTACCCATATACATACACGCACACACACATAGATATACACAAATACCGAAATACAAATGAAAACCACAAGCATACCAAGAGGCAGGCTAACAGTATGGTAACGGTATGATGATGATTAGAAGGTAGTAAGACGTTGGGATACAAACGGACTAGCAGCAACATCAGAGGTAGAAAGAGTGAGAGACAGTCGCCATCTGCTTAGCACACAAAGTCAAAAGCATATTTTGATTACTTAAATGAAAGTAGCAGCAACAACCGCAACACCACCAACAGCAACAGAAGCAACAGAAGCAGCAGCAGTAACAAAACCCATGTTGTCACCTTACCTACACCTTGGCGATGGTATGAGCCACCTGGTTTTAGACTGGCTGGTTGTTTGGATCACATAAGGTCTTTTTAAATTTCCCCTCCATACACCCAATGCCGAGCTTCGGGTTTTGAGGGTAACCCGAAACGCCCAAAAGCAAACTACTTAAAAAGAGATCGTCAGTCAGGCAACAAAGCAACAGCAGCAACAACACAAAACAGAGAGAAAAAAAGGTTAAGAGGCTGCAGCAAAATGTATGTAGCTTGTCTATGACTTAGGTGACACAACAACAACAACAACAGAAGAGAACAAGCAAACCAAACAATACAGTTACATTTCACTGATTACCTTTTGGCTGTGGCTCTTCTCTGTGTACGTGTTGCTGGGCGTGGGCAGATTTCTCTTGTTAACTACTAATCCTAGTAAAAGGCCTTGTTGCTGCTTGCTGCCTTCACCCACCATCTCCCCTCTCCCGCTAAAGTCAGCAACAAGAACAAGGCAGACGAGTGGAAAAGTCAACGGCGTTGCTGTTCTAGTGGAAAATCTCTTAAAATGCATGAGAGTGAGTACGAGTGCGACTTAATCTTGTGTGTAGGGATTCCGTAGACAGTCGTCGTTCTAGTCGTCTTTATATACATATACTTACATACATATGTGTGTGTGCTTGCTACGTGTGCATGTATGTGTGTGTGCTGTTACTGCTGCTGGTTGCCAACATATTTATACAATTTCTCATTTCATTCACTTTTTTCTGTTATTTTTTCTGTTGCTGTCTTTTTCTTTGTGTTTGGCCCCATTGTGTGAATGTCTTTTCTTGATTGTTGTTGTTGTTGTTGTTGCTGTCTCTTTGCTGTTTGGCCTCGCATTTTAACAACTGTCTTCATTGTGCTCCTTCCTCTTCTTCTTCGTCGTCGTCGACGGTTCTTCACCTGGGCACCAACATCAACAGCAGCAGCAACAGCATCGCTTTTGCCTTGATTGCTCATCGTCGTCCTTTTCCTCTCTACACGTATGTGTTTGTGTGTGTGTGTGTGTCTCATATTTCGTTGCTTGTCATTTGTTGTTGTATTACTGCAATGTGCAAAGCCTTAGATAAGATGCTTGGCGAATTGTAGTCGTCACTTCGAAGATAGAAAGTAACATGAAAAACTAGCTTAAGAAATCACCCAGAGATGGAGAAAAATAAAATAAAGAAAGACGACGAACAGCTGTCCGTTAGCTCTATTTTCGTTGACTCAGTCACCGTTGAAATATGTTATTAAATCATATTTTGTCATTCTTCAAGAATCCTTAAACAATTTCTAATGTTTCTGTTGCTTTAAAATGTTTTCCAAATACATTTCAACATGCATTGCCTTGAGGGATTTTAACCCCAATATAGGTAAAATCCCCCACCTGATGGCAAAACTGCGGTGACGACGACAAGGACGACGGCAACGAGACCAAATCAGCAATACAAGATTTCAAAATCATTTTCTTGCACACACACACACACACATGCACAGAAGTAACTACATATGTGAAATTTCAACGGCTGAGTGATTGCACGGCATAGATATATATCACACAAAAAGAAAAAGAAAACGAAAATGAAAAGAAACAAATAGAGAAAGAGTAGAAAAAGAAACCTCTAGCAAAAAGCAACAGAAATAAAAACCCTATAGCATACTTTGCAGCGTTCAGCTCGAGCGCTAAAGGAGCTCAGCTCTGATGTGTGTGTGTGTGTGTTCCTCTCTGACATTTATGTTGGCAATTTGGCAGTCAACCGGCAATGCTTCTACTGCTGCGTAACAGGATTCTAATATGTCATGTCGTGTTGGGATGTCCTTTCACCTTTCGCTCCTAGTCCTTACCACCCTTTGCCCTTGTTCGTCTATCTATCTATGTATGTATTCCTGTCAGCTTTTTCCCTCTCTTTCTACCTTTTGACCCTCCCTGTTGGTTTTTTTGTTTTTGTGTTGATATCTTGGTATCTAGCGTCTTAGCGATTTGCGTCACCCACTTTGGCGACCCTTGACTAGAAGAGAATGCCGAGCCAAAAATGAAGATAAATGCACTTGGCGAAAGTTCACGGGCGGCGTTGTCGTCTTTATAACCACAACAAGCTGGCCGCAAGAATAGATCCCATTCACCCACTCAAACACAACCAGCCATCGCCCATCCCATTGGGCTCAAATTTGACATGTGATTGTTTTGTTTTTGTCTACATCTCTCTAAGAGTAAGCACAGCTGCCGCACCGCTATACGTTTGTCTGTCTATGTGTGTGTGTGTGTGTTCTGTAATTTTGATAAATTAATTTTTGAGCTGTCCCCCTTCTTTAGGCTCTTGCCTCTTCTTTTGCACGTAAAAAAGGGTTGACAGCCACTTGGGGAAACCCGCAACAACACAAACCTACAGCAAAAAAAGAAAAAAGAATGAAATAGATTGAAATTTAATTTCAAAACAAAAGTCCTGCCACATTGTGTGTGTGTGAGTGAGTGTGTCTCTTGTGTAACATTTGCAAGGCTTTGATCCTCTACCCTTTTTGCCATCATTAGATTTATACAATTGATTAATTGTTGTATGCCAATTGTCCCATCTACTTGATGATGCTCAGCTGGAGCTGGAGCTGGATATTCTGCAGTCCTTTTTCCCGGCCCTTCTGCTTCAAAATGGAGCGAGAAGGTCGAGTGGCAAGCATGGTTGGCAATGTGTGTGAACAGTAATTTCAGGTAATCATCATAATTGATACTTGTACAATGGCAGGCAGACAAACATTGCGCGGGGCAGGGCCAATGGCTAAAGCCATTCATATACTATGCAATATAATATTCAATCAAATAGGTGAGACCTGGACGCAATGCAGCAGTTATTCGGTTGGAGCGGTGGATTGCCGTTCAGGCGGCTCCAAACGCCGCCATGATTGCAATCTCTGAACTCTGGGAGTGAGAAAGCTTTATTGCAGCTGCACGTTTTCCCTTTTGTGGTAAGGTTACCTTGTAATTAAATTAAATTGCAAGGTGCGGGACCAGAGAAAAACAGACAAGAGACAAAAATGACCACACCCATATGATATTTTGGTGTAAAAAGATTTCACATTTCATTTAAATTGGCGTATAAAAAAGTCAAACATAAATGATTCGAAATGTTAACAATACTAAAGGACAATGTTAAATTTTTATCTATAGATTAATATTAATTTTAATGTGAAAGATCGTGTATGCTCTGCCTTTTGCCGAGACAATAACTTAACTGAATCAAGTCTGTGATATAGATAGTTATAAATTCTTTTCATTTACCTTCTCTAACCCCAACAACAACAACAGCTGAGAAAGAAAAACTAAATAGAAATTAATGGCAAAACACGAAATGAGATTAATTTGTTATACATTTGACATTTGCCTGCTGGCGACAACTAATACGAAATGTCAGACGACGATTAAGCCGCAAAAGGAATTAAACTGATTAGCAAAAGGTTTTATTGCAATGGTCCACGAAACTATATTTGGAATTCAACCTAAACCATATAGGGTCCAGCAAACTCTGTGTGTGTGTGTGGTGAGGGGGTAAAGGAGAGAATATGTTTCCCTGCACATTTGATTTGGTGTTAATAAGCTTGAGCCTGGCTCAAAGAGAGTGAGACAGAGGCAGAGAGTGATAGAAAAAAGGAAACATCAATGTTTTATTTAATTTGCTGCCTAGCTATTTCCGCATGGTTTTGCCTGTCTTGACAGCCTGTCGATGACAGAGCCGACCCACCTACCTATCCCACCGGCTCAGTTCCTTCTGCCATCGAATAGCTCTTCTTTTTCTCCGATGGCAGCAACAAGGTGGCAGCTTATAGAGCCTTTTCTTTCGCACGCTATTTGTCTAACTCTCAGGCGTGTGCAGTTAAAGGATTTCGCCAAGGCAAATAACTTCACATATGCGGCTCTATCTCTCAGCGTGCCAACCACCCCCACCGCGCGCTCTCCATGTTTTATCCTTTACCCCTTGTTTATTTATTTGTTCTTTTTTTTTTGCTTCTTCTATGCGTTGCTTTTGTTTTTCTTTAGCTTTGCCTGCTGCTGTTTTCTTATTTTATTTTCACGTTTACTTTTCACCATACTCCTTCTAGTCGTCTCGTAGTCATCGTCGTCTGTTGAAAGCAAGAGCTAATCTTATTGTTTTCACAACAGCGCCGCGCAATTCCTTCTGCCGCCTGATCCTTTGAGTTATGCCTCTCCGGTTGCCGTTGCCTCTTGTGTGTAGCATATTTGCTTATACTTGTTGGTTGTTGCAAAGCTTTTTGCCATTTTGATTGGTGACGTGTTGGAAAATGGATTTAAATTACATTGTTTCACATACGATGCGTAGAAGATACAAAAACACACACACACACACACACACACACATGCGTATATGTTTACCCCCACCGCGAATTGAATACGTGAGGCAGCAACGCGGCGGCAACTGTGGCAACTTGTCAACTGTGGCAACTGACAACTTGATGCAGTGACTTTTCCCAGCCACAGAGTCAATATTTTCATTGTATTGATTAGTTTTGTGTTATCATTGCCTAAAAGTATGCTACACAAATATTCCCTCTATTCCATCCATCCATCCTACCATATATTCCTCCTTTGTTTGTTTCTTGTTTTTTTTTTTATTTTGTGCCTTGTGTTGCCTTTAGCCGTTCGGTCTGGTTTGGTTCACTTTGGTTACTCTTCTTCTTTTTTTTTTTAATGCGTATTTACTTAGTTTTAAGCAAAAAGCTGTGAATGGATGGATGGTTGGATTTTCTTTACTTTTGGGTATTTATTTATCTAAAGTTTTTCTTGTTGTTTTGTTAAATGTTTCCACCGTGCCCCCCAAAAAGGCTTTTAACACGGTTTTTGCATGGTTTGTAGATACTTACATTTTGCTCACTTTTGCATAAATAAGGCAAATATTATTTGACTTTGGCTGCTGTGTTTTCCTCCTACTCCTACTGTTACGGCAAGTTGCTTTAAGTTCCGGCTTTTGGCCAGGCCATAAAAACCACGCAAACAACAGACAAACGAGAACGAAACAGAGTGAGTCAGTCAGCTGGACCAGTTAGCCAGTTGGCCAACCATGGCAAAAGTAATACATAATCCGCAGCTTAGCTTTAAAAACTTAACTGCACAAGTTCATAACTTGTAGCTGCCAAAAAAGTTTTTCTCCCTCAACCTTCTCTTTACCCCGCCACATACACGCACAGAGTAGAAATAAGGATGCTACTTGTAAGGGGACTTGGCCCATGCATGCCAGCGGAAAGAAAGGAACACAGAAGAGTGAGTTAAAAGGTGGGGGGAGTAGGGGAGCCAGCAACCGCAGCAGAAGAAGCGGCTTTACTTCTTTTCCACTTGGTGGCTGCTGCACCACTTAAGCCCCAGCAACTTGTCCGCTTCTCAGAGTCAACCACTCAACACACAACATGGAAAAGTAAGAACCAAACCAAAGATGCTCCCATTTCCCACTCTAGAGCTCCTTTTTGCAGTTTTAAAGAGAGCTACACTATACTTCAGTGTGACATTGCAATGAAAATAAACTTTAGTGCAACCACCTACACCAAAAAAAAAGGAAATAGAACAAAAAAGCCAACGAAAATGCAAAGAAAAAGCATCTATGAAACAAAAATATTTATGCAAAACTCTAAGTGAAAGCTGCGCCAATATTTTTTAACGCCTGTCGAGAGCACGGCGACAGACTATTCTTCTACAGTTCCCCCACTTTATGCTGACTTTATTTCTTATGCAAAAACCGGCGGGCTTATAGAGTTGACTACAAACCAAGCAAGCAACGAAAACGTAGGTAGAAACGGCTGACTGGCTGCCTCCATCACCTGGGCACATAAAAATCATAGAAAAAAATGGCAGTTATCCCCCGAGCAGGCAGCCCTTTTCCTTTTTCTTTCACTTTTATATTGTCTATATATATATATTGTTTTTTTTTTTTTTGCCATTTTACGTAAATATTTGAAAAGTTTGCTTAAAAGCTTTTGTCATTTTTAAACGATGCTCAGTCAGCAGCGGGAGGAAGAGAAGAGAGAGCAGCCTATAGGGATACCATGGGAAGTTTGGGCTGACAATTCTCTGGGGGTATCCCCCAATGTTCGCTTTCCCATTTCAAATTCAAGGCAAATGTGTCAAAAATAACTTGCAAAAACTTTAATCGACAGTCTATATTGATGACTTTGTTGCTGACAGTGTGAATGAATCTATCGATCGATAATTGCACTTATCAGCAGTTCATATATATTTGGGGATAGATAATTTTGCTTATCAAAGCGGTTTATCATCGTCATTATTAACATGAAAAACGTTATCTTTTAGGAAAACGCGACCTTATTCACACATATATATACTTATATATTAAATTATATAACAATGTGGTAAAGTTTTCTTCTGTGTGTTGTGGGTGGGTGTGTGTGTTATGTGTGTATGTATGTCTAATCAATGCCACAATCAACCCACAGCAACAATAATAACAAGGGGCAAGGCAATATTGCACAATTGACTCATTAACAGGCAAAACCGCGACAAGTAAAGGCGACCATACACACGGACTTACACATACACACACACACACACACTGACCTCTCACACACACAACCAACCAACCAAACGATTTGTTATGTTTAATGATGTTGCCTACGCCTCTTATTGTTGTTATTGTTGTTGTTGGTGGCATTGTTACAGTGTCTGTAGTGGTAGCTTTGGTTGGGCTCCTCGCCCACCTCTTCACTGAATCCTTCCTCGCCTTATGGTTATCTCCCTCTCGCTCTCTCTCTCTCTTACCCTGTTAGATAATTAGAATGGCTTAGACTAATATGCATGCATGCCTGTGTCTGCTCTGGCATTATTATAAAGCCATAAATAGCAGACAACTGTCGGGAATGTTTGACCACCCAGAATTAAATCCACCCACAAGTGAGAGAGAGAGAGAGAGAGAGACAGGCAGGAAGAGAAAGCGAGTTAGAGGATTGCTTAAGCGTTAGGCAATTGCCCACTTGGCAGTCAGTTAATGTTAACCAAGTTTAAACCCATGACAGCAGATTACATAGAGAAGGAAAGAAAATACTCGGCATAGATTGTTGTTTGATATGATGTAACGCTTTTCTCCAAGCGGTGCAATTACATTACAATTTTTACACAATCAACGTTTTCTCTGGTAGTCGTCGTAGTCATCGTCGTCGTCTCGTAGTCATCGTTCTAGTCCTTCTCGTCGTCATCATAATAATCAGCCAAAGTGAAGTATCAAATTACAGCCACAGAAGTGGGTAGAGGAAAACCTGGAATGGCAATCGAAGATGCCACACACACACATACACACACACCACGCACACCTAACATATCAAGCCAACTGTGTGTAGGTTTGAGTGTGTATGTGTGCCTAGCGCACGGCGCGCACGCTGGCAATTCTAATCAATTTTTATTATTTTTACAAACTTGGCAGGCCAAAAGCGAAGAGAAGACGACTGAAAGTCATGCCTCACGTCTGCTCCTTCTCCTAGAATAGAACCCAGCCTCCTCCTGTTCGTTTTCATCGTGGTTGTCGTTGTCTTTGTTTCGTTTGCTAGAATTTATCTAGCAAAAAGCAGCAAAAACAAATAGCACGCCTGGGGAGGATTGACGACGGCGACGAGCATCTAGGAGCAAGTTTCTTTTTTTCCACCTTCCCCCCTCTTGACAAATGGTAAGGGAGGAAGGTGGGTAAGAATGGTGGTTGTGGAGGGCTGCTGAATGTGTTTACGTTATGATTTTCGAAATCAAAATTCAGCACGAATAGGAATAAATTTACTTCCGAATGTCATTAAATTGTTTTCCGATAGAACGTGTATATTTCACGCAAGAAGTTTACTTCTTTCTTTTCTCAAACGTTTAGCATCCAGTGGATGTTACCTATTTGGTGGACGAATCCATCCCCCGCCACCCACCCCCATCCATCCATCCATTGTCCCTTCCCCCCTTGTCTCATATCCTCTTCTTATTATTACGATACTTGATATTATTGATTTTGATTGAGATTTATATGGTTGTGTGTGTGTGTCTGTGGGTGTGCTGTAACAAAAAGTTGTTGCTTTGGTATGTTTACGTTTAAATATATTTAGCATATTACTCTGCCCACCCTTCTTTTACGTCCTCCACCCCTCGCGAACCTTATTACATTGAAAAACTTGCCAAAGCTGCATAAATAAATTTTGTGCATTGCTAGTTTCTCCATGGTTGTTCGGCTTTGATTAATGCGCAAAACTTTTCCCGTTTAACTAATAAAAGTTTGCCAGAAGAAAATTGACTTAACACACAGATATTTCTCACACTTTTCCTTTCTCTTTTCTTTTTGTATTGGTGCTTGCAGCAAAACTCAGTTGTCCAGAGCGACTACCGCATTCAGTCACCTGCCGGAGGCTCTCCATTGCCTCTGTGCGCTGCCAATGCTGCCAATGCCACCAGCAACAATGCCAACAATACAAGCAGCAGCGGCGACAACAGCAACAACAGTGCCGTTGGCATATTGCAAAATAACACGAATGCGGTTAATGCATCGGCAAACAATACCAATGCAGCCGGCGGTCCAAATACGGTCCTTCGGGTAATTGTTGAATCCCTGATGTATCCCGTCTCATTGGATATATTGCATCAGATATTCCAGCGTTATGGCAAGGTGCTGAAAATTGTCACCTTCACAAAGAACAATTCATTCCAGGTGAGTAGAGCCAGCCGAGAGCAGATTGTTTGGTATTAAATGTAGTGTGTATACATATATTCTCATTGTTTTCCTTCCTTCCTTCATTTTTACAGGCTCTCATCCAATATCCGGATGCCCACTCCGCCCAGCATGCCAAATCCTTGTTGGATGGCCAAAATATCTATAATGGCTGCTGCACTTTGCGCATTGATAATAGCAAATTGACCGCATTGAATGTTAAATATAATAATGATAAATCTCGCGATTTTACGAATCCGGCGCTGCCGCCGGGTGAACCGGGCGTGGATCTAATGCCCACTGCCGGCGGTCTAATGAATACCAATGATCTGTTATTAATAGCCGCCCGACAGAGACCCTCACTAACAGGTGATAAAATAGGTAACACACATCGGAACAATTTCCTCAATTTTTTATCACTTATCATTTATACTATATGCTAAGCTTAAAGTTGCTCTCACACAATCTCAAGACACTCTCTCACATTCACAACCATACATATATACACATACGTCATAGATGTAACCAATTCGACTGAACTCTATTGATTATGTTTCAACTATTTTTGCCTTTACCACTTGCTATCGATTCGCAACATTCGCCGCATGCAAATAACTAATTAACTCAACTAAATATAGACCATAATCTAATCTTTCTTTTGTGTATCTCTGGTGCAATTGTTTTATTCATCTTTGCAGTCAATGGACTGGGTGCTCCTGGTGTACTGCCGCCATTTGCCCTGGGATTGGGTACACCGCTAACTGGTGGCTATAGCAATACCCTGCCGAATCTGGCCGCTTTTTCATTGGCCAATAGCGGTGCTCTACAAACCTCAGCCCCTGCCATGCGAGGTTATTCCAATGTGTTGCTCGTTTCGAATTTAAATGAAGAGGTAAGTTCTTCGCAAAATGATATGTGAGCCCATCAATTAGAATAAAATTCAGTTTATATATATAATGAAGCTTCCCCTGAACAATTTGCCCTTAAATCACACCAAAAACTTCGACCCCTACCCCGACCCAGCTGCTGCCCTTTACTGTTCCTGCTCCTCTATGTAATCCTTAACTGTTTGTCACAAAAGTAATATTAGTTTGCATATTTCGTCTATAAATTTTTTCCGATTAGTTGAGCAATATTTTTCACATTAAATAATCTATACTTTAAAACTATTTATTTACTTTATTTTTATATGTTCAACCGTTAATTTTGTGAATATTTTCAAAATTAGAACTTTAATTAAAAGTTCTATATTTCAATTTATATTTCTCTCGAACATTTCTGACTATTTTTATTTTATTTTGCATTTAATATTTTGCGTTTTTTTTAATTTTTTGTACACACCTAAACCAAAACTTTCGCTAACTGACAACAATCTTCTATTTTCTCTTTTTCTCTGTAGATGGTCACGCCTGATGCTCTCTTTACCCTCTTTGGTACGTCTGCACAAAAAAAAAAATTTAAAAAAAAAACCAAATGCGAAATACTCCTCGTAATACTAGTAGTACTTATAATTATTTTTTCTTATATTTATTTATTATTATTTTGTATGGCAAAATTGGGCAAAACTAGAGAAAGGGAGGCGCGCAAATTACAGCGGCAAGACGGGGTGAGAGAAAAGAGAGAGTATGCGAGAGAGAGAGAGAGTGAGAGTGTGAGATCGAAAAATGTAATCTTTTAATTTTGCTCAATTTTAACCTACATATATTAATAGATCTGTCTCTATCTCTCACACACATACGCACTCTCCACTTCACCCTCTCTCTCTCTCTTTTTCTGACTCTGTCCTTTCGCCTTGTATGTAGATTTTACTATCACCCACCATGCGCCTCCTCCCTGCTCCTGTGTCCTCAGTTTTGCCACCTTCTTTATATATATATACGTATCTATCTATTGACCATTTTATAAGTATTTGTAGTTTACTTGTTTATTCATTGAATTTTACACCTTAAGAATAGAAAAACCGAAATGAAACTGTTACCGAAAAGTTAGACAGCCAACCAGCCACTACCCCCAAAAATTCAGCACCACCATCGCTTCCTTTCCTTTCTCTATATATCTCTAGCTGTTGTTGTACTTCCGTTTGAAATTTACGCCATTTACGTGCAATCAGCAAAAGTGCCATGAATTATTTATATATCTTCTGGCTCTGTCTCTCAATCTTTGTGTGTGGGAAAATGTTAACAAAAAACAGAAAAGAAAAGCAGAAAAAATCGCCCATCTTCCTTTTACTCCCCGGCGACAGTTAGTTGCAAGAATGGCTTGAAATGTAAATGTTTAAAATTCTTTTCTTCACGCGGTTCACTTTTTCTCTTTCTTTATATTCTTTGCAACGATCAAATTTCTATTAGCCAATTTGAGATGGCATCAACTTTATTCTAAAGCCAATAAACCCCAGATCATGACATAATGTCTTCATATTTATGTGAGCAGAATGTGAACGATGGGGAGGGAAAGCGGGGACACGGAAATGATGGCAACGTTTGTCCATTTGTAGTCGGTCCGGTTCGGTACACATTCGGTGTATCATTTCTATTTCAAGTAGTCGAGAACACGAAATAGATTTCTAATAGCTTTTTGCCTGAAGGGGCCAAGCAGAGAAATCCATCAGCAACAGCCATGAAATTGAAATAGTTTTTGCCACATGTGTGTGTGTGTGTGTGTGTGGATAACATAATCTTGGTTTCTACCACACTCTAGCTTTTGCATTGCCTTGTTGCAGTTGCTGCAGCTGCTGTTGTCCCTGTGCATTTATCCTGTCATAAGTTGTGCTTACAAATTGTAAAACAATGAAAATGAAAATATACTTTACTCTCTCTCGTTTACATAAAAAACACAATATATATTCATATATATAGAAAGCCATATAAAATCCTTCTACACACACACAGAGAAAGCGAGCGGCGGCAACAAGTGAAACCGCATACACTTGTGCATCCTGTTGCTCCTACTCGTTGTCTACAGCACGTTCTTGTCTCTCTGTATGTGTGTGTGTGTGTGTGTGTGTTTTGTGAGTATGTAAAATTACATGAATTAAGTGCGCTCGTGGCTTGGGCGCCTCTTTCCATTGTTCAGCTTAGTTGCTGCGGCATCTCGGTCCAAGGGCCAGGATTTGTTCTCTATATATATATATATATATATGTATAGAACACATGCTTCAACATGTGCTCATCCTGACTAGCATACACACACACGCACACAACAAAAGATTGAGTGCGGAAGTGCATAGCTATAAAAATGTCCATTTATTTAGTTATCATTGCGCTTGTTGCTGTCGCCATTGTTGTTGTGGTGTGTATGTGTATGTGTGTATGTGTTGTGGTGTGGTCTACTCCAGGGGTAGGCACCCATAGCCCGTGCGGGCACTTTTGTTCGGCAATTGCTCGTTTTGCTATCTGTGTGCATGCCGAAGTCAACCCGAATTGCACTCGAGAGCGTAAAATCTGAATTAGTCGCTTGCAGCATTTCGACACGAGTGGATCTATTTCGCTTTGTTGAAAATATGCACATGGAAAAATTAATTTAGGGGTTGTTTTCTTTTTTATTTTCTTGCAGCAGATCGTCGATTCCGCTCGTCTGAACGATTGAGGCAATATCTGTTCACTTTTCTTTTCTCGCAGTGTAAAACACACACATACATTGACAGTTTGCGTTGGCTCTCTTTGTGCCTACCCCTGGTCTACTCTATTCTCTCTTTAGCTTCAGTTTGCCCTTTCTACCTCACTTTCCCATCCACTACACACACACTCACACACAAAAGGAAAGTCGTAGTTTGTAGTTTTTGCTGGCTTTTTACAATTGAAATAAAATTTACTTTTGACTTTTCGTTGGCTCTGGGGCTGCTTCGTTTCGTTTCGTTTGGTTTGGATTTTGTCGTTGTCGTCGTCTGTTTGCCAAATGAATTTAACTAACTTTGTAAAGTTAATGGGGTTTGCTGTTTGAATTGCTCTGTCAGCTCTCCTTCTCATCCATTTTCTATTACCCTCTCTCTCTCTCTCTCTCTATCTCTTTGTCTCTTTCTATGTGTGTGTTTTATTATTTTATAGTCTCTTGTAACTTGACTTTTCACTTACGCTGCATAAGTCAGTCCTTAGGTCTTTTTACCTAGAGTTGATTCAATTACCCAAAAGCGACATCGATTGCCATAGTTTTTGCCAAGTGTGGCACATAATTGCAACATAATGGATTTGTTGCCACAATAGTTCGTTATGCTATCCTCCTCCCTTCCATTTGGAGCAATCTCTCTAGAGTGTGGTAGGTGTTTCTTTTTCCCTAAAATATCTTGCCTACAACAATGTTAAATCTTCTTCTCTATATGTATGTAGCTGCTGCTTTTGTCTCTGATGACATAAAACGGTTTGTTTGCGGCTGCCCACACTACCAAATACACACACACACACATACACGTGGATAAGATCTACATCTGTACTGGGTTCTGTGTTTCTCTCTTTTGTTTACATGCAAATGTATTTAATTTGAGTTTAAATACCCAAATATAAACTTTTGCCAAACAAACGTAACCACATTCAATCCACACAAAACTCAAACACAAGAGACAGACATAGAGAGAGAGAGTGAGAGAGAGAGAAACACGGAAATGGAGAGGTAGAAAGGTTAACAAATAGTTGTGTTTTTAAGGGAGCGGAGGTAAAGTGGGGCCATTTGCCCTAAGTCCATTGGCCGATTTGTTCTCTGATTTATATACCATTTACAAATTGCATTCTGTCAGCATTTTGGCTGCCTTCTGGCTTAATCCTTAAAGTAAACTACAAATTTGTCGTATTAATTGTTTAAAAATTGCAAAACCACACAGTGAAAGAGACAGGATAGATAGAGAGAAAGATAGAGAGAGAGAGAGAGAAAGAGAGAGAGTGAGTCTGTGTCCGAGTTGGAGTCCATCGGTGGCAAGGGCTTAAGCTGAGCTCAAGAGTAAATCCTATCAGCCCAGTGCATCAGTTTACTCTACAGTTCAAAGTTGGCTGGTTGCTTGCTTGGTTGGCTTGTTTGGCAGCTGCTGCCCTTTCGATCCCTTTTGGCTCCCAACCAGTGCTAATAAAGCTTAGATAGCTGATTTAACGCTCAGTTCCTTGGCAGTAGAAAATTCTTAGATACATCATACGCCACGTTGCACACAAAGAGAGAAATAGATAGATAGAGTGAAAGAGAGAGAGAGCGGTGGAGGGGGTGCCAAAAGATGTCGATAAGTTGATAAAGCTTCGTGCTAAGCGTCTTAGCGTATTGCCTTGACTTGGCTTGGGTGCCAATAGATTTAGATAAACTTGCCACCGCGTAATTGACGTCAGCTTCTTGACTTTTCGCCTTTAATAGCCCAGTCAAGTAGTCAGTAGTCGTCTGTAGTCAGCCAAGCGGCGTCTGTCCAGCTGTCTGTCTCTAAACGAGCAATCAGCCAAATGGCAAGCTAAAATTTTATGTAATAACCTTTTGAATTTCCAAGTAGGTGAGAGGATAGCAAAGCCAATGACACTTGAGGCTGGTTGGCAACAAGCACAACAAACAGCAAAACAGCAAACAGCTCCTTTTGTTATGTTAATGGCCCCAACACACACACACACACACACATGCTTAGGGTGTTCGTGTGTGGAGTTGCTTGGTTGGGCACGTAACAACAATTTCCACATTCGCGAACACATTTAGGTGGCAAATTTAACTCCTCTGCCCAAAGCTAGTGGAGAGCCAGAGGTGATATGTGTGTTGTTTGCATATCAAATAATAAAAGTGGCAAGCAGCAGCAGCTCCACGCTTGAGCGCACTTCAAACGCAGGACTTTCTAATTCTGCTTCCCCTTACGCCTCTCCCCCATACCCAACCATCAAAGATTGATCTAGCCGAAAAAGGGACTAAATCTAAACCCTTTGCTGCTACACTTTCTTTTTTTTGTTTTGTTTGGTGCCAAGCAGTCAGACATTTTATTAGTTTTGACAGCGCTTTGTGTGGCCCAACAACAACAACAAAAACAACTCAATTGAAAACGGCCTCTTTTTGCTTGCATGGTGGTAAGAAGGGGATGAGGAGGAGGGTGGGTCTCTAGAGCATGCTCTTTAGACACTTGACACATCCCGCTTAGGATGTCAAGCATTCAATAAAGGTTTGGGTTCTCTATCCTAGGATTCAACTAGCTCTCTCTCGCTCTCCATCGTTTACTGTACACAAATTGTTGCCTACTTTTTGGGATTCGATATTTATTTGGCTTGTGTTCTTTTTTGCATAACAATAAAAGAAAACTTAATCAGTCTGCAAATCGTCTGGTAAACATACGCGCACACATACACACACACACACACACATAGGAAGAGAAAATCACCCATCAGGCTATGTAATCCGCTTATGTAATTGTAATGGCGTGCTAAAAATTTATATTATTACCCAAAAATATTGTCGATACGTGTTTAATTGAATTTTTATGCGTTTAGAGAGACTGAGAGTGTGTGCCAATGGGTCAGAGGGGGAAAGTGCTGGATTTGTGTATTGAGTGTATGTGTGTGTTTGGTTATTGCTGAAGCGGAAAATAATTTCATAAAATTTTATGCGCTACATGCTGCAATTTTTGATAAAGTGTGGGAATGAAAGCATATTGCCAATATATGCGCAAATAATTTGCCATCAATTGTTTTATTGTTCACCCACAACACACACATACACAGAACGATTGATTCTATTAGCCAAATGAAAAATATATAACGATTCCATAGTTAAAAGAGACTTAAAACAAAAACCAATTACCACAAAAACTCTTTACGCATAGATTCTTTTAGTCCTGTGAGAGAGAGACAGAGAGGCTATTATCTTCAATCATTATGATTTATAAGTTCAATAATTTGCCATCTGTTTAGCATTCAGATACGCGGGATAAAGAGCGTCGTTCACCTTTATCTTGATCAATATCAGTAAACTTTATTCCAATTGGCAACTAAATAAACTTCATAGACATAGAAAGAAGAGAAAGTGGCCAAGTTTGTTCTTGCTTTTTATGCAAATTCAAATATTGCCATGGCCAGCCAACCAGCCAGTCAGCCTCTGAGAGTCATCGTCGAGCACGCGCCACATATTTCTTCATCTAAAATATGCTCGAAACACACGACTAATGGGCCATCGGGGAATCTGTTTCTGCTGCTGCTACATACGTTTCTGTCGCGCGGGCACACAAAGAGAAAGTACAAAAAACGAGCTGGGAACTGAATTTTGTAGCCGCAGTACAAATAAAGTCGATAATAAATTATTATCAAGTCGTCGTCGTCGCTCTCTGTCTGAAGCTAACTGGCAGCAGGCACTTTGCATGGCAAACGGCAGATGTTGCTGCTGTTGCTCATACGCCCTGTTGGACGGCAAGTTATGCTGGTTGCAGCAGGCGCCTGCCATTCAGCATGCTTGGCTGGATTTGGTTTGCTTCTGCTCTTGGTCCTGCACTGCATCAATTGTTGTTGCTGCTGCTGCTACTACAGAATTCTTTTCTCTTGCCCAAAGGAAATTTTTTCGGTGTTTTGGCATAAGTCAAGTTCTTAGTTCCTCTCAGTAGTTTCCCCTCACCCTCCAGAATTGACGATGGCGTCGCAACTATGTTCGAGGAAGAAGGTGGCTGAGCTCTGATCTGGGAAGCAGTCATTCAGTCAGGTAGCCAGTCGTCTGTATAAAATGGATTTACTGCCAACTGTTGAACTGTGGCTCTGGTTCCCGCACTATTTACTACCTGCATTTTCTATTGCTACTTTTGTAACTTGTTAGCGCTCCGCTTGCTATGCTACGCTTCGTCTGCGCTATCCTCCTTCTCCATCTTGTTCCCCATTCTGGTTTTTATGGCCACATCTCTCATGCTTCTTCCCTTTCGTGCACTTGTATTTTGTGGGTCGCTGGTCGTTGTACCAGTTGAAAATTTACTTTTCGCATTATTCGATTTGTTGTCTTGGGTAACCGTAGCAATTGGTAGACGTGTTTGTTGGTGGCCCTGCACTTTACATTGTTTGCATTGGCTACTAGTTGGGCAAACCTCTATCTAACTATTTTTTATGCTTGATGGCAATTTGCGCCCTATTCCAAATTTGCCGCTGATTTGCTACAGAAGAGAGCGAGAGAGAGAGGGGGTAAAACACTCAGGTGCTGTCAAAGCAACAGAAGTTCAAGACTTTTGTGAATTAGAATTGAGAGAACATCTCCGTCTATATTCTATTTTGGACTTTATTTTCCTTTCTTTTTGCTTGCCACTTAAATTCCTTAAAGTTCACTTTACTGAATCTACTTGTGGCCATATTGCATAGTTTTGCGGCATAAGTAAAGTCATAAAATACAATTCAATAACGCGAGAAGACGAGGAGGCAAAACACACACACACACACACACACACACACCTTGTCAGACAGTTGTAAAATCTGCGGCATGGCGAAGCCTTAAAAAGGATACAGCAGGATACAGAGCCATGTCGGCTGCAGTTATAGAGCTGAAGCTGGGAGTTGAAGCTCGTAAAAAATAGCACAGCAAAAACTTATTGAGCTAGTTATGAGTTTCTCGTACATGATACTAACGGCGTCGCCCACGGCAATAATACTCAGGCAAAGAAAGGTAGAAGGTAGAAGGCAGCAGCAGCATCTGCAGATGAGGTGGGCTGAGAGAAAAAAAAAAAAAACCGTAAGACTATATCTTTTGGTGGTTCGTGTTATAGCCTTTCCGTTTTGGGGGTGTGTAAAACTTTTTGCAACGGCCGCAACATTTGCGCGTTGCATAAAACGCGATTTAAGCTGTCCGAAAATGTTTTCTCTTACTTCAACTACAGGAAAAGTACCAAACAAGAGAATCATCTACTTTGTAGATTGTGAGAGAGCTTAGAATAAATCCCCAACGGGGGTGA
This sequence comes from Drosophila insularis, assembly GCA_018903935.1. NCBI lineage: Eukaryota > Metazoa > Arthropoda > Insecta > Diptera > Drosophilidae > Drosophila > Drosophila insularis. The sequence continues at coordinate 9,964,948 of JAEIFP010002295.1, forward strand.
TGGGATGGTCGAGGGGGTTACCATTTCTATAATAAGCCTATCTGAATAATGTTGGCCATAAAGATCTTGACATTTATATTTGTCCCATGAAAATTGTTCTGTTTTTCTTTCTTTATATAACTTGCTCCTCTTGCTTATAATTTTAATGGCTAATGCAATAATAATGTGAATCCTGCATACACTCATAATAATCTGTACTATAATTTTGTATCTTATTTTTGTCTCTCTCTTTCTCTCTATCTCGCAGGTGTATACGGCGATGTGCAACGTGTAAAGATTTTGTACAACAAAAAGGACTCGGCACTTATACAAATGGCGGAGCCACAGCAAGCTTATTTGGGTAAGTCACCATTTCGTTTCTCACACTTCCCATCCAAAAGTAATGAAAAAATCTGCAACAAACAAGAACAACAACAACATGGAAGGGGGGAGGGTCAAAAAAGGGATAAAATGTGGGTTGGAATGGGGCTTGGGGTTGCACAACTGCAATTTGCAGCTTGTTTAAATGAAAATTCCAGAAACATGAAATTCCAAAATGGCAAGCCGGATAGCGGCAGCAACAGGAGGCAAGCATCGCATACCTTTTTGCCAAACGAAGCGCATGTTACCATTGCAGCAAACAGTAAAATGTATTAATAATAAAAATTGTTAAGACGAAAGAGATGGCATGACGAGAGCCACAAATGCCATAACCAAAAGAAGAGAGAGTGAGATAAGAAGATGGACTAGTGGCTGTGGAGCGCTGGCTGGCCGTGCGCATAAATGAAATTTTATAAGCGCCTTGCTGCCCACCTGGACGCCACAACAACAACACGAAACGAAAGGACACAACACCTGGCAAAAAGACCCGCAACGCGGTGTATATCCAGCCAGAAGAAGGAGAGTAACAGCAACAAAGGCTGCTCAGCGGGAGACATGCCAATCATTTTATTGCATTTATTTGTGTGCACTTTGCCATTGTCAGCAAGTAGATGAGTGCGGGTGGGCGGTCGCACCTGAGGCTATTTGTGTTGGGGCATTAAACGAAATGAAAATCGTCGAGAGCCTGCAATGCGTTTTTAAGAGAGAGAGAGAGAGAGAGAGAGGATATATGGGAGATGGTAACCAAGTGACGTGCCAAATTCCACTTTATTACAAAAACAAAAGCAGCCACCATCAACAGCTCGCCAGCAGCAACTGCAAGGCGATTGAATGCACCGCTGACAGTTCGCTGACAGCGACACCTTTTTCAATTTCGATTTGGTTTTATGCCATTTAACGCACAACCAACAACTATCCACAGGCGACCAACCGAACGAATGGACTCCCACTGGATTGACCGACTGCCTGTCGTTCATTTGTATTATTTATTCATTGAAAAAATAACTCAAAAGCTGTCGAAGTGCATGTGCTGCTGCCCATGGGCAACTTAATTGAAAGTCACTGCAACTGATTGTGACGAGACAGAAAGGTGTGACAGAAGGAAGAAATCGAAATATCTGTTGCCATTGAATTTATTAGCTGCTTATGCTTAATGAAAGCGGCAGCAACCTGCTGCTCCCGCTGCTGCTGCAGCTGATTCTGTTTCATTTCCAAATGATGGCCAGATGATGTAAGCTATAAGGCCATAAGCCGCTTTGGGCCACCAATTGTTGTGTGGGTTATGGAACGCACATTTACATATACTATGATATATACTATGTATATATAGAATGATATATAGTGGTATATAGTTGCTGACTGCTGCTGCTGGTGTTAATATAGTTTTCTGTATATATTTTTTTTTTTTATTTCTTTTTTAAATAAATTTAATCTGTTCAATAAATGCGTGAAATGTGCGCGAGATCGCAACGGAAATTGGCAGCAAATTGCATGCAGGCAGGCGACAAAAACGTAAAGCTACATGCATTATAAATGCCAACAACTGTTTATTGATTTAAATTAAAAAAAACAACAACAGAAAAAGAAACAAAAAAAAAAGGAAAAACACGAAATAAATATTACAAATAAAATCAGTAATAAGAGCTTTTAAGTAACTGCGGCCATATGCGAACACAGTGATACCCGTTGCCTGGGAATTTTCTTAAGGGAAATTGCCTTAATGTTAATTGAACACCCAATTAATGAATAAGCCAATGAAGCAAAGAATGAGGACAAATATATTTTTGAAAAAATGAAATTCAATCCAAACAAATATGCCCTGCATTTGCCTATAGGCAACAGATGTTAATATTGATGATGATAATGATGTTAATGATGATGTTGGCTCTGCCGCATGGAAAATATGCATTTGCCTATAGGCAACAGATGTTAATATTGATGATGATAATGATGTTAATGATCATGATGATGATGATGAAAAATATGCTTTGTGTCCTGTACTCAATTAATATTTTTTCGTTATCATTTTAAAAGACACATATTTGTTGCATATTTTTGTTGCATCTCTTTCTCTCTCCCTCTCGCTTTCTCCTGTAAAGTCTTTGTCGCTGTCTGTTGTGTCCATTTGCATTCCTTTTGGGGGCCTGCAATTCAACTCAATAGCATTCCAACTTTGTGTGTAAAACCCTTTTGGTCTGTTACCTATCCCCTACCCCGATCCCAACCCCTATGTATGTAATATTTTTGTAATGCCTCGTTGATTGTTTCAGGCATAGTTTTTGGCAAAGCTAATCTAGGAACAGGTTTTTTTTCGTTTTTCGCTTTTGTCTGTGTGAGATGCACAAAATTGTGGCCGCAGGGTCACAAACGACTGTCAATGGCAGAAACAGCATATGCAACATGGCGTATGCGTAATGTTAATTGAATTTACACACAGTGCAAGAGAGATAAAGAGAAAGAGAGAGAGAGAGAGAGAGTAATAGAGGGTGAAGAGATGGTAAAACATTTGTAGCAGTTGATAAAAATATTGTCAGAATTTCCTAAAAGCAAAGTCAGTTGACTCTACTACACGAAATTATGGCAGGAGTTGAAGCTCTTTCCCCCCCCCACTAATCCCTCTTTTACTATATAGTCTACGACCCTCTCTCTCTCTCTCTCTCTAGGGCTTGTGAAAATATTAATGGCTGTGCCGCAGCATATAGACTACTAATGTGCCGCAAGGGCTGCCAAATGGCAAACACTTCCGCTACGACCAGCGTCCAGGTAGAAAATATATACATACGTACATCCTAGATATGGCGAGACTTTGGTTGGCTATTTGGTTGGTTGGTTGGTTGGGTGGAGAAGTGCGCACTTATGCACTCATAAAATATTAACAAATTCATTCGTTACTTTGCCCAAACTCCTCTCAGCAACTTCTCCTGCTCCTTCTCTTGGCTGGCAACAAAGACGACAAAGACGATTACAAGAGTAGAAACAACAGTAAAGGGGGGGAGGAGCAGCAGCTGGCCAGGCTCACCCTCACCCCCAGCCTTGTACTCTATGCATATGAAAGTGTCTTGATGGTGGATGGAGCTGGCACAGGTTTGTTTCTGGGGAAGGGGGGGTCCGCACAAAATACGGTTACAATTGCACACTCAGCATACGAATTACAGCGTAAAGGCGCCAACAAAACTTTTTCCTGTTTCTTTTTTTTTTTTTTGTTTTGCGTGTTGTAAAGAGGATAACGTTTCGGCGGGGGGTGGAGGCGGGGAACAATCAAGAAGCAAAGCCAAAACGGAAAATTGACCAAAGCAACAGCAGCAACAAGAGAAGAGACAATGAAAAAACAATAAGCAAAAGGCAAAGCATGTGGAAAATGGAATGGAAATGGAAATGAATGGAGAGAAATGCCCATAAGCAAAAAGGTCTCAGTCTCGGATTCGGTCTTGGTCTCTGGTCCCTTGTCCAGTGTGTCCAATGTTACCTACACTCACACGATGGACAGTTTGAGGTGTCTGCTGAGTGTTTGTGTGTGTGTGTGTGTGTGTTATTATAATGGCACATTTGTTCGGTGTGTGGGAAATGAGTGGAAATGACTGCTGGGGCGGGATTAAGTTTTTGCTGAACTTATTACAAACTACTATAGACAGAGAGAGATAGATAGGAGAGAGTCATTTCACACACAAACACACACACACACACACATATACATATACTAGGCAGAACAGCTGCTGCTGCCTGCCCAATCGTTCGGTCTGTGTCTGCCAACTGTCTCTCTGTCTCTGTCTCTTATTCTCTTCAATTTTTTCCTCCTCTCTGCTCTTCTTCTTTTCCCCGAATTTTATTCTATTGGGGGAATTTTGCGTAAATAAATTTTCCTGTTTTTCCATACCAAATTACTACAAAATATTTTGCATAAGCGTATATACGCATAAAGGCATTTACAATAAAAACAAAAACACTCGCACACACATGAAGTAGAGATTCATTTCCCTTTCTCTCTATACATATATTACGCATACGCCATGTGTGAGAGTCTCTGTGTGTGTATTGGTAAAAGTTTTGCTACATTTTGACTATGCTAAGTGACTGTTTGAATGACTTGAAGCTCGCCCTGGCATTGTGCTTACAATTAATTAATGTTGGAAAAGTTCTCAGGATGTTTTGCATAGTTTAGATAATAAAGTGGGTCGCCAACAACCAAAAACATCACACACACACACACACACACACCCACATATATACAGATACATATACAGTAGATCATAGTCAAGGAATTTGCTAAGGCATTAATCGTTTAAACTAAATCATGAAACTTACATTCAACCATTTCACCTGTGTCACATTTCCGGAATGAAGAGAATCTCACATAGATTCGGGTGGAAATATGCTTAAAGGACTTAAGACAGACTTTTAAGTGAAAGAGAAAGGGAGGGGGGAAGATAAAGGTACTATGAAAGGTCCTTTTCCTTTTTGGGTTGCGCTCAGCTGTGCAACACTTCTTGTATGCCCCCTCCTCTCTCCCCTTGTCTCGTCTTGGTTGGTTCTTTTTTTATGCCTTGTAAGTTAATAATGATTTGTTGTTGCTGCTGCTGCTGTTGGTCAGCCCTGTAATTAAAACTTTAAGATACTTTTTGAGTTGGGAGCGCCGTTGCCCATCGAGCCCATCATCTAGGGTAGCAGCTGCAACACTCTTTGCGTTTATATATATATGTAGACGACAAATGTGGACGGGGAAATCGGTAGGCAAAGTTGTTCCTCGGCTTTGCTTGGTGCCTAGTCACAAAGAAGAAAAGTGTCGTCTCGGCTGCACATTAATCTTTATTACAAGTGTTTGTCATAATACACGACAACCAAAAAAAAAAAAAAAAACAAAAATCAGTTGATGGAATAGTCGACTACTTCGATACCCTTTTTAAAAAACACTTACAAAACCATTTAAGCTTGCTAGAATTTTGTCTAAAAAGCGTAGACAGGTCTCTCTCACTGCGACCATGGATTGTCTGTTACAGAAACTCAATATACCCTTTCATTTCAAGGGTAGAAATATGTTAGAGGCATTTTGTATACACAAAGTTGCAACAGCAGCCTTTGTCACTGCTGTTCCTACTGCCACCTTTCATTTCTGTGACTCTTTTTATTTTTTTTGAGTGGTGCCCTTTTATTTTACAATTTATTATATATATTTTTTTTCTCTTTTTTTTTGGAAAATCATTTAATCCATTAGGCAAACAATAAACGGCTGAGTAAGCATATTATTTTACAATGAAACAGAAGCTCTTCCCGCGTCCTTTCAAGTCATGACAACTGCGCACACAAACCGCAATGATAAAATGAATGTTTTATATATAATTTATTAAAATAATGCAAAAAGAAAACCAAAAACCCAAGTGCTTACGTCCTATGGACAGTTGCGCTAAGCCCTTGGCATGACTTGACAAAAAGGAAAAAAATTAAATAAACGAAAGGCAAAAAAAAAAAAAAAAAACAAGAGAAGGGCTAAAAAAAAAAAATAAGTGTGTAGTGTGTATGTAATCGAAATTGAAATTGAAGGGAAACAAAATCGAAATGGAAATATTTGTAGTAAACTGTATTTAACCATTGCATATGCTAAGGAGCAATGCAATGCAATTGAGCCGCAGGTGCCGCCTGCTGCTAAAAGAGAAAACGGAGCTACAAGCAAAAAGAGTTACAGAAAACTTTTAGGCGGGGTGGTGGAGGGAGAGAATGGGGGCGAATAATAGAAAGAAAGAAATCGGAAACCGTTTGCAGCTTGTAAATCACCAAAGGCAGACGACATTGATAAAGTTGCAGTTACATTTTAGTATGTAAATATTTGCCAGCACTTATTGCTGTTTGTATGCGGGGAGGGGTGGAGAAGATGTGGAGGGGAAGGCGCCAAAAACAATTTTTATGGCTTGTAGCATGAGCATATAAATTGCATTGGCAGATACACTTGTGTCAGTTCTCCTTTTTCCTTGTTGTTGTTGCATGTATAAGTTTAGCATCTATGCGCGCCTTTATTTTAAACCAACTTTCCAACGTCTATTTTCTTTTTAGCCATGTCTCACCTTGATAAATTACGTTTATGGGGCAAGCCGATACGTGTCATGGCCAGCAAACATCAGGCCGTGCAGTTACCCAAGGAGGGCCAACCCGACGCGGGACTGACACGTGACTATTCACAGAATCCATTGCATCGCTTCAAGAAACCCGGCAGCAAGAACTATCAGAATATATATCCGCCATCGGCCACATTGCATTTAAGTAACATTCCGTAAGTATTGAGACCGATATCTTTCCATATCAGCCCAAAAGATGTGTTTAAAGAACAGCTGGAGAGGAAAACTTTTTTTGTTTTCTCCCACTACACACACACACATGAATGGGGGGGAGAGGAGGCGCCATGTGGGTGGTTGGGCGTCAAGGCAATTACAATTACCGTTTTGAGCAGCAACAGGCACCCTGCCGTGCGCTTTGTCTGCCAAATATGACAAAGCCCCCCACGTTGCTTTTGTATGCCGCTTGAATTTATGAGAATTTTTGCACGGAGACGGACCCCCCATCAGTAACCATATCGAAGATGGGACAACGTAACTGTTCCTCCTCCCCATTCCCAATCCTCTTTCACCTAAATCGATAGCTGTTAATTTATAACCAATTTTTATTTACAGCTCATCCTGCTCTGAGGATGACATCAAAGAGGCCTTCACCTCGAACAATTTCGAAGTCAAAGCATTCAAATTTTTTCCGTAAGTAAAGAATATTTTCCTTTTTTTTTCTTATATGCTAAGATTATTTTTCTTTATTTATCTCAACAGCAAGGACCGTAAAATGGCCCTGCTACAATTGTCATCCGTAGAGGAAGCAGTTCTGGCATTAATCAAAATGCACAATCACCAACTATCTGAATCCAATCATTTGCGTGTGAGTTTCTCCAAGTCGAATATCTAGAATCCGATTCGCGGTCAGGTTCACTGAACCTGACTGAGCCTGAGTGCCAACAACAACAACAACAACAACATTCATCATCAGCAACATTGCAGTAGTAGTAACAACATCAACAATTTCAACAACAGCAGCAACAACATGAGGTTCGCCCGCAATCAACAGCAGCTACAATTCTATTGGCAGCAACAGATACAATCTATAATACGTAGTACAAGGAGCATGCAACGTTATCGTCATGTCCATTTCAATTGATTGAACGATCAATATACTACTCTACATACTGGCAGAGCCCCCGCCCCGCCCAGCCCACACACAGACCCAGCAATCTAAAAGATCAACTCAAATCCAACCCAACCGATCCGTTTAACCAGCAGCAACAATCGATGCAAGAGCTATATAGCAGATATAATACACACCAACACAAACTGAATAACAACAACAACAACAAACAACAAACTAATTGTAAACTGTTTTCAATATATTATAGTATATTAATAACTCTTTAATTCTAATGAAGTGACAAACGAAAACAAAAAAGAAAATGAAGAAAAATTTAATTAATCTATGTACATGTAAATGAAGAAAATATGAAAAACAAAAAAGAAAGAAAAACAAACTGAAGCAAAATGCCAATACACGGACTCCAATTATAGCCTACGATAAAATAGCATTTCAATTTATGCCGCACACGCAGACAACTGCAACACAGCAGCAAAAAAAAACAAAAAGAGGAAATTTTGCAACTGCAGCAACTGCAACTGCAACAAAAACAACAAAATGAAAAACAAAAAAGAAAGAGAGCCCACTAAACAATCAGAGAGTAACACTGTAACTTAAGCTTAAACTTAATACTATAGATTTTAAGATGAAGATTATAGATTGAAAGGGGAAATTGCCTCGATGAAGACGAGACAGACAGACAGACAGACAGAGAGAAGGATGCCCTCGTTTAGCTTGAGAGAGCATTGAGAAGAGCAACAGCAAAAAGGACGAAGCATTAGTTTTAGTTATATACATATATTATATATATATGCAATATATTTAGTGTGCACTGTATTGTGTTTCGGCAAAAAGAACAAAAAAAACAAGAGAGACAAAATGAATAATGAATGGAAATTAAAAACTATGTTAATGAAAAAAAAAAAAAAAACAAAAATAATAGAAAAAAAAACCTGAATTAAGCCAACTTTTTACTATGTATGTGTATATGATGCTGTTATATTATATATTATACTTTTAAATGAATGCAACTTAAATTTAAATGATTTTTATATATATAAATGCAAAAGAAGAAAAACAAAAACAAAAAAAAAAAAACTGCGAGTGCATAAATATGTAGATTTTAAATGATTTTACGTTTCAGTTTTGTTAGTGTTTAAAAGTTGAGGAGAGACACATAAAAAAAAAAAAACAAAAAAGAAAATTGCGACAAACAAAGAATCAATCATACACACACAACCCCCACACTCACTCACACACACCCACACACAGACACATCCACAAAACATACAGAGTCTTAAGTAAGATTTAAATGTATTAAATTTTTATTGAATAAATCAACAACAAATTAATTTAATGTGCTGATATATCATCCCCTTCGACCCCTTCCTCACCCTTTGCGTTCCCTTTCCCGAAATGAAAACAAAAACAAATGGTAAATTAATTTGTTTAATTGTTTGTTTAAACAATTAAAACATTTTCAAAAAAAGGCAAAAAAAAAAAAACAAAGCAGCAGCAAAACACGTACGTAAAACTCTTATGTGTGTGTGTATATGTAAATGTAAATGTTGTTAAGCTAGCAAAAAATATACAAAAAAAAAAATAACAAAAATAACAAAAAAAGATGAGAAAAAATATATATACTTAGTGATGTATATGTATTTTTATGTAAGTACTACAAGAAAACCATGAAACAGGAAATTAAACAAATTTTAAGCTACGAAAAAATCAAATAAAATCTCAATACAAAAAAAAAAAAAAACTTAAAAGGTAAATTTATTTAAGAATAAGCAGAAAGACATATATATACATATATGTATGTGTTTTAGCAACAAAAAAAAAAGAAACAAAACAAAAAAAGGCAAACCAAAAAATAATGATTTTTTGATAATTTTACAAACCAGCAAAAGCAACAACCAACACCCACACCATAAACATGCAAACACCCACACACACACACACACACAAACACTAACACCTGCATCAATTTTGACACACAGTGACAGACAAGACAGATCGACATATATATATATGAAAAGGAAAAGTTTATATATATTTAGAAAATGGAATTATTTATACGTTGGCGCAAAAGAACAAACAAAAAATTAATAAAAAAAAAAAGATTAAATATAATTGTAACTTAATTGATATAAATTTAGCGAATTAAGCATACAAGTAGCAGTGATCGTAATTTAAAATTAAAACAAAACCCAAAAATTATATGAGACGAGAAAAGAAAAACCAAAACCCAAATGCAGATCAAGAAAATTATAAAAATAGTAAGAGAAAAAAAACAAAGCAAAGAAACGTGTATGAAAAGCAACAGTAAAATATATTGTAAAATGTAAAATTTATTAAAGGCATTATATTTACAGAGTTATCAAAAATCAAGTCAAACAAAAACAAAAAAAACAAAAAACAACAAGCAGCTATATACATACCTACTACTACCACTACAACTACTATATATACATAGGTCGAACATGTGGAACATGATAAAGAAATGAAGAAAGTAACAAGAGAGAAGAGGGTGAGCGGTTGGCGGTGGAGCGGTGGGAATGAAATTGGCAACTATAACTCAAACCGACTAAAACTTAAAAGCCCAGCCAACTCCACCACCCATCAAATCACACTCCGCTCGATCCCAAACAAAACTCCTTAAACCCAAACCAACCACCACCACAAATTGATGAAGAGGACATGTTTAAAAATCACAAAACTCTAGCGTTTCATATACATAATACAACAAAACAAACAAACAAACAAGCAAACAAAACAAGAACAACTATCTTATATCTTTATCCTTACTTGACTAACTTAACATAAATAACTAAACTAATCACTCGAAATGGAAGGAAAAAAAACATAAAATTAAACAACATGCATACATTCAAATGTGCTCTATGTCTATGTCTACTTTATATATATATATATTCATTATATATCTCTTATCTATATATATATATATATATATATACACGTTTTGTTACGCGCATCAAACAATGATACAAGGTAAACCACGATATATATCAAATCGAAAATCTGAACAACAGAAGATAAAACCCACGACTGCTAGAATTTCAAATGACAACTCTTGACAAATCAAAATTTCATACAAGTATTAAACTAACTAAAAACTAACTAAAGAAAAACAAAAAAAAAAAGAAGAAAACAACTAACTTAACAGATGAAGAGAAATGTACAAGAAAAGCAAAGAAGCAACCAAGTCGAATCATAGATAACTGTAAAGCTAGAGACACTCACACACACACACACACACACACACTCACAGATACATATGTAGAACATTAATTGTGCAGAGTTCAAGAAGGAAAAGAAAAACATAAATTAAATAAGAAAAAACAAAAAAGATAATGAAGCGTAATCAAATATTTAGCCCAACGATATTCTAGATACAATTTGTACGCTCCCCAAAAAGAAAAAGCGTGTAAATGTTGATCATATTGATAATTGATAAAATAATTATTGATATTATCGATAAGAACAAGAAGGCACACCGATTCAGCAGCAAGCGAGAATTAATAGACCTAAAACTTAAAGTATACAACCAACAAAAAGAAAACAAAATGCATCTAACACATACAAAACTCAAAAAAAAAAAAAAAAAAACAAAATGAAAAAAAGTATTACTTTACCAAGTAGAGAAACAAACAAAAAAAAATACAACTAATTAAATAATTTACAATTTAATTGAAGTAATAGTAATAATTAATAGCCCCCTTCCCCAAAAACTCCCCCACCCTCCATACTAAACCGCATGACATAATTAAAAGAAAAACAAAAATCGCTTAGGTCGTCGTCACCGCCAACAAATGATGATCGGATCTCATAATCTTTGTTGTTATCGATCGCAAAAGAATCATATAAATGGGGGAAAAGTGTTAAATAAGTTGTAAATTTCGAGCAAAACTAAAGTAAAACAAGAAAATTCAAATGCGATTTTACCAAAATGCAAATCTAAAGCATAAATGAATTCAAGACTAAATATGGATTTACATATACATATACATACACATATTCGCATACAAACATGCATATGATGTAATTGGTAACTAACTGTTTGAAGGATAAACAAAAGAAGAAGACAGATGAAGAGATTCGTAGATGATGATCGATCGATCTCGCTCTCTCTCTCTCTCTTGACCCATGCAAATTAATTGACAAGAAGGAGAAAACAAAGGATATAAATATGCATATATTGTATGTGTGTGTGTGCGTGTATGTACTATATGTAATTGTAGTTATAAATATACATACATATATATGAGGAAAATGGAAAACCAAGAAAATTATTAGAGAAATAGTTCAAGAGAGAGAGAGTCAAAGTTGAATGCAGAAATGGCAAAGAGGTTAGAAAACTGAAAGCAAACACAGGAACGGGTTTTGTTTAACTATTCTAAAAAAAAAGAATCAAAAATTAAATCGAATGAAATCGAATCCATTATGCGCAAACACCTAAACACACACAACACACACACATACATACAAATACATATATGATAAACATGAACAGAAACATATCAACAGCATTATTTGACATATGAGTAAACATTAAAAACGCATGTTTTTTTGTATTTTGAAGAGTACAGTCAAAACACACACACACACACAAACATACATATTAAACACACAGAGAAAGATTGAAACTGATTTCACTAATCGGACAATTTTATTATAGAAAACTAAAATTGAAATGCAGCTGCAAACTTAAAGTTTTAAATTAAGGCTATAACGGACCGAGATCCCACATCGAGATCAAAATAGTCATATTAAAAAAAAAAAAAAGGAAAAAGCTTAGCAAAATTTGTTAAATTTAATTTTTTTTTGGTTTTTGTTTATAATAAAAAATACCTAAATTTTTAAAATGAAAAGTTACAAATTTTACAAAGCAAATGTAAATTTACATTCTGTTTATATGACAGACTGCTAAAAAAAAGATATTTTTGTATGATTTTGCTTTTAACATTTTTAAAATTTGTTTTCTTTGTGTTTCGTTTGAAATATAAATTTAAAAAAAATTGAGAAATGATAGAGAAAGTAAAAGGAAAATTGTTACGTTTGCAATAAAATGCGTAGTCTTAGTTGATTTTATCTATGGTTTTTGAAAGTTTTATTGAAAAGAGGCAAAGATGAAGGACAACAAGTATACAAATAGGTGTACTTATATATACATATATATATAGTTAGCAAAATCTGTATGTTTTATGTGCTAATCCTTTGATATTGAATTGTTTTTTACATTTTAGGTTACGCACACACACACACACACGAACACAAACCACACACAGACACATAATAGTGAACAGCATAAAAGTTGATAGCAGAAGGCAGAAGTTCCTACTTTTTAGTAAAAATCAAAGAACAAAAATGATTAAAGTTTAATAAACATAAAAAACTAAAGAGAAACAGAAAGTAATAAAAAAAAAAGAAAGCAACTAAAGATACTTGCAACAGTGAATTTAACTTACTACATACACAACAACAACAACAACAACCACAACTATTAATTTCAATTTCATTTCCTTATTTCTAACAAACAAAATTTCATTTTCTTGGTCCGTTGTCGTCTATGAAAACACCAGATCGATCTATATACATATATATATTTATCATATGAGGTATATTATGAGCGGCTTTAACATTAGTCAGAGAAGAGACATTATGGCAAAATTTAACTAGGGTCCAAGTTTTAAATATAAAAAAAAAAAAACCAAAAACAAAACAAAAAGCATAAAATGAAACACATAATACAACAACTAAATTAAACCTAAATGGCTTAGACGCAGCCCGAGAATCAAAAAAAGAGGGCCCAAAAAAGGGAAATAAAATTTATGGCATATGATTTTGTCTTTTCTATCTCGATAGATTGGTACCCAAAAAGTCCTCGAGCAGATCTTTAATGTCAGTATGCAAAAGCAAAGTTAATGCATAATCGAAACACAACACTTATTCTCTACACTTACTCTACACTACACTACACAATAAACTCTCTTTCTCATCGATACTTAAACTTAAATCAGCAAAACCATTTTCTTACTTAAACTCTCTCACTCACTTACTCACTATCCCCAAAATCCCCTTTGACTTTTAACTTCTATTTCCATAATAAATGAAATTAATTAATAACAAAAAAAAAAACTAAAAACAAAAAATAACAAATAAAAGTTAGAGAACGACGAGAGAAACACGCGAAACAATCAAACAACTAAAAAATAAAAAAAAAAAACATTGGTTAAATCAAATCAAATATTTTTTAATTATACACCCCAACAAAAACAAAAAAAAAAGCTATGGAATACTTTTTAACTTTTGTGCTCTCTAATTGTACAACATGAAGGTTAATAAAGCAAAACACAACAACCACAACAACAAAATGAAAAGAAAAATGCAAAATGCTAGATTTTTCTCACCAAATTTTACTACAACAAGTCTCTTATGTGTATTGTATATAAATCAAGCAAAAAGGATATATATATATATATATCTTATATATCTAGATTTCAATGTGTGTTGCAAATGTGAAAGTTTAGGCATATTATAAAAAATAAAATAAAAACAAAAAAACAAACAAAAATTGTCACAAAACATTCAATTGAAAGCAAAAAAGAAAAATCAACCAGCTGCTATGTGCGTATCCTTATTAATTTGTAAACAAAACAAAAAGGAAATATATATAAAACAAGAAATAATAATATTAAACACACATTTTCATCTAGAAATTGAAATTTCGGAATGGAATTAAATAAGCCGCCGATCCGATAAAATGATAATTAGAACTTAAACCAATGTGAAGCGAGATCAAAATGGTGAATGATGATAATGAAAAATGTGAATGAAAATGATACACACATATACACAATACTCACACAGCCACACATACATACACACACACACATACATACACACACACACACACGCCGAACCATTCAATTGAGCGCATTATAGAGAGATTGCAAATGAAAAAATTGAGAGAAACAAAAAAGAAAATGAGAAAAAATATTTGTTATGTTACAAGCATTAATTAATTAATTATTATAATATTAATTATTATTGAAAATATTTGAGAAATAAATATAAAATAAAAAAAAAAACAATGATTCAAATCATTCAAAAAAATATAATGTTATTTTTTAATCTAAAATAGGTTCTTTGTTTAAAAAATTAATTTTAATTAATTTTATTTTTAAATTGTTAGTTTCATTAAGCATAATTTTTTATTATCAGTTATATAATGTCAATTAGACAATAAGTTTTGTTAAAAGGAACACATACAAAAGAGACGATTCTAATGTTTCAAACTTTATATTTTACTTTTAATTTGACTTTTTATATATATATGTATAATTTGCCGCAAACACATTCACACTCCCCATACAGACACACACACATACACACACACACTCACAATCATTGTCGCATGTAATCTATTTTAATTTGTAATTTTGTAATTTTCTCTTCAACTTTTATTTTGAATAATTTTGCAATCGAATACAGAAAAGTGTAAAATAATCAAAAATATTGAATTGTTTTTATTTTTAGTTTGTTTTAAATTTCAGCTTTGAGAGAATGGGGCAAACTAAATAATATTCATATCTTATGAATATGAACTTAATTTTGAATTAGGCTCTAAAACATGTTTATTTTTGCAGAGCCAAAAAAAAAAACTCCTCGAGATATAGGTATTAGATCGACTTGGCTGATTAATACTTACCTAAGGGAGTCATACATATACTGTTTAGAGACTTTAATGTACTTCTTTCACCCTTTGGGTGGATGGTATATAATGCGAACTTTGAAAAGGTTTAACTTGGTTTAAAATTATTTAAAAAGAATGTTTTGCCAAATTACTTGGTACTATTAAGTGATAAATGGAACGTTCTAGTTATCATTCAAATATTAATAAATCATTAGAAATGAACTAACTTCTTGTCCAAACTCCACAGAATTTTTGAAATATTTTTTTTTTCAAAGGAAAATGTGACCCACCCTAATAAAAGTCTTAAACCTGGTTTTAAGAGTCACTAGAACTACACGGAGAAAGCTTTTAGCTTTTCACCAACCTTTAGAATTTCAACATTACATTGGAATGTATCTAGGTAAGCTTTTTAGCAACAGAATGCGCCAATGTTATTGGCCTTTAGTTGATGTCAAAAGAAGAAAGAAAAATTGCAGGAGCAAGATACATAAGTTTGTTAAACTAAAAGCATCTAGCAACATGACTAAAAAGCAAAAACAGCTTAGCAACATGTCGGTTTAGCAACATTTCAACTTAGCAACAAGTCAGCTGTGCAACATGACAGATGAGCAACATGTTTGCCCTTCAGTTATATATATGTACCTACACTTTTGGCATTTTCCGACCTTAAGCTGATTTGAATATTTTCAATATTTTTTAAAATGAATAAAATGAAATGAAAACTCAATTTCACGCAGGATCTTTTTTATTTATATGTATATATTTTCCTTAAATAATGTAACATCGCTTTATTCTCACGCAAAGAACTGTTTCGGATTTAGTTTTTGTTTTGGTTTCTTGTAAGATAATTGTTATTGTTATTATCATTTTGTTGTTTGGAATAAATAATAATAATTGTTTAGTTTTTTTTGTCTTTATTTACTTATGCATTTAGATACAATATTACCGCTGTCCTATGTATGTATGTATGTATGCAAGCAAACACGAATGCCGTTTCTCTGTTTTTTATCTTTTGGTTTTTGTAATATTTGTCGATTTTCAATATAGTTAATAATAATGTTATACGCTATATGCAAAGTATTTATACATATATAATGTATGTGGTGTGTGTGATTGTTTGATAGTGTGTTTGTGTGTGTGTGTGAGTGTGTTTTTTGTTTGTATTATGTCTAGATTAATGTTACTTCAATTACTTTTTACTTTGTGGCAGTGGTAAATCAGAGTATTATCTGGTCTTGTCCTTCAACATCATTATACACGTGTGTCTCTTTCTCTCTTCCCGCCATTTCTGTTGAAACTGTCTAGATTTTGGTTTGGTTTTTGTTTTTCTTTTTATTTTCATTTTGTGGCTATAACTTTTATTTTAATAACTAACATTGAGATATTGCTGCGTTCAGGAATCAGGCCAAGGTTTCCATACATATGCAATTAGTTGGATTAATGGGGGGAAGAAATTGGTTAAGAATTAGAAAAATCTGGGAAAAAAGTAAATACATTTCAAATAGTTTGCCATTCATTATCATCGTTAATTTTATAGTGGTTGTTTTTCGTATATGTGTGGTGGGTTTTAGAAAATGATTTTCAAATACAAATAGAATTAGGTATTTGTTTTTTTCAAATAGTTTTTAGTTACTTGTAATTTGTTAATATTTTTTTGTAATTTTTGTTTTTTGTTTTACTCCTCTACTATATACTAGCAAAATTCCAGCTAATAACGCCATAATATCTTCGCCATATTTATTTTATCCGATTTCGTTTCGACTCTCAACTATTTAATTGTAAACTATTTATTGTTTTAGTTTTATTTAGTTGTATTAAACTTTTTTTTCGTTTCGTTTGTTTTATTGCATTCGATTTATTTAACTGGCGTATTAAGTAGTTAGCAAAATGCTGGTGGTAATATTGTTTTTGTATTCATTTTAATAGATTTTCATTATTGTATTTTATTATTTTGCTAATATTTCTCTATTACATTTGGTTTCGTTTGTTTGTCTGTTTTGTTTTGTTTTAGGAATTGTATGACGCGCTAGAATATTTTAAACGAAATTCAATCCTTCAATAAATTTTTAAACTAATTGCTTAAGGAAAATAATGAAATAAAATACTTTTCGTTTTGGGGATTCTCGAAAATAGTTAAGTATCTATAAGTTAGATATCTTTTTGCTGTTTGTGTGTGTGTGTTTAGATGAAAACTCTCGGTCTGGCGTAGGGAGTTTTTGTTGTTGTTGTTGTTGTTGTTGTTTTTGTGGTGATTTCAGTCTTATTAACAAATTGATTGCTTGCTTTTGTAAATTTGTTTGCTGCTTGGATTGTTCTTGTTGTTCTTTATTTTGTTGTTTCTGCTTTTGTATATATATGTGTGTGTGTGTTTGTTTGTGTTTTAACAAAGAGCTAAAAGTTTAAACTAAATTTTTTGTATTAACATTGATGGAGCATGCTCATGATAAGTGTAATACTTAGTTGTTAATTCTTTTTGTTTTGGGTTCTTTATTTAATATTTTTGTCGGTTTCTTGATTTTTGTATACATTGTTTTTTTTTTTGTTTTTGTTTGCTTATTATAACTCGCTAAAGCCCTGAGCATTTGGTCTCCATTTACTGTGTTAAGTTCATCAATTTTACTAATTCCTTGGGAACAACAAAAGAAAAAGGGAAAAAACCGAAAATCAATCCCCGAAAAGTGTGTCAAAGGTTTCTCACAAGAAATGAGTAATTAATCGGGTATAAGTAAGTATTCAAAAAGTTAAGTAAAAGTTTAGTTAGTATTAGGCACATTTTAGTATGTGCATCAAGTCGTCACATATACATATATAGCACATATGTTTTACTGTATGGGATGTATGGGCAACTTAGCCAAACCTTAATACAACCGATCTGGTGTAAAATTAAAAGCAATTGGAAACATAATTTGGAGTGTGGTGTCTCTGTGGGTGTATGTGTGTTTGGTGTGTGTGATTCCTGGTAGCGTCTCTATCGTGTTTACTTTCCTTACATTTTGTTTTTAGTTTTATTATTTATATTTTTTGTTTGGTTTAGTTCCCTTTCGCTAAATATGTATTTATTTATGTATTTATAATGTGTACGATATTGTGCAATACATTTCGGTAAATTAGTTCGTTTTGTCGGTTTTCTTTTCTTTTTTTTTTTTGTTTTTTGTTTAACTAACATTAAATCCTAAATTGTGTATTATTCATGTATCAATTCATATTTGCTTGCCAAATTTGCTTTCAACATAGTGTGACAATGTATGTGTGTGTGTCTGTGTGTATGCCTTGTAATTTGTCCATTAATTTTGTTAATTATTTCATCATTAGTTAGTCTAAGTTAAATGCATATACAATTTGTAGTATTTGGTATGACGGCCAATCAATTTGACATTTCTTTTTGGTTTTTTATTTAACTATAGTTGCTGCTCTGCCGCTATTAATTTACTTTTTTACTTTCTATGTGAATACTTTGGTTTTTCCTTTTAACAATTTATGTATTTAATTATTGTGTTTTGTATTCTTTTTTCTTCTCGTTTTTTTACTTTATTAATTCTATATATTTTTTCCTTTTTTGTTTTTTTTTTTTTTTTTGCACTTCTAATGTTGAATTTGTTTTGGTTTTTAGGTTTAAATGTACGATATGACACAGTGATATATTTTCCATTTATAAGTAATATATATTTCTACATATACATATATAATAGATATATGCATATATAGAAGTACAAGTACAAATTCCAGGATTAAGCCAACAACATATATAGCCCAAGGCCAAGCCCAAGCAGTAGTAGCATTCATTCCCACACAGCAATTCAAGCCCCCAGACTATAACCAAAAATTTCCATTACCTACTCATGCAGGAGACAATTAAAATATATCCCTATCGAACACCACCACCACCACCACCACGAATCCACCTCTGCCTTTATCTTAAAGTTATGCTAACTATGTGTGTATATAAGTAGTATATATATTAACTAAAAGCCACAACACTTTGCAAAACAATTGAAAAGTTGCTGCTCTATATCTTTTTATATGTTTTTTAGTTAGAATACACTTTTTGGATGCTCTTTTTGTAACTTGATTTCTTAGGGTCGTTCAACGATTAAAGCTTTCGGGGGGAACAAAACACAAAAAAAAGGAAATTAATATTAAACACACACAAAGGAAGATTTCGACGACTAAGCCGCAGTTTTCATGATATCCTTGCAAATATCTTCTTCTTGAATAAGCGTGACTTAAATTATATATAGTTAAGACTGATATTATTTTTTGAATCGTTATCGTAACTCCAGTCTAAAAGGATATTCCCCAAGTATAACTACTATTTGGACCGTTGTTAGCTTGATGATATGGTTAACCGATATTAATTTGACTCTAAGTATAGTAAACTAAAGTTTAAATAGATTTCTTTTTTGCTTATATGAGATGTGATATATTTTGATTCGGACCGACATGATGATTATATATTTTAGCTTTGCAAGGATATATTTATATACATATGTAAAAAGGGACGAGTTTAAAATCTTATTAAACAAGAAGGCGACAGCTGTAGTAACAATGGTTTTCGGTTTCTCTTTGGTTTCTTGAAAATTCTTAAAATCATTTAGGATGGGACACGAAAAATTGTTTTATTTGATTTGTTTACGTTTGTTTGTTTCGCGATTTTTAAAAACTCTACTTTCTATATAATGTATTAATCAACAATTCACTATTTGTTTTATATAAAAATCATTTAGTTTTGTTTAGCTTAATTTCTTTTTTGTTTAACTCATTTTATCATTGTTCATATCATGTTTAACACGTTCAGGGTTAGTTATTTTCTTTTTTTTTTTTTTTTTCTTTGCTTTTCCATTTAAAAATCAAAAATAAAAGTTTTGACAACAATTAACTGAATAATTTGCTATTTAAAATCTCAACTTGGCTGCGTTTACTTTTCCATTTGTTATTTTATCATGTCTCCATTTAATTGTTTTTTATAGTTTTTAAACAAATAATGCACAATTTTGGCTATAAATATATATATGTGTATATATAGGTAGGTATGTATATATGTAAGTTTTGTTAATTGAATTTGAATCTCAAGTTGAATGTGAATATGATTTTGTGTTCTGGAATATGAATTAGTATGTTTATGTGTGTGTGTGTGTGTGTTTGTCATTGCTCTAGGAAGTTGTACTTTTTGCATGAAGACGAATGATTATGCTTTCTGGTGTTTTGGTAACTTAAACAAATCGGATTATTTTTTTTTTTTCCTATGTATGCACGTTCCAATATATTATCTATTATATGCTTAATGCTCTTGTTTCGATTCTTTCGTTTCCTTTTTTTTATTTGGTGTTTTCGAATAGCTTGTAATTTATTGGTTTAGGCTAGCTTATTAATTGCTTACTATATGCTCTCTGCTCCCAAGTTATAAATATAAATAATAATTAGTTAATTCTAAGCTAAATAATGCTAGATACATACATATATGCGCACCTATGCCCAAAGCCTATGACTAGATTGACTAGAAACTATATTGAACTGACAAACATTGACTAACTGACTGACTGACTGACTGACTGACTGACACAATAGTTAAAGCACAAACGTTGTGGGTATTTACAGTTTCTTTTATGTTAGATTTTTTGTTATCGAAGATCAATTTCATAATAATTAGCAGAGTTTTATATATATTGATTTCGCAAAGGTTTTGCATTGATTTTTATATCGAGTTAAGCACAGTTGGCCATATATGTATAAGTATGTATGTATGCTTCAAAGTTACTTATGTACTCCAATAGTTGTTGTTGTTTTTTAATATATATAAAAGGAAAAGCGTCATTCAAACATAATGCCTGTAAAAACTGTCTTAATCGCAAAGCTTCTTTAATTTGTTATACATATAATTTATATATATATAATATTAGTTGATCTTTTTTTTATTTTTTTTGTTTTTTTATTTGTTGTATATTTTTTTATCTTACTTTTTGTTTTATTCTTGTTAAATGTTATACTGTCATTTTTGTTTTCTTGTTGTATATTAGTGTGTATATCAGACTTTGTTTCATACAAAAAAACTAAGCACATCGATTCGTCCATAAATTCATGTATTGTAAGTATGTTTGAGTGTGTATTTGTTTGTGTTTGTTTGTTTGTCCAAGTTCGTGTTCGTTTAATTTTAGTAGCATACTTTTTAGCATTCGCTTTGCCTGATTTCATTTAGTTTCATTCTTACGATGTGTCTGTATAGAAATATATATGGCTATATATAATATATATATTTATGTATAAGAGGACTTGAAGATTGTAGGCAAATACATATATTATGAGTGTATATATTGCTCGAAAAGTTGTCCAATAATAAGTGTTCGATAGTAAAGAGAGAGAAAGAGAGTAAAGAATTGGTCACACATCAAAATATATATACAATCGACAGAATATTTATACATATATATATATATATGTTAGATTTGTATATATGTACAAATGTTTCTGAGAGGGAGGGAAATGTTGGAAAATGTTGTTAAATTTGCTGAATGCTTTTATATTCATATTTTGAGTCAAATTGTATTAATTGGGAGGGTCTTCTGGGTCTGTAGTTTGTTTGTAAAATTAAATGCGTGTTCAACCTTCTGTTTAAACTGTTTACTATTACCATTATTATTATTATTTTTATAATGTTTTGTAAAAGTTGTCATTTTTGTTTTAGTTTTTTTATGTTCTTACTTTTTTGTTAGTTTATAAAATACTGTTCGATTATGTCCTGGGTCTTTATTTTGTTTCGTTTTAGGCATCTGACTGAAATTTTTGAAGCTGCTTTTTATAGGGGCAAAGCTATTGAAGCAAATTCGCTTTTTCATCGGTCTCTTAGTGGATTGCCATTTGGTTGCGTTTTGATATTATGTAGATTTTTTTATCCTTTTAGTTATACATAATTAATAGCATTGTATTAGATTGTATTTCTTTTTTTTTATTTCCTGTTTAGCATATTTATTTATTATTTTATTTTATCGTTTCCTTAATTGTGTGTAAATTTGTAAACTGTAAATACTCCAAAAGAACACGTTCAGCATGGTTGTGTTATGTATTAATAACGGTTAAGCTATAGCATTATACGCATTGAATGATACTCTGTCCTATTCCTCCGACGGTTCACTCATTTGAGATCATCGTACTCATCGCTGCCGTTCTTCGATGACTCACCCGATGACTGAAAAGCAGCCATTACGGATGTTCGCTTATCGGCGGCAACCGATGCCGCGCCTAGCTTATCCTCACTGATGTGGTGTCCATTGTTACTGCTGCCACCGCCGCCCCCATTGCTGTGTGGCTTCTCGTCGAAGGCATCGAGAAATGGATTAGTGGCCGCATACTGTGCCCTATACGTGCCTAGTGTATGGTAATTGTTACCCCCATTGGCAAAGGGACGCGAGCTGCTGCTGGTGTGGGTGCTGCTGCTGCTGGTGCTGCTCGTATAGAAATCATAGCTATTGGTGGAACCAGTCATGGAACTAACCCCACTACTGCTGGCCGTGCCAGAGCCACTGCCACCCGAATGGTATGATGAGGAACTGGCTGTGCCGCCAAAGAGGGCGGCTCCGGCACTGGGGCCATCCTTCTTTGGCAGTGTTCCATACAGATGCATGGCATTGTGGGTGCCATTGCCATTCGTGCCAGAATGATGATTACTACTGCTAGAATGATTAGTTGACGAACCGTTGCCCAAGCCACTGCTACCAAATAGTGTGCTACCGAAACTTCTATGCTCTGATCCGACCCCCGACCCTGAACCCGAACCCGAACCCGACTTATGGCTAGTACTGTCATTCGTATAGGTTGTGGTGGTGCTGGCCGAACTGGCCACTGTGGTGCCGCCTATGTAGGTTTTGGTCTCCGTTTCCGAGGACGATGACGAGGCCAGACTATCGAATAGACGCCGTCCCGTCGATACAATGGACGACGAGGTGGAGGCGCTGCTCACTGCTGCACTTGTGTTGGATTTGTTATTATCCTTGGACAGGCGTGATGGTGACGAGAGCATTCTCTGGCTGCTGGTATCAGCAGATGATGATGTTGTGTACTTGCTGATGGCTCCCGTTGTGGCGCTCGGTTTGACGGAGGAGCCGCCGCCAGATGCAATCAGTTGATAGGTACCCTTGGGCAGACCATCGCCACCGCCTGGCGGGGATGGTGATTCCGGTGACTTGATTGGTGTGAATTGGACACGCGGTTCACGTTTCAAATACTTGGACATCAGCTGGCTGGTGGTCATGGCCTGAGACTGGGCCAGCAAGGCATTAGTTGAGGCCGACGATTTGTAGGAGACAAGATCGTCCGAGTCGTCTGATGATGTGGTAGGCGCCGATGTGCCCGTCGAACCTGCCGCACTCAGCACCGTGGCCTGAGATGAACTCGAACTGGAGGTGGCACTCGACTTGTTTCGTATGGCCTTGTAATCGTCAGTGGAAATGCTCGACTTGCCGGGTGTGTAGTTGTTGCTGCTGCTGCCGTTGTTGGTGCTACTGCCGTAATTGTTCTTTTTGGCATCCAGACTGGCGTACTTGGAGGAGCTATAGCTGGAGTTGGAGTCATCACGTTTGTGCGGTTCATAGAAATCGACATTGCCCTTGCGAAGTGGAGTTGTTGTTGCTGTGCTGCTACTTAGGCCTTTGGCTTGAGCGTCCGACTGGGTAGTGGGCGTTGTCAGATCAATGTGAACATCTTTCTGTAGTGGCGGCTTCTTCTGCACAATCGAATAGGGGCTGGCAGTATCGATGATTTTCACCTGCTTGACGGACGCAGGCGAAGCACCTCGCTTAATTGTATCAGTGCCTGAGGAGTAACAATCGGGATTAATAGTCACAATTGCAACAGTCATCAGTTGGGCCCACTTACTTTTACCCGAACCCGATCCCGATCCCGAGCCGGAGCCCGTCGAAGCCGAGCTACTGCCTGGGGAGGGTGTGCCTGGAAGTGGCAGTGGCGATTGGTCGGGAATTACTGAGCCCGCTGAGCCCGCCAATTGATAGGGCTGCAATAAACGTTAAGGGGAAGAAAAGGAAACAACGAAAGACAAGACAAAAAAGAAGGAAAATTGGTCAAAATTTAATCTAAAAAGCATGGACATTATCTAATTGTTATTTTTAATTAGTTGTTGTGGGGTTTCTCGGGAGCAAGGAGACGCAATACGTGCAGTGTATCTAATGGAATTTTCAATTTTGACACAAAAATTTGGCGGCTTTGTGTGTGGTGTGCTTGTGAGTGTGTTAGTAGTGGATGCTGTGTGTTTGTGTTGTGTGTGGACGTGACAAACATTCAAAGGACAAAGACAAAACTGTTTCGGTGTTCTGGTGCTGATTCGGGGGTGCGGCCAATTCGTAAACCAATCTCTGATCCATGTGAATATTGTGAGTCTTAGTGAATTAATGGATATATGTAAGTGAATTGTTCCAAACATGCAGGGTGCGGGTGCCCAAATAAAAGTTATTTAAAGTAGTTAAATAATTTACAATTATTAATTGGAAAAACTTTTAAAAACTTTCTAAATAAATGTTCAATAAAAAAATAAAGAGTAACCTCAGAATCCCTCTCACAAAGAAACTTGCTTTGCATTATATGGTTATTTAATTACATTCCATGTTAAGTAGAAAGAATTAAATTGCAAAAGTATTGACAACTTCTTAGAAAATCTCTTCTGATTTTAACCTAGATATTTTCTTACCGATTTTAAAAATAAGTATCTTAATTTCTGAATTTTTTTTAAGATTTATTAGATTATTGCTTTCCAAATATTAATAAGACTAAAGCATAAAAACAAGAAAGGAAACCTATGGCTATATTATGGCGCAATTCATTGTCAAAATTTTAATCTGAATTTCGCAGAAAAATGAAATTAAATAACAAAAAATGCGACATATTCAAATAACTGATTGATAATAAGCCAATTAATTTATATCAAACTTTGCCAAATTTTGATAATTTATTTTTGTTTTACTCATTTTAAGAAGCTAAGTAAATAAAATCAAATTAAAGACGAGATAAAAGTATTACTAATCGGAACTGAAATGGTTACTACTCGGCTTAAGACTATTAATTAGTTGGAATCATTATAGTGCGTGCTTTTAGTGGTGAGGTTATGGTTAATAATCTCAAAGTGGACAAAAGCAACAACGAAACTTTTTGCATCATTAAACAACTGTACACAACTGACTGACTAAGGAATTTGTCCTAGTTGGAGACGGGTAGGGAGACTAATGGCGGGATAGTTAATGGTCAATGATTGATGAAGTTTGTACAATGAAGTTCTTTGAGCGATAAATACATATGTATATATGTATTTGTACAATGTAATGATACATAGAGGCAATTAGATTGTGGTGTACGATTTGGATTTGTTGATAGTTCTTAGCATGTGTTAGTTAACTCTCTAACATATCGTATGTGGGCGGGGACGAGGGCAGAGGGGCCGTGGAATGGTATATACACATAGTTTTGATTGCAATGTTAAACATATTTATATGTATGATACAGAAATGGTGGTGGGGGGGGAGAGAGGGTATGGTCATTATGTATAGTTTAGTTTCTTTTTTATATAGTTTTACCAGTAGTGGGCCAATCATGCTTTCAACACGCCGTTAACATTAATCACATCGCTCAAACCATCATCATTACCATACGCGATCGATAGAGTTTCGATATACAATTCAATTGACAATAAATATACATAGATATACATATATTTTTGTAGTAAGTACATTCATTTTCACAGTTACACAACGTCAATATGGGCAAATAATGAATTAATTGAATTGAAGCGCACAAATCAAATGAACAACAGAGAAGGCTTCAAAATACATACACATATACATACATAGTATGTATATGTATATAGAGTTTGTTAATTCAGCAGATATCAAGTATATATGTATGTATATATAAATTATGCTTTGCAAACGGTCAACAGGAAGAGTAATAGAAGAGCAAGAAAAATCGTTATGATCATGTTTCAATTTCATTGATTTGCTCTGTGAGTGTGTTTATATGTATTTGTGTAAATGTTTGTTTGTGGGTGTGTGTGTTGAAGGAAAATGGCCGAAATAGTTTTCATATTCCTGTCATTCCACTTTTAGTTTGTGTTAGTTGAAAATGCAAATGAGTTAGTTGTTTAGTTGTAATGTTAATTTCTGATGATCCTAATAAACAAAAAAATTAATCTCTCTTAAATCTTGCTTTTGTTAATGCCTGTCATGTTGTTGTTGTTGTTGTTTTGTAGTTTCTTGTTTTGGTTACTGTTGCTGTTGTTGTTGTTGATGTTGTTGTTGTTGTTGTTTACCTGTTGCACCGCTTGTTGCAAGGCTCGATGCGATTGAGCTAACTGACCCACTACTGATTGATACAGATGAGTGTTGGCTGTGGCTGAGAGCTGATGATGGCCTTGGGAGAGTATGTTGGTTACCGAAGTGGACGAGCGTAGAAGATTGCCCGCCGCCATGAGCTGCTGCTGCTGCTGCAGTAGTATTTGCTGTCTGTCCGCTGGCAACGCACTGACTTTGCTTCCACGCTGCCCTGTTGACTCGCCGCGCCGACCTGTCTACATAGGACTCTGTATTAATCAATATTAATGTGAATGGCGGGTAAGGAGGCAGGGTGAGTGGGTGGGTGGTTTCAGTGGGTCAGATTGTGTTAAAGTGTTCATAAACGGTGGGGTGAAAACAGAGAGATAGAGAGAGATGGAGAAAGATAGATTGGACTCAAAACAGCGGCTGCTGCAATTGCTGCACATTATTATTATTATTATTTTTTTTTTCGGTCATTCAAAGCAGAAAAATTGAAGGAAACTCTTGCAAAAAGTGTGAGTGTGTTGGTGTTGGTGTTTGTGTGTGTGTACTGCTAGTTCTTCAAGTGTGTTTGTGTTTTGGTGTGTGGACGGATCTGGGATATAGTGGATCATTTTGTTAATTGGGCAGAGAGTACGTTACCTGAAGCAACGCCAGCCATATTGCTCATACTGCCGGCTGTGGTCATGTGCTGCGCCAGCTGCTGATGCTGCGTCTGCGGCTGTGGCCATATCTGTAGTAGATACTTCAATACCGCTATCGGCTGGGCATGATCGATATCTGCCCCCGGCTGCGCACTAGCCGAGTGCAGCATCAGCGGTGGACCCATCACTGTGGCCAGCGCCTGGGCGGACATCTTGTTGCGCTCCGAATTCGAAACGACCAACGACAAATGATCTAGCAGGAACACAAGAGTAGCCTGTGGAACAGACAACATGAGTCATCCACTTAAAGATGGCAAACAATGCGCTGCACTCACCCTATTCGCCCTTGGCAGGCAATCCAGTATGCTAAGCATCAATTTCGCATTACCCTCAGGATCGTCTGGAAGGCAAACAGCTGGAAGTGGAGGAATACAATCAGAGAGAACACGTGGGAGATATGTGGAAATGCTTACCCAAGGCATCCACCGTCATTTGGAAGAGACAACGCGTAAACAGCGGCTCGGGCAGCTCCCTGAGATAATCCTTGAGCACGCCGGTAATGACATTTATATCAGGAACATGTTCCGGGCTCAATTCCACAGCACGGCTATTACGCTCGAAGGCCTCGCGCAATAGGCGCTTTTTCGTGGCCGAGCCACACAGCCGATACAATCCGATTATATCGAGGCCACGTCGCTCCACCTCCTCCACACAGCGTCGCAACACAATGGGCACTGGGGCACAACCTGGCGCTCCCTTGGATTCCCGATTGACGACTGTCTCCAGATCGGCTCCAAAGAGTGTGGGATAACCGGCCCTTAAGCTGGGCAGGCCACGTCGCTTATATAAAGCCAGAGGATCCGTGTGCCGCATGCGGATGTAGATGGTGCCACGTGGCTCCACCTTCAGAGCCAACTGGTGGAGTGGCGACTGCCTCAAGACAGCCGATAATGAGATGGCTCCGCGATAGCAGAGCTTGTGCCGATGCTGGGGGTCCCAGGAATAGACCAACACATCTAATTGCTTATTGCCCACCAAATCCAACTCAAAGGATTCATCCCAATCGAACTGCAAGTCGCCAGAACGCACCACTGTGCGAGCTTTGTGCACACGATCGCATTCAATGACACAGTACAGATCTCTGGTCTGTCCTGGTGGCGGTGCACCTGGAGGCACGCCCACATGCTGGCCACCAGCAGCCATCTCAGGCGCCGTTCGCAATCCCCGTCCGGCCAGCAAATGAATCCACAGCATTCCCGATACGCCGCCAATGTCTACAATTGGTTTGTCCAACTTGTATTTGGCGAATTCCGCCGGATTGATGTCAATCTGTCGATGCTGACGCGGCAATGTTGCACTGGGCGTCGGCGCTGGACTCTGATGGCCACCAGTGCTCATTATACTACCACTCGGGCTGGCCGGACCAGCCGACAGTTCCAGGAGCTGTCGCATACGTCGTATGCTGGGTGAGCGTATGGAGCCGGCTCCACCAATATGTTGCGAGGACATCGACCGCACTGGTAGTGCAGAAATGGGGCGAGTTAATCCCATATTGCGATCCAGGGTGCCAGTGCCTAGGATTCCCGTTCTGCTCGAGTAGATGCTTTCGGTCTGCAAAAGGAAGATATGCAATGGGATCAGTAAATTTGTCTGTGTGTAGCATATCGAAAAGGTGACTCACATTCCGCAGGGCATCGTGAATGTTCTCGGCACTGCAGGAGAATCGGTGTGATCGTGGCTGAGCAAACATATCACGGGTCATACGCATCTGCTCCGCAATGGCCGAGCTGCTTGGTGCCCTTCGCAACCAGGCGCGATACTCATCGGCCGTGAAGATTGAGGGACTCGCCGTGATGCGCTGTCTGAGATCTCGTCCACGCCTCGCATCGAACTCGGGAGCGGATGTGTTGCCATCGTTCTCATCCATAATACGGTCACCGATTCGTGAGCGTATCCCCTGTAATCTCACGCCAGGTCTCTCCCGCGGCAGTGAATTGAATTTGTTGAGATCTGTTGCACCCGCCAGCATGGCAGCTGCTGCAGCTGCTCCGCCGGCTCCCACATGGCCGCCAGCTCCACGGGGCATGCTGCCAATGGCGGGTCTGTTGTAGTAATAATAACTTGGACGAGGTCCAATAGTTGCCTCTGTATCGCTGGAGTAGTCGAGATTTGGTCGCGATCGACGTGTCAGCGACTGAGCGCCAGCCGCTGGAGGACCGTATTTGGAGACACCGCCTCGTTGTTGCTCATAGCGGGCATAGCGACCCAGAGTGCCGCCCACTCCGACAGACATGGGTGCTCCTCCGGCAGTGCCTGGCTTCAGGCTGGAACGGAGTAACGAATGTCTGCCTAGAGAATTGGAATAGTCTGCATACTCAACACGCGGCAAGTGCTGATCGGAGCCGGAACGGGGAAATCGTGCATGCTGTTGGGCCAGGCCTACATTACCAGTTCCCGTGGACATCCGGCGGGAAGGACCTCCCACTACAGCTGGACCAGGTGCACCCGGATAAAACGAATGCACTTTCTCAGCCAGGCTCTCCAAAGTCCCAGCGTTCTGATAGTAGGCATGTGAGGGAGCAAAGGCATGACCATGACCCTTAGTGGGCTGCTCTGTGATAACCGAGGATGGCGGCGGTGGCGGCTTATAGCCCCAATTTGGTGGCTCTCCCATTGCATTCACATTCACTGGTGCTCCTCCTCGCGTATTGTAGTACATATCCAGTTGTTCCGATTGCGGACTGTAATTATTCAGGCCCAGACCAAGACGGGAGCGCGATTCGGTCATCTCACGGCCATCGCCTGCACACAGAGAGAGGGAGAGAGAAGAAGAAGAGAAGAAACGGATTAGCATTTCAAATGTGGCTTCCATTTTAAACTACCTGTACGTCTTTCACGTGATGACCGCGGCCGCGGCATTCGATCCGTTTCATCCATATCCTCGTCCCTCAGGTCTCGCTTAATGACCACCACCGGTGGCGGCTTCTGTTCTGGCCGCGATAACGTTGGCGGTCCCGGGGAGCCAGTGCCGCGATTGCCTCGCCTTTGGCGTATGGCAAGAACCAAACGACGTGGAATTGACATGATGATAACTACATCGTCCAGCGACATATGGGTGACGTCCACCAAATTAACAGCAAGTATTTCATCGCCCACCTGAAACGAATACGGAATAGCCTCAGTTGTGTCTACTCCATCATCTTGTGTTTGACTTACCCTCAGACATCCGCTGTTATAGACTGCCGATTCCAAAGCGATGCGGGAAATAAAGACACCATCGGTACGATCGGCTCCATTGCCTTCGCGTATATAGAGACCCAATGTCTGGCCCGGACGCTTTACAATTTCAACCAACTGCACTGTATGCCTTCCATCGGCCTTGTTCATCAGCTTGTGGGCCGCATCGACTGCTTGTTTGCTGCCCATACAACGTGGCTCCAGAATGCGCACAATCATCTCCCCCCGCCGCTCAACCGCCTCCAGGGCGGCGGCTGTATTCGGATCATGATCATTCTCAACAGCCTCTATCTGGCGAAAGATCTCGGAACTGATGCCGCTGACTTTGCGAAAGTCACCCTGCAGCAGCACGGGATCCTTGACGCCGGCCGCATTCGATATGCTACCGCTCTGACCGCGATTCTGGTGCTGATTCCCATGATGTTGCTGCTGCTGCTGGTTGCCATGATGATGTTGCTGTTGGCCCTGCTGTTGGTTGCCCAGCGAGGACATCTGATTGGCGGGCAGCGGGCCCGGCGGAGCACGTCCCGGGCTGGCGGTGACATCAGGAACTGATCTGCCATTCTCCTGTAATGCATAAAAGTTGAATTCAGTTTTAAATTATGCCATGACTATGCGCGAGCGCGCTTTTAATGCAAATATTCTTAAGTAAAGTGCCAATGAGTGGCTGCTGCATAAATTAAACTAATTGTGCGAGGTGGCAAACTACTAGCCAGCTGGCCAGCCAACAACCCACTTAAGCCGCGCTAAAAGATTTAGCTTTGCATTAATTAAGCTAATTTCACAGCTGCTATCCACCTCGTTGCTGCTGCCACTGTCAATCAAAGTGAATTTCCTTATCCTTATACTATGTATGATGACGACGCCCTGAAAAGTAGGCAATCATTTTCAACTTGCTTGGATTTCTGTCCAAGCACCACACGCCAACTGCAATTTCTGTCAACCTCAAAAAGTGAAGGCGATGGTGATGGTGTGCCTCAACTGTACCCACTTTACGTGGCACGTGATGTTTGTGTTATTGTTGTTGTTGTTGTTGATGGTGATGATGTCACACCCCTCTGGCCACAATGTATAACTTTGATTTTCCACGAAATTGCTTGTAAATGAAGTTGTTGGCCAAAAGCAAAACGAAGTTTTTTAATGGATTAATGCCCAAGCAGCAAATACAAGGCACTACATAGTAAGCCAACACTTTTTTGCGGTCAGCCAACGTGTAGAGCAGCCTGTACTTTGTGCCAAAAACTCATGTCTGTTGGGTAGCAACAACAAAATATCTCTCTCTCTCAAAAAAAAAGGCAGGAAAAAATAACAAAATCTATGAAATTGCCAAACTTTGACATGTGTTGGCCAAGAGACAAGAGTTGGAAGGAGAAAGAGCCTTTCTATATACCATCATCAGCCGCAGCATCAGCAGCAGCCTCTTTTCAGCCATTGTTGCGGAACTTTGTCAAACTTGTGCAGCTGTCATTGAAGTTTGTCTCCACCCCCCCATTTTGTTCCTTCTCCCAGCTCTCTCTCTCACTCTCTCTCACTATTTCTCTCTCCCTTTTCGTTCTTCACACAACAAAATAGACTTTATTTTATGCATAGTCCTTTTGGCTTGTGTATCAAGTTTTTTGCTGTTTCTTTTTTGTGTTGCTTCCTGCTCTCAGAGTCAACTTTTTTTGGGTATACTCGCATTAAACTATTAAAGTGTGTTTACTGTAATGACATTTCATTCTTGGCCAACTCAGAAATGCATAACTATTCACAAAAAATATTCAAGTGTAATTCCAAGCCATCATTACCAAACTAATATGCGAGACGAAAAGTGTATTTTGTCAAGAGCTTAAAGTACTTATATAAATAAAATAAAACTATATTAAGTAACGATAAAGCTAGTAGCTGCTGGTGTTGTTGTTCTATCAGTGCCAAATGATTTTTAGCAATTGTTGTAAGAAATAATCGCAAATCAGAAAGTTTAAACTCATCATTGTCATTCTATCTGAAGTATCAGATGTTTTACCAAATACTATTAAATACTACTATGTATATAAATCTAGCTAGACAAATGTTAACAATATAGAAAGACTGAGAAACCATGAAGACAGCTTTCGGTAGCACTTTAGAGCTATATATCTCCGCCAGAAAGTGTCGGGAGACACTGTATACATATGTTCATACATATATGTAGTTATAGTACTGTCCAACTAATTTAGAATATAATTATTAATTCATCATGTTTGGCAAGAGCAGGTTATGAGGCGGACAGAAAGGCAGGGTGGTAGGGGAGTGATATGCTTAAATGTTGTGCAGCGGGGAATCGCTCGCTTAATTGGAAAGTGCATAGTTTATTAACCGGCAAATCCAATAAGTTAAAGTAGCTGGAAATGAGCGAAAAGCAGGAAGTAAGAAGAAAGCTCCCGCTGGCTAAGAGAATATGCAAATTGGCAAGACAAGTTGAATTTGCCATACCACACAAACACACAAACACCCAGTCATAGCCACATGTGATGTGAGTCATGTTCAAGCCACGTTAACAACAACAACCCTCGGCTCTACTACTACTGCCTGTTTAAACTCACTTAAACTTTATGGCTCTGTCTTTTTGCTGCTGACTAAGCAGCTGCTCAACCTCAACCCTGTTGCGACAACTAATTGAAAATAGTCAACACATTACAGACGACCCCTCCTCCTTCTCTTCCTTCAGTTAAGACATGGTGGTTTTTCTTTCTAATTATTGATGAGTTTTCTTCTTGCCCGCAGCAAGCAAGAGAATGTCTAAGAGAGAGGAGCCGAAGTGAGAGAGAGGGAGAAAAGCAGCAGCAACCTGCCACTGAGAGAACCATTAGCGGAAGTTGCGTGACAACACAAATCAATAAAATCATTTTTAGTGCCCCCAAAAACACAACAACAGCAAAACAAAAAACAAAACGAAATGAAACGAAACAAAAAACTAAAACTGAAATAAACGTCCATCCAAGTCCAAAACGGAAATTGAGTTGAATTGTAATTATGTCAGCGCAGACGCCATTAATGGCTGCCATTTCAGTTTTAGCTGATTCGTTTCCAGTTCACTGGAATTCAGAACCCTCCCACACACACACACACACGCAAACACCTTCAAGCTAAACTAAACAAAAAAAAAAAAAACACAAACAACAAAGAAAAAGTTTCGTGAATTCATTTTTCAATAATTGACTAACCATAATTGTAATGACCGACCACGTCAAGGTTTACCCTAAATAGGTACAATTTACCAGAATCTCCAGCTCTGACTACTCCTGCCCTCTTCTGTACCGTCTCTCTGTTGTTATCGTCTTTGATTTTGACCCACCACCTACTTCACTCTATTAGGAGGGTTCTATATGTCCTTTGTGATTGATTATCGCATACATTGATTGATTGTTAGAACATGTGACTTGGCATATTCATTTCTTATTTTTTTTTCCATTGTTTTTATGCCGATATATCTGTAGATAGATACTGATAGCTATTTGAGGCTGAAGTGAATAATTGCTTAGGCTTAAAAGGCATTTGCATTTTGGTCTGGTTTCATTTCATTCATCGGCTCTGACTTTGGCATAATTAATAAATATTTGTTTTTGTAAATCAGGCCATTTGTCTAATGGTGCTTAAAGCGATAGCACCATAATGGCCTCAAAAACTTTGTTCGCCCTCGCCTTCTATCATCAGCACCACCCAAGCTGGGTGTTAGCTTTTAAACACCACAGTTTTCGTTCCTTAAATATAATTAGAATTTGGTCAACTTTTTGATGGTCTTGACGTGCTTGGGCAACTTTGCCACTAAAAATGTGACTGAAATTTGCTTCATTCGTGTAATTTGTTGAAAGTATTTAAGAAATTATTAAATTGCACAAATAAATTGGTTGGCCTTTGGGTTTAAGCCTTTTTTCGTTTTGTTATGTTTCACCTTGTGGCCCAAAAGAAAAACAGACAACAACAACGTCATCAGCAGCGCAAGCCACATAATTATAAATTTAAATGTCCTTTGTACCAATGGGACCAAGCGAAATGTCCCTTGGCAATGTCGTTGCTGCTGTTGCCCTTGTTGTTGTTGCTGTTGTTCTCCATGCCAATTACATGTCACTTGGTTGGAATTTCAGGAATTTCACTGACAACAATTAAATGCCAAATGCACAGCACAGCACAACACAGGACGCCAAATGCAAAGAAGAAGCCACTATGGACATAGTCAGAGTCAGAGAGCGAGCAAAACCCACCAGACAACAGCAACAACAATAACAACAACAATGGCAAATGTTAATAATAGTTGTCAGTTGCAGCTGCTGCGCTAATGTCAAAATATATGGCACACAAAACCTACCGAAGACATGGTGGACATGTCAGACCAAGAACAATTGAGACACTGCCATGACAAGGACGTGCCATGGCTGGTAGCAAGTTTGGATTGTCTGGAGACTGGGCAATGTTAAGATAACCACAAATTAAGGCAAACAACAATGGCAGCAACAACAACAACAGCAAATAGGGCTCTGTATATGTATGCATCTGTGTGTATGTGTGTATGTCTCTGGGCAGGACACATTACCCGCACTTAAAGGCAAACAGACCCACAAGGCGTATACGTGATGTATTGATTAAATTTAAATACGTTGGCAAACAAAAGGAATGCACATACGCACACCCCCCACACAGACGTACACACACACACACACACAGAAAATCTGAGGGCCCGCTTATGCAATTAGATTCAAAAGGACCCAGGCAGGATCAATGTCTATCACATGGATATCAAATAAGTTTAGCGTGACGTCAAAAGTGTTGAGTGGCTAAATGTGTCTATACACAAAAAGAAAAAAAAACCGATTATTTGCAAGGCTCTCAAAGTGAAGAGCAAGGAAGTGCCCACTTCTTCCGCCTCCACTAATCCCTTCAAGTTTAATATAAGCCCCGCCTTCGGATGCTAAATAAATCTTCACCCCATCGCTCTACACTGGAATACTAAATGAAATTTAATTTCAACATTTCAAGTTAAATATTATATGAAAAACAATTCCATAAATGCAAATATTTTATACTCTTCATTTTTGTTTTCTTTCCTTAATTCTAGCCACATGGCAGAGAGCACGAAATAGTATTACAAAAATTTAATACTTCCTTTTTCAAAGGGTATATAAAAAAAATTAATAATTTGTATTTAAGTGGGTTTTCGTTACGTTGGTCCCGCCTATGCCGTGGCCGCACTCAAATCCACTCCCGACTTTGTTTCAACTTTATTTTTTCCAAGTTTCGCCATGAAGTGGGCGTGGGATTGAGTGCTTATGCCAGTGGGCACGGACTTTCAGTGGGAGGATTGGTTTGTTCTTTCGTTGGTTCGTTGCCCCTTGCTACTCGTTTATAAAATATGCAGTTTTATTTATTTTACGCATATTTATTTATGCATTCATCCGCATAAATGTGCACACACACACACACACATACATTAATAAAATTTTTATTTGTTGTTTTTTAACAACAACAAAAAGACAGTACAAAAAGAAAGTGAAAAATGAAATAAGTTCAGAGGGCGAGTAAATCGTTTATGTAACAACAAGCACAAAACAACAACAAAGAAACAGAAAAAATAAATGTATGAGAATGTGGCAAGCTTCGGCGGCAACCGTGGCAGCTCAAAGCAATATTTGCATATAAATATTCAAGTGAAATGCAAAAAAAATATATTCAAAACGTTTAACCTGCCAAACTCGACCTCTATGTTACCCTTGGAACTTGCCTTCTGAAAATCAACTTCAAAACAAATTTCACATATTAGAATCTACGTTAATTAAGAAGGCTTAAAGTGATGCAAAAATTGTGTCCTTAATCATCTTTAACTACTACTACATTCATCAACTACACTACCTCACTGCTATTTGTGAGTTTATATTAAATCCAACAAAAACTAGTCGGCTTTAATCCAAGTTATAATCTTTGCAGGGTATTCAGGATATGGAAAAAGTAGAAATAGTGAAATTCATGCAAATATATTTGTCATTTGATGTGACGGTTGGCCAGCGGATTTATGGCATTTTATTTGCGGTTTATGATGCGGTATAATCTGACTAAACTTTTGCCATTTACCACAATCAAATGACGGAAATATTTCTGACAAAAAAAAAAACGAAATTTCTTGAATTCAATTTCCTTTGAAAAGAAATCTTAAATAAGATCTAAACTAAACACATTTGTTTGCTTAAGGTAAAAGTCAAGTAACTCTATCTTTCATATATCCTTTTACTTTGTGACTATTTGCTTGGACAAAATATTTAGCATTTCAAAGAAATATGCTAAATTTCATTTGCCTATGCATAAGGAGGCTACAATAAAGAACTGTATATAAGCAGAACGTATATGTACGTATATATGTATATGTATATATATTAAGTTTTTATGTAGATGGCTATGTCTGCTCTCATAAGAGACATGGTCTCGCCAAGGAATAAAAAAACGAAATGCTTTCGCATCATTTGTTAATGTGCTATAAATAAACAAATTTGTGCGAATCAAAACTCGTCACACACACTCACATACAACACACTCACCTTGCGATTGCTGCTTCGGGTCAGGAAACATCCTGTGGTGGCTCTATCACACATTAATTTTGTTGCAGCCAACTTGCTCTTGTTTCAGTCAAATGTCAAAATCTACTCGAGATAATTTTTTCCGTTTGCCCTAATGTGGCAAACATATGTATATATAATATATATATATATGATGTATCTGTTGTATATGTACTAGGAGCCCAGTTGCGTAAGTGTGCCCGAGCGGTAGCTGGGGGAGCTCACCCAGTCTCAG
The DNA here is from genome assembly GCA_018903935.1 of Drosophila insularis. Classification (NCBI taxonomy): domain Eukaryota; kingdom Metazoa; phylum Arthropoda; class Insecta; order Diptera; family Drosophilidae; genus Drosophila; species Drosophila insularis. Next base: position 10,002,162 of record JAEIFP010002295.1, read on the forward strand.
AACCTGACCCTATGTCTGGGGGCTATATTTCTAATTTAAATGATGGTTTCCGCACCTCACTTCTCCCACGACGATTCTCGGCTCTCGCTTTGTGCCGCCTCCAACAACGATTTCGTATTCGATTTTTGTTTCGCAGCTTATTTATTTATTTATTTTCGCTTAGTTCGTTTCTAGTTCGTTGTGTCAGGATGTGGTTATTGTTGGTAACGGTGTAGAGGTGGTGTTGGTTCGGTGGTTTCGTAACTTTTACTTAAGTTATAATTTGATATGTTTCAGTTTTGGTTGTTGTTGCTGTTCCCATACACGTCTTATGGCTTAATACCAATTGTTTCATTTTATCCGATTTCTATTTTATAAGCATACAAAAGCTATGATAACCATATAATATACAATGCTCCCACTCACTCAGTCACTCACACTCACTCTGTTTATCTGTGTCTGTGTGTATGTGTGTGTGTGTGTGTATGCTTGTGTATATACATGATTGTGATTTCCTTTTTTAGCTGCCTTTTGTTGCCAAGCGAATAATATTTATGTTTGCCTTTCACGCTTCACTTGGCTAAAACGGGGCATCATCTCACTCTCTTCCCTCTCTCTTTCTCTCTATCTTACTCGTCATGGGCCAAACAGTTTAGGGCAAACGTTTTGAAAATTTCTACACAATTGATTTAAACGGCACTTTAAGTGCGGTCTGGCAAGCATTCCATACTCCCACTGCCCTTTATGCCAACCCACTCCCATTTCTCTTTTGAAAAATGCTTCATATTACAATACAAAAAAAAAGGCTTTTTGAAATTAAAAACCAGAATCAGAACACCAAAGGAATGGCGAACGATTTTTGAACTTTATGCCAGCAGCAAAATTTAATTAATAGTCGAGAATTTGCAATTTTAATGAAACATTCAGGAAACAAATAATAAATAATCAAACTAACTCTAACTCTTCGTTTTAAACGAACTTTAATCAATGCAACACTAATATTTATATCTGGATAGTGTATGACAAGAAAATACCCTTCAATAATACAAGATTAGGCGATACAGCCAGTGTGGGCACTTTTGTGAGCCTTTCAACAATCCACTGAATTCCTAATTTTTTTTCTTCTTCCACTGCATAATAATAGAAAGTGTTGCACCGTGAGTGAGGACTTTTTTTAAAATGTTTGAAACTCACAACTTTTACTCGCGTTAATGAAATTACATTTATAATGAAAAATTTCGTTCAACCTGTAAGATGAGCCAAAGCTTTCATACCCTTGAAATTACAATTCTTTGAAGCCCCCGGAATTATCAATTTCAGCCATAAGAGTTAAATTAAATGAAATTTCAATTGAATCAAAGACTACTATTACTGAACATTAAATTCCACTTATTCTTAACTATTTTGGATTTGTTTTTTTTTTAATTAAATTTTTGTCAAAGCTTCACAATGAGCTGAGAGTAATTACTCTTGGCTAAAAGTTTTCCCTGCCATCTTATCTTTCACTCTCTTCCTACAACTAATGGTCTGCATCTTTTAATCGCTTGAGCATAAAATGAAAGAAATGTTTTGAGAAGAGATGAAGCGAGGAGGGAAATAAAAACGCATTTCAGTAGAAATTCATAAACAATACCGTTAGCAAGCTCTCTAGTTACGCTTTGGCCAAATCCCCAAGCCATAGAATAGTGGGTGGACTCTGCAGACTTGCTAAGACCGAACAGCAGTAGCAGCAGAAAATGCCAAAAATTACATTTTGCCACTTTTGCAGACAAAAGATGAGACCCGAAAAACCCAGGAGAAGAGCTGGAAGTGAGAGCACAGAACACAACGCGGCGTATATGCAATGTGTCTGTTGGTGCTGCTGCTGCTGTTGGGCCCAAGTTACGTGGGGTTACGTTGTCGAAGATAATGGCTGCTTTGGGGGCTGCCTAACTGACTGACTGCCTCCAGTCTCTGTCTCTGCCTCAGCTTCAGCCTCTGTTCTCTCTGCCGTTCCGCTGGCCACCCTCTTGGCAATCGTCGGGCTGTTGAACCTTAAGTGTGTGCGTCTGCTACTCTGACGTTTTGGGTATACGTGTATCTGAGATTGTGTTAGTGTGTGGGTGTTGGTGGGTGGGTTTTCCGTGAGAGTGTGTGAGTGTATGGGGGCGTGAGCGCGCGCATTTAGCAACACAACAAAAAAATTTTCTGTATATGGGACAGTCTGACAGGCAGACCGTCGCCTCTCCATTCTAATACTGCACATCCTTCCCCCTCAAAAAAAAAAAAAAAAATATAAGAAAAGGACTAAGAAAAACTGTAGCACAAGATTCTGATGAAGATGGGTAGGAATGCAGAAATGATGATGATTCTCTCTTTGCTCGTGAATCCAAGTAAATTGTGTGTATGTCCTGGAGTAATGGGTTTATTTTATTATAAATTTCCCTTAGATTTGTTTAACACAGACACACACACACACTCATAGAAAGACAAAGCACTTTCATTTGTTTCATGGACATTTGTACCTAGACTTAAATCAAACGTTTTCTTTTGTATGTACATATATATTTGTAGATATGTATTTTGTGTGTCAAGAAAGGTTTAATTGACTACCGTTTCAATGGTATTATTGATCGAGTGCTTTTGATGGCGGTTCTTTAGCAATTTAATGCGGTATTAAAAATTTTATAAGCAATTTTCGTTTTGTTGATTTTTTGTGTAATAAATTCAAAGGGCAACTCGCGTATGCGTGGCGAAATTTGGTTAGATGAGAGCGCGCGCTTTTTGTATGTAGGAGGAGGCATGAAATACTATTGAATAAGTTTCTTTTTTTTTTTTAATGACTTTTACTACACGCCAACCATGAGTTTTGCAGGTATATACAGAATGTCGGCGTTGAAATACTATTACGCACACACACACACACACAAAGCCAAAGGACGATGATGACGACGACGACGAGAACGATGACGATGATGACGATGATATTTAACGTTAACGGGCAAGGAACGACGATAATGACGTACTAGAGTTGAGAGTGTTTCGGTGTATGGAAGGACCACGACAACAACGTCCGATGCGCTCAACTGAACTTTGCGTATTGAAATTGTATAAACGGGCTAACACGGGCCGAGCCAAGTGCCAAAGAACGAAGTGAGCCGAAGTTTTAACAAAATTGGAGCAAATTCCTATACACACACATACGAAAACTCATACTCACGCACACATGCACAGTCAATTCACATATACACAGGCAACGCACAATCGGCTCTCCCGAAAAAAAAAAGAAAATTCAAATGTTACGGGAGCGAAAGCTCTTTTTCGTTTGAGAAAACTTTGACAGGCTTTCCTTTTGTACAAACATTTGTATATGTGTGTATGTTATGGCAATGTGTGTGTATATATTTGAATTATTTAATATAAAGGAAGAAAAAAAAAAGAATTGGCAATCGGGATTTAGGGAATTGTGTTTGATGCGCCGCCGACAACGAAACCCAGCTGCTGCTGCTGCTGGTGCTGCCTCTGCCTCTGCCTCAGCCTCAGCCACTGACGCTGCCAAAAGTCTTCATGCTGCTGGGACGTCAGTCTGCTGGGTGGCCTGTCAGAGCATTGCCAGATGTGAATTTCATATTCGCCCGGACTTGAACTTGTCAATATAGTGGAGTATCCAGGACATGAAATTCTAATGAATGGCTATTCATAGCATTATAGTTTAGAATCATAAACAAACTCATTAAAAATCCGAAACTAATTATGGAATTTCTTACATAGAACCATTAAGTTTTAAGTTTAATTGGCTCTAATATTATATATATATATTTTTTTTTTGTAAATATCGATTTTCTAAGCAAAGAATTGATTTCATAAGACAATCAAATCAGACATTCAGAGGCCAAATATCTAAATAAATTTCGATTAAAACCACTTAAGCCCTGACATTAGCCAATCACACACCCAGCTTCATCTTTCTGTCGACAAGCGATAACAATAAACTTATACAAAATAATCCTACATACATACATACTTATGTATATTGGAACATATTTTAATAGAATAGATCCCTCGAAAAATAACCCACATGCCATTCTCAATAAATGGAAAAAATGCCAATCATGTGCAAGTGTTTAAGCGAGCTCGCCTGAAAAGGAAACCTAGATCAAAAAATAAAACGAAGCGTAAAAATATACGCCAACTGGCATGACAGACAAACATTATGAATGATAAAGGTACAGCAATGGTTAGAATCAGCCAACAAGCAACAAAAACAAGAAAGTTTTTAACCTAGACAAAAGGTAAACGCACACTCACACACAGACATATACATAATTATATATGTATACAGTTTGTAAAAAATGTTTGTCTATATCAAAGTGTCGAATAAAGGAATGGAGGGAAGGATAACGGGTAAAGGGCTGACCACTTCAAAAGAGGCATTATGAATAATTTTAATAACCTGACCCCGACGACATAAACAGATAAAGCGTTGCCATTAAAAACGCATTACAATTGATAAAAAAGGCGGCCAAGATAGGCAGAATATCTAGCCAGCAGTTAGTTAGTAAGTAAGAGGGTGAGAGAAGCCAAAAGGTTTGCCTGACATGAATGACGTGTATGTGTGTGTGTGGCCATCATCATTCACAAAAGCTACAAGAACTTCAGCACATATACTCATACTCATGCTCATACTCGCTTGCGTAGAATATGCGGTTCAGCGGTTTCATTTATCGACACACACATGGTCATATATGTGGGTCAGCTTGACCGCCTGCCCGCTGACAAGCAATCAACTGTCACAACGATATGCCCCATGACCCAAACCACTGCGAAATAAATGCATTTTCAAAATGGTTTTCAAGGCATTTAACAAGAAGCAGATATAGGCACAGCAGCAGCGGCAGGAGCAGCTACCGCAACCACAGCAAAGGCAAATAACGAAACCGCCGCAAGCTAAAAGCCAAAACACGCTACGTACTATATTACGTATACGCAATGTATGACGCCTGCGCGGATAAACATTTAACGCGCACGGTACAACTCTCTCACAGTGATTCTTATTATAAGCTAAAACGAGAAAGAGAGAGAGAGAGAGAGAGAAAGAGGATGGATAGAACTGAGATACTCGGTACTGGGAACTGAGAACTGGGCATTGAATTTATCCATCGCACGCAGCCGGATGCGAGCGGCTAATAACAAACTTCCGGAGAGGAAAAATTCTTTGTCATTGGAATTTGTCAAGCGAAGCAAATTGAGTTCACAGCTCTCAGGGCACTGCATGAAACGGAATTCAATTCGTAAATGCGAATCAAAATCACCAGCAAAAAGACCCTCGAAAAGCAAAAAGCAAACAACCAAAAAAAAAAGAAAAAAACAACTTTTGCGCTTTGCTTTACTGATTTTGTGTGGTCTGTCCCGATAATGAAAAGCATACCGGGTCTTTGGCTGGCAATTCCGCATAAAACCCTCAAGAGAACTCAACAGAGCGTTGAAAATCCCACAAATATCACGAAAATTTATTTAAATTTCGAATGTCCTTAATAAAATTAACAATTAGATTCATTTGCCTATGAATAGTTTAAACTTTAAAGGTATAAATAGTTTAAAATGCCTATAAATGAAAAGAGGAAAACGGATCAAACAGGCAATTGTTTGGACAAAATTGTTAAGACAAATTTCAAAAAACAAAAATATTACTTTAACATTTATTTGTTATTAATAAATGTGGAGAACTTTTTTGTCTCATCTAATTTGAGCAAAAATGTTATGCCTTCAAAAATTTTGGCAAGTTAAGATTAAATTAGAAATAAATTCGTTTAAAAATCGCAGGTAAGAGAAAGCCAACGGAATTGTATTCGTTTTAATGTTGCGGATTTGAAAACCTTTGTTTAAAATAGAAAGTAAATCGAATAGGAAGTTTCAAGCTCATCCCCCGTAGACTGAAACGGCAAAGGAAGTGTAAAAAAAATTAAATAGCAAAAACTTGCAAACTCTTAAGTACTTTGAGCTTGCTTTCTGTTCTTTAATATTTTCCACTTGAGTTGAATACAAGGACTGAATTTTTACTAGTGTAGCCTGAACTTGGCCACAGCTTAAGGTGAAAAGTAGTCAGAAACAAAAATAAAAGTACCAGCCAAGTGTTAGCTTTTTTTCGTGGCTTTGATGCGATGCTGTTGTTTGTTTGTGCCATTGTTTTGACTGCTTTGAATTATGCATAAGTTGGTCTTGCGTGTATCATAAGCCGCTTAGAGGGGTTCAAAGGTAAGCTCCCAGTGAGCCCGGGTCTAGCCCGTTAGTCGGTAAATTACCTTTTAAGTGCTTTTATTGACAATTAATGCCACAAGCAAATAAGCGCGTTACCTTGGCCCAAGCTAATTCCGATTGACACTAACAGCAACTGCAACAATATACATAGCTAATCGCAATTGGCGTGAAAATGTATCAACATTCGTGCACACACGCACAACCTTGACACCAATGCAAATCTGATGGATAACATATACAACTAAATGTGCGGCTAATTAATGGCATTTGCTAAATTCTACTTGGGTGCTCTGTGATTTCAAACTACTATATATGGGAAGTAGACAAGATAAATTTATTTAAAAAGTAACGAGAAATTAACCAAAAGTCTGGCCACTCTGAAAACAAGCACAGCAAAGCCGCAAAAGCCAAACACACTCACAAAAAAAAAAGAAACCAGAAGAGAAACTACTTAACACACACTGTAAAACCCGTTTCGTTTTTCTCTACTACAAAAGCTTTTCGAGGCCAGAGAGTTTCGAGAGAGAAAAACAGATCCATTGCGAGTGTGGGAGAGAGAGAGAGAGAGAGAATTATAGCTAGCAAAGAGCAAAAAGGCCTGCAGAGAAACCAACAAATATACACCCCTGTAATAGCTCTTATATACAATATATCCCAAGCAAATGCAAAATACATTCGGAAAAAAGGAAAAACAAAAAGATAAAGCATACTTTTGAGGGATGCGAAGTGGTGGCAAAGTAAACGGCAAAGAGAGGAGGGTTCGGAGGTGGGTTGTGTTCAGACCAACTACCAAAAACGTAACGAAAATCCACAGAGCAAAGCAACCAGCAAAAATTTAACCAAGCCAAGGTAGGCAGCATAGGAATGAGGGGGCGAAATGGATGAATGGGGGAGAAACGACTGAGTAGAAACACGCAAAGCCACGACCTATCCACACAACAATCGTGTGTGGGTGTTTGACACAGCAAAAACACTTGGAGCAAATGCCATGATGGGAAGGCAGAAGGGTTCTACATGTGAGTGGCATAAACCGCTTTTAGTATAACCGCCACACAAGCACATATACATACACACACATACATTTTGGATGCTGCTTTTACTCTGTAGTAGGTTGTGGGGTTAATTTCGTTTTGGCATTGCATTTGCAGTGCAGACTGTATCTCTTTGACTTTACCAACAAAACACATAGTTACTACCATATCTCTTGGAAGCAACTGTGTCTGTTTGCCTTTGCACTTGAGTGCCCTTAATACAGGCAGACTTCTCTCGTGCACCCCCTTGACGCCTACACACATCTATATATGTATATATTTGCTTCTTTTTTTTGTGTCGGTCCAAAAATAAAATATATGTCACAGGCAGCACCAGCAGCCCCATCGTCTGTGTGTGTTGCCATTTAAATGTCAGCAACAAAACGTTACCTCAGCTCAGCTCAGCACGGCTCAGCTGACTGGCAGCCCCATTATCATCGCCACAAGGCTGAGCTAATTCCTGCTCATCATTTTAATGGTTTGCCCTCGACACACAGAAACACACACAAATACACACACACACACCATCACACAGAAAAAGAGAGACATAAGACCAGCTTCAAAATTTGCAATTAAAAATAATTTAAGAGCATATCTCCTGTGTCCTTCACCTCATTCAGGTGATGCCATCAATAAGTCATCTGTCAGTTGTTCTAACCGAAATAATTATAAACACGTTCTCTGACCACCTCCCTAAGGTAGGTGCAAATGGAGTGACAGGCAAATATTTTACGTGCATAAAAGTACGAACTCTCCATCTTCAAAGCAAAAGACGAAACAAAAGGCAACATACATACATATTTGCAATATTCTTATTCTCAATTTTGCCTGAAAAATTGAAAATTTCAAAATGACAAATATCTGCCATCCGTCCCATCAGAGAAAATAGTTGCGTAAGCTATGTAATTAGTTTTGTGAGTGAAAGGCACGTGTGCACAGGTATGCATCTAGTTTTAATGGCAAGCACGTAGTACCACAGCAGCCTTCCAGCACGGCAAAGTAAAAGCCCCTAACGCATGGACTAAACTGAGGAGAGACTCGAGAATTGAAGGCGGCTTTTAGTCACGAGTGGATATGGAAATGGTTGTGACAGCGTTAAGTGTATATAAAATCATGTGGCAGGCCCCTTGTGTTCTTAGGCTTAAGCAGCCATAAAAAATAAACCTACTAAACATTCGTTTAGCATAATTAATACAAAATGCATGACATGTCAAAAGAAATGGTACTAAATCATCTGCATAAATTTAAAATTATGTTTTGAGGTAACCAGTAATATTTCGAAATTGCTAAAGCCTTTAGAAGAGGCCTCTTTTTAAAATAGTTAAGTTGGCTTTAAAGAATCTCGACCATGCATAGAGTTTCTGTTTTTAATTAAAAAAGTTTTAACATTTCTTAACAAATCTTTACTTATTAGGAATACCTTTTAAAAAGCCAAGTAAATAACTAAAGTATAATTGTGTTTCTCGAAAGTTTGCTTGTCTTTAAATTAGCATAAATTCGACTCCTTGTCCAATGGAATTTCATTTAATTACCAAATTGTCCAAGTAAATATTATGTCGAGCATTATTCGGGCAAACAATAAAAGTTTAATCAAAAGTCAGGTGATTAACTCAAGCACAATTATAATTCTATGTGTTTTGTTTACCCATCTATCTCTGAATGCTTCAAATAAATGCCACTTCAGTTGACTTTAATGGCATCTCAGTGTTCAGAATTCAACCCTCTTCACTTGTATAGTTTTATGTAGGAAAATACTTTTCGACCTGTCATAAGCATCCTCCATGCCGTCCACCCACCCAACTACCTGGCCTAGGCTACACCATAAAAACGGAACTTCAACAAGGAAGTAGCCATTTCACTCTCCACTTCAGTCTCTTATTTTCTCCCTTACTTATTTATCTCTCTCTCTCTCTCCCTCTCTTTCTCTCTTATTGAGTTTGGCAACTTTTAGTTACTATTAACCAAGCATTTTTCTTTTCGTTGGCCATATCGCCAGCGTTTCCAAGTCAATGCACCTAAATTACGCTTATTAAGCTCAAAGAAACCATGAGAACGAGAACTAGAAGAAGGAACTCAAATCAGGGGAAAAAAAGTTTTTGCGCTGCGCTGGCAGCAATTAAAAATCTAGCGAATGTACCACACCTGCGTTACCAATTAATACTATTTGAAAATGATTTGCCAACAAATACAAAAGCAAACTATATATGTAGGTATTCATCCATATATGTATGTATATGGGTACATATGTATGTATACATAAGAAGCCAAATGGGAAGAAATGCGGCATTCTTTGTTGTTATGGGAAGCTGCGCTTTCTACTCCTGCTGCTAATGTGATTGCAGCTCTTACTTCGTTGCCTGCTGCTGCACTAGCAAATTAAAAAGAAAACCAAACACGATACTAAATTTTGAAGCTGAAACGAAAATAGCATACACTTACAATGACTGTCATGACAAGCAACAGAAATGATAGAACTACTTAGATGATATTCCAATTAAGCCTAAACCTAATGTCTAAACCCATGAAGAACCAAATTAAAGAACTTTAGTCGTTTATTTAATCATGTTTGTGACCTTTACAAGTCATTCATATTTTTAATCGAATACTACAGTTTACAGTTTAGTTTTTAGAAGGACTTTTTCTGATGTTGTCCTAGTCGATTTAGTTTAACTGATACACATAATGAATATTCTTTTGCAATGAAAAGAGTATAAAGTAGCAAGAAATTATAAAAACTATATTGAAAGAAATAGGGAGAAAATGTTTGCCAGTGTGTTTTTGTTGTGCAAAACTTTCCGCTTCTCTCTCTCCCTCTCTCTCTCTCTCTCTCTCTCTCTACCTCTTTTTCTTTTACTTCCTTGAGGCTTCAGCACCTCTCCCTTTTTTTGTTACTGGCGTGTGTGTGAGTATGTTTTTGTGTGTGTGCAGCAGCCACCATCTGAAGCAATATTCTTATCTGCATTGAGGCAAAAATTTCTTTGCTAGAGTAGAAGACTCGACTCGACTCGAGTTGATGGGAATGTGTATCTCCCATGTAGTATCTGGCGTTGTAGTTGCTCGACTGCCTGCACAACTGTCCCAATTGTTGTTTGGCAAAGAAGCTCAAAGAACCAAAGAAGGAACACACCGAAGAAACTAAAGTAAAAGCGCCATTTTTCCCATTTTCCATTTTGCTACCAACTCAGTTGATGCGGCTGCCTAAATGCTCGAGCCTGAGACATTTATTTGTGAATGGTACTCGAGAAATGCACAGAGGGAGTAAAACGAATGAGAGGCAGAGAATAGAAAACGGGACGTGCCGCTGCTTTTGGCAAACACAGAAAACTGCGAAAAACTTTAGCAAACAATCCAACCAAGCGTCAAACTCAGCCAGAGCCTACACACATACATATATATCTCTACACATATACATAGTACATCAAAGTGGCGTTGAGTGGCAACCCTAAAACTATAGCAAACTATTTTCATAAAGTTTTCATCAAGTTTCAACCAACTAATCAGTTAGGCAATATTAACAGCATATTCTTATAAGTAGAATCGCAATGAAGTTTCTCTAAACGTTTATTAGACATTTATGTTTATCACTTTGCAAATTGAACGACAATAAAAAAAAAAAGAAATATCGCAATATCCATAAACTATAAAGATAGCTAAATAAATACCATGCACACACAATTTATGCACAATAAATTATAAAATAATTCAGTCACATTTGGTTAGTCGTGCCATGCAAATTTCTATTTATGTCCGAATACAAAATTGCAACCAAAAATGACTATTCACTTGACCCAACAAAGCCATTGAAATGGTATCATTTTCAGGCATGCCACGCCTTTGCCTCTCTTCCTCACTATCCTTGCAATTGTTGATTTGTAATTCAATATGCGAATTTCTATCGACTCTCTCTTTCACTCACTTGGCATCTGTATCTGAGCACAGTGATTCGCTGTCACTTGCTCTGTTGTTGGCTGCCATTCAACACTCATCGTCCTCGTCATCGTCGTCGTCATCTGCATCCGCAAACGGTGTAGTTCCAGCCGCCTCCTTAAACCTTGGCATAGGGTTTGCCGCACATGTACATGTATGAATGCCGGCGAAATGCCTGACGGCTCTCAACAACTTGACCAACTTTTTCTTCATTTGAAATGGCAAACAAGTTTGACATTTCATCCAGCGGCGTTTTCATTTCAATTAAAAATTGTTTAACAAATCAATTTACTCTCTGCTCCTGACGTAAACTTGATTAAACAAATAAAAAAGTAATGCGAAAAACCAAAAAAGCAATTTACTAAAGGGGAAAATGTAAAATATAACTTTCAAATCTTACAAAAGCAACTGTTAAATACTCTATGCAAAGCGAAACAAGTATAGATTATTTGGAAAAGTTTAACAAAAGTGAAAGTGAGAAATCTTTAAATTCTTATGAGAAGTTATTTACTCAGAGCTGCAGTAGCGGATCGAAAGAAAGCAACTGAGGGAGAGTACTCAAAAGTCATAAGGACAACTATTCGTAAGGTAATGTTCGACATAAAGAACAGTTTTTAAGAAGGAATTTAGAATATCTATTTTAAAACATTCTTGAATTCAATTAGTAAAAACTGATAAGGTCACATAAATCAAAAATTTTCTTGACATCTAAAAAATGTTAAGCAATAAAAAAAATGTTAATAGTCCCGGAAATTTGTTTCACCAGCAATAAGCAAACTTCCAGGACCACATGCACTCATACACAAACACATACAGTTATGTATGCATATCTATTACTTTATATATGTATGCACCAAGTCAGGTTAAAACTATATGCCGCAAGCGCAAATTGAATTCAACGCCAGACTCCCACAGGACGATCAGGATGGTGGTGATGGCTAAGGAACTTCATCGTTGGCAACGTTGCAGCGTCTAAATTAATTTATTTGCCAAAGTTTTTGATGCCAAACGTCAAAGTTTTAGCGTAACGAAAATTGGAGGAAGTGAATCGGGGGCCAACATACACGGTAAACTACAATAACTAAAAGCAAACATCAAGTGCGTAAATGTAGAGGTACTAGTCAGTGTTGCTTAGAGGTGGAGTCTCCATCTTGGGGGAATTACCAACACACCGGGCACATTGCTTGGTTCAACATTGTGAACTCTGAAGAACTTTAACAGATGCTTGTCTTCCAAATTAGGGACATGCAGCACAATTTGCTGTAATTATAAAAGATAATTCTGTTGAATTAACAGGCTAAGTGAGTAGGCGGCTGCAGCTGTTGCCAATTAACTGAAAGCACTTCATTTGCTGCGGAAAAAAGCTGTGAAAAGTGAGTGAAAAATTGGGAAAATCACATTAAATCACATTGCGGTGGCTTTTGATTAAAGTTCAATAGAGACAAGTGATTGCAGTCAAACCGCCACCAGAGGAGCCACCCACCACCACCTCCCATCTCTCTCACACACATACACACTTAACGAACTACATAATTGAATTCCATATATGTTTGTGCGAGTGTGCGTATCACGTGTTGTGTACTTGGAATGTAAACTACGCCCAGCTACAAGGTGGTACAAGGTACATCGACACGCCCGCAAGCAACGCGGCCACGCAGCAGCAGGAGCAGCATATAAATCAGATTTTGCAATTAAGCCTTCATTGAAATTCAGTCGTAAAATGTAAATTTATTATGGCAACCACGAAAAATGAACGCTACTGAGTGGAATATAAGAGTGAAAGAAAGAGAGCCAACTAGTGAATTGAACCATATGATCAGTATGATCATTTAGACTTGGAACAAAACATTAACAAACAGTTCCTGATTCTTCAAAGAGTTGAAAACTCAACGAGCCAACTCATTCCAAATGTGTGTAAAATTTAACATAAATGCTAATTCAAGATGAAGATATTGATCTATATGATGCATATAAAGTCTAAACATTTCTCGAATTATAAAATAGTTCTAATTTATAGTTTTCATAAGTTTTGTTAGAATTTGAAATTGGAAATTCGGAGAAAATAAATTTTATTGGAAATTTTTACGATTGTTCTTTCAGGAAAATGAAAATTCAACGAAATCTTTATTAGAATTTTCGCTTCAGATAATAATAAACACTCGCTGTGTTTCTTTTGACGATAGAAAAGCTCACCATTCTGATATATGTAAATTAAAAACTTATTATAAAGTTAATCTATACGTTGTAATTCAAATTATGCTCTACCTTCACATATATTGATTTTTTTTTTTTCTTTCAGTGTATGCACTTACCTTTCTACGTCCACAACAAAGCATTCTTCGCACACGCGAATTTCCAGTAGCTGCTTTCAATCGAGTAAACCTCTTCTTCCACTGCATTTATTAGTGGCAATCCAATTGGCGAATGTTTTTTTGTTTCGGTTCTTTTGGGTTTTTTGGCCGTTACAGCAATCTCATCAATGTAAATGCCGTTGAACACGTTGATTAATTTTTTTACAACAAAAAAAAAATTATATACTATTTATGTATATATATTTGTATATATATTTTAGTATCAAAAAAAATGCAAGTTCGGTTTATTCGTTGCTCGTTTGTCTGGAATAAAAGTGAGAGAAAAAAAGAGAGAGAAAGAATGAATGAATAAGCAAAACGAATGAGTGAGTGCATTTATATTGTTAACACAAATGTGGGGACTGTCAAGCACGCCAACGAAACTCATCAACAAAGTATTTACTGTCACTTGATTGTCAACAAGTTCACACACACACACGCATAAACACACATATACATACGCACTTTGCGTGTTTAACTTAATGACGCTCCTCTGCCTGGTTTTTACACTCAACTCACTCGCCTCTAGCCCTCAAATTCTCTCCTCTGACATGTGTCATATGCATTTGCCCGACAAGTCTTTGGAGCACTTGGACAGACGCCTTCCATACAAACTTGTCATGCCAGACATCACACACACACACACACACACACACACACACACACACACACACACACACACACATCACATACAATCTGTCCGCACATTATGCATATATCGAGTAACTGTCTGATTTTACAGCACTGATAATGATACTGTTTACCCTCCATGCAGGAAGGCAAATAAAATTTTGTTAGTTAGTTGCAAAAACCTATAAACTCCGGACTGACTGACACAAGGGCAATATTTACCATTAGCTGGTGCCCCAATAACTAGGCTATACATTTTCACAATAGCACAAACATTTCCTTGCAAATTGAAAATATTCACTTTGAGTTTCCAAGACAGGATCGAGTTAAGTAAAAAGCAGTGTTACATTTTATAGCCTTGGCAACTTGTCAAGTTAGCACTTACAGCTCACAAACACATACATACACATTTATATTTACATATTTATGCTGATGAAGTGGGCGGCCTTAACTAAAGTTAGCTCTAGCTAATTGTGAGTGAGCTTGTCCTAGTTTTTATCAAGTCTAACGACCAAATGACCATGGCTAAGATGAGATAATCTTATGATTATCATTGTTGTGCTTTAAAATTGCTAAATGTATATTTATATGAACATAATATTAATCCTGTGTCATGGCATAGGTCATAAGTATAAAAAAAAAACATACAACAGCTGACTTTAGATTTATTAAAGTTATTCAATGAGTTATAAAAATGAACCAATTTTAAAAAGCAATTTCTAATTATTAAAATCATTTATCTTACCTATTACCCATGTTCAAACAAATATATCAAGATTTAAATTAAAATTAGGTACTTTATTATTACCCAAAATACCAGAAATAATTCACTGAGAATTATTCTTTTAATCGGCACTAAACTGAAGCTATAAAGTCTAAGTTTTACATTTCTATTTCAGAGAAGAAAAAAAAACTGAAAGAAATCATAAAATAAATAAAACAATGGTCTACAGCGCTTTCATATCTCGAAGCACTTTTATAGGTTTCATTTCTCTATACAAAAGATGTGAACAACTGGCGGGTCACAACGCCATTTTAACATTGCCCTGCACTTCTAATGAATGTTGATGTAATTTTTAATTAAAAAGTATTTTCTGTTGCCTGGCAAGAAGCATACACAATATAAAAGAAAGAGATAGAGAAGGAGCCAGAATAAGAGAGAAAAGCTATGGAGCACAGAGTTTGTGCAACTGTTTACTAAGCGAAACTCTGATGAGAACTACTGCAAGTGTTTAGATAAACTCTATTGCACATATATACAAACATAAATGTACACATACACATATATATATATATATATACAGCGCTGTATATGTAATTTTTGTCCCATAGAATTAAAGTTATTAGCGAAGCAAAATCCCCGAGAGACAGCTAAAGTGTTGGCCCTATCTAACGCCTGTTGCGACACTAGGAGGCGACAGCAAACAGAGACGGCTGAAAAAAGGGGTGCTCAAGTAAAGAAAACAAACGATTTCGTTTTTATGGAAATGCTATCTATATAATCAAATAATATAGAGATACCATCAGCTCTACATAGTCGCAATGCAAGTAATTGTCATATTCCAAGAAGAGAAAATTATTCAAACAAAGTATGAGCATGGGGGAGACAGTCTGAATTGAATAGATAGAATCAGTGGCTAATTTAATGCAATATTTTTTCAATTCTAAAAATCTATTGATATCAGATTGATTAATAGATTAAAAATATTATGAAACAAGCAACAATTTAAATATGAAGTTTATAAGAATATAAATTTATTTTTCTCTGTTCTTCTAATCGATGTAACATACGAATGAAATAGGAATCAGGAAATTCCATATATAGTCCAATAGTACATTTGATTTATATATAGTTCTTGTATATTTTTGAATCTATTTGAAAATTTAATGAAGAAAGAAAATATATATCGAAAATTCATAAGCTAATGTATCTGAGCGATTGTTCAAGTCAAATTCATTCGCTCCCATTCGATTTCTTGTATGTGTGTGTGTCTATTTATTCTAATAATGCCATGTAGCATCAATAGAGCCAAAAGGCAATGGGAAATCAACGCTAAAGAATTTTTAATTAAGTAGCCAAGAGCTATATGGAGCAGCAGTAGGCGAACACTCACTCACACACACTCACATACACACACAAATGATGACGCCGTCGTCGTCATCATGGCGGACACGTATCCCATGAACTGTGCCAGTGAAGTTTTGAGCTGGCATTCTGCCCACACAACTCCACAACTGAGATTTTGTTGCCCATAAAACGCTTTTGTACGGGTTTTGCAGCCAGCCATGATACGTCGTTCCCATAGTAATTGCAATGAGAAATGTTACAATCGTGTCCAGGACATTCAAATGGAGCAGGATACAAATCTACATATGCATGCATACATATGCATGTATGTATATACATACATAGATACATACATGGATGGGTAGTATGCAGCTGTGCCAACTGACAACTGATTTTCTGTTCTGCAGTCCCATCTCTTCACTGCTCCACTTTGTGCCTCTTTCTCCATTGGCCTTCAATGAACATGCAATGGGGATGCACCCCATTGGTATGCAACAGAAAATTCTTTATTCATAATTTCCTTTTCGAATGCATTTTGCATGTAAGTGTGTCTGTGTCTCTGTATTTGAAAGTTATGGCCAACAACGACAAGATACTTTGTGTCACAACAACGGTAACAAAAACAACAACGGTAACAAAAACAACAACAGCGACAAAGTGTAGCAATCAGCCAAGAAAAATATCGCCGGGTGTTGATGAAACAACAACAACATCAAGACCACAACATTAACATCAAAAACAGCAAAAAATAAACTTTTTGCCGCCAGTCACTAGGAATAGACCGTGTTGTCTAGGCACGCATAAAATTTATTATAATGACATCATAAATTCCACCAGCGATGATTTCGCTTTTGTTCTGTGTGTGCGTGTGTGTCTCTGAGTGTGTGTATGTGTGTATGCATAAATGAGTGACAAAGCCTCGCGTACCGCCCACTCTCTCTTGAGTAACAACAAAAATTGCAAATCATTTATCATATAATAAAAAAGCACAAAACTTCACGGGGGTAAAAAAAAAACACCAAGAAATTGGCAAACGCAGCAAAAATTGTTACAAGGGAGGACGATAGAGACGAAAACAAATTTAGCTTGAGGACTACATATATACACTGAAAGAAAAGCCAAAAAAGAAATGACAATTTAAGAAGCAAACAAGATAACAAATGAATTGATTGAGTCACATTGAATAAATATTTTTACAGTTTTGCCTTTAAAGGTCAACAGAAATATCAATACTTTAACAAAAAGCACCAAAAATCAGAATTAACTATCAGATCTAATTTACAATCGATACCAGTGAAAGGCAAGTGAAATTAATATATTGATTGGTTTTTTTTTTGTTTCCCCATTTCAATATTAACCCATCCCAGTATTTGTTTCAAGTTTATCAGGCATATCAAGAGCGCTCGGCCTACCATCCCTTTTTGAACATCATGTGACACAGACATTAACTTTAACTCGCATGTAGCACCAACTAAAAAAGGGAAAAAACAAATAGAAACAACAATAACCACCACCAACAACACCACTGAAACCACTAGCAGTGACTGTCACAAGGGTCTTTGGTGGAAGCGAAGGAGGCGGTGGCGATGGCGACGGCAAAGGCGACACTCCCCGCCGTCTCTTGCTAGTTTTTTTTGGTAGCTCACATATGCAGCTCTCCATGGGGGATTTGCGTTGCCACCTTAAAGTTAGGAGTTTAGCACGCTGTTTTTTCATCTTTCCGAGGTCCGTGGTTGGACCGGGCCACGAATGGACACACAAATACATACATATATGTACATATATGTGAAACCATAGCAACTGGGCAAAATGTTGAGAGATTTCTCTGTTGCAGTAAAATGCGATTATGGCAACGACCAACTCGAAGTGCTTCTAAAAAAACAAACCAAATAGTACTTTGTTTCTGCATTCAGTCAACATTTTTTTGCATAATTAGTTGCAGGGATTAGCCAGATGCTTTTATCGGATTCGCCCTTAAAGTAAGTATTAACAACTATTTACAAAAGCCAAGCCCAAACAAAAATGCGGGCAAAATCTAAATAAAAACTGATAATAACACAATAAACATGAAGGAGAAGTTAATTCCAATATTATTTAACAACTTTAATCTATCACATAAGAACACGAATTACTCAAAAATGCAAAAACTCTATACTCTATGCTTTAATTTTATACTTTAAAATCATTTAAGTTTTTTTTTCATTTCTATTCGTTTCCACACGAAAAAAAAATATTTGGAGCAAAGCTCTTAACTCTCTGGGCTGTGCTGGGTGGTGGTAGTTTAGATGAGGAGATTTTTTAGGAGGCGGATGGAAGACTTTTCCATGGAAATGAAATGGGAACAACATTTCTGATTGTTAATGTCGCGGTTAATGTTTTGCTTTTCGTGTCCTTACATGGGACTCGCTTTTTTCATTTCAAATTTTTACCCATTTTTTTGTTTCTCTTTGTGTTTTTTGTATATTTTTTTGTGGTTGTTGAAGACTTTGATGTTGAAAGGCTTTTCTATCTGTTTTGTTTTTCCTTTTGTTTTGTTTGCTTATATTAAAGCCGTTGTTAGAAATTAAGGAAAAAAGGGTTTCTTACCCTTAAATAGTCTTCGAAAAATATAAGTAATAAAACTGTCAACTCTTTTTATTGTCATTCCACTTTTGACAGACGTTTTCCATATTCCTTTTCATGCTATGCACCCATAGGGTCGCCAAAATGTATGTAACAGGCAGAAGGAAGCTTTTCCGACCCCATAAAGTATATGTATTCTTGATCAGCATCGAGAGCCGACACAATCTAGCCATTTCCTTCTGTCCGTGTGTATGAACACCTAGATCTTGGAGACTATAAAAACTAGAGTTAGCAAATTCGGTAGAGATCAGGAATTAGTATACCCTATCTATATAATCTGGTTGAGGACCTTTTAAATCAAGTCTAGAAGCAGTTCTACATACACACATATAATACATATGTACATATTTAAAGTACTATTAAAAAATTAATTAAAGTATCCTGTTAATGTAATGACAACCCAACGGGATGAAGTGAATGGGAAATGTGGACAAGTTCTCGTCAGGAAGGACGATTACTGCAAGGACCACTTAAAACATTGCTTTCGAGTGGATTTGTCAACTATAATAATACACATTTTCCATTAATTTTAGTGAACTGTGGAGTGTTTTAGTGCTCTCAATCGCTTAAATAATGTCCCTACTTAAAGCAACGAACTCACCTGCACGTTTTAACAGGATGTATGTCCTGTGTGTTTGTGTCTTCTTGACGTCTGTCTAGTCCGCGCCAAGTTATGAAAACATGAAATCACAAATTGCAATGACAACACGGCTTAAAAGCAGCGCGGGGGAAGGAAGATGGCGGCGCAGCGGAAAAGAAAAGGCAGTTGCAGATGCAGATGCAGACAGTTACCGGCCGTAAGTCTCTCTCGCTCACACTGTCGCTCTCGTTAGATTTTCGTCTCTCTCTATCTCTGGTTATTGCTGTTGCTCTCGGCGTTTCTTCCGTTATTCTTTCACTGGATTTTATATTCCGTCTTCTGGTTTTTGTTTTTGTTCAATTTTTCAGCTTCGATTTGCTTTAATTTCCGTTGAAGCTTCTGCAATGTTTCCGGCGTAACGTGAATAAACGTGATGGGTGACAAAAGTTGATGATGGAACTGCGAGGCTAGTTCTTGTTGCTGCTGATGCTGGCGTTGGCGTTTGGGTTAGAGACAAATTGCTAGTTCGGTGGTCAATGGCACGACGACGCATCGTTGCACTTTGCACTCTCCTCTCTTTTTTTTTCTTTTTTTTATGGTTGTTTCGTTGAACGTTTCACATTTTTCTCAACCCTGCCGATGGGAAAGCATTGCTCTTGATGTTGTTCTTTTTATTGCGAAATTTTTTGCGTAACTTGTGAGCTTTTTTCGCACACTGCACAATAATTAACAACATGTTTGCTATCAAAATTCGCTCAACTTAATTACATTTAATTTGTATATATGCATTGGCATTTGTATGTGTGTATTTTTTCTTTTACTTTTAATTGATTTTTGCGCGTGTGTAAGAGGAAAGAGTGTAGTAGTAGGTGTCTGTGTGAGTGAGTGAGTAAGTAAGTGTGTGTGCGAGGGAACTTGCTCTTTAGGTTAGGCAACGGAATGCGTCCGAATGGCAGTGCGAAACTTTTGCTTATGAACGACGATGCGAGCCATTTTGGCCTGAATATGCGAATTTCCTGCGCTACTCCTACAAGCATCTCCTCTTGTCAGAGTGAGAGAGTGTGTGCATCTGTGTGTGTGTGTGCGTATGGATTTCAGTATGAATTTCAGTATAATAAAATATCCTGTTCTGGGGGGCTGCTGCTGCTGCACACACACACATACAAAAATAAAGTTCTCTCCGAAATGCTCTCACTGCGCAGGTCTATTAAATTTAGAGCAAGTCGGTGCCTGCTGGCTATATAAGCGATAACACCAACACCCACCACCACCACCACCGCCACCGCACAGTCACTATTTCCCGTCTCCTCCACCAGTTTCACAGTACAATAGTAGTAACTTCTTTTTATTCATTTATTTTCTACTGATGCTTTTCTTCAGCTCCTTTACAGTTTAATTAGCACCAATTGCGATTATTTTTTAATAACGGTAGCTTTTATTTCAATAAAAAACGAATTATTTTTCCGTAGTGAGGGACCGTTATTTTATTCTTTTACGGGCTTCGAACCAGGTTTGAGTTGCACTCACCAGGTTCTAGTTGCACTCACCATGTTCGAGGGATATCGATTACTTTTGGAGTCACAGTTATCGTATTTTAATTTAAAGATAGCGCCAATGTGCTGTAACTACTAACCAACACTGTCGCATAAATCTGTTTTTAACATTGTGCAATACTTGTAATAAGTTTATTTATTTGTGTCATGTTTTTGCATAATAGAAATATTCTCAAATTGGCCTGTAAGTAAATAAACCAATAGCAATTGGAATAATTAAATCAATTTATGATTCTCAGGCAATGCCGCTAACTTTGCAACTGCAAGCGCAACGCGCCCCAAGACTGCCATTCTTATGCTGAACATGGGAGGTCCACAGAACACGGATCAAGTCCATGATTATCTCTTGAAAATAATGACAGATCGGGATATGATACAGCTACCGCTGCAGAGTCGTCTGGGTCCTTGGATTGCCCAACGTCGGACGCCGGAGGTGCAAAAGAAATACAAAGAGATTGGCGGCGGCTCACCCATTCTCAAGTGGACAGAACTGCAAGGGCAACTGATGTGTGAGCAACTAGATAAGATATCACCATCGACAGCTCCACACAAACATTATGTGGGCTTTCGATATGTGAATCCACTGACAGAGGACACGTTGGCTAAAATCGAGAGGTGGGCTCAGAAATAGAAAAAAAGTGAAAGTTAATACGATTCAATTTAAACTCCACAGCGACAAGCCTGAACGCCTGGTACTTTTCTCCCAGTATCCGCAATATAGTTGTGCCACATCCGGTTCCAGCTTTAACTCCATCTTTACCCATTACCGCAGGAGGTAACACAAATGACTATCAATTCAAAATAAAAATGTCATTGAACTTTGTATATAAATAGTACTCTACCCGCCGACATCAAGTGGAGCATCATCGATCGCTGGGGCACTCATCCTCTGCTGATCAAGACATTTGCTCAACGCATACGCGAAGAATTATCCAAATTTGTGGAAACAAAACGCAAAGATGTGGTCATACTCTTCACTGCCCATTCACTGCCTCTTAAAGCAGTGAATCGCGGTGATGCCTATCCCTCTGAGATTGGAGCCAGTGTGCATATGGTCATGCAGGAGCTGGGTCAAACCAATCCCTACAGTCTGGCCTGGCAATCGAAAGTAGGACCATTGCCCTGGCTAGCACCCGCTACGGATGATGCCATCAAAGTAAAGTCTACATTCTCAATTATTTAAAATTGATTTAATTATTCTTCTGATTTTTGCCCAGGGCTATGTGAAGCAAGGCCTTAAAAACTTTATACTCGTTCCCATTGCCTTTGTGAATGAACATATTGAGACATTGCATGAATTGGACATTGAATACTGTGATGAATTGGCCAAGGAAGTGGGCGTCGAGGAGATACGTCGTGCAGCAGCACCCAATGATCATCCTCTATTCATTGAGGCTCTAAGTACAATTGTGGCCGATCATTTGCAATCAAATCAATCGGTTAATCCCAAATTTTTGATGCGTTGCCCCATGTGCTCGAATCCAAGGTGCCGTGAAAGCAAACGCTGGTATCAACAGCTCTGCTCACAGTAAAAATTTATACCTAGACAAATACAATTTACTCATCTATATTCACACAAATTGCATGCAAAGCATGTAAAAACATTCATTATGGATTCCAGGGATTATTGTTGAATTGGCATTTCATCGGGCTACAATTACATTTCATAAGCAATAAAATAATAAAAGAAAATGAAACACAGCACAAAACAGAAACAGAATGCCCGTTCATTGCGGAGGTCTCTCCCTTCGATTAGAGCTCTTTCTCTTTATCTCTCTCTTGCGCTATTTCTTTGACGCACGTGCGCACAGTTGGCGCTCTTCGACGCTCTCTCACACAAAGTTCAACAGCTGTTTTCTGTCAAAAAGCGAATAATTTATTTTCATTCTGATATTGAGGATGATATTGTTTGCATATAAAGACATTTATAATTCAAATGGCCGTACAAACTGTAAGCGATCCTCACCCGCCAAAGAAGTATTTTTTGCATTTAATAGCCGTCTATAGGATCTAATTTAAAGTGGCTATAGTTGCTTGCAAATTGCATAACTAGTAAAAACAGAAAAACTCTGTGAACATTTTCGGCAAGTCATCTTCAAGGGACTTTCAATTGGATGCTGTTGCTCAATTTAAATCAATTGATTGACAATTAATATATCTCCAAATAATTAAGCGTTTAGTCCCATTGTAACTGTGACATATAAAACACCTCCACCAAAACGGAATCTAATCTCCGCATCGTCGTCTTAGAGATCATAAAACTTATTCTGTTTAAAATCTACAATCATGTCTGGAATTGAAACTAACAATGTTGGCCAAATTAAAGCAGTATACACTGTGGTTTCAACCTCGGACGTCGACGCGGCATCCACGGATTTTAGCAGGTAAGCAAAAACGATACCCCAGGGCCAACTCTCTCTCCATTTTGGGAAAACCAGTTTTGTTTTTATTTTTCTCGTGTTTATTCATCGGACACTCTAGTTGAAGAATTTATAATTCTTATCTTTAAATGCGACGACGACAGATACGTTGGGTCATTATCTGTAATCTGCAGGGCCTCACGATTTTAATTCAATTAGTTAATCACTTTCTATTCAGATTGGTAAAATTATGTGACTGATTGCATTCACCTGATTGGGAGTATATCTAGTCTAAATATTTTCAAAGCAATTTATAAATATGGAAAATTTTTATGGCTACAATTTTCAATAGAGAGATAAGGTTTTTTTTTTTTTGTCGAGTCAGGCTTGAAATTTAATTTGGTGAGAGAAACCGAAAACCACAATGGACGAATCGTTATCTTTTGTTGAACTGCATTGCAATGGCTGTAAATTGTAATAAGATAAGCTAAAGTGGGTTTGTAAAATATGATACAAAGTTGCTGGAATTTCATTCTCGTCACTTACCTAATCTTCTCTTCTGCAGATGCGTCGACAACAAGAGCGATCCCAACGAAAGCGAACTAAGTGTGTTTCTAAACTGGCGCACCATTGGCAAGAAAATGGAGGAGAAATATGCCGGCGTATTTAAGAATCGGAGTTTGATTGTGGATATGTTGGCCATATTCTTTGGCATCGGCACCTGGCTGGGAGTTAATGGCACATTTATCCAATTGCCCCTGCTTGTAAACGAGGCCCCAGAAGGATGGAGTTTACCCTCTTATCTGAGTGTTATGGTACAGATTGGAAATCTTGGACCATTAATCTACACTTTGATTCAGAAATATTCGCCACGTAAACTAAATGATGGTTGGAGTATTCATGGCATACTGCTGGTCGGTGCCTTGTCTTGTTTGCTTACGGCATTCTTTTACAATCAAACCGCTGTGGTTGGTGGAGTGGATCATAGTTTGGCTCTCTTTATACTCACCATATTCACTGCTCTGAATGCGTGTACAAGTTCGGTCCTTTATATGCCCTATATGGGACGCTTTAAGGAGCAATATATGGTCACTTACTTTATAGGCGAGGGGCTGAGTGGCTTGTTACCAAGTGTCTTGGCACTTATACAGGGTGTCGGCGAGACTGGTGAATGTGTTTTGGTCAATGTCACCGAATCGGGCGAGGAGATCTACGAATCATTATCGCAGCCGGCACGTTTCGACACAAAGGTTTTCTTTCTGGTTCTATTCGGATTGATGGTGTTGAGCTACATTGGCTACGCTCTACTTAATGCCTTGCCACTGGCTCGCCGTGAATACGCCCAGGTCACGGTTAGCGAGGGCAATAGATATGTCTACGACGAGGCACACAATCAGCAAGAATCCAAGAAGTTAAGCCGTGCTCAATATGCCTCACTGTTGCTGCTAATTGGAGCAATCTCGTTCTTCAGCAATGCCGTGAATCAGTCTATACAGTCCTATTCGGTGGCTCCTTATGGGGCGCAGGCTTATCATTTGGCAGCCACTCTGAGTGTCATAGCCAATCCTGTGGCCTGTTTCATGGCCATGTTTCTGCATTTTACCTCGCTGCGTACAATTACAGTGCTTTCGGTTTTGGCCGCTCTCTTGAATGGCTATGTTTTCTCCACAGCCGTGTTGAGTCCCTATCCCTGGCTGTACAATGAGACAATTGGAGCCATTCTTGTGGTGACGGCCTGGACTCTGCTGATCGGCATTATTAGCTACCTGAAGCTTGGCATTACAACAGTGATGCGTTCCCAAGGAGGCCAGTCGTTAGTCTGGGTGGGAGCCATCACCCAACTAGGCTCAGCCATTGGATCCGTGCTAATATTCTTCATCATAAACTATACGCGATTTTTCCAGGCGGCGGAATCCACTTGCTGAACGTAAGGATAGATCAAGGAGTTTTTATCATGTGTACTTAGTTTAGTGTGATATTTTTAATGTAAAATGTAATGACAATATTTAAAGTCAAAAGATCCTACTACTATATATATTATAGGCATATAAATATATTTACACCGATTTATAAGAGATTTAGATTTAGATACAAGACAATTTCATACTTATACTCTCATTTGGAGGTGGCTTGTTTCAGTTTGTGCCTCCTTATCTGCCTGGTCAATTTCACTGTCGACATCTCCCTCGTATCCTGAATTGGTACGTGAGCTAATATTTTGAAGTTTCGACTCCGATGGGATTTTCTCCATGTTTTCCAGACTACAGTGGCTACTAAAGCATCTAACAAAATCCTGCGATATATTCGTGCCCAGTTCGAGGGACTTATTGAAAGCCTCGATTCTCTCGCGCAAGCTTCGATTAGTGCTTTGTATGGTCATCAATTGACTGGGCTGAGGGGAGGGCTGGGGCGAGGTATTGTTTCCCAAGCCAACTGTCTCGAGAAAGGCAAAAACCTTTTCAAAAGAATCACCGGCCCGCTTAAAATTCAACAGACTCTCCTGCAGCAGTTGATTCTCATGGAGTTTCTCAAAATCGGCCAACAAATCTCGGAGCTCCATTAGGTCCTCCTGACCAGGTGTAGCACTCCCGCTCTCAAACTCCATAATGAGACGTTTAATTTTGGTCTTTTGATGATTGGCTCCAGATTTTGCCAGGGCCAGCGTGGCGGATACATCGTTCACCTCCCTGAGCAGACGCACAGATTTCTGGACGAGATCAGTGTGCTGTGCTACTCCCTGCTTCAAACGATTCTGCAGATTGCGGAGATATATGCAAATACGACGAGTGTGCTCGCCTTCATTATCATCATCGCCCATGACTAGAGTTGAAAGGAGGGCGAGATTGTATCTTTGAGGAATTCCTAATCCCCGTGAGAGTTACTTACATTTCAGCGAGTTCTCATCGCCGCTGTTGTTCTTAGCGGTGTTTCCGCTGCTGTTACATTCCTTCAAATCGGCCATAATCCAAAAATCCAATCTAACAATTTACAAAAAATCAAAAAAGGTTTTTTTTTTAAATTTGTTAGTATACTAAAAATTTGTTGTAAACTCTGTTTATTTCTGATGAAAACTAAATAATACTGAAGTTGAACTATTTAGATTCCATAACGAATAATTCAAAGGTAACTTTTTGAGGTTCAGTTGACCACTAATTTAAATTTCGTTGAGGTTAAGTTATTCTTTCGTTCTGGAAATTATTTATGCTAAATAAATTTTAACACGGTGTAAGCTGTGTTAATTTTACCCACATTAGTTACAAATCTTATAGAGATCGATTGAAAAATCAAAAAGAAACTTTATTAAAAGAAAGAAAACTGCAGAAATGGCAGATTCGTCGTCTAAACATAAAGGAAACTTTCAAAACAACAACGTTTTACCCCTAACAGAAATCCGATTCTTTCGTTTATAAACAGATCTTACATTAATTCTATTTAAAAAAAGATGTAACAGAGTTACGGCTACTATAAATGAAGTATCCATTACAGACTTCTATAAACAAAAAAGCAGACTTTTTAAAATAACAACAAAACCATGTTACCCAGCATTGAACAGGCAAGAATTTGTCTGTAAATTAAGTTTTCGATAAACCAAAGTTCTATTCTGTATAGTATTTTTTTGTTTTTTTTTTTTTTGATTTTAAACTCACATTTAGATTTTTAAAATTAGAAATGTATTAACTTTCTGTTTGATCATAATCTAAGAATTGTCGTGACGCCATTTTTGACTTTCGACATCGAATGCCAACTCCCACACAGACGTACACACACGCAGACAACAAAGAGGGCTCTTTTATGGAGAGAAGAAAATTTTCTAATTTTCAAGCACTCTCGTACCACTGTGTCTGGGCGACGACCAGCTGTTCTCGGTCATTTTAGGTGTATACTTTTTGTTTTCATTCTGATTAAAGAAATATTTCCACGAGTCGAGTCACAGCCAGTCGTTATTGGTGCGTTGTTACTTAAAAAGAAAGAAAGAACCGAAGAAAAAAACGGTGGCAGTTGGAAAAAAGGGAAATTGACACTATTTAAAGTGAAGAAAACCTTCTACCCAATAAACCGAAATCATAGACATAAAGTGTGAGACGGAAAATTACAAGTGTAGAAACAGAAATAAGAGTGCGAAATGTATACAAAGTTGGAGCAGCTATTGCAGTTTAACCTGAACAAAACTTACGGCAGCCAGAGTATCATTGACGGCCTGTAGAGAGTTGTGGATTGGTGGAGGTGGAGAACTGGAGTGGTCTCAAAGTTGGTGTATTGTGAACAGAGGTGGGCGACGAGTGACGAGAGTAAGAGAGGGAGTGGAGATTGAAGATATTAGGGAACTTCATACAAATTGCAACGATGAGCCTAACTCGTCATGTCAACAGTCTAAATCTGGATCTGGCATTGAGGAATCGCGAGAATGATCACCTGGTGGGTAATCTACAGGCTGGCATCTTCAGGAAACGTCTCCATGCCGCCGAGAATCTCTATCAAAGGGATCTTGCTGGACACTATGGTTGTGTGAATGCCCTGGAGTTTAGTCACGGTGGGCAGTATTTGGCCTCGGGTGAGTGAAGAAGCAGCAACAACAACAACAACAACCTGTTGCCAGTGTATACTCATGAATCCCTATTTGTCAGGTGGCGATGATAAACGGGTGCTGCTGTGGAATGTCGATCAGGAGACCGCAGCCTTGGGCAAGATGGGCAATCCCCGTTCAATGTATGGAGAACATACCAGCAATATATTTTGTTTGGGCTTCGACATACTCAACTCGTACATATTCTCCGGTGGAAACGATGAGATGGTCATTCAACACGATCTGGCCACGTAAGTGATCGATGCAGCATTCCCTTGGTCCTGTTTCCTTAACATCCTTTGAAATCCCTTTTTTTTTGCAGCGGCAAGAATCTCAATTACTTTGCCCATGGGGGGCCTGTCTATGGCCTAAGCGTGGATCGCACTAGTCCCCATTTGTTCAGCGTGGCCACAGAGAATGGCGAGGTTCTTGTCTATGATCTGCGTACTAGTAAATCCGATCCATTGACGGTGGCCA
Organism: Drosophila insularis; assembly: GCA_018903935.1. Classification (NCBI taxonomy): domain Eukaryota; kingdom Metazoa; phylum Arthropoda; class Insecta; order Diptera; family Drosophilidae; genus Drosophila; species Drosophila insularis. The sequence goes on from JAEIFP010002295.1 coordinate 10,030,541, forward strand.
AGTTTAGTTCGCCCTTCAATGCCGTTGAGTTTCACCCGTTGAATGGTAATATTTTGGCCACAGCCAACACCAAACGCGGAGCAATGCTCTGGGATTTGCGTCAGCCAACACAGTAAGTAGCCCGTTAACCTAGACACAACCAAAGAAATTATATAATAATCCTCCCTTTTTGTGTGTAAAGGGCCCTTTACCAATACAATTATATACCGGAGTCACCCAGTTGCATGAGTGTGCGTTTCAATTGCAATGGAACTTTGTTGCTTACATTACATCGTCGACTGCCACCGATTCTGTTCAAGCCCAATTGCCCAGAGCCGTTGGCTGCCTTCTATCATGAGGAATATTTCAATTCCTGCACCATGAAGAGTTGCACTTTTGCTGGTCCTCAGGATGAACTTGTGATATCCGGTTCGGATAATTTCAATATGTTCATTTGGCGCATGGACGATGTGAAATGTAAGTGCGGTTCGAAAAGAGCTTTAGCTGCATGATTATACTCTCTATTTTTTTAGTGGACGAGAGGAATCAATTGATTACTACGTCACCTGTCATCCTTACTGGCCATCGTTCGATTGTCAATCAGGTGCGCTACAATCGTCAGCGTTGTCTGATCGCCTCGTCGGGCGTTGAGAAGATTATCAAGGTAAGTAATATTATGGAAATGTATTCCAACAAATATCTACGTAGAGACTAATTATCTAATCGCAATTGAGAGTGTCTAATGACCTTAACATATTGCAGATAGCAGCACATTATTTTTTTAGTAGCTTCTTACTTTATTGAATTGTGAATCAATTTTTAATAGATAAATAAAATTCATGGTGAGGGCTTAAAGAACATTTCCATCTCTGATAAGTTAATTTTTAGGGGAATTGTTTAGGCCCAGTTTATATGTAACGGGGAAATGTTGGCTAATAGGATTACACAATCATTTATATGTCTGGCTTTTTCCAGTTGTGGAGCCCTTTCGCTCAACGAGGCTGGCACGGTGATTTACTCCATCCTTCGCGGGAGACATATTGCACTCGAACTTTACATCGCAATGCCGCCGACCAAGTGTCCCAGGACTTTACCAGTCGAAATACAGATGAAGATCAGGTCATGTTAGCCTTCTTCGATACATTGGTGCAACGTGAACTGGAGACTTGGAATACCACGGGCAATAATACGAGCAGCGACAGCAGTTCCGGCACTTCCACCGAACGTAGTCGGGCCACTTCAGTGTCGGAAGTTACAAGTGATGGAGACGGTGACGCTGACGCTGATGCTGACGCTGACGCTGATGGTGACGAAGACATAGACACACCCAATGTCAGCGAATTAAGTTTGCAGACCCATCCGAATCGTATTTTCTATTTGATAGCCAAAAAGGGTCGAGCTCTTCTGCAAATGGCTGTTAAGGCTACCGGGGGTCAGCAACAGGAGCAGTTACTTTCCCGCCTGTTGGATGAACAACGTCAAGCAACCACTGAGGCACGCATTAGCGATTGGCTGGATGAAACGCATCATCTATTCGGAGATGATCAATTACCCACCACTTCGGCAGACGCAGCTGCCCGAGAGCAAAGACGTCGCGTATCCGATTTACCTCAGACCCGCACTCCACGTAAAATTAGAATGGGTGAGTATAGAGTATTTATTTGTTTTTCCACCACATCTCCAGGAGCCAGACCGCTGCCGCGAGCAGACAGCCAATGCCAAGGGCATAGAACGCTAATTGGACATCGGTTAGGGTTAAAACTTTCCAACTGCCCACATTGAGTTCGGCCAGATACTCAGGGAATCTGTGTATACTCCAACGGGCGCGCTCTTTCATCTCTCCAGTCCAAAGATCCATTAGACCAGCTGCCAAAATGCGCAGTATCACCCCATTGATGCCATCCAGATAAGGCGATGGCCTTGGTAGAACGTAAGCAATGTAATAGTTCTTTGGGCACTCGGGTATCTTGTGGACCTTTTTAGTCATCACATATCGAATGTCATTCAGTTCCAAACTGGCAGACCGCGTGACTCCGGCGAATGTGCCCAACTTTGATATCATGCTAATGAGCCGCTCCTCCCCTTCTGCCACAAGCATCATTTTGCTATCTAGACGGTTGTACACAGCCGAATCGTGACCATAGAAGAGATCATCTTTGAAAGCCGGATGCTTAATATATATTGGCAACTGAGTGGCATCCAGTTCAGCCAAAGTATTGGTATCTTTATAGTACAGAGGTCGTATGTAAACAGTGGCCAAGCTGGACTCCAGTAGGGCGCCAAAAATTACGCTAACCAAACACAAGGAAACGAGAAACATGCGCTCCGAATTGAAGGGTGGGAAACGACCCACATTGACCCTTACCCAAACCACCCAAGTGTCGATAAAGATACGCATGGCAATGGAGTAAAAGCCAGGGTACTTTTTCTCGTTCCTGCCATCTGCAATTCGTTCGATATGCAGGCCAAGATTCAATCCTCGCAAGCAAAGCCAAATGAAAGCACTAATTAAGCCCACCAGCAGAAAACCCAACCAAACATCCTCGTGGACAGCAAAAAGTGGTAGAATGGACTGTGGAATCCTTTTGGCCTTCTGCACATACAAGCACAGATCATCCATATAGACAGCGGAACTGAACTGAATCTGCGTGGTCAGATAATCCTTAATAAAGAATCCAGAAAATATGATGTCAACCTCTCCACGATGAGCACGTCCCACACCGCCGCTATAAGAACCATTAGGAGTCCGACCACTGTGGAGTACCCGTCATTGGAGTTAATAATTACCAAAGATTTTTAATCAAAAAACTTACCCAAAGAACTCATCATCTGGCCAAAGAAAATGCTGAGTGAAATTTAATACTTTGGCTACTTCTTCGGCCAATTTGGCATCAGCTCCAGTGACACGAAGAACTTTCTTGGTGGCTCCGTCACCAAAGACCAACGAATAGACCGAATCGAAGGTGTAAACTCTTAAAGGATGTCCATATAGATTACCATAAATTCGTTTATACGTCGACGCGTCATTAACCAACTCAAGACTTGTCTTGAAAGGATTGTAGACTAAGATGCGATCCATATCCATTTGAATATAATATATACGACTATGTCCATGATGCAGCCAAACATCAGCCGTAAATTTTAACAGGTTACGCATATCCTGTGGAGTGTGGACAATGCCCAGAATATAGAAACCACCGAGATTCCTTAAATTTGGCAGATACTCGGTCATTTCATTGACATCTTCAAACAGCACAAAATGATGGCGAAAGATGTCATTCTCCTCCATTGATATTGTCTCCGTTCCACTGATGGTCAATGTGCAGTTCCATTGTCTCAATATAAATTGCACCAAACTGTGGTCGAAATCGTATGGCTTCGTTAGATGAAGCTCCAGGCCACCCTCCAATTCGTTCAGTATGGACTCCAAAACATTTTCATAAGAATTATTGGCATGACCATTGGTCAGGCCCACCAGGGTTAGCATAATTAGATGCATAGCGGTCGGCATTGTGTCTGTAACTAGTCAGTTTTTTTGGAGGGGAACACGCATGAACCGAGATTGACCTGCTGGGCAAATAAACAAGCAAACAAAAGTGAACGAATTGACACCTTGAGGGCGATTTGTTTGCCTAGTGTCAATTCGTCGGACAATTGACATACACACACCTGACCCAAACCACACAAACAATTATTATTGGGTCGGACGGGTGGGACTTTTATGTTTACCCAAGTTGTAACGTCAAATCCCTCGTCTCTGATCCTTTTGTTTTTGTGTTCTATTTTCAGTTGGTCCGCTGCCGGCCAGCTTCGGCAGCCAATTGGAAAGGAAACGCAAACTGATGCGTCTCCGTGTGGCGGCGGCCAGGAAAAGGCGACGTCGGTCCCTGCGTCCTTTACGTGAGACAAGCGATCAGGGTAATGAAAGTGGTGTTTCCTATGATTCCGACTGGCAAGAGGACGATGATAATGATGATGATGATGATGATATTGATGATGATGTTAGCAATGCCAGCAATGCCAGTGGTGCAGCCAACACCATTGCCAATGGTAGTGCAAATCCTAATAATGGCAATGCCAATCCTAATGGCAATGCCAATAATGATGATAATAATACCACATCATCAACCACATCCATGACGTCTATGGAAGCTCAACTCTCTCAAGCGCCAAGCACCTCGGATTCATTTCCCATGTTTGAGGCCAATAACAACAATAGTCAAATGACTTCACACAACCACAATAACAACAACCATAAGATTATTATCAATGGCTTACCAGTAGCCGTAGAAATTCATCATGCTGAATCCTCGACATCATCCACCACATCTACAGCCTCCTCCAGCCAAGCTACTAATTAGGAAATTGAGAGTAGATATCACACTCTTTACAACATTTTTTTCTTTCGACAAGAAACTTGGCTACATTTAGATGATGTTGGATGATATTTGTGATTTGAAACGTAATAATACTGTATATGCGTATATAAAAATATACCGGATATATGTATGGGATAATATTTAAGTAAACTAAAAACCAGTAATGGTCAAAAAATCAATTTATATGTATGTAAGCGAAATGATTATTCTTCAAATTGTGTACTTATTAAAGTGAATACAATATAAGATTCCATCAGTTATTTATAATATAAATTGGGGTTTTTTTTTTTATTATTATTAATTGGTAATGATAAACTGTGTGTAGATTCTACAATAATTTATAATACGATATTTTGAGAGAAAAAAACCAACGTCATAATGGAAAATGTGTGCGTAACTTATTTTAACCTGCCGTCTATCAAAACTAACCATATAGAAACGTAAAGAAAAAAAATGAGTGAACATTTCCTATAAACTAACTCTAGTAGAAAACTGCGAGCTTGATTTCAAACTTTAGGCTTAAACGTTAACTTAAAAATTACTCGAATTAATCTGAAAAATAAGCTAAATAATTTACACGATCAGCGGAGATCGAGATCGATAATTGGTGGAGGTTGTGGTGGAGGGACGATAGCATTTTAATATACCATTTGGGGGTTCATTTTACTGGGTTTAAACGGCAAATGCATATCCCGGCATCGTTCCATAACAAATCGTTCTAATTGACTGCCAGCACTATGTAAAAAAAAAAAAAACAAAAGAATTATGGTTTAGAAAATTAATTACAAGTTTCTTGTAAAAAAGACTCACTCGTAGATCTCATTGCCTTCTACATTGTAGAGATCGCAGTTGTGGAATACCAACTGGATATCGTTAAGCAATTCTTCGTTTAATTGATATTCTCCCATATTGAGTTTGGACTTGACTTTGGCCAAGTCCATGGGCGTTTTAACAATTTGATGATAATCAGGCACCTCAGAATTCAACACTGGACGCAGAAATGGCCAGGCTAGTTTATGTTTCATTGTCTGCTCCAGGAGATCATACAAGGCAGAACTGTTTAGAGGCAAATTATCATTAGTTCGGCGACCACTTCGACGATTATTATTATTGTTATTTTTATTGCTGGTGTCATTGTTATTGTTGTTGCTGCTGCTATGACGTCCCGATTTATCGAGGGAAATCCGCACGGAGCTGCGTGAAGAGCGTGAACGTTTCGGTTGTGGCTCATCGGGTTCCTCATCGTCGTCATCATCATCATTGGCTGCATAAGGAGAATGGGTATTCGGTGAGTAAGAATCGATTGCAATTCACTTTTTTTACTTACCCGGACTTTGTCGTCGTCTTGAACGTTGTGTGGTCTCTGTCGTTTTGCACTTTTTGCATATAAAATCAGTGCGTGGATGACGTTTCAGTTGGGCGCACTCTAAATGATAGTGTAGACTGCAGCGAACACAACGAATCTCACTGCCATCATAAAAGCACACCTGACAGACTTTTTCATCCTCGCTAGAAGTGCCATTCAATTAATAATTAATTAAGCTAAAAAGTTATTTAACTTACGCTTCTTCCTCCTCCTCCTCGGCTTCTTCCTCGACCTCTGCCTCCTCTTCTTGTTCATCTTCGTGTTCTTCTTTGCTTGCCACAGATTCACTAGCATCTTCATCATCATTCTCCATAGCTTCTTCAATTTCTTTGGATTTCAGTCGCCGGCGACGTTCACTAACACGACGGGATGAACGTCCGTTCACTTGTACTGGTAATTTAGCGGAGGATGCATCGCTTTGAGTGGCATCTGCTTCAGAATCATCTTCCTCCTCTTCCTCTGCTTCATCCTGCTGCTCCTCTGCCCCATTCTCCACCATACTCAACATCTCTTCTGTAACAAGTTTTCTTTTCTTTTTTGTTTCTTCTGGTGGCTGTTGCTTGTCACAAGCTCGACAATACCAATTGCCCTCGGGAACAGAACGCATTTTTGGTTTCATGCAGAACATATGGGTGCCAGCATTGCATTCGTCGCACAGTAACATCTTTTCTGGATCGGTGCCACGTCGGCAGACCTTGCACAGGGACTTATTCGTGGATCGCCGCCAATGAATGCAATCGTGAAGTAAGTTTAGATGCAAAAACACCTGAGCAAAACTGGTGCTCTCCATCAGTGAGACCTCCCATTGCTGCACTCTGGCCTCACACATCTTCAGCATGTCCTGCTTGGTGTCACGCTTGGATAGACCATACGGTTCCTTGAGGAAACGTCTCTGAATTGCCTGCTCCACCTGCAGCAAGGCACTTGCCATATTGCGCACCTGATCTTGTATGATTTTCGACTCTAGAATTGGCACTTCATCATCGGCACTGTCCTCGGAGTCGATCTCCAAAGTGGGACCAAGATAAATGCCCGGATCGCGATATGGTTTCTTTCCAAATCTTCCGTAATAGATCTCTTCATCGTGATCATCAAAGTAATCCTCGTGGGATTCATTATCGGAACCTGCTGCCGAGGCCGCAGTCTCAGGCGCATCATCATGCTTGCCCCGTGGACCCCATTGCAATTTACACTGGGCATCGTAATTGCCTGTGAGTAAATTATTACGCCACTTCTCCATATCCTTGACCTTTAGTTGACCCAAATCCCCTGTGTAGATGTCACTTTCGAACTTCAAGATGCGATCCACCAAATGCAATTGCATTACCTCGTTGAGGTCGGTGCCTTCGGTTAGTCCAAAGTTAGCTTCCCCATACTTTCGATTGGTTTCCGTATACATGGCTGTAATGAAGCTATTGCGCTTCTTCTCCGTATCCAGAGAGAGCATATCTGATGGGCACGATTTCGTATGCTCAATGATTAGTGTACGCAAAGTAGAAAACTCATCCAGTAGCTGGGATTCACGCCAACCCAATGGATTTAGAGACTTGATTAACTCATCGATTTCCTCCGGCATGTAGATATATGCCCAACGTTGCCGCTGACCATCTCGTTCGTTGTGCACAATGCAATTTCGACTATCTCCCGTGCACATTAGCAATTGATACTGTGTCGGTGACTCGACGCTGATTGTATTGCTCTCTGCATCCAACTCCATGGGCTCGGCATGACCATTAATATGATGCTCTTGGTTCTCCTTATTCTCTAGCGACTGTTTTGCTGCACTTTTCCGTGGCTTTTTATCATCCTCGCCATACAGTTTCATCAAATAAAAACGCAAATCCTTACGATTTTTCGGCAACTGGGATTGAGTGCGAACTTCCGCTTGTGATTTATTTAATGGCGGTTCTTGCAGACACATATCCATGCTATCTGGCGGATGTTCAATAAATATACCCGGACAGGACTCTAGCACATAGTACTTGCGATAACATCGATCCATGCCCAAATAAACTAGGAAATTAAATAGCTGGGTATGCATCTGAAGCACCTGCTGCTCATGCTTACGCTGCTGGACATCGGATTGGGCATGCAGCTCGGCTATACTCTTGTTCAGTTTGTCGCCAAGTGCCTGTTTCTTGGCTGCATCGTTCTTTAGATCATCCGACTGACATTTCTGATGATGCTCCATGGTCAGACGGCGTTTGTTTTGTTCCATGGCAGCCAAGCGACGATTTTCCGTTTGCAGCAGTGTACGCAATTCCATTTTAGCCTTGGCCATTTGCTCCATTCGCTCCTCAATGACATTTAAAGTGGCTGAATATGTTAAAATTTGATCCATCAGACAGCGTATGACTCGCATAATATCCCGAAAGCCAAGCTGATAAATGGGGTAGTTCTTTAGGAAGCGTAAAATATGCGAGTGACGCATACGAAGATCCAACCCGGGATCCTCACGCGAAGAATAACCATTGCGATACATAATGCGCCATCTCTCCGACTTGTCATCCACAAATGCACCACTACTGAGAAGATGGAGACGCAAAACTTCGCTCAGCGTCAATGCATCAAGTGGCAGATCGTAGATTTTGAATGAAAAATGACGCTTGGCATAATAGTGGCTTCGTGTGGCATTGCTCATACTTAGAAATGGCTCTTGGATAGATGTATGATTTCTTAACACATACTGGACAACAGAGTCTTCATCTTCTTCTTTCTGCAGATCGAATACTGTGCCCAACAGTACCAATAGTATGTCCGAGAGGGGACCAGCCACCTCGCGAGCGCTCAGTGCTCGTGACATTTCATAGAAACTGAGGTTCTGACGAAACACTTCGATGCCAGAGAGCAGACCGCAGTAAGTGTGCAGAAATTCGCGCATCATGAAGGCATCACCAATTAGTTTCTCCTGAAGGAATGTCACTATAGGTTTATACGTTGGCATCATTCGCTGATCTTTGCGTTCCAGGTCATCTGTTTTCTGCAGCAAGTAATTAATCTCGGCCTCCACACGTTCCGCAAGTTGTGCCTTCTTTTCGGCCTTTTGACGCACTGTCTCCGCTAGCCAGGCTTCCTTTTCCAGGCGCATACGTTCCATATTTTCAGCCAACGATTTGGCCTCTTTAGCTTTCGCCTTACTCGTAGCCTCCTCACCCTTAACAATGTACTTATTAAGCGTGGATTGTTTCTTGTTAGCAGTTTCTTGGGCATCGTTGGGTCGCTTACTTTTAGCAGGAGCATAGTGAGGCATCTTTCCAATGAATATACTATTAAAGTTGATGCCTTTATCTGATACATATTGCTTAAAGGACTCTGATTTGGGTCGCAATATACCATCCACACGACTCACATTGTTCTTAATGAACATACCCAGATTCTCGAGATTGAAATCTGTACGCTGGCGACGTATTTTATCAAAAGGCACCGTAATCTCCGTTTTGGCATCACCGCCAACAACACGCAAAAGGTAATCCAGATTATCGGTGTCTTCGAAAATGCCTTCGACCGGTTGGGCTGCCTCTTTGCCCGGTTTTATACCAACAACCTCATATACGTTCTTTTTGTGTCCGACCACTGTAACCTCCTCGTTGAAAAAGTATCGTTTACGGAGGAATTTTCCAACAATCAAATTGAGTGTCTTCAGGGCCGATTGATGGGCATGTTCAATCACCAGGAGTACAGGAGCCCGGAGGCTGTGTTTGAATTGTTCCATCTTCTTGCGCGCAACGCGCTCGCTTTTCAAAGCCTCTTCGTAGGTAAGATTGTCTCGTCCAGTTGCTTCGCATTGCCATACTGTCGAATTGATGACCATAACGTGTCGAAAGTAATCCCTATAAAAAATTAAGTATAATTATTTTTCATTTTAAATACATATATGCAAGTAAATATAATGAATATTTCATTATAAATTCAAATCTAAATTCAAAAAGGGCGCGCGACTGCCATTCTCAGAGCAACCCTGCAACACAGCTGAGGCGTCTTACAGTGGTACATAAATCACTCAAACATTACAATTTTTTAATTTTTTACATTCGACTTGGCCAATTTTTTTTATCTTTTATTTGGGTGGTGATTTCCATGTGTTACTTTGCGTCACATTATTTAATAATATACCCAATGTTATTTTAGTTGTTGTATAGTTTGAGGACACTGTACAGCGGCAGCTGTGCATTTAGATCGCGCGCTTTCGGCTTGCCCCACAATAAAAGCAACATAGAAACACACACACAAGCAAAAACAATATTGTGGGGTTGATTACTTGAAAAGCATGCGTTTACAGAGTCGCTTTTGTTGTGTACTTTAGCGCAGTCTCCGTTTTATACCGTGTTCTATGTCAGTTGATATTAGAGTTGGGGTATTGGTAGTGGATGTCGATTGGAGCCTTACTATTTCTCGAGGATTCAACTTACTCATAGTCCTTGAAGATACGCATCGTTATGTAGCAACAGAAGACCAAATCATTGTCATGGAATGTAACATTTTTGCCATCATTTATATCAAAACCTTCACGCTTGCAAATCGGCATATTTTCGCTTTATTTATATAATTTTTCTTGATTTATAACCGAAAACTATAGACGGAACACCGATTTGCTATATAACAAGTGTGTTTGCGCCACCAAATAACTGTGAAACTATGTCACCCGCCAGACGCTTTGGCAAATCACAAAAGGCGCCCAAAACTGTTTCGTTTTTTTTCGCAAGGCCGAAAAACTTTTATTTTTATTCTTGCGCGTTGTTAACCAACGCGCATTTACTGCCAATGTATACAAAGTAACCACAGCAACGTTTCCGTGTAGTTTTCAACCGTTTTTGTTAACAAAATACATTTATTTCTTAATTCACAAAACTACGTTCACGCGCCTTGCAACTTCTTACACTTTACACAGCGCTAAAAAAAACGGCACTAAACAACACTAACAACATATCCCAGCAAACAATCATTGTTATTCAAGATACCGCTACATTCGTGACATATCTACCATAACAATTTTTTTACTTTCACTAATGTTGCGTTTTCTATAATTGACACAAATTTTTTCGGACCTAATGATTTCAAAACTTTTTAGCCAATAACCCAAGTCATCCCAGAAGTTATGATTTAATTTTTTGATTTTATGAAATATCACGTTTCGTGTATATGGGAGCACAAGTATTTTTGCAACTTTAGAGATGCATGCTATCGGAAAAAATTTTGGCGGCATCTTCGATAACATTTGCAGAAACGACAACAGTGCTTAACAGTGTTGTCGTTTTTTAATTTTAAAGTGGCCAGATCTGGCGGGAAAATGTAATATAAGCAACGTTTTTTGCAGAAACGACAACACTGTTAGGCACTGTTGTCGTTTCTGCAAACAACAGTGTTGTCGTTTTTTTTTAAAGTGGCCAGATATGGCGGGAAAATATAATAATATTGTCGTTTTATATTTTCCCGCCAGATCTGACCACTTTAAAATTAAAAAACGACAACACTGTTAAGCACTGTTGTTTGCAGAAACGACAACAGTGCTTAACAGTGTTGTCGTATCTGCAAATGTTATCGCCAAAATTCCCGCCAGATCTGGAAAATAGAAAACGACAACACTGTTAAGCACTTTGGTTGCAGAAACCAGAGCAGTGCTTAACTGTGTTGTCGTTTTCTATTTTCCCGCCGAATCTGTCCTCTTTAAAATTAAAAGTTTAGTGGCTGCAGAAATTAAGAGAAATAAATACACTAAATTTCTGGTCTATTAAAAATATATTTTGTGCGTTTTCTGTTTTAAATTCTTTTATACGTTTTATTCGCAACGAGATTTAGTTTTATGGCTCTTAAGAAAAGGGCATCACTGGTGCTCGCAAATGATGCGCGATAAGCTAACGACAACTCTATTGCAAATAAGAAGAAGAAGAAAGAACAACCAAAAAAAAGAGGAAAAAGAGTTTGCGGAAAAGGAAAAGTGCAACGGATGGAAAAATAATTAATTAATTAATAGCAATGTGTGTGAAAGAAATTGCCAGCCAATCAATGTACATCTGTGGCGTATGACAACAAACGGTGAGAGTGCAGTAATCGAAAGAGGGACGATCAGAGAGAGGAGCACAGTATTTGGCCGAAGCGAGGCATTTTTTTTTGTGATATTCTTTTGCTGTGGTTATGGTCGTAGGCTTGTTTTTCTCTGTGTGTGCGAGTGTATGTGTGTCTCTTCTCTTTCCTCTTTCTCTTGTTCGCTCACACACGCACACAAACACATGCAAAAGAAGAAGACAAAAGCAACAAAAACAATATTTCTTCTTTTTTTTTTTTTTGTTAATTTGTGTGGCCAAAAACTGTACTCCGTTGCATATGCATATTAATTATGGTGAATTAATTGAATGTGTCTCGTTCCTCTGCGCTGCCTATTTCCACAGCTGCATTTGGAATCAGTGTGCTGGAAATCTTTAGGCCCACAAATCACAATCTCTTGTGGAAAAAAAGAAAAAAAAAACGCGCCAACTAAAAGACACGGATCACGCGGCGCCCCCTTCTACCAACATACGTACACACTACACATAAATGATCATGGTGCGCCGTCGAGCGCGCCCAGCCAAAGGGCCAATGGTGGGGGCAACCAGCACCACCGCTGACCAGGTGGATGCATCAGCCACGCTGTCCTTGAATGCAAACGAAGCAGCCATGGGTGTCGCCGCCGCCGCAAATTTACTGGACGATCAATATTTTGCAAGTCCAAAGCGAAAAGACTGCCGCCTTATGAAAGCCAATGAAAATCTCACAAAGACAACCATAGAAACAAATACAGAGCCCTCTACAGGTCGCACAATTGGTAAGTGGAAGCTGGAGAAGCATCTTTAGATGTGAATTGAAGAATTGCTATATTTAAACACTTATTGTTAGATTTAAAATATCTTATCGCTTTTCGATGAATCTTTATTGTTATCAATTTTAAACTTTAACTTAACCTAAAATTTATTCTTTAACTCCCACTATAGGCGTGCCCCTGGCCACACGTTCGCAAACACGCACCATCGAGAACTTCTTCAAAGCCAATGCTGCCGCAAAAAATGCAAACGCAAATCCAAATCCTAATCTAAATCCAAATAAAGAGCAAAAGACAATATCAGCAACTCACACAGAACTTGCCTTAGTTGAGGACGTGGAACTGACGGTGGAGGAGCTGCAGTTTGATGGCCATTCTACAGCCTCCTCATCGCATTCATCGCCAGCTTACCAAAACGAAGACGAGGAACACGAGGTGGAAGACCAGCTAGAGGTGGAGGTGGTTACCAATGCTGTTCAAATTTCTACAGCTGACTTCCAATCACATCGATCGTCTGCTCTGAGAGATAGCCACAGCTCTACACATAGCAGCAGCAGTAGCAGCGCCGCCACCGACAATATATTCTTGCAGGAGCCAGTGCTTACCCTGGACATTGATCGGACCCCCACCAAAGCATCTAGCATTAAGATCAATAAAAGTTTTGAGCTGGCCAACATTGTGTTCTCGTCGCCACCATCTGCAATGAATGCCTGTCTGCTCAATGGACGCTTCAATCAGATTGTGAGCCTCAATGGGGGTGGACATGTGGTTCCCAGTATGGAGCTAGAACCGGAGCCCATTGTACCCCAGGCACCGATAATAAATGGTTTCGATAACTTTGTGGACCAGCACGACAGCAGTTCCTGTGACAGCGGCGTGGCCTGTAGCCTGGGCACACCAGCTGCCGCTTCTGGGACCACCGGGCGTAGACGCAAGCCCGCCACTCCCCATCGCATAGTTTGCCCCTCTCCCATAAAGACTTTGCCACGCGAAATAGTGGGCAGTGGTGGTTTATCCCGCAAAGCTGCTGCCGTTATCAAGGCTGAATGCGATCCATTGTCGCCTAGGAAATCGCCTCGTAAATTGCCCACAACAACAGCAGCGGTGGCCGCCTGCAAGTCGCGCCGAAGACTGAATCAGCCAAAGCCACAAGCGCCTTACCACTCGCCGCCGCTACAGCAACCGCCACCGCCATCATCGTCGGCAGGAACACAGTCAAATGAAGATGCGATCGTTGTTGTCCTGGACGACGATGACGAGGATCTGGATGGCGACGAAGATGAAGACGATATGGGAGCTTTGCTTAAAGCTGCCGAGGAGCGAGAGAATCTGAACAAAGCGCCGACAGTTAACAATAATAATAATCTTATAAAAGCAATGCTCAAGCCAGTGCCTCCCAAGCCGAAAGTCTCCAAGGGAGGATCTAAGACCAAGACCATGTCACAAAAGTCCCAGCCACTGCCTCTGCCATTGGCAGCCACTAATGGCAATCGCGAGATGACCGACTTCTTTCCCGTGCGCCGCAGCGTACGTAAAACCAAAACGGCCGTTAAAGAGGAATGGATGCGTAATTTGGAACAGGCTGTGCTGGAGGAACGCTGCGATGGGCTCATCGTACGCAATTTCACGGGGAAAGGTCGTGGTGTCGTGGCTGATCGCCATTTTAAGCGAAACGAATTTGTTGTGGAGTATGTGGGCGATCTCATATCCATTGGCGATGCCAGCGAACGAGAGCGGCGGTATGCTCTGGATGAGAATGCCGGCTGTTATATGTACTACTTCAAGCACAAAACCCAGCAGTATTGCATCGATGCCACCGTGGACACGGGCAAATTGGGTAGACTTATCAATCACTCCCGCAATGGTAACCTAATGACCAAGGTGGTGGTAATAAAGCAGCGGCCACATCTCGTTCTTCTGGCCAAGGATGATATTGAGCCGGGTACGGAACTAACTTACGATTATGGCGATCGCTCCAAGGAGTCGCTGCTCCATCATCCCTGGCTGGCCTTCTGAGGTCAAGCAATTCAAATTTTTTTTCCTCACCTTATTTTTCAAATGAAAAGTTAAAAAAGAAAAACTGTTAGTGCAAAGTATCACACACACACACACACATACACAACACACCCACACACAAACAAAGACACCCACATGGATAAAACAAAAAAAAAAAAACAACTGTTGACCATTTTAGAAGAAATTGAAAGCGATATGAAAGTTATTATTGATAATAATGATAAACAAAGTTGCTAATTTCACTGCTTGCCGATTTAAAGGGATCGAGAATATTTTGTTCTTTTGCTATTCGCTATTATGATTTTTTAAAGAATTTAATTTGATAACCCTCGATTAGTAAGCAGTGCTTAATATTTAGTAACCCGATAGTGGAGACATTCACATTGCATTCAAATTTATAAAGATCGTAAACTATTTATATTATTATACATATATATATTATATAGAATTAATATTAGTTACATGTGTAATTTGCTAATTATTATAAACTATTTACTGCCATACCCATCCCATGCACATCAAACCCCCACCCATCACCCCCTACATTCTTTACCAACAAAGAAAAGAGAGAAACATAAATTACACTTTTGACGAGGCTTCTTGTTGTGCATCCTCCTGGAGAGAATACCTGGCACACAGTTACACACACACTACACCACACCACGCCATCTTCACGTAGAGTTTCTTGAAAAATTATCTTTCCAAAAGAGAGCTCGATTAAGATTCATTCGCATCTATATTAGTCTAGGCACAAACACACCCACACAACACACAGATTAGCAGGTTTCAATAACACATACTTACAACTTAGATCAGAATTACTATGATATATCCCATTAAAGCTATTATAAATATATACGTACATATAAATCATATGCTCTATTCTCGCTATGAGCTCTGCTCAGCATCTGCCCGTTCCCGTCCCCGAGTGTGAGTGTGTTTGTGTTTGTCTGTGTAAGAAAACCAACAAAAAGTTCAAATTATATAAAAATTGTATGTTTCAACAGGGCTGCACTGCTTGCTTCCGGCTAAGAAGTAGACCCCCCAAGCAAGCAGTTAATTTGCAGCCCTGCTTGTCACGACAAAGAAGAACAAAACTCCAATATATTAAAATATTTGTGTAATTGATGATAGTTATATATATTTTCTTTTCAACTATATCTCTGATTTTGTTTTTTTTTTTTATTAATAATTTTAATC
This sequence comes from Drosophila insularis, assembly GCA_018903935.1. Taxonomy (NCBI): domain Eukaryota; kingdom Metazoa; phylum Arthropoda; class Insecta; order Diptera; family Drosophilidae; genus Drosophila; species Drosophila insularis. Next base: position 10,046,274 of record JAEIFP010002295.1, read on the forward strand.
GTTTAATTTTACAATACATACATTATATAATAATACAATAATCTTCTCTAATATATAGTTAATTGTTTTTATTTAAATCAAGCAGCAACCATTTTATTCATAAAGATTTATATATATATATGTATAGCCAATGTGTATCTCGCCAAATGAAAAGCGCGTACATATATACATATATATATATCTACATAAATAATTTACATTTAAGCCTACATCTACTGCGACAAGAAATGAAGAAAGGAAAACAATCACAACAAACACCAACATTTTAGTTTAAGTTAATGCTTGCAATTGTAAATTGTTTTAACTTCACTCATACACAAAAACAAAAGGAAAGAAAAACATCAAACAGAGACGCATCCGCGACAATTAGACACGAAAAGTTAAAAATAAACAAACAAATAAATAAAAGCAAAAAACACACAATTAACACATGAAAAACAAAGCAACATTTCATTTTATTCTTAGTAATGTGGAACGGACTTTCTTTCTGATAATATTCTGGAGATCATGTCTTAAGTCCAGGCTCGCATTTAGCAATATCCTGGACAAAATTAAACACTATACATACACACAGACCCATGGGAATGATGTATGAAGTTTCTAATATACCTATAATATATATATTTAATATCTAAACAATTTTATAATATACAATAATGTTTTCGGGTTTCCTTCTTTTAAGTACACAATATAGAAAAGATCGCATTAGGCGGGTTAAGTTTTCTCTCTATGTTTTCATTTGGATTCGCCTCATTTTGGAGTATTTATTTTAATCTAATTACAAAATTAAACAAATTAATAAGGAAAGGAAGAATTGTCTTTTTGGAATGCATGAATTTAGAATAGGTAAATATAAATGTCCAAATAAACCCTTGCACTGAATAATTAGTTTAGTTAGTAATTAACATCGACCAAGCTGTAGTTGCAATTTGTCAAGAATCTTTGGAAAGCGATTAATTTTCTGCTAGTTAAAGCATTTTAGCCCACGGTTATTAGCTTTAAAACTGAGTGGCTAGTGCATATTTTTAGCTACTTAGCTTACTTTATGTGGTCGGAAAGGCTGCTATATTCCTGCAAGGGTAATATTCATATATCTTGCATGATGTCTAGTCAACTACTCAGTTTAATAATTTCGAGATATCACCGGTTCAAATACAATACTTGTAGTTATTCAGATAGCTGATACTTCAGAACAAATAAGAAATGTTTCGAAACTTGAAGTTCTGTGGCAAAGTAAAAGGATAACCGATTTAAAATCTCGCACAGTCATATTTTCTTTACATAGTTTAAGAAGAGATTTTGTCCAAGGTCTTTTAGAAGTAGACACCATGCAGAGAGCAATTTTCGAAAATTGGAAATTATTTTTTACTTAAATTTAACATAAGGTCACTAATATTAAAATTCAGTTATGTGTCAAAATGAGAATGAATACCAATCAAATTTAGCATAAAAATATTGCACAAAGTAGATTTCTTTACCCCTTCCCACTCTTTCACTCTCTCGCATCTAATAACATTAAATTACACACAGACTATAACAACAACAACAACTACAATATTAAACAGATTTCTGCTTTTAGTTTCCCCTTTACAATCCTTAAGCAAGGTAAGGTATATCAAGACGGATACGGATTCATAATACTGAGTGACTCGACTACTGCAGGTTGTTCTGGTCGATCCGCCTATGTTAAGACGGTTGCTTCTCCAGCTACTGGCCCTGCGGCACCTGCTCCAGCTACTGTTGCTGACGGCTGCAACTGATTGTGGTGGTGATGGCGATAATGATGAGGTCGTCGCAACATTTGTCATTTTTTGGCACTAAAACTAGGCTTGGGTAGCGCACTCATGAAGGCTCCGGCATTTGTTGTGGGCATAGCTGAAGGTGGGGCAACGAAACTCAAATCAGGTATCAGAGAAATGCGGGGTGCCACTTTGGCGTTGCCAATTTGAAATTGTTGTCGCTGATGTTGTTGCTGATACGTTGGAATCGATGGATGGACTGACTGGGCTGACGGTGCCGTCGAGAAGTCATGCATGATGTGAATCTGTTGAGGAGTGGCTGGCACATTGTTGTTGGCATTATAATTGCTATTGTTTTTGATGTTGTTGTTGTTGGAGGTATTACTGCTACTGTTGCGGTTGCTGTTACGTACTAGATTGCTGTGTGTGTGGTTAGACGGTTGCTGCTGATAGTGACTAAGCGGATTATTATAGAAATTTGCATTTTGCCAGGCACCAGAATTGAATTGTGGAGATGGAACCACTGTTATCGGATGAACTGGTGTACTGCTCACAAAGTCCGACCAGTCATCATCTTTGGCGACTGTTGCAGCTGGCGTAGGAGATGGTTTCTTTGAACTATTTACACTGTTGATATTTTTGATGGGAGATAATTGTTTTTGTTTCTGTTCCTGCTGAACCGGCGCTGACACGAAGTCGGACCACTCATCATCCTCGGACTGTTGTTGCTTTGATGGATCCTTTGCCAGTGTGGCACTTATTGTGGGCGCCGGTTTGCTCGCCTGAGCCGAGAAGAGCTGCTCAATTCGGGCCATTTCATCAGCATTTATGGTGGACAGAGCATTCTCACCCCACTGTATGGCCGTATTGGCTAGGGGTATTGCCTGTGGCAATAATATGGCTGGACTGAGTATCATTTGTTCGCCAAATGTGGGCGTGCCATTCCTTGGCAAAGTTGCAGCAGCAGCAGCACTTGCCTTAGGAGCCGGCATCGACTGGAACTCACTGAAATCATCATTATCATCATCTGACACCTTTTGATCTGGTGCTGCAACAGGAGGCAATTCAAAGTTAACTCCGGCATTGAGCTTGTTTGGCGAGTCCAAGCCAATTGGCGGCTTGTACTCAACATCACGGTATTCCTTCTTCACAACCGTCTCGTCAATAATAATCCCTGCCGAGGCAATCTCAAAATCAAAATCTATAGGCGCCAATGTTGTCGTCTTAGCCACTGCTGTGTCCGACTTAGATGGTGTGTAAATGTGAGTCTCTTTCAGAGGGAGCGCATAGCTTGTATTGGTGCTTGTTGTGTTGCTAACGATAATCTCAATGTCCTCCTGCGGTAGCGGTGGCGACGGCGCTGGTCCACTCAGTGCATATTGCTTCGACTGCTGATGCTGCTGCTGCTGATGGAGCTGGTCACTGCCATTGAGCTCGTGGGCATAGCCGTTTGCTGATAAAGCAGTCGATATCGTCGCTGCTGTTGCTGGAGTAGCATATGCTGATGTTCCTGCTGTGGTGTCATCGAGGGCATTGCTATCGCAGGCGCTACTGGCTGCAAAGGCATCTTCACTTTGCAACTGGGTGCAGCCATTTTCGGCAGAGCCTGCTGTTGATTTTTCCCCATTAGCCTGGCCAGTCCGCGTTTCAATTTGGCTCGCTTTAGCTGCTGCGGATGCTGTTGTTGTTGGCTCCAATCCTACCAAAATTTACAAAGTTGATTCGATAAGTAAATGAAAGTAAATTACTTTAGTAATAAAAATAAATATATATATATATATGTAGAAATTGTACATTATAGATAGATTCCAGAAGCGACTCCATTAAACGGTTATAAAAGGCAATATTTGTCTATGGAAATAATTATCTATGAAGTGGGTTAACAAAAGTTATTCTTTAAGACTCGTCCAAAAATAATATGATTTTATTTATAGTTTTAAACTTGAGGACGTTCTCCATTAATAGTTTAATAAACCTCCAATTTAATTGCGGTTTAACATGTTAGCAATTATTCAAAGCACTTTAATCATAGATTTATGGTAATTTTTTACAGTTCCTTCATTGTCTCTATTGATTGAGTCGCATATAGAAAATATCCCATAGATAATAAACAGAGTTGAGTTAAGAAAAAACATTGCAAAAATTATATATCAAATAACTACAGAGAGCGCTTTAAACTGATTTTAGTTAAGTTTAAGTTGTTTAGTTGTTTTGAGAGTGCCAAATAACGAAACAATAACCGAACACAATGCCAAATATACATTTTTTTGGGAAGTAGAAAATAGAGAGAAATAGTGGGTAACGCAAATAATTCGTTATAGAAATTGTATTTTTAACAAACATTTTGATGGCAAAAAGTAAAACCAAAAATTAAACAAAATATGCATTTAGTATATAGTACAACTACAACACACACACGCAGACACACAGACACACACACATACACACACACTCACACACGCTAAAGGAGGAGGGAGCCAACTGAACTTACTAAGGTCCATCAAGAGCAAGGCATCGTGAGCAGTGAGAATTGTGTTAGTTTTTATTCGATTTGGATTTGGAGTTGTTGTATTTAGATGATTGTTGTTGTTGTTGTTATTGGTGACAAAATGTGTGATAGATTTATTGTGCATTTCATTGAAATTAGCATTTGCATTGCATTGATTGTCATTAATTGAATTGAAGTTGGTTTGGAGATCCATCAATAAAAGATTACCATCCAAGTGAAAGTTGTCGGCAGCATGGTTGCGATGATTGTTGTTTGATTGTTGGTGTTGGTGGTGGTTGTTGTTGTTGTAGTGTTGGTGGTGGGGGTAGTTAGAGTTAACAAGATTTATTTTATCAGCATTAGCCACCATCGTTAGTTGGTCAAGTGGTTCCAATTGAAAAGTGGTCTGTACATGTTGTGATTCTAAATATAATTTATCATAAGGATAAATCTTTTTTCTTTCGTTTTGAGTATGTTTTTCTTTTTTTTTTTTTTTGTGAAGGAAAAGAGATAACACACATTGTGAGAGAAGGAAGGTAGGTGATAGAGTGAGGTGGTAGTGGTTGTTTGGTGGTGGTAGGAGGAAACCGAAATTTAACAGAACATAAAACAAAAATATATATTTATATAGAATAGAAATAGGGTGAGCAAGATAAAGAGCCAATGTTTAACGGCAGGCCAATCCGGTTGAGGGCAACAAAAGCATTTTTTTTTCAAGAAATAGAAATAGAATAGATAGAAAGATAGAGAGCGGGCGGGCGGGCGAGCGGTAAGTGGAAAATTTTCGTGTAGCGGTTAATTTGCGGCAACTAAAGGTGGAGTATTGTGACATTCATTTATTCGAAAAACTTACCCTCAACTGGAGTGGACAAAGTGGTGGCCGCTGGCGTCTGAGTGTTGGAGGTAGTGGAACTTGTCTTAAGCGGCTTGAGGGGATCAAAGCTCAGATTGGCCGCAAAACGTGGCATAGATGAATTCCATTTGTCACCAAAGAGCTACAAAAGACTATGTTGAAGTATTTTGCGTAATTTTAAACTTGCTCGTACTCACAATATTCCTCGAATCGATGCCCAACGAGCGGACTAGAGAATGTCTCATTTCTGAATTGACCCATTGATAGTTTAGAGCCTGAGCCTGCTCAATGGCACCAAAATTAAGGGGTTTCCTCTGAGCCAAGGGCTGTGAATGCCCAACGGTCTCGTCTATTTGTGTTATTGCTGTCGAGGGAAACATTGCCTCCAGTACAGGCTTTATACGTTCATTAATGCTAAGATGTTTGGGGGCAGGCGGTGGTGGCGGAGGTACAACTGCAGCTAGAGTTGGCGGTGGTGGTGGCTCTGAGAAGTCTCCAAAGTCATCATCATCATCATCATTATGATCATTTGTAATATGAGCGGGACTAGTAAACTCTCGAAAAGCATCAAATCCACTTTCTGGCTGAGTATGAGCAGGTTCTGATATATTTGGAATAGTAACTGGTGCGGCTAAAGCTGACATTGGTGCTGGTGCTGGTGGTGCAGCAGAAAAGTCTGCAAAATCACCAAAGTCATCGTCATCATCATCAACAACATTATCATTCATGGCAGATGCCACATTTTGAATGACCGCAGAACTCATTGTTTCCGTGGGCTCTTCAAAATCTGCAAATGAATCATCATCCTCCATTGCCATTGGGTTTTCTAGCTGACTTTCAGCTCGTTTTACGTCTGTCTCCTGCTTTGTTTCTTTTCCATTGGTTGTGGCTAGAACTTCAATGGCAAAGAAATCTTCCGCTCCTTCACGTATATATAGCTCTTTGGGTTTCTTTGGCGAACACTCCTCATCGGTGTCATCATCTGAGACATCCTCCAGCGTTACTTGATGTGTAAGTTGTACTGTTGCAGCTGAGGAAGGCGCAGGCGGCTCTGCAACTGGCGAGGCAGTTCCCGATGCAGTACTCTCACTGGAATATAAACTCAAACTATCAAGTTTCAATGAGGGAACATGCTCCTCCTCCTCTTCCCGCTCTACTTCCTCAGACTGTAGTGTCTGCTGTGTCGTCGTTGGCGGTGGCGTGGGTGGTGACATTTCCTGATGGTAAACATGATAATTAAATGCCTCGACTGGTGTTTTTGCATTCTCGATCAGGGCCAGTTCGGGTGGCGGCGCTTCTACAATTAAAGCATACAAATTAGGTGGAAAAAACAAAAGACAAAGGCAAAAAATACAAATACCTTTTGTGTTAAGTTCGACTTCGTGTGTCTGGCTATTGTTGTTGTTGTTGTTACTGGTGATGTGTTTGTTGGTGGTGACTAAGCCAAACTCATTGGAGGAGTACTCGTCACCGTCATCCAAATGGAGAGTCGTCTGCAGTCCAGAATCGTCATCATCATCGTCACCAAAATCAATAGGTGGCGGCGTGCTGCTTAGTAGAGGTGGCACATTTACCATGTTGTACACCTGAATTGCTATCCCAATCAGCCCTAATCTTTAATCAAAAAGAAAACACCTTCTGCGACGGGGCGGCGGGGGTAGCTCCGTCTCTGACGTTTTATCTATAGGTGTGCGAGAGAGTGTCTATGTGTGTGTGCGTGTGTGTGCCACTCAAGGTCTGTGTTGGAATTTTCGTTTACACGAACACGAAAAATAACTGCAATTAGCTTTCTGTTATTTCGTCACACACTTGCTGCAGTTTGCAATGGTTGAATGAAAAATCTAGAATTTGGCAAGCCCTTTCAACTGCTAATTGCCATATTTTCAACAAAACAAATAATTTTCTTCCAGGTTGCAAAAGTTCTTTTTGACATTCACCGCGAATTAGTGTTGGGAAATGCACGCGAGAATTTTACAGCACTGAGAAATACAAATTTTCGCTTAAACATTTTTGAAATTAAGCAAGCGGAATAATTAATTTCAAAAGCAATAAACTAAATATTAAGTAAAACAAACTCTTTATTATTCTATTCACAGGAAATATCTCAAGTAGGGTTTGTATATTTTAAATTTTCTCACCCGCTGGCAACTCTATATCTAAGTTTAAACTGGTCACACTACTGACAGCTGCTTTAAGGTTATATTTTGCATCGGTTGCAAGAGAATTTGGTAATTGTTGCAAATTTGTTAAATAATTCAAGAAATAGTAGATTTTTGTTGAAGTTAACCCATTTTAGGCAAACAGTAGAAGCCCTTGCGGAGAAGTGTCTAATTTACCGTTTCCCATTGCAGTTGTCGTTTGGACCAATTACATAACTTTAACCATGTCCCAGGCTCCCGTTCGTGTCTCGCCTTTGATTAAGTTTGGCAGATGGTCACTGCTTCTTGTAGGCATTGCCTATGGTGCTGCCCACCAAAGCCGTCTGTCCAAGAAGGAGGAGAAGGTCCGTGAAATCGAGGCCCAGCAGAAGGTAGTGCGTGATGCCAAATTGGCCGAGGAGAAGAAGCGCAGCGCCGAAGCCGAAGCCCGTGCATTGGCTGAGCTCTCCAAGCCCACAAAGTAGAGTGGCTACAAAGCCGTCATCGTGGTTAGTTTAAGATCAGTTCCAGCATACACAACCAAAACCCAGGATGATGAAGAGCGGCCGCCGAGGAGACAGTGTTGCCACACTCTGCACCTATCGGCAACAACATTTATTCTGTGTGTTTCTATCTGAGATGTTTGTGCATAAAAAAACTTACGCAAATTAAATTAAATTGAATAACACAAAAGTTATGTAAAATATATTTCAATTAAGAAATCGTTTTGTGAATGTGCCAAGGGCAGTGAGAATCCAGATAATGCTGCGTTTGGATTGTCTTATTAGATAAATTAACAGAATACCGATAGTTCCATCTCACATGGCAGTACTCCGCTCCTGATGAACGAACAGCTGATCGGCTACCCAATTTAAATTTCACTTTTTTTTGGCGCCGAAGTTTTGTTTGATCAATATATTGCCGCATTAGTATTCTCAGGTGGCATATATATATGAATCTCAACACCTAAAGTGTCGTCACGCAAGCCCCAATGGCATGCTTGCAGTAGGCCACCCGCAACCAACGATGACAACAAACTTTTTAGAACAATTGCCTGAGCATATTAGAGAAATTGCCAAGCAGGGTAAGCGGGGTGGGTCCCCTTGAATTAGTTCAAGTGCCATCTAATGTGCTTTTAATCTAGTCAATGTGGTCACGCCAGAGGAGATTCTTACTACACCCAGAATCAAGTTTCTGGACACGCGCTCGAAATCTTTGCATTCACTTGTACGCCTATGCACGCCGGACGATGTTCGTGTACTAAAGGATGCAGCGGCCAAGTGGCTGGCCGAGACCCCAATGTCAGGTAACACATATGTACATAAAATAGCCTTAGGAATCCAAGTGCTAACACCAGTTGTGAATCTCACCTCAGCGGATTCCCTTTTCAAACCGCTGGCTAATGTGCGTTGGTCTCGCATAACCTTCGGCTGCCCAGCCCTGGATCGCTGCACAGGCGGCGGAGTTGTTACTCGAGGAATTACCGAAATATGTGGAGCTTCTGGTGTGGGTAAGACCCAGTTATTGCTGCAGTTGGCCGTGTGCGTGCAGCTGCCTCTTCATTTGGGCGGCCTGGCCCGAGGAGTGGCTTTTATTTGCACTGAGGATGCATTTCCCTCGCGTCGCATGTTGGAGATAAGCAAAGTCTTTGAGGCTCGTTATCCCAAGGAGAATCTCAATTTTCTAGCCAATGTCTTTGTGGAGCAACAATACGAAGTTAAACCTCTGCTCGAGTGTGTTAGCACTCGTCTGCCTCAATTGATGCAACAACATGCCATTGGACTAATCATCATCGATTCGGTTGCGGCAATCTTTCGTCTCTTTACGGACTATGATGAACGAACACGGGATATGCGACGCCTGGCTAACGATCTGCTTACCTATGCCGACAAATACAACTGTGCGGTGATCTGCATCAATCAAATGACATCGAGCAGCGCCACAAGAGATGACAAAGCAATGCAGGATGTACCATGTTTAGGTCTCCAATGGGCACATCTTGGGCGTACTCGCTTAATTGTCTCCAAGGTGCCTAAACAGCATCGTCTGGGTGATCAATTGATAACTGTACGCAAATTGGAGATTATGTATTCGCCGGAGACACCAAATAATGTTGCGGAATTCCTAGTCACTTCCGAGGGTGTGATAGATGTTCCGGTGCCTCCCCTCGAACCGACACATGTCCACAAGAAACCACGTTTGTGAGTTTTGTTTTTAATTTTTTAAATATTACTGCTTTATTTTTTCTTTCTTTGTTTTGAATTTAAAATGTCTCTTTTTTTGTTTTTGGGATAGTTTTCTTTTTTTCTACTCTCTGTTTTTGTTTTTTTTTTTTTGTACATACAAACACTCAATAAATATTTTCCATTTAGCATAGCTAGGGACTTAATTAGTTTCTCAATATTATACATTTAATATTTTAAGTAGTAAAATCAAGATTTTCACAGAGGCCGTGCTGCCAGTTTTTAGATGTTACACAGATAGTATTTGAGAATATGTTTCAACACACATTTTTACAAACATTTAAAATTTATATGTTTGAAAGTTGATTTTCTTAAATCCTATATCCACACAAGTAATACTATAATCCGTCGTGATATTAAGACTTTAAGTTATAAGACAAATATTTGGTATTTAAGTTTCAGATTCAATTAAAAATTTATTGACTACCATTTTTCCGCTTTTTTTTTTTCAGAGAATAACTTACAAAAGGATTCTTATGCAAATCAGGCTACTCTTTATTATAGAAAGCAACCTTTCTCGGAATAGATAGAGACTGCTTTTTGGGAAAAATTATCTGTCATTCTTCAATCTGAAAAAGTTTGTTTTTAAATTGGTAATGTATTTTAAATTTAAACTTGATTGAAACGATAACTCTTGTATACTCAATGTCCAGGCTATAACTTCTTTAGTATTACTTGTATTCCTATCTAAGTACGCCAACTGTCGTTAAACGGTCCTCCAATTTTTATAATTGAAGCCATGATTAATGGGGGCTTATCTCTCGTGTTTATTTTGTTTGTTTTTTTTTTTCTCTCTTGAGCGGATGCTTTCGTATACTTTATCACATGAAATTCTCGAAAGTTCAAACATTTAAATGCGTTTCTAATGGCAACATTTACAAGGCCTAAACTTAGGATTAGCGCTTAAGCGTAAAAGTACAATTATAGTTTATTTTATTAAATAGTTATGAATTAAATTACAATTACATTTAGAAATTAAAAACACGGGCCGTTGTTTAGTTAGGAGGTGAAAGGAATTGGTGGTGGTGGTGTGGTATATGGTGGTGCTGTGAGCAATATTCGACTTTTTGGCACAAGTTAATTTGACTGATAGTTTTTTTATTTTAGCTTTTTTACATGGCCACATCCTGATCCTGTGAATCGTGCGCCTCAGTGGAGTCACCACGCTCGCTAGAAGTGTCATCTTCCTCCTCCTCTTCATCATCAACACCGCCTCCATTGTTATCGTCTTCACCATCGCCCTCGCCATCAGCTTCGCCTTCGGCATCGCCCTCTCCCTCTGATTCACTTGCATTCTTTGGCTCTAATTCGGACTTTGATTGTTTATTTGTTAACCCAATGGCAATCGATATGGTAGAGGCGGCTAGTTTGCTCTCGAAATCCATATCACTTAGCAGAGCAGGAACGGCAGGAGCTGCTGTTGCTGCTGTTGATGGTGGTGGACTGCGTCCATTTTGTTGGCCAGCAGCTTTGGCGGCTGTTGCTGCTGCTGCTGCAGCTGCTTCGGCCACTGCCGCTGCCCGTTGCAGTCTCAATTGAAGCTCTCGATGCTGTGGTGATTCCTCCTTTTTGATTTCCAGTTTTTCGGTTTGTTCTAAAGGTGCTGCCGGCTCTACGGTCAAGGGTATGGCATGCTGATGCAAACGTGTTAGCATTGATTCGCCATGATTGTTGTTGTTGCTTCCGCCATGGTGTCGCTTCTCAGCGGATTTAGTGTTGTTATTATTGTTATTGTTGTTGTTGTTATTTGTGCCTGCAATTGTTGTCTGAGAATCGCTGCCATTTGTGGCCATATTTCCGCCATTACTATTCGCGGTCTTTGCGGCCTTCTCCAGCAGAGCGTTCAATTGTTTTTTAATTTTTGTCGTTGACTGTTTTGTTGTTGGCAATTTGGCTTCATTGTTATTGTTGTTGTTAATGTTGAGAGTTTGCGAATTGTTGTTGTTGTTGCCACGTGACTTCTCCGTCTGGCCATTGGGTGACTTTTTAGTTCCCCCCTCCGCTGGCAAAATATTGACTGTGGGTGAGGCAGAATTGCTATTCCCTTTTGATGGCTGCTGCTGCTGCTGATCCATTCCTGATTTATTTGAGTTAGTTGACTTGTGCTCAGCAGCCTCATTATTGGTTATATTATCCTGTTTCTTCCATTTTGTACGACGATTTTGAAACCAGATTTTTACCTGTAAAAAGAAGAGAAACGTGTTTAGTTAATTTAAGCTTTATTAAGAAAATAGGTAGCAATATTTTTGTTTCTAATTTGGGTTATTTTCCATACCCCATCTCTGGATAGAATACGGAATTACCCATCTATATGTTGGCATGTAAAAACAGAACTTGTAAATTATTTCTTTGCATTAATGATCTTGCTAATTATTTGATCTAGTGTCTATAGATATATACCTATATTACATGATCTTTCTTCCTGTGCTTAGGTAAATGTGAATGGGTTAGATGGAATGATCTTGTCTGCCTTTTGCCATAATTATGCATGTTTATGCCTCATTTGCCCTTATTAGAATGCATACAACAAATAATTAAAATATTGCGTGTATCTCAAGATACATTTTCCCCCCCACATACACACACACACACATACAACACTCACACTCATACGCTCATCACTTCCGCTACGTCAGGTCGCAACTCAAAACAAGCTGAAATACTGAACATTGATGTGCGGCTGTCAAAAAGCAAAAAAAAAAAAAAGCCAAGAGTAGATGGGGCACAAGTAGAGATGGTTGAAGTATTTGTAGAGGCTTCCATCTGCAGCACCTCCATCTCCGTTTTCATTCCGTGTGGAATGGCGCAACATAAAACATTCGCCGCTCATTTTCATTTTCATTTCCATTTCATCCAAAAATGATGGCCTAGCTAAATAAATGAAAAATCTATTTAAATCGCGCACATAATTAGTATTTCAGCGGCATGTCTGAACAACACACACACACAGACACACACCACACACACTCACCCAAATAGATACGAGGAGTCCGTCAGACAGGAGGGTAAGATAGATGCCATCAAATGACATGCTCATTTTGGTCGAGAGTGGCGTAAAAATTATGAAATTAACGTTGCCCCTCCTCCTCTTTGCTTACCCCATTCAACCCTCCTCCCCACACTGCATGTTTTTTTTTTTGTTTTATAGAGGAAATGCTCAAGTACATCAAAAACAATAAATACAAAGAACAATGTATATTTTTGTATGTGTTGAACAATTTAGTAAATATATGCACAAAAGTTAAATTATATATTCATAAGGAAAATCAATTAATTGATTGCCAAATATTTCGAATATACTCAAAAAAAATTAAAGGCATCTTAATACAAATGGAATGGAAAATGTATTCAGCACTTGCCGATGGATTGATGTCTATGTGAGCAGCAAATTGTTTATTTTATGGATTAAGACGGATTATGAGGTCGACCATCAGCCCCCTGTCCGCCTCCTCTCCCCATCTTTAGTCCCAACACATTATGCAAGCTAAATGGCTGGCCAATTTCCTCATAATTATTTTCGGTTTATGCGTTTTATACCGAATCACCAATTACTCATCCTGTTATGATGCATACTATTTGAGTGAGAGAAGAGGAGGAGATAATACTCTGTGCTCGAACCAATACAATTTACCCCCTTTTTTAGCTCATTAAATACTTGCGTTAATAAACAATAAAGCATTTGGCCATGTTTACCTTATGAGCAAGTTTTAATGGTCATTTCACATTTTTAAATACCCTAAAAGGGTACAAAATACGGCATATATATTCGTCGTACGAGATGATCGCCTCCTTAGTTATTAAAAATAATCATTAAATTATCTGATTAATCTTTCTTTTAAGTAAGGCTGTAGTTCTTTTACATAATGTTCTCTGTAGGATTATATTATGTCATCTAAGTATGCCTCATAGCCTTTTGAAGTCTCTTTCTTATTAAATATTTTAGAAATCGTTACCAAATTTAGTTTAAATTTCAAAATAAAATAGTCAAGATTTGAATTAGGCAATGCACTTCAAGACTCTAACTATATAAGATCAATAGAAACTTTTTTTTATCCTATACAGGGTAAATCAAAGTCAGAATCTATAAAACTATTAGTTTATCTCATTCTTCTTGTTGAAAATTAAATGGGCTATTTTTATGGAGCTTAGATGCGGGCACTTTTTGGTGGCATGTGGCGAACTGCTTCAACCTAATTGTTGATTATTTTTAAAGAGCGTCTGGCCTAATTTTTTCAAAAATTCATATATTTTTCATGTTCTTGTTGTTGTTATTGGTTTTAAAAATTATGCGTGTGGCATTTTTGATTGTGGTTTCAGTTGATTTACTTCATAATAAAATTGATTTGAAAAACATTTTTCATTAATTATCTCGTAAATCTTCCATTATTTTATTTATTTTTCACTTAAAAAAAAATGGAATATTCTCTCTATAAAGAGAAATCAAAAATTAATCGGGAATGATTTTACAATCAAACTAAACTAGCTTTTATTGAAATTCATATTTCATTAGCCTAAGTCTAAAACTGACTATGATACGGATTTCATATCGAATTTCTGTCAAATTTTATATATTCTATCTTTTCGTTTTAACATAAACTTCCTGAGTTATTTTGTTTTGATGTACACTAAAACCTCATTAAGCCAAACCAAAAATAACATAATATTGAAATTTATTTTAGTGCTAAGCAATATCTAAAAATATTTTAGATATCTTGTCAAAAATTCTTTAACTTTTGGGCCCGATTTCTGTCCCTCGTGTGCTCTTTTTTTCTGTATGATTTATTGATATTTAAATGTGTACGCCACACAAAAGTCAAAAGGCCTAGCCGATTTGAATAGATTATAAAAAATATACATGTATAACAGAAGAACTAAAAGGATTCACCGGCTGACTGGGGGCCAGCCCCATCTATTTGTTTAGTCATAATAATGATCCCTAAATAGTCGCAACTGCAACAATTTACTCGCCCCCCTTAACCGCCTTTTCTCTAGATTGTATAATTAATTTTTATTTTACATTTTCTTCTCGCACTTTTCTAAAATAAACGAAACCAAATGCCTATGGTTGAGAGCAACAGGAGGAGCTGGTGGATGAAACAATGAGCAACCAAATTACATGATAGATGGAACCATGGGGTGGTGCAGAAAGGCGGCAGACAAGTCTTCGTCTTGGTGTAATGACAGCTGCCCCTCTTTGTGTAACTAATAAGTAATTTTGCTCAGCCAAGTGCCAAGAAATTTACATTTTGAGGGGAGATTTAGTGAGTATTCATCCAGTGCCAAAAACAAAGCAACAAAATAAAAAGAACACAACTGCAACAAAGTAAATTTAGAAAGAAAACATTTTCAATTTTGTATACACTGGAGTTTGCTCTTCTCCTTGTATAGAAGATTTTGAGACTGGAAACTTTTAAAAGTAGTCAGATCTTTTTAAATTCGATTTATGGCGAGAAAAAGAGGAAATTAATTGTATTTGCTTTTACAATTAATCTATGTAATTAGAGTTTTTAACATAAAATAATGAAAGACCAAGTTACATTTTGAAAATTTCTGTGAAATGCAAATTATGCTTTAGCATTGTACATGAGAAATAAAATATTGTTTAATAGAACTTACAGATATATAGTTTCTGGCTTGCATTCTCGGAAAGCTAAAGCCTTGGTGCATATTGCTTTGTTCAAACTTCTCTCTTATCAGTTGCCTTCCCCCCACACTCATTCACTTTGTGTAATACAAGACATTGCACAGAGCAAACATTCACATTGTAATGGTATTATTAATTAATAACATAATCTATGCATGGCAGCTTGTCATTTTGGGTAATATTCACAAACTAGAACACCCCACACACACAGACAACTCGAGCAATGCATAAATGCAATGGTTTAAGATATCAATTCAATATTATTAACTCAATATATATTCTGATATCTGAATTTTCAAATTCCTTTGAAACCCCGATTTTCTATACATTTTTTCAATATTTGCCAAAGTGGAAAACAGAAAAAGATTATCTAAAATATTGTTACATGAAAAAATATATCCATCCAATAGGTTCTTACACTAATTAAATAAATTGACGTTTAATTCTAATTTAGAATGAAATAGACAATTGAAAACTCATCCCTCTCTCCCTACCCTCTCTAATTATAACTGCCCTCTACATACACACATATATGCTGATAATCCGCTGAGTCTATTACAATTGGCATTGCAATTGGTATGTCGGTACATTTCATTGTTCTTGGCTTAAACAAGATAAATGTCCATGTTAATAATAATGAGTAAGAACCTTGTACTTGGATAGGACAGGGCAAGCTTGGGGCATAATGCGGTTACCATTTGATATCCCTACATAATTGGGATTGATTGCCCACAAAATACTTTGGGAGGGCAAAGGAAGGATTTCATTTCAGTTTAAGGCGTTTAAATGGTATAATTTTAAAGGGCTTATTATTTTGTTTAAGTTTTATGGCGCTGTTTATTAGAGTATTTGATGCTAGAAATAGCTGATTAATTGTAAATAAGTATGAAAAAATCGCATTATAAGTACACATTTGTTATTATTGAGATTCTTCCATTTGACTAAACAAAAAAAGAAATATGTTAAATATAATTGTTAAAAAAAAAATCATCTACCCATATGAAATATTTGCATTATATAAATGCCCGAAGACTCGGTGTCTGCTGTTCATAAGAGATTCAAATGCAAAACAATTTATGATATAAATAAAAATTTCAAATCTGTTTTACACATTGAACCAAAAAAAGAAACGCCATGGGGCATAAACATATAAGTATACATATATATTCGTAAATATTCATTGCATCGCCATAAGCGAATCCACATAAATCAACAAAAATGCAATAGAAACAGAAAAAGAAATGCATTTCAAATGGTAATGAATAATTATAATGATGCTGGGAAGTTTAATTTTGTAATGCTTTTTTTGGTTTTATTCTTAAAAAATTGTTGTGTGTACTCTACTCTAAATAAGGGAGCAAGTCATTTCACATTTTATATTTTATTTAAATATAAGTATAGCACAAAACTTAAGTAGATATTATGGATAATTGACTCTGCTGTAGCTTATCATCTAAAGGCCAATTACTTCTGTTTTGGCGATTCAGTTTTTCGTTAAAAGTTTTGTGATTTAAGTTGGGTTTATTATTTAGATAGAGTGGATTTTAGGGAGTCGGAGGTGGTCCGAAAGTAGTGGGTGTTCGTGCCTTTTTAGCAGCCTTTCACTTTGTCAGCCCTTTTTAGCCTGTTTCTTTTATTTTTAAGAGTCCGAGAGTCAGTTTTAATTGGCTTATTGTGTTGGATTGTCAAAGCGGTCAACTTTTTTGAAACCTGCTGCTGTTGCTCTCGCCCACTCGCTGTTGTTTTTTTTTTAACCACTTTGGGTTTTTTTTATATGTTTTATTTTTGCAGAATTATGTTGCTGTTTGACAAGTTTTGGTGAATGTTTTAGCATTACTTATTGAGGTTTTTGTTGTTGGTATAATAACATTCGTAAAGCCTTAACTAATTGAGAGTATTTAAAATACTCTATAATTAACTATTTTTAGCTGTTGAAAGAGTTGTTAATTACGAAAGTAAAATATCACGTAGATATTTCGTTCCCTTAAATTATTATTACTTTTTATTTAGTAAAAAAACAATTTCAGTTTGAATTGCAAACATTTAAAAATAAATACATGAGACATGAATTCAATTGTCATTAAAATAAATACATAATACTCATATCAATAAAAGAAATGTGAGTAAAATTATAATTTTATGTACTAAATATCATTGAATATTGATTACAAATTTTATGAAATTTAGATTAATATAACTTTGTTTTAAAATTTATTAGCTTAAACTATTTTGTAGGGTGTTAAAGCTTTGGCTAACAAAATAATGGCACATAACTTTGACCAAATTTATTTTTGCCTTTGTTTTGCGTCAAAGTTAATTGCTCTGAAGCCTAAAGGCACACACGCAGCAGCGGGCAAAATATCTTAAGAATTGCCATTATTTTTAATAATTTTTCAAAAGACTGAACAACAAAGAAACCAAAAACAAAATACAAAAAAAAGGCAAAAAGCTGTCAACTGTTCTTGTTGATTTGCTAATTGCCAAGTATTTAGTAGCAAACGGAGAAAACTCATTTTGAAACGCCCACCAAAATTAATCTGCTCATAAGATCGTCAGACGATGAGAGAGTAAAAGAGAAAGAGAAAGAGAGAGAGAGAGAGAAAAGTGAGCGGCGGCCAAAAGGAAAAAAGAGATAAAGTGTAAGAGAAAAGTATAGCGACGTCTGCGAGAGTAAACGTTTAATTTTTAGTAGCTCCGCCTCTTCTAGTTTTTGGCCTTTGTTTCTATTGAAATTTTGTTGTTTTGTTTATGCCAACCAATCGAAGTGGCTGCCAAGTTAGTTGTTGGCAAACTATTTCCGCTTTTATGAATAATTGATGAATAAGGCCGTGTCCAGCTGCTACATGGAAAAGTTATTTAAGGGGGCAAAATTTTAATAGTATTTCGGGGTCAATTTGTATGGCAATTTCCTTGAAAATGGGCAACAATTAAGATTTGTCCTTATTTTGCCCTATCATAATTTAAATGATTTTTCTGGTGTTGAAATAATATTGGCAAAATCCTCCTCTCTCTATGCTGTTGGCCAAGTTTTGTAGGTGGGTGTGAGATATGGCTGCCACATGGCGTATGCGTAACATTTTAATTAAGTTGTGGTTCAAAATGGCTAATAACATGAATAATATTAATAATAGCAAAAACAATATAAATAATAATAGAAAATTGCATTTATTGTTTTAAATTATGCACACAAGCATACGACAAAAGAGTGACACTTTGCGGTTGCTTTTTGTTGTTGGCAAAAATAGTTGCTCTTGTTTTTGGCCATTTTTAGGCAGAGCTTAAGCTAACAGCAACAACAATAACAATGAGAATGTTTTGCCATTTACGCATAAATAAATACTATATTATTTATTTATACATACACACAAACAGACAAACATATACACACACACACACACACAACACTCTCGCATTATACACACACTAACATTTGTGTTTGTATATATTTCGTGCTTAAAATTTCATTTTCATAATGCATTATTCGTGGTGGATGTACACGGCGTATGCGTTATATTTGTTTAGCAATTTATGTTGGCGTTAAAATTGCATTATTTATAAATACATTTTTGTCGTTTTAATCATAATTGAGAGCATATACAGCAACTGTGTAATAAAATGTAAATTCATTTAATTAGTTAATTAATTAGCCAAAGGCATTTATAACAATTGCAAATTGTAAATATTTGAGTTTGTCCCCTTCCCAAATACCAATAACTTGCAATAACAAATTCCATCATTGAATTAATTTAATCTGCTTATATCTTTTACAAATACAGAAACAGAAACCCAAAAGTAAATAGGTAATTGTTAATCAAAATTAACAAGTAATAAAACGATTTGAAATCAAGTAAATGAGAATCCAAAAAAATGTTTCAATATTAACTCGAAATCATTTTAAAGTCATAGTTTAGAGCCCTCGTTAATTCTTCATAGAAAAATTGTTAATGCTGTTAATCTATTATAATAGAAAATGATGCACTAACACATGACTAACTAAATAAAAACAATTACTCATCACAGTGACCGAGTATAATAATCTTTTTATAGCTAGCTCCACATGATTCCATAAAGCCATTATCAAAATCTATTTAAATACTTAAAATACTTTAATAATGAATTTAAACTCCATATGAATGAATGTATGTATGTATATGTGAATGTATGTGGAGATTATCGAGACTTCATGCTATTGTTAATTTTAAGTGAAATCTTACATTTTATTGCCACAATTAAATAAAATTTAATTGCTTGGCGAAGGCCAAAGATTGTAAATGACAGCTTTATTTATATATAACTGTATACATTATACAATTTGAATTTGTATGTAGAGAGCAAAAACCGATGACTGTACAATGCTGCGTATGATTGATATAAATGACTATAATAAAATAATATCACACATACGCACTGTTGTGCAAGCACATTTTGCATTGTTTATGGTAGATTTAACTACATATTTATTTATTTGCATATGCAAAAATTAATTATAAACACAACCGAGAATTTTTGGTCTGGCCTACAATGAAAGCACAGTCACATTATGCTAGTTAGTTAGTGTAAGTTTATTCATCGGCATTTTCCTCCTTCATTCTGTGTGTGTGTGTATATATGTGAGTGCCTGAGCTCTGCCCTCAAAGATGAATTGTCATTTGATTTGTTTGTGCTGCTTGTGGCAGCAGTTTAATTTAATTATCGTATTTGTCATTTGGCCAAATGCCAGAGAGAGAATTTGAGGCGAAGCGCAACGGACAACGAGGCTATCTGCCATGCAATTGGCCCAATATACATGCCTACCTACACATACATACACATACATATATAGTAACACATATATAAACACATTCAACTAGATGAGGCAAAGTGTCATATATAGCAATATGCGGTCACAAATGAGAGGACAGCTCTGACTATAAAGTACAGAGGAACCGACCATCATCATCATTAGCAGAACAGTTGGTGAACTTTCTTTTGGCTTGATAATTTATTTAATTTTGGACTAAATTTATTGTGTGGAATCATTTGAAATGCGCTATTAAGCTTATCAATATTCATATGCCAACGATAATCTGGAAAATATAGAAAACTACAATTTCTAATGCCTTCCCTATTCTTTAAAATCCAACAATAATCAATTTTGTAATTAGCCATGCAAAGATTTGACAAATCCAATTTAAACTAAAATTGATCAAAACTTTTTCGACTGATAGAATTACAAACTCTAAAACAAACTTCAGATGAGAAAATCTCAACTTTTGCGCGGTCTAATCCAATTTTAATTGAAAACAACAACTTTAACTAATTGCTACAAAAGAACTTTGGCTGGATTTGGTATTAAAACCCATTTTAGGGCATTGACCAACACTAATTTTCATATATTTCCCGGGTTCAGACTGTTCCCAACAAATGACACAAATGTCACATTGCATTAAAAGTCAAATTCGAAATTAAAATCATTATATTCCGTTGAAAATTCCCCGCAGCATTGATGCTAGGTCACCTGGTGACCAATTACTCCGGCTTATGAGCTAGGGTAAACATTTAAACTGAAATGTAAATTGTCAAACGGTCGCCCACGCCCTTTTAACTACCCTTCCACCTGCCCTTCCTAAATTGCACACTACCAGAGAGATGCAGCGCCCCTCAACAACAAAAAAAAAACAAAATATATGTACGTATGTGTTGCACTTTCATGATGATGTGAGGCATCACCCTTTGCCAGTCAGCCCTCAGCCTCGTACCTATATTCAGCCCTCAGTACTCTTCTCTGATCTACCATTTGCCTTTGGCACTAATATGCAAATGTAATTTGCTGCCGCTGCTGCTTCTGCGTTTGGCGCGTGACGTTCGTTGGTAATCGCAACACAATTACAATGTTGTCAATGCGTGTGTGTGCGTATACAGTGTCTGTGTGTGTATGTGTGTGCCATTATTCCAAAGCCAGAGGGAGATATAGAGTGTATTAAAGCGAGAGTGAGAGAGAGAAGTAGAGAGTGGCAGCCGCATGTACGCGTAATTAATTGATTTTTATCTGGCTTATGGCTATTTTACAGTTTGTTGATGACAGACGATGCTAGACACATTAGGACTAGGAAATAGCTAGAGGGGGGAAGAGAGAAAAGTGAAATTGAGTTGTGTGCGTCTGTGTGTACCTGGGTCCACTTGTCATCTACTTAAAAAGGAATATCTTTCATTTGGGCTAATGGTGCGTATGAGCAACATTGTATGATTTTCTTTACAAAAATATGTACAAATGCCAACACATAAATGAATATAAAAATAAATTGAAATTTAATTGAAATTTGCCACTTGCCAAATTTTAGATTTGAGGTCAATTAAGAAGTATTTTCAAGCAGTGGGAAAATGAGCAAGTGCCAATGCAAATGACCAAAAGGCTTAAGGCCCGAGCCACACAGCAGAATGCACAAACACTTCTGCACGGCAATATATAGAGATAGACACAAATAGAGAAACAGACAAGGAGAGAGTGAATGAGAGAGCGAAAGAGTAGATGGAGTTAATTTGCTGATATTATTGCTGTGATTAACACATACATGTTTATGTGCACAGCCAATATTTTACATACAAACACACACACACACACACACACTCTCTCTCTCTTTGAGTAGTCGGCCACAAAACATTGGCAAAAGGACGAAAATCTATGTTTTGCATTTAAATGTTATGGCTTTTGGCTCCTTCTGACTTGGGGGCCTGCCGGAATGATATATGGCTAAAGCTGGCTTATAATATTAATAACATAGACAAAACAAGGCACACACAGCATGCCCAAGCGTAGCATGTTGACTCTCTCACACATACATGCACACCAGACAAACACACAGCATATGCCACACACTTTGGTGTGTATTTGTTTGGGTGCTTACGGTATATTCCTTATAAACTTGTAATTAATTAACTTGATGGAGAATTTAATTTAATTAGTCAGACATTTCAATGCGCTTGCAGGAATATTTCCGACTGCAACTAAACTAGTTTTAGTTCTAGTATTTTAAATAGTCTGCTTTTAACATTTAACACTTGCCGCGACTTTAGTTGGTTGATAATTAAGTAAGTACGTTTAGTCACTTGTCAAAATCAGCATATGACAAAAACAGAATAGACGGTTACCCGCTGCCCACAGCATTTATGCAAAGCCAATTAAGCCCAGAGAAACCGCAAAGCAAGTTACCTCAGTTACTTGTGTATACGGCAACAAAACTGATAAATACGTTTCAATGTATTTCTATGTATGTATGTATACCATGTATACAACATATATACGGTATATAATATTTACCACCAAAGCATCTAAGCATGCATGTAATATATGTAAAGTCATTTTGAACGTCTATAGGTAAATTCTACATAGTCAGCATTAAATCACTGAGGGAAAATGTAATAATCTTCGTTTTGGCATAACTGACAGATTAGAATTTCATCATAAAATGGATAAGAGATTTATTTCAATATCTAATGGTCGGCAATTACTTTAAACTCTTTTATAAATTTGACTTTATATATATATAATTTTTGAAATAATGACATTTATTATATTACCATCTGTCGCTCTTTACATATATAAAGAAAGTAATGCAATTAAATTATAACTTCATTGATTACTCTTCTATGAATTGTTTGCTTGCCAATTGTCTTAGAATGACTTAAAAAGCAATTTCAAATACAAATGTTAGTTACAACTATACAATCTTAGAAGATTATATAATCTTTTATAAATAATTGTTGATTTTTCTATAAGTTTTTTTAACCAATAGTAAGCAATTTGTTAAACCTATAATAGGCATTTTATTTTGTAATTAACTTTAAAAAGAAGAACAGTCAATTTAGCAATTATAAAATTGCAATCTTATTAAAAATCTGTCTGAATTCAGAAATCATTTTAATTTCATATACATATATTTGTTGGTCTTGATTTTAAGTTTGATTTTCTCTCAGTGTCGATTTATATAAATGTTAAAATGTATATAATTTAGCTGGCAGCTGTTGTCTTCTGTTATATCCTTGTTGCAAAGTTAATTTATTCTAATTAGCTAATAAATCTCAATTTATTTCACATGCATGCACATATGTGTTGTGTTTGTGTGTGTGTGTGTGTGTGTGTGTGTGTTTGCTTCTGCTTAAAGGCATTCCATGTTGCTTGTCCATGCAGCAATTGCAACACAATTTTGAGTCTATCCTTCTCTTTCTTTGCCTGACACAAACTGTTGTTACAACAACAATCGACAGTAGCAACAACAACAATAATAACTTTAACCATAATAATTTAGCATTATATATGGCATTATAATTACTCAGGCATTAAGCTAAATCACACCTCGATTGCTTTATTGTATGCGCATCAATTAAAATACGATAAATTCTATTTTGAAAAGAGAGCCGCAAGGACTTTAAATGAATTTAAATCCATACTTAACTGAGATACAATCTATATACATATGCATATATGTATGTGCTCTCTACTTATTTGCCTATTAAGTAATTAGTTGCCAAAAAACATGATGATGCGGTCAACAGGACATTTAAACAAGAATGCACCTTATGTAATTTATTTAGAATATTAATTAATAAAATCACAAGCAAAATATATATTTATGTTTGCCATTCTAACTAAATTCTTCCATTTTCCCTCTCATCTCTTTTCATATAATCATAATAAACTGTCAGTTCCCTCAAATTATCTAAAATTAGGCTTAACTAATTAAAACATGCCTATAGATTTTCCCCCTCTTTGCTGAATGGTTGCAGTTTTAATCAAAATTTTTGGTTTTATGTGGGTTAAATTAATTGAAGTCAAATAATATTATAATTTTGTGCGATGGGTTGGATTGGGCGTAAGGGTTTATATTAGGTCTCTTAATTGAAATCAATTACAAATGTGTTGCTGGCATTATGGGTTTTAATTAAATTTGAATGCGTTCGACATTTAATTTGGCGGAAATATATGAATTAAATAAATGTGTTCTCTTACCTGCGTTTCGGTGACATTTAGCAATTTGGCCATTTCGGTACGTTCACTTGAGCTGAGATATTTCTTGACTTCAAACTGCTTCTCCAACTCAAATATCTGACGACCCGTAAAGGTGGTGCGTGCCTTTTTCTTGCGTCTGGCATCCGTTGATCCCGAATCGGAATCATCTTCAGTTGTCTCAATATTGCTGCTGGCATTGCTGGGCTGAATATTTATTGCCGATCCGGAACCCGGTGAGTTGGCCGTGGAGGGAGCCAACAATTTTTCGCGCATCAATGTGTCGCTACTGGCCGTCGGACTAATGTCTGGCGGTAGGGCCAAAGCTGCTCCTGTGCTGCTTGGTGATGGCTTCTTTTTCTTGGCCACAGGTCTGGCGGAATGCTCTATGGGAAAATAAATAATGAACTCTTTTTTAGTTATTAATATCACAAACTATGTGTGTGTGCGTGTGATTGGTTTCGGTTTTAATTGTTTTTGCAGCTGCTTAACCTCAATTGCTGACCACTTTTATTGCAATTAGCCCGTCAAATGCATTGCCAATTGACTGGTCGAGTGAACACCTTTGTTTTGTATCATTCATTCGCCATCATTTTCATTTATTTAATAGACAATCGTTTAAAGCAATTTGTTGTACATTTGTAACAGAATACAACCGTCTATTAATAGTGGCCATGAATTGATTGAAGAGTGCAAGTGACTAGAACTGGATTTACCTCTCTTAGTTACATGATAATTAGAATTCTAATTTAGCAGTAGAAGCTAAAAACCTTCATTTTGGTATAATCATTTTGAAATAATCTTCAAAAACTTCAAAAACTAAACTGTATACTGTACTGTATCTGTGTCTGTATTTGTAATCTAAAATATAAGTTTTAATGCAGATTATTTAGGAGGTGAAGAGGTTTAATTATATTGCAAAACCTATAACTCAGGAATTTCATTGAAAAGTTGATTTTCCCGAAAACAGTTTTGCTTGATTTACAATTTAATGGGGTTTTCTATTTTGTTTTTGCATCAAAATATTTAACAAAGAATTGGTTTTCCTAAGAAATTAGTTTTTCTCATTTACAATTTTGATTTTATAGCATTTTTCGTTTTGGTTCGTAAACGATTTTCGGGAAATGTACAATTTTCAATGAATTATTATTAAGTGCAATTTAATTATGAAATGTGGAGTGTATTTTCTAGTTGAGTTCGCAACGTTTTTATAGACCGTCTAGGCGAAACAAGTGTTAACATTGCCATAGCTACAAATTTTATGGTTTTGTGTGTTGCGGCTCCAAAAACGTGTTTGGCATGAGTAGTATTAGTAGTGATTGTTGTTGCTGTTGCTGTATATAGTTGTTGTCTGGACAACTTCAATTAACAATGCATAATTGAAATCTAATTGACAGTTAAATCCAAACACATTGCTAATACGCCGCGTGGGCTGTTCAACTGATGAGTTGCATATGCACGAGACGACACTGTGATTAATTTGGCGACCATTTGGCATTGGACATTTTCAAATGACCCCAGCTAAAATACACAGACACACACATAAACAAACACACACAGACACGACACTGAAGTCCAGTGAAGCGCAAAGGGCGCCCCCCAATGGTCGTGAAATCAATAAAAACTAAACAGAAACAGAAAAAGTAAACAAACATTTGCGCTATACTTTTTTTTATTGCAATTCAGTTGGCCGTTTCCTCAACCCCCCTCGCCCATTAGCTCATTGAGTTAATTAAGCGAAAATTAACAACTGATGACTGGAGAGGAAGACATTTGCTTGGACTTTGACATTCATTACACTTGGAAAACCTATCTCTCTCTCTCTTTCTCTCATACATATGAACATAATAAACCAAATTTGTCCGATATTGGCAATTGGTTTTGTTGTAATTGTCTTTTTTTTTTTTTTGCCATTGTTATGGGCAAAAGTCTAGTACGTGATTTTAATAACAATAAAAATTGAACGCAGCATTGAACAATTAACGCGCATAAACAAACAAATGGCAACAGCAACAACAACAACAACAACAATAATAACAATAAAAGCAATAAAATTATTCAACTTTTGTGCTCAAGTTCGCTTATTTTTGAAGTTGATTGGTTTTTTTTTTGTTTTTGTTGTTTTATTTTGTTTCTGTATATTGTTTTTATTGATTGCTGTTGCTATTGCTGCCGTTTGCTGCTTTGGCTGTGTGCATATTGCTAATTGCTAATTGCATTTGTTATATTCGTGCCATTTTGATAGACCCCACACAGCTCCTGCCCCCATCCCTCGTCTCCTCCTCTCTCTGGTCGATCAGCCCCTATTTAGAATTGAATCATTTTATAATGCAGCGCATATTCAAATTGGCAACAAATTGAAAAGAAAGAGAGAGACAAACAACAAAAACGTTACAAAAAAATGCAGCTAATTAAATTTGCGCATTTTGCAAGCCAATTACACTTTTCGATTGTTAATTATACACAAAACGAGAAATGAATATATTTGGGATATAATACAATCAATGTTGTTTTGTTTATGCATATATCTATTGGTTATACATGAACAATTGAGTTCATAATTAGGCTGACAGCAATCAAATTTGCAAATTTCACAAGTTTTTTGGAATTCGATTTTGTAGAAAATTCTTTTAGTGAAAAGTTATTTGACATTTTTAGTGGCTCTAATAATTTTAATTCAATTAATAATGTTTCTTTAATTGGCTGGCATATATAATTGCCTAAAAGCACAGTAATATAATAGGTGATTTAAATAAGTCGAGTTAAATATATATTTATTGCATAGGAAGAACTTTAGTTATATATTTTTCTGCAAAGAATCTTTGCATCTGCAACTTCTTCTTTATTAATTGATAGTTCAATTAATTAGTTGGAGATTAGTAAAGCACTTTTTAACTAATCAAAGTTATAACCACTAACTAATAACATAAAATATCTACCAGGAATATAAATTTTTAACTTTGCAATATTTGCTTGAATTCAAAAACATACATGTTTAATATATAAGTGATGAGTCTTCAGTAGAGATATTTATTGAAAATTAATTACATTTACTGGAAGATATTTTTTATATCTATTCTCTCAGTGTATATGGCATTTATATGTATACTAATATACGTAATTTGTAGGCAGACTTGGAAGAGCCTGCAAAATATCAGCTTTTCGGTAATCAGGTCAAATAGACTTGCATAATTACATTTTAATGTGCATTAAATCTCTTGAAAATTGATTGACTGACTGACTGACTGAATGAGTAATTGAGTGAATGAGGGAATGAGTGACTGCCTAGCATTGATTCTTAACTGGAGTGTGGAGGCCATTAGCATATTGTAGATGTATGTATGCATATAGGATTTTTGTGTTTAAAAGTCTGTGTGTATGTGTGTGTGTTGTATAAATACAACTATGTACGGACTGGCATCATTTAATTTGGCAGAACACGCATACGCCGCGTTGCCTGCGGTACGCTTCGATGAAGCGTGTTGAGAGCTCAGCGCTTCGCTCAATTGGCAGGCTTGTCGAGCGTTGCGCCTAAAATTCTCAACTCGGCGCCAAAATATGAGAATTAGCAACAACATATACTGATATGTATATACCAAAGCATAAAGGAGACAAAATAAAATTAATTAAAATTCGCTTGAATTCCACTCACCCTTTTTGGCGGTTGTCTTGCCCAGAAGTTGACTTTGCTGTTTGACTGGCATGGGCGACTGATTGCCATCACGCGATTTTTTGGCCACACACAGATTCAATGGCTGATCAAGTGAAGTTGCTGGCGTTATTGCTGCTATTGCTGGTGGTGTTGTTGCTGTTGCTGCAGTGACTGTTGTTGTCGTTGCTGCTGTTGCAGTTGTTGCTGCGCTATCCTCCTCACTAGCATCGCTCATAGAGATGGAGGCACTGCGCAGAGGACGTTGTTCCTGTTGTGCATATTGTTGCTCAAAGTTACGCAAAATGCTCTTTGGTGATTTAGCTGGGCCTTGTGCTGTAATGGGATTGCCACCCCCCTCGAGTAAAAGCGTCTCCTTTTCAACTTGAGCCATGCCCAAAATATCGGCTATAGAGTGGGGGGTAGGACGATTGGGCGGACGGGCATATACATGAGCATGCCAACTGGTTGTAGCAGCAATTGCTGCTGCTGCTGCTGCTGCTGCTGTTGGGGGAGGTGGTGCTGATGTTGCTGTAGGATACGGCGTGATCGAGCGACGTGGTTGTGGTTGACTGTTGTTGTTAGCCACCGAGCGACTAGTGGGTGACTCCAATTGCTTTTGAAGAAATGTGGTGGGGGAACTGCCGCTGCTGCTTGGACTATGACTATTGTTGTTGTCACGCACGCGTAGCAGATTGCCAAGCTTCTCTCTGCTGCTATTGGGGCTATGAACCATGGCCACATGTGTGGGCGGTATGGTCAGAGGGCTGCTGTATACATATGTGCTGGTGGCCATTTTATATGGATCGGATGATGACGACTGTTGATGATGCTGCTGTTGCTGCTGCTGATGAGAAAGCTGGGAATGATGATGCTGATGTTGCTGGTGCTGTAGATGATGATGCTGTTGCTGCTGTTGATCCTTGACTATGCCATAACCGTGACTCAAGGCACCACTAACCATTTCAGCTGCCACCAACGAGTCGCGTTCAGTTTCGGGCATCATTTAGGGCCACAGCCGCTCTGTAAAGAAATATAGAGAGACAGAGAGATTAAGAATGAGAAGTAACTAAGATTAGCTGCTCAACAGCAGCTGCACATTTGTCGCCAAGTTGTTAATGGTTTTTCTGCCAACTGACGCTTGCCATTGCGCCATCGTACTTAATGTAATTTGCCAGCCTTCAGTTCAACTTTACCCCCTTCTTGTGCTTTTTCTCACCCACTCTGTGCTGCACATCTAAAGTAATGCAATAAAATACAGAGCTCAAGCTCGGAGCCCAGGGACAACCAGGGTCGAGCAATGTAGTTCAACTTTAACTTACTTAACCCCAACAACACGACTTTGGGGTGGCGGGCAGCCTTAGCCTATTTCCTGGCGCACTGCGTTGTGATTTGCATAACAAAATGTTGCACAATCGTGTACAAGAAACCAAGTGCGAGCGAGAAAGACATTTGCAAAAGAGACACGAGATGGCTGCCAAAGTGAAAAAAGGGAAAAGAGATGGAAATACAGCCCAGAAAAAGGGCTTCCAACTAGGCAGTGGCAGCAGCAGCAGCAACACATACGTTTTATACACAGGACAGAATAGCCTTGTACATTTCTCTTTCTATGTATGTATGTAAGTATATGTGAATGGTTGTGCGAGTGCTGGCATGAGTGTTGGCATGAATTTATGGCTCAACATTTGAATGTGACACAATTTAACTTAATCCATAAAGTTAGAAAGCGTTAAATACAAGCACAAAAAACCTATTAAAAATTAATTTATACTACAAAATTCTAATTAGGCATTTTTACGAAATATATTAGTCCAAGAAACTAACATTAATTTGCTCCGAATATAGCCAGCTTAAAATTAATTAAGAAATTAACGCTTTTCTATTAATAATTTAACTTGAGGTGCAGACAGTAAAGGATTCGTTAAGCAATATCTTTAATGAGTATTTTATTTTTGAGTCTGTTTATGTGACTTTAGATATAAATATTTGTCTTTAAATTAACAACTAGCTAAATCAAATGCTAAGGACATAGCATAGCATTTGAAACCAAACTTACTGCTACAAGCGAATCCTCTACACTTATGGGCGAATCCTTCTACTTATGGGAACCGCAATTTATTTTGCCTTTAAAGCATCAATTAGTATAAGCGAAACAATAGTCCTTTGAGTTAGACTTGTACCACACAACAAACCAAAATCCAACCCCTTTTTATGGTGGCACAATTTGTAGTTAATTTGTTAGCAACAATTTTGCATGCCATTTAAACGCATCGTTGTCTCTCTCCCTCTCCCACTTTTCTATAGTCTTATATACTCTGTGTCTGTGTGTGTGTGTGTGTGTGTCATAATAACTCATAGCTGACAATCCCAAAAGCAATTTAAATTAATACAAAGTGCATGCTCAACCACCCACACACAAGCAGAGCCAAACATACACACACACACACGTCCACAACCACCACCCACAATCAGCTTCAACGTCAACGTTAACGTCGACGTCGCTGTCGCTGTCGCTGTCGCCTCAGTCCAAATGTCAGTTTCAAGCAGGGCGCGCTCAATAATGTAATGCGTGCTTAAATGTTTTTTATTGCCAACAGTTAGGAAACGAGAGAGATAGAGAGAAAGAGTGAACGAGTGTGTTTGTGGAATGGGCGGGATAAAGGATGGCAGCCTGTTTCTGCCGAGCAACAAGAACCGAAGAAAATCTCTTCTTATATCTGAGCATACAAACGAGGCGACAGCAAACGAAGCGAGTTGGATACGCTCTCAACATTTTATTCAGCAACATGTTGCCAGGGTCATGCCAAATCACTTAAAGCACAAATAAAATAAATGGCAACAGCATGGACAGAGAGCCACACAAAGCATGAGAGAGAGAGAGAGACAGAGAGCGTGAGTAAGAGCGAGAGAGGCAGATTGAAGGCTTGCTTGCCGATTTGGGGGACATATTCAAGCAGGGAAGCGGAAGAAGTTATTTCAATTGCCCTCACTGCCCGAGGAGTGTGCCTTGAGAGAAAGAGAGCAAAAGGAGACAAGGAGGGTAAAGGAGACTGAATTATGCCGGTAAGAGTGGGGAAGAGAATGAGGTGAAGCAGTCCATAGGAAAGGCAACACGATGAAGGCACGTACAGTAGCTTAGTCTCCATGTGTCTGTTTATTTCGTGTCTGTGTGTGTGTGTGTGTGCGAGTGTTTGAGTTAGTTACCTGGCACGCTTTTGCCTTGGTCTTTGCCTGTGTCAGGGTAAAAATGTTATGTCGAAGCAACCAGGACGAGGGCTAATGGCATTTAAGTTTTGCTAGCTGGACTCACTTGTCTGTCATACACACACTCACACGCACACTCACTTTTACAAAAATACAATCGCATAGTTATAGATTTGTTTGCCATTCAGGAGCGGATTGTCTCTGAAGAAAAATTACTTTGTATATTCGAGATCTAGTTCAAAAAGGCATGCAAAATTTATTTAATAGATAGTTGAAGGATTTGACTAATAAGCATCTTTAAAATATATCGCCTAAGAACGTATACGTATACTAAGAAAAAATATTGTGAAATGGCTTTCAGAAACACAAAATGTTTATTACCACTTATAAAACAAATTGAATAACTGTTGCTAGCTCTATGTTAAGCTGCCACAGACTAAATATAAGGCCGGTCCTGTTGGCCACATATGAAAATGGAATTGTTGTTGGGGTTTTTGTCTACATTTTAACTTCCATTATTATCCTTGGGGCTTTTCCTTGTATGTCTCTGCTTGCCACCATTTTGCCTATTTTATTTCATTTTCATTTTATTGCATTGACAATAACAACAAAAACAATAAGATGTATAAGAGGGGGGAAACATACATTCCATAGACTAAACTGAGGGCACACTCTTCAGGCAAGAGAATAGATAGAGATATACGTGGGGAGGAAGGAAGGATATGGAATGCGGGTGGTAACTTGTCTGCCAGTTTGTTGGAATTTTAACAAGCTACTCTCTTTCTCCATTCACTTTTCTTTATTTTTTTTTTTCTGTTGTGTTTTGAATCTTTATAGGAGTCTGGTTCATTTGGCCCACGGCAACTCTTGGCCTCGTCTTCGTAGACATCGTCATAGTCGTTGTTGTCATCGTCATCGTAGTCCAAGTCCGTGTCCGTGTCCTTGTCTCTGTGTTCTCGTCATTCTCATCACTTTGCTTTTCAGCTTTTGCTGCGTATTCTGCCTTTTTGGCCCCAAATATCTATGTGTGTCTATATGTGTACGTTTTGTGTTAGTTTGACATTAAATGTGGCTGACTTGCCGCCGCCCTGTCATCCTCTAACCAGCTCCACAACACCCCCGGCACTTGGCCTTTTCTGTCTTGTCAGCATAATGCTGCTTAGTATTTTCCTACTTTCTTTTTTTGCGTTTCCCCGTATGTATGTGTGTCTGTGTGTGTGCTTTTCCATGTTTTCCTTTTATGGTTGTCAACCTGACAGCAGCAGCATTTAAAGTATGTAATTCGTTCATTTATATCTACATTTAGAATGTCCTTTTGTTCTTTTAAATACTTCAGCTAAAGCTAAAGCAGTAGCCGCAGGGCGTTTAAACAATTTCTGACCCTTGGGGGTAAGTCATTGAAATGTTGCTAATTGATTTTTATGAGGTGTTTTAATCAAAATGCTATCAGTGGGTGGGTTATGCTCTCCACACACACACACACACACACATCCTAACAACGAAGGATACGTAAAACATGGCGCATATTTCGCTGGAAATGCCTTGAATATTTTATCAAGTTATGTGCACGCTAATTAAATTGCTGTGACACATACAGCAGCAACCACATCTCGGTATATATACACACACACACACACACATACACAACTCGCGTTGGGTATAAGCCAACATTGCACTATCGACAACCTTGGCAACAGCACTTGCTCTATGTACTTACACACACACACACACACACACATATATATATATATTACTCTCCGTGTGTGTGGTAATTCTAATGAATTTACATTTACCGCGTTTCCCCGGGAGTTACTCGAGTTTCACGTGTCTCATGTTAGTTCTACCACCATTCACCCAATCCCTTGGGTCCTCTAGATGCAAGGCTTGTTTCACCGTATTAACTATGCAGACGTCTTCCAAAACGCACCCTAAAAATATAAAACTATTCTTGGTCTAGATTATTACCTATTGGTTAGGCAGATGGATTAACTTTACTATTCCACTTTTCTTTGATGCATTTACTGCCTACATTGGCTCACAAATGGGTTAAGAATTGCGGCCTTTTCGATCTGACTCTTTAAGTTTGACAGCAATCAATAAACGAATACGCAAATGAAAACAAAACATTACTTTAACAACTTTGGCTAAGGCACTAAAGATGGTCTAAATTTATTTGTAGAGGAACTGGCAGTCGGCACTTTGTCTTTCTATGGTGTTTACTTTTTGTTGACTCCTTTTTTTAATTACTGACCAAACTGTTTTACTTACACATATGCATTTACTTACATGTCGGCATACCTCCGCGTGTGGGCAAAAACCTAGCAACCGACCCTTCCGATTTGTATATATAGTATTTGAAAAAACTTTTTCAGTGGCAAGAACACACGAACAAACGGACGAGCAACCAAAACAACAATAAAAATAAGGCAAAAAACTTTTACTTTTTTTAAGGAATTTGGTTTTTTTTTTTTTGGCTTGTTTATTCTTTCACTTGCAAATTGGGTTAACTTTGTCGTGACCGAGACAACTAAAAATTGAATTAGTTTAAAGTAAAGTTGAAAAAGTTGAGAAACTCGCACATTGACAACTCGACGACTGAAGGCAAAAACTGAATGAAAAATAAACAAGTGCGTGGATAGAATTTCGAATTTTCATCTCCATACGCTGACTTTAATAAATACCTACAAATATATTTTTGCTTGTATGATTTTCTGTCTTGGTGCCAAAGCCAACTTGGATTTCAACAATTTTGTTTTTCATTTTTCCCCTTCCCCCTTTTTAGTTGTTGTTATTTCGAGTAGTCGGTGAACGAGTAAACAAAAGTTGAGGGCAAGAAAATTTCTCAACATGGTTCCCCATAAATAAATCATAAATGTCGGCAATAAATGGAGGGAGAGAGAAACATAAAGACAGAAAAAAATATATGTATCTCGAGTGGATGCAGAGATTGAGATTGTGTGTGGCAGATTTGTTGATTTCTATCATCAAGGGGGTTTGAAACTGAAGTTTTTATGACTTCTTTTTCGAAGTGTGCATAATTCAGAAATTGGCTTCTAATTGTTTAAGTTGCATAAATTTATATGAGAATATTTCTGATGGTCAGAGTCAATTGATCTGATATAGTATTTAAGGAAGGCTATTATGGCCATTGACAAGCTGTCTAAAAGTCTTCTAAATAGTTCTGATTAAATTTGAAAATTGAGAAGATATGTAATGAACTTGGGTACATATGAAGACATTTGACTATTTAATCAGCTCTAGCTAATAAATTTATCTTAAAGCCATACATTTTAAGGCTTTCTTTACAATAACGCCTTTTCAAGGAGTGCCTCAATACAAATATCACATATTATCTAGTAACTGACTAGATACTGCTACTAAGTTTACTTGCGCTATCTATGCATCCGTCTAACTTTCAAAATAGATAATGAAACGTTGTTTTTTATGTGTATAATTACTGAAGTTAATAGATTAATTGTAGCTCAGTATTTCAGGCAATAATCTTTTTACTTAGTTTGCTTCTCTACTTGAGGGTGTGAAATTCTTCTTGATAAGGGTCAACAGTAATGGGTTTTTTTTTTTTGAAAAACCGCTTTTGCATTGATTTTTTGGTAATTCTTTTTTTACAGGCAAAGGTTGTAGGGTTGATGAAAGCATTGTTAATACCTTAAACAGCTCATTCACAACACTTTTCTCAATTTGGCTTAAAGAAAGCTACAAGCCGAAAAGCAGTTAGCAAATCGATGAAAATTGTGTGAGAGAATGTTGGCTAAGGGTACACAGAACTTTTCCATTGGAAAATATTTTCCTGTTGTTATTTTTGACTATAGATTCTGTTCGAAGCATTGTTGTTGAAGCTCTGCTGACTACTGGTCACGCCCATAGAACGCCCTTTTTTTGGTTGTTGCTATTGGCAGGCAAAACCAAATCTGCAGGGCACACAAAGATTATGATGCTATTTTTTTTTTGAGTGAAGCATTTAAGCACTTTGGCAACAATTCCCCCAGCGACGTCTTCAACTTTTGCAATGCTTCTCTGTTTGGTGCTAGAGCTGCTACTGATGTTATATTTATTTATTTTTATTGACAACATTATATTTTATTTATTATATTGAATTCATGCCACGAACAGGCACGTTGTCGAATTCAGGGATAAGTCTATATGTCTTTCTCTTTCTCTCCTTGTGTGTGTGTGTGATTGGATGTGTGCTATTGTTGTCAAGTCAGCATATAAAACAGTCAGCCCAACTGGGAAACCCTCTTTTTGATACCCTAAAATTGTGGGGTAAATTAGAGAAGCCAAAGCCAAAATAGGGAAAAATGTTTCCCATAGACTCAGTCAATTTCTACTGCTTTATCTTCCTCTCGGAATATTTTGGTGCAACAAGCAAATCGGCAATAAAAGCTATGTACTGGAAAATTAAAGAGTCTAGTCCTAAGTTGGACTTCGAAAAGTGTTTTTAAACTTTATTTCAGAAATTCTATCTTAGAATCCGTTAAATATTTTAGACTTACGTCTCTAGTTAACCTTGTGGAAGTGCTGACAAAATGTAATAGGGTATGAAAACTTCGTTGGAAAAGTTTGCCTGTTCCTTTGTTCTCATCTAGCTTCTTGTATATTGAAGATGTATTTGTGGCGCTTTAAACGGAAATCGTTATATAAATCAAAGACAGATTATAAATGCTGCGCAATTTTCAAGTTATTTTTATATTGCGTCTGCGTTGTGCGTCATATATAGAGACTGGAATATATATAATCGTTTTTTTTTTTTTCGGAGGTTTAGACGAATGTTTGTGTGTGTGTGGCTTAGTTTTGGGTTTTCTGACATTTTGTTTGGGCAACAGAAATTGAAAAGGTTAAGTCCGTTGAAGCGTGCGGCTTGGTGGCGGATGTCAGTTAGAAAATGGACAACTGTTGAGTGGCCCAAGGGATAAAAGGCATAAGGAGACAGAGATATAGACACTGGTACACAGTGTATTCTATAGCAGCAAAAATCCTTGTCCAATTTGGTGAAGCTCATTAGCACAATGAGCAATGAATATGGCCAACTGTGAGACGAGTGAAAATGTCAGCTAATTATATTTGCAGTTATATTGCCGCTGAGCCGGAAACACAGTGAGCTCAGGCTCATTTCCGTTTCAAATGCTTCCTGTCATAATTTTTTCTTTTCACAAATTGATTTCTCTTTTTGTATATTTTTTTAGCTTTGCGTTGCGTTTGCGTTTTGCTTTCTGCAACTAAGTGCTTGAGAAATAAGTCGAAAACTTTGCGGCAATTTGCGCTTAAAGCACTTCAAAAATTGCCTGACTGAGTCCTTGAGGGAAAGTCTTCAGTTTTGGGGGGTGGGTGAGCCTTGGGGTACGGACTTGTCATGGCTTATTTCACTCGAACTTTGCTTGGACGATGGTTTAGGGGTGAGTGTTTTTTTTTTGCGGGGTTGAGAACAGAGAGAGGAGTAGGCCACTTTGGGTCAGCAAAGTTTTTTTCGATTCGAAAAGTTGGCGTGCTTAAGCTTTATTTTTAATTTGCCTGTGTTAGCATTTCTTTTTTAAACGTTTCGTTTTAACGTGTTTTTTCTTCGTCGTCTTCTTTCATTTGGGTTTGACCATTAGGCCGCCCGCCTTTTTTGGCCTCTCCTTTGTGAGAGCGCAATTAACTAACTGGCCCATGATTGATGATCTTTTAAATGAGTGCGCGACAATAAAAAAAATATAAATGTGGTTAAATATGCCTTTTAGCATTGTACTTAATACGAATGAATAATAACTATGAAAATGATTCCCATTTCAATTTCTCTTCCCTATTTTGCTACATCATTTTGCCACCATCTTGGCCAGCAGATTTCTGGCTAAACTTTTGACATTCATTACGTTCAACTAGGTTAAAAGTAAATGACCTCTTCCACCGCCAATACCAAGCTCTTTTCAACTAATTGCTGTTTAATTGTCATGAT
Source organism: Drosophila insularis (assembly GCA_018903935.1). Classification (NCBI taxonomy): domain Eukaryota; kingdom Metazoa; phylum Arthropoda; class Insecta; order Diptera; family Drosophilidae; genus Drosophila; species Drosophila insularis. The sequence goes on from JAEIFP010002295.1 coordinate 10,083,168, forward strand.
TCTGGTCCTGGTCCTTTGCGCAGTCAATTTGGTCGGTCTGCTCTTAATTGTCAAATGAATGGATTGGTTTTGCGAATGGAATGTTTTAACTTAATGCATTATGCACATATGCCATCAATTATTTATACAGAAATATGTATGTACATATATGTATACATATATATTTTACAGTTTCCATATATCTACATATTGTTATGCCACTTACTGCCCCTGTCCCTGCCACCCCACCGCCATTGCCTGCCAGTCATCAATCAATCAATCATTCAACTCAATGTACATAAAATATGCAAAAAGTTCATTAAATAGGCTCATAAAAATGCAAACCAATTTTCATAAAACTATGCGGGCGATTGCCTTTTTTTGTTTATGGAATTTTTTTTCGATCGCAAAGTTCATCAAAACGTTTTAAATTTATTTTATCTTGTGTTGAGTTTGATTTTTTTTCCCCAAGATGCATTAAAAAGTGCTTACTAATGAATTTTTTAAAACACCATTTACTCATTGTGGTTTTTCGGGGTATATTTGGATAACGAATTGAAGGAATTGTGGCAAAAAAGCAATACATATTAGTTTGCCCTCGGTTTCAATCTTTAGCTTTATTTATTTAGATTCAATTAAAATCCAATATATTCGCAAGCCTCAATTAAAGATAGACGAAGAATTACTTTAACGAAATTAAATCGTCCTTAAAACTAATCCTAATAATGAGGAGTCGATATTTTTAGGTCTTTTAGTTTTCTCCGACATTTACGCTTAGTACGTAAAAAACTTAATCGAACTGGAATTATTATTTTATATTCTCGTTTCTGTAACATTTCTCTACATTGTTTACTCTTTGGTAATGTAATGAGAGATGTTCATGCACATTCAATTCACATTTTCAGATTAAATACTAATCAATATTATGTTAGGTAATCAATAGATGATTATAGTAGGAGGAAGGGTGTTGGGCGCTATCTGTTATCTTTATCATCTCGGCAAAATGCGCAATATCATATTATAATTGCGTCTGCCAGAGATTCTCATCAATTGTATCGAAAAAAAAGTTCAAGGTGGGACCATGAAATGTCTGATATCTAAAGTTCGCTGGCTCTGTCGCTGGGTCTCTTGATGGTTGTCTGAAATATGAGTCAATTATACTTCCGTACGCATAAATTTATGATTAATTGCAAAATAAATTGACTTGCGTCACTTAATTACGTGGAGCGCGGAATGCTGGCGCTGTGAAGGGGCGGCAGCAATGGTGTGGCTATGAAGACAGATACGAATGTTGTCACTCCTGCCCCCCTTATGTTCCAAAGTCGCCTGTCAGCGCACACACACACTCACGTAGAGGCACATTGGCAATTTCTGCTGTTGACATTCACAGTCAAACATGCTTAATTAATGCCAGCTATGGAGTAAAGTCCTCATTTTGCTCTCCTCGTCTACCCTCAACCAAACAGTAATGAGAGAGTATGACAACATTAACGCGAACATTAACAGAAACTGCTGGCGCTGCCATTGCCCCAGTCCCACCCTGGATCTCTGGCCTGTCTGCCAAAAATAAACACTTTCAGGCATCATAATAATGATACGTAGCCCAGGCACAAAATGAGTGGCACTCGCCTGCCGTCTTCGCCTTCTTTCACTTTTTTGTAGACTCCTTCAGCAGCTTCCGTTTAGTTGGATTTGTGTGAGCAAGCGTCAGGCTCAGAATCAGATTCAGAGTTCGGTCGGTCGGTCGGTCGGTCGTCAGTTTTGTCTGGCAGACTCTCATAATTAAACACACTTTGCCAACGATGTTCGCAAACAATCGCTGTACCATGGCAATGGGATGGATATTTCACGGGTTTCTGGGAAAACATTCGCAAGAATTCCTACACTATGAGTAGACAATTATAGTTTATTAGTTGCCATGTCCACTGTATTAACTACTGCATTTGGAATATGAATTTCATTTGGGACAAACAGTTATTGAGCCCACTGTGCGGGCATATCACTTAACCGGCATATCTGTCAGTTTTGGTATATAAAAATCAATAACAACGTTGCCAAAATGGCTTTCGCGCCTTTGCAGTTTATCCGTTCTACACGCACAGTATACACCCAATCCCTAGCAATCCACCACTCCAACTCCTTGGCCACTCGTCATTTACATTAACTGCAGAAGAGAGAGAGAGACAGAGACAAAGGGAAGAAGAGGGACTCTGAAGGCGAACTGGCAAGCAATTAACGCTGAATTGATACGCACAACTCGGAAGGCATTCAACCTTACTTCGTTAACTGGTTCTGAGTCTCAGGTCCGCTTAAGCGTTGGCATTAAGACGTAATTAAAACAACGGCTCTTCCTTCACTTTCTCTCCCCAAGAAAAGAAAAACCCTTTCACACCCTCTGATCTGAGAGGCCAGCACGAGCAACGAGAAAAGGAGAGAAAAGAAGAAATTGTTAAAAAGGAGAAGCGAGTCAAAAGATTATTTGTATTTAATTTCAAGTACTGAAAGAAGATGCCGGAATGGCAGGAAGCTGATGATGATGCTGCTACTGCTTGCAGTTGAGAGACAGTTTTTCGTTTGCCCTCTTGTGCGTTGTACATAAAACTCAATTATAATTAAGCATTTAAGTGGAACTAAGCGATGCTGGGAGCAGTAGCAAATGAAGCAAAAATTCTCATCTTCAACTTCAACTGGAATTCATGCAATGGGTGGGTGAAGAACTCTGATGACAGCTGAATGCTAGAGTAGGTGGGTGTTTTGCTTGATGTTGGGCACTGGCGTTGGTTGCCCCTCTGTCTGTATTTATTAGTGGTAGTTGGGCACCCTAATTGCTAAGCGCGCCACTCAAACTTTTTGGCATGGAGACGAGACGAACGGGCGAACGATGGTCTGGATGGCTGGCAGACGGTATTTAATTATCGTTCATCGCTCATAGCTAGCTGAGACTCGGACTGGGCTTGGGAGCCTTGTATGAGGCATTATTTTATTGGAAGCACATTTGCCATTTGCCAGGATATTGTTACACAAGTGTTGCCATGGCAGTGGATTAATTGTGTTACGTTAACTAATTTCACATACATCTACAATATGTATGTATATATACAAATTTCTATGGACCCTATAAAAAGTTGTTACATAAACCATTTAAGGACAATAAGCTTTAAGTAGCCATATATTAATTAAAACAAAAAATTTAATAGATCTAATCATGTCAAGTCATTCTCTAGAACCAAAACTTGTAAATATTCAACGGTCTCGGTTGGCATTATAAGAGCTCTCAAAAAGCAGACAAAAATTAAAAATTATTAAGAATTTGCTGTCATTGATAAGTTGGTTTGCTGGCAACATTTTAATGACCTTTTAAATAAAAGTAATTTTCAAATTGCAAGCCAAAAAAATCAAATACTAGAAGAAGAAAATTTCTGCGGTTTATTCTTATTCTTTTTTTCGCCTCGTGCCCAACGGAAATTCAATTGCGGCAAAAGTCGAGTCGAGTCGAGTTGAGTGAAGCTTTGCCAACTTTTCTGTGCGTCCTTCGGTGGAAGGCAACAATTTGCCCAGTCAACCCACTCACAGGGTCGAGCACTCGAAATGATTTCAAAATGGCATTGAATGTAGCATTTAATTTGTGAGCCACAACGAATAAGAGAGAGAGAGGGAGAGAGAGACAGACAGATAGACAGACCGACAGAATGTGTGAGAGAGGGAATGAGAAAGGTCCTTCGACATACCGTTGTGGATCCTGCTACTGCTGCTTTCCTGGTATTTATAACTGTTTATTTGCCGTGCGCTTGGTCTCAAGTTGGGAGCTCTATTTTCTGTTTCTGCTTTTGGCCTCTGTCTGTGTTGGACTGAAAAGGATTAATTAAACTGACAACTGACGTCTGTGGTGGCAGCTCTGTCCCTCAACGTCTCTCTTTCGTTTGCTCTCACTCTCTCTCTCTCGCTCTCACTCTGGCTTTCACCCAAACTCTCTGCCTGGCGCTCTTAGCTTTCTTACCGTGTCTTTGAAGTTGGAAAGTCGGCATAATTAGTTAAATGAGCTTCACTATAACAATGAGAGGCAACTTCTTCTTATGCCACTCACTTACTCACTCACTTCACCTGCTACTCTTCATGCATGGCAAATTATAGCAGCTAATTTAATGTTTTTTTGGCCTTTTTCGAGATGGGCATTTATATGCATTTTAAATTGAAATTTTATATTTAAGAAATTAAATAAATGTAAATAATAATTGCATACTATATATATTCAAATATTAAATGCCAAAAGAGAAAATAAATTAAGTGTGCAACAAAAAGGTGAAGATGAATAAAAGGCAGCAATGCTAACAGCTGCTTACATTTATTTACTGTTAGTCATTTCAATATGTTTGTCTTTAATCCCGTTCTCTTTTTCACATTCGCTTTCACACACACCCGCAGAGATAGACAGGGAGAGAGCAAGAACGACGACTCGCACGCAAAAAAAAGCTTCTTGCTCATTTGCTAGCAATTAAGCGCACATGAAAAATGTTTGCCAGAGTGTAAAAGACAAGGATAGAGAAAAAGAGAGATAGTTGGAAGCCAATGGAAGGAGGAATGAAAAGGGTGGCCGATTTCTAGGTCTGGCTTTTATGTCATTTCGAATGGCGCCAGCTGAAACGGTTTGCAATCGTGTGTTTGTGTGTCTATCTCTCTCTCTCTCTCTTTTCATCTGTGAGTTTGTGTGTGTGTTTTAATTACAAACTTGTACATTTTGCCTAATTTGACAAATTGTTTTAATATAGTGTGTAAACTTTTTGGTTACATTGCGACAAATTAGTTTTACATCAAAAGTAGGTCATGATGGCCTTGTCGAGCAAATTGAATACGGATTGGCCAAGTGCCGCTTAAACGACAACGCACAGAAGTATGCAACACAATGCAGAAAAAAGGACAAAAGCCGATATGATTTAAAACTAATTCAACAAAGTTTAAATTTTAATCCAAAGAAGATAAAGTGATTATATTGACTAATTATTTTTAAAGAAGCCGAAATTTCTCATCCTCAATTACAGAAAATAGTTGCTTAAAAAAATAGCATTTGTATAGTCTACTTTTCAGGGCTTACCATACTTAATTTTCTCCGACTGTTTTAAATTCACTTTTGGTAAAAAACTGTTTATGTTTTATGCGCCTTTAACTCATATAAATACATCGATTGTATCCGAATGCAATCTGGAAATTCATTTACGTTTATTAAAATTGCGCTTTAATTAAACAATTCGCTTTCAGTGGACTGTAAATGCATACAAATACCTTTTTTTTTTGCCTATATATATGTACATACAGGTACATATTCCATCCATGTGTGCTTGAAGTCTATATTCAACGGATGTTGTACTTGTTTTTGTTTGTTGTTGGCCTTTATGGGTGCTATGCTCAATGCAATAAATGACTGAATAAGGCTTTATGCCATAACCATGCAAAACGATTTTATTACCTACGACCAGAAGTTTGCCATGAACAGAGAAATGATATTTCACAAATGTAAAAGTCTTACTGCTTTCATAATTGCCTGAGATAGAGGGTGAACTAATCCCAATTTAAGATGTTGAGAGATGCGAAATCAATTGCAGTTGTTTGAGGTAGAGCAAGAAAATAAACAAATTTTCATTTGGAAGTCTCTCTTTAGCTCACTCTTTTCAGGAGTCAGCTGAAAAGTTGACTAAAAAGCCATTCCATCAACTAACCGATTCTCATTTCATTTCCATTGATTTTCTGAATACTTGGCGCTTGACCCAATTTTAATTGCTATGATTTGCAATTCTTTTATCTTTTAAATCCTATTTAGCCCCATTCTCAAAATGAAAACAATTCATCAAACGAAATATCTCGCATTTGCAAAATAAACACAAGTGTGGGGATTCTATGGATTCGAAACGTTTTTAATAATCAAGTCTATTTTGATGCAGTAGCTGCAATATTTGATGTACATGTACATGTAAAATTATTAATGTTTCGAATTTCAAATTTAAAAGCATTAAAAACTATGACATTAAAATTGAATTGAAAATATAATTAGTTACAAGATTCTTCTTTAGGTATAGCTAAATCAGAATCTTTGTCATCTTTATCATTGATGCTGAGTCGTTCGTAAAGTTCGACTAGTCTATCCTTTTGACGGACCATGGTTAGGGCCCGGGCATATCGATCTTCCCACAGCTTCGGATTGGCATTAGCCAGCTTCTTGAGTGTATGTTCGGCTGCGGCCTGGACATCTTTCTCGGGACTCTCGTGATATAGAAGCAACAGATCCATTGAACGCTGTACAAATGCTTCCCAGACCTCACGCTCGTGTTGGATTTCCTCCTCGGACTGGGAAGTGTAAACTGGACGCAATTCCCCCACCGCTATGGCAGCCAGGCATCTAATCTCCGAAGATGGATCATCCATACGCTGCATGGTGGCATAAGCCAGAGGTTTGAGTTGCTCAACGTTTAGGCCTTGAAAGAATACCACCGCCTTGATGGCATAATGACGTGTGGTTATGTTGCGATCCTCAAGCAAACTGGGCATAAGCTTGACCAATGATGGTAAGACCTCGCGAGCCTCATCCGGTGCACCTTGTGCCAGGGCGCAAAGAGTGGCCATTGCCATGGAGCGCATTGCCTCAGCACTGGCGCCCGCCTGCCAGGCTAAATGTGGTTCCACAATCTCCTTTACAAAATTAGCCAACAATTGAGTACTCTGTTCACGCTCCAGTTTAACTGTATTTGACCAGAGCAGCGACGACACCGAAAGACTGCTGAAAATGCGTACCTGAGCACTGTCAGTGCAATTCGCGAAGACAATTTTCACCTTCTCAATAAGTTCGGGTACATATGTAGCACGAATGTGGCATATATTGATCAGGCCATCAAGCAGCAATATGGGTTCAGCATTCTCATCTATATCAGCGTCAAGATTCTGCACGTCTTTCAGGGCCAAAGCGAAGAGAGATTCATGTAGTTGGTCCACAGATTTTTGCTCAGCTTCGGCAATTCGTTCGAGCACTGTTTTGCCCTCTTTAAATTCCATTATCATATTTAGCGAATGCATTAAGGCCATCACTTTGATGTGTACCACATACACAACTTCGTAGAGCTTTTCCAGTTCCGCTTGACTGGCTGTTACCCAACAGGCCTTATCCATCACAGTGTCCATCATACGTAGTATATACATTTGGAATCGTGGCTTGAGAGTATGCGAGTAGTCAGAGTTTCTCAGAAGTTTGACCAGACAGAGTAGCTGCTCATAGGTGCCGCCCGTTGAAGCCTTGAACATGTAATAGAAACACATCAAATAGGAATCCTTTGCATGGTTTTCTATACCATTGAAGCCATGATCAATCCAGGAATCATAGGATAGAAGCCGGCCCATCAAATCAGACACCTTCTTCGCCTCGGCGCTAACTGCAGCATCTTCATCGCTGCATCCAAGGGACACATGTGGATAGATCTCGAAAAACTTTGCAGTCATTGCTGCCTCAGCATGTAGGACAAACTGATAGAGCAACTTCAACGAATGCAGACGTACATTGTCCTTCCAGTCACCAGTCTCGCGTGTGATCAGTTGCAATAGGCGCAAAGAACGTTGCACCAAGCCACGGCAACCAATTGTAGGACGTTCCACATCCTTGGGATAATTTTCAGCAGGCAAATCGCTTAGTTCCTGTTGTGAGAGTTCTGCCTCGTTTTCTTCATAATATTGCTTGCCGCACTTCACCCACAGGGGACGTATGTAGTTGACCACCTCCGGGGAATCATCCTTGAGGCAGCAAAGGACCAGCGGCAGAATTCTCTCAAAGTATGAGTACCGATCCATTAGTTCCATGAGCATAAGTATACCCATTTGTCCACATTCGCGACGCACCAAAGGCATACTATCCATCAGGAGAGGCGATACCTCTGAGAATAAGCGCCGCATATTGTCCCCACTGGCATCCATGTGAAGGGAAAGTCTACCCAATGCCTCGACGGCTGAAATGCGCGCCTGGGCGTGCTTGTGATTCAACATGGAGTACAAGGCCACAGCCAGAGCCTGGGTATGTGGACGCAGTTCAGCAGTATCGGCCACCCGCGATAGACTGACCAGAGTTGCGCATCCTTCACGCTGCACCATCGGATATGCGTCCTTGATAGACTTGATCAGCACTTTAGTCGCCAGGGGATAGCACTCACGAAAGATGCCAGCGGTTCCCATAGGCATATATAGACGCACCATCAAATGCATCTGGGAGATATACAGAAGACGTATCTCTTCGCTCGGCTCCACAGTCTCCGTCTGACCCATGCGTTCGCCCAGTGTTGCCATCACATTCGTCAAATGGAAATCCAAGGGTGGAAGAATTTCCAGAAATGCATTCACCGCCGTCACAGCATGGTCGCGCACTGCCTCAAAGTGATCTGTGTAACATTTAAGCAAATGCAAGTACATTTCATCGAAGTAACATGCCAATTGCTCAAGTTCACGTACGCCGGTACCGGCTGGAATGCTCTTACACTGTTCACGCAGCTGGGCCAAAGCAGCCGTCTTGATACGTCTATCACTGTTCTCCAGTTGCTGACAAATCAGCTTCGTGTCCATCACGATATTTGCAGTCATTTTGTCCCGTTTCTTTGGTGATCCTTGTCACCCCGATTCTCTGGTGGTTATTTTTATTATTTTTGTTAACTGACCTGAACCGAATGACTAGCTGCGAGACTAAAATGAGAACGTGAAAAGTAAAACAAGTCGTCAGGCAACATCAAAAAAATATATGTATATCCATGGGTTGCTATGATTACATTTAATGTTTGTTTATGTCTAAAAAACAAAAGTCTTCTTCGCCGGCGAGTTTCGCACGACCTACTGAATTGATCAGCTGTTCTTCCAGCCCCAAGTTTCAGCTGTAGCTAACTCAACACTAGTGTTGCACAGTGTTGGAAAATTGCCCATTGGCGCGCAATTCAAATGTGGTTAATAATTATGAAATAAAAATTTCCCTAGAAATGGAATGCATGTATGTGTGTTTGATTGTATATGTGTGTGTGCGGCTGTCTTTTATGAGAGGTCGTCTCATAAAAGAGAACCGCTTATCTTTCATGCCGGGCTATCTAATTGCGATGTCGTTCCTTATCACCTTAACAGCGACAACAAGCGACAATATCTAAGATTGATTGCCCAGCTCAGTTAACTACTCCATGATGGTCTGAGGGGGGCACGGGCTTTAATAAAGATCGAGGTTCATACCATAGAAAATGTGGGGGAAAAAATCAACCAAAAATCACATAAAATTCCTATTTTTATCGACAAAACTTAATTGCATTTGTGGGTCATCAAATTGAGGTTATATTAAAAGTGGGTTGGGCACAACAAAATAAATAAAATAATAATAATACTGAGATAAGAAAAATGCTTCAACAAGGGGTAGGGTGGGTAATATTCCTCTAGAAAAAATACAATAAAATTAAAACAAATATAATTGCAAAATTAACAGTCAAAAGATTTCTATAATTAGAGCCAATTTCTTTATGGTAATTCTTTGTCAAGACTATATACAATTATCGCAAATTGATTTATTAGAGGGTGTAGAAAGATTCCTGTTATTCTGGATGAATTGTAATTAATCAAGCAAAAAACCAATGAGTAGCAATTATAGACATACAAGTAAAGTCATGGAAATATTTAAGAAAAACCCTCTTAGTGGGGTTTCCTAAAGTCTGAAGTTACCTAGTAATTTCAATTAAAATAAGCAAAAACTGCTAACAAATTCTCGGGGACTGACTAAGTCAAGAGTTTGATAAAGGTTTTGCAAGATTAGAAAATTGTGTTAAAGAATTTGCAGCTGGGAAGTATATAAACAATTTGCACAAATAAATAAATTTTTGCAAGATGATTGTATTCCGAATAATATAATTCGCCTGGTATTTTGTTTGCAAAATGGATCTCATTTCGAATGGGTTGCCTATCTCTAGTATGTTTTGACAATCATCAGATCTCAATATATACATATAATCGTATTTCAATTTCTCTTTTTTTCCAGCACCCATTTGTTTAAGTCGTTTTGATTGGCGGCAACATATTTTTTGTTTTATGTGGTTTCTGTTTTGTCATGTATTCAATATTTTTGAACCCACTGTCCAAAAAAAATTTGTTGCGGCTGTCTCCTGTCGCCCTTTCCGCCGTTCCCAGTTTCAGTCAAATATTACCTTCTGTTGCTCTTATTGTTGGCACAATTCGATTTCATACCTTTTTTTTGTATTGTTGCTGTCGCTGCGCTGCTGCAGAGCCAGAGCAGAGATTGGGGTTGAGGCAGTGATAGAGGCAGAGCCCAGGCAAACGAGGCACACGCTCCAAAGCAATTAAGCGCATGAATCAGGTTTGCCTCATATACACAACAGGCGGCGGAAAGGCAGGGCAGCAATCTGAGTATGAGAGTATCTGTATCTGTGCATTTTTTTTACACACACATATACACAAACGCATTCACACACACACACACACACACACACACACACACACACACACAGATACAGACAGGAACAGAGAGCGGCACAATAAAGTTAATTGATATGAAATGAAGTCATTTGGCAAAATCACTGGAAGAGTAATGGACCGCGTTTATTCAATTTGATTTGATGTCTGGACTGGTCTGGCCTGGCCTGGTCGGGACTGGTCTGGTCTTTGGCCTGGCCTGGCAGGGTAGCAACAAAGTTACCAATATGTTTACATTTGTATGTTACTTTATAGTTTTATTTCATTTATTATTAACTTTTCAAAAGCAATTGAGCACACTCAATTGCAAATAAACGCAAACACATATGGCCTGCATTTAACTTAGCAAGTGACAATTTTGTTAAGATTTATAACGAAGTTTTTACACTCTTATATCACTGATTGCCGACAAAAAGAAAACATTTAGGACATATTCAAACAGAAATTGAGGACAAAAGTCTCATCATTAGCAAATTTTTTAGCAAACAGTGAAAACTTACAGTGCAATGGAAAATAGAAAAAAAGTTAAACAGACAATGCTAAAGACTTTTAAAAAATGTTCATAATTTTTTGAGCCGGCTAAATTGCAAGGTTTGACTTAAATTTCAAATAGGTCGTAATCTAACCAGAATTTTTTTTTATTATAAAGCTTCAATTGAATGCTGTTTTTCTGGTTCCGAGCGACTTTTTCAATATAAACAATGATGTATGTCAAATGCCGCTTCAATTAGAAATACTCTATCCACTCTATCCGATTCAAGCAGTTAAAAAGAATTTGAACCTTATAGTATAAGGAGATAGAAATAAGTGTTTGCCAAAATTTAAACCCGAATCAATTCCCGGAAAACAATTTGTCTTGGGCAATTGTGAATAAAAAAAGTGTCTTGCATATAATGGTCATAATTAGGAATTAGTTACAATCATTTGCCAAAGATTTCAATTGCCTTTGCTTTGCTTGTCGGACCAGAGCCACGATAATGGCCATATTATTGCAAAGTCAGCCGTCTATTGGCTGACAGTTGGCAAAATGCAAATTACCCAATTGATATTGATTGAATTGCAAACAGGCAACGGGGTCTGAGCTGCTAATGTCATGAGCAGGCTAATACTGTTTTTGGCCTGCTATGGACAACGCTAATTAGTTTCATTTTCCTTTTCATTTTTCAAACGAAAATACACACAGCAGCGTCGTCAATCGACGCTGAAATTTAGTTGATTGAGTGCAATAGACCTCAGAGACAGCGACAGCGACTGAGTAAGAGACGCGAGCTTAGGGGGGGCTGGAACTGAGGTTGAGGCTGCGGCTGAGTCTGAGTCCGAGGCTGGGACTGGGACTGCAGCAATGTGTTGTGTGTGTCAATTTCTCGGAATCACTGATTAGAAATGTAGCTAATGGTCTGCTTTTCGAATGGCGCTGTTTTGCATCTGGTTTGCTCTTCCCTCTTTCCCCCCCTTCCCTTCTCTACCATCTCTACTGGAAAACCGCAGGCCAAACCGTTAGTTCACTTGCCCAGCTATAAAAAGCTTGTTGCGGCATGTAAGTGGCCTGTTGGCATTTTATATTGATTGCGTGACTCATCTGAGAAGCAGCCAGTAATCAGGCAACAGTCTGCCCCAGTCCGCGGGTCCAAGTCTCGGTGTCGGAATCTGAATCTGAGCACGAGATTGGGTTTGTCAGTTCTGTTTTTTTTTTTGCCGCTACGTCAAAGAGTTATTTTTGCGTTCTCGGATAATCTGCTTTTTGGCGTGCTGTGCTGCCGAAAGAACTTTGTAGACTACACTTAACGAAAATAATGTTTGCCCTTAATAAAATTTAATACAAGATACAAAGATTGCAAGATAAATAACGACAATATCGATAAACAAAAAGGCAATTGCTTATATTCAATGGAAGAAGAAATTTCAACATTTGTATCCCTTTTGAACCCGCCTATGGGCACTCTTTTTATGAATTAATATTATAAAGCTTAGATTTTTGACGAATTTACAATCTTGCAAGTTTATATCAAAACCGAAAAAACACATATTTCCACTTTAAATATATGACTAATTTTATTATAGCTTTTAAAAATTTTATTATAGTGTTGAATATTAAAAAGAATTGTGCCTAATTTGAAACAAGATTGTACGGCCTTAGTTATAAGCTATAAGCTGGAGATGACTACAATTCCAGTTAGTTAGCTTTACGTTAGTCATAGTAGTTAATTGCAATCACTTTACAATTTGTCGAGAAACATCCATCTCTTGCAATCTGTTGAGAATTCTCTTTATGTCATTTATAAAAAAAAAATATTTCTACGAGCTTTACTTTAGATGTAATTCATTGCAGACTGACTTTTTCTTACTCCGCTTTTTGCCCACTTAATGTTCGCATAATTGCTGCATGTATTTATGTTGTTTTTCTTTATGTTTTCCTTTTGCATTTTCTGTCAACGACGCTTTGTGCTAATTTACGGCTTGTAAGCCATCCCCCGCTAACCTCCCGATCTTCCACTCCATTCCCCTCTCACCTATCTTTAGTGGTGAGTGGTGTATCTTAAGTATTTTAAAAGCATTGCTTGCGGTTTCCATTTGGAAACATATGCCACAGAATGATTTGGTGTTTTTATTATTATTATAACTAGTGCAGTGTGTTTATTTGTTTAAGTTATTCAAGTAATTAACACGAAATATGCAGGCCAGGTAATTGGATCGTCAAATGATTTTTACGTAAATACCAAATGCCTTTTAGTTTATTATTTATCCAGATACATAGTTTTCAAAAACTAGTTTCATTCAGAGCGTCAAATGTCAGTCTAGTGTGATGTGTGTTTGATTAACAATTTAATTAGTTTAGTTAACCAATTATGCATTAGATATTCGATATCATCAACTGTTTTGCAGTTGAATGAATGAAATAGCCTTTTAATTATCAATAATACACAGACACACACACACACACACTAACACACACAATACACTCAATTAAATGCCATTGCAATGATATACAAATTGTCCATGAAGTGGCTTTATTTTCTATGATGTGAGAAACTAAACAAAAACCAAGACAACAGAAGAAAAAGATAAAGAGGTAACGAAAGGGGGGGGGAGTAATGTTACAATTATAGATATCATCAGAACAAGAGAGAAAGCGATTTTGTTCTCATAGTTTTGTTATCTTGCTTGGCATAATTATCATTCCATGCTTATAGCGTATCTACAAATGTATCTGTATATATGTATATATAAATGTATATCTATCTATTGGCTTGGTAGTCGTCTGCCATAATTGCAAATATTCACACAAAAGATACCAAATAATGCACACTCATTGACAATTCTATTGGATTTGGGTTTCAGTTTCGGTTTTTGTGTGTAATTTCTTTTACAGTTTATGTGTAAATTGATTAGCTGTTGGCTTGTTTATTTACTTTTCAAATAGTTGCAGCAGAAGTTTCGATTAGACTGATTTGGCTGATTGTGTGTGTCAGCATAGTAAATGTCATATTGCTGACGTAAGATGTATATACATATCTATATACTATGCAGTCCATATGCTGGCCCACTAATTTGATTGACACATACATACATACAGATATACGCTGTGATTGCTTTCTATAGAATGGAGTATACATGAATCCATTTGATTTTGCCTCTGGCATAATTTCTCATAGTCATCAGCAGTAGCAGAAAGCACCAACAGAGCAAATAAGCCAAATCATCATGTAATTGAAATTAATTATATGTCAATAATATTTTTGCAACAAGGCCAATTAAGGTTATACTACTGACGAGATATAATTCAGTTTAAATAAACCAAAAGTGTTCAAAATGTTTTGTTAAACATCATTTACTCTTTTCACAATTTACTCGGTCAAAATTGTTTAAAAAAATTAAGTTATGGAATAAATTTTGTTTGCACTTTTTTGGCAGTTTTGAGAAATTTTAGAAATATTTTTTAACGCTACTTACTTGCTCGAAATTCTTTGAAGATATTTCTTAAGTATAATATTAATTTTTATAATAAAAACACAAAATGGTTGAACGTTTTTGTTTCAGTTTTGTAGACCAATTGATTAAGGAACTGGTTTCTTTTGAATATTTTGTTTTGATTGATAGAAAAATATCGAAGACTGATGTAAAACACAAGGAAAACTAAACAAAATTGATTACATATTAAAAGAAGTATTTCAATTTGGTGTTTATCGATTTTAAGCACACTGTAAATTTCTTATTTGAATTGTTTTTCTTATCATTAAACGATAAGAAAATAAGTACCAACTAATTTGTTGCTATTTCTTTATATTCATTTATTTTGATTAATTGAAATTGATTTATAAATTAGCTAAATGTTTTTTAGTTCCCACATGATAAGGGAAATCTACACTGAGAGATTGCAATTAGCATTTGCATTTAAATTCGTATAAGTTTTAAAGTCTTTTTCCAGTGTTTGTTGCGTAGAAAGCAAAAACAAAAAAAAAACATTAACCTATTCATCTCAACTGATTAATATTGCATTTTTCTAAGAATTGATTGGGACATACATATGTATGTATGTATGTACATATTAGATTTAGGAATTATTTGTTTTGTAAATTTTCTTATCTGAGCTGTTCTAGGTTGATGATGTCACAGTGTGCGTTAATAGAATAAAATCCCCGGAATTTATATGATCATGTATAAAACCTTATAAGAAGTTCTTTCAAAAGGTATATAAATCAAAGAATAGTTATTGAACTCAGGAAACCATTTAGACATTCACAAACAGTTATAGAAATATCCAAAAATATAAAAATGATTTGTGAGTCCTTTCAATTGCTAAGTAAAAAATGTCAGACATTTTGAGCCTGAAACTTTACAGTCACAAAAATCAAACTTGGTATTTATTATGTAAAAGGAAAGTATTTACATTTTGATTAACTTTAATAGTCTGAGTAGTCACTGAATGAATAACTGGTTATAGTTGGCTTATGGCCAACAATATAAAATATATACAATAAAATAGTTACAAATTAGGATGGCTAAATCAAATTGCTTTTTAAATCTTTATGAAAAGCAGTTGACCGTAAAAATAAACTGAATTTTAATGGAAGGATACACTTTGCTAATGAGTAAGTATATATGGTATATTTATAGATAGTTACGAATCTGCTTGAATAGTTTAGAATGTATTTGTTGTTGTTGCTTACCTCAGTTAATTGTATCCGAAATGAAAGCCGAAGAGACGAAATGAAATCCAATTAAATGGTTTTTCCTTTTTTTCTATTTTTATTTCTGTTTTTTTTTTTTTTGCCGTTTTCTATTTATAAGTTTTTTTCTTTCAAAGGTCACGTTTTATTGCTGTTTTTATCCTTTTGCTTTCACACTCACTTAATACATTTTTCCGCGTATCTGTGTGTGTGTGTATCTATGGTTGTTTGTGTGTGAGTGAGTATCTATGTATGTGTCTATATGCTGACGTTTTACATGGCTCGATGGTTAGTCTCTGCTGCTGTTGCTGTTGATGATGATTATAATCCTTAATTAGTCTAACGAGTTGCAAATTAATCCACTTTCCTTAATTAAATTGTTTTACCCAACCAAAACAAAAAAAAATTGGCGACAAAGACAAAAGATAAAGTAAAAAACGCAAATGGTAATTAAAAAAAAAAAATGAAATTGACGAAATGAAAGGCCAAAAGACGAATGGAGAGGAAAAAAATGTAAAAATTGTTGGGGAGGAAAGAGAGAGAGAGAGAGAGAGGGAGAGAGAAAAAAAAACAGGAAAAGAGAGAAATGTAATTAATTCATTAGCCAACCAGTCAGCCAATTGACAATTATTGATTATATTGTTTCAATGCCAGTTTTGGTTGCAAATTAATTTCAATGCATTTGCATTTGTTGTTGTTGCTGCTATTGTTGTTGTTGTTTTCATTCAGCATTAGTTGCACAATTTGTTATGGCGAATGCCCGCAGGTCGCATTGCTCATTTATTTAATTTTTAATTATTTTTAAATGTGTTCTGGTTTCATAATTGGCAGCTTATTGTCTCTTACTATAGCTGTCCCTTTTCATCTGTATAGCCTGCTCTTTTTCTCCGCATGGCAGCATAATATTTTTAACTTATTTATTTGCATTTTGTTTCAGTTCTTTTTTGATTTAATTAAATGTACGACCCGAATCCTGAATCCCCATTTTCGACCCGCTTGGCTTCATTTGTCTTTTATCTCTGTCTCTCTGCTCTCTGTCTCTCTCGGTTTCTTTCTCCCTCTGTGTGTGTTTGTGTGTGTGTCAGTTCTCTTTTTCAATTTAGCTGTCAGCTTCGTTTAAATATTTAAAAATGTGGCGAAATATTTAATTTGCTTGCTTGCCATATGCATTTGCCATTGCTGAGATGCATTTAATTGTTGAATTCAATTTAAATTTCAAATGCCAATAAACTACTACAATCATATAGGCTATCATATACCTACATATGTATATACATCCATACATTGTGCACACAATTTGATATATATGTAATTCAACTTAATTAAGTGAGTGCTATGATTTAGTTACTGTATTCGAGAATTTCAAGAATTCAAAGTCAAATTTAACCAGAATATATAAAAAAAAAACAAAAGGCAAAAAACAAAAAATTATATACGAATACTTTGTCTTTTATTTCATATTCTCTGAATTAATGAGTTATATGAGATTCCGCACAATTCCGTTTTAAAAATTTGCTTAAATGTCAGGTTTCTCCATTGCTTATTTAAAACGTTTAAGCAGTAATCTGCTTAGAATGAATTTTTCCATATTCCCATATGGCTGGAAAATGTACATCAAACTTTTTTATAGTTTTCTTTAATTAAATATGAACATATTTAAATTTTAATAAAGTACTTGCTATTTCTTATTATTCCTTGATCAAATAAATGTATTTCAAATGCGCATCGAATGCAATCTTTTCGAACTAGTTAAATTTAAGAATCAAGAAAACGATTAGAATCTTGTTTTGGCCATTTACTTTACATGAAAAAGACATGTATTATATAATCGTTTTTTGATCATAAGAACTAGGATTTCCTGGCCAATTGTTCATTCCATTTATTTATTTTTAATATTATGCATTTTCCTATTTGTTTTTTGCCACATTCGTTGCAGTAGTTGAACTTTTGAACCCATTCCTATTAGTTATTAAGAGCTCTAAAACATTTGTAGACACTTTACTATAATATTACAAGCTAATATTATATAAATTTCATTCAATTATGATTTAATATGCATGTTTCGAAAGGAGAATTTGACTCAATTACTTATTAATTGTTTCATTTAATGACAATGTACATAAAAATATAAAAACGAGAGCGTCGGTAATGCATTAAAAACAAAAAAAAAAAAAAGTTTAAATGAACTGCTTTTAATTTGTGGCAATTTTTTGCTCTGCTTGCAATTTGAAAAATTAATTACATATATTTAATTGTTTAATTTTATTAGCGTTTTGCACGTTTCAACAATTAAAATATGAACTTTTTTCTGTTGTTAGTGGGTTTTTTTTTTCTTCTTTTTTTTGGCAAATTACGTTTATTTTTTATAACCATTATATAGTTATACATTTTGAATGTATTATTAATGTATGAGCTAAACGGCAGTAACACCGACAACAACAACAAAAACACTAACAAACAACAAACATTTATGGTCAGGCGCGTAATTAATGGGAAATGAACACACGACAGGCAGGCCACAAAAGTTGACTGCAATAACGAATCACTCAAATACATTCACACACACACACACACACACACACACACACGCATTTCGATATGTACGCTTTTTGGCTCATTTATCACACCTTTTGAGCAGAGACTGAATTTTAATTGAATAATTGAAATATTTTTTGTGAAAATTAAAATTTCCATTTTTGGTTGTGTGTGTGTTATTTTTTGGAAATTAATTTATACACATTCGAAAAATATTGAATTTTTGTACTAGTTTGTTAGTGCGTCTGCGTAACGCAACCTGTCGGCAAATTGAGTTGACAAATTGCTGTTGCTGCTGTTGCTGTTGCAAGCGTGCGAACCAACGGCAAACGACAAACGGCAAATGTTAACGGCAACAATAGAAGTCAGGGCAATGTACACAAAGTATCTGAGAGATACATATGTATGTATGTATATATAGAGAGATGCCGACGCTGTTGCCGTTGCCCATAGCTCCACTCACACCGGCAGCAATTAGCGCCAATAGGCAGAGAAGTGCCTGTTGTTGTTGATGATGTTGCTGTTGTTGCTGGTGCTGTTGCTGCTGCTGGCGTTATGATGATAATTGCGCACAGAAATTGCTGTCGCCGTCTTTATAAATTTCATTGCTGATTGCCGTCGGTCGCACAAAATCAACAAATTAATGTATATGCCAAGCAAAATCATAAAAAAAACACACACACACGCACTCGCACACATACATAGAGTCACAGTGGGTAGACTTGTAGCCGATATAAATACTTAAAATATGTCGATATATATATTTCTTATTTTGGCTTATTTATTGTTGTTGGTAGATATACATACACATACAAATGTATGTATATATCGCATAATGGCGCTTGACGTTGTCGCGTTTACCGCGCTAATTCTTTTGACCAGCAAATGCGACAATAACAAACAGACGAAATGCTAATTAGTTTCATGTGTGACTAATGGATACAAAAAAGCAGCACACACACACACACTTAAATAGAGGGCAGAGATACACATGCGTGACTGAGGCTCATTGTTGCCGCACACATACACACTTAATTAAAATAGTTTTGGCCTAAACGTACATTGGCACCTCTATCTCTCTTCGTGGAGGGTCTATACACACACACATATATATATATATATATATATATTTCACTATGCAATGTTGGGTTTTTCTTGTTTGCCTTCTTTCTTTCTTTCTTTTGGCCTCTTTCTAATTGCTAATTATGATTACGTGTATGCCATATATGTATGTATATAGAGTAGGGGAATTAGCCGGCGCAATTGAATTGAATTCAACTTCAGACTTCTCACTTACTCTCACTCATTCACTCTCTAACACTCTCTGTCACTTTTGCAGTGTATTAGCCGGCTAAAAAAACACTTGTTAGGTTAAACGGTTTGCGCGTACGCGTACACGGCAAAATACACGACATCCGCACGCCGCCAACGATGACGACGCCAGCAACGATTTTGGAAATGGTCTTGTTAATAATAACAATAATAATAATATCAGTGTCTTCTATTGAGTCTCAGTCCGTTACCGATTCCGAATTCCGATTCAAAACCGACCACGACAACGACGGCAACAATTCTGAACGATTTCTGACTGCGAGTGCTATAAAGCACAAAAACGACGTTTGTCGACGACAACAACAACTGCAAACAATCTACGATGATGATGTTGATGACGACAACAACGGCAACGACGACGCCAGCGACAACGACAACGTCGACGACGACGACGACGACGACGACAACAACGATGAAGGGTAGTGTATAAAAGTTGCCTCTGCCACTGCTTGTTGCTGCTGCTGCTGCTGCTGCTACGTATGAACTGTGCCGTGCAACTATTTAACGACGACTGAATGTGGCAATTATGTATCTAGATACATTTTGGCCAAACGCAGAGTGCTGCTGCTGTTGCTGCTGGCTTCGAGTGGCGCGCGAGCGCTCTCAGTCTATTTGTCTGTCTGTCTGGTGTTCCGCTTCTTTGTCTGTGTTGTGTGTGTGTGTGTGTGTGTGTGTGTGTGTGTGTGTGCCTGTGTGGGGGTTGCTCTGCTGCTGCTAAACGACTGGGACCATCATAAAACATATTACTATAATTACAATTATGGTGTGCTCTCCACACTCAACACACATACACACACACAGATATAGCACACATTGAAACAGATATAGATATAGCTATACATAGCTGCAAACAGTTGCCGTGCACGTGAACATAACGCACGGCAATAAAACACAAATTTTCATATGCATTACGGCTTAATTGTATCTTGTTCTCGTTGCTGCTGCTTCTGCTGTTGAGCGAAACTCATAAATATTGTTGCCTGGCTGGGGTTTTTTTGTTTAGCAACATGTTGCTAAACAGAGAAAAGTCAAATATGTTGCCGTGTGCTTTTAGGCTTATTCGAATGATTATTAAATGCTGAATATGTGTTTATTGCTTCTGATTGTTGTTGCCTCTTTATAAGTAGGCCCTCATCAATCCTCCTCTCCCCTCCGCCAGCTGTGTCTGCAGCAATTGGAGAATTGCCGCTGCCTGCCTCTTGGCTGTATCTTTTTTGCATTGCAAATTGCCGACGTTGGCTTTGGTTTCGTTTGGTCGGTTGCTGCTTTGGTTCGCAGTGAGTTTGTTTTTAATTCTCTATAATTGAGTTATATGTATGTACATACTTTAATAAGTTGGTGGCGGCTGCGACGACGACGGCGACGGCGACGGCGGATGCTGCTATGTTTTTTCCTTGCTCTGCTCTGTTTTGAACTGCTTTGCTTTGGTTTTGCTGCTTTTGGGAAGTTCGGTGGCAGACATTCACTTAGTTGTTGCTGTTGTCGTTGCTATCGTTTCTTTCTTTGGTTGTTGTTGTTATTGTGACGGCGTTTAGCGCTAATTAATGCTGAGCCAACGGGCTTTCCATTGCTTTTTATTACTGCTGCTGCTGGTGGTGGTGATGGTTGTGGAGGTGCCTTTTGGTTGGCTGGTTTTGTCTTTCGTTAATTGTTCACTCAGATTTATTATTTGATTAATTATTGCGATTTCATTTCCCCAGCGACCTATACTCACTCCGCATTACTCTGAGTTTATAGTTTCATTTCCAAAATTTTATGTAAAATGTTTTCTTTTTCTCCGGGTTTTTAATGGTATATATTTCTTTTTATTATGGTTGGGTGTAGCAATTTGTTTTTTTTTTATTTTGCTTAGCAATAATTGGTGTATAATTTCATTTCCTGAGAACTCTGCACACACATACACACACACACAGAGACACAACCACACAAAGGTTCTTCATTGTTTTTTAATGTCGTAATTCAGTTGCGTTGAAGTGAATTAGTCAGCTAAAGCGATTTGTTATAAAAGACTTTTGTATGTTGCGACAGCTCAATTAGCTTAAAGGGGGTATTCTTGCCTTCTCACGCTTTCTCTCTCTCTCTCTCACACCGTTTCTCTCTACATTGCTCAGTTTATTAATAGGCAATATGTATTTGATAAGACCAATTAGTCATATGTTAAATATTCTGACCTAATACAAAGAAATTGTAGTATATTAAATAACTAAACATTTGTGAAAAGTTATCCATTTCTATTAACAATTCAACTTTGCTGCTAATGAACTCCATGAACTCTTGTAGCAACATTCTGGAGTCAACTTCTCTCTTCAACGCCCGAAAGCAACAGCTTAAAATGTGAACATCATTAGCAAATCCACAACAACAACAACAACAACAGCAATAAAAATAATACAGCACAACAAAATAAAAAAAAGAGCACCCAAGAATAACAATGGGCAACTCACAAGTATCTCTGATTGCTCATTTAAATTGTACACACACCGAAAGCAAATTGAATTGAATTGAATTGAGGAGGATTCGCCAGAAAAATGTGCAAAGGAAAGGCAAAAAATTAAAGGGAAGGGATATATGAATGCATGAAACTGTGTAGTAGAGCTCAAAAGGGCAAAACAAGTCAAAACAGAAAACTAAAAATAAAATATGAAAAATAACA
Organism: Drosophila insularis; assembly: GCA_018903935.1. Lineage (NCBI taxonomy): Eukaryota > Metazoa > Arthropoda > Insecta > Diptera > Drosophilidae > Drosophila > Drosophila insularis. The sequence continues at coordinate 10,105,311 of JAEIFP010002295.1, forward strand.
AAAAGTTGTTGATGGTGATGTTGCTGCCACAGAAGATGAAGCAATTTAGATATACTTGAATAGGGAAAACGATGGATGAGATGGCGCGCATTCACACAAACTTACACACACACACTACACTCATAGATACGAACACACAAACACTGAAATCGACATCCATATACATATACATATGTAGTTGGAGGCATGCAAAACAAATTGTGCGTCGCATGGGGTGCCAAACAAGAAGAAGATTGCCTTACTCTTTATTCAATGAATTTCGAGTTGGAAAAAATACACGTAAACTGTGCTACGAAAATGACGACAATGACGACGACGATGACGAAGCCGAGAAATACGGTCGTTAACGCAAAACGTCAATTTACAACTGCGAATGTGACTGTGAATGTGAATGCCCAACAGTGCCAAACGAGCTGGGCAACATTCAGGCAACATCCAATGGCACTGGCAACATGTTGTCTGATTGCTGCGCCAAGGAGCAAGATGATGTTGCCAATGCAAAGGGGGGGGCCAACCAAAAAGTACAAGCAAATAAACTTATTATAAATATCTCCACTTAAGGCAAACGATGCTGCTCTGCTGCTCTGCTGCTGCCCGTTGCCCTCTGCTGCTGATGCTGCCAACGACGCTGTGGGGGCCCATTTATGCTGCAGATGAACACAACGAGCTGCAAATGCGCACACGCACACTTTGCTCTCATTCACTCACACACGAAGATGATGATGAGGCAGGAATGATGGGATGGTGGGTGCGGGGAGAATGGGAGGCAAGTTGCCTGTCAAGTCGCATAAGGCAAATAAGCAACAAAAAGCATTAAATGATGACAACAACATTGCGCTTAATGGACTGCCGCGTTTGCGTCTCAATTCAAAAGTGCATTCTCTCGCTCATTCTCCCTTTCTACAGCTATCTCTCTCTCACTCTTTCCATCTCTTTTCAACACTTTCTCTCTTCAATTCTCTCTCTCTTTCTCTGGCTCTGCCGTTTGCTCTCTATCTACAGTTTTATGTTTGCTCTTGGCTTGCGTTATAAATCCATTATAATAAAATCATTTTGTTGTTTTATTAGTTCAGCAACATGTTGCTAAACCAACCAAGGCAAGTCAAGTGCTTTGGCAACATTGTTGCCCAACTCATAAATATTGCAAGTGTTTTCAATTAGCTCACATTCTGTGACTTTCATATTAAATGAGAGCAGAGAGCCAAAGCCAGAGCCAGAGCCAGAGCCAGAGTACAGAAGGGAAGTGAGTGAGTAGGTGGGTGGGTTGGTTGAGTGGTTTGATGGGTGGCTAGTTGGGTTCTTTATTTCATTTTGGAGCTTCAAGCTGATTCCAATTATAAATAGAAATTGCATGGCGCATGTGGTGTGCAATTAAAAGCAACAAAAAGAAAATAATAATAATACTAAAAAAAAAAAAAAAAACAGAAAGTGGCATGGCATGGCAAAAACAAAAAGGTCAAAGTTTTTGAGGTCAGGCGAAATGGCAAAGGAGTTTCACATACATACATACATACATACATATATAGTTGCCTTGCAATCAACGCACTTCCGCAAAGAACCACTCCACTTCAGCCCCCCTTCTACCACACCGCGCCAACTCAATGTGCCGGTAAAATGTCAATGGGCACACCCTGTGTGTTGTAGCCATTTATATACAAATATGGGGGAACATGTGTGTGTGTCTGTGTGTGTGTGAGTGTTTGTGAAAGCAATTTCCGCTCGTGTCCGCAATTAAAAAGCAATATCATCCTAGAGTAGTAGACGTAAACACCGAATTGAATTGAATTTTTATGATGTGTTTGTTAAATGGTTTTCATAAATGGCAAAATATATTCCAGACAAGCCAAAGTCGAGCAGTTGCTCTGCCCTCTCTAATGCTTATACACTTACAGTTACAGTTTCAGTTGTAGTTGCATTCAAAAGTCACAGGATCTCAGCAAAATTGCCAGCAACTAGCAAAAGCAGCCAACTAAACCTGTCCAAGTGTGTGTGAGTGTGTTTCGTTCCTCTCGCTGTAAAGTAGGGGAAATAAAACGAAAATGCATTTTGGCTAGGATGCCAGGGCTCAAATAGAACGAAGTTGGTGGAGAAAAGTCCACAATTTGTCTACCCTGTGTTGCCGAGCATATGGAAATTGTCAGAAAAATAAATGCTAATGAAAGGTCTATTTTTCAGACTTCTAAAATAGGAAGGAAAACTGTTGGCATTAGTATTGTATTTGAAAAACAATCTTAAGACTCACAATAATTAAAGTTTATTTTATTGTCAGAGGCAAATTTTGTCCTTCATATGATTACTATAGATTTCTATTTTCAATATAGCATCATAAAAAGTAACTTACCTAATAGTTCTAATAGACCTTTTTAATACCTACTTTAACCCATTGTAGATAAAATTTTCTGATTATTATTAAGCTAAACTTACCAATTTTTTTATAAGGCAAAAATTAAAATTTTTAAATATTTTTTTTTGCTACAAATTCTTTTATTTTCAATCTTGTTACACAGTGTTTTTTTTCAATATTTCATTTAATATTTTGGCAAGGCAAGCATACAAGAACAAGATTAATTACTTTTATAATTATTATAAAAAATATCTTTAGATTTTTTGCGACATTTTCTAATCAGAAATGTTGTTTAGTTTTATTAGCTATTACATGAATAAGTTTTTGTTTCGTGAATGATCAGTAAATTTAATCTGAGTTGCGTTTTATATCTAAAAGTAAAATATCTACTGTTTCTTAGTTGCTGATTTGTCAAAAATGTATCTAAAAGTTCTTAACTAATATGACATGAATAATTTGTGAATTGAAGCTTTTCTTCTAGTTAGTAGAGAGTATTTAAAAGTTGATGGGACCCAAATAAATGTATGGGAAACTTTCCGCTTCCATGTTGTCCGTGTTGCATGTGGCTGCTGTCTGGGTGGTCCGGATTGTTGCTGAATGTGTGTGTGTGTGTGTGTCTCATTCCTCCTCTTAAATCCTCGCCGTGCCGTGCTTCTTTAGTTGGATTTCCTTTTTTATTTTATTTGTTTCGTTTTTCTTTTGCTTTTCATTATTTCTCTTGTATTTTTTCCTCTTTCATATTGTATATACATATGTGTGTATGTACATATATGTATATCTATACTGTTTGTCTGCCATGGCCATGTGTTTCATTAGCGTATTTATGGAATTTTTATGCTTAAACGTTTGCTAAATGTATTTTTGCTAAATTAAATTCTTGTCAAGCGGCAACAGTCAATTTGGGGTAACATTCCAATTGAATGGCCTTCCAATTAAATGACTTTTCGCTTGAACAATATGATTTTTATGCTATCGATATAACTTTTATTTTTTTTGTTAATGCCCGCGGGACTGTTCTATGTTTCTTTTTCCTCAATGTTATTTTATTCACCAAGTTGTTGCAAGGCTTAACAATGGCAAATGGGACAGGACAATGGCATGGAATGGATGGGTGAAAAGGGGGATAGCTGGGTTATTTTGCAACCCTGTTAACCTGCCATCATTAAAAAGTATTTTGTAATTGGGGGGGATCCGTAGTTGACTCTTCGCCTGAGAGGGATGAAGATTGTGAAGATTTTTGTCATTTTTGCATAAATGTTCACTCAATAAAATGACATAATTAAAAAATATTTTTGCTGCTGCTGCGAGAATGACCTTAATTGCTGGTATACGTGTGGCAACAGCAGAAGCAGCGATTCATATATAAGTGAGAATGTGTGTGTGTGTGTGTGTGGCTGCAACTGTCAAATGAATAAAATTAAGTGTAGCATTGAGTCGGACTCGGACTCTGTTTTCTGAGTTCGAATCTGCCTCTGCTTTTCTGCCTCCTGCCTCCTGCCTCCTCCATCCTGTCTATGGTTCTGGTTCGGTTTCTGTTTCTGGCTCTCACTCTTTGCCGCCGAGCAACGGCAACATCAACTGATGGCAGGATATGTTGTTGCACTAATTGAATGTGGCATGCAGCAACAGCAGCCAGGCAGCAGTCAGGCAGCCATATAGACAGAAAGACAAGCGGACAGACATACACACATACATACAGAGACACACTGATAGAGCTTTTTGTCTCGCTCTGGAAGCTGGAAGCTGGAATCTGGCATCTGTGTCGGGGCAACACAAGTAGCTTCATTTTGCGCCACAATTCGCATTCGCATTTTAAGTGCAACAGCACACTCTCTCAAAAACACACACACACACACACACACACACATACTTGGAGATTGCCATTGCCGTTGCCGTTGTTGCTGTTGACATGGCAATGCAATAAAAGTTTGCCTCTGCAATTGCAGCACATTGGCAGTAAAAGGCGTCGGCCAAGAGGCCAGTGGGAAATGAAGGACAGAGAGAAAGAGGCCAACAGACGGCAATTGTTTCAGATTATTGCTTATGCTGATGATTAAGAGCGCCAGCAAAGCTTCTGTTGCTGCCGGAATGCTTGATGTTGTTGCTGTTGCTGTTGCTGCTGTTGTTGTTGTTGCTGCTGTTGCTGCTGTCTGTCTTGGCGACCACACAAAAGCCATCAGCCAGTGGCAGATTAAAATGTGTTAATGGTCTGAGGTAACACAAATTGCCATCAATTAAAAACTCACAGACATTTTTCTTGCTCTTCTTGTTGTCCTTATTGGATTTGTTGATTTCGTATGCTTTTCATATGCAAATAAGCTATTGGCCAATTGTTTAAGCCAACAGACGACACACACACATACATATATAACTCGACACATAATGTTCTATGACTGATGAATCTTAGGCATTTGGCTTATAGTTTAGATTTAAATGTTGAAATATTTTCTCAAATATTTATAAGCATTAAGTCTGAGTTGTGAAAAGACCTCCCAACTCCTTCATTACAATCTCAATCTCTCTCTCTCTCTCTCTCTCTCTCTCTCTCTCTATCTGTTGTTATAGCTGGGTGTGTGGCATTCTCCTGGTTGAATGCCTTTCTGATTGTCTGTGGTGGCGTTTTGTCTGTTTGTTTAAGCATCCGCAACTACAACAACAGAAACAACAGAAGTTGTTCTCCTAAGCCGGGTAATATGTCTGTCTCTATATAACTCCCCCTCCGCTTTGTGGGTCTCTTTCTCTCTCGTTCAGTATATTTCTCCTATTGCCTGGCCTGTTTGTATCTCCATATTCTTGTGGCATTTGTTTTGTATTCTTGGCAAGCTCTCTGTGTACCTGTTTACAGGAAATTCCATCAAATTCTCTGCCAGTTATGTGCATTCAAATGAATAATATAGAGCTGTTGGATTAGTTTATTACACTGCAAAAAATCATAAACCATAAACTTATATAAAAATAATAAATAATAATCTTGAATTGTCAAGGTGACAATCTCAAGACCAGCTTAGTTTTCTCTTGCCCTAAATAATTTGTCTGTGTCCTTAAGGTTTTCATATATCTTCTCTTTTAATCAACTTTATTTAGATTCTTCAAAGTCTATTGTAGTTCGATTGTTTGAGGCAGGCTTAATAGGGTATGATTAGCTAGGTTTTAACAATAAATATATTTAATTTTACAAATTTTGTAGTGTATGAAGTATACATTATGGAGAAATATATATTTTTCCAGCCAGATATAGTCATGAATTCAGACTTGTATTTGTCCATTGCGTTGTCACTCAGTTGTTTGGGTGAGGCCCACCCACATTATACTTATGGGGAAAAGTATCTTTAAATGCTGCTTAGTTTGCCATTTGCCATTTGCCTTCCGCTTTCCACTTTCTGCCTCATGTGGCTTATGTGTGTGTGTGTGTCTGAGTCGAGGTCTCCACTAACGCAGAGAAAAGAAGATTTCAACATAACTTCATGCAGTTGCTGGAAAAAGTCAAGGTATTTATGTAGCTTGCAAATTGTTTGTAAGTGGAAAACTTTCCGAACACAGAGGCTTATCAATAGCAACAGAAAGTAAACGAAAAATGTCTATGAAACTATTATCCAAACGTTGGAAAAACGTTTCTATTTACCTTTGAATAGTCAATCGATTTATGAATTTAAGCTACAGAAATTGTATGGGCATTTGTTTATCAACAAATGGAAAGGGGGTTAATGAATAAAGAATTTTCAGAATTCTGAAGCATCAGTTGGAAATTGTATATGAGAATGTGAAATTTGAATAAAGAACTTTGGTTTCGAATAAATATAGTTACTAATCGAAGTAGGAATAATGATAAACAGTCGCGAATAGAAATGCCTTGGAGTTTCTTACAATTTTTTTAATTCAATATTTTTCTTTATTTACTTGGATGTATGTTATATGTTGCCATAACAATTTTATTGAATTTTTGCAAATATTTAATTACCTAAGAGACTTTAATCTGCAAGCAAATTATTCTGTTTCAACGCCTTTTGCGAGTGGAACACGAAATTCATATGAATTAAGTTGTAATAATTAATGTAATTGTAATTGTAATTAAATTATTATGACTTTTACCATATACCGGAGCAATTAAATAGATTAAACTAAAAAGCCGCTCATTCAATTAACTGGCAACTGTGTGTAACTATGCATGAATGAGGCATGCCACCATCCCCCCAATTTGGGGTGGCAAAATCAATTACTCAACAAAAGGCAGGTAGGAATACGTAACTATCCTTAAGTGTGAGTTTGGTCTATAGATCAAAGCCATCTCTAGCGAAAGCGAACAGAAGAATATCCCCAGACCAAATAGTGCACGGGATGAGCATCAATCACAATTCAGTCATTCATTCTGTCGCACAGGGGGGAAGAAGAAGGGGAAGGGCATATCGAGACAAACAACCCCCAAGCAACGGCAACATCATGGGGCAAATGCGTTGCTATTGTCAGATTGAATGGGTTGCATAGCATTCGGCAAAATTAATCAACCCTTGCAACAATATCTCTGTGTGTGTGTGTGTGTGTATGTGTGTGGGTGTAGTTGAGTGTGGGGCTGCATGATGATGGTTGGAGAAAGAGCAGGCATTGCCCCCGGGGCAACAAGGCATAATTACGTTTTAAATGTTGCAGCAGCCTATTGGTTTCAGGTTTTGTTTTTTTTCTTTTTTGTTCTTTATTTCATGTTTAATGCATTTTCGTGTTCACCCTCACACTATTTATCTCCATCCCCTTCGCACACCGTTACCAAATAGAATTCAACAATTAGGCGCAAAAATGCTAACCGAATATCGAGGCAATTCAATTAGAAAAACGCCAGCAACATTGTTGCATGTGGCAACGAGCAAAGAGCAGCAACCAAAAAGCTTAGCTTCAAAACAGCCACAAAAAATCATGACAGCAACAAACTCATAGCTACTTCTAATAACAGAGGTCGCGGGTGATGCGGGAGAGGTGTTGCGACGGTGGGGGGCATGCCACATGAGGTGGCAGTGCCACATAATAAAAGCTGCCTGTCTGTTGCAATAATGGCCGTAAATTGCCAACGCTTCCCGTTTCTATATTGTAGTTGGGGCGCCAAGCCCCATTGTTGCAACTGCAACTGACTTTGCATGAGTGTGTGTGTATGTGTGTGTGCATGATGTAAGTGTGTGCATGCCTCTGTGTCGCACATTTGTGAAATTAAATGCATTTACCTTCTGTTGTTAGTGCGCAACCCCTGCGGCTGTTGACTCTCTTCCTCTCTTGCCCTCTCTCTCTGTCTCTGTCTCTGTCTCTCTCTCTGTCCCCCTCTCTATCTGTGTCTCAACCAGCCGCACACCCACAAGTTTATAAGCCTTTTGGCTACATTTTGTGGCTTTGATTGCAATTATCTTTTGCATTTTGTATTTATTTGCTACACTTTTGCCCAATTGTTCGTAACCAGCCTACCGCCTGGTTTTGGCCATTGTCATTTGTTGGCCAAACCGTATGCTAGCCATATGTAAGAGACATGGCCAAATATCCTGCAATTCTGTTGCACATGGCCAAAAACGAGTCAGCCATTTCCATTGCCCTTGCCATGAAGTTCGTCAGTTTTCAATTTTCCCTCTCGACTCTATCTACAGTTTATTAATTGTCAATTTCAAGCTATTTCTGATGGCCCAAAGGCAATTTGAATCTGGATTTTAGATTTATGGATATGCAAAAGACATTTTTGCATTTACCTTCGTTTCAAGTGAATGGAAATCGAAATGTAAATATTATACAGAATTATCTAAAACAAATAAAATCATGGAATTTTCTCTATTGTTTATAAAGTTGTTTTGCCTTGCTTATAGAAACAATCAATATAAAAGTAAATATTTGTAAAAATGTGAAAAACTAGTGAGATTTGCAATAAAGTCAATGAAGACTTCTTTTTCTTTTTTATACCAACCTAATTCCACCCAATCTTATAAATTAAATAAACCGATTTTGGTTGAAATAAATTGGTATTTATATGGGTTTTGATTTCGTGGATTTGTTTACATTTTAAATTCTTTTTTATAGTCGCTTTATTAAAGGCAACTCCATGTTATAATAGAATCTGTTCTTTAAGTTGCTGGTGATTGAATCGGAGATTAGACAATCGATTCTATGACGACATAAACCAATCAATCACTGACAATGAAGCTATCAGTTCAAATTCACTTAGAAATTATAGAACTATTTGCCTTAACAAAGAGATGAAAATCGTCTTCTGTTAAAAACAAGGAAGTTTTCCTTACTTTGTTTGAAGCTCATCTCTATCTAACCCCCTGTGTAAACCGAGCACCAGGAGTCCTATAAATTTAGGAGTATTTTTTAATATATCCTATCGTATTTCAAAAAATTACACATTAAAATATTCTAGTTGATGGTGCCAAAGAAAGTTTCAAAACAAAGTAAACTCTGTTAAAATTTCTGATTTTTTTAGTTTACCTTTATAATTATTTTACCATGGCAGATTCATCTGGACAATTTTTAAAACAAATAACTAATCAAAGAAGTAGGCCAAGAAAACTATACACGAGTTCTCTGTCCAGTATCATAAAAACAGCAAAGATTCAGCTTATGATGCTAAATACAGAGAAAAGAGAATACATCAATCAATAATTTGTGAAAGTAGAGCTTTAACTGAGTTACTCACTTGCATTTGACTGACCCCATTGCCCATGGTGGTCAAAATTGTCCCCAATGATGAGGTAAGCCCTCACCATTTGGATAGTTTTTGCTATTCATGTTCTCGTACAAATAGTTGGCGAAATATTCCCGTCGCATCTCCGGTTCGAGGTGCTGCACAGCTTGCCAACCATTGGCAACCAGGGCACACATCTGAGGTTGGATGTGAAAGGGCTTGGCGACGGTTAAGAAGCTACGCTTCTTACGAGGCCTGACTGGCATAGCTACAGGTCCCAGCATCTGATGTAAATTGAATGGTGGCTCATGTGGAGCATCCAGCAGCATGGCCACTTGTGGATTATTCAGTCTCATTACACGCATGTCATCCAATTCGGAGTCATCGTCATCGTCTCTGTCCAACTCGATGGCATTTTGATCCTCTCCATCCAAATCTTCTTCAATGATTTGCCCTTCAGGCATTAGACGATTGTTGGCCATTTCTATGAATGGGGTTGATAAACACGGCAACGAAACGAAACGAAAAGAAAAAAATAAATACGGCAGTTGTAGATGGCTGCTAAATGTGGCTAAAATGAAATATCTAGAATCTAGATATGGAATGTGTTTTTTTTTACTTATTTGTATTTGTGTGTGTGTGTGTAGAGCCTGTTCAAGTTGAGAAGTAAAACTAAAACTGTAATTGAGTCTTCATTGTGATGTAGCACTCCTGGCCTGCTCAAAACTTTTTTACCCACACACACACGGAAAACATAGTATAACAGAGGCAAATCCCCCTGAGAGGCCAAAAAACGAAAACTTTTTGGCTGAGAAACTACAATATTAAATTGAAAAAACAATTTCATATGCGATAAAACACAATCGAGCTATCCATTAGATGCACACACACACACACACAGTGAGAGAGACAGAAACACATGGATACAAAAGTCATATCCATATCGAACGTCTCTGTGTGTTCCCCAATGTCCAGCTACAAATGGATAAATGTTGTCTGACATTTGCTGGGGCGCCCCCATAACCAAATCCATACCCTGGGCACCCACTGTCATTCACAGACAGACGGGCCGAGTGATTGGGCGCATTTAGCCCTATTTAACCCAATGTATGTATATGTGTTGTGTGTGTAAGTGTGTGTGTGTAAGTGTGTGTGCGTTGCCATCATCATTACAAGCAATTTAACTCGTCGTAATGTTGCCATCAAGTGTGTGCCACAGCTGCGTTGCCTAGGTTGTTGTTGTTGTTGTTGGTGGTGTTTGTATTTGTGCTTTTGTAATGAGAGCGCATTATGAACTGTGGCACATTGTGGCTTGACTTCATTATGGGGCAACACAATTAATATGCCTGCCTTTTATAATGATGATGATATTAACTGATTGAATTCAAATGAAAAACATTTCAACATTCTTCCAGTTAGATTAACTCTATGAGAGATTGACTGCTGGTCTTATTGATGAATTGGAATTTTATGAAGCGTTTAAGGGGCAACAACAATAAGAACAGCAATAACAACAACAGCAGCAGCAGATAAAATAAAACGTTTTGTTGTGCATCCAACAAGTTAGCCATTGGCAACATGTTGCTAGCAACATTTAGCAAAGCGCCGACGCAGATACTCTCGCTTTTAATTGTTCTCTGACTCTTTGCTGTGTGGTTTCGTTTTCTCTCTCTCTCTCTCATTCTCTCTCGTTCTAACAACAATTCATTATGGCTTTGCTCTGTCACTGTGTGTAATCACATTGTTGCCATTTTCACTTCATTATTTTACTTTTATATGGGCGAAATTTGTTTTATAGCTTTTCGGTTTCGAAATGCATTCTCTCTCTTGCTCACGCTTTAACTTTCTACCTTTCTCTTTCTCTCTTTTACACCATCTCTGTATCAGTCGCTCTCTTTCTCTCACTCTTATTTTATTTTGCTTCATCTGGCTTACTTGAGGCTTCAGCTGGTTAAGCAACAAGGCCAGGATAATGGGTTGACTGGCCCCAAACTACTTAGTTATCAATGGTCCCCCTCTTCCTCACCTCAATTGTTCCTTTATGGGCGATGGGCGATGGTTGTGTTGCTCGGAGCGACCTTGTTTGTGTAAGTGCATGTCTATTGGAGGTGGACATGGGCAGACAGTAATTATTATGCCATGTCCAGCGATAATTGATTCAATGAAATATACAACATTGTGTCATTGTCGTTCCAAGGAAAATCCTTTACTAAGCATTTGATTTCGTCCTTCATTCTTCGTTGTTACTGCAACCGATATGTTCGTCTATAGCTGTCAAAGTAACTACTAAATATAGCATACTCAATTATGTATAGGTAGGTATATAAGCAAGTGACAATCCGTACCTAATTTGAATCAATATAATAATTTATGCAAATCAGTTTTACCATTACCCCACACTCGTCAAACAATCGATTTTATGTTCTTATTGTATGTGAATGATGAATATTATTTGGGGATGCTCATTATAAATACCTTTAATTCAAATGCTTGTGCTTTAATGAATTATGAATACATTTTTCAGCCTTTTTGCCAATTGCATATATAAATTGATTCAAGTGGAAAAGCAACTTTAATCTTAATAAGAAGTGAAATTATCTTATATTCTTTTGCTCATGTTCAATGACAAACATCTTTCCAAGGCTTTCATTTATTTTCATTTTAATTTCAATACGAAATTAATTAAGTCTGGATAGACTTAAAAAAATTGCAATACGTTTTAACTAACTCTCGGTTCTCTTTGACTTTTCTATCTTAAAATAAAATAAAAAACTTTGAAAAATATTAATTTTTAACTCAATTTATTTACTTAATATTTATACATTTTTGTGCTAGTATTTGTTAAAATAAACATGAAGTGAAATTTTTAAATAGTTACATTTCAACATTTTTTTTAAAGATTTTGTGAATTTCTTAGAATATTTACTTTGAATCAAAACAATATTTTTATGTTCTTATAACTTTATTCTTTCAAAATATTAATGTTTGTGATCGATAAATATAAAAATATTTGTATTAAAAATAAGATTGTCCTCCAATATTGCCTTGGAATCAAAAAGGCACGATTTTATTATAGTTCTTGAATACAACAGACATTCAAATAAATCTTGTGACTATAACTAGATTTTATGCTAGGATCTTAAATAAAAAAAGTCTATTCGCAAACTTTTGAATTTTTTATTCAAATTTTAATTTAGGTAGAGTCGATGGCCTTAGGAGCTAGCACTCTTAACCCGTTAGGTATTATATTATTTTGTATAATAATTAATAATAAATAATAATAATAAGTTAGGTAGAAAAAATATGATTTTCCACGACTTTCTTAAGTGTTTCCCGTATCATTTTTATTGTTAATTTTAAATGTGATTGAAATGCAAACTAAAACATACGACTTTAAATATTTAATAAATACATATCTTTTTTAAATGGTCTACACATAGACTAGGTTAGTAATTAGTCAATTTTACACTTACTTTTAACATTGATGTAGAATTTTAAGAACTAAAAATATTCGAAAACAGTTACCTGACTTTAGCAATTTAATTTTATTTTGTTTATTAAAATTCTACCATATAAATGACTCCAAATCTCCAAATTTAGCTCCGAAAGTAGGTACTTTATGGCGTTTTCGATTGATATTGGCAGTTTCTCATTTTAGGTTTAAGATATTTTAGTTAACTTATGTAGAGGATTCTTCAATTGTATCAATATTTAAAAGCTCTGCTCTTAGTGTTCATTTAAATGGATATTTAGGTTTATAAATAAGGTCAAAAGTTTTTACTTTCTATATCATTTAGAAACTTTCTATAAATAAAAATATTAGAAAATTTTATAAAGAATAAAACGAACTCATTTGACTAGTGCTAAAGCCTTGAATGTAAACTGTCAATATAAACTCCAATATTTTTTGACTTCTAAATTATGGTGAATACTTTTACGATTTCTAAGAATTAAACCCTTTAACTGACCTCAAGATTAGTTTCAATGCTAAGCTCAATTAAATTAAATTAAAGCCCTTCTAATGTGTGAAATGACCTGTGACCTGTAGTAATCAGTGCTAAAGACACAAGAGAGAGAAGAGGCATAGGATTCCTATTTAGTTTCACATGATTTCAATCATCATCAGGCACTTGACAAAAATATTTTGACATGATTATGCCATTTGAGTAGTTAATTAATATGAAATATTTGTGCATTTAATTATTATTGGTCGAGAGTTCCACATTACTTGATGGCTCCTCCGGCTCTTGGCTTGCTAGTGGCATTCTTTTAGTCACATAAAACGTCAACTGCATTAGCATCATCGTCATTATTATCAACGGGGGCAGGCATTTTTTGGTCCACCCATTTAGATGGCAGGCAAGAGCCTTTGATCTGTGCGCGTTACGGCAGGAGGGGGCAATGCAAGGGGCAGTGGGGGGAGAGAGAGAGAGAGAGAGAGATGGCAACGTTTCGTTGCGTTATGTTGCGCTTGTTAAATTCAATATAGGCGAACATATTTTTATGACAAACGGGAGTGGGAATTGAAATGTGAATGTAAATGAGAATGAGAGAGGCGTTGGTCCAGAGGCGCAGTCGATAGACGGGGTTAAACATGAGATGGGGATCGCATGAGAGATGCAGAGGGGTGTGTGTGTGTGTGTCGTTATGTTTTTAATTGCTTTTGTGCTATTTTCGAACTGTCTGCGTGCTGCAACCAAAGAGCGATCCAAGTGGCAATGCTGCTGATGTTGCTGTTGCATCTGCCTGCATCTTTTACTAGGTGTTAATTTATTTTTAATTTTTTTTATTATTATTTATCTTGGAGCTATGTGAGATTGTCACCATCAAAGCAAGCAGAGACAGAGAATTACAGAGAGGGGCCAAGATGAAGAGCCATTTTGGCCATTCCATCATCATAATAATGCTGACATTTCCATTGCATCGAAGTCATCTCTTTAGCTCTCTATCCCTCTTTCTCTGTGTGTCTCTTTCTGTTGCCTGCAATTAATATCATTTTTATGTTCTAATGACATTCGTTGCGCTGCATTTCGTATGCATTTAGTGGTGTCTCCCGCCGTCGACAGAGAGAGAGAGAGAGAGATAGAGGGAGACAGGAGCAATATCATCGCTCAAAACGGCATGGCAGGCACGAATCTTTCAAGTTGTAAAAATGCCATTAAATTGGCAGCGAAGTGCATGCCAAGCTACTTACTACTACCATGATCACTCAACACACACCAAATACTGTCTATGCAGTCTGGCAGGCGAATGGATGGACTCGACTCGATGGATGGCGGAGTCGACGGCGGTGGTGGCCATAAACTCAGCAGTGCGTAGGGCGCCCCCATTAATGGTGTCGTGGCTGGGGCTATGGCCACATTTATGTTCCCCTCTCTTTCCTCTGCTTGCTGTCGCTCATTCCTTCTCTTTTTATTTTTGTTTATTGGCTTTAATTAATTTGTATGTTTTTATTTCGATTTTAGTTAAAAATTTTTCCTCGATTTTGCGTCTTTTGTTGTAAATATCATAAATATTTCGATGCTCTGAGGCAAAAAAACCATAAAATTCTCTTTTCAAAAAGTAATAAACTCTATAGAGTGAGTATAAATAACGATTGTAGAAAGTTTTCGGATGGATGGACGGAGGATGTGAGGAGATGTGCAAAGGGGGTGGGGTTCCCCGTTGGGTGGGTGTGCGTAGCTACTGTGTGTGTATGTGTATGAGTGTTGTATGCGGTAATCATGATTGGAATCTTAATGGTCAATAAAAACTAATTAAATGTTTTAGTGAACTCTTCTTTTGAATGATCGATCAAAAATAAAATTGATGTGTAAATCAAAGTTGAAGATTATTTGGCCATAGGCAGAATAAGAAAAATAGATTCCAAGGTGTATATATGTGCGCCCACACACACACACACGCATACCTCTTCCACCACAAAGTCATTTTAATTGTCTGCATTTGGAATCAGGGCATTTGCCAGGCAGTCAGCCAGTCAGCCAGTCAGGGAGCCAGCCGCATGGCATCTTCTTCACTTTAGCTTGGGGCTTGTCGTTGACAGCAACCAAAAGGCGAGTCCAAGTCGAAATGGTTGTCTGTGCCAACCGCCTGCATCTCTTTAGCATCGACAACATTGCTCTGTTGACTTCTTGGCTGCCGTTTTGAGTGCTAATGCTGCCTCGTGCCTCCTCATGCCTCCTCTGCCTCTTGAACTTAACTCAACTCAACTCAACCATCCATCCTTCGTCTAACACAACAAATCGTTTATATTGCTCTGGCAAAAGGCATTCTCAAAATTGATGCGGTGTCTGCGTTTAGGTGGAAAATTGAATTTTCATTTTCGTTTTCATTTCATTTTGCCTTTGCCTTTGCCACAGCCCTCGTAGTTTTTTCTGTCGTAATGCTTGTGTGTGTGTTTGTTAACTTAAATTTGATGAGGTTGAGATATTTAAATAAATTGTTGCTTGAGTTCTGTTTGACATTTAGTTATTTTTGTTGTTGATTGGTGAAGTTGTGTGTTCCCCTCTCGCGTCCCCCCATCAGAAAATAAAAACTACAAAAATGTCCCGCAGTGTCACCCACTCATTTATGCTGTGTATTTTAGCGCCCTTCCCTTTCCCACACTCCAGCAACATTCTATACCCTATTCATGTGTGCACCTGCGCCGTCACATAGGGCCTCCTTTTTCGGGAAGGGGCTGGAAGGTTGGGCGGGGAAATGCCTTGAAGCGGCTTCAATATAATTTTAGATAAATGGTCGCACACACAATACATAAATCTTGTTTTCCATTCATTCAGAGGGTGAATTTCTAGGTGGGGGACGAAAAATCTTTAAATATTTCCAAATGCATTAATAAAACCATTTGATTTTGATTTTAATTGCCATGCCAAAAGGTTACACAAAATTAATACAAATTTATTTCGCCTCAACTATAAATTTGAAACCAAAAATAGAGAAAGCAAGAATATCATTTTACTGCCTCTGATAGACAGTAGCCAGCCTAGATAGACAAACTAAAACTAAATGACTATTAATTAACCAAAGATAAGCCAAAGAACTGGAATCATAAGGGAGCCAATGGCCGAGTTGAAGGGGTCAGCATAATTGCAGAAAGCTTTCTCGTTAGGCTTTTCAAATCATATATGTATTCATATATAAATATATATATGTATATGTATGTGTGTATAGAGACTATATCAGATCGTAAATGGATTCATCAGGAATGAACTTATCAGCTCATCACATTTATAGCTGCTGATTAATGAAGGCGAATCGAACGATTGCCGGCGGCCCTGTGTTGCTCTGCTCATTTAATTGCTGCTGCGACAAAGTTGTAAATACGTCAAAGAGCAGAGCAAAGTGAATCAACTGGCTGTGGCAGACGGCTCCAATTCAGGCACACTCACTCACACCCAGACACACACACACACACACACACATTTAGCCATTGAGTCCAGGCTCAGAGACACAGACAGCAACTGTTGCCAGCGGCGGCTGCTGTTGCTCCTGTTCCAGTTCTTATTCCTTGCTGTTGCTGTTGCTGCTGTCGCTGGCTGCTGTCGGCACTTAAACGACTGACTGCAACATTCTTTGCTGACAAGGCAGTAATTAAAATTCAATTGCAATTAAAAGTGCGCACGCAAAACGAGCAACGACAAACAAAATGAACCATGGACGGCAGCAGCAACAAGAGGGCGGAGGGCACTGTAAAAATTTGTCGCAACGCCAACTTCTTCTTCTGTCTTTCATTGCCGCGACGCGGCGAGACGAGACGCGCCTTGTTGCCAGTTCTTAGTTGCTTCCCAGAAGAGAGCCCTGAAGTGCCCGCTCCCTTGGTGGGCTGCCCCACTTCCTTCCCCTTCTTTATCTTTGCCCCCTCTTTATCGTTTGCGGCGCATTTTTGCGTAGGCGTTTGACGTGCCGCTGATTAGCTTGCAATTTCTCAGCAGTGTTTCTTTCGTTCTTGTTGACAAACTATTGCCAAATGTGCTTGATGCCGACATTCGAGAAGGTCTCTAAATATTTTTTAAGGCGAAATTACAGAACTGAACAAAACAATATATATATATACATATATACGTATATTTGAACAAAACAATGCACAAATTCAAAATGACAACGACAACAAAAATCCAAGAATCGAGTTTAACTTTAACCGAAACGACATTTAAATACTCTTAAAAACTCTCAGTTTATGTCTTAATTTATTAATACTTGGCAAAAAAAGGAAATGTTGTTAAAAAATTATATTTCAAGTCACAAAATATTTACCTTGTAGCAAACTTTAATTATACTTTTTTATAGAAACTTTTTTAACAAAAACTCAACTTTCCACAAGCTATAACTCGGTTAACATTTTGACTATTTCAAAAAGATATATCTTAAAATGTTTGCAAAGTTTTGTACTTTAAACCGTCATCAAAATTTGAAAACTTAAAAAAAAAAAAATGTTTCGCTCAATTTTTGTCAAAAATTAGCGAAAATTAGTCCAAAAATTATTCCACCAGATTTATATGTCATTTGAAAGACTTGGTTCCAAATTAAAAGGACATGGATTTTTAAAATCTTCAAAAAATTCGCTAAGTAAGAGATTTTAAAAGTTTAAGTTTTTCGAGATATTAAAGAGAATTTGTTAGTTTAACAATTTGTCACAATACTTGGACTGTTCTCATGGCCATTACCAATCGTATATAAAAGATTTCACATTAGTTTGATTATAATTTTATATATAGCCGGCGATACTTTCTTTAATGTTGTGCAAACTTCTGATCAAAGTGAACTAACTCTTCTTGCAAGGGCAACAAAAGCACCATCACGATGACAGCAGCACACCATGATTTTAGACCAAGAGGTCTGGGAAAAGTACAAGTATATATATAGTACTTACTTCTGTCTGTATATTTGTAAGCATATTTTAATTGCTGCGGCGAAGAACTTTGTAGCAAAGGGCAACAACAGCTTTTTCTTCGAGTTTTTTTTTTTTTAGTTTTTTTTGCTTATTAAATGCAAGTGTTCCTAAAACCGTTAATGTAATTACATTATGGCCAAGTCAAGCAAAAAATGCATAAATACAAATTGTTAATTAATCAAACCCTAAAACGACTTCATCATAATATTGTCGGACCTTTATTTACCCTTTTATTTTGTTTAATTTTGTTTTCTTGTCTGGTTATTGGTTGGTTGCTTGGTTGTTGGCCTTCCATTTATGCCTCGTCTGGTTGACAATGTCGTTGTCGTTTATTCTCATGAATTTTGAAAGCAAATGTCAGCAAAATATTGCAATTATTTATAAATGTAAATTTATCTGGAATTGGTTAGATAGGGTACATATGAAGAATTTTATTTTATTGTGTTTTTATTGTATTTAACTTTATTATCAAATGCTTATTTCTATGATTTTTTAGATTGAGTTTGTCAATAGGAAAAAAGTAAATACATTCAGAAATTCTTGTAAAAATAGTCATTAATCAAGTTTTCCTTTATGACTTCATAACATGTTTTGGCCAAAACATGGAATTGCACTAAATAAGGCTAATAACTTTGTATATTTTTTTTGTTTTCTTGTAATGGACTTCAAATATTTTAAAATACTATCTTGAGTACTCCTAACTTTGAAAATCCGTAAAAAACTGTACCGAAATGTGCAATGTAAAAGTTATATTCAAAAAGAAATTCAATTGATTATTGCAACTTTTGCTAGAAATAAATAATTATATTTATTATCATAAGTGTTTCATAAACTGAATATAATTTATTTATTTCTGAATATAATTCTGATTCTTCAAAGAAAAACGAATGATTGATGTGTTTTTAATGTATTTCAACTCAGGTTTCTGCAGGACTTTCGAAAAGCTGATATTGTCAGTCGATGTTAATCAACAAGGACTTTAATACATGTACAATCTACCCTATTCCTTAGAATTTCTAGAATTTCTAATGTACCTTTTTTATCTCTTCTAACTTGACTGTATTAAGCACCAGTTGCTTATTAATAAACATTTTAAAAGATGCAATTCATTTGTATCCAAATTAATAAATTGAATTGATTTTTCTAAAGTGTATTTTAAATTCTAATTTATGATGTCGTTGGCTTTTTTTTATGTGATTTACAATTTCTCTGTACCCTTTTTTTTTATATGTATGTCTATTGGCAAACTTGTTGCCAATTTCAACCTGTCAGATGCCAATGACTGTTGCCTGCTATTTACGATAATTGTTTTCCCTTCATTAATTTATTGTTGAAACTATGTGGCATGTGATATACGCATATCACTATACCATGTATATATACATACATAAATACCACTATTCGCATATGTAGAATGGGTTAATTGGGTTATGTTGTGATGGTGGCTCGGTTTATGGGTGGATGGGGCGTGTTGTGGTGGGGCATGGCACATAATTAATTACACACTGCGTTTAAATAACATTTTTGCTTTTTAATATTCTACACTGTCAGATTTGTAACCCAATGCAGAAACATTGGCAATGCAGCAAAATTTGCTTGGTTCCATTGCATTTCTCTCAGTGTAGTGGAGGCCCACATAATTGTCACGGTGCATTTGTGAAATAATTCTTAAATAATTTCATCAATTACATACGGTTTGGGCCAGTGTCTGGCTGGCGGGTTGGTTGGTTGTTTGTGCCATGGCCCCGGCCATTTCATTGCGTGGCGTTGCGTTGCGTTGCGTTGCGTCTGCATTGCCATTTCAATTATGTTGATATTAATTTTCATATTTAATTTAACGCTCAAAGAGGACGCTTGCAATTATGTGACACAGAGGCCAGGCCAGGCCAGGCCAGAAGGTACGATGATGATGATGATGACTAGTTGCCTCTGATGGGTGGGATGGGTGTCGCTGAAAATCTGTGAGCATGCTGCATGAACTGAAATGGTATTTGCGAAATCCATTTTGCAGTAAAAACCGCATGCATTATTTAATTTTTAAGTGAAATCAATTACAGGCTCGTTGGCAAAAGGCCGCGGGCAACAGAAGCGAGAAAAGAACTTGTGTGTTGGTATGAGGCTGGACTCTCTTTTTGATGTTAAATGCCAGCCGACATTTGCACTGTGCGTGTGCGATTGTGTGTGGGTGGATGGATAGATGGATGGGTGAGTGCCAGGGGCACAGGAAGTGCGCTTAAATGCAATTGCAGTCGGAATAAATAAATAAAAATATTTTGTGCCATTAAATTTCAATTAATAACAAGACAAATACACACACGTGCAGGGCATCAACGAAACAGCACCAGCCAAGCCAGTTGTTGATGTTGTTGTTGTTGTTGTTGTTGTTGCTGATGTTGCAGTTGCAGTTGTATTTTGTTGGTGTTTGTTGCTGTTGCCACAATATTAATACATTTAGGCAGTGGTGCGTGTTTGGCCGCCGTACACTGATTGCCGCAAGCCCATGAAATTAAGTCACAAATTAATTAATTAATGCAATCAATACGTTGGACAGTTGCATTGCTGTTGCTGCTGTGTCGCTGCATGTGGGCAACATGGCAATTTGCAATTACAATTATGCATTGCTTGACTGCTGGCAGCAGCAGCAGCAGCAGCCATTTCTTGCACTCTAAATATAGGCATAGTTATGGCCAACTAGGCCGACTATAAGGTTGCCTTTTGCCTAGGTCTGGACTTGCTCACACACACATACACACTCTTACACTCAGACAGGAGCTCCAACACACACGCTAGAGCTAACATAATTTTTTAATGGACTTTTAATGTTTTTCGCATGTGCTCACGGGTGTGTGTGAGTCTCTCTGTGTGTGTGTGTGTGTGTCGCATAAGCTTTTCATTTTGGGGTCAGTCAGTTTGGTAGCTTGGGCACAATTAGCGGTCGCTTGTACTTAACATGTGTTAACCATCTACAGAGTTGCAATGGTTTATAATTTTTTTCCTTCTTTCGGCATTTCGTGTGCTGTCCATTTATCATACATACATATGAGCCAATTGGGCGGCGGCCAGTCAATTAGAGAGCAACAAGACGCCATTATTGAAAATTGTCCGTTTAAATTGTTGAATGCGACAAACTGGTTTTACTTACTTACTGTGCTATACATATGCAGGTGAATTGCTAATTGCCACACGTTAAAACAGTTAAATCTGCATATACTTATATAAGCAGTTAAAAGTGACATTCACAACAAGTTGTGACACTTAATCAATGGTACTCGATACATTACAAGTGTAGAAATGAGTGTGAAAACAGAGAAATCAAAACAATCCCGACAAAATATCTAAGATAGACAGCTTTCATATGCTGTAGGCAAGAATTAGAAGTTTTGGTAAGACTAAGACATCACAAACATTTTTTGAAGCCCAAAAACTGTTTTTGGATGGAATCTTAATAGTTTATTTAAACTATTATCTGTTTTCTTGGTTTTTTTTTTTAAATTTATATAAATATTTATATAAATACTATGATATATATCAATATTTGTATTCAGTTTTCCAAATATATCAGTTTATATAGACTGCTATCTACCGTAGTGGAAATAAAACTTGCAAAACAATCTCCGCAAACAAAGTAAGCTTAGTTTAATAGTTATTGTATGGACTTTCTGTTTTAAACTATGTTAAATTTCTACCAGAGTTGAGAACAAACCTAGAACAATCCTACTACTGGCACTTAATAACAAGCTTTTACATTCAATTAATTTGTAAATCAGTTCTTTTTGAAAATAAAATTCAAAGCACGCGCCAACACTTGCACATTTATCAACACTGATGAAAATACTGGTAAATGCATATGTCCCATTATTAAGCGCCACTGTGCAAAACTAGTGACAACTCTTTTTGGCTTGTAGCTAAAAAAAGCTAAAGTCAAATTAGTGATATTTTAGTGTGGGCACATGCCGATAGAGAGCTGTAGTGAGCAAAAAACGGTCAAAAGCATTTTTAAAATCAATAGGTAAAGGTGTTGCAAATTATTAATAGCTAACAATGGATTTGTTTGTTGTTTAACTGAGTAAAATTTATGTCCTAGAATAATATATTTATTATTATTCAAAACTATAATAATATCTACTAATTATTTTGCCTTTTCTAAGGGGCAGTTTTCAACTATAATTGGTTGTTTTTTTTTTCTGCAGATTCTGTTATTTTAGTTCGACTTTGACAAATTTTACTAGGACACGACTCTGTTTAGATAAGTCTGAAAAAGACCAAGGATCTGTTAAAACTTAAAAGTTTCTAAGCAAACTGAAAATAATGCTTTGAGTTTCCCTTTAATCTTTTGAAATAATAAAACTTTAGAATATATTTTTCATTTCATAATATGATTTGTATGTAGTTTTATTGTTTTTGCTTTATGGTTTATGTATTACTTAATGCTTGGCTTGTATACACCGATTTCGGTTGGTTAGTGTGTTCCTCTGCTTTTGCCATTAGTATTTACTTCAGATTCAGGTATATATATAAATATATATACATTTAAATATATATTTATGTATAGATAGACAAATACACAGACATACAGATATAACTTAATTGAATCGAATCGAATAATGAAATCAATTCGTGTCATACAAACATAAACATACATATACATACATATTTATCCACAATTTATCGAGACTAACAATTAGAATTCCGTTTTCATATCATATTGATTGGCTTATTTAAACACACACATCGATAATGCATCGATCCATACGATCATTATCATTTAATTTAATCCGTTGACAAACATTTCCATTTCTCTGGTATTGTTGAGTGTATGTGGGTTAGTAGATTAACTTAAATTTATAGAATTTGACTAGTTGAATTTGCTTTACACATTTTTAAGGTTGATGATTTTTGCCTTTCGTCCCGTTTTCTAGACATATTTGCCATATTTCTCAATTTTACATAAATTGCGGAGACTACAAACTAATTAACATTAAAGATATAATTATAGAACGTAAACATAGACTTTAGCAAGAAATCATAATATGTATATATATATAGATATAAATTTAGATATATATATATATTTTGTGATATTTATGTGTTGAGTATTTTGAATGTTAGATTTCATATCGTAAAGTCAAAGTATCGTATGCATAAGTTAGGACCATGTAAAAATATAATACAATAAGCTATAGTTAAATTTAAAACCGAAAACGTATTTGAAGGTTGTATAAAAAAGGCGTATGGGATACTCTTTCGTAACTAAGTATTTACAAAAATAGATATACTCTTATATCGTGATCATCATTATCTCTCCATCTTTCTCCCCTCTCTCTCTTTCCCTGTCTGTCTCTCTTTTCCTGCTTTTCTTTCCACTTAAGCTCATTGTGGTCCAAGGTTTCTGTGTGGGTCATAATTGGTGAAGGTTTTCTTTTTCCCTTTCACATAAATGCTTCAACGATTATATATAATACAACGATTATCCAAAAGAAACGAGAAGTTTTTCAATTGAGGCTGAGGTCGGTTTAGACCTTACTCTCAGGTCCATCGGCCACATGCTTGAAGGCCATACGTATGCGCGATAAGTAGTGCGAGCAAATGTGTCCATAGTTTTTGTTGTACCATTCAGGTGTCTTGCCCCTAAAAGTAGGCAAATAATTTTAATATGTGATCAACAAATGGAAGTGTGGAAAGGGTTAACTTACTTCACATCAACTCTTGCCAGATGCATTACACGGGATCTGCCACTGCCACAAGGCTCAATGAGATAACGCGAGGCCAGAACGACGCCACGCACAGCTCCAAAGAGCGGCTTGGCCTTGGCATGATCAATGGAGGTCTCCACTATTACGCAGGCACCGCGAGGCAAATCCGTTTGCCAGGAACTGGAAAAGACAACACGTTATTAATTCAATTGAATTGAAAATTCTAGTATAATCTACTAACCGCAGGACACAAAAGTCCGAGGTGAGCTGACCGTCTAAAGCATATTGATAGATTTCCGTGCGATCGTCCAGCTTCTTCACCGTCTGACACTGCAACAGATTGGCATCCCACGAGGCGCGCTGTTTAATTATGTAGCCGAGCACTTCACAGGGTGGACCCTCTATCTCTGTAGAACAGCGCCATAGACGCAGCGGATGACCATCGCCCACCTTCTTGTAGGCAATGTCCACATTGCTGTCATTCAGCGAAGTTATGGTGAACCATCCGCGAGTCCTTAAAGAAATAAATACTCAGTTAAGTAGGGTGAAAACTTTTCGTTCAGTGTAGGGACTTACTTTTCTCGCCCCTCTTTAATGGTGGCGCTGGTGCATTCGTAGAGATAGCCCCGCCAATTGTGGAACTGCATGCCCTCGCCAAGGGCCTCTAGGGGCACCGGTTTCGACTCCTCCATGTAGCCAAAGTTACACTTGCCTAGCTTTTCCTTCGAGGCCGTATAGATTGGTTTGTAGTGTTCAATCATAAAGGAAAGACACTCGTGTGAGGCCTTTGCCTCGGCCAGTTCCTTCATATCTGGCATGCCAGAGCCTTTGCCCTTGCGACGCGGTGAGGCCGACACCGAAGCCGATCCCGTGGCAATGGACGAATGGAAAATGGACTGGGCAAGGCAAACTCCCAAATTATTGCTGGTCATTTGATTCAGTTGTGAGTTGGCTGCCACAATGGTTAGGAATTCCAGCAGTACATAGAGGATCTCTCGATTCTCATCGGGCAACAGCAAGACGGCGCACTGGATGGCATCCAGACGCACTTCAACTGGCAAATCTACAAGGAAGAAAGATAAGTAATTAGAAAGAGTTTTACGGATCACATCTCGCACTCGTTACTTACGCTGAAAGATGGCCACAAACGTCTCGGACATCTTGGTGGTTAGCAGGGATTCGGGCAATTCGCGGAAATACTGTTTCAACATGTCGGCTACATCGTAAGCCTGCTGCAAGTCAAACACATCCATGCACTCGGCCGTCGACTCGGTCACCTCGATCTGTTCGCGGAGTTTAATGATACGCGATTTGCCACCGCTCTTGCGGAAGATGCCCACCTGATCCAGAGCGTTCAGTTGCAGCCAACGGAGGGCAGCACGCACAGCTACGGGCAGAGTCTGGCCACTGCGCTGAAGGATCAGCAACAGAGGGACACCAAATACCTTTTTGTCCTTGTAGTCGGGCATTTTGATTTTCTTAATGAACTTCGGCAGCTCCCAGTTCCAGCCTGAGCGATGGGTGGGACAATAACGTTCCATGTAGCCGGTGAGAGTGACCAGAGCCAGCTTGCGAATGATTTGAAGTTGGCCAGCCGACATGGCGGCAAACGGGATGCCAGCATCCTCCTGTTGTGGTTCGATTTTCTTCGAGAAACACTTGCGGAAGATCATGTTGGGTCGCTCCTCCATTTGGAAACTGTGCCAGCGGACGACTGGTTGTCGTTTAGAGCTGCCACCGCCACCACCCTGGTCGCCCTCATCATTCTTCTGCTCCTTACGGGTCGTACTTCGCGAACGGAATGAGGACGAACGGAAACCATCGCGTTTCTTGGGGTCCTTGCCCAAATTGAGAGAACCACCACGGGTCAGCTTCTTGACTTTGACCTCGGTGGTATTGCTGTTGGCATCCTTGATGAGCAATTTGCGTCCCTGATGGCACTCCGAGTCCGAGTGGGCTCCGATGTCATCGACCTTGCCCGAACGCTGCAGGAATCTTCGTGCCTTCGAGGGTTTCCGGAGTGATAGTTTGCCGCCCGCTGAGGACTCCTGGCTGTCGCTGTAGTAGGACGAGGAGTCATCCGACTTGCCCTCCTTCAACTGGGTCATGGGACTCGAAAAGAAATGCAGGGGACTGGTGCGCATCGATCGTGGAGTGGTCGGTGTACGCTTCGGACTGGCACGATTGGGACTTAGGAAATTCTCGCTGTTGCTGGGCACCTTCAGCTCATTGCCAAAGAACGGCGCCTTGGGGAATGTGTGCATGGGACTGAGAGCCGAGGGTGAGGGAGGTGTGGAGTAGACTGCATCCGGTTTTCGCAGGCTGCTACGCTGGCCGAATTGCGACAGATCCAGCACCTGGGGTCCACTGATTACGACATTCTCACGATTCTGGCGCTTGCGACGTCGAGATTTAATGGACTCGACTCGACGCAGGAAAGCCTTGGCGCTATCCTTGAAACGCTCACTGCCAGTTCGCCTCAAACGGGCCGCCGCCCCGCCATCTGAACCGTCGTCTGTCCCACCAGCTGCCTTGCTGCAGCCAGGAATCATGAGAGTGATGCCAGTGCCACCTACCGCATAGCTGTCGTCCTCGAATCGATCCGGACTGGACTCTTTGGATGAACTCTCCGTCTTCTCCACATTCAACAGACCCGGCGGTGGCAGTTCCAAGCCCATTTCCCCTATGCGCGACCAGCGTCGAATGTTTCGTTGGAATGTCCAGTTTTCGCTCAATGCAAAGTTCTCATCATCGGATTCCTCCTTTTGCTGTAAGATCCAATCTCTTGAAGTGGGTTGCTAGACTAGATTAGATAGAACTTACCTGTGGCGTTTGGGGCTTATGGGACTGATCCAATCGCATAGTAGCACATCGATTGAGGACACAAAGTCGTCTATAGAGCGACTGCAGCTGATCGTTCTCCAGATTTGGATGATCTTTGGCTACATTATTCAAATCGATCGGAAACTGATGATCTGCAAAATTCAGGAAAAGGAAAGCAAGGATATCAATATAAGCTGCACTGTTCTTTGTTCAATGTCCGTTCTTGCTCTTGTCCGTTCTTTTGCTTGCACTGCGACCGTTCGCTTTGACGTTGCGTGAAATTCTAACTGACAACTAAGAAACCAGAAACATGGAACGAACGCCCATGGCGCCAACGAACGAACGAACCAACGAACCAACGGACCAACGATCGAACTAGCCAGGCGCTCATTAAATTTTCACAGCGTTTTTCCACATATTTGCGTGGCCAATTTGCACGTAGGAAATCAAGTTCCACCACCATCAACAACAGCAGCGACCACATAAACCAAGATACACGCCAGACGTTTACATATGTCGCGTCGCATTGCGTCGCCTCTCCTCGCATTGCACCGCTTTTGGTAGCCTTCACAATTTTCTTATCGTAGGATGTTTGCGGCGAGCCTGGAAAACTAACTCCACCAGCAGACTATACCAGGTGGATGGATTATTGTTTATACAATAATATCGCTAGCATTGGAATAATATTTTCCTTCTTATATTCTTTGTTGTTGCTCTTTCTGTGGCTGTTCCTTCTTCTCAAAGTGCCGCGCGGCATTCACGGTTTGTTGAACCCAGAACTCATCGACGAGTCGTCTCGAAAAGAAGTAACGCCCCACATCATTGGCCCACTCTCGGGGCATAAGCTTTTTATAGTTGTTTTGTTTATGCGCGCCCAAGTCCAGTGCCCATTCTCATTCTCTAGTGCCCTGCTGGCCCATGGCTGTTGGATATTTATAAGTTTATTTTAATGTTTTACTAAATGTTGTATGTTTAGTTTCTAATCGAATGCACTTTGAAGCTGATGAAATAAACAAAATACAAATACACACAATAGCCTTTTGCCCGTGAGGAGACCCAAATTTAAGAGTGTGCCACTTAATGATGGGCACCAACTACTCTTCTCGCCTTTTCGCACCTCTTTCCCTCGATCTCTCTATCTCTCAGTATTACTCTGGGATTCCATCCTTTGTTGACGTCAGACACAAATTATTTGGAAATTGTAATTGCTTTTCTTCTCTCACTCTCACTCTCACTCTTACTCTTTTGTTTTTGTTGTTGTTGCTGTTGTGGATTTTCTTTTTCTTTAGTTTACAATAATTTACAGGGGTAATTTAGGTTTTGCTTCTGCATTTATTAGGCCAATTATATGATTAATCTTTTGGCCATAGTCTGATGACGCAGATTGCCTGAGTTTCTGTATAATTGTTGCTGTTATTGCTTTTCTTGTAATAAAGAAAAATTTATGGGAATTATATATGTATGTATATAGACACAGTTGACCTGGAAACTCTATAATTGGTTGGCAAAATATGTTAAAATTCTATTTTATTCTCTAATTAGTCTTTACACAATCGATTTTCTTTTTAAACGATGCTCATATCATCGAGAGGCTGAGAAGTTGCTCTCTGATTGCCATCTGCTTAAACACTCCCCACATATGATCTTGGGCCGGCAGAGTCACACCCTCGAATTAAGTCTGCCACTTTTAGTGAATAATGTGTTGTTTGTGAGCAATGGGAAGAGACCAAAGAGTAATACAAAACACCACAAAAAAAGGAATACAAAACAAACAAACAAACACAAAATTACATTGCTCTCCTTTCAATACCCTGTAAACGTAATGAAAATGAAGGCATTCCTTCTGAATTGAGATTGTGGTAGTTAGAATTCGAGTGCTTAAAATAAGCTAATCTAGTTAGTCGCCTGGGGGTCACGTTTCTTTCTTTATTTAACTAATACTTCTTCAAGTCACCAATTTTAGTTTGTTTAAATCAAAGCAAATATAGTTTTCGTTGCCTAATATTAAAACTAAAGTATTAGTTGCAGTAAGCAAACGAGATTTATTCTGTTTGGCTGATTTCATCAAAATATTTGCACAATTCTCTATTTCAATATTTCAATGCTTGGCAACATCTTTCGTTTGGCAACATATATCATTAGCAACTTGTTGCCAACAACATGTTGAAAGTTTTCAGTTAGTTCCTACGAATAAGGGTATCTAAGAGTCTTAGCCTGTTTTATACAGACTTGATTTCGTTTTGTTTGTCCCTGGCTTAAGCAAATTAACAGTCGCTTACAGCTGGAACTCCTCCTTTCAGCAGGCCAAATGACAGAGCAGGCAACAGGGAAGAGAGTTAAACACCTACGGCATTTTGATTTGCAAGACCAAACCCAAACTCCAAAACAAAAAGCCAAAAGAAGGCATGGAGGAATAAAAAGAAAAGCAACAAAATCCTGGCCCAGAGGAGGCGCATGCGTTGCTGCCTTGTTTACACGAAACTCATTAAAATACGCATTTATCAAGTGTCTCTGACTTGGGTTGGGATACACAAATCCAAATCAGAATACCAAAAAATAAAAAAAAAGGGAGATGGAGATGAGTTGGCATTGGGTTATAATGCTCATTCTGACTGGGTAGGGTTGGGCCAAGTTTAAATACCATGCACCACAAATTATTCCGCAAGTTACAAATTTCATTTTGGAATGCTTCTTCTTGTTCTTCTTCTTTTTCTGCTTGTTGGTCTTCTGAGACGTCATGTATTTTTTGTACGAATTTATGCAATACAATGGAGCATATATTTCAAGGTCGAGCGCCTCCGGACAACTTCAAATTGCAGGCTCTCCATTTCAGATTCACTTTTTGTGTTGCTTCTTTTGGATACTTGGATTTTTGGGGTCTTTTTTTTAACATAATTCATATAAAGTCGGCAAACTTTTTTCTTGCGCTGGCTTAAAAAGAATCTTTTCCAATGGTTTCTGGTTTTTTTTTTTTTTTGTTTTTTTTGGGCTTTTTAGGGGGAATTTATTTATTTGAATTTTGGGCAAAGATTGGCGAACCTCATCAATCTGAACGGCCTTCAGGCGTTAAACGCAAAGCGACAAATGCCCATGGATAACCGAAAGAAGGGTCTCGATTAAGGAATCGAAATGAACAAGCAGCTTGAGTCAAGTTCAATGAACTGCGACTAACATTTTGGCTTGTGTCTTTGCTCTTTTTGGGGCCTTTGACCTTTGAGAGAGACAAGCAAACAAAATGTATGCTTTATATAGAGGTGGTCCACATAAATTCGTTGCGTGTCCTTTAGTCTTTTATTATATATTATCTGGCGAATTCTTAGCCAAGATCCCCCGCCCTCGAACCAAAGAGAAGGAGGATCGCGCACTCCTTCAACAGGGGCGTTCCTTTGCTTTCAATTTCGCTTGAAAGGATTTTTTGGCGTGTCGTGAATATCAAGTTTCCTTTATATTTGAGTCTTTTTTTCGCTGTTTTGTTTTGGGTTAGGCATATCCATGGCATTTGCTTTGATGGTGTTGAAATCTTTAGACTCCAAGATGAGAGCGTGATGCGGCATTTAAAAGGTGTTCTGCTGCGCTGTGGTTGTTGTTGTTGTTGCTGCTGCTGCTGCTGCTGCTGTGGCACTCAAAATTGCCACGTCATAAATGTTGACTGAATGGTTGCTATTTACTTTTAGCATCAGGCGAAAGTGAAAGTTCATGTAATAAAATTAATAAAATGGACGAAGAGAAGAAAAAAAAAAAAAAAACAACCGAGACCTCACCATAAGTAAGTATATATAAAAACTATTAAAGTTGGTCAAGTGCTAAACTGAATGACGTAGTCGGAGACCTTCCAATTATCAACCACGCCCCCTCACGCCCCGGATATTGCGTGCTGGGACTTGAACTTACCTTCATACATCTGTGCATATTGCGGAAAACCTGCGGCCCGCAGCCATTTACAAGCTTCCACCGCTTCGATTTCTGTAATGGAAAGAGAGAGAGAGAGAAAGAGAGATAGTGTGAGTGAGTAAGAGAGTGGTGGGTGAGAAGTTGCATGATGATATTACGTATACGCCGAGCAGGCGGCAGTCAATTGAAATTAATTGTGATGAAATTGCCGAGCTACGCGCAAAGCGAGTGTTTGCTCGAATCCTGGAACAAAATGCAAAAGCCATGACCATGACGGCAAAAACCAATTAAGGCACACGAATCGAATGACCGAACGAACCGTGTTCCCTCTGGTTTTTGGCCTGTTATCCATTGTACATTCATTGTGTTGAACATTTCATGGTCATTTGATGGATTATGTTGTAAACTGTTTAAAAATTATGTATTATGCGGTCAGACGCGAAAAACTTTGCCACCCAATGACTGACTGACTGACTGACTGACTGACGTCTTTTTAAATTGTATTTTGCCTTTTGCCCTGTGGCTACAAATTTTTTGTTTTCTTTCACGAGTTTCTGCTCCTGCTTTTGCTGATGATGTGACATGAAAGTAAAAGTTTTTTTTTAAGAAAACCATGCTTAAAAACTGAAAATAATTCAAGATTCAGACCAAAAAAAAAAATTCAACCCAAAATAGCCTGAATCTAAATATATTGTTTTTCTTTTTTTGTTTTTTGGTTCGCTTTGGCTAATTTGCAATAGACACAATCGTAAAAATTCACTGAACCGCATATAACTAATTCATATCATCTTTTTATGGCGCAAATTGAATGAGTTTGAGATGCAAAGACAGACAAATCAATGTCGATATATATATAAATAGAAGATTACTCAAAAGACGATTTCTAATGAATTCGAATTGTATTCCAGTTCGTCTGCCACAAAAGACAACAAAAGAATTGTCTTTGAGTTAAATTAGCTCAAAAGAAAGCCGCAAAGTAAGGATGCTTTGGTTTCTATTTTAAATGCTAATCTATTTCGCTCACTCTCTGTTGGTGTGAGTGTGTGTGTGTGTGTGTGTGTGTGTCGGTTTGTTGGGTGTGTGTTTAACATTGTTCGAAACAAAATCAATTTGTGCTAGAACCAGAGCTATCGATTTTTAATCAACTTTATCGTTACCGTCACATAGCTAAAGAGATAGAAAATGAGAACATGAAACAGTTTCCGGCTGGACCAAGTCCATGTGGTGTCGTTTGGGTTGGGTTGTCTGTTGCCTGGTTGAATTATTATTGAGTTTTGCAAGCGATTAACTTGCCCGACAGCCAGGACACACACACACACACACATACCTACAACTTGAGCAACAGAGCAACTGAGGCGGATGGGCCGCCCGTCAGTCAGCTCGCACATCCTGTTGGATAGGGTTTTTTTCCTTTTATTTTTAAACAACCCTTTCAACATTGGCTAACAACAAATGCAAAAGCAACCAACCCTTGAAGCATAAATCGATGGCACACGAATGTTTTGCTTTCAATTATGGGCTAAACTGACCTATGCTCCATGCTTCTTCTATGTACCTACCTAGGCCACTCACTAAACACAAATACCTACTACTACCTAATTAAGTGGGTCTATAAATAGACTTACATATATAAAGAAAACATAAGGCAAAGAACAATATTTGTAAATGCCAATTAAATGTTATGAAAATTGCTCATACGCCGCATGGTCCCGTTGTTTTTTTCTCTCCCAACATGCCCATCTAAAAGCCATTTAAAGTGAACATTTTTCTATTGTTCTTGTTTTCGTTGAAGTTGGAGAGAAGGGCAGTTGGAGGTTGGAGGTATGGCTGCTGCTGTTCCTGCTTATTGCGTCAGGGTCAATATTTGTTGTTGTTTGTCACACACACACACATACACCCACACACAGACAAACACACTCACAAACACAATAGGCCGCCTACTTGTTGTTATTGCCCACCTGCTCCACCCACAGACGTTTTTCAAACAACAAACGACGCGTAAATTCATCAACTTGCCTGCTCACAGGATAATTATTATTCTCTTGGACCCATGTCCATACATATATACATATACGACTGTGTGAGTGTGTGTGTGTATGCAACAGGCTTCGATGTTGATCAGAGTTTACAAGCAATGTCAGGTCAGGTAAAGCTTGGTGTAAGCTGCTAATTAAAAATGTATGAAAAGAAATGCCAAATGGGCTTTAACTTAAGCTCTACCTTTCAGCACATTAAAGTTGAATTTGACATGAGAAATATGACGAGCATATAAATAGTGGCTAACATTTGCATAACACTTTCATCTAAAATGCAATTACCGACAACAAAGTGTTCTTTTTAGCTTTGATTAAAATACTCTTGCTTGATGATGATGATGATGCCCACAGTTTACCTAACCATCTGCCTATCTATCTATCTTTCTATCTTCTCTGTCTCTATATATACATTTATATTGTTGTTGAAAATTTTCAATTAAAATTTGCATTGATTTCAACCGCAATGATGAGCCGGCTTTGGCCTGGCCTCCAACCCTCCTGTTCTGTGTCTTCTGTTGCCAGCATTAAGTGTGAATGAAAGTTTTTAACACAATTGTTGGCGCCTTCATCTTATCTCTTGTCTCTTTCTAACTCCCTGCAGTTTTTATGGCATGGAAAGAATGTTAGTGACACGCTTTGTCTTTGTATATGCTCCACAAAAAGTTAAGTGAACCAACACACACACACACTCTAAGAGAGAGAGAGAGAGAGAGAGATGGGTATGCAAATGACATTCGCACACATAACTACTTGATTATGGCTTACATGTTGGAGCCTTATATAAAGGGCCAAAAGCAGCAAATGCGGATATTTGCACTGAGCTGTGTTGTATTTTCAGTATTTATGGCGTCAGCATTGGCTGCATCCTCTCCGTCTCTCTTTTCCCTTTTCCCATTTTAACTGCTGTGACACGCGGCGTATGCGTAACAAATATGTTTTGTTCAAAGTTTATTTATACCAACTTTTTCTGTACGTGTTTGCTGCTTTGTGTGTGTGTGTGTGTGTGTGTGTTTTTAGGCTTACAGCAATTGAATTTGCCTACGACTAAAAGCCTTCATCCATAATTATTTTCGGCCTTTCAATAAATTTTGTACATGGCCAAATTGAATTTTGGTTAGTTAATTTAGTTAAACTTGCAGCAAGGTGGCAAGTTTATTTTGCCATAGACAAACATTTATTCTCTGCCAAAACGCTTTTATTTTGGCTTGATCAAACGGCTAATTGCATGACCGCTGGGGCTAAAAACAATACGATTATTTATCCACAAAATGCAGTTTAAAATGTAATTAAATTGATTTACCTTTTGTTGTTCTTTATTATTATTATTATTCTAATGGGTGTTGGCAATTAATTAATTGTATAAATTGTTTTGTGGCCAATGGCATAGACACGGATATGCGGAAAGCATTTACTATGTGGCCTAATGCTCTGGCTAAATGTCATTTGCAACATAAATTATAGCCACCTTGTCAAGTCATTTGCACGATAATAAATTATCTATGAATACGAACAATGAGGCAAGGTAAATAAAGAAAATCCCAGAAATAGAAATGGAAAGAAAGCTAATGAAAATGCTAGTCTTGAACTTGCACTTAATTTTAAAAATATTACAAAAACACTTTTGGTTAAATTTGGTATTAAAAAAAAAAGTTATAAGAATTATGTTCTATAAATATCACGTTGACAGCCAGCCAAAAGGGATGAAAGAGCCACAAGGGATGGGGCAAGGTAGCAGAGAGAAAAAGAGAGTGAGAGAGAGATAGATTGGGGAAGCAATCATTTGCTTTACACGCATTTCCCACTTGGTTGAGCACACAAAAGCCTCGTGCCTGGCAAAGGATCAAGTTATTTATAAAATTGCCGGGTCATAAAAAAGTCCTCCCATTCTCAGTCTCAACCTTTGCCATTCGCCGCAAAAAGTGTGCGTTCAAAGAGAGAACTGGCTGCAACAAGTGGCACATTGTAGTTGTCAATGTTGTTTCTTATCCTCATGCTAGCTTAGTTTAGTTTTCAGTGAACACTTTCCCTGGTTAACAGTTGGTTGGCTGTCTGCCATTTCATCATAATTTTCCCACACCCATCATCATCATCATCTTCTTTGCCTGGAGCATCTTGTCGAGTAGTTTTTACCACTCCCACCCCCTTCCCATCCTTCCTTTCGTGTAACTATCTTAAGCAATTAAGAGCGGAGCAAACGGCAACTTTTGCTCAAATTGTTTCAACAGATCGTTGAGCTTTTAATGCGTTTTTAATGTCCGCGTATTATCCGACATGTATGTATATATATTTCCTCATGAAAATGCTGGCCTCTCCCTCCCCCGGGGGCATGTGCCACCCAAAACAAAAAACACAAAAATTCGCATATAAAAATAATTATATTTGAAAACAAAACAAAAATCGCGCACACCGACAGACACAGTCAGAGATGATGATATCGTTGTGGTAGAGAAAAGCACAAGACGGAAAATTTATGCGTTTTATTGTTATAACCCGAAAAAACAAGGAGGAAAATTAATTAAATCTTAACAATGCCGGCACTAGGAACAGAAATAAAACAACAACAAAAGCAATAATAAAGCAATACCGGCTTAAAGTTTATATGGACAAATATGTATATATATTATAATTTTAATCGGTTTATGATACGTAAGAGTAAATCTCCCCATAAAGAACACGGATGTGGGCTAAGCCACGCCTAATTCATGAATACGAAGGTATTCAGAAGGCAATGAATTTTTTTGAAATTTTTCTAAAAGTCGGAATGAAAATTTCCCTTCTGAACTACTTAAAGAAACAAACATTCAAACATTCGTCTGACAAATGAAATATGTTAGCCCAGTTAATAAAAATGGCGGGCCATTTATACAAAGTTTTGTTTTTGTTTCAAATATAATTATAATCTTAGTTTCAAAGATCGGGAAAAAGTCTGCTGCTTTTGTCTTTGATTAATCAGACCTAATTAATTTTTAAGAACAAGCTAAAACTTTGTTTATCTAGAATCTAAATCTAGCTAAATTTTACTGACAGATATATATCAATTATTTATCATTTAATTTATCAATTTCATTTAAGAGTTTACCAAGCTAATAAATAATAATGCCTCCTAAAAATGGAAAATTATAACCTAGATAAATACAACATTTTCAAGTGGCTGATCGTTATATCTTGGTAAACTCATAGACATTCTGACTATTTATATCTGTTTCTTATGGTTTTGGTATAATAAAAATTAATATTAAAATTTCATAATTGCCATTTTGATATTTAATAAGCAATTGATTGAATTTTATGCAGTGAGGTTATTTATTCTACTAAACAAACAGAAGCTAGTAAAATTCTTGTAGACTTATAGCTTCTAGTTTTAAGATTTATACTTAATTAATCTCAGAAGATCAATCTTACAATTGAAGTTATTGTGAGATGTTGAAAAGCAAACCGAATGAATGTAAATGTATAGGTACTCCAAAAGGTATTTAAAATATGATCACTGCAACATGGATTGTATATCTATATGCTTAATAATATACTTAATGCATATATAATATATGCAACTTGAAAGTCCAAAATATGTGGACTGTGAAATGTTTTCCGATTCTGTTTATACACACACACACACACACAATGCAAACGTAATATTTTTCGGAGGCACGAACCGTGGAGGCAGGTACGAATGGGAATGATTTGTTGATTTCTTTTTTTTTTGTTTTGTTTCTGTGCTTTTTTTTTACTCTTTCACATAGGTACAACAAAAACACACACATACATACACATACACATTAATTGTATAATAATTTTTTTGTTGCTGTTGTTCAGTTATTATTATTACATGCAAACAATTTTCTTTATTTAAATGAACGGCTTTGCTTGACTGGCGCGCAATTTCACTTGGGTGTAAAGAAAAGAAGAAAAAACGAAACGAAGCAAGCAGCAAAAATCTCGTATTGCTCTACGATGATTTCTGATTATGATGCTTGTGGGACAGCCACTCAAAAAGTGATTGACTGACTGACTGACTGACTGACTGGTTGACAGTTTGAGCTTGCAAATGACAGAGTTAGCTGGGTGTTGTAGCTGGCACTTGTTGCAAATTCCTTATGTCTCCCTGATACAGATATCATATGAATATGCATGATTCCTTAGCCCCATAATATTTGTGAATAATTCGATTTGAATTGCGAGGCGTCGACTGATAAGTACAGGCTGTCTGTGTGTGTGGCTGGAAATAGCCACGCTCCACATTCCCCCTCAAAAAAAAAAAAAAAGCATGGATAGATATAGAACTGCGGTAGCCCGCCAGTTGTTGGCGGGAGGCCCTCATCATGGGGTGCGAAAATACAATTAACAGACAGCGGCGCGCGCGCATTCCATTCCCAAACATTCTTACTGCCCTCCTCCCTCCCATCTTTTAGTTATTGTTTACAAATAATGATGGAAATTTAATAATTTCTAATCCAGGCGAACGATCCAAAACAAACTTGCCCTTGAGTTGATTTGGTAAATGGGATCATTAATTGAATGGCTAGCTTTCTGGCTTACCTGCAATTTTACGTTCGCGCATTTTCCGCCATAGTGCCTCAGCCTTGCGTTTGGGCCAATTCTCGAATTTTTGCGAGAAGCTCCTAAAGAACTTATACTCGCGTATCGTGACGGACATACGACGTTGCATTCTGGCTAGCGTTGGTAGCGCCGTTTTGGCGGTCGTTTGGCAAATGCGAAAACGTTGACCCGAAAACAAAACAACAAAAAAAAACAAGCCGCAACAATTGGCAGTTCTTTGATTCAATCAACTGATTTCAAACAGCAGAGATTATATCCCATTCTCATGCTAACTAACACTGCACTTGCACTTGTTTTGTAATGAATGGATAGACAATTGAGTCGACCGCGTCGACGCTCTACTGCTGGCCCTAATGCGGTCGAAAGGCGGTGGTGGTAGTGGTGGTGGTGGTATCCGGTGTGGTTCGTTGGTTGCCCGAGTGAATGAGAATCGCTGCGACCACGACAACAATCGACTACCGTGCACGGCGCCTGTAAGAGCACTAATGAATTTGCCAAAGTGTTTGTTCGTTCGAACGGTTCGTTCATTCGTTCGTTTTGTTTTGTATGTAGGTTCGTGCACGAATGCTCTACGAATAAGGCAAAAACAAACGAGTAGGTCCACCCATGAATGCGAGTGAAGCATCATCATCATCATCAACATGAACAACGGGTCGTATGAGCAATGTTGTCTGTCGTCGTTTAGCTGCTGCTGCTGTTGTTCTTCTTATACCTTGAAGTTTAGAGGAAGGTAGCCAGCAGGTGTGTGTCTGTATGTGTATCTGTGTGTGTGTGTGTGTGGAGTCCTTTTCTTTTCCTTGTCCATGTAGATTTATCGGCCCACCGCAATCGCTTATTATTATTATTATTATATTTCTTCTTCTGTGTGGTTAGTTGGCCAGGGCCAAATGCTTCAGGCCCAGGACAGGCAACAAATAAATAAATAAATGAATAACTGACATGTTGTTTGCCGTTGATGATGCTTATTTCATTTTCATGTCAACAAAAAGGACACACTCACACACACACACACACACAGGATTGTCAGCTTTTGTTTTAGTTTTGTTATGTGTGTTTTTCTTTATGATGAAGCATTCATTAAAATTCATACATTTGCGTTCTGCTGGGCTTGGTTGGTTGGCTGGTGGAATTGGGTTGCGGGGGTTTGTGAAAGTTTAAGAAAGAGAAGAGACATTACCTTGAAAGGCTATCACATCGCACTACACCGCACATTGCACCTGTTGCTCACATTCAACAGGGTGAGGGCGGCTGTCGTATCATAAACGACTCACTGGGCAACTGGGCGTGCCACAGTTTCAAGGTTAAACTTTCACCTGCTCAAATTTTGATATGATTTATGTGAATTTTAGTGGAAAGTTCATTCTTGTAAATCGAAATGAAATTCAGACGAAACAAAAAAAAAAAATTAAAAACCATTCCCATGAAACGTCTTCTGAATGACTGTGAGTGCGGAAAACACAATCTGGACACACCATTAATGTATTATATATGTAGTATATAGAAATGAATTCGTATAATAGATGCTATTCTCTTGAGCTACACACACACTCACACATTTATTTACTTCGGACAATGTGCAAGATAAATAATATAATATAAATGCTGGCAATTTGTAATTTTTGCAATATCAGATATAAATCATGAAATATACTGCGTGTTAATCTTTTCAATAAAATAAACAAGAGATCGGCCTACCCGGTCCCCTATGGACCACCGCAGTTGTTACTAGTCATCAGTTGTGATGCTTGCTTCCGTTACGTTCAAGATGATGGCCTGACCCTGCCCCTCATGCTTTCTGTCTGTCTGAATGTCTGTCCTGTCTGTCCGCCTGTTATTATTGACAACCAGTGCAATAGCGCACAAAATTGGCAATATAAATACGGATAAAATGCTTAAATATATATGTACATATATAAAAGGCCATTTGATGGTCAGCGATAAGAACCGAAACGTGCCTGACCTTTCTAGAGGACATACTCCGGAGACTACAACGTCATTGTAATGACGTCAGAGTGTAGCGTGTGGCATGTGGTAAGTGGCAAGCAAACATGCTCAGTTAGTTAATCGTCATGACCACCAACATGTGGTTGGGATTTGGTTTTGGTTTTGGGTGGCGCCTTCTCTCTTCTGCTGCTGACGTCATTGTTCAAGGCCTTTTTCCATAGTATGTTGTTAATACGCTGCGGAGTCAGTCAGGCTGCAAAATTGAAATTGAATAATCTCTCACACAGAGAGAGAGCAAGCAGTCCGTGCTGTGTTCTGATTCAATTTCTGTTCATTTATACGCCATTTTTGGACACAAAGAGCCACAGCAAGCTCTCCGCCCCTCGACCTTTAGCCTCTGAGTCTCATCATCAAGCATCATCCTCCTCTCCAAGTGGAATATGTGAATAGATTTGTTTGCCTCTGTGTATGAGTGTGTGTGTGTGTGTGTTGGGCACACTGACAGATTGACAGCCATTTTCATTTGTGGGTGGAGAGGTTTTGACCAACAGAAGCAGCAAAAGCAGATGCCATTTATATTGAAGTGTTGACGGAAGTGTTGAATATTTGCAAAAAGAGCTGCCTCTCTCTGTCTGCCTGTCTGTCTGTCTGTATGTCTGTATGTCTCTCGGCTGTCCCAAAAGAACATGAAAGCAATTTCAATGACGTGACAGAGGCTGTCGAAAGGGAACACGGGAAGGGAATGATATGAATTGGCGGCAGCGGGTGGTTCCATTGATTGGCTGCAATTGTTCTTGTGCCTCATACAAAATGAAAGCAAAAGTTGGAAATTGAATCGACTAACTAACAAACCCATTGATGGCCCAGATAAATAGTCACTGTAGAATCTTACTCACACCCTTTCTATCTCCCTCGTCGGCCTATGGTAATAATTATAGAAATTATGAAACTCAGCCACACACACTATTATTATAAACCACTCAGGCTTAATAACAGGTCGCTAATTGGCTGGCAGGACCACCAGCACATCAAATCATAAAGTCTCTTCGGGCTAGCAGATAGCAGCCTTCAGCCTTGATGCTTTGACTGCTTGGCACTGTCTTGGCCAAGCCATTTAAATAACTCATTTAGTTGAAACTACCACTACAACAAAAAAAAAAAAAGTATACATCATCTACAAAATGAAGGATAAATAAAAAACTTGTTGTTGCCCGAGCAGCACACTCACCTGCTAAATAGCGATCACTCTGCGAACGAGAATAGCGCAACGTCTGTTTGAAAGAAGAATGAGTAAAAGATATGAGCATTAATGCATCTGATAATCGAGTTTATGCGAGGGTGGCTCAATCACTTACAAATCAAACTAAAACCAAAAGGCACAAATGACAATTAAATGGTTATTTATTTTAGATTGAAATTTAAGGGCATGACTATACTCGTATGAAGAGCTTTTAGGAATTGATTTAGAACTCTGTTTTCGAGGGAGTATATAACATAGTCCAGTTCTAGATATATAGTGCAAAAAGTAATAGTTTTCAGACTCAGACAGAAAGGCGGACAAACTTTGATTATTTATTTTTAGTATATTTAGAGCCAACCTCGTTCGTATTTGTTAAACCTTCTATACTAACCAAATGCTGGGCGGCAAAATCATCACAGCGTCGACTTCGCTCACGCTCCTTGAGCAGCAGCGGCGCCGAGTTGGACTTGGTCGTCAGCTCCTGAATGCCACCCGAGTCGCCGAGTCCACTGTGCAGCGAGGCACTGCTGGGCGATGGCAGCTCCACAAAATGATGCAGTTGGGTGATCGTTGTTGCCGTCGGCGAGAGCGGGCACTGGAATGGCTCCTGGCGTAGCGGCAACGTTAGTTGGGATCGTTCCTTGCCGTTTGCTGTGCCATTGTGACGTGGCAGTAACTTGTTGCGCGG
The DNA here is from genome assembly GCA_018903935.1 of Drosophila insularis. NCBI lineage: Eukaryota > Metazoa > Arthropoda > Insecta > Diptera > Drosophilidae > Drosophila > Drosophila insularis. The sequence goes on from JAEIFP010002295.1 coordinate 10,146,066, forward strand.
CTGCATCATCAACTGATGTTGCTGCTGATGATGGTGGTCCAGCGAGAGACTGCGCTGGGTACGACGGCCCACACAGGGCACTAGAATGGGTGGGGCAGCGCCAGCACTGTATTTGCGACGCAACACAACGGGTGTGGCTATGGAGGCAGGTCCTCCACTGGCACTGCTAGCATCGCCATCGGTGTAGTCGCAATCGCAGAAATGCTGCCCCATCTCAAATTCATCCTGGCATTCACTCTGCTTGACGGCGGCCTCTTCATCGAGCATGTCGTCCTGGGACTCTGTGGCAGCTTCTCCACCACTGCCGCACTGGCTGAGCACCTCAAGCAAATCGGGGTCATCAGAGGAGGCCACCGAGCCGCTCTTTTGGAATTTCATCTTACGCAGGGCCTCCAGGCTGCTCACAGACTCATTATCGGGAGCGCTGCCGCCGCCGCCGGGCCTGTGATGATGATGATGATGATGATGGTGGTGGTGGTGGTGTTGCAGGTGATGGCTCTTCCAATGGGACATATCCTTGGGCGGTGTGGCTGTGCCAATGCCGCTCTCGTTGTTGTCATTGTCCAGGCCAGATGAGTCCAATGATATGCCCGATTTGCCTGAACTTAAAACGCCGGCAGCTTCTTCGCAGGCCGATGAGGACGAGGTGGAGCTGGCAATAGAATGGAAAAAGATTACAACAAATGAATGGCGAATGTATTGGAAGGGGCTGCTTACTTGTTGTCCTCGTCGACGGCGCCAACGCTACGCAGAATAGACTCCTCCGATGTCCAAATGGTAGAGGTGGAGCCTTTTTTGGTCACATCCACCAGATAGCCAGGCGTGGCGCCTGTTTTGCCATTGGTCGCGGATGTCGATGTTGCAGTTGCTGGTGGCGGTGTGGCGGCTGAATTTCTGCTCGTCGCGGAAGCTGCATGATGATTAATGCCCACCCGTTTTGGCAGCGACATGGATGCCAACATTGTCTCCATGTCGTTGTTGCTCAATTGACGCTGTCGCCTAGATTTTAAATCCTCTGCTACGCCGGCAACTGTTGCCGGTGGTCCACCTGTGGTTGCCGCTGCCAACTCTTCAATTTTCAATGCGCTTTGCTGGAAATTTGTCAGCTTATGAGTTGTTGGCAATGTACCGCATATAGCCAGACTTTTGCGTTGACTATGAGCCGGTGATGTTGCACCGCCGCCTCCACCTCCGCCCGCCAGAGCTGCCGCTACATGGCCATTCGGCGCCGATAGGGTGCGCATGTAGGCAACATTCGATTTGGTTGTCGCCGTCGTCTCGTTGCGTCCGCAATCAAGGTTAAACGATTGCAATGGAATGGTTGCCTGCAAGCAAACAACAAGAAGAATCGAGAACCATGAGGCATTAAAATATATAGTCAGTCAGGTTTAATAAAGAAAACTCGACACAGAGAGCCTGCTGACAGTTTCGAGGGCTCAACCTTCTTCAAGGACCTTGAATGTATAATGAGACCGAGAGCCCCGACCCCACCCAGTTCCCCACCAGGTCTCAACTAGTCACCTTAGCCCGTCTCACAGAAACAAAAGGAAATATCAACGGAATTTTTAGACATTGTCAAGTGGATGGGCAAAGCAATTGCTGCAACCGCAAAAGAATTTGTATTTTATGCAAATTGCCAACCCACCAACCAATTGGACAGACCAACAAGTTAGTTTCATTTCCCTGGAACTCCACAAAAGGATCTCTCCTCATGGTCAAGCGGCAAGCCAAATGTCTTCTCCCCCTCCCCTCCCTCTCTTTGACTGTTAAATTCCCTATTGTTGGGACTTATGATTTATACACGGGTGTTGTTGTTGTTGTTGCTGTTGCTGCTGGTTCTAGGAACCAACCTCTATACCAGTCCATTAGCATGTTCTATGGCTGCGATGACGCGACTGCAATTGGTTTGGCTAAGTTCGTTATGTCAATTCGATTTACAAGCCTTTGGCAAGCGATTGACAATTTGGTTTTTGCTCCCGTCCTATAGCAGAGCGTGCAAATTCGTTTAAAACAAAAAAACACAGAAGGAAAAAATATGCAGCAACAGGCGGAAATTGATTTAAATGATTTATTGGCGCAAAGTGTTTGTATGTACACACGCGTGTGTGTGTGTGTGTGTGTGTGTGTGTGTGTGTGTGCATGAGTGTGCCCCAAAGCAAGGCAGGCAGGTTGCTCTGCTCTGCTGTGCTGTGTGGCTTCCAATGTTGCACTGATTCTGTTGAGACAAGCTCGCTCGCAATTCCTTGAGGGGTTAAGCCAATGAAATTGCTAACGAGCTGGTCAAAAGTGTATCAATCCCGGAAGGTTAATTTGGCCATGGCGAACTTTGTATACTCTTGCAGTGAATGTGATTTAATTTTATTTATAATTTAAGCAAACCTAAACATTACAAATTTTATATTGCATACTTCGTGGGGCACTACAGAAAACAGAAAAAAACGAGATTATCTGAAGTGTTTATTTAGCTTAATAAACCAGATAAAAACTATTGATCCCTTCTGGTCTATGATTGACGCCCCTGTAAAAACTGTCTGGGCTCCTCCAGCAGGATGCGGATGTGAATGCGTGTGTAATTCTGATTTCGGTCGTCTGTTTGTGTTTATCTGATTTAACAGGCAGAGGTCCTTTGGGACTAAGCACAGCGTCGGCGACGACGACAACGAGGCGAATTTGTAATGCATTATGGAGCAGTTGTCGCTCAATGAGGCCGCGCCTGTTACGGCAATTTCTATGAATTATTAATACAGTCGGCGATAGCATCGATATCGAGATGCTGGATGCTAAATGTTGTTGCTGGTCAACTGCGTGTTAATGAGCCGCCAACTCTCGCCGGCGACGTCGATCATTAATTGGTCGGCCCGTTCGTCTTTTATGGGCATCTACTTATGGCTATTTATAGCCAGGCGGGCGCCAGGGTCTAGCTTCAGCTTCAAAACATTGTATAGATCGACAGTTAGACAAATAATAATAAAACAAAAAAAAAAAAAGTTAAGCATTTTACGGCTATTTATTAAGACTTGTCATTTCTATCTTGTATCTAACGTTCATTCTATTAATTTAGCGATTTTATCAATGCAAACAAAATTCTCAATTATCTACAATCGAAAATTGATGTTTTACACATGTAAACGATGGCCCTGCATCCAGCTCACAAGTTTGTTGTGATTGAAATTGAAGAATTTTATGACTCGACGAGTGAAAAACGAAATAAATTTCCCTTAACTGTGTCCAAGCAAGTTGACAGAACTCGATATCCGAAACGATGCCAAAGGCTAATTTAAATGTCATAAAAACGCAAAAGATTTTCTCACAACGAACTGAAAATTAAATGGGAATTCATTGAAAATAAATGAAATGTTTTCGGTTCGGTTAGTTAATGAAAAATGCAATAAAATGAACACAAAATGACACATAAAAGAAAAATAAATGAAAAACAGAAGAGGAAAATATCAAAAATAAAATAAATTTGTTGGCCACAAGGGTTATCAAAAATTTTGTTCAGGGGGTAGAGCAGGAAAATGGGGACTCGGTTATACTGTAAATGCTTCTAATTGATCATAAAAACAGAGCGTCGCAAAGAAATCTACAATATATATACATCTACATATATACATATATACTTATGTATATTATATTTTGGTATAGGGTTTCGATATCAGAAATGAATAACAAATGCAATGGGCAACGCCCCAGCGTTCCACTTTTATTGATGTGTGACCCAGAAAGAGTCGCACTCATAAAATAACTATAGATGTATATGTATATACAATATGTACATACATATGTATGCAGGTAGGTTGGTAGGCAGGCATACGTATATATATATAAAATATTTATGTATGATCATATGAGCATGTAATACCTATGTGTGTCCAGGGAGTATCACAAATCGATCGGACAAGCCTCCCTCCTCAGACAATGTCGTCTGCGTCTTGTACTTCTCTTCGATTCGCCTCCTATGGTCACGCATGCGCCCTGATAATAATTATCAAATCAAAACACTTAAACGCCTGACCAGCCCACGGTTGGATGGAGCGGTCGTGTTTGTTTGCCTTGCAGTGATTTGCAAGTTCTACTTAAGTCAAAAGTGTCCGTGGAGTCGTTGCGAAGCTCGTTGAGCTGCATGAAAAGGTTTATATATATATATACCTTCTTTTTTTTTTGTGATGCGCAAAGCGGCCTTTTGTCTGCCAACTCCATCTGCATGGTTCATCATCATTAAGCCAGTATTGCATTCTTGCCACACACAAGAGAGTGGGTACACATGTAAAGATTCACTTTCGCAGGCGATCATCGGAGAGCGCCTCATAAACATGGCAAGAGAACTGAGTAAATTGGGGCGTTGGGTCTCCTTTTGGAGTGCATGTTGACAGCTGAGCAAAGTGAAGTGCTCTATACTCTGTGCCCTGGTCTGGATATGTATGTGGAACTGGGTCTGGGGAGTTGGGCAATGTTTCGGTCTTGATCGTTGCCGCAGGGCGGCGGCATAATGACCCAATTCGTTGTTTCCTCCAAGCAAAAAGGAAAAAGAAAGAAAAAACAGAAACATCTGTTTTTCTGTTTTACTTTCGTTGACAGTTTGTCCAGCAGCAGCAGCAGCGGCAGTTTTCGGGCCGTTTTGGCAAACAAGGCACGCACTTGTGTGTCCTCGATAAGGTTGATGTTGTCTTTGATTTATGCCACTGCTAGAGCTGATAAATCATTAACCCCGAAATGACTGATTGACTGACTGACTGACTGACTGACTGACTTACTACCACAATTTCATCTTCATTATTTGCCATAATTAGTGCACCGCATTTCTCAGGTTTAACCGTTTTTAATTGGCACTTTTACTTGAGCGATTACTGCAAAAATATGACAGCTTTAATTGCGATGCAGGATTGAATGAAGGGTAAAAGAACTACAACCATACACTCGAAGTTACACGCTGTCGTTCCTCTGGCAACCAATTTCACTTCCAGCTCTGCGCCTCGCCAAAAAAATATTTCACTTCCATGTCATGTGGCAAATTAAACAAACAGAGCAGAGTCAACATGAGTTTCCCTTAGCAATGCCATCCGAAATAAAAGCACATTGGCATTTAGTTGAAGGAAGGAGCGGCTTTTGGGCCAGAGTTATGCAGAATCTGGCATTCAGGCATTGATTTTTGAAAAACTCTTTTGTAGCCAACATGTTACATGGCACATATGTACATACATATGTATAGGTATAGAGAGACACACACAGTCTGTTGCGCTAATTTCGTGGGTTTTCATTTCGTGTTTTTCCCCTGCATGGCACGCGCTCTGAAAATTAATATTTCTGTTGTTTAAGGTTTTTCCACTGATAATCGCTGAAGAAACTAAGCAAAATGTATGCTAAGCATATGCAACAGCTAACCAAACCACAATCCCAAACACAGTGCCGTTTATGAGCCGTTTTTTGGTTTATAAATGTTTTAATTAGATCTATTTGGTCTGATAAGCCAAGCGACAGCTAACAAGTTGGTTATGTTTTGTTGTTGTTTTTCTTCTTGTTGTTGTGTCTTATGGTTTATGGTTTGATGTCTGGATTATGTGGGTCACAGAGTCGCAACCAGAGATTGAAGCTGTGTAACTAATATGGCATATGTACATATTTATATACATATAAGTAAATCCAGTAATAATCCAATGTATACTAAGTATATTAGGAATTATTTGTGTATGTGTGTGTGGGAAAACTAGTGAAAGTTGCCTTTTAGGACTACTTTCTGTAAATTAGATTTCATCAAGAGAATCATTCAATGGCTAATAGGAGAGAACAATCAATCTTCAGATAGCATCGATCAATTGCCTTTCAATAAGAGGGGCCCTTGCCCCCTACTCTGAAGAACTGGACTAATTAGAGTGTTTTTATTATACATTTTATGGCGCTGCAAATCAAGAACGGAGAGAGAAAGAAAGAAAGAAATGCCCAAACAGACAGAGAGTCGTAAAATAAGAAAAATTCTTCTCTATTTATTCAACAGTTCAAAGTTGAACTCATTCAAGTGCCACCAGAGCCATAGAGTGACGACTGTCTATCAACGGTTGCATGCCCCCGTTTCCCACTTTCTGCTCCTAACCCCATAAATTTCACGCGCTTCAGTTGCGCATCCGGCACAACACATGGAACATATGGCAGAATATTTAAGGGGAAAATTCCTGAAAGGCGGCTTCTCTTTTTTTTTTTTTTGGGAGTAAGAAAAATGGGAGGTGATGGGATAGGCAAGTGAATTGTTTGTATCTGTGTGTGGGCCTAGCCTTCAGCTAGTGTGTGTGTGTGTGTGCTGACAACACATTGTTGTGCCCCAAGATTAAATGCCTTTGTCTTAAGCGCATTTTATCTAACCTACATTCATAAAATATGTTTCGCTGTTTGCTGCCGCATGTCGAAATCATGTCACAGAGATTACAAGAGAATTTCAGCGATTTGAGATTAGGAAATCTCAGTCTAAGAAATTTATGATTACTTACATGCTTCTCCGGTTTCAAGACAAGTCCGTTCTGCTGCTGCTGCTGCTGCTGTTGTTGTTGTTGTCGACTTTGTAAGGCCGCTGTGGCTGCCGCTGAAAGCAACATGGGCGTTGTCCTGGATGTGGGCGAACTGCTGCTGGAAGAAGTGGCCAAAGCAGCCAAATGCGGCGGCAGCTTATCCTTATCGCCAGTCATCAGATTATCCAAATCACGTAGAAATTTGTAAGCCCAAATGTTCACATCATCTGCATGAACCTCAGATTGCTCCTCTTCCTTTGGAACGACTGTTTGCGGACTTGTGGGCGGTGGGGGCAGGGCTCGAAGTTTAGTTGTCACTGGTTTGTTGCCCGCTGTTGTTGTTGTGGTTGGTTTTGTTTTTGTTGTTGCTGATGTGCTGCTGCTGTCAAATCCACTATCTGATTCCGTGGAACGGGACAATTCATCAAGCTGCGTTGTGGCCTGGCTGGCTGCTGCATTTGCCTGCACCGCTTCCTCCTTTAGATCCCTGAGCTGTTGCTCCAGGCGCTGGGCCTTGCGCAGCTCGAAGACTTCGTTGATTTCCAACTGCAATTAGAATAAAAGTTGTTAGCTCTAGTTGCACATAAATTTCCTGCGATTAAGTTTTGATTAGCAACCTAATTGCTCACATATATCAAGTCCGAAGTCTACCTCGAGCGCCAGAGCCGGAGCTATAGCCAGCTGGAGCGCCAGCTTCTAATGGCCCAGAGAGACTATGATGTATGTTTGCTTAATTTGGCCAACCAAACACGTGGTGTGACATGGTCGGTCGGGAAAGGGAGAAGAGGAAATAAAGGGAAAAAGAAAGCCAAAGACACGACCCAACATTTCTCACACACAGGAACAAGGCACAGAGACATGGCCACAATCAAAGACAAATAAATTAGAACACGACCGCAAAGGCAAAGGCAATGGCAACGGCCAGAAAGGCAGAAAGGTTCAAACTACAAAAAGTAAGTAAGAAAAAACCGCTGCCACGAATTCCAAGACAACAGAACAAAATAAAAAGCAGCCACGACTCCCAGCAGCAGCAGCAACAACAAATGCAAATAAATTGAAATGAAGCAATTTGTTAGCAAGATTAAACAAAAAAGAGGCAGCAGCAGCAACATCACTCTCTCTCTCTCTTTCTCTCTCTCTCTCTCACTGTCACTTCAGTCTACAAAAGAAGATCAGACAGTTGAGCCCACAGGGCTAACAAAGTCAGCGAATTACTTAATTAAAAATCGTGGCCCAGAGAGATACAAAAAGGAAGACCAGCGCCTAGAACGGGGCCCCAGACTTATGCCCAGACCAAACCCCGGCCAAGTGACATTAATAACGTGCAGCGCTCATTACTCAACAATTGTGTTGGTCTCTTGCCTTCTGGCCGGCAAGAAGGGCTGCCGCCCTGCTCTCTGCCCTTTCCCCTGCCTCAGCCCCAAACCGTAGCCCTTGCCACAGACAAATGCAATCGAACATTAGCAGGCAATAAATTCTTAAAGGTAGCCCACATCTATTGATGGTCAAAAGGAAGCATTACGAGAACTGTTGGATGGAAGGGGCACAAAAGAAAGCGCCGCCTTCCAGCTGCTGCCGATGATGCTGTGATTGCATCGTTGGGAATGCTGCCTCATTTGTCGTCTGGTATAGAAAAGGTGGAGACCAGGTCGCCGGGCCAGCTAACTAATTTTTGAGACCCTCCGGCTCTATTCGCATAGGAGTCTTCGCCTACAGTAGTGCAAACAATCCAAATTTAAGGTCCAAATGGAAGTTAATCAAAAAGTAACACCAGCCTGAACAAATTGAACTGATATATTGATTACTTAAAAAGATAATAAGATCGAATGGAAACAGGTAGAAGCTAAATTAAATTAAAGTTTTCCCATTTCTTTTCGTTTTAATTTATTAGAGGTTTAGTTAACATTTCTTTTCGATGTTTCTGTTCAGTTTCAGCTCATATTTTGCTGAACAGTGTTTTGTGAACATCTCAAGTGGCATTCATATTTCCCAATTGAATCAAACTCGTCATATTTTTTTAATTTCATGCTACGACGCGTTGGCCAAACAATTGTTCTATAACCCACACACAATAACACACTCGGACACACACACACATACACGTCCATTGTTTTGCCAAGGGTATGGGAAGGAGACCTGGTCGGTCCAGCAGGCGTATTCCCAAATCTCCATGGATGCATCCAGCAAAAGGCAGCAGCATCTTGGATATAAAAAGCTGAGACATTTGCCAGCAACTTTCAGTTTCAGTTTCTAAGAGCCAAACACAGCGGTTGCCGCTTCAAAGCGTCCGACGAAGATCAAGCAGGGAAAAGAAAAAAAAAGAAAAGGAGAGACAAAAAAAAAACCAAAGAAATTGGACCAAAAGATCCGACCGCCAGTCGGAGACTCCTTGGCCAGAGTCCAAGTCAGACAGCATGAGGCTAACGCTTGCCTGGCTGTGTGTCTGCTTGGCGATTTATTGCGGCGGCCATGGCAATGTGGTCTTATCTTTGCCACCATCGCTTATCGCCACGGCCACGGAGGCAGCGGCCTTGAGGCAGCAACAGCAACACCGCTGGAAAAAGGATGCACGCGTCCTGCTTGACAGCGGCAACGATGCACTGCGCGATATGCTGCACAGCAAGGCGTCGTCGTCGTCGTCGTCGTCCGCCAATGCGGCAAATGGCAAATTCACTGGCCAAGATGCGGAGGTGGAGGTCATGGATGTGGAGCAACAGCCGCAACTTGCGGATTTTAATCGAAAAGTATTGAGCGAGGCATATGATTTAGAGGGCCAGACACAGGGACTGGCTCGCAGGGAGCAGCAATCATTGCCGCAGGAAATTGCAGTGCCCCAGCGTTCTGCCACCAATGTGGCTGGTTTGAAATATGCCACGCCCCACAAGTACTGGGAGAGTCGTTGCCAGGGGGGCTTTAGAGGCAGCGCTAACTGTCCGCGGGAATATTATCGAGCCATGTTGGCGGCCAGGTGAGAGGACCTGAATGTGGGTGGCAGGCAAAGTTGAGTACGCATTGCAGCCAGGGAAAAGTGGATGCAACTTTCTCGTTTTATTTCCGTTTTACAATGTAAGCCAATTTAGGCCCGCCTGCTAAAGTTATCAGTGTGTCAGTTGCCCTTAACCCTTTCTTTAAGCCACCAGCAAGCATCCAGGCAGGCGCCAGGCCAAAAAGTTGCCAAAAAAAAGTCAACAATAAGAGCAACAACAACAACAACCAACAGGGGCAACAAATCGTCGACAATTTGGCTGTCGGCCAGAAACACGCAAAACCAATTAATGGGCGTGAAAAACAACAAAGCCAACAACAACGGCAACGGCAACAAAAAAATTGCAGTTTTGTTTCTCTGCAACTCTGTTCATCTGTCCGACAATCTGTCCGGTTAGTCAGTCTCTCCGTCCGTTCGTATGTTGATTTATTTTTATAAAATAACACAACTGTCAGCAAATTCATTGCCCCGAAACTGAAATGAAAACGAAACGTAACGAAAAGTGCATGGCGAGTTTCACTTTTCATTCGATGGCTTACAAGGAAAAAAAAAAAAAAAGCCGCCGCCACTCTAGAAGTGAGAAATTCCTTTTATTTTTTTGTTGTGGAAATTGAAGAGGGAGATTTTTAATTAGCCACAAAAGCGTAAAGAGTTAAAGGATGATAAACTTGCCTTGAATAATTATTAAGGCGCATCTATTAATTAACAATTAATCATTTCTTTCATACATACATTTTTTGTTTCACCGAATTGTGTGGCTTTTGTTGATTTGTTAAATGTTTGATTAATTGGCCTTAAGCCCGCATGAGCTTCAGTTGTTTCCCATCCCATTTAATTTGTAATTTTACACAATAATAATAATAACAATAATTTTTTTTATTGGGAATTGGCTTAAATTGTCTTTTGATTGGTTGATCAACCATGACAGGCCGCCCCCGTCCCTCACTAAGCAAATGGCTTTTTGGGCGCTAATTCTGCATGGCAGTTTGGAAAGCATTTCTGGGTCAGAGCATTGTCCAACTTCCCACACGTGCAGCGGACATGTTCATCAATTTTATGAAAGAGAAAACCAAAGACTTGTAATTTAAACTCCATTATCATCATCATCATCATCGTGATGGGCTAAGATGATCCCACGCACTTGAGAAAGAGAAATGTTTACCTAGATGGCAATCCTTAAACTGTCATTGGGCAACAAATGATGAGCCATTTATTTTAACTTTGAAAATAGATGATCGGCAATTACTTTTGGTTTTCATTATCATTTCAATTTGAATTCTTCCAGAAACAAAGACGCCCTCATGCAGATGAATTCCATGCAGGATTCAGACACCGACTCTGATGATGCTAGTGATGATTTGTCCATGGAAGCAGATGATTCGGAGGATGAGGATGAGAGCAGTAATGATGTGTTCATGCTACTCACAGGCGAGCAGGATTTGATTAAATTTCTCCATTGGGCCATGCAACGGCTATATCCCTATGAACGTCTCGGCGGTAATCTAAGTGAAAGTGCTGCCGAGTTTTATCATCCCGGCATGTTCTTGTGGAAGAAACTTAATCTATCGGGACACTTGGAACCACCATTGATTGTCGATGAGCCGCATTATGTTCTAGTGCGACGTGAGAAACTATTAGATGGCTATCAGATGGGCGGTGAGTGTCTAGGTATATATATATATATATAGAGTGTAAAGGGGGCGTTGTCTACAGGTAAATGGGTGTTGAAATTATTAACTACTGCTCTTGTGATTGGTTTACTTAATTTCGAATGCATGTGGCATGGTAGACGATGACGTTAACTAGAAATTGTCCATGACATTGTCTCACGTGCAATCGATTTGTGTGTGTGTGTATGTCTTCGCAGACGACGTCCTTCATGAGGAGGATGACGATCCGTTTATACCGCCACGGGGACGCAAACATAACTCACCCGATCTGGATGCATTGATGAATCGCTATGAGACATTTATGCCGAATCGCGGCAAACGCGACAAAGTCAAAGATCTCTTCAAGTACGACGATCTATTTTTTCCGAATCGCGGCAAAAAGCATCGCAACATTTTCCAGGTGGACGATCCCTTCTTTCCCAATCGTGGCAAGAAGCTACAACTGCGGGATCTTTACAACGTTGACGATCCATTCTTTCCGAATCGCGGCAAGCGTCACCCGACAAGGCCTGCTGCCGGCTTGTGGTCCAAACTCTTGCCAAAGAGGAAATTGCAAACTGGCAGAGACAACGGCAACAATAACAACAACAACATCAACAACTGGCCGCAAAGAATGTCAACGCATAAAATTAATAGTTACGATCAATCAGTCAAGTCATCACTGTCAGCAATGGATGCATCTGCCACATCAGCTGAGGGCCCGCATTGGCAACGTTTGCCAGCAAATAGATTGCACTCGTCGACAAGATCAATGTCAGAGCATCCGCAGCAGCAACAGCAGCAGCAGGAGCAGCGTGTCCGCTTCATTGCCAATCCAACCATGCGCCAGCAGGTGAAATCAACATGGCCATTTCAGCGCTTCCAGCGATCCCGCGAGACACAATTAACACGCTCGCTCAATGCTAATCTCGTACATGACACTGACATTGGCACTGACTCCAACATCGACACTGATTACGGCAATTTGGTTATTTAAATGCAATGCAATCTCTGGCAGCTTCCTCTTGGCCCCACCAGTTGCTCCTTTTGCCTCTTCGGCCAACCAACAGAAAACTCATGTATAAATTTATAGCATAAAATAAACTAAAGCATGCAATTGATTTTGAGAAAATCGAAAAAAAAAGAAACAGAAACGAAGGTTATCTCACAATGACTCTGTCGACTCCGACTCCATCTAAATCTCCTTGTCCCCTTCCATTGCTATTACTGTCTGTCCTTGGGCCTTTTTTAGAACTGTGCTGTGAAGGTCTCTGTCCTTGGACCCACTTTTTTCCAGTCTCAGTTTCGTTTTACCTTTTAATTGTATTCATTGGCTAATTTATCGATAAATGCAATCAGCATTGTGCGGGCGAGGGAGTGGCATGCCACAGTGTGATCCCACAACTCTGATAGAACCAACAACAAGTCTGCTTACAACTCTGTCTGGCCTAGCCTTGACAAATGCCAGATGTACAGCATTAACCATCTACTCTAGAGGTCAATCTCCAACCACAGTGTAATCTCCCCCCTCCCCAAGTACACTAACATCTACACACACATCAATCACACACGGCTTTAGCTTATTAGCAAGCATTGAACCTTAAATGTATTGCCAGCAAAGACAAGGCAGGAGGAAAACAATAAACAAAATTTTTTAAGCTGCTGCTGCCGTTACAACAGCAACTGAAATTTTCCACTTCAACAGATTTCTGACATTGACATTGACCAAATCGACAGCGACGTCAAAATATTTGGAGAGCGAGAGAGACGTAAAGTCTGCGGGCCAAAAGCCAGACCAGGCCAGGCCTGGCCACGCAGCCAACTCTTTACTTTGTACAAATGACCATTGAAGGTCATACCAGAGGCAGAGACGGAGTCGAAGCCAAACGGGCCACAACAAATTGGTTAAATAAACTACAAACACACAACCACACACGGGGGGAAAAATGTTAAGCAGATGAGCGGGTTTTTGATATTTTTTTGGAAGCTTGACGTTTGGGATCGAACCAAAAGCATATGAAGATCATTGTAATTTCAATGGCACTTCACAATCCAAGAGGGCAACCACATCTGTGTTTGGCTAGAAAAAAAGCCAAAACGAATGCAGTCAGCAGTCAGTTGGCTCAACTCAACTCAAAACTCTTTCGGCCGGGCAATGACATTTCGAGTGCTGGTCACTCAAAGTGGTCAGACAAGAAAGTCATGCTCCAACACGCTCGACTAAGGGGGCCGAGAGGGATGGTCAAGAATACCTATACATATGTACCCACAAGGTGTATATAAGATGCAGAAACTTATTACACAATTTTTTGTTTTGTCCACTTCCGTCAAAACTCTCACTCTGGCCATAACCTTTCGCCAATAAAAGTGAAAAAAATATTCACAAACAAAAACAGAAACTATCTCCTCTATTGAGCCCAAAGAAAAAACAAAAGTTGAAATGGGAACTGTCAAACCAAATGTGTCAAAAGCGAAGATCGAACAAATTAAGCTTCATTGGCCATTTTTTGGTTTGTTTTTTTTTTTTTTTTTTTTTGTGCGCTTTAAAGTGCAAGTGAAAGACTTTCAAATGGGTTTTGTTTTTGCTGCTGCTCTCCACAGATGGCCACAGCAGCTACTTTATGTCACTTTTGGCTTTGACATTTGGCTGCAAAAAGAAAGTTTCGCATCCAAAAGAGTAGGAGGAGAGTCCAAATCTAAGTCCTGTTGAGCAAATTGAATCAATTTCAGATTAATACTCTTTGCTTATCAAAACGATATGTAGGCTGAAGTCGTCAAGGAACTTGAATTATTTCTGAAAATAGAATTTTGACTGTCTATAACCAACTGGAACTTAAATAATTGCTTGATCTTGATCTAAGTCTTGGTTCAATTGATAAGGATTGGCAGGGTATTTTTTAGTGAGCTATTGATCTAAATATAAGTATAATTTGTTTGATTTTTTGTGTGTTGGGGGTTGCAGCTGATTTGCTTGTCGGAAAATATCAACGCATTGTCAGCAACAACAGCAGCGATCCTAACACTGTTGACAACACTCGACAACATGCAACTGCAACTGAAACTTTAGTCGCAATTGTAACGCGATCAGCATGAGTAGCTGACAGTAGTTGACGGCAGCTTAATTGCTGTCTGCAATTATGATTGTTGCTGTTGGGTATAAGTATTGGTGAAACTGTAGAAGTAGCTAGCTAACAGGAGTCTTGGGAGTTTTTTTTTTATTTTGGATGCTTCACTTTCATTTGATTTGTTGCAACATGTTTGATTGTTGTTGGTTTATTTCTGGTTAGCTTTACGGGTGAGAGTAACCGTTTTTCTCTAACTATTTCTGCTGGCACGTTACTATTTTAGTCAGCCAGCAAACAGGCGATGCCTTTTATTGCCATTTGTTTGTTTGTTGCTTGACGTTTGACAAAAAACGTCATTTGCAAATTGGGCAAAGACAACTTTCTCTAGGCTGCAGCAGCTGCATTCGCAGTATAGCTCAGCTCAGCTTTGTCATTGCATAAAAGCCAAAGCCATATAGATAAACAAAAGGTAAGTCTCGCGTCGCCCACATTCATTAGCAGCATTCGCATAATTGGCTAAAGTCGATATTTTGTAGGTTCACTGAACCAGCGAATTAACAATCCCAAATGGCAATCCGCAATCCTCAGTCTCAGACTATTCCTGGGTGCAGCCTCTCAGTTTTGCGGTTCGTACGGATTTTTTGATGTGCTTACGTCTCAATTTTCTCATCGGCACTTTCTCAATATCTATAATTAAAATCATTTGAGAACACACGCAAACCATTTTTTCGCCTCAGTTGCTATCTGATTATTTTTGAATGGCATACAACAAAAACTATATATATATATATATATATATATATACAAAGATAGATAGATAATTTCTGGTTGAAAGCCTGATTGATGCCTTAAGCTTACTGAACTCCATACAGTAACAAGCAATACCAATCGGTTTGAGCCGTTGACGAGCGGCAATTAATGGCTGCTTAAACGGGAAAAATCAAGCGAATTTGTGTGTCCATGCAAAATTATGGAAAATCTGCGCTAATTGATGCAGGAAGCGCGAAGCTAAACGAGTTGCCGGCACCCAGGTTCATTTATCTATCTACAACGTTCCATTGGTGCGTCCAAAATGGGTCAGGCAGTGATTATATGACGACTAAAACGACGACAACAGCAATAACAACGCCGCCTCCACTAACGCATTTCATAACTAGGCAAATTAAGCCTAAGGCCGCAACCAACAAGAGTCTTAGCCGTCTTACACGACTAACGGCAATTTCCAGCTAAAGTGCTGCACTATTTGTCATAATAAATGCTGTGCACAAAAGAAAGCTCACTCAAAAAGCAAAAATAGAAACAAAAAAAAAAAAAAAAACTGCGTGGGCAGCGGCTGTGACACATTTTGTCATCATTAGCCACAGTTGCCGGCTAATAATTTCAATTTGGCCAACAAAAAAATTAGTTGCATATATTCATATGGAGAAAATGATCTCTGTGTGAAAAGGGCGTTTTTAATAGTCGGTATGAGTGGATAGAGTCAAAATCTGTGACCGTAGACAGCCCACGTCCAAGACGAGAAGACCAAAATCTGCGCGACTGGGTGTGGATTGAATCTTTGGAGCTTGGGGATGGGATAAGTTGATGACACTGATTAGAAAACTATGTACAGGCCAGAAGAGCTGGCCCGATTCAATCGGACCCAGACCCCAAACCACTTGAGGGAAGTGTGACAAAAGTTGCGGCCAGTCGAGCTCTGATGTGCAGAACACGCCATGCTAATGAACCACGCGTGCGTGATATGCTTCCGCTATGGGCCACAGGCCCAAACAAAACTCATGCGAAACAGTTATAAAAACAAAAGCAACAACGACAACTATTCCGTGTTTAACGAACTCACAAATACCCTAAAAGTTTCTTCATTAAAGTAACTGCTTTGAAAAGGGCAACTAAAACTTTCATTATGTCTTACTCTCTGTTACATACACTTCCCGGGAAGCATATATACTTAGTCTTTAAATATAGGGTATAGAAACAACAACAAAAAAAAAAACATATACTAAGAGACATATGCACACGCACAGCTAAAGTCGTTGAGGCCATTGACGCTCGTCATTGTTGATGGGTATGTGTAATATTGCGCTTTCCGGTACAGAAACATAAAATTTTATGTTCACAACGTTGACGACAAAGCTAACGACAGCAACAACAAATAGCAACGGCAACGCCAACAGTCAAAGAAAGACGGGCGTGCAACGCGTCGTATGCGTTATACATTTCAACTCTATGTTGCTGCTGCTGCTGCTGCGAGTCGCCTCAACAGTATTTGCTTTAACACATTTATCTGTCACGCAAAATAATCATTTGCAAAATCACACCACATTGACAGTACGGGTGGGGTGGGGAGGGGTGGTGTGGTGTGGTGTGGTGTGGGGTTTAAAGCTAAACTAGGGAAATGCGTGTGGCAACGACAGAAATTGTCGCTTATCATTATGGGGAAAATGTATAAAATTGAATACTGTCGGTCAGTAAATCTCCCACCCCAAAAAAAAAAAAAGACCAACCCACAACCGCTCACAATTTAATGGCCTGCTTTCGATGCGGAGAATTATGCAACATGGGAACGGAAAATCGCATTTGTTCCCAAGCTAATTGATTAGCCAGCGGGGAACACAAACACACACTCACCTTGACACGTTCCAAATAATCCTGTAGAGCTCCATATGGATCTTCGCCATCCACATCCATCAGGTCGAGACTGTGTGCCAAATCGAGATTATCCAATGCGGCCAATTTGGAGTCAGACTTATCAGCAAATTGCAGCTTATGATGATGATGATGCTGATGGGACGAGGAGAGTGAAGTGTTGGCAGCAATGGGCGCCGTCTGGCTTAAGAATTTCTTATCAGCTGTCATGGTGTTGGATGGAGTTGCTCCTGCTCCTGCTCCTGTTGCAGCCATTGCCGAGACTGCTACTAGTCCAGCATTGCTTCCGTATTGGCGTGTGCGAGGCATGGTTGCACAACCGGTGCTAAAAACGCTTGCAGCAATTGCTGAAGATGTGGATGTGGTGGTCGAGACAGCAGCCTTAGCTGCTGTTGCTGTGCCAGAGAGTGGGGCCTGGCCATCAACATCAAAATCAACGTCCTCGCCGGCCGCCACATCACTTAATCCCGATTTGTAGCGCGTTGTGTCAGTGGCGGCGATTGCTGACGTGCTGGCTTTTGTTGCTGCTGCTGTAGTTGCTCCTGTCGCTGGTGATGTGGCCAGCGGCGGCGTCGCCTTGCCGTTGATAAGCGTTCGCTGTTGCTGTTGCTGTTGTTGCTGTTGTTCCTGTTGGCTCTGTTGTCTGCCACTGCTAATTGCACTTTTCACATTGCTTGTCATGTTGTTTTGATTTGTATTGCTATTGCACTGAATTTGAGTTAATTTCTTCACTTTGTCATGATGCCGCGCCGGAGTGGCTCCACTTTGTTGCTGCTGATTTTGTTGTTGTTGTTTATCTGTAAGAGTCAGATAGAAAAGTAGAAGACGTGAGTATAAAATATAAAAAAACTCTTGATTTCAGCCTTACAAGCTCTTCATAAAGTTGTCACTGCGCCCCAAACAATTGTTGCTGCAACATGAGGCGCACCCAGAAAAGAAAAAACACACACACACAAAACCTATTCATAATGTTTCTTTTTATGGCTTTGTCGCCTAAAAATGAAAAATTGCATCAAAAAAATACGAAACAAGTTCGAAATGTTTGCCACATGTGGCAAGCTAAAGCCAAGCATTGACTGCTTAAGCCAAATGCGCGAAAATTTCTGCGCTAATCGCCTCAAATTGTCCACCAAATGTGTGCCATTTAAATTGTCATAAATTTTTCTTTTTTTTTTTGCAATATGTCTGACATATGTGCGGACTTAAGCCTTTTATTTGCCATCTCTCAGTGCGCAAATGTTTTAATTATGTGTATTTCGACAGAAAACCCAAAACGACATAAAAAAAATGGCAAGCAATTATTAACATATTTCGATTTATAGCCATGAAATATTTCACATATTTTATGTTAAGTTCTATTTTCGACAAAACCACACCCATTCCATAGCTTTGGCAGGAGCCATGGCAAGAGGGGAGTAAGAATTCTTTTCCTCGAAAATAGCATATTGTTTTTAGATAGAGCGAACTTTAACTTATATCAAATTGGTTTTGAATCGTTTTTCCCTAGCTAAGCCAAGCTAGAATTTCTATTGCTAAATTATAAATGTATCTTCCATTTATATTTTATTCCCTTTTTATTTAACCACCAATTAAAAAAAAAAATAGACAAGCTGTTCTGAATATTTTGCCAACAATTGAAAAGTTATCCTTTTGCCTTTAAATTTTTGCTATAAGTAGTGGACATATTTCAGGTTTTTGTTATCTCCATTGCCCATGTAACCCACATGGATTTGCATAAATTCTCAGCGAACTGCATTCACATTCGCATAGGGGCTAAATGACGGAAGTTGGCTTAAAGTTTTAGTTAGCCAAGCAGAACAATGGCCATAGCTTATATCTATCTGAATACCTTAAAGGAGCTATTGTGCAGACTTCCCTTCTTTCTCTTCGCCCCTGGGTGACTGTTTGTCTATCTTTCTCTTTCGCTTCCTGTGCAAGTGAAATGGTCATTTTTTATTTTTCTCTGTGCCTTTTGTCTCTTTCTTGTTGATATTATTGGTTTGATTTTATTTTTGTTTTTATTGCGCATGCGTGCGTTCGATTGAGTATTTTTGATTAAAATGTCGCCGCCGCCAGTGTCGCGACTTGGATTTGGCGACAGCAACAGTGAGGGGTCTTTGTGGCTGCTGGTCCGTTTCGTATCGTTCCGTTCCGTTCAGTTGAGGTCTTGGCATTTAAAAATTCTGAATCGCATGCGTTACACAACGACCCGTGGCGAGCTCATAAATCAGCAGCGCAAACGAGTCAGTCAGAGACAGAGACAGTTGGCCACATTTTATGGGGGCTAGCAGAGGCTTTTGAGTTGGAGTTGTAGCTGAAATTGAAGTTGGAGATGGAGAAGTCTCTCACTCTCTGTCTGTGTGTGTCTCTTTGCCAATTGATCGTTTTGTGGCGATTGGCCAAACCCAAGCCCAGTCTCAGGCCCAGGCCCACACTCGGCTGCAGTTTTCTTCTGCCATTTTCTTTTATTTTTAACTGCATTTCAATTGTGCAATGTTAACGGTATTTTTGGCAATAGGGTCTTCTCACATATGTGTGTGTATGTGTGTGAAAGTTCATGGGAGGTCTGGTCTTCAGCTATATCAATTCGTATGCCATTTACAATCATTTCAATATGACGACATGTACATACATACATACATACAGACATACATATGTATGTGCGTTTGGGCCAACACAATTGCGCAGTTTGCCAATTATTTAGACTTTCATTTTGGCATTTTTAATTAGCGGTAACTCTCTCTCTCTCCCCCCGAAAACCTTGTTTCCCTTTATAGCGTATTTCTTGGACTTTTGTTCTATTCGTTTGTTGGCCATAAAGTCTAATTTTAGACTTTTGCGACTCTACAAATGCAAATAAAAGCGAGAAAAAAGAAAACAAAAGCACAACAGAAAAAATGTACAGAAAAATGTATTTATTTACTTTACTTGAAATAAAATTGTTTGCTGGGTGTGTCCGCTAAATAGCCACTGTCCGTCCACATCGTCATCCCACACTGCTATTGTTCGTTAATGGGTGTGTGTGTGTATGTGTGTGTGTATTGCTGATTGATTCGCTGTCTGAGGTCACTTGAACGTGATTAATTGCCCATCGCATTGAACAGTCGAACATAAAGGTGTCACAAAGGCGAAATGCCTAATTGAAATTAATACAAAATACCTTAAACTGGCAACGCTTTACTAATACAACGAATACAAGACAAATGCCCAAAGAAGAATGTGGGAAAGGAGAGACCAAATACGCATAAGAAAATGATGGACTTCACCAGCTAAGCCAAAACTGATTTGGGCTTGGCTTTAATTCTAAATATTTCAAAGTTTTTAAACACTTAATCCCACTCTCTGTGTAGTTTTAAAATGTCTTTTATTTAGAAGTCTAATATTTCTTTAGTCCTCGCATTGCAAACCATGTCTGAGAATGTGTAAAACTGAGTGGAGCAGAAGCTGTCAGGCCAACAAATGCAATTGCTTGCTGTTAAGAGAAACAGACACGAACAACAACCTAAGCAACAGATCTGCCAACTAAAGCCAGCCATATACACATTGAGGATGACGATTACCGATGAGCAAGCCCAAAATGAAAGCCGCTCATTCTTTTTTCCTTCCTTTTTTTTTGCACTCATTGTGAGACGTCGGCTCAGGACAACGTCTTCGTCATGCTGATCAACACAGATCGGCGCCCTAAGCCGACGTCGATCGTTGGCCGCTGCTGCTGGTGCCTCACGTCAGTTTGGCTAAGGGCAGGGCCCAACTGCATCTGGTTTGAATGGATCTGGGCAGCTTTCAAGCCTCATTTGCCTATCAAAATGATATAATACGCACTCATGACGTCGATGGCTTTACTTGGCTGTACGTGTTTCCTGTTTGTGCAAAACTGGATGCGGGTGGCGGGTGGCGTGTGGCGGGTGCCCGACGGACTGGAGGGAAGGAGTGCCTTAAATCAAATGGAGTGCAGTTCATGCTGGCTTCATGGTGACAAAGCTGGCCCCAAGGAGTGTTTTGAGTTTTCTTTCTTTCTCTTACATTTTTTTTTTTTTTTTTGAGGTTTTGGGCCGACCGCCAAGTGCGTTGCTGCTGCTGCTGCTGCTGCACCCAGTCAACACGATTGACAATGCAATTGGGAATAAAAATTTATATGTATTTATTTTTCGTATGCAACTCGATGTTCGGTCGGCGCTTTTACTACTTTTTCCAAATTGACGGACAAATGCAGACGCATTAATAATAAAAATTTTCATTTTTCATTTTATGATTATTAACCACAAATTGAAGAGGAATTGAAGTGAAAGAGAGAGAAAGAGAGTGAGGCTTTTTGTTTATGAGAAGGTTTTTATATGGCCTTAAGTGGGTTTTTATTAAACATTGCGGCATTTAATTGATTTGTAATAGATTTTGACTGTCACATAGTGTGAGTGTGTGTGTGTGATGTGTGTGTATGTGGTTGTGCGTTATGCAAAAGGTGTGCTTATGTCTTGTGTTTATGTGAGTGTGTCATGTTAACGGAAATCCAAGGCTCCATGTCATGCATAATTCATTAAAAATTGCAGTCAGACTTCTTTAAAGCAAAAGCAAGTCAAGCAATGGAGTGCAATGCAGTGCGGGGCGGGGTAAATGGAAAAATCAAGAAAATATTTATGAAAATTATATGTATACGCCCTTTTGCCTTTAGACATTCCTTTTTTCTTTTTTGTTGTTGTGATTATCTACCCCTCGTAATGTAAAATGTATTTATTTATAAAATCAACAGAAAACGTCTCCGACTAATTGTTAAGTAGTCGTGCCTTAAATTGCTTTCATAATTGCCTGCACTTGGCATTTTGTCATAAGATAGTAATTGCCCTTGCAAATGATTCACATTACTTAAGATTCGGTTCTGATATTTAATTAAGATTGTGCAGCATCAGCAATAAGATGTTTTTTTTTTTTTTTGTTTTTTGATCAACATTCAATAACAGGAAATGGTAGAGACATGAGTTGGCTAAAAGTTTGCAAGCCTGTTGACCTTCGGTTAGTAGTCAATATGATGAATTCTTTGTTCCTGACAACAATCGCCGGGGGAACTATTATTTTCATCATCATCGCCATCGTTATCGTCATCTCATATGGACAACAATTTAATTAAGCAGATCAATTAATAACAATAAACAACGACATTTAACTAGCCTATTGACCATATAGCAGAATAGTTTCTTTCCCACAGTAACATATTTCCGTTGCAATGACTTAGTTCCCAAAAGCTGATTAAGCGAGAGTTTAAAAAACAAAAAAAACTTACCATTTCCTGCCGCAAAGGCGGCGATGCGCTCCCTAACTGAACGTCTAGGCTCGTCGTGCGCATTATTGTTGCTGATGTTGGTGTTACAGCTGGTTGTCTGCAACACATGTGTCGACTCTGACTCTGACTCTGGCGACATTGTGGCCTGCGTTGAGTCATGGCTAGGACTTCGCTTCACCATTGTCGTTTTGATCACAGTTTTGAGGCGGCTGGGCGTGGTTGGTCGCTGTGCAATGCGGGGCTTAGATGGTGGTGTTGTTGCTGTTGCTGTTGCTGTCAATGTTGCTTTATCGCTGCACAGCACTTCTGTGGCAGCACCCACAAACTCTTCTGCTATTTGTGGTGCCGTCAACCCACACTCGCTGGCTGTGGCCGCAGACGATGTTGATGTTGCAGCAGTTGTTGTTGTTGTTGCTGTCGTAATTGTCATTTTATTCTGCGACGAGTTCGGTGAATCAATTTTCGAATTGCTGTTGCTGTTTCTGTTGCCGTTGCTATTGCTGTTGCTGTCGTTGGTGTTCGTTTGGGGCTCGGCGGTGTCGGGTAATTTACAATAATTACAGCGCGGCTTGTTGTTGTTGTCGTAGCTTAGTGTATTTTCCTTATTGCTATTTTGCTGTTGCAATTGTTGTTGCTGTTGCAAGCTATTGCTAAGTCTTTGGGTTGATTGTTGTTGCTGCTGTTGTTGTTGTTGTAATTGCTGTTGCTGCGGCTGCTGCTGCTTTTGCGCATTGCCACTCTGCTGGCTGTTTGTGACAGCGCAAGTTTTACTTGTTGCTAATGCTGCTAGTTCAATGCTGTTGCTATTGCTGTTGCCTTTGTTGTCCTGCCGCCATTGTTCAGGCACATTTCGTTGATTCATTAATATCAGCGCCACATTTCCGTCGTTTTTGTGGCCAGAGATCTTAGCGATATCATTGACATCATCGTCATCGCCATTGTCATTATCATTATCATCATCTTCTGCATCATCATCATCTTCAATATCGTCGTAGTCGCAATCGTAATCACTGTGCCAATCTTGAAGTCGCTGGGCAGCAGCTGCTGCTCGCGGCACATCATCAATATATGTAAAATCGTTATCGGCAAATATATTTCTGGCATGCAGCGTATTTACCGACGACTTGCTTTTCGGCTGCTTTAGATTATAGTGCCTACTGCTGCGCTGTGGGCAACAACAGAACTTGACAATGGTTCGCGGCGATGTCGGCGATAAAGTTGGCCGCGTCGGTGTTGGCGGTTTGGCAATGTCAGCCCATTTCTCGATCAATGCCAGCTCACGAGCATTGGACATTGTTGTATAGCCATGAAGTGTTATTCTGCAACAAACAAAACCAAACAAAAAAAACGATTATTAATAAATTACAATTCTTGAACTCTAAAGTGGAGTGGAGTAGAGGCAAAACAAGTAGAAATCAATTAACCATATTTCTTAACGCGTTTCAACTTTTCACCAACCACACACACACACATCACACACTTCCTCATTCCTGCTGGTTGTTGAAAGCCAATTCGTTGCGCCCTGTGCTGCCATCTGTCTGATGAATGCCGCAGCAGTTTTAGCCGTAGCAACAAAACTGCAACATGTTTTAATTGCCAAGCGCTTTTTGCACAACACTTTCCACTTCCATGCCAGCTTAGAAGTGACCGCCAAAAAGTGGTTGCACCATGAGGACAGGCAGGCTGGCTGGCTGGCTGGCTGGCCGGCCGGCCGGTAACATGTCGAATCATGATTAACTGCCGCGTTGAGCTGCATGCATTTAATTGCATTCGCTGCAGCGAAATGTTTGCCCGCAGGGCAATGGACAGCAGGTAGCAGCAGACGCAGACTGCCGCCCACTGGTCAGCCAGCCAACAGCCACCAGCGACCAGCAACAGCGGCAGCCACTTGCTGATTAATTTGTTTTGGCATGGCAGAAGCTATGTGAAAAAAGAAAGAAACAGTGGACAACAGCAGCGGCAGCAGCCAACGAGCCACTGCTCGGCATTTTGCATACTCACACAAACACACAGAAAACACACACACACAAACACACTCAAACATATGTGTAATGTTTGGGCAGTGACAATGCTTGTGGCAAGAAACCAACAAACCAAATAAAAAAAACTTTAAAGTTATGCTGCAAATAATAATTTTTACTGTACATGAAATCTTTTCGCTTTCAAAAGAGTCATAAAAGATTATTTCCATGTTTATTACGTATACGTACTGTTGCTGATTAGTAGGAGAGAAGTATTTTGTAAGCATTGAACTAGTAATTACATTTTAGCCAAACTCCTCGTATACGTAATATTTACACTCACTCAATGAGAGTTTTATTTTAAGTTACAGAATTCTTTTCTTGACATTCCTTATCGTAAATTTTTTTTAAATATATTGCCAAATGCGACCAACCTAGTGCGCATGTATCTTATAGATATGTAAAAGAGGTTTGAAACTCGACTATTTATGGCCAATAAGTTGACCTTTTTCCTTGGCTTGGACCACACACACAGACACTTACACTTACTCACAGAGCTTTTAATGTGAAAGTCTGCACTGAAATTCCTTTCACCAAGCAAGCGGCACGCCTCGTGTCAACTGTTTGACAAATTAATTTCAATTGTCTGAAAATCCAGAGAGGCTTATCTTTCACTTTATCTATTGTTGCTGTACCACAGTGAAAATAAATTAACAATAAATAATTTTAATTATTTCATGAAGATGTCAAATTACACACACCCCCATGTATAAAGGAGGCATATTGATGCCCCCCCCTCCCACCATCGCCCCAACCGAACTCAAACTCTGTTTGAATCGCAGCCTGAATGAGCCCGAGTCGGGTCGCGTTTGACTCTGGCGATCTTTGCCACTAACTGGCGGCTATTTTGGCAGCTTGGCACAGCTGCACGCTGTCTTTTATTATTTTTGGTATTTATTTAATTTTGTTTAAACTTTTTCCAGCATCTGAGTAGGTCTAATAGGCTTTTCGCTAGCTAAGCTGTTGATGGCGTCGTCCGCTGTCTTAGCGATTCTCCCCTCTCGTCTTGAGTTTCCCCCCCTCTTTTGACATGAAGACGCTTAGATCATATTACAGAGTGGAGCATTAAAGTTTTTGTGGCGTTAGTAAAAGTTTTATAGAGGGCTAAATTACAAGAGATGCTGTCAACTTTTGCGCTACCAGCAATTAGTCAAATGTGTTAAATGACCTCAAAAAGCGATCCGAAATCGATAACTGATCATAACCAAATAGAAATCTACACAACTTGGCCAACGACTAATGAATACTCTAAACAAAACAAGAACAACAATTTGTTTAATGGCTTCTTGTTGACAAATCTCTTAGGCAAATATGATGCATATGTATTCATACTTAACATTTTATGATATATGAGCTGGGATCATTTTTTAGGGGCCTTTAAACCAAAATCCCCGTCTAAATCCCATCTATTTATCATAGCCAATGTACTCAGATTAATTCTCCCACCAGCTGCAGTAGAATGTATTTAAAAATTAAAAAAAAAAAAAAGAAAATATCATAAAATATAATAAAAACTGCCCAAAAAAACATAAATTAAAATATGCCACAGAAAAAGGCAAACAACAAACTTAACTTTGGCTGTGCCCCCTTTTTCCATATATGCAAGTGATAAATCTGAATGCGCGGTATATGTATGTATATAGATTCACCAGATATTTGTGTTATTGTGATTTATGGTTTGACTTATGTAGGAGCTTGCCTGCTTGTGTGTGTGTGCGTGTGTTTGTGTTGTTGTCATAAAAGAGTACGAAATTAATATTGAAAAGCTACTAAATCCAGGCTTACGCATAAATTAAAAGTTAAGTAGGTAGATATAGCGTGACGTTTTGGGGCGATCTCGGGTTCCTTGTGTTGTTGTTGTTATTGTTGTTGCTGCTGTTACAATTTGTACTATTTTTATGCACAATGAATGAAAACAAAAACAAAAAAAAAAACGTAAAAACAACGCGGCGCGCAGTCGCCTGACATGTTTAACTTGTGATTTATGGGCATCGACAGCTGAAAAGCATTTTTGCACATTTGCAATGCAATTTCAATGCATTTGACATCGTAAATATTTGTCAATGCATTACATTTAAATATATATACAGAGTGAGAAATATATAAATATGTTGGCTCTGAGCATGCGTAGCACGTACTATATGCTTCGATTTGGCTTATTTATGAAGTCTAGACGCCAATTTTGGCATACTTATAATTAGCATACGATGTACGAATCAAATATATATATATACCTATATATGTATATCCAATAAATATAACGGTAGCAGAGTTCTATGAACCGCAATTGTTGCAATTGGGCCTGCTGGCCACAAATATTGCCTGACTGACTGGTTGGTTGGTTGCATGGATGGCTGGCAGCTAAGCTAATTGAGGCTCTCAAATGAACTCGGCCCGCCGCTTAATGTCAGCCAGTCTGTCACTTTAGCGGGGCCATCGATCAATCAAGCAATCAATAAGTCAATCATATGCATGAGCAATCAACAGAGTGCATACAAATTGCTGCAATTGTCTAAGAGTCTTTATAATGCACTTATATGTATGTTTGTGAGTATATCTCAAGCTCGTAAAGAGTTTCGCTTTTCCATAGAGCTAGTGAGAGAAAAGTGAATTATTCGATAGATTTAAATACGCATTCGTTTTGATGTTTGGAGGGAAGGAAAGTTTCCACGGGCAATGCAATCAAGGCGACATTAACGGTCTGCCTCTGGGTTTATTGCAGCTGGAACCGGTCAGCTATATACGATAGTTCGATTGCCTTGCCTCGTACGTTGTCTATTAATGTTGCCCATTAACCTTTTAACCTCCTCCAGTTGCCTGCCTGACAGCCCCTTGCCCCTCTTGGTCTTAGCCTCTTGTCTTAGCTGGTTTGCCAGCCAACCAGCCAGCTAGAGAGCCTTGCGCGTGGTAATGACTCTCTTTCGCTCTCTCCGTCTCTCTTCACGCAAAAATGCGCAGAAGCTAAACGCTTTTTGGCAATCTATTATTGAGCCGAAATTTGTTGGCAATTTGTTGCGCCACAAAGTTTTTTTTTTTTTCTTTTTGGGTCTATCTGTCGCCTGACTTTTTTCAATCCGTTTCGCCAGTTTTCCCTCTTCGTTTTTCATTGTGTGTGTGTTTTTTTTTTCATTTTGTGTTGGTAGTCATCCAATTAATTTCCGCATTTCCCAGACACAGCTTTGGCAATTAATTTTTGCAGTTTGCATTTCTTCAACCTTGTTGCCTGACCTTTTGGCTCAAGTGATTCACGCCAACGCCACACGTCAGCTTTGGCATCACATTGGCCTAACAAGAATGCCGGTACTCGGCATACAGACCCCCACTCGATGGACTTGGATTCGGTTACAGTCGCAGGCTCTCTAAGTCGGCAATTAATCAAAGCGCCTTTGGCCACAGACAAATCCTTTTGTATATGCACTCTTATACATACATACATATGTATATTCGTATATGGCTAACAACTGACAACGCAAATGGCTAAAATGACAGCGGGCCGTGATCGCGTCATGATTCAGCTACAGCTACAGCTACAGAGAGCGTCAGCGTCAACGAATGGGCCAATGGTAACATTAACATGCGTTGGCTTTTTGGGCGGCATCTTTTCTTCGCCCCCCTCCCACAGCACCTCTCATCAAGCCCCTAACCGAAAGGCGAATCTGATGGACTCGTTAGACAGGCATATAGTGAAGGCATTTTATTGAAATTAACTGCGTTGTCTGTTTGTCATAAACTCTTCAACATATGAATTTTCCAAAACGATTAAAGTTAGCTTGAAGATGGCTAAATTGTTTTATGGATGAAAACAATAATTTAAGCACAGATGTTCCCTAAGCAATCGATCTCACCACTTTTTGGTGTAAGTTAACGTCTTTTGTGTTAAAAGTCAAACAAAAGGTTTTAAATTCATCTGTTTTTGGCTCAATTACAATTTGCTGAAAAATATTTGCCCTGCAGCGTATTGATTTAATTTTTTATTGTTTGGTTGCCGTGATTCAGGGACAAGGACAAGGACGTCTTGTATAAATACTCATGCGAAATGTTTATATGCTATTTAATTGGCGGCATTAGTGCTGAATTTTGAACACCTTTCAATGGGCCACTCAACAATCACTGGTTAGCAATCGATCTCCATACGAATGCTTCACCACCTGCAGCAGCAGAAACGGCAATTCCAATTTCATTTTCATTTTCAGCTCTGATTGTTAGCTATGCGTGGTCGTCAAAAGGCCAAGTTAATGAAAATATCATTACAGTTTAGCCCAGAGCACCTTAGAGCTAAATAAATAAAATAAATCGCTCATACGCAAGAGCGGGGCTTGGCGAAGGCAACAGCAGCTAACCCAAGTGCGCGTGTCTCACTCAGTTTCAGTTTATTGACACATGAAATATGAGCACTTCTTAGGGTGTGTACGCGGACGACTTTGGCGCGATGCGTGCTAAGCGGGCATTATTCAAGAAAAACTCTTGGCAATTCAACATGGCTAAAAGACCGACCGAAAGACAGACCGTCAGACCGACAGACAGGCAGCTTCAAATGCCTCCCATTGCTCTCTATTCACAAGATTAAGCGCAAAAGTGCGCAATCTTAGAGTTGCTGTCAAATTGACAAATGCTCAGAGTTCAGTGATTGTGACAGTTTTAGTGAATTTGTAATTAAGCATGCGCGCACATGCATAAATAGCATAAATATTAACCAAAATAAAAGCCAAGTCTTCATTCAGTGAGGGGCTAATTGTAAACAAAACCGCCTTGTATCAAGCAGGATGACAAATTGACTGGGCCCAATTCAAATGTGTGTGCTCTTGTTCAGCTTAAGCTAAAAATGGTAATTAAAAATTTAAGCAGCAAAAGGTGTCAAGGACTTGCTACGTCAAATGAATTTTAAATTGACATACACACGCAAGGTTTTTTGGCCAGCATGTGGAGGCACATGCTCTTACTCTTTACCGTTTATGGCAAATTTTAATGGCAATAGGGGAGAGTCTCTAGTCATTGTCCATTTAATCATTCTTTTTGTAGAGGTTAACTATCTTCCCGTTTATGTCGAAACATATTATTGAGTTATAATGGTTCTTTTATTTGTTTAAAATTGTGGGAGAAATTCACTTTTAATCGAAAAAGATAAAACAACAGGAGGCTTTTATTTGTATAATGTAAATTGAGATTCATGTAAATTGAATTTCAATTGTTAAGAATGGTCTTTGTTTTAACTTTCCCCTTTTTTGCATAAAAATCCAAATGCGATTTGAAAAAAACCTACTGATATATAGATTCTATACTCACAACTTTATATAAATATATACATTAATTCACGTATCTAAGCACACAATCATCACTGCATAATCCAAGCAAAAATAATCGAAATAATTTGCATAATTTTACCTGCAACAGAAACAAGAGATACATAAATTATTTTCATTTTTTTTTTTCATATGTATATAAATTTATATTTTATGTGTATATGGGGATTTTATTTTTTGACTCTTGTCTTTTAACATCTGAAAAGCAATAATGTTTAAAACGTAAGCCACACCTTTTGCAATAAATTGTACACATTTTGCTGCCACACACATAATAATTAAATGCACTAAAAAATGAATTAAACTTTTTACGATTAAGTGCAGCAACCGCAACGGAGTAAGTATGTACAACTTGGCGACGAATATAAACGTCTGCACTGCCGGCAACTTCATTGATAAATAAACGATGGAAAATCGTTTCCCCGAAAAAAAGCAAAGCAATGCAGATGAAAAATTCATACCCTATGGCGAGGCAGCATCAGCAGCACTCTGCACACGATGGCTTCCTGCACAATATGCAACAATTTGTTGCATGTCCGGATGTTTACTTACAATAAAATAAACAATCATCCCAAATCAAGCCAATGCCCATTCACATCGATATCAAAATTAAATTTAAACTCAAATCGATGTGTAGAATTTGTTACAATTTTGTTTAGGCTATTAGATATATGTACCTACATATATGTTTCTATTAGTCGTTGCCTGATCAAAGTCATATGTGAATTTATTATATAATCATCGAAAAGACGGCTCCGAGAGAGCATAATTGGCTGCAATCAATCAGTCTGATCGATTCAAACTGATCGCCTGATGAAGCGCTAATCTGCCAGTTGACCTAGTTGACTCTTGGATATATTGTAAACTACTTGCATTATCTCTCTCTCATTCTCTGTGTGTGTGCATTTGTAGTGAATGCACTACAGGTTAATGCACCTAGCCTATTTTGTTTACTAATGAGTCCCACAATGGAATACCGCAAGCTGCGCCAAGCGATCTGTTTGAAGAGCATGTAGCTTTGTGGTAATTGTTCTCTAAATTATTGGATGAGTGGCAAGGGGTTTGTCGCCGCTGATGTCTGCGGTTGTACAAATGAACGAACGCACCACTGGACGAATCGACAGAAAGACAGATAGACAAACGGACGGGCGGGCGGACAGACGGAAAGACGGTTATGCCATGTGGCTTTTGGGTCGTCATCATAATGAGGTGCCAAAGGTAAATATGAACAACAAACTTTTCCACATCTTCTGACAGCGACAAATGCCAAAGAGTTCTTTAATGAGATTTTCGTAATTAGGTTTTTCGTTTCATTTTCATTTTTATGGTATGGTAAATTTACATATTTCCCATTGTCATAACGGTTTAAAGCAACCGAGTGCTCTTCAAAATATAGCTCAGGTCGTAAGAGAAGATTTTGGGAATCCAAAATCATTTAATTATTGTTTAGAAAACAGAATTAGAGATACATAGATGGTGATAATGCCAACATGGGAGATTGTAATAGTTCTCAAGAGAATATCCCACTAGAACTTGATCTCTTCGTAAAACATCAATGACAAGTTATTTAGATATTGATTTAAACTAGTTTCATTTTTCCAAGGAAAATAAAAGGTTTTCAATTGGGCAAAAGGAATATAGAATCAATTTCATAGTTTTAAAGAGAATTAGAAGCCTTGTAGAGATTTTGAAATTGGTTTCTCAGTTATCAGTTTGCTATAATTTAGTTATTGTTGTTTTTAATCACATAAATAAATCTTAGGTCTTGGGTCACCAAACAAAATTTAGTAAAATATGCCTCTGAGTCATGTAAACGACATAATTTGGTATTGAAGTTTTATCTTCTTAATGACAAACACAGCAAGTTTAATAAAAACATAAACTTTAATGCTATAAACCGATTTGCATGAACAATAGTTGGATTAGAATTCATTTTCAAGCATCTTTAATAACACAGCTGAACTCATAGCCAGAAGCACTTTATTATATGATTTCATGGATTTGCCTAGAAATTGGGGACGCCTCAAATGGTCTCAATCTTTAAATTGTTTATTATTTTCTCAGTTTCTATTGGATTTTTATTTGTTGTTTGTTGGTTTCCTTTAGTTTTTTGGGTATTTTTTTATTTTTTTGGTATGTGTGTTTGCGCTGATAGAATTGTAACAACTGTCGCGGCATAAATAAAGCTATTATGATTTATGTTTATGCCGACTAGACGATTACGAAACTCGTTAGAATGTAGCCCGGGCCACAGGCTAATGGATCGATCGATGGGCAAACGATCCACAACTTTGACTCGAATCGATATTGGGAGCCAGTGCCTCAGACTGTGGTCTGTGGATTTTGCCTTCTACCGCATGGATTTGCATGTCTAGCGCCAATAAATTCTACGACGTGCGTTCTGATGATATTCCCAAGTGGCTGGTTGGTTGGGTTGCTAGTTGTTTGGATGGCTGCTTGGATGGTTGGCGTCTTGCAGAGATTTCGACAATTGATATGGCGTAAGGCTATATAGAGACGAGAGCGTCTGGCCAATCCATCGGCTGTGATTGTGATTGCCAATGTGAATGTGAATGTGCGTGGAATTGTGCATTTCTGCAATTGCAATTAAAAGGAATCCTTTTTGCAATCTTTGAGCATGGCTTTTGTGCATGTAAGCGGCGATTTTCAAATAACCCAAAGCTTATCAGTCTGCAGTTGTTGTTGTTGTTACTGCTGATGTGGCAGACTATTGTAGATGCCAGAATCGATTGGACCATTGCGGCACGCAAATAACCAATACACGCCCTGCCAGTGCCGGGCAAGTGAGAATCATTGTGAGTCACATGGCAGAGACCAGCCCACAGACAAAAGCCTCATTAGGCGTAGTCTACAACGTTGTTTAGCCGGGCCCTGGCTCCAGAGCTACGTTTCCAACTCCAACTCCAATTTCGAGTCTGAGTCTGGCTCTGTCTATGGGGTCTGGGTCTGGGTCTGCACTCGTTTCAATTTCAGCGTTGGCGTTGAAAGCGCGTCGAGCACTCCTCTTTAACTACATAGTTATAGTCATTGCAGGAGCAGACAGAAAAAACAGATGGACAGACAGAAAGCCAGCCAGCCAGTCAGCCAGTCAGCCCGCACATCCGCATGATAATCATCATCATCAGCATCATCATCACCATCATTATTATTATCATCATCGTGTTGCGCCCATAAAGCGAATTATGCTATTTGCGTAAATTATTGTCAAGTGGCTACGGCACACTAAATCATAGAGATGCCAGGCTCCTGATGCTGATAGTTGAGTTGTTTTTCACGCCAATCAAATTGTTATAGCTCTGTGTCTTCCACTCCCTTCACACAATCTCTGCCATCATGTTTATCTCTGTCTCTTTCTCTCCCTCTGGTCGGGTGAAATGAAAAGTTCATGCGAACCACAAACAACGAGGCAAATGATGCCAAATCTGAAATTCATATTTACCTTAAGATATAAAAAAAAAAGTTTGTATATCTTGTGCCAGAAACTGCGCAGGCGCCGAAACAAAGCCAAAGAACAGCGGGACCAACTTTCTTATTAAGAATTATATATGAAACGATAATGAAAAGCTATAAAAAATGATACTTATATCGGGGGTAGTCAACAACTGATGGTGAGAGGATATGGGGAGTAGGGGGACTTGGATCCATTTGCCATATGCATGCATGTGACCCAAGTAAGCAGTTCTCCAAAAGAAACAGACTCTGACACAGGACGGGCAGTCATTCTACCAAATTTGACCCAGAAATGGGTAGACAAGAGTCGTCCGGGAGAGTTGGAGTAACGCGGAAGTGTTGCTTTTTACTGCGGTTTACTGCTCTTTGCTGCTCCTTTCAACGAGTATAAATAAATTTAATGACTCAATTTGTAATGAAAAATGTGCCTGAATCGTTGTAGTATGTAAAATGTTTTGTCTTCATCCCCCTTCCACCCCTTACACAGTCTTACACGCCTCTCCAACAGAGAGATCCACTTGCGGAGTTTGCAATAATTTTGCTTAAATTGAAGTCACCCAAGCAAAGAGCCGAATTAATGTTGACTTTCTGTTTGGTTTTAATCAAAAGAACCCATTGAAGAACTTGCCACTGCATCTTTTATTTAAGATTCCTTCTCAATTTAGTTTTTTTTTTAATAAATTACATAATTTAGCGATTCTTTGAACTCGCACTCGTTGCCTTTCTTTGTTCCTTTTCTCTGAGTTAAGTAAAATTACTTGAAATATATCCGAAAAATGCAAATTCATTTCATGCCTTTACGTTGACATCATCCAACGAACAGGTTCACTTTGTTGATTTTCTCAATTAATTTTGGATTTTACCGCAAAAAAAAAAAAAAAAAAATAAAGCACACAAAGATTGTTTAATTGCAAATTGTTTTACAGAAAGAAAAAAATATTGGGCACAAGTCGAGCTACATTCTTTATAAGTCAAAAAAAGATTAAAATAAAAAAAAAAACAAATTCGACAAACAAAACAAAAATTTATGGCATGTGTCAATGGGCCGCAGCACATAAATGTTGTTAATTAACATTTATTGTTTTCTGATACTATGGTGAAAAAATGCTAACAAAATAGCAACAAATATAACAATAAGGTCTCTGTCTCTCTCTGTCTGTCTCTCTCTCTCTGTTTCTAGCCATAAAATCAATTTGCTAACCATAAAGTTTTATAAACGCGATCGCTAGTTTTCAGCTCCCCATTAAGGAATATATCTTAGGGATTTTCGTGGGTGTTTTACTTAATACTTGTTTTAGCTTATAGTGGACAAGCACAAAGGTGACGTAAGTCAAAGTTATTTGCTTATAAGTCTCAAGCTAGACTTTAATAATTGATTGGTTACTACAAATCGTTTGAGTAAGATTACAAATCTAAAAAATCAAGAAAAAAGCTTTAGCTTTTAAGAACCTAAAAATATCAGTTAGATGGAACATTATTGCATAAAATTTTCTCTCATTTATTTTTATAGCAAACCAATTTGCTTTTGTTGATTCCTACAATTATTGAACCAAGTTCGGTTTAATAATTTAAGTTTTTTCTAGCCTCCATGCATTTCTTTGTAACAAGCAATTGAAGACGGCTAAAGAGTCAAATAAAGACAATGGAGGAGAAGAACTTGAGACCAAATTGATATTATGATTGGAACAATGCATGGAGACAGACTCTCCTCGAATGGCATTGCAGTGCATGTTCCCCTATGCAACTGTTGCTGATGCTGCTGATGCTGTTGCTGGTGTTGTTGTAAACAAACTAATTAAAAGTGACACTGACAGCTGATGACAATTTACGCAGCTGCCGTTAAGGCAGAGTCAAACAGAATGACGGGTAGAGAGGGGAGCTTAGCTCGAAGTTTCTCTTCAAGTATTTATAAAGTATTTCCTACCCCTGCCCCATTTGGTTGTGCCCTTTTTGTCTACATTAAATATAATGTCGCCTGGCTGCTTGCATTTGTTCAATTGAAATGTTGCACGCGTAATTGCAAAAAGAAAAGAAACAAGTACAACAACAAATACTTCAACTGCACTTCAAAGAAGAGGCATAATAATAAAGCAGACGCTGCAGCAGCAAATAGAAATGCAATTCGAGCAACGATCATTTAAATTGGCGGCAAGTGTTCACTCTTAAGTCCATACAAATTGATAATGGCGCGATGGCGAGTTTGGCTAGCAAATGAGGCGTTTGGCAACATGTTGCAAACAGCTGTTGTTGGCATGTTGCTGGCAACACATGTAGCCCACATTGAACCCAAAAACAAAAAAGAAAACAACAAATTATGACTACAACTTGCCAAATGCAAAAATGCTAGCAATTTGTGTGTGCATACACAAACACAAACACACACACAAACACACACCTTAGAGCTATCTGTAGCCACGGTGACAACGACGACAGTCAGTCTGGCAAGACATGCGAAACGTGGGCAAATAATTATATGTAGATACCCAGACCCACTTGCCATTGATGTTGATGTTGCTGGTACTGTAATTGTTGTCTATTTGGTGTTGGCTTTTAGCGTAAATGCAAAAAGACAACAACCACAGCGGCAATAACAGCAACAACAACACTGAGAGCGAGAGACAAACAAAGCTCATGTTTAACTTGAAATCGTTACACATTTTTGTTATTGTTGCTGTTGTTACCCCTGCTGCGTTTGCTGTTGATGTTGATGTTGCTGCTGTCCAAAAGACCAACCGGTGACAATCATAATTTTTCATAACTCAACCGGTTTTTCGGCGAGCCTGACTGACGTCTATGTTGCTTGTTTTGCGCTAGCGGCAGTTTAAAGCTTTTACATGCCAACCAAAGTACACACACACACACACAAAATGATTGTGTGTGTGTGTATGGAGTGGCTGCACATGCGCACAAGTGTCGTCGGCGGCATTGGTCGCAACTAAAACCGCTAAGCGGAAGGCGGTAGGCGGTAGGCGGAAGGCATAAGTCGAAGGGGCAGGGGGCCAGGGCCAGGGTTCAGAAACGGCGTCTTGCTCATTGCACAAAAGAATAATGTGGCTTGTGCTCGGTCAGTAATTACCTGTGGCTACACCACGCATATGTCAGACATGAGTGTGTGTAGATCTATCTGCCCCTCTCTTCGTCTCTCTTTTTCTCTACTTTTCGTAATTAGCCACAATATTTTGTTTTCTTTTTTGGTTATTTCAGTTGTTTTGGCCGTCAGTTTGCACTGAAGGCCCTTTGCAAGCAGCCAGCCAACCAGCCATCAAGTCAGACCAGACCAGAGGTATTTAAAATAAAAATTGTTTTGCATAACTTGTGAGATTTACGAATGTAAAACCAGATTTTAGCCTGTCAAGGTGAATATGATTATATACCTTCGTAACATATATTACAATATGGTTAAACAAAACAGCAACAAAAACTGTTGAAAAATTGTCTATATAGAATTTAGGTTAAGAAAAGTTTATGACGCTATTTTTTTTCTTCTTCTGTGAATTACATAGAACCACATAAATTCTAACCAGAAACTAAGGTCATCCATTTCAGTTTGCTGGTAATAGTGGTAAGGTGTTAAAATTTAAATTACATACTAGTAAGCAAACGAGTCAGATTTATTTTAGTGCTTATGCATAGACATTGTGATGGGCATGTTATTTAAGATCGTTTTTCATAAATCTTTTCAACTAGTGTTTTTACAAGTTTGATTTAAAAATGATAAAATTTGACAGATTGGAATTCAAATACGTAAATCTAGATCAAAGTTGAGCTACCCTAACATATAGCTTCTCATTCTTGAATACAGTTACGTAAATAATACAATTTAGCATTTTGTTGTAAGCTTGAAATCTATTGTTTTATCTCTTTTTCGGAGTGTCTTTTGACATTTAAAAGGGTTTTTAAATTTTTCCAAATATTTTGGACATCTGCAATATGTTGCAGTCTATAATTTTTACAAAAAAAAGAAAAAAAAAACATTCAAGTGCCCATCACGGACTTGGCAGACCCATTTTTCTTTCTAGCTATGTCTTGTGAAAGGAAGTTGCATTGCCAAAATGCCGAGCGACTTGACCAGAGCAACAACATGAAAAACTATTGCAGCTGCAATTACTCGCACTTCAAAATGCCAACATTTTGAACAAAGAGAATTTTTCGTTGTTGCTGCAACAACCACAATAGCAACAACAGCAGCAGCGGCAAAAGGCAAACGTGGCAACATCAATCATTTTGCATTTGCATGCCACAGACAGTAGCATGGAGCCCAAGCAATTGCAGCAATAGAAACAACAACAACTCCACTAAGATCGGCAAAAGTAAGGCATAAATTAGCTGCGGGCTTTGTGTTAAGTTTTAATTTTGCACTTGCACTTTGGTATTCATGGTCTGTTTAGCATCATTGCAGTAAGAGTTTTTTTTTCTTGTTTTGCCATTGGCATAAAGTCTATTGCCTCAAACAACGACTCGATCTCATTCTTAAAACTCACGCTTGCTCACATATTCCAATACCAGCTGCCTGTGGATTTTACTTTTAGAATAACTATGCAACAAAATTTCTAAAAGCCGCAAGTGAAGTATTTTATTTTATTACTAACTTACTGGCTGGATGGATGGATGGATGGATGGATAGACGGATGGTTGGTTGAATGAATGACTCACGACCAAGCCCAGGTTCACTCTCGCTGATGCCTCGACTGCCATTTCTCTCTCGATCGTCATAATTGGCCATTTGTTAGAGCTCATTGCCTGCCTTAAAGGTGTTTCCCACTCTCACCCACACGATGGTCATAAAGCTGTTTATGGCAAGCCTATAGAAAACCCTATTGGCCACATCCGCTAAACAGCGAGTGAGTGAGTGAGTGAGTCATTTTTTTGTCGCATATTGTTGTTGCTATTGCGGTTGTTTTATTTGTGGGCAGTTATCTGAGTGTTGTTCAATTTGCATTTTGCAAAAACTTCTCAACTAAGTTCAAGGCCCAGAACAATGAAACAAAGGCAAAGTTTTTGTTTATAAACGTGAATTGTTTGCATTGACTAAGAGTCGAGTCAAGCAGTTTCAAGTGTCCACTAGGAATCGAAAGGTTCTGATTTCAGAATGCCATAATGTAGATCGTTTAGAGTTAAATAAACTGACAATTTTAGATGAAGTAAAGTAAATTTATCACACAATAAGGCTTGAAAATATTAATAATCCAACACAAAAAGGTTTCTACTTAACAAAAATTTAGATTTTCTAATATTTACTGCCCATTTTAAGACATTTCAGTTGTTTATATTCTTATAGCCATAAAAAGCAAAATCTTGTTCATTTAAAACAACAAGAAAAAACAACAAAGATGCTGACATAACATTTTCGCATTCAAATGATTTATGTAAAAACCAAATAAAATCGCATTAACGGACAGGCTTATCTCAATGAGGTGCTGCCAATGGCCATGGGGGCCATGGATTGACCAGGCGCATGCATCGTTTAGTTTTGGCCATATGCGTGAGCAGCCAAACATAACCAACAACAACAACAACAGCAGCAGTAACAAAAAAAGCAACAACAAACACACAAACAGCGATATTGATAGGAGCAATTAATTATACGCGCCTCAACCAATGACAGTAAGCGTTTTGCTTTGGTCGCACCGTTCGCTATATCTATGTTTTCCCCTCTTTCTCTTTATGCCTCTTTCTCTTACCTCTTTTCTTTCTTTCTTTATTCTGCGCAGAGTGCGATTGGTCGACTGTGGTGCGCGTATCAATGACCAAATGACATATTAGCCTTCGTCTTAGTGTAAAAAGCCGCGATAACTTTGGCAGACGCACACGCAACACCGCAGCTCGTGTTCCCCAACGACAACAACAGCAACCAGCAACCAGCAACCAGCAACGAGTAACAGGCAACAAGCAACATCAACAACTATGACGCTTAGAACTGTGTAGAGGGCTAATCGTTTATTGAACTCGAACCCGTTTAGAAAATAATAAGCATACGCAGCGTGCGCACTAGCACCTGGTTATATTTTTTTGGGTAAACTGGAGCAGACATCGGCCAGACAATGTCCAACTGTGTCGCTCCGCTTGCCCGCTGGCCGTGTTGAGTGCTCGAATTTACTACCACATGAAGGCCCCCATAGGGCGACTCTGATTAGCGATGGGTTTCACCCCACTTCAATCCATTCCGCTCATCTCCCACTCTTTCTCGCTCTTTCTCTAAGTGTGCGAGTAGGAAGTGAAGTTTATGTGCACGTTTCGTTGAAATATGAGCGACTTTATGAAAGAGACAGAAGTCTATCTATCCATTGGCGCCATAGACCCGGCATTCTCATGAACTTTGGGACAGAAGATGAATATATGTGTATACGAAGTGCAACCAACTCCCACGCTATAAAGTAGCTCGTTTAGTGCATTTGTCACGTCTTTTGTGGTTGACTCTCCACCCTCCCCTTCAAATCCCTCTAGCCCCTCTATATCTGACTCCCCATTTTTCTGTTCTATTGCATCTTATTTATATGACCACAAAGCGTGCTGTGAGTGCATAGAATTATGATGACCTCCATGATGTCAACAGCTGTTATGTTTCTGCTTAGAGTTACCTGAGAATTCTGATCTCAGATCACAACCTGCGAAAAGGGAAATCAATTGCAAATTGTCAGCTATAACTACTGTGTAATCAGTCTCAACAATAACAACAACAGTTCAACAACAAGAGCCCTGGCAATGGCAAATAGACATCACTTCCAGCAACCGCTCTTGGCTCTCAACTGATTTGCTAAACAATTACGAGTACACTTTGCGCTCCATGGCAATACAACAAATAGGCTGTACAAGCACTTTAGATAAAAATCTTAATAGAATTGCAAGGCGAAATGCAATGTAAATACAAATAACGAATACTGAATACAAATAAAAGGAGACTCACTGGATGACTAGCTGGCCATCTTTCCATCTGTACGTCTGTCTCGCTGTTTGTCTGGCTGTCCGTCTCTCCCTCTGTCGAGACTAGCAACCTAATGATATTTATCAGCAATTCATACAATTTCCATGGGGGCATCATCATATTTACAAGTTAATATTTACGCTAACTAAGTTGGTGATCTAGCTTTAGCCCCCAAGCTATAACCAAGAATTGGCATTGGTGTGCAAGGATTACCACACAGAGAAAGAGAGACAGAATCACAAAAAGAGTGAGAGCTAGAGTAGACAAGGGAAATGCTTGTTAAAGCACAGAACATGCAGATTTCATTAAAGATATGGCGATCCGCTTGAAATCGTTGAAGGGTCCGTCCACAAGCCAACCACGAGTCCACTTTGCATGCTTCAACCTCAGTCCTGATGTGGTGCAATATGCTTCCCCATCTGTAAGCTTTTGAAGCTCGGTCAGAGAATTTGTGTCTGTCTGTGTGCCTGTGTGTGTGTTTGGTCTAATGAAAGGTATAGTAAGGCCCTAATAGCTTTAGTAATAAAATGGCAATTAAGTGCTTTTACGGCTGTGTCCCGATCATGGGCGACGCGTTACTGATCTACAGCCAAAGGGGCATCCTTTTATGTCCGTGTGCCATAAAAATACTTGTTTACGCATGTAGCAACAACTCTATAAGAAGGAAACCTCGGAACCAAATCTTTACTATTATCGACTCTTTTGGGTCTGTTTTGTTTTTTTTTTTTTTGGCATAGGGCTTTTTGGATGGGATTATGTTTATTGTGGGCATAAGTTTGTGCTATTTTATAGTTTTATAGCTTACACATGTCCATGCCAATTCGTAGGTGGGCAGGCGTTGCCCAGTTTACGTTTATTGATTCTAAGTGTGAGTTTATGTTGCATCTGCAACGAAATGGCAGATGCAGAGTCCATAAAATGATGCTGCCGCTGCTTCTGCTGCCCATGGACCGAACGATCCATGGTTTTGATTCGTTCTCCATGTCAACTTTATAAACAGCGCATGAGGAAGGAAACCTCATGCTGTGCGCTATAATGAAAGAAATTCTTAGGTCTGGCAGGGTAACAAAAACATAGTAAAGATTAAAGCAAATCAAGAAAACGAAGCGGCAACTTGTTATAGATATGAGAAATGTAAGAGACGTTGATTTTTTTTAATTCTAAAAATTAAAGAGCGTCTGGGTAGTCAGTAGAGAATGCAACTCTAGAGTATAATAATAAAGACACTATATAAATAGAGAGAAACTTTTGAAATTGGCGCCAGTTAAAATGAGCTCTCTAAATTGTTGTCAATGAGTCACTTAAGCACACATGGCGTATGCGTTATATTTATGACGACGTTTTTGTTTGCCTTTTGCACTTACACTGTCTCTCTCTGTCTCTCCATTTCTTGATTACTTTATTCTCTCTTTCTATGTCTGTAATTTGCACCCTTTATACTCTGATTCGCTGCTACTTAATGGCCTGCTTCTTCTTTATCTGCTCTGTCATTTATGGCCATTTAAAAGTGTTAGTTATCATTGTTGTTTTTTCTTTATCTCTCTCTTTCGCAAGCCGCTTTGGAGAGCAAACAAAGTTGTTTTCACCTTTAATGCGAATTCGATTTCGAGTGAGTTAAGTTTTTTGAAGATTTGAGTCATAGAAAATTCACAAGAATCCTCTGATTATATGCAATTCTTCTCCCCCTGCTGCAGCAAAAACCAACACAAAAAGAGTCGTGTCTGTCCATGGAAATGTAAACAGTTGGAGAGCGATGAGCCACAGAAGCCATCTACATACACGACTTTCCACACATACGCACACCGCAACACACACACACACACACAAGTAGCACATATTTGCATAAGAATTAGAAAAGCAAAAAAAAAAAATTCAAGACCCGTA
This sequence comes from Drosophila insularis, assembly GCA_018903935.1. NCBI lineage: Eukaryota > Metazoa > Arthropoda > Insecta > Diptera > Drosophilidae > Drosophila > Drosophila insularis. The sequence continues at coordinate 10,187,782 of JAEIFP010002295.1, forward strand.
GAGCGTCGGTGCAAAAGGCGCGCAGAAATCTTGTTCGGCATGGGGCGGCCATATAAAGTCGGAAGGCATACCAAAAATAACTCAAAGTGTACACCTTCAACAACGGCGACACGAACAGGCTATATAGCTCCACAAAACTGGCCCATCAACGCCGTCAGCAAACAGCAAAAACAAAAACAACAACCACACAAATGGCAACATTAGCGCAAATTTCAACGGCGCACAATTTGAATTTGGTTTTTTTTTCTTCTGTTTTTCACAAACACACACACATAGTTGAAACACGTTTGCTGTATATATTTATTTTGTTTTGGTTTTTTTTTTTTGGCTTTTTTTCTTTTTTGGTTTTTAATATATGTATATAGAAATATATAAAATACATTAAAGAAAAAAAAGTCCCCAAAGAGGCTGACAGACCTGGTCTGGGGAATCTGGGGTCTGGCTCTAAGACATTCTTTAATTTTAAGTCATTTTCAGTTCACAAGAAGAAGAGCAACAACAAAACCAAGTTTGCAACTTTAAGCTATCTTCTACTATTTAATGACTTATACTAATGTCAAGTTTACGACTTAAATATAATTGTTTTAGATGTTTATCAGAATCTGTAATGATCTAGTGGGTAGCAATTTTTTATTAATTAAAATCTCTAATAGACTCTGTATTAACTTCGATTACAGGGTGTAAACATACATATTTATATTGATTAGCATAAATTATTTCTATGTGTCACCCCTGCTAAGTGTCTTCCATGCCATTTGTAAAGTGTAAAAATATTTTCAAAATCTTTATTTGTCATGTTTTTTGTGTCGTGTCAGAAGGCTATATTAGCAATAGCAGCAGCAGCAGATGGCAAATATTTATTGATTTAATTGCCATATGGGTTTATTAATTTTTAGGCGATTTCTCTCTGTGCTTTTTGACACATTGCGAAAGTTGTTTTTGGCCTTTTTTCGGTTACATACCTTTATTGATTGCAATTCTTATGCAAAGATCTCTGCATTGGCTATGGGGTCGTATCTGAAAAAAAGAGAAAGCAAAACGATATAGAGTTTTGGTTAAACTTAGTTAAGTTGTCAACTAAACGAATGGATTGGCTATTGTTATACAAATGTATAAAATATTGGCACGCATTTTGTTGTTTATGCTAATTTCCTGATTGTGTTTCGCATGAAAAATGTTTAACTAAATGCATAAATTTCGATGGTTAAGCAAATGTTAATCACACAAAAAACCAAAGGCAAATATCATGAGCTCGAAAAAAAAAAAAACAGGTAGTATTAGAGCCGCAGTAGGAGGTGGTTAGGCCAGTTTTGTTTGACTATTGGACAATAAACACAACTCAAATTGAGATAATGCAATGCGGCATAAATTAGCGGGTGATTTGAGGAAACAGAAATGAGGGCAAATCTTACAAAAAAGAAGTGAAACTGACTCTTGGACAGTTCTAACACTGAAGACTCAAGAATATTGCATGTAAATTGTAAAACAGATTGCACACAACATTTTTTGCAATTCAATCAGCTGACATTGGTTTGAATTTACGAATAAATACATTTTATATAAATGTATATCTCCCTCTTTCTCTCTTCTTAACCAGTCAACGGAACCAGACGTCATTTGAAATACAAATCGCTTGATGTGCCACATCAGGTTTCGCCATGGTCAGGCGAAACAACGTTAAGCTAGCTTCGTCACTCATTTAGTCATTCAGTCAGTCAGCCAGTCAGTCACTCAAACTCAAACGCAAACTCAGGCTCAACTTGAAGCTCGAACCAGTAGAATTTCTAAACTGGTTGAGCGACACAAAAGGCCACACAATGCCCGTTCATCAGCCGCTTTCGTCTCTAGTTCTCGCATAGTAAATGTATAACAAATTCCAATTCCGGTAGGTGCCAGAGTTTAGTTTTTACTTTCAAATGCCAAACATATTTCACACAGCCATCGCTGGCTAATTTGACTGTGCTGTTAATTGAGACTAAATGGCAGCTGGCGGCTGCGGCAATTGCCCCCGACGATGACGGCGTCGGCCCTAACGCTTTGATTAATTATGGAGAGACTGTCATAATTTACATGGGTAGCTGCCCCACCCAATATCCACCCTCTCTTTCTCCCTCTCACTCTGTCTATCGCTCTCGACTGTTAATTTGTTGTAAGCGTAATTGTTGAGAATGCTACAAAATACTTGTATTTTTATATGCAGGCAAGTCAAAAATGTTTGGACCATTGCATGCAAGAATTCAATAAAATGATGCGTGACACATTCAAATGTGTTGCACAATACTTTGATGCAAGACAAACACATACACACATCGAGATCGATTGATAGACAAGGAGAAAGAGGGCTGAAAATGAAAGCTTCAGTTTGAGTTTTGTTGTGTTAACCCAAAAATAGATAGATAGAAAGAAAAATACGTTGACAAATGCCACTTGAGGCAACATGTGACAAATCATCATCATAAGATTTACTTTTCAAGAATTAATCCCTTAAAAATACTGCAAACTCATTGCTTAATCAAAAGTAAGAGTGAAGAAATTGTTAATAAAGTTTTAGCCGCTAGCATAAACAAATGCCCGAACTCAATCAACAATGAAAATAAAACAATAATCGCTACGTATTTGCCAGAGTTTAACCCATTTCTCCTTCCCCTCAAAAAGAGTTGAATCGAAGTGAAGCGCTTGCGTGCCTCAAGCTAATTGATCAGGCAGGCAACGTGATTGCAGCAGCAAACGGCGGCAGTTGCAACTACTGACACACCTTTTGCCACAAAAAGAGAAAAAAAGAAGGAAAATGAAAAGGAATCAAAAAGCCAACTGTGGCAATAATGAGCAACTGCCAGAAATCCAGATAAGACTACGAAACTATAAATGACTGACTGAATGGCTGACTGACTGAAAGACTGTGTGGGTGCTCAGGCCCAACTGAAACTGCAACTGCAGATAGTGCCTTAGACGTAGCTCTGCGAGAGCCACCTGCATCTATATGCAATTTGAAAGCCTGCCAATCAGCTAAAAAACAATGAACAACAAATTTCATGCATTAGGCATGAAATATAACGACAAAAATATACTCTGCACTCCTAATCAAAAATCTAAACGGGATTTTCCAAGAGTAAGAAAGCCTTGACCATTTAAATGTCCTTTCTTTTCGCTATCAATAAATGAGCATCAACCTATTGGTCGTAGCACCTAATATACCCTTCTTTACCGTTTGCGGTAGTACAGGGTATACAAAACTATGCCTGCTAACAGGAGACAACACAGCGTGCGACTGCCAAAATATTATGTGCACACGATTTCGTTATGCATTTCAAATGCAAATTGGTTTTGAAAGGTAATTGATCCCAGGGCAACAGGCACAACCAATGACAGAATAATTCTCTTTGACTTTCAAATGCAGTGCAGGAAATACAAATCTACACAAAAAAAACAAAAATGGTGAAATACTGAGTAATATGTATATAAATCTGAACTAATTTCGTATGCCAGAAACGAATACAAATCGAAATTAAATAAACTCTGCACGCTCTGTGGCACATTTATAACTTTGAACTTGACAGCAGGCCAGGCAATATCTAGTAGGCAGTTTTCCATTCCATTCCATCTTAAACTCCAATTCAAGTTCTTTTTTTTTTTTTTGATATGACAGCGTTAATTGAATTTCATTTTCATTTACATTCTGTGTCAAGTTTTCCCTTCGTTTTGGTAAATTAGAATCGTCTATTTTTCTTTTCGATCAGTTTTCTTCGTTTTTCTTTTGTGCTCTATAAACGGATTGGATTCTATGGTTCATTTGGCATGCATAGAAGCGTTACAAATTAACCCAGTTATTTATGATTATTTAGTATTTTCTTTTCTTTTTTTTTCAATTTTGGGTATTAAAAATGATTTAGCCGCCATGGCAATTGGGAGGAACATATCATAGATGGATGGATGCAGCACAACAACAATGCAGCTACAAGAGTTCTTTCAAATTGCATAATCATCTAGCCTGGACAACTGAACGGGCTCCTTCCCGTGAGATGAGCTAGAGTAAAATCCAAAACCTGTTTTCACAGGCCACTGCCTTCTGTTCCATTTTGAAAGTGGTAATTGGCCAGTGGGAATGGCAATTTGCAATTGTTTTTTTTTTTTGTTGGTGTTTTTTTTTGCTGCTGCCTTGCTGGCAGATTGATGCCTCAGTTTGATAATGGCCAATGCCAAGGCATGCAATCTTAACGGTTGCGGTGTCAGAGATTGAGCCAGAAAATAACAGATGCTAATGTCTTCCGAACCGCAGCCCCATTGCCCACAAACAAAAGCCAATAAACTTAAATGTGACTCACATGATGAGTCGAACTGGCTTTCAGAAACTTGAATGAGAACATCATATAAAAGAATTTTATACAAAAACAAAAAATATATAAAATATGTAAAAATCTGACCTTGAATGACTAAATGTTTAATTAAGTATAGCGTATGATTAATCCATTTTACTTAAGATGACAGAGATCCCTTAATTCATACTATTAAATTGATTCACAATTGCATTAAGCAATTTCCCGACTTTGAAGTTACATTTTTCTGCCGAATCGAATGTAACAAAAAGAGCTAACTTAGATGCAGGGTATTTTCAATTTCTAATATCAATTCATTGAACAAATTCCCCGTGGCCAAGAGTTTCATTAAGTTACCGAATCACGTGAGTTTGTTGTGGATACCAAAGACAGGCTGAGCATAATTCCAAGTGGAATGCGTAGTGTTTGTTGCGTTTTTTTGCAATTTTTTTTGTTGTATTTTTTTACGGATTGCATAAATAAGAAATACAAATTCATTAAAGCGCAACAGGCGTCACAAAATTAGCAAAAAACAAAGTGTTATGTGCGACAACTGCAAGAGCGACAATTAGGCGCATTTTGTTTGCCGCTTTTCACGGTGCTGCTGTTGGTTTTTCTGTTCGTTCGTTCCAGTCAATTTTGTCAGTTGTGGTTATTGCATTGAAATCCTCCCCACCCCACTCTTTCGCGAAAAACAAAAAAGAAACAACTAAAATTGTGCAATAACAATTTGCGCTGCACAAAAATGTGCAGCTAGAAAACTGGCCAACAAAGAAACTGAGACAAGATTACGGCTTGAATTTGAATTTGAATCTCTCTCTCTCTCTATCTCTCTTTGTTTTTTAGATGGGTGGGTGGTGGCAATTGGCTTGAAAGCCAACATTGATATTGCCCAACAATCGAAATTGTTTCACACAGTTCATTAAGACAAACAAATAAACAATAAATAAAAGTTAATTGTGCCATCGCATCGCAACGGCTGGAAATTGTCAACAACACAAAGAGCGATCCCAAGTGCAGTGCAAGCAAACCAAAAATGGGAAAATGGAAAAATAAAAATGTGGAGAAAATAAAGGGGAAGTTGACAATTTGGTGTTAATAGCTTTAGGCCTAATGAAGGTTAATGGACAAATGCATACGACTAACCAAATGCAGCTGCTCAAAAATTGTCAACGTGACGAGGAGAAAGAAAAGAGTAGGGGCGGGAATGAATATGCAAAATATGTATAGTTAATAAAAAGATCGTATTTCATTAATTGTAAGACCCGAAACCCGAAGAAGTCTTGAATTTTTGGTTTTTTCTGAACGACTGATCGACTTGCTTGACTCTGGTTATCGTTTTGAGGAAGCAACAAAGACAACAACGAGCAATAGACAAAACAGCCACGCGGAAAATGTGTGCAATGGCGACAACTGCATGCCAATGAAAGGCTGCTGCCTGTCTAGCTTGGATGATCGCATTGGCATGCGTGGTGGTAGCTTCGGCTCCATCTCCGTCTCCATCACCAGCTGCAGCAGTCCCAGACCCACACGCATGCACAGAGAGTTGGCATTGTTGATTGTTGATTGGTAGCCAGTTAGCTGGCGACGTTAATTTCACTTTAACAAACATTTTGCTTGTCTTCTGGTGTCCCTCTCTCTTCAGACGAGACCAGGCCAGACCAGATCGGGCCAGACGGGACCAGACCACAAGGCAAAGACTTTTGCGGCTTTGGAGTTGATGCTGATGCCGATGCCGATGTCGATGCCTGTGACAGATCATATAGAAATGTGTTGCATTTTTAATCAAAACGATCGATCAAACGGTAGTTTTATGTTTGAGTTTTCCATTGGTACATATGTATGTCTATATACATATATATGTTAGATGCATGCAGCTAGATACCTACATTATATTATATATACACATCATATGGCATTCAGTTGTAGTTTGTTTTCCCTCTGTTTGTCTAACCCTCTAAATAAATGTGCAGACTTTGATTTATCTATACCTCCTGCCTCGGTTTGCGTTTGCTTTAGTTGACATACGATACTCATCTATAATAATAATAATAACGGTGGCCTGCATATACACACACACACACATACTCCATACACACAGATACAATTTGATCGATCGCTGTTGAAAATATAATTTGTTTGTATAGGAAATGCTGAGACGAATCGTATCAATTACTTCATTATTATTTGCATTGCAAGAATGGCAGCTGCCGCTTTTGTTGCTACTACTACTACTCCATTTAACCCTTAACCTTTTACCCCTGACCATGGCATTTGTATATAAGTTAGTTCAGGCCATGGGACAACCTTGACAACCTATAAACAATCAAAAAGCCATTAACGCCTGCCTTAAAAGACCTTTTAGGCCGCCTAGAGAAAACCTTGGCTATCGTGCGTTTGCTCTTTAACATTTATTTACACACATCATTACGATGAGGCTGCAGATTTTCTCAAGAACTATTACAGCAACTAAACAAAATTATACAATCGATTGGGACCGAGAATATTGATACTACAGCAACAGCAGCTCCTCCACCCACCACCAACAGCAGCAGCAGCAACAGCAACAGCAACAGCTTGTCCAACCAAAAGGTGGAAAAAAAAGTATCTTTGCATTTCTAAGAAGCATTTAAAGCCCTCACACGCCGTCCAAACACTGAGACATTGCGTGTTGTTGCATTAGTTGCTGTTGTTGCTGCTGCTGCTGCCGGGAAGCATTCACGTAATTTCAGCTTTGAATCTGCTTTGGTGCTACAAGTGTGACTATTAAATTGGCGGCGGTAATTTTAGGTGTTTTTTTTTTTTTGAGCTCTATGTTGTAAGTCCAATACCCATAGAGACACTGAATGCACGCAAAAGACCGATGCCTGCAGCAGCCAGGGATTGGTCTTGGTCTGGTCTAGTCGGGTCTTTGGACCACACAGTCAATTCGGACTGAAACCTAAAGGCAGGGGAACAGGGCAGGGCATTGCGTTGCCGCTTTTGGTTTTGTTTGCCTTTACTGAAATTAACTCTCTTGTCTCTCTATGCCCCTTAATGTGTGTGTGTGTGTGTGTGTGTGTGTCTGTATATGTTTTGGGGGAGCATTATGCAACAATCGAGCGGTGCAATGCCTTTGCACCCGCGGCGGCACATATGAAAAGCAAAAACTGGGGAGTGAGAGGTGTTCACAATTCTCAATTGAATTTTATGACGTCTTTAAATGACAATCAACTCTGGTCAGTGGGCCACCCAAAACGGTATTGAATCGCCTATTGGCTATATAATTAAAAGCGCCAATCTTCTCACAATCCCTCCGTAAGGGGCAGAGAATCAGCAGCGTTGAAAATCTGATTAGCATCCTACACGCGACAGTTTTTGAGAATTATGCAGCATTCTTGGTTTGGTTGTCAGGTTGCCAACTTGACTGTAACTCTTGTCCAGACATTGCCCACACGCTTCGTTGGTCAGTGTCCGATCTGTTTAAAGAATCTGCCAGCATGCCAGAGACTGCCAGTGTGCCATCCACTGACAAATCAATAGCCAGAACGTAGGCCGACAAGGCGACTCTTTCTCTAGCTGCAACTCCAGCTGCAGATTCAACTGCAACTTCAACTGGACCAAAGTGTAGGCATTAAATATGCTGCTGACACTTTTAAATCTGTCACGTTGCTGCCTGATGTCTGATGCTGTGGTAATAATAACCACATAAGCTGTAATGCACAAATACATACATATCTATACTATATAACCGTAGCTATCTATCTCTGACCAACTAGCTGTCAGTTGATATTGCAACATGATCAAGAATCTCTCTCAACCGGGCGTGGGCTTTGGCAACTAATTAAATAACGTGGCTTGAAAAACTTGAGCAACGTTTTGTAATTTTATTTTTGATGAGTTCAAAAAATAAAAAAAAAAAACGACCATAAAATGGTAACAAAAAATGTGTTTAAAAAACAAACCTCAAAGGCAACCGCAAAGCGCTTATAAACTGAGTTTAAAAGCTATAAAAGTAAAAATCAAAACACACACATACACAAAACTTAAAATTATAACATATAATTTTTATTTTAAAGCTACGTAAAAAGCCAAGAAAAGGTCAAGGACTTTCTTAATAGGCACACACACTCGTTTTTTAGAATTAGACGGAAATGGGTCAGTAATAGATCAAGGTTTCTGAGAAGTGAGATCCCAATGAAAATGAACTTAATGAACCATTTCAAAATTGGTTTAACGCATTAAAACTGAAGCCCTATTTAGAAGATTTAATGCGGAATGATCTAGGAAAAACAAAAAAAAAAAAGAAAACATAATTCGAATGCAATAAAAATGGAAAAAAACTCACCAATTATGAAAAACTTTTAGATAGCTTCTTTAAAACTATTGCCAGATGGGGGAAGGTGTGAATAAAGTTTTTAGTGCAATCTTAAAGACGTTTTAAATTTTTTATACCGCAAATAAATTGCAAATAAATATTTTAGTACGTCTTATTTAAATGACATTAAAAGAGTTGAGTCAAGAATCTTTTTTTTATTTTACATTTTTATTGGATATCAAAATGGTTGAAATGTCTTTCTGTGCATCATAGAAATTCTTCTTTCTCCTAATTAGAAAAAAAAAATAAAAGAGAGAATTGCCAATTGACTTTGTCACATAATTCGCTTGATTGCTAATTCAATTTGAGGTTTTGCTGTTTGCCTGCCAAGCAAATGGATTTCGATTTGAATTTACAATCAACTAGAAGAAAGGCATTTGATTTACATTTTTTCGAGCCTTTTGCTTTCATTGCCTTATACCGAATCCGAATTCAAATCCAAAACCAAATCGGAATCGGAATGGTGAATGCCAAAACAAATTTATTCGAAAAGACAAAGCCATGGAGAGTTGAAACCAATGCCAATGGCTTTCGGGGGGGATGCGAATGCAAATTTTTTGTTTTGTAGCCCGTTTCCTTGTCTCGAGCCACTTGAAGTGAACTCTTTTGCTGGCAACGCTGATGCCGATTCTGATGATGATGATGATGCGCAGGATGTCAGTTAGTCAGCCAGTCAGTCAGTTGAAAAACTGCATAGGGGAGCGCAGAAGCTGCAAAGCGAACATCATTGTGGGGTATAGGATTTCAGAGTGCCAGCAACGAACTTGAAGACGATGATGATGACGCTTATCTTGTCGCAGCTTCGCTTCACTTTTGCCTCCTGCCACAACTCACCTCCCACCTGATGCTGCTACTCTGATGCTCCTCTTTCTCACTCTGGCGACGAATTGACGTATGTTTCTTGGCCAGAGCATGCTCATGGGACACAAAAAAGAAAATAGCGCAATGGAACTACGACAATAGCGACCGATGGCTGACTTGGCTTGGCCCGGGCTTGACTTGATAGGAGGAAGTGATCTCATCGTAAATTACAAATTACACAAAGTCACGATATCAATTTCAGATATAGCCATAGTGTTGTTGTTTTTTCTTTTTTGTTGCTCCGTTGCTGTTATTTGTTATAATTAAATTGTTTGCTGTTGTCTCTTTTTCTTCTACTTTTTTTGCGAATGAAGAAGAAAAGCAAACGATTGACATGGAAATTGATTAATGTATTTAAATTGATTGAGCGAAACCTCCACACACACACACACACACACACGATTCCAAACTAATTGTAAAAGAATGTTTCAAGCCGACCAAAAAGAAAATTAACATAAAAAAACAAAAAACACAATCGTTTGTTGAGGGTCAAACACCTACACAGAAAAACAAGTTGTTAGAATATTTTTCGGCTGATTTTATACCTTTTGCCCATTCTCGAGCAAGTTCATTAGAGGAATTGAGAGCCAGAAAGAGGCTTTGTGTGGCTGCCTGGCTGCCTGTTGTCTGTCTGTTGTCTTCTGGCTGGCGAAAGGTGATTGCCGAATGGTGACCCATATGCGGTGAAAGCCTCAGATGCCTTGATTTTCAAAAATGAATGAAAAATACCAAAACTAAATATGTCTAGTCATGGCCTAGGCCAAACGCTAATAACTAACTGTGACCCATTTAGAAGGCTAACACAAATACGTACCCAGAGACTCAAGCAAGTATGCCTGATCTCTGATCTTCGATTTACGCCTCCACATTGGGCGGAAATATTTAGCTATTTTAATTGGAGCACCAAACAAACTATAGCCGCATATATGGATCGATTTGATTTGTTTATGGTCATGGGTAAATGTGCTTTGATCGGCTTCCGCTAAACTGCTAGAAATCATCAAACAACCGACGAACTATCGAAACCATTAATGCACATCTTCTTTGGCCACCTATGTATAGTTAGGAGCATATTTGTGGACTTAATGCGCCAATGGCTAATGCTAAAGGCATTGCCAAATATTATTGGAAATATTCATCGTATAAACAAATATTATTGATCAACAACAACAAAAGCCGAAGCTTAATTAATAAAGCAAATACAAATATTTCATTATTTGCAGTTGTGCATGGCAAAAGTACCAGCTAAAGCAAACTTATGCAATTGCCATAAATTTACACATTGTCATGTGCACACGGCTGCTCGGTCAGGTTTTTGTTGTTGTCTTTTATGTTGTTGGTTGGTTAATGGTTGTTGCTGTTGCTGTTGTTGTTTTTGTGTTCATTGCAGTTTTCTAACAAATTCTCCCTCAAACAAATTCGTAAAATATTTGCATGCGCAAGTGTTTTTTGGACACTGGCAAAAAGATACGAATATGTGTCTATCTATCTATGCCAATGCTCACCTGTGGCTCACTTGTAGGTGGATACAGCGCAATATATGGCAAAACAAAAAATTGAGAATTTTTAAGCCGAAAGATTATGTACCCTATCCATTTGAAAATATTATAGATTTTCTCACGTATTTACAATATCTTTGGTTTTACAAAGTTTATTCGTTTTCCATAATTAGTCAAAATTGATTATCTAAAGACCAAAACATGGCCTTATGTTTTTTCACACTTTCGTGATGTTTAAAATATATTTTTAAATATTTTTTTGTACAACAAATAAGTCAATATTATATATTCTACGCCAAAAAGAAAAGCTTCATATACGTATAAATAATGTTTTCCTGGAATAGTTTTTTTTTTTAGAAAATTCTTCCTAATGATAGTGTAGACTTCGGAAAGGTATAAATTTGCATTTACGATGCCCAGCGAGCACCAAAACTGAAACTCGAGTTATGTCACCTGGTGTAGCACCTGGGAATGGGACGGACAATGGCTCTGCCTTTGGTTTTTTTTTTTCTTTTTTTGGTATGGTTTTGGCTGCTTTTGACATGTTGCAGACAACGTAATGGACTGCACTTGTTGCAATATGAGCTAAAAGTAGTTTCCATATAGTTTCAGTGTGCTAGCTTTTGTCGTTTTTTATGCTTAGGTATATTGTCTTTTTGTTTTTCTTTTTTGTTTTATTGCTATGTCGCCAGTTTGGCTGCTGCGACCTTCAGCAGCATTTCGTAAGCTATTTATTTATGGCAACTATCCTGGCCACAGACAAGGTCAAATGCATATATGCATACATATATGTATGTACATATATTATATGGGGTGTATATATATGTATGTATATGAAATCTGTGGCTTTTTTATGTGCATTACAAATCAATATAAATCGAAGAGTTATAAAAAGCTGAGCAGGCCATAAATAAAAGGCCACAAGACACACAATGAAATGTCTCAAGATCAAGATGCCACCAACAGGCAGAGCCAGCCGCAGTAAGAAACTGGAATTGTCTTGGGTATGGGGTACGGGTGAATGGCTGCTGTTTCTGCTGGAACTTGGTGGCTGCTGTGGGCCAACGCATTGATAACTACCGCCAGCAGCAGCAGCAGCAGCAGCAGCAAGAGCCACAGTTGTAGCAGCAGCTGCGGCCTGGCACATAAATCTCTTCACACCCAAGCGGACCGGCTTTTGTATCTGTGCAAAGTGCATGTAGTTTTGAAATTTGAGCTACGCATGCAAGATGCACCCGGGACCAGGTCTAGGCGAAATCACCTAGCTAATTACTAGACCAAACTTTGCACATACACACACACACATACATCTGGCAAATAATTCTACCTACAAAGAGCAGCGCAAAAAATTTTTTGAAAAAATAAAGTCCCTCGTTCTGTGATTATCGCTAGTCATAATTTACAACAACAACAAAAATAACAAAAATAAAAAAAGGCAGCTTCAACAAGATTTCAGCCATTTGCAAGTTTTTATTTTTAATTGGCTAAAACGTAGAGGCATGATATCATATTGAAATATACTATAAGCAGTAATAATTTATTTTTAGCCAAATTGACAGCAGAGTCAAATAGCAAAAGCTCAGATAAAAATGTCTAATTAAATCGTGGGAAAGAGAAGAAGAGTGAGAGACCAACGCGAGTGCGAAAGAGAAAGAGCAGTCGATAAGCGAAACATTTAAAAACGCAAATACTCGAATTTCGGTTATCAATTTTTTTATTGTTCGCTTATTTGTTGCTTGGTGTGAATGATTGCTACTTTGGCAATTCAAGGTTCATTCTCTTAAAAAAAATGCCAATGTAAAAGTCACAAACAGGGTTGAACTGTACGAATACGGAATTGCTGAGATTCAATTAAAGACCGTTTCCATAAAACTTTTTACTTAATTGATTAAACTTGGTAAAATCATGTACGATGAGCACATAAGAAAAGAAGAAAAGATTAACACAATAAAACAACAGCCTATTCGGATAATGAGTTGATGATGAAACAGAAAGCCAATTATGAGATGTCGATTTTCAAAATTTCACTTTCCATAATGAAAAGCCAAAACCAAAGCATGCGCAAATATGCAAACTCACCTTAAGTCCAACGTTGCATATGATTGACATGCACCCAAGGTGGAGGAAATTAATGAAAAGCGAACACACAAAAGCGAAATAAAATGAAAAAAACACACACACAGACACAGAAAAACATAAACTCGCTTGCCGTCGTAATATGAAATTCACCTTAATCCATGGAAAAACGCTTGAAATCTGTAATGAAACAACAACAAGGAAAAAATTAATTGTAAATTCAATGTGTTTTATGCAAGTGTGCGAGAGTGAGTGTGTGTGTGTGTGTGTGTGTGTGTTTGTGTGTGGATGGCCTATAGGCAAGTCTATGCATTGATTGCGTGCCTCAAAAATGTTTACAACATTTGCTATTTTTGTTTAAAACAGCAAAAGCAACAACAACATCATCATCCATTGAGTGCATACAAGTCGTATGCGCAATCTGAGTAGCTTTCCTCTCGTTTCATCTTGTTGCTGTCGCTATAGTTGTTGTAGTTGTAGTAGTTGTAGTTGATGTTGTTGTTGTTATATATGTGTATTTGAAAACGCATCGTGTCGTATGGCAATCAACGCTCACAGCTGGAAACTTCTAAGTTTGTTTACACAACACCAACACCAAACTCCAAAGTTGATGGCGGCTTTTTGAAATGGGGAAAACATTTTTTTGTCTTTCCATTTAACTTTTTTCATGACATTGCAGACATATTTGCAAGCGTACATATGCTTACGAGGAAAATTTACTACTAGCGTTTCTGATAGATAAAGATATGGATTCTTTATAATTTAATGTTAGTTATCAAATGAATTAGTCACAAGCCATTTCGGTAAAAACACATATATTTATTTCATTAACAAAAACTTGATTTCTTCAGCAGACAAATCAAGATTATAATTTTTTTGCCCTCTTGGTCTGGGTCAGCTGATAAGCCAAGCTTTCAAACTTAATCTCATTATTTGATGTACACGGCTTTAGTTGCTTCTTTACTGTTGGATTATAAAGAAGTTGAAAATAAAAATGCTAAAAATTTCTTTATGCATTTTATCAATTCTACTCCTGCACAGCTATTCACTTGCCCATGGTGGGTGGTTATTAATTAATCTATTAACTAATTTAATTACCAATTTCAAAATAAACTTTTATACCTGAATTTCATGATAGTCGAGACTATCGAGAGCAGCAAAGTCCTCGATTATTATATAGAAAGGAGAATGGCTACCTGAATATCAATGAAAATCAAACACAACTTGTACGTAGTTTGTTGAAAAAAACTCGAATTGGATGATCTGCTATATATGTTGAAGAGAGTTGGCACATATGAAAACGCAATACTCTTTGAAATGAAAATAAACTTTTTGGCAAAGGATATAGTTAAGGCATGGAATGATAAAATACAGAAAATTCAACAGAATTATGATAGTGCTGAGAAATGTGAAGGTATATGCATTAGTGAAGATTTCATATTGAAACAAACCGAAATAGATTTTATTCCACCTTTTACATTTCGAAAATAAATTTAATTAATAAAATGCAGTACAGTACATTCTATTTTTTAAATAAGCGGAAGTCTATCTTATCGCTTTATATGATACAAAAATATTAGGTCTTATACTTTATTCATAAATGAACTTTCATCAATACTTGGAATGTAAAAAGAGTTCTCTTATCAGCTGCAAGTTTATTTTAGTATTCTGATAATAATACATTAGTGGTACGATTTGAATGAAAACAAAGAAATAAAATAACAGCTGCCTTGAAATCCTATATGACAAATGAAATATTCACCCACCCAACTATCCATTTGCGATTTAATGCACTCACCAACTGTAATTCAATACGTCTGCTGCAGTTTATGAGTTAAGGCAATTCCATAACCTTGACTTCATTTCCAGAGTATCTTTTTGTTTGTTCGTTTGTATCTGCACTTTGAAAGTTGCAACGAAAACAGAAATTCACACGAGTTAACAGCTACAACAACTATTATATAGAATCATAGTCAACACATTCTCGACGGCGCTTGGCTTTTGTCGTATTCAATGTCAAGCCAACGTTGAACTCTCCGGCACAGAGAGATTGAGCAGGCAGAGAGAATTTAAAGAGAGAGTTATACGATTGGGAACCCAATCAAAATCCGATGCTATCCCACCATAAATCACTAATGGCACCAAGTTTATCTGTCTGTTTAAAGCAACATAAATTCTTATAAAAGAAAAAAACCAAAACAAAAAAGAAATCAAAACCAAATCTGAAAAAACAAAAAAAATAAATAAAAATAAAAAACAAAAAGGTTCTAACACCTCTCAACTAAAACTGAATATGCTTGGAGCTGCAATGGCTCTTGGCGTTCATAATTTATGCGATCTCCAGACAAGGCTCTTTTGATATAAAATTGTTTTAGCCGCCACATGAGTTATGGCTTTTCATATCCGCCGACCAAATTGGCTCAAAGCTTCACTCTGAAAAGCCGGCCCAGTTTTTTTTTTCAGATTTTCGGCGTAAATCCGTTTCCTGTCTACTTCTTTTGAGACTAACATTTGAAAATTTTGCTATAGAGTTATTATTATAATTACAATGTTGAACAAAATCTAGAATACTGGGTATATAGAGAGTAATCAAACGTAATCCACTTAAAATAAAAATTTTAGTAAGTGATGATGTCAAATTTAAATAAAAAAGTATAGACAGAACTCTATACTATATCTATTGGGAAAGGTTGACTACCTATTTAATTCCATTTCGTATAACCTTTCACAAGGGTATTAAAACAAAAACTCACAAATCACTTAGATTAGCCAATACGAAGATGCATATTATCATTTCAATGGACAAAACGACAAAGAAAAGAGAAAGAAAAATCGATAAGCTAACCAAATTGGGGAATTGGAAATCGATGGATGGCTCAGCTGCCGATAATCGAAAGCAAATTGAATTAATAATAAAAGAAAAAGCCAATAGCTGTCAGCTGACAACAAAAATAAATTTGAAATATTGTATTTTTTGGAAATTGTCATAATTTCAACTAATGTGCCCGACGGATGAATATTGTGCGTGTTATCGAAAAGAAATTTGTTTGGCTATTTTGTCTACATTTTGTTTTCCCGCTTTTATTTTTTTTTTTTTGTGAAGTTGTTTTACCCCCCTCAATCCCACTTCTCGCTCGCTTCACCTACTCTCATTTTCCCAGTCTTTTGGGGTATTTTTCGTATGCCAAACGCGCTTGTCAAATAAAATGTAAAGTTTATGTGACAGTTTAGCGATTAAAAAGAAAGAAAAAATGCATTGAAAACTGGCAACGAAAGAGATTAGGAACTGTTGATAGGCCCTAGCCCCAAGCTGGCAGCTCACGAAAATATTAAAAAACCAACTCAGAAATTATATTTAAATGTAAATTAAGTGGGTCTCAAATTGCTAAATATAAGTTATTTTAGTGTTTTAAGTAGTGAAAGTGTTAAAATTTATAGTAAGAGGGGCGGGAAACCTCAATGGGTAACCCATCTCTCTCGAGTGGGTGCAAAGTGGAGCTTATGCGTAGCTCACTGGGGGGATTACGCAAACCGAAGCAATCCGAGCCCAAAATCGAAACTGGCGTGCATAATTAGAGCATAGTTTATTATTGGAAGGAAGAGCGAGAGGGCGTAAGATATTAAGCCCCTCGGGGTCCGGATATGGGCGTTTCCTTAGGCTATCTATCAGCATATCTCACAAACACACACACACACGCGCAGTGACCCTTGGCACAGGCGATGTTTGTCCTAGGCCAAAAATTATGCAGGTAGCTCAATTACATGCATGCAGACAAAGAGCAATGAGTGGCAGGGGATATGCATACATAGATCTGTCAACAAAGGCATTTCCTCAAATATTACTCTCCGTCTTTCTATTTGGCTTATCTGAAGTAATGGAGCCATACGAGACGAGGGAAGCATAGAGGAGAACAAAAAAATAAAACAAAACGAAAAGTAAATTAAAAGTGCAGCAATTAAAATACGATCCCCTCTACCAGCAGCAGCCGGCAAAGCAGGCATGACAATTGTCCATAAGGTTCATTCATGCCATTCCCTTTACCGCTAAAATTACCACCATGATAGTCGTCATCATCGTCGTCGTCGGTTCGTTGTTCGACAATTTCTTTACAGCTGTGTGTACTCAAACATTTATTTCGTGTGCTCGACAACAACAACAACAGCAACAAGAGTGATCGACGATAATGCGGTCCCGGTCGCGGTACTCCAACTCTAGAGATGTTGACAACCAACGGTTTTGGAGACAATGAAAACGATTGCTCCGACGGTAGCGACGACGAAGTTGTCCCCGGATCCCGCATTTAGCGGCAATTAAGAAATCAAACGTGGCCAGAGCCAGGCAATTGTATTGAAAACCGCTCACCAGGAGCACTCCAATAATCATGATGATGATGATGACAAACCCAGGCCAAACCAATGAATCCAATGCTTTTCTTTCCACTCGAAACCGAATGCAAAATATGCAATTAAATTGTTCCCTGCTGTCTGCCTAAACATTCGGCAGTCGATCGGTCGCTCGGTCGGTCTGTCGTTCTGTCTGCCTAATACGAAATTGTTTGATCATAGGACAAACAACAACAGAGTCAGTCTCAGTTTCATGGCTATGTGAGCGTAACCAGCCAATCGAAATCATTTGATGGCTTTTCAAAAGCAGCCAATAAATTGTAATTAACCTTTTTTATTTTTTGCCAACTTGGGGGGGCCAAAAGCAAATAATACATTAATGTTTGTATGGAAATGGATTAAAATATCCAAAAAAGGGAACCTTATTTAAAAACCCTTAAACAATCACTAATAGTAGACCACAGTTTAATGAGAAAACAATTTGAATCACAAATTCGCGCATTTTTATATATTTTTAAGAGCATAATTAAATGAAATTTAATGTTCTTTAGCTTAAATAAGATACCCGTAAAGTTCTTTAAGGTCTACTAATGCGATTTTTATAGCTGTTGGTAAAATCAAAATATACATAAATACATATAAATATATTTAGACATATGTTTCCCGTTCGTAGCAGTCAGAGCTATTGCTAAGGCTAGAGCTAGAGCTAGAGCTAGAGCTAGAGCCACATATGGTTACAGTTCAGTAATTTTCATTTCATTTTCAAGTGAAAAACAAATCTATAAGCGGGAGAGATGTATATCTCACACAGACACACGCACACACACAAAGATACTTATATGAATTGAAACGGGTGTGTCATTATTTCAACTGAAATTTTTATGCCACATGCAAGGCAAAGGCATGGCAGCCTTCTCTGATACTGATTCTGAGTACGGCGTACGACTATGAGTAGAAGTTCGACCAACGTGGGCAGACCCAAACCCATACCCAGTAACTGGTGCCCAACCTCAAACATTTTGACAGAACAGTTAGTCATTTAGGTGGTTTGTTTTTTTTTGCTCTCTTTTTGTCGGAAGACAAGGTGTTGCAGAAATCAATAGAACATTTATTTGGCAACACTTTGGCGAGCAATTTATTGTAACGACTCGATGGGACGGTTAGCATATATATTTGGTTTTCTTTTTTTAAGTCAATTGCATAAATTAACAGGCCCAGCTGTGTCTCGGATCTCGATCTTTTGGCTATATTCATGTATCTACATATGTACATATGTATGTTGGCATTCTCTTATATCTCGGTGAATCAATGTATCTACATAAATGTGCATCTGTATGCAAAACTCGTAAACTGGCCAGAGAGCCAGGCCAGTTTTGATGGCAACTAAAAGTCTACAAAGTAACTAAAAGCTGCTAAGCTTGTGCGCAATTAGAATAGCCAAGCCAACTCAAAAGCATTGGCCAGTTGCAGGCCGGTTGTTGTTGTTGTTGTTGATACGGCTGTTGCTGCTGCTGCTGATGTTGATGTTGCTGTTGGTACATGGCAACATATGTTGCTGGTCGGTTGTTGGGTCGGTTAGTTAGTTGTTGTTGTTTTTGTTGCTTTTGCTGTTGGTCTGTTTGCCATGCATCTAACTAGCTATCTATATTTGAGCAGATTGCGCTGCTAACCTCATTGCAATCTTGGCCTAAACCACCACCAGAGTCACAGTCAGAGCCAAAGCCAGAGTTCCACAGACAAACTGACTGGTCAAATTGACTAACTGACTGCAGTTGCTAGTAGTTTGGTTAGATATCATTGTATGTGTGTGACTCTCTTTCTCTCTCTCTCTCTCTCTGTTTCTTTGGATGTGTGTGTGTGTTTGAGTAAATTGTAAACATGTAGACAAGTGTAATTTAGTTGTTAAGAGCAGCCAGGAGTATACAGTGAAAGAGAGAGAGGGAGAGAGATTTGTCGCAGAATTTCTCATTTAAGTGCATCTCGTCCATTGACAACGCGCTGACTTCTACAAATTGAAATTTAAAACGCTTCTTTTTGGCCAAAACACTGCTAAAAAAACCGGAGTGGCTATAAAAGCTGTTCGACTGCCTGCCACATTTATTTAAATTGCAATTAGAGTGTCGGATGCGACTTATAATTAGCTTGTTGCTGGCTTAATTAGCTGCTTGCCTGACTGCCTGTTGCTGCCCCCTTTCATGGAAATAAATATATATTTAGATTTCAACAAGCAACATTCTATACAATAGAAAAGAACCCGCATTATCAGCTGTTGCCTGAATGGCTGGATAGCTTGATGGCTGGCTGGCTGACTGCCTGGTTGTTGTTTATAAAGCTGAAAGTCGTTAACCTTCGTTGTAACACATTCATCATCATCACTCACCTCAGCAGCCGCTGTTGGAACAGCAGCAGCCAACACGCACACTGCAACAACAACAACAACAACAACAACTTTTGCCACATGGTTGTTGCCTTCGTCTTTGCAGCTGTAAAAAGAAGTCGTCTTAATCTTAAACGACGTCTCCATCCATCTCAGAAGCCAACATCGACATAGCCATCGCCATCGCCATCACCATTGCCATCGTCATCAGCTGCTCTTAGCCAGTTTGGTGTTTGGTCTTGGTATATATATATTTTTCTTCTCTTTTTTGTTTGCTTGCATTTGAAAACAAGCAAGGAAGTTGACTGCGCAACTGAGTGAATGACGAATTGACGAGCGTTGACTCTTTGTGCATTAAGTAACTAACTCTGACTCCCAACTCGGACTTGGGCTCGCATTTTGGATTCAGATCCAGCCACTTGGCCTTTCGAAGGCAACTCCAACGCAAGTTTCCCCCCCACACATCTGGTTCTATGCTGTCCGTCTGTCTGTCTATCTGTCTCAGCGTACAAATAAGAAAACAACTCACAACATCGACAATCGACCAACAAATAAGCTTGGCAAAGAGTAAAGAACAAGAATAGGCAATGGGGCAACGCAAGGAAAACTTTTACGAAAGATGCAGAAGAAAAAAAAAATAAGTGTCACACAATCGTCAACGTTTTGGAAAGCATTCGAAAGTGTCACGTCTGGATAAAATGCCTAGAACTAAATATGGGGAAAATTGGGCACACACATGTTGTGTGTATTGTGTGTGTGTGGTGTGTGCATGTGTGTGTTTACGTACTTGTATTTCTATTCATGCAATACAATCATTTGACTTGACACTTTCTAAGCCGCAAAAGATGCAGTCGCTTGTATAAAGAATGCCAACAGATAGAAAGATAGCTAGATAGAAAGACGAAAAGGTACAGCGGATGTTTGCCTTTAGGCCAAAAAAAAAATATTAAAACGTCTATCTTAGGCGGTAAGTGGGGGAAGAAAAGACTTCTGCGATCTAACTGTAAACTGGCCAACACAATAAAGTTAGCGGCAGCAGTCTCTCTGAGTGAAATAATTAAAATTCCATGCTCATAACTTCCGCAATTAAGGCATAAGAGGAAAACTGAGTCCTATCCAGGAGTCAGGGAAGCTAATTTCAACGCACAGTTGACGCGATCAACGGCAGCCGACAACATATGGCAAAGGCAAAGGCATAGGCACTTCAAGAAGTGCCATGGGCCTGGCCAAGGCAAGAATACTTGCCACGAATGTTGCTAGCAAACTTTGTCTGACAGGCGCTGGGCTCTGGCTTTACCTCTGGCTGACTGGCTCACTGTCTGCTTTTGTATCTTTACAACGACGACGACGACGAAGACCACTACATCGCGGACGCTGACTGGGACGCAGACGACCAACGCATGCCACACGGTACACGCCTGCACTAATGAAGTAATTCATTGAACCGTGCTACGCTGCTGTTTCCATTAGTTTAGTGCACCCGCTACCACAACAACATACACGCCCACGCAGCCGCCCTTTTTTCCCTATGCCTTTGTTATTACCTTCGCCCATTTCATTTATTTTGAATTTAAACACGGCTCTTTCTGTTAGTTTTTGGCAAACATCTGCGCTTCCTGGCTAACACGTTAGATCACTAGCATCATCTCTTTCTCATCTTCATCTGTGTGGGGCAGTTTGACCTCGCCTTAAATATACGTAAAGGTAAACACAGACACACCCTATTATCAGTTTTGACCAACCCTGTTGAGAAAAATGTCTTTGATAATTAAGCGAACCATTGCTTCCATACGATCCCAAATCGATCCATTCCATCTCACTCCATTCGAGACTACTCCACACCACTCTAATACCCCCCCAAAACACTCCTCTTTACTACACTCACATATTCTAACGATTGCACTTTCCCGAAAAAAAGCGCAAGAACTTTATCTGACATGCCGCAAGCCAGGCATATAAAGTAGCAACAGCTTTAAGTGGAGAGTGGCTTGGCTTTGGCTTGCCCCCTTCACCAGTCCACCGTCATCTTAATAGAAATATGCGTGTGAGTTAGGTTGTGTGTCTGTGTGCTGCTGTGTTGTGCATATCAAAATCCATTAGTGGCTTTTGTAGAAATAATCAACAACGACACCAAAAATATATATAAGCGACCACATGAGAAAAGAAAAAAAAAAAAAGAAAAACTGCAAACTAACTGCAGACGATTCGCATTCTCTACCTTTCTCTTTCACTCAATGGTGGTCATATCCCCCATATCTATGCCCCAGCTAAGTGAACATTTGTAATG
The DNA here is from genome assembly GCA_018903935.1 of Drosophila insularis. Taxonomy (NCBI): domain Eukaryota; kingdom Metazoa; phylum Arthropoda; class Insecta; order Diptera; family Drosophilidae; genus Drosophila; species Drosophila insularis. Next base: position 10,209,896 of record JAEIFP010002295.1, read on the forward strand.
GTCAGTCAGTCAGTCAGTCAGACGGCGGTGGTGGCGGTGGCGGCGCGGGCCATTGCCTTCTCGTCTCATCTATCAGCAAACGCGTTTGTTACACTGTCCACAGTCTAGGCGGATGCGAACATATCAACAATATACACAGTACACTGAGAGAAACAATGTACAAATTGTACGGAAGCAGATACAAATTTCAGAAGACTCAGATGATATATTTCATTCAGTTTCATAGATTTAGATTCCTTTTTATCTTTAATTAAAAAACTTAACTTTTTCCCAGCACTTTTTGAGCTGTGTATTTACAAATAGTTCATATATGTACATAAATGTTGTTTACCACTGGTTTGTTTTATAGGGTTCCATTGGCTTCCATCTAATCATTTGTTTTCGTTGTTCATTTCAAACAGAGCGTATCGAAAGGCATTTTGTAAAAATAATTACAACTGCGGTTATTTGGCGGACGCCTGTTCGTTCGATCGTTAGTATGTTCACTCTTTATTATTATCATCGCGATGAGCATTTTGCTGGTCAGTGGCTTGTCTCCGCATAGTTATAGATGCATGTAAATAATTGCATTTAATTATAAATTCTATAATGAGGCAGCAGAAGTTCATACACACATATTGCTCCATTGTGCCTTCGAGCGATTAAATTTATCAGCGTCAAGTGGTGATTGTGATTGACTTGTCGGCATGCAAATATGCAAATATGTACTATGTAAGTTAGCAAAAGTATGTCCATATTTACATAGCACCCTATCATTTGAGATTGCGCCATAAATCCAAAAATTCTTTAAGAAAAAAATAAAGCTCTACATAATTTATGATCTTTTCATATGGTAAACAATAACCGACGTCACATATTGAATAAATAATCTACATATAAATACCTATAAATAAATGTAGTTAATTTCAGACATCAATTTAATATTCATTAATAGAATTTCTTTCGTTAATGTATCGAATAACTCTATGCAATTTAGCACTGTTGAGATTTATGCCAGTTTTTGTTACCCCACAGATTTATGTTTAATTCGACCTTAACCAATTTATTATTATTTTGGTATTTATAAATGGTGACATTTGTTGCCTTTGGAACTCAATCACCATATAATATTTTACGATTCGCCAGACTGTAGCACAGTGTGTCATAGCTATATAGCAAGTCAATTTCAATTTATCTCCATAGGAAACTATCATGGGCGTAGCAAGGATTTATGACTTAGCATTCCACATATGACAAAAGCGGAAAACTATTTATAATTATATTATCGTACATAGAAAATTATCGCATTCCAAATTATGTCATTTCGTAGAACTAACTAAAACAAGCGGTAAACTTTATTATAAAAGTCAAAAGTCTGTAAAAATAAATACTAAATCTCTTTTTAGAGTAATTTAAATTAAGATAAATTAGTGCTTAAAACTTTGAACCAATTATTTCTTATTTGAAATTCTTTACACCTGTTATTTTATTAAGAGAAGTTATTGGGATATCATTCGTAAGCCTTTTTTTTCAATCGTCTAATTTATTCCAGAATCTTTGTCTATAATCTAGCAATTCTTAAAGCCAATAGGCTTAGATTTTTATCATTATACAGTAACTCTTGTTAATATTTTGTTTAAAGATTGGTTTTATTCTCGTCCATTTTTTTAATACTATCTGCTAAAGTCACGCACATTTCCCCTCGGCATATCCATGGCGTTGTTTTCTTTATTTCGTTTTGTATTTTTATAGCCGGAGATCTGCGCCTCCGTTCTATTAGTTGTTTAAATGTTGAATTATAAATCTTTATGTAGATCTTTTGGCAATTGTTCAAGGCTGACGCATACAGATGTCAGGCAGGAGACAGTCCGAACAAACAGTGGGCACAAATTGCGTACAAATTGTATATATCTATCTAAATAGAAAAAAAAAATAAACACAAATTAAGAGAAAGAGGAAAAAGTCAAATGCTAATTTTTATAAGCTCTGACAAAATTTCAACTGAGATTTCTGTGATTTTTTAGATGTGCGTTTGTGTGTAGTATATTTATTCAATTTCCTTTCTTTGGCGACCCACTTATCAATAGAAAGTTCTACTCAAAGAGCATTTTCTCCTTGGATTTGAGTTGCCACTAATACAAATCAGCCTCAGTCTGGGTCTGGGCCACATTTGTTTGTTTCTTCGTTGTTGTTTATATACTATACATATTTGTTTATTTGCTTATCAGCTCGTCGGCGTCTCTAATTAATTTTGGTGTTTTTTTTCCTCCCCTACAACCCCTCTCTATCTCTCTCGGTTACCCCATCACTTTGTAACCTAGCTCAAATCCGATCCGGTTCGTGCGACTTTGCTGCCCACACATAGTAATGGGCCTGGCAAACTAATTAAGTCACAGATACACATATAACGCCAAGTTTTATCGAAACGATCGAAACTAAAATCAAATAGGAAGGAAAAATTGAAAGAAAAACAAAATCAACTGCGCCGGCGCTATCTTTGGAAAAACATACATATAAAATAACATAGATATACATTCATATACATATATACATAAACAGAGACCCAAAAGATTATTAGCTAAAGAAAAAATCAACTGAGAAACTGTTTATCAGCAACTAATGAACAAAGCTCGGTGCCAGAATGATAACAAGTGAGAGAAAGAGAGGGAAACGACCAAAAAATAAGAATTTCTTTTCCATTTCAGCGCACGTGTGCTTGCTGATCGAAAACAAAACCATGAAAATTACCAAACATTTACAAAAAGATTCATTTCCCCCCCTTTTTTCCTAGCTTTTGCGTAGAGATAGAGTCAAGTTTGAGCATATAGAGCATTAAAACGCTGACCGCTCTCTCATCAATCAAAAATTTTGAGTGTCCCACAATAATATTTATAATAATTTAAAATATTTGTTTTTTTTTTTACTTTTCTGCTTCTTCTGCTTGAGTTGTGAGTTGAGTTGTGTTTTGTTTTTTTTTTTTTTTTGCCTTTCAACGTTTTCAATTTCATTTAGAGGCCTTTAATTGCCGAAATCAATTCAATAGCCAGTTGAACGCGTTAAAAGCAACAGCCACAGCAGCCTCAGCAAATCGAAAATTTCAATAATTATTAACAAGACGGCGAGTTCATTAGCGCCGCAGGCGAATGAACGAAATTGTTGTTGCTGTAGTTGTTTTTTTAAGGTATTTTTTGTTTAATAAAAACACAAATAAATGTTGGGTAATTAAGACTTGTCTTTCTGTACAGCATATGTAGATCTCTCATACATTGTATGCTATATAGTTGGTAGTTGGGGTCTGGGCCAGAAAAGTAAAAGAGCAGAAAAAATGTGCGCGTCGCACTTAGCCAAAAGGCGTTTTGAAACTTGTTCTACAACTTGTTTTTTACATATTGAACTAGAATTGCTTACCAAACATTGAGTACCGCCGAGAGAGTGACGAGTTTTTTTTTTTTTTTGAACCAAGTATTGCCGAGTCAGGCGATAATATGTAGCTCCGCACCATATGCGATAATGTTGCTAGCGCATGATATAATATAATTGGAATGCACTGCAATTGAGTTGCACTCACTTGCACAGAATGAACGACCGTACGAACGAATGAACAAACTATGCATATACGTTTACATACATATAATTCCAATTTTATCAACGAAAGAAAAAAAACGCAACTTAACTCTACTCGATTGCGCTTGGCTTGACTCAACTTACAGCAGTAAATTTCCATAAATTTACATGCCATAAATCAAATTGAAAATGTTCTTCTGCCCAGCTAGACGATCTTATATGTTTTTTTTGATCAGATCTCTGGGTAGTCCACTCTTATCTACATTGGCTGTCTCTTGTTCTGCTGCTGTTGTTGTTGTTGTTGCTGCTGGTATATTATGAAGAAACTAAACAGTATATGTATATGTATTGGCTTATCAGTCCTCTCAGACAAAGTGCAGTCAACTCTGAAGCTGCATTTCCTCGTATAACCGCCAACACCACAACCAAACATCATCATTTGCATCATCATTGTATTCATTCTTCGTCATTGGTATGATGACTAACTTAACTTGGTTGGCGGCACCCCACGCAGTTTCAAGACATGCGGCATGTTTTTGTTGTTGTTGTTGTTTTTGTTGTTATTTGCTTAAACAAAATACAGCCGGCAAAATGGCAAATGCTGACGGCGATGAACTCATTCATTTCTTCATTCATGCAGCGGCACAGAGCCACAGACAATCAAAAGAACAACAGCAACAAAACGACAGCAACCCCAAAATGGCAGTCACTCAGAATTTTTTCAATATTTTATCGACTGGTTTTTAACATGCCTAATGGACAACAACAACTTTAACAGGAATAACACCAACAACAATATTGCTGGTGTTTTTGTTGTGTTTAAAGGGAAACTCACGTAGCGAGTAAAAGTAATGAATTACTTCAATACCCATGACTAATTCAGTTGACCGATAAAGTTTGCAAGTAATTTCTTTTTTTGCATTATCGGGGTTGTGATCCCAATCCCAAAACTGAGTCCCTCATGCCCAATACCAATACCAAGGTGCTTTTGAAATGCAAAGTTGCAGTTTTCCGTCTTGACACTTACGTCATCAAGCCTCAAACCCATCATTTGAAGCCATGTCATTCAGTCAGCAAAAATTCTTGATACATACACATCAAGAAAAAAAAAGGGATTAAATAAATCAATATTCAATTGCTATCAATTTTCCCTGTATTAAGCAATAAACATTAAAGTAAACAAGGAAATGATTCCAAATTGAAGTTTGTGAAAGATTAATTTAGCAGAAATTCCGGAAATTCGTTACATTTTTGTAATTTTGGTTTCTTTCTGATATGAAATCATCATCGCTTCTTTTTTTTCACTCTGTAAACAATTTTGAATATTGTATGAGTTTCGTTCAATGCATTTAGCAGACAGTTGATATGTCTGACTGTCTGTCTTTTGGTTGTCCGATTGCATATGGCGCTACTCATTGCTTTGCTTATTTTCTGATAGTACTCTTTGCGAAAACGCGAAAATGCACGTCTAGGAAAATTGTTGTTATTTTTGTTGTCACTTTTGTATACGAGTCAAAACAAAACAGAAAGAAGAAAATACAACTAAGCGATGAACTGTACGAGAATTAATTATATGGAAAATACAGGGTGTTCATGGTGTTTGCTAAAAAACTTACTAATTTCAGCATGGAAATGGCAATTCACTCGAAACTAACCTGTAATAAAAATTTAAATAATTAATTGATTAGCTACGAGATTGCAAGTTATAATAATAAAAATAGAGCGTAATAATAAATAAATTGTAGTAAAATGCTACAATCATTGACTGTATCATTACTGAAAAGTAAAATTAAAGCCATTCTAATTTTATAAATCACTGCTTATTTTAGGTATTAAAAATTTTATTCGCAGGTTTCTGTAAATTTGTCTTATCAAGCACAAGTGAAAGCTAACAAAACTTATTCCAAATTGAATAGGGGAAGTGGGTTTCAAGTAATAAATATAACCATCTTCAATTTAAAGACCACAACATGGGGGATACACCCTTTATAGAAAATAAAATCTCGCCCGACTATCAAAAATTAGATCATTCTATATTGCAAAAGTTCATGCCAATTTATGATGGCGCCAGAAACAACAAAAGTAATCATCATACAGTCGTGAGATGAGAAAACGGGTGTGAAACGCATGTAAACGGAAATGGCACATGTATCGATTAAAGCTATATGCATATTTATATATAAATATTGTCAATGTGAGTATATATTGTCGAGTTATCAATTGTAAATCACGTATGAAGGCTGATTCACACATACTAATCGTGGGCAAAAAGGTTCAGCAATAAAAATTAACTGAAAATTAATCAATTATTGCAAATCGAACAATCGTTTTGAGGGAGGCGGTTACAACAAACAACAACAAACAAATTTAATTAAAAAATACCAAAAATATACAAAAAAAAATGGGGCTAACAAAATAAACAAACCGCCCACACAATGAGCCAACAATAATGAAACACACAACGGAAGGGGCCAAATGCACAAATTGAAAATAACCAAAAAGCAACCGAATTGCACTTCAGCGTACAATGGCCATAAATATGAAATTGTATGGTAAATTAATGCTATTATAGCGTCTAAAATCCACACACACACACACAGACACAAACACATAAAAGATATAGAAGAAAAATGCTTAGAAACGACTGTGGAGGAAACAAGAAGAAAAAAAGAGCCATATTTGAAGACCTTGTACGTGTGCTGCCTACACAACCAGTTCGCAGTTTCTGTTGATTTCAATTTTGTGTGCCATGCCGGGTCTTTTTGTTTGGTCTGATCTGGCCTGGTCGCTGAGTCTCCATTGAGTTTCAACTCCTAGCTAAAATATGTATGTTTCTTTTCGTTTTGTATCTTAGTTCATATGGCAGCACTTGATTTGCATAACAAATGCATCAACAGCAGCAGCAGCAGCAGCAACCCAGGCAGAAGTCTATCAAACAAAAAAGCAAAAAAAATGGCCAACTAAGAGAAAAGACAGAAGAAACGGCAAAACAAAATTGCTGCTCGTTCACTTCACTCACTCATTCACCATACACACACACACACACACACACTAACTCACTCAATATTCATCAAATGCGCACCCAAAAGTCAAAGCTCGTTGCGCTCAATTACCAGAAATTTCACTCCATTAATACACACACCTCGCGCGTTCCATAAAAAGTGAATGTCTATCATTTACCGAGTGCTGTTACTGTCCATTATCAATGAAAATACTCTCTATTGCCATTCCTCCACCCTCCCTCCCGTTCGCACTGCTTCAGTGTCTCTGATCATACATTTCCGCTTTTATGCAAAATTAATTGAGCTTAATTATGGCCCAAAAATTGCCATCAATTGAACGCCTTTTGGATTAGATCACCTGCTATTTGCTATGCCGACCGACCGTCAAGCATGAAGAAAGACAAATTGCGTCAAAAACAAAAAATTAAACCATAAATGTACATATATAAAGAAAATCAAAAGACCGTGCTAACATCCATCGCACTGTTTTTTCTATACTCTTTAAACGTTTCTCCTTTGATGTGACATTTACGTATTTTAATCTCAGCTGCCAAAAAAAAACTTTTTATTGCATCTAAACTAGTTATAAATTGGCAAGACTGACAAAATCATATGATCTGTAGATCGTGCAATCAAAATATAATGTGTGTAATATAAATATAAATGGATTATGATCATAAATTGGGTTTTTACATTTTAAAAACATTTCTAATCCTAACCTCGACCCAAGAAAATATCACTCATAAATTCGAAAAGTTCGCAAAAGCCAATATCATATTAAAGGAAATTTTTATTATAATTATTAAGATAGGATTAGTTGATACATAAAAATTTAGTATTCAAAAAACAACAAGATTTCGGCATTTTTAGTGAACTTGTATTGATTTTAAGGACAACATAAGAAGATAGTTGTTACTAAAAATAAAATTTAAGTACTAAAGCATAATTTGAAACGTTTTTACTATACAAAATAAATAAATAAATTTGGCATAAGTACATGTATATGTTTTATATAACCCCCGAACATTAAGAGCCATGGCCTCCGCTGATTGGATATGATAAAAAATTAATGCAATGGGTAAACTAACTGCTTTTTACATACTTTTTTTTAAAAATAAGAACTAATTTGGAAAATTGCCCTGTGCTGAACCAAGCCCTAAAAAACACGTTCCGTTATGCCATCTATTACTTTTTATAGCCTTTAGTTGGAAATCAACATAACCGATTCGAAAGGGTATATAAAATATAAAATTAGTTAGCAAAATAATCAACAATAGAAACATTTTTAGCTTGACACTGAGGCTGCTAATAATAAACAAAGGGAAATATAATTAACCAAGTTCGTTAAAAAATGCTAATTTAGTTGTTAGTTTTTTTTCTTTTGCCTTTTTTAATGGCGCCATAATAACGCCCTTCGACGATGTGTGTGTCCGGTCCGAGGAGATTATAACCAAAAAAAAAAACCAAAAAACAAAAACTGTTGCACCCACGCAACAGAAGACGACGTGTCAGCTATTGACAAATTGGCGAAAATTTGACGTTATGCATGAAAAAGGGTGCTGGATGGTGCGGGTGGATGGGGAGATGGAGAAGCCGTAGCACTACGTGATCGAGAGAACGACAGCCCTTGAAGGCAGCAGGTAAATGGGCAGGTGAGTGGGTAGTGGGTATTAGTCAGCCAGTCGATTGCGTAGCACAGTTGGCTCCCTTTGATTTGTTTGCATTTTCACATTAACAATATTTATCAGTCAATTACGTCGTAAACAAAACAAAACAAAACGAAACGAAATGAAACGGACAGACCACCAGCAATGTGTGCATACGTATAAATATCGGACGTCTATATGTTAAGTATGGCAAATATGCCTAGTATGTACTATGGGCGAAAGGTTAATTATGCAGCCACAGAGATGAGAGATGATTGGGTTGGACCAGTGAATGGATGGATCAATGAAATTTCCTCATGGAAATGAAACAAAAAGAAAAAAAAAAAAACACAAAAACACTTTCAGACCGCTCGTCACTCAGTTCGTCAATCATTTGTACTGCGGCAGCAAGAGCATTACATGAAAATCGTGTTTGTATTTTGTTTTTTTGGTCTTCTCCTTTTTGTTGTTGTGCTGAGCTGTGTTTTTCTTTTTGTCCAACACAATTTTCACTGCATTTTTTACAGCCAAACAAATTTTTTGACAAGCAACTGACAGAAATTGACAAGCGCACGAGCAATGGACCAGCGCAAATGCATGGGGAGCAATAACTCCACATATAACCATCCATCCATCTGTTCAACTATTATACATATATACAGTACATACATATATAATATATACATATATATATATAGAGTCCAGAGAACGCTGCAAGACGATGTGAAAGATGGTTCCAGCTGTGAAAAGGTCAACAGACAGAGAGCCAAAAGACCTAGACAATCAGACATTTAGACATGCTGTGTCTGTCGTGCAGAGTTATTGCCTTTGTGGTTGTTGTTGGTGTTGTTGCTGATGTTGTTGTTGTTAATGTTGCCTCACTTTCGAATGGTCTTCAAGAAAGAAAAGAAAAGTGTGGCCTGAGAACCGAGAAAAGCATTTCTCCAATGGCCTGTTTAGAGCAACGAGCTAATATTGACAAATTAAATGCAGGTTAATGTGTCTTAAATCTATATGTGATTGGTTCCATTTAGAAGATGATCGACCCTGCTGTGACTGCATATAGAGACAGAGATTTAGAGGGAGAGAGAGAGAGACAAAACATACACACTTTCTTATCTTGTCCTTGTCTTTTAAAAAAATAAAGAAGCATGGAAATTTCTATTTACTTTATCTGCATTTAATGTGGCCAACATATGTATGACATAAAAAAATATACAAAACAAAGGAACAAATCTATTAGAAGGAATATACAAAGACACACACAAAAAGTCAATATCCTTGACCAAGAAATATATTTTTTTTTATACTCGACATTTTGTAAAGAAACTTTTGTAACTAAAAGCAATAATTCTGTATTTGTATTTTTAATTCAATTAATTTAATCTAAGCATTTAACCTTCCATAATTAACCAAGAATATTGTGAACAAACAATTAAGTCAGAATAATATGCAAATTAAAAAATTATTATTAAAATCAATTTCTGGTCGTACTAAAAGAAAAAAAGTATATAAAGTCTATATCAGATTCTAAGCGATTTCAATATGATCATACTTGAAAGCAAATGTTTCTCTGCACATGTGTGTGTGTGTATGGGCAAACGCATACAGATACACAACACAGACACGTGAGTAAAAACGGGCAGCCAAAGGCAAGGCAATTCAAAAGTCATTGAGGCGCAAAAGTCAAGCATAAATATATTTGAAATAATGTTTGCTGGCCCCGCTGGCACTGGGTCTCTGCGTTTTCGTCTTTGGGTCTGAGGTCTGGGTCTGGCCATCGTTGTGTGGCATAATTTGGTGAGAGTTCGAGTTCAACAGCTGAAAAACAGCCACAACAACAGCAACAGAGCGCAAAAGAGCACCAAACAAAACACATTAACTTGAAATAAGAACAACACGAAATGGAAAATGGAAAGAAAAATGAAGAAAAATAAAGGAGAACCAAAATGCTGTAAAGAGCTAGAGGAAAATCTGGGGAATCTCTCTGAGCAACTGGAGAACGTAGAGCTATAGCTATAAAGACTGAGGCGACGTTGTAATAGACGATGTCTACGTTGATGACCTCAGTTAAAAATAAATAATACTTTACATTGTTTGAAATTAGTTGCTGTTTTTGGCTAGATTGTTTTGCTGCTACTCTCTATCTATCTATCTATCTGTCTGTCTATCTATCGTGTTTAGTTTATACGCACTCACACACACACACAGGGGCATTTATACATATGGGTGGCTCATCTAAGTTCAGGCGCTCAGTGGCGCTCAGTGTCGTCCCCCAACAACAATAATAATGATCATCATCATGGGGACGCCAACATGTTGGGCGTTTGGGCCCATACAAATCATGTTGTCAACTTTACATGTAGCCCCAGCAGCTGGAGCAGAAGGTATTTTGTGTAAAAATTCTTGTAAGACATTTATCACAGATGAAATTGATGAACCTGCCAGCAGTATATAGAATATATAGTGACAATTCAGATCTAAATGCCTGTAACCGTGTTTTTTTTTTTTTCATTTTTGCTCTCTCTCTCTGTTTTTCGGTTGGTAGGTTTTTCAATTTTTATGTGTTTCCCTTTATTTTTTCAGTTTTATTTACCTGAAATTTGCTGTTATATTAAACACACACAGCACGCACAAGTGTTTCGTTATGGACATATTTACATAAGTACACACACACACACACATGAATACAATAATATGTAGAGTATAAACAAAAAACGAGTTTAATACATAAAAGCGCTGGTGGTGGCGTTGTAAAAACAAAAACAAAACTACAACAAGGGCTGCAACAACAACAACAACAACAAAAGAGCAGCAGAACCCAAAACGTATTACCATGGCAAAAACACAATTCTGTTTTTTTATATAGTCTCTCGAAAGAAAGAACAGGTCCCTTCTTTATAATATTTAACGCTATAAATTGAGGGAAATACGAACTGTGGGAGCGAGTTAGCTCTCACAATGACGCACAGAAAAAAATAAACGAGACCGGAAATTTTATTTCGCTGAGTTTTTTCCATAAATATGCAAATCAATGCGTTTGTATACACTTAATTAATATAGCTAACACTAATGCTAATGTAGACAGAGAGGCAGAGTTTATTTATGGTGAAGGCAAATACAGCAAGTACGTTAAAGTGTCTGTATACATGGCTAACAAAGACAAACTCCAGATTGTTATTATGATTTATGAATCAAAACTGTCGCATAGAAATCAGTCTGTATGGCCTATGATCGGCGGAAATGGTAAAAGAAGCCAACTGATCGGAGATAACTCTGTCTTGAGTGCGTGTGACTGATGGAAATTGAGCTATAAGGGGACAGATAATGCCAGCGACTAACTAACAATGAAAACAACAACATATCATATATGTGTGTGCGTGTTTGTGTATATATATTATATAGGTTATCACTATCATTCACAATGCTGGCAAAGAGCAACGAGAGCTGACAAGATAAAGCTAGCTGGCGTAACTAAAAAAGGAGAGACAACCGCAGCCCAGACCCATTCGAGGCAGCTGGCAATTGCTATCGCTGGCTCTACTTTTCGTATCGCTAACTCTATCGGTATGTGTGTGTCTGTGTGTCTGGCATATGCCGGTTTGAGTACGTTTTTTTGTTTTTGTTTTTACTTTTTGGAGTGAAAGTAACTGCAAACATAGCTACAATCACTAAAATGTATCTATCTAAACGTTGACTTTTTTTTTTTGGTTTTGTTCTAAGAATCAGAGATACTTTAACCATAAACTCGCAATGATCTGCAGATAGGTTAGTGTTTACTCTCGCTAGGTGTATGATAAGCTGCCATGTATTTACCTTTTTGGACGCGTTTACATCTGGCTTGGCAGTGACGTTGAGAATACAGAAAGTACGAATATCTCTGCTGTTTTTTTATTTTGGGGTATAAAACTCTCTTTTTTACTCACAAACACACTTTGAAATCAAATCAAATTCTATAATTAAACACCAATTAGAATTTTATACACAATTCTCTTATTTTTATTACGATCTGAGAGATTTAGATATTCTTTTCTATTTTTTTTTTTTTATATGGGGCGTCGTTACTTTTAATCACTTTATTTATTTTGTTGCTTGCGCTCGTTTTCATTAAATTACAACATGTTTTTTTCTTTGTGCATATGTATGTGTGTGTAAAAACAAATATATTTATGCTAGAAATTTAGTAATCGTAATCAAAAAAACAAAAGGCACTACAAATATACACATACACTGATACAAACAGCACACACGCACTCAAAGTGTATGGAACCGTACCGAACCGCAAAGAAAACTCATTTTTCACGCACTATTTAGCTTTATATTTTTTTCCCCTTAAAAAATTTACTTTTCCGATTTTTCTTTCTCTTACACTTCTTTTTTGTTTTTGGTTTTATCTTTTTTGAATTTTTATTTTCTATTTCGGTTGGAGAAGAGGGCGTGCAAAATTCAAGCTAAAATAACAACAAAATGTGAGCACACAGCATGACAAACGATGCGTTTGTTTTGTTTGCAACTGCAATTTCCGCGCTTCGTTCACTCATTCGACCCGTTCTTCTTTATGTGCTCATATGCACATACATGAAAATATATATATTTTTGTTTTAATTTTTCCCTTTTTTTTTGTTTATACTAAATGCAAAACAAACGTTTTCTTTCTTAACAAACTCGAATATTGCCTCGTCGCTTGGCTCGTAGTTGTTGTTTATCGATTTCGTTTGGTTTAGTTTTATTTTTTTTCGTCGAAATATTCGTTCACGTTCTGTCTATCTCACGCTGCGCCTCGGCGCTCATTCATAAAACGTATCCGCTAGATACAATATAGTATGTGATAGCGTATGCGCTCGCTCGTAATATCGACCCGTTCGTACGTCTGTAAAGCTTGGCAAGCGATTGCGACTGGTTGTGGTTGGTAGGTTGTTCGGCCCGCTCAGATCGTTCAGTTGTGCGATGCACAGTGGTTCAGAGTGTCTTAGTAAATCGAGCAAATGTGGATGCATTCTTAATGGAAATGTTCTTAATACCTTGGTGAATGAAGAGTATTTTAAACTTAACTAAATCTGATCTTATGCTGTTATTGCTACCAACTCTTATTTCGCTATGCCTTTAAACCAGTGCCACCTAACCTAAACCTAATTTAGGATCATGAAAATCTTTATAAATAGCAACGAAATATTTTGAAAAAATTAACCACTGTGCCTTAGTAGCTCATGGCCGCGTTAACAGCTCTGTCTGAGTAACTAACAGAGCCGATCTTTGCTAGTAGTAGGGGGTGGCAACAATGTTTGAACGAACATGTCGTTGTTCGATGTGCACAGTGGTTAAAAACCAAGCATTACAAATGTAAACTCAACGATTTTGTCAATGAACTTGTGGCATCTCAAACTACCGAAAGCATATAACCGAGTTTTTTGCTTTACAACAATAGATTTATACAAAACTGATCAATAGAATTGGAAATCCAAAGATTCATCTCTGCTGTCTAACCAAAACACTGGCAGCAGTTAAAGTTAGAAAATGAAGTTCCTCTCATTGAAAGTAAAAACAATGAAGGAAAAACTCCACCTGCGGCGTTTTTGTGTGTAAATTTACACACTTTCTTATGGCCTAACAAGCGGTGATAAAAAAAAAACCCTCTAGGTCTAGTCCTATGTCTTTATTTAGTGTGCACTCGTATTGCGTTGTTTGTTTTCTTGCGTTTTATGACGGGGAGTCTCTCTTGTATGAGTATGTAATATCTTTTGTTGCAGCATCCCTCCTCTTTGGCTAGTTTGCATTTATCGTTGTCTTAAATCTTACAGTTCTTATCAGTTCGTCTTTGTGTTATCTGTTGTTTTATAGCTCTCTAAGCATTTTATGACCGACTGCAAGTTTCAATTTCCAGGAAAGCGATTTAACACTTTCATTGTTTTAATTTGATTAGCGCCTTTGTGTATCATTAGATTAACATTTTTCCATTTGGCTGTGGAAGAAAGCGATAAGCATATGGATACCAAAAGGTATATGAAATTTCATCCAACTTTCAATTGAAAAAGAAGAAGTTTCATTTGATGAATGAACCTTTGAAATATCTGACACGAATAACAAACTATTCATCAGGATTAGCTGTGTCAACTCTTTCCTGCTTCATCACTGTATTTACTCTCTCCCTCTCTCTCTCTTTCTCTGGTCAGAATTAGTTATACATATGTAGTAGGCCTCTATCTCTCGTTCGTTGGTTTCATAACTATTTCGAGGTGTGTCGGCAGTCTCATCCTTATCAAAGGTGCGCATCAACGTCACAGAGAGTTACCCGATTCCCATCCTATGCTCCTTACCCCCATCCCGGCCAGGCTACGTGCCTGCTTTGAAATCGAAACCCCTGACAGTCCATTGTGTTGAAATCTAAACAGATAGAGGGAGAGAGAGAAAGAGAGAGAGCCTCCAGTGTCCCGCACCCGTGTTGCATGCTTGATCGATAGCGTCTGCTTTTTTCTGAGTGGCTGTTGTTTTTTCTTCTTCCACTGAAAGGTAAGTAAAAACGAAAACAAAAAGATGCCACGCAGATATTTTCGAGCATATTTTGAATAGTTTTCAATGCCAATGCCAAACGCTGATTATCAATGTGCGTGTGTGTGTATGTGTGTGAGGGTAAGTGCGCTTGTGTGTGTGATCTTTTCTCTTTGCATAAATAATGCAAATAAAGCGCTATAAAACACAGTTATATATTTTGCACACAGCGGGAAGCTGGCCAATAAAGTTGTATGGGGATTTTCCCTGATGCCCCACCGAACTCGATATACCAAAAGGCGAAACCAAGTGAAAAGTGCCATAAAAAGAAAAAATAAAAGGCTATGCTCGAGCACTCACTCAGCGACATCATTCTGTTAATGGCCGCACTGTCCCCAAATGTTTCGATTTGCCAAATTGCCGCCACCCCCATCCCCCACCTTCCATCGCGCCATCCCCCTAAATGCATTTGCGCCATTTGCGAGGCATTTGCTGGCTGATAAGTCAACGTTTTATGGACGCGCGCTCACTTAACTTGATTATAAACGACAGCAGGCGGCCCGCGTAATATAAAATCGCTTTTCATTATGTCCAAGGCATGTGAAATTAATAAGCCGCGCCAGTTCAGGCCAATCCAGCATTGGCAGTTCGATAGTCTCTCTCTCTGGCAAGTCAAGTTCGTTGCCTAAGTCTTTTGTTTTGCATGGCTACATCTTCTGTATATTTTTTTCTTCGCGTTTTTAATTCGCCAAAACTCCCCGCTGTGTGTATTTGTGGATAAACAAAATCAAAAGACGCCTTAAATGTTCATTAATTCAAATTGATTCTAATCGTGACGCATTCATTAATCTAAGCGCCACCCCACGCATGTGGCGTTTGGCCAAATGCAATTTCTATTGCCTGCAACATTTTTATTGATGAGTCTCTGCGAATTGAGCTGCCGGCATTGGTTTGTTTCCGACCATGACCACAATGGTGTGATTAATGGTCGGATACACGAAGAGACATAGAGTAAAACGGAGTAGGGCCCATGTTCTATGACAAACGAGCGCATATTTATGACTTTATCCATGGTGCACCCATAGCAGGTAGTCAGAGAGACAACTCTCTGACTCTGACTGCGTGTATTTACATTGGATCCTTTTTTTTACTTCCGCTTTGTTCGGAGAGTTGTTACTTTGCAGGCAAATAAGAAGATTTTAAGTGCTATTTGTTTGGCAGATAAGTCATACATCCATTAAAAAGAACCATATCCTTCAATAATAAAACACCCACCTCTAGATGACTGACTGACAGAGTGTCTAAGTGCAGATGAAGAAGAAATCTCTGCAGAAAACTGTGCTTCCTTAAAGGGGAAATGGCATTTACATGCATATCCCAAGCTGTGTCAACACTTGCCACAGCTGCCGTTATCTGCAAGGAGTTGGCCATGTCTTTTAACTTCTTATGCAAGCCGCAAGCTCAAGGTTACCCCCAGCTTTGGGTCAAACGGGCAACAACAACCATACAACTGACCGCCGCGTGAAAATCTTGTTAAACATTAAATGCCAATGAGCAAATATAAATCAACATGACAAATGACCAAAAAATTCGGTGTACCAAAGAAAAAACAAAGTAAATAAATAAATAAATAAAAGAAAAAAAAAAGGAAATACACAAGATGAAAGAAACAAGCGTGTTGCTTGTACTTGCTTTTGTTGCAGTGCACAGTTGCTTATGGTGTTATTATTGTTGTTGCTGTTTTTGTTGTACAATCCATTGTTGTGGCTAAGGAAATTTGCATAAATGGGTCAGCAGTCAGCTGCTGCTGCTGTTGCTTTTTAGCTGCCGGCGGCAACTTTGCCTTTGTGTACTTGTTATGCTCGATCGATCTGCATTGAAAGTGTTTCAGTTTCATCTCTCCTTGTCCCTTTCTCTTTGCCCCCCGTTCTCCTAATCTTTATCTTTTTGTTTATCGATATAGCTGATTTTTGTTATACACTTGTCATAAAGGGTATATTTAAAAGGTTACAAAGTTGAAAAAATTGTACATAGAATATAATATTCGAAAATATGCAATGGCTGAGCTTCATACTTTGTGTGAACTTATATTTGTAAATTTTAATATACTTTTAAAAAGTTATTATATTGTTCTCTACAAAAATTCTCTTTTAAATAAGCCATAAAATTTAAAAAAAAGAAAAATTAATAAAAAGTAATAAGATTTTAAACTTAACTTTGTTTTAGACCTTATAGTAAATTAGCAAATAAAAGTTGCTCAAGAAAAAAACAACCAAGAGTATAAAAATTTCGGACCTTTTGTTTTTTTGCTTAAAGGGCTTTTGACAGCTCGTCTGATACATTTTCGAAATGAATAATTGCATATAAAAAGAATGGAAGAATAATGAAAAATAATATGTATACATATACCGCTGGTAGAAAATTTAAGTTCGAAAACAATCAAAAAATTGATGTCCAAGGGGAAAAGTTAAAGACAAAGATACATCAATGAGGTAAATATATCAGTAAGTTGTAATAAAAAACTCTGTTAAAAGTAAGCTGAGTTCTCGTGAATTTATTTTGAATGTTAAAATTGAATTTAAATGAATCATTGAATCCAAATATGTCTGTGAAATGGCTCTTACTCACACAAATCATTTTGAAAAAATACATTTCCTGTTGCTCATGTCTATTTAATCTATTAATTTACATTCAGATAGCAAAAGTTGAGAAAAAAGCATTCCTATTTGCCTCTATTTCTAGCTTGGAAGCCAAAGACCTTAAAATTAAAGTTGCATTTATGCCCTGTTTTTGCCACCACACATTGGCCATAATTTGATGGCAACAACATTCCTGGAATCTCATATTTCCATATATTTTATATGGTGCGAATCGTATGGCTGTTTGTTATTGCAAAGTTCAGAGCCGCCATGAAATTGCTATATCCTATTAGCTGTGGAAAAATGTGCCGCTGACAACTTTAGTCCCTGAAACACAGCAATCGATGACAGCGTCAGCATGTGTGGAAAACAATGCCAATGTATTGCAAGTGTAAAAGAATGGGAGTGAAATTGAGTAAATATTTTAGTTTAACAAAGAGTTGATCTTTTGTTGTATTCTATGTGGAGAAAATCAAGTTGCTCCAATAGTTGAAATTTCGTTTTATATCTATATATGTATATATATGAGCACGTTAAACTTTTGCTATGCCGCCACAAAGTCTACAATGACTGGCAGCCACTCTAGATCTCCGGTTGGCTGACTTTATAATTATAGAGAACGCTCGATGCCGCCGTGTCACAGTTGCCACATAAATCAAAGCTTTGGCGGAAAAGTCAGCCAAAGTTGCTGCTGCTCTCTGGCTTGCCACGCGCGACTTTGCTTTCTGAAATCATAATTCAAGACCGATCTTCCCCTTTACCAAAAGCAAGTTTACTTCTTCATTTTTTTTTTTTTTTCAATTTTTTGTCTCGAGCTTTTCGCACGGTAGATGACGGTAGCTCTGTCCATTGGCCCGAAACATGGAAACGGCAACGGAGACAGAGACTGGCAATGGGAAACGGTGACTGGGTCTCTTCTTATGGCATCCGTCTTAGTAATTAGGCGTTCATAATTAGCCAACTTGAGCGATTTTTTTTTATAACAATATATACAGATAAATGTATTTCTCTAAGAGTTGTAGAAAAATAAAGGCGTCGCTGGTATTAGAAAGTTTGTAAATTTGCTGATTATTAGCGCGATATAGCATTTAATTAGATTTTACCAGGCATTCCTATAAACCAAACAACTAACCAACAAACCAACCTACACCTTGCCATTGTGAAAGGCAACTTGAAGTTGTAGTTGTAATTGTGTTTGGAATCAAAGTTAAAGTTTTGCTGGTAGAAATCTGGGCACAGCCACGGCTCATTAGAGCCAAGTTGGCTTTGCCTTTTTGCATATGACCGTTTCCGTTTGGCAAAAAACAAAAACATGTAATTTATAGTACTTAAGCTTACATTAAGCGGCCTTGATCGCCTGCAATGAAGCAAAACGTAGCGAAAATGTTGCAACGTTTGTTCTACTGATTGTTTTGTTTATTATTTGAACAAGATGTCGGTTGTTTTTATTTTTTTTTCATTCATAGATAGATTTGTTGTTGTTATTTTTGCTTGAGCAAAACATAATCATAAAACTGTAAACACGAAATGCATAAATTTTGCGAGTCAAGAGCGGCCACACTTAACCCAGATCTCCGGCATGGGTTTGCCACAACAAAATCTCATGCTGATGCCGTAGTCAAAGTCGAAGTCGAAGCTGAAACCTTCTTGCGTGCCGCACGTCTATTGATTGCAGTAAGCAGTCTTGGTGACTAGACAAACAAAGGTAGTAGCAGCAGCCGCCAAACTGTGGGCTGGCACTGCTGACACACTGTTCAGGTGCCACTATACAAGCCCTAAAACAGCTGCTGCCAATATGGGGCGAACTGGGGGGGAAATGGTTTTCCCACACGCAAACCGTTGTGATGGCCGTATATTACAACAAATCAACAAACTTATCAATGGCATTATCACCTGGACCAGAGACCAACAGTAGCCCAAAATGACAACAGGATGCAACAGACACACACACACACACACACACATAAATATGGGCACAGGAAGCAAGACATCCCAACCATATGTACATGCATGCAAATGCCATTCAAAACAAAAAAAGTTAAAAACAACGTCGCAACGGCTTCATCACCTGCGGGCTGATAAACGGATAGCTTATGGACCAGACAACTGAGGCGTGGCTGCGACTGCTGGCTGTTACTTGGCTAATTTCTATACACAAATTTCGTACCTTGATGTACAGTTAGAGCAGGAGGGGTGGGTTTTAGATGTAGGGAGAGGGCGGCAAACCATGCGCCAAGTTGTCTGCAAGTGTTGCACATCGCACAGATGCCAGCGCCGCGATACAAGCCAAAAGGCCAGCAAAAAACAAAAACAATGGTGGCAGCTGGCTACCGCTCCACCGCGCCACAAAAACATAATCTCTAGCAATATCTTGGCATTCGTGTGGCTTCCAGCCCGCTCCTCCTACTCCTGCTTTTTGCATTTCAAAATCCTCCTCATCCCTCGGCAACTGTCTAAGTAGCTTCAGTCCGCTGCCTGTTTTATTTTTATTTCTTTCGTTTTTTTATTCATTTCATTGCCGGCGGGCCTATGGTTTAGTTTGCTTTTTTTTCTCCTTTAAGTTTTTGGTATTTTTTTTTTTATTATTTTTTTTTTTTTTTTTGTTGCTGTGTTGCCGTCCCGTAACTAATAAAAATTTCAATTTGTACGCTAAACGGTTATTGACGTATTACCGCTTGGCCAAGCTGGACAAACCAACTAAACACAAGCTGCCAACCAGGTAGCAACAACGCCTTTAGTTATTGTTTCTTTTGCTGCAAAGCAACGCCTTCATAATGTTTTATTCATAGTCGAATGCACATAGTCAAAGGCTTTCGCCAAAAAGTAAAAACAATTTTCAAGCAAGAGTAGAGAGTGAAAACTAACATTATTGCAACAATATTGAAACAAGAGCAATTTGAATTTAATTTTACTGCCGCACACAATCTTGGTCATAAATACGCCCTTGACACTCTTAACCGGCGCACCTGTCAAATTGTCTAAGCCAGAGTTTCGCCTAATCATGTCTATTTCCATATCCGGCCAAGGCATCTTAATGCCACATCTCAGTGCGCGGTGAGGTGCGTCTGAGTCTCTCAGTTTCTCAGTCTCTTCGCCCAAATTATTGTCTATATTTTATGGTAATTACAGTAACTGGCTTAATTACATAAGCACAAAGACAGAAAATATCAAGAAAGAAACAGCAAAATAAAATCGAAATTTCATATAATTTAATATTAGACAATGCGGCATGAAATTAACATCAAGTACGCCTTAATGTCAAATCTCAAACTTCAAGGGGGCAGCAATAGAAACCAAAAAGGAAAAAAAAGAGAAGAGACAAAATATAGTTGTAGACAACCAAACAAACGATTTTTGTTTATTTTTGGGCAATATTTTACAATTTAAAATGAATCAACTAGTTGCTAGTGTACCCGGAAATCACTTGATTAACTTTACTTGACTTTTTGCTTGGCCGCCAGCTCATCATCAGACAAAGGTTCAACATTTTGCAGTCCTGTTTTTCACTTCCTCTACTCCCACATACACTCACACATAAGTATATAGAGAGAAAAAGACCCAGCTGGCAATTAAGCTTGTTCAGGCTTGTTTAATAAACATATATTTTCCATTTAATTAACTTCCTTAAATGTTTAACATGCATTTTTTGTTACTCTTTACATAATTATTGCCACAGCCAAAGCTACAACAAGAGCAAATTAAATTAAACAACAGCCAATGCGAGTTATGTAGGTCAACCACCAAAGGCCAAAAAAAAAAAAAAAACCAAAAGGAGCTAACGATCTGCCAGACAGTCAGCCAAAGAGGGAGAGATAGAGGGAGAGAGACCGACAGACAACTGGACAAAAAGTTGGACAGACAATGTGGACTCGACATAAAAGGCTAAACACATCCAACTGTACAGTCTCATAAAGATCACGATTAAATGAATGCACAATTGGATCAAATTTGCACCAAAAGCCAAGTCAAAACTAAACGAAGACAACAACAGCAACAGCAAAACTATGGCTCAAGCTCGATATCAGGCTGAGTCCTCTATACAAACGGCTCATAAAAGTGCAGGGAAACACAGTGCAGTTCCACCAGTTCCACCAGAGGAGCCTCTCCAGAGGAGCAAGGCAGTAAAATTGAATGCGTGTGGGTTGCAATGTGACACATACTGTCATTATTACCAAGCAAGCAAGAAACAACAAAAACAACCTCTCTGTCGGCCAACGGCAACAACAAAACGGCCAGTCAGTCAGTCAGTTCCATACCAAAACCATACCAGATCAGGCTCATATTACACCCGTTGCCGGTTCGTTACAGGAAAAACTCTTTATTTTGGCCAATCCAGGGAGATTGAGGATTCAGGGAGAGACAAAGAGCAATGAAGAGGGGTATAAACATATACACATGTCTTAGATATTTATGCATTATGCAATGTGGTGGTTATTTAGTTGAACTAAAATACTTGTACACATACATTTATGTCATTCAGTTAATGATCCAATGATGATCCCAAAATTTAATACCGATTAAATAATGCCACAACAACTTCAAATTTGTTTTAATCAACAGAATTGTCAACTATAAAAAAAAAATCAGATCACAGATTTATTTTAGTAGAGCTTGGTCGTTTTTTCTACTAGGGTATGACAAATCCCTTGGTGGGCTTCTCAGAATCTATTTGCAATTCGCTTCAGATTTCTAGCTTATATTTTTTACCCTCTAGGGGAAGTGTCGGCTGAAAGAAAGACAAATTGACAGCATCTTACCTTGTCTAAATTTACCCTTTCAGCTAACAACCAGGGCAATATGCTATGGCAAAGGTTTTTTGTTTTTGCATGTTGACAAACCGTAGGGTAAATTGAGGGCAACCTCATTTCCTCATTTCCATGGAAAACTGTATGGCAATTGTGTTTTTGTTTTCTTCAGTTGCCTTGTGTAATTTTCGTTAAGTTTCCGGGTTCTAAATCTTACAGAAATACTTGCAAATGCCACCCAATGCTAGTTGGTTGAACTAATTTAAAAGTTATGCCAGACCAAGCAGACAACAAATAGTAAAAAAAAAATGCTCCTAATTTTTCTAGTGAAAGCCAAGAAGGCAAGACACTGAAGTAGCAACAGCAGCAGCAACAATAATGAACATTGCCACTGATTAGACGGCAGTAGCCATGAGACCACAGTCCGCCTTCCCGTTTGTCCTCTCTGAGGTGCAAACTTGGCCCGCACCTTGGCAAACGGTAATAAATTTTGCACTTGAAATAAAAAGTAATGCTAGAAATTGTAACATAAAACAACTGTCACACATAAAAATATCAAACTAGCTGGCCAATCCCGGAGACAGAGAGAGAGAGAGAGAGACAGAGACGGACTCGAACTCAGTCGTACTGGAAGCTGTATCACAAGCTGGAACTGAAGCTAAACCCTGGTCGCTTTTGGTATGCGCAGTTGCAATTGCAATTGCAGTTGTTGTTGGTGTTGTTATTGCTGCTGCTGACTGACTTGCAACTGTCACTTTTTGGCCAAGTTGCATGTCCATGGCAATTGCTACCATTTTCATTTCGTTTGCCGCTGCCACAGCGTTGACAATTTTCGTTTGCAACATTCACCCATCAGGACCGGGCGTCAATCCTGCGTGGGCTGTAGCTTAGTGAAAATTTGCGAAAAAATTGGCAAAAATATTTTGGTCAAAATGTAAAAGTTAAGACTAGCCGGCAACAGCAGCAGCAGCGTCTGGCAAATTTTAATTTACGATTTCAATTTGGGGGCCGCAGCAGCGCAAACTGCTGCCACATAATTTATGCGCCTTAATTGAGCAGCCTTTCGTTGACTAGAGACAATATACGAGGGGGGCGTTAGGCAATGGGTGGCTGGAGATGAACGGGGGCGGTGGCGCACCAACTTGAACTTCAAAGAGCTCACAAAGTTATGACATGAAAGTCGGTTAGTCACGTCTACAGCGGGCCTGCTGCATGCTGCATTTGACACACATTTCAAATCGACTTGCCACAGATGTAGATGGATTGCACTGCAGCTTGGTACTGGGACTGTAGCTCAAGGTCAGCAGCCTTTGCTGCCTCATTAATTCTCAACAAAAGAAAGAAAACAAAAATAACAACAAAAAGCTACTGCCATGAAGCGAACTATTTAGCTTTCAGGCAAATGGACAGTTGAGCCTATTGCATAAATGAACCAATTGATATGAATTTAAATTATTTAGTTTGTTGCTAATTCAAGGGCATGCTGGTGGTGCCTGGTGCTGCTGCTGCTGTTGCTGCTAGCTGCTGGTTGCTGGTGGCCGGCCTCTGGAGTTTCACAGCTGCCGAGCAGAAAAATAAAACCAATTTATTTCAATTAGAAACTCGTGTGCGTCAACTGAAGGCATAAAGGCAGGCCAAGCTTAGTTGAAAATAAATGACTTGAGGGTTGCAATTTAAAGTAGTTAAGCGACGCAATCTAACCAATATTTAGGTGGAGGAGTATAGGACAATGACCTAGGTAAGTAATAGTTGAATAGTATACAGTTAGTGGTCAGTTTTTTATAAGAACAGCTGTTTTTTTTTTTTATAAAACACGCCAGGCTTTCTGTAATTGAGCATAACTTAATTTCCAAATAAAACTCTTTGATTAAATGATCATAATAATGTACTTTAAGATGGTTGAGAAATCTTTTCTTTTAGCTAAAGTTATGCTAGAAATTCTTTTCCATATTTCCATATATATGACAACATTACAATCACCATGCAATCCACTTTTATGGGAAACCTTCAAACAACTTTCTTTAACTTTGAAAAACCTAGTCAATGCAACTAAGCAGCATAACTTCCTCGAGCTGCCTGGTTTAGGCCCAGCAATGCAATTCGAGTAACAACTGGCCAACACCTTTCCACCTTTCGCTAGTGGCACATAGCAGCAAGTTAGTCAGGCATATCACAATTGTCGATGCTTTCGAAACTACATAAAAACCAAGAGATATGCCAAAAAAAAAAAAAAAATAAACAAAAGAGATGGAAAATACAAGTTCCTGCTAATAAGGCCAAACGAAATGCCCAAATGCCACCAAAGTCGAGCATAATAATGCAAATTTGGCCATAAATGATGATGCAATGTGAGACCCAAATCAGCCGTAAATAGCTTTGGCCAAAAGCAATGCCAACTCAAACTGAAACCGGCAACGCCAGCGCCAACGATATGGCCGTGGCGAATGTCCTGCCACTGGCATACAATAGAGACGACGCCACCAATGGGGATTGAATTTGTTTGGATTTGGCCATGGCCGAATCGAGGGAGGATGGATAATGGCCCTCTATTATGTTAACTCGATTTTGGACAAACAGTTGGTCAAATTATTGTTATTATGCGGAAATGCGCATAACCAAACAACAGCAGAAACAACAGCAAATTGGCAGCCAAAATATAGGAAAATTGGCAGTCGAACCAATCTCAACATTTCCATCTCTCCCACAATCTCTCTTTGGGCCATAGACATATGTTTAATGGCAAAATATATAAAATCATTTTTTTTTTTTGGTTGTTGTTTAATATTATTTTTTGATGTTGTTAGCTCGTTCATAGCTGATACAAATCAATCATTATACTTTGAGGCAATATAATTTGTACCCTTTTGCTTGTTTTCACTTCCTATTAAATTATATTTGGCATTTAACGAAGCGAGGTGGGCGCACCACCAGCACCACCAACACCACTAACAACAACAACCATTGACATCAATTACACGACAGTCGACTCCTGTTACCAAGAGGCCCTCCTAGCCCAACAAGGCGCGGCTCTGACGGTTTTCTGGGCTGCATTTTGACGCACGCCCGTTACTCCTGCCTCTCTCTTGTTTTCTTCCACCCGATCTTTCACATCTCCCAACGTGATTGAGTAATTTCGATTGTCTTGTGGCAGAAGTTTATCAAGCCAAAATAATATTAACGACATGGCCCCGACTGCTGCTCCTGCTGCTGCTGGCTGATGCAGTTGGCCAAAAAACACAGACAGACAGACAGAGAAAGAAAGGCAAATAATGCAACCGCTGCACGTCATTTATGGGTGGGTTGGTGGATAATTTTCGGGTGTCGCTTGGTAGATGATGCTGGCGCAACGTTGTTTTAATTATGTTGCTGCATGCAGCTCTCCCAAGCAATAATAAAAAGTGAGGGAAAATAATAACAATACCAACAAAAAAAAAAAAAACCGGCATAAAATAAATTGGTTTTTATTTTTTTATTTTTTTTTTCTTTTCTGTAAAAGAAAAGGTTGTTTATGCATACAGCGTATAAAGACGATGGCCATAAATCACCAATATAGGTCTCTGGTTAAAGAATTCTCTGCATGATTAATTTCCAATATTTTGCTAAAATGCAAATCTTGCTTGTAACAACAATTATGTAATGAGAATAATTCCACAACACGATTCAGTATTCTTAAAAACGAAACATCCTAGGGCACTCAGACAATGCTAAAGTAATAATCTCACAGAAATGCTATAACTCAAATACTAAAAAGCCCTTTAAATCGCTCGGTTACAGTCATTAAAATCTTGTCTATGGGTGTCTTAAGTTAAAGAACCAAAATAAGTTACAAAAAGATGCTGTTTATAAGTCAAAAGCATAACTTCGACTTTTTTATTTGTGTTTGTAAGTTTATTTAAAATATTAACGGCTTGGCCCTAAGGCACAAATGGTTTGTAAAGTGTTTCTGGAGACTGGCAAAATGCATGCTGTATGGAAATCTATAACCCAGTTTCGTTGAGATCTTTTTTTCCCTTTTGCCAAACTCTTAAACATATTTGTCACATACAAAGGATTTACTTTATCATTGTAATTCAATATATAGGCAATTAATCAACATTCTTGAATAAGTTTTTGGCAATTTTTCGTCTCCCCTTTTATTTTGTATATGTACATCTTATCGATTGCCCTTTGCGGCTTATGCAATTGACCGGGTCGCCGGCATGCAACATGCTGTGCATTTTTTCAACAACCGAGTGTGTGCATACATTTCGTATATCAAATTTCCAAAGAGACCTCCCCATGGACCACATACCTTTTAAAGCCTTTTAAAAACCATTAAACTTGCTGCTTAAATTAATGAAGTTAAGTGACCGAAAGTCTTTTCAAGTCAACAGAGCAGCGGCAATTGTAAGATTGAAAGATACAGTTAACAACATTAACGGCAATCGCCAGTAGACAGCAGTTGGTAGTTTCCAAGGTCAGTCTCACGTGAAATTATTAATTAAATCATTAATGTAATAAATTATTGATTAAACGAAACAGTCAGATAACTCCACAAAAGCTGCGCACGCATGAGTCATTATTTGGCAAAAAAAAAAAAAAAAAACAAAATAAAAGACAGTCAACCAGTCTCAAGTACAACAAAAAGTTGCCATTGTGCGAAAATGCAGCAATTAGCATGTTGATACATCACAGTTGATACAACAGAGTGAGGGAGAGAGATGCCGCCATGAGAAAGAAAGAGAGAGAGAGAGAGAGAGAGCGGGTAGAGGAGGTGTGTAACTGCAAAATGCATTCACAAAACACTTTCCCAATCATCAAAGTCATTCATATGCCTTTCAACTGCACGCGCATGCTGTTGCCTCCGTTTGAATGCGCCTCGTATTCAATGTATCTGCAAGATACATATTGTGTTGATATATTAATGATGATTTCTCGTTTTTCGTTCGTGTCTATTTGAATTGCATGATTCAACACTCAGCGGCAACGGCGGCAGCAGCAGCAGCATCAACATCAACAACAACAACTGCAGCTAATGTGCGACACGGCGTATCTGTATCTGTATCTGTTTACACTGAGCTTGGGTATCTGCATCTGCATCTGCCTCACTTATAGTATGATGATGCCGCTTTTATACACACTGCATCTCATGCACGTAACTTTCAACCATTTGGGGGGCGTCAATTTTGTAATCCAATTAACGCGCCCGCTGCGCAAATGAACCATAATTTTGTTACCCCCCTTGCCACCCTGCCTCCTGCCCATTTAAAGCAAATATTTTCTATTTTATTAAATATTTGCATAAATAATATAATGATATGGGTAATCTGATCTCCATGGCCAATGATCATCATTTTCATGATGAAGATTATTAGGGTGAGAGTAGGCGTCAGCTTGTATCCGGTGGGAAAAGCAAACTGCTGACTTTTACTTGTGGCAAATGAGTGTGAAATTTTTATGGTCATTAATGGATTTTGCCTGCGCCGAGTGCATGCAAAGTTAAGCAATAAAAAA
This sequence comes from Drosophila insularis, assembly GCA_018903935.1. Lineage (NCBI taxonomy): Eukaryota > Metazoa > Arthropoda > Insecta > Diptera > Drosophilidae > Drosophila > Drosophila insularis. The sequence continues at coordinate 10,237,450 of JAEIFP010002295.1, forward strand.
TTGTTAATGCAACATCAATGGGTGAACCAACATGGCCAAGTTAAGAGCTTGGTACATAATGCTTGTAATTGGCCAACAACAAGCAGTTAAATATCTTGACTTAGTTTGTATTTGTAATTAAATTATATTTCAAGTCACAATGGCATTCGCATAAACAAATATTAATTGGTATTGCTATCTTAGACTTGGCCGAAATAGATATATAATCTTATCTTAAGTACACTCATAAAAATAAATTTGGATTTAACTTAAAGACCTTTGTCGCTTTTAGTCATCTGAGATTTAAATTAAAATTAAGCCTTCTCTTTTTAATTTATTTAATTTTCAACATCAATGTTTTCCTTTTTAAGTTTCCATTTAATATGTACCTACTTTAATTTACTGTACTGTAACTAAACTAAGCTAAAACTACAGCTGTTGTGATTATGTCTGTCTAACATAATTGTAATGCCATGCTAACTGCAATTCCTCTTACTATTATACTGTCAATGTAGTATAAATCAAAATTGAGCAATTTTTAGGTTGCCATCATTATGATTCTCACAAACAAATATAGTGAGAGCAAAAAGATCATGCTTATACAAAAAAAAAAAAACTTGGCAACTACCTGCGAAGGTCATACGAAAATAGAAATGCATTTGTTTGTTTGTATTTTGTGATCACGCTCACCCGTCGAATCGAATTATATTATCTTTCGGCAAAGATCAACATAAACATGCCCCAAATTGTCAATTTGAATTGGCAAATACAAAGCTCTAGGCTAAATTTATTAGCACATAATCCCGCATAGATATTTTTAGTGCCAGACGTCGTCCGAGTGTAGGGGATGGGAATGAGGATGATGAGGGCAATGGGCGACGACAATTATGGGGATTGGGATGATGTGTAGTGGGTGAGTCATTCAGGTTTTGCGAACGGCTCGCCGTTGAGTGATTTGTCGTTTGAAGATTTATTCATGCCGCAAAAAAAAAAAACCAAATATATTTTTACCCCTGCGCGAGACATTTGACGCTAAATGCAATTTAAAGGCAATAAAACAAAGCGCAAAACTCATTTAAATAAAGGCTCATTATGCATGCGGCGTCATATCTCAAGAACAGCAAGGGGCAATTGCTCAAAAACAAAAAACAAAAAGAAACCAAAACAAACTCAACTCAACTAACTAAAACAGAAATTCAGAGGACCTGGAATAAAATTAATGAATCTACAATTGAGATACCCTTTTATACAAATAAATTAAATTTGTTTAGAAATATACTACCTAATAGTTATAAATATAAATCTGTAACTCAAAGAAAAGAAAACTCTAATTAAAAAACTGTAAAGAAGCGATTTTTAAAGAATAACCTATTGAAAAGATACTTCCTTTAATAACTAAATAATTTGGTTCATTCAAAGTTCTATTCATGAATTACAACATTGTTATCAAATTGCATATTTCCTTTTCCTGGCATAGAGTATTAAAATGGTGAATTTGCATACAAGAGGCCCCCAGACATGTCTTGGCTTGGGGCAAGGAGTGCCTGCCAAGTGCTACGCCGATCTGTAGCATACCGTATACATACATATCTACCGTGGTTCTTGCAGCCCGCCCAAAAGGTGTCCGTCAATGCTGACACACTGACACTGACGCTGACGAAGCTTAGGCTGAAGCTGAGACTCCGACTGACTGTAGCTCAAACTGAAGCTGAATCGGAGGTTGCGCCTAATTGATTAATTGCAAAACAACAACCAAACACGATTTGCATTTGGATATTCGATTGTTGTGATTTCATTTGTTTATTTCGTTTTTTTTCAGTTTCTTTTTTTTAGAATTGCAATTGGAACTGTCAATTTGCATTTAATTCGGCGAAAATAAATTGCCGACTGACTCACGACTTTTGTCGAAGCAATTTGGATTAAAAAAAAAAAAAAACAATTCAAAAACGAACAATAAAATGGAAGGCTGAGATTATCTTTTTTTTTAGCGGATGATTGTAATATTGATATATGCAATGCATTATTGATGCGTTTCCATGCGTTGTATGTTAAAATTGATTTTCAATATTGAAATGCTAATTAAATTGGCTCGAGCCATTAATAATTTTGTCTTTTTGTTGATTGTGTTTTCTTATTTTGATGACCTTTGGGGATTGGCCTTGCATAAAACATGCATTTTTATGATGTAAAAATGCAATGGATTACAAGCAGCTTACATTGTAAGTATTTGTATAGCCATTAAAATATATACAAATACATGTTTATATCTCCTGTCTCTTTCACTAAGCATAAGTAATGAAGACAGGCAACAAAAAGAGGCGACAAAATGAGGCAGATAACTGCGGTTTTTAATCAAATCAATTGCAACAACAAGGCAACACCGACAGGCAAATGAACAACCGTAATGCAATAGCAACAACAAGAGCTCAGGGTTGTAGTAAGAGGGGTTAAGCAACTAGAAAAACTAAAATATTTTCTTAAAAAATGGTGTGAAAATTTGTTGGAATATTAAAAACAAACAAATATTAAAAACAGTTTTAGATGCAAGGCTTGGGACAACAATCGGTCTTTGGTGTTTAATGAAGTTCTAAATTTTTTCACAATTTCTTTACTAACTATTTACTACTTTTCTATTCTCTAACAATTAACGCTTGCTTATTGTGTGTCTCAAATTGCAAGTAAATATTCCTTATTACACTGCAACAATGAGCCGGCAGTACCAGTATATTTTATTTTATTTTTATTATTATTTTTATTTATTATTTATTATTATTTATTTTTCCTTAGAAAGTATTAAATATCATTTTTCTTGTCTTTTCAAACATTTTCAACCCTGAATTGATGTTAATAATAAATAGTAATAGATATATGGATGTTTATTTAACACTAAACTTCTAATTTCAGCTTGAACCAAAGACTTTAATATTTAATTATTCTGAATAAAAATGGAATTAAAAAGATTGACTTACCCCTTTGTGGTTATTTTTCTAATTCTATAGTTGTTGCCTCTGAAATTGGATTATATAGAAAACTTTTGATTGAAAATTATCGAGAAATATTGCAAATATTTCTTATAGTCGACTCTGTCTACGCCCATGTGACCAAATGGAAAGTGTTAAAAATCAGATAATCATGCGGTGGCGCTGTTTTTCACATGCCTGCACATATTTCTTCCCTGCTTGTGCTTTGTTTTTGTTTTTTGTCTTTTTTTTTGCATGACAGGTAAATGAACCCGCCAGTAAACAGAGTCTTTTGTTGGCGATGCGTTCGATTGTGCAACACAGGCAGCCAATAGTTGCAACAATGTGGCCCAAACATTATCAATTAAAATGCCAACAGATGTGCGAAATATTTATCACCGATGAAAAAGTAAAAATGAAATGCGTAGGATAAACTACAAGTAGTCGTCGGACAGAAGGACGAAATGGAAGACAGGAAGGATCATTGCAAGCCAAATGATAACGTTAAACTTTCACGCCCATTAATTGACTTGGCGTGTTGATGTATTTCTCTTTGCTTTTGGCCATTTTTATAGCATGTAATTCGTCAGCAGAAATGAGTAAGTATATATTTTTTTTTGTCGAGTTGGCCATGAAGCCGGCAAAATGCAGCGCCAGGTCATAAAAACAACATCGATGCTGGGAATGGGAATGGGCATGGGCATGGGCATCGGAGCAGTTGAACAAACAAAAGTAAAAACACTTTCACTGCAACCTTGAGATGGACATGAACATGAAACAGACAGACATATAGACAGACAGGACGGGGGCAGGGCAATGGCATGTTCAATTAACCGCATTTGGCTCTTTCGTTGACTTGTTGACTGATTTCCATATATTGCAAGATTATGCAATTGACCAAAGTTCTGTTAAACAAGAAACTCGTTGTTGCATGTGGCATGCAACAACTGTTGCACATTTCAATGAACGAAATTATTAAAATCATATATCACAACTCAACGGACGACCTCCCAGGCAGTTAGCCAACCAACAAAACCAAGCAAGCAGGCAGCCAGCCAGGCAGGAAGATGCCAACAAGCCAAAAACTGAGACATGCAGGGCCAGACCCCGTCCGGTTTAATTTTTTTTCATGCTGCTTGTTGTTTTCTTGATTTATGCCTTGCACCAAATGAAATGAATTGTGTAACCTTTTTTTTGTACCCCAATCCCCAACCTAATCCCGTACACTTTTCTGCCTGTTGTGTATTCCTTGACTAAGAGTGGGATGGAATGGGGGGAAAACAAGTTAACGCGAAATTTCTTGAGTCTTGATCGTGGGCAGAAGCTGCTCATCCACAGAAAAGGGTTCAGAGCTGCTTATCGCCGTCAACTGATCGCCGGCACGTTGCGGCCATAAAGCAAATCAAATTGCAACAATTGTTGGTAATATGTTAATAAATTGTTTTGGACCCAGCCTCAGCATCGGCAACGGCGGCAGCTTCACTTTCATTAAAATGATCGCATTGATCATCGCTTAAACTTAAATTGCAGATCTCTCACAATTTTAGATTCAGTTTTCATCATCGTGCACTTTGATGATGACTAACTGCAATCAAGGCCAGAACGATTAACATTGCAAAAGCTTTAGTAAATAGACAATTGTTTAACTAGAATCCCATCCCATATTATTGTCGTTTAACCAATTTATGTAATTACAAAAAAAAAACAACTAGAAAATAATACAACAAAAAAAAAGAATTATTAAAACCACATGTCATTAATGATTGCCGACGCCGCCGTTCAAAGTATTCTCTCATGCCTGTCAATCCTCAGCGACAACATTTCGAATGTAACCAACAACTTATGAGTATTAGCCATGAGACTTCGATCGCTGGCTGGCTGGCATTTTGGCCAAATATGGTGCTGGATTTTGTGCGGCGATTTATGTGATTTGTGCAAGATTTTGGCAAATGTAACCATCCAATTGACTTGTCGTTGTCGTTGTGTCTGTTATCCCACCCCACCACACCACAACCACATTCACCACCGCCACACCCCCACCATCAATGTCTCGATCTCTGTATCTCTGTTTGCTATTGCCTGCCTCAGTTGTCTAGTCTCGGCTAATACAAAAGTTTATGGCACAAATCGCATTTGTTGGCATCAGAACAGAGAAAATCAGCTTAAGACCAGGCAACTTCACAGTAGCACAGTTCAACCATACAATAATACTGTGGCTTGTTTTTCAATCTATTTTGAAAAAGAGAAACGCAGTGGCAATGGTCATAAACTTGGGCATTAATGTGCCCATGGCGTGGGTAGTTTTGAAATGAAAAGTTAACTAAAGCCAAAGTCTGTCCTACCGCCGATCATAGTCAAAAGTCGGACGCTTGTTCAGTTCTAGCTTAGGTCAAGGCAATGACTTAACTGGCTCTAGGCCCGACCATGACAGTGAGACCTCGCCCCACCTCTTGCCACGGCACGCCTGATGTAGTTAGTGCAAGTATGCGATTATGATGAAGGGTGACCTTGGCCAGACCGTCCCTTGCCCATTCCTGTCCATGCACAACAACTTAATTTGTGTGCCCATAATCAGCTGCTTGCTGCAAACAAGCGTTGCTGATTTTCCATAAAAGCCTTTTGCATCCTTTCAGCGTAATCCTGTAACCATGCATTATGCGAGAAGCTGGCACAAGCAACATTTCGAAAGAGGGATGGGGAGGAGACTCAAAAAAAAGTTAAAAACCATTTAACAAAATGAGCACACACAGACCATAATCATTGTAGAACCTTGAAGTGCATTTTTAATGCCAGTCCTTGTCTGATAAGATTAAGTCATGAAAGGGCCAGCAGTTTAGGGGCCAGGGCAGTTGTTGAAAGGGTTTGGGGTATGGGTTACGACTGGGTTGGGTTAGCTGTGGGTTTGTTATGTCTTGTAGATTGTTAGCAGGCTGTCTGCGAAAGTGCTTAGCCTAGGTCTCAAGTGTGTCTACATGACTCTCACTTTTAGGCCATCCAGCCAGCCCCCAAAGACTCTTCCATAGCCAGAATGGCTAACCACTTTCCAACTCCAAAAGGCAAGGCACGACACCAGCAACAACAACAACAGCAACAACAATGTGGTTAATGCACATTTAAATGTCGATTTTGCAAATTGTTGCCTGTTGTTGTTCAATTCCATTTCAATTATGTTGCGCAATGCGTTTAAATTGCGCGTTGTTAGCCACCAAAACCAAAAAAAAAAAAAAAAAGAAAACAAAAACCGAAACATAAAAAGTAGGTACATAAAATAAAGATTCAAATTCTCAAATTTAATTTCACGACTTGCTAGATACTCTACAAAAAAAAAACTCAAAAAGCTCCTTGAGGCCCAGTCAAAAGACTTTTAAAATAATACGAATCCTAATCAAAATATTTAAATATTAAAACTAAATATCTGCTAAACCAACTTCGAGTTTAAAATAAGATGGAAGTATACAGAAATTATAATTGTAATGAAATTTTACTACCAAAAAGTTTTTTAGCCAGCTTTAATTTCCCATTTGCCATTATGCGTATAGAGTATATGAACAGTTTTTTTTTTGCTATTTTGTGACTTGCTCTAAACTCACAAATGCTTGCGGGGCACTGAACAAAAATTGTTTCCGCATCTTTGCCGCTTAATTGTCTGAAACAACATAATTTGGCTTTATTTACGAGCAAATAAAGACAAAGGCAATTTCGCTCAACTTCAATTTCAATTTCATGTTAGTTAATTTCAATTTGTTTGGCAAATCCTTATAGTCAGAGAGTCAGTCAATCAGAGTGTCGACTGAAGAAAGAAGATGCCCTCCCCTTTCCCCGCAAGAAACAACACAGGTTAAATAATGCCAATTCATGCAGTTTAAAACATTTGTTCGACATTTCAAAGCATCGACCGCGACCCACAAAAGAAAGCCATGCCATCCATTCAGTCACACGCGGCAACCAAAAAATAAAAGCCAAATAATAATAATAAAAATAAAAAGGTCTTAATCAAGGCGCAAAAAGGTTAGTGACCTTCTCTCGTGCTCATATACAATTGTGGAGTAGAGGAAGTGGGAAATGAAAATGGAGTGCGACTAACTCAGAGACAACTTTATCTTGTATGAGAAAAGCAATTAACTTATTTTTGCAACTGATGAAGACAAACTGTGCCACTGATTGCAATCGGTTGGACTCTGTTTTGCCACACAAGTTGCTTAGTTGCCCCATTTCCATTTTGCATCTTCATTTACAGCTAACTTAAACTCAAACTTAAACTGAAACTCAAATGTTGTACTCGTCGGTCTGTATAAATGGCCAAGTTCTAGTTGCGACTTAATCTGGCAAATCAGACAAAATGCTGACTAACCCAACCAACTGAGACGGCCAATGAAATGTAACCAGGCATCATTTGGAAAGTACACGATTGGCAACGTTTCTGTTGTTGTTGTTGTTGTTGTTACTTTACTCTGATCTGCTTCGTTGTGTTGTGTTGATTCAATTTCCGCGAAATGTTTGCCATGATTCACTGAACAAGCCAACAGAGGGATCAGAGAGACTCTTGTACTCTTTGAGTATGTTGCTTGTAATTTATATGTAGATTATGCAGTCATATATACAATTTGATTTGCAACTGTCAATAGACTTGGTTTTTTGTTTTCCTTTTCTTCCTTTTTAGTTGCTGATGGAAAGTTTTTCCAGCAAATGGTTAAGATATTTTCACTAATTGACTTTGAAGCAATGTTTAGTTATCAAAAGATGACCTCTTCTTCTACTCCTTCAGCAGCATTATCATTAACAATATTAATGTTTATGTTGTTGTCGTTGTTGTTGCAGTTGAGGCAAAGATATTGCCTACCTGCCTCTGCATAATCAGCGAGGCATTTATTAAATTTTGTATATATATATTTGGTGTTTGTTTTTTTGTACTTATACAATATTTTTGTGTACACCCACGCAGTATGAAGTTAGCCTGACATTTTGTCTGGGAAAGTTGCCTTCTTGTATATGTGTGTGTGTGTGTGTGTGTTGTGTTTGTTGATTTGTCGCGTTGTTTTCTGTTAAGTGGCCATCATTAGTTAAATATGTGCATTTTTCTTAAAGGATTTTGCGCCTTGAAATATGAACAACTCGTTAATGTTGCTATTGCTGTGTTGCTTTCAAATTGCCATAATTCACCATTAAATGGCTAACTTTCCTTTTGTATTTTTTGTCCACCATCCGCCGCACAGCTTCTTAATGGTGGTAATAGTTGTGGTGGTGGCGGTGGTGGTGCTAGTGCTGATGGTGGTTCAATTATTACCTTTTAAATGTGTGCTGAAAAACGGAAGCGCTTTCAATGCATCGTCAATTATTTAGTCAAATGAAATTGAAAGCCAATTAACCTGATTAGTGTGTGGCTGGCAACATGTTGCTAGCAACATGCATACATACATACATACATATATGTCTAGCACACCAACTAGTCGCAGATCATTAATGAAAGTCGCTAGACTGCACTATAGAGTATGTAGTACGGATACGTAATTTAGTAGCCATAAATAAAAAGAAACTCTGCAGAGTGAAATTGAAATGTTTAAGCGATGAGACAAATGTTCGACTTGATTGGCAAACAGTTTATTTTATTTTTCTCTATCTCTTAGTCTTGCTCAGTCTCTTTCTGCTTGTTGTTTTGGCGGTCGGCTAGCTAAAATTAATGACATTTCGCATGCATTTGGATGTTGTTTATGAAAACAGCATTCAATTTGCATTAACTGTGTTGGCAATTGATTGATGAATCCATCGAACGAAAGTGGTTCGCTTGCACTTAATGAGATGCCCACGTTTATTTCACACACTCATAAAAACAAAAATACAAAAATCACTAAACAAAAGACTTAGGCAACGAACTTGGCGCTTCGTTTGTTTTCTGGTTTATGACATTCAATAGAACATAAAATTACCTTCTGAAACAAAGAGAAAGTGTTTAAATGCCCTGCATGAAATGACAATAGTAAAAATAGCAAACGCCATCAGCTGATGATGTTTCGCTTGTTGTGTGTTATAAAAAACACAATTTTGTGCCGCTTTTTTAGCTATTTGACATTTAATTAAAACCATGTGATGGCATTTATGATGGGTGGGCGGCCGATCGGTTGCCAGCGTGTCATGCGTAATAAACAAAAGCAGCAACTGCCGACAACGACGACGACGACGACAGTGAGAAAAAGTGTGAAAGAAAAGCCTGAGGCGCTCGTTGAGCTGAGGAATTTCTAAAGAAGTGAAATTTCTGCCATGCCAAGACGAGCAGCAAAATGCCTATCTGTGCAAGTGTGTGAATGTGAGAACCGTAAGGCAATTAATTTGTAGAAAATACCCTATAAAGAGTTGAGTCTATAATATAGAACAATTTGAGAATGAGAGTCATGAAAAGTGGCCACAAGAAGACCAATCTGAGCAATAAATAATACTTTGATAAATTGAAAAATATAACTATGTATTTATAGTTATTTATAAACGTTGGTGATTTTTTTATGTATGTATTATACATAGACAAAAATATTTAACTTACTTATGGCATCAAAGAATACATTTGGTGTTATAAAATTTATGATTTTGCATTTAAAATCAATACTTTGTTGAAATTAATATAATATAGATGATATCTTTCAGAATTTCTTCACACAAATAGAAAAACAACATTCAAGAAATAATCAAAGCAGGCAAACTGCTCTTAAGAAGAAACGAAGCTTTGCCTCATTAATAAAAACTACTTTTAATTGAATGGTTGGCTCTAGATAAAGTAATATATGTACATAAACTATACATCGAACTCATTTCTTTTGTAAGAAAATGTATAATTAATCACTTAAACACTTTGATAAACGGTATTAGCAAATTCGTTCTTTGCATGTTGTGTGTCTTTGGTCTTTGTTTTTCTTCTTTTCTTTTCTTTTTTATACCACGCTGACTTGGTAGCTAAAAACATTTTATAAATTAGAGCAACACTTGCTGCGGTTTGGGTTTTGAGGCGCGTCTCTTGCTTCTCGATGCCGCACCTTGCATGCGAAAATCTTTTCACGCCTCGAGCTAGGCAACATGCGAAAAACTCATTTTGGAGCACACATCGTTTATCTTGCTCTTTCTTTCTCTCCCCAAATGCCGGAAGATGTTTTAATTTCTGCTTTTTTTTTTGTGAAAAATTGCTGCTGCAGCAGCTAACGCAACAACAACAATTAAACGATTCAGGTGGCCTGATTTCTAACAGGCCGCCCAATGACATCATTCAAATTTGAAATTCAAATCTTTACTTACATGTTGTTCACAACTGAATTCAACCGACTAGGCAAATCAATCAAAGTGTCGAGATAAGCATGGTCAAGATTAGAATTTACAGACAAAAAAAAAATAAAAACGAATGACTTGGACAACGAACTTGCCAAACTTGAGCATTATTGATGAATTTGCCTAAATAAAGAAAACACCGGCATAAATAAACTGGATAAGCACCAAACCAGCAAGCAACCAAAAACGCTTTTCCAGCAGGTGAAATTTCCATCATTATTAATGATGATGACTCTTTGGCGCTGGCGTAAATATTTGACCAACACTACAAAACGAAACCAAAAGCCAGCCAGATGTAAGTAAACTGACCCACTAAGCTGCCACTGGCCCAACTTCATCCACACACACACACACACGCAGACACATTTAGTTGACTAGTGCATTTTCCGAATGTTAAATGGAAAAACTGCTGACTATGTGCACACTGCGCCCTGCGGGGCAACAATAATTTAGCAATTTCCAACACTTGTGCAATTTCATAAAGCATTCGTTGCCCCCCCAAAGAAAAACAGTTGCCACACATTTCCGCATAATCATCATAATTTTTCGTGTTTTTCTTCTCATTTTTTTTTTTCTTTCTTTATGAATTTGCTGATTTTGTTACAGGAGCGGAACTCCGAGTAGGCAGGGGCAGAGGGGGAGATGGGAGAATCGTGTACAAAGTAGAAACAATTTGGCACACTCTCGAACCCCAAAAACACATTTCAATCCACAGTGAACAGTTCAAAACCAAAACCCAGAGAGTCGGCGATGGCTTCATTTTCACCGCCAACTCGTTTTTTTTCTTCTCTTTTTCGTCTTCTATTTTTGAGTGCCAAATGTTTTCCTTGATTTCTTGATTAATGCTGACCAATGACTGGGCTGGGCCGTACTTACCTACCCACTCTTCAGTGTGTATTTACATTATACATATGCTACCCTCGGCGTCGATGGGTCTCTCCTCCTCCTGCTACATCATCCTACCCCTCCTCCTTCTCATCTCTAGTTGTCAATTATCATCATGATGATGTCTTGGCAGAATTATTATGTAACTCTTTTTGGCATATTAAAATGATTTATGGCCCGTGGCATTGGCCATTGGCTCTCGCTCTTGGCTTGCTCTTGGCTTCATTTTCAACCAAATGGAAGTGTGTGTGTGTGTGTGTTTGTATGACTTCCTGTCCATGACCATGTCCATGTCTATTGGAGAACTTTTCACATGCGGGACGCGCGATGCAATGATGTCTTGAACCTTTGGGGGCGCAAAGTCGCAGCCATTTATTATCGGCGGAAAAAGTTTTGGTTTTGCTTTTTTTTCCATTGATTTTTCTTCTTTTTTTGTTGTTGCATTTTAGCTGAAACATTTTACAGTTGTGTGTCATGAACTTTAATGCTTAGCATGTTGCAGTTTTTCCATTGAGCCTGTCGATACGTTTAAATGTGAGCAGTTCATGGGAACAACAAGAGGCGAGAAAGCTGTTGGCTTGTTGTTGGTGTTGGCTCTGATGTTGTGGGTGCCAAAGTACGGCAACGTGATGGGGTCGAATGGCCATGCCAATGCAATGCCACAGGCATAATTACACGTGCAAAATCTTATATCTGACATTTTTGGGTTAATGCGACAAAAAAAAAAGGCAACCAAACAAACTGTTTTGAACTCAAGGGCCCAGCTGGATGTTGCAATTAACAACTCATTTAATAACTCAATCAAATTATCGCCAGGTAAAGGTGACAACAACAACAACAACAGCGAGAAGCAGCAACGACGACGACCCTCATCAAAAGACTTGAACGACAATTGATATTGATGGAGATGTGCGAAATGCAAAACCTTTATGAACAAACTATAATTATTGTTATTGCATTTTATGAAAGTGTAAGGCAAACACAAATCGAAACACAAACATCAATCCATTTACAGACAAACAAACTAACAACTACCGTATACATATATATATATATATACATATACGAAATATAGCATATAAATCTTTAGCTCTATGGCGTGTGAACATGATCAGCCGCAAAAATATTTACAATCGAAACGAGAGGAGGGCAAGTCGTGTGGCGTTCACCACAAATGGCAAAGTTTTGTGATCTTAATTTGAAATGTAACAAAAGTAAATTCAATCAAAATATGCAACTATCAAATAAAGTAAATTCAATAGACAAGTTTTTAATACTCTCATCAAAGTCATTAAATATATATATTTGTATCTTTAAAAGTTTTAGCTAAGAAATACAGATAAAGTATATATTAATTTTTATAAAGCTCAAGCCTAGTAACTCTTAGCTAAAGAAGTTTTTAGTTTACCTTTTAAATAGATTTAATATTATTAAGCATTTTATTTATTCACCAAGAATTGTAGTTTAATATAAAAATATTTTATGTATATAGTTCTTAGTGTTAATTTGAGAATAATCATTTCACAAGTTTGTACATATATTAACTATAACGAAAAACTATTGTCGATTGTACTAATTAAAACTTTATAAGGATGTTTAGAAAACTTTCATTTTCGTAAGAGTAATTTATTTAAACAATTTAAATTAATTTTCTTTGATTCTTTTAACCATTTTTCCAGTGATTCCAATTGTAAATTTCACCTTTGTATCTTTAGCTAATAGGAAAATGGAAAAACAATGTTGACAAACAGCATTTCACAGTCGTAAATATCAAGCAAAATATAAAAAAAAGGAGGTAAGTTAAAATTTACCACATGCTTTGTAATTTAAACGCATCGCGACAACAACAAAAACAACGTTAGCTTAACCACAAACTAATTACAAAGTTTAAATGTGATACTTTTTTATGCATTAAACAATATTTCAATTAGTTTGTAGCCAAAGGTGAAATGACACCAAAACGAATTGCAGCGCCAAGTAAAAAATATATACAAAAAAAAGGGGAGAAAAAAATTCATAAATAAATGTGGAGAAAGAAAGTGGCAAGCGCCACAATGAAAGCAAAAACAAAATGCATTAATGTACCACGGGAAAAAGGTCTGTTTGTTTAACCCGTCGCCCCCTTCAAATTGTCCATCTTTTGCAGAAAAAATCGAATATTTGGTCAAGAATTTATGAACTTTAAGCTGCATTTATGCGTGCGGCTTATATGCAATAAAGGTAACTTAGTGCCAACAATGTCATAAAGGCCGCTGTCACATAAACAACAACAGCGAGCAGCAGCAGCAACTGCAACCAAAATTTATATGCCAAGAGCCAAAAAAGAAGCGCATCAGCAGCAGCATGGCCAAAAAGCGAAATTAATAATCACAAGAATTTCACTTTTCACACAGACGTCTGCCAATATAGTCGCTCGATTCGCCAATGTCGGCCATGTCACCCACAAAAAGTCCAAAAACGAATGTGGCATCAAGACAGGAAGTCGACATAGTCGATATCCTCTATTAATAAAATGAAGATTCATCTCAGGAGGTAAAATATTTAAAATTCCAGGTGGAGAATAATAGTTTTAATCTTTAAAACAGTGTTTAGTTAAAGTCTCTGTGAAACTTGAATCTCGTTGAATCCAGGATCCTTTGTTGCATTCCTCCTGCATTTAGGATACTTAACCATATACTCATCTTTGTTAACTGCAGAATTTACTACTGATAATTGGAAATGCAGATATCACTTTTCTTTCTTACTGCTCCTGAGATGATATCATCAATTTTTGCTCGATGTCCACCACATCTTTCTCTTTACAGGGTATACAAAAAATAAACTGAACCGAATGCAGTTGCATAAATTTATTTCAATTTACATATCGGTTTTTCGTTGATGTTGTTGCTGCTGCTGCTGTTGCTGTCTCTGGTTTGGCCTATAAAAAATATGGCATCGATTGATCGCAACGCCAGATATTTCAATTAGCGTAAATACATTTCTGTCGTTTTTTTTTTTTGTGTTTTTGGTTTTGTTTATTTTGGTGTTTTTGTTTTGGAAGGGGGGTTATTGTCGGACGCACACGCACAGTGGCTCTCCATGAAAGAGAAATCGAAGATGATGGCAGACTAAGTTGTTGCTTTTTTTTTTGTTTTTGTTGATATTTGTTTGTGCTGACCAGTCGATGCGTAACTAACCATGTTGCAGATTGAGTCGTAGGTCCAGAGGTAACGAGCTCAATCTTTTGCAAAATTTTGCTTAGTCAACTGGCAGAGACCATAAATAATTGTCTTATATTGCAAATCACACATATGTAAAAAGATTGTTTTACAAATTTTTCCAATACTACATCATGAAGAGAACAAAGATACTTGAAATAGCTCACTTGTTGGACTATTAGGGATCCTCTGGTGTAATGGTGACACGCATTTGCTTCACTCCTCTCAAGATAATCATATTAAGCTCTTTGTCACCACATCCCAGAGCATCATAGACATCTGAGGAGTTTTTGATTTCCTTCTTGTTGATGTGGGTAACAATGTCACCCGGCTGCAAGCCACCACTGCAAATACAAGAAATGTTCATTTAGTATAACAAAAAAAAGCTTTGAGTGCCTCTTACCTATGAGCCGGTGAGCCAACAATGACCTTCCAAACGAGCACACCATGCATCAGATTGCTGGGCATATTCTGACTACGCGACTTTAGTTCAAACAGTATGTCCGGCGTTAGGGTGAGCATAGTGATGCCCATGTAACGTTTAACCGGATAACCTGTTTTGTAAGCGGATCCCTTTTTGCGACGCTCGGCTGCTCTTTCCAGGAAGACTTTTACATAGTCAATCGGTATGGCGAAGCTGATGCCGGCAGTCACTTTCATGGAGTTTACCCCAATGGCCTCACCATCAAGATTCACCAAAGGTCCTCCCGAATTGCCAAAGGTAATGGCCGCATCGGTTTGTAAATAATTAATGTCACGATTCCGCAGACCCAACTCTTGTGAGGCTCGCTGCGTAGAACTTATGACTCCCGCTGTGACAGTATTACTCAGGGCCAAAGGACTACCCAGAGCCACTACCCATTCACCGGAACGCAGGGTGCTGCTCTTGCCCAGTCTCATCACTGGCAAGTTATTGACTTGAATGCGCAGGGTGGCTAGATCAGAAGTCTGGTCAACATCCTCAATGGTAGCTGGAAAGGTACGGCCATCCGACAGACGCACCTGGACCATAGTATGTGGCTTATTGATCACCACATGAGCATTCGTTAGAATTAGGCCATTTTGCTCTATTACAAACCCCGAGCCATTGGATGCTGTGATGGGTTGCCCACTGAAATAATCAAAGTGCCGTGTGTCCTTGATCTCTATATAAACAACAGAGTCGGCACAACCACCCACCACGTCGGCTATGAAGTTGAATTCCCTTCGCCGTCCAGAAGGACGAGCAGCCGATATTGTTGGTGTCAATTCCAAATCTTCACGCTTCATCACAAGGGTACTAGCCACAGCACCCAAAGAAAACGGCACAAAGAATCGTACCAAAGTGCGCCAATTGAATTTGTGTTTGTCTCCATGATTATTATTATTGTTGTTTCTATTGTTGTTGTTGTTGCTGCTGCTGTCGGTGGTGATATTCGCTGTATTGGTGCGGCAGTTGTTGTAATTATTGCCAATGCCGGTCGTCGTCCTTATGATGGAGTAGTATAACGTGGGAGCGCTACATCGTTTTATAAACAATTCCAAATTGTTGATTCGACGAAACGCCATCGAGTGGTTTTTGTTAGTAGTTCTATAGTAATTTTAAAATAATTGTTGCTATTTCTTTTGTTATTCAATCTGACTTTCAATTTTGATCGTTCTGTGTCACATAGTCGGAAGATAGCGCTTTGATAATTTTAAATTCTTTTGCTCATGCAGTTCATCTACGTCATCAATGAGCGCGTGTGTGTGTTGTTGTGTGTGTTAATTGTTGTATTTACTTAAAGCAGCCTAGCAGTTAGTACTGTAACAAATCTCATGTTATCTCAAAAAGCATTTGGATTTTGGAATATTAATGAAACCAAGCTACTATGTTTTGCAAATAGTTGAAATATTTGTTTGTTAATTAATCGCTATCTTTTGAGATTGTACCGTGGCAAGACTGAATGTTTGGTCATACTAAAATGCCGGCCATGCCGACGGCTCAGCTGTTTAAAAGAATAAGTTGGCAGCTCGCTTAGTTGCACAACGGAAAAATAGAAACAATTTCTCAATAATTATTGAATTAAAATGTCCAAGGCTGGGGCTAAATTGAAATCCCTTAAAAGGGTCGCGGAGCGGGTGACGCACACAACTAAATTGAAGACAAATATACCCGCCGGCATGGCAGCGGCTGGCCCACCACTGGGACCCATGCTTGGCCAGGTGAGTACTAGGCATTCTTTTGGATTAGATAGGAAAACTAACAATTGATTTGCAGCGTGCCATCAATATAGCTGCCTTCTGCAAGGACTTTAACACCAAGACTGCAGAAATGAAGGAAGGCGTGCCATTACCCTGCCGAATATCCGTAAATAGCGATCGTTCCTATGACCTGACCATACACCATCCGCCGGCCACGTTTTTCCTGAAACAGGCAGCAGGCATACAGCGCGGTACAATGACACCCGGCCGTGAGGTGGCCGGCATGATAACCCTAAAGCATTTATATGAAATTGCCCAAATCAAAATTCAAGATCCGCCCAATGTAATGCTTACCATGCAAGTGAGTAAGAATGAATCCTCCGAAATTAAATTATGAACTTAATATGTGTCCTTGTTTAGCAAATGTGTGAAATGCTCATTGGAATTGCACGCACCTGTGGCATCAAAGTGGTCAGAGATTTGGATGCGACAGAATATGGTCAATTTCTGGAGGAACGCAAAGTTATTGTGGAAGAGCAGAGACGGGATCTGCAGGAGAAACGCGATGCCAAGATGTTGCGTACAGGCTAACAACTCACAATGGTCTTCTTTTCCGTTTTAATTGTTAATAAAGATGTAAAATTAAATTATCTATCCTATTCTATGCCAATGCGCTTGCGATCCTTAGCGGCATTCTTTTTGCGACGCTTCTCTAGATGTTTATTTAGTTTCCCAGTACTCTTCCGATGTTCATATTGGGCCACCAAAGCCTTGGCACGACGTTCCTCTGTAAAAAGGAAGAGATAATAAAAAGCATACTGGGTGAAGCAAAGGATAAGGAAAGACTAACGTTTGGTAAGGTAGTGAGGTTCGCGGCCTTCGTTGTGAGCCTTTTGAATTTCTTGCTTTTCCTTTTTCAGTATATGCTGCTTAAGGTGCCATTTCTTGTCCTCGACATTTTTGTTGATCAGGCGCTGCATGGTGTGTTTGATTTTCTGCTTCTCCTCATCATCGGCCACATCATCCAGCTGCTTTTTCAACTGACCCACTTCCTTGGTGCGTATTTTGGAGACAAATTTGTAGTTTTTCTTGAACGTGTCGATACTAAAGTTTCCAGACTTCTCGTCAAAGCGTGGATCACGTAACTCATCGGTCTTTTTGCGTTCCATACGTAAATCCGCTCCCAAGAATGGTACCTGTCGCTTGGAGCTCATTTCACGCGGACGATTCTTGTTCAGACGCTTTAGCTCTGTTTTACCTTTAACCTGTTTGACCCGCGCTTTTCCGCTTTTGCCACCTAGCACCGCCTCCTTGTATACCTTGGCGCCAAGCTGCTCCTTTAGCTGCATAATTTCCTCGAGGCTCATAGTCTTAAGATCCTCACGTATGGTAGACTATAGAAGGTAAAGTAATAAATATGGTATTTAAGCATATGTGTTGCATGTAACTACCTGTGTCTCTTCATCGCTGCTAGGCTCAGGTTCCGAGGCGGAGGATGATTCACTTGGCGACGACATTTTAGTTTGTTTACAAATAATATTAATATATTATTAATATTACAATAAACGCGCGCGCGTTTACTCACATGTTCGCGCGTTTTACTCACGCGTTTTTAAAACGCTCGCGTTTTACTCACATGTTCGCGCGTTTTTCTCACGCGTTTTTAAAACGCGCGCGTTTTTCTCACGCGTTTTCGCACAATAGAGCTGCCAGACGTAATCATTTCGCAAGAGATACCACATGGTCGATTATTATAAACGGGCGTTGCCACCTAATGAAAGGTTGAAACCGCAAGCAGTGCTGTCGTTGTACAACACTGTCCCACAAATTACGCGGTCTTTTTTAAATGTCATTTTAATTACTTCCAAAAATCAAACAGAATATGTGTCCAACAGTTGGTCGTTCAGTTACCAGAGCTGTGCAATGACTTCGCATGCTCAAAAGCATTGACCCTACAATACCACAAATGAAAAACATAAACATGAAGACAACATCATTCGGTGGTTGATTTTTATGATGACCATAAGTTTCACCAGCCGCAACATATTAGCGCCATTTTGATGGCCAAGGCTCGGCGCTCGTTACATCTGCGATTTGTTTGCATTGCATTGAATGCTAGAAGAAAAAAATCAGGTGAAACCTATAATCGTAAGGTGTCTTTGCATGGGCGTTGTTAGGGGAGCGCCAAGTAAGAGTCTTGTCAGGAAAATCCCGTGGAGGTCTCCTACAGGCAATACCCAAATCTTAATACCAGAAAAATTACAGAAAATATAAAGAGAAATCCGATTTCGTGTTACAATTTAAATATTAATAAATACATTAGATCGAACTAGTTCTCATGATACATATTACAAATTAAATATTTTTATATGTCTTAAGTAAGGAATCCTTCTCTGCACGCCTTGCTTGTATCCTGGCTGGAGAAAGATTGTGTACACATTCGTTTTCGCATTCGCGTTCATTCACCAATTACGCGTCGTCGTTCGCACGGCGGTGTCCTTAATTTCTTAAAAAGCATTTAAACATCTAATGAAAGCGTTTAGACAACGAATTTCGCTGTCAGTCAAGTTAGTTGCGTTTGGCATTTCGTTGTGTACGGTTCAATAGGATTCGAGAAGGAGCAGATTTAACAGGCTCGAGACCAAGGACTATGTGATTTATATATATATATACATATATACTTTTACAAAATGGCTAAAATCATCTCAACAAGCATGGCGATCCTTACGAGGATCATTTTCAGTGCCCACAGTTTGCTTGCCGTTTGGCAAGTGACGATATTCAAAAAGGATATTCTCTATTGGGCCCTTTGTGGTCCTCTTTTATTGCTACTTTTGGAGGGTATCTTCACCATTATGATCAAAAAGACCCAGGAATGGCGCTGGTAAGTCTTGAAATGTTCTCTGATCCTGTAGTTCCCCAATTATGGCCAACGGAAAATGTAAACAACGAGCGGCTGACGCTGACGTCATCTTCGGGTTTTTGATTTTCAATTAAAAGTGAAATCATGTGTTTAATGTGTGTGGGGGTCTTTAACTCGCCCCCCACCCGCCAGACAATCACGGACCACACCTACCCACGCTTTGTAGTAGTAAAAACTTTAATGGAATTTCCACCTATCCGCGCGGCAGGAAAATAGCATATTTCATGGTGGGTCATTGGGGAGGCGGGGGAATGCGTATAAGTCTGTGTCTTGTTTACCTTTTGTCGCATCACTTTGACTTGTTGTTTGTTTTGGTTGTTCCCTAAAAAAAAAAAAGAAAATACCCTGGACTGCCCCGAACCCTCTCGCTCTATATATATCAATCAATACTTGCTGAAGGATCTCTTATGATTTTGTTTAGGTTCTGCCCATCGGTTTTTCTATACTTAGCCAGCATAGTGCCGGCTATATGGTTGCTGGAACTGGACAAAATTGAACGGAGAATGCAGCAAATAAGGGATGCAGCTGCGGCCAGTGCAAACGCCACCAGCTATAACACTGGGAACAACAGCACCTTTACAATAAGCAAAAACAACAGCAACACAGGCAACATGGCCCCAGTGGCTGATCTACTTAACGATGCTGGCATCGTTTTGCCCCCCATGAGTACGGACACGTGGACCACTCTGATTGAGCAATTCCTAATGCTCATACTAATTGTGGGTCGGTGGCTACTGCCCAAGGGAGATCTAACACGGGATCAGCTTAGTCAGTTGCTTTTAGTCTACATTGGCACTGCTGCCGACATTATAGAGTTCTTTGACTCGTACAAGGATGATAAGATAGCAAGCATTGATTTGTTGGTTAAACTAACTTTAGGCATTTGGTCATGGAGCCTAATGCAGTTCACCATTGTCCTTTCGGCCACACGGGGACGACGACCCCGTGGCAGTGGCTCAAATCAAAAGGAGGAGTGAGTTTTAATTAATTGTGAGCACAAGTATTATTTCCAATTTTACTTAAATTTTAAGGCACACGGATTGTTGTCAGAATTGCTGTTGTGGCATCGATGTCTGGGGCATTGTACTCAATGTTATCCTTCAGGATGCTCCATTCCTCACCTTTCGTCTGCTTATTATTCTTCAATACGAACTAATTAACTATATGAATGTGTTTTTCACATGTGAGTATATAGTTTTGAAGTCATCCTAGCCAACTTCATTGATTTGATTGATCATTATAGGTAAAAATTCTTTGGTTATTGTATTGCAACTCTATCGTCTGTATGTTGTGAATGCTGAATTCTGGAAAAGTCGACGAGAAAGTCGCATGGCAAAGTCACGTCAATATCAATCTCGACGACGAGTCCATGATACGGATCAGAACAGCATCTATATGATATCGAATGAGCGTGGCGGTGAGGTTAAAAAGAAAATCAAAAAGTAAGTAGTTCGCACAAATGGAAAATGAAACCAAAAAGAAACCCCCTCTAAATTTACAAAAACAACAAATGCAGAGCTAAGGATAGAGACTATGTAGAGCAGGCGGAAACCGCGTTTAGTACAAAGAAAAAAGACAAAAAGGATAAGTAAGTCACAGTCAAATAGAAGTTCATTGTAAAAAACAAAACTCTCAATCTACAGGAAGAAACGCAAACGCAAGGATACTGGCTATTCTACGGCTAGTTCACAGAATCTGTATTCTACCAAAGCAAGCGGCACTGATAAGGATAATCGCCGCAAGGACAAAAAGGGCAAGAAATCAAAACGAAATTGTGCAAGTTCTCCCAGTGATTGTGACTTGATGAATGCCAAAAAACAGAAGCGACTTAAAAATGCTGCCGACAAAAAGGACAAGAAGTGGGTGAGCGAATCATTCGAGTAAATGTAAATTAATCAAATTATGTTCCTCAAAAATTGTGCAGAAAATCACGGAAAATCGAGGCCGTCACTGAGGAATCAAGCAGCAGCAGCACCTCCAGCAGCAGCTCCGATTCGAGCAACTCCACCCTGCCCAGCTATGAGGTGATTGATGAGAAGAAAGCACGTCGTCACAAACATGGCCACGGCAGTGGTTCCAGTGATAGTAGCTCGGAAAGCTCCTCCTCCTCATCATCATCATCATCATCATCGTCGTCATGAAGGGAAGGCAACTCATTTTTTTGGGACTAACTTCAATGTTAGATTATCAACAATTTTTTTATTTGGCAGCCATTGATATACATAAAATAATTGAGTGTACTATCATAGTAGCTGCCAAAAAACAAAAACCAATTTGTCAAGGACCCATCGAATGGTCTGTAAAGAAAAAAAATTTATCTAAGCATAAATAATCGTATTTCGATATATTTGCTTGCTTATTAAGAAAAATGTATTAAAATTTTGAAATAAAATTTTTTGGCGCCATGCCAAGCTTTAAACAAGTTGGCAGGCCCACCACATAGCTCTTGTTTTCTCTCTACTAAATTTAAACAAAAATTTTCAAGTCTTTGGAATTATACACTACTCTGATAAATCAGAGAGAAAATATTAATCAAAAACTAAAACAATAATCCTTTATTAGCTGAGCCAGTTTATCAGACTATTTAAGTTTTTGTTGCCTATCCTCTAGGCTGATCCTAGTGCTTCCTGTTTCCGGTCAATGATTTTCTTTTGTTTTTCGCTATTTTAAGCAAACTTGATTGCAAGCTACAAAGTTTTTCATTACAAGTATCGACGCATATTCCTCATTTTTCTATGAGATCTAATGTACCCCATTAAGAAAAGCTTTTGCAGTGTATATAAGCTTTTGTTGACACACAGATGGACGGATTACAGGCGGTTGCCATGTGTGTGTGTGTGTAAGTGTGTATGTGGGAGATTTGTGTGTGTGCACGAGTGTGTTGTCTTCGTGGTGTGCGTTGTATTTCTATACCATGCACTCATTGGGTGAAATGGTACATTAAAATCGCCAAAATGTATGTAACAGGCAAAAGGAAGCTTTTCCGACCCCATTCTTGATCAGCACCAACAGCCGAGTCAATCTAGCCATGTTCCTTCTGTCCGTCCGTCCTTCCGACTGTCTGTATTAACACAAGGTAAGCCATAAGGGCGGATTTGGCCATTGGCTTCCTTAGCAGGATTATAATCAGTATTTTAAATACATCAATACATTTGTTATTATAAATTTAAACATGCATTTGATTTTACGTGGTGCATGGTATACCCAAGTCGGCGAGACGACTTACTTGCTTCGTTTTAAAAACAAAATAAAATTGTAATAGTAGTTTAGTTGCTGTTGAGTCTTCAAACGGGTCGGACTGCGTTCTATAAAAGCTTTATTTAGCTTTTTTGTTGTTGCTCTCGCTCGTCATTGTTTGTGTGTGCGCACTCTTGTTTATATGTGTTTTGTGTGTGTGTGTACATAATATATACATATATATATATATATACATGTATATCCATTAAAAAGCGTATTTGCTTATGGAACGCATGGGACATTAGTTAGCCTTCTGGTCCTTTTTATCCTTTTCCTGCTTCCTCTCTCTCTCACTCTGTGGGTGTGTGTGTATATGTGTGTGTGCGTGTTTACCCTCACCCAAAAACGCACGTGTCAGGTGTAAATGTGGAAAATTCTATTATTTGTTTACAATACAAAAAACATAAATTAAAAGTAACTAAAAGCAGTTGCTAACGCCGACATTTGTTGCTATTCCTGCTGATAAAATATTTAATCATAAACCCAACCAGCCAGGTGAGAATTGTTTTTAGTTATAAATCATACATGCACACATACATTTGTATATATTAAATATTTAATACAACTGATTGGATTTAGTTGACAAATTCTATTTGCTAATCGATTCATTAACATCTGACCCACAAAATCACAAATCACCTAGAAATTTTTATCAGACAAGACAAATTGGATTCTCACCCCTTTACCCCCCCCCCCACACACACACACACCCACACACACATACACAGAAACCAAGCCGCTATTCCCCAAATCAGCTGATATATGATGATGACATTATATCTCAAATTTCCAGCGTCGCAGGCAAAATTTCGCCTTAAGGGGGATAATCACAGACCATGCCAAATGATCTGCTCAAATTTTCATAAAAAAAGATAAACAATAATTGCCTACAATAAACAAAAATATTAGCCATCATTAGAACAATCGGTCATTGGAACAGATTTCTAAAGCCATTTTGATAAACAAAAATCGAGGGTTATTCAACTGTGGCCAAATACGAATCATTTGTATCTCTATTCGATTGAATAGAACAACAAATATAATGGCCATATAACTGGTTACCATTAGCTAAAGCATATCAAATATGACCTTCCTAATTCAACCCGAAGCATTGACAATTGATAGCAAACTTTAAAAACTCTTGTGTTTTATAAAAACAAATAGCATGATAAGTTCTCAGCGAAACAGACAGAATGCCTCCAAAATAGCCCCTTATAAAATTTCCATTCAACTCTCCCCCATTGTGTATAGAGAATTGTCAAGCATTCAAAACACGTTTCTCGTCTTCTTGGATTCACAAATTATTTCATTTCTTTTGCCTGAAGGTTAAGGCGACGTAGCCGTTGCCGTCCACGACCATAGTCAACCTCAACTTCTCAAATAAAGAGCTACATGCCTTCTCTTTCCTCAAAATGTTTGCTCTTTTGTGGAATTTTAAGCGAAAGCGAATTCTGTGGTTCTTCTCTTAGCATTGTTTTGATGCCGGTTCCACTGAGAGATAGAGATTATGGAATGTCTCTGGGTGGGTGTGTATGTGTGATTGTGTGTGTGTGCGACTTATGTTCTCCCCTTTATGTTCCTATATATGTACATATGTAATGTATATGAAAGTTTTTCTATTTACTATGATTAAAGTCCAAAGCTTATTTAATCATAGAAATGTTTCTATAAGTAGCCTTAATTAAAAGGGTTCTTTGCGGGGTTTCAGGTGAGGATAGAGCCATATCATTAACAATGTCAATGCCTTGTCTAAGTATGTAAAGAATCCAAAAACACATTAATTAAATGTGCTAAGTTCTCGAAAAAAAAACCTTGGTATACCCTTTACCTTGTAAAGATTTAACTTAAAGTTTATTAAATTTCAAGATTTATAGAAGAATGTTATCTTTTGTTTGGCAAACATATTTACAATCGTCTAGACTATATCTACTTAAAAGAAAGCACAATCTACAGTTGGAGACTCTTGACACCTGTCCATTTCATTGTATCTAATATACCCTTAAATCAATTCGATATCAGAAGCTAATTATGCAATCGATTGACCAGTGTCTGCTGACTTCTTCTTCATTTGGTAGTCAAGGCTCTAATTCTAACTAAATGAACAGACTACCAAATAAATATGCAAAATTATATAAAAGAGGCGTATGGCCTGATGTTTTATGTTAAATTTAATTTTGTATTTTGCATAACAAGTTTTTCACTGGATTTTTTTATTTCTTGGGTTGGCTTGTTGTTGCGCTGCTTTTAATATGGAAAAAAGTGAAATTTATTGAATTTTCTCTTATTATATTTTCAGTTTTGCTACACATGAGAGATATAAATAGGTTGACCCAGTATAAGAGCTATAAGATGTTACTTATCAGTCTTTTCTTTTCGAATCATTATTCTCTCAGCACAATTAAAATAATATTAACGGTCGTAGTGAGTCAAACAAAAGGACAATTAGCCTGACATTTCACTTTCATTATGTCTTTGCACTTTCATTGCCTTGTATTTGCACAGTTGGATGTGGAAAATGTCAACCACATTTGACCCAGTAAAATCAGTCGACCTTCCAACGAAAGCTCTTAAAATATCTGTCCTACAATGCATTAATGTTTTTTACTATTATTTAAATTCTTTCCTCTTTTTTGTTAAGGGTAGAGATATAGATAACAATTAAGTACATTAACAATTTACAAATAAATAAATCGAAAATGTCTATCTTATCGGACAAAGGAAAAGCACTTGAACCCACAAATATAAACTATAAATACGTATATATATATATGTATCGTGGGTTATACAAATCAATGTCAATGTTGGAATATTATCCCCATTATTATTTGTCCCATTGTCATCGATGCCTCTGCTGCTGCTGATGATGATGATGAAGATGACTGAGATGATCATGATGTTGATGACAAATGTTTTTGTTCTAGTTTAGTGCACACATTTCGCATCAAATGATATAGGTTGACTGCCCATTCAGGCATGCAATCTCTACCTTGCCATATGTGGCACGTGGCATCCACATGCGACAATTTAATTAGCCTGCCAGGCACCTTGCGTGCATTTATGTATAGACCAATTATTATGCATAATCGCAGCCAATTTTAGCCAGTTAGCAGCTTGTTTTTGGTCAACTCAATTAAATTTAACTCTCTTTCAAATAGTTACATTTCTACGAAAAAAAATTGACTAAAACTGACAAAAAAAAAAACTAGCTGCTTTTACTCGATTGACGTTCTTCCGATTGTTATAATAATGTTTAAATTTATCTTCTCTAAATTTTTTTATTACGATTTCCCAAAAATTTAGTGAAAAATAAGTGCTTAAGGCAATTAAAGATTAAAATTTTGAGATGAAAAACCGTCTGAGCTATAGGCTGAAAAACTTGCAATTTATTTAATAAATTCAAGCTTTATTTTGATAACTTTTCGAATAATTGATAAAAATAAATGAAAATGGTTATTGTAGAATACATTGGCATTTAATATTATACATAGTATTTAACTACTGTTCCGTAAGATTACATCTTTTGATCATAGTTATCAAATCCCTATGACAAATCCCGCCTCAGCGGTTAAGTTTAGCCCTATTTGAATGTAATCTTTTCGAAAGGGCAGACAAAAATAAAAGCAGAGTAACAAATCAAATGGAAACTGCATTACAAAATCCAAAATGTTGTCAAGTTTCAATAGCTATAAATTGATAAATAGCCCAACAAAAGACCAAAGAGAAGATATATACACACAAAGAGATAGAGAAAAAGAGAGACAGAGAGAGTGAGAGACTTATCGGTCTCTAGAGAGAGAATGCATTCAGTTTGATGATAAATTAAACAACAACTGCAACTGGTCAAAGTCCATGGCGAGCATTAGTAATCTGTGTGCCCATTGGTAGCAGCTGTGGTAGCACAAGCATGTCCAAGACGTGGCTAACATAAAGGCCACACCCTCTCCCCTAAACCTCCTTTTGCCACCATCACAGAGACACACACACACACAGCTTGTTTGTGAGTTTAAGTTTTTGCATAATAAAGTTTTACAATTCTCACCAATTGCCACTTGATAAGATTTGCATTCATTTTTTCCTCCCTCTCTCTCTCTCTCTACCTCTCGTTACGTTTTAGGAATTATAATGAATATTTTGTATATCTATTTAAATCAATCATAAAAGTTCATAACCCTCTTCTTTCAATTGGTTATCTTAATATTATAACGACCTTTGTTCCTTCTTTGAATTGAAAGTGAATTAATTAAATTCATTTAGTTGGAAATAGATAATCCATAGGCTATCAGTGCTTAGCTTTAGTGAATTTCTCATTTCTCCAGACAAAAGAAAAAACAATTGAATGATAAGTGGCAAAAAGTGGCAAATGAATTGAACCTATTTGCTGTCTGTTCAATTCACTTGTATTAGAAGTAAGTCAATTTTCAGTCCGACCACTTGAATTGAACCAAACAACATAACAACTAACAACGAAACGCGGCAATCGTCTGAAGAACTCAATCTCTCTCTCTGTCTCTCCTCTCTCCCTCGAGTGCACTCAAAGACAATAGCAGAGAAAACAAAACCGCAGTCAGGCCTCAACTGAACGCGCATCAAGGTGCCCATTGGGAGTGCAATCGCAGTTTCATTTTGATTTGCATAGTGAGTGGTTTAGCCAGTGAATCGACTCGAGTTGTTTGGCTAGTGTAAGTTGATCCAGAGTGGAGCTAAATCATTGAATCACTTGTGTAGGTGGATGTTAATTTTTAATCAAGATCGAGATTCGCTTTTCAAAGGCATCTGCTTGTCACATATAAATAGCATAGTGTATAACAATAAAGGCGGAATTTATTTTGCATGTTGCCGCATTTTCTTCTATTAATAGCAGCCGCAGTATATTGTATGTGCCTTCACCTTCGCCGTCTCCGTTGCTGCTGCTGGCTGTGGCATGCAACGAGCTTTCTGGCATGCTCCCCCAGTGTGTCTCGACCCTCAACTTGAACCTTTGCTGCCACTCGTGTCTATAGATGAGAGAATGCCATAACTCTGGCAGGTGGGTGGTTGGGTTGGAGGCATTACGATGGCAATAACTAAATACCACATCACAGACATTATGCGGCATGTTTGACGTGTGGCAGGCAGGGCATATACATAAGCAGTTGTTGCTTCATCAACTAATTGGATTGCCAAGCAAAAGCGAAAACAAATTAGAAATACTATATATATATATATATATACGTTTTGACAAGTTTAACTGAATGAATGGGCCTTAGTATAAAAATATATTGCACAGCCTTTTGTTGACTAAATAATGCATTGAAGAGAGCTTTTGGTATGTTCCTGACAGTTTTTAATAACCTTTAAGCTCTTCAACTAAATTTAATCTCTCTGTGTGTCTACTCACTTGACACATATCCTATTTTTTGTAACACATATCCTTATGTGCCCAATCAGCTTGTACTTGTTTTGTAGTTTTTTCTTTCCTATTTTTGGTGTTGAGATAATTTCTTTTAATGAGAGGAAGTCAAGTTTATGACTGATTAGAGAGTTTTAGTTTGTTTATTTTTTCCTGATTGCGTTGATAATCTAAAGAGTTTAGTAGTTTTGCTGCTTCATTATTGGTTTCGTTGGCAAATCAAAACCAGTTTGTATATATAAGATAAGGAGGTCCAATCCAATTGATATTTGAGAGGGTTAATAAGATATTGATACAATATATGACGTAAGGAATATTTCTGCTTCATTAACTTATGATAGCATTCCAGTAAATAAGTTTTATTTAGATGTTTGGTAATTAAGCAAAGTCAAGTGAAATTTTGTTTATTTAATTGTAATAGTTTTTATATAAAGTTTTCCATAAATCCTTTATGTTTAAAAGTTTTAAAGAACCTTTTATTTTTGCTTTTATAGTATGTAAAAGAAACTGTTTCACTTTATTTCTATTTCCTTTCCTAAAAATATCAAAGTTGCCTTTTGTTTAATGCCTTGTAAAATGGCACTTGAAGTTTGTCCATTTGTATTTGTTTGTTGTAAAAAGTCTTCCATTTAAACTAAAACTTTAGTTGAAGTTTTTTGTTCTTGTTTTTTTTTTAATTACTCTGAGATACCGTGAGAAAATTCTACCTTGACGAGTGGCATTGAAGGAAACTCTTTGCCTGCGGTGTTTAGTTTGCTTGTGCGCCTGGCTCAACATGTCGTATGAGTGATTTACTGCAGCAACAACATCAAGGCTTGGTTTTCATTTTATTTTTAGCTCGAGCAAATTCATTCAGTCTCTGTTACCCTCTTTATTTCTGTGCGGTAAACCGTGTGGAATAAAGAGTAAATTGCCATACAATAGAGCACGTTATTTTGCAGATTTGATGTCCCGTATTGTATGATTAAAAGTAAATTTGCATTCTTACAGTGAATTGCCAATGGCAACAACATGTTGAATTTCAATTAATTGGCAGTCAGCCAGGTTTGCGTAGCAACAACAACAACAATAAGAGCAATTGTAAAGTCAGGAGCAACAGCGATACGGGAATGTATAGCGACAACAGTGTTGAATTAACCCATGATAGACCAATTGAAGATGACGACGACGACGATATAGGCAAACAGAGCGGCAGCGGCAACAGGAACGTTAAGAGTAAACAAAAGAGCGGTTCACCGCTGGGGCAAATCGATGAGAATTACGTATGTGACATAGCCATGATGAGAATCGCCGAGGAGAGTGGCCAGAAACTGATGAACAAAGCACTTGTTGTCGATGATTCACAAGAGCAACCAAATTGGTCCGGACACAATGAAGAGGCGAACGAGGTGGAAATCAATCGACAAGAAGAGGAGCAAACGGTCAGCGAGCTGGTTCGTTCGAGCAGTGGCGGAGCTTTAATGGAAATGTAAGTGCCAAAAGGCAAATCAATCAATTGTCTCTGATCAATTTAACAATCACAATTTTTATTGTGACACAGTGATGCAAGGAACAGCGGCAGCATGCGAGTGGTCTTTGGCATACTTGTGCGACTTGTATTGCCTCTGGCCAATGGGGTGGCTCGTGGCATTAAGGGTATTCGAGATGTGCGCGTTTTACGTGTCCTACAGAATTTGGCCTCCAGCAGACAGGCTCTGACCAACCTGGTCGCTTTTGCGGCCAATACGGTTTCATTAAATCTTTCCTCAGTACAGGGTAAGTGATGAGATTATCGCCCGATCCTAACTCTTATTCTTATTCTCATCTCTTTTGTTGCAGTTTCAAATCGTCTGGGGCCTCTGCTCAATCTACTTAAGTTGCGTAAATCCCAGGATGGTCTGGAGAGTTTGCCAGATACAATAAGTGCTCCTGCCACGCCATCTATACCCAGTACACCGCTGCAGGGCCTAAGTCCGCCTGTTTACTCGTACAGCATAGGCAGATCCTCAGATGCCCCCAGTTGTTGTACCCTTAATATATTGGCCGAACCGCCACCTGGTGAACCCATTCGGGCGGATATTGTACTCATTCATGGCCTGCATGGATCGCTGGTAAACACTTGGAAGCAGGGATTATGGCAGAATGATCGCCAACCTGTGGAATTTGATCGTCCCCCACGGCCACCAGTGCGTCCGCCCAAAAGGCCACGTCACTCACGCAGTGCTGCCGTTCATCCTGCTCCCAAAGAGAAACGGGCCAAATTTGCCTCTTGCACACGTTCCCCGGACATGACGGATGATGTGCCGCAGATCCAACAGCGTGTCAAATTGCGACGCGCATTGGAATCCCAACAGCAACGTTTTAATTTCAATGTCTCCGATTCAGACGATCAAATGGAGGAGTAAGTAATCCAGATCAGTTGCTAATGCCCATGCAATCTAATGAGATTCTAATCATTCCCCAGCTATGCCTATGTGTGTGGGGAACCTGAGGATATACAAATTTGTCAGGGCATCGAGTATAGTTTTCCCACATTCCGGTTGCGCATGCATGACAAGAGTCGTCTGCTTCAAGCAGAGCTTGAATCTATGCTGGAGGCCGAAGGAAGTGAGACTATGCCATCTACTTGTACCTCCAATTCTTCACCACAATCCTCTACAGCTGCAACAAAACGCAAATCGATGCAAGCCAACAACAAAAAGCAGACGAAACCCTCACCAAATGATGCCAACTATTCCAAATGTTGGCCGGGTGATTGGCTACCTCTGGATTGTCCTGGTGTACGGGTCATTGCCCTTAACTATACAACCGACCAATATCTCTGGCGTCCGCTGTGGAAGAGGAAAGAGTCGCGTTCCAGTCTGATTCAGCGTTCAAGGGAAATGGCCGAGCTGTTAATTCAACAGCGCGTTGGCCATGGTCATCCCATCATCTATGTGGGTCACTCCAAGGGAGGATTATTTATTAAGCAAATTATGGTCGATGCCTGGGAATGTGGTCGACCGGCCATGACCCCACTTTGGCGCTCAGCACGTGGTTGTTTCTTCTACTCAGTGCCACATCGAGGCTCCCATTTGGCCAGCATTAAGGCCCCGCTGCTATCCCGCTCTGTGGAATTACTGGAAATTGAGAAAAGTATGAAACAAAAAAGCAATCCAAACTAAAGTTAATCAATGCTACTTTCTTACAGACAACAAGTATTTGATTGATCTGCATCGCCGTTTTGCCGGACTCTATCACATGGGCCATTTGAAAATCGAAGTATTTAGTTTTGTGGAGACCGCCCTGACTCTTATGTCGGTTCTCTATTTGCGTATTGTGGGCGTAGATTCGGCAGGTCTGATAAAACCATAGATCCTTTTAACGTCATAACATTTTTATAACCTTTTATTCTATTGACAGATCCTGGCATTGGCGATGTCTGTGGCATACGACTCGATCATCGAGAGATTTGCAAGCCAAGAGGACGTGATTGCATTCTGTATACGGAACTGGTTAAGATGATTAAAAAAGTGTGCTGAGCACTCAGTCAATTCTACTATACGTGACCTAGTTGAAATCGAAATGTGAATAGGAATTTGCAAACTCTGAGAGTTATTGCAATTACGCCGTACCTAAATGATGTTAAGTTTCGACTGATAAGTCGTCAACTTAATTTGTTCTACATATACCTTATATAAGTGTGCATAGCATAGGGAAAACATCTTGATTGATTGTTTTCTTTGCTTTCTTCTGCCATTTTTAGTATATAGACAATGCGATATTAATGATAATTTGTTGTAACTTTCCTTTTTTTTTATTTTTGATTTTTGGTAAATTTCAAATTGTGATTCACAATACGATTGGAAATGCGATGCAATTCTTTTTGTAATGACAAATTTCCAATCTTATATACAAATATCAATATTTATCACCGCTGTAAAACGTTACCAACGATATAAACACTGATATTGAGGCGAATTTCCAGAATAAAAAACAAAAAAAGAATGACCATTCGATATTTTATACCTCTCTTTAAGTTTTAAGTGTGAAAATAAGAAACAATTTTAAAATAATAAAAGGAAAAACCAAACAGAATACACTTTACCGTTTTTAATCAATGAAAATGCATTTGTTTTTATATGTTTCTCATTGTAACTTAGTTTTAATATATTTTTCCAATAGTTAAGTTTTGCTTTTCTTTTTTGCCACCATTTTTCATCATTCAATATTCTCAACTTGTTCTTACATAAGGATTTAAATCTCGAGTTTTGCGCCTTTCTTGCTCTTTTTTGCCAAATCGATATCACTGAAAAACCATTAACACGACTCATTGGCAGTCAGCTTAATTTCTAAACTTAATCATTTCCAAAAAAAAAAAAACAAAAAAATACAAAAAGTGTTTACAAAAATTATAAAATTGAAAATACATTAGTTTGTCGTTTCATTTAGTTGATAGCCAAAAGTCAAACTTAAACTTAATTACGTTCAAAAATTCGTTAAATTTATAATTAGTTGTTGCCGCTCTACTAATGAGGTATACCAAAACTGCGAATTAAAACGCAAAACTAAAAGGAATTACATATTACAAACGAGAGTAAATGATAAAGGTAGAGTATAAAATAGTTAAAGTTTCTATATATAGGTATATATCAGAAATTCACAAAACTTCATTGCTCATTTAGCATCATCTTCATCATAATTATTATTATTAATTTGCTTATAATTTTAGTGGACTTGCGCCAAACTTTTTGCAAAAATCGCAATATGCATTAAATTTTTAATGTTTTTCTTTTCTTTTTCTTTTTTTAATATATGCCATCTAATTAATTAATTTCTCTTTATTGTTTTCGAGCTTAAATAATTTAAACATTTATCACATCCACTTACACGGCGATCACAATCGCAGTTATTTTCTCTCTGTTTGCGTTTTGTTTTTCTTTTATCCCAATACATCGTACATATATGCAAGAGTCTTATTTCTAAATAATAGATATAATATATATATTTGATACACAAAATTTGCCTTTTTTTTGTTTTTTTGTTTTGTTTTTCCATTTATAAATGTTGCTTAATTGGTGTAACGCTTAAAATTTGCTTTTGTTCTAGGAATTTTGAGTTTTATTTTGCGGAATATTCGGTTTTGAAATACATACATAACTTTTTTCTGTATATTTAGTGCCATTTAAAAACTTTCCATTTTCTATAATTTTTCGTATGTGGTATTTTTGTATTTATTATTTTTATTTTTTTTTTTTTTTTTTTTTTTTTTTTGCTGTGGAACACCATACATAAAATATTAAACTATGCATCTATGTATATATCTTTTTATTTTTGTCTGTCTGTATGTGCTTGAGAAAAATGCAAACTTCTGGTCTATTTTTGGAACACAAATTATATTGGTAGACTTGGAAAAACGCATTCTTGATTGCGATTTCTTATTACATTCAAATATTAAATTATTTTCGTATTCTTGCTGACTGTATGGTAACTTTTGTTTATTCAATTTAAGTTAAAATTTAACTCATGTATATTGAATTTAGACTGCTTTTGGTTATACGGAGACAATTTTTAGTGCTTAATTTAAGGAAATTAATTTCTAAACTTAAGGAAGAGATTGAATACCGTTTTGGGTTTGTTGGTATAAGATTTATATAGACAGCAAGGAAATAATAATTTTAGCTTCTGGATATTGTGAATGGAGCTATATTTTTGGACTTTTAAACAATTTTCACATGGTTTTGGAATTCCTTTTTTATGGGGAAATATGATTACCTATATGTATATATGTTTAAATGGACTATTCTATTAACATTCAGGCTGTCTTTATCAATAAATATTTTTCAACAATGCTTCTGCTGTTGCTTGTCCTTGAATAAAGGACATGGGATGATAATATTGATAGACTCATTGTTGCTTATATGGAAAGGTACTATTGTTTATAGTTTGTTTGCTTATCGTTTTTGTTTTGGTTGTTAGGTTGTGTGTGTGGTGTTAGCTATGTTTGTATGTATGTTAGTTATTTATTTTATGTTTTGCTTTCTTTTTGTATGTATTTTTCTGTGTTATTGCACTTATGAATCTAAATACGTATACAGTTACAGTTTTCAAAAAACACATTTCTTCACATTGATTCATATATATATATATTTTTTTTTTTTAGCATTTTTCTCTTATATATGTTGCAATGTATTATATTTCCTTTTATAAAATTTGCCTCTAATTGGAGTAAGAGTTTCATCAAACATACATATATGTTGATGAATGTATGTGTGGGTGTAGGTTTTGTGTGTGTGTGTGTGTGTGTATGATGCTGGGATTGTTTACTAGACTGTCTATTCTGGAATGTTAATATGCGTGTGGTTTACGTGTATGTGTGTGTGTGTGTGTGTGCATCTCATAACATTTTTTGCTTCTCGTTTCACATTGAACAACAATTCACAAAATACATTTTATACGTTTAAATACTTGTCGGCTACTTAAACTTTCTCTATGCTTATCAAAAATAATATCATTGAAGGATGTATTTGTGTTTTTGTGTCGAATTTCTTGTTTGTGTGTGTGTGTGTTTGGAGGTGTGTCAATGAGCTGTTCTACAGGTTTTCTTGTTTGTACAAACGAGGTAAAGTTGTTTAATTGGATGTACATACGTTTGGTCTGAGTGCGTGTGTGTGTGTGTGTGTGTGATGGGTATGGAAATTGCATTTAACTGTCGAATATTTCATGAGCGATTTCTTGATATGATAACCAAATTTAATACAGATAATATTTGATCACGTATACGACATGCTGGCAAAAATAAATTTTTTGCAATGAAAAACGCAAAGCATATTTTTAATTTTTGGTTTTTTCATCTGTTATTTCTGATGACGGAATAAAACCAGTCCAATGCAATTTATTATATGTGAGTTGAATGTGTATGTGTGTGCGAGTGTGTGTTAATGGAGAAAAGCGAGAGCGCAAAACGAAATGCAAAATGAATTTAATCAGGTACATTTGATATATCGGTTATATATAAAAAAAATGATTATAATAATAATAATAATAATTATAAACAAACGAAATGCAGCAAACAATTGTATGTATGTTAATGCGGAATAGAAATAATTTGTTTAAAACAAAAAATAATAAATGTATGTATGTAAATAGGTAGTACGTATGTATATATGGGGCTATATAATTAGGCTTTAAATCGAAATCGATATGAACACTTGTGACTATTGTGGTTGATTGGGTGAGTGTGTGTTTGTGTGAGTGTGGATGGCTAAATGGATGGGTAGGTGTTTTGGCTATTGCTTTGGGTAAGTGTGGGTGTGTTTTTGTTTTGCATACTTTTGGGCTGCTGTGTAAATTGTTGAACCAACAACAAATTCGATATAACTATGCTGCTATGTTCTCATGTGGGGCAACAGCAAAATTAATTATGCATGTAAAAAATGTAGATGTGTTTGTGTATAAAAACTTTACAAATAATAATTAGCCTCAATTAATGAAAACAAATATTTAAAAAATAAACCTAAACAAATACAAAATTCATAAGATACGTATGTTAGGAGAGGAAACTATAGCATACAACTGAGCGTATATGTATATAGATGTATGTCGATGTGTATGTGTATGTAAGTGTTTCGTGTGTGTGTGTGTGTGTTGTTTATATAAAAATGCATGTGGATATAAATATCAGCTTATTAACTCATTTCTCCCATAGGTTCCACGTTCAGTTTTTAGTTTACAATTACAAATACAATTACACTTTTATCAAATATTTACATTTATAAAATGTAATCATTATAAATGCGTCCAATCTTTCGACTTTCGATCGACATCGATTAACTTTATACCATCTAATATAATTGGTTTTGGAATGTTTAGAGCTGCGAATGTGTATGTACGTATGTTTGTGTGTGTGTGTTAGCTTCATCATTTATATATAAATAATTATTTATAATTAAACGAATAAAGAAAGGAAAAAAAAAATACTTTAACTTGGCTGACCAGGGACTGATAATTCAACCATTCGGATCAACTTGGGCACGACGATGCAGAGCTGTTGCTGTCGCCGCTGGCCATGGCTGTTTTGCTGAGGATGTTGTTGTTGTTGTCGCTTTTGGAGCCTTGGCAGCTTTTCTTGTTGTTTTGTTATTAAC
This sequence comes from Drosophila insularis, assembly GCA_018903935.1. Lineage (NCBI taxonomy): Eukaryota > Metazoa > Arthropoda > Insecta > Diptera > Drosophilidae > Drosophila > Drosophila insularis. Next base: position 10,273,593 of record JAEIFP010002295.1, read on the forward strand.
GGCCACAGAGGTATTGGTATGTTGACCCTGTGACTCGTTGGCAGGAGGAACTATTGTGGATGAATTGTGGCTATACGAGATCGCTAGATTGCCATTGCCGCGTTGCTTTTGGCTTGTGTGGTTGCTGCTGTTGTTGTTGTTGCTGTTGCTGTAACGGCTTGCGGCCACTACTGCTGCTGCTGTTGTAGCTGGCGTCTGTAATTTGAAACCATTGGTTAAACAAACAGCCGCATATTCTTGCTCTGAGGTGGGTGTCAGAGTCGCTGCCGACTCTTCTTCAGCGAGCAGACATATGCCATCATTGGAATTTGAATGTCGCACAAAGTTAGTGTGGAATTGTTTTTTGCTGCTGCTGCCATTGCTGCTACTGCTAACACTGCTGCTGCTTAGACTACCACTACGTCGGCCATTTGAGCCACCACCGCCGCCACCACCGCCACCAACAGCCAAACTCGGCATGGTGGCCACTAGAGGAAGAGAATTGGGCGGCACGATTATCTCCTCGCCATTGTTAGAGGAACTTTGCTTGTGACTGGAATTCGAATTGTTAGCTGAGAGAGCCACCGCATTTGGCGGTGTGTGGCAATAGGGAATATAGAAGGCTTTCGCCTCCTGCAACATGGCATCTTGCACTGTCTTGCGTTCTGGTGATCCAGTAAAGAGCGGCAACTGCGACAAATTGTGTACCCCGGCAATGCTTAGCTCCCCTTGAGAGCTATCCGGTTCGGAGCGCCTTGCAATTTGGCCATTGCCATTACATTTCGCCAACTGTGTGGCAGCCGCTGCACTTGTCTGATATTCCAGCGTGTGCTCCGGCAACAGCTCAATGTGATAGCGTGAACGTGGTATTAGGGTTTGCATTTCGTGGCAATCCTGTTGCAGCGTGCCACCACTCAAGCCACCTGCACTGTCGCCCGGCATGCCTGAAGCACTACTCAGGTTACCGAAATTGATGTCCGTGGGCGTGGTCAAGTGGGTGGGAGCATGAGCTCGCGCCTTGAATCTACGCCGCTGATAGATGATAAAAAATGCAAAGGCAAATACACAGGAGAGCGAGAGCAGCGAACCAATGGCAATGCCACTGTAGACCTCCGAAACGGAACTCTTTGGTTCATGCTCCAACAGACTGTGACTGTGTTTGGTCATGTCAAAGAACATGGGCGCCCCGACACCAGTTTCGCCCACCACACGTACTGCAACATGAATTTTGTCCGATTCCGAGACATTGGGAAACTGCAAAAAAAGAAAACGAAAAAGATTATCAATATTTCACAAGAATTTCCACAACAAAAATTCAATACCTTATATGAACAAGGTTTACATTCGAGTACATTAGCCTCATGAGTTACATTCTCCAATGTCCAAATAATGTTGTAATGATGGACACGTCCATTGGGATTAACGGGTGGCTCCCAAACAAGTTTCAGGCCATTATGGATAATCAGGCGAGAGTTACTAATGGTGCCGGGAGCTGGAAAAACAAAAAGAATTAAGTATATTGTTTCCTGTGAATACTTAATGACTTACGATCTGGCAAAGTTTGAACATCCTGCTCGCCATAAAAAATACGCGTTCTGCAATTGTAAAAGCGAAAATTGTAACGCTCATTGGCTTTCAGGCCACTGACAAGGAGAACAGAATTAAAAATGGTGCGCTCCTTGCACTTGTCCTCCTGTTTACGTAGGGACAACTGTATGAGCAAATGGCACTCGTAGACGCATGTTTCATTGAGGCTGTCCAAGAACTTAAAGGCCAAAGCACGCGACTCTACGGTGGTCAGACGAAAAGGCATATTCGACTGTTCCGATGTGCCATTCTCAATCTAAGGATGAAATAATTTAGAAAGGACTTTAGATTTTGCACAAAACAAAGAACTACTCGGTTAAAAGTCTTGACAATTTCTTGCCACTACAGTACAGTCTACTCACAGTTTTCCATTGAACATAACGAAAATCTTGACCAAGAAATTCATTCTCACTGGTTATGATTAACACACGCATTTTAATACGCATAAAGTGCTGGAGAAGTATGCCTGTAACATTAGCATTTACCACCATGCTAAATATATCCTCCTCCATTTCGAGAGTGACATCGTCCACCTCATTGTCCAGGACCTCATGTTCGGCATTGCTCAGGACAGTGGCCGCTGCTGATTGGTTTAGAGGATGAATTATGGTCAGAGCACGCAGAACTTCGTCGGCCTTGTCCTTGACGGGAGTGATAGTTCCTTGTAGGGGACCATTTACCAGCAATTGCGAAGGATGTGGATGTGTGTGATTAATGGAGAACTGCAATATAAAGTACTTCTTATTGTCCAATTCGGCTTGCGACCATTTGACAAAGGTGTCATTGCCCACATTAATGGGACGAAGCATCACTGCAAAAAGAGAAAAAAATTACAGCAAGAAGTAATTAGGAATAATCAAAAGAGATAAATTTTCTACTTACATCCTTGAGTGCAACAGGTTACAGGAGGACTTCGCAACGAGCTGAGAACCAATTGCTGAGGAACCACTGTACCCGATGTCACCTCAGAGCCGGGATAGAGAAAACGTGTGATAAGTGCAAAAGGACGATAAACTGGCAGATTTGTGGAAATCACCACAAACGAGGTGTGATTCAGTTTCATCGGTGCAAAGGAGGACCAACTATGCGGATTATTTCGCACAATATGAACGAGGAACATAGACTCCAGGACTCGGCTATCGAATGTCACATTAATGGTATGGAAACTATGCGGATAGCAGCGTATATTCTGAAGGGGATTACTCTGCTCTGGCTGCGGCTTGTAACGCATCTCACCCGTCACCGAATCTTCGCCGGCGGCATTTCGGGCGAAACACTGATAGATGCCCTCCTCCTCTGGGTCAAAGGAGTGTACGTGCAGCTCGTTGCCACTGATAAAACGTGTGTATGAGCTATTAAGCAATGCGCCATTATGATACCAACTGATGCTCGGAGGTGGATTGCCCTCGGCACGACAAGTCAATGTTTTCGAGAGACTGATGTACACCAATTCGACGGGCAGCATGCTGACAATTCTCGGCGGGCTTGTCACTATCACATGAAACGTCTGTGTCTCCATGGGAGTGATGCAGCTGTAATAGCCCTCATGTCGGCTCAAACTGGCATTTGAGATGGACTGCGCCACACTGTTGTTGCTCAACTTGGTCAGTGTGTTATTGGGATGACGCAGCCACCACTCGATGGGAACAAAATCAGCCACAGCCCGGCATTGCAGCAACAAGGAGCCGCCAGCGGCCACATAGAGGGTGGCATTCTGAAACGCTGGCAACAATTGAGCCTCTCCAATGGCGCTCGGTCGCTCGCCATTCGATTCGACGCGCAGCAACCACACAAATTGGCGATGCATCTTGCTGGCATTTGGGTTCTGAGCCACGCATCTGCAAATGGATAATGTTTTTTTTGCGATAATTGCGAGTACTAGTGAGTAGAGGTATATATAATTATTGCAACCAGCCGACTGCTGCTAAGTGTTAATTAATGCATACACATACACATACACAGACACTTAATACCACCAGAAGGCATAAGACAACTTCAACCATCTGACTCCTCTCGCTGGCATATTCCCGAACACAACAACAACAATATTATTGGCCACAAATGTGCGTGAATTTTCACCACGGGGTTGATGTTGATGGCTTGATGGATGGTTCTCGATGTAGATGTATGTGCGTGTGTGTGTGTGTATGTTCGGATGTGGTGGCAAGGTGTTGATATTTAACACTAGCAGCCAAATGGAAAATTGCCTCGCAAGGCAAACATTGATAATTTAAAAGATATGCGGTTAATTAACATGATAAAGAATCAACTAAATAAATTGATGGTAAAAAAAACACTTCTACTATTACTAGATTAACATAATCTTATTTATTTACTCACTTGTATTTGCCAGCTTGATCCAATCGCAATTGTCGTAAGATTAGAGTGCCATTGTTTAATATTATAGCGCTATAATTGTAAAAAATCAACTCATTTATTAATCTTTCAATAGTTTAGATACAAATGTGTCTACAAGCTACAAATGAAACAATTGTAATTGCAATTCCAAACGCTAATTAACTGAATGAGTTGTCCATCCACAAATCGCTACATGTTACAACACTGATCTTTACTCGCCTGTTATCATTCGCCAGGGACTCGTTGCCATAATACCAGCTAACACGTGCCGCTGGCACACTAAGAAACGGACAGGTAAGCACTTGGGGATGATTCTCCAAGGCGGTTATATTGGCCGCCTGTTGTTGGCCCGGAAAAAGACGTTTAAGCACTACACAGAAAATCAGAAAATTCTTTACATATTTGCATGGGGTAGAAACTTTTGTCTTACTCACCTGGATATTCGACTGTTATGCTATCCGATATTACGCCCATCTCATCGGACTCAATTTTACAGCGATAGACACCGCTGGCACGTTCATTGGGTGGCAGACGCAATGTTCCATTCTCATAGATGAAAAAATCATTTTTACGTATGGACAAACGTTCAATGACCTCATCATTTCGATACCAACTACAGTAAATGGGCAAATTATCTACAAATCGAATGGAAATTGAGATTTTGGTAACTTTTATATTAAGGATGAATTTAGTTGAAAATTTACCTTGATGATATTCATAGGGATTTATTAGGGGTATGCATGGCAGATAGTAGGGGGAATGCGGTTTGGTAATTGTCAGTCTTGTGATGGCATGCTTTTTGATCTGCAGATACGGTCTGAGTAAAGATGAGTTCTTCGGTTGTGTAATGGCAGCAGCGGCAGCAACTAAAATTTGTTAGAAAGAGAGAGAGAGAGAGAGAGAGTTCAATGATTAAAATTCTGCCAGAGTAAATTATATAGCCAATAAACTACTGCATTTTCTCTTTTTTTGTGGGTTTTCCCCCACCGACAATAGACAAAGCTAATGCGGTTTACAAAAAAATAATCTCAATGTCGAAAAAACAAAGAAAATAAATAAAGAAGAAAAAAAAAATCAAAATGTTATTTATATTCTGGTGTAATCTATTGGCTGTTATAAATTTCACGCTTTTCACTTAACACCGCCCTCTGTGTTCCCCTTATAAGCAATGTGGTGTGTGTGTGGCTGATCGGGGGTCGGGAAGGCAAGGATGGCAACTGCATTGAGGTTTTTCTTTTTAGCCAGGCAATGGCCATAAATACCCAGGGCACACAAAAAGCGAAAATCTGAGAAATAGAAAATGGGCAAACAACAACAGAGTCGGAGCTCACAAAACGGAGACGTGCCGGGCTTTGTCTCTGCCGCTGTCGCCTCTGACTCTGGACTGCCCCGGCTCCGGTTGGCCCTAGCTGTGACTCCTCTTTCTGGTACGTGCTGCAGGCGTGTCCAGCTAGCCTTGGTGTGTTAATTAATTTTTCTACTGCTGTTCCCTCAGCAAAAGGCGTTGCACAAAAAACTAAAAAAGGGGACCCTAAACAAATAGTCTACAAAGCTAAACAATTAAAGATGAATTGATCTAACTTAAGGGTAAATATATGTGTTAGTAAGATTTATAGCCATACATTATATAGATTTCTGAATAATGAAGCAATTTAGACACAGAAAATAATATAAATATTCTTTATATGGTAAAGTATATTGCATTTTTGTGGCCTATTAAAAAAATGTATTATTAATGTAGGGCTTCTTCACATAAATATTTGGAATTCTATGTTTCGAATACAACCCTTAAACTATTAAGTCCTAGTCCTTCTGATTTCTACGCCTCTGTCTCTGATATTGACGCCAGCGAGTCGGCAGCTGTTGTTTCTTGCAGTTGTTGTCTTTTTATGCTGTTTTTTTAGCTTGATTTTGGGCTGCATTTGAGTGTTAGGCTGGCTGGCTGGCGGGCTGGGTGTCTGTCTGTCTGTTTGGCAGACAAACAGCTTTACACTGCGTATACGTTATATTAAGCAGTTAAAACAATTACATGGTCATTGACCATGATTTGAATTTGCATTGCGAATTCATTTGGTAGTGCATCTCAGAATCAGTGCCTAACCACGAATGAGACGATTATCTATGCATATTCCCAGAAATGGGAATGGCTTAGAGAGCATTGGAGCCCCATCTATGTGACTAAGTAAATGCCTGCTGAAAAATTGCAGAACTAGCGAAATGGCTGAATGAGCGACTGAATGAATGAATAAAAGGCAATGGCAAAAAGCATTGGTCGTTGTTTTGCAAAATAACAAATGGCAAAACATTAGTCAAATGCGTTGAAATTTATGCTAAAAATGCAATCAACTTGCGCGTTCCGCTCGACGCTTTTTCCCTTTCAATTGGCCTATTGCCACCCAAGTGGCAAGCATTTGAGTAAGTTCTTTTTTTTTATTCTTTCAAATGGATCCGACTTGTTGATGGACGGGATGGCAACTGGACAGCCGGATGGATGGATGGTTGGATGGACAGATGGACGGACTGTAAGCTCGTTAGCTGGGCACAAATTGTGGCATGACAGCGGAGTATGTAAGTTGAAAGAGTATTTGCTTACTGTATGATAAATGTTTTTATATAAATTAGATAATTGCCAGACTGTAAAAAGCTTAAATGATATGTGGTCCGGTTCTACTCTATTCTTATTCTTTTTTTTTTATCTTCTCTTTTGTTTCTTGCAATTTGTGAGTTGTGGTTGTTGTTGTTGCACGTTGCATGATGGTTCGCAATGTGTTGCAATTTTTATTGCCACAATTACACGCAATGCACAGGCGGCAATTTGACGCATGGAAATGCCTTTCGAATCGCCGTTTGGAAACTGCTGAGCTCAACTGCCACGTCAGCACAGAAGCAGCGCTAAATGCGGCAAATTTACAAACACATATGAGATTGTAGACTCCATCCCTTTTCCCTGCCCAGTCCGCTGCCTGATGCAGCAACAGCAGGAGCTAAGGAGAGCGAATTGTGTTACGGATTGCATGTGCATGAGGCACAGGCACAGGCACAGGGCGTAATTGTTATGGCGTAATTGTTTCAATGGCGGGGCGTTTAATTGCGCTTCGGAAACTACTGCTAGCAACTGCTGGTGGATTACTCCATCCTCCCACCCAACCATCTAGGAGAATCGGTGGAAGTTCCGCCGCTGGCAATGTTAGAACCCCACAGTCAAAGTTCAGCGTTTTTTTCTTTTTTTTTTTCTCTCCTTTTTTTTTTTTTTTTTCTGTTTTGCTGCCTGGTGTCATTCTGTGCACACCTTGCCAGCCATTTGTCATCGCCGGCAAAAGAGATGTCAACGACAGTGTTGAGGAGTCATTAGCCAAAGTGTAGTTAGGAGTTTGTCAGTTACTTTAAATCGTAAAAGGATTTAAAGTGAAGTGGCCATGGAATATAGCAATTTGATTTATTAATATGATGAAGAAGATATACCAGAGGCGCCCAATAAATATCTACCATATATGTATGTATGAACATATGGAAAAGACACTGACAAAGTGAACTGCAAATGAAGAGAGAAAATAAAAAGAAAGACATCTATTTTCTGTGGCATAATTTCGGGTCATTGCTTTCTTTATCTAAGCTTTCTTTCCCTTGTCTGCTTAGTTCTTTTAATTGATGTTTTATATTTCTTAACAGCAAAGGATTTCATTTGTTGAACAGAAGTTACCAAACGGAATGTGCAACAGAAAAAATACCAAAACCAATTAATAAAATATCTGATCATCAATTTTGTTTACAGGCTTTAAAGATACCCGTTACATTTTTATGTTTCTAATTGTAATCAATCTAACATTGCAGACAGTTTTGTCGAGATAATTATGCCTACCATTATGTATATATATGGGCTCCCACAATTGGCTTGTGGCCTATCAACAAAATCATTTCCTTATGCCAACGCTGCATTAAAAGCATAACTCAACTGAGTTTCAACAAGATCGGTAATCTCAATGATTGAACTGTCATGACATCCACCTTTCGTTCAGACAACACTTTATCTGCTTATCTGGTATTCTCTTTTGGTTCTCTCCTCCTACTCTTTCTCTGCTGTAGCATCTAGCATCCTTTCATCTTTTATATAATTTTAGCTCATTTATATTAAAGCCAAAGCAATGCAAAAGTCGCCCAGTCTCAGTCGCAGGGGCAATTCAAGTTGGTTCTAACCAATAGAGAGAAGAATGTTTCCCAGAATCGTGCTTGAATGCTGTTTGACAAGAAGCAGACACACACACACACACACACACACACACACACATCAATAGAGTCTTGGCAGTTACTAAGTTGTAGCAAGTTGCAAGTCAATGGGATTGGGAATGGGGTACAAATTTGCATAGTTGAACGCACGTCGTTGGCAGTGCATTCCAGCAACAGTTGCTGCCGTTGCCGTTGCTGGTGATGCTGCTGCTGCTGTTGGAACTGCAATTGCAATAGCAGTGCCAATGGCATAAGAACATAAATTGCCGCTGCTGCTTCTGCTGCTGCGTCGCGATGCGATGCACTGCGCTTATCAAATGGCAACATCTTGTGCTTAGATAAGCCTGCTTCGGTCCAAAGTGACTGGAAAGCAGGCAATTGTTGGCAAACGGGAATTGCAATAGTGGCAGCGGCAGCGGCAACGGGAATGGGAACGGCAACTGTTTGGCTAACTGCTGGCTGCTGGGCCCCCATGGAATTTCACAAATTCAAATTGCCTGGCATCCTTTAATGGTTACTGCTGCTGAGGCTGCGACTGCGGCTGCTTGCCTCAGCTGTTGGCACACTTTTCTATAGCAACATTTTATGCAAAATGCAGCGCGCATGAGATAATTTATCGCCTAATGACGACGTGCTGGTCTAAGGTTGCCCGCGTTCTTATAATATGCAATAATAAAATGCGCACAGCCTGCAGGAGGAACAAAAAATGAAAAGAAAAAAACCACGGCGAGAAGGAAATTTAAATGAAATTTAAATGCCACACGAGTAAATGGGTTACCTCCCCAACTCCCACTCTTCCACTCTGATATATATTCTCTGGTTTCTAGCCCAACTATCTTTCGCTCTGCCTAGCATAGAGAATTCAACTGGCTGGGCTGGAGCTGGAGCTGCTGCTGCTGCTTTAGGGGGCGCTCAACGAGAATTTATGAATGTGCAAATGCATACGACAATTTCGCGCATAAATGTAAAGCTCCTGCCACATGCCTCCTACCTACCCCACTCTCTCCACACACACCCACCACAACTTTGCGGTAAGTTAGATAAAGAGGAGAAGAAGCAGCAGCCGAAGAAGAGAGAGAAGAGAAATGAAGGAAATGGGGTAGAGATGCCAGATCGTATGCCAGTTGTCGAAGATGCGTGTGTGTGCGCATTCCGTGGCATTCCATTCCATGCTCATGTGGGAAGTTCTACGGTTGCATAGAATGTATCTTGTGGCTCAAGTTGCTGCTGCTGCTGCTGCCGTTCAACTCCAACAATTGCTACAGCAACAACAAACAACAACAACAAGCTCATCTATTGATTGCATGCAGTTCATTGGCGCAACTTGCTCGAAATGCTGTAAAGGATTGCAATTGCGTGTCTCAAGAGAGAGAGAGAGAGACAGAGAGCGCGGTGAAGGGAGTCCAGGAAATAATCTTTGTTGCAGAGAGCTTATTTAGGTTAGCAGTTCAAATAGTTTTACGTGCTGTTTTGATCAAATTTTCAAATGCCAAGCCGCGAGAAAATTTATTGAAATTTCCTTTTTTTCCCTCCCCAAAGGCATTTCAATGGAGTTCAAATGTACAAGCGACTTACTGTCCGACAGACAGACAAACGGACTTTATCTACTATTGTTTGCCATTTCGCCAATACCAAAAAGCATATGGAGTTGCTCAATTGATTGTGTTTGTGTGTGTGTGTGGGTGGGTGGGATTTTGGCTTTTTGTGTAATTGAGTGGCTTCGAATGTTAGAAATTTGTGCAAACTAGTTAAAAGCGCTTACCACACACACACACACACACACACACACACACACATGAACTGAGAGACAGATATATAACTTAACCAGCCACCCACAATTGCCAAAGACCATTTTACATAGACAAAAGCTGTAAAACTCAAAGATAAATTGCTTTTTAACCTACCAAGCTTTGCCTTTAGTTAGATTTTGGTTGTTTTCTACACAGACAAACACACAAAGCATTCAATTGACATATTTGGTTAACTTTTCTGGCTAGTTGGAATAAATTTGTCTCTTTGGCAATTTGCATTGCATCACGCAATACCCTGAATGGGTATAGAATGGAAATGAGAAGGGGGATTTAGAGTGTTATCTAAATGTTGTTAAGGGCATGCCAAGGGTCCCTGTCTCTTGTCCCTTGTCTCTCTCTCTCTCTCTCTCTCGCTCTCTTGTTCCATTGTGAAAGTTTTGTGAGACAAAAGAAGCTAGCACAAAGACATAGCATAGAAAATCCTTTGGACAATAGCAGAAGCTTTTCTTAAAATGGCACTGCAAATACACAATATATGTTGGAGAAAGTTTCACTAGATTTTCTTAAGGATTAAATGGTTTTTGCGCCTAGACATAGAGCAAACATTAAAAACCAAAGGGCTCAAGTATTAAATCTCTAACAAATACATGTTCTAAGCATCATGTACTTAATGTAGCTAGCGATGAATACGGGTAAACTGAACTAGTTTTCAGGGAGTAAAACAAAAACAAATGGTGAATTTACAAAACCTTGCAGATCCATTTCTTTCCTTTATGATTATAATCTGTAATGTCATGTTTTAACTTAAATCCATATATGAGTAAATATTAATAACTTTTACACTTCCTTTTCGTATAACCATAAATTCACAGATTAAATGGTGTTAAATATATATCACATATCTGATCTTAAAAACTGTAAATTGTCATATAGTTACCTCATCGACATTCAATAATGTGTTGCTACTTAAAATTCGTAAATTTTTACATTGCCAACCCAATTAAAACTAGTTAGTGCTGGTGATCCCAATGTCTGCCCCCTTTCTATATATTCTCTCTACCAATCCATCAATTTGCATGACTCATGCATAAACAAACCCTAATTGGCCACTTCACAACAGTCTGGGATAGCAACAACAACAACATCGTGCAAATAATGAAAATACCTTCCTGAAAGCGAACTCACTCATAACTACTGAATTGCTACCCATTTGGACCATGGCAGTTCACAGTGCTGTCACAATGGCGGATAACCAAAATACAATATGGTTCCTCCCATAAACGAATTCATTTCCGTTGAAATTTTGGCACCAACTTGCAATGCACACTCTCTACAGACCAGCAGCAATCTGCCTTCCTTCCCCCTGTCTCTCTTTTGACCGAGTCCTATCCGCTTTACCAATAAATCATATTGTAAAATTTCCGTTCAATATTTTTCGTTTGCGGCATAAACAAATAGTAACAAACGGGCAACAACAATAACAACAAATTGAAACACAGAGTGTGCCCCAACGATGAAGTTATTTATTTTTTTGCTTGCTACATTGTATGCTAAATGGCAATGTTGAAATGCGGAATGTGCGTTTACCGAACGACATACAAAATACGAAAAACAAAAAAAGTTTTGGGGCAATGGCTAGCGCTTCTACTCCTCCAATACCGCCATCGCCTCCTCTTGATCCGCCTGCTGCTGCTTCCCTGCGTGCATTTTTAAATGGGTTAAACGTAAACCATTTACCAATGACTCAATACAGCTTCCTGGAACTATTCCAATGCCAAAACAAGTCAGTTCGGCAGAGACCCAACATGCATTAAAACGAAATAAATAAATAAACTGCTGAAAAATGCTGAGCGTGAATCCAGAGAGAGAGACACAGAGAGAGGAAGAAGGGGGGCGGTCGGACCAGCTTGCTTTAAGCTGGTGGCAAAATGAAGGGGATGATGCCGTGTCGTGGCGGAATCAGAAGAGGAATCGCTGGAAGAGTCAATAGTCAATGAGCAAATAGCAGAAAATAACAATGTTGCCAATAGCCAACGAACCAAGCCAACAGCAACAAAAACATGACCATAACAAAATCCGTCAACCTAAAAGCAAAAAATGACGACGAGTCCCAAATACCCTGCAGCAATAAATGGGTGTATCAAAGGACCACAGCAACTAATATTTTACTTATTTTCAACTGATCTTATGAATAAAATCATTGAACAACTGTAAACTAAAAAAAGCTTGGAAACAAATATATAAATATATTTTTGTTAGTGTAAATAAATATGTGCATATATATAGCGCAATTTATCCTAGCAAGGCAAAGGGTAAAAAGGAATGAAGAAAGAATGACCACAACCAATGGCCAATCGATGGTTGTCGAAAACAACGAAAAAGAAATAACGAGCTGAAAAGAAATTATAAAAATGTTTCAGTTCAAGTGAGTAAATAATAAAAGGCACACACACACACACACACACATGGGCACTTGGATCAGAAAACGAGTTGGCAAGCTTGGCTTTTTATGCTGGCCAACGGAAGCCAAGGGAATTTTTGTAAGCTACGCAGCAAAGTGCAATCACAAGAAGCCACAATCCACACGAAGTCAGCAATTTCTGCAAAAGGTGGGCGTTGCCACCAAAGAGGAAACTGAGGAGAGAGTGCAAAGTGGTGGCTATGGTGGTGCTGGGGGGGCGTGGGCGTTGGCGTTGACGACGACGATGGCCGTGGCAAGCGACGACAAAGTGTGCGAGTAGAGAATATATGGACTGAGCTGAACTGAACCGAACTGAACTGAGTGAATGAGTGTGTGTTATTGCGGTTTGCGTCCGGCAATGGGCCAAACATCAGCAGCATATCCACAATCACAATCACATCAGCCAGCCAGCAAACCATCAGCCATCAACTTGAATGTCGTTGCCGTCATGGGGGTTTAGCGTTCTTTTTCTCTCTCTTTCTCTCTCTCTCTCTCTCTCTCTCTCTCTCTTGCTCCAGCTTGGAATGTTGTCATACATCCCAAAGACTCCTCTGCCTTCATCTAGCTCTATCCTTTCACCTCGCTAGAGCTACCAAAGCTCAACAAGCTCGCTCACTCGCTCCCGATTATTATGCATCATTTAACAGGAAACATTGTTGCAGTCAATGTGCCTAGAGCTGTGGGGCAGAGTCAGAATCAGAGAGGCTTCTTCTTCTTCATCATCTGCGTTTCGTTGATGGGCGATAGACGGCAACGTCACGAACCTTGCTGGCGACGAACGTGCCGCAAAATGTTTTACCGAATGCGAATTGCAAGAAAAATTATTGTTATTATGAGTTGCTAATTGAATGGAGTTGATACATGAAGCAAAAAGGGAGATAGAGGGAGGGAGAGTGAGGGAGAGACGGCAGGCGGAAGGGGATCAAAGAGGGTGCTGGACTAATGGAGAAGGGATTTTCTCTTCACTCTCTGTGGCATTTACACTGTGACATGAAATGGGTCTAAATGTTGAATGATGTGTGAAACGTGATGATTAACACAAAAGATGTGTAGTAATCCTTTCCATCAAGATGTATATAAATGAACCTATATTTCATTGTGTTTTGGTTCACTCAATTATTGGTTCCGAGGAAATATATGTATGATCGAAACTACATATATTTAAGTATGAGTTCAGCTTTTATCATTTTCTAACCTTTTCAATGTTTAGTTGAATCAATAAATCTGCCAAAGTGACATTTGTTGCTTCACTTGTTCGTTTTTTTTTTTATTTTTGCTTTGTTTTGTCATTTTGTGGAATGTCAATCAACATTGACATTAACATTGAACCCTTGTCAAAAATCAAAATGATTTCTTTGATATGCACAGACAATTTCTTTCAGTGCATAAAAGCCAATGGGCTAACTGTACAAATGTAAATAAACGTAAAATGTAAAATTTTGCATTTTTCTTTCGTACGGTCATGAACATTTACGGTACCATAACCATTATCGTATATGTATACATATATGTAATCACTGTGTGTGTGTGTGTGTGTGTGTGTGTGTGAATAAGTGTGTGTTGGTTAGATCCCATGCCATTTGCTTCCACCATATCGCTACCTCAACGCTGTCAATGTCAAAGTCATACATGATTCTCAACATGCCAAAAGCCAAAAGCGAACATCAGCAACAACTACAACAACAACAACAACAACAACAATAACAACAAGAACATGCAATGTGCTTGCAGCAACAACAACACAGCATTCCATGCGCATAATTTATTTAAAGATTCTCTCAATATTGGACAAACAGTGTCTGCAGGTGAAATCTTTTTGCATTTATCGTTGAGCCGGAAAATTGCAAAACTAAACTGCACAAACTGCCAACTGCCAAACTGGCAACCGGCAAACCAACAACTAGCAAAGTTACGGAGAGAGGAAAAGGAGTACTGAAGATGAAGGCGGAAGGAGCTGCAAATAGTTGAAGCTGGGAAAATCAGATTTCTCTTAAAATGCATTTAATGCCAGCTTGCGTGCCATGGACATTTTGAGAGTTGTGACTAAGAGTTGGAGCTGAAAACGAGTGCCAATAGCTAGCAATAGTAGGTGGAGCCAGACGACGTCGACGACGACGACGATTGCTTTCGATTTGCCAAATTAGCGACAACATGACTTTTGCCATAGCAAATAAATTTTCCACAAGCAGAACACGCGCAACGGAAATTAAAAAGGGCAGGACGTAACAGCAGTCGATGACACGACAACGGAAAAGAGATTATATTCTTTAGAGGAGGTACGAATATTGGTTACCCATTATCAAATAGTATTTAATTTTACCCAATAGTTAACATCAAGTAAAAACTTTCTGTAACTTAGCCATAAGAGACGAAAATATTTGATGAAAAAAAAATTATAATCAATTTGTGTCAAGCTAGAGAGGAAGGTTCAAACGGTTCTATCCTCTGTGGATCCGTAATCTCCAATCTGAAAACATTCTAGCATACCATGCTCTACCTCATGTTCATAGGGTATATAGCAAGAACCAAGAGACTCGATAATGAAACATTCGATTTGTTATTATCCTTGGGTCTGGTTTTTGAGTTTTTTTTTGGCGTAGGTATAATTAATTCGCTTAATGCATTGTTTTGTCCCAGGCCAGGGATACCCAGACGCATACATGCAGAGAATCTCACCGACGTCACCATTTGTCTGCTCACTGCCACAAAGTGTTGCAGTCAACACGTTTAATGGTTTTGCATTAACTTAAAGAGGCATTAGTGTGCGTAAGTATGCTGTAAGCTAGACAAAGAGACGTGAAGGGGGACGAAAGGAACACGCAGGGGGCCAGCTGTTTAGGCCACTGATGAGTGACCAGTGAACGAGCCAGTTAGTGAGTGAGTAAGGCAGTCCAACCAACACAGTCGACTCTCGACCATCCTCAGTGGTTGCTCTGAATGCGTTGTACTTGTTAATTGCAGCGGAAGCACTCAATTAAAAGCGCGTGAAACGAGTGCGCCACCTGCGTGTGTATCTTGCTGGGTTTTTTGAGTGTATGTGTGTGTGTGTGTGTGTGTGTGTGTGAGTATCTGGTTAGTTTGTATATAGCGCCTATCATTAAATTTGTACTGCTGCAACTATCAGTGGAACTGTGTGGTTCTGCGGCTATGACTGCCTGCTGCAAATTAAGGCCACAGGAAACAAACAAATGCGGCGTAATCAAAAAGCGGTAAATGGCTGACACTGTAAATAGTTTTATAGGCAAAATGCATAAAGTTGCAAATTGTCAGCAAACAAACCGATACCAAAACCGAATCGATGGCAAACAGAAACAGCACCATCAACATCAACAACAACAACTATGTGAAAATGCAATAATGCATCTGTTTGTCAATGTTTGCCAAGACTAATTAGATGGCAACGTAGCGAATGATGAAAGATGAATGAATGCATGGGAGAACTTTAATTGGATATGTGATGGATGGATAGACAAATAGATGGGCGATAGAGAGGCGAATCAAGGGATAAAGGAAATAACATAAAGTATTAACGATCTAGTTACAAGTTAGCAGGCAAATGCAATTAACCACAGACGACAATGTCTGTGCCACTAAACAGCAACTAACTATTAGATAAAAAAAAGCGGTTAAGGAAAACCACAGAGCTTCATAAAAGTATACTTTAGCTACATGGAAATACCACCACATTAATGCTTGTATATTTTCACTTGTTTTCACGCTATTTATCGACCATTAAACTTTGGATTTATTAAAGTCATTGACCGCACGGCATTTAAACTTTTCCAAAAAATTCCCTCGAAGTCTTAATAAACAAAACTTAAGTAACCAAAATTAGAAAATCGATATGGCTCTAAACCTGACACTATTTATTAAGCTGTCATTTATATAAATAATGATCTATTTTAGCTTTTCTTTTTTGTTGCGTGCAACAGTCAACCAAAACAAACGAAACATTTATTGTTTACAATGTTTTTTTGCTTCTTTCGTTAGTTTCCTTTAGGAAAATCATTGTAAGGGTATGGAATTTTTTAGGCCTCATATTTCATAGTCCATAACTATTTACTTAATTAGTGTCTTGTTTCAATATTCCAAAAATTCTAGTATAAATATATGACACTTGGTCAAATTAATATTATCCACGACCAAAAGAATAAAGTATACGAAAAATATATGTCATTTTTTATCGGACAAAAAAATGAAAATCAATCTTTACATATTCATCATTTTATCTTAATTTGTTTCATATTTAAAAGGCGTTCCCTTTGGCACTATAGTCATTGTTGTCCGATCAACTCATAGTGGCAATGTGTCAGGCCTTTTTCAGACAGAACACGCATAATTTAATGGATCTGGTCAAACAACCGAAAGCCTCGACTTCAAAATTAAACTTCAACTTTAACTTTAGCCAGCTGCTGTCGCTCAGTGTGTCGCATAAATAATGCAGTTCATTATGTCATTTAGCGGCACGTTGCGTGTACGCAGCTAAAATGATGACGATGCCAATAAGAACGAGTAGAAGGAATAACAACATATACTTGAACGATCATAAGCGGATCACATGCCGACAATATAGTTGTTGTTGTTCTTGTTGTTGGTTGCGTTGGTGCACGCCAAGTGCGGAAATGAAGTTGTCAATGAGCCACTTCCACAATTTATGACCCGATGCTGCGGCGCAACCAACCACCGCCTGCCAAGATCTTAATTATGACTTTGAGTAATGTGGAATAAACGATAAAGAGTGCTCACGCAAATACACTGTAAGAAATTCTTGTTCATACATACATTTATAGCCAAGTTCAGTTTAGTTTGCCAGTTTGTCAGACGGACACAGGCCAATCAAGTATATAAATCAACTTAGGCAACTCTCTCTGTAACCATTTTTGTTTGGGCTTTGAGGATGAAGGAGGAGGAGGAGAAATCAGAGTCCGAGTCTTAGTACAAGTTTAGTAAGAAAAAAAGGCAAGAATGAGCGACGGGGACTCATAAAAATGTCAAATGAAATGTGGCAGCCATTTTTGTGCATTTGCCAAATTTGCAAAATTTAATTGTGGCGTAAAAAATGTGCAAATTTATGATTATTTTATTGCACTTTTTATACCAAAATTGGCAACAGACCAGCACACAAATGGCGTTTAAAGCGCATATTCAGAGCAAAGCTAGATAGATTTATTATAAATAGTATAATATATTCCACATAAAAATATATTTGTTGTACACACATTTGTTCTTTGTTGTGTGTGTCTGTGTGTGAGAGAGTCTCCAAATGAATTCTACGAATTTTATGCCCTCTCAAAAGATTAGAAGCCACTGAGCCATAGACTAAGATGTCTGCGTCTGGATCGAAAGAAGGCAAAATAAAGAACATTTTCATTGGAACAAATTTTCATTGAGTGTGGAAATTTCATTGTAACAAATCAATTAATAGCTGGCTGGACGAGACCAGTACCACAAGAAAGACGATGAGGTGGAGCAGAAGAAGGGAAATGGGGGAAAAGTAATTCCTGCTATTTGGCGTGTTGTTTGCCGCTGTTGGCAATCAGCAGTAATCAACGTTGTGGGGGTGAGGATGGGAGGCAGCCAGTCAAGGAACAGGAGTCATCGAATGACGGTGCCAGACATTGCGTCGCACGTCTCAGTGAGCTCAGGGCAACGTCGACAACGTCGACGCCATTGGAGGGCACGTGAATGTTTCTCTGGACTGGGGATTTAATCGATTATGCGATTTAATTGAACTAAAAACGCTTAATAAGCAATAAAAACATACAAACATACACACACACATGACCGGATACACAAGCGATAGAGAAGAGGTTACGGGTAAGAAAAGAAAGGAGGAAAAAAAAACAAATTAAAAGTAACACTTACTTAAAATTACACCACGTAGAGAGAAGTTGGCTAATGAAAGCAGCCAACAGTTGCCATTTCCCATTTACCCTTCATTGCCTTTGCCAGAATTGTGCAATAAAATTTTATTTTCTTTGAAATGAAATTTTGTGAGGCGTTGAAAACACACACACACATTCATGGTTATGTGTGTGGGGCAAGTGGCAGAGAAATTCCAAAGATATATGTATTCTATGTATATAAAGCATTATGGACGTCTGAATAATTTTGGTCAAAGTTTAAATGCTGTGTTAAACACATTCATTTATCAAATTTAATTTTATTAATTCGCCTTCTGGTGCTTTGGGCAAGAGGCAAACCAGTGCGACCATCTGGAGGGAATTTCGATGGGGATTTTATGAAAAGCAGCATCATTTTATATGAACCATCAGTAGACTTAAGAGATTATAAACGATTCACACAGAAAAATGGCAGAGTGTTTTTTATTAGTGTTGCTTTTGCTGCTGCTGTTGCCATGGCCACTAAGCTAAAGCGCTGACAACGGCCATCTGCTTATATAAAAACAAAATAACAAGTATGGTTAAAATTTCCACAAAATTACGTTTTCCTATACACCTAAATCAACTGTAAACCTTTTTCACTGATTTTCGAGAACGTCTCTTTTGACACACTGTTGTACATATGTACATACATACAAATATGTATAATAAAAGCCCGCAAGTTGAACACTTGATGCGTATGCACTTATCACCAGTTTCCTATGGATTGTAAGCCAGAGGCATCATATGGACATTTATTTCTGACTATAAATGGAGTCTATTTTCAGACAGAATATTGCCACATGCAACGGAAAGCAATCGCATTATTATGATTGAAGCGAAATTCCAATTTATTTGCACTAGAGTTACATTTTCGAAATGAACTTTACCATTCACAAAGAATGAAATTGGAAACCTAGTTAAAAGGAAAACCATGAGAAAATAATGAATCTCTCTCTAGATAAATTGAATGATATTATGCAGAAATATTACTCATACGTCCAGTATACCATTTCATTTACCTTTTGACTACACTTTGGCTGTCCATAGAAAATAATGGGCAAGTCCTTAATAGCCAAATGAAAGCATCAAAAGCCATTGGTCTATGGCATTTGAGGAAAAAATCTAGACAAAAGCTGGTGTGGAAGTTTATTTGATGAGAGAAAATTAAAAACGAATTTGCATTTTGTTTTTCCTGAATTGAAGCTCTTAATAATTACCTTAGGTCATTCTAACAGAAATCGAAAGAAATTAAATTTTAGTTGCTATACGAAAAAATTTAATGAAGGAAATTAAAAATGTATTGAAATGTGGTGATTTAACAAAACTATTTATTATTTAGTTTATTTAAGGCAAAAGATTGATCCAATTCAATGAACTTTTGGGTGTTATTTATTTTATTAGAAATGGGACTTTGTTTAATTCAGGGAATTAGGCTTAGATATTTAATTCCACCAATTGAAATTAATATGCATTGAAATTAATATTCTCGCCTTAAAACAACAATCAAGTTCAATGAACTTGATCGCCATTACATAGATAATAAAATGGCAAAGTCAAAATGGCTTAAATTTTTGGATAAACAGCAAAACGCACATACACAGCGAGACTAACTGGAAGAAGGGCAAGGCAAGGGGAAGCCAACGAAGGCAGCAGACAGCAGACAAACAAACAAGCGTTTAGAGTTGTTAGCGGATGTTTGGCCAATAAGTATGTTTGAGGGGGGGGAGGGAATAAACACACACAGAAACCAAGAGCTAAAAGGCAATCATGTACATACATATACATATATGTATGTATGTGCACATCATAGATGTATGTTTGGACAACACGGCGTATGCGTAATATGCAATTTGTTCTACAGCTGCTGCCTGGCAAATTGTTAAAGCCAATTTTATGACAAGCAACACATTGAACGCTTTTTTTTTGTGCTGGTTTTGTTAGTTGTTGCTGGTAATTCGATAGTCGATGATGATGAAACATGAAATACCTTTTGTCGGATTTAATAGCGTTCATTAACCGCTTGCCCAAACAGACCTGGTAATTGGAGATGCAGTTGGTCGTCACAAAAAGGCGATCCGTTGTATAAACAAATTAAAATTAAATATTATGCGATAGCACACAGAACAGAACCTACAGCAGTTGCATGTAAATTGCATTTGTGCACTCTCTGACTTTCATGGCAACGTTATTCATATGTACCTACATGCATGCATACATACATACTTATTATAAATGGATCCACAACAAATAATGCAATAATACAAATAATTCAATAATGATAATGAAAGGTCCACGTTCATGTCCACGACCAGGACGACAAGAACCCAGTGCCATGCATATAGGAAAGCAGGCAAGCATAAAAGAAGAGGACAGGATGTGGCTGGCGAAGGGCTTAATGTGCACACATAATTGAACACGCGCCGACATTCAAGAGGAAAAGGAAGGACAATACTCGCATTCATAGCCATCCTCCCATTTCAGAACCACAGTTCACATATGCTGAAGTGCATATAAAAATCAAAAATCAATAAATTCTACAAACATTCCCATAGATTCCACTTAACCACAAATATACTGTCCAGACTTGCTATCTCTTCTATAGATCTTATTCTTAGTGATGAGTAATGAAGCATTTTCGTAAATATACTGCTTGTTCTGATTGGAAATGACTTTACGCAAGAGAAATCTTAGAACCCAAAGAAACCTTCTTTGCCTATACCTTTAATAAAAATTCTTGGAATGAAATTTGCTATTCAATTTTACAACATGATCTGAAGAAGTTTGTAAGTTTTAACATAAAAGAAAAATCACCTTAGTAAACGAAACTAGGAGTTAGTATGTTCCTTCACCTTCTCCAAAAATAAAAATGGGCCAAACACAATAACGGATTCACATATGAGCATTGCAAAATCAGATTAATCCACAGGAATTCGCACAGACACAAAAAAAAAGAGAAAGAGATTGCTCAATTATGCGTATTAAATCAAAGAATTTAATTCCATTTTTCACACATCACTAACAGATATATGGCACCACGAATGCCATAGATAGACTTGGGGGAATGCTGAATCCTGGCAACTTGCTCCAAAACGGAAATGGTGTGCAAAGCAAAACGGATACAAGTGTTTGGGGAAATGTATCAGGTCAAATGCAACCATTACATATATATGTATGGCATTCTAAAATCCAACTAGCCAGCCCACTAGATAGTCAGTAGGCAAGGATAGACCAGACCAGGACTGGCTCAACCCGTCCACAGGCATACGGTTTATCCATCCATCCACCTATCTATTTATCGTTTGGCATATAGACTAGGCCAGTTGAATAACCTCTGGATGTGGCAGCGTCACTTGGGTCTTATATATGTGTGTGTCTCACTCTCGATTCTCTTACTCTTGCTTGTTTTTTTAGGATCACACATATACGTATGTATATATATATATACATATATATGTAGTATATATACCACGCACTGGCTTTGGTCCTCACACTCTTTGAGATTATTATGACGCTCAGTCAGCCATTACAGTTCGCTCGGGCTACTTCATTACGCTGCGTGTTTGGCTTATACACACAGACAGACACAACAACACACATATACTCCTACATATGTATGTATATGTGGCGGAGGCGGACCCCGTCGTAAGTCAGTTAATATAGCAGCTAGTTGGCTGGCTGTTTGGTTTAAAAGAAGAGGAAGCAAGAGAAGCAAGGAAAAAAAGAAGCAAACCAACTCATGGCCCGGCAAATAAAACCCAACATAAGCGCCATTCAAGCTTTTTAGTTCATTTCAGCAGCAATGAGGACACAACCAGCAATGGGTAACAGCCAACATCGGATGGGGCAGCAACAGCAACAGCAAAAAAAAAAAAAAAGGAGTAAAATTAACACGTGGTTTGGGGTTAACACTCTACCCGATTTTGCCACTGCTGAGCTGAGCTCGGCTGAGCCTTTGTATATATCTCATTATGGCCTTAAATGTGCGTATGTATGTGTTTGTATGTGCGTGTGTGGTGTTTGTATTTGTTTGTGTGATATTTACGCATTTGCCCTCCCATCGTATGCTACTTGACAATCTCCTTCTCTTACTGTTTCTCGGGCCTGTTTGTGTCACCGTCGAGGCTAATGAAAAGCGGAAATGAAACTTTTGTATTAAACATGTTGTTGCTTTTGCTTTTGCTGCTACTGTTTGGTCTCTTTTTGTATGTCTGTGTGTGTGTGTGTGTGAGTAGGCGTGTTTGTTGTTTGTTTTTCTGTCTGCCATCGTTGTTGGGTCTCCTCAATCCCCAGCACAAACCTTTCATCTGCCAACCAAAGTTTACATTATAAAACATCACAGATTGCGTATACGCAGCGTGTGCTACAAAATGAATGTGAAACCAAATTGCCTCAACGCTACTATACACAGCCAACCAAACCCCACCCCTATCCCTACCCTTACCCCTACCTTCTAGCACACCCAAAATCTTTTCCAAAGCTGGCTTGGTTTGTTTTCTGCTGACTGTGTCTCATAATGCGCTTGGATTAAATGAAGTCCTATTAAAATAAAGTAATTTCTGCACGGCGTACAACAAGAACAAAAACAACAACAACCAGTCCACCTACGCGTTTACTTTCCTTTCTTTTCATTCATTCTTCCTAGTCATTTTTTTCCTAGGGTTTTTTGTCTGCTTTAGCATAAACTAAATTTTTGTAAAAAAAAAAACTCTTGGAAACAATGCGATAGCATTTGAGTAGAATGGAACAGAAAGGGCGAGAAAGAACGTGAAGCGGTGGCGCCTGTTAAATGTGTAAACTGTGAGAAAAATGTGTGGCAACAAAATTTAGCGGGAGAAATACCGAAAAAAACAAAAGGCAACTGCGTGTTAATGGGCGGACCAAAAAAAAAGGGGGGGAGAGCAAAAAAAATACACTGAAACCCCACCATATCCAGAAGTAGGCAATGAGATAGAATGATGGGCGGGTGAGGCGTTGAGGGTGGCTGGGTAGTTAGTGGGATTAACAAAAGGTCCTGGGTGGAATATGAAAAAATTGAAATTTTTATGCAAATAACATTTCATTTAGTTTGCCCAAGTATTTGCTTTAAAAAAAAAAACAAAAAAAAACAAAAAAAAACAAAAAGAATATGCAGACTGAGCAAATATTATACGAAAACTAAATAAAAATTAATTGAATTAAGCGAAAAACAAAACAAAGAAAAAAGCCAAACGAAAAACCTTTGTTTCTGGCAGACAGAGAGCAAACGTACATTTGCCATTTTCTTTTTGCAATAAATCCTTATCTATATAAACATGAAATGCAGGGATTACAAAGTTTTGCTAGATTTAAGAGTTGTAAATGCAAATTATAAGGGCCATGAGAAATTTTTTAGTAAAATTCTTTTTATAAACATTTTAAACTGAATTGTATTCAGTTGGGTAGAAGAACAACTCAATTTTTCATTAATTTAAACAACTTTAATTCAATTTGGGGGAAAACAAAAACATCAGAAGTAGCAGCAGCCACAAAAAGTTGCCTCTGATTTAAAACTTTTGCACCACAAACTTCATAAAATAAAATAAAATAAAATAAAGAAAAAAGTAAAACAAATTATGGCAACGTCATTGCTATCTCAACAGCTTGTTACCACCAAAACCGAGTGGCAGGCAGACAGGCATGATAGACCAAGAAGGAAACGAGGCGAATGAGGGTATGCTCATAAGAGTTAAAATTGGAGTTGGAGTAGGAATGAGGAGTGGGTGGTTGAAACAGCAGCCAGGAGAGGTGCTGCTGCTGTTGCAAATGACGCCATCTTGACAGAGATACAAACAAGAACAGCAGCAGCATCAGCAGTACATATGCAAAAGTTGTGTCTACCTATATGGGCAGACGCATTGCCAGACAGACAAATGCGCGTCAAGTTGACTGCATGTCTCGAGGCAAGTCATTCACATTCGTCATCAACAGCAGCAACAGCAGAGAGCAGAGTAGAGCAACAGACTCCGTCTCAGTCTCCGTCTGCTGCTAGCCAAGGTGCAAAGTAAAGCAAAGCAACACAGCGGCAACACACCCACACAAAGCGGCTTGCAGTTGGAGTCGTTCACCGGTAAAGGTGCATGCATACACACACACATTCATTCTAGGGGGCATCGTTGTCGTTGTAGTTGTGTTGCCTGTTATTAATCTAACGCAATGCATATACAACAAACAATCAAGCTACCAACCAACTGAACGAACGCCCACACTGCTAATGGCCCAGTCCCATTTGGTCGACGCGTAGTTTGGTAGCTCCTGTGCGGCGGGTGTCTCTATCTCTCTGACTTTTTTAGTGGCTAAAATGGGTCTATGGCCAATAAATCGAGGCAAACCAAAGCACAGAGAAAAAAAACTAACTTTGGGCGTGCTTAAATTGCCATTTAACCATTTTTTATGAGCATAATTTATCAAAGTTATTTTAATAATTTCATTTGTCATGGGCGTAGACCAAATATTGCTTGTTACATATAAACACATAAAGGAATCTTAGTTATATAAAGTTTCAATGGTCTTTATACTTTTAATTTATATATTTTATCTTTGATCTTGTTTTTATATACTAAAGATGTTAATATTTTTTCTAAGGAGGTTTGTCTAAATAAATTAATGAAATTTATGTAACAACAGAAAAAGGACAACGGACTAATTTAATAGGCTTGACTAAGTACTTAACTGAGCTTGGCATTCATCTCCTTAAAAATGCTAAAAACCTTATCAAAATATCTATCCATTTATCTCTAGACTTTATATATGCTTACAAAATATTTGCAATTTTAACTATCATAATGTTCTTTAATCACTATATTTATTCTACAAATATTCTTGATACTATTTTTTTAAAGGAACTACTTAAAGCCCTTCTACAATTAAGGATAACATAATGGAACATTAGTTTTTCTTTTCTCAGTTTCCATAATTTCTTCAATTTATTACAATTTGTAAGCCCCTTTGTAACTTCCATGATTGGGGAGATTATTTCAGTGTGGGTTGTTGGTGACACCAAAGCAGAAAAAAAAAATAAAGTATTGCAATTTAATTTGCATAAATTGAGCAAGCAAAGCAGCAGACGAGCTTACTATATAGCAAACAAAAAAAAAAAAAAAACTGAATAGAAGAAAAATACCAGAAAAAATACCCTGACAAGCTAAAATAATTTTACATCTAACACTGCAACACACTAACAACGATAACAAGGACAAAAACAACAACAATAACAACAGCAACAACAAAAGGGTTTCGGGGCAATTTTGTGCCTTGCTCATTTTGTTGGCATTAAATTTTTGCATAGCTTCATTTGAAGCATTATGCTAAAATATGCGGCCCGCCTTTTACTCTTTTCACAACTGCTGCTCTGTTAGAGAAGTAGGAGAAAAAAGAAACACATTTTGCAAGAATTTCTCATTCCCAACTTTCTATGAGAAATTTTATTATTAAAAAATTTTGCTTGGTTATGTCGAGTGCACAACACTGATAACAAGGAAAAAGGATGCTTAACCAGAACCAACGAGTACGACATTGAAAATGGAAAGGAATGAGAGGAAGAAAGAAAGGAGTAGAAAATTAAGTAAATTGGAGTCATAACAAACTCCACTCTAAATGAAACCATTTAAGCCATGCTCAGTTTACAATTACCAGAGTTAATCCTCTTACTGAGGGTATTCTAATTTTGTTACCAGTTTGGCTTAAGGCTATAGAATCACTTTTACTATAATTTCCGATAATATGTATCTGTGTCTAAATCTAAATAATATAATGTTCTCGAATTTCTAAGAAGAAATAAAGACATACTACTAAAATTTCTGATATTGATTGCTATAGTTGATGGGTAGGGTACTGCAACCGAAACATTAAATAGATAATTCGATTTAGATTTGGTTGATGTAAAATCAACTGAAATTTGTAACCTAAAAGCAATAAAAACCTTGAATCGTTTGAAATTTATATAGAATCCAGTGTGTTTATGTTTTTTATACCAACGCTTTGACCCAAAAGTCATGGTTTCTTATTCTCAACTTATCTGCATAATTTTTAAGCTGCTTAGAAAAGCCGACACAAAGCGGACCAACTGGCAAAAGCCAGTTAAATTTTCAAGATTTGTGACAACAACAACAAGAAAGAGATAAGGCACAAAAAGAAAATATGAAAATGAAAAAATAAAGAAGAAAGAAAGCTTTTGTTATGCTTTTTATTTACTTTTGAAATTGAAAAGTAAATGCTAACGGCTTAAATACGATGAAAAAGGCAAAAAGATTCAAGTCAATATTTCAAGCTTCTAACTGTTAAATCTACTCAGGTGGATTTATTTACCTCAATAACTGAATGTTTATATCTAGGTATTCTAGATTCAGCTTGTGTACTAATTTAAATACTAGAAACTTATCTCAAATGAAATGGGACAGCATTTTAATTAAGAAGCTGTCAAAATTATCTTTGCAATCTATGTACATAGCAAACATATGACTAGAATATCAAATACGAAGAGCGAGAGGTATGCAACTCTCTAATTGCACTCTAAGCCCCTTGTGACCTCACATGGGGTCGATAGTCCCATGCTCCTCCGCCTGATACCCCTCCCTTCTGAGTCCTCAGAAGATAAGCTGTGCAAAATGAACTAACTATTTGATGATTTTTAGCAGGTGAAACATTTTTTCTTTCCTTTTAGTTCTCTGTAACCCCTTTTAGGAAAATTTGCCAAAGGCAAATAATCTCCATTTTTTTCAAGTGCAAGGGGAAAGAGAAGTGAGGAGATGATATAAAGCCATTTTAGCTGTTTGTTGTATGCACAAAAATTGAATCGAACTGAGCAAATTGTTAGCTGCAATGCAGAGGGGTTAGTTTGCCAATCGTTTTTAGCTCGCTCAGCTCGGGGGTTCGATTTGCTGGCTGGTTCACCCTTGTTCGTTATGTGGTCTCTTCAAAATTTGGCAGTGTTGCCACTCACTCACTCACAAGTCAGTCACAAGCACACACTGAACCGCAAAAACCAACAAAAGTTCAATAGCCTCTTACATACACACACACACACACACACACACACACACACACATATATAGACATCAGAATGCAAGAGTTAACCAAAACCTATCCTAATAAATTTGAGCTTGATGCGTTTTCATGATGATGTTACCTGACTCGACTGTTATCCTGCTGCTGCCCTCACATCCTGCACAGGCATTATAATGAAATGCCACACACACACACACACAGAGACACACAAATGTCGAGTAAAGTTTATTGCAATGCGACATTTGAGCTTCTCTACACTCGTCGTCTGAGGTCTGGCATGTGGCGGCTGCTGCTGCTGCTGCTGCTTCAGCTGCGGTTGGTTGCTACCCCTTGTGTCCCTTGTTGCTGCTTCTGCTCTTGCTACTCCTGCGTAAGCCTCCTTTGGCTTTCTCTCTACCTCGACCCAAAAGGGTTGCAAAATTTTCGCATTGCATTTGGCTAAAGAACCTGAACCGCTGCTGCGTCAGCAGCGTGCAAATACAACAATGGCCCTTATGTATTATATAACATTGTGCGACTCTTTATGTATAATGAAAAATTTGAATATACGTGTGAGTTTGTGTCTGTGTGTATGTGTGTGTGTGTATCCCTGGAATCCTTATGAATCCTTTTCCACCATAGAGCTTTTTTCATGCCTGCTGCGTTGTTTAACTTAATAAACAAGGGCAGGCAGGCAGTCATTCAGCTACCCCAGACATTCAGTCGAACATTCGAACAGACATACAATCTAAAGCCGAACCATCTGTCATAGATACTGTCAGTTTATATTGATTTTCTTTTTTTTTTTTTTGCTTTGGTGTCTACTCTTCGTTTTGTATATCCACTCTTGTGTAGGGTCCTGTAGTCCCCGCCATGATAATGTTGCCAATTGGCAACAATACACTCGTCATCGATGTCTTTTTGCCCCATCCTTGCCAATTCGTTGTCCTCCGTCAGTATTCCTACCTGACTATTTGCTTTCAACTTGTAAATAATACAAAATGCAAATGTAAAATGCATTTGAGAAAGTCAACGAGGAGTGGGAAGAAGCAAAACCAAACCACTTTTAACGCATTAACGTCACTTCACAAACAAACAAGCTGATGGGAGGCCCAAGCGGCGTATACGTAACTTGGCCAACATGCATAGCATCATAGCTAGCCAAGTAGTAGTCATCGATGCTGCCATGTAGCAACTCCAGCTCTATTTCAAGGCAAACAATGGCTAATAGTGCTAAAACTTACTCCCACAACACTCACACACACACACAAACACACCAAGAAAAATACACACACACACACACACACACTTGCCTTTGTCAATATTTGCCACAGTCAACGACAACTTCAGCCAACAACAACAATCAAACAACAACAAAACCGAAACAAGAACAACATTAGCTACTGCTCTAGCAGCCAACCAAACAAGCAACATGTTGAACAACATATTGAACAAATGCATTTCAATAAGCCAACCTCAACCATTGCCATCGTCGACGTCGTCGTCGTCGTCATCATACCCATTGCTGTTGCTATTGCTGCTGTTGCCGTCACCGCCAAACCACAAACAACAACAATCAGCACAACAACCGCAAAACGCCTGACACAGGCAGGCAGCAGCAGCAGCAGCTTCGGATTGGGTGGGGCAGGTTCTAGCCATTGCATTTGGTTTTAGGTGTGGTGGAGACCAAGATTGAAGCAGCAACCTAAAGCCAGAACTTCCACTTGCGTGAGCTCTTTCTGCACGCTTCAGCTTCAATTGTTTGCATTAAAATTGCACTTCAACTTCGACAACTGCAATAACAACAACAGCAACAGCGGCAGCAACAGCAACAGAAACAGCAGCAGGCAGCTGATGGAACCACAAAAAAAAATAAAAAAAAAAATAAAGAAGAAAAACAACAACCGTAGCTAAAAAAGCATAACAAAAATTGTTTGATAAAATGAAAAGGAGCGAGCGAAATGAGCAGAACGAAGAAGGCAAAGATTGTGGTTGCTTTTGCAGCTTTTAAGTTGCCTCTATTCCCTGTTGCTTCCATCCACTTTTCGTTTTCTTTTTTTTTCACTTTATTCTTTTTTAAGTAAATATGCAAATAAAAATAACAGCAAGACGAGAAGTTGGCAGCAAAATAACAAGAGTAACAGCAGCAGCATCAACAAAAACAACAACCACCTTAGTAGCAACAGAAAGTCAAATAGAGCCTGTCCAAGTCAGCGTGACATGATGAGTAAATGATACAAATGTAACAACAAATAAGCAAAATAATGCTATGACAGCTCACAGAATGTTGCTGCCATCAGCATCAAAAAATTTACTTAGCTATATAAACCACAATTCTGTACCAAAATGCTTCGGGCAGCAAGGATTTAGAGGACAATTGCAAAAGGTTTGTGACAGTGAAATGCTATCAATGTCAGTCATTTGATAGTTTATACCTGCATTTCACAATGTTAAAATGGGAATTCAAACTCTAAAATTTACCACATATTTGAAGAGAATGAATTTTGATGTGTCTTTTAAAATAGCTTCTAAAATTGCACAGAACTGTTCAGCATAAATTGACATTGTTGAAAGTGCTTGTTTTTGTTTCTCTCTAAATATTATCTCAGTTATTTTCTGCAAACCGAAGTTTTCGCATATGGGTTGGAAAGTCAACAAATTTTTCATTTTGGATATAATTTTGGTAATTTCTGAAAATTAATTAACACGCATTATACAAAAGAACCTACTTTTGATTTACGTTTAATAAGTTTTTCACAAGTTCAATTATTATTATTTTAATGCATAATTTCAACTGTTTTTTGTTTCATGTTATTTTGTTTGGCCAAACAAAGTTGTTTAAATTGAGTGGCAGGTGAAAGTGTAAGAATTATTTCAGCAGACAAATATTTCAAGTTACATATATGTAAAGAAATATAAATAATTTACTTTACATCACTTTGGTATATTGACATTTCAATTGACTTCTGTTAGAGTTATTTTCTTAGTTATCTGGATTAAAAATTCTGAAGTTATTGGAATTTAAGTAGGTTTTTCATTAAGATACATTTAACAATGACATTTCGATTGTAAACCTTTCAACATGTGATTGCAATCATGTTATACTTTTGCTTTCAACTTTCTTTTACAGAGAATTGCAATTCTATTGTAAGATTTGTCTTGTTCTGTCACATTTGTAATTCAATCTGAAGTTTAATGTGGAATGGAGACATCATTGAGTACATATGAAATATCTAAGTATATGTATGTATATGTGTGTAAATACATATACACGATTTTGTATGTGTATCTCAAATAAACATTATTATTGTATGAAAAGGAAAAATAGCCAAACCTCTACTAGATTGTGGATGCTTCTCTTGTTGCTTGTACTTGCTGTTGTTGTTGTTGTTCTTGCTGCTAGTATTGGCGCATCCTTCAAGTGTCATTTATCTTACTCAACTTTCAACTCTGGCAAACTATTGGCATTTGATTTCTCAACTCCCCCCGTTCTCTTTCACTTACTCTTTGGCTGTGTTCCTTGCTTTCCTCTTGAGTTGACTCTTTTTCTTCATGCTAAGAGGAAGCCATCCAGCATCTTGCATAAAAGCCAAGGAAATCAATGTATAAAATTTTTAAGCGCCAGAGAGAGCTTGGCGCACAAAACTTTTGGCCATGGCAACTTCCTATTTCCGGCGTCAAACTTGCTTGCCTCTCTATCTCTCACTCACTTTCTCGGTTGATGCTCAACGTCTGGACCACATTTTCCCATTGCACTTTGAGGAGAGAACTTTACTAACTGCTTGGATATTATGAAAGTTTTCTGCCTTCAATGCGTAGTGAAACACGCAGGGGCACAGGATGCCGGGCAAGAAATGGGAAGCAGTGTTAATGTTTTCCATTCATGTCCGTTGCAATGTAATCCAATCAAACTCCATTATTATAATGCTGTCAACTGAAGCGCATGCAAAATCTGAACACAATGCCAGGCTCCTCGATAGGCAGGCAGTCAGGACAGACAGCATACATAGGGACGAAAAAATTATGGAATGAGCCAAAGAACAAGACAGAGAAATTGAAGCAGACGGGTAGAAAACTTAAAGAAAATATTACATTACAATGCAAATAGAATTTCAGACGCATTCTGTTGTCTACCACCAAATGCACCACCACCACCATCATCAGAAGGACTACCACCACGACAACTTGATGTAAGTGGCCAAAGCCAAGTGAATGTGATACAGACTGCCTTCAAACAAAACCCATGGATTGGTCTAATTTCCACCCTATTGAAGCTTGTATACCCTTGCCTAAGTTAATCATTCCTTGCTTTAACAACGATTGCATTAATTGACTGACTGAATTACAAAGTTTAAGGGGACTACTTTGTAATTAAATGGAGACTTGCAACAGTAGCATAATAATTACGATTATTTAGGATTGGGTTATAAATTTGTTGGGTATGGAAAATGAATAGCGTATATAGACTTCCAAAGAGTATATAAACAAGAAATACATTAAAACTTTGATTCTCTATTTAAGTTCTTCTTTTTAGTTGGTCTTAACAATTTAATTTTAAATTTATGTCTGCTGACGAATTAATTTCCTTATAATCTTAATATACTCTTCTGTGTGTATAGGGTATACAATTTCTAAATGAATGACACGCTGATGATGACGATGACGATGACGATGTGTCGACCATGGCCTACGACAACTTAAGTTTTATTATGCCTATGTGCATATGTGTATGTGTATGTGTATTTGGGTGTGTGTTGCCGGTGGTCGTCGTCTGTCAATTCAATGTCTGCTGCCCTCGACAACAACAACAACAGAAACAACAACAGAAACAGCAACAAAAACAACAACAACAACGACGTCATCATCATCATTGAGAAACATTGCACTGCCGTTGCCAGCGTCGACTCCGTTGCAACTTCATTATATCCTACGCAAGTAACTAACTGTCTCTCTTTCCTTTTTACTCAACAAGGCTTTAAGCCTTCTCCTTTTCTCTTTCGCCTTGCTGATTTACGTTGCTTTGAAGCATGACGTCAAATTGTATATATATATACACATACAAGTACATATGTATGTATGTATGTACGTACGATCCACATGTATTCAAGCAATAAAAAATACTTAAAAAATAAAGCAAGAATACGGAAAACTCGAAAAGAGCAAGCCTTATTTAACCGATGTGAATGTACATATATGTATATATATATATCTATATATATGTATGTGCAACATCTATATATCTATGTGGGTGGAGTGAATTGTATTAAGCGAGCTTCATTTTACAATAGCCGCCATACTACCGACCCCAAAACGCCAAGAATGCGTCGCCTATCCAGCTAAAGAGGAGAGTAGAGTGAAATGAAACGGTGTGAGGACTTTTCTGCTGCTTTTTGGCAGTTCTTTATTATGGCTTCGCACCACGGAGAAGTGAAGCAGTCTGAGGGCAAGGCTAAAGGGGTTTCTTACTTTTATTTTATTGCCCTATTGAGTTTTATGGCTTTATTGAGTTTGCTCGTTGCAAAGGCGTAGGGCGTAGGTAAGCGAAGCGAACATAACTAGTTTTCTTGTAGCAATCAAACAATCGAACGACTGTAAAGTTTGGAAAATTATAAAAGTACTCAAGATACTTGAGATATAATATTAACAATGGCCCAATATCACTCCAAATGCAATGTCTATGACTTCCTCTGACTATACTTATAAGTCTTTAGTACTTTTTTGGCAAAATTTAGCTATTATTTTGTAAGAACATATATACAATATGTCGCCTATAGAAATCAATTGCTTACATTGAACTAGTATTTGAGGAGTTAAGCTTCAAATATCTTTGATTCGTCTATAAAAATCAAACGTATTTCATTTAATTATCCCTTAACATGAAAAGACATCTTTAAAAGCTGCGCTAACTTGTATCAATATCAATCCATGTTTAATTGCTAAATAAATTATTAAATTATTAAAAAATAAATTATTAAACATTAGAGTATTTTTAATGACTTTCAATCATTGACACGTGCTCACATAAGTCTTATGTTATTTCTACAATTTCATTCAGAGGCACTTCCATTTAAAATGTTTTATATTTCTTATTACTGCGCAGTTACTATTTATAGACATCTACTTAAATGCTGTGCTACTTACTCCATTAGTTGGTATTATGTACATGTATATATTCTTTTCGTCTTTACCTGGAAATATAAATGAAAAGGTTTATTTTTAGATAGCCAAAATAAAATTTGGTGAAATTGAAATCGAATAGATGATAATGACAGCACTCATAATAATGTAGCGGGACAATGACAAAAATTTTGGGGATGGCAAAATGCGAAAATTAATTACGCATTTTGAAAACACTTTAGCATCAGCATTTTATACGTAATTCAAGTAAACAAACAAACAATGGTTGGCTGGCATCTTCTTGTATGCGTGAAACATGCCAAAGGACTAGCCAAAATGCCATTTGCATGCAAGGACAAACAATGCCTGGCATATTCGGTCCTGCGGATTCAGCCCTGTTTCAGTTCCAAGCCTCAGATGCCGGCATTTTCGGCAACGCAATAACATCATTTTATTTTCTGCTCTCTTTCTTTGCTTTATTTCGTTTTCGTTTTCGTTCTTTCTTTCTGTTTCCATTTATCGCCTAACCGGCATTTGTTTTTCTTTGGTTTGGATTTCTGGGTTGTAGAAGGGTTTCTTTTAGCAAGCTTAATGAAGCCACCCTTAAAATTTGGCACGTCTCGTTTTTTTTTTTGGTGAAACCAAAAATGGAATTTCTACGAGCCACAAACTCGTAATAACAATGAAAATGTTCAGACTTTAAGGTACCCTGTAAAAAGTTTACTAGCCCTACCCAAATTAACATTCATACTATCCTTTTCCAATGCAAATGAAGTTCCTGTCTGTTTTGGTTGGGTCTGTTTTGTTAATACTTGTTTTCTAAATTGAGTACAGTCAACCCTAAAAGTCTATTATCGTAATTTAAAGTTGCCCAAGTGTTGACAATAACGAAGACCAAATTCATTGTTTGCTGAGTTTCACATTTTCTATATGCTCCTGTAATTGGTTATTAGAGAGTATCAAAACCAGCAAACCGAAAGTGCAATGAACCCCATTTATTCAAGCATCTCATCCCATTCAATCTCAATCCATTTATTCACAGCTCATTTTGCGCGCTATTTTCTGGTTTGTTGTTTTCATTTCTTTGCTCTTTTTGGTTTTTTTTTTTTTGTGCATTATCAATATGATCAAATAATGTTATAAATCTCAGAAATTGTCAGTCATTTGTTATAAATATAATTGGCCAAGTTTTATCAACAGCAGCATCAGCAAAAAATATATTAAAAATTTGCATAACAAAAAAGTTGAGTTTTGCTTTTTCTTTATTTTTTGTTTTGTGTTTTGGCGTAATCAGCATCAAGGCAATTTCTTCCTGTACGAACCTGTTTCTAATGGTGGGAACTTTCATTAACAAAACTGCACCAACTGAAACCGAAACCGGCCGGCAAATGGCTCTGCAAATTTGGTTATGCAAAACGACAAACCATGACGGCGACCGGCAACCGGCAAGAGGCGTCATCAGGGGTAGGGATTGGGGGCAGGGGCAAACCGACTGCGAACCGGACGCCAGCAATTTGACCGACTTAAAATATGCAATGCTGACGCTTATGTTAATTTCATTGCTATACGTTATAAAAATTGCCAAAAAAAAAAAAAAGGAAAAACAAAACCAAAAAGAACAACAGAAATTCTATATGCAAGGAGGAAAAAAAAGGAAAACGAGAATATCGGAACAGAAGCCGATATTATTATACACTTTCTTTAATTCATTTCACTAGTTACATAACAATAACAGAATAATAATAATAACAAGACAATTGCTCAATTGTTGTTGTATCAACAACTCAACGAGAAAAATACG
Organism: Drosophila insularis; assembly: GCA_018903935.1. NCBI lineage: Eukaryota > Metazoa > Arthropoda > Insecta > Diptera > Drosophilidae > Drosophila > Drosophila insularis. The sequence goes on from JAEIFP010002295.1 coordinate 10,308,756, forward strand.
TTTTAATCTCAACAATTTTGTAAACTTATCAAATCAACTTTAGTTGCTACCTATGTGCTTCTTTATTTTTTAATGCCTTTAATTTGGTTTCTTATTTTCTGCATTTTTTCCTTTTGTCCAATAATCGACTTCGTGATTTAAGTAACTCCTGTTTTGCCATTATTCACCTTAATCCCTTAGCAATCCAATTAGGAAAACACTTTATTTAGTATTATCACGACCCTGCTTAGTAAGCAAATGCTGTGACAGGACATTGAACCCCTTCTATTTGGTCCATATTAAGTTTTTATTTCCTAATGAGCAACAGTTATATATTTATATATTTCCATTGCTAGTTGTACAAATAATATATATATGTACATATATGCATGCATCTTCCAACTAAAAGTTGCCCTGGAGTTACATCATCTAACTACTGTTTCCTTTTTTTCTTTTCCTGAGGTGGTCTGCAATTTTAATGATCCTTTAAATGTAGTTGTATACATATATCTCTAATTATATTTTAAGGACAAATAATACACAAAAAGTTAGTTCAGTTGATTATTTAGATTGCTTAAATCATTTGTTACGATACATAACGATCTCTAAAACTAATAAGCACATTTAAGTGTATGAAGTAAGAAAGCGAAAAGTGTATAACGATAGCCAAATATGCATGTCACGTTCCCAAAGCAACGGCAGCTGCAAAGTCGCGTAAGGAAAAAAAAAGAAGCCGAAAGAAAAAATAATAAAAAATGATAAACAAAAATTTTGCTTTTTTTTACTGCCATTTTAATTGCAGTTGCACAGGCCCTGGAAATAGCTTAATATTGTCGAATTTTCGTTAAGGCACAACCCTCTATATGAATGTAGATATATAGCAGAGCAATTCCCTCTCCTACTTTTTTATTCATTAACATTATCTACCCTTTGTAATCTTAGAAATTTTGCCAGTTCTTTCCAGTTTTGTCGGCCTCGTTGTTGTGCCTTGTTGTTGTCGTCATCGTCATTGCCATCCTCGTCGTGTGTGTGCCTGAATTTTATTTCATTAAAATCAAATTAACTTGTGATAAATGTTGCAAAAATTTATCATAAGACCGTAGAAACTCTTTTTGAAGGGGCGATTTCAACATACAGACATACATACATACATTCAGACTGGCCGAACAATGAGCCTTGTTCTACTATTTGATATTTATCTGCCAAAAAAATTAAAAAAAGTAAAAAGAGGAGGAAGGGAAAGCAAGAAGCAGGGCAAAAAGAAATAAAATGCCATATCTGATTATATAGAGCACATAAAAACGAAACGAAAGGCCACAACGGAAATATAGGGAGCTCGCGGGTGGACACGATAGAACCAGGAGCAGCTGGGCGTGTAAAAAAGTTGCCAAGGTAGCAAAAGGAGGAGATGATGTTGGCATATTAGCGGAGACATAATGGAGTAGATAAAGTAATGCCCGGTGCACTTTGGACACAGCCAATGGCAGTGGCTATCGCAATAGCAGTTACCATCATACATACATACACACACACACATATATATAGATAGCTGTATAAAATGTGAAGTCTGGTCTCCTCGTCAATATCAATGATTTTTAATGATGCTGGGCAGGCAGACAGACAGACAGGCAATAGACAAGGCTCAGCTTGGGGGCGGAAGTGAAACCTAAAAGATGCCAGATAAACCACCTTCTTTGTTTTCTGGCCTATGAAATGAGCTTTAAACATGTGCCATAATCTACAGAGGGACATTTTGCTGGGCCATATTAACACCAGGATGTGTATATGTCCTGTTTAATTGGTATTTTCATTATCCTAACAATGGTTTAAGACAGACGAAAAGAAGTTTAATATATTTTTTTGTGCTTTAAGCTGATTTCAGGTTGAAAATATTATCTAGTTTCAAGTAATTGAAATTTTATTCTTATGACTTTTCTTAATCCAGCATAAGGAAGAAAACCAAAAAGCAAAAAGATTGCTTCTCAAACAGCCATCAACACTCCAACATATCAAAAAGGCGCAACTCACAAAACTTTTCTGACAAGATTTCAAACTTTCTGAACCACTTCGTCCGTTCGTTTCAAACGGGCCAAAGGGAAAGTTACTACCAAGTTCATCTTTCCTGTCACAGCTCAGCAAAAATGTAATTGAAATGATTTATAAACTTTTTTCTCTTTGGCCTGGGCCATGAAAAGAACACTTAAGCCACATATAGCAAGGATGCCCACAAGAGGGGAAACAAATGGCAGACATTACGCATACGCTGAGTGGTACGTGCGGCCAACCCTTCAGTGAGTAAGTAAGATAAGTGACAACTATCCCCAATTTTTTTTTCTTTTTGGGTATCGGAATTGGTATGGCTGGCCTGCTTAAAATGCAATTGGCAAATTGCAAATATTCCCGGCACTTGCCCCGTAATCATATCAATTTCAATTTCACTCAAATTAAAAACAACAACAACAGCAGAAAGGACCAAAACTGCAGAAATAGCTTAAAAACGCAAAAGTATAATTACAATTTAGGAAACACTTAACACAGTACACGGAAAATGTCTGCAAGACGGGGATGAAAGAATAATGAAGGGACCAACAAAACAAAAAACGAAAAAAAAAAAATGAGGTATGGATAAAGGGATAGATATATAGTACAGGGTAAAGGAGAAGGCAGAACCCTTCAAAACAGTTCGAAACTCAGACGCAGGCAGGCAGTCGGGAGCGACGATGATGGCGTGAAGTGAAACTGCCAGCCGCGACAGCTGAGCGCTTTGCTATAGCGGACCCCAAACCCGTGCCACGAGCTCAACTCAACTCAACTTGAATTATGTGCGCCCTGTCTGTCTGTTGCTCTCTGTTTTTTGTATGTAAGTGTCTGTATGTGTGTGTGTGCATGCTGCGAGATGAATGAGCTGAAGGAAGTGGCGTTGAGTACTGGCATAAGGAAGCATAAGCAGCATAGCCGGAGCAGAAAAGAAGAAGGAGCTCATAGCCCGAGCCCTGTTCCAGTTTATGCAAAGTGGCAGGCAAAGAGAAAGACAGAAGATGGCAGGAACATACAGCACAGCATACAGGAAAACGGGAGGGAAAGTGGTAGGACACGATAGAGGCAAGCGGCTAAGGGAAGCTGTTTCTGTTCCCCTATATCATTGTAGGAAACGTTGCTTGCGCTAATGATGACGAGATGATGTACTGCAGGACGTGTTGGTTTTTTTTTTTTTTTTTTGTTTTTTTGCTCTTTGCTCAGTTCAAAACAAATTAAAATCAACCAGGAAGACAACATGTTCAGCCAGGAGTAAGAGAATCCAGCTAGATGTGCCAGCAATCAGCAACCGGTACAGGATGCGTCTGCCAGGCAAGCAGGCAGCCAGCCATCCAGCCAACTATCCAGGCAGCCTTACATGATAATTTTATGCTTTTTACATAATTATGTTAATGGATGAATTTGCCAGTCTCTGACTGCAACTCCAACATTGACTCTGGCCCCAAACTTTACGACTTTGCCAAACTGTAAAATTATATCAAAGTGTTAATTATGTTTATAGAGCAAAAAAAAAAAGTTAAAATATAAAAAAGAAACCCCAAGAGCTCAATGATCAGGTCCAGCTTTTCTTTCTGACAGCATAGCCAACTTTTTGTTTTTTAGCTTGCATATACCCATATACATATATAAATTTTTTGAGACAGCTGTCGGTAAGCAGCGGTAGCGTTAGGAAGGTGAGGTAAGGTGAGCCAAGAGCCACATGTGAGAGCATAAATTTGTTGGCCAAGTATGTAGTAAAAAATACTTAACGCACATTGAAGGCGTCGATTTGGAGTGTACCCTCCATAAAAAAGGCGTATATCATAAAATTACCAAAAACCGGAACACATTTCGATTCTTTGTAATGATAATGTAGGAATAAAAAGTTGCAAAGAAGTCCTCCCTTAAAAGTAGACAAAGTGCTGAGAGGTTTCCCATACATAGCCTTAAGGCAAGAAATTTAAACGAAACATTGAAACGATTGAAAACAAATGATTTGACATTATGTCTCAGAAAGAAATAATGCTAAATGATTTTTAAACTGAATTAATTCTATTTTAAATGGCCACTATATATCTGAAATTAGTCTAAACTAGTCGTTTAAGTGATTGTAAGATAAATGAAAAAAAAAAAGTTTAACTAGGCTTAGGCCAAAGAGGTCAAAGCATTGATAGAACATAATCAAGTAAACTAAACTCAAATATGTATTACTTTTCTGATCGATTTAAACTTTATTTTATACCTACATATATTAATTGTTTGAGGTATTTTATACTAAACCATAATTCAATTTGGTTTGAAAAAGTTCCTGTACATTGACCTTTGTCATCAAATTAAAATCCCAATTTAATTATGTTAGATGTTTTTTTTGTGGAAATATTGTTTTCCCTTCAATATACCCAATAGCCAATGTGTTATAGAGGGTATAGAAAATGAACAAAAAATACGTGGAATGCCTTTATGATTTGTCGCAAATTACTTTAGAAAAGTTTGCTCGCACTGGCGCACACGTTCGACAAACAACAATAAATCACAGGTTAGAATTGTTGGCGTCGCTCTCGTTTGGGGGTCACGGTGTGAGAAGGTACTCTAGCAAATTTTCTGTTACACATATGGAGAAGTTCAAATCTTTAATATACATAAGATTACGCATACATGTACATATCTTTTACCTATATAAATATAAAATATATTGTTCATTTAATTAACAAATGTGCATCTTTAACGCAAATCGATCGCTTCATTAGACATGGCAATGTCTTTATCAGACTTTCTTGGCGCTTTCTTTCCGTTTTCCCTGTGATTTATGATATTGAGTCTTTAATGGCTCTACGACAGGTTCCAGCTGTTTCAAGTCGTTGATTAATTACATAGGCCACATATATTAAACGACACTAAGCTCAACACACGCATGAACAACAACAGCAATAACAACAGCAACAACAACAAAATTTAACCTGCCTATCAACCTACTCTATTACAACAATCAATGCCGAATTGATTTTGCCATTGTTTTTTTTTATTTTTCTATTCATCCATCTCTTTTACTCTATCTCGCTTTCTCCCTCTCTTGTGTTTTCGTCTTTGCTTTTAACTTGTGTTTGTTTTTTTCTTCAAGTAAAGTGTAAATTGCCAAAGTTGAGCTCGATGGCCTAAAGGCATTTGCTCAATTTTTTTCTTTTTTGACTGTCGTTTTTTGTCGTTGTTGTTATTGTATTTATAGCGAATTAATGGCCTATAATTATAAATAATAGGCATAAGGAAATGATGTCATTTTCTTAAGAAATTAAAAATATGCAGATATTTTTGTGTAAGAAGTTTTAAAACTTTTTTAAACATACAATAGAGGATTTAAATATTTCATTTCATTTTATTTAGTAAAGAAAAATTAAGAAGATTGACCGTTAGCTTTAAATTCCTCTTTATTATACGCAATTTTAACAATAAAGTTTTGGAAATGGATTTTCTATCGGTATAGTTTCAAAAATGATTTATGTTAACTTAACAATAAACTAAACATTCTATAGACTCTTGTTTGATTTCTTTAATGCCATTAAGACAATTTTAGTTTGAATGCTTTTATGTTTCAGCCATTAAAATAAATAATATTTTATGAAGCTTTTAATTAAAATAATGGCAGTTAAATCTATTACAAAACTACATTTAATATCGTTTACTTAAATTTCAGTTTATTATTCAGTTACAGCAGGTAGCAATCCCATATTATTCTTTTATCCCAATTTTTCGACAACTCCATTAAGTTTAGCTTCAACACTTTAGTTTTAGCCATTTGTAACTTCAGACGCAGAAAGACCAACCAGCCTGGCCATAATTCATCTGAAACCAATTTGCCTCTGCTAGTTATCATTGAGTTTACCTGGATAAAAGAAATGCCTGGACAAATAGTCTTGCCATTTATTTGGTTTGTGTTGCTAGGACACACATATGAGCAGATGTATTAGATGGTCTCCAGTTTCTATAGCCACTAAATTAAGTTGGAGATGAGCCGGACAGTAGTCGTTAGCATTTGGGGCCTCCTGAAACCTGGGTATACACAATATGTTGGCAAATGAGCCAAACGACAACAAGAACAACAACAAAGGCAACTAAACTACAACAATATGTCGCTAAGTGTGGCTTTGCCACAAATTATATTAGTTTGCTTGAGGCGAAATTAATTAGGCTCGCAAATCAACAAGTGTCTAACGATGGCCATAGCAAAATACGCTGAGTTTTTCTTTTTAGCTTTTGCAGTTGACATTTTCTTGTTTTATTTTTTTTGCCTGTTCCTCGTGTTGTATAATCCAATATGAAGCGGGGGGTAGAAAATAGTAATAAATAAAATAAAACCAATTAATTAAAGGCACAAACAATGTAAATGAATTGAATGAAAGGCCAGCCAAACATTGCATATTGGATTGGGTCTGGGTGGCTTGCTGCTCCCTAGGCCGACGTAATTTACATTACGTATACGCAATGTGTGATTGCTTTTGGGTCAAACCCGGGGCGTGGGGGGAATTCTACTTATTATGTAAGCGAGCATTAAACTACTTGCATAAATCACAGAATGGCATGTGCCTTTGCCTGCGCCTGCGTTTGTGTCCTGTTGCTGATTAATTATTGGAAAATCTGCTACAAAAGGACTCGAACTCGGCCATGTGGAATGTTATTATTCTGTTTTCCATTTCTGGCATAATTCAATTGATGTTGGCATTTTCATTTAAAATAATAAAAACAGATAAGAAAGACAACAACGGAAAACAAAAAAAAAATACGGAAAAATCCAAATATTTTGACAAACAAAATTGAATCATATGCTCACAATGTTCTTACTTGTGCCATCCACACAAAAATATACATTTAGCAGGCAGGCAGCTGCCACTCTAGTCAGCTTTTGGCTCAACAGCGCGTTGCTGTCGTTGTCCCACTCCCTAAGGGCAATATGACAATTAGTTACCAAAGCAACAACAGAAATACCTACAAATGACAGCAAATACACAAGAGAAAGGGAGATTGATAGAGAGAGAGAGAGCGAGCGAAAGAAAGAAGGGAACTAGAGTGGCAAACGGTGTGTGGGAGACTTTGGGGACGTACCACACAACATGGCCGCATGGCAGCCATTTTGATAAAAGGACAAACTGAAGCTGTGGCAGGAGCTGGAGCTGGAGATGTTGCTGTAGCTCAATCTGAAAATGGAACAGGAACTGAGGGCCAATGCATAATGGCACGTGTAGTTGATTTTTCACTGATGGAGTAGCGCTCCTATGAGAGCTACCAGCGTTTAATTAGAAAATACCGCTACATCGCCTTCTACGTGCTGAGCGCGATGCTCGCCCACGTATTGGTTGCCGTGGCGCCACGAATTCAGCGTCTGCCAATTTGTCAAATTTAACTTTCAGTTTTATTTTTCATGGCTAAAACTGAAAATGTTACACATACTACGACATATGTACAAATATAGAGATTAAAAACTATAAAAAACAAGCATAATATCTAATCGCATATTGTTCAAATTTACACATATTAAAATATACATATGTAATTGTTTATGGTAAATAAAGTTTTCTATTAGACAAAACTAATTCAACATTACTATTTGTGATAATTATATTTAATATATAAAAAAAAAACATAATGTTATTTAATGGCATATTCAGTCCTATTCTAATAGAGAATATAGAAAGTTAATGTTTGATAATGCCTACTAAAAAAAAAGGAAGGCTTCAAGATTAAGTGAACTATAAAACTTCTATAAGAAATATACCAGAAGTCAGTTTAAAAATTTGTTTAGATAAATTTCTTTTTGGTAAAAACTATTCTGTATAATGTTATTATTTTAGAAAAATTTCAAATATTTCGAATCCAATTTTTCTTATATAAATTCAAATGGTTTATGAAACTGAAAAATTCATTTTTAATTTAACATTTTTTTTTTAAATTTGAGTGCTTTAATTTAATAATATGTTAAAATTTGTTAACTTGAGGTTCACTTAGTAAGTTAGTTTACGTGATTGGGGATATTTTTCATTAATGTTTGAATAGTTTGCTTAGACTTGACAATTTGCACAGCATGCGGCGCGCATAATTAAGATAAATTGTAAAGGCCTCAGAAACTAATTAGTCAAGATATTTATTACAATTACCTGCCAACAGTGACAAAAGCAACAAGAACAACTTAAAGCACTTGCTATCCATTAGAATTGAGTGTCATGACTGAGCTGAACTGAACTAACCTAAACGAAAACTGAACTGAGAATTGAAGTCGTGCACTCAATCGTTAACTAACTATGTTAATTCGTGCGTTTGTGGCAATAACTTTATGTTGAAATATCGTCGAATAGGGTGCCACACAGTGGGACAGCAAGCAAATAACTGGATCAAGATGAAGAAATTTAGCAAAAACGAAATAAAAAGGGAACTTGTTATATCTTTAAGAGAAAAGATAAATTACTCCATTACATATCATTTCACAGAGTTACAGGCATCTATTCTCTGTTATTTTTATTTTTTTTTTTTTTTTGTGTTCCTCGAAGCCGGGTAAGTCCCCCAAAAGTCCATTTGTAACCGGAACTTGTACATTTTCGGGCCATTAAACCAAGCAACGTTAGCCAAAAGGCAAAAAAGAACAAGTGGAGAAAAAAATATTCGCCACAAGTAGAAAAACATTTAAATTTCTAAAGAACAAAAGTTGGACTTTATAACAGACCATTCTTAGGCAATTAAGCTCACTGTACCACCACAAGCTGAGGGAGTAGGAAGGCGATAGAGAGAGGAGAGAGAAGTGGGAGAAGGAGAGAGATTATAATAATTATTATTAGACAGATACAAAAGATACTAAGCAGCTTAGCTGTGTGTAATGTTAATTAAAACTTTATCTACGAAGAGACAGACAGAGAGACAGGCGGTAAATAGGAGTGTGAGTGTAACCGTTTCGAAACTAATTTGCAACAAAGTTAATCAAATGATTGAAATGATATCTACAATTCGAATTCTCAAAACCCTTAATACAAATATTACACATTTATGCAAATGATTAAAGCAAACAAGTCAACTAATTGGTTATTAATTGAATGACTATATAAATCTCCTATTATTAGAGGAGAAAATTTTAATCAGCCAACACATACATACATACATACATATATACATGTATGAATATTAGCAACAAAATGTGGATTAAAACTATTATACGCCTGATGACTGCCTAAATAAGCAAACTCTCAACTCCAATTGTATAAGCATACGACAAGCAAATCTGGCTTATACATACACAGTGTATATGTATCTTTGTTTATATAGTATCTTTTGCTATGCCTTATAAGCCAACATCAATTTGCATAAACAATTAATCATGCAAAGCGCGAAACGTGCATAAAATTCTTAAAATAAGCAAAAACATCCACAAGAGAAACTAAATATAGTTGTGCAAAAACACAAAAAAAAAGACCAAAAACAAGCAACCAACAAAAACGAAAACCTATATAGACGGCTGACAAAGAATGAGGGAGGTCGCAAAGCGAGGGAATCTCTCAAGAAACTATAGCATAGAAATTGTGCCGCATATGATTCAATTTCGCATTTCAAGAGGCCAAACATCTTGGCAAACTATGAGAGCAGAGCTGGGAGCCTGCTCTAAACTGGCAGGCAGGCCAGAACAGGCAGGCAACAAACGCCAATAAACATGGCCCAAAAGAATGCAGTCCGAAAACCAGTTTGGCGTACAGCCTGTGGACTTCTCGATCTCCACCAAAAAAAGCAACAACGACAACAACAAAAAGAGCCAGCAACAACAAGTGAACCAAATTCTTTTTAACGAGCTCGCACAAACATTTGATCCCCTCGCCATCCATCCTTCTCACAAGAATAAGAAAAAAAAAAAGCAGCAAGCTGGCTTGCAGAGGCACTATAAGGTCTAAACTGTGGGGGAGGACGGGGAGATGCCAGGCGCATGGTTTGAAGAAGTTTGCCAAAAAAATACAACAAAAATTACCACTTTGAAGCATGATGGCAAGCCAAGAAGTGTTAAACCCGAGCCAAGTTGCTTGCCATTTTTTTCTCTTATTTTTTTGCCCCTGTCCATGTCCGTGTTCATATCTCGTGTCAATTTGCAAGCTGACTTTTTACGCCATTTTTTCCGAGTTTTTTTTTATACATAGATATGTATGAACATATACATATATAGTATATGTATATATCTTTTTTGTCCATTTATTTAATGCTTTTTTAGTTGGTTTTTTATTCGGCGCATTTAATTGCAAGCGGGCACACCTTTTGCACACACCTCAACAGTAGTTTTTTTGATTTAGGTTTTGAGAGTTTGGGGTTTTTTTTTTTTTTTGGGTCTACGCTTGGTTAGACTTCTAAAGAATGTTCAAGATACATGCAATGTGAAGAGGAACGAAGCACCTTAAAATAAATATAATTATATATTTATGAAATAAAGTTAATTATGCTAAATGCATTTTATTATTGTCTTTAGCCGCAACCACAGACCACACTTCACATGGCGGCAATGCCGCTTGGACAGAGAGTCGACTATCTGACTGACTGAGTGAGTGACGAACTGGCCGACTGTCTAGTCTGGCATACAAATTAATAAATTTTATGCTTATGCTTTTTGCTTTGTTTTTCATTCCCATATACATATATATTTTTTCTGTGTTTTGCTCTTTTTTGTTGTTTTGAAGAAGTTATCTGATATTGCTGGATTTGATTTCTGCAGACGACAAATCGCAACAAGGGGGCAGGATGTCCCATTGCGAATAAAATCAAATTCCTGGAATCAGCAAAAAATTATCCAAATTCTACTTGATTAAAATTGTAATCGTTTCGAACGTTTTTATTTATATTATTTAAGCCAGCGAATCTCTTTTTCTTTTGTTTTTAAAATTACTTTGTTTGAAAGTTTTGCGTATTAGCAAATTGTTTCAGAATATTAAAAAAAAAAATTACCCGAAAAATGTTCTGGTTATATTCTAGAAGTTAAATTTTAAGTTGAACTTTTTGAAAAGGAAATAAAAAGATGCTTTTCATACATATGGAAATTCACTTTGTGCCCAGGATTCCTACTTATTTCATAATAGTTTATTTTTTATAGTTTTCTTTTGTTTATGATGCTTTGGAATGCCTCTTCCAGCATTGCTTTTTCTGTGAATAGCAAATTCAAGTGTTCAAATCTATATAAATATTTATCCATGTTTTATGTTTATAAAAGACAATAAATATCTAAGACATGTCCTCAATAAATATGATGCCCTAGGCCATAACTGAATTGTGAAGTGAATTATAAGTATTTCACATTATAAATGTCATTGCCATTTTCTATTCCATTTTACTTTACAGTTGCGTGAAAATTTATGTTTCGGGTTTTTATTTATTTTTTTTTTTTGTAATACTCAGCGTGGAAAATTTGATGGCAAAATGTTTTGGCATTTTATGCTTGTTTTTGTTCAGCTTCCTCATTCCACGTTCCGCTCATTCAAGATTTGCTCTTGCTTTCGCTCTGGCTCTCTCGTTGGGCTGGAATGAACAAATGCGACACTTCATTTTTGTCAATTGATTCGCCTGTCTGGCTCTTTCAAATACGCATTAATTTCATTTATTGCAATCATCATTGTATAGTTGTCATGGTGAGAAAAGCAAACGCAAGCACCAAAGTTAGATAGAAATAAGAAAAGAGACAAAGAGAGAGACAGAGAGTGAGAAAGAGAGAGAGAGAGTGGGAGAGAAAGAAAGTATGCTGTGCGAAGGCTGCTGTTGGGTTGTGGGTGGGAAGAAACATTCCTAGGCACTGATTGTGTTGATTACACTGACCCACTTTGTTTGCCAAGGCTTCGTCGCCATCTCCGTCTCCGTCTTCAGCTCTGGTTCCAGCGTTGGCTCTGACTCTAACGGAAGAACTCGTGCTGTTATCCCACTCAATCGCTCGACCCAACCCCCTCCTAAAAACCACCCAGTCCATTTCAGTCAAATTCAATGAACTCGAAACTTGCAGATAATACTCACAATAAAAATAATAATAATATTAGTAATAATGTGGCAAAAAAAAGAAAAGAGAACTATTAGTTCAAATACTTCAATACACGTGTCTAGGTGAATGGCAGGCTTTACTTATTTTTAGTATTATGTACTGCTTGCGAATATACATACGTATGTCTTTATTCCTGTCTGTCGAAGTACCCAACACACACTCTCTCTTTCTCATACTCTCTTTCGATCTAGACGGAATAACAAACTACTTGAGAGACGCGTTTAATAATAAGAAATTGTTTTGTTGACCTCAATACCACATGGTGACTATGCAAAACTTCTCGTTCTTACTTATTTTTTTCTATTTCGCTTTTTAAGTAAGAGCACAACACTTCGTATACGCAATCGAAATCTGCTTTTACACTTGGACAGGCTCAACATAATTTGTTCTAAGGTGCACAAGCTGAATTCTTTGGCCATGGGCAAAAACAAAGTTGGTTGTAACCAGACCAATACCCTCAATTACTGTCTGTCTGTTGGTCTCTCATGATGGTTGTCTGTCCTTTCTATACCCTGCTGCTTGTATGTCAATAATATGCGTCATTCTAATGCGAAAATAAATAAATAAATAACAAGCACAGCGAGAGTGAGCGAGATAGGATGAGAGCGTGAGTGAGGTGAAGAGTCGTGGAAAAAAACTCGGCTTACACGTGGTACTGCTTTTAATGGATTTTATTTGTACTTGCCACTGTTGTCAGTGTGTAAAGGCTGCCAAGGGGTGGCTGGGGTAGGAGGGGAAGAGCGGAGATTGAAGGGCCGTACAATTGAAGTGGTAAATGTTGTTGTTTTTTTCTGCTGTTGTTTCGGTTGTTCGCATTGTCATTGTTGTAACCCGGCGTGTGCAGGGAATTGTGCGTATATCCATACATATGCCCAGTTAAAACGAACAATGACGAGATATATCGACTTCGAATTGGCGATATATTAAAAACGAGACAATTTAGACAAGCCATCAACAATGACAGTAAATAACAACTTTCGTGTAATTGTAAATGGCAAAATTATTAAGTTTTCTAGTATAGTTCAAATTTCTCTATTAATTGTTCCCAGATAACTTTAAAATTGAGAGTATTCCTATCAATGTTCCTTTCGTTAGCTTTTTTTGTCACTTGCTGCACTTTATGTTGGAAATTCTAGGAAATTTTAAAAGTTTAAATTCCTGTTTACATATTAAGTAAGCGAGACATTACATGCGTCTTCTGTTTACTTAAACTTTTTATATCAATTTACAAAGTACTTGTCTCAAATTATTGTTATTTTAAGACTTACTGCTATAGTAAACAAGATTCGGTAGCGGTTTTAAAGTTCTTTCCAACAATTTTAAAGTCAGAGAGAGGTCGTTATTAAAGCATTGCTACTCAATTATGGCACATGTTGCCCCATATCGCCCCCACACCACAGTCATTTGTGTCAGCCCCTCGTCTCACTTGGGTATGAACTTTTTAAATGTGGCGGCGCCGCGGCTAGAAAAATTTATGCCAACTAACTTTTAATAATAATTTTAATTGCCAAACAGCAGCAGCACCGCCACCACCAGCACCACCATTAGTTCTTGGACATCGAGCCAACCTTGCTTTGCTTGTAGAGTTGGGGTAAAGTTCTAAAGTTCTATATAAATAATGTTCATTCTTATTTCATTTTTTTTTTTTCAAGAAATTGGCGCACATGTTGACGAGAAAATAAAATATAAATGTCATGCTGACTCAGGGGAATATGGCCGAGTTTTTTCCCTCTTATTGCTTTCCAACCACTTTGCGTACTGGACAAAGAGCAAATAAAAATAAAAATAAATAAAAAATAATAAAAGAAAACTTTGCCAGAGTCAGTAATGTGCTTACATATCGCTAAAGAAGTAAGGAATTTGAAAACAATTTTCCATACTATTTATGAAGGAATTATTATCCATTTTGATCCCATTCAGAAATACGTAATAACAAGTTGATTTATAGTGAGAATAGAAATTGTAAATAAAAAATTAGTCTATATACAGTATTAATGCGGATACGTAAAAATAAATTGAAAATATCATTCATGTCTAGACTACTTAGTCCAAATAAAATACTTATATTCCATAAGCTTTAAATTGTCAGAAAATCGAATCAAAAAATCTCTTTTTCTCTTTTCTCATCAAGTCGTAGTTTGTAGACTTATGTATATGTTTAAAATTAAAATGCTTTGAATATGTATTAAAGATTCTATTATTTATATCAACATGACAAACTTAACTTGTTTAACTTACAAATGTCAGTAAAAGTCCCCTTTTAAAGTTAATTGCCAACCCATCAATATTGGACAAGAATTCCATAAACTATTCCGAGTTAATCTTCACAATTCAACTGCATTCTTAGTGACTCTTTGAAATTAACTACAAATGGAGAAAAATTGTATTTTCAAATCGCTTTAATAAAATTGAAATTTAAACTTCACTGCACTGTCTGAACTAATTGAACTAATAGAAAATTTGTTACTTTTTATTCACGCCCCGTGCGCATTCCGATAAGGAGATGAAGATGATGCCGTGGCTGATTCGCACATTTTGTAACGGGGGAGGAGACCCCTGTGCCTTGAAGCTATAAACCAACCACCCACCACTTAACCATTAAAAGATTATGAATTTTTGTGAAATATTTTTAGAAAGATTTCAACGCGACGAAAAAGTAATCTTTGCCATCCTCCTCTTCTACTCATCCTTATTTTTCTGGGTGCGAAGTGCCGCAGGGCGCCAACAAAGGTCCATGTCGGTGTACATACTTAACTGATTTCCGAGAATTTTTCACATACAAGAAGGTTGGAGCAAAAGAACGTAACTAGAGCGGGGCAAAGCTGAACCAAACATACTAAAGTGGGTGGTATGGCGTTTTCCCATTTTCTTTCGTTTCTCTTCCTCATAAGAGTTGGGCAATCAGTTTAAAGCTGTCAAGGCAACACTGAGGATACTCAATAAGGCTATAAACGGAAAAACTGATGTGGTGGAGGCGCCTAAGAGTAAGTGTGTGTGTGTGTATCAACTTTAATCAGGAGAAAAGCCGCTCAAATGCGAATATATACATTGAGGTTTTTCTTTTTTGTACCGAAACGTATCCAACAAATTCAACTACATTTAGTCAGTCCGTCGGAAAAGAAGACGAGGCCGTGGCAAAGAGTGTGTGGCATTTGTGGGCACATCATCATGAAGGTCCGATTTTGTGTTGTCTAAGGCGATGGCAGAATGCCGATTTTTTGTTTCTTTTTAGTATTGTTATTGTTTTTGTAACGCTGCCTGCTTGAGATGTCAAATAGCAATAGCAACAAAACAAAAATAACAACAACAACAGGAAGCACTTGAAAATTGAAATCAAGCGTTCGTTGGGCGCCAGCAAATGCCGCCAACGCAACGCAATGCAAAACGAAAGCAAAACAAAAGCAACAAACAAAGGTCCTCGCCTTGCGATTTGCATATGAATAAAGGTACGAGAAAGAGCTCACTCAATCGCAAGAGTGGGAAAACAACACAGTGAGAGAAAGAGAGATATGGAGGGGAGTCAGCTATTGTAAGTATTTTTACTAAAATTCGACTATGCGACTTATGTGGACTCTTTTAAATTGACTTAGAAACTAATATCGTCTTGAGCATGGTCGGATCCAGGTGGAAGTCCTGGAATCCCAAAATGGCAATATTTTGACTAATTTTTAACTTTTTTTAATTCATGATGGCAATATTCCTTTATCAAAAATTACTAAAATTACCAGGCCCATTGACTAAACCCTCACTAAAAATATTATTTAGATCCTTAAATGGTCTTGAGGTTAAAAAATTTATGTCGATCCTACCAACGAAGATTATTATTCTTAAAAATCTAAAAGTTAAACACCTCTAAAGGGAATATAATTTTAGGAAATTGGAAAACTGCAGAAAAGCGAAAAAATATCTAAATACATTTCAAAAATTTCTAAAAGCAAACAAAATTCAGAATTAATATAGTCGGTAAAACTTCTATTTCCTTTAAAGATTCTGTTATAGTTAACATGGCCTGCCGCATAGAATATGAAAACGATTTGCTGTTTGGCATATGAATAAGAACAACAACAACAACTACAAGAACAACACAAACATGCAATATAAGATGATGGGTATAGAGAAAATAGAGGTATTGTTTTTGGTCTCCCCTCTAAACTTATGTTGTAGTTGGTATTGCCGCCGGTAACAATATCGTTCAACGCTTGTTGCCATTTGTTGCTCTTGGTGGTGGGCGCTAGATGGCGCCACACGACAGCGAAAATTGAATAAGAAGGCAATTGGCAAGACAGCGACAAGCGGCAGGGACATGAGCAGAGCAGAGGCTGGTTTAGGAACAGGCAAAGCAGGAAGCTATACCTATAACAACATACTCCCACTCCAACACACACAGGCACATACACACCACGACCAAAAAGTTATGTACTATACCTCCGGATATTTTCCTCCATACACAGGCAGGTTTTTCTTTTCCTTTTTTTTTTTTTGCTTGTTTTGGGTTGCTTTGAATTTAATGGAAAATTTATTGACGACATGCCGCTTAGTCGTTTGACTTGGACCTGGACTTTTGCCTTTTTCCCCCCAAAATCCACAAAAAGCTTCTCATCCTCCTCCTTCCCCACTGTCCCACACCACCGACACAATAATTGGGTGGGTTCCCGTCGCTCCTGCTATTTCATGTGTGCGAAAGTTTTTACATTTGGTTTGGTTTTATCAACTTGCCCATGCCCTGCAATTGATGTAGTAAATAGTTGATGATTATACCCAGAAGAGCAGCTAGGGAGGGAGGAGGTGACAGAGAGAAAATAGTCGATATCTATACAGAACACAAGTCAAATGGCAGAATGAAGAATGACTAACCAAAGAGACATCTATACATACATATTTAGATTTAGCCAAATTGATTGATTGTTTTTACGCATTTAGTAAATCACTTGACAAGAAAATCATTTTAATGCGGGATGGATATAAGGATAATCTACTTGATGGTCTCCACATGGTCGATCAACCTTGCACTCTCCCTTTCTCTCCCCCTCTCAGTGTACACTTTCCCTCATGCTTGGAATACATGCTTGTTTGGTCAACATCAAAGTAAAATACTTATGTACATTGTACTTTTACTACCTATCATAGATATGTAGATATAGAGATACATTTCTATTCATGTTGGCGTGGGAATAATGCAAGCTGACAAATACAGTTCTTTAAAGTCATTGAAATTCATTTTAAAAAAAATTCCAAACTTCTTTAATTTAGCTTAAATTAAGAGTAAATAAAATATAAATGAACCAAGAATTACATTTTTTTATGTTAATATATATAATAAATATCTTAACGCCTTCTCTGCTTCTTTTTTTTTCTTTGGAGCTAAAAAATCGTATTTTTTAAAAATGTTTATGGTATGCTTATGAAAATTAAACCAATTTAAATAATATTGAACTTATTTGTAATTAAAAATTACATTAATATTTAGTAAAATCTATTTTGCAATATATACATATATTGATAAATAAATAAATTATAAAAAAAATCTACCCAACGATCGAAATTTTCAATTTTAGAAAACTTAAATCCCTATCCAAATTTTTTAATGCCTAGTAGAAAAAATTGAAAAATCCAATTAATCTTACTTTTATGTGAGAAATACGACATTAAAAGATATACATATCTGAATAAATAGCAAGAGATTTAGCAAAAGTCTAAGTTAGATAAATTTTTAATGTCATTAAATAGTTTATTTCTGTATTTTAATAGTAAAAAACATTAAAAAACGGTGCTTCATTTTAAATGAATGAAATAAAAACTACTTAAAAATGAATGAAAAGATTACGACCATCTTAAACAGACTAAACGAAAAAGATTTTAAATGCCAAGCATAAATATGAAAGAGTATTTTCTATTGTTTCCTTTTTTTTCAAAGAGATAGCAAATCGCCATGCCTTTTTAACTTTTTCACTTACAATAAATTAGAATTATAATTTTCGCTTAGCCAAGTCAAATCAACGACGCAATAACCGAAGCAATGGCAAATTCGCATGCAAAAGGACAATTCTAACCGAGTCAAAAGGCCACCAAAAACAGAAAAAAAATCGAGCAACCCCAAAAAAAAAAAATAACCCGATGAACATTTACCAAAAAAAAAACTGAAACATATATGTATGTATAAAGGCACAAGGATAAAGGGTAGTTTGGTCCTAAAACTCCCGACGGCATATAAAGGTTGAAAGAAAGCAAGAAGAGCAGAGACCAGAGAGAAAGAGAGGACAAAATACCGAAAAACTTTTCTTGCGTGTTTTACCAAGTTGAATATTTCATGTAGCTGATTTTCTTTATACGATTTTCGACCTACCCCCCAATCCAACCCAACATACCCCTTCAATAACCCAAGCCACTTAAGCGAAAGAGAAAAACTCAACAAGTTTCTCTAGTGAGTTTTGAGGGGGTTATCTATCTATGTCGTTCCTCCGTTCTGGCTCTTATTGGTTTATGATCGAATTGAAATTGCATTCACTCACCTGTTGTTGGCTCCTTGGTTAGTGTCAGTTGTCCATTGTTGTCGGTTAGCAAAAGCAGCAGGAATTCAATGATGAGAGTGACAAAAACGCGTCGATTGTGAAACAAAAACATTGCAGCAATCCAGCGTAATTTCCTGTATATTGACTGTGTGTGTGTTGGCCCCCCAACATCCAACAGCCACAGAAACCGCAATGGTTATTTGATTTTTGTATCCCCTTTTTCCTGTTCTCCGTTTGGTTCTTATTCTTATTTTTGTTGATTTTTTTTTTATTTTTATTTTATTATGTTAATTTGATTCTTTATAAACGATGAATTTGACGTTGATTCTCGTCTTCACATTGGTTGCTTTTCACATTGGTAGTCAATTTTCTCATTATTACATTTCAGGCTTCATTTTAACAAAAAAAAAAAACAAAATGGCAACGTGGAGAAAAAAAATTGAAAATAATAAATCAGCGAATTCTATTTGTTGAGTATTCATACAGGCACACACATACATAGAGAGCGAATATTTGGTAATATATGTAAATGTCTATGTATTTCCATTTGCCTATAAAACATGCATAAATATTTTACGCGAGCAACAGTGCGTATACGTAATTTGCTTAATAGTCCGCACAAACATGCCACAAAAGTACGAAAAAAAATATCATCCACTGGCGCCAGGCGTCAAAATGTCATTTGTTTAACAACGTTTTTTGGAGATTTTGAGTAAAATTGATGGCCCCGCCACGACCGGAGGACCTGGAGCAGGTGCACACTCCATAGCACCACAGCAAGAGACCCCAAAAGTCAGGTGTCTGGTTTTGCTGTCGCGCGGTTAAACAAAAGACTGTGGTTGATAATGGATTAAGGAGTCAATTGCCCAAGTACTACCAAAAGTTTCATACGCACAAGAGAGATTTATTCATTTGCCCTCAACTCAAATGGATTCCAAGTTAGTGGTAAACCTATTCACTTTATCAGTTGCTTCTCGTAAATTTGAAAGTAAATTTTGAAATTGAGTCGTAAAAAGTTTTCAACTTGTTGGTAATTTTCAATTTACTGATACGAGCAAATGACTTGAGAGTTAAATATTTACGATTTTCGCTGTAATTGAAACTTTTTTGACTTGTATAAATACTTTTGAAAAGGGTTTTCCCCAAAACCAAATCTAAGGAATACCTAAAACACTTTCAACTGATTTCAGTTAAATAACAGTTTAAAATAATAAATTTCCTAGTATTTAAAGATTTATATTTTTGGTTTTTTAATAAAAATTTCAAATATTTAAAAGCCTTACTGAAGCCATTTACTAATATTACTATTAACCTCAGTCTATCTAAGTTTTGAATAAACTTCTAAGACAAGAAAAAAAATTTCTTAAAGCACTTTTAAGCTTGTCATTGCCTGATTTTGAAAATGTATGCATAAGTATTTTAATATATGCCAAACATATTGAATGGCTCAAACTAACTATGGAAAAATGATTCAATATATGTTCAAGCTACTGTATTTTTATATATATGTACGTCTTAAGCATGTTTGCAAGTGCTCATAACTTTCAGATTATAACATCTTTATTATTAGCTATTTTTTGCCATCGTTTTTCTCTATTGGCTTGGTACATCCTTTTATCGTTAAATTTCCGCTGTCCTTTTGTTGTGGCCCTCTTCTAGCTGCGATAAATCTCAGACTTTCTTTCGTTAGGTCATCTATTTCTGGCAGTTTCAACAAACTTCCATTACACACGCATCATCATCATCATCATCATAATAATGAGCAACAGCAGGAGCAGCATCATCATCATTGCGATAATAACGATATGATGCCATAAAAGGCAGGGGGCACATTTCAATTTCACCAGCAAAAGCAAAACAAAAAACCGAAAGAAAAAAAGACAACAAGTACCATAAAGGCGCGTGTATCTAGAAGATACATTTCTAGCTTACAGTGCACGACGAATTTGCGCGGTAAGAAGAAAAAAAAAAGTCGAAAAAAGAACTAAATAAATAAAGTCGCATAAATGAATGTTAAAATATATTTCGGTTGCGGTGGCGACGGCGGCTGCTGCTGCTGCTTCGCCATTATTATTTTTGTTGTTATTTCAACTATCAAAGGCTTTTTTTTTGTTTAATTTTTTTTTCACAAAAAGTACACGAATAAAGCACATGGGTACGGCTACGGCAATGGCACTATGAAGCAGCGCAGCAACCGCAACTGCCGCCTGCCGACCACAGACAAAGTTTTAAATGTATGACAATTGAGGTTTTTTGTTGTTGTTTTTGTTGTTATATGTATTTAGTTTTGGGGTTTGCAAAAAATTAAATAAATCAAAAAGGGAATAAAAAAAATGTGCAATGCTAAAAAACATTTTGCTGATTTCTTGTTCTGTATTAAAGTTTTTTGCACGTAAATTTTGTATGCAATTGTGTTTATTTGTTTACGACTTGAAAAGTTTTATATTCATATTTTATTAAATATAAATATACGAAAACCCTAACAACAACTAAAACCACTTACTTGTTAAGATACCCTTGTAGGTTTTGAAACAATTGTTTATTTTTATGCCTGACGATCTTGAAAAACTACTCAAAGAACTAACTTAATAAGTTTTTTAATCGGTTTGAAGAAATTTTGCAATTAAAACGGTTTTTAAGTACTTAATAATACTAGTAGTATGTACTTATATGCAGTTCTATCGAAAGGAAATTCAATTTTTATGAATTACTTTTTCAAAATATGAAATTCTTTGTTACTTCTTTCCTTTCGTTGTCTGTCTGATCTAAAAACCCATTGGAAGGTGCTTAGTTGTTCTGGGTTCTCAGTGCCTGACGATGATCTTTGAACAAAACAAGGTGAAGGGAAAGTTTCCAAAAAAAAAAAAAAAAAACAGAATGAAACAAACACAAGGATAAAAAAGCCTTAGCCTTTTTAGTTTGTGGGGATTTTGCTGCTTCTTCACACAATCAAATTTTTAAGGCAAAATGTTCGATTTCCTTGAAATTCTACCTTTTATTATGTTTATTCTTGCTTCTTCTTGAATAATAACAACAACAACAACATCTTCATAGCATCAGCATCAGCCACAGCAGCAGGCAGCAAGCAGCGCAGCTTACTAAGCTTTTTTCTGATTTCGTTTTTACTCCTTGTTTTCGCTTTGTTGTGCGACTCACACACACACCCACATACACACACAATTCGTTGAGCTTTGCTTTTTTCTGCCTGCCTGCTACAACCGCCGCTGTTGCTTCATGTTGTAAATGTGTTTGTTGCTCTGTCTCACTCTGTGTGTGTGTGTGTGTGTGTGTGCGTACATGCGTGTGTGCTTTTTGTCTTTGTGATGAAGAAGAAACCGAAAAAGGAAGAAGACGAAGAAGAAACACCAACACAACAACTCCTCCTGTTCTTTGGCAGCCGTGTTTAATTGCGTTTCATCATATCCTTTTCGGCCAGTTTGTTGGTTCCTTTTTCCATTTTGTTTTCCTCTGTCGATTGTTTGTTTGGCATTTCGCTCATTTTAAAAAATATTCATTTCATATTGTTTCCGCACCGCACAACCACCTATGACGCCGCCCACGCACTTGCTTTCTTTGTTCTTCTTCGTCATCATCTTGTTCTTGGTCTTCTTCTTCTTGACGTTTGCTATCGTTTGCCGGCGTGTTTCGCTTGGCTTATTATGTCATAACTTATATTCCTTTTAGCAGGACGAAACAATGCTGGAATTTATACAATTGTCGCTGCCGTCGCAGCCGCCAATGAATCACGTTTCGCTTTCTTTGTGTACGCATTGCACCGGCTATTTCTAAGCTCCCCTCTCCCTCTTGCGATCCCCCTCTATCATCATCCCACTATTGTCATTGTTGTTGCTGTTATTGTTGTCTGTTCTGCCTTTTTTGTATTTCCGTTTTATGTTTGTATTTCGCTGCCTATCAACTTTTTTGTTGTTGTATGTATACGCTCTCTCACTCACGCACTACACACACACAAACACACACACACATATTCATTGTAAAGAAGCGCCGCCGGCATACGTATTACGCACACAGTTACACTATGATATTGCAATTATTGTTGTTGTTTGTTTGTTGCATGCGTTTATTGCTTTTTAAACACACAGAGAAATAAATGTCCCATGGCTTATTGAATACGCGAAACGAAGGCGGCTTAAAATTATTATATTTAATTTTTTTGGCGAATTATCTGAACACAAACTCACAGCACGCACTCAAACTCGAACCCGCAACTTTGCCAGCGAGCAGAGCAAACACTTCCAAACACTTGGTACGCCATTCGAGTACTGCGGCCGCCAGAGCTTTTTGTATCTGATGGATACGATTTGCCGGCGACGGACGACTTTTGTTGTTGTTTGCGCCGCAAAAAAGAAGGCAAAAAAATTTTCAATGGCAGCGTCGAAAGCTCGCTTTCGCTCATGAATGGAAATTGGGGGAAGGGGTGCGGGCTGGCGAAGTTGGTTTAAAACGAAGGGCACAAAACAAACCAAACGTAGTCAGTGTTGGTAAATTTACTTAAGCCCAAAACAGCCTATAGTGCATAAATTTGCTATTAAACGAAAGGGAAAAATTCCATGAGGACGACCTCGGGTGTGTCTTTGCGTTTTATTGCCTAGTTTTTGTCTTAGTGACAAACTAATTTTTGTATCTTTAGCGGGATTACAGCTGAATGTAGCTGTAGCTGGATGACGCCAATATGGGCTGCCAGATGCCACATTTCGAATACAGCTGATTCACAAATAGGCGGAATTTTTGAAACATTTGTTTCCACTATTCTATACAAATGAAAATACTGTTCAGCTTACAATATTTCTTGATTACATAGTTCAAAATAAAATATTCGCCTTCCAGAGCAAACTTAAAAGCCAAAATAAACACAGTTCAAACAACGCGCCGAAATAACAACAAACTGACAGCGCTATAATCATAAAAAATAGCCGATTTTTCCATTTTTCAACACTGAAATTTCTTGAGTAACTTAAGTAAAGATTTTTAAATTTAAGGAAAGATTTCCAACACTTGTACAAGCTCTTGTTTAGTGTCATACCAAGCAGCTTCTGTCAGATGTAGTCAGTGTTGGTTAACAAAATTTGTTTGGCGGTACAATAACATTTAAATTCAACACATTCGTTACTTTTACGTTAGTCTCCTTTTCATATATTGTAATTTAAACAATACATGTCCAAACACACGTTTATTGAACTCTTCTTTGTAATTATTTAATGGGCGATTTTTACAATTGCAAATAAATTTAAATGAATAACTTGCATATAGTGTTGTATGCTTGTAAGGGTTGTGGATTTGGGTTTAATAGATTCAATTACATTTTACTCAGAATCCGAACGTGGCGATCGCGTCGATTGCTTCTTTGACTTTTTATGCTTGCGTTTCTTGTCACGATGACGATCCCGATCTTCGTGACTGCTCGCCCGACTCTCACGCCTGGTTCGCTTTGTGGCCGTCTCCTGTGGCTCCTCTCGCTTGCCTTCCTCCTCTTGGAGCTTCTTCAGAGTTTCGGCCTTTAGGCGTTCCAATTCATTTAATTCTCGTGCCGTACGCTCCTTTTCGATATCATCCAGTCTTTGCTTTTCAACCCGACGTTCTTCCTCCGCTTTGGCTATTTCCTTGCGCATATGCTCCTTGAGCAGTAGAGCTGCTTCGGCGCGTTTCTGCATCTTTTCGCGTGCAGCCTTGTCCTTATCCTCTGGCTCGGGGGCCGGTAGAGCCGACGTTAACTTAGGCAGAGGACTGCGTGAGCGGTTACTATGTCTTCGGGGTCGGCTGGAGCTCCGAGAAGTGCTGTGGCGACGACCACGACTGCGACCTCGACGAGGACCCGGCGAGTCCTGTCGGCGGCGTGATTCCGGAGAGTCTTGACGCCGACGCGCTGGTGAATCTTGACGGCGACGACCTGGCGAGTCTTGACGCCGGCGAGCTGGTGAATCCTGACGTCGATGAGCTGGCGAATCCTGACGCCGTCCTCGGCTGCGGGACCGCTGCTGTTGACGTTCTTTGGAACGGCGGCGATCCACCGGCGAACTGCGTGTTCGAATGGGTGAAAGCGGGAAACGATTCCGATATTCATTATCCGGTGAACGGGAACGTCGACGGCGGTCGGCGAAGGGATTCCGTCGGTTGTTGTTCATCTGGTTTCCACCCTGATTACCACCTTGACGGCGCTGGGGCATTTGCGGTCGGCGAGCCGGCGATCGTCGACGTTGGGGCGATCTCGAGCGACTCTTCTGACGGCTTCGACTCCGTTTAGAGCGTTCCCGCTCTTTAACCTTGTCATCGGGCTTACGCTCGCGTTCACGTTCCCTTGGTGCCGGAGCAGCTTTCGATTTCTCTGGCTGCTTGGGCGGCTCCGGTTCTGACTCACTTTCCGTTTGCTGCTCATAGTCCAAGGCATTCATATCCACCGATTTACGTTGCTTTGGTACAACCTTGTCTTTTGAGTTTTCCATTTCACGTTCACGCGTTTCCTTCGGCTTGTTGCTGCGATCTCCATCTCCACTCCGTTTGCTGCTGCTCTTTTGCCTTCCCGGCGACTTATCCTCGGGTGATGGCTTGCCTCCAGCTCCGTAGGTACTGGCATGGGACAGCTCGAAAAAGGATTTTTTCGGATCTTTGGTTGCCTCCTCGTGCCGCTTTTTGCGCTCCTGCTCACGTCGTTTTATCTCATCTTCTCGGATTTTAGACTCCTCCTCGAGGCGCTCCAAATCGGATAGCTTTATGGTGCGTTTCTGGGCATGCTTCCAATGTGGTGGGGTAGTGCTTCTCGATCGGCTCCGGGAAGGAGTGCGAAAGCGCTGCAAGAAAAACCAAAAATACAACTTTAATTTGTTTGTCTTCTTGAAACGATCACACAAAACTTACGAATACGCCACGCCCCTTAACAATGCGACCGCTACGTGATGTAGACTGCTGAGCCTGCTTCTTTGACCAACCAAAGGTATTTCTATTGCGATCACGATCGAATCCACCACCTCTACCTCCACGATCCCTGTCTTGATCTCTCAGGCGATTACGATCATGATCTCGTCCACGACCAGTTTCACGTTCCTTCGACCGAGATTTCTCGGCACGCATCAGATATTTGTTTGAAACCTGTTTAAAAATTAAAGAAATAATTTGTAATTTAACATGTTTAGATGTTGTTTCGCTTGTTTTTGCCAACCTCTGGTATTTCATTGGGATCTATTTTGGTTACAGTCACCAAAGGATGAAGTTCTCCCTCCTCCGGTTCTTCTTCATCGCTCTGATGACGTCCATTTCCACGTTCCGTTTCGCTTTAATGGTACAGAAATTATTTAAATTCAAAATAGGTTTGCTCATGCAACTCACTTTTCGCTGTCACTTGTCTTGGACTCCTTGCGGGTGGAGTGCTTCTTCTTTTTCTCCTTCTTTTTCTTGGTTTGTTCCACCTCGCTATCCTCGCTATTGGTGTCATCTGTTGCTGTGGATCGCTTCCTTCGCTTTTTCTCTTTTTTGGCTATGCAATGAAAAACAGGGCGAAGAAAATGTAAAGGAATTGTTTGGATTTTAAGAGAACTACAAAACTAGATTTAGACTAAAGTCCTATAAAAAATGTTTGCAGAATCGTTAAGGTTCACTTAAAAACTAATCACTTAGTCTGATTGAAGATTAGACTATGCTTTACGTAAGGGGAGGCTTTTTCAAATCAAGTTTCCCAGTTGTGAAAACTTCAAAACAAAAGTAGAAACCACTTTTGAAAAAGTTTTTCAATTGTTTGCTAACCATGTCGAGCTACATTGCCAGAAAGGGTCCATTGGTATTCTCCAGACTGGGCAAGTGGGCCTACAATTTGTCAGGTTTTAACCAATACGGTCTGCATCGCGACGATTGCCTTCACGAGAACGAAGATGTGAAGGAGGCCATCCGCCGTCTGCCCCGTAAGTTGTACGATGAGCGTAATTACCGTATTATGCGTGCTCTGCATTTGTCCATGACCAAAACGATTCTACCCAAGGAGCAATGGACAAAATACGAGGAGGATGTCAAATACTTGGAACCCTATCTGGACGAAGTCATCAAAGAGCGCGAGGAGCGCGAAGATTGGGATAAATATAATTAAATGGGGGCAGCATCATCTTTCTTTAAAATTAAATTAAAATTTATTTGTTGCACTATGAACTAATTTTGTTGTAGATCTCTATGTTTTTCCTTTATCCGTTTTTTGTGATTTATTTCTTATGATCCTAATCTGTCCATCATACTGTGTATACTCACCCTTGGTTTGTTTAATCAGCTCGCCGCAATTGGCTATGGCTGCGTCCTGTAATGGTCGCGAATTCCTATCGACAGGCAGATCTTCCAATTGACGTACCAACTCCTGACCCGAAATAACTTGTCCAAATACAACATGGATACTGCAAGAGAGAATTTTCCAAAATAGTTAATGATACAATGAAAAAAGAATCTCATCTAGATACTTACTTGTCCAAATGAGGCGCTGGCTGTGTTGTACTACAATGAAAAACAGAAGAAGAGAAAAATATGCTTTACATATTGCAAATTTTGTTGGTAGTTGTTGTTGGTTGTAGTAGTAGCAGATGCTGTTGTTGTTGTTGTGATCTGTTGCACATTGTTGTTGTTGTAGTAATCGTTAATGTGCAACAAGGTAAAAGTTTTGGTTTGGAAAGACGAAGCAGAAGGTTTGTTTGGACAACTACTACAAGCAACAATACGGATGTGGGCCATGGGTCACGTTGCATCACAATTCGGTCAGGATTGCATCATCATTGCTTCCAAACAGCAGCCTCATTATCCCAGTTTATGTTTCGGGATAGACGCACGGATGGAGACCTTTTATCGGGAGTGTTAAGCCCAAATGATGTTCCCGAGACGAATGCCCAACTGCACCATCGATGGAGTTAAGAGTAGCTGCTCTTGTTGCCTCTGCCAAAGCCGGTGCCTTTTGCCCGTTGCCAAGGAGACCAAATCAAGGCGCATGCGTACCTAAGCCTTGCGCCATTTTGTTTTTTGTTTGGAAGGGGGGTCTGAGGTATTGTAGGTGAAGGTAGACTCGGCTCTCTCTCTCTCTCTCTCTCAGCTATATTAGGGCAATAGTTAAATGAACAACAACAGATTTTTTTAAAAAAGAGAAATAAAATATTTGTTTTTTTTTGGTTGTTTGTTGATGCGCTGCAAGAGAAACTTAACATTTGCCAAGATTGGGATTAGATAAAAAGGTGAGAGACAATTACATATTTACAGCTGAAGATCAACCTCACTTACATAAAGAATTGGGAGCCATTGGTATTTTTGCCTCGATTGGCCATCGATAGCAGGAATGGTTTATCATGCTTCTTGTCAAAGCATTCATCTAAAAAATAAAAAACAACAGAGAATTAATTATTGATTTTCCCTCCATACACACACAGAGCTATCTTCGTCTCTTTCGCACTCACCCTCGAATTGGCCACCATATATTGACTCGCCGCCGGTTCCATTGCCAGCACCAAAATCACCCGACTGCACCATAAAATCCTTAACCACGCGATGGAATATAACACCTTTGTAATGGAGTCTCTTGCTCTTCTCACCCGTACATAGAACGCGGAAGTTTTCAACAGTTTTCGGAGCCACATCACTATACAATTCGAAAACGATGCGGCCCATGGCGAGACCACCGAGGGTTATATCGAAAAAACAACGCGGGCGCGTTTCACTCGCGTCCCGCTTATTAACCGTCATCTTGCAATGCGTTTTTTCCCTAATTTCTCTTTTTTTTTTACAATTTTATAACAGCGACGTTCTTACTGCACTTTTTCACCCACACTTTTGTTTTTTTTTCTTCTTAGAGATGGTAGTTCCATCGATAGTACCGATGGAGTGCGATAAATCGATATTTCAATCGACTTTATCGAGCGGGGCCGCCATTTTATCGGAATCTTTTCTTAAATATCGATAAGTATTTTTATCGATCAGTATTTTTTTTCTAATCGATATATCGTATTTGAATTTAACAAGAAAACTCTCTTAGAACTATAACTACGTTTATTTCCATTGCACATTCAAAAAGGGAGTTTGTTTAACAATACAAATTAAGAGTCAACTAGATAATTAAAACTATAAAATGCAAGAAAAAGGCCTGTTATAATAGATAGGGGCAGGGATTAAAGTGCAACATTTTTTTTTTAACTTAAAGCTAACCATCTAACTGTTGGCAAATACTCGTCAAAATGGAATCAATGATGCTATGGAGTGGTTGGGTGTTGGTTTATTCAACGGTCACCGATTTGGCCAGATTACGGGGACAATCCACGTCACAGCCGCGTAGTACGGCAATGTGATAGGACAGCAATTGCAGGGGTATCACAGTGAGAATACCCTGAAGACAGTCAACGGTGCGGGGAATCTGTAAAGAACGTGTTGAATGGGCCATCGTCTCGTTGTCACCCGCCTCGCAAATAAGAATGGGTCGTCCCCGGCGGGAGGTGACCTGTTGCAAGGCATTCATGCATTTGGTATAGACTGGATCACGCAGTACAATCATCAGCACGGGCATCTCATCGTCGACCAACGCTAGAGGGCCATGCTTTAGCTCGCCAGCTAAAATTCCCTCACTGTGCATATAAGTCAGCTCTTTCACCTTCAAGGCTCCCTCGAGACATGTGGCGAAATTGAATCCTCGTCCCATAATCAACAAAGATTTATGCTGATACAACTCTTTGGCCAATTCCTGGACTTGACTATTGAGTTGGAGAACCGAGCGAATGTGCTCATCCAGCTGCGAAAGTCCATCGATGATCTCTAAGCGGCGTTGCTGCAACGATAGACGATCTTCGGACATGACCAGAGCAAACATCACCAGGGAAATGAACTGTGAGGTATATGCCTTTGTGGAGGCCACTCCAATCTCTGGTCCAGCATTGATATGCACTCCACAATGGGATTCGCGGCAGATGCTGCTGCCCACAGTGTTTGTGATCCCGACGATTAGGGCTCCTCGCTGTTTGCAATAACGCAGAGCCATCAGAGTATCAGCCGTCTCACCCGATTGCGATATGAAGAAACAGACATCGTCACGGAAAATCGGAGTGTTGCGATCTAGAAAATCGGAAGCCAATTCAACCATCACCGGCAATTCGGTCAATTCCTCAAGCAATTGGCGTGTGGCCACCGCACTGTGATACGAGGTGCCGCAGGCAATCAACATAAGACGGCGACAGCGCTTTATCTCTGGTATATACTCCTTGATACCGCCTAGCACCACGGTTTGGGTGTCGAAACGGACTCGTCCTCGCATCGTGTTGACCACTGACTCAGGTTGCTCGAATATCTCCTTTAACATGAAATAATCATAGTTGCCCTTCATAATCTGCTGAATCTCCATTTTCAGGGTGATTATCTCACGGGCATGGGGATCATCCGAGGATGATTTGTTCAAACGATGTATGCTCAAAGAGCCATCGCTTTTGACGGCGGCCACATCATCATCCTCTAGATAGATGACACGATTCGTATGCTCAATTACCGCCGAGGCATCGGAGGCAAAGAAATATTCCACTTGTTTGTCCTCCAGTGGCTGATATTCGGCACCGCTGCAATCTCCAGGTGGCAGCAGTTGGAACTGCTTTTGGCCATGAGGACGATGCGCCTTGGCATACAAAATGGGCACATGATCCGTAGCCAATTTGGTTTTAGCCTTAATGCCCACCAGCAACGGAGATCCTCGCCTAGAAGCGACACATTCGCCAGGGAAATGCTTCGACTTGAAGGCAATGGCAAAGGCCCCCTCCAACTGTTGAATGGCCTGCTCGACCAACTGGCCAAATGTATATCCCGGATGTGTCTGCCACAAATGATGCACCAGCTTGGCTATCACCTCTGTGTCCGTGTCCGATTCGAAAACGTAACCGCGCTTCTCTAAAAATGTTTTTACATCCTTGTAGTTGGTTATAATGCCATTGTGGACGACAACAAAACTATTGGCCGCATCCGAGCGCTGAGGATGAGAGTTAACCTCCGAGGGAACACCATGAGTTGCCCAACGTGTATGGGCAATCCCGATATGAATATCAAGGGGCTGTCCAAATTCAGCTTCTGCTCCCTGACAGAGTTCCGTTATGGCATCCTCCAGTATCTTGACCTTGCCCGTTCGCTTCACTAATATAATGGAATCCCCGTCACCAGCATTTGCTGAAGGTGGCGCATCAATTGCCACGCCAGTTGAGTCATAGCCACGATATTCCAAACGCTTCAGCCCCTGCAGCAACAGGTCGAGCACTTGCTGACGCGTCTTGGGCGTTAAGTAATTAAGGTAAGCGAAAATTCCGCACATTTCTATACACAATTCCCAAATTGATTAACACAGAATTTTTCAGCTTTGCTATCCACGTCAACTTTAGCGCGGTCGGCGTCGGTTTGGCTGCTGCTTCTATATCTTCTGCTTGATTTATATAAACTGGCGGCGTGTCACTTGATTTCCCTCAATTCGTAGTACTGCACTCCGAAATGCTCTCGTCACTGCTGTTATTGTTTGTACGTTTTGCTATCGCAAAACAATTTTATGGAATTTTTTAGTGATAAATTTTACGCCAAGAACACGTCGTTCTGCCCCGCAATCCCCCCTCGCCTAATAATGTGTAAACATTCGCCCAGTGTGACCGTGTCTCTCGCGAATGTCTGTTAGAGATGTGCGCGGTGACAAATAGTCACGTTGTCATTCACGCGCGTCTTGAATTTATTTAAAGTTTAGTTTAAATTTTAAGTAATTTCAGAACAATGGCATAACTGTGCTCTGTTTTCATTTTTTATGCTAACATTTATTAAAATTTCATTTAATTCAGTTACTTTAAAAAAAGTATTGATTATTTGTATTGATATATAAAATTTTAGAATTCTGGTCTAGAGCTTCTAGAACGTTATAGTTAAATTAATTTATATGGTAGCATTTCTTATTTAAAACAACATTTTATATATTTATATTTCTTGCATTAAGAATTTGTACAAATATGGAATTTCATAGGAAATATTTTCAATTCTGGTTGGCCATTTTGAAAATAACAAAAAAACTTAAATCTTACAAATAAAAGTGGCCACAAATTACTTAATTTTAAATCTTTAACTCATTTAAAAAAATGTTTCATTCAATTCTTTCTTACATAATTAAAAAGATTTGCCTTAAAATGATTCAAAAGGACATTAATGAACGAAACCAAAGAACGGGCTTAAGACGAAGTTAAATTGCACTCTGTTCCTTTTTTTATATAACAGAATTATCTAATAGCATATCTTTAAGCTTAACACAAAATTCATTCAAATGGTCAATTAATTGAATAACAGTGCTAACCATTAAAATTTGGTCAATCATTTCAAATGTCAGCTTGTGTTAATCCTTTGTTATTTGGCTAAGTGATGGGTCAAAACCACAACTCCGACATCAGTGTTTATGACAGGTTGATACCCATTCCCAACCCCTTACCCTTTTACCAAACCCTACCCCCCACATGAATGTGAATTCCTTTAATGTTCCAAGTACTCTATAATTGCAAATAATTACAACCTGTCTAACTGTCGACTTTCACAACTATAGAATGTCTTTGGAAAGTTAGATGAAGCTACGGGCGAATCTATCTGCAATGCAAATTAGCTATTCTAGTAATTTATGCATAAGTTATTTTGTAATGAAACGTCAAACTTTTGATGAGCAGAAGGGAACTCACCATCTGGCTACCTAGTCAGATTGAGTAACATTTCGAGAATTTCCAGTGAAGTCCTTTGAACATACCAACCTTGCCCTTACCCTTACCCTTTCGTACGTATATTCATATGTGTAACTGTCAGTACTTCAGTTGAAAAACAAATTCGGTTGTTATTTCAACAGTATTTAGGTTTCTGTGAAGCTGAAACGATAAGAGAAAAAAAATAAATAAGTGAATTAATGGCAGAAATGTAAAACCGAAGCTTTAAAATGCTTTTACTTATATCAAATTGCTGAAATTTATTTCCCATGAGTTATTTTTGGTTACTAGCTTTCACAATGATTAATCGGGAATGATTATGATGGATCTAGTTTGGAGCAATCAGAGCCCTTTTAAGGATATAATTAAGGATATAATTCTAGTTTAATTTTCTTTTGCTTAAAGAAATATTTCTTTATTTGAAATCAGCTAGCAAATAACAGACCTTATGACTTTAATAATTGTAATAATTTAGAAATAAATCTTCAAACGATTGTATACATAAAATTTTAAGATGTACTTTACAAGAAGTCGGTATGAATGTGTTGTAATAATTTATTAAATATTTCAAGTTATTTTAATTAATCAAGACTTACATTTAGAGTTGACCCTCTCTGTATTAAATAAATTCAGCTATTATGATTGATATGGTGGAACTCAGGCTGACTATACTTAAGAGGGCTTCTAATTCGAAAGAAAAATAACTTCAATGTGCCACCTTGTGTTAAAGAATTATAAGGATAATGAATACCACATAAGGTCAGTAAGGTTAAAATGGAATTTATGGATGAGTTTCTATTGGTTCCAAGCTACAACTGAGCAATGCAATCCGCTTATCACTTGGCAACCGGCAATTAGAATTGCATCTGACCAAGCAACAATCACAACTCCCCTTGTAGCCTTAAGCAGCCTGGAATTGGTCCAACAGTGAGCAGCAGCAGTTGACATTAATACGCTGAAACCCTAATTAACCCCTTTGGCATTTTTACAGAACTGAATGCATGCAACGTGGGGTGTGTGCTAGTGTGTGTGTGTGGAATATCAGGGGAATTTTCGGAAAACACTTGAAATCCGCTCTACAGCTGGGCATAATTGCTGGAAGCGTTATTAAAAAAGGAGCTGGGGCTCCTGTATGGTCACCGTGATGCGATGGGGCAACCACTGTGCAGCTAATTGACAGACATCGGACAAGGTAAGGAAACGCAAATAATTAAGCAGCTCATCGAGTGACCCTTGGCCACTAGTGGCATATTCATCTCTTCAGAGATGAACATTAAGCCGGCTAATGGCGATGAAGGCAGCTGCTGCATCACAGTGTGGGGATTTCAGCTGACCATGATGGAGATAGCACAGCATTAGGTATACACATACATCGACATATGCCTTGAGAGGCATTTCGAGCAACTGGCACGTATCTACTGCAAAATGGGTGAGATTGTTGGAATTCAATTGAACTCTGCACTTAATGGGCATAATAAACCTCATCATTTCGATGCGAACGAGGCCAGCAATTCAGGCAATGAGGCTATAGGCCAGATGGTTTTGCTCCTTTTTGCTCTTTAACTTAGTCCAGGAAGTGCGTCATTCTATTTTCCTCTACAGGTGACTAGAAGCGATGTCAAGGCAAGCTGTTAAACAATATAATTACAGCTATTTAGTAAAGATAATGAGATTGTTTAGCAATTTGATGAATCAGCTTGCAATTCTAATCTAACTTTTTAAATTTTTATAATATTTACTTGTGCTGAATTAAAATAATGCACAAATGCTAGATACACAAGCTTATAAATTTGGAGTAAATTACATTAAGATATTCCATAAGATTTCTTTTCAATTTACGTTTGTTTAAGCAATGATATTCCAATTTTATGTACTACAAAAAATATTTGTGGTAAAAAGTAATTTATTTTAACAAACTTTTACTATAATTTTAATTCTATTCTTTCTAGTCATTTACTTCAGTTGAGACATATAACTTTGATCGCTTTTTTATAATAATTTATCTAAAAATAATTTTAGACAATATTCCTAGAAATAATGTGTTTTTTCCAGAATTATTACAGTTGCCAAAATGCTAACAAAAAGTTTTAACTATCATTAGATAAAAACAATTTTCAATTGATAAGATATGTGATTATAAAAGACTGAAATTTTTGGCTTATGTTAGAAAAACTTAAGTCTCCGCTCGACTTTATCTTGGTTAAAAGAGTTTTATTGAAATCTTTTCTTAGTTGGGGATACAAACAACTAACTTGTAAGCCAACTAATTCGTGTCTGGATCTTGTTTCTGTGCCGCCCTTGCCTCAGCGTCTGCGGTTGCCGCAGCCTTTTCCAGCCTAAACTTTTGCACCTTGTCGAAGTAGTCGAGTGCTTGGTCTCTTCGATAAAG
This sequence comes from Drosophila insularis, assembly GCA_018903935.1. Lineage (NCBI taxonomy): Eukaryota > Metazoa > Arthropoda > Insecta > Diptera > Drosophilidae > Drosophila > Drosophila insularis. The sequence goes on from JAEIFP010002295.1 coordinate 10,343,382, forward strand.
TTTGGCCAAGTGGCTGCAGTTTTTGCCAACGCCATCGACGGCAGCCAAATCAGCACCGTGTGTAACCAGAAGCTTGATGAGCTCCAGACTGGCGTCCATAACCACTGTGGAAACAGAAAACAAAGTTAAAATTTAATTTACCCACAAACTGAATCCATCCCCCACCTGCTCGCATTAAAAGGGTCCAGCCGCAGGCATCTCGAGCCTCCAAATTTGCACCAGATTCGAGTGCAAATTTCATCATCTCCAGTTGATCAGCATCGGCGGCACAATGGGCTGGGGTCATGCCATTGCTGTCGATTGCCTCAAGTTGAGCCTTCTTGTTGAGAAGTATTCGGGAAATGGGCAAATGTCCGTGATAGAAAGCCATCTGTGAAGCGTATGAAATTGGTTGACTTTGCTGGTTTGGGGATTAGATTGGCAGGTGCACCCACATGAAGCGGTGTGCGGCCATTGCTGGGATTGCCCAGCTGTACACTGCAGCCAGCCGAAAGTAGTACATCAAAAATGCACATTTCACCCTGAACAATTGCGTTGGCCAATGGCAGGTAACCATTCGGAGCCGGATACTCGATTAGACTAGGTCGTCGGCGTAGCATTCGTTTCACCAGAAACTGTTGACCCTTGCGTATGGCGCGATTTAGACAACTTGTGGACGGAAGAGCTGCCTCTGTGCATGCCTTTGGATTGCAAAATGTTGAAACATTTTAAATTCATCTAGGGAATTGCCCATGTAAATTATTCTACAATTTCACTATGGATAATACATAATAAATGAATACATTTTCAAAATAAATCCTGCTATACAGTTGATTTTGCCTACAATGATATAAACTTAAACATTTTATACATATATCTTGATGGATATTGTTAACTTTCTTACCAAATTCTTCTTCAAAGTCTTTAAATATAATCTGAGATTAAGAGATAAATAAATTTATCCCAATTGGGTGTTATCCTTAAAGTTGAATTTGCTAATTATAATATCATAAGGCGATAAAAAAAACTAAATAAAGCTTTAAGAAATCTGTGTCATTTACGGAGAAATTCATTACATAGCAGCCACTACAGGAATCTCTAACCGGATAATCGGTCAATTTCACTGGAATTGTTTTCTTCTCTTTTTGTTTTTTTTGGGTCGTGTGTTTTTTATGTTTTTCGAAAAGGCAACTGAATGCCGTGTGTGTATATAGTGTATTTGCTCGATTTCAAGTTCAATTAGTTTTGGGTCTGTTTGCTCTTCTCGATTTCCGTTTCGTGGGAAAGGATAATTGAAATACAGATGACGCCGAGGATTAACATCCGGAACAATACAATTGTATGTACATTCAAAATATATACATATATCCGGGTATGAAAGTTCACTCTGTGCATGTGTGTGTGTGTGTGTGTTTAGTCATCTTTTTTTGTCTCTTTTTCAATTGGAATATAATCTGTGAACATATTTACAATGACATCCGGTGAAATGGCCAGTGTCAGGTAACAGCTGCCATCCTTGGCCTGTTGCAGAGCCTTTATGCGCAATCTGTGGGCAAAGTTCTCCTCAAGGTTAGGGATATCCACAGGTGAAGTGCTGCTCCATACCAATTGTTGCCAACCACGACGTTTGTGATACCTTTCAATGCTATAGACACAGGCATTGTCGTATGGTGACCATTCCAGGCTAACACTATACACAGTTTGCCCAAAAACTTGCGACTCAAAGTTGGCCCAGTTGGGTTGGTTCGGATTTGAATCTGTTTCCGATTGGTTGTCAATTTTATTGTCACACTGATTTTGAATTTGGTTCTCTGGTTGGTGTTCCGTCTCGTGAAGGTTGTCGTGATTGTTGTTTATATTTTCCAACATGCTGCAAGCCGTTTATACAGATTTAGCCAATTTGCCGACTTTATTGGTTTTGACCACATGCCGACTGAGCAGGCTAAGCCTTGATTTGGTTCTTCCTGGCAACGAGAAATTGGCAACAACCATTCGATGTCCATGGCAATGGCTTTGGCTTTGGCTTTTCCATTTCTTTTTGGTCTTTGTCTTTCACTAGTTTTTTGTTAAATCAATAAATTTTTTGTTGCAATGTCTCTGCTTGTTGGCTGTTGATTGCCTGATCCGGGGCCCGTTTGCTTTTGCCTGTCTACTGCAGGACAATTCTTTCTTGTTTTTCCTTTTTTTTTTTTGGATGGGTGTGGGACTGATGTGTTGATATTGCTGCCTATTATGAAGGCGTGGAATGAACGAATGGGTGGAGGAAATCGTGAATGAAGTACGGGAGGGTGGGGGGAGGGCCTTGATACGGCTACGTAGTTTTTGATGTACTGAAACTGAAACTTTTGTGTTCATCTGAGTGTATGAGTCTCGGTGTCTATCTGTGGGTGTGTGTATGTGGCAGCTTACTAACTTAACGAGCCTTTGACATACTCCGGTTCCGGATATTTGGGTTGGGTTCCTTTTTTTTCTCCTTTTCTTGTTTTTTTTTTTTTTGGTTTGAGGCATTTATCTGCCTTGTACATTGTGCAAACTCATCGACCACTAGAACTACACAGAGAGACACAGCAAAATGAGTGAAGAGATACGAGTATCAAACTCATAGCCAGAGTTGGTGCTGGATTTGGAGGTGGAGTTGGAGTTGAAGCCGTAGTCGAAGCTGAACTGACAATGCCAAACACAAAAGCTATCGCACAGAGAACTGACACATACACATGCACAAAAATTATCATTTGTCAAAATCACAACATGAAACCGTTTTAAATTAAGCCACTCTGCCAGTCATACACGACCCCCATCTCCATGCCAAAATCATTCTCATTTTGCTAACCCCCTTACCCAGACCTGCGCCCACCCACCCAGATCCAGCATCCGGGAATCCAAAAACCCACACCTTACCACTCAGTCACTCACTTACTCATCTTGCACGACATCATCATGGCTGGCTTGTGCTTTTGCCGGGCCTTAAAAATGCCATTGTCTGCGGGTGAAGTGAAGTTCAGTTGTCATCTTTGTGGTGGCAACGGCTGCTGCCTCTGTTCCTGCTGTTGAATTCTCATTGATTGAAAACGACCGCAAGAGTTTCCCAGGGGAACAGGACAGGAACTTGGGATAACCGTGGAGCATGGGATATTAAATGAGAGAGTGGGAATGCGAGAGGAAGAAGAAGGATAAGTATTTTACATCATTATTCGTATGATGGAGGGCATATTACCAACATTACAACAGCTGACAATGCAAAAGCATCATAGGAATCGATTCGTTTAAAAATAATTAAATCGCTAACTTCAAACCAATGGCTTCTTGTTTCTATGACATTAAATTGGTTAAATATATTTGTATTCAAGTCATGAAACATATGATGATGATAATATGATGACCTTTTCCATGAATTTATGTCTTGATTATATATTCTTAATTAAGGATTAATAAGGATGTCCTATGTATTCCGAAAACACTTAGAATAATGGTTAACTACAGTCTACTGAATCAGAGCCCTAATTTAAATGAAGATGAGCATTGTTCTGCTTTTTCTTTTTTTTTATATAATTAAACTGACAAACTGTTGATATGTCTATTTCCCATCAAATTTGAGTCTAAATGGAAGCTGAAATGATGCAAATTAATATATTAGTATATTCTGCATTCAGAGAATTAAGAAAGGATTAACAAATCATATTCATTAAAGTGGATCTAAGGAATTTTATCATCAAAATTACAATCAAGCCCTGATGAGCCCAATATGAAGTGTCTCTGACAATTTCCATTTTTGAAGTACATCCTTTGCCATCCTTGGGCAGCTGTATTAGATACTAATGTCTAATACTAGCTAGATACTAATTAAAGTCCACAATAAAAACTCGTCACCATGGTTTTCTTAAACAGCAATCGGTACAAATTGACCACAATGAATATATTTTAGGCATATCAAGTTAATATATTTGTAAAAGAAACTGTTACTTAAAGTCCAATTAAAGTTGCAATTAAAATTAGCATATTCCTAAAATACCTTAATTAAAGTAAACATCTTTAAATACTAAGCCAAAGAGATGTTTAAGTACCACAAATTTGTTATGGACAAGTCGGTTATGCCAGCTGATCAGCTTTTGTTATGGCATGCTAATTACTCATCAAATTGGTCTCTAAGGGCATTCCAGTTTCGATGCCCTACAGATTATATTCCTTGTTGTCTATTGTTAACTTATTTTGGGATACCATAGAAAAAAAAAAAATAAAAATCTCCAAGCGAATGCGTCTCCTGGCAGTCATTAAAGCGTCCCAAACTAATCTGAAAACGGCTGCCACGCGCCAAATGTGGCCAATTTGCTTGACAGCGGTCCAACAAAAGACAGAGAGAGAGAGAGAGAAGAGGCAAAAGAAAGGCAAATACCCAAGAATAATCATAACAAAAACCAATAGAAACCACCGAAGAAGAAAAAGCAGCCCAAACAAATACACACATACACAGAAACACATCCATCCATATGCCTCTTGCTGTGAGTTGGTAGTGTCTGTGGCTCATCACTTTTTTTTTTGGGCTAAAAGGAAGGAAGCCCACAAAACAGGTGGCATAAAACGAAATGGGTTTGATTTTAATCAAAATAATGGTCTCTCTACCGCATGCTGACGTGTATGGCTTAATTAAATAATTTATATAAATTACGTATACGCCTCCTATATGAAAACACACACACACTGTCACACTTCACTCGCACTCTTTCGCTTGGCTTTCAGGGGATTCGCATATATATAAGTGTCGGCAATAGGTGAGCAACGTTGACGTTTGCCACTTCTCGGCTTTCTGTTAATTTTTTGTATGTTTTTTTTTTTTTTGTTGCCTCAGTCTGTATTATCAATGCTCTTATATGCTCGATATCATCCGGTTTTTGGTGGAAGCGAATTTTATAAGCGGAACATACCTATAAAAAGCATCGTATATATTCATCTGATGTGACAACGTGCAAAAATTAGCTAACGCCTGTCCTGTTCCTGTCTCTGTCTCTGTGTGTGCATGTGTGTGTTTGTGAGTGTGCTGGGAAGTGTGTGTATCCGTGAGATACACTTAACGCATAAAGCAATTTGTTTATCAGGCCACACGCTTGTTGTTGCTGCTGCTAGTTGGAGGCTTATGTAAGCCTAAAACATATATCTTGTGTTTGTGTGTGAGTGTGTGTGTGTGTGTGTATTAGCCTGCATGTCGGTCGCATATCTAACAGTTACATTTGACTCATGAAGATACATTTACTATCGTATCTACTAATGCCAAAAAAAACAAAAATAAACTTTGCTATTAGCCCGCAATTCGGTGGTAAGCTTTTTGGCCAGCAAGCTTTTGTTTAAAAGACGGGGGAAAGGGGGTTTGGGGGGGTCAAGTGTCAAAACTGACAACAGTGGGCAGCCAATTTCTCTCTCACTTTCTCGCTCTTTGTTACCTTTCTCTCTTTCTCTCTCTCTCTCTCTCTCTCTCTCTTTCCGTGTGAGTCCTGTTTTTCATTCTTTCTCTGTGTATCGTTTTTGGTTTCTGCTCTCACTCTATATCTCTCTCTCTCTGTTTCCATCTCTCTTGGATTTTTGCATGTTGTTACTTAAAATTTTACACACAGGATAACAGTTTGGTATTTTCACTCGACATTTTCGGCAGTTTCATGTAGTTTTGCCAAGCAAACTTAATACGCTACATATACATACATTCATATGTATATATATCCTTCTTTTTTATTGCTCCGCTTTTATGGTATGTATTCGTTGGCGTCGACGTCACTCTGTTAGTATTGTACATACTTACATATGAGTATGACGTTGTTGTTGCCCAGTAAGAGTAACATTTGATAAAACTTATTTGTAGTTTTACGGTGCCTTCGACGGTTGTAGGTAAGCCAGAGCGGTAGAGGCATAATCAAGTAGCGTTAAGTAGATGATATTTTCTATAATCACACCAAAAGGAAAATAAAAGAAACGAGAAAAAAGAAAACGAATACAATGTCTACAGCGTCTTTGTGTATGTATGTATGTGGGTGTGTTGGTGTGTTGGTGTGTGTAGTGTGTAGTGTAGTGTAACTGTGAATGTTATTTCGCGTTCCAAACGCCACCCCCATGACAACTCCTACGCCCTTCTCTGCACATTATTCCCGTCTATCCCAGGCGACACACCAATGCCCTGATGGCCAGCTACGTGACGTTCATTCTTAAGCAGCATTGCGTCCATCAGACCATCAGACAGAAGAAGCCAGAGCCAAAGCCAGTAGTAATAAGCAATTTGTGGCAAAAAAAAAAAAAAAAAAGAGAAAAGTTAAAATCGCTCAACGCTTGCAAGAAAAAATATAATTGATTGGTATATAAAGCAGAAAAGAAAACCAAGTCAAGACAACCAAAGCCAAGAGGAGCAAATCAGAAGAAAGCAAAGCATGGCCAGAAGGCACACAGTCAGCAATACCCTTCAAATGTTAAGAAACTATAATTGATTGAGTGCAAAACAATAAACCTCAACCAATTGGTCCAAAAGGAAGAGTAGGTTAGGGAAGAGGAGCGTTGTCCAAAGTTAATTAGAATTCTTGAGGATAACGTTTAATTCCGCCTTGGGCAATTTGATGCACTCTTGTCATGGACTCAAAATGTTGACCACCATCAACATTGGAGAACACAACGAGCTGGAACGGATGTGGCAAGAACTTTGCAATTTCCTACTATCAAGCTCTCTGCTTCCGCCACACAAAAAAGTTACCCCCGTCCCTCCAACCACACTGAACTGACAGGCAAACAAATGCCAAAGATGCGTTGCGATTGTCTTGTCTAACATAACTCGTTAGCATATGCGCCATATGGTAGCAGTCAGCAGAAACAGAGAAGACAAAGAAAAATAACAAAAAAGGAAACAAAAAAAATAAAAATAAACCAAGAGCACATTATCAGTGAGCAACGTTTTGGCTTTTTGTCAAAATCAAACTCATACTCACACAAATACACAGACACGTACACACACACATGCAGGACAAACAAATACAAATCAATATCGCATCTCGAAGCCCGATGCGAGGCGCAGGCGCTAGCGCACATAAGTAGGCAACGTTTTTTTTTTAATTTCAAAGTCAAAAAGTCAAGAGAGTGAGCAAGAGAAACGGTGGGAAAGAGAGCGCAAATGGAGTGACTAAGATAGAAATAGAGAGCGAAAGAGAGACAGGGAGAACGAGTGAGAGAGTGCATGACAAAAAATTATGTAATAGACTAAAGGCAGCCAGTAGATAAATATATTATTAGCAAAAAAAAAAAAAAAAAAAGGACGACAAAAAAGCAAAAACCAAGAGCCATTATATAAAAGAACAAATCAACATCATCATCATCAGCTACAGCTACAACAAAAACAATAACTAGAGAAGCAGCAAGAACAACAATAACAACAGGAGCCTAGCGCCTTGGGCTCTGCTGCTGCTGCTGATAATGTTTCTTTATTTTTTACCTTTTTGAATATGAGTGTAATTTGTATTTTATACGAGCTAGAGCAGTGCAGCAAATACCGTTAAATTCAAATTTCAATGTGTGCCTTCTCATTCAAACGTTCCCTTCTTGTCTGTCTCCTCACTCACTACACTCAAACAATCTCTCTCCCACTCACTCGCGCACTCACTCAATCTGCCCCTTGGGTTGAGTGAGAGCCAATTGCACTCACTCAATGTGACATTTTGGAGGGGAAAAGCTTTGACCATTTTGTCTCGAGTCTCGTTTGTTGCCTTTATTGGATTTTAGGGGACGCCAGACGCCAACGTTGGCGCCGCAGCAGCCTACACAGCTGCTGTCTATGGTCGCCTCTGCCGTCGCATGAGCCGAGTTTTCCATGTAGGGAAGTCGGCAGTGCGATACAGAAGAGTGCGAACATAGCATGAAGTAAGAAGCGCCGAAATAAAAAAATTTTTCATATATATCTACAGATATATATATTTATATATATATATATATATATATTCATATATATCTCTATGTGTAGCCTATAGAGCCTAAGCGTTAAGTGGAAAACCCAAAGTATTAAAGAAAAAAGAAATAAATAAAAAAAGGGAACATATATACAGACGCAGATACATTTAACACATATGCATGAGTGCGTACAACTTGTATGTGAGTGTATGTGTGCTCACTCTTAATAATACAATAAAACAAAGACACACACACACACTTTACATACACGCACATGAGACAAACTGGCGACATCCCCGCCAATGTTTCCCCCATTACCCAGTGTCTTCCCCATCCATCCAACCATCCATCTATCCAACAATTTGGCAAATGTAATGAAAAACTTATTCAATTATAAACAATAAATTCATTGTAAGCTAATTCAATTGCAAAAAGGCAAGTGAACTGTGAGCTATAGCTTTATGTAACCAGCCAAAGATAATGCCATGCAAATGGGACACAAAAAAAAAAAGAAATGGGAATAAAAAATATAAAGTGAAAAGAAAAAAAGACATTTGCTTCTTCTACCTTCTGTGTGACATATTCTGTTAAAATTTCGATTCCTTGATTAAATCACTTGACAGCGTGTGTTACGTAAAACAAAAAAAAAGTAAAATAAAAAAAATATATAGCCAAAATAAAGAAAGAAAAGAATGCTGTTTCCTCTGTTGGTTCCCAAATTGCCGTTTTTCCACTACACACACACACACACACACACACTCACATCCTGTCCGCCTGGCCGACCAGAGCCACGTAACGTCTTTAGCTGCTCCAACCAGCGGCTATAATGGGCACTTACGTGCATGACGTTCACATAAAAGAAACCCTAATAAAGAAATATCGATAAAAAACAACAAGAACAACAACAACAACAGAACAAAACAACAAAACAAAAATAATAACAACAACAACAATGTGTCTCTTGGGGTCATAAGTGTCGCCGTGTGTGTGTTTCTGCCTCTGTTCGTGTGTGTGTGTGTGTGTGTGTGTGTGTGTGTGTGTATGGGTTATTTTTAATTTAGATGCAATGTCAATAGGTTGTCGTTCAACGGAGGTCAATAGAAGAGTATCTCATTTGCCATCTTCGTCGTCATCATCATCAGCTGAAAAATCAACATATTTTCAATTCACACACATTTCTCATTTTGTTAACTCTTTCTCACTTACTCAAGTCGACTCATTCTTTTCTTTCTGTTTTCTTCTTTCCCCATTTCCTTTTTTTTTTCTTTTTGCTTACAGAAACCCTATCTGTCTGATGCTCGCTCTTCTTTGCGGATTTCTTTGAAACAAAAACACTTCAAACACAAACAATTTCCAAAACTTTTGCTTCTTAAACAACAACAACAACAACTACAACAGGAACAACAGGAACACTGATAGCAACAACAACGACCACATCTCAACAGCAAAAGCCTACTCTAACAAAAACACACACACAAAGAATTTCCCCAGTGGCAATCTCAACGGAATATTTACTGAACTCAATCACAGGTAAGTTGCCTTCATTCCACCTGCCCCAAACCCCCCCTTCTACTTCTAAAAAGAAATCTAAAGTATGTGGAAAAGTATGCTTGAAAAACTTGCAAGCATTTCACATTTTCACAAAAACCGAAAATGTTTGTTTAAACTTTTTTGCGCATTTTCACGCGTGAAGTGGCCAACACTCTTCAATCAAAAAAAAAAAAAAAACATGGGCCTCATTATATAATCACCTGGATTGGAAAAAACGAGTTTGAAAAAGCAAACTTAACCAATGTGTCCCATATAACATAAATTTAGCAAATAAATCATTGAGCAAGGTAATAGATGCACTTATTTCTATAGGTGGTCGAACAAATTGACCAATTCATAAATCAATTATTCAAATGATAAATAGAACTATTTATCAGAATGATATATGGGACATATTAGAAAGGTATATACGTACATATATCACTCCAAGATAAGTTTTAAATCATAAATTTTATTCGTAAACTAGTAAAGAAACAGTTTTTAGTTAAAAGAGAATTTTAAATTGGAAAGAATCTGGAACAAATCAAATAAATATTGAATTATTATATAAGTTCAGTTGAGCAATAGAATAGAAATTTTATTAATTACAGAGAAATATGGAAGAAGTAATTAGGCCTTTACATGAATAATTATTTCATCAAAATATATTTCAGAAAAATTATTACAACAAACATTTAGTAGGAAAAAATAGAAATAAACAGAATAAATATAAAATATTTTTGTTTAATAGAGCTCCAACTGCACGCAATATATAAATATAAGCACTTAAGCCAGCTGCCAACTTGTCGCATACTTGATAAATGTAAACTGTTAAAGAAAACTACATTTAGTTAGAAATGCTTAAACGATTAATTTAAAGAGAAAAATAAAAGATCCAGCAACTTGCTGAGTGCTGAAAGGTTCTGTTAAAAAAGGAATTGGATTTGATTTCATTTCATTTGCCTGTAGCCTTGGCTAAAAGCTACGAAAAGGTCAAGAAGAACATGGCGCTTATATTTGATATACGTTTTAACTTAGCTTACTGGCTAACTTGGCGCATACTTGATATCACTCTGGCTAACCCTAGAAATCTATGGACTAAAGTGTTGGCTCGGCTATTGGGCTATGGTTTGGTTGCCACAGTAACCAAGACCCTCATGAAAACCCCTAAATAGAGCAAAACTCAAACTCAGCTTATTTGCGTGTTTATTGGCTTTGGCTTTGGCTTTCGGCTTTTCATAACACAAAACTTCAAACGTAATTGGATAGCGCCAGGTCGGGACGGACCTTACCTTGGGTTGTTTATTTATATCAGAAGGCAAGAAAGAGACAGACAAATAGTCAGAGAGAAAGGGGAGAGAGGGGCCAAGAAATGGGCTTTGTTTCGTTTTTATATTTTTTTTTTTGCCCCCTGCTCCATTGCTGCCACACCTCAAGTCGCTACCTGCCGCCTGCCCATAAAATTCTAAGCACGAATGCCATAAATTTTCGCTTTTATTTACATATATTAAGTCGGGTGCCAGGGCATAGCATACTATACCCCTTTATCTTTTAGTTAGTTAGAATTTCTGGCCAGCTGGAGATTAAAGTGAATTTGGCCGAAAACTGCAAATGTTGGCTCATTTTTTTCTCGCTTGCTTGCTTGTTTTTGGCCAATAAACAATTCTGCTGACTTGGACCCTTGGGGTAACTGGAAAAACTGAAAATTCTTTGCAACGACAGCTTAATTCATTAGCTCAGACAGGAAAAGACAGAAGGCAACAGCAACAGAGACAGAGACGGATACCAACTCGACTGTTGATGATGCTTCTTCTCCTTATCCCTGGTCCTGGTCCTGATGCTGTTGCCTGTGTGTGTGTGTGTGTGTGTGTGCCTGCCAGGCGAATGTTTTTTATGTCAAACTAATTTCGTTGCTCGTTTGTTGGTGTTGTTTTAATTTGCTCAAGCCAGCAAGCAAGTTGCCGCCTTCGGCTTAAGTTCGTTAGCCCAATTTGCACAAATATTAATACATGGTTACAAAGACACTGTTGGTACAGAGGATGGATGCTGTTGACTCACTGACTCATTCCATTTTCATTTTTGTGCCCAGCGGCGTTAATAAAATTGAAAATTTTCTTCTCATTTTGTCTTCTTTTTTTTCATCTCTCAATTATTTTTTTTTGTAAATTTGGGTGCCCACCACATTCATTACGACATTATTGTGCTCGAGCAGAGATATTAGATTTCATCAAATTAGTGTCAGAAAAGTTGGAGTAAGAGTTGGCCATGCCATGAAGCAGCTGCAATTGATGAAGCTCAAGAACTGAATGTTGAACGCTGAAAACTGAAATTGTAGTAAAAGTAGGGGAACCAAGAGCTGCCACTCATAACTTGGCCAAAGTGTTTGTGTTTGTGCCCACACAATGGTTAAAAGAGAGTGGGAGGTTTTTTTTTTGTTCAAAAGAACTGTGAATGACTGTGGCAGCAGCAGTACCAAAGGCATCCAACCAGAGGCATTTAAGCTAAGCGGCTTAAAGTATCAGGATGACACAGGAGCCATCCAGCCAGTCGGCCAGGCAGCGAGCCATTCCAATGGCAAAGGGCCTGGGCAGACAGATAGACAGAGAGGCTCAGGTGACAAGGCAACTTGGCGGACTGTCCGCATTTGCCACATGAACGAAAAACAAGGAGCACTTTGAGCTTTGGGGATTGGGGATTTTGGGAATGTTGAAAGGACAATGTGGTGCTCTCTGTCATATCAGAATTTAATTTGCTCATTTCTCTTTACTCTGCTTACTTTCAGGAATATTGTTAAGAACAAGCAGCGGGACCGCAAGTGCATTTTCATTCAGTAAATAGCAAACGAAGCCACGCCCATAAAGGAGCAAGAGTAGCCCGAAAAAAAAAAAACAGCAAAAACAACAAACAAAAAATGGCGGCTTTTATAGCGAAACAAATGGTTGGAAACCAATTAAGTGCCGTTAAAGGTAAGTCAAATACAGTCAACTTAACTTTCTACTCATAGATACTTTACGTACATATAGCTTTCCATTTGGGTAGTTGGGGGGATTGGATATTTTTGGCATTCAATCAATATAATTTTATATACCTTACTACACATTTAAGACCCCATCTACCATACATACATATATACATACATATATACATATATACATAATTCATTTTCAAGCTGCTGCACAGTGACTAGAAAAAGAAAATGGCCATACATGAAAGTGGCTAACGCTTTTAGATACCCTTCCTATCCCATTCAGTGCCTTGGGGTAATGTCATTGAGTTCTCCTCCTTGCTCCTTGTTTAATCGGTGGTTGTGCAATCGCTTGGAAAATCATTGAATGCTTTCAAAAAATGCCATGGTCAAGGGGGGATGTATATGGGGGTTAGAGAGTGTATTCGAGTGGTGTACAAATGCGAGAATATTTAACTTAAAATGCTTATCAACTGGTGAACATGCGAAGCAAAGCATAAGGCACTTGCCTAGAAGCATTTACATAAGAACCAGCCTCCATGATGATATAATGTAGTAGATGTAGTACCTATTTATTTGTGTGTGTGTGTGTGTGTGTGTGTGTGTACCAATCTCTATCTCTAGAAAACGTTAAACAGGCAGAAGCTACACCAACTGTGCCCAGGCCCATACAATTTGCAAGCTTCACTTTAACACAAAGAATAGAAGGGCAAAAAGCCGGAGAGAATGGTTGATAGGTAGATGGAAAAGGGCGGGGTGGAGTGGAGCATATTCTACTCCTTCTTGTATGTAGTTATTTTGCTAGAGTTCGCTGTGCACAGTTGCCAAGTCTCTCTTATCGTAACGGAGCGCATTCTGCACGAATGCTCTGGCAAGTGGTTCCGACAAATTGATACACTTAATTGCGTAGATTGATGTTAAATTTGCAACACTCCTTTGTCAGGGTGTCCAGGGACAAGCGGTATATACAAATATATACTTTTATATACCTACATATATTTCTCTGGGTATGTGTGTGATGGAGTGTATGTATATGTATTTGAGAAGAAACTCAATCATTTCCCGGCCCATTTCCATTGAAGTTTTTGACTTGTCAAGGGCTGTCAACTGCGGTTGAATTCGAGATTGCGGTTAGTGCGTTGCCTGTTCCATTAGAAGGACTGGTAGTTCTGGCAATGACGTGGCCTTAGCATGTCCATAGAACATGAAAACGCTATTAGCATGGCCATAAAAATCGAAATAACCAATCCACATAGACCACACACACACGCTCACACAAACTCGCACCCATAACAACATGTACCACCTATATTCTCTGATACATACTTAAATGTGTATGTCAATTACTAAGATACTAAGTTGCAGATACTCGAACAATGGCAATCTGTGCATGTGCCAGAGACCCAGCCAGTTCGTGAGCCATTTTCGAAACGTTAAAATCGTAAGATTTACCTCACCTCGCCTTCCTGCACTTCCTCCACCAGAAAACCAGCGTTCAATGATGCAGCAAGCCAGCCACTTAAAGTTCAACATAAAAATGCGGCAAAATTGATGAAAACGATATAAAAGTGCCACTCATAAGGATATGGCATGGCCAATATTCTTCCTCCCTCCCTCTACTCTCAATTGGTATACCTACGACTACAAATTTTATTTGCAAGAGCATATAAAAAAAAAATGAAACACAGAGAAATTGTTTAACAAATCCACCATTTAAGCATATATGTATATATTGAGCAAATGGCAGTAAAACTTTTCTTTCATAGAATGTCAAATGGGAAATATATATATAGTGGATACATAGAAACTTGGCTTAACAATTTGACACATCAATGTCGTTGCCGGGTTTCGTTAGAACATCATTTCTTTTTTTTTTCCTGGATCCAAAGTGCCAAAGCTTTTGGAGCTGGGTCTGGCATTTGGTTGGATATAAGGAGGTGGAAAGGGGAAGGGGAAAAGACTTGTGACTAGGTTGGAGGCAACGAGCTAATGCGTTTCCTTTGTCAACCATTGTGCTCACAATCAGACAATTTATTTGAGCTTGCGACGAGTTAGCCTTTATTACTATTGCCTGTCTTATGTAAGGATAAGTTATGGATTTGTTGTATTTGCACTTACTTAGATTTGCTGTACTTGCACAGGAATGCTGGAAAAAAAGGGGTGAAAGCTAAAGAAGCTTATCCATGAAATATTGCTCTAGTTACTTATTCTATCTACATTTATATCCGTATATCACATGTATTTCGGCAAAGGAAACTTAAATAAAACCGATTTGTTGTGTTTTTTCATTAGTTTTTGTCCCATAAAAAAGGTTATATATCTAGAAACTAATCTTCAGTATTTAATGTGTCGTTAACTTAACATTTTAAGGTAAACCTTTATTCAAAATTTCATTAGTTGTCAAAAAGGGATAAGAAAAGTTTTGTTTTCTTTTTTTTTAGTTAAAATGAAAATAATGTAGAAAAGAGCGTTTTTTAATTAAGCTTTATTTAGAAATACATATTTAATTGGGTAATTAATTTTAATTTTTGTAAATTTTCTTTGGGATTTGTCTGTTGCTTTCAAACCCTTTTTGATACTTTATTTATATTGCCAAATACTTTAACTCAGAGTTACCGACCCAGCCCTTTTTCGAAAGATTTTTGTTTTGTAAAGAATAATATTATAGACAAATTGAGGTAGCAGGTTAGTTGGTTGGTTATTACGAACCGTATAAGCCCGACTTCACTCAATAGTCCATTTTTATCTTCTTTTCTGTATTTTGTGAAAATTTCCTTTGTCGATTGTATTAAATATGCATTAAGTTTCTTTTGAAACTTTTTAGAATTGTTGTTAGATAAAATTCTGCCATACATTAAAGAAATATTAAGCCTAATTCGATTTGAGAGTTGTCCACATTTGCCTAACCTAACGACTCGATGAGATGATGTGGCATTTGCCGACAGAGAAGGAAATGTTGCTAACAATGTTTCCGCCACATCCGGTGCGGCCTGCATTTCCTGTAGCTGATTTCAGTAGTTGGTAAGCCTCTGTTTCATCACAAAATAGTGGGCGGTGGTTTGAAGTCACCTCTTGGTGGCCATAGAAACCATAAGAGATTTCAACTGACATTTCTCTCTTGACAACTCGAGTGTTTTTTGTCTGACGAAAACAGTTAACCCTCCATGGCTAACGACATGACAAATAAGAAACAATTATTTTGCTACTTAACAAAACTTACATGCTGTTAATTAAAAAAGTTTCTAATAATAACTTTACAAATTTCTTTTATTTCAGGTAAGCGTTTTGACGAGAATTTTCATATCTATGTACATTTGATACTATTAAAGTCTGTAAGTTACATAATTACCAAACGTTAACAATATCTCCCTCAAAACATAATTGCATAACAAGCGAAATGATATTCAATTAAGTTAACTAATTAAAGCATATACTAACACAATAATATCCCCTATTATATTTCCATATATATATAAATTTTAACAAGTATAAAAAAACATTATTTGATATAGCACAAATCGTTCAGTTTTTGGTTTTTAACGCTTTGGTTTCAGTTTTGAATGGAAACCCACCCAGGTTTTGTTGATTGGCAAATAGCATGAGCAAATATATGTACAAAAAGAAAAATTTATGATATATAACCAAAAAAAAAAAAACAAAATATATAGAGCCGTTCAAAATTGAAACGATCTTATATATAACTTGAAGATTATTCAAGATGTGAACATCTTAAATATATCTATTACGTATATATATAATACATATTAACAAAATCAAGCTTAGCGTTGCACAACAAAACACAAGATACACCCACACACACACACACACAACCAATTAGAGACACTAAGAAATATATAGCTAAACACTTGAATACATTAAACACTCAGCCATAATTACAAATACAATATTTATGTTGAGAATTTTCGTATCAACTCGATCAGAAAGATGATCATAATTGGCAGTTAATCTGCCAAATCCAAACAAATCCCAATATTCCACCACATCCCAAAATTAAGACAATTTAATCAATAGTTCCCCTATATATGGAAAACTACGTATATATTTATATTGTAATTGTAATTGTATCTAAGCTAAGTACACTCACGAATCATTTGACCCGATATCCTTCAAATTAAAGAAAAAAAAAAGAACAATGTAATTGTATGCGCTCCTTCAATGCCTTTTTCATAGCCGAACTTTACCTCATTGTAAAACACACACACACACACGCACACCTACACACACAACTCAATAGCTTGACAAACAAACCAAGTAAAAAAAGAAAGAAAGAAAAATGGAAAAAAAAGTAAAGCGAGTAACACAAACACCTAGAAGGACACGCAAGTGCACAGCAATCCTAAAACTCAAAATCAAACTCAAGTCCATCATGCACTACATGACCCAACAACAACAACAACAACACAACACAATGAACACCAACAACAACAACAAAAAGAAAAGTCAACAATGAACACAGCTGCCACTGCACGAATATACAAAGAATGAACAACAAAATCAACAACAACATAGAATAACAAAAACAACAACAAAAAAGCAAACACACACACACACATACAAACACACAATTCAATTTCTTCTATTACAATTTCTTCCTTGCCTACTTCCCTCACCTATATATTATCTAAAACCTACAAACAACCCTCGTCTCTTTTTACGCTTCTTATTTTCTTCCACTTTCTTACATTATTAACATGAATGCCACGCCCATATGCCCCATGCCCATGCCCCCGTCATGCTTCCCAGTCCCTCTCTTCGCCTAGTCCACGCGTCTTGTCCCCATGCCCACATTTTGAAATACAAAACGGAAATTTAACCTCGAACATGCCATAAAATGGATGGCAAAAGTACCAAGCTTCAGAATACAGGAGCAGTCAGCCAGCTTCTATCTGCTGCTGCTGTCGCATCCTCTAGTCTAGTTATCCTGGTTGGCATGGTACTTTCGCCCAGTTGGCAGTTTGTCAATCGTTCTCTCGTTCTGCTTCTCATTTTTTTTCCGTGCAATTTTCAATTTAATTCAGCGGACCAGCGCTAGCAAATTTCCTTCAACTTCATTCTCTGGATAATATCCCATACCATCATTTATATACATACATATATATACAGACAACTCACAACAAGTCACAACAACAACAACAACAACAAGAACAATTTCTGCTTTTTTTCCCCCTCTTACTATTTATATATTCAAGTTCTACTTTGATTATGATATGTACTTACTTATGTGAGATAAACCATACAACTTTTTATATTACATAGATACAACATGCATAAATATATATTTATACCGTTCCTATATATATATACAGAACATATTACTTAACCACACCGATATACACCCTCCCCACCCACTACTACTAATTCCCCCCTCCATCTGCCCCTCTGCAACATTCATAAAGCGTAGCAACTAATCCCAACAGAGAGCGGAGTATTAATGAAACTATCTTAACTTTACTTTCTCGACAACTACACGCTCAACAGATGCTGCAGGCGGTAAATTTTGCTCAATTTATCATACCTATATATCAATATTTTTTTTTTTATATATATGCATTCTAATTGTACTAACTAACTAAATTCGTATGCATTTGATGTTGATGCCATTCCAAAATAATAACATCCTCACACCAAAAACAAAAATCTATAGCATACTTTTTTGATTCAATTTCAATCGATTTAGCATACTAGCAGAAATTCCAAATTAGACTCCACCTAAACCAAAAAAAAAAAACAAAAAACAGCAAATCTCAATTCAATCTTTCATTCAGCATCCGTGTAACCTAATTGGGAAGTTGCCTTTGTCTTGATTTTTCATTTCGACCACGCCAATTATGTATACTAATGCACCAAAAAAAAAAAAAAAAACAAACCAAACACAACATCCCAAAATGAATCCTTCGTCTGGCATAGTGTTGCACCCAAGAGCTTTTCGGTTTTGTTAATTATACATAACTAAACGAAACTTTCGGCTAGACAAAGTGCAGCACAAATGCAATAAACTTTTGCCTTGATCGAAATCAATTTGATTATGCTTAAAATTTCAACAGCAACAACAAGAAGAAAAGTTTTCACCCTTCCTCTTCCAAACCTAAAAACCCGCCGGGCCCGACCCTAAAAACTTTACACGCCAAAGCAACAGTCATTCTTAATTTTTATTTCAATAGAAAAATACATAAAAAATAAAAAATTGTTTAAAGTTTTTCCTTTAACTTATTTTCGTTTTAGTTTTGTGCAAAGAAATAATTTTGTTTTCTAAAATAAATTTTATTTTTTAATTTCTCATTAATATGGAATTGGAATAATCACAAAGAAATAACTTAGAACTTTTCCGAATATGCATAAAATTTGATTAGCATTTTGTTGCGTTTTCTTTTTGTTTTTTGGTTCATTCGAAAAAATCATAGAAAAACTAAAAATACTAATACAAATATTTTTTTTTCGCAATATACAACAAGAAAATACTCAACTATATTTCTATTAAATATTCAATTTATTACTTTCTGCCAAAAAAAAAAAAATGTTTTGTTAAAATGCTTTTTTATCTACTTCTACTTCTTCTTCTACTACTACTTCTTCTACTCTACTTCTACTACTACTACTACTTACTACTATTACTCTACTATCGTACTACGGAACCATACCCAATACTAACTACAAAACAACTTACATCTTCTACTATTCTACTTCTACTATAACTACTACAACCTAATATACAACGCGTATTTACAATGAGGTAAAGTATAAGTAAAGTATTTTATTGTCTTACCAATCTATTATATATTCTATTTACCATTGCCCCCGTAACCTAAACCCTAAAAGAAAAATACCAAATCTAAATCTAACCCATACACGTTAAGTTAAGTCTGTCAATGGCACAAGTGCTGCAAGGGGTGTTAAGCCCTCAATAAAAAAAGAAAAAAAAGGGGAAAAAACAGCAAAGCAAAAAAAAAAAGAGAAAAAAAAAATATAAAAAACCGTGTGCGCCCCGGAATTATTTTCATTTTGATGAGCAAACATTTTGACACATGCGACACACATCCTTTGCCGTCATTCCAGTCTAAGGCAACAGAAAAAAAAGAAACAAAAAAGAAAAAATGGGACACATGCTAGCTGCCATAGATGGTTACAACTATATCTCTCTTTCGCATATGTTACACACAGTTGTGTGTGTGTGTGTGTGTGTGTTTGTCTATACATGTATGTTTAGATATGTATGTTTAGATAGCACAATACTTTTATTTAGGTGCCATTGCTGGTCTCCTCTGTGTTTTGCTCGTGTACTCGTCCACTTGTAAGGCAAACAAATGTTGCTGTTGTCTGCATATTTTCAATTGTTTGACATATATTGTCATATGCCTCTAACGGATAGAACTTTTGTGAATTGAATAGATTTTGACTTTTGGTTTTTGTGGTTAATGAGAGTTGAATTTAAAAAATTGAACCAACATTTTTCTTATCTTATCTTATTTTCCTGTTAACTGATGTATGAACAATGAATAAATGATGTAAAGTATTAAATTTTGATCGATACTGTTGAATATGTCAGCAAATTGTAAAATAATATAATGTCATTGATGATGAGTTTACTGTGTCATCTCATATTCATGTCAATTTAAGCAATGAAATGAATTTTGATCATAAATTTATATTTGAAATTATATCAGCCATGTCTGGTTTAGGCTTTTATTTTCTCAATGCTTTGATTAAGACCATTTAAAAGCATTATTTAAATAAATAAAATCGTTTAAAGAGTGAAAAGTTTGTCCTTCATTTGGTTTCTCAGACAATTTTGCTGCTAGATTTATTCAATGTTTACTTAATTCTTAGAAATTACTTATTTACAGACAAGCAATTTGAGCCAAAGCAAATTGAATCTTTATATAATTAATTTGCTTTTTCATACATATTTCTAAGGAAAGAGAATTTATTCAGGGCTTAAACTTTGTCCAAAAATCTTTAAATTAAGGAAAAGTATAGAAAAAGCATAAATATCAAAGTCTAATCTAATCAGAGTCAAAATAAATAAGTGCTTACATTTGTTTACCAGTAAATTTATTAAAATCAAACGAGTTTTAGCCGTTTTTATGGTTGGAGATGCAATTAGTAAATTACATCTTTTTATTATAATACTTTTTTAATTTTGTTTAAAAAACAAGCCTTTAAATAAAAAGTTAGTTAATTCTTAAAACAAACAAACAAATAGGCAACTGATTTCATCTTATAAATTGGAAACGAAATCCTTTTAAATGTAATTTCTTTCACTTCACTCTAAATGTTTTTTCTCTACATTTATATCGAACAAAATACAGTTAAATAATGACACACCTGGGATGCAATTCATCCACTTCAAATATGTATTACAAGTCAAGGACTATTTCATTTGATTGATTTTTTTTAATCTATCACAGCCATTCAATTAATCAAATAACAATATACAAATGGGAATAATAACAAAAAAAATATGTGCATGAAATGAATAGAGACAAAAGCCAAAAAAAATTGTGAAATTCAATTCTTTCTCTTGTATTTTTCCCAAAGCAAATGGGGGGAAACCCTTTACACTTAAGCCGGATGATGGTTATTCGATTCTGAGCAAAAATAGAATAAATTATTCACACCAAATGACAGAAAATTCATATTTTTCCATTAGTTTATGTGTGCAATATGAAATTCTCTTTTTTTTTGACATTTTACACTGTTCTGTTCTGTGGCCTGTTGTGTCCTCCTCATAGTTGTCATAGCTAATTCCCAATGGCCATGTAAACTCACGGGTAACAAGCCACAGGATGACAATGACGCATTAATTTATCACACATTGCGGATGGCTGAAAGTCGGCTCAAAATCACACACACACACACACACACACACAGACAGTAATCTATATATATGTGTGATAAATAAGGTGACGGAGAAGGAGGAAACAGTAAGGCGGGGGCACACAGCGGAATGGCATAAATTATGTATATTAAAAATTCTTCAAATATTTCTGAATAAGCAAGAGCAGGCACCAAAATATTTGCATGCAGTTTACCAGCTGTCAGACAGCAGCAGCAACATCAGCAGCTGTGCAGCATTTTCTGTTTTTGGTCCTTTTTGTTTTTGTCAAATTTTGCCTTTTTGCCACGACATGAAGACGCATTCCAAACATGCCACAATGGGCTGCTGGATGAGTGATGGGATGGGGGTTTAAGGGTGAAGGGTGACGGGTGACGGTTGGCGAGTGCGGATACTGATGAGGCCCAAAAAGGACAAGGGTTGGGGGAGGGTTGAGTTGAGTTGTGATGAGACTTACGTACAACTAATTGCTGGCGCTAAAAGAAAAGAATTGTGTGCAGCCAGCGAAATGGCAATGAGATTTACTCGGTCTTGCGTCATTATGAAGAGTCATAAGCAGCCACAAGTCAACACATACACACACACACACACACATAGAAAGAGAGAGGAAAAAGCAATGCCTCAGTCGACATCATTTCAACACTTGCACACGCACTCAAAGACCGCTCGCTACTTACTTATGCCCACACACACACACATACTAAGGCTGAGTTGAATAGATACAGAGAGATAAGGAGAGGGTCGGCATATACTCATAGTACAATTCTACCAAGTGGCAGCAGTGTGAAGGCGAGTGCGGCCATAAGTAAATATCAGGCTCTTTGAGCCTGTTAAAATGTAATTACAGCGGGAATATGGTTGTTGCTATTAGCGACTATGACAATGAAAACATTAGCGAGGGGTGTCAGGGGTGGCACCGGCATCGGCTTAACGTACATATTAAGCCAACATTTCGCTTAGACGACACACACATACACTGCCTCACACGGACACACAGGATCGTAGAGCCTTCCGCTTGCCTTCCTGTCATTTGTACGCACCATCTCTTTGACCCAGATGCGTGTGGAGATTCTTGGAGTCTAACAAAGCTCAGCGGGCTTGAACCGGATTAAGCAAGAAAATAATTTGCCGTTCGTGCCTTTTCACCAACTCCTTACAATGAACAAACGGAGGCCAAGGAGCAAAATTACGCAGCATCCTGCAGGGGAGTGGCCCAACCGAGCGGGGGGAGAATTGCGAAAGTTGAGCTGGGATCTTAAAGGGGGACCGGAGGGAGAAAAGGAGAGGCTGAGGCATAAAACACTCGGCACAAATGGCTAAAACTTCCCCATGCCATTTCCATTTTCATTTCCATTCCCATTTCCATTTTGGTCTTGGTGTTGTTCCTTTCCTTTCCTTATTTTCTTTTTTTTGTGCCTTGTGAGACACAACCACATCCCAATGAGAAGAAAAACGGAACTCAACTGAACTGAACTCTAATGTTTTATTCCCTTAGCGTGCGCGTATTAAGTCGCATAAATGTCACCAACGAAGCATCCGCATCCGTATTCACACAACCACATTCATACGGATGATGATGATGATGTTGATGATGCTATGCCCATGCATATAAGACAATTACGTAGCTCCATAGTTTCACTTTGACTTTGGCCACGTTCCATTTGCGCCTTGGCATCCTTGGCCCATTCTTCCTTATCCCATGAACTGCCGCTGACGTGTTGGTATTCAAAATAGCAGTCGAAGCAATAAAACGCACTCTCTCTCTCTCTCTCTCTTTCTTTCTCTTTCTATAAGACCTAGTCTTATCCCAAACCCCAGATAGTAGCTCGTATATCAGACTTATGACTTTGGCCAGAAAACACTTTGTGGATATATGTATGTATCATCACCTCCCCAACCCCAACCTCAACCCCATTCCCATTTCCCCATCCTACTCCTTAGCTCTCACTCACATGGACTAGGTATTAAGTACCCTCATTATGCCCATGACACGCAGCGAAAAGTAAAGCTTTTAACAGCAAAAAAAAAAAAGAAATGAAAAAGAATGAAAGCAAAAAACCCCAAGAACCAACAACCAATTTGTATAGACAGACTGATTTTCCTTATTTTCTGTTATCTTTCTTTTTTTTTTTTTGGGCCTGTCAGAAGCATTTCTCATGCAAATTGAAGGCTTCCGCAAGCCTTAAAGGAACATCAATGGTCAACGCTAACGGGTTGTCCATTTCCATTAGACCCAAAAGCAAAAAGCAAAAAAAAAGAAGAGAAAAAAAAAGATAAATGAAGAATGCAAAGCAGGCAACACAAGAAGACAAAGTGGTCTCTGTGGGGCTTGGGTGGCTAGAATGAAAGCTGTTGAAGAAGCTGTAAGAGCTAAAAGACCATGCAGAAGCAGTGTTAATTATGTTGGCATGATAATTATATTACAATAGGCTTGATTAGTTTTTAATTGAATTGTGCACTCCATGCAGCAGTCGACAACGAACCAGAAGAGGAGTGAGCATTTACATGGCTCCAGACTTTATACTTCATCGTTCGTTCCGGACTCCAAGTAGCTTAAAGACTTTTGCAGGAAATTCAAGGCACATACATACACTCATACACTCATAGAAATAAAATTCTCTTCCCACTCTGTTTCTCTATTGCACTCCCTGTTCTTGTGAGTGGGGAAGTTGTTAAAATGGGCAAGTTCATAAAGTTCATAAAGCAAATTACAAAAGTCTCATAAAAGCGCAATATTTGCTAGTATTCATGAGCGTAGTAGCAAGAGGGAAACGAATAGAATGGCTGGACGTGCAGGGGGGTGGCGGGGGCTATAACGTAGTCGAATCCATTTGACACCATTTCTGTGGAAATCAATTCTTTTTATTATAAAATACTTTGACTAATTTATGAAAACAATAAATACGTCTGCAAATCAAGTCACAGTCACCCCAAAAAGTTCATTCACAAAGCTATTCAGCAAATTGATGACTATAAATTCAATTTAATGTGCGTTGCCTTTTCCTCCGAACACACACAGAAAAAAAGAGAGAGAGCGTGCGAGAGAGAAAGAGAGAGAGAGAGCGCTCGCACAGCATGAGCAATGAGAACAATGTGGGGTTGGGTGTCAGTTAAACGGGCTTAAACAAAGTACGTCTCCCCCCTACCCCCACACACAGACACACACACACACACACACACACCCGTAAACACCCTCCATTTGCTGAGCATGCTCTGGAAAAAAACGCTCAAGAGCACAACTCGTGGCAATTTTTTTCTGCGTTTGCGCTATTCTACGCCGATGCCGATGTCAACGTCGCAGCTGACGTCAACTGAACTGCCAGCCTATATGTTGCTAACAACAATAATTGGAGCGGGTAAAAATGTTGATGATGTCGTCGCTGCTGCTGCCGATTTCTCTGCTTCTGCTTCTGCCTCAGTCTCGGTCTCAGTCTCTGTCTCTGCTGCTGTTATCATCGAGATTCTCAAACTCAAAGTCCCTTATGCCTCTAGAGCTTAAACGAGAACTGCGCAAGCGCTTGGGCCATCAAGTCCAAAGTCATCCCCCAGTTTTGCTGGTTAGGTCATCATCATCATCATCATCAATGCTTAAGCTCAAATCACGACGCGGTCCAGCGATGCCGGCGACAACTTCGCTGTCGCTGTCGCGCTGCAGCCTTTATTTGCTGGCGACAGGACATAAAAAGCCAGTCAAATGCTGCAAATACTCCTACTCCACGTTTGCACTTCTGTGGCTAAAGTTGACTCCACTCTGCTGCTGCCAGCTGCAGCAATCCTTAGCAATAAGCATCCAACGCATCCTTTCGCAGTGGCCCCAAAAAGTAGGCAACAATCAAGTTCAGTTCAGTGTTCAGTTCGTGTGAGCTCGTTGACGCGTTCGCACTACTTCGTCTTGCGCTTTTGTAAAATGTTACAATCGATTGGATCGCTAGAGTCATGGCAACGACAACGACAACGACAACGACAACGACAACGACACCGACGACCACTACCGCAACCACGAGGCAGCTATCGTTGGACATTACGGCGTCAGTGTGTCACAACTGCAGCAGTTGTTGTAGCAGTGGCAGCAGCAGCAGCGACAGCAGCGACTCCTGGCCCAGTGTGAGAAGAAAGCGGCGCATTGAGGCGCACAGTAGTGCCAGCATCGGCTGAGGCATCGGTTGCATTTAACTTTCGCTCCTTTCGCAACGTGATTAACAAAAGGCACAAATACGGAGAGATAGCATTGGCTAAAGGCGCCTAGAAATCATGAATTTCATTGGTATGAAAAGAGAACAGAAACAAAAAACAAAAAAAAAAACACTCTGTTTAAATCAATGTTTGTGCAAAGTGCATTTTGTTAAACAAATACGAAACGTATTTCTCTTCATCACTATCTCATTCTGTCTCTCTTACTTACTTACTCACTCATTCTTTCGCTCTTTCTCTCTTTCTCTCTCTCTCTCTCTCTTATTAAAAACACACAAAACCAAACGCTGTAAACTGTAAAACGAAAACTCTCTTCAATGTAAGTTTTTTTATGAGTAACTTTCGTTATTTTACCTTACTACACACACATACAAGCAAACAAACGTTCAACACAATTACATAGACACACAGTATATATTGTACAAAACACGTAATCGTGCCAACTGTAAACATATGCTTGAAAACAACTAAAGAAAAATCCGAGACGAGAAGAAAAATCAATCAGTTAAACGCTCAAGTTTAGGCGACGGCCAACTGCTGTCTATCTTATGCCAATCATATTGATTTTTTTGTTTGTTTTTGTAAGGCAAACTAAAAGTTCAAGGTCCATTTTATATATATATATATGTGTGTGTGTGTGTGTTGGTCTTAAGTAGATTTAGCCAAAATGAACTTTTCTCTTCGCCAATTAACTGAAATCTAATTATAGTTTATTCTCTCTCCATTAACCCTTACAATACATTACAATTCTTTGTTGCATGTCCGTAGAGAGCATCTCCGGCACGGCAATTGAATATTTCACTGAATTCCGGCGTATGCCTTAAAATGGCATGACTTAGTTGCCTTCGGCGCTCTTGCTGCACAGCACTCAGTCTATAGCGACAGTCGATCAATTGGCTTCCAATGAAGTAGAGACGTTTAAGCGACAACTTAAGCCGTCCCACATTAAGCAGGGAATCCAGTCGTCTTTGCAGTTGAGATCCCATGGGTTGACTTAGCCATTTCGTATAGCTAGACCAACTTTCACGATGTGCCAATATGCCCAGTAGCAAATCATTGGAATTCACTTGACTCGAAGCTGTAATTCCACTGCAATTCTTGAAGAGTGTAAACTCTTTCTCTGTATCCATGCTACGCCATGCACCTGGAGTACGACTGCTACTCCCGGCGGCCACCAGATTGCGGGCGAAATACTCTCCCACCAGCAAATAGTTGAGCGGAGTACTCAAGTTCTGTTTCCCCAGAACAGCATTGACGGCATCAAAGACCTGGGCATATTGTCGCAATTGCTCCGTGGCCGGCTGAGGTGGTGGCTGACGTTTGCGTTGAAATCGTTTCAGTTTCTCCAAATTGCGATAGAAACTGCGACGACCCAATATAAGTTCTCTATAGGCTGCATCCAGGCCTTCATCTCCATCCAGGGTCAGATGCATTACGCGTCCAAGAAATTGCTGAGAGCTTTGTTGGGATACCTCATCAATCCACATGGTACCATTGATGGTACCAGAAAAGTGTCCCCTGTAAGATTTACCTATGGCCGAATACATTTCGGCCAACTCCACACGATCGGCACTTACACGTTGCACCACATGGGCATAGACATCCCCCATATAGGTTTCAGCCAGTTCCTGGCAATTGGATGAAGTTATATCTGGATGGGGCAGGAAAATATAAGAATTTTCATCATTCTAATACTAAGGCTTGATTCTACCTACCCATTAGATAATCCGTCCACATCCAGTTAAGTAATCTATGCATACTAGTATTCTGGAGCAATAGAAAATAATCGATCAATCTGGGCAGTTGCTTAATCACAATTATATCATTCGATTGAGGCACTTTGCCGGCCAAAAGTCGCCTGAAATATCCATCCCAGTCAATACGTCCTAGCGTGACATTTGCCAAAGGACCACGCTTGAAATTGCCATAGTTAAATTGCACCTGATCGTCTATATACTCGCTCTTGATAATCTCACGTCGACTTCGCTCAAAGCTGAGCACTTCAAGGGCCGCCACATGGGCCCGACTCTGTTCAATGCCAAATTCTTGGAACAGTTCGCTTACACGCTGCTCAAATCTACGCATGGTCTGGCGACTACTTGTATCCGGTTGAATGGTAACCAGACGCTTATTGGACTTCATGGTGACCACTGTTTCAAAGAAATATGGCGATCCCATCTCATGGAAGTGTCCCAGTAATGTAAGCCAAGTCAATGTTTGATTATTTTTGGCCTGCTCCTGACTTCGGTTCTGAGATTTGGTTCCAGCTTCGAGAGCTGGCCAACCACCACTCTGTCTATACAATTGTGATATCTTTAAGGCATCTATGCCACGATTCGATTCACAGGACTTGTAGAAATTTATCAATTGTAATTCCACATCCAATAATTGCTCATCGTTGGCCACTTTGAGAAAATGTTGAAAACGTTGCTGTTGCACCGTCTGATTGAGATTTGCATTCCGTGTGCAGACATAGCCATAGAAATCATCGCAAGGCTTAGAACTGGTGTCCAGTTGCTGTTCCAGCTCGTAGGAGAAATGCAAAAGATCATTTTCCACACTGATTGAGGTACATTGTGAGGCACGCGTTGCGGTCAAGAGTAAAATCACTACCAAATACATTCTTTGGCATACCAATATGGAATGAACGCTTTTTTCCACAATCAACTTTTCCACCACTTTGACCGCAGACTACGCGTAGAGAAAGGTCGGAAAAAAACAAAATCGCAGCTTATACTATGTCAAATTCACTTCCGTCTATAGTCTGTGCCTCGTTTCGCTTATGTTTCCACACTGAGTTAAACGCTTTTTGGGGCCATTCAATGCTGAACACCAATTAACCAACTAATCGCGTTGCCAGTGTCACTGGCATGGCTAGCGATAACCTAAACGAAAACCCCAAAAAAAAAAAAAAAAAAACAAACAAAATATGTAGCCAAATCTATTCAAATCGTTTGCTAGTCATCTCGAAATGTAATCGAATGTGTCAAAATGTCAAAACATCAAGCAGCAAGCCCATATAAAATTGGTCATGGCCGATTTTTTATTCGAGTTAAATGTAGATTTTAGTATTTAATCGAAGCCAGACCAAGCTAGGCGAGATAAGAGATGCATTCAAAAAAAAATACTAATAATATATTCAAAAACTTCTCACTCGTTATTCGCTGTAGGCGCTGTAGGAGGTGATGGCGGTGATGATGGCGATGACAAGGAAAAGGCAGAGGAGGAGGAGAGAGAGCGTCAGGAGGCCATACGTGAGGCTGAAGAGCGACGCAAGGAGAAGCACCGGAAAATGGAGGAAGAGCGTGAAAAGATGAGGCAGGACATACGCGATAAGGTAAGCAAACGATTTCACCTTTGTTCTCTTTATTTTGGTTTTTTTTTCTCATAAGTGCATAAGCATAATCTAAAGTGGCCCAAGAACTTCCTGCGGCAGTTCAAATTGACTCTAGTAGGGAGTCCTTTATTTAAGCGACTCCCTAACGGAGTCAGATTGAATTACAAAGGAACAACAACAAGAACGAACAAAAGCCACGAACCACCAAAGTGTTAGACCTAAGCAAAATAACCTCAAGCCAATATCCAAGCTAACCAATTTTGTATGCCCACACCCTTACACACACACACACACAAACACACCTTACAAACACCAACAGTACAATATCAAGAAGAAAGAGGAAATCGTTGAAGCGGCACCACAGGAAGAGCCTAACCCGTTGATGCGGAAAAAGAAGACGCCCGAAGAGTTGGCCGCCGAGGCAGAGCAGGAGGAGCTCGACGATTTTACAAGTAAGTCATTGTTGTTGATTCCCCCCTCTGTCTTCTATCTCTTTGTGTGTGTCGACGTCTCTTCTATCACAAAAATGGCATCTGAATACTTACTCTACTGCTAATCTATCTATTATATTTATATATGTGTGTACCTACTATAACTCACCAAGCTAATTAAATATGTGTCTGTCTATGAGATTCTCTCAGATTATTTCCATTTTATTATTATTTTTAAACCTTTAAAACAACTAAAAACCAAACCAAAATAAAAAAAAACCGACATCTACTAATCAAAAACTAAAAGTAAACAGCTAAAAACTATGCGCCGCTTGAAAGTAGCAAACTATTAGAACTATCTCTATATGTGTGTGTGCGTAACTATCTCGTATCTAACTACATCTACTTAAGTGCAACTAAACTATCTAAAACTCTAATGCTATCTGTCTACCTATCTCTATCTGTACTCTGTTTCCTGTGCGTATATCAAACCTCTACCAACTATACACTAAATCTAACTCAAACTCCTCTAACTATCTAACTCTCTAATACTTCAACTAACTATCAAGAGAAAGAAAATGCGAAGAATAAAGAAAATCTATAAACTTTCATTTTAATGCAACGAATGTGAATATGAACTGCGTCTAATCTATTAAACTCAAGTGTAAATTGCACTCATTCTATGTTTATTTTACTTAATCTAATTTCTATATATAAATATATATCGGCACACATGCATATGTATGTGTGTGTCTGTATATATTCTCTCACCTTTAAATTATGTTTATGTTATTATTTTGATATATTTTTTATGGAATCAACCTTTCATATAGTAATATATATATTTCCTTATTGTATTTGAGTCTGGGTTACTATTTCTACAGTTGAAATGATTGATGTTAGTACAAATACTTAATTTAGTAACTAACTGTTTAGACGATTTAAATATCGTCGAATTGTACTTAGGTTTCATACACACACACACACACAATAAATTACACAAAAAAAACCCAAAGTCCAATTATGTATGTTTCAAATGCTTAGACTAAGGTAAGTGAGTCTACAATATTCAGTTAATATGTTTTACCTTCTTTGCTGTGTGTGTGTGGTAAGATAATTGTAATACATTTTGTATTCATGTAAACTCCGCCACAACAAAGCAAACCAACTAACTAATCAAAACGAAACCACTACAAACCACAACAATTTCCAATTACTATTTTCTCTCTACTTCTTCTTCTACTATCTTAACTTATTCAAAAAAAAAACAAAACAACAAGAAATATCCAATAAAAGTTGGTTAAACAAAACTTTCAAATAAAACACTCAAGACTCAAACAAAATATCGACTAGAGAAAATATATTTCTTTGAAAGAAATAGAAACATTGTATTTTAGCCAGTTGAAATTTTTGAATGGGAGGGTTTAAATTAGTTTAGTTTTAAGAGTTTAATATTTAATTTAACATTATTACAACTCACCCAACTGCACCAACTAATTGATTAGCTATATTCATTTATTTATGCATTTATAATTTGAATTTTTAATGGCTTGCATTTTGGAAACTAAACACGCCTAAAAACAAATTAATTTAAATGTAAACGTAAACAAAAAGAAAAAAAAAACTACAAACATGACGTTGAAAAACACAAAACAAAAAAAAAAAAGAAACTGCATTTTTCTACTTACAATGCAGTTGAAATAAAAAACAATACATAAAACAAGCGAGCAAAAAAGCGAAAAAAAAAACTCAAAAACAGAATTTCTATATTTAAATACAACAACTTTTTCCCTCTTGTCTAACTCTTTCCTCTTAAAAAAAAAAATAGTGTGTATGTGGTATATGTATTTTACACTATGTATAAGCGTATGTAAAATATATATAGTGCATATATTCTGCATATGTATGTGTATTTCCTTTTCTTGCACCAAAGATCATCTATCTGTCTATCTATCAGCTATCATCTATCATTAACGTCTACTTACCTATGTGACTGTGACTCTTAACTCTTACTTACATACATTAGCGAGGGCTAAATAATAAATATATATACATACATCATTAGAAAAATAGTTGTACTGTTGCTAAAATAGATCATAGACCAAGTGTTTTATATATTCAATTGACAATTAATTATTTGGTAGCCTTTTACAAGAAAAAGTTTGCGTTTCCTCGTTTTTGGATCATATAAATAGTCGGCTACTCTCCACTTAATATTTTACAAAATTCTTAATAGTGATTAAATGATCATAAATGAGTTCTTTGACTCATAAATGGCTTCTTTGTCGTGATAGCCTAGCTACGACCTCTGCTGATGAATTGAATATAATCCCTTTTTATCACTTTCGAATCATTTTTGAGTCATATCTTTTATCATAGCTTAAGCTGACAGTCTGGCTCTCAGACGGAGTATTTGCTTTTTACCAATCTAAAAGAAAGATCCTGCTTCCATAAGACTAAGTGCCATAAGATAATAAGAAGCTTACAAAGTATTATATTCAGTATTTTATGTAAATTTTTTTTAAGACTTTTCAAGTATTAAGCTAGAAAAATTAATAATCTGCTTTCAACAAACTTTGATAGTTTTCATCAGAGAAACTCTCCCATATTTCATAGACTTATTTACATATCTATAAAACAACTCTCCATTGTTACCAAAGCAGTTTAAACATCATACAGCCCTCGCACTACTGTTACCTTACTTACTTACTTTCTCTAAATTGTTGACAAACAATATCCTTCTTTTACTACTCTCTTATTGCTATTTCTAATTTTCTTCTAACCAATTTCAGATAATCCAAAACAAAAAACATTACTAAAATGATAACATTTGATTTACTTTAAGTTTTTTAAAGTTAGCTTGAGTTTGAATTTGATTTTTAGCAAAAACGGTATAATACTTAATTACTCTTTACACTGCATCGAATGCTAACTACTTAAAGTACTGTACTTGAAACTCACATCGCGATTCTAACACACCAAATTGCACATTTTTAATTCGTGGTCACAGTTTAACTGACTGTACATGAGAAATTATTCAACATTTATTGGTTTCTGTTTTGATTTTCAAATAAATACATATACATAACCAGTTGACATACATAAAACATTTGTAGTCTACTCTACAAAATATGCTTATTTATTGCTGTTTCCATACTCAATTTCTTTTTACAGAACTGAAAAATCAAATAGAAACGCAAGTAAATGAGCTAAAAACCCAAATAGAGGGAAAATGTGTCATGCAGTGATATGTCAGTCAGTCAGTCATCATAATACTAACTAAATAAAAAAAAAATAAAAATAAAAAAAAACAACAGCAACCACAAATAATAACAATTATAATACGCAAAAGCAAATGAGATTAATTCAATGCAAGTAATAACCAATAATATAATAATCTATGCCCATATGCAACTGATTTCAATCATCTCTAAATTGAATTTGTTGATATGAGTATTGAGACCTGTTAAGTTAATGCCACGGAACAGAAATACCGGAGAAGAAATCATATAATACTAATAATAATCTAAAACTTAAATACAAAACTGCATAATAATATATGCCACAAGCCATAATAAAAAGAAAACAAACACAATACATACATATATAACTCGGCAGCAATAAATTTTTGGATAAAACGTTAAACTACGGCCGATATCAATCGAATATATATGTAGAGCATTACCTATATCAATAAATTCGATTATAACAAATCTAATCCAAAATGCGCATATATGAGAAACAAAAAAAAAGAAGGAAATCAAATAAAAATGCGAGCAGGACGGTGAAATCCTATTGAATTTTAAAATAAAGTAGTTAAAACATAAACCAAATTATGTATAAACGAAATATAGTAAACGCCTTTAAAAAAAAAAATATTCAAATCACTTTTGCTTCGATGGTAATGTAATATACTCAAAACGAAAATACAAAAAATCCCAAAAAAAAAATATACATAAACGTTGTTAAGTTGAATAACATTTAATTCAAAACCCCCTCCCCCCACCCCCAAAAAACAAGAAAAAAAAAACAAAACTAACTAACCACAAGCGAATGGTACGACAGAGGAGGAGGTTCCTGATTCATGTCAAACCGTCGAGAAAAATGTTGCTGAAATCACTTTTTTGGACTTTAAATATCCCATACACCGATATGGTATGAGATAATGAATTAAATCGGCGCATATACATTTATTGTAATTTCGATGAAAAAGTTTTTAGTTTTTGGTTCAGAAAACGTATTATATATATACATATAATATGTATATTGTATATTCTCAAATGAAAAAAAAAAAAACAAATTGACTGCAGATAACCGTTGATATACATACATAAATGCTGGGTACTCGATAACAAAAACAAAACAAAAAAAACATTCTCTCGTCACAGTTAATTTTTAATTGTTATGAAACTCAAGATAACAATATGTTCTCTAACAGCTATTACATTTTGTTTCTTTCTCTATATATATATATATACTAAACTAACTAACTAAACTTTTTAATTGAGCAAAAAAAAAACAACAAAAATACGAACAAACAAATATGAAAACTTCTTCAACAACAAGAACAACAATCAAAATTCACTTACACACAACAATTGAGATTCTATTCTTATCTATGCGAGATCACTGATCGATGCTTCTGAAATGTAAGTAATACTACTATATCTACCTATATATACCTACTATTACCAAACCCTCTAACTACACATAAACTATAAACAAAACTTGTTACCCATTTCACATACAAACAAACATGGCCCAAATACTTAAGTTTCAGTGGTTTTTGTTTCTTCTTTTACCTTCTCTTTTTTTTTTTTGTTTTGTTTTATGGTTATTGAATGAGCGACGGTTTTACACTCTGTGGGCAATTTTTATATAAATATATATATATATGTGTTATATATTAAAAAAATATCAAAAATGAAAACAAAGAACACAAAGAATATTTAAAATTTAGCTATAGTCATTTTAGACAAGGACAATAGTTCATAAGAAACGCTAGGCAGTTCGAGAGCATATTGCTGTGATACATTTAGCATACAGTTTTTTCACCGATAAGCGCACACAAAACAAAAATTTATGAAAAATTGAAATGACAGTAATACAGAATCGAAATACACTCTTTCAATCTATATATATATATACCTATATTGATCACATGCATGCAAAATAAAGCAAAAATGCCAATTGCAGATACTACGAAACAAACACAAAAAAATATATATACATATATCGAATGCCCTTTCCAATTTCAACTAAAACTACTACGAATACCCTTTCGTTGTCCGTTACTTTTAATATGAGAAGTGATATAATTTCTTGAGATCTTGTTATCTTCTCTGTGTCTATAATTGTAAATAACTTTCAACAATATTCTCTAAAATGCCAATGCATGAGCCGTCCTTGTATTGAAGCGTGTTAGGAGATAATAATATTACTAATTAATAGGTTTCTCAATTTTAATCTTAAAAACTTATTGATCTCCGTTTCCATTTGTACATGAACGGCTCATTAATATCACATATATGTATGTATATATTTATGTATATATATATATATGTGTGTGTGTGTGTGTATGTGTCTATCAAGCTATTTATATTCATTGTATAATATCAAATCTATTTGTCTGGCTTTTCATATTCTGTCCTTTATAAATGTATGCTTAATACGTATACGTAATATTGCCGAGTTGAAAAGGACATTATTGGACTTCGGTTGCAACGAAGAGAAACTCTTCCTTTATTTTATCATTTAAATTATTTCTGTCTAACTTCGATATATACATACAAAACACATACTATACCTATTCCTATATCTTTATATATAAAAATATATATATTAATAAATGTTTTAATCACACTGCATTCTCTATATCTCTCTCTTTCTCTGGTGTCTTTCTCTTTCTTCTTTTGATTTGAAAACACTTTTTTTGAATCTTTAATCTGCGCCACAACTACTACTACTACTAAATAAATATAAACTACAACAACAACACGAAACATCAACAACAACAACAACTACTACGACTTGCTGGTCTCCTCTATGTCTGTCGTCTCTGTCTCTCGCTCTCTCTCTGTCTCTATCTCTCTATATATTTCTCTATCTCTATCTCAGACATGTACTCTCGGTGATTTATAAGATATATCATCATCAACAATACCAACAACAACAACATCAACAAGAACAACAGCACAAGAAAACAACAACAACCAGTACAAGTTTAACAACAACAACAACAACCAGAACAAGAACAACATCAACTACATCTACAACAAAAGAGTTACCAACAACAAAAAACATAACAATATGTACTATGTATAATATTTATATATAAACTTTTCTTTGAATGAAACAGACAACATTACAACAACAACAATAACAAGAACAATTGCTAAAATACAAAAAAAAAAAAATAAACAAAACATACTTATGTATATACGTACATGAAAAACAAACATCTATATAATTTCTAAACGTTGTGGAATTCATTTGTATATGGTTAAACCACAGCTTATAAACTAACATCGACATGCAAACACACAGATACACACACACACACACACATTCATAAACACATCAACACACATACACATTTCAAAAATACACAAAACGGTGTTGTAAATGTTAAAAGAAATAAAAACGCAAATGCAAATCCTTCTTTGTACAGATTAAAAAAACAAAAGCAAACAAACGAAAGTTATATACATATTTCAAAAACCAAATGCTATATGAGTTCAGTAATCAATGTGTGAATAGGTAATCGATATAGAAATAATATTGCATCCCGAGAGACGAATAATTCTCTATAGTTCATGATCAGATCAAATTAACTTCCACAAACACTTCTCTACTTTTCTCTTAACTTTTTGAAATGTTAGTGAATTAGTTTCAATTTTTTTTTAACGACTATCGGCGGCGATTCCAAATTTTTTTTTCGCACGCCTCTCTCTGTCAATCTAACAAAGCAATCCTTTAGTGCCCTCTCCTTGATCCTCCTTCGATCCATACAAAGTGTTGGAACGATCGAACGAATTGAATGCCTTAATTTGGCTCGCATATGAAAAGCGAATGAAAATGATGATAAAAGACGATAATGATGATGACTTTTATGATATTGATAATGATGATTATGATGATGTATGAACTTTATGGAAGGACATCCAACAATCTCGAACTTCAACTATTATATTCTATCTAAAACTAAACTACATAATAGAGCTAGCTTTTATTTCCCTTGAATTTCTCCTTAACAAAAAAAAAAAAAAACAAAACAAACATGTACTACAAAGAAAACCAAAGAAAAAAAACTCAAACATTCCTAAATTCTACTCTCTATACTGAATCTTATTCAAATCTATGAAACTTTTAGCTTTTGAAAGGTAACTAAAAAAAAAACAACTCAAGAAACAATGCTTTCTATAAAATATAGCGAAAGTTTAACTAGATTCCAAACCAATATAAGTAAATCTGTCTCTATTGCGTTTTTCTCACGACAAGACAAAAATATATTTATTATTATTATTATTACGATGATGTTGAAGATCACTTTAATTGTTTAACAAATGAAAAACTTATATTAACTGAAAAAAGTAAAAAAAAAAAACCACAACAAAAAAAATACATGAGAATAAAAATATTTGAAAAAATGAAACATATTATTCAATCATAACGAAGATTTTAACGTAATCATAAATGTTTAAACAAATGTTACAACTTCTGGTTCAGCCGATTTTTTGTTTTGTTTCCGTTTTATATATATTATATATATACATATATTTTTTGTCGTTAATATTGTAGTTATGATAATGTATGTATATGTATATCAGCAAGTTACAAAAAATAAATAAATAAAATAGATCACAGAAGAAGAAAAAAGAAACGAAAAGAACACCACACACCAAAAAGGAGATCATTAAATATGAATATACATATACATATGTGTGTGTAACTTAATAGGGAAATGAATTTAAACAGAAGTAAATTAAAAAAAAAAAACAGAACAAATTATATATACAATATATATACATATATATATAAATAAAAACAAAATAATAATGTTGAATAAAAAAAAAGAAAGATAAAACCATTCAAGTCATTATTAGATGTGAAAGCAATTCTATACACGACAAAAACCAAAAAAAAAATACGAAAACAATGATGAAAAAGATGAAGAAGAAAACCATAAAGAAAAAGCGTTAATAGTTGATTAATTATATTGTTACTTTGAACATTTAATTAAAAAGAAATACAAAAACAAAACAAAAAAAAAGAAAATAATAAAAAACAATATATATATGTATAAATATATATGAGAAAACACAACAATACAATGGGTTTTAATTCCTAGGTGGCAAGCAATTAACTGGCATTAACTTTACCGTTAATTGTAAAACAAAAACCCTTACACATCAATCTCAAAAGCTCAGCCTCAAATCCCATTCTTTCAGCTACACTGTGACTCTATCTCCCTCTAACTTTAACTCTTGCTCTATCTCTCTCTCTCTCTCTCTGTCTCTCTCTCTCTCTCTCTGTCTGTCTCTGTGCCTGTTACTGATACATATAGCGAACTTAATTTGGCATGACTGTTAGTCTAAATGTATTTTCTAACCTATCTTTCGTATATGTATATGTATATATGTGTGTGTGTGTATATCTCCCTCTTTCTCTGTCTCTCTCTCTACGTCTTTTCCTCCTACAACTATTCCTAAACACAAAATTACTCTTCTCCAGACATATACATAGATATATATGTGTTTTAATATAGGCCCAGATGCTAACTAAACTGCTGTCTCTCTATATCTACTACTACTACCAAATCTACTCCTTTTTCTACTGCTAATTTCACTGTGTTAAAAATGAAAATTATAATTGTGTAATGGAATGTGCTACGTTAACTCAACTACTTGCATACACCCCTCAAAACATAAGTATTAAGCCCTCCAAAATAAAAAAAGGTTAAAGGTGAGTGTTATTTATATATATGTGTGTGTGTATCAGCATATTTGGACAACTTATGTAACTTTAGTAAGTATATATGTACATCCATACACACAACATACACACAACAAACTATATTCTATTCAAAGGAATATTAAACTTATTTTTGAGCTGTGTGTGAATACCTTCTTTTATCTACAACAAACCAATCAACTTACCCAAAGGGGAAAGGTAGGTGGTAATGGTCTAAACTATTTCAATCCACTTCAGTCCATAACTGTCATCACACACAACAAGAACCACAACAACAACAAAACGAAACGTAGCCACAAGATGAAAAAAGTTAACGAGTTACTTTCAGAGAGACCACAACAAATTGCAAAATAACAGTCCCTTAGGGAGAATTTGTCCTGTCACTGAGAATAGATAAAGGACCAAAAAAAAAAAAAAAAAAAAAAAAAGAAAAACACATCTAATCAAACTTCTCTACTCTAACTCAACTTCACTTTTACTCCACTCTACTCCAACTCTAACTATAATCTTTCAATTTAATTTCTTTTTAAGTTTGTCATGTTTTGTAGGCAAGTTTTATAATAGGATTTTCTTCTTCATTTTTGTTATTCTTCTTTTAACTCTTCTTTGGTTTGTTGTGTCCATATTAACTGATTGTTTCTTGTCTTGTATTTTCAGCCAAATTGAAAAAACGTCTCAGTGATGCTTTTAAGAATTGCTCATTGAGAAACTTATTCTAAACAAGATGCCCGAATAAAAACTT
This sequence comes from Drosophila insularis, assembly GCA_018903935.1. NCBI lineage: Eukaryota > Metazoa > Arthropoda > Insecta > Diptera > Drosophilidae > Drosophila > Drosophila insularis. Next base: position 10,382,289 of record JAEIFP010002295.1, read on the forward strand.
CAAATATCTAATGGTGGCGAGATTTAGAAATCGCGCCTCCAAAAAAAAAAATGATTCGGTTTCGGTTTCAGAGTACATCAATAATTGCAAATGTGCTTACCGTATGGATAAGGAACAAGTTGAATGGATGGATGGATTCCATGGCTGGCATCTGGAGAACGAGATTCCAGATTCGTCGTGTTATGTAACTTCAAAATGTGCATTATCTGCCAGCTCTCTTGTTCAATTCGAGACTATGGTGACTATAAAACTTTTGTCTGAACTAGGTTTACATGCGTTTAAAACCAAAAAATATGAAATATTGCCCTCACAAAAAAGAGTAATTGATACATACATATATACTATATGATAAATTGAAATCCTACAACGTGCCCTTTAAAAAAAAAAAGAAAAAAAAACATAAATACATTGCATTATGCAACATAAGCAGCCCAAGCAGAATTTCCATGACAATTTTTATTAAGTGTCCTCTAATCTAGTTCAAATGGGACATAAAATATGTATTGTACTTGAGTACTTAGCTTATCACATATATCTTTTAGAACATGAACCTCCCAAAAACACACACACACACATATACATATGTAACAATTTATAGGTACATATTTTCATTTTATAGTTAATATATAAAAGTTAATAGACAAATTTAGTTGAGCACATAGTTTGTGTACTTAGTTTGTTTTTTTACTCAAGACAGTTATATACCGATATATACACACATACATACATACATGATTAAAGCATGTAATACGCTTGCGATTACAATTACATTTACAATTTACGGTTTATGATTACTTTTATATACTTTACTTATCTCTAATAGGTACAACGATTTAATGATAGCATCTATGCAACACAAAAAAATGTGTGAAATTTATGATCAATATGACAACGAGATTAGTTTAAAGCAATTAGAATAGCATAAATAGCAATTTGCCAGCATACCAAAAAGTCTTTCATTCGTGCCACAAAAGCCTCACTCATCCACCCACTCACCCACTTACTCAACCACCAAGCAGGCCATAGTATTCATTTACATTCATTCATTTGTAGTGGAAAAAACGTTTATAGGACAAGTAGAATGAGGATTATTTAAAATGTTTTCGTTATTTGCCAAAAAAAAAATAATTCATAAGATTTTTCAAAAGTACCTGAAATTCCAAATATGACTCTTAATGAAGTCTAATATATAGTAGATTTAAGGTCCTTAATACATACATACACATATTGCTGAGTTTAGACAATTTCTGCATATTCAATAATTAGCAAACTGCTCAATTGTTCTTTAGTCCTTTGTACTTTCATACAATTCTTTTACATTTCCTAGAAGAGGATTTTTAATCTTTCAATCGCTGTTTTTTTTTTTATATAAAGTATACATATTCTTTTCAAAAAATATACAAATAAATAGATTTCTCCCATTTCTCCGTCCGATTTGTATTGGGCGGATATTCTATAGTCTGTAATTGACGATTAACTTTTAAATATTTACAGATGATAGTGAGGTTTCAGAACATCCGCCAAATTGTGTATGTCGGTTTAAAAAAAAACAGAAAAAACAAAAAAAAAAACCCTTTCGCATTTGCAAATTTTCACCCTCCTCACAATCCCTTTCAGTCTCTATATTAGTTTAATGATTTTGAAAAGTATATATATAAGCATTATTCACTTCAATCATTCCAAAAAGTAAAACAATCATATATGTATCTCTACACCTAAAAAACGATTTCGTGTCTTAATTTTAAATATAAAATGATTTTACAATAAAAATGTAAAGAAAATGAAAAAAAAACTCTAAGAAAAAACGAAACTAAAACAAAATACATAAAAACCCCCAAAAAAAGAAAATTCATCAAATTGAATAGTGAAAACGTAAGAAAGAAAAAACGAAAGGAAAAAATAAAACTTATAGCCTAAGTATATATAATTTACATACCAAAATGACCGACTGAAATTATTGTTAAAAGTTTTATGAACTATACTTGCATATATACATATATTGATATGATCAAGTAAAAGGTTAAAATAAAGAAAACAAATATATATACAAACAAAATTCAACCGAAAAATTAAAAATAAAAAAATTATATATATATTAAAAGTTTCTATACTTTAATCAATCATAAATTTGCGATTCAAAAAATATATATACATACATCCAAACGAAAGATATACATGCATACATACATCAATCTAATGATAGTTGAGCGAAATCTAAATTAAAAAATAAAAATAACGAAATCATAAGCCGAATAAAATCTAGTTATACAATATACAATTAAATAAAATGAAATGAAAAGAAATTGAACAATAGCTTGGAAAACTTAACAAACAAACAAAAAAGTGTTATTTACTTTTATAAAATGCATAATAAATGCATTTTGTTTTTCATATTGTAGGTGTATTTATCTGATATATTATGCCATATGTCAGATATTTATGAAAATATATATACATACAACTAAAGTCGAAATCAAATGCAACCCAAGACTATTTCCGTAATGAATTCTAGAAAAAATAATAGCAAACGAAATCTAAAATTTCTTTACACAAAGAAACATTAATAAAAAGTAAAAATCCAAAGATTTAAAGTCATAACAATATAAATAAAGAAAAGTAATGGTTGCCATTAACCTAGCGAGTTATATTACAACTAAATTATATATATACACTTATATATATATTCGTGCATTTGACGATGATGATAATGATGCTGATAATGATGATGATGATGATGATGATGATAGTAGCTTATTATGTATGAAAACTTGTTCTATCGAATTCGAATACTGCTAAAAAGTATCGCAAACTACTCATAGTCGAATACGAATTGATGATGAATTGCGGATTGTATTATTGTATTGCATTGTAATATGTTGTATTGTATTTACTGTTGGATTGTATTTTAATATAGAAAAACGAGTTAATTTCCAATAAAGAGTTTTTAAAAGCATTATGAAAGATAAAAAAGCGTATTCCAAATTTATTTGTTTTTATATCACAAACAAGAGAAAGTAAGTAAGTATGACAAATATTCAATATTTTGTCTTTCATAAAAATTATGTTTATAGAACGCCTAAACCAATTTCATTATGTTACATCTTTTTATTTTATTTTTATGACTAAACACACACACACACACGCACACATATCAGAAAGACATGAAAAATTGAAAATTACATATTTTGAGGATGGCAAACAAATTCTTTTATTCCACCTAGATGTAATCCTGGTTACACCCAAACACACACAGACACACACACGCACACACATACATGCACATCTGAGGCGTAACCAGACAATGGCTTTGCTGTGATGATTTTATTGGAATTTGGTAAAACTCTTCCTTGACATTTCATGCTGCCTGTCATTTTGCCAGTCCGCATTGTTTAGAGATAAAATTCCAAAGTGTTTGGAATTTAAGGACTTTACGGGGCAATGGTGATGGCGATAGCAAAACGTCATGAGATGAGATGGTAAGGGATGGGATGCGATCCTTATGCTATGGTCTTGTATTTTTCTCTTGACATTGTTGTTGTTGCTGGCACTACAAAAGAGAGACGCAGTCGTCATATCAATAAAGTTAAAAGGTGCCCCACCCCTCAATCTCTACCCCCACCACAACCACCTCAACATCATGGGATGCGGGATGGCACAAAAACTTACTTGTCACGGGGCACGCACGCTCCGGCAAATCAATACGAAAAGTACTTACTACTTAGTCGTATCTGGCATATTTCGTTTAATTAAAAAAGTTCATCGCTGTGTGTTTCGGAACAATTGATTCCTAAATTGACATCGTTGACATTTTAATGCGTTCATTTTCGCCTGTCACTTAGATTAGACTAAACGAAAGGAAGAAATGTAGAGAGAGAGAGCACCCACCTAAATAGACTAACCCCCTTCGAAGTTGTATATCGACCACAATCAAAGGTCTAAGGGAGCTTAATCGGCATGACCTTAACACACACTCACACAGATACATCTCATAAAGGTAACACACCCCTTTAGTCATTGGCTTATAAATAATGCAATGAATGCTTTTAATTATACAAACGCACCACCACCCAAAACTCTTCACTTCCAAGTTGGATATACTTTTTGCATTGCCCATTCTCGTTTATTACTCATTCTCGATTATCACCAAAAAGCACTTTGCAATCAGCCAAGTGTAAAGAGTCGTGTTTATTAACCCAAAACAAATGCCCACATCGTAACTGAGAAATGGGGGATAACATGGCGTATACGTGTTATGCGGAGCAGTTCTTTGCCTTCACACATAAGATTCCACTTTAATGTAATATATGTTGACCGGAGCAATACGAGTATAAGCTAAAGGTAAACCCTAATGAAATGCATTGTCAAATGAAATGGTAAAATTGACGACGTTCACTCTTTCCTGAAGTGGCCAAAGGCATTAAATCAGCAAACTAACTGCCACTAAATAAACTGAAACACACTCACAGTCACACACACACAATCAGACACACAGTTAACCTACAGCATCCCTCGAAGCATCCTTATTCTTATCCATTCTCTTATTCTCTCGTCTGCTGAATCTAAAGTTAAAAGCACTTGTAACAAATTGAAATCATTCATCTTACTTTACGCATTCATTTACACCCGCACACAACGGCTCCCAAGTCACCACCTCACCTCGGAGGCTCCCCCACCCTTCTTCCATTCTCAATGACTTGGACTGGTCAAGCAACAATCGTAGCATTTAAGTTGATTTTTTATTTATTTTGGGTATGCCAAGTGCCAGTTACGGGGAAATTCCCAAATAATCATGTTCTTGCACATATAATTGTGAATTGAAATTATGTTTAACATGGCCATAGATAAAAGCCCCAAATGACTGAATGACAATTGCTATTCGGGATATTCCCATTACGAAAGCGCATATAACCCATTAATATTTATGGATACAAAGTAATAATTTTTGGCATGGCATTTCAATATTGAATGTTTAATAGATTTAAACTATGAGTAAAGAAAGCAGCATACAAAATTCTTAATATTTGTCCAATAATTGCTATAAGAATAAAATAAACTTATGGACAGTTAAAATTTAAAGTAAAAGCAATCAAAATGAGTATAGTAAATATAAATCCCCAAAAATCGTATACTTAACTCATACCTACTGAAAGCTATAGAAGTTTAAACATGGAAATCAAATAAATGTTTTTCCTAGAGGTTAAATTTAATTCATTAAATACATATATTTATGGCTATAGCCATAGAATTTACAAATTTAAATCAATTTTCATCAATGAATTCATACATTCTATACAAATTAATCACCCCTAAAACAAAGTGTTTTTAATTATTCAATAATATATATTTTCCTTAAAAAAATGTTTTAAAAAAGGCAATAAAATGAAATACATAGTCATTTGGTCATTAAAGGAAGCAACAAACTTTATTTGACAACAGAAGAAATAATAAAATGAGATAAGCACTTTAACCTGAGATACAAAGAGATGTTCGCTTGAGATTCATTTTAAGAGAATTAATGAAATAAAACGAGTTTTCTCTGATTTGAAAGGTATATAACAGAGACTCTTATATTTTAAAACACAACGAGTCATAATATTAAAGTGTGTATTTTGTTTAAGAAAGTAAGAAATCAGTATGACTAAGGTAAGCACTTGTAATATTAACTAGAGAGGGTAATAGCACTAACCATAGAATACATAGATGCGTCAAACTCAAGATTTTTTGATTACAAACGCTAGCCTGAGTCTGGAACCCCAGAGAACTTCGGCAAAAGCCGAACAGCCTAGAACCCCAGAGAGCGGCCGCAGCGAGAGCGAAAAACGTTTGCTCGCAGCAGTGTCGCTACGCATCGAAATTAATTCAGTCTGCCACAGATCGCAGAACGATGAACGCATGTCTGTGTCGCTGTGTTCTCGTTTTGCATATGTATGTGTACACTCGTCGGTACATGCTCAGGCTTCGTAGTGTGTGTGAGACGTGAAGTTGTACAACATTGCATTTCAATCGCTCGCTCGCAGATTTTTTAAGTTTTCGACAAGCTAGCGACAATGCGAGAATGAGATGCGTGCTTAACTACAGAACTCGACGGCACTTCTCAAAGTGTCGACGTGGCTCTGTTGTTAGTGTGCTCGATTGGCGATCGGGCGGCCGGGGTTCGACTCCCATCTTGGTCGAAGTTTTTCAAAATGCTTTATACATTTTTTTTGATACATTTTTATTTACTTTTTATACCCTTGCAGAGGGTATTAGAAAAATTGGTCAGATGTTTGTAATGTTTGTAAAATGTTTCTTCTAGAGCTATATGATATAGTGGTCCGATCCTAAAGATTTTCATACTTTATCTTACCCGGGTAATAAAAAACCCCAACAAAAAATTTCATCCCAATAGCTTTTAAGACGGCTGAGTAAAACGCATACGCACAGACGGACGGACAGACGGACATGGCTATATCGACTCAGCTTCTCATGCTGATCAAGAATTTATATACTTTATGGGGTCGGAAACGTCTCGTTTTGTCCGTTACAAACATCTGACCAATTTTTCTAATACCCTCTGCAAGGGTATAAAAAGTAAATAAAAATGTATCAAAAAAAATGTATAAAGCATTTTGAAAAACTTCGACCAAGATGGGAGTCGAACCCCGGCCGCCCGATCGCCAATCGAGCACACTAACAACAGAGCCACGTCGACACTTTGAGAAGTGCCGTCGAGTTCTGTAGTTAAGCACGCATCTCATTCTCGCATTGTCGCTAGCTTGTCGAAAACTTAAAAAATCTGCGAGCGAGCGATTGAAATGCAATGTTGTACAACTTCACGTCTCACACACACTACGAAGCCTGAGCATGTACCGACGAGTGTACACATACATATGCAAAACGAGAACACAGCGACACAGACATGCGTTCATCGTTCTGCGATCTGTGGCAGACTGAATTAATTTCGATGCGTAGCGACACTGCTGCGAGCAAACGTTTTTCGCTCTCGCTGCGGCCGCTCTCTGGGGTTCTAGGCTGTTCGGCTTTTGCCGAAGTTCTCTGGGGTTCCAGGCTCAGGCTAGCGTTTGTAATCAAAAAATCTTGAGTTTGACGCATCTATGTATTCTATGGTTAGTGGTAATAGAAATAGAAATCAGGATAATGTAAGCCCAGTGGATTAAATATAAATTACATAAAACTATATTTTCCTGTTGACTTTAATTAAACATTTTATTTCCGGCACTCGACTAGACATACAAACATACATATGTACATACATTGTGTGTGGGGTGGAGAAGGGGGAATAATATACATATAAATAAAGTTTGTTCCATACCCACTGAAGTTGGGGGTGGGGTGGGTCTGAAGTTCTACTCAAGCACTGACTCCCACTTCTAACCTGGTCATCATTCAGCAGCCATCCTAAATAAATTCAACCACTTGTACATGTGCATAATAAATAGACTGATATATATGTATTTAATTAACATACATACATAAGTACCTATATATGTATGTATTTATGTACAGCATCTGCAAGTACATCAAATAAATTGAAAATAAGTAGGTACATATGTTTGTATATAGCAAAAGAGCGAGCGTGGGGAAGAGAAAAAAAATTGAACTCAATCGACTTGTCTGTTGCAGCAGCCGCAGCAACAGCAGCAGGCACTGTTCAAGTGGATGGCTATTAAAACGGGCCAAGACCTGTCAGCCTCAAGTGTAGAAGAGAAATGAAATCATCGGTCCATTGAAGCGGAAATTGCGTTGATGATGCTGATGATGTACATGTAGATGTAGATGAAGAAAACCGGCAAGAAGAACTTCTATTAGCCTCGTCTGGCCCTCCCAACTGCACTAAAGTCTCTCTTTATCTCTCGCTCTTTCTCTCTTCTACAGCATACGAGTCTGAAAGAGCGGCTTCTGGCTAGGTTCAGTTAGGCTGATAAGCCAAGACAGCGTCCAGTTCGATCGATTATTTTTTCCAAGTTGAATATTCGACTCTCCCAATCAGTTGTATTCTGACTGGCGAACGCAGGCGCACGACCAAGCGCTTAATTAATTCAAACAAATAAATTATAATATATATACACATACATATAAGCATATATATTTACATATATATAAAATGGAGCTAAAGCTTCAATTTGGTTTTATTTTGATAGTGGTGCAAAACATATGGCTATATAATGCCCAAGGTAGGTAAGAGGCAAAACAATTGGGTTATCAGCACTGAACTTGACCCAAACGCTTTGCTATCTTTGTATGTGTTTTGTTTGTTTAATGGAAGAGTGGAGCGGAGTGGAGTGGGGTACACTAAAGGTCGCTGTACTCTCTTGTGATTCTGGGCTAAGCTTAAGCATTGCTTTTATCTAATATTAAATACAGAGATCTTTGGTTATTGTACCACACCTGGAGAGCAGAGTGGTTCATGCATTTATCTAAGGGAATGCGATTATCTCTTTGAACTTGTACAAATGCAGCCAATTTCGACCAGCAATCGTATCCTACTTCAAAGTAGTCAATGTGGCTATCGAAGTGGTCAAGTTCTGGTAAGTATATCCATCAATTTTTCCTTGATAAATATACTAATCCATAATATTTATAGATATGCTGTGCCAATAGTCGACGATTGCCTCAGACTGGTCCTGTGTGGGGCAATCAGGGCCAACCACCTGCACCCACACCCACCACACCCAGACCCAAACCATTTAATTCCAAACTATTGCCACAGATTCCAAATTGTGGTGATAACTTTGGAGATCGCATTGTTGGTGGCGTCACAACTCGTAAAAGAGAATTCCCCTGGCTGGCTTTGATCGAGTATACAAAGCGTAAGTAAATTCCATTGGGATTTTCCCCCCGACACATATATGTACATTGTAATCGAGTTATTCCCTCCTATCAGCTGGCAATGTAATCGGTCATAATTGTGGTGGTTCCTTGATCAATAATCGTTATGTAATCACTGCTGCCCATTGTGTTAATGCCATACCCAGAGATTGGCGACTAACTGGAGTTCGTCTTGGTGAATGGGATACAAGCTCAAATCCGGATTGCACTAAAGAGAAAAACGGCCGAGACGATTGTAATGATCCGTATGTGGATAATCCTGTCATTGAGAAAATAGTTCATCCAGAGTATTCAGCAAGTTCACGAGATCAATTGAATGATATTGCCTTGCTGCGTCTAAGAGATCCTGTGACCTATTCAGATTTCATATCACCCGTTTGTCTGCCCACCCACGACAAGCAACGTGATGAAATCTTCTTGGGACGCAAAATGGTGGTGGCCGGCTGGGGTCGGACCGAGACGAATGCCACAGCGCAGTTTAAATTGAAAGCTGAAATCGAGTCGGTGACATTGAGCGAATGTAATCGTGTCTATAATAACCAACGTCGCATTGTGACAAGCTCTCAAATCTGTGCCGGCGGTGTGGAAGGCATCGATTCCTGTCGCGGTGATTCTGGTGGCCCCTTAGTGCTGGAAGAGAACTATGACGGTTATGCCAACTATTATTTGACTGGGATAGTTTCCTATGGCCCAACTCAATGTGGTCTTAAGGACTTTCCTGGAGTTTATACAAGAGTTGCTGCCTATCTTGATTTCATAGAGCGCAATGTTAGACCTTAGATACCATATCCTGTTCTCATGCCTTTTTTTTGTAACTCAAATCGAACTTTAATATACAAAGTAAACTATACAATAAATAAAATATAACTTTTTGTAAAATTAATGTTAAGACAACTGCACAGCTCAAAACAATTTGAACTCGAACACTTTATACACTTAAAAAACAAAGAAAAGAAATAGCGTAAAGTGAACCGATTCGACTTTTGACGATCATTTTGGTTTTTGTAATTATCGAGGGCAAAGAGTGTGTGGGCGTGGCTTTAGAATTTTGGGACTTTTCGACAGATGAAAAAGGTGTGGGTGGTCTAGGTGCTACGATTATAATCACATGCCTAAGTTTACTTTTCACAACTGGGTCACCCAGTAGATGATACTTATGAGCGTAACGAGGCCAGTCGACTTTGCATCTCCTTGAGATCCTCTCCCTCATCCTCATCATCGTCGTCAGCAACTGCCTCGGAGACTGGAACACGCGCCGGTGTCGATGTCGATGCAGTTGTTGGTGTAGCCTCTGGTGGCAATGGAGCCTCTCCCAACTTGCCGTCCGTAATTTCCCATAATACTTTGTCCACCTCCTTGGCAGCCTCTTCTTCCAACTCTTCGGTCTCCTCAATAGAATCCATTGTCTCGTCCAGCATCTCCTCGATAATGCCCGCTTTCATCATTTCTTTGGACATGTCACGCATTATGCCCGCCAATTCTGGATATCGGATAAGACTCTGCATGGCCTGCATTACCTCTGTGGACTTTTGCAGTGATCCAGCCACACGCAAGGTAGCTACAAAAATAAATATTGTGTGACAATTGGATAATTCCAATTGCATTTACCTTGCATTCTCACTTACACAACTGATTCTTCATTTGCATCTGTACGGAATTGAGGTGTGCCTTTGTCGTGTAAATACGATTAACGGCCTTGCGGGCATTAACTATCTCCTTGGCGAGAATGACGCAGGTGTCGCGATCACTTTTCTGAGCCGCCTGTTTAAGCGATCTCTTAACTTTCTCCTCCTCCCGTTGTATGCTCCGTATTTGTCTATCGAGCTGGTTACCCTCCTTTCGAATCTTGTGCGTCCACTCTTGCACCTACACAACGATGATGACAACGTCGACGACGAGAGTGAGAGAAACAAAAGCGCATTAATTTTCGCGTTAAAATGAGGTGACATCATTTAGAACAAACAGCACAACAATAATTAAAATTTTTTGGCGCTGGCAAAAACATCTGCGATGTTACAGTTACATTACCTGTTCTTTCGGATCTTTGCTGGGAGTTTTGCCGAACAAGCCCATTGTTGTGGATGTTGTTGGGGGGTTTCTCTTTAATTAATTGTTCACAAACTTGTATTTTTGTATATTTTTTAATTCGTAGTTGAGATGTGAGTCATTTTTGTTTTCGTTTGCAAGTTATCGATATTTTTGGAGTATCGATTTAAACTTATCGACTGAAGTTAAATTTGGTATCTACCAAAAGTTTTGCATATGTAAAATAGAGATGGGCAAACTGTGAATAGTGGTCACACTAAATATTCTCGATAGTGCCATCTCTAATGCGGGTTGTTATATCAGAGAGTCGGTGGACACACGTTTTTTCTTTTAATTTCAATTTCTTCAATTAAAATGCAATGCAAAACACGCGGCGTTCCATCAGCCTGATCTATACTGTGCAGCAATGGCATTCGCATCGTCTACGGCTGGGATTGAGCACAATTACGGATGTACGTGCATTGCACCGGTCGGCGTTTCACCTGTCTCGAAAGAAGTATGAGCCGAATGTTGTCAATGTGTCCACACTGTTTAAGCCCGTCCAGGTGGACGTTAACCCCGCCGATTCGGAAGATGTGGGCTCGGAGCTAGTGGGCAAGCTGGAGAAATCCGAAATCCTAAAGATTCTAAACAAGTTTACCCAGCGGCGTGAGATCAAATCATTGTGCAGCGAGAATGGATTGGACTGTGAGTTAAATATAGACTTCTGATATTCAATTTCCCCTTAACCTTTCCCTCTTTCCTTCGTAGCCTATTTGCAACAACAAGCATTTGGGTCATTTCGTCGTTATTGCATTGAGGCTGAGAACCTACCTGTGGATCTACACATAATCTTTAGCGACATTACGCAAGGAGCCGGTCACATTGACGATATCTTTCCATATTTCCTGCGGCATGCTAAAACCGTCTTTCCTCACCTAGACTGCATGGATGATCTAAAAAAGATCTCGGATCTTCGGCAGCCTGCCAATTGGTATACCAATGCTCGCGCCATTACCCGCAAAATTGTATTTCACGCTGGACCAACAAACTCTGGTAAGACCTATCATGCCATGGAGCGGTATTTAAGTGCCAAAAGTGGCGTCTACTGTGGACCCCTCAAGCTGCTAGCCACGGAAGTTTACAACAAGGCGAATGAGCGTGGTACACCATGTGATCTGGTCACAGGGGAAGAGCGTAAATTCGGCATTAGCGAGAACTCACCAGCCAGTCATGTGGCCTGCACTGTCGAAATGACCTCTGTAAATACACCTTGTAAGTGCATTTCCTTTTTTTTCGATGACTTCAATGACATATAGCCTTATTCCCACAGACGAGGTGGCCGTCATTGATGAAATACAACAGATACGGGATCCACAACGTGGTTGGGCCTGGACACGAGCATTTCTGGGACTAATCGCCGAAGAGGTACACGTATGTGGAGAGGCTGGCTCTTTGGAATTGCTAGAGAAGATCTGCGAAACTACTGGTGAAACAGTCGAAGTCCGTCGCTATGATCGTCTTACAGAGCTCACCGTTGAGAATACTGCATTGGGCTCCCTGGACAATGTAAGACCTGGGGATTGCATTGTCTGCTTTAGCAAGCACGATATTTATACTGTATCGCGGGAGATCGAGGCACGGTGAGTCAATCAAGCAATTATCCACTTCTCTTCTTCAATAAATGTTGATCACAATTGCAGTGGCAAAGAGGTGGCTGTCATCTATGGCGGATTGCCACCTGGAACCAAACTGGCACAAGCAGCTAAATTCAATGATCCGGAAAACAGTTGCAAAGTAATGGTAGCCACCGATGCTATTGGTATGGGCTTGAATTTGTAAGTGAACCCCTGATAAAACTGTCATGTAAAGTTCCATTTGATGGAATTTATTAACCTTTGCAGGAGCATACGTCGGATTATCTTTTACTCGCTGGTCAAGCCAACACTAAATGAGCGTGGCGAGAGGGAAATCGATACTATTTCTGTATCGGCAGCACTTCAAATAGCCGGACGTGCTGGCCGTTTTCGCACCCAGTGGGAGCATGGATATGTCACTGCTTTCAAGCCGGATGATCTGTCAACACTGCAGCGCATCTTGGGCCAAACACCGGAACCCTTGAAACAAGCTGGCCTACATCCAACTGCCGATCAAATTGAATTATATGCCTATCACCTGCCTAACTCGTCGCTAAGCAATCTAATGGACATTTTCGTCAACCTTTGCACAGTGGACGACTCTTTATACTTTATGTGCAACATTGATGATTTTAAATTCCTGGCCGAGATGATTCAACATGTGCCTTTACCTCTGCGGGCGCGTTATGTCTTCTGCTGTGCTCCGATTAATCGAAAGATGCCTTTCGTTTGCTCCATGTTCCTTAAGATTGCCCGCCAATATAGTAGAAATGAGCCAATAACATTTGAATTCATCAAAAGGAATTGCGGTTGGCCATTTAAATTGCCCAAAACCATATTGGATTTGGTTCATTTGGAGGCGATATTCGATGTAATGGATTTGTATCTATGGTTAAGTTATCGCTTCATGGATTTGTTCCCAGAGGCAGCCAGCGTGAGAGAGGCACAAAAGGAACTCGATGAGATCATCCAACAAGGTGTATTTCAAATAACACGTCTACTTAAGAACACAGAGGCCGATCAGGATGGTGACACAATGCCAAACTATGGCATGCGTCGTGTTACTCACGTCAAGGAGCCACGTCTGCCAAGTGGTTCGCGTGGGCGCCTTACCGAAAGACTTCTAGCCCAAGGCCTCCTCACGCCGGGCATGCTAAGTGAGTTGCGTAAAGAATGGAATGCCCAAGCAATTACCAGCAATAACTCCAAAGAAACTCAGGAATATCAAGATAGTGACGATGAAGACAATGGGGGTAACTATAAGAAGTTGAGGAGAAAGCGTAAGAAATAGTTTGGAATCCATAACAAAACAAAAAATTGGAATAGTGTATATAACAAGAGTTGTTAGAGATCTTATTGTAAATTGTTAGTTTTTAATATTATCGTTTTATTCTTTAAGTCGCAATTATGTAATATTAAAATTATTATTCTGATAATCAACAATGACAATTTAATTGTTTTTAAATTGAAAAGTAGAAATATGTTTTGTAAGTTGTATTCCAGGAAAAAATCAATCACTGCACACAATTCTCAAATATCCAATGGAGGGAGTTTTAGTTTTCTACAAGAACTTGTCAAATAAACATTGCAATTTATTTGCAAGTCTTTCATCGTCTCTCTGTGTGTTGTGTCGTAAAATGTTTTTTTGTTTGTATTATTATTTTTTTTTTTTGTTTGCTTCACATACGCACACACACACACAGACATTTACGCACATTTAGAAGCTTTGAATAATAATCATAATAATTATAATTGTGTGTAATTAGTTTCCATACCTAAATATAGTATGTCTTACAAAATCGACTTGACAAATATGCATTATGTAATGTACCCTTTAGCATGTTTTTCATTTTTACAAATTCTCTTTTCATTCTCTCATCTCTAATCTTTTAATTTCTTTGTGGGGCTCTTTGGTTTTCGTTTTTGTTAACAACAAACACACACATTCAATTTGAATTGTGAATATATATAAAATATTTTGATATTAAAAAACATATAGATTGTTAAAAGATACAAATACTACGCATTACATATATATATAAATTAATTTTAAGGGTCTTTGTCCTTGCATGAGCATTGCAAATAGTTGAATAGTTTTGATAATAAAATTGAATTGTTTTTTTTTTGTTTTATGTTTTTTTTAGAATGTACAATTAAAAAAATAAAACTAATACCGACATTTATTAAAGCTTTTCTGTATATAAGTTGAACTTATTTAGATTCAATACCAGATATTCCCTTTAACCATTTCACCTCATATCTAAATCCCTTTGCTGGCTCTAATTCTGATATATAAGTATATAGATATATTTTTATATATATCTATATGTTTGTATTATTCCTAACATTAACAAACCCAAATCCAAATACTTTTTTCCTTCAAGAGATTCGTGAGTTCTCTTTACAAATTCTATATCAATATCAACTTCATTTTACTTCACTTCTGTCTGTCTGTCACTTGTACAATAGATCTTTTGTGCGTTTTGAATTCTAAGGTACTGGTTTATGTATATCTTTACCGTTTATCTGGATATCAAAAACTGGAACAATGCGTATGGCTCTTGATTAAAAATATTTAATCAAGTGTATCAATCGTTCGTTTAATGTATGTAATTTATGTAATTATTTATAGTTATTTGCTACAATTGTTGCTATTCACTTGGGATTGGATTTAAGAATTATTTTTGTTAATAAAAAAAGTGCTAATTTGTCTCAGAAGACACATTTGCTTTTGGTTTTTGTTTGTTTGTTGTTGTTTTGGAACCATTTCGGTTAAATATATATATGTATATAGATAAGATGCAGAGATTTTAGATTTTTACAAAAATTCTGACATCGAGACACATTGCGATATTCTCTCAACTGATCCACCGATTCCACCAATATATAGTTATGCATTATCACAAACAATTATAAAGTTCAAATTTTGAGTAATAAGTATTGTATGTTTAGTATGTTACTTTGTATCCATTGCGTATAAAATTTCGATATTCTAAGATAATAATTAGTATTACAATAATTTTTCAGTAGTTCTTTTTTGTTACTTTTTTTTTGTTTGGTTTTTGTTTTTTCACATTTTATACAAAAAATGTGTGCCAAATTTAAATTACAAATTTTGTATTTCCAAACCACCTGCCGACCTTTTTCAAGGGAAGGGGGGTTGGAGTCCGGACTCACCATGAGTGACGGATCTTTTGAAAAATTACAATACTTTTTTTTTGTTTATATATATAACCCCAAAGTCAGAGGGGTAGCTCCATAGAAAAAAACAAATCACAAAATTACCACTGGCCAACGATAGCCATCAAATGCTGGCTATCAATTTTAGACAAAGTCTAATTCCAAGCCCGGCTCGATGTCGACTGCCACCGCATTGTCAGCTGGAAACTGATCGGCATCATCATCGTCGGAGCAATGCTTCTCTTTGGCAACCTTCTCTTTGGACCTGTCCTTGAACGCTGATGCAGCGAAACCCAATTTCTTGAGGGCCTTACTGCTGCGTCCAGAAGACTGTCCTAACTGCTCGAATCAAGAATCCACCAGGACATGCCATCGCGCCAGCATCTCACCTTTCGGCATCTCACAAACATCCGCCCAATGGGCCACTTCCTCTGGCCCCGATGAATTGAGGCCCAAACTAAACCAACCAACCATTTCGTTCTTCTTCATATGCCTTTTGGCATACACAGAGATCATCAGAGTGACGTCGTTAAGCTGGAACAAAGCCACCTGAAAGGCAAAGGTCTCCTTGAACAGCGGATTGGGTTGTCCACGGCGAATCGATGTCTTCGCCCGTGATATCTCCTGTCCAATGCTGCTAACCATACACAGCTTTACATATGTATCGGGCGCCTTGTTTAACGACAGACTTCGAAATTGACTGCCCTTGATGATCTCGACGCTTAGACGACCTGTGACTCCGTTGTAGCTCAGTCCCAGCAGCAGTTCGGACACACCGCCATGCTGCATGGAGGATGTGGAGCCGGCACTATCTGATCTGGCCAAGCTTAGTAAATCGCTGGTTGATCCCAAAACCGATGAAGTATTGCGCGGCTCGAGGGGCAGCCACAGATTGGTCTCCAATTCCAGATCCACTGTCGCAAAACTGACATATGCCTCGCCTATCAGACGTTCCTTACGTAGACGCTCGCAACCATAGAGACGCACACGTAGTCCCATGTTGTTGACATCCTCCGGATTGACCCGATGCAGGAGAAAGCTTTCCATATATTGAGGATTCTCACCGCCGCGTATTTTGGTTTTATGCTTCTGCTTCTTATTGGGCAGCATTAGCATACGCACTTGGGTGTGCGTCTGCTGTCCAGTGGCCAATGGTGGTAAGCAGCGTGCCTGCATCACATGAATTGTCATCTTTCGCATGGGAGCATCATACAGAAGTGACATCTCCAATTCGATGGGTCCTCTGGGTGGTGTACCCTTGGCATCATTAACCAGCATATCATCTGACTTAATGGAGCGTAGATCGCTGGTGTCAAAAAGGGGTTCCTATAACAACAACCAAAAAAAAAAAATTACCACAAACGAAAGCGAGATTATAATCAGGATCATTAAGATCTTACGTCGTCATTAGTGTTGTTGTTGTTGTTGTTTATAGTAGAGGTGTTATTGTTGTTGTTGTTGTTACTAGTAAGGGTATTAGTTATTGGCACAACTACCACATTATCACGATCCCTGTTGTCCTGTATTTTATCCTGTTTTGGCGCCAAGACCTCAACCTTATGCTGTTGATAACGTTGCGTATGAAGAATTTTTGAACGATGATCCCCATAAGATGGTTGCCTCAACGCTGTAATGGGAAAGCCTATAATCAAATGTGAATAGGTAGATAATTTCTTAGGGTGATTGAGCAAATTGAATTTACCTTTGGTTTCCCTTTCCCCCGGTAAAATGCCTGTATGACTGTCGACCGATGCCTCCATGGAATCATTCGAGCTGCACTCACTATGCGATGACGGTATGCCGACCTTGCCCCTTTCGGCAATGGCCAAAGGGTCACGCGTCACCGTGACTCTTTGCAGGTCGGCATCAGGTTGATGATAATTGAAACTGTGAGCTGTCAACGGATTGATTTGATTGCTGTTCATGCCGTAACCGGCCAATTTGTCATTTTGTTGGCTCTGCTGATGCCATCGTAGACGTCGCAATATATCCTCCTCCGAATCGGAACTGGTGTTCTCATACCGACGTTTTCTTGCTGCATTAAAGGAGAATATACATGTGTTAGAGGACTTCAATCTTGGGTCATGGACATGACTACTTACTGATCTTTTGAACACATTTGGCAGCCAGATGACGTTCATCACAACAATTGATGCCATGTCGATGATGGAAACAACATTTGCGACTTATATAGAGGAATAGTAGCAGGAGCAGGACAAGTACACCAAAGAATGCGCCCAATAGAGTGGTGACCTCAACAGTACCTAAACGTAAGGACAAATATCTAATATAATTAAGAAAATTATAGGGAAAAACCCATTCACTCATTCCCAACTCCACCCCACTCCAATCTCACTCCCACCCTGTAGCTCCTTCTCCTTGTCTTTCTACATCGCCTACCCCAACTAAACACGCAGTAAACAATAAATTGAAAGTAAAAGCAACTACTATATACATATATACTTATATATACATACCCAATGTAGGAGTGCTATCCACGCCAGAAGCAGAGGTAACAATCATCTTTGTTCATGCGTAAGATCTTGGAATTTTGCTTTCCTTTCCTTTTATATAGAAGTATTAACTATATCGGTGAAATATTAGTTTGGTTTTTGGATATATTTTTACCGTTACACTGAAAGCGAAAACGACGACGACAATGACCAACGAAAGCTCAGGATATGACAGAACGACACAGGATAAATAAAATCGATTTTTCACAGGACAATAAATATATTGTTGACCAAGTTTTGGCGTTTACTTTCACTCTCTCCTTCTCTCTCTTGCTGATTAACTTTCTTTTGAATAGCAAGATATTAATTTAAACAAATAGAAACAATTTCTTTTTATATCAATTACACTAACAGCTGCTCATTTTCTTTGAACAAATTATTAAAATTAATTAAATTTTTAATTATCACTTGTTTTTCGTAGATTTCTTTATGGCCTTTTTGAGTTGATTTGTTGTGAGACACTAGCTGGGATTATAATTTTTTTCTAAATAAAGCAAAAAACTTAGTTCGATCAAATGGACTGGACTCCATTGCGTATTCGCAATCGGTAGGAAAACTAAACTACATACATCAAGTGAAACATGGAAGCTTAATCCTCCTCTAACCCCAATACAGTGTCAGGACACTCACATTAGTAAAAAGCTCTCAATGGGAAAAGCTTCGATGTGACACACGCTCGATTTCTACTTGGAATATCCTTTCCAACTGTTGCTTGGGCTAAACCCAATAAACATATACAAAAGAGAAAATCTAAAATTTGAACAATTCAAAACAAAGGAAATTGTGGAGAGAAGAGGTAAGATGTCCTTTTAAAAGTTTTCTTCTGTTTTCTGTGTAGTCTGGTAGCGCTGCGCAGAACTAAACAAAAGGAAATGAAAAGAAAATTTAAGGGGCAAGTTAGAGGCAAAAAGGAAATGTATCATTTTGAAAATCCTAGTTAGTAAAGAATTTGAAAAAAAATTATTTACATAGAACAAGTTTATGTTTTTAATTTAAAAAGTAACAAGGTCATTATTAAAAAATATATTTAACTTGTAAATTAATTAAGTTAGCCTTAGGAAGAGATTTGGTTTTTCTAGGGAAATATAGCTCATTATTTATATTAATATTTATTTCGAATTGCTACTAGAACTTACGAAATTAATATGAATAAAGGGTAGAGCAGATCTAACCACTTCATATTCGTTTATGCCCCGGACTATACCACAATTATGACATTCCAAACAGAATGGCAAACGCCGCAGGCAGCAGTTCTCTTCTTCAAGATAATTAATGGCAAAGAAGACAAACTCATTGGATAGACTCATGCAATAGCTGACATAAAGGGTACTTAGAGTCTTTAGGCCACAAAGCAGACGAATGAAATCTATATTCTCCAATCGAAGGGCTTCAGTTAGACTTAAAATGGATAAATTCTTCATGTTTATCAAATATTCGAGGGCAACACAACTAGGATTGTTGATATTAAGCATGTTTAGGTTAGTTAATTGGCAAATATATCGGTATTGCTTAAGCTTCATTTCAGAACCAATGCGTAAAGTTTGCATTCTATGTGGTCGCTTTTTGGATAGAGTCTCAAATATCTTGTCATGCGAATCCATGGCGAAATATTGAATATCTAGATTCTGTAGATACGGCAAGAGGGCGAAAAACTCGTAGTTTGGATGTTCGACACTGGAAATGGTTAAGTCCTGCAATTGACGCATATGTCGACTAATCTCAATAATAATTTCCCTCAACTTGTGATCAACGGTTAGAATAAGGGAACGCAGATTCTTTAGATACACACAAATGTGGGCCACATAGATGATTTTGCTTGGTTCTATTACCAATTTTGTCTGCTGTAATTTCTCAGCCATTCCCTCTACTTGATCTTGCTCCTCCTCTGTTTCTTCTTTTAGTAGCCCTTCCATATTATGGTCTTGGACATCAGTTAGGGATAACATTTGCATTTTATAACCATTCAACTTAAAGAATGCCTGAATCTCCAGTTCTGACCAAAGACTCGTACGCTCATACCAAACCAAATGACGGTAATGATTCCTATGGACCATATGATAGATGCACTGAAAGCGGCAACAGGTATACGCGAAATTGCATTGGCCGCGCATGTCAAGATGCCGAAATATCATCAACAGGCACTCATCTGGCAGGTACATAATATTTGCCATTTTCAATCAGTTTTAAAAAAACTGTATTCCCAGCAAAGGCATAAATGTCTAGAACGACTAAGATGTAGCCAGTTCAGTATCAACATTCAGATTGAACACTTCCTGTTTATCTATACACTGGGCATGACTTTTTGAGCGACAGTGAGCACTTAAATGCGAGCGTCGCAAAAAGGACAGTTTGCAAGGGTCACAGCTGCAAAAGAAAAGTTGAGTTTAATCACAAAAAAAGAAACTAAACAATTGTTACTAACTGAAACGACCGGATTCTCGTATGGCTGAGCATATGTGTGCTTAATTTGCCACCGGTTACAAAGGATTTATCGCATTCCTTGCACTTAAAGGGCTTTATAAACGTATGACGACTGAAAAAAAGAGAATTAGTTGCGTTTTTAAATTCAATCATTTTGTTTACTTACGTCCGCTCATGCTGAATACGTCCACCGGTATTGGTAAACGAGCGATTACAGTAATGACATTGATATGGTCGCACAGAGACATGAACCCTTTCGTGACGACGTAACAAATGGGCAGTGTAAAATGATTGGGAACATTGCGAGCAATGGTAATTCTTAATCCCAGTATGTCGCATAAGATGGACTTTAAAATTACTTGGGCAGGAAAAATGTCGTCCACACTTATCACAAATACAATCACGTTTGCGACGTTCTCGCTTAAATGTCGCTATCTCATCCTCGGTAAGCTTACTCCATTGAATGCGAGTTGTTTTTTTGCTCTGGCTGAGGTCGAAGTTGAAATGAGCGCATATGGACGGAGACAAAGTGCTGTTGGCTTCTCCAACGAGTTCTTTATCTTCGCTAATTGTGCACTCTTCCTCATGTATGACTAGGTCTTCCGCATCCAGCTCTGCCTCAGCTGGCACTTCCTCAACAAAGACGTCTGCTTCTTTGCCTCGTGTAAGTAGCTTCTTTTGGGTCATAATGATGACCTCCCGAAAGTTTATTGCTTCCCGCAGGGCCACTTCACAAGGTTCGCAAATGTGATCTGGAAACTCATCATCCTCGCTCATCTATAAACATGAAACGGAAAAGGTCACAGCTTCCTTAAGACAAGTAAAAGTTACCCAAAGTCCCGTTAGGGCTTGAATTCTATGCAGCATTATGTTGTGCGGCTCTTGGAACAGATTTTTAGGTTCTTTACTGTGGATCATCTCGCTGCATGTGCGGCAATGGTAAGACATTTTTAATAATAATATAAAATTAAAAAAAAAAATTTAGTTTACAAAAAGCAGAAAAACAAATCGCCCACAATTGCTTTTGACTAGTTCCAGAAAGAGGAACCGGTCATTGTATGAAATGCTGGAACCGTTTTGTCAATATTTAAATAATAATTATTTGCAGTTAAAAAATGAAATTCGTTTTGCACTACTTCTTTATCTAAATTTTGTCCCTTTTTAAGTCAGAAAATGTGATTTGAATTTGAAATACTGGTAAAAGTTTCTCTATGAATGGTTCCCATTGAAGAACTGGAGCAAATCGAAACTTCTCAAACAGCTGATAGTGTTGCCACCTTAAATGGTCTATGAACAAATAATAACAAATCACAATTTAAAATAAATTCAGCCGAAGTCCCTTTGGGAAAAACATTTTATTTGAATTCTTTTGCATCATTTGTTAGAACTTGAACTCATATTCGCAATGCGTTTACTTCCTGGGCTTGCCAGCTCCAGCTGAGGGCTTCTGTCCTGGTTTCTTGCCACCTGCGCCGGGTCCTTTGCCACCAGCTGATTTGCCTGCTCCCTTGCCACCAGCGCCGGGCTTTGTGGTTTTCGAGACTGGCTTCTTCTTTGGCTCAACCTTGGGCTTGGGGGCCTTTACCGGCTTCACCAGAGCCTCACGCTGGCTCTTCAGAGCCTTTACGATCTTCTGCTCCTCAATGAGGAAGGCGCGAACAATTCGCTCCCGCAGGCAACCATGGCACAAAACACCACCATATGTACGGGACACGGTCTTGTGGCGCTTGGACAAACGGGGACGCTCGCTGGGACGGGTGGGAGTAATGCCCTTTAGCTTCTCCTTGCACTGTCCGCAACGGGGCACAGTTTTGTTTTTCTTTACATACTGGTAGACCAGACGACCGCCAGGCGTACGTACACTGCGAATATAAAGCGAATGATGTAGAAACTGACAAAGAGTGCACCGGAGCTAATAATTTACATGCGTCTCCTATTGGAGCGTGTGTTGTACGACAAACGTCTTCTCAGCGTCAAACGTTGCACCATTTTCTTGTGTTGCTTCTGCTGCAAAAGTCGAAAAATTGAATTCAGTCAATAACTCCGGCATTGTATAACGATTTAATGAATAATTTAAGTGCAATTTGCAGTTATTTATGCCATTAATGACAAATTTTATTAAACGAACACGTGCGCACCTTTTGGGAGAGAAAATTGAAAAGAAAGGTGGCAACGCTGCTCTAGAGCGGGCTGAAGTTGGCTGCGCTTCAAAAGTTTACCAGACTGTTGGAAAAATCAAACCCATTTAAGAGAGGCGACCCATATTTAAGAGAGAAGAGACAATATTTATTTACAATTACAAAACACCTGTTGATAGGTTTCAAAAAAAAAAATGAATACACAAATTAATAAATACGTGCCAGATTTGAGGATGTAAATATGCATCTTTATTACAAAACAACAAAAAAAAAAATTCACTCTTATAAGTATCAATTTAATGACGCAGGTGGGGAATGAATGGTGCGCTATCTTTTATTCTTTTGACCATGTTGCGAATTGTTATCAAACCAGAAACAATAACTTGAAACAGCTGAAGATAAGGATTTATATTAACTACAGACATGAGCAGATCAAATAGTAGGTTTTATGGTGAACTTCACATTATTCCGTAATACATTTTTTTGGTTTTGTTCCAGTCATGCGTCTGGTTTTATTACAATTGAAGGGATCCAAGGATAAAATTGCAAATGTCCAAAATGCTGTGGGCAAACTTGAGGCTGCTGTGGCCGAGCATAAGCCCCGTCTAGTGACTTTGCCCGAGTGTTTCAATTGTCCCTATGGTACCAAATACTTTCGCGAATACTCAGAGAGTATACCAAATGGCTACACATCCCAAAAATTGTCCAGTTTGGCCAAGAAACATCAAATATACATTGTAGGCGGCACAATACCCGAACTGGGTGAAAACAATGCCATCTATAATACCTGCACTGTCTGGTCACCCACTGGCGATTTGCTGGCAAAACATCGAAAAATGCATTTATTTGATATTGATGTTAAGGGCGGAATCCGTTTCAAGGAATCGGAAACACTTTCGGCTGGCAATGACTTCACTATCATCAATGTGGATGGACACAAGATTGGCATTGGAATTTGCTATGACATCCGCTTTGAAGAGATGGCACGTCTCTATCGTAACGAGGGCTGTGAGATGATTATATATCCGGCTGCGTTCAATATGACCACAGGACCCTTGCATTGGGAGCTGCTGCAGCGCTCTCGTGCAAATGACAATCAATTATATGTGGTCACCACTTCACCGGCAAGAGATCCCAGTGCCGAATATGTTGCATATGGCCATTCAATGATTGTTGATCCCTGGGCCAAAGTCTTGAAAAGCGCCAGCGAGGCGGAAGAGACTTTGGCCGCTGATATAGATTTCGATTTGGTGGAACAAGTGCGTCAACAGATACCAGTCTTTAGTCAACGGCGTCTTGATCTCTATAGCACTGAGAGAAAATCCAACTAAAATATATATTGCATTTATACATGTATTTTACAGAGATATATCAAAAATTGTCCTATATAATGTTTCCTTAAATAACTAATATTGCTGGCTTGGATTCTCCTTAAATTTAATTCGACTGTGATTCATCAGTTTGTAGTTGCCGCTCAGTTTCAATTGGCTGATGATGATAGTGAGGTCGCTGGGCTTGACCAAATAGAGCTCTAATGGCTTCATCGGTGGCCATTAACGGCTGACTGATGAACTCCAAGGCCTAAAAGTTAAATATAAAAGATATATTCCAAATATTTGTTTGCATATTTGTTTCCCTTCCTCACCTGC
Source organism: Drosophila insularis (assembly GCA_018903935.1). Classification (NCBI taxonomy): domain Eukaryota; kingdom Metazoa; phylum Arthropoda; class Insecta; order Diptera; family Drosophilidae; genus Drosophila; species Drosophila insularis. The sequence goes on from JAEIFP010002295.1 coordinate 10,406,681, forward strand.
ACAGCATATTTCTCCGCCTCGCACAATGGACTCGTACTGGCGCTGGACAATTTGAGCGTCTCCTCGGGAATACCCGCCACACCCGTGTGAAGCACCATGCGTTGCAATATATTTAAATTCTCGGCACTTAAACTAATGACATCGGTAGCTGGCAAATTGAGATAACGTATTTTGGCCAAAAATTTCAATTGCTTTAGCATATCAAGTTGAATTTCACGAATCTGATGCGTAGCATGCATCAATTGTTTGGTGGACTCGTTAAGCATTTGATTCTTTTGCGTCAGATCGGCCTTCCAGCGGGCCAGCTCTTCGACCATAACACTGCTGGCCAAGAACTTCGAACGCCAGACCTCACATTGCCCGGCTAGGAATTCAATTTGCTCTGTATGGGTGGTTAGATTGTTGGCCGTATCGAGTAGAGCACGGGCCAGTTGCAATTTATCCTCGGTCAGGACATTGACGCGTGTCTGCAAATCCTCACCCACTGATGCGACCAGCAGGCTCTTTAATTCACTATTGACTTGGGTTTGAAACTTGTATTGGGCCTGAAAGTGATCACGTTCCTTGCGTACATTCTCCAATTCCAGACGCATCTGCTGCAGTTCCTGATTATTTGCCTCCTGGTTGGTGGCCGTTGAGTCCGGGTCCAGTTCTTGAGTACGTATCGTTGATACCTGATCCGCCAGCACAGTTATATCCAGATTGTTTTTGTTTATTCGCACTTTATGGTGCCCGATTGCCATGGAGTTATCTTCTGCAGATGGATCCATGGGATTAACAGCCCCCGGGTACGGTTCGTAGGGCACAAATTTTGGCGGTTTTGTTTTCTTATGCTCTGGTAGGGTCTCCTGATGCAGTGACTGGACTAATCTGGGTTTCAGTTGTATCAGTTCTCCCTTGGGCAAAACTGGAGCCAGGCTGCGTCCAACTATTTCCGGACGTCTGTACAAAGAGTGCAGTCCAGGTAAGGGTAGAGATGAAGACGATGTCTTCCGATTCGTTATGACGGTCTCTTGGATAATTGTACTATCTTTACGTGGCAATTGTGGTCGCTTTGTAGCAACCACATCTTTACTCTGACCCTGACCCTGTTCTTGTTCCTGAACGACTTGCTCTATTTGCTTTGTAGTCGTGTGTTCTGGCTGTTCCATGCCGTCACCACAGCTTCGGGTTTTATCCACATCCATTATTAAACAATATTTGGCTTTGCCTCTGCTATAGATTTTGTAAACTACGGAAATAGAAAGTTATTAAGTTAAGTGTTGAGGCCCCAGCAGAACATAAACACAAACACAATGTTTTCAGTGTTGAGCAATCGTCGACTCATGTTGGCTCTTATCTAATATCGTGCCCTGGTCACACTGATAAAAATATTTGAAAAAAAAAATTGTAAATAGTTGGAAAAAACCTCTTGTTGAAAATTTTATGGTGATAGTGATAGCAAACGTTATCGCAAGTCGACTCAAGTGACTGGTGACGCATTATTGCTTGACTTTACGCTTGGTGTGGGCGGCCTGCCTTCTGCTGCTGCTGGTTTCATGCACCCTCCTCCTACTCCACCCCCAAAACGAAGCTCCCTGAATCGATTGAAATTGGATAAGAACAAAAAGCAAAGAACTCGAGGTGGAACCATATGCAGAAATTCCCGATTGGCTAGTGGCAGATGCAATGTCGACAGTAGAGCGAGAGTTGCTTAAAAAAGTGAATGAGAAAATTGATTTAATTGAACCCACAACGGGAAAACTATTTTTTGAGCACAAGAACGAGCTAATATTCTGTAAGCCGCATTTGATGCCGTTAAAAACGCAGGCATTGGAGCGTTTGGAGGAAATGCATCGTGAGACAGCCCGCCAATTGCAAAAGAAACGTAACAATCCGGACAAGTCGATAAGCCAGGAAAAGCAGGCATCCGCCTCCTCCTCAACATAGGCGTCCTTAGTATGAGAAGAGTTATAAATTAAGCTTACATACATATATAGAGTATTAATTAACACAACGCACAAGCACAAAACAGATTAGCATTTAGTAGCCATGGCCTATTTGCTAACATTTGGGATTATTACGTCCCTAATCCTTGCCAGCGTGTCCTTATATCGCTATGGCAACATACCACGTCAGCACATTTTAGTGACTCTTTCCGTTCTGACAGCCTGGTGTTTCTCCTTTTTGATTGTATTCACCATTCCGCTGGATGTCACATCGGTGAGTAAATTTCACAGGATCTGAAAAGACCTTTATGTAACCGATTTCTCCCTTTCCAGACATTATATCGTCAATGCCTGGCAGAACATAAACCAGCGCCGGCAGTGGATAATATAACCAGCAATACCCAAGGAGTCGTATTAGCCACCCCTGCTTCTCCTATGCCTGCACCATGTCAGGAGCCTTGGGGTATGGTACCTGAATCGGTCTTTCCCGACTTGTGGCGCATTATTTATTGGAGTTCGCAGTTTCTCACCTGGTTGATTATGCCTCTAATGCAATCGTATCTAAAAGCCGGAGATTTTACAGTAAAGGGAAAACTGAAATCCGCACTGATCGAGAATGCCATCTACTATGGCTCGTATCTTTTCATTTGCGGTGTACTCTTAATCTATATAGCCGCGAAGGGTGAGTCTCTGGATGGACCCAAATTGAAGGCAATTGCATCATCGGCATCAAACACTTGGGGCCTCTTCCTGCTCATCTTATTGCTGGGTTATGCCCTAGTCGAGGTTCCACGTTCGCTGTGGAATAATGCAAAACCGGGATTCACATTGCAATATGCTTACTTTAAGGCAGCCAAACTGAGTACAGACAAAGCCGAGGCCGAGGAGCATGTCGATGATATACTGGAGTCGCTTCAGTGCATTAGCCGGACTGTACCCAATAATCATGAGTTACGTCCCTGTCTGGAGACAATATTGCGTAAAGTTCCCATTGAGCTGCAGGAACGTGCCAGTCGCAACTTTGCCCGTACTGGTGGCAGCGGCATGGGATCGGGATCAACCACATCCACCATATTGCCATCGGAAAAGGCTCTAGTGCGTATTCACAAGCAAGTAATCAAATCGTTGCAAACTCTACAGCGCACCGAGGCATTGTGGAGTGTGCAGGTGAATCGTGTACTCCATTTGGAGGATGTGGCCAGAAATATTCACTCCTCCGAGCGTCGCTTTAAATCGGAATTCACGCGACAGCGTTCGCCAATGGAGAGGATTTGTTACAGTCCGACATTGGAGTGGTATTGGGAATGCTTACTAAAGCCACCATTTCTTAAGACGCTGTGCGTCATAACGGCGACCATGTCCGCCATGGTGGTGTGGAGCGAACTAACCTTCTTTAGTCGTCATCCCGTGCTCTCTGTGTTCGCCAATGTAATCTATGTGGCCAAGGAGAGCTATGACTTCTTCACCATTGAAGTCTTCTCCATGATTGTGTTGTGCTACTTCTTCTATTGCACCTATTCCACAATATTGCGCATACGTTTCCTTAACCTCTACTACTTGGCTCCACATCATCAGACGAACGAGCACAGCCTGATCTTCAGTGGCATGTTGTTGTGCCGTCTTACTCCACCCATGTGTCTCAATTTCTTGGGCCTTATACACATGGATTCGCATATAATACAGAAGGTAGGAGGAGGTGAAAGGAGATGATCCTTGACAAGAAAGTTCATGTATTGCCTGTCTATCTCTTTGCAGCGGATTATGGAAACATATTACACTCAAATTATGGGTCACATGGATGTTATTGGCATAATTTCCAATGGGTTTAATATCTATTTCCCTATGTGCATGCTGGCGTTTTGTTTGGCCACTTGGTTTAGCCTGGGTAGTCGTGCTCTGAACGCCTTGGGTTTCCAGCAATTTCTGCTGAATGAAACCATTGCCACCGAATTGGTGCAGGAGGGCAAGGATTTGATTGCACGTGAGAAGCGACGACGTCAGCGCGCCGAAGAGTCCATGGCTAGACGAAGGGACCTCGGACGACCCATGGATTTAATTCCACCTGGCGGCAATGATTATTTGAATAAATATCGCACAGGTGCAGGAGCAGGCATAACGAGCAGTCGGACACCAGCCGACGGTTTACTACGAGACGGCGAAAGTGGTTATGATTATGCCGCGGTGGCCTCTTCTGCATCAGCCCTGGGTGTGCCCCGTTCCCTGTCCGAGGAGATAAACGAACGCTTTGGCAGGAGCACCCAAATGCAAGTGGGTTTCCGTGGCACAAATGAACTTGAACAAGATTATGAAATGGAACACGAACGTCGCATTGTTGGACCACCACCCAGAGGACTTTTTGATGATGTTTAGTCTCGAAATTTATTGCAATTTATTACCCCCCTCGCCACCCCCATACAATGTATCTCAATGTCTAGTACTCTTTGGCGTCGTTCTCAATAAATTAGAAGAAACTAATTATTGTCTTGTTCTCATGAGCCGCCATTTGAATCGTCAGTTTGCTTTGTCTTCTCAATGGAGTTATTCGCATCCGCAGCTTGTCCATTATTTGAATCGGCATTACTCCCGTCGATGTCGCCGCCCATTTCCATTAGAAGGGGCCAAGAATTCTCCATGCGTAATACTTGAATAGGATGAGGTTTTATACGTTTCCGTCCACGCACATGAACACCGCGTGAAGTTAAAGGAGTTGTCGGATGGGACATACTGATTACGTTGATTCCTCTAGCTCGACTGTCGGAAAACTAAATGCCAGCCTATGAAAAATTATGACAGTTGAAACCTTTTGACAGCTATAATAACATTTGTTTATTTTGACAGCAAATCATAAATGTAAAACTGTGATTAAAAAGGAAATCTCCCTTGTGTCAAGTGTGAGAAAAATGTTGCACAAATTTCTAAAAATTTGTGCGATCGTTGCGTTTCTTCTTCTTTTGTCGTCTTAGGATGCCTCGGACGTCCCGTTATATGTGGAGTGTTAGATCTCTGTACCATTTTTTTTTTTTGTAGTGTATAGTGGACGTGTAATGTTTGATTATGATTATTCATCACCACCACCCTCTTCATCTTCATCGAATTCACCCTCTTCGTCGGCGGTGGCCTCCTGGTATTGTTGATACTCGGATACCAGGTCATTCATGTTGCTCTCAGCCTCAGTGAACTCCATTTCATCCATACCCTCACCGGTGTACCAATGCAAGAATGCCTTGCGCCGGAACATGGCTGTGAATTGCTCAGACACACGCTTGAACAGCTCCTGAATGGCCGTCGAGTTGCCAATGAAGGTGGCCGACATTTTCAAACCTCTGGGCGGGATATCGCAAACGGCTGTCTTGCAGTTATTGGGAATCCATTCGACAAAGAAACTGCTATTCTTATTCTGAATATTCAGCATCTGTTCGTCGACCTCCTTCATGGACATGCGACCTCGGAAAATGGCAGCAACTGTCAGATAACGTCCATGGCGGGGATCACAGGCGGCCATCATGTTCTTGGCATCGAACATTTGTTGGGTCAGCTCGGGGACGGTTAGGGCGCGATATTGCTGGGATCCACGAGATGTTAGTGGGGCAAAACCAGGCATAAAGAAATGCAGACGGGGGAAGGGCACCATATTGACGGCCAGTTTTCGCAGATCGGCATTCAATTGACCAGGGAAACGCAGGCAAGTTGTTACTCCTGACATGGTGGCCGATACCAAGTGGTTCAGATCACCATATGTGGGTGTGGTCAACTTTAGGGTACGGAAACAGATGTCATACAGGGCCTCATTGTCGATGCAGTAGGTCTCATCTGTGTTCTCCACCAACTGATGCACACTCAATGTGGCATTGTAGGGCTCGACCACAGTATCCGACACCTTGGGTGAAGGGACCACAGAGAATGTGTTCATGATGCGATCCGGATACTCTTCACGGATCTTTGAGATCAGCAGAGTACCCATTCCAGAGCCGGTACCGCCTCCAAGCGAGTGAGTCAGCTGGAATCCCTGCAAAATATATTTGAAATAAGAGGCAGATCCCTTTTGGAGAATCACCACCTCTTAGCTTACCTGCAGACAATCGCAACCCTCAGATTCCTTGCGCACCACATCCAGAACAGAGTCCACCAGCTCGGCACCTTCGGTGTAATGTCCCTTGGCCCAGTTATTACCAGCTCCAGACTGTCCAAACACAAAGTTATCGGGCCTGAAGATCTGACCGAAAGCACCAGAGCGCACCGAGTCCATGGTGCCGGGTTCTAGGTCAACCAGAATAGCTCGCGGCACATATTTCGCTCCGGTGGCCTCATTGTAGTAGACGTTGATGCGTTCCAATTGCAAGTCACTGTCGCCATAATACGTACCCGTGGCATCGATGCAGTGCTCGTCCGAGATGACCTCCCAGAACTTACCTCCAATCTGGTTGCCGCACTGGCCAGCCTGAATGTGCACGATTTCACGCATGACTGTTTCTTTTAAGGCTTAAGGAGCGTCAAGGACCGGTAAAATTTCGAGTGTTTTTTTTTTTGTAACTTTTTTTTTGTGTATTTTTTTTTAGATTATTTTTTTTTTATTTATTTTTTTAGGAGGCACAACCGAACACAACCGAATCTACTGATTTTATTACGAATAATTTTTTCTAGTTTCTCGTTACCTGCCGTATATGCATATGGGAGTATACTAACTGAATAGAGACGATTGACTGACTAGTATCAACTAGCAGCTCTCAAAGTTTCCAAAACAGGCTACTAGGATTTGTTAAAATTTGAAAATAATTTACAATTCGTAAGTCAGAACAAATGACAGATGGGCCGGGCTAACAGTTTCGATAAATGTTAAAACTTTTTACCGCCAAGATTAGATATTATTTTCAAATAATTTTTAATATTCTTCGATTTCTATAGAAATTATTTAATTATACAATTCTTAAGTTTAAGGAAAATTATTTAAGAATAAGATACAATGCATTCATACACAATTGAATTGTAAATATCTGTTATAGGTAAGTTATAATATACAGTCATGTTTAACATAAAAGATTTTTGGCGACTTTAACTAGAATATATGTACCTATTATTAACAGGTATTTCCTATTATTATAAATGTTTTCAATGTAGAACCCATGAGGTTTTCTGAAGGAGACTTTAAGCTCCAACTATATTGAAATATAAATGTATTGTACCTATATGTAATCTAAATACATATATGTGTATGTGTATAAGTGTGGGAAGAAAAATTTGTTCTAACAACCAAAGAGTAGTTCTTCTGGTGGTTAATTCTCTACAGGATTACAAATAGATATTTATCATTTACTGGTTTTATTTTGTTGAACTGTCTATAAAAAAATTTCACCTTACTCCCAGAAGGCGTTATATCAGACAGAAGCCCGCTTTAGGCAAAGTGTACTCTCAATTATGTCTGTGGGTTGAAAATCAGGATCGACAAATTGTTCATGGTTTAGGCACCGTGTGCCACCCATGCAGGTGCAAGAGCATAGCGACGCCGTCTCATCATTCTCATTGGTATAGTTATTCTCCAGAAGCTTGCCATGCATATTATAAGTGGACTCATCATCAAAGGTAACCGGTTGAACATTTCCTGCCAAATTCTGGGCATCCTGTTCATCTCGTTTGGCATCCTCGGCTTGCCTGCAATAATAAAAGATTTTGTTTAGCGAAAATTATAGATAAACTAGCCGCGTATACTCACATGGTCATGAAACGTAGCACTAGCAAATTGATACTGGCAGCCACCACAGCCAGTCCAAAGAGAATGAAGACCAAACTGAGAGCCACATAGCCTGGTTTATTAGTCAAGGCCTGATCATTCTGGAGGGCCACATAATCACCAAATCCAATAGTGGTCAATGTGACAAAACAATAATAGAAACTATCAAAATAGCTCCAGCCCTCATAACGCGAGAATACAGCTGCTCCTGTTGTTATTATAATCGAAGATAACATGCCAGTGGCCAACATAAGATTCATTTCCGTGGCATCAGTGCATCGGGCGCCACTTGCTCGCTTGGCTCGCCTTATAATGACGGAGGCGAATTTATTCAAACGTTCACCAATCGACTGGAACATGACCAGGCCTAGAGGGATACCCACCTAAGTAATGACCAGAGATTAATTGTACGAACAGTAAATAGTTTCACAATTAAAGATTCCTCCTACCATGGCATAACCCATGCAAAATGCTTTCCCGGGTATTGTAACCGGAGTGGAATGACCATAACCTGGGTGAATAAAGTGATCAATTATCTAAAACAATGAAGATCTATTAAGTTTACCTATCATAGCCAGCACAACTGTACTGAAGTAGAAGGCTCCTGCAAATTTCCATTGCGGTCCAGCTTTATGTGGCTTATTTTCAATAATCACAATCTCCATTACACGGAAATCTTCAGCCGTTACATTGTATTTCTTCACGAAATTGTTCTTGACGGCTATTAAATAAGAATATTAACAATTTGAATATACATATGACTATGGAATAGGGTAATTTACATTACCTTGTAAGAAATCCCATCGCTTGGCTTCTGTCGTGGATTCCAACGAATCAAAGACAGCTGCTCCAATTAGAAGATAAGTGAAGGTGCAAACAACCAGCGACAGTGTCCGAACGTTTTGACGCTTCATGGCACAATGGACAACAAATTCAAATACTGTATCCCGATAGGATTCAATTAGCATCTATTACGATGTATCACTTTATCTTATTTCTTAATTTCTCTTCTAATCTGTGTATTTGCCCAAAAAGAGCTTGTGGGTGGCAATGATGCTATTCAAGGACTCAGCTGCTGGCATAAAATCGATAAAGTTCGCGAACAAAGGATAGTGAAAACAATTATGCAGCATCCAAAGTACCTTTTGGACCCAGTCGCTTATAAGTCCTGATATCCTTGTCTAAAATTTAGAGTTCTCATATTTTGAAATCATTTTGTTATTATCACTTTGGCTTTTGTTTTTTATTTACGTCCATTTAAATCCATTGCCGTTAAATTGGTACGCGCAAAAAGCTTCTCAGCCCTTCGAACTTTTATACGTTTTGGGTAGGAACTAGTTCGCGAGTAAATGTTTTAATGAAATAAAAATTGTATGTGTATGTCCAAATCCATCACTTATATCTAAATATATGCGAAAATGAATCTTAAATCTCTTATCTATAAATATATTACATGTATTTTGTGGCCTCGTATACGAGGAAAGCCGCAATACCAGAGACAGACCTTGACTCCTCAAGCGACAACTTAGGGACATTCCGGCTGGCCACCATTCCATACTGCTTTAGCCTGTCGTTGTTTAGGTAGGAAAGATTCCACTCGATAGCCTCTATGTTGAATATTTTCCCTAATATGTCCTCCGCGGCGGTGCAGAAGTCCCAGTGCATACACAAGCGACAGCTTACCAGAGCGGACGCTCATAAGGACGACGACCAAAATCTGCCCGCGACGCCTTCATCATAGCCAACGCTATGGGGTCAAAGTAGATGTCATCGTCCACAATTCTCTCCATTAGCAGGTTCAACTTACACGCCACCTGCATCAGCTCTTCTGGGGTACGGTCCGTAAGTCCTGGAAGTTCATGTAAATTAAAATTAAACATTTTAAAATTTTTTTTCACTATCTTTGCTTTTTGCGCGCTTCACATTTTAAATATCAATGTTCCGATGCGTACTCACGCTTGGAACGGAAACAAAATTGTCGTTTTCTTGGAACGAAAACAAAATTGGCGCTTTCTTGGAACGAAAATGCAGCGTCAAAAACCGCGTGAGTAAAACGCTCGCGGTTTAAAACGCGTGACTAAAACGCGCGAGTAAAATGCGCGAGTAAAACGCTCGAACATGTTCGAGTTCGAGAGTAAATGTTGGAGTTCGAGAGTAAATGTTCTAGTTCGAGAGTCATGTTTTGTTTATATCATTCTATATAGATTTAATCATTTTTTTGCGCAAAAATAAGTAAATAAAAATAAGAAAACTACACGGACGGTGTAGTTTGGGATTTTGCGTGATAAATTGAAGTAGAAATGCTGCGCATACGTCGACGGTTTGCGCTGGTAATATGCTCGGGCTGCTTGCTGGTTTTCCTCAGCCTCTATGTCTTTCTGAACTTTGCAGTGCCGGCGATAAATCAGAAAAAGGTAAACTAATTAGCAACCGTGACAAAACGGTTTTGATATAAATGGAAATTGTATGCTTTTTCAGGTACCAAATTATTCGGCACTTGAAAATAAATTGCATGAACTGGAAAACGATCTGCAGGAGCATGACCAGGAGATGCGCAGTTTACGTGCTCGCCTTGCAAAAGGTTCAGAGTTAAAGCAGGGTCAGGGACAAGTGAAGAGGCGACAACCGCCAATAAATGGTGGGGAGTGCATCGATTTGGTACAACAAGTTCCCGAAGTGGATGTGCAAATGCTAGAGCTTTACGATCAAATGTCCTTTAAAGATGTCGATGGCGGCGTTTGGAAGCAGGGTTGGAATATCAAGTACGATCCGCTAAAGTATAATTCACATCATCAGCTCCAGGTGTTCGTGGTGCCGCATTCACACAACGATCCTGGTTGGATACAGACATTTGAGGATTACTATCAGCATGATACAAAGCACATATTGTCCAATGCTCTGCGCCATTTGCATGAGAATCAAGATATGAAATTTATTTGGGCTGAAATCTCATATTTTGCTCGATTTTATGAAGATCTCGGAGAGCACAATAAACAGCAGATGAAGGCGTGAGTGGAATGGAACACATTCTTCAAATCAATTACTTAATATGCTCCTTGTCCTTTTTTGTTTCTACAGAATTGTAAAGAATCGCCAATTGGAATTTGTCACTGGTGGCTGGGTAATGCCCGATGAGGCGAATTCGCATTGGCGAAACGTTTTACTGCAGCTTACTGAGGGCCAAACATGGCTGCGCCAACATTTAAATGTGACACCCACATCTTCTTGGGCAATTGATCCATTTGGACATAGTCCTAGTTTGCCTTATATACTACAAAAGAGCGGCTTAAAGGACTTACTTATACAGCGTACACATTACTCTGTAAAGAAGCAGCTGGCCCAAACCAAGCAGTTGGAATTCCACTGGAGGCAATTGTGGGACACCACTGGTCAAACGGAACTCTTTACTCACATGATGCCTTTCTACTCTTACGATATTCCACATACTTGCGGCCCAGATCCCAAAGTGTGCTGTCAATTTGATTTCAAACGTATGGGAGGTTTTGGTCTCAACTGCCCGTGGCGTGTGCCGCCTCGGGCTATCGATGAGAACAATGTGGCCTCTCGTTCCGAATTGATTGTCGATCAGTGGAAGAAAAAAGCGGAACTCTATCGTACCAATATGTTGCTGGTACCCCTTGGCGATGATTTTCGCTACAAGCAGAGCACCGAATGGGATGTTCAGCGCATAAACTACGAAAAGCTCTTTGAGCACATCAATTCCCATCCAGATTTCCATGTGAAAGCCCAGTTCAGTACTCTGCAGGAATACTTCAAGGCAGTGCACGAGGAGGATCAGTCGTTTCCTTCGCTAAGCGGCGATTTCTTTACCTATGCTGATCGGGTGGACAACTATTGGAGCGGTTATTTCACATCGAGACCTTATCATAAACGAATGGATCGAGTGCTTATGCATTATGTGCGCTCAGCTGAAATGCTGCATGCCTGGCATAACTGGGATGATATTGCCTCTGGAGTTTTTGATCAAAAATTGCAACAGGCTCGACGTGACTTATCGTTATTCCAGCATCATGATGGTATTACCGGGACAGCCAAGTCCCATGTGGTAATCGACTATGAGCAACGCTTGATTGAGGCTCTAAGGGGTTGCCAGTTTGTGATGCAGCAAGCCGTCTATCGGCTACTAACTAAGCCCTCCATCTACAGTCCAGACTATAATTTTGCCTACTTTAGCATAGATGATTCTCGCTGGCCGGGATCTGGTGTAGAAGACAGTCGCACTACCATTATACTTGGAGAAGAGCTGCCCACTAAGCACGTGGTAATGCATAACACTCTGCCCCGTTGGAGAGAGCAAATGATAGACTTTTATGTATCGAGTCCTTTTATTAGCGTCAGTGATTTAAGTGGAAATCCTGTGGAAGCCCAAATATCTCCTGTTTGGAGCTGGCATCATGATACACTTACCAAGACAATCCATCCGCAAGGCTCAACAACGAAATATCGTTTAATATTCAGAGCCCGAGTTCCACCCATGGGTTTGAGTACTTATCTGCTAACCATCGCCGATTCCAAACCACAGTAAGTTGTAATTTAATTAATTTACTTAACTAAAATTGAATTCTCTCTTTTAGACACACGTCGTACGCATCGAATCTCTTACTGCGCACCAATCCCATATCTATTCGTTTGGGTCAGTATCCGGACGATGTAAAATTTGCTGATCACCGCGAAATCTCACTCCGGATGGGGAATGAGGGACCCACATTGGCTTTCTCCGAGATGGGAGTGCTGAAGTCAATTCAGCTAACTCCTGATAGTCCGCATGTGCCAGTGCATCTAAAGTTTCTGAAATACGGAACTCGACAACATGGTGATCGTTCTGGTGCATATCTCTTCCTGCCCAATGGCCCTGCTTCGCCTTTGGTGACCTTTGGACCAGTTGTCCTTGTCAGCGAGGGTAAATTGGAATCGTCGGTTAGTGTGGGCTTGCCCCAAGTGGTACATCAGACCATTCTTCGAGCTGGTAGTGCAGCTCCCGAGATACGCAACTTGGTAGACATTGCTGAATTGGACAATACGGAAATTGTGATGCGAATACAGACGCATATCGATAGCGGTGATGTTTTCTACACGGATCTCAATGGATTGCAGTTGATAAAGCGCCGGCGCTTTGATAAGTTACCCCTGCAGGCCAACTATTATCCGGTGCCATCGGCTATGTTTATCGAGGACGCCAATATGCGTTTAACATTACTTACCGGTCAACCGCTGGGCGGAGCATCACTGGCATCAGGAGAAATGGAAATAATGCAGGATCGACGTCTGGCCAGCGATGATGAACGTGGCTTGGGTCAAGGCGTGTTGGACAATAAACCAGTGCTACATATTTATAGTTTGGTTCTCGAAAAGACCAATACTTGTGGACGTTTACCCGAAACTCATCCATCGGGTTATTTAACAAAAGCCGCGCATCGGGAATCTCAGTCGCTGTTGGATCCTTTGGATAAGTTCATATATGCGGAAAACGAATGGACTGGAGCACAGGGTCAATTCGGAAGTGATCATATGACTGCTAACGATGATGTGGATGTTGTTGTAATGCGTCGTCTCAGCAAGAGTAAAGCCAAGGCGCAACGTGTGGGCTTTGTGCTTCATCGCACAAGTCTAACGCAATGCGGTTCCGAGTCTCAAACGGAAAAGGTAAGATTTACACACAGAAATAAATAGATAAAACCAAATAAAACTAATTAAACCATTTTATTTAGTTTAATGTATGTCTGGTGCTGGCTCACACAGCTCGTTGTGAGCGAACTACACTTACTTTCCTGGACATACTGGGACTAATCGAGTCCAAGATGGCACCTGCATTGTGTCCCATGGACACTGAAGCCTATGTGGCAACTACCTATGCCAATACAAACAATCAGTCGAGCTGATTGGGCGAATATCTCCTATAAAAATAGCAGGAACAATTATAAACTTATGAATCTCTTGACTTTAATAATTTTAGTTATGAATTAAGCACTTTACTTTCCCAGACAAGATGTGAATCACATACATTGCATATAGTTTTGCTTTGTTGATTTCGAATTTGTACCAACGCACTGACTCGCTCAGCACAGGTTCTCTCTCGCCCCCAACTGATTAAATGTAGTTTTGTTGGAATTTTTTTTCTTTCCCAAAATTATTGTAAATGTAAGTGTATAAACATGAATTTGCTTAATTTATGTGTACTAATTTTGATTTTAATTGATAAATTTATGTTTGTGATATTGCCCAAATCTTGAGATTTAAAAGCAATGTATGTATAACTGAATATCATAATAATTATTAAATAATATGTTTACTGTATTTAGAGATAATGACGAAATGCAATACGCAATCGAATTCTATGAAATGATATTAATACATAATTAAACTTGGGCTCTATGTCAAAGTTAGTAAATAATAAATTTTATGTTATCAAGTCATATTAAAACAAAGAATCCCATCAATATAATAAAATGCACACACTACATTAAACAATTGTAAAAGCCTTTTTATAAGAAAAAGATTCAATAAGTTGAGTTGTAACTTTTTAAAATTATGTTTTAGCCCACGAAATTATTAGCGATTTTCCAAAAGAAATAATGGATTTTTTCCTACATCTTGTGCATTTCAAAGTTTAGTTAATTTATTAAATAATTAAGAAAGTTTCTTTTTAGAACTCTTTGTCTAAAATTTTTGTCCTGGTCGTTATAATTGAGCGTATTGGCAAAGTCATGTATCAGCTAACATTCACTGATTTTGAATCTGAATCGTGCTCGATTCGCTTATCAGTGTCATTAGCCATCTATATTCATATGTTCCATAAGCTATAATTATAATGTAGCTTTTTTGGAAAATGCACAATGGAAAGGAAATTCAACATTTCAATCCAAATTGAGCGTAAAGTGGTTGTTTTTCTTCTGAGCGAGAGAGAGAGTGAGCAACTCTCTCTCATTTCCTCTCTGTGTTTCTGCCTCTCTTTTGGAATTCCAATTTGAAATGCGCAACGAAAGCAAAATTGAAATACGCAATGAGATTGAGATACATTGATACACTCACATAGATACTAACATGGACACAGTTTATGTATTTAAGTATTGGTGTGCAACCACTGACTAACCATCGGAATTTGTTGTTTTTTTTGTTTTCCTTCCACTGTGAGTACAAGAGAGCGCCAAAGAGGCAAAGAGCAAAAGAGCATGCCGACGAGGCCGCTGCGACAGCCCACTCATTGCTGGGCAAGATTCTCAGATTCCGTTTCAGATACTTTTTCAGTTTCATTTCAGTTCAAGTCAAAGCGGTGTCGCAAGTGAGTTTCGTTTAAATGTTTATGGTAAATACAAAGAAACATATATAACCAATTTATAGACCCCACATTAATGTGGAGCAAATGAGTTATTCAGTAGCAGCAACAAAAACAACAACAATAATAATAATAAAAGTAATAATTATAATAAACAAAAACAACAACAACAGCACCAAGAACAACAACAACAATAACAATCTGTTAAATCTGTTAAAAGACAACAATAAAAGTAAAGCAAATTAAACAATTATTATAAAACAAAAGCAAAGTGTAATTGAATAAATAACCAAAGTGATTTAAAGTCAAATGTTGCTAATGTTGTGGCTGAAGAAGAAAAAGGAAAATTAAATTAAATTAAATAAAAAGCACACATGCGTTTGCCATAGAAAACAGCAGGGGAAAGTAGGGGGAGGAGTAGCAGAAGAAGAAGAATTCTAAAGTGTGGCCAAGTATCTGTATCTGTAGTCTTTGAAAGTATGCACGTTTGACTGTGTGTGTTTGTGTGTGTGTGTATCTCACTCCCTCTCTCTCTAAGCTTACGTGAATATACATACGTGTGTAAGTGTGTGTGTGTGTTGCGCGTTAGTTTCTTTCCTACGTTCTTTCGTTCTACGTTTTTCTAAGTTTTTTTTTTGTGAACTACGCGTTTGTTTCAATGCCAAGCATTGGTTACATAAATATTCACTCATTTCCACACACACACACACACACAAACAAACATGCACGCAAACAAATTAACAATTAAGAAAAGCAAATTAAATTAACACCAAGTAGATAATTGCTAAAACACAGCATTTTTAGATCTCCCAACAAATTGGAATCAATCAAACAGATTTACAAAAATCTGATTGGAATTGAGCACATGGGCAAAGGTAGAGAAATACAAAATATTTAGATACATATCTACGTACATACATACATACATACATATACATACATACATATGTATGTAGATGCTATCAAGAAACATATTTCTTTTATGATTTCTTTTGACTTGGCTTATCCCATTCAAATGGTCAAATGTCATACATAAACAGAACGAGAATAAGAACAACACACACATAATACATAACATATACATACATATATATGTATATAAAAAAAGCAAGAATTTGAACGAACAAAAAAATCAAAAAAAAATTAAAATCAACGACGTCATATATGTAAAACTGTGTCAAAGCAGCAGCAGTAATACCTAACACACATACATAACAGCAAAGCTTTTTCTCTCTCTCCCACTCTCTCCCCCACTCTTGGTTCTCTCTTTTCTATTGTCTCTCTCTCTTGCTTTTGGATTCGATTAGCAGCGTGCAAGTTGATAAAAACGTAACGCATATAACGTATACGCTCTGTATACATACATATTGAAATATCTATATGTTTGTACACACATGCATGCATACATACATATATGAATGTATGCCTGTTTGCATATTATTTAAATATTTTTCTCATTCTCTGCTTTCATATCATTTCGTTTCGTTATTTTCTTTCTATCTCACATTCAACGTGACTCAAACATATGGCGAACATACTACAAATCGGCATATACATTCCGTGTTCTTGTATTTTTAATATTATTATTGGAGCGGTTAGTAAATTGTGTTCTTTTGGATTAGGCTTTCTTTATAATTTAAAGGATTCGTAGAATAATAGTTGCCCCAAGACGTTCTGTTTTAGATACATTGGTCTTTTGGTAGCAATTTAAGCGTGTAAACCTTTCAGTATTCTGTTGTTAGGGGAATCTGAAATCGAGGCTGTTTACCACTTGATTTGGTGAATTATTATATTAAAAAACAATTTTTATTGCATTCAGTGTTTATAAATATCAGAGAATTTGTTCAGAAATGTAGAAGTATAAGGTTGAAAGAATTCTTTTCCGCCAAAATTTGAGCGTCAAGAATTATTACTTAAAATCAGAATTTTCTTCAAGTTATACAGTGACTATATGCTCGTATTATGTCATAAAGAACTTTTTTGAATCTTGTCGCTAAGTAGATGTTGCAGCCCTCGTTTTTCCAAGCTTTTCGTTCGTTTTATTTGGCAATTGCACAGGAAATGCAAGAAATGTTGGCCCAAAACTGTCGCTCTTCCCATATGCCCACGTGTATGTGAGTGTGTGTGTGTGTGTGTGTATAGCGACGTGCAGCAATTTTCCAACGTAACGGAAAATCGGAAAACCTAGTGCCCTAATAAGAAAAAGACCTCCACTACACATGCATACATAGAACCACATCAGTGCGAGAGAAAACACCAATTTGAGAGGGCGCAGAATAAAAGAGAACGCGTGCAAAAGAGAATGGAAGAGAGAGGGAGTTTGTGTGAGAACGTTAAAGCTAAAGTGTTGAACAATTTATGAAAATTGAAATTAAATTTTAGAAACAATTATCAAAACTGTGCCAAGTTTTCGTTTTTGTAAAAATATAATTGAAAAGAATAATTCAATATTTATTTGAACAAAATGCGCGCCAATTGAATACACGCACACTCTTACACAGTCTTGAGGATGACTCTCTCACTCTGTCTCTCTCCCACACAGGCTGATCAAAGAGAGAGAAAGAAAGAGAGAGAGGCACGTTTACGTGGCACACAGAGATATTTGGTAAGCTTTGAGAGCTTTGACTCAGCTGCTGCTGCTAATTTTTTTTAAAAACATTTTCAAACGTGAGACGAGCACGCCAAGACGCAGAGTGACGCGTGACGCGAATAAAACAAGAAGTAATAAAAAGCAAAAAATATATAGCAAAAAAGTAAAGAAAATTCAAATAATAAAATGAATCAGAATAAAATGCAATAAGCAAAGGAAATCATTTAAAAAAGCAGCCCTAAAGAAATAGTTACCGAGAAATTTCAAAAATTTCTGTATATGTTTGTGTGTGCGTGTGTGTGTGTATATATATATTATATAACAAGTGACAACAACAACAACAACCATTGCGACAATAGCAACATTGGCAAACGTGTTTAACAACAACAACAAGAACAAAATCAATTTAAAAGAAAACAAATTAATTTAATTAAACGAGACCAAACATATTTCACACTATATACATACATACATACATACACCGATATTAATATGTATGTATGTATATAGATATGTATATGTAGTTGGTTAATTGAAATTATCTATATAATCTATCCACACTCAAATTAATAATTGCAGCTGTATGCACGACTCCTTGCAGAAAGGTGAATATTAATTTAAACTAGAAATAAGTATTCCGTTAAAATGTTTTGTTTTTGTTTTTAAATTCAATGCGATTCGAAATAGGGGAATCAAAATGCAATTGCATCTAGAATGATTTCCACTGATTTCTATTTAACAATCTAATGAAATAGTCTATGCATATGAATGTATGGAATGATTGGAATCAAATCCACCGATCTTTGTCCCTCTCTCCCTTTTTCTCTCTCTCTAAACCTCTGGCCCCCTTTTGCTAATCAAAATCAGGCACAATATTCTTGTTGTTGTTAATATTAATATTGTTTTTGCCCCCTATATGTCCATGCCACTTACCCCTCGTTGTTCTCTCTCTCTCTTCCTCTCTTTCTATTTGTGTACTGTTTGTGTGTTGCCTTCGTGTTCATCCATTTTGCAAAAAAAAAAAAAAAAACAAAAAACCCCGACACTTGATTCTAGTTTTTTTTTTTGTTGCTGTTCGTTGTTAAATGCAAATGGGCATTAAATTGTCCAGTTGTCTGTCGTTTCGTTTCATTTGCATTCACCGACTGAATGACAGACTGAGTACCTCTGCTGTACCCCTTCTTTTAACCCCCCTGCTCTCCTACCAATTGCGCAATTTCGTATGTGGGTTAAACTTAAACTGTACCTGAACTACGTACGATGAGGGCAGCGGCGGCTGCTGCACCGAGCGACCGCAAACAAAACCCTGATTTGGGTGGGGGCTATACACAAAGTATCTTTAGTCAAGTGGCCGACCCTCCTTGCTGCCCCACAAAATGTGTTCCCACCGGGTCCACCAGCCAGTCGACTAGTCTGGGTGCCAAACTGCAGTAAAGACCAGCGAAAAATAAAAAGGTTTTATGTAAACAAGCTACACAAATCTGAAATTTTTTCGTGCAAAAGGCACGAAACGGCTGTTAACCTATTTGCCATTTATGGATATCGTTACGGGGGTATGAAAATGGGAGAGAGCCAACCGACTCCAATTTCAGTTTTAACCCGTTGAAAAATAAAACGAACAAAAAAAAAAAAAATAGAAAATCCCAATGTTTAAATATTCTTAATTAATTTTACGTGGAGAGAAACACACATAAGTATGTAAATACATATTATATAAAAGTGGGAAACGTTCCAAAGGTTGAAGAAACATTCCATAAGCAACCCTGTTAAACTTACGATCAGCTGATCAGACGATGAAGCCCTGAATTGTGACCTTCGCGTTCGCGTTCGTTCCTAATACATACATACATACATTCAATAAGTGCTTCTTGTTTTCTAATTTTGTAGTGTGTGTGCGTCTGTGTGTGTGTGTATTTTACAGTTAATTGGCAACATCAATTGAATTTTATTAGAGGTAAGCTGCGGCTACAAAAACAATTGCACATCGACTTTGAGTCGCCTCCAATCAAGTTCACTTGCATTTGTAATTATGAATTGTATTTTTGTTTGCAATTTAATTGAATTTTTGTTAATGGAATATTTATTTATGAAGCAAAAAAAAGAATATATAAGTGAATACATACATGTACATATGTACATATAACAACATTTTAAAGAAACAGCAAAAAGCAATCAAATGGTTAGATAGAAGAAGCAACATAATAATAACAATAATGAGTGAGAGAGAGAGAGGAAGGGAGGTAGTCGTCAGGTGGGCTGCATGAACCACTGCAGAAAATTTGCAATTGGTTTGGGTGTCTTGCCCTGAGGCCACCAACGGAAACGACAACGACCACGAGAGGGGCATGTGAATGAAATTGCATTACAGTGTCGCCAGGCAGCCAGCAGCATCGATTCTAGCCAAATTGGACTTCCCCCCCTTAACACACAATCACCATTCTTGCTTTCTCTCTCCTGCAAATGCTTGCTTTGCTTTCTTTCCCTCTTGTTCTCTCTTTCTCTATGAATTTTCTCTGGCAAAGTGCAACCTCTGCCACTTCGACTTGCGCCTGCCTTTGACAACTAGGGCAATATTCTTGTTTTCTACCATGCACCCATAGACCAGTAGAAAGGGTATATTGAAATCATCCAATATGTGACCCCATAGAGCACAAATTTGGGTGGAATCCTAGGCACCCCTTCTATTTCTTTAAATAGCCCAAATGTCATCTGATTATACCATTGGACCATATTCTTTTCATTTTACGTTGTTATAATAATTATAGTACTACAGAGTATCTGTGTAGTCTTTATACTAAATTCTAGATACATACCTAATATTCTTTAATTAAAATCTGCAAAAATGTGCCAGCTAATATTTATTTCACTGTCGCTTGGCCAAAGTAAATGTAATTTAATTTTCAAGGTAATAATCTGAAATTGCCACAAATATGTGTACGTTTACATTTTGGGGCAGGGATTTTAACAAAAAGAATGTTATTCACATAAAGAGAATAAACTCTGAATTTACAATTTAGTAGCTTAAACATTAAGAGGGTAAGAAGTTACGACATAATTATTTTTCTGAGACTTTTATGCAGATTTCAAAAAGAAGAGAATAATCTTAGTAATACAATTAACCATATTATAACTTTTGGTTCCTCCTGAGTACAGACAGTTGAAATCTCGAATCCTTATTTGGTTGCCTTTACATTTTTGAAGGATTTATACTCTTCGAGTGATTTATTTATGGATACGCTTATATTATTTAGTCTTTCAAGAAGGAATCCAAAGGTTGCTGTTTTTTTACTTCATACATAGGTACTATCATTCTCTGATGTTCACTTGATTATATCATGTTGATTATTAATAGTGAAGGTAAATGCTTTAGTTGTATGTGATTAGATTAGATTGAATTTCGCAAAAAATTGAGCCACCAACAGGCGATTTGATATTGCTTTAGAAATAATTAAAATTTCACCAGTTTTCCTTTCCGTTTTGTGTACCTACCTTATTGCAAAAAGAACTAATGTTGACTGAAGCCCAGTTTATTGTTTTAGGCTAGGTTGTGGTTTTTCCCTTAAAGAGTGCAAAAGAGGTGGATAGCAAGACGGGCCTGCCCACTTGTTTACTTTAACTTTGCCTGAAGTTATTTGTTCTTTTATTTATGGATAATTTATAGACGCACCTCCATCCATCTACCCATCTATCCACCTATCTATCTGTTGGGTAAGTTGGAGCACCTGCAGCAGAGCACAATGTCAATTCGATTTGTTGTTCCTAACCACCGCCGCCCCCTTTTATACGCATATTGACTATTGGCAGCAAGTCAAGCAACCGAATGCCTGCCCACCATTGGCGGCGACGACCCAGCGACATAGTTTCTGCAGTTTGGCTTCGTTGGCCCCAAAGTAATTTGCATACTAACACACACACCCTCACACCCTCTTTCAGAGTTACCACCCACACTTTTGCATAGGTCTGGGGCTGTCTGCCCTGGCGACGACGACGATGTTGCTGGGCTGACTGCCTCATGTCTCTGCTCTTCTCTTCTCTTCTTTCGTTTGGCCTAATTGTGAGCTTTTGATTTTGTTTTCATAAGGTGTCCTCTCTCTCCTTCTCCTTTGGCCTCTTCTCCTACTCTTGTTTAATGCTGCGCTCTCTCAATTCCATTCTCTTCCTCTGTCTCTCTTTCTCTCTCTATCTGTGTTTATTCTCTTTTGGCACAACCTAGCTCAGCATTTGGTTCTTGGTTGCACATTTCTCGTACCTTGAATATCTTTCTTTCATTCTCTTCTTTTTCCTGCTTTTTCTCCCTCTCTCTTCTCTCTTCTCTTTTCGCATTTTTCTGTTTTTCCTTCAAAAATTTTTCCAACCGCACAATTTTTCATGGCAATGTTGGGCTTTTGCTGCTGATGCATAGTTGTTCTATAGTTGTTGTTATTGTATTTATTTTTGGCCATATTACGTCGGTTTAACCTTCACCCATTTATGGACAAGCGAACTAAACCAAAAAGAAAAAAATTAAACCAGAAAAAAGACTTTTCGACTTCCATCAAAAAAACCGAAAAAGCGCAGCGTTGGGAATTCTGTTGGATACCTATACCTACCCACATGTACTTCTATATATGTATGTTATGTCTATATATACTTTCATATTTATAGATATTTACGCCCACTTTGGCTCTGGCTTTATAGTTTGACACTTTTCTTTTTTTTTTCTGGCTTTTTGGTCACACATTGCGTATACGCCACATGAAAAATCTTTTCCATTATGCAACACATAATCAGCGCTAATAACAAATTCTAATTTAATTTCATATAATTTTATGATGTGCTCATTAATAATTATAATTTGGCTGCCAGCTAAACCACAGCGGCAAACACATAAAGAACAGCTGTGCTTCAACAACCAACCAAGCACTTCCTTCTCCTCCTTTAGCTCCTGCTCCACCTGAACTCCTTTCTTTCCGACACACACACATACACACACCCCCTTACACACACTGTTTGTGAGTGGGTTGTGTTGACTTGACAGAATTTAGGTGGATATTGTCTAATATATACAACAAACAAGCAAAAACAACAGCAACACTGCATACTTTGTGTTACGAAAAACAAAAGACCCAACGACGAGTCAATGAAACCAGAATGAAAGCCAAAATCTCTGGTATTGTGGGGGCGGGGAAAATGGGTGAAAAAAGCAGCTTACTCGACTTAACTCAACTCTCAAGCCAACATGTCAAAGGAGGAGCGTACACAAAATACTTGTAGCAATGTTGGCAAAATTAACTAGCTACTGTGGGATTATACAAACATCAAAAGAGTGACTTTTTAAATACCCTATGCCATTATTGGTAGGAGAGAATAAATAAAACGCTTGTTATTATCAAACTTAAATAGTGTTCCGTCTTGTGTCCAAACTTCACAGATTCAAGTGCCAAAAACTAAGTTTTCGAGTTCTTATCCTAAAAGTAGAATTAGAAAAACTAGGATCACTTCGGATCACATAGGATCTGTAAATAGAAGCTGTAAAAACTTAAACGTAGTTTAAATCGTAATTAATAAAGAGTGTTGGGAAGGATATTTTATATTTGCATAATTCTTTTCACTCAGCCAATAACAGCGAAATTTTAAGAACTTAAAGAAGTTACTTAGAATTGATCAATTTTTCATTTTTCTTTACAATCGGTATATTTATCAATCCATCATTTCATCTAAATTACACTCAACTAAAGCATAGATTACACTAATTTGTCATTTTATTGGAATATGAGAAATTTGTGTTACTTAATGTCTGGGAAATTTATAATATCCGCAGATTGCATTGCAAAAAAATAAAGGAAAGAAAGACGTAGAACCGTAGAAAATATGGCAAATGCTTAATGACTGTGGTGGTGGTTCGCAATGAGCATAAATTATGCGCACTAAGGCGAACCGACATGAGAGGAGCCATGTAAGAGGAAGCTAGAGAATACGGTGGGATGATGAGGTGAAGTGGGAGCCAGGCGCCACAACCACACACATAGAACCGTATTCATGGGCACTTTTGGCTTACGGGTTGGCACTTATCAACCGTAAATAGCAGACAGACTTCGTCATAGATGCTTTTGCAGCTAATGTAAATATTTGTGCTACGTATGCAGCACATACTAGATATATGTATGTACTCATACATATATAGGTATATATCCCTTGGATGTAGAAGAGGCATACAAAACCCTTTACCTCCATTCTGTCGCCTCCCCCCAACGGACCTGAGCCCCCGTACATCCCTTATTTTGGGGTCAGGCATTTTCATATCGCGTGCCTTGTTTATTGATTTTCGCTTTCATTTTTCATGTAACATGCGAGGCAACAAAAACACGAATAACAACAACAAAAACAACCTCAACCAATAATTGAAGGCCTAAAGTTTCCTCATTTTTTTTTTTTTTTTTGGTGTGTGTGTTTTTTGAATATTTTTTTTTTTTGCTTGGTTTTTGGAGCTGGACACGATGGAAATTCATTTGTCAGTCGACACTCAAAGGCACACACACACACACAGCGAGAGGGCAACACACATGAACTCGAAGCAACTCATCCAGAAACGTGCTGCCAAAGTCAATGAGGTCGCAGCTTATCCTTATTTCGTTGCCTTTTTCTTTTCGCATTATCCTTATTCATGTTTCTTGCCACTTGTGTTAAGTATGCGCAGTGTTTACATTTTCTCATACTTTATTTCGTTTATTTTGCATGCGATGTCCTTGCTTTAAAACCTTCTCGCTTTTCTACTCGTTTAATGCTCATAAAAAACACACACAACAAGAAGAAGAAAACAAAGCGTTATATCCTGGGGCCAGGTTTGAACCCGAGACCTTCCTTCCTTTGGCTCCACCAAGCTCCTCTCTGACTCTCTCTCTTTCAAGTCTTATGACATTTGCGCCCTTTTTTTGTGTTATTTGCATTTCGTGTGTCGATTGTTCCTTCATTTTGTTTTTTCTTTCGTTTTTTTTTCTTTTTGTTGACTTCCTTCCGCTTTCATAAAGCTCACTGACTTTGGGCCACTGTGTTACTACTGCCCCGGGCAGTAAGTTATCATCAAATGGTGCTGCTGCTGCTGACCCACACTTTTTTTGTCCGAGTTATGCGCACATTTTCTGCGCCATTCATTGTTAATCTGACTATATATGTATGTATGTATGTGCGTTGCCCCATTTCCAGCTGTTGTTATGTATTTCGACTCTCTTTCTGTCTCTCTCTTTGTAATTTCCTTTTTATATTGTTGTTGTTATATTAACAATTTACCATCCTGCAATTAGACATTTAGGGCAATTGCTTAAATTTTCCAATTGACTTTGTATCCGAGTTCTATAAATAGTTTGCCAACACAATTAAACAACTTTAAGCTTAAACACAGCCTAAATTGTGGTGAAAACCTTTTGTACTTAGGCCTAATCAAAGAATTTCAACAACTGAGAGAATGCATGTCATTTCTCTCATATTTGTTCTATCGATCCTAGCATCATACTTTCGAAATAATTAGATTTTAAACTGTAGTAAAATTAATTCTCAAGGTTAAATATCATTCAAATCGTTTCATGAAGTATAATCTTATGTTTGTCCTCTTTTAAAGAGTTTAGATAACCCCGAAAAATAAACTAAATTATTGATAAATTGAATATTCGAGGAGATTTATTATTTTTACATTTTGTTTTTCTTGCTAAACTCTTGATTTGAATAATGATTTCCTTGCTTGTCACAAAACTAAAATCAAAGTGCTTGAAATTGACTTTATCAGAACAAGTTTTGTCATATCTGACAGGTTTGTGTTTTTCTCTGATGTATTTCTAACGATAAAGCACTATCTATATGACAAATGAACTGCTATCTAGGTTATGGAGGGAGGATTGGTGGGTAGTTGAAGGGTTCCCTCTATATATAATGATTTGAAATCTCGTGACTGGTTTAGCAAGTTAAAAAAATGAAACAAAATGCATTGGATCATCGTGAGATCACTTAGATCTTTGGCATTGTGCATTCAGTCATCATCTTCACCTTCATCATCATCAATTGCAGTATCTACCTACTTACTTGATTTATGCGATTCTGAGTCATGCAAATGGCTACTCCTTGTTTACATACTAACATTTAATGACATTAGTCATATAGAGTTAAAAAAGTTATAAGAGTATATGAGAGTGTGTGTTTGTATGTTTGTTTATTTCCTTTTCTCAACTCAAACAAAATCTAATGAGACTAGGCAAAATGTCAATGCAGATAAATTGCCATCAGCCTTTGTCATCAGCAATTTAAGGGGATGCCTACATATATGTTTGTATGGTCTAACAATCAGTCAGTCTGTCTGTCTGTCAGTCAGTCAGTTATTCGGTATCTGTGTATGTAAGATTTATCGCACATGATATTTGTTGAAATGTTGAGATAAAGATAGACACAAACACACACACACACACACACGCAGACACTTACTTTAGGCCCTTGTCAGCAGATTTGTTACAGCTGAGCTGAGCCAGAAATGAGCAAACAAACAATATCCCAACAAATGAATGTCCTAACAAATGACGCTAGAATCTTGACTTTAAGCAAAAGTGACTTTGTGTGAGTTTGATGGGTTATTAATAATAGCTTGTCCACACTTGTAGCTCAAATTCTTGTCGATTTTCCTGTCTACATATGTATATGTATGCTTCTCATATCAGCGACAAAATGTCTGAATAAGAAATGAAAAATATGAAATACAGAAATCGTTCCGAATGGGCGGCAAAGTGTAGTACATATACATATATATAAATGTACATATAACATAAACTATTTACTGATAACACACACAGTGTATAAACACTCACACTGAGTGAGAGAGAGACAGAGAGAGAGAGAGAGAGAGAGACAAAGATTAAGAGAGTGAGTTGGGTAGAGCCTCTGAACGGCTGAGCAAACACTTGCAAACTCAAAAACGACAACCACTCGCCTGTTTGTAGATAAAGTATCTACAAGATACAATTGCTCTGGCTCTGTCTTTGAGAGCCAGTTTGTTTCTCTTGCATTCTCTTTCAGTTAGTGTTGGCTCTCTCTCTCTCTCTTTGTCTCTCTTTCTCTCTGATTATGGCTGGCAAGTGTTTGAAACTCGTAGATTCTATTTTTTTTGTTTCTTGGCCCAAAATTCGTTTCGTTTTTAATTGTTTTCAGTTTTTGAATTTAGTTGTTTGTGATTTTCACATACTCGCGCACTGATGTCGTTGCTGTTGCTGTTCGTGCTCGGCAAAACGCTGGCCAAGAATTGTTAAAACTTAAAAGTTGAAATTGAACACATAAATCTATGCGTATATATATATATGATATATGAGTTTCTATATATAAAAAAGAAAAAAAAATGTGAGTGCGTTATATGAGAAGTTTTTGGAGCTTGCCAAGTGGTTTATTGAAGCCCTGCACTTGACTTATTTGTTGTGTGTGCGTGTGTGTGTGTGTGTGCCATTGTGCTTATGTGTTTTATTGTGGCGCCCGGGGAATTTAAATATTATATACATATGTATATATGTATATATATATCAGTAATGCTGATCAAGCATTCCAAACAAGCTTTTCAATTAAGCAGCAACAAAGTACATGTACTTATATAAATCTTTTGAATTGACATTCAACCTCTTCACTTTCCCATTCATTCTATACTCTCCGCCCCTTTTCTCCCTTCTTTGTTAAGTGCGGGCTTTTCAAATAGTCGCGTGTCACAAGCCCGCAGAATGACGATATGTAGTGTATTTGCCATATGTTAAAAATCACTTCTAAAATTATTGTTTCAAACATTTTTCCTCACTTTTCACATTAAATTTTTTTGGTGTGCCCTTTCATTATTATTTGTTGTTTCCCAGCCTTATCGAGGGGAGAGAAAAAACCCAACAACAACATAGAAACCTTATCGCATTTGTCGTCTCCGCTCGAGTGATAAGTGCCCCGCTGACAAGGAGATAAGTTTCGCTTATATACAAAGAAGTATTTCATTTAGTTTTTAAACTTATACATAGACATAAAAGTATATGTATTTTCAAAGTATATGAAATATTTTTTGTTCGTTGTTTGCTTGCTGATGTCTGGGACTTGTTTGATAATGAAGAATATATATGTACATACATACATATATAGAGGTAGTATATGCCGGAAAGGTGTTGAATATGCAATGAGTTTTGCTGAGTAAAGTCGACTACAGAAATGATGTGATATTGTACAAGACATAGACTGAAATCACTTCACATTTAAGTATATACTAACTTATTCTAATGCAGTTTTGTAGTTTAGATTAGTGTAAGTCATTAGCCCAAGAGTATGTCAATTGCCTAAGTTTGTCTATAACAGAAACCAAACAAAGAAACACCAAGCTATTAGTTTATTTATAATGCCTTCTTGGTAACTGTTTTCCTAGCAATTATAATCGCATTGACTTTCTGCAGTAACAACAATGTACAGAATTATGAAATTGAATTTCTATATTGTCTTTAATTCATAAAATGTTTCAATAATCAAAGAATTTATAAATCCTTCGCTCTTCAAAAGTGTTTTATATTCAAATTTAATAATTTAATTTAAAGTATTTCCTAATATACATGTGTATGTAGTTTATTAATGTTTAATAGAAATAACTTTTAAAAGTTTATAAAGTTTATATCTAGAAATCTTAAGCGAATGCAGAATGTGTTTTTAAAGACCTTCAGAATTTTCATTGACCCTTTAATATTCTTGAAAGTGAATTGATTTTATTTAAATTAAAAATTCATTGATAGCTTTAACAAGATCTAACATGGAAATATAAATATTTTAGATATTAAAATAAAATTTTATAAATGTATGTATATGTGGTTTTGATTATTGCAATTTTATGTTGTTAGCAAATCATGTCATTTATTTTTGGTGATTCTGATAGAAAGTCCTTGTTCTGATTGGAAAGCACATTTAATTTCATTATAGAGAAGCCTTCGTTGCAGCTGTTTGTGCATTCATCATCATTAACACATTTTCGGCTTGAGTGCATCAATGACGTTCATGTCGTCGTGCTCTTGGCTCTTGCTTCGTCATCATCATCTAGTGTCGCCTCTTTTCTAATCGAAAAAAATATACATTTTCCACTATATATATTTGTGGTTTTTTGTTTGGTTCTTTCCTTTTTCTTCTACGTTTTTTTTCTTGCACATTGTATTTTTCTTGTTTTTCATTTCAATGCAATTTCAAGGACACACACAGCCAGAACAAATGTCGAGCACTTTGCGTGATGTGAAGAAGGCGTGGCATAACAGCATTTGGTTGTTTCTCCTCCTTTTCCGTCTCCTACCTTTCTGGGGGCATAGTTTCCGAATATTTCTAAATTGCAGTTTGCCAAGTTTTGTTTTTAATGCACTTATAGTGTTTGGCTCGTTTTGGGGTCTTTTTAACTTGGCTTTAACGCCATTTTGGTTTTTCAGTTTCCTATACATATTGTGTATTGTTGTATTCGTATATAATATTCTTCTACAAAATATCATTAAATTAATTAATTGAAAAACTCAAAATGCCAAGCGCGCAAAAGCAACTGGTTCTCAAAGCTTCCAAACTCGTTCTACAACAGCATCTGCTGCTAAAATTTATATTTAGTTTTATATTTTCGTTTAATACGATTTATATAACTTCAAGTGTGTGTGTGTCTGAGAGTGTGTATGTGTTCGTATTTGTTGTTTACTAATTTCTTAAGTGAATGCAAATTTTATATTATTTTTGTTGTTGTTGTTGTTGCTAAAGTTGCTGAAATCGTGACAGGTGCCATAAAATATCTAGAGACCAGCAGACGAAGGCAGAAACAGAGGAATGCAATAAACATACACTTGCAAAAGTATCTTATAGTACGCATTTGGCTTGTCGATATATACAAACATATAGATATATCTATCTACTACTGTATGTATGACTTCTTTCATTGTCATTGTGATGATGATGATGGTTGATGATTGTTAGTCTCTCTCTCTCTCTCTCTCTTTCTACCTGTTTGCCAGTTTGACTGCGTTTGTTTTATTTTTCTGCTTTTATTTCTTTCTTCTCTTCGATTTATTGCTTATTTTGTTTTGTGGTCGTGGCTGCTTAGTGAGCAGAAATTTTGTTTTAATGGTCAAGGTCGTTTGCAGTCAAAAAAAAAATCACTCGCACATAGATCACATACGTGTATGTATGTATATATATACATTTGTATGTGTATCAGCCCACATGAGCTAGCACATTCAACAAAATATTTGTATAATTAAACGCCATTTTAAACAAATAAATATGCGTCGCTGTTGCTTTTGTTGTTGTTGTTGCGTCTTGTCGCATTTTTAATAAGCTATGAAATCATAAAAAGAAACAAGAAAAATTATAAAAAACCTAACAAAAAATTCATGCATAATTGGACTGCAAGTTATAATTAAATTTTTAGATTTTCATTGACGCGTGCATTGCATAAAAAACAATACTTTGGAAAACTTGTTGAAATTTAAATTTAAATATGTGAAATAATAACGATTAAAATCTAATTACAAAATAAAGCTTTAGGTTATCTATATCCATGTAAAAATCAGTATAATTATTAATCATATGCAAAAAGACAACACTACTGCTTGAACAGAACTATAATATTATAATAATAATAATAATACAAAAGATCAATTATTAATCAATGGGTTTTAATGTTAGCAATTTGTTCACGGCTGTTCCAGTTTTTGGCAAAGTCAGCTATAACGTGTCTATGTTAATATTTGCATTAAAATAGATGCAAAAATGTGAATATAATCAAAGCAGATTATGTATAGTATACGAAGCGATGTTAAAATATATATATTTTGATCGTAGATTTTGTTGGGAAAGAAAACTTAAAAAACAAACAGCTAAAGGATGGAAACACTATAGCTTTAATTTTTTCTTATTTTATCCCATGGGTCTGTCTTGTGGGTTTTCCGAGTGGTAACATTCATATGGTTGCAATTTTTGAACTCTCTGTGACCCTTACTCTCCTTCCTTTTGTATTTATCAATTGATTCATCCTGTTTGTTCATTCAATTTTTTCTATCATTCGCTCTAAAACTTGGTTCATCCCTCGCTATTTCTCGCTCTGTCTCTCTCGTACATCTAACAATCTATATTCAACATTCTCACATGTATAATTGGAAACCAAAACAAAAAAAAATGTTGTAATTAATTGTTATTGTCTGCTCGTTTGCCTGCCTAATTGACCTGCCTGACTGCCTGCTTGCTTGCCTAATGTTGTGCCAACTCTTGGTAAATTCTTCTACAAATGCCCGCCATCATTCCATTTAGCCCTTCTACCTCTGTGAACCTCCTTTACCTGTTCATGCCATAGCAGTTTCCCGCCCCCTTGACACACTCTGTCTCTCCTAACACCTCTTAAGAATTCGCTCATTCTGTACAGCCAACATTCAAAGTGTTTGTGTTTATCTCTAAATGTTAATCACATGTGTGTATCTAATTTATTTTACATAGTACTTTCAAAATGCATTTTCAAATCTCAAATTGATAATAATAAATAAGTGATATCGACATAACTATATAATTTATGCCTAAATGTTTACTATATGTATGTATATTTTTATATTGCTGCATAATTCACTCATGAATATTTTTTTCTTTTTTCTTTTTTTCATATAAACGTTTACAAAAAAACAAAAACTCGCACATTCCACCACAAAACCACAAAAAAAATAAAACCAAAATCAAATACAAAAAAACAAAAATAAAAAAATCATAGAAGGACCACATATATATATAGGATAAATATATATTAATAAATATATATATATATATATAGAAAAGTCTCGACGCCGAACTGTCACTGAGAGCTACTTTAAGATCACGGATTATCCTGACTAATTGACTGGCCGCATAAGCATACTTGCTCTGTGTGTGTTAATAGGCGTATGTGTGTGTGTATACGTGTGCGTTTTTGTATAATCAAACATCATTGTTAGTAACGAATCGAAGGACACGGACACAAAATAAGGACCATCCTTTCGCCAATCGCCACCACAACCACCCGCTGCCCGCCCGTCCGATCGCTCGCTCGCCCGCTCGTTCGTTCGTTCGCCCATCATCAAGTCAAATATCATCATCATTTCAGATGACAATTGTGGATCCACCCAGATAAAAGTATCTTTCAAACGCATTTAGCGTTCGTTTGATCAATCGCACCAAAAAAAAAGCAAAGAATAACAAAAACTCAAAGTCAAAACCAAAAAAACACAAATCGAAAAGCAAAAGAAAGCTAAGCTAAATAGAAGCTTTCTTTAAAAGAAAAGTAACAAAAAAAAACACCACAAATCCAAGTCAAACGTACGAGAGACTCAGAAACAGAAACCAAAAGCAAATCATCAGTCAAAACAAGAAATATCCCCCATTCAGTCGACACAAATCGAACCAATAAGAAAAACAAAAAAACAGCCAACATTCAGTTAAAAATGGCCGAAGACGCTACCATGGAGACATGTCCAAGTCCTGAAATCGGCGATTCACGCAAAAGGCCACTCGATTCCGATCCGGAAAATGAACAAACTAAACGCTCACATTTCAGTTCCGGTAAGTTTGCAAAAAAAAAAAAAAAAAACCAAAAACCAAAACCAAATTCTAAATCCAAGTCGAAAAAAAACCATAATTAAATCCCAAAAAATTCATATCGTACAAGAATTAAAAAAAACAGAAAATGAAATAGTAATATAATTCCAATTTCAATCGCTCTTGCATATGCCATTATCGTGCTCTCTCTCTCTTCTCCCTATCTCTCTCTCACTCTCTCTCTGTCTATCCATGTCTCTTATCGATCCTATAAATAACTCATTGAATTTGTTTTTTTTTTTTTGCCTAACTATTTACCGATCGTGCCGTTGTGTGTAAATATATATTATATATAATTGTATATTTTAATATAGTCATCATATTGTTGCTATAAACTCCTCATTGTCTCTCTCTCTCTATTTCTCTCTGCCTTTTCTTTCTCTAACTCTTTTTACCTGCTTTTTGTTGTCGTGATTTTGAAATTAATCAACTTAATTAGCACGTCAATTTCATGGCAGTGCCCCAAAATGTTCATGATGTCACATTTCCATTTCCATACAAAAGGGGCGAAGCACAAGAGAGGAGGACAGTCATTTTTTATTTGATTTGCAATTAAATGGGTGGGCAAGAAAAATATAAGTATACAACCCATGGGCCCAGTTGCATTTGGCCATAAAAGAGAGCGAAAGGGGGGGCTAGATGCCGTGTGGTACTTTTCTGACAGTTACTGGCTCCTGATGGCACACTAATCTCTGCGCAGATTGCGGCGCCGAGACATCCTGGGCCCAGTTTGACCCAATTTTAGCCAATATGACCTCGTCCTCCCCAACCAGTCTGCCAGTCAGTCAGTTGGCCGCAGTTGCAGTTGCAATTAGTTGCAAGTGCATGTGACCCCTTCAACTTGCTCCATCACCGAGAGGCTTCAATTGCTTACTGAAAAGCATACAAATGAATGACATCTAAGCAGCTCAAAACCTACTTTCATAGACAGCTGATTTTAGGGCCTCAGTAGGTCGCTAACATTGCCATTGACGTCGAGACATCTTGGCTATTGAAATGCAAAGTGTTGGAGTGATAGAGATTAAAGTGTATTCGTGTGTGTGTTGATTTGAATGAAGCTCCTCCAATGGCTGAGCCATTGCCAAACCTAAAACCCATACAATATTATTTGACCACGAGCTATTAACTAGTTGCTTTGCATGATTTGTGTGACTCGCTTAAAACCAGCTGCTCTCAAGGTGAGCCACGATGACGACAACGCAATCAAAGTGGCTTTAGACATATATATATACAAATACATATATACATATCTCTAGTCATACATATGTATCTATATATATATGCATATACGTAGATGCCTACCTGTATTTAGTACCTGTCGTCGTCGTCGACGGCGCGTCGTCATAGCAAAACGTAAGATTGCTATTCGAAGAGTCGTTTGATATCGCCCCCGCTCCAAACTTTGTTAAGTCTGACAGCTTGGCGTTTGATATTTGGTTATATGGTTAAGATATCAACATAGATAACCACATTCTCGCCTCGCCCGCATAGGCACAAAAGTTGTCTCAGTTAGCTCAGTTAGTAAACGTGTTTGTTTTTTTTCTATAATTTCCCAACTACTAAACTTACTGATTGACTTAACTGATTAAATTCTATATCTAAATAGTTACAAATCAAACACCTCCCAAGTAGGCAACGAGTCAAAACTATTGCTATAACATTTCAAAAACTTTTTTAACTAAAAACCGAGCGATGGTCTAACAACATTTTTTCAAAATTTATTGTTTATGTTGTTTTCTTTCGGCAAAATGACAATTTGTTAGTATCAACTGAAACAAAGATGGGTAGTTGTTATATTTGCTATGTATATATTAGAGATTTCTTTATTTATCAAATTAAATACGATACACTGAAGTACACTATTATACTTTTATACAAAAAGGTGAAGTTAAAGATAATTTGAAGACATTGAAATGTTTCGTCAATTAGCTTACAATACCTTAAGACTAACTCAAAGGTGAAAAATTAAAAACGAGTTGAACTGCAAATGTAAATGTTTAAAGGAGTTGATATGTCATTTTCAATGGCCTCCTTTTTTTTATGTCATAAGACATAGACGAATAATGGATACACATTTAATCGTTTTTAGGAAGTCTTTGCTTCAAAATTCTTAAGATCAAGAGGCTGTTAAAAGTGATATATATATATATTTCAATCCAAATGTGATAAGTTTCAAAGTTAGGCATACCTATTCTATGTTATTCACTTTGTCATCTGATATACATCGACATTTCATGACACAGTTCTATAACAAACTTTTCAGAAAATATATTCTTATAGTCTTTTAGAAATTAGAGGCCATATTTATATTTGAAGAAGTTTGTAAATTACTTTGAATGAATATTTTACGTGATTTTTTGTTTATTTTCTGTTTACATTGCTTGTTCTGTTATTGTTTTGCTATTTGTCGTTTTGTGTTATCTTTTCAGTCAATTAGGTTAGTGTTTTTCCATTATGGAATGTTTGTTACTCTCCTATTTGGTTATCCAAGTTCTTGCATAAGAAAAACAAAAAAAAGAAAAAATGGTTGAAAAATTGCTTAAATGATATATGTAGGAATTTAGTTAACTGCAATACACAGAGCCATATACTCAAACACACACACACTTGGACATGTGTATAGCTTCTATATGTTCAGCTGCTGCGGCTGCTGCTGCTGCTGATGTTGCCGCTGCTGCTGTTGTCATTGTTATTAATTAACTACCATTGATGTATACACAAATTGTATTTTATTGTTGTTCATAGAACAGGTCCCCCTTAATATTATATATATCTGTTTTTGTGTTGTCGTATCTAGTTATATGTTTCTTCTACTCTCTTTTTTTTTAGAGTTTTTTCTCTATATGAGTTTTGAGCACATATTGTTGATTAGTTTTCTAAACAATATATTTGTTTAGCTGTCTTGGCAGTTATTTATTTTTGTTATTATTTATGGCTGACAAGTTAAGCAACAAAAATATAAAACTAAAGGTTTTGCAGCCAAAAATACAATTGAAAACAGAGTCCAAAAAGTGTAGAGAAAGAGGGAGAGAGATATAAAAAGATGTAGTAAAGAGGAAGTAAGAATGAAGGAGAAAAAAAATGCGTCAAGGAAATGCAGTAGAATGAATAAAAAAGGGGGCGGGTCAGCTTTTTTTCTTCGTTTTTGTTTTTTTTTTCTGTGGGGTTTTTGGGGCTCAAGCTTATGTAATCAATGCTGCCAGCTGGAAAATAATATAGATAGAGGGTGGGTGGGTAGTTAAAGCATAAAAGTCAAACTGAAAACATACAAGAGAGCGAGAGTAAGATAGAGAGAGAGAGAGAAAGAGAGAACTGCTCTCAGACACAGTTGACAATATGTGGTGGGCAAGCGGTTGACCTACTTTAATGACAATGCGGGTGCAAAGTGTGTGCGCGCGTACGGATGTATCTGTATATGTGTGTGCCTGAGATCCTGCGCAGTAGTAGTTATCCGAGATGCGAAATCATTCAGCTGCACTGCAGCATTTGGCGCCATTGCAGCAGCCACTCGGACCACACGGACCAACGTCCTTGAGGCGGCGCACATGTCAGAGTAAACCAACAACAACAAACTGGGTTGCCCTGGCCAAACACTTACCTCACTCAAGTGCGTTTACTGCCTAGGGGCTGGCTGGTCATTCTCACTCTTTCCCCCTCTTTCTCTCTCTGTCTCTCTCTCTCTCTCTCTCTCTCCCTTTCTGCATCTCTTTCTCTATATTTCTTCCGTTTTCTCTTGGCTTTTATCTTCTCTACCTCTTCTACCTTCTGTAGGGTTGTTGTTGTTGTTTTGGGGTTACCTTATTCTTAGGTGCAGTTCCTATTGTTGCTGTAGCAAGTGGTTAAGCATAGTTGGCACACTCTTCTTGTTGTTGCACTTGTAGAGCATCTTCTCTGTAGCCTCAAGTGGTCTACTAATAACTCAAGAGGTTGCCCACCCCCAAACCTCCACCCAGCGAACTGCTGCTGCTGCTGCTGTGACCAGTGATTATGGTGACCTGAAAAGGATAAAAAAGGAAGCAGATTTATCAACGCCCAACGCTTGTTAACTAGAATTTTGCTTTCGTTTTCATTGTCCCAAATAGGGTCATTCATGCTCCCTCTGATTACGTATACGCCATGTATGCAAGTGGTATGTAGTCAGTTCAGTGAATAAAGGGAATTCCCTTAAATTTCCTTTAATTAAATGCGTTTGGAATGCCAACTAATTGACCAAAAAAACTAAAATCAAAGTGGCCGTGTCAAGAGCGCTGAAAACGTGACACGTTCACACAATTTGTTAGTGTGTGGATGTTGTTGTTGTTTTGTTTTTGGCTCTTGGTTCATATTGTTGTTCACATGTTGCCACAGCAGTTTCTATTTTTGTTACTTTTCAACGCCCCCGTCCTACCAACTCTAAAGATATAAGAGCACACTAGCATACAAACATATATACATACATATATGTATATCTGGTGTTTTTTTTTGTTACTTTTTGATAATGGCCTGACATAAAATGAAGTGAGGCAATCATTGACAACGAGGCACCATTAGATCATAAGCGAACACGCACACATCCACACTCTCACATGCTTAAACTGAGAGCGAATGACAGATCAACAGCGAGAGAGAGAGGGAGAGCGTATGGGACAGAGAGAGTAAGAGGGTGAGGGAGTGCGGGAAAGAGAGTAAATGATGATCAAATATTTTGCTGAAGCTGAAGCTGACTCATTTGGCTTATTTTGCTCTTGATCTTGTCTACTCACTCTCTGTTCCCTCTCTTTGGAAGTCGATCTCTCTCTCTCTCTCTCTGTCTCTCTCTCTGTGTCTCTGTCTAAATATCTCTATTACTGGCTCTCCCGTCAAACTCTACGCTTGAGTCGCTGTCTCCATTGGTTTTTGTTGCGCCTAACATTCAATAAAATTCTTCAGTGCGGTTTTGTCGTTCGTTTCGTGCGCTCGCTCGTTCGCTACCAACACCAACATCTCCTCCACCACCACCAACAACAACAACAATACCGCCATTAGCAGCAGCCATCAGCACGACGACCACCACCACTAGCAATCATTATACTAAAAAAAATTTTGCCTTTACGGAGCCATTTTGTTAGTGAAAATTAAGTTGGCTGTCAAATCGCAAGCATGTTGTTTGTTAGAACAACAACGCCAACAATGATACAGCAGCAACAGCAGCAACATCTACAATTGACGCCTTCACCAAGTTTCTGTATGTGTAGGACGAGAAGTCTTGGGTTTTCATTTTCATTTCGCAATGAAATTATAATAATATAGTTATAATGGTTTATCTCATTTCTCTATTTACCCTGTAGATATTATAGTACTTGTTTGCACTCACTTTGTGTATAAATGTGTGTGTGTGTATGCGTGAGTGTGTGTGTGTGTATTTGTGTTTGTTTTCTGTTCCAGTTGATCACATGAACAAAAAAAGGGGTGAACACATTGCGTATGCTTAATGTGAACATACACTTATTGTTAGAGACATATTTCTTTACATACCAATTGACAACTATCATCTTGTCAACCTGTTTTTATCGATCTATTTCAAGGTTATTTCTACATTCTTCAGTATAAAAAAAGAGAAACAAATTTAGCTCAATGTCAATATAGAAAACACGAATAAATTTATTCAAACTAAAAAGAGACAGAGACAAATCAGTTAAAGTCACAACAACAACAACTAAAACATTTGAAGTTTGACCTTAACTCTAAAAAAAAAACAAAATATACAACTCAAAGATCAACAAAAAAACTCAAATTCAAATTTTCGACTTCCAATTGAAATTGTAATTGAAACACAAGTATTATCAGTGGAATTCTGGCTCATTTACACGAACAAAATCAATTTGAATTTATGTTGTTTATTGTAATTAATTCAAGAGTCACGCTTGCGTGTATTTTACGAATCGAGTAAAAATACCAAAAAACTCACAAATAAGTATGTACATACATATGTATAGATGAATGTATAAAGAAACGTCTATATACATATATAAAATGCGGAAAGCAAACGACAAAACTCTTAACCTTGAAAAAACATTATTTGAATGTGGGCAAACATGTCTCAGTCTCTTAGTCTTCTTATATTGCCCTCCCTCTCTAACTTTATCTCTGCTTTACTTGCTGTCCCTCTCTCTCTCTCTCTCCTCCTTTTTTTCTCTATCTTTTGCTGTATTTCTCTCATTCATACTCTATAAATAAGTAAAGACTTAGCCAAAAATGAAAAAAAAAAACCAAAAAAAAATGCTAAAAGCCGCAAATATTTCATTTGTACATTTCTTCGCAAAGTCTTCTTGCTACTTTTTGGCCAATGCCTGTCAGATAGACAACAGATTGCCCAATGGCAATATCAACATTAGCTTCATCCAAATCATTCAGCAGCAGCAACAGCAGGATGATGATGATAATGATGATATACAGTTCCCGTAGAAGATACATTTGGCTATCATTGTGTAATCGAAGTTTTTCTATTGCCAACCAGTTGTTAATTTTTGTTTCTTTTGCCACTAATGTTGCCTCAGCTAATGCTGTTTGGCAATACACACGCACACGACAACACATAGGCCGTTGTGTATATAGAAAATTACTTTCTGTACAGGTGCCATTTGGGTACGCGTTTCGTAGAATTTGTTGTGACTTCCCAATGGTTACATTTAAGAGGCCATAAATCAATTTCAAACGCCGCCTAATATCGGTGTGAGGGAAAAAAGGCATCGAGTTGATGATCTCACAAAAAGCATTTGAATACGCCGTCAATCATGGACACTAAAACGAAAAAGGTCTATGAGGTTCGACTGACTTCATCTTGAACTTATTTACTTCTTATCTATAGTTATTATATACAGAAGGTATCGGGAAGTCGAACTGAAATCGTTATGTATGTGCTTCTGCTGTTTTGCACTTTGCTTTTTGGCATTCCATTAAACAACATTCCTATTTCGATTTCGTTGATTCATTCATACAAATATTCATTTAAAATGGCCAACATACCTACATTTAATTCAGATCTCTATTTGGAGTGTGCATGTGTGTGCGTGTGTGTGTGGAATGTTCTCGATTTGAGTGTTTTTTTTTTCTTTGTTTGTAATTATAGCCTGCTGATCAGATATGGCAAGCAATTTTCCAACTAATTTGAGTTTAATAATTCTGAAGTCCGAAATTTAAATCGACACTCAAGGTTAATTTGCCCTAATAGCTCAATACTTTGTGAGAGATACGAATGATTTCTATTTTGGTTGTTGTTATCAGTAAACAGTTTCCGGTCATATTAGTTTCGTTATTTATTGAATTGAACTAACATTTGCATAAAAATCGACTGCTTTCCATTGACCACATATACATGCATATAATCGTAATTCTTATATTTGTTACAGCTTTAAATACATAAAAAAAATTCTTTGTTCTATCAACATATATATGTATATATATATATTTTTTTTTTTTGTTGTTGTCCAAACTCATTTTCTGTGTGCTTGTAATTATCGAAACCAAACCGTAGCGCAAATATAATTATAGATAAATGCAAACACACTACCACACACACAAAAACAAACAGATATAGATACAATTCAATGACAACCGGGAGTATTATTATTAAAACAATAAATAGGACAAATGCAAAGTTATAAAACGAATATTGTATTTTGTTATTGTCTCATTGTTTTTTTTTTCTCTACGACTATTGTGAACTGATGATGTTAAGCGTGCGATTAGCTATATATAAATATAAACTAAAACTCTCTCCAAAAATACTACATACTCGTAATAATCGACAAAATAATTTTAAAATTACAACAGCATTCCCACAAGAAGTTTGAAAATACAAACAAACAGACAACAAAAAGAAACTCCAGCACTCCAATCCTCAAATCTTTAAATGTGATAAATTTAAAATAAAATACAAAAATCAACGAGAATTCAAAATTTAAGAAAAGCAGTAAAAGGACTAAAAATATTCAATAACAAAATACCAATTGAAAAGAATGTTGTGATAAAATATGCTACAAAAGAACTCTAAAACTACAAAATATCAATTTAACAAGCAACGACTGAAAAATCAAAGGCATCGCCATCATCATCGTCATCTGTAATATAAATGAGAGGCGCCCCACAACGCCCAGCTGGACAACAAGTATTAGCAACAACAACAACTGCAACTACGCACTCAATCAACAACCTGAACTGAACTCAACAATAATTGAACTACAATTGCTGAATGGTAAAGATTATTGGCATTATTTTCTATATATGTAAAAGAGCCACCATCACCATATCATGCATATTTATA
Source organism: Drosophila insularis (assembly GCA_018903935.1). Classification (NCBI taxonomy): domain Eukaryota; kingdom Metazoa; phylum Arthropoda; class Insecta; order Diptera; family Drosophilidae; genus Drosophila; species Drosophila insularis. The sequence continues at coordinate 10,447,094 of JAEIFP010002295.1, forward strand.
TACAAATCTTAATATAAATACATAAAAATGCAATTTTTGGATGTTGTGTAAATCTCTCTCTCTCTATATATACTACTATCTTTCGCTCTTACTGTCGCCCTTATCTATAAAAATCGTCATTAACTGAATTGCCATAAATACATTTATGTACATGGACATCTTCAATACTCAACATTTTTGCCATAGCACCAAACTGCAAACAACCATTCTCTAACTATCAAGGAGCAAAAACGATCAATTACCCAATGAAACAATCAATCAATCAACCAAATCAATCGCCAGCAATATAATAATAATAACTATATCCATCAAGCACTTGAATCGACAGCAAATCTCTTTTTCCAACTGCAACTGCAACTGCTGCTGCTGCTGCGCTGCTTCTCCATTTTTTTATATTACTTACCATTTATATATATATGTATGTATATACAATCTTATCAAACATTATTCGTTCTACACATTCAATATGTATGTATGTATGTACCTACTACCTACAGTTGTCTCGTAATTGTTGTTTGTTGTTGTTGAATCTAACAGAAACTCATCTCAATATGCAGCCAATGAAAAGGATCAAAAATCGAAACCAAAATCAAATAAAATACATCCACTAAAACATGAATCAACTATAAATCAAATCAAGACCAACTCAAATCATCTTAAGCAAATAAATAACAAAAACGCCGTCGAATTTGTCATCAACCAACACTTTGTCTATCAAGAACCTAACCTACCAATTTTTTCAACAATCAAACGCCACCTTCACCAACGTTAAAGTATTCCGCAACATCATCATGAGTACGCAATCCAACACCAAATCGTAAACATATATATTCATATATACAGATATCTAACCATGAAGAAGGAAGAGACTTAAGCAAGTTGGTAAGATGGAGGAAAATGAGCGAAATGCCATCAAAAAGTAGATTAATGCAATTGTATCTTATCGATTGTTTGAACTGCCAACTTGTTTAACTTTTTATCTGCCTATTCTTGCTCACGCACACACGCCGCCTACCTAAACACGCCCATACGCACACTCATACACACAGGCACACTCATTTACTCACTCAGTGGTATGTGTGATGAAATGTTAAACAAAAGAGGAAATAATTTTTAAAAGTAAATTTTCTATTTCTTTTTTTCTTTTCGTTTCACTGTATAAAGTTTAATTTTGAATTGGTCAAAGACGCGTAGAATAGAGAATTTTAAAGTAAACTCCAAAAGAAAACAAAATAAAAAAAAAAGAAAAACATAGCAGCTACAGCAAAATCTGTTAAAATAAATTTTAAACTTCAAATTAATAAGAATTTCAAAGTAAAATACATAAAGTGAATTCCGTCGATAAATCAAAAGAAGAAGACTGAAGAATGCAAACAATGGATAGTATTATGAAAGCGGCCATGGAAAGGGCCGTACAGCAGGCAATGCAGCATGTAGATATTGATTTCTATGTGTCAGCAAATCAGGCAGAACAGCAAAATCAACAACAACTACAGCCATCATTATCACAGCAACTAAGAGACCAACTCGAGCAGCATCAACAACAACAACAAGAACAAGAACAACAACAACATTACGCATTCAGTTATCAACAATCAGCAACGCCCACCACACATTTTATGCAGCAATTAGCTTATAACTATCAGCCTCGACATTCCACAACTACTACCACGTCGTCGCCATCATCAACACATTCGCTGAATACAATCAATAGCATCAACAGCAGAAGCGGCAGCAACAGCAGCAGCAGCAACAGCAGCAGCAAAAGCAATAGCAGTGCCGATTTCTCATTGGCCCAGCATAGATATAATCCAGATGAGCAATTAATTGCCAAAAATGAACTCAATTTAAATGAATTTAATCATTATCATCAGATGGAACTGGAATTGCATCACCAAATGGATTCACCAATCAGTCAGAATGGCTCCTCGCCGCCTGGTGGTGGTGCCCATACACCGACTTCAATAATGCCAGCAGCTGCAACATCAGTTTCAGCAGCATCGCCCACGGCCACGGCCACAGCAACGGCAACGGCAATGGCATTGGCAATGGCCAAGGCAGCAGCAGCAGCAGCAGTAGCTGCGGCGCAAGCGGCAGCAACAGCATCAACTACATCAACAACAGCAGCAACAACTGCACAACAATTGCCATTGCCAACAACAATAGTTAACCATGTGGCCAGCGACTATAAGACTGCCTCCTCCTCATCATCCTGTTGGTGTTACGGTGAGTTTGATTAAGAACAATAAAACAGCAATCAAAAAAAGTTGCGCACAACTTCTTATACTACACCACCATTAAACCAAATCAAATCAAATCGAATCAAAAAAAGTATACACCACTTCTTTCTCTCTCTCTCTCTCTATATATATATATATAACTATTTGAGTTCGCCTTCAACCAAACAACCAACCAACAAACCAACCAACCAACCAACCAACAGCAACAGCATCCAATCACCACCAACGTCGCCTCATTTCAAAAGCTGCCAGCAAAAGATCTTAAAAAAAAACACATAATATAAAAAAATAAATCAAATACAAACGTCGCCCAAAGAAGCTCGAAACTATAAATAAATTATTTTCCATATAACATTGCGTTAAACCACAAAAAAAAAGAAAAAAAACTATAAAAAAGAAAATCAAGGAATAATCAAATAATCTCACAATACACAACATCAGCACGCATTCTACACACAAAAAATAAAAACTAAATACCAAGCATATATTTAAATACGTACATATACAAATATGCAAAAATCTACAACAAAATCAAAACCACTCACTTGCTAATCGTATGCTTTAACTTTAATCCTTTGGTCGTCGTCTCTTTTGGCATTTTCACATGTGCATAAACATACCTACAATATAAATTAGATAACTGCATATTTTTCTAATTTATTTCTATATATTTTCGTGTTATTTTTTAAACTCATTTTTTCATTTATAGAAAGAAAAATAAATTTGCCAACAGAATCAGTGGAAAAATTACAGAAATCTCTTAGACAATTTAAACTTTGTGTTTGAATACTGATAATCTCATTTGTAATATATTTTAAACGTTGCTTGGAGCTACATATATTTGGTACAAATAGTGTTGCCTACCTATTAGGGCAAATTCATGTTAATACTCCAAACACCAATTATTAAGTATACGTAACATTTTTTTTTGCCATTTAAATAAATTAAAAGCCAGAATGCTTTTCCAGTCAAAAGAAAGAAATATTTATTTTTTTAATGACTTAAACTAACGAAAATTGATTGATTTACTAAGCTATTAAGCAATTACATCAAGACTTTCCCATTTTTAAACAATTTTTTTTCTTTGCCAGAGAGTAATTTATTTTGTTGAGACAGAAAACTCATTAGGAATGTTCACAATGTTGGGCCATATAAATTTTTCATTGCTAAAGCCTTTCTGTAACACATTTAACTTTAAATTCCCACATACACACACCGAAATCCATGTTGAGAAATTGGATTATTTGCATATTTCATTAATATTTTCATGGGGAAAGCAAAAAACCATGTACTTGTTGACGTCTACTGGCCTGCTTGCCTGGATGTATGCCTTAAAAATTTGCGTGATGTAGATTGCGCTCTACAAGAGTACAAGTATTTTTTTTTTTTCATTTTCTTCTTATTTCCACTTGCATTCTTTCTCTCTCTCTCTGTGCGCATGCAGTAAAACTAGGCTAACGACATACACACATATACACATACACACGCACATAGAGTGAAATTAGTCTCCAGTCTCCCTCACTTCCTGTGTGTCCTTTATGCAGAATTCTGTAGCTCCGGCTTCTTAGACTGTCCGGTCCGCAATAAGCTGCCAAGTTTTATTTATGACAGTCACATAATTTAAACTGCAGCTTTGCGTCAGCAACAACAACTAGGACCTTAGCATTTTGGTCCTTGGGTGCTCATAAAAACCAAAGCAAATGCCCAGCCAAGATTTTGTGCGCTATTTTTACCTCTCTCCCTCTCCTCTCTCTCTCTCTCTCTCTATATATATATATATATATATATATATATAAAATGTGTTCATTCTTATGATTGTGTTTATTGTTGTACTTAAAATTGATCGTTTGATGATGAAAATATTTCTTATATATATTTCATTGATTTCAATTTCCAATAGAGTACAAATTTTGGCCTAGTTCTCTATGTTGTGTTGTGTATGGGGGCTGTCTGTTAATTTTCCGCTCATTTTGCTTTCGCTTTTTGCAGCCCATTTTCTCGCACATTCAACACACACACACACACCCAGATATATGTAGAAATACCTTACAAATCGCATTTTCACACATGCATGTAAAGCAGGGCATCAGTCCAATATATTTCATCTTCCCTGCAGCCATCTATTCTATCCTCTTCACTCTTTCACCTCCTCCTGCAATGTCATCACTGATGTTTTTTGTTCGCTGTCGTTTCGCCGCTTGTATCTAATTAGAGAAATACTTTTGAAGGACACTTTGCTTTGCTTTCGAGTGGGGCAATAAGACACCAAGACGTCGACGACGACATACATTTTGAGCACCAAGCTCAAGGCGGGAGCAAGGGGCTGGCCACTGAGGCACGTGGGGCTGGGTCAGAAGTAGCGGGGGGTGGTCGAACCGGCTAAAATTAAACAAAGCGAGTGGCAACGGCAACTCAAGTAAGGCATGTTTAGCACATGATGTTATGTGTATGGTGGCATTTGTCGGAGACGTTTGAAGGGGAGGGGGAGGTAAGGGTAAAGGGCGGTCGGTCGGTCGGTCGACTAGCCAGCCATTCAGGTGCAATGCGCTTAGATCATTTCTGTGATGTTGTTGCATGGTCGCTTTGTGTAATAGAGCGTCTCCGCTTGACACATTTTATTAATTGAAATTTGTTTGTTTACTTGCTGTCGGCCATGACAAGTGACAGTGAGCATTGACTATGATGATCTATGATGTAAAATAAAAATGGTTAAATATCCATTTAAGGCCTCATGGAATTAAGAAGAAGAGTAATGTTTGACATTTTTATTGGTTTATTAGTCTTTGGAATTTCATTCGGAAGAAAGCGGTCAAAACTCAAAGAAACAAACTACATTGATCTGACTATAAAAAACGATTAATTGGGTGGGAATTTGATAAAATGGCATAAATGCCTTCACTGTGCTTATGTCACTCAAATTAAGGTGTCGCGTCGGCAAATGACATTTTTCTTCACCTTCAAACATAACAAACATACACACACAGACACACACACACATACGTTGTATGTATATTTAGCAAATAATACATAATTTCATATTTATATATCAATGCTATATAATTTATCAATTGGATATTCTGTTTTTGTTTTTTTCATTTCAGGTGAGTCAGTTTGTTCTGGAATTGAGGTTGAAATTGAAAATAATAACAATAATCATATTCATCATGGTAAGCTTTGTCATACTTTCATTAAATACCATTAAAGTTCATCAAATTTTTCTGTTGTTGTGCAATGAAATAGAGAAAAAGAGTTACAAAAACTAAAACCGTTTTATGTTTTTCTTCTATATATATGTACATATATACCTTGCCTCTCTATCTTTCACTCTTGGTCAATACCCATTATTTTTTATGTGTAGCTAAATTTCCAAGTTTTACCTGAGACGCGCTTTTGAGCTTGACTTACAACTCTTACTCTGGCAATTGTTGTTAAGCACATTAACCTCTGACCTCTTTGACCAACATTTCTGCTGGCTTACATTTTGTATTTGCATTTTGCCCTTTGTCTTAACAATGTTTCCAACGGGGAGGGCATAATGTGAATGCGTTATAATTTATTTATATGAAACATTAAACTTTAACTAAATAAAGAGGGGGTTAGTGCCATTTTATTTAATAAAATCGTTTCATTTTTTTTTTTTTTTAATTCTTTGGCTCATGTGTTTGTGTCGCCAGCATTTTGTCTGTTGCATCTCATTACAATTCCTCATGGCTTGCCAAAATCAAATAAACTTTAACAATTCCAATTCACAAAACAAGTACAAACCGACAACCATGCCCCTTTCACGCATTCTGCATAACAAACGCCCCGGCCCTTGCCACCTGCTATTCATATTTTGTCCAAACATTACGTTATATTGAGAAAAACAACAACACAAACACTCAATCACAAAACAATTATTCATCAAGAATAATCACACTCTTTCTCTCTCGTCGCTGTTATTATTTTTAATTTGTAACCTAACTAACAAAATGCCAAAAAAAAAACGAAAGAAAATAAAAGAAAAACTAAATAGAAAGAAGAAAAAACTAACCACCAATCTTAAAAACTAAAACGAAATTAAATTCAAATCCAATTTACAATTGAAATTCAAAATAGTTTATCGATGATAACTAATCTTTTGGTTGCTCTGTGAATTTGTTTCATTTCTCATTGCATTGCAGGCGACTCTACGTTTCACATGAAGATTCTGGTGCCGGCGGTGGCCTCCGGGGCCATCATTGGCAAAGGCGGCGAGACGATCGCCTCTCTGCAAAAGGATACAGGTGCTAGGGTTAAGATGTCCAAGTCTCATGACTTTTATCCAGGTAAGAGAGAGAGTGTTTGCAGTTAAGTCTGGGTCGTAAAATTAAACACTTAATTTGTTTTCCAATCTCCAAAAGGCACCACTGAGCGCGTTTGCCTGATCACTGGCTCAACGGAAGGCATCATGACCGTGCTGGACTTTATCATGGATAAAATACGCGAAAAGCCAGATCTAACCACTAAGATCATCGATGCCGAGTCCAAACAGACACAGGAGCGGGATAAGCAAGTGAAAATCTTGGTGCCCAATTCCACGGCTGGCATGATCATCGGCAAGGGCGGTGCCTTTATTAAACAGATCAAAGAAGAGAGCGGCTCCTATGTGCAGATCTCGCAAAAGCCCAAGGATGTCTCGCTGCAGGAGCGTTGCATCACAATCATTGGCGACAAGGAGAACAATAAAAATGCCTGCAAAATGATTCTGTCAAAGATTGTGGAAGATCCCCAATCGGGCACCTGCTTAAATGTCTCATATGCCGATGTTAGTGGGCCGGTAGCCAATTTCAATCCAACCGGTTCACCCTATGCCACCAATCAGAATGCCATCAATTCGAGCACAGCCTCGTTAAATGCCTCGCTTAACTCCACGCTGGGTACATCGATTGGCGGCGCTGGTTCCGCATCCAGTGTCCTAGTCAATGGTACTGGCATCAATTTGTCCCTCAATCTGGGTGCCCCGAATCCTGCGCCCAATCTAGCAGTTGCCACACAATTGCTCGAGCATATTAAGGTACATTCATTTAATTCTTCTTCATAAGCACTTGTCGAGAACTTTTCTAACATGCCACTTTTTGGGTTTCGCTTAGGTTGCCATGCGCGGATCTGGCTACTCAGAGTCCGCCACCAATGAAGTCTGCGCCGCTTTAGGTGTTCTGGCCAAGTATGGAGTCCTTGGAATTGGCGTTGGCGTGCCACATGCCAATGGTGCACACACCACACTGGGCAATTATTTGGGCGTAACGACGCTGGAACAGCAGACAGCTGCTGCTGCAACAGCGGTCACCGCTGGCAATGTGTTCGGTGCTGTTGGCCAGGTCAATTTGGATCAATACGCTGCAGCGGCAGCTGCTGCAGCAGCAGCCGGTCGGCCAACACAGTCACAATTGGAAGCGGCTGCTGTTCAATTCGATCCATTCCGACATTTGGGCACAGCTTCAGCGGCTGCATCGGCCACCACGCCCGTCTCCCTGAACAACAATAGCTTTGGCCTAACGGCTGCCACTGGCACGGCCACAACTGCGCAACTGGGCGGTCTAAGCAAAAGTCCAACACCAGGAGATCTAGGTGCCAAGGATTCAAAATGCGTCGAGGTGCCTGAAGTGATCATCGGCGCAGTTCTAGGTGCGCGACCATATTATTATCCTCCCTACTAAAAAACTGAGCAAACAACAACAAAAAAAAAAAAAAGACAAAAAAGAAGAAAAAAAAAAACACAAAAAAAAAAATACCAAAACCAACAATAACCAACAACAACACCGCAACTTTCTCTTCCCAGCACAGCAGAATTAGCCGAATTCAGTTACCCTATATCAAGTTTCATTTTGACATACTCTGCGCTTAGACATTCCATTTAAAGTCATAAATCTATCTCTCCCAAGCATTCCAGGGCGTTATGTCCTCTGTAGCATTCCACCACCACCAAGCACCACCCACACTCAACCACTCTAGCACTCTTCCTCTCTTTCATCTATAAGCAGTTATCAGTGTAGTTCTCTCAAATAAGAGTTTCCCTGTAGCGAAATTTCTAGTCAAATTCTTGCCCCCACACAAGTCTCAGTCTCTCATTAAAAATCCATGCACACTTCCTAGAACTATTTCAATTACTTCACTGTACTTCATTCCACTCTGTAACCACTATACTCCAAGATGAAAGTTCGCTCAAGACAGTTTAAGATTTGCTGTTTTATTTTTGGTGTTTTTTTTTTTTTTTTCAAATAGATAGCAGCGCGGCGGATTTGTAATAGGTTTTTTTTTAGCATTTAGTTTCAATCGCACACAAAACACACACGTACACACACATATATTTTCATTATTTTTTTTATGTTTAACGAATTTTCTTTCCTTATATTAAATATATATTCATATGAAAAACTGGACATTTATAAGGGATAGATGTATACATAGATACATATTATATCCAGTCCAGACGGCTAGTGCAATTCTTGGGTTACCTTTACACATAAAATCCTACATATACTATGCACAGAGAGAGCCAGAAAATTATATATAGATATTATAAAGATTCATTTGATATTCCTATTTTTGATGATATTTACAAAAACACTCGGCATTTAATATTAGAGAGAAATCATTTGCATAGCATCACAATTTAAAATGTGGAATAACAATCAGGGATATAAATTCACATGAATTCTATATTGAAATGAAACTTTTCTTCACGCCCATGCACCCGCACCCACACCCGCCCCCGCTCCCTCTGTGTTTGTACATATTATGTAGGTATTAATTTTTTTGTTGGATTTATTGCGGAGTTATATGTTTACCTCAGTGTCACAGTTTTTAGGTCGTTTAAGTTTAAGGCGTTTTAAATCTACATATACATACATATATGCTGCTTCTAACACAACCTTCACATTTCTTTATATACATATATAACACATTATATATCGATGTAGATAAGTACATACAAAACATATATACATATAGCAGAGTTTCATTTAAATGGCTATTGAAATCTTTTTTTTTTTGGCTTTAAACCACATAGACGCGTCGTAAGTTTTGTTTTTGTTGTCTAAAGCGCGCACATACACAGACCCGCACACACACAACTACACACGACTATGTATAATATAACATATGCATTTCCCCCCCAAATTTATATACTTTTATATATGTGAAAATTATTTAACATAAATCTGATGCAAATATTCCAGGTCCAAATGGTCGTAGTTTAGTTGAAATTCAACATGTTTCTGGCGCAAATGTGCAAATTTCGAAAAAGGGCATTTTCGCACCTGGCACTAGAAATCGCATTGTAACCATAACTGGTCACCCGAGTGCCATTGCCAAAGCGCAATGTCTAATTGAACAGAAAATCAACGAGGAGGAGACAAAGAGGGCGCGACAAATTCCATTAACCACTGTTGTGAATTAATAATAATCATAATAATAATATATCCATGATATAACACATTTAATATAATACAACAACAACAACAACAACAACAACAACAATGATGATGCATAATAATAATATATATAATATAATATATATTTCTGATCAAGCAAAGAAGCAAAGCAAGCAGCAAGCAAAAAAGCAGCAGCAGCAAAGCAAAGCCAACAACAAAACAACCAAAACAAATCTCTTTCCCCCCAAAAAAAAAAAACCCAAAAAACCTCCCCTCCAAACATTCTCTCTCACCCTCTCTAAAAAAAAAAAAACACAAACACATTTTAACGTTTTTCGTCTACAAATTTGTTCGAAATAAACTAAAAAAAAAGAAATCCAGATAAAGTAAAAAATTCTAGATAAAAGAAATACCAAGAAAAACTAAACACGTTGACAAATAAAAACACAATAGTAGTTGATTGATTAAGAAGAGTAAAGCAAAAATGTTAAATGATTCATTTTGAAAACCAACAACAAAAATGAAACCCAAACTAAAAACAAAAACAAAAAATACTTTTCAAAGCCTTTACCAAGAATGATGAACGATAATTTGCTTAAAAAGAAAATGCCTAGAAGAGAGATTCAAATAATTAACTACTATGTATCGACAACCTTCTTACAAAACACACACTTACAGTTATACACCCACACACACAAACACACACACCTAAATACCTAATACATTGTTGCATTTGTTTGCCACGCTCTAAAGAAAACAAAAACAGAAAATTTAATACTGAACATTTACTTAAATTTAATCAAGTTATTGCTAGTTATAATAGATAGAACAAACAAAAGTTAAAAGCTTAGCAAAGAGAAAAGAAAAAGAAACGAAGAAAAAACAGCAGCAAACTGTTTTTTGTTTTATGTTTTTGTTTCATTTTTTTCTGTTTTGGTTTGTTTTTTTTTTGTTGCGTGTTTTGTTTTTTCTTTTTCTTTAAAAAAGTTATACCACATACACACAAGATACATATAGCCTATGTAAAAATATATATAAACAAATATATAGTTTGAAGGCATGTGTATCTATATATACTAATTGTTGAGTCTTGTTTATAAAACCTGTACACTTAATAACAAGCATATACATATTTATGTATGTCCCACACACACACAGACACACACACGCAAAGATATTTCGAAAAAAATTGGCCTTATGTTGAGCTAAAAAAAAAAAAAATAACCACAAAAAAGAAAATATCCCCTTAAAAAAAATTACGTTATTCTGTATAAAACCCATTGAGCGTTTTCAGTGAAAACTTCAGGTGAATTTCCATTTTAAATAAGGTAAATATTTTACTACACACATACACACATAAAAAGAATAAATAACTAATTGAAAAAAACAATAATAATAAAAAAAAAAAGATTAAGAACGCTGGCAGGCTAGTGATCAAAATGTTAAATTAATCAAAGTTGTTCTAATGTTTAAATTTCAACTAAAAAATTGCAAAAAAAAAACTATTTCCTAACTTGTAAATAATTTGAAAAATTTGTTATGCCTTTGGTTAAAAAACCAAAAATCTTTCAAACTGTTTAGAAACTGTTGGATTGAGGTTTTCGAAAAAAAAAAAACATTTTCTTAATGGAGAACAACTTTGAATCTGTTATATATATAATATACACTCACACACACACACACCAACCTGTTTTTGTGCGTTAATGTTTTTCTTTTCGGTTATCCTAACCCAAATTGTTTCCTATTCACCTGTTTTCTGTTGTTTTGCCCCCCTGTCTTATGCTTATTGCTGTTTACACATACATATATACAATACAAAATATATATATATAAATAACTTGGTTTATAATTATTGTGATGATGATGATGGCGATGATGATGCTGAAGATAATTTCTATCACTGACTACTTCTTGATTTAACTATTATTATTATTATTATTATTGTACACTTTATTGATATGTTGATCATAAACATGATAATGTTGTTTAGTTTTATAATTTGCGATCGATCCTGAGAAAAAACAAAAGAAAAGTGGTGTTAATGTGTTGCGCGCGCACGTGAGTCTCCTTTTTTTTGATTGATTTTGATTTGGATTTTGTGCTCTACTCCTCCATTTTGTTAATACTTCTTAACCTTTTGTTTATTTCTCCCATCCTTGTACCCAACTCTGACACTTTTTTTCTTCTATTTAATCAACAATTTTTGCGAATTTCTTAGCTGCCAGTTGGTTGTAGAACTGTGCTATCTTTTATGCCCTTATACAAATGATTTGTTTCATCTTTTCTTTTTGTTTATATTACACATACACACTCATACACACACACACACACACACACACAGAGAGAGACAAACATATTTGCATACATATAAATTGTTTTTACCTTCTGTTACACTTCATTTTAACGTGTGTAAATTTTGTTTTTAGCACATATTGTTATTTTTCCCAGAAATACACACATACATTTATATATATACATATATATATATATATTAATTATAAGTTTATTTTGCCATTTTTCTACTTTTCATTTTGATGCATCACATTTTCATATGCTCAGTTGACCGTAAATGGTTTCTATACATTTTCACTTAGGATTTTCTTTAAATTTTCCCCCTTCTCTTGCAACCCTTTTTGTTTTGTTAAATACATTGTTCCGCCTTGTTTTAATTATAAGAATTGTGCAATTATACGTATATATATAAAGAAAAAAGCGAAAAAATCAACAAACAATTCCAAAAAACCTTTCATTTCGATTATGTATATATATATATAAAGAGAAGAATGCAGTATAAAGACAAACTTAATTTAACATCACACTTGAAATGACCACACCCAAGCACCTATTTACACACAAACACACACACACACACACTCATACAGCCAAATGCCTTACTTTTAATGGAAAACGAAAGAAAATCCTCTTCTACTTTATTCCTTATTTTAGTTTAAAAATAAAATGAAAACAAAATATAAAAATGAAACAAAATGAAAAATTTCAATAAAAAAAAATTTATGTGACAAAACAAAAAACAACAAAAGAACAAAATCTAAATGTGTTTAATTTCTGAAAAACCCTAAAAACCAACTCACTCATACCGCACCACCACTAGCACCAACACCAACACCACCACCACCACCAGCCACCACCAACCAATATCTAACCACCACCAAAAAGCGTTCAAAAAATAAACTTCAAGCAACATTATCATGTCAAAAATCAACAAAAATCAAACTCAGTCAGTCAGCCGCCAGTCAGTCAAATCAAATCAGTTCAAATCAAATTCAATTTCACTGAAAACGCTCATCCAAAAAACCAAAAGGAGGATAAATACCTTCTATAATCGATCTTAGTTAAGAATAAATTAAATTAAGTTCAACACTTGTTCTAATTTTCAAATATATATCTATTTTTTTTTTTGTTAATTACATATTTTTTCTTCATATTTGTGCAATATTTATATAATATATATACATACATATAAAATATATATTAAAAACAAATCAACAAAATATTATAATATTAAATGTACGCCACATAAAAAAAAACAACAATTGTAACAAACTAAAAAAAAAAAAAACTGTTGAACATAGAAGAAAACAAAATATGAAACGATAAAAAAAATGAAAGAAATTTTTGAATGAACACAGTTGTAAATGCTAGTTGTGCCTTGAAATATGCATTAACATCATTAAGGAAAAAATTGATAAAATTATAAATGTATATATACATACATACATATGATCAGAAAGATGATGTTAGTGTTTTGTTTTATTTTGTTAATTGTTCATTTTGATTCTTTCATTACAATTGAATTATTTAACTATATGATTCACAATAAAAACAACAAGAGGAAGATAACTAAAAATCGGGGCGTACATAGTTCAGCCAAACAACTCTAGAAAATGCAAACCAATAGACCGTCTAAGAACAAGATAAAACCACAAATTAGTAAAATAAACCAGAAGAAAACATGAAAATTCACAACAAGCATAAAACACAGCTACAGCTCCCCTCCCCCCAAAAAAACAAAAAAATCTCTTTCCCCGCACATTTCATTTGCTCCTTCAACCTCAAGTCACAACAATTGGTCAAGAGCAACAACGAACAGTCAGTCAGTCAGTCAGTCAGTCTAACAGCTATACCCACAACCAAAACCACACTCACATACACATGCATACATACATACATACACACACACATACATATATATGATTTCATATTCGTACTAAATATCAAGATATCAAGCGTGCTCATTGAGTTATGTTTAATGTTTGAGTTTCTTTTTTAATTTTGTTTAATATATGAGATATAAAATAAAGAAAAAACTTATGGTAGAAAGGATAAAGAAGAAGATGAAGAAATAAAACAAAACACAAATATATATATATTCATATATATTTATATTTGTACTGGATCTGTGATATGTATTTAACAAAAACAAAATGCTAAAAGAAAATATTTAAAGCAAAACAAAAGGAAGTATAATAAAAAACGGAGCAAAATATATGTACATATATGTATATATGAACACAGACACACAAGCATATATACATATATATATATATATATATGTGTGTATTTATATAACGAAGCATCTTGAAATTAATTATTAAATAATTAATTTGTTCTTTTAGGCAAATCGAAAAAAAAAATATGCGTAGAGGAAAAAACTAAATCAATTTCTTGATTCATTCAAAAAACAAAGAAGAATAAACCTTGTCCGTGTTACCCTCTGCTCTATTTAGGGGACAATAAAAAAATATACATATATTTAGCTGATCGCAGGGGGAGGGGCATTAATTAGCCAATTTCCAGGAGTATTTATGCTTGTTTTGGATTAATAAATTAAATGCGTTTTGTTAATTGCTGTAAAAAATATGCAAAAATAAATTTTGAATTCAATTGTTTTTTGTGTGAACTGATCGAAACGATCAAGAAGCATTAACCAAGAATCAGTTAAAGGCAATAAGCTTTACAAAAAAAAAAAAAAAAAAAAAAAACACCCCCCAAATCACTTACACCCACAAAACCCCAAACAAGCACACACACAAACATCTCTCATTTCAATCAATCAACAAATCAATCAATTTGCATCATCCTTTTAAATTAAAATTGTTAAAATGTGAAGACAAACGGCATCTAAATACAAATACAAAAAAAAAAAAAAAAAAACATAAAATCAACTGTTAGTTATTTCAACGACGGAGTCTATTAGTGTTAAAATTAGTAAACAATTTAAAAAAGGAAAACGATAAAGAAAAAATGTAATGAATAAAAACTTTAATAAAAAATTTAAATGGAAATCTTTTAACAACTAGATATATATAAACATACATACAATGCATACAATACATACATAACTAGATATTTAATGTAATTCAAATTCAAATTTTGATTAAAAACAAAAAAAGAAAGGCATACGAAATCAATAACAATAAAATAAATGTAAAAAGAACAGTTCAACTTATCAATCAAATCGCATAGCTAAGACATAAGTAAAACCAAGGAAGAAGAAAAAAGAAAAAGAAAAGAAAAGAGCAAAAACAAAACAAAAACCGAGTACACCAAACTATGCATTATTACATACATAAAAAGAAAATAAAAAAAGAAAACGTAATTATAATTTGTTATGCTTTGCCACCTACCCCCGCAAAAAAAGTATACCCTTAGCCCTTGAACCTACACTGTTATTAGAACAATTAATCATTAAAGATAATATAGTATATGCATAAAATATACATATTATTACATAAATGCATATAAAACATGCTTATACCCATACACACACACACACACACACACACACTTTATGTATACATATGTAACTGATGGGAAGCCTATGGGATCTATGAAGTCAGGACAGATAAGGGATAAACCCTTTCATTCTTGGTCATAGTATACTTTATTGGATGGGCAGGCCACGCGACAACAACAACAACAACAAAAGCTGCAAAAACACCAACAAAAATCACAACAAACTCATCAATCATGAATCAACAAGAAGTCGGCTACTAAGAAGAATTCAACTATAGTTATATACATACACATACACACATACATACGTGCATACACTAAAAAAGTATAAACAAAAAGTAGTCGTTAGTGTGATACATCAAAAATTAATATTAATTAATTCGAAACAAATAAAAAAAAAAAAAAAAAAAAAAAAAACAAAAAGCAAAGCCAAGTTGATTTTACAATAATCCAGATAAAGGGGAAAAATACTCTAAAGGGACTCCTTTCCCCAAACTCACAACCTTCTTCTATTCGCATTATATAAGGGAAGAAGAACTAAATACATATGTTAATTTAATTAATCCAGAAGTTGTTTGTAGTTTTTTTGCTCCCAGGCAATTTAAATTTCCTTTCATTGCTTAACTCTTTATATTTTGACATTGACATACATACATACAGAGGCATATAAATATATATATATTGGATCGCATTGCCGATACTAGAGGAGAATATGAAAGTAGCATACGTGAGTACCTTAGCCAATGAGAAAATTAATAAGAACAAGAACAAGAGCAACAACAAATCGCCTAGAGCGACAAAACTTATACAAATAAAAAAAGACAACTAAACTTAACAACCAACAAATAAAAGACAAAAAAATACAAGAAAACAAAAAAAAAAACGTTGCCTTCACGTTGTGTACTTAAAAAAATTGATTCCAAGTCCAAAAAGAAAATAAAATTGAAATGTGCTGAGACTTCAGACAAACGCAAATAGAACAACATTTCGCTCCAACGTGTAGGATTTTCTGTTAAGATATTTTTTAAAATTATATTTAGACTTGAAATTATGAAAATGATTCGATTCTTACATTTAAACATCCAATAGCAATACCAGTGAGTATATATACATATTCAAATATATACATATATATGGATAGGAACAATTTGAAACACTTGGCAAAACTTTCTTAACATCTCTTAGGCGCATGAAATGAATTAACATTAAAAAACCAAAAAACAAAAAAAAAACGAGCACATTTACACACTATTCAAAGGAAACGGATAAATCAAATTCCTTTGCACTTCCTTTCTAGGCATAATTAAACAAAATAAGAAAACAAAAACCAAAGAATTTTTCAAACTCTCAACTTTACTTAAATATACTTGCAATAATTTAGTTGTATGTAAAAATTGGTGAAGTTGAATTGAATTGCATTGGATCGTTAACAATAACAGCAAACTCAAAAATCCCCTTCCCTCCCAGCCCACACACACACACACACACACAAAACAAAGTAACCCCTATAATCATGGAAACTCATTCAAAAGTAAAAGTACTAAAAAATCTTTTATGATTTGACTGTGATAATAATAATGACAAAATGGAGAAATAAACTCGAATGTTATGAGGAAGTAACAAGTAAAAACGTCTGTGTATATATATACATAATATATATATATATATACATAACGTAGATGTATATAAAGAAAGGCGAAACAACAAATGTAATATGTATTAATAATGTAGGTGCAAAAACCGACATTTTGCCCTCCCCCACTCTATCTCTATCCAACCAAAATGAGAAATGTGGGAACTGTATAAGTACGGGGAGAGCTATCGGTGGGAGAACTAATCTCTAACAAATAAGAAATAACGTAAATTAATAAAACAAAATTTTACTTATACATAATTAGCAAAATATTTAAAACAAATTTTAGCAACCAGATCTGTTTTTTCGTAAGAAGCGAAAATAGGTATAACAAAAAAGAAATAAAAAAAACAAACAAATTCCAAGAAACGTAAAAAATGAAAATAAACAATATAGAAAAATCATCAGAGCAATGAAAGATTGTTAAAACTCTTAATAATTCACATTAATTGAATTGCAAGAGTTAAACTAAATAGTTAAAAAAAAAATGGAAGAGAAAAATAAAAAACAAATCAACGATATTTAGTTATGCTCTATTTACAATTTATAATCAATTGAAGGTTTTTTAAAACGATCAATTAGCAAAGGCAAAAGATTTTATAAATTAATTCATTTATCATTGGAAAATGCAACATATAGCCAAGCAAAAATACCAAAATGATATACTACTTACTACTTACTTCATTTATTCAGATTTAGATTATCATTTTCGTTTCTTAAGCAAAACAAAAAACAAACAAACCAACCTACATATGGAGATATATATTCATACATACACACATACATTAATATATATATAAATATATATAGAGAGAGTCTAGTGAAATCGTTAGGTATCGTAAATCAAAATGAATGTATCCCGGAGACAACAAATAAACAAAGAAAAAAAAAAGTAGAAATAAAATAACAATTCTTAAGAGTAGCTCATTCAAATTTTAACACGAAACAAAAATCTCAACTAAATAAACCGAAACTAGCAAAAGGCAAGAAATAAATAAATACGATAAAATAAAAAACAAATTGTACAATTAGGCAAACACATTGAAATGTTTTGCAAATTTACAGTTACTCCTCTCTCTACATACATTATACATAATATATAATACGATACATAGCTCTATATAACCCCTTTAAGATCATATATTCAAAATAAAAATCACAAAAAAAAGCAAAAAAGGAAAAGAATACAAAGAAACACTCTTTATAGTCATTCGGAGTTAAGGCCGGCAAACAATAAGATGGAAGCTAAGCTGTGTAGGTAGGCGATACTGATCCGGATACGGATCCTGGGACAGTATAGTGCATATACACATATACATATATCGAATGTAATGGTAATGTTATATAATGCGCAACTGTCGCATATGTATGTATGTAATAGTATTTATAGTGAAATTTGTTGAATACATATATATATATATATATACAAAGACACAGACACAGACTCAAAGCCAACAAGTGCGTAACTCACACAAATAAACACACATACACACACACACACTCAGACAACCATTCATTGACACAGAGATTCATTATAAAGACGCATTGTCCACATCAAAATGAAGTTATAATGGTAAAACGAAATGCCACATTTAAAAAGACATTACACAAAGAGTCAAAGAAAGAAAAAAAAAAACAAAAACAAATCTCAAAAACCAAAGCATCCAAAAAAAAAAAAAATGAATTACACATTACACATTTAAGAACGATTATATAAAAATGAAAAACCTAATAAAAATTATATTATAAATTCCAACTGCATTGCTTTTTTCAATTTATTTTAATGCAAATATTGCTAAGGATCTAACTTTCGAAAAATTCATTACTTTGAAATGTAAACATGAAGAGTTTTATTTATTTTATGTCCACACATGGTATTCTTTTTCAAAATTCAATAAACAAATATTTTGGATTTGAATAGTTTTGCAAGTTTAATTTTATAAAAAGGTTGTAACAAAAATATGCTTAAATACTAACTAAATAATTATGTATAACATTCTTTTTGGATAGTCGGAAAGTCGTTGGATTATCATTTTGATCTTGATCATTTAGCTACGCTTGTGGTGTTTGACAATCTTCCTGCGTTTCTTATCCTTCTTGTTCTTCTTGTTAGGATGTTTACGATGGCGCTTGAAGTGAATAACGTGCTTCTTCTTTTTGGTAGAAGATCCAGATGAGGAAGTGGTCGAACTGGACTCTGTCGTAGTTGTTGTATCTGATGAGGCTGTGGTTGTTGTAGTCGTTGCCGAACTAGAAGTTGTGGTCGTGGTAGTCGCTGAGGATGTCGAATTTGAGCTTGTTGCTGCTTCTGATTCTCTAATCAGGACACATCCAATGATGGCCAGGAGCAGAAGAACGCAAGTGTATCTCATGTTGATGGTTTAGTAGATCGGATTAAGATGCTTTGTCACAGTAATTATCTCACTATTTATAGTTCTTAGGCCTAAGTTGAACACATGTTCGCTCTAAATCTAAACAATGGTCGACCGACATTGCCTATTTTTAGGTCTTGTTCAAATAGTTTTCAAATAGTAAAACGCAAAAGACAAGTGTGCCAAAAAATTGACAGAGTCTCCATTTTCTAATAAGCGAAGTTAGTACAAACCACACTAATTTGATTTGTTGGAAACATTCAAAGAAATATCTGGGGAAATCCGGGTATTTCAGTGTAACAATGAAAATGGGAGCAGGCCTACGAATAGTTTACTTTGCATTGTGTGATCATTCTTTGACGTTATTTTACTTGAAACCTACTAAACAAACGGGCACTGTGCTACCATTGTTTAAATTTAGATCAAGTAGGCAAGCAAGTTAGGCCTAAGAACTATAAATAGGCAGATAATTACTGTGACAAAGCATCTTAATCCGATCTACTAAACCATCAACATGAGATACACTTGCGTTCTTCTGCTCCTGGCCATCATTGGATGTGTCCTGATTAGAGAATCAGAAGCAGCAACAAGCTCAAATTCGACATCCTCAGCGACTACCACGACCACAACTTCTAGTTCGGCAACGACTACAACAACCACAGCCTCATCAGATACAACAACTACCACAGAGTCCAGTTCGACCACTTCCTCATCTGGATCCTCTACCAAAAAGAAGAAGCACGTTATTCACTTCAAGCGCCATCGTAAACATCCTAACAAGAAGAACAAGAAGGATAAGAAACGCAAGACCATTGTCAGACATCACAGGCGGAGCTAAATGATCCAGATGATGAAATTTTTTAACTGATAATTCTTATGACTTCTCGGATATCTGACAAAACACCTATTTAAAAATTTTGTTGATTTTACATAGATTTAAGGCAAATATAATGCAATGTTTTATAGTATAACAAATGTAAAAATACTATGTTCAAAATTTTTTATTGTAGGGAAAATACCTGAGATTATCAGATGTCGATAACTTCCAAAGGCAGTAATGAAAACTTTCGCACATCTAAGCAATTCCATTCCGTGCTCGGATCACTCTGTTTAAGTCTTAACAGAATAGATAAAATTGTGTAATGGGTTTGTATAAGTCTTTAACATGTCATTTAACAAATTTTAAAATTTTGCGGGGAAAAGTAAAGGATAAATTATCGGAACTTGAGTGTATTTATAACTATTTATAAAAAAATTACCAGTTTAAAGAATAGTTTTGTACATGGAGAATTTTAGTTTTCAATTTAGAACTCTGTTATATTGAAATATATAAATTTATGACATTCTCTATTTGAATTCTAATTTAAATAAGTTTTTAAGAAGTTAGTTAAAAAATTTCGTTGAATATTTTTTTTTTGAAATTTATATTTGCCTTATGTCTATTTAAACAGCAACAGGTAAAACACTTAAAATAAAGATATAATGTTAGGGTTTCGTTTATCCAGGGCTTAGTCGATTTCGTTTATTGCTCACACTTTTCCTGTTTTTACCACTTTTTGCTCTTGCATGAGGAGCTCTTCTTCTTCTTGTACTTCTTACGTGTGGTTACTACTTTGGGACGATCTACGGTTGCCTTGAACTTATATCCTTTCACTTTAGATGAACTACTACAACAACAACAAGAACTACTATTAGAGCTTGCTCCAGATGTTGTGGACGATGAGCTTGTAGGACTTGAGGTTGTGGTGGTGGTAGTGGTGGAGCTTGAGCCGGAGCTGGCGGCAGTTGAGGAGGTCGCTGTAGCTGATGTCGTGGTAGTGGTTGTTGTCGTGGTTGTAGTTGCTGTACCTGATGTGCCTGTTGCTGCATTCGATTCCCTGATAAGGACACAGGCAACAACTGCCAGGAGTAGGAGAACGCAAGAATGTCTCATGTTGATGGTTCAATTGCTTGATTGCTGATAATATTTCACAATTCTTGATTCAGTATTTATAGTACTAACCTGTCTTAAGAAATTATCACAAGAAACACTTTGCTCTAAATTTGAACAGCGCTTGACAAATATTGCCAAAATTTTCCATTGTATTCAGTTGTCTGCACAATATTGCGGAATTATGTTTGCGAATTTATGGCTTGATCTTTGAATTTGTTTTTTGCTGACCTACATAAAAGAAGTTGAAGTAACTAAGTGGCGACAGAGAGATTAAGAGAGAGTAAAATAAACTTAAAAGACTTCGAATTTAACGATTTGGATGAAAAAATTCGATTAATTTAAATATTTGCTTATGTGTAATGTAATAAAAACATTTTAAGTATATGTTTTATTTAATATGGAATACATTGCAAAAATTATTGTTTTGTGGTATCTATATTTTATTAATTTTTTAAATTATGCTACTTCTGCACTGTAGATGCGAGAATATTATAATCTATTTTTTAATAAATTTATTTAATTGTTGTCCATTACGTTACGTTATTATTGCTTAAATCATCCGAAAAGTATGCTATACATTTTGCAATTATAATAGCCCCATAATTTATCTCTCAACTTTCATATTGTTTAGTTTGTTTTTATTGAAACATTTAAACAAATTTAAACATAGAGAAACAAGTTAAAATAAAACAGCTTAATAATTTGTCAGCAAACAAATTTAATTTAATATAAGAGAAAGCTCCACGTCACAGAGTGGGGATTTTAAAAAATAATTGCCCTTAAGACGACCACCGATGAGTGGCCGAAAAATATCGAAAAATAGAAAATTAGTGGTTTTCTATATTTATTCTCTCAAGAATTAACTTAATTTAAAGGTCGCTAAAATCAACAACTATAAGATAAAAACTAAATTTCGCTTTTATAATAAACATATCATTTATTTGTTACTTATCAACCATCAACCATTTCATTTATTTATTTATTAACTTTATTTTTAAATACATAATGGTTTTCCCGTTAGTGGTTATAATTGTTAACAAAAGAACATGTCAACAGCAGATGAATATATTAAGATACTAAAACCTATTTAATGTTGGATTTATAATTAGGTCTACAAAGCCAAAAATGGTCAAGTTATTTTCGGATTTTGTTGTAAGCATCTGAACAAATTTAATTATACTTGTTGAAATATATTTTAAGTTTTTTATTTATTTGCCTTAATATTCTAGTAAAACATTTTAAATACTAATATAAGAAATATAATCGTAAGTAGTTGCAGCGATGTTATGTGTGGATCGTTGAGAGTTTTATACTGTAATATTTTTCAATCACCATTTCTTAGACTTTCCCGACTTTGACTTGTTTGACTTCTTGGTTGTTTTGGTATCTGATTTAGAAATGGCCGCTTGTCCTATTATTTTGATAAGATCTGATTTTTTGATTCCGGAGCCGCCTTTGCCTCCGCAACCGCAACTGGAACTGTCACTCGAACCGGAATCGCATGTGCAACTCGAATCGCATGTGCAACTCGAATCGCAGGAGCATGAGCTTCCTGATCCGGTTGATGGTGCCGCTGTTGTCGTTGCAGCTGATGAGCAGCCGCAGCCACAGCTTGCCTCCCTGACCAGGACACAGCCAATGACAGCCACGAGTAGAAGAACGAAAGTGTATTTCATGTTGATGCTTCAATTGATGGACTGCTTATGCCACTTCACAAAGTTCGAGTCGTATTTATATTACGGACTATCTTTCGCAAACAGATGGTTATTCCACATTGCCATTTAGTTTGACAAACATTGCCAAAAACTCCATTGTTCTATGAATTTTTTTTTTTTTGTGTGCAAATTGTGTTGGCAAAATTTCCACTTTTTGTGTACTACTTTATGTATATAGTTTGGGCATAATTTTTTTTTGGTATATGGGTGACCCTGTTTAATTCTGATACACGTTTCTTTGAGTATGTTTAATATTCTTTAGTAATAAATTAATAATACTTTGGACAACTTTTTTGAAAATATCCTTTTCATTAGTTTGATTTTTGGTAATGTTTGCACAAAATGTTTACTGGAATTTAATCTTCAACTTTAAAATATGTTCAAGAAAGGGGACAAATAAGTATGTTTGCATAAAATGTTTTATGGGAATTACTGTAAAATATATATAAATATTGGTGACAATAGTTTAGTTTAAAATACCAGACAGACATTATTAGAATCAATCTATTTGCACCTCGTTATCATATAAATAGTTGCTAAATTGATTAATTTTTGTTTCTTGATTCCGCCACAATTTCCTATGTCTTTTGCCTTGTTCGGAACCTTTCCGGTCTCTAATATCATCTTGTTTCTGCATCTTTTTTATTATTTTATTATTTATTATTATTAAGTAATTTAGCTGGATGAAAACTCTTCCCCAGTTCAGTCTAATGGACCGCTACAGGATGGGCAGGTAATTTAGATCGGATATCGTCGTATTGATCAAACGACCTCATACAGTCATACCTGTTGGAATCTTTATATTGAAAAAAAAACTCATAGTTATAATTTGCAATTTGTTTTCACTCGACTAATTATTTGCCTAATTGCCCTAATCTACTTTCGATTTGTGAGAATTGTTTTTCCGTTGACAACTGAAAATTTATTAGTCTTAATATGCAAGTTAAAAAGAGATATAATCATAGCGGGGTGAATGAAATTCCTGTGATGTCCTTGGGTAAATATTAGGGGGCTACGATATTGAAGGCTTAATTTGATATTACAAGTTCAATGGCTATTGGAAGCTTAAAAATGGCATTTAAAACTTGAGTCTCTCCTCCTATTAAGAAGTCAATAATAGGAAACAAAAATTAGCATGATCAATAATCATTTTTATGTTCCCTGGACCGAACTTGCGTGACATAAAAACAGAATCAGCTACTGATTATCGTATACTTACACAAATGCTTATAAGCAAATCATTCAATTTGCTTAAAGAATTGTTCAGTTCAAATATAATGTCCAATTAATTTGTAAGCATTGTCGGCATCAACGAATTAAATCGTTACAAATGATAAAACACAGCACACATGCATTTTACAATTTTTTATTTATTTGCCTTAAAATTAATTCAACACCTATTACATACTAAAATAAGAGTCATAATCGTAGATAGATAGTTCGAATTCCTGTTGCGATTGGGTAGGCTTGAGTTCTGCCTGAGTTTTAGATTACCACATTTTTTTTGATTTGCCCTTCTTGCCCTTCTTGCACTTCTTTCCTCTCTTCACCTTTTTCTTCCTTGTTGTGACTACTTTTGGTGACTTTTTCTTCAATTTGAATTTCAATTTGTCGCTTTTGGGCTTTTTGCCACCACGACAGCAACAACTCTTCGATGGAGTTGTCGATGAGGCTGTGGTTGTCTCGGTACCAGAGGATGTGGTGGTAGCTGCTGAAGCTGTTGTGGTCGCAGCACTAGTTGCCGAAGCACTTGTTGTTGCAGCAGTAGTTGTGGCCGAAGCACTGGTGGTAGTGGTGGTAGTTGTGGCTTCCGTCGCTGGAGTGGATTGGCCATTCGTGTGCCCGACCAGGGCACAGCCAATTGCCGCTAGGAGTAGAAGAACACAAGTATATTTCATCTTGATACTTCAATTGCTGGATTGCTGATGATGATACTTCCAACTATTCCACTCTCTATTTATATTAGAAGACTATCTTCAGAACGATGTACGCAAATAGAAGTTGTTCCATATTTTTATGAATCGTTTGATAAACATTGCCAAAAATTTAATTGTTTTAATTTTTTGTGCAAAGTTTGCGAAATGTGTTTTGTATTCTTCGCATTGTTTACTGTGTGACAATGGTGGATTTGGTGGGTTCTTCTTTTTGTGTATGAATGGATAGAACTACACAATTTGCGATTGCTCCTAATGCGAATGATCCAAAAAGTAGTTGAAGTATTTTGAAAGTATGACCTCAAAAATGAGTTTGTTGTTGAGTTGCCGTTTTATAAAATGCAAGATTCACACAAGGCCTTTGCTTTATTCTTTCTTTTATAGAGAGTAGTGAAAATATCAGCCAAAGTATTTAGATCAAATCGACGAATAACTTTTATTTGTCGAAGGAAATGCAATTTTATGACAAGGAATTTCTTTTTTGTTTAAGCAGCATCAAATTTTGTTGATAACTCGAAAGGTCAAAAGCAGTTATTAGCCAGTCTCAATGCAAACTGGTTAATTATCTAGTTGTCGTTGTTCTCATTTTATGGCTTGTTAGTATGCAAAGAATTTCCACTTTGCGCTATTGACTTTGTAAGTTTGTAATTCTGAATCATCTGCCACTAAAATCGTCAGACCTGACTAAGAACTGCAAACACCCCCATATTTATATTAATTAAATGGTGCCATCTATCACATAAAGCCTGCAAATTATTATCTTGCGTGAATTGAGAGGGAAATCAAAATGGTTGGCTAATTCGTATGGCAGAGATTCACATGTAATTTGATAGTCAGCATGAATGGACGTATTTTCATACTGGTTTCTGGAGCTCTACTGAGTTTAATAAGTGCCCAGTCGCCGGATGTAACAGAGACGTCTTTGCCCAAGCCAGGAAGATATGTCCCCGCGCTATATGGAGCAAGTGGGCTTTACATGCCGGATAATAGTGGCAAATATCAGCACCAACATCGACCCTATGACGGCGGCTATGGAGATCGAGGTCAACCTTATGCCAATGACTTGCGTGGCATTTTCAAACAGGCCGAGGAACAGCTGAGGGCGAGCCTCGATCAGGCTAACGAGGAA
Source organism: Drosophila insularis (assembly GCA_018903935.1). Lineage (NCBI taxonomy): Eukaryota > Metazoa > Arthropoda > Insecta > Diptera > Drosophilidae > Drosophila > Drosophila insularis. The sequence continues at coordinate 10,473,201 of JAEIFP010002295.1, forward strand.
TTCGCATTGGGACCAAGGGATCATTTGCGCTTTATGATTGACTTTAATTACAATGGAACTGGCTGGCAGATAATACAATTTGACTGGGTGCGAGATGGAGATGGCGAGGATCAAAAGAAATATAACTACGTCAATGAAAATAAACTGTGGGATACGGACAGTCAGACTCATCAGACTGCTGAACAGGCCTACGTCTATGAGAAGTCTGACCCATCATCACCAGAACCCGAACCGGAGACTGGTTCAGCAGATGCCATTTGCGATCCCGTTGAAATTCAACAGGTGGAGGAAGTCGTAGAGGAATCCAGAGGCAATCTTAATTCCCAACAGGATGTTAGTATGCACTAAAATAATGAACAACCCCGAAGGATAACATTGCTTTCCCCTTTTCTTTCAGCCTCGTCAAATTCAAGCAACTATCAACGAGGTGTTGGAATATATACAACAAAGAATTTTACCCACATTAAATCGATAATAAGGATGAAATCATTTACATAATTGCCGAAGAATAAAAAAATTATCAAGTTAAATGTAGCACTTTATGGTTAATCGGACATCAGCCATTTTCTGATTTGTTTATTAAAGTTAAATTCTTATATTTGCATAGGTGAGTATTCAAAAAATAAACGTATTCAATTTAACAGGGTCATGAAGGCGATACGATTCCCAGTCAAACAAAAAATTAGTTAAATTCACAAAAAATACACAACTAAATAGAACAATGGAATTTTTGGCAATGTTTATCAAACTATTCAAGAGAATATGGAGCAACCTTCTATTTGCGTACATCGCAATGATGATAGTCTACTGATATAAATAGTGAGTGGAATAGTTGGAAGTATCATCATCAGCAATCCAGCAATTGAAGCATCAATATGAAATACACTTGCGCTCTTCTATTCCTGGCAACTATTGGCTGTGTCCTAATCAGGCACACGAATGGCCAATCCACACCAGCGACGGAAGCCACAACTACCACCACTACCACCAGCGCTTCGGCCACAACTACTGCTGCAACAACAAGTGCTTCGGCAACTAGTGCTGCGACCACAACAGCTTCAGCAGCTACCACCACATCCTCTGGTACCGAGACAACCACAGCCTCATCAGTAACTCCATCCGGTTCAAGCTGTTGTTGTTGCAACAAAAAACCGACTAAGGCCAAGTTTGCATTAACTGTAGATAAACCAAATGTACAAACTAAGAGACAGAGGAGGGTTAAAAATAAGGGTAAGAAAGGCTGCAGCAAAAAATGGTAAATTCAATTCAGGATTGTGAAAAACTCTAATGGAACCGAGAAAGTTATGAACTCTTCGACTGCCCCACTAAATTTTTTATAAACATAAGTATTTTATATGTTTTGTTACTATTTATAGACCTAAGAAGTAAATATATGGCATAATTGAGCCAGCTTTTCCAATGCAAATGATGGAAATTTTATTTATCTGAATAGTTTTCAAAAATTATTTGGAAAATATTTAAACAATAGATTTTCTAGACTTGTGTTTTTATGGAAGTTATATATTCATCTGCCATGTTTAGTATTTTATCTCTAATGTGGTAAAATTATTTGGCATATAAAGTGTCTTACAATAATATTTATCATTATAATAAGAATTAGTATTTCAATTAGATAAATGGACATGATATTATTCATCAAATATGTATAGTCAATTTAATTTCAATTATATTAATTACTTAACCAATTAATATAAAACAAGGACTTTGTCAAGATTCAGGTAATCTGAAACTCATTTCTACCCAAAATTAATGCGATATTAGAATTTTTCAATAACACAATTAGACCATGAAATTGAAGTGAATATTTCTCACTATACATATGTAATTGTTTAGGAGCTTTGTTGTTCACTGATAGATTAGACTTTTTCTTCAAATCTTGTTTGATGTTGCAAATTAAAATCCAAATTACTAGAAATTATTTGTTTTTGTCAAAGTAAATCTATCTTTTGCGGATTGGTTAAGGCTAAGTTAAGCATTTTTATAAGAACTTTTAAAGAAACTTTCTACGTTCAGTTTTTGTTTTCAAGATTGGGATAGTTAGAAATTAACTAAATTATCTAAATTTCTAGAAATTCAGAATATATTTTCCAGGTAAAATGTTTGATCTATTATATTGTAAATTAGATAAATGCATTAGAATAGAGGGAGTTTCATTAGAATGTGCTAAATTGAAATCTTGCTAAAATTTGGTCATATTTCTCAAAGTTAATAAAAAATAGATTTAGATTTGAATAAGTTTTGCAAGTTTAATTTTATAAAAAGGTTGTAACAAAAATATGCTTAAATACTAACTAAATAATTATGTATAACATTCTTTTTGGATAGTCGGAAAGTCGTTGGATTATCATTTTGATCTTGATCATTTAGCTACGCTTGTGGTGTTTGACAATCTTCCTGCGTTTCTTATCCTTCTTGTTCTTCTTGTTAGGATGTTTACGATGGCGCTTGAAGTGAATAACGTGCTTCTTCTTTTTGGTAGAAGATCCAGATGAGGAAGTGGTCGAACTGGACTCTGTCGTAGTTGTTGTATCTGATGAGGCTGTGGTTGTTGTAGTCGTTGCCGAACTAGAAGTTGTGGTCGTGGTAGTCGCTGAGGATGTCGAATTTGAGCTTGTTGCTGCTTCTGATTCTCTAATCAGGACACAGCCAATGATGGCCAGGAGCAGAAGAACGCAAGTGTATCTCATGTTGATGGTTTAGTAGATCGGATTAAGATGCTTTGTCACAGTAATTATCTCACTATTTATAGTACTTAGGCCTAAGTTAAACACAAGTTCGCTCTAAATCTAAACAATGGTCGACCGCCATTGCCTATTTTTAGGTCTTGTTCAAATAGCTTTCAAATAGTAAAACGCAAAAGACAAGTGTGCCAAAAAATTGATAGTCTCCATTTTCTAATAAGCGAAGTTAGTACAAACCACACTAATTTGATTTGTTGGAAACATTCAAAGAAATATCTGGGGAAATCCGGGTATTTCAGTGTAACAATGAAAATGGGAGCAGGCCTACGAATAGTTTACTTTGCATTGTGTGATCATTCTTTGACGTTATTTTACTTGAAACCTACTAAACAAACGGGCACTGTGCTACCATTGTTTAAATTTAGATCAAGTAGGCAAGCAAGTTAGGCCTAAGAACTATAAATAGGCAGATAATTACTGTGACAAAGCATCTTAATTCGATCTACTAAACCATCAACATGAGATACACTTGCGTTCTTCTGCTCCTGGCCATCATTGGCTGTGTCCTGATTAGAGAATCAGAAGCAGCAACAAGCTCAAATTCGACATCCTCAGCGACTACCACGACCACAACTTCTAGTTCGGCAACGACTACAACAACCACAGCCTCATCAGATACAACAACTACCACAGAGTCCAGTTCGACTACTTCCTCATCTGGATCCTCTACCAAAAAGAAGAAGCACGTTATTCACTTCAAGCGCCATCGTAAACATCCTAACAAGAAGAACAAGAAGGATAAGAAACGCAGGAAGATTGTCAAACACCACAAGCGTAGCTAAATGATCCAGATGAGGAAATATGTATTTAAACTGATAAATCTTTTGACTTCTCGAATATTTGATATACACACCTATTTAAATAGAATTAAGGCAAATAAAAAATAATTTTCTCTAATATATTTACTTATCATAGTCAAGTGTTAATTTCAGTTTGTTTTCTAGTTCCACTTTACCATTTTTGCTAATTATTTGTCGTGCGCTTTCTTTATCAACTAGAGGAAGTATTAGTTGCTGATTGTATTTTTGGTTGTTATTTTTATAAGCTTTTCAATCTGATTAAACATAGACAATTCTGCAAATCGTTTCAACTGGGTTATATCCACTAAAACCTAATGAGTTCAAATATCTATAGCAATCTGTTTTTCTTGTTCAAATTAACTTTACTACATCATAAACACATTATCCGACTAGTTGTAAACCTATTTTAGGATTGATTAATTACTTATATTTATGATTTACATGGTTGTAATATGATAGTTCTGTAATAGAGAAGAATTTGGTATATGGAATTCTTTAAATAATTTTGCTGGATGGTTTATCCTTGAATAGACATACGGACAAGATTTCTACATAAACTAGTAAAACATATAAATAAATTGAATTGTCTTTGAAATGCTTTTGGAATTTATTAATGTTCAAAGATTCTAATGAAAATATATTATTTTTATGGTGTCCGGTGTTATTATTTAGGAGTGTAATCCGGCTGTTTATGTGGATGATTGGAGCTAAATGCTGGATTTCCAAGTAATTCATCGTTTAAGCGAACAATGTTGGGATAGGGTGTAAGATCCACCTTGTACCTGAGTTAAAAGTGGAAAAGATTAACAATTTAGTAATTATTTCGATGCATTTTTGGTATTAATCGTAAATAATTGTTTTAATAACTAAATTGATTTTGTGGAAATGTTTTTTTTTTTTTTTTGTATGTTGTTTATTTGCCTTAGTTCTATTAAAAAATTAATAACAATATATTTTGAATACTAGTAATATAAGATTCTGTATAAGTTAATCGCGTAGTCCGTGGCTTTGTCGGGTTCGTCTTAGACTGTATTCATTGTATCCTGAGCTTGAGAGCTCACCACTTTTTGCTTGATTTTTTGGATTTGCTGGATTTTCTGGATTTGCTGGATTTGCTGGATTTGCTTTTCTTTCCCTTCTTTTTCTTAGTCGTACGTTTAGTCTTAATTTTTGGCTTGCTTATTTCTGCTTTGAATCCCAACTTTGCACTACCCTTCTTCTTTTTGGATTTTTTGCAACAACATGTTTTTGACGATGAGCTTGAGGCGGCAGTTGAGCTTGAGGTTGGACTTGAGGTTGTGGTGGTGGTGGTAGTGGTGGAGCTTGAGCCGGAGCTGGCGGCAGTTGAGGAGGTCGCTGTAGCTGATGTTGTGGTAGTGGTTGTTGTCGTGGTTGTAGTTGCTGTACCTGATGTGCCTGTTGCTGCATTCGATTCCCTGATAAGGACACAGGCAACAACTGCCAGGAGTAGGAGAACGCAAGAATGTCTCATGTTGACGGTTCAATTGCTTGATTGCTGATAATATTTCACAATTCTAGTTTCACTATTTATAGTACTAAATTATCTTAAGAAATAAGTACGTTCGCAAGAAAGAGTTTTGCTCTATATTTGAACAACGCTTGACAAACATTGCCAAAATTTGCCATTGTCTTCATTTGTCTGCAAATTGTTGTAGAAATGTTTGCAAATTTTTGGCTCTTTCTTTTCGATTGGCCTACATACACTTGGATAACTTGGCACCATTAGACTAAGGCTATGTTTAAATCGTAATGCTAGTAGTATTGGAAAGTAGGTCTTAACTTTATAGTGACTCTTACGTTTTGGCATTAAAAACTTGTGGAACCAGGCATACATCTGCCAGGGTAATTTGATCACCCACACTGTATTTGCCCGATGTAGTGGAAAGGACACTCTCGAGAGCAGTAAAACCACGTTCGATCCATAACTGGGCCCACTTTAGTCTACCATTGTCACCCACTTGATCCAAGACTGCAACATTTTGCAATGGCTGTATGCTGGAGCAAACGATCTCAACAATTTCACGGACCTTGGCCCGTTCATACGGGCTCTCCGGCAAAAGTGGATGCTCTGGTCGAGTTTCTTCCAGATAATGCATTATAGCCACAGAATCATTTAATGTATGACCATCTGAATTAAAAAAAAAATTCATTTAGTGAGTAATTATTAAAGAGAAGTATGTACATACCAATTATAAGGGAGGGAACCCTCTGCATGGGATTTATCTGATGGAACTCATCCGTGTAACAATTATTGGCATCCTGTTTGAACACGCTAATTGCCTTAAGATCAAAGGGTATGCCCTTTAAACTCAACGCAATGCGAACTCGCCAGGAGCAGGAGCTGGACCAAAACGAATACAGTAGAGGCCTTTGCTGTTCCTTAGCTGCTGCTGTTGTAACTTTGCTGGACATGGCCAACTTTGGCACAAACGTTGTGGTCAAGACTGAGTGCCGGACAATGTCTTTTATAAATAGGTGAGGGAATCGCAATGACCCGGCCATTTTTTAATCGAATTATTTTTCTCAAGTATTGACTTGCAAATAAATAAATTTGCGTCTTCTCTTCCGGGATGATATTGATAAGACACACACAGCTGTTGGCTCTCTTACAAGCTCGAATATGATATTGAACTAGTTCGATTGATTTGTGCGAAGCCTCAAAAGTGTGCATCACATTTTAAGGTATTGAGCAGGTCTATTGTAAAAGCAGGTGTAAAGACGAGGGCCTAGAAGTATGCTACACTTTAAATGATTTTTAATGCAACTTCAAATGCTGTTTAGTTTGAGGTTTATTTATTAAATAGTCAATAATAGTTGGAACTGTTACAATATTATGGATTTGATGAATATTTTGCTTTCTTTCTTTTTTTTCAGTAGCGGATCTTGAATTTAGTGATGTGATTGATGCGTATGATGTACTTGTACCTAGCCAAGCTTTGAGTACTAAGGGTATTATCTGTGGAAATTAGTAAACCGCAGTCGCTTATCATATTGGATTTTATTATAAAAAACTGTGCACATACATCTCTTCTGTTTCGTCTTGCCATTTAGCTAGTGTGCATTAATTTGTTAGTGGTTATTTTGTGTTTGTAAACGGGCATTTAAGACTAGATGTAAAATGCAGAGGGATCTGTAATTGTGTGGATTTTTTTTTTTTTGTTCTTTACTTATGAGTCTTTCGATTCTATATATATTTATATATATGCTTGTATATATATTGTAGTTTCTCTCTTGGTATAGCTTATATATTCACTTGGTTGACTGTGCTCTTTTGTACTTTTCGAAAAATGTTCTTTGTTTGTTTGTCCAACATTGACATTAGATTTCTTATTGTAGGCTTTCTAAATTAATTCGTTTATATATATATATATATATATATTTGTTCTTTTGTTTAGTTTAGTTCGGTTTTTGTGTGTATTTGTTTAATCCCTGAATTGAATTTTGTTTGTTTTCATGAGTGTACCTTGAATTTGTTATATTTTGTTTTTGGTTTTTTGTTTTGTTAGCCTAATTAAAATGCATAAAAATAAGTTACATTTAAATATATGTATATGAGTACATCTTTTAGATCATTTTCACATTGACAAAACTGAAAAGATATTTTTTTTTGTTATTTTTTTTGCAAATTTACGCTTGAGAATTTTTTCAATAATTTTGGTTTTATTTTCATTTGTTTTTTTTTTTTTTTTTTTTGAATGCCAAATAAAAATTTGATTCATTTGTAATTCATATTAAACCGATAGTATTTTTATGCATTTATGCATAGTTAAATGCTGTTAGCAAATTTTTTAATCACATCCGACTGTTTCTGCCTAATCAAATCTCTGCCAAGCTGGTCATATCCGCATTAAATTTTCCGTTTGTTTTACCCCTGATCTAAATCCAGAATCAAATATAGATCCTCTTTTCTACTCAACTGCATTGTTACAGTATAGATTATATGCTTGCTTGTGTTGGAACTTTACAAACTGCAATTCACTTTTTCGTTTTACGGCGTTTTGCAGTTGTCGTCGGAAAATTCTATTTGTTGGGCAGCTCCGGCGGACAATCCGGCTGATTGGATGGGTGGGCAGCCCGAAAAGCTGGATTACTCTCCAACTCTCGATCGATGCGTAAAATAATTGGATAGGGACGCAAATCGACATGGAATCTAAAGTATATTTAATATCAATTAATAGCAGATTGTCATTAAATTGAATTCTTACCTTCTGGCATTGAAAACCTGCGGCACCAGGCAGCAATCGGCCATAGAGATTTCATCACCCACACAGTATTTGCCAGCCGAGGTAGAGAGGGCCTTCTCAACAGCTCTGAAACCACGTGTTATCCAATGTTGTGCCCATTCTTTCTTCTTCTCTTCGCCCACATGGATCAGCACAATCAGATTCTGCAGTGGCTGTATGCCCGAGCAGATTATCTCGACAATTTCCCGTACCTTTGCTCGCTTATGTACATCTTGTGGCAATAATGGGCGCTGGGGGCGTGTCTCCTCCAGATAATGCATAATGGCCACCGATTCAATCAGAGTATGACCATCTAAAGGTGATGTAAATTACAAGTTAAGGGTATATAAGGCGTTCACAGGTTATTGCTTACCAATTTGGAGAGCTGGCACCTGCTCCATAGGATTAACTTCACGATATTCATTGCAATGCTGTTCGCCACCCGATTTGATCAGACTAATTGGCTTGATGTCGTATGGTATCTCCTTCAAATTCATGGCAATGCGCACGCGCCAGGAGCACGAGCTGCGCCAATACGAATAAAGTATCGGCTGTACATCAGAAACATAATTAGAGGGAATGTTTGCATTAGACGACATTTTTTTGACAAGGCACTTCTCTATTCGTTCTAAGCTTCCAATCGAATGATAGAGGCATGTAGCCTCAACCCACTCATTTGGAATTATTGCATAAATGTATTATTCTAATTTATACGAATAAACAAAAACAGGTTGCCGCCATTGATAACGAGCACTGGAATTAGTTTTTTGTTTTTTCTTTTCTTTCTGTTTCATTTGTAATTCTCTCATCTAGTTAAACTGGTTTTCACATTTCCATTCGGCACTTGGTTAATTTATGCTTTTATTTATTTAGTGATAAAGAACTGGCGGTAGCCACAATCAGATAGATATATGTATATATATATAGATACACACACTTATACATATATTGTAGATATTTATGTATATATTGATTATGGCTTATTGATTTATAAAGCAGCCAAAAGGCAGGCAATAATTTTTGCATTGCAATTTCACTGACAAATGATTTTCCAGTGAATTTAAGTGTTTTACCCACATGATTCATCAGTTAGAGACAAATGGCAAATGATGCAGACAGAAGGAGAGCTATACACACACTGATGGAAGCACAGCCAAAAATAGCAGTTCACAACAGCTGCAGAGCAGAACTGAAAGGAATAGAGTAGAGCAGAGCAACAGGGAATAAAGGACGAGCCCTAAAATGATATGTACATACACACATACACACATATACATACATACATACATACACACATACAAAAAATCGCCAGACTGGACGACAGCCTGACAAAAGAGAGCCTACGTATCGACAATGTCGACGCCTAAAATCCACCCACACGGAAAACATAATAAGTTCCCTAAAAGTTCATTGAACCTATGAGAAAGTCATGTCGCAAGGCATACGAAAATGACAGGAGCCAACTCAACCCACCAATATAGTGGGCCGGGTCGGGCCGAATAAGGCCGGCACCGAGTCCCGAAGTATGTCGCACATCAAGGTCGACTAGGGGCATTAACCTTAACCAAGTTGACATGTCGTCCTCGGTCGGTCGCCACTGCCAGGGAAGCGCACCAAGGACATTGGACTCCTGCTCAAGAGGAAGAAGCGCGAGCACGAGCGAAAAATGGCTCAGAAAATATTTCTGCGAGGGGTGTGCTTTCATATTTAGGGGTTGTTTCACATTTTGAGTAAGCGCGCCAATCCTTATAATAGAGGTTTGAGTTAAAAGCCTTTGTCTAGGGTTGCCAAATATACGATTAAAGTCAACCAATTAAGCTAAAAATTGACTTTATTCCAATCAGGAAAGGTTCAGTTTATTGCTAGAGTCCACATTTAGATAGTGGATTTTAGGCAATGTATTAATGTATTTCCAAACGAAAAACCAATGGCCAATGGACACCTGACAACTCTATTCGAGTGTGCAGCAGGGTGTACACGAGTCTTTGTAGGGGTAAAAAGCTTGAGTTTGCGCAATTCTGGCCACTAAAATTACACGCTGACGGTATGAGTGAAACCCAGACCATAATCACTGATTGTAATTGGTATGAGTGACTTTTCCTCAATATCATATTTTTTTCTCCACACACAATATACATATATGCATTTTATATTTATATTTTTATATGTATATGTATATATCTTTTGTTTCTAGCAAACAAGGCGCCAATTGTGATTGCAGGCTTCAGATTCATATGACTTACCTTGGCTATGGCCGATAAGGACATAGCGTTGTGGTGATACTTTGAGTAGTTAATTTTGAAGCCGTTTGGTGCCACAGCACAGCACAGGATCAGTAAGGATATTCAATAAAAGCGCCACCACAGGGTGAACGCAACCACCACAGAAATATAAAATAGTTGTAAAAATAGAAACTATTTATAATCGTTTCTATTGCTTTTATTTTTCACACACTTTTTGAACTTTTTTTTTTGGTTTTCTTCTTTGGTTATGCTTTGGATGGACAAGTTAATTGCCAAATTTTTTTTTGGTTAGTTTGTTTTTGTTAAGTTTGCAGCCGCCGCTCAAAATCCACTCGAATGTGGAAACTGGAAAGTGGCTCAGGTAAGCGCAAAACGAGAGCGACAGGATACGAAGCCAGAACACAACTGAACACACTGAACTAAATAAACGAGTGCGAAAAGCGAAAGCAAAAGGACAATGACAAAAAGCCAACAACAAAGCAAAAGCAAGTTTCAACCCATACATACAAATATGCGCCGAATGAGCTGCGATGGTGGTGGTGGAAAGAAGTTACAAAAGGTAATGCAGCGCACATCGCACAAGCAGTTGATGCAAAAGCTTTCTTTAAAAGCTTCTCAATGTGATGTTCCGAGAATGGAGTTTTGGAGTTTTCAAAAACGCCAACCAACATATTCCTTAGAGACTTAATTCAAGCGCCCTTGAAATTTGGTTAAATTTAAGTAAAAAACCGCGTTAATTTAAAATTAAGTTAAGTCTTTATTGTCATCTATAATTCAATTTTATTCAATTTTAATAATGTTTAAAGAATTTAGTAGATAATGTAAATGCAATTCCTGCAATAATAGAAAGATATTGTTTAAAAAATTACTAAAACATTTGCTATGTTCTAGTTTGAATGAAATTTATATATTTGAGGTTTTTCAATGCCATTTCTTGACAAAATCTAACTAAACCATTTTTAGAAATTCTGATGGTAATACATATTTTGTGTACTTTTTGTTTAAATGCCACCTAATATATGAAAACAAAGCCACCATAAGTCATAATTAAGAAAAAAATAAAGGCAATGCCTTAAAAAATCGTATAACAAATGACTCAGCTAGTAACTGGAAAACTTTAGGTTTTTACGAAATTTTGTCAATTTTACAATGTCTAAACATTTGAACTTTTTTTTTGAATACCATGTTAAATTTACTTACCTTTGAAATCTTCTACTATTTCAAAAAATCATTGCACAATTCCAGGATTTATTTAGTTGCTATGAGATTTCAGTACGAAATATTAAAAGACCATGAACTAGTTTTTGTTTTTTTTTCTTTTTGTTTACGACCACATCTTTATTTTCATTTGTTTTTTTCTCATTTTTTTTTATTTTTTTTTTTGGTTTTGTAAGTTTAGTTCATTTTTCATTAAGGTTTTTTGTTTGTTTTTTTTTTTTTGCTCAAATGATTTTCGATTAAATTACAAGTGCTTAAACCTAAAAGTATGTATGTACGTATGTATGGACTAAAATAGTTAACAAAGTTCTTGCAATTAGTTACAGTTAGTAAGTAAAAACGCATACAAAAAATTTCATTACATTGCATGTATGTATGTATTTATGTCTGTATTAATGTAATCAAGTAATTTTAAGTAATAAGTACAAGTATACATAATTAAGTATAACTAAAACAACAACAGGAAATCAAAATCATTTAGTTTTTAATGATTTTATACGATTTAAGTAGAAAATGCAACAATTTGTAAAACGGTTGCAAAAACTCAACCGCCACAACCAATAGAATATCACACCAAAAAATGGCAGAGTACAACAAATCCAACAGAGATGAGATTCATAGAGAGTGAGTGAGGTGACTGATAGAGAGAGAGAGAGAGAGACTGTGTGTGTGTGTGTGTGTGTGTTTTTTTAAAGATAGAATGTGAGGGACGCGGACCTAACTAACTTGGTAGACAAGACAACACAAAACCTAGCCTGGCCTAAACCCGAAACTTCATCGAGTCTATGGAGCATAATCTTTACCATCTTGTTGTTGTTGTTGTTGTCATTGTGGTGCAGCTGGGTTCAATTCAAATTAAGTGTCTGTACAGGGTGCTCTCGCTAATGGTGTTTCTTTACATAGTTTTTCTTCTCGAAAGGGGGGCGTGGGCGCGTTTTTTCATTTGTTTTTGGGTACAACATTCATAAAGTGTTTAACTACCTCAGCGCTACCTAAGTTGTCGTTGTCGTCGTTGTCGTTTTTGCTAGCTAACCAAAGTAACCGTGTATATAATATGTATATATATGTATATATAAGTATATATAAGTATGTATAAAATTACCAACAAATCAATAAATTATTGTTGTAATACGTTTAGAAAATAGTGTCCATATATCATCATCATCATCATCGTCATCGTTATCATCATTATCATCATCTGTACGATATTTCATTTATACTTTGCTCACACTTAACCTAATGCGTTTGAAGAATTGACTACAATTTATAATGGGCAAGAGTGCGCCACAGTTTTCTGTATTTTTTTTTTTTTTGTTTTCATTTTTTGCCTTTAGAGTTTATCGTTTTGTTTTTTAATCTATGTAAATACATTCATTTTACACATACACATACAATGCCAATACACAATAATCATTGTAATCATAATTATGTTAAATGTAACTGGTAACATCATGGCTAAATACATACAATGCTCAATCCGTCGGTTTGTTCCGATCAATCCTTTCGTATATATCGTATAATAGATAAAACGTTTCCATTTTTATGCATATATGATGTCATTTAGATACATATTAGAGATCAGAGCCAAAAGCTTACTAATTTCGACTTTCATTTATAGCAAATACATAATTTTAAAAATTATTTTGGAGGGAATATTCATGATTCATTAAATATGTTTTGTAAGTTGTTTTGTTGTTGTTTTTTCAATTTGCTTTTTTTTTTGCATTCTTCGTTTATTTTTTCTGTGTTTGTTTCGTTTGGTTTAGTTCTCGAAAGTGTGTTAGTGAGTTTAAATTGAAAGTAGGTTAGTATAATAATTAAAATCAAACAAAAACATGCAAACTAACAGAAGAAGAAAATTAGAAAAGAATAAAAAACATATTCAAAGTATTGTATGTGAAACATTCTTGCTTGCACTTATATTCTTTTTCGAGTTCTGCTTTTTTTTTTAAGTTTTTTTAACCTATTTTTGATCATCAGTTTACAACCATGAAAACATTTACGTTCACATTTATATATATATATATGTATATATATTTTTTTTTTTTAGAATATTATAGTTAATATTAATTTATCATTTAATAATGCATGCATTATTCATTATTATGTGGTGAGTTAGGTAGGTAGAACTTACATGCTAAATACAATTTACGTTCAACAAGAGGTTATGGTTATAGCATCGTCTCAACTAAATGCCATAAAGTAACAGTTTTTCTTTTTAGTTTCATTCTTTTCTTTTGTTTTTTTCTATAAAAGTTTGCTTTTTGTAATTTCTTGTTTTGTTTGTTTTGCATTTTACAGTTAAAACTTACATCTGAGAGTTTGTGTAGTTGTATAGTATAGATATACATATATCTTTTTTTTTATATATCGTTCTTAATTATAACACAATACTCATTCAATTTGATGAAGGGTCGACACCGACTATTATTGGCCTAGATTTTGACCCTTACAATCCTATTCATTTTAATACTTTAGCGGTAAAGTCATTTAGAGGGGGTGGCCCAAAAGCCTCCACAGATGCCTTAGGATCTCTTGGGATCTCAAGACTGCAGTCCATTAGTTTTTCAGTCCGAATAATGGAATAATGCTTGAGATATACCCCACCCCCATACCTAAATATGTATTTGCATTGCTATGTCGCTTAAGATGTCTTTTACTTACTTGTCTAAAGAGGAATGTAATGCAGACATGCTTCGATATACAGATATATATATAGTACAGATACTTTCTATATATGCATGTTGATCTGTATGCAACTTATATCTATTATGGTGTTTGCTTTTTAGTATTAGCTTGATTTTTAAACAAAATTGATATGTCTAATAGCTATTATCAATCGTTTTCAATATTTTAAAGGTTTTTTCTTTTGGCTTTATATATATATATATTGTATTTTGAAGTACTTCAGTTGTATTACACTTGGAAATTAGATTTTCGGTTTCGATTTGAACTGCTGCTGAGATACGGACATTTACACACCGACTTTTGTATGCATATAATTAAGTTTCGAAATACTATATTGAATCTCTTCATAATTTGAGTTTTGAGATACTTTTCTTTCTTTGGGATTTTTATTTTTTTTTTTTTTGGGTTTTTCTTGTAGACGGTGAGACACTTGCTATTTGAGCACTGGGTCTGTTTAGAATTAATTATGTATATACACATTTATTTAAGTATGTATAAGTATTTTTTGTTGTCATCATATATCGTATAAATACATCATACACTTAATGAGCAATCACAACGCAGAGTATTCAAATAAGAGTGATGGAGCCTCTGAGTTTCTATTCAACACTTTTTGTGTTATTTTCTTTTTTTTTTTTGTGGAATCGAAAAGAAACTAATTTTAAGAAAGAGTATATGGAAAATAATAGTTAAATTTCAACGATTGTCGTAACTACTTTGTTTGAGTTTGATTTGGTTTTTCCTTTTTTTTCATTTGCTATAAGCACACACAAGTGATTAAATAAAAAGGCATCAAGAATTTGTTTTGTTTATTTTGTTTGGTAAGAAAAACATATGAGAAATCATTTAATTTGCGAAACGATAAACGATTTTGCACATAAAACACAACAAATAAGGTACATAATCTTAAAAACTTAAATTCAAAATAAATATACATATCTAAATATCAATAATAAATAATAATAATAAAAAAAGAAACAAATATTGCATTTGCCTTTGAAGAGTAGCTTCATTTTGTCGTTTGTTTGTTTGTTTTTGTTTTGTCTTTAGGAAACAAAGTACATACACACACACACACACGCACATATTTATATACACTTAACCATGTACACGCACACAGACACACAGATACTTCTTAAACTAATTTTTGGCTAAATTTAACATTCACTTAGTCGATTTAAACATTCATTTTTTTGAGACTCTTCTTCATAATACTTAAAATGTACACTTGAAGGCCTTAGTTTTTGCATAGAACATAGAACACTTCCGATGAAAAGGGAAATCAAATGTGCTAAAGAAAATGCATTTTGAAAATATATAGAAATAGGGATAAGAGGGAGGGAGGGAGATATACATAAGTATGTATATAGTTTAGAGCAGTTTATTTATGTAAAAAAGTCTTTAAATCGCCTTGGTGGGTTCCCACAACGAAACGGTTTCTGAAGGTGCAAGTGCAAACTGTTTTGGGTGGGTCAGTATATGTATTTATTTTTTATTTTTTGGTTTTCTTTTATCCTGCCTACATACATATATCTATTGTAAAACACCAAAATATATCAAATCAAATTACATAGCCATATGTTTGTATATGTAATTATGCTATTTCCATTCAACTAAATCTGTGACTAACTCTAGAGAGAGAGACTACGAGAGAGAGAGAAAGAGAGACAAGTGTGCGAATAATTCAAAGAACAACAGACACAACATATCTCTATTCAAATGTATCTAAAGTTCTTATATTTTTGTATCTATTTAATTTAATTTTTTATTTTTATTTTGCTTGAGTATTTCATTATCAGGGACTGGCTTCGGTAACTTTAAATGGTTACATGAGTTGGTATTTACAATATTGTAAATTGAGTTAAGCACACACAACTAGCAAATTACAACCATGAAAATTGCTAATAGTTTGGTTTTTGTTTATTTGTTGTCCTTCGGGAGGAGGGAGGAGTTCTCTTATATTCTTCTTCTTTATATTTCCATCTTTCTGCTATTAACTAATACGAATACATATAACTATTTAGATTAATTATGTATGTACTTTTTTGGATTCTTTTGCTTTAAAGTTGTGGTTTTTAGGTATTCTTTTTTAATGCATGCATTAAGCTACAGTTTATTAGTATAATATACATTATAGTCAATAATATATAACTATACCAATCGCTCTAAACCGACGGCTCGAGAACGTTTAATCAATTGATCAATTTATTTGTTCTTTTTTGGTTTTGTTTGTAGTACATTAGCTCACTGTCCAAATGGAAAACGTGTGATTCTTGTTGTTGTTCAATATTACTGGCAGAATATACTTTGTTGTACCATTAAATTATTATTATTAACTATACATAATATGTACGTCTCCTATATAAAACAATCTCTGTATGCGTGCGTGTGTGTGTGTGTGTGTGTGTGTGTGTGTATGTGTGTGTATGTGTGTGTGTGTGTGTGTCTGTAGTTATGTGTGTGCAGATGAGACTTATCTAAAAGATATTTGCCGCCTCTTTGCTTAATTTTTGGGAAAGGGTTTTTTTTCTATACTTATTTGAAATAAATTAATGTCTTTTTTTTTGCATTGTGGAGAAATTTAAAAGTAAACTTTTTCCTTAACATCATAGATTGTTTATCTTTAGTAATTTGCTAGACATAATTAAATATATTTACACTCACAACTTACTTTCTTTAGAACTTTAAGCATTAAAAGTTAAAATTTCCTTAATTTGTTTATTTTTGGTTTTACAATTTGGGTTTAATTGTTTGTGTTTTTTTCTTTTTTGGTTTTTGTTTAGCTAAAATCGTTTTTGATCTCACTCAATATCACTTGATTTCACTAGATTTTTCGGTTTTTTTCATTTGACCCAGATCATGATCATTAGTCATTATCATAAATAGCAAGTACAATCGTTTTAGGGTTTTTTTTTTTCTTTTGTTTTGTTTAGTAAGTATTTCTAATTGTAAGTAAAATTTCAACTACTTGGAGTTGTTTTTGGTTTTGTTTAAAACTAGAACAACAATCATATATCGCATATATGTATATATATATATATATAGTATATATATAGAGATTCTCTTATAATCTAGACATTTATCGCTCTAGTAAAGTATCAGTGTAGTGTGTTTTTTACGAGTATTCATTTGTTTGAGTAGAAAAACTTGTAGTTAACAGTAAATATGCGCTATCATAGATTTGGATTTAGCTTTAGCTATAGTTTTCTTCTTCCATTTCTTAATTTTGTTTTTGTTTTTGGTTTTGGCATTTAAGTTTAGAGTATAGAGTTTTTTTTGTTTTTTAACCTACAGTTCGAGAGAAGCTGAATAAACGCCTACTATAAAAATACGGTAGGTATACATATACATATTATTTTAATATAAATATTGCACTTGCCTACAATAGAGTTAAGTTAATAACAATTCAATTTGAACTTTTATCAATATATGGCTAGACTTATATCTTAATAGCAAGTATTTCAACTACTGAGAAACGTTTAGAGACAGACAGATAGAGATAGAGAAAGAGAGAGATTTTTGTTGTGGGCGAGGGGGAGAAAGAGAGTAGTTGGGCATGGAAGTGGCATTGGTTTATGGAGAATTTCTGCATGTGAAGATGTCTTTAACTACGACTGGCTTATATAGTTAATCTATATAACATCAAAGTTATTATTTATATATTCACGATACATACATATATTTTTCACTTTTGGCTTTTATTTCATTTTTTTTTACTATATATTATTAAATTCTAACTGTGGTAAACAATGCTTGGCTGCTTGCTTAACGCGATTGTCAATCAAATTTCAAATCAAATTTTCTATATCCATGTCTATGACGACGATGTTGTGATAATCGCTATGGTTGCCGATGCGGATGCAGATGCGGATGCCGTAATCAATGCCGATGCGGATGCGGATGCAGATGCTGTGGCTGAATTTGAATTTAACTGTTGTTGTTGTTGTTGTTTTGAATTCGCTGATTGATTATCCTGCTCCTGTACACGATGGGTTTTCATATGAGCACTACGACTTTTGACCTTATTGAAGACTCTAAAAAAAATAGAGACAGCGAGAAAGAAAGGAGAGAAAAAGAAAACAGAGCAAGATGTGACTCATTAGAATTTATGATTAGTTGGAAGGCGTTTAACTATTTAATAATAAGTAAGTATACTAAGTATATAAATGTAGGTAAATGAATTAGACATCTAGATTTATTAAAAGAACACCAAAGATATAGGAGGAAGGTAGACTGAAAGAGAGAGACATTTACTAAAGAACATGCATAGATAGACAGATCTACTTTTGGCAGTTAGATAGAGTATCATGCAAAAATTTTGTATATATAATTTTGATCTGACTTTTTGGTTTCATTTTCTTTGTTCATTTTTTTTTTCTTTTCTTTTTGATTGAGATTAGGTTTCTTACTTAGCCTTGTGAGGAGTTAAAATTGCTTTGTTATTAACTATGGAAAATAGAGAGCTGATTTTCTTTGTTGTTGTTGGAGAAACATAAATGTGTGTGTGTGTGTGTGTATGTGAGTGGGTGTGTGTGTGTGAAATAAGTTGATACATAAGAGAACAGAAGATATACATACATAAATTACATATATAGAGGAATTTAGAGTTTAATCTTTGTCTGTGCGCTTTAATTGCTAAGTTAGGGCTGCTGAACTTCAGTTGTGATCAGATTTGATCAGATTTATTATATGATCAGGTGATTAATATATATGCTTATTGGCCAATTGTCTGGATCACGTCTAAAGCAAGCTGCTTTCATATGTGTAAATAGATGTAATAGAATTGAGGCATTGAAATGGGTTTTGCCCCTCATCCAATTGATTTTTGTGAATTATATTTACAATAGATTAAATATAAATTGATCATTTAGCGCAGATTTTTTTATTTTTTTTTTTTGGTAGGGGTATAAAAATGTACAAGAAATTAATTGGGAATAAATAAGACACCAATAAAAAGAAGAAAACAACAAAAAAAACAAACACCACATAGAAATAAAAGATTAAACGTAAAAATTGTTAAACGAAAATCAAAAATAAAATCAAACAAACAAAAGCAAAATGTTGTCTGAACATAATCGGAATAAAACAATAATAATGTTTCGTTTATAATACTACTTACCGAAGATTTTGCCAGCGTTTGCTTGGCTTGCTTAATTTTGGCTCATTCATAGCAAGTTTGCCGTGCTGATGATATCAGTTACGATTGCTTCTATTTGCGAGCTGTGACTCGTCGCTTTAAAATTGCAATTTCATTTTATTTTATTTGTTTTCGATTTGTATTCGATTTAATTGGATTGGATTGGATTTGATTTGATTTGATTTGATTTGTGGGGATTGCCATCATGGAACAATACAATACAACAACAATAACAACAATTAATATCGCTTTGATGATTGAAAACAAATCAAAAAGGTAACACAAAAAGAAAAACACAAAAACAATTTTTCTAAACTAAATGGCAAAGAATTGTGAAAAATTTGTTGTAATTGAAAATTGAGAAAAATTCTAGAGATAGAGTTAGAGAAAGACTACAAACTCAATATATAAATAGATAGCATGTATAGAAAAAAGATTATGAGTAGAAAGTGTGAGCGAGATATCCAAAAATTTGAAACCAAACTCAACAGAAAAACATTTTTGAAAAGAAAAAAAAAAGTAATGAATAAAGCAACGATAATAACCAAATACTCGTTCAGTTTTACGCTATTGAAATGAGATATAATGTCATTTAAGTTACGATATAGCGTGCTTTACGGTCTCAACTCAAGTCAATACGAGCACGAATTCATTGATCGAAAATCGAATGTTAATTGAATTGCTTTTTCCAATAATTTTTGATATTTTAGGTTTTTTTTGGTTTTTGGAATTAAGTTGTCTTGGGGGAATCTTACTTGCCGCACACCTTGCAGGGGAATTCACCGTCCTTGGTGTTGCCGTTGGTGTTGGTATTATTGCCTGTGTCTGACTTGGATGTTGCTGTGGAGGCTGTTGCATTGGCATTGGCGGCATTTGAATTATTGTTGCTATTAGAATGCGATGCTGCTGCTGTTGTTGCTGCGGATGTTGCTGTGGATGTTGCTGCTGATGTTGCAGTTGCATTGTTGGCTGTTTGAGGCGCGCATGCGTAAGTTGAATTGCTGTTGTTGTTGTTGTTGTTGTTGCAACTTGCATTTGCATTTACATTTGCTGTGGCATGCTGGTTACTGTTGTTGTTGTTGTTGTTGCTATTGTTGTTGTTGTTGTTGTTGTTGCTGTTGCTGTTGTTGCTGTTGGCATTGCGACCATAAGCGTGTATGCGTACATGACCGTGCAGCGCCGCTTTCGAAGTAAAGCTCTACAATATTTTTGCACACAGGCAGGGAAATTTTGTTTTTTGATGCCATTATGAATATGATACAAGATAGAAAGTAAGAAGAGAGTGTGGAAGAAAGACAGAGTGAGAGAGAGAGAGAGATGGGCCAGTGGTAAGGTGTTGTGTGTAGCCGTGTTTTATATTTCAAATTGTTAGTTTAGAATGCAATCATGCTTTTGCTTTAATTGAACCCAAAAAATAACTCTTATCAAAACTTACCGCCGAACAATCAGCTATCTCGCATACATAAGGCTTCTCTATGGCTGGTGTGCTGTGTGCAACCGGTTCCATTTTTAAATGTGACACTTTATAATCGACGCAGAGTTTCTTCCAGAAATAATACATTTGGACACAATCGCCAGAAGTTTTGGTAACAAGCTTTAAAGATTAAGAAAATGAAGTTGGGGTTTTTCATTTCAGTTGGACTCACTTACCTCATTGGCAATTTTGCCAAAATTCTTGCCATGCTTTTCCAGACCACGCAGAAAATGCTCCAACTCGATGGCTGTCCATTTCATTTGGAATGCATTGGACTGCGTCTGAAGCAGAATGAGGACAGCCGCTGCCGAATTTCCCTTCGATTTCAGTAAAGTCTGCAGAGCTACCTCCTCGGAATGACTGCCCATGGGTACGGCTGATGATTTACTCAGATCTATATAGCGCATCAATATTTTGTCATCCTCCTGTATATCGGGATCCCACATCATTTCAGCTCCAAGTGTATCCTGGGCAGCCTCCTCGAATGGCTTACAGGCCGGTATCTGAGCCTGATATGTAGAACCTAAGTTCACCTTTGACTCGTCAGAGAAATCGACCAAACCCACCGGATCACCGAAGTCATCGTCGAATCCATCGAACATTGAATTCTGACCCATTTGCTTGCGGACATTGCAATAGAGTCCGGTTCCCTTTCGATCCGGATTGAGCATTGGCGCCGGTGTATAATGGGTACGCGATGGTTTCCGCAACTTGGAACGGTGCGGAGAAAGGGTATGGAATTTCGAGAACTTGTGTGTCTCCTGCGAGACATTTGAGCGTAAGCGCCGCTTCAGTATGGAATTTGTTTGATTCGACAAGGGCTGCAAATTTGATACGCCTGGTGCAAGTGGCGCTGGCATTAATGTGGGTGGCAGAGTGCCCAATAGGGATCTGCCTAGTGTGGAATTGCAATTGTTTATACTGTTGCTGCTATTGTTATTGTTGTTGTTGTTATTGTTAATGCTGTTGTTGACAATAGTTGTGGAGCCGCAGGTGAAGAGAAGACTTGCCTCCAGGCCGCTTTGCGGCTGTGATGCATTCGTTTGACAGTCTGTTACTAGCATGGAATCATTGCCATTGCCGTTGACAGAATTGCCGCAATAGAGCAATGGTTGCAGGATACTATTGAGGGTCATTGACTGCTGATTGGCATCCAGAAATTGTGGTTGATTGGCAACAGGAGCAAAATTTTGACCACTAACCAGGGGCATAATGAAATCCGTTTGCTGAGGAAGTAATAGTTGCTGCTGTTGCTGTTGTTGCTGCTGCTGCTGCTGCTGTTGTTCTTGATGTTGTTGCTGCTGCTGCTGTTGCTGTTCTTGTTGTAATTGTGGCTGTAGTTGTACTTGTTGCTGCTGCTGCTGTTGTTGTGAATCATTTTGTTGCTCATAAAGTTGTTGATCAACTGCCGTTTGCTGCTGCTGCTGCTGCTGTAAGCCCAATTGTCGCTGCTGTCCAAATTCACGCGGTGACGACGACAACAATGGGTCCTCAGAATTGGGCATCATCTGCGATTGAAGAGCCAAGCCAGGCAAATAATAGAGATCGATGATATTCTCACCCTGCTGCTCGCTTGACAATTGCAATTGCATATTCTCATCGGGCAACACCTCACGAAGCACTTGCTTTACATCCTCTGCTGAACCAATGCCGCTGGTAAAAAAGGACTCAGACAGGGGCGAGGTGGCATTGCGGGAATCATTGAGAAACTCTTGATCCTCGTCGAGAAACGAGAGATTCGTCTCGGCAAATTCACGCAAATCACACTCGGTGTCATCCTCAGTGCCATTCAGAAGATCTTCCACTTTAATGGATGGATCAAAGCTGCTCTCCTCCAGCACAGATTTCAATTTGAGAATCTTCTCATTATCATTGGCACTCAGTTGCTCATGGGCCTCTTGGCCGTCGTCTGTCTTGAAGTAGATGTGCGAAAAGTCGGTTTTGTCGCCAAAGAATGTGTGTGTGGCATCCACAAACTGGGCAGCTGCATCCTCAATGAACGGCGAAGATTGGGCCATATTCTCATGGCTAGACGGTGGTGTGGGATAGGCCAATGGGGAGTGTATCGGCGATGTCAACACACTGCCAACACGCATGCTGGCTATGGCTTGGATCTGTGAGCTATTCTGCATGATTAGCTCCTTGGAATGGAATTGCTGGAAGGTGGGCAGCGCCGTTGTTGTTGTGGTTGTGCTTGTTGACCCATTATTTGTATTGTCTGCCTCCAGCTTGACCAGCTGCGTATGCGCACTATCGCCGGCCTCGCTGAGCAGGGCAAACTCTTCGGAATGTTCACTCTTCATCTGGGCATCTTCGTCTTCATCCTCCTCATTATTCAGCAACTCCATGGTATCAACTGTCTGCAGGAGCATCTCTGTGTCGGTAACATTATAGACTTCGGCATCATCAAAGAGATCGGTTCCATCGCTGGTATAGGTCACCGTATAGACACCATTTCCTCCGCTGGTAATAACACCGCCAGTTGCGGCTCCTGTCAAAGTGCTTGTGCCCTCCTGGCTGGGAGCAATCGTCAAGGACAATGGTGTACCATCCGGAAGAGAAATGCTATTAGTTGGACATGAAATGTTGCTGTTGTTGTTGCTGCTTGTTGTATTGCCGCTTCCAATGTTGCTGCTGGCCCTCACAAGACTCGAGAGGGTATTCAGTTTGCTCTTGGTGGATACAACTTGGACGTCGGATGGTATGATCACAGTGCGATTATTATTGGTGATAATCTGGCGACTATTTGAGCCAATCCCTGTTAGTTCGGTAACAGTCCCCCCACCGCCTATATGGCCGCCAACAGTTTGTGTCTGAATCTGGGCCTGCATTTGTGTGTGGGTTGCTTGGGATGACTTCTTCGAAGTCACCGCAATGCGTGTGCCTCGCTTAAGTAGCTCAATCAAAGTGGAATCCTTCGGATCCGTATTGGTGGATGTCGACGCTGATACTCCGCTGAATGTTCCGCCAGCTTTCAGAGCTGTCAATGCACTCATTGTGGTTGTGGTGGGCACATTGTTGGTGGTTATGGTTATCGTATTGCTGCCGCCGCCTAGATTTAAAGTTTTCGATTGCTTCTGGCCGCCGCTGAAGATCTCGATACTCTGCGGTAGTCCGATTTGTTGTATGCTTAATCCATTGCTGCTCTTTATTGTGGTTGCAGCTGGCAAGACGGTTGTAGTGGTGGGCGTGGCATTATTTACACTGTTCGCATTACTCTTGGGATTGAGAAAACTCTCCAGATCACTGATCGAACGTCTCAATGTGGTAGTGGCGCAATTACTATTTGGCGGGGCGGGGACCACAAATGAGCCCTGTTGAAAGAGGGGGATAGATGGAATTAGAATTTCATTTTTATTGGCTTCGACTCACCTTATTTATATCCTTGCGCTTGCTTATGATCTTCTCCTCGATAAGGGCTCGCACCCCAATGCTGGCTGTCTGCAGTGGCGGTCCATTAGAGTCCTTTTTCTCGTTGCGTTTGCTTTCGGCATCCTTTTTAAAGTAGCCGCCATGCAAACGCATATGCCCATTGAGGGCAGGTATGTTTTTGAACTTTCGGTGACACAAATTGCACTCGACTGGCTTGTCCAGTTTGACAATATTCAACAGATGCGGATTGATGGCCGCCACCAGTTGTGGACTTAGTTCCTCCTCTTTAACCTCAACCGGCGAACTGGAGGAGGATGACGAGGAGGGAACCAAATCCGTACCATCCTCAACGGTGACTGTGACATTCTGTGAATTGTTGAGCTAAGAGTAGGAAACAATGAAATCAGGTGATCCATCTAAATTGCTAATCAAAAAACCCACCAATTGCATGTTCCATGTGCGTGGCCTGGATTGGGTTGGCGCTGAGTTTGTATTGATTTTGTAGGAGCTAATGCTGGTGGGCGAGGACACAGTCACCTGGGCACTCGTTTGCTTTGTCTGTTGCATTATCTTGCTAATGAGATCCAGTTGTTCGCGTGTGAGACCCTCGCCCTCCAGACTACTCCCATCAGCAAGGGTAATGGTTGGCGAACTGGCAATTAATGTGCCAGGACCCGAGGTTGGAGCCATGGCTGTTGTCGTCGATGCGGACACCAATGCCAACGACGACGACGATGTCGCCGATGAAGCGCTGGACGAGCCAATCGATGATGTCGATGTGGTGGGCGAGAGGAGCGTCACTCCGGTTTTAATCGGCAAGTTCATGGCCTTGATTTGCTCCTCGGAAAGGGCGATGCCTGTAGCTGCATCGACCACAGAGCTGCCGGTGGAAATGTAAGTGCGTATACAGGTGGCACCATCTGGAGAGCTCGCATCCCCGCTGGCTGTGGCCGGTGACAGGCTGAGTGTACTGGTTGCCACGCCCATTGTCATGCCAACGCCCATGCTGCTGTTGCTGCTGTTGCTGCTGCTGCTGCTGCTACTGCAGCTCGCTCCGCTCGAACTGGCGATGGGCGAGAGCGATTGATTGATATTGCTGGCGGCGGCGCTAGTGGTGGTTGTTGACGTGCCAGATCCAGTATGATGATTCTCCGAATGACGTCTCAATGAGCGAGCATCACAGTAGGATTTGCCACAGCCATCTGCCTTACATTCGTAGGGCTTCTTATTCCTATGAGTCATCATGTGTCCGTTTCTGGGCATTAAAAAGAACATATATATGTATATATATATACCAGTGTGAGTTGGTGGACAGTGGGTGGAACTTGTGGCATGCTTCATTTACTTACAAGTGATCTTGCCGCTTGAATGCCTTAGAGCAGAGCGCGCAAATGTATTTCCGTTCGTCGCTGTGCGTCAGTTTGTGCTTGGCCAACGCCGAAGCATTTCCAAAGATTTTGCAGCAAATCTACAAAAAAAAAAGAATATATGTATATATAAGAATCATGTGAAATGTAATTAGCCTCAAGTATTGCGCGTCATCGATGGCCAAAATGTCGCGTCAATTCTCTTTCTCTTTCTGTCTGGGAATATTTACATGGGCCACATGGCGTATACGTAATCTCTTAATGAATCAGATGTAATCTTAGATTCAGAGTTTCATGAAACACCTGCAATACCTTGTTTCATACCAAACATATCATCATAAAATTCACTTTTCTCTCTCTTTCTTTCTACCTCTACGGAAAAAGAAAAAGATGAGCTAAAAAAGACTTGTTCAGAAATTCGTAGCGACTTTGAGCGGCTGTCAGTTTAATTGGCAATAAGCCAAACGTGCAAGATTTCTAATGCGAGGGTTGCTCGAACTTATAAGCTGGAAATTTACTGGTTGTATTGGATATTATTTAAGTATTCATCAAAACTAGCCAAGATTTATTTTCCATTAGACTCGACTTATATTCTATGCCAAGTTAGTACATGGTAATAAATTAGCTTCTCTTTCATGTCATGAACAGATGAAACCACCTACGTTATAGGCGCCCATCTGCAGCTAACTAGACGTGATCTCTGTGCTCAATTAGCGCCGTGCACCAAAACAAAAAATACACAACCGACTACGGCCATAATATTAGTTCGAAGTGGTAATTCGGTGTCTGGCTTTTTACGAGTACGAGGCACTTTGGATTCGCTATTGACGTTGTACCTGCCATTCGACCAGTCGGCCGGGACGACCTTAATGTCTGTTTATAAATATTGCACGGCACTCCGCCACTCGCACTCGACATTCGGCACTTTTTTTTTTTTTGGTTTTTGTTTTGTGGCCTGAGTCTCTTTTGACATGATTCTGACATGGCCGCGGCTCAATAGCGGCAGCCAGCAATAAATTAGCGATTAGACCACATAGAGACCACAATACAAACGTACAAATATATTTGTATGTACATATGTATATGTGAAATTTTCAAATATAATGATGCGGCTATGGTACGCACCTGGCACTGTTGCGGTCCGTGGCGTGTTGGTGAGGATAATTTGGGGCGATTCTTTTTCGGAGCTTCAACACTGACGATGCCAATGCCAGTTGTTGATGCGGTATTTGCGGATGCTGACGATGCGGTTAGCCCGCCAATGCTGTTGCTATTGTTGCTGTTGCTGCTGCTGCCAGGAACATGTCTACCATTGCTCTTAAAACTCAAACTATGTCCGCCGCCGCTGCTGCTGTTGCTGTCGTTGCTGTTGCTGCTGCTGTTGCTGCCAATGCTAATGCTGCTGCCAACCGATGAGGCGTTGCTAAAGTTACTGCTGTTGCTACAGTTGCTATTATTATTATGCTGATTAAGTAAACTGGCTGCACTGCTGGTACTGCTATTGCTCATAATCTGTGCCAGAGTCGTGACATTTGTGGCCGTGTTGCTGCAACTGCTGCTGCGTATTAAACAGTTTTTAATATAGCTGGTATTGGTTTTGCCACTACTGCCGTTGTTGGTGCTGCTGCTGATGTTGCTATTGCCAGTGGAATTGGTGTTGGTTGATGTGCTGACTGTTTGTACACTCCGTCTGGTAATGGTTATCTTGTTAGGATTACTTAAATGATTGCCATTGCTTGACTTTCCAAGACTATTGCTTAATGTTGCTCCTGTGACGGTATTATTATTGTTAGTGCTACTGTTGCTGTTGCTGCTGTTGTTACTGCTGCTGTTGCTGTTGATATTGTTGTTGTTCTTGAGGGCTGTAATGAATTACAAGAAAATTGAAAGTTGCTTTTCACTACAGTGCTTGAATTGGCATTGAATAGAGAAATAGAGTTCCGATTCATCTTTCTTATATGCTAAAGATATCGAAACAATTTGCTCTATAACTGCGACCCTGGATAATAAATCTGTATGCAGTTGTTCTATTTAGACAAAGCGTTTCTAAATGTGTGTGTGTATATATAGGCTATGCCTCTTGCATTTCGTTGGTTGGTCTACTTACAAGCTGTCTGTATGGTGCCCAAAACATCTGCCAACATTTCCGGATCCGGATAGCCAATGGTCAGTGCATTCTCTAATGCCGACGATGTCGTTGATGTTGCTGACGACGACGACGACGTGGCTGGCGCAGTGACGCCATTGGTTTGAGTTTGCTGGCTGCTACAGCTGCTGCTGCTGCTGCTGCTGCTGCTGGTCGCTGTCGAGGGCGAAGATGATGCTGATGATGATGATGATGACGTTGGCGCTGGCGCTGATGATGATACTGCTGGTTGGGATGATGATGACGATACTGTTGCTGTTGCAGCAGATGTTGATGTTGTTGCTGTTGCTGTTTTAGTTGTTGTACTACTGATGCTGCTGCTGCTGCCACCAGTGCTGCTGTTCGCATCTCTTAGTTGCAATGTTACAGAAGCTTCAGTGCCCACGGAGGCGCTGCACATCAACACACGCGGCGCACTGCTGAGACTCGTCAAAGGCAAATGTATGCTCTTTGGTACCTGCGGGCAAAATGTAAATGTAGAAACACTACTCAATGGATGACAATATACCAGACATGTGTATACATGTGTGTGTGTGTGTGACCAAGCCAGAGAAATGAAGAGAGCAAGACAAAGAGAGATAGATTGAAACGATTGCCAAAAGCAAGACAGCAATAGCGGCTGTCAGACGAGATTAGTTCAGATTATTGATAATTCACAGCAACTGTCGCCTAATGGACGACGTGTCGCATAATTAATTGAATTTAAATGCATTTCACTTTAAGACACAAGTTCCTCTCTCACCCCTTGCCTTCATCAAGTTAGTAAGGAAATTGAGTATACGACATGTTGAACAACACTGAAGGTAAAAAGTGTCACAGTAAATATATCAATATTTTTCTTTTTTTTTTGGCACTGACTAACCCTTTAAATTTGTTAATTATTCACCCCTCTCAATTGTCGAACCCCTATGGTCTCACTTATCTACAAGTAAATAAATTAAAACACAATAAAAACCACCAAAAGAGAAAAATAGATAAAAATGCAGCAATAACTCATGATGCACTAACGAGTGTCAGTCATTTTCTTTTTTTTTTTGAGTTTTTTTTGAGGCATGCGGTGGCCATATCAATGTGAGGCAATAATTAAAATAACTCATAAACCGCAGCCAATGTCCAATTAATGTGGCCTGAAATTACCCGTAAATATACATACATAAATATGTGTTTTTATATAATATATTCATTATATTATATTTTAACAATTTCCCAGCTTGGGCTCTACATTGACCACAACGACCAAAAACACATTTAAATTGAAAACCAAATGAAGTCCAAGACATTGGGCATAAATTTTCTTGCTTTGGGCGCATAAAATTTCACGTTGAATAAATAAACAACACGAATTTTATTATTGTTTAAGTTCTATTTAAAAAAAACAACAACTAGCCCAACAATACACAAAAAAAGAAGAAGAAAAAAACCAACAAAATAAGAAGGAAAACAAGAGAACAGCCAACGCTCTGCATAATGAACAAATTGGCATTAAGCAAAAATTTTGGAAATGGAGCTACAAGTGGGCAACTCAATGCGGTGTACACCTAATGCCTAATATTATCTTAGCCAGAATTTGTTTATTTAAATTCATTTGTGGATTGGGGCTATGAAATATATATGGGCATACTCTACAGATAAAATACTATATAGGCAAATAAAGTTAATTAGATTTATCGATTCACATTTGTTTTGATAACCTTGTCGTGGGCTCACAAGATCGGAAGTGCCAACAAATGGAATATTCCTATTTAAAAAAAAAAATCAAGTTCCTTTTATTGAATATTTTAACAATTATTTTAGATTTCGATTTAAATTAAAGCAAAGAGGATAGATAGATGTTGTTCTATCAAATTTTACTTGCAAAACTGCAATCCATCTTAACAATCTCACTCATATCGCTCTCCTTAAGCATATTTAATTGTTGCTCACATCAATTATTTTCACACTAAATCAATGCGGGGATCATTAAATGATTATTTGTTGTGTCTGTATGGCGCTTAAGATTTATGTGTCCTAAATGATAAAAAAAAATCTCGTCTACATAGCATGCCAGGCTGTTGTTTCATTCATCACAGCGGGTCTGCTGGTCTGGTGGTGTAGGCTGTTTGATATATCCTGTTACGACATGGATGAATTGGTGGATACACCAATTGCCTGCTGCCACTTTTTTTTCCACTTTTTATGGATGCAGGCCATCATGTATATATGTATGTATATTTTTACAGTATGATTCGTATGTCAATCAAATGTCAATGTCACTCCACAAAACATAAAAAAGAGCAACCAGCAAGCATAATAAATGAAAGAATGAAAACGGGAAAAGACCAAACTGGTGAGTGTGACGAAGGAAAGAAAAAAAATATGAAGAGGTGCCTGTTTCATTGACGGCGAAAAACCCCAGAAAAAACTCGTTCTGCCAAATTCAAATGATGATGCTTTGAATACCCTTTAAAGAGGCTTTTCTTGTGATAAGTCATTGAGGATAGAAACAAATTTAAGTTACTTTGTCAAAATACTAGAGAATTTCGTGGGTTCATTGTATTTTATCATTGAGTTTTTCTAGATATTTGTGATGTTGCTATATGTGTATAAAATAATCATCTTAAATGAATATACCCTTTGTATGGCAAAATATTGAGAATTTCTTTCATAAATTTGCACAACAGACTTTGAGTCTGAGATTGCTGATGATTGTTTATAAGTATGATATAATACATATTTATAAAACACATACATATACATATTGCATATGGTTATTAGTGTGTATGTATGTCAATATTTAAATTGAAAACGCTAAAGTCCTGCCGAGGCGGCAATTTGTCATTGGTCTCCGCTCTTTTGCTTATTAGTAAAATGAGCCAAAACACATGTTTCATCAGGCAGCGCCAATGGCAATGGCAGTGGGAAGGGCTATACGCTTGCCTTCGTCATCATCAATAACAGATTCATCATCTCTCCATGTCTGGGCCTGGCAGCATATTTGTGTTTATTTGAAATTTTCAAGAAATATGGAAAAAAAAGAATGAAAGAAATCTTGTTTATGAGAATATGCCTGAATATGCCTTTGAACTGCCTTTTTAAGTTATGGCATTTTGCGTAATGCTTTCCGCTTGTGTTTTACACACCTCGTATACGTAATATTTTGAGTTAAATACATTATTTGATTACTCTTCATTGTAATTAGTTTATGGCATTCAATTCATTATTTATACAGTTGGCATGACCCAACATTCACATACACTAGCTTAACTGAATAAATTGATTAAATAAGTTTTGCTAAGAAATTTTTTGTTCGCTTCTCTAACTAGGTTTCGTTCTCATTCAAATTTAGGTCAACTAAAAGAAACATAACTGTTGCCGACCCAACCTAAAAAATATTGTTATTCTATTAATTAAACTATGTGACTTATATGTAAATATTTATCTATAAATTGAGAAAGGTGTAAAAATCTTTTTTATCCCAAAAACTCAAGTAATAATTCCATTTAGACAGGCTATCAATGAAATGGATGAATTAACTCTACATTTTTATTTGCTTATATTTGCCAGCCTGAAAATAAGCTAGAAATAAGTTCAACATTGAAAATCTCCTCCTTTAGGTATTGACATATGATTGATGTTACAAAAGAAAATAGAGTTCATAGCATGGCTTGGTAATGATCACTTTAGATCTAATAAACGAGTCTTTTTTGCCTGTTACTCTTTCTTAAAGCTAAATGGAGTCTTTTTTCCCTGTATCCGTGCTTAAACTGCTTTTAACCTGTTCTCGGTTTTCTAAAATTTACCCCAGAAACACAAATTGGTTACTCCACAGGCAACAATTGGTGACAATTAAGAACAGCAAAAAAAAAAAATAAAAAGGAACATTTTTAGTATGCACAATTCTCTGGCTTATATAGTAAAAATCCTTTTGAATATTAAAGAAACTAAGAATATTTTGGATTTAATCTGGTATTATGATTGGGATACCCAAAACCTGATACATTTGGATCCAGTGTATCATTTGAGGTCGGTGAATTTGATCGCGTACTTACCGTATTTATGGCAGCCATCGTCGCAATTGACGCCGTTGATGATATCGTTGTAGTAGTTGTTGTTGTTGCTGTTGGTGCTTGTACTTATTATAGTTGTTGTAGTAGTTGTAGTTGTGGTGGTAGTGGTGGTTGTGATGATGGGGATATAAAATCAAAAATCTGCAAAAAGTTTGTTGTTTTTTTGTATGATAGAACATATTCGAATTTGGTTTTTCTTTTAATTTTTTTTTTTTTTTCTTTTTGATTTTCATTTTCCATTCGTTTTTTCTTTTTGGTGACAAAAGAAAAACGAATAGAATAGAATTGAGGAAAACACAAAACAAACAAAAAGTTAAAATTTGATGCATAAAAATGTGCGCATAAAAACCGAAAGCAAGTAAAATAAATATATTAGAAAGAACCGAAAAAAAATATACAAAACAAGAAGAGCACATGCACAGGGGACACACAACCACACACAAACACACAGAGAGTGTGAGAGTGTGTGCTGGTGTGTTTGTGTATATGTGTGGTAGATGTGAATAACGCAATCTCAAAGATACATAAAATAAAAGGAGACGAAAAAAAATGTAAAAATAATGAGAATTATACGCATAGCGCTGACTGCTGAGGGAATGCGGGCAGGTGATGGTGGTTAGTTTGGCTTTTGACTGGCTGAGTGATGGATTGATTGACTGATTGATTGACTGATTGATTGAAGCATTTGTCCAGCTGAGCATTTGTTTATGTTTGAAGAGAAGAAAACATTAGCAAACCCAAAAAAAAAAGAATACATGACACAGAAACAAGTGTTTTACATAGCATTTTCTTGTTTGCCTCTGTCACATATAAATAGAAATTTGCCTCCAGAGCTAGGAAAAATGTGTTCATAAACCAGACAAAATAAACAATATATTTAGCAATTCAAATTATATATTTTACATTTCGCGCAAGCTTGAATCAAATTTGGTAATAAAAATTTCAACATTTTTCGTATATAATCGATTTATTTGACATTTTGAGCGAATTTCTTTCTCTCTTAGATCTCTTGCAGTTTGTCTTCTTCTTCGTCATCTAATCATCATCACCGTCATCTTGTTCTTCTTCAGTTGAGACTGGCATGGTATATGTACCTACACACATATATGTGTATATATATTGACATATACACATACAATTTAGTTATTTTTGGTACACAATAGTCTTTGTCTATCTGCTAGAATGCTTATTTTTGTTTTTAGTTATTTAATTACAATCTTCTATAGTTTTATTTTTAATTTAATTCATCTTTCCATACCCCACAATCCCCCTCCCAGTTCACCACACCTCTACTTACATACACACACACACACACACACACAGACATGCACTGAAATTTGTGTTCGTTTGACAAAACATGCGCCAGAAATGCCGCAAAAAGCTTCGCGAAAAATTGCCAAAAATTTAAAAATTACCAAAATTATTACTTTGTATACTCTCTCTTTTATAAATGAATTTACCTAAGACAATAAAAAATCAAACCGTTGGATTTCTTCACATAAAAACAATTTAATTTAATAAATTCTTAATCTATCTTTAATGAGGGGTATTCTGACAAGCATTTAACTATAAAATCCCTTATTTCAATCCACAAAAGAAATCCAATCCAAAAGAAAGTTTAATTTTTGATTGCCACATTGTGTGACGAACCAAATCAAAGAATCCAATTTCCCATTCAATTTCTTAGAGTATATAAAAACTATTTGCGAAATCAAATGAGAAGCAAGCGACAGCATAAGCAAAAGGCGCAGTTGGCCAAGGGAACTTTTCAATTTTGGCGGGGCAAAGAGGAGATATACAGCGGGGGGAGCGCCACACGCTCGTACACATGTTCCCAGACATCAGACAGAGAGATTGCACCCAAAATGAAAAAACAAAACTCGAGAAAGAGGGAAAACTTGCAACAGGCAAAACAGATGCAAATGCGTAAGATGCTTTTGGATTTCAATTTCAATTTGAATTCGAATTTAGATTTCGGCTGGCAACTTCGATGGCCAAAACCAACGGCTATACGAGTTGGATTTTTAATTAAAAATATGTAAGCAATATGTGCGCAGAGTCACACAGTCGCAGTGAAACACTAGCACAGTGTGTCACACTGGGTCGCCGCCATCGGCACTGTCGTCGTCGCGTCGTCGTCGTCGTCGTCGTCGCCAGGGCGGTAGTAAGGCGCAAGGCAAGTGCGCGGAATGTTGTCGAGCGCGACGACAATTTGTTTAAGAAAATGTTTGGCAAGTCGCCCACTAAAACGCACTAATGAAGAAAGCCAAGGCGCGATATGGCCACACAAGCACCAACAACAACAATCCGACGAATAACAATATAAACTATAGAGAAAGGCAACAAAAACAACAGCAAGGGTGTTGGTCTCGGTCTATGGCATTCCATGATAAGATTTTTGTTTGTTTCATATTAGCAAATATTTATAATAGCCTGATTTTTATAATTATTAAATATATAGACTTTTGCTTAACACAAATAAGTAGGCATGAGTTCTATAATCATTATTTACAGATCTCAAGGTCCTTGGAGAAGAGGTACAAATCATTTGTCTGGTGCCAGAAGAGTATTTAGTTTTGTGATACTCTTCTGAAGGTATACTTTGATAGTACACGGAGTAAAATAGTTTATCAACGTCCCCCATACGTGATATTTAGACTAATAAACTTAAATCCTTTTTTTATTTGTTAAACAACGTGTATATAAATGCTTCGTAACATCAAAAAAAAAAGAATTCGTTCTTAAATTCCACTCTAATAGATATTTATAATTGAATTAAATTGAATGGATATATTGTATATAAATGTTTATTTTGTTTGTTGTTTCTGCTAAACTTTTATTCACACTTTATTAATTTAATTCCAATTATAAAGGGATGAAACACGCGCATGGCGTATACGCCCCACTGGCTGGCCATGTCATCAGCATAATAATACGATAATAATAATATTAATAACAGCAACATTATGAACGGAATTAGACATCAGAATTTTCAATGTTAGACCACAAGACTAAAAATAAAAATACACTCGGACATACTCTAAAGATTGTGTGTAAAAATGCTCTAGAAAGAAAGATTGAAAGAAAACGGCAGGCCAAATAGGTGGGTGGTGGTGGAAATTGGTACATCTTTCTCGCCCCCCTCTCTCTGTCACTGTCTCTCATTCTCTGTCTCTCTCTCTATCTTTGTTCACATATCAAAATCCA
Organism: Drosophila insularis; assembly: GCA_018903935.1. Lineage (NCBI taxonomy): Eukaryota > Metazoa > Arthropoda > Insecta > Diptera > Drosophilidae > Drosophila > Drosophila insularis. The sequence goes on from JAEIFP010002295.1 coordinate 10,507,905, forward strand.
ATTAAAATCATTCGCGCTCATTGAAAATAAACAAAATAAAACAACAGCTAAACAAAAAAAAGAAAGGCAATCGCTTTTGATGGACTTCTCCCAATATTATTGTTTTTCAGTTGTTGTTTTTCTTATTGATGGCTGATTGTTGATTATACTCACTAGCCATAGCATTAAAGGGTATATTTAGACAATAGATATAAAAAAATTCACAGGAAATAGACGATGTACCTCCAATTTTTATTAATTCTCTTTTAAACAAAGTATCAAGAAAGTCGATCGATTCTTTTTGAATTGATTGTATTGAATGGTTTTCTCAGCTGAGTGGACAACAATTTGCCTCCTTCTTATGCTCTATTATTTTAAAATATAAGAAAGAAAAACTTTTGCTTTAGTGGCAATTAAACAGCTGCATGCTGATCGTCTGCTAATTGCCCCATGTGTGCGGCATGTTGGAGTGCCAACGTGTGAATGGGGATTTAGGGTGCTTTTGTCTGCGTGTGTGTGTGTGTGTGTGGTGGCAACCGATGCTGTGATTTACATTTCGATTTAATTATCGAACACTTTGCTTAATGAGAGCGCGCCATACATAAACATTGACTAGCAATATTTCCCTTGGAGTGCGCTGGCATGTTCTTAGTTGAGTGTACACACACTGGCGGCAAAAAAAATCCGGATATAGCTTTTTATTGAATTGTGATTTTGTGCAAATTAAGTTAAAGTTGTATTAAAATAATCTACTGGGAATTTTGTTAACAGCCGTTTCATTTTCCAACATTTCTAAAATTGACTTTAGAAAGAAGTTGCCAAAGAGTGTTAACTATTAACTGATACAGGGCGTTGAAAATTTTTTAAATTGGTCGAAAAGAAATCTTGATGTTTCCACTATTTTTTTGCCACCACTGTATATGCTGAGTTTTATGTATAGTTTTTATTGCAACCATAATTTTTAAATGGCTTTTGAGAGATGCATTTACTATTCTTGTGTGCCCTGCTTAAAATTGGGTTAACAGTCTCCTGAGTTTGAAGTGTAAAAGGATTGAATTTTTATTGATTACTTAGAAATTTAAGTTCATAGAAATTCTTTAACTTAAAGTTCCCATGGCAATTAAATGTCTGCTCTTCACCTTTCCATTCGTATCCTTCTTTATCAGTTGTTATCCTTCTTTATAGCTTTTTATCTTTGTTGGTTGTCTTTAGCTGACCATTTGTTTCCGTTTGAAGTTTTGATTTCCTATTTCTAATTTATTTCCTTTCTTGTGTCCTTAGTGACACATTTTCTCTGCTCTCTCTTCTTTGATTTTACTTTCCTTCCGTTTCCTACATTCATTTGTTCATCGGTAATTTATTGATTTCTCTATTTCATGTTTTTTCACTTCATTTATCTTCAAATGTTGTTCAAAATAGAAAAAATCGTTGTATTTGTATTCAATTTTTTCATATTTGTATGTCTAAAGCAGTGGTTACCTAAGAATTCCAAAAGCTTGACAAAAGATTTGGCGAGTTTCTAAACAGCTAAACTTCATAAATCGGAAAAGGTCTCGATACGAAGAGTATTAACATGTCGGTCTGGAATTGCAAAACAACTGATTACATTCCTTAGAGGTTGTACAAATTTATATATTGAAGCTAAACCCTTTAAATATTTGTTCATGCTGAGAGGCATCTGCTGTTGGTGTTGCTGGTGTTATGGGCTAAATGATTGATGTTAGGCCAAAATTAAATATCTGTGCCTAACACCAACCCAGAAACATTATTCATTCATGCCCAGACATACATATATGAACCAAAAGTATCTATATACGGTAAAGTGTGTACGATATAAATGAGTTTTTGATGCATCACCTATTTGGAAACACTCGTAATTTTGTATTTCGTGTGGCCATGGATAATGAGAGTACTTCAGGGAGTCGTTATGTCATCAACCATTTAGCGCTAAAAGTAAATCTAAATAAGATTTAAATAACCAAATTATACTTATATCTTTAAGTATATGAAAATAAGCCATTAACATCTCTGTAATGGGCATAAAAAAGAATTAGTTTATATATGTATTTAGAAATTTTTGATGAGTAATTGGATAAAAATCTAATCTAATGATAATTTAGAACACACATGCGCATATCTTTGTATGTATGCACCTGTTCGATTTTGCATTTAAAATTTCCAATTCGGCTTTGGGGGCCTTAACAATGTGTGAAAATATATTTGTTGTTTAATATCTAAATATAAATGTTATTCTGCAGCACACAATAAAATTTAATCACATTTTGATGACAATTTATTTGAAGAATGTTTTGTATCTGGCAAATACACACACACACACAAACACGCACACTCATACTATAAATAAGCATATAGTCTGCTGGCACAGTAAGTGAAAATTAATTTTATTTTGAAAGGCGACATTTTGATGCGGACAATGCAATCAAATTGAATAGGGTGCATGAGGGGTGAAGAAAATATAAAAAAAAAATTACGAGAAATATATAGAATAAAATCAAATAAAATTAGTCACACTTTCCGTCAGGCAACAAAAAGGCAAGAAACCTAACAATAGAAGAACTGCAGACAAAAAGTTGACTAATGCACTCAATTAATAAAATGGCGCGATGGCCAAAAGGGTAGGGGCGTGGCATGCTGATTCTGATTTTGATACCAATTCTTGGACATGTCAGGCATGAGTTGCCTATGAACAGCATCATCATAATGATCATCAGCTTTACAATGATGATAATGACTGAAAGGCAACATAAAAATGCACAAAACGCCAGGCATAAATCACAAACGAAGAGATGTTCGAGGAAAGTGAAGCAAATAAAATATGTTAATTAAATAAAGATGTGCACACACCCATTGGCATCCATGCTGCCGCTGCTGGGGCAATGGACATTTGCGGATAGATAGATATATACACATATATCAGCAAAGTGCAAAATGCAGACGCCAAAAAACTGTGACGCCGGCCAGCCAAGCGAAATCTTGGACACGCCTTGTGAGAGACGGACAGTACGAAGGCAACTACAAACACAAAGACAAAAGCGAACAACGACAATGCGACAATGTGACAATACGACAATGGCTGCACTTTTTCAAAAATGAAAAAAGAACAAAAAAAAAAAAGATACACACACACACACAAAAATGAAAAGATCCCAAAAACGACGCCAACAACCAAATTCGACCATAGAAATCATATGCATTATTCACCACAAGAAATGTCGAAATGAATCGCCAAGTTTTGCAATACGAAGCATTACATGTGCTCATCATTAGGTACAACTATGCAGAAGGTACAGTCTGACAATGAGGCACAACCAGAGCCAAAGTCAGATGAGGAGTCAACAGACGCAACGGCAGAGGGCAAGAGAATGTGCACGCATACACACACACACACACAAACACAGAGATACATACTTTGGCACAATCATCCACGTTTCATCTATTGTTCAGCGACTACCAGGTTCCTTCATCTTATTTGGTTGGCATATAAGTTCCACTTCAAAAAACATAAAATACGTGCAAGTATATTTTTAGCAATCCGCGGCGTTTGATTTACGATTTCATTAAATCAGCCTAATGGATGAAGAGCAGAGCTAAACGATGATCAAGCGAGTCTGCGCTCGCCATTATGCTCATATTCATACTCATACTTATACTCATACGCCGTGTTGGCCGCTTTATCAACAACAACAGAACAGAAACGACCACCTGTCGTTGTCTTGTATGAGCACAACAGCCAAAAGGAACACACAACAGCCGCCAATTATGTGTTTCAACAATGTTGCATATTCCTCATGGGAGTTTCTTAAAGTCTGCAGCTGAGTTAATTATCGGACCGCATACTCTCGCATACACACACGCACACACACACACAGCAAATTTTAATAGAATTTACCAACAATTGAGTGGTTTTTCCGGGCTTCATTGAACAGGAATCGAATCTATTCAGTTTAAATCGCATTACAGGCTCAAATTTACCAATTATCTGGCCCTTTGAAATTACGTAAAGTAGAGAACAATACTGAATTGGGCACATTGAAGCATTTTAATCATTGTTATATGTCTATTCGGACAGTTGAATACATAAATTGTTAATTGCAAAAGGAAACTAGGCATTAACTAGTCACAAAAAATAAAACTTATTTATTACGCGTTCAATGACATTCATTTAAAATTTTTATAACCTTTTTTAAGACTTTTAGGTAAACATTTTTATAGTAGCTTATTACTTGTTAACAAAAAGTAATTTAAGAATAAATTCAATTTATTGAATTATATATTTTAGAGTACAAAAAACTTTCAAAGCATTTTTAAAATAGAGTAGCTTTATTTACTAAGTTTTCTGTAAACCAAACAAAATTCAGATAGTTAGTTTCGTTCCTATTTACTATGGTAAGCAGAGAAGAAGAGTTTTCCTTATTTTCAAATATTTAAAGGGTACAAAGGCTTCGAAATGGCTGGTTGTTTTTTATTGTTTTCATTTTTATATACCTATTAACCAATTTCAATTCCAAATTTGTCACTTGGCGGTCGTTTATTACTTTCTTCGTTTCGTTTTTGGAATTTTTTTTATGGTCTCTCGCCCTCAGCTGGCATAAATATTTGAAATGATGTTCCCGGCACACGTGCCACATTTGACGAAAATACATTTTTTTTCGTTGGGTTATTTTTTTTCTTTTTTTTTTTGTGTTGCCTCACATCCACGTCTAGAAATTAATAGTTCATCAAGCGGGCCAAATGCTGACAGATAAACGACGGGCACCGCCCGTCAAGGAGAAGCGGAGATGGCATAGCGCAACACACAGACTAATGGAAGTCCGCATTGCCATTCCTGTATGTGTGTGTGTGTGTGTCTCCACACGGGCAGGAGGCACCCCTAGTTATCCCCCTTGCTCAGCATCTTAGACTTTTCTATAGATATATTTTTTGATTTTCCTGTTCTTGTAGCTTATGTTTTTCTTTTACTTTTTTTTTTTGTTGTCTTTAGTTGTTTGTTTGTTTGCTTGTTTGTTGTCTTCCGCAATGCCAGACATGAATAATTACATTTCTAGCATAACTTGACTTTCACTTTATCAGCAATAGATCAATGCGGCAGCCCAAAAAAATAAAAAAAAATACACATACAATGTGAAGAGAGTGAACATGCCAATCTGAAGGAAAAAAATCTTTTTTTGGCGCGATGAAAGTATTACCGCATACGTAATAGACGGAAAAAGACGGCCACGTAAATGACAAATAAAATAATAAATAAGAAATTCCTTGTGGTATTTTTTTTTGTCTCTACGGTGACGTCAATTGTCCATTATTTGGCTTTAGTCATAAATCTGACTGGCAGGCACTGGTCAGTCAGGCACTCGACGAGTGAACTGTGAATTAAAGGGATTTCATTGAAATTTCAGGGAAAAAGAAATAATGGAAACAAAAATATCAAATTGTGGCACATGAAACTAGAAACTGTTTAACTTTTCTATGAAGGCTTGAGACAGTATTGGCTTCATTGGAGAACTTTAATTTTTGTAGACTGGACTTTAAATAAAAGCAAACATTTATGTTCCGTTTCTGAAAAATCTTATTACCATAATTCGATAAAAGTCCCAAAAAAAATTCATTGAGATTAAGTAAATCTCCTTAGAATGATGAGAAAAATTCTATAAAAAATAAAATTTATATTTATTTACCAATTCGTTTTGTATTGGCTTATTAAAAACCAATTTTATTTGATTCCTATCAATTTGCCCATAAATTTCTTCAAGTCTTCTACGGGCAAATGTTTCCATGAAATTTATCTCAATAAAATTGTTCATTTTGTTGCACAAAAGTTGCTTCAATAAAGCATTACAATAGCAATTGATTTCGTAGAATAAATATATAAGTAAGTATACAACAAATATTGTATGTGGGAAGTCTGATATTATTTGTGTCTAACTAAATACAATAAGAAGATTTCAATGAAAGACTAAATGTTGTCGGAAATATGCCACTGGCACGCCTTGACGATGGTGGTGACAACAATGAGAATAACGTCATTGAACTTTGAACACGGATTGCTTTCATTTCACATTTTCATTTATTTTTTTATCTTATTTTTTTTTTTCTGTTTAGCAGCAACCACCCCGCCCCCCTTCTATATCCAGGTATTAATGCCATTGAGTTGACCAAGTGAAGAGATTGATTTTTGTTTGGTGTGGCAGCACGTTTATGCCGCGTGAATGTATCACAAACACAATGCTCAGCGTCTAACATAATGCTTACTTGTACGCCTGTACATACTATATGTGTATATTATATATGAGTATGTGGGTGTCAATGTGAATGTGAATATGTAGAAGTGTGTGGTATGAGTAAGTGTGTGTGTGTGTGTTTGAGTGTTAGCACATATCCTAATGCTTGTTAATACCAGCCATAAATAAATTGCTTATACACACGCTCATACCAAAGTCATCATCATCAACATCAACATCATCATCATCATCATCTCATCAACATCAACTTCATCTCATCTCATCACATCACATATCATCTCATAGCACAATTGTCTTAAATTACGCTAACTTAGTTGTTAACATTTTCATTTTGTTAGTTTTGATAAAGACAAGTATAACAAAAGAAAATATAATATATACAATTTATATATGTGTGTACATATATGGAAAAGAAAAACTCTTTCAAACAATAACAAATATTGAACGGAAAACGAAATGTAAAAAGGAACGTATAGAGTTTTGCATATTGGCATTGGGTTTTATTTTTTTGTCTTTTTTTGTGGCAATAATCCTTAACTCACCTTTTAGTCTGGGGCTGCATTTGTTGGTTAGCTCCGTGTATTTTGGCCCACGGTGCGTATGATGAATTTTTCGTGTTTCTTGCTTGATGTTGATTGTCGTTGTCGTTGCCGTCGCTGCTGCTGCTGCTGCTGGTGTTGATGTTGCTGGTGATGCTGCTCTATATGTAGGAGGCTGGGCTGATTCTCTCTAATCTGCGGCAATGGCTTTTTATGTGCTTTCTATATGTTTGTGGGGGCATATATGCTGATATATATATAGTAGAATGTATATATGCTCGCTGACTGTGACATTGAATTGCTTTTCCTCTTCCACTAATGCTGCTACTGATGCTGCTGCTTCTCCTGGTTGGTGGTGGCGCTGCTGCTGCTGCTGCTTCTGCTTTTCACTTCGTTTTTCTTTATTTGCTTTCTATGTTTTATTTCACACGCGCGCACACAGAAGGTGGATCATTTTTGTTTCACACATTTTCCATCAACACACACGCACACACGCATACATGCATACATATATGCATACATATGTATGTGCACATGCACACACAAATGACGATTTGGTTTTTCTTTTCTTTTCTTTTATTTTTATTTTTGTTGTTGTTTCTTATTGTTTTAGCTTTGATTTAAAATCTAAAAGTGTTTCATATTATTCTTTATCATAGATTTTCTTTTTTTTATTATTTTAATAATTAAAAAGTTTTTATTTTGAATTTTTCAATTTTTGTAATTTGTATAGAGGACGGCTTGACATACATTTTTTTTTTTAATTTGTCTACATCTAGAAACTGAGAAAAAATAAATATTTTAGTGTATTTGTATATATAAACTTGACACTAAATTGTAACCTTTTCGTTGCTATGTGTTTAGAAAAAAAAACAACAAAATGGTTATGGCCTTGTCCTGCTATCCATTGTTCCACTAGATCTTTAGATATTAAAGCAAGTTAAAAGAAGACTACTTTTATGATCCCATTGTGAAGATTATAATCTTATTTGGATTGCGTTTTTGTATTTCCCCTCAAGTTTTCCACAAACTTGGGAGCATAGGGAGCACTTTAGATAGCCGACTGTATTTCCATATTTTTTGCCTTTTTTTTTTTTTTTGTTGTTTAATGTTGTAAAATTATATTGACTTTGTCTTTGTGTTTATGTAATTGCTCTGCTTCATTAAACAGTTTATGAATAATCGCTTCTTCTTCATTTTTCTCATATTCCCCTGTAGACATTTTCGTCTCTATTTTACTCGCTGTCTGTCTCGATTCTCTTTCAACTTCAGTGCATTCTTGGTTATTACAAAATAAAACACATTTTTTTCTTCATACTTGGCTAACAACTTTTGTGCCAGCTGCAATAACAAGAAACAAGAAAGCCAAAAAAATAAAAACACCGAAAAATAATAGAAGAATAGTAGAAAAAAAAGTAAGATGGCTTCAGGCGAGCGAGCATCTAAGGCAAAACAAAAAAAAAAAAGCTTTTAAGAACTGTGGGCCCTACTTGGGAAATTACTTAAGTTTTCAATGCGTTTTACTCAATTTGACTTTGGGTCGTTGCTGCTGACTTCTTTTTTGCTGCTACTGTTGTTGTTGTTGCTCTTGTTTTGACCGAATTGGCGCATTAAGCGCAAAAAAGTTGATTGTGGGTTGTGGCTGTGCCTCACCCTAACTGAACCCAAAAGGGCAGCCCCTCCACCCCATCAGTTTGCCACAACCATTCTAAACAACCATTCCCCAGTAGTAGGTTGAAGGGATCCCTTAACTGTTTGCCCTGTTGTTGTTGTTCCTACTGTTTTTTTTTTATCCTTATCGCTGTGCTTATATTAAATAAGAGCACATAAAGAGAAGTCAAAATAAATCGATAAATTCTACATAGATACAGAGATATATACGTACATACATATAAATGTATATAATATGTATACATCTGTGTGTGTGTCTGTGTGTGTACAACAGCATCGGCAGCAATAAACGGCCTACAGGATGAAATGTTTTTGCGTTTTGCCTCCTTCAATCGTCCTTTCAGCAATCCTCATGGGCCAGGCATCCTCCCATTCATACGCAGGCCGAATACGAATACGAATGCCCGAGCCTTACTCGTTCTCAGTGTGTGTGTGTGTGTATATTTGTGAGTATATCTGTGTGTTAGTCGTTTATTCGCCTGCCTGACTGTCTGGCAGTTCGTTTTCGGTTGCTTTTGTCTCCTCGTCCCTATATATATATCCATATATAAGTGTATTTGTTTGTATGTATCGGCTGCTGTTGTTCTGTACTCCACATTTCGCTTCGTTTACTTCAAGCCAGGTACATACATACAAACAGCAATACATTCGCACAAACACAAACACACACATACTTACACAGTTAAACTCACATCTTCTACAATTTTCTTGGGGAAAAATCAATTAAAATTTAACTCACGTTTCCCTCCTTCCCTTTCCCTCATCTTAACCATAGCATAAAAATACACACAATACCTTTATTTTCGTCTTTTATTTCGTCTCTTGTCATCCCTCCCGATCGAGGGCAACACATTTAATTTGTCTAATTTGAATTTTAATTAAAAACTTTTACAGGTTCAATAACTTGTCAAAATACATGAAAAAAGCAGAAAAGAAAACCCCCCTCTCAAAAAATGAAACGAAAATGAAAACGAAAACTCTGAATTTTTCTTCTTGTCTCTCAATTTCCATTTAACAGCTGTCTACACTTTTTTTGTTGCAAAATTTAATTGGTAGGTAAAAAAAAACGCAAAGAGTGAAACATGAGACACACATATTAAAATGTCAAGATAAATCACGCTAATACGTACTTAAACAGGCTTAATTACACTGAGAGAAACATATGCACGTATATGGAAGTTTTCATAAAAAGGAAGTTAAGTCAATAACTTTAAGTTAAAAAGGCAAAATTCGTTAAATTAAGGGTTAATTTTAATCTCATCTCATATATTGAAGAATATTAAGGAAATGTTTATGCTAAGTGACTTATTTTTTATTTAGTAAAATTCTTTTTTACTTCTCGTTATCTTTCCTTACTTAGTTTCTTGTCTTTAAATTGTTTACTTATTTGTTTACTTCCCCCTTATTCAATCTAAATAGGCACACACACACATAAGGTAAGGAAATGTATACAAATTTTGAAAATGCTTTTATACTACACACGATTCCCTCAAAACTCATAAACTGCACTCTCAAATGCCATCAATGTGTGAGAGAGTATAAGTGTATATCAGTGTGTATGTGTATGCAATTAATGCCGACTAATTACGCCTACACAGAGAGAAAAAAGACCTAATCAGTATTTATTAAAAATTGATTTCATTTCAGGCCAAGTCGTTTATTACTAACGGATTGCAAAATTTCATTAGAAAAATTAATCGATGCTTTTTAATTTTCTGTCTAAAAGTTTATATGAACTGTGTATATTTTTTTTGCCAGCATGTGTTTTGAGATGTAACTTTTAGCCACAATAGGCTAAATGATAAAGATGGCAATAATGCTTGATTGATTCAAAACCAATTTAAATTGAAAATACATAGACAATAATGCACATCCCAATATGAACTCACACATATAAACACATATCCATGGATCCATACATATACATATATGTATATATTTATATAAGCCATAAAATATGACTGCCTTTGTGTGTTTTGCCCCCCATTTGGCTTTTACAACGCCAACAATGTAAATAAACAAAATGCAATTTTTGCACATCACTTTGCCAATATTCATCACATACACGCACAAATACACACACACATACACAAACGAGCACAAACTAGGAAATATACATATAATTGCCATTTCTTTCAGATTTGTCTCATTTGACAGCAAAAATGTTTCCTTCTTTGCCACCAGAAAAGTGAAGTGATTAATTTAAATAATTTAATTTTAATTAATTTAATATACTTTTATTAAATAAAAGTCCCTGTTCGGCGTAAAATGAGGAGTGCAACTAAACGAAATGTATGTAAAACGCGCACAACTGTACACCTCCAATGTCCTGGATAAACAAGCAACCTGTTCGCTCCATTTGACGGGAAGTGCACTTGAAGCTTTCATCCTAGATGCAACGACCACAGCGTTAAACAACAACAACAATTACAACAACATTAACTCTTCATTAATGTTGCTATGGTGATCTCTCCTGGGTCAAATACGTACAAAAGGAAGTACCTTTAACTCCCATCGACAAGAGATGGGGAATTCTCTCTCTTCTGCGCACTAAAGTAGACTATATTATTTAATCTGAGCCAACTATTTTTAGAACTCGGCTTAACGAATTGCAATCGTCTAAAATACATAAAGTAAACCGAAAAAAAGAGCTACAAGAAGGCATTGAGGAATTCATATGGCATTCAACTTAACTTTCGCTCGGTTTGTCATTGCTTAAGTGGCATTAAATGGGTGAAGGTCAGTGCAGCAGCAGTCGCAGCTGGAGCCAGGGCTGCAGATGTGTGGTCTGATACATGGGTGCAGGTCGTTTAGGGGTATAAATAGTGCTAGTGCTTTGCAAAAAATGTTAAATAATTTGTGGTATTTGTCATCGATTGCAGTTATTACAACTTTTATGAATAACAACAACAATTCCATATTGTTTTGATTTTTCGTAATATGTTTTTACATACATAACAAGACAACAATAAGTAGAAGTTAGCCCCCCCATTTCATCCAAAGTATAGTTAGGCCAGCAATGGTCATGTTTACCCAAAACTTAAATACACAAACGCAAAACACCAAATGCTTTCATAATTTCCCATAGACACACACATACATACATTAATATATATATGTACATATGTATCTCCATATATACACACAACATATATGTATGTATATAAATACAAAATATATATATATATAAATCTTCAGCTGGCGCCATTTCACTCCTTTTTGGGGGACGGGGAAGGCTATAAAAACCCCCCGCCAACAACAACAACCGTCTGCTGGCAACCTTCTCCAGTAACATCAATGTTTTGCTTCTTGTCGTTTGCTCTGCCATCTTCTTCTCTACCACCCTTACCCAGTTTCCCCTTCCCTATGCGACTCCCTCCACCATATAGCATACAGCATCCTTCCAATTACTCACACATTCAACGAGCACTCATTTAAACGAAGCACCCAACGCTTACAGCATAACGTCAAAGTTAACTCGCTGAAGCGTTCGCGTTTTGCTATGTAGCCAAAGAAGGATTCGTGGATGGGAAAGGAGCGAGTGCGAATGCGAGAGCATTCGTTCGCTCGTGCGTTCGTTTTGCCAGTTCGTGCATGCTCGTAACATTGGGCATCCTTTGCCCGCTATACAATGCTGCTTGGATAATGCACAGTGGCACAAAGTTTTTATCGATTCGAATTTTACACAAACTCAAATTTATTTCAAATAAGGACAGAGAAACAAATTATCCTAGTTTATAATGAATTGATGTTTTTTATGTTCTTTCTGTGCATTATTATTTCTACATTTAAAGCAAATTTGAAGAGTAAGAATCGTAATTATGTTTGTACGAATACATAGAATATGAGCCTGTAAAGTCTTTAATTGCTGTAAAGGATTTTGTGTAATTTGTATAAACATAGTTTAAATTACCTTTTAAGAAACGATTCAACAAGCTCTTCAACTCAAACCACTTGAAAAATTAACCAATTACTAAGTTTTCTTGACCAATTTGACCACTGTAGGCCATCAATACATACATAAGTAGGTAGTTACATACATATATATTGGCACATTTGTTAGTACATTGTAACAAGTCAACATTTTTCTTTCAAATGTTGTTACAACATTGACACAATGTGCAATCGTCCTTTCGCTCCTTTTTGCCTTTTATTTTGTGTCCTTTTTGTTTTTTGCTCCCTCTACGCCTGTACGTGTGTATGTGGGCTACTATGTTAAAAGTTTGTTTCTCCATATAGAATGGCCACACCCCCCACTCTATATTTTTTGTTGCCCACCTCACCCGCTCCCTTACCAATCACAACCAACGACGGAAAGACGCCAGCAGCAAGTTGTTTGTGTCCGTGTATCTCTATGTGTGTATGTGTGTGTAGTGGGTGTAACTGTATGTTGGCAAAGTTTTTTGGCAACTTTTTTTTGTGTTTGTTTTTTTTTTGTGAATTTTTTTGTTATTTAATTGTTTCTGCTGTCGTTGAGTCTTGTGTTTAACTTTTGAGTTGTCGTTGAAGCCCACGGAACTCTCTTTTATTGTTGTTCCTCTTTAAGTTGTTGTTGTTGGTGTAGTTGATAACTTTCTTTGAATGCTGTCAATAAAGCCAATTGAAAGTTGCAAAATTGTTGAAAGCTTCATTTATACCGTTATGAGCTTTAAATTGCCCAAAAATTTAAGCAACCAACACCAAAGATGCAAGTGTGTGTATGACTGTGTGAGTGTTTCGAAACACACACAACTCTCTGACACACATACAAAGAGAGACACAGAGCATCTAGCACATTTGTCAAACGTAAAACTATGTTGGGGATGTCGCTTTTTTGCCAGCCAGCTGGGCGTCCAACTTTCCCACAGATGCCATGCCATACCATCCATGTATCCAAGTATGTATGTATGTAGATGTGTGTGTGTGTCTATATGTGTGGATGCTTGTATCTGTATACGCAAAGTCACATAATCCCAGCACACATACACACTTACACAGGGATACGAAACACAGTTAGCAATTTACTGTATTGTATTATGTATGAATTTTTTTCTTTTTTCTGTTCTGTCATTGTGTGAGTTTGTAGGTGCGGGTGCGTATGTGTGTATGTTGGGATGCTGTATTTTTCTATTTTCTATCCTTTTAATACTTTTATTCTCAGCTTTCCTAGATCTTAAAAGGCAGCCCAATTGGTAGGAAAGGAGTTTACTTATCCGACATATAGACATATAGTATGTCTGTGTATATATGTATTTAAGTTGGTTTTTTAATGCATGTGCAATTTACAGTTATACACACACATACACACCCTCAAACAGTCGTGAATTAAACTTTAAATATAAGAGAAAATTATTTGAAATTTCACTCAAGGATTCTCCATGTGGCAAAAATTTCAAACAAAAATCAATGGAAAAGTAACAGATTTTTTTCAACACCATTTCTGCATTTTTATTTTCTATTCGTTTATCATTCAACTTTTCACACAAGCACTTTTCATTTTTTCACAATTTCTGGTTAGATTTTTATACAATTTCTGTGTAGTTTTAATTGTGATTTTTTTTTTATTTTGAGACACACGACGTTAGATACCTTTTGTTTTATTTGACAAAATTATTGAAATTTCATTATATATATATACATATATATATAGGTTTATATATTTATATACACGCGTATTTTATTTGATTTGATTTATGTATACATATACGCATAGAATTTAACGATAAAAGTTTTTCTTTTTGGCCAGCTTTTCTATTTTCCTTGACGTTGTTTTCTTTTGGGTTTGGTGGCTTTTGTCTATTTCTTGTAGTTAAATTTTGTTTTTTTTTTTTTTTTTTTTGTATTACGGTTTTTCGTTTCTTTTAATTTTGTTGTATTTTGTTTTTTGGTAGTGTAGAAAAAATTAAAAACGCGTCGTTGGTATAAAAATGTTCTTTAGCTTAGGCGATTTTAACGTTTTGCATGCGAACCAACAACTATTTTGGCCAAATGCTCGCTGGCTGGCCAGAAGCTCTCTGAAAAACGAACGACACAGAGATGCCGAGATGCTCCCTACTACCAGCGAGATGTCCACGAGAAGATGATGATGATGTTGTTGAGAGCAGAAGAGATGCTGCTGCTTTTACTTTGCTATGGCATTTCATATGCGTTAAAAAGAGACAAACTAAGCTTCAAAGAGACCACGAGAGAGGGAGGGAGAAAGTGTGTGTGTGAGTATGTTGTGGGGATTTATTGAGCGCCAATATTTTTGGCTCCTTACCTTTTGTTTTGATGCCGACGCCTGCGCCATGGCATCGGTTACACGCTCTTACAATGTGTACGAATATATGTATGTAGGTAAGGGCACTGCCAGCTGTCGGTTACATAAAGTTGCCATTCTCACAAAATGTTTGTTTACGCGGGATATTTGAAAATCGAACACTGTCTGGTATAATTAACATTTATGATTTAAGTGGAAGTCTACATCTGCTCGAAATCGTATATAAATACAGCATACAGCATATTTATGTTGAAGGTTTGTATATAGACAATAAAATATCAATATCACGTGAACAATTCTCGTGCTGTACTAAAAACAGGCAAGCGGATGCGCAGGCAGACAAACTCTTGGAAAGGTGGAAGGGGACAGAGACGTTGATGATGACGAAGGCGGGACGGGACGGGTAGAGCGTTAATGATGATAACATTTGTACTTTGGAAAAAACAGAAAAACAGTTTTTGAAAACACAAAAACAAACACAAGCAGACGAGCCAGAGGTATACAGTGGAAACTCAGTAGTAAGATTCTATAAAATCAATTGTATGTATATGATCATTTCTTTTTTTAAGTTTATAAAAAAAGAAAGCATATTAAAATGACTAAATTCATATTCTATAATTTATTATATTAACAAATGGAAATAATATTCAGAAATACACTTAAAAGAGGCTTATTATTTATAGTTGTTAAGGATTAAAACTGAAAATTCAGAATTAAAAGGATGCCACAAAATGTCATAAAAATATTAATGGGAACAGTTTTTACATTACGAAATGAGGTTTTACTGTTCAGCAGTAACAGGCAAGACGCCGCATTGAGATTCTTCCCTCTTTATCAGTCATGGTGACTTGCGATGGCGGCGACCTCTTATAAAATTCCTAAATTGAGTCCGAGAACCGTATAAATAGCGCAGGTCTCGTGCGAGTTGTCTATCAGTGGCTGTTGAAACGTGACCGACTGCGCTCTGACAGACAGAATAGTTCTCGGACAAGCACGGAGCACGGATTGATGAAGATGCTGTCATACCTGAAATCGGTTGGTCTGATGACTCTGCTTGTTGTTGTTGTCAACGGGAATGGTAAGTTCAAGGAGTAAAAATGAGGTAGCTCATCTGTACCTGTATTTATGCAATTTTTTTAACACTATTCCAGATTGGCCCACTAGAGATGCTGAGCGGGCCATGCATCCAGTGTTCTCCCTGACCGATGGTTTACGGCATAAACGTGCCATGCCTGTGATCTACTTTGATGCCTACAAAACCGAGGAGAACTATGCCGAGTATTGGGAGACAATGGCCCATCAAACGCTGGAACAGCAGCTTGAGAGCAAAATGCGTATCAATACCCAAATGGCCAAGAATGTGATGCTCTTTTTGGGCGATGGCATGTCTATACCCACTATAACAGCCGGACGTGTGTATTTGGGGGGGGAGGAGAAGCAGTTCTCGTTTGAGCAATTCCCGTATGTGGGTCTAAGTAAGACCTATTGTGCAAATATGCAGGTGGCGGATTCAGCGTGCACGGCCACAGCCTATCTTGGCGGCATTAAGGCTAACTACGGCACTGTAGGAGTCAGTGCGGCCGTTCACAATAAAGATTGCCAGGCCCAAGCTGATCGATCCCGTCATGTGGCGTCAATAGCAGCGTGGGCTCAGCAGCAGGGAATGGCCACAGGCTTTGTGACCACGACCTCAGTAACACATGCATCGCCAGCCGGGGTTTATGCCCATATAGCGCATCGCAATTGGGAGAACGATGCAGAAATTCTAAGCGATAATGGGGATCCGACCGTCTGTCCTGATATAGCCTATCAGCTGATTCACGGGCAAGTGGGACAAAAGCTAAATGTGATAATGGGTGGAGGACGCGAGAATTTCTTGCCCCAGACTGCACGAGATCGGAGTGGAGCACCCGGCAAGCGTTTAGATGGAAGAAATCTCATCGAAGAATGGCAAAGGCAGCATACCAACAGTGCACACTTTGTGCAGACGAGAAGTGAACTGCTAAAGCTATCAAATCGGACTAGCCGAGTGTTGGGTTTATTCGCCCCCTATCATATGCCCTACCATCTGGATTCATTGGAGGCAGATGCCGAGCAACCCACTTTGGAGGAAATGGTTAAAATAGCAATGAATATCCTGGAACGTCAGAGTGCTGGCCGTGGCTATTTTCTCTTTGTCGAGGGCGGACGCATCGATCATGGCCATCATGACACTTTGGCCCTGCGAGCTATAGACGAGACGGCTGAATTCGACAAGTCAGTGAAATGGGCCCGCACGCACACTAGCACGGAGGACACTTTAATTGTGGTTACGGCTGATCATTCACATACCATGTCTCTGGCTGGTTACTCCAGTCGCAAAAACGATATCTTTGGCATCAACAACGGCCAATTGGCGGACGATGATCTGCCCTATGCCACTCTCAGCTATGCCAATGGTCCCGGCTATGCCAGTAACTATTTGCGTGAGGGAGGAGCCGTGAAGCGAAAGAATCTGCGCTCCATTAACATGAAGAACAAAGACTTTATGTTTCCCAGCACAGTGCCCCTGGAGTCGGAGACTCACGGTGGCGACGATGTGGCCGTCTTTGCCAGTGGACCGTATTCTCAGCTCTTTACGGGCGTCTATGAGCAGCATTTTATTCCACATGCCATGGGCTATGCCTCGTGTCTCAGCGATAAGCGAAATATGTGCTTGGACAATGGAGTGACGCGACGACCGAAATAAGCTTAAATTTAAGGGGGAATACTCTTGGGGTCACAACATTAGAACAATTTATGACAAACAGTAATTATGTTGTATTTATTAATACACAAAATAGGTTAATTAGCTGTATAAACTGGGTGGACTTTTTTAAACACACAAATAATTTCCAAATCAAAAAAAAAAAAATGCTAATATCGAATTATTATTTTCTACTCTACATATTTATCAACTGCAAGTTCTTGTTTCAACTTTTTTATCTGTTCTTTGACTTCTCGACGCAGCACTTTCCCATTAAAATTTTTAGGTATGGCATCGACGAAATAAACACCTTCATATAGATGCATATAGTCCGCATCAATCGATTTTGCTACTTGCTCCTTGACTTGTTCCTCATCCAACGATTGGCCTTCATTGGGAACAATCATTGCTGCGTGTGCATCACCCAAAAGCTCATCATAGATACCCACCACACAAACTTCCTGGACTTTGGGCATTTGGGCCACAACAGCTTCTATCTGATTTGGCCAAAACTGAAATCCCTTGCATTTGCAAATATCTTTTTTACGATCCACTATATACAGATTATTGTGATCAATAAAGTAGCCAATGTAGGTCCTTTGTGTCTCCAACGAATTGCCATAGTAACCGCACCACTTGAAATCATTCATTAAGTCCAAGATTTTCAGGCCAACAGAATTTCCATAATTCAAATCACCACCTGATATTGCCCCAATTTCGGTGGAACCATAACCATAAATCACAAACGCCAACTTTGCCAGCTCCTGCATTTTCTGTAGAGTTTGCGTCGCTATTCATTGTTATTCTTTGATTGTGTTTAAACATTATAAAAGCTTAAAAGCTACTTCACAACTTTGATCGTTAGACTCAGGGATTGAGATGATGTAAATATGCAGCAACAATTGAAACGAAATGAGTTTGTTCAAACTTTGACCTATCATACAATGGCGTGATGAGAAGAACCCTAAAATAATAAGAGAGTTTAGTGCAAAGTATAAAAGTGTTTTTCTTTTTTTTTTATCAATATTCGAATGCTCCTATCCTCTTATTTTAGCAAGATATTTTATTTTATAAAATACTTAAATTTTAAATGCAATTTAAAATTTTTTTAATTAAATATTTATAACAAACTTTTGCATGCAATTAGCTATTTATTTCGAAAAGGTTTTTTAAAATTCTTTTCAAACAATAACAAAACACCGGTTTTTTAAATTTATCGATATTTATTACATTTTGCTCTAATATCGATTAGCAAAAATAGGGTCACCAAAAAATATGGGGTAAACGTAACATATCGATAGGCAATGTGTAACAGATATCGAAAAGGCGGTCGTTGGTTTTGCCACCTCTAATACCCTACTTGAAAACAAGTGCTGGAAATTGACCGACTCCATATTTCGATCTTTTATATTTAAGGTTTTAAAACAATTAATATAAATTAAAATAATGTAACTTTCAAACTTATACTCTCAAACTAAACAGTTGAATCGACTAAAGACTTAAAAAACAACAGTGGTGAGCGAAAGTGACTACATGTTTACAAAACAAGCATCCATAAAAACCAAAATCAAAAAAAAAATATATTCTATGTTTATTTTTTATTCTTAACAAAAAGGTGTGAACTTTGTAGTCAAAATTTTGAAGTGTAAAATGAAAAGAGAATCAGCTGAGAATCTAAATCTGAGATCCGATTGCTTCGATTGTTTTTGTGTATGGTCTAAAATATCGTGACGATATATCGAATACCGAAGTAAGCAGCTATTCCCAGCACTATTGTAAACGGCGAAACGCAAAAGTTGGAAATTGTTTATAAAAGTGAGTAATAAATAAATTAAATCGGCATGGTCATTGTTTCTCGACTCAAGTCATGAATTTGCGCAGTTAAGGAACATGTTCTGTAGGTGTTTGTGTTTGTGTCAGAATGTGTGTATGTGCAACAACCAGTTTTAGTGCTCCACTCCAGCAATTCTTATATGTATAAAAGTGCGCATGTGTTTATGTGTGTGTATGTAATAATAACAAAAACAAATTGTCTGTAAAATTTTAATTGAAATTCGGTCATTCTATCCTGCCCTTCAGGGCCACAAGACTCCGGCTTATTCAAAGAAATACATATGTATAGCATCATTTCAGGGCCCGTAGCTTGATTTATTAATAATTATTTTCTATGTATTTGTATTCGTATTTTATGGGTCGCGGTCTCTCTATTTGGTAACGTCATTCACCTTGACTTGTGCAAGGTAAACGCAAAAAAAAGCGTTCAAAAGTCACTTATTGCTTCGCTTCATTGATCAAATTAAAGCATTTTCATTGTTATAAAACAAAAAAAAAAAAAAAAATATACATTAAAGTAAAACCACGTCGACAAGACAATTTACGAAATTTAGTTGTGCCGCTTGTCTTATCAGCTGTTTAACAGACCCACATAGGGAGAGGAGATAAGCCCAATACCAATGGCCAATTGGCCATTAACCAACTGACCAAAATGTGCGACTGATTCGCATCTCTTGCATATCTTTGTGACTAATGGTTATTAATTCGGATATACTCTATCTCATTTTAAAATGTTTGTTTTCAACAAATCTGCACAGTTTCTCCAGGTACCTATTGACAGGGGACAAAATGACCTTTAAACTGATTAATCGCTAATTTTTGCAGAAACATACACACACAGGTATAAATGTATGTATGGCATGTACACATGTATGTATGTATGAATGTATTTTCTATTATTAATTGTTGCTCCTTCTGCGATCAAAGTTTTGCTCTCTTTCAATTGTTGGCGCTCTTTTGTTGTTGTTGTAATGCTCTCAAAAACCAAAAGAAAACATTGTCGTTGTTATTGTTGCTGACTTCATCTTCTGCTCCGTGTGCAGTTTTTTATGCAATTGAATTGATTAATATTTATTATAAAATTTTATTACACAATTTAGCTAACATTTTGCATGCTCACAATGGTTGCGCCGTCTCTTTTCGAACTTTCTCTCTTTGTCTTTATTTTTACTTCTCTGGACTTCAAATGAATTGTTTCATATGCGCAGCCATTTTACAAGTTTTTCGTGTGGGAAGATATTTTTGTTTCTTTGGGTATATTAGGCAAGTTAATCTAGAAAAATCCGATTCCATCTTGCAATTTTTTGACTATGAAATTAAATTCCAACACTAATTGGCCTTACTAGTTTCTTAAATTCGGACTAAAACCATGTTAAATATAGCTTCCTATAAGAGCAGAGGCCGCTGTAGGCTAGTGGCTCGTATGTTTGTGAGAATAAGCGGGACAGAATAAGCTATGAGTCAAGTAAAAAGAAAATATTTTAAAAATATATTCCAATTAAAAATTTCTATTTAAATTTTTTGTTTAACATTTTTGCAACAGAAAGTTCAAAAATTATTTTACTCTAATTATTTGCATATGTATATGTATATTATCAACCTACAACATTTATTGGAAATAAGTTTAGGAAACAAATTGAAATGATATACATTTAAATGGTCAATATAATTTGTTTTTTCTAACCATAAAGCTTAAACCTAATTGCTACTTGATTGCTTTCTGTGGTTAATCCTCTATATCTTAACCTGTGGGAGGCGCTATCTCCAACATGGGCAGATATAATGGCAGCGTGTCTAAAGCATCCATGGGTCGATCGAAGGCAAGAGCGTGTCTCGGTGATGTCATCAACTGACGTACTCCAAATGCCACATCTTCGAAGCTAATTCGCTCACTCGGCTCCAATTGCCAACAGTTGAGGAGCAGCTGATAGAGATCGCCATAGACATAGGCTGGTTGAGCGGGACGAACTCCCGCTCGTAGTGCTTCCAGCAATTGTTGGCCATTGGCCACCACATTGGCATAAGGGGTGCCACCGAGAGCACAACATTCCCAGGCCACACAGGCCAGAGCCCAGACATCAGACTTGCTAGAATGATGATGACTACTACGCAAAACTTCTGGCGCCAGCCATCGACTCTGATCCAATTGCTGGCGATTGCTATTGATGAAATTCAACGGTCCAAAGACACTTAACTTCAGCCGAGATTCGTCCGTGACGTAGACACTGTGTGAGCAGAGCTGGCGATGCACCACCTGACAACTGGCCAAATATGACATGGCACTAGCCAGCTCATATATCCATTGCAAAACCAACTGCTCAGACAGAATGGTCAAACGCATGCCCGGACTTGGCTTACGACTCTCGATAAGACGTCTCTTCAGGCTGATTTGCTGCAATTCGAAGACCATGTAAAACCAAT
Source organism: Drosophila insularis (assembly GCA_018903935.1). NCBI lineage: Eukaryota > Metazoa > Arthropoda > Insecta > Diptera > Drosophilidae > Drosophila > Drosophila insularis. Next base: position 10,529,568 of record JAEIFP010002295.1, read on the forward strand.
CTGGACTAGCTGTGATGCCATAAAAGTCTAAGAGCTGATCTTGCCTTCGCAAAGCTGCCAGTTGGCGCATCTCTCGTAAGAGTTGAGCCTGTGTAGGACCATTCAGGTCATCCAATGAGAGTACGTGCAAAGCGCAATCTTTCGCCGTTTGTCCGGCACTGGCAAGGAGATGGCCAGTGATGATCTCACCGTAGCGTCCATCGCCGATCACATCGTTGACATTTAGACGCAAGGAGTTACGTGGCAAACGTTCGAAGCCATCAACTAATTGCTCCAACTGTTGCTTAAAGTTTTCCACTGAGACTGGTTCGTCTTCCACTAGGTAACCATTATTTTCGCGTTCAATAATGGGAGTTTGTAGAGTCATCTCATGGCCATTACGTCCTCGTAATCCTCTTGTACGACACGTTTTATAACGCAAATAGAAATAGGTAATGAGGCTGAGGAGCAAGCAACTGCCAAATATGACACAGGTGACAGCAAGAGCTACTACCGAAGATTGTCCCTTCTCAAAGGTGGCATAACTGAAATCATCCAGTGAACTGGAGTGCTGATTGTGGGAACTGCGTGAATACAAAGTCTTTGTCTCGCCGTCAAGGGAGCTAACCTGTTAAAAGTAGAGAAATGTTTATAAGTTTCTGATATCAAACAAATTGGTAAATACATACCACTCCCAAACCAATGTGGACATGTGCCGACTCCTGCGGCTCCAGGGGGGCATTGCGATAGGGACCGTAGCGCTTGTCATCGCCAACGACAAAATGACGCGTGCGATTATCTTCCGGACGATCGTAGTCCAATTGTGCCGCTATATAATAGGGAACTCCATCCAGTTGAGCCTGTTGCCAGTTGTTCAATAAATGCTCTTCGAAAGGCTGCTGCAGTGCATCGTTCACATATTCGACTATGATGAGCAACTTGCTCACCGGTCCATTGTCATTTCGAATGGGTGCCAGCTCTATGGTTATCGTATGCGCAGACCGTGAGATTATTTTCGGTTGGGCAGGAGGTGGACTGGGCACACCCACTCTAGTTGTCGCCATCAGTGTGGCTTGACCACACTCACTCTGAACACCACGCTGATCCGCACACATAGCCCTGACGCTTATGTTATATTGTGTGGCCGGATGTAAATCCGTAATCTCAAATTGCGTTTCCGTGCTCTGGACTAGAAACTCTGGTTGCGGAAACGCTGGTAATGCAGAATACGTGTGCAGCATTTGAGATTGTATGAGAAAATTTACAATTCTCTGGGCAGGCAAACCCGCCATGGCCTCAGCACCTCCGGCCAGAAGCAATTTCTGCTGATCATATGCGTCCCATACCAGAGTCAGACTATTCTCACTACTATTCGCCACACGCAAATGATGTGGAGCTGGCTGCCTCAACAGAGTGGTGGAATAATACGAATGGACGCCAATGCCTCCACAATATTGAGCCTTATTGGCCAGACATCGGGTATTGCACAATTGTTCGTCCTGCCGCTCTTCCGCCTCCAATTGATTGGCACAGAAACATTTCTCAGCGGCCAGCACAGCATATCGATTGCCCTGATGTTCACATATCTCGATGCAGGTTTGCGGTGTCTTAGCATAGACCGATTCCTTTAGAAGATCCGTTCGAGCCGTATAGCAACCGACATAGAAGTATACTGGCTCCTCTTCCACCACATTAAGGGCCATGCCAGGGCACATGCTGCTGACCAGCAGCAGGCAGAACCACATGCACCAGCATGGGCGGTGTCCCAGTCGAAGTTCCATTGCTTACTGATGTCTGCTAATCGCTGGGGTGCAGCTGCTTCTGCTTTGGCTGTATTTAAGCTAATTAAACACTCTAGTTTAGGGTTCCTTCTTTACTTTTTTCGTTGTTTTTTTTTTTGTCTGCTACTGCTTAATTTAAACAAATTAAACGTTTCTGTTTCGTTTATTTTCTCTTGCTTTGCCGCGATTCAACATTTTCTTTTTTTTTTCGAATGTTAGTTGGCTCAGAACTCAGTCGGACTTGCTGCTGCTCAATTCGAATTCATTCGCTGTTGTTGTTCTTGCTGTTGCTCTCGGCAACCATTTCCAGTTGACTAATCGCTCTGCCGACTCCGACGGCGGCAGCGACAGCGTTGTGAGAACCTTTTGTGCTGTTGTTTACATCTGTATGTTTTGGGGGCCAGCAAGTTGGAGCAACAGAGATAACCCTAGGTGATTGTTGTGATCTTATTGAGTACGGCTTATATGTATATATACACCTGTCTTTGTCGCACACCTGTTTGACCAGCTTAGCGGCGCTGGTGGCGTTGCCACCACAACTAAAAATATTTAAACGAAACCCGCCAAGAGGCAAATGAAATAGATAAGATATAGCACAAAATATATACCAAATTATGTTTTAATTTTCTAATAGCTAAGTCAGCAATAGTTTAACAATTTAATCTCTATAATTATATATATGTAGATCGAGATGATCGCAACAGGGTATTGAAATCCGTGTATATATATTCACCTGGCAGCAGTTGTTGCTTTCTCTCATTCATCACCTGTGTCGGCAAAGAGCTCACTCTCTCGTCGCCTCTTCAACTCTCTGTTCCTCTCTTTCATCGCTGTTCGGTGATTTGACTTGTTGCGTGTTCTGCAGTTTAATTTGGTTGACAGTCGCGCTGGTCGCTGCTGCCGCTGCCTGCTGATTCTCTTGCTTTTCTAATTCAATTCAATTAAAACCTACAAACATTATTTTTATTTTGGGTGACAAACGCGTGTCTGGCATAAATCCATGGTGTTTGCGTGTCTGTATTGGTTACGTGCTAATATAAAAGTATAGACAAACAAAGGTATATATATATCGGTATTTGGTTTTTGCTTTAACCATATGCATACGTCTTCAATAAGAGAGTTACCTGTCATTGATCAACTGTTGTTGCGTAGAAGACTTTGGTCAACCGAAAAGTTGTCGACGTCATCATAGAGCTATAAACCTTCATATAAATTCAATTCAATTAATTTAGTGTAACACAACCTCTCATCCATACGTAAATATTTAACTTCCTTATGGAGTATGTCACGTATTTAAAGCAAAATACATTTACACATACATAAACTGTGTAAATAAACATTTAATATGTTTACAAAAGTACAACAAAATAGATTTTCTCTAATGTCTCCCATTCCCTTAAGACAATTTGTATCCTCTTGAAGCTTTTATTTTCTTATATACTTGTATAATAATGCATAATCAGAAATCATCAATGCTTACACCACAAAACTGATTAAATGGTCAATACACTAAGTTACATATATATTCATCCTCCATTTACATCGGTCCCAGACGGAACTGATGCTAAAGTAGCGCATATTTGAATTTATTTTTGGCCACCTCTCATAATTGCAGGCCTCTGCTTATGTCTGTATTTTGACTGTGCCAAATTTAAATGAACTTATTGAAATATTTCTGTGGGGAGAGAGGGGTGAAAGAGGAGCAAAAGAACTTGCGCAATTAGTGGGTACTACCACAATTCGGATCTCTGTGAGATGTCTGAGAATATAAGCGTTAACAAAGCAACTATTGTTTCTAATATTAAAGAATTGTAATTTCAATTTGTAATTTTCTAGAAAGGCTTAAGTTTTCTTTTTTTGCAGATAAAAGGAGATTTCCAGAACTATAACTACGAACGCGAAGCAGGGAGAATTCTAAACTGGAGACGCACATAAATACATTAGAATACACAATATTCCAAGAGAATCACAGAGAGAGAGAGAGGGAGAGAGTGCACAAGAGGCAAACAAATCACATGGCAATGGGTGGCTCGGCAGTGCAGGTGATCAATGCATCCGACGAGCACACATTTGTGCTTAATGAGGATGCATTGAGTGAGGTGCTCATGAGGGAGGAGGTTAAAGATCGATTCGTTTGTGTCGTTTCGGTGGCAGGAGCATTCCGTAAGGGCAAGAGTTTTCTCTTGGACTTCTTTCTTCGTTACATGTACTCAAAGGTAACACACACACACACAGATAAAAAAAATGCAAATTTCAAATCTAATCGTTTGACAATCCCTTAATAGTATGTACGAAAAGATGTGACTGATTGGCTGGGTGATGAAACGGAACCTTTAGCTGGCTTCTCGTGGCGCGGTGGCTCAGAACGTGATACTACCGGTATTCTCATGTGGTCTGATATATTCCTGCATGATTTTTCCAACGGTGACAAAATTGCCATCATTTTACTCGACACACAGGGCGCTTTCGATAGCCAGAGCACAGTCCGAGATTGCGCAACAGTGTTTGCTCTCAGCACTATGCTGTCATCCGTACAGATCTACAATCTCTCACAAAACATACAGGAGGATGACCTGCAACATCTCCAGCTTTTCACCGAGTACGGCCGCCTGGCGCTGGCCGATACCGGCAAGAAACCATTCCAGCGTCTACAGTTTCTTGTCCGCGACTGGAGTTTCCCGTATGAGGCGGAATACGGTGCCATGGGCGGAGATAAAATACTAAAGCGTCGCCTGGAGATATCCGATAAGCAGCATCCTGAACTGCAGTCTCTACGGCGCCACATCTCATCGTGTTTCACAGAAGTAGCATGCTTTCTAATGCCGCATCCAGGCCTCAATGTGGCCACAAATCCACAATTCGATGGCCAGTTAAAGGACATCACGCCCGAGTTCAAGAACAGTCTTCGGACGCTGGTACCCATGCTTTTGGCGCCAGATAACCTCGTCTATAAGGAGATTAGCGGCCAGCGTGTTCGGGCACGCGATCTCATCCAATACTTTCAGTCATATATGAATATCTACAAGGGCAACGAGCTGCCGGAGCCCAAGAGCATGCTGGTAGCTACCGCCGAGGCCAATCATTTAACCGCTGTTGCTGCCGCCAAGGAGCTGTACAATCAACTTATGGAAGAGGTATGCGGCGGCACGCGACCGTACTTAAGCACCGCTCACCTGGAGACGGAGCATTTGCGAGTCAAGGACAAGGCAATGTTTCAATTTGCCGCTAAACGGAAAATGGGCGGTGAGGAGTTCACTGAAAAGTTCCGTCAACAACTGGACGAAGACCTGGAGGAGGTCTTTGTCAATTACAGAGCGCACAATGAAAGTAAGAACATCTTCAAGGCGGCACGCACGCCGGCTGTTTACTTTGCCTGTGCCGTCATTATGTACATTGTCAGCGGGATCTTTAGCCTTGTTGGACTGTATACATTTGCCAATTTCTGCAATCTGGTTATGGGCGTGGCCCTACTGACACTTGCCCTGTGGTCTTACATCAGGTAGGGTTAATTCGAATGTAAATCGTCTACGTGTAAACATTTATTGAATGGGCTCTTTTTATTTAACAGATACAGCGGCGAGTTGAGCGACTTTGGTGGCAAGCTGGATGATTTTGCCACGCTTCTGTGGGAGAATGTATGTAACGACATTGGGAACTCAAATTTATATCACTTTAATATCTTTTAATCTTCTTTATAGTTTATGCGACCCATTTACCAGGGGTGTATGGAGAAAGGCATACAACATGCGGCAACACATGCAGCCGAGGCAGCTGTCGGCGGTGGTCGGGGCTATCGTTCTCAATCTTCGGTCAATGCTTCCAACGGCAAGGTGAAACGCTCATGAGAATACGCCAGTGCAGCGCAATCGGCGCCGCCACCTCCACCATCAGCAGCAACAACTAACATCAGCACTAATAACAACAACAATAATAATAATAACAATGTGGCATATAAATCGGCAAGAGTTAAGAATCTTACAACCTGCAATAGCAGCAATAGTGGAGTCAATTTTTTCCAAAACATTTGGCACAAATTAACCGTCTCCACCTCTGCATCTTCGTCCATGCCCCCCACCTCAACCACCTCCAGCTCTAATTCGAACACTAGCAGTCGCAAAAAACGTAAATCGAAACGTAATTAAAAATATTCATTTGGTGCGGTCCAAATCACTTCCGACGGGCGTGTGTCTTCTCTTTAAGTTGTATAGTTCGTGGAAACGGCACCTTACATTTAAAAACAAACACCACAAAAAATTTAGCTATTAATTACCCTTAAAGGAAATTGTTTTTTATATACATATATATTAATTGCATTAATATTGATCTGTAGTTGGTCTACTATATACATTTATATCTGGTTAAGAGTAAGTGCATCCCTAGTAAGTGGCTCGTATTTGTTGAAGAAAATTGATAATGAAATCAAATTTTAGATTGTTCTTTTTTATACGTCTCCTCTATGAAGCAAGCCTGAAATTTAACGCTGTAATATAAAGAAAATCGCTAACGAATTTAAAATTTGTTTATTTTTTTTAATTTTATCCCCAATTATATTTATCTTGCCCTTGTTTTCTTGTTTTGCTGTAGAAAGATAAAAAGCAAATTATTGTACAACAAAAAAAAAAAAAAAGCCGAGAAAACGAAATGAAAAATTCTGTTAAGCACTGTGTTGTTGGCTTGTATGTGAAGCGCCTCATTTTGCAAACTGTCGTTTTTGTTTATTATATAAAAATGAATAAATTAAATCAAAACATTGCCACCTGTTTCGAAATAAACACGATGCGTCGCAATGCTGGGTAATAGGTCTTTTAGTAAGAAGTAAATAATCTATTTGGTTTTGTTTAAACAATAAATGTGTATCATTAATAGCTCATTAGAAGTTATGGCCATAAAGTCAAATGCATTTTTCCTTCTTTCGCCATTGCCAATTGGGTGCGGTCCAGTCTTTTACTTTTTATCGCTGGCACAGCATTTGCCGCCATCAGTAGCTACCTTATCGCAACATCCACCCGATCCGGATAAAGGCTTCGAGGCATTGCAACCGCATTTGCCTGGCTCACGACACTTGCAGCCCTCGCAGCATTTCTCTGTGGTACATTTACAATCTGAGAATGAAATTCAAGCTAAAACTATTACTTAATTTTACTTTTATTATATTCACTTACCCTTTTCACAACCAACACAAGGCATTTTTTTCACGACTTACGCACCGTACGCCAAGTGGACACGTAATGAATAGATAGAATGAATAGATGTATCTATAAATATAGAGCTCTAATTGCTGCACTGACATTTAAGAAGTAGCGAATTTGACATTTGTATCAGCGCATGCGTGTAAATGATTTAGTTACCCACAAAGGATTTCGATATGAAATTGAACAGATGTCTAGAGAAGGACCTAAAGTCTGGCCATGGGCGTAGCTCTTAAATTATTGGATGGCTCATATATTATTTTGTTTACTTTCCAGTATATATATTAACGATTAACTTGGCAAGATAAAAACGACTTCTTTCATTAAGTACTTTATTCTATATAAAGGACATCCCAACTGTTCTGAGTAGAGCTGGGATTTTACATCTTCAGAAATCGTTGCATTCTTCTAGGTGTTTCAGATGAGCCTTAGATTACAGAATCGAAAGTTCAGTAATTTTTCCAATATTTTATGACCTGTCTTTAAAGTAACTTTAACTACTTTTGTTAGTCCATTCCATATAAATTCTAGTAACACCATCTTTTATAAAATGTTTCAATAGTGTATATAAAGATCTTGTAAATACATTTAATTTAAATTTATTATTTTTTCACGGTTTCTTGTTGAAGTTTTGTGTTGCTAAGTTCAACATTAAATATGAAAGATATCGATCGATTGGTGTGTGTGTACGTGTGGCTTAAGACTAACAAATACATACGATCCATCCCAACCCCCATATAATTATTATTCGGTTATTTGATTGCAATAACCTGTGTTTGTCCACGTTTGTGTTGCACCTAGGGACAGCGCTCTATATATCCATCTCACTCCTCTACCCTACACTCTTAAATTCTAAATTACATATTCATCCACATTTTGGACATGAACTAACAAAATTCTGTCACTTTTGTTGTTCGTACTCTTTTTTTGTGTGTGACTTTTCGTCGTTCAGCAATTTACATAGATAAGTTTTACACATCAAATATTTAAAATTTTTCGTTATATTATAAATATATATAATAATATCTGTTCAATTCTAACGTATCGGTAATAGTGCCATTTGGTGGGGGTATTTTAAATAGTGTTTCTTTTTTTTTTGGGGATCTTATCGTTCAGGAGCGGGAAGTCTTTAGGGTTTGGTATAGTATAGCATAGGTAGTTAAGTAAGCAAATGTTCTTAACAAGATACTTAAAGGATCTACTACAACATGGATGTATAGATATTAGCGTCTCGTAAGCCATATGTATGTGTTTTTGTAAGTTGTCTTGTTTATATAGTGAAAAATCGCACTTCTCTCGATTTCTCTCGGTTTTTTGTCTGCTTCAATTTCTTTATATTTCGATTGTTTTTCTTTTTTTTTTTGGCATATCCCATATATAGATAGTATTATAGTATATAACAAAGTTGTAGCTGTGTATTTTTTTAAGCTTTTTACTTATTTACTACATGTTCCTCTCTGTTCCATTAGAAAAAGAGAGAAATCGGTTGCTATTGTTTGATCTCGGAAAAGGTGAGTGCAATGATGATGTCTTAAATTAATTATCGCTATATGCTTTATGTATGATTATGTACGCAAGTGTGTGTGTTTAAATATGTATATTGTAGATGTACTTGAGTGTGTGTGTGTGTGGTGTGTGAATTACATTGCTACTTTGTTGTTATGTATGCTGCTAAGCTAGCATTTCTATATATATATAAATTTCTTTTGCATGTCTGTTGCGCTGTGTTGTCTACACTTCTTAATCCTCACCCACCTGGTAATCGTTTTAGCACCAACTTCGGGTTAATCACCATGTTGACCTTGGGTCAACAAAATTTCATCTGGCTATGGCTTTTTGGTGGCCATATATTTATCCGGTACATTTGCCCATTATCAGTCCAGTGGCTTGCCGAAAAACAAAATGCTGAGCAAATCGTTGAACGACAACTAGATTTGTGTCGGACTTGCCGCCTGGGACGTGGACGCAACAACGGGGGCAGCCATATCAACAACAACAGCTGGCGGGGATTCCGTTGGCTGACTACCATTGGATACTGTGGCCGTTGGCGACTGTGGCGGGGATGGTCGTAATGGTTGCGATGGCCCCTCATATTCGGACGCATCGTTATCTGTTCGTCGACAGAACATAGATTCCATTTCTATGCTGGAGGATTTCGGATCGATTTCTTCGGGAACTGGTTCAGGTGGAGTATAAGCACCTTTTGGCCTGGCCTTGGCTGTAGCAGCAGCCGATGTGGAGGCTGTCTCCAGTGATTGCTCATCCACCTGATCTTTGCAGGTTGCAGATGTACAAGGGGCGGAACCAGGTTCACGTTTCATAATGGTGAAAATGCTTTGGATGTAGGATTCCATGGTAATCAATGTAGTCAATCGCTTTTCACGATCCTCGTTAAGGCGATCCTGGGCTGTCTTTTTGCTAATAGACTTTTTGTTACGCTTAGGAGTGGGTTCCAATTCATCCTCTAGCTCGGTTTCATCATCCGATGAGGGCAACGAAGTTTTCTCCAGCCGATCCGACGAGGTGCTCTCCATTTGATCGTCCTCACTGCCAGAGGGTGTTGGTGGTTTATTAATGGTATCCGTATTGGCATCACTATACACTTCCATGGAGACATCTGTAGCTTTTGCTGCATCAGTTAAAGATGTTGATTCACCTATCGCAGTCTCGCATTTTTCAGCCTCATCTGTTGCTCCTCCTTTGGTCTGTTCATCCTCCTTTTCCCTGCAGGATTCACGCTTTTGCTTCTTACTGGGCAGTTGATCTGAAAATCATAAAAATGAAATATTAAGATTTTATATTCAGTTATTTCATGTATATAAATGTACCCCGCTCTGTTTCCTTACGGAAGCGTTCACTTTTATTCTGCAATGCCCTTAACGATCCACGGAGCTCTTTGCGCACCGATGCTGGCACACCTGTTGCCTGGGCAATTATCCTGATGGCAAAGAGATCGCCGCACAGTTCGTCAATGTCATCTTTAGAGTGCATGCCATAGTTTATTGTGTAGATCATGCGCGCCACGGGAAGTTGAGCTGCCACCTTGTGATAATAGAGCTCGAGAAATTCGCGCACAGAGGCATCCTTTAGCATGCTTCTCTCATCCCTTAACACATTGTGCAGATACTCAACTAAAAGTTGATTCTTCACCAGAAGCTCCGAGTATCTGCAATAGAAAGATGCAATTAGATAACGTAAATGCGAAGCTTAACACAAAACACTTACTTGTGCGTTAGAGCATTGTTGTGGATGCCCACCCAGAATTTAGGAAAGTAGTTGAAGTGCAATGGGGTGGATTCAATGGCCACCAGGCAGTGCAATTTGACGAGAGTGTCGTTTAATGTGCCAGTATTGACGCACATGCGCATCATTACATCAATAAAGTCATGATATGGCCTGTAAAACGCCTCCACTTGCGCATCATAGTCGACATCTAGACCGAGGGGCGTAAGTTCGGACAAAGCTATGGACATCTGGACCATGGGCCTTGGTGGCCGAGGCGAATTCTTGGAACCCAATGGCCAAGGTGTGTGCTGGTGCTTGGCTCCACGACGTGGAAAGTATGGACCCAACGGTCCAATGGCATTCGGTGCATTGGCAACTGACAAATGGCAGTTTATCAGTATGGGGGCTAAAATGTTAGTGGCCTCAAGACTTGTGTTTCGCACCAGCTCTTTGAGCACCTCCAATGTCATGCGACTAATCTCGGGCGAGTTGAATGTGTTGAGGAGTGTGGCCAGACGTTTGATGGCATCCGGCAAAGCCTTGGCCAAGGCAGAGTGTTGATGTTGCTGGCGTAAGAAATGCTGTTGTTGAAATTGTATCTGTTGCAGTTGCTGCAGCTGCAGATGCTGCTGCATTTGCTGCTGCAATTGTTTCTCCTTCTGCTGCGGTGTCTGGGGGGATTGGGTGCACTGCGTCTGTTGTTGTTTTTGCAAAAGCTGTTGCTGCTGCAATTGCAACTGCTGTTCCAGTTGTTGCTTCTTCTGGGCGGGACTGTCAGTGCGCGTGCGCAATGTGGCCAACAGCAGCATCATTTCGCCAAGCAAATCAAAAAGATCCCCTGCCACATGGCAGGCAGTAGCCTCATGATGCATGGAATGTAGTGTGTGCAGAGCCTCACAACACATTTCAATGCCCCCGTTAAATATGACCAACATGCGATCATCCTCGTTGTCCACTGGAATGAATGCAGAGGCGTTAAAAAAAGGTTGATTAGGAGTTATCTAGAACACGCTTACCCAGTATTTTTAATGCACTGATTAGTGTCGACCAAGATACTCTCGCATCCAGACTACTTGTATAGGACATTATCACTGCCCGCCTGAATTGAGTGACATCAAGTTTCTCCTGCTCGCTGGCATCCGGATGACGGGTGGCAAACAATGCCATCAACTTGAAAAGCTCATCGACAGCTGCCGCATATTGAGTAGGATGCGGAGTAATGTTCTTGAAAGCCCATTGAAGATTCTGATGTTGGGACAATTGTCGTGTGAGAGCGCGACTTTGTTCACAGCACAGACGCAACAATCCGTAGTAAGCCGGCAACATGGAACGATTGTAGGTAACAATTTCAGCGTCATCATGATCAGCCCTTAAAAACAAAAATAGATATAAGATTTAATTGGCGACTCGCTTAACATCTGGTTGAACTCATCTTACAATATGTAGTTAAATGCAATATTCCTTGTTATCTCCGGGCAATTGGCCACCAGTGCTGCATTCTCGGGGCAATCAACCAGCGAATGATGCCAGAAGGTAAGCAACGCATGCTTATTATGATGAGCCGGTACACTGGGTTCCGAAAGTCGCGGATGAAACAGTTCCCACAAGGAACGCATGAACGATCCTATCTGTAAAATGGAAAAGAGACCACTGTTAGTCAGGAACAAACCAGCTGAAACCACAGCAGCGGAGGCTTCCCAAACTTGCCATTAGTTTTTCAGTCTTTGAAACCATACAATAGCTGAGCAGATTGAAGTAAGCCGTCAGCTTAGTAGTACCATGGGCACCAATATCGGCGTAAACTCGAGCTGGACGCAGCAGTCTCAATAGCAAAGTGATAACCTGATGCAACACTGCTTGGGCATCAGTATTAATGTCCCTAAATAAAGTCAAAACAATAAAATTAATTAAAACGATAAAACATGATTTCTATTTTGACTTACCGATAGCTATGCGGATTGAGAGCCAACAACTTATGCTGCGAATGCGCTCTAAAGTTGGCACGGAACGGTTGCGACGGCACAAGAGCAACCAACAGACAAGCGGCAGCTGGAGAATAAAAGTAACAATGATAAGTTTAGGGAAAAGATGAAAAGATAATCGTTCCTACCATTCCGCACGCGTGTATTGTCATGTGCAAGCAGAAACTGCTCTACCCACTGCTCGGCGGACTGCAAAATCCAAGCATGGGCAATTTTATTCTTGGTGGCCTGAAGCGACAACCAATCGAGAACCGATTGTGGGCAGTATTCAGCAGCATCCCACATCCGTGGCAGTATGAGCTGGGTGAAACAGGGCAGTCCCACTGGTCCGCCTTGGGTCTCCGTTAGTAGGGTTAGCAGCTTAAAGAAGGGCGTACACAATTCGGTATGCTTTGTGACAGAGGCGAAAAGCATGCTGATTATTTGTGTGGCCAGATGCTCTTCCCAGCGACAGAGCGCGTAGATTAAATGCTTTGTCTGGTGCGGATTAATGCCATCCTTTATTTGTTGATACAAAAATGGAAATCCCTACGAAATATACAAAGAAACGTTTAACACACGAACACATAACAAGAACAGAAAGCGAATCAAATTCAAAAACATTAAAAAAAAATCCATGATTAGTGTTGGTTTGATTTTTGATTGGATGTGGGATGGGATTAATTAGGGATCTTGAGATTAGATGGAAAACACAACGCGTTCAAGTTTTTTGAGTATCACCTTGCCACCGGCGATGGCACTGAAATCTTTGGGTGAGAGGCGTAAACGAAAATCAGCACCGCGTGATCTTTCAACAAGACTGGCACACAATGCTATCATTTTGTCAAGAGAGGCTGGTCTCATTTTCTCCACCGACAAAGCCTCGTCTGACGAGTTGTCTTCATTGTCCGAACTGATATCAATCTGTAAATTTAAAAGCAGGGTATTTTATCGGACTGCGTTGAAATCCTATGACGTTGCAAGACTAACGCTATCCGTTTGTTTATGTCCCAGATAGAAGTCCACCAGGCTTTTAAGTATGCCAACTCTCAGCAGAAACATAGCCTCCTCATCACCCATGCGAGAGAATTCACATAGCAAACCAAAATATTCCGAAAGGTGTCGTAAATGAGAGCGGGCCCCATGCTCAAGAAGTGAGATTAGCGAACCAATGAAGCGAGTCACACATGAGGTCTGACCAATTAGCTCTTTATCATCCTCATCTGTTTCCACATCCAAATAGAGATCTGCATGTGAGGCACTATATTGAAAAAAAAAAAAGAAAAGTATCAGAATCATTTAACGTTAATTAAATTTAATGGGGGAAACTAACCGTAATCTCTGAATGACATGGATGACCAGACGCTGAAACATTTGACGAACCATTTGATTGGGACATTGGATAAGCACCTGTACGGGCCAAAACGGCTCGAGTGACATGTGCGATAGGAACCATTCGCAGGCATCTTGACTGGCATTAAATTGCTTAGTCAGTAGCTCAACCCATGGCACCATTGTGGGCTGCGAAACGAGAGATATTGTTCTAATTTGGATATACAATGAATTATATTCTACATACCTTCTCCTTGGCATGTATGAATGTCTCGATGAAGAATGACACGGACAACTTGGCGGCCATACAAGTCACATCCTTCTCGGAGTTTAATGTTTGCGGTATATGTCCACAGATTTGCCACATAAAGCTAAACATGAACAGAACATTGATTATGCAAGAATTATGAGCACTGGAATGCGATGCGCTTACTTGAAATAGGTGTGCTCGAAGATATTTCGATCTTGCAGGAATTGTCGATTATCCTGCCAAATCCAATCTTCAAGCTCTTTATTTAAAAATGGACGAAATAGCTGCAATTTGTGAGCAGCCTTTGAGGTGGATGCCAACGGCTGTTCATTTGCATTGCAGTTGCTGCTGTTGTTGCTACTGTTACTCGTGTTGTTGTTGTTGTTGTTGCTTGGCTTAGATTTATCACAATTGGCTGTTATTTGCTTCTCCTCCTGTTCGTTTTTATTCTCAAATGTCTCGCCTTTGGAAACAGTTGACTCATCCTTGGGATCGTCCACCTTTTCCTTTTCCTTTTCCTTATCCGATATCTTATTAGCTGGCTCTGCCTGCTCAAGTTCATCTTTATTTTCGTTAGAACTTATTTCCATTTTCGTTGCTTCATCTCCATCTGGCTTATCTTCAACTGTGGGACTCGGCGTCGGGGTGACCAACAATTCAGAATGCCGCCGCTGTAGATGCTCTGGCAGTCGTCGCTCATAAAATAACATGTATGCGGAATTGGTTTTTTCGAAACTAAAATCCAAATACTTTTCCGTCACTGAATCATAGGTTTTACTCTAGAAATATATTGCATTAAGAATTTAATTATGCATTCTCTTTATACCGACATGGTTGGACTTACCGTCATCTCACCACCAAAGCATTCTGCAGCAATTTGTGAGGGATCAAAGGGTTTGACCTCTGCATCATTGAAGAGGAACCAACGTTCATGCGGATGATAGGTACTTCTCGTCCGCTCTTTAATAAAGCTATAATAGTGACCACCATCTGCCGTACCAGTGTGGACAGTGACGCCCACCAGTTCGTATCTATTACATAGAAACAAATATTGAGGAATATGTACATAATTAATGTGGAATGCGGAATATACTTACTCATAGCACTCTTCAATATCCGCATCCAATGTTGCTTCAGCCTTTTCATTCTCATCCCCTGTCGCCTCCGTGTTCTGTCGCTTCTCGCGCTCTTCCTTATACTGCTGTGGCATCAATGTCTTCTCCACATAGTGGCACATATTGAGTCGCAGCGGAAAAGAGAAATGCGTGTTGACCTTCTCCTTGAGCATGGTCACCATATTAAAGGTATATCGCATCGTATTGAAGCATAATATTTGTGGCAACTTTTTGAAGCAAGCCCGTTTCTCGGCTCGAACTTTCTTGCCACACTGCGAACAGGTGTACATATTATCACCCTCTAAAGTATCCTTGACGGTTACTTCATCCAGCGACTCCTGCAGATTTCGCATATCTGCCACTTGACAGCGAACCGTGTAGAATTCCTCGGCAGTGCGTGAGACATGGCCACAGTCCAAGGAAACAACATTGTTACTGAGGGTGCCACAGAAGAGACGCTTGACCAAATGTTTCAGATCGGGCGTCATCTCCTCTAACTTCGACACCAGATCTATAAAGAACTCAGCCATGTCCTTCTGCTCGCCCGTGTTTAACGGCTGATGATCCATCTGATAGACACGACAAAAACTTCGCGGATTATAGGCTTTTCGTTCCGATTCCAACAGGTAGGCAAACATCCTCTGCATCTCCATCAGAGTAGAGCCATGTTTAAGGGCACCTGCAGGTGGAATTCGCAGAATCGCCGCCCTGGCTTGTGGCATCATATAAAGATGCTGGATACAGGAGGCCATATAACAGGTGGCACCCAAATTGGTCAGTCCCACATAGCCGCATTCTGATCTTCCTTCATCCCGTGGCCAATAGTCCCAGGGATATGGCTGCTTGGGTCCAGCTTTATGCTGCGACAACAGCCTATTATGCAGATAAGTGTAATTGGTGGCACATCCTCGGCAAAGCTCCACCAGCAAATCGTAGGCAGCGGCTCGTGACGTGCCCGACTTACACTTGGGCTTCTGCCGATCCGCCGGCGACGGCATGTCGAACAGAAAACCAATTAACTGCTCAATGAAGCTCAGAGCCTTAGGTGTGTACTTGAAACTCGTGTCGTATTTGATAAGATTCGACATGAGATTAAGCAAACCAACCAAGCCATCATCTTGGAAGCCATGGCGTAGCTCATAATATTCGCGGGTAAGAATACTTTGTGATATACTCTCGCAAAGTCTTTCGATGTCGATGTGCTCTTCGTCTACCATTTCCGGCGACAGAGTGTCCACCAGTCTGGCCAGGAGCCAGAAGTAATCTCGGCAGGCGGGACCATAGGGTTCCTTTCCCTCCTCGGAGAGTAGGAATTGTGCATGCTGAACCGTCGAAGTCATCTGCTCGGCCAGCGGCAATAAAGCAATCAATTTGTGCAACAACGGAGCCAAAAGCAGACGATAGCTCTGCACATTGCCCAGACAAATGCGATAGAGTCCCGCACAGATTTCACGACGCACCGATGGCTCCGGATCTTCCAGTATGAACTTTTGAAGCCAACTGCTGTGATCTGCCTGCGACCAGAGTAGACAACGAGCCTCTGGCGATGCGTGGACAAAGCTAACCAATATGTTCATTGTGAATTGAATGAGTTGGGCCCGTCCCCAAAATCCGGTGCGCAGCTGATGGAACTGATAAGGGAACACCAGTGAGTTGGCCGTAGGATGTTGATAGACCTCATCGTTTAGAATGCTGGACAACCGTCGTAAACATGACGGCACTTCCATTAACTTAAGCATAAAGGCGTGTGGGCGTGACATAAGTACGTGAATATCCTGAGACTGCAGCTCCTCAAAACCTAATAGCCAAAGAATGCGCAATAGACTGGCAAGGCAATCGTGTCGCCACTCATTCAGTGCCACTTCCTTGGGATGGGTGCTGCGCTGCAGTAGGCCAGAACTGAAGATCTCATAGAGATGCCTCAAGCCGCCGCATTTAATGAATGCCTCACTCCACTTATTGTCCGCTAGAAGATGTGGTGAACCGGCATTTGAGTTCGAATGTGCTAGAGTAGCCAATGGCGGAGGCGGGGGTGGTGCAGTTGCAGGCGATGGTGGCGTGACACAGTCCAGCGTACGATCCCGATCACGCTCTTGTTCCACCGTTTCGCTCTTCTTGCGCCGCTTACTATGTGGCTTGGGTTGATTTTCTTTGTCACCACCACTGCTAGAGGCCTCCGTGTCTACCTCTGCCGATGTTCCCGGACCCTCGGGCTCAGAACTACTTAAATGTGGCTCCTTGCTGCTATCACTGATATTACTGCGCTTTGACTCTGGGGTCATCGTCAAATGTTGTTGTTGTTGCTGTTCATTGCTATTTCTTCGCCTATTTCCACTGTTCTTCTTGGACCTTGGTTGTTCACTAATGACAAGACTCGTATGGCTGCCATTGCTGTTTGCCTCTCGTTCCCGGTCCCTTTCGCGACGGCTATTGCCACTACTCAGGGCCAGACTCTCCACAATGTGCAGTGAGTACATAAATTTCTGCAGATTGCTAGGATCAAGCAGTTCATTGAACTTTTGTTTTATTTGTTTGCGCTTATTGATCAGTTGTTCCTCCTTTTCCTCGGCGGCGGACAATTCCAATTGATCCAGCTCACTCTGTTCGTGCACCAGACTCTTGAAGGCATCCAAAATATGAGGATTAGTCGGCAACATGGCCAATATATCCCAAACACGACGCGACAACAGCTGCGCCTTTGTGTGATGTTGAAGATGCATGGTTGAAGTTTGTGGTTTCATGTCTCCCAATGTTTGCATCAGACAGAAGAGCTTCTCAAAGTATTTGGGTTGCAGCAACAGCACCGTTGGCAGGCATTCCTTTGGAGGTGGTGGCAACATCGATGGATGCTCTAAATTGGATTCCTTGCGGCGAGCTCCACGGCCGCCAAGCGACACATAAACAATTTGATTGTCCTTGAAGCCGGCATCTCCCAGAGTGCGTTCATCGTAATCAGAAGTCAGTTCTTGTCCCTGTGTGATAATGCGCAGAGGTCCATCACTTAACAGGAGACCCAGTACGGGTGCAGTCATGCCCGTTTGCAGGCTTTCCCACCATTTCGAAATCTCCGCTTTGAGATCGGCTATCAAATCACAGGCATGCATCTGCAGGATGCTTTTCTCAGATAGACCCGCCTGCTGGAGTACAATGCGCAGTGGCGGACCGGCTCCCTCGTTCTTAAGATTGCTGTGCGAACCAATACCCTTGCCCTCTATGGCCCAGCGACGCAGATGGAAAGCATATCGCCGCCGGAATGTGTCCAAGTGTGTATTCAACAGAAGTAGTCCACGTTGAACTCGCATCAATGCATTTTCATCCTCAATGCTATTCAAGAATAAGATTAAATTAGCAACAAGATCTTTGTCTGAACTCTGGGAACTCACCTTTCCAGAGCTGTGGCTGCCTGGACCAGATTATCCATGCACTGGGATACAAACTCCTTTTCGAGACGTAGTTGCTGACCCATATAGTACATGTTGATATATTGAATGGCAGCCAGAGAAACTTCATTGCTTTGGGCACGCAAAGCAATCTTCCACAGATGATACATGCCCACAGCACTGGCACTGGATGAGATCTGTTCCCGCTGCTTATCATATTCGGCCATGGCAATGCGGGCAAAGTTGCAGAGCTGCTGGAACAATCCCAATGCCACCATGGAAAACTCCTCTGGCCTCAGTTCTGGCAATTTCTTTAAATATAAATGCTGCAATGCATCAATGCCCAATGCATGTTGATCCCCGCCCTTGGCCTGGGCTTGCAACCAGGAGAAATAGCAATCCGCACATTCAGGATCATGCGCCAGCCACTCCCACAAGGCATCCAATTGCTCGACGGTTAGGCGAAAGGTCTTTGGCGAACCGACTGTGGAGAAGATCGACGAGAGAAACTGCAGCCGAACCGAAACCTGTGTCTTATGTGAGTAAAGTTGTTCGCCCATGTGGTGCAGATAATGCTGCTGCTCGCCATTCTGATTCACTAACAACTCAGCATGTCTCCTGGCATAGTGGCGGATGTTATTAAAGAAGCAGGGCATCATTCGATGGGTTCGCTCCGCCCACAGAGTCATGGAGTGCGTGTCCGCAGGACGGAACTGTTGGAACGAGGCAAACAGTTTCGGCAATAGTCGCAAACTGACAATAACGCTTCGATTGTTGGCCACATTGTACAGGCATCCCTCAATGAATTTGGTCCTCAACTGGCGGTCCATACTAAAGCAGAGCAATGTGGCTAATGCCTTTTCCGCCTCCAAAGCAAGAGATTCACCCAGTTGTCCCTAGAATTATATCAAAAAGAATTTCAAACACCTAACGGCAACAATTTCACTCATTTCACAACATACAATTTTATCATCCTGCAGCAGATCCCACAGCAATGTGTTTCCAGGTTGGCAAACATCGTTCAATTTAAACGAAGGCTGCACAGGTGTACTGCTAGAGGCAGATGAGCTATTTGCCTTGGGCGAATGATGTTGCTGCTTGCCGCCTACTCCTATCGTTGTTTCCAGCAATTCGACATCGGAGTCGGATTTTGATTTGGCGGACGCCTGGACAACGGCAGCCGCAGCAGCAGCCGCTGCAGCTGCATTCGCCTGTTGCCGCATGGCAACCAGAGATTGCTGTGCCGTTCCTGTGGCCACAGCGGCAGCAGCCACTGCCGCAGCTGCTGCGGCCACATTTGTTTCCCCAGACTTTTGCATGGCCATGGCAGATTGTGCCACCATCATGGCTGCGGCTGCTGCAGCGAATGCGGGCGGAACGTCTCGACAGTTGGCACCGGAAGCGGCAGCTGCTGCTGCAGCCACTCGACCGGCATGAGAGTTTACTAGCTGGGCCAGTTCCTCTTCGCAGGGCGAGACATCCTCGTCATCGAAGTCGGCGAGATTCTTCTCGGATTTGTTGCTCATTGGCGAAGAGTAGCTGCCGTCATTTTCAGCTCCGCTCAGGAGCTCGCTAATGTTGGTTTCAGCAATGGCCCTTATGTATGGACCTTCACCATGGAGATGCTTCAGAACGGCAGCAGGAACCAGCTGACTGGTTGCGCCATCGCTACAATCATCGCTATCCGCAAGCAGCTCGCCATCGCCATCGGCATCGACATCATCACTACTGGGCACATCTTCGGCGCCGTCCCAAATTTCGACAAGCTCGTGTGGCAAAAGTATTTGCTTATTGGCAACCTTTTGACGACGTCGCTTGTTACTGGTCTTCTTTCGACTGCGATGGAGCTGCAGTTCTAAGGCAGCCCTTGACTGCAATTCCTCCTCGCTGCTGGTGTTGTCGATGATGTTGACAATGCGATGATTTCTACCAAAGATTGAGAATTAGAATGTGGTGAATGAAACATTTTCTATATACATACTTTATTTCCACCTTGGCCAGATCTTCAGCACTTAATTGTTTGCCCTTTTCGGTTGTGGGATCGCAGATGTGCCGCCTATGCCTTGCCTGTTTACAGGGAGGCACCCCATCAATGGGACTCTTGTGACCATCACCACCGCCCCCACCGCTAGCTATGCTACTATCGTCGGCACCCACATGATCATCCTCTGTATTGCTGCCCTCAATGCTGCCACTGTCCGAACTTGAAGCTGTCACATTCGATCCCAACAGATGGTCCTGCATCAGATTCATCTGGCTTCTCGAACAGTCTCTTGTCCACAACAATTTGGTAAGAGCCGAGGCAATGTATATACTTTGCTCTGTGTGCTCTTTGGGATCCATACGACAAAGCAACGAATACAAATGCATAGCAGGACGTGGAGCCAAATTTTTCACTAGCGACGGCAGTATATCAAAAATAGTTTTGGAGCAATGCTTTAGCTGTGTTGCCTGCCAAATAAGTTTGATATCCTCCTCTGAGATTTGATTTTCGACAGCCAAAAAGTTGAGCAATACATGGGCTTGTTTGACAATCTCCACATGTAGATTCGGGCCAAACAAGTGCTGGACAATGTGATTCTCAGTTAACCAATTGGCGATCCTCTGTCCAAATAACTCCACTTCATTTACAGTCTCAGTGGTGCAAATCTCATTGAAAAGATTAATGTGGGCATTTATTTGGGCCATACCTAGAAAAAAGAATAAGTTGATTATTATTCATTTAATAAATTATTTTTCTTAATTAAATACATTTCTAGGAAATTCCCATATCTTTTTCTAAAATATAAATTCTTTTCGCCTGTCGTTGTTTCTTAAGAAATGAGAACGCGCATTATTGAATTTGAGAATAAAAATATTTAGTTCATTTTTTAAACGATTTAGAACTTTCCCTTAATGCATTATCTTACTTACCCGCTAGCCGCATAGTCAGTGTGGTAGATGTAAAGTACTTAAAGGCCAAGGCAAGACCCTCTGTATCAAAGTTGACAGCAACATCGAGAGGATCTCGCATCGAGGACCACACAAAATCTGCCATAGCCCTGGTGGCCGCTGATCGAAGATTCTGATCCGATAACTTGCACATATACTGCAAAATTCGACTTCGGAGCGGAACAAACAGCTGCGTGTTGCAGTGATAGTTTAGCCAGAGTTTTACATTCGAAACGGTGGCAGTCATGGAATGGGCTGTAGACACCGGCAAATCGGGATGCTCAAAGCAAATGGACATAGCGCCAAAGCCTCCAGAGTTGCAGAATAGACTAACATTGCGTAGCAGGTATATTGGAAGATCATTGTCGTGAAGATCACAGATGAGGGCCAAATGATGAGCTTCCTCCGCCTGTAGGTCATCGAGGCGCGAGTGCATGCCATGCTTGTGGGCAATGTAGAGCGGGAAGTTGAGCAGGAACACTTTCGAGACAAGCACTAGAAGTTTCTCCACTTCAGGTAATATCCATGGCTCCTCAGTATACTGCATAGGATGCAGGGGCTTGGCATTGGATGGATTTATTGATGATGATGACGACGAGGACGTTGCTGATGAGGAAACTGATGGGGCAGGTTGCTGAGGTGGCGGAGTGATTGGAGGTGGTGTGCTGGGACCAATTGGCCTTTTAATTGTAATTCCATCACCCGATCCCTGCTTCTCGTCTACTTCAGAATTGGCTGTGCCGGCGCCGGCTTCCTCACTCTTCTTTTTATTGTGATTACTATTCTCCTTTGTGGTAGCCTCCTTATGCTTGATAGTATTCTCACCATCCGTTTGCAAATCTGCATCATTATTGGATTCTCTTTGTTGTTGTTGAGCCTGAGCAACCACTTGAGCGGCACTGGCTGTTAGCCGCTTATAATTTTCAATAAGATGATCAATATGTTTCAGATGTTGCACGGTCAGACAAATGAGGGACTGCACGACCAGATTGAACCGATCATAATTCTTAGTGTCCCGATAGAGACACATACATTGGCGCTGGGGCCAGGATTGGATGTAGTTAAATGTCGTCTCGATTTCGCTTTTTAACAGAAGCTGAAATTTCAGCTCGGAGCTAGACACACGCACTTCATCTAAGAAAACAAATGGGAAAAAAGAAAATAAAAAAGGAGCAGAGTGGGTGGATGGGGTATGGGGGGTTTAGGGTTTCAGTTTTTTTTTTCATCATGCAATTTGATTTAATACATACACAACTCTAGGAGATTTTGGAAATCGGCGCACACCTCACACATGGTTAATCTAGTTTTACTCTTATTGCTTATATATTTTTTGTTTAATGCTGGCCAACTAGTAGGGCCCCAAGCCGCGTTGCGATTTCTTCTTTTCAAGCCGCGGCAGCAGCAGCGGCTACTTTTTCTCTAGATCCGTGCGTCGCCGTCTCCCTCTCCCTCGCCGCCTTGGCTGTCTCTCTCTCCCTCTCCCACAGCCGTCGTTGCTGCTGCAGCGAATTTGTTGGTACGCTTTTCGGTCTCTTAAGTCGCTTTGTGTAAGCACAACCGTTCAATTCCATTTATGATTGTGCTTCAGGGGATAAACACTCTCTGCACTTGTCTAACAATTATTGATAACATATATAAATACTACTAGATTTAGATTTAGATTTTCACATATAATGTGCTCAGTGGCGCTGCATTGCTGAAATACTGAACTGCAATTTCGCTACATTTTGTGCGACGCGTTAGTCCTTTTTTGCTCGATAAGCCTATCGGTTTTTAGTCCCCTTTCGAATTTTATGAGAATGATTTTAAATACAATTCCCTGATTCTAACAAAGCATATTCTTATTTAGAAAATATGCGAATATATATTTTTCATTCTGATAAATAGAAGAGTAGATCTAAATATATTCTTTAGAACGCGGGAACATCATAGTCTGTTATCGCTAGTTTTGCCATCTCTTGAGAGTAGTGTTTGTTTACATGCATTGTTTGTATCTAAAACAATAATTGCAATTATTTACAATGGAGGACTGCGGCATGGTTATGGAGACTAGTTCACCCACGGAGACCAACTCCGAACTCAATTTCAATCTGGAGGAGGAGAAGGTACTCGAGCAGAGGGTCTCTGTGGATGGCGGCGACAAGCAGACAATAGCAGCCGGCATTTGTTATTGGTAGGGGTGACGTAGATTGGATGGGAAAACGAACTCATTTTTAAATCCCGCTCTTTTACCTTTTCTCTCTACCACCAGTGGTAAAGATCGCAATTTGAACCTCGTGGAGCTCCTGTGTGCAACCTGCTCGCGATGGATACACGAATCCTGTATTAGCTATCAACTGGGTAAAGGCAAAATGGTTCCGTTCATTACCAACTATGTGTTTGTGTGCAAAAATTGCTCGGCCACAGGCCTGGAGAGCTTTCGGAAAAGTCAAGCGAGTAAGCTATGAAATGTCTGGGAGTTATGACCAATTGTCAAATGTTCTCTATTTATAGCCATATCTCAGATGTGTCACTCGGCTATAGCCAATATGCAGCAGACGGCCCAAAGAGAGGGCAAGGGGGACATACAGTTCAGCAGGGACAAGGAAATTATACCATTTATTGAACAATATTGGGAAGCAATGACAACAATGCCACGCCGACTCACCCAATCATGGTACAGCACGGTGCAGCGTGCGTTAATAAAGGATGTCCAGACGATATTTACCTATGAGGAGCATGCGGAGAACGGTGCCATGTATGGTTTACTCCAGCAAGATTTGAGACTGATTAAGCCCAACTATGAGAGCATGAGCAAGACTGGAGCCCTGCGGCTCACGGAGGAGGGGTATACGCAAGGTAAATACAAATATCTTCCATCACTGACTGGCCAGCTGATTGATGGTCGCACATTGGTTCAATTGTCACATTTTGATCGTTGAAATAAGGGGAAAAATGTTTGCGGTATTTATCAGTTTGTCTGCTTTGCATGTGTTTCGCAACAATGCGATAAAGCACACCCTCTCCCACTAGCTCTTCGTTTTACTTCGTTCTCTCTTGTTCGGTTCAGATCGTTCCCTACACACACACATTCACTACTATACACATACATGCAATCGTGGTTCGGGCGCATCTGGTTGCCCCACGTATTTAGTGATTGTTGGGCCGGTGGGGTGGGGCACACAAACGTACACATACATACATATGAATGTATGTATATATGTACATATATACAACTACTTAGCTAACTAACTCATTCATTACAACAATTAGTTGCGATTGCCATTTCGTTGCCGATGTTGTTGCTATTCCGCCTTCGCTTTGTCAAGCGAATAAATTGATTTTAGTTTTTTCTTTTTTAGTTCTTGGTTTTGGTTTTTTATTTTGGATTTATTTGATTTGAGCGCGACGCAATTAAGATTTTGCAAGTTCATTTTGTCGTATCCTGTTCCGACAGCAATGACGTCAACATTTCCCAGTAGCGAAGAGGAATGTAAGCTTTGGGTGAGGAGTCTGAGGGGGAGGGACAATAAAATAGGGAAAGAATAAACGAACTTTGCCCAGTCACGTAGTTAAATTTTTCTCATTTTCTTTCTGTGTGCCTCTTTAGCTGTTCTTGCCAAAAACAACCGACAGAAACGCAAATTTCCTGGAACTGATGCGGGACCCACAGGTAAAAAGGGTCGCCCGAGTTCGGATATCACTGCCAATGTGAAATTGCCACCACATGGGTATCCATTAGAGCATCCATTCAATAAGGATGGCTATCGATATATACTAGCCGAGCCCGATCCACATGCTCCATTTAGACAAGAGTTTGATGAAAGCTCTGATTGGGCAGGAAAACCAATCCCAGGTTGGCTGTACCGCACTCTAGTGCCACATTCCGTGTTACTGGCTTTACACGATCGCGCCCCGCAATTAAAGATTAGTGAGGATCGTTTGGCGGTTACTGGAGAACGTGGCTATTGCATGGTACGAGCCACACACTGTAAGTAGATGCTGGAAAATGCCAGAATATATTTCGCCTTCTAAAATTCCCACTTCGTTTTGTTATCAGCTGTAAATCGCGGATCATGGTACTACGAGATCACCATTGAGGAGATGCCCGAAGGGGCAGCCACACGTTTGGGTTGGGGTCGGGAATATGGCAATCTACAGGCTCCTCTGGGTTATGATAAATTCGGATATTCATGGCGTTCTCGGAAAGGCACTAAATTCACCGAGAGCCATGGCAAACATTACAGTGAATGCTATGTTGAGGGCGATACTTTGGGACTGCTTATTGAGCTGCCCGAAGAATCTTCATTAGATTACCTGCCAAATACATTCAAAGATCGGGTAAGAAAAAGTTACAAGAAGTGTACTTCATGTGATATGTAAAATATTTATTTGTTACATTTGTCATTTTCTTTTTCCTTTTTTAGCCCCTGGTCAAGTTTAAATCCCATTTGTACTACGAGGACAAGGATAAAATAACAGAAACGCTAAAGAATCTACGTACCCTGCAGGGCAGTCGCATTGAATTCTTCAAGAATGGCCAGTCACAGGGTGTGGCATTCGAAAATATCTATGCCGGGAGCTATTTCCCAGCAATATCAATACACAAAAGCGCCACTGTGAGTGTGAACTTTGGACCAGCCTTTAAATATCCTGAAGTCCTCAGTGATCGCAAGGCTAAAGGGGTAAGTGGAATATCATTGTGCTTAATATTATTGTTCAAGAATAATATTTTTGTATATAATTAGATGAACGATCGCGTTGAGGAGCTCATTACAGAGCAATGTTTGGCCGATACCCTCTATCTCACTGAACACGATGGTCGATTACGTCTGGATAACTTGAATTTGTTGTAGACACCAGGAAAGGAAAAGGGACGAGAACGGGTTTCTCCTTTGCTCCATAATACATACTTATGTTCAATCACAATCCATTTATGATTAAATGCCATTGTTTAAGTTCAACTTTATTGCTAGTTGTATACATTGTTATTTTTAATTTGGATGAGGTTCATTTAAAGGCTTTAAATTTCGAGGCACTATATGGTATGTAAAAGGCACTACTGGTCGCAAACTCTGACCGTGGATGAATGTGTACAGCCGCCGAAATGGAGCGACCGGTTGATGGAGTATTACTTGAATTGGTCGTTGGCAAGCCAAACGGATGGTGATGCATGGATGTGCGTGAAGAGGAACTGTTGCTGTTATGTGCTCCACCGCCGCTGCTGCTTGAGTTGCTCTGGCTGGATACTGCGTCCATTGTGTGCACAACATTTATAGTCCTATTCTGATCCCTGTTTCTGTTTAGATTTAATGATGGCAAAACGATTGCATTTTTATTGTTAAGAAAACGATTCGACGTAATCATGTGCCAGGCTGAACGATTGCCAGGTTGATGATAATGCTGGGCACCGTGATAATGTGAGCGACGCTCGGCACTATTGGCATGGGATAGAGCAGCCGATTTGGCATGGAGTTGTTGCTGTTGAACTTGAGTTAGCTGGACAAAACTCCGATTATTGAGCAATCCGCGAAATCGACGATTTGAATCGAGGACGTTTAAAATTGGCGGCATCCGCAAACGCGCCGAATGTGGGGTTGCTGTTACATGTTGAAGGGGCGGCTGCTGCTGTGGTTGCTGATGCGAGGATTGCTGACGCTTGCGCAGCTTAACCGAAACTGATGTTATTCTCAAATCTCGATCTAACAGATCTACCAAATTTTGCCCAGACCTACGATATTTTGGTGGCTGCTGTTGCTGTTGTTGAACTTGTGGTTGTCGTTTAACTGTTGGCGTAAGAAATCCATCATCATCTTCATCAGCATCATCTTCGCCCAGCGAGTTAAGACTTAGATTTGATATGGAATCTATATCGACAGAGTCGTCACGAATTCTTTGGCTATCGAAACTGCTTTGTTTGAGCGGTTTTACAGGACCACCCACGATGTTAGGAAACTTTCGCTGCCAATCGGCTATTTCGTTGCTCAGTTCTGGCTCTTGGCTGGGCAAGGCCTCTTCGCCACTTAGCATGCGTTCAACTCGATCCCAATCTAGCTTGTTCTTCTTAATGGCATCATCTGCCCATGGTATAGAGCCTACCGAGCTGCGATCGATGCTGCTGGATGAGTATGGCACATCTTGCAGGAACTCCAAGTCGTCGTCCTTGTCGGCATCCGCATCTGGCCCATTGTTGATCTGATTACCACCAGTTTCGCCATTGTTGTCCTGGTCGTTATTGTTGTTGTTGTTGTTGTTCTGGTTGTTGTTGTCGTCACTGCAAGGATACAAGAGTCCATCGTCTGCATACTCATTTTCATCCACAAGCCCTGAGGTATCGCTGAGGTAACGCTGCTCTGATGTGAAATAGTAACGTCTATCAGACATTGGACGACGGCACCAGAGGGACGCACGTCCTTCTTGTCCGTAAACTGGTTTCTTGAACGTCCCGAATTTGGTATATACTTCTTCTCACTCTACATATCTATTCCAGCATTCATATTTTCAAAGGATATGTTTAATAATGCTTTTCTTTGATTTCAATTTATATGTATGTATGTATGTGTATCTCGTTTTGTTGCATTTGTCGTTTCTCTTTGTAAATCAATGCCGCTAAAGGCGGCTAATATATACATAGATATGATGAAGATGGACAATTGTCTTCTGTTGTGGCTCATTCCAGTTTTACTTGTTATTTATTATCCTTTTCGTTTTGTTCCCACCACCACAAAGCGCAGGCGCAGATCAAATGCAATGGCCACGGCATTGCCAGCAGTCATCAGTAACCGATTTTAAATCAAAAGCTAAATGTAACAAAATAAATTCTGCAGTTAGCAAATATCGCTTCAAACTGAATGATCATGGTAGATCGGCTATGTTAAAATTTATTAGAATTTAATTATTGTTTCTCTGGACTTTGTGCGGGAGTGTAAAGATATGTGATATAAAATGTGATTGCGAATAGTTTATAAACGAAATCAAAAAGCAACAATCTTTTGTAATTAAATAAAACGAAATCGCTGTCCGATCTGATCAGATTTAACTATATATACATACATAACTTATTTAAAATAAATGGTGACCAAAATTTAAACGAATAAAGTAAACGTTTACCAACACTGAAGTGTATACATGTTGGCCGGCAGTTTCATCACTAAGAAAAAAAGGAGCTGCATTTTTCTTTGCTGGGGTATTTTTTTTAATGAAGTTATTAATAAGGTGCCCACATAAAAGGGTACGCTAAAAAGAAGTCAGGATCGCGGTTGAAGTTTAAGAAAACATGTGGCATGAGGCACGAAAACAGGAGCGTAAGATACGCGGACTTATTGTCGACTATCGGAAACGAGCGGAGCGGCGTCAATATTTTTATGACAAAATCCAGGCTGATCCCACACAATTTCTACAACTTCATGGAAGAAGGAGTAAAATATACTTGGATCCAGCAGTAGCTGCTGCCGGCGATGGAGCCGCCATCATGCAAGTGATATTGAATCCATACAAAACATATGTACTCTCAATTCTCCCCGGTGCAGTGATACTAAGTTGAGTTTTCTTTGCCTTTTATTTTTCTTGCATATCTACAGTGTTCCTTGGCAGGGGCAGCAGGATAATCTTATCGATCGATTTGATGTGCGTGCCCACTTGGATTATATACCTCCTGTTGTTAAGGGGTCGGTGGGCGATGGCGACACTGATTTGGAGCTGACGGTGGAGGAGCGACAATTGAATTATGAGCGTTATAGGATATTGGCTCAAAATGATTTCCTTAATGTAAGTGAGGATAAGTTTTTGCATCAGCTGTATTTGGAGGAGCAATACGGGGCCAATGCCCAATTGGAGGCGGAGCGCAATTTGTCCAAAAAGAAGCCAAAGACTAGTGGGGCAACCATTGGTTATTCCTATGATGATGCTGGTGAGAGTGGAGTTGCTGGCATGAGTGGTGTTCCTGGAACCGCCGCCGCCATTGGGCCCCAACCATTCATTGGGGCAGCTGGCAGCTCGGGTTCCAGTGCCTTAGCACCCCCCAAGGGCGAGAAAGCAGCTGGTGGTGGGGAAAATTCAGACGAATCCGATTCCGATATTGATATGGATGTGTCTATCGATATTGGCAAATTGGACACAGCACAAGCCCATGAGCTTAATGCTTGTGGCCGCAATTATGGAATGAAAAGCAACGATTTCTTCTCACATCTGACTAAAGATGCAGACGAGGCGGATGCTCTACGAATAGCTCGAGAGGAGGAACAGGAAAAAATGTTGCTAAGTGGTCGCAAGTCTAGGAGAGAGCGCCGTGCCCAAAAGGAGCGACGTATAGCCAATCGACCTTTTAGCCCGCCAAGCTATGCAGCAAAAGAGGACAAGAGCGGCGCCGGCGGCGGCAAAGAGGAAGAGAGTGAATCGCGTTCACCTTCACCAAATGATGGGGGTGCTGAGAAAATCACTTATATTACCTCATTTGGTGGCGAAGACGAAATGCAACCGCACTCGAAAATCACAATCAATTTGACCAAACCTGGGATGACGCTAGGCGAGTCCTGTATCAATGCCAGCAGCGGAGCAGCTGCCTCAGCCTCAGTGTCCTATGCCCAAAAGGTTAAGGATAATCTGGATAAGCTCAAGACTATGAATGAGACTTCCAAGCGGAGTAGTCGTCGTCGGTCTCGTTCAAATTCACGATCCCGCTCGCCCAGTCGATCGAGAAGCAGAAGTCGCAGTCGTCGGAGGAGTCGCAGCCGGAGCTATCATCGACGCTATTCCCGTCGTCGACGTCGATATTACTCGCGATCCCGATCTCGCTCACGATCTAGATCAGTTTCATGGAAACGGTATACCTCGCGTAGTCCTAGCTATAAGCGATCACGCAAACGTTATTCCTACTCCTCGCGCAGTTCAAGTGCCAGTTCATATGAGATGTCTAGAAGACGTCGCAGTAGCTCCAACTCCAACCGAAGAAAGGCAACTCCTCAGCACGTTCCAGCGGCTGCACCAGTGGGACAGGGAGCCTATTGTATGAACACCACTACTATTACATCTACCACAACTACAACCACTTCAACCACAATTATGGCAGTTAAGTTACAACCCAAGACGACGACACAACCAATTCCAATGGTTAGTTATCCCTTAACCACGCGGGTTCTCGGCAGCCTTACCAACAATTCTGCAAGCACACCCTCAGCAAATACAGCGACTTCAGCAACTCCAGTAGTACCTCAGGTGGTGGAACCGCCTCCACCTCCTCTTAAACGCTATTATGGACGCAAAACAGCTAATGACACCTCCTCCTCGTCGTCATCGGCAGGTGAAGCCAGTGAGCATAGCGACGATAACGAAGAGCAACAGGCGATAGCAAGCAAACGAGCCGATGATTCCGATGAAGCGGACACTGCGTAAGTGTAAAGTGTTGCCAAAGCAAAAGATATACCTTTTTACTTAGCCCAGTCGAGTTCCATGCACAATTTTAATGTGTTTTACTCCTTGCAGGTCAGAGCGATCACAAGCTCTCCAGCCATCTACTATGTCGTCATCCAGCACGGGTAATCAAACAGGCAAATATAGTTCTGCTACCGAAACCAAAGTCAGTAAGCAAAACCAAGTGTTTTATAGCCCCATTAAACTGGAGTACACCACAAAATTTCATGTCTCAACCTCAACCTGAAAAAAGCAAGAAAAAATCAAGAACCCAATCAAAATCTAATATAAAAAACAGTACAAATAATGCTAAATTACGGACGGATCTTGTCGTAAACCCTAAGCCCTTTTAGACTTAAAGATGAGTAATTAATTGATCTTAAATGTGACCTAAAATAATTTAAGGTATCTAGAGTCCGTTTTCAATTCCGCTTAAGACAGATTTTATGTCATCAATTCCTTTTAACAGTATTACGTTCACTTATTTGTCTTTTTGAAAAATAAATGATAAAAAGTCTGAAAGGGCAGAAAGAAGCTTCGGCTCTTCGAAGTTAAATAAGTACCATTCATTATCCCCCTATATGGATTACTGTCCCGATTATTTCCAAGTGTGTTCATTTTTGTGCATTTCTAAGCGTAAATTATAATTTCGAACGTAACTGGACACAAAACTGACCACTCCTAATCAAATAAATATTTATATTTTTCCGACATTTACTAAATGAGATTTTTCCCAAAAATGCTTACAGGGATCTGGACAAGGTGGCGGCACTGGCAGTGGACGACCAAATCTGCGCGAGCGTCTTAAGCGCAAAATGCAAAATCTGTTGAATAGGCAATGTAAGCCACTGGTCAAAAGTGTAGTGTGAAGTTTACCAAAAGTTTAAACTAATAATAAATGGCTTTTGTCATCTAATCCGTAAAATCGTTTTTTTTTTTTTCAGACAAAGCTGATAAGCGTGCAGAGATTGAGAAAACGGAACGAGAGCGCCAACAGCAACAGGAGCGTGAAGATGAGATGAGAGAACTGGCGCTCAAGTTGCGCCGTAGGTGAGTATTGGGTTGTGATTGGCTCCTTGTGGTAGTCCTCTCACATCTCTATATTCACAGGCGACGCGAGCTGCGTCACAAATATGGAACACCCTCCAGCGGCAAATTGTCGGACAGTGAGGGAGAGTCAATTATATCCGAGAGTCAACTGGCTAAGTTAGCTTCACAGCGGCGTACTCACAGCAGATCCCGCAGTCGCCGGCGTAGTCCTGTGGAACAACAGCGACGCAGCAGTAGCAACCGTAGAAGGCGCACTCGAAGTCCCAGCCCGAGTCGCGTGGAGAGAAAGCGTCGGTCTCAAAGCCGACGACGTAGCTGCAGCAGAGACCGGCGACGTCGCCGCAGTGGCAGTAGGGATAGACGACGCCGCCGTAGTGGCAGCAGGGAGAGACGTCGATCTCGTAGTCGACGCAGTCAATCGCGACGAAGGCGTCGAGAGCGGGATCGCGAGAGAGAGGAAGAGGAACATCAACATGGATATGGCTCAAATCGAGGCCGTGTGGTCATCTCAGCACCGCCAAAGCTTAAGAAACTAGTTGATTATTGATGCTACTGAATACCCCTTTGAATTTTATAATCGATTATCCTGATATTATTCGCCTATTTGTTTTTTGCCATAGGTAACATTTCGGTTTAAATGTGAAACCGTTTATTGTTGGGTTTGTTTTTTGGCTCTCAATAAAATTTTCATAATTAGGAATATCAAATACAAATTTGAGTTTCTCCTTAATACATTCTTTGACTATTTGAATATTCGATAGATTTTTCCGTTACCGATTAACCGAGATCTGGCAACACTAGTTTTTATGTAATTGTCACTTTGTTAACAGCTGTGCGAGAAGCATACTGGAACAATGTATAATTTGGCAATTTGCCGCCTTGCTGGTGGATTGAAGAAGTTAAATCAAGTTCTTTCTACAAGCAACACTCCAGGCATTATCTATTCCAGGGCAACCATGTCGCAGGAGGCACAGTATCCACCCATTGAGGCGGCAATGAGAAAGGCTCTGCAATCGGAGCTGAAGCCGGTTCACCTGGAGGTTATCAACGAATCGCCCATGCACAATGTTCCCAAAAGATCCGAATCCCACTTTAGAGTATTTGTCGTATCTGATAAGTTCAATGATCTGACTTTAATTAAGGTAAGAAGAGTTGTCATTTTAAATTGTATTAAATGGATGACTTATATGTATGTACATACATATGTTGCTTCAGCGCCATCGCTTGGTCAATGATACGGTCAAAAATGCCCTCAGTGCAGCCGGTTTTGAGTTCATGCATGCCCTGTCCATTGAGACTAAAACACCAAAACAATGGGAACCCGAACAACAACCGGCGACAAGTCCGCCCTGTCTGGGTGGGCACGGCAAATGAGAATGGACTAGACGGAATTTATAGGAATGTTAATATATACAAAGGCAATAGATTTCATCTCAATCACAAAAAAAAAAACACCAGGCTTATAGTACATAACTGAGTTTTAAGTGGGATGGGTAAATCACTGGGGAAGGGCTTCGACTTGTCGGCGGGCCGAAAGGATGACGTCGTTGATTCCAACACCGTCAAAGGCAGCACCACACAGAGACAATGGCAGCTTATAAGTCTCAATGTATTTTCGTATGTTTGCAACGCGATGCTGATGGCCCACCGTATACTGAGGAATACATTTGTGATGCGTATGCACTCGGCAGAATTTTGGCTCCTGCTTGATGTCCAGTATTTGACGTACATAACGCAATGCCGTGTCGAGTAGCTTCTTGGGACTGGGCTGATCACTGAACCATTGATCGAACCAACGACCACCCATCATCACCGTGAGAATTGTATTCCCGTCCATATCAAAGCAGCAGCTATCAAAGATTACACCCAAAACGGGCAATTGTTCGCAAGGTGGAACAAGCAGACCAAAACCGTTCTGTTTGAGCAGATCGTTACCTTCAAACTGTATATTCACCACCACGACATCTACATAGGGAATATCCAGGAGTTGGGCAGACAGAGACGGATGCTGTTGCTTGACCAGAGGCGCCAGACGATATGCAGGAAGCGAGCTTATCAAATGATCGACAGGCAGATCTGCATCCCTCAGACTGAGTTGCACTCCATTGTCACTGAACGTTAGATTGCGGCATGGATTGGATAACTGCACATTGACATCATTCTCGCCAAGGTATTTGCGTAATGCTCGTGGCAATTGCTCCAATCCCCCATCCATGCCATACATGGCCCACTTCTCCTGCTTGGATTGAAGGTACATCTTTGTCTGTTCTTGGTCAAATATGCCTGGTTTGGGTGAATTTTTCTCCTTGTAGCGAGCATAGAGCAAACCCTTTAAAACGCCTCCGTATTTCTGCTCCTTCTCGAACAGGCCATCCATGAGAAACCGAACGCTTATCTCTCGAGCATCGCCGGCACAAATACCACAAATCATCGGGCTAATAGCATAGTCTGCTATCTCCTTGCCAAAGCGTCGTTCAGCAAAACTATAGATCGACTCATCTCCATGCTTGGCTAATGTTGATTTAGCCAGGAGATCATGGATCAGGGCTCTGTATAGTGGTTGGCTGAACGGTGGGTTTGTGCCAAATAATCCCATGGGACTATTGGGCAACATGCACACCTGCCCCTTGGCATATAGCATTCGATTCTTGGCAGCCACATGAGATCGTGGTATAGCCTTAACCGGCAGATTTAATTGCTCCACAATTTCCATGGTATTTGCTCCAGGTAGTCCCACGGGTCGGATGGTTCTTGGACCGCTTTCAAACAGGAATCCTCGATCCTTGTGAGTCTCCGAACGTATCCAGCCGCCGACTCGAGGCGAGGCTTCATAGATGGTTAACGGTTTTCCAAATCGGCGCAACAGGTAATAGCCGGCGGAGAGGCCGCTGATGCCGCCTCCCAAGACGGCCGTCGTCATAGTATTTCCGGGAGTCTACTTTGGTTTATATGTGTCTTTAATTAATAAATGCCTGAAATTTTACACTGTCATTTATTACGAATAAAGTATTTGTTTTTGTTTTTTTTTTTAAATTCGCCCGAAGCAGCCGGAATTCGCCTATCCAGCCTGAATTCGCTTCTTCATTTAGTCATTGCTCTTAAAAATGAGTAGATGCCTAAAAAGTATGCAATACTTCATTCAACTTAATCGATTCTTTTTAACTTTAACTTAATCAAAGGAAAAACGTTAATTCTAATTAAAAATCAAAATCTTATGTATAAGATTATTTCCCCAAAAATGTTATTTTTACATTTTTTGTGTGTGTGGGGCAATCTGTGGACGAGCCCGACAGTTCTAAAATAGTTGGTTACGTATACGCAATGGTGGCCAAGCAAACCATATATTCGAAACTCAAAGTCACTGTGAATGGATGACTTTTGGCGCCAGTTTCAATGAACGGAAGTAGAATCCTAGCCCTAGCACTCCGAAAAAAGCTTAAAAGCGAGCTTCCAATTGCCAAGCTACGAGTCAATCGAGTTCACAGCGCACAGAATTGTATACGCTGTTGACGAGAAAGGTTGGTCTTGGCAATTGCCTTTTAACGCGTTCGCGGTGTACGTGTGTGAGGAGTGTAAAGCAAAAGGAATACAAAAAAGAAAAAAAAGAACTGCCTTTAATATAGACACACAAACAGACACAAACGAACGGACACACATACACACAGTCGGACATTGAGGAAAGTGAAAAATTTTGCAAATTGCCTCACGAATTATTGAATGAAAAAACCCGTTAAATGTTGGAAAAATATGCAGATTTTCTAGGTGGCTGTGGAAAAATTTCATGGAATATGTGTGCGTGTGTGGCACATAAATACATATGTATTCATATATATGTATAGAGAGGAAATTGAATTAAAGTGGCATGCAATTTCAAAAAGTTTGAAGGAAAATTGTAATCAAAGTGAAAACCAAAACGCAACGAAAATGAAACAAAAATTTCATTTTATATCGCTGCTGTGAAAAATTTTACGAGAAATTTGAAATACATACATACATACTACATGTAGATGCGGTACACTAAGTCAGTTTCAGTTTTTTTCTCTTCTACGCACCAAAACGAGCACACACAGACACACACACACACACACATACGGTGGGAAATGTTCATATAGAGTTTCTAACGAACGAACGGACGACACGATGATGTTGATAAAGTCGATGGACCAGGCCGGAGATACAGTTGTATCGTTCGTTTGCTCGTTCGCCTTCGCCATCGCCTTCGTCCTGAAACCGTCCCCGTCGCCCGCCGCTGTATCATCCGTTTACAGTTCGCGCGCGCGTTCGTTGTCATCGTCAATGTTATTTTTGTTGTTTCCCCACTCGTTATGACCGTGTCTGTGTATGTTCGTGGGCGCGTTTCATGGTATATGTGTGTCAGTCAGTCACTGGCCCGAGCCTGCGTATGTGCGTGTGTGTGTGTGTCTCTCTCTGTATATGTGTGTGTGTGTGTCAAGGAGTAGATACCTACAAAGAAATTAAGCCCAAATTCCAGGAGCAACCAGGACAAACCTATGTTTACATTTCAACATACACACACATATACATACAAACACGCACTTACAACACAATACATGCACACGTACACACACACACACTAACGATTCGCCCTGGCAACTGTGTAACTAATTGCAGTTGGCGTGCTTCGACAAAAATTGTGTCACGAGATTAGTTATTTTAATTATGAGAATGCAACATTTCTGCTGTTTATACATCGTCTGTGTATATATAAATATTCGCTTATGTGTGTGCAAGTTTGTATGTATGTACGCGTGTGTGTGTGCGTGTGTGTGTGTGAGGACGTGGTTTAAAATTGGGGCACTGTGTTTCCGTTTGAACGACAGGTCAACAGCAGCAGGACCTGCTGCAGCTACCGTTCATTGTCTGCGCCAAAAAGGAAACAAATTATCATGGAAGTTTCTAACAAGAAAATAATCAAAGACAAATCCTTGGAAACAAATTATAATTTTTTTTTGGATTGCATATTTTTCATATATATGTACATATGTATTTTTTTATGTTTAATGGTTAAGCTAACGGTTTACCATCATGAATTGTGCTAAAAATGTAAGAAATTGAAAAGCTTTCTACGCTTTCGGTAAACATTTTTCGGAGTCAACTCAAGGGACATGCGCCAACGAAAAATGTCCGTTGAGAATTTCCAGAGAGACAGAGAGAGTATTCTCGATGTTGAATTTGCTTTGAAGTTTGTTTCGCGTCTTTATTTATTTATTTACATGACCGCATTGTTGTTTCTGGCCACCTTCAAGTAAAGGGAAATAGGACACGAAAATGAAAATCAAATAAAAGTAATTTGTATTGCAAAAAAAAAAAAAAAAACAAATTTCAATTTCCCTTCCACAGCTTAATATACATAAAGAAAAAAAGAAAGAAAGAAAAAAAAAACAAAATATAACACAAAAATGATGTGTATAATATCAATTCCAATTTAATTTCAACTATCCGATCAAAACAACTAAAAATATATGTATAAAAAAAGAAAGCGCACAATGAAATGAAGCTGATATATATGTAAATGGTATTCTAAAGCAACAACAACAACTAGAAATTTAATTAAAACAACCAAGTCAAGTTAACTGATCCTACAAATCAAACAAATATAAATATGAATTACAAGCCAAAAAGTGTCTAATAACCAAAGAAAAACATCATCATTTAACTGGGCCCACAAAAAGTAAAAACAAAATAAGTCAAACCAAAACCTAGATACAATTTTAAGAGAAGCAACTTAATTTAAACAAAAGCAACAAATCGTCGTCTATACATTGATGTGCGATTTGAACGTGTGAATGTTGGCAGCCCTGGAGCCCTGCCTCGGTGGTTTAGCCTGTACTAGGTGAGTACCAGCAGCAGTTAATGCCCCAACACATGTATCACACACACACACACACACACACTCACACACCAACCCACACTCTCGATGACATTCGAATACGAAAAAACGAAACAAAAACCATTTACACTATATCTAATGCACCACCACCACCAAAATGAAACCACCATTTGAACTTCACAATAAATTTGAAGAAATCGAAATATGAAAACGGAATCCAAAATCAACACAACAACAATAACAACAAAAAACCACCAATACCAACACCATTTCCACCACTAGAACCACTAGAAGCAGAACTACAACGACGATTGCATTTCTAATTGGAAATAAGAAGGGCAGACTACAAATATGGCCAGCTGGTGTCCAAATTGTCATGAACTGCCACCGTTCTATCCGCCCATCTCACCCAAGGTAAAACCTTACTT
Source organism: Drosophila insularis (assembly GCA_018903935.1). Taxonomy (NCBI): domain Eukaryota; kingdom Metazoa; phylum Arthropoda; class Insecta; order Diptera; family Drosophilidae; genus Drosophila; species Drosophila insularis. Next base: position 10,567,427 of record JAEIFP010002295.1, read on the forward strand.
GATGTGATGTCTCTTACGTTGTCTTGCCATACATACATACATATATTGTACAACTTGCTACCACTTGATAGTTAGAAATCTGACAAAATCTATTGGTAATATCATAGCTATTTATGCCTAACATATGTCATGAGGTTTATGTAAAATGGCTATGAATTGTCATCAATTATCATTTTCATAATACGGTCATCTTAAAGTTTTTGATATTTGTGTAAATATAAATGTTTTCGAATAAAAATCTGTTTTTAACTATAATTTATTTACGCCAGCGTATATGTCTCAGTTAAAACTCGAAAGAATTTTTAAGATTTCCTTAATTTCCCATGAGGCACACATTTCCTTTTAATGTTGCAAAAAGAGGTCAAAACAATTCTCCTCATCTTCCTTTTTTCCATATCTAGGAAAAGGTAGTAAAAACTTTTTTAATGTAATTATGTTAGACCCACTGGCACAATGAAATTATAATTTATTCATGATGAATCCTTGGTTCAAATTTGAATTCAGTATTGAATGGATTCCAAGGACCTAGCTTATACAATTTTGTATAAGCATATTGTCAAATTACAAACTAAATATACGCTTCATTGAGCAAATGGGCAATTCTATTCATTCTGTACATATTTCACCTACCACATAATAATAAAACGACTCGCGTGACCTTTGCCAACTTGTGAAGAAAACCGCACCGGGCAGCAAGTGCAGTAGCAAGTGAAAAGTCGCCGTCGTCGCGGTTGTGAACGATGGCATAAGCCCTTTGGCCTTGGTCTAAAGAATAGTGGACATTGGCCAAGTTGCGACGCACCGCCAAGAAATGGTCAAAGCAATCAACGTTGACAATCAGTGGGGCCAAGTACGATCCATAAATTTCTCAGAAAGTCGAAGGGTATTTGTCAGCTCCGTCGCCTGTGTCAGTCACTGTTGTTTCTTTTGTCTCTTTGCCTATGCCGTTCTTTCATTTTGACGGACATGCGTCAAGATATCTGGTCAGGGGCTTGCCCACAATCACACACACACACACACATACACGTCTAAACGTCGCATAGACGTCGATACCCCTAAATGCCTACTACACCCACACTCTCACTCACCCACTCACCCACTCATTCCAGCACCATCCGCCCCACTTATATTCCCACAAAATCAATAGTTCGCAATGTAAATTATTATCAAGTCGACCGACTGCTGTGTGACTTCATCCAATTTTGATTGCTATCCCCAACCATTCGTTAGAACGGCCACAACAACAACAACAACAACAGCAACGACGTCGATGACGACGCCGACTGCGTTTACAACTGACAGCTGAAATCGACTTTAGGCTCAAGTCTTGGGGCATAATTTATATCGTTCGCTATCTAACACCCACCCCGGGGCTAACAACTCATTAGTCGCAATCGTAGTCACAGTCTGTGTCGTTGTGCAGTATCTTAAGACTAGTTAACACACCTCATCAACCAACTAACTATTTTAATGTAGACCAAAGCCGAAAGTTTATGAAATTCATCGTTGAAAATTCTTTCATAAATGCAATTTTATGTCGCTTGTAAATTATTATGTTTGAAAATGTAAAGTAAAGAAAAGCTGGATTAGTTTGGTAAATACAAATGTGATAAGGTTTGGGACAAACTATTAAATTAAACTATTAAAATTAATTCCCGCAGCAAAAATATATTTATTTTATTTAGCTTGAACTCAAACACACTGTGACAAGGCAATTTATTTCATTTTTAAAATTTAAATACAAATAATTCAAATTCAACGGGTATTTTGGGTTGCGGCTGTGAGTGCTGGGCAAATAGATAAGCATAGTGATTGAATATTGAAATTGTTGACAAATATTTACGGTCCATTTACGTAATGTTGTTTTGTATATATGTACATATGTAACTATTTTCAATGAGTTGTCTAAACTATCTGTGATTTATTAAGGATTTTAAGTGGAGCTTATTCAACGAGTCTCTTTCCAAATTCACTCTAAGTGCCTAAAAATTGAAAATTTACTTATTATATTTCGCGTCACATTTCTAGAATTTGGTTCAATCTTCAATTCGTTGTATTGAAAATTAGAAATAAATGGAAGTGAATTACATAGAGAAAATAAAAACTTTCTATATTTATTAAAGTTAATTTGGCTGCTAGTTAAACCCATTCTTATGTGTAAAGCCTCTTTTCTGTTAGGGCCTTTTTACTTTTTTTAGAGCCTCTGAAAATGTCCTCCATTTTTACATTGCTTAGGTTAATTAATGCGGAAGCATGCATCATAAACTAAGTCGTAATATAATCATAACAACCTCGATGTCCAATAATATTTAAATTAAATTTAATGCATTGGAAGACATTTTGCATTGTCATTGTCTACCTTTGAGAAACATCTATAAATCGAATAAGGTTAAAAGTATGATTATTCGCTACATTATATATACCTATGATATATACAAATATACTTATTTTTATGTTTGATGCAATTCTCAAGGTTAATGACAGCGTTAAAAATAATCTGAATTGAATAACAATTTTCACAATTTGCGTATTTAATAATTGGGCACAAATGCAATGAAGTGTGTGAAATAAAAAACTTTAGAAGCCAAATCAAAAATATAAGTACTTGATGTATAAAAATAAACCAAATATAAAATGCACACAGCCAGCGACAACGTCAACGTCAACGTCCACATTGTCGTCGTCGTCGGTGATGATGATGAGCAATTATCGGAATCCAAATGTGGAACTATGTAGTATACTTTTACTAGTGTGTGGTATGTGTATGTGTCGGTGTCGGTGTCGGTGTGTCACAAACTGGGGCAACTTGTTCTGTTTCTATGGCTTAGACCAGCCAGCCAACTGAAGCTACTGAAGCCTGCGTCTGTGCTTACCCGCAGGAAATAGCAAACAAAGCGCGTAAATTATGAAACGACAGTTAACTGGCAACATGGCGTGACTAGGCTGAGTTAGCGTTAACTTTACCGTTAACCTAACCTGCACCTACCCACCGGGCAACCGGGCAACCGAGCAACTTGCTGTTGCTGCTTCTTTTACTGCCATTGCCGTTGCTGCTGCTGTGGCTACTGCCCTCCTACGCTGAGTGTTGCCCGGGGCCCGTCCGTCAGCTTACAAAAAGGAATGCAAAATGTGTTTGTTTTTGTGTGTGTGTGTGGGTGTGTATAGAGCTTTTCAAAAGAGAGACAAAAAACTACAACAACAATAACGAAACTCATAATTTATTTATTTATATATATACATATATATATATTTGCCCTGCTGTTGCTGCTTCTGCTGCTGCTGTTGTTGTTGTTTTTGTTTGTTGATGTTCTTCTTGTTGTAACAATAATTCATTGCTAGCAACTCATATACGTAGGTACACACACTTGCACACATACGAACAGCTCTATTATATGCTCAAATATGCCCTTTTCCGATAGGGTATACAACATTAGTCATTTACTTGCCATAACTTTGCCAATGTTTACACCTTAATTTAAAGAAGTGTAAAGAAAAAGAATCAAAGTTGTTCCTACATTCAATAATTCATTGGAATAACATAACAAATATCTGAAGTAAAATCTCACTTTCAAATAAAACAGAATTTCAGCGTGAAATAGTTAAATTTACAAACGGAAAGAGTGAATTGGATGAACTAGATGCTTTCTTGAAATTTTGAAATAAAATATCATATTAATTAGAAAAAATTCACATATTATAGATTAGTTTTGTTGATATTAGGTGCCTAAAAAGTCGTAAAGATTTTAATACTTGTTAAACATGATTTTAAATTCTGCGAGAAAGGGCATTTTAATTTTGGATAACTTATTGAAAACGCTGTAAATCCATTTTCTTTGTTTTTCATTTTCCTTTTTAGCCTTTTAATTAAATTCAAGTTTGTCGCCTGCCTTGATAATATTCGCGGTCAGCCATATAGACATTCAACGTGAAGACTTTCTAATAGCGAGAGTGAAAGAGAGCGATTGAGAGCAAGAGAGACAGAGAGAGAGAGAGAGAGTGGGGTCTCTCCACAGTTGGCAGGAGATAGCCAATGTAATCGTTGGCTCGGCTGTCGCACTTTGAAATTGGCTCGTTCAGTTGGTTAGTAGGCGCCTGTTGTGCGGTTCGTTCGTTGCCTCCTTTTAATTCCTCAAATTCCGCTCCGACCCGTGTGGTTGTGTGTGCGTGTGCGTGTGCGTCTGTGTGGGTCTAAGGGAGAAGGCCTCCTTTCTGCTTTCTATGCGTGTCGCGCAGCGTTTGTGACAAGTGCAGATACATATATACAAAATGGAATATTAATAATAATAATAATAATAATAAAATATTGTATATATATAGAAAGAAAAATCTATACAAATGTAAATATACATATATATACGAAGAAAATCTAGCCACATATAGAGTGATTCACTGATTGTGAGTGAGTGCAGTGCATTGGCCTTTTGTGAATTTATTGAATATAATGGCCCGAAAGTAAATAATCCAGTTTGCAGATTGATCAATTGCCACCAACACCAATACACACACACACACACATTGCCAATTGGATGAAGAAAATTCTATTATAGTTTGTCAGCAAGGGGATAAGCATTATTATCGTCATTATTTTCGTGTGTGTGTTGTTGTGTTTTTATTTTTTTTTTTTTGTCATCTTTCGTGTGTGCTATGTGTCTCTGCGTGCGTGTCGAGATCACTTTAAAAATAACAGATTTTGTTTGAAGCTATTTATATAAAAAGGCGGGCCAAGTTTTTCGTTCCGTTTGGCTTTCGCGTCATGTACAAAATTTATCTGGGGCCAGCGTTTACTCGTATGCACTTGAAAGCCAAAAGCCACTGAAAACCAGCAAAAAAAATATTTTTCTTTTATACACTTTCTATCTGTGTTGTTGGCTTGAGTGTGTGTTAGTGTCGCAATGTAAACAGCAAAAATGGCAAATAACGATTTGATCGGCACAAATTTCACCAGTACATTGACAAATGTAAGAAAACTACATATACATACCTACATATAGACGACACATGCATACTCGTATATAATTTGCTTAAATATACACACATACATACATAAATATCTATATATAAGGATATACATCTACATATACGTATATACATCTACTTTGCGATTCGATTTGTTTCAATCAAATTTGTACTAATCACTCATTTGTAATACAACATTTTGCAGGGAATGTCGGGGTGTGATCAAAGCACTGTCGAATCATTGGCCGATGATCCAACAGATTCACCATTCGATGCCGATGATTGTCTCAAAGTTCGAAAATATTGGTGCTTTCTGTTATCCAGCATCTTTACATTCCTTGCTGGCCTGCTTATTGTGCTATTATGGCGTGCATTTGCCTTCATATGTTGCCGCAAGGAGCCGGATCTGGGACCCAACGATCCCAAACAAAAGGAGCAGAAGGCCTCGCGCAACAAACAGGAGTTCGAGGGAACATTTATGACAGAAGCAAAAGACTGGGCTGGAGAACTTATCTCGGGTCAAACAACAACTGGTCGAATTTTGGTAAGTGCCAAAACCACTAAACCAAACCTATATAGATATAAAAATATGACTGAAATAATCCATGTTGATTTGATGAATATTAATTATAGTTTTTGTGTCAAGGGATTATGAATAATAAGTATCTGTTTGTTTACTCTTAGAATATTTAGAATGCCATACCAAGTCTGTTTTACAACATTTTCTGAAAAACTGAATATACAAAATATAAAAGTTAGTAATTCTTTAAATGTTGATTTTATGAATATGGAAAAATGTGTCTAACTTGAGCTTATGGGATTTCAATGATAAATAAAGCATTTAGGCTCCTAGACTTTCCTACTGTCCAAGTTTCTAATTATTTATTTGCACACACATGTTCAAATTTCAACTCATATGCGAATGAATAATTAATTTCAAAGTTTGCTTGCTTCTTGTTGACTTGGTAACAACAACAACAACAACAACAACAACAGCAGCAGCAGCAGTGGGAAGAACAATATAGAAAACGACATGATGTTGACGATGACGTGTCCTGTCCTTGTCATGTCTATTGGCTGCAGCTGGCCAAAGTTCAGAAACAAAGTATATGCCATCAAAATGCAATAACTACAAGATATTATTACTTTTAATTAGTTTGCACAAGTCAAGGAAAAACAAACTACCTATCGCATGCGTATGTCTATACCATAAAAATATAATATATATAATGGTCTCGTTTTTTATGCCAAGACCAGTAGGAATTGCTGAGAGCCTAATAAAACATTTAGTTTTCATATCATTGCCAAGTTTTATGAATAGAATGATACATATTTTCAATAGACATATTCTATTCTTATAATAATCTAAAATGGGATTACAAATTTGAACAATGAAAACCTTTTTTTGTTCAGTATTTAAAGACATTCCACAGTTTTAATTAAATTGCTACTGAATAGTCACCATATTGTTTGGTGACATGTGTTCTCTACGAGCAACATGTCGTATGAGTGATATTGCTTGGAAACTTTAATTCCTCCTGTGTCGGCGCATTTAACTCGGCTATTTTAAGGTTTTACTTTAGATACGGCAATCTCGAAAATTAATAAAAATAAAACATATTCGTATAACAAAGACTCAGCCTAACCACATAGAGACATGTAGTGAACATACATATATATATATTTATGTTAGCATATTTACTTGCTGCTGTTGCTTAGTTTCATATTTTAGTGTGCCATATTTAGCTGTGGGTTTTTGTTTTTGTTTCACTGGAACCCATTGCATGTCAACAACGGAAGCAGCAAAGTAAATGTGCCATTTCCATGTACACTAAATACATGCACAAGGTTGGATGGTTTGGGTGGGTTTGGAGGGGGGTGGTGGGCATGTGGGTGTTAGGAAGCTTGTAGGGCTAAGGGAATTGCTTTGTTTGAGAGGGAAGTGTTAACAATGGAGGCGTGGTTGCGTAGGCATGGCATTTAACTGTTTGTTTAATCGCTGGAAATAAGTTTTATGCTCAAATATTAAGCATACGCCGGGTTGCCCATCCATTAAATGGCATTACAGCAGGTTAACTTTAAACTTAATCTATGGATTTGTTTTGGGATTTAAATGAAGTGTATGGAAAATAATTGAAGTTGCCGACATTCCCGAAAGCCAATTAGCCCAAATGTTATCTTTCTGATAAAAATGTCAATGAAAATATTAAAATTTTTCGTTACCTTAACTTTATTGCAAACAGTTTTCTAGCCACAATTATACATTCATCTAGAAAAGGATTTTCATTTCAACTGCAAAGCCTATGATAGACAAAAGCTTAGCCAAATCTCCCACTGACTTTTAAAGAAGACTGAAACATAGAGTAAAGAGAAGGATGGGAATCACAATAGCATTGTCTGGGCTTTTTGCTCTTGCTGATTGCATGGGGTCAAATGGTGAACATCTATTCCAATTCCACTTGACAGTTCAATGTTGCATTTAGACAGCAGCAACAACAACAACTTCAACAAAGAAAACAATGAACAGAAGTCGACTTAGAGTCTCTTAGAGATGAGAGCGTCGAAACAGAGAAAACTTATTACCATGTGAAATGGGTTTTTTTTTTTAAGTATTTGGAAGATTGCATACCACTTCGTATGTATAAAATGCTTTTTCCATTTTAATACCAAATTCTAATTTCACCGATGATGAATGGTATTAGGTGTTTATTTAAAAATGTCAAGCGTCACGCTGTCATCTCTAGACCAGAGTGTATTTGCGATTGCTTCTGTATGGCACATTGCCATTAACAAGAAGCATAACATATATATACAAACGTATCTATGTACATACAAACAAAAATTACCATTACCAATGCCTACAAGCCAACAATAAGAGCTGATTTTCGCTTTTTTGTAACAAAGTTGATGATAGTTTTTGCCTATTTGCAGTAGCACCAAAATAAAAATGGCACAAAGAACTTTCAGCTAATAACGGGAACCTGACATTACAAAAGATATATGTATAGGTTTCCCTCTCATATACATGTACATATACATGAATGAGAAGTTCTAAGGAATGGGGCGAGGTTTGGGACTAAGGACAACCACAAGAAATAATAGTAAATAATATAGGAAAATGGCAGGATAGGCTAACCCAAATGCTTGAAAAAGCTCAAAGCCAGAAAATCGATGAAACTCGCACATTTCGAGTCTTTCAACCGTTCTTTCTTTTTGTTTTTTTTTTTTTTTTTTTTTGGGTTGTGCCAGGCAAAACGGGGCTTGTAAATGTTTATTGGCCAACACATATACAAACAAATACATGTAAGCATATATATGTATATATATTTACATAGATACATACTATTTACTCACTGATATATGTATACATTCAGTGCCAGCCAATTTGCTTGTTTGGCAGACAAACGGCGTATGCTTGCTGTTGTTGTTTAGGTTAGCCTGATCTCAGAAATGTGGTTTAGCCCTTTTTGAAGTCAATTTTGTGAGCTCACGAAAAACATATGGACTAAGGTATACCCTTTGTTTAGCGTTCTTTATTACATATACTATTAAGAGATGACAAGTTTGGCTTATAAGATGATAAGTTTAGATTTAAACGAGCAGAGCTGTTTTAATTTGTTTTATATTTATCCCTTAGGATTATCTGTAGAAATTCTAATTGTAAAGTTTTAAAGTATAATACACAAAAATACAGAAAAAAAGGAATTTTTTTTTTCAGTGTAGCCACTTTTGCAGAAAACCATTTGGCATTTGCATGCGGCTTTTCCTTTTTTTCTTTCTTGTTGGCAAAACAAATGGCTCGCCATTTGAATATTACACAATCTGTTTGCCGCTTCGGTCATTTATCTTTTGATAGTGTAATTTCACTTAAAGGTTCAAAGGACAAGGTTTTTCATAGGCGTAACCAATGTTTCATCTAAAATAATTGCCGCATAGTTAATGAACTACAAACACAAGACAAAATACAAGAATAAAGGCGCCAGGGCTTATTAATGACGACACCTCTTCATCATAAGGTCTTTTATATAGATAATAGGCATCTTTAAAAGTCAAAGTGATTATCATCAAAAGTTAGAAGGATAGACTTTTGGCAAAGAACTAACTCATGGTTGAATAAAACGCAAAAAAAGGGTTTGGAAAAAATCGATTAAAAGGTCTAAAAGGTCTGAGAAAAAAACCTTCAAAAACAGATTGTCAATATATAAACAAGAAGCCATCAATCTTTATTATATATATACATGTATATATTGTGGCACAATTTCTTTTATGACCAAAATTGGCCATTGATTTACGTTATGTAATTCAAACAGCTGTTTAGATTCTCTACACAAGCAGTCAGTGTGACTTACATATATTTGTGTGACTTACTTGACTTGTTTCAACAACTGCACGAATTTTTAAACAATCTGTCAGGGTTTCCTATAATTCAGTGGATTGTGATTCTGGCTCTTTAATTTCTTTATGTTTGCTGGGTTTCTCTCGTTCTTTAGCATACGTAGGCTATCTTGCTAATTGGCTTAAATAAATTCTTGCAGCAACTCCAGCAAATGCGGAAGTCTGGGGAAAAAGGCTTTAAAGCTGCATTTATGACCAGTCAACCGCATGGGGGCGTGTCGAATACATCCGATGGCATATGGTCACGCCATAAACCGAGAGAGAGAAAACGAGAGGGTGCTAGTGTGTAAAAAAGAGACAGGGAAAGGAGAAAGAGTGAATGTTTAAAGTGTTTTCATTTAGCGGAAGTGTAGCTAAGGCCATTAAACTGTTGGCCTTTTGATGGTTTGTTGTTGAAAGTGTTTGGTTTGCAAAATACTTCAATGTTTATAAATAGTTGGCAAATTATAATAAAAAAAAAAAGAAACACAAGAAAAAAATGAAGAATTTGAAATGAATGAAACACGTGTTTTCTAGCACCGTGACCCACATCTCCGAAATATCGCGCATTGGTGGCGCAAGAACTTTTGAATGGCAAGCAGTTTGTAAGTAGTTTGAAAGGGGCGCGCTTAAGTGCTATACTCCTGCAACATTGCTGAGCCAGCAGCCATCAGCTGCTGTCGAGTGATTGACCCAGTTTACTGGAACATACATACATACATTGGCGTATACATAAAATGTTACTTTATCTTAGACACGTCAGACAATGTCGTCAAAGTTGCCCATTGCCAGCTGGGCTGCTGCTGCATTGTGATTACCTTTCGTCGGTCGATGAACACCACCATGACCAGTGACGTCAGAGAGTTCAAAAATCATTTACGTCAATTTAATTAAGCTTTCAAAATCGTTGCCAAACTAGTTAATGAATGTGTCAGTTGAGTTGACACGTCAACACCGTCAACATGATGTTGTCTTATGCGTAATCCTATAACTTTTCCTTCTAGGAGAAAGAATCAACTATGTTCATGCTAGATGAGAAAGTTGTGCACATTAACTAAACTGAAAAATTCATGTCTGAGTCTTTGATATGAGAAAAGTTTGTGGCTCTGCTAAAACTTTTGTTGCGCAACGGCAAGAAGAACATCAGCAAGAGAACAACAACAACAACAGCAACAACATTTCAGTCCATGTAATTTGCATACTTTGAATGAGTAATTTGGCCTAAGCTAAGACATTTCAATTTATGACCCTAAGTAAATAGGTTGAGAAACCTTGCGTGCTGCCTTTTTGCCAAAATTAGCTTTTCCTTTTCTTCATTTCTTATTTGTATTTTGGCTTGATTATCAGAATAATTACGAAACGATGGCTATAACATTTACAATTACAATGGCATTAAGTATATAACTAGATACTAGCAACGGTGCAAGTTGAATTACCTCAATCGGCCTTTTGGCCAAAAAATTTATTGGCAAGCAGACCTGACATTTAAAAGACACATACACACACACACACACATGGATATACACAGCACTTTAAGGGAACTGAATGTGAAATTACCTTGTAAAACTTTCATGACTACCGCAGATTTATCAATGGGGCGCCTCGACTAATTGCCCGCAGTGTCGCCGGACGTTGGAGGCCCATGAATCAAATGAGCCGTAAGCGAATCCGAATCCGAATCCGAATCCGGGTCCAAATTACCAAGAAGTGCAATTAAAAATGCACTCCACCACACATATACATACATATACACACTGCAGTTGTTCATATCCTTTTTTTGAACAATCGAATTGCTGCTTTTAATTCCTTGTTATTTTTGTGTGTTGGTTTGCTGGCAATAGGTACAGATGTACATATATGTATGTATGTAAGTGTATGTGTGATCGGAAGTGGGAAATGTGGTGTCATCTGACACGAGAATGATTTATGGCAACAAACTCAATGAGCAGCCCCAGTGGTTATGGCAGATGTTGAGAGCAAGTCAATGGAAATGGGATTGCTCGAATCGATTGTTTGAAATGCTTTTGCAAAACATTAAAGCGATTTATACAAATTTACGATAACCATATAACAATGGCAAATTATTTATTGATCTAGATCAATATAGCATATGCATATTCATATATAGCAAATTCCGAAATAATACTTGGCCATAGTAGGTACACTTTAATTGTTTCAAAAACCAAAGCCATTTTAGATATATTCTTTTGAGATTTAAATGCAAATTAAATCATTAAACGATTATTTCTAATCGATATCTTATTTCTTTGTTGTTTATTTACAGGTCGTACTCGTATTTATACTCAGCATTGCATCTCTCATTATATACTTTGTTGATGCATCTAGCGAAGAAGTCGAAAGATGCCAAAAATGGAGTGATAACATTACTCAACAGATCGATCTCGCATTCAATATATTTTTTATGGTTTACTTTTTTATACGAGTAAGTTACACGCAAACCAAATTCCGAGACACAGACACAAGGCTTTCAGTTCTTATCAATTGGTTAAAGACTTTAATTTTATTGATTTGTAATTTCGTTTTTGGATTGCTTTTATTTATTGAACGGAACCAATTGGTATTGAACTATGATTGCTATCATTTTTGTTTTTTAAGAGGCGAATTGTTATTGAATTCTTAACTATTCATCACTTTTCGTTTCTATCAAAAATTCTTGTTCCTTATGTGTTTATTTTTTTTTTATCTTTCATTGATCAATCTTTTTACAGTTCATAGCGGCGTCCGATAAGCTTTGGTTTATGTTAGAAATGTACAGTTTTGTAGATTATTTTACAATACCCCCGTCCTTCGTATCAATATATTTAGATCGAACATGGATCGGTAAGCTTAAAAAGAAAAAAACAAAAACAAACAAGAAATTTAAAAATTAAAAAGAAATTCCTTCCTGAAAAAAAAGAATCACATCTATTCGCTGCATACAAATCGGTTTCAATTGTTGTTAAACAAGTCCTGACACAAACACACATGTGAATTAAAAAACACACACTCCCTTGATATCCTGATCGATTTGTATGCATGCAATGTGCTTTACTCCAATACAAAAACTCCAATGTATCAATCTATATGCATATAACAGGTCTTCGATTTCTTCGAGCGCTACGTCTCATGACTGTTCCAGATATTTTACAATATTTAAATGTACTAAAAACATCGAGCTCGATACGCTTGGCTCAACTAGTATCAATTTTTATATCCGTGTGGTTAACAGCAGCGGGCATTATACATCTGGTATGTAGAGACACATACATAAACACACACACACACACACACACACATATATAACGAACATAAATCACACATATCATTTAGTTAAATATATCTTAACACTAGAGATGCTCAATTATCGTTCATCTCTATTTTTTATTTATCATACTCATTCACTTACACCTAAACACTTACACTTACAAGCACACACAGACACAATATACACACTTTTTTATAACATAAAGTGAACAAGTCTGAATTCTTCACTTTCTTCTGTGATTGCATATGCCGCTTGTGGTAAATAGCCAGATCATATATAACGTATACGCCCTGTGGCATTCTTTCACAGACAGAATGAAAAATACAGGCATTTAGCTACACTTTATGCTTATAACATGATAATTAAGTGAATGATCATTAGATTAATGATCAAGTTATCCTGTGTGTCCAATGGTTTCAATCATTACGATTATTGCAATTTGCATTTACTTAAAATTTAGCTGGAGAACTCTGGCGATCCGCTGGATTTTAATAATGCTCATCGTTTATCCTATTGGACCTGTGTCTATTTCCTAATTGTGACCATGTCAACGGTAGGATATGGTGACGTTTACTGTGAGACTGTACTGGGAAGAACATTTCTCGTGTTCTTTCTGCTTGTCGGCTTGGTAAGTTCCATTTTTTCACCAAACAAAACAATTAAAACAAAAAAGTCAAAAAAAAAACCCAAACAAAAAAGTTTGAAAAAAAATATAACGAAAAACACAAACGAACATTTCTTTTAGTTAAAATATTATTAAATACAAATGATTCTCTCCCTCTGCCCAAAAATTGAAAGTTTAGGAGCCGGCGGCGGGTTCTCAAAGTGTTCGAACTGTGTGAATGATTTACATAAAAATTTATTTGTAGACAAAAAAATATATATTTTTGAGTACAACCAAACAAAATAACAAACACAATTACCTAAAAACAAAAATAACTAGTTTAGATAAAAGTGTAGCCAGTGTAATTGTCGATGATTGAAATCGATCTTTATTAGCGTTGACCATCTCCCTTACCCCTTTCAACCTCAAGTCCAGTCTCTCTCTCTCTCTCTTTCTTTGTCTCTCTCACTCGCTCTCTCTTTCTCTCAATCTCTGTCTGTCTCTCATTTCTCTATCTCTATATATTTTAGTATACAAATTATATTAATTTTTTTGATAACTATTTGCATATGTATTTAAGTACATGCCATTATTATGTAAATACATAGAATGACTTACAGCTGCACCAAAAAAACAAAGTTAACTTTTTGCGAATCAGTTTCGTACTATATACCTTATACTATTATCAATATTTGCGTTCATCAAAAGTTTTGTTAGCTTATTCATTCACCCAACAAACAAAAATCAAACGCTTAAGGCATTTTGTTACTTACGGTTCACACCTTACACAAAAAACCTATCCAAAAACATACAAAATATTAATACAGTAACTAAACTAAACTCTGAGCGATAGCTAACTATTAGTTATCTTACGTATTGGCCCAGTGTCCAGGTAGCTGGCACTTATTCACTCATATTAGTTGAGATATATCATTTCCATGCCTGATGCTGATCATAATTCTTTTTGTTTAACCAACTACAAAAAACAAAATACCCACACCATTATAAATATATATATATAGTTCCAGATATACATATATAGTTTTTGCATGCAGTTCTCTATTATTTATTGATTTATTTCAAATTGTTTTCTTTGATTTTATAATTCAAAATGTGGAATATTTCTTTTATTTGCAAAAACCAAAAGACACACGGAGAAATTTTTGTCAGAGTGTCTCAGATAAGTCGATAGTTTACGTTGTCCCCTAAAAACGAAAAAAAAGACGCGAAAATTAAGAATATCTACACTTTTATAGGATTTTTGCATGCTTTTAATGCTGGCTGCCGCATATTTAACGCTTCTAGGTATATTCCAATATATACAAATATATATACATATAATATATGAAAAACAAAGGGGTCCATAAGCAAAGAAGAACTTAAATTATTCCCAATCACCAACTTCATTATTGTATTGTAAAAATTAAAAAAAAAACCAAGTATATTTTGTTAACTTTTTGCTATGTATATGAATTGAAATATGTATTTTAGGCAATGTTTGCCAGCAGTATACCGGAGATAATTGAACTTGTTGGTAGTGGCAATAAATATGGCGGTGAACTGAAAAGAGAACACGGAAAGAGGTAGTCTATAATATTCACAATATCTACAAAAACAAATACCTAAATTTCAATTAAACTATAAAAAAAAACAACACCAAGCAACATTTATATATGCATATAAAATAATAATCATACATAAATCAAATATGAAATGCGTATAAATAATATCCAAATACTAGGAGTTTAACTATAACAGTGAATAAAATGTATTCACATTTTTTATAGGCTAATTCAAATCCAAAAAAATCTCCTTAAATCTTACGAAGGCTTTCCATATTATACCCTTATGATTTTTACATTGATAATTGATCCAGTTGATCCAGATAAGAAATATTCTAATTGGTTTGCTACAGATTGAAGATTAGATTTTTGTTTCCGTAACTTTTCCAAAGGCAAATTCATGCCCAATTAAAATATAATAATAAAATATAATCACTTTAAAGGTTTTTTATAACAATTTCTTAATAAACGAATTGTCAACTAATAGCTTAGAATCAATTCTGCACAGTAATTAATTGAGTTTTAAATATATAAATTATTTTATAAGGGTATATATTATCTTTGGCATAGCCAAAGTTTGTATATTTCAAGTTAGGTGTCCTTATTCTAAAAAACAAAAACAAATGTATAAAAAACACATCATTTTTTCTTATTACTAACTTCCTGATCCCATTTATTGCTCCTTATATCAAAGGGGCACATCTGACAACTAGTCAATATATATTCATTAATGGTTCTTTTTTTTTTTTAATACTCTGCCTAGTTAAAATCGATATTGAATTTATTCACTTAGTCTGTTACCCAGTTTCGACCCTCCCTCGCCTAATGACTTTATTTCCTGACCCCGTTTAATTTCATGTAAAAAATGGATTTGAATTTTTCTATCATGCAATGTAGTTCATAAATAATCAAACAAATACAATGAATAAAAAACAAAATCGATTGAAAACGTAATAAAAGTAAAGTACAAATTTCTTTAGCATTTTTCACATTTTGTACAACATTGTTCTGTTTGTTGATGTAGTAATATAATTTTTTTTTTGTTTTTGTTGTTTTTTTTTTGTGTGTATATTTTCCTTCTTATTGGGCGCCAAAGTGTGCCGCAGTCAATAGACTGTAAAATCATATACATTTAGATCTATTTATGTATAAGAAGCTATATTTTTCGTTTTCATTCTATTTTCTTTTCTATTTTATTTGTTGTTGTTTCTTATGTCTAATTCAATTAGGTTTCAGTTTCTGTTGATTTTTGTATTTTGTATTTTGCCTTTGATTTATTTGTTTCGTTTAACAGTTTTATTGAGTTTATACATATAAATGAATATATAAGTACATAAAACAATTTGTAGGCAAGCATAAAACAAGAACAACAACAAAAACAACAACAGAAGCAACAACAAACAGCAACAAAAGAACAGAAAAAACATGAAATTTTGTTAAAGCAGCAAATTTGATTTTTATATTATTTTTTGCCATGCTTTAAACGTTTTTCTTACAAACACATACATATTTACATATTACATTAAATATTCAATAATATTTTAATTAATATTTTGGTATTATTAACACAATAAATAACAAAGATATGCGTTTTACCAATTTGCAATAGTTAAAGGTTTCTATATATAATATAAATATATATTAAACTTATTTTTTATTTTACATTTTTAAAAGAAAAAAAGACATAAATTTTTTTAATTGTTAACTACTTAGGCGCATTGTTGTTAATAGACACGCCTCACTTTAAGGTTAAAGCATCGGTCACGCATTGCAAACAAAAAAGAAAAAAACAAAAGAGAAAGTAAAGAAAAGTAAATTGAAATTCACTTAAATCAGTTCTCTCATAGTTATTGTGAAATAGTTTAAAAATTCTTTTTATTTCATATATATTTTTTTTATGAAACGCATTAATATTGAATTGTTTTTTTTTTTTTTTTACATTCTTATTAATGACAGACAATTTCCAAAAATTTAAGCTCAAACAATATTTAAGAAATCAACAATAAAATATATGTCTCCGAATATTTTGATCAATAAATTATACATATATTCCTTTGTGAAAGAATAATCGAAATTTTTGAAAGATTTTTCACGGCTTGTAGTTACAAGGCTTAAACATATTTTGGTATTATAAACACAATACCAAATACTACAATACTTCTTTGGTAATCTACTAAAATTACAACTTTTATCAAATCAAATCCTAAATTTAGTTTAGTAAATTTTGATGTAGTTGATGGGCCTAAATATATGGGAAATTGTCTTTCGAATTCGGTGAGTTGCCGAAGATCCAGTTCAAGTTTTTATTTATCGACACACATTTCATTTGGAACGCATTTTGATCGCCTTTTTGAACGTACTAAACGTCCAAGTCTCATACGTAATTAACTTGTTTAGGTCTAAAAACATTTCATAGCATAACTTTTAGCGTATCTGTACATATATATGTATGTATGTACCTACACATGCATATGTACATTTGTATATGTGTGTAAAGCACTTATGATGTTTCACCGTGTGAAATTTAGAGGTCGCAGCAAACTGTAAGACTAGGCAGCCCTATTCCAATGTAAATTTTGTAAATTATTAGATATACCTACTCGTATACATACATATGTATGTATTGAAGGGTGGCAGCTACTACATAAATACATAATTAAGTAGGTATAACAACATAAGTAACAAGTACAGTAAAAATTCTGGCAGAGGATGTACGCCTTAAGATAAAAACTAACAATTATTGTAAAGTAATGTAAATTTTAGCAGTAAATTTATTAACTATGAGCGTATGTCTGTGTGATTATGTGCAAAAAAATATATTTATGTATATAAGTAAAGCACAATATTTGCTATAAATTGTCACCGGGTTGTGAATGTAAATATGCGTGACTGTTCACTGAGTCGAGAATCGAGTCGATATTAGAGGTATGAATGTGAAAAATGAATGTCCATGGTGAATGAGTTTTGTTGGGGCTTCCTCTACTCTGTATGTGTGTGTGTGTGTGTGCACTGACTTCTAGTTCTGTGTTGCTTCGTCCTCGTCGTCCTCGTCGTCGTCGTCGTCTACGTGGTCGTCATCGTCATCGTTGTTTAAACAATTGTGATTTTGCATTGTTTTTTCCTTTGAATCTCCTTCCAAACCAATTCCTAACCCTCTTCCCAGCCCCCCTCGACACATACACCACAGACCACAATCAGTGTTGGCCAACTTTCTCTTTTTCTAACTCAAGAAACTGGCCACAAAGCTCCTAAAAATATCTTGGCACTGCGTTCGCTTATGCGTTCTATATAATATATCTCTCTACCTTTCGCTCTCTATCCATCTGTCTCTCTATCTCTGACTACTTCTTTCTCCATCTTTCTCTATGTGTGTTAATTCTAAAATGTAAATTGTATGTGTGTTGTTGAATTTAGGCCGTTTTCGCCAGTTGGATACCAGAAATCACTGAACTGGCTGCCCAAAGAAGCAAATATGGTGGAACATATAGCAAGGATCCTAGAAAAAGGTACACGAACACGTTGCTGGCTGTACCGCTAAAAGAATAAACAAAAACCAACACAAAGAAAAAAAAAACTCTCCCCAAAGAAAAAAAAAAAAACAAAATATATAATATAACAAAAGTCTATAAAGCAACAAAAACAAAAAAATGCAGCTATTGACAAAATAAATATAAATTATATATACTTATTTACTTTTTTCTCAACTAAACTTCAAGAAAAGAACAACAACATTAGTCTATAGATCGGTTTATTAAATTATTCTTTTAATTTTTCTTTTATTTATAATTTTTTCTTTTTCAATTTTATCTTTTGTTTTCCTTTTCATTTTGACGTCACTTGAAATTGCATAAAACGGCGGCGGTTGTCAAGATTTAAAGAAGATTTTTCGTTTCTATCTTATTTATTCTCACAAATTAAATGAAACTCATAACACAAGAATATAAGAGTATATTTAAAATTTAAATAAAAGGCATTGGTTTCTTGGCGGCATGTGTCTGTATTTAGTTGAATATTATCAAAACTATTAACCACAGTCGAAATAAACAATTTTGACCAAGTGTAAAGTTCATATAAAAAAAATATTTTCTTAAGATTCGTTTACCTAATGTTCGATTAGTCAAATGAAGAAAAATAAATTAAAATTGGTCAATCGGAAGTGACCAGGAATTTATAATACAAAAATAAAAGGTACAATCTATTTTTTCGATTTTCCTAAATTTATTCCTCATCCCCGGTTTTCGATTTATAAAGTATATAAGGCATTAATCGGACATTATGTAATCGCATCTGTATGTTATTTGGCGAGTCTTATTGTAAATTTTGGTTGTTTCTAACATACCTACCTACCTACATACATACATATATCTACAAAAGTATTTGTCATGCAAAATTTTGCTTAATTTTCTCCTGTGCGCCAAACATTTAGTAAGCAAGCAAATCGGCGCCCAAAAAATTTAAGAATACAAAATCAAAACTATATATGAAAAGTATAATAGTTTGAAGCATAACTAGGACTGAATTTTTGAACTTATGCTTCTATTTGAATATGTATCTTTGCTTCATTTTATTTATTGCTTTTTTTTTGTAGGGCAAACGTAAACATGCTAAACAAACAAATTTTTCTCCTAATACAAACATTTATATGCTCACTTCATTTTTTTTTAATTGTTGATTTGTTTCTCTCATTTCTAACGATTTGCAAAATAAACTTAAACCGTAAGATCCCATTAAAAGCATGATATTTCCATATTCTTTAATCCAAAGGATCATTTTAGAAATAAAGCATTTAAATTGGATGACATTTAAGTGTGTGCGTGTGTATGTGTGTATGTATGTATGTATGTGTACGTTTGTGAGTAAGCAACACTATCAGCTCTTCGATAAGTTTCTCAAGAGATATTGGAGCCAAAGCAAAGAAAATATTTTTTGACAATAGTTTGACTAAGAAAAAAACAGACAATACTTTTATGTAAAGTATTTCGATTTCTTTTTTACCTAATAGACAAAAGCCACAATTGCAAAAGTTTTTATGCAACTTCAGCAGCGTCACTTAATATTATTAAAACTAATTGAAATTTGGTTTTGAATTTTACTCGATTGTGATTTAAAGACTAAAACAAACTATTATAATTTCATTTTTGGCTTTTACTTTAGTTATCATCCAAGATAATAAAACAGCAAAAAATAAAAGGCAACTTAGGGGGATGCGTTATAAATTTAGTTTAAATGTTTTTTTTTTTTGGTTTCTTGTTAATTTGTTTGTTTGTACATTGATTTATTATGTTTTCATTTTTGGATTACACAAACAACAAGTTGCTGCTTTGGTTCCTTTTGCCCCTCCCCTGTATTTTGGTACACGTACTACTTACATACAAACATACATAAACTAAACTTAATTAAACATTTTTTCCTTTTTTTTATTCAATATTTGCCTTTTGAGAGCAGACCAATATCTACACATACACACATATATACATATACACATACACACACAATCATACAAACAGTTTTCTTAAGCGATATACCATTTTAATTTCTACATACATACTAACTAACAAATACCAAAAACTACTTAATACAATTACAAATCAACAACTACAGTAGTTACGTTTTTTGCAATTTACATTTGTTACTCTATACTCATTATATTATTATATATATTGAACTTGTACTTGTAATTTAAATACATATGCGAAAAAATAACAACCAACAATATACCCAAAAAAAAAATCCCTGCCCGACCTTTCCACGTTACTTAATTACTTACTTAACCATTTTGAAACTAATTAATTAGTAACAACAACAAAAACCAAAAACCAAAGTCGTTAATTTGCTTGCACCTAAATATTTTGTATGCCGCAGCCACGCATAAAATCGAGAGTATGAAAATCTAAAGGAAAATGCAAATGATGAAAAAAAAAATGAAGTGAAATGAAGGAATATTATTATTTTTTTGTAAACTTAATATTAGTAAAAGTTCGAGTATATTTGCAATTCTTTGTAATTCAGTCATCACAAGCATCATGTCGGACATTATTTTGTTACTTAATCCTCTCAATTTTTCCTCCTCCCTGAAAGTAATAAAAAAAAGCATATACACAATGACATCACCCATACAGATACACACTAACACACACAGTCGTCGTAGTAATCTAGATAAAATTTTCGTATTTTATATTGGCAAATTATTTTGATATATGTATTAGCCTTAGGTGTTAGAAGTTAAGCTCATGACACAGACACAACAACTATTTTGAGCCTGTGTGCAGTCGGAAAAAAATGTGTGTGGTAGGATTGATAACGATATATTCTTCTACATATTATTACATGTCACTCCAAGAAATCGAAAGCCTAAAGCAATACAATGAATACCAATATATCTACGCACCAATTAGGTCAATAAATTGACTTTAACTAGCTGCAAACAGTTTGAGATTTATATATACCTATATATATGTACCCATATATAAAAATGATTTGTTGTTTTGAGGCGATAGCGAAAACAACAACAAGAAACTCAACGTTTTTTAATTCATTTAAAAATCGATTTATACTTTTTGTTTTTTTTTTTTTGATTAAATTTTCGTTTGGTTTTCTCGTATTTAACTATGATTTTCAAATATATTATGGTTTCTAAACAATAATGACGCCTGGGCATTTGCCAAGAAACAGCAGCAACAACAACAACAACGACAACATCCATCAACAATAACAACAACAACAAAAACAGTAACAATATGTAAGCAAAAGTAAAAAAAAAAACAGAAATAAGAGCTCCAACTACTGTTTCTGAAATGGGTACACCACAGATTTAGGTTTCTTTCTCTTTCTTAAACCCTTCACCATTACAACCACCACTGACATCAACACCACCAACATCAACCGCCCTGCCCCTAAGCCCCTAACCACTCCTCTTATGTCTGTCCCTCAATTTCGATTCCTTCGCGTTCTTCACTTACGACAAACGAAATGAAAAATAAAAGAATACTCAATGCTTATATTTGATTTTATTTCAAACAAAACCAAGAAAAACAAACAAAAAAAAACAAAATATCATTATCATCCAATATCTTTCATATTACTTACTACCTACTTACTGTAAACAGGCGATTTTTGCAAGTTGTATACCTGAGATTATAGACTTGATTGGAACAAGAGCCAAATATGGGGGCACATTAAAAAATGAAAAAGGGCGAAGGTGAGACAAACCAAATTTTCTTACAAATCTCAAATCAAAATACAAAATAAAATGATTTCAAAATAATATATATATATATTAAAAAAAAAAAAAAAACAAACCAACCCAACAACAACAACAAAAAATACAACAACAATAATCAAGCTAAAATAAAAATTTTAACCACATTTTTTATGTTCTAACAAAATAAACACCAAATCAAAATGAAATTTCTGCGAGTTTTTAATTATAATTACAAATATAATTAATTTAATTTTACTTTAAGCTTCATTCATGTGAAATTTATTAAGCCGTTTTTGTCGAGTCAATAAAACTGTAGCTGAAATTTGATTTTGATTTTAACAATACAAACACAATTTACAAATACAATACATACTTATAAACGTAACACATACAATATATGTATATGTATATGTATACATATGTATATATATATACATATATATAGCTAACACACACAAATTCAAAAAAGCCCTTCAAAACATGGCCATTAACTGTCATAATTGTCATTCTAACCTATCAAAAACACAATTCAGACCCAAGTGAACACGAATTTATTACTCATACGACTTGTGGGATGGCTTGGCAAGGCGCCGCCGCTGCTGCTGCTGCAAATACAACAACAACATCTACAATGACATACATAACAACACAACATGCAATCAATCAATCTTTCATTCAACTCCCCAATTCAAAGCATTTAATCGATCAAACCGATTCACAACCACAACAATAAAACTAACTACAAATCTTACATAAATACTCACACACTCAAACATAAATTTTTTGAAAAAAACCAAACAAAAATCAACAACAACAAGAACATGAAGATCAAAAAGACAATTTAAGCAAAGTTTAGTTCAAATTTATGCTTTCAGTTCTCTGAATTGTCAAGAACCCCCACATACGTTTTCTATACTTGATTTTGAATTCGATTTTCATGTCGCTTATGTAGCTCAGAGCGAAAGACTCTCTCTCTCTCTCTATCTATCTATCTCTCTGTCTCTTTTTCTATATCTACAAACATATCTATATATAAAACTTTTATATATATATATTTTTATAAGTTATTTATTTTTTAATTTTCACATCAAATTCGTGCATTAGTTGGCAAGTTTTAATTTATTTTCTTTCAATTGGCATTTTGGAGAATTAAGCGTAAAGCGTAAACATTATCCAACAATTATTTCGTATCTAAAATACTGTTCTGAGTGTATCTACCTAAGTAAAGACACAAAAAAAAAAAAAAAAACTAAACTAAACCCAAGCTACATATATTGTTGTGAGTTCCATAATACAACTACTATCTATAATTCTAAAATTGAATATCAAAATTTTATACCCAATCCATTATTCTCTTTCTATATTTCTCTCTCTCTCTCTCTCTCTCTCTCTGCCTATCTCTCTGTCTATCTCTGTCTGCTATTGCCGAGATCTTTCTATTCGTACAAAATATCATGATTGAAATTTGTTTAGATTTAGTTTCTACATAATCTGAATTGCACGTTTTCGGTTTAATTTTTTGTTACAATATCGGATTTTATTTTTATTTGTCGTTCTCCGTTTTTATTTTCTTCATTGGTTTAGCTTTCGCAGGTGGACACGATATTTTAAACAGTCAGAGTCCCTTGAGTATTTTCCATAAATCCCAAACAACAGATTGACATAAAAAAAATTTCTAATTTTATAGTATCTTCTAATTATGGTTTAAATTGATCTTGATCTTGATTTTATGCCATCATTATCGATTTCCATTGGTTATCATCATATAGCCATGATTCTTTCTAAACTTTATTTAATGGATTATTACAATTACTTTTTGTTTTGTTTTCCTTTGCATACGTATTAATTAGCCCTTGAAGTGATCAGTGATTGGTGTTTATTATTGTGTTACATAATAATATTCGTAATTGTCTATAAAATATAGTCCATGATAACTATTCGCAATCGTATAATTCGTAAATATATATAACTATATTCTCTACTATATGTATGATTATGTCAGCAAATTAAAAACGATTAAATAATAATCCAACTTAAAAATACAAGAACCAAAAAAAAAAAAAAAAAAAAAAAACCAAGCCTTACAAGATCGTAAAAGTAAATGTTAGCAATGTATAAATCAAAGTCACATACACATACATACATATATATACACACACACAGCTACACACAATTACATTGTCAGTAATATATACATACCATAGGTACTTATAAATTTGACTAGACAGCAATTTGTGTGTATATAGCAAACATCTTTAATGAAAGATATACGAATTTCAATAAGCATTTTGGCTAGACTGTACTATACCACCATCATATAAATTTACATAATTTTTGATATAGGTCGAGACTTATATACACCACACAACAACAAACAACAACAACAATACAAAAGTGTCCTGATAAGGATAGATGCAATATAAATAATAAATTACGTACCTTTAAAACATATTCATATTATATACAAATCATACTTTAACTCTCGATCCCCCTTCTTACTATCTCCCTCTCTCCCACACTCTCTCTCTCCATCTATTCTTATCTCTTAAAATCTAAATCTAAATCCTAAATAAATGTTGTAGTTATTGCTAAACATTTGTAACTATCTTAAATAACAACATATTGAACACAATAACATATTCATATTTAATCCTTTGTTTTGGTACCCAATTTCAACTGTCAATGGTGTTAACTCTAAATAACGCAGTTAAATCCAACTAAATCAATTAAGTGACTTACTTACATGTATACATGTATATATCTTAACGGTTTCCACATCATCTGCGGTATTATCATAATAGTATTTATTATTCTCTGCTGTGATCGTGTATAGTGTTGTGTGTGGATGCGCTAAGGCTACGACTTATTCCTATTAGTTAATTTCTCTTAAATGATAATTGATTATTGTGAAATCTTCGATCAGGTATGCAATGATGTACCCTAATTCACAAAATATATATGTATGTATTCTATATATGTACTTAGGAGTTATGGAATGGGCTCGAAATGTATACGGATATCGACTATAAATTTACATATGTATTTACAAATCGTTATTGTAACCACAATCAAACATTTCCTCTGCCGTAACAGAAAATTCCTTTACATCTACCTTCCTCTCTCTCTCTCTCTCTCTCTCTCTGTCTGTCTCTTGTTCTCTCTCTCTCAATCCATCTATCTCGTTCTCCTCCCCATTCTAAGTATCTTGGCTAACTTCTATTACCTCCAAGTCGTCATTATTTGATTATAGTTATTATTTCAACCATATCATATATTCCACATATTTGAAAAGTTGAAGATGTAATATGAACAAAGCAATTTGCAAAAATGTGAAAATCACAAAAGTAAAAAAAAAAAACAAAAGAAACAACAAACTAGTAAAAATGCGTGGCCAGGCATCAAATGTTAAAACTAATCACTGAAAATTTTATTTCTTATCATTTTCCTATTCAACAAAAATAATCAATTGAAAAGTATCTACATATATATAATTACTATATGTACGAAAAGAAAAAACTTAAGAAATTGTCACCATTTGTTCTACGTTTTAGTTATTTTATTAGCGACAAGAACTAAACGAACATTAGTTCGCTCGTTAGTTTGTTCAATTATGTTCCGTTAAATGCAATTTTCAACAATTTATAATGCACAACTTTTTCGTAGCTTTTAGACCCAATATGCATCTCAACATTTCAACAGATATCCAACAACAACAACCACAACAACAACTACCGATATACCCATAATTTTTGGCAAGAGTATAACAACAACATCAAACTAACTTCATGTGATATGTATTTAATTGCCTCCTCCTACTCAAAAGAACAATGAAATGTTTCGACAATCTTGCTAGTCTCTGACAAAGTTGTTGTTGGTAAAGAAACTATCCAAAAATGGTCATAACTGACGAATAAAATGAGAAAATTGTAAAAATCCTATTAACTTTGTCCATTTGAATTTAACTTGCATTCCACTTGTAGTTAGTCCCACACATTCTCATATACTTATATCTTGTATTTGGCATGGTTTGTATAAAAGAAACACACACACACAAATTCAACTAAAACCAAACACACATACACATAAACACACAACTTAAAACACTTCTAGAAGTCTGCATGTTGTAGCCGTAGTTAGTGCACTGACCCACATTTTTCTAAGGAACTTTGAGAGTAATGTATGCCTGCTCGATTTGCCTGATTGCATGCCTGTGATGAGAATATATGTATATAAGTATATATATACCGATATATACATATGTATTAGGCACTCATATATTTTAGTAATATTGTATGGAATGAGATTAAGTTCTGTATATACGAAAGAAGGCAATATACACTCTTGTAAAATGAATAAATTAAAGAAGTGAGTAATTGTATAATAAGGAGACCAAAATATAATACTAGATTATCTAACATCAGTTAGTTTTATTTTGTTATATCAATGTACAATTCGAATTTTCAATCTTGGGAGTCTCAATAGTCCGTTATTACCATATTTTTTTGTGAAAATGTAAACCATGTTTACCAGCAAAAAACATTGGTATCTTATATATTTTAAACTAGAATAAATTGATTTATTCTATTGCAAGAGTATATGAAGAACTTTGGCCTGGTCAAAGTTATGTTTTTTTTTTTTTAATTTTTTTATTTTATTTTTTATTGTAAACCTCAATGCATGTATTATATATTTAATTAGTAATAATAAATGTATAGTAGTATGATTTATCAAATCGATATTGATTGATTTTCAATTTATATTTGGATGATTGATTTGTGTTTGCTTTTACAACATACAAAACAACAACAACAATATCTTTTTGGGGTAGCAGACTAAATTCATGCATATGGCATTTTTATGGTATTTAATTTTGATTTACTTAATTGTCTTTATTTTGATTTATGTACATTATAATTTTTATTTTAATTTGCCACCAGATGATAATAAATACTGACAAAAACAAAAAAGAAGAAAAAAATGAAGCTAATGCTAACTACAAACTTATGAATAAATAAAAAGTCAAAATCAATATTAAAGAACTGATCAATAAATAAATAAATACATACAAATATAATATAAATACTACATACTTATAGATAAATACACAAAAATCAACATAATGCACTCATTAAAGATATACACACTTCACACACACACACATACACATACAGAAACACTCACAGACATGATTACAGACATACAGCAATAAGAATGTGATATAATTTATATAAATATTATTATGTTTCATTTGTGCTTAACCAATAACACCAAAAGACACACAGTCTTATATATACATACATATTTACAAACAATCACACACACAGAAATACAAACACACACACACATTCACAAAGCTTTACTGCATTCCACTATAGTGTTTAAGCATATAACTTGTTGCTTTATTCTAAATATCTGTCTCTATCTATATAAATAAATCTTCATATTCGAATTTTTGAAATTGGAAACTCTACTAATATATATATTTTTTCTTCAACACACACACTTAAACACACAGACATATTGTCGTATGTGGTCACATAACATACGAGTCCGTGTCACATTTTCTCAAGGACTTTCTCCATGAAGATCGCGAAGATGTCGATGTCGAAGTTGTATTTTTACATCGGTAAGTGCTTAAAATTTGTCTTTCAAAATGTATTGCTAACTTGTTGTGCCGTTAATTATTTAGATTATTATTTTATACGAATATTATGTAATTACAAATATCTCAATTTTTAGTTGTTTAATTGAAATCAGCAAGACGAGAAATTCACATCTCGATTTAGAGCAGTCCTTAAGCACAGTGGAGGGGAAACAGACGGTACTTCCATTGCGTCTGTCTCTCCTCCCGATATTCTCCAATTAAGTCTAAATACGATTAAATTTTAGTTACCAAGTCCACACTAAGTATTTGTCTAAATTTAGCAATTAGTTCTAAATTCCATTATACAATGGTTTTTGAATTTATTGATTTTTGTTTGTACTTTTCTTTTTTTTTTCGTCATGGTTTTCATTTGTGCCTAATTACCTACATACATATATTTATGCCTTTAAATTGAATGCCCAACAAACCGCAATAAATTTTAATGTAATGTAAAATTAAAATATAAACCAAATAAACACAAATAGCAAAGAGCCTGATCTGGAGCTAGAAGGACTGCTGAAGCGTCACTATACCACAGTGGCGTTTTTTCAGGGCACTATGATGAATGCAGTCGATCTGGAGCGAGTCAAGGTACACCTATACACTGAGATACACACACTCACACACACGAGGACACACGAATACGAATACACATACAACATTTACATTCATATACTTACATATATACAGAAACCACATACAAACACAAAAAGATACACTAAAAACAAATGAAGCAACAATAAGATTGTTTAGGCAAAAGTCAAAACTTAAGCGAATTTTCGTTGTGAGTGTCCGTGTCCGTGCCCAAGCCCATATGTAAGGATCGTCACTTCAAACCACTGAAATTATATACATAAATTCCTCCCTGCTCTTTATCTATCTGTTAATCTATACCTATTATATATATATATATATATTTTTACATATATATATTTATATATATGAACTGAATGCTCGCTCTTTCTGTCACACTTTTAAATATTTTGCCTTATTTAATTATAATTTAGCCAAAAAATAAAACAAACTGAAAGCTTACGATGAGATTTCGAATTGTTCTCTCAAATAGTTTTTATGTATAAATTATTGCAAAATTTTTGGTTTTAGTTAAGAATTTATACCCCTCCCTTCTGAAACCAATGAAAATAAATATATTTTTTCACTTTCTTAGTTACATTATCGAAATATTTTTTTTCTTTTTCACGTTGGCTTCAAGTAATTTTTAATCGCTTAACTGAATGTCCTTTTTAGATGAAATTTTGACTTAAATTTTTAAATCCATTTTTGAATCCTTATAACTAGCAAACAACCATTTAGATTATTAATTATGTATAATGTTAGTTTAAGCTTCTAATTTGTTTAATATTTCGATTTTATGTTTTTGAAAACTTACGGTAATTTATGCATTAAGATTAGATAAAAATTGTTGTATTATATTTGAATTTTTTACATCAATATGTAGACATAGCACAGAGACAAATACTAGAATATTTGGATAATTAATCAAAATTTGTAAAAAAAAAACAAATTTTATAAAATATGTTTTTTTTTGTCCGGCTAAATATGTAAAAGATAAATTAGATAAATTTATTATGCAGGTGAGGATTGGTTGGAAATTAAAAGTACATTTTTAAAGATTTCGATTAGTTCAGCCGACTTTTTTTGAAGGCTTCAATTGATTAATTGGAAATCTATTTCGAACTATTTGATAATTGTTGTAATTATTCTTTGTTTTTCTCTGTGTATATTTGGTAAGTTAGTTTGTTAATTACTTAGTTAATCGAAATGAGTTAAATTAATATTAACAATTAAGTTTAGCATATGGGGAAATAGTTATAAGGAGAAAAAAAAACTAGTCACACATTTATCCGCACCAGCCAATTGCACTTATTTTCATTAATTTTTTGTCTTATTTTATTTTTTTTTCTATTTATTTTCATTTGCATCAAATAAATATTTATACAAAAAACAAAAACCACGCACAATTCGTATAATGTGTATATTGTTTGTTATAACTGCAAAACACACACATTATATTCACAAACACAAACTCTGTGTCAAAAATGAAAAAAATACACACATGCATACGTAAAATTTGTGTAAATTGGATCTAATGAAATTACAACTCTAAAAACAACTTTGTATTATTTAAACAACATCAACAACAACAACATCAACAATACTATTTAACAATGAAATTCCAAAAGTAAACCACCCGATTTGGAACTTGAGGGTTTGTTCAAACGTCATTTT
Source organism: Drosophila insularis (assembly GCA_018903935.1). Classification (NCBI taxonomy): domain Eukaryota; kingdom Metazoa; phylum Arthropoda; class Insecta; order Diptera; family Drosophilidae; genus Drosophila; species Drosophila insularis. The sequence continues at coordinate 10,597,283 of JAEIFP010002295.1, forward strand.
ACCACCGTGGAATTCTTTCAAGGAACCATTATGAATCCAATTGATCTTCAAAGGGTTAAGGTAAAACTAAAGAATTGTTATTCATTTGATATGTTTGTATGTTTATTCGTTTGTTTGTTTGGTTGTTCGTTTGTTTGTTTGTTGCTTTCTTCTTACGTTCATTGTCAAACATTTTATGTTTAACTTAACTCCATCATCATCAATATTGTCATCATATTATCATTGTTACCAAGGTGTTTAGCCGACAAAAGAAAAGAAACAATTTGCAAATACATAAAAATGCAAATTAATAAAAGAAGGACAGACTAAGCGAACCATACCTAGCTACATACCTACATTTATATTGTTTTTTGTACTTGTAACGAACGCTCCAAACGTAACAACGTAACTATATATATATATACATATATATATCTGCTTAAATATATGTATACATATGTGTGTAATGTATTGCGTATATGTATTATGTCTTATGTATTGACAAATCTGTCTATAATGCGATACACTCATGTGAAGCAAATGTAAAATGTTTGTCCCATCGATGTACTCATTTATGCTGGTTTTAGTTTGGTGTATCGTACCGTAACGTAATGTTATGTATAGTATCTTACCATTAGGTTCCACACAGCCAATACTATATACACTATGCTAACCATTACAACAATACCAACAACACTGAGTATATAATTTTTACACATTTCGAATTAACATTAAAGTTAACATTGCTGTTGTGACATGAAGAATTTTTTAATTTGCATTTATCATTAGTATAAGAAACAAACCGACAACATTTTAACTAATACATGTAATTGTTATTTCTAATTTATGTATGTGCTAAGTATCTGTATCTAATTGTAATTGTTAAGTATATACATACGTACATATAACTGTTTAGTATTGAATTAAATCAACTGTCATACAAGTAACACTCACATGTATATACATAAATACGTAGAATTATCGTTTCATATTCCAATATAATGGACCTCAATATATAGTTACGCAAGGGATTTGAAAATTATTTGTTAATATTTGCCAAAAAAATTTAATTTAACTGACAACCTATAGATTTGCAATTTCCATTGCATCTTTTAGGCGCTACTGCTGAAAAGCGCGCACTGAAATTTTTTTTGCAAATTTTTTGATTTTTGAGGAACAACGAATAATGGGTTGTATTTCATATCTGTATCACGATCGCATTTTCGATTGCCAGATTTGTATAGGTAGATCATCTTACCATCTTCTAGTTGGATTTATTATTTTAATAATTTTAATTCCATTAAAAACTATTTGTCTTATTTAATTTTTCAATATAAAAGAATTTAGTAACTTATATTGGAGTTAAGAAGTAAAAAGAAACTAATATTAAATTAAAAAGCTGAAAAAACTAAGGCCATTTTAATAATTGTTACCAAAGTTTTGTAATTAGGATGTGTGAACACATTCAATCGATATTGTCATGTACACATTTCTAAAAATAAAACTTAATTAAATTGTCGCTTCCAGGGGTGATTATAGATAATATTCAAACCAAAATATTTTTCTCTATTTTTCTACATTTATTCTGTATATAATACATATATGTATATGTAGTTTCTATTGTTATTAAAATTGCTTGCACTTTGCATGTCACTGCGAATGCCAATGTAACTGAATAATGGTTATAATCTTTTGTCTAATATCCACTTAATTTTAGCTCTTCAGTTTGTATTATATTAATTTTGATCTTTGATTTTCTTTACAAGAAATATGTCTATTTAAACCCCACCCTACACCAAACCACCCCACAACAACTATCCTTTGTGTAAGCCTGCACCGAGCGTTCGCAGTATAAGTTCTTATCGTTTCCTTTTTGACAAATTAAATATACATACATATATGGAATATATAAAAAAAGTACACAATCCAGCAACCCACCCACCCAGCAACTAAAAATATATAAGTCCTATCGCTTACTATATATTATTGTATTTTCCTCTTGTCGTCCTCTCTCCCCATAATATACTTATGGCCAGAGTATTAGGCCAGGCTATATACTAAATGTATTGTATATGCAAGATATGTATAAGATATCGATCTGGGCCAGATTGAAACACTTTCACTTACTATATACTCTCGCATTCTAAATACATACATACATAATTACAACATAATAGTTGTCCAGTCAATGTGCGTGTACAACCGCTTACTAACTAACTTAATCTAATTGTTAATATGTGGATAAATTCAAGCATTCACAAATAAACTTATCATTATCACAACAACAATAACAACAATAACAGAAATAACAACAACAACAACAACTGAACAGAACAGAGATTTTACCATATACTATACACAGGGGCGGATCCAGAGGGAGTTTTTTTGAATATTGCAGCAGATCTCGCATAAGCAAATCTTTGGAGGGAAATTTCCCCGCCAGTTTCGCCCACTGTATCCGCCGCTGTCTTAACAAAAAAAATATATATAAACAAACTCACATGACTCACCCTGATTGTACATTTAAAAAAAGACCTAAAAATTAAAATCTAAACGATGAAAACTAATCGAAATTAATTCTTTTCAATCTATGACAAAAAACAAACTCCAAATATAGGTACACGAAGCCGATGCCTGTCTGGTGCTAGCTAACAAATATTGCCAAGACCCCGACGCAGAAGATGCTGCCAACATAATGAGAGTAATCTCAATTAAGAACTACAGCGATGACATTAGAGTCATTATTCAGCTTATGCAATATCACAATAAGGTGAGGATAAAATGAGAAGTCAAAATATTTTTAGACAGACAACAAATGCACATAAATTGTTGTTCTAGGCCTATCTATTGAATATTCCATCGTGGGACTGGAAACAGGGTGACGATGTCATTTGTTTGGCCGAATTGAAGTTGGGTTTCATAGCCCAAAGTTGTTTGGCGCCCGGATTCTCTACCATGATGGCCAATCTATTTGCCATGCGTTCGTTTAAGACCGTAAGTATATCAACGTATTTATTGCTTGCCAGAGACATAAACACACACACACACACATACACAAATACAAATATATCAAAGGAAAACTTGACCTTAACCCAAAGAAGAGGAACAAGCATACGAGACACACACACACATATATACAGATAAACAAACCAAACGTACACAGAAAACTGGCACAAAAGCAAAAGTGATAAAAAACAACAACAAATATAAAGAAACCTGAACCAAACAAGGCCGATGAGAAAGAAGACAACAATTACCTATCCTACCAATGTTAGAAAAGTCTTTTTTTTTTATTGAACTAAATATAAATATATATGTATGTATATTCTATATGCCGAGAGGTTAAGATTGCGTGGACTGAGTTCCCCCGTCCCCGCTTCCAACAAAATGCAAATCTCTCATCTGTCTACCACGTCTTTAACCCTTCTTTAGTCGCCAGACATGCAGTCTTGGACAAATGATTATCTACGCGGCACTGGCATGGAAATGTACACTGAAACTTTGAGTCCCACATTTATTGGAATACCATTTGCTCAGGCCACTGAGTAAGTTAAGCAGCAGTCAAGGCAGTCCAATTTCATTCATAAAATGCAGTTTTTTTAAAAAGCTGGTTTAAATGTTTTCAAACAACAAAAAAAACTACAACAAAGACACACTCACAACCCACACACACACACACACACACATAAAAACATACAAATGTTATACTTTTTCTTCCACTCGGTTCTAATTGTTGTTGTAAATTTTTTTACTTTTCATGTTTTTTCATTTTGTTATTTGAAACAAAACTAAAAAAAAAACCAAAAACAAAAACAAATTAAATTAAATTTATATCGGCACGTTTACACCTAATGTAAAATAAATGTTTAACGTGTTTAAGTGTAAATGTGCCTGATTATGGAGTAGATTTCAATATGATTTTATGAAAAAAATTATAATAATATAAATATATAATAAGAAAAAATAAACATACACATCAAAAGATACATACATACACCACCAATACACTGCGAAAAAACTAGTCGTTGTTCTAAAGCTAATTCTTTGTGTAATTCTTGTTCTAAATGTTAAAAGACAAAAAAAAAAGACAAAAACAACAAAAGCCTCCAGTGTTTGCAAATATAAAAAAGATATACTATAATAATATAAGGCAAATCTTTTAGGACACTATAAAACAATCACACACAAACACAATACATTCACACCCCCACACACACACACAACCACACACTCAATTGCTAATTGTATGGTATCTTTGTGAGCGGAAAAAAAAACATATCTAAGCGTGCATTTAAGTTGAAAGTTTCTATATACAACTTACTATCTAATGGTTATTTGTTTGATATTCAATTTAATTTCCATACATCTGTATAATTTTTATATATCCCTTTTTTCGATTGATTTTCTTATTTGTAATTTTTTTTGTTTTATTGACACAAATTGCTCGTTTTTCTCTCTATTAAGGAGTGCGCGCGCCATCAATGCTGTAATTGTAAATTTTTTGCCAGAAAGTGTACTATAATCATACAGAAAGAAAACTAAAACAAATGCAGAAGTATTTACCATATTTACAGGCTTTAAATTATACATAGATAAATATGTATGTGCGTTGCGAAAAGCCCAAATGCGTTTTATGTTTTATGCACAAAAACCCAAAATACAAAATATTTACTGAAAATCAAACGAGATCACTTGCCTCTCTCCCTGCCAGCTGTCGTAAGTGCGTTGCTCTCCCCTTCGACCTCGTTGCCAGCCCCCCTGACCCATGTAATGAAAAAAAATCTACACACCAACAACAAAACAACAAACATTGAAAACAAATCAAACGATACAAATGCTTATATATAGCCAAATACAAAAAAAAAAACAAGAAACCTATTAGCAAAAAGAAAACGAAAAAAAAACTATATATCTATACTAAATCCAAACCACAAAAACAATCATTTTCTAACTTTCAGTCACCAGACACACAGGCCTGGCAAAATGATTATCTTCAAGGTACAGGGTGTGAGATGTACACCGAAACCCTATCACCTTCATTTACCGGCATGACATTCCCACAAGCCAGCGAGTAAGACTCCAAAATTGAGAAAACAAATTAGCGCAAAAGAAAACTGTATAAAAAAAAAAAAAAAAAAAAAAAAAAATACTTCTACAACTTACTTAACTTTTTGCATTGTACAATAAGTTTGTTTAACCAATTCTTTTTGAATACGAATTCGATTACTGTTTGATTTAAACCCTTTGCCCCTTTTGCCCCACCCACCCCTCTACTTATTCGTAGTGGAAAATCAACAATAATAACAACAAACAACAATAATAATCTCAACTAACTCAAGAGCAAACGCATTGATCAACTTGTATATTTAAAAGAAACCATAAGAATAATTCATCAAATCCCCATTTAAACACACTCATGGCCAGTTTTTTTTCTTACTAATTCAATTGGACATACATTTTGCATCCAATTCGCTTGCTATGAAACAAAATCCAATACGAACAAAAAAAAAAAAAGAAACCAAAAGCCAAATAACTCCGCTCACTATGTTTAGTATAGATACTTGAAGAAGTAAACAAGAAAAGTTTTAGCCATTCACAGCCTCTTCACTTAACTCCACTCCAATCCAATCCACTAGAGAACCCACTCCACTTTGTTTGTATCTCAATTCTCTAGCTATTGCATGTGCGTTTATTTAGGCACCTTGCTGACCAAACTAGTTGGTTATTTAATTAATTCATTTAAGAATTCTTCTTGGTTTTTATATATTTTTAAGCCTTCTACTCTTCTAGTTTCACTGTTATTTTATTCCAATGAATTATTTTATTTTGTTTGGATTTATATAGCATAAGCATTTTGCCTAGCATGATATGTGAATAATGGTCCATGCTTTTAGTACTTACAAACAAAAGCACATACATATATACACTCAGAAACTTACACTCATACTCACACCCACACACACAGAGATACACTCACACCTATTTACAAGCATGTTCTGGTTTTTTGTCCGAGTTACATTTATTTTTCCAGCAACTACAAAGTACAACAATTACTACACTTTTGTAGTCTAATAATTAATTAGGTTTAATAATATTATCAGTTTTTTATCATTAATTAGTAGACACATTCCTAATTCTGTGATTTCTCTAAAATCCTGTGTCTAGACTGTGTTTCTCTAAACTGAAACTCCTGCTGCTAGCCATCGAAATAAAGGGTGCCGAAGAGGGAGCAGATAGCAAAATTTCAATAAATCCGCGTGGTGCCAAAATTCAGGCAAATACGCAGGGTTTTTTTATAGCACAAAGTGCTGATGAAGTTAAGCGGTAAGTTTGATCATCAAGTTAATGTCTATATAATACATTCTATATAAAATCAATTTCGCACAGTGCCTGGTTCTATTGCAAAGCCTGCCATGAGGATATCAAGGATGAGACACTCATCAAAAAGTGCAAATGCAAAAATTGTAAGCAACCTTTTGACCAATTTTTCATATATTTATCTCCTCTTAAGATTTTTTCCTTTATATTTTATAATTTATATATTTTTTTTTTATTTTAACATTATTTTCCATATATGAATATGTATTGTATGATTCCCATATAGATATATAATGTTTAATATAAGGAGAAGGACAAAACATCTCAGCTCAGGTTATATAAGACGCCAATTAGTTTTAAGTTTTAGGGCCAAAAAAAAAAAAAAAAGAAAACAACGAACAAACTGGTTCTAGAGAGGTGAAGAAAATGCAATATGTACTTTATTCCATTTATTGTCTATACTATCTGAATTATCTTAATTCCAATTTTGCAAATTTTTGCATATATATATATTTAACATATATATGTATTAATATATGTAAATCTTTTATCATATATACATATATTTATTATTATATGTGTGTTGGCGTGTGTGGCCCTCCTTTCTTAAAATCCAACAATCAATCACAACAACAACTACTACAACAACAACTAACTAAATGTATAACAAAATACTCATATTCATTGGCATCATCACACATGCACAATCACACGCGTATGTGTGTGTGTGTGTGTGTGTGAGGGTGCAATAATAAAAATCCAAATTTAAATCAATACAAAATAATACAAACAAATGCCATAACTTTGTCCCACAGTGACTGTTCAGCCCAGGAGCAAGTTTGATGACCTAGGTAAATCATAATCACAAAAATAATAATGAATAATAAAATACTTAAAAAAAAAACCAAAAATGAATCCCCCAAACACCCAAAACCAAAACCATTTCCTATGCATCCTTTGTCCAACAAACCGCCGACCTTTTTAAACAAAAACCACATCAACAGAAAAGAAATGTTAAAGAAACTACACAACACTACAACACAGACACTTATAAATGTACACATAATTGAATTTTTAAAGTTATTTCCAACAACAACATACCCAAGAAACAATTCCAACTCTTGTATAAAGTATTTTATTTGTACGTTGAACTCAGCAAATTTCAAAGATCCTGCCATCACATCCCACCTCTCCATACACCGCCTTTTCCCAATCCCTCGATCCCATAAACCACTTTCAAATGCACGAGCCGAAAAAAAAGAAAACAAATATTTCTGTTTTTGATTTTTAATATATTATGTGGATATATTGATTTGTTGGATATTGTTTTCAAGCATTTTGAAAGTGTGTACTCTTTTTCCCTTTTCTTGTTCCCCCTATCTAAAAAAAAAAAAAATACCTTCAAATAAAAAAAATTGTCCCAAATTGTGCAGTTTTCTATTTTGGTCACTGTTTGTTTTGAAATGCGCCTCAACTATACTTTATGATAATACTATACTATATAATCCCCCACCCATGTTGCGACGGTTGACACACATATTTAACAACATAAACATCTATATATATATATATATATTTCTATATATGTACAATATTAATTGCCATACCTTTCCAATAGCTTAAGAACAAAACGAAAAAAAAAGAAAACTGTTCAATTTGTAAATATGTTTGTGCGATATGCAACCCAAGTTTCTTTTCAATACATTTACAGCAACAACAAAACACTATTTCTTCTTTAATTTATTAAATATTAGATCTAAAAAGCGACAAAATTTCTTTCAACAACCAAAATTTTTTGAAAATTCTGTCAAAAAGGCGGCTGCCTTTGCGAAATCCATTTAATTTTTATATTTCTGTTTAAACGAAGCAAAAAGTGATTATCTTTTTCTTTTTTAAAAGCAACTCAACTCGAGTGTCAACCTAAGTAAAGGATAATTATTGGATTGAGTACAAAATTCAATTCTGATTGGATAATATTTTGTTATCCATTGGCTTATGCAAAATAAGAAATTAAATTTATTATGCTATTGGATTTAATTTTTGGTTCCAATTTGAATGTGACTATTATTGATAAAATTTATTACTCTTTGTTTCTTGTTTTTCATATTTACACCCACAAAAGACATTCACAATACATCCAGACCTTTCTTTTTATTCTCAGTTTCCCTCGTACAAAACGCACAATATATGTTTGTTAATTCCTTAATTTCTGTCTCGCGATTCCTTCTCAGATAACTTTATCAACTTGTTGCTCTTATTCCCTATTTCGAAACCTCTTTGTAATTTATATCTCCTACAATTAACTAAATATATATATCTATGTCTTGAGTCAAAGATATAAGCAAAACGAAAGCCAATTTTACGTGCATGGATAATGGAGCGCACATAAAAAGTCGATTAACATTTTTTTTACCCACCTACCCACACACACACATATACACCATTTTTTCTCACATTAAATCTGAATCAACAAAAACAATAATAATTCAATTTTCAATGAATAAGTACGATGTTTTTTTTTTTTTTTTGTTTTTTTGTAACCTCACTTTCGCAGCATCCGCAGCTCTGATTTATATAATAATGTTCTCTTCTACTAATTTCTATAATATATACATATTCTATATACTTACATATCTGATTAATACCTAATTAATACCTGTAGACAATAAGGTCGCATTGCGAAATGCTCCGCCGTTTTCACCAAAGTGTTGTAGCTTTTTAGTTTTTCTTACGTTTTCTTTGGGTTATTGTCTTTGTCTATTCTTGGCGTGGCACTCACCTCTCGATTGTGTATATACCTACAATGATTAGAAGATCAATTACATAAAAACATATAAACAACAATGTAAATAACTTTAGAGAGCTGAATAACTAACGTTAATGTATTATAATTAATAATTTCTCTACATATATATCAGCATATAATTTATAAATCTATTTATATCAACCTATGTATATCTATAACATAAGACAATGTTAACAAAGTTAATTGACAATTTTTTTTAGCTGCCACATTCTCAAGTAGTTAGTAAGTTTTCTTGCCTTGGCTGAGTGCTAAACGGCTTTTCAGTGTCTACCCGCCACTGCTGCCCCTGACCCCTCAACTCCTTTTTTAAATGTCTATGTAGCTTACAATACAATATGTAAAGATGTGTCCAGTTTTTTGTAAATGGTAATCCACTTACAGATGTGGGCATGATAATGATGCAGACGGGCATGGTCAACCAAGGCATCACATCGGTGATGAATACAATGGAGGGTACGCCGCTTTCAAATTCAAATCATTTGCAAAATCAGGGCGCTATTAATGAATCGTTAATGTGTACATATATCCATACATTAATTTATATTCGTAATCGTTATGCAAAATGTCAAATGATTTATTTGTTGCTGCTAAAAGTTAACATAATTATCGTGCGCTTTTTCATCATAAGCGCTCTGAATATTAAACTAAAAAACCAACCAAAAAACAAAATAAAAAATCTAAACAAAAAAATATTAAAACTTAATTTTCGTCTCTTCTACCCTATATGTTTATATTCTTATTTTAGTTTATGGCATTAAAAAATAATAAATCCTTAATTAAAAAACAAATAGCTCGCCTAAATAAAACCTCCCCGCAAATATCTGCCAAGAAACAAAATCTAACTACCCCAAATCGCAAAAAGAATTAAATGAATTGAATGAGTATTTAAAAGAAGATTAAGAAGGTTTAGTTTAAGACTCGGTATTTGTGAAGTGATAAAGTGCGTCAGCTGATCTTGTATATCTACATTGAGTTCTTTATCTATCTCTGTTTGTCTCTCTATCAATCGTACAATCAGTATAAATACAGCATCTAATTATAATATATTTACCTATCAAATAGAATTAAATTAGTTTTGCAAGTTCTATTAAGTAAGTCGCGAGTTAAAAATATAAACTAGTATCTATTTAATCATAAACATAAAACGCATTTTTGTCATAAGCGAGTAAATACCACCATATCATGCATATTCTAAAGAAATATCAAAGTATGGGCTCTCATTTGTAATACCCTTGTTAGCCATATACTTATTTATATATATATATATATATACATAACAATGTATTATTTATATTTCCTTCCTTTTTTTTATGGTTTTTCGTTTATAAATTTTTATAATATAAGAAGATGAAAGAACAACAATCATAACCTTACCATATCCATTTACCTATTCACACAAAAAAATCCTATAAAATTCTGTTTTCATGAACAAAATACAGTGGCCACCTTCCGGAAAGGCGTCCGAGCCGTACAAATGGTTGGGCGTGCAAGTACGTATAACTCTCTCTCTCTCTCACTCTGTACTTCCTATCTTTCTCTCTCTCTCTCTCTATCTCTCGCTATATATAAATATATATATATATAAAAAATAAACATATATCTCTCCTCTTCCTCTATAACTCTGTCTCAAAACTCTACTCTATACATATTCCTATAAGCATTAAACAACAGCTAAAAAAAGAACATTAGTTATAAATTGAATCACAACAAAGAACAAAGGGAAACACAGACAACAATAAACATTTTCCTAACATACATAAATACCAAATTAATTGAGCGATTTTTAGTCAGATGAATTGAAATTATTTTTCATATAGAATATCTATTGTTAATCAACTGAAAGGTATCTTGCTTTTCATACATCGGATTCTTCTGCTGTCTCTCTCTCTCTCTCTCTTTCTTTCTTTCTACTTATCTCTATCCATCTCTGTCTCGCTCTTTTGACCTTTACACTGTTATTCTGCCTTTCAACTCATTTCTAAGTAAATGCCAGCCAAAAACGAACTAACTTTAATTGCTATTGTTCAGCTGCAATCAAAACAACCAATCAGTTAGACCTAAAAACAATCAAAAACTCAATCAATCTTAGCCAGTCAACATACACATACCCACACCCCTTTGTCTAACATATACATATGCATTATACATACAGCAATACACCCACTCACACACACTCACTTTGAAACACATACAGACACTCACACATACAAAAATATACAGACATTGGTTTCTACTCGTTCGTTCTAGTAATTGTAAACTTTTCAACTTTTAACTTTAGTGTGTGCGTGTGTGTGTGTAGTCAAAACAATTGAATTGCATTCATATGCAAATGCAATATACTACATAAATCAAAAAGTTATGTTTTTCGTATGTGTATTCCATACAACATTTTTATGTACAATCAAAATTCATAATTAGCACCCACTATTATAAAAGTCGGTGTAACAATACTCAGTGATGGGTTTAAGTATCTATTCGGTTGCATTCTCTTACAAATACACTCAGAAAAAGCCACATTAATCTATGGATAAAATTTACATATGGACAATACTAAAATTATACCAAAAATTGTATTTTAGACCGAGTTCTGAGTGTATAAATGCAATCACTGTCTGGTTTTTACCTTCTCCAGGGTTTTCATTACGACAAGTGGTTTATACCTTAGGTATTTACCCCATCACACCCATATCACTGTCTAAACTGCATAAATATTGTTACTATATCCTACATAAATTTATATCTATATATATATCGTGTATTGTATAAATTAACTAACCTTATTCGTAATTTATTGTATCTATTATATCGTATCCTATCGTATCAAATCGTATAGTTATCGTATAGTAAAGTATCGTATCGTGATATTTTAGGCAATTTTAAACTCATTTGTCAACTTTTTCTATTTTGAGAGACTTTTGAAAAGATACGTCAGCGTTGTTCATATATACATTTATATCCTATAGTCACTCATGAACACTCAAACACACACACACACACACTGAATCTAACCCATTCTATGTAATATATAATTCACTTGTCAATCTTCAGGTTATGTTCTTTTATCTCTATTCAAATATCATATGTATTTATTTCAATATTGTACTTCCCCCTTCTCCATTTTTTTGTGTATTACCCGTGTGTACGTACAACTACAACTATTTTAATATCTGTTTGTGTGTGTGTGTAGAAGACGATGAATACTCGTTGTCAAGTAAGTCCAACTAACTCAAAAAACAAAAACCAATAATAATAATAATTGTACATGAATATATACATACATACATACCTACATATATATACATTTATTAACTACTCTCATAAATATCAAACTGTCCATTTATGATTTACAATCAAAAAATCAAATCTACATTGTGTGCCAGTGCACGTTATGTATTTGACATACTCATTTTAAAATATATCTATATTTTCCTTATGTATGTATCTTCTTTTATTTTGTATAATGTTTTTCAAAACTACATATAAACTTTATTATCAACAAACCGAATCATTAAAAATAGTCGTAATTGTAAGTTATTTGTTTAAAATAAGCAAAAGCAACTGTTTGACCAAAAGAAATTATGATTAGAGCCACAAAATCGATCACCAAAAAAAGAGCGCTAAATGCAGCAATGCAGCCCCAACAACAATATCAACAACAACAATAAAAGCACGCCAATAAAATATCAAAATCTATATAACACTTTGAGACGATCTATATACATATGTATATATATAGATGGATGTGCTATATTCTAAATACAAAATTCCAAATTCGATATGCAAACAGAAAGCAAAGCACTAAATAAAAATGATTTAATCAACAATGAAGAGAATGATGACTAAATAATAATAAATACCAGCAAATGTGTTCTATCAGTTCAATTAGTTAGGTATTGTTAGCAGTTTACAGTCTCTTAGTGGCATTTAAAACAAGTTTAAGTAATCAGTTCTTGTTTAAAGCGAATATAAAGTGATAAATATCAAATTGCTGATATATATATATATATAAATATATATCTGTAATTATTTACTTGCACTCTAGCAATTTGTCAACAATTAAACTTAAACAAATTGCTTCAAGCTTTTAAATATCCCAACTATTTTGTATGAATGCTTCTTGCTTTAACCCGCTTCTATACTAATTATAATTATCTGTATGCTATGTAAATTTTGTAAATACATATTTATCTAATCATCACCTACAAGTTCATGTTTATTTGCATGTTTTTATATACAACCAAAAGAAAAGAACAATACAAAAACCTGTTCCCCCAAACCTATTCCAACCCTTTCAAAAGACATGAAAAAAGTAAAACCATTTCCCACATTACCTGTTACACTTCTTGGTTAGTTTACTTGGTTCTAAATTTTTGATTGAACACTTCCTTCCATACCATCCTTATGGTTCTTCTTGGTTTCCTTTGTTTTCAGTTACAACCACAGAAACAGGCAATAATTGGATTGAATTTATATTTAATTTTCTATTCTCTATTTAAAACACATTTTAATCAACAAATCGTTGTGCTTTCAGTTGAATTAATTTTCGAAATTATTTCTCCTCCTACCAAAAACCAATATTAAAATACAACAAATTATGAGCTTCACATACAACAACAAAAGAAAAAAAAATACATTTTCAATTACACACACAACAACCACAAAAAAATACACAAACGAAATTTTGTTTAACTGAAGCTTGAGCGTTAACAAAACCAACAAATATCTTACAGATGAACACCATCCTGCACCCACATTTACGCCACCAGAGCTACCCAAGCGGGTGCATGTGCGTGGATCTGTAACGGGTAAAGTTTCCAAAAATTAAAAAAAAAAACAACAACAATGTCAATTAGCATATAAGTCAGTCAGTCAAGTGAATCACTTCGATTCACTGACAGCGGTCAGCCAGACGAAATTTACGCATAAATGTATGCTACACTTTATTAACATGGAACATACACACGCAAATATGCACATTGAATCGGTTTATATCATTGGTTAACGTAAAATATTTAAAGAAAAACGTTTAGTCTTTTAGACACATGATGATTATAATGTGTAATAATAATAATTCCGAACATTTAATTTCGAAACCTGCGGAACCAATCGGGCGTATGAGTGATATTGCATTGACACCATTCTGTTGATCTAATCGCCACATAACTTTTGTTTTTGGTATTTTCTTGCAACAATAAACCAATTTAATGTGCATAATCCTTTTCACTTTTGCCTTAATTGCCAATATTATGTGTGTGTTTTCATTTTTGTTGTATTGTGTGACAAAACAATAACCATAAAGCCCAACAAACCAAGACAATCAATTACCAAGAGTTTACAGATGATAAAAATATAAAAATAATTTAACATTTTATTTTGCATAAATACATTACAATCAGTTGATTTTCCTTTATGTGTTATTTTTCCTTTTTTGTGAAATTATAACTTAATACTTCATATCGTAATTGTTAACATATATTGATCACGTTTAATAAAATGCTAACTATCTAACTATTATAATTATATATTCATACTTGATATTGATGTCTATATTTACAAAGCATTATTCTCTTAAATATTATTATTTTCGGTTGTATGCTAAAAATTTGCATACACAAATCAGAACCGAATTTAAAACATTTGCTTGTTATAAAATTTGTTTATTTGTTTATTGTCGGAGACTACTACTACTAATGTATACAATAACACAACATACAACAAAATAACACACATACAATATACATACAAACAAAGCAATTGAATACACTAACAATAAACTTGAACTTGAACATTCGGCTCGAAACTACCTTTTTTAATAATAATAGTAATGCAAAAAAAAAAAAAAAACTATACAAACCGAAACAAAGCAACTAACTAAAAAGCCGCCATGAATGAACTAACTAATCGTATGTAATATGGTCTCTCTTTCTCTCTATTACTCGCAAATTCTATTTCTGCCGCTTCTGTCCATCTGCCACACTGCCAAACTGCCACAGGTGATATCACACGTGACAGAGAAGATACAAATCGTAAGTTAGGGTTTTGCTTGTGACCATTCTCGCTTCGATATTCATGTAAATTTTGTTTGTCCCTTCCTATCGTTACAGTACTCAATCGCAATGTGCGCCGTCCGAATGGCACTGGCAATGGCACCGGAGCCATGCATCACATGAATAATACAGCTGCTGCCGCTGCGGCTGCAGCTGCTGCTGGCAAGCAGGTGAATAAGGTGAAGCCGACAGTGAATGTCAGTCGGCAAGTGGAGGGTCAAGTCATATCGCCATCCCAGTACAATCGGTAAGTCAAACCGGTCATGATGATGTTCTGTAGGTACATACATACATGATGCACCTGATGCACAACAAATCAAACAACAATTACAACAAACCAAGTAAAAAGGTGTGCAACTCTTTTTAACTACACAGCAAAACTGGCACTTGAGTATAAAGTACAGCAAAGTATCGAGTTGTCAAAAAAAAAAAAAGAAGAATATTCAGTGTGAGGATTTCTTAAATATTTACAAAAGCCATGATTTGCTTTGAGTTTCTTCTATTTTTCATTTTCTAATTGTATATGATTTCCGTGTGTTTGCCCAAGGCCACGGCCATAAAAAAAACTGTGGCCGCTTCTCGTATATATTGTAAATGAACTTAAACTAATTTGAAAAATCAACAAAACAAAAAACAAAATATATATAAAACACTAACACCATTTACTACAAATACATACTACTACTACTATTACTACATTCAACAAATAACATGTATACATAACTGTCTCAACAATAACAAACAAATACAATACAAATTAATAATCATTTTTCTAATCAAATGTCTCAAAATGAATGTATAAAAATCAAATCAAAAAACAACAACCATTTTGTTTCAGGCCACCAGAGAATGATGCTAACCCTTATGCGGGCTATCAACTTGCTTACGAAGTTAAAAAGCTCATGTATGCGTCCATAATTTCCTAGACAAATTTTTTACTTACAAACATTAAAAAAAAAGCATTACATAAAAATATAACAAAAAAAATACGCCAAAAGGCAATCAAATTTATAACTTAGCATTCGTAAATACTTGTTCTACCTACTACTACTACTACTAACTCTCATTTTTTGCGCATTTTCTTTAACACATATTGATTGATATTAATTGATCTATTGATTGATAATGCTATTCCATACCATACATCAGTTCTAATGAAAACTTATTAAAACGTTTGTCATGTCGCTGTCTGTGTGTGTGTGTGTGCGTCTCATGTCTTTGTATTGATATGTGTGTGCATTTTCTATAACTTTCTTGAACTTACTAACATTTAACATCTATGTCTTTAAACATTAACCATTACATACATAAATACATACAAATTCTTTTTAAGCTTTATTACATTTTGTCAATTTTAGTTTTTCATACTTGACTTCAGCCTCAATCATAACGTCTATAATGAGAGGCAATTCAAAACATTCTATCCTTCTATAAAGGAATGTTATACTCTTAGAAGGAAAACGACTTTTCCCCCCTTTTTTTTTTAAGAACACCGCATGCTATTGTTAATTTTAAATACTTTTTGAAACTGAGAAAAGTTAAATCTGACCCTCTTTATTACTATCTTGGCTCTAGGAGAGCCAAGAGACTTGCATTTCTTTACATTTTTAACATTCCTCATATAACTTTACTATAACTCCATATCAACATCTGTGTTTTCTCCGTTTATAAATGTTTTTGATATGAAAAGTGAATGTATGTGTGTGCGTGTGTATGCTGTGTGTGTGCCTGGTTTTCTTGTGCTCATTTGCATATTACTACATATCAAATACAAACATATATGTGCAGAATATATCCTTTTAGTTTCTGTTTGGCGACTCAATGTTTTTGTTTAATATTTATCATTTTTCTTGTTGCCTCGAACAACAATCAAAATTGACCTTGAAAAGAACACTCAAGGGCGGCGATTCTCCCTCAAGCATGCAACAAAATAAACCCAAAGATAAGAAAAAAACAACAAATACAAAGAGAATCATTTGAGGATGATTATAATTGCGCCATTGCCGTGTGTCGTCGGGTTGCATTTTGTGTAGTTGAACGAATTGATTTTTGAATTCATTCGCATTCTTACATATACCATTAGTAATTTGTACACATTTTTGTTATTAGCACAAGCTCTCTCTATTCTCTAACTTTCTAATCTATGTAAAAGTAAACTCTATCTAACTCTAACTCTATCGTATGGAACACTCACACCACTATGTTTTCTATAAGACTATTTTGCAATTGATACAACAAATCCAAGTACTTGTACTTGTATATGTACTATCTATACTTAATATCTACCTAAATTACTCGTATATTTCTTTTGAACGAAACACACGTATTTTGTAGAGTTTCAAAGAACACTTTTTTGCATTTGGATGTAGCATTTAAATACTTTTTGATTGGTTGATGAATATTGAAAATTGCAATTGCAAAAAATATTGAATACAAAAAAAATAAGCAATCAGCACAGACCGCGCTTTAATATGGCTAACCACACATTTTCTGTTTCTGTCTGTGTCCATTTTATATGATTCACCTTTAGGCCGACGAGTCGCAGTTCCGGCACGGGTACACAAAATCAAAATGGTGGGGTGTCATTACCCGCCGGCATTGCGGATGATCAGTCGAAAGACTTTGATTTCGAGAAGACCGAAATGAAATACGATTCGACGGGCATGTTCCATTGGAGTCCGGCGAAGAGCTTAGAAGACTGCATATTGGTATGGTTAAATAAAATTCTACAAATGCCACTAAAATTTCTATTCGTTTTCTCTTCTCTGCAGGATCGCAATCAGGCGGCCATGACAGTGCTAAATGGCCATGTGGTCGTTTGCCTATTTGCTGATCCAGATTCACCTCTAATTGGTTTACGTAATCTTGTTATGCCTTTGCGCGCCTCCAATTTCCACTATCACGAACTGAAGCATGTGGTTATTGTTGGCTCGGTGGACTATATAAGACGCGAATGGAAAATGTTACAAAATCTACCAAAAATATCGGTGCTCAATGGCTCGCCACTGAGTCGCGCAGATCTGCGAGCGGTCAATGTTAATCTGTGTGATATGTGCTGCATATTGTCAGCCAAAGTTCCTAGCAACGATGATCCCACGCTTGCCGATAAAGAGGCCATTCTGGCCTCGCTCAATATCAAGGCGATGACCTTTGATGACACAATTGGTGTGCTCAGTCAACGAGGTCCCGAATTCGATAATCTAAGCGCAACTGCCGGCAGTCCGATTGTTCTGCAGCGTCGCGGCTCAGTGTATGGAGCCAATGTGCCCATGATAACAGGTAAACTGCATCGCACTAAGTTGGCCGAGTTTATGAACGACCAAACTAGCTAGCGAGCAAAATGTCGAGTGAGGCTGGCCAGTCAGTAAAGATTTAGATACATGCATAGATATATGGTGAGATTTGTGGGACTTTGGGCTTATCAAACTGGCTAGCTTCACTCGCTGATGCTGCTGCTGCTGCTGCTTTTCACCCAAGCTCTTTGAGCCTTCAAGGTGTGTTTTATACTAATGCTAACACACACACACATATACACACACTCTTGTGTGTCTATGTATGTGTTTTGTCGTTTAAAGAACTGGTCAATGATAGTAACGTGCAGTTTCTCGATCAAGACGACGATGATGATCCAGATACAGAACTCTATTTGACGCAGCCGTTTGCCTGCGGCACTGCGTTCGCTGTGAGTGTATTAGACTCACTTATGTCCACGGTAATGACTTGTTCCGAGTGTTTTTTACAGATTCACACACACACACACATGTCTCTCTCTCTCTCTATTTCTCCACTCTCTACTACTACAATTGTCATGAGCTTTTCTTTAATTCCTATCCAGACATATTTCAATCAAAACGCCTTAACTTTGATACGCTCTCTGATAACGGGCGGAGCAACGCCCGAATTGGAGTTGATATTAGCTGAAGGAGCTGGTTTGCGAGGTGGTTACAGTACGGTAGAAAGTCTTAGCAACCGCGATAGGTCAGATAAAATTTTTTAAATCGCCTTATAAAAGTCATAACGAATTACACTCTTTCCATTCAGGTGTCGCGTGGGGCAAATCTCTTTATATGATGGTCCACTGGCCCAGTTTGGAGAATGCGGCAAATATGGCGATCTATTTGTTGCCGCTCTCAAATCATATGGCATGCTATGCATCGGCCTATATCGATTCAGGGACACCAGCTCAAGTTGTGATGCGAGCAGTAAACGTTATGTAATAACCAACCCACCCGATGACTTCTCTCTACTGCCAACAGATCAGGTATGCCACGTCCTCTCCATTTACCAAATACTCTTACCAATCTATTTGATTTATTCACTAGGTATTCGTTCTAATGCAATTCGATCCGGGCCTAGAGTACAAACCACCAGCGGTAAGAGCTCCTGCTGGTGGTCGCGGCACCGGTACCCAAGGCTCTGGGGTCGGTGGTGGCGGATCTAATAAGGATGATAACTCTTGATTGTTACTGTGTAGCGCCTTAACTGATGGTCCTTATTCGTACATTTGAACGATGGAGAAGTTAATTGTGTGTGTAGAAACAAAAAAGAAAAAACAAAAACAAAGCAATCCACCAAATGGCACAATAACAATTACATTATACTATATGTAGATTGGCATAAGATGAAAAGACACTACACAGACCTATATAATATACGTAAAATGTACTAACCGATTAAGAGTGTAGATTTATACACTTAGGGTGAAATTCAAAATCAAAATGAAAACATAATTTATATAATAGTTTAACAAAAATCGCTGCCATATTGCTTTGTTTTGTTACTTGTACTTTTATATTTGTCGAGACAACAAATGGCCGCAGCATATAATGTATGTCCTAATTAACAATCAGAGGACAATTATCCAGAGGAGACGTCAAATGTCATCATCGGTTGTCTCCACAAATATAAAGGCCACATAATATAACACACACAAGAAACTGAAACCCATAAAAAAATTAAATAACATCGTAAAAATAGATAGATATATTAAATGATAGTAACAAGATCAACTTCTTTGATATCTATCCATCGTTCAAATGCCAACTGATTGCTTCCCACATCATTCCGTATGCCTTTTTAGAACCTTGAAAAATTCATATTCTATATTCTCTTTATATATTATACCAATTTTTCGTTATTTATAATTTATGTTATTATTCTTCTTTTATTATTATTATTATTATATCCTTATGATTTCCCATAAAAAATCCAAATAAAATTATATATGTACATATACATTTGTTTCCATATTGTGTTTTCGTATTTATGATTTGAATAATAATTTCGTAATTTTTTATTTATCGATTTAGTTGTTAATGCAACAATCATTAGTTATTAGTAGGTACAGAAAGGGTATGTATTTGTTTATTATTTATTTCATTTTCATTCCAAATAATTCATAATTAATCTCTAATTTATATTTACATTTTGAGTTCACTTCATGGCGCTATCATTGCATTACAAGAATTAAAGAATCAAACTAAAATTGAGTCAAGAAAATCCATCTCAATGATGTGGACGTAAGCAATTGGGAACCATTAGTGAGGTAAGCTACACATTAAACAAGGAATGAAACCAACCGAAAATTCCACAACATTAAGGATTATAATAAGTATAATCACTTAAATTGTATCAACAACAACACGAAACCAAACCAAAAGTCTGTCTCGTAAACAGCAACTACAAGAAGAACTACGCTACAATTTATATATTTAATATACATACATCTAATCTAACATACTAACATATAAAAAAAAAAAACAACAACCACTTAAATCCGTAAGAAACAATGCGAATTGGCTTTTGCGTATGTGTAAATAATTCGAAATGAAAATTCACAAAGAAAAAAAAGAAGGAAAAACCGAAAACAGAAAACAAAAACCAAAACCAAAAAAAATGCATTTAGAAGTTTCTGAGCATGCGCAAAACGATTTATACCATATGAACATATTGTAATCATTTAACTTTTACTATAATCATAAAAATCTTTAAACACAAATATCTCTTAGCTACACTTAACTTAACATACATGCATACAAAATATTTGTATAACTAGATCAGTTATCTGATGAATGCAATGGAAAAACTAAAACAGTAACTCTCGAAATGGAAACAACTTTCTAAACAACTACTTCGTTTTCTCGGCTAGTTATCTCTATGTTAGACAATTATACCAAAATTCTCGAGAAAAAATTCAAAATTTCTCCAATTGTCTCTTCGTTTAAATTATTATATGGAAATAGCTAATATCTTTTCTTTAAAATGATTTGCGAGTCTTTTCCTACAGAACGGGCCTTAAATTCATTTACCTAAAACTCAACAAGAAATTTACTTTTCGAACACAAAACGTTCCTTTAGTTCCTTAATTGGAATTCCTCTCACCATAAAGAGAAAGAAGAACAAACCCTATGTAATAAGCATAAGTAGAGCATTCACAACAATATTATTATCGAAACTGGTAGATAGAACGATTTTTTATTAGTGAGTGTATCAATGCATTTATGTATGTATTATCCTAAGATGTCTACGTTGGCTTTTTACCTGCATCTGAATCTATTGGAGATGTAT
Source organism: Drosophila insularis (assembly GCA_018903935.1). Classification (NCBI taxonomy): domain Eukaryota; kingdom Metazoa; phylum Arthropoda; class Insecta; order Diptera; family Drosophilidae; genus Drosophila; species Drosophila insularis. Next base: position 10,619,000 of record JAEIFP010002295.1, read on the forward strand.
ACATACATATCTGCATGGATAACAATCAAATTGAAGTAAAAACATAATTTTTTTAGATATGTAAACTTAAACAAAATAAATGGCCTATAAGAGGAGATGTGTAGGGATAAATTAAATAATGATTTTTTAACTTTCTCTTGATGTCGATGCTTCATACATAGAATACATAAATCTTTTCTTATTTTCCACCTTCAAACATTTGCTCGTTCTGCTAGTACTTGGTTAAATCTTTCTATCTTTGCAAATAAAAGTCAAAAGCTCTATTAAAATATTTTACTGATCGTCTGATCCCATTTTTAAATCAAGATGTAAAAACCATCTATCATATATTCATTTCAATATTTCAAATATTTAACAGAAATATCACTTCAAACATTTGGCAAGGGTAAACTAATTTTTGGCCTGCCTAATCTATGCCCTTTTGGTTTTTTTGAGAGTTTGTTTTTTGTGTTATGTACATAGAATGTAAATATTGAAATTATAGTTAAAACTTAACTATGCTTTATCTACTTACAATGCAAATAGAAAATATACAAAATACAAGTGCTAAATGCTATGTTTCCCTTAACATTTTTATCATTCTTCATGTATATACATATATATATATATATACATATATATATATATATATTTAGATATATATATTTGTTCAAATGATAAACACACTGCCAAAGCGTATGGAAATCACATCAAATGTTTTGAAACAACCCAACAAAAACGAGATAAAAAACAAAAAAAAAAAGAAAACATGGAAAATGCACTACAAATCAAAGCGTAACAACAGCATTAGCATTAGCAATGAGTTGTATTTTTGTTTTTCCATTTGGTTTTTGTTTCATGTTGTGTTTTTTTTAATTTTTCATATTTAGCAATTAACAAATTGAAGTAAAACGAATTCGAGCTTTTAATAATAATGAAAATTAATATAAAAAATGAATACAAAAGGTAAAGAAATTATATATATATATATGGATAATGAAAATTCGATAAAAATAATGTGTTATATATGTACATATATGCATATATACGTATGATTTGTAGGTAAAAATTTTTGGTGTAGCTTAGGACGTAAAATGAGAAATTATTACAAAAAGAAAATGTGAATATTATGCGCCTTCAAAATTTGATGTATGTGCAAAAAATAGCAACTAACAAAATGTCAAGTGTAAATGTAAACTTAAATTAAAGAAAGCAACAACAAAAATATTAAAAAACTTAGCCTAGCTTAGCATAATGGCAAACCAGTTCATTTATTGTTAGTGCTACATCAAACAAAAAACTCAAAACATACAAAAAAAAAAAAAATCGCATTTGCAATCTTAAGCAAAACGGAAAGTAGAAGAAACCCAAACAAAAAGTTAAACATAATTTTTAAATGAATAAAATATAGTTATTTAATTTATAGAAATGAAAGAAAACTACACACACAAACAAACACAGAGTCACACACACACACTCACACACATAATTACATAACAGCGACAAACTCTACAACAACAAAATGAACTCTCGATGTTGTGAAACTTGATTAAATCATGTTTACGCTATGGCAAAAATTAAAAACCAAATAATTCAAAAACTCATCTCAAAACAAAATTAGTTCGTACAAATCAAAGAGGAAAACAATATACACAGCTTTTGGTACGACAAAAAGGCATTGAAACCAAAAGAACCAATAGATTAAATCCATTAAAAGGAATATCAAAGTCAACTCTGTTTTAATAACGATTTTTAAAAACTTCCGTTTTGGGTGTGACCCTTGCAGTGGATTGATTCTAAACTATTAAAGTCTTTTTTCCAAAACTCTACACGTTCAAAATCTGAAAAACAAATATATAGATTAAATTAATTTAAAACAAAGTTGCCTTTGATTTTCTATTACAATTCTCAAAATTAACAATACCTTGGCATCTTCACATAATGTACTATATATTAAAAGCAGTTCACCGCAGCATTTCAACTTTGATGGAAAAAAATAAACACATGCAAATCACAAAAAAAATTAAAAACATTTGATATATTAAAACCAAATATTTAATGCCGTATAACTTTAGATGTAAGTGCAAAAGTTTTATAAAAAAATGCGCGACGAAAAATGTAAAAAAAAAAAAAGAAAAATACACACACACACTACTATACTACTCGTAAATGTGAAGCTATGCAGCATTTTACTGTAGTTAGATTTTTGTATAGAATCAACGTTTGCAGCTAAAACAAGAAAAAATTAATTTTGCAAGTTTAAGCTACAACAAATTGTTCATTTTTTAAGACAGAAACCTAGAATTAAAGCAACTTAAGAAAAAAAAATGAAATAAAATCATAGCAAAATTGAGAAAAATAAACAATTTTTTTTATATAATTTTGCAGCACTTTCACACCTACACATAGACACACACACACACACACATACATATACAAACATAGAGAAAATTAATTGTAAAAAAACATGATATTAATATTAATTTGTTTTTTAGTTTTTACTTGCTATTTATAAAATAAAACAAAAGCATAATATAAAAATCTAAACATAGCCACTTAAGTAATTACAAATTAAAGAAAAAACAAAAGCAAATTAAACTTAGTGACTAATTAAAAAACAAAAATTAAGAACAAATTGATGCGCAGCGTAATGACAAATTAGTTTAGTTTAAATCAGCCACAAAATAAATTTTAATATAAAACATTCGAAACAAAGATTAAAACGCTAAACAATGCATATTTTAAACATTTGTCTGAAACGAAAATTTTGAATTACCCAACAAAGAAAACCCATTAATAAGACAAATGATAAATGTATAAAATAATAATAATATTATGTTGTTAATGTTTAAACAAACCTTGTTAAAATAATATTTCAAAATAAAATATTAATAAAAAAAACCACAATAAAAATACAAAAAAAAAAGAAGAAAAGTAAACAACAAAATACAAAAAATCAATATAAAAACCCTAAAAGACTTGCCTTATTAAAAGTGAAATTTTGAGTTATGACAACGGCCATCGCGAGTGGACTTCAGTTGTCCAAAATGCTGACCCACATATGAACATACGCTGATCCATTATAGGAAGAAGGGGAGGAGGTGTAAAGCTGGGGGCACTGCCACCAAATTCCAATGACCAATTGCGTTTAGAAATTTGCCATCGCGCTCTGCATAAAACGCACCAAATTACAATTACCAACAGACAAAACGGATTGCCTACGTTTCATAAGCTTTTTCAAATTGGTTTTCATTTCATTATCATAGACATTGTATAACTAGAAAATCTACAACAACATTGTCTCAATTAACATATAAAGCAAATAAAGCTGAACCATATCCATATTAAAAAGAAAACACACTAAATTGATCTTTTTTGAAATGATATTGTATGTATGTATATGTATATATGTATACCCATTTTGAATAAAAGAAACCTTTAAGAAGAAGTCAAAATACCTTTAGAAAAGATTTTAACCTAGCATATGATGGTTAAATTCGATCATAACAGCCATTAAAAATTTCAATAAAAAATCCATGTCTTAGTGAGGAAAATTTCTCAGCCTTACTTGCCCTAAATATAATTCCAATGAAATATAAATCTTTCTTCTCGTATAATTAAAAGTAAACAGTTAAATTTAAGACATTTGTTAATTATTTCTTGTTTATATTAGAGGAGAGTTAAGTAAGTTCCGGAAGTCTTTATATTATAATTCAAATTTCGTTAATTGAAATAATAAACAAAATATTGTTTAAAGCTGCAAACTAAATGAAAAAACAAACAGTCGTCTTACGTCTAAACCAAAAACTCGTTTATATACTAAATTTGGTTAATTAAAAAACCATACCAAAATTCTACTTAAAGCTGCACCGTAACAAATAAAAATCAGATGACTTAAAGTTGTTCTGTTGGCAAAGATCTTCTTCAAAATTTATGAAACAGCGAGTTTAATTCTGACTTAATATACACATACATATTTAGCATATATATTTTTTATGGCAAAAATGCTACTGGCTATTGATCGACATACAAACGACGGCGTGAAGTAAAAATAAATATCGAGATTCTCCTTTAGCATATATTAAAAAACAATAATTAGCTCACAAATGTGTTCCTTGTTGACGATTTTATAATTTTACAATTTTTTAATGACATTAAATTTTAAAAAATAGTTTGATGTTTTTCATTTGTTGTTGTTCTTTTAAGGACATTAAATTGCTCAAATAAGGTCCACCACCACGGAAGTTTATAGTTTTCGGTTTATTGTTAAAGTATTAAAGTTAAAGTTAATGGAAATACTAAACAAAACTTTAGTTGAAGCCGGAAACTGAGTGAAGAAACAAACGGTTGACTAAAGTCTACTCCAAAAACTCGTTTATGTATTAAACTTGGTTAAACCAAAACCCAAATTCTATTTAAATCTGCACCGTGATAAGAAAAAATTAGTTGACTTAAAGTTGTTCTGCCAGCAAAGATGTTATTCAAACTTTATGGAATAGTGAGTTAAACCATATTGGCATAACTTTATAAAATGTACTAAATATATTTTTTTGTGGCAGATATGCTTTTTGTTGTTAATCGGCATAAACCAAACGAAGGGCCTTTCACAGAACCTACTTAAGAGTCTTTCAGCTCCTCCTTGCCAACCCGAGAATGGTTGCAATGAGTCCGCAACTCAAAACCAGAATGAAGGCATTTTGCTACCGCCAAAGGATACTGCTAAAATTTCTACTAATAGCGAAGGCTATATTTATCCGACTCCTACTCCTAAAGAGGGTTATAATTACCCACCTCCAACTCGTAACGAAGGGTATTATTACCCAGCACCTACTTCTATTTACCCTGCGCCCCCCGCAACTCAAGATGCTCAAGAGCCTGCGCAAATACCAGGCGTGATGTGAATTTATTCAGAAATAAAAACTTAATCAGTATATATTTATATTTGTTTACAAAACTAATTCATATTGTTTATCAATCACAACGTAATTTGTACCAGTGTGCAATTGCTTTTTGCTCCTGCTAAGCACACAGGTGCCAGCAGATGGCCAAGGCCTTAGGCCTGTTTAGACTCAGTCTCAGCTTCAGCCAATTCAAGTTCATGTGCGCCTGGTTGGCATTGCTTTTTAAGGTAAAGATCTTCTGTGATGACGCTACAAGTTTGTTGCCTAAGTCTTTTGTTTCACACAAAGAACAAGATGAGCTGCTGAGTGGAGTCAAAGTCAAAGTCAAAGCCACAAAATCACTTTCGTTTAAGTGGCTAACGAAGTGTTACTGTTTGCTGCACTTGCTGCTTGTCTGTTTTCAGTTTTGAGGCTGTTGCAGTCGCGTGCTAAGTCTGAACATTGAACAAGTTTTTTTTTTTTTTTTTTTGGTTGTTGCTGTGTTGCTTTGTGTTTCTCTGACGCCGAAGAAAAGCCGACTACTTTCTTTAGCGAATCGCGTTGCCTTCCAATGCCAGCAATGACAATGACTCAGTCTGCAGTAATAGAGGCTTCCAGTCGAGACTCGGTCTGAATGTTTTGTCTAAGTGCGATAGCTTAGACGCGTTCAGTTATCTACTCGCGTCGAACCAGTGCAGACCATTGGCTGCTCCGTTTTTGATATTTATCGCTTCTGTATAGTGTTCCGTTCGAAGAAAGCGCCGCGGCGCACGCTGACATGAAGTTAATTGATGTGATTATATACTTAATTGCTATTTTGATCTTCATCTATTTGCTGCTGGAGTAGGGCAAAAACAACAAAAAGGTTAAACAGTAAAAGCCAAAAGCCATACGACAATTGACCAGAGCTTTCTACATACCAACAAAAAGAATACAAAAAACGACCAGACCAACAGAAATTCATAAAAACCCTCAACAATAATGAAGGTAAGTGCTGGCACAGAGAAAGATATAGATAGAAAAAAAAAAGAAAGATAGATAGATCTCAGTGGTTGGTCTCAATTAGCGGCTATTAAAAAATCTCTGTATGAATTTTATTTTCAAATTTAATTTCAATGCAAATTTTATTATTTTACATTTCTTTTCTATTTAATTGTTAATTTCTTTGCTCGATCAGCGTGCATCGACATCGACATCAACAACAACTTCAACTTCAACTTCACCTTCACCTTCAAATTCAATTACAAGACAATGCCTTCGCCTCATCTTCAATTGAATTGCGATTGTTTCGCGGTTTGAATATTTGTCAAAATGTGATTGGTAGGCGGCAATTGCGCTTTGTAAGCACTTTCATTTGCAATGAGATCACTTGAATGAGTTTCGCTAGATGCGATACAATGGGCTGGCTAGCTGGCTGCTTGCTGGTAGTTGGCTTTAACGTGCACCAATTACACTTGAGTTTTGCCTCAATGTGCAGCGGGCTTGAAAATAAAATGTTTTACCGCTAAAGCTAAATAAAAGTTGCATTTCGAGTTGCCAGCAATTTGGGTTAACCAGATGCGCCACTGGCAAAACATATTTATGGTCTCGCATTGCATTTGCCACTGACGTTGATCAATAAATATGCAGTTCCGCTTTAGCTACCAAAATCCAAAACTAAAGAAAATCAATATTTAAGTTCATTGGCATTCGCCCACGGAACTCACATCAAATCACATTGATTTCGTCTTGTCAATATTTCGATGGTGGTTATTAATATTATTTTTTCTTTTTTCAAATTTTATTAAACAACAAGTTGCCGCAGGCCACAGGTCCAGGTAACGGCGTCGCCTCCTCTAAACTCGATTCACGTCTGCATCTCCGTGTTCAGTTCATTCACCAGGCAAACGAATTGCATATTAGTTATTATTATGCATATTGGCCTAGGCGACAAACTAACTAACCACTCTATAAACAATAAGGCTATAATTTCCTATACCCCCTGCATCAATCAAATACCCCTCAGTCTTGTGTCTGCCTACGATTAGGCAAACGCAGCACGTAATCAATAACCACATACATAAATATCAGCAGTGTATGCATTTAACTTGGTCAGACATTTCACTTGTGCGTTGATTGATAAGTAAACTAACGGTATACAACATTGTCATTGTCATTGCCGACGAATCGAATGCCGTTGCCATTGCCTCTGCTGCCGTTGCCTTAGCCGATGCCAATGATGGTTTGGACAAGTGAAATTTGTTAAATTGCTTGGCTTAAAATTGAGCCAAATTGCTGCCTTCCACTTGCCATTGAAATAAAAAAAAAAAAAAACAAAAATTGTAAAAAATTGTAAATCGTAAGGCAAACATTCTTCATTTGGAATGCTTTAAAGTTAACACTTTATATTAAAATATAAAAACCAGCTTTTTAAAATAGTTAGGCTTGCCAAAATGGAAGATATAATGTAGGACAGGAAAAAAGTTAATATACTTTTTATGCTGAACTTTTCTTTCCATAATTTTATTTAATTTCAATTGCATATTGTTACAAATTTACTATGACTACTGTGGGAGATGAAAACTTGTTGAAATTGTTAGAAAGAAAGAAAGATATGTACAAGTAAGTTAAGGCTTATTAAAAATGAATTAAATTGATGTAAAATAATAAAAAGTTATCACATACTAGCTGCCATAGGAGCGATCTGTTCTTGTTAATCGGTTCTAGTTAACGTCAATTAATAACTCAAAAAAACTTTCTACTTTACATGGTAAAGTTAAACCAATTTAGATTATAAAATGAAACTTCAACCTTAAGATAAATTTTAAATCTTATACCGAAAATTCTTTAAAATTATTTCTTTTCAAATTTTAAGGTTTTTTGTTGTGTTTGGTACAAGAAAACCCTGTTGATTCCATAGAAATTGATTTCAAGGGGGAAATATATAAACATTTTAATATATATTTACTTAAGAATTCGCATTGCTTCTTTAATTAATATCATGCTACTACTTTAAAAATTCGACTATTCGTTTGCTTAAACCTGGTTTGTTTACTCCAAACCTGGGTTTTAAATTGGGCAATCGAATCGATACTATTATTTATGTGTATTTATATGAAATTCTTCGGACTGTTGTTAAAGAAAAAGCGAAATCCCAATCGTGACAGAACCAACACTTGATTCGGCATTGGGCTTTTCACTTTCATTCTACATATGTGTAACTCGGTGAGCTGAAAGTTTAATTAGCTAACGAAGCGGGGAAAATGGGCAATGGTATTATGGAATATATATACATATGTACATACATAAGTATGATACGTGAATATGTTTTGTACAAATAAGTATGTTTTGTATGTATGTGCATTCAGGCATTTTATCGGCTCATTTGCTCAAGTCTCATTTAAAGCTTAAGTAGCCAATGGCAGGCGACGTGATAAAATTTTTGAAACCGCCAATTTTTACAAATTAAGGCCATTACAACTGTTGATGTTGTTGTTGATGTTGATGTTATTTGAGTGAAGCGCTTACATACCAGCCAAGACCATCCCAAACACCTGGCCCCTTTTGTTTGTCGTCTTATCGTTAGCCAGGCTTAGAAAGTTTTTTATTTTTATTATTTCTTTTCGAGCTTTATTCAATGTACTTTGGAAAATAATTAAATTTGTTGTTTGGTTTTATGATGGTTTTCCTATCTTGTTTTCTTCTTGTCACTTTAACAACTTTAGCCTCTGCTCATTCTGCTTGTCCATTGGGCTGTGCTCTTGACATTAACCAGTTGTGAGCCACCACCAGGACAACGACCTCTTGTCTTTAACAATTGGCCACCAAAAAATGCCAAACAGTTGGCATCGCGTCCAGGTGCAGGCGGACCACCTGGGCCATCGGGGAAACAGCGAACTTTGGTTGTCCAAATACGCAGTGATCAGCCCGTTCCATTGGTACTCAAAGGACGACCAAACCACGGGCATGCTCATGCCCATACCCATGCCCATCAGCTAGCAGCCCATACGCATCCCGTACACGCGCATGTTCTGCCTCATCCGCATACGCACGCCCATTTGCACGCCCACACACATCATTTGCAGCATTTGCGTCTAGCTCCAAGGCCACTCAAGTTGAGTGCTCCTGTTTATCTGAAGCAAGTCAATGGTGGGGCTGGAGCACTACGCAAGCCGCTGAAGATTAAGCTTAATAATGTGAAGCCTAAAGCAAAACCTACCTTCGGCTATGACAAACCCTTTAAGTATGAGAAGCCTACAGCTCTGGCCTACAGTGAGCTGCAGCATTTGCCGGTAAGTGGATGGTGAAACCTTTTTGGCATCCCAGTAGACACTTAACCTAGTCATACACTCCACATTTACATACAGCTGGACACGCATAACAATTTCAACACCGAGCACTTTGCACCCATTTACACGGTACCCGCACCAAATCTGGCATTACACGACAATCATTTGGAGCTGGACGATGGACATCCATTAGACACTGCTTACCTACCCCCTGCCACAACCCCTGCCCCACAACAGACATATTTGCCCCCGGTATATAGTGTTCATGAGGATGAGACGAATGATCAAACCATTCGTGATCCCATTTCGGGCTCACAGAAACTCTTCGCCCCAGATCCAGATCCATCGCTGCCCGCTGCCAAATTGCGACCAGCCACAGAGCCATTCAATACCCCCAGCAATAGTCGCCCACTGCCAGCCGATGTACAGAGCAATCATTTGCCAGCTCAACCTTTGGTTCAGATAATTGGTGCTCAAGCTGCGGCCCAAACAGCGCCAGCTCCAGAGATCTATCCAATTCAATACACACAGCCGGTGGCTCAGTTGCAACCGTACATAGCCGCTGGTGTGCCCGCTGCTGCTCACATACCGATCTATAATCCCACATATCTGGTCACGCAATCGAATCAACTGTATAACCAGCATAAGCAACAATTGTTTAAGCCCAGCACAGAGCACGTGATCGAAACGGGCTATGTGAATGCCGATCTTACCCAGGAGGTGGCCAGCAATGGGCAAATCTTGCAAGCAGCCAAGGATCCACATCACAATATTCACCCAGTTTTGGATGCAGCTCCCCAATACGCTGCCCTGATAGCGGCTCCATCTCTTGGGGAACCCGAACAGACGAATGTTTATGAGACGGCAGCTTTTCATTTACCCAATGTTGCATCGGCAGTGACATCGACGGCACCGGAAGGTGGATTCGTCGTGTCCAACTACTATGGAAATTCGCACGATTCATCTCAACTGCTTCAGGCCTACGCCGAGGAAGAGGCACGTCGACAGCAACTGGAAACGGAACAGGCAGCCCTAGAGTTGCAGCAGCAGCAGCAATTGCATTTGGAGCAGCTCAAGTCGCAGGCACAGGAACAGCAACAATACCAATTTGAGGAACTACGGGCTCAGGCACAACTTCAGCAACAGCAGCAACAGTTGCATCTGGAAGAACTACGGGCTCATGCCCAAGAGCAGCACTTGCAGCAGCAACAGCAACAGCAACAGCAGCAACAATTGCAGCTGGTTCAATTGCAGCAGCAGCAGCAACAACAACAACTACAACAGCCGCAATCCGCCCGGGATCCTGCTGCAGCAGCATTCGAAGAGCATCAACGTTTGGTGCAGCAGCAACTGGGCACCAATACGCCTCTACGCATCTTTGTGCCAGATGAGGAGGTTGCCGAAACGGTAAGACGCTTGCAAATACAATTTCCATTGCAATATCTATAAATAATAATAATTCTTTTCAGCAACGTTTGCAAAAACGTTCCGATAATCTGAAGAAGGGCATAGTGGAAGATGTCCGGACCACGATATTGGACGATGAGGCAGCCAAAGATATATTTGAGGTCTCCACCTCAGTGGAAGTTGCCGGCGAACAATCGAATGGCAGCAATCAATAGTTGTTATTATTATTGAATTATTTACTTTACACTCTTCATTTGTAAAAATGCATTCATATTGATAGCAAGCAGTCGATAGTTTAACAAAATACATCTTTTAATTTATTCAAATCACGCGGCAAGTTTGTTTTCTATTACTTTATGGTAGTGTTGGTAAAGAGGTCTTAAATTGGAACAAGGACATTTAAGAGGGTGGTTTTTCCAGTCACAGGCATAGCCAGAATATTGGGCAACCCTTATTTCTTTTATATTATCCATAGAAAAAGGCAAACTGTAACAGAAAACAAAAGAAACGATGACACAAAGACACCTTTTTTTTAAAACTATTATTTACAAACGATACCTTATACAGGTAGCCCCATTAAATTCAGGTTTTGGAAACTTGTCCGTGCACTGCAAAAGCTTTGACCAAAAAACGCTTTTGAGCGCATTTAACCCGACTGCACAGTTAATCCAGCATCCCAGAAATGAGAAAGCTTGCGCACCCACCACCACCAACATCATCCCTCCAAGGGAAAGATGCTGGCAACAGTTCGTTTTGTCAATACACAAACATCTGTATACAAAATATATATTATTTAAAGAAAAGAAAGTTTCTCGATTATTTTAAATTACAAACTAGAAGGGCGACAAAAACTGAAAATTGACAATTCCTTGTTCTACTGGAGCTCAAACAAAAACTTTAGTTTTTTCCACAAATTATTCGACTTTAAATATTTTTGAAATTGAAAGACAATCGGAACTTGTTGTTTAATAATTATAATGATATACAAATACCTCTTACAAACAGCTGTGAGTATATAATTGTGTATCACTGTAAGCCAAGTAGCAGGTTTTCTATCTATCAAGTAAAGCTTTACATCTGAGAAGCAGAGAAATCATGAAGCAACCCCCAAATGAGCTGAATTCGAGTGTGTGCATGTGTGGGGAGAGTGTTAAGGGTAGAATCGTTTTTGTTTTCACTTCTGTTTTGTTTTTGATGGTGGTGGGTGGTGCGAGCAGTGCATGCGTGGCCATATGAAAATCCGGGTAAACAAAGTCGTTCCATTAAAGTCGAGTCTTATGAGTTTGCGTGCGCCGTTCTAGTTATTGTTATCGCCTGTCAGTGTATTGTGACATTCAAAGGGGATGATTTTTCTCTACTCGTATATTTTTGTATAATTTCTTCCCGTTATATGTATGCGCAACCCTATGAGAAAAAAAAAAAATCAAACACCCTATAGTTGTCCCTTTTCGGTTGTCGTAGTCGCATTCGTCCTTTCGGGGAGGCTAGGCTGGACACGCATATGCAGGCGAAAGCAAGAACTTTTATTTTGCCCGGGCAGCTTTTGTAAAAAGCTTTCGCGCTCTTCCTCCTGCTTACCAATTCTCGCGCTCTCTCTCTCTATCTCTCTTTGATTCAGTTTCCCGTTGAGTGTGCTGCTGCTGCTGCAGTGCTGCTAGTGCTTTGAGGGCCACCCGCGCCATAGGGAGAAGAGACAAAAAAAAAAAAAACAAATACATACAGACTTTGTGTTCCATCCGTGTGTATGCATATATGGCCATCTCTCTCTCAATTTGCCGTTTGCAGACGTCGACGCATGGGCGCAGTATTGATTTTTAACGGAGTATCTGAGCAAACGCAAATAGAACTCGCACGGAGCAGGCGGACCAGCAAAGAGCAGTGAAAGCAATCCGTTGGCCAACAATATAATCTTTATATATATATACCATATATATATATTTATTTGTTTACCTCCCAAAAAGTTATTCCGCGTTCGCGTTTGCGTTCTACGTGTGTGTGCATAAAGTTGTTTTCACCAATTTTCACGTCTCACATAGGTGTAATGAAAAAAATGTGGAAAAACTAAAGGAAAACACAACACGGGTAAGTGTGCCCCGAGTGCCCAGTACGAAGGCCTTTGAAAAACACATACGCACGGTTTCACTTTGCCTTTCAGGATACTAGGATTAGAATATTAGTTGCCAAAAACCCACAGACACACAAACAAACAAACACACTCACACACACATAGAAGGATACACACAAGTGATGGCTACTAAAAGTTATCGCCTGGTTGTGGCTCCAGCCAATAGCCAACAGAGGAACTCGGGCAACAGCGTTGTGGTCACCAGCGGAGGGAGTCCTGAAAACGGAGGCCTCAATGTCACAACCATCACAACGACAGCGAATAATATTAGTGAGGCACAGATGCAATCTATTGGCCAAGAGACCAATTACAAAATCGAAATGCTTGACGATGACATCCAGAGTCTGGCCACAGATGATGATGACGACGATTTAATTAGCTCCGATGGCAGTATGGATGAGGGGGACATTAACACCATTCCTATTAACGATGATGTTGCCCAGCAATTGGCTGCCGCCGGACCAGTGGGCGTGGCAGCAGCAGCTGCCATTGCCAGCTCAAAGAAACGTAAGCGACCCTATTGTTTTGAAACGAATCCTTCCGTGAGAAAGCGCCAGCAGAATCGATTGCTTAGGAAACTACGTGGCATCATTTACGAGTTTACGGGTCGTGTGGGTAAGCAGGCTGTAGTGCTGGTAGCCACACCAGGTAAACCGAATACGAGTTACAAAGTATTTGGAGCCAAACCACTCGAAGATGTGATGAGAAATCTAAAGAATATCGTTATGGATGAGCTCGACAATGCATTAGCACAGCAGGCGCCACCGCCCCAGCAAGAGGATCCGTCATTGTTTGAATTGCCGGGTCTGGTGATTGATGGCATACCAACGCCAGTTGAGAAAATGACACAGGCGCAGTTGCGAGCATTTATCCCGCTAATGCTAAAATACTCCACGGGCAGAGGCAAGCCAGGCTGGGGACGAGAGTCGACTAGACCACCATGGTGGCCCAAAGAGCTTCCCTGGGCTAATGTTCGCATGGATGCCCGCTCCGAGGATGAGAAACAGAAGGTATGCCGAAATTAAGTTCATAATTTTTTCACATTTTATAATACAATCTTTTACACAGATCAATTGGACGCATGCCTTGCGTAAAATTGTTATAAACTGTTATAAATATCATGGTCGGGAGGATCTATTGCCCACCTTTGCTGACGATGATGATAATGCGCTGATTTCTCAATCCGGTGATGAGGATGAAGAAATGGAACTTCCAACCAGGCCCACCATTCAGCGTGTAACAACAATAAAACCGTCGCAAACTAATAATGTAAGAAGCACCCATTTAGACCACATCCATTTCATCGATCTGACAAAAATTGTTTACACATTATCAGCAGCAGCAACAACAACACCAGCAGCAGCAACAACAACAGCCGCAGCAGGTGAATGTGGTGAAAATTAATAGCGCCGGCACAGTCATATCTACACATACAGCCCAAACGAATACACCGGCTCCAACCATTATCCAGAGCACCAATAACCAGCAGATAACGACAACGGCAACATTGCCAGCTTCCACAAAAATCGAGATATGTCAGGCTCCGATACAGCAGCATCATCAAGCCACCGGCACTAGCACCGTTCACATACAGCCCATCAATGGTGGCCAACCGCAGACTATACAATTGACCACGGCCAGTGGAACAACAACCGCGACTGCTGTTCCCATGACAGCGTCAACGAATCCCATGGATCAACAGACAGTGGCTCAAGCACAGACCATAACGGCACAACAAATAGCCAATGCACAAGTTTGCATCGAGCCCATAACTCTGGGAGATGTTGAGGTATGTATTTAGATTTCAGTATTCCCAAATTCTTTATAGGATTTCAGGATGTTCATCAATTGAGTCGAGCACTTTGTCGCCTTTGCCGTTATACATTTTTCACATTTATTGTTGCTTATTGAAGATTATTTATGTTTTGTTCAGTTTTCCTTATTTTTCTCTTTCTGTTTGTTTTTCTTTTTTTTTTACACATTTTTTACAGCATTCGTTATCATTTCATCGTGTGCAATCGTATATTTTTGAGACACAAATATTGTTTGCTAATTTTTTAATGATTCATTTAAGATATTGCATTTTGCGCTTTGCTGACTGGTATGTTTTATTTTTAGTTTTCATTTTTACCATATCACTTATGTATATTTATAAATCGAAATTAAAATAAAATTTAACGGTCGATTTTTTAATATTTCGGTAGTATACCACCACACAGACAGTATTGTCACAAAATCCAGATGGAACTGTTTCACTGATACAAGTGGATCCAAATAATCCAATAATAACTCTGCCAGATGGCACAACGGCTCAAGTACAGGGCGTGGCAACGGTAAGACAAATCAATCGTACAATCTTTATCTGATTCTAATCATTTTTATATATATTTCAACAGTTGCATCAGGGCGAAGGAGGCGCCACTATACAAACTATACAAGGTCTCACCGATAATGATGTGAATGGTCACGAGAATATGACTGTGGACCTAACAGAAGCTCAGGATGGTCAAATCTATTTCACCACCGAAGATGGACAAGGTAATTTAACATTACTCAAATTGGAAAGAATTTTCTACTAATGGCTCTTTTGTCGCCAGGCTATCCCGTTTCTGTCAGTAATGTGATCTCGGTGCCCGTTTCGATGTATCAGTCTGTAATGGGCAACATGCAACAGCTTCAGACAAATAGCGATGGAACAGTATGTCTGGCTCCAATGCATGTGGATAACAGCGATCAGCTGGAAACTATCACTGTATCACCTGGCATGCATCAAATGATGATACAGGGAGGTCCTGGCCAGGAACCGCAACTCGTGCAGGTAGTTAGTCTAAAGGATGCCACATTGCTGAGCAAAGCCCTCAGCACCGGCAATGTCAAGGCCGAGGACACAATCATAATGGAGCAATAATAGATAAATGCAATGCAAGAATAACATTCTCCTAGTCATATATACATATATATATATATATAGAAATATGTAAGATTATTTTATTTAAAATTGTTTTCTATAATTTCCATTTCTTTTAAGTTTTCTAGTACCTGAAAGGTACCTTTTTATTTATTTTAACCGTTTCAATTGATTGTTGAGTTTAATTTTAATTGATTTTGTTTCAGTTTTCTTTGTTAGTGATAGACATTTTCAATTCACTAGTCCTGATATCAGTCAAAAAGCATAGAAAATAATTTTAGCGTTATTTTACTCATAATTTAAATCTTTACTTTGGACAGCCAATGTTCAGAAGTAAAAAATAAAATAATTCTTACCTCTTTGAATGGTATTAAGAAAGAAAACAGAAGTTGTTTTATTATGAAATTATTTCTTACTAACATCGGATGGAAATTTTCCGAGAATTCTCCACATTTTATTTATTTTAAATTGCCGCCAATGTGTGACCATGTCAATATAATATAAAAATCCCAATATAAAGTCAAAATGGTATCGATAACAGCTTTAGAGATTGATGGTGTTGATAACAATACTGGATGTACCGTTGCTCAACACTGTCTGGACACTGTTTTGCACGCGGCGTTTATTTACTAATTACAGATTACTTTATTCTTAATTTTTTATTGCTTAAAACATTTAAAACAGAAATCAGTAAACATGATTATACCGATTCGTTGTTTCACCTGCGGCAAAGTAATTGGCAATAAATGGGAATCTTACTTGGGACTTCTACAAGCCGATTACACAGAAGGGTAAGTCTGCAATACTCCTTTCGTCCAAAAAATTCCAAATCCTAATGATACTTTTGTAGTGATGCCCTGGACGCCTTGGGACTGAAGCGCTACTGTTGCCGCCGGATGTTACTTGGCCATGTCGATCTAATTGAAAAATTGTTGAATTATGCGCCACTAGAGAAGTAAACTTAAGAATAATTAAATAATAAGTACCCGAGACCCGAGATGGACTTGCAAACACTAGATTTTTATTGTATAATTACAAATTAAAGCTTCAACAACTACGAACATAATCAATGTATAATTTAGCAGTGATTCAGCTGGTCCAGTCCATGGGGCAAGTTTTGGTGGTTTCTATAGTTTGTCCATAAACCAAGGCTGCCCATTGTTTTCGCGACGCTTGGTTAGGATGTCACAACCATTGTTGGTGACCAGCAACGTTTGTTCGAACTGAGCCGAATAGAGGCCATCAGCGGTGACAGCGGTCCAGTCATCTGGCCAAGATTCAGCCTTCTGCATACCCATGGAGATCATAGGTTCAATGGTAAAGCAATGTCCAGCCGCCATTACACCCACGGCAGAGTTTTCTGTACAGCGTATAAAGAAAATTAAGGTGGAGGATAACAGGACTAGTGCGTAAGATTTACTCACTGGCATAGTGTGGGACATTGGGAGCGGTGTGGAAAACACGATGTATCCCGTGGCCGCAATAGCTGCGCACCACGCTAAATCCATGAGGTGCTACATACTTCTGTATTACATTGCCAATTTCTCGATACTTGACTCCAGGACGCACCAATTCAATGGCCTTGCTGAGCGCCTCGTGAGTTACTTGTACCAATTTCTTATGCTTCTCCGAAACATTGCCTACAAAAAACGTCTCATTGAGATCGCCATGGAATCCATGGTGATAAACGGTGACATCGATGTTACAAATATCGCCATCCACCAGGGGACGTTTGTCTGGAATTCCATGACAAATAACCTCATTTACCGAAGTGCAGCAGGATTTGGGAAAATTGTAGTAGTTCAGGGGCGACGGATAGCAATCGCGCTCAATGGCCGCTTCATGCACCAAACGATCCAGCTCATCCGTGGTGATGCCCACCTCCACAGCCTTGGCTCCCTCATCCAAGCACTCCCTACCCAGCCGGCCGGCCACACGCATACATTCGATTTCATCATCGTCTAGAACTTTGATGGTGGTGCCTCGCAAAGCTTCCTCCGAGAGGGAACGTCCAGCTGGATGGTCAGCATAGTCAGGCCGTTGTATGCTCTCTGGCACCGCGCGCTTAGGAGTCTGGGGAAATGGTCTCAGTTTTCCTGTGAAGCGAAAATGTGGCCAGGGATTGTAAACACCATCGTCAACGGCAGGCTGACCAGCTATTTTTGATATGAATCCAATTCCCATTTTTGATATTGAATGACAGCAAAAAACAAGATACGAATGTTAACCACTTTCACTTCGCCTTGATCATTAGTCATACATACCGGCTAAGGCATGAATTACTTTATGTTCTTTCCAGAATCCTTTAAAACATGGCTGGGAGCAGAAAAAGGATCCCTTAATGCCTAGTTTTAAGCAAGTAGGACACTGGAGAGTTGCATCCTTGCCACAATTTGTTGTCTCACACTTTGTCATTGTCGGCTATATTTAAGGATGACGCAAACGATGAAATTCGTCAAGACCTATAGCAATGCATTTAAAGAAATATTACAACTCTGAAGTAAGAGGCAGACGTTGCAGTCGGTCTCTAAATTCTAATAATAAATTAACCCACACACAATGATAAACTCGTGGGTCTTAACCTCTCGTATTTTTAAAGAGTTTTCTTAATACAAATTACTAATATGACGACTTTCCTTTCCTCTTGTTTTGCTATGCAATAGATATTATTGCGCCTGTTGCTGTTCGGCCTTGGATCGTGCGTTAATTATATTTATATTATTTTTTTTTTAATTATGTCGGCCTTTTCAGCGCTATTTCTCTATGCCACTATTTAATAATTTTTGCCGATATTTTACATATGGCACCGGTATTTACGCCGGTTGACACTATTTGCAGCACTGTCCCGGTATTTCAAACAGTTGCCAGTATGTCAAGTTCTTACCGTTAAAAACACTGGTTTGACACTATTTCAAAATTGCTTTTAAAACAAAAGAATAAAAATCTAAATTATTTATAACATTCTGTAAAGTAATGCCCTAGGAAAAAAAGTGAAATTATTAACCTTTTGTGTACATAATTTAGCAGCAAGTTAGAATTATTTATAATGTAACGCAATTACTTGCGATGTTAGACTACAGTTTTTAAAAGAATTCTGAAAATGTATTCTGCAAATTTATATATTTACATTTACAAGCAAAGGCAGCAACAACCTGTTAGATTGTCAGGCCCTTAACAAGTCCATATCAGCTGAGAACGGTTTCTTGCTCTCTTTAACTGAATCTGTGTCTATGTCTCTATTAAGTCCTGCGCCAGGAGAGCAAACCTAAGAACAATAATCTTTTGATTTAATAAGCAACTAATAACAACATTGCAAGCAATATTGTTATAAATTAAAAGTATGTAATGAAAACTATTAAAAAACTGTACTGATACATTCCCCGTCTTAAAGAAAAATTGCCTGACTCCATGAGAGAATTTTTATATTTGGGACTTGAGAACTAAAACTATTAATTTATTTATTTATTGAAAAAAATCCAAACGATCCAACGATTTAGTTAAAGAATAATAAACGTTCTGTTCCCTCAACTGTCCTTTGGACCATTCTTAGAAGGAAGATGCCGACAAATGTTCAGTGTGCAGTTGGACGGAAGCTGTTGCTGTTCTCGCGCATGCTCTTGTTGAGAACAGTTTTGCCGACTATTTTTGCTTTGTTTATGTCTGAATTGAATTGGGATTCTCAAAACGCGAGAATCTTTGGTCGTGAACGGACGTACAAAATTTTGATGTCGGCGGTTCGCTTACTTTAGTGTCGGTTTCGATACGAAAAACGAAAGAATTATTGGCAACAAACTTGTTTTTAGTGCATTAAATAAATCTAAATAGTAAACAATAAATACGAGAATTAATTAAAAAAAATTTTTTTTTTTTCAATTTTAAGGTAAATATTTAATGGCACAACACGTGAAATATTCTCAACGCTCACAGTATTTGGGCATTATTTTATGTTTTTCCTTTTTTTTAATCAGTATTCTTAGTGATTTGTTTTAATCGCGATCTTTTTACTTGGCGTTTGGTTCTATGTTTTGTCTTCCAATTCGTATTCGAATCAAATCATTGAATGTGTGCAGTTTTTGACTTACCTTATCAGTTGGCCCACCCTGCCTCTGGTGCCCCCCACACACACTTTTAATCTGTGTGTGGTGTGTGTGTGTGTGTGTGTGTATGTGATTTTTGTTGTTTTCAATTCGAAACAGACAACGGGCGACCGCGACAAATAAACACGCTGTTAGTTGTGGCTGATGCTGCTTCGCTGCCGCTGCCGCTGCTGGTGCTGTCTGATAGAGGAAAAAGCGCAGCGGCATCAATAGGCTCTATAAATAACAAACGGCACGCGGCCTGACTGACTGCCTGCCTGTCTCCATCTGCTTCAGTTTATGTGCACTACCCTCTGCCTCCCGCCCGATTTTAATTTCAACGACCCTCTCCTCCTCCTCTTCATACATAGATGCTGCTGTGGGTGTTTTGCGTTTTACGCTTCTTTATTATCATCATCATCGCGCGTTGTCTCTATCTCCCTCTCTCTCTGCGTCTCGGTTTGTGCGGTTTTTCCGCTTTTCCTTTTCGTCAATTGCCAATCTAAAGGCCGCCAGCGTAATTAAAATAGAATCTTTGGTCTTTGTTGTTTTTTTTTTCGCCATACGGAACAACGTCAAGAGTCAAGGTATTCTCGGTGCGTGTGTGTGTGAGTGTGCCCGCGAGCAATGTCCAGAGACACATCTTAGGTAGCAACGAACTCGCACTGGATTCGCGATTGCTTCTGCCATTTTTGGGTCTGGGTCTGAGTCTGGGACAGCAATTAAAGTTAAAGGCAAAAGTAAAGGTATAGAGAGAGAAAGAGTGAGAAAGAGGGCCCGAAAGGTAAAACTTAAATGCCGCTTGCAGGCTGCGCATTAGGCTTAATTGGACTTCTTGGGATACCTTCTTTGCACATTGTTGTTGTGGTTGTTGTTGTTGTTCTTGTATTGCTGCAGAAGTTTAAATTCATTTTTGGTTGCTTGTTTTTTTCCCCTTCCTCGTCGTCGTCATCGTCTCGTCATGTTCATGTTAAATGGAAATTTATGCAGCTCCAGCAAAATGAAATGGAAAATATGAAATTTTCGGTTCTATACTCCACCGTTGCCTGTTAAAGATGCTGAAGCACTTCCGTTTTTTGTCAGAGGAAAAGGAAAAATCTGCTTCCGCTGGCAAACAATTGTCAGCAGGGTGCTGGGTGGAGGGGAAATACTACGCATATTGATATTGTTGCCCAGGTTGTTCACACTTCAATGCATCCCAGTTGCTTTGACTTCAATCCTTGCTGATATTGTTGTTGTTGTTGTTGTTGTTGTTGTTCTTGTTGCTGCTGCTTCTGGCAAATACTTTGTGGCAACTTGGCCATTAAGCATTCTGATACCCTCCTCCGCATCTCCCCCTTTCTCCATCTCTGTCATCAGGGAGTGCGAGAGCTAAAGAATTTTCTTCTCTTTTTTTCATTTTTGCCCGCGTATGCATTTTTCACAACAATACTTTTTGTCCTTTTGCCCCCTTCAGCCGGAGACCCACTCTGATCCAAAGATATTTCATATTTCTCCCTAACTTAGCTTTGAATAGAATTCATTTTGATTTTGCTTTTTCTCGTTTTCTCATGATTCCCATGGCCTTTTACTCACGCACTCCAAACCATACCCATCTATGTGTGTGTGTGTGTGTGTAAATGTGTGCGTGCTTAACAAATTTTTGCTGTATTTTTGGTGCTCCTTCAATTTCATTCCATTCTCTTGTTTTCTTCTTTTTTTTTTGCCATGGAGATGTTGAATTTTTCACATTTCTGCTGTCGCAGCAGGACAAAAATTAAAAGCGAATTAAGTGGTGCTAAAAAGGCAGAGAGACGAAATACTACGGGTGGAACGGGGTTGGATGGGGGAGGGCTGATATATATATATATTTGGGACTGTTTTACCCAACTCTTAGACCACAGGTAAGATCCCCAGTACTTGCCTATATTAAATACTTATATTTAGGTTCACTCTTATTTCATCATAGATCCGACTTTATAATGTCCTTTTAAAAAGGAGCCACACATCACCTCTAGATTCCGCAAATTGACCTGTAGATATGTTTAATGTCTATATCACTCATTCTAGACTTTTGAATTAAGTCTTTAATCTAAAAACTTCCACTGAGATAGATCTACCTGAATTTGTCCAAATTTCATATGTATTGTCTAAAAATTGTCGATATCATTTTGCATCTCGGCAAGTATGAAACGTTTTGGCCAAAAAGGTGAAGAGTATAAAAATGTTACCCAAGATTTGTGTTATTTTTATGGTTATTTGGAACTGTTCTTTAGAATCCTCACAGCTGACGCTGTTGCCCTAACAAGCAGCTTCCATGTCGCCTCGCATCCCCATTAAACACACACACACACTTTCATGGACACTGACTAGACACAGAGACAAAACCCTCGACACATCCAATCCAACCAAAAAGGAGAAAGGACGACGACGACAAAAAAAACCATCTTGAAGTTATTTCTTTTCGTATTTTTACTTCATCTTTTGGCGCGCCTGCAAACTGCTTTGAATTTTTTTCTTTCACTCCCATGAAGAAGCAAAAAAAAAATAAGAAATAAGCGAATCTTTTCGGGTTGTTGGTATAAAGCTAAGTTAATGATATGTCGCAAGCAGCGAGTGTTTTTGAGTGTGTGTGTGTGTGTGTGTGTGTGCACTTCAGCTCTGCTGGGTCCTGGCAACATGTTTTCCCTCATACCATCATGTGTAATTAATTTAAGTCTAAAGACATTTTACTTCCCCTCAATTTTTGTAGACTAATTTATATGATATATAATATTTTGTGTCTCGGATAATAATGAATTTTTATCATTTATTGATGCCTTTAAGTATTTTACTGCTATTCAAAAATATATAATAATGAAATGAATTTAAAAACATAATAAAGTCAATTTTAAAAATAATTTCTACATTCGTTTGGTTGAATTGAATATATATATATATACATGCATATATATATATGTATTTTTTAAATGGAATTGCTAATTTTTTTATTTAATAGTTTGATATATATTTAGTTAAAAGATATTGACCTTAAAAACATCATTACAAATTCATTACATTAAACTTGGGTCTGATACTTTACTTATTTCAAAACAAATTTAACTTTACGGAAGTCAAATTTTTGTGAATGAAGATAAAAGTTTATTTTTGGGCCAACAATTTAAAATTTTTCATTTAATTAAGTAAAAATTTTCGCAGACCGGAAAGAATAAAAAATGGAATAAACATTTTTTTAATACGCTTTAAGAACATCTCTTCTCTCCTCTCTGTCTCATATTTTCTACATAAACATCAAGAAATTTTAAGTTTTAAGAGAATAATTTTAAATGAAAATATGTTATAAATATTTATACATAATTCATTATTAAGTGTGAAAGGTTATCCCAAATTAATTAGTTAGTTTTTGTGTGCTCTGATGCAATTGGCATTTTCAAAATTGAAAACTTATGGGAAAGGACTTTTGCCAACTTTTTTTGGTTCCTCATCACAATGGCCTGTCATTCGCCATTCCAAGAGCAAGAGCCAAAAGTGGTAAAAGGCAAAGTTAACTGCAAATTTTCTTTTCTTTTATTCATTCCATTCATTCATTTCTTTCTCGCTTTGCTCTGTGTGTCGTCAGTTTTATTTGGCAAATTAAAAGGGATTTCGCTCGCTTTTTCATATTTGCGTCGTTTGTTTTTTTTTTTATCGCTTCTGCCAGGCTTTGCCACAGTTTTCCCACGAAATCACCATAAAAAAAGGAAAAGAAAAATGAAATCTTTGGCACCATATTTTTCCACTTCACTCGACTCCACACTGGCATGGGCCGCCCAGTCTGAGGCAATTGTTATTCATAGCCATCCAAAAACAAGAGCAGAACTAGCACCAGCACGAGACCTACTGGGTGCAAAGGTGCCCAGTTGCGAATCCCCATGGTCCAATGGTCGGATCTTACCCAAACCCACAAGCCGCTCGTCATTCGTAGTTGTTAGTATTAATTATTTCTTAACTTTAGTGCCGAGGCAAGTTTATAAATAAATCGCATATTCTTTATAAATGAACCTAGACCTGGAGAGAGGAGAGACGAAAATCGGCAGGAGACTGCTAGTGTCCTTCTCGTATCTGGCCGGCGGGTATTTTGCATCACCCGGTTTCAGTTTCAGATTATGCTAGTGAACAGGATGGTCTGGCCGACCGGTGGCCTATCTGTCTGCGGTATATTTTATGGTTGAACTTTATTTACATTCACATGCCGAGCAGCTAAATAATCAGGACTCGGCCCAGCTCGACACGACGCGACTTCAGTTGCTACTGTTGCAGACATCCTGGCGATGGGTGGGCGGCGTTGCTTACACCAGAGGGACAAGGGCCACAGGTGCTAGGTGGCCAAGTTTAATTATTTGCCGTTGGCTTTGGACTCGCCCTGGTTCTGGTCATGGACCTGGTCGTGGCACAGGGCTTTTGCTTCATTTCAGTGTCCATCCGTTTTATTCCACTGCCTGCTGCCTGCTCCTTTGCCTTGGCCATCCGACTATCTGTCGGTTTGCCTGTCTGTCTGTGTGTTTGTTTGTTTGTTTGTCTGTTTGTTTGTTTGTTCACCCGCCTGGTTGCATTTTGCGCTTGTAAAGCATTTTAAATCGCATAAAAGTCGACCGAGCAGACAACTCGGATTCTGGTTTGCCTCGGTCGAGGGCACGGATGAGGGCATCTCTCTGGCCGTTCGTTCATTATACCATTTCAGCTGTGGGTCTATGGCGTTGGCGTTGGCATTGGAGTTGGCGTTTCTGTTGAAGGCTCTTGCTTTTTGCGTTGGTAATTGAAATTAAGTTGTTTTCAAATTGGGGCCTGCAGTTGTTGCTGTTGCTGCTGCTGCTGCTGCTCTTGTGTCCCAGTTGTTTGGCCTCCCCGATTCATTTCCTGCGCCTTCTGTTATGCAATGCTTTTTGATCCCATTAATAATTTACCACCAAATGCCCCACAATTAAAGAATAAGTCCTACACGAACAACATCATAATCACCAATCAATCGCGTACAAAATGAATTCATCAAATTATTTGCATCTTAAATAAATAAATTTCTCTGAGTCAACAAAAAAAATAGCCTAGCTGGAACTCCATTTGAGTATTCGGGAATGTAAAATAAAGTACTCTATTAATTTTGATTAAACGTTTTAAATCTGTTTAAAAAAGCTGGAGAACTATTTTTAAGTAATCTATTTCGTTTATAATTAGGGCAATCGATCCTTTTAGTCACTCCTCTTTTTACTACTATCATGATTGCCATGAAAATTATATTTAAATTCAAATAGTTTCGCAACTGAAAATGTCAACTGTCAACTGAGACAGAGTAAATCAAAATTAAGCAAACAACAAAGAGAGGGGCGGTGGAGGGTGGCAGGCAATTGGACAACGATTCCGTGTCAAGCTTTGCTCTTGTAAAACACTAAAAATGACAAAGACGAAATGAGAGACGGTTACGGGCCTTACTTGGACGGAACAGAACTTGCTTAGCCTAGTCCAACAGTAACAAGGAGACAAAAAAAACACAAAAACGTGTAAGAGAAAAGGAAACCCCACCCACAATTGTCATCCTATCCATTCAGGGGACACCGAGCAAATACTCACTGTGATTCCCCCAGCTACTTGACGCTTGTCATTGTCATCTCATGTAGTTGGAAACTTGCGAGCTGTAGCACTTGACAACTCTGATTGATGGCCCTGCCTGGCTGGCTGCCTGGGCTGGGCTGACTGACTGTAATAAGGATGCCAGGATATCTGGCCCGTTTATCGCATATAATTAAACTAAAAGTAAATGGCGCGAGCCATTTGAAAATGACATTAAAAAGCTTTCACAATAATAATTCATGCAAAACAGTGAGCATAATAAATCCGAGTCGACTTTAGACTCAAATATGAGCAAATAAATAATATATGTAGGTACTAAAAATCGAAATGAAACATAAAAACATTTCTTTTATCAATTAGCAACGACTGTGATGTACCCTGTGTTAACTGCTGCTATGTTTTTAAGTTTATGTCATCTTAATGTCTTCTTCTGTTGGACTATTTGCCAATGATTTATCTTTCGCAATTTTTTATTTCTTCTCACACCTAGAAAAATAATACAAAAATCATATAAACAGGGAAACACGATGCTCTTATACAAATTTCCTTAATTTAACTTAATGCGAGTTTAATTTTGCTTGCTTTGCTTCTAATAAACATTTTTTAGCCATATACTAATGTAGTGGGTATAAAAACATGTTACGTAGTGGAAATTAAAATTTGAAATTTGTTTACTTGGGCCAGCAGTGAGTGGACTGACCCAGACCGAGAACTTTTTCTTTTGAAACCGCTGATAAGCAATAGCTGGCCAGTTCATGTGGGTGCGATAAGTATGGCAATTGGAAAAATACAAACGCAATTGTAAGAACGAAGCCAATTTTTTAATGAGACCGAAGGAAAGATGATGAGGAGAATGTGGTAAAGTGGTGGTAGAAGGAGAGGTAGGAGCTGTGAAACAGCAGGCAGTTTGAGCCAATTAACATACTTTTCAACGGTTTTCAATTTGAACACCCAGAGAAGGATGAAGGCAAAAGGAAGCAAGTAGCAAGAGAGAAATGGTGAAAACAAAGAAAATGAGAAGGAGGGCAAATTACGAGCAGTTTTTCTCATTTCGTTTATTTAGTTTGGAATTTATCAATTGAATTTTTAATTTCGCTTAAATGAAATATAAAGAAGCATCATCATGATGACGCTTCCGTTCCTGCTGTTGCTCCCACTTTTCTGTCTCTCTCTCTCTATCGCTCTCACTGCTCCCGCTGCTTATCCTGCTGATTTAGCTTCTTCTGCGGCCCCATGCGGCGTATACGTAATTATACGACTGTGGATTATGAAAATGGTTGCCGCCATTTGTGTACAGGGAAATGAAATGAAATTAAGAAAATATGTTGCACTCCTTTGCTACAGTTGTTGCTTAACTTTTACCCATGAATTGGTTTTCTTCTAGCTATTTAGTTGCTTATTCTGCCAAGAATACCAGACAAAAACACACACAAACACACACACGCAGATACACTTGGATACACAGCAGCAGCAGCATCAGACAACAACAGCAGAGAGAACTTAATTTGCCATAAAAAGCCAGCTTAGGCGTTGATTTGTTTTGATTGTTTGGCTAAGCAGGAAATTAAATGATTTAATGAAATTGTGGCAACAATTGCCAAAATGGGAGCCCAAGCACAAGAAGCAAAAGCAAATGACAATAGCCTCCTGGCCAACCAACCGCTATTCAAGTTAATTGAAAAGGTTTTGGTTTCTTGGCTTTTCAGTACTTGCCACACAAAAAGCTAAGCGATTTTTAATTACCCCAGGAAGCTGGGTGCATAGGTAACAAAAATAAAGAATATAAACAAAAACAAAAAAAAATGGTGATTAGAATTTCTTTTGACCCAATATTAATTGAGTGCCAAGTTGACAGCATTTCAGCATATCACATACCTGAACAGTCCTTCTCTCTCTCTCTCTCTCTCTCTCTCTCTCCCTTTCTATATATATCTTTTTCTCTGGCCCGTACCATCTGTTGGTTTTCATTTTCTTTGGAAAAATTTTTAACACCTCCTTTGTTTCCATTCTCCTGCCGTTTTTCTAATAGAATTTCATGACAGAGTTTATGAGGTTACCAACCATGTGCACATACTACGAGAATATACACAGATGTGAGCTGCAATCTACATATATGTATATATAGTTACACATACATATGTAAATTAGACACCGGGTGTGTGTGCCATGATTGCTCTGATATGAATCTGGTTACAGATGCTAGAAATTTTCTGTATAAACACATCACAAAATGCAGCTTCTTCTTCCATTCTGAGTAAACAGACGCATCGATTGCATCCAAAAATTAGCATAGAAAATTCTCTTATTACTATTGCCGCAATGGAAATCGATGTGAGTCAAACTAACTACAAAAGGTATTTCATTTCTTGAACCTGAAATGCAATTTCCAAATATTAACCAAAGGACAGGCCTATCTTATAATTAAGCAATAAGCAAACATAAAAGACATAAATTCAATAGTATTGAATGCTCCAGAGAATCGCAAAAGGAGTTCAAAGCACTTTGACACTTGATAACTAAAGAGCTGAAATCGATAGGTTAAATTTCATTGAATGATGTGTGAAAATTGTGTGGCAAAACAAAAGCAAATTGAATTCAATTATGAAACACTCTAGCTTACATTCATATAGTTATTTATTAATCATCATTATTATCGAAATTCAATGCCAACCAATTAGTCATGTGTTATTTGGTAGGCGGAAACATGTTGAAAGTCTTCTTTAAATCAATCAAAGACTTGAAATTGAAATTATTTAGGTTGACTTTACTTAAACAAATAAATTTCAACAAATCTTCGTAATAACCTTCGGCTAATAATGATTGATTAGAATTTCCTAGCAACTTAGAAATTTCGATTTGTGATAAAAATATCCAAATTCAAAGATTCAACTCGGAAACAGAGAAAGGCCTGATGAAATATCAGAATACATATGTGGTATTTGTCTGTAATTTGTTCTATTCTATTCTTTATGTTTGCTGCTTTAAAAAAATTTACTGAAAGAATTTTAATTAAAGTTTTTTTTTAATAACTAATAGAATTAATAAACGATCTCTGAATCTATAGACTTGTCTTTTCCTTTCTTTACAAGAACAATGAGCCTTTTGTTTTATTTACTTACTACAATATAAGACAGTTAAATTGATTATGTTTAAACAATTGGCAAATCAGTACAACAAAATTTATTATAAGACATTTTTCAGCTTCTCTACCCATCACACCCACAAGTTTGAAGTGGTTTTGGCTTATCAGTAGCTAAATAGAGACGTAATTCAAAAACCAGTGAAAACCTGAATGAAGCAAATTTAAATGAATTGCAATATTGTTTATTAGTGATTTAATTTCTTTTTTGTTTTTGTTTATTTGCAGATTTCTAGTTCTGTCAATTGTAGCAGAGAGAGCAATGTGCAATGTGAAAATGCTATGAATAACTGAGATACTGAGCACTGAGTAAAAACAAAACAACAACAAAAAATTCAACAAAAAAATAAACCTCATTGGTAAGTGAGTGACTGACAAGACAGAGTCAAAGAACAAAAGACGTGCCACGGGTTGATGATGGCGGTGGGAGCAGCAGCTTCAGCTGCTTCAATGCGAAGCTACACAAACTATGCCCTGTTGGTGGCCACAGCATTATTGGTGCTAATCTCGGCGCATGCCAAAAGCACCAAGTTAAATGGTAATGGTGAGATGTCTTTAAGCACGGATCACGTTGCTGCAGTGGCCCCTGACAGGCCCATTGACGAGACGAAGCAACAGCACCAGCAACATCATCATCATCATCATCGTCGTCGTGGAACCAATTTGCATTTGCTGCGGGCATTGAGAAATCGACGCGCCTATCACAGCAAATACAGCATTGAACAGCTTCTGCACATGCAAGTGATGCCAAAGGTATCCAACGACATTGATATGGATCCCTGCAAGGCTGGTAAGTTCATGTAAATGTTGGCTTCACACTTTAAGCCGGCTTGTATATTGAATGCATGTGGATGGATAACTTGTACCAACTTATTTCATATATACATATGTATGTATTTAGTTGGGAAAATTTCTTGAGAACATATTTGGCTTTTTATCTAAATTTGGTCCCACTGTGCGGCATTGCAGCAGGCCAAAAACAAATGTACTCTAAATTGTGTGTTTTCGGCATGCCGGAAGTTTGAGTAAAAGCGAAAAGTCTTGTTAACTTGAAACCTCTTTTCTAACCCACCCACCCAGTTACCTAAGCATATACACCCAATTCAATATTATTTATGGCCTTCTCTGCTCGCTTATCCCTTACACCTTTCCCTTCACTTTCCTTCCTCGAGTACCCGTTTCGCTTGTTGCAGCGTTGAAAATTAAGCGCTATTGTGGTAACCTTGGCGCTTTCTCAGATCAGTTTCTGTTCATCCCACCCAAGCCATTCTCCTTCCTGGTCTGTTCAATTCAATTGAATTTACCTCAGTTTGTAGAGTATTGAAAAAAAAAAAAAAAAAAAAACGAAAACGACAAAAAGAAGAAGAATATATAAAATGAATGAAATTGACTCAGGCATTGGGAATGCGTTGAGAGCACACACATTCATAGGTTGAGACTTATGTACATATAGATGTATATCTATACCATAGAGCTTCGATGGCGTCTCGATTCGACTTTGACTGCAATTTGTCTACCGGCAAATACGAGCCAAGCCAAGTTTATCTGCGGGTGTAGCATAAGTATTTGTGCACATCAATTGTCAAAAAGTTGGTCTCATACCACCACCCTAAGTTCCTCATCCTTCTGACATGGAAAATACTTGCAAAAGTGTGCGTGCTTGTAAGGCAAACGATTTCCGACTTGACTGTCATTCGCAATGGCAATGTATGTCCTCCTCAAGTGGCATAAAGTGGGCTTGGATATAAATGGGAATGGTCTCCCTCTGTCTTTATATACATATATATGTATATATATCGATATGTATATCGATGTCGACATGGAAGACCGTAAATATTTGGTTAGGGGCAGTTATTGTAATAAGTGCCATGTACGAGTGGAGGATGTTAGGTGTATGTATGTATATTCATACTTATTTATGATTTGCCAGCCAATGTTGCCATAAACTGCAAGAAATTCTCTTTAAAAAAAATCTAAGTTTGCATAAACCAGAAGCTATGCCATTATCGATTTTGAGTTTGCTTACAGGCCGAGATTAGACTTAGGTATTTATATAGGAGACGTTAATAGCCTAGGTTATGGTCTAACTAGGGATATATGAAGTTATATGTGTTATATGTGTGTACCTAGATCTACTAATTGTTTTGCAAATATATTGTCAGACAAACTATTTTGACCTTCATGACGAATCTTGTCAATTCAAAATGTTGAAAAAAATGTTTTACATTTTCGAATGTCTATGTATTAAGCAATGTATCTGTCATAAGCTCTTAACATAAATTCCCTATCAATCACTGAAGCAGAATAGCATTTTTTTTTTGCATTAACTATTAATAAATTGTTTGCATTTCTATTTTTTACATTGAAATGTAGGTCACAGATAGATGACGACTAAAAAGTGTACATACATACAACACACACACACACTTAAGAACTTCCTAATGTATCCAAATACACAAATCAATATATAATCCCAAAGAAATAAAGAAATATGTTTTTTTTGTTTTGTTTTTGTAATTTTAAACCAAATTAGCGTAATTGATATTTAAAATCGATTTGCATTTCTAAGTTGAGTCCTTTAGAACGCATCAAATTACATGAACAAAAAAAACAAATTTGCAATTAAGCTTTTAAATTAAAAACCATAAATTCGACAACACAAACCATAATTAACTGGGCTGAATTAGGCTAATCAACTTGTATATGAAATGAGAGCTTTTAGCCTTTGGTTATGTTTCAATACCCAACATAATACCACTCCAAGTGGATACATCAGCGAGATGGCACAGAAAACAACTTCAAAATATCTATATAAGATTTAGATACTTTCTCTTAAATTAACACAGATAAAAAATAATACAAATTTAAATCAAGATAAATATCAAAATGTAAGTTTTTAAAATTGGATTTTTGGTTGAATAGGGCTAAAATAAAGTAAGCAAAGTAAATGTAGTGTACTAGAATAGAGTTGTCAATTAATTTGTTAAAAATCAACTGCATTTGAATTTCATAGAAAAGACTGGTGGCGTTTTTTTTATGGGTGCAACGAGGCGTGATTGTGGCTCCACACAAGAAATCAAACCGCAAAAGGCAGTGCAAATGTGAAAATGATGCGTCAACAAAGCAACCTTCTCCAAGCCAAGTAACAGACATGGCCCAGTCCTGGCTAGGCAAAGTTGGCTGATGACAGTAATGATGACAACAACATCACAATAATAACAACCGCAAACCAAAGCGACCGAAATGCCAGTTGGCAACGGAGATGGGTACGGAGACAGAGACGGAGATTGATGCCGACAGGCTTCAAGTAAAGGCAAATAATTTGCCACCGCACGACATCACGAGGTTTCTATTACAGTTAGGTTTCGCTAGTGGATTGAAATAAAAAGTCACTTTAAAGCCAAAAAGTGTGCAGAGAGATAAAGAGAGCGAGAGATGGCTATAAATTAGTTAACAAATTTCCACGCAGCACAACTTTTGATTTGCTCCCAAAAGTAGGCAACATACGTATTTGGAATTTAGTTCGTTCACTGCCAAAACTGTAAAAGAAAAACTTTTCAAATTCTTTTGGTTTTTGAGCAAATTTCATGAACCCTCCTCTAGCTAGTTTGTAGATTGGTTGGTTGGTTGGTTCGTTCGTTCGTTCATTCGTTCGTTCATAGCTGCAAACTATTTACAATTCACACTCTTGGCGGCATTGTAAGCAGACAGACAGATTGAGTTAGTTTGTTGCCATGCCGAGGCTGAGGATAAGCAGCAACAACAGCAACTGCAACATGGCAGATATTCCTGACAAAGGTACAGAGGAAACAGTTGGGATGTGCCCAACGAAAAGGCAAGAAACAGATCAGCTTACAAAGCCACAAAATGTTGTTTCTTAACTTTCATAAAGTGGAAAATTCTTTGAATACTCTTTATATTAAATCATACATATACGTATAAAAAGTAGTTAATGAAGTCATTGGATTTAAAGTAACCGCCTGAATGTCCTGAAAAGATGTCATGCCATTTTATGGGTATATTTTTATCGTTAAGTGGTATATGATATATACTCAAACTAAATACAGGCTCAGTATGCTCAGATTTACTTATCGGAAAATCGCTTAAGTCGATTCGCTTGCTTTACTTGTCTGCCACATTTTACAGTAAGGTAGAACCAAAAAAAAAATAAAAGAAAAAAAACGAACGATGAAATCAACAAAGGAGAAGATGAAGAAAAAGTTAAAAAAAAAAAATCAAATGAACAAAGTCAGCACCGGAAATGCTGCAAAATCGGAAGTGCTAACAGTAAGAGGCAACCAACCACTCAAAGCCAGACGCAGAAGGACAAACTGTGCTTTCAAATAAGTCTCTCTTTCTTTTTGTCTAAAATGCCGTTGACTTCATTTGCGGTTGCTCTTTCAAGATTTGTTCATCTATTTTCGTTCCATCTATGTAACTTTTGTTAGTTGGTCTAATTTTTGTTTTTATTGTTTTACGCTTTGCTTCTTTCTCTATTGGGAATTTTTGTGGCATTGTGGGAATTAACAAATTCGTTGAAAATTTATTGCACTAGTGCAGATAACTGACATTGTTTACCCCCCCGACTCCCTCTCTCTCTCTATTTCTGTAGTTCAGTGTGAGGGCATGACAAACATTCAGCAACATGTGTAAATAAAATAAACTTGCATTTAAACTGTTTACATAATTAATTAATGCCAACAGGAATGACAGGGCACTCACTAGGAGGCATGAGGTTTGGTTGGAAGTTGGATGTCGTAGTGAGAGGCAGCAAAGTAAATGCAGGTTTACGCACAATTTCATGCAAACAATTGCATCAACATGGCGGCATTTCAAGTGTCTTCTCTGTCTCCTGCAACCCCTCTCTTGTTTCTTCTAAGTCCTATATTTGTTTAGTTTTAGCTAGGTCCAATTACTAAATATTGCTATCTTTTATGCATAATGAATAATAGTTGTGCAACATGGTGATCCCATGCAATTTATTTTAATTAATTATTGTTCGAAATTGTTTTAATAGACCATAAATATGTATATGAAACCAATGGATGCTAATTAATAGAAGGCAATTCAAATCGAATCAAATGAATGCCTTTTTTATGTGGACAATATCTTTATCCTTCATTCACTAACTTCGAGAAGTAATTTTAAATACACAAATATCTTTCGTTAAAATCTATTTTTAGATAATATTTGCCATGAATTCGAAACAATATAATTTTAATTTGTCTACATCCAAAATTTTCTTCAAATAATTTGGATAGATAGATACATTTTTAACTAATTGTGTGCAAATCACAAGTCAAACATTAATAATTGACATTGAAATTTAGTTTATCACAAATATGCATTCATGTGAATCATGTGTTAGTGTGTGTGTATGTTTGTGTCTGTGTATTTACAAAGAAAATAAAACTGAAATGCTAAATGATGGCTGAGCTGCATTTAAGCATTTTTTATTGCATACTTCGTGGCGCTGCCTTAAGTTGTCTGTACGACCTGTCTGCCAGAGATTGTTATCACCAGAGAGATGGGCAAAGTGGTGTATGCAAGATAAAAGAGAGCAACGCAGCAATCATTGTTTATGCAAATTGGCATAAATAAACAAGCGAAGCATAAAAC
This sequence comes from Drosophila insularis, assembly GCA_018903935.1. Taxonomy (NCBI): domain Eukaryota; kingdom Metazoa; phylum Arthropoda; class Insecta; order Diptera; family Drosophilidae; genus Drosophila; species Drosophila insularis. Next base: position 10,652,984 of record JAEIFP010002295.1, read on the forward strand.
AAGCTCAAAAGCTGCTCAGATAATGCCACACTCTGGAGCTTATGATTTGCCACTCAAATATATAATAGATTTACATACACACACACATACATTGAGAAATACAGAATGTGAGAGGGAAGATGTGGAAAGATAAACAAATCTATACACACACAGACACACATATGGCACATATGTTCCTGTGTGATATCCTGCAGCTGTATACTTAATTTATGCAAATCGTATTTTAAACTTGCAAATGTTATTTTAATTGTTCAACCAACAAATCCCAATGCAGCATGAATTAAAAAGCTGTTGACCAACATAACGCAAATAGAAAACGGAAAAATACAAAAAGCCAACTAACCAACCAGCCAAGTAGAACAAACTTCACAGTATGAAACGGAAACAAGCAAAAATAGAGAAATATAGAACAAGCATAGAAAAAAAATGTATGTTTGTGTGAAAGAAAAAAATCACCAAGTTAAGCTACAAATTTATGTTTGCCAACAGTTTTTCCATAGGAGTTTCATGCTGATTTCTTTTGGGCTCTCCTCCATTTATTCAGAATTGAATGGGGCAAATTGTAAGTATTCGATACAGAATTTATGTGGCCAAGAACCGAATTCAGTCAGCCATAAGGCAGGCTTCATTTGCAGCATTTAGCAAGATGAACCCTTTTTTCTTCTATTGGCTCTAAGGATAGAGATTGGCAAACAAATATGAATTCATGATTAGTAGCACACACACAGACGATCATGTACTCTTGTATAGATACATTTATATCTACACTTGCCAGTTAACCTAATGAAATTGATGAGGGTCGTCTAGTTATATATATTTCTCTATCTTTATGTGGCATAAAAATAATAGAATTTAAGTTACACTAGAGGCATTTTTCTTTTTCTAAAATTCGCACTTTTCTGTTTACTGCACTGATAAAATAAATGACATCGCTTAATTTCGTTACCAAACGTGCATGGAACAGAGAAAGCAAAAACAAAAAAAAAACGATATAAAAATGCATTTCAAAAATAAATTTAACGCAGAAGTTCTCTCTCCCTCTCTCTGATGGCACAATTATCTGATGCAATTGCGACTGCCAGACGGAAGCTGTCGTGGAGCAGAGGTTGAATGGTCTGCCATGAAGGTGTTGGTGTACACATAGGTATAAGTGTTGGTGTAGGCGTAGGGTAAAGTTAGGTGCATTGTGAATTGCAAGTTTATTGAACCCAAGTGGCTGGTGATGTTATTCCTGGCTGTAATAAAGTGCCACCAAAAGTTGTACAGATGAATAAACACACACACAACTCACCAAACACTCACACTCACACCCACGCCCACATTCTCACTCATACACACACATCATGTGGTTGTTGCAAATGGTTTTTTAGTTCCCATTTCAATTTTTACCAAAGTACGCGCTAAAAATTGTTTGTTTCGCTTTGTTTGGTCGCTGCTTTTTATTTTATTCTATGGCATAAAAGTTTTTTCTAAAAATGCTTTCTGCCAGCGAACAGCAAAGTCCATTCGTACTATGGTTTGCTGAATTCTCGCAGCAATGGCATATAGTTTCTATATTTGCCCTAGGTGCTCACACACGCTAGCCACTAGGCGAGACCCGCATGCCATTCCACTCGAAGAAAACCCCTTTAAGTGAGATTCACACTTTTAAGTAGATTTCGTACCTTCAATACAGTTAAGTATGCAATTGTTTGTCTTAAGTACAAAGCTTCAAGAGTTTAATATTATAGAAAGTTAAGTAAGTTGGCAGCTACTTAAGAAGAATTAAAAGGAACCAATCTACCATGGTTGAAATCAACTTTACAGCCCACAATTATATGACTGCCACAGAAGACTACTAGATATAATCATAAATACCCATGAGTCCGGTTTAAATATTTTGTAATCATGGGGTGTAGGCTTATTTTTTTTATCCATTTGGGGAAATCAGTATTTAGAAGTGTGAAAACTAAGATAGTTTCGAAAAAATTGTCAAAAGCTACAAATTTTTAAAAACCATGTTTTTTTTTCTAGTGTATACACCTTACGCAGACACCCACAGATAACAGACACACATAGACACACACTTATGGCTTATATTCACATACATATTTCGACCGAGTTGTCCATCATAAATCTGTTGTGAAAACTCAAACATTGGACGGCTTTTGTTGGCACTTAAGTTCTATCTGCGATTTGGTGGGGAGCACACATTTGGCATCAAAAATATTCGCATATATACGAAAAGACCAGCGGTTTTAAAAGCTTCGGGCTTAGCATGTGTGTCTGTGTGGTGGGTCATTTTGGTGGCTTTGTCCAAGAATAGATATACAATGGATAAATTGTTCAAAATATAGAAATAAAAAAATTTCGATGGCGATTTGAATTCAATATGAAAAGCAATTGTGATCTTCTGATTTTTTTTTTTTTTTCAATTGCAACAATTTGCCTTTTATTGCATATGTACAAAATATTGTTGTGCACGAAAATTAGTGAAAAATTCTGCCATTGACACATTTTTTTTGCCATGGTCCCATACAATTAAGCCGAAAAAAACAAATAATAAGAGAAGCCTAAATCGAGCACAAATCCAAAAACGATTGCCAGGTCACTCGTCACTAGAAACCATAGACCGTATATTTGCTCCATTTCTTGCAAAAAAGTAGAAAATAGAGAGCCGAAAAATGAAACAAAAAGAGAAAAAATAAGCAACCAAAAAAGAAAAAAAGCAGAAATGGAAAAACCGGAACTTCTGCTGTGGGCTAGTCCGGCTGATGGAATTCAGAGAGAAAGAGTTTCGGGTGAGGTATGCAATCTCTATACCCAACGGATTAGTTTGTCCAACCATTTGTCCACATCTGTACTCGGGGCGATTGGTAGTGTGTATGTGTCTGTGCCTCGTGTCTATTTGCTTTGATTTCATCTTTAATTTTGGCCAAAGCTTGTCGGTTTTAGATGGTTTGTTTGTTTGTTTGTCTGTTTGCTTGGGCGGCCTATCAAAACATAATTCCTCGCCTCGATAAATTTGTATGTCCGCCCATTTAACATGTACGCGAGTCGTGCTCAGCAAATTGAATCCCATTGTTATGGCTACTGTAATTAATACTCACACTCATCACACACACACACACACACAGATACACGAAACGCAACACACACACATACTTTGATATATGCATATGCATTTCCGCTCTTTAAACGCTCTATACGCATCCGCACCAGTTTATGCATAATTACATTCATGTTCCAAATTCGTTCGGCTGTCTTTTATATTTAGTCTGACATTGAATGGTTGACTGACTATATATACACTGATTTAAATTATAACAACATAATTCTTTATGTTACAATTGTATATTTTAAAATTAACAATCAATTGTTATGTTATTGTAACAGAAGCAAAATGTTTAAGCAATTCAGATAGCAACTCTTTATCGTTTGAGAAAACACCAAGAGCCAGCAATTTAGATTGTATTGGAAAACCTTTTGCAATTAATGTAGGCATTGAAGATACAGTCAATTAATAAGAATATATTTGAATTCAATTAGACGGTAAAACTCACTTAAAACCTAGATATTAAATATTATAATAAAAAAATCTCTGAATGCTCATTTTAATAGTTAATTTAATCCAGAAATAAAACCAATATTCAAGCAAATCTACGTTACAAAGATTATTTTGATAACAGAGTATAAACTATATCTTTCACTCTTTATTTAACTGGCATTTGTAGAGTTTATATATATTTTTTATTTTCATATACATATATTGCTTTTATGGTCCTAGAAATGGACAAATGTGAATAAAGTATGGTTTGTCACCGCAACTCTGTTTAATCGTTTGCATTTTATAGCACTTTATTTAAACTGCAACATAAATGAAGCTCACTATGATCTAGACAATCTCTCGTTGTTAGGCAACTGTGAAATCAACAAAAAACGAAAAACTTAAAAGGGCAAAAACAGTACAAAAATTAAAGCACAAAACCAAAAACAGCAGTTGCTGCCCCTTTTAGAATCAGTTGAGGGCAGCATCAGCATCATTGTCGTCACTGACACCGACGTGAGCTCTTTGCAATTATTTGCTTTTGACCCACACGGAACAACAAAAAGGAAAAAAAAAAAAGGAAACAAGCGAGGAAAAAGACAGAAAGAGGGTTAGCGCCACCAGTAGCCATGGTTGCCATCGGCTAAAAAGAGCAGAATTCTGCAGGAGAAGGGTAGAGGGGTACAATTGTTGTATTTGCCTTTGTGTTGTTTTTATTTTATTATACTTATTACACTTAAAACTCTCTCTTCTGTGTGCATGGATATGGCTGTGTGTGTGTGTGTGTGTGTGTGTTTGTCTGTCTGTGCGTTAAGGGAGATGGAGATGAAATGATTTTATTTTTAATTAAAGTCAGTCACAGAGTATGCTGAGAGACTCATAAAGTGGGCAGCTGGCCGCCAACTCTTGTTAACACTTTTACATTACGCATACGACAGGGTGGATCATGGCAGTTAGCGAAGGAGGGATAGAAGGCACGGGGAAATGAAGTGGAAACTGCAACTTGGCAAATGTGTTTCAACATTTTTGTGGTCGCCATAAAAAAGGGTACGCAACTGGACCCAGATATAAACAACCCAAAAGAACACTAAGGTCCACACCAGTCACAGCCTCATCCCCTCCACCCACAAAGGAATTCCAAACCCTAACGCAAACAGCAACAACAACTTGCCACGTTTGTCCGTCAGTTAGTTCGTTAGTGTGAATGATGTTGGAGGCGGAGAAAGCTTTACTCTTGTTGTTGGTGTTGCTCAAAAATTTAATTACTTTCACTTGTGCGAAATGTTTGTCTGCCAGCCAGCCAACCAGTCAGTCAGTAAGACAGGAGCAACAGGATCAGAAGAAGTAGGAGCAGGCGTCGTCCAGTAGCCAAAGGCATTTAACTTAAATGTAATGAAATTGCAGACGAACTACGAGGTCGCCTTCACGCACGTTGACTTCTCCCCTGCCTGCCTTTGCCTGTGCCCTTTGTATGCCTGGCATTTATCCTTTTCCGCATCTTTTACTCACCCATGTGGGTGGTGGCTTCTTCCGGCTCTGTCGGCTTTGTGACGCATTATGCGCCAAGTTTTCTCGCCTGCCTCCTGTGTTCACTTCTCCAACTGCATCAGCAAGAACTTATTGTATTGCTAACACTCTCTGGAGCTTCTATTCCATTTCTTGTTTTCCTCATTCGTTCTCAACTCTTTCACTTTCGTGTTGCCTGTTGCCCAATGCCAAAAGGATTATATGCCAAATCGAAACGTCTTTTTCTCGACTTATACCATTGCATTTTGAGCTTCTTTTGTTTATTATCTTCTTACCTTTTAACCGTCTTATTTTATACTGTCCTCCCTACATCCTGACAGTGAATATAGTTAACACATAAGTAATCGGATGCCTTTTATTGCTATGAAATGAGCCCGGTGATTAATTTCTTTAAAATTTGTCTGTCAGAAAAAATAATATGTCTGTTACTATTAATAATCATGATCCATCTACTATATTTTAATAAATGTGCTTTGCTTTATTTTCCAATTCACTATTAAAAAAGATTTTAAAAATATTTTTTTAACCAATTTCTTTAGTGTTGCTAAAATACTATAAATGTTTTCCCTTTTTTCTAAGGATTCCAATTCGTATCAGTAACAGCATTAAAGCAATGTTAAAGATTAAAAAGATTAAATTGTGTTTATAAAAGAAAAATCAAAAATCTGCAAATACATAAAAACTATAGATCAAAGTTCGTCGATTTTATCTTTTTGTCTGATTTATCGACATGGAAAAAGAATCTAATCAATCATACATCATGTTGGCCACAAAAGTGCAAACTGCTGTGTGTGTGTGTGTGTTTGTGCATGAAAGTTTTGTAAATATATATTTATAATCTTTTCGAGAAAACAAATAAAAACATCAGTGAATAAACGCGTGTTCATGCTGTGCAGAATTTTTGTGAAAAATTCGTTTAAATATTTGATGAATGCTAGAAATTTGTTTGCTTGCAAAATGTAATGTAAATACAACACATGGTCAAATATAACAACAGATGAAGGGGAAAGGAAAAGAAAAGAATAACAAGAAGGTGAAATTGCTACCAATTACCCTTACTTTTCCAATACCATTTCTAGCACTAATGCTTTCTCATTTGAGCAAGTCACATAAATTTGTTATCATAACATTTTTAACAAAGCCAATATGACCTTTGGTAAATGTAAGAAGACAAACAGAGAGAAGAAAACAAATAAAATTATGTGGGTTTAAGTATTATCATTCATTACAAATACATTTGTTAAATGCATTCAATATAAAAATTTCAGATATAAAAATTACCCGAACCTAAAGGTTTATTTTCCAACTTAAAATGTGGGTAAATCTGTTTCTCCTAATCATATTTTGTTCACTCAACTCAAAAAGGTTTGAAATTTATATCAATCGCTTGTAAATTAAAAAAATTTATTTTCGACACGATTTTTACAATTATTATGATAATAATAAAACCTTTTAACTAAAGATGATCGCCAATTCAATTTATTTCTATATATGATTTCGAAATGGGTATCCCAAACTCCAAATTGTTGATATTCGTATGCGAATTATGTGGCTGCCGGATATTGACGAATGCTTTGATATTTGATATTTACATTTGATTGCACTAGAAAACGGTTGGCGTGTCACTGTCAACTGCAGTTCAATACTATGACTTATTTTGTTTGAACTTTGTGGTACGACGACAACTGGTTAAGTGCCGTTTGCTGTTAGTCAATCTGCAGTGTTTTTGTTCACGTAACAACTTCCTCTATTCCGTTAGTACAATTTAGGTAGGGTAACCGCTCAGTGCGGTGCGTATGATTGACATTGATTGGAGCGAAACTAGAAAAATCAACTTTGATATTGGCACCAATCATCTATCTGACTCTTACCGTATAGCACTTTCTGTATGTCTCCCTCCTCCTCTCCTCGTACGTTCATCGTTCTATCTTCCTTTGTATGTGCAATTTTGGCATGCTTGTGTGCACTTTTACCTCCCATTTCTCGTTCCCCAAAAACTAAATCAGAAAAACGTTTGCAGCTTGATAAATATGTAATTTGCAATTTCCTAAACAACACGCAGCTAGCTTGGCTAAAAGCAAACTCTAAGCCCAAAGCAAAAATACAACACCAACATGTTTTGGTTTTGCTTTTAGTTTATCCTTACTATATATACTGCGATCCGCTGAGAAAACATGTGATGCAGATGGCTTTTAGATACGGTATATTAAGCAAAATTTTATATACATTTTTTTTAATAACTCATTCGCCGTGTTGTTTGCGGTTTAGAATTTGCTGCTTTAGCTTAAAGGTCGTACATGTTAATTTATTAACCCGTTAAGCTAAACGTGTGTAGAATTATTTAAATAATTGATTCCTTTTAAAAAATTGCATCTTTTGCGAATTTTTCTGTATCGAAAAATCGAATTGGTATCAGCAATTACCTACTATGTATTTGTTCTCCCAAAAGAACTGACCTAAATGCAAGCCATAGACTAGCCACCCACTTACAGTTTTGCCCGAATTCTCCTACAAATACACACACACACATACACACAGAAGTCGACATCAGTCGAATCAGAGAGTTTATTGGATTTGCAATAATCAAATTGCCAACAGCTACAGCTACATAGACCACATCAGTATCGAGATGCAGCCAGTGTGACAAAACTTGGAATCCGATTTCAAATTGGATATGCCAAAGCAAAATGTGGAACACGCTGGATCTGATGCTGATGCTGGCTGGTGGCGCTTCAAAAGTCAAAAAGGCGTTAACATTAACGCGCCTTGTCGTCTTGTGGCTTACGACCTGAAGGAGGCTTCACAGTAAGCCAGCTCTATGTAAATAGCATGAATGCAGTTTTATTTCATTTATATTTAAATTAAGTACAGTTCACTGTATCTCTTTCACAGCGACTCTCCGTCTTCTCTTCTAGTCTATAGTGCATTACCAAAGGTCTTTTTGCATTGATAAATAACTTTAAAATTTCCTGAAAAACATTTCCAAATTAAAGATAATGAAATATTCCTTTGATTTTGCTCTCTCAAACATATTTCCATTCATATTTGAATAATATTTTGCAGAGACTTTAGACTTTTGTTTTAATATAACTTTTATTCCCAGTTTTTGTTTCTTCTTTTCTCTCTGTCAGTCGACCATTGGGAAACGCACTTAATTAATTTTATTTTACTTGTCTCAGACAGAAGCAGCAACAATTTCATATTTTCCCTGTTAACTGTTATTGTTCCGGTCAGTGGGAAACATGAGCGTAGCCAAGAAAGGAATTCTACTTAGATATAAATCATATCCTGACATGATTTGGGATGTCCATTGTTGTAAAAACTTTATTGGCAATTGTTGAAACCTTTTCTTGGGAAGGACTAAAATAATCATACAAAATATCCAAGATATTTTTGAATGAAATTCCTCAACAATATTGCCTGCAAAATAAAGGATACCTAAAAAAGTCCGTACAATGCAAAATTTTAGATGAAATGGAGGGTAAATGGAACCGAAATTGGTTATATAACTAGGTATAGTGAATTTTTCTCCTTTCTGCTGAACAAATGGGATTCCAGTTACGACCATGACATACAGTAGGATTCACATTGCGTATACGCCGCATTAAGCCGAGTCTCATTTGCTCGTTTGCTGAGCAAACAAAGTGTTACAACCATGGCGGCCAGTTGGCCGGACACCGATGTTGATGCACTGATTAAATGGATATAAAGTATGTCTGTCCAAACCGACATGCCTGTCCATGGCAGGCCACCCACACTATCCTTTTTTGCGTTCATATAACTCGCTGTCTGTGTAAATTATAAATTACCAACAAGGCAGGCAACCAACCGGCCAACTGAACTGAACTCAACCGGACCAACGGCACATGAAGTTTCAATTAAAATAAAAATTTATGCGCCTTTTGGCTTGTCGTTTATAATTAAAAATAACAATGCAAATAGTAAGTCATGGGAGGTAGGAAGGATTGAAATTATTCTAATTAAAAGAGTTCGAAATGTAAATGGATTTTTTTCATTCACCTCTCCCCCTTTTTACAGGAGGATTCATGGGTGATATTGCACTGCCCGATGATGATTCTAGTCCAGTGGTGGCCCATACACCTACCGACGATCATGATGATGATGATAATGATAACGACAATGAAGATGAGGATAATAGTGAGGAAGAGGAGGAAAATGTGAAACAGAATGTGCAGGCAGATGCACCAGTACCATCATCACAACCAATTGCTGCCACCAAATTCAATGCCACATTTCAGTTAGAACTAGAGAAGCTGAAACAAGAAGTCTATCACGAGGGTTTGCAGGTGGAAGAGGAGGGTCTAACCGATATTATACGCAAGAAAACCAAGTTACCAAGCGTCCATCAAGTGAATTACACTTTGGCCATGACCAAGGCCAGTTTGGTAAGAAAAGTCCTGAATCATATGTAGAATTTTAGCTTTAACCAATTGTTAACAGAATGACAATGAACCGGTGAAGCCCAGTAATCAAACACCCTCGGACTATGCCCAGAGTTCTAGCTATAAGAATGAAGTTCTTAGCCCACCCGAGCGACGACGCACTGCGACCAAAAGCGAGGGTATTCCAAGCAAATTCCTAAATAAATCCCAAATCTCGCATCGTAATGTGGATGCACGCAAAATTCAGTCCAACAACAAGGACATCGAAGACGATTCAGGCAACAATTTTGTGGCTGAACGGCGACCAAGCCACATTGTGCCCACATCGTTGCCCGAACAGCGTTCCACACTACCGAATGTTTATAGTAACGCCGGAGGAAATGGCATGCAATTGGACGATGAAGTAGATTTCTTGCATGCCCGTGGGGTGGTACGACGCCGGCACAGGCGTGGACCTAAACACAGGTGAGAGCAAACCAAAAATCTAAAAAAGAATCCAGTATTCATTCATTCGGTCGTCCATTCATCAATCTATTGCAGGCGTAGTAATAGACATTCCCTTTCCTCCGAATATGCTATCAAATTGCAACAACTGCGCGATGAGCTCAATCGTCCACATGGCAAGGCTCATCATCATCATCAGCAGCATCATCATGCTCAGCAGCAGCAGGAACAGCATCATTCTCAGCATGGGCATCATCACCAGCACCATCAACAGAAGAAGCGTCGCCAACAGCGTCGTCAGCGAGGTCATAGTGGAATACTGCCGTATATTCATCAGTCCGCATCAGTTTTGAATCAATCTGAGGCTGAAATGCAGCATGCAGAGCTTGAAATGGATTTGCCGAATACAGAGTAAGTTTATAACCCTCTAAACCTCCCTTCAGCACCATCCCCATCTCCATCCCTCTCCAGCTTACTCTCACTGTTAGCTACCAGGCACCACATCCGTTTCCGTTGCCATTTCCTGCCTCACTGTAAATTGCTGGCCATTTCATTCAGTGGGTTTTTCCCCCATAAACTTTAAACAAACAGCAGCCATTTTGGTAACTCACACACACACACACACACATCAGTAAATACTCAGCTGACTGTGTGTGTGTGCGTGTGTGTGAAAAGTTATGAATTTTAATAGAAATTCGCGTGCCAAAAGTTGAAGCCAGCAACAAGAACAAAAACAAAAAAAAAACCGGCACAACAAGTGAAAAATGTTTGTAAAACTGTTGGCAATTAAAATTACGCATACGCCACGTAAAATAACTTTTATATGCCACGCCCTAAAAAGGCAGCTACAATATGTATATATGTATGTGTGTACTTATTACCCATTCTCCTTTTCCTCCTCCTACACAGTAATCGAAAACTTGTCGAGGAGAAACAGCAACAAACCCATCACCATCGTGTGGCCCGCGCTGTAACAGCCAAAAAAGAACGCATCTGGGATTATGGTGTCATTCCCTATGAGATCGATGGAAATTTCAGTGGCCTGCATAAGGCACTCTTCAAGCAGGCCATGCGGCATTGGGAGAACTCAACATGCATCAAATTTGTGGAACGTAATCCAGAAATTCATCCCAATTACATTGTATTCACTGTGAGAAGTTGCGGGTAAGTACAACAGGTTTTACTAGGACTAGAATAGAGTTAATTTATTTCCCGCAGTTGCTGCTCTTTCGTGGGCAAGCGAGGTAATGGCCCCCAGGCCATATCTATTGGACGAAATTGTGATAAATTTGGCATTGTTGTACACGAACTGGGCCATGTGGTGGGCTTTTGGCATGAACACACACGACCCGATCGCGAGAAGCATGTGGTTATTGAACACAACAACATTATGAAGGGACAGGATTATAATTTCAATATGCTATCAGCGGATGAAGTAGACTCATTGGGCATGGCCTACGATTACGATTCAATTATGCATTATGCACGAAATACATTCTCAAAGGGCACATATCTCGATACCATATTGCCCATTGAGATGAAAGGACGCAAGAGACCAGAAATCGGACAACGCTTGCGTCTCAGTCAAGGTGATATAGCCCAGGCGAATCTCCTGTACAAATGTCCCAAGTGTGGACGAACATTTCAGGAGAGTACGGGCATATTTGCAAGCCCATCTTATTATACAGCTGGCGCTTTGTCCAATGAGACGGAAGAGTGTGAGTGGCGCATAACTGCCACGCATGGAGAACGTGTTGTTCTGAAACTGGAGAATATGGTGAGTTAGTCTCATTGTGAAAAGCAAATAACAATAAAAATATAATTGAGGACTTTTGGACTTTCTGTGTAGAACATATTCAAGTCAAACAATTGCGAGACAGATTACTTGGAAATACGAGATGGTTACTACCAAAAGTCACCATTGATAGGACGTTTTTGTGGCAAGGTGGCCAATGATGTCATTAGCACCGAATCGAGTCGCATGCTGCTGACCTATGTGAATTCACATCGCAGCGATGGCTATCGGGGCTTCAAAGCTGAGTTCGATGGTAAGATGTCAGATGAAAAGCATGTCAAAATTGGTATTTTGACATTCCATACAAACAACGAATGCTTCACGATACAATTTCATTCGACAGTTGTTTGCGGCGGCGAGCTGGTTGTCGATGATAACGAGGGACGCCTGGAGTCACCCAACTATCCACTCGACTATTTACCCAACAAGGAATGTGTGTGGAAAATTACAGTGCCCAAGGGCTATCAAGTGGCGTTGAAATTCCAATCGTTTGAGGTGGAGAATCATGACAGCTGTGTCTACGACTATGTAGAAGTGCGCGATGGTTCGGCACAGGATGCCCCACTAATTGGCGTATTCTGTGGCTACAAGGCGCCGCCAAACATGAAGTACGTTTCTTTCCACACTTCCTCCCCCGCACAGACACATTCTCTGCTAGTTGTACTTAAACCTTTTTTTGTGCTCTGTCGCCGTCGTCACTTTCAGGTCAAGTGGCAATTCGATGTACGTTAAATTCGTGTCGGATACATCGGTGCAGAAGGCTGGCTTCTCGGCCGTATTCATGAAAGAGGTGGATGAGTGCGAGACACTGAATCATGGCTGCGAACATGAGTGCATCAACACATTGGGTGGCTATGAGTGCAGTTGCCACATTGGCTACGAGCTGCACAGCGACAAGAAGCACTGTGAAGGTAAGTTTTGCCTTAGTTCTACTTAGTTTTTTTTTTTTTTTTAACCTGGACTGACAAGACAACGTTGCTTATCTGTGTTATGCTTTCCATTCACAACATTGTGTGTGTGTGTGTGTGTGTGTAGATGCCTGCGGCGGTGTTATCGAGTATCCGAATGGCACCATTACCTCACCATCGTTCCCTGAAATGTATCCGGTGCTGAAAGAGTGCATATGGGAGATTGTTGCTCCTCCCAAGCATAAAATCTCCCTGAATTTCACACATTTCGATCTGGAGGGTACATCACATCAACAATCGGACTGCGGCTATGATTCGGTCACCATATACTCAAAACTCACAGAGAATCGCCTCAAGCGCATAGGCACCTTTTGCGGCAGTGCCATACCACCCACAGCCACTTCGGATGGGAATGCATTGCGTGTGGAATTCCATTCGGACAAGTCTATACAGCGCTCCGGTTTTGCTGCCGTCTTTTTCACCGACATTGATGAGTGTGCCATGAACAATGGCGGCTGTCAGCATGAGTGTCGCAATACGATTGGTTCCTACATTTGCCTCTGTCACAATGGGTACTCGCTGCACGAGAACGGTCATGATTGCAAGGAGGGTGAATGCAAATACGAAATATCTGCCGCATTTGGTACCATCTACAGTCCCAACTATCCCGACTCGTATCCACCGAATGCGGATTGCGTATGGCATTTCATCACAACGCCGGGTCATCGCATTAAATTAATTTTCAATGAGTTCAATGTTGAGTCACATCAGGTAAGTTCCATTAAAAAACACCCACTCCATGCGACATTGATTAATGAAAATTCTTAATTTAAGGAATGTGCGTATGATAATGTGGCAATCTATGATGGTGAATCGGAGACCAGCTCCATACTAGGACGTTTCTGTGGCGATAAGATACCCTATCCCATTTCATCGACAACGAATCAACTGTACATGGTACTCAAGACGGATAAGAATAAGCAATTGAATGGTTTTATGGCTCTGCACTCTACTGGTAAGTGGTAATGGAATTACCAGCCTTAAGTACAGGGATTATGCATAATTCCAATTTTGTAGCCTGTGGTGGTTATCTGCGTGCCACAAATCATGTCCAGCAATTCTATTCGCATGCCCGTTATGGCAATCAGGATTACGATGATAGCATGGACTGCGAATGGACAATCCAGGCTCCATCTAATAGCAATGTTCAGCTAATATTCCTCACTTTCGATATCGAGAGCAGTGAGAACTGTACGTATGACTATGTTCAGGTATTCTCCAATATGGATGACACTAGTGGTCCAATGTATGGCCAATACTGTGGCAATGCGGTAAGTTCACTCAATCACTCACTATTTAAATGGACAAACTACTTGAAAAAATACTCTTTGGTTTTGCAGCTGCCTCAGGATATTATCTCAATGACAGATTCACTGTTGATACGTTTTAAGACGGATAGTTCTGTGCCGATGAAAGGTTTTTCTGCTTCATATGTGGCCGTTGATCCCTTCGAGAACAGCGACGAGGATGTTGAGAATTCATACAGCTCTGAAATGGTCACACCGTTTCCGGGCTCTTTGAAAAGCATTTATATCGAGGAACCCGAGGAGACCGCTGAGTATGAGGACATTAGCGGAAATCAATTGGTACTCAATGGTCAATATCGTGGTCGCTATAGTCTGGCCAAACGATACTATCCATATTCGACTTGAGGACAATTAAAAGTAAACGAACAACATCAATAACAAATGATACGCAAGTAACGCGCTCAAATTCATGACAATATATATATACATACATATATATCAACAAAACGAATACGAATATTCATAAAAAAAAGAAACCCAAAACGGAATTTATTTAATGAACAAAACAAATTTTAGGCATATCGTCGCGTACATAAAACAGCAGCATTTTTTCTTTGCTCTTTGCTCTCCAACAAACATAATCACTATACACAAGAATATATATACACTAGATTTAGTGAACAATTTGATTAGGATTTCAATATCATGCTAGGCATATACTACATATCTCTCGCATATAAAAAAAATGTGTAAAAAAAAAAAAAACTAAATTAAAAGTTCTATAAAACTCTAAGTGATTTGAACATGAAACTTAACTAATTCGATTCTTGAATTGAATCAATTCCAGACTTTTGTTTGTCGTTTTATCAATCAAATTCTATAAACTTTATACGCAATGTGCAATTTTCTTTAACAAAAACAAAAAAAGAACAGCAATAACAACTTTTTCCGTCGATTTCGCATTTTCTAGACTTTTCTTTAACAATAATGTGCCATATATAACTAATATGGTAGTCCAATGCATTTTTAAATACTTTGAATTGAATTTGAATTTATATCTATTATAAATGTAACTACTATTACGCATTTTAGTTTAAGTTCAAATTGAAGATTCATAATATAGTAATATAGATTCGGTTGATCCGAATCGAATATGCCCTTGTAGATCAAAAAGAAATTGTTATTCACTTTTGATTTGATTTAAAATGAATTTATCCTGTACCTTCTATATAAATATAATAACTTAAAAAAATTAACTATATAATCATTTGTGCTCTGCCAGGGTATAAAATCAGAAGAAAAAAACTTAAACTTTATATTTAAAATACATATATACTTTAAATGTATGTATCGAAATCTGAAACAACTTAATACGTAATTAAATTTACATATAACTAATATTACAATTAAATAGTAACTATGTTTTAAAGCCAAAACAAGAGGAAAAAAATATTATTTAAAATATTTCATGGGTTTTTTGAGGGCTTTTGTCGATGAGAATCTTGAATAGGCATTTATGATGGGAATTACCGCGAAGAGTTTCGTTCATGGAGCATATTCCGGCTTACGATCGGGTATTAATGACCTGCCCTAAAAGAGGCCGGACTGAAGACAACACCTGATGACACCGGCGGAGCTTAAGCCTGGCAATGGCAAGCGCCTTTTGGCCTTAGGCTCAGGTAGATAGACGACAAGACAGATGCAAAGACAATGTCAAGGTGTAGGGATACCCAAATCAAACCCATTGAAACAACATACAGCAAAACAATCAAAGGCAGGCAACAGCCCAGACAATGGACAATGAACAAGAGTCTTTCTCTCTCTCTCTCTCTCGCTTTATGGTCGAGGGTTTATGGTTAAAGTTGCGTGCCTGTCATTCTCTTGCTCACTATTTTCATCATCTCCTCCGACTCCTCATATTCTCGATATTCTCGCTCTCACTCGCACAATAAACGCTTACCTGCCTAATCCATGGAGCGCGTGGACCGCGAACCCTTGAGACATATCTATACATATATATAATTCGACAATCGCAGCATCTGAGTATTCAGTTAGAGTATTGAGTTGGCCTGGCTTGGTTGTTAAACGCATCTTTAAAGAAATATAAAGAGGAAATATCAGTTAGATCAACAACAACAAAAATGTGCGTTGTTCCTTTAAAGAAATTAGTTTTGATGGCAGCATTGCTACTCGGTTTGGCCCAAAGCCTAACCCTGCGACAGGATAATGACTGTGATTTTGACTTTAAGGAGAAACCTGAGGATTTCTTTTCAATGAGCTCAAACTTAAGAGCTTCAACGCCTGCTAAAGAGCATCCCGTCGATGAGAAAAAGGAGAGGAAAGTAAGGCACCCGTGGGGGTAAGTCTTGAATGAAGAGCAGCACAATACCGAACAATTAGCTGTCTTTACCCACAACTGTCTCCTGTTTTTTTTTTCTCGTTTTTTTCTTCTTTTTTTGTAGCCAGAAGCGGAAACAGCGTCATAAAGGCAGGCTGAATTTACCTCCACCTTTACTCTGGACGGATTCCTCTTCCGATGTGCTACATGTGCCAAGTCAACACCAACACCAATACCAACAACGACAGCGACGGGCTGTGACAGTACGCAAGGAACGCACCTGGGACTATGGTGTCATACCGTATGAGATCGATACCATATTCAGTGGTGCCCACAAAGCTCTCTTTAAGCAGGCCATGCGACATTGGGAGAACTTTACGTGCATTAAATTTGTCGAACGCGATGCCAAATTGCATGCCAATTACATTTACTTTACGGTCAAGAATTGCGGGTGAGTCTTAATGTCTTTAGATAATTTAGAAAGATTCCTAAACTCACTTGCTATACGCATTCAGCTGCTGTTCGTTTCTGGGTAAAAATGGCAATGGCCGCCAGCCCATATCAATAGGACGCAATTGCGAGAAATTTGGCATCATTATACATGAACTGGGCCACACCATTGGCTTCCAACATGAACATGCGCGAGGAGATCGGGATAAGCACATCATTATCAATAAGGGAAATATTATGCGTGGTCAGGAGTACAATTTTGATGTTCTCTCACCGGAAGAGGTGGACCTGCCATTGCTGCCCTACGATTATAATTCGATTATGCATTATGCTAAGAATTCCTTTTCCAAAAGTTCTTACCTGGATACAATAACCCCGATTGGTATACCGCCGGGCACTCACATCGAACTGGGTCAGCGACGTCGCCTTAGTCGTGGCGATATCCTGCAGGCCAATCTCTTGTATAAATGCGCCGCTTGTGGGCATACCTATCAGCAGAATTCCGGTCAGATAATTGGTCCTCATTATATATATACAGGAAATGGTGTGCTTAGCGAATACGAAGGCAGCGGCGATATAGCAGATGCTGGTGAGGAAAATGCAGATAAATTTGACGCATCGCTTTCCACCTGCGAATGGCGCATCACGGCCACCAATGGTGAGAAGATCATCCTCCATTTGCAGCATTTGCATTTGATGGAATCGGAAGATTGCTCCGAAGACTATCTGGAGATAAGAGACGGTTACTGGCATCGATCTCCCCTGGTTCAACGACTGTGTGGCAGTGCAAGCAATGAGATAATCAGCACACAGACTAGCCGCATGCTCATCAATTATGTGAACCGACATGCGGGGCATGGTTACCGCGGCTTTAAGGCAAGATTCGAGGGTAAGGTGGATCAGAATTGCTTTTTTCTTCAGCCAACTAATTTTCCTCTATTTTGTGTTTTTTTTTTAAAGTGGTATGCGGCGGAGATATTCAGTTGACCAAGGATCAATCTATAGATTCACCCAATTATCCGGTGGACTATATGCCCAATAAGGAGTGCATTTGGCGTATTAATGTACCTATCCATCATCAGGTTGCTCTCAAATTTCAATTCTTTGAACTGGAAAAGCATGATAATTGCATTCACGACTACATTGAAATACGGGATGGCAATCACAGCGAGTCCCGGCTGATTGGACGTTTTTGTGGGGATAAACTGCCGCCCAGCATGAAGTTAGTACGATAAAGTTGAACTTAAAGGAATTCACTATTAATAATAATAATAAATAATTTTTTGCAGAACTCGTACCAATCAGATGTTCATCAAGTTCGTTTCAGATGGTTCGGTCCAGAAACTGGGATTCTCTGCTGCCCTCATGCTGGATGTGGATGAATGTAAATTTATGGATCATGGCTGTCAACACACTTGCATCAATACACTAGGAAGCTATCAATGCGGTTGTCATGCTGGCTATGAGCTTCAAGCCAATGGAAAAAACTGTGAAGGTTGGTTGTCATTAAAAAAGAAACAATTTTTTTTAGATTTCACGCGCTTACCCTTCTTTTGCAGATGCTTGCGGAGGCGTTGTTGATGCTACTAAATCAAATGGCACCCTATATTCGCCCTCGTATCCTGATCTTTATCCTAATGCCAAACACTGTGTGTGGGAGGTAGTAGCACCAGCAAATCATGCCGTTTTTCTCAATTTCACCCATTTTGATTTAGAGGGCACAAAATTCCAATATACAAAGTGTAAATATGACTATCTATATATCTATTCCAAGATGCGGGATAGTCGCTTGAAGAAAATTGGTATTTTCTGTGGCAATGAATTGCCACCAATGGTCAATTCGGAGCAGAATATTTTAAGGCTAGAATTTCATTCGGATCGTACAGTGCAGCGAAGTGGATTTGTCGCTCAGTTCATAATAGGTGAGTAAAGCGAAGATCCTCTGCAAATTTACAAAATTCCAACAGTCTCAATATTCTTTTTCCGCAAAGATGTGGATGAATGTGCCGTAAATAATGGCGGATGTCAGCACAGATGTCAGAATACATATGGATCTTATAAATGCAGTTGCCGTAATGGCTATACACTACATGACAATGGCCACAACTGCACGGAGACGAAATGCAAGTTTGAGATCACCACCTCGTATGGAGTGCTGCAGAGTCCCAATTATCCAGAGGATTATCCACGCAATATCTATTGCTATTGGCACTTTCAAACCGTATTAGGTCATCGTATACAGCTGACATTCCATGATTTCGAAGTCGAGAGTCATCAGGAATGCATTTATGACTATGTAGCCATCTATGACGGGCGTTCGGAGAACAGTTCCACCCTTGGAACCTATTGTGGAGGGCGAGAACCATATGCTGTGACTGCTTCCACTAACGAGATGTTCATGGTGTTGGCCACAGATGCTGGCCTGCAGCGTAAGGGTTTTACGGCGACATTTGTATCCGAATGCGGTGGTTACCTACGGGCAACGAATCATTCGCAGGTCTTCTATTCACACCCTCGCTACGGTAGCCGCAACTACAAACGGAATATGTACTGCGATTGGCGCATCCAGTCCGATCCGGATAGCAGTGTAAAGATCAAATTCCTGCACTTTGAGATCGAATACTCGGAACGCTGTGATTATGATTTCTTAGAGATCACCGAAGAGGGTTATTCCATGAATACAATACATGGACGATTTTGTGGCAAGCACAAGCCACCCATAATTATTTCCAAATCGGATACATTGCTGCTTCGCTTCCAGACGGATGAGAGCAACTCGTTGCGTGGCTTTGCCATCTCCTTTATGGCAGTGGATCCTCCCGACGATGATGCAGGTGGTGAGGATTTCGACGCAGTGACTCCATTTCCAGGCTACCTTAAGAATATGTATGCCTCAGAAACGGATGGCGAGGATTTCCTGCCTCCCACTGTGGTAGCTCAGCGTTCACACATTTTGCCGCCAAGCCGGCTTGTGTAATCTATATCCAACGATTAGAGGGGTCAATTTATACAGTTACGATTTGTTGTTGCATTTATTTTAATAAATTTGAATTTAACACTGTTTAAAATCCGCAGCTATTTTATTTACTTGGCGGGAACTAGAGATGGTACTTTCTTGTGAAAAGAAAATATCGATTGAACTAGTAATCGATTATTGCATCGAAAATCGGTATTACTTAAGCTACTCCAGATTTCAGTGTAGGAAAATGAAAAACGGCTTTAAAATCGGCTAGATCGCCGTTTAGTGTTGGTAAACGTATTTATTATAGATTTTGGCGTTGCCAGATTGTCTTGTATTTTACCGCATATTTTGAACATTGTTTTTTTGCGAGTCAATTTAAACCGTGTTATTACTTAAAAATTTGTTTTTCCCGAAATAAAACTGCAAAAAAAAAAGACAAATATTACTTGAAAAAAAGACTGATTAAAAATAGATCTTAAAATTTTAAAAACAAAAAATAGTTAATGTTTTTTTCGATTCGAAAGTTAAAATAAAAAATACACAATTTTTTTAATTTTTCAAATTTTTGATTAAGAACATTTTTATGAGGAATTAAGGATTTGTTGCATAAATGCATCATTCAGTATTTTATGAGGGTAAATACATACGTAGGTGAATGGGGAAACACTTTATTAAATTTCGGCGAATTGCGGCAAAAATTTGATCGAACAATCTTTTTGAATTCCCCGCAAAAACTTAAATATGGCGCCAATTTCTTACCAGAAAATTTGGTATCTGGCAACGCCATTTGGCGTGTTTAGCTAAAAAATTTAATTTTCTTTTGTTAATTACAAAAAAACTACGAAATAAATAGCCTAGGCGCAGCTGCTGTCGTGCTCGTGGATGTTTTGGCTCCGAGTAGTTTAAGTAATTTACCATCGATTTAATTAATCGATTAATTAGATTAATGTTATTTCCAGCTCTATCAGAGACGCCGAAGTTGGCGCTTGGATTTTGTATTTAACAGACGTACACTTTTAATATTTTTTAATTGTGCTAACTGTTTTAATTGATGAAGCTTTGCTAATGAACATCATTTCGTGCCTTACGTCTATTGCTTTGTGTTTAATTTTTACATAGTGTTTTTTGTTTGTCGTCTGTTTGCCAAAGAGACAAGATGAGCGCCTTTCAGGTTAGAGGCTTGGGCTTCTTTAAAATATTGAAAAGAATCCTTGATGACCTTGGTATTTAAAATATAAATATACTTGATTCTTAGATTACTGTCACTCCGCGTACAAAACAAAGGAAGCGAATGGAAGGCCGAGAACCGGCTGAAGTGGTCATGGCGCCTTTTTCAGCCAAGTCGATTGTCCAATTTGAAGATGTTCCAATAACCAAGACGGCAAGACGAATTTTGCGTATCATCAATCCTACAGAGGAAGCAATTGAGGTTAGAATTGTAAATGGAGATATGGATCAGTGTGACAAACGCCTTGGCAACCACACTAATTCTTTTTTATTTGATCAATTTCTTTTTTGTAGGTCAAAGTCAGCAAGGCCATTAAAGAGGAACATAATGTTACTATGGAGTGGCTGGAGCATACGGTGCCGGCACTCGATGAGGTATCCATGGAGCTGGTATGGAATCCACAAGTCGAAACAGCTTGCAAAGAAACAATACAGCTGCTTGACAATCGTAATTTTCGCAAAGAGATTATGGTTATACTCAAGTCTATTAACAATCAGCCAGCCAAAGTAAGTGAGACAACCAGCCCCTGAAAATCATCCCTCTGAAATCATCTTTCTCTATTTAAGAACACACGCAAGTTTCCCACTGTGGGTAAGACGTTGCAGCTGAAATCTCCCACAGGCAATAGTGCAAAAATCGGTAAAGTGGCCGCAGCTGCAGGGCAGCCGAAGAAGCGTCTCTCAAGTGGAGTTGCTGCATCAGCAAAACCACAATGGCGTGTATCCAGTACTTGCTCACGTCCTCGAACAGCTCCAGTTACAGAAGCTAAGACTGTTCCGGAATCTGTACCACTGTGCGAGATGAATTTAATAAAACCGATCGAAGAGGCATGCTACATATCACCAAAGTCTCATCAAGGAGACTCCAAAGAGAATGTTAGCCCTTTGACTCCATCCCATGTTCTTAACATGATTGACAAACTGAAATTCACACCACTCAATGACTCACAATGCCCAGGATCAATAGCTAAGGTAATGCCAGATAATCTAGCTGCCTGGCCAACGCCTACTCTCCAGACACAAGAACAGATGACTATATCGATCACTGAAATGAAACCGCGTCGTTTAACCAGCCTCGAGCTTGAAGATCAACCCATTAACAATAAAACTTTTGATGTGAAACTTTCTGAGACCATAAATCTCTCGGTAGACACAGCAGACACTTCACAGTCGGATCTTATGCAATTGCAGACACCAACGCGAGCCATGATGAACAGAACAACCACCATAGTACATGCCACACAGCAACGAGTGCTTGAATGCATACGAGAAGAGGAGACTTTTGCTGAAAAGAGTCCAGTTAAAAGTCGCCCGCAAGATCTCAAGCGTGATATCAAATTGATTGGCTCACCGCTGCGAAAGTACTCCGAATCCATGAAAGATTTATCTTTGGTCTCATCACAGACAAAATTTGCGATACAGGGTTCAATGCCGAATCTAAATGAAATGCAACAGATACGTTCCATAGAACAGAATCGCTACTACCAGGAGCAACAACAGCAGCTCAAGCCGCAGCAGGCAACGAAAAAACAAGATCTGGACGCCTCTACCAGCAGTGAAGCAAGCTTTGTGGGTGGTCAGCAGGATTTGCATTTCAACCATAATGAAATACTGGCCCAATCGAGTCGTTTTAATATCCATGAAATCGGACGAAAAACCAAGGTCAATGCACAAAAGCGTCGCTCCGATGAGTTGAGCTTCTCCGATTCCCATAGCAATGAATCTTTGCATGGCGTAGCAGCCATTGGTACAGTGATTACACCACCAAAGAAATTAAGAGTAGAGGAGAGGATTAGAAATGCCGCCATACCAGCTAATGCATCGGCCATAAGCACAAAATCATGGACTCCTACTCAACCCAAAAAGTATAAGCTGGCTCAAACGTTATCGCTGATGAAAAAACCTCAAACACCGAGAAGGATTAAGTCTCCCATCAAGCTCTATGATTCCGAGTTGCATTTGCAAACATATATAAATCCTGATCCATTTGCCGCGACAACTACAACAGATCCATTTATGGCCTCAACCATGTATCTGGACGAGAAGGCAGTGGAACGACATGAGATTGATTTTAAAAAATGGCTTAACGCCTTGGTCTCAATTCCCGCTGACCTAGATGGTGACACGAATAGCAAAATCGATGTGGGTAAACTGTTTAATGAAGTGCGCAACAAGGAGTTGGTCGTGGCCCCCACCAAGGAGCAACAGTCTGTCAATTACCTAACTACATTCCGCCTGGAGACCTTACGTCGTGCGGCAGTGGAATTGTTTTTTAGCAAAGAAATGTGCCAACCCTGCTCGAAAGTAGCCGTCTATATTGGTAAACGATCTCTACGCATACGAAGTGATCGGAATCTGCACTTGGATGTCGTGATGCAGCGCACCATATTGGAATTATTGCTATGCTTCAATCCAGTATGGTTGCGTTTGGGTCTCGAGGTGGTTTTCGGTGAGAAAATTCAAATGCAATCGAATCGTGATATGGTCACCCTGAGTAGTTTCATTCTAAATCGTCTCTTCCGCAATAAGCTGGAGGAGCGAAAGTACAGCAAAGCCTATACCCTGACTGAAGAGTATGCGGAGACAGTTAAACGACATACGCTTCAAAAAATGCTTTTCCTATTTCTCTTTCTCGATCAGGCCAAGGAGAAGCGCATGGTCATGCATAATCCATGTCTGTTTGTCAAGAAATCTCCACACAAGGAGACCAAAGATATCCTTTTACGCTTTGCCTCCGAGCTGCTGGCCAATATTGGTGATATAACAAGGGAATTGCGTCGTTTGGGCTATGTGCTCCAGCATAAGCAAACGTTTCTGGATGAGTTTAATTATGCATTTACAAACATTGCCGTAGATTTGCGTGATGGTGTGCGTTTAACCCGAGTCATGGAGATAATCCTTTTGCGCGATGATTTGACCCGGCAACTAAGAGTTCCCGCCATATCTAGGCTCCAGCGAGTTTACAACGTTAAATTGGCTCTGGAAGCTTTAAGTTCGGCTGACTTTCAACTGGGCGGAGATATCACCGCTCACGATATTGTGGATGGGCATCGCGAGAATACTCTATCATTGCTCTGGCAAATTATTTACAAGTTCCGATCGCCCAAATTTCATGCTGCTGCTCGTATTATTCAGATATGGTGGCGACGCCGTTGGCTTTATGTCATTATTCAACGTCGCATACGCGAGAAAGAGCTAAGGCGTCGTCATGTGGCTGCCACTCGGATTCAGGCTGTTTTTCGTGGCTATCAGACGCGTAAGTCCACCAAAATCTACAGAGAGGGACGTATCCTGGCGGCTATAATTCTACAAAAGTGCACTCGCCGTTATTTGGCACAAAAGCAATTGTATATGAAATATCGCAGCATTGTCCATATACAGACCTGGTGGAGAGCTCAGAGATTGGGACGCGTTCAACGCAAACGGTATCTGGAGCAACGTCAATCAGCTATATTCATACAGCGTATTTGGAGGCGTCGTCTGTTCGCCAATAAATTGCTAGATGCGGCTGCCACATTACGTCTACAATATTCTCAAAAGATTCAGGCAGCTGCTAGTCATATACAAATCACTTGGCGCAACTATCGTCTGATGAAGACCCAGCGACAGTCCTATCTTACGCAAAGGAAACTCATAATTTTCGTGCAACAGCGGATGCGTGCCACTTGGCTAATGCGTGAACAAAGGAATGAGTTTCTTCAACTTCGGCAATCTGCGCTCTGTATACAACAACATTGGCGCTCCAATATATTGATGAGAAAGGAGAAATCCCGCTATCAGTTAATCCGTTCGAGTGCTCTGAAGTTGCAGCAACATTGGCAAGGATTCGTTCTTATGCGATCTCTACGTAAAGACTTTTTGATTACCAAACAGAGCACAATTACTATTCAACAACATTGGAGAGCCACCATTAAGATGAGGAGACAACGAGAAGACTTCCTTAAGTTACGCCAGAGTAGTAAACAAATTCAAGGATTTTACCGCGGCCGTTTGGAAATGTTGCGGGTAAGAAATGCATTTATGAAGACTCGTCAATGTGCCATAAATATACAATGTCGCTGGAGAGCCATTTTAAGAATGCGTCAAGATCGCTCTAAATATCTTACACTAGTGTCCTGCGTTCGTCTAGTGCAAAGTCGTTTTCGGGCCAAGCATCAAATGGTTCGGCAACGTCAGCAATATCTTCAGCTTAAAAGGGCAGCCATGGTACTCCAACAGCGTTGGCGTGCCCGTCAACTGATGCGTACAGAACGTGAAAAGTTTCTTCAGCTCCGAACAGTCACTCTAAATATGCAGCGACGTTTCCGTGCCACTAAGGCCATGCGTTTCATGCGAGCTAAATATCGTGGCACCCGTGCAGCAGTAAATTGTCTACAAATGCATTGGCGAGGACATCTGTTGAGAAAGCGTGAGCGGAGTCATTTCCTAGCATTGCGAAAAGCTGCCATCACATTACAGCGTCACTATCGCGCCCGTTTAGCCATGCTCAGGCAGAGAAAGTCCTATGAACTTCTACGCCATACAGTGATCCAGATGCAGCAACGTTATCGAGCCAACTTGAAAATGAGGCATCAGCTTTGCATATATCAGAAGCAAAGACAGTTGATTATATATGTACAGCAACGCTTTCGTGCCACCATAACTATGAGAAAGCAGCGTTTCATTTACCAAAGTCAACAGCAGGCTGTCATTCGTCTGCAAGATTGGTGGCGTGGCTTACGGGAGATGAAATGCTTGCGAATTGATTTTAGGCGCCTGCAAAGTGCCACTTTGACACTGCAAAGAAGATGGCGTGCCATCTTGGAGGGTCGTCGCCAGCGTGCCATTTATATAGAAACTGTTAATAAGCTTCGTCTACTGCAGTGCCATGTACGTGCCACTCTGCTGATGCGTCGGCAACGTCAGCAGTTCCAGCAACAACGTCAGGCTGCCATAACTCTACAGCGTCGTTTCCGTGCCCGCCAGTTAATGATTAAGGATCGCAATGATTATGTGCAGCTCCAACGCTGTGCCCTTTTAGTGCAGCGTAAATTCCATGCCACACGCTTAATGCGCCGGGAGCGCCAGCAATTTGTACACTTACGTGGCATAGTTATACACATACAGCAGAAGTTTCGCGGTGGTCGTTTAATGTTGGAGCAGCGTAAACATTTCCAGCTACTCCGCAGCTCTACATTGATCTTTCAGGCCAGAGTGCGTGGTTATTTGGCGCGTCAACGTTTCCAGGCATTGATGACGCCTCAGATGATTCAGCTGATACGTCAAAAGCGGGCAGCTCGAACTATACAAAGATATTGGCGCGGATATTGTGCTCGTCGCAAGCACGGCAAGAAACTGGTTGATATTCGTAAGCGTCTACAACAACTGCGCCGTGAGGATTTAGTTGCCAATTCTGTACGCTGCCGTGTGGAGGACTCTGTTCGTTTTCTGCGTGGCCGTTTTATAGCTTCCGATGCCCTGGCTGTGCTCACTCGATTGGGTATGTCTTTTGTCTATATGTAAATATGTCTATATATAAAAATTGTCACTCCTTGCAGATAATCTCTCACGTCATGTGCCACATTTACTGATGTGGTGTTCGGAATTTATGGCAACATTCTGTTATGGCATTATGGCCCAAGCCATACGCTCGGAGGTGGATAAATTGCTTATTGAGCGATGCAGTCGTATTATACTAAACCTTGCCCGCTACAATAGCACCACAGTGAATACATTTCAAGAGGGCGGTCTGGTGACTGTTGCCCAAATGTTACTGCGCTGGTGTGACAAGGACTGTGAGATATTCAACACACTTTGCACTCTTATCTGGGTATTTGCCCACTGTCCAAGAAAGCGTCGTGTAGGTTTTTCAACTGTAACCCATAATTTGATCTTTTTCTCACACACTCACTCTTTCTCTGTTTTCTTTAGATTATTCACAACTATATGAATAATACAGACGCCATATATATGATTCGCGAAACCAAAAAGCTTGTGGCTCGCAAGGAGAAAATGAAAGAAAATACACGAAAATATCAGCCACAATCATCGGCGTCGACGACTACGCATGGACGTCATCCTAATCGACAGGCTCGAACGTTTCCGCCATGCGCTTTGCCCAGTCGGGAACCAGATTTTGGTGTAATACGCTCCAATCCTTATATATTCCAGTCATCTGTATTTGCGTTCGACACCATTCTACTTAAGTTGGGTATAGATATGTGTTAGTTTATGGTTTAAATGTGTGTGTATTTAAAATTGTTTTTACAGTATATTGCTTTCATGTTGAAATGTTATATTTAGGTCTTGACTGATTGAGTGATTAATTTAAAGATAAAGATTTTATAAAAATAAATAATTGATTGCAAAACTAAACCAATTTGTTTGCACAATTTTGCTGTGCCAAGTTTGATGTTTATTTAAATATGCTTGCAATTACATATATGTCTATATATATATAGTATACACATATATTTTGTTAAATTAATAATCACTTTGTTTAAACATTTAGTTACATCGATTTGTCATATTTTATAATTTTCTTTTATATGCACTGTATGGATCAATAATGCCTCTTCTCAATTTCGGTTACAACAAATGCCATTTTTTGGCAGCTCCAATTGCCAAAAGTTGCCCCAAATACACATTTATATACATATATATGCAGTGTATAGATATATTAATAGGTATAATTGAATTCGGATAGAATAGAATGGTGTAATATACATACTCGTATAACATTTTCATAATACATATATTAATCTTGATAATTGCACATAATTGTTTTCGCTTTCTTTTGTTTTTTTTTTTTCGTTTTTTATGCAATATTATTATTGCTGTTTAAACTAAAAAATAGAAAACTATATAGCCTTTCGCCATCATAAAATATGATTTTAAATTAAATTAATTCCTTTTCGACACATAGATTTAAAAGCTGAGAGAGTTGTGTTTTTATTTTAAATCTTATTGCCCTTCTATGACAATTTGTTATTAATATATAGTTGTTAATTTGATAAATGGCACACACGGCTGGATATTTATGTTTGGGTGTGTGTGCCATTTTGTGACTTCAATAGTTTTTGCATAGAATCAACCAGCCTAACGTCGTCCCAGGCCAAAGTTAAAGGGCTGCGGACGCGTTGTACGCTTGGATTGACGACCTGGGCGAGCTGTAAGAGAAATATATACGAAGACGTTTTTAAAAGTAAGCCGAATAAAATGTTAAGAGTGAAAATTGAAGAAATTTGCTGATGTCTTTAAGGAGCAAATAATAAAAAAGAGATTTCGTCATACCTGCACGTTCAGCTGGAATATAATTCGCCGGCGCCATTCTAAAGTCCATCTCGTTATCCTGATCATAGTCATAGTCATTGCGCTTGCCCAATCCAAAGGAGTAGGGACGCGATCGTTTGCCCAAACCAAAGTTATAGACCGGCAGACGTTTCATTCCCGGACCAGCATTGGTATACATATAGGCTCTACGTCCGAGACCAAAAGCATAACGCTCCACACGCTTATCAATGTCGCCGCCATCGTCAATGGCTGGTCCGATCAGGGCATCCACCCCATCATTTTCGGCATCACCATCTGAAGCCCCTGGATTACGTGGTTCCTGGCCTATAACTGGTGAGCAGGAGATGTAGCCGAGGCAGCATATGGCCAACAGCAACAGAGTATGGGCATGTAGTGTGTTCATTCTGAAGGCGTGGGCCTGTGGTTACAAGCACGTGCGTTTTGTCTCTACAATAGACAAAGTGAGCAAAGAGAATGATAGAATTTGAAAACATTAATTCCATTTCATTCGCCATTTTACAGCGGGGGGTGACTGTCAAAAAACATTGCATACTTTGTGGCTGACATTTGGTGTTCTATATTTATTTGTTTACAAATATGCAAAACAAAGAAACAACACACGCCAAAAACAAAAAAAAAAAATAAAAAAAAACAAAAAAAAAAAACGGCAGACAAACAAACAGGAATTTCGCACATGTCAACGGGCAACAAATTTCACAACGTTGACAGGAGGCAGGAGCAATAGCACACACACACACACACCGAACACAAAGGACACCCAAAAATGTGGCCCCCGCGTTTATCATGCGGAAAGTCCTAGGCAGGATTGCAACGGCAGCAGAAGCAACAGACAACAGAGTTACACTAAATTTGCTGTATTCTGCTGGCCTTGCAGGCTACTCCACTAGGCAAAAGTCGAGCGTTAAGTATTTGAACTCGTTAAAAAGTTAAATTTGCCCCGCGCTTAATGAGTTTGCCTTTCACTGGGGACGTTGTCCTTGTTACTTAAGTTTGCTGAGTGGCTTAATCTCAAAGCCACGATGCTACAATTAAATTCCAGTCAACTATTTCATATTTTGTTTTAACTAGCCAACTTCTAATAAACTAATTTTTGATGGTTTTTTTCTTTATTAACTAAGTGGTTACTTTGAAGCCGTTGCAGTTCTATAGATCTATAAAAGTGAGTATAGAGACAACGATGACACTCTTTCTTCGATATAGGCCAATGAGAATTTAATAAAAAGTTATTATTTAATTGAATTACAATTAGTCTAGTTACAAATACTTCCATACGAATATCTATTACTTGCAAGAGTCAAAGACTTTCCTTATAGAAGACTCTTCTTATGATTAATTTCCGTATTTTTGGAGTTATAGTAACTAACGATTGATAAATATTTTTAATTCAGTTTTTGACCAACCGACAATCGAATGTAACTAACCGATCTTTATAACATAACACTTGCTTTAAATTCTATATCATTTCAAAGGACTTCTAGTCAGTCTCTGCACTTAAGTATAGAAAATATCTAAAAATTACCATGCAAGTTGCTCATAAAATATTACAACTTCTTTGTCTCTCAAGAATCCTATACTGATTTGTCCTGCGACCTTGATGTGACAATGAGTCAGAGTAACAGTCCTTTCATGTCAGCCATTTAATTTTGTGGTTGTGTCAATAAAATGCCTGCATTCGCATTGTCATTGTCATTCAGAGGGAGTGCAAATGCTGTATTTTGTTTTTTATCTGCATCTTGGTTAAGACTCAGACAGCTTCAGCAGAAACCTAAAGTCAAAGTCAAGCAAGTCCTTGTCATCCGACGCACGTAGGAATAGCAAAGTGTCACCCTTTAACCCACTTGTTGTTTACTTAGGCAAATGAAGTAGCCGCCATTGTCGTCGCCGTTGGCGGCGACAATGCTTAAGGTCATAACAATTTTCCATTAGGCCAAAAGGCTTGACTTGACATGATGGACACACAATAAAGCCGCCAAGCTTGATGCCAATTGATGGCACGTTCTCGCCCATAATGAAGTGTAAACAGAAAGGCGACAATTAAAAATTGAAAATTATATTCAGAAAATTGCCAAAAGCTTCATCATCGTTTGGAGGAAGAAAGGTTTCCTCTTCGTAAAGTCATGTCATCATAAATTGCACAATGCAACATAGAATAGAACTACAAATCATGCAACAGGTTCAGCACAAGCTACCACAAGGAACGTCAAGGCCAGAAGCGACCTTTTATGATTTACTATCGTGTGTGTGCCATGACAGAGAGCTGAGAGCAGCAAACAGCGAGCAGCTGTGCATTTTCCACGCAGGACAATAAAAGTAACGCAACAGGCCACAAGATAATAGGCGGAAAATCGTCACATTTGTTAGACTTTATCAACCGCATGGACATGGCATGGCATGGCATGGACGGCAACTCAGGCAGTATCGTAAATCTACAAAGAGCAACATCAACATGATGTGTTTTGTGTGTGAGTGTGTGCGTTAAAATATCACCAACACCTTTCTGAAGCAATAAAAACTTGTTTGTCCCTAAGCCCTATACAAAATAGAACAAAATACCCGAATCCCGACATTATCTGTTTATGAATTTATGCGCCAAAGCGTAAGTTTTTCTCTATTTCTCTTTTTGTTTTGCCTTTAGGTTTCTCTCATATCCGCAGCGGCGATTAGCAAAATGCAACGGAAATTCAAAGGCAATGTCGACGCTTTGCTATTTTCTAATTAAGTTTCGCGAAACTTTCCAGCGACCATGAAACACAAAAAAGGAGCAAGAAAAAATAAGAAGCGCCAAGCATAAAAGCAATTTCACACCGGCAAAGAAAAACGGACAGAATCATCCCCATATTAGCCCTTAGGTGAAAGTGAAGCAAATTGAGCCGCAATTGCGGCATACATACCAACAATATGTTTTAAATTGCGAAGGCCATGAGGCTAGATACCATTAGCCAATTCTCTGCCTAAGATGCCTAATTAAATTATGCTCAGGTAATGAAGTGGCTAACTTCTTTACATCAATTTATGACGGTTGCAACTTTCTCAATTCCTTTCTTACAAACACGAGAAGAGAAAAAAAAAACCACCAAGAGAATCCAAAAGAAAAGAACGGCTAAACGACCGCATAATCCCCTTCCAACCACCCTGAGGCGGATATATATTCCCTATATGTTATTCTTTAATTTGGCATCCCTTGTAACTATTTTGCAAACAAACAAGAAGACCCTGTGGCTACAGTTTAGTTACATCTTTATATTCCGCTCCTTCTCTCTCCCTAGCAGTATTCTATTTGATGCCTTCGACTATCAATCAACAATTGTCTTTTGATTTGTTTATTCAATATTTTTGGATATGGCTTTTGGGTTTCTATTTCGATTTGTTATCTTGTGCTGGAGGGGAGGATTTATTGTCATTTATTTAATTGAAATTCTATTTGGAATCCAACGCCCTCGCTGATACATATTGTTCAGTCCTTTGGCTTTTCACAGCGTCATTCATTCCTATTTCCATTCGCTTCAAGCCATTTGTCAATAATCACATTTTCTTTGTAAATTACAAAAAAAAAGAAAAGTCAATTGAATTTTTTAACCATTTTTTTTTGCTCTCTGATCTCACGCCTGAGGCGAAATTGCATTCATGTTTGTAAATCATAGCATACATTTTGGGGTAAATACAAATTCGTGTAAAATATTAAGAAACGATCAAATCTGTTAGCCTAATTTTAAAAATTAATAAATACAACCTTACTAATAATTTTAGGATTTTAATTAGATTTTGAAATGATTTTTAAATCAAAAATTTTAATTGAAATTAGTGCAAAGAAAAAATTCCACCACAAATCATAAATTCTGAAAAATATTATTTTAAAATTAAATATAATTTTTAGCCTCTTATCTCTTAAAAAGTTTGCTTCTAAAATATTCTTTTTTTTACAAACCTTCTCACTAAGGGCTTATTGAGCGAGTAAATTTCTAAGCATAATGTTTACTAATTAATGGGCTCGAGTAGAATCTGTATATTTAGATTGATTATTCTTATGGAGAAGATAAAAGTAATCGATTGTCTCAATAGTATGGTATTTTATTTAAGGGAAAAGTATTTTCTACTGCAATAATTTTATATAAATTTAATTTGTATCTTTTTACAAACTTCCATAACCATCAGATTCTCAAGCTTCTTCTACTGTTCATTATGCTATATTATTTTATGCTTTTTATACCCTGCAACGCATAAAAGGAAGCATCTCCGAGCAAATAAAGCATATATATTCTTGATCCGTACTACAATCAGCAAATTAATATATTTTAGTTCTGTATACCTATTTATGACTGTACTAAAATTGATCATAGGAGCTATAGGTTGAACACAGTGCATTTAATAAATAACGTCGTTATTTTCTAAGCTATTTTCATAAAGGTTAACATTTGTCAGTTCAGTTTTAATGCCTGTGTCGAATTTGTTTAAAGTCGGATAAATATATTATATAGCTAGGAATGTAGGCCGTTCGTTCGCCAAGATTAAACTTTTTATATAAAACGATTTGTCCACTTTGACGGCTATAGGTAAGGAAAGAGTAACAAAGAACTTACAAGGGTATACAGACGTTGGCGCGGTCGAAGTTAGCCCCTCTTGTTTCACTTTCATTTTTATAAGATTTGAAAGTTTCTTCTGTTATTTAATTTAATAATTTTTTATCCTTTAAGATTCAATGCATTCTAGATTACATTTTTCTCAACCCATCATATTTCATATTCCTGATTAATACTTTGTCAAATAAATATCGTGAACATAATAAAACTTCAATAGAAATTAAGGCCTACAATTAAATATCGCACCACAGTGTTAATATGCATTTAAGCTATTATAAAATCCACATGATGCAACTCAATTTGATATAATTGAATTTGTTAATCACAAAGGAAATATATTCTTTTAATGCAAAAATAATGTGCTAATAAAAAATTGCTAATTGACATGTAGTTATGTTTAATTCCAAACAGGCAATTTGCATATTTTATTTATCTACTGGTTATAGTCCAATTAATTTATTTGCACCTAATCAGAAAAAAAGAATAAATACCATTCTGTTTGACAATCTGCTGTCAAATTTTTTAAACAATTCCATAAAAACTTGAAAACAACACATGTCTCTATTTAAAAAAATAAATTATACAAAAAGTATGCTATAAAATTTTGAGCTTAATAGTAATCTTCAAAAATCTCTAACAACTTCTCACTAGGACACTTGAGGATTGCATATTAAATATATAAAATATAAAATTGCTTAGCTTTAGAGACTTACATCAAAGTTTGCAAATCACACACAACACAAAGTAAAGTGTTTTATTAGTTTTTGTTTGGCTTGGGTATTTTTGTTAAAATATTTATTTGGCTTTCAAATTGAAATCACTTTAAACGAGGAAATTGCACACAAGATCTCAGATATCTAACTGTTCTAACGAATTATTTGTCTGTTAGATTTCTTTCACCAGCTCCTCCACGTTGACAGATCAAATGTCGGTTAACTTTTGAATCCGCATCTGTTGATACGCTGGCTCTTATATGAGGGCCCAGGCCGACGGATTTTGTGTTTTTTTTTTTTTTGTATTCTCGCTTGAATATTCGTTATTCGTTGTTCGCGCGCGTTCCTTATCAGGCAAAACACCCACGGCGCACAGCAGATGACGACAAAGTGTGGTGAGTTTATGCTTCAACACGAGTGTCAAGGAATGGTGATGGAGATGGTGGTGCTGCTGCTTCGTAGTGGATGTGGGTGGGTGGTGATGGGTAGAGGTAAGTTGTATGTGGTTCGTGTTACGTATCCTTAACTACACTGGGTATCAACAACAGGTGGCTGTGGCTGTGGTTGTTGTAACTATGCTGCGATTTGGCAGCATTAGCATCTTGGCCCTGAGTCTGCCATTCTCTCTATCTGTCTCTCTCTCGCCGTGTCGGTGTGCGTGTGGTAATTGGCAAAGTCTGAAACAATATACTTTTCATCTTCTCTATTATGTATGTAGGTAAGGATTTAAAGCCTTTAGACTTTAGCTGGACCTTGCGTATTATTTGCATATATATATACATATATTGTAGACTTCATTAGAAATAGATATAACCTGCAGGCCAACACCTACGCTAAGGCCACTATTCCGAGAACAACCCACTCTTTCATATCTGCATATATATGTGTGTGTGCGTGTATTTGTGTTCAACTATTTCTCATTTCGAATCGGAATATGTCAAGTTGGTGGAGCGCGCATTAGTCAAATGCAAAAAGAAGGCAAAACACTTTGTTAGTTCTGCCATTGGGCCTGGGAAAAAGCGACTGTTCCTCCATCTTTGTGGTGGTCTATCGTAGGAGAGGACAAGCTAAACTGACAGCTTACAACATTAAATGACATGCAAGCAGTCGTGTCCTTCTTTATTCTTCTCGCTTTCTGCCCTTACATGCGCATCCTTTAACTGTAACATATCAAAAGCGAAAACGCCAAGGAATTTCTCCAAGCGGAATGCCAGATATCCATGTTGTTCACAATGTCCTCAACGCCCATTTGTCCTGCAAAACGCATCCTGTTCCTTCGATTATCTATATGTTGTTCTTTTCTTTTTGCGTATTTTTGTTTCACATTCACATTCACATCTAAGATAGGTTAAAGGAAATATTAAACAAATAAACATTACATTTCGTTTACTGGTAACAAATTCAAATCACTTTAATTTTGAGAAAAGAAAACTGTAATAACTGAGAGTAAGGGAAAATAATCAAGAAAATTTAAAATCCAACAAATTCCATTTTAGTTGTTCTATCATTTTGCATCGAATATTGTCAAATCAATCGACCAAACTCCTCAAATTACATGGATGTTCTGTTCGTTAATTAGCCATATTGGAGAGGGAAAAAAGGAAGCAGCAATGAAGCTATAAAGCCATCAAGCCATAGAACTCCTGCTGTTTTATTTAGTAGTAAATAGTTTAATTACGTAAAGCAAAAATCGTTCGCTAATTGGAAAATATTCACATTACATCTTGGCCAATCGTAGCTACACTTGTAAGAAGCTAATGGCCTTCTATCCTGCCATAGAGAAGGAGAGTAGTTAACGGGGCGTATACGTAATCTATACACAGCATGAAATCGTTTGTGAAATGCTGAAACTGGGTAAATGAAATTGCATTGAGATTTGTGAAGCAATTACCAATTTACTAGAAATTAATACAAAATATGCAATAAAACAAAAACAACTTTTGTGGCATGACGTCAATCGACAATGTGGCACTTCGAATGCGTTTGCCATTTTATAAACAAAACAGAAAAGCCCTTTGTGATGATGATGATGAAGACCTGCTGGTAGAATTGAAGCCACCATCGCCACCATGGCCAATCGATCATAAATCATACCCACACACACACACTGACAATAAGAACCATGGCTAAATGATGGTATTGTCTATAGCCTGGAAACAGAGTGGAGAGTAAGCAAAACGGCTCGAAAGGCCGCCGCGTCATCGCACCGGAACAGGTTAATAAATTTCCCATCGGACTAATCGTATTCCATAGACTCATTAGGCGTTGCCAGCTGTCATATACATATGAAGGATATCATGAAATACATGTCTCTACACACACATATGTGTGTATTTATGTAAGTACAATGTGTTTGTGACCAGTTTGACCAAAAATCAAGTAATTTCAATTATTTTTATTTTTATTTTCGGTGTTCCAGAAGACAAGTTCAGCTATAAATCATCATCTGTGGCGGTTGGAAACCTAAGCAGTTGGCCAGACCAACGACGACGACGACGACAAAAAAAAAACGAGCACCCAACCAGTTTTAGCCCACACCTACTCCAACACAAAAACAGTGCAAACTTCCCACCAAAAAAAAAAAAAAGAAATACTCAAAATGCATAAGTAAAAACATTAAAAAAAAACACCAAAGAAAATATTTTTTTTGCTACAAAAAAGATTCCAAAATTGTTTTTTAACAAAGAACCGACTTTGTGGTATCCTTCAGCAAGGGGTAAATAGATAGTTTTTAGTCTTGTTACCAAAGTATTGCAAGTTTTGAATTTAAGCGAACATGCTGGTTTCAGTTTTTATATATAACTTTTTTTTGTTTTATTTAACAAATTTTATATCAATGGCCATCTATAGAATCGTATTATTTGGACTATTTATACTTCAAGGATAGGTCAAATTAACATTTCTTTAATTTTCCACCTGTTTAATATACCTTTAATAACATTATGATTATACGGTAAAAAAAAAGTAAGAAAAAAAATGAAAATCACGATTTTTATGCAGGTTTTCGGAGATTTTTCCCACAACAAGTTTTTGTTGGTTTGTATATATATTTTTTTCTTCTCCTCGACGTTTTTTTCTTCATTTTAATTGATTCTGCGCTTGGGAAAACGCAGTGCCCCATGTGCACTTGAGATCCAGATGAACTTATGTGGCGTTAGATATCAAGCTAACTAGAAACAAGAAAGAAACAAAAAAAAAAAAATGTTTTCTTTTGTGAAGTAGAAGATAGTCCGGCGGCCAATGATGTACATAGATACATAGATAGATGGATACGTAAAGTATTCATTGTGTTCATTACAAGCCGGAAAGTCAGCCTAAAGAATGCTGCTTGGGCTCTTGGCCATTCATCCATCCATTTATCCCATCCATTTGGCCGTCTGCTGCCGTTGACACACTTTTCGTTATGCCCGCCCAAAAAGTAGGTGAGTGAGTGAATGAGGAGTGAGTGAAGTGAGTGAGTGGGTACTACTCTGTGAATATATGTATGTGTGTGTATATGAATAAGTTTGTGTATGTGAACATTACGTTCTCCATTCTACGCTTCGCTGCATTGAAATTTCTTTTTTTTCGCTTTCTTTTCAAAGTCTACACAATTCTGCTGCAAACACTTGCGCTCTCTTGATCTCTCTCTCTCTCTTTTTGTCTGTCTAGATTCTGTTTCTGTTCTGTCCACCCACTTATAAATGTCTCCATCTCTCTCGTTTCACTCTCTCTCTCGCTCTCTCTAGCACTGCGTGTGTGTTTCTCTTTCTCTCTCTTTGGCCCGTCATGTGTGTTTATGTGTATATGGGTCAATTCGAAGTTCTTGGAGAAAACTGGTCATACAAGTCTCGCGGCATAGGAAAGTGATATTTGCCCCACACAAAACACACACATAGACACACGAATACACACACACACTTGATCGAAAGCGAATGCGTTTTGGCCATTTCTCAGCCATTTGGCCAACTTTATGTCATGTTAGAAAAATGTCAATATATTTGAGGTCAGGTTCAGATCTAATTTTTTATGTTCTATTCCGTTTCAATTCGCATTGCTTTTTCTTATGTAAATGCAATTCGCGTCTTGTTATATGAATTTATGTATACAAAAAAAAACAGACAGTAGTAGTTGTTGTTTTGTTTTGTTTTTTGTTGTTCAACCAAGAGGTGAATGAAACTTAATGAATGCCAGCAGCAACAAAAGCCGAGAGGCAACAGGTGAGCAGCAGTAGCGCTGCATTGCCTACTGATTTTCACCTGAGCGTGCCTTTGGAATTTGCAAATTGTTTTAAACACAATAACAACAGAAACTACAAAAAAAAAATACCAAAGACGACGACGTAAAGATTACACAAGCGCAGCGTCAGCGATTATATGCATGCTGTACAAGAATGGGGTGAGGGGATGAGGAGAATGGGTGGTTGCCAGGGGGTTCGAGGGTGGGCTAAAAGAGTAGAGTAACAAGCAGAGATGAAGCGCGCTAGAGCGGTGAAGGAAGAGCCATTAGAAATAACAGTCGGTTGCAATCAAGAAAGCTCTCTCTCTCTCTCTTTATACCTACACTCCTCCCCACCAACCCACAACCATGATCAGTCGCAGCAGCAGAGCTTCGTAAGCCGAAGCGCCAATTCACGATCCACGATCCACGATCAAGTGCTGCAAAGTGTAGAGAAATTTATCATTTCACTGCAACGAGAAAAAAAAAAGCAGAAAAAAATATAACCACACTCGCACACACACACACACACACACACACACACACACACACAGTAGAAACGATCGCAGAGCAGAGCTGCGCAACTTTTGGGCTATAGTTTGAGGCTCACGCTTGTCTCGCATTTGCTCAGCAGCTGCTTGGATCCACCGCATATGGCTCTCTGTGGCTCTCCGGTTTGCTCATCGGGTTGCTGCTGCTGCTGCGACGACGGCAGCAGCTGCCACTGACTGCTTGGGGTCTTGCCACAAAAACAACATCACAGTTATTCGAAATTAGTTCTAGTGAGTCTGTGAAAGTGTGAGCGACTACGACTATCGGACGAGGCAACGAAAAAACTCGAAAACCAGCAAAAAAAAAAAAAACTAAGAAAAAACACACACACACTTAGCACACATACACAAACTCAAAATAAGAAGAAGATACAAATCCCATCACAAAAACAACAACATCAAACGGCGGAAATAACAAACGAATTCATTTCCAACCACAAGCGCGATCAATTGGTCAGCCACAAAAACGGACAACCAACTGGACACTTTTTGATTGGACAGAACGTGCCGAAGACACACACAAAAATAAAAAAAGAAAAACGTCATCAACATCAACACATTCAAGAGAGCAGAAGAAGAACACGTGCAACAATGTCACATCAATGCAGCTGCGGACGCGATCTCAACAATAACTATGTATCCTATACGAGTGCCTATGCCAATGCGAATACAGGACTGGATCGCGAGGCCAATGCAAATGGTGGTGGCAAATCCACACAACTAACGGCCAAGGTGATGTTTGGAACAGTTGGAGCCATCAAGGAGCTACGCGACAAGGAGCAACAGCAATCAAGGCATGCGGCAACAACTCGAGCCGGTGAACGGCGCAACTGAAATTGGCTATGGCTATACGAAAACAAGTTAAGGATATTTAAGTTGGAGTAGGAGATGGTGATACAGGTGTGACGTACATAAATAGGATCAGAACGACGAGAATGAAAGGAGAGATTGCTGGACAAGTGCTGTGCTAGTTGAGATTGGGTTTGGTTTTTTATAATGGGAGAAATCAATCAATAATGATGATGATGCAGTTGCCCCCATCCGCTATATACCCCCTATACCAGACCCCTCACCAAAACTTCCATAAAAAAAAAAATAAAATAAAACCGAAACTGCGTGTGGTCATGGTTAGAGAGGCTTAACAACAACAAGAAAAAAATAAAATAATAATAATAACATTTTCAAACTATAAGGAAACTCTAAGAAAAGAAAAAACAAAAAAAAGGAAGGAAAAGGTGGCAAAGAAAGAATTACATTCCGCATTTTTTCCAAAAATAAAAAGAGGAAAATTTACAAGCAATTTGCAACTAACTTTATAAGATTCTTTTTTGCTTTAAAACCTCCTTGCTATTCTCCTCTCGCTCTCTATCTGTCTCTCTCGCTCTCTCTTTCTCGTATAACTAAACTAACTTCCTTTTACAATTGTAAATTATTTCAATAATCATAATACTGCAACTTTAGCTGCTGTTCCTTAAGGTTCTCTACATCGTTTGCTCTGACTTTAATGTAATTTTTTCCACTTGGGCTTTGTTTTTCGGGCATTCAAAACTCCTAAGAGATAAATTCGATGTAAATTGTTTATCATATTTATACATAGTGCAATACCTTAGCTATATATAAACACACACACACAACCATAGGCATAGCTTTAAGTTTGTTTTAATTTTAAGCTCGCAAACACACACACACACACACTCATATAAACCTTACAACGTTGCCAGTTTTGGGGTCTGGAGATTTCCAGGTGCTACTTCTGTAGCTTAAAATGCTGAGCACGTAATGTAAGAGTACATACATACATCATATATACATACATACTTACATACGTCAAATATATATATATATTAAAATACATATATATGTAAAGATACATATATCAACTAATACTTAAACAATTGTTATATGTTTTTTTTTTTTGATAATTATCGTTGGTTGTTTTTTTTTTTGTGTAAAATGTTTATCTGTTTGTTTCGAGGGGAATACAAACATCTTCTACCCCTCAGCAAAAAACCCTCTTCCGCCCCATACCCATGTTCCCTGTGTTTGCTCAAGTGATTTTTGTGTACTAAAAAAGGAAATGCAATGAAATGAAACGAAATTTTTTAATAATATAACGATGCTGATGCCGATGCCATTGTCGATATCGTTGTCTCTGTTGCTGTAAATGGCTAAAATATATTAAGATTTTGATTGGTAACAACACAAAAACGACCATGATCTATTCCAAGAGAAGCATCTGAAATATATACATATATATATATATATATAAATACATACATACATACATACAAAAATATATTTATTATACATCTATTTATAATGTTAAACTTAACAAACAAAAAATGCAAATAAAAATCCACAACTTTTTCATAAACAAAAAAAAAAAACGAATGTCTTTGAGCGGATTTGAAATTTCAATTAAAGAAACAATTGTAAAAGTAAGTCGGAAATTATTTAGAGATTTGGGTTATCTTGTCAATACTCTGCCAAATGGTTATTTTGTTTATATTTGGGGAAATTCCATGTTTGTGTGTGTCCAAAATTTAACGCTTTGTTTCGCCATAAACACATTTTGAGCATTTCCCAAATTGGGATCAACGATATTTAGTATTTCCATTAGCCTTATAAGTGATTTATGATCTTATTAAGTTCAGTTTCCTACACATTATTCGTCATCAAAACGATGATGGCAAAGAAATGGACAATAAATTGTTTGTTGAATAACATATTGAACCATACATTGTTGAAATTTTCTGGCTAAAAGAGTTTTTAATTTGGCCAATAGCATGACAAAATCCTGAGACTCCACTCTGGCAAGAGTAATGGTAAGTGGAAAGGCTTATCAGGCAATGGCGTGGGCGTGAACCTTTATTTCTTGCTTCTTTTTTTTTTTTTTGTGTTTCTGTGTTCATATCGTGTGAAAGTTAAGCAAAAAGAAAACAAAAAATTTCAAATAAATTATAAATTACAATACTCCTAAGAGCCAAAAGTAAAAATATGCGAAACGAAAGCGAAGTCTGTCAGAAGCAAAAGCCGCCGTCTCGATTCTTTTTGTCTACTTCCCGCCATTCTTTCCATTTCTTTTGATTCTCTCACCGTTTCCCTGTCTATCTGCCTCTGTCTCTCACACTCTCCCACTCTCTCACACTCTACTTCTAATTATACGCTGGTATTGGTGCGAGTTGAGTTGAGCGGTTCTTATGCTCGTAACAGTGACCCAGTCTCAGTGGCTGTCTTTGCTGCCGCTGCCAACGTCTCTGCTGACTCTTTTGTCCGGCATTTTTTTTGCATTTGCCTCTGCGTCTGCCTCTGCCTCTGCCTCTGTCGTCATCAAACGTAGAATTAACGCCTACAACTTGAATTTCAGCTGCCTCTCTCACGATAAATGCTTTATATGGATCAAAGTCAGCGGGATGTAATAGTTTGTTTGTTCCATTTTTCAGTTTATCAGTATTTCTGTTATTTTTTGTTTTTGTTACGGTTTTATTTTGTAGCGTTCCATTCAATTGAATTCAATTGGACGAGTGCGTGTCTCTTGTCAAGCAAATTTATTTGCTTACGTATACTTAATTTACCATAAATGCACGTATACGTAATATTTTAGTTTACCTCCAATTGATCATTGCTTTAGTTAAATTCCAATGAATAACTAAAGTGTAGAACGAATTGTTAAACGATGATCATGGTGAATAGGAGTGCTAATTGATTGTTCCTTGTCTTGACATTACACCAAATGAAATGTCATGTAATTCGAGTGATGCAATTAAAGTATTAAATAAGTAATCTTTTCGTTTTTGCATTGCAAAAACAAAAGAAATGAATCGTTTCATTAGGTGACAAATATGGGTTTTCCACTGACAACATTTGTTTTATTTTTCTTTAACATTTTTCCATGCTTTGGCTATGATTTTCACTTTAAAGAGCTTGTAATTTTAATTTTCAAATGCAACAATTTTGCTTGTATATTAATTGAAAATTAAAGACTCCTAAATGTTAATCAGTGCGATGGGATGAGTTTTTTT
Source organism: Drosophila insularis (assembly GCA_018903935.1). Classification (NCBI taxonomy): domain Eukaryota; kingdom Metazoa; phylum Arthropoda; class Insecta; order Diptera; family Drosophilidae; genus Drosophila; species Drosophila insularis. The sequence continues at coordinate 10,695,224 of JAEIFP010002295.1, forward strand.
TATGGCTTTTTAATTTATTTAATTATTATTTAATTTTATGTTCGGCTGAAACATTAAGCATCGAATTTTCAGGCTTTATAGATATGTATGTATAGGTAAGTAGTAAAACTTTAATTTTTCTATTTAAATAATGCTAGTGACTACGTTTTACTTCATTGTAGGTATATAGATAGAAATAGAGTAAAAATCAGAATCCCTAAAAAGACAATATCCAGAGGAATCCCAAAACAAATAAAAAACTTCTTTAAAAAACTGGAGACAAATGTGAAAAAAAACAGTGCCTACTCAAATAATTAATAAATTTCTTTCACGTAAAAGAGAAAAACTAGAAAAGTTTTAAATGAAAGGAAACAATGATTCAAGATACAATTCTCTATTTAACAATAAGCAAAACAACTCTATGAAATACACTATGATCTGATACTAATTTAATTTGAATCTAATTTTAATATTTCCTGTATCAATCTAACTATTTTAACCCAAATCAAGCAATTGAATAAGAGAACAGAAATCCAAATTCAAATGGTTTCCCTCCGCATTTAAACCGCATTTCCATTTCTATTTAAAAGCTTTGCAATGCTGATGTCATCCATACTCACATCTTTTATGCACATTATATATGTATACACACTACTAGTATATGGTGTATAACCCCCCTATGCCACCCCACATTGACCCCTCCCCTTTAAAATGTCTGCTACTTCTTGTTGTTCCATCTAGTTGGTCGCCTTTAGGTTTACCGCCTTTGTCTCTCTGTCTCGTCGTTCTCCATTTCTGTTTTTGTTGCTGTTTCTCTCTCTCTCTCTCTCTCTCTCTGACTTGGTGATTCTCAGATCTTTGTCTTTGGGGTTTTTTTTTTTTTTGTTGTTGTTATTATTGTCACTTGGCTTTGGGTGATACATCAGCATTGTAATTTATGAGGTGCAATTTTTACGATCTACCTTCTTTTTTGGCCGGGCTAAGAGTAAAAGCATCTTGTCTTGTGCCAGGCAACATTTTTTTCTTGTTTCTTGTTATAGTTGTTGTTGTTGTTTTTTCACTTTTTCTTGCATGCGCTTGTGGCAAGAACTTTCTCTTCTAATTGAAAGCAGTTCGATGGTGGCGGACGATAAGCAGGCAAACAAGCGATGGCATCCAGCTGGGCATCTTTGATGATGACGAACCGGCTCTATGTATCTCTGGCTCAGACTCTGACTCTTAGCTGGGGCATGAATGACGACGACAATGATCAGCGGATCGATTGGAACCAACGATGGAACGGCGACAGGCCCACAAAATAATATAGTAGTAATGGGAACTTTATGCGGCCTCAGGGCATTTAATCTCTTGATTTAAATACACACACATACACGGAGTCGCTGATGGCGAGGTGGTGGAGGCGGTTGGAGGCGACGTTCGACATCGATAAGCGCCAACAAGTTAAAAATAAATAATAAATATTTAAAAGCGTTGAGAAGAAAAAAAAAAAAGGAAGCGGGTGTCGGTGGGAAGTGGCAAAGTGGTATTGGAGGCTGTGTGTGTTACTACGAGAAACTGAATGAAAGCCACTAGAGAACTGGTCGCTTGCCTGGAAGATTTTTTGGTCTTGGTTTCGATACTTTTTTTTCTTCTTTGATTTTGTATATAATTTTTTTTTCTTTTGGTTTTTTGTCTTCTTTGTAGCGGAGCTTAGTTGGCAGCAAGCAGCTTGTGGCCTGGCCTGGCTCTGACTTCGTTTGTTGAGTCTGTTTCTTTTTGGCTTCTAATGGCAGCTGTAAGGTGAGAATCGATTTAGTTCGGTTTACGACGATCCAAGATACAAACGCAAAAAAGTTTCCGTTTGGTTTGCTGCGCGGTGAAAAGTCAAAGACATAGTTAGCCAAGTAAATTAAGGAACAGGATTAATCAGCTAATCAATCACGACAATCAATCCAAAAATTATTGCGAGAAAGTTGTCTAACCAATTGTGGCAAGTGTTGAGCATTTGGGTATAAAGAATTTTATAAAAATTTTTGAAAAAATCAATTTCCGTTTAACATTAAATACTGATTAAGATTAATGCCGACTTGGCCATGTGTTATTGTTGCTGTAGTGATTGTTGTTGACCAAGTGAGCGTGTCTTCATGAGCAAAACGTTTGTGTCTAAAATAAAACAAAAAATTTCTCTAACCAAGCCAACAACTTCCTGGCTGCAAAGCCCACTACCAATAGCTAATGGTGTGGGAGATCGGTGAAGGGGGGAGGCGGTTTTATGCCGGTGTTAATGTATATTAAAAAAGGGCCTTATGCAAGTTTCAAGCACTCAACTTAATTGCATAATTTATCAAAAGAAACGTAAAAACAGCAGAAATTTATTTACACAAAATAGCTGCTATAATTATTTTCAGTGGCTTTTCAAAAAAGGTTCACTTTCAATGCAAATGCATTTTTCTTTTACCTCTACGCCACTGTCCACCAAAAAAAGGAGCCACCTTCAGGCATTATTGCACTTGCATATGAATTGTGTAAACTGTCTGTGCACTTGGAAAAAACCCAAAAGCAACAAACCAACTTTAAATATTAATATTCTGGACTTTTCTTTTAAACTGAAAATATCTACATCTTTGAAGTCTCTAGTTATTCAATCAACATTGTAGAATGCAATTCGATTATTTCGATATTCTCAGTTTGATTTCATAAGCAAACCTAGTCCAGAATTGTAAATGGGATGGAAAAACTTCTGCCACTTTATATATAAATAAAGTTGCTAATTGTAAATGTAAATTACTATCAAAGAAATTTAATGTGGATTTCACTAAAGCGGACTAAATTCATTCTTGGCTAACTTGCTCAACTATTCTGAAACATATTGAAGGTCCTAAATTCTAGGAGCCAAGGTAGTCAGGCTCTATTTGCTGTCTATTTGAGGAATTTCAGGAGTTCTATTTACAGGCAAAAATCATAATTTTCCCTTTAACAATTAATGCAGAACAATCCAGATCAAAATAACTTCCAAAAGCATACTATTTCCTTCTTTTTATTATTTTGAGATTAATAAAATCATTTCATAGTGTTAGAGGTCTTATAGATTTCATAAATTACTTTTCTTTCAATTAATAGTGCTTGAGTTTTTATATTTAAATTTTTTGCAGTGCTTCGATTAACATTTTTTATAAGTCCATTGAAGCATTAACTATTTATATGTAACCAAGTGATTGATCCAAGACAAATCAATTTAAAAATATCTAATAATTTGCATCACAAAAACCCAGTGCCAGATTACCCTTTTTCACGGGTCCCTCATTTTCAGAGGACTGTAAAAAGCTTTCTGATACATTAATACATTATTATTTTATTGAAAGATCAAATCAGCAGTAATTTTTGCTTTTTTTTTCTAATTTGCCATATGAAGTATGCTAAATTTAGATTAAAAGAAGATGTCTGTAAATATGGTACTTAATCTTACTTTTACATTTAAAATTTGCATTAAAACGCCACAATTCTAATTTGGCTTAATCTGGCTTAATCCGGCACTGCAATAATCTTTTCTAAAAGAATAACTGGGTGGGGTGGAGATTTATACGCCCAATGCTAGTTATAAATTGTCCATTATGGATCATTATTTTAATTAGTCTGTGGGTAGTCTGGAAGAGAAACTAAATTGAATAATGGCCATTAGGCATAAGGAAAACACAATTACAGGCATTTCCATTGCTACAATTTTAGTTTGTGTGTATTATTTTTTCTCTTTTTTGCAGCAGCTGCTGATGTAATCGAATTGGCACTACATTGATGACTTGAGACGTAACTTTTTCAATAATTATTAAAGTTAATTTGCGAGTTTATTGATATAATTTACTATGGTGATTCGTGGTTGTTATTTCTTTTCACAACTTTGATACCGGGCGATGAAATGAAATCAATGATTATTATTATTTTTAATTTGTCAATTTAACTGGGGGCTAGGCTGCATATTGGTAAACGAATGCTTATAGCAAAGGTCATGCATTTTAATTAATTATTCATAGGAAAGTATTGAGATGCTTAGGGCATACACATCTTGCATTTCAATGACGAGAACCAGAAGACAATTACTTTACACTTATGGCACTTTTACAGAAGCCGACCGTTAGATGCTCGGAATGTTCCAGCAATTATTGGCTCTGCTGCTCCTGTTGATGACAACAATAATCCTTGGAGTGGAACAGAAACTGGACAATGAGAGTAAACCACCTACAAAGGAGCTACCCCGGCCACTGGCCCCACTGAAGAAGCTGATGCTAATCGACCATTCAACTAGTCGGAATGGTCGTTCACGACGACCCACTCTGATGGATGTGGCTTTGCAGCAAAGTGTGCGACAAGGATTGGATGCCATGACCGAGCTATATGGCAAAATACAGCCACAAATGCTGCGCAATGGTGTGTATGTGTATAAATATTCCAACCTTGAATGAAAAAAAAAAAAAAAAAAAACCCAAACCAATAAAAACAAAAATCCAAAAAGGTCAAACACTGGAGGATAATCATCCGGCTGCAATGTTATCCCGTTTCAATGCCCCCACCATGGATACGGAGAGGCGAGAAATGGCCGCCTATGCAACTATCGCTGCTGCCAAGGCTTTTCGTAAAAAGTGAGTGAATTTCCAATCAATATGAAAGCAATAATCTACGGATGAGTTCATCAGCCGCAAATACTTACCACATATGCAGAAACAAAACAAAACAAAAAAACAAAACTCATCGTCATATGAAAAAAGTTTTATCTTGGCCAAAAGCGAAAGCGAATAATCAAAAAAAATCAAAGTGTACTTCAAATACAGACAATACTAGGGTGGATAGGTCGATATTTGTATAAACAAATAGACAATATAAAATATAGAAATTGTGCTGATAGGATGCTTACTTTTTAGAAATTGAAAAGTGAATTTAAATGATACCACAAAAATAATAAAAATTTTGACAGAAGAAAGAAGGAGTCTTTTCCCAATTTAAATTATTTCTTAAATTAATTTGAATTAGTTAGTTTTTATGTCTTCAAAAAATATAGTTATAAGAAATGCTAAGCCAAGAAAAAATATCTTATATTTTAACGTGCGTTGATTAACAACAAATTATAAATTTTTATAGAAGTCGCGACTACAATTATTCATTTGATCAATTCTTATACATAAATAGAAAAAAAAATAATTTTATGAAAATCGTGATACTGAGTTACAAACCAGAAAATTCAATACGTCTTTAAGACTTAGGCTAATTATTTAGGCTTGAGCATATGATAGAGAAAGATCTCGACGTAGTTTAATTATTGACAATTTATTTCCTACAACAATAAAATTCAGTTAGATTTCCCTTTGAAATCTTTAACCAACTTTTGGTATATGCAGCTATGTTGCTTTGATACACACTTGAGCACGAGCCGGCAATCATCTAATGTGGGTATAGTATATAAAATAATAACCAATAATAAATTTATTTATATATACATATGTATATATATATAAACTGTTGACGCCTTCTCCTGACCAATTGACTGTTGGCAACTTTCTCGCTTGATTAACGAGTTCTACGACATTCGGCAATCGAATAACATCGCATCCATGGCAGCCCCTCCTTCTACCCGCCCCCCAGTCCAAATGCAAAGCAATGTCTGGCTAATGAGTTGAAGTTGAAGTACGCCACAAAAGTGCTCCAAAATATATATGTATATACCTACATACATAGCAAGATTCGTAGCCAAAACGTTCAGCAAGCGCTCAGCGAACTCTCCTCTCATTGACTAAAAGTCAACTTTCACTTTGACATTGAAATGCCACATACATAATTGCATGGTCCATAGCAAGCAACCAACCAGATTCAGATTAAGCCAAATGTCTTGACTTGGCTTTGGTTTGGCATGGCCTGGGTGAAGGTAAATTAAAGCTTACCTGCCCGGGTTAAATGACCTCTTTGCGTCAAATAACAACGGAAATGGCAACAGACAATGCCATGGAAAAACATGAACTGCTTCTGCTGTTGCTGTAGTTTTTCCAGTTTGCAAGTTTTCACTTTTCACAACAGGTTCGGGTCTCGTCTGGGAAAATCTCTGCAATTTTCCATACACATAAAACGCATTAAATGAAATAAAAACTGAAAAGCCAGAACTTTCACCCAGACAACACAACAAAAAATATATATATATATATATATATATATATTTTAGTTATATACAGGTGCAATGAGCTTTGACTTGGGAGACCAACCAAATGGTTGGTCCTAGGAAAAAGTAATTTTTATGTAATGGCAATCAATGAGCCATACAAAACAAAAGTTAATAATGATTTTACTTGGAAAAATGAACACAAAACGACAAGTTATTCAATAATATTTCGAAACTTCGAGTTGAAATAAGCATAAATTTTAATTGAGACTAAACTTGGAAATTATACTTCTTGATATTCTGTACAAACAGCCCTTAAAAGCCAACTCTAATGTCCCACTTATTGTTAGCCTGAATTATATGTACCTAATCTTTTGTATAAAAGGGGACTCATAAGATGTCAGCGACAAATATTTCCCAAATATTTGTTTGTCTATTTCTGTTATTTGCTTGCCCAAAATCAAAAACAACAATAACAAAGAAAAAAAAAAGCATTACGAAACCAACAACATGTTCAGTTTAATTAAAAGTCATCATCATCAACATCATGATCATGATGGTTTTCATCATTGCAACGATATCGATCGATGATGTGACCAAGATGTTGAGCTCGTTAATAATGCCAAAAGCAGCATTTAGCCAAATTAGAAGAAAGCGAATGAACGTCAGCAAAACTCTGCAATTATACATATGGACATACCTCTAACATATATAACCAAACGACAAGAAACGTTAGACACAAAAATAAATAACCAATGGAAAACCTCTAGAGCTCAGAGCTCTGGCTTCTCCACTCTTTGACTCTTCGTTGAAGTATTCGCAATTTGATTACATCAAAACAGCGAAAGGCAACAAAAAAAAAACAACAACAACGAAGACAAAGCTTTAACTCTGCGTTTGATATGCTCAAGAAAAAAAAAAAAAAAACAACCGAAAAAAATCAAAACATGACGCGACTTTCGTTTTCTACAAAGCCTCAAGAGGCACACGAATTCGGCCTCAAGCTCTGTAAGCCATATGAAAGTCTTTTTTTTATCGCCAGAGTTCAATGAACGCTGCTGCGGCTGCGCTTTTTTATTTCTCTACCTCTCCCTATGTCTCTCTCTCTCTCTCTCTCTCTCTCCATCTGCCCTCTGAACCTCTCTCTGAGTCTCTCTATATCTCTCCTCTTCTCCCCTTAGTTGTGTGTACCTACGTATGATTGACTTAAATTACGCATACGCCACATGCACTGGGAATTTTTTTTTTTAATTTTAACCCTTTTATCACTTAATAATTGTAATTAAATTTAAAGTCAACCATGAAAATAAACAACACAAATCAGATTAATGCCAAGCGAAGCTGAAAACGTGAGAAAAACATTTCCACTTTCACCCGTTCATAGAGGCCAAAAGAAAACTGGAAAAACTTTGCATCTACAAAAGCTATACTCAACAATTATCCGACACTTCTATACCCTTTCGAAATGCTCTTTAAGTTTACTTCAACTTGTATAGCTAGTTACTTCCATATTAACTTTAAAATCATTTGTTTAAAACAATACTCAAGATTTTATTAAGAATCTATGCAAAATTGTTAATTTAATTATAAAAGTGATCGATTCAAGCATAATTATCAAATCATTTTTCTTAGGCAAATTTTTCTAAACTTTTAATCTTTAATATTTTTTTTTTCATGCATTATCAGATACAATCTATAGAATCCTGTGATCTTTTTGAAGTCAATTCGAAAAAGAAAAAGTCACCCTATATAAAAAAAATAGTTTTATTTAGGCGAAAATTGTTTTTAATTAAAAGCCATAATGAGACAAGTTTCTTGCCATTTGCATTTTTCATGATCTAGTCATTATACCTTACTTCAGATTTTTTTCGGGAAAAGTAACAAAAAAAATATATATATCTATATGTATATATAAACTTGCTAATAAATGCAGCAAATGGAAAGCAAAAGCGGTTAAATTAAAGTCAGCGTTTCTTATGCGACACACAAACAAACACACCACACACCGCACACACACACACACACACACACACTGTGACAAGAGGAAACGCAACTCGCTTTAATACGTTGATGGGGATACCCATCTTAACGCCACCAGCGACGAACTCGTTTCCAAACTCCACACAGCTTTATACGTTTTATAAATAGAAGCCACCATCGTTGGCCAGGCAGCACTCGAAGGCAAAGTTTGAACGTGCTGGCATGTCGTCGGCGACATGGAGCGAGGACCAGGATCCCAAGCAGGATCCTAAGCAGGATCTGGAGATAAACTAACTTTGGTTATTGTTTCAATAGTTTTCAGCACATAGATGAATTGGCCCGCCAATCGCATGCACATAAAATCTCATTACGTCGCACGGCCCTGGAAGCCCTATGTCCGCCACGTGATCCACCCTCATGTATGCCAGCCTCGGAACGTTATCGCACCCATGATGGCACCTGCAACAATAAACGTCGACCCCGCTGGGGTGCTGCCCAGATGCCATTCAATCGCTTCCTGCCGCCAGAATATGGCGATGGGGTCGATAGTGTACGCAGTTCCACAGACGGCAGTCCATTGTCATCATCGCGATTCGTTAGCCTGCTGGTCCATGGATCTAGAGAGGGAGAGGCACCCTTGACAATAATGATAGCCCAGTGGGGACAACTGCTGGATCATGATCTTACCTCAACGGCACAACCACGGTAAGAAGATAGTTTCTATGAAATTCTATGAAATGGACAAACAATTACTGCAATTTGTTTCTCTTATCTAGCTCTATTAATGGTTCAATACCAAGTTGTTGTGGCGGCAATGATTTTCATCCCTCATGCTTTCCCATCAAGGTGCCACTTGATGATCCCTGGTTGGCACCGCTCAAAGTGCGTTGCCTGGAGTTTTTGAGATCGGCTCCGGCTCAGCGTAGGGATTGCGTGTTATCTTGGAGGGAACAAACCAATCAGGTTACCTCCTACATTGATGCATCGCCAATTTACTCGAACAGTGCAAAATCTTCGGATAATGCTCGCGTCTTCCGTCATGGCCTGCTAATCTATGGTCGTGGCAATCCAGCCGAGGATGTGTGTCAACGCGGAGCCATTGCCACCAAATGTATACGCTCTGGCGATGGACGCAGTAGTGAGCAACCTGGACTATTGGCCATGCATCATGTCTGGGTTGGTGAGCACAATCGCATTGCATTGGAGATAAGTGAGCTCAATCCGCATTGGAGTGATGAGAAAATCTATCAGGAGACCCGTCGAATTGTGGGTGCCATGTTCCAACATATTACCTATCGAGAGTTTCTACCCGTAATCTTGGGTCGTGAAGTATGCAAACTCTTTGATCTGGATCTCTTGTCGACTGGCTACTATGAGGGCTACGATCCAAAGGTTAATCCAACGGTCGCCAATGCCTTTGCAGCAGCTGCCTTTCGTTTCGGTCATTCTCTAGTGCAAAATTCTTACACACGATGCGATCGTCATCACAATGTGATCAACAATAGTGAGTTGGAAATTTTAATTGTAGAGTATCAATGCCATCAATGAATCAGTTAATCTCTCTCTCCGCAGATGTTAGCCTTCATGAGGAGTTCCAGAGTGGAGACATTGGTTCAGCGGGCTCTTTACATCGTCTACTCCGCGGTTTGGCCACACAACGTGCCCTGAAACGGGACGAGTTCATTACACCCGAGTTGACTAATCATCTTTTCCAAACGTCTGGTTTCCCCTTTGGACTCGATTTGGCTGCCATTAATATACAACGTGGACGAGATCATGGCATAGCACCATATACCTCTTGGCGTGTGCCCTGTGGTCTAAGTCCCATACACAGTTGGGATGATTTTGGTAATTCTGGTATAAAATCACATAGAAGAATCGATTTCTTACCATCTCCATTCCTTTACAGCCAATGTAGTGGGTCAAGAGTCGGCAAAGCGCATTGGCCATGCGTATCGGAGTATTCATGACATTGATCTTTTTGTGGGTGGAATTGCTGAACGTCCTGTTGTCGGTGGACTGGTTGGACCAACATTCGCCTGCATCATTGCCCAACAGTTTAGCAATTCGCGTCGTGGCGATCGCTTTTGGTATGAGAATGCCGGCTTCGAGAGCTCATTTACGCCAGCCCAATTGCATTCTCTGCGCCGTGTGTCATTGGCTCAGGTTCTCTGTCGTGCTGTCGGCGGTGGCACTTTCCAACCGCACATTTTCATACCAGCCGAGTTTACGGACAATGAACGCCAAACCTGCGGCACTGGTGTCTTATCGCCAATTGATCTTAGCCCTTGGCTTGAGCAAGATCCATTTGCGGCGCCGGCACCGTCAGCGGCACAAGCTGATCAGGTTTTCAATATCATTAAAGAGGACAAGGCTGGCTTTTCGAATCGCATAAAGCCGGTTAGGCCGCCCCAGGTGGAGTTCAGTGCCAACTCGGCGAATGGTATCCAGCGACCAGCGACAACGATAAATAGCAATGCCAGTAAAGTTAGCGACAAACTCGATCTAAAACGCAAAACTAGCCCGACAGTGACAACAAAGACGAACAACAATAATAGACGCAAGACAACAGCGACCCAAAAGCCAGTAAATGGTATTAACAACAAATTGGACAAATCTCCCAAAATAACCATAAATATCAAGAATATCAATATACGAAAACAAGATGGAACGACACCCAAGCGGAAAGTGATTATTAATAATGTGCCCATAGAGTTGAGGAGCGCTGTAAACGGAAATGCAACAAACACAGACGATGAGACCGAAACAGATCCGACCATGGACGATACAGAGAGTGAACCGGAAGTGGACGACGACAAAGACCCACTAGAATCAAGGGCCGATAATGTGGACCTGGAGACGACAGAGCAAACTATACCCACTACAACAACGACTAGACGAGACCTAGAACCAGATGAGACGCCTACAAATGCCACCGACCTACGAGAACTACGTAGTTTAACTGACTCTAAGACATCAGACTTTCGACTCTTGCATTTGATAAGTAATCATACAACATTACAGACGTCATCTACTACGTACAGCAGCATGGCACGATCGACTCGAACTACACAGTTTCCGAAATTTTTAAAGACAACAACGAAACGTGCTCAAGAGCTACGAAGTCAATACCAAAGCAGACCGATCTATACGAGACCACAGAAGGTTGTGGTCAATGGACCCAATGCCGATCAGTATGAGATTGAAATCAATATAAGGCAAACGAACAAGAGTCCTGTGACGCGACCATTGACACCAGAATACACTGACTATACGACAGTATACAAACCCTTTAACAGCAACAACAACAACAACTACGATACCAACTATGCCCCACATTATGGGGATTATGCCAGCACAACGACAATTCCGCCCCATTACGGTTACTATGCACAAAAGCTGACAAAACCACCGACCATTATCTATCTGAACGATAACGATGACAGGCGACAGACTACGACAAGAGCTCCGAATATATTTCAAAACTTTTTGACCTTTGCGACGAATGGTTTCAATCCGAATGCGAATGTCAATAGACGACCTACGACAGCGCGTCCAACTGCAGAGCGTCCGCAGTTTAATTCGTATGTGATCAATAGTCCACTTAGTGGCCATGGTTCTACCATTTCTTCCTCCTCCTCGCCGTATGCACCCAGACCGCCTTCAGTGCCATCGGTGGCCTCATATCCAGTTTCGACTAGCTCACAAATAGGTGGAAATCCACAATCGGGTTATCTTCATGCCTCAAGCAGTGCCGTGAGTGCAGGACATTTTGGCAGCATATCCGGAGTGGCTAGTGCCAATGGGGCCGATAGTACATTCAGCTTCAATATAAGACCACGACCATCGAATCCGCAAACGATTCATAGCCAAGCCAATTCCTATGGCCTGGCATCACAATCACCCTACAAACCAAGCTATCCGTACGGACAAAGCGAACTGTACTATGACCGCGAAATTAGTCCAGACAATCCGAATCCGAGTCCTTTTTCCACTTCCGTAGCAAGACCGCACACACAGACGTATTTTGGACGGACACCCGAACTGAAGGAGGCCAACAACAATGAACTAAACAATCCCGATCACAAACTGGACATACAAGACTATAACTATCTGACCCGTACTTTAGCCAATGTCACCGAGGATCAGAGCAAAGAAGACGACAGCAAAGAGTCCGATGACTATACATACGATGAAGACGAACCGAGCAATAACTTGGAGGCAATACAAGCCTCGCGAAAGAATCAACTGCAGTTGGACAAATTAACGGACACGACAAACTCGACGACTAACAACTCAACACTCCAACAACTGGACGACAATTATGTTTTACCTGTGCTAAAGAACAATACCTTGACCAAGTACGTGACTGAAATGCCCAAGCCCATAGTGTCTACTCCCTCCTTATCACGTAGTACGACCAATAGCAAGGTGACAGTTTTTCCCGACAGTTTGGCCAAGCAATTGGCCAATGGTATTTTGGCCGACTCAGATGACTATGACGACAGGACATTAACAGAGACTGGGCCACTAAAAAAGCAAGCCACAAAGTTAGCCCAATTGGCCAATGTGGCTTTTGCTCCAATCACAGTCTTAACTAAACCAGACAGGTAAGAATCCATTGAAGGCAAATCAAAGAATTTAAATAAACTTGCATTCCACACAGACCCGACAACTGGGTGATCTATAATAAGGCTAGTGAAGAACCACCCTTGCCCCAACCGCCAGTTGTTAGTATGGAGGATGTGGCGCCAACAGGAGAAATTCCCACACCGATTAAAAGGCTACAAAATGTGCAACCTAAACCAACAACAACAACAACAACTACCACAACTGCAACAGAAGTAAAGTCAGATCTAAGCGAAACAACAACTCAAATTCCAACAATAGAAGAAACAACATCAATCTCTGCTAGTAACTAGTATGCCAAATTAGTCTATACTAAATTTATGTACACTATTTATTTATTGCAAACTCACTCGAAATAAACTAGAACACTTTTATTATAGCTTCCAGTTAAAATACGTGATTCTGAATATTAGCAAGGCGATTAACTGTTTGGATAGGACATTTAAATAGATATTATTTGTACATAACCGATAAATGGCTAAACTCGATTTTAACTTACTAGAGGATGCCTTATTAACTGCTTGGATACAATGTAAAGTTATATCAAATACAAGACGATATTCAAGTATTTTTTGCCTTATGGAATTCAGTCATGACATAGAAAAACTAACTACAATATGGATATATTGGATATATTGTATAGTTTGCTTGGTATATAAAAAAAAATTTGGTTTAACACTTAGAACTCAAGACGACCTCGATTAAATAAGAGTTTAAAAGATTTAGCAAGTTGAAAATATTCAGAAATATACACTTTTCCTTTGCTTTTCCCCAAACGATTTCACTTTTAACTGACACGTTATTGAGAATTCAGTAAAATTCACTTACAATAATTTCCCAAAAGCAATTATTACAATAACAAAACTTGCTTATTGACTAATAATAGTTTACAAATATGTAGATTTCAAATATTTGAAAACTCTTTTTATGATTATGTGCACGGCTTTTCATATAATAATTATACAATTGACTGCAGCACTTAAGATACACGTTTCACAGTGCCAAAAATTTATGAATTCTTGGTTTGTACTTTATTACAATGCCGACTAAGACCTAATTGTTTCCATTCATAGAACACATTTATGCTTAAACATTAATGCGACGTCACCCACACATGCGGGGGTGAGGGGACGCGTTTAACAAAAACATCTAATTAGGTATGCAGTATGTATGTATGTGTGTATGCTCAGTTATTTGGCTTGGCTCTAGCCTCGCTGTGTTAAGTATTTGTGTATTACAAGAGTTTATCTATGGTTATAAACAACATTATTATCAACAACATTATCATCATCATCAATTACGTAGAAGTAAATAATAATTTATGCCTGTAGCCGTTTCGCCTCTATTAAATATATATGTATATAAAATTACTAAATAACAAAAAGAAAAAATATACAATTTAAGCTAGACAACACTTTTTTTGGTAGGAAAAAAGGGAAAGGGAAAGGTTTTGTTTTTAAGATTAAATTTGCATTAAATATGATTTATGTTTTAAATTGGCGCATTTGCTTAATTTCAACACTAATTGTTTGTTTAATTGAAAAATGATTAATGGGCTAAACTTTTAATGTCCGTTATTTACAATTCTCGTGCGGTAACGAATTTTTCTCTCTTTCTCTCTCTCTCTCTTTCTCTGGTGGTACATAGTGGCTAAATGCATTTTTGAGTTGGTAACATTTCGGTTTGTTGAGAGATTGTGCGTATTTCTCTACCACCGTATCTGATGTTTGTATTGCTCATCAACGGCTATTCGTTTGATAGTCTCATAACCTAAGATAATGCTGAATGAGAAAGCTGCCGATTGCACCAGGCGAGCGGACAGACCCTTAAAGAAGCAGTTCAATTTCTCCTCTTGCCACAATTCACGGAAGGCGATGCTCATTGAATCCAACCGGTGAACCTAAATAACAAATGAGATACTTAATATTTAGCCTTCATTTAGACAAATTCAAATCTCACCTGTAGACGAGCCCGCACTATATCGAGTGGATTAGTTAATATTGTCGTTGTAAAGCCACCTAAACTGCCGGCCACACACTGTATAAACAGATGGGATACCCAAATGGGGCATATGCGAACCAATTCATCTAGAAAAACCAACTCCAAGTCATTGAAGAGAATATTTTGATGGATAGTTACAAACTCACCCTGGTAGAGGTGATAGAAAGCCCACCACATGGCCGAATTGGGTACATAGGCCATTAGGCTGGCTGTATAGCCTCTGTAGAAGCCACGCAAGCCATCGCGTCGCATTATCTCACGTCCAATGTCCATGGATATTTGGAAACGACTGCGTCCAGGCCATGATTTAATGCCCAGGGGATTGATATCCATTTTGGAGCCAGGATGAGCCGACATGCCCAATACCATGGCATGTTGGGATATAACATCAAAAGGAACTATAATTGTCTGACCCACAAGCGATGCACAGCCGCCACCAACTAAAGCTTTAACCCTATGATCGGCACCTAGATCGGAGAGAATGTGACGGACTCCCTCATAGGTGCTAATGTAAAATACGCCAGATACAATTTGCACCGAAGATATCCAGAAGCCGCGATATAATCCCGGCACACCTTCCGAACGATAGATTTTCATGGCACAATCAATCATGCCCTTGTATATGTCGCTCCTATGCTGCACCTGCAGCTGAGTTTTGATCACAGTCAATGGGAATAGGCAGCATCTCACCGAGAATGAACTTAGCATGGATAGGGGAAAGAATTTCGATTTGTTCATCATATCCCATTCGATGGTGCGTATATAGGAGGAGCCGTCCACTCCACTCCCAGCGGCTCCACCAGTCGCCATAGTCAGGCGAGTGTTATTGCTGCCCGACATGGTCTAGCAGCGGGCTAGCTATTCCAACTGACGACTGTATGATGTCCACGTTTAAATTGAAGAGCGTGCATGCGAAATGTATATAATGTGGAATCTCTGTGTTCGTTCACAGCATTGTTGTTCATCGGAGGCGGCGGCTCTTGACCATTATGACTTGCAGTAAGCGATTTCCTATATCCCAAGTGGCTCTTCTGTGTGTGTATCTGGCCAAAAGAAGAAAGACAACGACGATTATATGGACGTTGACGCAATCCAAAGGCAGATGCACGCAATAACATATCACTTTCAAGGTCTCAAGGTCACGCCTTGACAAGGCAGTTTTGACCTTTGTTCGGCAATTTACTCCACTTGTTGGTACGTCTACCTTTGTGTCTAGAATCTATGCATAATTTTTGGCAGACTATCTAATCTTTAGGCGCCACAGTTACGCGCATTTTGCGTGGTTATTATATAATTCACAGACACCTGACTCAATCTTCCTCCCCCTCTCGGACGATTCAACTCTCTGCCAATCGCGCTCACTTTCATGTCCTCTTCACGTAAACAAAGCACATATCCGCACGGAATAAACTTGCCGAGATGCTGCAGTGCGTCAGCCTTTGTTTACTCACCCACCTTGTTTTCGTTCTTCTATCCGCCAGTTTATTATGATTTATTTATGGTGTCTTCTTTTTTTTTTTTTTTTGTTGTCAACATGCCTGCAAATGAGCTAACATGCTCGAAAATGCGTTAACAGACTCGCAAATGTTAAAATAAACTGGTTCCATTTATTTGAGAGCTAAAATTTGCAAAATTCTATAATAAACGTCAGCAAAGAATCAAGAATACATATAAATACACATTGCTCTTTAAAATTTGTGAGACGAATTCTTTTTAAATAAATCAAATATTAAATTAATTTAGTTCTTTTAAATTATGCCATAAAGTATGCTTCATAACGTTTTATGCTCACTTTGCAGCTGTTACGATTTGAATTTTAAAAGTAATAAGCTTTAATAGAAGCCGTGTATAGTTTAATATTCAAAGGAGTAATTGGCAGTTCAAACGCAAAGAAGCGGAAAAATATTTAACCAAATTTGAAATCAATACGCTCTATTAGCAAATGGTTATATTTGCATAAATTAAAACCTGAATTTAATTCAACAGTTTCGTGAATAATTTAATTGCTGATTGCTCAATATTCTAAACCATTGCTTGAGTTTAAGCAACAATGTTTTTTGTTGAAAATATACCTATATTTTTTATTCAAGAACCAATAAAATTATGACAGAATAGAATTTGTACTTGCATTTTTTCTCGGATGACACTATCTTATTTGCAGGGAGACATTTTTTTAAAAAAGGAGGCAGACAAATTTTCATTTTATGGATATACATATACATAATTGAATTTTAACTTTAGATTTAAATACATTTTATGACTCTTTCCCGGTTTAAAAAAAATAACTTTGGATTGTGTTGGACCGGAAAACCCATTTCTCCCCCATTTCTGCTCTTCTCATTTCTCACCCTGTTTGTCATTTCTACCAGGTAGTCCTGATAATACATTCTATTTGGCACCTTTAAAATTTTGAATTTCAAAAAAGAAGAATTCAAATGTTTCACTCATAAGTACTTATGTATAAGTAAGATTAATTAAGTTCAGCCAAGCTAGATGGAACTGAATGGTTTGTTTAGTAAGTAATTATTTATATGCTTCCAATTTTTAGCTCTTTATACCATGCAACCATAAGGTGAAATGGTATATTAAAGTCACCAAAATGTACATATGTAACAGGCAGAAGAAAGCATTTGCGACCCTAGAAAGTATACATATCAGTTCCAGTTCCCGAAATTTAAATAAAGCTGATTTTCTCAAAAACTATCAAAGCTAAAGCAACCAAATTTGGTACATGGATTTGTTTAATATGCATGCAGATTAATTAGACCTATTAATATCTACCAAACTACCAAATAAATTATGATTAAAATGGGACCAAAACCATAGAAAATATACGTGTAAACGCAAGAAAGGTAACAGAAGCTACGAGGCATGTAAAATGAATTTAAATGACATACACTTTTGTCGAAATTTAAAATATTTTTTCACCTGGTGCATGGTATGCCGAATTGGCGAGACGACTTTCTTACTTTGTCTACGTTAAACACTAACCGATCCCGGAATGTTCTCTGAACTTTGTTAGTCTGGTAATAAAATTAAATAATTAGAAATGCTGCATTATACACACTCAGTTTTGTACTTGCAACGCACTGCCTAAGAAATATTTACATGCAAAAATGCGACCCTTGTTAACCTCCAATGCTAAATTCTCGATACCTTATGGAACTTACCTATTGAATGTATAAAATATTGAGTGACAATGCGACAGTTGTTACTTAATGTGTAAATGCCATTAGAAAGAATGTTTTATTCTACTTGAAGCTTGAAATTTTGAAATAGTCGAATTTAGTTCTAAAAGTAGTCTAGCTCAGTACAGTCTGCGAATAAAATGATTTTGGACTATAAGCCAGCGGGTAAATTAACACTAATGCATATGTAAATTTTACTTGTATTTTATTAAATTATTATATTAAATATACAAACTCTTAGATCCTGCCTACTTGCCGCTTATGTCATCGACATGGTGTCCAGTAATCATTTTGGCGGTCTATTTATGCTTTGTCCTCAAAGTGGGACAAGACTGGATGGAATTTCGCAAGCCATTCAATGTACAAAAGGCCATGCTGATCTATAATGCCGTTCAGATTGGATTCAATACAGTGTTATTTGGACTCGTAAGTGCATTGAATTACATGAATTGTTGTTTATTAATTCTCGATCTATGATTTTAGACATTTTGGTATATGTTTGTGAGTCCAATCTACGATTTACGTTGCATTGAAAGTTTGTCATTGGATAATCCAAATAAGATAGTTGAACGAACTGTTACCTATATGTACTATTTGAACAAAGTTCTCGATCTCATGGACACGATATTCTTTGTGGTGCGCAAGAGCTTCAAGCAGATAACCACACTTCATGTTTACCATCATTGTCTGATGGTAATGTTCACGCATGGAACCTTCATGGCTTATGGAGCTGGCGGCCAATATGCTGTGATCGCACTCCTTAATTCGCTTGTCCATATGGTGATGTATTCATATTATTTGTTCACAGCCCTTTATCCGGGATCCACGGGTAGTCTGTGGTGGAAGAAATATATCACCATTATGCAGTTAGCTCAGTTCAGTCTAATTGCCCTACAATCATTATGGGTGTTGATATTCAATTCAAGTTGTCAATTTCCACTGATATTGCATTTCATTCAGCTCTCACAAGCTGGTGTAATGATGGCCATGTTTGGTAATTTCTATGCCAAATCGTATTGCAGCAAGAAAACAATTCAGGCGAAATCAAAGTAAAACGATAATTAAATAAATATTCATCTATTAATAATAAAAATTTCGAATTTTTTCTTGTCCTACTATCAGCTATTATCATGGTCAGCTTATAATGTCTGCCTCTCTCGTTTACCTTGTTTCCCATGGCACAGACAACCTAATTAACTCCATTTACTTGCCTCTCTCATACACACACACACAGACAGACATTTTTATATTAATTTAATTTCGTTTTTTTTTTTATTGCGGTATGCGAAATAGATTTATCCATTAGCTCCATGGTCGGCCAGAAGATGAGCTTTTGGCTATGGCATGCTGTGCCCAGCTTGACAGTGGCTCTCCAAAATGGTGATTTGTGATTCTCCCCGCCAGAGACATTTGCACTTTTACTTTTGGCCCCGAGAATTCACATAGTCGCCAATGCATTCAAGTGTCGATGGCCATTTTGGTGAGTTGATCAACTGGCCAGTTTATTGCACAAGCTGACAATTTTGCATGAGCTGAACAAAATCGTTGGCTCGACGGCTCAAAAGCAAAGGCTAAAGTTGGCTTGTCGTACTCCTTTTCGTAGCGATCATCGATAGGCAAATGGACTCTGATTTAAATACCCTACAAAATTAATATAGTATATCTATTATGTAGATTGTCTTGATTGTATTGTCTTCCTTGTTTGGCTAATTTCTGCCTAATCAACTGATCTGTTCTTTAAGCAAGTTTTCACTGTGTGTCTCTCAGATGGAAAGAAAATCAATATTTTAGTATTTATATGGTAACTTAAAGTCTGTGCATTATGTTTAAATATTTGTATATATGTTTTTTTTTTTTTTTTTTGCGGAAAACAAACTCAAACATTGCCACCGACCTCAGCGCCTCGAGACGGCAGGCGAAAAAAAAAACGTGTCGCAGCAATTTCCCATTGAATTGCAGCTTTTTCATTTCGGTTGAATGTTTGTTGTTGCTTTTTTTTCTCAACATTTTGCCTAGTTTTTGGTTTGTATTGCATATGCAATTTCTCTTCAACAGCCGTCGCCGTCACAGCCACCGCCAACGTCGTCTTGGTCTATATCTACTCATCTGCCTGCATGCCGGGACGGGCATGCCCACTCCGATCCCGCGTCTGGTCTGGCCTGGCCTGGTCTGGCCTCTGTCTTGTGACTTACATAAAGCCAAGAGCTAGGAACACGTTGTCGCTTTGGACATACTTACATATACCAAAAACAAAAACTTGTTTTCTTGTTGTTGGAGTTTCTTCGAGGAAACGAAAGAAGCGTCACTTGGCCCACGAAAACGCAGTGGATGTTGCAGCCTCAACTACATAGTAGGCTCAAATGCTTTTGCTATTACTACCATGGATGAGGCTACCTGCCTGCAGCATGATAAGATGCTGAAGTGGCAGTAGTTACTTCTGCGTTGGCGCGCCTTATGTAACCGCCTAACCAGCTGGATGGCCCTCTTTAGTGTGGCTTCATCTTCATCTGCTTCAGCATAACTGCAAGCAATTACAAATTGTCATCAATAGGCTGGAAAATGCAGTTTTTATGTTTGTAAATGTTCATAATTAGGAATAAGTCAACGTTTTTTACACACAGTCACCAAACGCTTTCGGAGAATGTAAGTATTATGATATGCCTATGGGGCGTATACTTAATTCGCTGCATCACTCATACGCAATATATGCATGATTTGTTTTGTTGGAAGGTTAATATGAATTTCATGTGCTTCCATTCATATCATTTTGTAATTGAATTCACTTGAAATGCGTTTGCCATTTCCATAATCTGTGGGAGCCAATTGCCAGTCGATAACCATCGATGCGCAACGATGTCGATTTGAAAATTTACGCGCGTCTCCCAGAAAAAAAATAAAAAAATAAAAACAAAAACCAAAACAATCAAACAAATGTTGGCAAATTTTGTTGGCATTATTTTGCTAGATTTGTTTTTTTATTGTTTCTTTTCTTCATCATTTTCTTCCACCATCTTCTTTGGTTTTGTTTTCTTACCTTTATCTGGCCCAATTATAGTGGAATAACAATTACACACTGCCTCACACACACACACACACACACACATGCATACATATATGCCTAATGTTCATCGGCTTAGGCCAAATAAAAACAAAGACAATCTACATATGTGAAGTCCATATCGAAGATTCTATACACTTTATCTATATTAAATAAACTTTCCCATATTTTTATCAATTTTTTTCTGGAGAATTAACCAAATTTCAACAAATTAGTTTTTATATAACCTTTTTTTACTAGTATTTTAAAATTTATCAGATTACCCATCCGAGAACCTATCCAAGAATCTTTTAAAGAGCCATCTCAAGGGATTTGTCTTGGGGGTCCATCCAAGTCCGAGTTTTATCTAGTCTTAACTAGCTCAATGCAGACACTTAAATGTTTTATCATCACCAAAATTTTCAATTAAAAACAAGCATATTGTTTGAGATGACTTAACAGCAGAGAATCTACTACACAGGTTATATAAAAATATTGAAGCACCTCAAAAAAAAAACTACTTTTATATAATAGGATAACTTTCTTTGATGAATCAAAAACCAAATTCAAATGATTGATATTCCCATTGTAAATTAAAGTGTATCAAAAAAGCTGAGAAAACAAAAATAGCAACTGAATATAACAGAAAAAAATAAAACCGCCAAAGCCATTATATCCAAAATGTATGTAAGTCATGACGACGACGACGACTACTACAACCAATGCTGACCTAGTCAACACGACGTGTTAATGATGGATATGGCCAGATATGCCTCAAAGTGTAATAAAGCGATTCATTATTGTTGCAAAAAAGAAATATACATATATATAAAAAGTAAAACAAAGACGCAAAGACCAGTGTCTTTCTCAGTAATAGACAAGAGGGTCATAGCAAAGGCAAAAAACGAAAGCCCCCAAACATTTTTTGTGGCATTCTAATTCAGATTTATATACCCAACCGAAAAACCTTAAGTAAAACCATTAAAGAAAAAAAAAGTTAGCCAAGCAATTTTTAATTTTTACAACTCAATTAAAGTCAAATTTAAAATTTGATGAGGCACTGAAATTGCAAATGAAAACCATATCTTAAAATTTAAATAAAATATACTTTTATTTTCTACGGAAGCTTATGTTCATCTGTGGGTCAATGGGAACTATTTAAGTCTAATTGAATAATTAAAATAACAAAAAGAATCCCTTGAATGTCCTCACTAAAGTCTTTCTGAATAACTAGTTAATAAATCTTTTGCATCATATTAATTATTTTAGGCCCATTGCAATTAGTTTATACAAATTTTCTTTACATTATGACCTCATTACCTGCAATTACATAGCTGGAAGACCAACAGCAAGACAAAACAAAACTAAAAAAAGGTAAATTACGAAATCAATAAGAAAAAAGACATGGAGAAGTGGTTAAAGGGGAAGCCAGACAGAAAAAGACAGGGTAAGGGAAAAGAGAGAGAGAGAGACCTTCACAAGAGACCTCTCAAGACAGCATCCAACCACAATAAACCAAATTAACAGACCAAAGTGACAGTCGTACCAGCAACTGATAAAAATAATTCCAAGACACGAAAAAAAGACACCAACAAAAATGATTTACGCGCATTGTCATTGAAGTTGAGTGTTAAGTGTTGACTTTCATCTCGCTGCCCCGGCTCCATCTCCAACAACTCCAATTCCAAGTTCCATCTCCAATTGCAGAGCGTTTCCCCACCCCCCAGCCAGACCCCAGAGTTGGTGGTCGTGATCGTGGTCGTCGTGCCGCTGTTGTCATTGCCACGCAACGCCGCACGCAGACGCCGACGCAGCAAAGTCCTTCACTTTGAAGCGTGAAGGTTTCCCAATATGCCCGCCCTTAGTCAAGTTGGGTTACTCTCGCTGCTTTTTTTTTTTTGCGAAAGTCTTTACCTGGTTCGGATGTAAATAAACCTCATTTACTTCAATTTACTGCCAGTTTGATTCAGTTTCATTTCCAACCGATTGCCAGTCGTTTTTCATTTCATTATTTTGTTAAACAGGTGCCACCACATTATCATCATTATCATCATTATCATCTTCCACAGCTGCTGACATAATAATAACTCCAATTGGGGGATTATGTTACATATTTCTTTCACTTCTGCAAAGAATTTTGGAGGTCAGTTTCATAACAATCCTCTTGGTTTTGTGACTCATTACCTTCTACCTGAAGAAACGGACCCTCATTTTGTTTTTTACCTCACGTAATGACAGTGCGAACATGATAAATGCGAAACGAAAATTCGCATTATCTTCTCTTTTTTCTTCTTTTCTTCTTTTTTTTCTGTGGTTGTAAATGTAAATTTAATTTTAATTCCTTGGGAAAAATTAATTATATATGTATACCCAAAACCAAAAAGCCCTAGTGCTCTACATGCAAAAGTTGAGATTTATTCCCACACGAATTTCGTAATCATGTTTTGGGGGGGTTTGTTTCTTTTGAGGGATTTGTCCGAATTTACTTTGCTTGGGCTAACAAAAAGTCAAGTAGATGATTTCTGATTTCTGATATATGTATGTATGTTCATTTCCTTGATAGTATCTACATGTATCTTCATCCTCTCCGGACTAATGTTTACCTTAAAAATCAATCACTTCCTGGTCAGCAATGTGGTCGCTGCATGGCGCAACAACTTAACTCAATGAAGAAGGAAAGTGCCAAAAGACAAAAAAAAAAAAAAAAACCATTGAAATACCAAAATCGTTAGCGACATTTTATTTTCTTTGTTGTAGAAAAAAAAAAACCATTTTTGTTTTATTGTGAGAAACAGAAAAAACAAATGCAACAAGTTGAAGTTGCCAGTTCTTCAGCCAACAAACAAGTTAAAGTTAAAGTTGAGGCTGAAACTGAAACTGAAGAAGATGACGAGCGACTGCGACTGAAGCGGCCGGCGATTTGCCGAAGATTTCGAATGGGCCACGAAATTGACGATGCGCGCCCCAAAGACGACGAGATTGGATTGGATGGCAACGATGCGGTATAAAGAGGGCCCGTCCAGGCATTTGTGATGCATTCAGTCGCTGGTTTCCCACTCGAAAGCAACTAAATTTACTTTATAATTTAATCTTACCTCTATCCCCCCAAACTCACACACACACACACACTCAAAACTTATTGCTATGAACTCCTTCTCAGTGGTAAGTAAAGCCAAAAGCCAAGCAAGCAAGGAGATTTACCTACTCGAAATCTGGATAAACCTGTGGATTACAATTAATTACTGGATTACTTTCATTTTTGCATTTGCAGTTCTTAGTGTTCGCTCTGGCCGCATTGGCAGCTGCTGAGCCTCCATCGGGCTACAATTATCCACGTGGCGGCGGTGGTGGAGGCGGTGGATTCGGAGGCGGCTTCGGCGGTGGCTTCGGCGGTGGCTCAGGCGGTGGTTATCAGGCTGTTAGCGGTGGCTTCCAGACCTCAGAAGGACAGAATGTTGATCCTCAATTGTTGGAACAAGTGCGTCAGATCCTTTTGAATGAGGAGAGCAAAAACGGAGGCGGTGGTGGTGGAGGCGGCGGCGGCGGTGGCGGTTATCCCAGCGGACCGTCATCTAGCTATGGTGCTCCCCCATCATCCAGCTATGGAGCTCCTCCATCAAGCAGCTATGGTGCTCCCAGCATTGGCGGCGGCGGCGGTCGTGTTGTTGGCATCGATCTGGAAGGTGTGCGTCAGGCCATCCAAGTGGCTCAATTTGCCCAACAGAGCTCTAGCGGCGGTGGAGGCGGTGGCTATCCAAGTGCCCCATCTGGCTCATATGGTGCTCCATCGAGACCCAGCGGCAGCTATGGTGCGCCTTTCTAAGAACCACATCCCAACATAGCACAAAAAAAAAAAAAAAACAAAAAGTTTCGTTGCCAAAAAAGTGAATAGGACTACCAAGACAAGACCTGAAAGCAAATCAAAAGCCAACAACGACCTGAACACGACTACCGACCAAATTTCGACGACAAAAAATATGAAGAAGAAAGAAGGGAAAAAGAATGATGATGGGCCAAATCCTTACCAACAGGATTTTGCGGAACCTTTTGCCGTAAATTTTGCCCCACCAAAGGAGTGAAAACAACTTAGTTCGACTAGTGATGTAGAGTGATGGGGGCGAGTGATCGCCTGTTTGCCATTAGCCACGGCAATAGCAGGTGCCACTTCCACCCACTTCGCCCCTTAGCCACCCCCCCAAAAAAAAAACAAGTCCCCATACCTCAGCGACTGTTTTTCTCAAATATCCTTCCCACAATACTTCTCTCTTCCCCTCTCTCTCTCTATATATATATTGATATATAACCAATTTAAAATGCAACTCGATGTCAAATGCAAATTCTTCTTATTCGAATTCGAGTTGATCATTTTCTTGGTTTATATTTTTTGTGTACCTCTTACAAATTTTTGTAAATAGTCTTTCACACATTATCTTTGTGGTTGGTTGTGAAACCACCAACCAGGCACAACCACACAACAACAACAACACCAACAACACCCCAGACAGTGTTATAACGCATTCTTAGCTCGTAAGTGTTTTTATTTTATATGAAACAAACAAAGAAACAACAAAAAAAATATGAAAACAATAAAAAAAATAGTAAATTTTGTCACCGTTAAAAAAAAAACTTTAATTGATCTTTTTATTTCTTATATTGAAACAAGTTAAAATTCAATTTGAACTTAATGACTTTACACAATTCCAATTAAACTCAATTCGATTTAACCAAATTGTCACTGAGTGTATGTGTGTGTATGTGTGTTTGTGTGTGAAGACCATCTTAAAAAAAATCCTTTCACTTTTTGTTGTGGTTGCATATAAGCTGGGATCCCCCCCCTCCCCGCTTCTGTTGTTTTTTTTTATGGAGTGTTGCTGCTGGCCTGTCGTGCAAGTACTCAAAAATATGAAGATGGAGCGCTCATTAAGCCAAGATTGCGACAGATGCAGGTAGTAACCATCACTGAGATTGGGTCACAGTCGTAGTGCATCGTAGTGCGCAACAACTGAAGCCACTTAACCAACAACAACAACAACAACATCAACATCATTAACATTTTTCAAAATTGATGCGTACAACTGTGGCCATCTATGGCCATATTTGTCATTTTCAATTGACCAAAAGAAACAACAAAAAAACTGGCACACACAAATTAAGTAACTAACAACTTGTTGGTAATAAGTTAATATTTGAAAATTTTCTTGATTTTAGATTTCAGTTTTCTCAGTAAACCCAAAAGGAATCTAATATCTTGCAGAGATTTCACAATCCACAAGAGTCATCATCTAAGACGTTGATATTTTTTGCACCTGCCTTTGAAATTGGAGAAAAACAAAATCCTGATAAAGCTGAGCCCTTTAAATCTGCAGTAATAATTTCTTAAACAATTTGTTCTTATTTTTAAAAAAAAAAGTTAACATAACATAAAGAATAAATAAAAAATATGGTAATGAAAACCTCTTTCAATTATGGCCAGTCAAAGGTTTATTTATAAAAAACTTTGTTTTAAACATGGAAACTCCCAAATGTAACTCTTTGGTAATTACGAATCCCAGGGGTTAGCCCGAGAGGTCTGAGAACTTTTCAAAAATATCGTACTCTAAATTATTTCAACATGTTTCGTATGCCCAATCAAAAGGTCTTTAAAATTATCTTGTAATTTTGAAAAATCCTCATAAAGACAAACAAAACCAACAGCAAAAATTACAAAAATTTTTAAAGTCGATAATCTTCAATTTTCGATTAAAAATAATATTCACTAGATTCGACTAATTCATTTCTGATCACACTATAGAACTGACCTAGGGTCAACTATAATTATCTTAAGAAAATGCTTACTAATGCTTAATAACTGACTTTTTATTTCATTACAAATAAATAAATTTAAAATGTTTTTGTAGTTCAGAAAATAACCAGATCTTTCAATTGGCTAATTATTATTATTTGTAGCACAAACTAATTATAGAAAATAAAATAAAACTATTGTCAGTGGCGATTTAATTTCTTTTTTATTTTACTTTAACTTCGGTTAGTTCTAATATATTCTCTTTTAACTACACACAAAATTTGCAAGTAAGAGTTTTGCATCACTTTTATCTGTTGATCTAGAGAGTGTCGTGTCGTCAAAATGAATTGCAAAAAAAAAACTATTATATTGAAAAGGTCGTTTTTTATATAAATAAATTCTTTTATTCCTTCCAAATGAGGAGAGTCTGCAATGTCACGCCTAATCTGCACAAATATCAAGAGAAATAATCGGGCCAAAAGAGTGCTAGAGCAATGAATAGTATTATCAGTTATTGTCATATCTCAAGATAAGTCAAAAAGATTTTGTTAAAAGAAAAAGGAACAGATAAATGGAAAGATAGATTTTATCAGACTAAAGTGAAACAATGTGTCTCCTATCAAAGAAAGATAGGCGCAGAAAACCTATAAAAGAACGATCTTGGATGTGCCTAAGGTCCATTCGTAGTCGGTATCTTTCATAGAAATGTCATCTCTACTAAATGATACGGTTAAGGCTGCTGCAGCCGTAGTGGCTGGCAATCAGTTTACATTTAGTTCAACGGATTATACTGTATTCGCCTTGGTTCTTAGCATATCGGCTGCCATTGGTGTATATTTTGGATTTTTCAACAAAGGCGAGGACACTACGGATGAGTATCTGATGGGTGGCAAACGTATGAAAACCATACCGATTGCCATTTCTTTAGTGGCTAGCCAACTTTCGGCTATATCTATTATGACCATACCAGCGGAAATGTATGGCTATGGCATTAATTGGATTTTTAATGTGGTTTGCATGATTGTAGTTGTGCCTATACTCAATTATGTCATCATTCCTACATTTTACAATAATAATCTGACTAGCTGTTATCAGGTAAGACTATAAGAAGTAAATGATTTAAAAACGTTAACTGCATTATTTTCAATATATGTATATATATAGTATTTGGAAATGCGCTTCAACAAGCCAATACGTGAACTTCAGACCATTATGTTCACAGGAACTTTGTTTTTCATGTTGCCAATATTTATATTTCTGCCCTCGTTGGCCTTTTCCCAAGGTAAATATTATAGTTATTTCAAATACTAAGTGCTTTAACAAGGACTTTTTTTTGTTTTAGTGACTGGCTATAATGTGCACATTATTAACACAATTGTGTGTGGCATATGTGTCTTTTATACCATGGTCGTAAGTACAAGGACAAAAAGAAACCATGGCTCTTAATGACAAAAGTGTATTCTCTTTCTGATAGGGCGGCATCAAGGCAGTCGTGTGGACAGATGTGGTTCAAGCTGGCATAATGGTTATTTCAGTGGTTCTTGTGGGTATAATGGGCGCCTATCGAGTGGGTGGAGTTGGCGAAGTGATTCGCATTGCTGGCCAAGGCGGACATCTGGAAGTCAAGTGAGTTTGTCATTAAAATTGATTTATTATACATGTTATCCTAAAGCTTAAAAATCTAAATTCTAGTTACAATTTTGATGCCACAACACGATCGACTTTCTGGAATATATTCGTCTCAGCCACCCTCATGTGGTCTGGTTATGTTGGCCTAAATCAGAGCTGTGTGCAGCGCATTGTTTCGCTACCAACTCTGGGACATGCTCGCAGATCCTTGGTCATCTTTGGTTTCGGCTTTATGCTTATCATGTCCTTCAATTGCTTTACGGGCATTGTGATGTTTACTCGCTATCATGACTGCGATCCATTGAAATTGGGCCATGTGTCGAAGGGTGACAAAATGGTTCCCTATTTTGTTCAGGATGTGGTTGGACATTTACGTGGAATGCCCGGCGTGTTTATATCCTGTGTCTTTAGTGCCGCCTTGAGTACTCTTTCGGCCAGCATTAACTCTCTTGGCGGAGTGGTTTACTTCGATTACATCAAACCCCATATTCATCATACGGAGCACAAGGCAAATGTCATAATGAAAATATTCGTATTCTGTTGTGGCGTCTATTGTGTTTTTGGTGGCATGGTTGTGGAAAAGTTTGGCTCCATACTTCAAGTGATCTATTCGATTGGCGGCTGTAGTTTTGGCTCCACAAGTGCCACCTTCCTTCTGGGCATGCTGGTGCCTCGTGCTCATGGACGGGTAAGTGGATCGATAGTCATTATTATTTGATTGAATCTCACATGCCACTTTTTTCTAGGCTGTGTTTATTGCGTCCGTTTTTAGCATTATTTGTATGACTGTCATTGTTGTTGGATCCTGGGGCCGCAATCATTATGCTGTATTACCAACATCCATTGATAATTGTCCTGCCTTTAATACTACTACAAGCACAAGCACAAGCACAACCACAACAACAACAACAACTCAACTACCATTCAGTTTTACCACAATGAATGATCAACTGCCTGACGAAAAGAAAGAATTTAGTATTTTAGATTTATCGTTCAATTGGTATACATCAATTGGTTTTGCACTAACTTGGCTGATTGCCTTGCCACTGAGTTACATAATGAAACCAGCTCCGGATGCCAATTTTGATCCCAAGTTACTATCACCAATAGTTCAACCCTTCGTTAACTATGAACTAACACCCAGTGAAGAACTACACGAACTGAAGAGCCCAAAAGATATAGACAAGCAAAAAGTTAATGTCTGAGGATCCACTGGGCGTTCTAGCAAACAATAAAATAAGATATACTCTTAGCTAATTAAAGTATATGACGCGTCATTCTTAGCATTGTAGATTAGTTAATGTCATTTAACGTACACGTTATTGCAATAGGCTTATAGAAATAAACTATTTTTCAAACACAGGGTAAAACATGCCCCATTTTATCTTCAGTTATCTTGAAGAAGCAATCAAGCTATGACAATGTTGTAAACATGAATGGAATTTACTTTTTAACTACTTTTTTCAGAAAATTAAATCAGCTTGAATTCATTTTTGTATATTTTTGAAGGTTCAAAGAGTTTACAGTCGCTAATATGTATGTATATGAACAGAAGAAATAGTGTTCAACTTAAAAAAGTACAAATATTTGTTACTATAATTAACAGCATGCCAATTTTAAACATAATTTATTTATAAAGAATTCAATCTAGATCTCTATAATAGCTAGACCAGACCTATCAGTTTTGGAATGAAAATCACAGCTTGTACATAATAAAATGCGTTTGCCATTAAATTTTATAAATGTTTTTTATTAGAATTTTCATTTTGTAAAGATAAGGGAGAGCGCGATTTTCGGCCTTGTAAAAAATAGAAGCCTTAGAAAACTTTGAAAAAAAAACGATTGTATATTGATTAAAGCAATAAAACACTATTATTGTCAATATAAAAAAAATCCCTTAATTAAAATTGATTTGGTTTACGAGCCTTTATAAAAAATATGACCACCAGCTGACGTTTTGCAGTTTGTAAAATACCAGGAAATAAAAGTTTGATAAGAATGTACGTGCTAAATCTAAAATACAGGGCGTCCCAAAGCCAAGCATGTACTTAAGGAACCGGCACTTTCTCTTAAAATATTTTATATATCCATGATAAAACTCCGATTTGAATATATTCTTCTTTAAATATTTGATAAATGATAAAAGTCATTGTGTCGACTTAAATATACCATGCACCATTAGAAAAAACTATTTGATATTCAAAGAACCAAATTTATATTGGTATTTATATAAAGTTTCTTTTGCATATTTTTTGGCAAACATAGACTATATAGATCACACTTACAAAAATACTTGTTGGCAATACTAAAACTAAATAAATTATTTCGAGTTTAATTTTTATGAAATTTGGTAGAGGTCAAAAGTTTACGTGTAATATTTTAAATATTTGATTGCGATAGTATGTGCGGGAAAAAATTGGGTTTGAAATCAACTTGACTTGACCTATTGGTAGAAGGACAATATACATTATGGAATCGGAAAACCTAATTTCTATATCTTACAAACATTTTGGGGGCTTTCATATACCTTACTATGCGGGAAATTTTGCAACAAATGGTGAAATATTTTACTCTTGATATATTATCACAATAAACTATTACCCTAATTACATATACATATAATTATATTAAACAATTAGCCTGATTACATAAATAGATAACGACTATTCTAGATCAGAACAACGTTTAAAAAATACCCTACAATATTTTCAAAAGTTTTTTCGTATCTTGAATTAAGAGTCATTTATATACATAGATTGAGGCTAATAAATCAACTTGTAAATTAATTATAAAAGATTTATTTGGAACAATTTCAAACACTATTTGTCAGCCTTCTACAATCCGTGGAATAAATAGAATATTTGTAATATTTATTCCGAAAAGCTGTGCACATACACCCTACTTTTATCGGAGTATAATCAAGGATCAAAAGATTTGACAATGACAATGACAATCTCAAAATGAGAC
This sequence comes from Drosophila insularis, assembly GCA_018903935.1. Taxonomy (NCBI): domain Eukaryota; kingdom Metazoa; phylum Arthropoda; class Insecta; order Diptera; family Drosophilidae; genus Drosophila; species Drosophila insularis. Next base: position 10,726,534 of record JAEIFP010002295.1, read on the forward strand.
TGTCCATTTGATAATTCGAAATGAAAAAGGTTTATGTTCAAAAGATAAGAGCTATTTATCTTAGCCGGCGCTAAAATTTAAGAGAACCGTCCCATCTCGATAGTCCAACTTAAATGCCTTGTTAAATCTCTTCATTACATCAGACGGCCATCTATATAAAAGTCTGTGCCGAAGTAAGGAAAATTCTTAATCGTAATTCGTACGGCTCTGAGACACATACAAACGACGAGAAAATGTCGGTTCTTACTAACTCTACGGCCATAGTGGCTGAGATTAGATTTAATACAACGGACTATACTGTATTCGCCTTGGTACTTAGCATATCGGCTGCCATTGGTGTATATTTTGGATTTTTCAACAAAGGCGAGGACACCACGGATGAGTATCTGATGGGTGGCAAACGTATGAAAACCATACCGATTGCCATTTCTTTAGTGGCTAGCCAACTTTCGGCTATATCTATTATGACCATACCAGCGGAAATGTATAGCTATGGCATCCATTGGTTTTTCAATGTGATATTTATGATTGTGATTATACCTATACTCAACTATGTGATCATTCCAGTTTTCTATAACAATAACTTGACCAGTTGTTACGAAGTAAGTATTCGATTTCATTAAGTTTCTTCGCTTCAAAATTGTCTTAAGCAATTTAATTTAAAAAATTATAATACTTTGAGTTTTTATTGTGTTATTGTATGTCGGAAACTCTAAAGATTTATTTTACTGGCAACGTGATGTGGGTATATTGTATATATGGATAGAATCTTCTCAATTAGTGGGAAAATCGGATAATGTTTGTCTCTCTTACCTCTTACTTAAGTTTCATTTTTCACTTAGTTTAAATAAATACCTACCCAAAATTGACTGGTTTTATTTTATATGTACTTTAGTATCTGGAAATCCGTTTCAATAAACCTGTTCGTCAGCTGCAAACTCTTATTTTTACCATGACTATATTCTTTATGCTGCCGATTTTCATATTTTTGCCCTCATTGGCCTTTGCTCAAGGTAAAACGAATTTAAAGAAAATGAAATCAAATATTAATATTCCATTTTCAGTGACTGGTTACAACGTACATTTAATCAATACAATTATCTGCGGCATCTGCGTATTCTACACCATGTTTGTGAGTAGACTTTAAAAAATATTTAGAATCGTGGTTAAGAATCCCCATTTATTTCTCTATTAGGGTGGAATCAAGGCAGTCGTGTGGACCGATGTAATTCAAGCTGCTATAATGCTCATTTCTGTGATTCTTGTGGGTGCAATGGGAGTTCATCGAGTTGGCGGATGGACTGAAGTATTTCGAATTGCCAAAGAGGGTGGACGACTCGATGTCAAGTAATTATACTAATAAAATGTTTGAAGGGGTTTCTGCAATTTTTTGGCATTTTGCAGTTTCTCACTGGATGCCACAACACGTTCAACATTTTGGAATCTATCTACATCGGCAATTCTAATTTGGACTAGCTACGTCGGTCTCAATCAAAGCTGCGTGCAACGTATTGTGGCACTTCCATCCTTGGCACATGCCCGTAAAGCTTTGATTCTCTTTGGCTTGGGCTTTATGTTGATCATGTTTTTCAATTGTTTTACTGGCATCGTGATGTATGCCCGTTATCATGACTGCGATCCAATGGCACTGGGCAAAGTTTCCAAAGTCGATAGAATGGTTCCCTATTTTGTGCAGGATGTGGTTGGACATTTACGTGGAATGCCCGGCGTGTTTATATCCTGTGTCTTTAGTGCCGCCTTGAGTACTCTTTCGGCCAGCATTAACTCTCTTGGCGGAGTGGTTTACTTCGATTACATCAAACCCCATATTCATCATACGGAGCACAAGGCGAATGTCATAATGAAAATTTTCGTATTCTGTTGTGGCGTCTATTGTATTTTTGGTGGCATGATAGTGGAAAATTTCCGCTCTTTACTGCAAGTGATATTTTCAATTGGCGGCGTAGCCTATGGCACAACATGTGGCACCTTTCTCCTGGGCATGCTGGTGCCTCGAGCTCATGGACGGGTTAGTACATATATTAGCGAAATAGCTTAATTAGAAATATTCAATGGTTTGTTCTTTCATTTTCAGGCTGCCTTTATCGCTGTGGCTTTTAGTATTCTTGCCATGTGTACCCTAGTGACCAAAAGCTGGGGACGAAATCATTATGATCCTATGCCAACATCCACTGACAATTGTCCTGACATGAATGTCACATATACAACTACAACAACAACAACAACAACCACACAACTGCCAATTAGTTCACCAATTGCAGCAGCTGAAACTAATGATGAGTTTAATATTCTGGATCTTTCATTTAATTGGTATCCCTTGACTGGTGCACTATTAACTTTTCTGGTAGGCGTGCCACTTAGTTATCTTATGAAACCAGCACAAGATGCCAACTTTGATCCCAAACTGTTATCGCCAATTGTAAAACCATTTATCAAGTACGAACTCACGCAGGTCGATGAGCTGTACGAGCTTAAGAACGAAAAAGATACTCTTAAGGCATAAAGGCCTAAATAAATAGATACACAGAATTTTACATTTCCCAAAATGATGATCATATACAATCATTTTTATAATTTTTTTATATCTTTTAAGATAAGAGTTTTAGTTCATTATGTGGCTTTAAGAAATGTTTCTCGCATCGACATAAAGTCTTTTGGAATCTTCTAATTATGTTTCTTTAACTAAACTTAAAGAAATTATATACAGCATATGATAAAAAAAAAAAAATATGATTTATTCTCAAAATATTAATCTTAGACAACCCATTTAGATTAACTGACACAAAAGCCAAAGAAGTTATATTGAATTGGGTTTTCATAAGAAACATTGATTCAAAAAAGAATATAGATTTCAAAAGTTTAGTTTAATTTAAAGTTTAGATGCTATATTTTTAATTGGCTAAATTAAAACCCCAAAATGATAGGAGTTAATAATATAATAATTTTCCTAATAGTTATTATAAATTATTTAAGCTTCTATTTCCATCAGTGATTTTATTCTTAAGTTCTTGCCCTGCATTTGTTTCTACTGGCCTTGTTGCTTTATATAGACTTTACCAACACCTAGTTCACACATTTGTCTTCTAAAAATATCTTATATTTATCTTCAAAGAGAGGGGAAAGTCTCCTGAGATATGAACCAAGACGTCTAACGGGCGACAAGATAACCGGCGATATTTACAATGTTATTACGAAAAGATTTTCAAGTCTTATGTGAGTTTAAGTTGATCTTTAAATTGACCTTTTTGTGGTTTGTATTCAAGTCATTAATGAGTTCAAGTTATAAGTCATTTTATTTGTAAACATGCTCGAAAGGAATGTAAAGCGAAGCGTGACCAAAAACTACCAAAATGCCTAAAGAAAATAAATAAAGCTTATCATTTAGGGGTAAATATTTGAAATCTAAACAGTAGAGAGTGTTAAGCTCTTTTCACGTTCCCAGAATTGAGTCGTATAACACGTTGACATCTACAATAATATAATATACTATACAATTTGCCTGTTCTGTTTTCGGCGAAAGGAAAACAAACATATAATGGAAAGTTTTTAGTTTACAGATACATATCTACTATAGGACCTTTACAATATCCTTTCAGTTAAACAATATCGGACTATTCAAGACTAACAGCTGAAGTATATTCCAATACAAATCGCTTGGATCATCTGGGATGATGATTTTGTGGGAAATATCGTCGTCTAATAATATAAACAAACCATAAGCAAAAAGTCAACGTATATAATTCACATCCTAAGCTTCTTATAATTTATGATCTTACCTCAAGTTCATACCTGAGAATGATACAGAGATAAGATAGTTTAGAGATCATTATTTAAGTAAGAAGCAGGCCAGAAATTTGATAAGTTTGCCAACAGACACCAAACCATAACGTATCACAGCCAGAGAGCGAGAAATGTTTATCTACAATTAGAATCCTAAAAAAAAAGTCTATTAAATAAGTAACTAGCAGGATGTCAAGTACAATAGGAACCACAATGGCTAGCACCATGACATCTGCTTCTGGAATGGAAACACAAGCTCTCAAATTCGGATTAACGGACTACTTGGTATTCACCATTATGTTGAGTGCCTCCGCGGGCATCGGTGTCTATTTTGGTTTCTTCTCAAAGGCCAAGAATACCACCGAGGAATATTTGCGCGGTGGCAAAAAGATGCAGACACTGCCCATAGCCATATCATTGGTGGCAAGGTGCGTAATTCGGTGATAATTGGAATAAGCCAGATTTATCTAAAAAGCGTGCGCCAAAATTTGCCATGAGAACTTTGTGTACTAGATCCTATCTTTATGATCGGCAGAAGCCTTCATAAAAGTAGCTTACGTCAATTGAGTTTGTCCGTGACAATACTGTGCTAGGAAATTGTGTAAGAAGAGTGACAGATAAAATTTTCCAAAAAAAAAAAAAGTAGATATATCCTTCAATTCAATGATTTTTTGTGCAAGAATCAAAAAAAAGTGACCGACAATTTTTCAAAAATCAAAGAGAAGATTTTAAATTTCTTACCCTCTGCCTTTCATGTGAAATAAACCTAAAAAAAAGTCAAAAAAGGATACTAAATTGAAAGAAAAATAAATCATATTTACTTAATTTCATCTGATCTTTTTCTTTATAAATTTTAGTCAATTGTCTGGCATAGCTATTATGTCCATTCCAGCCGAGAGTTATACCTATGGATTTAACTACATTTTCGTAGTACTCGCCATGTTTGCGGTTGTGCCAATTCTTATCTATATAATAGTTCCCGTCTTTTATGATAATAATGTCTCCAATTGCTATGAGGTAAGTCAAGGGAAAATATTATTACTGAACTCACTGTACAGTGGAGTCAACTCTGTTTATTTCCAGTATCTAGAAATGCGTTTCAATAAACGTACAAGACAATTGGTCACCCTGACATTTGTATTGAACTCCTTCCTTTTGCTACCGGTCTATATGTTTATTCCATCACTGGCATTTTCCCAAGGTGAAATGAAAATCAATTTTAATTGGAATAGAAAGCGAATCTAATTTTAATATATTAAAATTCGTTTTCATTTGCAGTAACTGGTCTAAATATTCACTTGATCAATTTGATGGTATCATCCATTTGTATATTTTACACAATGCTGGGTGGGATCAAGGCTGTGGTCTGGACAGATGTGGTACAGGGTAGCACAATGCTGCTGTCCGTGGTGATGGTCGGAGTCCTTGGCACATTACGCACCGGGGGTATCAGCACTGTCCTGGAGTATGCCTCAGAGGGTGGCAGATTGAACTTGGAGTAAGCATATCTCATTTGATAATTGGTATCGATCGCAACTAATTTTGTTTACAGCTTTAGGCTAGATCCGCGTATTCGTATGTCCTTCTGGAGTGCCATGACTGGAGGAATTTTCATGTGGACTGGTCACATTGGTCTCAATCAGAGCTGTGTGCAACGCATTGTTTCCTTACCCTCCTATTTCAATGCTAAGAAGTAAGTCAATTGAAGAGAAAACCAATTTCGTATACCAATTTTCAAGTCCAAATTCATTTTTCCCACAGAGCTTTGATTCTTGCTGGAATCGGTTTTGTTGCCATTAGTTTTTTTAATACCATGTCCGGCACTATTATGTTTGCTCGCTACTTCGGATGTGATCCCATGTTGGCTGGTGTAAGTAAATCGATCCCAGGACCTTATGAACTCTTCTAATCTCTGATTTTATCACTAGCTTGTTAGCAAACCAGACAAAATGATGCCGTTCTTTGTCCAGGATATTATGGGCCATCTGTCTGGAATGCCTGGCGTCTTCATCTCCTGTGTATTTAGTGCTGCTCTCAGCTCACTTTCTGCCACCCTCAATTCTCTTGCCGGAGTGGTTTATTTCGATTATATTAAGCCTTACATTCGTCATACAGAGGCACGAGCTAATTTAACCATGAAACTGGTTATCATTGTCATGGGTGGCTATTGCATTTTGGGCGGCTTTATTGTGGAGAACTTTGCATCCATTTTGCAGACTACGGTCACTATTACGGGCATTAATACTGGAGCCGTGGTTGGTGTTTTTCTTCTCGGAATGTTTATGCCTCGTTGCAATGGAAAAGTGGCTTTCTCTGGCATGCTATTCAGTATAATTGGCATGTTTTGGATCATTTACCAGGCCCAGATGAACATTAAAGAAGGACTGATTAAATACCAAGTGATGCCCAATACGGTGGATCAGTGTGAAGCTCGTGGTCTACATATGATTGCCAATGTCTTGTAAGTTCAATAGTCATACAGATTTAGTCTTAATCAATTACATTTGCAATACTTTTGATTAGAAATCACACTGCCCTGGCTACAACACCGGCAACACCAGTCATTAGCCATCCGGATAAGTTCACTGGCGCTTTTGAAAGCAATCGTGACTTTTCCATCTATGATGTCTCATTCTATTGGTACAAAGTAATTGGTGCAGCTTTGGTCTTCCTGTGGGCAGTGCCCATGAGTTATGTCTGGAAGTTGGATAAGAATGAGAAACAAAATCTCAAATTATTTTCACCTTTTGTGCGCAAATTTCTGAATAGTTCAGAACCCATTCAAGAAATGGAGGATATGCCGCTTAAAATACCAAAGGAGCATTTTGATCATACGATAAATATTACTGAGAAAGAAAATGGTCATTAATTCATTTTAAGAATTTTCATTAGGTAAATGCTAATACATTTAAAAATAAAAACCAAAAAAAAAAACAAAAATTTTAAACACTTGTTCATTTTTTATACCTTTCCATCGGACTGTCTCTTCAAAATCTTAAACAGAATTAAAGAATTTCGCTCAAAACTCATTTCATTATTCACAGATTTAATATATTTTTCATTCATGATTTGGATTGTCTGTTTTGCAAAATTTTAATACTTTAGATATATTATATTTTGTTTGACTACATTTAAGTTGCAGTTCAAAATCATCTATGGAAAATGTTGTCTGCCTATTTTTGGTTGACTTAATAGTAAAACTACATCAAAAAAAAATTTGAACTCGATTCCTAATTTAAATTGTAACGAATTATTAAAAGTCATATTATTAAACGAAAACTCCTAGAAGTAGGCAAATGTCTAATTCTCTAAGTCATTGCCCAGAGGACAGTTCAAGGTCTTTAGAAAATATTCGTCTTCAAATTTCTCTGCATTAATTTTCATAAAGAAAATATACAAAGTTTTGCCTTTTAAAAGTAAATAATGGAAAATAAAGCAATAATCAATTAAAATTAATCTAAAAAAAAATAATGAACAATTTTATAAAATTTTGTTAGTTATAATGATGAAATTGTTAAAAAGTATTTTGCCCTCGGAACAAGCCAAATAACGTAAACGATTAACTCGTGTGAAATTTCATGCGCCTAATTTATGGCGAGGAGCTTCTTAGGCTGGGTTTTTGTTTCGTTTACCTACGACTAAAAACGTTTATTATTCAGTTATCAGAGACATAATGATAAGACAATGGAAAGTCCCCTCAGAGGAGGGGAAAACAGATGCTGTATTGGGAGAAATGTCTACTATTTATTTATTGCGCAATAATATCATTAATTGAGCCCTTATAAAGAATTTTGAACTTTCGAGATAGATTTCGAAGTTCAAACAAAACAGTTTATTTGCCTACGAACTAGAAGTCTTTACGTATGAGATTCAGTATCTTTGAGTAGTATATAAACTCACATATCTTACTATAAAACAGGCAGACAGCAGACACACCCCTTTGTTTATGGACCCCCTCTATCGAATGTGATCTTAAATAGTAAATGGAAAATCTTTTAAAAATTAACGAACTTTTTATACTCTAATGTGAAAATTTGTAAGCATATGCTGAGTGTTTTTTTTTTAGGCCAGCAAGAATCTTTTTTAAACTTATATAACGAATATAGAATTATATACACATATAAAAGAAAAACTAATATCAGAGCTCAAATTGAATAAAATTTGCCAAATAGTTAAACTTTTAACAATTTTAATTCTAAAAATAACTTTTTGGCACAATTAACGAAATGTAACTAGGAAACACTCCATGTGGCTTCTAATTAAAAACTAGATTAAGTGCGCCATAGATTTACAATGAGCCATATTTAGACCTACGTACTTTAAGATAAGAAGCCTGAAATATTTCTACTTAAACCGAACAAGACAACCAGATATCATGAGTTTGCTGGCAGCATCCAGATATAACAGTTCCGGATACTTTGTGTTTTTTTACTGACAATTGTGTCCAAAAATTTAATCAGTTGGAATCCGTGTATACGAAAGTTTATAGATGTCAGGAACCACAGCAACCACCATAATCTCGGAGGCTGTGACCTCAACGAAAACGAATGCTGAAGATGTATTGACATTCGGTCTAATTGACTATGTTGTCTTTACGCTAATGCTTAGTTCCTCGGCGGGTATTGGTGTCTATTTTGGTTTCTTTTCCAAGGCAAAAAATACAACTGAAGAGTATTTACGTGGCGGAAAGAAAATGAAACCCATTCCAATTGCCATATCCTTGATATCCAGGTGAGTCATAATTCGCTTCGCTACTGGTTAAATACGGTTGTAACCAGTTTCATTGTTAGAACCATGAGGGCATACCTAGATGTTAATCTAACTTTAAATTGATCTTATCTAATCATACATAGGATTTAAACTTAATCTACATGACTGTACACATTTTTATTGGTTGGATAACTGTCTAATTAGGCGCAAGCCCCTTTTTTTCTGACATCATATAAGGAAATTAAAAAGAGTGTTAACGTATTCGTTTTTTTCTACCATTTCAGTCAGCTCTCTGGGGTAGCCATTATGTCAATTCCAGCAGAGAATTATACATTTGGCTTTAACTTTATATTTATTGTGCTCTCAATGGTCGCTGTTTTGCCAATACTAATCTTCGTAATTGTTCCTGTTTTTTACGATAATAATGTAACGAATTGCTATGAGGTGAGCAAAGTTAATATTGATCATGTCATCCCTCAATTTTTGATGGTTTAATTCTTTCTGGTACTAGTATCTGGAGATGCGTTTCAACAAGAGAACACGACAATTGATTACCGGAACTTTTGTCATGAATCAGTTTTTAATGTTACCTGTCTTTATGTTTGTTCCCGCTTTGGCTTTTTCTCAAGGTAAGATCTTAATAGATAATATTAAATCTCAGTTAGGGACACTAATTTATATATGTATATTCACAGTGACTGGCATAAATATCCACTTAATCAACACGGTGGTTTCTTCCATTTGCGTCTTTTATACCATGTTGGGTGGCATTAAGGCTGTCGTTTGGACAGATGTGGTTCAGGCCGGGGTAATGTTTTTCTCTGTGGTTCTTGTGGGCATTTTGGGTACACAACGATCCGGCGGCTTGACCTCCGTACTGGATTATGCCTCCGAAGGTGGACGCTTCAATTTTGAGTATGTATAAGAAATTATAAAAAAGATAAATTGATGCCAATCATAAGTGTATCTAAATGAATAGTTTTCGCATGGATCCACGTATTCGTTTATCGTTTTGGAGCGGCATCAGTAGCGGTCTTCTTATGTGGACGGGAAAAATTGGATTGGATCAATGCTGTGTTCAGCGCATTGTCTCTTTACCTTCGTATACTCAGGCCAAGAAGTAAGTAGCTAATTGACTCAGTTTATTCTTAGTAATTCATTGACATTACTTTCCCAGATCCTTAACCATATCGACCATTGGCTTTATTATCATTATGTTCTTTAATTGCTTTGCGGGTATTATAATGTTTGCCCGCTACTTTGGCTGCGATCCCATGAAAGCCGGCGTAAGTAACTTAAAGAATTGTGTATAGAAAGATGTATCCTTATCAGTTTATTATCTGCTAGTTGGTCAGCAAACCAGACAAATTGATGCCCTTCTTCATACAGGACATTATGGGCAATTTAATGGGCATGCCTGGAGTGTTTATCTCTTGTGTGTTTAGTGCTTCTCTTAGCTCAATGTCGGCCAATTTAAATTCCCTGGCCGGCGTAACCTATTTCGATTATATAAAGCCCTACATTCGGCATACTGAGGCTCGAGCAAATGCCTGTATGAAATTGGTAGTCCTTGCCATGGGAGCCTATTGCATTGTGGCCGGCTTTATTGTTGAGAACTTTAGCTCAATCCTGCAAACAATGTGGACCGTAACGGGAATAAATTATGGCGCTGTTGTGGGCATCTTCCTGCTGGGCATGTTTGTACCGCGCTGCAACAGTAAGGGAGCAGTCTCAGGCATTATCTTTAGTGTGCTAGTCATGCTTTGGATCATAATCAATGGACAGATGAATTTCAAATCTGGATTAATTAAATACGAAACTCTTCCTAACGGCCTGGACCAATGTGAGGCAAGGGATCTGCATTGGAATTTAGACGGCATGTAAGTCTCATAAATTATGCTATAAACGAAATTAAAGTAAAAATTTGTCTTTTTTTTTTTTTGCAGCACCACAAACTCAACAATTTTCCCGGATCCCACCGCAATCCCAATAGAGCGTACAACCGCCTTTGAGAGTAATCGTGACTTTTCTATCTACGATATCTCTTTCTATTGGTATAAAGTACTTGGGGCCATTTTGGTCTTCCTTTGGGCCATTCCAATGAGCTATATATGTCCAACTGAAGAGCATGATATACGAGATGCCAAACTCTTTTCGCCATTTGTACGTAAATTCTTGAAAATGACACCAACTGAACTTGAATTTGATGAATTACCACAAAAAGATCCGGATCATAAAATAGATATAATTGAAAAAGTAAATGGAGCTAACCATGACAATTAGTGCACTTCAAGAAATGTATTTTTTTCAGTATAGAACGAATTAAAAATGAACCCAAAAATCAATATCACATCTTAAAAAAGAAAACTTATTTTGGCTTCTTTATCTAGAAAAAGTAACTTGTTGTCGGGCTAAAAAGTAAAGTCACAAATAACAAATAAAACTTAGAAAATTGTTGCAAAGTTTTTAGCAAATTAGTACAAAAAAAATAAGAAACGTTTGATCCATAGTTAGAGTTTAAATATTATTGTGCGTTTATCTATTGTATTAATCCGTTAGCCAGAAAATAATCTAAGCGTATCTTGGCATAAACTAAGTGGCATTCAGCGCTGAGATAGAGCAAAAGGGCAAAGAAAGGTCTCTTTCTATATATTAAAATTCAAAAAATGCAAATTTGAAGTCCGTAAAGAAATAATTTCAGATCCGAAAATTAGTATAATGAAAATTAGTATATTTGGAAAGTAATTGGAAACTTCATTTGGTCAGAAAGAATAATTGAAATCTGTGAATGCAAAATACACAAATTTTGGTTATTAAAGTTAGTTAGTTAGATTTTATTTGAACTATATATAATTTCCCTTTCATAATAAAAAAGAGAAAGTCTTTAAATATAATTCAAAATGTGTTTCTAGTAATTTTTGAAGTCAAAAAGGTTAGAAAGATTTTTTTCTTAGCTACACAGAAAATTTAAAATATTTAAATAATATCGAAAAAGATCAAAGATATGAGACCTCCATAAAGTAAGAAAAGAAAGGGGGTTTCAAGATTCCCACAAAAGTGGACAGGGTCAAATTTAAGTAGCGTGGTTTATAGGCGGTTCCTTATATACAATCAATATCAATCAATTTGATAATGACCGAATATATATTGTTGATCAGTAAGGTATGTACATATCTTAATTTTAATGATAAGATTGGGGGTTATACTAACTGTGTTATTGAAATTTATGTAAGCAATTTATACAAGCCATTAATGTTAAAACCGACTATTAAAGACATTTTATGTAAATAAAAATTTGCATGGTTTCTGCTTTAATTATGCATCTATCTATCAGGCACGTAGTAAACATATAATTGCAAAGGATTTCGGGATTAAAATTATCATGAAAATGCCAAAAACCAAAAAAAAGTAAAAGATATGAGTCATTGTTGTGTTGTATACAAATTCCAAATCCTATAGAAACGACACGTTGATATAGGTTACACCCACTACGAAGCAGTCGGCAGATAATATACGCCACTGATTTACTATTATACTACAATAAGTAGCATCTATTATGTTTATTGCCTCGTCAGACAAAGATATCGTTCTAGATAAGAGCGATGGGAATTGTCTATTTAAGATGAGAGCAGGTGCTACATATCAAGAGTGTGCTGGCGGCATCCAGACGAAATATACAGTTCCGGTTGAATTTTACTTAAGTCAAGTTAAGTGGATTAAGGATTCGGATTAAGAGGACTTTTCAGGATGTCGAGAATCAGCAGCAGCACGGCAGCCACTCTGGCCGAGACCGCAAAGGATCTCAGATTTAGCCTTACGGATTATATTGTTTTTATCGTATTGCTTAGCACTTCGGCTAGCATCGGAGCTTATTTTGGGTTCTTTGCCAAGAGTAAAAATACAACAGACGAATATTTGAGAGGTGGCAAAAAAATGAAACCCTGGCCCATTGCCATATCCTTGGTATCCAGGTACGTATGATATATGCATTTCTAACTTATCAGAACTCTATCTAACAACATAATAGCTTCAGTTTTTTGTCTTATCTTATCGTAAAGTGTGCTATAAAACGGATTTAAATATTAGATGAGTTGCTTTTTATACTGAGAGCTTGTGAAATTAATTAATTAATTAAGCTTGATTGTTTAGTCTGATTGACCGAATTTTCGTGGATTTACTTTTAAGTGGCTTTGCTTACGCTTGCAAAATATTGAGAAAGGTTATGGCAATATATAGATACATATACTCTTGAATAATTACAATTTTCGATAGCTGATAAACGAAATTATACCAAATCAAGAACTTAATTCTTAACAAAGTTAATAAATTTATTAAAAGAGTTTTAATCATTTTTAAAAATTGTTCAGAATTGACATTAAGAATTTAGAAATTTGATTTAACGATAAACCTTAAATGATTTCAGTCAACTTTCTGGCGTTGCCATAATGTCTATCCCGGCCGAGACTTATACATTTGGCTTTAACATAATCTTTATGGTATTGGCAATGGTTCCAGTTCTTCCAATTTTGATCTATATAATCGTTCCGGTATTTTATGAGAATAATGTCACGAATTGCTATGAGGTAAAAGCTCCATTATCAAAACTTTAATTTCACCACTAACTAGATAGTAACACACACTATAATTAATAGTACCTGGAGAGGAGATTTAATAAGAGAACAAGACAATTGGTTACCGGAACTTTTATTATGAACCAGTTTCTGATGTTACCTGTCTATATGTTTGTGCCATCGCTGGCTTTTTCTCAAGGTAAGATCTTAATAGATAAGATTAGACCTTCTTTTAAGGACACTAATTTATATATTTTCACAGTGACTGGCATAAATATCCACTTAATCAACACTGTGGTTTCTTCCATTTGCGTCTTTTATACCATGTTGGGTGGCATTAAGGCTGTCGTTTGGACAGATGTGGTTCAGGCCGGTGTAATGCTTTTCTCTGTGGTTCTTGTGGGCATTCTGGGAACTCAACGATCCGGCGGTTTGGGAACTGTTCTGGAATATGCCTCCGAAGGTGGACGTTTCAATTTCGAGTATGTATTAATACTTTTCTCACTATATTTTAGTGAAAATGCCGAATCCAGGAATACATAATAATGCAATCCAACAATAGTTTCAGGCTTGATCCCCGTATACGTCAAGCATTTTGGACATCCTTCACTACGGGTGTCTTGTTGTGGACAGGAAAAATTGGACTTGATCAGAGTTGTGTTCAACGCATTGTCTCGTTGCCATCCTACACCGAAGCCAAGAAGTGAGTAGAATATTTTGACTAACTTAGTTCTCTATTAATTTAAATGGAATACTTTCAGATCGTTAACTGTCGCGGCTATAGGCTTCATTATCATTATGTTCTTTAATTGCTTTGCGGGTATTATTATGTTTGCCCGCTACTTTGGCTGCGATCCCATGAAAGCCGGCGTAAGTAACTTAAAGAATTGTGTATAGAAAGATGTATCCTTATCAGTTTATTATCTGCTAGTTGGTCAGCAAACCAGACAAAATGATGCCCTTCTTCATACAGGACATTATGGGCAATATGATGGGCATGCCTGGAGTGTTTATCTCTTGTGTGTTTAGTGCTTCTCTTAGCTCAATGTCGGCCAATTTGAATTCCCTTGCCGGTGTGGTCTATTTTGATTATATAAAGCCTTATATTCGGCATACTGAGGCTCGAGCAAATGCCTGTATGAAATTGGTGGTCGTTGGTATGGGAGCCTATTGCATTTTGGGAGGCTTCTTTGTTGTGAATTTTACCTCGATTTTGCAAACTGTAATGACCATCACGGGTATTAACACTGGAGCCGTAGTTGGAGTGTTTCTTTTGGCCATGTTTGTGCCGCGGTGCAATGGCAAAGTGGCCATGACAGGATTCCTTTTCAGTGTGGTAGCCATGCTCTGGTTGATTATCAATGCCCAAATGAACCTCAAGGCGGGATTAATCAAATATGACGTATTGCCAAATGGCTTGGATCAATGTGAAGCCAGGGGGATAGATGTCATACTGAATGCTATGTAAGTTTCTAACACAAATATGTATTTTAAATCTACAACAATTAAGACAAACTTAATATAGTTACAAAATATGTTTCGTTATCAAAATAATCACCAGTTTAAAAAGAAAATGATATTTCAATAAACCATTTTTACTATCTTTTTACAGGAATCAAACAAGCATCAATACGACACCAGCTTCAACTACTCCAATTAAACAGGTGACAAATGCCTTTGATAGCAATCGGGATTTCTCCATTTATGACATATCATTCTATTGGTATAAAATGATTGGTGCCCTATTGGTGTTTCTTTGGGCAATCCCGATGAGTTATGTATGGAAAACAGATGAAAATGAAAAACAGAATCCCACATTGTTTTCGCCATTTGTGCGAAAATTTTTGCATACACCTGACAAAAGTGCAAATAATCCAGTATTAGAACCAGAAGAATTGCCCCTAAAGGAGCCCTTAACAAAAGAACAGAACGATTTGGTCAATAAGGCTTAGATCTCCATTCTTATTCTATTGTTATATTTCTTAGTTGAATTGTTTTATAGATATATATATATATATATATGCGTATGTGTGTGTGTTTTTTCACATATATATTTTTGTTTTGCTTCTTTTTCTTCTTTAAAGATTTTATTTACAAAAGAATATTTAAAATGAAGAAAATATATATCTTATACAAAAAGAGAATACGAAAAATAAAAAGTTGTAACAATTACCGAAATGATCAATTGTTTTTTACAATTACAACTGGTTCCAAAGTAATTTATTTTCTTATTCTTTCGTCTCGCAAAGGAAAATCAGTTTATAAACTATTTCTACAATTTTAGTTTTTTTTTATATTTGTTTCTGCGCATTTTGCATTTTAGGATTGTTGTTGTTGTAGTTTTTGTTTTGTTTTTATGAGCACACACACCCCATTTAAATTGGAATTCGAAATGCCATTGCCAGTTTAAGCAATAATTCTCGGTAAATGAGCACTAACAACTAGGTAAATATAATCAAAATTTTGAGAAAATATTTAAAATCAATAGGTATATGAAATAAAGAATCTGCCTGTATGTGTGTGTGCATACAAGTTAGTGTTTATATGATAAATCTTTCTTTTACATTTCATTTCAATTGTAAAAATCTTCATTATACGTTTTTTTTTTAGTTTTTAGTGTTTTTCTTTCTTAACGCTTTTTGATTACTTTTTTTTTATGAATTTTAGTTTTTAAAATTAAGTGGTTTTGTTTTTGTATCTTATAATTTAAAAACATCTATTTTACATACATCATTTTTATTATGTATTTGATTCCGATTGAATTAAATGTACACAAACAATATTATAATTATGTATATGTATATGTTTATATATATGTAAGTGGAGGCGGGAAGGATTTGATTAGATTTCTTGGATTAAATTACGTGTTGCGCCATCTTGAGGAGAAAACAAATTATAAATTTGTCATTTTTGTGTAGAATATTATTGCAATTTAGGGGAGCTCTTAAATTTCGTAAGCTTTGTTTTTTTGTTTATTGTTTTTGTTTCATAATCATCTGTTTTGGCAGCATCCTGGCTAAAAAAAAGAGATGCACTCAAAAAATTTGTACACATCCGGCACGCACTAAAGGTATTGGTTTCACATTGTCAATCATATCCCATATCCATGTTCTTAATTACAAGCCTGCGGCGTTGCATGATTCTCGCCATCATCGATTTTTGGCTCGCCTGGAAATGGATAAAGAAAATTTGGATTAGATTTGATGCATTGCTTAAGGTTTAACTACAAGATTTTTACCATTATCCTTATGCTCAGTTTTGTTATTTTCGCTGGTCACTACTGTTGGCACTGTCTCCTTGACTGGTGATTCTGGCACAACTGGAGGAGCCGCCTGCTTGCTGATATCATTGGTGGCAGGATCTGTGGCTGGCGGCGAAACGGGTACAGACGTTTCCGCTTCTGCATTCGGCGCTGGCGTCTCCGGTACAGTGCTGTTCTCCACTGGCTTAGGATCCTCTTTCACTTCAGCAGCCACCTCATCGACAACATCTGATTTATTGCTTGTTTCAGTTGATTCTACTTCTGGGACAGCGGTTTCTACTGCTTTTACTTCTTCTGCAGATGCTTCCGCCGCCGCTGGAGTTGATGACGTCTGCTCGGACTGTTCCTTTTCCTTCTCCTCCGGTTGTTCGGCTGGTTTTTCGTCATTTATGGCTAGGCTAGGTTCAGTGGTATTGCTGCTCTTGGAACTGCTATCTACTTCCATGGGCTCTGGTGTGGGCTCTTTTGCCACAACTGGCTCGGATTCAGTTTTCGGCGTTTCCTCCAATGATGATGATGATGATACGGTAGCTGGGGTCTCTTCAACTTTATTATCCGGTGTCTTATCCTCGACCGGTGCGTCAGTAGACACTTCTTCATCCACTTCCATTGGGTCAGCATCGGTGGGAACAACGGGTTTAGCAGGAATAGGTTCAGTTTCTGCTACTACGGCGGGAGTACTTGTGGGCTCCTCTGGTTCGGCAGTTTTTGGCGGTTCCTCCTCTGCTGTTTCCTCTGCTTTGGCTTCTTTTACTACTTTTTCATCTTCTTTCGGTGTCTCCTCCTCTGGTTTGTCTTGCTCATTTACGTGATTCTGTTTCTCTTCTGGCACTGAGTCCAAAACTGCAGCATCTGTCTGATCTTTTGATTCGCTTTCCTTGATTTCTGATGACGCTTTCTCCTCTTTTTTCTCCTTGACTTCCGTTTTCTCCTCCTTCTTTTCCTCTACCACCTCTTTGTCATTACTTTCCTCTTCCTTCTGTTTGGCTGGCTCTTTCACCACTTTTGAGGGCTTCTCTTCTTTCTTCTCCTTTTTGGAAGCAGGCTAAAACCATAAAATCCATGAATACTAATACTTATATTAAGCAAATTTTCATATTACTATTATTACCTTGACCTTTACTGGTTCGCTGAACTTCTCCTTCTCCGTCTTCTCCTGCGTTTCATTTTCATCCTTTTTCTTTGCTGCTGTTTTTGATTTCTCCGCTGGCGGCTCTTCGCTACTTATATCCAATTTGCGGGCCCCACGACCTTTCCCACCGCCGCCACTACTCTTGGTGGCTGTGGGCGGCGTTACACGTGCCTTTTTAGATGGTGGCGGCGTAATTGTATCAGCAGATCGGGTCGGTGTTGCTCGGGTACTGGAACGTGTGCGTCGTCCGCCCTCCAATTCTAGATTACCGCCCATAGTCCGTACCAGTTCTTCACTTTCAGCCTGGGCACGTTCTATAAACGACCGCCGTTTGGGTGTCCGTTTCTGTTTGAAGGATTGAAATAAGTGTTTTTAGTGATTCCTTGATTTATTAAGATGAATGTGTTGTGACCTAGTGGCTACCAGTGCTCACTATCAAAGGTGTTTCCACTTTTCTCACCCTTTCTCATTTCTTCTTCAACAATTTAATGATTGTCTCGTGGATACTTTTACGTCCATTATATTTGTTGTTGTATTACGTCTCAAATTAGTTTGTAATTGTTTTTAATGTAATACACTTTTGGCGCCAAGTTTTCAAGAACTAAAAGCTAACGTGGCGGGTATACAATGGGCTCCCTATAATATTTGCATTCCTTTTAAACAAAAAATAAATACAACCAAATAAAATAATATTCATTTACTGGGCTGGATCTCTTGAATTGAGACAGCAGCAGCATGTGTGTTTAATGCCAATGCTGGGATTTCTTTTTTTTTTTTTTGTATACAACGAAAGTACAGCACAACACAACACAAATAAAACAAAAAAAAAACTAGCGAGACGCGGCAGCGGCAAAACGTGACAGCAACGAGTAGACCCGTTGCATATATGTATACATACACACACACACGCAACGAAGCGAACGGCAAGAAAAGCGCGCGCACACGAGGTGAATTAAAGCCAACATAAACATAAATAGAAAATGGAAATTGAAGTTACAAAAACAAAAGGAAAAAAGAAATCGAAATGCACAATACACGCACACACACATATGTGGATACAGATGTGCATGCAACTATACATCCATTTGTGTGAGTGCATATGTGTGTGTGCGTTTCTGTATTTTGGAAAATTACTGGGAGCCCCCCCCTCTCACTGACACAATACACACGAATGCAAGCCACAGATAATTTAGCTAGGCGCTCTTATCGCACGATCCCTGCATGTTTTTGGTGCTTGTTAATTGTTGCTAAATAGAGTGCTACATATATATACATACATGTATTTGTGCATTTTTCGAGTACTTACTGGTGTTTTCTTTTCATCCTCCGGCTTGTTATCCAGCAGCGTTTCTGGCTGTATAATAGTTTCATCTGACATTTTGCACAATTTCACAATTAAATTGTTTAAATAGGAATATTGTGGTCTTAAACGCGCTACACAGATAAGTATTTGTCGGCGGTGACTTTTTATGTACACACACACACACACACGTCTCGTTCAGCAGGTAAATGTACATACACACACACACGCAGAAGCCACGCTGAGTGTTCGCGCAAATTTCCTTTAAATGCAGTTTTTTTACACTTCCCACTCAATTAAATATCGCAACTTATCTCCGTTGGCTGCAATATGAATTTTCATAAATTTTTTTTATATTTTTAGCAAATTAAATGTTTTTTCAGCACTTCTTGGAACTTTTTCATGTGTGCGTGTTTAGCGTAATGTATATCGATAACATATAGAGATAACCTCACTGAGTTTCTAGTAACTAACCGATAGTTTGCAGCTTACTGGCAACGCTAAAGACAATGTTGCCAGAATAAAAAAATCGATAACTCCACTAGGCGCTAAGTGTTATCGATAACAACACTCGATAATATAGACAAAAACGCGCGAAGCGTTTTAAAACGCGTGAGTAAAAGGCGCGAGTAATGCACACGGCTAGAGCTGGAAAAACATCGTTGTTTCGATGTTTGCGCGGTATTTTCAAATTCATTCTAATTGTATTAATACATAATTAGTACATACATTAACGAGTAAAACTGCAATATTTGGCTTTTTGTTTAATTTTGCTAAACGTTTCTAGTCTGGGTAACCACATGACTTCAAACTTTTGGACAAGAGGGTTAAATAGTTACAAAATAAAATGGTTAACTCCGAAAAGAGTTATGAGTTTTGAGTTTTGCTCGTCATAAATAAATACATACACAAGCAATACCACTTGTAGCCACTCCTTTTAATTTCTGAAAAGTATTAATCAAAATAAATTAAATTGCAAAATACAAAACCAAACATTAAAATCGATATTTTATAAAAATACAAAACCATCGATGTATCGTTGTTTTTTCCAGCTCTAATGCACGCGGCGCCTGTTTTATTTACAATTTTGAGAATATTTTATTTTTCACCACCACGCGCGGCGGCTGCAAGTGCAACATGGGCTCCATTTCCCAGGATCAAATCAATGCTATTGGCGGAGTGCTAAACAATAAGGATAGGCCATTGAAGGAGCGCTTTCGTGCCCTTTTTACGTTGAAGAATATCGGCGGCAGCACAGCCATAGCGGCTATTAGCCAGGCTTTCGATGACGACTCCGCGCTCCTGAAGCATGAATTGGCCTATTGTCTAGGCCAGATGCAGGATATCGCAGCCTTGGAGATACTTACGAAAGTTCTAGAGGATACCACACAGGAGCCAATGGTGCGACACGAGGCCGCCGAGGCTATGGGGGCCATTGGCCATCCGGACGTTTTCCCGCTACTGGAGAGATACAAAGATGATCCGGTTATTGAGGTGGCCGAAACGTGTGCCATTGCCCTGGATCGTGTACGCTGGGTACAAAGTGGTCAGCAGGTTAACGATACTAATCCCTATGCTTCAGTTGACCCCTCACCACCGGTGGCAGAGACAAAGAGTGTGGAGGAGCTGCGCGCCATCTATTTAGATGCCAAGCAAAGTTTGTTCGATCGCTATCGCGCCATGTTCAGTTTACGCAATTTGCGCACAGAGGCCAGTGTCCTGGCTATTGCTGAAGGATTGAAGGATTCGTCGGCTCTCTTTCGGCATGAGGTGGCATTTGTTCTTGGTCAATTACAGGAACCGTGCAGTATTCCATTTTTGCAGGCGAATCTGGAGGACAATCTGGAAAACGAAATGGTACGACATGAATGTGCCGAGGCTCTGGGCGCCATTGCCAATGAGGATTGCATACAGATACTCAACCGCTATGCAAACGATGAGAAGCGTGTGGTCAAGGAAAGCTGCGTCATTGCCTTGGACATGTGCGAGTATGAGAATAGTCCGGAATTTCAATATGCCGATGGTCTAACAAAGCTGGACGGATCCAAATGACGATAATGATTACTCCTCCTTACCAAATCTGTATATATTGATTATTCTGTGTAAATTTTTGGTTATTATATTATCAAAGAATTTAACTGTTGGATAAACGCAAACGTGACAATTACAAATAGTTTATATATTAACAAATCGGTCCTTGTATGGGTGCATTTAGACACATGTGAATTTAGATAGTTTTTCCCCTCGTGATTATGATTAATTTGCAGATTGTCGTAAACTGGAGAGGCTCCTCTAAAGTAGTGCGGGTTTTCCAAAATATCTTTCGTGGCACTACAAATGTCCCAAATGTGCTCCAAGTTCGAGTAATGTTCATCGTGCTCCGCGTAGTAAACAGTTTTTGTTTTTATAAATGTAACTGGGCCGTTTTTTAAACATTTAAACGAAATGGAACGGTGCCTGGGCGTGGGATATAGAGTCTTGTCTATATAAATGCACGTATTGCAGAATAAAATTTGTTAGTTTTAACGAAATATAAAAGTATTGATCAATGATTCAAACTGGCTTAAAGGCGCCAACAGACCCGACGTATCGGAACAGACATCAACTTATCGATAAAATATCGCACAATTTAAAATCAGTTCGATTATCGATACTCGCCAACATACCCGATGTATCGGAACAGACATCGACTTATCGATAAAATATCGCACAATTTAATATCATATCGATAATTTTTAGCATCCAGCTCTAGTTTTGAACAATAAACAATAATAATAAGGTGTGTGTGTATGCGTGTTCTTTGCTTGGTTTTTTTGTTTTAATTGTTTAAAAATTGTCTAAATTCTTATAAACAAATGTTTGTGCAACTACACCTATTTGTGCTTCGAATTTATTGAGATTTCTAAATAAGTTTACCGCCCATCGGCGTTCCTTTGGCTGGCGGTACCGCAAAATAAGAAAAAGGAGACAAAGAAACTGCATATCTAGCATTATTTTGCCAAAGTTATAGCATATAAACAAATTAAATGTGCTACTGTGTGTGTGTGTGCTGGCCGCGTGCTTATGTCAAAAAAAAGCCGCAAAGTAAAAAAAATTGATAAAAAAAAAACCGCAAACAAAAACAAACACTAAAGTGTATGTGTGTGTGAGAGAGCGTGATGGTGTGCGTATGTGTTTGTCTGGCGTCTAATCAAATTCGAAATGCTTCTAAAAATCTATTGATAAATTCTATTATTACTTGGAGTTATAAACAAAAATGCAAAATAGCCAATTATATATTTTTATAAATAATTTATAAAAAAACAAACAAAAGTGAAAAAATAAGATACATACCCTTTTGATACCCTTTTTAAATACACAACAATACTATAGTATGGTATTGTCTATTATGATATACTAAATTATGTTATTTGTGATAAAGTTTCACCGATTTAAAATTCTCAGCATCCCAATTCTGTCTCTATATATGCCTTTGACATATCTTTTTGGAGAGGGTAACCAAAGTGCCTAATATTTATTTTTATAAATTAATTCTTTTTCTCTCTCGGTCTCTCTCTCTCTCTTGGGCATGCTCTGTTTTGTTTAGCACCATTTACCAACACTAGAGAAGAGAGCGGTTTTTGGTTTTTTTTTTTTGCTACTGCTGTTGTTGTATTTGCATTTTGCTTTTATTATCGTTCTCGCGACGACGACGGAAGAATTCTTTAACTGCAATTCTTCTTCATCCTGTGTAAATAATTGTAATTAAAACAATAAAAAATTAACAAAAAATATAAATAAAATGAAAATTCAAGAATTTCCATTGAGATATTAAGTGCATGTGTAAGTGTTCTCCCTTTCTCTGTGTTTGAGTGAAAATTTCATTTCATCTTCCATTATTCCTGTGACGGCGGCTGCAAAAAAAAAAAACGACACAAACACATATGAACTAACTTGTATAAGTGTGTGTGTACGGATACATGTACATATACATATATATCCAGACCTAGCGGCTGTTTTTTTTTTTTATATATATACATATGTATGTACATAGTTTGCGCAAAAAGGAAATGAAAATGAGAATTTTTTTTTGGTCAAAAATCAATAGAATGTCGTATAGTTCTATTAAATTATTAGTGAAAATGTTTAAACAGTTCACATTTTTTGCTTTGCATGTGTTGTATCAATTATTCTATTTGAATTTGTTGTTGTTTTTTTTGTGTGTGTTGTTGTTGTATTTATTTTTTGCCTTGTTTCATCATTTTTCTTCCTTGTCAAGCGGTGGCGGCGGCCATTTGGTCTCTCTTTCTCAATGTGTGTGTCTCTTTCGTTGCGTGTGTTTGTGAGCCCTCTGTTTCTCTCACATTTTACTCTCTCTGGCTCTTTCTTTTACGTTCTCTGCCTGTTCCTTGCTTGCAGCAAGCACATTTGTATACAAAAATTCATCCAATAGGATTATTGTAAAATTTTAGCTTAATTATAGTTTTTTAATTGGACAAGCATTTTCCAAAATTTCTATTTTATTATTAGTATGGGCCACGCCTCCTGATTTCAGCCCCGGCCACCAATGTTAGTCTTTGACTTTGCGCAATTCGAAACTCCTTTTTTTTTTTTTTTGTTAATTTCGCTTTTGTTTTCCTTTTCTTTCCTGTTCATATGTCTCTTTTACGGTTTATCTTTATGTTTGTTTTTATATATGTATATATAATCCCTCTCGCCTGTCATATCACTCTGTCCCTACCAACCGCTCTCATGTTTTCTGCCTCTTTTGCTCACTCTCTCTCTCCTGCTGTTGCTCTCAGCGTGTGCTAGCAATTCCAGGGGCCCTCTGCTTTGAGGGAGGCAAAAGAAAAAAAAAACCTTTGCGGTTTTCGCATAGTGCACTTGTCGTCTGCCAAAGGAGAGGCTGAGTGGGGGGCTGTTTAGTAAGGTGTGAAGGGCGGGTTGCGGGTGGCTCATAAATCTCATAAACAATATGAAGAACCGATTTTTGTTGTTGGTTTTCTTGTAACTTAACCTCTAGTCGTCGACGTCGTCTGCCGGTTTGCGGTGTGTCTCTTACATATGTACATATGTATTTATGTACATACATATATGCCTCCCCCTCTATATCACGTTCTTCCTTTTCTTCTTCTTCTTGGTTTTTGTTTCTGTTCTGTATGTTAATTTTATGTTTTTCTGTCTGTTTCGCGCATGATTCAGCTTCTTGGTGCTGCCTCTGCTCCTGCGTCTTCTTCTTCCGTCTCTCTCTTCCTCTTCTTCATCGACACATTCTCTTTTGCTTACTTTTTCGCTCTGTTTCTCTCAGTTCGGTTTCTCATTTCTGTTGTTATTGTTTTTCATTGAATATAAATGAACAATTTTTATTTTTGTTTTTGTTCTTGTATTTAGCTCATTTTCAAATAAATTTTTCGAAAACACTTTTTCAAATAATAATGCGTATGTGTGTATTTGTGCCTTTATCTCGAAAGCTTTACCATGACCAGCACAAAATATTGAAAGAACAGTGAGAAGAGCAGCGTTAGCCAGCCAAATATTTGTTCATAGGGTCATTGATTACAATATTGAACTCGAATTTCATTTAAAATGGCTTAAAATCATTTAAATCCGATCTATTATAATTTTTTTTTTAACATTTATAAGATGAATACAGTTAAAGACGCATTTAAAACTTGTAAACAATTGGAATTAGTGCCCTGAGAAGTAAAAATTGCAGTAGGAAAATTTTAAATATTTATTAAACATATTTGATTCACAATATTATCATGGCACTATTTCAAAATACTTGTTCTAATGAAACATCACTTAATATATTCTCACTCTCTTTATCTTTGCAGTTTGTGTATATTTTCATCATTGAAACGTCGTGTAAATTAAAATTCATCCTAATTATAAAACAACAAGAAAATTATTTTATAGATATAAAAGAAAAGGAAATTATAAAAAAATATAAATTTTAAAACGAAGTTTTAACCACATTTTCTTCACCCTTATACATACGTAAATATTATAAAATACAGCAACAAATACGCAAATCCATAAAAATAAAATAAATACAGAATAAAAAGTCTGCTCGTGTGAGCAACTGTGTAAAATATTATTAATAATTTTTTCGTGTTTATAAATAGTGTAAATTTTTGTATAAATATTATTGAAACAAAAACAACAATAGTAACGGCAACAACATCAACAACCGAATAAAATAATAAAAATCTCCAATCAGAATATAATGTAAATCAATGTTAAATTTATTAAGTAAAAAGTGTGGTTTCTGTACAGAAAAGCAAAGAGCAGAAATAAACCATCTTCATATCGTGTATAAATTAAAAGCAAAAGCGAAAAAAAAGGTTTATTTCTTGGCTTCTGTAAGTGAATCTATGTGTGAGTAAGTGTGTGTGCGTTGATTGTATTTAAAAAAAAAAAAAGTGTCCTCGTCGTTCTGTCGTTTCGTCGCCGTTTAAGTCGTCGTCGTTCGCCTGGTTTTTTTTTGCAATACGCGCCAATTAGACAGCTCAGAAGTAGCTAAGAAAAGCCTTCAAAATTGAGCTCCTAACTGCACCCACAATATCTATATCGACGGTAGCGACGCCCGCCACGCCTTCGCCGCAACATCAACTGCATCAACAGCAGCAGACAACGATCTATCAACAACAACACCAACAACATTACGGTCCGCCACCGACGTTGTCATCGCCCTACTTTCAACATCTTCATCAGCAACAACAACAACAACAGCAGCAACAACAACACATGAAGTTTTTGGGCGGCAACGATGATCGCAATGGACGCGGCGGTGGCACCGATGCCATTGTTATAGGCCCCAATCCTGGTGCATCTGGAGCACCTGGTGTTGGCGGTGGCTCCCGTGGCAATTCTCAAGATGTTGATGCATCAGCTGCTGCCGGTGCAGCAGCAGCCGCTGCAGTTGGCTATGTATTCCAACAACGTCCATCACCTGGAGGCGGCGGCGCTAATGCCGGCGTGGCCATCGGTGCTGGTAGCGTCAATTCGTCGGCTTTGCATGATGCCGCCGCTGCTGAATATGCCGCACATTTTGCCCAGAAACAACAACAAACACGTTGGGCATGCGGCGATGATGGACACGGCATTGATGTGAGTATCTAATCTCGTTCTATCTATTCAATTCGAATGTTATCTAATGGAGGGGAAAGTTCAATACCATTTCTAAAATACACCAAAATAAAAGCAGATATATGAATATATTCATTGTTTGAATAGATTAAGCCATGATCGTTTAAATATATACAAAATATATGTATATAAAATAGAGCTATCAAAAAAGCTTTAACATTAACATAAGTGGTGGATATAATTTTTGAAAGGTAAAATTTTTCACCTTGTTCTTGAATATCGAGATCGTTCTTAAACATTTTCCTCATTTCCCTCTTCGAGAATTCACCACTGAAATTATTTATATGCTTATGCATATAACAATTTAAATCAGCAAATTATCTAGTTAATATTAATTAGTTCATCAAATTTCATGAATATCTAACTAAAGATAGTCGAGTTATACGTACATATGTACATATGTATGTATGTACATTTTCCCTGCGAAAAGTAGAATGGACCAAATATGAAAAAACTTTATTTATTGTTGAGTTTTGAAATGGAAATTTAATAAATTATGTTGTTAAATGAAGTTGTTTATCTCTTACTTTTTACAAAACTTAATAAACATCTACTTTAATTTTTACGTGCTTATATTGGTTTAATATCCTACCTTGAAGTAGCGGAAGTTCCCTTTCTACGTTTAGTGGTCACCGTTTCTTAAAGTGGCTCAAGTTTTTCGGGGAAAAGGGAAATGTCAGTGCCAAGAAAAGGTCAGTTTCCAGTTGTCTGCCAAAAGATAAAAGGGAGATGGAGAGAGTGCAAATGATTGCATAAACAGCTTACAAAAATTGGCATTGGATAAGACAAGGTTAGCCTTCGTGTGAATTGGTAGAAGTAGGTGTAAAAATGTATACAAGGGATAATTATCTATGTAATATAAAATTAATATTTATTTTCGGTCTCCCTTTTCAGAATCCGGATAAATGGAAATACAACCCACCCATGAATCCAGTAAATGCGGCACCAGGTGGACCACCTGGAGGCAGTAATGGCGGTGGTCCCGGAGCAATTGGTACGATTGGCATGGGCAGTGGTCTGGGTGTTGGTGGCAGCGGAGTCGGCGGAGGCATGGGTGGCGGTGGCACTAACGGCGGCCTACATCATCCCTCAATGGCTGCTGTAGCGGCCATGCAACAAGCTGCAGCAGTGGCTAAACACAATCATATGATGTCTCAGGCTGCTGCAGCGGCGGCTGCCCAGCAGCAGCAACAACATCAGCAACCACATCCCCAGCAGCATCAGCAGCATCAGCAGCAGCAGCAACAGAATCAACAAGGACCTCCACATCACATGATGGGCGGTGGCAACGGAGGAGGTGTTAATAATGGTCTGGGAAATGGCTTGGGAGTTAATCAGCTAAACAGTCATCATCATCAGCAACAGCAGCAGCACCATCAGCAGCAGCAACAACAACAACAACAACAGCCGCATCCTGGCCAACAGCAGCAACATCCTGGCCAGCAGCAGCATCAGCAACAACATCATCCTGGACAGTATAATTCTAATTTACTTAGCCATGCCGCTGCCTTGGGCCATCATATGCCACCTTACGGCCCGCAATCGGCTGCAGGCAGCATGTATGATCATCATGCTGGCCTACATCCTGGTCTAAACGGTGGCATGCAAAAGCCACCGCCACCACCACCACAATTGGGTCCACAGGACTATGTCTACATGGGTGGCGGAGGTGGAGGACAACCCACAAATATGCCCATGATGCCGCCCCAGAATCAATATATGAATAACTCTGTTATGGCTGCCGCAAATAGGAATGCAGCGGTAAGTAATATTACCGCTTGAGTACTTATATGTGCATATAGGCTGATTTGGGTTTGGTTTAACCTTCTGATTGATGAGATTAGCCTGAGATAAGACCACTTAACTAGGCGCCCGACGTAATTGGTTTTCCTTGTTTATTTATTTTGCTTTCCCTTTCTGTGTGTTAGGTGTCAGTTTTGTCTAATCAATAACCATTTTTTTGGTCGGCATCATATAAAATATTAATTTTTGGTCTTAATATTGATTATTTGCTGATTGATTGATCGTTTGTTTAATGAAATATAAAATTAATATGTTTTAAAGGAACATACATAATTGTCATTTTCTCAATGAGTCTCTATGTAAACAAATACACGAAAATAATTTAAGTAATTATGATTTTCACATGATTAAACATCATCCAAAAATATTTTCTAGGTCCGTCCATGGTTCTCATTAAACAGTCTAAATTGTAGTTTTTAGAATTTGAAATAAAATTTATTTCAATTATCCTTCTGATTGCCTTATAATATCGTTTACAACTTGTTTCTGTTCTCGTTCTTATATACTCTTACAAATTATTTCATTTTTGTAAACTTTAGGCATTTCAAGGTATTGCATATTCCATTTGATTGATTTGCTTCGTGTTAAAACAAATCTCAATCCCCATTCTTTGAAATTTTGAGCAATTATTATAAATGCTTTCTATTTTACTTTGATTCACACCAATTGCAAGCCCATAAAATTAATAATTCATATTATACAAAACAAATTTCAATTGTTTCAAAAGTTTCTGAAAGTAAAAACAAAACTTTCCAAATATACAACCATTTCAGTTCCCTTAAATTCTCTTAACTAACAAGAAAATTACAAGAAAAAAAACCCATAAAAATATTATTGATTAACTAAAGAAGAAAATTTTACGTTGGCAATAAAAAAAGGAGAAAAATAAGCAATTGCCCATAACTAGGCAAGAATAGCAATCAAATTAAATGAAATTGTTAAACTTTTTTCCTTCGGTTACATTAAATTAAGGAAAACTTTGAATTTAACTGTATAAATAAACGTTTGAAAGACTTTAGCCCATAAAGTTTCTTTATGGTTATTATTATCATCTGCCAGTTAGTTAAAGTGTCAACAAAGAAATGATAAAATTATGAAAATGAGTCATATTTGTGATTATTATCAGTGAATTGTATAATTGTTCAAATAAGAAACATACAATTTAAACATAATTTATATATTCTGGTAATCTACATATATGAAAACGCATTATTTATGGAAGAGATAAATTTAATCCTTTAATAATATGAATTGTTTTTGTAAAAACCCTTTTTCAATTGACTTTTAACTTGATTTAATATTTTGTACTACAACAACGAGGAGGTTTTGTAAAAAAAAAGTATCATAGTGAGATTTATTACATATGAAAATAAAAGCAGGTAATAAGTAAACAAAGAAAAATAAGAAAACAGAAGAAGAAAGTTTAGGTTTTAAATACAATATGGTTTGTATGTTTGCACCAAGCGTAGAGTAACATTTTCAATTAAAGAGAAAGATTAGTATTTGATTTAAGTAGAAGTTTTAGTTTATTTAAGTTAATCGCCTCTTTGCTGACTTTGACTACATTTTGCCATCACGTCTTCTTGGTCTCTAATCTTTAAGTCTTTTTGCTGTTGTTCTGGTTTTTTTTTTGTTGTTGTTTCTTGTTCCGCTTTAAAAGAGATATGTATTTTCATTCCGGTTGCAATTTTCAACCATATAAAGCTCTATCTCCTTATATCACATGCACATGCCACACCACAGACAAACACACACACACACACACACACACAACTTGCTTCTAATAGCGAACCATTCCACAATCAATTCCACAATTCTACCATACCGGAGAGTCTCTTTTATGTACTTCATTTTATAGTCGTTCGCAACACGAGAATATTGCAAAATACATAGAGGAATAAAGAGAAAAAAAAAAACGAAAAGAACTGATGGCATTTTACCTAGAAAAAGCAAGCAACTTGCTGTTGCCTTGCTCTGTGTTCGCATTTATAAATAAAAGAATTTAATACTCGGACTCCGACTTAATGAGTTCTTCTGGGGGCCTTACATGATGTTAGTTGCAGTTTCTCGTTCTTTTTTTTTTTTGTTATGTCACAATTGTTTATAGAAAAAGCAATTTTAATTAAAGAATTTCACTCGTTGAGGTACTTTTTGGTTATGGCATTTGCCACTGCTCTGAGACTATGATGATGAGGATTACATTTCTCTCTCCATCTTCCTTTCTCTGCTTCTGTAGAAATGTTAATGGACAGGTTATGTAATTTCACTTGGCACATCTGATTGAATAAGTATTCCGAATGGTAGTACTTTGAGGCAGGAAGCGCTCTAGCTAATGTCAAATTGTAAAGTTTGAAAGAGAATATGTATCTACACACAGAGTAGAAATAATTTGTCTAAAATATACATACAATGAAATTGTAATTATAGTTAATCGTTTATAATTCGATGGTTAAGAAGCAGAAAACCAAAAACAAAAACCAGTTAAAATCAAACCGTTAAGAACCATTTCGTGAAAAAAAAATTATAAAAAAAGGATTCGTCGTTCGAAACGTTTTTTTTGTGACTTAAATATATTTTCAAAGCTATTGCCCCTATTCTATTTGAAAAACTAAGAATCAATACTTTTAATAGAAAAAATTAAACATAAATTCAAGAAATAAAAAAACAGGGTTTTTTTCCCCCAATTTCGATGTCTGGGAAAAACTGAAAGAGTTATAAACGAAGAAAGCGAAATGAAAAGACGGAAATAAAAATTGTAAGCCATTCTATGCGTTTAGTTCTGTTAGCCAAAAAGAAAATAAAAATACGCAACCAAATTTCATTTTTGGGTAGGGAGTGCCTGGCTAGGGAGAAGAGGGGCTACTGTTTCTTAACATAACTTTTTTTCTTCTGGCCACAACTTCCTTTGTGCATATTGTGCAATCCGTGATGGGCAAAAGCTAAAAAGGCAAAGAAAAAAAAATAATCGCGGTGCTAAAGGGACCTCCAAGCACATGAAGGACCGTGTATGCTTGCTCCCTTTCGCTCTCTCTCCCCAACGCCCTCTCTTGCGGTTCTTTCTGACTCTCTCTCCCGTAGTCTCTGTTGGCCAGGTCTTTGTTCTGGCTTCTTTTGCGCTGGGTTTTGTCGTTTTTTGCTTGTTACTCCAGTTTTACTGTGTGGATACAGTAAAAACTGTCAGATAATGGAAGCTGAAGCAAACGCAGAGGAGGAGCATGGTTGTTTTGTGGGGCAGATGTTCTCTTCTTCTATGCCCTTTTTCTCTCTCTGTGTCAGTTTCCGTCTGGTTTGCTCTCTTTGTTGTTCATGTTGTTGTTGTTGCCTGCTGATGTCGTAGGTCATTGATTTGCGCTTAACTGCAACGGAGGGAGGTGGATAGAGAGAGAGAGAGAGAGGGAGAAAAGTGAACGAGGAGGGAAACTTGGGGAGCTTTGTCTGGTTTTTGTTTCACTTTTTATTGTTGCGTTGCATGTGGCGCATTCTTTTTGGTCTTCTTGTTCTTATTACTTGGTTTTTGTGTGCTCTTGTTTTCTTCTGCTCTACCTATTTGATAGTTGTTGTTCTTGTTGTTGCGTGTACCATAATGATTTGTGTGTCTCTGATTTCTATAGTGTGTGTGTGAAAATTCTGTTGCAGTTGCTGATTTAAAACGCAGCTTGCCTCAACCCTTCCCCCTGATGATTACTATTTGGTTAATAGGTCGGCGGCTTTCTAATTAAAATGGCGGTGAGCTTTGACTGTGGGTACAGTGATAACTTAACGAAATGCAGAGAATAACATATTTGGCCGACATATCATATTAAATTGTTGATTTCGTTTAAGTGAGCTTTTAAATATGATATTAACTAATAGAATGCTACCATTTAGTTGTTATGTAGTTCTGTAGTTGTAATTCTCAATTAGATTTAGCGTTGAATGAAAAAGAGATACATATGTATCTAGTGTCTATCTTCACTAAGATTGCTGATAAAAGAATTTGATAGTTGTCTAAAAAGGGCACTAAAGACAAACTACTTCTATTTGTTCATGCGAGAGATTAATTTACTGTAGTTTTTTTGACTCCATTAAGAATGAAACGACGTATTTCCACTTGTTTCTTTATCTTTTTGACTGGAAGCAAAAACAATTTACACACTCTGTTTCCCTAAGCTACTATTTCGATGAAATTCGACGATGATGGTTTGTGTATGCCTTCCGCAAGATTTTTAATTTCACGGCGGTTTCGTTTACTCTCCTACATACCCACAAACTCGACAACCTTCTCCTGACCCTTGTGTGTGTGTTTGAGCTTCTAATTGAAGAAATACCGCATTCATCTTTTTTACTCTCCGTCGACAGCGTGTTCCCCCTATTGGGCCAATTAGATGAAATGTTTGCAATTTTCCAGCGATTCAAAACGCTGCTTTAAACGATGATGATGATGGAAAACGCGTGTGGCAGAGAGTCAGTCGAGAGACAGCAATAGAAGCAACACCAGCAACAACAATGTTGGCTTTGATTGATTTGCATTGCCGGCTGCTAGACCTGGTTTAGTTTTTCTTCTCTTTTTATTCCTCTCTTATAGTTACTGTCTCTGTTTCTTTTTTCTTTACATATTCCTTGCTTACATATTATCTGTCTGGCTTTTGGCACGTTTTTCTTTTTATCTCGACCCGGCCAGCAGCAGCAGCAGCTGGGCAGGCCTCCTCGCGCCCGTCATCATCATCATCATTGCCTCTCGTTTGCTTGTTTGTTCGTTGTTGTTGTTGTTGCCGCTATGCGTCATTAAGTTGTTCGCCTTCTCCTTCGCTCTCTACCTTCCCCTCTCTATTCCACAAAGTCTGTGCTATGAGTCTCTGTCAATTATCTAGGCATTAATTTAATAGAAATTTTAAATACAAACAGTAAATTGTTTGACAAATTAATTTGTTTTTTTTTTTTTATTTTTTATGCCCTCAATTTTAATGAATGAATTGTGTGTCTTTCTTTACTGAGAAAAGGTTGTTATTAGTAACTATAAAAATAACATTTACAGCAATAATTGAGAAATTAGTATATACTTTTGTTTATTAAAAAGCAATATGTTTAACGCAAAGACCTAGCTATCAAATAAACAATATACATATGCTGGATGAGCTTGTTTATCCGTATAACTATACCCAAAACATAAACATTTCCAAAAGAAATTTCTACTCGTTTCCGATAATGCAAAATAAACCACACAAAAGTTCTCATGTTGATGTTTTTTGTGTAAGCGTATTCAAACTTCGTCTATTAATAATGGCGTTGGGTTGAACTTTCTTGCCTGTAATCAAACAGCTGCTTGTCGCCTGGATTTTTGTCTCACTCTCTCTCTTGGCCCCCTCCAATCTCCCCCTATATCTAACTAACCAATTTCGTTTGCAAAATCATGATCACACAAACACACACACTGAGAAGCGCCCGTTCACCTCCACTTACACTCCAACACACACACACACACAGACACATTGCGTTACGGCCCACACTAAGAAAGCTTAAAAACCCCTGTCAAGCTTGCTCAGTGGCTTACGCGCTCTTTTTTACTCTCTTTAATGCTCTCGCAATATTACGTAAAGAAATACAGAACCAGACTATGCTCAATTAGCGGCGTATTTTGTATACTCTGCAGCAGAGACCGATCTACCAATTAGGTAGAAATTCTTAATAAAGTTATGTAGATACATTTGATACCTTTAAGTTGAAATGCCCATTTGGCAAGTGTATAATAAAAGTATGCCAAATGCGGCTTAGTTGCGAGGCACACACATACACAAACACGTGAATTTTTCTACATACACACACACACACACTCAGATACAAATGTAGAATACAAAGCCTGACAGAGAAAGATTGAGAGAGACAGCGGGAGCGAGCATTGCCTGACCCTCTCATCAGCATAAATGGCTGCTGATTATGTGTATGATTACTGAGCAGCAGGCAATAGCAGCTGTTGCTTCAGAGAGCCGCGCTCTCTACATGTTTGTGAGCGTGTTTCTCTATGTGTTTGTGTGTGCGTGAGATGATTTTTTTTTTTATTTTTGCCAAGTTTGCCGATTAGTTTTAGCCGTAGAATTTTCAGTTTGGCCGCAACAGTTGAATCGTCTGCACGAGGGGGGCGACAAGTTTACTAGAAAATCGCTTTAGCCGATCGTGGAGAATTAATAAAGATATATATGTGTATATAAGAGAAAAAAGTATAGAAACCATGTGTCTTAATTTCTCCTCCTTGTCTTGCCTTCAATAAAAATGCTGTAGGGCAAGAATTGTGGATTTTTCGTGTTGTTGTTGCTGTTGTTCTTATTGTGTACATATGTAAAAAAAACAAAAAATTGCCTTGTCGTATTTGTGTGTGTGAGTGTGTGTGTTGTTTGTGTGAAAAGCGCAGCTGAAAATTTATAAATAAATTGAAAAAATATATATTAAAAGAAAATCAATATTTGAATATTTGTGTGTAAATAAATCATAACCCCAAACAACAAAAGTCAAAAGTTTTTACTCCCCATATCTCTATGTAAGAGTGTGTGTGTTTGCCTCTCTTTCATTCTCTCGCTCAGTGTATTTGTGTGCGGAAAAGTAAGAAGCTAAAAGAAACTAGCAGAAAATCCATTCGACGGAGGAGCCAGTGTAACGTGTTTTTATTTTTTGTTGGGCTTCGATTTACTCTCATCAACGCTGCTCACCCCCGTCTCTCACTGTCGCTGGCCTCTCTCGTTCTCCTTCTTCGCTCTCTGGATATACCGGGATACGTACGTGTTCTTGGCCATGATGAAATTACTGCACGATTTCATGTTGGACGCTCGCACAGCCGAGGATGTTGCACTTACACAGGAAATGGTAAAGACAAAACAGGGATTAACAAAAAAACAAACAAAAAATGAAAAACGAAAGGCATCACCATCAGCATTTATGCTCTTGGAACCACTTTAAGTAAAACCTATAGACAATCTAATGGAGCGCTCCCTTTACCTAGGATTGCAGTGAAGTAACAAAAATTGTTTAAGATTATATGGTCGGAGTAAAAGAATCTAACATTCAAACTGTCCCAATATGAAATTTTGCCTAAAGAAGAGATTTGGTTGGTAGACAAGTTCAGAAATATTGAATAATTGGAAGACCTAAAATAGGTTTCAAGGAATTTTTAACCCCTCCCTACTTGGTATAAATCTCCCTTGGGTTTCCTATCCTTTCATTACGCTAATTAGCAATTTTTAACGAAAAGTTAACTATTTTTGGCTTTCTTACAATTTTCGTTTCATGTAATTTAAATTTACAAGTTTTTTTTAAAATGCTACTCAAGAAGATGATTGACCCATTGTATTTCCAATTACGTTTTACTTTAAGGACCTTTCTAAAAAAAAAAGTCCAGGAAAAGAATCTGAAAAAATATTTTGAATATTCATATGAAACTTCTCTTAAATATGTTATTAGTATCAGACTATCGTTAATGCACATCTTATGCGATCATAAGAGTTGCCGGTTGCAATTTGTCTGTCTCACATGACGTTGTACGCTTATTGTAAATGTTGTGAAGTAGGGCAATAATATTTGCACAAATCGATGAACTTTGCAAAATGTACAAACATACATATGAATTTATTCATATCTAAACTAGATAAAACGAATGTGTTCATTCGTAATCAGGGTTGTAAAACGTTTCTATTTTGTTTTTGTTTTTTTTTAGTCAATGGTTGTGCACTGTTTGTCCACTCTGCTGGGTGCGTCTCTCCCGGCACTCTTTCAGTTAAACAAAATGATTTTTGTATATTATATTTTTATTGTATTTTATTTGCTACTACTATTAGATAATAGCCGTCGCATTTCAACTAAAAACCTCTCATTCTGGAGACCACAAACACCCCGAACTTTGGCTAGGTCTATTGTAGGGGTCGCACTCGCTGGGATTCGTAGATAAAAATGCTGAGTACCTCAAAAAGTTGAATGGCTATATTAATGCTGACAAAAAGTCAATTTTATATTAAATTTATAATGTTGATTCCAAGCATATAGAAACTTTACGTCCTCTTAAAGGATGAGGCCTCAAATAAATACCTTTTCACAGGGATAAGCCAATTTGTATGCAGGGTAACTCAAAGTCGTTACCTCGACTTGCAATTGAGGCTTTTTGCGGTTGCAGTTGTACTCGGCACTCGATTTTGTTTTACTCTGACTATTGCTTTTATATGCATTTCACGTAGTTTAACCCTAACCAGCAGCGCAAGTAAAGAAAAACAAAAAAGAACTAGAAAAAACAACAAAAAAAACATAGAAGTAGAATGGGGTAAACTGTTAAGTGAACAAGAAGAAGGGGGTTGTGAGAAAAGAAAGCGTGAAAGAGGGAGGAAAGGGAGGTTCAAATTTTATGCTGTCCGTTCGCCTGTGTCTCTGCCTCTGCCCCTACCGGTTTCGTTTTTTTTTTTATCTTTTTGTTCTTTTTTTTTTTTTTTTTTAAAGGAATTTACATGAAAATAAATATTTTCCGGTTTCAATTATATACATATATGCGACTGCGAGAGTCGTCAAAAAGGGGATCGTTCTATTATATTTCTCTCGCATTTGCCTGCTCCCCCTCTCACTTACTTTTTATCTGTGTGTGTCTCTTTTTGGTCTATTTCACGGCTGATTGCCTTGTCGTGGTTACTTTTCTGTCTGATTAGCCAGTCAGGCAGTCAGCCATCCTCCTCGTAAAATAATTGTTCAGCATAAAGAGGCGTGGTTCGTTGTGTGTGTGCAGAACAATGACAATCCACCGATAAGGGCAAAACGAACACATTCGATTACAAACAAATATAGAAACCCATCATATATGGTTATTCCAAATCAAAAGTTTTCAACTGTTGCTTTAATTGGTAAATGCAGCAAACTGCAGTCAAATTTAAACTACTGAACTACTTACTTCTAAAAACTTCTTTCAAAATCAGAATCAGAGGACTATATAATATTTGATTTAGCCCTTGTTCTTGTTCTGGTTCTCCTTAATTTTGTAAAGAATTAGGAGTTTGAAAAATTATAAGATAAATTTATTACATTTTTAAATTCAATTCATCATCTCTCAGCCTTTTTTAAAAATCCATTGTAAATATTGATTGATATTGTCGTTGGTAAATGCTGTATGTATGCACCCACCTCATTTCCTTAATTTATTTTCTTCTCGACTCACAAAGCCAGAGGGCAGTTGCACAGGCGGGGTTCTACGATATTTTTCAATCATCAATATTTATGGCAATCGAAGCGCAAAAGCAAAAAGGTAAAATCAAATTATATAATGAAGTTGCAACGACCAAAACACCTGGGCCACAAAACGGGTTAGAGGACAAGCCGAATGAATAAATGTCGAACGGAGGCGCCGGAAATGTTTGCATCCATGGCCAACAGCAAAAACGACAAGAATAAGCCAATAGGGCAGAGAAGGGACAATAGACAAGCGAATAAGAAGGAGTCCGGGCAGATAGACAGACAGCCAGACAGACAGTTTGATGACAATTTTATAGACGGACAACGAAGCAGACAACAGAAATAGCAAACGACGACTTCGCTTTCAACGTCGGACGGAAGACATGGCAGTTAACTTCTGAGGCGTTGGTGCTGTTCACGTAAAGTGGGGGAATTGGAGGCGGGAGGATTCTTGTTTCTTGTTCTTGTTGTTGCTGTGTTTATTGGATTTGTTCTATAGCCAATGTGTTGATGAGGTAAACAAAAAGGAAGTGAAGGGGCAAAAGCAAGTTGTAGGTAATGCAGTCACGTGAGTTGACTTTAGCAGAATATTTGTTTCTTCTGCTTAAGTTTCCCTACTTGAAACTAACATGAAAATGTTGAAAATTTGGCATAGTTGTTAGGTTAAAGGAAGTTGTAACCTTGGGTTATAAACATTAAAATGGTAAAATGATTATAATTTCTCATCTCCTTGTTCGATTACGCAAGTTTACTGGTGATTTAGAGAATTTAAAACAGGTCTCTGTTATTAGCCAAAAAACATCCTGTTCCTACCTCTTGAAGATCTTCATTTGATGGGAATATAATTGTAAAAGTTCTCCTTGTGATTATTAAAATGTTAACCATCTGTACTGCCTTATCAGTATTTTTAAAACCTTGTTTTATAGTGAAAAATTCTTGGTTGAGTTCTCTTCTAACCATTTATTTCATTCTTTTGTATGTCTCCCACTCTTTCGTATATATGTAGTTGGTATAGTTTATGTTCCAGCTTTTACCTCTTCTACTTTGTTTTATTTTGTGTAATAATATTTGATTTCGGTTGCCTGACACGCGAAAGGTCTTTGCACTTGACGACGACTGAAGAAAGGAGAATTGGGCCCACAGCAACAGGGGCCAGAACTCGAATCGAATAAAACCTTTCCCCTCTTGATTTCGTATCCAAGGCCCGCGAATTCACATCAACTTTATTCTCTTTTAAAATATATATTTAACCAATTTTAATGCATGTTTTGTTTGTTGCCATGAATCTGTGTGTGTGTGTGTTTATTTGGTTTGTAATTTTCAAAGTCATCAAACATTTTTCTTGGTCATTTTATATAACAATTTATATCATTATTTTTATTTTTTTTGTGTTGTGCCTCAAAGTCAACAACTTTGTATGCTCAAAATTAAATGTTGTTAAATGATTGTTGTTGTAGCTTTTGTTGTTATTTTGTTTTCGGCCATTTGCTTGTCTTGTGTTGTCTATTTGATTTATAAATATGTCAAGTGCAGTTAGATTTGGTGTTACGATTTTCTCATTTATTTAGATAAGATTTAACACGAGAGATTGTCGAGTCGATCAAACCGAAAGACAACCAAAAATAAAAATATATAAACATAAACATATTGTTTAAATGGTATTCTCGAGGCTTTCCTTGTCTTAATTTAAAATGAATTATAACAATCCTTTTCTTTTTCTTTTTTTCATTGAAACGCTACAACGCGTCTAAAGTAAGGTCGTTCAATTATGAGACGTAAAAATTATGAAAAATATCAAAATATGATATGATAAATTGTCCCAATGATATACGAAATATAAACCACAAACAAAACGAGTTTATTAATTTTGCTTTAATTTGTCAGTTCCGTTTCGGTTAATGAAATCGTTTTTTTTTCTTCTCTTTTCTGATAGCGGATAGCCGCATTCACGCACAACATAATTAGATTACGCATTGTAATTTGCTTATTAAGAAACTAGAAATAAATTAAAAGTTAACTTGTTAATGGTAGAATGAAATAGACCTGACCACTTGACTTAACTAAAGCTCTTTATAAAACATTTAACGAACTAAAAAGAAAGATATCCAATATTTAAACGGATTACTTAAGATATAGCTCCTTTGAAACGATTAATATATTGTGCTTCTAAACGATTGGATTGAAACAATTTAATTTAAATTTAAACCACACGGGCAAATTCATTATAGAGTTTTTATATCAATCACCGATCCGGAAAATTAAAGGTATTAATGAAAAGAGCTTCACGAGTCTTCTCTAGGTTAAATATTTTCTAAAGCTTTTAATTAACCGTACCTATATGTATTTGTTTTCTTTGCAAAATTGTTAATTGTTATTAATGCCATTTAGGGCTGCAAACGCCAAAATTTAATCAATTTATTAAACTAAACGAAGTTAAAACTTTTAAAAATTGAGTCAATACACAACTATTTGGGTTTTAAAAACGTTTTTTGTAAAGCAAATCCGTTAAGTATTCAAATCGTTTACAATGTCTTGTCTTGGGCTTGTTTTCAAGTATCAAGTTATAAAATTGAGTTACAATCAGCTGGAAAATGTCATCGTAGAAGGTTGGCATCTTCATCAAGAATTACCCATTTACGTTTTAGTTTTGGACATCATAACTTGACATTTAATACAAGAAAAAGTATTATTTAATTTTTATTAGATTTTAATGAGTCTGTATTAATATTAAATGTAGTTTAGTAATAAACTGTATTGTAGGCTTCGAGTTGAAGTTTTATTATCCCGAATTCCACTTACTTATAAGAACTTGTTAATCCACTTTCAAAATATCATTTACATATCAGAGTAAATATATTGTTTTTGGGATTTTTTTTTATTCCTAAACTTTGAACCATTTTAAAATGTACTAAACAAAAGAATGAAAAGCATAAACAAATAATAGCTAGATGTTTTTGTTGTTGTTTCTTTACTGGTTTTTTGTTGGTGCTTTTTAAGCCTACAGTGAGCCAGAGCTAGCCCCATTAGACCGACTGCCACCTCCCACCTACCCCTTGTATTCTTGATTGAGTTCTTTTTTCTGTTTCTTCTTATACTTATTCTTCATCAGTTTTTGTGCGTTCTGCTTTGTGGATATTTTCGATTTGTTGTCTCTCACGCATGTTTTAGAGGCCGGTTTTTTTCTTGTGCGATTTTCCTCTCTTTTGTTTTGTCTCTCTCTCTCTCTCTCGATGTTTCTCTTGCTGTGTGGTGTGTCTCTTCACAGTCAAGGGCAAGTAAACGAACGACTTTTGGTTTTTTAGACTTTTCCTCAGCTGTGTGATATTTGGTATAAAATGGGGTCTGTTGGGGGGTGGTGATTTTGTCTTATTCGTTTTTCGCTATTATTTCGTTTATTTCTTCATTCCCATTAATAATAACAATATTTACTTGTGGTTCTCAGATGTCTTTTGTAGTTAAATTCGAGTTACCTTTTTTTTTTTTTTTTCGTAAATACCCAGTAAAAGCAAATATAAGCAAAAACAGTACTAAGAAAAAAATTAAATTCGAAATGCAAAATTAAGTTTCGAATTTAAAAGCTACTAAACTTGACTATTTTGATGTCGATGACTTTTCCATAGCAATTTCTTTTTGAATGAAGCATCTAAAAATGCAAAGAGAGCGAATAATTTTTTGCTTGGCGCCGCAAAAACAAAACAAAAACAAAATACTACAATCACTGAAAGACTTTTTTTTTGAGTATGTGTATACATATATTTATTAATTGCAATTTATTTTAATTACTGAATTTTATGTGACCCACATTAAGTATACGCCCAGTAAACAATTTTTTGTTTGCTTAAAAAACGAAAACCGAAAAAAAGAAACTTAAAAAAAAAAATGTTGCATCAGGTACATTGTTGTTGTTTTTGTCAGTCATTGCTAAATTTTGGTCACTGTATTTATTTTGCCTGGAGGTGATTGTCACTCCCCTTTTTCACACTTTTCTGTGAATTTTCCGCACATTTGTTTTGTTTTTTTTATTGTGCATTAGTAGTTAGCTCACTTTGAGGCGTTAAAATACTATTTTTCATTCATTTTTCGTCTTCATCATTTGAATTGGGATTGCTTTAAAATATTTTCACTGATTTGACTTCACAACTTCAACATTAAATGAAACTTCTGCCCTACGAATATTTCACTTTGACTTAATAGCATTGATTCGAAATTAAGTTAACCACCTTAAGGCAAAACACATATAAATACAATTTGTCGCCATCGACTCAGACCCAGAACCAAAAGTCACTTCAGCCAACTACCTACCTACCCACCAATCTTACCTGTCTGTGACTGAGTTATATATGCACTTGTATGAGTATGTGAGTGTACTATATATGTAAATGTTAATGCTTCAGTTCTTGGCTTTTTTTATGTCAAGTCAGAAGTTGGTCGGTTGTTGGCATTGGTGTTGGGGCTGGAAGAGAGCTGAACCGGCTTACACACGTTTTTATTAATGCAAAAAGGCTGCGAAAATTGCCATGGGCTGTTGGCATTCCCACTGATAAGTATTTAAATATTTAACATGTTGGGCCGTGCCCCCCACCAACTGGCTCTCTTGGCCACCATTTGAGCGGAGAAGAGCCAAGTATGCGGTTGGTTGACGCATTATGACAAGAGAGAAAATAACAGAATTGTCATGGGAAAAAGAAGCAGAAAAAAAAAACGCCAGAGAGGGAGCTACAAGAACGATGTATGTAAAATAAAGTTAATTAACCATATTTCTACAACGTTTGGATTGGCATTTTTTTCATTACACGATTTTGGGTTATTTGGCCATTTGGGAGTACATCCTTCACATAAATGTTGCTGCATCGTTTACCTACTTGTCAGCCAGCCAGTCGGTCGCTTCACATTCACGCACATTCACAATTTGTGTGCAGTTTGTCAACTGAATGGCTTATACGTTAGCACATTATTTCACTTGTTGTTGGCTCTGGTTGGTTATGACGACGACGACGACACATTAACTTTGACGTTGATGGTTGATGGCCAACACACGGAATTATTAGCTTGGGAATGTTGGATGCTTTTGTTTTCAAATGTGTGCTTAAACTTGTTTAATGTTTTATTTTTTGCCTTTTGATTCTGTTAAATCTATGAGAACTTTTCGCATGGAACGCCACGATAATTTGCATTAGTGGAATGAGAAAAGTTTTGCAAGGCATTAAAAGGACGTTTTGGCTTAAAATTGCAAAATTCATGTTGAACTATGCAATTTAGTTGAGTTAGAGGGCTTTTGAGTCCAAATATTAGTTTCTAAAAACTTTATGGATGCAGTTGTATGTTTGTTGGGTGGTAGATACAGTAAAAATATATTAACTCTATTTATTTATTTTTGTTTAATAAAACACTGTTACCTAAAAAACAGAACTTTCTAAGACTATAGCAGACATTAATTTTATAATAATATTTTTCTTTATTATAATATTTTCTTTATTTCCCGTCATGTCTTAAGTATACTCTTCAAAGAATTTTTTTTTGGCGTTTAAGTTATCTACTTACATACCGGCATAAAATAATAGAATAAAATGAACAGAGAATTGAACTATTGCTATCAATGGAATTTTTGATGTATATTACTCTTCTTAATTCTTCTTCGCTTATAGTCAGTAACAGTTCCTAGAAGGTATCCTAAACCAAACCCTTTAGGATATTTATACATACATACATACCTCCCATTATAATGATCATGAACTAATTTGCTTTGTTATTTTCTTATCTAGATTACCACATCCACTGCCAAAAAATTGTGGGAGAAGTCAGATGGTAAAGGCGGAACATCTAGCACATCGGGTGGCGGCCCTTTAAATCCATTGCAAATTCCTGGAGTTGGTGATCATTCATCGGTATGGAAAGATCATACATGGTCCACACAGGGTGAAAATATATTGGCACCGCCAAGATCCCGGGGCTATCCACATGGCGGTGGGGCCTCGGATACATCTAACAGCGGCAACGCTGGCATATTAAGGTGAGTTTTAAACAAATATTGAAGTCATTGGTGGTTTATAATATCTATTATATTAATTGCAGTCCCCGCGATTCAACCTGTGTTAAAATGGTTGAATATGTTCTGGCCGGTTCACCCACCAACAAGGAGAGTCCTCTATCGGGCCTAGAGCCGCGCATGCGTAATTTAAAGTTTGATGATAACGATAAGGTAAGTCAAATAATATTTTTTAGTTTATTTATATATTATAATGTCTAATTTATGGTTACTTTTTGCAGTCACACGATGATAAAGAAAAGGGAAATTCACCATTTGATACAAATGGCTTAAAGAAAGATGATCAGGTCACAAATACCAATGGTGTTGTTGCTAACGGCATTGACGATGACAAAGGATTTAAGTGAGTGAACTAAAATAGTGAGAGATTTATTGATAAACGATATATATTCGTGTCTAAAAGAGTTTAGAATATTATAATTGGATTTAGAAAGGGTTTTTTTGAAATATTTTCTTATCATCGCTTATTTTTGCTAATTTTCAAATGAAATGTCTTAGGAAAAGGTTTTAAATGTGATGGCATTGACATTAGAGTGGTTCATCAGAGGGAAAACTGGTTTTTCTTCAAGATCTGGCTCTCTCTGTGTCTTTCTTTTCCATTTTCTCTATTCTCTAGCCTGTCTTTTGTTTGCTAGCAATTTAAAGTCATTGCGAGGGGGAAGAGATATTGGGGGGTGATTGTTTGAAGTGTGACCATTTGCTAGAAATTTGTCTAAACTGACATGTTTGAATGTGGCTGTCGCTGCCTTTGCCTTTGCTTTTGCTGTTTCTCTTCTTTAACCAGTAGTTCAAGGTTAAAACAACTTTCTTCTTATGTTATCTCAGCGGGAAGTGCCGCAATAGTTCCAGTTGTTGTGACTTTCATGTAATTTCACTTTTCATGAAAAGCATGACTTGGCTTTATTTATTTTCTAGCTTTCGTTGAAGAGTTTTTTTTTATGGCTGTCATCGGAAAGTAATATGAATTTCATCTTGAGAAATATGTCTACATTTATTGACTGCCTAAACAGTTGGTAAAAAGATTTATAGAGAGAGGGGAAAGTATTTTGTTGTTGTATTTATTGAATTGAAATTATGATTGTGGGACGTGAGTTGTAATAAAAAAAAAAAAAAAATACAAGTAGCCAGTCACTCATTCATTTATGGAGTGCTTTTGGACAAAGAAGGCCATCTGGCCAAGGTACTTAATATTCGTTAATGTCTGAGGGCGAAAATGTCTACTCCCCCCACCAACATCAACCATTTCATCAAACCATTCAATCACTAAACGTTGTCTATTAGTTTTTCTCGATAAATACCATATATTTGATTTACTATTCGTTTTAAAATTTTTAA
This sequence comes from Drosophila insularis, assembly GCA_018903935.1. NCBI lineage: Eukaryota > Metazoa > Arthropoda > Insecta > Diptera > Drosophilidae > Drosophila > Drosophila insularis. Next base: position 10,770,796 of record JAEIFP010002295.1, read on the forward strand.
ATTCCCAATTCATCGGTAAGTCTAGTTAACAGAAATTGTTAATTACCTTATTTGAGTTTTCCTGAAATCTCTTTCCCATATTTTATACTGGCATGCAAATGAAATAGAGTATCAAACGGGGATCAGAATGATGGAAAAACTTATTTTGAGTTTTTAAAAATATGTTGAAAAAATTGATTTAGATTTCGATAAATTCGGTTTTAGTTCTAATTGATGGATTAAGTAGTCAATATTTATTTAAAATTCTTTTTTGTTATAGAGTTCTGTATAACTTTATTAAAACATGATATTTAAAGGGTATCTAGAATGTGGCTAAATGAAACTACACGATCAACTTCCTCTTACAAAACGATGAGCAAACGAATCTGTAGGCAGAGAGTGTTGTACCTGCTACTGCAACAACAAGAAACCAGTCTGCGATTTTTCTCTCGAAGTGTCTCTCTTTCTCATTGTTTGTCTCTCTGCCTCTCTCTCTCTCTCTACCGGTTTCTGTTTGTTGTTGTTGCAATTTCATTGCCGGTCGGCCCAAACATGTTTCAATGCCAAACGTAATAACTGTTATGATGTAAGTAAGAGCAACAACAGTGGGAAGTGAGATAGCAATAGTAGCAACAACAACAACAACTACAACATGTTTCCTATACAATCTTCGATTAGTTTCGTTTATGTTGCGTTGCACACACACAGCTCGGAGGTTTCTTTTTTTTCCCTTTTTCTTCGTGTCATACTCTTATGCCACAAGGGGCATCATAGTTAATATGATCCTTATGCTATCGTAGCTATCGTATGTGTATATTTGATATAAAGGGAATAGGAAAGACAAAAATTTACAACATGCTCAGAGACAAGGATTGGTTAATTGTTAGTTAACAGTCACTCAAAAAGGAATCTTTGTAAGCATTATTTAAGAAGTATAAACATTTTATTTCAATATTCCCAAATCAGCAATTTACAATATACTGTAGGTTTTACCATATTAAGAGAGAATTGAGAAGAGAAAAGATCATCCCATTTTAGTCTCTAGCTCCAATTTATGTGAATAGTGTGTTAAAATGTCGGTCACTCTTAAAAGTAGCTCTGCACATTGTATTTTTTTGTGTAATAAAATTTAGTTGCGAAAATTTTAAAAGCTGCTAAAATAATTGGTGGCAAAAGCAAAAAAAAAATAAAGAAACCAAAAACTTAACACAGACAACTGCTGACTTTTCCGTCTCTTTTCCACCTGCCTGACGACGCCATAGTGACCCAGACTATTCACTGCCGTTTACCTCAACTTACCTCACCTCGATTTCGTGAACCCCATCCCCAGCACTTTTGTTTGACCTTTTTGGCTGCGTTTTTTTTTTTTTTTGATTTTTTTGTGGTTACTTTCTTCAGTCTTTCATTTTTTTTATGGTTAGCGGCTTTGAAAGTGAAATTTGGGTTAGGTCTTACGGGGCGAGACCTCAAAAAAGTACAAATTATATAATAGATGAATCTGATATTTCTTTATTCTCGTACTAATGGAAGATTGCCAATGCCAAAAAACTCAAAGAAAACTAAAAAATGGGGGGTCTATATAATATTTGATACCCTTTCCTCAGGCTATGGAGTAAATTAAACTGAAAGGAATATTTAACAGAAGTTTCCAGTTTTATTTTTAAAAGGATTGTATTTGTACTTAATCCAGATTTCAGTTCTGTTATTCAATCTTTTTAAAAGGATTTGGTATATAAAGTTTCGAAAAGAGAGAGAATAGTATTCATTTTATATATTTAATCGAACAATTTTAGATTTTTAGATGTACCTGCCATTTTGACTTTTTTGTAGAAATGTTCTTCAGATTCCAAAGTCGTCTTAGATCTAAAAGAGTTTTAGATTAGATTAACAAATCACAGTTTTATTTAATTGAAGAAATTCCAACAAGCCCTTTGGACATTGTTTTCTTAAAAATTTCTCAGCGTTTTTTTTTTATAATGTAATGTATTGTGGAAACATCAAGTTGACCTCTGACCGAGTTGTAAATGTAAAGAAAACTGAAGAAAAATAGAGATTTTAGGGGGAGCCGTGGGGAGGTATTGGTTGTTACAATATTAAGTCATTAAATATGAATGTGAATGACCTCTAACAACAGCCAAGAACCCCCTTCACCTACCTCCACCCACAATTTGAATAATTATAACAGTTAAACAATAATTATACATGCAACTTATAGAAAGAGAGAGAGAGAGAGAGGTATAGAGAGTGAATGGCGCGAATAACAGTTGCCAAGTCATTGACACCAAGTGCAGTGGGTTAAAAAACCACTAGGCAAATGACAGAGAGAGTATGAGAGTGAGAGAGAGCGAACTAGTGAGGGAGTGAGTCTAGAAGAAGAGAGGGTTAAGCGAATTGAATGAATGGAAATGATTAACAAATCTGTTTGTGTGTGATTTAATGCATTCATTTAAGCAAAAATAAAACAGCTGCTGGATTTATTGAAATATTTGAATCGAATTTACATTTGGTCGTAGCGCCGCTCGTTAATTTTTGTTGTTTTATTTTTTATTTCTTTGTCATAGTTATTTATGGCCAGTTGCTGCTGACGTCATAAGTCCAGCTAATCAAGTTTGCTGCTAAAGTCTTTTGTCCATATTGTTGTTGCTGTTGTTGTTCTTTGATTGACAGTGACTGACAAACTGTTCAGCAGCTGCGAACTCCGTTCAGTCTGCTGTGCTAGATGTTGTTGGGGATATTGCTTTACATTTGATAAATGACTGTTGAAATAAATTTAGTTTTAATTTTGATTAATTAGCTTTTCTTTTTTTGTTTTGCTTTATGGTTAAAAACAAAAATTGTCTACATTTTGAAAGCCATTGAGCTAAATTACATGGTCAAATTTTATAACATAGTGGTTTGAAACCAAGATAGTGCAAGTGTCTCAGATAATGTTAGTGTGATGCTTGCTAAACTGTAAATCAAAAATGTTAAAAATTCAGGATTTGATGCTCTAAAACTTTAACAGTCTCTTCGCCTAGTGATTTAAAACTGTGCTGCTTTGCATTAAGTCAGCGCATTCACAACTTTTGGACCTAAAATCCAGTGACTCTAAAACACTATAACTCTGATTTATTTGAAAAATTTCGAAACTAGACTATAATGTAATTTTATTTCCTTGTTGCAGTCGTACTCCAGGTTCACGTCAACCCTCGCCGGCTGAAGAGACCCTGCCACGCCCTCCAAATCTGTTGGATCCTAATCAGCATGGCGGAGGATTTCCACCCATGCCTCACTTCAATCACATGCTTATGGATCATGGCCAAGGCATGGGTCTGGGTGGTGGCGGTGTCAATTCTGGCAACGGGTATGCAGCAGTCGCGGCAGCTCATCAACAGATGGCAGCCCAAATGAGCCAATTGCAGCCTCCAATGATGAATGGCGTGGGTGGCGGTATGCCGATGGCAGCTCAGGTAACTAGAAGAACTAAATCCTAAATGTCATAGGGAATCAAATGTATAATTATTTGTGTCTTTCTCTATCTCTCTCTCTCTCTGTTTCTTAGTCTCCGATGTTGAATCATCAAGCAGCTGGACCCAATCATATGGAATCTCCTGGCAATCTCTTGCAGCAGCAGCAACAACAACAAAATTTTGATGTACAGGTAAGAAATATTGTGGAAGCATCTTTCTCTTTATCCATCCTCTTTTGGTTTCCTGTTGCTGTCGATTACCCAAGGGTCGCATTGTCATTGTGAATGCATTTTAAAGTAGTTGCCCCGAAAATTGAGGTCATGTGTGTGGATGTGTGGGCGAAGCAGAGAGTACAGCAAGAGGATGAAGCAACAGAGAAGGATGGAGCTCTAGGATGAGAAGGAGTTAAGCTAATTTTGCCCACATCCTGCCGGATGCTGCTGCGCTTTTGCTACCATTGCTGTTGTTGCTGCCGTTGTCCCCTTGGCACAAGCCATTTCCGCCGACCACGCCAAAAAGTTCGCTTCGCCCAATAGTTTGGTGTCCTTGTTGCTGGAGCTGTGTGGGGTTTTCGCTTTTTCGCAATTTATTTCGAAACAAAACGGAAATCGGATTTATTAGCCGCAAAATTGCTTTTAAGCCTTTTCAAAACGAGACAGAACCACAGATACATATGAAAAGACATCGTGAGCAGGAGAGAGAGGGAATGTGTGTAAGGGGACAAGAATGTAAATGCAATGGCTTTTAAACTATCGGAAAATGTATAAACTTTTTACAGTGGTCATTCATTAAATGGAACTTAAAAGTAAGAAAGTTTTTCAACCATTGAAAGGAAATATTATTGATCTCAGCACAGACAAAGTTCTTTTGCAAATTTATGAACATTTCGTACATTAAAAATTGCCTTTGGTTTTCGACTATTCGTTTTCACTGTACTTTAAAAGGGCCATTTGGCGAGTTGAGTTGGCTTTTTATCTTCGAAGTGAGGAAAACAACAACAACAACAACAACTGCATAAAGGGCAGAAAATTGTTACTTACTCTACGCCAAATTGAAAATCAATATGCGTTGTTGCAGTGACTGTTTGTTACCGCATTCTGCTACCCTCGCCTTCTTCCAGCCCACTTGTTTTTGCTGTTTTTTTTTTTTTTTTTGATTCGCCAAAGCAACAAATTGACATTTTCACACTTTAGCCGAAACGTCCTTGTTGCTTCGAGAAAAACTGGTGGTGGAGCCAATCTGCACTTCAACTTTTATCGCAGCAACACAATATACACATGCTGCAGGCATTTTTGTTCTTTTTTTTTTTTGTTTTTGCTGGTGCTATTGTCTTGTCATCCCCTCACTCTCCGACTACTACGACCAACCAACATCACTGTGGTCTAAAAAATCCTATTTTTGTTTTGCATAAATTCCAATTTTAAAATTATTTATAGTTGATACCAAAAAAGGAAAAAAAAAAAACAATTTTTATAATATATTTAGATGTAAATTAAATTTTATGTTTACTTGCAATGACATTTTTTGACAGAAAAACTTGGCTTTTAGCCCATAGTACAGGCAGAAATAACTTTATCGTTGCACTCTTGTCTTTGCCTGAAAGTATGCTACATACATACACACAATATTGCATCAAACAACAACAAGGATAGCAGGAAAAGAGAGCGAGAGGCAAGGAGAATACAGGGCGGCGGAGCTTGACTGCCAGGATCAGCAGCAGCTGAGATGTCATTAAGCTTAAACTTTTGCCATAGATAAAAACAAAAGGAAAAATGCTATGAAAAAAGTGTGAAAAAAACCGGGTCAATTTTCATGATTCTGGCCATTAGAGAAAAAGAGAGTGTTGTGTATATACACATATTTTGCTTTACCATTTTCTATTAGGATGATCATTTTCCTTTGATTAGCTTTAAATGCTTTTCCATTTTCCCCATTTGGTAACCAAGTATTTTATGAGTCTGGCTAGTATTTTTCTTCATTTAAAAGTCATATATTATTGGTGCACACACACACACACACACACGGAAAGAGAAAAAGAGAGAGACTTACCCGCACTTGCAGGGCAAAAATTTATATTGATAGCTTTTTGGCTGCTTCTTGGCTTGTCTTTGGGGTAACAGTTTGCATTAATTTCAACGATTTGCTGCAGCTGCCTTGCGGTGGCTCACTCTCATTGCATTGCTTCCCAGTCGTAAATAATCATTTTCCTTTTTTTGCCATTTTGAATGACATTTTCTCTATCTATGCTTTGGACCCACATAAGAGTAGTCCTTAGTCCTTGGTTTACTCTTCTGGTCAAAGTAAGCTATAAAATATTGTTTGCAATTGAAACATATTTTAAAATGTGGTTGAAATTCTAGAATAAAGAACTTTTAATTTTAATGAAATTTCACACTTATAAGTGAAAAGAAATCAATTTTAATAACAATTTCAGTTCCTATCAAAATAGTTTCATCTTTTTCAAAAATTTAAAATTTTTTTTCTACCACATCAAAAAGTTTATCGATTTAAGCCCCATCATATTTTCTGGTAGCTTATATTCTGTTTACTCCGTATAATAGCGTCTCATAACCATATATAAATATAACAAAAGACATGTCGAATATTCGTCATGATTTTCATCAAAAACGAAAATCGGTTGCATTATACTTCTGCCACACAATGCTTTTACTTTACACTTGGTTGCCATTCTTTGCTTTACTGGTCTGGCTTTTTGCCTACTTTGCATGCAATTCGTCAACTGCCTTTGCTCATACATATTTTTTTGGGCTTCCTTTTCATCTTTCTTATATTCTTTCTGTTGGGTGTTAATATCAACGCCATTTAATAAGAAATATGCACGAATATGCAAAGCTAAGGAACAACTATTGAGGCATTTTGCCATGGCTTTTGCTGCTGCTGCATTTATCCATTATCGACAACATATTGCCAGGCGACGTTGTCGACGTCATGTCGTCGATATTGTGTCGACATCTTATAAATATATAACCAATTTTGACTTCTTTTCCATTCCCCTCCCATTATTATTTATGGCTCAACTGCATTTTATGGGCTTTTGAATAGTGTGTAATAATAATATCATATGTGAGCAACAAAAAAACAAGAAAAAAAAAATAGGAGGTGAAATTAATGAGTTTCTTTGATAACTGAAAATGATAATCAAAACGTGAGTTTTCTTTAAGATTAGTTGCAAATTCTTATAAACAACAAATTTAATATACCATTACACCATCAATTTCTTTTGCAAATGTCGTAAATCTTACAAAATAACTAGGTGTGAAATGTTTACGTTACAGTTAATTGAAATCACTTAACAAATTCTATTTTATTTATCTCACTTTGCATAAAAAAACTTTGCTGATTTCCCTTGTCGTCAAAGTCTCGCAACCTGTAAAGAAAAAGAAAAAAGTGTTGCAACATTTTACTGACAGCCGTTATCGCCACTTGCTTGCTTAAAGTTGTTAATAAAGTAATTATAAACGTGTAGACCAAAGAGAGGGGGGAGGATTATAGAGAAAGGTAAAAGCCTTGAGGCGTAGTTAAAGATTGTTTATATACCATTTTTTTTCTATTGCGGTATTTTCCAACTACTTATGTTTAGGTTTGTTATTGGAATTTTCTTTTAACTTATTGTTGTTGTTCGTGGTGTTGTTGTTAACTGTTGCCTGACGGCTTAATTTTTTATTTTGTGTGTTAATCAGTCAATGGGGATTTTTGCTGCTTATTGTATTTGATTTTGCTTTGATCTGAAAATTGTCTGTGTTAATTGTTTTGCCTTCTGTCTTGTTCTGCCTTGTCAGGCATTTCGTGAGTGAGTGTTCGGGATTAGCAGTGGCAGGGAGAGGGGGAGAGTTGATCTGTCTAATCTTTACTTTTACTCTTTGTTTGTTGCTGTTGATAGCACAGCTTAGTAGCCATTTGCTAGGGCTGAATCATATAACTGTTTTCTTTTTTTTTTATTTTAAAAAAATATTCAATTCAATTTTTTAATTTATGCAACTTTTTTCCGTAAATTTTTATTGCTAATGCAAATTTGTTGTGCACATATTTTAGATGCACTTAAATTCATTTTTTTTGGTGTTGTAATGCAACTGTGATGCAATTTCAATACTCTATCCTGACAAGTGTATTTACCTCCTCTCAAAAAAATGTTATGGGGCAAAAAGGATAAAACAGATTAAAGAGATCAATTGTATTAACAATTACTTAAGTTTTGTTTTGCATTTAACTACAGTTCAGTATACTCCTTAAGGGTAGAGTACAAGTATTTACTCTATTTCTTTTGCCTACTTTAGGGAGCACTCTATAATTTATTTATTTATGCGTGGCACTGCAAACTACGAAAAATTTGCATAAAATTTCATTTAAATCAATGAATTGCAATGCAATGAAACATCTGGTTTTGCTCTTTGTCATATTAATTTTGCAATTAATTAAGCGTTAATTAGCACAAAACGAGCGAAACCCCCGAAAGAGAAGAGCAAGAGTGTGTTAACGTAATAAATTATGCATAAATATGGGTTTCCATAATGGCACTTAATGATACTGCATTTTTCAATTATCTGTAGAAATTTCTGCTGCAAAAATTCAGTACTATAAGATTCTCAAGCACTTTATTAACAACATTGTTTTCCTTTTTGTTGTTGTCTTTAAACTTTTTTAATTGCTTTATACAACGAATTATTCAAAAAGTGCTAACAAAAAACAAAAATGTTCTTGGTACAGGTAAATCCTTTTGGGTTTAATTTCCATAAAATAAATTTTCATTAAACACAATGATTATAGTAGTAAGTTTTTGTACTTGTTATTTTAGTTTCATAAAATATACTGCCAATTAACATAATATTTGACTAATGGAAGCAACAAAAATCTAACACTTGGCAACTTGGCTTAGTGTTTTTTATTATCCTTTTTCTTAACATCGATTCTACATCAACTTGACAGCTCTAAAGAATCGTTTGAAATCATTTTCTTGGAAAATGTTAGTTTGCTTTTTAGTACTTTTTGAAATAAATTAGTACATGAAAGGAAAATGTGCTACTAACTTGTTGGTTTGTGGTACTCTTACATGAATATATAATTATCATTTTAGTTTCAGTGACATTCTCAAGAGTTCTCTAGAATTTCTCGTCATGGAAGTTGAGTTTGCTTCGATGGCCATGCAAATTTCTCCACCCCTCACTTTTCTAATTTCGTCTTCTCGTTCAGCGTTTTATCAGAATACCATAATCAAGTGGTTGGCGTATATGCGGCTGCGAGCATTTAAACGTATCTACCGCACTGTGCACACCTCTAACTTGACATTTTGCCGCCAATAAAGTCCAATTAGCGGTACACACGCCCCCTATCTCCGCCCTACATCGTCATTTTGGTGGCATCCTTCAAGTTTGTATGGACACGCAAATGCTAATTAGTAAGTGGTAAATACATAGTTCTCCAAAAGGGAGGAGGAAGCGCGGACATTAATTAGTCGACGCCTTGATGCATGCTTAAGTCAAGTTTAAAGCTTTAAAGCGAGAGCCTGCTAAAGAACGAGTCAGAGTAGATTATTGTAGTTGGTTGGCCTACTTATGAGCTAATCAAACACAGCAGTACTCTACCAAAATAAATAGCATAGTATGAGCCAGTCCAATACCATCCCAATCCCTGTATCCCGTACGTCCAGTGGGTGCCAACTTAATTTGATTAATTGCGTCATGCCGAGGCAAACGTCGTCAAATGATTTCACACACCAGGGCGGCATCCATTCGCTGTCCTGGTGTGTAATAGATGGAAAGGGATCTATAGATGGATGAATGAATGTATGTATATATATGCGTCCCTCCCTTCTGGAGAGTGTGATAAGTGTAAGCTTCTCTCATAGAGAAGGGGGGGATAAATTTGGGGGGTGAGTGTTGTATTACACAATGCTGGGGCATTGAATTTACGACGTAGTTTTGTCTAATTTTTTTTCCTTCTATTTAATTAGCACACCAAGAAGCCAAAAGGTGTGAAGAAACCAGAAGATGTGGGAATACTGTCTGCCAATATCCAGGGGACCTTATTTTGGGAGTGAAATGGCGGCGGCGTCAAGACAAATGATTCGACCAGCTGACAAACTGTTGCCATTTGTTGTATTTGATGTGTTACGGTTCCTTTACGCTTCCTTTTAATGATGTCAGCATGTTAATTAAAGGCAAATCATTTACTTAAATTCCCCCATGTATTTCACAAAAACAACAAAAAAACCAAAAACCAAAAATAAGGGTAGCAAAAAACTTAACAGAAGATGCCAGCAAAAGGTGTTAATTTGAGGTTAACTAATAAAGTTGCCCAATTAAGTTCCTTAATCTTTGTAACTAGAAATATTTAAAAGTTAGTTAACCTTTACACCGTATTCTATAATTAATTTCCCTTTTAAATGTAATTTCATATCCAACAAACACTTTTCTAGCCCAAAAAAAGGTTATCAATGAACTCGCATCACATAATTTTTAGCTCTTTTTAAGCAATTTACAGCATTTCTTAAAGACTTAGATTTTTTTAACAGTTTTAACTATCCCAGGTAAATCCCATGTTTACTTTTAAAACATTCTTGTTGCTGGAAGATATTTACTTATTCAATGATTTAGCATAAGTTTCCACAAAATCTTTGTTTTTGTTCCAAGAAAAGTCCATTAAATCAAAAAATCAGATTCAAGATTGGCCAGCTTAGAGGAGGGAGGGTAGAGTGTCTAGGCTAATTTGCTTTACTAATTTCTAGGAAATTTTTGTCTCACACTATTCACTCTGCACTTGGTCTGCCCTTTCTGTCTAACCATAATTTGACTTATTAGCTGGACCGACCCTCGCTTCCGACTCACCGAAATGTTCTACAGTTTTTCTTTGGATCATGGTTGGTTGTCGTTGTGATAGCGGCGGGAGGTGTAGGATGTACTTTTCTCTTCGTTCGTTCTGTATAGTTCGTAGAGTTTTGTGTCAACTTTTACTTTCCCCTGTGCTGACTTTTACTGTTGCTGTTAGTTTTCTTGCTGGCTTTTGGCTGGGTTTTACAACAACTTTTTCATTAATAGTTAACAAGCTTCATAATTAAGCATCAGACGGACGTGTAGGTATGAAGAAAAAGCGAGAAGAAGAGGAAGAGTAGATCTTTTTTTTTTCTCTTGGCCACTCTTACCCCAAGCATATTTTCTTCTGGCCAAGTTAATGTTCGAGTGGAGTAGTTCTTCCTTTTGGCTATTCTTGTTTTGCCTTTTCCGTCAATGACTTTGTTTGTTTGTTCTTCATTTGTTTGTTGGTGGTGGGGCTTCAGCGATGACGGAAGGGGGTGGAAAATAGCTGTCAGAAGATTTCTTAAGCAGTTGAAAGCATGTCTTCTCTCACCTTTCACTTGCAGACATTGCAAATTCAGTTTTCTTGTACTTGCTGTTGCTCATTTTCCAGGCCACTTGTTTGACATTTTCACTTTGACACACACACACACAGACACAGAAGAAAATGATTTGATAAATAATAAAGAAAGAATTTCATCTGACGAATCTTTAAGAGAGAGTTCCTTGAAATAAAATATAAGGGAAGGGGCGGGCTACTAAAGGCGCAAAGCAAGTGAGAAGCCATAAATTTAAATTGGCTCATTAGCAAAAGGTTAACCACGAAAACCCCCCAAGGCAACAGACCAGACAGCGCAGCAACAGCAGCACTCAACTTAACAAATTTTCCGGCTAGATTTTCTTACGATGGCGCTCCCCACACACCTTCCCCTTCAATTCCCTTTCGATGCTTTGCCTGCCCGTCCTGCCCCTATGTTGTCTAGCTCTTTTGAGATTTTCTTTTCCAAGCCAACTATGGCTTAGGATGATGACGAGGGGGTTATGGTCAGAAAAGCTTAACTTAACTAAAAGCATGTAAAGGCCAAGCACAAAAAGAAGTTGCTAAAAACCACATGTAGACACTTTACAGCTACACACATTCTGTATTGAGGTTAAGGGACAGACGGACGAGCAAAAGTTTTTTCATTGAATTTTATAGGGCGAAAAAGCATTGAAACCACATACACACACACACACACTCGCACACACTTTAACAAGAGTGATAGGACAACAAGCGAAGGAGCGAGTAAGAGACAGTTGATAAAATGTTGACAGTTTTGGGTTAGCTGCGGAGGCGAATGAATTGATAGTTTTGGGGTATATGGTTTTCAAGTTCTTTAAAAACTTTAACCAATTTGATGGAATATAAAAAAAAAAACTAGAAAGTAAAGTTGTTTTAAGAAAATTTTGTTAACACAAAACCAAAGAGAAACAGTGCTTCGTTGATTGAAAGTGAGTAAAATATTGGAAAATAGTACAAGAGGTTTCAGTCTTAATAAAAGCACCCCCGAAAGGCTTTAAAAGAAGAGTAATTTCCAATTTTGATAAGCAAAGCCGCGGGATATATGTATGTACTTATATATATCATAGGGATTATTGGACCATGTAACTTGAATAACTTTGCTTATTGTCCAACAAGTATTCATTAGTTTTACTATTTTGAATTAGCATTCAATTGAGCAATTTTGAATTGGTAATTAATAGTCGAAAATTGGTTTAATTATTATCAATCTGTGTGTTTATATTTTTGGATTTGCGACCTACAAAAAAAAAAAACATGGAGAAATAACAAAAAGTAGCCATGTAATTACTAAAGCAATTTTCAATAAAATACAGTTATTAGCCCAGTTGTTTGAAATGAATCACACAATTCTCTAATCAACATGTGGAGATTTTCCATACCTCCTCGTATCTCTCACTCGTGTCGCCAACTAATTGCATACTTTTGTGCAGTGGGCCAACCCGACCAGTGTTGCTGCCCTATGGCAACATTCTAAATAATTAATGCAGGCGCCAAGCAATCAACGTCAGTTAGGAGTTGTCAAGCGACTTTATTCATGTGTTCGCTCAATGTGCCATATCGGGTAAAGCTATAAAACAAAAGCGAACCAAGAGAGACAAATAAACATAAAGAACGAACTTGAGAGAAAGAGAGAGGGAGAGAGAGAGAGAGAGATAGGACAAAGTCATAGATTTCAATGCGACTGCCAGCGCTCAATCAATTGGAGCACAATGCGAAATCAACTCCTTCCTTACCATATCCTTTCAACTGAAACTCCTTAACTTCCTACCTTCATGTGTGTGTCTGTAGTATATTTAGTATAAATTCCATTTCAGTGCACTTTAATGGCAACTCTATACCCTCATCGTAATCAAACCCCCCCCCCTGCACCGCTTCCTATACCATTTACTTGTTCCAAACACCCAAATCCTTTTCAACGATTTTGTACTTTGGTGTCGCCGTGCAATTTAAATATACTTTTGCTTGATATATATCCACTACCAATATTTCTTCCCTTGCATGTCACACGCAAACTATGTATTCACCTACCGACCTACGCCCCCATTACCCTCTTTTCTCTTCAGTCAGCTATAGATAGTGTGCTCTATATATTTACGCTACATTTACCCAAAGAGAAGAAAATTCAGTTGCTGCGGCTGTCGCGTTTTCTTTTTGTTTTTTGTCAAATAAATTTTCCGCATATTAAAGAATACATACATACAAAGATATTCCATCATAATTCTATCATTTCCACACAAAACTGATATTTAATGGTTTCTTTATTGGTTTTCACGGTAAATCGTGTGATATTGAATATATGTACACTGTATTTGTTTTTATTTAGCGCCAAGGCTATTAATGGTTGCAATCTAAGGAACATGCACGTGGTTTAGATGGGTTTTTTCCGAGTTTTTCTTGTTCCGCTCAAAAAGCACGCAACTCCTTTTTGATTTTAGTTATTAATGTGCGATGATAGATGTCTTTATACCAAAAACAACATATCTGTATTAAAAAGTTATTGAGCACTCTTTAATGAGATATTCTTTTTAATATGTAAGAGTATACACCAAATTGACTGACTTTAAGTTTAAAAAAAAGGAGAAATTACAATTTATTATGAGCTGTCACTCTTAAAAGTATTAATGATCCTTATAAATAAATGCGTTAAAAAATTCCTAGGAAGTTCTTTGTGGGCTTATTTCTTTCTGACTTTTTAAAAGTAGACTTAATGGAAAAAATTAATAACTTGAGGACCAATCAAAATTAAATGTAAATATAAATGAGTATTATAATATTCTCTGAAACAAAAACACCATACAAAAAGACGCTCTGTGGGTGATTTGTTGTATATCTTTATAAATGTTAGATAAAGAAAAACTAATTGATTAATCAGTTTACATTGCCCATTTTTATCAACAGAAAAATGTGTTTATTGACTCTGAATGACTTTTTGTAAACTAGTATTTACTTTCAAAAATCTTTAAGAACCAATTGATTAACTATTTTGTCTTGCAATTTATTGCATTTTGCATGCAACTATCAACTTGGGTTAAGTAATTGTTAATTAAAAGACTTTACTTGCATTACCCCCTCCTCCAAAAATGAAAAAAAAACTGAGTTCCTGCATTTTGCAATTGAACATTGCCATTGAGTTTTTATTTACTTTTTCAGTTTTCTTGCATTGTGCACTTTTTTGTGCTTTTCCTTTTATTTGCAGTTGTTGTTGTTACTATTGAATTTACAATTTGTTTAAACGCGATACGCTCCATTGAGGCGTGAAATGTTGGTGCAACAATATACATACATATATTAAATGTATATATATTTATATACTGTGTATAGTAGTAGTATTTACCCAATATTGGCTGATTGCAGTTACGATGTGTTTTTGCTGTCTTACATAACAAATTAGCTTACCTTCTCAAAGAGCAATGAGTTATATAAAACTATTGCATAGTTGTTTTAAGTTTTTTGACTATTTCAAGGCGCATTTAAAAGGCCAATTAGCTAAGGTGCTGGAATGGGAGGAGCTGCGACGAAGTGGAGGCCTTTTGTGTGGCAGCATTTCTATGACTCTCTGCATTAAGGTCGTAGCGGTTTTTCAATAGGCTAATTTACATGCATTCATCTTAATGTGTGAAGCGTTGATTATACCTCAAGTGAGGTTATGTAATGTGGGTGGCTTGTTGGGTTTGTGTGTGTGTGTGTGTGCATCTCATTAAGAATCTTGTGAAGGACTTCAGCATACAAAGGTCTCATTAAACGAATATGATACTCCGCTGCACACACACACACTGACATTTGTGTTAATGCCGTCCACCAAAATGAAAGAATAATAAAGAAAAGAAATGAAAGAAAAGTGGCGAAAATGTCACTCTTTCAATTTGATTCTATGGTTTGCCATTTCTTTTGTATACATAAATGTATGTGCATGTGTATACCCTTTCTTTCTCCTAATGAATGCGGTTCTTGAGTGGATTGGCTGAAGTGACAGCAAAAGGAGGCGATGGCGTGGTCGCATACGAATCTTTCAGCTGTCATTTCAACTGTCATTGGGTGTCCCCTTTTTATCTCTCTCTCTATCTCTCTCTCTCTCTCTCTCACTCTTTATATAGAAATGTCTCCGCTTTGGTTCCACTTCTATATCATTATTATCATCATCATCATCATCATCATCCTCATTGTCGTCATACACTCGCCTTTTGCCTTCATACTCTGTGATAGACGTTTGTCAATCAAAAACTAAATATGTCCTAGCATTCGCAGCAATTTTTCTATTGTTTGTTTGTTCCGTTTGTCACTTTAGCTTGGCTTTCTAATGTTTCACATCATTGTTAATTGGAAGGACTACTCTCTATGAAAGAAAGTCGCCCAGAGGGCATTCAATTGAGTTGAACCAAACACACAAAAAAAAATAATAATAATGGGCTCAAGGCTCTCATTGCACTTACTTGCGTAATGAGTCCAAATAATAAAAGAGCTTTAACAATAGAATATGTTCTTTTAAAAAAATGGAAAATGGAGATCTTGAAATAAAATATACCATTATTATGATATAATTGAAAATACAGAAAGCAAGATCTTCAAATGCAAGAAAATAAATGTCACATTGATATTCCTTTTTGGTATTGTATTATTTGCCTGTAATTTTCATTGTATCCATGACACTGCAACTGGAAATTGCCATTTTATAAACTGTGTGGAAGGACAAGTTTATTAAAACTAAAGTTTAATTTACTTACCTACCTGCGGGGCAGAGTTACTCTTTCTTTTCATACACACACACACGTACAAGCTGTGTTCTGTGCGCTCACAAAAGTATGCTATGCTTTACTGCATTTACGACATAATTACATTTTAATTCCAAAAGACAACAACCGGGCAAATATTCCAAACATCAACCCATAACTACCAAAAAAAGAGCGAAACATTTATTTTCCCTCATCCTGTACCCACACACACACACACACACACACACACAAATAAAAAAAGAGTAGAAAACAACAATAATAATACCAACTTTACCAAAAAGTTTGCACTCGTGAGTACTCTTCTGGTTGGTTGAGGAAAATCTGCATGAATTCTAATTATGTTTTTCATTAAAATTCACCTTGATTTTGTATTCTTACCTGTGCGCGACTTGCCTGCCTGCTGGTGTGCGATTTTCAACTTTTGAGATTTGTGCAAAAGTTTTAACACCTTCAACACTCTTGCCACACTCTTGTCTTCCTCCCTTCTCCTCTTTATCCTTTTAGTGCCAGCATCATCATTATTATTGTGTCGCCATCTAGCGAGCGGATTTCGTTGCGTTTTTAATGAGCTTTCAATTCGACAAATTTGTTGTAGTGTTTTTTATAGGAAAGGCATCAGATTTTCATGGCATTAATTGAATTTTGAGTTAGACCAGTAATTTGAAGTTTTTAATTAAGGCAGCGAAAAGTGGTTAAAAACCGCATATCCCTTTCCCCTCCTCGTCACTAATTTCAATCCCATCTCGACTCCCTTATCTCTAGACATTGCCCTATTCGTTCGTTGGCATGTTCGGTCAGGTAGTACAAATAAACTTTGCCATACAGAAAACTACAATTTAATTTAACTTTGGATATTCTTTGTTCTCTCATTTTTTTTTGTTGTTGCGACTTCATTGAGAGAGTTGTTTGTGTGAAGGGTCGCAAGAGATGGGAAATGACAGAGCTACACTACGATGGCATTGGCAATGTCAGACAGACACTGGAGAGACAGGAGAATAAAAATGAAGGAGTAGCTGTTGTTGTTTTTTTTTCTCCCTACAAGTTTATCTTAAAAAGTTTGTATAAAGTTCTGTTTTGGTTGTTTGGAAATACAATATTTTTTTTGTTGTGAAATGATAGACCAGACGACTGTTTTAGATATATACATATATAAATACATATATATATTTGTCTTTTGTGTGTAGGATTCTTGACATGATTTTAATTATATGACAAATGCAATTGAATATTATTTCTGACACAAACTATTTTCGAGAGAGGGAGAAGCAGCATGCAAATCCTTTATATTTCTTTCTTGGATTAAATTTATTATTATAAATGAAAAGGTAAACGGATGCAGCATGAAGAAAAGAAGAAGGAATTGCAAAAGTTATTTGATAGATGATGAATAAAATAACAAAACACAGACAAGAATGACAGGAGTGGCAAGGCAACAATCAGAATATAAGAAAAGGCAATGAAAAAGACTTTTAAAACGGCAGACAAATCTAATAGGAAGCAGGGAAACATTAAAAACAATTGTCCCCAGATAAATAACCAAAATGAAAAAATTATGAAAGCATCATCATTTGTATAAGTAGTGTATAGATAGTTTTAATACTTTTCTTTTTGTTAGCTTTTTTTTTTTTGGAAAGTTATAAACAAATCCTATTTATTTTGTGGAAAAAAAAAAAGAAAAAACTAAAATATTTGTGAAACAGAAAAGTTAACAAAACCTTTCAGAATCAGTTTTGAGCCACAAAAGTTGTGCTTTTAACCACATGCAGCTCATTTAGCCAAAGCAGCCCCTAGTTAAAATGCTTTTGGCATTCTCAGCCCATATGCATAACATTTTCTCCTCTCTGTGCGTTGGCCAAACCAAACTCCCATTATACGAGTGCTTTATTCATTTGAAATTTGGGAGAAATCGTTTCCTGTTCCTGGATGGGGCTGGTTGGCAGAAAAGAAAAAAAGTTTGGCCTGGCAAACTAATTGCCTTTGCGGCAAAACAGGAAAAAACAAAAAACAGAACCCCGAAACAACAAAACTAAAATAATTTGCAATTAAATTAAGTTTGATAAACAATAAATAAATGAATAATATATTTAGCTTCTTTGGTGATGGGGGACAAGGGAGAAGATAGTGGAAGGCAACAAAACATTTCATGAATTTCAATGGGAAACAACAACAAGAACAAGAACATATTTTCCTGTGACGAAGTTTATTATACTGTCTGCAGCTGTTTCTGCCCAATCCTCTCTCTTCTGCCTGTTGCCTAGTTACTACTGCTGCGTAGATGCTGCCTGATGCTTTTGGCTTCTTGTTTACTTACATGTCTTAATATTATGCACATGTTTCATTTATGAAATGCAAAAGTTGCAACTTTATGCAGCAAGAGTAGTAGTAGTCGTAGTAAAAGATGGGGACTAGAAAAAAAAAAAAAACAAGATGGCGTTGACGTTAGCAGGAGCACAGGTTGTCGTGCAGAGTTGTCGCCTTGCATAAAGTTGTTTGAAATGTAAAGAAAATACATTTTAAAATACCCTTTTCAAAAAAAAAAAAAAAACCCTGGGATATAATAATCCAAACAAAAACTTCAACTTAAAGTTACATGAGAAAAATAAACAACTGCATCCAAAAGGAAGAGTATATCCTTGAATTCTTTTTACATTAAAATTATTCTTATTTAGTTTTGTGTAAGATTTAAGAGCAAAAACTTTGTCGCAAGTTGTATACTCGGTAGTTTTTTTTATTTTCTTCGGTTGGGTAAGAAGCAATTGCAATTATGCAAGTGTGGAGCAGCATCTGTGTTTTACAAATTGCAAGGATGTAGGTGTTATAAAGTGGGCAGTATTATGGATTATCTATTAAGGTCATGCCACACTAGCCCTAACAAGTTCCAAGATGGACAACAACTAGAGGGGGACGGGGAGATGTTGCAGCTCATTATTCAGTTACATTAAGTCTCTGGCTAATTGTGTGAAGATTGTTTGATGAGGCACATTTTGAATGCATTTTCCAACCCCCTCAATTATGTTCTCACTGATGCTGAAAATGACCAAAGCCAGTTAAATGTCTGTTTTGTCCCCTCTCTACTTGTCCCTCTCCTTCTGCTGTGCTTCATGAAGCTGCAATAATTTGGAGCCCGTTTAATAATTTTCACTCATTTGGAAAATAACAGTACAATGCTGTGTGGATGGGTATCAGTTACAGTGCCTTTCCCGATTCTCCCAACACTGCTTTCGCTTACTTCGTGCCTAGGTCTATCCTGTTGCTGGTGTTGTTGTTTTTTCCTCCGCCCATTCCATGTCGAACATGAAAATTTGTGTTGCATGTCCTGTGGACTGTTCATTTCGTTTTTAACAGTTCTTCACTATTCTATTTTATTTCTGTTTTCCTTTTGGGGCTTTTATTTTAAACATTTTTTTTATTTGCTTTCCGGCTCGTTGCTTCTTTTCTTTAAACCACTCGTTTTTGTTTTGCACTGTTTTTGATTTTTTTCCAACCGGATTTTGCAAATTTACAATGTGATTTCACTTGAGGCTCGTCGTTTAACTTTGTCTTTCTTTATTTTATGTTTCTTTTTTTGCCTGTTGATAAAGTGGGAAATGTATTGTAATATATTTTTTTCTCTCTCTCTTTACAGGTGAGTTAACCACTAAAATATTGTGAGAAAAATGTGTATTTGGATCGTGAATTGGTCGGGTATGTTCTTAAAATTTGTTTCAATTGGAGAAAATCAAAAATTATTAAGCTTTTGAGCCAGTTAAGTATATAAAGAACTAGACTTAAATTCCATTAAATAATCAGGTGTAATCAGCTTTAACAATTAAAAGAAAACCTCTAAACTAACATGGCTTTCGTGCCCATATAAGTAGGCAATATTTTAAGTGTTTGTGTTCTAGATACATTTGTTTACGCTCTGAGCCAAAGCCAGCCTTTTAATAGGTACGATCAATGCCTAACTGAAGTTTTGATCATTATTAACAACATAAAATCGAAAATTGTAAGCCTAATCCTTAAAGAGCAGAAATGTATGCAAAAATGTCCTGAATTGACTTCATAGGGATAAAGTGAACTCTTCTCTGCGTTTAACAAGTCTTTTAGGCAGCTAATTAACTTAAATAACAATCAGACAGACAAAGCGGACAGAGGGGAGGTTGTTCTAAGAGACAGAAAGTCAGACGAAGGGACAGTCAGGAAGATGAAAGTGGCAAAGCATTTGACTTGAAGCTTTGAGATAGGCCTTACCATGGCATGTCAGTGGTGGGGTAGGCACTCAGTTAGTCCTTTAGTCCTCTTCCGCTCACTCTGGCTGGGTGGCATATGTATGCATTTTCATGCTTGCTTTGGGGCCTGCGAGGCGTATGCGTAATATGATTTACAGCACATCAAATGTGATTATCAAGGCGTGTGCTGCTGCTGGTGCTGCTTCTATTCACATAGTCATTTCATAGTTACACTTGTGTGTGTGTGTTTCTGCTTTAATTCAATTTCCAATGCACAATGTTGTAGATGAGTAGAAGCAGTAGATGAAGATGTAACTAATTAATTGAATTAAATTTTCAATTTGGCCATTGCCCAAGCAAGCACTTGACACTTGGCCCCCTAAATTGAGTTGTCCAACTCATTGCTCAACCTATTTGTCTCTCTTACCCAATCAATTAATTCGATTTATAGTTGTATATAATGTTGTACATACATATTATATATCTAAATTTTCTGCCTGATTTCAAAATTATGCAATTGCATTTTTCTGTCTATTCGTTTATCTGACTACTTGTTGCAAATGCCGCCGCAAGAAGTTATGGCGAAGGCAATTTGCATGGAGACTTTTTAGCATAAACTAGTGCGCAAGCGTCAAGGAGAGAGTGACAGTCAGAGAGAGAGAGAGAGAGGGAGAGTGAGAGAATTATAACGAGAAAGAGAGAGTTACGCTTTATAAGAGTATTTCATGCTTAACATTTAAGCCGGGTGTTGCCTAAAGAAATGACGTAACCTTTCCTCTTTTAAAGTGTGAAAAATTATGGTCTATAGTATTATAAGGAAATCTTAGTCTATTCAGCATTTTCTCCTAACGCGAATTTATTTTTTATTACACTTTTTTTTTGTGTTATGACAGAAATTATACATAAAAAACAACTTTTTCCAACATTGTTTTTGTTACCCTGCATGATTCAACAGTTAATCTCTCCACTTTACAGTCTTTTGTAGACTTTGCTTCATACGAGTATTACTTTCGCGTTCTCTTTTTTGCTATTCTATTTTCTATATATTTTATCTAGCTTTCATTTTCAGCCATTGTCACCAGGCGACAGACGAAAAAGAAAAACAAAATGAAATAAAAAATGTGGCAGCAAAAAATTCTATGACATTATCCTTGCTTGTCATTCACTCGGTTCTGGCTCAAAACAAAGAACCGTTCCTAACTTTCAATAAATGTGCCAGACAGAAAAAAAAGAAAGAGTTATAGAAAGGGAGAGGAATATAAAAATGACTAAAAAATGACATGACACATATATTACTGACCTTAAAGTTGGTTTTTTTTTTGTTTTTTACGTTTCAAATACCTTGCAACCGACCATGGAATAAAAAGCACTATATATACATGCATATATAATCTTGATCAACAAGTTGAAATATTGTGCAGTGTAATCAGTATTTCCAGAGTCAAAACATTACGGGACACTAGAACTGATTTATAAGGTCAACAATCTATTTTACCAGCCTTTATATTTATTAGGCCAAAGATTTAATTTAGCTTTAATTTTTTTTAAAGGTGAAATTCTAAGAAGAAGAAATGGTACAAATACGGTTGTTATTTTTTTTTAAAGTAAAATATAAGCAGAAAAATCTTTAAAAAAAAGTTAAACAAACAAATGCAATAAAATTGAGCAGGCATTCGAAACAATTTATGTTAAATCAACAAAGAAGGAAGAACGAAGGCTAAGCGAGAGAAAATAAAAAAGAAAAAGGGAGTGATAGACAAATATAAACAAAGACCAAATCAAAACCACAAAACGGCTAAATGATTAAAAAACAAAATAACAAAAAAAAAGCAACAAAAATGTCAGAAAAGTGAAACAAAAGCAAGATGAAAAAACGTTAAAGAGGAGAAGGAGCAGCAGAAGTTGGAGAAAAGCAAACAGGAAGAGTGAAATTTTTTCGGCCAATACCAGTTTAGGCCAGTTTTGCCATTGGCAACAATTTGGCCAACAATAATGAAGCAGAAAAAAAGTGAAGAAAAATACCAAAGAGAAGAATACGAAAGCGACTGAGATTTTTAGGAGATATGCCCAAGACTAGAAGCAGTGGCAGAACCAGTGACAGGAGCCAGGCTCTGCTCAATTTGTGGACAAGCGAACAATTTGTAAATGCAAACAATGAGGCGAGGCGAATCGGGTGGAGACGACCGGAGCAGAGTGAAGTGTAGGAAGAGATACAGTCAAGTGGTAGAAAGAACAAGAAAGGAGAGCGGAAACAAACAAACGACTGTTCGGTTACCGATAAGGAAACAGTTCACAAGATGCTCGGAAATAATACAAAAGAATCTGTTGGAATGAAATGCTTCGCGACAGTGAAAATAAAACTTAAACGTAGAAACGATTAAAAATTCAATTGAGTGTGGCATAAGACATACACACACACACACACACACACAAGTCAAGTAAATGGGAAAAGGCAAAGAGCAGGAAATGTTAAGGATAGCTCTAAGAGCAGTAGCAGTAGAAAATTGTAATCGAACCATTGTCCTTGGTCGTTTGCCATCCTGGCCCCTTCTTCTTCTTCTTCTTTCGAACTGTTTGCTGTTTGGAGTTGTCCTTGTTCCGCCTTTTTCTTTGTTTTATTCTTTTGCACCCTTCTCACGGTTTGTTTTCCCTCGTCCACGACATTCCCATCCATCTATTTATTATATGATTTTCATTACGATTGCCTTTGGGCGGTAACTGAAGTGAATTGACTGCATGAAGGGTCGAACGAAACGAAGGGGCGTATTCCTCCATATGTCCTTCAATAAAGTGTGCTTCATGATGATTATGGTCGTCGTGAATCGCTCGATCTATCGGTCGTTTGTCCCCTAAACATATTGATTTCATATTTGATTTTTATTTAATAGCAAGAAATTGAGTTTTTGGATCAACGAGCAGAATATTAAATCAAGAATAAAAGTTAGCCAAATTGAAATTAAAGAATAAAAATTGATGATAAAATCAGTCAAATACAGAGAAAAAGGGAAATTTGTAGTAAAAGTTATTTTAGAAAATGAAAATAAATAAAAATATTGTAAACAGCAAATGAAAAACAAAGAAAAGTATTGAAAATATTACAATAAAATAAAATAAAAAAAAGAATTTAAAGTTAGAATTAAAGAAACAATAACTAAATAATGAAAGAGCAAGAAGGCGAGTTGAAGTAGAAAATACGAGAAGAAGCGACAAGAAGTTTTTACAATTGACCAGAATAGCTTTACAATTTAAAATTTATTTACTTAAAGTGCAACTCAAAGTTTTACTGTCTGCCTCCGTTGCAATGCTGTCCGCCGCTTCTTGCTGCCATGTCCTGATGCTGCTGCTGCTACTGCTTAAACAATCAATCAAATTGTCTATATAGAAAAGATGCACTGTTGGACGGACTTATTGCCCGAGCGGGATAGATGTGAGGAAACTGCCAACTACTCCTCAATAGCAGTTTGTTTGTCTATTCCTTTTAGTTTCTCTTGCCTTTCTCCTTATTTCTATGCTTTTTTTTTCTTACTTTTCGTACTTCGTCTCGGTGGAGCAATGCAACATTAAAACATTTTCTATCATTTCCGCCTTTTATGTGGCATCGTTTGTCGTCTTCGCCGACACCAACACTCTGGATCCTTATACCCACCTTCAACATTTTCTGCAATTTTAATTCTATTTCAATACTTTATTTTTACCTTCTCCTCCATTTTTATCCAAAGGGAGAGTGGAGTTTCGAGGAAGTGTTGGAGCTGTTTTAAAAGGAAGTGGCGCTTTGCTGTTGGCGTGTGTAGGAAACAGGAAATGCATTGACTGAATGAATGGAATGGAATGAAATGGAAATTCTAGAAGTCGAAAAGGAAACGACAACAGACCACGTCTCGGTTTGCTTAATTGAGTTGCCATTATGTTTTGTAGATGGTTTGGTAGGTGGAACGGCGAAAATTCACAGGTGCCAATGGAAATGATTGTGCCTCAAAAGGGGAGAAGGGTGTTGTATGTGTAGTGTTGCTTTTATATCAGTTTTGCTCTAACTTTATTTTAAATGCCACTTCCGTTTTTGTGTGCTCACGTTAAAGTGTGTGTTTTTTAAGTGGCACTCACAATTGAAGGATTACTTGATAAACGTTTGCTTAACTACTCTCATTCACTTCATCTCAGTGAGGCTCTTAAGCCATTAGCCTGAAACTTATTTGCTATGATGATACTCATCAGAGAGAGAGAGAGAGAGAGAGAGAAGTGTTTGGGTGTTGAGTGGTTGGGTGGATGGATGGGGTTTTCCTTTTTTTGTGGTGCGTAAGTAATTACTTTGAACTAGGTAAGTAGTTTCATGGCAACCATGTTGGCAAAACATTTTTAGTTTTATTCTTAGATTTTAATGCACTTATCTTCTAATTGAAACTACAAAAACTTTATAAAAATTGTTATTAATTGCCCAATTGAAGCTGTAAAAAACAAAAAATCTGCAACAGTGATTTTAAGTTGTCTAAAGTCTAATCAGAGACCTTAAGCAATAATATTCAAGTGAATTCTCAGCATTTATTAGTAAATCTTATGAAGCAATAAAATGGCAAGTTGACTTTCATAGCTATCAGCTGGTAAATGTTTCATAGCCAACAGCTGTTGGCAGAACGACAATTGTCTATCGTAATATGAAATTTATATTATCATTTTTCAACATAGAAAATGAAAAAAAAAAACGAGTGTATATGAAAAAAGTGCTGCACATGGCTTTTGTTGTTGTTGTTGTTGTTGCTGACAGCCAGGCACCTTCTAAGTAGCTTAACTCACATAAAGATACACACAACCGCATAAGGCGAGATACAGAGAGGGAGAGAGATACAAATACAAAGAACTTAACATATTTATGGCACCTGCAGCTGGTGCTTGTTGCCTGCCCCTGCCACCTTTTTCTCAGAGCCATCAAGCAACTAGCTACCACCTACGCCTTTCTTTTTTTTCCTTTTTAGTTGTGCTCCTCTTTTGACACGACACAGCAAAAGTAAAAGCAAAAGCTCAAAGTAAAATAACACACACACACATGAGTAAGAGAGAGAGAGAGAGAGAGAGAGAGAGATTTTGAAAAGAGATGGGAGAAACAGAAATTGTATCCTGTGTGTGCATTATGAAGCAGTAATATAAATGTTTATATTCTTGTATTGCGGTTATTATTAAAAACTTTTACTACCCAACCAACGCGAGGAAAATGTGCGACGCATACTAAAGGAGAGATGGAGCATATATAGATAGGGAGAGTGTGTAAAAGAGATGGATATAACTTTTCCAGCAATATCTTTCATTTTTTCTGCCTCTTGTGTCTTTTGCCCCGTCTTCTGCTATTCGTCTGGTTGTTGTCCGCCTCCTGGGTAGTTCGGTTCTTGCTTAAGTTTGTTTGCTCTGCACTTAAGTGGCAAAAGAACAAGAGGGAACCAAGGCTAAGACGAAGAAGTGAAACCAGCCAATTCTCCCTTCACTCTTCTACCGCAACGAAACTTTTTTATGGTAGCTAAGCAAAGCCAAACCAAGCCAAACCAAGCCTTGTTGCACTATTAAAAACTTTTACCTCAAACAACATGAGATGAAAGAGAAGTAAGGAAACAAACAAATAACAAGAACAACAGAAAAAGAAAAAACGAAACACGTTAGAGACAAAAGATTAGATGAAAAGAGAGAAAAAAAGAGGAGGGGAATTATGTTATATTTGACTCAATTGCAAAATTGGATTTGTAGTTTTAAATTATCTTACCTTGGCCACAGGTGAAACACGTGAGCTTCCAAATCCAAAGCAACAAACAAAACGAACATTTAATTTAATATATATATAACAAAACAAATTTTTGCATTTATGAATAAAGTTTATGCAACAGAACAAAACAATTTCCTTTAACGGTAGCGTTACTAAGTTCCACCTATAGACTCCGCCTCTTCCCCTCCTTGCATTTGAAGTTAAACTTTGACATTTGTGTTAGATGTACAGCTTGGGGTTGCCACTCATCAGCCTTATCATCATTATACCATACACCCATAGGGTGAAATGGTATATTAAAGTCGCCAAAATGTATGTAACAGGCAGAAGGAAGCTTTTCCGACCCCATAAAGTATATATATTCTTGATCAGCATCAACAGCCGAGACGATCTAGCCATGTCCGTCTGTCCGTCCGTCCGTCCGTCCGTCTGTATGAACACCTAGATCTCGGAGACTATAAGAACTAGAGCCACCAAATTTGGTATGTAGACTCGTGTCATATGTACGCTTATCGAGTTTGTTTCAAATGTTTGCCACGCCCCCTACCGCCCCCGCAAATGATATAAAACCGATTTTCTTAAACACCATAGCAACTAGAGACACAAAATTTGGTATGTATATTTGCTTAGTAAACGCGCACATTTTGTATTTATAAAAATTTTGCCACGCCCCCTACCGCCCCCGCAAATCAAATAAAACCGATTTTCTCAAAACCTATTTTAGCTAGAGACACCATAAATGGTATAAATATTTGCTTAGTAATTGCGCACAGTTTTGATGTATAAAGATTTTGCCACGCCCCCCTCCGCCCCCGTAATTTGAAAAAACTCGATTATCTCCCGTAATTTTCTACCTTGTGCAATCAAATTTAGCACACTTAAATTTGATACTATTATCAAGCAAAATACCAAATTTGATCAAAATCGGAATAAAAATAGTCAAGTTATGCATATAAACGTTTTTCCATATGGCCGGAAGTGGCCGTTGGCTGGTGGGGGCGCTAGGGTGCTCGAATGCTTGAGTGAGCGAAATACTAAGATATGCTTGTAAAAAGCATGCAAACCGATTTTTTTAAAAATACGAAAATGCATTTGTTATTATAAATTTGAAATATTTGTTTTATTGGTGTATGGTATACTCAAGTCGGCGAGACGACTTACTTACTTCATCATTATTATCATCATTATCATCATCACCATCATCATCCTTTTCGGGTCTTTGTTAGAAAATAAGCTATAAGCTTTTGCCAAACCATTTAAGTCTTTTGTTGTGGTTTCCACTTCATGACGGATTTCGTGTGCAGATTTTCCTATTTTCTATGACTTTCCACACTCTTTATGCGTGTGTGTAGCGCCTTTTCATTGTTAAATGAAGTTGTTTGGCAAATAGTTTAACCCTTTTGCTTTATTTCGGTTTGCTTCACCAGTTTCTGGCTTAATGGACCAATATAACTTCTTGTGGAATTCATTGATTTATATGTACATAACTAGTAGATTTTTCTCTTTATTTATTTAGTTTTATGAAGCAATTTACACTTGAAGACTTAATAAACAGACAGACAACAAGTATGAGCCACCCACAGAGAGTTTAAAACTTTGGCTAAACAATTAATGAGTAAAGTTTTCCAATATCCAAAAAAAAAAAAAACCAAAACATATGCTTTATTACTTCATTATTGACGGCAAATTCAATTGTGATAATATAGCATGATATTTTAATGAGTTATGAGATTGAAAGTTTAATTAAATAAATGTTTTAATTATTTTAGAAAAAGTTGTTCTAAAAGTATGTTTTTGAGACTGGAGAATGGCTAGAAATGTTTAGAAATGTAGAAAATACTTTGCATAACTAAAGGCTTTTGATTTAATTCTTATTTTGAGAAATATTGAAATAAATTTTAACATAAGTAGATGTTCTTAGAATCTTTTTAAATATATAATCTTAGTTTACCGATTAAAAATCTAATGGGTGTGTAGAATAATTACATGAGTTATAAATTCTCTATAAAGATATTTTGAAAGCTTAAATTCTGTCACTTTTTATAAAGAATTCACTTTTCTCTTTTTGATCATGGCATGTTGATATAAATAAAATTATTGACTTAGTTGCTCCAGTGCGTCCATTCGTTCTCATAACTCACAAAGAAGTAATATAATTCCTGTCGAAAAAATGTTTGCTCATTTTTTAAAAACAATATTTCAATGTTAATTAAATCGAAATCCCAAATGAGAGGAATTTTTTTTTTTATACTCATACCAACAGCCATATAAAAGCCGCAAACAATTTAATAAATTATTAATTATATTACATTTTTTGCTGTTGTTGTTGTTGTCATTGTTTCATACTTTTTGTTTGGATTCACTTTTTGTTTCTTTCATACATTTTTTAATAAACCGGCTGCAGTTTATTAAAAAGAAATATATACAAAAAATTATACAAACGACCTGTGTGAATTACCTGCCAATGAAATTTTAATCGACAACCGAAAACCATTTTGATATTAATCAAGGTAATTAAGGTGGCGTTAAATTGCCAACGAAAGTAACTGAAAAAAAAACAGCATCAAAAGTTCTCAGGGCAAAAGAAGTTCAATCTCAAGCAAAACTTTACCCTAACAACAATAAAAGCCGAGAAAATTGTGTCTTACCTTTTCTGCCAAAAAAAAAAGGAGGAAAATTTCCAAGTAGAAAGAGGGAAGAATATGCGGAAGAGAACAGAGGCAGCGGACAGACAGTGAGACACACAGATGGGCGGGCCAAAAGAGAGACAGACAGACAATCGTAACAATAATGAGTTGTAAGCACAAGTTCATACAAAAGGATTAACAACAATAGTCACTCTCCTCTCTTATAGTAGGCAATACTCGTATTCCTTCCTTTACAAAAGGACCGCTGCCTTTGAATGGTTGTGTGGGCGTCTGTGGGTGTCGTGTATGGTTAAGGGAGAGATTTTAGGCTTATGACCATATACAAAAGATTAAGATATTATCGCCACAAAACGTGAAGAAACCCATTGTTTACTTGTGCTTATGGCAAGCAAGTATGGTTGATAAAGAATATTCCTTCATATTGATGATGTAGAAACTAGAGATGTGCATTGTTTTGACTTGAAAATTTCTTGTACAAATGTGTGTGTTGTCAGTTCTCTTTATTTTTCAAAACGAGTTCTCATCTCCTTTACCTGACCCACTCCTGAGCCAATAATCTAATAAATATTACTTTTTGCATATGGTCAAAATTTTAAATTATAATCTTAGCATACTTAATTTTTTGGCTAAAATACACTTTCGTGCTTAAATTGGAAACAGAAAGATCAATTTATAAATAAATTTAAATTTGACTGAAAATATGAAAGTATTTATGCAAATATTTTGCCCATTGAAGCTGGCAAAGTGATTATTATGATTTGTAATTTATTTAATGCGATTTTTCAACTTGATAAATAAAAATATATTAAATTACGTCAGACTTTATGACACTTGGAAAGTTGTATGATTTGATAAATCTAGTTTTATTTTGTCTCAATTGACATTATTTGCTTTTTTTTTTGATTGAATATTATTGAAATCCCAATTCGATTGGAAGCTTAACTCAAATTAAATTTCATCTTAAATGATTAGCATTTAAATGCCAATGCCTTTGTCTATTCATCTTTCTTCACATCTTGTTGCTCTCTCACTCTTTTATGTATACATATATATCCCTTTCCAAAAACCGTTCACAACTCAATCCTCCCCGGTCCGCAACGTGCGTCTTGGTTGACATTTTATGATTGATTGATTTCTGTTTGCTATCAATTATGCATCACATTTTGCACGCTTGACAGGCATTTGTGTTGAGTTTTGGCTTCCAGTTTGTCCGGCCCCGTCCCTTGGTTTATCTGTCTATCGACTGAAATATTATTATTATTATTTGTTAAAATTATTTTAATGAAATTTTCCGGGCTTCTGTATGTGTGTGTGTGTGTGTGTGTATGTGGGTGTGGCAGCGGCAACTGACATTTTAAACTGTTTTCATTAAAGGTGAAATTGATACAGTGAATTATTCATACATAGATACGACAATTCATTTATTTTAATTGTTGAGTAACTGAGGCGTATAATATTCCATGGAAATGAAATTTTCCCATTTTCCTATTTCCTACAATCATTTGTCAGCGAGAAGAGATACATACATACATAGATGACAAATTTATTGACATTATTTATATGTGGAAATTTTCCAAAACATTAAACCAGCAGATTTGCCACAAATTTTTAAACAATAATTGAACTAAGTTCAATTTAGAACGGATTAACCTAGTTGGCAATTCTTCCTACTTACAATCAAATAATTTTAGTATATTAAATAGAATTGGCAGCCTAAAGCCTTACGAAATCGATTCAATGGCAATTTAGTTGAGGCTTTCATCTCATTCTCTTGAGTTGGCAGGGTAATTTATATTGAATTATTAAACCAAGTTGGCAACTCACTAAATGTGAGTTGTCAGTTGCCATCTGCAGCAACTTTAATTCTGAAAATTCTTCCCCAAATGTTAAGGCATTGATAGAAATCTATTTATAATTTCAATGCAGACGGTCACAACGTAATCTTGTCTATCCCAAAATCGTTAAATAGATCAGAAGTAGGTGCTATATACATACTTAAAATTTGCGTCTCCTAAGATGACCTTCAAATGTCAACATTTATTAGCTTTTAGATGAAATGGGCAAAAAAGAAAATGAACAAAATATTTACCGCGCCCTCTAAAGATGAATTTCTATTTCAATTTTCTTGTTAAATTTCCACATGGCCAAAAACAAAAGGCAAATCATTTCAACATCGAAAATGGCAGCATTTTCCACTAATTAGACACACGCACACAAAGCCAGACGTGCCCATAATGTCATTTGAGGAAAATGTTCGTATAAAAATGCTCAAAAGCTGCAAAAGAGAATAAAAAAAACTAAAAAGCTTTCAATGTCGCACAGAGAAAAAAAGAAGACAAGTGAAAATCAAATGGAATTCAAATAAAAAGAAGAAAATCATTTTAATTAGATTTTTATTTTGCCCCAATGCGTTGGAAAGAGGTGAGAAGAACAGGTGCATAACAAGGTGAATCTGTGTAAATTGTCGCTATAAATAAAAGAAGCAAAAAAAAAAAAATTTGAACCCAAAATGCTCTTAAAAATCTCTTACCAAATACAAATTGGAAATAATGAAGACATAACTTTCTATAAACTGAATTTGCTAAATTTTAAATTTAAAAAGGAAGTTAAATTTACTACCATGAGACGTCATTTACTTTTCCTCAAAACTTCAAATAAAAATTTGATGAATTTGCTTTAAGCAAATTGCAAATTATTTTGATTGGACAATTCGCATTAGTTTTTCCTGTTAGTTTTTCCTGCCAAACTGAGAGTTGTCTCTTTCAAGCCAATTTACTTAAGAAATTTACATGTTAGCAAAAGTCTCAATTTGAATTGGTTTATTGCCAATTTATTATTTCTAGGTAAATTGCTAAAGTTGAAATAATTTTCAATGCTCATCCCATTCGCATATCAATAACATAACTTGGCAAAGTCAGCTGCATGGCTGGGAATAACAGAAAAGACGGGTAGCAGGAGTATTAGCAGTAAGCAGTCAGAGAAATGAAAGCCAAAATGCAGTTAATAAAACGTAGTTAAAGGAATAAAATTGTAGTGGGTTGGCA
The DNA here is from genome assembly GCA_018903935.1 of Drosophila insularis. Classification (NCBI taxonomy): domain Eukaryota; kingdom Metazoa; phylum Arthropoda; class Insecta; order Diptera; family Drosophilidae; genus Drosophila; species Drosophila insularis. The sequence goes on from JAEIFP010002295.1 coordinate 10,801,968, forward strand.
AGCACATACATATATCGATCCAGACAATAAAGGAGGAAGCAACAACCCAAAATTGGACATCAGCTGCACATTTCCCTCTGTCTCTCTGAGATTTGTCTTGAATAAATGTAATTTTTATGCAATCTAACGAGCACTTTGGGGGTCTATGTATAGATCTGGTTGGTGTTTTTTTTTTTTTTTTTTTGCTTTGTTTGTCGATTTTTATTTTCTTTTTAAGTCCTTTAGAAATCAATAAAAATGTCACTATCAAACATTTAGTATGACTGTCTCTGAATCATAAATTGAATACACAACACAAAGCAGTGGCAGCGAGTATAAATGGGGGCTAGGATATATATTTTTGCATTTTTGCACCCACCAAAAGCCAATTGGGCACGAAAGGAAAAGCGTTTGGGTGTCACCAACATTGCCAATGACAATGATAAAAAGCGTTGGGATGAGATGCTCGAATGGAATTTTGTTGGACTGATGGAAGAGGAATAGTGGTAGAGAGCTAGAGCCCGTCAGCCACCGATCCAGCCAGCCATCTAGCCGCTTGGCTGTCAAGACCAGAGAATTTGTGCGACTTCAGTGCCGCAATAGCCAACCCTGTAGTACTAGGCCGTGCCGTGCCTGCCTGTCACATGTCCTGGGCCGCCTGGCTCCTGTCAACGCAGCACCACAATTCATGCACAATGGGATCAATTATTTTGTGTGTGTTTCTGTGTGTATGTGTGTGCAATCATGCCTGCGTATGCGCAGAGAAGGGGATATAGAGATGAAGTGTTTGGGGAGGAAAATGCCTAACCAACCCACAAAGGCCCAATGGCCTAAACCCTCGCCCAAAGAGACGCCTGCCCAATGCCACTGCCTTTTGGTCAATCAAATGTTGTTTTGAAGGTTTTGCGGTGCTGCAGTTTCCATGCGTTTAATATAATTTACCTTTCATTTCCTAATATTCAAAGAGAAAAGTCTACTATATTCATTTATCTTTTCATTCAATTTTTTTCACCTTTTTGGGTTAAAATAACTTGATCCTTGATTAAAACAAACATATAAACTCAACTAAGTCCTGAGATAATTGGTAATTGGCTAAAATTTTCTGTTCACACAATAACTTAATGGCCTTAATATTATAGTCAACAATCGAATGGTCTAAAAGATTAAAATAAATTAAAGTAACTCAAGAGCATTCTGTCGCCTGAACTGTAAATTCAATACATAAATCCCAAAGGGGAAAAATCTAAACTAAATATTTCATACCGAAACAAAAAGGCTTTTTAAAAAGTATTAAAAATGCATAAATGTCAACGCTTAAAATATATATATAGTATATATATAAACATGGGCAAAAAACAAAAATGCCAGGGATAACATCAATAACAATACCAAACAGCAATGTGAAAAAATCTTTCAATAAAACAATTTACTCAATTGGCTCAATGACTCGGCGCGACGACTTGGTCGGGTCGGTCGCTTGTCTTCCTTTTGGTGTGTTGTTTGCAGTTTTTATGAGGCAGCCACTCAACACAGACACACACACACACAGCGATACCACACCCACAACCACACACACACACACACACACACAATCAACGCCAGACAATAGGATACAAGATTGGGGAAGTGGTTGGAAGCAGTGGCGGCATGAGAAGGGATGGCAAAAAAATTCTATTTAGTTTTGTGGCTTGTTCGGTATAAAAGCAACAGCAGGAGCGACAAAAGCCCATTGGGTGCGATGCCACCGACGCCATATAACAACAACAGTGATGCGGGAATCTAGTTCATTTTTTGGTGACAATTTGAATCGTTCATTTAAGGAAACGAAATGGTAGTTCTTTTAACCAATGGCTTCTCATATGAGATGAACTAAACAGGATAGTTAAATTAAGAAATAACTAAAAGGTATATATATATACATATGTATGAGCGAATATGTCAAAAATTTAAACAAATATTTCTACGAACTAAAAAGAACGAAAGGATATACGTTTGATATTATACACAGAAACAGAGCTCAAATATATATTACAACATTTTTTAATACGATAAAAAGAACTTTATTACATTGATTACTTTACGATGCAAGTTCATTTTGTTAGACTAATGCATCAACACTAAGCCAACAATATTTTGATTTTTTCTTTTTTCCTCGATTTGCTTTGTCGAGTTTTCTGGCTTGGGTTTTTTCGCTTTTTTTTTTGTTTCGTTTGTTTGTTTTTTTCAATTTTGCCAATATTTCTTTAGTTTTTATTTACCTGATGTCCTGCTGGCGTCGCATTGCATGTGTCGTGCCTGTCGTTTGGCGCCAAAATGGAGAAAGGTGGGGGCGATTGTCCTTGTCTCTGCTCGCCTTGCTCTTCCTCATTCGCTGTGTGTACTGTTTCAATTTAGCGCATGCCGTCATAGCAGCCATTGATGCATAAATAATGGAGAGAATGGGAGAGGAATATATACACTATATGATAGTATAGGATGGGATAGGATACGTACATATATAGGAAGGGATATCTACCTTATCCACATAAGGGGCAGCCTGATGGGGGACTTTGGCTTTCTGTTTGGAATAGCTTTAACTGTCACTCGTCAGCATCGCGCCTCTCTCTATCTCTGTATTCTGTTCTGTATGATCCCTTTACTGTTGCTATTCCCAAATTCCCTTAACTCCTCTTGCTTCCCCTTATTTCAATGCTCCACCTTACTGGGCTTTATCTAACTGAATTTGTAGGTATATACATACATAGTAAAAATGAAGAGAAAGGAAAGTTGTTTTTAACTTTTTTTGGTCTTTGTTGTCGACAATTCTCGCTTTTATTTGCACATTCAAAACTATTTTCATCGATAAAATCGAACAATATATGTATGTATCTTTCCTCATTGCTTTTTTTTTTTTGCCGTGTGTGTGTTTAAGTTTAAAATGAAAGTTTTTAGACATAAAATATTGCAGAATCGATTAAATAAGTGTTGAAATTGGATTTTGAAATTATGAGCTAATTGTCCTCTTAATCAAATTTAATTTAATTAAATTTTAGTCTTAACTAAGATGGACTAAAATATCAGCTGCTCGATTGCCGAAATTTAAGAGGCAAAGGCGACAAAAAAGTATCTTTTTTGTCAAAAGCAATTGCGCTGCGTTTGCGTGAGATATGAAGCGATGCGTTACTAAAACTGAGCCGCTTTTCCACCTGACGTTTTGCCGGTTAACAGAGTTTTCCATTTGATAATGAAAGCACAGAATGGGTCTCTCCTCCTGGTTTTTGCCGATAGGCAACCAGACAGCAGCAGCTCAAAAACTCAATTAAAATGCCTTAGATGCTGAACTCAACTCAACTTCGTTCACAATGTGGCATGTGGGTGTGTGTCTGTGTGTGTGTGTGTGTGTGTGTGTTCAGCTGGCAAAACCTGGGACATCAGTAGTTTAAATCTATGAATGAAAACTTGCTACCAGTTAACTTCTTTTAGTATATAGCCAGCCAATTAAATTTGCAATCAAATTTACGCTTCGATGTACAAAAATGAGTATATGTACACAAAAACCTATTAGTAAAAGTACAATTGGATTGGAGATGCTGGTCAAATGAGAGAGAAAGAGAGAGAGATTTTCAAATAGCACTACATTTGACCATATATAAGTACATGCATTGCTTACATAGTACATAATGCCTTGGGGGACAACAATAAAAAGCAAAAGGGTTTTGGATAATTTTCTTTTAAAGACAAAAGGTAAAACAGAACCACAGACTTCAGCAACAGTGCACACTAAATAACAATTGTGGGCCGCTTTAGGCGTTGGCAATTACAACAAATAATCGAAAGAGAGATTTTTGTCTGAAATAAACTAGAATAAAACAAAATGTAAGTTTCTCTCTTTCTCTCTGTCTCTCTGTCTCTCTATCTCTGTTGGTGTCTGCCAAAGATTTTGTTATTATTTCATACGGTTCGACAGTTAGAGAAATGTCGCATTCACTCTGGTTTCTGTGGATTGGTGTTAGCCTCAGTAGATGATAGCTGTTTTGTTTCGATAGTTAAAATCTCTCTCTGTCCAAGAAATCAATAAATGTTATCCAGCAATTTACAAGCAGATTTGTTGTCGCTTGCAGGTTGTGATAAGTTTTTATTACTTTATGGCTATTATTATGGTTTAATATTTCATTTAAAATTCCTTTTCTTGAAAGTTTTTTTCTTTCAATTTTTAAAAGTGATTTAAAATTATATTTGCATTTAAGATATGACTGATATGTCATTGTATGCTTTAATCTTTGGGATTTTAAAATCAACTTAATATCGGCTTAGCATTCAGATAGGAAACTAATTAATCTAATGATCGAACTGTGATTTTACGAAATGTTTGTGAAACAAATTTTATAAAATATCTGACGACGTTATAGACTTTAAAATGATTACAACACCTTCTTCAAATATATTTCTTGGCCAATTTATTAACTATAAATAACAAATAATGTTGGCAGTTAATTGAATTCTCTAATGAATCATGTCTACGTGAGACATTCTCTCTAAAGGAGCATAAACTTTTGCAGCATATTTAAACGACTTGACTCTAAACTTCAATATGTGCATGCTTATGAATGTGTATGACTGTGTGTGTGTGTGTGTGTGTGTGTGTGTGTGTGTGTGTGTGTGTGTGTGGACGTTGTTGCACACTCATGTGCTCAGGCCCTTAAGTTTATATATATATGTATGTATAGATTTATGTTTATATATGTATAGCCGCTGGGCACTTAATAAACGCATAAAATGTAATATAACAATAAAGTAAAATCTGCTCGACCGCACAGAACTCTAAAGACTTTCGTAAGTGCATAACTGCATATATTCCGTTTGTGTGCACTAAAACAAATGTGTAGATTTATGAAGCAGATAGAAATACCTACATACACAATGAATGAGGCAGAGAGAAACACAGAGAAAGAGAGAGTGTGATAAAGGGATAGAGTAAGTAATGGAAAGGTATAGAAATATGGCCAATTAATTTAATATGAAACTTGGTTTTGGTTCTATTTCATTTTCATTTTCAAGTGGAATTTTAGAAAATCATTTAAAAAAGAAAAGTGCCAAAGTGCAAGTAAATAAATGTATATAAATATGTGTTGTGTGTGTGTTTGGTTGTTTAGGTTTGTTTACTTATTGTATTCCTTTATTGTTACACAACTAAGATCAAAGGACTAACTAATTCTGAATCATGTCGAAGATTTCATACTCTAACTTTATTTCTTACTTCCCTTAAAAAAATAATCTCTATACTTATATATATTAATATAAAACAAGCTTATGTATTTTCATCTTATAACTAAGATAAAAAATAATAAAATAGTTTTCAATTGAATCTAAAGAGATATATAAAGACAAAATAAACACTCAATGATATTGTTTAAAGAATCATTTCGATGTATTTAGACCACCAAGATTAAGTAAACAGTCAAGATTCATATATTATGCTTTAAGGCGTTACCAAGGTGTATAACTCTTTTTTGCTTGGAAGAGTATAGAGAATTTAAAAGGTCGCAGCTAAGGGTGCAGAAGTGGAAAGTGTTATATTTACTTTGCTGCTTAAACAACACTTGAGACTGTCTCGTTTACTCTTAGGTAGGAGATGGCTTGAAAAGCTTTTCAGAAAGAAAGGGCAAAAGACCTAGGGACACAGCTGTGTGTGTGTGCCACACAGACATGTGAACATACACATGTATGTAAGTAAGTATATAAAGCAAGATTACTTTGTTAATAAACAAAAATAAATTTACAGTAAATAATTGTTTGGGATTTTCTCTATAGAATTATTTATTATGCTGTTGGCTTATACCATAAAACCCGATTTTATTGCTTAACTTTTGATTAGCAGCAGCTACTTAAATTAATACTAAATTTGAACAAACATTTGCCCATCAATTTCTGTTGAATGTGCATAAATTTTTGGTGGACAAACTATTAGCAATAGCAAAACCAGACAACAATTAAATGTCAAAGTGCTTACTACTAACTTCCTTTGCTCTCATTCATTTCATCCTTTGCTTCCTTTGGCCCTGATAAATGACAAATTCTTCAACAATTCAGTTTTTTGTGGTTGGCTCTCTATCTTGCTCTCATCTATCTTTCAAATATTTGTTGTCTACTAGTCGAAAGGGCTTTTTTGCTGCTGTTGCTGTCTGTGTGTGTGTGAAGGAGGGAAAACTCTTAATTAAATTGAATCGTTGTTTGCCATGTGTTTGTGCCACAGCCCAGAGAGATATCCAGACAATCCACTCAACTAAACAACAACAATAAGAAAGAGAAAACAAGTCTCAAGTCTCTCCTGACCCAAACCATTTGATAATTCCGCAAAAACGCTTTGTGGCTTTGTCAAAAATTTGTTTGAATCAAATGAATAGTTTGAGATTCGACAACTCAAAGAATGTTGAGGCAAATTGAAATAATCGTTATGTATATTAGGAATTTAGTTAAATACTTAACTTCTTTCAAACAATAAAGTTATTTAAACTCTTTAAACAATATTTTAGTTCAGTTGCTTCCTAAAATTATTTATTTAAGTGATTGATAATTGGATTTTTAAAGCATGAGATTGAGAGATTGCTGCATTAAAACTAACTGGCTTTGTTCTTGAGCACATGAGTAGCCTTTTGTTGAGGAATTTAGCTGTTATTCCATTTCCTTGAGCGGGTTTTAATCAAAACATCTCATGTATTTTGGTCAACTGCCTTGCGGTGTGACAACTGCACCCAGGGTAAGCCACAAATATGCGGAGGGATCATATTAAATTTGCCACTTGACTTTGACAAACAAGTTTTCTGCTTTGGGTTTAGGGTTGTTGGCCTGTTTGCCTGCCTGCCCAAGAATCTTTTCGAACAACACAATTGTCGCGAAAATTTGCTTTGGGGAAATGCAAAAACCGCAGAGAACTTTTCCTCATCTCTGTCTGTCTCTGCTGTTTATGGTGCCTTTGAAAAGTTTACATTTTTGGATACTTTTTACCAACTAGAGAGGGACAGAGAAAGACAACTACTACTCTCCTTCTCCTTTGCCATTTCATGCTTATGTCCCACCTCCTTCCATTCTGCTGAATTCGCTTTGTGTTGTGTCACCGTGCGGCCGCATAAATTAGCGCAACTTTAATCTGATTTTAATTGTGGTTGGTTGGGGATGTTGAAGGCTTTTTAGATACATTTGTAGGATAGAGCGACGAGGTTTGCTGTGAAATATTAATGACAAGCCGGAATAGCTTCACAAAAAGCAGCAGGAAATAAAAACAAACAAAGTAGACAGAAAAAGGCAGGCAACTAGGTGAGTTTAGGAACAAACGACCATTTTGTTGTGGCTTATCTACTTCAGTTTTAACTAGAAGCGACATCCAACGGAAGACCCTGAATGTGCCTCTGACTTCTTCTGTTATTTATTTATTTATTTTTATACCAGTTTCTGAATAGCGTAATTTGCTCTTTTAATTTCATTTCACGTTCTATTTATTCTTCGTGTGTGTGTTAAGAAGCAACGACAAAAAAAAAGGATTTCTATTTGCTCTTTGCAACCATTATGATGTATGACTTTATGAAACTTTTGCAACCAAATCATGGAAATAGCACAGAAAAGTTATGAAAATTGTTTAGGCTGGAATTAAATTGAAATGGAATTTATTGTACTTTCTTTTAAGGATATACTTCCATTTAATTTCTGGTTTAAAGGGATAAATGATTGGCTTACAACTTTTAAAGCCATAATACCTAATTTCTACAATAAGAATAGAAACAAAAAATAATATAAGTACACAAATTAAATTAGGGATTAACTTCATGATTCATTTTATACATGTGTATATGGTTTCAAAAGTAATGCAATTAAAGTGTTTATCATCTCGTAATCGAAATGTTGCCATTGAATGGTATCCCTGTGTTTGGTCAAAGATATTTACGGTATGCTTAATGAAAAAGTACATGACAATGAATTAACACCCAACAGATGGTCGTGGAATGGAAACTATCATCAGCAAAAGAGGCCGGCCTGCTGGACTCTGTCTCCTATTACCCGATGTACTCGCTCCCTTGTTCCCACTTCCCGTGTATCTTTCTCTCTGGCACTCAGGACTATGGGTATGCAAGCGCAAGGACTATCTGCGTGTTTAAGGGCGAATTTTTGTCGAAATAAAACCATAAAATGCTTGAAATGCCAAGCGAAAAATAGTTTTGACTGCTGTTGCTGCTGCTTCATCTTCTCCACTGCCTGCACCACCTCAAAATCCTCTCCGCTGGTCATGATGTGCGACCGTCCATCAGCAAAAGAGAGAGATAGATACTATGTGAGTGTGAGAGAGAGGGAGATGGGAGTTGCCTGTCGTCTGCATCGTCAGCAAAGCGCCTTTTCCTACCATTTTTCGGCTATAGTCAAACAGAAAGCCATGGCATGCGCAATTTTCCTAGCACAGTAATGACAACGCATTTGCCTCTGCGTGTGTCTGTGTGTATGTGTGTGCTAGAGTGTGGTGTATGTGTGTGTTATCAAAGCGCAAACAATGTCCTGCAAAGTAGCAGGATGTGCATATGTGTGACGCTCTTTCTCTCTGTGTCTCTCTCTCTCTGTGTGTGTGTGTGTGGCACTTGTTCAGCGTAAATTTTCCAGCTTTTGTATGCGCACCGTCGTGCGGAAGTGTTGATAAACCTCTACTGCAAAAAAAACCCCCAAAAAAATCGAAATTTTGGAACTTTATTCGCCAATGCGCATACTTATGAAGGAATGGAATAGTTTTGGACTGTCCAACGATGAGTTGTATATGTGTATGTCTGTGTGTTTCAGCTTTTTTTTTCTCCAACTAGTATTTAGCAAATTCGCCAAAAATTTTAAAGAAAATTGCAACCGATGACTAATACTCAAAACTTTAATTAAAGGCTAACTACATTAAATTCATAGAAAGTTTGAAGTCATTTGTATTGAAAATTTATCATAACTTCTGATTGGGCCTATATAGAACGTAGAACACATTAAGCCTAACAAAACCTTTTGACTAAAAGTTAAGAAAGTTGAAGAAGGCAAACAGAATACTTATTAGTTAGCAGAGTGTTTAAGATGACCATAAGAGACGTCGAAACATTCCAAGAGCATTGCTAAGTACCTAAATAAATGTTAGTTGATTAAAAATCTCATAAAACCACCAAACTCAATGTTAAAATTTTGAATTTTCGCTTTATACATACACATATACAACTGTTTAAATATATAGCATTCGAAAGTTGTTTAATTCCATTCTGTTTACCAACTGCTCTTTAAATATTTAACCAACGAACTTGGGGCTAACTCGTTTCTTCTACTATAGTTGCACTTGACACAGTTCCTCTCTAGTTCTTGTCGAAACTGTTGTAGTGGGATCCTCCATAAACTTAACCACCAACAAAATGGCACAAAAACCTATACGTACAAACACACCTACATACATATATGTACACTCGACCGACCGACAATCATTGAAAAGTTTTCCACACTGCATGCATATTTTCAATTTTCTTCTCTATGACAAAAGTTTTTGTGCTGTGCTGCGCTGCGTTGCGTTGCTCTGCTCAATTTTGTTCTGTGCCTGCACCCAAGGACAAAGTCTGAAGAGTTGAAATATTTTTGTGCTGTTGTAGAATGGATATGATATATGACCAAGAGAGCCGGGCCACTCAAATGGCAGTTTGGTGGGCCAGTAGTTGGTCGGTCGGTTGCTCAGTGGTTGGCGGTTGTCGTTCTCCTCTCGTTCTTACTTTCTCTTCACCATATTCCCAATATCCATATGTGTGAGTATATACATACATTGTTTGGGCGTTTTTCACCTTTGTCAAAGTAAAGTGTGGTTTTCTTTCCTCATGCCGCAGCAACACATATTTTGTTGCCAGTTGATTTTACACTATTTTTCTTGTGTAAAAGTTTCATTTCTTCTTTTTCCTTTTACCTCATCCTTTTGATCGTATTTTGCGTAAACAATACTTCAAGGTTCTTTGTTAGGTGAAAGAGAGAGAGTTGGGCGTAATTGGGGTAGGGGAAATGCCAAAAGGTCAAGTTTTATCCATTTTCGTAAAATGTGCGAAAAATGCATTGACAATGCTGACAACGGTTAAAGGTCTATTTTGAAATTTATTAAATTCTTTGGCAACTGAAATTAAGGTTTTTCTTTCTCGATTATGTTTAAAAATAGATTATAATAAATCAAATATTTGCTTTAAATTTAATTTGAACGAAAAGTAGGCTGCCTAAGTTAACATTTTAAAAGTTCCCGTTGTAAAAATCATTGTGAGTTCAGTCAAGCAAGTGAATAGAACAAAATATTGTGTAAAAATAGTGATTTGTGAATAATCTAGCAAAATGTTATGGTAAGTTGAAAAAAAATTATAAAAAAAAAAGTTAAGATTTTGATTTTATTTTAGCTTTACTTTTTTAATGTCCTTCGTAATAGCTGTTATTGTGGGAATCTTTTTCATAACCGTTGGCCATAGGGCTAGATATATTGCTGATTATATACGTCAACTTATACGTGGAGAACACTTTGTTCAGTATAGGGAGGGCATTCTATCACCTGTTAGCCGTGTCCGTCTTCATATTGTGAAGCGAAAAATTTTGGTCTTGGACATGGATGAGACGCTAATCTATGCGAAACGATTTTGTCCCTCGAAAGCTAACAATTTGTCTGAGTTTCCCTATGTCCCATATGATTTCAGTTTTACGATTGAGCAGCTTGATGGAACTTTTTACGTTTACAAGCGTCCATATTTAGATTACTTTTTGCAGAAGGTTTCCGAGTGGTATGATGTTTACATTTATACTGCGGCCACAAAAATTTATGCCAACGCTATTTTGGATTATTTGGAACGGGATCAGATATATTTTTCCTCACGTCTCTATCGCTCTGATTGCATTGATGTCTTGGGATTTAGAGGAAAATTCATTGGTGTTGTTAATGATGATCTATCTAATATAATTATAGTCGATAACTTCATATTGGAATGCGGTCTCAATCTAAACAATTCGATTAAAATCAAGGATTTTCTAGGTGACCCCAATGATTTTGAACTGCAAAATTTACTAGCATTTCTTGATTGTTTGCGTTTCACTCAAGACGTGCGTAACATATTGAAAATGGACACAAGTATTCCAAATGTAATGAGTCTCCTTCTTCGCTTATCGAACACCAATCCTAATGTTTAAGGAAATTGAAAGCTGTTTTGGATGTGATGCTAATTGAATTTTTTGTCGTTTATTTCGTGTAACCTCTTGATTTAAAATTTGTTGAAAAAATTGTTGCAATTATTAAATTTATTTTTGTCCGAATTCTTATACATTCCGAAAATGTTCGTACAGCTTTTGTTTTCAAATATGTATTTATGTTGCTGTTGTCTCTAATGCGCCTCAATGCATTTCAATTTTAGATATTGCAACTGTTGTTTGTGCTGGTGTCACATTTAAAGTGCTTTGCCCTTATAGCCCCCATATTACAAACACACACAAACACACGCACACACACATTATTTTCCATCATAACTGTCAAAAACCGACAAAAACAGCCACACACATAGACCGAGTAAGTGAGTGAGAGAGAGAAAGCAAGTAAAGAGTGAACTATAAACAGAAAAGTTGTAATCACAGCTGTCCCATAACGAAACAAGAAACAATGCCCCAGAAATGACGTATTAAGGGAGGAGAGGTACTACTACTACTACTGTTGTCCATACATATGTGCTAAACGGGTGGTTCTTCTGGGACACACACAAATACACACACAATCATAATCACAAAACTGCCATAAACAAACAAGGAGACGCATTGCACATCATCATCGTCATCAGCATCAGCATCAGCATCATAGTCATCAAGCGTCATCCACATGTCATGTGGCATACGCATTGCATTTTATTTATTTTATGCTTTCCGGCCAAGCAGTCAAGCAGCAGCAGCCGCCCAGCCCTAACAAAACCACAGACAGTACGACCGACGTCCGACAAAATCTCATCAGTTGTCGTGAGTTGGTTTTGTTGAACTCATTCATATTGTAACTAGAATTGTTTAAAAATAAATTAAAATGCTCCACTATAGTAGTCGATTACTTGAAACACTACACAGCAAAATATAATACTATTTTTTTGACAATTATTTCTAAGATTATCAGTTGATGTTTGGTTTTATTTAGAAGTTTCCAATTAAAGAGTTCTTTCCAAAAAGGATTTAGATTAATCAGAATATAAAGTATCTGAGTTTTGGACACAATTATTAAATAAAAGTCTCGGGAACACAGAAAAGTCAATTTTCGACAGGCATAAAATATTTACCCCGACATAATTACACTTTTTCTATTTATATTATATTTTTTTTTTATTTTTTTTTTTTTTATTATTTTTCTATTTATATAATTTTTCTAATTATATTATTTTTCTATTTATATTATTTTTCTATTCTGTGCCTTTGTTGACCAGTAAATGTAAATTTCATTTAATTGTTACGTCAAATAAACGCAGGAATTTGTAATTTTATACTATACACTGGGGGAATTGCAGTATCGTTGTACAGTCGAGGCAAGTTCCTTACCCCCTCTCCCTCTCTCTCTACAATTCCCCTTCGTCCAACTCTTGGGGGTGTGATTAGTTCGAGTTTAGAAGGCTTGCCCCAATTTCTCGTACATACGGAAAAGGTCATTTAATTAACATTTTGAATAACACATTTGCAATGCCCGCGGGTATTTTTGTAATGACAAAGTTGGTCAGTTTTTTCTTTTATTATAGAAAAATTTAATTAAATTGCTTGTGTCCAGTTTGTGTGGGTTGCTATGATGATGACATAGAAATGCATGCGAAAGGGGAACGAGTTGATATGGTTAAGGGAATTGGTAGAAGACTGAGCAATAGATATGTTGTCGCCTCATAATGATGGGCGTTTCGGATTACATTTGTGGGTGTGTTATGCAATGTGAAATGGCAGAAAACAGGTGACACAAAACTAATATAATTACTAGGTTTAATGGGTCAGTGGTAATGGTTAGATAGTTGAGGTTAAGAAAAAGCATTAAATAGTAAAGGCAACATCAGTTAAGGCAACTCATAACTGGCATCTAAACGCAATACTAATTGATTTAAATGTTAAGTGTTTGTTAACTCAGCATTAGGGAGATTTACTTTTAAGGCAGACTAAATAAAGAAAAGGCTACAAAAACTCAGTGTTTTCCTCATAAAGTTTACTAACAATGTATTTAATGTATTGGATTAAACAGCGTAAATAAGATATAAGTACAAAAAGTTTTCAAAACCATGTCATATGTCAACAAATTATAAAGCCTTTATTTCACAAATTTCTTAGTCATTGTATTTGATAAGAGGGAACAAGGAACAGGTTTTCGTCCAACAAACGAATTTACTCCCAGCTTTAAGATTTATTTTACTTAAACTTCAACATTCCTTAGATTGACTTTACATAGTCCATTTTAGAGTCGTGCTCAAGAAACCGCATTGGTTCTTAGTGGTATTGGAGTAGAAGAACGTTGAGGGTGATAAATGTAGCATACATTTAAGGGCAAGTGAGATGAATGTTCGTAAAGTTACTTTGGAAAATATATTCAAGTATGATGGGAAGCAAAATTTAATTTAATTGAATGCGAATTGTTTCCAGTATTATTTTTCTCCCACATTTGCAACTTTAGCTGACTCATTTTCATTATATACATATAAATAAATATGTATATACATACATGTACATATTGTAGTTTAGTTTAGAGCATTACACGCTATTCCTTTGTGTAGTAAGGTAAGTAGGTAGATGGATTGTTTGATTGGGTGTGTCTTGTATCCGTTCGCAACACGTGTTAAGTGGCCACTTTTTGAACAATGGCAACTGCATTTATCGTCGCGTCTGAAATGGTAATGGCCACACCCATTTACCTACCACTGCCGCCCACCCTACTTTCTCTCTCTCTCTCTCTCTCTCTCTCTCTCTGTTTTCTTCTCTCTGACTGCCTTTGGGAATTGATGATGATGATGACCATGTTAGAGTGAAAAATACAAATACTCTGACATATATATTTGTATATGTGTATAACGGATGACTGTCCCGTTGAGTTTATGATGACTATGCGGTTTTCCACCCCTCTGTATCGCCCCTCTGTGCAACAATACTTAATTGCTACAAATTAATTAAATTAATGAATTGTTTGTTTGTTGAATCGCATTGCATTCTTATATGCTGCTGCCGCCTGCCTGGCCGTTGGGCAATTTCACTTCTCTCATTTCATATCTGAAAATTAGCAAAAATGTATAGAAATGAGCGAAAATAACTTTTTGTGGCAAAGCATCAACTAACGGTATCATTATCAGCAGCAGCAGCATGACAAATGAAAAACATTTCATTCCCATCTCTGCACTAAATTGGAAAATTAATTTTTGAAACGATATTTTGTACGTATTATGCAACTGACAGATTTTTATTAGATATATAAAAACAAAAATGATATGAGAGACAAAAGATTTTTATGCTCGAAAAGGAAATTATGGCATCTGACTGGTTTTTGTGCGTGTGTGTGTGTGAAAATGGATATGAGAGAAAAATGGTCAGTTTCATGTGTACAAGGCCATTAATTTGGGCCAAATCAATTATGCGAAGAAGTATAAAAAGGCAAATAAATTCGCCTAAAAGCATTTCGATTTCAGAGTTATAATCATTATATCACATTAAACTTAAATTCAATTTCAAAATTCTAAATGGAAACAAATTTAATATATTCAATATACCCCTGACCTTTTGTCAACTGGAAAGTTATTTATGGTTTTATGGCCTGGACATTGATCAAGTGAGCTAGACATTTGGCTAATCGTAAATACATTTATATTATGAGATGCCAGAATTGGCGAATGGTTCACTTTGTCTTGTTGGCCACTTCCTCGTGGTCTTATAATTCATTCAATGGAATGAGTAATGTCAAGGCCCTATTTACATCACACTATATAATGCAAAACATTCCCACTACCTACTTCCACCCACCAAAAGCAATCATCACTTGTTGCCCACAACAACTAAAGCAATATTCATCTTCCTTTCCTCTTACTGCTTCACTCCTCTCTCTCGCATCTCCATCATCCCATCATCCATCCATTCATCTAGATGGTGGTGAGCATAATAAACGTTTTGGCTTCGGTCTCATTCCGCAGCCTCGACATGGTCTAAACAATAAATGTCATATGGCTGACACATCAACACTTTATGTGTCTGTTTGTCTGTTGGTTTGGCCGTTCTGCTGCTTGCCCCAAATTCCCCATTTCAGAGAAGGAGACCAGGAAAGTGTGCTGAAGATGAAAATGAAAATCTTGCACGCTTTTAATTTCATTCCGAAAAGTATGCTACAAAATGTTCATCTCCTCTTCTTCTGCCTCTGACTGGTCCTGCCAGTTCTGTCAGTCAGACACACATTCTCTCTTCGCCTGTTTTCTGTTCTCCTTTTTATTACCATATAAAATAAAATAAAAATATTGCCAAAAGAAATTAAGGATGAGCAGAGCATACAATAAACAAGACGAGAGATTCCTCCCTCTCGTCATTCATTTGGCATTTTTGCGTAATTTATATATACGATTTTTGTCAAGGATTCTGTTTCGGCTTGGCTGGCTGAATGGCTAGCTGGCTGACTTTCTGCTTTGTAGTTTATGGCTTCAATTTGCCCAAATGAGTCGTTAATTTTGACTTTGAATGTCCAGGCCAACCACTGCCACCGCCACTGCCACCACCACCAACAGCAACACCATCATCCCCTCCATATCACTCCCCTTTCCCTTACAGTTCTAATTTGAACATTGGTAGGGCATCTTACGACATTCGAGTTAGTTTCCTTTGCCACTTTTATTGTAATTTTGTGGCCTTTAATTGAATTTTATTAGCATTTGTACTTATTATTTGCTTTTCTTTTTCCTCTCCCTCTATCTTTCATCCTCTCTCCTTCCCCATATATCTTTTCTGTATACATTTAATTGTATACTTTATTTGCCTTGTACATAGAGGTCAAATTGGTCTAGTGGACTGGGCGTATGAAATGGTAGGAATGGCGTCAAGATTGTGGGTCAATTTTTGTTAGTGGGACCTTAAGCAAACGTTTACGCGGGGTGAGAGACAACAACAAGAAGCCATATCTCTATCTCTATCTATTTATTTATGTTATTTATGTCTGTGTATGCTTACCTAATTGAAGGAAAAATAACTTATTTTTTTTGTCTCTGTTGTCCAAAAAATTCCACACAACGGACCTAAATATTCATTTTTATACAAAACATTTCTAGCGATAACATTTCTATCGTTTTGATCTTTTTTAAAAGCTATAAGAATTTAAGCTTCTACCTGACCACGATAATTAATATTCTTAAATCTTTTTCTTTCAGGTAAGCATTAAAAATCTAATGGAAATTTATAAGAAAATGTGTTACTGGGTAAGAATCTTCTTTATTTCTAAGGTGCTTATTAATTTAAATAAAATGTAGATGTTGACAAAGCATAATTGAGTTAAGTGACAATTTGATTAGTTCTGTGTTTAATTCGCTTTAACAAGTCTATAAAAATTGCTTTAACACTATTTTCTTTTCATAAATTGAATTTAGCAAAAACAAGATAATGACTATTTCGAAATACATGCATGTCTAAATAGACATGTAATCTAGTAAATACTAGATAACAAAAAACCAACACTAATTTAAAAAATTTCACTAAATTTAATTGGCAAATTTAATCAACTTAGATGCGATATCTTTTAAAGCGATTCTTACGTTTCTTACGAGTTGTGTTTGTTGTGCTTACTGGGATCTTAACGTATCTTACTTTAGATTTAGGTCGATAACGTGATCTGCTTGGTGGCGATGTCCTGTATGGTCTACTTCCACTACTGCTCCAAGAAGTAGGAGCATTTTGGGACCACAATGAATTCGAGGATGAAGAAGTTGTGGATGTGGGGCCAGTTAATTCGGTTGAGGCATATGAATCATAAATATCACCATAGAAAGGCTTGCTGCCACCAGAGGAGGATTCATCAAGAAACTCGTCTACAGTGGGCATAGATGAGAGCATGTTATCCTGACCGCTAAAGGCCACAGCACTATCATAGGCGTTGCCATCTTCCAAATCCGCATCCGGTTCCGTTTCTCTATAATAATTCCAATCGTTATTTGCATAGGTTTTTTGTGACTGAGGTTTCATTTCTTCATATTGTTCTTCGGGATAATCTTCGAAGTTTTCACTCAAATCATCATCACTGCTTATATCCTGATTCCGGATATTATAGTATTGAGTTGGTCTTGGCTGATGATGATAGCTTTTGGTATGACTTTTCTTGCGTTTGCGACGACCACCAAATTTCGACAGATATTCTCTTTGCAGTGCATCTAGGAAATTCTGATTTAATAGGGAATTCTTTTCCAAAGACTCCCTAGTTTCCTCTGGATCGTCGTTTGTATTCATCTCTTGGACAGCAGCAGCTGCATTAATGGCAGCCATAAGATTTGGTGTGAAAATTTGTTCCAGTAATTTTTGTTTAGCTGACGAAGTGTCCGGTGATGAAAATGATGAGACGGAGGAAGGGCCAGTGTAGCCCATTGCTGCTGTTGGTGTACGCATTGTGGTTGAAGTTGTTGTTGCTGATTCCTTCAAGTCCTGATTGAAGTTATCAAACAACGCTGGCCCATAGTTGGGCATCAGTGTGGGCGTTATTGTGGGCGTGTTGGCCATTAAATGCATTATACTTGGCGATAGCATACCCATACCCCTGACACTTCCTGGGGAACCAGACGATAATGATGACGGCGGAGACGCCGCTGCTGTTGTATAACCCAGCAGGGATACATGAGGTTTTCCTATGATGGGATGAGTTGGCGGCGACGGTGGCGGAGGTGGCAATTTCTTTGCATACTTATACACCTTATGGAAATGTGTATGCTGACGCACAACTTCCGGCATATGGAGTCGGATGTGAACCCTGCTGGACGTAAGCAACATTTAAGTTATTTATCACAAGATACAGAGAGAGGGAGGGGGATGTGGAAGATATTCTCTTGTCTGCCACTTACCTTTCGCCACTGTGTCCTCCAGGCTTCGCTTGGCAGACATTTAAAAATGCCAAAATGATTATTAAATATTTCATAGAGCTATAAATTATTATCCTGTATGCCTTTTCCATTATTATCCAGTTCAGTTCAGTTCACATTATCCTTGCTGTGCGTGTGTTGTCTTATTTCATGATGGCTTAATGATGCTTTCTATTTAAATGTCTAACTTCATATGACGAATCTTTGCAAATGGTCTCGCATTTTTATTGGTTTTGTTGGCGGTCTGATCAAATTTCCGATTTCGACTCCTCCACCTTCACCTCACGTTTTCAATTGCAGAAAAAAACCAAAACAAAAAAATTTCCATTTTCCTACTGCGCTTCCTTTCTTTCGTATCTCTTGCCATTTTCTTTATGATATTCAATATGTTTGAAAGTCAAGCGGCAATGCTGATGAAGTTGATGATGATGGTGAATGATGATGAAGGCAGAAAACGCATGCGTAACGTTTTCAATTTCATTTGCCATTCAGTTCATGCACTTCTTTCTTACTCTTACTCATTCCCCCAAGCTATTGGAGCAAATGGAAGCCATAAAAGTATTGTGAAGACCTTGAAAACCTTATAAATTTAAAAGAAATAATACATTTTTCACTATGTTTGTTTAGTTTTTCTCTTAATTTAAAGAATGTATATACATTAAACTTTACCGGAATATTTCTGGATATGTGATTTTTTAGCCTTGGCGAGAGTAGCAAAAATAAATGCGTCATAAGCTAACCAAAATAACAAAATCTAGTCAAGGATACTTTTTGGCTTTCCCACACTTTAAAAACATTTCTACACTTTTGTCCTTCATGATAAAAATAGAATAAAATTCTGTATTTGGCAGCTGCAGCGAGTAGCCAAAAAGTAATGCAATGAAAGTATTTTATATACGTTTTCCTGCTTTTTCTTTTAGTTTAAAATCAACGGGGTGAGGATTAGCTGGGTTAAGCGCTCAATTTTTGTTTACATAAGTTTTCACTTGGTTTGTGTCTGTTTGTCTAGTTAAAGTCTAGAGATAGTCTTAAAATTTTATGGGCAAAACGAACAGCGAAAAAAAGAAAAACGAAACTGACGACGAAGATGGCTTTTTGCACTTACATCATCCATAATAAACATCAGTTCTATCACCATTATAATCATTACGAAGATGATGATGCGTGAAGAAAAAAAAAAACCAAGCAATTCTAGCAACATCCACCGTTAAATCCAGCTTAAAACGAAAGAAAGAAGCGAAAAGTGGAAGAACCTCAAATGCTAGGCGAAAGAAGACAGCGTGAAGATTAACAAGTCATGATTATTAGTTGTGAAGAAGAGACTCCAACCTTTCAGATAGTCGCAGTCAGAGTAAGAGAGAGAGAGAGAGCGATAGAGGGGAAGCAAAAGGGCAAGTTTGATAGTTTTTTTTTGCGTCCATAAAACGAAGCATGTCTGCTAAAAGTACAAGAATTGATGAAATTCAAGTGGTGAGAATGTGAAACTCTTGATACCTTAGAAAAAGATAACTAAATTCAGCTTAAATCAATACAAGGTTTTAATGCTTTTAGCCATATATACTTTGTTGCATTAGAGGCAAGTTTATATATTAAATTTTAAAAAAGTTATGGGAATTTAAAATAAATACTTAGAAATAATTGATCCATAAACATAATCTTTCTATTCATAAGAGTGAAGAGTATAGAAAATAGATATCAATTTCCAGTCTGAAATGTCTGGAAATCTTAGTTAACCTGAGTAGATGATTTTTTACACTGTGAGGCTTGAGCAAAGTTTCCGGCTTACATATTGCTTGAACTCGACCACCACCTTATCGACATTAACACGTATGTTTGTTTGCCACATCACGATGCAGCAACAACTTTTGACCTTTAACATCAATAAGGTAAGAGGCAACGTGAACAAGAAAACTCAAAGGGAAAGCAAGAAATGTTTGGGGTTCTCATTAAAATTATCTTCTTATAGGCCACAAAATATACTTCCTCCCTTGTTTTCTCTCTTTTTATTTAAATCAGTTCTGGCAAATGCAAATGAATCTACAAACCAAAGTTTAGCAACAAATGTTGCCAAGCAACAAGTTGTCGTCATGTTGGTTGATGTCTCGACTAAGTCGCTATTGTTGCGGAGGTCATTTGCCTCTTGCGTATGTGAACTTTATTTCTTTTGTTTCTCTTTCTTCTCGTTACGCATTTGCGTTTAGCTTTAATTGTTGTTTATTTCGAGCATTTGCCTTAACATTATTTTAACAACTACTACCTACTACCACTACTCTGATGATGATCATTAGCTTTTGTTGCTGCTTTTGGTCATTTAGTCTCAGTTTCTCCTGGTAGGTCAATGGCTCTGCTTCTCTCTAGTGATCATGATCAACGCTTTTTGTCTACCTTGTTTTTTCTCCCCCCTTTTTTGTAGTTCTTTCTATCGTGCTTTTTTTTCCTCACATTTAATTGCAATACGTGAAAGCCCAAGACCCAGACAATTCTCTAGAAGACTCATAGTTTATGTCTGATGTGAATGATGTCACGTTTCGTTGGGTGCTGCTTCTTTTGGTCTTCGTTGGTTTGTGTGACTCTGTGTGTGTGTGTGTGCATATGGCTTCGGTTTCCTATTTATTGTTTGCAACTCTCTATTTACTCTGTATATCATATCCGGCCCAGGGTTTAATTTCCTCAGAGATTTTTTTTCATTCTTGTTAGCCAATTAACCCAATATCTTGAAAAAAAAAACTTTTTCTAATGACATTTTCTGATGGGTTTGTCTTTGTCACAATTTGCATAGTCAACAGGAAAAACTGTGTGATACTCTAGAAGTAAATAAAGAGGGTGGTGAAAAAGACAAAACAACAAAGAAAAAACATGATGATAGAAGAAAAAGTTTTAAATCATGAATAATTACAATCAATAACAAGCTTAAACTGAAAAAAAAAACTGAATTGAAATGAAAATCAAGTTTCAAATGTAAGCTGGAATGGTTAACTCTCTAGTAACCAAATTGGAATAAAAATAGGTTCAAATATATGGAAAATGAAAGGAATGAACGTAAAAAAGAGGCATTAGAACAAGATTAGTCAAGTTTACTTACTAAACATCGCTTCTCCTGCTTTAAGATAAGGTAAACACTAGAAAACTTAATGTGAATTGTTCTTCAGTTAATGATAGCCATAAGCAACCACTAGAAAACTATAAAAAAAATAATTGCATTATAAAACTTACGGAAATAGTAAAAAAAAAAAAAAATAAACAAACCGACAAACGGGAGAAAGTCTTTAGAATTAGGACGAGCAAACTAAGCTTAGTTTAGAAAAATCCCCTTAAGAAATCGTATTAAAACAGTAGAAAAAGATAGGAGTATAGAGCTTTCAGCTTTCCTCTTAAAAGAAAATTGAAAAATACCCATTTTCCATTTTCCTCTGTCTTTCAAGAGTTTGTCATGCAAAGCAACCAGCCAGCCAGAAGTGACCAACTAGAACAACTGCAACAAGTCATTGGCTGATACAGACCACAGAAATTGTGCCCATGCAATGCGCTTACAGGCAAATCTCTCCATTGCTCTCTTTCTATTCCTGACTCCGTTTTACTGGCAAACACTTCCTGGTTCTGGGTTTTGGCCACAAGAAGCAAGAAGAAGAAAGAACACAACATGCAAAGACATTATCATCAATGTCTGTCCAAAGCAATTTTTCTCGTTGTGGGCTAGAAGAGCTACAGCTGTAGCTATCCTCTCTCCACTCGGTGAATGTCGGTAACAAGATTTGCCTTACGGCCATGTAAACTTAGTCATCTCCCCATGCCATCCCGTTCTTCCCTTTGTGGTCCAAGATCTAGTTTTTCCATGTGTGGCAATTTGGATTTTGTTTTTTCTCCTTTTTATATATATATATTTTTTTTTAGGTCAATGGCCATGTGTTGCCAACTTTCCAAGTAAAGTCGTCGTCGTCGTCGCTGATTCTTTAGAATGCAACAAGTTTTCCATAACGTTTTTTAGCGATGATATCATTTTGCCAGTCGGTCGTCCATTTGGCTCATTTAAGTCGTCGTTATAATTTTCTTTGTTGATTGTTAATTGCCTTTAGCCATATTTCGCCTCTTCCTTTTTTTCCCCCCCATTCTTCGTTTCGCTTTTTGTTTGATTTGATTCCATTCGATTCGATTCGATCCGGGTAGTCGCCGTCGTCGCTGTAGTCGTCATTTTTGGTGTCATGCCGGCACTTAATGTGTATTTGATTAATTAAGTTAATCATATGCTTACAAGAAAATTTATGAAAATCAATAAAAATAAATCTTAGCTAATAATTTTTGATGTGGTTGTGTACCTCGGGTGTGATTGCCATAGGGCAACCCCTATAAATATTTTGCCAACAACTTTTGGCCAAAAGATTGTTTTTTTTTTTTATTGATTTTTTTGTCTTCTTTCTTTTGTGTAAATTGTTTACATTCATTAGGAAAGTGATTACTAACCCATATGAGCAAACACATTTTATGAACTATTTTTAGTCTTGATTAATAATTAAATGAAAAAGTTATTTATTATCTGGTAGTTTACTTTGAACGTTCTATAAACTTCTTCTTCTTATTCCTAATTTTCTTTTTGTTCTATTGTCTAAATTTATAAAATGAAAACATATTTGGTGAACTATTTCAAAGATTTTTAGGATCAGAATCCTCAACATGGGCTAAATCTAACTGTTACTGTTTTCAACATTAATTGAAAATGTTGGTAGTTTAAATGAGAAGAAAAAAGGAGACTACTAGCTCAATGACAGAACCAACTAAGGTCAACACCAACCGAAAAGCTCAACTGTGACAACTGGCAAAACTTGTCCTACTCCTTTCTCCTCATCATCATCATTGTCTACCTCAGTCTGCTCTCATTTCAGTCTTTATTCTCTTTCTTCTTTTTGTGTCATTTTGTGTCGTCATAGCACGTCGTCGTCGTTGTCGTAGTCGTCACACACATGGATAACAATTTGTAAAAACAACACTCGAGAGTTGTGGAACTTTAAGTAAACAAGAAGTGAAAAACTACATAAATGAGTTTGCTAAAAACTCTACGAAAAAGTTGCGAATGAAAAAAATAATATAAAAGAGAGGGGGGGATAGCAGGATAGAAAAAAAAGTAAGACTAGTCTCGGTGTGAATGACACAGCAGTAGAAATAAAAGCAGCAACAGCAGGAAGCAGCACCAACCACATGACCGCGGCAGACACAACGATGATAATGATGCTGATGATGATGATCATGATGGGGTTCCCACACTCAAGAGGTGGACACACTGGACTGCTGGTGTTGTGTGTGTGTGTCTGTGACACTTGTCGAGACAAGATGTTGGTATCAAAAAAACTTTGCCGACTGAAAAGAACCAGCCTTCACCTCATAATGAGGATGCTGATGATGATGATGATAGGGTGTGAAACTGTAACAGATTTACCTCAATTTCAATGTATATGTTCATTCATTTTCACGCCTTTAAAATTATAATTATAACTATAAATGTATGTGTATGTTTTCAAGTGTCAATTCTTATCGCCTAGATCGTTGTCGCTGTCTCTTCTCGTTCTTTTTTGCCTATCATTAGTGGAACATCATTAAAGTTAACATTGTCGTGATGTGTACAAAGTCGATCTAATGTGACGTTTTTTGCAAGTTGTCGCACTGGTTTTCATGTTCAGACTTAGCCAAGTGGAAAATATGTGCAATGACAAGAACGAGGCGACAATTTGACTAAAATGGGGTACCACATTTCATTTTGAACCATTTTGCATAGAAAGAAAATCAAAGTAAAGTAGCAAATTTTTGCACGTGTCTCCATGACTCAAGCAAGACACCGCCCTAATGGAGTCAATCGAATTGAAAAGGAGACCATAAGTGTGTGTGTGTGTGTGTATGAGTGTGTTTATGGAATGTGTTAACTGACAGCAATCAATGGAAAAAGGTTTCAAGAAAATCAAAGCGAATGTCAGTCTGCATGTACATAAGAGAATCAAGAAAAAGAAATAAAATAATGTTAATTTCTAACGTAAGTGATGTAGAGAAACCAGTAGTAAAGAACTCTAGTGGCATCAGCATTCTAACTAAAATGTTTCCATTTGATGATTCCCCATACCCAT
Source organism: Drosophila insularis (assembly GCA_018903935.1). Taxonomy (NCBI): domain Eukaryota; kingdom Metazoa; phylum Arthropoda; class Insecta; order Diptera; family Drosophilidae; genus Drosophila; species Drosophila insularis. Next base: position 10,826,122 of record JAEIFP010002295.1, read on the forward strand.
CATCTAATTGATTCTCCAAAGAAGGTAGAGGGATTTGAAAGCCTTTTAAAATAAGTAACGATATCCAACTAAATCTATGTGAGAAGCTTATAACTAGCAGTTAGATACTTCCCGCCTGCCGCCCATTTAATTTAACGATCAATAAACCTCAAGCTCTTGATAAATAGCTGCAAATGCAATCCTGATTTATCGATCCAACTTAAATTCGAAATGTTTTGAATTGTGCTGTTAATTAAAGCGTTAACTTAAACTATGTGAGAAAAGCTTTCGCGAAGTCTACAAATGCTTTGATTTTACCCTTTTTTATAAAATAAGCATTAAGCTTAGTTTTAGATTCTTAGCTTTTGTTGTTTTTCCTTGTGCTAAATGATATGAAATTCAATTATATAACTATTAGAAGCTTACCCCCACAAATCTCCCCCGGTTATACATCAGCACGAGAGTTCTATTTCCAGTTTAGTGAAACGCATCAGGCGGACGGCCTTTGGGTCGATAGTTAGGACCACACCCGCCATCAGCTCCATTCCTTCTCCAGATGGTCTTTGGTTGTCCCATTAAGCTTGTCATCAAACGTTACAAATTAATTACATTCGCGCCGCGGCAGCAGCAGCAACACAGCAGCTTCTAGTCGGAAAAAAGACCTCGCAATGCTGTTCCGTTCCGGGGTTTTCTTGCTGTACGGTCCATTAAAACTAAAAAATGCAATTACATATAACGCCTGGGGGTATGCAATGAGAAAGAAAAAAGAATGGAAAAGAAGGACATGAAGATGAAACAACGTCAGCGGTGCGAGCTTAATTCACAGCCTGCTATTGGCATTGGAACGCTATTTTAGAAGTGGATATAGTTAAACATATTTAAAAGCAGATGTATATATATATATCTAAGAGCGTGGAAGAGAAATTAAGAGACTAAATAGATAGAAAAATTGAAAAATGAAGAGTGATTCTTATTTTTGTCGAAATTTCTGATATTACATATAAATTATACATAGTTTTATGAATTATATACATTCTGAACAAACTACAGTCAACAAGCAACCATAATTTTGAAGAGCCAAAAGATTTCTAGATTTCCTAAAAGAGTAAATTGTCTAACTAATTGCACTAAGAATTCATTTAACTTCAATTATAAAACAAGTATATATAGAAGAAGCCTTTCGTTAATGTGCTGCTTGTTACTTCAAAGCAACAACAAGGCAAAACAAGTGACAATTTGGCAAAAGGAAAAAAATATATACATATATATATTCTGAGACTTGAAGCAGAAAAGCTAGGAGAAAAAGCATCAAGAGCCATGTTTAATGGCGCACAAAACACAAGGACATAAAACAGGAAAAAGAAAAGCTTAAGATGAATGAACACACTCCTAGAATACAAGGGCAAGAAAAAGTGAATGCAAAGTTATTTGATTAAGTCACTTACAAGCCCAAGTAGCAGCAAAAGCTGCAGCAAGCCACTGAAGAAGGTGGAAGGTGGACAGTCACAGGGATGGGATGGTGGGGATTGTAGTGAAGTGAAGGTTGCTGTAATATTGACATATTGAACAAACGTGCGGCAGCCCCAAAAGTCAAATTGGCGTAAAAAGGAAAACGCAAGTGCAACAAACGAAGTAGGAAAACTGCTTTTTCTTTTCTTAAGACTGGCAAGGAGCAGTAGCAGCCGCCGCAGAAGGAGTTACAGTGGCAGCATCAGCATCAGCAGCAGGCAGCCAGGACTTAAAGGACTAAATTCATATTAAAAAGTACGCGCCAGACATGACAGCAGCTACAAGCAGAGCCAACCGCATCCTCTGCAAGTGCAAAAATTCTAAAATATATTGCCAAGTGCCAAGAGAGAGAAACCAAGAGGAGGTCCATGCCACACCATCATTTCACACCATCCAACTCTCACCCTTCTGTAGCATAGACGCACGTAGTACTCTGCCGATGCCTTTCTTCAGCATCTCCTAGTCACTGACTGTCTGTCTATATGTGTGTGTGTGTGTGTGTGTGTGTGTGTGTGTGTGGCAACGGGGCAACCAACCGGCATCGAGACACATTTTCTAATAATGTTTCAGCGTCACGTATTAATGCGTTTGTTTGTATCTTCATTTTACCCGCTGGCATTTTAATGTATTTATTTTTTCTTTTACCCTCGCTCTCCGTCTCTGTCTCTTTTTTTTTTTTTTTGAGAAGTTTTTGGGGTTTCTCTTTTTCTCAATTCTTTTTTTTCTCTCTCCCTTTTTGGCCATGTTTGTGCATGCGACACACTCGCCTGGATAATAATGAAGTACGTTTACGTGTAAACTCTATCTAATATGTATGCTAAAAGCCAAGGGAGAAAGGGAAACACAAAGAGTGAGATATATGGATAAAAAGACTGGGCCGAAGCGAAGGGAAAAATAGAGCACAGCAACTTCTCGCGGTCGTCAAGGGTTTTTGTGTTTTTTTTTTTTTTTGTTTTCCTATTATTTAGTAATCTAACCGTATCCTTTCATCTATCTACCATCCCGTGGGGCTGAATTGGTTCCATTTTGTTGCTAGAGTTGAAATTAATTAGTGCTTACAGCACACAGCGGCAGAAACAACGAAACATAGTTAAATGAATTGACTGTTAGATGGTTATTTAGCTAGCTCATTTTTGCACTTAGGGTTAAGATTGTGGAGACTTCCTTTTGTCGGTTAGAGTATCCTAAATGATTAGTTAATTGGACATTTGATATTCGGAATATTCAAATAAATAATTAATTTATGTATAAACCATGGAAAGATAAGCAATAAATACATAAGAAATATGATAGTTTTGTTAAAATGATTGAAGGCCGAAATTTCTGTACAGCATTAACATATTTTCAAACACGAAAGGCAGAAGTGGATGCAAAATTTTAAGAAACGCTTGTAAAGAAAACTATATTAGTTTTCATATTGCAGTTAATTTTTCTCGCCTCGTCAATCCAGAGTCTTTTATGAAATACTTAACCAGCTCGTTACTTGGGTTATAAAAATATCTGATTACTTTTTGATCATTTTGTTTAATATGTCTGCAGATCTAATAATTCATTTGCTACTTTGAGAGACTTTCTTAATAATATTTTTACCCCATCAAGCAACATTTGCGATGTCATAAAAGTAAAATTGAAAGAAAATAACTGACACTATCAAAGTTGCAGCAACAGCAGCAGCAGCAGGTTGAGCAACTTCAAGCAGCCACAGATAAGACATGGCTAGAAAAGACAAGACCCTGACATCCTTTTTGTGGAGGTGGCGACAAAATGACGACAATACACAATATTGCCCGCCCCTTTCCTTGCGTCTGACTGCCTGTTGCATGGTGGTTCGTTCATTTCACCCCCGCCATATCCTCGCTTCTTTTGGGTTTGGTTGTGTATTTTAGGAGTTTATTATCATTACTCTGCCATATGGCGAAAATATCCCTAGCCAAATTGGTATTGGAGGAGAAGCTGACGTCAGCTAGTGTCGCCGCTACGCCATCATCCTCATCGTCATCATCATCCTCGTCGCCGTTGTCGCCCTTGTCGCCATGATTGTTGCTCTGTTTACACTGAATGTCCTACCATTTGTAGCTATCTCTTTCACTCCAATACACAGACAGATATTATGGTGTGGTCTGGATCTGGAATCCTGGCTCTCGTCGTCATCATCATCATCATCATCAGTGTTATCTGCATAACTCTTTGGCAAAAGGGGAATGGAAGGGGGGCAAGGGGCGGCTACTGGGGGTTAACTGCCAGTTCGCGTTTTGCATGTTTTTAATAGTTTTAAGTGTGTGTGAAACAGAGATAGCTATGGCAGAAAGGGCTTGAGTGGGTTAGATGGCACGGTCACAGGGTCGTCATGTTGCGCGCATTTTCTAAAACGTTTTTGTGTAAATGTAGCGCAAATATCCCTTGCTCTTACTCCCTCACTCTCTGTGTTTCTCTCTTTCTCTGCTAGCGCGTGTGTTTTCATAATGCGCCATAAAGTATGCAATGTTATTTTGCGCTTGATGAATTTTTCCACGTTGCGCAGTTTGGTACACATACATACATACCTTAACCACTTTGACTCCTCCATTCCACACCCACCGCCTCTTCGCAACCCTCCCTAGTCCCTCCCATATTTTGTTGTGGGTAATAGTGTAAAGTGCCTTTCATGCAAAAGTGAATTAATGTGGGAGTAGCGTATAACGCCCCAGCTAGAAAAGGCTTTAAATAAAATCTACATTACTAACTTTATCAAAAGGGCAGCTCTTTCTCTCTGAGGCTCTTATGGTCTTGCCTAACTTAACACAGAGTGTTTAAAAGTTGGCTCTTCACGAGTGTTAATTGTATAACCAATTGCGTGAGTTGAGTGTGGGAGCCATGAGAGTGTTGAAGCAAGGAGGTGCAAATATGGAAACAAAAATAACAACAAGAGAAATTGCTATTTGCTTAAAGGAGGAAAGTGAATTGAAAAAATATGAAACCAGTGGAAAGTTTTGCTATTAAAGTCGAACAACTTGAATCAAACGACATTTAAACTGAAGAAAATGACTCTATAGACTACTTCGTGGTCCCAAATGGCAAAAGACATATTTTTTAGACCAGTAAGGATGTTTAACAATATAAATATGTAAAACGTTTTCCTACTTTTCATATTCAACTGTTTAATATTTTTGTTTAGCCAATTCGAGTTCCATTTTTCTGTGGCTGATGATAGAATCTTTTATCTTTCAGTCTTTCCTTTCTGTCGATTTATCCCTCATTTTCCTTTTTAGAAACCCATCAACTTTTGCGTGTGTGTGTTTGTGACCTATGGCTTGACCCAGTATCTCATCTAGCATTATCCTCAAATGAAGTGAAGCATATTTGCCAAATTTCACAGCCTACTCTTTGGGCCATCTAATCACGCACACTGTCCAGGCGGGTGGATGGCAAAGGGTTAGAAGAAAACCCAGCTCAGCTTACCAATTCTATTAAAATTCTTTGGAAAAGTCACACACACATACAAGAGACAAAGACAGAGACAGAGAGACAACTACATATTAGAAAAGTATTAAATTACAGTGCCATGGCACACACACCACGCCTATGTTTGCACAATGTCCTTGCCCAGGCTAGTCGGGCTATCCCTTTTCTTTTTGCTTTTTTTTTTTAGTTGCTCAGCAGCAGCGACAGCATGAGGAAAATTATATATCCTCCAGGCAGCACCCCTGGCGGGCAGTTCCTACTACTGGCCGGCAAAGTGTGAAGTCATCGCTTTATAATCAAGTTTTCCTTTCAAGTTTTCTCTTCGTTTTCTTGTTGGTCCTTGGTCCATATGTTCGTTCAAATTGTCGCCTGGTTACCGAGCTACAAGCAAAAGGATGCCAGCATACATATGTACATACATATGTGTGCGTGTGTCTCTTTGTGTGTGAGTTTATATTTTAGTCCTTTGGCGTTTACTTACTGCTAGCTGGGCATGGGTATGCCAATGGGTGAGAGTCTGCTCCTGTCTCCTGAATGCCATGAAAATTAAATTGACCATGGCTGCTTAAAGTTATTAAAGTCGACAACGGCAAAAGGATAAAAAAAAAAACAGAAAGTAAAGAAGACGACAGAAATGTCTCCTTACTTACCCATTCGTTCCCATGTGTCAATATTTACTCTGGAATGGTAAAGGATATTTTGTTGCTGATTCTTGGCTGAATATGCAAGATACCCTTAAAACACAAACTAAACTAAATGGAAGTCGGTAAAGAAAGTAAATTTATACCAAATACGTTATTAAGAAGTAGGTAATTTAAAGAAATATTAGAAATTTTATTTATTCTTTAAGAATAATAGAAATTATTAATACATAGATTTTCTAAATTTTACAAAAATTTCTTTAAATAACTTTTATTCTCCACCAACTTGATATAGAATTCAAGTGACTGAAACCCAAAAGAAGATAAGTATAAGGGTATAAGAAACTAAATGCATCAGCAGAAACTATCTATCAGGCGTATCCCACTATGTGTGTGTGTGTGTGTGTATAAAAAAAGAAGCTGCCAGCAACAAAAACTGTTGAAGTGTTCGTTACCCCAACTAGAACCTACCTCACACCATCTTCACATTTGCTGGCTATCCTTTAGTTAGATAGCTTTGCTTCAGTCAGCTACACACATTCAGCACTTTTTCTCTCCTTCTCTACTTGTGGTTGTTGTTGTTGTCGTTGTCATTGTCGCCTGACCAAGCCTACTCTATGTGGCTTAAATGTTGGGTCACTCTGTTTGTTTGCGGTCTATTTGATGTTACTCGAATGACATCAGCAGACTTTTTTTTATGCTCACCCCGACTCCTCCATCTATCCATTTGCTAATCACAGAGTAAGAGAGTGAGATATTGAGCAATGGGAAAGAGGAAATCATTGGATATGGGGTATGCATATGCCTGGCATTGCATATTTGCATAGTTTTAGGCGCGGTTACTTTGTATCTTGAAAAATTCCTTAAACGTTTACTTGGCTATCGTGTGGACAGACATGGATAGACATATTCACTCCATCACTGACTGTGGGCCTTTTGTATTCAATATTTGTTTATGAGCTCATTTTCTCTTTTCAATTTTTGTCTCTTGTTGCTGTTGATGTTTTCCTTTTTATCATTAATCCTCCATTGGCGTGTCACTTTCACTTTTTGCCTTTGTTTACCTGTTTGCTTTTCAACTTGTTGGCTCTTTTTTTGTGTTGTTGTTGTTGTTCGTTCGTTCTTCATAATTTTCCCTAGCATATTTTTTTGCGGTTGCTGATTAAATCAGCACACACACACACACACACACCGAGAGACAGACACAAACACCTACAGCGAATTCTACTTATACTTGCGCATTTTCTTTTTAATTTTCCTCCTTTTTCACTGTGCACTTCGCTGGTAATTTCAGTTCGTAACGCTGCCTCATGTTTACTTTTAATTTGGTTAAATGAGGCATAAGTGCACAAATTTTTTGTAAGTGCGTTGTAATTTTTAATGAAGTTGAATGTGTAAAGTATAGGAACTCGACGCGAAACCAAATCCAAACAAGGCAACAAAACCAGAAACAAGAGAATACTGAAATTTCTTTACTTATTAAAAAGTTGATTATTAATTTTTCCATTTTCTTTCTTTTCATTTCAGGTATGTTTGCTTCCATCGAGTAAAAAAGTATAAATTGGGGTTTCCTAAAGTAAGTAGACCATAAGTACAATCATCCATACAATCTGGCAAAGATATAAGAAAATAAGTTAACAAATACAGGGAATAGAAATTTGAACCTCATTTCATTTTGTTTAAAAGTTTATCGCATTGTTAGTTGACAACATTTTATTAATCGGGGAAAAAAAAGGTTTTATTTTTTCCTATTATTTTTATTTTTTTGTTTTGTTTTGTTTTGACATTGCATTTCAATTCATTTCATTACATTTCATTTCATTTGGCATGGCCTGGCTGGCTATCTTCCAGTTGGCAATACCATGATGATAATGGCTACGTGTTTTGGCATCAAAATTGCATTTGCCATTGACATACAGACGACAGACTGACTGACTGACTGACTGACTGAATGCCTGTCTGTCTGTCTCTCTCTATGGCTCGACAGAAGGACGAGGTTTTATTAAATTTATTTTAATTCATTTAAACTAATTTCATTTTTATTTTCAAGCTATATTTCACTTTTGTTTTTGTGAATGGGTTTTTTTCCTCTGGATTTTCACCGCCAATTGAATTCAATTTAATTATAAATAAATAAATCGGAAGAGTGCGGTATGGTAAATGTGAGGAGGGCAGGTGCGGGGCATGTAGCTTTTGTTCAGAATTGAAATTGAAAATATGTACACAATTTATTCTTCTTGCAAATAATTCAATTAAAACAGTTTTTACCTTACTCGCCGCTGCCTCCGAGCCCATAAGAAAATGACAACAACATTCGTTTTGTGCATAATTGAAAAATCATAAAAACGACCAACAAAAAATGCACTATTCGATTCGAGAAAAAATGTCAAACATTGAACAAATGTCAATTAACATTCAACCTTAACAAACAGGCACACACACACACACACACTCATAGAGACCTATCGAACGATCCGCAAATAATAGTAAGCTGGTTCAAAAGGGGCCCGGTCCGTCACATTGGACCAGAGCTCCAGTCAACAATCAAAATCAAATTGGTTTTTAATTAATTTTCGCCACATTTTTTTCCTGTCTCTCTCTCTCTCTCTCTCTCTCTCTCTCTCTCTCTCTCTCTCTCTTTATCACTACAATATTTCCACTGTGACGTCTCCCCGTGAAGTGAAAAGTGAGTGAAGTAAATGAATGAATGAATGAGAATTTGCTCTGAATTGGTTGACCGAACATTTGAAGTATCTGATTCTGCTGCTGCTGTGTGTCAGTGTCCGGTGGGCGAAATTGGGTTGAAGTGGTTTGAATTGGTTGCTAGCTGTCAACTATTATAAATTCAATTTGGTTATGTGATGGATGAATGGCTAAAAAGAAGAACGAATATCGATGATAATGTAAAAGTACATGTTAATTGTGCTTATTTTCGTGTTCTTGCCAACCATTTGTAAATATGCAAATGCTTAATTGTGGGAAAAGTGGGAAATTTAAAGTAGAAAGATAATTTAAGACTTTACATAACAATATTTTTTGCTAGAACACGTTTTGCAATAAATTCAATTATTTAATTATATTTGAAACCTTCTTTGTTCAGCAAAGAACCAAATTCTATGATAATTTATATAAGTCTTGGGCAAAGTACAAGTACGAGACATTTAATAGGTTAGTTCTCCCTGAAATTTTATTACCAATACAATTTGTGTAATGAAATTGTGTTATCAGATTCGTAATGATGATAGCTAAAGCTATATAGTATCTACGGTTAATTAAAGTCCATTTCTATTCTACTAATTGCTGCTAGTTGCAAAAAAGAAGTCCTTTTAGCCTAACTGCCTGTAGGACTTGCCAACGTTTCTTTAATCTTTTGCCAAGATTAACATCTCGACATATTGCAGTTAGGCAGGTCGTGGCTTTTCGGAAAACTTGAAATATTTTTAGGCCAAGGCGGCGTCGACGATGGCTACGGCGGCTCCACATTTGGATCAGCATTGCAAACGAGAGAACTTGACGTAGGAATTGTTGTTGCTGTTTTTTTTTTTTTTTTTTTTGTTTCTACTGGGCCGTTGCGGTTAACGAACTTAAAGCGGTTTGACGGGAATACTAAACCAACCTAACGACAGAGACAGCGAATCGAAAAACAAATTATATAGAGTGGGGGAGAGAAAGAGATGGTGTAGTTTAAGCTTGACTTGCAGCTTTTTTGAATGTCATTGCCAGTAGAGAGCAACACACAGAGTCAAGAGCTAAGTATGTGAGAGAGCAAGAGAGAGAGAGCGAGAGAGAGATCGTTTGCTAGTTTTCAGTTTGCATAAGCTTCAGATACGTCTGCTTCCTCTTTCTTAGCAACTTATGTTGCTACTGCTTCTTCTTGTTCTACCTACTTTAGAGTTTATGTGTATGTGTGTGTGTGTATGAGTGTTGTTTGCTTGTGCTAATTTCTCATGTGGGCATTGAACTTGTGAGTGAGCTAAGATTCCAACAACAAAGTCACGTGAGCTTAAGACCTTGTTGTTGTTGTTGTTGTTGTCGTTGTCATCGGTAAACTACCGCTTAATTACTAGATGCAATGTTGCAGCAACATGTTTACAACAACTGTGACAACAAAACAGTTTGTGACTTGTTGCAATTTCTCGTGAATACCGTTAGAAGTTAGTGAACTTCACTTCTCTAAAAAGCAACAAAGGCAATGCAATGCGTTTGGTCAGTTACCAACCATTTATGTCTGCCCCTGCAGAAGATGAGTTGAGATGAAGATGCGAACAATTTTCTCTAAACATTTTTCCACTCCAAATAGAGAGGAATGGGAAGCGATGGAAGGCTATGGCAGGCTATGGCGAATTAGTTTCTAGTTGTTGCCATGGTCCGTGCATGAAATCAGCTTAGCCAGATTATTTTCTTTCTCTCTTTTCTTTCTGCTTGTTGCCGACTGTCTTCCCTGTTGAACAGTTTTCTGTGTTTTAGCTGCCTGTTTTTTTCACACTACTCCCAGAGCTTTGGGCCTCTGCTTTTTGACTTGGTTATTTGATGGAGTACGAGAACCTTACTTAATTTGTAATTTAGTGTGCTACAAGTTGTTTTTGTTGTTGTTATTGTTTGCGCTGTTTGTGTTGGACCTTATAAGGTTTTTCGTTTTGGTTTTGGTTTTGGTCTCGGTTTCGTGTTATGTTCTATCCCTACTTTACTTTTTTTACTTTTTTGTTAGTCAGCCTCGTCTTCTCGGCTTAATTTGTTTAGTCACACTTTGTTGAAGAAGTCAACAAACTCGGCATGGGCCTTCTTAATAATACCGACCTTTTTTGATATATGTTTTTATGTGTGTTTGGTTTTTATGATCATTAAAATGCTTACAAGGCGTCTTAAAACTTGTCATCCAGTTGTTTCATAATTAATGACGCTCAAATTTGTTCAAAACGGGGGGGCATAAATCTAAAAAAATTAACTCAAGTTTTTGCCTTTTTAGAAAATTTCTTAACTGTAATTTGTTTTTGTTTTAGATTATAAAATGTTTGCCAAAAATATGGTCTTTATTATGACATGCCGTTTACCAAGGACTGTAAATGTTTTCAAAATGTTTTCGATTAGATTCAAATAACAGCAAAAATAATCGAGTAGAGGACGTGAAAAAGTAAAATTCTACATGTTCATGAGAGATTGTTTGAATCGTTGAAAAGGTTTTACTTTGTTTCATTTCCTTGGTAAATGCTCTAATTCTTATAGTCAGTTTATTCCATCACGACAAGTACTTTTCCGCTTTCGTCTACAGCAACCTGTTAACAATTTCTTTTTTGTTGTTGGCTTCAATCGAACTTTTCTTTTTCTGTTCTCCATTCGTTCTTCTTCCTCTTCTTTTGTCATGCAAGCGGAAGCAACAAACTTAAACACAATGCACAATATTATCTAGGCAAGTTGGCCCATCCCCTCCCACTCCATCAACATGGCCCTTCAAGCGATTTTCCATAAAAGATAACTGCGCTTTTCTTTTTCCACTACTAACAGAGTGTGCAGTATAAGAGAGGAAAAGTCTCCACCATAACAAGAGCAACAGTTCGTTGATTTGCTCTCTTCTTGTTACTCTCTCACTATCGCTCTCTCAGTCGGTGGTGGCTCATAAGGGGGAGCTACTATGAACAACAAGTGTTTTTCGTTCATCAGAGAAAGTCTCCAAGCATTTTGAGCTCTCTTCTATTCTGAGTGTTCGTTCGTTTTACTTCGTATCATGTATATAAAAAATCTTCGGGCAAAAAGTTACGGCGAGAGGGCAAAAAGTTACGGCGAATGTTTGACTTCAAAATCAGTTCGCGATGGAACTTTGAATGTAACGGTTCATGTAGCGGCTTTCGTTTCCGTTTCCGTTGTGTCGTCGTTGACCAAGCGTAATTCCTAAGATGTTTTGAATGTGCAATAATACCCAGATACAACATATATATTTATATATTCTAGTGCCTAAACAAGAAAATAAATAAATAAATGAAAATATTGAAATCATACAGCAGCCAAGTGCAATAATTTGTGGTTTTTAGAGAAAGTCAAAGCGTAAAAATATACAACAAGAAAACAAAGAGTGTGGAGTAAGAGTAAAAATTATATCTCAAAGATAGTATTTAACAATCAATCCATTGCTTCTTGCTGTTGTCGTGAATGGTCGTCGGTGCGTGTCATTTAATTGATTTTAAGGATTGCAGTCCGTAAAGTAAATTGAAACTGTCATCGTTGTCTGAGGATTAAAAATCATCGTCGTAGTCGTCGTCGTTCCCAGATTATATAGAGCAGATACTCTCAGACGCTTGCTTCTATCGCTCTTGTGGCCAGCGAGTCACGTCTGATGAATGCGGCTTAAATTTAATTGAAATCAACAAAATACCATCAACAAGAAATTAAGCAAAGGATAACCGTAAAAATACGCATAAAAGCAAATAGAAAATTTAATTTTCACAAATAAAACATACATATTTCTGCCTCATATTGTCGGTTTTTGTGGCCCGGCATAATAAACCGGAAAGAAGTGCAAAAATAGCAACAACAACTATCGATATCGATAATATTACCAGAAACAACAGTAGCAAAATGGTGGTTTTAGAAACTGCTAACGCTCTATTGGGCGGTCCATATGCCCAAGGTGCACCCGCCTTAAAAATGGTACAAAAACGTTATATTGGATTACATCAATGGTTGGGACCAATTCGAACCACCAAAGAGCTAAAGGAGCATATTGTAAGTTTGATAAGCATTTATATGATATTAACTATTTATATATAAGTGCACATTCATATGGGTATATTCCGATAAAGAACCCTCATAAAAGTGACTAAATGTGATTCAAAAAAAAAAAAAAAAAAACAAAAACATATGCAAAAGTTATTCCGATAAGGGCAAACCCCAAATGGTTTATCACAAAATTATTATGGTGTATATACCATGTACATAAAAATATACATGTTTCATTCCAGAAATTATACCATAGATACCGCAGAAAAATGAAACAGAAATAAAAAATTTGCTGATTTTTACAACGTAATCAAGTGGTTTTGGTTTCATATTGAGTCATTTAAAAACATTGTTAGTTGATTCTTTTGAAATACACACAATGATAATTGTTTAATTAAGCTTGTAAAACAAATTAATGATTGCACAACTTGTCTAATATCAGTTTTAAACATAGCTATATAAGAACTACTTAATTTAGATAAAATTTCAAATAGAAGTCAAAACAATATTAATTCGATTGTCTTATCCGAAACAAATTGAACAAAGTTTTGCCTTTTCGTTTAATGAAAGTTGCTCAAGTATAACAAAAAATGAGTATTTTAAAGCTTTATTGAACGATTTGCTATTATTTGCAATTTGTCTTGGTTTGCTCTATCAACTTGAATTCAATTCCAATTTGATTTTCAATTTCGATTTCGATCCCTTGTTTTTTCTTTATTTTTATTGTCTTGTAATTGTTTTCGTTTACACACACCAACAGAGATAGAGATAGAGAAAGAGTCACACATCGAAACTGTTTTGGTTTTTGCAAACATTTTTACATTGATTGATTGACAATTTGATTGATTATATATGGATTCTATTCCACTATGTGTATTTACTATATAATCTTAACAAACAAAAAAAGAAGCTTCCTTTCGTTTTGCGTTATTCCACTATCTAGCTCTAGGATTCTAAAGGTTTTATAAAGGCAAAGAAAAAAGCGGCAATCTAAGATTCGACTAATGAGTTAACATTAGTCAATTTGTTTTTTTTTTGTTTGTGCTTTTGTTTGACTCATTGGCCAGTCTTGGGGCGTAACGTGGTTAAGGTGCGCGAATCGTTCTATCTTTGGGTCTAATTAATGTTCGTCTGTGTGTGTGTGTAAGTGAGGGAATGCAGTAAATTTATGACTAGGGCTTAAACATCATATGAATTATGCTTTGGGCCAGATATGTACATACGGACAAAGCTGGATAGAGACAGAGAGATGGCGGCGTAACTAGTCGTTTGCCTGAGTGCATTTTCCAATTGAGTGATTTATGCGCTTGAAAAATGCAATCTATGTCCAAATGGGAGGGACAGAGAAAAATATAGATAAGAGAGAGAGAGAGAGAGAGAGAGGCAAAATCGAGAGATACAGAAGGTAAACTCTTCCACACTCATTAGAATTATAGACCAAACAAGTTGTCCAAGTAATAAATGTTTATAATTTGTTAAAGCTACCCACAAGTTGTGCGTCATTTCTGTGTGTGTTTGTGTGAGGCAAGTTTCCAATTTCCCAAAATAACTGCATAACCAAGTGATTTGTGGTGTGACTTGGGTTACTGTACTTGGATTATATTGCTGCCCACTTGTGTGAGCTGACATCGAGATGCCAATGCCGATGCCAATGCCTTTCCCGTAGCCGATGTCATTGTCAAACCCTTTTGTGCCACTTAAAGGCAACTGAAACTTGAAGCGTGTTGAGAACGGGAACGAGGGGTGCCAAATTACACATAACGATGAATCCTGAGGGTGGTAGATTCAAATTTTGGTGCGAATTTGGTAAGATTAACTGAAACTTGCTCTCTCTAAGTGAACCATCTGCTGGGATGGTTAAAGTTGACCTGCTTTAACAAACCGACATGGAGGCCAGAGGCAACAGCTGTCATTGCGAATCCAAACAGAAATGTATCTCTGGCTTTCCATCTACTCTGCGAGTAGTCCAACCTACAAGTGGCCAACTCTCCCTATCCCCGTCTCCATTTTTCTCTGTTCTCTAACTTATGCCTTCTTGTGTCCAAACTTGAAAAACTTCACACAAGTTAAACACGGAATAGTGCTCGAGGAGACAAGATAGACCGACCGACAAATGAGTGAGGCACACAGAGGTTAGAAGAGTATTGAAGGGACTTTGCAAGCAGCTTTACTAACCAACAAAAAACAAAAAAAAAAAAAAATTGAAACTGAAACTCAAGTTACTTGATGTCATTACAGCAAGAAAAAAAAATTGTTGTCTATGTTTTTCCCTCCAGAGCAGTGCGTGTTTATATGGGTGTGTGTATCTGTGTGTTGTTGGTGGGCTCTAACTTAGTTTTCATTGCTCTTTTCAGGGGGCTAACTTCATTGAAGTAGGACCTTTGTCTCTAAACATGCCACACAGAGAGTCACTTGTAAAGAAAAATGTTTTACAATGATTTCCTCAGTCATTTTGTTAGATGAACAGTTTGTAACAAGCAGAATTTGTTAAAAGATTTTTCAAAACAGAGTTTTGCTTAATGTTTTCAATACTAAACACATTCACATATTTTATTCTGTGAAACTTAACAATAATAAAAAAAAAGAATAGGTCAATTTCTTTTACTTGACCCTCAAATAAATAAAACTGATGTTAAGTTTTTTTTAACTCTATGAACTATTTTATAAGTTCTGTTTTCTTCTCCCCCATTACTTTAATTTGGATACTCTATAGTGAACTTTTCTTCATATTGTTTCAACATTTCAAAATTGGTCTTACTTCTGCCATAAGCTTTCTTTAGATTTTATTATTTCATTCTCACAGTGTTTTAGGTCATTAAAAATTTCCATTAAATTGTTCCTTAGTCAACTCATGATTTAAAAGAAAACCAAAGAATAATCTTTAATAGATTTTTAAAATATTTTCTGTGTTTGTTTTTGATAGAGTATTTCAAATTGTTCATTCTATTGGAGCAATTTTTTTTGCTTGCCCCTGCAAAAATTGCAATTTCCAAACATAATTTCATATGTGTGTGCTTGCATATTGCGAGTGTGTGTGTGTGTGTACGTGTGAGCGTACAGCACATGTGTCTATTATAACCCTCCTTTCTTTATTCTTCATGTGGTTGCACATATTCTTCTTCTTTTTGGTTCCGCTTATATAGCAATTTTTATTTTCTTTTTGATTTTTTTTGTGCAGTTGTCTCGGTCCCCTCCTCTCCCCCTCATTCATCCTCATATTGCAGCTGCACTTTTTTCATAAATTAAAAGTTAATAAAAATCCACACAGGTAGCTCTAATTTATTTTTAATATTTATTTTTATATGGTTCACTCACTCACACACATTTCTCTTTCTCTTTTGCTCTTGCAATGCGTGGAAAATTGCAGAATTTTTGCTGTGGCTGCGGCGTCTGCAGATTTTATGCATTTTTAATATCAAAGGGAAAAAGGTGATGAAGGGGAATCTGATGAGGAAAGAAAGGGGGGAAAACAAAAAAAGAATTCATTGGCTGGTTGGTTAGTTGGTTGAGGGGAGAAATCAGAGAATATATATGCCCAGGTTACCACGATGCGGTGAAAATTGCAGCAAATTAGGTGGCCATGGATATCTGATATATACGAGCACACACACACACGCGCTTACGTGGTGTGTGTGGGAAATGCAGGTTTAATGAGTTTATGTTCACCTGATTGAAGCGGTAAAAAAATGTACAACTTATCCATGTAGGGTAGTTAGTTAGCTCAGCCAGATATGAAGAGAAAAAAGTAAAAAAAAAAAATAAAAGAGGGGAGATTGTGGATAAACTTGGTTTTGATTCAATTTTTGCTGGTTTTTCCACTGGATTTTCTTTTCTTGTTAGCTTATTTTTGGTCTGGTGAAAACTGGAGCAAGTTGTTGTTGTTGGTTTAATTTATGAAAAACTTGATGTGTGAGTTTTTTGTGTCTTTTGGTACAGCAAAATGAGGTTATGCCTTGGCAATATATATTTTTCAGCATATGACTCAAGTTTGATGATCATTTAGATGATTTTGGCATCAGTTTGATCAGACTTGAATTAACAATCTTTGCAATTAGGTCACTGATCACTGGACTAAGCCATGGGATTCGGACTATCAAGATTACAGGTTTTCTTTTGAGGTCAGTGTGCATAGACATTGATCAGGTATCAAAAACAAAAATAAGCAATAAAAATAAATAAAATCACCATTTTTGGTCATTAGACTTATCTTTGATCTGTGCAAAGATACCCTGATTTTAGAAAAAAAAGGTTTCTTTGTTCAGCAATCTTTTTAAATTGATTTTTAGTTTCTTAGGAAAATGATTTTTTGCCACCCAACAATCGTTTTCACTCAATTTTCATTCAATTCAATTTTTGAAGCAACATTGTGATTACTAAATTAAATCCAATCAAATTGAACCCATCAAATGCATTTTGCAGATGACGACAATCCAATTCAAGTTTCCGGCTAGTGCACACCTGCGACCAACCTTCTACTTCCTCTGTCATTTCCTTTACCCCTTACCGCCTCCACCTAGCTTAACCACCTGGCATCCTTCCTCCAATTGTAATGAACTTAACTCAATCGTTGAAATCTATTGGAATTGCAGCTAACTGTAGCAGCAGTTGATTGCAATGAACTGAACTCTGCGAATTTTTTAATTAATTTTCTGTCAACGTTAGCAAAAACTTGTCTTTAATTATGGCCAAGGTCCACTTGCTTGCCTTCTCTTTCTATCTTTTCGCTTTAGCTGTAGATTGTTCTTTCTTTTTCTCTGTCACGTGTTTCAATTTCAAAAAGTTAGAAAAAGAAGAGCTCAACCAACCAACAAATAGAGTTATTAACAACATGTGTTGTTGTGCCAAAAGCAACAGCTGAAAATTATGGCTTAAAGCTGCCAAAGAAATGACAAGTGAGTCATGACCAATTCTGTCTGGTTTGTGCTCTTTTTTTAACCCTCTATGAAGCAAATAAATGGGTTATTTAAACGAGAAAAATGTTTTTGGATATATGTATGTATAAACAAATTAGTAATGAACGATTAGATTGTGAATGAAAAATGCGTTTATTACAAATACAATTAAAGTTGAAAGCAGCAAAATAATAGCAAAAATATTGAAATTGTCTTCCTTTGGCGTTTTTACAAAGTTTCTTTCACTTCCTCTCAATATCGATAACTGTTTGTATCACTCATTGGAGTTTTTGGCAAGTCAGCAAGAGATGACACATGAATAATTTTTACCAAAAGAACATCATTTCTAAGGGGGTGAGGTGGGGGCGAGAGTCACAGCCAAGAAGCAATCTTCCGAGTCAATGTTTTTTTTTTTTTTTTGTCTTTTTTAAGCTCATGCTGCAAATTAGGTTAATTAAAAACCGCTCGAGGTCATAAGTAAGTCACAAGAAAAGAAGAAAAAATGCGGAAAAATGAGCTAAAATTTTTGGGGAGCAAAAAAAAAAAAAAAAAAATACCAAAGAAAGACGACAAACAGAGCAGAGTATGTAGTAGAGAAAAGTGCGTGGCAAACTTTTTCAATTAAACTTAATTTTTTCTCTTTTTTCGTATTCTTTTCCCACTCTCGCTCTCTCTTTTAGTCATTTCGTTCTTTGGCTTTAAACGTTGACAAAAAAGCGGCACAAATTGAATTTTGATCGATATATAATGTGAATGGAGGTAAGAAGGTGTTCCGCACGGGGGCGTTTAACGGGGATGAAACTTTACAAGAATGAAATGCTGCCGCCTCTTTTAAGTATTTTATTTGGGTTTGGGAGAATGGTGGAATGGTGTGGAAAGCGAAATGACAGCAAATTAGCAGAGGAGGCCAAAAAATGAAGGAAAAAAAAAGCAAAAAGGTCTCGCACCCAAAAAAAATTCCAATTGATAATGGGCAAATGCGGAAGACTGGCATTTTTTCCGTTCTTTATTTAGTTTTTCTTTCATTCAACATAAAAAGTTTGTCGAATTTACTGTTCAGGAAATGAAGGACCAATTCCAGCTTTGTTGAAATTATAAGGATTGAAAATGAAATATTTCTGCTATAACAAGTTCTTTTGTAAATAACACAGTTACAAAAAAAAATTTACAAATAAATAATTATTATAATTTTTAATTCGTAAACTTTCCATGATAACTGAGAAATTACTATAAAATGAGATCAACTAGGGAGTCCTCACAATATATCCTTTGGTTGTAGCACATTTCACAGATTTTCAATAATATCAAAAGTTGCTGTATGAGAATAGGTTTCAAATATATTATCGAAAGTTGCAGTTCTTATATCACAAAGATGTCTAATTATATTGCAAAATTGTTAAAGAATTTTGGTTCCCATAAACCATTATTATTATTATTTTTTTTTTTTTCAATTTTCATTTAATTTTTCTTGCATTCATTTTTAGCTTCCATTTACATTTGGTGAGACTCAAGTATCAGATAGTGAGTGTCACTTCTCTTTGCTATACTCGCCATTCCTTTTGAGCAGCCCCTCTCATCACCATCCACTCAAAATTCCAATGGGAACCAAAACAGCCTGTCTATGTATATTCCCTTCGCTTCCTTCGTCTCTTTGATTCTCCCTGTCTCTCTGTTTCTCCTCATTCTTTGTTTGATTCGCTTTGCTGTGTTGTTGTTTTCTGCGTTTTTCCTGGCACTTCACTTTACAAAATGTTTGACACATAAAACCCCAGCATACGCCCTGTATGCCCCTCCTTTAAAGCGTTTGCCCACCTCTCCCATCTTTGCCCTTACCCTGTCTTTTTACCATTTATATGTTTTATTTTTTTTTATTATTTGGGCGCCGTATTTTGTTGTTGCTTCTGTTGTTGTTGTTGCAAAACATGTTGAACAACATTCAAAGGGGGGGAACTGAAAAAACAAGAAGAAAACAACAAATACGAAACGGCGGTAAAAACATCTAAAGTAAAATAGAAATTCACGCGTCAGTTTATTGAACCACACATACGCAGAGATATACATGTGTAGAAGGGAGGCGATAGTGTCGGAGGTGGATGAAGAGGATGGACACCAGCAAACTAGGCGGCAGATATCATTCCCTACCCCACTCTGCACCCTCTGGCAATAGTTGCAAATCGAAAAAATATTTGAATGAAAAGTAAGCAAAGTAGCTGTTGCCTCACCTACCCCAACGATGCCGCCGCCGCTCTACACACTTGACATGGGTTTTCCTCTCCACTTTCCACGCCACTTGCTGTCCTATCTCTTTCCCTCGGCCTCGCCCTCATCATCATCATCGTCGTCATGAAAAAGAATATGCTGGGCATCATTTTGTATGAGTTCTTTTTGGGTCTATTTGCTGTTGCATTTTATGTCCCGCCTGCCTGCCCGACCCACCCTCCCATCACATCTCATTCTAGCCTAGCCCGGCCGGCTGCATATCAAATCGATCGATAATTTTCTGCTCAAATGTGCGGAAAATGTTCGTTGATGGTGGTTTTCCCTATACCCACCTCTGCCCCACCAACAATTGCATTCTCCTCTTGTTTTTGTAGTGAATTTTGTTAAATGATATTTAAGGATGAATGATGAAATAAAAAAACGAACCATTCTCGGTCTCTTTCTCTATCTGTGTAAATTTTGTTGAAATGGAAAATTATTAAGCAAGAAAATGCCTACATATGTTTTATTTATTAATCAGTTGGTGGTTGCAGTGAGCCATCAAAAATATTGGCATTAATATCAAAGCTATGAGAAATTCTCACAAAAAAATTTAAGGCGAAATCCAATAAAAATAACTTACATTTTCTCGAATCTAAATTTTTTACAAGGATATATGTTTAAAAGCTTTAAAATTATAAAATATACCGATATTGGGTAGCCCAATCATTTAAAGGAGATGTAGTCAAATAAATAAACTCTCCAGCCGAAGTTACGTTTGTCAGAGTTCATAATGTCATAAAATTTGGTAAAATTAAACCTGTATACCCTACAAACGTTAAAAGACAGAGTATATAAGTGTTTTATAGCCAAATGTTATTTAACAATGAACGGAGCTGTTGATACAAAAAGGCACACTCTTAACAATGGTTAATGGGTATCCGAAAGTCGAAGTACTTATTGAGATTCCCTTTTTGGTTTGATTTCAATGTCAATGACCCAACGCTTGAAATAGTTTTTTTTTTTCTATCCAAAGAATGGAAAGACATGTCTAAAAAAGAAGCGTGGTCAAGTCAGCTGCTAGCTTAAAGTTCTTTGGCCCAAACTATTTGAATGAGCCCTGTCGTCTTCTCCCTCGTTTCCTTTGCTCTTCCGCTCTCTCTCTCTTATTTTTTATCTCTGTTCTTTTATGTTATGGCTCGTGTGTGGCCAGAGGCAAGAAAATCATGTAGAAAATATTATGACTTGATTTCTGCAGATTTGTTTCTTTCTTTTTTTCTTGAAATCTTTTTTTTTTCTTCTCTTTTTATGGCCAAGAGCTAGAAGTCAGTAAGTCAATTGTCAACACTTGAGATACATTTCTCGCAGCTACTTTACCTTTTTGGAGTTTCAATTGTGCTTCTTTCGATTCGATGACAATAATTTTGAAATTTTTAGAACCGGTTTGAGAATGTTCTGTTTTTTTTTTTCTTACAAAGTTGAGTAAACTTTAAATTGTTTTATACTTTTTCTCCCCTTTGGTGTTGATGACTAAAATCTTTCTTTTATTTCTGTTTTGTCAAATTAAATGCATTTTAAAATTGTTTATAATTAATGACTAAAATGTATAAAAAAAAAGGTATGAGCAAAGAAATAAATTGAAGTAATGGCAAAATTTATAATGTCCATTAAAATTTAACAGGTAATATAAAATTGCAAACATACAATGTAATCGATAAAGAATGCAGATAAAAATGAAACCAATTTCACCATAATTATTTTAATTCCAAAGTTTAAAAGGTTTACTCTGATTTAGTTTCACACTCATTTTACCTTAATTATTCAAGAGCTTTTGTTTCCTCCTCAAACACTCGACCCAATTATATCGATAATTATAAGATGAAATAATGATGACTGACAATGAGCACTGCTCAAATTAACTTTTTTTTAAATTTTTTTATCCAAGTAAAGCACTGGCTGCTCAGTTATTAGTAGAGATAATACGGTAGACGTCCTTAACGATGAGCTCAACTTGTTGTCAACGTTTGTTAAATAATGACAAATATTTGTATATTTTTCCATTATTTTAATTAGTGAAATATATATATGGGGTAATGCACTCAGTTCCCTTACTCACTCACTCATTCAGTTAGATGGGCAAGATGAAAATAGGGAATAGGAACGCGAATGGAGGGCGAAAAATGTCGAGATAGAAAAAGAGTCACAAAAGTGATATAAAATAAAATGGAAGTGGCAACATTTCCGGCTTCCGCAAAACTGTTTCCTGGCCAACGATAAAATACATTTTTAATGCCAAAGCTAATATGTGATGGGTGGAAGGGAGAGGGAGACAGTAAAAGCGAGAGAGAGAGAGGGGGAAAATGTATACTGGAAAACCTCTCGAAACCGAGCCGTTAATTTGTGTTTTTGCCTTTTGTAAAAATGGCGCAGTTTATTTTGGACTTGGTTTCATTTTAGTATGTTTTTTTTATTTTAAATTGTCTGCACTTAAATTGAAATTAACGAGGCGTAAATTTTTGGTATATCATCAGAGAGAAAGAACGAAAGGATACAGCATAAAATTGTAATGAAACTTTTTCTTTTTATTTCGGTTTTCCTTTTCCGATTTACTTCTTTCTCCTTTTTGGTTTAATTGGGCGCTAAGTGTGGAAATTTAAAGCTAGAAAGCAAAGCATGGCGTGGGGGAATACAAGAAAAGAGACAGCGACAAAGAGGTATAAAGAGAGAAAGAGAAAAAAACAAGACTACCAAGCTGTCAGTAAGAATTATTATGCCATGTAATGCAATGCGCATTTCTGTGGTTTAGCACAAGAACGGGGGCGGTGGCTGGAGCGCAGGGGCGTGGCATGTTACACACACACACGACGAAAAGAGACGCTGCCTTAGTGGAAATAAAAAGCCGCAGGATTTATCACTTTTGGCATCTTTTTTTTTCTTCTCCCTCCTTTCTTATGGTATCTCTCACGAGGGGAGTATAGCAAAGTTCTCGAACAAAAACTCTACAATACTGTGTATTAAATACTTGCCTAAATGTTAACTTGGCTTAAAGTAAGTTTAGATTTCTTTTTTTTATTTTCACTGTGATAATTGGCGTTAGTAGGTATATGTAATGAAACTTCCCTCGCTTTTGAAGGCTTTTCTTGGTTTGGTTTTTACCCTAACAGAACCCCAGACACATTTCATGCTAACAAGCTGGCCTGGTCTCCCTCCACATTTTGCCTCTCTCCAAGAACCTGAGGTTCATTCCTATGTGGTTGCATGTGCAAGTTACTTACCTTTTGGCTTGAAGGGTGAAGGGGGAGAGCTTAACATTCGCTCCTTGTGATGCTGGTCTTGCTCTCTTGCTCTTGCTCCTATTGCCTATACTCTTCATTCTCCCCGTTCTGGCCATCTGTCGTAGCATATGTAAAAGGTATTATGGCTAAAAGCAAAAATATTGCATTCGACAGTGCAATTTGTTAGCTCTCTTCTTCAAGTCTTTGAATGATGTCGAAGGTTGAGAGAGTCGCAAAGTCCTAGCTGGAGCGGGGTAATCCGAAGCTGGAAAATGTAGATTAGTGTGGGGAGGGCGGCGGGATGGAAAATTTGTGATATCGAGTAAAGTGCGTTGTGGCTTTGATTTTGGTTTTACTGCCTTGGATTGTACTCTGAGAGTGTGTCTGTGTGTGTGTGTGTGTGTGTGTATGGAAATGTATATTGTAGATACATTAAGCCTGTGAGTATGATTTGAAGTTAACCTGAAGATAATTTTGAATTATTATGCTTGTGGTGTCGGGTGCAAACGCAATTAGATGAGCATCTGGTATTTCTTTACCAAACTCAAAAGATACTAATATGTGTAAGAGACAGAAAATCAAATGTTAAGTAGATATTGAAGCTCTTAAGACTGTAAAATAGTTACAAGTGTCAATTAAATGAAAGTATCTGCCAAATACTTTACCAATAAGAGTTTCTAAGCAATGTTCGCAGTTGAAACTCACTTGGCTGAGATATTATAGATATATCATATGAAATCTTCATTGAAACGTGGAAGCACTTTTTGGCCGCCTTTTAAGCTTAGCCTGATAATTTATACCCCATAGATACAAATGGCAAAAAAGATTTCCACAAATCATTTAAGTGCCAGACAAGAAATGGCGGTAAGGTGAGGCTGACTGCGGCTACGTGTCGCGTCTCTAAATGGGTAGCTAACGGTGAAAGCCTCTTTGCTTTTCTTTACTTTTCTGTCACGTATCATCTGAACAATTAAGGTAACTCTCATAGAGAGGAGGTATATACAGAAACTGTGTCACACGTCAGGCAGTGAAGTGAACAAAAAGTTACCCACCAATGAGCATTTAGAATGAAAATTGCATTTAATTAACAATGCAACAAAAGAAAAACGCATGAAAAGCAAAAATACAAAAACAAACTTTCACTGAGCTTCGTTCTCTCGCATGTTTGCCCTCTCTTTTAAGCTTTATCTATGCAATTATTTATTGTAGCAATTGTTATTCTTTGCTTCTGCCTCTGTTGTTTCCCATCTGATGTTTTTTAACCCAAATTAAACATTTAACCTAAATTCTAATCGCGGATTTTCATTTCCTCATTCTGGCTTTTTGTCATTGCAAATAAACAATTAGCAATTTTCCATGCACATATTTCCATGGGAAATTGTTTTTCTCAACGACAAACAGAAAAAAAGGGGGAAAAAAACCAAATAGCTAATGCTAACCTAAATTTGCCCCCATCTCTTTTACTCTTTATTTCCATTTCCCCCCTGTCTCTGGGCGAGCCCCAAAAAGCAATTCATAACTTTGCACTTACAAATTATTTAAGCAAATTATGAGCCTTGCTACTTCATCAGCCGCTTAGTAGCTAACAAAGTGAGACAGGGAAAGGCCAAAAGAAATAGAGAGAGAGAGAGAATGATGCAGATGGAGTTGGCCAAGAAGGACTACTCCCTTTTAATAGCCTGGCAACTGCTGCTGGCTGCTGGCTAAAAATTGCCATTCACATTCATAATCGCTTCGAGGCAAAAAGCAAGTATAAAATGAGCATAAACTTTTGGCGAATTTAGTTTAGAGCAAGCAAAACGGTCGATGGATTGTTGGTATGAGAGAGACAGAGACGGAGAATGGAAATTTGTGAAAATATGTTTTGGCACAAATTGTATAATCCAAGTTTTTTACTGGATGGGATAAACTTTTGCGAATTTGAAGATGATATAAAATGATTGATATTGCAATGAATTTATAATCAACTTTATATCATTTCAACTCTCTCGACATTTTGCCAGACGAAATGCCTTTGGAATGCTGGGTCCATCTCCCCTTTTGGATTCGCTGACAAGCGTGTAATCTCAACTTAAGTGTGTGTGCTGGCAGGAGGCAATACTTACATACAAATAAGGAAGAAAGAGAAGTAGTCAGCCAGCCAGCCGCAAGCAAAAGTAGAAAAAAAAATACTAACGTATATACGTATAAAGAGTTCTTTTTGGTTGTCCTCCTGCCTTCAACCCTTTCAGCACACACACACGTGGACTAGACACGTGTCAGATGAAATGGAGAAGAATGAGTCGTGGGCTGGATATGTTATCAGACCGGTTGCAGGCCTTTTTATTTTTTTTTTGTCCCCCTTTACCTTACATTTAGTTTTCCTTCTTTAGGTTACCTCTTTTCTCTCCTCTTGGACTGTCATCATATATGACAGAGTTTGGTATGCCATAAAAATTCACTTACTTAAAGCAGATTGCCATCAAAGTGTTGGTGTTGTTGTTATGGTAGTTATGGCCAGCCACACCCCATGACATACTGATGACATTTGTTAATACTCGCAGCCTACAAACTTTAAATGTGTTCCAGAGAAAGTTGACTGAATTATTGATAATATTCAATTATTTTATATATTTCCAATTGGTAGTCTTGTCATTTGTATAACTTACTTAATTAAACAATTTCTGAATTTCAAATTAATACTATATGATTTTTATCATATGGTTTCAATGAGAATCAAATAGAAAGGTTCCATTCTTAGGGCTTTCTTGACCATAAAAACTAACCCTATAATAATTATCTAGATTAAAGTTAAATTATTAATAAAAGTTTTAAAAGATTTTCTTAGATAATTTCTTTTAACTCAAATAAAATGAAGAAATGATGGACTTCCATTATACATAGTTTTACTTTAATGTTTCTTAAATATTAAATGATATTTGGAATTTTGAAATACTTTTGTTTGATCATATTAGAAAAGTTTAAAGTTAATACATACAAAGAAAATATTCTTTATATTTTATTCCTATTCCCTTTAGTATCGATGCATTTGTCACGTGCCTCGCTGATTTTGGTTTGTTTTTCTTTCATTCTGCTACTACTACTACTCATTCCAAGTTGTTTTTTGACAAATAGCTGAATGTGGATACTTTTACTCATCCTCTATATTTTCCATCTCCTTCGTCTTCGACAGCTCCCCCACCAAAACCATCCAGTTATTGCTGCTTCTCTTCGCACAGCTGTGAAACATTTTGTGGTCATGTTGACACACACAGACGCACATACTCACAGATGTTTAGAAGGAGATACACACATATCTAGAGAGATAGATAGATAGACAGACACACACGCTTTTGGGAAAACATGTGTGTGAAATCACTTCAAACTTACAAGCCACCCTTCCTTCCTGGCCATCTAGCAGCACTTGGCCCATTCCACAACAACATTGATCCCTTTGCGTCTCCCCTTCACTTCGTCTTATTCCTTTTGCATTTTCCTTTCTTCTTTTTTCTCTCTTTTTGCTGATAGATACAGATAGAAAACATATGATGCTCGCTCGGCCACCGCACAATTTATATAATGATGTCGCACTTTTGCCCATCTCTCTCTCTCTCCCTCATTCGGTGTTCTTGTGGGAATATCAATTTTGTTTGCTATGTTCTTGTTGCTGTTGTTGCATTGGCAATAACTATTTATTAGATACATAGAGGATACATTGTATCTGCGTTCCTGTTTCTGTTGGTTTGACTCTACTCTAAAATGCAATTTTATAGCTGTCAGGGGAATTTAACGCCAAAGCGCGAAAATGCCAAAACAAAAAGAAGAAAATCAAAGAGACACAGAGAAGAGGGACGAAAAGGGAGACTCGTGTCACGTTGTGCCTGCCACCACGCCCCCTTCGTTTTTTTTTTTGGTGTTTCCTTCTTGTCTTTTGTTTACGCTGCGCTAGTTTTTGGCTAACGATAAAGTGTCAAGAATTTTCCGTTTTTCCCTTCCCACATTGTTGTTTAAGGGAAGGTGGAGTAGGGCACAGAGAAGAGGAGAAGAGGGGGTATGAAAAAAGCATTTTTTGTTATGCATTGCGTGCAAAGCCCTGTCTGACCCTTCGTGTCCTATACCTCTTCTCTCTCTCTAGCTCTGGCATTCTCCCTGTTGAATCTCTCTCTCTCTCTCTCTCTCTCTCTCACACTTTGACTACCCACTGCGTGTGCAGATAATAAAACTAAGTAAATTGATGGTCTTTGTGCAGAAACTGACAAGTTGCACTAAAGGCAACAAGAACAACAACAATTTTTCGATGGTCATATAAGATATATATATATATATATGTTATAGAAAAACCAATTCCTAACAAAAACACAACAAAAGCAGCAGATAGCACAGTTAGATACATAGTTAGTTGAGGATAGATAGATAGATATATAGATGAATGAATAAATGGATGGATGGCGGGCTGTCTATCTGACTGGCTAGCTAGTTGGATGGATGCTTTGGTCATAGAGAACTTCACTTGGTCATTTATCATACCACAATGAAAAAGAAAAGAAAAAAAAATAAAACAAAGAACAAAAAAGGAGACGAAGAATTATTCAACGCAGAATGCAGAAAGCTGAGAGCGTGTGAATATACATATGTATGTAGTAAAGCAGTAGTATTTGAAATAAAGCAAAAGAAAAATGTGTGAGAAAAATCATTTGTGGCCACACTAACAGAGGGGAGATAAAAATGCTGCTTCTTCTTGATCGTTACTGTCTCTGAGAATAAAATGATATGGGAATAAAGCTGGCGACAACTTTTAAAAAAGCAACAAAAAGAACTTTAAACCTGAAGCAGCGTTTAATCTTTGATAACGTTTTGTTGTTCTTATAAATTTTATTAAGTTTGCAATCTGATATTTAATATCTGTTATGGAATGTGAATAGCATGAATTGTTATTTAATTTGTTTATAGGAAGTATGAACAAAACATTCTTTTAAAAATCAAACAAACCATGACCATTATATGCCTAGTGTTTTTGTAAACAAAATAATGTGTTAGCAATTTCAAAAAAATTATTTACTAGTAAATATTTATATAGACGCCAAGGAAACAAAATAAATTTAGCCATATGGATATTTGTATACTCTTAAAGATTGTAATAACTTATTAAATAATTATAGAGCTATAATATTTAAGTCTCGAAGAATGGAGTTGCTAATCAAAAATTCAATATTCATTTAATCCAACTTGATTTAATATTATTGATTAATAGAATTTTGATGATTATTTCATTTAAGAGTTCATGTAATCACGTCGGGGTCACCAAATTATAATATATAGCCCCCAAAATTTATGAACTCAACAAAGAAACATTCAATCTTTGATCAACTGAAATGGGAGACAAAAGCCGGTCACTGCAGTGGTCGCTTTGTCACTTGATACCAAACTTGTTTTTCAGTGTCTTAGCCTCGAATAGGGTTACCAAAAAAAAACAACAACTACTACTACTAGACTATGTACGCATCAAAGACAATCTCCATAAATCATAAATGCCTTTTACAAAATACACAACGCGACAAAAAAGAAAACAAGTAAAGACAAAAGACTAAAACAAAGAACATGACAAAGCGGGTCAAAAGGCGATTCCGGCTCTATACCCACACCCCTCCCCCTCCCCCCGGCGTGCCTCCATCGTATCTGCTTCTTTTCACTTGGCGTTGTCATCTCAATTTTCAGAAGGGTCCATGGCATTGGGACGGGACGGGAGAGAACCTACTCTCATAAATATTGACGCGCGTTTTATATGCCGAAAATTTGTCGCGTGCGTTCGGTCGCAGAGCTACGCTAGGATGCGGCTCCTCCTTGCTGAGTGCTGCTCCAACCAATTGATGGTACTACTGCCAATGCTGCGGCTACTGATGTTGCTGTTGCTGCGCTCAGCGGGTTATTAAAAAATTCATGGCTTGTAAAATGCAGAAAATCCCTGGGAGAGTGGAAATTTAAATTTTTTGTACTATAAAAGACAAGGGAAGTGAAGTAAAGTAAGAACACTGAAAAGAGAGAGAGAGCAACGAATGAAATGAAATGGGATGGAGCCTCGGATAGAAAAGGATAGGGCGTTATGTGATAGGGCGTTATGTGATGGAGGGGAGGGGAGAAGGTGGGATGAGATGAAGAATGAATTGGCCGGCAAAGCGGCTTAAAAACACAAGCGACCAAGCGGTTAACGCTTGCCCTGTGGCCTTTTGAACGCAAAACTGGTTTCGTTCTCGTGGCTGTGCCACAGGAACAGGATGATGAAAATGAGTGCTGGTGGGGGAGCGCCTAGTGTCATGGTGAGACGCTGTTGCAGGGGAATCCAAAAACTCTGCGTTTGACGCGATTCACTTGAAAATATCATTTACATATTCGAGGCGCATATCCTTTTGGACTCCTTGCTAAATACATGAAAACCTTTTAAATTTTTTATAACCAGAAACCCAAAAACAGAATCCAACCTAAATCCCAAACAACAATACATACAACACTCGCATTGAGGCGACTTTGTGTTGTATGTATGTGTGTGTGTGTGGGTGTGACACCGATTAATACCCTTTATAACCTTTATATGTTATAAATTTTTTATGAATTCTGTTATCCGCTAAATATGCCCGATTTCGAGCAGTTAAGTCAGTTCTTTAGGGTATTTGAAGATCGTTATTTTTATTTTTGAATTTTGTTATTGTTTGAGTATTTATTTGTTTATAATATTTGACTGACCAATGCTTTCCCCTTGTATTCGTCGTCGACGTCGTTGTCGTCTACCTCCCTTTTGTGTTTTTATTCTGTGCAAACTCTCTTTTTTCGAGCTTTCCCAGCCTCTTGACATCCTTTGATTTCTGACATCGAGTTGACCATGTTTTTATTTTAAGCTTAAATTTCCAAACATGTCTGCTCTGCCATTGGTGAAAAGTTAAATTTCCCTTTTAGCCTCTCCCCCTCCAAACACACAACGTATCAAATTTTATTAATATTTTTTCCCTTTTTTGTTTTTTCTTCATTTTGTACACAACTTCAAAAGGTTTTTTTCCCCCGCTTTTACAATATGAAAAGTGCAGCAGCAGAGAGAATTGTTTGTTTGTTCTCATTTCCCTGCCTCCCTTATGACTTTTTGGGCTAAAAGCTATTTGGTTATGGGTTAATATATAGCAAGAACCACAATGATTTCGTTTCTCGACACATCTGTGCAGTTTTTGCTATTCCAAGAGAGAAATATTCTCTCTCTCTCACTCTTTCTCTCTTAATCAGTTTGTTTATGCTTTTAATTACGTTTATGCGGCTGATTTATGTTTATGAAAATTGGCGTGGGCTATGCCACAACCACTTTGCCCAAAGGGGATGGGGCCCCAATGGTGGAGAAGGGGCTGAATATAGGGTGGCCTTGAATATATTCCAAATGGGTTAAGGTGGCAATGTGTTATGTTGTTGGGAATTCATTTGGAAAGTTGAAAAAAAAATAACACATAAAATTAGGTAGATATTTTGATACACTTACGTAGGAGGTATAATACATCTTATTGTCTCTTTTACCTGTAATTTAGTATTTCCATCTGAAAGATTTTATATATATGTTATAGCATTCCTGCTTTGCGTTTAGTTAACAATTTTCATTAATGGAATGTATCCCATGAAAGATATAAAAATCATATCCCATTGTGAGATCTAAAATTGTTGCCCTATTTCTACATCTTGGCTTATAAATCTTAGGTCTGCTTGCCACTGTTTATTTGTTAACATATCTGGAATTGCTTTTTTTAATCATTTCGTTTTTCTCTGTTCTTTCTATTTTCAGGTAGGTGACAATGTACGTATAAAGCAAATTGTGGGTGAGAACCTCACCTATGATGATCATGATCATTATGTTGTTCAATGATGATAATGAAGAACATTTTCACACATGGCCTCACACACATGTACACCCAACTGGAAATGTTTGAAATTGGTTTATTTATTAACAACTGGCCATTGTTTTGGTATTATATAATGTGATTTCAATTTGGTGAGGAAAGAGTTTAACGGGGGAGTATAACAAATTTTCGTGTGCGTCATTCGGGAAATGGTAACAAGTGTAATTAAGTTTTTATTTACTTTTATTTTTGTGTGGAATTGTTGGCAGCTCATTATATAGACCCACTTATCGTTTCTCTATGTTATTCCGCCTCCAGTCCTCTCTTTCCTTCTCTTGCAACTACATGTATGTTCATTCTCTCAGGTAAAACTAAATGGTTTATAAATTTGTAGTGAAATTTATTTGCAGCCATGCCAAAAAAATAATTTTTCAAATCAGCAAAATATTTCGAATATATATATAGAGATATACATATACAAATAGATATACATTCTAGATATTTATTACCAGTGGGCAAAGCTTAGTCATCATTGGAATCATCATCAACCTCATCATCATTTCGAAATGTATTTTGGCTATTTTAGTTTGGTTTATTTTTAAGTTGAATACATATATAGAATATAAAAAGGTAAATTTATTAGTTTTGATTTTATATCTATACAGTTTTTGTTAAATCAGGAGACAAATATTTGCAATAACCCATAAGAAATCTGCAAGGGACCGTAATTAATGATAGGCCTGAACAAAATCCATATACATTTAAATAACAAATGTCGCAATGTTTAATATTGTTTGTTGAATAAGTCAAACAAAAGATTTATTCAAGTTTCGGCCTATTGAAGGATTGTCCAAACGAACCGAAACCGAAAAAACAACCAGAATAACTGGATTAGTGATAGGGCTTATGCTACACTTTAAATACCCTATACCCAATTAATAATCCGAATTTGTAGCTGAAACAGATTTTAAAAAATAAATTCTAGGTCAATATATTAGCCACCCTTATTGCTCCTCTATGATGTCCAACTATTTCATCAAGTTAATATGCTTACATTCAGATTTGAAGAGTATTTTTTTAATCAAACAAGTTGCTAATTTATTTTGTCGATTTTTTGATTTCTATTGAAACAAGTCTGACAGCTTTTGTCAGTGCAAGAATCTTCATTTGATGCAATGACAAATGTAAAAACAATTTGAACGGTTATCAAATTGTAGCTAAAAAATATGCACATATGTAGGTATATAGATGATAATTCATATGCATATTTGATATTTATTCCAATTGTTTAACTCGTTTGTTTTTGTTTTAAAAAGTCATAAAATAGACACACGATTGAATCTAACTAATTAACTATACCAGTCCAGACGAGGCAACTCAGTCTCCCACAAATCAAGTCCACATGCAGACTAAAAAAATAAACAAACTAAGCAATAAATGAAATCTATATAGCAAGTTCTACCAGATAAGGAAAATGTCAAGATCATAAACAAAAGAAACTATAAAAGACAAAAAATAACGTGTCTGTTTCTTCCCCAATATTCAACAAAACAAATGGGCGGAAAAAGAAGACTTGACTTTGATTCTGCCAAGTCATTTCATACAGATCATCTTCAAAAATTTAGAAAAAAGCATTTCAATTAGCGTGCACCTTAAACCAATATATTTGGAGGTCAGAAACGTGTCTTTACATTAACTGAAATGGGAAAAAGTATTTTAAAGCATCATAAAAAACCTTTAAAAGAGATTCTTCCAAACTTTGTAACCTAAAATCTTATTTAGTTTTGTAAAATGGATGTAGTAAAGTATTTCATTTATTCAATTACCAATTGTAGCGGTTCTTCTATTACTAAGGTTGCAAAATTTTTGCCACATTTGCTTAACAATTTTTATGAAATTTATTTGTTTGTCTTTTTTTTTTTTTGTTTTTTAATTAGAATAGATTTTTATCTATGTGTAGATTTCGGACTTTTGTTGTTAATTTGTTGTGAATTCGTGGTCAAAAAATAACGAAAAACAAAACCAAAAACGCAACAAAAAGCAAAAAAAAAAACGAAACGAAGTGATTTCATTAAATTTGTTACCGCACGATAATAACAACAACAAGAAACAGAATGAAACTAAGTTTGCGTATAAAATTCCATTTTGTTGGTCGGTCAACCGACAAAATAACAGCAGCAACAACAACAGGAGAGCAAACTGTGGAAGGGGGGGAATGGAGAGCATCAGCCAATGAGGAATAATAACAACAAACGGTAATCAAACGGAAGCGGCCAAGTCTGATCTGTTTGTTTGTTGTTGTTGTTGTTCATTCGCTTGTGGGTTAGTCAATTTCCGGTTGACCGTTTATTAAAATACGCTTTTAGAATTCATAAATTGCAATTTCAATCAAATTAACAAATATTATACACAATTAAAAACAAAAAGAACTGTCAGCCAAATCTGAATAATCACAAGCATAATGATTTTTGTTAACCCAATTAAGTCATTTCCAGAGACTTAGAAAGCGTTAATTCCCCACTGAATTGAATTATTAAGAAATTATAATTGAATCTATATATAATATGATTAAAAATGTTTTATTTTACCACTTTATTAAATTAAATTAAGTGATATACAAAATATATATTCATAGGAACTCACTTCGTTGTATCTAGAATTCAAATATTTTATCTGCCACTTATAATTTGTGATTTCAAGTTCAATTACATAGATTGTCTCAACTTTCTGTGCTTTGCCTCTCTCATCATTAGATATACAAAAAATAGTTTAGTCAGAATTTGTGTTCAGTTTTAATCCAACACAGTTTTCAGTTTTAATCTATTCAGCTCGTTTCAATCGATTGTATTGATGAACCATCTGCGCATATCTGTGATGTTCCACTTGCATAAAATTAGCATTTCTTTTTTAGGTGCTTTTGACACATGCTCGTCATCATCATTAGTTAGTTGTGAATTTTTTTGATCTTTATCTTCAGATATGTAGGAAGAACTCTTTTTTAGAAAGCGTAAGCTGAGAATTGGCAAAGAATCGACAAATCGAACAGTCTAATGCCCAAACCAAACCGGTTGTGATTCAAAACACCTCTTCTCTGTGGCAATGTCAATGTTGAATGAAGAAGAGTTACTTACAAGAGATACATACCTACATACATCAAGATATTTGGTTTGGTAAGGAGAAAAAATGGAACCGGTTCTTGGGGACGACTTCACAGTTATTATTGCTGGTGGTGGTGGGGCGTCGGCAAACGCCAGTCGACAGTACCGTTAAGCAAAGCGGTCAACATAACGGTATTAGCGCCAAGTTAAAGAAGCAGTTGACTTTGTCAGTTCTTCTTGTTGTTTCGTTCTTGTTTGCCATTTTTAATATGCATTGAGCGAATCTGAGTTTGCCCGATTTTTCTCTCTTTCTTTCTTCATTTCTTTCCGTATGTTTGTTTGTTTATTCTCAACTTTCTTTTCATGTTTAAGCCAACTGCATGAAGCATTTTCTGCGCTTTTTTTTTTGTTGGCCAATTATTTTCGCTTGGCCTTTACAGCATTGCACATTTTGGTGTGTGTTTGTGTGTGTGCCTGACCTGATTCTTGGCCAGGTCTCTTCTCAGTTTTACCACTTTAAAACCTTTCTCCCAACAGACCTCTCTTCACCCTTTGCCCCCACTGTACCCTTGCTCTCTGGGGTTCTGGGTTCTGCGCTATTTGTTGCTGTCGGTTTTGGTTTTTCATGCCTTTGTGCTTTTTGCGGTTTTGTTGCAGCAAATCTGTTGGACTTTTGTTCTTATTTTTTTTTGTTGTTGGTCCTGTTGTTGTTGTTGTTGTTGTTACCTGTGTGACTCCTCATCTCTTACTCTTGCCGTTACTGTTTTGGTTTAACGCTTTTGACCTTAATACACAAGGAAAGGCGTCACTTGGTTCGTTGGTTGGTTTGGTTCTCCACTTCTTTTTCTTTATTTGGTTCATTTCTTTCTATTTTTGTTGTTGTTGTTGTTGAAAGTTAGTGTAAATTGAAACTGTCAGTCAAAAGCAAAGAAAGCTAAACTCTAACCCCTGACCTAAGACGATGGCCCATGCCAAGCGAAGACTAAGCCAAAGTCATCTCATCTATGCAGACAGTGTCATTTCTGATTATGACCCATGAATGGAATGCAGAACGAAAAACTTTACAAATAATATTGCCACGAATATGCTGTACTCTATACAAAATTGAAGATGTTCTTTTTGAGAATGTATTGCCAACAATATTTGGAGAAGACAAAGACCTAATAAAAGTGTGTATACCCTCTCGTATTCTATCTCTTGTGCGTTTTGGTATAAAGAGGACTTAAACTTTAGTTTGAAAGCAAACAAAATTCAATTAGAATAAATGGCAAGCAACAATATTTGGCGAAAATCCATTTTAGTCAACAAAACGAAAAGAAATGAAAAATCATTTAAAATTATTTGACAAATGCCAAAGTCTCTTTTAGGCTGCCAGCTCATCAAATGCAAATACAAACACAAAATATACAAAACCGGCAAATTTATCATCGAACTGTCAACAGTCAAGTGTGAAAACAGCAGAAAAAACGGAGAAGAAAAATCAAGAAAAACTAGAAAAGCACATACATACACACACACACACACACACACATGCACAATGAATTCTATGGAATTTTCACCAGGTAGAGATATAGTAAAATATATACATATATAACCGCCACACACAGAGAAAATGAAAGAGAGAGACATGAAAAGTTGGCCAGTTTACATTGTGGGCGTAACAGCAGACACTAGCAACAACAATAACAATAACATCGCCATCAACAACATTAACAACAACAACAACAACGAAAACAACTTGTATGCTAAAATAAAATTAAACCCGGCCAAGACAAGAGCAGCAGCAACAGCTAAGCAGTGGAACAGCTGTCAGTCAATCAAGTTGAATCAACACTTTTGATTTGACACTCTTTCTTGTGTGTTCATCATCGCATGAAGAAAGCAAAAAAGAAAGATAATAAAAAAATATAAAAAACGACGACTGTGTAAAACAAATATTATTCATAGTTAAAGCTTAGCCATAGAGACAGGTAAAAGTGGGTTAATTTTCTTGTTTTCTATTGCCATTGTTCATTGTGCATAGATAGTAAAGGTTTTTGTTCAATTTTTCGTTCATTTAATGGCATTGAATGTTAAAGCTACTAATGAACTGAACTAAAAAAAAAATTAACGAACAAGTTAACAAGTTCTCCATTCTTTGGTAATTACTATA
This sequence comes from Drosophila insularis, assembly GCA_018903935.1. Classification (NCBI taxonomy): domain Eukaryota; kingdom Metazoa; phylum Arthropoda; class Insecta; order Diptera; family Drosophilidae; genus Drosophila; species Drosophila insularis. The sequence goes on from JAEIFP010002295.1 coordinate 10,861,863, forward strand.
AATATAAGTAACAATTAATTAAAAGCCCGTAATACGCTCTTGTAATCCTATATGGCTAATGGATTTCGAAAAATTAAATCGATAATCGAAGCTCTAGGTCAAAGAGGCTTCAACCATTAAGTTTATACATAAAAGAAAAAAAAAAAAACAGATATCTGGCTAAAATATAATTGTTATAGTTGCTTTTAAAAGAAGCTAAACTGGTTTTGAGAATATTTCTTTCCACGACTTCCACGGACTCTTGCAATTGAATTTTATGATAATTTTCCAATACAAATCTTTAGGTCTTTTTGTCAATTATGCAAATATCGATTTAGTTTCGTTTGTTCAAAATTTCGTTCAAAGTTTCTTGTCTATTGCTTTGTGTTTGTTCATCTTTGTTTTAAACCTTGACCCCTAAAATCTGTTGTTGCTTTGCTTATCTTCTCGTGGCAATTAAAAAATAGTTTTTTAATTCTATTTTGATATTTATTTTGAAATTGCATTTTTAAGGTGTTAATGCTGAGGAATGCCTCTTATACTTCCGAGTCGTTTGTTATTTGTGTCTTCTTCTCTTTGTGCATAATTGATTAGAATAGATAACAGATTGGTTTTTGTTTTTTTTGCTTAATTTAGTTAGGTTTTATGGTTCAGTGTGAGGAAAGCGATACGAGAAGTTGGAAAAAAATTCTGAGACTAATGAAAAGTTGATTGACATTGACATGGATTGAGTGGAGTTGCCCTTTTTTTTGTCTCCTTTTCCTTCATGCGCACTTCTTGTGTTTTTTATTTTTAATGTTTGTTTATTTTCATTGTTAGCTGTCAAAATGCGGTTAAACCAGACACAACATACACGCAATCGATATTGCATTGTCTATATATTTTATATATGTATAGCTTGGGCTATATTAAACTGAACAACTAACAAAAGTAGCAGCAATATGTTGAAGTTACGCTCTCTCGGTCTTCTCTTAAAAGTTTAATAAACTTTTTGTCTACAACGAAAAAAAAATGCAGTAACGGTAAATTTTCGTAAGCGAAACAATGGTGCAATGGCAAGTAAAGCGCTCCAAGAAAATTGAAAAACGACTAAAAAATACCCTTTGCAGAGCACTCAAAGGCACTTTATGTTATATCAATTTAATCATGAAATAAAATAAACTAATTGTTTAACCATTTAATACTGATCGTATACATAATTCTCTGTTGCTTTAACACACATTCTTCTGACCAGCTTAAACCTTTTAAGTACAGGGTATAAAGACACTGAACCACGACCAAAAGCCCTTGTAGTTTGGGTTCTAGGCAGGCAAGTAGTTCGGGGCTGAGATAGTTGAGTGAGGTTATAGGTGAGTTAAGGTAATAGTAGTTGTAGTACTAGCTCTTTTTCATGGCATGATACTCAAAGTATTTTGTATGTCAATTGCTTTTCAAGCACTCACGAACAAGACGAAGACGCAGACGATGAAGAAGAAGTAGAAGAAACGGCAGAGTGACAAAGTTTTTTAAGACAAGACTTTTTTCATAGGTGCGCGATAGGGAGAGGGGGAGGGCAGAAGCAAAGTTTTACATGGTAAGTTAAGTGCTAGAAAAAGGGAAGGGGAGGGGAAGACGTTGCCTGTTTCTTAATTAAATTCACTTCGAGTCACAAACTTGATAAATTTAAATGAGCTCTCAATATGGTGAGGGCGAAACAAAAGGCACTACAACAACAGAATGAAGGAAAAGTTAAAGAAAAATAAGAAGAATATAAGGTGTCATGATGTAATCTACATAAAATTCATACAAACCACAGACATAGATATATATGTATGTACATCCATCTCTGCTATAAAAGCTTGTGGCACAAATGAAGAATATCTTATTCTCAGTTTGGGTCATGGCTCGTTGGTCAATGAATGTGGCGTGTGTGATGAGTGAGACTTATGCGATTATCCGGTAGTGAAATGAAGTTCTTTCTCTCTGCTTTCCATATGATATCATAATCATCATTATTATTATTATTATTATTGTTCTTCATCTTCTTGCCTTTTCTGTTATTTTATTTATTTTTTTTTCTTTTCGTCGAGAGCCTTTCTTTTGGGCGTTGACTCTTGGCATAAAGTTCATTGAACCAGCCGCTTGAGTGAGTGAGTGACGCACAGATGGGTTTTAAATATATTTTATGCTTGACTTTCAGTTGGCTTGTTTTTTTTTTTGTGCTAACTCTTAGTTTAAATAGCAACAATATGGGTCAGTTATTATAATTATTAATTTTGTAAAATTTGTGTGCTTTCTTTCAATTGTAAGACCTTTCAAAAAGTGATTGGCTCTTAGCCGAAAGCTCAAGCTTAATCTAATTACTTTCTAGACCAGATAGTATAAGAAAAAGTTAGTCAGTTTTTGGTAACATTTCAATGACCTATTAGCATTGTTAAGAAAAAAGTTGCTCAGATTTCTTTTACTTTACAGGAACCTCTTACATTTCTGGTTTCAATAAATATTCTTCCTGGTAACTTGAAATCTTTTTATATTCAGTTTTAAAGCTACCTTTTAAATCAATCAAACTACAAAGGGAAAAAAGAAAACTGCCTGTCTGGGCGGGTGTCTGCTTCTGCTGGTGCTTTATTTTAGGGGCATCTAACAAAAAAAAAAAAAAAAAAAAAGAGCTCCTCCTCTTCGCTGCTTCTGCTGATGATGATAATGGACAGTAGCACCGGAGACACAAAGAGTAGAAAAAGACGATAATGATGACGGCAGCGGCGGCAACGACAATAACAACGATGAGGAACAGTGTGCCATAACCGACGCGTCGGGGCAAGCATTTTTGATGGATGACATTGATTGATGATGATTAATAATGTTGCATTTTTATTGCTTTTTCATCAAGTAATCACCACCCCATCCCAACTAACAACCACCCTTAACTCTATTTCATTATCGTTTGTCCCTCCTATTCTGTTCTCCTGATTTCTTGCACCATTAGCATTTTGGTCAAGTTGAGCACTCAAAGTGCCAGTGGATCACCTGCATCTGTTCTATGAAAAGAGTGCTTATCACCCACTCATTCATTATAGCCAGCAGCGTTTAGAGTTGTGAATTTCTCTTGCTCCTTTCAATTCCTATAAGCTGCTGCTTGCTGGCATGGCCAAGTCGGTGTTTACTTTGTTACGTTCATTATTACGCTTGAATGCGGCGCAAACTCATCAAGCAGCCACAGTCACAGAGAGGCAAAACCCAAAACCCAATCCCCTAACCAGGTTTCACTTCCATCATCGTCATCGTCATCGTCGCCGTCGTCAGAAGCATCCATCCAGCATCCCTTTAGTCCTTATTGTTGCTTTCGTTGGCCGTTGTTGCTGTCGTCGTTGTTGAGGCCGTGGTGCCACATGGTTTCCACGCATATTCGCTCAATTAAAAAGCATAAAATTACATTCTCGCTTAAATAAACTTTGCCCTTGCTGTACACTCAGTCGTTCGGTCTTTTGGTCGTTGGTTGTTTATCCCACAAACCCACCCACCCACTCACTCATGCCCACCCACCTGCCTGACCTGCCTAGGACCCAACAAAGACTCTTCTTACATACGTTCGTTTGTCTGTTGGTTCTCTGTGAGACCTTGGCAGGAGTAGTCCTTTACTTTTAACTACATTTCTCCGACTGTTGTTGTCCCAACATCTTTTACTCTTTTTTGCCTGCTCGCCTTCTCGCCTTTACATTATGAGCATTAAATATTATGATGATTTTCACTTCTTGGTCATTAAATTTGTGAAAGTAAGTAGCATTGATCAGACATGAGACTCTTACGACGAAGATGCGTTTTGTTTAAAACCAATCTAAAGGAATTTGTACTTGCATCAAGTCTTGTTTGCTTTCCAACAGTATAGATAATCATCTCTACCAATTAGAGTAAGATTAAGCCAACACTCTCTGTCTCGTTTAAATAGCCCCTAATCAATGTGACCTTTTCTAAGTCCCATATCACAGCACTTCTATTATTAAAATGGTTTACCATAGTATTTCTTTTAAGCATTTAAGCTTAAACTTTCTATCTCCCTTTATCTTTCTCTGTCTGCTAGACTACTCCCCCTTCTCTATGTCTGTCTCTTTTTGACAACCACATATGTTGATATGTCTAATGAAATGTTTGTGGTTACATTTAGCTTGACAGTTTTTGGTTATGCGGCGCACACACAAATTCATTCTCACATTGCTCCACCCTCGTTGAGTAACCGCAAAAGCATTTCATCAACGAATCCACCTCAATCTACCTCATCTTGCCTCAACCCCCCGTTTTGTGTCTATCGGACATAACACAACTGACCTGTCATTTATGCTAATTTAAAATTTATAAAAATGAAACCAGCAGATGGGGCCAAAAAGAGAACAAAAAATTGAGTTAAACTTGTCGTTTGCCTAATTGCATTTTATGTTTACAAGTGGTTATTTTTACATATGCCGATATATGACAAGACTTTTGGCCTTGCTATATCTCCTCCCTTTATGGGAAGCCTCTCGCGTCTACGCCCATGCTGTGTGAAAGTGTCTCAGCTGTTTGTTCTAATAACCTTTACAAATCCTCTCTCAGCAATTAGGGCTAAAGTTTGATGATAAAGTATGCTAATAAATGGGTGTGGCAAAATTGTTGCCATAGTCACATGTGAATTTTTAAGTGCAAACATAATAAGCAGCTTAATGAACATCAGAACGCCCACCGCCCTTATTTATATAAAAACGAAAAAGGGGGTAAATATATAGTACTATATGTAGATATATATGCACGTGCCATTCGCACTTTGAACCCTTTTTTCCTTCTGATGCTTATGGCATATGCGTCGCTGTCGTCGTATGAAAATTTAACACGTGTGCAGGCTGCGTAAGTAAGTCGAGTAGATGGTAGATCCCATCCATCCATCCATCCAGCTATCCAGCCATCCATCCATGTGATATACTATACTCTTTTTATACACTTATATGTATATGCATATATGTATGTATAATATTACGTACGTACGTGTATCTTGCATCGTTAACACTTTAAGGGCTCAACAACTGGTAGTAGGGTTTAACTGTCTCTGTTGCCTCCTTCACTCAGATGGGTAAAATACCACAAAGAACTGTCAAAGTCGTCGTCAGCATCATCATAATCAACATCCTTGCCAGGATGATTGTCATTATCATCATATCATTTCATCGCGTGGACTGTGCTGCTGCTTTGCTTCTGTTTGTCTGTCCCTTTGTTGCTTTGCTTTATCCTTCTGGCCTCTGTTGTTGTTGTTGTTATTGTCCTGTCCTCTCTACTTCTGTTTGTTGTTTGTTATTTTATGCTCGCACAATTTGCATTTTAATTATTTAAGAGAATTTTGATTAAAAAATATATACAATGCGAGTGTTTGTGTGTGTGCTGACTGAAAATTTACACATACTTTTTCTGTATTTTTTTTTTTGGAATACCCTATAGGTAAATAACAAGTGCAAGGGTCCATACATTTTGTTTAGAAGAAATCAAACTTGTCTTAAATATATTAGTTAGTATATTTTTCTAACTTTAGCATCGGTAGAGTTTCAACAAAGTGTCCCTAAAAGAGTTTATTTACAACATTTAACATTTACAGGATATAAAAACTTCGATTTTGAAATATTAAAACACTTGTTGGGATGTACAAAACAAAAAAAAAACATATCTTTCGGCCCACAAAATTGTTATTTGTTTTAATATCCCTTTGCTACCAACTCCTGCTCATGTTGGTTGATTTTTTTCCGGGTCCAGCATCAAGGAGAATGTTTCAACTGTCGGCAATGGGAAAGAAAGTAGATAAGGGGTAAGGCGAGTTAACCAGTCAGTGGGTGGAGGTTCCAACTCATCAACGTTTGAAGGTTTTATGCTGCCTCTTTATTCTGTTTTATTTATTTTTTCTTGACGTGTTAATTTTTTTTTTTCAAACTTTTCCATTTTCTCTGTTTTTTTTTTCTTTGTGGCATTCATGTTTTATGCATGTGACGTGGCCGCGTTAATTTTGACACTTTCATCAAATGTTCTTGTTGAAAATTGCCACTGCCGCCTAACGCCCTACCATTGCCGTTGCAGCTAATTAGAAATGAAAGAAAAAGTACCAGGAAAAAAAAAAAAAACAAAATGAAAACCGAAATTCTCTCCTACTTCGTCTCTTCCACGTCTCATTGGGACACATTTCACACGCAATCCAATTTATGAGGCCCCCAAACATTATTCAAAGTGACAGCACACCGCCGACAGAAACGACGACATCGCCGACGAAGGCTCTTGGGAAGAGAAGAAGCACTGGATAGATACTTGTATGAGGTTGTGAAGATTGTTGGCTAGCTCTCTGACTACTACCTGTCAAGTGATGGTGGTGCAACCACTACAACAAAACTTAGATGATTCTGACACCCCCCTTGCCTTTCGCCCCATTACAACCCACCTTTCCACTTATTCTCCATGCAATAAAAACACGAGCAATAAACATTTTTACAGCCATAAATTCTTTTAGCAGGAGACGAGCTGCTGTTTTGTTGTAGTTTTGTGTGTTGTATCTGCTCTTGTTCTTCTTCTAGTTGTTTTTGTTGTTGTTGTTGTTGTTGTTGTTGCTCTTACTAAATTCTTCATAAATTTTGTATTTTTATTGCATTTCTGAATTTTACCGAAAACATTTTTCGAAATGCTTCGCACCGCTGCTACTGCTACACTGTAGCAGCAACATTTCTCTTGTTCTTGTTGCTTTTTTTTTTAATATCTAATTTTATTTTTATATATTTTTCTCTCCCCTCTCCTTGCAGGTAAGCTTCCATTCAACAACACAGATGTGTGTAAAAATTTAACGAGATTTTTCCGTTCATTCAATTGGGGTAAAATGTACATACATATATGGATAATGGTTATTCCACTGATTTTGGCCTAAGTACATTAAATTTGTAATGTTATCCTTACTCAAATTGCAAGAAAGTTGCAATAAGACTAAGAATAAGAATCTTGCATCTTATGGTTTCTGCCAAGTAGTTTCTTATTGGTCAAACTAAAACAGTTTGTGATATTATCTTGCATGCCAAGATATCCAAATCTTTTAAACACGTTTGAGAGATCATTTAATGATTCATTACAGAATTTAAACATGGGCATATGCATATAATTTGACCAAAGGAAGAAACATAATTTTAGAGACTCAATTTTTAAATTTTTAACAAAAAAAAACAAACGTTGGCATGCTAGCAAGTTTCACTAAAATTCAACACATTTTAAACCATAATTACCCTTTTTTTTCATTTGACAAATAAGTTTATTTAAGAAAGCATTAAAACTTTGTAAACTGATTGAACTTGTCAGTTCTTCAAAGATAAATGGGCCGCTGCGCACATTTGTACATTTGACTGATTGAGAAATGTTTACAACTTAATGGAATAAGGTCCATTGGCTATGGCACAGACGTTTGGTTCTAGCTCACACGACTTAGCAGGGTCAAACAAATTCTAAATTACCTTCCATCTATGATGTTTTTATGGGTGAAATTTAGTTTACAAAGTCTTATCATTCATTAACACCCACTATCATGTAGTGGAGTGTCTAATAACCTCATCGAATGAAGTGCGAAGACTTCAAGTGACTATTGAAGTTTTATTTCCCTCATTTCAATTAGCCAAAATGTAATCCACTTGCATGCATGCTTCGCTTACTTACTTACTCATTTATTGTATTTTGTTTACAGTAAAATATAAAGTGAGGTAAAAAAACCACCTTGAGCTAAATTTAGTTCAGATATTGTATACAAAATGAATGCAGCAATATGCTACTTACTAAATATATACATATATATATATATATTTTATAATTATTGTTATTACTACTGTTTCAGTTGCGCCATATGCCGTCCCGAATGTTTCATATTTATATCTTATTGTTGCTTTTGGTTTTTTGTATGGGTGTATAATATATATATTGTGTGTGTGTGTGTGTGTGTGTGTGTGTGTGTGTGGGTATTTGTATATCTCTTCAGTTCATGCCATATAATTAATGTCTACTTAAGTGAAATGGCACACTGTTTCGTTATGTTCTATAGTAGTATTGCCTGCCGGCCTGCTGGCTGGTTGGCTGCCTTCTGCCCGTGTTGGCCTGCCTTTCTTTTGGCTAGCTTGTTAATTACTCACTAAACAGTCAAGTGAGAGGAAGAGAGAGAAAAGTGGAAAAAGAAAAAAAACATATGCTGGTCTGTGGTGCACACGACTTTGCCTTTGCTCTTCTCTGGCCACCCATCCGACCGCTTGCCTCTCTATCTATAAATACCGTATCGCACACCTGCAAGTCAGCTGAATATTCGATGTGCTTTGGCTGAGGTAAAAACTTATTTATAATTTGGAAATCTCTTCGTTAATATTTTTCATATACAAATAATATATGGAATATATTATATAGGTACATATATATGAAAATTTCTATTTGTCGTTTTTTTTTTTTTATTTTTCGTGCATGGAAAGCAATTTACACATTCTTCAAAGCGCGATGACTAGACATACAGACTGAATGATACAGCATTTACGTAACCGAAACCAATTAACCTTTATAAATAGATTTAAAAATTTTGAAAAAAAAATATCGATATAAATCATATAGAAATATTTTGTATATTATTTCTTCTGTAAGACTTTTGATTACACATAAAGATCGTTGCATAATAATTAAAGACTTCAAATTATTGAGAAAGCGTTAAGGATAATGAGTTTCCAATACAAAATTCAAAAAATAAAAATGAAAATTAACTTACTAACTGCAATTTCATCGATAACAAGATTAAAAAATGATTTTGATAATATCTAATGGAATCTTGTGACCTTAAATAGGGTGCTTAACCTATTCGTTTAAATCCTTGTTAACGACTCCACTTGAAGCTGCAGCAGGAGAAGGTGAATATGCGCATTCAAGTATCGAGCGAGTGGAGGGATTAATTAAATCAGGCAAACAGCAGATAATATGGAACATATCCAGCAAATGTTTTGAATGGAAATTGCTTACCATTGTCAAGCATTTGCCTTGTTGTGCGTTTAAGCTTCACCCCTTTTTCCTTTTCCATGCCAACAGATCATTAAAATTCATTGTTCTAGTAAGGTAGTGGGTGGAGGGCGGCAGATGATTGTTAATTTTAATTGAATGCTTGCACTACAAGTTAATCAGTCATTTGTCTGTCAACAAGACAGCAACTAACCAACCAATCGGCCATCCAACCAACAAACCAATGAGCCAGGTACAGTTGTGCTCAATGGTATTTCAATTAAAAATCTTGTTGTTTCTTTCATATTTTTGCACCCACATGCATACATATGTATGTACATATATTTATCTGAATAACACAAGCTTCTACTATACAAATGTAGGATACTTATATGACATCATTTCCGTTTCCCATCCGACGGCCGAGAACTACACCCCCTGCAATGTGTGTATGTGTGTTGTTGTGAGTCTAAAAGAAAATTCAATTAGTTTAGATGGGGTCGGGGATTGATGGGGCTCGACACAGAATGCACCCACAAGTGGCCTCCATCATTGTCGGGTTTTGTGTTGTTGTTGTTGTTGTTGTTGTCGTCGTCGTCGTCTCTTTGCTCTTAAATGGATTTTGATTGAGTTTAATTAAATTTTATTAGGTTTTGTCACCCTCCATACACAATGTTGTTGACGTTGATGATGAACGTCCGGCCCACCGACCCTTGGCCAACTTGGTATCTCAACTTTCCCTCTTTCACTCTTTACCTACCTCCCTCCCATCCTCCATTGTGTGAGTGTGTGTGTGTGTGTATTTCTGTGAAATCAAAGCATTTTACTTTGGCTTATTATTGTCAGTCAGTGGTTGAGTAAGTGAGTAAATGAGTCGGCGTGATGCAGTTTTTATGTTTGTTCATATGCTAAATGGGATTTCTGCACAGAAATCAGACAGCAGGAGAATGATCAAATGATTGTAAGTGGGGGTTTTTGTAAGTGTGTATAGGTGTGTGCAGTTTTTGTGTGTGTGTGTGTGTGGAGCCATACAATTTCACTCATTCAATTCACATTCGTTGTCATTGTCGCCACCTCCCCATTCACATCGCATTTACATTTTGTTTGGGGCTTTGAATTTCTCTTCTGCTCTGCTTTGCTCGCTTAACACCCAATGAAGTTATCTTCTCTTTTATTGAGAAGCCAAGCTTTTTATTTCACTTCACTTTTTTTCCCCCAACTGTGGTCTGGTCTAGCTTTTTATAGCTGCTAAAAGGTTAGTTTGTTGGATAAAGTCTGAAACTGGAGTTCTATTGTCTGGCTAAAATCGAGTTTTGTCTCTGTTGTTGTGAAAGGAAAATAAAACTACATAAAAAAGAGGTGACTAAACCTATTAAAGCTTGTTAGGGTAAGATTCGTTCGGCAAATGGCTCAAAGGTAAAAGTTCACCTTTTGTCAATTATACATATAGGAAAAGTAAGCATCGATGAAAGTGAAATGTAGAGTTGGAAAGGAAAACTTTGTTGTCATTATTTAGCTTATTACCAAATTAAATGCTCAGAGTGACTGTTGATTGGTTAAAAAGCGTTATCAATTACAGTAAGAGTTCTAGAAAAGTGAATTAAGCTAGTTCCAGCCTTTCAACGATTTGTGGACTTTATAAAACCATCCTCAGAACAAACCTTTATTCAAAGCATTTCCAAATGTCTTTGTAGTTTTAAAACCATTGTGATAAGTGAAGAGCCCTTTTCCTAAATGGGGCGAGAGTTGTCTCTTATTGTTGGCTAATGGACCCCAAAACAGATTTAGGCGTCATAAGTGTCATTTAAAGTAGAAGCAAACCAAATGGTTCTGAGAGGGTAAGTGTTTATTCTAACTAGTCAGAGGTGAAATGTGGACAGTAATTTTAGTAGTTAACCTTAAAATATTTTCATTTATTAGAGAAAAATTTATTGTATTTACAGAACAAGCTTTAATGACGTCATAAAATATCCTTTTGTAGGAAATAATAATAAAAGCGTCTATATTGTCACCTTTTGTGTACATGCCGAACAAGTTTATCACATACTAAAATACAAATTCTAAATATCCGTCTCTTTTAAAACTTTAAATAAATTGTTGTACAACTTTCTAACTACTGGATAACCATAAATTTTATCACCAATACTTGTTCGAATTCAGTTTTTCAAGCTAAGCCACTAAAAGAAAAATCACTAAATCATGTAAACACCTTGTGATATTATGTATATGGATAGCTGCTGCACACACACACAAAACCACACAGGTGGCACACCTTTTTATATTTTGGGGTATCTGCAGGGGTTTTTACGAGCGGGCAATTTTATACAAATTTAAGCTCTTAAAGATGACATTTTGATCTGTTTTGATTTCCCCAGAGAGGGCGTGTCGTGTCGCCTCTCCGTTTCTGTGTGAGTTTGTTGGTGTCCTGGCACTCGTCCTGGCAGTGGATGTAACGTGATTTCTTCCTCTTTTTCATTTTTTTTCTCCCTGAAAAAGTAGAGAGAAAGAGAGAGCGAGAGAGAAACGCGTTTTTTATATTTTTTTATGTATGAGAGAGTGGTGGAGGTTGAAGCTTTATTGCTTGTATTTGCGTGTGTGTGTGATATGAGTTTTTGTATGTGGGTTTCCCATATCCTTAATACATAAAATATGTTTGATGGTTTCTTTCTTTCCATTCCTTTCACTCCCCCGTCTCCTTCTCTCTCTCTCGCTCTCGTATGTCAAAGGTTAGCGCACGTGCTCATGGTCTCAGAGATTCGGGTTTCCGAAAATCGAAATTTAATATATTTCTCTTTTTCTATGTGTATCTGTGTATATGTGTGTAGTGAAGCGCAACTGTGTGTGAACTTTTAGCATTGTTTGAGGGTATTTTTGTGGTTTGTTTTTTTTTTGAAATTTTTTCTGTGAAATTGTATTATTTATGATTGTAGAGCCGCCATCGTCTTACCGATGATATCTAACGGAGTCTACAACTTTCAATTAGCTCCCCCCACCCCCCACACTACAACCCTCTTGAAGACAAACATCATGACAATTGATTGCACATTCAGTTGGTCGCAACCCCCCAGCCATGCAGCCATCCATCCATAGATCGTTCGATCAATCGTCATTGTTAAAGGTACAAATCAATTATAGACCGCAGTCTTCTCTTGTCTCTTTTTCACTTTTTATCACCCACAATTGTCACACACAATAGCTAATTGGAGAGCTCTTTTCGATATCAATAGAAAGTTAAATAGGAAATCTTGAGTGAAAATCATTGAACAGCAAAAGTTAATTTTCGTTCATTGTATCAAATGGAAAGATAGTTGAAGAATACAACAGGTTTCTCCCACTCCCCGCTCTTTAGAGTTGTGTATGTGTGTGAGTGACAAATATTGTTATCTTTGTTTAACATTTTTTTTTTTTGTTTCTAAGGTACGTCATTTTCTAGTTTACTTTATCTTTTGCCGCAATGTCACAACCAATTGTTGAGCAAATATTTAAAATTAAACAATCAACAGTTTATGATTAAGAGCAAATAGTATATTGAAAGTATTTGAAGAGTTTTGAATCGATTTATTAAGCATAGAATGGTTTCAAAGTTATCAGGTTAAGCCTCAAACTTTGACTCAGCTATGCCATGAAAATGTGGCATAAGACACATTTATTTCGCACTGGATTCAAATATAAAATAGTCTCATTTATGACTTTTCAGTTATCCAACAATTGTTTGCAGCTATTTTAAAGATAAAACTGTATGAATGAAACTAAAGATTTTCAGACTTCTCGCAAGATTGCCATGTCTGGAAGATTATAGTCTTTGCAGATAGAACTTAAATTGCTAATCAAATAATGCGACTGTTTGTGTTTTTATTTTTATTTTTTGGTTTGGCTTTGTTTAACAAGAGATATAAATCTTAACAGAAGCTGCCAGATATGCATGTGGGGGTAGTGGTAATAAAAGATAGAGTTCAAGACGCAGATATATCATATAACTTGGCAAACAAAAAAAAAGTTTGCACAGATTTCTGGTATAGCCAAGCGTAACCCTACACATAACATGTACACTGATTTGTTTGGAGTTGTTGATGTAATTTTCCAGCAACCGACACCACCCAACCAAACCCTGAAAACCCTCGTCACATTAATGTCTCTATAGCTGTCAGCTTAAGAGGGGGTAGAGGGATGGCAGGGTTGTGGGGAGAACGTTTGGCTGTGCTTATCAGCAACCCAAGACCAAGAGAAAGAGAGAGAGACAGAAAAAAAGAACGTATTACCGCCGCAATTTTAACGGGTTGCCAGGTTGGCTTTTAGGGTGCAGAAGATTGCTGCCTTGTATCTCTCCCTAGCTGAGTGTGTGTGTGTGTGTGTTTTGGTTTTTGTATTTTCTGCGTAGTTAGAAGGTGCAAATGTGCGTAACTTGCCACTTGCCACACACTTTTGCTTTACTTTCAACACCTTTTGTAGCAAAACTTTCAAACCGCTACCTCTTGTGTGTTTGCCTTCATCTGGCCACACGGGGCGAATGTGTAATGTTTTTTTTTTTTATACCATACACCCATAGGGTGAAATGGTATATTAAAGTCGCTAAAATGTATGTAACAGGCAGAAGGAAGCTTTTCCGACCCCATAAAGTATATATATTCTTGATCAGCATCAACAGCCGAGACGATCTAGCCATGTCCGTCTGTCCGTCCGTCCGTCCGTCCGTCCGTCCGTCCGTCCGTCTGTCCGTCCGTCCGTCCGTCCGTCCGTCCGTCCGTCCGTCCGTCCGTCCGTCCGTCCGTCTGTATGAACGCCTAGATCTCGGAGACTATAAGAGCTAGAGCCACCAAATTTGGTATGTAGACTCGTGTCATATGTACGCTTATCGAGTTTGTTTCAAATGTTTGCCACGCCCCCTACCGCCCCCGCAAATGATATAAAACCGATTTTCTTAAACACTATAGCAACTAGAGACACAAAATTTGGTATGTATATTTGCTTTGTAAATGCGCACATTTTGTATTTGTAAAAATTTTGCCACGCCCCCTACCGCCCCCGCAAATTAAATAAAACCGATTTTCTCAAAAACTATTTCAACTAGAGACACCATAGTTAGTATAAATATTTGCTTAGTAATTGCGCACATTTTTGATGTGTAAAGATTTTGCCACGCCCCCCTCCGCCCCCCGTAATTTGAAAAAACTCGATTATCTCCCGTAATTTTCTACCGTGTGCAATCAAATTTAGCACACTTAAATTTGATACTAATGTTCAGCAAAATACCAAATTTGATCAAAATCGGACTAAAAATAGCCAAGTTATGCATATAAACGTTTTTCCATATGGCCGGAGTTGGCCGTTGGCTGGTGGGGGCGCTAGGGTGCTCGTATGCTTGAGTGAGCGAAATACTAAGATATGCTTGTGAAAAGCATGTGAACAGTTTTTTTTAAATACGAAAATGTATTGGTTATTATAAATTTAAAATATTTGTTTTACTGGTGTATGGTATATCCAAGTCGGCGAGACGACTTACTTACTTCATTTTTTTTTTTTGCTTTTGCTATTTTCTTGTGCACAAAAGTATTTTTTTTTTTTTTTTTTTTTGGCATTAAATTGCTGTCGGTTTTTCATCTCGCTGCACTTTCCCTCACAAAACAATTAATCATCAAGGCGCATGGGCCTGGGACTTCTCCTCGCCTGGTGCCCACTGACAGCAGAAGCAGCAACACATAAACATATGTTATCGTCATTGTCGGCAGTTTCATCTCCCCTGACGCCTGACTAATCGTTAAACAATTGTTTAACATTAAAATGGCCACATAATCACATTAATTAGCATTTTCGCTGCGCCTCGGTTAGCCCTTATTGCTATCTCTTTCCTTTTTTATGTGACAATTGCCAAAATAAATGTTTTCTCATAGTTTAATTTGTAGCACATATGTTTAATTAAAATTGTTGCAATGCATATAAAGAAATTCTTAAGTGATGAACTAGTTTAATGACCGAATCAAAACAAGTTGTGTTTTCTCAATTTTTTGGTTTTTGTTTAAGGCCGAAAAATGAATTTAATAATTATTTTTAAGAGGAACTGATTAACACAAACTATAGACCATAATACATAGTAGAAAACTTTCATGTATTAGAAATTACTCATTTATTACAAATCTTTGGCCATGCATCAAACAAATATTTTTGTGGTCTTAAGAGTGAGAAAGAGAATGAAAATGATAGAGAAAGGATGAGATTCTAAGAGGCAGCTGCAATTGAAAATTGGGTAAGGAATGTATAGAGAATGTTTCTTAATTTGATAAAGAGCAGAATATATGTACATATGTATAAGTGCATCGCTCTGAGGGGCGAATATTTACCACTTGGCTCTTATAATTTATGACAATTATGATTGCATATATGTATGTATATATGTTGCATATGTTGCATATACATATCGAGATTTATATGGTCAGGTAGGAGAAACAGACGGTGAGAGTTTGTTTCGTTTGGTCGTCCGTTCCGAACATGGCTGCTTATTATAATTAGCTATAAAATTGCACATGACTGCAATAAATGTTTCAATTATTTATAAATGTTAGAAACCACATATCTGTCTGTATGTTTGTACATATTCCGCGTTAATTATGGTCAATTTCCATCTCAAAAGTTGTTGTTGTTCGTTGTTGTTGATGTGTTTGAACTAAGCTAAGTAAATAAATCATGTTAATTAAGCCAAAGAGATAAATAGAGGCAGTGAGAAAGAGAGAGATCTCACTAGATAAATGGTAAAGCCCACATCTTTTCATCTTCATTATCATTTGTTGGGTAAAAAAAACAATTAAACTGCCTAAAAAAGTGCTTAAAGTGCTTTTGGCCAATTTGTTAAACGTGTGTCTGTAAGTTGGCTGGGCCTGGGATCATCTTATAGTCTAATGACAGCCGACTTGCCTTTATTGAACGATTTGCTGATACTGCTATGAATAAATTCTATATAATTTATCTTTCAATGGCCAAAAACAAAAGTCAAATTAAACAACAATAGCAGCCGCAACAGCAACAACAACAACAACATTGAATGTTTTTGGGGCCTAAAACATTATAGCCAAAGCTAATGAGGTGTATGTGATGTTGATTTGTTTGTCCCACCCGAATCAAATAGCCCCTCCCTCCATCCATTCATTACTGAAAAAACACAATCTATTTGTTTGTAGATGAGCAATTTACGCAAAAATTAAATTGCAATTAAGTTGAAATTATATATTGTTGTACAGACAACAACCGATATGGACACATAAGTAGATACATCTGTATGCACATATGTTTGTATGTGTATATACATATCTGTAAGAGTAATTATGCATATGAAAGCAGCAAACAAATAAGCAACATTAATTGCGTATTGGTAAATACCAAATAACAATATATAAATATGAGTTACGGAACTGGTTCAATGAACTGAATCATACAAATATCTCTTAAATATATTCTTAATAGATTATAACTGTTTGCAATTATGCAATTTTGTTAGTGTACATGATCTATTTTTTGTTTATGGTTAATATATCAAACTGATTAAAATAAATCTATTTTGTGTATTAATAGGTCAAAATTCATAAGGCTTATAGTCAGAGATCCCAAAATATTGTGCGGATTTGTGCTGTCATGATGATTATTTATTTATGTTTCTTTGTGTACTAGATATTTTGGTTCTTTTTTTTCCTAGTGGTCTCAATTAATATTCTCCAAACGTCTGACTCATAAATTTCATAATTCATTATGTGCTTCAACAGTTAATTAAACTCTAAGCTTAGCCAAACACTTGACCAGCTTAAAGGAACATTTTTAAGGCAAACATTTTGCTGGAAAAAAGTTTCAAAAAATTAAAAAGCAGATGGGTATAAGCCATTTCAATTCAAAGGAAAAGGGACTATGTTAACAGCAGAGTGTGCTGAATCAAATAGAAAGATATAGAGTGGTGGAAAGAGATCCGCATAGAGCGAGTCAAAAGGCCAGAATGCAAGCATAGAGATAAAATGGTGGCTAGCGCCAAACTTTTTGGCTACCTGAAATGTTTTTGCCAAAAAGTTGAAAAAGCGCACCAAAAATATATATAAGTATTTATAGGTAGATAGGCAGGTGTGTATGTATATGTGGAATTAGATGTACATATATATTCCTAAAAGGCATCTGCCAACGTCTGTCGATTGCTTTGCAATTTGCCTTTGCCTGTTAGTTGTTGGCATGAAATCGTTGGGGCTGCTGCTGCTGCTGCTGCTCGACTTTTGCTTCATGTTCGACTGCAATTAATGTAGACACTTAATTAATCATAAAAATTGGCGAAAAGTGTTTACGTCTCATTTAAATTGACAAATGCTGTGTGGGCTGGCTCTTGTGGCCATGTCAAACCATCAGATCAACCATCCAACCAGTTGCCTCTGTTCAGCTCAATCTTTGATATTACATAAGAAGAATCATCATTTTTCTTTTGCTTGAATGTTGTTGTTGAACGAGACATGACCTCGATTACCATAAAATATTATTCATAAGCCCAATGCCGCCTAATAATTTTGTGATTATGGAGATGATAACAAACTCATTTCATAACTTTACAGCAATAGCAGAGGGAGAACAACAAAATAGATAGGCAGAACTTTTTGCCATCTGGCATCTTGTCTTTTGCATACTAATTTGCTTTCATTTCCATTTGACTGGCTGAAGGATGTTTGCTTATGCCTTTGCCTTTCTCTCACTTGGTTTGGTTTCCTTAATATGATGCCTAACATTGGATTAGTTGTATTTTGGTATTATTAAAGACAATGAACCGAATAGTCATTAATGCTATAAAACATAGAGATTAATGTCAAGCTCTTTTTTAAATAAATGACAATAGAAGAGCTTATCTTCTAGTAGGACCCAATTGCCTTGTGGTGATATTAAGAGATATATATAACTCTTTGAGTTAACACTCAGAAATATTGGAGATATTTGCAAATAATCATCTGCTCTCACTTTTAAGTTTCATCTGCCCAACATCTGATAATTTGAATGCTTATATGACATCAAAGCCTCATTAGTTGAAGATTAATCAGCCTTTGAAATGGCACACACTCTCGCTCTCTCTCTCTCTCTCTTTGGCATTAGTTGTTGCCGCCAATCGATTTACATTCATCTCTGATCTAATTTTGTAAGCCTCTTTACCGAGCTTAAATTATGATGATTTGGAGAAAGAGAGACCGAGTTCAACTCGATTGTTTGTCTTTTGTGTGTTGTTGTTCTTGCTGTTGTGTTGTAGCTCTCTAATTATGGGATATATATCAAAAAATAAACAAATTTCATTCAACTGCCTGCTAATGCCGCTCACGTACACTACTGCAAACCACCCACCCGCAAAAACCTTCATCTCCCTTCTTTTTGGCTGTCCCACGTCTGTCAAGCAGCAGTCAGTCGCACTAATTTTATGGCTTAATATACTCTTACACACCAGAGGGTAGATCGATGGGGGAAGGCCGAAGGGTGGAGGGAGGTCAGGCAGGCACACAGGCAACCATGGCCAAGCCAACCAACCAACTATGAGAATGAATCTCCAACGCGAAATTGGCACTCAACGTCGTCTTTGCTGTCATCTCTCAGTCGCCAGCCATCTCCATCTCTGTCTCCAATTCTGCTTCTGCTCTTGCTCTCTTTCCTACATCCTCACGACCTGCTGCTGTCAGTAATGCCTCACTCATTCACTCAGCAGAAGCAAAAAAATTTGTCACGGCAGCTTGGAATTCTTAATTTTATTACACTTTTGGCGTGCGTAACGCAGCTAGAGACAAACAGACAGACAGACAGATAGTCACACGCCTCAGTTGAGGGAAAGAGAAAGAGCGTCAGTCGTTGTGGAGGACAGTCAAGGCTCTGTTAAATGGGTATGCCCCTTTTTTTGGTCAGGATGCCCAATATTATTTATCCCATGATAGTCTAGTTCCACTTTAACTGAAAATTGAAAAGCTCTAATGGAAAGCACCTTTCTTTAAATTGCAACCCCAAAGTTAAATAATTTAATCAAGCTCAATTTATTAAAAGGGTATAAAGCCTATGGCCTATGTGAAAACATATCCCCCTTGGTTTTTTAATATTCATTTTCCTTGGTTTTTCCTTTTTCTTGTATATATTTTTTTTTTTTTATTTTGCCACCAACAAACATTCTTCTGCATGCAAATTTTCATCTTGTCGGAAATGACATTTTCATGCGTAAATTGAAATGTGAGCGACGTGTTTGGGGATTTGTTCTGTTTATATGTGTGTACATGTGTGTGTATATTGCCATAAAGAAGCTGCCGACGCCAACGTTGTTGAAAGTAAAACCAAGTTGTCATTGCTTTTAATTATTTTTCATCTAGACCAAAAAAAAGAAAAAAAACCAAAGAGAAATGCAATTACCCAGCTTAGCCATGACTCCGGCCTCCATCAATTGGATAAATTTCCATTTGCAGAACATTTTGTTTGCTTTTCTTACTTTTAAGTTACTTAACTTCCGTTTTTTTTATAAATTGTTACTTATATAATTAAGAGCTTTTTTTCGGTATTGGCTATTGCGTGAAATGATTAAATAAAAAGGTTTTCATGTAAAGCGTAAAACCAAAAAAGAAGATTTTTAAAAATAGTTTCGAAAACTTTAAAAATATATTTTTAGCTATATGGTTATACAGTGAAACCTCGATATAACGAATCTGAGGGGGATCGCAAAATTATTCGTTATATCTATTGATTCGCTATAGGTACTGAAATGTAAAACCTTAGTTTTTTCAAGGGACTTAACAAAAAATTCGTTATATTGGGTTTTTCGTTATAACGAAGTTCGTTATATCGAGGTTTCACTGTATTTATTTATGGATTTATTTATCTTAGTAATTTATTGACTGGAATTTTAACTAAAAATTTATTTTCTTATTCTTTTTTCTCATTTTAGGTAAGTTTATTTAAAAGATTACGATGTCGACAAGAACAGTCTTCCGCCTATTGAGTCACTCTACAAGCTAAGTTCCAAGTTAATTTTACTTTGGTCGACAATGCATTGCATTTTTTCATCGACTTGAAAATTGTGTCAAGCTGTTTTTGTTGTTTGCCTGATAAGTGCAAATTTTTTTCTGTAACATTTCCGGTGTGTGTTATGTGTTTTGTTTTGTTCTGATAAAAATGGTTGAAAAAACACAGAAACTTGTCGAGATAAGCAAAGAAAAAACTAGAAATGCGAACATATTGCAGCTTGAAAACTCTGAGCTAGCCTATTAGACTTTAAACTAAAACAGAGAGACAGTGAGAGAGAGTGTGAGAAAGAGGGGTGAAAAGAAAAATAGATTTTTTTTACTCTCTCACATACGCATATAAAATATGCAAGGCATTGAAACGAAGAGAAACGAAAGAACTTTTGTAGACTTTAGTTTGCTGGAAAATTGAATTTCCTGGTGATGGTGCTGCTGTTGCTGCTATTGACTTTTCCAACCCCAAACCCCAACTCAAATTCAAACCCAACTTTTCATGTTAGCGCATAGAAAAATGTCAAAGCCTGTGGCGGGTTTGGGTACAAAAAAAAAAAAAAAAAAATGGAAAAGAAAAGAAGAAGAAATGAAATGGGCAAAACAAATCGAGAACATGCGGGAGAGAGCGGAAGGAAGAGGTAAGGGCAGATGAATGTATGTATGTATATATGAGGGGCTTGTATATATGTATGTGGGTTTGTCTGACGCGCCACCAACATTCAATAAAAATTCAATTTGCAATTGAATTTGTTTTCCCTCGATCTTCCACTGCCACACCCACACCCATACATTTAGTCCCACCGGTTTGGCCCAGCCTCTGACTGACTGGCTATGTGAATTTTGTAAACATTGCAAAATTGCCAATAATATTATATACATAGACATTTCACTATACATTTGTATGTATAAAATATATGTATACCTATTGATATATGAATATTTGAATGCTGCATATGTGTAAAGTTTCCATTGGGTAAACAAAGTTAGTGATATAAATTGCATTCAAAGCCGGAGATCCTACGATATGAATAGACAGATATATTCAATTCATTTCTACTCAGTTAAGTCAAGCCTTTGACTTCACTTGACATAAATTTAGTTACAATATTCACTCAAACTATTTACAGAGTTGGAGTAAGTGAACGATGTTAAGCTTTAGCTCTTTATATCTGAGAATTCTGAGAATTAAATTCCCAGATGCGAAAAAAAATTGTTTCTCTCGAAACAAGAGCCTGAGATGCCAAGCAGCAATTCAAAATATGCATTGCCATTGTGCTCTCCTCCTTATTTAAGCTATTTTCAAATGAAAAAGTATAGCATACTTTTTTGGGCTCAGTAAAATCTTTTCTCATATCAAAAATTTAGTGTCAGCTTATCGATTCAAAATGATAACGGACATTGTCACTTTGTGTTGAAAAGGATCAAATGAAATAAAATGAAATATGTATGTCTAGTTGTGGTTGTAAAACCTTTTCTGGAGAAACATTAAGTGAATTAGCCCAACCAAAGCAAGAAAAAAATGAAGCGGTCTATAAAATGGAAACAAACAAACACCAAAAAACAGTAAAGGCAAAGATATATAATAAAGCAACAGTCAACATGGCAGGGAAAGAAAAACCCTTCTTGTAACCAAAAACAAAAAAAAAATAAATTGTATGCAAATAAGTCGCTGGACAAAATGTAAAGTGAGGCAAAAGTGAGCAATGGCAGTGTAAATTAAAGGCGAAAATGATGATAATAGGAACCGAAAAAGAAAAAATTGCCTGTGTTGTTGTCCAACAACTTCTGGCGAGAGAAAGAGTCACGTTAAACGGAAATGGCAATGTCTAGACTCTAGACTCTAGGCAAAGTAGTTGTCCACGTCGTATCCGATCTACCCCAGTAAAATAAACCGCAAACATTTGCCCTGACGGCACAAAAGGTTTCGTCGTTGCCTTTCGCTTCGTTGTTAACTTTTGAACGAAAGAAGGAAAACAGGAGCACAACCAAGAAAAAAAAAAAACAAAAAACCACAAACAAATTTTTCGAAAAAACTCCACACCAAAAAGCACACCAAAACAAAAAGGCAATTCATTTTCAGAATCTGAACGTGCCTGGCTTTTCCTGAACTCTGCGAGTTTTCGTGGGCTGCATTTCATGTGGCTTAGTTTTATTCCTGCCTCATTTTTTTCTCTCTTTTTTCCCTCTCAAAAAGAATTATGACTGAGAGAGATTTGCAAAATTGAAGCAAAGCCTTTTTCCCTAATGTATTTAAAAAATTCTATAAACCATTCTGTTTAAATACTTGTTAGTTCCTCCACGAATAACATTTCTTTTCTTCTGATACTGATAAACGCAACATTTTGCATTTTGATTTCATTTCCGTTTTTTGTTCGTTTCGTTGTGTATACAAGTACAAAGAAAAGAAAGAACGAACAAAAAAAAATGGCAATTTCCGGTTCCATCGTAACTGTGAAGACAGACACAAACTGATATGGCGACCAACATTTCTCAAGGCCTTTTCTCGCACGTTTTCATGGACATAGCAATAGGCGCCTACCTCCTCTGTCATCTTGCTGCCTGCTTCTCCCTTCTCTCCGTATTCTCTGTTGTGCGTTTCTCATATGTTTCACTCATTTTTATATAAGCTGCACACATTTCTCTTCATTCTGCTGCGCCAAGCATTTACCAATGTCTCGACCCTTTTTCGTTCTATTCACTGCTGCTGCTGCCTGCTGGTTTTGCTAACATTTGTTACTGTTTTCCGAATGTCTGCTTGTCATATTTTCTCATTTCTTGCACGTTTACCTTCTGGCAATTGCAACAACAGCAGCAACAAGAATTTCCAAGTAAATGCCATGCAACCAACCAACTTCGCTCCGAGTCTTCGTCGTCATCGCCAGCGTTCTTTTCTTCTCCCATTGTCATCGTCATAGTCATCATAGTTGTCTACTCCAACGGCTCATAACTTCACTTGTCTCTGTGTGTGTGTGTGTGTGTGTGTGTGTGTCTGTCTACGTGTATAAATACCTGCCTGCTCTTACAATTTCTCTCTGTATCTCTCTGTCTCTGTTTCTCTTCTCGTTATGCATGACAAACATTTGCCTAAACACATCCAGCGAGTTGGTTATAGTCAACGTGGGTAAGAGATATGACAAACAACAGTCGAGCGATCCAATTGCAATTGCAATTCCTTTTTTTTTTTTTGTCTTTGTTTTATACTATTTGCTTGTTCCACGGCTAAGCAAACAATAAGAGCTTGAGGCAACGCTCTTGGTCAAAACTCTGGGGTAAATGAAAACAATGAAGAAGAATGTAAATTATATGAAATCTGTGGAGTAACACATGGACTAGACAAATATCCTGAGACCTAATAGAATAATATTTATAATAAAGCTAAGTTGGAGAATGCTGTAAAGATTCTTGCACTAAATCTTTTCATCTTTAGTCATTAGAAAGTTATTACTTCCTCAATTTCGTAAGAACCACTTATTGTAAGAATAGTAACCTCTTCAAACAGTAAAGAGTATTAACTAAGTCTATATATGGCATGGAGTCTATGAAAGCAAATCTCAGTCATTTGCCTTTTTTTTGGCTTTGTTGCGTTAACAGACACAGAGATGGGATTTTGGTTACCTGGACTCGTGGTTGGGTTTGGGGTTCTGCTGCTAGCGTTTCATTTTTTCTGCTGTTGCTGCCATATCTTGTGTACCACTCTTTTCTGCCTGTGGGTCCCTCTTGTTGGCTTTCTTTGTGTGTGTGTGTGTGTGTGTGTGTGTGTGTGTGGGTGTGCATGAGTTTGTCTAGCTTCCATGTACACACATTCACACAACACACTCCCGCACAAGTTTCATATAGAAAACACACATCACAAATGTGCTTCGTCTTCTGCTTCTTCTAATCTTTCTTCCTTTTCCTGTTCCTTCATCGCTGTTTTTTTTTTTTTTTTTGCCCGTTGTTATGACTTACTCGCGCATCGTTAAAGTGACTTCCGGCAGAAAAAAATGTTCTCTCTTTTTTCGTTTTTCTCTCATATGTGTCTGCTGCTACTGCTGCTTGCTCCTGTTTTAGCCGTTATGGTAATGGCGCCCTTTACTCGTTTTCCTTTCTTTGTTTTTTTTCACGAAACGCCCTGTGCTTGTGTCTGCTTTGCTAAATTATGCACAGCTTTCCTCTTTTAGCTTGGCCCAAAAGGTGACGAAATATTACAACTTAACCTTTTTACAGAAATATTCCCATGAACAAAAGCCAGGAATTGTTTAAAGACCATAGCTTTACACATATATAGTCTGCGAGTGAGAAGAGGAGACATTATGATAACAAACAAAAAGCACAAGAGCGTGTCACAGAGAGATAAAAATGTAAAGCAAATAAAAATGGGAAAATAAATGGGGAAATATGTGAAACCGACGAACGGCAGACATGAAGCTTATTGATTGTGTTGACTTTTGGCAATGATGATGAACGACAACGAGTGTACTGTAACAAGGGAATCTGAACAATTAAAAAACACTATGTCATAGTGGGTATAGTGGGTAGGCTAGCTCCATCTTCTAACAACTGCAAGTGACGGAGTAGAAACATCAGAGAGAGATAGAGGGGATTCGTGTGACAAATAAGCAAAAGTTGGTGCACGAGGCATCCAGCGGACACTTTGCCACTGCAATTTGCACTTCATTGCCACCAGCCTTGGGTATACTCTCATTCTCAGTCCTTCTGTGCTGCCGCTCCTTTGCCAAAGCACTTTGTAAATTTTTTAAGTGCCATAGAAAAAAGTTTTCTCTTTTTTTTTTTTTGTTTTTGTCGCTACACCAACGCTTCTTTTCACAAAACAGAAAGAGTGACAGAGTGAGGCGAGAAAGAGGAGAAAGAAGCATGTCCTCTGGAGTCCCCTTTAGTCGTCTACGGAAATTGCTTTGTTGTAAACTGTGCGCCAAGGACCATAAAATGCAATAGAAATGGTGCGACATAAACGCGAATGTTAAATAAGAGGATGAAAATGGGATGCAAGTTGTCAAAGTGAAGCTAAAAAAAAAAAAAACTATGGTAAACCAAAGAAACGTGAAAAGGGATAGAAGGGAATGGGTCTATTTTAATTAGGTAAAGCCAATCGAGAGAAATACAACTTAAAATCAAATGTTTATAATAAGTCAAATGAAAAACAGCCAGGCCAAAATACTTAAGTAGCTAAATCTTTAGCTCCATAGTATATATAAAATTTGATTAATATATACCTAACGATTGTAGTTTTATTATTATTTTTATTACGCATAATTTTCATTAATTTTACATTTATTTTTGGCCATTACATGTCCCCATATACATATGTACGTAAATGGTGTGTTTGTGTAATAAAACCGCATAATTTAATTTTACAAACAACAGAACCGCAACATGTCCATTTACAAAAGCAAGAAGAACAACAACATGCCAAACCATTGATAAGACATTGCAAAAAAATAGAAAGCAAATGTACAAATTTTGCCCACTCTGGAAAACCGCAGTAAAACATGTCAACCAAAAGCTGCTGCTGCAAAAAAAAAAACCAAAATTATTTAAAAAGCTTTACTGCTAAAAACAAAACGTTAAAAAAAAAAACAAGCAAGAAGCAAAATATGTCATGAATTTATTGTGTAATGTTGGTCGGTTGGTTTTTGGTTAGAACTGGAGCTTTTATGACCAAAATCGCATCTACCAAATTGATATTCTAAACGCGTAAAAATTTATATAAATGTATATGACGAGTATTTTCCATGTCGCAATGTGAAGAAATGCTTTGCCGAGCATTAAAAATAAATGCTTTCCTCTGTATCGTTTTCTCTCTCTCTATCTCACCACCACGACATCAAAAATGTTTGGTTTTTAAGCGATTTGCCCACATTTCAGGCTAACCTGTCTGCCTTCGCCTGCATCCCTTTCATTCAAACCATTTCGTCCTTTTCAAGTGGTTTTTATGAGGGCCTAAATGGCCTTTTGCCACGGCTCGTATTTCTGATTGCAATTGGCTGGCGGATATTACCTACATCGTATATATATATATATATATATATATATATATGTACATGTACGGCAGGAAAAGAGATAAGATAACGCGCAGAACTCATTTGTGATTCAAAATTGTGTGATATCATCCATCGTATGCACATATACAACGTAGAAAAATGGGCGTGGCTTTGCTTGCAATAACAAAAAAAAATCGGCTATCCGAATAATACGATATAAAAATATTGATTTATTTTTAATGTACTTATTAATCTACACGGGCAAAAAAATCGGTTGATAGAGAAAAGGAGAGAAGAAATAAATAAACTGAAAAGTATGTTGAATGCATTGAAAAAGTTAAATATTAATACTTGATTATGTGTTCTCACCCATCAGTTTATCAGTTCGTTTTCGATACATGACTTTAATTATGGTCAAACAGAAAGCACTTGAACAATTGTATTGACTGTATGTATTTCTGTATTTCTATGTATTTCTGCTCAATTTCGTATTTTCAATTAAATAATCAGAAATGTTTTAATTGGCCATGTTTAGGCTGAAGGCCTTGCTGCATTTTAATTGGCCCCAAAAGTACAAGAAAGACCAGAGTAAGAGAGAGTGAAAGAGAAGAAAATAAGCAAACTATGCCAGAAGATTGCAGCCCCCCAGACAGATCCCAGACCAACTGACCAAAAGATTTCAATAAATTTCATATAAAGTATCACGAAAATAGCTAAACGACAAATGAATACAAACAAACTGCACCATACTCTGTATGTAGTGCCAAAATGAAATAGCTAGAATAAGCAACGGCAGCAGCTGCAGTGACAAAAATTATAACATTGTTTGCCAATTGCAGCAATTTAGTTTATTTATGCCATATTATTTATGCTCTAGTTAAAAATTGCTAAAAATGCGTTGACAGATTTTCAATTATCCCAGAAGGGAGTCCATGACATCGTCGTGTTGTAGTGTCGCCTCCATCTTCTGCTCCCCGTCGTCGTTGTCATCATCTCTCTCGATTTTCTCGTCGTCGTCGTCACACTCAATTAAATTCAATTTCTCAAGGCGTTAGGCCATAAAAGCAAAAAAAAAACAAACCCGAGTGACGCTACGAAAAGAAAAACAGCTCAAAATACTTTTAATTCCACAACAATAAGCACTTAAAATCGCATTAGTGAGAAAAGTTTTTGGCCATGTCAGGCATAAACTTATGAGACGGCGAAAGCTGGCCTAAAAGTAGACTACAATACACGACAAAGATGAAATACTTGGACGTAAAGGCGAGACGACGCTATGGAGGAGACTGTGTGAAAAGGACACGGGGGAAATGGTAACATCAATCAATTTTGGCTTTCCAGTCGCGTACGCGGCAATTTGTTTGTATAGAAAATGTTGCGAAAATTTTCCTTCCTAGTGCAGAGCGGCGAGGCTGTTGCTTCCTTTTTGCAGCTAACTTTTAATGTATTTTGGGCACGTCTAACCACACAGGGTGAGATGAGAACAACGCTCTTAAGGAGTCCAAAGGATATTGGCTGGGGGGTTAGCATTGATATGCCTATAGATATGGCCCAGGCACAGGCGGAGGAATCGACATCCTCATCATCACCATCATGATCATCATCATCTTGAATATTTTGCCTTTCAGGCATCGATTTCAACACCCTTTTTATTTTGGCCAAAATGTTATTTGTTGTGGATGTTTGTTGTGATGCTGCTGCTCTAGATATGCCTAATACTTGTAATAATATTTTAGCAATTTTTGTTGCCATGTCACATATGCCAATGT
This sequence comes from Drosophila insularis, assembly GCA_018903935.1. Classification (NCBI taxonomy): domain Eukaryota; kingdom Metazoa; phylum Arthropoda; class Insecta; order Diptera; family Drosophilidae; genus Drosophila; species Drosophila insularis. The sequence goes on from JAEIFP010002295.1 coordinate 10,889,550, forward strand.
CATGGCTGTCGTCCTCTCGTCGTCCCTGCCCAGCCCTATCCTACCCTGCCATGGCCTTCATTTTTCTTGTTCGTCTTGCTTTTTTGTCTTGATTCCTACGTTGTTTCTTTAAAGTTAAAGGAAATTTGCATTTTTATGCCAAACACGCCCCCTTTCTATACTACATAGGAAGGAGTATTGTATGCCATCTAGCCGGAAAAGACTCAGGGAAGGCTAAAAGCAGCTACGACAGCTGTCGAAACGAAATTGATTTGATGCAAATTAATGACAGCTTCTTGTCATTTACTCTATTACCATTGAAATGAAAACCGAATATGCATTTACTCTGCATTATGAAGAATATGCAAGTACACTAAAATGTGGCTCTCAGAGTTTACTAATTTGAAGTCACAAACGAATTTAAATCAACCTGATTTATTTTTAGAATGGCAAAGCTATATATTTAGCAGGATAAATCCTATAATCAACTTGTAAATTTTTCTAAATTTTAATGGTTCTTCATAAAAAAGTATTATTAATCTACTGCGGTATGAAATCAAAACCGGAACTGAATTAGATTTATTTTCAAGGTAAAGATCTCATTCCAACTGATTTATTATCCTAGATAGAGCATTTAATATTCCTGAATAGGCAATTAAACGTAAATTTTTTCCTCAAATCATGTCCCATTTTTAGATCTATGCAAATTTTAATGGATTTTTAAGTAGACCTTTAAATTGGGCCTTACAAAAAAAGCAATTCATTTAAATGATTCTGACAGGAGACACGACCATTTCACATTCGCTTCATGTTGTCTGTCGGAGTTTCGCAAAAACATGTTGTTTTTTTCCTTCTCTTCTTTCTTGTTTTTTCCCCACTTTCATTTCAAATTAGACTAAATTTAATTTGAATTTCTTCATCTCACTCTCTGGAGCTTGTAGCTGTCTTTTTTTGGTGTATTAAAAGTAAGCGTTTGGTTAGTTAGCCTCTTAAGTGAAGGTTAGACCAACGACTGCTCCACTTTCATCAAGTGTTGGCATTCAAAGTAAATTGGGTTCTAGCCATAATTATTTTTCAATTCAATCAAAAGCTTTAAGCTTCCAGCCACAAAATGCGCTTACTTAGACGAAAGAGATCCTGAGAGCTTGAGCTACGGATTAGAGGAGACCATTCTAAATGGCTAACAGCAGTCTGTCTGTCTCTACATTGCTCCCACTCTTTTTTTTCCTCTCACTCTCTATCTCTCTCTTTGTCTCTTAGAAAGCCATAAATTAATCAACACTAGGGCGAAGAGAAAAAAGAAAACGTAAAAGCTAAAACACACAAAATTTAAAAGGAACCTCATCAGAAGCTAGAGGCTTTTGGGGTAAAGCATTTTTTAAGCCACCTAAATGGCATTTAATTCACTTTCAACGCGAAGCCCTCCATCTCCGAGCAGCAGCACCTGACCAACCATCCGACCACCACCCGGCAGAGTCCCAGGCCGAGTTGCCTGTCCTCAGCGTAATTCTTATTATTTACTTTATTAATTTAAGTGTTTTGGCCCAAGGCCGGGGCATGAGTCCTTGTCCTGTTTTCCTGCTCCTTTGCCTGCTTCTCCGCTCCCTTGTTACGTGGGCCGTAAATAATTTTTTTTGGACACAACAGCCGCACTCATCCCTGCTCCCTGCCTCACTGCCACTCCCGTCATCATTTTATTCTATTAAAGCCAAATATTTGCACAGGAAAAATCTTCTCTTAGCGGCAGTAGGCATTCAGGCAGGCAAATGGCCAACAAACCAAGAAAAAACAAAATGTAGTTGGAACAGTTCTCCCTATTCTCAATGTTTGTGCGTGGCTTGTGTGTGTTTAACGCACCTCCACCCCCCACACACACACACCAAGAACATTTGGCCAAAGACCCTCCATGAGGAGCAGACTTTATTAAAACTAATGACATGCAGCCTTGTTAGCCAAAGGTGGAGCGTGCTTCAATCCAATACAATTGAATCCAGCCTAAGTTACTATGGCCAAGAATGTGGCCAACCAACTGACCGACCATCCAACTGCTAGGCAAAGTAGTAAATGAATGTTAACTGCCTCTGCCGCTCCCACCACCGCCCACCTGAAGCACATAATTCCAAACTGAACAAATGGCTACCAATTTATGACTGGCCGAGGATATCAAGCTTAAAATGCTAATGAAGTTAAAGTAGGGAAAGGTCCTTCAATTGTCGAATTAGTCGTATGTGGTTCACCTTAAAAGCGAAGAAAAAGTTCTCTCTAACGTAAGTTTTAAAGACTTTTATTTAAAACTTCTTCAAAATAAAAGCAGAAATTATTTTCTCTTAACTGTCTCTCCTTTATAATTTGTATTTTTCATAAAAAGTGGTTAGAGAAATACAAACAACGTCTTTCATTTTTTAACAGTTTAATATTTTATTTACATTAATTCATCAAAAATCCACATACAATTTTCTTTTCATTCCCGTTGAAGTTCATTTAATTATTTGGCCTTTTTGAAGCTTCTGGCAAAGGTAAATTTTATATGCTGCTGCGGGTCCTTGTTGCTGAGCTCTTCCTTCTCTGTATCTGTATGTCTGTCCATATTAAATGCTTTGACAATGGTTTTCGTCAAGCACACATACAGAGAACACAGAGCTACATTTTGTTTGTCAAATGTTTGTCATTTGTAAATGTCAAACGGCGGTCGAGCATATTTTGCATACATGAGACTCCACAGGGTCGAAATGAGCTGAGAAGAAGACCAACCAGAAGGTAAGGATGTAGCTGAAGGTGACTGACGACGAGCTATGTGAAGTGAACCCAAAAGTCAGTTAACAAAAATGTGCGGTGCCCTTTCAAGTTGTATGTTGCCCGCATAACTTTACCAGTTTCGAGAATGAATTTCCTGGCATCAAGAAATTATGAGACATATTTCGTATTTAGTCTGCGGGTAAGGTCCCTCGTCCAAGCTATCTAGCACTCTTACTGCTCTCCCTTCGCTTTGGTTATGTCTTTGGGGTTCGCCATATAGAAAATCTGACATATTTACTTATGTCAACTTATGACATTTTACTCATTATGCCACGAGACGTTGCGTTGTGGCCCCCTTATGCCCTGGTCCATATTCTATCCACTTTTGTCATGCTTTAATTTGCCACCCGTCCCCATTTGCCCCGTCTTACTTCTGTCCTTTGTGTGTGTGTGTGTGTGTGTGCTGGCTCCATCATCTTCAGCTACATTTCATATTCATAAGCTTGGCACAATTTTGACAGTTTTTAGTACCCCGCCTCCCATGTCGACTGCTCGTCCATTCTCCATTTTAATGTTTAGATTTATTTCCTTCTTTTCTTCTTTTATTCTTTTTACTGTTCATGTTGGAAAGATGTTTTTGATAGGAGGAAGAGGGCGCTACAACAGAGAAGGATAGAAAAGAAAGAGAGAAGGGTGAGTTTTCATCATTTATCAACACGCTTCCGGTTGGAATCCATTGTTCTTCATCTGCTCCATTTCCACCTACCCCGCCGTGTGTCTCTTTTACCATCTTTTTGGCCATTTGCTCCTTTGGTTAAATGGTTCTTGTTGGCCCTTGGGGCAGGTATAAATACTGTTGTAAATGTATTTTTAAATGTAATGAGATTATTAGGCAATTAGTTAAAAACTTTTTTTTTTTTTTGGTTTTCAAATTGACATGGAAAGAGTTTTAACTGCCGTTAGATTTAATAGATGTATCTTTTGTTTCTTTTGGATAAAGTGCAACAAAAAGATACTGACACTTTGAAATTAGAGCTTTTTTATACATTATTTAGGGGTTGGTCAAGTTAATTTTAATATTTATTCGAATTTTCTTTAAGTTGGCTTCAAAAATTTTCATATTTTATATTTAACACCCTAAAATTAATAGACTTTTACATTACAGGATTCCATATTAAAGTAGAACACCTTTCACTTTGACATTTGCCTTGAAAGGTTTGTTTCCTGTTATTAAGTATCTACGGCAAACTTTATGGCCAACAATTTTTCCAACATTTTGTACCTTAATTAATTAAAAATAGAAAGGAGACAAGACCAAACATAAGCGAGGGACCCCTATCAAAGTTTGTTTTACCTGCAGACAAAAATATTTGCAAGTTTTATCGTATAGGAGAGAGAGAAAAATGAATTTTTCGGGCATAATAACATGAGTTATTATTCGAGTATGTGAACATGGTTAGAACATTTCATTAATGGCCGAGCACGAACTTTAGTTTTGCACACACACACACACACACAGACACACATATACACAGACACTTGTATTTCATTTTTCTACATGCCATGTCCACATATGTATGTAGAACTACAAGAAGTGTGCAAAAAGGGAAGAGAAAAGATCTATATGTAGAAAAAGCGCTTAAGGGCTCAACAAACACAAAAAGTCAAGACATTTACACTGCACTTGAGCGAGAGGCAGGCAGGCAGGCCAGGCAGAGGACCAGTAGGACTATGACGATGGCGAGAGGCAAATGAACCTTAAAAACAAATCATTATTAAAGGCTCCATTCTCTGCCATGTGTGTGCACCGAGAAGCAACAGCAGCCAGCCACTCCTTTATAGTCCTTGCCCTTCTTTCATATTTCTTCTCTCAACTGAAACTGTTTTATATTTCTAATTATGTAAAAAACTTTGCCGTGCTCCTGCTGCACTAAGAGGGGAGAAAAAACCAGCTTGCTTGGCTTGCCTGCCTCCTTTTGCTTTAGCCCCGGCTATGACTCAAGCCTAAAGGCAAATTGTAGTTAAACATTATGTGTGTTCTTCTTGTGTTGCCCTTGTTGCTGGTGTTGCCTTTTTGCTGCCTCAGAGTAAATGTGCAGGCATCGGAATAGGGTGAAGGCGGGGCTCGATGCCGCCTCTGTGGCTGTGTTGATTTACCAAAGGCAATTTTGTGCATTTTCAAACAAAAGTTACACCATGTGTGTGTGTGTGTCTAACTTGTTGCAGTCTAACTGGCGCCTTGAAGTCGAAACTGTGAAAAGTAGGAAGAAGGAAGGAAATGAAGAGCTAACCCCCCCACCCTGTTCTCAACCCGATGTATTCTGTTACGCCTCACCTACCTTCCTGCAGGCAAACAATTTTGTATATGGAAAGTTTTTCCTGGCCAAAGCTTAGGCATTCAACATTATTTTCCTCTAAGCAGCTTTGAAAATTGTTTTTGATTGAAATTTAAACGTACGCAAATAGAGGGAATAAAGGAAAGAGAGAGAAAGGGAGAGAGTAACATGAAATATCGTAGAAATTTTACTAGATATATGTATGTAGCATATTCTTCTACCGTAACTTGTACGCTGCGGGTTATAAAAGACGCATCGAAACGCACCTTTTCAGTGTCATGTTTTCCCTTAGCACCCAAGCGCTAAGGCAGAGGAATAGAAATAGGTGGAAGGAGGGTAGAATGATTTTGGTGAACATAAAAGCGAAATTCCTTCGCTCCTCTTGTTCAAATGAAATTGTTTATCAAAGTTGTACCATTTTTTTTTTTTTTTTTTTTTTTTTTTTTAAATTATGTAAAATATGTTGCGGTATGTTTTTGTTCTTTCTCTTTTCCTGTTTTCTCTTGTCTCGAAAAATGTGAAAAATTAATTTTCTGCTTGAGCTATTAAACATTTATGTGAAAGGTTCAGATTTAGTTTCAGTTTCGGTCTCTGGATCTCATCTCGCAAATGTAAATCCCTAGCAACAACTGTCTTTTCGATGGCCAAGTCTATCTGTACTCACTGGGATAGTTTAGATAGTTGGCGAGTAGCCACTTCCGCTCTATCCTTGCGCTTAACAAAAGCTTATTATATGTGGTGAGAGATTGAGATAGAAGCGGCAGAGGGACATAGAGAAAGAGAGATTGCCACTAAAGCGCTTAAAACTGAAAAGCTCATCATCATCATCATCATGATTGTGGTTTGGTGAATATAGACAGTGAGTCTTTATCCCACTCTCTTTAAAGTGACCTCATCTATGGGTTGCAGCAAACAAAACAAAAAAGCGCCGTATAAGCCATTAATATTTTCATTGCCATTTCGTTTGTATTCTGTCCACTGTTCAATTGTTATAAATGTTAAATACTTTCGCTTGCCAAATGAACAAGTTTGCCATTGAAATCAAATGAGTCATGAGCAAACGAACGCCCACGAAACGGCCAGGCACAACAATAAATAAATGGCAGTCTCTTTCTCTGCCCCTCTCTCTGTTGTCCATAAAGGACTACGATTTCTGGTCAACTGAGCAACAGCAGCAGAATTGTTGTCCCACCGCAAAACGATGAAGGTCGTCGTCATCATGAGAAACATCATTGTTGTAGCTGTTGCTGTTGGTCGCCGGATGTTGGCAGTCGTTTGCATTGTTTTTGGTCATACGCCATTGTTACTCCTGCTGTGCTTCTCTCCGATCTTTTGCTCTCCCGTCTTCTATGTTGTCGGCACTCTGTATCCCCGGTTTTATGTGCTGTATTTGTTCAGCCATTGAGTTGATGATTTCCGTATGCACACATAGCTCATTTTATGCACAACTTCCGGATATTTCATTGCGGCTTTTTTTATGTCCAGAGTTTCTTTTTTGTAAAATGGGAATATCTTTTCTCCTGTTGCTATAAGTGAGCTTATTTTCTAACAAATATATGTATATGCATATATACAAATTTTTGGTGGGCAACGCAGAAAGGTATGCTATAGTTTTGTTTCCACTCTTGTATGCAGAGATTATGTAGCCGCATTTCCGGTTACTGCTGTCTGGGTAACTCCTACCTAGTACCATTGCAGCTGACACTGACGTTTATGTTCAGTCAGGCGATGGTCAACGGACAACAGGCAACTGCCCTCGTCCTCCTCTAGCTCCCGCTCTCCCTCTGTCTATATCCTTCTCTCCCTCTTTATGCATTCGCTATGCATTCGCATTTGCAATTGCTTTGTGGTCGAGTCGGTTTACAGTAAATGTGCTTTTGCGGTTAAGCCAATCGATTGATGAACAATTCACAGCGAAATAGCAGCAGGAGCGGCAATAGTAGCTGTGGCAACGGGAAAAGCAAATATCATTCATTACTCCCCGATAGAAAGCAGAAAATTATGATGAAATTTTGAAGCTAACGAAAGAAAAAAAATTGAAATATTTTGGAAACTTCTCCAAGTCTGTACTGGTTAAAGTTTAAGCCTTGGCTTCTTTTCTATAGGCTTTCCCTTGAGTTTCCTTTTGAATAGAGTTTTTGGGCAACAAAAGCTCTTCGTATCTTCTTTTTTGGTCACCTTTTCTTATTGTTAGACTTTATCCCCCGTTACATTCAAGTAAGAATAGATATTTAAAGAGAGAGAGAGAGAGAGAGAATGAGCGAGGTGGAGAGAACAAAATATTTTGCTTCTACTGCCATTGTTGTTATTATTATCATCAAACTGTCATGTTAAATGACATTTGCCATATTTCATATGCATTATAAAAAGTTCTCCTGCTGTTGCTATATATATCCTGACACGGCTTCCTTTGACCATAGAAAATGAGCCATGTGAACTGTTGCGGCTGCTGGCTGCCTGCCTGCCTGCCCCGTTCTCCTCTAACCAGCCGGCTTGCCAGCCCAGCCTGATGTCAACAAAAGAAACTCTTCCTCTTTAGTTGTTCTTGTTGTGTCGCCATTGTGTTTTCCCGTTGTATCCTGTTGTCTCCCGTTTGTGGCATGTGTCAGCATTCCTTCTTTTCCTCCCCCACACTAAATTTCTGTTACGCTTTGCTTTTCTCTTGCTTTTATTTATATTCATTTACATGCATTTCATCATTTGTCGTCGTCATCATCATCTCTCCTTCTTATACTTTGGGGTCGTTGTCTGTTTAAAAGTTTAATTGTCCTACGATTTAGCCAAAGAGAAGCCACTTTGTGTGTGTGTGTGTGTGTGTGTGTGTGTGTGTGTGTGTGGGTGTGGGTGTGTACTTGTGTGAGAGAGATAGCCAGTTAGAGATTATCTCATATACTACCTCGCCTGTATATTTTTCTTTATCACATTTTTATTCAACTGTCACTGGCAGACGTTTCTCCTACTTGAACGAACTAGAGAAACTATTAAAATTTTTCTCATATGCAAAAAAGGAATACATCTTTCGTCCTTTGTCCTAGCCCTTTCCAATGGCAAAAAGCAATTAACTATGCTCATATGAAACTCCTTCCCTACTTCTCACACACTCCTTTTCTCTGCCTCCCATTGGCTTTTGTCTATTTCAATCAATTTTTGCATATTAGATTTCTAAGCCGGATATTACAAAAGAAACCAATTGAAGAAGCTCAAGCTCAAGCTCATGCTTAGACACAGGCCCATGCCGAAATAGGCACATCAAAAAGTTAAAGATGATTGTGAATACATTTTTGAAGGCAAGCCGCCAAAATTTAATTCAGTTGCCGCAACATAAATTAGTTCAAGAAATTGCCTCTAGGCGGATCTAAATCCTCATCTCTTGCTCCACCACTCCTTAGTTTTGTCCTTCTTTGAGTTAAAGACGGTAGCAATTCTGGCAATTTTTTTCCTCTCCTTTTGGTTTTTTGGGTGCTTCTTCCACTTGAAATTGACAGTTTTACTTGACTTATTTTTTGATGGTTTTTCTTTGGTTTAGCTGCCAAAGCAACAGCGACCGCCCGCCAAATGTAATTATCAAAAAGTTTCCACTATTTCGCCAGACCAAAAAAAATAAAATGTATTAAAAGTACAAAGAGAGAAAGAGAGAAAGCAAAATGTAAACGCTTCGGCTATAAAGAAAGAGATGGATAGATGGAAAAAGGCAAGGCAAAAGCAAGCCAAATGTCAGCCGCAGGCGGCTTGTGGCGGCTTGTTTCTGTTTGTTTGCCAGACGCCAACGCCAATGCCAAAAGTAAAGAGCGAAAGAGACAAGAGAGCAACAAAAAAAGTAGAAAATTAAATTCATTTCAACTGCAGACGATGACGATGCCTTCCCTGCCGCTGCCGCTGCCTCCATGGCAATCTTCTTGCCCGGAAGCTGTAGGAGACTTCACTTGCCACCCCGGCACTCTTTTCATGCTTTGTTGTTGGAGTTCTGCCATGACAAGCCTGTAAAAAGAGATAGACACACTACTAGGAGAGAGAGTAAAGGACAAGGGGACGCGGGGCATGTCAGGCTATTTATTACAGTTTAATGTTTATTAATCTCATGTAAATTGTTGCGACGTGTTTCCTTTGTGGAATTCCCTCTCATTTTATTGCCTGTTTGTATCCTTGTGTCTTTTTTTGTGTGTTTTTATACATGTATATGTGTGTCTGTGTGGTGAAACTTTGTGACACATTTGATGGAACATTTTGTCAACGCCAAAGGAATATGACATCAAAATTGTCAAGGAAACATTTTAAAAGTAGGCAATACTTATTTAATTTCTTTAACAAAAGAGAAAAGGCAACTGAAGACAGAAGAGATTAAACATAAATATAGATATATTTTTAAAGTTGTAATAACTGTCAGGAAATAAAACAATAACAGCGGAATAATTCAATTCAGTTACCCCAAAAAAGTAGGCAAGATATTTTGCTGATTTTTATTTGTATTTTTGCAAAAGTTATTCCGAGTTAGTCTTAAGTTTTAATTTCATTTTTGCTTTTTGTAAAATTGAAATTAAAGTTTCTGCAAGTAAGCTTAACCAATAAGAGAACAAGAAAATTATATTTCGAGAGAACTCTGAGAAGTAGGCAATATTTTTTTATGTTCGTTTTATTCATTTTTTTTTTTTACAAAACCAAATAAATGACATACTTGATAGAAATATTTTCGTACATAAAAAATGCAATTGAAATTGATATAAATATTCCTTAATTTTTTGTTGTTTCATTTTTGTTTTTATGTTAAATATTCATGAGTCGCTTCGCCCGACATATCCCATACTCACAAGTCTGTTCCACGAAACATTTTTACATTTTATGCCTCAATTCTCTAGAGAGAGACCCAAAAAAACAGAGCAAGCGTGGATGGATACATATACATATGTACATACATAAGCTTCTACACACACATATGTGCATATTTAAGAGAACATCTTGTAAAGTACAAGACGAACAAGAGTGCAAAACTGTTGAAATTTCAAGAAAAGCATGCAGATGATTGTTAAATATTTTATAACATATTTTCTGAACACACAGCACAAAGCCCAAAGAAATGAAAAGAAAACGATGAGAAATGAAATGATGGCGCGTGTTGCGAAATAAATAGATATACAAAGCCTTTACGACATTTATATGAAGAAGCTGAAGAAAGTTTGTCCCAATAATACCCGGTGTGAAGTTTAAGCCTTGCCACTTACCTTACCATACCTTTGCTAACCTATTGGAAATTTGCATGTTGTGGCGTTGCTGTTGCTGCCTTCATTTTCCTCAGCTATGCATCGACACTTGCCCTTTCACCATGGTTACGCAGCAGCAAAATCTTGTTAGCAACCGCTGTGAACACAAAGTTCGAGGCAACTTGCCATGATGTTGCCCTTCGCCCCCTTTCGTCCGTCTTGCTTCTGGCTTGTTGTTGTTTGTTATCGCTTATGTTGTCTCTTACGGTCTGTTGCATTTTGTACAAATTTGTGCCGCAGGTCCACAAATTTGTGCACCGAAGCAGCAGCATCATCAGCAACAACAGCAACAGCAGCAGCCGCAGCCGCATCATCATTATTATCCTCATCATTTCTGAGAGTTGAGGTCAGAAAGGGAAAAAACAAGACGAAAAATGAAACGAAAAAGTTTTCTAATATTTTCGTTGGCTTGCTTTTCGGTTTTTCTAATTTTTGTTTTGTGTGTGTACACCATCACTTTCGCTTAATGGTTTTGTTTGCTCGGGGTTGTCCTAATGCTCGATACTCGGTTTCGGTTGATTTGGGTTCAAGTTCAAGTTGCCAAATAAATGTCCTTAATTTTGACACAAAAAAAAGTTTCCACGCTTTTGGGTTGTTTTCTCTAGATAATCCATATGCTCAAAAGGAAATCAAGGAAAATCCTCAATAAAAATTACCAATATTTACTTTACAAAATGACAGTCTCGACTCCCTTCAATCCATCGAAAAGGCTTCGTCCTTCCTCACCCCAAACTCCTAGCAAATCCCTTGTCAACTTTGCTACTTAATAAAATATGAGTGCCAAAGTGATGGAAGAAGAACAGGACAAATACAGGACGACTACACAAGCCCAAGGACGTGCCACTAATGGCGGGCCAAGCTCAAGTGCTGCTGTCTGGCTGTCGACTTCACCTCCCCTCCCATCACTCCTATTCGTTTTGTATTGCAAAAGAAAAAAAAAAGGGATAAAGAAATAAATAGAAAATGCAAATAGAAGGCAATACATTTTGCCAGACTCCTTGGAGGTCTATGGAACTAACACTGGAGATGGGGCTAGAGAGCAAACGACATTTCCAATGTTGTGTCCTACCACTCAAGGACATGGGCATAAACTGTTGATTTTTATTGAAGTTCGTGACGCCATACAGGCTACTGGGGATCATCTAAGAGAGTCGCAGGTGTGTGCCTGTCCTGCCACCTTTCTTCGTCTCCCTCATTGTATTTCTAGGCTAGGAGAGTCACTTTATCATGGCTTCTTTTGGACACATGTCAAACTATGTCCAGCTGTAATTTTGTTTTCTGCCCCCGCGACCCCCCAAAAACCTACACATACCAAAAGGTCACAAAGAACACAAACACAACGCGTGTCCTTTTTCATTCTTTTTTTTCTTTACGTACATGTGGCTTAGCATTAGTGTCGAAATTATGACTCTTATATGGTCTCCAGTTCCAATAGTTTTATGTGCTTGTGTTTGTCGTTCTGCTTTTGTGTGCGTGCATTTTACGACTAAATACAATTTAAGCGCCTGCTGCTATGCTACAATTTTCCCGATTTTGCCCCGTGGCCACATTTCATTTTAACTTTGTTTCTGTTTTCTGTTGGCGGCTAATGGCAAATTTGTAGAGCCAACTTATAGTGGAGTCATCTGGTGGTATCCAGAATAGCTGTTAACTTGGCAATTAGAACAGAGAGAGAGAGAGAGAAAGAGAGAGCGAGAGAGCGAAAGTAACAGAGACGGAGAGATAGAACATATTGAACGTTCATGATATATTTAAAGTACAGTTTCCTCTTAAAAGGTTAGTTTATGTTCCAAACGCCCATTAAGACGGAAAATGGCAGGGAATAAAGTTTCTTAGAGAGTCAGACAACAAAAGAAATTAATTATTTTTTCCAGCTCTTGTAACAAAATTGAATTTTCTTGTAATTGGCCTTAACTGTTTGTCGATATCTCTATCCAGTTCACTATTAAATTCATATATATATATATAATTGCAACATTCTAACCAATTCTCTCCATCTCTCTTTCCAGGTAAGTGATGACGTCTTTGCGCTTGCTTTGAATCAAAATCAAGTAAGGATATTTTTTGTTTGCTTTTTGGTTAACTTCATTTCACTTTTAAATACACAACAAAAGTCACAACAATCAGATCACCATAAAACGATGGAAAAGTCATAAATCAATCAGACCCAGAGACAGAATCAGTCAGAAGGGCCAGGCAGCCAGAGGCGGCTAACGTCTATATGGCATGAGTGTCGGCCCGATTGAACCATATCGAGGTTGCAACATTTCCGGTGCATGGCGCAAAGCAGTTAATTTGTCAAATGTCTGCACTTTATCACCATATCTGTCGAGCCTCCGATTCATACCACAAATCCAAAGCAATCCCTTTACTCTTCTCCAATTCGCATCCCCTTGGGTGAGGCCATGAAAACGCATTACGCACTCAGACTTTCCCTCTCGCTCCCTTTCCTTTTCAAAATCACGCGTCTCTCTCATCCTCCGACTCTCTGTGAAATTTTTGAGGCAAAGTGCAATCAGTGCACGAGCGCATTTCCCGCAGGAGTAGATGACGATGACTAGGACTAAGAGTAGGACTAGGACAAGCAAGCCATCCAAGGCGGAGCAAGCACAATGACGACTACGGCTGAATGTATCCCCCAAACAGCAGCTGGCAATCCTTTGCATTGTCAGTTGGCCTCCAGGGGTAAAAACTGTTAGAAAAACTCTCTGGCAAAGCAATTTAAAGTTGCATCCATAACATCCACTAGGAACAGTGGCAACAGTAGCAGTAGCAGAACCAGCATCAGCCAACAAGGACATTGGCCTAGGGAAATTTCACTGGCTAATGTTTTGTGTGTGTGTAAACGTGTGTGTTGTTGCATTGCAGTCAACAGGCCGTCAGAGTCAGAATTCGTAGTCCGAATCCGTAATTAGAAAAGTGCTTTCATGATAACTCCGTTTGCCTCTTCCTCCACCCACGAACAAAAAAAAAAATGAAAAACGAGAAGCAAAACCGAAGGGTTGACAAATGAAATTAGCTCTTAAAAATATCTATTAGTCCTAGTCCGACTAATTGCTCTGCTAAGTGAACACCATTTGAAGCTTACAGTTGGGAAGCGTTAGCCAAACGGGGGAGATCACCAGAGGGATACGGAAGGATTTGCATAAAGAATAACACACAAGCAACAAAAAAAAGCATAAAATAAAATTGTCATCAAAATGTCATTACGTGGCTGGCATATACATACACATATTTTTTTTTTGTTTTTCGTTTTTTTTTTGGTTAGCTTCCTTTTGGGGATTTGCCTGTGCTCTGAAAGTGGATTTAAATATTTATGCAAATATATTCTAGAATTTATTTGTTTGGCATAAGGCAATGGTAATTTGTAGTCACTAGAAAACATATGTAGACAAACAGAAAAAGAGCAGAAAAAGAACGAACTACGAAAGAATTGGGAGAGAACACAATAAAGATAAAATACAAGCGATCATGTTAAAAAATTTGTAATGAGGAGCAAATTTTCCTTACAATCTTTTCAAATTCTTTAAAATTGTCCACAATATTTTTTGGGCTTTAAATATTAAATTGATATAAAAAACTTTGCAAATATTTTACCAAACTTTTCGTTTACCCTGGCTAATATGCAAATGACAATGGCCATGACTATGAGTGACTGCGTTATTTGCTTGGATGGTTGTCAGCGTATTGCTTGGTGGGTCGCTTGATTGGTGGGTTTCGGATTTTGTTGGCTGTGCCTTTGCAATTTCCCATTAACCTGGCTAGGCCTCTCTATGGGGCACAACTCTAACGCATAGAATTAAAATGTTTTCCATTTTATCCTGCAGCCAGAAATGTTCCCGAAAGGGCGGCTAGTCGGTCGTTCTCCTCAGTATATAATTTGACAGAAATTGCAAAAACTGAAATTAAAGTCGTCGTGTTGTTGGATAAATGGAAATGGAAAAGGGGTAGTTAGTTTGCAAAGCGTAAACCATACCCACTTTCCAGAACCCACAACAGGCCCAGTCAGAACAGCGGGCTGCTTCCTTTGTATCCATGTTGTATGCATTTTTGGTCAATGTGCGGTGCGGTGCGGTGTGGTGTGGTGCAATGCCGTGGTCGTGGCCATTTTGTCGTCAACGACAGCGACACCAATGCAAAACAACAGGAAGAACAGGAACCAGCGGTTGGCCAGGCAAAAAGGATTGTCCCATGGACGTAGCAGAGGCAAGGACCAAGGGGCAGGCACTGACTGACACTGTGGCACCACAACAACGTCATCAACACGACTCTAATGACAACCACACGTCATCAGCATCAGTAACATTGGGCTGGCCGACGACGTCATCACCATCATCATCATCATCAACGGCAACAACATCGTTACCCTTGCTGATGGCCCCAGTCCCAGTTTCAATTCTGACACGCCCACATTGCAACCAGGCCCATGATGTATACATACATACATATATCATTGTGTCTCTAGAATTCCTTCATAGCTTCCATGTATCATTGGTATGCAAATTTTTGTTGTTGTTGTTCTTTTTTTTTCCTTCTTTTGCATGGGAGAACTCATCTTGTTCGTTCTCTCCAACTAGGGGGCGGCAGGATGATTCATTTGCATTATCGCATCTAATCATTGTCATCATCAGCATCATCAACGGCAACGTGGACAATGTTGCTCGTTAGTTTTGTTGCAAAATATCCCGCAGAGAGGACACAATTTTATTGTATTTCAACATTTAACCTGGGTAACCCCATGGCTGGCTGGCCCTAAACTAAAATGGCTTTTGTGTTATATTGCCCATTAAATGCGATTTCGTTTTTAGTTTAGCATTTTTAATTTGTACTTTTCGCACAAATTGCCATGCAACAACAAAAACAGCAACTGGAACAACAACTTTGCGAAATTCCAATTAAAATGCATTTGCAATTTGTTGCCATTTGCTGCTGCCAAAGTGACTCTGGCCATATATCTATCTATCCATATATTCTACTCCTCCGGCTCCCTTTTTGCAAAATAGCAGTATTTTTACTTCTAATTTGTGCAATTTGTCACTGCATTTAATTTTACCCCCATTAATGGATGGGCAAACCCAATGCCAAGTTGGCTTTGACTGGGGCTAATCGATTAGGGATCGATAACAACATACGCAGCAACGGCATCAGCATCAGCATAAGCATATCCATTTCTAATTATTAGCCTGCTTCTGTGAAAATTAGCACAGCTTTTTCGATTAGAATCCATGATAGTAGTAGAATTGAACAAAATGGCCATCAAAATAAATGTTAAATTCTAAAATTTATATTACAATGAAAACTAAAATAAAGCTGCCTAAATGATAATTCTAAAGTATGCAACAGATTTCATTGAGATTAAACTAATTTGTGGCAATCATTTATTTGATTGTAATTTTTTTTTAGCAATTTATAAGAATAAATCAGACATTTTTTGAATGCCTTAAGTTAACCTAGATATATTGAATGTACACAACTCTATCTGTTTTTATTCGATTAATGTATTTCAATAGATAGATATCTTTGTTTAAAATAACAATTGGGTATTGAATTTGGCGTTATTAACACAACAATTATGCAAGAGCTGAGACACACACATACATGACCGACTTCATGACAGTTACGAAAAGCATTTTTTTTGTCCACATTTTCCACTTGTGTACAACACACTGACTCCGGGGCCACCTAATTTGCATGCACAAGCGATGGCAATGGGGAAAATATTTATGCACAATTAAATCAAGTAAGAGGAAAGAATAAATTCTGCGGCAGAGAGAAGAGCACACAAGCGAGAGGAATGGAGAGAAATGAAAGGAAAGCAGCTGCCCATTTTGCTGTGCTATAAAAAAAATGCAAATGACATTAAAGCAGAAAGCGACCAACTGCATGCATAAGTGTATGTGTGTGTGCCAGTGTGTGTGTGTGTGTGAAATGAACAATGGCCAACACAGTTGACCCACATTCAGCATCTCCCTCGCACTCTCTCATGTCTATCTCTGTCCTCTTCTGTCTCTGTGGCGGATTTAATTTTTCTAGACTTTTTTTTTTGGTAGCTTTTGATTTGCGGCAAAATTTGTGTACGCCCGATTTCTCTTCGGAGCTTAATGTGCATTAAGCATGTGCTAGGCAGTGCCTCCCCTTGTCGCCTATCGCCGTCTCTGATTTTCTCACTGTCTTTTCCCAGTGTCTTTTGCTCTTTTTCTTTTTCGTTCATTCGCTGTGTGTGTGTTCACTAATTAAGTGGCATTATGTGTGCTCTGCTTCAGCTTGTTCTTGTTTGTTCTTTGCATTTATTTTCATGCTTGGTCACAGGTTCTTTCTTTCTTGTTTTTCCGTTTATTAAAGTTTCCCTTAGCAAATTTAATTTTTTTCATACATTTTGGCCCGGTTTCTGAGCGCTTGATAACTTAAATAGTTATCTTTCAATATTGGCAATAAATTTTTTGTATTAAATAAATTTCAGCCTGAAGATTTGGTTATCAAATGGCCACAAAATGAATCTATAAAATCTGAATCAAAGCAACTTACTGATTGCTCTGCCATAATAAATTAAAGTAAACTATGTGAAGACGAAAATATAAAATGTATTTTATTCGTTTCAGTGACTTACCAAATAAAATAAAAAATTCAATATAAAATTTTCAGCAACCATTTTCGTCTAAGTCAAGATTTATCGAAAATCGTTGTATATTTTTAAAATGGCTTTAAAGTATATCAACATATTTTGAATCAAACAATGACCAGGCCGCCAATGAGACCTCAATAATAATCAGCCGCCATTTTGCATTTTATGAAATGCAATTTATTATCAGAAACATTCAAATTGATGTGAGTGTATCTCTCTATCTGTATCGCTATATGTGAGCTTGGGTTGTCGATAATACGGTCACCCAAAAATTTTAAATATTTGTTGCTTGATTCTCGTGAATTTGGCACCGTTGAAAGTTGCAGTTGCTGCTGCTGCTGTTGTTCCGCCCCGATTCTTCTGAATAACTTAAATTCCATAGCTTAAATATAACTTAACTTAAATATAAAAAAAAGGCAAATTAAAAAAAATTTAATATAAATTACTACCTAATGCAATCAATTTTAGTTCAAACTAATTAAGCGCTTAATATTAATTGAATTTATTAAAATTTCACATATGAATACTTTCGGTTAGTTCTAATGTAAATATAATATGATTGCCTGCAGCAATCTGTTATATATTAAATAAGCCATGGTTGAAAAAAAAGAATAATATTAAAAAAAAAGCAAAACTCCCCTCATTGGCCATTAAATAAGTCGATAAACAAAATGACAAGGGAAATTTTGCATGCAAATCCATTGATAAGTGTTGAATGCAAAATGTTGTATAAAAAGCGAATTCTTGATAGAGGCAGACAATAGATACGACTTTAAGGCCACCCTATAAAAGCAATAAAATAATGAAAATAAACTATTTTTATAATAAAATTTCAAATTATTATTCATTTCAATCATTTCGTTTGCCATTTCAATATCAAGAAGTATTTACACAATTTGCATTTGATCATAAATCAAATAATATTTACAGCAAGGCCAATTGATTTAACATTTCCGAATTACATAGAATCAAGTCAACAGCCCCGCCTACCGCTTACTCCCACCATTTAATATTATGCTTAAGTGTATAAGGCGCTTTATTTTGCTACAGATACAAAGTTTCAAGTTTAATTAAAATTTTCAACAATTTCCTAGAATTTGAATATGAAGCAGCAGCAGCAGCAGCAAAGCTAACAGTGCCCTTAAACCAAAGAACTATATTTTCTGTATATACAACAGCTGCAAAAACTTGCCAAGGACAAAATGCAAACTTCAATTAGTTGGGCCAGACAGACAGACAAACAGGCCAGTCCACAGATAGACACATAGACAAACAGCCAGACTGTGAGAAAGGACAACCGAAAAGTCCTTGCCACAAACATATGCACATATAGCAAAGAGCATATATTTCAGTCTGCAAAATGTTTGGCATATTGACAGGCGCATAATTAACACTATTATCAGTAGAGCGACAGAAAGAGAGAGAATAAGAGTGAGAGAGAGTTGGCCAACATATTTTGTTGGCCATTAAACTTTCGGTCATCAGAGCGAGAGAAGACAGACGAGGGAGTGAGAGAGAAGTATAGAGCTCTACCACAGACATAAGTTTTGATTACGATGCGGCCAGAGTCCTGTGTAAGCCCTGGGCTTAATGCTTGCGCTCTCGCTTGCTCCTTCCTGTGACTCTGACTGCCTCTCTCTCTTTTTCTATGTGTGTTTGTGCGTTGATTGCATTTGGTCAGCCTAAATCCCTGGCTACAAATTATAATTGTCAGCAATAATAGCTCGAAAAAAATGATACACAATATAATTGCCATAAAAATTGAATTTACTTTAAACAATTTCCTTCTCCCAAAATGAAAGTAATTTTTTGTTGAATTGTTTAATTTTCTTTTGTGTTTTTTATACCCTATTCACAAAAAGTATATAGAAATTGTAGTTAAATAATAGAAAAGATGCAATAATTATTAGCATATAGAAAAATTTCTTTCGACCATACATATAAATATATATTCTTCATCTAAAACAAAATAAACTGTTTAAGATCATTATTCTGTTTCAAGAGTTGGTCTTAATTTCTTTAAACTGACTCTATTAAATCCGTGAATCATCCTTGTAGAGTATAAAACTTGCAGATTAGTTTTTTTAAAATTTTTTTTTTTTGCTACACTTGAGTAAATAAAATTGTTGCTGTCATGGTGTATTTGCGGTTCGATGATTAGTGAAAAATAACAGACACAGAAAAAGCACTAAACAAACAAAAATCCACTTTAAAGTTAATTAAAGTTACTAAACAACACGACGAGGCGTATGAGCAATATTTCATGGTATTATAACCATGAAAATTGTGTGCGGTCTAAGTGTGTACGTTGAATTGTGCGTGTATATGTGTATGTGTGTGTTTGTTTGTGTGTAGATAATTGCGGAAACAAGAAGTGCAACAATTTTCACTTGCTTACATTGCATTTGCTACTGTTGTTGCTGCTGTCACTCCAAAGATGTTACATTTTCTTGCCTTTCACCAACAAAAAGCGAAACGAATATAATTTTGTAATTAGCTAGCCAATCATTTGCAATCGTTTTTTTATAATTTTGAAGTCGCGTAACTAATTTTACGCTTGCCTGCAAAACTTTCAAAGACTATTTCCAGAACATTTACAGATTTTTTTTTTAAATTTAATATTTATCATTTAATTTTGCAAGTCAAGATGTGACTCCAAAACTAATCCTCTGTACAATTTTTTCTCCTTCTCATTCTAGGTAAGTGAACCTAAAAGTATACCACAAAAAGTTGTAAGTACTGTTGCAGCATACACACACACACACGCACACACAAAATATCTTGTCTGGGATTTACAGTTTTAGTGTTGCATAAAAATATCCATAAAATCGTTTTACTAGATAAAGGGCTTGTCCCCTTGTTAGGTCTTAACCCCAGTGCCAGTCGAAGCCACATCACCCATCTCCTTTTCCCCCTCTCTAACTCTTCTTTTATTCGAAATTTAAAAACCGAAAAACAAAAAAAAATAAACAAATAAAACATGAAAATGCCATCATATGCCACATCAAAACCAAAAATGCTATTTTAAAATATACACAACACATTTTTTACTTACTCTTTTTATACCATACACCCATAGGGTGAAATGGTATATTAAAGTCGCTAAAATGTATGTAACAGGCAGAAGGAAGCTTTTCCGACCCCATAAAGTATATATATTCTTGATCAGCATCAACAGCCGAGACGATCTAGCCATGTCCGTCTGTCCGTCCGTCCGTCCGTCCGTCCGTCCGTCCGTCTGTCCGTCCGTCCGTCCGTCCGTCCGTCCGTCCGTCCGTCTGTATGAACGCCTAGATCTCGGAGACTATAAGAGCTAGAGCCACCAAATTTGGTATGTAGACTCGTGTCATATGTACGCTTATCGAGTTTGTTTCAAATGTTTGCCACGCCCCCTACCGCCCCCGCAAATGATATAAAACCGATTTTCTTAAACACTATAGCAACTAGAGACACAAAATTTGGTATGTATATTTGCTTTGTAAATGCGCACATTTTGTATTTGTAAAAATTTTGCCACGCCCCCTACCGCCCCCGCAAATTAAATAAAACCGATTTTCTCAAAAACTATTTCAACTAGAGACACCATAGTTAGTATAAATATTTGCTTAGTAATTGCGCACATTTTTGATGTGTAAAGATTTTGCCACGCCCCCCTCCGCCCCCGTAATTTGAAAAAACTCGATTATCTCCCGTAATTTTCTACCGTGTGCAATCAAATTTAGCACACTTAAATTTGATACTAATGTTCAGCAAAATACCAAATTTGATCAAAATCGGACTAAAAATAGCCAAGTTATGCATATAAACGTTTTTCCATATGGCCGGAGTTGGCCGTTGGCTGGTGGGGGCGCTAGGGTGCTCGTATGCTTGAGTGAGCGAAATACTAAGATATGCTTGTGAAAAGCATGTGAACAGTTTTTTTTAAATACGAAAATGTATTGGTTATTATAAATTTAAAATATTTGTTTTACTGGTGTATGGTATATCCAAGTCGGCGAGACGACTTACTTACTTCATTGTTTTTGGTTTTACTTTTTCGACATGCAACACACTGTATTTCAATTTTTCTTTTTTTTTTGTAAACGTTTTTCAAGCTTCCAACGAGACGAGAACTATAAAAATATTTCATTCCCATTTTTATACACTTAAAATCCCAAGGGTGCAATTATTTTAGTCAGTTGTTGGTTAGGCATTCATGTAAGGATATTTATCATTTTCAAAAACTCGATCGAAACAAATTCCTTAAGAACAGAATCGAGATCGAGTTTTTGAAAATGAAAAAAATCCTGAATGCGTAATACAGATCTATCTGGGCTCTTTAATTCTAAACGTAGAATTATTACTAATACAATAGCTTTTTTTCTGTGTTAATTAATTCCATTTAAAGGACCTAGAAGGGTATATTGGATGCGGTGCGTTCCATTAGCTTTCGTTTCTGCTGTTGCTGCTGCCAGTGTTGCATGTGTTGGCATTTATAAATTAAATAGTAGTCAGAATTCTCGAATTTCATGAGAGGCAACGTCCTGTGCGTGTTGCGGTCCTATAAAAATGGCTACCCTTTACTGTTGTTGTGGCAGCCATTTTGAATTAGTCTTTACTTTCTTTCTTTGTTTTCTTATTTTGTTTTTTATTATTTTATTTTAAAAGAATAAAATAAGCAAATCAAAGTAGTAAATGGCATTCATTCGGCATTTAGATAAACTTAAATGGCAATTTTCCTGAATAATATTGATCAAAGGCGACAATCAAATGAAAAGCCTTTTGAATTTCTTCCAACTAATTTCGAAGGAAAATATCTCATAAATAACAAACACTTGCTTAACACACAAGCACATCTCTGCGCAATTGTAGGCACACTTTCCATAGAATAACAAACACCAGCGAAGCAATCAAATCAAACAAATTGTTGACTAAATTCTAGCTAAATAAATAAATAAAACAGAAAAAAAAACTTGGGTCATTAAATCAAACGCACGCACATGGACCCAAGCCACAGTCATCTCCGCCCCAGTTCCTTCTTCCTCAACTCTCAGTGCTAGCCTAATAATAATTCCTCAAACTCCAATTACAATAACTAAATGCAGGTGCCACTCATAAAACAAAAAACACACAACACAAATAAGTAATGCTAAAAATAAATATATAACAAGTCATGGGCATGGTAAAAAATTTCGATTGGGGGGCATACAGGTTCGGCAACCATATTCATAAATAGATTATTCTATACAGAGGTCTATGCTTGTTGAAACCCCCCCTCCACTTGTTTGACTACACCCTTGTTGTTGTTTTTTTTTTTTTTTTTTTTTTTTTGCTGAGGAGTCGATGCCCCGGTGCTAAATAAATAAATTGTTAAAATATGCAGAGGCCAGAACAGTAACAACAAGTACCACAAAAGCGAACTCCCACTAGAAGTAAGTGTGAAGAAAATTTCCATAAATCAGCACACAGAAAAAGAAAACCGAAAAAAAAATGGAAAAGTTTTCGCGTGACAAAAATCAACTAATGTGGTTAATAAAAGCAACAACAAAGAAAAAGGAAAAAAATAAACGAAATAAATATATATGTGTATAATAAAAAGTAGCTAAAAATCTAAAGATGACGGGGGCGTGGCAGTAGAAGTTTATACAAAGTTAAACTGAAGTTAAGCAACAAACTTGCGGGACTTGCGGGACTTGCGGGACTAAGGGTTAGCTGGGCTAGGGTGTTGGAGCAGCAGGAGAACTTTTCCGCGCTCTCATGTAAATCACTTTCAGCAGCAACTTTTGCCACCAAAACGTTACCTTAAATTTATGCAAATGTTTTGTTGCCCCGTGTGGCACCCGCCATAGCCACCTGGCAGCGGCAGGTGGCAATTGTCGTTGACATTTTCACCTGGTTGGCCTGGCGGTTGTTGAGAAAATCACCAAAAAAAAAAAAAAAAACAACAAAAAAACTGAGAAAGGAAAACTTTTCTTTTTAGTCAGAGAGGGCTAAAATGGTTAAATTGTTTTTTAAATATTTTTCTTTTCACCTCTTTGCCAACATCCACCTCTCCACCTTTCGTTATGTTGTTGTTTTTGTTTTGTTCCGGTTGGTCGCCTAGCCATTCGGATTTGATTGACACTTAGTATCCTGTTTAGATTATGCCAAGTTTTCCGTGTTGATTTATTTTTGACATTAATAGGACACCACCACCGCACCACCACCAACACTATGAAGGGGAGAGAAGGAGTATGCCATGGGACAGGGAAGATTGGTTAGTTGGCAAAGCACAGTGAGTGTCATTTTAGTTGGTTAGTAAAGCTTTGAAATGTTTGCCCAGATAACGTGACAGCAAATCAATGCATACTGAAACGCATTCAGAATAATAGAGAGGTCGAGAGCGAGATTGTAACAGGGGTGAAAGTATATGGTAGTAAAAAAATAAAAGTAATAATTTATAGTGTGTGCCCTTTTTTGTTATGAACAAACACCTGGGGATTTTAAGTAAATGGCATAATGAATAGTTTATGGCAAATAGAAAAAGTTGGTCACTTGGTTCGATAAAGTAAGGATTTATAACTATTGAACCTTTATACTTGAAACTACTCAATAATCGATATTTTGAATTCATCACAGGGAATTACAATATGAACGCCATATCTCATCAATATAATGGCAAATCGTTGATTTTCTTAAAATTTTAACCACTTTGCTTGGTCAAATTGTTATTTTTCATAGATTATTGTAAGAAATAGGCCAGAATATGATTTTCAAATGGTTTCTTTTTATAAGCTTAAATCCATTCAGTTTTATAGATAAATCAGTACAGTTTTACAATAGTTTTTCTCATATGCTTAAATCCCATAAATGAATGTGCCATGTGGTAAAAAGTTCATGACTAAACTTTTATGAAGATTCTTTTCTTAACCATCATTTAGTTTTATTTTTTTCTAGCTTAACGAGCCTTAAAACCGCAACACCCACACAGACACACACACATATACATGCAAAGCCCCTCACATTTCTAACCATAGCGTACATGCAGCTTAATTTCATTTAGCATTTTTATTCTTCTAGCATTTTACACTCATGCATTTACCATGGGTCGTCTTCTTCTCTGCCATTAAAATGGCATTCAAGGGGCATGGCAATGGTACTTATTATGTCCTAGACACACACACCCACACACACACACTCTCTTACATTAAATATGTATGATGGTGGCCCGGTGAAAAAGAGATGCGGTGACTGCATGTTGGCAAGCAAAAAGCCACAGCAAAAAAAATTGTTGCCTACATTTGTGGGCGGAAACGTGTGTTGTGCCTTGCCTTTTGTTTGCCATTTCGCTTGAAAATCAGGCTATCGATTTTTTTTTTTGTTTGCTTTTCTTTCCTTAGTACAATCTTTTCCCCAACTAACATGTCCTTGCCATGTGAACTATTAAAGGAGATTTTTCCCAATCAGATTGACATTTCATGTCATGCCAATGAAAAAGCAAAAGGTTAGAAATTGACTTAAGGCAATTCATAATCATTTGCCAGCAATTCGACAAATTAATTAGGCATACTAATTGATGAATGTTGCCAACTCATTTTGGGCATAAGGCACGTAGCAATCAAAACAAAATATCAAAAAGGCAGCAGCCTGTCAATAATTTACTCCCTCGAAGAAGATAATTATTAACCAATAAAGTGTTAGTGTGTGTGTGTATGTGTGTGAAGTCACGTCCTGGATATATCTGAAATCTGAAAATGTCAAGTGAAACATAAAGAAGATAGAGTGTTTTTTTTTTTTGTTTTACTATGCAACAGATGTTTGGCTAACAATTAATTGATTTTGACCTGAACTAAAGAATTCTCTGATGCTTTTTAACTTACCAAGTAGGAATTCTATTTATCTATTTGCTTTTCATACTAACAGCAGATGGATGACACTTCTCTTTTGTTGTAATCATTTTTGTTTTTCCGTGTAGCATTTGCCATTAGTATCTTAAAGTGGCTGGCCATTACTCACTCTCTTTGGCATCTACCTACATACCGTCCCTGCCTGATAGTTCTACCCACCCATGGGTCCTTCTTCTGTCTGCAATGACGACCACTTAGACCATCCCTTGGCAAACTACTTCAACTGCGCTTTAATTAAATATCAATTACTCTGTTCAGCTCGGCTCAGTTCAGTCCTTGGCCCTTCACTGTTCGACTATGCTGCCATCTCGCTTTTCTGTAAGCTGAAAAGCAATCAATTAAGTGTACTTTGCCATGGAACCAGAGTAAAAGCCTCAATTTAACCCAACCTTAACTCATCAGCATATCAAGAAATAATAAAATGAGAAAAGCGAAAGTGCAAGACAAATATTTGTGACAATATCAAAAAATATGTTGTTTATGAGTCGGAAAATTTCCCCCAAAAACGAAAATAGAATCACACCACACAAACAGCTGAAGGTCGGGGAAAAAATGCACAAACAACTTGTAAACCAAATTAATGCCACAAACAAGCATTAACGCACTTTTGCCTGCTGTGTTTGTTTTGTGGTGCGGCTCATTAGGCAATAGTCTATGTATTTCAACTTCTCCTGCTGCTCGATTCTCATCAGTTGTCATTCTATAAGCCAACAAGTAGGTTTGCGTTGATGTCGAGGCTAGAAAGTTGGAGAGTTGCTAAGTTTTGGGTGTGTGGGTGGGTATTTGTGGGTGTGAGTGGTAGGCTTCGACCATTAAACCGAATTACTTAATGACCGCACACGCGTGTGCTTTTGATGCCTACTTTCAGGCGCACCCCCACACAAATACACATTCGTGTAGCCACTTTCTTTTAATTTGAGTTTGGACTTTGTTTCGTTTCGTTTCATTTGGTTTCGTTTCCTTTTTTGTGTGCGTGATTGCTGTTTGTATATTGCTTTTTAATTTTGCTCGTTACTCGCAATTTCCCAAGCTTGAAAACGTGATTTTTGTAACGAAGGCATAAAGTAAACTTAAACCAAAATGGACATCGCCTTCCACTCAGCTCCTGCCCAGACATATGTATGTGTATTAGTATTGCATGTGTGTAGTATAGTTTCTTTCGTTTACGCCCCAAATTTTGCCTTGTATTTCATAATTTTTCTTCTCTATTTTCTATTTTACTTTACAACCTTGCCGACAGAGCTTTGGCATTTGTTCATTTTACTTCTTCGTCTTTGCCTTACCATAAATTGTCTGCAGACATATGTGTGCTTTGGTGGAAACAGGAGGTGAAGAAAAGTTTTTAAAATAGGTCAACACCACCTATTCATGGGTACACTGAGTTAACCAAGTTTATAAATTTACAATAAAGTTTACTTTGTAGAAATTCTAAAGGGATAGTAAAACTAGTTTATAACGAAAGTTAGCAGTAGTAGAAAATGATAATCAAATATCCAATGAAATCGAAGTAAGAACTATTTAATATTCACGATTCCATTTGAATGAAATGAATCGCTTACAGATCTTACCTTAAATATATGATAAAACTACATTTTCACTCTTTTGTGTGTACATTTTTATCATCTCTTTAGTCAGCAGCAGATGAGAGCAACCATTAAGGAATACATTATTTTTTGACCAGAGTTGCCGCTATTCCACTATTTGCCAGTTGCCGCAGAGATGGCATTCTCATTGTTATTTTATTAATGAAATTACACAATTTCCTTTTATATTTGGTTTGCCTTTAATTTAATGATATCGAAAACCTCCTTCACTTGTCCACAATTCCCTCTTCTGCTGTGAGAATTGAGCGTTAAGTAAATGTGACCTTAATTTGTACGTATAGTTGATATATGGACTATGGGTAAAGAGTTTCCTTCGCCGTTCATTGCGGTAAGTAGCAGGCAGGCAGGCAGGCAGCAGTAAAGCCGCAACATTTACATGAAGAGGACATTTAAAGTAAAATATGGCAAAAAGCCGCAGGACAACGGCAGCTCGATAACAACACTCGGGGCTGACTGACGGGGCGGGAGTGAAGTGGTCTGGCTATAGCTTGGGTTCAAAGGACTCACTGCAAATTACCCCGAAAATGAACAAATTGCGGGGGAAGTGAGTAAAGCCGCATCGCAGCAGTGCCATAAAAATGCTTCAAAATGAAGCCATAAATGCGCAATCACAAAATTACAAAAGTAAGCGCGGGCGTGCCAAAGTGTTTATTTATGCAGTTTGTCCCCCCCTCTATGCTCTCACCCAACCACCACTTCCACTTAACTCGCTCCACCATTTCAGTTCTTTTACACTACTTGGCAAACATTAAGCATACGCAACGTTGTGCTGTACTCTGTAAGTGTGTGTGTGTTTGTATGCTAAAGCAAAATTCTTGTAAACGACGTCGGCAACGTCAAGTTTAATTGCCTTGCAAATTGCCAGCTTCAAACGATGAACAAGATGAAGAAGAATGTTAAAAAACCAAGCCTCATCACACCACACACACACACACACACACATACAAACATGGCGAAGTAGAGATCCTTTTATATTTCATAACAAATGCCTGTAAATTTTGATGCGAATAGCAAACCTTTTGTGGTTAGGATGGATTCTGGTTAAGTGTGGTATTTCTCTCAAAATGAAGTACATATAGTGAAAACTTAAACTCTATGCCGGTAGAAAAACCACCGCCCATTAAAACTATTTGCCATAACAAAACAGCTTCAAAAAGATAGAGGGAGAAAAAAAACAGAAAAAGGGAAAAAGAATCATCTACAAAAAATCTTTGCCTAAAAGTTTTTTCCTCGCACACACAGAATTTTTCCCTCTCCGACTATGTAATTGTCTGTTTGAAGCGAACTTCTTTCTCTCGCACGAACTTTGATTGTCTGACAAACTTTGCTGCATACTTTATGGGGCGAACTAAACTATTTGCTGAACTATTAGAAAGTCAATTAGTTTCATGTTTCTCTTCCTTATTTATTTTTTGTTTTTACCATCTACACTTCATACGCTATTTCTACTTTCGATGGTGTCTTTGCTTAAATAATTTGAATTGCTTTCAAATCGTTTTGGCTAAGTCTAGGCCACAGTATAAATTAGTAAAAAACAAAAAAAGGAAATAAAATTGATTTAATTAGCCCACAGCGTTGCAAGTAATTTCAATTAACAAAGAACTCTTGAACACCTGCTGTGTAAATATATTGGTTAACTTGTGTGCTTACTTAATTGAAATGACACGTTATGTGTAAGTATTATTGATTTCCACTAATTGAATTAATTGTCATGGTTTTTGAATTTTAAGTGAATGTTAAAGTTAACTTAAAGCAAAGCCTCCCAGAGGAGCATCAATTTAAATATAACAAAAAGCAGTTAAAGCATAAAGAAAAATGCAGCAAATCAACCTGCAGACTAACTAACAACATACAGACACTCACACAAAACTACTGGCACTTGAAACTTTGTCGACATCGTCCTGCCAGTCCATGTTGCTTGCATTACTCTGTTGCTCTCCCTTTTAGTTGTTTTGTGTGTGTTTTTACTTTTATCCAGCTATAATTATAAATCAACTAGCTAGCTTTTTGGGACCCACCTGCTTGCCTACTTACATCGACTTACTCCAACTCCTGTGAAAAGCAAAAGCAACAACAACAACAACTAACTAACTAATCCACTCAGGCAAAAGCACAAAAGCAACATTAAAAGAACGAACTTTTGTTGCTGTTGCCGTTGCTGTTGCTAGCGACCGACCCACTTGCAACAAGTCAAGTAAAGGTAAAGCGAGAAGAGGAAGAAGAACATCATGATGGAGAGAACATTTTTGTAGTTTAGGTTGACTCACTTTCACTTTGGGGGCAAAACCAACCAGTTGGAATAGTAGGACAAGGGCCAAGAGAGTCAGAAACAGAAACACAGAAGTACCGGCAACAGCAGCAGGAGGAGCAGGAGCAGGAGCAAAAGCAACAGAAGCGCAGGAGCGGTAACGGGAATCCGAGGAGTTCCCCAGTGTATGACATCAGCTATAATTTCCATTACGAGTCGAGCGCTGAAAATTGTACTCAAGGGAGCTTATTAAGCATGAAAACCAGCAGAGAGACAGAAGGAGAGAGTAAGAGGGAAGAGAGCAAAGGCAAATGGAATGTGCAAATGAAATGAAATAAAAATGTCAGAGTGACTGGGTAGAATATAGTGGTTGGAGGGAATAGGGTAAACTGGAAGGCGGTAGAAAAAAAAACCGAAATGGCACAAATAATAATTATGAAAAGCAAGCAGATGAAGTTTTCCACTTGTTGCACATGTTGGGCTACTAAATGTCACAGCAAATGAGTTTAGTGTGACCAAGTACGAGCCTAGTGACTAAACTGAGAAATATCTACTGGTCACACCGCAAAATGAATGAACATGAGCTTGAAACTAGAAACTAATTGCAAAAGATGAAAAAAAGTGGAGCAGCAAGGAAAAGTAAAGGGACACTTACGTCACTTGGCAACTAAATCAAAGCATTGCATACTTATGGGCGTGAAATTACATAATTTCTCATATTCCCTTTTCACTTTGGCCTTCTATCCTCTGTTCCGTAGCCTCTCAACGTTTGACGCTTGCTTTTGTTTTCAATTTCGTTTTAATAATGCCAACGAGTGGTGGTGCTGGTAATGGTGGGACTATAGAGTGGGCAAGGGACGAGGTCATGGCAACCAGGGAGCTGGCTCAGATTTCAACGCTTATTTGGTTTCTGATTATTATTTCATACATACATATACATTTGTATGTGTCTATGTGTTTGTGTATGTAAGTGTATGGCTGCCTGGAGTGCTCACGCGTCACGCGCCTAAAAGTATGCACACAGCCCCATGATATTTGCCTTTTTATCGCCCTTCTTCTCTTTCTGGGTTTTTATTTGGTTTTTTTTTTGCTCTTACTTTTGTTGCTGTTGTTTTTGCTTTCGCATTTTCACTGTGCTGGAAGTTTTTAGCCTCGGTTACTTTGCGTGTGGTTGTTATTATTATTTTATTTTACTTCTCTGCAATCTTTTGCCACGTTTCGTGTTTATTTCCATTCTTCATTTGCCCCACCTCTGGCTCCTACTCCTGTGGCCATTGCTGTTGCTGTTACTGCTCTGCACCATTCATCAATAATTCACATTGATTTCTTTTTCTTTCCCTTTGCCTGGCATCTGTTCCCGACCACCATTACCATGTTGTCCAAGTTGTTCGCGTTGTTATCGTTGTTGCCGTTGTTAGCCTTTTGCCAGGCTTCTCTTCGGTTTGTTTTCACTTCAATTTGCCATGTTAACAATTGACACAGAAGCTCCAAAAGGGGCGGCAGAGAGTCATTTTACTTCTCCACTGCTACTTTGGTTCTTTTTTTTCATTCGTATGTGTGTGTTTTGTTTTAAGGTTATTTTCGGAAACATTAGGGCAATTGAAACTGATACTTTACCCTATATACATTCACGTAGATGTATATGCAATGGGAATGCGAATTTATGAAAGAGAAGGGACACAGTTAAGTGCAATCTGTAACGCCATTAAGCTCAATATTTAATAATTTACCAAGTTAGAATGAAAACCAGCGAATTAGAAACAAACAAAAAATATGGCAGAAGTACAGACTGCCTGGAGGGAAATCAAATGAGAAAAGCAAATCAGTGTCTGTCTGGTTTTACCTTTATGTTCAATAATAACTTGGTTACTTTTGTTGTTTTTTGGCAGAAATGGTTTAAAGTATCTTTACCTGTGCCTATTCACCAACCATCAACCACTCACACACAAACACGAATTACGTATTTTTTCCACCTTTTACACAGTTTTATTTTTTTTTTTTTTGTCTGTTCCACGTTTTCTTTTCCCTGAGTGGCTGTAGCTCCTGGCAATAATATGGCAACACTGCAAGAGACAAGAGCAAGGGGCAAAAAAGAAGGGAAAAGCTACGTAATACAACACTCAGTCATGCGTTCTACTGTTGGCATTCTGCTTATTCCCTTTTGTTCCTTTAGTTATTCCTTTTCGTACTCTTCTTTCCTTTTTGCTCGTTTTTGCATACGTGAAGAGTATCGCATGTTGATTTGATTGGATTTGATTTAATTTTCCAATTGAAAACACTTTATCATGTTTCATATGTGTGTGTGCGCGTGTGTGTGTGCGCGCGCTAGAAACAACATGGATAGCAAGAGAATGGCAAAATGGGAAAATGTGTAACTGAAACTGAAAAGTTATTACTTATCCTTAAGGCATATATGCGCTCTTGATATGATATATAGACACGGCTGTTGCGCCTTATTACGCGACAGATTCTCCTCATGTATGCAAAGCAAGACAAATTGGCAAAGGCGCCATGAAAAATTGTTCTCCACCAGCAACATTTGCAAATGACTTACATGCATCACAGAGCACAGCGGCAGTAGCCAACAGCAAGCTGAGATTAAACCCCAGAAGTGATAGGGATTACATACATATTTTACCAATGCCACAAACAACAAACATACAAATATAAAATATTCATTCAAATCAAGTGAAACTGTACAAAAATTGTTATTAGATAGCCAAGAGAAGTCTGTTTCAGGCACACATTAAAGATTGGAGAGTTCTTGCACTTAATATGCCCCACAAATGCGATTTAAATCAATTCCCATTTGGGGGAAAGGATGTATTACTGCATCCATTAGCATCTGCTGATGTTGCTCCTGTGCTCGCATCCTCACACAATCTGCCATGCAGACACAGTACTTACAACAACCACCCCTCATAGAGGCAATCATTTAGTAACCATTATCTTTTTCTTTCTCTCTCTCTCTCTCTCTCTCTCTTTTTTTAGCAACTTTTTCGCTCACAGAATCCGGGTTTAGCGGCAGCGGCAACAAATGCTGCTGCAGCAGCGGCTGCCGCAGCGGCGGCAACATCAGCAGCTAGTGCAGCAGCAGCAGCAGCTGGTGCACCGCCGGTGCCTAATGGCGGCAGCATGCAACAGCAGCAATCTCAGCAACAGCAGCAGCAACAACAACAACAGCAGCAACAACAAATGCAAATGGCTGCCGCTTCGCAACAGTTTTTGGCTGCCCAACAGAATGCGGCATATGCCGCGCAACAGACCGCACCATATGTCATCAATCCCGGCCAGGAGGCGGCTCCATATCTTGGCATGATTGCAGCAGCTCAAATGCCGCAATACTACGGCGTGGCACCATGGGGCATGTATCCGAACAATCTGATA
Organism: Drosophila insularis; assembly: GCA_018903935.1. NCBI lineage: Eukaryota > Metazoa > Arthropoda > Insecta > Diptera > Drosophilidae > Drosophila > Drosophila insularis. Next base: position 10,921,582 of record JAEIFP010002295.1, read on the forward strand.
CCACAGCAGAGTACACAACCTCGTCGCCCGTTGACGCCCTCACAGCAGGGAGCCGAAAATCCACCGTATCAGGTGAGTTCGTTTCGCCAATCAACAACAAAAAAAAAAAAAAAATAAGGAAATGAAAATGACGGGGGACATGTGAAGCTCCTCCTGAGTAGGGTGAAGGGACCCGTGTAAATGTATTTGTACATATGTGTGTACATCAGTTTTCCTGTAAATTTCTGTACAAGCAACTAAAAAAAAGACTAAGAAGAGAGAGAAAAATGTAAAGCAAATTCTAAAAAGGAAAAGAAAAATTAATCCCTAACCAACACCATTTGTATTTTCTCTCTTATTCTTCTTCTTCTTCTCCTTTCTTTTCTTTCCACTGCTTCTCATAACCTACTACAACAAAAAACCAACAACAACAACAACCAAATCTAATCCTGTACAAAAATCTATGTAAATATCATATCTCAGGTCATACCGGCATTTTTCGATCAGAGCGGCTCACTTGTAATGGGACGCACTGGCACACCCATGCGTTTGGTTAGCCCAGCTCCCGTATTGGCTGTGCCACCGGGTGCCGCCCGTGCTGGACCGCCACCACCGCAGGGTCCGCAATTGTATCCGCCGCAACCGCAAACGGCCCAACAGAATCTCTACTCACAGCAGAATGGTTCCAGTGTTGGAGGTAAGTTTTTAATCCAACCACCCCACCTCCGCCCTAAATCCAAACCCTGATGAAAATAAAACCCTTTAACCGATTCTTCCTACCCAAATTTGTAATTAGTGTAAAGTCCTTTCTGTATTTATATATTTACTTTATGTATATATTGTATAAATTTATCATAGACAGCAAAAAGTCTGCAATTATCATCATATAATGTATGTATCTTTATATATATATATAGAATATAATTGAAGTACAACTTCTAATAAGCTTTTATTATGCAATACTCAGAACTGACTTTCACTTGACGCATGCGTTATTTAGTTGAAAGTCTGAATATCTAGGTGGAAATCATGCGAAAGGCAAAGGGATCAGTGGAATGTAGTAGAGGATGTCATTGCCAACGTGACAGCCAGCAACAACATCAGAACAACAATAATACATATAATGCAATTTATAATTTCAAATTCCATTTCTATTATTTTTGCGTGTTCGTGTTTTCCCTACACTAGACAAATTAAGGCATATCAGTTCTCTCTATTAAATAGAGACTCTTTACATTTTGAGGGCGGAAGAATAAACAAAGGAAAATCGTTTTAAATCAAGCATTTTAGATTAAACTAAACGAAAAACATCATTATCATCATCATCATCATCATTACCGCCATCGTCTTCAAGTGTTTTTGTCAGCAGTGAATTTTCCTTGTTTTTCATAAATATCTAATGCACTACACACACACACACACACAGATATAGACGAAAAGAAAAACTAACAACAATTGCATGCAAGCACGCAAAATGTTATTATTGCCAAATGCAACAACAAGCAAATACTTGCAACAAAACTTTCCAAGAGAGTCATCGGCTACAGCTGCTGATATTTCTGACTCATGCCATTTTTTATGTCTGTATATACTTGGAGGAGCCTTTAGAGAAAGACAAGGCACGGCAAAAATGTGTTCATGTATGTGTATACACACACACGCACAACAGTTGATTGGGGAAAACTTGAAAGCGATATGTTTTCACATTTTAAGTAAGCACACCAAAGAATATTGAAATCATTTGTATACATAAAGAATTGTATGAATAGAATCAAGATATCATATATTAGCGCGACTTTTTAGACAGAAAGACAAAAGAAAAAAAGGAAAAGACGTTAAGCTACAGTACTCTTCAAAACTGGATTAATATTTGAAAATAAACTTTTTAGTTGTCGTTGTGATAAATATAGAGACAAAAAAGTTTACGACATCTTTGAATAATATGACAACAAAAACACAATAATTTAGAATTATTCGTTTATTAAAATTATTATAAACTACTAGCATAATTTGTACTTAATTATGTTTAAAATTTATTGTCTAGTTTGATAGCTATATAGGGTAATTGCAACAATTTTATTGCCAAAGTGTATTAAAATGAAATATTAGCAATAAATTTCTATGGATTTAAGTTAAATCGTTTGCATTTTTGCAACTTAAACGAATAACTTCTGATGGTAGTAGTGATATGAAGTTGCTGCTGTTGCTGATGGACAACAACTCCATTAACAATCAGGCAAAATCAATTATAATGCATTTCACAATATTTTTTGCTCTCTCTCTCTCTCTCTCTCTCTGTCCCAACCTTCCGTTTTTGGCATTGGCTCAACCGCAACCATGTTAATGGATGGTAAATCTACATACATGCAACATCCAGTAGCATGTAGACCGTGCAGCAGCAGCAGCAACATTTTACTTTATTTCCCATTAATTAATTTTGTTTCACATATATGTATGTACGCTTCAGGACTTTGGCATTTTAATGAAGTTTTATACCATCCTTCTGTTTCTTTGCTGCTGCCTCCCTTCCATATCGAATCCCCTGACGTATGAATGATTACGTAATTTTCACTTTACCAACAACAAGAACAACAACAACAGTTTTCAATTCAGTTTCTGAACAGGTTTTTTAGTGGAAGCTTTAAGAAAGCTTCTATATAAGAGAAGAGATACAATCAATCAATTCTACTCAAAATGCAAGCTTTGACATCATTTTCTTTTTTTAGATATTCAGTGTGATTTAGCTGTGTATGCGTGTGTGTGTGTGTGTGTGTGTGTAGCAGGTGATTAGGCTAAGGGCCTCTTGAGGCTAAAGGCGGCCAACTGAACTACTAGCATATGACATCTATGTACATTCCACATCTCAATTACGGTTAGTTAGCACCCTATATCCTTTTTCTCTTATGGTACACACACCCACACACGCCCACACACACTCATTATGTTGTGCAATCGATCCGCCTGTGTTGTACCATTGCGAGGCCATGTCGAAAGGCTTTTAAATGGAGATTATATTGTTCTAAGTGGCTGCTTGAAAATGGTCTGGTGAAGTGGGGTACCAAGGGGAAGCCTGGAAAGTCAGTCAGACAGTTAGTCAGATCAGATCCTTCTTGGCTTTCTGTGCCAGACACAAGCTGCAATTACAAACATTAATGCGCCTGAGATTGAAGCGGTTGTTGGGGGAGGAGGCTGGTAAAGGCAAAGGGAAATGTAGGTGGAACCGCACACAGTCGCACATCCCTGCACTCAGGCAGCTTGACTTTGCAACCGCCACAACGCATTTGGCCAATCCTTTGAAACAATGTGGGTAGCACACACGTGAAGGCAGGAGCCTCAGTTTCTTCCATCCTTTTTGCCTACCCCAAATTATGTACACCTTTCGCATGTTGGCAACATGTGATTGCATTCTAAAGGGGGAAAAGTGAAAACCAGACCATAATACATATGGCATTCCAGGAGCGGTCTAGCCTTAAAAGCAATCATCAAAAGAAACTATGAAACTATGAAGATTTAATTGTTTTGCAGGCTTGATAATATTTATTAAACTAAAATGATTAGGACATAATTATTAATGGCAATAATCCTGTTCATTTCGATTGAAACCAAGTCAAACTCTAGACAATCCGGTCCTTTTTGCAAAAGCCCTTAAACCCAAACCCCTTCTACAAGGGGCACATTGTTGTGTTCCTCGTTTCCTCTCGTGTACATATATGTTTGAGAGTAGGCAATGGTATGGATTTGGATTCAGGTCTGGGTCTGTGTCTATGTCTGGGTCTCTCTCCCCCAGCTGCCTCTTTTGTGCAAATGAATTCGTTTATTTTGTAAAATGTCAATTGCTGTTAAGGAGAACAAGCAGCAGCTGCAGCAGCTGGAAGCAAAAGGAGGCTCCGGCAGGTGGAGCCAACAGCAGCCTGAATTTGTGGCACATGGTGCATAGCAGCTGTAACAGCAGCATATTTGACACTTGCGGGATAGGGTTTAGGTAGACAAAGAGAATAAGGGCGGATCCCGTTCCCTCACCCGTCATGGGCGTGCCAAACGATGCACTTTACGCTTAATGAAATTCTCGGTGACAGGTACAACATGACGTATGCGTTATATAAGCATCAATTAGAGCGCATTTTGTGTATAAGCTGCAAAAATTAGTGTAAAAGTTTTTTATTTAAATTTCACAAAATTTCAATTGACAGAAAAGTTAAAATTACATTTTTAATCGAAAACGACAAACTTTCGCCCAGATTTTCCCCGCATCCATCTAAATGGATGGCTGCTAGCTGGTGTTGCCTGGTAAATATGAAAATGCAAATGATACAAACAAAATGCTAGAAAAAGTTTTTAATTTTTTGTGTTATTCTACTGCTTGTGTGGGTGTTTTTTTTTTTTCTAATTTTATTTTGTATTTAAATTGCAACTAATTTAGCGCCTTTTCAGAGACGACAGCTCTTTCTCTCTAGATCTACTCTCTGTATCTCAGTCGCGACGCGACTAAATTTCATTTCAAATGCAGGCAACAACATCAAGAGGACGAAGCAGGACGAAGGCAAAACCATGTTTTCCCTTTTTTTTTTTTTTTTATTTGGTACTACAAACAATTTGCGTCAATGAAAGTGTCGAGTGTTGTTGGTGGTGGTTGATGACGGTGGGTGGAGAAGGGAAGGGAGTGAAGTGAAATGATGCGAAGGAGGGGCCCTGATGGTGATGCTCAGTGTCTGTTTATTTTATTTGCTGGGCTCGTCTCCCATTTCTGGTTTTGCTAGTTGCACAATTTAAAAGAGAATTATTCATGCAATTTGTGAAGGGAGATTGAGAGAGCGGAATACAGATGGTCGGTGGCTGGACGGGCGGGGGGCAAGGTAAATAGACGGCAAGGAAAAACATCAGATGAGAGTTGCTTAGGGCCATGTCTGGCAGTCAGTCTAGCTGAATTGAGAACGGGTCGGTGAGAGTGAGAGGAGTGCTCTCATTGGGGAGACACTTTGCCAAATGAAACTGCAGCCAGTCACACATATGTGTGAAGGATCTATCAAAACTGTGTACACGTGAGTGCGTGTGTGTGGGTGTGTGTGGATAGGCGGGGCAGAGGCGGCAAGTGGCATTAAGAAGATGCCACGTTTATTGCAGGCGACATTTTGTGGTTTATGCACACGTTCTACAAACACACACACACACACACACAGACACAAATCGACCCAACACGGCACGATGGCGACAGCGACAGCTACACTTTCCCGTCTCAGCTTAATGTAATGATTTTATGAATTATAAATGCACACACTCACACCAACACACACACACTCTCACACACATAGAAGAGAGAAAGAAAAGTGAAAAGGCATTAAAAATTTTCAACGCATTTAAATGCCAACTTTGAGCGCAGCAGAGGAAACTACTACTACTATTACCAGTACAATGTCAGCCCCATTAAGTAGGCTATGAAAATGTGCTCAAAAATTAGTAGCGAAAGAGAAATTAAAGCAAAGCAATTCACATTTTTAGTTTTGCACTTAAAGTGCAAGAGTGCGGAGGAGTAAAAGCATTCGTGTATCTTTAATTTCGAATAGTTTACAATCTGCACTAAACTAAATGTTGAGACCCATTTTGTGCTATGTGCTATAAAAATCAAGTAAACTGTACCCAATGGCCGCCATTTTGCAATTAATCGAGCATGCAGAGAACTGAGCTGAGTGAGAGATGCAGAGAGAGAGAGAGAGAGAGAGATGGAGCAAAATGTGCTCGTAAACTTAATTGCCAGGATTTAAAGGCACAGCTGCTGCTCCTATGGAGTTTTAGTTCAATTGCAAAAGCTGGACTTTTATCCTTCCGCTGTCTCATGCTGTCTCTTTCTCGCACTTGCTCTCTCTTTGTGGGTGTGTAATAATGTCAGCATTAATGAAGCGCACATGTGGCAGCAAATCTCAAAGGATATGTTAAAGGATCTATGGCAAAAGCAAAAACAATATAGCAATACAAGCCAAGTCAGACATTGAGTTAGACTTCTCTCCCCCGTCCAACTCTCTCCCCCACGGTGACAACTTGATTGATGTCGTAATATGTCACTGGCATTTGATTTGCCAGCTAGACATACCGAAAAACAAAAAAAAAAAAAAACAAAAGGAAATTCACATATGAGATGTGACGAGATGGAGAAATGGAGATAGATTTATAACAAGTGAAAGTTTTGCCCCACAAAATGAGTTTCATTCATTTGCCTACTACTACGGTCACTGAAATTGTGTTTGCTGCTATTGCTGATGCAAAGAACTGCAAGGATATGGAAAATTAATTGCACAAATTTCCCTTGCCACACACGAACACACACACATCATCAACACGGTCGCATGTGTGTGGCTGAGGCGCGAGGGCGTAAAATAGTCCCGCCCTAGTCTGGCCATGTTGTGCCACGTGTTGTGTTTGGTTGATAAATTAAGTTATTCAACAGCAGCAACAGCAGCAGGCGGAAAAAGGTTATAAAAGTTTATAAGCTGCTTGAACTTGTTTTTTCTGTTAGGTCATTAGGGGGCAATTTGTTTGTCGATGACTTTGACGAAAGGAGGAAGTGGCATGGATTTTACTTATAATTAACAACTAAAACATTTGGTCGGAGGGGTTTTTTTTTATGCAATGTGATATTAAATTAAGTTCCATTTATTAGTTTACTCCTGAGATCCTTTAGTGAAATACATAATCAAATTGAAGTCTAAACCTCACTTGAGAGTCCTTTTTTTATCTATTTCAAGACTAACCCATTTGCCCCCACTCTTTTGCAGGCTTGGCCTTGAACACAAATTCATTGACGGGACGTCGTGATTCATTTGATCGCACTACATCCGCCTTCAGCCCCTCGGCCATGGATTATACAAGCAGCAGCGTAGCTGCCGCCAATGCCGTCAATAGCACTGTAGCTGCAGCTGCAGCCGCTGCTGCTGCCGCCGCGGCACGTGTCAAATGGCCAGGTGCCATGTCAAGTGCCGCCGGGGCCTACGGAACTTTGGGTGCTGCTGCAGCTGCTGCGGCTGCGGCCAATGCCTCGGCCAGTCCCATTGGAGCACCATTAACACCGCCGCCATCTGCGGCCCAGTCCTGTCTGATGGCTGGCAATCGGGCTCCAGGAGCCGAATCGCGTCAGAGGCAACAGTTGGCCGCCGTTGGCTTGCCCACCACAGCGGCAGCTGCTCAGGCTGCTGTGGCAGCCGCTGCAAATAATATGTTCGGCTCGAATAGTTCCCTTTTCTCCAATCATCTGGCCATACCGGGAACCGCTGTGGCAGCAGCCGCTGCTGCCGCTAATTCACGTCAGGTGGCTGCTGCAGCCGCTGTAGCTGCCGCTGCTGCTGGAGCAGCGGGTGCTGGCGCAGGTGGAGCACCGCCTCCGGGCAGATCACGTCTGTTGGAAGATTTCCGCAATCAACGTTATCCGAATTTGCAGCTACGTGATTTGACCAATCACATTGTAGAGTTCTCACAGGATCAGCATGGATCTCGATTCATTCAGCAAAAACTAGAGCGAGCCACCGCGGCCGAGAAGCAAATGGTCTTCAGTGAGATACTCGGAGCCGCCTACAGCCTAATGACCGATGTCTTTGGCAATTATGTTATACAGAAATTCTTTGAATTCGGAACTCCCGAGCAGAAGAACACCCTGGGCATGCAGGTGAAGGGTCATGTGCTGCAGTTGGCCCTGCAAATGTATGGCTGCCGTGTGATCCAAAAGGCCTTGGAGAGCATTTCACCGGAACAGCAACAGGAAATTGTCCATGAATTGGATGGACATGTGCTAAAATGTGTTAAGGATCAGAATGGCAACCATGTGGTGCAGAAATGTATCGAATGTGTGGATCCTGTTGCCTTGCAGTTCATCATCAATGCCTTTAAGGGTCAGGTCTACTCGCTGAGCACACATCCATATGGGTGCCGGGTCATTCAACGTATCCTGGAGCATTGCACAGCCGAGCAGACGACACCGATTCTTGATGAATTGCATGAGCATACCGAACAGTTGATCCAAGACCAATATGGCAACTATGTCATTCAGCATGTATTGGGTAAGTTAATGGAATTTGTAATGAAATCAATTGTATAGAATATAAAAATGGGATTCTCTTAAATTTTATAGAGCATGGCAAACAGGAAGACAAATCCATACTGATCACTAGTGTGCGCGGCAAGGTCTTGGTGCTATCCCAACACAAATTTGCCTCCAATGTGGTCGAGAAGTGTGTGACCCATGCCACGCGTGGCGAACGCACTGGCCTCATTGACGAGGTGTGCACCTTCAATGACAAGTGAGTAGTCCCTTTGAAATATGGCTTAAGAAACATTTGAAAACTCTTAATTCTAAATTTCTTCGTTATACAGCGCCCTGCATGTCATGATGAAAGATCAGTATGCCAACTATGTGGTCCAAAAGATGATCGATGTGTCCGAGCCCACGCAGCTAAAGAAACTAATGACCAAAATTCGCCCTCACATGGCAGCGCTGCGCAAATATACCTACGGCAAGCATATTAATGCCAAGCTAGAAAAGTACTACATGAAGATAACCAATCCCATGGCAGCGACAGCCGCCTCTGCAGTTGGCGGAGGAGTTAGCGGCAGTGGTGCCACCATAACCACAGCATCGCCCACATCAATTGCAGTCAGTGGCAGTGCAACAGCTGTCGCTGTGCCTGCAGCATCCTCCTCCACATCAGCATCATCCTCCAGCTCAGCTAGCAGCAATTGCTCCATAACCACCACCACAAGCACCACTACCACCACCAACAGCAGCATGTCATCGCCCACAATTTGCACCATACAGGAGAATGGCAACAGCATGATGGCCGAACCCACATCTCCAGCTCTATCGGAATCATCCTCATCGGTGGTGACGGCCATCAATACTGGCCTAGGTCCAATTGGACCACCCACAACAGCCAATGGAGTGCTGTAAATACAACAACAAAAAATCCAAATTTCAAATCAAACAACACACAAAAAACTAAAAAAAAAAAAAAAAAAGAAACCACAACCAACCAACTCATAGGATGTAGAAGAGAAAGAAGAAGCGAGAGCATCTGTCGGTTTACATTCTTCTCGAATTTTAGATACAAAAAAAAAACCAAGAAAACTGCATACTAAAATCAGAAAATACTATATATATATAAATACACACATACATATAAATGTAATCTAATTTATTGATTCCTCATACCCCCTCAAAACAAAAACAAAAAAATCGAAAAAAAACTCTCAACTAAAAAGTGCGGGCCATCGATATAATAATTTGTCAAATCTTGTGAAAAAAATTTCTACTTACTCTCCAAGAAGAGAAGCAGCAGAACAGGAAAAAAGAGATCGGAGAATATTTCACAAAATGTCATTGTATTTTTAATTAACAAAAAAAAAAAAAAACAAAACAAAGATGAATGTTGAAATAGTTGTGCTAAATGCAAACTAAATTCAAGTAATTTGTATGGCAAAACAAGAAAGGCGCATTCGGAGCGCTTTTTATTAGCCGCATATTCTATATACATATATATATATATATAATTTGTATAAAAACAGAAACAAAACGGATCGAAGTGTAAATTTAAATGTCGAATTGATAACAAAACACAAATTGTCATTGTCAACATTTTCGTTGTAATTTTTTATGTAAATTTATGGAAACACTGAAAAAGAGAGAGAGCAAGTAAATGCATTCTCCAAACAAACAATTGTAAATGATTTATAATTTTTCGACTGTAAATTGATTCTAGAAGAAGAAGAAGAGACACTAGATAAACAAGAAGAAGAGAAAGCTGAGAACGCAGGAATATTTCTAAAAACAAAAAAACAAAAAGAAAAGAAAAAACAAAAGAAGAAAAACTTATAAAAAAAAGGAAGAACAAAAGGAGCGAAACACAGCAGATGAAAATATTAAAACAAGAAAACTATAAAAATTTCAAATATATTTAACAAAAACCAACACAAAAACACACTTACACACATACACATTTAAATGTAGCATGTAGAATAAATTAAACTAAACTTAAATGAATTATAATTATACAACATATACACAAGCAACACAGAAAAAAAACACACACACTTGAAACAAACACACACACACACAGACATTAAAACTGGCAAAACTCTTCTTCATTGCTTTATTGCACTATGTAAAATTTTGTACAAAAACAACAACAAAAAGCCACACCCAAAAAAAAAAAAAAAACAAAAACAACAATGTAATTTTCAATTTGTTAAATGTAAAATTCAAAATATTATGTAAAATTCTCATTATTTTTAATTGAATATACTTTTCTTTGTAAATTATGTAACAAACACAAAACAAAAAAAACTAAACCGGTTAAACACACACACCCACACATACTGTATACACCCAGAAACATCTACACACACACACACACTCATGCACGCATTGAACTATATATATTTACATGTATCTATATATATATATGTATTTGTATTTTGTACATTTTGTTCGCTTTTAAGTCCCAGGATAAACAACTCAACCTTCTTTTATTATATTTTTTTTTTATATATGCATATATATGCCGATAAATGCTAATAACTTCAACTGCAATCGCAACTGGTCTAATGTCATTTAAAGCAGTCTTGAAGAAAGAATGAAAGAAAATTTATTGTTTAATTGCTTAGATGATAAGTTGAAACTGATTAACCCATGTCTATATATATATATGTATACATAGTAATGTTTATTTCATGATTTTACCTATACCTACGTTTATGTCTATGTTATAACAAATTTTGATCGAAATAAACAACAACATACATGAAACCATTTGTAAATGCAAAATTCAATGTTCAATAATTATTATTATTTTTTTTATTAAACAATAAATATTAAACTATAACTATATATAGTATATATTAATGTATGTTTTACAGTCATTGTCAACCCACCTTTATTTTGATTTCGTTTTTGTGTAAGTCTGATGTGTGTTCGTCTCGGCTGCTGTCTGTGTTGCATGCCGTAACAGCAGCCATGTTGATGCCACATCACATCGTACTGTTTTGGTTTTATTTATTTGTTTTTCGTAGTCCCTTTTAAAATGGTTAAATTTCGATTCGATTTGCTTGAAATGCTGGAAACAACCTAATCAAAACTAAGCTAAATGAATGGTGTATAAAATATATATTTTAACTAAACACACTTGTAAATTAACAACAATCAACAAATTTAATGTGAAAAACAAAGATGATTGATAAATCAATGAACAATTGTATTGTATATGTATACACACACAGAAACACACACAAACTGACACACCCATATTTGTAAAAAGTAACAAAACCAAAAAAAAAAAAAAAAAAAAAAAACATAAAAAATGAAAGGATCAAAATGTTTTTTGTACATTTTTTAAGACTTTTTCGCGACGCCTTATTCCAAAAAAGAAGAAAAAAACTAAGAAAGAAACAAACCAAATCAACTAAAACAAGAACAAAATTTATAACGAATTTAAGATTTTATGATCGGTTTCGCCGAGTAACATACACACACACACACACACACATACAGAGGGAAAATTTTAGAAAATTGGTAAAGATTTTTTTAATTATGATATATATATGATATATCTATATATTTTCTACACGAAACATTTCGTTGTTGTGTCGTTGTTGTTGTTGTCGTCGTCGTCGTCGTGCTTTTTGTACATGTATATGTATATATAGTAATACAAATCGGAACATCATTAGACATTTGTAATAATTGTGTAAATTTCCTATTCCTCCACCCACTCCCCCTACCCAACTCCTCCCATCATACACTCACCTCTTGCTGTATACAAATAATGAAAGCATTTCAAGCAGGTTTCGTCTTTTGTTCATAATTTTTGTATTTACATTTAGTTATATATATATATATATATATATATATATTCAACTGCCTGTCTCTAGAGCGCAATGCACTGATAATTTTAATTTTTACAAAAACATTTGTATTTAGATCTTCTCCTCATGTTCTATATAAACTGAATAAATGGATATATGCAAGCAGTAAAGATGCTTATTCTAGATTTTTATGAGAAATGTGTAAAATACACACCACACACCACACAAACCCACACCTAAACACACCCACACAAACACATATAAAGTTACAGAGTTAAGAAAACTCGTGCATCTATGCATATATATAAATAGATCTATGTAGATGCAAAATAAAAACAAACAAAATAATGTATGACACCTAATTTTGAACTTGGACAACAAGAATTTGAAATCATAATTGTATATGTAGAAAAGTAAAATGGCTTCAATACAAAAAAGATGAAAACCTAAGTACTAACAATAAAAACAAAAAATGAGATCTGCACACATACACTGAAAACAATTTTTTTGCACTTGTTTGAAAAAGAAAAACATCAAAAAAGCTTACAATTTGTTCGCATGTGTCTCAAATGTGTTGAAAAAAATGTGGGCAAATACCAACTTAAAAACTTGGTGCAAATTGTATTCGAAATTGTAATTAATTGAAAATGGCATTACATCTATATATATATATATATAAATATACGCATATACGCATTGTAAACTAAGCTAAGAGAAAAGCTAAAAAACATATAGTGAAAAAAATAAAATAAAAACCATTTGTAATTTGTTGTAAAGATGAAAAAAAAAATGCTAGCTAGCTAAAATGCTACAGAAAGCGAGCTCGATGTCAAGTAAATGAAAACTATAAATTATATACATATAAATATATATATATATATACAGACAAACAGACACTTACACACACATAAAATACATTATAATTACGTGAATATTTTGTAGTTACAAAACGGCAAACACTCGAAGGCAAAAGGAATTACACTGAAAGAATCTAGACAGATTTACAAACACACATACATACATAAACACACTCACACTAATGGAGAAATACACTGCGAATCGTTTAGTTTTGTAAAGCATCGAGTAATCGGCACAATATATAATGATTTTACCGATAAATTAATCGAGCATTTGATTAAAAACCCAAAAGCACCCTATGCATTAGACTCTTATGTTTATTATTATTATTATACAGAACTACTTATCTTTAATGCTAATTTCTTTGTGAAAAATAAAAACAAACAAACAAAACAAGTTTATTATGTAGCAAAAAAAAAAATCCAAAACGTTCATGCTTTTATTTTTTGTGAAATTCCTCCCCAAAAAAAATTGGTTTTACTTTACCTGATATTCAGTTTCAGTTTGCTCCACAAGACTCTACACTCCAAATTGGCTTCAATGGGAAAGGCTGCGATGACAACAAATTTGAACAAGAATCAAAATTTCATATTCATAATATGGCATATAGCATATACATACATACTTACATATTTATACATACATATATATGAAACTAAACGTATAACCCCCATCCAACATAATAAAGAAAAATCACATCACAATACCAACAGCTCATTTGCATTTGAGGCATCATTTTATACTGCGGCATTTTTTTATAAATATATCTCTAAAATGTATAGAGAGCAGGATATATAGCTATCTATATGCATAATATAAATACCATATACAACATGATCCCTAAAAACTTAAAGAATACAACAAAACAAAAAGTAAAAAAAAAAAAGAAGAAAACTTTTATAATGAGCAGAGCCAGTAAGTAAACAAACTAAATATTTTTTTATAAGCCTTGGCAAAGTGAAAATTTTAACCAAAATTATAAATACCAAAAGGAACAAAAAACAAAATCCAAAAAAAAAGGGAATTACGATAATGAAAAGTCAACCATTTACCCATTATACCAAAAAAAAAAAGCAACAAATATTTCAACTAGTAGAATTTTTTCCAGCAAAAACCACAAAACAAAAAACAAACAATGTAGAAAGTGTAACAATATAAATATTTAGATTTTTACTTCAGCTGTACTTAAGTTCAGTTGGGCTTAGATTATATACATAGAAGAAGAGGAAGCACACTACAGGACGAAAAGCTAAAAGTATATAATAAAATTGTATATAACACAGGAGATACAATAGCAATACAACAAAAAAAAAACGCAATGGCAAACGGCTAAGGAATTAGATTCAAGGCGAGTGGAATAAAAAATACATCATTATCATAAAACAGTGGCAAAAACAAAAACTCAAAAAGAAAGCTATAAAAGACTTTCTTTTCTTTCTTTTAGACCAGTCACTTATGAGTCTTACGATTTTCAATCTGTTAGCGGTTTCTATAGAAATCAAATGCTTCCAAAAAAAATTTAATCCACCACTCGCCACATGTATAGCCTGTAGAAATACAAATGGAGAAAATGGAGTGCGCCCCCTTTCGACCAATACTAATAAAATGAAAACTTTATTGTATTTTGCAAGCCTCCCCCAAACCGATTCCCAAAAATCTGCCACAATAAAACAAACAAACACACAAACAGACATACACAAAAAAATCCAAAAGAAAAAAAACAACTTGAATTCAATTAACTAAATGAAAATAAATTATATAAAAGGAAAAACCTTATTAGCCACATGAAAATAAAAAAAAAACTTGTAACTAAATACACTTCTACATATTTAATAAAAACAAACGATATTTAAAAAGAAACAAGTAAACTATCATTTGGATTTTGATCAGTATTTAATACTTGGTAATAGCATTAACTAGTTGGTACAAACATAAATACTTAAATTTAGGAACTAATTCACATAGAATTGCTCAATAGGAACATTCTTTAGTAGCTGATTGGCGAGTTTGCCAAATTCACTGGCCAATTTCTTTTGAAGCTGAGCCTGCATGGCCTCCAAAACGACTTGAGAATTCTCGCTCAAAAATAGATTTGTGGCCTCCACTAAAACAAAACAAAATAGTTTAAATTAATTGTAAAAGATACAATGGAAATTTCCTCTATCAACTTACACAAAATGCGATTATTGTTAAAGGCTCGTGATATGCTCATTTTCACATCTTTAACGTCCAGGACCAGGCCCAGGGAATCAATGTGCAGGTAATTGGCACCTTTAACCTCACGTATTGAAGTCTTGCCAGTCAAATCTGCACTGACACCTTCGAAGGTGGCATGGAAATCCCCACCACCCGAGGCTGGAATGATCAGCAGGACACCTGAGCTGGTATATTTGGCCTCAATTTTCAGTTTCGGCATGATAATGCGAGCCTTGAAGGGTTCATTGTTCTCGCTCAATTTCAAAGATTTCACTTGGAAATTGCTAGCGCCATAGGCCTCCATATTTTTCAGGGTGATCTTATAGCCTTGAGGTCCCTCAGTCAGCTGGAGAGCCAGAGAGTCCATTTTGAAGGGTTCCACCGAAGGCAACTGCAAAATAATGGAAGCAAAATCAAAACAAAAATTTTAAAACAAATGTTTTACTGTTTATAAAACTTTTGAGTCGCAATTTGCATAGACTTAGACCCACGGTATTGCCAATAAATTTCCGCATTTACCAGCTAAAATTATGCAACAAACGTGGCCCATTCGCCTAGCCCACTGACTTCCATTTGGCATTTTCCAATTTTCCACTTGCCATTCCTCGTTCACTTTTTCTTTCTGTAACTTTCTCTAGCAGATGGATCATGGATGTTGGTTGGGGTCACCTACCTGAATTTCCGGAATACCACTAGCTAAATATGGCTTCAAGTGTTCCACAGCGCCAATAAAACAATCAACCAATTTGGGATCATCTCGACGGCATTGCTTAATATAAGCAGCTAAAAAGTAAACAACAACAAAAGAAAAATGTCAATAAATCTCTAACCAAAATATCAAAACAGCTTAAACTCTGTAAACAAACAAGTAGGCATTCCTGTAAAGTTCAATGACTTTCTGAAAGAGTACAATTCCAAAACAAATGACCTCCAATATCGGATAGCACTGAAATCTCTTCATCTGACTTGGAGGACAAGGCCGCTCGTCTGTCTGTGTCTGAGTCTGCTTCTTTTGTAAATGCAACTTTAAGAACCTGTCTTCACCACGCATACAACAACATTCTGACCGCATGACCGACATAAATTATGATCATTATCATTATGTCATTCATTAGCCACATCAAAAGATCGTTTAAGTCATGTTCATAGAAGAAAAAAAAAATTCAAGTTGAAGGTTATTCAACAGCTTCATTAGCTATGGATTTGGTTCATAGTCTGCATTTTGACTAGTTTTCGACTACTTTGGAATACATACAATCGGAGATGCGGAAGAGAATAACGTTTTGGTCTTTGCTTCCATATTTAAAAGTAAAAACTGTGTCAGCAAGTGCAATTAACACTTTTTTTTTTGTTTAAAAAATATTATGTATATAAATTAGCAGCCAACTTGAAATTAGAAAAAATAAAACAGTCCTATAGATGTTTGATTGATTTAGGATGGGAAAGTGATGCAGAGAAGACGAATAAGATATACTCTTTACAAAATTTGAACAATCTTCTTACGCGCTTCAGAGTGAACTGGCCAAATAAGTTGCACGATAACCACAAGACACAAATATCTCAACATTTTGAATAATGTGTATTAAATTGTTTCACTGTATGAACAATAAATGGATTTATTCGTTTCCGTTTTTTCTGTGATTATTTTTTTTTTTTTTTTGGTTTATTGCTCTGTCTTATTCGGCGCGTCCGTCAATGTGAAGCTGAGAACTAAAACTGCGAGCCAGACGCAGGTTTCACTTCGATTTTAAAGCCACCGAACCAATCCAAGCCGACTTTGAGATGAAAACTCTGATGACTGGATGACTGATGGTGATGCTCTTAGTGACGAAGAGAGGGAGGCGGGGTGAGGTCTGATTTAGCTGATTTTAGTTACTGTCTAAAGGTCTGTCTCTCTGTCTCTGCTCAACTGCTTCTGCATTTTGTTTACCCATTTGCCGAGTACCATAAAAAGTAATTAAGCAATTTGAAAATATTTTCGCAATAGACTGTAAATTTTTCAAGCTGTTAAAATTTCAGAATTTCAGCCAAGTTGTTATTGTTGCTTTTGTTGTGGTTGCTGTTAAGGTTCTCCATTTATTTTTTGTTTATTTGTCTAACAATTTCTGGCCATGATGTGCAAAATTCACACCATATCAATTGGATTTTCCATTCCCTTTTTTTTTTTCTTAGATAAAAACTTTGGCAGACATCATTAATTCTGGCTTTGACCATAAAATGGTCTAAGAACATAAATCAATAACTTGATAATTACATTTTTGGGCATTTAAGTAGCATTATTCCAAAGACTTGTTTTTGTGTAGGGTTTTTATTATCTGACCTTGTCTTAATTTACAAAATAGCAATGCTAGACTAACTTAATTCTGGGAACGAGAACGAGGCAAGTGAGTTAAATTCAACTGAAACTCTATGCGATTGAAAGCAAGTTTGCAAAAATAAATAACACAACCTATACGAGAGACAAAAATTACAAAAAGCGACCACACAAATTGACATTCAATTTAAATGCATTTCATTACAAATCTAATTACCACCTTAGGAATTTAATTAGATCAGATATGGATAAGAATATGCGGCTCTAATGAGTACCCTGTAATGGTATAAAATGTGGAATAATGTCTATATAACATTTACTTTAGTTTCTAATACCTTGAAGTTATAACAATTGATCTTCACATAATGACTTATTGCTTAGAAATAATAATAACAATAACCTTTTATTGCAAATCGTTTAACCTATTGAAACTGCTCATCAAATAAAAATACGTACATATGTATATGTATGTTGTTCGTAATTCTCTACATGTCACACTAGTTACCCAGTTAGTTGTCTATATAAACTGGTTAACTGGGTAGTTCCAGACATTTGAATGTTTGCTAGACAAATGATTATATAAGTCTACAGTTAATTCTAAAGCTAACTCTAAAGATAATTATGACTAAGCGCTACTTGGCGCGTGTCTTCAATGATTGAACATTTAATTTCCTCTACAAACTCATAATAAAACAGAAAAAAAACAGAATTAATAGGTATTTCAGAGACATCAATTCCTAGTACATATTACAAAATGCCTCAACTTTGCCCCATACCGGGGGGCCTAGTGACCATTGATCTTATTACAATGGCCCTGAATCAGTCAAACGCGTATGGGGAAGTGCGGTTAAAAAAAAGGGAGGGGCATAAAGTACTATAGTTATTTGCCATACAAAACCTCTTCATTGGATTCTAAAAGACTGTTGTGTTGACATGTCTCGCACGTAAATGTATTTATAACAAAAAAAAAAAAAAAGAAAAAATAGCATTTCAATAAAGAGTCAAGTGACAATAGTTAGAGATCTGGGAAGTGAATAGTTTAGCTCTTCTTAGATCTCATTGTTTTAAATATTATTTGTTATTCAAATGATTTTTAAAGCATTCCAAATCAGCTATCCGATGCGAAAAGCGTTTCATAATAACTAAATGATTTTAATTAGCGAGATGAGCTGACAAGATTCTCTAAGTACTAAGTTTAACAGTCATAATCGTGAGATACTTTTGGGGAATTCACAAAATTAAAAGTAATAATTATTGTTAATGGCCTTCTTAATGGTCCAAAAAACTAATGTCAAAAATATGACAAGAAACAAGTTCTAAGAAAATTTGCATTAGCTATCAACTGGGATAAAACAGTAGAGTTCTGGCCAGAGTCAAGAGGTTCACTTACCAGAGAATCGAAACTAGTTTTGTTTTATGTTTAAGATGCAGTCAGGTTTTGTTTCCGCATGACCGATTTTTAAGATCTCCACTTTAACAAATTAATCAAGGTTCATTTTAGGCAAAAGGGATTCGCCATTGAATGTTGTTGACCAGGCACCATTCGACCTTGGCCCTGAACTGAGTCACTGGCACAGGGCCAATAAAATGAAAATATTTACAATGCATAGCAAAAAACATGGGCGTACATTAAAATGGCAAGGATAGCAGAAGAAAAAGTCTATAAATGGGTCAGTTTTTTTTTTTAACTGTAATTGATAACTTTTGATTAGTCAATGATACTTGGCAAATGTTTAAGAAAGTTAATAATTTAAAGATAATTCAATTACGAATGCCATTTAGCTTTATTTAAAGCCGTCTTTGTCTATAAGTATAAGACTGTCTTATAAATCCCATAAGACTGCCTTTTGTTTTACTTGGCACCCCAAAAGTATGTGTATACATTAGCTTACAGTTGTTTTAAACAAGCCTAAAAGTGAGCACAAAATTTTTATTTCAGTTTAGAGACTGTTAAGTCCAGCTTTGTGGTCTTAGCATTTCAGAGCCCTTCAAGCTATGTGTTAATTATGAAATTATTAAAAAACAAAAAGAAAAACAAACAACCAAACCAAAAAATAATTTTTAGTGTGTAAACAGAACTAAATGTACCTTATTTTCCTTTTAGGCAATGAAAATCGTTTTTTTTCCAAGGTGCAGAGTTCATTACACACCTCCGAAAAAAGAAAAGAAATTAAAATGCATAACATGCAACTGAAGAACAAAAACAAATCATTCTTGAAAAAACAACACACAAATTTCTTTCGATTGCAGTTCTTCTTTTCATTTAGGGGACTTGCCAATGAGAAAAGGGAGGGAATGCGGCGCGGGATAGGCCCAATAAAAAATGCCATAAATATAAATGATTTATTAAGGTTAAGTGCAAAACGCAGAAAGTTCATTGGAATAAATGGTGGCTACATAGTAGATATATGCAAAACGTTTTGCTACTAACAAATCGACACGAACTACACACACTAAGCCCCTTTTGACCTTTTGCCTTAAGCCCTCTTTCAGCCGCTAAAAGAGGCAAAAAAAAAAAAGAAGCCCACTTGCCATTCACAGAACCAGAATGTTCAAATTAACCAAGGCCCATCCGCACAGACGAACGGTCGGACAGACGAAGAAACTTACATGGATGCGGGAGAGTAGGATAAGCAAAAGAAGACAAAAAAAACTAAGGAAATGCCGGCTGAAGAATGGCTAATGAACCACTTGGCGAATGATAAATACCAGTCCTCATTATAGAGAACATTTTTTTGTTGTTTTCATCGCCATTGCAGTGAAAGATCTTCCCATTGCCTGGCATGAACTTAACCTTCAGATTCAAGACAAACCAACCCAACCCAACCCCATGCCAGAGAATACGCCGACGACCTGTCTACGACAGCTTTATGGGGTGTGGCAAAAGGCCTTTTGTGTTCGTCTTGCCTCTGCATGCCTACCCACCCGGCCGTCTCTTTCTTTTCGTCTTCTTCTTTCTGTTGGCTTTTATGGTTGGCAAATGCATTTTGCCTACGTTTTCAGACCCAACTTCTTGGTTAAAATGGCTTGGTCCAACGCATTGCGGGCTCATTCCTCGACCAAGTCGCGTGAAAGTTGGACGCAAAAAGTGTAAGCGCAAAGAAAGCCGTTTAAAAAGCCAACAAAATAAAGAAAAAGAGTCAACATTCTTACCTACGCGAAGAACGATAAAAAATAGAAGCTCGAAAAATCCAAACAAACAAGCAACAATCTGTTTTTTTTCTTCTTTGATTTTGGACTGGTTATTGGGCATCGTCATTGCTGTTGTCATTTTGACCCACTTAAATAACCCAAACGAATTTCCGTTTTTAATTTGAAACTCAAAGTGAAATTCAATGGAATTCATTTCTACTTATATACATACATATATATTCCCGTGCTTAACGAAACATTCTTCACCTCTTCCCAACTCATTTCGCTTTCGCTCATAAACAGACATCGCACACATACGTCATTTAAATGAAATTAGCATAAAACTAACCAAAGTATAAAAATCAAATGGAAAAAAAAACGTGCTAATAAATTATGAAATTCGACAAAAGAAAAAAGTGAAACACCAAAAAAAAAAACTAACATATATTTCAACTTTTGCAACTTGTACTTTCATTTAGACCGCTAAATTCAGTGACCAAGACGCATATAGACCAAGAGACCAAATATGTCACAAAAATTGGCATTCAATTTGCTATTACTAGCCACCACGTTGGGCGCCATTTTGGCCCAGCAACAGCGTAAGTAACAATGTCTAAGCTAGCTTTCTATATTGATTGATGTAATCACAGCAATCACGTTCAGTTGGCAACCTATCTTTGGCTTAAATAATTTCTCAATTTACCAGTAATTATACCAAAAAACGTGCCCTGACAACAACGAAAGTTGCCTAGAGGCCGAAAAGAGTACATTAATGCTTCATTACTTCAAAGAATCTAAACAAAAACATTAAAAACTAAATTCGCCTTGAACTAGTTCTATAAAAATTCAAATCTCTAACGAACATTAACTTTTTGTACGTTTTCTTCGTGATGATCAGCATTTGGAAAAAAGTAGTTAGCACATTTTTCCATAAAGTTTTATTTTTTTACAAAGATAATGAAGACGGCAACCTTTCATATTAAACAAAGCCTTGAACTATAAAGAAATTTATGTGACCCTAAAATTTCGTTAGAAGAAACGTGTCAAAAGGCGAAAAAACGAAATCAAATGAAATCATATTTAAAGTGTCAAAAATAGATTCAATGAACTAAAACTCTGATTCTAAAGCAAAGATTAAAATAATTTTCATATGGTCACATAAAAGTTTTATTTATCAATAAAAAATATATACATATTGAGATTAAAGATATTTTTTTGCCTATAATTCAAGTAGTTTTTTGTAAAAGGCTTCTGTATTTCGAAAGGGAATAATAAATTAAATTTTTTGTCTGCCATTCGATTAATATGAGTTTGACGCTCCTATGAACCCGGCAATAAACCTCATTACTAACTATTTTCCCATACGACAAAACAACTAAACATGTTCAGGCCTTTAAGATCATGAGATAATTGTGAACTTGAACTTAACAGAAGCTCAGGCTCAGGCAAAATGCAATAATGTAAAACAACAATGCAAACAACAATAGCAACAACTACTACATAGGAATACAATTTCCATTGTAGTTGAAATAAAAACAACAATGTGTCAACAATTAGAAAGCATTGCTGGCGAAAATGAGAAAATGCAAATTCCATTTTCACATTAAATGTGCTCTCTCCTTTCAGCCTACTATCTACAACAATGCCCCAGAGATGAGTCATTGATCAATGATTGTCTACGTGATAGTGGCAATAAATTGGTTCACTATCTACAGAAAGGTGTACCCGAACTGGACATATTTGAGGTAGGTTAACATTGCCAACGTAATATTTTAATTGCCATTGCGAAACTCTCTTGTCAGATCGAACCTGTGGTAATTGATGAGATTGGCATTGTGCTGGGTGGTGGTCCGGATGGTTATCGTGCCCTCTTCCGCAATATACAGGCTTATGGAGTCAGCAATATCACCGTGACCAATGTGCGGTAAGTCAGTTAGATCAAGTGCAATGGCACTCATAATCAGATTAGAACTTTGTTCACAAACACAGAATCGTGCCATAAAGTCTTTGAACTTGTTGGCCTAAACCCAAGCGGAAATCGTGTTAATGTGTTCTAAACTCTGACTAATAAGAAGACTACTTGACAAGACTATGACCATTAAAATGTAAAAAAAAAAATTGAAATTATTATTAAGTCGAGTCATTTGAGTTATGATTCAAATTTAAAGCCACTCAGAGAGGCTACTAATTTGTAGTAGATATATTCATTCAAGAGTAAGCAATGTTCGTCTTATTATTTACCAAACGTTGACAACAATTACTATTCATTCATTTTATCAGTCTGTCAATTGAACTTCTCGAATTGAAACTAGAAACCTGGGCACGCGATTGTCTTCATTATGATGATCATAACCAACATTGTCGCAATAGTCGTCGTCGTCGTCGTCGTCGTCGTCAGACTGACTTTAATGAATGCAATTTCAGTGCACCTTGTCCACTCATTTTGTTGTTTTTTCCGTCTAAATGATAATGCTGTTATTACGAGTACATACATATTATTACTTTAAAGTCTCTTAATCTTAAGCATTTAGCACATTGGACGATAGATAATCCACAATTTAACTACAACAATTGATTAGCATATTTCCAATTGATCCCTTTCAACGGGTTTTTCTCTGTAACCCATCGTTAAATGGAGTGTAATTGCCCGCCCACTAATTGGGTATACTAGTAGTTGGAAAATTTTCATATTGAGATAATGCAAAATGTTTGCTGGAATTTAATGTGGGTTATTACAAATTGTTAACAAGTATTTTTATTTATCTACAAAGTTTTCAAAAGAATTTGTGTTTAGTGTGAAAAGGGGAAAAATTATATAAATAGAGCAATTGCTAATCCGATCTCCATATATCTACTGCTTAATTCTAACCAATTGGCCTAAATTTCTTTAAACGTTTACATTTTAAACGTTTTGTCTTCCGTTTAATCGGATCAAGTTTTGACAGTTTCCTCTCAGCAAATTACATTACACCTTGAGCTGAACTCAAATATGTTTCTATTATGCAATAGCAACTTACCGGAAAGTTAAGTCCAAGATGGAAATAATGTTGCTGGCCATCTTAAAATACATCAAGTGTCAATTGGCAACAAAAACGCGAATACATGTTACATAGACTTCCATTTACATAGACTTCTCAAAAAAAAGAAAAAAAACAAAAAATCCGATGTGACCAAGAAACTACTGGACAAAATGTATGTCAACGCGATTGTCTATGTCAAGCGAATAGTAAATAGATTTCAGTTTGGGTGTCCACCACAGCCGGTTCTATCTATCTATTGGTTTTCCTCAGTTTCAGTTTAAATTTAATTTTATGTTTTTTTTTTTTTTTTTGGCCAACTGTGAGTATTTGGCAACTGCCGTCTGGCATGAAGGTCTACTGGTTGTTTGGTGCATTTAGCGGATTTTACATAGATTTTTGCACCAAATTCTATGAAAAACCAAAATGAAGGCTGCCAATGCCGGCGATGACATTGAAAAATGCTAAAGATAGAAAATGCAACAACAAAAAAAAAAAAAGGCATTTTCAATTATTGCAAAGATTATTGAATTGTCATTGTCAATGCCATTAATATTATCAATCGCATCCACTTACTAGCTCCGACTTGGATTCACTGCAGTTCCAACTTACATGCGAGATACCCCGCATACGCGTCAAGGCCCAATATCGTTCCACAGGTGTTTTGATATTGGTGAAGGCCTCCGGTGCTGGGGACTACTGGGGCGAATACGGTGAGTGACGACAGTTAGAGGGCGAGTGAGACAGGAATCTAAATTATTTTTGTTGTTCTAGAGGGTGTTAAGGCCAAGATTTACTTCAAGGCATTGGCCAATGAGGGAGCCGATGGACGTACCTATTTGACCACAGATTCGGTTAAAATGGATTTCAATGTCAAGGACATACAAATGGGCGTAGACAACATAGCCAATGGCAATTCGGTGATACGTAAGTAAAAACGACTAAATCAAACGATTTCCATTTAAACTTATTTTATTACTCCCTTACAGAGGCGGCTTTGAATCTGTTTATCAATTCGAATTCCCAAGAGCTATTGAAGGAAATGAAACCGGCTTTGAGGACCAAACTAACTCTGGTTATACGCAATTTTATGGATCGCATATTTGCCAAAATTCCTCTAGATGAATGGATCAATTTAAATTAGATCTATTTAGCTGTAAATAAAATCCCCCCCCTCTTATGTCTTAGAATCTAATTTATTGCACACACACACACACACAAACATTTCAAGTTAATAATAAATTAATTATATGAAATTTTTTCAATGTTAAGATAAATATATTAGCCATATAATAGATACATATGTCCCGCCATATGGGGGTGTTAACTTTGCCTTGCTGATGATTTGTTGTTATGGTTTGCGACTTATTTAATTATCAACTGCGTAACCTGTTCGGGTTCATATATTATAAGAATTATTGTGCCCATTAAAAAAAGGTACTAGACGACTGGGTTTCGTCCCGGGGTTATCATTAGTTGGATGTTATAACTGCGTTTTTGTCATGCAAGTGCAAAATGTCTTCTCTTCCTCCGTCGCCACTCTGTATGAATGAATGAGAAATGTTATCTGATCGAAAAAGTATATGACAGATTTGCATTTAAAGAAACCTAAATAAACATGAGATGAATGAGAGGAGCCAAACGCTTTCCTCTCAGGCATATGAGTTTGCAAAATGAATTCTTTCTCCCCATGGACAGGGTCTAATATTAACTATTAACTTTTATAGCTAGTTAATCAATTGCACAAGCCGATCAAGATCGTAGAATGAATGAGCAAACGATCAGCAATCAGCAAAATGCAAACACTCTTATATCAACTGTCCATTAGTATGCC
Organism: Drosophila insularis; assembly: GCA_018903935.1. Lineage (NCBI taxonomy): Eukaryota > Metazoa > Arthropoda > Insecta > Diptera > Drosophilidae > Drosophila > Drosophila insularis. The sequence goes on from JAEIFP010002295.1 coordinate 10,946,750, forward strand.
TAATAAAATCAATAATTTATGATGTCATCTTGTTAACTCCAATTGAAGATTCCTACTAGTTTTCACTGTATCTATGTAGTTTCTCTGAATTGCGTGCTCAATTTTCCATTTCCTTTACGAAATTATCAATGGCATTGAACCATGACATAGGCGAGTACAACCCCCAAGTATGCCAAAAAGGGTTGCATCCCCATTATCTAATCCCCCGCATCATTCTCTGGCGACGGAGTGATGATGTAAGTAGTCAACAGTCTCTATTAATTGTGAATTTGAAACGTAAACTCTCAGATTGTCAACGTAGAACAACGACAAATGACTTATCCGATAATTGCAATAGGCACGAAAGTCTCCCCACCAAAAAAAAAAAAAAAAAAAGAATTTTTACTTTAATGCCAAAACAACAAAAAAAGCAGACCTGGGTAAACATTTTATATAATAGAATGGTTAGATTTGGAACTTACCTGGGTAAAACTTCCTTATTTGCATTTTGTCCAAGTGCCAATTCCCCCACATTAATCTACCGTCTCTGCGAGTAGTCTTATGTGGGTAAATCATTAGAATTATACAAATTATTGGTACTAATAATCAGCTTATTCTAACCCCAACACAGTAACTCTCTCTCTCTCTCTCTCTCTCTCTCACACACACACACTCTCTCTGTCGCCTCGATCGAATGGCAAGTCGTTTGGGGTTCTACCCCAAGCTTTGGGCCGGCCTGCCTGATGTAAATCGTTTGCTATAAAATGGCAACAACTCGACAGTTTTGCATTCAGTACGATTCGTCGACGGTTAGCTAAAACAACAATCTCAACAAATCTTGACCACAAGCGTCTACAAGCTCGAGAACATTGTGAGTCCGGCCTTCAAAAGTTTGAAGTTGCAAAAGGCATAAAGAACATTAACACAAAATATTATAAACCAAAAGTTTAGCATAACATTACTTTGCTAATAAACAGCAAAATGTGAAATTAAACAACCAACAAAACTGATTACAAATAGAACAAAAATAATTAAATGCCAAACGGCACACTACGAAATTCCTTCAATATGAGAATATTATAAATATCAATTCAGTGATTAAACTCAGAACAAGAATAACAAATGGATCTAAATTTATATTAACGTAATCTAATAATATTGGTGTTTGCATTTAACTTTGTTAAAGCAATTACTATAAATACTTAAAAGTCGAATTAACCTTAGGTTAATAAATTCTACGGAGGAATAGGCTATAAATATTAAGTATCCCTTAGCCCCCTAATTAGAGGCAATTATATTGTATACATTTTGATTCAGAAACAACACACCTTCCATTCCATTTAGTGGGCAGACAATCCCACTCCTCCTTTCTCCTAATGCCTATAATCAAGTGACTACAAATGACGCTACAATTTAAAGGCGAAACAAAAAAAAATTAATTATCTTTGACAACAATAATTGAATACTATTTATGTGACGTCAATAGTGAAATGAACTGCTACTTTTTTTTGGTTATACTAATTGAAGTTATGCATATTTTTTGTTTTGTTTTTCAGCACAATGAATTCGCAACTTATTGTATTAGCCGTTTTGGTGTGCTTCATGAGTGGCACTTTGGCCTCCATGCGTAAGTACCTACATATATATAAGTATTATTTTATCATCTCATTGTTCATAACTTTTTGCATATCTTTTCAGCTGACTATATTCAGGTGTGCCATCGTAATGAGCCGGAATTGTCCAAGTGTTTGAAGAACAGCGTTCACGCTTTACGACCATATTTGGCCAAGGGTATCAAGGAATTGAATATTCCTCCATTGGAACCTCTTTATATTGGCGATCTAAATATTCTCGATGGCTCTGCTGGTCTTACAGTTCAGGCTAAGAAATTGAGCATTAAAGGTGCCTCCAACTTTGAAATCACCAAATTGCGTGCTTCTATCTCGAATAGGCGTTTCGATTTTGAGTTGATTTTGCCGCATTTGCAAGGCGACGGTCTCTATGAGCTTAATGGCAATATTTTGGCACTGCCCATCAAGGGTAAAGGTCCATTTACCGGCAATTTTACCAACTTTGTTGCCTATGTTAAAGTGACATATGATGTTAAGATTGTCAACGATTTGGAATATCTGCAAGTCAAAGACTTTGTGCTGAAGATTCGCACTGGCAAGGGAAATCTGAAACTGGAAAATCTTTTTAATGGCGATAAAGTTTTGGGTGATGTGATCAATGATACGATTAATCAAAATTTCGAGTCATTCACTAATGAGGTAATTGCCCCCATTGCCCGTGCCCTGCAGGAAAAGTTTCTAGTCATTACCACAAAAATTCTGGAGAATTTCACCTACAACGAACTGTTCCCCGTTTAAGTTGTAAACCGGATTACGCTCAATAACAATTAGTAATAAGTTTGTGATACACTTGATTTCTATAAAAATAATTAGTATTTAAAATGATTGCATATTAAAAAAGATAAATCTAAATTGAAAATGTAACGGCCTGCAGCAATTTGAATTCATCGCCTAACAGTGTCACCACACTGATAGTGGAAAAATACGACGACGAAGTATTTTAGTGTGACCCTTTCTATCGATGTATTTGTCGATACACAAAATCGATTTTATCTATTGATTACGATATCAATGCAGTTCCCACCTCTAGCACCTGGGGAAAGCTCAATCGATGTATCGATAACGATATGAATGCAGTTCCCACCTCTAGCATCTGGGGAAACGCAATCGATGTAGTTGTCGATACATAAAATCGATTTTATCTATCGATTTCGATATCAATGCAGTTCCCACCTCTAGCACCTGGAAACGCAATCAAGAAAAAACTATTAAAAAATTCAAAGTAAAATCGTCTGTTTATTCGTTAAAACAATCGCGAAAAAAAACATTACTAAAACATCCGGATTACATTGCACACAAAGTGATAAAAAGCGTTATTTAAACATGTCAACTCCCGCTCGCAGACGTCTGATGAGAGATTTTAAAAGGTAAGAGCCAAGAAAAAAAAGCAAAGTACACACACTTTGAGACTTCGTGCCCATTTGTCCCCAACCCCCATTCCTCAGTCTCGTGGCTTGTGTTGGTGGTAGTATGAAATGGAGAAACCTGTGACTACCTATAGGAAAGGGGGGGTGCTGCTGCCCAATACATATGAAGAAACATATGTATCACCTTGTATGTGTGTGTGAGTGTGTATGTGCCTATGCCGTGGAAGTTTGCGCAGCCAAAATAATCCAATGCATGTGTATGTGTGTGTGTGTGTATATATCTACAAAGGTATATGTGTGAGTGATTTTTCTTTTATTTTCTTGTTTGCCGTTTTAACAATTATGCTTTTATTTTGTCTTTGGTACTTGACTTTGATGTGGAAAACGAAGAATAGGGCAAAAACGGAAAAACAACAATTGAAAATTTGCTTCTTTCCGAATTTGCAAATTGCGTCGCAGACAAGAAAAAAACACCAACAAAATGAAAAGAGAGCAAGAAATAAAATTAGTTGTTGTTTTTTTGTTCCGTTTTTGTTAATGTTTGTTGAATCAGCAGCAGCGGCAGAGACGTTGGCAGAAAAGCAGCTGCGAAAAGCAAAATGAAAAAAAAAATGTTTCATTCGCATCCTGGTTACGCTCTCTCGCTCTCGCGTTAGTTACCGTTCATTTTGGCTCTCTCACTCTACCATCTCTTTTTCTCTTATTGCCACATAAGCGTACAACTACTTTCCTATTGAAATTTCGACAAATGTGCAATTGATTTTGGTCAAAATTAACTTTATTTTTGATTGCATAAACGATGTTGTTTTCCACCCGCTCTCAGGCCGCCCAGTCCTTACCTTAAAATCAAATGCACTTGAATAAATGTCAAGGCTATCTAGCTGAGTGGGGTGGGATAATTAACCCTCTTTCCCACCCCCGTCCGCCCCATTCTCTCACCGCACACAATTGTTTTCTTTTATACCTTTTTATCAATGTAAATTTATCTTTTTTATCTTTTTTAATCGATGATTTCATTTCAATTTCTTTGGTTTGAAGGGCGCGGCTTGGGGCTGGCTTGTTGCACGCGCTCCCCTGACCTCAATTTCTGTTGCTTCCTTTGCTGGGCTCTCGTCGCCCCCCCCCTTTCCCACATCCAGAAACAATTTCGTGCCAATTGACAGTCTTAATAATTCAATGAAAATTTTTCGGAAAATGTAAACAACATCTACACACACATGCATATGTATGTATGTATGTATATATATCTGCTATTTTTATGTTTCTTAAGCTCGTTGAACTGTAAACGTTGAAACAAAGATGATGATGATGATGATGATGCAGAATTGAAAACAGAAAACAACAAGACACATGCACGTTTAACTATCTATATATACATACATACATATGTATGTAATTATGTACATACATACATACATACATCTTTATTACTCATCATCTGGAATGATTTATAAATGATATTTCAATACATAACGAAACAAAACAAGTGACTAGAAATGCGCAAATACACTTGACTCAAAAATTGACAAGGCATTCTTTCTGTTAAAACAAATAGATTTTGCTTCTGGTATCCTTATAATGGTTTCCATGATTTTGGCATTTCCTGTTGTCCTTGATTGCTATTTAGATATCAATTGCGATCGATCGTATTTCACACGTTTCTATTAAAATATTATAGACAACAGACAAGCAGAATAGCAATGATGTGATAAATTTGCATTACAAATCTACAGTTTAACATGAAGCACAAAATGCTTCCCATCTACTAATCAATTTCTAGAACTCTCGTTATCGCCCGCCTTGCTTAAATGATTTGATCTTATACGCCTTTTTTTTGTGTTGCAGACTACAGGAAGATCCACCAACGGGTGTTTCGGGTGCGCCAACAGATAATAATATTATGATATGGAATGCTGTGATTTTCGGTCCACACGATACCCCATTCGAAGATGGTACCTTTAAGTTAACCATAGAATTTACGGAAGAATATCCAAATAAACCGCCAACAGTTCGATTTGTATCGAAAGTATTTCATCCGAACGTGTATGCAGATGGTGGCATATGCCTGGATATATTGCAAAACCGCTGGAGTCCCACATACGATGTGTCAGCAATTTTAACATCTATACAGGTGAGTCATTAAAACAAAACAAAAACCAAAAAGATATACTAATCAAATATATTTTTAAACTAGGTGCGTAATTTTGACAATACTATTTCATCACGCTATTGTTGTTATATATTTTATATAAGTTATTAATCAGCGCGATTATATAGTCACTTTGGTTGCACATAAAGTTTACTTCACAACATCATAAAGTTCTTAATGAATCGAGCAATTACTTTGGTCGTTAAATTGTTTTAGATTATATGTAGTTTATAATAATACATAGTTTGTTTATATTTTATAATTGATTGGTTTAAAAGTTAGATATAATAGTTTTGTTAAATGAAATGTGAATAATATTGTTAGACAATTTTTGATTGGATTTGTTAATTGGTTTCTTCGTCTTACAATTTAAGTTTGAAGATCTAATATTAGGGGAACTCAGGTTATGACGATGATATGTAGTGCCTTTAATGGTGTATTTAAAAAATTGACCTTTTCTCCAAATACAAAATATAAATGTATATTAATTACAATTGTCGTTATTGTATTGCAGTCACTGCTGAGCGATCCCAATCCCAATTCACCGGCAAACTCTACCGCCGCCCAGCTGTATAAGGAAAATCGTCGCGAGTATGAGAAGCGTGTGAAAGCTTGTGTTGAGCAGAGTTTCATCGATTAGCCATGCGCCCATATGAGGAACAGCAAAATCAACAACAACAACAACCATTGGGGCGGCCTAATAACCAAAACGGCGGCAGCACCAGGAAGAACAGTTAAATGCAATAATATAAACAGCAAGTTTAAATTAAATAATACGAGAAATATTTATAAAAAATATAATCTTACCAAGTTGTAACATCGCCAATGGCCCCTGCATACATACAACACAATCACACAACAACACGCACATACATCTAGACACAGTCACTCACGTACGTACAGGGCATTTTATTTAATTTTCTACTTTGGCCTTAATTTCTCCCGATTTCCCTTCGGAAATTCAAATCTTACACCCATGCGTGACAACAATAGAAATATCTCCTTTAAGCCTCTCATAAGCTAACAAGAAGAAGGTTATAATTTAAATAGCAGCAACCACAAAAAAATGAAATTAAAGGAAAAGAAAAAAGAAAATAAGAAGAAGCAATTATTACTACATAATAATAATAAAAACAATACACAAAAAAAACTAAAACAACACAAAAAACGTAATTTAACAAAAAAAAAGAATAGTTTCATTTTAAATGTGCAAATTTTGAAATTATCGTAGACTTACAGTTTGACAAAATTATAAGTAATAATTTGCAATGCAAAAACAAAAACCCTTAAAAAAAGGAAAAAACCAAAATAACAGCAATAGAAATTCCTAAAGCTGCCTAAATGAAACAAAAACCGAAATGATCAAGTTAACTCTTAATGCAGTTTATAATGAACAAAATATATAAGTGTAAACCGAAACAAAAAAAAAACAAAACAAAAATACATACACATGCTACCTAGATTGATGATTAAGTTAATTGGCCTAAACAAAATTGTGAAATTTTACTAGAAACTGTATGAAAAACTTAAATATTAGTTGTGGCTTAGTATAAAAGAATATCTGATAAACTGCATATAAAGAGAAACTGAGTGCAGGAGAAATCAAATGATTATTTTGATAACTTTGCAAGCGAATCTATATCCCCTAACTACCTACCTCCCGCACCACCACAACTACCATCCTTGCCCTATATACACTCTCCACTAGTCTTTTCATTATATTTTCTGTTTGTTTATTAAAAACTATACACACATACGTATGTATACGTTGTTTATTGGAAAAGTTAAACCCCTGCATCATATACAAATGTGTAACTGCCATTATTTGCCACGCCCATTCGGTTCCATTTACTGTGTCTCTGGCTAAGGCATTTCATTTAGTTAGTTATTAAGCGTTTACAATCGAGTTAAATTTGTTCATTTTCACCGTTTTTAATTGCTGTTCCTTTTTGCTATGAGAACCCTCCACTTTGGCACTTTGTGTTGAACTCAATGAATGATTGATGATAAAAATAATGAATGAATATGACGAATGATGATGGTGATGCTCTGAGCATCATGTTAATATATATTTGAACTAATCGACCTACCTTATATATATTTACTATATATACATATATAGGAAAGCATATTGTTTTATTTTCGAATTCGAATGATAACAGAACAGATGACAAACAACACCCTCAATCACAACAGCAAAATGATAATTGCAGTATAACAATTAAAATTATGCGAAAATTTCAAATTACCTTATTGTAACTATTAAACAAATTATTATTATTAATATTAATAAAACTATAAGATTTCAAAGTATCAATAAATGAGAAATACGACAAAAATATGTGACGACATGTTTTAAACTCTGTAGTTTTTAAATTTTTGCACTTAGATCGCGATTTCATTGGTAAATTTTATTATTTGACATAAATTATTTATTATTAATAGATCATAGATCCATAAAATCGTTTCTTTCAAAAATACACAAATACATTTCGAATCACCTGATCAATCAATCCTCAAATGAAATCACACAGCCATGTCTAAAAAGTAAATTTTTCTTCTAGTTTTTCTTTTTGAGAAGCCTAAAAGTATGCCATAAAATTTGGGAGAAAAAATTCTTAATGACAGTGACCCTTTTCCCTGTTCCCAAATACTAAAACATTTTTCTTTCTTGTTAAAAGTGTTTTTATTAATTTGTTAAAGTCTATTAAAGTTAATGACTTAAAAACATTTTTATTTTTAATAATATGACAAATATGATTACGTAGACAATTTTTTCCACATTTTTGACACATTAAACCACAAGAATTACAAAAGAAAGAAAAGAGACAAGACAAACAGTTATTTACATGGAAACTTACAAGCTAACGTTTGCATACGATTTGCATAAACTTTTAGCATACAAATACAACATACATAAAAGTGTATAAAAAGCGTGTGTATAAAGTTAAGTATGTATATAAAGGAAAGGATAGGTATATAAAAATGGGAATATTATATAGAATACTATATAGAAGAGGCACATCAATGCAGCTCCATGGAATTGCACAAGGGTTGTTTGTGTGTGTGGTACTGTTGGATGGAGGTGCTTTTGGCCTAGTATTAATTGCAAATAGCATTGCTGTGTATATTCTTAAAATCCTGTGTTTGGGTAGTGCTGCGCAGAACCTCTAGCCATCTGAAAGGATGAAACAAAAGTGTTATTAATGTTTGAAATATTATTTTATCTATGCGTTGACAAACCTATTGTAAGTATGAGCACTCTCTGCTCTAAAGAAGTACACATGGTTCTTGAATGATAGTTTAAAGACAAACTCTTTCTGCACGGCATCCTGGTGACCCGGGGGCCCTACTGTATAGCCCAATAACGGCAGACTGGCCAAGGCGAACTCATCCTGATAGCTCTTATAGAAATACAAACAGAACGAGGTGAACACCACCCAGAGTTTTTGCCATCCTGAACTGTTCTTGAATTTACGCAATAGATAGCCGGATAACTGGTGTTCGGCTGCGATTAGATGATCGCCCAGTCCTACGGTTGCGCCACGATGCCAACAGACGTGTAGTGCGGTATTGCTTCTTGTAGGTTGGGTTTTGTTTTGCTGTAGCTGCAACTGCAATTGCTGGGGCGTCAATGGGCCGCCTCCGTTGATGCTGCTGTTCAGGCTGCTGCTGTTGTTGCCGTTGGCATTGCTGCTGCTGGTGCTCAATCCCAGCAGATCGAGTCCCTCTTCGGAAGAGCCTGTGGGAAGAGAGATAAATTCAATAAATAAACGAATGCTTTTCGAAGAGGTTTTGTAATCTTACGAAGCTTTGTAGCTTGCTTTTCTTGCCAGCCAAAAAAAACAAACAGAAAATATATATTAAATTTTAATTAAGGCTAAATTTGGTATTCGATGTAAATATATTTAATTTGCTTAATGGCAGTCGGCCACATTTTTAATTAGAATACTCACTGCAATTCTTAAGAGTGGTCAATTGTAGTTGAAGATTCGGTGGCTTGTTCTTTATGTCTGCTGCTGCCTTCGATAGCTCCGCCAACCACAGGGTTTTCTCGGCTGTGGTGCCAGCACTTACTGTTATGGCACATTGACCACCAAATATGGAGAAGGTGTTATGTTCCGCATTCTCTGTTAGCAATGAACGCACCGGAACATGTCCTAAAATACGGAAGCTCTGATCTAATGGATTCTTCGACCCATACAGTAAGATATCCGAAAAGAGGAAGAACATGCGCTGTTGGAGGCCACGTTTTGAATGCTTTAGCAGACAACCCTGGCGTATGAGGCGACGATGCGGTTGAACCAATTGATCGAAACTAATGTCTCGCTGCAGTTCGCACAACTCAACGAAATTAGCCGAATCGGCGAGTTGCGTACGTATTTGCTTTGTGCTGCGTATTAGAAGATGATAGACAGCTTGACAATCAGCATAATCGGTATGCTCATCGGCATAATAGTCGCATAAACGCTCCAAGAGCAACTGATAGTGGAGCAGACGATTCATGGGCTTTAGCAATAGTTCACCAATTGGAAGATAGCAAATCTTTTGCTGTTCGAAATCCTTATATAGCTGCTGGAAGCGTGCATCTGTCTCGTACATGTCGTTCAGACAGTGCAGCACATCCAAATGGGTTTGCACGTATTCCTCGTAAATGGGCAGAGCGGCCATGTGCTTCATCAGGACATCGCCAATGCGATGGGTATCATGGGTACCACGACCCTCCCAACAGACCATGCGATGCTCAATGTCGCGCAGGAATAAATTGTGATGTTGGGCCAGGGAATCCAGCTGATCGAACAATGGCTGCAATTGTTCGATATCGTCCAAACTCAAGACTTGCCGGAATGAACTGTTGAGTATATCCAAATCCTTTTTATAGGTACGCTCGGTCATTAGCAACTCTTTGGCCAGGAAATAACTTGGCTCAGTTGGCCATTTACGTTTCTTAACCTCCGATTCAAGGTCGGGACCGGGCCCATTACCATTATGGCCATTCTGTCCATTCAGTTGATGATGCTGTCCCCCGCCGAGTGGGTGAGGATGAAAGGATGTGGGCGATGTAGCCACACCTGTGGCCAATTCTTGACGCTTTGCATGTTGAATCTCTGCCTGAATGATATCATACGTGCCAGCCTCTGAGCGAGAAAGCGATGATGACTTATCAGATCCCAAAGTAAGATCATATCGTGTGGGTGGTGTGCCTATCTCCCCACGCCTATCCAGCGACATGTTGCCATTGATGCCATGATAGACATCTGTTTATAGAGAAAACGAAACAGAAACAAAAAACAACAAATTTAAGAACACAAAACATAAAAATAATGCAATAAATTAACTTAAAAGATAAAGTTAGTAATCATTATTCGCATATTGTCCTGTAATATCTGATATCAATCGAGGACATTCTTTATTTTCTTTTTGGAATTTAAAAATATTTTAAAATAAAGAATTTAATGAATCGAAAAAGTTGCTGAATAAAAAATTTCTTCTCGGTTTTGCTTTGTTGGATTAATGAAGTTTTTATTTAGTCAAATTTCACATTCTATATAATTATATAATTGGATGCTCTGTTAAATCGATTGCTCGTGTACATTTCATTAAATTATGATTAAATTTTCTGCTGTGGTTGTCTTATTTGGGTTTTATTAGGTGAATTCTCAAACTATATAATTTTAATTGCTAACTGTGTCTGTTTGTGTGTGTATTTATATAGCTGATGGAGGCTTCTGCTATATAGATTCATTTTGTTTTTTTCTTCATATTTCTTATACTAGAATTCAGCTACGATTTTTGGTTTCTCAGTGTAATAATAATAATAATAATAATAATAGGAAAGGTATATTCATTTTATTATCATTAAATAAACATACTCAATTTGCACTTGAAGGAATTGTCATTAGTTTAAACATAAAATCTGCATTTTGTAAATCTATTAAAAACATTTCACCTAACTAAAAGAGTAATAAAACATTCGCTTTAAAAATCATCTCAAAAATGTAAGCCGAACTTTGTTTCACAACAACCAATTTTAATTTTAATATATTAATATATGGATAGGTATATATATCCACATCTATTTTCGTAAATGTAATTCATTGCACTAAAACTAAATGGAATACTTTTGATTTGAATACTTTTGATCTGCTAATTTAGTGAGAAATTATTGTACGTTGGGATTACGATTTCTTTTTTCTTTTTGTTTTATTTAATGGGCCTAAAAACCTATTCGAAAACATTGCGACTTTTTTTTTTTTTAATGTTTTGGTTTATAATAATACTTTTAGATGTTATTTATTCTGATCATAACCGATATCGATAACCTAACAACACCTTAATTACGTGACTTTCAATATGATTTAAAACTTAACAGGGTTAATCGATTGATCTCTTTAGCTAGTCGTTTTATTTATATATATATATATATATGTATATATATATGGAATTTGGTTTATATCGTTTTTTAATATACTATATTTATATAGTTTTCTTATTGATTTCTCGAGATTTTGGCACATTTTTATGTACTAAGTAATACAGCTTGGTTTTTAAATATATATTTTTTTGGTTTTATAAAGAATTTCCTCATTGATTCTAAAAAATTGATTTGGCATTGGAAAATTAAAAACTTATATAGCACAATTAACTATATAAAATATACATCAATAGAATTTAAATGCTTTAATTACAGACATTTGACGACACCTTCTATATATGTATGTACATATATAGAGTAATAAAGAGGTTTTGGCAACAAAAACTATATAGAGATCGGTTTCTGTTAACGGAGATCATCTTTTTGTGTATAACTATGTATAATGGGGTTTAAGTTCAAAAATTATTTGGTTGTAGAGTTTTTATGGAAGCAATAGAAACTCAGTTTACTAAGACTTATTATATTAAATCCATGGTAAATGTAAATACTTTTAGGTTTGATGCGATTTAACACATTTTGCTGGTATCGAGAACTTATCCTGATTTTTTGATGGATCAAGTAAATGGTAAACTCTTTTATAATCATAATTCTAATCATACATAAATCTGATGTAATAATACATATAACATTATTGTTAAAACTTTCACAATGACGATTCATTTGCATATTAGTTAAATAACAATTAAATATTTGTTTCATTATTGGTTTTTTGTTTTTATCTGAATTATTCGATGATTAAACAGTGCATTAAAATTTCATTTATATATGTTCAACTGGTTTTAACATTATTTTTCTGTTGTTGTTGTTGTTAAGTTATTGCATTTATGCAACTCAATCTAATAAGTCAACCGACAAGGCGCATGACCATTAACTAAACATGTCGATATATCTATGATGTATATATATATATATATGTTTATCGATCATCCCAAATCTTAACTGACATCTCGATTCGTACGATCATTGTTTGATTTTTTGTTAGGTTTAATGTTTGATTAAAATGTTATTGTAATTTGATTTTCGAACGCTTCAGGATAATTTCAATATTTTAATTTTAATATGAGTTGTCTTCTTGTTACTTTTTTTTTTTTTGTTAGGATCTGCAGCAAGAGAGTTTTCCCCTTCGTTTTGTCTTGGCTTTGTCGTAAATCAGTCTCAATTACAAATAAGTTGGTTATAAGAGTACTTGGATCATGTAAAAGTAATAGAGTTCTAAAAAAACGACTCTTTAGGCAAGGCAACGGAATGAAAATGAAAATGCTGCATTCTGGTATTATAAGGACATTTTCTGTTGTTTCTTACTGATCGCTCAGATCATCCGAATCGTGGAACTTGGGAGGCGGATCAACGCGTATATCCAGACCGCAGGCATAGCGTTCATATTCAATCGGTTCGGTCTCATAGTCGGATAGAAAATCAGGATAGGGCAATTGTTCACGGGCGGCGCTGGATTCAACTACTGTTGCAGATCGATTAGTTCCACGTCTAATGGTGGCCGTGGCTCCAGGTCCTCCAAAACCACTACCACTGTCCTCGCTGGAGTTGGCCAACTCATCGGAGAGTCCTCCGCCACGTGTCTCATATTCACTCTCCTCGGGATTGCAATACCTACGACCATGATAGGGTTGCGACGATGATGATGATGCTGCCGCTGCAGCGGCTCCACTCGATGTGCTTGGATGGACCGCTGTGGAATCTTCACGTTTCAACTGGCGTTTCTTAGTGCGTGCTGGTTTAACGGGTTGTCCACTGGATGGCGGCATGGGATGATTATTTGGGGCCGGCCTCTCACTGGAGATTGTCTGATACATGGGCTTTGTGATGTGTCCCAAGCGATCGTAGCGTGGAAAACCCATTTCATCCACATTGTCACTCATATCGAGACTCTCAAACTTTCCCACAACTGATCCGCTATATTGGGGGTAGTCGTCGTATTCGTCGGTTTGATCCTGCTCTAGTTCCTCATCGAATTCCAAATATTGATCGTCACGTTGATAGGAATATTCAGAGCTTCCAGAATCCATTTCGGGTACATAACCCTCGGAGCATTCTGAACTTTCTGCCTGTTCTAGCAATGCGGCAGCAGCCATATTGGCTCGAATCCTTTTGGCAGGCAATTGTCGTTTCTTGCGATAGCCCCGATTCCGTAACTTGGGATCCTGACCGCCGCCGCGTACATCCAAGGAGCTATCTGTATCATTGCCACTGGGCGGACTCTTTATCGAGGCGGCAATGCCAATATTGGCCACCAACTGACTAGTTCCGGGTGACTTTCTGGGTGGTTTCTGCACCAGTTGATTGGGCGGCGATTCGGAACTGAGACTACTCGAATAATAGGGCGAGCAGCGTATCAGTTTATCCGCACGTTGTGGCATTTGTGGCGAATTGGGTTCGGTACTTTCACTATTTAAAGTGTTTGTGGTGGTTGTTGTATAAGTAGCGGACGATGTGGAGTGGGCATCGCGTTCCTCATCGATCCGCATGGTTAGCTCTTGTGAGGATTGCTGTGATTTACTCAACATGTGCTCGTGGAACGAACTCGATTGTCGAAATTGTTTGCTCGATGTCTTAAAGTCACGTATCTGAGTCTTGGACAAAGTCTTGTCATCGTAACTGTGATGTTTAGCCAATGGTTTTGCCGGTGGTGCTCCCACATCTCCAGGTAAATCACTCGGTGTAACAATCGGCGGAATACTGGGCACGGGTGGAGGAGCTGGTTTCGCCACAACCGGAACTTTCTTCGCTTCTTCGGCAGCTTCAGCAGCTTCGGCCGCTGCAGCAGCCTGTTCGGCTAGGCCCGGTTGCTTCATTTTATTGAGCAGGGCCTGCATAATAGGTCGAGTAACTGCTGGCTTGGGTTTTGTCGGCGGTTGTGGGGCACGTGGTTTTTCGCGGCGTATCGGCTGCTGGGACTGTTGTGTTTGAATCTGGGTGCTCTGGGTCTGAGCAACAGTTCCATGCAAGGGGACAAACTCCTGGCTCTGATAGCGTTCCGTAAGCTTCTCACTGTGCGCATACAGACGTTCGACAAATGGCGACTCTGATTCAGAGCAAATTTCCTGACTCTGATACAATTTGGACATCATTTCTAAAGAACGTCGTTTGCGTGCTGCTGCACTAGTTTCTGGAGCATTTGACTCCGGTTGATCTGGTTGGCTTATACGAGCCTGATTGCCATTGCTACCGCTGCGTCTATGTATTTGAGGCAATGATGAACGTTTCTCCTCGCTGGGCGAACTCAAGCTGGTCTTAGCCGTCATACGTGGTTGCTTCAAGGGTAGATAATCCCCAGGAGCCACTCCGACCAATGTACGACTACTCGATGTTGACCACTCACTAATCGTGTGGGCCATTTCCGTTAGAGTCAATGTTGTATCATCACTTCGAGTTGCCGATGTTGTTTCGCTCATTTTATCTGTCTCCGAATTGGATAGCATATCATAACGTAGGCCATCAGATGATCCATTCTCACCGCTAAACTTATGAGAATAGCTACCACTCTGTTCATTTAGACTTTCCGCCGACTTGTTAATGCTGCTAATGCTCGATTTGGTTTGATTGGACTTCTCGCTTTTCGCACAGGATTGTGTCGACACAGCCGATAGACTATCTGAACCGGAGAGATTTGCATATTGACGCACGGTGTTTGTTCCGGTAGACCATTCCGAAATGCTAAGACCTATTGAAGTGTCCTCCGAATGAGAGCTATGGGTGCATTTCTTTTGCTGCAGTCCCATGCGGACAGTTCCATCGAGATCGGTGCCAATGGAGCTGGTCTCCTCCTCGGAATGACTGGAATGGCTACACTTCTTGCAACTACCGCCTCCACTACTGAGACGCGCTTCATAGTTACGACGCACTGTTGTCTGATCATCCAAATAAGTGCTTCCGGACAGGATGTCATCGATAGAGGTATCCGAGTTATTCGATCCCCGCGATAGCTTTCGCAACTGTGCATCTGGCGAGAGTTGTACCTTAATGGTGCCCGGCATAAAGACATCATCATTAGTTGAAAACATTTCTTCTTCAGATAATGGGCTCCTAGGTGCTGGAGAACGTGTTGGCTGTGCCACAATTACTTCTGGACTGGATCCTTTACGCGGGCTAACTCGGGCAGTGGGTTGTGTGGAGGAGGTACTGCAGCTTACGTTAAGCGATGAGGATAAGCACGAAGCCGCACTTAATGTGGAACTAAGGCAGCTAACTGAATCTGTTTGAATTTGCTCGCTGCCAAAGTCCTTGTCCTCGAAAGCCGATGACATTAAGTAGGCCGTCTCCTCATAGGGCAAAACCCTTGCCACATCTGGCGGACCAATCGATGATTGTTGAGTCTCTTCGTCGAGAACCACTTTATCTGGATTCTGAACTTCACTAGTGTAGTATGTCTCAATGCTCTCCACAATAATGGGTGCCGCAACTCCCACTGTACTCGATGGTGGTGAGGGCCAATCGATCGAATCTTGGGATTGTTGGAATGACATGCTACCTTTCCAACAGAACGATTTGGGTACGGGCTTATCCAAATCTGGCATACCATATATATTATCTGGCGGTTTGACGGGAACATGGTCGAACGGAATCTCAGGCAATGGCCAATCCTCAGAGTCCTGGCTTCCCGCATTGGACAAACACATGAGTGTGTGTCGCTCTAGATCATCTGCTGTGTGCTGTTCGTCCACATGGGTGACGGAGAATCGTCCTGTAATCAGAGTGGGTGACTTTGGTTCATTGACACTGCCGAAACTGGAGAGACGATCCCCAGTTGCCGAGTCGCAGGGAATCTCTGGCATTTCGGCAGAAGTCCGACGATCGGCATCCGATATATAAGCTAAATTGGTGTTGCTACGCGAATCCGAACTTAAACTTGGCTGATGATCGGTCGATCCAACTGATTCGTCACGCATACTAACAGAATGGGTTGATGCCTTACTCACATCATCCTCCATGCTGGACTTCTCTGATGCAGTGCTTCGCTCAGATATGCGGGAGAGTGTTCGTCCCAAAGTGAAACCAGTGCTATAGCCGATAATGTCAGTGGGATTCACCCCGATGCCACCCAATGTACTAGTCATGGCCGGATAGCCAAAGGTTGTGGGAAAATCATTTAAATCATCCTGATAACTGGTATCGCTCTCAGCTTTCTGTTCATCTGGCGAAACTTCCTTCACATCACTGTCTGAGGAATCTCGCAAAGGATTCTGTGCATCATAACGCTCATATCCACCATCGGTTTCCACATGATGCCAGGGATCATCGGTACTTGAACTGTTTGAACTTTCTATGGGAAACGCTTTCCATGTACCTTGTTGTTCCTTCTGTGCTAATTCGCCGCGTCTTTGTGCAGCACCCATAGAGCCAGAGCTGCTTTCAGTTTCAAAGGAGCCACGGGATTCCACGCTTAACGATCCCTTTGAATCGAAACTCGATTTTGACTCTTGAGAACTTCGATCGCTTCCTGATTTTCCGGTCTCGGCTTTGCTCACAGACAATTTTTTACCCGCATTGGCTCTAGCCGGTTTCTCTATCCTCGGAGGCTTTCGAGATCCACCAGAGCTTCCCGACTCACTGTCCTCGGGCCGTTGTAAAATTTTTGCAATTCTTTCCTCTATTGGGTCCAGATAAAATTCTGTGCTATTACCCAAATCAATTGGACTCTGCTTTTCTAGAGTTGGCGTTGTCGGTTTCTTTATTATTATTTTTGGCTCATTGGTGGGTGTCTGGTCATTGGAGTCAGTGGGTGTGATTTGCACATCTCCTGCCTCTTTGGCCGAACTTACATCTAATTGGAGCATGCGCTGTTTGAGTTCCTGACATTTTTTAGCTTCTTCGTTGCCAAAATCCTGGGATATTCCTAAAGGACGAGCTATAGAACAGCTGACACTAGATTCTTCTTCCATAGAGCTCTTTTCCTTGCCCACGGATAGACTCCAATCCTGCTGTCGTTGTGGACTACTATCTTTTTCACCACTAGTCCAAGAATCAGAGCTCTTTGATTTATCGCTTTGCTTTTCCAAGCTATACTTTTTTTTGCTATCTGATGTGTACTTCTCGAAGGTTTCCAATACAGATTTCTCAATCATGGGACTGGCATTCGGTGGTGTCACCAAAATATTTAAGTCCGATGTGGGTGTGGCGCAGTTAGAGTATTCCAAAGGATTGGCATCTTCCAGAGTGGCCTGCGTTTCAAGGACATTACGATCGGGTTCTAGAGTACGTGGCTCGTTCTCCGAAGTGTCAGATCCAATAAACTCATCGCACTCAACAGTTATCCATGAACCTGTCTCATCGCTACGACTGCGATCTAAGCTCAAGCGATTTGTGTCTTGACGGCCTACCTTCAGATGACGTCTTTCAGATGAATTATCATCTTCCTCTATTGACGGTTCTTCACACTCAATGGTGGGGACACGATGTGGATATCCCTCTCCGGGTCCGGGAACAGGAGATTTGCTTGCCGGTGAATGACTGTCATCTGCAGAGACAAATGAGTCTAGACTCTCAGCTGTTGATGCTTTGCGACTGTATGTACACTCACTATCGCGGGTATCCTCCGAAGGTAGGGAACGCTTTAGGATCTCCAATGAACGACGTTCTGATATCACTGCCTGCATATCAATATCCTCTGGCACATTGTATTGATGGGCAAACATGCGACGATCTCCAATGGCACTGCGAGTTATCGGCACTGGCGGTTTCTCTTCAGCTTTCTTTTTGTCGTCCAGACTCCGGGCCTTAATATCTGTGCCCAAATAATGATGCTCCACTGGTTTCTCCAAGCTGCTTGATTTGCCATCAATCTTCTTATGGACAACCACACTGCCCTCGATCTTTTGTTTGATCTCTTGAGCTTTGGCTATTTTCTTTGGTGACTTGATTAGCATATCTTCGGGTACATCAGATTTTTCAGAATCTTCAAATGATTTATTGCGATCTTCAAAGCTGCGGTTTGCTTTATCTAGTTTGTCGGGACTACGTCCTTCATCAAAGCTGCGGCTGAACTTGACCAATGAATTGTCCAATTTACGCGGCGCTTTTGCAATTAGAACATGATCTTCGGCCTTCGACTTGAATTCAGTTTCTATGATTATTTTATCCCCATCAGTTTTCACAAGAATCTTATCTTCTGGAGCGGGGAAAGCTGGTAAAGTGTCCTTTACAGGACTCAACATGGTGATTGTCTGTTTCATGGCGGATTCGTAGAGTTTTTGTTGTCGCTCTTTGCGTTTGGCAATATCGGCCTCGGTTTCCTCCTGTGATTTGCTTTTATCTTTACTTAAACGTCGCATATCAATAGAACGGGGTCGCTCTTTTGGGCTTGATTTTTTACTTCCCCGGCCATCTTTGCCGGCTTTTATATCGTCGGCACTTGTGCGCCGTGACTCTGGGCGACTCCGCGAGACAGGCTTACCCTTGTAGGGCTCCGAAGTCTTTAGTTTGCCCTTGCCGGTACTCTCTATGCTGCTGGCCCTTGAGACTCCAGGTGAGGTCTTGCGGGAACTGTTTGCCGAGCTGTAGGGAGACCAATCTGTAAATCGATACTTGGGTATATTTAAAATTAGATGATCACCACTCTTCAGCTTCATTTTGGACTTCTTTTTGTCTTTGATCTTAACACCTTGCAAAGCAATTTTCTCAATGTATTTCAATTGATTGAGCAATTGCACTTCCTCGGTGTCAATGGTGACAGCACTAAGAAGGGAGTCACGTTTATTTGCATTGTAACTGCTCTGTGTGGGAATGGAGCCGGCGCACGAGTGTACACTATCCGCAGTGTCGTCATCCTGTTGATTCGTTTGCCCGGTGGCCAATGATTTTTCCTCGAGTATTTCGGCCTCCTCCTCGAAACCGACTGTGTCGTCCTTGGAGGAGAATGCATTCATTGGAGGCAAACGATGTAAAGATATAACCGGTGTATCCAAACTCTTAGTACGTCGTTCAGCAGTCGGCGATTGCTGCTGCGTGGCCTTCTGCCGTTGCAGTGACACGGAGCCCTCTGAAAGATTAAGACGAGCATGGGCAAAGAGTATTGGTGCATGGCCCTTTGACCGCATTACTATGGATGAATCAATAATTTCCTCAATTAACTTCACTTTGGATTTGGCTTGCCCTGTGCTGGCTGTTTGCTTTTTCAAAGTATAGTCAATGTCAGAACCGCTAATCTTTTCCTCATGGCACGTCTCATAGATATCATCGTTGCTGCGAAAGAATTCGGCATGCTCCAGTATGGGCGAGGGGATATTCTCATTCCGTTGATAATCATTTGTGCACTCATCCATGCGTCCACCACGCATCGGTACATGTGGCTCATCCTCCGATGATGGTATCGATATGGAACGCTCCGAAATACGTCGCAGTTCGCTGGCATTGGCATATTGCGGATCGAGTTTTTGAGTATGATAGCGATTTTCTAAATCGGCCAGGCGACGGCATTGTGGTGGCGATCCTTCGATTTCGGTAGAGCTCATAGTTTGGCCACGACCCCAAGCTGCCGAAATGAGACGACTTTGCTCTATGCGCAAAATAGATTCAATCTCCTTGCGGGACTGCGGCGGGGAAAATTCCAAACGATCTGGTATAGCTTCCGCCGAACCAAACACATCATCCGAATCGAGACTCTCGTCGTCTGAGGAAAAAGATGTTATGCGGGTCTTGCCTTTTTTTGATTTACCAGCCGACTTTGTTTTGGGTATGATCCTTGGCTTATTGGCCTTTCGGGCATTCGCTTGCAGTTCCTTGCGTAGACTCTGAATGAGCTCCATTTGCTTTTGCTCCAGCTTTTGCTGTTGCATGCTCTCGGTCCTGGAACTGGTGGCCGAATCACTTTCTATTTGACTCAATTTCTTGTTTAATTTCTCCAGAGTAGAGGCGTCCATTTGCTTGGTTATATCTCGCTTGGGTGACGATAGCTGTATAGTTGGTATGGTCTTTTCGATTTCCAGAGTAATGGGATCTACCTTTGATAAATCAATGTTCTGGGTGAATAAAAATTCTTTTGTCTCGGCCGGCAGTAAGCTGTCCAGAATATCGGGTAAAAAGTCAACCGGTCCTGGTACGACGACTGGTAAGTTTGCGTTTGCTTTTGGCGACTTTGGTGACTTTGGGGATTTGGGTGATTTGGGAGATTTTGGCGACTTCGGTGACTTGGGCTTTATGTGTTTCTTTTCCCCCGAGACTGGAGCTGTTCCATTAAGAATGTGACGCTTGTGCAGCACATATGGTATATCTTCCTTTAGTACTTTAGTAAAACGTCGTTCGTAGTCCCGGAAGAAACTTTTGGGTAATTCGAATCCAGTCTTGGGTAGATCTACTTGAGGGGCTGCAGTTCCCGCCGCTCCATCGTAACATTTTGGTATTTCGAAATTGCCATGTGCCTTGCAAAGAGGCGGTGCACTGGGTATTTGCTTATAAATATAATCTTCATCGCTGGAATTCGAATCTGCTGGAGTAAGATCTATGGACTTCTGATGCATTAGAACATGTCGCCTTGAATTGCTACCCAAGCGGGCACGATTAGCCAGGGAGTTGGGATCACTCTTGGTTCGTTCGACTGTGGCGTGGGCATAGTTCATGGGAACTAATATTGGGTTGTATTCCTCGAAATGAGTCTTGGCCATAAGCTCCTCTTTGCGTGTAATTTTCTGATGGGCCATTACGCGGGCCTGTTGCTTCTCGAATTCCGAAATGAGCTCCGGAGTAAGCGGATACTCGGGACTTTGTTTTGATTTCTCATCCTTGGGCTGCCCTTCCCACTGTTTTGTATACTTCTGGATGCATTCAATTCGATCCTGATCGAAACTAAATATATTTTCACTATCAGAACGACGACGGAAAGCAGAAATCTTGCAAGATTGCGAATTACTTTTCTTAATTGGAGCTGTTTTGTCCAGCGAATCACCGGTTTGTATATCCTTTTCTTTACAACGCATCCCAGAGGCCGGAGTCGATACTGATTCTGGTGATTTGTTGCCAAACGACTTGGCATTGCGCTCAATTTCCACATTCTGCAAGCTAATTGAATGGACCTTTGAGGTCTTGTGAGTTTTATTGCTGGGAAATGTTGAATATGTATCACGACTGTCGTAAAACGAACTATTTGCCGTCGATGAATGCGTGTCGGAGAGTAAGCAATCATGACTCTTGACCTTGGGACGAGAGTAGAGACCTTCGGCTTCAACAGCTCCACCAGCCTCCACAGCATCGTAATAGTCGCTCTTGGACTCCTGACTGGACTGTGCGAATTTCTCGTAGAGTTCCTTTTTGTTGAATTGTTTAACTTTCTTACAAGTTGTTGTTGGCATTTCATAGTTCCGTCCAAAACAATCGCCAACCAGAGATTCTTTCGAATCCTGACTGGATGCCACTGAAGTCTTGCTCTTGGTTGTTTCTCTGGATTTTTTACTATCAGTGTGATAAAGACTGTCGCGTGATTTCTTACTGGAGTCCGAGCTGCGTGATATTTTGGTCTCAAATATTTCGCTTTGACTCTCCTGGCTGGATGTTCGAGTTAGCAGAGCTTCCTGAATTTTCTTGTAAAAGTTGCCATCCGATTTAACCGAAAGTTTCTCACGGGGCAAATAACGTGGATCCTCGGCATCCCAGATTTCGTTCATTATGTCGGCAGCTGACTTTGATTTCACATCAATTGCCGAACGATATTTATGCCGCTCAGATACGGATTCGTCATCGCTTGGTATGTAATTGCCAGAGTCCAAAGAGCAGGAACGAATGTGGTCTTCGGACCGGCGACGCCCGCTGAAGAAATCGATATCATATTTCTCCAGCAGCTCGTAACTATCCTGGGAGATGTCATCCTGAGAGCCAGAATAATCCAATTGCTGGCCATAATGACGTTTATGGTCGTGGTTGTTAAAAGTGGTGCCCGGATAGCTGGATGAATAGACTTTGCTCTGTGTCAGTGGAAAGAAGTCCTGATGGGCATCAATCGAATGATTCTTTGTGAAATACAACGAATGCCTTGAATCATCATAGCGAGTAACAGGCGAATCAATACGATTGGACGAGAGAAATTCCTTATCGAATGCCGTCATGGGTTTGGACTGCTCGCGATCATAGTAAGCTGTAGAACTATATCGTTCAAAGAGGTCCTTGCAGGAACTACTCTTAAGCCACGATTCACGGGCAACTTGATCGTAGATGTTTTCACCCTCCTCGTCATCATCGTCGTCGTCCTCATCGTTCATATAGTGGGCAGCAGCTTCTTCAGGTTTCACAAATTGAGCTGTGGAGTACAGATTACCCGAAGACATTTGATATTCCAATTTCTCCGAGGATGTACGCTGAGCTGGCGGTAGATTTCCCACCGAATGATGGGTAATATAGTGACTGTCATAGGAATCTACAGAATCCACGCCCGACAATTCCGAGTTCCTCGGCAAAGAGTGAGTTTGCCTAGAGCTTTGCGAGTCCAGCGAGGGAGTTAGATGATTCTCCGAATGAGCTAGTTTAACTCTCTCTTTGGCAGCATAACGTTTAGTATTGAACCCGGTGCCGAAGTATGATGAAGACGACGATTCGGAAGGATGATTTAGATCGTTGTGGTATTGATAGTTATTGTAGCTACGCTCTTGGGCAGCAGCAAAGGCTGAAGTACTCGGCTGCTGCAGCATGGGCACTGTTGGGGGCTGTAGGCCCAACTGTTTGGCTCGCGTATATTGTAGAATAGTTTGATCGATAAATTCATCACTGAAATGTTTTTCGCGAGTCTTTGATTTGGCTTTGCGATTCACAGTCGCATAAATGTCGTTACGTTCGTTGAAATTGAGATGTTCGCTGTTAGAAAGCTTATGCTCGGGATATTTATAGTGGCCACCTCCGCCGCCGCCACCCATATCATTGATGTCAGTATAGATAATGTTGTCGGTTTCCGTTTCGGTTGAGTTTGCATTAGCATTGTTGAGCATGCACTGTTTAGACATCGAATAATTCGTACTGCTATAATGGACTGGGGTGACAGTTTGCGATTGGGACTCCTGTGAGCGAAGCGGCGGACGATGGGCATTGGCCAAGGCCGCCAGTGAGGCTGCCGCCATACTCTCCCGATTGATGGTAGATGCTGTCAAGTCCGAATCCGCTTCCTCCTCGACTAATTCCTCCTCCTCCCCCATATGGTCCTCCTCCTCCTCCTCCTCCATGTCCGCAGGTTCCAAGATTTCCTCCTCCTGTTCCTCCAATTCCATAGAGCTGCTGAGATCCACCATAGTGTTGTTGTGCGTGTTGCTGTTGTGCGAGTTGTTGGTGTTGATGCTGATGCTGATGAGCTGCGGCGACGCAGGGACAAACACTTGGGATCCCACTGAGACTCGACGAGGGGTGCTGCTGCTGTACAAGTGGGACAAGTGGCTCAGACCTGCATTTCAATTGTCGCGACCACAGAATGAGAGAGTGTCAAGAAAGAATTAGCACACACGTACACACATTGGTTCCAAAAGAAACCAGAAAACTAATAAAACCAAAATCAAAGACAAACCGAAATGATAGCGAAATTAAGTGAATCACAAAAGACGATTTTAGATCACACTTAAAACAAAACGAAACACTGCAAAAAACAAGCACAAATAAAATATATATTCACAAACGTTAAGAATGGCTTCATAGAAAGTCACTATTAATAAATTGGAATAAATTAAATTGGGACTAAGTTGATTAAATAAGAATTAATAATAAATGGGAAATGTTTTCTTTACTTCCGACGTTTCGAAATGTTTTCCATTTTTAAAATATAATCATATATAAGTAATAAATTAACTTAATGAAATAAAATATGAGTGGATCGAATTGGCGGACTCACCTAAATTGTGATCGCCTGGATGCACACGACCCGGATCGGGACCTCGCTGTTGTTGTAGCTGCTGCTGTTGGCTGCTGCTGCTGCTGTTGTTGTTGTGATGAATGGGCGAAGTCCACGATTGCGGACCCTGTGGCGAAAGCGAGCGGTTCGAATTCATTTGGTC
The DNA here is from genome assembly GCA_018903935.1 of Drosophila insularis. Taxonomy (NCBI): domain Eukaryota; kingdom Metazoa; phylum Arthropoda; class Insecta; order Diptera; family Drosophilidae; genus Drosophila; species Drosophila insularis. The sequence continues at coordinate 10,971,283 of JAEIFP010002295.1, forward strand.
CATAGCCGCTGCCGAGTGGTGTTGACGTTCCGCCCCCGAGCATGCCGCTTCCTCCGGCGAGGTTGGCGATTCCGCTGCATAATTCTTCGTCTGATAGATCTCCACCTGGGCTGCTGTGACCTAAATGAAATAAGAAATATGAAATGGGATCATTTTCATAGCAATGTCCTCTCAACTCACTTGAGAACGCATGTGGTCTATAGGATTGTCGCGTCGGCGATCCAAGGTATCCGCTGCCTTCTTCGTCAGAGAAGGGGTCATCGAGTCGTTGCATTGATTGCGATAATCCCATGCCGCTAAATTGTTCAAATAACAAGAGATAAATTAATCAAAAATTGGCAAAAATCAATCAATGAAATCAATTCGACTGACTCGACTCTACTCTACAGACATGCCCAGAACTTAAAATATAATTAAATGAAATGAAATTAAACATCAGAGAGAAAAATGAAAAATCAAATGATAAACCAAAATACAATTAAACATTTTGAAAATAAAAATAAATACAAACCAGTGTCAATTGGGAGTAGGGGATTGGCTGAAATGCTGGAATTCACATACGTATGCGATTGACTTCGGCTACTAGCATTCAGTGGCCCTTGCCGGAACGACTGAGACCTGCAGCAAAAGAAAAGACAAGAGGAATACCACGGTTTTATTTTAACATGCTCATTTTTTTTTTGTTTTTTTTTTTTTATTAGATTTGGTTTTTAGGATTTTATTAATTTTGTTTTTAATTTGGTTTTTTAAATGTGTTTAGCACGTTTTAGGTGAAAGTTTTTAGAGCTTGCTTTTTCAAAGCATGGGAGAGAAGCGAAATATTGATTTGCTTTTTTAGCGAAAAAGACACACACAGAATTTTATGCTGGCGGTAGATATCATTTTTAAATTAAAATTTTAAAAAAATGTACGTAATTTTAAGTACTAATAAAAATAAAAATATTAATTTACGTTAATATATTTACATAGCGCACCAAATAATCTAAAAGTACACATTGTTAGGTAAACTAAATTTAAACAATTTCTCTGAACTAGGGTACAGTCTATAAATAATCTTGAAAACTGGATTTTAATAGAAAAGTATCGCCTGAAGAGCAAGAAGTTCAGGTGATTTGAAAAATATTCAGCAAAAGGTTACTATTTAAAATAATAAAACGAAGAGTTCGTCTATCTTTTGAAATTTAACTCGTTTATGACGCTTAATAATTGATAAAGTAATTCGATATAAATTGATATATCAAAGGCCTAATTTCATAACACCGAGGCTTAAAATGGTTTAAAAATAGAAAAGGTTTACGAAATCCGTTCAGACGCCAGAAGTCGAATTAATATTGCAAACAATGCCAATATTCAGATTAACATGAAAGATTGCCCGGAGTTAAGTTTAATAATTATATGTTAAGTAACAAGAATATGCCTCTAACATTGATATGACCTTTAGGCTGTCGTCAAAACATGCGCTCACAATTAGATTAGAAATTGTTGTAGAGAATAGAGATACATATTAGTTATATAACTAATTGGGAACAATTATAATAAAGCAATATAGAATGCTGATTTCGTTTTAGTAGTACAGCACTCTAATAGGAACAAGAAAACAACATCATCATCATCATCATCGAACACTAGACTAACTAGACTACAAACAACACACATAAACAACACAACTATGATCAGGGATGATGAATGATAGATTACAATATAACTATATATAATATTTATGATCGAGAGGATAGAGATTGCGAAAGAGAAAATACGGGAAGGGTGGCGTCTGAGTGGTTTGATTAGTAGTGGTTAATGATAGATGACAGGGAAAGGGACAAATTAGAATGCTTTTGGAGAGTATTACACATAAACAGTTTGCCAATTGTTAATCTGGTTTTACACAAATTAGAAACTAATATTAAGAAATACATTACAAGAAAAATTTTTAAATAATTATATAATGTCTAAATAATTTTTGGAGGATTCTATCCACAAATATGGAAATTCAAATTCTCTTTAAACGCAAAAACTCAAATTTAAAAAAACAATAACTGTTAAAATGATTTTTAAAATCGTTTCTGGTTTTCATTTCTTTTCTCTTTTTGGGCTTTGTTAACGATTTTTGCTTAAAAGTTTCTGTTGTGCTTTGTTTTTCTTTTAGACCAATTGGTTTTTGTTTCATTAAATTTTAGTCTGTATTTTGTTGAATTTTTTGTTTTCAGGTAAATCCTCTTCTCTTTTCTAAGGCGCGTGACCAACTTACAAAAGTTTTAGTGGGTGGTTTCTATTGTTCTTTGTGGTTTTTTTGTTTTAAGCGGGGTGGAACAGTTTATAAACAAATGAAACTAAAGAACAACAAGAATTTTGTATAATACAAAATGTTTATAAAGTGTGTTTAAAATGAATAATAAAACAAACAATTGAGAGTCGAGTTTTTAGTTTTTGTATGATGATTTTCAATGTGTCTGAATGAAGATTGTTTTTCTTATAACTATATAGATATATAATAATATATATGCAAATAGTTAATTTTTGATAAGAATATTTGATTAAAAAATATATATAGAAACAAAAAGAAAAATCGTTTTATCGATTTTCATAAAACCAAAGTTTATAGCCAAAAAACTTTTCAAAATAAGTAAACAGAAAACGGAAAAGTTCTTCTACATCCAAATGGAATACAAAAAAAAGGAAAAATTTAAAGCGATTTTAAATAGCGTTTTGTGCTTGAAGCCTTCGGGTTTAGCCCTTGGCATTTTTTTCCACTTTCTATTACAGCATTTCACTTACCTTTGAAAGTTCTGTCGTTTTACATAATTCTCGCGTACAAATTCAATAATCTGTTTTTGAGTTTTGCCGCTATAACTAAAGTGGAAAGAAAGAGACATAAAAAGTTATTAAAAGTTTCTTAAATATATATAATATTCATTTTCCCCCACGCTCTCTTCTTTTTTTTATTATTTTTTGTCATACCGAAACGAACTGCCGCGGGAAAGCACTCGAGTTTTACGTCTGGGCGTATTTTGTACGGCCGTGCAACGAAAGAATCCATGATTTTCGACACATTTCTTCCAAAAGTTTTTACACTCATTACGTCCTTCGAAGAAAAATTCCACAGTGTCCTTGTAATAGCCCTGAAAAATGTGTCAATATAATGTTGAAATGGTGTTCTATTAACAAATGAATTTCATTTTGAATATTTACATAACCCTCAGGATGTAGTTTGACCAAAAAACGTTTACGTTTAAACGATATTTTACGAATTTTCGCCCACGAGAAAGTATTAATCCGTGTTATATTCTGGAAGACTGCTATGCCCATATGAGCAACAGCTAGATTCAGCGGTACGCCCTCCACATCCTTGGCCGGATGCATTTTCATGCCATAAAGCTCACAGCGACGTGCCGTCTCCAATAAATTGAGGTCCGCTTCAGCTGGCGTTTGTCCACTGAAATTATTATAATTTTATTAAATAAATCCATTACAGTTCATTCGTGTTTGTTACTTACACGTGTTTCTTATGGTTCTCCATAATTTTACGCTGCATTGTGGCATCCTGATGTGGCACAAAGCGATACGATGATAGATAAGTGTGATCAGGATAATCTTCTGGAACAAAATCCCCGCAGGATGCCTGAACAATATAACTGGCCATAAGAGCTGCTGTATTATCATTGCACTGCAGCGTTCCAACTGCCAAATCCCGTTTGATTTGCAAGCAGAATAGATATCTACAATGCAAATAGAATAATGATTAGCATAAATAATCACTTATGGGATTATAGAAATGCAAACTTACCTAGTGTACTCCTCCTCTAGCTGAGCTGGATCTGGTGTATAGAATTTAATGCAGAAACGTAATACTGGATCAATCAGGGATAAACCAACTTGACGGTTCATTGGCTTCTCCAGATCTAACCAGTATTTGGTATGTGTTGATATCTCACTGTATTCCAGGCCAAAGTAATCCGCTTCGAGCAGATTCAATTGGCGACAAACTTGCTCAAAAAGGACACGACCCAGAGCTTTGGCCTAAAACGATAGAAAGAAGGGTTAGAATCGTGATAATTAGAAATGCCATATGACAAACGCTAAATAATGTACGTTTGAAGCCTACACTCAATTTGGCAGACACGACCTTCTTTTCATTATACATATACAACGTAATTTCAGTCTTAGAGCCGCACTCACTAGTGAGAGAGAGATACCAATAGCGTAGACGATGCCTACATGGCCTACTTTTAGTCTGTTCAGGCGACAACTCAATTGAAATTTTTTATTTAAATGCAATCAAACGCATCTCACCCGCTAGGCGCTTAAGGTTGGCTGGGGGCATGTGGCATCATCATTTTCATCGTCGCCATCGTAAGACCAGAATTGCATGCTAGATTAGATTTTAACGAGCTTAACGAGCTTGAAGCCATCTTTCGACCTCTCCTCTTGAGTATGAGTCCGATGTCTGTGGCAATTGTGCATGAAATTTATTCAACAACTATCTGAAATCTATTGAAGTGCTTTGCTGTGCGCAAGGTGATAAGACCAATTCAAATATTGCACATTATCAAGCAAATTTATTTTAATTGCAATGCCACCCAAAGTGAAAAGAACTCCGCCCAAATAATCGTCAATTCAAAGAGTCTATTTGTGAAACAATTTCTATACGACTTTTATAATTAGTGTTTCTATTTGCTGCCATACAAATCCAATATCTTTTAATCTTTTATCTTCTAATTTTTATACGATTTACACATTTGATATTAATATTTCCTTTTTGGAATTAGATCTTTTAAGTTGCATTACAAATCTGTAAAAAAATTTCCAAAATTTATAAAAACTTTATGAAAGCTTTTAAATATTTGGACCATTGTACTTTGAAATTTTTCAACGGCATTAGAAAAATTAAGATAAAACTTTTAAAAATCACTTATCACCTGAATAGAGACTTATTACAAAAAATTAACAAAAATTTATGATCTTGGATGTATTGAAAGTTGGGTAGGTTCTTCTAGATTTATTTCAAAGCCACTTTTATCCAATCTACAATATAAATATAAGCCACAAACTTTAATGAGTAACCAATTTTCAACATTTTCACATTGCATAACACTGTCACACCTACTAATATCAAACTCTTTCTTATGGAAGCTCTAAATAGGCCATGAAAATTTTAATGTTCCGCATACCTTTTAGCTTTTGTATAAAATCAATTAACAAGATTAGCAATTTGCGGTAGTCCTTGAAATATAAACACCATACAAAAGGCGTTTGCCTATTTCAATTTGCTAATTTGACTAAAATTATAAAGCATACTAATATTAGTATTCGTATATACGAATAGGCCAACTGACGCACAGGCAACATACATAAATATGTTAATTTTAGATCAAGAAGGGCCAGCCACAAACAGGACAAGGTTATTTCAATGCCTTTACAGGCTGTTACACACATTTGGCTAGAATTGAAGAAGGAATCAACCGACATAGCAAACGGCTAACCAATCAAGGAAAGTGCTTTGTCAGGTTTTGGCAAGAAAATGATGCGCTCAATTTTGCCCCAAAAAGCATGCAACACATTTCGAGTGTGAAATGTTTTAGCAGCTGCCTCTCACCCCATCCCCTACCTCACCGTCTCCATCATCCACTTATACACATAGAAAGTCGTGCCAAAATGTCATTAAAATCTTCCCAACGCCTCTTGTTGATTTTCGTTTTTGCATAGTTTATGAGACGCACACACACACAACATACGAACAGACAAACACATTATATGTCTTGCAGTTGTTGGGCGTGGCCAAGGCTACATAAAACATTTTTTTAATTGAAATATAAGCCCCAACCAACTTTGACTGAGTGAGTGAGTGGATGAGTAACTCAAATAATGAATAATTTATATCAAGAAATAGCTACTGCATTTTTCATCCAGCAGGGGTCCTAAAAGTTTCATATTCTTGTGTATATTTATACTTTTGTTTAAGCGGTAGGGATAAAAGACATCTTCCGTTGAGTCTCGAATTACTTCTAATAATACACATAAGCTAATTATAACAAATTCAGCGAAATCTACTGTTAACGAAAATCATTGTATACAAAGGTTCATATTTCATTACGATTAAAATGTGGGAGGATCCAAGTGGTGGAAGATAAACAAAAGCATTAAAAGCGACTAAATAATAAACTTACACGTAATTCAAGTAATTGAAGCTAAGGGCGTTACAGAATTCTAATTTGATATTAAATAATTCGTTTTAAAAGAAAATCCAATAATTGTCGACAATTTAGAGATTATTATTTTACATCAAACAATTTATTACACCTTCATTTTACCTAACCAAGTGTAATGTGTTAACATAATGATATTTATACAACTTTCCCATCCGAAGAGGCTTTAATTTGGTTTTGGTAAACATAAATGTAGGCAAATAGCAAAATTCTGAAGAAATTCTCTTGGGAATGCAACGGCACCACCGACATTGTTTGCCAGACCAACTGGGAGGCTCATGAAAGGACCACGCCCAAAGTTTCCACACACACACACACTAACTGAGAGGGACATATACACTGATACACATTCGGGTCATTCAATTGTCTACTTTTGGGCCAATTTGGATTTTCTCTACAGAGCAAAGCAATTAACTTTGGACGACTTCTGGAGACGGATGAAAATGGCGGAAAACGGAAATGGCAAAATGACAGGAAGCAGCTTTTCCATTGAAAACAAAACCCGCACACACACACAGAGAGAGCTCTAAAAGTTGGCATACAATTCCATCCATTCGCTTATTCAATTTGTCGCCGAGACAGAAGAAAGGATGCACACAAGGATGTTTGCCTCTTGCAGGTGTCGTATGCAGGATGCGGGCGGAACGAATTCATTCTACAAATTTGTAAAATATGTGGGTAAAACTACTAAAGTAGGAAACAAAAAAAGTTAGTTTCCAAACTTGTGGTTTATCAAACAATTTTGCCTTATATCACAAATTTGGTAAAAGCCAAAAGTTGAACAAGGATATCGAAATAAAACAACTTATTGTCCCATAAATTATTTTACAACACTTTGTCTCTGTGAGCTGTCAAATAAATGTCAATAATTTGCGTCATAATTCGATAAAACAAAAAAGCAAAAAAAAACGAAATCTATTTTTGCCTTATCAGCCAAACAACAAAATATGGTATTCGTTCTCTTCAACTGTTGTATATACTTATTTACTATATAAGCGGTAATACGAGAAATATTTTCTCCTCTCGTTTAATTGTAAGATAAATAAATGAAATGCTGTCAGCAAAGAAAAGTTAGGTACGAAATACACCTTTAAAGTAAAGTGGAGCTGTGCAGTTGTTTGGTCCTTATAACCCCACTGCTGTTTAGCTCTCAACCACAACATGTCATGGTCAGATAGCCACACAAAACCCATTAGAAACCTTTATTAATAATGCATTTGACCAGCAATGTTTAGTTAAGGCTACACACAGAGACCGTAAAATGGTAGAAAAAGCCTTCGCTCGTTTGCCTGTTCCATAGACCACAGAAAAGCTGACATTATACAACCAAGTCTGCGGTTCATATAACAGCTAAGGGGTTCTCCCAGTCGACATCATCTCTATCCAGCTATAGCTTTGGGGTATAACTATTTTTGTACGTTGCTGTAACCATGTCAATATGTAAACACATACATACACACATGTGCATACATTTACGCAGCGTAAGAGAAACAGAAGCAAATTGTTTGTGACAAGAAGCAGTAAAACAAAATATGTAAGTACAAAAGTAAGTTACGTGATTGAATTTTTTATATCGGTATAAGAAAGTTATCGTTAAAACGACTATAAAATACGCTTTAACTCAAAAATATTATCAATATTCACTTTCAAGAAGAGTTTTTGCTTCATACTCTAAAGGTAAAATTTTTAATATTCTTTTCTACTGCTAGATCTAATTCGATCAAGTGTTTAAAATTTTACTGACCAACTTAGTTTATTTTCCCACTTTATTAATAATTTAAAATTTTGAGTTTGTATTATTTGTTAAATTATATGACAATTACTCGAAAATGTCTGACACATAGAGCATAAAGTTTATTACAGTATGAACTTGCAATTCTGCCACTTTAGCATATTTCAACTTTAAGCCAAAATACTTGTAAAACTTGAAAGGATTTTCAGCAATGTCAATCCGCAGAAAGCACTACGAAGGCGAAGGAGGAGGCACTGACAGCTGTTTTTTGCCATATAAATTGTTGAGTGGCCCCAAGCCGCTGGCTATTCAAAGAACCAGGGTATTTGGGAGGAAAAAAATTCCATAAAATAGTTTTGTGTTGGTTAGATGGAAAAGCAGCCACTTAACAATAGCAGCGACAGCAGCTCAGCTCAAGTGCAACTGGTTAGAGAAAAGGTTAGACCCACCGTCATAGCAATCTAAATGCCATCCATTCACCCATCCATCTGTAGGATGAGAGGTTGGAGTAGGAACCTCAACACAAACAATGGCAACCATTTTGTAAAATGTTGTAGAACATTTTTTCCTGTTGAAGCCTTTCAAATGTGTCTGCTGTGGATCCCCGGCCTACCCGTGCCCTGGTTTGTTTGAAGCTTTTGGGCGTGGCCACTTTAAACAGAAACAAAACACCAGCTAATGGAGCCACAGGGAGAGACGACGACGACGACGAGGAGGAAGAGAAAGTGGGTAACCCCATGACAAAATCCATTAACACAAAAACACAAAAGTGGCCTAAAAGGATAGACCGGGCAAAAGCATTGGATAAAGGAATACACAAGGAAGGAGCGCGTCATGAGTTGGGCATTAATGCGATTTGTGGTCAACAAACGAAAGAATGGAGCCGGATGGACGACCGAAGTGAACGCCGTGTGTTTGTATTTTGCCGGAATGGAGTGCAGCAGCAGCAGCTGCAGCAGTAGTTCGTAGACCTCAGATGAACTCTCTTCTCTCTCCCTCTCTCTTTAATTGTGTGTGGAAAGCAATATCTATGCCAAGTTGCTCAGTTCAGTTCGGTTTAGTTTGGTTGGGTTTTCATTTTGTATTTGGGCACTTCTCGTTACCAATCTCTCGCCCCATTCCGTCCCTTCGCTTACTTCAGCAACTTCATCCAGCTGCTGTTCCTGCTGCTGTTTGCTTCTGTTCTCTTGTTAGTTCCCTTGCAACAGATTTTGGCTTCCTGCCAAAAACACAAGAGTGCCGCCTCTCTTTTCTCCCTTACCACCCTCCAACCCCTTTTGAATCCCTACAGCAGGCAACTGCAATGGTTTGTCGCATAAATCTCTATTCCACTTGATTTTCACATTTCTATAAATTAAATCTTCCTCTTCACATTTTGGCATTTGCACGTGAAAATGTTTTGTATCTCCCTGCATACATATGTTTGTATATACACAAAATATATACATACATACACATTTCTGTATACACAAAAGAGGAGGCCATTTTTCATTTTACGCCTGACTTCCGTTTTTGCCCAAGTTTCCTGTCCAAAAAAAAAAAGAAGCCAAAGAAATATTTTCGCTATGCTTTTCACTTAGATTATTAAAAAACTGACATTTCAATTTAAATTTAATTGATTTTGGAGTCAAAAAAGTTGTTTTTACACAAATCCTGTCAAAGGACAAATGTTTACAAGAATATTTGACAAGAGTATAGAAGGGGCAAAAAAGCTAAAGTTATTTCGAAATGAATGGGTGCGGCCTAAAAACTATTCGGTGTAAAGTTCTTCACTTACCTGTACTTGAAACATAGTGACCGAATCGTCCAGCATTTGTATCCGGACAGTTAACTTCTTGCCACCACGATGCCGGGGCGTTGAGGGTGTCCCATCGACTCCTGAAGGAGTGCTTAGTGAATGGATCATCCGACCGCCAGTAGGTAATCCACCAGCACCACTGGCGCTGCTTAAATCATAGTGACGACCACCACCACCTCCTCCACCACCGCCAGTGGATCGAGTGATAGTGCCCATATCGGCCAAAGACATTTTGTAGACAAAAATTTTGGGATTTGCTGCCTGTTGCTAAAATCCTTTCATATATCTATCGTTTGTTTTGTTTTTTCTATCAGTGTATTATTTCTTGTTTGTCTATGTTTCTATTAAATGCTAAATTTTGGAATGGTACTGGGTTCGGTCCGTATTTTTCTTTTGTATTACGTTTAAGTTTTTTTTTTACTTAAAGCTGTTGATGAGTGTGTGTTCAATTCGTTTGCTTTTCGTTTTGGTTTCGATTTGATACGCTTACAGCAAAAATTGGAACAACAAATGATAATTTGGTGGGGGAGAAAGAAGAAGCCTTATAATAATAACTCGCATGTGGTTCACATTTGCCCCTTTAGTTCATCTTTCCACTTCTTCTTTTCGTTTGTTGTTGCTCAATTTATGATTTTTGTTGTTTTTCTGTATTTCAAATTTTTTGGAGCGCATTAATAATATTTATCATATGCTGCCAAGTGATTGCGCCGCCAATTTCCTCATCATCGTCAATATTCTTGTTGTCTCTCAATTGAAGTTGGTCGCATTTCCTATAAAGACAACGAAAAAACACAGAGGGCAGCTGTTAGATATAAGTTTTTAAAAAAATTAAGTTGAGTAAGATTGGCTTCAAATTATGTCACAGTCTTAAAGGGGTTTAATCTTTAGATATATCAACTAAATTTATTTAATTGTTTAAATATGTCGATTCAGAAATTTCACTTTTATTCAATTCGAAAAACCGTTATAAAACGATTATAAGCTTTAATCGTTTGCTAAAAGTGGGCGGTGAGACCACCGCAAAACAGTTGAAATAATAAATAAGCCAAACAGTGGGCGAGTTGATAAATTAAAAACCCATAAAAGATGGAAAACATCGAAACATCAATGACCCCAAAAAGAGATCAGTTTAACTGTCAAAGGGATATTATTTAAAACATTAAAGGGGCATAAACAAAACATACAGAAAGAAAATAAAAGGGAGAAAGAAGAAATGATCAAGAAATTAGTAAAACACCTGTGAAAATAAATAAGCCCATTACACACACAAAACGACCCACAAGACGACAAAGACTACGACTGCAGGCCAAGAGAAGGTGAAAAAGTGACCAAAGAGAACGGCTGAAAGAGAAATAGAAAAATCCGAGAAATGAAAAAAAATGAATAGGCGGCAAATCAAACTTAAAAAAAAAAGAAAAAAAGCATTATGAACTGCTCCCTAATCAAATTTGACGGGCTACCCACGTGCTGCTGACTAGTTTCTGGCCCACGCCAAAAAAGAAAAATATTGAAGTTGAAATTGGACTCAAAGACGAAGACATCGTCATCATTCAACCTACATACACTTCCCTTAAAAAAAAAAGAAGTTAGGCGCCCAATTATGTTTTATTGGCTAACATCCATATGTACATAAATAGATGTATATAAAAATTATTATTAAGAAGAATGAAGCCATAAACTTTGAAAAAGGAACGTGTGGCCGTCCGTTATGACTGTAAATTTTGTGCAAAAAATGAGGGAACAAGAGAGAACATATTACAGGATGCCCATCATCATCGTCATCGTGATATTGAATGAGGCGTGAAATATGGGAATTTACGAGGCAACATCTGCATATTGAATGTGCCGTAGAGAACGACCTTTTCTTCTATATATAGTCAGTCAGTTCTCTGGCCCAGCGATAAGAGCGACGACTGAATTTCCAGTCAAAAGAAGAGTTGACAACGTTCAATGACCCATAGCCAGCCAGTTTGGTTGGCGATAAGAAAAAAAAAAACGGCTAAAGATACAATAAAAAGAAGAAAAAATATACACATACATGCTTTTCCACATGCTCTCGCAAAAAAAAAAAACAAGAAATATACATTCAATACTTTGTTAAACCGACAAACTATTGAATGGATTGACTGAAGTGTTACTTGACGTCACTTTCCAAGAGAAGCTCAATAAGTCACGTTTTCACATAAATTATAAATGATTAGCATGTTTGTGTGCATTGTGCGATCATAAAGCATAAGTCGAAGGTACTGAATATTTATTTTATACATATTTGAAAACTTCTTCGCCGTTTATTGTAGGCAATTCATCGCTAGAGCAAGTGTAGGAACGAACAAACGAACAAATGAACGAAAAACCATAAATTAACTTCTAAATTGGGTGGTCAAAATACAGGTGAAACATAAAAGATATGACAAGTGAAAGCAGAAAGTAAACCCAAAGTAAGCCCATTGAAAATAAAATATTTTTAGCAATATTCAGTTTGGGATCTCATGTCTTAAACTTATGCTTTGAATACTTTATAGTTTAAAAAATTAACATTTGAGACTTTTTCGTTTTGGTTACTTTTGATCAACTTTAATTTTTGCTTCGTAATAATTGCAACTTTTGACTGACACATAAAATGAGGCAAAATATTTAACTTAATTAAGAAACCATAAATTTGATGTCACTAACACACGGGAGCACAATGTCATTGAAAAAGTAAGAAAACTTTGTTGAGGATTATGAGTAGTGGTGGAAAAAGGAGCAGGGCAAAGCTAAGGAAAGAAATATGTGCTAGATTTAAAACTTTGTTTTTGAGAGACTCAACTTGTGACAAGTCTTGATAGCAACCGGAGCACATCATTGCCTATTTGAGTGAGTTGAGCTTGAGAGCTGAGGAATGCCTGGCTGACTGCCTGTCTGTGACTCTTTATGTGACTCCAATGGTAACTCCTTTTAACTAAGAAGTATTTCCAACTAAGGCCAAACGATGTCGGCACTGCGAACATTGGCATAAATTGTTGGCTTTTGGCCATAGTTGGTGTAGTGCTAGTTGGTTGGTTGGTTAGTTTTTGGTGTCTAGCGGTACTCCAACCCATTTTCTATGACCAGTTTCTAGATACACGTTAGACGGCACTAACATCGAACATCATTAATATTTTCAAACTGCAAACAACATTAAGGATATTGACCAACTGTGCCACATAGACCGTAAATCAAATTATTAAGAGGGTTGTAGGAAACAGGAATGTTCCCCCCACCGCCTGCTCTCTAGTTCCATCAATGTCTGGGAATAGGTAGAAATAGCAGTCTGTAAAAAACTAAAGCAATCCTCCTTTTATTTCTAAAGTTTTTCGTCTGCTGTCTGGTTAAGTTATCTTACATAGAATATGTAATTGAATTAAAATATTGCTGGCATCTCTTCTTTCATACAATTTCCATGCCAGTTTGCCAGCTCTTGTTCATTATGATGAATCACTTTTGTTTTTTTCTTAGGAAATTAAATACACAAAGATATAAAAAATGCATTGCAAGCAGCACCGAACACTACCAAATTGTTGATGGATGTTTGTATAGTCGACAGGCGGCTAAAGAAAATTAAATCTTCAACAGAAATCATCTTTTACATCCCACACATATGTTTTGGGTGCTGCTGCTGCTGGGGCGCTTCTTTTCTTTTCTCATTCCCATTTCCATTCTCTTTGTCTTTTCTTTTCATTCTTCTTTTTACAGTAAGTTTAAAAATAAATTGCATAGCAAGTACACACAAACAGAAAATTATTTATGTAGATGTATAAAAGGATGCATCGTCGTTACATCAAGACAGCCGCTGCCTTGTCTTCTCTCTCTCTCTGTGGTTGTCTGACGGGGCTATCTGTTTGTCAGTTTCTGCTACTGTACTGCATCGCAGGCATTTCAAAGTCAGCCGTATTCACTCTCTGACGTTTGCCTTTGGCCGTGGCTTTTGGTGTGCAGTTCATTAAAATATGTATTTAAGGTTCTCACACCCCTCCACCCAACCTGCTCCGCCTCTGGCTGCACCCACCGTCCATACAAATTGCTCTTTTTTTTTAACTATATGACTTGACTCTTTGTTTATATACAAACTCTATACACTTTACGACTTCTTTTGGACCGTTGAAAACAAATAACATATGGGAGGTAGGGGGAGGAGAGGGAACGTGCGGGTGTAGCACTTCATAATTCTTGTCAGCCCTTTTTTCTGTTTTTACTATAAAGAAAGAAATGCCTTTACATTATGCTTATCTAATTTCAATGTAAAAAAAAACATCTTTTGAAACCCATAGTTTAAAAATTGTACATCATTTAGGGAAAAACAAACCTATAAATATAATTACCTAAAGGATTAACTTTTATCTATAAATTAAATTTAAAGAAAACTCTCAAACAAAAATGATTGAATTGAATTGCTTAAGGCTAGTAATTTAAATTTGCCACAAACCGATATTTTGTAACTTTTATTTTACTCCAAATATGGTTTCTAAGTTTATTAAAATTTGTTTAATATAATAACAGCAGCAGCAAATAATAGCCCATAAATATCGGATTTATGTGTTCATTTGATATGTACATATAAGTTTGTATATATCCAATGATTAATACCATTGGAAGCTTTTGGATTTCCTCAGGCAATTGCAACTGCATGTGTATATAAAACTATACATGTGTGGACAGAAAACACTATGAACCATGATGTGGTGTATACTATAATGTGTGTGTGTGTGTAGGTCTGTTAATCAATTAGTATTGTCGAAGCAGTTAACACAAACCAGATACACACACAAACAACCAAAGAGAGAGAGAGAAAGAGTAAGAGGGATCGATAGAGACAGAGCTGCTGACAAGCAAAGCAATTGACAACTGAACAACATATTGACTATTGATTGGAAAAGACAGTGAAACCTATCGCACATCACACCCCACTGCCGTCGTAACGTCCACCATAACTAGCAATCACTTGGATATAAAATACAACAAATTATAGCAATTTGTAGCGCAAAACCAAAATCAACAGAAAAAACTATAAGAGTTAAAAACCTTGCGGATAGAAATACATTAGACGTGATACCTCACATAAAGAGAGTGAGAAGTTACATACATAGAACCCGCAGATAATTAGTTTTGGAGCCCTGTGATTGGATAGTAATGTTACTACAAAGAAGGCTAACTTAACGAAAGTTAAAAAAAATGGTACTTCAGAACTCTATTTAAATTTCCTACACATTCCCCATCGGCTCTTTTGTTGACTTTCTTATTGTTTTATTTTATATTTTTGTTTTTAAACAGTCTTTACTGTAGTAAAGCCAAATTGGTATTCAAGCCGTGAGGTAGGCCAAGGGCTTCTTATTATGATTTTTATTGAAACGGAAATGGTAATGAGTTTTAAAGAAACAAAGCAAAGAAAATATCAACAACTAAGCCAAGCGACAACTTCAATTAGTATTGAGTTAAGTAAGTAAAGTAAGTCGGGATGTAAAAATAGAAAGAGTACTTTTCAGCTGGTCATATTTCGCACTATAATTCCACACAAAATGCCAACAGGCAATTATAATATATATACTATATGTATGTATGTACATATATAAAAGAGTCCAAAGGAAACAGTAGCGAGAAGAGGACAAGAACAATAAGAGAGATTTAATTTGCTTTTTCCTCTCTGAGGATACAAATGTGTCCTTTTGTAACTTTTGTGCCACATACTTGATATATGTATGGGTCTTTATGTTTATCTATTGCATGCATAATACTTTGTTGACCCATTTCATCAAAACGATTAAATCATTTTCTTGTTTCTCCAACAAACGACAAGATAAATTCTGTACAAGCTGTTGGCAACGTTTACCACACAGTATATGTATATATAGATATGTATATGTACATATAGATATATATTTCTCAATATAAAATCCATAAAAATGAAAAAGGAATATGAATTGCATTAAATTTTGACCACACACTTTAGTGAGTGTATTAAATATAAATAATAAAGCTATTTAAAATCCGATAGGGAAGTTGAAAAAAAGGAACCAAATGAGAAAAGTTTGTCCCTCTAATTTTTCTTGAAGAGGAATAAATATATATACATATATGTACATATACATATACCTATGTACTGTACATATGTATTAAACAATATTATTATCATTTATCATACATATATTATTTGGTACACATAAAAATAATAAACAAACCAAAAATAAAAATAAAAGATGAACCTTTAATTGAAGAATTCAAAATTTAAGAAATTCGGCATTTTATGTATTGTCTTTAATGGTTTGTCGTTTGCATGTTCAATTAATTGATGAGTCAGAAAAAGTGTGGAACCGCCCATAAAGACGATAACTTTTGGTATTTATTATAAAGTGCTAACTGGTAGGAACATTTAGCTCCTACTTCTAATTGAAGCTGCTAACAAAATAGGAGAACAAAGTCTAAGACGTATGTATGTATGTACAAAATACATACAACTTGTTCAATCTTTTCTAATAATATACAACTCGATCTTGGAATAAGTTAATTCACAGCGATATTTTCATTAGTGAATTATGATGATGTCAGACAGCAGCAGCAGCAAAACCGTATAGTTGCCGAAATGTGGAAAGAAAACAATCGAAACAACCTTAAATAAACAGTCAAAAAGTAAAAAAAACAACAACAAATGAAGTATTTTAAACAGCCTAAAGCCAAAGCAGCCGACCAGCCAAACCGTCACCCAGCCGGCCCCGAGCAAATGTGTGCTTGTCAGCAGGCGCTGCTTATCTAACACGCACACACACAGAGGCTCACCTACACATACTTGTGGAGTTTACCACTGCTTGTGATAAGGGCAGAGTGTGTAAATAGACAACAAAAATACTGAAGGAGGGGATAGGGCAGACTACAGATTTCTCTAGCTTCGACTAGTACGAAAGGTTTGTGTATTCGAATTTAGTATTCTTACTTGAATGAATGTAAGAGTACATCTGTTTTTGAAGAGTGTGAGTGTAAATCTATGTAATAATTTTACCCCCTTTCTACGTTTTTTTATCTTGTTTTATTATCGGTCTTTGCATAACATTCGCTCATCGTTTTATCTATTTTATTGTGAACTGTTATGGGCAAACTGCAACTTTATTGTGTGTGTGTTGTACTATAATATAGATATCCGTGTTATCATCAATCTTTATCGATAAAATGTTGTTGGTGGTTGTTCGGTTTCGACTTGTTATTGTTGGATTTTTTTGCGTGCTGACAAGTTTTGTCATTATGCAAATATCAATGAAACGAAATATTTTAAGCTAAGGTAAAACCATTTCCCCTTAACCAAAATCAGCATTCACGCGCTTAAAAGAGAGCAAAAGTCAAATACACAGAGAGCGAGAGAGAGTGAACAAAAACGATGGAATCAGAAAAGAGAGACAGAATGAATGGACATAATGTGGGTGGGTAGTTTGGAGATGGGGCAGGCATGCAGCCTCAAACCAAATGCAATGACCTGAATTTAAAGGAAACCGAAAGAAAATGGCGATAACGAGAACAAAAGCGAAAAAAAATGTTTTCCTTCCCACCACTTTCCGTTTCACCAAAATAAAATCAGCATCGAAATGAACAAAACATTTTTGAGCCATTTTCTCACAATGTGCACGATAGAACGAAAATTTTTAACTATCCAAGCATAAGTAAGTTAATACGGATTTTAATTAATTATGAGTTAACCAAATGTAATAAACTTTAAAAATAGCCCTTTTCTAAAAACGGGTTGGGAAACGCTTATACACCCTTTTAATCAGTTAAGTTGTTTGACAGAAGTATTCAATTTACAGCTATGTAAAAGGATTAACATGTGTTACCCAAAAAGATAAACAGCAGAAGATATTAAAAAAAAAAAGAATAAAGAGAACACTTAAAATCAAGGTGCGGCGATGTCCCTGTCTCTTTCCAACACAGCAGATGGGGCGACAAGTGTTTACAAAATATTCTGAGCGAATTGCTGTATATGTGTGCGAGTGTGTGTATACGACGTCCTTGCCCAACACAAGAGAAACAGCTAAAGTAATGCAGCATCAGTGAGTACGAGGGGTGTGTTGGAGGGGAAACAAGGGGGCGGGCAGGAAGTGCGGGTGTAACAAGGCACGGCTACCCGTTTTACTGTTGTCAAAGTCTTCTTCTTGGTTCTGCCTTACTTTCTGTCCGCTCACAATTATTGGTGTGTGCGTGCGCGCGGGTTAAATTCTAAGGGCGGGTACTACGGAGCGAATGAATCTCTGTGTGTGTGTGTGTATTTGTGAGCCTATTTCTGTGTGATGGAATTTGTCGTGCTTATTGAATTTTCGAGGCTTCAATGAGTTGCGCAAAATTTGTTTTTTTTTTCTTGCATTTACTTTTAATTTCGTTAAAAACATCGTTTGTTCTCAAATTAATATTACTTTGATGCTGCGCCCTTTGCACACACAGATACACACACTCACACATACACTCGCATTGTGCGAAAAAATTTACAAGTCACAAAACATACCAGGGCGCGGGGACGATGGCAAAGACGACACTTTCATGTAATTATCAAATAAACACATTCATTCACCACGCACACGAAATTTGCTGTTGTCACTCGGCATGTGTATCCATCGCGCACATTTTAATTATATTTTTAACAATTTTTCTAGCTGTAAAATGCAATTAAATTGCATTTTTCTATCTTTTCACTCGCGACGACCGACGTGCAGCACAACCCTCCCTGTGGAAATTTGAAACAACACTGCCAGTGTTGCGGGCGTGGGCGAATGCGAGCATGGCAGTGTTGTGGGCGAATGCGAGAACCAGGGATGCAAACCAGTGCTGCCAGGTTTTGAGTCCTGCTAAAAATAGCTAAAAATAAAAAAATTGCTCAATTATTTAGACATTAAATTTGATATTCATCCAAATAATATTTATTTTACATGGTGTTCAACAAGGAAACAATGTGGCCAACGTATTTTTCATTGCCATGAATCATATTTAAATATTTTGTTGGCAAAATGCTATAAAATAGCTAAACTGGCAAAAAAAAAAAATTAATAAAACAATAAATTTTTAAATTAACTGTCTTTGTACTTCATTGTTATTAATTTCTGTTGAAGTTTTCAAATTAAAAAGTTTTACAAAAAGTTATACATGTTTATTAAAGAATTTGGATGATTGTCAAAAGGCTATAGGTTTTCCTTTAACCCACTTTTTGGTTATTAGTTTTTATTAAAATTATTTTACAAAATAGTTGCTCAACATTAGCACTTGCATGTGGCAAAATACGCAAATTTTGAGTAATTTCCCTTAATATCGGAAACATCTGGGTTGAATTTCCCTTTTTAACATTTTAAATATCGAAAGGCGCCAAAAATTGTCCTTAGAATGCGGAGAAAACGTTAAAAGACGGAGGGCTGGCATCCCTGGCGAGATCTACGTAGCGTAATGGACTTATTGCACCAGGTAGCCAGACTTGCATGAAAAAGCCAATATTATTTAATGCAGCCCTAGTTAGACAAAAACGCGTGAGTATTCGCGCGAAGCGTTTTAAAACGCTCGAACATGTGAGTAAAACGCGCTTTCAAGTTTCAAATATCAATGTTCCGATGTTGTGATCCGCGTACGCTTTTTAAAGCTATTCTCTTTCGGGTGAAAGATTCCTGGATTTATATTTGCGGATATGATCCAGATCGATTCATTAAAATAATGCAAAATTTCAAATAAGAGATAATAAATAAATAATAAAATAACATGTAATAATATCGTATAATATGTTCACTGGGTTAAACGTCGATACATCGCTATCGCTTGTATTTTGTATTTAACAGACGTAATCAGTTAACAATAGTAGAGTTTGTTAATAAAATAATGCAGCGGGTGCGTGTTTTAAGGACAAAATCAATCGACATAGATAAGAAAAATTGACTTTTCTTTCGCAGGTCATAAATACATACTTCAAACCGGTGAACGGCAGCAGCACCTCCAGCAATAAGGAAGACAAAGACAATGAGACGCCAAAAAAGGCGCCAAAAAAACGAAAGGCATTGGTTATATCCAGCGACGAGGATGAAATTGCAGCTAGTCCACAGCAGCCCAAGAAGTCAAGACACACAAATGGCCATGGCAACCAGAAGCCCACGCTGTCCAAGCTGAAGGCGGATGTAAAACCGTTGCCAAAGCAGAAAGTGGATCCCACACTACTCTTTGGTGGCGAGACCAAACGTGTTGAGGCTCCAAAAGCTAAAAGCAAAGGAATGCTGGAATTTGAAGATGAAGAAATCGATAGAAGCCTCATGGAGGTCGATCTTGATGATAGTGTAGCCGCTGACAAGTCGACAGAGCGAAAGGAAAAACCTGTAAAATGCAGTCCTGAGCCGCCTGCACCAACTAAAACCAAGAAATCGGCCACGCCGCGAGTTAAAAAGGAGCCGAAACATGCGGATCTAGAGTCTAGTGTGCTGTCGGATGAGGATCGACATGAGCGCAAACGCCAGGCAGCAGTGCTCTATCAACATTACAAGAATCGCAGCACTTGCCTTAATCACGGCAGCAAGGAAATACCCAAAGGCGCTCCCGATTGTTTGAAGGGATTAACTTTTGTTGTAACCGGAATACTCGAATCTATGGAACGAGAGGAAGCCGAATCGGTCATCAAAGAATATGGTGGACGAGTGATGACTGTCGTGGGCAAGAAACTGAAATATTTGGTAGTAGGCGAAGAGGCTGGCCCCAAAAAGTTGGCTGTGGCTGAGGAGCTTAACATTCCCATATTAAGTGAAGATGGTCTATTCGATTTAATTAGGGAATTGTCGGGACAGAGTAAAGGGCCTGAGGAAAATTATTCAAAAGTAAAGAATGAAACGCCAGAGAACATAAAGAAGGAAAGAGCACAGACCGAAACAGCTGGAAAAATAAAAAAAGAGAAAGAAATCAGTCCAATTTTAAAGATAGAAAAAAAGAAAGATGCCTCCCCACCTAAGGTTAAAAAAGAACACAAGGAAAGTAACAATAACATTAAAAAGAATGAGGAAAATACGGATTCTTCATCCAAGACAAAAAAAATAGAAGAGAAAAAGCTTGGAGAAGATGTTTCCAGCTTCAGAGTGAAACAAGAACCTCGCCCAGAATTTAAGAAAGAGTCGCTTAGTGAACTCAATGTTGCTTGGGTAGATAAATACAAGCCCACTTCCATTAAGGAAATCGTTGGCCAAGCAGGTGCCGCGTCCAATGTAACCAAGTGAGTCCCCATATAAATCTGTAATTAATACAATCAAGTGAATTCATAAACTTCTTTATCAATAGGTTATTAAATTGGCTAACCAAATGGTACACCAATCATGATGGCAAAAAGAAACTTCAACGTCCGAATCCCTGGGCGAAAAATGATGATGGTAGTTTCTACAAGGCGGCACTTCTCTCAGGCCCACCGGGCATTGGCAAGACAACGACAGCCACCTTGGTGGTCAAGGAATTGGGTTTCGATGCTGTCGAATTCAATGCTTCCGATACGAGAAGTAAACGATTGCTTAAAGAGGAAGTGTCCAGTTTACTAGGGAATAAGTCGCTCTATGGCTATTGCAATGGCCAATCGCAAGCCGTGTCCAAGAAACATGTTCTCATAATGGACGAAGTGGATGGCATGGCTGGTAATGAGGATCGTGGTGGCATGCAGGAGTTAATTGCTCTAATTAAAGACAGTTCTGTGCCCATCATTTGCATGTGCAATGATCGCAATCATCCCAAAATACGTTCTCTGGTCAATTACTGTTACGATCTGCGTTTCCAAAGGCCGCGTCTAGAGCAGATTAAGGGTCGAATTATGAGCATTTGTTTCAAAGAGAAAATGAAAATCCCACCAGCAAAACTTGAGGAGATAATATCAGCTACCAATAATGATATAAGACAGTCGATCAATCACATTGCCCTATTGAGTGCCTCTGGCGAAATAGAGAACCCAACACAAAAGGCTGGAGTAGATAAAGTTGCTAGCAAGGATCTTAAGCTTGGTCCATGGGAAGTGGTGCGAAAAGTCTTTACACAGGAGGAACACAGGAATATGAATTTGAACGATAAATGTGATTTATTTTTCCATGATTATAGCATGGGTCCGCTCTTTGTTCAGCACAATTATCTACAGGTTACTCCACAAGGCAACAGGTGAGAAAATGTTTGATATAATTGATATGTACCCATACTCACGATAAATTCCATTTATAGAGACACTTTTATGGCCAAGGTGGCAGCCACTGCCGATGCTCTCAGTCTTGGTGACTTGGTGGAAAAGCGAATTCGCGCCAATTCCGCTTGGTCCTTGCTCCCCACCCAAGCCATATTCAGTTCAGTGTTGCCTGGTGAGCAGATGTGTGGACATTTCACTGGACAAATCAATTTTCCCGGCTGGCTCGGCAAAAATTCCAGGTAAGATTCTGGCCCCTATAGCAAGACTGCTATTTTAATTCAATCAATCTTAGGTCAAATAAGCGAGCTCGTCTGGCTCAAGAATTGCACGATCATACCAGAATCTGTACATCCGGTTCACGGTTGTCCATTCGCTTGGACTATGCGCCCTATTTGTTAAACAATATTGTTCGTCCGTTGACTGAGGAAGGGCAAGAGGGCGTTCCTGCTTCTTTGCAAGTGATGAAGGATTATCATTTACTCCGAGAAGATTTGGACTCACTTATAGAGCTCACCGCCTGGCCAGGCAAGAAATCACCTATGGACTCTGTCGATGGGCGAGTGAAGGCCGCACTAACGAGGGCTTATAACAAGGAAGTTATGCCCTATTCCTATTCCGCCCAGGCCAACATTAAAAAGAAGCGAGCCGATGCAGCAACTGGCGATGGAGAAGACGGATTTCTGGCTGGCGAAGAAGATGGCGGTGAAGAGGGTGGGACACAAGTTGTGGATTCTGAGAATGAAGAAGATAATGATGATCTTGAGCTGGATGGCCTAATCAAGGCTAAAAAGAAGCCATCAGCAGCTGCTAGTTCATCCAAGCCATCAACTTCTAAGAAGGCAGCTGCTGGAGCAGCAAAACCTAAAGCAAAGGCCAAAAAATAAACGTTCAGCACGTATTACTAATTATACTCGCACTTTAAACAAGTATTTATATATATGTACCCTTTTTTTTGCAAAATCAATTTGTTAATGCTTGGAAATCGTATACGATGAGTTTGTGAACTATATAAGAAGAATTATAATCGACCTAATTTAAACATACCAATTCTTGCTTCCAATTTGTCAACTTCAATTAGATCGTATCAAGGCGTTTCAATTTTTTAAATTAACTGTTAATATCATTTCAGTTGGCAAAAGTCAACGTAAGTTACCTCAACAAATTGCTAATAGCATAAGTTTTAAACATTTTTACATATTTATTTGGCATGTTATTTGACATATGCTTCATCAATCTTGCTTCTAAATGCAATGTAATCAAATCAAATCACATTTCAAATCATTAATGCCACTTTTTCCTTTCCACCCTTACCCCACTTGTGTCAGCTTCTCGCCTATTACGCTTAAGCGTCACACAAGCTGTTTTTAGCTGCATTTACAAGGCATTACCACCACTCCTACTCCACCCCCAGAGAAGGACACCCCCTTTCCTGATTACACGCGCAATTAAGGGTTGCGGACAGGAGCAGCAAACGTCTTGTGGCTTTTGTGGCCTGTTGCACGTGTGGAAATGTTTCGAGCAAACAAAATGTTACCCTTGGGGCCGATGTGAATGATCGTTACTTAACATTGATTTTGATTAAATGTTTAATATCAACAAAACAACTAATGGGAATGGGAACATTCAGTGGGAATAAGAGAAATCACTAGTAAGATTAGTAGCTAGTTTGTGCCTCCATTCTAACGGAAAGTGCAATTTTTCTATGCTTAAATTTAAGTTTTATGCTAATATGATACTTTTATATGTTTTTCCCATTTCTTATTGTTTTTGTTGCTCTTTGATTTAATCAGGGAAAGGCAAACTACATGAACTAAACAAAGATTAATCAGTTAGAAAAAATAAACATAATAAAAGGCTAAGCGGGGCTAAGTATGCGACATTTTGATAAATACCAAATCAAAATAATGCGTTAAATTAATTAATCACGATTAAAGCTGCAGCCATATATGTATAAGGGATAGAACGAGCGAGAGGGAGAGAGGAGGAGGGAGAGAATAGTAAATGAGGGGATTAAGCTGAGGGATGGGGCTAAAGCGAATTTACTACTGATGATCGATAAATGCCTACAGGGGGTAGGCGAAAGGAGAAAGTTATAGAGTGGGATAACAAGTGTTGCCTATCACACGCCATTCTCAAATTAGTGGCAAGCGCAAAACCCCCCCTCCCCTTCCTCTTGGCGTGTCTACTCCTTCCCCATTTACTGAGTATGTATAGGAAATCTATCACAAAGTCATGGTCTATTATTTTATTTAACACTTTGCCATTTGCAATGTCACGTAATCTAATGCAAATGTAATAAATCCGTATAAATTGTGATTTGAGGGCGGGTTACAACTACAACTACTATTACCCCCCACCACACACAACCCCCGATCACAGTTGTGCTACCCCCATTTTGGGTTGCTATTTTATTTGCTTTACGACTTTTGTTTTTCTTTTTTTATTTTTCCATTTCGTGCATAATTTAAAGCCTGATTTGACTTGGAATTAAATTTATATTCATTCGACCTCTGTGTGGGAACATTGTCATGTGGTTTTTGGTCGACGATAAGAGAGACATATAGATTTAGATAGAGAGAAAGAGAGAGAGAGAGAGAGAGAGAGTGGGAGTTAGATATAGAGCCAGAGGTAAAAAGTATAACAGACACCCTTCGGTGTGAACCCATTTTGTTAGCCACAAAGCAAAACCATCGACTTTTTTATGCTTGAACGCTTACCCTTTTGCGGTTTATCAATTGAATCAGATATCAACTTGTTGAATAGCTACTGAATGGCTAAAAACCAATACAAGTCCTATTCATTTCATTTAGTATTGGAAATAAAACAGGAATTTTATCTTTACACTTTACTATTGCAATAAAATAGTTAGAAATAAGTAATTAAAGTAAATTAAATAATCACTTAAAAAGGTTTCACATTCTTTTTATACCATACACCCATAGGGTGAAATGGTATATTAAAGTCGCTAAAATGTATGTAACAGGCAGAAGGAAGCTTTTCCGACCCCATAAAGTATATATATTCTTGATCAGCATCAACAGCCGAGACGATCTAGCCATGTCCGTCTGTCCGTCCGTCCGTCCGTCCGTCCGTCCGTCCGTCCGTCTGTATGAACGCCTAGATCTCGGAGACTATAAGAGCTAGAGCCACCAAATTTAGTATGTAGACTCGTGTCATATGTACGCTTATCGAGTTTGTTTCAAATGTTTGCCACGCCCCCTACCGCCCCCGCAAATGATATAAAACCGATTTTCTTAAACACTATAGCAACTAGAGACACAAAATTTGGTATGTATATTTGCTTTGTAAATGCGCACATTTTGTATTTGTAAAAATTTTGCCACGCCCCCTACCGCCCCCGCAAATTAAATAAAACCGATTTTCTCAAAAACTATTTCAACTAGAGACACCATAGTTAGTATAAATATTTGCTTAGTAATTGCGCACATTTTTGATGTGTAAAGATTTTGCCACGCCCCCTCCGCCCCCGTAATTTGAAAAAACTCGATTATCTCCCGTAATTTTCTACCGTGTGCAATCAAATTTAGCACACTTAAATTTGATACTAATGTTCAGCAAAATACCAAATTTGATCAAAATCGGACTAAAAATAGCCAAGTTATGCATATAAACGTTTTTCCATATGGCCGGAGTTGGCCGTTGGCTGGTGGGGGCGCTAGGGTGCTCGTATGCTTGAGTGAGCGAAATACTAAGATATGCTTGTGAAAAGCATGTGAACAGTTTTTTTTAAATACGAAAATGTATTGGTTATTATAAATTTAAAATATTTGTTTTACTGGTGTATGGTATATCCAAGTCGGCGAGACGACTTACTTACTTCATTAAATATCAAAAAAAATATATTACAAAAAAAACAAGTAAACCCATTTTCAGTTAATATATTTTAGTGACTCATTTACTTTAGCATTTTAGTTATGTGAAATGCTTCTGCTTGGGATTTTCTTTATGTTTTGCTTTAATAAATCAATTTCCTCTCACATCGGCTATCTCTCCCTGTTTGAGGTTTATTGCAAGTTGCAAAAACTGCAGCAGATGGTGTTCAAATTAACAACTACATACAATACGAAAATTGGAAAAATATAGAGGCCTATTTAAGTTTAGCCAATGCGGACAATACACTACAAGTTATGAAATAGGTGTCCTATAAGTTTGTCGGAAATAGTAGATCTGTTTATTCCCTTATAATAGAATCTTAAAGGCTAGCATAGTTTGAGATTGCAAGGCAAATTTGTTGAAACTCCAGATCTTTTCCTGTGTGATTATTTAAGGTGACTGATTTATCGTTAAATATTACTTTTTGCAAAAGCTGTATACCCTTTTGGTAGGGTATCTATGTATACATGTATGAAGAGATGAAGCCAAGATGCCACAGCCACACACATTGGCAGAAAGTGCACCAACTAGTTTGAAGTTTCCCATAAGCACAATTAATAACATAAGCAATTTACAATTTAAAACCGACTTATATTTCAGAGACGGAGAAGTGGGAAGCGCGGAACATGGCGCAATTGGCAGAGGAAAACATGTTCAACAGTTAATAAAACAAATAATTGCATCGTGTATGCAATAAAAAGAAGGTTAAACGGTGGGCAGGACAAACAAAACAAACGGATGGACCTTGCAACCAAGATGGTTGGACGCCACCGGCACCGATACCGGCACGGGGCACGGCGGATGAGCCATGGGGCGAGGCCATTGAGAAAGTTTGAGGCCATGAGACTAGACAGAGAGAGACAGAGAGAGCAAAGACTACCACTAATCATCAGCGAAGTGCTGGAACTGTTTTGAGTTGGAAGCAGAAGTTGGAGCTGGGAACTGGGAGTTGGGGCAGCGCCAGACGAAGAACCGTCGCGCCAATTGGAATTGCAAATCTGCTTGAAACAAGAGCGAGTGAGAAAGAGAGTAAGAGCCACCGCTTCAACACAGGAGCGGATTCAATAGAAACTTAGATTCTAAGTCCTTTAGCCCGTCCTTTTGAAATTCATTGATTCAAAAGCCTTGTTCAAATTGTTTTCTTTTGGGGTCCATCCTGATGCGCATTAATCACAAATCCTTGTATTAACTTAATTCATCCCTGGAAGCACTACAAAACTAACATATGTATAAATACATAGACCCATCGTTGTTTGCGTTGTCGTCATCATCAGCGTCGTCGTCTTCGTCTTAGACAAAATGGTGGAGCTGCTGAGGATGGGGACAACACACAGGTTCATTCTCCCATAAATACGCTCAGCGGGTGTTAAATATTTTGTACGACTTCTGCAAGTCCTCGCCAACCTTAACTCCAACTCCAACTTCAACTCGACTCGAACTACAACTGCAGACTTCGACTCGAAGACTGAGACAGAGTTGAGAGACTCCCAATGTCCAGACATGCCTCATATGTACGTATGTACATACATACATATCTCGCTTTGGAACAAACGCAAAACTTTTGCCCCAAACGCCTTTGTTCATCAATTAAGCTGTCCGTCCAAGCTTCCCTCTCCACATACACACACAAGCACTCACACATATGTATAGCCAAAAGACAGAGATAGAGAGAAAGAGACTCGATGGAAAAAAGATGGTGGGAGGAGGGGTGGGGACATTGGAGACACATGCTATGGCTTGTAAATTGTGTGTGACGGTCAGAAATTGAAATATGGCGTCGCCAAAGCGAAAGCCAAATTGAAATCAATGAAAATGCCCAAGACTTTCGTATTATCAACAGAAAGACAAACTCACGATGACTGCCTTCTGCTTTAAAGAAATTAAAGAACAGATATCTATTTACAAACATTATCTATTGGAATACCATACAATAATTGTTTTTAGAAATGTAAAATTGTTTCCACAATTTCCAAAAATTATAATTGAAACCCGAAAAAATCACTGAATTTATTAACGAATTAAAATTGACAATTTTATCAGTTGGAAAATTGATTTGACTTAAACTAGAACATGAACATTTTTAAACTAAATCAATCAAATTATTCTGAAGCAGAAATAAAAAGTACTCGACGTTATTTTATCTAATTATTAAAATAATGGTAATAAAAAGTATCCACAATTGCAAGTGAATATTTGATTATTTTTTTTTTTCAGGTTTGCAACTTTAAGATGCATTCTCTCATAATTTAAAATTTTGAAAAACTTATTCAGCATGTATTAATAAGGAGAACTTTTTATGAGACAACCGACATTTAGATAATTATATGACTAAATTTTTATTGATACTACTAACAATAATATTAATATTTTGAAATTATAACTAATCCTGTGATGTTAATTTTACTATCCAATAACCAAAAGCCAAAGTAGTTAACCATAATGTTCTCTACACATTTTTTAATATATCCATTAAAAGCAATACTTTTGAAGCCACCGAAAGCTTCCCCTTTTACTCAGGCCACTTCTCTTTTCTTTTAATTGAAACTTAAACTAATGCTAGGCTTTGACTTAACGAAAAAACAAAAACAGAAAATGGCCAAGAAGTATCATCATCAACTTCTTCGGGGACCCCCTAGATCTGGCTAAGATATTGATGATAAAAGCGCATGTACAACAAGACGCAAAACATGCCATCATTACCACCAAAAAGAAATAACGCACATACAGAATGAAGAGTGAAGAGTGAAGACTGAAGATCTTGTGAAGACTTGAAGATCTTTCTCTCTCACACTCGCCCCCACCAATTTAAGTTGGAGCCTCTCCGACTCAGCGCCATGTTTGATGATTAAATCTTGAAAATGTTAATGATGCCGACGCAAGCCGTAAAACCAAGATGAGATGAGGCACGAGGGGAGGAGGCAGGCGGAGCATCAGCAGGCGACAGATGGACTAAACTCAGACATGGAAATTAGCTGACGATTGGGACTCGGATTGGGATTGGTAGTAGTTGCACACGGCTTATCAAACTATCGATGGATCTCGATCGGATCTGATCGTTAAATGAGCGCCAAAGAAATCATCCAGGGATCGGTTTTCATTTGACGCGCTTCTTTGATATCTCAAACCAGCCAAAAGAAAACCAGCAACAACAAAAAAATGAAAAGAACGAACGAACGATCAAAATACCTATTAGCAATTAAAAACACAAATGGGGTGTGGGGGGGAAGAGAAACAACAACAGAAAACTTATGACAACTTGACCAAGGAAGATCATCAAGGGCCATTGGATACCGTTGCCATCCAAGATCGAGAAATTATGGGACATTAATGGACTGTGTAGGTTACGGGAAAAACAGACAACACAAAAACAGAAAAAAAAAAAACAACACCGAAACAAGAAATATAAATATCAAAAT
The DNA here is from genome assembly GCA_018903935.1 of Drosophila insularis. Classification (NCBI taxonomy): domain Eukaryota; kingdom Metazoa; phylum Arthropoda; class Insecta; order Diptera; family Drosophilidae; genus Drosophila; species Drosophila insularis. Next base: position 11,000,486 of record JAEIFP010002295.1, read on the forward strand.
TATGAAAAATATTATTGCATTGTCCGAACGAGAGGCGTAAACGAGGTTCATCTTTTGTATTCTTTGGGTTCTTCTTGGCGTCTTTTTTTATGTAACTGGTTTTATGTAACTTCTCTGGTTGATATTTTTCGGTCTCTCTGTTTTCCTTTTCATCGATTCTATATACTGGAGCTACATAGTTGGGGCTAAAAGGGCAAATCAATTGGCCTAAGGTTTCGAGTTACAACTAGGCAATAGAGAACATCTAGAGTTAAAGAAAAATAAAACAACCTGTGGTTCATTCTTCTCTTACTCTCAAGTCCTTTAATATGTAAGAATGTACTTACTTAAACTCTAATGATTTAAACTTATTTGAAATTAAACTGCAAACGGTTAAATGCATTCTTATCCTTCTCATCCAAACAGAATCCTCCTCTTTCTTTGTCCATTTTGCTGATGGTCACTAACCATATTCCATATTCAATGTGAATTGTGTGCTAGTGTGTGTCTGTGTGTGTGTTGGTGTTGTCAAGTTTCATAAGATTAATTGAACAATCAATTTAAAATTTTATAGGTTTTCAACTTTTCATTTCGGATACACGAGTTTTCAGTGTGTCTTCTCTCTCGTTTTCTTATTGTTATTGTTGCTGTTGTTGGCATATAAATTTATTTTCTTTGTATCGATCGAATACAAATGGGAATGGCTTTTAACCAGGCCTTAACACTCTTCTGTCTCCTCTCGAAGTCTCCTTTTTGTTCTCTTTCGTTTTGGTCAATTCAAAATTATGAAATAGTAGCATTAATGAAAGATAAAACTTTCTGTGTATTTTGGCGCATTCTTTTTGGTGAGTTTAATATCGCCTGTTGAAGGTTAACAAATGGGCTATGATGGTAAAGGAAAAGAATGAACCACTAGACGATAGGATTTGAGTAGTGAAGGGCTTTCAAATATTAACTAATTGACTAGTAACTTATTACTTAGTCAAGAAAGAATAAAAGGGAAATTCTTTGAAACTAATAAAACGTTGAGTCATTTTTGTTTAAGCTGTGCAATCATTCCGGTAGAGGTGAGGCTACTTGATCTATTACATCAATTACTTAACAAATTAAAATAGAATGGAATCAACTAACGTATAGGATCGTGTAACTGAATAAATTGGCCGTAAATAATGATTGTTTATTACACCAACAAAGTGCAAATTGTCGAACATGCTTTTATATAAACATTACTCTCAACATTTAAAAGCACTTACATAAACATTGAAAAGTTGTAAGTAATTGTGTAACTTAATATTCCACATAAATCACGTTGTTACTAAAAATGATCTCGAAAACAAATTTCGAGATTGAAAGCCAGTAATAATCCATGAAAAGATTACCCTTTGGGGAAAATCAATCAGTTTAATTAAATTTTTTAAATAATTAAAGAAGTTTAAAAGTTTTAAGATTTTATCACTTTTAATTCCGCCTTTGATGACAGTCATCCTCTGATCTTCATATCATTCGTTTTATAAGATTTGACGCTGCCTCGTCCCTGTCTCTCCCCTGTGCCAACGATCTATAATTTCTTATTGGAAAGACCATAAAAAGAGAACAAAATGATTTTCATAGACCGGAGATATTGAATCCCATCATCAAGGCGCAAACGCCATTTGAACCAACAGTCAAAAAAACAAAAAAAAAAATACAATCATTTCGAATGCACATAAATTTAAATTTTTGAAAAAGACCCCTTACAAAATTATTGTTAAGAAAATTCAGCACTTAAGAAAACCATAGGTGTTGGTCACAAAATGAAATTCAAATAACTCGCGACATGAGCCTGGTCTATTAAATTCGAGAATTCGTTTATTTATAATTTCATTAGTCTTAATACAAGTACATTAAATTTTGGCGCCATTAACTTAATTAATATAATAAAAATATTTATCGCTTTATAATGTTAATAGCTACAACAAATTTTTATATGTATGTATATGATTTTAATGGCCAATTCGATCGAAGTTCTGACAATTAGATGGGCTAATAAAATTGCAAAATTGCGCACACTTTTGTTAATAACGACAAATAATAAATATTTAATGTTTCTCCAACATATTTTCTCAATTGTTAACCACCTCACAAGTGCTGCCCCGGCCCAAACAATTGCAATGGTTTGATAAGCCAGGTAGATAGTATATCAAGAAAAACTCCCACGTTCCATTAAATACCAACTTAAACCCCAAAAACCTAAAACCAAAATCAACAATTACCCGGCGAATTAACTTTTCCAGCAAAACAAAAGTTCATTTACAGAAGTTTTTCTCTCAAACTCTCTCATTAGGCATTCAGGTCGCATTAGACCCAACCCGACCCATTGATAAAAGCCTTTATTGTATCCATCTCCTCCACTACCCGCCCACCCCTCTATACCTTTTCTCTTGAGCAATAGAGACAGTTTCTAAAAACAACAAAAACAATTTACGTATAAATTAATTTACTTTCATTAATTAGTTGGCGGTATTAGGCGGCGGCCCATGGGGTGACAGTGTGGAAAATTGGATTCGGTGAAATGGTAAAAGTTGAAAAGCCAAAGAGAAATTTGCATAGCAAATTCAAATAAACACAAAAACGAAAGAGAAAACTCATTGAATTTTGTTTTTTTTGGCCAAATGAAATGAAAAATGAAATGTATTAAAAATTGAGAATCAAGGGGTCAAGTCAGAGTTTCTTAAAATTGTAAAAATCAATATTATACACATAAAAGACATATCACACATATATACTACATTTATCTGGTTTATCAAATATTCCGACTAATGTTTTATTCACTTTTTTATACAAAATTTAAAGCCTCCTTGAAGTTCTGAAGGCTGAAAATGGATTTAAAACTATGCTCGAGCCCAAAGAAATTTTTCGTTCTTTTATGAACAATATTAATTAAATATTTTCTTAAATAAATGAAAAAACCTTCTTCTTAAACTGCCACTGGCAGGCCCATTAAAAATTTCAATAGATACCCACTCTATAGCTTTTCATATAGTGTGCTCTTCAACTCCATCCCCCAAACCAATTGTGTGCATATTTTCTTTTTCTCCTTTTTGGTTTTTTTTTTTCCAGTTGTCGTTTCTTGTCTTGTTGTCAATATTGGACAATTCATGCGCAATGCGTAAAACATCCGTTGAAACTTTATTTTATGTCCGCCATTTTATGAACGTTTGGTGTAAATACATTTCCGCCCAAGCGGGACCAACAATCAAAAAAAAAACAAGTCAAAAAATATGGTAAAAGAAACCATACGAAACGGCAATGGACACTCGAGTCCGGACCGTGGGTCCAGAAGAGAATCTGTGGCAGAAGCTCAGGTTCAGGAAGCGCAAAAAAATGGCGACGACACCGACGACAACAGCAGCCAAAGATAGATAGCGGGGGCAGAGAGGGAGGCGAGAATGGATAAGATGCAAAGAATGGGGGAAAAAGAGGCATAAATTATGCACTGCAAAATAAACGACGAGGCACATAATAAAAATCGGCAAAAAAAAAAATTCTGTGTACGCAATCAAAAGCATGAAATGGCAACGGAAAATAAACACCGAATGAATGGTATTTTAAGGAAAAAATCAAAACGAAGTTGTAGTGCCCTCATTAAGTAGTAATAGGATATATTTTCCTTTGTGCTGACATTACAGGATAGTCGATAGATCAGAGTTTGGAATTCTTTTAAATAGATTTTTATATTCCTTTATTGATATCCTGTAAGGGCATAAATGAATCAACAAAGTATGAAATAAATGGACTGAAGTGTTTTGTTTGCTAGAGTCGCATAGGCTTGGGGCGAGATATTCTTAAAGATAGAGGGGTATGATCCCCTTCCGCCCAGTCGATTGATCAATAAAATCGCCTAATTTTTATTTAGATCGCCTGAGCTTATTAAGTCATACATAAAACGGCTCTTGATAAAGGCATAAAGTAAAAGTGATCAAAGCTTAGTTCATTATGTGCAATAGCGGAAACAGCTAACAGATACTTAATAGAGTAATTTAATTTTTTTTTTTTTGAATAATAGTAGCTTTATCCAGTTGCTACAGTTGAAAAACAATGTATCAAAGCATATTATTGTGAAAGACTTTATACCAGTTATTCATTTCGGCTTTTGACTTTGGGACAGAAGAAAGTAATTTAAGGCAGAAATTAGAAGTTGGGGGAATGTGAAAGAATACAAAAGACAATCCGACAATTCTAATGGAAAATATTTTTAAGATTTTTCATTCATTTCATTTTTTTTAACTTGAAGAAAAAAACAATTGAAAGAAAATGAAGCATTTTTTTGACAAGCATGTGACCCAATTATGTGCAATCATAAGGGACAACTTATAAGAATGATAATACAAACAACAATTTTACATCTTGGGGATATACATCTCCATCCCACTCACTCCCGCTATCTCTGTCTCACTCCTAGTCTTTATCTTGAGCATACAAAAGGCAAATGTCACTTACATAAACAACACGAGCCAAGTCTACGGCAACAATTTCAATTTCAATGCGCCTGACAGCGCCAGTCCATCAGCAGCGAAGACTTGGCTCCTGTTCTGGCCCCCCCTCTCCACCCCCATTTCTCCCCTATAGCCGACATGATACCGTTTCCTTGGCTATATGAAAGATACAAATCAGCGACGACTACAACTACACGACATGATGATGATGGCGATGACGATGACGATGACGATGACGACTATGACTATGAGATGATAATGATGATGACGACGACAATCAGCGGCACACAAACAAGTTAATGTTGAGGACCAAAAAATTTGCTAGGCATTGTCCCAAAAGCAGCAGCAGCAGCAGCAGCAGCTCTAACATCTTTTGTCCTAACAAGTGGCCACAATTGAATAAATTGAATGAATGCACACAAAGCGACCAAAAGTGGGTGATAACCAACTGAAAGAACGAACGAACGAACAAATCCGACCGAGCTGGAGATGGAGCTTCAGTGGTCAGGTGAATGCGCTCATTATGTTCATCCTCGAAACTCCGACAGTCAGGACTTTTGGACGTCGCCAATTGCATTTGTGTGCGTTTGTGTTTGCAATTTGTGCTCTTTTGTTCGTCCTTCGAAACACGAGGATATGCAAATAATTGCTTTATGCTCTTGTTCTGACCGCCATTATATGACTTAATGAGCTTTTCCAAGAGCCTTGTCCTTGTCCAAATTGTCTATGTGTATGTTTGTTCGGTGGTTAGAACATAATTGAACATAAATTGAGCTTGAAATTGATGTCCATTTGTTTGGCCTATGACCACAGCTTTAAATTAGAACTACTAGGAAAACTTAAGCATGTATTAGTCAAATGTTATACAACTTTAAAGTACTTAAAATAAAGATCAAATTGAACCATATAAACAGGAGCAATTAGCACATTAAATGTATCTTAATTATTTTATTGAACAATGATAAAATAATACTGTGTAATTTAAAGTCTGATTCCTCAACTTTCAGGCGATTAAGAAATAATTCAAATCATTTAATCAAAAGCCTTTAAGTTTTCAAAGGGCACCAGGAAAGATCGATAGACAGTGCAACCTTTTTATTGTAAATCAATTGTTGTTGTTTTCGTTGTTGTTGTTGTTGCTGTTGGGTAATTTGAGACAAAGTCAATTGCAGCCCGCATCTTGTCAACCAGACCTCAACCTGACCTTTTCTCTGAAGTGGGCCGAGTGGAGGGTTTATCAAAGACCATGTGCTAATGACAACATAATTATGAGGTTCATGGTACGGTCAGGCAAAAGTGAATTGAAGCAACGCCCACATAGTTATGACAGTGACAGGGACAGAACTTATCTAAACATACATAAATATATAACCTTATATCGTTGTTATATAAAAGTATTCAAAAAAGAGGGTTGCTAATCAGGAATAGAGAAAGTCGTTTGCCAATTTTCGATGGTTTTTGGCTACCCTTGGCAAAAACTTTACGCATAATAAATTTTTCATTCGTTGTCATTAAATCATTGCAGCAGGACTTTTAGAGAAAAAAGTCGAAAAGAAATTTCCACCAAAAAAAAAAGGATGAGGGGATGAGAATGAAGGATGGAGGGGAAGGAGGCGGCATAATGACAAGCAACATGCTGCAAATGTCAGAGCAGACAACGGAAACGGAAACGTATTGGCGCAGGAAAGTTGCGCCAAAGGATGTTGAAGAGAATTCTTAGCTAAACTTCTCTTTTCTTTTCAGTTTTGCACTCTTTTCACACTCTTTCTGCCTCCCTCTCTGTCCCTTTCTGTATATAGTTTTGGCTAAGGAAACGGATGCGGGTGCGGCGGACAACTCAAAGATGAATGCCAAAAAAAATATATACATATATATTTATGAAAATTGCGACAAAAGTGTTGGGCATTGTGAATTATGCACATCAAATATGTAAAATTTACGTATGTTGGTAAAAGAAATTATTTAGAAATTTTATTAAAAATGATAAATGCCAAAATGTTGAAAAACTGTCGCCGTAAATGGTGGCAAATGGAAAAATCAAAGGCAAATCACTTGCAGCAAATCATAAAAATGTTTCATTACGCCCAAATTTCAAATGCAGGAATCTGCCCCACCTAAGCCACGTGTCCTGTATTCCTTCTGCCACACGCCACACTTCATAAATTTTGCTACCGTTATGATTGCCCTATGGATGTTGACTTCCAAACAACAAGAACAACAACGAGGCGGATGTCCGCCCGCAACCCACCAAAAACGGAAGCTAAGCCTTGGCAAACGTAAAGCGAGAGAGAGAGAGAAAAAAACGAAGCCCAGAAAAGCAAATACAAACATTATCGTGAAGAGAAATGCTACTGGAGGGTGATATTCCTTTCAATGCACAGAAGACATGGGACCCATAGACACATTGTAGCCAAAAACGATTCAGAGAATGAAATGGACTGGTGTATGGTGAATCCTGCGCATGCCGCAATCAAATCATCTGCCAAGTTTTATGATTTATTTAACTTTTTTAATTGACTTTTTCCGACACAGCCAAAGGAAAACCTGAGCGAGTGCCGCATTCACCCCTGCGTGTGAAAGGATAATGGTAGGTCTTCAAAGGAAGAAAACTTCACTTGCAGTCAGGAAGTGCGTCATTTTGATGATGGGTGTGTGGTGTGCGGTGTGTGTGTTGGGTGTTCGGTGTTCGGTGTACGTGTGGCCATTGCCGGGTTGGGGAGATGTGGTGGGTGTGTTGCTTATGATGTTTTGGCGGGTGTTTGTTGCAAATCCGGTTTTAGTCTATTTATTTGAATGCCTATTTTTATGCTCATCCGGACGCTGACGCGTTTCACTTTCATTTTTTGAAAACAGGCAAAATATATGTCTATGTGTATATACTTATGAATATACTTTTGATTTATGTTACGGTAATTGCTGATATAATGTTAGCTAGGGGATTTAAGTTGGGTGTTGTTTATGAAAAAAAAACAACACATTGACTGTGAATTTACTTTAAGCGGTTGGTTAAGTAACTTCTCCACTGGGACTACCACTTAGAGAAATGGAGAGAGGAAGAGAGAGAAAGGGGCACGATGTGGGAATATTTTGTTATGGGAAGCTTTTTGTTTTGATTTAGCTGGGAAATGCCAAACTTATACACTGTCTTATTAAAATATCCCTTGTCACATATTGTTAGAATATAATAACTCTGATAGCACAGTCTTCGTCTTTCAGCTTTATTCAAAATATGAGTCAGAGCCATCAGCAAACTAATATTGAAAACTGCTTACCATTCATAATGGCTTACATCCACATTGTATACCGTGAAGCAGGACTAATTTGACAGCTAACTAGCGCCAGACTCACAAAAATAAAGGAGATAAAAAATCCGAAAGAAGTAAAAAAAAAAATCATAATAAAGGACCCATCAGAAAGAAGCAGAAACTCACTTGTCAGTCTGTTGGGTCAAAACTTTCAATTTCTCAAGCACAATTCAAGACTGTTTGCAAAATATAATTTATGAGCCCAACAAAACCATTTGATGTATACATTTTGAACTTTGTTGAGACACAAAAATGATATTGATGGACATTTAACAAAACGACACCAGCCAAAAATTCTTCCCAGAACCATCCACACAGGTCCAGATCCTTCATTCAGGTGAATCTGGATGCCCATGATGGTTTGAGAGGAAAAGAGAGCTAAAGAAACGCAATCTCAAATATACGACATTTTTCATATTTTATTTATTATTTAGAAAGGGTAAGCAGCATAAATCAAAAAACCGAAATGAGTACGACATAACAACACTAAAAACTTGACTCCAAGTCCACTCAACATCCACATCCATGTTGTCCAATGCAACAGCAGCCACAGCCACCAGCATAAAAAACTCCAAAAAAAAGACCAAAAATCAAAGAAAAAAAAAACAAAACAGATTGAAACGAAAACAAACCTCAAAAAGTTCCCACATGTTCACAATTTTGTACATATTACGTTTTATGGCAACTGGGCAAAGGAGTAAAAAAAAAGTATATAAAAATGGGAAATATTGAAACCAACAAAAACCAAAGACCAACAGATTTGCAACTAAAGCATAAAAATATCATTCATTGAACATAATACGTAGGGAATCGAAGTTGTTTAAAGGCGTTTTCTGCACTCGAAGAAATAAAAAATATCATACTTAAACACTTGGCCTGAGTCTAGTTTTAACAAACCTCCTAATAATGATTTCCGAATTCAATAACTTCCTTTTATCTGTTAAAGACTTTATCTTATATTTTAGAATCAATTACTAATCAAATCTTAGCCAATTTCTTAGCTCTAGTTCGGAATTTATAAATTAATAAAAAATATAAAAAACTTTGCCAGAGACTTTAAAGTTAGTCCTTTCTTAACTCACTTTTTTCTCTCAGTGTTATCAGCTAAATGACATAGAAGGGTAACAACAGGCAACACAGTCAAATGTTGTGTTTGGTATTTTTTGCGTCACGCGGTTGTTCCACCTTGTTGTTACTGTTGTTGTTGGTGTTGGTGGTGCTGGTGGTTATATTGGTGGTGTTTCACCAAGGATTGCGCCTGAGCACACGCCTGAATTGAATGCGATGTGGTTAGCGATCGAGAGATATCAGTGAAATGATCGCAATCTCAACACACAAAATTTGTGTTTGGCGCAGACATTTTTACTGTCCTCTGCCTTTACCCTTGTCCCTTTGCTCCTTCTCTTGCTCCAGCTCCAGCTCCAGCTCCAGCTCCTTGCTGCTCCTGCTGGTGGTTGAGAGGGGTAAAAAAATATATAAAAGATGATGAAGATGAAGCAGCAGCAAATCTGCAAGCAATGCGACCCCCTCTCAACTCGCTGCCTCCTTCGGTCCACTGTCTGGGCCAACGTCGTGTTGTCATAATGAATGGTGCAGCTTAAGTCATTTCATTTGGAAGCCAGAGAACTGGACTTGAGGATGGTTTGTCTTTTTCTTATATCTGCTTGGTGTTTTTTCTTGAATTTTTTATAGTGCTGCTGGCGCCATGAAATATTAAATTACGCGCTGCTGTTTGTTTGTTTTTTTTTTTGTTGTACCTCAAACTTGTGGTCAGTTTCAGTTTTACCCTCTCTCCGAATCTCTCATTAGAGAGTGAGACACATTCCTCATACGACATGTAGGTTCTGCGAAAATTAATAACTACAAAATGTTTTTGGGTCATTAAAAAGGAATTCTTTCATTCATACGAACTCCCAAAACTGCCAGAATCCAGTTTTGGAAATTTTAGAAAAATTAATAAGTTAATTATGCACAAGCGACGACCTGTGATATGGAAATGTTCCTTTTGGGCGCCTAGGCACTCTATGTGGCCGCTTTTATGACCCTGAGCTAATTTTCAATGGGAAGGAGCAGGGTTTTATATGTTTTTTGGGGGTTTGCCCATTAAACAAGATTAAAGTTGATGACATTGTGTGTGAAAAAGGGACCACTTGAGATTTATACTTTGAGCTCTAGTTAACATTTATGACTGCAATTGGTAAGTACATAAATACATATATGTATGAAAATTATTATGGATAAACTTTTCCCCTATAAATATCAATAAAAAATCATCACACGAATATAATAATTCGTAGAAATGCCAAAAGTCTCAAAAAGAAAAAAGGGAGATGAAAAATATGACTCTTTACCCTCGTTTTTTTATTTTGTATTTTGTTGTTTGCCATTATGAAATTTATAGTTGTGGTCTCTCGGCCTAGACCGCGGCTTCAGCAGAAGCAAAGCCTCTCCTCTGGGACCGAGTCGTGTGAGAATGTTGGCCACATGTGCCTTCAGCCAGTGTCCTCCTGATCTCGCCCGGCTTTCTGGCCCTGAGTTCAACTGCCAAAAACAAAACAACAAATAAAATAACAAACTCAACTACTACTACTGGCCAACTCTAATGCCGCCTGGCAAAAGTTTTTGGTTTCTGTTTCTCTTTTATGCGAGCAACTTCCCTGGAAGTGGTTTAGGCCAAAAGCGATGAAAATATTTCTATATTCAAGTACAACGAGTTGTAGAGAGGGCACAACTTATCGCCAAACAAGATCAATAAGCACGATATCAATAAGGCTTTTGGTGTTGTGCCAGCTGAACATAGCCAACCAGAACAAACATCGTAAGAAGACCAACCATCTTGGTAATGGATTAAAAGAGAAAAAACATCAACTGGTGTGTATACATACCTATTTAGTCAAGAATATAAATATACCCATTTTCACATTAAATTGCAATTTGTAGCATTTTCAAAAGTTAAAAATTCTATCTTTAATAGGTTACTTATGGTAACCCATGTCAAAAAACCGATATACTTAATTATTTAAAAAGGTCAAATTAAATACATATATTCAACTAGAGTCAAAATTTAATAAAATGAAGCCGCATAAGACTAAATAAACACTTTTTGATTTATAAGATTTATTATATAGAATTCTTTTCTTTCTTTTAAACGTGAATAATTACTACTAAAATATAAATATTGAAAATATTATGGAGAATTCCTCTTATATTTTTTTTTAAGTGCGTCATTTGTTTTATATAAGTTCGAGTATAGCACTAATATAATTTTGCCTTTGTTTCAACTAATTTTAGCACCCAATGTGGGGCTTATCAGCTTACTTAAAGGCCACCTTAAGGTAACCCTTCATCGTCTCCACCTCAACCGGTTAACCTCACTTAATGGTGATGGGTCTTGCCACAATTTTGCTTCAAGCTTGCCCCATTTAATAGCCGCACTCCTCCACACATGTCGTCATTTGTGGATGGCTCTCTGGGCTCCGACTAATCGGCAAACAATTTGCCCAGAGAACAACAACAATAACTGTCTGTCAGTGCCAAGATTTGTCCCGCTTGTCAATATGATTAACCAGCTTTAATTTTGATATATTTTTCCCCACCCTTTTTTCTTGTGGTTTGGCGCGCGTTGCCAATATTAAAATTCGCAGAATTAAAGAAAACGAAAAAACAGTCGAAAAGGGGGGAAGAAAAAAATGCAATGAGGTGCTATACAAAAATTTTGAATGCGAAACGATAAGGTAAGGAACGAGAACGCGGTGATGGCATAGGACGATTGTATTGGATTGGTTTTTGGCTTGCTTTTGGTTGCTCTTAGGTTGGCATTTGCATATTCGCGCGCGACTTGCACGTTTTACAACTGGCTAAAATGTTATCGATGAGCCGAGAAGCATAGAGTCTCGAAGTCATGTTGACGACCTTTGTTTGTGTCTGTTTTGGATTGTTTTGTTTTTCCTTTTTTTTTCTTCATAGTTTTGTTGTCAAACAATTGTCACAACGTGTTGGCATTCACACGAACTTTATGTTAGCTGCAACACCTTAAGTATCCATTCCATGCAACCGGCCAAAGGGTTAAAGTTTGAGCGATTTTTAAATGCTGATTGGCTGCGCCCTACCGCATCGTTTCCCAGACTTATGTGTATGTAGTAAGAATAACAACAATTGAAAGTCCTTTTGTGCAAAAAAGTAAACACTCTTCAGATTGAAGGGTCCTTCAATAACCGAGTTAATAACAATAATGATAATAATGAGCGCATCGTCTCCTCTGATCCCCAGCACAGCGGTTTCCATTGTTGTATTGTGTTGTGTATATGTGTGTGTGTGTCTGGAAGGGGAGACCCCTCTTTTTTTCAATACGTAACGCATTTATTGTATTCGTATTTATGGCACAGTTTTGTGTCTGGTTCCCTTTGACAAGCGGAATATCTTTTTTCTCGCGATCGGCGATCGGGCAATCGTTCTTATTGAATAGATCACTCAAGCGTAATGAATTATTGATGGACAGCAGCAAAGTATCATAAAGAAGGGGGCAAAGAGCCAAAGAGCACTGTAATCAGAGCTTTTTTTGCCAGCTCGACTTAATGTGGCAGTATATAGTAGTTGGCAGTCAGCCTTCTCTCCTCCACATCAAAGTTTTCGTTTTTATTTGGATTTTGTCAATGTCTGTGATATATTGTTTCGGTAGCATTTTGTTAAACGTGATCAATTTTTAATTACCCATCATCATCATCATCATCCATCGATACGTCGATCGATCCATCGAATCGATCGATTCGCCGTTGCGTATCAATCGAACCGCACCGCTAAAATGTAACCTGCAGACGTTTGTCGCATGTCATTCAACGATTTATGCCCCTGAGCGACTTTAATAAATGTGTCTTGCCGCTTTTGGCCTTTTTGTACTCCGGAGGCCCCCCTGGTTACTGTCGATTGAGGCTACTTTTGTCACTGGGCCGTGGCTCGGTCACTACCAACTTTGACTTGGTCTCTCGTTAATATGGCGCCGGCTTTTTTCTCTCTCCCCTCCATGTGTGTGTTTATGTGTGTGTGCGTAAAATGTTTAATTAGTTTTGTCTAATTAACACTTGACAACATGGTCACAACATGGGCATCATGAAAGAAGCGTGCCACCAAAGGCGTGAAGATCAAAAGGTTGCGAATCGTCAAGAGGAGTGTTCAAAATGTGTGGCTAAGAAAAGGGGACATTCGGAATTCTCAAAATATTAAGAATATAACTATGCACCGAGGTTTTAATAAAATGTAAAGAATTATAGTAGTAATAAGCAGTAATTTTGTAGCACAGTTAAAGATTGCTGAAAAGAATTATGTCTATAGTTTTCTTTTCAAAGAAAAGGAGTCAACTATGGGATATACATATATTCCTATACTCTGTATATCTATATATTGATTATTCTATTAGTCGATTAGATTTGGTTGTCATTATTTCTTATTTAAAAAAATGAAATTAACAGTGTGCTTATGAGCTTTTTCATAAATGGGAATATAAAAGTTTATTACTAATAATAAAATGCGTAATTGAACAGTGGGTGTTTAGGATATTCATTTTCTATTCGATAAATTTAAATGTCAGCTGTAAAAATATTGAAAGACTTTCTATATTGAATGGCTTGATCATCTCCTTTGAAGCGCATCCTTATTTGGGAGCCACCCATGTTGAGTTTAACCAACAAAATGCTTGCCTGGCTTTGGTTTCGGCCCTGCCAGGAACAACATAATTTCCAGCAGCAACCGACAACTTAGACTCACGCCCATTTTGCCACCAGAGTTAGTTAGGTCTGAGCACAGCCTAAGGGCTCTCTACTCTGCTCTTAACTCTTTTGAGCCCTGAGAAGTTTTAAAGTCAACGCCCACAGCACACGCCAAAAAGAACAGAAAGAACAACGCGAAAAGAGGAGTAACACCAGCCAGGGAAACGGCAATAAGAGCAGCCAAGCTGGCTGCCAAAACTTGGCCACTTGAGTTCTTGCCACTGCTCCTCCTTTTTACTTCTCCGTCTCCATTTGCTCCTTCTTTGACTTCTTCTGGTTTTGGGGCCTTTATTTATTTTGGTACGCGCCCAGGCAACAAATTAAAAAGTAATTCACAAGCGCAGCATAATTAGCTGCTAAATGACACTAATGGAGGTGGGGACACAGCCCCTCAGTTCCTTCAGTTTCTTGGATACATGGCCCCAATTGAATGGCACTTGAATGCACTTCTTCTAGGCACTCGTTGTGTGTGGGCAACTTCACTTTACAGTTTCTCTTCTTTTGGTTCTTTTGGGCTAATTGAGTTTTGGTTTTGGTTGTGTTTTTTTTCTTCTTTTTTTTTTTTCGTTTTTCTGGTAGTCCACATGGCTCCCTTGTGGCTGCCAAGATTTTCGGGTTGGAAAATTGATGGGCTTGATGAAAGCAAAAGGTCATTATTGTGATGAAAAGTAAAAGAGCAATTTAGTTAGCCAAGTTATTTATGTCAAAATACACACACACACACACATATAGATACACAGCACATATGAAATCATATAAAAAAGGTGAGTTGATTCGATAAACGATTCGATAATTATACATGTCATACTTAAAATTTACGCCAACAGAAAAACATAATGAGCTCTTACACAACAAAATCCTCCAAAAAGGAGTCTCATTTACAAAAATTTGCACGACTTGAGGGTCTACAGATGTCATCAAAATCTGAAAATTCAATAGAATCTACAGAATCAGATAACCAAGCGAACTCTGAAGACTATGAAGAGGAAGCCCAAGATGATCACTCAAATGATTCCGAGCTAATGCAATTGTGTTGGCAGCGGGCTGATGATTTGGTGAGCAAGTTTCTATCTTCTCGTAACGAGGGGAATTCGAAAAGTAGCAAAAGTAAATCGGCACCAAGAGTTTCCAGCGGTTCATCCAGGAACTCACAATCTACGGATGCCTCGAAGACCTACAGTGAAATCTATAGCGAAATCTACGAAGAATCGAAAGCCCGTCAAGAGAAGGCTGATAGCGTGTTTAAGTTCTACAACTTGCATAAAGAAGATCGAACTGAACGTTGGGTCAAGCAATTGGGTCAACCCGATCGAAATGATGACGAATCGTTGGAAATGGAATCATCGGGCCCAACTTCTTATAGTTCAAGTCATATGACTGTTAACAAATCCGAATTGGATTTCGAGGAAGAATATATTGAGAGAGATGTTTCAATAAAGAAAGAAACGGCTACCATGTTGAAATCGGATTTAACAGAAGAAGAAGAAATGGAAATTATTTCGAATTATAATCCTTCAGTGCCCAATTCAGAATCGGATATTGCTTCGGAAGTTTCAATGGAAGAGGAAGTGGAAGTTGAATCCAAAAATCAAGAGACTACATGCATAATTCCCAATTCAGGATCGGATATTGAACCAGAATCTTTAGTAGAAGAGGAAATGGAAGTTATATCAAAAAATCTAGAGACTGCAGCCGAGTTGGATTGGGATTTCGAAGAAGAGATCGATGAGAATGCATTGACAGAAAATGAAATGGATATTATGTGGAAATATCAACAGGCAGCATCCGATTCTGATTCGGATTTCGAAAAAGAACTCGATAAGGGAGCTTTAATAGAAGAAGAAGTGGAAATAATAGCTCAGTATAAGAGCATGAGGTCGACAAACAGAAGTACAAAGTCCCGTTTGGAAAAGAATTTTGAAAAACTTGAAGAATCTGTAATAGAAGAACTGGAAATTATTTCTCAAAGTAAAGCTGATCCCATTTCAAGTAGAAGTTCAAATTGTCAAGAAATTAATCAAAGTTCAAGGTACCGTTCAAGTCAATCATCTAATTTAACTTCAACTTATGCCCAGTCCACGACTAACGGTTATCGACCTGACTCTATTTCTAATAGACAAACCACTAAAACCTATCAAGATCGTGCTAATAGTCCTATTGCTTTTCAACGAGAAACTAAAAATAAATGTGATCAGACTGATTCTCTTAGAAATTCAACTGGAAACGTTGGCATACAATATCCCAGCGATAATGAGTTATATAATGAAACGACAATAACGAACAATCCATTGGGTTTAAGAATTCATAATGCCGACGAGGCTCTTATAGGTGTAAGTCCTGATTATTTCAATGAGTCCATGATAATTCTGGATGATGATGCCGATTTCCTGAACCTAAGTCTAACCGATGATGAGAGTCAAATACATTGCAAATTAATGGCAGCAGCTTTGAGCAATAAAAAGAGTTCTACTAGCTTTACGGACAAAACTGTAGATTCGAATGAGTCAATTTCCACAGCCTCTATTATGGCCAGCTATACACCAAGCGTATACTTCCATCGTCGATCCGACTCGGATTTGACTGAAGAAGAAGAAAAGGATAACCTAACCCCCGAAAAGGACCATGTGGCCTATTTGGCTGAAGCATCTTTAAGGGCTTGTTCGAGAGGCAGCCACAGCGAAGAAGACAGAAAAGGGCAACGCCTAAATCGCGAGGCAACTAAAAAAGCCGAAGAGTTATATACTTCAGAGATGCAATTACCCGTCGATCGCCAGAGTTTGGTCAAGCAGTTTAATATGAAGCTTAAACGTCAATTGGAAATACTCAATAAGAGTTTTCAATGAGGGCGATACTACATAATATGTATATATATGTATATATTTTCTATATGACATTTCTCGCAAATAATAATTTGTTTATTGCACATGATTTTCGAACAATGGCGCAATGGGTAGAGAGGGAACTGAACCAAAAATGAATTGGGAGGGCAAAGTCAATTGCATAAAGCGTTGCTTAAATTTATGGTCTACAGTTGGATGATTTAAATGCAGGTCGGCTGCAACCTCTTGAGGCTTTCAGCAGACTCTTGGCCCACAATCAGCCGCAGTAACAGCAGCAGCAGCCGCCTTACAGTCTGGTCTGGTTGCTTCTATTCGAAGAGTATAAATCACATTTTACCATATTCCAAGTGTCTTGCTGAAGTCAGACGGTCTCTGCCCCGTATTCGCGTCTCTCTTGTTGGCATTTCAAGTGGTTCTTTTGGTCTGGTTGTGGGCTGTGGGTTCTAGCATAATTAGCCTATTGGCTACTGTAGGTCTATCTCACTCTCGGCATGGCACATTCATTTTCTTCACACATACTAAAATATGCAGCGTGGTTTGCCCTTCCATTCTCTCCTCCCCTCCTGTTATTTTGTTTACATAATCGATCAGCCTCAGAGAGATCAGCCTCAGCTTTGCCTTCTCGTCCACATTTATGCTTTGGTCCAATTGTGCAGTCTCGGGATGCATTTAATTGCTAACTAAACAACTATTTTGTACAACAATTTCTTCTACAATTTCCCCAATTGAGTGAGAGCTGTACGCAAATATTGTTTTAAGGCGCATCAACATATTTCACCTTTCTAACGAGCGAGCGAGAGAGGTAAACTTATCTACCAGAAAGAAACAGAAATACAAGAATTAACTAAAGTTTTTTTTTCTCTTTTTCGTTTTGCCTTTTTTATAATGAAGTGCGTCTGGATATGTTTATAATTTACGATATATCTACATGTACATGATGCCAGAGAATGTGAAATACTCCATACATCTCGCTTTAGCTGGATTCTAAATGAGTAAGAATATGGATTGGGCAATATGTTGTTTGACCTTAATACAAATTTGGTATAAATTATCTTTGTACAATTTATAGCCTAATAATGTTTCTAGTCAACGTTTTCAAGACATCGAATAGATAATTTGATCTGGGGGGTTTGTCATATTCCAGAACGATGTATGTCCACCCCAAACATAGTTAGGGAACAGTAAAAATAGTCTACTTTTTCTCAACATATGGGGAGGGAGCATTCCTTGATCCTCATTCATCCATCGATCAATTAGGGCAAAAAAAAAAAACCATTAAGTCGGTCAATCAAAGTCGGTATCTTTTAACACCTAGAATACAAAAGATGTGTGGTAAATTAAAAAGCCACGCAACTTAACTCTTCATTTATTTTAAAGAAAACAATAAACTGCTCCAACTTGCTCATCGCCAGACTTATTGGCACCTCACACAGACACACGAAACACACTCATCGTCGATACTTAATGATCAGTTTTACACTTGGCTAATAGTTTTTTAATCAAAAATTTAACGCCACACACAAATTACAATAGACACACACCTTCCCATCATATGGCATGTTACCTGATTGGGGATATTCGGGGGGAAGGCCACACGCAAAACCTTAATTACTTTTCCAAGTGCAATCCAAAAAAAAAAGAGAGAGAAAAGAAGATGATAAATCGACACAGTGGAAAGTGCGTCTGCCGATTCCAAACTGTCTGGGGCATCATCTGCCTATAACTCTATATTGAGTTAAGATCATTAACATTATTACATATGTATACATACATATATACACATGGGTAAGGAAAGACTGAACTACTACTTCTCAAGAAATTCACTTGGAAAATAACAGCAACCAAAAAGGATTCTTTTGTAATTTTTCAATATTCAGCAGCAGCAGAAAATAAAATGGGCAAACTAAATTAGCTCGATGAAGAGCATTTTGGGATGGGGATGGGAATCGGTAGACCAGATCGAGATGCAAATTTCACAGGAATCAAAAAGAGCAACAACAATCCCAAATACAAATAATAATAAAAAATAAAGTTTTATCCCAAGCTTAAAAGTCGTTGCGACCATTGTGACTTATGGACTGAACATAAGGCCGAATGGAGTCTCTGTGGAGAATGTAGGGATTTTGTTTGGCCTTATGCATACACTTGAAAAAAATTATGATCCATAAATCCATCTAATTTCAAAAAGTGTGTATTATTTTAATATTCAGGTATTTTTAGAGATATTTGAGTGAACAGGATTTGTTTGACAGTAAAGAATTGATTTAATAAAACTCGAATTAATCCAAAATGCTTACTCTTTGAACTAATTTATTTTAGTGTATCTTTTTCCTCTGCTCTGGTGTGTCTTGTTTCGTTTGGCCCATGTGCAGACAGTTGTGAAATTATATTTGCGCATCGTCATGGCCATTGTACTATGGTGTAGGGGGGCCAAAAGGAGTGGGATGTGTGAGAGACATAGAGAAGGGATGAGCTTAAAAGAAGAGGACTGCATCTTCTGCATCTTCTCTCGATTTGTCAGGTCAGACGAATAGCTTAACTGGCCAAAAGGAGTCTGAGTTTGGAGCAGGTTGTTGTTGCCGATTGTTGTTGGAAAAGGGCCTAGTCGCAAGATACCAAAAAGCCCCATCGCATTGCCAACCATCATCGTCATCGTGCTATTCAAACAAATGATTTACAAAATGTTAAATGAATTATGCATTTTGCATATGCGCCTTTGCAAGTTCAGGCAATTTTTCATATTCATATTCTCGGCTTTCGAATACACATAGATATATACATATATTCCTTGTTGGTTTCGTTTGCTTGCTATGTTCCTTGGTTCGAACTGAGAGGCGATGGGCAGCAGGCAATGTTGGCCCAGACCAACAAGCCGATTTTCCCTGGTGTTGGCTTTAATAAATTGGCGTGGGGTGCGCCTGGAGCTGTTGTTGTCGCAGTCTTGTTTAGTCCCCATCGACCATGTCCAATGTCAATGTCTGTGACTTAAGCAAATATAGCTAAAGAAAAGCAGAAACAAAACCACGCAGGAGTGAAAAGGAACGCAAATATAATCAAGTCATATAAATTGAGTGCATTTTTCATAATAAATGAAGGGAATTGTCTAAATTATGCCGTGACGAGAAGGGGGCAACGAATGGAGGCGTGGGACTTTGATTTTGATTTGTATTAGATAAGACGTGAGAAAATTCATATATAATCTAACATTTTGTTATTTCTAAGCCAGGCAAAAGTTATTAGACTACATGAAATTTTTATAAAGTATGTATGAGTAAACAATTTTGAGGACCAAGATCATTCAAATGAATATATTCTTGTTTCGAGAAGGCCATAAAGCTAGTAGATAGATAATAAAGAAGTTATCGATCCAAAAGCGATTCATTTTGCAGATCTTTATCCCCTTTTCTGTTACCCATGTCAAAATTGGAGGAAAACTAAGTCGAGGCACCTTTAAACAAATCAAGCCACGACCACACATAACAAACTCAACAACTGACAACAGCAACAAAATGGCCAAAACGCCACAAACCAACAACAACAATAACAAGAAAAGAGAGAAAGAAAAAACTTGTTGACACAAAACCTCTATACACCCCTTTGTCGCCTGTCTATCTGTCTGATTGTCTGTCTGCGTGTGTGTGTGTGTGTGTATTGAAACTCTCACAGTCTCTCTCTCTCTCGTTCTCTCCTGTGGCAGCATCTATTCTCCATGCCTCAGGCCCCCTTCCCATTGCCCATTCACTTTGTGTATGTCGGCACAATTTAAGTTTCAATGAGCGACTATTTGTTGCAATTTAAACTGAACGCGTTTATAAATTGACGACGGAAACTGCTGTCGAGAGTCAAACTGCCAACTGCAAATGGAAATGGAGAACAGTGAATGGTGAATGGTGGTGGTAGGTGGGCCAGAATGAGGTGGATTGTGGTGGGTTTAGTTAGTTTTAAATTGGAACATTTATACACACATTCGTAACCCACTCTCTGTGAACTATTTAACTATGTATTTTTGTGGGCTTGACATTTAAATTACATAAATTAATTTTGGTGGGCTTAATTCATTTTATTATTACAATTGCGGCTTTTGTGGTCTAACTAATATTTGTGGTTGGCAGTTTATAATTGAACTTTTTCATAATTACAAAATCTGTTGGCCTGGAAATGAAAGTTGACTTCCAAATGTTGTACCTTTCCCCTATGAAGAACTAAAACTTAGTCCATATATTGTTGGAAGATATCATGTCCAGTTGAGGAACCAGTTTTCTTTTTCTTTTTTTTGCGAAATACAATTTAATTGCATGCCACAACATTTTTCTGACTGCTTTTCCTTACCTAACTAAAATTCAATTCCAGAAGAGAGATTCAGACCCCAAAAGATGTACCTAGCTAAACCAAAGCCAAAAGCTGGTCCCCGTCGCAAGAAGCAAATTTGTTCGTTTTTTTATTTTTTGTTATTTTTTCTTTCCACATTTCTGTTTTCGTTCGACAGGCCCGAACAGGCAATATAATTTCTTTCGATTAATCCAATCGATTTCTATTCAATAAATCAAAATATGAATTCGTTATGCTCACACATATTTCCAGCTTGACTAGATTCTATCTACGTGTGTGTGTGTGTGTTTGCTGGTGAGTTTGAGGCACGTAACAAATTGTTGGGTTAATTAAAAAAACATAAATCGTTTGATTTTTCTCCTCAACCCCCCCACTCCATTCAGCCACTGACAGGGCTATGTGTGTGTGCGTTTGTGTGTGGTGGGTTAAGGAAGGGGAAACACCTTTTCATCAACTAACTGAAATTTTCACATTTCGCCAAAGCCCTTCCTTCTGTTATGCTAATCTTAATTAACATCGCTTAGCCAAATTGAAACCTGATATGGAAAAAAATCTAAATATTTCGCCTGCCTCCGCATCAAAACCCATCAAAACAAATTAACAACGAACAAACCAAAAACAAAATAAAGGAAACCTTAAATATTCATGACGGAATTCCGTCAAATAGACAACCAAATCAACCAAAATCAACTCTAAATTTTATAATTAACAGATTAAAGTTGCAATTTGATTTGAATTTCAATTTTAAATGGCATTTCATTAGTGTTTTAATAGAATGCCAATTCAATTTTAAAGGCGGGTGGGGGTGTGGGAAACGTTTACCGAAAAATGAATTAGGGTCAAGGTTCAGAGTGAAGTTTCAATTGAGGGCATTTGTATTGAAGGTTTCCACTTAAGTTTAGAAACTTACTCTGTTTTTCTTAGTATGCAATATAGTTTTCGTTTTAGTTTAGTTTTTCTGTAGCCAATGCTTAATAATAATAAATAATAATAATAAAAGTTGCCTCCTAGTCAACATTTTGTAGTAAGATAATAAAAGAAAGTTATTTTTCTTCGCATAATGAGGATCCTTAGTTCTCTTTCTATCTGTCTTTTTCTTTAGTTGAAATAAATAATTGCCAAGCAGTGTATTTGCTTTACTTTATAAAGAAAATATCCTTTATAGGTTATAAGGGTAGAGCTTATAAGGGACAAAAAATTACAACATTTGGTACTGTTTTTCATAGTTTTCAAATTTTATTCCGTTTTTCCTTTTTTTTGTGTTTTTTTAGTTTTGTTGTTGCTTTGCTTTTTATAGAGTGTGTGTGTGTGTTGTATGTGTGTTGGTTGTGTATACTTAAGCTTGAGAATTCTAAGGCCGAAAATGTATGGTACGTATATGAGTGTTTAATTTAAATTATTCGTTTAAATTTAGCTTCAATTTAAGCCAATTTTTGTTTTTTTTTTGTACTTGAAAGCTTTTTAGAGAATTTTTTTCAATTTTTTAGAGTTTTTCTTTTTTTTTTGTCGTTTGTTGTGTCCTTGTGTGTTTGGGTGTTGATGTGTTGGTGAAGCAGCATTTTGAAAAAATTTGCTAAATCTTAATATTTAAATAGGCTTAAGTAAAATATGTTTACACTTATAATTCTTTTATGATTATTTTATACATTTATTTTGTAGTTTACAATAATAATTGTTGGGGTGTTTGTTTTCTTGTTTTAAGTTTTAGTTATTTTACTGCATTTTAGTAATTACTTTTAACACTAAACAAAATACTAACATTTAAATAGCAAAAAAATTAGGCAATTTTGTTGTTAAATCTGAATTATTATATATTTTTTAAATACATCTTCATAATGATCGCAAGAAAAATTAATTGTTATTTAAAGTGTTTCGCTTTTGTTTTTAGTTATGATTTTTTTTTTGTTTTTGTTTTTTATATTAACAGCAATTTTTCAATTATCAGGTAAAAAGTTTAAAGTATTTTCTTCAACTTTGAGAAATATTTGGTTTTCACATTGCGCCACTAGGGCCAAATTCTGCAGACGCTGACAGCAGAACCAATCCAATGAGGCTGAATCCTCGAGGGCAGGCGGAGGCGGCGGAGGTGCTGCTGGGACAAGCGGCTGCGTTTGAGATGGCAGTGCTGATAGTGGTGGTGGGGGAGGAGGAGGCGGTGGTGGTGGTGGCGGTGGTGGGGGAAGTGGCGGCTCGGCTTCGGGCCACCAGTTCTCCCACTCTCAATATGCCGTCGCCGCACCAGGATGCATCAAATGATGATGATGATGATGGTGACCGAAATGATTCAATGGATTCATGGCTGCTTCGGCGGCAGAGGTGGTTGGCGCCGCCGTGTGATACCAATCGCTTGGTGGATGATGCTGGGCCGCCGGATGATAGAGCAAATGATGATTGTGATGCAGCATCGAGGCAGAGGCTGCTGCTGCTGCTCCCGGTGAAGTGGCAGCTGCCGCTGCTGCTGCCGCCTGATGATGATGGTGATGATGATGATGATGCGAGGGCGGTGGTCCCAAGGGAGGTGGCAAATAGGCCGATGAGGCGGCCATTAGCTGCAAGGCAGGTGATGATTTCGTTTCGCTTTGATGGGAAGGTAAATGCTGATGTTGTTGCTGATGCTGCTGTTGTTGTTGTTGAAGTTGTTGCTGCTGCTGTTGTTGTTGCTGCTGCTGCTGTTGCTGCTGCTGCTGTTGCTGTTGTTGCAGCAAGTGCGAAGCACTACTACTAGCCGTACTGCTGCTACCACTACTCGAGGCCCCCAAATGCACACTATGCATGGGATTTGGTTCTGATTTAATGGAGTGCGGCGACGATTTAATGCCACTGCCACCACTGAGGCTACTGACGCCACTGCTGCTGCCGGCACTGCCATCCAGACGATTCGACGAAGGCGGCGTCTGAGCGCCGCCGGTAATAATGCTCGAACTGGAGCTTTCCTCGCCCTCACTATCATAGCCATGGGATGGTGACTTCTCATCAATGTTGCCGTGCACCTGAGGAACACAAAGCAAAAAAAGATATTGGTTTAATAAAATGCTTGCAGATTCAATATGTTTTTAGAGAAGACTTTTAGAGGCATCTGTAGGATATGAAGATGATATTCGTTTTCAACTTACCTTCATATGCTTGCGCAGCGATGAGGGATGTGTATAGGACTTATCACAGCCATTGATGCGACAGTTATAGGGCTTATCCGATGTGTGTACATGCGAATGCTTCTTGCGATCCGAAGAATTGGCAAATCGACGATCGCAGCCTTCATGCTCGCACTTAAAGGGTTTCTCGCCTACAAAAAATATAAGAAAACAAAATGGTTAAAAAAACACAATACTATAACTTCTCCTCCCTTCGACACACTTACACACAATCTCTCTCACACACACACACACACAGAGTCAATGGCTATAAATGAGATTATTTATGTGCCATGCATAAAATATATATAACAAACAACTAAAAGGCCAAGAGAGATGCAGGGATAGGGTGAGGGCAGGGCAACGAAATATAAAAGATGACCATTTATGCTCTTACAATATTATTTTTTATGAACTGCCCTGCCCCATACACATACGCACAAACACACACACACACTCACAATTTAATAAAGGTGGGAAAATGTCTAGGCTCATTTTTATAGTGAAAAAAAACGAAAATAGTCGTATAAATTATGCGGGATCAAGTCTTCCCCATTGTTTTCGAAATCGAACAAAGATCGGCATGGGGAACGCTCAAATAGAAAAAAAATTCACCTGTGTCCCCCGAACCGAATGTTGATTGTCCTTTTTTGTTTTCCAAAAAGGTTAAAGTGTGTGCGTAACACCTTTTTGACCAGGAACAATAAAGACCAACAGCAACAACAACCTGCCATGGGCTAAACATTAAAGGTTAAGGCCATTTGAAGTGATATTTTATGGCTTATTAGAAAATTATTTGTTAAGCCAAAGGGTACGCAGACAGTCGGTAAAGTCCTTATTTTTAGATGTAAAGAGATAATATCCAAAAGAGATAAAACATAAATTATCTATATAAATATATGAAGCGAAGGAATCTCAGATTAACCTATAATTTGCCAAAGGAAAGGGAGATGAAAAACCAATTATTTATAGAAAGAAGTTAAGAAAATTACGCTTAGCCGAAAAACTGAACAAGTTATACAAGTTCCCACAAAAAGAAAAGAAAATAAAAATCCGCCATCAATTTCAATAACCGACACTGCAAAAGCCATTCAAAACTTCTTTTCACAAAACGAAAAGCGGAGAAATATCTTGAGTTAAGTCCATTTAGCATATGGCATTTATGTCGCAGATAAGCCTCCATTATATACACCATGGCACACATTCACATCTTTATGACAATTGCGGCTAAGCGGCTCAGTGGTAGATGGGACAACAGTCAACAGCCAACAGAAAACAGGCAACGGGCAGGCAGTGGCAACCCACACAACAAGCCAGACCAAAACTGACAACGACCAAAATGATCATAATCACGATCATGCTTGCTGATCATGATCATCATGACAATAATCGAACATTTTCACACCTTGAGCTTAAAGAGAGAGAGAAAAGCTATAGCATCGGAGGGGGGCTTTTGTATATATGTAGGTACATACATACATTTCAAGAAAAGACATACATACAGCGCTTAACAAGTTTGATGCTATTCTATATATATGTAATTTAATACTAATTTATGTGCTTTATTATCATTCATATTTGAATAAGGTTTTTGTTTGGCTTATTTTTTTTGTTTCTTGTTTGTAAGTAATAACTCAAACAATATTCGATTTTCTATTAATTTGTCAAAAACGAACTCATAAATATGCATTATAACTCCACAGTGAAGTGTGTGAAAGACAAGAGACAGACCCCAGAGACAGAGGCATTCTCAATTATTTTGACAAGGGGAATTATTTTTGAACGCAAAACAAGCGAAACGAATTCATTTCGATATGCTATGAATTTTGTTTATTTTTTATTTTTTCTCTTTCAATTTTTTGATATTATTTTTCGATTGCTAGCTGGGGAGAAGGTTTGCTAGTATTACACACGTCAAGGTGTCAGCTTATCGCTTGATATTGTATGATAATCAAAGATAAATCATAAAGCGGCGCCAAAAATCTATATGGAGCGAGTGTCTGGCGTGTCAAAAGGTTAACCCCTATTGCTCATTAGTTATTAAAAGAGACAAAGGTCAGACGACAAAAGTATAGAATCTAGTCTCTAAGAATTCAAGATATGTATTAGACATTTTGTTATCATTTTGAAAACTTTTCCATAGCTCTTTAAACGCTAATTAGTTGTTAGGCAGCTGATAAACATATATTTTGTTGCTCACATCATGTGGCCGACCTGGTCGGACCTGGCGCTGTGTTTTATCCAGGCGGCGTGTTATCATTCTTATCATTCTGGCGGCAGGAGCAGCTTGTTTTTATGACAATACTACCTTGTATTTCTCCTCTCTCTACCGATCTAGCTCTCTCCCTTCCTCTTGTGCGCTCTATGGGTACATATACGTATCCCACATGCCACATATCCACACATCCATCTACAAACATGCATCTCCATCTCCCAGGGCGTTGCGGTCTAAACTCAGCGGGACAAAAAGCAACAACAACATCGGCAACGCGGCACGCGCTGTGGCACAGTCAGAGACCAACCGACAAAAAGCAAAAAAAAAAAGTACAAAAAATATCGTAAGAGACACAACCATAAAGGGTTTGTGTCCTAACTAAAATGCACTAAAGCACAGGAAAAAAAAGGACATGCATAATTTTCACATTTTAAATTTTCTAAAAGAAAAAAAATGTTTTATTGCTTTAAGTTTTATATGTTTTTTTTTTTTGCTTCTGACCCAAGAAAATGTTTCTAGCCCATTTATAAAATGTCAATTTCAGTTAAACACCCCCACCCCACCAAAAAAAAAAAAAAAAACGATAGAAAAAAAAACATAAGGCAACATAAAAGACATCCAGGGCTTCGGATTCTGCCATTGGCATATACCCTTTTTACCCTGGCAAGTCGCCACCATGAGACTCCTTCTCCCCATGGCTCACTCTGTGCCTTTTGCACAAATCCCATTTAGGCTGTGCGAATCGACAAACTTATTTAAATATTTCAATAAAGTAAATCCCAGGACCTCTCTCTTGGTCGTTCTATGGAAGTATATAAAAAGTTTCAAGGCAAAGGCGGCACACGAAAAGCTTTCAAAATAGGCATTTGCATAAATTTGAGAAACGTTTCAATGTTTTTTTGTTTAAAGCCTAAAATAATTGTTAATTTTGAAACGTTTTGGAATTGAAACAGTAACATGCGAGCAACTGTCATGGCGGCTGGTCTGGCCTGTGTAGGGTGGTTCTTAGTATACTTTTGGGGGTTGTTGGTGCGGTTGGCATTGCTTTGTAATCTGTTTTCTCTATGTTTTTGATGTGCGTGGGCTACAGCCAAGAAAGTTGTATGTACATAGGTCTTAATATATACCAAAGTTTATTTATATATACATACATATATATATATATACATATACTTGTGTATATGTATACAAGTTTTGGCTTTTTATGCATGTAACTCTGGTCTCGTTCTCTCCCTTAAGCTTTCTGTCTCTCTCTCTCTCTCTTTTGCTTTGGTAAAGCTTGCTGTCATTTGCAGACAACACGGTCGAGTCGAGTGTCGAGCCGATGATGCCGCCGACGGGTTTTTTTTTTTCTCTATATTGTTACGGGGTCTCCAACATTTGTCGTTGTCCTTTCGTCCTTATCGTCGTCTGTGAATGTTTGTATTTGTTGTATTTTTGGGTGGTTACTTTGGGGCGTTGTTTGATTATTTTTTTTCTATTTTGCTTTTTGGTGGGTGTAAGGTAAAGGGACTTTGGCAAATATTTCTCTTTTTGGGCGTATCCTCTCCTCTTATAAATACAAAATTTGAGTCTACTACATATTTCATAAGTGCTTTAGCTGAAGAAAGGGGAAGATGATGATGACGTTATTTACGCAATATGTTTCTTGTTTTTTATAAGGCTATGTCAATAAGGATTTAGAAAGTGGTAATTAAATAGAGTTAAGACAAATATTTAATATTAAATAGGACCACCAAACAAGTGTTTAAAGCTGATTTTGATTAAATTTTTTTTACATTTAAGCGAGTTTGAAAATTAATCTTTTTATTATAAAGTATTCCAAGTACCATGTTAAGTATAAAAAAAGTTTGGCTTTTGCTTTAGTATAAAAAACCAAAATGAAAGGATCTGACCAAAAAGTAAATTGCATTTTTGAAGCCAACTCTGGACAAGCAAGCAACAGGAGAGCTTAATCATGCCTACTCTTTCTCACTCATTTACTCATCCTTATGGGTTCGTTCATTCTGTCTTTGTGCTGGATCTGAAACGCAAATTAAGCATCCATTGACAGTCGCTGATTAATTGAACTGAATCAGGTTTTTAATTTTCAGCCAGCAGAAAAAAATCACACACACAACGAAAGAAGCAGAAAAAAAACATATTTTATATGGCAATGTCGCTGAATGACAGTGGCATATTAAATGCATTTTAAAAATGGAATTATTAAAAGACATTTGCGCCTTTGTGGGCAGAGAAAACCCGAGAGAAAGAGACGAATACCTATAGAAAGAGAAGCACAGAAAGAGGAAGAAAGAGATGAAATACGCTTGAATGATTTAATTGCTGCTAAATAATTACCCTGCTAAATATTTATTGCCCGCTTGAGAGGACAAACTCGCCCTTAGCCCTTAGCAAGGACAAACAAATGGCGAGAGAGGGAGTGAGAGAGAGAAAGAAAAATAAAAAGAAAGAGATGCAAAGAGAGGCAAGGGAAATGGGGATGAGGATGAGCGGATGAGACCAGAGCAGGGGCATCATCATCGCTCATGTGTCAACAACATGCAATGCGATATGATTATTATTATCTAACAATACAATAACAAACAGCAGCTACTTTTTGCCTGCCTGCCTCACTCATTCTCTCTCTCCCTCTCTGTCTGTCTGCCTGTCAGTCTATCCCTCTCTGTCACTCATTTGGGTTGCTGGCACTCCTGAAAAATCCTGAACTAAAACCAAAACTGCATGGCATTGTATCTATATCTGTGACTGTGTCTGTTTGTTTGGTATACTTTTTGTCGCTTCTTCCCATTGAGTTCTTTTGAGTCCTTTTGTTCCACGATTGCATGAAGTAAAGCCGGAAAAAAGCCAAACCCCGATTTCCTGGCGGTTTACATTTCAATGGGCAATTTTTGTCTCTCTCCCCTTAGGGTATTGGTTTTTTCCTTTTCTTTTCCCTCTTGCTGGTAAATAGAGGGGGCAGTGACTGCTCTTGATGATAGGTAAACCATCGGTGAAATAGTAAAAAGCAGGTGAAGGTATTATAAGAAGGTCACGTGACAGTTTTGAAGATTAGCCAACAGCAATCCAAAATAGGAAATGCCTCTAGAAAGATTTTAATTCTTATATCAAAAGAACGAATTTTTACAAATTGAAATGAATCCTTAGATAACTTAATAAATCAGGGCGACATATGCATTAGCAGATAAATTTAAATAAACTGTCTACATACGTTGTTTACTAATGCTGTACTTAATTTTTTATTTCCATAGTATTCCAAAGTAGTTCCCTGAAATCTTTTTCAGTTTTCTCTTTAAATATTTACAACGTTTGTCTGCATTTGATGACCAAATTAATGGCAGACAACTTCTTCTACTTCTCAATCATCTACTTTGACTGCAACTGGCATCATAATAAGAATAATAATAATAACAATAATGATAATAAAATAATAATTTAAATGCAATGAATTCTGGTTGTCAACAGCAAAAGCAACTCTCAGTCCCCGGCCAGCTTCAGCTTCAGCATTATCCTCATCATCATCCTCGTTCTCATCATCAGTTTTGAGAATTTTGCACCCCTTAAAAAAAGGAATGGTTACCTATTTTGGGTCGCCTTTCTATTATTCATTGTTTTGTATTTGTTTTTGTTTGACAAAAACCATCGTTGAGTGAATTGCGCAACGACGTTTTGTGATGATTTATGATTTTTGCATCCCTCCCCTAGAAAGATGAGGATGATGATGATGCTGACCCATACCCCTCAACAGTCCCAGTCATTGCCCTGACACAATCCTCACATAATTTTTGATATTTGTTTGCCAGCTCTGGCACTCCGTTTTGCGCCTGTCAAGTGATACGTTAATAATTGACATTGGGGTCAGTCTTTCAAAGTCTGCGGTTTATTGTAGCCAAAATATTTAAGTAGCGAACCGTCTACATATATATATATATCTACCTTAAATTGTATATAGATATTTGACAATACAGTAAACCAAATTTTACACTTGACTGAAGTTTGCGTTTTTAGGGTTTGAGTTGGATTTATAAGGCTAATGAGTTTGCCAGCGAATAGCTGGCTGTAAGTGATGATTTAAATGAGATAAAGAGGTAGTTAAATAGATTGAAGAATATTTCATTTGAAGCTTCTTTTTATAGTATTAATAAGTATTCTTCAGTATATTCCTCGAATTTCCAACATTATATTTTCTATGCCGCACGTGGCGTATACGCAACATAATACATACATATACATATATCGACATAGTAGTGCTCTGTGTGTATGTATCTACACACAGACAACTAGCAGAGCTATTAGTAAAACAATGACAGCAACAGCCTTGCTGTACATGAATACAAGATCCATACATGGAGCCCAGTTTTGTCTGCTAGCTCTATGCATTTTGCTATGCTGTGTGTGTCTTTTTTATGTGTTCCTTTTTTTCCCCATTCCGCCACCTCCACCTCCACCTCATTTGTACAAATTTTTCGACAAGTTTGCCAGGCCAACATACAACTAACGCCTTTAACATATCCGAGGTGTGTTTGTATATACATACATACATAATCGTACATTTTCTCTACCTACATGAGAGAACTCAAGCCAACGACTTGCATTCAAATTGCATTTACTGCCAAGCAGAGAAAAACTTTTCCAGACGACGACGATGACGATGACTACAAGGACTGGCAAGGGAAATCCTGTTAGAGTCTGATTCAGACTGGTAACATGTAAATCTGATGTACATTAGGGTTGGGCTTATGCTTAAAACATCAAATTTGCTCAACTAATCATCAATATTAACCATACGTTTATTTATTTACATTAGAAATAACGATAAAAGTAGAGTTTAAAACTTTAGAAATTATTCTTTTTGTGGTTAACTATTGCTATGCTTTGTGAAGGGAAATAAACGTAATAGAAATTAGCATAGTCATGTGTATGTTAATTGATTAGTTAGTGGCAAGAGTCGATGTATATGGAACACGTTTTTCCAAAACGCACTCGAATGACAAACGAAGCGAATACAATAAGTAAAAGTAGGATTAAGCCCATTGTCTAGACCCAAAATGCATACAAACAAGGCATTCGCCTGATGGATGAGGGGGAAAATGTTGTAACTGTAGCTCTAAGGATTAGCCAAAAGACCTTAGCTCAGAGAGCAGCTGAGAACCTCATGAATGAATGAAGTTCTTGTAGGAATTGCAAACACTTCTTTTTTTCTTTGCCCCAGTAGAAGGCCAGGCCAATCCACAACAAAGCCGTTAGGGCCGGTATTGGGATTGTTGGTGTTGTTTGTTGGTTGTCATAGTTGTTTGTCGGCCTACACTCTCAACACTCTCAAAGAGGTGTTGCTTTGTGATATGAAAGGGAACATACATATAGATATATGTAGGTATTGTAAGAAACACATGTATCTACATAGATCTTGCCCATTGAGGCATTCAGACTGATTTTTTGCTTTTTAGCGCTCCTTAAGATTTTAATCTGTCTCCTCTTATCTGAAGGAGGTTGCCGCTTGTCGATCATTCCGTATTTCTTTTTTTTACTGAGTTCGCTGAGTTCTATCAAGTAGAAAATCTTCTCGGTTGTTTGTCAGGAAATTAAAATGTCATCAAGATTGTCATCATTTGGTTATACGATGTGACAACAGCCGAAATTGAGAGTCGGTTTGACTTTGCCTTTCTTTCTTATCTCGAATTGGTTGTTCATGCTTAAATGTTGTCAAATTTAACAAGATTTTAATGTGTAAATGATAAATATCTTTTAAAAAATTGAGAGTGAGAGAAATTCTATAACTTGTGATTAAAATGATAATGATCTCGTACTCAATAATATTGCTTAATGAACACATCAAAATATCTAACAAAAATTGCATTTATGTCTAAGCTAAAAAACAAAAGAGTATCAATTTTAAATATATATTTATCACACCCTGAGAACATGGAGAGTAAAAGTATCACATCTCCTATGTATGTATGCGTGGATGTACATATGTATATGTGTTTTGGTCTTTATATCGATTTACAGTTGAATAAACCCTACAGACAAAACACTTCTTTTTCTTGGTTTGATTTTGGTGCGAAATTTGAGCATGCTGAGAAAATGAGTGGAAGTGGAACGCGTGTATCCAAAGGAGACACAATGCAAAGTACACGGTAGCTGGCCAAAACGAGGCTATGCGTCATAGGGCCTCTCACCCGCCATCTCTGTGTCTCTGTGTGTGTGTGTGTGTGTGTGTGTGTGTGTGTGTGTGTGTGAGTGTAATTTTAGCCAAATAAAAACTTACATAGTTGGCCGCAACTGTCACCGCATTTGACAGCCGCTTGTCATCTATGGCAACTACAATGTGCCTCTAATTACTTTCGACAATGTTTTTACAATAAATTGCGTTTGCCATTTGGGTTAAAATCACAATCACAATTTTATGCTTAAATAAATGCCGAGGCGTTGGTGTGTTACAAATTTATCCAGCCAAATGCAAAAGCAAAAGCAAAAAATGAAAAGCAACCAACAAACTAAAAAGAACAACAACAACAACAGCCAAGATACAGATACATAAGCTGATTTGACAAGCACACGCTTATAGATGGGGGATCATACAACCGATCATATATTATTATACATCTCTCTTTCTCTCTCTGTCTTTTGGTTTGTTTTTTGTTTTTGGCCTTAAATATTTTTAATATGAATGATGAAAACATTCTCGTTCCTGCTCAAAAATATTTAAATACGCTTTAATATAAAAAGAGTTTATTTACTATGCTTCAAAATTTGGCATAATTCTGAACATATAATGACTAAAGTGCTTTATAATTACTAAATACGTTTTTAATATACACAAAGTTAGTCAAAAGAGTCGTAAAGGTAGTCGATAGAATATTATCTGTTGTTATGTAAATACCGATATTTAAACTAATAGTAAGTTCATTTTTTTCAGCAAATTTTACTTAAATCTTGATTATTTTATCTATTTAAGAGCATTCCCAGTTCACTTTTGATTCTTTAAATGACATTCCTGTTTCTCAGAGTCTTTAATTTTGTTTCTGTTTTTTTTTTCTTTCTGCTTTATGTCGTTGTCTTTTTACGCTTCTTTTTGGCTGTTTAACATTTTTGCCCATATGAATAATGATTTCATTTTTCCCATAAGCTAATTTATACAAGTGGGGCAAAATGCTGGACACTGGCAGAGTTGGGGCCCTTGCGCGATTTAGAGGATTAGTCTCAGGCCTTGGCTTTTCATAATTCTCAAAAAAAAAAAAAAAAATACAAAAAAAAAACAGAAAATCAGAGAAACAGGGGAAAAAACAGTCAGAAGACGACCCAGAGCTCTGGGTCTACCCCGAAGACCAAAAACTTGCTGCTATCTACCTGTGAGTCGCCTCTTCAGGCTGGGGCATCGTGCATATAAAAAATATGCAAGATGACAGTTTAATTTTATGGTTTGTCTGCTGCTGATCAGTTCTTTATGCGTTGAAATTTTATTTTATATATCCCCCTGCTCCATTCGCCAGTTTCCTCTGTCTCCATTGCTCTCCTCAGTTCACACTCGTTTTGCTCCTTTTTTGTTTGGAGGATATCAAAGGAATTTTTTGGAGAACGTGGCTACTTTTTCTGTGTTGGAGTTAAGGAATTTAATTAATTTAACCGCGACGACTTCTATGACAAATGGGGCGTGGTCTAAGCGCTTAGGAATTGAAATTTGCCGAAATTTGTTCTTTTTTGGGCCCCCAAAAATATTTCAAATGTGTGCTAACGGAAAGAAGCAAGTAAAAACAAGAAAAACAAAAAATAAAAAAAGTATGGCTGATATAAACCATTCATTTATTTAAAGCAGCTTATGTCATAGAGCGAAAGAGTGAGGAACGAAGGGAGAAAGAGCGGAGAGGAACAGATCCCCGATCCCTGTTCCATATCCATCAGTTCTTGTATTATGCAACAACTAAACAAAATGGCTACACTTAGCTAATAGATCCACTTGGCTGAAGCTAAGCTACAGAAAAGGGTTGTGTCAAAACTAACCCCTGCAGTGTTTCCTACGTTTTTTTCTTGTTATAAAATGAAATGAAATTATAATGCTTCACACACACACACACATAGTACACTCTATGTATGTATATAAAATTGTTTTGACATTTTTCAAAATGCATGGCATAGTTTGAATAGAACGAAAGAGAATGCAATCAACCCCTCGTTTAGTTTAAGTAGCGTAACGCAACGTAACGGGTGGATTTTATCTATTATATAGAAGGACTACTTAGACAGGAACCGCGGTAGGGTGAGACAGTTAGAAAGAGAGCGAAGGAAGGGTGCTATAGTCCTCTAAACTGGAGGGTGGGCACTCTAATTATAATGGGTGCATTTGCTAGATTATTAATGAATATGCATATAGGTGGACTATACAATATGGGCACACACATACACATACAAATGGGTATGGGTGGGATTCAGTCAAGGGGTGTGGGTAAGCTACAGATGATGTTAGAATGAATATCCAGCTAAGAATTGATAATTAGAAATAAAAAATTTAAAAACCGAATATGCTAAATGAATAATTGGAACTTTGTAAATTCAAAAGAGTTGATAAAGTTTAACTTAATTTTTCATAGAATTTATAAACTTTAATATAGTAAATGAATGATGGGGACTTCTGCTAAGTTTTGTGCATTTACAGAGTTTAAGCACTTAAAGAAAAGTTTAAAATGGTAAGTTTAAAGTTTTTGCAGTCCATCGAATTTTACATTACTTTATTCCCATTCACATTTCACTTGCAGCATTTCTATAGGTAAAAGTTCAACAAATCCAGAGCAACTTTGAGCAAGTCTTGGCCCCCTGGGCCAATAAATTTTAAAAACCACATTTAAGCTGTCAAATACTTTTGGTGGGCAACTTTTTTTTCCTTACTTTTGGTCACGCAATAAATCTGCAATCAAATATATTTTTTTTGCACTTTTTTCACATTTTTCCTTAAGTGAGTGTGACGAATGCCAAACATCATGTTCGAAAATTCCATCAAAAATGTATTTTTTTGACAAACAAGCCCACACGACGGGGCAGGCTAATTAAAATGACACCAAAAATTTCCAAAATTTTAACGTTAAAATGCATTTGTCATTAGCATCTCAGTTAAGGCGAATAGATATGGCCAACAGATAGACAGAGAGCAGCAAACAAACAAAGAAAGAGAGAACGAGAGCGAAAGGGAGCGAACAAGAACTGTGAGCGTAACTAATTGATTTTCAGCTTCGAAGGAGAGCACACACCACATGAGGCATCTCGCCAGGACGAGGACACAGCTACGACCAGGACCCGATACCCAGGACCAGTGTTAGTACTGGTGTGCTCAGGTAGTATAGGTAATCAGTTTGAACACATCGCAGGTTTTTTTTTTGCTTCTACCCCATTGTTCTGGCCAATACGAATTCTGAGAAGTAAACAGTCAAACAAAAAGTTATTTTTGTTCGACTGTCTCAGTTCAATTTTGTTGTTTTCGCTGTTTGAAAATCGTTGAACCCGCAATAAAGTCATCAATCATTGACATTTTGCCAAAAAAAAAAAAAAACAATCCCAAAAACAACTCACACATTTCTCAATGTTTGATATCTGGTATTTTGAAAAATTATGCTTTTGGCGCCAAGTTAGAAACACGATGAATGCAAATATGAGATATTAAAAAAGTACTTCAAAATATTTCTAATATCATCGTAAAATTTTCCACACTGTAGTTGAGTTCCTTTAGATAATGAGAAATATTAAACCCATTTTCACTAACCTAGACATTTTAATGAGAAAATATCAGATGTATAGAGTTAGCTGTTAACTAAGAAGCATCAGTCTTGGTAACTGTAAACTAAACTATAAACAGATATGTGTTTAGCCAACAGAAACAACATTAAATCATCTAGAAAATAAGTATGAAAAAAGGAGTCGAGAAATGCCATAAAACGTAACGGTCTAGGAAGTGGGAGAAGTGAATCAGAGTCCATAAAAGACTCATTAAAAAAACACTTGCACCCAATTAAACCAAGTAGAGAGAAGTGGGAATAAAATGGCATAGCTCTTGGTAAGTACAGCAAGCTAATCAAACACGGCTCCTCCGCCGCCATCATCATCATCATCGTTGTCGTCGTGGTCGACCCCAGGACACAATGTTGAATGGTGAACTTTACCCGAGCATAATTGCACAACAACAGCAGCAGCAGCAGGAGCAACAACAAAAAAAAAGCAAAAGTGGCAACGAGTGGCCGTTTCTGCTGCACTTGTTTCTCTAGCCAACGAAACTAGCAACATAAACATAATGAGGCATGCCCCGCAAAGTATTCACTGGCTGAAAACTAACCACAAAGTTGTTGCCAGCAGCAGCACTCACATCCTCCATTTTGTTTTCACTGGACTCCGTGGCCTGTGTTGTAGGTGTTAATGAATAAAGTTGTTTGTGGTCTCTTAGCCAAAGTGAAAAAAGAGACAAAAACATAAAGTGTAGAAACCAACAATAACCACATACAATGATAAACGCCATTCATCCACAGCATGGGCGACAGCAGCAACAACAACAACAACAACAAACAAACTGAGCCTGGTCATCCAGGCAAAGTGTCATCATCTGAATCCCCACAACACGAAGCATGCAACACCAGCAGCAGAAGCAACAACAACAATGAGCCAGACAAGCGTTGATTGTATTTTGTGTACATGAAGCTCACCATTGAAGAGACATTCTGGTTTATTGCTGGCTAACTTTTTTTTATATCAGCAGGTGACAAGTGCAAAGGTTAATACAGGAAAGAAAGGAGGAGATAGCATAGCAAGAAAGGTAAAAGTTTTAGAAGAAAATTTTAGGATTCAAAAATTATTTCAGGTCACTTTACTCACTCTCCAATCGGAGAGAAATGTTGTGAATGAAAAAATTTTACATGAAAAAAAACTAAGCTGCATATTAATGATAATGATGCGTTCTTTTATGGTTTAATAGCTCATCCATGCTTGGCTCATTAAGAACCGGAATGGGCAAACATTAAAATCAATTAAACCGACAGCAACCAACAGCAACATCATCAACAAAACAAGACATAATAATTGCTTTAAAATTGCTCTACTCGTTTTAATAAAAAAAGCTTTCAAAAAACGACAGGCCAAAACAATTGAAGAGCTAACAAAATGAGAAAGACCACAACAGAATTGAGAGTTGGCCCCTGTACTACAGGGCGTATGATTTGTGGCGGGAGTGAGGCAGAGAGAGAGAGAGAAGAGCCATTATCCTGGTTTGGCAGGCCTTCGTTTATTAAAAGCCATAGCCAGCGAATGGACAAGTATCAGGAGAGCAAAACAGAAGCAGGAGGAGAAGAGGATGCTATGCTAGACAGCACGTACTACGCATCATAATAAAAAGAGAGATAGATAGATAAAAGAGAAAGAGAGAGATATAACACGAGAGTGTAAGCCAATTCACAAAATGGCGTTTTTGGTATATTTTACGCATTTTGTTTTGCTTTAATTTTAGCTTTCCATTTTCCACTTTTTTCTCCCTATCTCTCCCTGTCCTTCACTCTGTTGTTATTTTTTCCTGCGTGGGCTTTAACAAGTTTTTCATTTTGTTGCTGCTTTTGTTGTTGTTGGGGATTTGTGGCATAGCCGTAAATAGTCGTATTTTATATAAATTGAATTAAAATGTTTAAGTTGCTTTTTAGTCAAAAGCTGTTTAAAATGTTTAATAACACAGCCAGCAAAGTCAAACATTAAGTTAAGTCGCATTTTCAATACCCTTTTGAACATCAAGCTATAATGGATTATTATTAGCTGGTAGTTCATTTTATGAAATGCCAATTAACAAACTCATAAAGCACATACATACAAACATACTTTTCTCCAGCCAGAGAATAAAAAATACTCAATCTTAAAATATTTTCTGTATGTATATGCACATATATATCTCTAGAATAAAATTCTGATTGTATTTTGGTCTTTAATGAGCTTGAAATTTTCTTTTGCCTACTCATTGAATGGTAATTAAAATGTTTCAATGTATTTTTTTTTTTTTATTATTTTTCTTTTTGGCAGCCGCCATTTTTGACTAATTTCATTTGTTTTGTTCTCTTTGGTTGGTTTTTTTTTTATGCTTGGATTTGTTGTTCATTGGGATGATAAGGCAGAAATATGATTTTTGATTGGTCGATTTACAAATTACAAGACTCGGAGATGAGATTTTGGTTTCTTTATGTGAAATGTTTTCTTCCTTTTTTTGAACTAACCGACGAGGGCAACTACACAACTTCATTAGAGTTTCGGGCCTTTAACCTCTGCCAACCACTTGACTTGAGCTCCTTCCCTTGCCCCGGTTGCCCTTTCCTTCCTTGTGAGGGGGTTTTTCCACTTATATAAATCAAAATTCAATCAGCATCCTCTCTCTGGTTGGGTGTTTATTTTTGTTTTTCTCTATTACATTGACACAAACACACAACACACACTAAAGCATACATTTCTCACACACACACACACACGCACAGTGTGTTGACACGTGTCAAAACTTCCGTTTGTAATCGCACGGAAATACTTCTTGCCACTTCGTGAATTGCACTCCAAAAATCCTTAGAAAATCAAAAACTGGGGTAAAATCAAAACATAAAAAAAAACAAACCTAAATCGAAAAACAACCATCAGAGCAAAAGGGACAGATAGATTAAGAGACTGAAAGAGAAAGAGTGGCAATGAGATCTGGATCTAAGCCATGGTACATTAAACTTTTGATTTAGTTTATGCAAAAATCGTTGGGTTTGCTTATGCGCAAGTTATTTATGAGCTGGTTTCGGTATTTCGGGTGTTTAGATAGATAGGCTATTAAGAGGATGAGATGGCAATGAAGTTAGAAATGAGAATGGAGTTAAAGCTGGAGATTTTTGGTGAGAGCCAAAACCAGAAACAAGAATTGTCTTTATGAGTTTACAAGGTGAGAGTAAGAGTATATAAAAGAGATGAAAATATAAATATTTAAAAGACAAATTTTTTATACTTTTTCTTGGAACAAAAACTTAATAGAGATACCAATTAAATTGGATAAGAATTTTAATTATTAATGTAACTCAATTTACTATCTGCATGAATTTATTTTTATTTGCAGCAGAAATTTCGTTAGCTTATTAAATTTATTATTTACCCATTTTAAATATTAAATACTTAATAAAGACTTTGTAAAGATTTAAATCAAGTGGAAAGAATTGTATTTTCATAATTTGTGAGTTTTCAAAAGGGTTTTATAATTTGAACATATCATATATGTTTTATTCTTTTTTCTGGATTGAAAATATTTAATTTGAAATGCAACAAAAATATTTGTAAGGATGTTACCAATACCCTTATAACATTTTTCATGTTGTATAGGATAAACTCTAGTACAAAGAATATAAAGTTAAGAGAGATTTGTGTTATCCAAAAGTCAAAGTCGAAGTTAAAGTCAAGCTGGAGTTAAGTCTTAGGGCTAAGACAAATAACTTTAAAGAGATTACGCTGGACAACTGTTTGAAAGGGTTTTCACAGATGATGTCAGGTAAGCGGCTAACCCAGGTATACAAGGTGTGTGTGTGTGTCTGTGTGTGTGCGGGTGTGGGTGTGGACATAGCTAGGCGTTGCACCGACTTTGCCGGCTCCCGCCTCTTTTCCAGGGATTTACCAGAAAACAATGAAGGGTTAAACCCAATTCGATGTTGACTGACTGTTTCGTGGATGTAACTGACTGACTTACCCGTATGTGTTCGCTTGTGTATTTTAAGATTCTCGCTGCGGGCAAACACCTTGCCGCAACCGGGATGTGGACAGGCAAACGGTTTCTCTCCGGTATGGACGCGTATGTGATTGACCAATTTGTATTTGGCCTTGAAGGGACGACCATTGCGCGAGCAACCAATCCAGAAGCAGGCATGAGTGGTGCATTCAGGTCCACCGACATGCTCCACCGTCAAATGGGTGACAATCTCATGCATGGAGTGAAAGATTTTATTGCAAGTCTTGCGACTGGCCGTCTGTATCAAGCCCGGCTGATCGGGGTCGATCCATAGACACTGCATTTCCTGTTTAATGCCCGACGAGGTGGAGGCCGGCTGATGACGCATATATCGCAGAAAGGCTCCAGCACCAGCTGGATGCATTGCGGCTGCCGCTGACATGGCATGATGGGGATGATGTGCCGCTGCAGCGGCGGCCACATGATGGTGGGCAGCGGCCGCATGTACCGACGGGAAATTGGTATGATGTTGATACGGATGTGTGGCATAATCATGGGCCATACCCATTCGCATCTGATGCTGATGATGATGCGCTGCAGCCGCCGCATGATGATGACTATGGAACGGATGTTGGCCAAAAGTCGAACTCAATTCGGCTGCCTGTGTGGGAAAGCTGGAGAAGAGCATAGAATCGGCAGCCGCAGCAGCGGCGGCAGCATTTGAGGGCTGAGTCCCGCCGGTTACGGCGGCAGCAGCAGCGGTGTAATCCGTATCCCGTCGACCCAGAAGGAAATCCCGTGAGGCGTAGGAATTGAAGTGACCATAGGTGGAGTTCTGATAGGCGGCAGATGATGACAGGACTGTGGGATCGGAGATGCCGGTGACCTCCAGTTGGCTTTGGGTTTGTTGCTGCTGTTGCTGTTGTTGCTGCTGCTGCTGTTGTTGCTGTTGCTGCTGCTGTTGTTGCTGTTGTTGTTGCTGCTGCTGTTGCTGTTGCTGCTGGTCATTGCCATTCAATTCATGTTGCTGCTGATGATTGGGCGACATGCGTAGCCCATAGCTGGCCAAATGATGCTGCGTTGGCTCTATAAAGGCATTCATCATCATTTTGGAAAATTGGTTTGCAGTTTATCAAGTTTTTTATTTTTTGGTTAGAAGTTTGTTGTTTTTTGTTAGAACTTATATAACTTTTGTTTGTTTTAGGCCAAAGCCCATCACCATTTCACGTCACTAAGCTTCTTCAATGATTTTTCTTTTTCTCTGTTGATATATTACAAATATTTTTGTATCAAACAATATTTTATTTGTTAGAATTTTTCTATAATTTTTAATTTTTTTTTTTGGACACACGCGCGCGCTTTTCCGTCGTTAGTTTTTCCCTACTTTAGTCTTTGACTCCCGCACAGCAAGACTTTACGTTCCAAGATGCGCAGCAGGACTGAAAATTGTTCGAAATTTCAATCAAGCAGCTCAAGCGTCAAGCAGCAAGCAGCGGGCGCTCCTGAAATTCTAACTCCGATCGTCTGAGTGTGTGTGTGTGTGTTTGTGTGTGTGGCAGTGTTTCCATATCCACCTTCTTTCCCTGTTACCGGCGGACTGAATTGCCCAAGTCAGAACGAGTCGGCTATCTGCGCATACCTCGAGAAATTCACCTCACTGTGGTGTATTCCTATTACCCATACGATTGGGCTCTACGTATGTGAATTTCACATAAGTGCAACAGAGCTGGCCTATAGAAAATGGCTGCCCTGGTGCCGTCTCTATGCTAAGTGTGAGAAGAACAGCTAGTGTTTGGTTTCTTGAAATCCAATTGGATTTCGTTAGAAACCGGTTTTGTTTGAATTTCGTATACGATTTTTTTTTGTGGTCTTGTTTCCCTTAGTATTGGTGGTGGGCGTCTTGCGCCTGTGCCTTGTGGCCCGAAAGCCCTCATTGGATGTTGGTTCTCCGTTTTGGTTTTATTTTTCTTCGTTTTAGCCAACCAATTGAAAGAGCTTTTTCGGTTGCTACTCGAAAATGCACCAATTTTTCATAGTCACTGTTGTTGATTTCTGATTTCTGTGTTTGTTTTACATTTTTCTCGCATTCCCATTTTCATGTTGGCTGTCAGTTTTATCAAATTAGTTGTTTATTTTATTGATTTTAATGATATTAGCCAAGCCTTTTGGTTCTTTGTTTATTTGATTTGAAATGAAAAACGTTTGCGTAATGA
Organism: Drosophila insularis; assembly: GCA_018903935.1. NCBI lineage: Eukaryota > Metazoa > Arthropoda > Insecta > Diptera > Drosophilidae > Drosophila > Drosophila insularis. Next base: position 11,042,428 of record JAEIFP010002295.1, read on the forward strand.
AGACATAAATTTTCATTAACCTCTGCTCTGGGCTTTATTGGGAATATGTTTTCTATTCAATTTATGGAATTTGAAATAATCAAAACAATAGAAAAACTGATTGGCATTGTGTGGGAATTAATTGAATTGTTTAAAATATTATCATTGCAATGGCTTCAAAGTTCCTTAATTTCAGATTTGCATAGGCATAAGTAACTCGATAACTACTTTGTTAATAACTATGTATGTATTTATGTATATAGATCATATGGAATCTCTTTAAATTGGAAAATAATAATAAATCTCATATAAATTGTGCATTAAAATTTAATAGTTTGTCATAAATTAATAATAATTGATTCAAATATTTTATGCTCACTTCACAATTAATATATCAACTTTTTAAAATCTTTTAAAAATCTTTTAAAATTCCATATACATAGATAAGAACTCATAATTTTCATTGGGAAAATCAAATAAATTGTTGCCAATTTTAAAATGCAATTAAAAATTGTGACATTAAAGTGTCAATGGCCAATGGCCATCAGAATAAAACAAGTTGCAATCGAGAGAGACTATTAAAATGTCAAAACAACCCGGCCCCGGGTTTGCCATTTTGGGAATTGGCCAAGGAACCATAAAAAACCAAATTGTTGCCCATCCCGCAGAGCATCAACAACAAATGTCATTCGAAATGAAGCCATTGCTCCACATAGCCAAGAGTCGGGAGTCGGAATCTGGTCGGTACTCGAGATGGAGACAAAGTTGGAGATGGCTGTTCGCTGTTTGGAGTAGCCAGCTTTCGCCACATGATCAAAATGCTGATGATAATGATGGCAATGAGGATGATGATGGAGATGCCAAGTGGAATTCTAGCACATCGCATAAATAATGCATTCGAGAGGCACTTGAGAAAAATTAGAAAAACTGCAAAGAATATTTTTCTTCCATTCCCCGGCCCATTCCGCCTCCTTCCGCAAAGAACAACCAACAAATTAGAAATGTAAAATCAGAAAATAAACATTAGAAAGATGGCCCAGCAGGTTGCTTAACTGAAAAACTAAAACAGATGCATACTGGTCTAATCGACCAAAATATGCCAGAGAAATATGGCCAAGACATGAGGTTAATCAGAGTGGGCGTGGACCATTGCCCGCCCATAATGGACTCGTGTCAAAGTCGAACCTAGAACCTGGAATGCTACCTTGCCTCGCTTTGCCTCGTCTTTGGCACATGCCGCGCTCACAGCGGTGGACAGGTCTGCGCCTGGGGTTTTGCTCAAGTGTCGCTTTGGGTATACACGAAATCAACCAAACGACCGACCGACCGACCAACCAACCAACCAACCTAATGCTCAAAATGAATATGAATCAAGTGAATGAGAGAAAGAGAAGTAAAAGCGTGGGAGTATTTCGGCAACAAGTAAGTGTAATTGATCTAAATAGTGTGAGCCTTAACTATGAGAAATTGTCTGGAAGGCTAACATTATTTTTATAAGTATTCCCATCAAACATTAACAAATTTCTATAGTTAGAAATGATCATAGTAATTAAATAAAGAAATAAAAAAGAATCTGCTACATACATATTTTCATTCTTACCTTTAGCATAATATATGTATTATGTCTTAGCATACTAAAACTCTTTTGCATTTTTTTAAGATTCCCTGAAATTAAATTAGATTATTACTTGAATAATGTTCAGGTTTTTTATTTAATAATAAAAAAAATCATATAAACTTGATGATGACATAAAGGCAACATGAACTCAACTGAAACAGGTAAAAGGCCAAGAGTCAACCTTGCAAATTTTAACCATAATTGAGAAAGCCGCAAGCAAAAAATATATACAAAGGGAAATTGCATATATTTAAGTGTTAATCCGGGGCGTGATAATACGCAACAGTGCCGGAAAATGTGAGGATTGCAAAACGCAGCTTATAAAGTCAATTTTTTTATGACCATCATTGGCAACCGGAACAGCACGGACATTGAGACAGAAGAACATGCACGTTGCGCACACAGAGAGCAAGGATCGGACCCAAATACAGGAATTTCACGGCAATGGCTGGAAGGAAAAAACATTTTAGGAAAATTATATGCATCATAAACATTTTGCTGGAGTTTTTCCTAGCAAAATGACAAAAGGCATTCATATACGATTTCCTTTTTCTTTTCTGTTCTGTTCTTTTTTTTCAAACGAATCATAAACCCAAAAAAAGTGTGTGGGCGAGCGAGAAAGAGGGAGTGAGGCAGGATGAGAGACAAGGTCGTGGCAATCATAAATATTGACATGTCATAAAAATCAAGGTGAAGTTACAACAACAGCAACTAACATCCTCACATCCTTTTTCCGCAAAGCACTTTTCCATTGAATATCCTCTCGCCTCTTATATCGCTGTATATCTCTCTAAAGGGACCTTGAAAGTTTTATGACCAGCAATTAGTAGAGATATCTGCTGATTTTTGCAGGTATATCACAGAGTCAAGCCGTTTGGCCAAGTCAGTCAACTTTTCTTCATCTTCGATTTGCGTTCTTGTTGTTGTTGTTGGTTTTTTCCTCTCGTTTTTGGGCATTGGTTTGATTTATGAGCTGTTAGTCCAACCGATTCAATTTTCATTCGAATTTCTGACTGCAACGAACTATTCAAACTATTCGAACTGTGACTGTGGCATTCTCGTTTTTCTTTCTATTCTCGGATTGTAAATTATGCAGATGCCCCTTAGGTGACGTCCTCAACGTCTCTCGAGTCAAGTTGTTTTTGTGGGCGTTTCATGTCCAGAGTTTCATCTCTCCTTACCTGCTCAGGTAGAGTGGCCGGGGGCGTAACAGTTCCTTGCCCTAAAACTGCACTTTAACTCTTTTGAGACCAATTATATGCCTATGTTTGACCACTTCTGGTTAAATAGTTTAGTTTTCATTACACAGCCATATGACTATGACTTTTTACCCGAAAAAATAAACAAACAGAGAGAGATAGAGAGAACAAGGTAAACGAATCTCTAACAAATGGGTAACATTTTTATGTTCCGAATTCCCAGCAAATTGTAGCAAAAAAAAAGCCTTCATTTATAGTTCCATAAAAAATCTTGTATATATAGGTCATCATCTTCAAGGTAAATCCTAAAGCAACAAGACTTATGTAGATATTGACAGATATTTGTATTTAATTACTTTAAACTGCATTAAATTCCATTTCCCTCAACTTATTAATAAGCACATTAGAAGATATAATTCTTAATCTAGCTCCACTAGTATTAAGAACTAGTAACTCCTAAAAGTATTAAGAATGTCAGGGCTGTAGTAAAAATGTTCGCATATAAATGAATTCCTTGAATAGAAATAAAACCTTTAAATTCCCTCTACTTTTGTACTTTGGGCCCCGGGAATAAAAAATTGGTAATGGCCTTCACCTTACAACACTTAAAAAAGTTCTGAAAACTTCTAAATTCCGTAAAAAAAATTTTGGTTATACATTTTTTCTGTAATTGATATTTAACACTTGCTAAGTAAAAAATATACAATAATTAAATAATTGATGTGCAACATTTGGAAGGTAAATAATATGCAATTTGTGTCTACATTTATGGCCACCAATTTCTATAAATCTTTTCGTTTAATGTATTTGCAGAAATGTAAATTTATGTGCAAGGTCGTGGATGGCTGGCAGGAAATTCTGTTCTCTATGTGGCGCTACTTTTAATTAATTGTTAATTATGGAGTCCTCCCTTCCTTTTTGGCTAGATGAACACAAAAAAGAGCTCTAGCTCCCACTCCTTCTGTTCCCCGCCCATTTGCCACCGTTGTGCAATTGCCGCCACCGCCCACCCAGTCCCCGCTGGGCATGGTTACATGTACACAGAAGCGTTAATTAAATTTCTGTTTGGCTTTGGTCTTTTCTTTTCGCTTGTTCGTTGGTTGGTTGGTTGGTTGGTTGGTTGGTTCGTTCGTTGGTTCATTTTATTATTATTATTATTATTTTCGCAAAAATGCAACGAAACGTCGCAGTAATCGTAGTACGTAGTAAATAAATACTCATTTAATTTATGGTTTTAATTTTTATGGCTACAACACACACAGAACTTGAAGAAGGAGAAGCCAGAGAGGAGTCGGAGTTGGAGTCGGAGTTATAGTCGGGTAGAGAGCAGACAATTTAGTAGTTTGGCATAGCCGTCCATGGGATGGGAAATTTAATAACTTTGTTTATGCGCAACACTAAATCATAACTAATGAGCGCGACTTTTCGACTGGGAACTGGCAAACATTTCGAGCTTCTATCAGGAGCTGCTGGCACTGGCGCTGAAGCAGGAGTATGGGCGGAAGATTAAAAATGGATTCCGAGTTGGAGTTGGCTAAATGCAGCTGCTGCTGCTGTTGCTGTTGCCTAACCTCAATGACAAGCCAAAACTATTTGATTTACCACGGGATAACAAAAGGCACAAGCCACTAATTTGAGTTGAACACCTACAAGGACATGGACAGGATGAGCGAGAATGCCCAAAACAAAAATGAGTGCTAGATCCATAAAATAAAGTTGAAAACTCTATGTTGAGCTGAAAACACGGACCCGAAACAGACCACCAACTGATTTGCTGAAGGCAAATTGCATTCGCTCTGCAGGAGGGAGACACAAAGAAGACACACATACAGAGAGAAAAAGAGAGAATGAGAGTAAGAGAAAGGTCCTTTGACATGCTTCACTTTGATTCAGCATGGCATTGCCAACGTCTCATTGTTGACAGCAATACATGATCCCCAATGATAAGAATCCACTTTGAATTGGTTTCCCCCTGCCTTCCCAAAGGAAAATCTTTTTGTATCCACCGCTAGCCAACAAACATTATGCTTTAAACTTATCTCCGATTACATCTCGTATTATCTATCAACCTCAATCTCTGGCGGCTAAGACAAAGCTAAAGAAATCAAATGCATATTCTTGCCCAGCAGACAAAATGTCATAGAACCTACAAAATTTACATAATATTCAATCCTGCCCTCCATCTAACGTAACAATAAAGGCCATGATAAATGTTATGACCAATTAATAATTTGGTAACTTTGCTTAGCAACTCGCAGTCAATGGGGACAGAAAAAGGGTTAAACGGAAAAACTTTTCGAGACAAAAAATGATTAAAAATTGCCTTATGAATTTTCTTTTTGATTTGTGAAAAGGAGTGGAGAAAAATAAAAGCTTATAGATAGATCGAAAAAAAGAAATATATATAGGCATAACCGAATCATAATATTGAATTCATAGACTTCAAAGAAAGTTACGAGTTGCCTAAAAGTTAAATGTTGTTTTGTAAAATTCCTTGACCAACAGTTCTAGTCCAAATTGTCATCAACAAATGTCTTGACTAATAAAATGGTTAAAGAGATAAACACCTTAAGATATTGTGACATGGATATTGGTATTATTGGGAGACATAATTTGTAATCAATAAAACATGATTGGATGGTTAAAGGTAGAGATTAGCCCTTTAAGATAGCGGGCCCAGCTGCAGTAATCAAAAATCAACTTTAACCACAAGAACAACAACCAGCGGCAAGTGTAAACACGTGGATAAACTGGAACTGAGGTCGAGGTCGAGACCGAGACCGAGACCAAGAATGAGGATGAGTTTGAGGTCTTATCAGGAACAAAATAAAACCAACAAAATGTGAAACAAGAAGGAAAAAGGTCTCCTGGTCTCTCGGGGTGTTTATCCTGCGGCACTCCCAGTGGGAGACTCAAAGACTGACCGGGCCATCTCTCTTTCTCTCTCTTCAATTTTCTCTTTCTCCGTAACCATGTCAGTCATAGCCATTTAAGGTTCTCGTACTCGAAAATCCAACTAATTAAGTTTTAACGGCACTTGCTAAATGGCTCTTTCTAGTTTTCGGTCTTCACTTGTAGTCGTATATGTTTGTATATATGTATGTATGTGTGTTTGGGTCCTCTGTATTATGTTTTCAGGGGCGTGTGCAAAAACAGTTTGCTATGTTTGATTTTAAAATAGGATTAAATTGATTTCCCGCTACTCGAAAAACAGTTGTTACCTGGATATGGTTATATTTACAGGACGAGGGTCTTTTGTAGGTGTGATGAGGTCAGCAGTTTTCCATAGATCAATGTCAATAGATTGAAATGTTCCATGAAATGAGTTAAATGTAAAATAAAATAATTGAAATTTGCAGCAACTGCATGAATAATGTATCCATAACAACTACTTTTAGTTGTCCTAATATTAGAAGAGTACTTTTAACAGTTTTAGTAATTAGAAAAAATGGTTTTTAACAGAGTAATACGAACTTGAATTTTTAAACCGCTTTCCAAAGAAAAGTTTCTGCTTATTAATTAAAAAAAGTAGGGATACTAATACAGCCTGATTTTTGGCATAAAATAACTAAATGGAACTTATTCAAGAATATTAATAAACACCCCTCTAATACAAATGTGTTAAGAGCCCTCAAAAATGACGCTCAATTTCGGTGGTACTTATTGTAAAAGATCAAGATATATTCTTGAAAAAAAATATAGATTCCTTAGATCTATATACATATGAAGAATATGACACAACTCCTTCTAACCGTTTTGGTTTCTGGTCATGTTACTCCTCGTAGAATTCAACCCTCTAGTTGGGTAAAGTTCAATTTTTTACTTCATTGCCTAAATATTTATGCGCTTTTAAAAATGCTTAACTTTTGTATTTTTATTTTCAAATTTCGTTTAGTTTTTTTTTCGAGCAAATATTTTTGAAAAAGTACAATGGAAAGGAGCGAAGCAAAATGTGTCAATGGCAGCAGAGTGCAGAAGGAAGGACCCTCATTAGTGTAAGAACTGAGCAAAGAACAAGGCAAAGGACTTCAAGTAAATGAAGAAGAAGAAGCTATTCAACAATGCCCCTCTATTCTTGGTCCAGGGGCGTGTCAACTCACTGAACAATTACGCAGAAAGTAAGTTGTGAGGGCATGGCAAAGGTAAAACGGGGAGGTTGGGTGGGTTAGGTAAAGAGGGACTTTTCTTCAAGTCAAAAGGTTCGTATACACACACACAAACACACACACATATACAAATACATCAAGATGCTGACATTTACTTGACTTTTATGAACGCGAAATGGAAATTTGATATTTTGCCGGAAGTTGGACAACAATTGGCTGCAAGCGGGTCCCTACATATGTACATCTATCCAAAAAGCAAGGGCAACTCCTCCTCCTTCTCCTCCTTCAACAATGAAGGAGTCGAAGGTGTGCAATTATTGCGGTGCTGCATTTCGACTTCGAAGTCAAAAGAACCCAAAAAGAGTCCAAGTCGATCGGCGACAACTTCTGTTTGAAAAGCGCGCCAGAAACTTTCTCACGCTCCATTTGACTCAGATTTTGCCGTGTTCATAATTATATAGGAATACAATATTGAAGACTTTTCGACTCCGACTGGCAGTTGGCAGCAGCTTTTCAGTTGCAAATGCGCAATTTTTGCCGTTGCACATTTCTTATCGACTGAATTTGTTGTGCATTTTCATTGAAAAGTGTTCAAGTGGAAGTCGTTAGGCTTTTCTACAAAATTGTAAAAATAAAACCCATTCGAAATAACGCTCCATCAAGTTCAAGAGGCCGACAAACGCTTTTGCCTTTAACACTTTCCGTTCGCTCAAGTGTCGAAAAGGGTATGAATGGGAACAGAAAAGGAGTTACAACATTTCAAGTTGCATTTCAAGGATCTTTCAATCTTATTACCATTCTTCCCAGAACAAGGAGCTGTAAAATAGCGTCAACAGATATAAACATATATTTTTGGTTACATGAATACAAATATATAAAAAAGAATTTATATTTAAATAAAGTCTGTTTTATCTTAAATTTGAAATATTCATTCATTAAATTTTTTAGAGGAATGGATTCATAGCTTACCATAGTAGTTTAAGATTTATATTGGATAATACTGGGTTATAGGCTCACAAAGTTAACAATTTTGGATTAATATTTGGTCAAAGTTTTCAATTTTTATTATTCAAGCAATTTTCAAACGATTTTAAAAAGTTATATCTTACTTTTATTATAATTTTATTTACTTTTAAACGAAAAAAACAAAGTAGTCCCAATTTTTGAGAAAAATCATGATCATGGGGATTTTTTTTTCCCAAAAGATTTACCAAAATTTTAGTTTTTTAGGTTTTAATGCAAATTAAGAGATCACTTTTTAATAAAAAGGTAAAGATATGAAGTTTTTAAAATGGTAAAAAATTGACAGAATTACAGATTCCCAAAGTGTTCTGTATTTTTAAGCAAATTTTGCAAATGCTTTTGTTGAGTTTTGACCAATTTCCAAACGATTTCAAAATGTTATGCCGTAATTTTTTGGTAATGTAACATATTTTTAAATGGTTTCAAAGACTTAGACGCGCATTTTGTAAAAAAAATCATGGAAAATTTCTATTTTGGATTAAAAATTGGTTTATATAGTTTAAAATTTATGTTAGAGGCTTGCAAAGTTTTGATTTGAAATCATAATTTAGAATTTGCTTTGAAAGCAATTTTTCACAAAACATTTTTTATTAACTTTAACAAAAGTTACTGTTTAAGTTAATATTTGGTTTCTTTTCTTTTGAGGGAAATTTAGCCATATGTCGCAGGATAATAACGATATTCCTTAAATGTTAGTTTACTGACATCAATACCAATAAAGGTTTCCTTTCTCTTAGATGAGGAAATGTGTCATAAATTAATAATAAAATTGTATAATCACACAGTGTGTCAAATGTATATAAATTTGTGTGTAATCGTAATTCCATCTAATAGAATTTAATTGTCCCAACGCACACACACATAGACACACATTCACACCCTCAACAATTTGAGGTGGCAAAAGGGCCAAAGAGTGCTCTAAGTAAATGCTATTAGGGCAAAAGCATATGGCACTTGAATGATTTTTATTGTTTTAACACATTAGAGCAGCAGCCTCCGCTGCTGCTGCTGATGATGATAATGACGATGAGGATCATGATGTTGTGGCTGCTTGTAGACAAACCCCAAAATGCCCTTTGGCATACAAAGGCCACCCACTTAAGTGCGAGCAACAACAATTTATGTTAGATGTGTATGGGGAAATCCACCCTCAAAATGGGCCAAAAAGGGAAATGGCAATGAATTGAAATTGATACACCCCCAAAATTTTAACGCCGCATTGAGAGAATCAACGGGGGAGCAACAGCAAAAGCAACAGCAACATTATGTCGTGTGTCGTTGTCGTGGGTGCCGAACATATCCGTGCCAAGAGATGTTGCCTTGCAATTGGTCCTTTCTGTGGGAGTAAAGGACTCCCCGCTTGGTCTAGGCGTCAGCATCATCATTGGCGGCATTTAAGCCACCGAAAGCGAGACAGAGAGAGAGATAGAGAGAGAGAGAGTGAGAGATACAGAGTTTAATTCAATCAAATTCAATTGTGGAGTAGAAAGGGAGCCCATAGCCTCATTTTCTATCGTTGGTTGCAGTGCGTCATCTTTCGTATCAATATGGCCCAACAGGAAATTTAATTACCTTCCCGCTTCAACCCCGTCGCCTTTTAACCAGGCTCAGAGTTGTTCTACGTTGTCGACTGAAAGCCTTTTTAAAATCCAATAAAGTGTCACACAATTAAGTGACACGGATATCCTGCAGAGGCAGAATATCCTGCAGTTCGTTCCATTGAGGGTGACGGAATTATCTGTTTGCCTTTCAGCTTTTCTCTCCTTTACGCATTTCATGGCATTTCGTTTGTTGAAACTCAATTAGTTGGCAGTGTTGTTTTCATTATTGCAAATTAAACACGACTGATACCAATTGAGGAAATGAGTAAGAGGGATTAAGGCAGAAGTCTACAAACTACTGAAAGATGTTTGTATAATCTACAAAACTAACTAACTAAAAGGAATGACCAATTCCTAAAAGAATTCGAATTTTAGTTCGATTAAGGATTCTTTTTAATAACCTATTTCTCAAATGATCGTAATGAAATATTTGTTAACCATAAATTGATTTCAAACAATGCCCAAACAATTACAAAAACCCATCAGATGACTTTACGCCCCATCGAAACAAAAAGGAAAACATAGGCCAACAGACAGACAAATAGATGGTAAACAGGTGTTTTTCAATTCACACAATTCCTGATAAATGTATTGGCCAACAAACATTTTTCAAACTTCACAAAGACTTCCACTTCATGTGTGCCAGGATGATGTCTGTTAATTAATTTTTGAAAAGAAAAACGTTACCCACGTACAAACCAGACCAGGCAACAGCAGCAGCAGCCGAAACGATGAGGATCATCACTGTGGATGGGAACACATTTTAGGATGGGAGCTGCCTCTTATTTTTGTTTTTTTTTTTGTTAAATGGTAGGCAATATTTTAAACTTAATTAATCAAGCGTGGCCAGCAGCTAAAAAGTTAACTGCCACGCCCCATGATTGATGTGCCAGCGAGGCAAGAGTTTGCCGTGTTAAAAGTCTTGGCCATGTTTTCTCAGTGTGGTCATGTTCATGCGGCAAGGTGCCAAACGGAGGGCGGACAGTTTGTTGGTTTAAGGGCAACTTATAGGTAGCTTTATTAGTCCAACGAGAAAGGGCGGCGGCGTCTTATCAATTACAACTTTGTTAGGGTCTAATTGCTACCCTCATACAAGGCGTAAAAAACAAACTCTCTTAATGCTGACAAGATAAGGCAACAAATTACCTAAAGATAGCACGAGAATAATCAAAGGTAATGGAGGTTCCGGTTTGGTAATGTGACACCTTCGTGTGAAAATTTATAGCGCTCAGAAGAATAGAGAGAGTGAGAGAGACAGCTAGAGATGAAGAGTGAAAGAGAGTTTCTACAATATGGCAAATTACTTTAATTCATCAAATTGAGAAAAAACGAAATGAAAACTCACTTGCCCGCCCCCCCACACACACACACACAAGCATATGAGTAAAGAAATAAACAATCTATTAGACAACCCGTCGTTATTGACGTATTACAAGGCGTCATGCAAGCCCGGACCCCAGTTCCCAGTTCTCAGTTTCCAGTTGCCCGTTCCCAGTTACTGCAGAGAGACACAGAGACTCGTGCCTTCTCAAGGGATAATACTCGTAGTTAAAGCTTGTCTTGTCTTATGTAAATGCCACATCCAGATATGAATGTAAGTAGTTGTAAAAAAAAAAAAAAAAAAAAAAACGAACCAACCCAATGGACAAATAAACCATGGCAAATTTTTATTATTTGTTTTTCTTGTGTTGCTCTTTTTCGTATTGCGTTTTTTCTCTTTTTGTTTTTCTTTTGGAGTTGATAAAGTGGGCAAAGCTGATGACAAATTGGGTCTGTTTTTATTATTCTTTTTTTTTTAAATTGGTCTCGTAGACCACTTGAACTCGGCTCTTGATGTGCTTAACCCAATAAGTGGGTGGCATGTGTATATAATACTTGTATAAATATGAGAGTGAAAATTGTAGGGAATTTAACCATACTTAAGACATATTCTAGACGAGAACACGCAGACACATTATTCGTTGTTTTTTGTAACTAATTAAGGATGTTTTGGCAGAAGACGGAATAAAATTACTTTCTTATTTTTAAAAGCAAAAAACATTTTCACAATTATTAAATAATATTTACTTATTTCTAATATTTCAGACATAAATGGACAATATATTCGGCTTCCATATCCCTTTCCAAGTAGCGCATCACCTTAACTCTTAAAACCAATTTCAATTTCAATTACTTTTTTTCCCCATATGGCAATTTTATCCCCTCTTAGTCCCCAAAATGACACAAAACACAATCAAAAGGCCACCCTCATTTTGACTAATTTGTTTTATTTTGTTGACATGGAGAACAGGGGACTCATAAAGAGGAAAAGAGATGATTGTCGCATTGCTACTTTTGTTTAATCAAAAGCAATTGTTCATTTCAAGTTTGATTGCAATTGTGGTTTTTGCGGTTACTTTGGTTACGTTGAGAGCTAAACAGAAAACAAGCATGATAGAATTCCAAATTGGTTTGAGTTGAGTATGGTAATTTTTGATTGTGATTTTGGGGGTAAAACCTATTAAATGCTGTAAACTACTTCATTAATATTTTCATCATTAAGAACTGAGTTCCCTCTTAAGCGAACTAAACTGAAATCAGTTTTATCATAACACTTAAGCTGACCTAAAGACATGACAAAAAATGGATAAAACCGAGACAAGACATGAACAGAGAAGATGAGAAAAAAAAAACGAAAATTATGATTAATAAAAGAGACGATGAGGGTTTTAGGGATATCTTTAAGGGTTTTCATGTATAAACAGTCGAATACTCTTACAAGTAAACGGAACCTTAAAAACTCTAATTAAAGAATTTCAAAGTCTCCAAAATAATTCCCTTTCATAAGAAATATTCATAATTTCCAAACCAAAACTCCATGAAAAAAACTACTATACCCGATTGCATTTTGTTAGGGCATTTTCAGGCCTCTTCAAAAACCCTAAATGAACAAATCAAAAGAGGAAAAAAAAGGTTCGAAAAAAATGTTGTCATTAATTTACGCATAAAATTTTATAATTTATGACAATATGAGGTGTAGCTGGAGCGCCAGGGCAACAAATTCAAAAATGAACTCAAACTGGAACTGGTTGAAGTTGGAGTTGGAGTTGGAGTTGGAGCTGAAGCTGGACACTTGGACACAGTTGAAAGAGATGAAAAAATGGAATTGGTAACACGGGATTGCATGTATGTATTTGTATTGAAAAGTCTCTTCTTCTTCTTCTTCATATCGGAGCGACTTTATAATTATGTCTACGAATAAAAATCACATAAATTTGTGCATAAATGCAACAATAGCAACAATAACAAGATCTATATACATATATAATAAATGATGGCGCTTAAAATTTTCAACATCTCTCAGTGTAGAGTCAAAAGACGATAAAGATCGTTATTTGAAATATTATAAACCTGATCAAGTGCTCGGCTTATGAATGAAATTAATGCATTTTTCTGGATTTTTCGTTTTTGTTAATACATTTTTAATGCAACGTTTTTTTTTTTTTTGTGGGCCCGTTGAGTTTAAATCTGTTTGCGTCATTAATTAAATTCCAACAGATTTTTGTCTTTTGGTGTTTTTATTATTTATTATATATGTCGGCGCCATATAGCGCCAATAAGTGAGTTAGTTTTTTTCTCTTTTGGTTGCAGCAACAAGAACAACAGTTTGGTAAAAACAAAAGGTAAAACTCGATTAAAAAATACCCTATATAAAGTTGGGATAATATATAGCTTCAGTTTAAGTTTTTTAATCCTAATACACTTTTTTTATAGACCCCACAAACACACAAAAAACAAAAAAGATTAATCAGACTTAAATAGAGTACAAGCAGAGATTGAAATGGGAATATAGATTATTTCTGTCATTAATACTAGAACTTAACATTCTTTAACTCTCCTAACAAAAAACTGCTTATTTTTTACCATTCTTTGTTGTTGTTTTCTTCAGTTTGAGTAAAGTTATTTATCATTTCGGCTGTATAATTTTTCATGCCGTGAAACTTTTAGCCACACGCACCAGAAATGAAGAGCCAGCCCTTTGGGGCAAGAATATATGTACATACATATACATCCATACATATATATTTTTGCTTTGCTTTTTGACATTTATTTCACTCTGGGAAAAAAATGCCAAAATACAATAAAAAAGAAACCAACAGAATGCAAAAATATGTGTAGCACAAACACCAAGAGCAAAAGCAACACAAGAACGTGCGATATTATTAATTTTATACGTTCATTTGAGCGTCTGAGCCCATTCGCATGTGTGTAGGAGTGGAATGGCAATGGACGACAGAGAGGAGAAGGTAGAGAAGGACGAAGACCAAGAGGAAGTTTTGGGCCACCTTTGCGTGTCCATTGGTTATAACTCAAGTTATGCATTGAGGAGTCGCCCGCCAGACTATGCTGCACGTTGAAATAAATATAAATGTCATAACTTGGCAAAGAAGAGCGTGGAAGTGCTGGACTCTTTGTTTTATATCTTTTTGTTTTGTTTCTTTGAAATCAAATGAATCATCATCATCATCAGTTGGGAATGCGCGGGCATAATGGGTGGTTTTAGTTATGTTAACATCAATTGTTTAAAAGAAATGGTAAAAAATTTTATATAAGCCATATTTGCCAAATTTTCCTAAAATTCTAAACCTTTTTTTATTGTTCTGCTACTTTCAAAAAATGATAAATCTGCGCCCTAAAGTATGCTACATATTTTTGTTATCCCATGTCTAACCATCTGCTTCACCAAAGAAACCAAATTCAATATTTTCTATTTAAAATTTAATTTAGAAAGATTGAACCCCACCCCTATCCCCCTTTACCTCTTTTCTCCCGCGTTTTTGCTCTCACTCTCTCGCAGCGGGCAGCCTGCAACTGCGGAAATGCTGAAACAGCGAAATTTCACGCCTTCTTTAACAGAATATATTAAAAATGAAGAAGAGAAACAAATAATACAGTATTACAAAAGTAGTTTCAAATCTCTATGAAAACATGGCAACGTCACACACCCAAAAGAAAAAAAAAAAATAACCGAAAAATTTGAAGCGGGGCAAAAGTAAAAACTGTGAAGTGAAGAGTCAAATCAAAGACCAGCCATGGGGGGTCAAAGAGCAGAGCAGAGGGCGCGAGTGCAGGCTTAGACTCAATCACACACACACACAAACATACAAGCACACATCTGTGATACTTTTTAGGCCGCTGACAAACCGACAACAGCAACAAATGCCATAATAATAGTTGCCAAAAGCAATTAGACAAACTAATAAAAGGGAAAACCCCACAAAAAAAAAAACACAAAAGCCGCATGCAACATAATGGACGCACACAAGAGCAAGCAAGATGGGATGATGATGGGAATGCATATATAAAGGTCTCGGCTCAATGCCAAACCCCCAATGGCGTTTTGATTCCGAAAACCAATGGTGCAAGCGAGATGGCCATACAGTGTTGTGTATGTATGTGTGTGTGTGGTGAACTGCAGTTCGTTCTGTTTCACCTGGCGAGAGAGAAGTCAATCCTACGAAGTTGCGCCCTTTCGGCAATGAAAAAGTGTTGCTTTGTTGAGTCTTGGGCATATCGAAAGCATTCATATGACCGGCCTGGTAATTGCGTTTAGAAGTGCGTGTACTTCAGATACTTACTTTTGTTTGTCGGCCTTTTTTTGCCGTTACAAATATGTTTTCAAAGCAAAGTCATGCCCAACTACTCCATTCATATTAAGGTCTTGTTTTGCTTGAACCTTTCTAATGTCGAACAACATAAAGAAAGAATATGAGTTTTTTTTCAAGAGCTTGTTTCGAGGCCTAAATTGATATGCCTCAGTTGGCATTGAAGAGAGTGGAAAAATATCTCAAGTGAAAAAAAGAGTTTAGTTAATGGGGGGTCCGCACAAATCTAAATATGAAAGAGAATATGTAGGTATGCCATTAATAAAAAAAAAATCATTTTAAAACCAACATTTTCAAACAAAATGTTTTAAAAAAATATTTGGAAAGAGCCATGATAGCTGTCCTGTAAACAAATTTCATCTCAAACTCAAATTGACTAGTGAAATTTATCTGTAATTATAATTTTTAATTGAATGAAAAGCAAAAGGGAAAAAGGTTGGTATGAAGCGCACGAAACAAAGGGCAACAAAGAAAGGAATAATAATGAAAATGACATGGAAATGAACTGCAAACAAATTACATGGCAAAAATGAGCTCCAGCGGTGACAAATTACAAGAAAAACAACGGTCGCGATGAGAAATGATGACAGCAAAAGGTAAATGCCAGTGAGACAGCAACTGGGAGTGAGTGAGGCAGAAGGGATAGCGGTGGAAAACAAAAGGGCTACCACGAATTTATTTAAAAGGGAAAGCTGCAAAAATTACTGCTCGACATTTTTGCTAAAAATCCAGCTGAGTTTACCAAATAACTTTGATTGCATAATTGTGAATGAAAGCGAGCAGAAACCAGATGACACTTCCGCCTCTCCATTTGCACCTTGGCACGAGCTGTTGTTTAGCTGCCCATTATCTTAGTCCTTCCTTGTCCTTTTCTTCGTTGTAGGCACACTTTAAAGCCCAAAAAGAAGAAAATTTGCCAACTGTTTCCACTTCCGTTGTTATAAACATCCAACAAATTTGGTCTATTTGCTGCTGATGCATTCATTCATCGTAGTAATATACTTGACCTATGGCATCCTATGCCCCCGCTGTCATTTCCACACTCCTGCGGTGCTTTTTTTTGCCTTTTGTTGAAACATTTTGGTTATTGGGTTTTACGCTCGGCTTTGCATCTGTTTGCATTTTCAACACAAAATGGACGATATGTTTTCCATTTGATTATTACGCATTAGCAGGATATTTGTTAGGGGTTTGTGATTTTCCTAAAGGACTCTGTTAATAAAGACATTTTGCACCCAAATGAACTAAGTAACGTTAGAGTTTGTATGTAATGAACAAACTACAACAAATTACTCATGGGAATACCTTAAAAAAATATTTAGAAAATATATAAAATATAAGCCTATAGGTTCCCGGTGGACTATTATGTCACCTAAGCATAAGATGTGGAGTCCCTCTTCACCAAAGAAAAGAGATTCAACTCCGATTCTACCACTTTGCAGCCACAAAGGATTCATTCCTCCATGCGAGGAGGAAGAGAGTACAAACATGACCCTTATTTTGGCCTGGGAGTATGGACGTAATTGGTTGCAGCAACGGGATCAATTTCTGCTGAAGAAAATGCATACGGAAACTAAGAAGTACATTAAACCAGATATAGGTTGGTGGTTGAGGCAAAGAAAGCGTACTTCCTTCAATCTACGCGAGAGATATGTAGACAAGAAATCAAATTTCAATAAAAATATGAATTTAAGCTCCTTTGCGGAAGCCAGAAAAAGGCGTGCTCTAGAGACTCCTAAGGATGATAATAATTGATTTATTAGTTTTATATTTATATATATATTTATTTCCGAAAGATAAAGATTTTATTAATATTTAATTTTTTACCTATCAAAGAAAATGGTTCCTGTATGGTATAGTAGACTAATAATATAAGGATTCCATGAGGGATTGAGCGGTCGAACAGTCTTATTTCACATATATATTATGTTTCTATAAGTCCTACTGCTCATATTTGGAAATCCTAAGAGATTTAAAAACATTTTCAGTTACGAGACTATACTAATCGATGAAGACGACAATTGTTTAGAAATATTAACGTAAGGATGTCCTAAAAAAAATGATCAAAACTCTAATATATATAAAGAAACCTGCACTTTAATAGGTTAATATTATATACCAAATAAAGAAAAATGTATAAAAAACCATACAGTTTAATCAAAGTAACTTCACAAATACTGTCAAATACATATACTACATATCTACACTATCAACTAAAAACCAAAAAAAAAAAAAAAAAAAAAAAAATATACAATATATGTAAAGCCGAAATATGCAGGATCGTAGAGTGTGGTCTAAGAGTACTCCATTTAAACATTCATCGATTGGAATACTACCCAAAAACCGAAGACGAAGTTTTCTTAGATCCTCCTGTGACAAAGACGAAGCCACAATTGGACTGCTTCTGGGCTGGGAATATGGTAACCATTGGTTACGCAACCGAGATGAGTTCGTTTCGAAATTAGCAAAAAGCACAAAACAAACTTTTATTGAACCAGATTTTAAATGGTGGCTAACAAATCGGCAAATCGGACAACATCGTTGGCAAAGGAATATTACCATACAGATATCACCGCATCATAAAAATTTGTGTTTGTCAGCATTTGCTGAGGCTCGAAAAAGACGTCAACTGGCCCTTCAACGGAAAACCGAATTCAATTACTTTCTAAGAAGTATTCGAGGAACTCTGGATTTGATAAAGAAATAACCTACATATTACTATTCAATACCTTTTTAAAAACACCTAAGATTGTACGACCATCTGAATAGTAAGTTAATATATAGTCAGATATTTAAATATTAAGCTCGACTAATTGTGTCTTTTGGGAGGTAGTAGTTTACGAATAGCTAACAAATACCCATTATTAAGTGAATTAAGATTGGAATTGCTTGGACATTTTGTACTTTCGTCTAATAAAAACCCTTGTTCCCCCAGTATCGGATCGTCCATTATTGTATTTTCAATAACTCAATCCTTGTTTTAGAATCTAGAATATTTTTGTGATCGAATCAACTTAAAAGCACTTGGAATCCAATGAACTGCAATAAAAAAGCAACCAAACAGCATTGACTTTTCGTCTTCCCATTGTTTTTTTATATATATATACTCTGTAATAATAAGAACCAGATAATTATTTACAATTTCAATTAGATTTCGTCCCAAGGAAGTCATTAAAATGTCACATACATCGTTGGAGAAGCAAACTATTTTTTTAATCGTAGTTTTTAATCAGAAAACTATAAATTTAAAAAAAGGGTAAGGTAAGGTCGATATAGGCTACTAATAATAATGCTCTGTTGTTCTTTGTTTTGTGTTTCGCACTCTATAGAGGGGATGAAAACAAAAATAGTGAGGGAAAGAGGTCCTAGTAAGATCCTTTCATCAAGTAAAACAAACAAAAGCGCAGCAAGCCTGCGTTTAGGCAAATACCAAATATGTCATGCGATTTCAAACAATGGAATCACTAACCAACCCAAGTCATATAGCACATAAGTTTGTTCAGTTCATTCCTCGTTGATAGTTGACGTTTTCCAAAGTCGTCACCATCATCATCAATGACGTCCGCGGTCGTCCGTAGAATCGTTCTGAAGCCGTATAAGTGAACAATTGGCCTGGCCCCGACTCGATGGCAAAGCCCTGTGGTTATTTTTCTTTTAATATGCATTTCCGCTTCATTAACTAAATCAAATAACGCGTTATGACTACTACATATATGAGTAGGTATATAGTAGTATATATTATTAAATTTATGCGTTCGGCTTTTTTTCGGCTCTCAGTTGTGCAATTTGGCGCGCAATTTGAAATAAAAAGGGGCGTTACTTTTAGGCCTGCTGCAAATGGCGCAGTTCAGGCAACATTTCTTCTCTATAGAGTTTTTGTTTGTATAACAAACTTTTACCTTTGGCCCCGTTTACTTGTCTTTTTTCCATTACAAAAATTATAAAAACTCATTAGTGTTAATTTTTGTGTGGTTTGTTTATATGTGAACCCTTTTGCTTGGATCGGTTTTATAATTTATGGCCATTTGTTAAACGTTTGCCACATCACACAGTGAGAATGGATCCCCAGAGGGTAAAGCATGAGTTTCAATTTCCATTCATAATTTCTTTAAAAGCCTGATTTTAATTAAATCTTAATTTAGATATGAGCAAAACTTTAAAGCAATTTAATTCATTAAAACTTGCTATTATTATTGTTTTTTATTTTGCTATTTTCACGTTTTATTGCCAATTTGATTACTTTCACCAGTTATTAAAGAAATTGACGAAAATTATTATTTTCATGCGCATTTATTTGATTATTTATTACCTTTTCTCCATATGACGCGCTCGCATCAACATTATAATTATTAATAATATTTTCCACTTATTATATGCCATTAATTTTGCCCTCTCTCTCTCTCTCTTTTCTTGTAGTTAACTAGAAAATTTACTGTAGAGTTTTTCCTTAAATAATTCTGCTTCACAGTTTGACTTGCTTTTTCTTCTGTGCATAAATTAATACACTTGATATAATAAAAGAAAACCAAAAAAAAACAATGGAAAAACGGAGTGTGGAGAAAGGGTTTCCGCTGTGATGTGTAAAATTTATGATTAAACATTAAAAATAGGTGGCATGAAAATAGTTTGGAAAAGCGTTGCGAATTGGCAGCTAGTGCTAAAATTAATTGTGGTTTGCCCAATCGTTTATATACCAACTTAGTGATAAATAATCTACGTTTTTAATTAATTCTGAGTGACAAAATGCCAACCATTGCATTCTAATCGATGACAAATGTTTAAAACTCCATTTTGCTGCCTAAATTTAGTGCTATGAGATCCTAACCGCAAAATTAATTGCATTTGCTGGTTGAAATGCAAACCAAAATGGCTGCCTACAATTTAAAGGGGAAACGGAAATGAGATTTTGTGTGAGTGTGTGTGTGTGTAGCTACGAAACTGAATAAAACCAGATGCTGATTATATAGATAATTAATAATGCTAATGAATCGTGCAACTTGCATTCGAATTCAAAACTTCATAATGCTGCAGCACCAGCCGCAGCAAAAACAGCAAAAAAGAGGTAAAATTTCAACGGCTCCTGATACATAAAAGCCAATTAATTATTTTTATGGCTAAAGGAAAAAAAACAACAGCAGCAGCAGCGACAACAACAACAAAATAAATAAATAAATATGTACAACAAATATTGCCAACAGAAGCTGCAGACTCTTGGAGGATTGAAGTTGGAAGTTGGAGACTGGATAATAAAAAATTATGACCACGATTTGGCGCACTAACCAGACACTGACCAAAAGGAAATTACTCGTACATACATACATACACTAAAATCCATCGCTTCACAAAATGCACAAGGAACAACAAGGGAGAGGTTCCAGGGCCCCAAAAAGATGGCGCCTTGCTGTGTACAAAATTGATCAGTGGATTCCCTGCCGTTTGAACTATGACGCGATATGTCATCATATTTCCTCATTGCAGTTCTGTGCTCTGTCCTCTGGCAAAAGAACAGAAATCGAAGGTAGATATTATTGCTTGTCTCTTGCAAAATTTCCCACTTTGTCAAAGACGTTTTACATACATTCTGCGCATGTTTGCTGCAACTCTGCATAAAGGCAAAAATTTCGCATTCCTTTTTTTTTGGAAACCAAAATTGTGTGTGTAATCTACTCTTCTTCTCTCTATACACAATGGCCACATAACTTTTATTAGGCTGCTGCATGTGTTGAGTTTTTATTTTTGAACTGGCGCCCATTTGCCCCAATGGGACTTAATTTATGCCTTTGGCTGTGTGTTTATGACCATTTCGGTGAGCATTTTTTATTGGCCATCTCATATTTTTGAAATATGGCCGCTATTTTGGCTGCTGTCAGATATTTGGAACCCTTTTGCTGCTAACAAATTCTCTAAATAATTAAACAAACTACAAGAAATATTTAATAAATCTTGGCATTCATTTTGATTTTAAAGTTGTAGTTGCAAATCTAATAATTAGTTACATTTAAGGCAAATAAATCTTTGGGTAGCTCTTTATCTTTCTCTCTTCTTTGCTCTTTCTTTTCTATTAAAATGGTTTAGTTCATTAAAAAAAAAAAAACTTTATTACCCTCATAGCACAGAGTAAATCAATTTTGATTTACCTCAAGCACCAAACAATATATCAATATGTTGAACTACTATTCCCTCCTCCCACTTGCAGCCACTGCCACCAAATGGGGCATGTACATATATGTTTCTACTGGCCTTGCCATAGTTGACCAACGAATCGTTCCATCATTCTAAAAAGTGTTGATGATGGAAAATGTCCCACTGCGAGCAAAACCCCGAAACAACAGCAAACACTATATATAAGAGAAATACCAAAATTCGGGAAATAAATGGAAGAATGTGGAGCAGGGGGGGTTTTGAACATAAAAGCATATAGAATAGAAGAAAGAGCCCACAACAACAATAAACGCTAATAATGCTTAATCAATGTTACACTTTACAATAAAGAAACAAAATGGAAGTGTCTGCCTGTATGTCTGTCTGTCTGTGAAGGGCCCCCCCGCAACAACACAAAGCAACACAAAAAACTTCAACTTCAACTTCATTTGTGCAATGATTTATGATTCTTTCATTACCGAAAAGAGAAACAAAATTTAACCGAAAACCTCTTCAAAAAAACAATTCACACCTGTGAAATTGAGTTGAGGCCAAATGTAATTGTAATTGAAATCATTTTCGAATCGTTTTTGGTACATAGTATCTTTAGGGTGTTGCAAGCAACAAAATCGATTTCTAAAGTTCCAACTTATTGAACTAATCGCTGAAAAGGGGCAAACAATGCGCGGAATTTGTTTCGTACAAATTTGTTTTCATTTATAAATATATATGTGTATGTACGTACAAAAGATTTTGGTACAATAATCATTTATCTTATTGGTTTTCATTTTGATTGTAAACATTTTTGTTTTTTCTGAAGTTCATAAATTTTCCACATATCAAGTTTTTCAGTTTGTTCATTACGTTCGAATACCTTTAAATAGGCAACACGGGGAGACAAATGGGTACTGTAATGATTATCTAACCAACAAATACATATAAGCTTTAAACCAAAAATACTTTCAAACTTTCTGCAATTAGTTTTGACAGTTTTTGTATAAAAGAAAAAAAATTATTGATGAAAATGTTGTGCATATTTTCCCATAATACACATTTGATATAATTATTTAATTCATTGTTTAATGGTAGATTTCAGAACTCGATAAAGGTAAAGATCTTCCACGGTTTCTCACTAATTCTTTAAAACGTCATAGCTCAGCCAACTTTTAGAAAATTTTTAAAATTCACATATTTTTTAGCTGCTTGAAAAATAATTTGGGCATTTAAATTCAAGAACCTAATTTTGGAACAAAAAAAGTGAGGTTGAATCGTTTTAAAATTGGCTAAACCCAGCTTGGAAAACTCAAAATAGAATACAACTCTCAGAACTGTTAGTTGACTTTAATTTGCCGATTACTATGTAGGTATAACTTTAATCATTAAGAGATTTTTAAAGACGGAATCACATGTAATGAAGCGAATTTCTTATAAATACGTCTTAATGGAATGGACAAGATTTCTGGCATTCTTCACATTTTGAATAGTTTGCTGGAAATGATTTCTTTATTGGAGAAGATTTGATTATGGAAAAGCTTTGTTGTCCCATTCCTTTTGTTGTGTCTCGCACAAAACCTCGGAGCACACGACGCACTTCTTGACAACAAAAAACCGTTTTCATCACCATGCCACATGTCAATCCACAGGCTCTCAAAAACTCACTCGGAGGCCTTTGGAGATCGCGGCTGATGCTATTTGGTATGATTTTTGTGAGTAAAAGAAGTGCGCCCAGCACGAGTTAAAATTTAATTTAGTGAAAATAATTTGCTTAGTCGTGCTGCTGTATTTCATAATTGTCAAAATGAATTCTACACTTAACCACACATCTACACTCTAATGAGCCGCCGCAGCGCCAAAAAAAAATAAAAAAAGATGAATTAAAAAAAATTATATCCGAAAAAAACTCAGCCAACACATTTGCATATTGGAAAATTATAGCCCTCGATCCTTGACTTTGACTTTGGGCTTCTGCTTCTGCCTCAAATTCCAGATCCAGATGCTTCTGCGGTTGCGCGCGGCCTATGGTGCATGGTGAGGGCGCAATGGGAGGGCCAAATCCAAACCATTGACGATGTCGATGTCGACGACGACGACGCCGACCGACCCCCAAGCGACCTCCAGCCGTGAGGACCTCAACTTGTAACTGGCAGGCAAAAAAAAAAAAAAATTAAACCAAATATAACCAAGCAAACAAAAAAAAAAAAAGAGTGCATGAACAAAATGCATTGGTCGGTCTCATGATGAGCTGTAAAACACGCGTTTTCATAATGTTATTAAAAGGCAGCGAAGGAGTTGCAATAGGGTGAGGAGAAGTGGCCCAACCAGCCGACCAACTACCATTTGACATGCCAAAAAACACTTCTGTCACAGCAGCCAAATCCCTAGGGGGTGGGATAGTCGACCGCAAAAAGCGTGCCTGAAACTGGGACTGCTCCTGCCACATCGCTGTGTAATTGTAGAAGGTACATAGTATATACAAACATACATATATAATGCCACCAAGGTAATCTTCTCGTAAATTCATATTCTGTCCTTCACACCGCATGCACTGTGGCGACTTTTTTAGCATCCAGAGTAAAACCTGATACTTATTTCAAATCAAGATTAGCTAAACGGTAGCTGGGACCTTGGCATTTATGAATATACAATTTCAATTTATAAGATAGATCTAATCTTCGATTGGAATGGGATCATAAAGATCTTATTTAAATATCACAAATTAGTCTGTAAGTCGAAACTGCATTTGCTTAAAGTTATAATTCATAGTATCAATATGGGAATTTAAACCATGTAAAATCTATTAACAAATATGATTTTCCCTTACTATACTTATTTATTGCATTTAAAAGTTTAAAATAATAGCAACTTGTCTGGCTCACGTGGTCACAACAATGCATTTTTTTTTTAATTTGGCGCGTTGTTTCGATAAATAAGCGAAGCAAACGTCGATTTATATCGGTTATCGACCGTGTCGGAGAAAGGTTATCGTTATCGACGTTATCTGAACAAAGTTAGCGTTATCGGTTCTACCGGAGCAAACCTCAAGTTGTTATCGATATCGATAAATTCAAAAACCACCCGCACAAAAGTATGCTACACATTTTGTCTGGTTTCATATTTTCTACAGTTCAAATTTTGACGTATTTTGGGCAGTTAATTTACAATGAGAAGGAAAACTTATCTTCGACAATCATTTTAATAATATATTTTTTATAATACTTGGCACCATTCAAATGTCAAAACTTGGCTCTTTTCATACAAAAAAACAGAATCTCTAGAGCAATATCACAGAAACTTAAAAACTAAATTGGCTTTGTCAATTACACATCTAGTTGAAGACTACAATATACATTATATATGTAATATGACCTTTTGTTGTGTGGTTAGTGTGCATTATGTAGTTAATTGGGAATGCACTTGAAACCGACAGATCAGCTCAGGTAGCTGATGATCGTGTCTGGAATTGTGTAAAATTTATGGCATTCATTACTGCACTCATTCATGCAATCCATATGCGCTAAATTAACAGTTTTGTCAAGTGCAATTCTAAGTGAACTTAAGCGTAATTGTATCTCCTTCGCCATGTTACTGCCTTCTATTTTCTGCCCCCTTTTCCTCCTACGCCACTTAACCCACTACGCACGAGTCGTTGTCGGTGTTGTGGTCGGGGCGTACACGTGATAATCTGTATCGTCAATACCCTCTTCATCCACATCTCGATTGACCAGTCTCTCGCGCATTCCATACCGTTGTCTGGAAGCGATGAAATTATTATTTAATTAGCAATTTTTTCACATGCTAAGTAAAATAAAACTCACTCTAAATGCGAACGCCAAATAACCAAACCAGCATACAAGCCAACCGATGCCAAGGCCAAGACCACCAGAATAATACTGAGCAACATGTGGCTTTCGCTAATTGCAGTAGAATCAACATCAAGGGGTGTCATTTCAATATTCTCCGCCGTAAAGCTCTCAGTTTCTAGTTGCTGAAGACCATGTCCCTTGAAGCGCTCTTCCATCTCCTCGGAGTCCTTGCTTTCGTCACTATCTTCGTCACCGGATTCCAAAATTTCGACATCATATTTATAGTTTTGAGCTAGCACTAAATTCGTAGCAGTATTCAATTGATCCTCATCGCGATGTGGATAGGCATGCGGTGGCTGCAATTCAGTTGAACTGGAAGCCATATCTGAATCCGAGTCAATATCCTGTAACGGAAATAAAAATACAATTTCAAATTGCAATTAGTCACGTAATGAGAAAGCAACAGCCGAACCCGTATTGTTTATAAACTAATACAACGCATGCCATCGAAAACCGCTTTTTATAATTGTATTTAGTTTGGCACGTGATTGTAAAAACAGTCATCCATATATGCCTCTACACATGTACATACTTACGTATGTATGTACATATGTACATATATGTATGTACATATCGATTGGATTTTACACATTTTCTAGCGTGGGCTGAGCTAAATTAGATGATTGTTTGTAGAAACTTTGAAATGATATTTTGGCTTACTATATTAGACAATAACGAATTAAGAACTATATAAATGAGTCAGTCCGATGTTTTTGAATTATTTCAAGTAAAATTGCTAAATTGCACTAAACAGATCTCTTGAACTATTTCAACGAGATTTTAAATTTGTTACAAGGTTTTTGTTTTGCTTTTAAAATTTCGCTTTCATGCGGTTTTTACTGTGCATTTCTTCTCACTGGAATACCAAGGGAAACACCCAAGATTAGGAAAGACCCAGAAGATAACAAAAGAATAAGAAGAAGCATATTATACTGCTAGCAATACAGTGAAATTTCCTTAACTCTTAATATACTTTAAAGTTTCGTTGAAACAATTAACTAAGACTAAAAGAAAATATCATAAATTTCTATATAACAGTTTCTTTAGCTTTAACCATATCTTCAACTTAAAGTTTTGTATACAAATGTAA
Organism: Drosophila insularis; assembly: GCA_018903935.1. Lineage (NCBI taxonomy): Eukaryota > Metazoa > Arthropoda > Insecta > Diptera > Drosophilidae > Drosophila > Drosophila insularis. The sequence continues at coordinate 11,068,693 of JAEIFP010002295.1, forward strand.
GTAATTGAAAAGAATTTAAACCCTTTGGGAACAGAGTTTTTCGAAACGATTTGACTTGTAACCAGATGTGTTTAGTGCACATTTCGATAAACAAAAAAATAAACAAAAGAGATTATTATAATCTTTAACGGTCAATTACTGTTTGCCTTAAATTAATCAGTTGTTTAATTTTTTATATAAGTATTTAAAAACGGATTAATAACCCACATCTGCCACTAATCAGCATTTTGTTAAGCAAACACTTGTTGTAAATGGCTTAAATGACATGGAAAACATTCGTTATTATTATTATAATTATTATTATTGTTTACTCTTCTTATCCGAAGCAGACAACGAGAGCAAGGTCGGAAACTTGCATTGCATAATGCCCAGTAAAGTATTTTCTGGAAATGCAAATAAGCTTTAGTGAAATCGGATTTGTAAACCTTTTGACTTGGACTCTAATTTGAACTGATCTCAACTGAACCGAACTGAACTCAGCTGAACTGAACTGTACTGCATAGCACATATAGTATTTCTGAGAGGCAATTAAAATTGTTGAATTAAATAAAGCTACCTTTTCGCTATTGTCTAATTGTAAGCAAAACAGATCTCGATTTGTTTGAATTTCGGCATTGAGACGTCACAGTTTTCAGAAATTACCTAGAACTCCAACTGACTCATGATCACCTAAAGCCTCCCCCTCCAACCTGTTGTTGTTGTCTCTTTCAAATATATGAAAATTTTTTTTATGGAATTTCGTGACTAAGCTGCTTAAAAACCCTCGCTTGGGGTTTCTTTTTTCATTTTTAGTTAATTTTTTATGCAAATGTTTTAGGGGGCACTACTGAAAATTTTATTGCGTGAGTTTGGTAGCCTTAAAAGGTAAAACGCTGCGCGTGTCTTTCTTGCGTTTTTGCATTTAATCAAAGTGAAAATAAATAAATTTGAAAATTTCCGGTTCTGTTTTAAAAATAAACGAAAAACTGCATTTTGACGACGCCAGACAACGGATCGCTTTGAAGCCAAGAGGCGGGGTAAGGTGAAGATGGTGTGAGGCGGTACGGTTCAGAAACTTGACTTTCGTCTTGTCTTGGACTGTTGTTGTTGGCTCATATTTCATTACTTAGTGCGTCAGAGTTGTCAAGCCGGGCTTTGTCCGTTGTCCCAGTTTGGCTTACCCTTCTCTTTGAAAGTACATTACTTACCTCCTTCAACTTCTCGACAGCTGTTTTATTTGCAACGGCATTCAAATCACTTAACTCCGTATCAATTTTATCCAAATCCTTAAGGGGATTGGCATGAGCTACAAGAGAGAGAGAGAGAGAGAGAGAGAGAGAGAGAGAGTGAGGAGAAAAAACGAGAATAACAAAATTAAGCCAATTAAGCAGAAATTTAGTCTTGCTACATAAATTCGCTGGAAAGATCAGATTCTATATAAATATTTATTTAGGAATTTTCAACTACCACCTAAAAAACAAAAGGGGAAGCTCAACAAAAGGCCAATGACAATATTTATCTTCTAGCGATAAGTTTACTTATTTCTTTCACGGAATCTGTGAAACTCAGACAACTCAAAAATCTGTGCTGGCTGTAGAGAGACTTATCAGAGAAACCAGTTCATCAGATACAGATACAAAGACAGAGACAGACATATACATATATACTAGATGCTTGGCCAAACACTAAACACATTTCTAATGTCAAAAGCTTATTGCCATGCGTCGCACATAAAAATTGGTATTTTTTGTTTGTTTTTGTTTCTGTTTTTTTCGTTGTTAGCCAAAAATTCCATTTCAGCTTTAAGGTTGTCCTATAAAACCCCCCGTCATTAAGCCATTATCTGTTGTCTTGCATTTCATTGCAATATGACATTCAATAAGTCAGTCAAGATTCATTTACTACGTGTTGACAAGGAAAAATTGATTGGGGGACCAAACATTAAGCCTGGCAACAAAAGACGGGTATTAGAAGCCACTGACATGTGCCAAAAGTTTTGCTTATCAGAGAGAAATAATAACCCGCACACGCAGTGATATCAAATTTAATCATATCTTGCTTTGCTTTGACATTGCTTTTGGTGACCAAAATCTTATCGGTTGAAGGTATGAATTTGTAGCCGGCGCATCTTATGCGAACCTTGAGTTGTCATTATAGAAAACAGATATTTATGCGTCATAAAGTTGGCTAACAAACCGGACAGGTCCATCTTGACTCCTCGCTGACCAGGCCAGGTCCAAGCCAGGCCACTTAACGTTTAAACAGTTAAGGCAAAAGGTAAGGGTAAACTGCCTATCCAAGTGGCTGTCTGTCCATCAGTCAGTGTCTCTTGGTCTTCTCCAGCTGCGTTCGAAACTAGTTTCCCCCTTTCCATAAGTGGTAATGTTTCTACGTAGAAAAATAAATATTGAGACGCGGATTTGCTTGGCTTTTATACCCTGTACTAAAATAAATAAAAAAAGGGAATATCAAAGACTTTGAAAAGGAAACACCTATGATCTGTTCTAGATATTTCTAGTAGTCTATGACCTATTTAAAGACGTAGTTTCCACCTTTATGCCGCTCCCATAAACACCTACTCTAATCTATCTCTCACTATACACGATGCTGTTTTGTGTGCAATTTGGCCTATGTATCTATTCAATAGTTGTTGTTATTGAATTATTTAATAGATGTCATAGTTGTTTTTTTTTTTTTTTGTATATACTTACAGCAAATAACCAGAAGCAGCATAAAGCCAAAGATTTTTAAACTTTTACTAGTACGCATTTTTACAAAAAATTATATTTCTTTGCTTATCAAACTTATCACTCCTTATCACTGGCGGAAATTTAAACTTTAATGTCGACTACTTCGTCAGTAGATACGATATACATTTGATGAATAAGCGTTGGGAATTTACTACTGTCAGTTCGGAATTCTAATAAAGTTAGCGGCTTTATGGTATAAAAATCGGACGATCCGCTTGCCACTTGCGTTTGCCAAGAGCTTTGCTTTCAGACTGAACTGAGTCAATGGCGCACACAGCGAAGTGAGTTATCCGAAAAGCTTTGCGGTTGGTTAAGAATAAACAAAAAATTACAACTAATGCAAACAATGTGATTTAACTATACGAATTCATTACAGGAATGTTAAGGTAAAAAGGGAGGGTACAAAAAAATGTATTTTCAATACAATTTGGAGTAGTTACACAAAGAACAAATTAGTTTTTAAATCTTTGGAGTTGCCGCATTCGTTACGAACAGTTTGGTTAACTGGTTCTGTAAAAGCTTTTCTTTTAACTCTTATACAAACTCTCTGTTAACAAAACTACAAAGCTAAAACAAAAACAATGCCATATTTCAACAATTTTGAATATAATCTTATTTGTTAACCAATTTGTGTTTATAACTTGACTGATTTTTCCATTTTTGAGGGGTTTACATTTTTAAAAATTCTTATTGTTTTTTAAAATAATTAGTTTATTTTTTAATTTGCATGTAGCGTTTTGGATTGTAGTCATCGTAAATGTATGTAAATAAGTGATTTTGTTTTTATTGTAGGCCAGTGTCTTAATTTTTATGTGTGTGTACAGTAAATTTGCCATGGCCCAAGCTTCGCTCTAACATTTTAAGTATTTACAAATAGTTTTTATCTAAACACCAACTTTATACTCAACAATTTATCTTAACTGATACTAATTATGTTTCTATATAGATATATGTATATGCATTTTGCATAAATTGGTTTGCATTCAAAGCTTCAACATTTAAATTTGGGCCAAAACTGAAAAACGGCCCACAAAACACCAAAATTGCCATGCCAAATAGCGAGCGAACCACCGCCTATCCGTGTCATATGTAAACACATATACTCACAGCTTACAAAGTAGGTAAAAATATACAACATATCGTATATATGTACATAAACAAAGATGACGATGAACGATGTGCGTTTGGAACTGGAATTGGGCATGGCGATGAGTAACCTGGCAACCGAATAAGCGAATCCCCAGTGGAAGTCAGTCGGACAGTCTTAGCTGCTGCATCACAGATGAGCAAAAGAAACCGACCAGCAGCTTCGCTTCGGACTGACACCACACTGTAGATGCGCCACCACTAGTATGGGACTAGCAATTGATAAAAACATTCAAGAAGAAGTAGCGTGAGGCAGCGAAATTTTCTGTACACAACGGAAAAACCTACGCAAGGGTCGAGAATCATTGGGTGAATTGTATGCGTGTGTATATGTGTGTGAGGTGAAAAAACTTAAACTGTCTATATTGAATCAATTGGTATGCAGGGCGGTCTAAACGAATTGTTCTTGGCTGTTGGCCGACAGCTCCATCAGTCGCCACGCAGCCTTGGGATTTAGTTCGTTCCGATCGCGACACAATACCCACACATAATGCACTCGCATAACTTTCTCCGGATCGCCCTCGACCACTTGGGCTTTTTGGTCGCGTACACACATTATCTGCTGGGCCTGGAACGTGATAATCAGTACAGGTCCTTGTTCCATTACCTTGCCCATGGCCAATTCAATATTCTCAATATCGAGAATTTTTGAGTCCAAATATAGGCCGGTCTTTTTCGCATTCAATATGGGCGTGGAAATGATGCTGTATGTGCTCTCAAAACACCAATCCTTGAGGATATCTAAATCGCCTCGTACAATCGCTTCCAAGATATTTGGTATGATGTCTGTTTCGCAATCGTTTAAAAATTCTTTTTGATCGAAATTGGGATCGATTTTTACCAGCTCCGTCATCGTTTCGGACAACTCTGTCTTTGAAAAAATGCCGCCCATCACGTCTGACACCTTTTCGGTGAGGAGGCGGGATGCGCGTATCACTGGATTCTCCGACTCATCGTATTTAAGTTTCCAGTCCATTACTTTGTTTACGTACGTGTTGTTGTTCTTGAAGTTTTCCCACGACTGATAAAACTTGGAGTCCTTATGGAGCTCCATGCCTGCATAAAGAGATTTTGAAAAATGATTTCATGTCTCAACTGACTTGCCACTTACCAGTCGCTTCTGTATTTGCTTCCACCACTCGGTCACTGTCCGTCATATCGACCTGAACTCGCTTTCGCAGCTTTGCTGGCGCCCGATACACCCGATTATCTATGCTCGTCGTATCCATTTCCTTCTTAATCAATCTCGTTGTGTCCGAAATGGCTTGGAATGCTCCGGTCTGTCCCAGTTTGCCGCCCGTATCTGATATGGTGTCGCTAACTCCCTTCGCAGTCTTTGACAGCTCCTCGCTGACCTTTTTGGCCAAATCCGATTTGGACGCATCGTCGATGACATCGCCCACTTTCTCCTTAATGGCTCCCAACTGCTCCTTCAGCAAACTAGATGACTTCTGAGCCTCGGATTCCACTATATTAAACTTTTGCCGCGCCGATTTCAGGGCATCTGACTGCTCCAGCTTTTGAGCCTCCTCCCGGAACTTTTTAATGCTTTCTTTCATCTCTTTGTTTTTGTCCATTTCCGTTCGTACATTGTCAATGAATTGTGAGAAGAATCCGGGCCTGCGTCCAGGCGTGCTATAATAGCGTTGCTGCGGGTTGGAGAGGCATTGTTGGTGCAGTTGATGAGGATGATGGGGATCAAGCCGAATTAGCCAAAGAAGACGCAGGCTTACCGGCTGCTGTTGGGGCACGTTATACGTCGCATATTGGCACGTAAAGAGGCAGGCTCGCTCTCGCGCAAAGGCAGCCAATTTGTACTGAAATAGACGAAATGGAACAAGTGAGTGGAGTGGCGGAGACAAAATTTAACCTATAAGCTAATGCAAACACAAGCACGTGAATTCCGATCTGTAAACCCATCGTTGTAGGTGTAGTGCCTGCATGAATGAACATACCATTGTAAGGATTTTAAGCGTTAAGAGGATATTTCTTCGGTCTTTTGTTGCAGTCGTTTGCCTGAAAAACTCGCGTCAGAAGCTTTAAAATTTATGTAATTCCTTTGCTGCTTGCTGTTCGCTCTTCGACCACGCACGTCAGCCACGGTCAGCTGTTCGCGGAGTATATGTGTAGTGCTGTTAGGCGGCCGCTTTTTCCAGTGGTGGTTAAGGCATGTGGCTGTGAGCGCGCAATTCAAATTCGAGTAATTGTGATTCGTGTTTATTGATGGGGGCAGTAGCGTTACTTATAATGTGCGGGTGATGTCAACAACAAGTGAGCTGTATTTTTTGTCAGTCTTTATTTTTTATTGAAAAAAAGTTGCCAGCCTGCTCAGGAATTCGGCAAAACATCTGTCTGGCAACACCCAGCGAAGCCCAACCGAACCGTTGCTCGGCATTATTGCCGAAGTTCATTTTAATTCCGTAACTGTAACTTTAGGTAGCTGTCAATCAGTTGGTCGGATTTCTTGGAATTTTGTGTCTGCAATTTGGCGTCCTTGAAATTAAGTTTTGTAAATTTATGTTCAACCCAAAGAAGTAACGTTAATACTTCAGAAATTCCCTAATCCTATTTCCGCTTGATTTTGAGGAGCGCTTTCACAAATTGCGCAGCACAAAGTAAGACGCGCAGTAACGGGACTTTTTATAAATTCCTCTTTGCTTTGAAATGTTTCGCAGCAGTAGCAGCAGCCTGGAAGGCAATGCAGCCGCAACAACAACAAGCGTAAGTCGACCGCCATTACGAAATTTCTGCGCAATTTCGGGAAAGCGTTTTTTTTTTCTATTGTTTTCCATAAATTTTCAGGACAATTTTGGCGCGTCATCGACGGGTTTTAATGTTAGAACCGCTGGAGCTGGAGGTAATCTGAACTTGTTGGGTCTTCAAGACATGTATTTGGACACGGTCGGTTGTAATATGCCACTTGTGCCGACACCGCCGCCCACACCTCTAACCCCTGAGTCTCCAGCTCAATTTGGATCGCAGGCTGCATCCCAGTTTCCCCTGCTGACGGATAATGCGAATGTTAATGCAATGAATGCTGCCACTGCAGCGAATACACTGTTATTCCAACGCCAATATCATTACCATTTATTGATTCAACAGCAACAACAACAATTGGCCTTGGCGCAGCATCAGTTGGCCCTTGCTGCTTCGGCGGCAGCGGCCAATGCTGCAACGAATCACCAGCAAAAAGACGAGATAGCGCGCTCTTTAAAGATATTCGCTCAGCTGACAACGAACACGGCAGGTGAGTGTGAGTGAGAGAGAAGATATAAGTGGGGGGAGGAACCAAAAAATAACTGTTATTTCAGTACAGTCTACAGAAACTTGACGGCGCAAAGGTCAATGACATTGTTTTTTTGTTTCCTTTACTACAGAGCATGCCGCTGGTTCTACACAGGATGTAATGCAAGAGTTTGCATTGAACGGCTATGTCAGCGATGATTTGAATCGCTTTCAATCGGTCCAGTCTCCTCAATTGCAACAGCGGCATTGGACGCCCACCTTTACAGCCGCAGCAGGTAGTGCCGGTCCAAATATGGCTGCTGCCACAGCAAATCCATTTCCTATGACAACTGCCAATTGGCTACACAATTACCGAGAGCAGTTGAACAGTGTGTGGCGCAACATGTCCTATATGCCAGCAGCTACAATGGCCGCCGTGCAGAACCAGGTGAATGCCGTACAGGGTGCTTTGAATGTTCCTATTCAACTGACCGAGCCAATGCGCAATCCAAATCCTACCAAGATGAACAAGCGATATAAAGCCAAAGAGGTGGGTGAAAACGAAAGAAGAATATGCAGATTTGACACTGTGAAACTTTTACAGATTAGCCGCCATTGCGTCTTCTGTGAGAACAACAATGAACCCGAGGCAGTGATATACAGTCATACTGTGCGCGATAGTTTTAATCGTGTGCTGTGCCCCAAATTGCGCACTTATGTTTGCCCCATATGTGGGGCATCAGGTGATTCTGCGCATACCATTAAATACTGTCCAAAGAAACCTATTATAACCATGGAAGATGCCATCAAAGCGGAGTCCTTTCGTCTGGCCAAAAGCAGCTACTACAATCAACAAATGAAAGTATAAGAAGCAATTTCTAGCAAAACGAGACCATGACTCTGGCAGTCTCATCTCGATTATAGCCATCTAAAATATATTTAAAGAATTATACATGCGCCGTATAGCGCCTGGCGCGTTCGCTTTGATCAAGTTTTCGAAACTTGTCCAATCAAGTCAATCGAAGTGAATTGAGTCAGTTCACTTAAATTTAAATTTCATATAATATAGATATATATATATGTGTTTACCTCGTCTTTTTGGGTAAGAAATTATGTAATATTTTGATCGAGGAATACTTACAATATCGTAATACTTGTATAATCGTTGTGGCCTATACAAACATCTTATAATCCGAAAATATTTTGGTATACAAAATTTCGCCAACATATTTTTTTTTTTTTTTTTTTTTTGAAACAATAAGCTAAAACAAAATTTCCAATGGCCTTTTAATATATATCTCACTGATGTATTTAACAATGATATAATTTTTGTAATACTATTTATATATACATATTTACTATGTATATTAATTTTTTTTAGATTTAATTTAATTTTTTTTTTTTCGAAAAGAACACTTTGAATTTGTAATTTAGTTTGAAATTTTGCTAAAGGAAAGAGCAAAGAACACTTTCGAAAGCAACAAATTCTTTGTACAAGTTTTTAAATATTTGACATTCGTTATCAAGAAACAATCAAACAATAATGTTCATAAACCAATCGGTTTTTTTTAATTCGTGTATATTTTGATAATATACCGTTTTTATTATGTATATTTATTTAATCAGTTTCATCCAAACAACACATTCCAAATATCTAAATCAAAAATGTTAATTCTATTAAATTAGTTCATTTTGTATTATTTTTTTTTATTTAAACGTATAATAATGCATTAAACTGAAGTTGAAAAATGCAATCGATAAAAAAAGATCGAAATAAAGATATAATTTCCAAAATAACACCCTTAATTTTTAATTCAAATTGAAGAATGGTGAATTTTTAATCTTCATCGCCCTCACGACGTTTTTCGAATAGGGCCAAAAAGATACCATCGGTAAGATCTGAATCGGGTCGGCAATATAGACATCTTTTGCCAATCTTAGCAAACTCACTATCGCCGACACTTTGCCATTTGTTGCGCAATGCCTTCTTGCCGCTGAGCAATTTAAAGGATGGATTCACTTTCAGACAAAATTCGACTACTGATTCGTTCTCCTCCTGCCACAACGAGCAAGTGCAGTATGCAATGCGTTTAACATTGGGAAAAGCCCTCATGGCATGTGAAAGAATCTTGGACTGTAATCCGGCTAGTTTGAACAAACGATCCTTATCCTTCTGCTCATCGAAGACGCTGATGCGATTTTGCATGCCGTTTCCAGAGCAGCTGGGATCGACCAGTATATACTCAACATCAGAACACTTAAAGCAATCTAAAGAAAAAGTGCATAAATCTATGAAACAAGTGCCTCCTTATAGTCATTTCAAATTCTACTTACTCATGGCCAAAGCATCACCCAAGATGGGAGTTACTATCTTACAGCCAGCCGCTTCTGTTATGTTACACAATGTTTTGTATCGGTCCTCTGACTGTTCCACTGCATAAATGCGTCCCTTGTTTTCCATTACATTGCATAAGTGTACAGTTTTCATGCCTGGAGCAGCACACAAATCCAGTACTGTCGAACCAGGTGGCGGGTTTAGCAACTCGGCCGCCAAGCATGTGCCCTTGCTTTGCAAAATAAACTTCTTGGAGCGAACGAACTCCTGGGATGCCCAATAGTATGCAGTTTTCGGGTGGAATATTAAAACAGTTGCAACATTTATGTCTGTCATGAACTCATCCTCTTCCAATGATCGAATGGCTGCTAAGAAATCGGCGTAGCTTGCATCCGCTGACAGTTCTTTGCGGCGCCATTTCTCATTGGCCAAGTACTCCAATGCGTCAACGATGCTGAGCAGATTCGTGTTGATGCGCACATAACGAGGTTTGAAAACTACAATGAAATAAAAGATTTCGGTTTAAGAGTCTCTGAGAAATTTGTCAGTTTATTGTTTTTCTGCTCTTAAATAGCTAAATTATTGTTCCTTTTTTGTGAGCTGTTCATCAGGCTCATCTTGCTTTTCTTCCAGTGACGGAGGATCTTTCTCACGAATGGCTTTAAGTACGTACATTGCCACTATGGCATTGGCGACCAGAACGGCCGTCAGCACTGAATAACAATTCACCTCAAAAACAGTCAATTCCGGAAAAGATTCCTGTAGCCAATTCTGTACACCGTAGAATCCAAGGAATGGCAGTGTAAACATTAAAACACTGTAAGCCAGCAGCCAGAGAAATACCTCAAGGCTGTTGTCGTCAGCTTGGCCCTGGGGCTTAGCGACATAAGTATCTGATACGTAATTTTCCTTCTGTAACAAGGAATTCACTGCTTGCTGTTTCCTATTCTTGTTTTTGCCCATTGTATATTTGACAATTACTTTTCTAACCGGCTAATACTGTAAACCTGCCTTCTTTCTTGTTGTGATCTCCAGAAAGTGCCTGCTGCAATTTCTCCTTAAAGTTGCGCACTGTCTGTACGGGTTTGCTCTCGCCGTTAAGCTGCTTGCGTCCAAAAATTAGCTCAGTCACCAAAACTTTTGCTAGTGACGGGTCTAAATTGGGATTCTCCTTTAGCAAACCTGTGTCCTCGATGGCCTGGTCCACCGCACCCCGATGATCGCTATAATGCTTCAGAACCGCTTGCAGACTTCGAACACGCTGCGTGACGTAGATAGAGATAGAATAAAGGAATCTCTTCTCCCATACTTGTGGTTTGTTAAGCTTACCGCATGCTTTTCCTCGAATATCAAAGATTTTATAGATTTTTGCTTCTCCAAAGCAGTTCTCAATATTTTTGCAGTGGCCCGGTATTGGGTTGGAACTTTTACAGAATGTTTAAATTTACTCATAATGCGTCACGTGTTTTTGAATTAGAGCTGGGAAATGAAAACAACCAATGCTGGCAATTTAGCAATTAAGTTAATATATCTAGCCAATTAAAAAAAAGCCATAAATCTAGCATTTTTAGAAAAATCGTTAATTTGTCAAAACGATTTTGAGGTATCCTACAAATATTAAATATTTAAATAGATACTTTTATTTGTTTAAAATCAAACCATGAATGTCTTGGCAAATATTTTGACAATGCTCACACATATTTTATTTAAAATTACATTGAAAAATATAGCTTAAATGGCAACTGTGCATCACTAGATGGAATTAATGAACTGCCATATATCGATAGAAATTAGGTATCGATAAATCGAGTATTGTGTCGATTATCGAACATTTAAAGATTTGACAAGACGACTGTTACATTTTTTATTTCTGTTAAAAATCAAAATGAAAGAAATATTGTAAAATTTACTAGAGATTTTTCACAGCAAATTTGTAATAATCAATTTAGTCACATTTCAAGTTGGTTTTATTTCCATCGACAACTACTAAAATGCAATTTAAACATAAGTACATTTGATATGATTTTAACTTAATATTTAATATTTTGAAAAACACAATTAAAGAAGCCTACAGACTAATTGTAAAATACAGAATTTAATTGATGATGATGCTGTGATTATATGTAGAGATGGTGACGGTGAGTTCACTTTGATTATCAGTTAGTTACTCGCTCGCTGGCTTGCTGACTTACATGCTAATTGAATAATTGAGCTATTCACGTGCCTCTGTTGATGTTGTCGGATGTGAGCAAATGCAACTTGGTCGAAATGGGTCGCAGTGATGATGACGAGTAGAGCGGCAATGGCGATGAGTGAGTGGATCTTCCATTGATGCTAGTGGTACTACTGGTGCTGGTGCTAGTGCTGCTGCTGGCCCCTATGGGTCGGCTAAAGGGTACTGGGTTGGAATATTCAGTCACCGGTTGTCCTGATTTCTCTGTGGTTAAGAACTCCTCGGGCAATTCACCACGATAGGCTCCGAATTGCGGTGTAGTGCGAATCAACTGCTCCAACGGTGAGATGCCATAGTGTGTGTGACGCAGTAGCTGCGAGTCGCGGGCATCCAGCTTTGGTGGCAAAACTAGACTGCTATCCACTACGGATTTGCCATCGAACGTGTAGACGGCACCGCTGGGCAGGCCGGCATGGGGGACTTTACGATTATCCGGCGGTAGGTAGTACGTATCAATACGTTCTGCAGCTGCGGCTACTTTGTCATCCGTTTCCATGTCATCTCCCATTGTCGAATCCTTTCCTAGTAGATCCTCTTCGTCTTCAAATAGGCTAGAAATTGCGTCATCATACTCGAGTGATGACACTTTCTGGGTAGATGAAGCGGGTACTTTAACAGTGCTTTGCCTTTCTTCTTGGACATCGATTTCTAGGCGGTCCGCCAATTCATCCTCCGCCTCGTCGCCAAATAGTTCCTCAAGAGTGGGCTTTCGCAATTCGGCTGCTGAAGGCAAAGCATGCTCCAATGCCGAAGAGGGCAATCTTAGTGCTGAGGCCGTGGCATCTCCTATTTTCTCCTGTTGTCCCACCTGTTTTATAATTACGCCTGTGCTATTGGTGCTATCCAAGGGCGAAGGAATGAACATGGGCTCAAAACTCTGCGGTTCGCCACCCTGTTGGGCGGTGAGGAAAAGCGTATCTGTCTCCATAACTTCATCGATTTCAGTCCCTGGATCTTCCCGTCTATGAGCCACTTGTTTGATTACCTCTGGTGGCAGTTGGACACCATCGTTGCGCATAATTGGACGAAATCCGCTCTCCACAACAACGGAATCCGGTTTGAATCCATGATTAATGGCCGGCTGCATACTGGCAATATCCTGCAAAGAGGGTTCACTTTGCAAAGGACGTTTTATAATCAGAGGCAATGCTGTTGTTGTTGTAGTTGTTGGTGACTTGAGTTCCAAATTGGACTGAGACTTGGAGTAGCTGGTACTCTGCAGAGAGCCCTGAGGTTCCAAATCGACATAAGGAACTGGTACTGCGACAGGCTTTGGTTTTCTCTCTCTTTCGGCCATGTCTGTCTTACGTTGACCCGCGGATCCCAGCTCTGTGGGTTGGCCCAGCAGCAGCACCGATGCGGCTATGGGTTGAATGGGAAAGGGTTTTTCCTTGAGGAAAGGTTTCAGCAAACTGGGAACTGGTTTACGATAGTGATTAACTATCAACGAGGACGACGGAAGAATGGGCCCTGGTACAATGGGATGGCGTACGTTCGGATGTGGATGTTGCTGGGGTAGAATTGGACGCGAGGCGGGCACCTTCTTGATGGGTCCAGGATAGGGCCGACGACCTGGTAGCTTTACCGGGTGGAAGATGGGAGCATTTTGGGGCGGGCGCAAGTAGTCGGAAAGTCCAATCGTTTTCTGAGCAAGCTGGGCTGGAAGATTGCTAGTTAAATTGTGATTGTGATGTTGGTGATGATGGTGCAATGCATAAGTGAAATGTGGATGGTGCAAGTGGGGACGATTTAAGCGCAAATGAGAATTAAGATTGGTATCAAGCGGTGCTGCGAATATGGGGAGTTTTGGATGAATAGATGATGTGGATGATGCGGATGCAAGTGATTTATGCGAATGTGTTTCGCCATGCAAAATCTCTGGAGGTGGCCTGGCGTTGGCCAGCAGTGGTTTAGTCGGTATGCGAGAGCCATTGTTGTTGTTGTGGTTGATCTGGTTATCTTTTGGACCTGGACTCGACTGCGATTGGTTCCTTAGTATGCTCTCCTCGAGAGCCTCAGCAGCGCGGATGCCATCTGAAATCAGTTTGGTTATTTCCGAAGATTTTGTTATTTCAAAACTCAGTTTAGGCGGTGTTCCATTCATATTGTGATTCTTAATCAAATCGGTTTGGTGCTTCAATAAAAAACTATTATCGTTGGGGCTGACCTTGGTTTCGTGGCGTATCGTTTCGGCGGCGTAATTCTCGTTGACCGGCGCCGGCTCAACTCCAGCCAGGCGTACCTCGTGCCGCTCGGAAGCAGCTGCAGCATTGTCGCCATCGCACGAGTCGTGCACATGGATTTTCCAGCCCAGGTAGCGATGTGTAAAGCAATGATAGTACACCGTATCCGGTGTATTCCGATCCGGCGTCCAACTTATCACACCCGGCTCACCAGCATCACATTTGAGGGTCAGAGTACGCTGATAAGCTCCAAAGGATTGATAATCATCGGCCGGTGGTCCCTCAACGTCGGGTGTCCAGTTACAGAGACGACCAACACCAGTTGGCGTCACCTGTCCCGAACGAGATCGATGTACACCGGCAAAGATGCGAACGGCCTGCAACAAATCAAATGGAGTAATTAAGAACCTTTACCATTGGATCAGTGTCCACCTCACCTTCTTCTCTTCTTCACGTTTATGCTCATAGCCACCGACGGGATCATCGCTTATGTAGAATGGATGATATTTGGCTGGTATATCGGGATTATTGCCACCCTCCACTACGAAGGTGTAGGTCTTGCCCCGGACAACATGAAGCTCGGGAATGAGCAGGCCATTGATGTACCACGAAATACCCCAGCCGACGTGACCTGTCGATGGGATAATTAACAACTTATATCTGTTCAAGTCTATGCCTGACATTATACAACCCTTACCTGTGATGGCTGGATAACCATGTTTGCCTCCAGTCGGACCCATCTGAGCGTAGAATACTCCATCTTCGGGTTCATGGCATTGGATGGCTGGAATGTCCCAGGCGCCGTCGCTGTTAACTGGCTTTGGTGTTGGCACTGGACGACGTTGGGTAATAATAGCAGTTTCCTGACGTTTCTGGGGAGCCGGTTGAGGCGTACGATGCAAGGCTTGGGGACGATTATCATAGAATTCCTCCTCGGGCTCAGCAGAAGTGGGACGTCCTGCAGGTGGATATCCTGCGCCACCAGTAGAGCTCTGCTGCTGTGGAGCATCCTCCTCATCTTCGGCCGAATTACCACTCGACTTGGCACCCTCTGGTAGTGGGCAATTCCATTTGGGTTGGCGACCAAACTCAATCTGATGCAAATGTTTGTTATAGAACGAATGGAACGAGACCTCGCGATAATCATTGAGTGGCCCAATAGCCCAGACCACCGATTCCGGTTCGTTCACAGAAATGGGCAAATCAAGACGATCGGTGGCGGCCAGAGATCGCTGATAGGTGACAATGGAATAGCCATTCACCATGGCGGCATTGAGCAAACGTATCGAATTAGTCTTCTCTGCTATTTTGGTGTCCGGACAGGCACCTCTTCCACCCGAGCACTGAGCTTTGCCATCCAAATAGTAGTCGTGGGCAAAACCATTTCCAGTCTCGGGATCCACCCAGGCAACCACAGCATCGGCTCCTATCATCTGGCTAATGTTCTTGTTTGGCGAGATGCCAAAGGACATGTAGTTATTGGGTTCTGCATTGGAGGGGGGCAAAAGGAGACGCATGAAGAGGAGAATGGAGTTATAGAAGGAATGCAGTAAACAGAAATTCCACACACAGTAATCAACGAAAGTTGCTCGACCCATTTCTAGACATGTTAACCCCAAAATGGGTGGTGAATAAACGGGTTAGCAATTTTTTTTTTTTTTTGTTTTTCAGATGAAGAATGTGTGCCGGTGCCAGCCCGAACCAGCCTCGGCCAGTGGCTGTTGGCATTCTTAGCCGTTAGCAAGCAAATTGGTAGCTACAAACGCGTGCTCTTAGATGGCCATGCCTAAAATGCCCATGCACCATGATTGCTGAAGATGATTGCAGCAGAAGATGGTGCAGCAGCCGGCACACATTGTCCGTAATTGCGCTCTTGGTCTGCGAGTTGCGCAATAAACCAGTCATCATAATTCGCAACTTGTTATTCTGCTAACGATGCCGATGCTGATCGGTCAATTTGGCTGCTAACTGGATTTTAAAGCGAGTGTCTCTGATTGAGGTGTGTGTGTGTGTGTGAGTTTCTACTCCTTTATTATTATTATAAACTGTATTCGATAAAATGTCAAAGCATTATAAATCAATACAAAATTCCCCGATCATTGCACCCAACTCCAAAAGAAAATAAACAAATTTAAAGTGTTTCTAGATGACTATAGAACTTGTTCCCTAAACTAACTAAATCAAGTTACCTTTGGCTATATTATGTTATATAAAAACAATATAAAATCTTTCCAAAAAACTATAGAACCTTTTTTTGTAATTGTTTTAAGGATCAATAAAAGATACTCAAAACGATGATAAGACTTGAATATTTAACAAAAACTTTTCTATTTAATTATTTTTTTTATAATTAATATTGCTTACTTCCCCGACTTTTTACTAATAAACTACTTTGCTGTTGGGTCTATCAATAATTTAACATTTGACATAAATTTTAGTTAACACCTTCGTCTAAAATCACACAACGCTAAGTGGACTTAGTGGACAGCTTCCGCACAAAATTAACGTTTTGAGGAACTTACCCAATTTGGCCACCAATTGCACCACAATACTCTCACCGGCCACAGCCCAGCGTACCTCAAAAGCCAGATCATCGTAGAGCACCTCACAGTTAAGTTTGGACTGAAAAACAATTGTTGTTTGGGGGGAGTTGGTTTTTGAAAATTGGATAAGGTGTTGTATTTGGATAGGGTATACGGATGGATGTATGTATGTATCAGTGTGTGTGTGTGTGTGTTTGCATGTGGGTGTATTTTTGTGTGTTTGTGATAGGGTTAATTATATATTTAGCCAAAAAGTAAAATTTTATTTTTGTAATACCCAAAATGTTGAATTTTTTTCTGTTTTGCTGTAATCGAAAATTTTGCCTTTATTTTGAATAATATAATTTGTTTTTTTTTTAATGTTTTCTTGTATGAAGCATATACAAAATGAAAATGTTCTATTTAGTTTTTTTCAAAATTTATTGGAACCAAAGTATATTGTTAGTATTATTCAGGATAGTTGTATGTTTCATGTGTGTGTATGTTTGTGTGTGTGTGTGTATGTAAAAGGATTGCTTATTGGATTTTGTGTATGGTTTCTTTTTGTGGCAGGATATCGTTTAAGGATTGGGATTTCATTGGGAATTGGTTTTTTTTTTCGGACCCCGTTGAAGAATATTTGCACACATTTCATTTTGTATAGACTAAATATGAATAAAGAGCATAAAGCAATTTTCAAAGACAACAAAACACAAAACTCAAAACGAGGTGAGTATATTACAAACAAAATTATATTTAAATTCGAAGAAAATTCGCATTTCATTCTTAGTGTCTAAATAGTGATATCAGAGAGAAAGAGAGATAAATATTTGTTGTGGCTTGTGGCTTCGTTTAGTCCAGCACACAAAATAAATAATAATTTGCTTTTGTTTTTGTAACACAATATATAAATAAAAATGGTTTAGCGTTGTAGTTCGCTTAAAATATGATTCAGCGGCTTCTTTACCTGTGGACTAATGCCCAGCATTTTCAATGAGGGTGGCACATTGAGATCCGCCGGCAGGCTAACATGTCCAAAATCAACAGTGAAGGCCTCACACCAAACACCAAAATGCCCAATATCAAAAATGGTCAAATCCTCTGGCAATGTGAGCACAATTGTTTTGCGATCATAACGACGCAATGGATTCTCTTTGCCATTCTCATCGGGAATTCGTAGGCCTTCGGGTGTTGGACGTTGTCCACGACCCACCCAGAATTTGGCATCTATTTAAGTGCGGGAGAGAGAGATATGGTAGATAGTATGGCTAGGATTCATTTTGTCTTGTATACCCACCTGGTGCCTGGCCATCGTAACTGAAATTTGGCACCAACAATGTCTGAGCATCCACTATGACAATGTTGTCCGAAGACACACCATGGACACCTCTCAGGGCGCTAATCTTTTGGGGACGTGGAAAATCCAAATTACTTGGTATGGAGACATCACCAAAATTAACAGCGAATTCATCGCACCACACTGAAAACCATTTAATGTCACGCAATGTCTTGCCCTCCGGCAGCGAGAGTGTCACATCCTTGTTGCGATAGCGACGGGTCAATGATGCAGTGCCACCGCGCTCGTCCCTCAGGCGTAAGCCACCCTCATTGCTTGGTTTGCCTGTGCTACCCACATAGAAATAGGCAGCCGGGGCTTCACCGTCGTAGTTAAATTTCTTAATAAAAATCGTGCGCGAATCGACGGCATAGACATCGCCGGAAACACCATGATGCAGACGTGTCAGTGAGCCAATCTTGGTGCCATAATATGGATACGCTGCCTGGCAATGTGACTGCAGTGCTGTGGGAGAGTCAACGGGTGAGTGAGCAAATAGCATGTAGTTTGAATATAAGCAAAACAAAAAAAAAAAAAAAACAAAAGACTTAGGCAACAAACCTGACTCATTGTCAGAGGCAAGATCAAGTAATAAAAAGAGAAACAAATCTCCAAGCACCACTTAAGTAGCCCCCAAGCCACTTAATTATTTATTCGCATACAATTTACATACACTCGAAAACAAAATCAACAACAACAATAACAACAAAAACAATCACATCACGTCATATTCTTTCGATGATTTCCAAAATCTAATCTTTGCCTTTTAATCATTACGAAAAATTTTGATCAGAACTTTAGTGTTTAACTCTTTGAACATACAGGAAGTTTATTTCGGACGGAAAACCAAATTGTGCTTAATAAACACAAAGAACTTCTGGTCCAAATATAATAACAATTAAAAGTTTGTGAAGCATGTAATCCAAAAAAAAATAAAAAACAAAGGCTAACATCAAATGTGCCAATGCTTTTTTTTCTACACAAACAAAAAAAAAGATAAGCTGATCAACATTTAAAAAGAATTAAGCAATAAAAAAATCTAAAGCAGACATAATCATAATACTCTGCATTTGCCATTCTAAACAAACTGGTTTGTCTTTTTTTTTTTGTTGTTTGTTTTCTAAACTCCATTTTTGGAGTCACAAAAGTCGTCAAATATGACAAGAGCTCTGTATCATTTAAAAATTTGCTGTCCATTTTGGTTTCATAACTATGTGATTTGATTTATAATCAATAAAAAAGCATTCACAAGTTCTCATCTATTATTGTTAAATAAGGTCATATTAATATCTGTCAGCATCTACATTAAGTTGAGTCACAAATTGTGGCTAAAATAGATTTGCACAGGTTAAAAAGAGAAGTTATAACCATTAAACACATCTTTTTGTTGTATATTTTAAGCCTTTCTTCAATAGAATAAATTTGTGTGTATCATGAATTGAATTTGTCTTATTTTTTAAATCATCTGCATAACTTCAAGAAGTCTCTAATCTCCTTGATCTTCGCATTACCCGTAAAGGAATAAAAAACATTAAGAAACTTCAATTGAAGAACAGTCAAGAAAAGGTTCTTATAAAAAAAGCCTTAAATAAACTTTTAATATCTGCTTTATTTGAAAAACGAAAGAGTTGGCTTTTTACATTTCAAAAAATTATGCGACTCTGAAGAACAAATAGTGCTTAACATTTACTAAAGAGTTTTGGTTTTTTTACACTAAAATTAAAAAAATATTTAAAATATAACTGTCTTAATTATTATATTTAAATACACCGATAACGACCGGTAAGTGGATTCGAATATAACGACTCGAATGGAGTCGAAATCAAGTTCTTCCCTTGATCACAATTTTCTATGCAATACAATTTAAATTAATAATTTTTGTAATAAGCTCTGTATCTTTAAAAAACATTCCTAGATGTAGAGATATAGATTAGGTCAATATGAATTCGATATTCATCCTTAAGACGGGATAAAGGCCAGCTAGTCAAAAATCCCTTGGGCGGTATTATTTAAATTTTATAGATTATTTAAAGTTAGCAAAAAAACAAAAAATAAAGTTCAATTGGCCACTACTTCACCTTCGCCACTAAAAACAAATAATAAAACAAAAAACAAATTTGTTCAAATTCAATTAATTTTTTTTTTTTTATTTTTATTAGGTTTTTTTTTATGCAGAGGCCATAAACACGTTTAGGCGGCTGCCATGGCCTGCAATTTTTCGGGCTATGTGTGTTGGCCATGGCTGTTGCTGCTCCAAATATTGGACAACGAGTCTTTCTTGTCTACGGATAGCCAAAAATATATACATACATACATATAGAAAATGTGTATTACATATATTTGCCAAACGTTTTTACAAAAGAATTTCCGTTTGCCGGCTGTGTTGGCGTTTGAATTGAACAATTGTTGCCGTTGTAGAAATGCAAACCAGCTGATATTTTTTTTATTTTAAAATTGAATTAACTAACCAAGTAAATAAATTGTGATGGCATGCAAAATGCCAAAGGTGTAATTAAAAGCTAACAGATTCAACAGCCAAGTCACAATCGTGTGTCTTATTAATGATGATCGGGCTAAAAGTCATTAGGTGAAGCGAACTGGTTGGCAAATCAATACGATACGAATAGATGGCTAAATAGATGGATTGATAGACTGATACCTGGTATAGTGAAGCCTAGTTGCTTGGCTTTTTTTTTTATTTTTTGCAAAAAATCTTCAACCTACAGACCTACTTTCACAGTGCCAAGGAAAAACGAAGAAACAACTGACTGACAAGACGGACAAACAGATTTTCCATTCCACTTTTTGTATGATCAAGGAAACAGCTGCAGTCGGTTCAAAAAATTTATGCTAATCTGTAATGGAAATGCTAATGCAGTCAGTCAAACAGTCAGTCAGTCAGTCAGTCAGTTGGTCAGTTCAACGTTGGATAGTTCAACGGTCAGAGCAAATCATAAACTGCTGAATATTCATTTGGCTTACTCCACATTCAACATTAACAAAAGATGATATATATTCGGTATGTCATTGAACGCGCGGGGGACTCATATTGTTGCCACTAATCTAGTTTCTAGTTTTTGTTGTTGTCTTTTTTTTTTTTCGTCTTTTTCTGTCTCTATTTTGGCCCCTTCGATTTGCATCACAATGGGCCGCCCCGACTCATAAATCTTGGCCAAGTTGGGTTTTCTATGGTACTTACAGCACAAAGCGGCCAATAGGCCAAATAGCAGCAGCCAAGGTTTATCCTTCAATGGCAGCGACATTGCTGGCAATTTACTTTGCTATACAAAGGTGTAAATATCTATATATTTTTTTATTACTGTTAGGACACTAGAGAGATAACGAACTGCACTACACCAAAAATCAACCGCAACACACACGGCACACACTTAAAAGCACAAACACGCGTCTCGCAATTACAATACAATAATATATGGTTTAAAAGTTTTTCAATGGTTGAATTTATTTATTTTGGTGGGTGTTTTTATTTATTTATTTTTTTTTTTTTTTCTTAACGCTTTCAACCAAACGCACCGACTACCAAAACCGCACTGAACGACAATAAAGCTGCGTCTGCGCCGTGTGCCCAAGAGTTGGAAGAGTTGAAAACTTTGACGCCGTCGACGCCAGCTGCGCATTGGGTCTGGTTTTTCAGTTTGTTTGCTGTTTGGACTTGTTGCTGTTGTTATTGTTGTTGCTATGGCTTTTGGCTTATAAGTGTTCAATTGTTGTTGTTTCTATTGCTTGAAGCCCGTCTCATCAGCGTCGGCAATAATTATCATCATAGTCAGAGCCGCCGCCACCGCCGCCGCAGCAGCCGCAGCAGCATCCAAAGCGTCATTAAATGTTATGCTAAAATTTTTTTTCTTATTTTTTGCACATCTTTTTACCTATGTGGTTAATATATATATATCTTTGGTAATATTTGCGGAGCTCTGGACATATATGTTTGTGTATATACATTTTCAAAATGGACTATTAAACTATCCAATGATTTCTAGGCAAGAATCGCAAAGAATAAAAAACTAGTATACATCTTACATTCGTTTTTAATTTTGGCTGTAAATAATTTGTATCCATAAGTGTGCAAAAAAAAAACAACATACTTTAATTAACTTAGATGCTTAGATGGCGGAAAAAAGAACATATCCTGATTGCCAATATTCTTACTCTCTTGATAATCTTACACAAAAATATCACCACAAATTGGCTTAAACCACAAAACCATAAAATAAACAATAAACAATTTTAGCCAAAAGAAAACCCAATTAAAGAAATAGTTGACTTTAAAATTAAAGTGATCAAAGTTTTAAGACTATAAGCTGATATCACAGAAAGATTTATAAGGATTTTGATAAAAGCTTTTCAAATTTTTATTTTTCAAAAATCCCTTTTTGGGAGACATTCTTAACTTAAATGGTTAAACTAGAGTAGATTGGATTAAGTTGGCTTGTACTTGTCAAGCTTTTTCTAAACTTTTCACTGAAGGACCTAGATTTATTTTTAAGTTACTGTAAAGACAAAGAAACTATTTAGATGTGTTTAGTATGTTCTACTATTTAAAGAGCAACCGATAGGCAATTGAATTCATTCTGATTTACTTCCTGCAAGGGAATATACCTTATGTTACCCTAACGCTAAGTTACAAATTGGTAAAAGACTGAAACCATTATCTCATTGGCTTCATTTGAGGCCCTTCAATCTAAATAATTGTTTTTTTTTTTTTTTTTGCTATGCCTGCGATTCGATAACCCAATCGACCGACAATTAATTTGATGTGATAGATGGATGGATGGATGGATGGTTGGATGGTTGGTAGTGGATGTTTGAATGCGATCGAGGTGAAAGAAAGCAGCTCTCATTTGGCAATTCGTGATCGGTTTCCAAGTTCACTGCTGGTGGTCGTGTTGCCCTCCGGCCCTGCCTGCAACATCTACTGCAATACATAACTTTCTCGTGAATGGACAGAAAAACAAACCAAAAACAAAGGGTTGGCAAAAGGTCAGGCAACAACTAACTGTTAACTATTTTGTTGGCTAGTTTAGCTTACATAATTCAATTAAATTGAAACATTATGAATGATACACAAATTGTGTATGTTGGATAAAAAAACACACATACCTTTTCTAGTCAGGGGTAAATTTAGGGGACATGCTTTTGTTCTCGGGCCTTGAAACTCCCTATATATATATACATACATTTGATGACTTTTTTGGGGTATTGTGTGTATATAATCTTTCTTTTCAAACACCTACAAAAGCCAAGTAGAGACAATGGCAAATGTTGATGATGATTTTGTTTTCATTTTTTTATTTTTTTGCGCATTCAAATTAAGTTTCAGTTTCAACAGATATTTGCGCATTGCTTAAATGGTCGTAAAATTGACGTTTATATACCCTATAGGCAAGAGTATATTAATGTCATCAATATGTATGTTACTGACAGTGGCTTAAATGTTGAAAAAAAGTTCCAGTCTTACTAAAACTCTCAAATAAAACAAAAAGAAGTTAATTAGAGCCAATGAGATGACATTCCTTTTACAAGGAATTCGTTTCAGTTTGAATACAAATAATTTGTTTTTGACTACAAAGTATATTCAATGTCGGCGATTGCTTATTCAATATTTTCTTATGCTTTTGCATTTTATCTCCTTATGATGGACGTCATCAGTCATGTAATTAACTATAAAGGAAAAACGCACATTTCATATATATGTTTATATATATATATGTATATATAAATTGCAGAAAGTCATCATATTTTTTCAGCTCTCTTTTTCCCCAGGTTGGTCTCTTGGTTGCTTGCTTGCTGGCTGGCTTCTTTCACTTTGACTTTTAGCCATGACAAGGCAATGTTTCTTTTATGAAATGCTTTCATAATCAACTACACTCACATACCTGCAAGCAATTTGTTGCTTTTGTCGGTGATGGCGTCCACATTGCGTCCACATTTTATCCATTGCGTGTGCTGACCACCACTGACCGGGTGGGCAAGATGATGGTGATGCTCCCACTATCTGCGGCAGCTAACTCCAATCCCCTCCACAATGTGCATTAAATTAGTTTTTAATTTTTCTCGGCTTTGACATTGAAGCAACTAGTTAGATACCCAACACTAATGGTAATATACAGACATTAATTAAATTTTGGACATAAGACTACTAGATTTGGTTGACCTGTTTGGGTTTTGATTGTGGTTCGACTTTTGTTTTGGGTTTGGTCACTTTCGCATTAATGCATCACTGGCTTTTGTCTCTGGGGGCCATTAGATTTATGGCCAAAGTGAGAGACGCATGCAAATGACGAGTTTTTTCTTTGTATTTTTGGTAAGTTGATTGATCTGAAAATTATGCGCAGATCCCTCACAACTTCATGATGAGGTTTTAACTTTGAAATAAATCGTAAAAAGTCTGTATTATGTGAATACGTCTGGCTTTGTTTCAATGAGTGCCGAGTATTCTTGAGAAAGTATTTTAAAAACTATTAATGTCAAAATAATGGAGAGAATATAAACTTGAATTGAAATGATCTTCGTAGCGAAAGTTGTTTACGGGTCATTACAATGTTACAGCAATCAATGTAATTTCCTTTTCCTGTCTGGGGCACTTGCCTTTTGGTTTTATATGTATTTACTACAAAAATTTACTACTATTTTCTTTCCTCTCACTTGAACTTATGCAGTTTGCATACATAAATTTATCAAGGTGGCATGTTTGGCTTTCAAACTTTCAAGACTTGTGTGTATTCGATGCTCTTTTTATTTTTCCTTACCCGCCTTAGCAATCAATTCTCATTCGCAATGCGTTAAGGTCATATATATTGCACAAATCGCAAGAAAGGCCGGTCATAAAAATACACAAATAAAAAACCATCAGATTATATTTTATGACAAATATCTATTAAAAACCATAAGACAGAAATAAAACTAAGTAGAGGGTTTGGCTAAGTTAGGACAAATTAATATTTGTTTACCCTCAAAGATCAAATAGCTTTCTGTTTGAACATTCGGACAACTGATGTAGTCGTTAAAATTATAGAATTATTTGAATTTCGAAAGTTTTATCTTTAGAATTAATTGATTATACAAAGAACTTCATTATATAGAAGTTTAGACACGGAAAGATCTATTATCTTCTCAAAGAATATATTTCAATTCTTTAATTCCAAGTATAAAACAACAAATTTATGGTTAAATTGAATATACTTGTTTTTTGTGAGGGTATTAAAATTGGAAAGGCAACTTTGGCATAATTTATGACCGTAATGATCAAGCATCTTCTAATCACTTTGGGTTCCATCAGTAGCAGTTAAATTAAATTAAGATTCTACACAAAGCAAAACACAGTCAAAATGTTATCAGGTTGTTGTTCTTGTTGATTTCGCATGCTTTAAATTTTAATGAATTTAATTAGACACACACACACACACACAGACACACATACAAAAAAAGAAAAAAAAAAAGATGAGAAAAAAAGAATGCTGAATTGGAAGAACCAAAGAGATGACCTTGGCCAGCGGCAGCAACTCTTTATGGGGGCGTCTTTGGTTGCACATTGTTTATGACTTTATTGTTCAGTTAGCCGACTGGCTAACACCTCCAACTCCAACATTGGTTTTGGTCTTCAACATTAGATTCTTCGTCTTCTGCTTCTTGCCTCTTGCCCCTTGCATTTCAAGGGCATTGAATGAGCTTTGGCTGAGAGCTGATGGAATTGAATGGCCAATACTGACTATGTTAAAGCAGAATTCGTTGTTGTTGTTGTTGGTGATGCCTGTTTGCCTGTGCAATGGTTTCCACTTAATTTGAATTTTCCACTCGGTTTTATGCTATATGCATTTGCAAATAATACCTGCCGTGTTTGTCTTATTTATGACCTATGCGCGTGTAATTAATCTTCACTAGAAGTTGTAATAAATGCGAATGCTAATACACACACAAAACTGGCAAACAATTTGCCACATGCCATTAGTTTTTTTTCGTGTTTTTTTTTTTTTTTTTGTTTTAAGCTAAGTGGCATAAATTTTTTTGTTTGCAACCATTGGCCACGTTGTGGGTGGATTCTATAGGTCGAGGTGTTGACAACTTACCCTAATGGAATCTAGTTAAATAGTTAAACTAATTTGAAGATCAATTCCATCACCCGTAACACACAAAACCTCTCTGGCTGATAGGCAAGAGACTCTGAAATTAGCCACAGACTAACAATACATCTTTTGGTTTTTGCATACACGATTGAGTAATCTCAGTTACAACAGCAAGAGACAAACGAAACGACCCACGCACAGAGACTGTAATTAACTTGGCTCTTACATACAAGCTTAAAGTGTGTACATATAATATTTAACTTAGATTTTTTTGTTGTATTTAAAACAAAGTTGGTCTTATTTGTAAGACTCTTAAATTTCATTATATAGACAGAAAAATGTGTAAATGTATTAATTGCTTAACTTACATATAAAGGCATTCTAATACATATATTCTAAGCTATAACACTTTTCATGCGTCCAATCTTTCTCGTATACATACCTTATGCTGCTACAATATGTATGCAGATTTGTATATTTGTTGATACTTATGTTTATGAATTTCGGTGCAGGTACACAACGAGCAGACGACAAAGAGGCAGGTGTAACAGTCGAAACACGTGTCACACGCGAGGGTACGGTCAGCGGAAATTAACAAAAAGAAAATTGCGTCACATTTTACTCATACCTGGCGCTTGGCTGTAGGTATTAGTTTGTAGAAACGTTGGGTGCTTATAAAGACGAATAGGGTGGTAATTAATTGGTATAGCAGTATTTAGGCCATAGAATTTCAAATTGACTAGCTGGGTCAGTGTCATGCAAGTCTTAAAATTTTTTTTGTGATGGCAATACAGAGTCACCTTAAAATTATTTATTTAAAGAGAGAGTCTTTTAGGCGATCTTCTAGAGTAGCAGTATTTATACTTTAGCTTTTGAATTTCCAGTGGACTCAGTTAATTTCAAATTTCTTAAAATGAGCGCCACTCCAATGCATGCGGCTCATTTTGAGCACAACTAGCGCTGAGGTAGCATAATATTTCCAGCAGTCTGGCAACCCCTGTTGTCAGTTATTTTGCTAAAAATTTAAATATGAATTAATTGTTGGCGCCAATTTTTTGCTCTCAGTTACCAGAACAAAACAATTTGTTTTCCATCTATAAAAGTAATTCTCTCGCTTTTATTTGCACATGCGCTCGCTTTATGTTGTTGTCGTTGTGTTATTGCTATTTTGAGTTTCTCGAGATGCTGGAAGAGATTGAGAGACTTGTTGCGCTTGCCTTGGCCTTTGTTTACTTGCATTTTTGTTTATTCAGTCAACACGATGCGCTCGTTCTAACAACATTAAGCGTGGCAATAAATGAATTTAATATGCAAAATATAACACACATCAATACGTTTAAAAATTTTGATATATTTACCTCTTGTCCCGGGTAAAGAAATAAATAAACCGGAAATTCGAACTTAATTTACTCTGACAGAGGCGTTAATGCAAACAAACGTGAACTTAAATGTCCAATCTATTTAAGTTCCCAATGAGAATAATTTAAATGGAATGGCTAAAGCAAATTGCTAATTATTTAATGTTTCAATGCTTCAAATGGATGTGACAGGCAATGCCGACGCCGATTGACCAAGTAAGTTAAATATTAAATGTTGTAGCAAACATATAATTAACGTCTCATCTATAACTTTACTGATTTAGATCAATAAAATAAAAAAAAAAAAACCAAAAAAATTGTATTTATTGTGTACAAACGAACGTTTCCATTCAGTATATATTAAGCCATTTTGCAGTTTGTTAAACTTTTAAATAAATATATGTATTGCCAAAATTACTTGAAAGTTTACTCAAATTTCTCAATAAGCAAATTGAAATTAGATTGGTTGGCAACGGACAAAAACATTTCGGCGGTTTCAAGTATTTTTCATCTCATCTAAATTTAAATTTCACATTTCATTAATAGGGTAATTTCTCCGAAAATTTCCTTTTCTAAAGGTCTATATCAATATCAAATTTGAATGGCATAATTGTTTGAGCGTGGCAAAGACTTGTAAATTCATAGAACAGCAGCTGTTGGCCAATTCGTTCTGCCACGTAGGCGGGGAGGGTGGCCAATGACGTTTTATGTGAAATACAAAAAATAAAAAAACTTGCTACTTGGCCAATTCGTCAGCCAAGTTACTACAAAGTCATTGACAGGCTTCATTGCCGTTGATATCATTTATACCATAAATTTATCGCATCTTTTTTGGACAAAAAGTTGTCTTTGTGTCTTCACTGTCAATCAGTTTGATAAACTTTAATTTCTCAAACATGT
This sequence comes from Drosophila insularis, assembly GCA_018903935.1. NCBI lineage: Eukaryota > Metazoa > Arthropoda > Insecta > Diptera > Drosophilidae > Drosophila > Drosophila insularis. The sequence goes on from JAEIFP010002295.1 coordinate 11,096,744, forward strand.
CGTCCATGCGAAAAGTATTAGAAGTTATTAACATTTCCTTTTATTTATGATATACAGTGAAACCTCGATATAACGAATCTGAGGGGGATCGCAAAATTATTCGTTATATCTATTGATTCGCTATAGGTACTGAAATGTAAAACCTTAGTTTTTTCAAGGGACTTAACAAAAAATTCGTTATATTGGGTTTTTCGTTATAACGAAGTTCGTTATATCGAGGTTTCACTGTATATATAATATTTGGTATTGTCTAAAATGTCAACTCTTTGTCAACAAATACAAATCGTACCGTGAAATTGAAATGTCATGTGGTTTGTTTTCGAGATTTATTTGGGCATGACAAACCGGCATAAGTAAAATGCATATAACACGAAATTTTCCATTTTCAATTAGAAAATACATTATTGAAATATTTCGAATTTTTTTTCCTTTATAATTCTAGACTTGGAAATAAATTGATTAAGAAAGTTAGTTATAGCTGTTTGATATCTTTATTTATTCTTAATCATGCTTTTGCCAGATCCACCATAGTAATAGACCCGATAGATATAGAAACCCGCAGCTGCATGCACCGCAACAACCGTACCAATAACCGATATAATATCTATATCCATATTGGTAATCAAAAACAAATTCTTTAGCACAATGAACTTGAGGGCAAAGAACACAGAGATTGGAAAAAGAACAATTAGCGAACAGTAAAACAACCACATTAGGATAATTATAATGGGTCCACGTTTTTGATCATTATTGGATATCACTTGATACGCTGCTATATTCCATTCACTCCATATCTGTAGCTTCTCCTCCTGCTGGATTTCTAGACGTATTATATACACAATGACAAGAACATGTCCTGCAATAATTGTGCCTATGGCAGAGCCAATATCTGCATTCACATCTTGAAAAGTCTTTGCAAAGAATAACTTAAGGCCACCATAGATCAGAAGAGGTAAAAGCATAAAAATGGCCACGAAATAAAGAAACTGTTGCATGAAAAGTATGGCTCGCGATGTCTATCGTGAATGGGATAGAAAGGAATAGATACTTTGGACATTTAAATAATTACTTACCCTACTCCGGGTAGCCTTCTCCAAGTTGGGCAAATCTTGAGAGTGACCTGCTAAATTGGCCGTATAGTCATGGTGATTTCTACTCACAGTCAGTTTTGTTAATCTGTTGAACATTTTCTCATAGCCCTCACCTTGGCGTTGACACTAGACACAAGGCGTGTCTTGATAACTTTCAAATGATTCGTTATCATCACGTGCAGATAGCTAAAAATACTTATTATATTTTATAATTTTTGTATTTAAATAAATATTAATACGGCGCCAGAAACTTAATAAATGTATTAACCAAATAGGCCCAAAGAAAGAGAACTTATAAAGATAGAATGAATCCTAAGCAGAAATATCTGGTCCCATGACCACACGCCATATTCTTAGATCAAACATTTCAAGACAAATATACAATTTGTTAAGAACTCTTTATGAGATAAGATATATGTTTGTATATATTGCTTGTCCATAATTGTGGGCAACTTTTGCACGGCGCTCGATTTAATTAAGAGGCAGACAACTGTCAAGCAAGATGAGGCACACCAACTGAAGAGGCAATCGGTGGTGTCCATGACCGTCCTGATAAAGCTCTCAAATCAGTGTCGTGATTTTTATAAACTCACTCAAGATAATGCATTTTATTCAACTGAATTTATTGACCATGATTATTTCGAGCCTCACTCTTTCTCTCTTTCTTTTTTCTGTTCTGGTTATAGTCAGCTGACTCTGGGTGTTCCCCCCTCATGCGCGTATGTTGTCTCAATTATATACATAGACAAGCATAAATCATAAGTCTCATTTTGTATATGGAGCAATGACAATTATTTGTCATCTACTAAGATACGTTATTGCGCCGAATATGTGTTTGGGTACAGTTTTGGCATACTCTACTTTGATTTAATTCTTATCGAATGACTAATTTAATTCTAGAATTTCTATAGCTTGGCTTTATAAAATGCTTTGATTCCCTTAGAAATCACTAGTGATAAGCTCAAGTCGTTTAGTTCTTAATAAATATTCTCAAGGGGTTATTTTTAGGAAAACGACTAATAAAATAAATCTCTACTAAAACTTATCTCAAAAGTTTTTGATACTAATTTATGGTTGATTAAGTGAAGGATTTGAACTAAGCAACTATGGGTCATGAATCTGACTGACCCTTTAATTGAAATGAAATGACATGAATGTTATTTTCATAGTCACATAGCGAAAACATGTGCTTCAAATTCATGCGTGGAGTCATGTGTTTGAATTTGAGTTGCATTTCCCAATAGAAACCCTTGAAAATCTAATAAAACTTGGTCAACTTAAAGTGGCGGACATCACGTTATCAAGGTTCAAGCTGTAAAGTGGCTTAAGGACATGACCTTGGCAATTGACAACAGAATGAAAACGGGAAGTGGACAACTCGGAAGTCAGTCAGTGTTCATATGCTTGAAAATCCTCTTGGATGGCGAAACGTAGACAAAGTCAAGGCAATTACCATAATTGCAAGTTCCTGCTGGAGAAAGAGTCCTCCCAAACCCATTGCCCGGTGTCAGTGCCACAGTCGGTAACGATGAGCAAACAGATGCAAAAATAAATAACTCCGTCGCTATGCAAATAGACCCCCTCTGCTCCCCCTTATACTTATGTATAATATTTCCTAGTTCAAGGGCAATTTCAATTGAGTCGCGTCAGAATGAGTTGAGGGAATTGAATTTAAAATAGTTCTTTCACATTAGATATTAGAGGGCAGATGAATACGTTGGTCATCATCATCCTCATCATCTGTGCATGCCACAATCACATGCCCCACACACAGATATATATACACATATATGTAGATACCGATTTAACTATAGAAATTTATAAATACGAGTTTAATAAGCAATTCTAAATTCACTTGTCGCAATGTCAACACATAACCAAAACCGATTTTCCTGTAATTGTTCTTGCCTAGCGCCTTGGTTCTCTTCACATTATTAGAAATACATTTACCTATATACGATTTGTGGTTTAAATAGGTATTTTGACCTGATTTGTGTGCACTTGTATGTACTTGGCATATTAAAAATGAAAAAATTGCCCGAGGCCTTAGCAGCTGTTAAAGCTCTGCGGATCTCTTTTTTGGCCTATAGCCAAAAATCTTCTAGACCATAAAGAGACCTGACGAATACAGAATGAGAAGCAACAAATATTGGAAATAGTTTGGCAGCAATTTGCCAAGATTTCTAATACAAGTAATTAATGGATTAACGATTATATTGATGTTTTTGTAATAGTTTATTGTCGTTTATTTTGGATTGCGTCGCAACATTTTGTTTCGTCAATAGATCAATTTATATTGGCAATGTTTATTTGTCCTATCTAAAATATTAACACCCCATGCCAAAAGAAATCGTTTTTCTATATGTGTACCTAATAATGGATTGAAAATTTTTACTTTATGCAAAACTTTTAGGGGGATTTATGCTAAATCATTTTATTTGTTTTGTTGTGTAAGAGCTTCGACAAAAAAACTCAAAGTTAGAATTTGAATTAGAACTGAATTAGAAGCCTTTATGGCTAATCCAAAATCGAATGGGAACTGCTACAGTTTTAATATGTACCTTACCCCATGGATAGCTATAAAATATTCCATAACAAAACAAGCATGTAGATTATCAATAATAATAATCAATGCTAAAATTATTTAGATAAACAACTAGATTAAGGGCATGGCAACATGTTTTTTGGCAAACAAAAATAGGGAAAGAAATGAATGGAGATAAAAGTGAAGATAAAGGAAAATAAAACTTTACAGACTTTGTTGATTCAATCATTTCATTTGTAAGAGCCATCATGATGAGTTTACATTTAGATTTGCATTTTTTGAGACTTACAAGCCTCGTGGAGCACACACACACTCAAACACTCACTGAGATGAATCATTGTCACGACTTTGCCGGGTCAGAGACACCAGTTTAACGCACTTTTGAGGCAGGTCGGATATATGGATACACGAATTCCAAGCAATCGACATAAATTTATTGTCAATCTGTTAGCTCGCTCAACTTTGAACCGAAAAAAAATCTCTGGGAAAACACTATTTGCTGACCTTTATGGCTTGACCTTTGATGAGTCTAAATGGTCTAAAGCTCACATGCTCCTTGCGCCCCCCCCCCACACCACCAAACAAAAAATAAAACACGGTCAATAGACGCACAAATGAATGCTGGGACATGTGATGGATATAGATGGATTGAGAGTGCTCATTGTTTTGTTTGTGATGCTATTTGCGGGTGTTATTTGGGTTTTGGCCATCAAAACTAATGATCTACCTAATGATGTCAACGAGAGATAAATCTATAAAAATAATGTAAACATGTATGTGTACAAATGTATGTACATAGGTGTATTTGGCCTGACGATTGCCGGGTAATTAAATGCAAGTAGCTACTATTAATTTCTTCGACATGTGTTCGGACCTGGGGCTATAGTTCAGTTTCTTGGCTAATCAAATGTATAAATAATCATTGTTTGCCTTTATTTAAAATCATGATTAATGCAGGCACGAGAAAAAGTTTTGGTAGATAGAGAATATTTATCTCAAGTCAGTCGACCCATGCTAAGGAAAATGATAATGGAGTAACCTGTCATAAATTGTGCTTACTCTTGCCGTTCTGCTTTTATTTGCTGCAAATATTTACAAAAGACAGTGAAAAGATGAATATATCCACACACACTCACACACACAATTGTAACAAAAAGACAAACTGCAAACAGATGAAAAGATATGATTATGCCAGTCGAAAGAAACGAAGACAGGCACGAGTCTGAATTTATAACAAGATTTGTGCTAGAGAATACCGGAAGCAACGAGCGCCATTTCTAGGTATGAAATTTTTATATTTACATTTCGAAAAGTAAATATTATCGTTATCATAGTCTATATATTTGGTAAAGGATAAGTCCTTCTGAGTTTTTCAGATGACGAGATGGTAAACTGAAGGAATTTGTATATTTCGCAGAATTCTATACAGAAAGATTCTATGAAATTATGACAATGATATAAATTTAAATGTAGATGGGAATATGTAACATAAACATTGCATACCTTTCAGCGCACTAAGAAGATTCATGCCGAAGGACTTAACGAAATCTAAGCCAATCAATTATGGCTGAGAAGTAAAGAACTTGTTTTCTTATATGTTGCATTCGGTTCTTATGCCCTTGCATTCAATTTTAATTGGATATGACATGCAAATAGGAATAAATAGCAAGAAGTTGGCCCAGTTTAGCATTCCCTTTCATGCCAATGGCCTGAACAAAGGTCAACGGCGCAACTTGGAAAGACGTCAGCATATAGCCAACTGCCTGCTATCGTTGCAAGGTTATCCAACACCTGTTGTCTTAAATGTAATGCTGGGCACGCAAAGCCAACGACATTGGCAAGGCTCCTGTCGTGTGTGTGTGAGTGAGAGAGTGTGTGGAATGCTGCTTGCGGTCTCTAATGAACCTGAGTCGGTCATTTGTATTAGTGATCCGTTTTACGTGCCCGTATTTATTTATTGGCTCTGTTTCTATATTTACGCCAATTTACTTATGAATTTATGTATTCATTTAGAGCAAGGACTCGCTGTGACTTTAAGTTTCGTGTGTGGTTAAAAATAAACTTCTTCTCCATGGACTAATTGAACTGGGTCGCTAAAAGTATGCAACATTTTGGTTTCTATTGAAGCAGCTTTAAAATTTTTGGCGTGTGGCAGAATCTGTGCGTGTGTGTGTGTGCGCTTATATTACCGTTAAGCACATGCACGTGCACGTAAATTTCATCCACGTGTCTGAGAGTGTGTGAGTGAGTGTGTTACTGTGTTTTCGGGGTATGCAAATATCTACATTTATCGTATGTATGTGTGTAGCTAGGTAACTTTCGTCAAGTGACAAAGCTTATTAAGCTCAATTTCATGCAGAATTCGTCAGGCACTTTGGAAAATGATTGAACAACTTACAGACTTTCTCACAAAGACGTGTGGCGTCCTTGAACGCTTAGCTACATGTGCCCAAGTATGTGGGTTCAGTGTATGTGTGTGTGTGTGTGTGTGTGTGTGTGTGGATCTTCAAATTCCATTCGCTAATTGCTTGGTCAACTTGACAAGCTATTGTTTACATTGTGTTTACATGAAGTTTAGCTTAGATTTATTTCTCAATTCCCTTTTTGCTATTGCCCCTTACATTTGTCGGCATATTTGCCCACTTAAGCGTTATATGACTGTATGTAAGTATATATGTATATATATGTTTGATCTCACCATGTGTGTCTCTCTAATCTGGATAGCTGCTTAGTTCAAAAATTTTTAATTGCCACTTGAAAACTGGTTCGTGTGTTTAGGTCCGCCTACAGATGTACGCACATTTTTATATTACTCACCAAAGGTATTACAGAAATAAATAAATTATAAATAACTAAATTACAAGTCAAGTTCTATGCCTCAAAATATAATACATTTTTCATTACGTGTGTTAAGAATTTGAAGATATGATTTGGTTTAATTTTGCGAAGAAGATTGCATGACATAAAGGGCCGAAAAATGAATCCATCTACGGTATACGATTTATGTATATGTGTATATATGATATAGTTCGGTTCTTGCCTCGTTCCTATTTTTTCTAAAGTTCCATCATCGCGAATTTTTGGCTCTCTTACCGATTTTTGGGTTTGTGCAATGACATTTATTAAAATTTTGCTTCCGTTTTGTCTTATAAATTGTAACATAAGCATATTTAAAATATTCTATTCTCCCATGCAGTCAGTTCTATGAATAATGTAATTATAATAAAGATATATATTCATAAATTATATGGCAAACTGACGTCACAGTTCATTGCATGTCTGGGCACTTGGACATTCTAAGAATAATATTTACATTGTGTTGATTTTTTTTTAAGGTCTGTCACTTTCTGATTAAACTATCAGATGTTTGTTTTTCTTTTTCTTTTTTTTTTTTGCATAGATTCTAGAATTTTTGCTTGTAATTTCCAAGCTGACGAGTTTAACACGAGCTTTTCAATTTCAATTGAATTGTTCATTTCAAATTTTGTGTTTACAACAATTGCTTCTATTAACTGTAATAGCTGTGTATGATGTTGTATGGGAATTTATTCAATAAACAAATCTAATCCAATTAAAGCCATAGTTACATTGGCTAAAAGGTGATGTGTACATCCATACTTACATATGTATATATATATAGTATAATTTATAAATGTTTATACATATTACGTATCGAAACCGATTTATTCCACACTTTGCATAACATTTTGATTTATTATATGCGCTTGTTAATAGGAGACACGTAGAAGAATACAGGAGAGAGAAAAAAAAAAATTAATGAATCACGGCAGTTGTTAATGGCATTCAGAAAATGTTTACATATATACAATAGGCATAGCTGAGTTGAGAGCATGTGACACCGTGCACTTTGCACAATTCCGCGTAAATAATTACTAAAACTGACTAGTAAAGCTGAGAAGAGTCCTAAAGTCATTTGCTTGCGGACAAGTTCTTCTCTCATCATGGTTTTTTTTTCCTTTTGATGGTGCATGACAATTTTATGATGAGTATTATTATCTGGCTTTATCAGCTGTCAATATTTTATCAACTTACAATGTTCCAATATAAATCATATTAAGTTGTCTCTGTGGGACTCTTCTTTTTTTTTTGGCCAGATTTTTTTTGGCCGCAAGTGATGAATTTATGGTATTTGACTTTTGATTGGAATAGTGAAAAGTTTTTTTTTTTTGCACACAGCCCACATGAGATATTTGTCAAAAAACCATTGCATACTTCAAGGAGATAGATGAAAGGATTTTAAATACTATCCCGTTAGCGGAAGCTTTAACATTTTCAAGGGCCACCTGTTGGTCCATGAACTCGATTTACACCTCTCATTCATCCTAGCTCTCCTCATCTCTCTCTTTCTCTGTGTTTCCGAGAAGCGAAAGCTTTTGCTGCTGTTGTTGCTGGCGTCAATATTGATGACTCTGTCAGTCGTTTAGTTGCCCGGCAGCGTTGGCGGCGTTCTGACAGATTTTAAATGCTGAAATAGAGCCAACAACGACAACAACAATAAATGAGCAAACAAAAAAAAAACAGAAAAAAACGATGGCAAAACGACTTTGGCCGAAGCTTTAACGAAGTTTCCGCCGACACAACTCGATAAAAATGTGTGCTAGAGATGACGCTAAAGCAGCAGCAGGCAACAGCAACAACAATCAAGCTACCGGTCGAGATTGTTGTTGTTGTTGCTGTTGCTGCTGCTGCTCGCTCGCTTTTGGATAATAAAACTGGCAACGCGCACTCGACCGCCAAGTCAATTTGCAAACGCTGCTCATACGCTGCGGAGGCAAAAGCACATACAAAAGACAAAAATCCCCAAAAAAAATACATATACATATATATATTTAAAAAAAGAAAACGAAAAATAAAAACAGCACACAAAACAAATACAAAATCCAAAATCAAGAACAAAACAACAAAAGCAACACTCTTCCACCTCAGGCTACGAGCAACGGGGCAACCGAGGCAAATAGTTGTCGTTTGTTCCCCACGCGCTTGCGTGTTGCTGCTTTTTCTGGCGAATCCGTCCGCCAGTTGGCCCACTACCTTGCCTGCCTTCAGTCTTCAACTCGTGTCGTTCCTAGTAAGTCATTTGCTCGAAAATCCACATATACGAAAAACTTCTCATTTCGGAATTCGAAATTCTGGAATTTTGGGAATTTTAGCGTCAACGGCAGCGGATGTCGCGAATTAAACGCGCGCGCTCTGCCACACGTTTAACGGTTTTCAATTCGCACAGCAAAGCCCTAAATAAAACATAATCAAAAAAACAATCAAAAAAAAAAAAACAAAACCAACTCAAATTAAGAAAGTTTAATTATTATAATTTAATATCATTAGCCTGTGGGCAAGTAATTGGTTTTTTTTTTTGTTTTGGTTTAGTAATTTAGTGTTTGCCCAGTTTTTGTGATCTCACGTTCCATAAGTGAAAATTTTTCATTCAAATAAAAAGCAAAATATAGTATTCAAATTTCGAAAATCTTCAAGTTTTCTACGCATACACTACTCAAAAGCCAACGATATTTTTGCTCTCTTTGTGTAGGTTTTGCCAATCATAGTTTATGTTTAACTTTATGATATGATGATGATGTTTTAATTTGCATAAAATTAACAAGTGGTCGCACGAAAAAGACGTCTCACACAATACACACACACATACATATGCACATACAAAATATGGATGGATATTATGGAAATATTTAATTAAAAATAGACATGAAATTATCTTTCATCCATACATTATGACCATAATTTTTAGTTTTGTTCTATCTTGTTTTTGTATCGCTTTCGGTATTGCAATTTGTATAAACAATGTAGCAAAAAGTTTATTACTTGACATAACGTTTTCGTAAATATTTATAATGCCCATGGCGTTATATATATAACAAATATGTACATATTTTTAATCTGCAAAATATGCGCAAAATATTGAAAAGAATATAACAAGTAAATGGACTGTGTGAGTGTGAATAAAAATCTCAACTGTGAACAGTTGGATATATTTAAATGTTGATATAAATCACAAGAAAAATTCATTTTCCATAAATTTTCTCCTAAGAGAACTTACTTTGTCTATATAGCAGAAATCTATTTCTTATTGCAAAAATTTTAATTTCGATTCGATTTAGGTAAAAATATATGTACAATCAAATTAACAAATTGATTTTTGTACTCTTTGTTAATCTTTAAATGAGAATAATTGCAGTCTTATTTCAGAATATAAGATATATTTGGATTTGAGTTCTAATAATATACAATCTTTTTTAGTTTAGTTCCCATAAAGTGCACATCATTTAAAATATTTTGCCATTTACTGATAAATTCTTAAAAACATTATAACAATTTGAATTCGTGGTAAAAACCGAATGAGAATCGAAAGGAAAACAAATGATATTACATCAACTTGATGCACTTTCGATATGTCCTTTTGAGGAATGATCTTTGATAGGAAATTACTTTACTTTTAACTAATTTACTAAACATTTAAACTTATCGGGATGACATTATATTTCATCAATGTAAGATATTCCTTCAACAAAATTCAAAAGTTTGTAGTTTCTCATCTGCTTTTGCAGGTGAGTGCCATTCGGTTCCCAGTACTATGGCCCCAGACATATCGTAATCATAAATTCGTATACAAATCATGAAAATGAAATTAAAGTGATTCCTCAAATTAGCAATTTTCAATTAAATATATGCTAAAATGATTTTAAAACTCTGTTAAGTATCATAAATGAAAAATGTCGAGACTTTCGATGAAATAGAATTAGGGAAAAAATCTTGCAAATCATTTGTGGGTGGTTTCGCTTTAATCATCTTTATCTGTGCGTGGGTGATCCAAATCAAATAATGTTCTTAGCATTACAATGATAATGAATTCTAACTTTAACTTGATTTTTTTGGCTAATATTTCTATATGTATATTCGATTTGCAGACTTCAACGCGTACGCCAGCAAAATAGTCTCAATGATTGGCTCTTCGAGTTTTGAGTTGCAACTGATGCCGAAAAGTGCGCCAAGTAATTTGCACAATTTCCCCTTATAACGAATACCTCAAATAATTCAAGTCATTAAACGACTGTAAAAGCAGCTTAACCAAAGTCAGCGAAAACGCTAAAAACAAAAAACCCAAACAAAATTAAACAGAAACTAGTAATTTACCCGTTAGTCATAGTCTAAACCAAAAATGATAATGGACAGAAGCGATAATGTAAGCGAGAATGCCTGGACCAAATTGCTGCCAGAGGATAAGAGCAAAGGAGCTGTGATTGTCAAAATGACACAAAATAATAATGAGAATATCAAGGAGACGGCACCACTTAATATCGACCATCTGACGGCCCAGGCAATAGCTGTAGCGGCTGGATTGCCCACCAGTGGTGGTGGTGCTAGTGGTGCAGAAGGAGCCGCAACTGGTGATCAGGTCTACAATAGAACTGCTACCTATGCATCGGGCATTAATAGCACTGGCGGCGAATCGAGTGGCAGTGGTACTCAATTATCACGCAAAGAATCCATTCTGGGAACATTCCATAGACATATAAGGAGATCAATCAAGGCGGTTAGTGAATCGCCAGGACCACTAACAAGGTGAGTGAAACAGCATTCCAAAAAATAATCTATGCTTTAAGAACTTTGGCTAGTTATGCAAATTGACAGGATTTAACGCTACGTAACAAAACTTTTCAAATCGTGAAATTTGCAAATGATTTTAGAAAGTTCTGTTGACTTTTTTATTAATAGAACAAAAAACGTGACACAAATTCATTTAACTTCAAGCTATAGTTTACAGTTTATTCAGAGTATATCGATGGACAATAATAGATTTGATATGGATTGCCAGATTGTAAGGAAGCCGTCAAATTAGCCTTTGAATTATAAATTAAAAAAGGGCATAGTGAAAATTCTGTTGAGTTTTTTCACATTCCAGTACGATAAATAAAAGAGCATTTTAAAAAATCCCCATTTAAAGTGAAGCTCATAAACCATATCGTTAATTTCTTTCCCTCGACACACTTAGGCTAGGGTATATAAATAGCAATTCTAATCAAATTGACTTAGCGCTCTGACGTTCTTTTTAGGTTCTTAGTGTTGGCTATCAATATCTTGGCTTATCTCTTGTTTTGATATGCAAATGCCGAGACGATGACGATGCTCCATATTGAGCGAATGGTAGAATCAGTAATCAGCAAGTACCCTAAAATCAGGGTCCCCTCAGCGTCCCCTCTGGTCTGTTGTTTTATAGTCTCTTTCAGCGTCATTCTAAGCGAGAGATAGAGATAGAGAGAGAGATAAAAGCTGTCCAGTTGATTGGCTGAATGACAAAATTGAATTATTTTGATTTAAGCGCCGACGGTGGGTGGACAATTAAATATTATTTCCGCCTAGTGCTTCAGCATGTGCATAGCCTTAATTCGTATTAGATCTACAGATCTAACTGTATATATACAAATAGAAATAAAAATACTATATAGGTACACATGATCTTTGGAATGGCCCTGAATGGGCCATTTAATATATGTACCAACTTCAGTTGTTCTAAATATGCTCTAAAATTTTTGTCTGTATGTGTGTATATATGCAGAATATTGGAGAATCGCTTGAAGTCAACGTCTTATTTGCACCTTGACATAAATTTACATAAACTGAGGCAACATTTTTAAGCAAAAACAAATATTCTGGCACAGCAAATACTTATGTCCATTCGAGGGTAGTTTGAGCTGTTTCGCAAAACGAAATGTTTGTATAAAATTCAAAAGACAGCCTCTGTTATAAGTCAGTAGATAAAATATACAGTCTCAAGGGCAAATCCCAAAATCAGAGATAATAAAAGCTATATCTCCAGTCTCTTTAAATAAAAATGTTTAACTCAATTCGGCTACTTTACAATTGTAAGAGTTGCCCTCGTTCTCGTTTAATATTTTCAATTTCGCAATTTATTTACTCATAACTTAATTAAAAACGTGTTAAATGCTCAACCAGCAGAATTCACAATCTTTATCTTTATGTGGATACTTTTTGAGTTTAGTAGTGTTGGCTTTTGGTTTTTGGCCTATAGCCAAACTATAGGGGATTTCCTCAGAAATATTCTGACCAGTTCCTAAAGTGCTTATTGCCTGTTGCCAAGTTAAACTATTGTCTCAGTTCCCACACTTTGCAATGAGGTCGCAAAATGCAAATTACTAATAGCCAGGCTTTCTATATATAGACCATTAAGTTGAGTTAGTTTTGTCCCTATGTCCCTATTGTCCATCGTTTTGCCCACTTTCTTTAGATTTCCACAATCAATTTGATTGTTGTTTGTCGGCGGCACACAGGGCGTATGATTAATTTTCTAATTTCTATTTCAATTCATTTCCGCTGACAATTGAATCGGCAAACATCTATATGTATACCAAGAATAGATACTCAAATAAGTTAACACAATGATTGTATTCTGCTATCAGATGTAGGTATAGTAAATTAATTTTGATTATTTTTAGTCTCATTAAAAAAAAAAAATGGTAATCACGACATAAGTACAAAAGGCTAAGGGAGAATTCCGGTTTGTTTCTCTTGTTCTCTTTGTAATTTTTAATAATTTCACTTGTATTTATTGCCAATTTCGAGTTCAAGATGGAAATTAAAGTGGCCCAAAAAGGGCTGGCAATGAAATGACTAAAACAAGTCAGAGCTCATTTGAGTGAGAAAACAAAAACCTTAATGACATGAAAACTAATTTATTTTTATTAGCTAATTTCAATTAACTGTGAACAATGAATGCTGATTGACTTCAAAAGTACCCGTCAAGTGTCTTCTCGCCACCTGACTTTCCCATCATCATGTGATTGGACTTTCTACGTCTCCTCTCTCTATCTCTCTCCCTCTCTCTTCCATAATTAGTCTCATTCTCTCTCTCTCTCCTTGTCCCCCGGCCCGTGTGCAAAGGAGTCCAAGTGCTTTGCTGATAACTGTTAGAATATCAATTGATATTACCCGTTTTGAAAGGTAGTTGTAAATTTTTTTTTAAATGCAATCTCAAAAATATGTGAATTTAATTTGATCACATGCATTTTGACAAGAATTTTTAATGAAAGACCCAACCTAACGCACTACGCACTTACATACAAACATATATGGAATATATATCGTGATTTCGTGCCTTAATCTTTCTACTAAGTAGACGTGCCTGATTTAATTATAATTAAAAAACCAAATCGTGGCTTCTTACCATATACTAATGAAATGGCAGTTATAAATTAAGTTTTATTTACGCTAATTGGCAATATCTTGCAGCTTCCCCACACTGTCTCTCTCTCTCTCTCTCTCGCGCGCGCTCTCTCTTTCTGCTTCCACACTTGTGTCTCTTCTCTGTTTTCGTCTTTCTGTCTCCAATGATTTCAGTTAAGTAAATTTAATATTTAATATTGCCATTTACGTTTTGCAATCGTAATAATTTATTAAGACAATCGAGTCCGTTACATGTTTATAATCATATTACGTATACGCAATGCAAGCTAATTGCCGCAAGGCAAGAGGAATTTCCGACAAAGGGCTGAATATCAACGAAGTCTTTATACTCTTCTTGCAAATTTATATGGCCATTAAAAATAAACGACTTAAAGGGAATTCTTTTCATACTGTTTGGTTAAAATTGATAGATGGGTTAATTAACTTCTTTAAAAAATCTCACATGGAGGACAGAAAAATGTTGGAAAAATTTTGGTAATTACAAAGGAAGTTCTTGAAGAATAATTTTTTAATATTATTGTCTTTTTAGTACATTTTTAAATGGTAAACACGAATAATCTACAGGAAATTCGTCTTAAACTGAAGTCAATTAATAAAGATTAATAAAAAAGATTACGGCTTGAATTTCCTGGATGAAATTTCTTAAAGGTTTAAATTATTGAATACGTTTAATAAAGGTTTGTTGTTTTGACGTTTGCCTACATTTTTAACTCAAGTTCAAGTTTTAATTCAAGTTTAAAAAATGTTTCAAATGAAAGTCGTTTCTCATTGTTAGATAGATTTTGTTTTATTAGAGCTTGCTAATATCTTAAGTTGACAATCATTTAAACAATATGTAGGTAACCTTTATTCGAAAAGCGCATTACCAAAAAAAAAAAAAATGGCTGGCAAAATTTTACTCTTTTTTTTTGCTTTTTCTTTTTTATTTTGGGCGGCATGTGACAATGTCTTTTAAGATGAGACTTAAGGCTACTTTGTGTTTTCATTTTTTGGTTTTGTTTTCTGATTGCGAGTAAAATTTATCAGCAGTTGTATTTCATTTTAAACATTTTTTGTTGTTTTTTTTTTTTTGTTTTTGCTTTTCCGTCGCCGTCGAGCTGGCCGTGTGCCGCCGTGGCTCTTATGTTTAGCAACATGTTGTTGTCACTCTGGCCTCACCGCCTTGCCTTGCCTTACCTTGCCCTCGCCTTTGCCCATGTTGTTTGGTTTTTTGTTTTTGTTTTGCTGCTCTGCCGGCAGCGTTGCTATCGCCTCTACCACTTCAAACCTCAAAATAAAAAGCAACAATGCTGTCAACTGAGCAATTCAGTTTGGTTTGAGTCGTCTTCGCAGAAAGTAATACGTATACGTACACCTGTTGCTCTCAGTGATGTGTGTTACCTTTGCCGCAGTTCTCCGCGTGCGTTAATCTTTTTCTCGTGAGATCTTTCTCTCTCTCCATCTCGCTGAGAGTGGCACGATCTCGATCCCTCTCTCTCTATCTCTCTCTGTGTCGCTTTTTATGTTTCTCTCTGGCACTCTTCTCGTTGTGGCTATTTAAACGCATTTCTATGCAACGTGTTGGTTTAGTTGTAAATGCGACATCGTTGAAATAATTATACCAACCCCATACAAACAATAATAAATTAACTACTCTTAACAGAGTTATAAATAAATAAAAAATAAAAAAATAAAACGTGTATCGCTCAACAACATTACTTAAATAGCTTCGCTCTGCCAGTTCAACGTTGGCAGTTCCATACGCTGTGTATATAATGCTCGTTTTTGTTTATTTTAAAATAAAAACCATTTTTGCCTTTCCAACCACAAAAAGAACGCATTTCTGATAAAAAACAAAACGGCAAAAATAATAACACAAAAAAAATTATAATAAAATCATTTTGTGATTCGAGTTCATAATAAAACAAAACAAAAAAAAACCGCGAAACTCGCCTCACAACATTATTACTAACCCTAACGATAACGTCACCCGCTCTGAGAGGTGCCCCGCTCTGTTGACAGTATTATATATTATATATTTAACAACAACAACAACAAAAAAGTGTATTTAAGTGCTCGAATCTTTTGTTTCTAAACACAAATTTCAATTATTATAATTGTAATTTTATTCTGTGAGTGTGTACGTACATACATATATCTATCTGTGTGTATTTTGTCGCTTCGCATCCGATATCAACGTCAACGTCAACGTCTACATCTACATCTACATCTACGTCAACCTCAAGGTTGCAACAGAGCCCCAGAGCAATCAGGAGCTGTGAGAGCAGCCAACCAAGCAAGAGAAGGAGACCCCTTTGTTGGTTTTACTAGCCGTTTTGTAGCCATTAACAAAAAACAGTTCGCAACAAACACAACAAAAAATTTCAATAAAATCAAACAATAAGCCCAAAGGAGAAGCAGCAGGAGGAGGAGCCAAACGCAAGGCGTGCATTTTCTACAGCATCAAAATTTGTACACAATTCCTTTTGGGCAATATGAAGCGTTTAATGACCTGGGAGCGTGATCTTGTCGATGCAATGTATGTGTAAGTCGCATACACACATATACACACAACACAACACACACACTGTTTGTGTACGTGTGTGTCTGCTAAACGATTTCATTTATCAACTATGTACATACCTATATACATGTATATAATTATATAGTTACTAGTAGTTCAGGTTTTTTTTTTTTGCTTTTGTAAGAAAAACAAAAAGCACGTGTACATTGATCTTGAGATGCTGTCGCTCCTGCAGCTATACAAACTTGTTTCAATTGCATTGAACTCGAAAAATAACATTCATAACAAAAACGAAACAAGCAAATAAAAAAAATACACAAAAAAAACGTGTAACAACAAAGACGCACAAAACAGACAACCAATTTGTACAGTTGGTGGCATGCAACACATGCCAAAAATCTATAGACAAATATGCATTAAATGCATCTAAATACATACATACAAATATGTATGTACATACATATATCTATGTACAAATATAGACGCAAAGACATGTGGTATTATTATAATAAGCATAAGTATTTCAGCATGGCAACCACATTTCAGGCATAAGCCAACTCTTACACATGCATACGTACATCTGTGTGCATACATGTAAACTATGGTGTCCATTTATAAAGTATCACTTACAACTCTTCCTTAAAACCCAGGTACATTTTGGCAGAGTAACACCATTTCACCTCCAACTTGATTTTTACTGTTTTAAATTGAATAAGTCTACTAACACAAAATTTATTTAGATTCTATCACGTCAGGAGAAATTACAACATTAAGAGAATTCTATATTGTATATAACAAATAACTTTTTTATTTTAGTTAATTTAATTCCTATGTAGATGTTATTTTTAAAAAACTAAAGTCACTGAAGTCAATTTTTAATCAATTTTATCGCGGAATTTTCAACACTTTTATGCAAAACATGACTTGATAAGCACAGCTTTGGGATCGGGAAACACTGTAGGATTCCTAATCAATATATATATTATTGATCTTAACAACCGTTTAAACTATAAACTTTTTTCTCGACTACTGCTTTAATGGGTAAAATTCATTACAAAAGTGTTTATGTATTGTTAATGGCAACAATTTCTAATAGCAATTTAGAAATAATAATAAAAATCACCTCCATCATCATAAATAAAGCTATTTGAGTTATTATTATTAGCTAAAATATATAAATTTTTAAGGTAGCGCTCAAAAGTATTTTAACAACTGTCGAAGGTAAAGTTTAAAAGGAATTTAGTAGTAGTTTGGTAAATGAGTTTATTAAAACAAATACAATAGAGGCAGAATTACTCAATCTTCCACTCTCTCCGTTCCCATTTTTATGACCCACTACTGTAACTGTACATACTTATGTACTGTAACAGCTGTTGCCGATGTTGCTGGTGTCAAACTGTTGCTTGCTCTGTTTATAAGAGACCAAGAGAGAGGTAGAGAGGGAGTGAGAATACATGCAACTCATTTGCCGCCAATAATGACGAGAGAATGATGATGAGTGAAATTTCTACTCTCCCACGCAAAACATTCTCTCTAGCATTGTTTTCTCATTCCCTGACTCGTGTAAGTAATCGACCTCCTAGGGAAGTTACCAAAATGGCAGAGAAGAGGGTGAAGGGTATTGCCTGACAAGTAGGCTCTCAGTTTTTTATATTTTTGTTGTTTTTTTTTTTTATGGTGCTTGTGGAATTTAAATGCCGGGTCTTTACCTTTATAAATAAATTAGAGGCCGCTTAGAAAGCTTAACGTGCATTTGGCTACCAATTTTGCTAAGACGTTTACTTAAAAATAAAATAAACATACAAACGTATATGTATATTTGTATGTAGATATGTCATTTGCACGCTTATTTGTTTATACAATTTATTCAGTCGTCCCTATTTGTTTTCTTTATTTAATTAATTGCTATAAAGACTTAATTAATGATTAAATAAACACTCTACGTAAGTGAATTTCTTTCATTTCTGCAAAAAATAATTCACGATAAAAGCATTTATATTTAAGTAGGTGTAAGGCCGGACGTTGCCATTTTCATTTGCATGTTTTTAATGGAATAATTTACAATAATTTTTTGTAGTTTCCGCATTGATTGCTTTAATGGTTTGTCCATAAATGCATTACAAGAAGGATTTTTAGCTTTTGTTCACAACTGTACCACAAGTTTTATGACACTTTGATACATTTCCACATGGGGGTAGGTTTATTTGGGCTATCGATAGACTAGACATAAAGATATAGAAGAAATTTACTTTATAGCTGTGGCTTTTATTAAAAAAAAAAATGGAAGGTCTAGAAAGGTGAAATGAGAAATGCCCCCTAAAATATACAATAGGCAGTCAAAAAATTCTTTCCTATTCTATTAAACCACCTTTAGGCAAATTCTTGCAATGTACTGCAGCGCAATCATGATCTACATCTTATTTAAACTGCTTATAGCATACTTTTAGGGGTTCTTTCAACATTTTATAGTACTACTAATAAGTTACTAGATAATAATTTAGTCTATGTCATCTAGTATGTTGCCAATTTATAATTGTTTTTAGCAAAAATGTGTTACTAGAAAAATAACAGGAAATGAAAACATTTAATTAAGTGACATCTTTTGTACAGACTGTACCTGTGCGAGGTCTAAACTTCTTTCTTTTTTTGCTTGCTTTTTGTTTGATTGTTTTTTTTTTTTGCGCTACCGCTTTTCTCTACCATTTTTGCGATGCAGAAAGCGTATAGTCATTAGTCTAACAAGCGGCGCATGTTCATCATTTCCAACATTTTTTTCTACCATTTTGTTAAACCAGCTGACAAGTCGCTGTTGCTGTGGCTCTGTGTGTGTTGTCACATGGCCATAATATTTATTTACCTGGTTTATTTCTTTGCTCTTTGTGCTGGTTGTGTATCTACTTTTAAGTTTTATTTACAAGTGTGCTGCAATACATTAGATTACCAGCCCTAGGCCACAATGTCAGTTCCAAGTCCAGATCCCACTCCCAGTCATGATAAGGCCATAGTTGAGTTTTGTTACCTTAGTACTGCGCATTTAATTAGCACCTCTCTTTCTCTGTCTTTTGATGCCTTTTGATGTCTCTCACCAGAGAGAGAGAGAGAGAGAGAGAGACTCATTTATCCATATTCAATTCATGACTCATTTAAGCTGACAATCGACACGCTTATTAAGCATGGGACCCCAGACCATGCTGGGCGGCAGATACAAATACATTTTACAGATACTTTCCTCTGTTTATGGTTATGATTATGTGTGGAAAGTTGGACACCAAAAATTTTTCGCCGAATTGTGTCGTTGATAATTTCATATGCAAATATTGGCAAAATTCCATTGTGAATATACATACACACAAGATATCAGGGTCTCTCCCCGATTGAGACATCAGCATCTGTATGGCATTTCACATTTTGTTACTTACGCACTAATTGACTGACTAACTTTAGTATTTCTGATGGAAACTTACTAGACACACACACTAACTAACACGCACACACAGCATGTGGATTAGCATCTTAGTTAAAAGGATTATTCGTATATTAGATTGATAAAATCTTGCTAATTTGTTGCTAAATTTGTTCGCTTTCGGTTTATCTGTCGCGTGATCATAAAAATCAAATATTATCATGGACTTTAAAATTGAAAAGCAAGCACTTATTGAAGATATATTTAGTACTTTAGATTATTCAAATCAATTCAAGTCACCCGACATCAAATATATATTCATTTTCAATTTATCAATGATTTTATTTATATGTACTAATAGATATTATAAAGCAAGCAAGTGTAAAATAAATTCAATCTTTCTTTTTATTAATAAATTATTTTAGATTTTATAAGAAAAAGTTTGAATTTAATACAGATTGTGAAAAAATTGCTAATTTAAAGGTCAACGATCACAAATCTTTAACCTTTAAGTCATTGCTTTGTAAAAAACGTATATATTTAATATTTTACTCGAATTCCAGATACATTCTGCGAAAAAAAGCTTTAAGTAATATCCAGTTATGAACTAATTCAAGTCTAGTATCTTATAGTTTACAATCTTTTTGTGTGTACTTAGTTCTCCGAAATGTTAAGTTCATTGCATATCATATATTTTAAGAAATTCTAGCAAACATGTTTTCGGTAGGTCAATGACCTCAACTAAATTCTTATTACAAGGCCCTCAGGTAGCTTTTGCCACATGTGGGTTAGTTACCTCTTCGTATCATCACAACAAGAACAAGAATAAAACAATGTCAGTTGGCACAAAAGTCCATAAAATGTCATGCGGCTACTGTCTGTTCATTTGGTTAGCTTATCAGAATGGCGTCTTAAAGTTGAAAGTTTTTTTTTGTTTTTTTTTTTAGTCATACACATGGACATAAGTATAGTTCTAGGCCATATCATACTTACTTTTAGCATACACAAAACACACTATCAACACTTGGCTACAATATTTAGCACATTCGTGTCCAGCTAAGACAGATGCGTCAGAAATCTTATCACTTATCTTACCACTTGACGTCATTAAATTTACAGAAATTTGCCCGATACAATGAGTCTTATCGACCTGTTGGGTTCTTTTTTGTTTTCTATGTAAAATTACTCACGGGGTATTAAAATATATCAGACGGCATTTTCCATAACCATTCATTTATTGTATTGCAAAACATTTTTTACAATTAGGTGAGTAGATTATTTCAAGAGTTTTTGGCTCTTTTTGCAAGAGAAATCCACTTAAGATAAGGATTCATACTTTGATGAATGATCATTGAGTTTGACTTTTTGGAGTGTGTAAATGGCTATATACGATTTCCTTTCTGCAATTCTGATAACTAAACAAAACAGATCCATTTGTGTTTCCAACTATTTATGAATTGAATCGAAGAACAAAAACGTGAGAGAATAGAGCGGCATAAACCGGTTTAAGGAAGATCCAATAGATATATACATATGTCATTAAGTATGCTGGGAATTTCAGCATAGAGAGCAAAAAATATTATACCACACACTCCATGGATATGTAATTGACGCAAAATCTACTCAAAAACAACGAAAAAAATATATAAATCTTGCCAATTTTTTTGGCTTACACATAGGTAAATCCATCGACCACCATTGATGATAAAGTTTTTGATTATATCATATATTAATATTTTTCCATATCTACCACCTTCATATATATATATTTTAGGTTTAAGTATTTATTGTCTGTGGTGTCAATGTATATAGAGAATAAAGTTAATGAGCTGATAAATAGGAACTATATATGTACATAGAAACATGTGTAATTGGATGAAATGAACAAAAAAAAAATGTAGAAGCCATGCCAGAGTGGGTGAGGGTGTTTGGGGGGAATAAAGGGGCATGCATTGGCTAATATCAACATTGAATTTTTGCCCCAACGAAGGCAAATTTCAATTTGCTCGCCGCCAGTTGGCAATAAGTTGCTCGATCGCTCAGTTCATTTGCAACTGCGGGTAAAACTAGATAACACAACATTTAAAGACACATACAGAATAAAAATTAAAATATTTCTTAAAAATCGCTCAGCTCTTGTTTATTGTTTTTAGTCCAAAGACTATTGACCCTAGAACAATGTTGAAAAATCGCCATTTAAATGACTTATTGGCTAGTTCGGCTCGTCGTCGTCTGCTGCAAAAACATTGCTTGAGTTTTATTTTTATAACAATGACAAACTAGAACAAGAGAAACCAAAAAACAACAAAAACAAAACATACATATATATATAAAAAACACACATACATAAAAACAGTATTTTACCTAGTGCAAAAAAGTGTTTCAATATAAATCATAGACTATAACTAAAATATATAGTTCAAATCTCGATCTCGAAAATGTCTGAATTGCGAAGAAGTTTTAGTCGCCTGTCGATGATTGTCTATCGAGCGACACATTCAAGTGAACAATCCTGGCGAGAGGAATTGTTAAGGTAATCCTTAATGTCCTTAGGATTCATATATTCCAGGGGAATATTCTTGGGATGTTAATTTTAAACGTATAGGTCATATAATTCATGTTTTTTTGCTTTCAAATTTATTTAAACAACTGTTTATCAAGGTGTTTTTGTATACTTTAATTAAATGTATTTACACTAAATGTAAATAATTTTCAAAAGCAAATGCTATGTATTTAGACACGTTTCCTATGGCTGTCCAGCTAAGAGGAATATATAATTGCGTATCTATAAATATACATACATATATACATTGAGTATATAGACGATCTATATATAACATTTCCTCAGTATAAGCCAAATGCAAGAATCTGCTGCTTTGATGCCATTTTTGTTTACCACAACACTGGGCCAAAGGTGGCATTAGCCAGAATTTATGACAGCTCTTGCCATCATGTACGAGATATTTAATTAAACCTACAACCTGCTTAATTTTCTTAATGACATTTGACATTTAAGTTTTTGGCAAAATATCATAAGTTTGTTTGACATTATGGTTTTTGTCATAATCATATAGAAAATGGCATTTTGCTTTTACCTAGCCATAAAATAAGAATAATCTCATATTAGCCGTGAACTTGATGATGTCTTAAGTTGCTTTACCAAATATATACATAGATGATCAATAGAGACCTTTCATCCTCTAAGACTGCCTGTTTGTACATGACCATGGTCAACTAATATAATTTTACACCTTTAACACAAAGCAAAATGCCATTAGAATTTACTAAATGGGCAATCAGCCAACAAAATACAAATAAAATCATGTCAGACATGGATTTTGGTCAAATGCCTTCCAGCTAAAGTCCATTTTTGTCGGAGGTCAGTTATATTATATGGCTTTTTCATTTCATTTTGCAGTTATCTGTAAGTTTTTTCTCTTATCTGGTTTATATAATTCCAAAAATCAGTTGCAGCACAATTAAAGTATGTTTATGTAAGTCATGCTACTTATTTTTAGCATTTCTAGCAAACTTAAATCTAAAATATCATAAATGATGTTATCTAATGACTCAGCTCGGGCGCTTCCAGTTAAGCCCCAGTTAGTCATATGGTAAATCTGTTGCAGTTGTCAGGGACCCAAAACAAACAAGTTAAGAAACGAAGAGGAGAGGAGCAAAACCGAAAAGCCGGTTTATTGATATGAACAACAAAACATTTGACTTTTTTTTCTGTTTCTAAATACTTAAACTAATGAACTCTAAATCACAAATATGTCTTGATATTTCTAAGAAATTTTAACTTGCGGTAAGATAACGTCAGACAAGGTGACGAGACATATATATCTACAATGTTTATAAATTTATTGTTACCTGTAAATGAGTAAGAGCATAAATGAAGCTTTGGGTTAAACATATTACAAATAATTAATTTACTCATTCACTTTCAGCATAGAAACAATAATTTTGAAAGGAAATTGTGTAGCGAGACTCTAAGAGATTCTAAAATGTGTTTAACAGTCTTTTAAAAATCCCCAAATCTTTGTCGGTCCAATATCTCGGAGACTAAAAAGTTAGATCTGCCAAATTTTGGATATATTGCCGCAATATTTTAAGTATCGACTTATATATATTATTTTATACAAATCGAATATGAAGTAGTCAAGAGTAAGTGCAGGGGTGAGTGAGATAGCGATAGACATGTTTCCTTTACAGCTTTTGTTAATCCTATAAATTTTAATTGGTATAGTAAAGTCGGCGACTTATTTCACTTCTATATAGTCGACTTATAGCTTTGGATTTAAGTATTTCAGTAATTAATACTCAAAATAAAGTACTTGGTGGTTAACCTTTCTTGAAGATTGAGTTAATTTCATATGAGTTTTTACTCATATTAAATGATAATCAAGCTTTTAAAGACTCTTTTGCATAGGCAGAAAGAAAGGCGAAGAGTTGACACAATGTTCGTGGAGAGAAAGAGGAAGAGAGAGTTGGAGAGAGTGTGGAGCGGGGGCGAGGGGCAAAAACATTGATAATGCGCGTGTAAATGAAATGGAATAAAACAAAAGAGAAACAAAAACTGCAACGAAATGATATTGTTATTGTTGTTTTTCTTTGCCAAAGTGCAGAGGCAGTGATTACAGTTACAATTCCATACCCTAGAGACCGTGAGAGAGACGCGTATAGGGGGCCGTTTGTGTAGTGAGGCTGAAGCCTCAAGCCTGAGCGCTCTGATTCTAGCAAAAAATAATTTCTTTTCAGTGCCAATTTGACTCTCGTGATTAAACCTAGTGAAACCGAATTTTAATTTATCCCACTCTATCCCTCTCTTCCTTTCTCTCTTTTTCCATCCATCGCTGTCTTTTGCCTAATCAAAGTTTTTGCCAGTTCTAAGCTTAAGCGATAACACATACGTGACGTTGCCAGACTGTGTTCAGAAAATTGAAAAATAAATATTTTGAATTTTTACCTTGATCTTTAATGCTATTACTCATTGGTTTTGTTTTTGTGCTGTGTTTTACCAGCATTTTAACTCAGGCTATGGTTTGGTATGATTAAAACAAAATAATTTAGACATATCTCTTTCCCATTTTTGGGTTATCTATCGGTTTTGGTTCTTAGTAGTGCCACCTGATTACTGTTCGCTTTACGTTCTACCCACGCCAGACTTTTGTTCTTTAAATACAACAAAATGAAAGCAGTTTGTATTTCCTGTTTTTTTCTTTCTTATTAATATAAAGTTTATCAATTCGCCACAAAAGCCTTTTTATTTATGTATTTCTGGCCAGGCATAAGTAGTCTGTAGTCTGATAAAGCCACTTGTAAATATAAGTTGATATGCATATGAGTTCTTCTTGGTCATTTCCTATATAATATTGTATATTTTAAGAATCCAAAACTTAAAAACTTAATAATAAAGTTTGAATTAAAATTGCCAAGAAGCTAAATTAAAACTAAATGTTACTCTGTAGAAGCCAAAGAGCCTTCATCTCAAATATTGGTATTCTGTTGAAATATTTTGTTCTGTGCTGCTATCAGCTGTCTTTGATAAGAGCATACCTCCAATTATATATGTACTTTCATAATGGTCTATGCAGGTCCGCATTTTGTGCAGGGCAAGTGAGGTCTTTCTAGAAAAGGGGCGCTATAAAACCAAAAACGACTATTTGGCAATCAACCCAAAGAGATGAGGACATTTTAGAATAGATTTGATTTGTATTGTTAACAATATTATTAGAAGTATGTCAGCCCCGCAGGCTCCCATTTGTTTAAATCCATTCCTGTGTCAATGTAGTTACAGGAATATAATTCGAAAACGAACAAAAGTTTCAAGGAACTGTGTTTTCTATGCCAATCTTATCTGCTGTTTAGAGTCAAGTAGTTATGTAGACACAACAAATTGTCATTCACTGTCTAATGCACAATTTCGATTTTGTTTCAGGTATCGGCAGACACGCTTCAGCTCCCGGCGTGTACGAAAACGTGTGGTCTTCAAGCATGGCGAATGTAATGTGGTTCAGGGCAATGTGGCCAAAAGACGACGTCGCTATCTGCAGGTAAGAGCAGCGATTGTGGGTGTGTGACAGGAAGGAAATGAGGGCACGGTAGTGCGTAGATATAAATTTAGCTGATTTAGTCCGCCACTTGCGTTTGCATAACGACATTGGCACAAGGCGTTTTAAATTTAGCACCATTATTATGCAAAATGAATGAAATAGAAAACTAAAAAAGCTTTTGTCTCGCCTTCTATAGGATATCTTTACCACTCTGGTGGATGCACAGTGGCGCTGGACGCTGCTGGTATTTGCCGCCAGTTTTGTCATCTCATGGGCATTTTTTGCACTCATCTGGTGGATAATTGCTTATGCCCACAATGATTTGGAATACATCAAGCTGAGCGAAACCCAGCCGGATCTGGTGGCCAATATGACGCATACGGTTTGTGTGACCCAGGTGAAGAGCATGATGACGGCTTTCCTTTATTCGGTTGAGACTCAAACAACAATTGGTTATGGCAATCGTTATGTGACCGAAGAGTGTCCCGAGGCCATATTTACCATGTGCATACAGTGCATCACTGGCGTCTTCATTCAAGCATTTATGGTGGGCATTGTGTTTGCCAAATTGTCGCGTCCCAAAAAACGCGCCCAGACGTTGCTCTTCTCGAGAAATTCGGTAATCTGTCATCGAGATGGTATGCCATGTCTGATGTTCCGAGTCGGTGATATGCGCAAGTCGCACATCATTGAGGCCCATATCCGAGCACAGATCATACGGAAAAAGGTGACCAAAGAGGGTGAAGTGCTGCCCTTCTATCAACAGGAGTTGCATGTGGGCGCTGATGGCGGTGAGGATCGGCTGATGTTTATCTGGCCCACGACTATAGTGCATAAAATTGATCGAAATAGTCCGCTATATATGCTCTCCGCCACGGATATGCTCAAGGAACGTTTCGAAGTGGTCGTTATGTTGGGTAAGTCGATACAGTCAAGTTGCCAATTAGAAGAGGAAACTAATTATCTGTATATTCGTGTAGAGGGTGTTATCGAGTCCACTGGCATGACAACACAGGCTCGTACCAGTTATTTGCCATCGGAGATACTGTGGGGCCATCGTTTCGTCAATGTGGTGTCCTTCCGCAAGGAGACTGGTGAATACGAGGTGGATTATACGCTCTTCAACAACACATACGATGTGGATACACCTCTGTGCAGTGCCAAGCAGCTGGATGATCTGAAGCTGGAATACACGAAAAGTCCTAAAGGCAGTTTAGGTGAGTCTAATTTGGAAAACTCATTCAATTAACGACGATTACTTATCCTGTAATATGGATGCAGCTCCCTTTCCAGATCGTACACTCTCGGCCAGCATGTTCCAGCGCATAGCATCGGCAGCTTCGGTTGATCATTTGGATCCGGCCAGTGATGAATCGCTGGATTCGGGTCGACTGCAAATCCGCTCCCATTCCATACCCAACGGTGTGCTGGCCAGCGAACTGGAGCCGTTGAATAACAATACCAAACATCCTGGGGCATCTTTTACCATGGGTGGCCTGACAATTACCACAACTGCGCCCAGCATACCAAACCTGACAAGTATTAACGAGAGAACCAATTCTGGTAATTCCATAAATAGCAGTGACTACAACAGCAACAACAACAGCCTCAGCACGCTGGCCATTGCCGGTGCTAGTGGTGGTGGTGCTGCCAGCGGCGGCGGGGGTGGAATAACCATTGTACCCGGTTCGACCAGCAGCCGTAAACAAAATAATCCACGACGTCTGAGCATCAAGCAGGATCAGCTGCCCATCGATTCCATTTGTTGATATTATTAAATAACACTAATCTGAGTGAGGAAAAGAGAACCCAGGACCTCTTCCCGAAGTGCGACCTCTCCTTAATTTTCCCCCAAGACCAGAAACTGATGTTGTATTTTATAAGTGTTAGGCTCCTAATTTCTAAACTAATTTGAAATGAATGCTAGAAAATAAGCTAGAAAGATTCCGAGGGAACTCAACTGTCATAGATCCTAGCCCGTATATAAGTGCGCGTGTGTGTGCGTGTGTGTATGTGATTCGTTTTAAAATGCTGAAATGATTGCTAAACCCGCTTTTTTAATTGAATGGATGTGTAAATTAAGTTGATGAATGATTTTTACATTGTTAGTTTTTAGTTGTAATGAATTTATTAAAAATAAGCCTGAAAGTTGATATTATCACAAATTATGATGTGAACACACACACAAAAACACACACCCACAACAACACACACAAAAAAACGAGAAAAAAAATCTATATAAAGACCAAAATGCCGCAACATTTTCTAGCCAAATATCTGTAATTATCGAGCTCAATGTAATCCAAACTTAAACAATTAGTAAAACAGATTCAGAATGTCTTTTAAAAGTACTTGTATTCCCCTTAATCCAATTATGTATATCATATGTAGTTAAATATTTTAATTACTCAACGATCTAAAAGATATTATTGCAAATTTTAAAGTAAAAGCACCACGATCACTTGTTACAAACAAGGCAAACTTGAGCTTCAATTAAAAAAAAAAAAACTTAAAAACAAAATGTGTGGACAATAAAATTGTATGAATATGTGAACGAACTAATTAATGTATTTTAAATTTTAAGTGTAATAATAATGAAGATTGTGAATATGAAAGACCGAAAATATATATACAGAAATGCAAAAGAAAAGTATCTCCTCGATCGAAAGTTTTCTAGATTCAGCATATTTGGATCTCCAAAAATGGATTATAGAAATCAACGAAGATTATTGGGTACTTATTAATAAAATTATTTTTATCGTTACTTGTCCTTATCACTTTGATCTTGAGAACTGTTACTCTGTTTGTTCCATTTCTATAAAAAGCCACCATCTAATTATGAAGGGAATATTTTAACGACATAGTTTTATTCACTTGATTCAAATAAATAATGTCCATCTGATCTATCGTAGTAACAAGAAAGACTACCCAACTTGCACAGGAATCAATAATTCAACTTGTTTACACAAAATATATTTGATGATTCCGATCATATTGCCTCTTATCGTTTCTCCCTAGTTCCTTAGCTGCGGCTTGAAGAAAATTAATTATTAAGATTAAACTTCGGTTTTATTTTACCTGACTTCTGCCCGTAACTTTTTGCTCACTCGCCATAACTTTTTCAAAATAATTGTATGTTGATCTATAATTGTGTATGTTTTGTATAACAAAACTTTATTTGCTTTAAAAATGATAACTAAAATTTTCGTCAGCAAAACACAGAAAAAAATGAAGAACAAAAAACGAAAAAAAAAATTGTATACCACAGTGTTTGATTTCATTATAATCTGCATTCATAAATCATTTCCTAATTTCACAAAAGGAAATTTTCACTGTTTACAAGGTGCACATAATTTTTCACATCACATTACACATTATTATCCAATTAGAATTCTGAATTAAAAAAAAGTTTACTTGGAGGAAAAAAAATTTAGCGGCAAAATTATGATGATCTGATCTATCTTAACAACAACAGTGTTTGATTTCATTATAATCTGCATTCATCACTCATTTCCTAATTTCACAAAGGAAATTTTCACTGTTTACAAGGTGCACATAATTTTTCACATCACTTTACACATTATTATCCAATTAGAATTCTGAATTAAAAAAAAAGAGTAGTTGGAGGAAAAATTTTTAGCGGCAAAACTTTGATGTGACCTTACCGACCCTCCTTATATAGGCTGGCGATAACATAACATGAAGGTAACATTTCATAACAGAATGTTACAATAACAGAATGTTCATAACATAACAGAATAATGGTAATGTTAGATGATAACATAATGTTAACATAACATTGCCTGGCAATAATTAAACAATCAAAATGCGGATTTAAAAGTTTAAATGGCAGCCGATCATTTTGCCTCTCGCCGTAACTTTTGGCCCTCTCGCCGTAACTGTTCGCCACCCACGCTCCTTATATATGCTAAAGATAACATAATGTTGAGTTAACATTGGGTTAAGTTAACAGCAGTAGGTTTGATTAACATTATATCAGGCAAATGTTAAGTTACATGTATGTTCTCCCTTAACATTAATGTTAAATCAAAATGGCGGTATGTTGTTAACATTCTGTTAGTTTAACATTTTCCATTAATGTAAAGTAAACATTCTGGTTTCTTAACAACCTTCCGTTAGTTTAACAGGCTGTTAGGAAACCCTCTTTTATTATTTTGTTATCTCCTTACATTACAATTATTGTAAAATCCGCATTCTGTTAGCTTAACAAGCTTTTAGGCAACGTTATGGTAACATTTCGTTGTCACCTAACATTACCATTACTTTTAAATCCGCATTCTGATAGTTTCATTATTGCCAGGCAATGTTATGTTAACATTATGTTATCATCTAACATTACCATTATTCTGTTATGTTATGAACATTCTGTTATTGTAACTTTCTGTTATGTTATGAACATTCTGTTATTGTAACATTCTGTTATGAAATGTTACCTTCATGTTATGTTATCACCAGCCTATATAAGGAGGGTCGGTAAGGTCACATCAAAGTTTTGCCGCTAAAAATTTTTCCTCCAACTACTCTTTTTTTTTAATTCAGAATTCTAATTGGATAATAATGTGTAAAGTGATGTGACAAATTATGTGCACCTTGTAAACAGTGAAAATTTCCTTTTGTGAAATTAGGAAATGAGTGATGAATGCAGATTATAATGAAATCAAACACTGTTGTTGTTAAGATAGATCAGATCATCATAATTTTGCCGCTAAATTTTTTTTCCTCCAAGTAAACTTTTTTTTAATTCAGAATTCTAATTGGATAATAATGTGTAATGTGATGTGAAAAATTATGTGCACCTTGTAAACAGTGAAAATTTCCTTTGTGAAATTAGGAAATGATTGATGAATGCAGATTATAATGAAATCAAACACTGTGGTTCTACATTTTATACAATTTTTTCTTTATTTTTGTTTTTCATTTTTTGTTCTTCATTTTTTTCTGTGTTTTGCTGAGGAAAATTTTAGTTTTTATCATTTTTAAAGCATATAAATTTTTGTTATACGAAACATACACAATTATAGAGCAACATACAATTATTTTGAAAAGGTTTTATCCAAAGGTATGCTTGGATCTCATTGGATTTCAAAAAGGTTAGCCACCAATGTGATTAATCTGTCTGAGCACACTCTAAGTTTGATGCTTATTTATAAATGTTAAGTGTAAATGTATTTGCATTTTATTTCTTGCTTATTATATTGGGGGGAAGGGGTACGTTATTAATTAGTACAATTTACAACAATTATTTATTTATTTATTTATTTTTTTTGTATTTTGAAACTTGTTATTCTGTTAGACTGCACATTGTTGTTTTTATTGGTTGATTTTGTTTTGAAATGTGCGCGAAATTCATTACAACGATTTTTAAATATATAGTACATATGCCTAGGCGTGTTTAACAATATTGATCTGGATGTACACATATGCATATAGATTTATGTATGTATGTATATATAATAGAAAGATATATGTAATAGCATATATAATTTGATCTTTATGATAGTTGAACTCTTTATGCAATAAAACAATTCTAAGAATATTAAATATTAATATTTCTGTGTGTTTGCTTAAAAATAAAAAAAGCCCTAACCAGATGCTGGGCCCAGCGAGGACATTTTTAATTCTTAAGCCTTAATTTCTTTTTTTTTTCAATTTACCTTTTTTTCTTGTTAACAGTTAGTTTGGTTTTCACTTCTTATATAATTATTATAATTAATGTGACTAATTTTTAAATCTGTATTTACAAGGCTTAAGCACTAACTTGAATCGAACTATGATCTAATTTGTGTTTTTCCCATATTTTTTGTTTTCTTTTCGTAGTTTTTTTTTTCTTTGTTGATAAATGCCTTAATAGTTAAAAGACGATTTACAGTTTGTTTACCGCTATATGGTATATCTCACACTTAAAAATAGTATACAGTTTTTGTTTTTGGACCTACAGGCTAAAAATGTCTTACAGGCAACAAATCATCAATGAAATGTCCAGCAATATCTTCGATCTTCTATTGACCTTTACAATAAGTGCTAGGCTACTAAACTATTTTAATTTTTACATGCAACTTCTTATTTTTTTTCCTTTCTTTTTTCTTTTAAATATTATACAAAATATAATTATATATGCAAAGGTTCTAGCATTAAAAATATTGTTGGACGACGCGTTGATAAGTATATCTCTCTGTGTATGTTTGCTGGTTAACTGATTGTTGATTTAAAAAATTAATTTCAAAATGATTTAGAGTGTGTGTGTGTGTATCACAAGAAAGAATTAAGCTGATTTAGTAACATTTACTGTGATTAACTGTGCGCAGACTCGAGAACTAATCGAAAAAAGAGCAAGAGCAAAATAATTAATTACAAAATAAATAACAATCATCTTGACTAAGTAAAAGAAAAATTAAGAAGAAATTTAATGTGCAGTTAGACGAAACGAAACGAATTCAATTGTTTCTGTTAATGCTTCCGCAGCATTTTGAGGGGAGCAACATATGTTGCCAGCAACATGTTGCAGACTTTCCATGCCAGCCACCACAGCAAACAAACAATAAAGAATGAGGAAAGTCCACGAAACGGCCATACCGCTGAGTCGCTGCTCAGTAATACAAGTAACTGTTGTTGAAGAAATCGTAACGGTAATCGTACTGCTGCTGCTGCTGCTGATGCTGCTGTTCGGAGCGATGTTGCTCGCTCTGGAAATTAGTCAACCAGCTCGTCGTTGCGGCAATTCGCAGCAGACACTTTCATTCCTTGTGATGCTGCTGCTGTTGGCCCGGTTGCTGTGAATGCGCCTGTTGTTGTTGTTGTTGTTGATGATGATGATGATGATGCGGTGCCTGTTGCTGTTGTAGATGTGGCGGCAGCCGTGATTGCTGCTGCTGCGACATGGCTCCCCCATTGGCCACATGTTGCACTTGTCCTTGATGATGCTGACCATGACTATGCAACGGAGCCTGTGAAGGCACATGCCCATTTAATCCACTGCCACCAGATGCAGTTGTTGGTCCGCCCGTTGCAGACACAGAACTGGATGCACTAGTTGATGTGCTATTGCTATCGGTTTTATCACGTGGCAACAAGTACACAGAACCATCGGCTGCCTGCTGCAAACTGTAGTCTGCTGGAGAGCAGGGATTGCCTTCGGGATCTCGTAGGTACTGCAAGACAAGACAATGGTAAAATTAGCTACGATGATCTTAAAGACCGTTTAAGTGGTCATCACTTACCTGGAACACATGACGATGCAACATGGCAAATTTATTGGAAATGCGTTTACGCTCTGTATCCAATTGATCGTGATCATTATTCAATTGCGCCTTGCGCTTCACCACTGCATGAACCTCATCCTCCAGTGTAAGAATCTGGTCCAACTTGCGTTTGCGACAATTCTGAGCGGCCACCTTGTTCTTGCCACGGCGACGAATGTCACGGATGAGCGATAACTGATTCTCGTTCAGATCATATTTGGAAAGACGCTCATTGAACTCATCCATTGGCAAATTGATGATTTCGTTCACTGGTATAGGTATGTTGATAGATCTGGCGCGCTTTTCATCGCGCGTCAGATGCTCTTCCTCGGAGACGGCGCTACTGGCAGCAGCGGAAGCTCCCTTCGACATATTTTTGGTTGCCGGCATCGTCTTCTTGTCACGGGCCTGAGGTCTGGGAAGCGATCCACTGCCCTGGGGCAACGAGTAAGTATGATTTAATTGGACAATATCCTGAGAGGTACGTGGCGATGGCCGGGACGTGTAATCTCCGGGGAAACTGTTGCTGGCACCCATGCCATAGGGCTGCTGATGATGAAACTCTTTGGACAGAGCTGGTCCCATAGCGCCCGCCTCACCACTATTATGCTGTAAACCAGCAGCTCCTGGTCCAGCATTTGTCATGCCCGCATATCCGGCATCGTACTCATACTTTATATTTTGGGCCGTCGTTGGCGCAGCTGGCGGCGCTGTCGGCGGCAGAGCACTTGGAGTTTGCTTGTGGGGATCCCTCTTGCCGTATAGTTGATGCTTCTTCTGAGCCACCGGCGGCTGGCGGGTGGCCGTGCTAATGCGTGTATTGTTGTAACTAAAGTCATATGGTCCGCCATATTTGCCCTGATGATAGTCCTGGGCTGAGTCACTGCCCTCGCCCCACTCTCCATCAGAGAGCGATGGAACACGTTCAGAGCCCATTGAACTGACGGCACTGTCACTGGATGAGTCCAAACGATCGCCACTACCGCCCTGAGCGCCAGCTCCACCACCACTGGCTAATAAGTCAGCAGTCATGCCCGTAGCACCGACAACTGAACCACCAGCGCTCATAGAGGCAACACCACCGACGGTTCCTGCATTAGCGACATTCGGATGATTACCACCAGGGGCCAGAGCTGTTGTGCCATGACCACCACCACTGGGCAATCCCAAAACAGATGAGTTGTTGCTGGTGCTATTGTCTACCATCCGACAGAAGCCTAGAAGAACAAGAGAGAAAGAGAGATAAGTATTAATACCAACACTTCTAACGTCTATAAATGTAATTATATGATTGGTAGGGTTATCCTTATCAGAAATATTTATTCGATTGATTATTAGTCAGCAAAAAATGTATTAGTCGGAGGAACACACGAACAGAAAGAGTGTCGAGTCACTTTTTATATTTCATTTCGCTTATCATATTCGTATTCGTGGTCCCTTATCTGCCAGATAAAGACCGTCTCCGCCTCCAACCCCACAAATTCATTTTGCAATATTCTCACGACATAATAAAATGAGAGCTAGTTTTCATTTTGTATTGTGTTAAGACTTCTTGTTCATTTACGCAGTTCAGACGCAATATCAAAGTTTTGTTGGTTTTTATCTTATCAAAAAATCAGTAAACCAAACGTGCCTTATTTTTCTTTTGGGGGAACCTGTTGCTTTCGTTTTATAAACAAAGTTTAGGAAAGATTATTACTTTTCTTTGGAACCAAATGGTATATACTTTAATAATGATTAAGCAATTCGATTTATGATTTTATTGATTATTTTACTAAATCATCTCATATTACACAAGTCTAAAATTGTTTTGTTGTCCCTAAACTACTTCAAATACTGATTGTTGGCTAATCAGCATCTACGCTTTGACAATTTAGGATTAAAATCCACTTTTTATTTAATTAGGCAAATCGAATTGTAAGCTGATTAGGGAAGCCTACATATGTATGTATATAAATACATATATGTATGTACATATGTATAGTCATATTATATGGAGGAATATACACACATACATATGTACATACATAAGTACATCTATATGGCAAGGTCAAGCCCATAAACATTGATGACTGGGCAGAAATTCAAATACATGCATACATACAATATACCTCATCTATACAATGTCGAGACGTTCGGTTATCAGCGAGCGCGGCAGAGTGGCGAATGCATTAAATATGCCACGAATAACGGGAAATGCGATAAAGCTTTAGTTCTAACTGTGCCAAATTCGGACACGTTTCACTGAATTGTTAGGTTTGATTTTTTTGTTTTTAGCCAAAATGAAGAAACTAAAGTTATTTAAATAAATTTGCCAAAAACTATATTTGTATGTATCAACATATGTATGTGCGTACATACACATACGTACATATGTATGTATGTACATACTTCAACGTGCATTAGATTCTTGACAGCTTTTCTGTTCTCATCTTACGCAGAGCTTTTTTTTTTATTTGTATTTTATTTTGCTTAACGTTATTGTTTCGAAAATGATGACTCAGCAGTTTAAAAATAGTAAACAGCAAAAAGCAACGGCAAAAACTTGCTGAGCGCGCATTAGGCGACAGCAGAAGAGAGAGTGAGCGAATCACAGAGCTCCAAGTTACTGAGAGAGAACGAGCAAACGTTCTTTCCGCTGATATCAGCAGCAATAGCAACAACAACAACCACAGCAATGTGTGCCAGACGGGAGGAACGCGGTAGGGGGGGAGGGCCGCCGAAAGAGATTGGAATGATCGCACCGTGCGGCATGACTAATGAAAAAATTGTACTCGGCGGGTGCGACGATTTCGGTTAGCGTAATATTTCAGATTTTTCTTTCGCCCATTGTGGGGCTGAAAATAAAACACCGCTACCCACCCACATGATAGATCCCTTGCCACCTTCTTAGCCTATATTCTCATACATATAGACATCACTCTCACCTGTTGATTTTATGGCGGCTGTGTTGTTCTTGTCTATGAAAGGACGGAAATTCGTTTTTGGTCGTTTGTATTTCGGATGGTTTCCTTTTCAATTTACTCAGTGATTCGAGTTATTTTCTCGCTCTCACACACACTCCTAAATGCACATATACACGCGCGTCATCAACTGTTCTAAATTCAAATTTCGTATTCGTGGTTCGCTCTAATTCGAATTGTATGCCAAATGCGTCATTATTTTATTAGGTTATTTATGCTAATTGTTTTAGTTAATAATAATGGCGGCAATTCGTACAAATACTAATTCGAAGCAATCGTTTTCCAATTAATTGAACTTTATCGTAATGATTATTTTACAAAATTTTATTTTTAGGGTTATTTCTATTTCTGCGTCTAATATTTACTTTACTATCGACATCGATTGCTCTTATTGGACTGAGACTTTTTTAGCGGTGTCTCGTGGCGGCAGCCCCCAAAAGCACAAAAAAGAAAACAGAGCGAGCAACGAGCAACAGAGCGGGTGGAATCGAACCTATAAATACCACAAAGCGGTTGTCCACTGTATTCAGCAGCCTCAACTCGAACGAAGCTTTCGATCATCGAACATCGAACTTGAGCAAAAAAGTCGAACAAGTGAGTCGAACATGGAACAATAGAGAGGGAGCGAATGAGTGAATGAGCCTAAGCCACTCAAATTTAAACAAATTAAACAATTTTTATTTTGTCTTTTATGATTATTAACGCAAATGAAAACGACAAAAAACGAATCTCGTTTGAGACGACGAGGCCGATTAAAATTCACTCAGTTCTTTTGTAGTTAAGTAGTCACCTGCGCACGCGTTTTTTCAGTCTTGTTTTGAGTGGGATTCTTGAGTGAAAGCTCAGTAGAAGCAAATCAAGTGTTGCGCATTTGACTTGGAATATTATTCAAAAAATTTAATAGCTTGCATATTTAGCTATTTAAAACCAATTCCATTGAGATTATTAAATCTGAATTTGGAAAAATAGGCCCCGGGTCCAAGATAATGTTTAGGTACTTACTCTCATTCATGTCCATAAGATGTAAATCCTCATCAGTGAAAATCGAATTTATAAAACCATCAGTTTGATTAATGTCCGAAGAAGCGTTCTACAAATCAAATACCGGAATTACATTAAAGAAAAGGCCTCTAGGTCCATAAGATTTTAAGGCTTACCCCATAGTACATAATGTCGTGTTCCATTTTATAGGCATTGCCGGCAACAGCAGCTGCTGCGGCAGCTCCAGCATCAGCCTCATGGCTAGAGTTGGTCAAGTGCATGCTAGACGACACAGCCGATCCCAAATTGTGGCCATAATGCGGCTGTCCAGCGGCAGATGAGCATATGTCGCCCAGAGCGGAAGTTGGATGCAACATGGCCGCAGCGGCGGCTGCATGATGTCCATGATGATGATGCGGCGGTGGTGGTGGTGGCGGCGGTTGCAATGCACCACCATGGCCATATTGAGTGGATGGATGTTGAGCGGTTGGGGCACCACTTGTTGGACTCTGATACGAATAGCTGGGATAATGAGGATATGGTGCCATATCCATATTGGGAATTGGGCTAAAGTAAGTTGCAAAGTCCTGAAGACGTTCCATTGAGACACTGCGATTCAGGCGCGGCATGCGGCTCTGCAATTGAAAAGGAGAATGATTAATTTAAACTCTTGGTGTTGTTGATGTATTAACAAGGTGAGAAGGGTATTTCACAAAAAGTGAGAGAGCGACAGACTGGAGGAGCTGGAGCTGGAAATTATGAAATCTATATAAATAAGCGATCAATCATCAGTCGCAAGAGAGTTCGTTTTCGAATTCTGTAGAAATCAAACTGTTCAACAATAAAAGACAACACGAGGGGAGTAGAAAAAAACCAAAAACTCTAAATTCAAATTGCGCTACAAAAAAAAAAAAAAAAAAATACATAAAATCTTGTCTCTGGGGGTAAGCCAAAAAACGTGCACAATGTATCAATCTGGCGATTTGAGTCGTCGTCGTCGTCGATGTTGTTGTTGTTGCTGTTGCTGGAGAGCCAAGATCGATCAACATGAAATTGAAATAAAATTCATATCTTTCAAATTGACAAGTGGCTCAGCCAGCGGTCGTTCATTCGTTGGATCGTTGCTGTAAAAAGGTTTCTGTAAATCTTTGCCATCGATGTACGTCTCTGTCAGTCGGTCTGTCCGAGTCTGTGGCTTTTGTGTGTATACATACATATATCTTTTGGCTGATGATCGACAGGGCTGACTATGGACCAAACGTGGCTAGTGGAGATCGTGCAACTGCGACTACAACTATGGCTTCATTAGGCAGTCTTTTGTTATTCTTAATTATCACACACACACACACACATACACACAGAAAAAGCTTATTTATTTATTTATACAACTAATTCCAGTAGAGCTTCAGAGACACACTGCATACTCTCAGGCGTAGGCGTAGGAGGTGTCACTCACACACTCTCAGAAATCGAAACGAAAAGTCAATTGATCAGTTTTCACTTGGCGTCTTCGTAAAACACCTCAAAAGCAATTAAGATCTACCTAAAAGATCCAAATGGATGCTGTTGCACTTTGATACACAACGGCGAAGCAGCAGCAGCAACAAAAGCATCAACAGATGACATTGACATTGAGATTAAAATCGACCAAAAAACGCGGACCGATCATTAAGTAGGTGTAAAACCAAATCGATCGAATAATATACGAAATAAAAGAAAAAACGCTGTTTCTTTCTGTCGCCGGCGGATGACTGACTCCTTAGCGCGTTGACGTTGAGTTGTCGTGTGATGCGTTTTCGGGCTTGAACGCGCGGGCTGATCGACTGGTCGGTCGGCACATTGACTGGCAGTAGCCAAAGATACAAGTACAAAAGAGGCAACGATATATATGTATGTATGGGTGAGAGGCTGAACAAACAGCATCAGTCAGTGTGTCTGTGTGTGTGTGTGTGCATCTAATGAATGCTTTAACACGCTCCTGAGCAAACAGGTAAGACGACAACAAAACGATGGCCAACGGAAAAAAAATCAGGTAAACGGGCATTGGGCGTTTACTTAAGCCAGTTGCAGTCTATGTCGCCATGTATGTATCTGTGTGTGTGTGTGTTAGACTTCATATATATAATTTCAATTGTCACTGTCTTGTCATTAACTTCTGGTGTTAGTTTTTGTCAGCCAACTTACTGGACATTGTGTTTTCATTACGTTTCACACGCAACAACCACAACGGCTTAGATACGGTAGCAAAACTATCAGTATATGTATGTATACACCACACATGGGCAAGAATATATTCCCATCAATATCTGTAGAAACAAACCGATTTCAGTCATAGTCTTGAGCTTGCTTTCATTCAAGAATCAGTTTAACAATAGCAAAGGCTTAGACAGAGAGAACAACAATTTGCATGTTTTCATTTCCAGTTTCAATTGTGCAACAAATAACTATAGGTTTAGGTCTTTAACCTTTCATTTGATTAAGGAGCAAGCAAATTTATATTCTCAGCTCAGCGCAAAATAAAACAATGCACTTTGAATTAAAATTAGTTGTGATATAAAACTGAATCCAAATGGTCGACAAATCCCTAGAGAAGGACTCTAAATTTACACTAATAGTTTAAATCACTAAAAGCAACTATTTTAAACTATTTCAAATAAATGGTCCTTGTTTTTGCTTAACTTCAACTAAATATATGAGATTACTATCACTTTTCTGTTGGAAAAATTATTTAACAATTGAACAATTAATTAAAAGATGCAATCAATATACCAAACAAGTTAAAGTAAATACTAAAATTTATATAATATTTATTATATATACAGATTTTAAACAAATGCGAAGTCTTAAACTCAAGTTTCAAAAGTTCTAGGAATTTAAAGATTTTGATTTCATAGATAAATCTCAGAAAAAGTTCTACATTTCAAGAGGAAACCAGGGGGGAATCACAAAAGTTGATAGATTTTGCTATATGTTATGGCAAACGCATAGCAACTAATATTTTTTTTTATGGTTGATTTGTTGTCATTAATTTGATTTATGTGTATCTGTGTGTGTGTATGACAAGTGGAGGGGGGATTAGAGGGGAGTTCATCAACTTGAAAACTGTTTACATAAAATTGAATTAAAAACGTACACAAGAAAAATCAACGACAAAAAAAAATGAGAATAAAAAAAAACAACAGAGAAGCTGTAAAATAATTAATAAAGTTTTTTTCTTTTTTTTCTT
This sequence comes from Drosophila insularis, assembly GCA_018903935.1. Taxonomy (NCBI): domain Eukaryota; kingdom Metazoa; phylum Arthropoda; class Insecta; order Diptera; family Drosophilidae; genus Drosophila; species Drosophila insularis. Next base: position 11,137,004 of record JAEIFP010002295.1, read on the forward strand.
TTTTGTTGTGCGCTGATTTTGCGCTAAGCTCTTTGCAAATATTTAAAATTCACATAATTAAAGCTGTACGCGGCGGCGATTAAGGCAAATGAGTGGCGGAGCGGAGGGTAGGGGCTAAGAGGAGAGGGGTTAAGACTGGGGGGGAGACATTAAAATGTACTTTTTTTTTTTTTTTTGCTGTTGTATGATTCGCGCAAGCTAAATGGAGATTTAATTGCAGGGGCTGCCACAGCTACCGCCTCGAAAGATGCAATCAAGCTGAGCTAAGAAGAAAGAGTGGAGGGCTCAGCAGGGGAGCGAGGAGGAGTGAAACGTCGCAAATGCCACCGAATTCAATAAACACTTGGCCACGCGGAAAAGTCAAGTGGCAGCGGCAGTAATCAAGGCAAGCGCCGTCACCAACCACCAAGAGAAGCTTAAGACTCTGTCCAAGCGACGTTTTTTTTTTCTTTTTTTGTGATTGCAATTAGCAGCAGCAGCAGCAGCAGCAACAGCAGCAACAGCAGCAAAAACAACCAAATACTCCCTAAGAGTGCAGAAAATTGCAAATTAAATGTTATCAGGAAGTTGCTACTTCACACATTACATAATGATCATAATGATGATGAGCATAGTGATCGTGATTATCGCCCTGATCATCCTAGGCCTAGAGAGACTAAAGACTTTAAAGCTGCCGCTAGTCTCCCCACCCCGAGAAGTCTGTCTAATGACACTTTCTGTCTAACAACATCCCCCAAAGGATGTGCAAACATGAGAAAAGCAAAGGATTTGCAATTTTTCTGCGAAAGACAAAAAAGAAGAGATTATCGGGCTCATTAAATGGCTTTGCAACCTGCCACAGCGTGGCAACAACCTGCTGTGCCACACGGACCACATCAAACGCAACGAAATGAAATGAAACGGTATTCCTAAGTCTTGAAGCTAATCCCTATCTCGGGTTGACCGCAGTTGTAGCTACCGGGTACAAAAGATTTTACGGAATTGCCGCTGACTTCATGACTGCCGCTTGCCATGTGAGGGTCGTCTCTATCCATCTCACTCTTTCTGTCTTTTGTCAACTTTTGTAATTCCTCTTGTTAGATGACTTTGGTTTGGTAGCCGCACACACACACACACACACACACAGGTCACAATTTGCATTTCATTCATTCACAAGAGAGATACTGCATTTTTGTAAGCCTTTTTTCGTTTTGTTTCTGGCCAAGTTTAAAATGTTGCAGCTAAAAACTCCAACATTCTTTTAACCAACCTGTTGGCAGCTAAGCAAACAAAACGCAGAAGAAGAATCTTGTTTCTTTTTTGAGATCTTCAGAGACCTGAAGAGGGAAGCAGCAGAATTCAAAATGGTGATTGGTTCTATAGCAGAGGCATGACCCAAAAGAGGGGATTGTTATAAAATATCCAAATCAGATATTAACTTGTATTTCGATCAGTAAGTCGGATCCAACCTTCACCCTTTAGGTCTTCACATTCTCTTTATCATTTCCCCTGGGAAGAATTCCGATTGCACGCCTCTGATGTAGGTATAAAGAAATTTCATTGCTCGCATTCGTCTCGAAACATTTTTGATGAGGCAGTTACAACAAAAGCCCAAAAGCCAGGCCAACAACAAGCAACAGCAACTTGGTCTTGATTGACGAACTTAAAAGCGGATGGATGGATGGAATGGACCTGGGGAAACAGCATGGAGGAGATGCTGGGATGGTGAATGAGGGGAGGCCGGGCCCGGAGGGAGGTGTAGCGAGAGATAGGCCAGGCATGTACAACCAGATTTGAAGCTTTGTACAAATAACAAATATGAAATCAAAAAAAAAAGAAGAAGACAAAAAATTATGAAAAGAACAACAACAATAAACACGAGAGCAGCCCAAGATCAAGTGCCTCGAGAACGGGCCAAAGTGAAGAGACGACAATAAAGAACAAGAAATAAAAAAGAAAAGGCATAACAAAAAAAAAAAAAAAAAACCGATCCAAGATGAGAAGAAAACACTCCAAAAAGACGTGCAAATGATCCTTGAATGGTTATATACTACATGGGTACAGCTAAGTGTAGGTCTGTATATACATATGTATCCACAGCAAACGTGGTTCAGATGGGAACGGATGCTCGGGGCCCCTTGAAATAGCAGAGCATCCGCAAGTTCAATAAAAATTATATATGTATATACATATATGTATATGCATATATAAGGATCGTATCATCATTATATTTATTGTGATGGCTTACCTGATGGTGTCCATGATGAAAACCGCCAGCAGTTGGTTGACGTTGAAAGGCGCTGGCAGTGCCGCTGCCCACACTCACACTCGGATAGTTGGCCTGAACGGCACGTTGGTGAGCCGCTGCTGCCGCTGCCGCATGATGGGCATGGGCATGATGATGATGCGTATGGGGATGTGGATGGCCGGCATGATGATGGCCATGGGGATGGTGATAGGGCGATGCCGTTGATTGCAACATCTCGTCTAGCTCCTTTTTGGCGTCCTCATCTAAATCAAACAAGGGCGAGCCCACAGAGTTTTGCAAATCCTCAAAATCGCTGACCGAGAAACTATTCTCGTCCCCGATATCGCTAGTAGTTGGAGCGTTCGAATCGTTGTTACTGCTTGAATTCCTTTGTTGTTTCGATGGATCTACAACGTTGCCGCTCTCATCCAATAGTTCTTCACCAGTCTCGGAGACAATTCGTTGCTTTTGCGACTTTTGACCCTGATTACCACCATTAAATGCTGCTGCAGCAGCCGCTTGCGATGTAGAGGCAATCGAATCGTCCGGTAGCTAAAGCCAGTTTGAAAGAAACATTTAGATACACAAAACTAAAAGTAAAAGGACCAGGTGGTGGGGTTGGCTTACCTCGTCTTCGAGAGGAAATTCCGATAGTTTCAAAACGTCATTTAGCAACTCATCCAAAGGCAAACGAATGTATTCACCTGTAAGAAACAAAGAAAAGTCGCATTATTTAATATATACAATGAAACTAATTGCCTTAGGATTGTAATGGTAGATAATGGCATTGTTGCAATCGAAACTGTACTAAAAATATTATGATCATTTAACAAAATGCCTCTTCATCCAAGTCTTCTCTCCAGAGTACGATCAATTTTCTACCTCAACTTTTACTAACATTAAATAGGATATATCCCTCGAGATGGAAATAAGGTAAACATAAAAACAGTAGCATTTTGGTTTTTTCCTGTGGGAGTTTATCATGGCTATTGAAACGAAACGATCATCTGAACTACTCAGCTGCTCTTGCTGCAATCATCATTAATCATAATCATAACTATAAACGTGAGATATTGTATCTGACGGAAGCCTGGCCAAAAGCATTTACAATGAAAATTCATAATTCATGATGAGTTTTGACAGTTTTAAGAGTTCTAAACACAAAATATTGGTGACTAAAGTTAAAGTTACCCCCTTTTCAACGATATATCTATGTTTATATCGTTTACAATAGATTTTGATTCCCATTAATATAAATATTGACTATAGATAAATATTTGCATTGGGAAATTCAGCAGAAAGGGCAAAAATGGGAACATTATCAGAAAATTACTACTTAACATCAACATAAACGAAACATAAAGAAAATTCCACGAAAAGGGAAAAGCCAAGTGGATAGAGAAAAACCAAGCCGTGGGCAAACATCTAGATAAAAACACAAAAACGAACAAAAAAAAAAAAAAGGGGGCGCAACTTCTTGGCCAAGAGTAAAAGGCATATACATAGGTAAAGTGAGCGAGTGAGAGCAGCTCAAGTGCTGTGACGACGGCGACGACGACGACGACGACGACCTTTACGGGTCACTTGAGTAGGGTCAAAATTAGAATAAACAAAATGCGAGAGAGATGGAACAATTCCTTTCCGTTTTTGTGGCCTGGCACCAAATCTAACTCCCTTGAATGTTATTCTTACGATTGGTTACAAAATACATTCCCATTCCCATTCCCAATGCCAGTAACGTTCCCCCTACCCCCCTTATTCAATTTTACCAATTCCCTTCTCTCTATCATTCTCTCCTTCCCTTGTTCCCGTTTTAATTCCAACCATTTTGTGTAGTAAGCCCAACAACTGCTATTCTGGCCATGTTTTCGTTAGCCTGTTATTTTAGGTTCTTCTTGGCCGTCTGGCCTTTAATTTGTTCTTCTTTTTTTTTTTTTTTTTGGTAACAGTTTGTGGTCTGGGTGGGTTGGGGTGAAGGGCTATGAAAAGGTGTTCAGAAATATGTATTTAAAAAAACAACATCTACTGAGTCCGGTAATTTGTACGTGAGTCCGTGTGTGTGTGTGTTTGTGTGTGTGGGTTGGCCGTTGTCCGGCTCAGTGAACTGTTTACTTATGGTTTTTGGGCTTGTTGTTTGTCTCTTATTCATATATGTACCTCCCCCCCTCGACTCTCCTCATTCCACCTAGTTGTAGTAGCTGTTGTTGTTTTGCTTGGCTTGACGCATTGTTGTAAAAGACAACAACAAAAAAAAATAATAATATTCGATTTATGTCTCTGTCCTTCTCTCTGTCTGCATTCTGTCACCAACAATTAGGCGACATGCATATGTCCCGGGGTAAGTTGTCCGTATGTTTGTACGTTTAATAATATTTCCGTGGTGGGTAAAAGGTGTTGATGGTTTCCTCTTTGTTGGCATGTCACAAGCTTTTTGATGATTTTTATTTATCTTTGACCAGGAAGTTGTTTTTTGTTTTGTCGTATCCAAGGAAGGAGTGTGAATGGGCTAATATTTAAGTAAAGTATAGAAGAGCGTCGGATAATCCAACTAAATTAAGTTAACTAAACTAATCAATTTGTATAACTCTTTGGTATCAATTGAGATACAGTCTAACTCCAAGGTCTACATATTTTTAAGGGTAAAAGATCCTTTTTAGCAGTAGATTAGTAGTATTTAAAAATGAAGTTTATTTCGACTTATTTCGATTTTTTGTTGGTGGTAAGGTCAGTCATTATATAAAGTCAAGAAACAGTATTTAAGTTAAATTTCTTTACTTGAAATGAAAAGAATAGTTTTTTAACTAAACTAAAAAAAACTCACTAACTGATGATTGATTAGAAATCTATTAAGAGAATAACAAAAGAATAGAATATTCTACCCACCAACTAACTGATGATTGATTGAACCCTAATAAGCAGAATAAGAATAAACTAGAATATTTCACTTACTGCCAGCCTTAGAAATATCAAGTATACGTAATAAAAGTCACAAAAAAAAAAAACAAGGAAAGGAAAAACCCAATTCGTTGTCCCTTACAATAGATGAAACTTTACCAACCTTTTTATGTGCAATTGCAATATTAAGTCACTATTGACAATAGCTTCGTGGTGGAGTGAAATAATTGTACAATATAATCCAAAATAGACGCCAAAAGTATGTTGGGGCTCTACTTTTTTTTTTTTGTTGTTTGCTTAGTTTTGTATTTGTTGCTGTGGCCTTTTGTCAAAAGATTGAACACACACAGAAATTGTTGCAATAAAAATGTTGATTGTTGTTGATATTTATCCAACACTTTGACAATTATGTAACATTTGGACAGGCCAAATTGTGTATGTGTGTGTGTGTGTTGCAGAATCAACAATGGCAACTACAACAACAGACACAAGGGTTTCCGCCGACGTTGCAGACAGACACGTCGGTGTTTTTTTATTTTTTGTATTTTTTTGCACAATTTGATTGTTTGAGATATCGAATAGGTTGGTTTGGTTTTATTGTTGTTGTTTTGTTGTATCTTTATTTTTGATTTCTTTGCGCTATTATTATTTTGCAATATTCAAGTGACTTGTTGAGAGGGGGGCATAGGCAAAGCGCGGCAAAGGCTTTTAGAATCGCACAATGGTCACTTAAGAGGCTTTTGTTACTTAGTTTTTTTTTTTAGACTTTCACTTTTTGGTGTTGTAATTTAAGCTTTTTTGGGGGGTTTTTGGCAATTTCACACACAAGATTTTTTTTCTTTTTTGATGTTTAAAGTTCTTTTCGACCAACTACTTCACTTTAGCCGTCGTTCTTTAGCAATGTGACTTGTAGTTCAATATCGACGGGGACAATGACGATAACTGTGACTACTGGCTATGTGTGTCCTGCTAATGTGTGATGACTGTCTAAGCATTTAGTTAGTTAGTTAGTTAGTAAGTATCCACGCCCACGTCGTAGCGGATGGCTATGCTTCTGCTTAAGTGCTGCGCGCGCGTCAGTCTTGGAGCGTTACTCGAGCGTTTATAAAAATTCAAATACGATTCTAAATTGCTGGCAGCGCCAATTGACTGTTGACACACACACAAACACACGAACACACACTGTGGCAGAGAGCGCAGCAGTCGTCGACGTCGACGTCGCAAACATAACAAAGGAAAAACAAAAGAGAAATGGCGTTGCCCAAGCCTGGCCTTAACGCAATTTACCATACGAGCAAGCGAGATGACTATATATGCTTAGCATGCTGCTACCCTGGCAATGTGGCGCAAGCGCAGAAACAGCGCAGCCTGCTGCTTGTGTGTCTGTGTGAGTGGGTGAGCCAGAGGCGGAGCCAACTGACTAGCCAGGCCTGAAGACGTTTTCTCTCTCTCTCGCTCTCATTCTCTCTGGTAGTGTTAACTACCTTTTTTTTTTTTTTGGTTTTTGCTGCTTTTCAAACATGGACGCTTTGTTGGCCGTTTGGGGTTTCGCTCTCAAAACTGGTTTTTCATTCTGCTTTTTATACTCAATTTAATTCTTGTACAGAAAATCTACAATCTAATCAAGTAATTTAAGTTTAAATCAAACAACAAAAACTTAACAAATAAGTAGGAAAACTTAAAACAAGTTGAAAAGATATATAAATTCTTAAATATGGCCCATTAGATAGGTTTCTTGAAATATCCTTAGACGTTCTGTTAGCTGTGTGCCCTGCATTTTATATAGTTCTAGTGTACGATCATTTTCCTGCAACTTTTTCCACTGCTTTTCCGTTGATTCCAGTTCGTCTTTGACAGTTTTTCCCTTCTGTGCCAATTCCATGAAGTAAACTTCCAAAGATTTCTTCAGATGGTGTTGCATCTGTTGGCCAATAGAACTGGCCGTTTGCTGGACACTTCCGCGCAGCCGTTTTTGCATAAATCGCGTATACTGAGATTTAAAGCTGCACTCTTGTGCCAATCTTGACAAGCTGAGATTCTCATAGAGATAAATTGAGGAGAGAACAGTGCCCAGACCGAGGAAGGATCGCCAGCCGAGAGTATAATAAAGTATGCCGCCAAATAGAAAAGTGGCTCCCATTGATGTATTATCAGATATTAGCAAAACCTGCCTTTTCAGGCCATTACTGGTTGTCTGGGTCATTGGTTGAGGCTGAAGGACTTTACCTTGAATACGCTGCCAAATCGCAGAAATGCCCCACGAGATGCGAAACTCAAGATCAGCCTGAAAATCGGCTGACAGCCCTTGAAAATCCACAAAGTAGTTCACCTGGAATGGTGAAGGAGTAGGGGAAGAAGAAGCTAACATTTCACTTTCCAGCTGGCTCACTTTCCGTTGCAGTCGAGCCGAAAGTTGCTCTAGTACTTGGCTCATCATCATTTGCTCCAAATGGGTTCCAAGTGAGCTTTGGTAATGCCTCAGCTGGCGCATTTGTTGGTGGTGCTGCTGGTGGTGCTGGCGGCTTGAGTTTGGGAATGGCATGCGAAAGTCTTCTACCCAAGTGGTTAGCCGAGAGATCTGCTCGTTTAGCACCTGTACACAAAGTTGTTGCGCCGCTTCGGTTAGCTGTTCCACTTTCGAGTTGAGTTCTTGCTGCCGTTGCATGATTTGCAATTCCCGGCACTTAAAACTGGCTGCCAAAAGGGTTTTCCTTAGGAAACTTTCCATAGTCAATTCAGTTAGGTCCGACTGTAGATTCATTAAAATAATATCCAGTTCCTCGAGCATCTCTTGGGCGCTTAGGCAATGGTTTGCGAACTTTGTTCTCATGGCTGACTTTGCTGTTATGCAATTAGCAAACTCTTTTTCAAACTGTAGAAACTCCTCGAAACGGAGCTCAGTATCTTGTGACAAGCTCTTTTTAACACCCAAACGAATTTGCAATGCTTCCAAAGCGGAGACATAGAAAATGCGTTGCATAGCCTCACCCACACCTCCTCCCTCGCCTCCTATTCCCACGCCGAGCAATTCAAGGCAACGTTTCAAATGCTGCTCTCTAACCAAATGCTCAATTTCTGGCTCTTGACTGGAAGCCACATCCCAACGATTATTAAGTATAAAGAGATTTGGCTTCGACAGTTTCTCGGCCACATCAGTGAAGAATTGTTGCTCCACTCTAGACAGAGTCGACTCGGCATTTAGCACTAGGACAAAAACATCGGCATCTAAACAATAACGATCAATACAATCATCCAATTGTGGGGTAACATCCACACCCGGGGTGTCAATAAGCACCACATCATTCTGCAGAAGGTAGCCACAATTCCCAGTTTTAGGTAAATTAACATGAAGTAACGCTCGAGCGTCAAGGCATTGACCAGAATGGGCATTGGCCAATTGGTTCAGACATTGAATTTCCCATCTTTCGGAATTGCCATCAAGGCAAACATATGACATCGGCTCCTCTGTGGCGGCCACTCGACAGAAACAACTCGTGGTATGACCCATGGCACTTGGCAGTATCCTTTGCTGCAACATGGCGTTAATCACAGCAGATTTGCCATTCGATGTGCGTCCAAAGAAGACAACTTTCATGCATTTTCTCTCCAACACAGAAGCAATGCTCTCAATTCGGCAGGAATAACTCTTTAATTGATCGAGAATTTGCTGTTTCTTAACGAAATCATAGAATTGAAAGTTCTCTTGTAGAATTTTAGCAATATTGACCGCATATTTGCCTAGATCTTTATATAGATTCCTTAGCTCTGACTTGGCTTTGACAAAATCACACAGATTGGTACAGTAATCACTTGTTTCTTGCATTATTCTTTACTTTTTCGTTATTTGTGAATAGAAAAATATATATATTTTAGATAGACAAATATATTAATTTAAATACACTTTTTCAAAATATATTATTTGTGTCATTCAAATATTTTATGTGTCAATTCGAATTGGAGTACGACATTGTTCATATCTATAGTTAATAATATCAAGACTAGAAGACTATAACCAATTTTAATTTCAATTTTTGATTGCCTTTTTCAAGATTTCAATCTACTTAATCTCTTTAAATTTATATAATTTTCAATAATTTTGGCAAAACTAAAAGCCTAGCCAATTAGAGTTCCCTTCCCCACCCCGCCAGAAAAAAAAAAAAAAAATCCAATTGACCCAAATAAAAGCGCATTCAAATTTTCCCTTCGCATTAACAGCAACAAAAACAAATAAAGTTATTTACCCAAAAAAATTTAACACAATTACCGCAATCAAACCGAAATACATTGACCATTGAAAGAGCAGGCAATATGCACATTAATGGGCCACTGAACTAATAGACCAAGAGTGCGGCAAGTGGTGAACTTCAAAAATTCAACGGAGAGAAAGAGGAGAAACAAAAAATGACGAGCGACCGACCGACCGACCGGGCCGTGTTCAAAAAATTAGCAGCATCATCAACATCAGCTGCCGCCGTCCGCTTGTTGGTGAATTGGATAGATGATAGGAGGAGGGAAACACAGTAGGAAATATTTCGATTGGATAGACGAGAGAAATATATTGAAAACAAGCCAAAACTTGCTGCTTTTTTTTTTGGAGCGTTTCTCGAGTGATGCTCCTCCATATGCCCCCCTCTGTCCATTTCTATTACAACTTAATTAGTTTAAATTGTTGCCGACGCCATCGAGATGCTCAAAGCGTTTGCCGCCGCCGCCGCCATTATTGGTTAACCATAATGGAAGCTGCTGCTGCGGGAGTAAGTAACTCGAGAAGTTTCCGGTGAAAGAAACAAAAAAAAAATGGATTATTTACATATCCATGCAAACTAATCTCTAATCGAACTTGCAAGAGTTTTCACTTTTCTTTTTGCCTGCCAATTTCGAGAGCTGCTGTTAACTGGTCATGACATGAGCTTGCATTTAAAGGCAAAACTCAAATCTCAATCCGAGAGGAGAGCAACAATTATGACAGGACAGATCTGGCATGATAGTGTCAACAATGAAATTGCTGAAAATAAACAGGCAAGTCGACTCTACAGCTCTAGCTCTATTGTTGCCAATGTCTAAGAGTTGAAACAGTATTTAAAAGTTTTTTTTTTTCTCTGGTGGCTAATGAGTTGCCACAAAATTCGGTAGTAACCCGTTGAATGAACTTTATGAATGGGTCATGTTAACAAAAAGAAAAAGGGTGCATATGGGCAAAGGCGGCCAAACTTTCATAATCCTTTCTTAAAGCTAGCAACTACTCTCAAATGGTCAAGCACTTGGCTTAGTAGTGGCCAATTAAATTATCGTTTGAATTATGCAATTCTCAAATAGTTTTCCCCAAAAAATAAACTAACAAAAACACTTGAAATCGATATGATTATGCAGCAAAATGTTTAAGTGTGTGTGTGTGTGTGTGCAGTCGCCTACATTCGCCCCATTTAGTTGTCTTTCCCCCCTTCTGTTCCCTTTTCCCCCTCCCCTTTCTTTAGTCCTCCATACAACATGTAAAATTTTGTGTAAATTTGTAGTGTAATGCTGACCAAGTAGAATTTTAACAATTTCTATGCTCTCTGCCCCAGACACAGACCCAGACGACAGCAGGGAGCATTGCATTGCATTGAGAAGGCAAAGGCCAGGGCACCAAATATACAGACAAACAGACAGACAGACCGCCAGTCAGACAGATCCTCAAATAGGTGCGCCGCCGCCACCGGTTTAGCCGGCACCAGCTGTTTTATAATAATTTTCATCATCATCTCTTCTTTTTTTTTTTCAACAAATTTTTAGTGCTGAGCAATGGCCGACAACCAGAAGGTCGCTTCGATATAGAATAACAAAATGAGACTATATTCTGAAATGAATTCAAGGATATCAAAACAGGTTGTAATAACGATAAGATCCCAAACTAAAAGGCGAAAAACTTTTAACAGAGTAAAATGAGTCGTTAAAATAAAGCACAATTGAAATAGTTAGTCTTATAAATAGGAAAGAAAGAACTTTTACTGTCTAAACTAGTGGATATTGAATTCTAAAGACTCTTAATGAATTAGAATTTAAGAAATTTATAAAAACATTCTTTAACTGTTTTATGATCTAAGAATATCGTGTGAGACATGGGATTCTCCTCATCACATGCTTTCTGTTCTACTTATGAAGATCTGTTCATTTAATTCTGAATTCCCAGCAATCGATACCATGTGATGTGGTGGTCAATAAACTTGCGTAGCTTGGCAGCCTTTACTGATTGCATAATGAAATTTAAGAAGCTATAACTATGAGATATCTATAACATAATTGAGAATAAGAGCATTTTTTTTCAACATTTTTTTTTTCTTTTTGAGTCTTTTTTTTCTAGCCAAGTCATGGTCCAAAAGTTGTCAACGCGACAAGCTAAACAATATCTAAGCAAACTGAAATGGAGAAGAAAAAAAACAAAAAAAAACGACCAAAACAAATTGAAAAGTATCTTGAAATGTAATCAGATTTTGTGCTAGAAACTGTACTGACAAACAAACAAACAGCATTGATTGGCGAGAAAGGAGACAGACACACCGAGAGGTTGAGAGAGGGGCAACATTTCGGTTGGTTAGGTTCCCGTCGTATACAACTTAATTATGACAATAGAAGAGAGAATCTCTCTTTCTCTCTCTGTAGCAAACGAATGACAAAGCGTTTAAATATGTCAGGACAATGTTAAGAGATGATCATAGAGAACCAACAGCTTCATTTTGCAGGCTGCTGCCAAACGGAAGAAAACTGAAGGGATGAGGAAAGTTAAAATTAATGAAATTTTTCACATATATAGAACAAAAGGATAACATTTTTTCCTTTGCCTACGTGCGTGCAGAGGACAAGTAAATCATTTAAAGGTACAGCCAAAAATGAAGTACAAAAATATATTACAAATAATAAAAGAAAGATTCTTCCATCATATTTAAACATATTCCTCCATTGGCGATAGATTTCAACGAAAATGACTTTCATTTTAGTAGCTGAATCGGAACAATAGATATAATGCCGCCAAAGGTTCGATTCGTTCGTTCGTTGGTTAGTTTTTGGTCTATGGGGAATTTGGATACGCGCCCAAACAAAAACCGTGTGAATGCGTGTCTCGAATACGATATTAATCTCGGTTCCCTGCCGCGCATCAATGGATTTTTAATAAATAGCCAAAAAAAAAAATATATATGTATAGAGAAGAGGAATAAGTAAAATAATCATATAATAAGCAGCATAAATGGCCTATGAATAGCTAACGAAGCTGCCTGCCACTGAAACAGAGTTAAGGAAGGGAGCCACAAAGCAACGAAGGAGAAGGAGGAGGAGTGGCTTGATAGTCTGGTGGTAGATTTTGACACCCAACCAAAAATGTTTGCCTGGGGATTGCTTTTACATTTAATGTCAACAGAGACTAGAGAAAGGGACGACGACCAAATGAGCCGGTTCCGTAACAGCAAACATTATTAAGGCCCAAGAGGGTGGTGGTTCTGGGTTTCGAATTTGCAGAGCCTTCTTATATATGTATATAGTCTATATGTATAGAGGTGTGTGTATATATATGTGGACTTATAGGCCAAAGTTGAAATATATACATATACATAGGTACATATATATATACACATACATATAGCTGGCATTTTTTCATTTTTTGGCAAATCATGTTTCGTTCATTTTTCAAAAGAAAAATGTTGCATGCGACGGCGGCGGCAAACAGCGGCAGCGGCTGCTACTTTTACTGCCACTGGCAGTGCCACCGCCATTGCCCATACATAGTCCGTCCGAGTCCCCAGTCTTAGTCTCAGCCTCAGTCCCAGTCCCAGTCCCAATCGCAATCCCAAAGTCTTCTCCTTTACTTCTTCTACTTCAGTTTAATAATAAAAGTTCGTGTGCGTGTCAAAGTTTGTTTGAAAGGCAACCGTTTGGATATGAAATTGGGCGCGGTTCCAAGCAGCAGATTAGCAGCAGCAGCAACAGCAACAGCAGCCGCCATCAAACTCATGGGGCCCTTTATCGATGAACAGGGCTTCAGAGAGGCGGGTGGTGGGTCAGGGGAAAACGAAACGAACAAGAAAGAAAAAAAAATAAAGCTCATTTTTCTTTTAATTTTCGTGCCTGTCAACTCAAAATGCCTACATTCATTTATAAACGTCTCGAAAATACACGCACGCACGCACAGTTCATGCCATGAATGGCGGACGTCACCACCACCCCCCAAAGCGATGCCCCCCTCCCCAATATTAATATCAGGATAATCCATTTTCGTTAATATTAGAGCAGCGCCATTTTTGGCAATGCGCCATCTTTGTTATCAACAGCAAAAATATATTCGGAATTTTGGACCTCTAACTAACTTTTAGTAAGAATGATACATTTCGTTTATCTTTTCTCTTCCGTGTCTTAAAGTTGAGTGCCGAAAGTGAAATTGTGTTGGCGTGTGTGAGCACCCGCCAAGAGTTTATATCAAGTTATTATTATCCTCTAGATAAGATTAGCAACATGTTCTAACCAATGTCGAAAATAAATCTAGTTGTTTGCATGTACCAATTATATAGATAAAGTTCATAAACTTGTATATATTTGAGTTGTAATTATATGGAACCACAAATAAACCACTAATGATGATCTCAAATGATCTTATACATATAAGGTTATTGTAGTCTTCATTTTTTTAACTTACCAGTTTCATTATCAATAGTAAAGGGTATGCCATTCCATTCATTGGAAATTTCATTCAAAGCATTTGCATCCTTTTCATTGACCTTGTTCTGTGTTGATAAAAAAAAAAAAAAAGTAAATAAAAATAAAGTAAAAATTCAATTTCAATAATCGATAAATGATTTCCACTTCACACTTTTTTACAGACACATTAATGTGTGATAATCTCTATATAAATAATTTGGTAAATGCCACAAAGATTGTGAGGTCTTCCAAAACACTATCAATGTGTAAATATTGTGAAATTCATTTAAAAGATCAGATTTTTACTTGCCATATCTTCTTGCTGAAGCTCTTCCAAAGCTTTCAGCTTCTCAATATCATCATTATCGTATTTACTCTTATTGTTATCGGCATCTTGGGAAGTGGTTGAAGGATCGTCGCTGCTAGGCTTACCATCCTCCAATGCATCGGCTTTGGCTGCATCAGATGCAGCACTATTGCCACTGGCAAAGGAGGCATTGATAATCTTCTCCTGATCAAGACTGAAGCCCAAATCCACATCTTGCTTGTAGAGTACCTCAGCGATTTCGCTTTCCTGCGAAATTTAAAAATATAACAATAATTATAAAAACCAATTTCAAAATGTTTATTTATAGTTTCAAAATCAATTGCGAGCATTATTTATATCAATATATCGATAGTTACTAGACATACTCCAAAGATAAACACCCGCATATTCAATGAATTTTCTTTGCTTTCTTTTTACTCTTAAATTGTTTGTGATTATTCTGGTATTAGTCACTTGGGGGAAACTAGAACGTATTACGGAATTTGTCATCCACATTAGCTAGTGCCTAAAGAGAGACTGAAAGTTACGTAGAAATTCAAGAGACAATTTTCCGTAGACCGTATAGCATTCGTCGCATTTCGTCGTCGGTTGTGTTTACTCTTACTGTTATGATAATTTCACATAAAAATATCTGTTTTGCTGATAAGTTTTGTCTGTAGAAAGATAAAATTACGTCAGTTAAGCTACGGGTGGGTGCTAAATAGGCGTGAGTTCAGATACAAATTTACACGTTTTTGCGATATGACAAATGCATATAAAGAATTAAACAAAAAACTGATCGACATTAATATTATTTATGTAAAAAATAATCATTTATAATCTATTACTGATTTAAATCCTTAAAAACTGTATTTGGCTAAGACTAATTTATTCAATTTATTGCGCATTCGCCATGTTAATACAAGAGAAAGCAATTAAAAATATACATAATTAAATTTGAATTCATTTAAAGCAATACTTAATACTTTGGAAAAAGTCAAAAAACTTTTAAAAATTAGTTTAAATCTTTATCATTAAAAGTTTCAATTTAATATCTCAGTTCATACTTTCTATATACCCTAGATTACCTTGACACGTGTCGAGTGCAAAAATTCATGTGAGTTTCATTTGCTAGAGTAGAACTCTCTCTTAACAAACAGAGCGTTAACTTTATATACAAACGAATCGCTCATATAGACATCAATATGCCACTGGCTTATCTATTGACAGTTAATTAAGAGTCCGTCGGTCACATAGTAATACTATTCATACAAATATGTACATATGTATATATAGATATTGTATTTATAACTAAGAACCATGAATCAGATTAAAGGTTCGAACACTCTCTTATGGCGTGTTATGTTTATGGAAAAACAAAAAACTCTTATCGGCAATATAAAGTAAAGCATATGTATATATACACAAATGTATATACATTGTCTATAAATTTTGCTTAAGAGCTACCGGAATGTTCGAAAAGAGCTCAAGTGTTGATACACTTGGCAAAATTATTGACTAAAGAGAACGAAATTTTAATAAATTGACTTCCTCTTTATTGATGTATTCGAACATTGTGTGTTCAGTTCAGTTTGGTTTTAGTTCAGACTTATAAAGACATTATCCGTCTGATGTTGAAAAATACAATATAGAAATTTTTTTTTTTTGCAAATTCATGCAGCAGCAAAGTGAGACGTAAAGAGAGAGCGAGAGAGAGAGGGAAGGAGAGGAAAAGAGTTCGTCCTCAAATTATAGCGTTAATGATGCATTATTAACGCTGGCCGTAACCACTTTAATCCTTTTGGCCGCCACCAACAAGTCAACAACTTTTCTGATCTTCTTTCATCTCTCTTTAGGTGCTGCAAAAATTCGGGGCGTTGTCAAAATGAAATTTTATGGAAATTCTCAAGGAAACAGGTAAAAGAATGCGGTTTTTGGTTTTGGTTCTTTTGAGTTATAATCACAGGATAATGGACTGCATTAGTCAGTCAGTGGTCTGTCGGTGAGATGCCATTTACGGTGAAGGAGAACATGTCTATAGGATGACACAACACAACACATAGATTGTGAATTGGAGGAGCGGATTGCCAGCTACTGGTAACAGGGACAAGTCCATGACCATTTAAAATGCCTTAATTAAAATGTTCATCGGCATGTTTCTTCTGTCATAAGTCTTTTTGTTGTTTAATTTTCACCGAATGTCAAACGAACGACATTTTTCGTTGCTAGAAAAGAAAGAAAAACAACAGTTTTCCTTTCAATTTTTTTTCTTTTTTATTTTTTTTTTTTTAATGAAATTGTACAACCCCCAAGTATTGTATGAGGCTTTCCTTAACTTTTCTGCTGGCATGTGAAAAAAAAAAGAGTAATCAATCATTGTATGTGTGTGAGTGTGTAAGTGTGTGTGTGTGTGTGTGTGTGTGGAACCACGCCTATCTCCTGGATTAGTCAGCAGAATATGGCGGCGGCATCATTGGTCTCTTGGCTTAGTTCGGCAAAAGGCAAAAGGGCCGCCGTTGCTGCTGCTGCTGGAGTTGAGCCCAATCAATTGCTGCCGCGCAATGCTGACAGCGACGTTAGCAGCAGAAACGTCAGCAGCAGCAGCAGCAACAACAACAACAACTCACCCCAGGCGAGGATGAGCTGCTCCCAATGCCCATGTATGTGCCTCTCTCTCCCTGTGTGTGTGTGTGGACCCTTTCTCATGCTGAGAGTTGCGCATGTTCGGTAAAAATGAGCAATTAAAATAAGACAAGGAACACCCTATAAGAGGGGGCGGTAAGTAATTTCAACCCTATATCAATTTTTCTTTTATTTTTAAGGGTTGCCGCAAAGTTTTTCCTAGTAATTTCGATTGAAAAGTTAACTTTTAATTAAACTTTAAACATTAAATCATTTTTAGTTTGCCAAAGAAGAGACAACAACAAAGAATTTTCGCAGCGGAATAATGATTGAAATAAATCTATGATGAGCTAAGAAACTAAGGCATTATTTGGTGAAAACCTTCAAAACTCTATTCTAAGATATGATATCCTTTAAAAAATAATAAAAGGCTAATATCTTTCTCTCATCCTTACGAGAGAATATTCGCATAATCAAGGTATAAATCAGAGAATAGATAGAATAAGCGAAATTTAATTCAATTGTTTTTGTTTTTACCAACTAAAGCTACCAATACTTTTAACAACTAAAAACCATAAAGTGCATTTAATTTAAATTACTGATTAGAAAAAAATTAGAAAAACTTAAATAAAATCGTATTATTTTTTTTTACAATCAATTGATTACAATTGAAACGGGATGAATTGAAGAAAATTTTACAGTGTAGCCGCTCTTCGCGCGTGGTTACAAAATTCTTATCTGTTAAGGTTGTTTTTTAGGCCCTTATCTTTTACTTTAAAGCCACAACGTGCCAAATGGGTCTTATGGCAACGTCAATTTTATAATTTATGTATAAGAAATCTAAACAAACAAGACTATTGAAAAACTATGCCAAATATAGAACTATTAATTTTTTAAATTTATGACGTTTAATAGACTATATTGTCTATAAGACCCTAAATATGCAAGATGACTCTAATTACGTATGTTTGTCAACTCTTGTTGAGTTAAATATGAGTTCATTGACCCATATGCAGCATCTACACTTGCAATTTTGATTTATTGCAATTAGACATTTCCGGAACACAGGTTTCAGTGTGAGTGAAATGAATTTCACAACAAAAGTGAAGGCTATTAAAGCCTTACATATGAAAACAAAACACACAAACAAATCAACACAGTTCAGACCAACTGATATGACGTGACGATGTATGTATATATATTTGAATCTATGTAGGTATATAGGAATGTTTACCAATTGTTATCGTTGGTATTAATTTAGATTATTGCTATTTAGGGCCATTTGGAGTTTTTTTGGTGGGGGCAGCAACGACCTTGAAAGCAGGACAATCTAATATACTTACATATAGTATGTCTGTACATATATGTACTTATATCGGATGAAACTGAAACTAATGAGACGACATAGACGATCAATCAAAAGGGGGGCCGGTCATCAAAATATTGACACTTGCAACGTTTTGTTGCAACAATTAGTCCACCACAAACTGAGCCGATTACTGGACAACCACAAATGCTATGCGGCGGCGAGGCAAACGTTATTTAGAAAGATAAATGGAGTTTTTTGATCCTCAACGGATATTCTTCTTGGCCACATACACTGTAGGCGGTAAATCAGAAGAAAAAAGTCAAGTGAAAGCAAGAAAGCGGCAATGTAGAAAGTGAAGAATATACATACAACAAAATAAAAAAAAAAAAGAAAAGGAAAAGAAATGCAACAGGAAGGCTGAGGTAAAGGCAAAGGCAAAAAGGCGCACTGGATAAGAGGGAAAGACTCAAACACGTCATTAATAAAGCCTCGCAAAAGATTTTGATGACACCTGAACTGACAGCAGCACGATCGTTTGCCGACTCTAAACGAGGAGTCCAAAAAATCACTTCAGTATTTGGGTAACTGTGGGATACCAAGAGACAGAAACAGAAGATGGGAACAGATTTTACAGTCAAGGCAAGTGTGCGGCGTGTGTACATACAAATATATATTAATCATTCAAGCCCCCCTTTGGGTTTTTTATGCCACCAACAAAGTCGACCACAAACCGTAAAGTGTCCCGAGAAGTGTGTGCACGAAAACGGTGCGTCCTGTGGCAATAATTTTTGCGGTTTCCCCTATCCCTTCCATTTTCAACCAACATAATAACCGTTCATTTGTGTCATCCAAAATAGTTTATCAATAGTTACACATTATGAATTATATGACGATTGTACGATTTCAAATGAACAGGTCTGTCTACCCATAATCAATTTGACATCTGAACTGTATGTATGTATGTGTGTGTATGTGTGTGGTGTTTTGCACACCACCCCATACAATGTGTACTATTGTTGTCTCGTTCTGGCTTAGGTTCTTGCTATTAACCGTAATTAACGGTATTTAATTATGGAAATTAACAATCCAGCGAGCACTGTGAGAAAAAACAACACAGCAAAAAAGTATCTTGCGAATTTAAGATACAATGTGTTTATATGTGTGTATAAGTTTTTCCCCTGCGTTTTTTTTTCCTCCTTTCAGGGGGCAATTAAGTGCAAAAATGCAAAGTAATTATAGGCAAATGATTTTTCAATTTACAGTCTCTCTTTTTTTTCTTCTTTTTTTTTTAAACTTTAAGCAGCCATGTGAATAGAAAGTTTATACGAAATGATATTTTGAAATACGTAAGTCTTAAGACACATTGGATATAGGTAGACATAAGGAAATTGAACCGACCGCTAGGTATATATGCATATGCCTGTACTCCTCGTTTAGACACATTGTTGTTAATTTTTTTTTTTTTAGGGAATTTCAGCGTCGAGTATTTAAGATTTTATTAGAACGTATTCACTAGAAATCGTCATAACACAGACTGAAAAATGTTTTGCCTCATCGCCTTGGTTTTGTAGGGCCCCACAAGGCATTCGTTTTTTTTCTCTGATTAGCTTGGTTGGCAATAAAATATTTGATTATATTTTTTTTTTTCATTCAAAATTGATAAAGTTTTGTTTTTGTCTGTGCGCCACACATGCCGAAAATGTTAAGAAATTTCTATATTTTTATATACTTATAAGTAGTAGGTAAGTGAACTGATAAGCGCTGGGCACATTTATATATAACATCTGTCTGACTATTTTTTTTTGTGTATACTGGCCAATTGAAAATCTATAAAACTTAACAAACAACAATTTGATAATATTCTTATCTATGAAAAACAAAATTCAAATCTAAAACTGTTACTACAAAAATTAATCGATAACAAACAAAAAGCGCTTCAAGCTTTTTAGGGAAAGAGCTTTCTTTAAAGTTTCATGGTTTCATTGGTGGCGGCGAATTCCACTGACAACGGCGAATTCCTCTGGTAAAGAGAATTTCTATTCAAAGAGAAAGAGAAAATGGAGAGCGCTGAATTTGTTGTGGTGAATATAAAATGCCGGTAAACAGCTGTTTCTGCTCAATGCATTTTGATTCTCACCATCATAAAACGAGATGAAAAAAAATATATGTATGAACTTGTAACAACTATGATAAGGTAAATTAATATGATTAAAATATACCATTTCCTATAGAAAATGAACCTTCAGAAACACACAATTAAAATGTAAAACGCACTAAAATAAAATAGATGAAAACTTTTGTATGCCCTACGAGGGAAAAATTTGCTAATAACCAACAATCTAAGGAGTTCAGTTGATATTAACGAATGATTAAGCAGAAGTCACTTATACATATTTGTAGAGCTAGAATGATAACACGCAAATGTAAAGGTATAAAACATTTGTATGTATGTACATATGTATATGTAAAAGAGTATCTCCTAGTCCACTTGACGCTCATTTAAGTAGATATTTTTTGGTTTTGTCATTTTGCTTTTTGTATCTTTGAGATACGCTTTGCTTACAATTAGCGAAGCTTGAACAACCAGCATAAGGTAGACGACATTCAACGCATGTGTGTGTGTGTATGTACGTGTGATGAGGTCACTCACGCACACAACAATAAAGTCTAAACTTTTAACTCTACAATTAATACAGGTGCAAAAGCACTAGAAACTTAGTCTGATGATTAATGAAGTCAACCCAACCGTCCATAAATGGTGCGAAGAAGTGGTCACATTTCTGTATACACATACATTTGTAAGTACATATAATGGGCATTTCATTAAAAATGCAATCACAGAAAATTTTATATGCAAATTAAGCAAAACCAAAAGAATCCATTTGTCCATGTGTCCATGTAAAAAGAAACAACAACATTGGAAAATGAATTGGAAAATGGCAAGAAAAGTGGCGACTCGAATGCGAATTGCATTTTGTATACGATGACCCACTTGATTATGCAACGTGAATACGAAGAAATGCATAAAATAGATCATATAAATATATAAATACATATATAAAATATATTTATGAATACATAATACATATACATATAAAGTAATATGTATACAATATGCTCAAGAACAACAAATTTAAAATGGAAAAGATTTTGTCGTTGTCGTGACATGGACAAATACAACAACAACAATACAAAAAAAAAAACAAAATTTCGAAAATAAAACATTCTCTTAGTCACCTCAGCAGCCTCTCATACAAACAACAACAACAAATTTTTGTGTATAGTATATGCAACTGTTTGCATATTTAAATTGCACATGATGACAACATTCAATTCGATTTGTTAAAAATAACATTAAAAATCAGTTCCAGAGAGAGAGAGAGAAAGAGTGTTCAAATTTTTAATAAACATTTTCAAGTACACTTCAATGGGTAGGTAAACATCAGACAAAAGGGGAAAACAGTGAATGATAATATTTAAAAAGAAAAAATTAAATTTTAAATGCTTTAGCCAAATTGATTATAATTTTCTTTAGCATTTTAATGACCTAATTGCTTCACTTAATACATATGCATTTATGTTTCGTTAGCGAAAAATTAGAGAAAGTTATGCAAAAATTATCAACACAAACAGCAAATTTCTAATAAATTGATTTCAACGGACTGTTTAAATACCCTGTAGTATGCAAAGCTAAGCTGAGAATTTCACTACACAAACAATTTTTCGCAAAGATATACCAAAATGACTTGGCTTTTGAAAATATTTTTGATACACTCCCAATGAAAATATAGAAATTGATAACATTATTCACCTATTTGAGCCTAGTCACGATGAAACAGAAGCAATGTTTACTGTGATAATCCAAATTGATAAGCAAAAATTGTCAATCATTCCCTTTGGAAAGATAAATTTTTGAATGTGAATCAAAAACAATACTAAACAAAATAAACAAAACACTATGTTTAGCGGAAAAGACGGGGGGAAAAAAAACGAAAACTACAAAATAAATTTGCAATTTGAATAGGTCAAAAGAGTTGAGACCCTCCAACCATTTGATATGTAAATATATTCTAGCAAACGACGATACGTAAATGTCTGTCTCTATATAGAGGTATTTGGTTATTTCTGGGCCATTGATGTGTGAAACTATATATAAAAATTGGATCTGGAATACAATTCTGGGGTTTTGCTAGGGCTTAAAAATGATTACAGTTACCTCCTCCTCCTCCTGCTCCTCCTTTTCCACTACCTCTTCCTTTATGTCGACGGCAACTTCCACCTCGTTGATAAAGGGTTCGTTAGTGGTTAGACCCTCAACAGCACAGGCATTTGCAATTCCAGAACCAATGGCTCTATTAACTTCAGTGTCATCTTTATCATTCTCATCATTGGCATCGTCACTGGTCTCACGAAATAGTCGATGAAGTAGCAGATCATCGTCCTCGTCGTTGCCATCGGGACCAAACTGTTCAACAATCGAACTACCGACATTACTTGGATGCGGAGTACTGTCATTTAATGCATTGGCATCTTCTAACGTGGTCAAACCACCGGCAAAACCATGCAATAAAGCCGCCAGACTCAAATCCAAATGACTATTATTCGATGATTGCTGTTGACCATCTTTAAGTGGCAAATTTGCATATGGACTGGCCAAGGGTGGCAAGTCATTAAAATCCAAAAGATCAGCCAAATTTTGTTCCAATATTGAACGCGTTTCCTGATTAGTAGATGGTTGAAAACTGGGCAGTTCTCCAAAACTCGAACCGCCAGCAAGTAAATTGTAACTATGATTGTGACCAGAAGATAGCGTTGCGGTATCTATATGCAATTCCCCCAAGGTGGAACCACTCGTGGATCCCGTGCCAGTGACGCCAACGCCACCAACGGCAGAAGCGCTCGAACTACCGACAACAGAATTGCCAGAGGCTCCACCGGCAGGATTACTTTGCATATCCTGCAGAGCAGTTGTCTGGATACTACTATTGCCAGTGGTATTATGGAGGTTCATTACCAAGGCACTGGCATTGAAAATCGTGGGCAATTTGCCCTCACCAGATCCCCGGCCATCGTTGCCACCGATTTCATAGAAGGGTAAGAAATCCTCGATTCGTATTGGTGGATGGATATCCTTCCGATTACCATACGGATGTTGTGTCTCAATCATGGGCACAGTACGCAACATTTCCAACTCCCAGTTACCATCGCCGCCATAATGAGATAATTCCAATTGTGATTCCCGATCCCAACGGCGGAGCAAATAATCGGGATCAACATGTAGCAGGCTCAAGGCCAGAGCCAAATGAAGCATTTTCATGGCATATGATTTTTTGTTTGAGATCATTTTGTTGGCTGTTTCAGTTAATAACGATGATGATGATGATGGTGATCTTGAGGTTACAAAATATCTGCCTGCGTTTCTGTGTGTGGGTGTTGACAAGCTGCTACTGCATCACCGGCCCCCACCGCACTGCCAGCATCCGTCCAGCGGATCACAAACGGTTGAGTCCGCTCTCGCTGTGCGTTCAATGACGTTTCCTTGCGCTTTACTTATTCAATTTTGCTGCGGCGCAACATTTGTTTAAATCGCAATTCTTTAGGCGGCAATGATGTCTCAACCGATCCGTCCCGTCTTCTTCTCCTCCACCGCCACCACCTCCTCCACTCTGTTGATTTGTTCAAAGTTCTTGTTTTTCTTCTCGATAAATACATAAGTAGTATATATTCATCAAATATATAAATATATATATTTCTGTATATATATAGGTGTGTGCGTTGTCCTCGTTGGCTTTTGTTCTTCTGTAAGAGTAAGAGGAAGAGAAATATGGAATTAGTAAACATGGTAAATCAACTTATTATACATTATACATATATTAGATGAAATGCTTGATGTATGGACAAACGGACGTGTTCATGTTATTTTGTTTACCTTGATTATATTGGCATTGTCTAAATATACACATATGTACATACTGACGTATACTATATTCAAAATCGTATAAGGAAGCATGTTTTTTGAAATTGTCAACAAGAGTTAAATAGGCAAAATCACTATTCCATGGTTTTATGCAGCTTTCTGACAGTCTTTTCAGGATAATCAATGTCCGCAATGAACCTGTTAACTATACGACGAGTGTTACACACTATTGTAGGTAATTACCCTATAGAACACATATATACCTACATACATACATACATACATATGTATATAGAAATTGTAGAATCACTGAAATGCTTGACGATTGAGTTATTTAATTACATTAAGAACGAAGAGCAAAGTGCAAAACTTGTCCGTTTATTGTTTCTAACTGTTTATCATAACGATTATATCAATTTTGGCGACGGTATTAGAAACGCAATGCATAAACATTCAAAACCCTTGACTCATGGTTATATGATACCGGAAACTAATTTGCGTATTCAACAGAATTATATAGCCTTGCAGATCTTATTAACAAAGCAAAAACAACAAATTATCGGAATTTGACGGAAATTATTGTTTAAAATCGATCAATTTTAAAGGAATACAACTCTATGGAAATTTGTTTGTTGGTAGGACATTATACTATATGTTTGTGTATATTATAAATTTTATGCATACATACGCACATTGTTATTTCCAAAGACGATTATTTTCTAAAAACGCATTTAATATGAACCCCATCACTGCTGTCGCCCCCGCACGCAGCAGCAGAGCACGGCGGCCAACTAACTTGGCTAACAAATTACAAAGGAACAACCCAGACATGGGCTTTGGCTTTGAACTTGAACTTGTTCAAGGTCTTTTTGTGCGCACACATTCAGTCCCAGCCCCATTCACAGTTCAAGGACACAGACATGGCCCCAAGCGAAATGCGAAAAAAAGTGTTAGGAAAAAACTTTCTTTCTTTGTTTTTTTTTATAAGAATTTTAAAAGCAAGTTCGATTAGCCGAACAGAAGAAGAAAACAATATACTTATACTAATGCAATTTCAATTTCAATGAGGCGAAAATGAATGTGAATGATTTTTTTTAAGTGTTTGAGTGTGTGTGTGTGTGGGTGAGAGTGATGAAATTTTGCATGTGCATGTGTGTTTGTGTTACAGTGCACTCACCTTTTTGGTTCTCCAACGAAAAATTCTTTCGGCTTCTGCTGCTGCTGGTTGATGACTTTACCAACGTTAATACTTGCGGCGCAGTAAATTGTTCTTGGTGTATTGGGTTTTTGTTTGTTTGTTAATTTTTAATAAATATCTTTTTAATATTTTTCACAATTAATGTGTACACTTGTTGCATTAAATTGCTTTCAAACTGATTTTTGTATAGGGGAAAAAAATGATTTGTTAAATTTGTTGAACGTCCTTGAACTTGTTTTATATACTTTCCCTCTCTCTTTAGCTCTGTATCTCTTTCGTTCTATGCAAGAAAGCCTGTCTCTTTCTTTTCAATTGCCAAAATTTGCTGCATTTAATTTACAGTTTTAATTTCGACAGCTGTTGCTTCTTCTTCTATGTCTGGCTACGCAGTTTATCTGTCTGTGTGTGTGCTTGTGTGTGTGTGTAAGTGCGTCTCTGTGCGTGTGGTGAAATCTTTAAAAAATATAATGATATTTTTTGCTAGTTTCTTTTTTTGTTATTTGCAATATTTTTTATGGTTTGCCTTACATTGTTTTTTCGTTTCTTTGTTTGCTTTGATCACCCGTTTCGGTTTCATCGTCTGACTCACATAAACACACAGACACGCTCACATAAACACACACACATGCACATACATACATATGCCAGCAAAACAACGCAAATGCTGATATTTTTTTCTTCTTCACCTTTTCTTTGATTTTCTCCCTGGCTTACACACAAATACACTTGCAATAATTAATTTATGCATTTAATTAAACGCTAAAACGTTGCTTTTTTATAGGACAAAACGAAAAGTATGAGATTTACTTTAGAAACTTCGAGAATAACGCAACAACAAATCGTTTGTATGTAATTATTGCTGCGCCGGTTTCGTATTCACATTTCGCTTTTGCTTTTGCGCTTTGCCGTTCGCACTTTGTATCACAAATATTAAATAGAAATTATCATTTTGATTTTTCTCTTTACACAATTTCGTGTTGTTGTAAGCAGCTTGCAACATGTCAAAGTCAGCTGAGCGCAACAAACATAGGCAATAAGAGAGACAGACTGAGAGAGCGCACTTAAGGGAAATCTAATTGCTGAATTCAACCACCACCACAATGAGTTGCATTTATTTAGTGGTGCCTGCAACAAAAAAACCCAAAACAGGAAAAACATTAGTTTACTAATTTGTTGTTCCGCCAAAACACGCACTCACTAACTAGCACACACACAACACACAGAAATTTCTTTGCTTTTCTTTCTTTCTTTCGCCACATACGCACAGCTATAATCACACACACACACACAAACGTACATATATGCTTTGGCACAAAGTCTAGTTAAAAAAACGTGTTTTTTTGTTTTTTATGTGTCAACGAAAGACAATCTTTCTTTTCCGCCTTTTCCCTTATTCTACTTTTTTTTTTTTGGCAATTTTACCGCAAATGTGTGTTCAGCGCGATGCTGATTATTTTTTTAAATACATTGTAAAAAAACAAAAACAATTTGAACATTTCGCCGTAATTTTTTGCCCTCTCGCCGTAACTTTATGCCCTCTCGCCAAAAAGCTTAAAAGCTTTCGATACTTTCGATAACATCGCCCGGTTTAGTCACGCGTTTTTGTCTAGCTGATGGAGATGTCACTATCGGCATAACATTCTCACCAAAAAGCTTCAAAAAAATGTTTGGAATTTATATCTCATACTTATATACATAGTTTAAATGGTTTTCCTTATTATTTAACTTAATAACAAAGAATGTGCAGTCCTTGATAGATGAGTTGTCTAAGTGGCCCAGTCAATTAGGCAACTGAACAACGAAGATCCGGGTTTGGCGTGTAAAATATAGTTATAGTTTACAACTATATCCTATACTTATAATAATAATATTAATAATAAAAAATAATATTCCAATCTGTCGATGCTTCGTTTTTACCTTTGTATTGTAATTCTTGTTTACGTTCTAATATTTCTGAAATATTCGTTACCTTTAAAAAATGATTCAATTGTCATTACAAAAAAAAAGTTGTTTCAGGTTATGCTTTTGCTGAAATTTAAAAAAATAAACAAAGCTTTTGTTGCCATGGTTCTATCTAGGCAATCATTATCGACATTTTGAAAATTCATATACTCGCAATTGATTTGTGATATTTGTATACTATATAACTTACCAAAGTTGAGTAGTTGAAACCATTAGCGGAATTGAATCCAAAATTGTAACTAGTTTGAGATTGTGTCGTGGGTGGCGTTGGTGGCGTATCTAGGGAAATCGATACAGGTGGTGGCGACAATTTTGCTGGAGTTGAGGCAACAGTTGGTTTGATTATCTTCATGAACTTGGGTCCTCTAATTGGCACCTTCACAGTTTTCTTTGGATTAAACTGGGTTTTTATTTTCGATGCCAATTCCTTTTCGTAGTCGGCATCAATGTCCTTGACCGGTGAAAGCGATTGCATACGTGGTAAATCTTCCAAATCAATCATTTTGATTGTTGTTTATACACATGCAACTGCAAAACAATAGAATTTTATATAGTATATGGTTAGGTAGAAAGCATTAATTAGCATTTCGTTATTGTGTTGTTTTGGTGGCCCACTCTGTTTATCAGTTGACATTATTGTACTTCTGAAATAGAAAGGTGAATCATTCGGTTCCCCTTTATTTATGTACATACTTAAAGTCCTATTGTTGTGACTAATGGCATCCTAACGATTGGGCTAACAATATTGGCTTATAAAGCAAGAAGAAGTATAATATCGACTTTAAAATGCTCTAAAACTTTTAGAAACGAATAAAATTACTTTCACTTTTTTTTCGCAAATAAACTCTTCTAAAAAGCCTAGCATCCCTTCAGTAGAGTATCATATATTAATTATTTGTTATCAATTGCTTTGATAAGGGTTAAGTATCAGGTTAAGCATCCTAGTAAACACTGATACGTTCAACTTGTGTATGATACCAAATGTTGATAAGACAAAGTACTTCTAATAGCAAATACAATTACTCTACACCCTTTCAATATCACATCCTTTTTCGAAAATTAAACAAAGTATATTAAACCACATTCACCACATGTTTTTTCTATTGTGTGAAAAATTGTACATTTGATCAGCCTAATTTGCATGCATAGTTCAAATATTTATACTATATATTTCTGTTTACATTGAGAATCATTTTTTATTTTTATATTTACAGTTAAACCCACGAGTATAGCTATAATTATATTGTCGATAGTAAATTAAATGGAATCGTATTCAATACAGTATTGATTACAACCTTATCTAGAATTGATTGTGGCAAGCTCATATGATTTTATTGTCATGATAAATCGGAATATAAACTTTGTTGGTTCGTCTATAAGAAAGGCGTACTGTGTTTACTTGCAATACGAGTCTCAGACATTGCATCAGAACGCGTTAAATCTATTATATTATTAACTATAAATGACATTTGAACGATTAATATCATTAGCTGCAGCTACCTATGTATAAGCTTGAGTATTTCAAGTCGGATATAAGCAAAACAAGATGAATTCAATATTTTTGCCACATGGCTAAACTAGTTGGCCTAGACCACCTTCGATGAACAACTCAGCTAAAACCCTTAGTTTAGCAGTAGTTTTTACGACGACAGTTTATGGTAAGCTTAGTTAGAATCTAAATTAAATGTAAGTAGCCTTCCTAAGTCAATGTAATTAAGTAAAGTTAACAATTCGTGACATGAATCCACAAAAAGTTTGAAGAGAGACTGCCGACTCGATAATTGTTCAGGTCAGGTGAGAGATTATCCATAAGAAAAAGAAAGAAGAAATTAGGTAAAGTGAAAAGAAAGGCATACAAAGAGGGAGAGCAAGATAGAGAGAAAGAGAGAGAGAGGGAGAAAGGGAGAAAAAAACACCTGAGACAAGATCTTTATATATGTTTTTAAATGATGTAGATATATATAGATATATATAGATGGATATACATACATAAAGCCAAAGTTCCCAATATACATATGTCATCACGTTCAGGTATTCAATTATTTTAATTGCATATCTGCCAATTGTGAAATTTTTTTCTGGCTAAAAATCATAGAGATTTTAGGCGATTGTTTCCATCTCGAGACAAACAATGAGTACAAGTATACGCGTAGTCTTTAGATGACAAAGAAACCTGTTTTATCATATACTCTATATAAAGAGTATACTTTAAATTATATAAAGAAAAAAAAAACAGATCTGTCTTGCAAAAATCTTTAGATAAAGTTTTTAACTAGAGCTTTTGAATAAAAAGATTTTTTGAATTTGATTCATACCATTTTTGTAAATTCTGAATATTAGCTTAAAGAGTGTACAAAATGTGGTCTTTCTCTTAATGTTTTAATACCCCCATCTTGTTTTTTATTAAACGATTTCAGCTTTTGCCTCGCTCTTGACGCAAAAGCGCGAATCACAATTTAAATAAATGTGCTCAGACCAAGGAGTGGGGGAAAAGGGGAAAAAACCCATATCAGGTGAACAAAGTTCAAGATATATGCCGAGGCTCTGGATATCAAACATCAACATGTTTGTATTGATTTAAGCAATTAGAACTAACTTCCCAAAGTCCAATGAGAAGAGTGTGCCATGTTTTTACTGTCTAGAATAATTGCTTTTCGAGAAATTTCAAATATATATGTCGTGATATGCCATAGATACTTATTAGCACATTGGCTATAGAGGGCTATTATACAAATAATCGAATATATATCCATACTATGTATGTGTGTGTGTGTGTATGGGGGTGTGTGTATATCTTAATCAACAGAGCGTCAAAACATTGTGGCAATGAAGCGGAAATGAAAAACACGGAATTGTCTAACAGTTATTAAAAAAATATTTTTATATATGTACATACAATTTTTTGGGAAACTCAACCTACTATTATTTAATGAAAGAGAGATTGCCACTTGGGTGGAAAAAAAAAATACACAGAGCAAAACAATTGCAAACGCTGAGAGATGAAAACCATTTTTTTATTTGTTTTTTTTTTTATTTTTGTTTTAATTAAAATAGGTTTAAAAGCAAATGCCCGTAAGGCGTTAAAGAGTTAGAAGAACTATTTTTAGCATGTATTCAATTGAAAGTAAACCAAAGTCTATTATTTACACTCAGTATCAGTTTCTATAAATTTTATATACTTTATAGTATACGAAACATATACACATTTAGACACAATTTTTGAATATTTAAAACAATTTGATCATTCGGAAAACATATTTGTTGTTTAGTGTATATTTAACTATGAATATACATTAATAATCACTCACACACGCACACACACTAGCACATAGATACACACAGATACACCCGTTGAGCGAAATTAGTAAGAATAATAAATGTAAATATTTATTTATAACACAATTGTTGTTGCCATTTTGGCCACAGTTAAGGGACGCCAAAATAATGATGATGATGATATACTACTTATGTACGTATATGTGTGTGTAGATATTAATGCAAATACCAATACCGACAAGCCGGCTAATTTATGCAAAAAACACATAAAAACAGGCCATTAACATTTTCGGCATTTTATTTTGTAGTTTGTGTTTTTGGTTTATTTTTTTTAGCACAACGCAATTTCCATTTAAGTTGCAGAAATAGAGAACTGTTGAAATAGAGCAAACAACATGGCAAAAAATATTCCTGGATTTCATGCTATAATACAATAACAAAATATAGGAAAAACCGAGAGATAGATAGCGTAAGAGAGAGAAAATAGGAAGAGAATGTATAGAGGGTGTTGATAGAGCTAGCGCTTACACCTAGAACTAGCGAAGAGACACACACACACACACATACACATTGAGGCGACACACGCGCGTAATTGTTGCTTGGAGTGGGGTGGGGGCTAATTGTGAGGGTTGCCTGAACGGCGCAATTTTATTATTTTTTTTTTTTATATTCTTCAATTAAACAATTTTCACTTTAGCTATGAACTTTTAACTTGCACATTATCTACTATACACATATATTTATATAGATAGATAGATATACATACGTATTCAATTAAAATTTCACTTGATATATTTTTCTTTTTGGTCACTTTTTTTAAGTTTTTCTGGTTGACTTTCAAAAAGCCCGCCACTTTTACAGAAAAGGAAAAAGATAGAGAGACAGAACGAGATAGAGAGCACAAATTGTGAGTAAGAGAGCTTGTTTTTTTTCTTTTGTTTTTGTTTTGTTGTATTTTCTTTTGCTAATATTGCGTATACGTCTGTTGGGATCGAGACAAGTTATGTAGTGTAAGAGCAAAATTGAAGAGCACAAAAATAGCGTGTAGTCGCTTTCAACGTATTCACTGAACGGTTGTTCAAAAAACACTGACAAACCAAAAGCCGAACGTTCAGCTGTTCGCCGTTCAGCGGTCTCGCGAGGCTCCCAAAAACATGGCACGCTTGGTGATAAAAAGGCAAGCCAAGCCAGAGCAGGGCACACACATAGAGATAGTGATTCGACGACAACAAGTGCACAGATGACGCTGATTCCCACTCTCCCTCTCTCTCACGGTCTGTCACTCTCTCTTCGTGACCGTAACATTCTTAATATTGCTCTCTCTCTATAGAAGAAGATTTGCCGTTTGT
Organism: Drosophila insularis; assembly: GCA_018903935.1. Classification (NCBI taxonomy): domain Eukaryota; kingdom Metazoa; phylum Arthropoda; class Insecta; order Diptera; family Drosophilidae; genus Drosophila; species Drosophila insularis. The sequence goes on from JAEIFP010002295.1 coordinate 11,168,730, forward strand.
TTCTCTATGGCACGCTCTACAATACAGTTGTCTTTATTATATAGGTACTAAGGCCATCTTTATCAGGAAATACATATACACAAACGTTTCAAAAAAATGCCGTTAAATCCTTTACTACAGCCAGTGCCTCATCATATCTTAAGCAAAGAAACTGTTAGAGATGACTTAGAATGATTGAGCAATCTACCTTAATTTATATTATACATAGTAATTAAAATGAATCTGGGTGTTCTAAATAGTCGCAGAACTTTAGCTACAATTTAAAAAAATCTCAAATTGCAAGTATCAAAATGCCAAAAAAAAGGGGATTTCTTAATGGCATAAATACACTTTACTTTTTTTACAATTAAAAATTAATTTTACCAACAATTTTCATGCAAACTAAAGGTAAAAGATTGAGCATTGATAATTTTTTTTTGCCTTAGATCACTATTATCTGTTAAAAATGTTTTATGGTCAGCTACTATTAGATATAGCTACTATAGCCACCAGTGTTCAAAAAGCTTTATTTATTGAGAAGTGTCTCAATAAAAATATAAACACAACTTATTAAATTGGACATAGTAAAAGATTTTCTCATATTATAGTAAAATCTTATAAATTTAAAAAATATTTGGAAAACGAAACTTTTTAAAGGAAATTTAAGAAATTAACGTTATAAACTCAGGCTCAGCCAAACCTTGCTTCTTGGCGTTTCATATCTAGATATTTGTAATTTATGGTTTATGGCAAATATAAAATTTTTCTTCTTTTTTGTATTACCCTCAAAATATTTCGTATGCAAAAGCATTAATAGAAAGCATGAGAAATCCATTAATATTTAGTCGTTATCGAACAGTAAATAATGAAAAACTATATAAAACACAATAACTTGATTGTACTGTTAGAGAACAATTGTATTGTAACTTATACGATGTCCCATTTGTCATTTATGTTGAATGTAGTTTCATTGATAACATTAGCAATAACATCCCTTAGCTCAAACGAAAACAAAGTAATGAGATTTGTTGATTTATTTTATTACATAGTTTTAGTAGGTAATCTTTTTTGTTTTTTTTTTATTTTTTTTTATTAATATTCCCATTTGACTTAAAGTATATAAATATCATTTTACCATACAATTAGATTTACGTCTTAAGAGTTGCTTTGCCTGTCTGCCTTTTTTCGTACAATAAATGTTTCTACATACATAATTCCCCTACATAATTTATCATTTAGACATAATGTTGATCCAATATAGAATAGAAACTCAAGGTATATACCACATAAGAATTTCTATAGAATTATGTAATATATTCAAATAGCAAATAAATAAATTTCATCTAATAAAAATTAACTAGGATTAAAACTAAAGGCCAAGTACTCTGTGTTGGGGGAGGGGACTAAAAATAATGAAATATAAAACAAAACATATCACTATATATTTTGTGGTATAACAAATCTGTGGACGGATATGCATTGGATATAGAAAAAAAAAAAAAAAATCCATAAATTAATAGGTAGGCATAGTGATAAATATAAAGCTAAAAATATATAGTTCATAAATCGGGGCAAATCAAGAAATATTTACACGAGACATTAGTTTTATTATTTTCATATATTTCTAAGCCATTTCCCTTTTTGTGTTCTGTAAAACTTCCTAAATCTCTGATTTTTTCTTTTCTTCTTTTTTTTTTTAAGTGTAAGAGTATCGAGAGTATACTGTATTCTTGTTTTTTGTAATTTTTTTGGTTTTTTGTTTTTGTTTTTTCTTGGTTTCTGGTTTATACATTTGTCGAAAACAGTAAAATCGCTCCAAAACTTGTTTCATTTTGTTTTGTTCAGTGATTTTGTTTTTGTTTTTCGGTTAGCTACTAAAGTTTGTTGCATTTCATTTGTATCTTGTTTTCACTGTTGTTGTATACAATATATATGTGTGTATATATATATATATTTATGTCTGTAAGTATGCATTGTATGTAGGCATGTATGTATATACTGGTATCTGAGCAGATTGACTTTGTTTGCAAAAAATGTACGAGTATCTTTGAGTTAGTCTTAGTGTTTAAGGAAATCAAAATAGATGACTAAATGAAATTCATAGTTTTAAACCGCGTTTTCGATTGCGAATTACCCTTTATTTTAACTAAAATTTAACAAAATTAAAAATGTAAACGGTTTAGCCTGTTTTTAAATGATTTAGAGATCGATTTTTAATATAGAAGAGACCCAAAAACAAACTCAATGAGATCGATTAAGTTATTATTATTCAATTTTCTAATTCTTCTAATTGTTGTTGCAAAAACGTGAGAATTTCTTGAAATTGAAGTATTTGCCGATGTGACAATGCTAAATATAAATACAAATACATGACTAAAATATTTTAATGATTAAGAAATAACCTTTTAGCCTTTGAATTATAGGGTATACCTATTGATCAACTAATTAGCATATTTTTTTTTTATTTTATACATACATGTGTCGCAGCTGGTTAAATTTTTTATTGAAGGTTTTCTATCTTATCGCATAATCGGAAGAGAAACCCATTGAAAGTTTTTTAATTTAAAGAGAACAAAATGTAAGAGAAGGAATGGCATAAAGGTGTGTTAATACATTTAGTGATAAAATTTTGCCAAGTTCCATTTCAGTGCACGACGAAAATGTATACACACATACACATAGGTACATATAAACATACGTATCTACATATGTATATAAATTTCAGTTTATATACATACATATATTGATTAAGACGAGGCTAGTCTAATCAGCAAACATTGCGGGGCTTATCAAAACTTTACGTAAATAGCAAGTCTCTTTACTTTATGTATATGTATTTTATATATAATAAAGACAAGGAACCCAACAAACCAGCACCATTATCTGACAGACCTAAAGCACTTCAATCCGAAAAGAAATCTATGTATGGCTTCTGAACGGGTTTCCTAAAAAAAAAAAAAAACACTTATAACTAGACATAGGATCGTAATTGACCCTTATCTCTCTGGCTGATTTTATGAGTGCGGAACCGTTTACAAATAATAATTTATATAGAATTGTGGCAAAAAAGGGCTGGGATTAAATTGTGTTTAAATGTGTGCATAAATAAAAAGTGTCACTCCAATTAGTCATATTATTATAAATATATATATATATATGTATGTGTGTGTGTGTATGTACATATGTCTGGCTATGATTACGCCCAAATGGCACTAAACAAATTGCATAACTATATACAAATTACCATTCTAGTGCAAATGGGCGGGGCCAAACACAGAAAATTTCTATTTAGCATATTTTTTTAGGGTTTACGATTAAGGATTTTTACTTGGAAAAGGAAGAGTTTTGTGATATTTCAATACATATACACATATGTTGGTTGCCTACCAAATGAAACGACTGACCACGACGACGACGACGACTGGGACTAAGTCTAGAGTTATACATATAAAGATTCATATATATATATATATATATTATGTATATGCTATACAGTTGCCTTTATAAATTTTCTTTGCAATTTGGTTTTTAAGTTTTTGTGGTTTTTGGAAAAATATGTTTTCTTCTGTTTTGCTTATTTTCTAAATATTTCTCTTAGTTTTTATTTCATTTTTTTGTTTACTAAATATGTTTTTTGCTTGTTTGTTTTTTGTTTTGTAAAATATACATACATATACAGATATATCTTTGTAATCAGTTGTAGATACATTTATAAGAAAAAACGTCTTTTGGTGTATTACTTTCATATTTGTTTTACAATTAATTACAATAATAATTGTTAACTAAATAAATAAATTTATATAATAATAGATTTGAGTTATTTATTAGGAAAACAAAAGTATATACTTGGAGATCTCAGAAAACCCTGTCAATAAGTAATTTTAATCGCATAATGGCAAGTTTATGTATGGCAATGATATGGTAAATATTATTAATACATTTTTCTTTTTTTTTTTTTGTTTAGTTTATGGCTTAAACATAATCCAGAATGTCCAAATCAAATCTATGTATATATGATAAACTTTCTGTTTGTTTTGCAAGGAACATAATTACAAAATGAGCTGAAAACAAGAGATACAGAATGCATCCTTAAGCGGTTGGATATAATCTATCGATGTGAATGTAAATTGCTTTCCACCCATTTATAGAGCGAAGTCTGTGACCGAGCCACCCATTCGACATTGGAAGCAACGCTGCTTAGCGTCATATTCAGAACCGACATTCCCGGACCGCGTCCAAATCGATGAACCAACGATTTTAGCTAGAAAAAAAAGGTTAAATTGCACGAGTATAAGAAATATTATCAATTTATTGCCGGAAATGCCTGGCCAAAAATATATAGGAATAATAATTAAACAACGTGCTTGTTAAAACTGAGGAATAGTGGCCTTAAATAGTTTCCTATTCCTTGCAAATGCCTAATTGTTAATGGGTGGATGTTTTTTTTTCAATCTTTTTACCTCATCATAATCGAACTTTGTGGCGCCATATTGCGTTATGGCCGATATCACTTTGGCAAAACTTATGGTACCAGCACCCAAACGTTTTTCCAGCTCAAACCATTTGGCCTGAAGAAAACGACAGGCCATTGCACCACCTGTGGGTGTGCCAGCAATGGCCTTAAGCACCTGGACCACCTCCTCAGTGGGCAGCATGGTCACATGGGAGAGCAAACGATTTTGAAGCCAAGCATCTTTGGTTCGTCCCAGGGCTCGTAGCAATTGCATACGCTCCACAAAAGTCTCGGAGGTCCGTTGAAGTATGACAAAACGTTCCCAGCAATGTTGCCAATAAATATATTCACCCGAGAGAATGGAACCCGTATAGACCACCTGCAAGTGGGAAGAATATTAGTTGGACTGGCTGTTGGAACTTCAGCTCGTGGGCGATTACCTCTCTTAGATTGGGTGCTATGGCCGAGCCATTGTAATACAGATATTGATTCAACATATTTTTGGCTTTCGATATGCTGTCAATATCCTCCCACAGGACAGAGGCCAGCAGGACTTCGGGACGCATGAGTCTAAAGAAATGACATTTGTTAGCTTAGAAACTAAAGGTCATGGTATATCTCACCTGGTGGCCACATCTCCTTCATCTATCCAGCCGACTTTCTCCATAACCGTGGTTATTTTCATTTTAATGAACTCACTTAGCATCAGAAAACATTCCGAATACTTTAATATGCGTCGCCATTTCTCCAAATGGCGCACAGCCAGTGCCATGGGACCATAATGTCTTTCACTTGGCAAATATTGAATCATATTCATTGTAATCTCACATGGCAACAGATTGGCATGGCATAAAGTAAACGCATCTGAGAGCAGTCCAAGTCGATCCTATAAGTAATTTGAATATGGTCAGATCGATTTATCTCAATTATAGAAAGTGGATGTGGGCTCTTTACCTCACTGCTAAAGCGTTTGGGATTGTTGGCAAGCTCCTCGATTAGATTAGCATAGTTATCATCATTATATACAACGCGATAGTAACCATTTTGTATGGCATTCACTTTAATCCACTTGACATTCTCTGGCACATTAAATGTAACTAATGGGGAAATAGAATAAAATAATTAAAGTAAAAAAACAGGAATCGAATTGCACTCACCATCGACATTCTGCATCCAGAGAGTCTCACTCACATTATTGATATCCGTGACATAGGTAACCGGAAAGATCCATTTCATATGGGGCATAGCCTTGTGCTTATTCCCATGGGCTGATGGTGCCACTGTGCTGGGCATATCAGTGGCATTTACTGTGGTCTTGTTATAGTTATTACCATCGTATGATTCATCGTGAATGGCTAGAAATTCGGCTGGCCTAAACGGACGCTGGGATATGGATATACTGTTGCCCATTTTCGTGACAGTAAGCAGAGGGAAACCCGGTTGATGTGTCCACAGTGTCATCATGTCCTTAATATTCTTTGATCCATTGGCTTTCTTGGTGCAAATGGTCCACAAATCTGTCGGTTCGGCAGTCTTAAAGCGATTCATCTTGAGAAAGCTACCCAAACATCCCCGGAAACGATCCTCGCCAATGGCCGTGTGCAGCATGGAGAAGATGGCAGCTGTCTTCTGTACAAAGAACTCCTCGTTGTTGCCATCGTGACTGGTGCCATTCATGATGCTATCCCAACCCTGAATGGCATCGATATCCAAGGCTGCTGTGGCCATCTTAAGCAAATACATTTCCCGCAGCGGCCAACTCTCTTGAAGCGGAGCTAGAGCATGTATTCCCAGGTACTGGATAAGTCCCTCCCATAGCCAGACATCCTTTAGAACCTTACGTGAGGTAATTCCCCCAAAAAACTGACGGACCATAGCCTCGGCAATGCGCAAAGCACTGAACTGATATTGTTCACTGGTAATCGATTTGGGATCTGTCAGAAAAGAAGTCTTTAATGTAACCAGACCCAATGATGAGATTAGATTCCGATCCAGCGAGGGCAGGGCCACAAAGTCCACTTTAGTCAGAGGGTAACTGATGTCCAGCCAAGTCTGCAGATATTCCAAGACATCTCGTGAGGTGTGCAGAATAAATGAGGAGCGTGTTAGCAAATCCCTTGGTGCATAAAACGTATACGAGGGTGCTCGCTTGATGGATGAGCTGGTGGACTGTGATAATGCTGTAAGATTCGATGGCTTCCCATTGCTGTGTCCATTGATAATCACGGGCAACGGCGTTGTCATCATAGCCAGCAGGCTGGCATTCTGTCGCGGCGTCAGATTCACATTCAACGAGTGGGTCAAGGCAGTGATATTACGAACCGGAGGATTTTTGCCCTTCATCTGGGTGAAGTTGTTCAATTGGGCAGATTTCTTGCCTCCGGCTGCTGTGGCTGGCGCCACTGTGGTGGGTATATAGGCGGCGGAGGGTTGCAACGATTCCCTTTGGAAGTCACTTACCACCCAGGCAACAGCATCGGCTGGCAATGGTGGTGTCTCAATGAAGTCATCACGCAGCTGAAGGAGATTGCAAAATATTTCAATTAATCACTACCAATCCAGAAAAGTAGGCAATAGTTTTTGAACAAACATGTAAAATCCTTTCACCGAATTTAACTTACCAGTCCTGTACCCATATAGAATCCTACATCCTCGGTGGTATGAACTATAGAATTCGATAGGCCTATATGGAAACGATCACGGAATACGGAAACCCGAAACGGAGCCCGTACATGCGGCTCATCGAAACACGGAAAGGCTCTTCGTGCACCATTCGGTCTAAATACAGTGGCTGCCAGTAATCTGCATAAAAAATGTAACTTCATTAATAATCAACGCCAATGTCTGTGAATGCTTACCGTTCCAAGCCATTGGAGCTCTCATATTGATCCACATAGAAACCCTCCGGTTCGGGATTTAGTTTCGAATACCAACGCAAATTTAATGTATAATTGGATTTCTTCTTCAGCTTCTCTTTCACCTCAATATAAAGTTGCTGACGCGGCGGAAACTCCAATACCTTGATAATTTTCAATGCATAGCCCTTGGGTCCAGGGGTCACAAGTGCCTTTTGGCCATGAAAGAAAAGAATGCAAAAAAATGAAATCAAATCGCAGTCAAGTGGGAGTCCGATAACACTAATTGGCATAATTTGCACTGGCACTGCCATCGACTCACCTTCTCGGTGACATTCAAATCCTGAATGTGAAGCACAATGAAGTTGGTCTCCTTCTCCACATGCAGATCGATGGTTACTTGACCTATCATCGGGCACCAAGGGGAATAAAAGAATGGAAAATTGCATTAGATGAGCTCCCTCTTCATTTGCATTCACCCTCAATCGGAAGCCCACCTTTCACGTCCAGCGTCGTCAGATTGGGGTGTATTGTCACCATGTAACGCATGGGACGCACACTGGTTGGCAGCGTTTTCTCCAGCCAGGGGAAGGGCTCCCCGTTTGTTGCAATCGGATTGAAGGGCTGTGTGTTGTTCTCTTCATCCGTTTCATGGCCAGATGTCGTTTTGCCCGTACAGGAACAGTCTGCAATTATCACACACACAAATGCAATGAGAATTTTGACTCCAAGGTCCGTCAGCTTCGACACGAGAATGAGATGGAATGACTTCTGATTGGTTTTGGGAATTGCTGCTAAGCACATTGAATCGATGCTTACATGTTCTTAAATCAAACTGCATTTTACACCATTAACAAGAGGTATAAAAATTAATAAACACAAAAATAGAGTACAAAAACAATAATTTAGATAGAAAATATATCAAAGATGTGATAAAAGAAAAATATCTAGCATAGAATCATTCGAATGCTTGGGACCAAGTTAATCAGTTAATCATTTATCTAATGATTTCCACAAATAAGAAGTAGATTAGAAAGTTGAAAATTTGAGAATTTTATGAAATATTTAATATTACGGCTCATTCTAAACTGGGTAAACTTTATATCCGCAAATATTACAGAGCTCTTTCTTAATCTTCTTCAAAAAGATAATCTGTCTTGGCTTGTGAAAATGCCAACCAAGCCACTGAAGGATAGCTCCTTCAGCATTCATCGAGGACTAATCGTTTTATGTAGACCCACCTGATCTAATTTCTTAAATTTCCTTGTCACAGATTATATTTATAGATTATTTCTTATTGTTTATTTCTTTTTATTCAATGTGAGGTCTATCTTTAATTATTTTTAAATCGTCATAAAACATGACAAAGGTGGATATTTCTGTTTACCAAAGAAACTCAAGTAAAAATCCTGTTTTTTGTAATGAAAGACTTGTCTAATAAAAGATTATATATACAATTAAAAATATATAGAAATTAATAACATCTAGAACTATATCTACTTATTATGTTATTGGATGGCAGTGGCGGATCTAGGGCTGTAAAATGTGCGGGTAGTTCAAAAGAATCTTCATTTTTAAAATTATCAAAGCAAAGGTATACGAAAAGTTTTTTCTAGCCTATGGCATACTTTAAGGGACAAAATACACGCCTTTTCACAGCTTTAGATTCGCCTATGTTGGATAGTGTTTAATTATATTTAATAATTAAAAATGATATCAAAGTATTTCTGCATATGACATCAAATGCCTTCTTCAATGAATGATAATATTTTCTTTAATTGACTATAAATTGTCTTATATAATGTATTATAAATATAGAAATGTCTAAAAAGATAATGTAAGGGTTTAAAAAGGGAATAAACCAAAGATTACATCAACATGCTAAGAAGTTTGATGGGTTTTTTGTTAATTAATTATATATAAGTACCAGCTAGGAGGTTTTTCGGGTTGAAGTATTTGTTACTCACATTTTTACCAATCAAACAAGCATTTATAGAGAAATTTGTTCATATATATATACGTTTAGGTATTTAAAAACATTTTGTTGTACCAAAAAAAATCAAAGAAACAACAATATGAAAAGAAGTTGAAAAGAAAATTATACAAAGATATTCCTTGTTGTTTAGAGAGGTATAGCATATTATTTAATATATATTTATTTATGTATGGTAGTTATGTAACTTGTTTATTTTGACCAAACTGACCAATTTAAATTGCATATCTGTCACTTTTAATTGCAATTATATTAGATACATAATTCTAGTCATCAAATTGCAAAAAGCATTGAGTTGATAGTTTGCCTATTACTTTACATAGCAGGAAATGCAACAATAATTGAGTTGGAATTATGCATATCAGTCAACAGTAGGTAAATACACACACACCCACACACACACCCACACACACACACACACACACACTCATCCACTGAGACCTTGCTTGCTGCATAATAAATACAATTAGCCTGCAATGCCCCCTTAAGTATGCATCACAAGGTATTTCATGTTTGCACTTTACATAATTTTGCAATTGAATAATATCCGTCTAGCCCAGACTCCAGATCTCTCACCTTTCAAATGCCATCACTCTCATGTCATGCGGTATCAGAGGATTGCATATCATCATCAAAGTGCCCTATAATAACAGCTTCATGAAAGGTAAAAAGACCCTACCCCGCCCTCCCCATCCATATAATGGCATGTCCTTTGGTTTGAGCTAATACTGTTAAAAGCATATTACATTCTGTGAGAGTAATGAGTATTAGGACAGCTTTAGCTGGCGTTCAACTGTGTGTGGCCTTGTCTATGTTTACACCAGACAAAGGCTTCAGACCAGGACCCTCAGCTTTTCCCCGTGATTAGTTGGGTTACTCATCGTTAAAATTTGCCATAATCAGTGGAATTTAGTAAAGTATAATGGGTGCTAAACCTTTTTTTTAGTGAAAATTATATAAATTGTCAATAAAAAATATCTGTTAAGTGGTCGAGCAATTATAAATCAAGGATAAAGTTTTGAAAGGCTAGAAAAAAAGTTGTGTTTAGTTGATTTGTAAAAATTATCTATATAATCTATTGATAAAATGAACAGCTTTCTGTCAATTCCAAAAGTTCTTAGACAAAGTAATCCATAAATAAAATTTTGTTTTATTTTCGATTTCAAGATATTTTTAATTTTTCAAAAAATTTCATTTTCAATTCAATTACAAGTCAATTACTAAAAGCCAATGTTTTGAAATAAAGCATTTTGACCTTAAATTGAAAGTGCGAATATATTGAGAACAAGAAGGATTTAAAGCTCAGGCTTAAGAATATAATAGGTCCACACATAAAATTAATGAAATATCATAAATCTTGTATTACCCTATTGAGGTATACTATCTAGAGTTCGAGAGTTTAACTAGTTTTCTGCAAAATGAAATCTCTATCAAAGACCTAAGAGATCAATTCATATGTATATATATATATGTTATTGGAAGTGAATTTTCTTTAGAGATAATTCTTTCAAGGATATTTCAAGACGCAATCCAACTTTAAGTCTCTGATTCACTCGCTCAACATAATATGCAAGTATATAAACAATAACAATGAGTACAAATGAACAAAACCTTGCCACACAGACAGACAGCCTCACACTCACACAGACACAATTGCAAACATATCCGGCATCCACAAAAAAAAAAAAAGAATAAATAAATAAGTAAGATGCCCTTTCTATAGGCCAAACCCATCGCGTTATATTTTTCTTGTTTTTTTATTTTATTTTACTTCTCGTCTTTTACGTTTTTGTTAGCCCTTCATTGTGCCGGAAAATCAAATAAAAATGGAAAGAAAAAGATTGCAAACCGAAATGCAAATATATACATATATATATATACCTATATATAAGTGTGTGTGTGTGTGTGTGTGTGTGTGTGTGTCTATGTGTGTGTGTGTGTGGGTGATTGTATGTACAATGCAACCTACCATTTTGCGGTCCAGCGTAGGCAATGATAATGGCTGTCAGGAGTAGGGATCCAAGGACGATGCCGGCAACAAGGAGGGCTCGACGTTGCGAGCATACAGCGACTCCGGTGCGCGTCTGGCGGCCACCGCTCGATTCGCCACCTGGTAAAATGTAATTAAAATCAGTCATGATGAATGTCAACGAGACACACAGGAATAAAAGCAACAGGATGGAGGGACCATTGGGAACCAAATGGGAAAAAAAATAAAGTAAAACAAAGAGTTGGAGAGGGTAAGTCATTTTATATTCAATATTTGATGATAAATTGTTTGCTTTGGCAATTGCAATTGGCATTTTTGTTTAAGTTTACCTGATAGAAATGCACAATCATCTAAGTCCGGATCATTGGTCATTTCGATACGCTCGCGACGCCAAATTTTCGAGCCTCTCTGACCACCGCCAACGACCGAAATCTTAACGGGGCCGATATCTCTTTGTCTTCCGGCCAATACGAAACGTTTTCAATTGCGTTCACAAAATGGAAACGCCGCGTTTTTTTTTTCACAAAAATTTATATTGATATTGAGAATTATGAAACGATTTTTCGTATCAGAGCACTATACGGAAATACACAAAACCTAAAATCAGATTTTCAATAGTTAGCAATCACGTGACCAATTGATTTTGAACCCTTTTGAACCTTTCGACCTGTTCTGATTTAAACCTTTGGTCACGTTTTCATGCATATTTCATTTCAGGTATCCAAATTCTCAACTACAAGCTGATAATCTCCTCTCTCAAATACTCATAATTTATGCAGTCACACACCAAACCCCTCTTAGCCAAAAAAAAAAAAAATCATTTCTGAGGGGTGCGGAACAAAAAACAAAAAATTCAAACAGATAATGTGAGAGTAAACTTTACTTTCCCCTTGGTTTTTCTTTCCTTATTGCCATACAAAAAATAAAAGAAAAAAGACGAAAACTGACGAAATTTTGCTGTTGCCGCCCTTCCGGTCTTGGCACCGGCATATATACACTTTCCCCCTCCCATCTATCAGCATCAGCTTCGTCTAGTCAGCCGGCAGTTCCCCCCTGATGTTTCCTTCCTACCCCGTCAGTTCATTTGTGGAGTATTTTGGCTCGGCTGGTTGTCTGCAGTCTTTAGATTTTTGCTTCACAAATTCAATGTCGCATTGAGTTTTCCAAGCGAAAAGCGCTTTCAACGCCCAAAAATCAACCCCCCAAAATATATGTATGTATGTAAGTCTGTATGGGGTATATAATGTATACATATATAGGTATATCTTGTTATGTATGTATTCTGTATGGCTTTGTCGGCTTTTATAGTTGCCCGTCTCTCTGTCTTTCTCTCTCGGTATCTGTGTGTTTGTGTGTGTGTGTGTGTGTGTTTTAGCCGGCTTTTCGGTCCGAGTTTGTGTCTGCTTTTGAGCAGCACTTGAAATTGTTCAAGTTGTTGCTTGAAGCATCATTCGACCAATTATTTGCGGTTGAAACGAAGAAAATCAACCATGATTCATTCCAAATTAAACACTAAAATAAAAAATTATTACCCAAGCTATCAGTATATGCTATCAGTTAAGAAATATATTATTTATATATTGATTAGATTTTTCGAATGCTAAATATTAAACGTTTATGCTTGTGTTCTTGATTACAAATTCTTGTGCAAATCACAACTAATTAAGCAATTTATGTTGCCTAATTTTATGGGCAAAGAGAGCTTTTAAAGGCTCTAATTTTCTTAAAGGCCAATGAGAATTAATTGAATGTGAATCTGTTTATAATCTTTATAATGTGGGTCTGCATTAAGAATTAATTAAGGCATTTAGTTAAGTGACTATTTTAAAATAAAATAGGAGTTTATTAGTTGATGAGGGCGTTATTTGCCAATTTTGTGCTCTGCTTTCCTTTTGTTTCTAAAAATGCCTTGAAGTATGCTACATTTTAGTAGCTTAATGTCAATGTCAATGATGGTTCGCGGCTCTAGGAACACGTTTCATGGCAATTTTGGTTTTTGTTTTCTTTTTTTCGTGACACCTCCCACTCCCTCTTGCCACCGAAAGGCCGCAATCGCGTTAATGTCAATGCATATGACAAGACTCTTTTCCATTTTTATTTTTTTTTGCTTTCTATAGGCATTGGAATTTGTTTACATTCTCATTTTGTGTTAGACTAACAAACAAAACATTTGAATTAAGCTTAGAAGCAACAATAACAACAAACTCAGGCATCCTTATGCGGCATGCGGCCTAATCAGAGAGCAGGAGAGAGAACGTAGGTGGTGAGAATGAAAGAGAGCGAGAGAGAGAGAGAGAGAAAGAGAGTGGTTGGGGAAAAGTAAAAGAGAAAATCTCTAAAACGCATGTTGCAGCTGCTTTTGGTAGGCAGAGAGTTTACTGCAAAAAAGAGGCTTCACTCTCTCTCCCTTTTTCTCTCTCTCTCTCTCTGTGTTACTATTTCTTCCTCTCTGGTCTTTGACTGGAATCTGTGTTTTGAAAATGAAATGTCAAAATGCAAAGCGAAAGCTCAACAGCACTGCACAGTGGTACAATTAACACTCAAAAACTCAACTCAAATATAAATGAAGTAAGTAAGTCGTCTCGCCGACTTGGATATACCATACACCAGTAAAACAAATATTTTAAATTTATAATAACCAATGCATTTTCGTATTTTTAAAAAAATCTGTTTGCATGCTTTTTAGAAGCATATCTTAGTATTTCGCTCACTCAAGCATTCGAGCACCCTAGCGCCCCCACCAGCCAACGGCCACTTCCGGCCATATGGAAAAACGTTTATATGCATAACTTGACTATTTTTATTCCGATTTTGATCAAATTTGGTATTTTGCTTGATATTAGTATCAAATTTAAGTGTGCTAAATTTGATTGCACAAGGTAGAAAATTACGGGAGATAATCGAGTTTTTTCAAATTACGGGGGCGGAGGGGGGCGTGGCAAAATCTTTACACATCAAAAATGTGCGCAATTACTAAGCAAATATTTATACTAACTATGGTGTCTCTAGTTGAAATAGTTTTTGAGAAAATCGGTTTTATTTAATTTGCGGGGGCGGTAGGGGGCGTGGCAAAATTTTTACAAATACAAAATGTGCGCGTTTACTAAGCAAATATACATACCAAATTTTGTGTCTCTACTTGCTATGGTGTTTAAGAAAATCGGTTTTATATCATTTGCGGGGGCGGTAGGGGGCGTGGCAAAATTTTTACAAATACAAAATGTGCGCGTTTACTAAGCAAATATACATACCAAATTTTGTGTCTCTACTTGCTATGGTGTTTAAGAAAATCGGTTTTATATCATTTGCGGGGGCGGTAGGGGGCGTGGCAAACATTTGAAACAAACTCGATAAGCGTACATATGACACGAGTCTACATACCAAATTTGGTGGCTCTAGCTCTTATAGTCTCCGAGATCTAGGCGTTCATACAGACGGACGGACGGACGGACGGACGGACGGACGGACGGACGGACGGACAGACGGACGGACGGACGGACGGACGGACGGACGGACGGACAGACGGACATGGCTAGATCGTCTCGGCTGTTGATGCTGATCAAGAATATATATACTTTATGGGGTCGGAAAAGCTTCCTTCTGCCTGTTACATACATTTTAGCGACTTTAATATACCATTTCACCCTATGGGTGTATGGTATAAAAATGGAATATTGTTTGGTTAAAGTTTTTTAATCACTTTTTCGAAAGTTTTATAGTTTTTTACTGATCTAAAGTGGCAAATTTGGTAGATCATTCCAAGCTGTGAAATTGTTTAAAGATTCTTCAAAAAATTCATTAATAACTTTAAAGAGCGAATACTTTAACTGCTCATAGGTTATAGATTCTATCTGATTAAATTTAAGACATTTTTTGGATCTAGAAGCAAAAGTTGAGAGCAATATAGGAAATATTAACTTTATAGTTCTTTATAGCAAAGCCTTTCTGCATATGTATGTACATTACTATAAGAAGATTGATAGAAATAAGTAATCCACTGTGCACCGTCAGCTGTGTATGTGTATGTGTGTGAGTGAATTTCCTTCTCTGTGTCTTATGCGGCTTTTCTTTCATTTGGTCGCGGCATTTCGCTTTGCTTTGGACTCATCAAAATGCGCGTATATATGTGTGTCAATAGTGCGCTTTCCAGTCATTTTTTTCTCTTTTTTTTTTCTTTCTTTCAGTTTTTTATCCCCCTTTTTTTATTTGCTACTGCTCCCCTTTTGCCATTTTTGCCACTTGACTGAATTGTGTGAGTTGTTCCTTTAAGTCCTGTGTGTTTTTATTTTGCTTTCAACATTTGGGTCCTGTGATGGACTATTTTCAAAGGACATAACCTTTTTAATTTCATAAAAAGGAAACTTTTCTGAGTAAATTTTCTTTGAACACGTTTTCTCTTTCTTTTTTGCACTCACTTAAACCACTCGAACTCAAATTATCGTTATTAATTTACGGTAAAAGCACAAAAGTTGCCTGATATGGAGTGGAATGGATTACTGGGAGGGGGATAAGGGGACTTTAGGGATGGGGAACGGGCAGCACGCGACGCATTCGTTATCGTTAGATGTGTGTATGTAAAAACTTTTTCTTTCTTTTTGTTGTTTTTGGTATTTATATTTTTTTTTTTTGTGGATTTTTCCCGATTATTTTATATATGATTCGACGCTTCATTCACTTTGACACGCGCTTTTCGATGCGTTTTAATGCGCGTACATTTTCCAACTGAACTGGATGCTGTTTTTCATGGTTTTCTTTTTGTATAAAACTTCTCCCCCTGACTGTGAAAAGGCTTTTCTATTTGCAGCAACAACCCCCTTTGGCTGTCTTAACGGGATGTCGACTCCCCCTTCTCAAAGCCCTTCAACAAAATTAAGCAGCGCATGTCCACTCTCTCTCTCACATTTTCTCTTCTCTCTCTCTCTGGTTCTTAGAGTTTTCGCTCACCTGCAAAAATGAAAATGAAATTTCTATGGATCCCTTGTGTGGCGAAACTTGTTTACAAAAAAAAAGAAAACAGTACTAGAAAAAATCAAATGAGAAACTGTTTAGTGAAGTGTTGCCAAGCAAACGCATAGCCACCCCTAAACACCCATCCAACTACTGCCCCCCGTCTCCCTTTACCCAGCCACCTTGGATATATCTACCCATCCGACCTAGCAAATGCAGTTCCTTTCGTTTCAGTTGTGTTTATCATGTGTTCAATCATTAAAACTTCACCATTTAGGGGATGGCACTTGCTTTGGCTTTCCATTGCCTACTTTCAGGCATTTTGCCTGCTAAAAATAAGTTAAGGCTTTTAATTAGATTTTCGCACGTTGGCAAAAGTTGCCATGACAAAACACACTCCATCGTTAACAAACTAACATGCGAAAGGAAACAAAAGAAAACTTTTCTCTATTTTTCTGCTTACAAATAACCAAAGAAGTCAAAAGTTTGCAATCGGCAAGAGTTGAGTTGCGGTTGGCTGTTGGTTGTATCTCAAAACTTTTGAAATATATATTGAAAAGTTTGTCCTGTCTGATACCTGCAATGTCCTACTTTCATATACTCCAACTTTTATTATAAGTTGTTTAATGCAATATAAGATTTTGTTGCAACTTTCATTGTTTGTTATTTGCAGTTTTCAAAAATCATTAACAAACAAATGCTTACCATTTCAGTTCGATTCTTGGTTTCAGTTTAGGTACTTTGAGGCATTAGTTGGGACAATGATTGGAAAAAATAAAAGTGCTTGGCAAGCTGTTTTCATTTAACAACACAAAATCGAGGCATACGTTTCATTTGTCAGCGTTAATTTCATTTCACAGGGTTTCCCTATTCAATTGTGATTGCCAAAGTCATCATCCCCTTTCTCCACACATCCACAGACACATTCCCCCATGCACATTGGTTCCCCCCTTAGTATTTGCTGTCACATGCAAATTTACTGCCCACACTTGCCATAGGCCTTATGTATCGATACATGTACATGTCACATTCACATGAATACATACATGCAGACATACATACATACATGTGTAAAATGTATTGAAGAACCATCTATGACAAATTTACCCCGCCTTCCTTCATTTCCACAGAGGCCACAAGTGGGCAAGAGATGAGTTGCCGACCCTGATCGAAATGTGGTGGTTGCGGTTAAATAATCGCTCTTTATGAACAATCAATAAATTTAAGCTGTGTCTCCATGTCAATGCGATTACTTGGCGGCATTTGCTCGATTATATGTATATTGGACACTAAAGTTATAAAAATACTCTGTTTTGTTTTTGTATTTCTTGAATTTACGCTAAAGAGTTAATAGATATGTACATCGATCTCTGGACAGCTTAGCTAGTAAGAAGATTGGCTGTAATTTACAATCACATTATAAAGAAACAAATAAATTATAACTATTATTATAAATTATTAACTCTTTCGAAGGCAAGGGTATTGTACTTTCTTATCTAAAATATTTGATAAAGGTATCCATTATGATTTAGTGCCGTCAAATGGCATCAAAGACAAAAAAGGTTAACAAATAATCAAAGTTCTTTTAACTGTAGCTTCTTCAAATTTTTCCCTTTGTTTGAAGTGATATTTCCTCTATCCTCTATCTTAAAAATTAGATCAAGATATTCATAAAGATTTAATTTCTAAAAAAAAATGTACCATGCCTTTAAAATCCACACTGTAATGATTTTATAACAGAAAACTTATAAAAAAGAAGTTTAAGTTTTAAGTTTAATCCTAATTGGTCTTCTTGGAATATCATGAAACTAATATTACTTAACTATTTAACTATTTTATCCTCAAGCCCACAAGTGACCAAATTAAAGGATAGAAAAAAGACCTGACAAATAAACTTGATCGGCATACAAGTCTACTGAAGTCTATATACAAAAATTTAATGGTTATAGTGCGTATAGCCTTCGAGATCTAGTAACTGTAGAAAAAGGAAGATTTAGATGAAGAAACAACCAGTAAATTACTGAGAAAACTTTCTTCTTCTCCCAAGTAAGGGAGCCGAGAAAAAACTTAACAAAAATAAAAAAAGGTCTTAAAGGTCAGCAAATTGTATGGTCAATACTTGTTAGATAATTTAATACATATATTATTTCACTCAACGGGAATATGATGTAATGAGCTTAATCCTTTTTTTAACATTAATAAACATTGCCATAAAATTAAATAGAATTTCTACATTTTATTGATTAAAATTCATTTAGAATTCAATTTGCTTAATGATGAGTGCTTGAAAGTTGGCTAATTTGAAAGAGTTTTTGGATTTAACCATTAAACCCATGCACACCTATTTAAATACAAGGTTATAAAGCGCTTAAAAGCTTTTAGCCACTAGAGACAAACACACACCCAGCCACACAAATAGACCCACATCCTTTTAGTCAAGAATTTACAATAATTTTAATTAATTGGCGGTCCGTGTTGAAGAAGCCACTTTAAGATGCCTGTGAAGCAAATAATGCAAATCGTATAGAATGTTGAAGGAGCAGCTCAACTCTCAAGTGCTGGCAATGGCAATCGATATGGAGTTTTTGCCATTTGAATCAATTGAAGCGGGCCAAACTAATTGTGCAGAAATTGAGAAAGGTCCTGGCAATGGAGCATAAAAAGGGGAAAAGAGAAAAAAGTACACATACAAATGTGCTTGGCCTGGCCTGGTCTCAAGTGGCGTTTCAACAAGTTTTCGAGGCCTGTAACCGCAATCCGGGTTTACCGCCTGCCTTTTGGGCAAATAAACCATTTCCATTTAATTACTGGGCGCTGCCTGTTGTGAGCTGCTCCATGAAGGGATATGCCTTTGCCTTTCCCTTAGCCTTTGTAGATGCATTTAATTGTGTTTCGCTTGCACCATTTGCAACAATTGCAATTGTTACTCTACTCTGCTGCTCTACCCGAAATGTTCGTCATCGTCGCTCTTGAAGCATTCTTCATCGTACTGATGTTTGTTGTTGGTCGCCTGCCAGTTTCCATTTTCCCATTTCATTTACCCATTTGCATTTGCTTTCCGTTTCGGTAGCGAAAAAGCCCTTCATCTGGTCTACTCTCTTCCTGTACTCATCAACAGTTTGAAGTTGCTTGCCTGACCCAGAAACACATTTCCCCATTACCTCTACCTCACTGACTCTTTCTCTTACTCATCACTTTCACTCTTATAGAGTGTGTCAGGATGTATACACACACACACACACACACACACACACACACACACACACACACTCACTCACTCTGTCATATACATTTCCCAACGCTCTATGCTTCTTTGCCGCTTCAATTGTTTCTTGTAGCCCCATTTTTATCTAGCTGGAATACACAGGATTTCTTTATTTGAGTCAAGCCTTGCATTGCATCGCCTCGCCTTGAGTGGCGGGAGCCATGAGGGGAGAGGAGAGCCCATTCAGCATGCAATCAACATCCAACGCATCCTGCAATTATCAACATCAGCCAGTTCCAGCAGCCCAGCTTGCAGGCAACCACCTTAAAAGTTAAACATTGCCTACAAATGTGGCTGAGTCAAGTGGTTACTCCACTTTATGCATCCTTAATTGCTCGGTTGACGGTGACACGGCACGTCATAGCACTCTCGCTCTCCTATGTATGTCCTGTTCCCGTGACACTGATTTGGCATTGGGCATGGGGACATGGGCATCAGCTTCGGCATTGCATCGTCTCCCCATCACCATACCAACAGCCGCAACTGCCGGCGGCATGCCCAAGTGGCAACGATTTGTATCACTGATAAAGTCAACATGATGTTGCATATATGTTTATATTTAACTTTCCAACACAATCTCAGATGAGACGCCAACAAGCGTTCATCACAGTGAAGTGAAGGGAAGGCATTTATTTGTCTTGAACATTTTGGTTTCGGAATGGTTTTTATACCATACACCCATAGGGTGAAATGGTATATTAAAGTCGCTAAAATGTATGTAACAGGCAGAAGGAAGCTTTTCCGACCCCATAAAGTATATATATTCTTGATCAGCATCAACAGCCGAGACTATCTAGCCATGTCCGTCTGTCCGTCCGTCCGTCCGTCCGTCCGTCCGTCCGTCCGTCCGTCCGTCCGTCCGTCCGTCTGTATGAACACCTAGATCTCGGAGACTATAAGAGCTAGAGCCACCAAATTTGGTATGTAGACTCGTGTCATATGTACGCTTATCGAGTTTGTTTCAAATGTTTGCCACGCCCCCTACCGCCCCCGCAAATGATATAAAACCGATTTTCTTAAACACTATAGCAACTAGAGACACAAAATTTGGTATGTATATTTGCTTTGTAAATGCGCACATTTTGTATTTGTAAAAATTTTGCCACGCCCCCTACCGCCCCCGTAAATTAGATAAAACCGATTTTCTCAAAAACTATTTTAACTAGAGACACCATAGTTGGTATGAATATTTGCTTAGTAATTGCGCACATTTTTGATGTGTAAAGATTTTGCCACGCCCCCCTCCGCCCCCGTAATTTGAAAAAACTCGATTATCTCCCGTAATTTTCTACCTTGTGCAATCAAATTTAGCACACTTAAATTTGATACTAATATCAAGCAAAATACCAAATTTGATCAAAATCGGAATAAAAATAGTCAAGTTATGCATATAAACGTTTTTCCATATGGCCGGAAGTGGCCGTTGGCTGGTGGGGGCGCTAGGGTGCTCGAATGCTTGAGTGAGCGAAATACTAAGATATGCTTCTAAAAAGCATGCAAACAGATTTTTTTAAAAATACGAAAATGCATTGGTTATTATAAATTTAAAATATTTGTTTTACTGGTGTATGGTATATCCAAGTCGGCGAGACGACTTACTTACTTCATTTAATATAAGAACCTATTTATGGGGGAAAAATTGTTGGTTGTTAAGAAAAACTTTCTAAAAGGAAATCTATCTATTGGTTTTTATTGAATATGATTAGAAAAGGACACGTCCACTTCAAAAAGCCTATATTTCAGGTTTTTAGACCACAATATTAACCTAATTGAATGAACATTTAATGAAAAGAAAATTATCGAATTCCATTAAAAATACTATATTTTTTAGTGTTTTTCTTTAACATTGTTCAACTCATTATTGATATGTAAAGCCCTCAATAAATTAAAATTTCAACCCCCTTTGTTGAGTAATATTTTAAATTATAATTAATAATAAATTATTCCACCCATGAGACAATTTTCTTAGGCCGACATCAAGGAAAATACACCCACACACATACACACAATGGTTGCCACAAGTGGGAAATACTTGAAATTTAGCATACGACAGAGAGGTCCTCTCCATCTCCCCCCTTTAGGTCCACCATTTGTGGCAGGGTGGACATCTGTCAGAGCCAGCAACATGCTGAAAATGCCGCCAAATTGCCGCAGGCCAACGGGAAGGAATACAAAGAAAAGAAAAACCATAATACAAAAGAATGGTGACGCAAAAAAAACGGAAAATCTTCCACAGAGATGTCATGGTAGGCCAGACAAAATGGGGTTGACATTCATTACGTTTACTTGCGGTCTGTGGGTTTGAGCCAACGTGGCGTATGAGCATATGACGAACTCTTTTCCACAGCTTCCAGCAGGATAACGCGCATTTTAAATTCCTCTGTTTTTCTTTTTTTGTCTTTATGTATTTTATTTTTTCTTTTTCTTACACATTTGGCGTAATTAAGAAAAAAAAAACCACAACACGTTGATGAATAAAAGTGGCCCAAATGCTAAGAAAGAAAGAAAGTAGGGATAGGGGGTAGGGGATATTATGCACAAGTGCACATCTCTGCTAAAAGGATAATGCTTTGATAATTTTGAAGAGACGCCTCAAGTTAAAGCAGCTTTAGGCAATTGCAATTGCTTAAGCGAACACATTTAAATTTCAATGAAAGGGTTAAGGGATACTTACCAAAGGTTACACCATTTGTTTGCTTCTCTTTATCCTTCTCCTTATCGCTCTTTTCGCCGCCCAATGGCTCCAGTTCGATGCCATCCGTTGTGGCCACTTTGTAATCGCGTTTCGACATATTGCCACAACAGAAGCCACAACATAACATTCGTCCTATTTTGTAGGCTTGTGGTTTAAGTGGCGCCGTTTTGGATGAAATTTCAATGGTTGGGGACAATGGGCGGTACTAATCAGAGCCGCTCTAGATTTGTAGATATGTTGTTTGCGTAATGTATATATATATATATATATGTGTATATAGTTTTTGGTAGAAGACTGTATTATGTCGATTCGGTGAGTAGTTTTGATTGTGGCGTCTCGATTTGATTTACTTCGAAAATTGGTCCAGTTGTTCACTTATATGTACTTGTTCTTATTGTTCTTGAAATCTGTAATTAGTTGAGGAAATAGAATATAATTTAATTAACCAATTTATGCGGAGAAATCGGTCATGGATTTTGATATTCTAAAAACTTAAGAGGTGAAATATACATAGTTCTTAGGGGAGACATTTTCGTTCAATTCCTTCTCAGTAGAGGAAGCTTAAACCCTTAAGAATATCCTGCAAAGATATTATGAATACATTAACATAATTTAGAGTGACAATTTTCCATTCGCTTTTATATAACAACTCGCTTGTTCTTTTAGCCGATTCTAGCAAAAGTTAAAATAATTTTTGTAAGGAAGCGCGGCCAAAAATACTTACAGTGGAGATACAGTAATCAAAACTTGTCCAATGATTTTAAAATAAAATTAAAATACGTAACGAATATATTGGTCAGATCGGCCCCCTATATCATATACCTGCCATAACTAGAAACAATAGTTGGGAATTCCTTAGTATGAAAAACTTTTGTGTTTGTTTATCAAACTCAACCAAATTTAAAAAAAAAAATTGGTACAAAACCCTACGTGCAAACCCAATTTCATCCCGATCGAACCCTTATGTTAAACCCTATGCCCTATTAAGCAGTCCAAGAATTTGTTTTTTAAAACTTATAAAGGAATTTAGCAATATTCTATAAACAAACCAACGTCCTCAACTATTTTTAAGTTACAATTTACAATAAAATAAGTGTAACTTTGTAAAGAACAATTAAAAAATTTGTAACCTATTGCTTACTATACGGGTTGAAGTTCTCCCGTTTCACAGATCGAATAAATTGATTATTTTATATCTTTGATTAATACTGAAATTTAACAAAAAATTTCAATGTTTAGATGGGTGTGGTTCCATCAATTGCAAGATATTAAGAATTTTCTTTGTCACCCCGGAAATTCTGACCAAAACTTTACTCATATATTTTATTGTCAGTAACTTCTGGTTGTCCACACACATACAAAACACACACCCACATCAGGATGTCTGTTATTATTGTTGCATCTGCAGCTGATGTTGTCGGCGACATTGTTGAAAGCAGAACAAAACGAAACTTTAATAATAGCACTCGGACTGCTCACTTGCTCTTCACTTCTGTCCTGCCCTTTCTTCTTAGCTCCTGCCAGCGAGAATCTGCTGAGGGAGCGAGTGAAAGAAGGAAAAATAAAAGGAGCAATGGCTAGCAACAACAATGACAGTGTCATGAACTAAAAAACATTCGATAGCCTTAGGGATGCAAAATGCAAATGCACATCAGTTGGATGACTAGAAGTTGGAGTTGGAGCCGGAGACGACCAATAATTGCAGGGAACATGGCCCCATCTTAAGGCATAAAAGACGGACCTAGGCTAGAGTATGAGTAATGGACACATCTATATATACATATACATCCATATGTATTTGTATATAAAGAAGCGTTTATTGAAGACCTTTTGCATCAGACCGCAGAATAGTTCAATGCACGCTCAGTTAAATGGAGCAGCCACGCGGAACACAGTATTAGAGTCGATGGAGTCGATGGCGATGGAGCTGTTGCCGGTGTGTTTTGTACGATGGATGGCCACTCCATTTGATGGCGGCACTTGAAACAAAAGACGAGGCGAGGCAATTGTGTTTGCTGTTACTAAAAACGAGGCAAAGGCAAACAAAAAATAAAAAACACAACAAAAATACCCCACAATGTAATAAAAACTAGACGACGGGCCATTAACATCCAACTTGGGGTTAGGGGTTTATACCAAAAACAACAGCTCCAAAGGCAAAAAAGAAAAAAAAAAGAGGAAAGACGTAAAGAAGTGGCAAAACAAAGTATACAAGCCACATACAAGAGCAAAAAGCCAAAATGAATAGAGCAAACAATACACAATTTAAGCGACATTGATAACGAATAATCGCATACCCTGCAAAATGAAATGGAACTAAGTAATATAATGCAAATGTAAAACAAAAGACTTCTGAAGTGGGTAGAACTATTTAATACTAACCACTCAAACTAAACTCTAATATATTTGATTCTTAAATCTATAAAGTTATATGGATACGCATATACCCCATATTAATAGGCATTCAAGGAGGGTCAGTCACGAGAAAAAAGTTTGTTTTTAACCTGGCCATAAAATAAACTGGTCAGGATTAATGGCAAAATGGCGTCAGTTTGTTTTGTGATTTTCTTTAGGTTTTGTATTGTTGTTGGTGTAGTTGTTGTTGTTTATTTGTTAGCTTGTTGCGCCACAAAGCCAACAAAATGGAATAACGTGTGTTAGTTGCTGCAACGAAGGCAAAAACCTTGCCAGGACTAAAAATGCAACCAAAACTTTTAGGTATGTACATATATAGTCGAAAAATCCGAACACGTTTTGCTTGTTTTGGGTTTTTCGTTCGTTACGTATACGACACGTGTGTCGTTTGTTTTCATTTTACCTGACTTCCGGTCCAAAGGACAAAAACGAATTTGTTAGCTGTCTCGTTAAGTGTATTTTTATAAGCTTTTTAAACAAAAGTATGGGCTTGTGAGTGTGTGTGAGTTTCAGTGTCTTTGCTGAAGCTTTTCCAACCAGAAAAACGTGCAAAATATGCATAATTAACATTTTGCATATAGTTGGGCCCTTCTTAAGGTGTGAGTTTTTCGGTTTTTGTTCTTGTTTCTATTAAAGATTAGGATAGAGTCATTCTAACCAATTTGAGTCGTTGCCATATCTATCCCTTACACTAAGAATCAACATTTCATTCGCATATTTCACTGAGGCAAATGCTAAAAGAATCCTTCAAATCAAATGTTTATTTCCTTCCAGAGCAACTTAACAAATTCAATGCATGATATCCTTTAGGATGCCATATTTACACCACAGATGCTGCCTCTAGTGCCACATTGAAGGTTAAAGCACAGCACACTGTGTCATGGGAGCTGAAAGTGCCTAGGTGCTAAGGGGAGATAGGCCAATCAACATTGTGCATATTCGATTGGTGGTAATCAAAGCTGAATTGAGAGTCCTTAGAGTGTCATTTGAAAAGCAAAAAAAGCCCTTAACCAGTCAGCTACGCAATAAATTGCCAAACCAAGGTCGTCGAAACGTACAGAGAGAAAAAAAAGAGTGAAAATCCTGGCAAAAGGGTGGGGAGAAAGGGGGGACTTCGGGACTTTGTGTGCTTATCGTACGCACTTAGGTAACCGTTTCTGCAGGTGTCATGTTTTATTTTTAGCCTAAAATACCTAGCTAGCTAGCTAGCTGGTGACCTCGTCCGGACATTGAGTAAATTTCTATTCGATCTGCACAACATACATGTTTAAATATTAATGGCCAACAATCAACATAAATTAATTATTAGAACATGTAACAGGAACTTGCCGGGACTCAGGAAGTGAACGTTGTTGTTATCGTTGCTGCTGCAGTTGTGGTTGTTGTTGTTGTTGTGTCTGGTGCCCGGCAATTAACTTGTTTAAGGCTCTAAGTCAACATGACAAACACATTTGTCAATGTCAGTTGGTGGTGCAGGGGGACTACGTACAATATTTAATGGGAGTGTTCAAATACATACAGAAAGAACAAGTGTAAACAAAAAGCTAACAAAACATACAAATTTTACCTTGAAAATCCTTCGTTAACAAATGGTTATGTTTGGGCGCCAAATATACAAGTTTCTTTTATATATATTTATATTTTAAGGGACTTGGAGGTAGAATAACGAAACTGAATTCTTTAAAACATTTTGTAGATTTGGAAAACACTTTTAAATTATTTGTTTATATTCACTTTCAGCACACACGAAAATATCGCCAAAAAAACGAATTTCTTTAGAAATGTTCAACTCTAGACGTTTGGAATAAAACTTTTGGTTTTTCTTGGGTTTTTTTTTTTATATTCTCTTATATACTGTAAAAGAAAAGCGAACAAAATGCGTCCATTTAGCACGAAGGATAAACTCTTTCTGTTTGCAAAATAGGGAAACAAAAGGAATTGAAATCAGAGAGAGAGCGAACGCGAGAGAGAGAAAAGTGTGGCTTATGCTCATGTAAAGCTTATGAAAGTTCCTCTCGCAAAGTTTCATCTTCATCCTGTGTCAGAATTCATGCAGCGAAATTCCACGGGAAACTGCACAAGGATAAGGGGAGGTAAAGAACGAGAGACCATGAGAAGACACAGTTGTTGTACAAGAGAGCAAAGATTGAGAGTATGGTATGAGACTCACACTATGAGTCACAAGGCAAAAATTCAAACCACCACCAAAACCGCCCACCACCATTACCAGTACCACCCTGTTCCTCCATTCTAGCATCTTTTGCGGCGGCGACTGAGAAGATTTCATCCTACCTAATATAAACAACAATTTTGTTTTCTCTCCGTGTGTGTGTGTGTATGTGGTAGCTATAACTTTATATGTTAGATAAACAAAATATTAAGGGTGCATGTAATGCGGTTAGGGGTACCTACCTGTATGTACAATGTTTGATAGACATTGATACTGTAGTATATTAATTTGAATTCCATCACATTAATAAGTTTTGACAATTCTTTTATTTTTTCTTTTAACTAATGTACAAATATTTATTCCAGTGGCAGTAAACAGAAAAAAAAACGATTAATTTTTAAACAGAATTAAGTTGTTAGACGCATATCGATCATTTCATTGCCTTCCATATCCTGATTAATTGGTGTATCCTTGGGATCTAATAAATCACCATCAAAGCTGAAAGAACCAAAAAAAATAGAATTTAATTATAAAACTTGAAAATATCAATAGATTGGTTAAAAACCAAAAAAGAAATAAAACTTACAATAATTGTATATTCCTAACATTACAATTTAGTTCCTCAGCACATTGAATATATAGAATGTTAAACGTATCAGTTTTTTTCATCAGTATAATCAGAGGATGTTTCATTTTATCATTTTGAACTTTTAATTGGAATCTCTTTGGTTTTCTTGTCAGAGCCATTATGCTATTAGCATCAGCTATCAGTTTATTAATATTGTTATTATTATTTGATTTAATTGCGCGACCACCTAAAATGAAAATATATAAATTAAATTCTTGAAATAGCTTAAATTTCAATATAAGCCGCTGCATACTTAAAATGTGAAAGTCTTTTAATCCAATACTATATGGTGATTCATGTGGTTTTAAGAAATGATCTTCCCTATTTACAACCACATCATCTACAGCCACACCATTCCGCTGGGCCACTTCTTTGAACATGTGTGAAAACTTTTGATATTGCAGCATTTTGTATACCTGTATTTCGCCAAGCCTTTAAAAACCAGGATAATAAATAGTTTATATTAATACTCGACAACGAAATACAAATAGAAAATTTGACCTTACCAACTTAAGCTGATATTAATGGAATAATTATCCATACTCGAATCAATATCTGTTACATTTGATTCGACGGTCGTTGGAGGAGTATCTTCATCAGAATCCAGATTAACCTATAATTGATATACATATGTATGTATATGAAAAGTTTGTTGGTTTATAAATACAATTCATTAAAACTTACAAAACCTTCGATGCGAGGCATTACGGCAGAGACCAAGTCAATGCTATCCACAACCTGTGAACGTGCTGCTAATTCAGCTACTTGACGACGATGCGAATATTCTTGCGGAATATGTAAATCAACTGGTTCGACGTCATTCGATGAAACTATCATTTCAGCTGCATTTGAGTTTCGAGTTTTGCGGCCTCTTCTCCGCGGTTTTGGCGAAGACACATTAGACCCTTTTACGGTTTCTGTAGTCTTTGATTTAGTATCAGCTTTGCCCAAGGATGAACGCGTACGTCTGGCTACAGGTGCACTTTCAAGTTGATTCGCTTGTTCTTTTGTCTGGTTTTCCTCCATCTCCAAGATCAACTTGGAGACGGGTGAAAGGGGACGTGGTGCTACAACTTCTTCAGCTAATGCTGCATTCTTCGCACTAACACTTTTGGTGCTCTTCTTTGATTTTGTTGTCGCTGTCGTCTTGGCACCTTTGCCTCGCTTTTTGGACGTGGTCTGAGTTTCGGCTGCATTAATTATATCATAATCAGCCTCCTGCGACAAGGAGTCATTGGGTAGACTTAATTGATCTGTGGGAACTTCTGCGTTTGGCCAAGATTACCATAAAATGTAGTTAATTTCGATACAAACAAACTGTAAGTTAACGGGAATACCAACCTTGCACAGGCACCCGTCTGCTCAATATGCTAAAGACATCGCAATCATCATCTTCTGACATTTTGAATAAATAAAAATAGTTGTCTATCTGAGCGCCAAATAATTTAACAAAATAAAAAGGACGCTGAGAAAATCAGATATTCCAACCTATGTTGAGGGCGCCACCGAAATAGACATCTGGCAACACTGACAGCGATGACAACAGTGGCAGTGATTACATTGTGAATAATATTTGTAAAAAGTAATTTAAATTTACTGATTTGCTTAATTAGAACATATGCTTATCTCAAAATAGACAATAAAATCCCGAATGGAAATTTTGTATGTCAAACTTAGTAGATATCGATAATCTATTATTCGAAAAGTGAATTGCTATTGTGATAACCGTGACTTGCGAGTTATGCGTAAATATTGCTATCGCTCATCTCTAACGTTGGCCATTCATATGTGGCTGGCTCTTGGTAGTTGTTTTAACAAAATTTCGTTAGTAATGTGCTAGTAATAACAAGTTAAAACTCCTCGCCAGAGGGGAGGATCGTTGATGTGCATATGAGTTTTCTATTTCGTGTGTGTACGTGTGTACTTTGTCGAAAAGAAAACTTAAATTTTGGTGGAAAAGTGTTGCATCCCTAACCCTCCTCCCCCCTCTCTGTACCACCACGCTACGCAAAATTAAAGAGTCAGACAGTTACAAAATACTCACCAACGCAGTGTTCGGCAGTGGTAAATAAAATGACGTCTACAAGCAATTTGTCGGATGTTGTGCGTCACTATCAACGGAGCATTGAACGACATGGCCAGGATGAGAAAAGAGTAAGTTCGTCCTCGTTTCATTTTCTACAACTTGTGAAATTACTTGCTCTATATGACCATGCTCATATTCCAAAAAAAATTGCCAATTCTCATAGATCATTGTTTAAATGACCTTTCACTCTCTAAAGACAGAGAGAGCGAGCACTTACAACAATGCAAACACCTGTCATTGCACCTCTCTGCCTCTCTCATACTAATCTGGGTTAACCTTTTTAAATTTTCTACCTGTGTGTGTTTTTTTTTACAGCTTCTCCACTGTATCAGCAAACTGTTTAATTTGCCCATAAAATTTGAGCATCTTCAGGAAACGGGCATTGGAAAAACTGTAAATGCGCTGCGTAAAATCAATGGAGAAATTGGTGTGGCCGCCAAAACTCTAGTCACAAAATGGAAAGCTATGGTTGCTGCTCAAGAGGAGCCTAAGGAGCAATCACAGCAACCGGAGACGCCGACACCACCGCCAGATTCAGACGCGAATCGCCGATCTAGTGATGAGGATCAGGACCAGGAAAACAAAGGCAGGAATTCCACCAGTGGGGACGAAGTGCAGCAGGAGCCGCATCTACTACCTCCACCACCGCCACCTGAGCACCAAAAATCTGAACATCACCACAATCATAGTCATAGTAGCAAGACCAAGTCTAAACACGAAGGGCGAAGCTCAAAAAGCAAATCGGAAAAAAATAGCCAT
The DNA here is from genome assembly GCA_018903935.1 of Drosophila insularis. NCBI lineage: Eukaryota > Metazoa > Arthropoda > Insecta > Diptera > Drosophilidae > Drosophila > Drosophila insularis. Next base: position 11,198,965 of record JAEIFP010002295.1, read on the forward strand.
CAGCATAGCAGTAGCGGCAGCAGCAGCAGCCGGACTCACTCTAAGAGCAAGTCAGATCAAGATAAGAAGCACAAAAGCAGTCGACATGACAAGTCAAAAGAAAGTCATAAGTCTAACAGGGAACATAAGCATGAGGAAAAATCAAATACTGATAGCAAAGAAAAGCATAAGGAAAAAGATCAAGCCTCGAACCATAAGAGTTCCAGCAGTAGCAGCAAGTCTAGTTCCCGTCATGAGAAACCTAAAGATCAGGTAGATCAAAAGTCAGAGAAACACAAATCCTCTGCATCTGGATCAGCTAACAAGTCATCCAAGCGTAAACGGAGTCCTAACCGTCAAGATGACGGCACGCCGCCTTCGAAAGCGGTCAAAAACAAATCAATGACTGAAGAGGACTCTCCAGATGGCTTTGACTCTAGTATGGGAGCGAATTTTGATGATGTTCTTGGTATGCTCAATTTACCAATGGGTTCATCAAGCAGCTCTAAAAAAACCCCAGGCACTAGCACTAAGGCCAAATCCTCCTCCAAAGTCACAACAACATTAACAACGACGTCAACAGCAACCAAATCCACTTCTTCCTCAGCCGCATCTTCTAGTGGGCGATCCACAAGCAACAGGGTAAGTTATTACAGTACAAAAACTCGTGCACTTAAATCACTCGAATTTCTTGATGCGCCCGGTTAGAAACCAGAGCTTCTGGCTCCTACAGCTAAACTGGAACCATTGGATCCCAGCATTGCCTTGGAGTTGCCAACAATTTCGAACAACTATAAGCCCATGCCGCTCAATCAAACAGTCATGGCTGTTGTTTTTAATCAGGGCTGTGGCGTCCCCACAACATCTCATAAGTCTGGAGGCCGTTTCTTTAACGAATCTGAAGCTTTGGCTCAAGGCATTTCCTCCAAGACTATGCGGTTGGTATCATGGTATGCTCATGGCTTAAAATTATTTATGACATTTTGTCCCATCATTCAGCACTAAGATCTATTCTGGAGTAAAAACTGGACAAATTCTACAAGTGCCCTCGCTATTTGATCTCTGCACGCGTGTGCTACAAAAGAATATTGATGGTAAGCATAAAGCGGAAAAGATTATAGACTCTATCAGGATAATAAACTGTTTATTTCCTAGCTCTGGAATACACGGGAGGAGTACCCTTTGAAGTCTTACGTCCAGTTTTGGAACGTGCCACACCACAGCAGCTGCTGAACTTTGAAGACTACAATCCCTATCTAATGGACGACAGTGAAGTACTGTGGCAACAGCATGTCCAACGACATTGTCGCAGTCAAAAACGCGAAGAGATGGAAACATGGCGCGAAATGTTCCTCCGCTGTCAGGAGGAAAAGGAACGCAAGCTTAGCATTCTGTCCGAGAGTATAAAGGCCTCACAAAAGCTTATCGAAGCACCTGTAAGAAAAACCCAATTGGCTTTCGTTGACTCAATGGTAAAGCCACCACGCAGTGTGCAACGAAAGCAAGATCAATTTGGTACCAGAGGCAAACTGATAGCCACGCCAGCAGCGCGTGTGGCAGCTCTTCAGAGTGTTACACCCAATGCTGCAAAGGTGGGGGATGCACGTCTGCGTGTGCTTGCCGCTACACGTGATACGGCGCAAGTTGGTAAATGTTTAACCATTAATTTGATTTTGATTTTTAAACAAGAGTATTATATTTGAATTTCTCTACTGCAGGCGCCTCAATCCGTATTAAGAAAGCTCCCCTTATGGCAAAAACTCTGCAGTTTATGCGCGGACGTCATAAACGTTGAAGTTAATTGTATAATTATACTGTATAGTCGTATACTCAATTTTGTTAATATTTATCGAGAACACACATAAAGACTTACACACACACTCTCATGAGTGTGTGCGTGAAACTTAGTCTTTTTGTCCACCCAGTTTATGTGTGTTTTCGGTTATATGCGCATGAGAAAACGCGAGATTTTTCCGCTGTGACTTGTGTTTTGCTTACATCTAAATACATAAATATAATTTATTTATATTCGTTTCAACATCATTTTTTATTTAAATGTTTATTAATCCATTTAGTTTACAAAGGCTGAGAGAAAATTTTGATTTAAACATAAGTTGGCCCTGTCAAAAAAACAAAACAAAAATAATTGTAATAAGTTTTCATGCATTGCTATATCAAAATTGCTTTACTTGCTGGATACATAAGTTTATTTAGACCTATTAGATTAAGCAATTCACACATCCTTTACTACAATATTGATATATAATTTGTAGTTACTTTTACATAACTTTGAATGTTCAGTGTCCCAGAGGGCTGTGCGAGTGTCCAAATTTCATTTGTAGAATTGTTTCCAATTAATGTTAAGAATGGAAGCAAAACACTCAGATAACAAATGACTACATCACGCAAGGGCGGCGAAAAGTAGGAAAGACAAAACCAAGTTGTTTCAATTGATAGTAACAGTAATTAATACTATATTATATTATACAAGCTTAATGCGAATAAATTATTTTTAAACAAAACGATCTAATTATCATCTCTCTATTTGTTTTACGTGCCTATGCAATAGAGCGTTCGACTTCGTCCATAGAAAGCATTGACCAGATGTTGGCAGGAACTATTTATACTTAGGAGACGATTTGTTGTGGTTGAGGAGGACGAGGATGAATATGACGTTGATGAAGTTGAGTCGCTGGAAGGAAACGTAATCAATACTGCGAACTAACAAAATATTTACCCACTATTACCCCATTGCCGTCAATTTTTTAATATCCCACAATCGTAGGCTGCCATCAGTGCAGACTGTGGCCAAATGTTGATCGTGTAGATTCCAGGCCAGCGAACTCACACTGGCGGAATGGTCTTTAAGCTCGGCCAGCTGTAGACCAGCCGCCAAGTCAAAGATTCGCACTTTGGGTTCCTCACCAGCAGCAGCAAGCATTTTGCCATCAGGACTAAAGGCTAAATTTGTTACTGCTTGACGACAATCGGAAAAGATACGCATCAGTTTTCCGCTTGTAGCACACCACAGACGCACCGAATGATCAGCCGATCCAGTGGCTATATAATTGCCATTGGGATGGAAAGCAATGCTCTGAAAAAAGGATTAAAAACTGTACATAAAAGATAAATGCAAAGAAAGAAGAAGCTTACCTCCACATCCTGGGTGTGACCCGCATAAATAATAAGAGCATGCTCACGTTCCAATGACCATAGACGAGCAGTCAAATCTTTTGATCCAGTTACCACATACTGACCCACAGGACTCTCATCCATGCACCATATCGGATAGTTGTGACTGCGATAGACGGCGGCACACTGAAGATTATGAGCACGCCAGCAACGCAAAGTAGAATCCTTCGATACACTATAAAATAGCGGGTAGTGGGCAGAAAAACGAGCATTGGTAACACCACGGGTGTGGCCACGCAGCAGCAAACCTCCAAACTCATTACTGAAATTAACAAATTATTTTTTAAAATAATGTAAGATAAAGGAGACAAAGGGCAATTATATTTACTAGGAATTCTCTGCAAATTTACTTCGCTCCGCTTTGCAATATTCTCGACGCTCCTCTTCACTGGTTTTAATGGAACTGATTTCGACCAAATCCTCTTCCGGCTCCTCGGTACAGTTGTTGAGCTCCCAAGCACATTCAGATTGATGGTGAAGACGGTAAAAGCTTTTGCCCCGGCAACTATGTTGATTCAGTTGCCACAATTGCAGAGCAGAATTTTCAAAACCAGCTAACATATGGCATTCATTGCCATCCACATGGGCCGTGGTAAGGCCCCGTGAGCGATCACTGATTTTTAAGAAACGCGGGAGTTCAATTTGTGTTTTGAGTACTTGATTTGTGGTGGTTCTTAACGTTATTAGGCAGTCTTCTATATTGGCTCTTGATGGTGGGGCTGGCGCACCGATTGCTGGCTTTATTTCATCCTCAGCAATCTCTGTCTTAATATCAGCCTCCAATTTGACAATACATTCCTCGGCAGTACGCTTTTTGGTGTTTTTTTGATCTTGACTTGACCTGCCGCGACTTTGGATGTTAGTTACTATTGCAGTACTGCCTTCTCCACCACCTTCGTCATCCCCTTCTAATGCGTCCTCCTCGTCCGCGCCATCTCCTAATCCAAGCAAGTGATCTTCACTAAACGCCCGCTGCTCGTTGTCTACGATTTGTACATGCAACCAGGTGTATATCAGATTCATTATGAGGACATGTCCCCGCCTTTGTAGATATGCACACATTGTGTCCACCACCTGAGACGTTGTATGCATCTCATATTTTGATGCCCGAAAATGTGCAACTGTAGCATCCGCCTCTGCCATCTCCAGTTTTGTGCAACCACTCAATATCTGTACTAGCTTCATAAAATATTCCAATTCCGCATCTCCCGTATCTTGAGCTTCGCGCGCAAATCTTATTTGACATGCCAAATCGGGTGCTGAGCATCCATTAATCTTGGTAGGCAGCGGGGCATCGTACAGGTCTACGGGAGCAACCAAGTGTACATATTTCTTGAGAAAATCCACAGCCCCTTTTGGCTCTCGAGCCTTCAGCAGCTCCAGGTACAAATGGCACAACATTGGCGCGTAAAAACGCTTCATTTCGCTCCTCAATGCCTCCGGCTGAGCCTCCACAAACTGTGAGAAACGTCCAAATTGCTGATCCACCGTGTGTTGATTATTGGTGATCACCTGGACATTAGAGTATGTAAATGTGTTCCCACTATGTAGGTCCCCGTCTAGCATTTTGTTTACGGCAAATTGATTTTTGCTCTGCATCAGAAGAAAATCCGATCGGCGAAACCTTTCATTGCTCTGTAAAGTTTAAAGTACAACAACAAATATAAAATCCAAAGGACTCTAACACGATGAGAGGACTTACTACATAATTTTTCTGTTTCAGCAGAATGCCCAATGCTTGTCTCAAATAATCATTTTTTGATGTTTTCGCATTTGGTAAACTCATGTTTTATGTACACATCTGAGTCTTGGAGAAATATTTACTTTAACTTAAATGTTAAAGAACGTGGTATTAATCCAAAAGGAATTCTTTAACGATAGATACGCGTAAAATGCTTTATTTTTTAATTTTTGCACCATCAACAAAATAAAAAATTTACAATTTAATAGAAAAAGTATTGTAAAATTTAAAATTTAGTGTTGGAAATGGCGCTTATATTGCGTTGCCAGCTATTATACATCTGTAAACAGCTGATTAAAAATCGTTAGCAATATTGCCAGACTGACAATGTTTTTAAATCTTCTAGAAGAATGGCAGACTCAAGATTTAAATGGGCATTCAAGACCCTAAAAAATTGGCTTCCTCTGGATGTATGTGCAATGCACAAACGCCAATGCATGTGAAACCCCTGCCAAGAGCTGTCCTTCGATTAATGCCAAGAGCTGTCATATGTGTATTGCTATACATGACCGTTTTACTGAGATAACATGGAATATCTATGTATTACACTGTGGATATAAAATTTATATTATAAATACAAAAAAAGGCCAGAGCAAATAATCTTACATAATACTTTTAACTTAACTATAGATAGAGAGAGATACTATAAGCATATTAATCTCAAGTGGGACTACAGATCCTCATCCATTTGTTCATCAGACTTGTTCAAGTTTACATTGCATGTGTTATTATTCTCAAAGAACTCTAGATCATCATCGTAATCATCGAGATCTTCGTTAGTTGTTTGCTGGAGGAGTTGTGACGATTGTTGTTGTTGTTGCTCTGGCCGCTGCTTAGAAAGGACTGAAAGAGGTAATTGATGAGAAGGTGGCTGCCATGGCACTAATGCAGTACAGGGACGTGGAACTGATTTTATTAGCCATTCCGGCGGTATGCCAGCAGCTGCCACAGGCGGCGCAGCGCTCTGTTTCAGTTCATCACAGATCACAATCCGATTGGCATTACGAAGTTTTTGCTCAAGCTCCATGGCCGCCAATTGATATGCAGGATTTGGATGATGGGTTTTTCCAGTACTAGTCGAGGGAATATCATCGGTAGCTAGGCCACCAGTTACCGAGGCTACAGTATTGTTATTGCCACTCCCATTGACACCAGCTCCAACCTTTGATTCGCCAGAGATTTGCAATCCACTAAAATGTTGTGTGATGCGCTCCTCGGTAATTAACATTTTGGGAGGCCTGCAAAAGTTTTAGCCAACTTGAGCCCTCCATATTTTTGACTTTTGATCTCACACTTACATTACAGTTGCCAATTGCTCTAATGATTTTCTTTTATGTGACTCAATACCATAGTTGGTATTAGCGTTTGAGCCAAAGTGCATAATCCCGCCCACATCTGGTTGAGGGCACGCCCACGGCATTCCGTCCCAAGGAGTGGCTGGACGTGGGAAAAAAATTGCTTTGTTTTTGTTGTTTGCAGTAGAAGCTGCTGATGCTGGATTGCCCGAGCCGCCGTAGGACCTCCCAAAAAACAACCAAAGAGAGATAAAGCGGATAGTTTCAACATGAAATTCATGTGGTTTATTTCACTTACTGCATTTTGGAGACAGCTGTGATTCTTGCGGATCCCTAATTACGCTGTATTCATTTAAATAAGCAAATCAAAACAAATATGTCAATTCAACCTGCAGTGCTGCCAAATTTTTTGCTCGGCGTTTACTAACACTACCCTGCACTACCAGATACTAAGTCCAGTGGCGCTCAATCGCTTTGGGAAAAATCCATACAAAAAATACCATAATATTCATTATAAATAGGGCGGTAAGCTCAACTTTTAAAATATTACAGTTTCATCCTTAAGTGGAAAAGTGTACTTTTACAGATAGCAAACTCACATTTACAAAATTTAAAAACTAAAACGTAATAGTTAACAATAATTAAAAAATTTATAAATTAAAATATAACATAATAAGTTTAAACCAATATACAATTAACATTGTTTTAAAATGCGTTTCACAAGGTAAGCTGTTTTTTGTTTTAACTTGAACTTGTGAATAGGAGACTAGTTTTTAAATTGAAGTTACTACATAATTTTGAATATTTGATTATTAAAAGTTAAATGCTACATTCCCTTTATAAACTTTATAAATGCTAACAAAACGTAGAGTGCCAAACGAACTAAAAATAACACTTTTAAATTAGGTAATATAATTGGTTTATAAGGAATGAACATAAAAAATGTTGATATAGACTCACAGATTGGTGTTAAAAATGACACCAATTGACTTTCTTTCCACTCGCACTTTCCATTTGACTGTCTTATCAGGGCAAAAAAAACATGTTTTTCAGTTCAAAATCAATGCATTCTTAATGACGTTCGCTCTAGACTGTTGTTTTCCTTTGACTAAGCAGTATTAAAAACAAATATCGCCAGTTACTACATGGCAACTGACTCAGATAAGACTGATAACAACAGCTTCCAACTACATACATATATGCATACATAGGTGTCTGAACAAATAGACCCCCAACGGAACGAAATTGACGTCACTACATTACAGTACATCTAGTAATCCCAAACGTAGATTTCGTCATCCAATAACAGAAGACATACGAATCCGGAAAAATTTTAAATTATTTCTAAACGAGTACATTGCAAATTTTAAAGCTGTACTCGAATTAAAGCTTAGATGTAGTCGTATGTAGATAAAAGCTATATAAATGTAGATAACCAATTTAAGATAAATAAATATATCACACGTGCATAAATTTCGATCAGTGCGGTTTGAAAATTGCCCGTTTTTCCAACGAGTCGTCACAAAACAATACGGTAAATTATTTAGAGTGGCTGCAGGGAAAAACTAAAGGGAACAAAGAAAATTTTAAGTGACAGGACAAAAATATTTGCGTAGAAATTTAAAATGTGCCAGACCAAATAAGTTATGACACCTGCAACCCTTAATTTGTTTATGTTTTTCTTTCCACTGTTTTTTTCTATCAATCAAATGCAATAGGAACTGATAAGCCAAAACACGCTTTGACACACCCGCACACCCTTTGGACACAGGAGGCTTGGCAACAAGATCTAAGGGGTGGTCGAGGTCTAGATTAAGGCGTCTGTGAAATTAAAGATGTGTTAGCTATAAATAAACAGTTCAATTATTTTTGCTTTTTCCAAATGCATTTCAATTGAATCAAATCCTACACTATGTGCAAGCCCTGGCACCAACGGCGTCCATGTGTGGGTGTGAGTTTGTGTTCGTGTGCGTGAAGGTCAGATATCTAATAAGTTTGTGTGTGTGTGCTTGCTTTTTTGTTATATCAAGTGTTTAACTAGTCTCGTTAAATATCGTGATTAAGAATTCTAAGAAAATTTAATTTAACAATGTGGTCGCAAACATTCCGTTCTTTTGTTATTGTTACAGCACGAAAATATACAATTAAACGATACGCTAGGTTTGTAAAATTTATAGAAACAAAGTTTCAGATGTTTGCAACAACAACAATAAAAGAGTCTAATAGAGTTGTCAATGTAAATTAAGACTTGGTTGTTTATCGTTATATCGTGTATCATTAAAATACAAATATGTACCTATATTTTTTATTTTGGGTTTGAACTAATGCGACATTTTTTAAATCTCATCCGTTGACTAATATTTATATTCATTATGAATATATATGTATCTACATAATTTAGCTCCGTTCAGATTTTAGACAAGTTTTATTATAATTAAGAAGTTTACTGATTGCAGTTCGATAAATATTTTGCATCTCTTGTCGAGTTTTTATAATGTGGCAACCCTGTACACGTGCTACATTCTGTGTTGAGTTAAAATATTTAAATTGTGACCGGTTTTTGATAGGTTGTTATCAATATTACTTCAGTTGTGTTGTTGTTAAAAAAGCTAACCAAACAAGCTTACGACTCTTGAAATCTGGAAGCTTAAACCTGTTATCAAATGCTCTCTCACGTTTCAACATGCTCATTTGAAATTGTGCAGTTGAGAGTCAAAGTTCTACGCAGCGCGAAAGATCGAACGGAAAAAATAAAACCACTACATGTTTACTTATCTGCATATGTACATACATATAGACGATATATATATATGTGTATAAAGTGAGGTTTTTATGTAAACAAATTATTGTTATACTTCCAACGAACAACAACCACAACAAGCAAGCAAGCTGGCAAGCGGGTGAACCATTAACAAAAAAAAAATCACACGGCTGAAAAACCCATGAGTCATTTTGACGTGGCCGCCGCACCACTACAGAGAGACTCAGATAACTTCGGTTTCCAGTCGGGCGGCTACCGATGTCTACATCGGGGAAGTACCTAAAACGAACACAACAAAGTTGAGATTGTCCACAACCTGCTCACGATCGCATCATATCCAATTAGACAGTCGACGGCAGTGGATGGATTTCACAACGCGGATTCATTTTCAACGCAATATTCAAGTTTACATTTAATCGAAATGAATCAATACTTCGATTTGGATAGGAGACAGAATGTTTCGTATCTAAATGATGCCTCCAGTACTAGTGGCTATAGTAGTGCCAATTCGCCGACATCTACGTCCATGTCGCCAGCCCATTCACCGGAATCCACCACACTTCAAAACGAATTCGCCAATTTGGCTTTGCCCCAGGTTGAAAATTCACCCCCGTTTATGAATTCACCATACCATCAACAGCCCAGTCAGCTGATGACAAATGGAAACATACCCAACGCGAGTTTCGGCAACATGTACATGGATCATCAATATTATACATCGGCTCCGCCTCCTGCGGCAACTGTTCAACAGACAGCATTAAATTTCCAACAGCCAGGATCTGGGTTAAAAAATGAATTTCCCGCGGTGCTTCAAATAGCCGAACAACCTGTTGAAAAATTTCGCTTTCGCTACAAAAGTGAGATGCATGGTACACATGGCTCACTGAATGGAGCCAACTCGAAGCGTACTCCGAAAACATTTCCGGAAGTAATGTTGCTTAATTACACGGGACCAGCTGTAATACGGTGCAGCCTCTTCCAAACGAACCTCGACAGTCCCCATTCGCATCAATTGGTTGTGCGCAAGGATGAGCGCGATGTTTGCGATCCGCATGACCTGCATGTATCCCAGGAGCGTGGCTATGTGGCTCAGTTTATTAATATGGGCATAATACATACTGCCAAAAAATATATATTCGATGAACTTCTAAAGAAGAAGCAGGATCGTTTGGTCTTTCAAATGAATCGACGTGAATTGTCCACTAAGCAGATTCAGGAGTTGCATCAGGAAACAGAGCGCGAGGCCAAGGATATGAATCTAAATCAGGTAGGTTTTCCTTGATTTCCCCACAACAGACGTTTCAAATAGTTTCAATGTATTTTTTGTGGCAGGTCCGCCTTTGTTTCGAGGCTTTTAAGATCGGGGAGAACAATACATGGACCCAGATCGCTGCCCCGGTCTTTAGTAATCCCATCAACAATCGTAAATCAGCGCAAACGGGAGAGTTAAGAATTGTTCGCCTTAGCAAACCCACGGGCAGTGTGACTGGAAATGATGAGCTAATTCTACTAGTCGAGAAGGTCAGCAAGAAGAACATTAAAGTACGCTTTTTTGAGGAGAACGAAGATGGTGAAATTGTATGGGAAGCATTTGCCAAATTCCGTGAATCGGATGTTCATCATCAGTATGCCATTGTATGCCAGACGCCCGCATATAGGGACAAGGATGTGGATCAAGAGGTTAATGTTAGCATTGAGCTAATCCGTCCATCCGACGATGAACGCTCTTTTCCACCGCTGGGATTCCGTTATAAGCCACGTGATGCTATTGTGTCTCGTAAGCGACGACGCACTTGTTCCACAGCGACTACTAACAGCAGTGGCAGCTCTGGAACGGGTAGTGCAAATAACTCAATGGAGTTGCCCAAAACACTGGCACAAGTGCAGCCCATGGCTATATCGCATCATGATCAGACCATTAGTCAGGAGTTTGGTAAAGATTCCCATCTGGATGAACTCATAAATTCGGTGATTTTCCGAAAAATATGCGATACTGATTCTGAAGAGTTGCAAAGAATATGCGATCCAATGGGTGTGCTCGAACAGGATGGACATGGAAAATCAGAGATTCTACCATCTACCGCTGCCGCTTTAGAGCCGACATCGAAATGCCTAGATGCAATTTTTAAAGCCTTCGAATCGGCACGCCGCAATCCACTGCTTTTAGAGCGCGCTAAAAAACATGTTGAGGAACTCTTTACTAATCACGCCCTAAAGAACGACAATCACGACACTCTTTTACATGAGGTTATTAGCCAAAAGCAGGACAATCTGAAACTGGCATTCAAGACATTGCAGGTGCTCAATTTCTTTGGGATCCACGATTTGGCCTGCACATCAATTAATGCGGATGGCGACAGTGGCCTCCATATAGCTTGTCAGCAAGATCGGCCTCATTATATTCGACCACTGCTAAAACTGGGCTGCAATCCTAATCAACAGAATCATGCCAACGACACGGCGCTTCATGTAGCCGTCAAAGAGGAGCGGATGAGCTGCATCGATAGCTTTTTGAATGGTATGCCGCCGGTTAAATTGGATCTCACATTAAAAAATGACGACGGATTGAGTCCATTGCATATGGCAATTCGGCAAAACAAATACGATATTGCCAAAAAATTGATCAATCATGACCGCACTGCTATCAGTGTGGCAAATACGACCGATGGCAATAATGCCCTTCATATGGCCGTACTCGAACAAAGTGTGGAGCTACTAGTACTCATATTGGATGCCCAAAATTCAACGCTCACCGATATACTTCAAGCTCGAAATGCGGCCGGTTACACGCCGCTGGAGCTGGCACGATGCAAGGCCAACGGACGTGTTGTCCAGTTACTGGAAAAAGTCTACCCAGATCGAGGGGAAACGACTATGACTTGGATACCGTTCAAAGTAAAAGAAGAGATTGATTCCTCTTCCGACGATAGCAGTGATACGGGGGGGATTGAGATGAAGACCGAAGAAGATGTCGTTATAAAGACCGAAGATGATGACGACATCGACACAACGCCCCAAATGGAAACGGCAAATGCAAGAAATTTGAAAATTCTACTTCATAATAAGACCCGATTCGATAAATTAGCTGCCCAGCTTAATCAGCAAAACATTTGGAGGAAATTGGTGCAAAAAACGGAAATGGAAAAGTTTGTCTTCCTCTGGTCTAGTGCTGAGGGCATGCTAGATTATCTATACCATAAATCTAGCAGGGCAGAATTTGAAAGCTTTGCCCAGGCTCTTCATGATCAATTGGGAGTTCTTACATAAGATTAGCTTAGTATTTTAATTGTTATATCTATACATTATATAGCGTACACTTTTGCTCAATCCCGAACACAATTCTAACTAAATTTAAGACCTAGATATGTGTATATTTACATATACATATATCCACTGTAATATGTATTTTGTAATTTACAAGTTTTTATTAAAAACACAATTAACAAGCAAATTAGGATCATATCCTGCATTTATCTCTTGATAAACAGTTTATTATATTTTTTTTCACGATAATATATGAAAAATGAAAAATTAAATATAAATCTTTGTACATACAATAAATATTTGAGAAGTCTTTATGTGTATGTATGCATTTTGTGGGGATCTTTTAGAAACAGGGGGATCCCAGCTAGAAAGCACGTTCTCCATTTTAAGCACAAGAAAAGTGAATCACCCAACTTATAAATTGCATCAATCAAGTGTGTGTGCGTTTGTTTGTGTGTTTACAGGGGAATTACTCAATTGGGGCCTTCCCCCTAGAGGGTGCCTTATCTATTTCCACGACATTCTTTACCAATGAAATTTGTTTTCATGCCTTTTCTGTTTTGCTCCTTTATCTTACAGCAATATGGCTCAAATTATCGATGGCAAGGCAATGTCCAAGGAGATACGACTTGAGTTGCGTCAAGAACTGAAGGAATTCCTGGCTGCTGGCAATCGGTTACCTCATTTAACAGCAGTTATCGTTGGGGAAGATCCCGCCAGTCAGACCTATGTTCATAACAAAATGCTTGCCTGCAAAGAGGTGGGAATTTCCAGTGAGACGAAAATATTGCCCGAATCCACCACCCAGGATGAGTTGCTACAATTAATCAATCAATTGAATAATGATGAAAATGTGACAGGAGTACTGATCCAATTGCCAGTACCCGATCATATTGATGAGCGTACCATTTGCAATGCTGTCGCTGCCGAGAAGGATGTTGATGGCTTCCATGAGATCAACATTGGTCGCCTAGCCCTCGATATGGAGGGCACAATACCAGCTACACCGCTGGGCGTTAAAACTCTTTTAGAACGCAGCAACATTGAGACCTTTGGCCGCAATGCGGTTGTTGTTGGTCGCTCTAAGAATGTTAGTCTGCCCTTGGCGATGCTATTGCACTCTGATGGCAGGCATAGCATCAAAGGTCTCGATTCTACAGTAACAATATGCCATAGGTTTGTGTTAATTAGTAAATCGTTTATCGGATAATTCTATAGTCCCCCCATCCTTGACCCACTCACAGATATACCCCGCCCAAGGAGCTAGCTAAATTTTGCCGCCAGGCAGATATAATTGTTGTTGCTGTGGGTAAACCTGGCTTGATCACAAAGGATATGATTAAGCCGGGCGCCTGTATCATTGATGTCGGCATCAATCGCATCAAGGACGAGAAAACTGGCAAGTTCAAATTAGTCGGCGATGTAGACTATGAAGGTGCGTCCAAAAAGTGTTCTCTACCATCAAATTATTACAACTGGCATTTATATTTGTTTCTTCGTAGAAGTGAGACAGGTTGCTGGACACATTACACCAGTTCCTGGCGGTGTTGGACCAATGACTGTTACAATGCTAATGCACAATACACTTCAGGCAGCAAAGAAGCAAAAATCCTCTCTAATTTTAAATGCTTAAAAATCTTAGATAGATGTAATATGTACAGGAATACATATATACATACATAGATAAGGAGCAATAGCAGCAACAACCCCAAGCCCGTGGCTCTCTCGCAATAGTATTTTTTGCCCTATTATTTAAAGCCATACTAACCATTAGTCGATTAGATTAACCCAATTACCTATTATGACGATTTTATTAAATGCCGCTAATTACTAATATCTATTGAATTATGTAATGAATAAAACATTTGATATCGATGCCTAGTTTTAACTAATCAATGCTGGGGATATAATAAATTCATTAAGAAATTTTACTTGCATTTGTCACAGCTGTTTACGTTCTTCTTCTTGGCCGACAGGCTTAACAGGCCAAAACAGAGATGCCAACTTTTTAACTTATGAATATATTTTCGTTTCTTAAAAATTTAACATTAAAACAAATGTCTCCTGCAATTGCTTTAATGCAATTTTAATTAAAAAAAATAGAAATAATATTTATTGTGATAAAAGTTTTCTGTGAATAAACAATTTTTAATAAGCTTAATTTTGATTAAATAGTCTGTCCATAGCCGTCAAAAAACCGCCATGTCTCATCTAAGGGTTAAATGTCAAGTGAATTGCCAACACCAACACCGGTCGTAGCTATGGCGTTGCAATCTAACTCAGTTTTGGCTGTCGGAATAGTTGTGTTGTTATCATTGTTGGCTTCTAGTCAGTTTCAATTTATTGTGAATTCATTAAATCTCGATAAATCCCCAATGGACTCAACAATGGGAACAACTGAAAAGCAAGTGCTGTATTCGCTTGACTTCGAGGTGTTTGGACGCGTTCAAGGTATTTTGGTTTGTTTTTTTTTTTATTTGGTGTGACCTGCTTTCCATTTTATTATAATGGTCATGATCTAATTGCAAGTTGTCCTCTATTTTCAGGTGTTTTCTTTCGAAAGGTAAGTAGTTGCGATTGCTGGTGATCTTCGGGGCAATGTCCTCATCGTATCCTTTGTAGTACACGGAGAAACAGGCTAAAAGTCTAGGAGTGCGAGGCTGGTGCATGAATACCAGGGATGGGACAGTTAAAGGACAGTTGGAGGCAGTACTTCCCCAGCTGAATGAAATGTAATTGAGATTCAATCATAGACATTGTTCAACTTGTCCGTAAACCACCTGCCTGAATTTGCAGGAAACATTGGCTCCAAAACAAAGGCAGTCCCAGTTCCGTTATAGAAAAGGCTGAATTTTCGGAGGCAAGGGAGATTGAAAATTATACTTTCACCGGGTTCAGCATTAGACGATAGTCGTTCCTACTCTTCAAAGATAGAAACCATCTACAAATCAATAGAAAATCTCAGTGGATGAACCCTGTAGCCAAAGTGAATACGGAGTATCAAAAGTATTTAGTTTAATTTGCATTATTCAATATTTATGTTTTCAATACAATGTATTAAGCTTTTGGCATTGTCTGCAATGTAGGACCCCCATATCAAGAAAAAACAAAAAAAACAAATAATTTTCAGGCCATATGCTGTGCAGTTACTGTTCTACATTCCTGCAAAAGAGTTTGTGCACCACAGTAACACTACCAGCGCAGAGAGTGATGCTGGAGCCTTCAGTTCATTGTCCAGGACGATTTAGTTAAGGCTACAATTTTAATTGCATTTCATTTACAAATCCAAAAGATCAGACAGAGTTGCTCAACAAAATTGTAGCCTGAGAATGTTGCTGTTAAGGTAATAGTGTTAGATAACACATTGAACCATCAGTGTTACCATACCCTCGGAAGTAACGAGCCAAAGTATTTGTCTGTTATATCGCACCTCTTTCGCACTCATTACACCAACGAACGACATTCCCCGTTTGAACTGCATCAGTGGAAGGGAGACAACTCGCTGATTGGCATGCGTACTTTGCCTGGCCAGGGCAGAAACGAGTACAGCCAGCTTATACACGTCGTTTTGCCAAAAGCGTAGCACAAGCAGCGATGAAAAAAATATAAATGTGGAAAAAAATTTCATGAAGCGAGAACGTTTGGAAAAAGCAGATAAAATCCCAAACGCGAGACCACGCCATTGTTTAATTGTAGTATCTAATAATTGTTTATCGGAACGGTGTTAAATTGTGCGTATATTGTAACAAAATATCTACTTAATACAATTTACAGAAATTCTTGCGTGCTTCTAATAGTACATATGTATTTGTGTCTGTGTGTGTGTAATACTTTCGCGCTGAAAACGTTTACCTACACATAAAAAACGAGAAAAGAAAGACGAAAAATGAAAGAATTCAAAAATATTCAACACTAGGAGAACATAGAAAAATGTGATTATTGTGTAAATAACTGAAAAAAACACAGACACACGCATACAGTGATGCCTTTAAATGCTGGTCTCGTTTGACTGTATGTGTGTGTGCATATTGTAAAGGCGCGATTATTGCCATCAAAAAAATTCAATAAATAATAATTATGTAAAAAAAAAACCCTGGAAGTGGCAACTCTGTAAATTTAAATATGAAAATACAAATCGCATGTGCATATCTACGGTAGATCTAATGAAATTCAGAGTTTTTTCATGGCGAGAGCAAGGGATTTCGTCAGTTCGAAGAAGTCTATACTTTTTTTTGTCTTTTTTTTATTGCGCATCATTGTGAATGAGCAATAGAGTGCGCGCCTCGCTCCCTCTCGCTCTATCCCCTTGCAAGAATATATAACACACACACGCACAATGCTTGCCGGAAAGCGAATAGGCCTGGCGTACCCGCCCCCTACCCCCTATTCCAGTCCTATAGGTTTTGAATTCAAATTTATAATTTAAATTTCGTTTGTTTTTCTTTTTTGTAACTGACTTAGTAAGCTGGCGAATAGTGATTTGTAGAAACAAGCCAAGTAGGCTGGATATTTCATTTCAAAAAAGAATTCAGAATTCGATCAGAAATTCGAACTTTTTTATTATTCTTCTGCCCAAAAAGCAGCGAGTCTGTTCTAACAAAAGTCGACGGCCGCCATATCCACTATCTCAAACCTATTTCGAATACGGGTTTCTTTCAATACGAATAAAAGATTGTAATTTTGTTTATTCTTGTTTTTATTCTTCCGCCAAAAAAAAAAAAAATTAGCGAGAGGACGGGCTTGAGAGGAGTCTATTCCCGCCGTATCCTGATTAAAGTGAGGCCAAAGTTGATTTCCTGTCTGGCCAAATGCAGCTAAAGCCGGACTGGCTACGAGCAGCAGCATTAGCAGCATGGCACCAGCTCTTACAGCCGAGCCACTGAGTCCCAAGGAGAAGCTAACAAGCACTGCATCTCCAGCTGCCCGCAACGATAGTAGCGGATCAGCCATCGGAGATAGTGCCTCATCAACGAGAAAGCCATCGACACCAACGCCAGCGACGGCCACAACGCGAGTCACCCGCTCGAAGAGTGCCAGCAGCACATCGATTGCCCAGGCGAACAATAATAGTAAAAGGAAATCCGCCAATAACAATCGGACCAGCAGTAATGATCCAATGGGCCTGAGTACAGCGCCCATACATGCCACCACCACAACAGCACCACCAACGCAGGGGGCAGCGCCAAGTCCGGATGTTGTAGCATCTACCAGCCAAGATCATTCTCCACCAGCTGAACAGAACAACAACGACAACAAGGATAACTCCACGGCGCAACTTTTAGCCGATCTGACGAGTGATTTTGAAGAGGCAATTTCGGCTGAGATTTGTCTCCGGAAAACGTTGCCAGAGGTGAGCCTTAGTAAAGAGCCGACACCATCAGCAACTGGTGGGCCAATAACATCCGATGCTGTGGCTGATGTCATCGTCTCAACATCGTCTGGATCTGGGATTACACCGCCCATGGTTGGATTGTCCACAAGTACATCAGAAGTTTTAACGACGTCGCCGCCATCATTTGAGGAGAAGCTGCTAAAGCAAGACGATAGTTTCGAAAGTATGTTTTTGTTTTTGTAGACTTGTTAAAATACCTGAGTATTTTCTCATATAAAATTGTTTATCTTTTTATATGACAGAACGCCTTAGCCACTTGGATGGGAGCTCTACACCCGTGGATGCTCCTGGTCCATCTGGATCTGCACACTCAACAGCTACTGTTCTGCAAACAACACCCAGTAAACAACAGCAGACTGCGACAGTAGCGGCAGCTCCAATTCTCGCGTCGCCACAGGGACGTCTTCATCTCACTCCGCAGAGCACTTCCAGTTCAATTAATTTTCTTAAAGATGGAACTACAGCCGGCGTTCTAGAAGATCCGGATATTGAGGAAGTACTAAAGGCTCTTAAAACCCTTGATGGTGGTCACGTAAATACCGATGCCATCTGTGATTTTAATTTCTTCAGTGAAGAATGGGAAGATCCCGGCGTGGCGCCATCAGCAGGTCCTTCTGTACCATCTCAAATACCAGCCAGCATTGAGCCAGTTGACTCAAAGCCGAGCTGCAGTGGCAGCATAAGATCGCAGTCGTGGGAGGAGAGTCACAAGGAGCTTCTCAAGACCCAGAATTCGATTTCGCGTCAAATTGATTTCTTGCTTCGTCGAATGTCCAAATTCCAAGCTAGACAAATGTGCCGTCATATTAGCGAGGAAGTGGCCGGGGTCTTTGAGTGGTCAGCACGTAGCTCCCATAAAGCGCCGAATCCTGTCCGAAGTTGTAAGCTTAGCGAACAAGAGGCCACCGTGCAGTCTATTGTCTCTGGAAGGCCTAGCAGCAATTTCTGGGAGGAACAAAAGAAAAATCCACTGCCCGCCACACAAATGAGCAATCTACATCGTCACATAGGGACAGCAGCTCGTCATCAGCAGATTTGCCATTCGACCAGTTGCAGTTCAGCTACATTGAGTTCGTCCGCCACCTGGTATAATAGCTCCAATACAGCGACGGTCCCCACAAAGCGACCACGCAAGAATCAACAGAATCAAGATGCATCTACCGGATTAGTTATAGCTGGAACAGAGCAGCCCACAGTTACAGCTGCACCGCGTGCCGATGACATTGTGCCCAGTTTTGATACCTATGTGACTAATGAGCTTACCCATGTGTCCGGTCTGCTTCATACCGAAATGCGAGAAGTTCAGAATGCCATCGATTCGGATGCAACAGAATCGAGCTCGGGCGGCGAATCAGCCGATGAAATGGTCACCTACAATAATCCACATCAGCAGTCGCTACCGATGTAAGTTTTGCGATCAATATTTAAATATACGTTTTTGTAAGTTTAGAGATAGATAACGTTACACTTTCCGTTCAGTTTTGATTGTTTTCAAAGTTTCAAAGATAGATGTGCTGTCAGTTTGCGTTCAAGTAAATAATATTTGTATCGATATCGATATCATAAAGTAAAGCTCATTCGATTTTCCCAAGTACACCCAATTGTTAGTTAGCCCTAGTTAGGTTATTAAAATGTTCACACAGAAAGTGTTTTTTTTGGTTTTTTTTTAAGGTATAAGGTTTGGTATCTTTTGGTTTTTGAAAAGATTTTGCATTAATTATGACATTTCACATTTTGTATCCCATAACTTTAGAACGAGACGAGCAGTTTGGAGGTATTCTCGAGATCGAGCTGCAATTGCCCTGCGATGGTCATGGCTGTACGCGCAGCTGGCTGATTTGGATATGAAGATACGACAGCATAGCGATCTTTATATTGATCTGAATCAGAACAAAGGTGAAGTACAATTGGCGTCAACGCCGATTACACAGAAAAATCAAACATCTCCAGCGTCGAATGGTTATAAGGAGGACGCTGCCGCCTCAGGATCAGGATCATCGGATTGGCTATGCAGTCGAGCACGACCGTTGGTGTTGTCTGAGTTTCGTAAGAGAAAACTGTTCCAGACAACCAATATGCATACGATATCAAAAAAGGCGGCCAGACCAAGCAATATTAAATGCGGTTGCCAATGGCCACAGGTGCCTTGCACATTATGCACAGGACGAACGGATCCGACGGCACCGCGAGAATTGGTCGAGACCATGATGCCGCAGAATCGAGTTGCTCTTGTGGATGCTGGTTACCATCCTGTACTCAGTTTTTCTGATGGTGAGTGTTTAACAAATCATTCGTAATAGTACACTTGATTGTTAAGAGTTCAATTTTCTTGCAGATATATGCCAATCGGTGCACTTAGAGGCCATTGCCCGACAGCCGGATTGGCAATATCGTGTTATGCGCTGCCAACCAAAGGCCATTGTTAAGAGCATGTGGAAGGCAGAACGCGAGACGTTGGCCAGAATTGGAGGTGGTGGCAATACGGGTGCCAATCGTCGGCCCGGTGAAACAGGCAAGAGGCGTTATGTTCGTCGTAAAGAGCGAAATAATAACTCTAATAAGGATGCGGCATCATCATCATCAGCAGCAGCAGCGACGTCGGCAGGAGGCGTCGGAGGAGGAGGGGCGGTGGACAGCGGAAATGGTACTGGTACTGCTACTACTACTTCTTCTTCTACTACGCCTACTACAACGCCACTTGTGGCCAACAGTAAATTATTGTAAACATGACAAATTCGATAATTGTTATTAACATAAAACAACAACAATTTTGCATCTTCTTTTCTTTTTCGTTGCATTTCGTTTCGTTTCACGACACGCCAAACAACTCTGAACAATCCAAACTATCCACCTACCACCTCCTACCGACAACAATTTGTTTTATTTTGCCAAAAATTCGTTTGATTTTCGTTTCGTTTTGCCTACGTTTCGATTCGTTTCGTCTTCTCCTACTTCTTACAAATAATTAAACAATCGCATGGTTGGCTGCAGCTCTGGGCAAGAAGCAGCGGCATCATCCTAATGTTCTCTCGGCCAGTGACACTCGCCAGCGCCATCACTACAACAACAGCAATCATCAGCAACAACAACAACCATACTCAGTGATCTCCAACAGCGGCAACGGCGCCAAAAAGCAACGAAAGTCCGCATCTAGCAGTAATTCCACACAAAATCCAAACAACAATAACAGTCAGCAGCAAAATGGTGATAACAAATGCATAGGCGAGCAATGGGATCAATCTCGTAATCGTCGCCATTCCTCACCCTCGCATGTCCATCGTAACGAAAGGTGAGCAAAAGAAATGATGACCAACTTCAAATTTCGGCAAAATTCTTAATTTTCTTCGTATTCCAATCATATATATTCCAGATCCTCAGAAAAACGTGTTCGACCTGTGTACGATATAGATAATATTGTAATACCCTATAGTATTGCGGCTCAAACACGAGTTGAGATTTTACCTTATAAAGAAATACCCACTCCCAAGTAAGTTCAATCTAATTATATATACTTTAGGGCTAAACCCAAATTAATATTTTTCGAATTCTTTTAGGTGGCGGATTGTGGACAGCGAGAACAATGATGTGAAGCAATCGCCACAGCAGCAGCCAGAGTCGCCTAATGAATCGACGCCAGAGATTTTGTTGCTGAATGGTAACTCCAAAATAGAGGAAAAGCTCGAGAAACCGTTACCAAAAGTCAATGGAATGAGGCGAAAGAATTCCTTACCGGAGCCAGTGCCAGAAGTCAAGCACAATAATAACAACAACAACAACAATAATAATAATAAACTGGTCAATGGTAATGCAAAAAAGGATAAGGGTAAAACAAAGGGGGAGGACATAGATACGCTGAACGATGAAGGAAAAGATATGGTGGCTGTTAATGGAGTAGTAGGTTCAGCAACAGCTGAAATTAAATTAAACAACAATAAAATGGAAACTGCAAAACAAAAAACACTGGAAACAACCTCGGTAAAGGAAGAGGAGTCACTGCCCAAGCGGCCCAAATTACAGTTGGAAAAATCCACAGCAGCTGTATCAGGGCAACGTTGTGAACAACAAGTTCAGGACAAGATCGGTCGAAAAGACGTTGAGCTTAAGAAGGATGAGGAAAAGGAAGCGCAGAATGATGAAGAGGAGGATGAAGAAGAAGATACATCCGATGAAGCGTACATTGTTCGCCATGATCATGCGCTGATGGAAGAACGACGTCGTTTTGAGACTTATCTTAAATTTCCATGGAACACACGTTCGCGGGCAAATCGAAGGACCGATAGTCGCGCGGAGTCCAGTGGAGCAAATACACCAGATCCTGCCTCGCCAGCTCCCAATATTGTTGGCAGTAGTGGAGGAGCAGGTGAGGAAAGTATACCGTCCCCACTTGCTCAATCAATGGGAGGGCATCCGCTGGATGGATTTAACGAAAGTACCGACGTGGTGAACAACATTGCTCGAAAGCCACGCAGGCGCACAACTTCCAGCAAACTGAGAGAGCAACAGGATCGGCGCAGTGCTACACCCGACACAAGAGAAGTGAGAATTGAAAATTATCAAACGATTTTATCCTTTGCTAATCCACCGTTTCTTTTGTTTAGCAACCTCAGCCGCCTTCCCGTTTCGCGCCGTTACACTTTCCACTCTCAGAAGAAGTCTACCAGCGAATGCTAGCTGAGACGTATGCGGAACCTAAACGGGTGACTCACTTTAAGCGGGCCAAAAGCAAGTCAGTATCGTCTAATTGTGACGGTAGCTCAACGGCTGGTGGGAGCAGCCGTCGCAGCAGTAAGGCCAAATCCACACCGATCGTCAGCAAAATGGTGACACAATCACAAATGGTAAACGGCAATGATGGGGTTCATCAAACGGCGGATGTAAATGGTATAAATGAAGAAGAAGACGACGGCATCGATTATGAACCAGAGGATGATATCATGCTGGAGGAAGAAGATGACGATGATTATCCTAAACACCATTTGGCCCCATTTGATGAACCATTGCCACTAGACCAGGATATGTATATTGATGCCTATCTTAGTGATCAAGATGCCCTAGAAAAAGATCTGGGACTGGCCGATGATCCATTTATGGAAGATGATCCCAATGATCCCGAATGGAAGGACAGTCCCCTGGATCGTCGTGAGCGGGTGCGCAAGCGCTTCTAGAATTAATATGAAATAGAATCCAAAGCAAATTAATTTCGCTTCTCTTTTTTTAATATTTCGATAATTTTAAATGAAACGCAGAGCAGAAGATAATAATTTTAACTTTGTTTTAAACGATTTGTTTTCTTTGTTGATACGAATTCGGAAATAGTCGAGATAATTGGGATATTCCCAATTAGCAATACTTCTAAGTTATTTAGTTTTACATCTACACACACAGACACATACTTACATACACACACACAACATAATTACACATACACCCAAGAAACTCGTAAATAATTCGATGTAAATAGGCGATATATATGTAAATCGATGGTTAATATTAGAGATTATCAAGTAATACAGATAACTAACACAAACAGACTTCAATGTATGTCTGTGTCTCTGTGTGTGTTTAATTGGTTAACAAAAACAGAAAACTCTCACTTGGACTACAAGTCAAAGTGCGTGCTATAAATGAACGAAAATATTATATACATAGATATAGAAAAAAAAAAGAATATATATATATATATTTAGATATATATACAGGAGTTATAAATGGAGACGAAATGAGTTCATGTCACAGTGATATTGTGTTGCATGGTTGTCTTCGGTCACAAATATCTGTTGGATTATAATATCGCGCCAACGATATACCATGTACTCTCGATATTCCCTTAAATATTTCGATTTTGAAATGTATTTTGCACCTGCACACAAACAACAATAATAACAAAAAAAAAAGGAAATCATAACTGTACATTTTGCCGCCAATTTAATATTATAGCGATTTAATAAAACCGTATTTTCTTATCATTAAACAAAACAAAATAATTACCGCTAAATATATATATATATATATATAAACAGAATTAAGCAAACATAAACAAATATATGTATTTAGTTGTGTTAGGCGTTTTCAATTTTTAATTTTAAAAAACAACAGTTACAATGTTTAGTGGCATCAAAATGTTGAATAGAAGGAAAACCATAAGAGAATACGTTTAAATTTTACTTTCGTTAATTTTTCTACAATTAAATCATAGAAATTCTTTGTCTATTTGTTCGCAAAAAACATAAAAGCCGTTGATTATTGAAAAAAAAAATACCATAGAAAACTTTAAAACAAAGATTAACTAAGGACAGAAACAAAAAATACAGAACTCTATATTCGTAAACTAAGGAAAAAGAAACAATTAAAGAAAAAAAAAACTTTAAAAG
This sequence comes from Drosophila insularis, assembly GCA_018903935.1. NCBI lineage: Eukaryota > Metazoa > Arthropoda > Insecta > Diptera > Drosophilidae > Drosophila > Drosophila insularis. Next base: position 11,222,960 of record JAEIFP010002295.1, read on the forward strand.
AATACAGTAAATGTAATTTATTGGATGTGTTTTTTTAGACAAGCACATCTGTTAATGCTTTGGAATTCATTACCATGTGTTCAGTCAGTCAAGAACAACGCCCCAAGATGTTGGTAAGCGGCAATAGCATGATCAATATATATTTTTTATTTCCCATCCTAATGCATGGTGGCTCTTTGTCAGCTTTCGGTAATATTCCTGGTGTTGCTATCAGGCTCGTCTGCTTTAGCTGCACCACGAAAGTCGGATGGTCCCATACTTCAACAATTATCCTTGATCAGGCATAAGATCACAAATCTGGAATTTAATCTATATCATGTTCTTAGCAAAGTAGTTTTTCTAAGCGACGAGGATGTACATAACCCCAGAAGGGAGCAGCAGGAGCAAGAGCAGAAACTTAAGTTTAATGATCAAGCTGTTAAAGAGTCCTTAAAACACATGGAATTATTGCTACAGCAGCTTGTCGCTTCACAGATATGCTCAGGAAATAAGACAAAAGTTCTAAGCTCAAACCATACAGAGGAGGAAAGAAATCGAAAAGAAGATCAAACGGGTAAATATGTATATTTAAAAGGAAAATGGGGTTTTGACACATTGGTTCTATAGTTTTTATCAACCAACCCGCCAAAGCTGACTGCTCCGAGTTGGACGATGACATGGTGGATGGTGTTTACACATTTCTGGAGCCTGAACTAAATGAAATTGATCGCAATTTTAATGAACGCTTTTGTGCTTTTGCCACCGATGGACCAGCTTGGACAGTTATTCAAAATCGAGGACCACATCATCTCAAAAGTTATGAAAATTTCAATCGCAGCTGGGATGAGTATCGAGCCGGTTTTGGAAATTTAACCAAAGATTTTTGGTTTGGTAACGAATTTCTTCACAAAATTCTCTATGGTAATGACCATTTGTTACGCATTGAACTGGAAGATCAACAGGGCCAGCAGGCGTGGGCAGAGTACGGTCTATTTAGGCTGGACAGTGAAGTCTACAACTACCAGTTGACCATCGATGAGTTTCAGGGAACAGTGCCTGATGGGTTGGAGTATCACAATAAAATGGATTTCAGTACTTTTGACCATGGCACTAGTAAGGGAATAACCTGTGCTGTAAATGCAAGCAGTGGCTGGTGGTTTGATAGTTGTCAGGAATCGAATCTCAATGGAAATCCACGGAGTGGAGGAATTATGTGGCCGAATTGGCTGGACTTAAAGCGTAGTCGAATGTTAATACGGCCACGTCACCTCACTTTGGAGGATAATGTCGTAGACGATGATTAGTGTTAGATATACATACATACATACATTCATACATAGATTTTGAAGATTTTTAGATTCTAAGAGCAAAAAGCAATAAATGCTTAAATTTTTAAATCCTTTAGTATTAAAACCGTTATTCCAGATTATTACCGACTTTAGTTGATGTGAGAAATTTTTAAAGAAATATGCAATGTTTGCTTCTATTTTCATGGGAATTAAATAATTAAAATTTATCCAACAGAATGGACACCGAGCACATTTAAATATAAATGTAAAAATCATTAAAAGTATATCGAGCAATCGATATCGCCGCCGATTAATGTGCTAGTGCTACAATATGTTTGCTGGCTTATGCTCAGTGTGACCGTTTGTTGTGTTTTTTTTTTCATTGTTGTTGTTGGTTTCAAGTTGGGCGGACGGTGCAGCGCCACTGCAGGCAGAAAAGTATAAAGAAAAGAAAAAACCTCGAAAGAAGTTGTCTTACTTACAAAAGAAATATCTGCACTCGATCAGCGAGTAAATTAAATTGATTATACTAGTGTCGCTTATGTTCTGCATATTCCGGAACGATGGAACAAAGAAACGGTTAATATATAAGAAAGGAGTTTTTTGCGGCATAGCAGCAGCAGTAACAAAAACAACCCAACGGCCACTCCTTTTGTGTCCGACTCCCCGAGATGGTGATGATGTGTGTGTGTGCGCGCGTGTGAGTTCGTGTGCGTTTGTAATTGAAAAATTGTGATTACTGCATAAATTAAGCTTGCGCCGTGGAATTGTTAATAATTAAGAAAGTGAGCAAGCAATAAAAAGTGAAAATTCATAGATTTTTTTTCTTCTTGCGTTGCTGACTGACTACAGCTACAGTTAGAGATAAGAAGAGCTCACGAATAGAAATACATATATAGATACACACATACGTACACAACAACAACAAACACAGAACCAGACTAGAGCGGTGTGTGTGTGTGTGTGCGTGCGTGTAAATGTGTTTATGACTCACGGGCAGGGCCAGTGAGTAGCAGCACACTAGCAACAGAAGTAAAACGGGCTACCTACGGCAACAAAAACAAGAAGAAACACACAGAAAAATACAAATCCAAATCGTATCGCTGCCGCTTCAATAGAATTTCCCAAGTTGAGCGTAACTAATCGCCTTTAAAAAGAAAATTCCAGCGTACACAAAGAAAAAGAAAGACGAGCAAAAATGAGTTTCACAAAGTGGTTTAAAAAGAAGGAGCAAATCTCCGAGATTGGAGCACCGACAAATTTTCAGCGACATTTTCATGTGTCGCGTAACCAAGAGACGGGCGACTTGGAGGGATTGCCAGCACCATGGGTGCGGTTAATGAACACACAGATCACCCGCGATGAGCAAGATAAGAATCCGGATGCCGCATACCATGCCGTCAAGTACTATAATTACTCCATTAAAAAGAAAGAAAATGAGGTATTTAAACCCTTCATTACCGAGGATGTCATACACGAGGAGTCCAAAGAGATAGAGAACTATGTCAATTACAAGAACAAGCACAAGTCGCAGGATCCAGAGAAATCGGATGATGATGGCAGCTCAACGGCTACCGAAAGCAGCAGTGGATGCAGCTCCTCATCCACTGGCAACAGCAATAGCAGCAGCATCAACGACAGCAGCCAACAGTCGCCCCTGCGAATCGATACATTGGATGAGGTAATCCAAGAACTGCAATCGAGTCTTGAGCGACGCGAGACCCTGAAGGCACTAGCGATGCCGGCAGCCGATAGCAGCAATCGGCAGGAGCCACCACCGGTTCCACCTAAAAAGTCAACGCACACAATGCCACCAAAGCCGCAGCTTAAGCCAAAGCCAAGAGTAACGCAGAAATTCTCGCGCAGTTCCGACCTACGACGTGATAATGATGACGACGACAATGAGCATGCCCACAAAATAAATACGGACACGATCATAATTAAACCAGCCGCGGCACCTGAATCGGCGACAGATGATAATCCCGATGAAACCATCCTCCGTCGCTCGAAGGAAAAGCGCGCCCAGAAGACCGATTCCGAGATCTATGATGAGCTGCGTGCCATTTGCAACCCAGAGGATCCTCGGGAACGTTACAAGACCACCCAGGAGGTGGGAAAGGGTGCTTCTGGCATTGTGTTCATTGCCGGGGATCTGCAAAACGAGTCACAGGTTGCGGTCAAGACGATTGAGATGAAAAATCAGTCCTCCAAGGATCTCATACTCACAGAAATCCGTGTTCTCAAAGATTTTAATCACAAGAACTTGGTGAATTTCCTCGATGCCTATCTGCTAGAACCAGAGGATCAGCTCTGGGTGGTCATGGAATATATGGATGGTGGCCCACTGACTGATGTTGTTACGGAGACAGTAATGAAGGAACGTCAGATTGCCTGTGTCTGCCGGGAGGTGCTCTACGCGATTAGCTTTTTGCATGCCAAGGGCATTATCCATCGGGACATAAAGTCGGACAATGTATTACTGGGCATGGATGGTTGTGTCAAGGTCACCGATTTCGGATTCTGTGCCAATATCGAGGGTGATGAGAAGCGTCAAACTATGGTGGGCACTCCATATTGGATGGCTCCCGAAGTAGTAACCCGCAAGAAGTATGGCAAAAAAGTGGACATCTGGTCCATTGGCATAATGGCCATTGAAATGATTGAAGGTCAACCACCATATCTGTACGAGACGCCGCTGAGAGCCCTCTACTTGATTGCTGCCAATGGACGGCCCGATATTAAGAGTTGGGACAAATTGAGTCCCAGTCTACAAGATTTTCTCGATCGTTGTCTCCAGGTGGAAGTTGATCGAAGAGCCACTGCTGATGAACTGTTAAAGCACCCGTTCCTCAACGATTGCAGCGAGGTCAAGGCTCTGGTGCCCAACATTAAGGCCGCCAAGAAAGTGCTCCGTCGCAATGTATAGTTAATGTGCAATCATCGAGCGGCAAGGCTGCTTTATCCATGAGTTAAGGTGTCTGTATATCAACATGTGTCTGTATATTTGGAGGTGTAAGAGTAAAATGGTTGAGATTCTCTATGTACATTTGATTTCGTTTTTGGAACTGGAACAGAATGCTGATTTGTAGTCGTTATAATGGTGAATTTTAGTCGACAAAGGTTTAATGGTAAGTCCACACAAAACTTATTATTTATTTATCAAGTATGTAGAGTAATAACACAAGTCGATCCAGTAACTTATTTACTTGGATTTTGTAATATTTTCGAAAAATCAAAACCAATTTCTGACGGGGAGTCGCATTACAAGCTTCTTTATTTGAAGTCTGATTGATCCACATTTTGAATGGTTTTGGTGAAGGGCATGTGAATATTTTGATACTAAAACGTGTCAAATAATCAAATGACATGATATTTTGTCCCCCCTATCTTTGACTAACTTTTAACGACTCTTACTTTGTAATCAGTTGTGTATGGCTATGACCGGGTCTGGCTGTCTTTGCCAATAGATTATATTCGATTCGATCAAGGTCTTTGGCATTATGTGTGTGTGTGTGTTTTTTTTTTCTGTTTGAGATACTAAATAAAAAATAATATGGCTAAAGAAACTGATTGTGCGAAATATAAGAGTGTTTTAAACGTTGGGATGTACAAACCAATGAAAAATAAAGTTACAAAACTGTTTTTTGTTAATGTCAATTGTATTTCATTTGGTTTGAATACAGTGAAAACTCACTGGACGGACATCTTGATGTGGTGGACAATTTTTTTTTCCAATAAAAATCGTTTGACCATTATTGAGTGATGAATCAGTGGTGGATCCTTGAAAAATAATAATTAATGCATATCGTCATTTATGGTCCACAAGAATATTCACTTTACTTTTTACAACTGCCGTTATTTTTGCCTGTTTACCTACTAATGTTACTACACACATATGTATATGTCTGTCTCATTCGTTTCGCTTACCTAATAATAATACACATAAGTAGTAGCATTGTATTGTAAATCGAAAAAAAAAATTGAAGTCACACACACACGAACCTTGTTGATCATGATGATGATGATCGTGATCATGACGAAGAAGAGGCACGCCATTTAACACACATACAAACTCGGTTGTTCGTTCGCATTTCCTGTGTCGGGGAAGCAAACTACTTAAAATATCGCTTTGTCTGGCCAAAACACACACCAACATACATACATACATACATACATGATAATAACGAAATGAACAACAACACAAAAAAGTAAAAAAAAAAAGAAGGAAAATCTTAAATTTACACAAACACAAATACCCACATTAAGTATTAAAAAATAAAGGTTGCTACACATACATACGCTTATCACCTACTTCTTTTTATTTTGGTATTAAAAGTACCTCTAGGCCAGATATCAACAACAAATTCCTAGAACATTTCTATTTGATATTTTTGCTTGGCGTTTTCATTACGATAAGGCGATAAACGATCTGCATTCAAAGTTAGAGAGGCGGAGAGAGAGTGTGATCGAGAGAGTTTTTACGTGGGTGTCGTCTGCAAGTATGTATGTATGTATCTTTGCCTTTGTCTCCATCTTCTCCCAATCGCCCTCCACTTATTGAATTTAATTGCCTGTGCAGTGACAGGGACGGACCGACCATACAGCTATTTTTATTCTCACACTCTCTCACTCTAACTCCCATTCTTATTTCTCTGTCTGCCGCCCTTCATATACATATGTATATGTATGCATGTCTAGGTACATATGTACATGCATACATATGTATGTACATATATATGTACATTTGTATGTATGTATCTTTCACTACTCCTACTCCTACCGGATCTCTGGCTGTTTATTTGTTTATATTAACAGCGAATACTTTTGCTTTCCGTTATGGTGGTTTTCATTACAGTAATTTAAGTTTTTGTTTGGTAGGTAACCTTCCTAGAATATTCTTGAATTTCTAATACTTTAATAACTCAAAAAATTAATAAATATTTGGAATAAGTAATTGCAAATGATATTGAATGAATAAGTCTATATAATTGATATAATCGTTTGTCTTTCTCAATACGATTTATGCATCTTCATTGAAAGATTGTTAGTACATACATTACATATTTGTACAAATTGAGACAACACAAAATCGTTTCTAAATTTTAGGCCAATTTTTTTAAAGCTACTTAATGTCTTTTTGCAAAATTTTGCTTTCTTTTTTTCTTACTATCCAATAACTGTCCGCCCCAAAGAGCTTTCACTGTATTTCACTTTTCTTGTTGCATGTTCTTTTACTTGGTGCAGCTTCTACTGGGAGTGGCGCCGATGCCTCTGCCAACGCCGCCATTGGGGCTTATGTCTGTGTGAAGGGGCCAAAGTACAATTTCACGCGTGCTTCAAAATATGCAAGTCCATATCTGTATCTATCAGTTTGGTTTTGGTGTGAAAGGCATCTCTGCTAGGTAACAAAACGACATTGGTTAGTATCGCCCCTAAAAGCCAGAAATGACTAAACCTTAACCCATCAACCCTCTCCCCCTCCCCCAACATTTAGTAGTTCGATTTCGAATGGAGAGGCGCCTTCCAAATGATAATTTCACCTTGCGCAAAGTTTTTTTTTACGTTGTTGTGTTTTGGCTTTGTTTCGTTTATTGAACCACAAACATACGAATTGAGTTTATGGTCGGATGGGGAGGGGACCATGCGGAATTTTAGATGATTCATTCACTTATTATATGACGATTTTGTTGGTTCGTGTTTTTAGCTCTTTTTTCAAAATAAACATTGAAGGGAGGTGGCTTAGCTAGCAACGGGATTGAGGAGAGAAAGAAAGAGAAAGAGAGAGACTGTGTGACGTTCTGCATATGCCTCACGCAACAGAGAGAACATGAATAGAGTAAAGCAAATTTTTTTTTTTTTTGGTAATATAATTATATATTTTAAGTAATATTACAAAGAACACAATTTTTGCGACACAGTCATCCGTTGTATTTATTACACACTATGAGTGTATGTGTGTGTCAGTCATACATATGTGTATATACAATTACATTGGAAAAGATATCATAAACGCGAGGGTGGTTTAATGAGTCATGATGTGCCCTGGATTTATTGTAAGGAGCAAAGGAGTCCTGACGACCGGTTTTTTGTAAGGGATGGCAAAAGTGTTTGATTTTATTTGAAAATATTAAATCTAAATCCGGACCTGCTCCTTGCAACATGATAACGAAGAAGCCCTTAAACACACTGTTTAAAATAATTTAAATGCAATTTGACCTTTTAAAATCGTAAATTGATTGTAAATAATTGTTTTTAGTTTTTGGGGAGGCTAATCTTGGATCACCCCTCGTTTTTCATACACACATGCTTTACACATGATACAATGGCGGACGACGACGACGATGATGATCCAAAATTAACTGTGTGTAGATTCTCAATAGGAAATCTAGAGCAATGTTAGTTGTCATTTGCATAATGCAGCTGAGAGGAGCCGGATTAGAGGCATAAAGGGGCCAAGATGGGTGGGGTAATGTTGCCAAGATAACTGTTTTATTTTTCATCAGCGCATTTTTCTTTTTGTCAATGGAAATTTTTTGTGAAAAACAATAGGAAAACGCTTGAAAGTCACAACTAAATGGATGTTGTTAAAAATACAACGAATTAAAGCTTGACTTTGTTGCGGGTGAGACGACCGAGCGATGACTATTTCTAAGAGTACGAGAGTGGGTATGTGTGTGTGTGTGTGTAGTGTACTTCATCGTACTTCACTACTTTAAATCGAAAAAAAAAATTGAAGTCACACACACACGAACCTTGTTGATCATGATGATGATGATCGTGATCATGACGAAGAAGAGGCACGCCATTTAACACACATACAAACTCGGTTGTTCGTTCGCATTTCCTGTGTCGGGGAAGCAAACTACTTAAAATATCGCTTTGTCTGGCCAAAACACACACCAACATACATACATACATACATACATGATAATAACGAAATGAACAACAACACAAAAAAGTAAAAAAAAAAAAGAAGGAAAATCTTAAATTTACACAAACACAAATACCCACATTAAGTATTAAAAAATAAAGGTTGCTACACATACATACGCTTATCACCTACTTCTTTTTATTTTGGTATTAAAAGTACCTCTAGGCCAGATATCAACAACAAATTCCTAGAACATTTCTATTTGATATTTTTGCTTGGCGTTTTCATTACGATAAGGCGATAAACGATCTGCATTCAAAGTTAGAGAGGCGGAGAGAGAGTGTGATCGAGAGAGTTTTTACGTGGGTGTCGTCTGCAAGTATGTATGTATGTATCTTTGCCTTTGTCTCCATCTTCTCCCAATCGCCCTCCACTTATTGAATTTAATTGCCTGTGCAGTGACAGGGACGGACCGACCATACAGCTATTTTTATTCTCACACTCTCTCACTCTAACTCCCATTCTTATTTCTCTGTCTGCCGCCCTTCATATACATATGTATATGTATGCATGTCTAGGTACATATGTACATGCATACATATGTATGTACATATATATGTACATTTGTATGTATGTATCTTTCACTACTCCTACTCCTACCGGATCTCTGGCTGTTTATTTGTTTATATTAACAGCGAATACTTTTGCTTTCCGTTATGGTGGTTTTCATTACAGTAATTTAAGTTTTTGTTTGGTAGGTAACCTTCCTAGAATATTCTTGAATTTCTAATACTTTAATAACTCAAAAAATTAATAAATATTTGGAATAAGTAATTGCAAATGATATTGAATGAATAAGTCTATATAATTGATATAATCGTTTGTCTTTCTCAATACGATTTATGCATCTTCATTGAAAGATTGTTAGTACATACATTACATATTTGTACAAATTGAGACAACACAAAATCGTTTCTAAATTTTAGGCCAATTTTTTTAAAGCTACTTAATGTCTTTTTGCAAAATTTTGCTTTCTTTTTTTCTTACTATCCAATAACTGTCCGCCCCAAAGAGCTTTCACTGTATTTCACTTTTCTTGTTGCATGTTCTTTTACTTGGTGCAGCTTCTACTGGGAGTGGCGCCGATGCCTCTGCCAACGCCGCCATTGGGGCTTATGTCTGTGTGAAGGGGCCAAAGTACAATTTCACGCGTGCTTCAAAATATGCAAGTCCATATCTGTATCTATCAGTTTGGTTTTGGTGTGAAAGGCATCTCTGCTAGGTAACAAAACGACATTGGTTAGTATCGCCCCTAAAAGCCAGAAATGACTAAACCTTAACCCATCAACCCTCTCCCCCTCCCCCAACATTTAGTAGTTCGATTTCGAATGGAGAGGCGCCTTCCAAATGATAATTTCACCTTGCGCAAAGTTTTTTTTTTACGTTGTTGTGTTTTGGCTTTGTTTCGTTTATTGAACCACAAACATACGAATTGAGTTTATGGTCGGATGGGGAGGGGACCATGCGGAATTTTAGATGATTCATTCACTTATTATATGACGATTTTGTTGGTTCGTGTTTTTAGCTCTTTTTTCAAAATAAACATTGAAGGGAGGTGGCTTAGCTAGCAACGGGATTGAGGAGAGAAAGAAAGAGAAAGAGAGAGACTGTGTGACGTTCTGCATATGCCTCACGCAACAGAGAGAACATGAATAGAGTAAAGCAAATTTTTTTTCTTTTTTGGTAATATAATTATATATTTTAAGTAATATTACAAAGAACACAATTTTTGCGACACAGTCATCCGTTGTATTTATTACACACTATGAGTGTATGTGTGTGTCAGTCATACATATGTGTATATACAATTACATTGGAAAAGATATCATAAACGCGAGGGTGGTTTAATGAGTCATGATGTGCCCTGGATTTATTGTAAGGAGCAAAGGAGTCCTGACGACCGGTTTTTTGTAAGGGATGGCAAAAGTGTTTGATTTTATTTGAAAATATTAAATCTAAATCCGGACCTGCTCCTTGCAACATGATAACGAAGAAGCCCTTAAACACACTGTTTAAAATAATTTAAATGCAATTTGACCTTTTAAAATCGTAAATTGATTGTAAATAATTGTTTTTAGTTTTTGGGGAGGCTAATCTTGGATCACCCCTCGTTTTTCATACACACATGCTTTACACATGATACAATGGCGGACGACGACGACGATGATGATCCAAAATTAACTGTGTGTAGATTCTCAATAGGAAATCTAGAGCAATGTTAGTTGTCATTTGCATAATGCAGCTGAGAGGAGCCGGATTAGAGGCATAAAGGGGCCAAGATGGGTGGGGTAATGTTGCCAAGATAACTGTTTTATTTTTCATCAGCGCATTTTTCTTTTTGTCAATGGAAATTTTTTGTGAAAAACAATAGGAAAACGCTTGAAAGTCACAACTAAATGGATGTTGTTAAAAATACAACGAATTAAAGCTTGACTTTGTTGCGGGTGAGACGACCGAGCGATGACTATTTCTAAGAGTACGAGAGTGGGTATGTGTGTGTGTGTGTGTAGTGTACTTCACATGCTGATAAATATAAACAATTATTGTGCCGATAATTGACGTACTTCCATCCCCCTCGCTCTCTATCTCTCTGTGTTCATGCCATAGCAATAGCGCAACAACAACTCGTTTATTCTCGCCCGATTCTCTTCCACATATTTTAGTATGCGTCGCATTGACCAATGAAATGAAATGGAAATATAAAAATACATACATATGGAGAATAATAATAATATTATATTCAGTGAAGGATAGAGGGAGACTGAGCTAAAGTGGTAATGAAATCGAAATTATGCAGATAGACAAATTAGGGCTATCATAAAAACGCACTAATAATGCATTCGAATTATTTCCGATATGCTTAAATAGCACAAAAATTAGAAAAAGTTTAAAATATACAGTTAATATTATGATTTGATCTATTACAGATGTCTCAAGAACATAAATATATGTGCATATGTCTGTAATTCAATTAAAATACATATATGTTCCCAACTTAACATTGTTTTTTCCGCATTTTATTGTGTTCTGTTTTCGTATGAGTCTTGAAATCTAAATTTAACAATATCTAAAGCACTGATAACAAAGTCTTAACTGTTGATAACGACAACGAAAAAAAAAACTATATATGATGATTAATGCATAAATTGCTTCGTATATTACCTGAAAGTATAAAGATTGTTGTCCCACGTTTTGGGGAATTTTTTTCTTGATTTATATACAAGTAAAATACATTTAAATTGTATTATAGCAGTAGAATGTTGCATATTTAAAATTGGAATTATAGATTGCTTTCCAGGTTCCTTTAATTGATATTTCTCATTTCCCAAGATGAAGAGCAATTAAAACATGTTTGATGTGTTTATTTCCCTTGAGAGCTTCTTAAAAGCGATATTATTTCTAATTATTTTTGATAAGGTAAAGCAATAATTTATATATGTAAATGTGTGTTTGGAAAAGCATGTGGCCTACGCCACTGGGTGTACAATTAATTAAAGGTCAAAAAGGTTAATAATAAGTCAATTAAAATAAACAATATTTAAACCACTAATGATATATTCTTTGCTATATTAATAACAATATTCTCCCGTTCTCCCTGATTATTGCAGTACCCTCGACTAGATGCTGAGAGATCTGCTGATGTCTATCTCCTCTATGATATGGCCAAAATGTTGATGAGGAACTATCTTTTAGATTACTCTTAGGCTAATGAGTTTTTCCGCTTTTAGTATATGTATATTTTACATTATTTACAGAAAAAGAACAATGTATTTAGTAGATACTTGCGCTAAGACTGTGGTGGCACTATTTTATATCCGCGTCGCATGGTACACTTATGATATAAACAAAAAAAAAAAGCATAATTATATGTATCAACTGTGTATACATACTAAATTATATATATAAATATTGTATTATTATTAATTGTATTTGTCAATAAGTTGGATTAATGTTTATATCTATAACCATAAATAATTGTGATTTAAGCGATTTTATCAATGCTTGCATTAAGCAAATCTACATAAAATTCGTCTGTAGTAGTCTCTTAAGTGCAAATCATGCAATATTTGTTGTAAATAACCAAAAACAAAAAACAAATACAAACACAAACAAGCAAACAAATAACTGAAGGAAGAGCAAAGATGATTAAGAAACGAAAAATAAGAATAATACAAAAAGAAACATGCTAAATGTAGCGTGTGAAAATGAGTGTAACAAGTGCCATTAGGACTAGCAGCGAGCGAAAACAAAAATAGAAAAACCACACTTTTTCACAATCCGATTTAAACATACCCAAACAAGATCTAGATATATATAGAAATATTTGTATTAATTACAATTATTTTAAAGGATAAATCCAAGCACATCCGTTGACTAAATGTTCAAGAATTCCATTTTTAAATTTAGTACAAACATAAGACTAAATTATTGCATACAAGTATTCCCTTGTTCTCTAATTCAAACTAAAAGAAATTAACTAATTATGAAATACGCCTGTTAATTAACTTGTGTGTCAAAAATCGATATTGATATCCATTATAAAGAGAATATACCAGATAAAAGTATATGTATATATATAAGTATGCATAACGCCAGACCTAGTCCCATCGGGAATTTTGCGCTTTGCCAAAATACATACAAGAACAAAAAATACATAGAAGAGATCATTTAATATGTGGAATTTCCATAGTTTGGAATTTTTAATAGTTTGTTTAGTTCAAATATATTTTGCATATACATACATATACATACTCTTTCCCACTCACAGAATGTAAAACTAGTCCCGCGATTCCTTTTTAATTATATTTATCTATACAGCTGCAATTTTCACTACTTATTTTGCTTCAAAAGAAAATCAATTCTCTTCTACATATTTAATGGATGATTTTCATTGAATTACATAAATACATTCGTTAAGCCTTTCCAAAAATTGAAGTAGTGAAAATTTATTGCAGATCTGATTTTAACATAACGCACAACGAATTGTCACATCGTTTGAACGGGAAAGAGTATTTGGTAGTCATTTTCGGTAGCTACCGAATGCTAACGCCTTCTTTTTATCCTGTTAAATATACATATATATATATATAATTATATATGTGAAATTATGCCGTAGCTTAGTAGTCACAAGTGAGGGTTTTACTTTACTCGTTTCCACGGATATTATGTAATACGGTTTAGTAGTCCATTGGTAGTAGTTAAAATTTGTTTTGGTTTCTTTTTTTAACAGAAAACAAAAGTATCCCTTATATAAACTATGCAAACATTGCACAGAGATAAAAAACAAACCAATAAAATTACAATTTAGACAGAGCTTACTTGATTTTATAAATAACGTATGTATGTATATCCACATAGCTGATTTCAAAAACTTATGGCAACGAAATTGCAAAACGGAAAAGTATTCGTGTAGCAGTACTATTTACTATATTGAAACCGAGACATACCCGATTTAACATAATCCCAAGCGCATTTAAAAATGATAACAATTTACGTACATATTATTATTATATATACATATATATATATATTAGATGAAAATCAACTGAAACTAAAGTCTTCAAAAATGAAATGGGAAAGGTAGCAAAAATTTTTTATACGCAACTTTTATTGCAAACTTGTAAAAACGAGAAAAGTCAACATTGATCCAAACTTATAATAATTATACAAAATACGAAAAGAATTGGCGCTATTTCAATAAAAACAAAAAATAAACTTAAATGTAGTTAAAATACGCCAACAAAAAATTGTGCGAAATAAACATAAAATATCGTATATGAAACGATATCGTAAACGTATTTATGTATATATCTTAAATATATATATTTCAAGCAGATAACTACTAACGATAATTACTTAAATTTGTGTCTTTTTGTTCTGTTCTTTGCACAAAAAAAAAATCAATCTTAAGTTTTAGTTTTATGCTCATGTTTCAATATATTTTTTGCTTTTTTTGAGTGTTTTTCTACAGTCGTAAGGTTAAACATTTATTACACATTTTTAGTTGCCTATAATAATTATTAGTTAATTTTTATTTCGCAAATCATATCACATACAAAAAAAAACAACAATATTTATGTACTTTATACATGAAATGAAAAAATATGTTTACGGCATTATATTTTAGTTTTAGCCTTATATAAGTAACACATGATCGATCGACTGTTTCACAGTTGTGTATGTAAAACCCTTAAATTAGTTACTTTTAGCCCTTCATGCCACCCCCTGCACTGTAATTTTTATTTTGTGTTGTTAAATATATCGTTATTTACTTATTCGACCAAAGGCATAAAAACTTCATGATATTTAAATGGAACAAATACTCTGATTAAAGCCAGATATCTTCCCGATATTTGCCCTGGTGTCGTAGCTCTTTAAGCCTTTCGGCGCTCTGTGTTTCATCCAAATGAAGAACTTTTTGTAGACATTTGCTCAATGCTTGGCCAATGGATTGGGATATATTGGCTCCATCGGCACATACGTATAGAACTGTTTCCGGTTCAAGTATGAGCTTCACTAACTCGTCTGCATCCTCTTCCAACAATTGCTGCACATATGTGGGCGAATCTCCGCGAGAGTAGCACATGCGTAAGCGCTGCAGCACCGAAGGGGAGGACTCCTGCCAAGCCAGGAGTTCATCTGTTTTAAGTACGGCCTGTGCTGTCCTTGCCCCAACATATAACCATGTTTTTCCAACATTTGCCTGTCCAATATGAAATTGCTTGTGCTCTAGAAAACCAAGGAAGGGGGCCAATCCTGTTCCTATGGCGATAAGTATTTGGTTTTTATTAAGATCCTCAGTGGTATAACGAAAAGTATTACTAAGGCGTGGATAAATAAAAATTTCAGAATCTTCCTGCTGAGATTTTCTTTCAAGCATCCTAGTTGTGACTCCTGGATTAACAGGTAATATGGAATATATGATTTTCAATCCACCTCGAAAGCTAGGACTATTCGCTATGGAGTAAGGACGTGGCAGCAGGCGTGGCAAGTGTTCCACAAGCAGCGCCAAACTTGGTTGGCAACTAACGCAAATCTGCATCAAATCTAGAAAACCTAAGCCACGCTCTAATATGAGTTCATTATAAAAGGCCGTCCCTTGCTTTGAAGAAAGACTACTTAAGAAAGAGCGTTCCCTTTCATCAGTGGTATACTCAGTTAAGGAACTAAGAAACTGCTTCTTAAGTATCCCATTAAAGGACAGACAGTGGGTAAAAATCTCACGTACATTTGTAGGGTTTGGAATGTGGTCTGGTAATTTGGCAACTTTTTTAACCAATTTGGAAGCAAGCTTTATATGACAAACGTCATCCGCTAGACCACTAAGATTTAAACGTTGCAACAGCTCATCCACTATTCTATTCTCATTATGTGGTAAAATAGCAATAGTGTCGCCGGGTTCATAGGAGAATGAGGCATCCGTGTTCAATTGAAGTGTAAGTTCCACTACACGCTTCGTTTCTGTCTGTGCATCAGCTTCCACGATGACTTGGCTATCTCTAATGACCGCCGATGTGGGTGCAGCACCAATACGGGCAAAGGGAAACTTCACATTAGCACATCTCATCTGAGCCGGCTGAGCACATGTCGTTATCTGCTCATATAGTAATAATGTAAGTTTAAACCAAAGATTCTGAAGTTTACTTTTCGATTACCTTCTCTGTGCTCCCATAGCAGATCTCCAGATTGAGTTCCAAACCCTTGGCAGGTGCACATTCGTTCAATGTATAGGCTCCAATGTCCACATTGAGATGGGAGGCGCTGGCAACCATTATTTAACGCAATTTAAAACAAATAAAGTATAAATGCTTGAAAACGTTTCAATTCATCGCAGCAAAAATGTATCCCCACTAGAATAATCGATTAATTCAGATGAATGTGTGCCACCAGGGCTGAAAATACGGGGATAAACATATGATTTAGGGTAAACACAAAGAAATTTCCAGCACACTTTTGTTAAAACTTTAAATTTGACTCGGACCAGGATGGCAGACAAAGCCCTTAGTGACGATGAATTTCACGATGCTCTCAGCGAGCCTTCCACAGAGTCAGAGTCCCCAAAATCCAGGCCAACGGCAAGTGAAGAGGAGCTCGACGAGATTATTCAAAAGCACAGTTCGCTACGGCTAGATGATGATGCAAATGGTGATTTAAAGGAGCAGGAAAATGAGAAAGATAGTAATGATGGTGTTGCCCCACCATCAGTCGAACCAGATGCAGAGCTGAACATTGAACAGTTGCGTGAACTGGAAAAGGAACTGAGCTCTGAACAACTTGCTGCTAATAAAGAGAAGGCAGACCAACTGAAACTCGAGGGCAATGAGTTGTTTAAAAATGATGATCCGCAACGGGCAATTGAAATTTATACAGAAGCATTAAACATTTGCCCTTCAGATGGCATCAAGGAGCGTGCCATCCTTTTTGGCAATAGAGCGGCGTCCAAAATAAAGCTTGAGGCATACAAATCGGCAATTGATGATTGCACGAAGGCCATTGACTTGTGGCCAGAGTATGTAAGAGCTTTGTTAAGGTGTGTACGGATGCCCATGAAGCATATATTGTGGAACCTACTCAATCATTTGTTTTTTACCTTTCGCAGGCGAGCCAAATTGTACGAGAAGGAGGATAAGCCAGATGAGGCACTGGCGGATTATAAGCGTGTGTATGAATTGGATCCTGGCCAGCGTGATGCACAAGAGGCTCAGATTCGTCTTCCACCTATTATCAATGAACGAAACGAAAAATTAAAAACGGAAATGATGTCTAGCCTGAAGGATTTGGGCAATATGATATTGAAACCTTTCGGATTATCTACACAGAATTTCCAAATGCAACAGGATCCCAGCACTGGTTCATATTCAATTAACTTCAATCAAAAACCCAGCTAGCTTTAACTTAAAAAAAATCTGTTAATAACGAAATAGGGAAATAAAAGAAAGTAGAAAACCAAACTAACCGTTATATAGTACGAACAAGGACATAAAATAACAGAAGAAAGTATTTAGTAATTATTTTCCACAACATTAAAAAAAAAAACGTGAACGATAATATCCAAAATGTTGATTAAATCGGTTAAGTATCTTTGAAAATTTGTGTACTAATTTAACCAACAAATTAATATATAAATATATAAAAACTTAATTTAAAAAAGTTTCAGTTGAATATAAACGGAAACGTTGTCACACCAAAACCAGTATATAGTAAAACAAAACCCAGTATAAAGTAAATAAATCCCAGTATAACGTTATTTGTGATTCACGAGAGAGAGAGAGGAGCAACAGCTGACTTTGGCAGTGTATTTTGTCTATGTGTTTGTGCTAGTAGTGCAGAGGAAAAACATTTTCTAAATTGACTAAATCGCAATTTGACTGACGACCTAGAGTTCCTGAAATTATGTTTCGCAGCCGTAGCTGGTTTGGCGGACCCTGGGGTGGGCGTCCCAAAAATCGCTTGTCACTGGATCATCTAAAATACCTTTACAGCATTTTGGAAAAAAATACCACAGTGTCAGAGAACAATCGTGGTCTGCTAGTGGAATCGTTGCGTTGCATAGCCGAGATACTAATCTGGGGAGATCAGCATGATTCCCTTGTATTTGAGTAAGTAGAGGGTGTGGGAACACATCTTTTCACATGAAACAAAGAAGAATTGATAATATGCAAACAATTTTAATCTTGATCCTGTTAGCTTCTTCCTGGAGAAAAACATGCTCTCTTACTTTTTACATATAATGCGCCAAAAAAGTGGAGGCTCCAGCTTTGTATGCGTTCAACTGCTTCAAACTCTCAACATCCTTTTCGAAAACATACGCAACGAAACCTCTCTATGTGGGTTACGGTCTAGATTGGGTGTGGCAATATATGGTTATCCTTATAATGAACTTTGCTATTCCATTTTCAGATTATCTGCTGAGTAACAATCATGTGAATTCGATTATGGTGCACAAATTCGACTTCTCCGACGAGGATGTGATGGGCTACTATATTCTCTTCTTAAAAACGCTTAGTCTTAAGCTAAACACACATACGATACATTTCTTTTATAATGAGCATACGAATGATTTCCCTCTTTATACGGAAGCAATCAAATTCTTTAATCATCCCGAGTCCATGGTGCGTATAGCTGTCCGTACAATCTCTCTGAATGTGTACAAAGTACAAAACTCAAGCATGTTGCGTTTTATAAGGGATAAGTAAGTATATATGTACATATATACATTTATCGAGAAATTGTCGTAATCCGTTGATGTCTTTTTTAGAACGGCAGCCCCCTATTTCAGCAATTTGGTTTGGTTCATTGGAAAACACATTCTCGAATTGGATAGCTGTGTACGCACCGATATCGAGTAAGTTCTTCCATTTAGCCCTCTCCAGGTTTCGCTGCTAATCTTCTGCTTTGGTTTCTTACTTTTCCAGTCATCAATCGAACCAGAAGTTATCCAATCTAGTTGCAGAGCATTTAGACCATTTACATTATTTGAGTGACATTCTATTGCTGGACATTAAGGACCTAAACGCTGTGCTGACGGAACATTTGCTACACAAGCTTTTTGTGCCGTTGTATATATTTTCATTGACGCCAGCACCGCCACCTCCCTCCTTGGCGGTTATCACTCAAAACCTGGCAGCAGTGCTAAATCGCAATGTAAACATTGACATACAGGATATGAACAATCCGCGAGTGAGCTCGATTGTGGCATTGTATTTGTTATCCTTGGTTTTCTTGGTGGTGACACATGCCCCGCTAGTGCATGCCTTGGCATGGGTCATCCTTAACGGCGATCAAAGTGTGTTCAAAGAAGGTGCCGCCGAGATTCTTAACTCATATGTAGAACATCGAGAGGTTGTAGTGCCAAGCTTTGCTGAGCCAAACGAAAGCCTTGAGCAAGCCCTAGACACGGTCACCGGACAATCGTCCTCCAGCTATAACCTGAGTGAAGACAGCGGCGTAGAGTCTGCCGCAGTCAATGATTTGAACTCACATATGCTCACAGATGTGGAATTAGCGGAGGCAGCCAGAAT
Organism: Drosophila insularis; assembly: GCA_018903935.1. Lineage (NCBI taxonomy): Eukaryota > Metazoa > Arthropoda > Insecta > Diptera > Drosophilidae > Drosophila > Drosophila insularis. The sequence goes on from JAEIFP010002295.1 coordinate 11,242,180, forward strand.
GCGTAACATAACCGACGAAGAGAAACAAAAACAATTGCTCCAACAATCAACGTCTTCATCAACGTCGGCATTTGCCAAACCATTTCTGGATACAGTTCTCCAAGCCCTTGACTGTACCGAAAATGACTATTTGGCTCTGTTGGCTTTATGTCTAATCTATGCTATGTCCCATAATCGAGGTGAGTGAGGATCTTTCTTAAATTGAAATTGTCTAGAGTCCTGCATAGTAGAAATGTGTTGGTTAAAATGTCTATCTATAGTAAAGTACATGTTTTTGTCCGTTGTGCTTGGCTAGAAGGGTAACTTCAGATGTTAAATATGTCGCACAGTATATTTAATGATCTTAGGTGACGTCTTTCATCGTCAAAAAAGCATGCAAACATCTCTGGGATAATCGTTTTAAATGTGATTTTGTAAAAGTTGGTTAGTCCTTTCAATTATTGTACAAAAGCTCGTCTCATCAATAAATTTATTTTCGTTTTAAAGAATAGCAATTCTCCCAAATGTATGTTTGCTCATTAATATTCATTATAAGTGTCACTCATGCAGGACTCTGGGGGACTGTATATTGGTTCGTCATCATAATCTTGTAACCTTTTAATGCTTTTTCACCTAAAATCCTTAATGTCCATATCAATTGCTTTTTTCTGTGGCACCACCTGTTCTCCAGATGGTATGTAACTTCCGTTTATTCAACTAATATATCTGGATTGGAGCTCCAAAGGCGCAAATGTCTAATCAAATTATTTATTTATTTCCACACAGGCATAAAAAACGAATGGTTTGATCAGGTACTATCCAAGTCTACACGAGGTTCCTTTAGCTACAAGACAGCTCTCATTGAGCAATTGCTGAGCATCATCACACAATCGAGTCAGCCGTGTAAGTAGCTTACTTTGACATCACTGCCAATGGTTAAAACTTGAATGCCCGTTTATTCAGCTTGCCGTATTCGCCTGATTACGGTAGAGATTGCATTGGAGCTGCTTGTTACATTCACCAAACCTGTTTTGGATGAGGCACGTTGCATTACAACATCGCAACAGGAACTTTTGTTCAGTGCCCGGAATCAGTCGATGATTGTACTTCGCAATTTCTACAAATCGGAGGACATTTTTCTCGATCTCTTCGAGGACGAGTACAATGAGATGCGAAAGGCGCAATTAAATGTTGAGTTTTTGTGTATGGACTCGACAATTCTGCTTCCACCTACTGGTACACCTTTAACGGGTATCAATTTTACACGTCGCCTGCCCTGCGGGGAAGTGGAAAAAGCACGCCGTGCTATTCGTGTGTATTTCCTATTACGACGAACGTGCCAAAAGTTCTTAAATGAGAACGAATCTCTTCTGCCGTTGACGAATGTGGTCAATCTGGTACAGGTGGAGAATGTTTTAGACTTGAGTGAGTACGATGGTTGGGTCTTACAATGCTGTTAATAATTTTTGTCCGTTTTTAGATAATAGTGACCTGATTGCATGCACTGTGGTGTCAAAGGATAATGCGAAACAGAGAAGATTCCTGGTTATTGATTCTTTGCAACTTATTCTTGTGGAACCTGATTCAAAACTCTTGGGTTGGGGAGTGGCTAAATTCGTTGGCTTCCTACAGGATGTAGAGGTGCAGGGAGATAAGGACGATTCCCGTTGTTTGCACATAACTGTCCATCGTGGCGGTGTCACCCACAATAGAACACCACTTCTCTCGGCCAAATTCCTTTTCGACGATCATATACGCTGTATGGCTGCCAAACAGCGACTCACCAAGGGACGCAGTAAAGCTCGACAGAAAAAAATGTACCAAATAGCTCAGTTAATCGAAATTCCTGGACAAATGGACTCTCCGGTGTTTGCTGTGTGCGGCACGGCAGGCACAAGTTCAAGCGGCAGCAGCAGTTCGCGAAGTAGTCATCATCGTTCAATATTCTCTACGGCTAACCGTGTGCCTGGATTTGCGGCTGTTTTACGCACTAGCCACAATAATGCGGGAGTGAGTCGTACTCAAATCGCCCAAAATCGTTCTATAGAGGGGTAAGCATGATCAAGTATTTTCCTTCGATGAACATTTTAGTTACATAATCCATAATTAATTCAGCATACGCAATGAAAGCTCTGGACGCTCCCGACGCCGCAGTCCAAATGGTAGCTCGTCAAACACCTTAAGAACGAATGTGGATAGGGATCGATCTCCCAGCGTAAGTGTCGGCAGTCATAGCTCATCCCAGTCACGTGAAAATTCGCAGCCAAGAAGTGGCGGTACTCGATCCCGCGAAAGTAGTCCTCGTATGCCCAGGCCAAGGTATGAAGAACAAAGTTTTTGAGTTTTTTTCTTTGATAAGTATCTGTTTGCAGGTCAGAAGAAATACCATTGGAGGATTTTCAACATTCACGCAATAATAGTCCACATTCGCGTGGCAATCCTTCGCCATCGTCACGCTCTCATACTCCCTCCCGTTTGCTACACTACGAGCAAATCTCTGTACATAGTGGTTCACCACGTACGGAGGCAGCATCGCTAGTGGGCACGAATGCATTGTTAAGCCAACTAAATGGCGTAACCATTGCCAAAGAAGTGCTGCCTGTCCATAGCTCCGAGGAAACCTCTTTTATAGCCAACGATAGCGAAGGCGCCGAGTCTAGGCGCAAGGGTGCAATAGAAACAGTTTAAAATCTTAGACATTTACATTTTAGTGGAATTACAATAACACTTGAGGTTTACTTGTTGTTTAATTTTTATGTCGATACACTATACCCTTAATACACATATTTTTAACAAATTATAGTTTCAGTTGACGAATTTCAAACAGAGCTCCTTTTGATTATTAGCGGGTGCAGCCATAGTATCGGTTATCGATAACTAAACCAGCTGTTTCCGAAGAAGTGTTTTGTTCGTCTGACATAACCGCAAAACTTCATCATTTTTATAATAGTTCCTGTTCCTTCATAAGATTTGATTTCCATGTCCTCCTACAAATACAGTGAACTTATAAAGCTGGGCACCCAGTATGCCAGGCGCATGAATTACTTATCCAATCGCATTTTCGGAGAGGTTGCACGGACAACAAACGAAAAGTCGATGAAGGTGTGATCCAAATACTTAGTCAACGCTATACAAACTCTATTAAAAACTTAAAATGGGTTATTCCAGGTTGTTCGCATGTTTGCGGAGGAGCCCATTCAGAAGCGCGACTACGTGGTCAACTGGTATCCTCGTCATGTAGAGACACATCTGCTTATGAAGAATCTAAGGGATTATGGACTGTTTCGAGATGAGCATCAAGATTTCAAAGAGGAGATGAAACGATTGCGCAAGCTGCGTGGCAAAGCTCCACCCAAGAAGGGAGAAGGAAAGCGAGCATCCAAAAAATAGTTAATAAATAACAACATTTTTATTCAAGATTCGTTTGTTTGAGAAGGTTGGGATTGCGTCAGCAATTTAGCATTACCTGCAAACACTACTTCATTATTTTGCCGACAATCATACTCTACTGTAGATATTTTCCGTGCATTTATCAATCTGACGGTGATTACAGTTTCCTGCTCAATGCGACAGGGTTTAAGAAATTTGAAGGACTGTTCCAAGACAACTGTTCCCGGTCCGGGTAACTTAGAACCGATAATACCAGCAACTACGGCGTTTAGTAACGCCCCATGAACCCGTCGTTGCTTGACGGGAACATCTTTGCTGTGTATATAATTGTAGTCGCCTGTGAATTTGGCAAACTCTTCCAGATCTTTTTGAGTGAATCGTTTAACGACTTGTACTTGTTGCAGGTGATGAATCAGGCGTCGGCTTATTTGATGCTGGAACATTTTTTAGTTGAACTATTTCAGTCCGTCGACCAAAATCCTCAAGACAAAGTTGGCAAAGGTTAACGATACGTTTGTCCCGAGATTTTGAAAGCCACTCTTGAACACACTTAAGGACCTCTGGGGTCAACAGCTGAGTCTTTTCGACCAACCCGGCATTAAGTAATTGGTAGAAGAGTGCCAGACTATGAATCACAATTTCGGTATGGTCTGTGCGAAGAAACAAGCCAATTACTATGTCAAGTTGATCTCTAAGAAATTCGTACACCTTGTTATCTAATAAAAAGGAAAGCCAAACGTAAAAAACTTCTGAACTAGTCATACATATGTATGTATGTATATCATAGTTTACCCAAGCAAATATTGCATAGAGCAGCAATCCCGTGGAGCTGCAAATTCTGATTGGGGGTTTCCAACGATGCCACAAATACATCTAGTGCATCGGCTGCATGCAAATGGGGCCAATTGATAGGATCGTAGGCAAAGTTTGCTAAATTGGCAGTGACTTGTTCTTGGGCTTCTAAAAAAGAGAAGATTTAATGTAGAGATGGGTTTACGAAGATCTGGTCTTAAGGTGTCTCTCACCTACGTTTGTCGTTGTATAATATTCATCAACCAGATGGCCAATGTACTCTCGCCTATCTATGCCCTGGGCCGGCGTTCTTCGTTTTAAATGCCTCTGACTTGAAAACATTTGATGTTTGTTTTTGTTTTGAAGGTGAGTGATGGGAATAACAGTGTAGACAATCGATTGCCTGTTGTTGCTATCGAATTGAATTTGGCGGCATTTGGTGTTTCTTTCAGAATATAGAAATAATTTAGTTAAATTATTGTTAACTCTAAAGAAACTGAAACTGAACGGATGTAAATTTGAAAAAGTCATTTATTAATGAAAAGTTAGTTTATAGAATTTCTTTTTGTTTGTTTAATTACTAATTAATATTTTATCTCGGTGTTGCTCTGCTTATCTGTCCTCCTCATCATCCATTTTCCAGGTACTATCGTTTCCATCAGAGTCCAGGTCAGTTGTGTTCGAAAAATGACTGAGAGCAGCTGCGACCGCCTTCGGTGGTATGTTGAACAATGGATGAGTGGGCAGAAGTTCGTTGATCAAGTCCCCCAGAACTTGCGGACTCATTGCGGATTCGGAGTGCTGGGCTATGGAAACACCGCTAAGAGTGTAGCAAGTGTGGTAGAGATCTTGAGGTCTGAAATGGGAAAGATAAAGAGGCTTTGATTCATTCTCGATATGAAAAAGAACACTAAACACTTACTTTCCAGGCTTATCAATAAGGCCACCGTTTTGCTTTTGGCAGCAAAGTAAAATATATTCTTGCAGGGCCTCCACATCGAATAGTGTGTGCTCCATGCCAGACATCGTCGCTTGTGTAATGGGAATAGTGGCCCCCACCCAAAAAGAATAGCAGCCGTCGACCAATTTATTGGTGCGCCCCTGAAAGCCTCCCTCGTAGCTCATCTGTCGCCGCAATGTCCATCGGAGCAGGGCATTTTTGTTACATTTGTATGCCTCGTTAAGCAGAGCAAGGCCAGCGATGCCGCAAAAGGTATAGCCACCATGGGCCTCAAGATCGGGAGCACCACCAAATCCGCCTTCATATGTCTGGCAACTCGCTATCCAATTACCAGTGCCAGCAAAGAGCTCTTTCAAAACAAGCTGGGGCAGATTTAACAACTTAGCGCAGGAAATGGCACAATAGGCACCTCGTACATCCGTTTCTCCATCCACATGCAAACGAAAAGAGCCATCCGCTTCACGTACACTAAATAGAAACTGTGTCAGCGACTCTCTGTCGATGGCACGATAGGCACTTTGGCTGCCAATGATGCACAGACTGTTGACGGCTGCGTATGTGGGTGCCAAATGTGCATATTGGCCCTGGTCCGCCACCGAACCCGCCTGTGGGGGCTCGGCATCTGTAACATCGAATCAAAACATTTCGATTATTAATAGATTACTGATGGCTAAAGAAATCCAAATGACCCACTTAATGAGGAACTGTATGACATGGTCGAGCGTCTCCTCATCAAAAGTGAAACTCAGCAGCTGTGCCGCTTGTAAAATCCAATAGATACACCAAGCACGACTGCTATCCAGGCACTCATAATTCGAGGGAAGACGGCGTAGCATTACATCCAGATAGTGCTGGTGTTCTATCCGGTTAAGCTGGGTAAGGCGAGGGTTAAGAAATTGCATTTGCTCGAATCGGTCGAAGCATTTTTGCACAGAACTTTCCGTTTTTTGCTGAAAATGAGTCAATGCGATAAGATTTTGTAGAACTATCCTTACACTGAGGGGTTCGAAGCTGTGTGCCTCTATTACTCACCTGTTCTCTGGACGTAATTGTGGCCACCTTTTCATCGTCAAACTTGCAGCCTTTTAGCTGCTGGAAATTTCGAAATAGAAGCTCATCTTGGGGCCACATGTTATTATAACTGTCCATCGTGGCGGTGTCACCCACAATAGAACACCACTTCTCTCGGCCAAATTCCTTTTCGACGATCATATACGCTGTATGGCTGCCAAACAGCGACTCACCAAGGGACGCAGTAAAGCTCGACAGAAAAAAATGTACCAAATAGCTCAGTTAATCGAAATTCCTGGACAAATGGACTCTCCGGTGTTTGCTGTGTGCGGCACGGCAGGCACAAGTTCAAGCGGCAGCAGCAGTTCGCGAAGTAGTCATCATCGTTCAATATTCTCTACGGCTAACCGTGTGCCTGGATTTGCGGCTGTTTTACGCACTAGCCACAATAATGCGGGAGTGAGTCGTACTCAAATCGCCCAAAATCGTTCTATAGAGGGGTAAGCATGATCAAGTATTTTCCTTCGATGAACATTTTAGTTACATAATCCATAATTAATTCAGCATACGCAATGAAAGCTCTGGACGCTCCCGACGCCGCAGTCCAAATGGTAGCTCGTCAAACACCTTAAGAACGAATGTGGATAGGGATCGATCTCCCAGCGTAAGTGTCGGCAGTCATAGCTCATCCCAGTCACGTGAAAATTCGCAGCCAAGAAGTGGCGGTACTCGATCCCGCGAAAGTAGTCCTCGTATGCCCAGGCCAAGGTATGAAGAACAAAGTTTTTGAGTTTTTTTCTTTGATAAGTATCTGTTTGCAGGTCAGAAGAAATACCATTGGAGGATTTTCAACATTCACGCAATAATAGTCCACATTCGCGTGGCAATCCTTCGCCATCGTCACGCTCTCATACTCCCTCCCGTTTGCTACACTACGAGCAAATCTCTGTACATAGTGGTTCACCACGTACGGAGGCAGCATCGCTAGTGGGCACGAATGCATTGTTAAGCCAACTAAATGGCGTAACCATTGCCAAAGAAGTGCTGCCTGTCCATAGCTCCGAGGAAACCTCTTTTATAGCCAACGATAGCGAAGGCGCCGAGTCTAGGCGCAAGGGTGCAATAGAAACAGTTTAAAATCTTAGACATTTACATTTTAGTGGAATTACAATAACACTTGAGGTTTACTTGTTGTTTAATTTTTATGTCGATACACTATACCCTTAATACACATATTTTTAACAAATTATAGTTTCAGTTGACGAATTTCAAACAGAGCTCCTTTTGATTATTAGCGGGTGCAGCCATAGTATCGGTTATCGATAACTAAACCAGCTGTTTCCGAAGAAGTGTTTTGTTCGTCTGACATAACCGCAAAACTTCATCATTTTTATAATAGTTCCTGTTCCTTCATAAGATTTGATTTCCATGTCCTCCTACAAATACAGTGAACTTATAAAGCTGGGCACCCAGTATGCCAGGCGCATGAATTACTTATCCAATCGCATTTTCGGAGAGGTTGCACGGACAACAAACGAAAAGTCGATGAAGGTGTGATCCAAATACTTAGTCAACGCTATACAAACTCTATTAAAAACTTAAAATGGGTTATTCCAGGTTGTTCGCATGTTTGCGGAGGAGCCCATTCAGAAGCGCGACTACGTGGTCAACTGGTATCCTCGTCATGTAGAGACACATCTGCTTATGAAGAATCTAAGGGATTATGGACTGTTTCGAGATGAGCATCAAGATTTCAAAGAGGAGATGAAACGATTGCGCAAGCTGCGTGGCAAAGCTCCACCCAAGAAGGGAGAAGGAAAGCGAGCATCCAAAAAATAGTTAATAAATAACAACATTTTTATTCAAGATTCGTTTGTTTGAGAAGGTTGGGATTGCGTCAGCAATTTAGCATTACCTGCAAACACTACTTCATTATTTTGCCGACAATCATACTCTACTGTAGATATTTTCCGTGCATTTATCAATCTGACGGTGATTACAGTTTCCTGCTCAATGCGACAGGGTTTAAGAAATTTGAAGGACTGTTCCAAGACAACTGTTCCCGGTCCGGGTAACTTAGAACCGATAATACCAGCAACCACGGCGTTTAGTAACGCCCCATGAACCCGTCGTTGCTTGACGGGAACATCTTTGCTGTGTATATAATTGTAGTCGCCTGTGAATTTGGCAAACTCTTCCAGATCTTTTTGAGTGAATCGTTTAACGACTTGTACTTGTTGCAGGTGATGAATCAGGCGTCGGCTTATTTGATGCTGGAACATTTTTTAGTTGAACTATTTCAGTCCGTCGACCAAAATCCTCAAGACAAAGTTGGCAAAGGTTAACGATACGTTTGTCCCGAGATTTTGAAAGCCACTCTTGAACACACTTAAGGACCTCTGGGGTCAACAGCTGAGTCTTTTCGACCAACCCGGCATTAAGTAATTGGTAGAAGAGTGCCAGACTATGAATCACAATTTCGGTATGGTCTGTGCGAAGAAACAAGCCAATTACTATGTCAAGTTGATCTCTAAGAAATTCGTACACCTTGTTATCTAATAAAAAGGAAAGCCAAACGTAAAAAACTTCTGAACTAGTCATACATATGTATGTATGTATATCATAGTTTACCCAAGCAAATATTGCATAGAGCAGCAATCCCGTGGAGCTGCAAATTCTGATTGGGGGTTTCCAACGATGCCACAAATACATCTAGTGCATCGGCTGCATGCAAATGGGGCCAATTGATAGGATCGTAGGCAAAGTTTGCTAAATTGGCAGTGACTTGTTCTTGGGCTTCTAAAAAAGAGAAGATTTAATGTAGAGATGGGTTTACGAAGATCTGGTCTTAAGGTGTCTCTCACCTACGTTTGTCGTCGTATAATATTCATCAACCAGATGGCCAATGTACTCTCGCCTATCTATGCCCTGGGCCGGCGTTCTTCGTTTTAAATGCCTCTGACTTGAAAACATTTGATGTTTGTTTTTGTTTTGAAGGTGAGTGATGGGAATAACAGTGTAGACAATCGATTGCCTGTTGTTGCTATCGAATTGAATTTGGCGGCATTTGGTGTTTCTTTCAGAATATAGAAATAATTTAGTTAAATTATTGTTAACTCTAAAGAAACTGAAACTGAACGGATGTAAATTTGAAAAAGTCATTTATTAATGAAAAGTTAGTTTATAGAATTTCTTTTTGTTTGTTTAATTACTAATTAATATTTTATCTCGGTGTTGCTCTGCTTATCTGTCCTCCTCATCATCCATTTTCCAGGTACTATCGTTTCCATCAGAGTCCAGGTCAGTTGTGTTCGAAAAATGACTGAGAGCAGCTGCGACCGCCTTCGGTGGTATGTTGAACAATGGATGAGTGGGCAGAAGTTCGTTGATCAAGTCCCCCAGAACTTGCGGACTCATTGCGGATTCGGAGTGCTGGGCTATGGAAACACCGCTAAGAGTGTAGCAAGTGTGGTAGAGATCTTGAGGTCTGAAATGGGAAAGATAAAGAGGCTTTGATTCATTCTCGATATGAAAAAGAACACTAAACACTTACTTTCCAGGCTTATCAATAAGGCCACCGTTTTGCTTTTGGCAGCAAAGTAAAATATATTCTTGCAGGGCCTCCACATCGAATAGTGTGTGCTCCATGCCAGACATCGTCGCTTGTGTAATGGGAATAGTGGCCCCCACCCAAAAAGAATAGCAGCCGTCGACCAATTTATTGGTGCGCCCCTGAAAGCCTCCCTCGTAGCTCATCTGTCGCCGCAATGTCCATCGGAGCAGGGCATTTTTGTTACATTTGTATGCCTCGTTAAGCAGAGCAAGGCCAGCGATGCCGCAAAAGGTATAGCCACCATGGGCCTCAAGATCGGGAGCACCACCAAATCCGCCTTCATATGTCTGGCAACTCGCTATCCAATTACCAGTGCCAGCAAAGAGCTCTTTCAAAACAAGCTGGGGCAGATTTAACAACTTAGCGCAGGAAATGGCACAATAGGCACCTCGTACATCCGTTTCTCCATCCACATGCAAACGAAAAGAGCCATCCGCTTCACGTACACTAAATAGAAACTGTGTCAGCGACTCTCTGTCGATGGCACGATAGGCACTTTGGCTGCCAATGATGCACAGACTGTTGACGGCTGCGTATGTGGGTGCCAAATGTGCATATTGGCCCGGTCCGCCACCGAACCCGCCTGTGGGGGCTCGGCATCTGTAACATCGAATCAAAACATTTCGATTATTAATAGATTACTGATGGCTAAAGAAATCCAAATGACCCACTTAATGAGGAACTGTATGACATGGTCGAGCGTCTCCTCATCAAAAGTGAAACTCAGCAGCTGTGCCGCTTGTAAAATCCAATAGATACACCAAGCACGACTGCTATCCAGGCACTCATAATTCGAGGGAAGACGGCGTAGCATTACATCCAGATAGTGCTGGTGTTCTATCCGGTTAAGCTGGGTAAGGCGAGGGTTAAGAAATTGCATTTGCTCGAATCGGTCGAAGCATTTTTGCACAGAACTTTCCGTTTTTTGCTGAAAATGAGTCAATGCGATAAGATTTTGTAGAACTATCCTTACACTGAGGGGTTCGAAGCTGTGTGCCTCTATTACTCACCTGTTCTCTGGACGTAATTGTGGCCACCTTTTCATCGTCAAACTTGCAGCCTTTTAGCTGCTGGAAATTTCGAAATAGAAGCTCATCTTGGGGCCACATGTTATTGGGCTCTTTGCTGTCCATAAGTGCAAAATTAAAAACTTAAAATAAATAAACCTTCACTGGCCAACATGAAATTTAACCCAAATGTCTTTAAAACGATTTAAAAATTGTGCAAAAATTATCTACCATGAAAACATGATCAGGTTTGGGTAATAAGAATTGCTACACTTATCATGTGTATTAACCTTTCTTAATTAGAAAGAATTGAACAAAAATGAATATAAAAAAGCACCACAGGTCAATAAACTTGTTGCGTAGTGTAAATAGTGTGACCTGTCAAAAATAATCTATAGTAAAAACATACCTAATTATCGGATGTCTGCCGATAACATATCGATCAGTGTCATCAATAAGTTTGCAGCCCTGTTATCGTTTTCGTAAAAGAATTTTAAAACTGAATTAATTTTAAATTTAAAAAATTTTTAAAACTACAGAAATTGTGTCAAAACTTGTAAAATAGAACCGTACTGGGAGATAATGGAATGTATGTATATTTTTATAATTGTTTTCATGTTAACAAGATTGTTCTAATTATACGAATGAATATTACCACCATTTCCATACATATATTGCTTACTTAAATATTGGCGATCCGTTTTAAAACTTTTTATGTGTATACATATGTATGTATGTATGTACATACAAACATGACTTGTGATCAACAAACAATAGCTTCAACTCAAGAAAGAACGGACTCGCCTACTGCTTCTTTTTGTGGAACTTTGTCAGACTTTGGCAATTCCCAGACATGCATCAACATGTCGAAAACTGGTGTCGCCGCAGTGGCCAACATAAAAAGAGAAGTGCTTGTTTCGGATTGGGATAATGATGACTTGGACAGTGGCAAGTGCAACTTAAGACAACTAAACAACCAATTAGGCCTTGAACTTTTCGTTTATTAAACAGATAGTGACTGCCTTGACTTTGCTGGAATTACAGGAAAAAATACCAACGATGAACTAAGAAATGAAGTTTTCTTTAATGCGAACCTTAATGATGTTGCCTTTGGAAGTCGTAAGGTAAAAAACGCAGCTGATTATTCCCAGTTGAAACCCACAATAATGGATTGTTTAAAGGTTTGGAAAGATAAATATGTATGTATCTTTGATCTGGTTGCTAGTAGTATTCTTTTTGATAATTTAGGCGCTGCATGAGCCAGAAGAACCAAGCCCAGAAGAGACTGCGGAACAGCCTGTAGCTTTATTGGTACCCTTATTGAAGCACCAGCAGCGTGGCCTTAAGTGGTTGCAATATCGAGAAAAACAGTCGGTTCGAGGCGGTATTCTTGCCGACGACATGGGCTTGGGAAAGACCCTCAGTATGATTTCGTTGATTCTCTCTACAATACAGGAGTCCCGAAAGCGTGAGGATATTAAACGTAAGGCGTTGGAGGCTGAATGGAACAGGCAATTTTATAGCCTGCAAGTTGAGCAAAAGAAGCCCGTCTTTTCACTATTTAGTTATGACGAAGAGGATCAAACGGCTGAAAATGAACAGACAACTAATTTATGGCAAATGGAAGCCAAGCCACTATTCAAAACAGAGTCGGTTCAAAAGGAAGAAAATCCTGTGGCTCCAATGAAAAATATGGAAACTACCGATGATGATAGTGATTGTGATATAGGTCCCTATGGTAGGGCTGGCACCTTAGTAATTTGTCCAATGAGCGTAATGAACCAATGGGCTAACGAAGCAACCAGCAAGGTGGCCGAAAATTACCTTAAAGTCCTTGTATATCATGGTCCAAATCGGCGAAATATAGATCTGGAGACCATTCTTAGCTATGATATAGTGATAACCTCTTATCAGACAGTAGCAACAGAGCGAAAAAAGTTGTATAATTGTTCCATAATCTTTGCCGTCAAATGGCATCGGGTAATACTTGATGAGGCCCATGTTATAAGAAATCTGCAAACTGCCTGTTGCAGTTCCGTTTGTGCCTTAGATGCAAAATGTCATTGGGCACTGACTGGAACTCCGGTGCATAACAAGGCAATCGATGTTCTCGGTTTGCTGTCTTTCTTGAAAGTACCAAATTTTAAATCATTGCAACAATGTAAAGATTATTTAAATCAGGGCATAGCGGCCCATTGTAGATTACATGCCATTATAAAACCGTTGATGTTGCGCCGCACGAAGTCAGAGTTGCAGCAATCTGGTGAAATGCCATCACTTCCCGAGTTAATTATTGAAGTCGTTCAAGTCACACTATCTGACACAGAAATAGTAGTGTATCAAATTTTATCATCAATCTCGCAATCTATATTTGAACAATACCTTCGTCAACGTCGGGAAGGAAACCCTGATCTAAATTACTACAGTAACGATAAAACTCCTGTATTTATGCCTAGAATATTTGAGACGGTTTATAGTGAATTATATAGACGATTCCTCAAATCTATGGGCTATACCCCAGGCTTTAAAGTCAAGGGCATTGTTATTTTAGTACTACTGCTGCGTCTACGTCAGTTTTGCTGTCATCCTGGACTAATGGTTCAAGTAAGTAAATATTAACAAAATCTCTTCGTTTATTTTATTGTCACATGACCTTATATGCTTAGATGATTTGCGACACCTTTCATCCTGAAGATTTTAATGAGATGAATGACGATATCGACGAAATGGTTGGTCATCTTAAAATGGATATCTTAGCTGAGTTGGATAATTACAATTCGAATGAGTCTCAAGCTGTCAATGCAAGCCATATAGAATCTCCATTAGAAAATAAGATAGAAAAGGAACCATTATTTAAGCAAGAGTTAAAACTGGAATATGAAGATGGGAAATACAATTACAAGACTGAGGAAAAGTCTATCTTTAAATTCCAAATCAAAAAGGAAGAGAAAACATCAGTTAAGCAAGAGATTAAAATCGATCATGATAGCAAGAACTACAATCTCAAGCTTGAGGATGAAAAAAAATGTCTTACTCTTTTGAAAATGGAGAAATGGGATGAACAGGAGCCAAAAATTACAGGAACACCCATTGATATAAGCGTTGTTTTGCCAGATGAGAGTACAGCTGCCAAATTGTTACGGCCTACGAATCCTATTTTTCAGTTTTCCAATCTCTCGTCAAAAATGAAACTTATCTCAACCAAGCTGCAACGATTGCTTAATGAAACCAACGACAAAATAATTGTTGTCTCCCAGTGGACAAATTTCTTGGGTGTTATTGAAAGGCATTTGGATACCCTCTCTTGGGAGACGCTAGCTTTTAATGGAAAAATGAGTGCCAAAGAGCGTCAACTTGTTCTCGACGAGTTCAATGATACGAATAACTCGAAAAGAATATTACTTCTATCTCTTACCGCTGGCGGCGTTGGACTAAATCTAAATGTTGCTAATCATTTGCTGCTAGTTGATCTACACTGGAATCCCCAACTGGAGAAACAGGCACAGGATCGCATATATCGCTATGGCCAGCACAAGACTACTTACATCTATCGGTTTATATGTGTTGACACGATTGAGCAACGTATTCAAGCACTTCAGGATTATAAGTTGGAGTTGGCCAAAATGGTGATCAACGGGGGTCGTTTGCCTAACAGTGGTCGTCTTACACTTCAAGAGCTGAAAAAGCTTTTTGGGATCAAATAAATGAAGAATTAATTTTTAAGTCAATATTCCAATGAATTAATTCATTTTCTTTATGAGCAATTTTGCTTTTAAGGCGTATTCACATGCCAAACAATTTGTTTTCCAAAATAGCTTTAACATTAAAATTTAGGAAAAATTTTATTGTTAAAGATTTCTTTAAATATTATGAGAAATTTACGGCTTTACTTTTTGTATGCCAAATATTAGCTTTAAGAAAGCTGAAAATATGATTTTAAACACATGATTTTTGTATTCTGCTAATAAAATAAAAAAAATTAGCATATTTTGGTTATAAAAAGAATTTAATTTTGTCCTCATCTATGATTCGAATAGGCATGTAGAGGCAAATGTAACAACAAATTACATCAATGATTTGGAAATTTTTCCTGTATAAATGGATCAAACTTAATTATATGTGCATGTAAGCTATGGAAATAAAAATTTCATTCCATTTTTCTATTTCTTCAGAATGGCCTTGGCGGCAATAACAATATTGCGGGCAGAGATGCCAAACATGTCGATAAGAACGGCTGGAGGTCCTGAACGTGGCACAGTTGGCACATAGAGATGCTTGACCGCAAAGTTACGATGCTCAGCCAGAGCGCTGAGAACAGCTTCACCCAATCCGCCTTGCCTATGAAATATGA
This sequence comes from Drosophila insularis, assembly GCA_018903935.1. NCBI lineage: Eukaryota > Metazoa > Arthropoda > Insecta > Diptera > Drosophilidae > Drosophila > Drosophila insularis. The sequence goes on from JAEIFP010002295.1 coordinate 11,257,284, forward strand.
GTATATGTAATTACAATTTTCAATGGAACAGTAAAAAATACTTACTGGTAGTGATCTTCCACAACAACAATGCGTCCGCCACATTGCTTGCCATGCTCCACAATCAAATCAACATCCAGAGGCTTCACAGTGAAGGGATCAATCACACGAGCGGTAATACACTCTTTTTCTAGCTGCTCGGCAGCTGCCAAGGCTTCGTAGAGAGTGATGCCAGCACCAATGAAAAGAACCTCATCGGAGGGCTTTTGGCGCACTACCTTACCACGGCCAATGGTAAAGGGTTCGTCATTGTTGTAAATAACACTGGTGTTGGGGCGCGATGTACGAATGAAGCAAACACCCTTGGTGTTTGCAGCCAGCTCAACTGCTCGCTCTGTGCTGACAGCATCTGATGGATAGAAGATCGTGCTGCCAGGAATGGTGCGGAACATGGCTACATCTTCGAGACCCATCTGGGATGGACCATCCTCACCAATACTGCAACCGCAATGGGAACCGACAAAGTTCACATTAGTCTGAGAAATTGCGCCCATGCGAATCTGGTCAAAGGCGCGGGTAAAGAATGTTGCAAACGTGGACACAAATGCAACAGTACGCCGACGGCAAGCGGTTCCGATGGCCACACCCACAAGATTCTGCTCGGCAATAAAGCACTCAATGTAACGCTCTGGGAAAGCATTTCTCAGCTTATCGGAGAAAGTGGAGTTCTTGGTATCGCCATCGAGAGCAATCACTCGGTCATTATCGGCCCCGATCTTAGCCAGAGCGGTGCCATAGGCCAAACGAGTGGCCACAGAATCCCCCAATTTGTAATTGGGCGGAGAGCAGAGCTTCACATTGCTAATATCGACCTCAGGAGCCAAGCCAGTCTTGCCAACCTTCTTAGGAGTCAGTTTTACATTGGGATTAACTATCAGTCCTTGGAGGTGCTTGATCACCGTATCAGCCTTGGCGCCTAGAGGCTTGCCATGCCAGTTGTCAAGATCCTCAATTTGGGGGAAGTCCTTGCCCTTGAATGTCTTAGCAATGATTGCTGTTGGCTTGTTTTTGGTATTGGCAGCACAATGGAAGGCCTTGCACAACTCATCGACGTCGTGACCGTCCACTACCAAAGCATTAAATCCAAAAGCTTCCAGACGATCTCTGTACACATCCAGTTTATGTTGCAATGATGTGGGCTCAGACTGGCCCAGGCGGTTCACATCAAAAATGACGCACAGGTTATCCAGCTCATAGTGGCCAGCAAAGTGCAGAGACTCCCACACAGATCCCTCAGCGGATTCACCATCGCCCACAACGACATAGGTGCGGTAATCGGCCTTGTCAAAGTTCTTGCCCACATAGGCCATGCCGGCTCCGACAGCCACACCTTGGCCCAAAGAACCGGTACCCACATCAATGAAGTTCAAACGCGGTGTGGGATGTCCCTCCAAATCGCTATCGATCTTACGCAGATTCTTAAGGTCCTCCACGGGAAACAAACCAGCCTCAGCCCAGGCAGCATACAAAATGGGAGCAGCATGACCCTTGGAAAGAATGAAACGATCGCTTGATGGATCGCGGGGATGCTTGACATTAAGACGTAGCTGCTGGAAAAACAACACCGACATAATTTCAGCCAGCGAGGAGCATGATGTTGGATGGCTGTAATACAGAAAGAAATTTATATTAAAATGTAATATTTAATATATAAAAACCTAGAATTAGGATCGATTAGAAATTCGCTGACTTGATCTTGAAACACATTCACATACATACATATATTTATTGTGTGTAGATATACACAACAAAAGAAATCAAATAAAGTTTATTTAGATTTCCTGGCACAACTCCAACCGCAAAATGTTTGCAACTCTAGACAAAATAAAGGGCTCGTCTTACCCCCCAGAAAATCTACATCCATACATATGTACATACGTAAATACATACACATGTATATAGGTATAAATATAATTCTTATCGCACATACACATACATAGATTTGTGTACAAATATAGATACGAATATTTTTTCAAGTACCACTCGCATATAAACAGATCATTGTATGTACATATGTATGTAGGTTTATGTCTAACCGGTTTCCTTTCTTATGCCATCTCAGTCATTTGCATAAACAAATCCCACAAATATCAAATTTTAAAAGTATTCAAATGTCCATCGTCTGTCTATCTGTATCCCATATTACACGCAGATTTTGCATGGTTATGAATTTCTCCTTGCCAAGTGGTACCAAGTACTAATGAAGGTGATCCGAAATCTCAAGTCTCGCGTCATTGCCGGCATTTTTATCAATGTTTCACTGATTTTCGATTAACATGTGAAATGTAAGACACTTGAGCTGGTCACCTCTAAGGATGTCCAGTCTATTATGGCATGAGTAATCAGATCACCAGAGGTCATATATAGAACAGACCTTATCTGAGATCAGAGGCGTTAGACGCCCAAAAATGAAAAAAACTATAGCAGGCTGGTGATAAAATTGTTGCTTATCTCGTACTATCTCCTTCTCTGTCTGCCTCCCATCAGTCTCTTAGTCTATAATCAATCTAGTCTAATCTTTAGTTTAATAACACCAAACTTGTAAAAAAAAAAAAAAAAGAAAAAGGTCGTCAAATATTCCCATTCAAATACAGCAGCCGTTATGTCAGAGTTGCCAGCTTGTTTGCCGCCGCTTTGGCTGGGTATTTGACCGGTTTGCATGTGTGTGTGATCGTGTGTGTTTTTGGGGAGGGGAGGGGTGAAAGAAAAAAGCCACGCATAAAACGCTCAATAAAATAAAAAACATGTAACAAATGAAAGTCGGTAAAAAAAATATGAGCGTCATCTCCAAAGGTCAGTGAAGGTCATTAAAAAAACGAATTAGGCAATTAAAAAGACTGAAACGAAGTTTATCAGCAAACGACGACACTAAACAGACACACATACACACATTACTATAACAACGTACACACATACACACATGTGTATTCTTGACGGCACCCTCAAAGTTTTTAAAACGGCGATGCATTGAAGCAAAACACGTGGCTTGGAACACTTCTAACTCTGGAGGTCACCTTTATACAGCAACAAGTGCAAGGTGCACCACTTTAAATTTTGAATTCAAATTTTCACATTCACAATTTGGTTTTATTTGTTTGCTTACCCTGATTTTGAGGCCTCGGTGGAGACAATCGAGTGAATACGCAATTTGTGGGCCAAATCCTTCAGATCCTGGACAGTTTTTGCTTCAGGCTTATGGTACGACATTCTTGTTTTATTTAATATTCTTGTTGGAAGTAAATTAAAGTTCTTTTTGTTAGCTATCCAAAAGGCAAAACTCGTATGATTGCAAACGACAGAAAACAAAAGTGCCGTGTTGAGGACTTTAAGTTTGGTGGTGGCAAATTTAGAGCTGGAATGAACGAACCGCTGCAGCCGGCGTCTGAGAACAAACTAAGCTCTCTGCCAGTGCTGGGGCTGCTTTTCAATTTTTTTTTCTCAATTTTGGGGCCGTTTTTGGAGTCGAGTTGTTATCTCTCTATTGCTGGATTTTCATTGGAATAGGTTCGTGCTGAAACGAGATAGGCATATATGTACATACATTATATACAATACAGTGGCTCCATCGCACAAACGGACAAAGCAAGAAAATCTTAAGTAGTAACGAAAAATAATATCATTTCGTTGTCAATTCAGATCATTATTTAAATTCTGTTGGAAATGAGAATGATCGAAATGCGATTAGCAAACAATATTCCTTCATTAAAATTTATTTAAAACCGATAGCAGTGTTTTAAGTGCTTCATCTAACAAGAATACCAATTATAAAAACCGTTGTCTCGTTTCTCTTTTAACTCCCTCCCCTCTGCAGACGTAGAGCAAATCTGACAATGACAACGGAAAGCTCCAACCTTCGATAGCTCAGTTGGTAGAGCGGTGGACTGTAGTTGGTCAAACATGCAATAGAAATCCATAGGTCGCTGGTTCAAATCCGGCTCGAAGGATTTTTTTGTTTCACTTTTTTTTAAATTGTTTTCTTTTATACATACGTACATATAATTGAATTTCCGTCTAGAATTTTTCCTTGATATACTTAACTTGCAATTTTGATATATTCACATATATGAATTTGTATATTTAAAAAAAAATTTCTTTTTCAAAAATTAGTTTAAGCCAGAAATAAACAAATTAACAAAATATGTAAACTTTTTCAAAACATTTCTATCTGAACTGACGGTAAAACAGAAACGAACTAGATCGAAACAGTTTTACTGACTTATTTTAAATAAAACAAAAAACATGAATTGTGATTTAAAATTGCCTTTTTTGAAACGGTTATCCGTTCTGTTGCCTTATTTATGAATTATACGTAGATGTCTTGCAGTTAAAAAGAAATATTCAAAAATTAAATTTAGAAAAAAATCCTTCGAGCCGGATTTGAACCAGCGACCTATGGATTTCTATTGCATGTTTGACCAACTACAGTCCACCGCTCTACCAACTGAGCTATCGAAGGTTGATAAACATTTGCGCCATTCTCAAATTTGTGTATCGAGGAAATTTTCAACTTAAGAGTCACGATTTTGCCTAAAAATTCGTAAAATGCATGTATGAATATTTACTTATGAAATAATATCGGCTTGAAACTATTTCATTGTTAATAAGAATTGCGCGCGCTGAAAAAACTCTTAATAAAATACTTTAACGAAACTTCAACACCATAATTGTTTGATTTGATCAAAAGTGCATCGAAAAGAAAATAAATAAAATAAGTTATTATAGTTATTCAGTTAGATTTATGATAAAAATTTCTGATTGTGAAATACTGGGGTTTGTATGACTACAGGGTTTCGCCAAACCACTGGAAATCAAAATTGACAATGACTCGGCCTTTTGTCAACCTTCGATAGCTCAGTTGGTAGAGCGGTGGACTGTAGTTGGTCAAACATGCAATGGAAATCCATAGGTCGCTGGTTCAAATCCGGCTCGAAGGATTTTTTTTGTTTTTGAATCTTTTTTAATTTTTGTCGTTAATATAGTTATTTCTATACAGAGAGATTATTTTATTTAGCGTGTTTTTTTTATTCTCATTATGCGCACAAGTTTCAATAATCTGATATAAATACAAAATAAATATGTAGCTACTTTATTACGAATTTATAAATTTTAACTGCTGTTCCGGATCGGTTGTCTTAAAAATTTAAACTAATCCATAATTTAGTTAGCAAAATAGTTAACGTTAACAATATTTTATATTAAAATGTACAATTATATTATTCCGCTTTTGTTCTATTAGTTTCATTTTGGTACTTCTGTAACTAACTTAACGTGAATTCTGATTTCATTTAATTATGAATTTATAAAAATATGTATATATGTGTTTATGCATTATTAAATGTTAATTAAGACTAAAAAGTTAATAGTTACAACTTTTATTTTGTGCACATCTCATATTCGTGTTTGACTCAAATCAGTGAATGCTGCTTTGAGTGTACAGTTTGTCAGCTCAGCTTTATTATGACAAATAAAATATATAATTTTAGTACTATACAATTGTAAATAACAACAAAATATTGTAAAAAAAATGCTCAAAATAATACATAAAAAAAAACTTTACAGCATATTACAGAAATGAAATATCACTAGCTAAAAAAGCAATACAAAATGATCTTAAATTAAATAAAATAAATCGAAAATAAATTATAATACAGAATCTATTTGTTGTTCAGTCCAAGGCAATGCCCTGTATCCAGGCGCTTAAGTCGCTGCCATCGGATTCCATAATAATCTCGTCGGGCTCATCATTGGCCAACAAATACTGGGCCGCCGTTCGACCGCTTAAATATGCGCCGTGTACGGTGGAGTAAAAACTGGAATGTGTATGCTCACCGGCAAACACAATGGCGGGCTGTTCAAATTAGAAACATGAGTTTTTTGAGCTTGTAATGCATGGATACCTACTTTCATAGCATGTGGAGTGGCATATAAAGGCTGAGCCAAATTTTCAATATCTTCTTGGGTCGCTCCAACAGGAATAGAGGTGTAAGCTCCGCCAGTATAGGCCTGGCTTTTCCAACTCGTGCTAAAGAAGCAAAATTTGTATGACTAATACACACACATCTTTAAACTAGTTTAAACGAAACCACATACCATACACAACGCTTTGGCTTGGGCACATATGGATCTCGCAGGAAATTTCTTAAAATTTCCGTACACTTCTCAGCTACTACGTCATGGGAAAGTGTTTCCATATACTCCGCTTCGCGACCAGACACCCATCCCAGTAGCAGAGTATCTGTCATCTTAGCAAAAGAGTATATCTTCTTGAACCAATTTTTACTGAGATAGGCTTCGCTGGCCAGCTCCTCTTCGGATTCCTGCTTGTCATCATCCCAGAGCAACATCACCTCGGATATGTCTGCACTGTAGGGAATTGTAAGTTGGAAATTGAAAGAGATTTTAGATAATAAAATTGTTAGCTCACATGAAGTTCACAGGACGCTCGTACTCTAAAAATATTTTGTCCACGGTACCGAACATGAGATTTTCAATAGATTCCTGTTTGTAATGGGGCAACTCGGGATCAAAGAGGGTCTTGTGTGCTTCCTTGAGCACACCCAGGGGTATTGTGCATATCACATGGGCAGCATGAAAAACTCGCCCGTCCTCACAATCCACGCGTACATTACCCGCAGGATAATCACAACTGCTGCCATTTGATTCCACGGATGCCTCACGCATTGCATTACTTCCCGTTGGCACCTCCGTCACAGTCTTCTCTGAATCATCAGAATCCTCATTCTCTGAATTTTCATCGACTGTTTCCAGTCCAGTAAATGTCTTTTTTCGCTTCCAGTGTATTTTTTTTACAGGACACTTGGTTATTATCGACTGCTTCGGTATCTGCTCACTTAGTGGTCGCAGTATAGAGCTATATCCGCTGGGCAAAACAATATTACCGCCCTGCAGTTCCGTGTAGCTTCCTAATTGAAGAAATCGTGGATAAGAGATGAAACAATTTATATATTGTAAAACCTCTCACCCAACTCCAGGAGATCCACATCGTTCATATTATTACAGCCTGTAATACATGTCTCTCGTTTAAGCAAACAATTAAAAATCAATTGTTTTAATTGTTTTTCCTTAGGATCTTGAATTGAATTCAAATAGATTTCAATCTCATAATTAATGTGCTCGCCGACGCTGTGTATATCTGGGGGTGGACTATATTGACAAAGGAAATATTCATCGCAACGTCGAAGGAAACAGACATAAGCCTCATAGATTTCCTGCAGTATGCTAAAAGGAACTTGATGACCATCTTCGGTGGTGGCCACCACTTTGTGGGGCTTTGGTACGTTCACAACGCTGACTAGACCATGTTGAACCGCAATTTCGAAAATTGGATTACCTAGGACACCATGTATCCAATTGGCACCCAGTTCAACCTATAAGAAAATAGAATTTAGTTAACAGTTTAAAGGAATTCAATTTAATCTATGTAATTAGATTAGATATTTTCGTTGTATTTAAAAAAGAAAAATGTGATGTGCAGTGTAATCGAACCGAAATCACTTGAATTCGTCTGGGAGAGTCGAAATGATAATAATTTTTCTTTAAATAGATAAATATTTTGTGAAATAACTTTCTACAAGAACTGACCTATAACTTAGTACGTTATTAGTGTAAAATAGGTCTTGCAATATGCTAATTAAAAAAGGGAATCGTATATGAAATTGTTTACGTGATCAAAGGCTTGTCGTTGCACTAATCATTATATAGCTTATTTAAACCCAATCTTATCTAGAAATTGTTTGAAAATTGTATAACAATTGAGGAAAAATTGTGTAAACTGGAGCATGAATGTCGCTTTGTCGTATTGAAATAATAACGAGAAAATTTAGCTAAAAAGCCAAAACAAAGCCAAACATATTGGCAAGGACACAAAAAACAGTTTGGAGACGAAGAAGGGGGCTAGCATAGGTGAAATTTAATAGTTATTATAAATAGCTGAAACCGGAACAGGAAATACTTTCAATTTTTAAACGCATCAATACATGTACAGACATACATGGAGATATGTGTACATATGTGTGCGTGTGTTAACTAAACAGCTGACGACCTGTGAACGGGAAAAATCTATAATCCAATTTCAAAATTTGTTAAATAAATACAAATTGAAAGCGACTAACGCCGCCGAATTAGGCACAGGCACCACATCTAGTACCATTAAATAATGGATTGACATATTTCGTACGATTTCTGACATTACATAACTCTATACCTTTTGATTGTTCTCAAGCGGTATGGACACAATACGCCCGCCCACGCGTCCACGAGCTTCCACAATTAGGAAATCATCGCATCCATTTTGTAGCAAATGATTGGCAGCCGAAAGACCAGCCATGCCAGCTCCAATGATCAAAACCTTTACATTGCTAGAGTTGGAGGTGGCCGACGCATTGCTACCAGAAGTTGCTGAGCCGAGTCCCAATGTTAAACCTTCTTCCGTTGGCGAAGGTGCTGGTGTAGTTGGCTCCTCCTTATCGCCCATTGCACGCACACTTTTGACTATGATTAATCTCTTGATTGTTTATCGTATTTGGCAAATACATTTATTTACTACTCATTGCACTTTTCACGGACCGTGTTTTGACATTTCCACCAAACAGTTGTTTGAAGCGGGGGCGGCGGAAAATCATCAGCTGTTGCTGAAAGCGTTGCCAGAGGGCGCAAATGCTGCTCGCGAATCTTATCGATAGACGATAATTGTTTGGTTGACTTGTTGTTATCAACAACATTAAAATCAAGATAGGGGAAAAAGAAAAAAAAAACAATACAAACCTATGGAGTAAAGCAAAATGTGATTTGTGATTTAATTTGTAATTTAAGGAAACTGAAATCATTAAAACATTCCCCTACAACGTTGAAAGCTGCTTGACAAAATGACCGAATCATATTGCCTAACAAACTTTATTGATTTTTCGCTGTCCTTGTCGCTCCCATTGAAGCATGCCAATCGCATCAGGGTAAGTAATTTGATTCTTCTTGCGGTTAATACCAATTTTCACTTTCGTTCTCATTCCTTCGTTTCTCTTTAGTACACTTGCTTCGACGTTTCAGCCAGTTATATTATATTTGGTGCCACATCTGGATCGCTATATCTATTTAACCGTAAAGGTAAATTTTTACATCTCATTCCCAACAAACATGGAGCCGTCACCCATCTGAGCATATCCGTGAACAATAAGTATGTGGCATTTGCCACCCAGAAGTCCTTGATTTGCGTCTACGCAGTTAATTTGTCGTCGCAGACTTCGCCCCAGGTGATAGTCACGCATTTGGATCAGGCACAGGTTACTTGCATTCATTGGACCCAGGATGAAAAGCAATTTTACTACGGTGACACTCGAGGACAAGTCAATCTTGTCCTGCTGTCTTCCTTCATTGGACACAATTTGCTACTGAATATGAGTGTACATCCTTTACTCTATCTTGACTCCCCGATTGTTCAAATAGATGATTTTGAGTCCTTACTTTTGGTCTCCAATGGCACTAAATGTATATTATGCAATACAGAGTACGAAGAGTATAAACAGGTAATGGCTATCTTATTTCTTCTCTGTTGGCGATATTAATGCTGTTATTTTTGTTTTGCAGATTGGCAACCGACCACGAGATGGAGCATATGGCGCTTGCTTTTTCATATCGCCCCAGGAGTCGTTGCAGCCATCGCGCATTTATTGCGCCCGTCCCGGTACTCGCATATGGGAGGTGGACTTTGAGGGCGAGGTCATACAGACACATCAGTTCAAAAATGCTCTAGCCATGGCTCCCGCTAAAATTCATAAACCCATTTTCGAAACAGAGGCCGAACTTGAATCCAACGATGAACTACTGGAGCATCAGCCGCAGCAGTTGCAGTTTGCCAAGATTCAACGGCTGGGCAGGGATTTCCTTCTGGCCTTTACCGAGCTTGGTCTTTACATCTTCGACATGCGCCATTCCTCGATCGTGTTGTGGTGCAATCAATTTGAGAGAATTGTCGATTGCCGTGTATCAAAATCTGCGGAGATTTTTGTCTTCACCCAAACTGGGTCACTCTATAGTGTACAGCTGCAGACTTTGCAAGCCACGGCTATAGACCTTATGCAGTCCAAACACATGCAGATGCAGTGCGCCAATTTACTGCGACAACATGTTAAATATTTTGCGGATAAAGCCAAGGAGAATTACGATCTGAAGTTGCTTAATCACCTCAAGCAGCTGCTTATCGAGAGGCAGGAATACGAATTGCTCAATGATATATCAGTGATATTTGATGCTATTGCCCAATGTACCGCCAGCAGTGGATCGGATGCCCACAGCTCTGGCGGTAGCTCGACAGCTACAACCACTGAACGCAGCCTAAGCGGAGGTGGAGGTGGTGGTGCCAGCCAGATGTCAACTCCAAGGGGCGTCTATGTGCTGGAGAATGCATTCTGCGATAATCGTAAACCCGCAGCCAAAACCGGTTCCGGTCATATAAAGGATGCATTGCTCACCGTTACCGGAAAATTCGGAAAAAACATCATCAAGTATAAGTTTAACATTTTCGCAGAGGAGCAGCAACAATTGGTCCGAGAGTTGATTCCGGCCAGTGAGCGGTCACTACCATTTAAGGATATCAAGGCTCTGTATGAATCAAACGATGACGATCAGGAGATAGTAAGCCGTCGAAGCAGCAGCAGCAAGCATCCTCTTCCTCCCTCGCATTTGATCAGTCCCGAAGAGAAAACCATATACAATTTATATTTGATATACAAGAGCGCAAAGTTTAGTCGGACACATTGCGTGGAACGATATCGTGCCGTCTTCGATGAGTATGCGGCAAATGAGTTGATTTGTTTGCTTGGCAAGCTTGCTCTAGTAATGGTAGAGAATGGGGAGACCATGGAGCAGGCTGAACGCAATTGCTTGGAGATGTATTTCAACTATCTGAATCCAGAACTCATTTGGGAAATGGATGATGCGACCAGAGATTATATAGCCAATGGTTTTGTTAAGCTTAATGCGGATCCCGATATAGTGCGCTGTGATCATTGCTCCTTTCCACTTAGATTTGATAATGCGTGTGTGTATCACGAAATTGGCACAGTTCTGCTTAGATACTTTTGGTGGGTTGTCAATAACGAAAAACATGATAATATATAATTTAAATATTTATTTTCAATAGGTCTCGAAACGAACAACTTAAATGTTTTGATGTAGTGCAGGCTGTGCCCGCTCTGTTAGACGTCCTGGCCAAATTCTATCTTGCTGAACAAAATTTGGATAAGGTTCTTCCCATTGTACTTAACTATGGGCAGCCGGAACTACTCCTTGACTTGGGTAGGCAGTTCAACGTCATCGGGTGGACAAAGTGTTTCGAACAGTTTGTGGAATTGCAGCGCGGTCGTCTTCAATGTGTTAATTGCGAACGTGTGACCAGCGTAGAGCAGGAACAACTAACACGACATTTCTTTTACACATGGGACTGCTTCCTCAATATCGCCCTTGACCACTTGGACACAATAGATACTTTGGCTCTAATTTTTAAGTGGAGCTCTTACATTCCAAACGATGCAATCGACAGAGAGTTCTACACAAGATGCCTCATCAAAGGATAGACAGTCTGATGGGCCACGTCCAGGACGAGGTGACCTGCTTAAACGATTTAGAACAGGGTTTAGTTAATAAAAAGTCTATATAGCCATACTTATATGAATGTATACATATAATATATTATTTATTCCAATTATGTATGTATTGTAATCTCAAGCAAGCTTAAAAGAAGCTGAAGCCAATACCAAAAGCATTTATTTCCTATATGTTCCATATAACTATATGTCACTTTGTTTGTGCAATAAAAAAGTAAAAATCTGAATCATTTGATTTTCCTATCAAAAGCGATCTAGCACAAACGCTTGGACAAAAAATTATACAACACAATATAGCGACACAATATATTAATTTTGGCTAGATTTATACAAAATTTTAACTGCAAAACAACATTTCTCTTCCATTAGAAATATAACAGCATTAAAATAACAGACGATAATTTTGCGGCTCAAAGACCAAATTTATTCAACTAATCAAGTTTCACTAGGTTCAAAACTTCAAATTGCCGCCGCCCCTGGCACCGCTGCCTATGCGGCAACCCTGCTTGCTCGATATTTCCACCTCAGCTCGATAATTTTTTGATCGACTATTTGCCAGTCCCAGGGATGGAACAGGTGGTAAGTTTAGAAAGTAACATTGCTGTGATGGAGCCCGTAATATTTGAAATAGTTTTAATTAATTAAATTCAAATATCCTATGGTTGTCCTATATGGTCCTGAAATGAGGAAAATAGGTGGAAATGGTTTCACATACTTTAAATTGTTTGGTCAAATAGAAAAACAATAACTGCTAAAATTTGGTGGGATAAAAAAAAGATATCCCTTATGTCGGTCCAAAAGGTCTACCTTACGGTGACAGTAAATGTTTATTGGGATATTCTATTAGGGATGTAAATTGCCATTTCGCCGTAAAAACTAACCTTATATAAATATTTTCTGCCATCCCTATTTTTAGACACGCGTCTGAAGCTGAAAAAACGCGATACGCGAAACGCGTCGGAAAATTTGTTGTAATTTTCAATTTTATTGTAATTACAATTACGGACCGCTTGTAATTGTCGTGGCACTGGCATAATCAGCAGGCCAAGTGAATATATATAAAGTTTCAGTTTCAATTTGAACGAACAAAAACTCAGTGAGAATCAAAAAAGTACATCTTTCCCTTTCCGAATTTCGCATAAGAACGTAGTAGCTTGTGGAACCTAAGAAGTCGGGAAAATTAAAGAAAAACGTATAGATACTAAGTGCAACAGCAACAACTAGACAACTATTTAATAAAAGTGCAGAAATACAAAGAATAAAGGCAATTTTCATATCAGCAATTGTGAAATTTTCCTAAACGGAAAGCGAGAAAAAATAAGCAACTGATTGGAGGATAATATGAGTAATGCTATCCAAAATGGCACAGGTCTAGAGCAGCAAGTAAGTAGAGTGCGATTATACATATACATATACATATATGTGTGACCATGCGTATGTGTGTATGGCTAGAAATTTATTGATTTCATAACACAGTCGCAGACACACACACATGCAGACGCGCACACGTTGTAATTTCTTTTGTATGATATTTCTTTTTACACCCCTTGTACTACCAATTTGATATTGCAATAGGGCTGACAAGTTGGCCGGCGAAATGAGAAATAAATAGAAATAGTCATTATTATTGAAAAAATATAATTCATAGAAATATATAATTAATACGCATAATGTAGGATTTGCAGTGCTTTAAATTTAATTTTTTTTTAAGTGTGTGCCAAACCGGGATTTTAAAGATTTTTAACTAATTTTGACAATCTGTAGTTAGCCAACACTGCCCGACAGCTCTCTCTCTTTTCGCTCTTTCTTTGACTCTATTCGTGCCATTTGCGCGCACATGTGGAACGTATGTTTTTTTTTTTCCTTTTGTTCTTATTTTTCTCACTAATACTATAAAACCTTTTTTTTTTGTTCTCACAAATACAATTAGAAATTTTTTTGGTGGTTATATGGGCACCACTCAATTTTTATAGATTGGCAGCACTTCCACTGAAAAAAACACTCAGTGAAATGCAAAAATAACAATCCAAAGAATAGAAAAGGCAAACAAAGAAAGCACATGGCAAACATTTTCTGATTCCTTTCACATAATAATTATTTTTCATATCTAATTGTGGTTACATTTCATACAAGAAAGCATACATATCCATAAGTATGTACATACATATGTATATATATATATATATGTATTTATGTGTACACACAAACGCACATACATGCATATACAAATCTGAGCTTTGAAAGAGTAAAGAACAAGAATTAGCACATGTTGCTAAGCGGAGAAAAAGCAAAGCTTCGCGAATGAATGTCTTAGAGGAGTGTGGATGACGTTGTCGGAGCGGGTAAAGAATGGAAGAGGCACCATTTGACTGACCGAAAACTTGTTATTACAAGCATACAATAGCTTAGGTAAAGTGAAAATGGGAAGGAGGGTGTCAGAGGCGGGCAAAGTCGTAAAATTCGTTGAACTTGATACACTCACATCATTTATATTTGTTATTTTTAGGTTTATTAAACCTTTTGACACATTGTGCTTTTCTTTGTTTATTTTCTGCTTCTTACAGGTTGCTGGTCTGGACTTGAATGGCGGTTCGGCTAACTATAGCGGCCCCATAACAAGCAAGACTTCCACTAATTCGGTCTCCGGTGGTGTATATGTGCCCCCGCATCTTCGTAGTGGTGGTGGCAACAACAACGCTGATTTAGATAATCAGGGCCAAGGACAGGGCTTTGAATCAAGAGCTGCTCCCCAGCGTCAGGATCAGCAACAGCGTGGTGGTGATTATCGCAGAGGAGGCGGCAATCGTAGTTATAATAATCGCCAAAGCGGCGACTACGGAAGTTTTGGCAACGGCGGAGGCGGTCGACGAGGTGGCGGCGGCAACGGCCGTTACGAAGATAATTATAACGGTAAGCCCAAACCATATTTTCTCAGTAAAAAAAATTACAATCTATCTCTATGGGTGTCTCGATTCTAGGAGATTACGACTCGCGTCGCGGTGGTGACTGGAATCGCAGCGGTGGTGGAGGAAGAAACTTCGGGGACCGACGTGGCCCTTCGTACAGGGGCGGTCCAGGCAACGGAGGTGGTGGCGGCGGCGGTGGCAGTAACAACGCCCTCAACGAGCAGGGCGAAGATGGACAGCAGCAACAACCACGTAATGATCGCTGGCAAGAGCCAGAACGTTCAGTTGGATACGATGGCGGATCTGTGGATGGTGGTCAACCCGGTGGTGGTAATAACAGAAGCTATAACAATCGCGGGGAGCGCGGAGGCGGCGGTGGGTACAATAGCCGCTGGAAGGAGGGCGGAGGCGGCAACGTCGATTACACAAAACTGGGCGCCCGAGATGAGCGCCTGGAGCAGGAGCTGTTCGGCGTCGGTAACACCGGTATCAATTTTGACAAATACGAGGATATACCCGTGGAGGCGACGGGCCAGAATGTGCCGCCGAACATCACATCGTTCGATGATGTGCAGCTGACGGAAATCATTCGCAACAATGTGAATTTGGCGCGTTATGACAAACCGACACCGGTGCAAAAGTACGCCATACCGATCATTATTAGCGGCCGGGATCTAATGGCCTGTGCCCAGACCGGCTCTGGAAAGACAGCGGCTTTCCTGTTGCCCATTCTTAATCAAATGTACGAGCATGGGATATCGTCGCCGCCTCAGAGCAATCGTCAGTACAGCCGTCGGAAGCAATATCCCTTGGGTCTGGTGCTGGCACCAACCCGCGAGCTGGCCACTCAAATCTTCGAGGAGGCTAAAAAGTTCGCCTATCGTTCCCGTATGCGTCCTGCAGTTCTGTACGGCGGTAACAATACTAGCGAGCAGATGCGAGAACTAGACCGCGGATGTCATTTAATTGTGGCCACTCCGGGTCGTCTGGAGGACATGATTACACGCGGCAAGGTGGGCCTAGAGAATATCCGTTTCCTGGTACTGGATGAAGCCGATCGCATGTTAGACATGGGATTCGAGCCTCAAATTCGGCGCATAGTGGAGCAATTGAATATGCCGCCCACTGGCCAGCGTCAGACACTCATGTTCTCGGCCACATTCCCCAAACAGATACAGGAGCTGGCTAGCGATTTCCTCAGCAATTATATTTTCCTTGCAGTCGGTCGTGTTGGCTCTACATCGGAGAATATTACGCAGACCATTCTCTGGGTATACGAGCAGGACAAACGGTCGTATCTCCTGGATCTGTTGTCGTCCATTCGCGATGGGCCCGAGTATTGCAAGGACAATTTAACGCTGATATTTGTGGAGACCAAAAAGGGGGCTGACTCTTTGGAGGAGTTCCTCTATCAGTGCAATCACCCGGTGACTAGCATTCATGGCGATCGTACCCAGAAAGAGCGTGAGGAGGCATTGCGTTGCTTCCGCTCGGGCGATTGCCCCATTCTGGTAGCTACCGCAGTGGCTGCCCGTGGCCTGGACATTCCACATGTTAAGCATGTCATTAATTTCGATCTGCCTTCCGATGTGGAGGAGTATGTGCATCGCATTGGCCGTACCGGCCGCATGGGTAATCTCGGCGTGGCCACGTCTTTCTTCAACGAAAAGAATCGCAACATTTGCTCCGATCTGCTAGAATTGCTTATTGAGACCAAACAGGAGATTCCTAATTTCCTCGAAGATATGCTCAGCTCGGATCGCGGTCATGGCGGTGCCAAGCGTCGTGGTGGCGGCGGCGGAGCCCGTTATGGTGGAGGATTCGGCTCCCGCGATTATCGTCAAAGCTCTGGAGGCGGTGGAGGTGGTCGCAGTGGCGGTCCTAGCCGTAGCAGTGCTTCTGGCGGAGGTGGTAACTACCGTAGCAATGGCAACTCGTATGGTAAGTTTGGTGAGTGGCCATTAAGATAGAACTATACAGAGAACTTCTTCGTTATTGATAACGTTTTGTATTTTGTGCTTTATTTTTAGGAGGTAACTCAGGCGGAGGCGGTTACTATGGCAGCGGAGGCGGTGGTGGTGGTGGCGGCGGCGGCTCTTATGGTGGCTCCTATGGGGGCGGAGCGTCGCACTCCAACAACGGACCCGACTGGTGGGGTCAATGAGCAAGGCCCCTTCATCCCCAGGGTCATCAACGGGCTGTGTACGCCAAGCATTCGCAATCGCAACAGCAGTCGCCGTCGCATTATAGCAACTTTCGCAATTAACAAAGATTGGAAGAGGATTGTAAGGGAAGAAGAGAAGAAATACCAAGAAACCTAAAATGAAGAGAAGGTGACAACGAAACCGAGAACGCAATCAGTTGAACCGATGATAAACAACTATATATTATATATGCGTATATATGCATATATATATATTGATATATATACTATATAGGAGTAGTAAATGTGAAAGAGAAACTGTCTGTGCGCAGCGCAACACAACAAAATACATACACTAACCATCAACCTATCCAACCCCACCCTGCCTCAACCCAATACCACAACACAATCCGTAATGCTCCCTTCATCACCATCCACACTCATCCGTAACAATAGTAACTATTAAAATAAATTGTTTAAAAATAATTGCAAGAAGTATAAAATATATACTATATATAAGTCTAATTCTACCCCATGGCACACACATACACGACGTATAGTTTATATTAAATAGGCGTACAACCAGCCAGCAAGCCAGCCCCTCTCTCGCCTCCCATCCCATCCCATAGAACCTCATAACATCCGAAGAAGAGGAAACAGATCTATAAAACAATTTCAATTTAATTACAATGGAGAATGCAAAAAACACAACACTCACACGTACACACTCACACATACACACACACACATACACACACACACATACACACACACACACATACACACACACATATTACAAATATGCTAAACCACAAATATTTAGAATATTTAAGCGAAATGAGAAATTTTTTGAATTTTTGTCTATAAGTTACAACCAATAACAAAACAACACACGTCTCACATACGTTTATTAATTAAAAATTTTTCTTTAAATACGAACACTAATTACGAATAGTGAATAAAAAATGAGAGATAATATAGAAGCGCAGAAAACAAAGCAAACAAAACACAAGATATGTGAAAAGCAAAAGAAAACCTTCAATTTCAATTTGATGATTTTAAAAAAAAAACATAACTAATAAAGATATATATTATTATATATTATGTACTATATGAAAAGGGCAAAAAAAGAAAAAAAAAAAAAAACAAAACAAACAAAATACAACAGAAATAATTAAAACAGAATGAAAAGAAAAAAAAACAACAAAAAAAAAACATAAAATTTGCTAAAAATAAATCAAATAATTTAGCAAATGGAAAAACTTTGTTTCAATGTCGCGTTTGTTTGTTTCAAAGGAAAAATATGTTCATACAAATCATATGCAGTCCGAAAGCTTCCCTTGCAGCATTTACTTACTGATATTGCTCGTTTTAAGTGGTTGACAAATAAAATAGTTAATTGAAAATTCCATAATGCCGAGCGTCTAACAACGTATGTAAATTTAAATTCCCTCTCGGCATTGGAAGCTCGGCAAACCTTCAGTGACCGGCCACAGCCCCAAACAAAGAACGATCCGGTCCCCTCCAGCGTTAATTAGATTAGATTAGACAAACCAGATTGGGTTAGTGCTCTGAGTGTGTGAACATTGAGATAGAGGATCGTGGGATGTCTCGTTTATTTGTTTGCCTTAATGTTGAACAACGTAAATAGATAAGCTTACTTGTTTGCGGGGCTTCGAAGCGACATCTTTTTAAGTTAAGCGGCAAAGTCAATCGAATACACCTGGAGCCACACCTTGTCAAAAATACATTATTTCGTTGTTTAACCAGCCATCCCAGCCGCAACTGTGTCAATTTCCAGGCCTTTATTTTACACAACCCGATCCATCGTTGACCTTTAGTTTGCAATATGCAGAAGAAGGCACATGTTACGAAATGCTGGACTTTAATTTTGCTCTTTTCGCTGATCATCACGTTTGTTGTTGCCTTTTCCTATTGGTTTTTTGTGCCGCGGCAAGCAGATTTTTGGTCACTGATGGTGTATAATGAGTCCGAAAGCGATTTATCACCGGAGTTATCCATGCCATCGAATTTGATACCGGTTGAATTAAAATTGAAAAATAAGCCGCCATTTATATATCAAATCTTACACTAATAAACAATTTCGACTCTATACACATATGCTATGTAATCTAAAATTAAACTATTTAATAAATTATAAACAGGATAGATGTTAGAAAAGTGGCATTACAATGTTATGGGATTGGAAATTTGCCTTTTGGGCACCATTAGACGTCCGATTTTTGATTGAGAGCCGCATATCCCACAGGGATTTCTTTCATTTCTGTTTGGAGACACAGGAATTCTCCGCCAATGCACATTATGGTAGCGGTGATAACGTTGAGCAGCCACCACGAGGCATTGGCCGGGAATGAGCGATTATACCACCAGCATACCAACAAATGCAGAACGTGGAAGGTGCAGCTAAAAGCCAATGGAGACAATTATGAAAAGAGAAAGTGTGTGGCTATTTAATAAATACCTAAAGTCCAGACACAGTTTGGCCCTCCGCACAATGCACCACAGAGCCAGTGAGGCCACAAACGCATTCAGGACAAAAGCGCATATCACAAGCCTTCCGCCTAGATCGTAAATGTGAATTTCCTATGCAAATTTATAATAAGTTTAATGTTGAAATCTATTAACAATAAAACACTCACATGGTATTCAAAAAGATGGTCTAATGAATAATTGTCGCCTGCCAATTTGTTGGCAACAAATACGAGCAGGCCCAATGTGAAATAAACGCAGAATTGCATGGATACTATCTGTGACGTCAGCAACGTGGGATCCCATTGCGTGTTGCGAAATGTGCCGCCTTTCATGTTTTTCAATTGAATAAATCGAATTGTCTACAAGAGAATTTATTTGTGAACATTTTTATTTGATAAACATTTTGTGCTCCAATTGTTTTACATTATTTATACTTCTCAATATTGTCCAAGAAGGATCTTATAAATAAATGTATTTCAAACTAGATCTCGCTTTTATGTCTGTTGTCTATTTAATTGTGGTAATTTATATAATTAACAATTATACATTGTTATGTTTTTAGTGTTTTCAAATTGCAATTTTATTTTTAACAAAAGTAAATAATAACAAATTCTGACTCACAATTACCAAGAATGGCCACACTAGTATTTAGCTTTTTTTTTCCTCATCGACACCTTTCCGGCTTAGTTATCAGCTGCAAATCTTAGCTCAAAATTGTCATTCTCATATTGGTCCAGGTCAGGTAATTTGCGCTTTATAAATCAAAGTTTTTATGAATTTCAAACAAAAATATGTCACAAAAACATAAATAGGCAAAAATTAGCTGACATCTTCAGGATTTTGTAATAAAGCAGTGCTACGGATGGTGATCGCTATAAACGTTTTGGCAATATGTTTAGTAGAACACAAAAATTGGTAAGTGATCAAAATTTTATAATGTATTTTACAATTATTTAATAGCATTTTTCCCTCTAGGGGCGCCTGCGCTCTTTGGGTATTGTAACGGCGGGTGCTACAGCACTTGTTGTGGGGTTGACAGCTTATAATAATCAGAATCAACTTTTTCGCACATTTGTGATGCCGGCCGTGCGTTTGCTTCCTGCAGAGGCAAGCCACAAACTGGCAGTGATGGCATGCAAGTATCGACTGTACCCGACCTCGGAGATTCAGGACGATCTTAACTTGCACACCAAGTTCTTTGGTCGTCTGTTGGGCAACCCCATTGGTATTGCTGCTGGCTTCGATAAAAATGGCGAGGCAATTAGCGGATTACGTGACATAGGCTTCGGCTTTATTGAGATTGGTACGGTAACTCCTCTTGCTCAAGAAGGAAATCCCAAGCCGCGTGTTTTTCGTCTAAACGAGGATAAGGCGATAATCAATAGATATGGATTTAATAGCGATGGACATCAAGCTGTTTACAATCGGTTAAAAGAGTTACGTGAGAAGGAGGACTTCAATGGCATCGTGGGCGTCAATTTGGGACGTAATCGCAAAACTAGAAACCCCGTCAGTGACTACGTAGAAGGCGTTAAAAAGTTTGGACCCGTTTCAGACTATCTCGTAGTGAATGTTAGCAGTCCAAATACCCAAGGTCTAAGGGATATGCAGGGAAAAGAGAAACTGTCTGAGTTGTTAGAGGCCGTCAACAACGCACGTGCGCAGCTAGAGAAGAACAAAAATGTACCAATCCTGCTGAAACTCTCTCCTGATTTACATCCCTCCGATATGCAAGACGTTGCTTCGGTGATAAAGAAAAAAAATACACGTGTGGATGGTCTTATTGTGAGTAATACGACAGTGGCCCGGGAGAATCTTCAGGATTTACAGTTAGCAAAAGAGAATGGCGGATTAAGCGGTCAACCCCTTCGTACTCGTTCCACCGAAATGATTGCTCAAATGTATGTTCTAACTAACGGCAAGGTCCCCATTGTCGGTGTCGGTGGCGTGTCATCTGGGCAAGATGCATTTGAGAAGATAGAAGCAGGTGCTTCATATGTACAACTCTACACTGCTCTTGTCTATGAAGGTCCGGGTCTCGTAGAGAACATTAAAGTTGATCTGTCAAGTCTCATTAAACAGAAGGGATTTTCAAATGTACAGGATGTGGTAGGCACCAATGCAAGAATGTATCTGCGCAAGTAAATCAATTTTGAAATACAGTAAAAAAATCAATATTATATTTAATTATTTGGTGTATTTGTTGTATTTATCGTGAAGCTTCATTAAGGACTCTCGTTTGCTCTTTGAACATTCAGCACTCTTCCCTCTAAAAAGTGTGTATTCTGATTGCTCGCGGTGTTAAAGGCTTCCCGGTGGCTAAAGACGACGAATCCATAGTGTTTGGAAAGACCGACTTGTTTGTCGAATACAACTTCAGCGTTGGCCACGTGACCATAACGGGAAAAGTAACTCTTCAGCTCCTTGCTACTAATTGTCCAAGGTAAGTTTCCTACAAATAATTTGTAGGTGCTTCGGGCCAGATTGCTGGACATGATTACGATTATCAGTGTTGTCTACCATCGGCAGAAAAAAAAACGCCAGGGTTAAAAAAAAATCAGATTGCATAAAATAATTAAATAAATTACGCTTTATTTCCTAGCACATTTATTCATGGTTAGGTAAAAACTTATGTGTCGATTGTTAAAGAAAGTTAACAATTTTCTTTAATTAAAATTTCAAATGCTCTGCAGAATCTGGGTAAAAATGGCTAGATGCCCAACACTAAAGATGACCGTAGTGGTTTCCAAGGTGACCGTTTACAACGCACGGAAAAATACCAATTTTCTGAACCTGAATACTACACATTTCAAGTAATTTATGTAAATGTAAAACGAAAGTGCAAGAAAAAGCGCATAAATGTGCATTTCAATGTTGCAAAAGTAGTGAACGTGTTGGTCGGCCAGCCGAACAAGAAAGAGCCAAACAACGGGTAGCAAACAATAAGATATCACAGTTTAGCTACAGCTTTGTTGTTATTGTTGGGCGCGGTGCCTATACGAAAAGACAAAGCAAAGGCGAAGGCGGAACATCAATAATCATCAATTTTTTCGAGCCAGCAGCGGCTAGGTTAAGCAAGGACCACTTACAATGGCCGAGCGACCGAAAAATTTATTTGCAAGTGAGTAATAGTTTATCGTTTAAATGTTCATCTGCCCACGCACAACACTCACACTAGCACACACCCACACATATATATATATATATACATATATATATATATATATATATACAAATCTTACTCACACTAAGACGTCGCACACCACACAACTACACCTCTACATGTGTATAAACTCATTCTACTGACGCATAACTGGGGAAAGAGTAGAAATTGATAAGCAAAATTTTATAACTTTTTATTACAGCTGGACCTAGTCGGTCTCGGATTCCACCTGATCAGCTCAATCTCAACAACCTCAGCATACGCCATCCACCATCATCAACGTCGTCAACCTCATCGGGTTCCACATCTTCGGGCTCCAGTTCCTCATCGCAACACAATAATGTGACGCTGCGCTTTAGTGCTCCGCAACCTCTGCCTCCACAACCGCCCGTCGTTTCAGGCAATACGCCAGTGTCGAGCAGTACCGGCAACAGCAGCAGCACAACGGCCGCAGATCGTCATCGTGAGCGCATACGGCAGCAGGCCTGTGGCAAATTGCAGTTCGGAGAGGGTCCAGCAAACACGCATCAATTTACGTCCGATCATCTCGAGGATTTGGGTGAGATTGGACGTGGAGCATTTGGTGCGGTCAACAAGATGATATTCAAAAAACTTGACAAAGTTATGGCCGTGAAACGTATACGTTCTACAGTGGATGAGAGAGAACAGAAACAGTTGCTAATGGATCTCGAGGTTGTCATGAAGTCAAATGAATGTATCTATATTGTGCAGTTTTATGGTGCTCTCTTCAAGGAAGGCGATTGCTGGATATGCATGGAGCTAATGGACACCTCTCTAGACAAGTTCTACAAGTATATCTACGAGCGGAAACAACGTCATATACCAGAGTCCATATTGGCCAAGATTACGGTGGCCACGGTGAATGCCTTAAACTATCTAAAGGAAGAGCTAAAGATAATTCATCGGGATGTAAAACCAAGCAATATATTGTTGCATCGACGCGGGGACATTAAGTTGTGCGATTTTGGTATCTCTGGCCAGCTGGTAGACTCGATAGCTAAAACCAAGGATGCAGGCTGCAGGCCTTACATGGCTGTAAGTTGGAAGAAACATGAAATTGCAGATGAATTTAATCGAATGCCAATTTAAATGAAACGATCGTTCCCATTTTACAGCCGGAGCGTATTGATCCCGAGCGGGCCAAGGGCTACGATGTGCGCAGTGATGTCTGGTCGCTGGGTATCACATTGATGGAGGTGGCCACTGGCACATTTCCCTATCGCAAGTGGGATTCGGTCTTTGAACAGCTCTGTCAGGTACGGTTCAGAAAAAACCCTATAAGTTAATTTAAAAGTGAATTCGCTGTTTCTTTTTGTTTTGTAATTAGGTTGTGCAAGGTGATCCACCGCGTTTGCAGACCTCCTACAACGGCATGGAATTCTCCAGTGAGTTTGTGGAATTTGTGAACACTTGGTAAGTTTAAGATAGAACTTAACCTAATTAGAAAAACCAATGTAGGATTTTGTGTTTGTTAGTTAATGGGGTTTTTTCTTCCCTTTTTGTTTGCTCTGCAGCCTGATCAAAAAAGAGAGCGATCGGCCAAAATATAGTCGACTGTTGGAGATGGACTTTATACGTCGAGGTGAGAACAGTCACACCGATGTGGCTGTATATGTGGCCGATGTACTGGAATCGATGGAGAGCGATGGCATCACACAGTTCACGGCCAATCAGCCAGCGGAGAGCTAATTCACTCACCAGTTACGGCAAAACGAGTCATAAATAAAATAAACTAATAAAATACCCCAAACCAATAAGAAAAATCAAACTAAAAAGAAAAGAAACATTAAAGGAAACGTATATTGTTGTCTACTCTGTAGCATTTGTAGTAAACGTAGCTTATATTTTGTTAAAGAAAACAAAGTAAACAAAAAAATAACCGAAATGAAAGTGAAATTGTGTAAAAATATATATATATATATATAAATATATATCTGCATACGTATATATATATATTTATAAATATCATACAACATGTTTGTATTTTAATAAGTGTAAGTTGTGTGCGATGTGTGAAGAAAATTTGTAAACAAATTTTGAAATTGAATTGTTTAGCGAAATGACTTATAGTCGATTGATGCAATTGCTAGATATGTATGTACATCAGACTAATTGATTGGAAATATGAATGAAACTTTTAATGTTTAGTCAGTACTAGCATTTTAAATTGATTCATTTATTTATCATTGTTGATTATGATAATGCATTTTACAATAAATCAACTGAGAAATCTAAGCAATATTTGTAACAATTTTTATGTAAAATGAAAGGCCCAATGTTAACTACAAAAAAAGAAATGAAGTATAATAATTATGAACACACACAAAAACAACCAACGCCATCAAATAGTTAAATAGTAATCATAACAAAGAAAGACAACAATTAATAACAAAAATTTGCGTTCATCGGTTTTTGTTAAGGATTATATTTTTCTATATTATTATTTGCAAAATGAAAAATGATTGTGAAAAGCTTTAAACAATTCAACGGGAGGAGAGTGTTTGATTTTTTTGTTTTTGCAAATTGTAGTTGAAATTATTACAAATGAATACATAAAAAATAATTCCCACAATAATAATTAGTCACACACAACACAACACGTTTTTTATGCTTAGTATTTAGAGTGTAAGAAAAGAAAATAAAATATTTAGTAGAACAAGAGACACGAGAAAGTTAAAGCCGTAAATCAAGTGAAGCAAGTGGAAATAAATGTATTGTGCCTAAGTATAAAAAGAAATTATATAAAATTATAAATGAAAATTAAAAGTGAAAAAAAGCAAAAGCATCCAAAAAAAAGAAAAAACCTACTTAAACTTACATCCAATCAAAACTCATTAAACAATTTCATATTTATTGATAGTATAAACATTCAAAAAAAAAAAAAAAAAGAAAACGCAATAAATTATAAAGAAAAAACAACAATTATACAGATTAGATTGTTTAGGGTTCCTTACACTAGCTTATACATGCATAAAAAAGGCTATGCCACGCCCATACCAGATAAATAATTGCACCGTCTAAATCCCCGTCGACAAAATGAGCAAAATAAAAATAAAAAAGCATGACCATGCCAATGTTTTTGATTAACAATTTTTATGCAAGCGCCAATGTGAAAGCAAAAGTTTATTTTGTATAAATATACATACCAGATTTATATACACACATATATATATATATATATATATATATATAAATACCGTATATATAGTATATTTGTAAAAATTTGCATATAATCTACAACAAAGATTTGCAACCCTTAAATAGTAATTTGCCTGTAGCATTTCCTTAGCATTTTGATTGATGTTTGCAATAATTCCCACAAAAGAAAACCAAAAACAATGCAAATTGTTTTATTAAGTGCTTATAAAAATTAAGTATAGACATATATGTTTAAACACTTACAAATTTAATTTGCAATTAAAATGAGTAAGCTTTATATTTTCATAAAATTTGATAAATCAGTTTCATGGATAACGCTCTTTGAAAACTTATAAGTCGAGGAAGAAGATTATGATAATATATATACTGATCCTTGATCAGTATATATATTAAGAAGTAATTTGATATCCATTTCTTGTTGATTTTTAAAAAATTACTTCTCCTTTAGGCTTTCTTTTTTCCAAAAACTTTTATTCCTTTGCTAGTTTTCTATAAGTAAACCTACACATAATATTGCTATTACCTTAACCCAAATACACACATATATATAGGTATATATATTACCATAAACTTGTGCAAAATATCTAAAAAAAAAATATTAAGCCACGATGCGACACAATTAAATATAGTCAGTCGTGAATTGTACAACAAAATGAGGGAATGCCAGGAAATAATGCAATCGTTGAATTGTGCGAGTCGTCATATTTTTCGACAATAAAAGCTGTATGTATAATTAAAACAAACAAATTGTAAACGTGAAAAACCATTTAAATACATGGTGAAATAATGGAGAATATCTGTATATAGAGCGGCATATAGTATAGTAGTATATGCAATATATTTCTGCTATGAAAAGTATAAACTATCTACTTACAATTAGGTTCCAGAAATCTCAAATGAAATTCAAAAACAAACAAAAAACACCAACCCAATTGGCTTCCACTGATTTAATATGGCCTTTCGCAATACAACAAAAAAGGTTAGAAAATAAAAACAAACAACAAAACTGTTATCCAAATGACAAAACAGCAAACGCAACGTCCATCAACAAAACATTTTCAAAGTTTTTTAAACCATTTTGCTTACAGGGTGAACAATTTTTTTGTATGGTAAACTATATGTAATGCTGGGGTCAGGGGAAAGATGACTATTTAAGAATTAGGAATTTTAGGAAAGCTAGACTCCATAAGTTCAGACAAATTGTGGGTGGATTGCTATACATACATTATGTACTTACTACAATCTAATCATATTCACTTGATAGTCAGTCAAATATCTAGACTCTATATACAAGTTTCATCTGGAATCCTGCATCACATATGGGTTGAGCACTAGAGTATGTTCCACTAAGTAGGTATAAAGAAAAATATCCCGAATATCCCGGCTTTAATCTGTCGCTAAAAAAAATACACAATAAATAAAGTGAAAAGAAAACACCATAAACTAAATAAAAATAAAGATTCAAAAGAATTACAAATTGTATTGTTAAAGAAAACAAAAAAAAACAATTAAGCTTAAACAAATTGTAAGGGATAAGAAACAAAAAAGAAAACAATTAGCAAATAAAAATAATTAAAACTTTAACCATCGTTCAATTCAAATGAGTAGGAGGATACTTATCAATGATACGTCTATATAACTGACCCAAGACATGGAACGTACAAGGCTCTCAAAGAATGACGTATACGCCACATATTGTTGATACAATGGCCTACCTCCGTGTAGGCCATCATATCCATAAACATGGCTTCTGGAGTCTCGCCTTCGACACAGTGGGATGTGGAGGAGTTGCCGACAAGCCTAAATTAAAGGTTAAAATTCTATATACTTGCAATAAACTTTAAGAGCTGCTCTTGACTTACCGACATTTGATTCTGTGGCATTTGCTGCATGGAGTTCAAAAGCTGTTGCAGGAAACGTGTGGAAAGCTCGTTTTGTTTCTTCAGCATCTCCAATACCATTTTCCACTGAATAAAAAAGGAAGAAAAATAAGAAATGTTATTTACTGAAAAATATGTTAAAATTCCAAAAAATATATGCACATACAGGCAATATTTCAACTAGAAAGAAATTAAAAATTTAAAGATTTATAAATGAAAATAAGATATAAAATATTACTTACGAAGTTTTCATGAGGATCCATTTTAACTTATTCCGGTCCTGTGCGCTGTTATCAACTGGAGTCGATTATGCAAGTTGCAAGTTGTAAGTTTAAATTTATCCATAAAAATATATACCTACTAATTGCATTACTCCATCTGATACTAAATTATAAATACATAAATTTCAAAATTTTTCCAAACGAAAATATTGCTTGAAAGCACTTGAAATAAGTTTAACATATTCTTCATGTTGGCGTTGTGGATCCTTTGGCCAATAGTTTTCAATGCCTTTATCTCTGTGTCCGCTGGTACAAGGATTTGGAATATAAATGATACAATCCATATGCCCGTCATGAGTGGGTATTACATTCTGAAAATGAATGCAATCCCAAACAAATGCAACTTTTTCGATATCCATAGCTCAATCAATTACAAAGCAAACCATGATGCTAACCGGGGTCATAAATTCATTGCTAGTAGACATCAGTTTTACATAAATTATACACCTTTTGGAGCCATCCAAGGTAACTGACATAAGCGTAAGAAATTTTATGATTGCAGAGGTGCTTGCTATTTTTTTTGAGGGGCCGGCTTCCTCAGTATCCTTTCTGGAATTTGTTCGACCCTGCAAGTGAAAATAACATTTATGTATTTCTGTGAATTAATTTAACGCTTTAAACCTACCAATGGGGGCAAGATGAGCTCATCTATGATCACAAAGAAGTGCTCTCTTGAGAAGGGCATTTAAGGGCATTGAAGTTCTAGAAAATTCATAGTTCTGTATTCTTTTTTAATTGATTTTTATACACTTCGTACTCAGAAACGCCCTTGCAAATCTTGTTCGCCTTGTTTCTGCACAAAAGGTTAGACACCTATGGAAAGGTATGAATCGTCCAAAAAGGTTCAATGCTTGAAGCATTCAAGCAATAAAAAAATGCAAATGCGTAGCTGATCCTACGTTTAATAAATATGATAAGGTTGATAAGATAATGGGGGTAGACCTATATATGTACAAATATTGTAAAAAGTGGAGTTTGTAAAGTACATATTTTAAATTAAACAACTGAAGATAGCGTTTATTTCCCTTTCGCTTGAATCTTTATTCAATTATAAATACCTACAGCTCAATCTAAACAATGTGTGCCTTAACTATGCACTTTATTAATTGAAGGCATATGACATTTTAAATCAAAGTTGTCACGGGCTTTATTGCAAGTGTTAACAAATTTCAAGAGTATTGAATGCAACCTACTCGAATTAGTATAAACTTCTTCTAAACATGTCTATTGTATATTATAGATTCGCATCATTTGGATACGAACGCGACTTGCATGGCGATGTATTATTTAACGTAGATTTTCGAACGTGGCACGCATGGAAAGAGCCACATTAAGGGCCTGGCCACAAATGCGTAAACGCCGAAATCTATTTGGTGTATACGTACATATACAAAACTCAATGGACGGCAGGTTTGACTACGTTGGGTGAAGTGGACTGGTCTCAGTCTTAATTCGAACGCGCTAAGCTCTAAACAATTATTGTTTTATTGACGAATCAGGTTCGACGACATGCTGGCCTACATATTGTTCAGCTGGTTAGTGCTTGCTTGGATATATCTTCTATGGACACGAAGACGTTACTATAAGGCAGCTTATCAGCTGAAAGGACCGATTGGCTGGCCACTAATTGGGATGGGTTTGCAGATGATGAATCCAGAGAGTAATAGAAAATATCCGTCTGTCGAGTTAATTAATTTTAGTTAACTTCAGTTATATTTCTTTTTTAGCCTTTCTTCAGTATATGGATGGACTTTCACATAGGTATAAGGTTCCATTTATATCATGGATGGGTATTAATTGTTTTCTTTATGTCAACGACCCACAAACTGTGGAGCAAATCTTTAATTCGACCCATTGTACCAATAAAGGTGAATTCTATCGCTTCATGAGTTCAGCCATTGGCGATGGCCTATTCACATCCAGTTGTAAGTGATGCATTTTTTGGCGATCAATACGTTTCGTTTTGACCAATATTCTTAGCTCCTCGTTGGCACAAGCATCGACGTCTAATAAACCCCGCATTTGGACGTCAGATTTTGTTCAATTTTTTACCCATTTTTAATGCCGAGGCGGATGTTTTATTGGATAAACTAGATGTGGAAGGTGTTCAACGCGGCAAAAGTTTGGAGATATATCAAATCTTAAAAAAAATAGTATTAGAAGCCGCATGCCGTAAGTTATACTGTTGACGTTTTTCAGTGCCGTATTAGCCATATAGCAGGATTACCAAATATTTTCAGAGCACTGTTAAAAGTTGATTCAAAAATTTAACGTAAAAAATTCAAATTCTTCTATCTTTGCGCATCTGTAATTTATCCAATTTTTAACCGATTTTCAAAAGTGATATCTCATTTTAATTAAATTGATAACTTTTAAAACTAAATTTCTAATTGCAATGTAAATCACGGCAAATTTCAAGCTACTTTTTTAAGCGATACTAAAAATGCCTATAATCGGCAAAATATTGAAAAAAAACTTTATTTATTGAAGCTCTATTTTAGTCAATTTTTGACGTATTTGAAAAATTCATGGCTTTATTTTAAAGTTAGAATAATGTTTTTTAATGTGCACTAAAATCTGCAGAACTACTTTTTTTGCCAATTTTTGCAAAAAAAATAAAATTTTCTTCAAAAATCGAATAGATATTAATTTTTCTAATTATCCCATTTTATCATATGCTAAATTGCAATTGAATTGATATATTTTTATTTGAATTCGATTAGAAATCGGAGAAAATGCAGGCTAAAAGAAAACGACAGAATAACCAAAAGTTGGAAAATGTTGTTGAATAATTTGAATGATCCCGAATATATTTTGTTTTTTGTTTTTTGATTGCTACAGGCCCCGCGCTGGCCTAATCCGGCACTGAGGTTTCTATAATTTGTAGCTAAACAAGGTTATATAATTTATAGAGACAACAATGGGTAAAAAAATGAACTTTCAGCACGATGGTTCGATGGCCATCTTTGAGGCCTACAATGGGTTAGTATTGCTTCGAGAAATTTGGCTTCTCCTGAAGAACTAAGGATAATATCTTTATATAGATTAACTGAGGTGTGTGTAAGGCGAATGCTGTCGCCTTGGCTCTATCCGGAATTCATCTATCGACGCTCACGCCTGTTTGCACAGCAGCAAAAGGTTGTTGGGGTACTTTTTGGTTTTGTTGGACAGGCAAGTATTATTCCCCTTTAAATAATAACTGCTACAACTTTATTCATGCAGCTTTTGGAGCCCATAGTCTCTGTTGATGCCCGCGAAGCGAATAAAGAGCAACTGCATCAGCAATCCAGAAGTAAATCAAAGTCAATTTTTATAGAGCAAGTGAGGGAGCACGTAGAACGTGGTCAATTGAGCTGGCAAGATGTTAGAGATGAGGCTAATGTGACAATTGCAGCGGTGAGATATTTACATTAAACGAAATGTTATAGACCTCACAATCATTACCATGCCCCTAGACTTTTGAGACAACCTCGACGGCTCTATACTTTACCATACTTTGCCTGGCCATGCATCCTGTCTACCAGGAAAGGCTATATGAAGAACTTCTGGCGGAACTTCCACAATTTGGAAACATTTCCATGGAACATTTGGACCAGCTTACATATACGGAGATGGTTATCAATGAGGCCATGCGACTGTTTGCTCCAGTTCCAATGGTAATCAGAAGCGCTGCCCAGGATATTAAGCTCCGACGCGACGATGGTGAATTTCTAATACCACGCGGCACTCAAATTGGCATTGATATCTATAACATGCAGCGAAGTGAACAGGTTTGGGGCCCTATGGCACGTACCTATAATCCTGAAGCACACTTTGGTCCCGATGCACCTCCGCGTCATGCGTTTGCCTTTGTGCCATTTACCAAAGGACTGAGAATGTGTATTGGCTATCGTTATGCCCAGATGCTTATGAAATTGATATTGGCAAAAATCTTTCGCAGTTATCGTATCACCACAGCAGCGAAACTTGATGAACTCCTGGT
This sequence comes from Drosophila insularis, assembly GCA_018903935.1. Lineage (NCBI taxonomy): Eukaryota > Metazoa > Arthropoda > Insecta > Diptera > Drosophilidae > Drosophila > Drosophila insularis. The sequence continues at coordinate 11,288,969 of JAEIFP010002295.1, forward strand.
AAAAGGTAATATATCGCTTAAGCTTAAGGATTATCCCCTGTGTCAGGTGCAACGTAGATAGTAGTCGCAATTCCCACCAATATTACTAAGCATCAAACTACTTTCTGTCACTTTATCTATACAGTAATTTTTCAATTAAAAATCTAATTTTTGTTGCATCTTCTTCGTTGTAAATTGAATTTGTTTCACTTTTTGCCAAGAGTTTCTCCTTTGCTTCTGACGCAAATTGCAAAACTAGAAAATGGCCAACCCTCCAAGTTTTGCAGCATACGTTGCGTGTACGTAACGTAATTGATTGAATTGATGAAGGAGAGGTCCTGGGACCAAGCCCACGTCCAGGGATGCAACTCCAAGGTGGTTAACTGAGTAAACTTCTGCTCGCCTTTTCAATTTTAGGAGTATATACTTACAATTATATAGAAGTCCATCGGGTGGTGGGCAGAATTCCTGATTGAAGTGAATAATTCTGCATATTCATCAAGTTCATTTAAACAACAGAAGGCCGCATGAATTTTTCTGTCTTAATAAAGCCGACGTGGCCTTCATCATTTACATTTTACATTTCAGCCAAATAAAATAACATGACTAAATGTTGCTTGTATTAAGCAAAGTTTACACAATTTAATAAGGTTTCTGGTTTTTTCACTTATATTAAAAAAGTCTGCTCTGTTTTATTCAATTTTAAATAGGCAGAGATTAGATAAGATGTGACAAGTAATAATGTCATTTGGATCTGATTGTTCAAAGTAAAAAAAAAATTATCATTGCATACTATGCGGCTTCAATGAAAAAAAACAGCTTAGAGCAAAACTGACAATCGCGCACACGTCGATCACCCTTCGATAGCTCAGTTGGTAGAGCGGTGGACTGTAGTTGGTGAAATATGCAATAGAAATCCATAGGTCGCTGGTTCAAATCCGGCTCGAAGGATTTTTTTCCAAGTTATTTTTGCTTAAAATTTTTTTTTTTTTTTTTAATAGAGGGAGATGGTTTTGTTCCTTACCGTGTAGTTTTATGCCCTCATAGGTTTCTGAGTGTAAAGTCAAATTTTAAAAACATTTTTAACCCCTCTTTCAGCATTAAATGTTTTTTATACCTCACTTTAGTTGGCTGCACGGAAAGATGCAAAATTCAAAAGACTCACTGAATAGTACAAAGTAATAAAGTAATAAGCCACTCTGATTTCAGACCTTTAACCAGGCTGCTTGCCCAGGGACAGAGGAAGAGAAGTGGTTTGGAGCTTGTGTAATCATAACATTAATCTAATACTCGTGTTTAGTGCGGCCTGGAGGGCATCCAACTTAATAATAGCTTCCAAGCGCTTTGCAATAAGTAATTAAATCATTTACAACAAATCAAACGCCAGGAAGAGCGAATAGGGAAGAAAATAAGTAGAGAGAAAGCATTGGCCGATGGTTGGAAGAAAACCAAAAACTGGGACTCTGGGATTGTGGACTAAGCAAATAACTAGCCAGCCAAGACTCTGCTCTCTTTCTCTCTCTCTCTTTTGTTTGGGTTTTGCTGGTCTGGCTTATTATTAATGAGTAAAAGTTCTGCAAGTTTTCAATTAGTTATGCGTCCGTCTACTTGTTTGCCAGTTGGCCACCCTGATGCCGCACTTAGCTCTCACTTTACGTATAATCAAGACAAACGTTGGCTCATAATAAAATATTTAGGTGTATTTTTTTCTTGCCCAAGTTGCCTTAATTGACTGTTTGTTGCCAGTTATTTGTAGAAAAATATATCTATTTGTATGAATGTTTGTATGTATGTATTGCAAGCCAGAAGCTATCCTTTTTTTTTTTATTGAGAATGCTATTTCAAACGATAATTTGAGTCGACAAGCCTGCATAATTTGATTAATTGAATAGCCAAGTTGTAGGAGCAAACTGATATCTCCGCACTAATAACCATTTCATTCATATTATGTTCGTTCCGCTTAGGCAGCATTCAATTGGATCTGGACTCGTTTCCTCTGCAAACAATTTGTTCGCCAATGGCTTAGTTGGTAGAGTACATTTACCATACGTTTGTCCTTGCATTTGTAAACTGATTTTAATGAGTGCATTTCTGCATCTGACCAAATTGCTCGCTAATTGGATGTGGGATTATAAATCAGCAGCAAATGGAACTAAAACTACAAATTGATGACTTAGCATTTGTTGTTATGGGTAAATGGCCAATTTGGAACGGATTTTAAACCTCTTACCATATGCAGTCGAATGGCGTAAGAGAATCATTATGTACACTTATGATGGCCAATTAGCTGCACACGAACTTTGATTTTGTTGTAAAATATATGAAAAAAACTTTGACTTACCAAGTGCAAGCACTCTAAAAACTCTCCATTTACAAAATCGAGTGAAGAAAATAACGAAAATTCAAGGAAAAACAAATAAAAACCAAATGAGTTAAGGCATAACAATAATCCGCTTGAATATAATACTAGCTAGATTTAAACTGATACATATGTAGATACTTTAAAATTGTTGGATTTGCAAATAGAAGTCCTTAAAGTCACTTGTAGGATAATCTTTTAGAGGATCCACAAAAAAAAGCTCATGCAAGATCAGCTGCAATGAAATATATAATATATTCCTCTGATCCCCTGAATATTGATCTGATTATAAAATACAGCGATCGTTCCTTATTACTGAGAAATTCAGGTAATCATCTAAGGTAAGATAAAATAAGATTAAAATCACTTCGACAGACGTCAACAGACTAAAAAAAGTTGCCACCAATCTCTGATACCAGGCAGCAATTAAATCTGTGGCTAAGAATATTTACTTGAATGAAACGTTTATCAATTAAATGGATCTGCTAAATCTGCTAGATGATTCAATTTCATCAAATTAAATAAATTCAAATCATTATAAAAGATATTTCTGAGTTTCATTTCTTTTAAAGTAAAGAAATAGTCATAATACTCTCTGGTCTTGTTACATTTAAATGTATAAGTACATGTAGGTATATACTTACGGTACATTCGTAAATACATATGCAGGGACGTACAGAGGGGGAGACCTGAGGCTGGAGCTCCAGTAGAAAATTGTTGTATTTTGTGAATTAGAAAACATTAAAAGGGGCCGAATATTCTTTCTACAGCCCTGTGTATCTACGTACAGACATATGTACGTATGTGTGTATGTATATGTGCGTGTGCGTTAATTACAGTTAAACATTTAGCAAGGCGCCCGCATGTGCGTTAACTGACTGGGAGAGAGCTAACTAATAAACAAAGCATTCTTCTAAGTCGGCGGTGTGATGCGATGTAGGTAAACCGCATTAACACGCAGCTGCTGCCCCTGCTGCTCCTGCTGCTCCTGCCTTTATATCGTAGGAAAAGTCCTGTTCCAGCCGCACTGCCATTACCCACAGTTGCTGCATATTGTCGGCGTAATTAAGTTTACTCTCCTTTTACAAGACCCAAAAGCAAATCTTGGCCACATTAACTGGCAAACAAAACCGCAATGCCAAATGTGTTGGCGACCAGTCAAAGATGAGAAATCCTGACAGAGAGATAGAGAGAGAGAGAGAGAGACAGAATGAAGAAGCAAACTGCGTGTGGTCTTTCATCATCAATGTGTTAATGCTAATTGTTATTGTAGTTTAACCTGCTACTAGTTAAGGTTAAGGAGGGAAATGCTATTGGGATGGGTAAACTTAAACTGCCTGCCGCTTACCTCAAATTGAATTAGACTCATGTGTGGTCTGCCAGTTGAGACAGTTTCCAACTTCCAAACTCAATTTGGCAGCTCACAAACTTTTCCTAGCTGCACTTGCAAAAAACCTACTGCCGAAAAAAGATAGAAAACATTAAACCGAAAAGAGGAAGAACCCCCAACTTTGATGTGCAAAAAAAAAAATAAACAAATGTGTTTTACGAACTGCGTGATTTATTGCTTGAATATTTTGCACAGTGTAAAAGAACTGAGCTATTTTTGCACGCCAAATAAAATCAGAGCGGAATTGTATTAAAAAGTTTGCTTTTTTGGCAGCCATGGCCAAATTGTTAAACAAAACGACCCAACAAAGTAAGCAAAGTGAGTGGAAATGCAGTGTTTGAATTTTTCTAAAAGAATTGGTACATATGTAAGTATAAGGCTGGTGTGGGCTAAAAATTGCTGTTATACTCCTTATTCTCAAAGTTATTCTGTCTTAAGCTTAAGCGGAATGCCTGATTCCATTTGGATTGGTTTTAGCCAAAAGTATAAAAAACAACCGCAGGTTTGCTTTAAAGAAATTATTGAATACAAATTGAAAAAAATTGAAAATTGATAACACAATTTTAACACTTACTATCCTCATTTTATATATTACATTTTGATTTCTGAAGTATTCTCAACAAACTCATTTTCGATGTTTAGAAATGATCTGAGAATTGAACTGAAAAAGAACATACGTATATACATACATATATAAGAATTGCCTCTCTAGCATTATTCTTGTTTTTTTCAATTTACTTTAAATTAAAGTCTATGCACTTAAAAATTCTGCATTTTTTATTTTTACTATCGCTGTTTACCATAATAATAACTGGAAATGTGTTTTATGTCATCTTCGTGTCCTGTTCCTGCTCGTTCTTTTTCTGTTGCTTCTCAATGCGTTCTTTATGCAAGTGAAAAAAAGTTTTTCGCTTGTTGTTTGACAAATTGTTTTTCTTTGCATTTTTTTTCTCTTTTTTTTCTTCAATGTCTAAAGGAAATAAAGGGCAACATTCAACTGTAAACTGTAATCGGGAGACCGGAGAGACTCACACAAAGTAGAATGTGGAGTCGTGGCCACCGATGCCATCAATGTGTAATGAATGTGGGCGGAATGAATTGGATGGAGAGAAAAGTTTAAAACGCGAACACCGAGAATCAGAAACAATAGCAGACAGAGGCGTTGCTGGCAACGAGGCGAAGCGACTGGAGGGCAGTTCCTGATAGTCCCTTCCCATATCCCGTCGTTGTGTGGCCCTTTGGTGTCCACTCCCTGTTCGTGTTGCCGTGTCAGTTAACAAACTTTTTGCCGTTTGCCGTCGCCTGCGGCTGCAATGGCGCATAAATTAGCAAACATGAAGCGGGCCAAGCGCGTGACTGTTGTCTCTGAGGTAGAAGGAGGCGAATGGTCCAGCCATCCATGACCCTTTTGATCTCTTTTACAGCAAACCAGAATGAGTAACTGATTGACTATCTATACATATATGTATGTATGTGTGTGTGTGTGTGTGTTCTGGAAATTTCATTCGTTATACCGCTGCAAATTAGTCATGTCCATGTTGTCCACTAAGGATACTGTCCCTTGCTCCATTTGCTGCCCCTTTCATTTGCAATTAAAGCGCTTGCCTTCTGCCCAAAAAAATTCACTAGAGCAATTAATTAAAAACTTTGCAGCAGGATGCAATTGGAGCAAGAGAAGAGTGCAACATGAATGACTATAGTGTCCATATGGATGTCTGGTTATGCCCGGGTGCCTGGCTGTGGTTTTTGGTTGCCATTGCCACTGTCAGTGCCAATTGGAATGACTGAGCCAGGACACAAAGCTCTAAAAATATTTTTTCAGCTGACTAAAATTTCGTGCAAATGGTTTTAGTCCTTTATTTTTATATGTGTGTCATTTAATTAAAAACTACGAATTCATGGCAGGTGTGAATGAGCCAACAGGATAGAAATAAATAAATTTTTTAGTACCGGATTACGAGCAACTATCAAATTTTTAACTGAATATTTCATTCAGTAAAATAAACTATATTCAAATGAGTATAACTTGAATTGCTAGAATTAAAAAAGTTATCTTTGGTGAAAATTGGCCACGAATTTCAATAAATAAATACAGTATACTATATAAAGTATATCTGAAACTTATAATTAGATTACTTTAACCTTTAAAACTCGAAATTGTTTTAATTTCGAAATAATCTAGTTATTAATAGTATTGGAAATCAGTAAAACCTTAAAGTGATGATGAGCCTTCATTTAACTTGTTATTTTTTGCCTTTATTATGAAGATATATATTAGTCAACTGACTTGGTTACTGATTTTTTTCTACTTGTTTTCATGTTTTTTAAGCACACTCTCTTATTATTAATAGACGTATTCTGTTAGCTATTTAATTTGAGCTTATTAAGTATACGACATGTGTGCCAGCAATTAGAAGGAGCAGCCCCCAAGAAGTATGCAACAAAAATAAACAATAAAACACCCATAGAAGCTTGCGAATTTCCATGCGGCTGCTGCTTCGTTTTTTTTTTATTTGTTGTTGCTTGCTTCATTTCTTTTTTTTAAGGTTCTTTGTAATTTGTATTAAAATTATGCAGATTAAATGTGGCAGCAGCCAAGTGACATTAAATTCGCATAAGGCGAGGCAGCGGCAAGAACAACAATAATAATAACAACATTGTGGCGAGAAACAAGATGTCTAAATAATAAAAAGCATCTTGGAGTTGTTTTTGGCTTGCGTCGCACAAGTTGATTGAATAAATCACAGCAGGTAAATTTTACTCGACATGCGTGTGAGAACAACAGACATCAACTCCGACCCTGACCCCGATACCGATCAGGATCCGCACCCCTCACATGTATAAATATAAAACTGACTGTGGCATGCAAAATTTATATACAAGTCCTTAGACTTGTTTTCAACCTCTCAGTCTTCAAGCTAAAAGTTTGCTGTTGTTGTATTTGTTTTCTGTTTGTCTGTGTGTGTGTGAGTGTGTGTGTGTGTGTGTGGGTGCTTTTTTTTATAACCCGGCAACAATTTGGCCAAGTAGCTGTAAAGCAAGGGAGATAACTCAGACATAAACTTGGTCGAGCGGCTCTTGGTGTCATTGTCCTGCCCCTGGTTTGGGGTCGTCTTTTTTGGCATGACTCTAGCTCTGCTGTTGATGCTTTTTCATGCCTCATTATGCCAACAGTGTGTAACAATTTGGTAAGGCAGCCTCTGAAATAAATTCAATCCCGGCCCTGGGCAGAAGAGTAACCGAAAAAAATAAAGAATTAAATTAGTTTGCATTTGTATTTGATGCGCGCACTTAAAGTTACAAGGATCCCTTTTTATTCTTTTCTGCAACAGTTTAGTATAAGCAGAGTATACAAGTTTTATTTCAGCTAACTGATTGCTTGGGGATTAGTTTTAATAAAAAAAATTCAAAATGAACCGTGTAACGTGTAAGGCAATTTTGTCGCTGCTTCTCCCAGACATTTCAAATGAAAAATTTAATTAAAAAAGAAATGTTTGAAAGCTAAGTTATGCCCTTTTCATACCAAAAGAACATTCGACTAACATTTGACGTTTGCCGTTAACCTGCTTGTATTATCTGTAGCATTCTTAGATCGGCTGAGAAGTCTTATAGTTACTGAATACTCTTGTATTGATTTAGCAATAATAGGATTCTAGAAGATGGCATTTAAAATGTATCAAATGAGAATTCAAAAATAACACCCTGCGAACTCCCACAAGGCGTTCGTATTTAAATAGCTTGGGAATTAAAAACCCATTTTGCAAGACAGAAATCATTTTGTATGCTATTAATATATATATATGTATATAACAATCTAGAACTGCTAACCCTGAACTTGCGAAAAAGATTTGCGTCATTTGCGACCTTCGGCTTTGTTACCCCTTTGCTAGTATTAAATACGATAGTTAGAAGAATTAAAATAATGGGCGATTGATTAAATTTTCTATAAATATTTGCCACAAATCCAACCTTGACATTGTGAAGCAAGTAAGCAAAGAAATCAAAACGCCCCCATGAACGAATTCTAAATGAGTTATAGCAAAGCCAGGGCACACGAGTCAGTTGTCTGAACGTATTATTGATTTGATATATTAAAGACCAAGACCCAAATCTGACTACAATGTAGAAGTAGATAGTCTAGTATGTCCATGATTCAAAAGATTGAGTCTTAATAGAATAGAAGGAGATTAGGACCTATCTTTAATCGTATTCAACTTGGTACATACATCATCACAATTTTTATTGATAGACACTATTTTAATTTAAATATTTTTAATTTTTAAATTGATATAGACAGAATGAATGTATGACTTCATCGAATTTGTGATATATTGTTATCTTAGCCCCTTCTTGCAATTTTTGCTCATTATTAGCCAGTTTTGTTTCGTTTTTGTGTAGAATTTTGAAATTTTAATTAACAATTTCCTTAGCAACAATAATGAAATGTCAATTCGGATTCACGCCTTTTCGACGCCTTGGCATAATTAAGACTAAAAACGCTATCATTTAAGTGAGAAACTTTTAAAAGCTCATTAATGCATAAATTTTAAAGAGCCTTTAAATAGACGTGTCAGGGCCAACAGCTAATTAGTTGGGCTCTTAACCATAAGTCAGCAATGGCAAGTCTTCAGTTCCATGGTGGCATTTCTAAGGACTTCAGCTATGACACTGAACTGGATGAGCCGCGTGAGCCACATCTTTTTCGTGTTCACATGATATTACAGCTGATGTTTGGAATGATCCCATCACCAAAAATGCCAAAATGTATGCCCACCTGGGCCCAGTCCGTATTTAGGGTCTTGGCGAAAGGATACTGTGTGCTGGTAATCTTCAGTTCACTTCACTTGGGTGTGTTATTCACTAAGACAACGCTGGATGCTCTGCCCACCGGTGAGCTGCAAGGCATTACAGATGCTCTCACAATGACAATTATTTACTACTTTACGGCCTATTCGACCACTTATTGGTGTGTACGATCGCGACGTCTGCATAGGTATTTACAACAAATCAATCAGGAGTATCGCCATCATTCCCTGGCTGGGGTAAGCTTTGTCAATAATTATGCCGCCTACAGTATGACAAGAAATTTCACTGTGATTTGGATCGGTGCCTGTCTGGGGGGAGTAATATTTTGGGGTATTACACCCTTGGTTCTTGGCTCACACACTCTTCCGTTGTCGTGTTGGTATCCATTTGATGCTCTGGCCGCAAGAACATATCCTTGGATTTATGCCACCCAGCTTTATGGTCAGGTTTTAGTGGGAGTTATATTTGGAATCGGCGGATCTCTGTTTGTGACTTTATCCTTGCTGCTGTTGGCCCAATTCGATGTCCTTTACTGTAGTCTCAAGAATCTAGATGCGCATGCAATGCTACTTTCAGGCCGGAATGCAAAGTTCTTAAGGTGAGGGAGGATTCTAAAATCGGACTAGCTTGGGTCTAGGTTGTCTGTTCATTATGCTTGCAGTGCTTTGCAGAAAAAATTGCTACTGGACCCAACAAACTGCGAGCTAAATCAATACGCCATATTAAAGGAGCATCCGACGGATTTGTTTCAGCTTACCCTTGCTAAGAAGAATTCTAGACCGGACTCGGCCCTTCGTAATGGTTTTATTCAGTGCATATTGCTACATCGCTTCATCCTACGATGCGCTGCCGAGTTGGAGAATCTCTTTAGTCCATATTGCCTGGTGAAGTCCCTGCAGATCACTTTGCAATTATGTCTGCTGGTTTTTGTCGGTGTCTCCGGCACACATGATATACTTGGTATTATCAATCAGGTCCAATACTTTAGTCTGACTCTGTTCGAGCTCTTAATGTTCACCTATTGCGGGGAGTTGCTTCGCCGTCATAGCGTTCGAGCGGGGGAGGCTTATTGGAGAGGAGACTGGTGGAAGGATGCTCATCATATACGACAGGATGTACTTATCTTTCTCATAAATAGTCGACGGGCCGTACAAGTTACAGCCGGAAAGTTTTATGTAATGGATGTCAATCGATTAAGATCTGTAAGTAGATTTGAGCTTATTCCATTTTCACATTTAAACCTGTAATCTTTAACCTGTTTGAATTTCAGGTTATAACTCAAGCATTTAGCTTTCTAACTCTGCTCCAAAAATTAGCGGCAAAGAAGACCGAGACGGAAAATTAGTCCTGCTCCTGCTGATAACCCCCCCACATACACATTGTTTATCTGTGTGTTAATATTTATTTTGCTCATTAAAAACAAAGTCGAGTAAAATGCAAATAATACTTGCGTTTCCGCGTTTTTCTGTTTGCTTAACATTTTACAGCGACAGCTGTGATTCCTTTTTTGCCAACCGTGTTCCTTTCGCATTCGAAATATCTTATCGCCCTGGGCCTGCCACTGATAAAAACTCCAAGTTCTGGGAAACCTATCTCAAGCAGATATAGGGAAAGTATATCGAATTGTTGATGCCCTTAACAATGCCAGTTAGCTTTGGGTGAATTAATTTCATAGAAAAGTCCAAATGCCTGTTTGCCTGTAAGACATGGGACCATAAACAACACGTTCGTCTATCTTTTGGGTAAACTTTTCAAGATTCGAGAACAGCCTAAAAGTCGTCTTTAATTTTGCGATATACGCACACATAAAACGTATGGTAAAGTTTTCAACTCATTTGCGCTTTGCATTTTTCATTGTGCCAAAGACACACACCCACACACTCACATACACCTACTTACATACAGACACATTTCAACGGTACAAAGTTTTCTTTGGTGACTTGGCATAATTTGGTTGGCGCCCGTAAGCATGCTACGTGTGTGTATTTATAGTGACTCATTTGTTTCAGTTTTTGTTGCCTATTTTTCCGGGGTCCGTTCAGATTATTACCTTCTTGCTCTTTTCACATTGTACTTTGTATTTCCATTTTGCTACAGTTCGTTTCGGAAATGTCTTTTACTTTTTTTTTTTTCGTTTTCCGCTTCTCCTCGATGCTAACTACCTTTATGCGTGTCTGCTTGGAGAAACCAGCAGGAATCAGGACATTTATATAATATGATATTTGATAAGCATAGTGCCCAGCAAAAGCTGACTGAGCTTTAGATAAATGTGCTTACTTCTGTTTCTTTTTATACCATACACCCATAGGGTGAAAATGGTATATTAAAGTCGCTAAAATGTATGTAACAGGCAGAAGGAAGCTTTTCCGACCCCATAAAGTATATATATTCTTGATCAGCATCAACAGCCGAGACGATCTAGCCATGTCCGTCTGTCCGTCCGTCCGTCCGTCCGTCCGTCCGTCCGTCCGTCCGTCCGTCCGTCTGTATGAACACCTAGATCTCGGAGACTATAAGAGCTAGAGCCACCAAATTTGGTATGTAGACTCGTGTCATATGTACGCTTATCGAGTTTGTTTCAAATGTTTGCCACGCCCCCTACCGCCCCCGCAAATGATATAAAACCGATTTTCTTAAACACCATAGCAACTAGAGACACAAAATTTGGTACGTATATTTGCTTAGTAAACGCGCACATTTTGTATTTATAAAAATTTTGCCACGCCCCCTACCGCCCCCGCAAATTAAATAAAACCGATTTTCTCAAACACTATAGCAACTAGAGACACAAAATTTGGTATGTATATTTGCTAAGTAAATGCGCACGTTTTGTATTTGTAAAAATTTTGCCACGCCCCCTACCGCCCCCGCAAATTAAATAAAACCGATTTTCTCAAAAACTATTCTAGCTAGAGACACCATAGTTGGTAGGAATATTTGCTTTGTAATTGCGCACATTTTTCATGTGTAAAAATTTTGCCCCGCCCCTTTCCGCCCCCGTAATTTGAAAAAACTCGATTATCTCCCGTAATTTTCTACCTTGTGCAATCAAATTTAGCACACTTAAATTTGATACTAATATCAAGCAAAATACCAAATTTGATCAAAATCGGACTAAAAATAGCCAAGTTATGCATATAAACGTTTTTCCATATGGCCGGAGTTGGCCGTTGCCTGGTGGGGGCGCTAGGGTGCTCGTATGCTTGAGTGAGCGAAATACTAAGATATGCTTGTAAAAAGCATGGAAACCGATTTTTTTAAAAATACGAAAATGCATTGGTTATTATAAATTTAAAATATTTGTTTTACTGGTGTATGGTATATCCAAGTCGGCGAGACGACTTACTTACTTCATTTTTTTTCCAATGTAAATGCTTCTACTGTTCAGAATAGAGTTAATGCCATGGCAACGTGAATGGAATGACTATAAAGACTTGGAAACATTAGCTGCTCCCAAACAGACAAGAATTGGTCAGTTTAGGAGCAAAGAAAATTACATTGAATGGCAAGTTGAGTTGTTTTCCAATTGTAGAGCTAAATTTATGCAATAATACAAATGATAACAAACAAAATTCGACTAAGGACTTGCTAAAAATAAACTGGCTTAGAATAATTTTCAACGTTTAAAGTAGAAATTTTAATTTGGTCTGTTCAACTTAACAGCGGCAGTAAGCAACAAATAGCTTTGTAAACTATTTCAACATATATATATGGGAAAGGTCTGCCACTCAGTGAATGCGAAAATAAAAACTTTGTTGGCCCGCATAAAACTGACATGGCCCAGCCACAGGCATGTTGTCCGCCTGCCACTCCCTGCCTGAATAACCCCTACCAATCCGATCTGTCGACAACTTTGAAGTAGTCTACTGAAATTAAATTAACACAAAGGCATGCCGTGTCAACTTTTTCGGCAGTCAGCTGGCGGCATTTTAATTGAAAGCAATCAATATAAAAATACAAATCTCGACGCTGACATTTTCCTAGAAATTGGAAAAAGGCTCCAAAAAAATTGTGAACCAACAAAAAACAAAACAATGTTTAATGATTTTTCTACACATTATCATTAAAATGTGTTAGTTAATTTAAGTTGAAGAAAGTGAAAAAAGGAAGTTTGTAAACTCTTAATCAAACAGCAAATGGCAAAAGAAACTTTAGGATTAAGTACTAAATATATGATGACTGTGCCTAAAACTAAACATGTTTTAATCAATTGAACAGTTTTACAGTGGGTGAAAAGTAATTTGATTAGATTTTAAACTTTCAGAGACGAAATTATATAAACAATTGCCTAAAAGTCTATTGTTAATTTACCTATAAAGTCTTTTCCCATTGTCACCTGTTTCAATTATTGCCTAGAAGCGTCCGTTAACAAAATCTGCCATCTGACACCTAATTGAATCAATGAGATGGAAGGAAGAAAGCTGAAAAGGTATTGTCGTATATATAAATAATTTGATTACAAGGCTGATTATTATTAAATTTCTCCCTCGCTCAGTTGGAGTCAATGAATGAATTTCGAATTTAACAATTAAATTGTCTTTGGATTGTGCAAAATGTTGTTTATCGTATCTAAGGGTTTAATGCCAACAGCTTCATTTTGTCAAGGATATCACCAGGTGGTTCTGTTTAGATTCCTGACTGCGAGCAGCACAAAGGAGTTGACATGCAAGGACATTGTTGAATCAAAGAAACAACAACAACAACAATGTATGTATAATTTGCTGTTAGTTCTGTCATATAAATAGAGTTAGGTGTATGCTTCTCTGTGTGTGTGTGTGTGTGTGTGTGTGGTCAATTTCAATTAGATGCTTCCGGGCTAAAACCATAGCTAACCATGGCTTTCAATGTCATCTGCTTTAACACTTTTCCAGTTCATTTTGATATGTCATAACTCGAACGTATTCCAAAAGGAGAAGTTAAAGCTACATTAATGCTCTCACTTTACTGTTTCTCGCAATGATAAATCCCAATCGTAGTGGCCATTAAATGTGCAACACGCAACATTTGGCTATAAATCATTGCAATCGAATGCAAGTTTTCATAGCAGGTGCAGCACAGAATAACATACACACAAACATACATACCTATAAATGCATGTGAATGAACAGTATTGTTTTCCTCTATATGTACCTACCTATAAAATGTACATTTTCCATCCACCGGGTGTAGCCAAAAAGCCAAACGGAGTGTGTGCGTGTGCCAACTACTTAATACCCTGCATTGTAGTCTGTTATTGCATTTGCTAATTATAGAATGACACTCAACAAATTGACAGGAACATTTTCTAACTTATGTAGGTGGGTGTCTTTAATACTTACGAGCTGATTACTTTTCCATTAAGTTACCTCTTCATCAATTTGCAAGGTGTTTATCGAGGCCAGCACTTTATGTTTTATATTGCCTTCATTCATCTCTTGCATTGTTGGCCGGTAAAAAATATTTCACGCCAACTGTGGCTTGCGTTTCCTTTGTTATGGCCATTGATATGTTCGAGCAATAAACATGTACGGACTTTTTGTTCTGCAGATTTAAATGGCAACTTTTGCCTTACCCCACCTTGCATTTTCCACTTTCCCAACCACATCCTCCCCTCTCTCTCTCTCTCACGCTGTCTGTCTCTCTGTTTCTACATTAATGGGTAGTGAAATGAATATTTCCAATACTGAAAATCCCCATTAACAGAAAATCCATGCATGTTTGCTTTGTGGGTTACATTTTTTTCTGTTTTTCCAACTCCAGCCCCAATTCAATTCTATCGCTTTTAAATGTCAACATTGAAAAGTGCACTCGAGTTTCCTTTTGCTTTTCTCTTTTTAGTTGGTTACATTTTTACCATTTGTTAGGTACTTGGCGTACTTGGCCAAAAAATATCAAGTTGCTGTTTATAACTTTTTCGCTTTTGTGATGAGAGTGGCGAAAAGATAGGGCAGAAGGCGGCCATTTAACGGCCGCATCAGCTGCCACGCCTCCTATTCTTTGGCACTTTATGAGCTCTTAAAGCTGCAAATAAAATTAAGAGACGCTGAGTAGTCGCAATTTTCGACTTTACTCACTTTTTTTTTTACTGCTTCTGCCCTGAAGTTTTTGCCACTTTGTTTTTGGGGCCATTTTGTGGCCTGTTCAAAAAAAGGACCAAAAAATGTTTCTTTGCTGTGAGCATTAGTGTGCATTAATTTCTCAAGTACTTTGAAATGATGATCATTTAACTAATAAATAACGTTTCTGGGCGAATAATTTTCCATCAAGGCCATTTCATTTGCCATTCAGGATTCATGAGTCGCCCACAGCATTGCATTGACAGTCTGAGCCTTTAGAATCGCTCAACGTGGGCAGATGTTGTGGGTGAAATCAATTCAATTGCATTCTCATTTCTCTAGAGATATTCATTTTGGTAGAAAAATCTATTTTTAGACTACAGTGCGATTCTTTTGTATTTCAGTTGAGTTGTTGTTAAATTGGCATGCTATTTTCTATTGATTCTCACCGAAATTCTCAACAGTTTGTTTGTTTTCTTCGTAGACTAATTGGTCCACTTTTCCATATAATTTGTCTGTTAAATTGCTGGTGAGAATTCTGAAGAATAGTCGACTCAGAAAGAAAAAAAAAGACTGAAATAAGTCAATCGTAGAGTCGATTTCAGTATACCATGCACCAAGTGTGTATATAAAATGCAATAAACATCTCGTACACGGCCAAGGCTTTTCCTTTTGGCCTACATAGTGAACATTTAAAGGCTTAATTTGGTTGTTTAATCCAATTTTAATGTTAATTTTCAAGGTTTTCTTGCAAATTAAAGAAATTAAAGAATTACGAAAAGTCTTGAAAGTTAACTTTGGAGATTCTACCTTTTTTCCTCAGACTGGGTTTTGGCCAATTTTAAAAAGAGATTTCCTTTGTCGGTTATATTCCTTTTGGAGATTTTAATTTACTCTTCTCATTCTCTGGTTGCAAAGTATAAAATCAAATTCGTCTGAATGTTTAATTAAAAAAAAACATCAAATGAATATGAAATGCGTTAACTGTAATCGATGACGTCACCACATTGATCTGTTGGGCTGTTGACCTGTTGAATAGCCAGTAAAGTAAATTGGGCAAAATAGATACATACGTTTCATGGATTTTTGTTCTTTGATTTAATGCACATTTAATACAAATCAAAAACATTCTGAAAACATTTAAAAACAAATAAAATGTATATCAATACTTGGGACATTGTGTTATCATTAAGCAATTATTACTAATATGTTATACATATTTCAATTAACTAGATTTAAGTGTCTTTGACTTAGGATTACGACTAGCATAGTACACACACATTTTTATATGGGAAGTGTGTGGAGAGGGAGGATATGTCGTTTTGATACCTATGTATAAGTACACATTTAAGTATTTCGAGTTATTTGTGATTTGACAACTATTTGAACATTTTAAGTTTAGTTTTGTATTTATTTTTTGATTGGGCAATTTTTTAAATTCATTTTGTGAAAAATGTTCCATCAAGTGTTGAATTGCATGGAAACCTGGGTTTAGTTTTTTCTTTTTTTTTTTACCCTATTTAGTTAGTTTGATTGGTTGGTTTGCTTAATTGGTGGTATACATAGATACATCCAAACACTTACATATATCATTTATTATTAATATAAACCAAAAATTAAACCATCTGTCAGCCACTTTACTAATCACATACTTGGTTTTGTTGTTTAATCTAATCTAATCAGAATTGGGCCAGACAATTATTTTTCTCTAAATACACAATAAAATTAAATGCCCCATGGGTATTATTGTTGTTTTTTTTTTTTTTGTTTTCTACATTTCATATATGGCTTTCTATAATTGATTTCTATATACATACATACATAGAACATATATTGATAGCACCTAAGCATACACAGATTTTAACTAGTTATACATATAGTTTGTATTATCTATTATATTTACAATATATTAATATTTTCAATTAGCTATCGGTAAAAGCGTTTTGTCACCATGCTCCCCTTCTTGACTTAGTTTTACCACATGTATCTAATAGTTTTTTTTTTTGAGACAATGTGCTGTACATTTAGCCTAAGCCAAGTTATATGTTAGTTGTGATTGGTTTTTTTATTGTATCTCAACTACTTTACATTTTCAGCCTACATACATACATACATTTAGCTTTACGAGTTGATTTTAAATTCGTATATTTATCAAATGGTTTATTGTGTCAAACAATATTTAAGAGTATTTTCATAGTCTACAGCATATTAGCAAATGTATTCCGTTTGGGTGCCAAAAACTTTATTTCGCAAATTTGAAAACCAATAACCAATGAGAAGACACACAATTGAAGGAGGGGGGGTCAATTGGAATACAATGGAGATAGAGATTGCAACAGACAGAGCGGGGACAAACTGAAGACAAGTTGGTAACTTTCTAATAAGACACAATAATGCCTGCAAAAGTTCTCAATAACTGTCAAAGTTGATATAAATAAAATTCCCTGCAGACATTCGTGTATATAAATACGACTTATTGAGTTTCAAAACTGGCATTGAAAGGACTTCCAGTTAACTTATCCTCTTCCCTTCACTTTTCTCATTGTCATATTTAAGTCGGCTCTTTAAGGAGAAAGAGAAATAAAAATCAAGCTATTTACTTGTACTTTTCATTTGTTGTAGAGTATATAAAATGCGATGGTTTTCTTTAATAAATATACTTGTAAAAAGCATATGTCTATATAGGATACAGCGGAAGAGGAAGTGGAAGGGGAAAGGGAAAGCATGCTTTTGTTGTTTGCCCTGCAGACGACTATTAAAGTTCAATGAAGTTTTTTGTGAGAGAGACACTTTTCGACTCACCAAACCGAACTGCCTACCGACCTACCGACCTGTTCCTGCCTCTGACCCCGGCTCTGATGTAGCCGTTTCTGTCCTCAATGTTGGCGCTTCAATGAAGTGGAAAAAATATTTCCGCTGGCGATAAAATAGCTATAAATTTTCAAGTGCCAACGGCAGTGTTGGTTCGGATGGAGTGGGGACCAAATATGAAGACGGAGGAGACGAGCACTTTGGCTGCTTGCTGAAAATTTGTCAAAAAATGTGTGTTTTGTCTTCTTTTTGAGGCTCGGTTAGTGTTCCAAATTGCTCAACATTTTCTGTGTGAGGTGTCATCGAGCGAGGCTTTTGAGTGGGTGTCACTAATGGCGTCATTACCTATCTATCTGTCTGTCTCATTCTGGTGCTCATCGTTGCTCAAGTCTTGCATTACTTGGTGGAAACTCTCAGCCAAATAGCTTTCATTATTGTTGTTTTTGTTGTTGTCGTTATTGTTCTAGTTCCTTTTGTTGTTGTTGTTGTTGTTGTTGTTGTTCTTTAAGGTGCTCTAAGCAGCTGCTTTTTTAGACCCATTCCCATTGCCACAAAACGGCCTCGGCCTCCGTCTTGAAGTTGAGTTAGATGGTTCAACTTCTTACGTGACCAGCTGAAATTTTTCATTTGCCCACAAAAATAAAACCAAATGAATGAACTTTTCAAATAAAAATAGCAATCTGCCTGTCGACCACAACAACAGCAACAACAAAAGTCAAAAAATCTCTGGGATTTGTGTACGTGGCATTCGGTTTAATGATTTTTTTACCCACCATGAAAATGTTGTTATGTTTTGCGGTTACAAAATTTGACATAAATTTAATGTTTAATTGCAAATTGCCAAACGAATGTTCTCACTTATTGATTGCAATTTGTTTAATCAGATTTGGCTTAGCCAATGTCAAAATATTTATTATTTGTGTTTGACATAAATATTTAATCAATGCACATAACCAGAATTGAAAACAAGAGAGACTTTTTCTATAAATATATAAATAGAAATATAAATCCATAAATATATAAAATTTTGATTGGATTTAAGCTATAGATGAACTTGGAAAAGGAAAACTATACACTGTAGAACGTAGTCGTTATTCTCTTATTTTAGCATAAAATATTTATCTAATCATCTGGCACTAAGATAATATTCTAGACAATCTTATCTTATATCCTTAATTTTCTTTAAGTAAGTATATTATATACTTCCATTTAAAGATTAAAACATTCTTCTACAGTTGAAGCACAAACTTGTGCGTGTTGTGGCCTATCTTGTCTTGGTATGCCATGAAAAGTGCCGGGGATATTGTGGATGAAGGGAGATTAAACTATTCCAGCACTTGACCAGGGCCACCAGAGTGTTCTCAATGGCATGCAAATTGAATTTTGAAATTAATTAGAGACACATAAGCACTTAAGCCTCTGGGCCAAACACATTTATAGAACCCCAGAAAGCCTCACAGATATGTGTGGGCATGATTGGGACGAGTATCAACAGATTGCGCATACGACACGTTATGCGGTGGACCGCAGGTCAAGGGGTTTTCCGATTCCGATTTGTCTCATTTTATGTTGCCCACTGCCCCGCCTCTTTTGAGAACACCACGATGACCTGTTGTCCCTGTTGTTGCTGTTGTTGCTGCTGTTGCGGTTCTCGTACCAGCAACCATTTCCGTTCCGGGTTCTGTTCTGGCATCCTGAAAATCTACACTGGCACATTTTTGAGGCTTTGCCTTGAGTTTGCCCGGCTTGACGGGTGTTTGCTATCTGCTCGGCCGCCAGGCGCTTGTGGTGGAGTAACGGCAGAGGAGAACCTTTTTGAATGCCTGCCTAAAGACCTTATTGAAAATGGTGTAGAATATTGGATTGACCATTGAGCTGGCATAGCCCAACCAGGTCACCACGTCGAACACCCAGTGGCTAATGCGTTCCTCGCACTCACCGCACACAGTGGGCAACAGGTTGAGCACAAAAAACGGAGACCATAGTATGACGAATGTGAAGAAAACCACACCAAGGACCTTGGTGGCCTTTTGCTCAAGTCTTATGATTCGTCCATGACGTGATGAATTCCTTGAAATCACACTGGAATTTCTCGAGTGATGTGAACGTACCGTCTGCTGTCGCTGCAACATACAAGGTGATGACGAGGCTCCTCTGTTCTTACTCCCGTTACCATCTCCACCAATGCCGCTGCCGCTTCCACTCTGGTAGTTCATGTTCTGATGGCTTCGCAGCGTGGCCGAGCGACGTAGTGGAGTAGACGAAGTAGAAGTGGTGGCCGTCTTTGTCGGTGTAAGAAGTAACGAGGTGCGAACACCGCCAAAGCTACTTCCACGCCGGCGATGACGGCTAGCATCCCAGGTGACCACCGAGGCAGTCTTGGATATGCTGAGCTTACGTCTTCCAGGACAAGGTGTTCCAGGAGCAGCTAGAAAGCCACTGCTATCGCTCTGCACTGTTAGAGAACTACCACTGACGCCTTGATGATGAGCAGAATGCGGACTGAGAGTTGATCCGCCCATGGGTTGGGTTCCGCCGCCACCACCAGACCCAGTGCCTCCTGAACCACATGCACTTACACTAGATGTGAGAGCCTTTTTATTACCACTGCTGCACAGGAGCAGCTCCATTTCACTTGGTGAACTGCTGACAACAGTTGTTGTTGTTGTTGTCACCTTAAAGGCTGTCGATATTATCTTAACCTCTGCTGTCTTTACGCAATTCTGCAGGGGTCGATCTCCAAAGTACGGACACGTGCACACCGATGGCAATTGTAAATAGTCTGATTGCGGATGGGTTTGACCTCCACTAACCTGACACTGCTTGGACTGTGGTTGCTCCAGCTCGGTGTCCGAGTGGCAGCCCTTGCCAATCGATGTTGATTTCGATAGTTGCTCATTATGTGTGGTCGTGGGATCCCCCTCATCTTCTTCATCATTGTCCGGGCTCTCTGGGAGTGTTGTGTGGCGTGTGTAGAGAGCATTTTTGGGCAAACTGTTGTGACGCTTGTGCCGTCTAAGTGAGGAAGTGGGTGTATCTTGGTCTTCGTCAGCCTCATCATTGCCGGCTCGTTTTTCACGTCCAGATACGGCTGACGAGGCACGTCTACGCTTCTTGTAGGCTCGCAGACGTTGTGACAATTGGGAAAGGGTGCTAAAAAGAATAAAAAATATGTATAAATGACTTTACATTTTCAAATACTAATCATTAATCCTTATCATTTATCGATCTAAAATAAAAATGAAAAAGCAAGCAGCAACTTAAATGCTTAACTCATTGCCAAACTGAATAAACTGTTCAACTAAAATAGTCAAAAGAATATAACAATTTTAATAGAAGCTTTTTCATTATGTATAGATCTGTTTTTAATTTGCCGCTAGCTAAAACTGCTCTAGTTTATAAATAATTAATTTCAGTCGCTTTTAAAATATATATATGTGCGCAAAAAAATCTCAATATTCTTAGCCTCATACCAGTTTTCGAGTCGGCATGCATTTTTTAATTAAAATTGCTCAACGAATTGGTAAAACAGAATGCCAAATACAACACCCAAAAGTATGCCGACCAAACAAACTTACCCATGCACACACACACACACATAAACACACACACAGCCATAAGCAGTAGCAGAAGCAGAAACAACAACAAAAACATCCTTCTCAGAACCACACGCTTTGTGGTCACCTGTTTCTTGTTGTTTTTGCTGTTGGTTGTTATTGTTGTTTTTTTTTGCATAGAAGTAGGCAACATTTTTTGTTTTGTTTTGGTTTTGGCTTACACTAAATGCGCTTTGTGGTTGCCCGCTGTGTGTTTTACCGTTGTGTTTCACAACAAAACGTGTCTGGGTATGTGGGTGTGTGTGTGTTTGGGTTTTTTTGTTCTTTTTTCTTAAGGTTGTTTCTGTTTAGCTGTTGTTGTTGCTGCTACTGTTGCCGCCCGTCAGTTCTTCAGCTCATTTCGCATTCATTTTAATAAAGCGCATAAATTTTCACATTGGCTTTGCGGTTTTTTTTTGGTTTTGTTCTTGCCGGCATTTAGCTTTGCATGCAAATTCGCACCGACTTCATTTGCCCAAGACGCTGGCATTGTCAGTTGGGTTATGGATGAAAATGTCGGTCGTGGGTGTCTTAAAGTATCTGCTAATGAAGACGTTGGGCCAACTGCCGAGTGTGAAAGCATTGAGAGCGGGGGGAAATTGAAAAGACGAAGGACTTAGCTCATTATGCAGTCTCCGCGTTTTTGATTTGTTTGCAAGGGACGTGCGCATAAATTGTGATGCGTTGAGACATGTCTGAGAAGACGAGCCTGTCAGCCAACTTCCTTTACTCCATTCCCTTTCCTTCGATATCATCATTGTGCAGTAAAAAGACAAAGACTGACTCACTGACACTGAGTTCGTTATTGTGTTTCAGCCACAAAGGAATTAAACAGCTGCCAAACTCATCTAGTCGGCATT
Source organism: Drosophila insularis (assembly GCA_018903935.1). Lineage (NCBI taxonomy): Eukaryota > Metazoa > Arthropoda > Insecta > Diptera > Drosophilidae > Drosophila > Drosophila insularis. The sequence goes on from JAEIFP010002295.1 coordinate 11,310,805, forward strand.
GCCGTAAGGAAACTTGACGGCACATCTTTTGCTGAATGTAATGGAGCCAACCTACATATAGACGACTTACAAGTGAATGTGAATGTTTGTATGTATGTATATGTATATATTGTATTTGGAGGGTTTTATGTCAACGGCAAGAGCCAACATCATTTGTTAAATTCTTTTGGCCTGTCAAAAATGCATGAGACGACAAATTGTCAAACAATTAAAAGTCGCTCTAGCATCCGAAACAGCTTGGCCTCGTTTCCGTCTGCGTCTCGAATCGGGCTTAAATGGAGAGCCAATTTTGGCAAGGCGCGTACAAAAAGCTAAAGCCGAAATCCATTTTATTGATTGCGCAAATTCGTTCAACTGTCGAACAAACGGCCAAATATGATGGCACAATGGGCAGCCAAAAAATGGCATCAACCAAAAAAAAAAAAAAAAAAAGAAAAGAAAAAACCGAAAAGAGCACAGTCAGAATATGGCCATATACATAAACGGAATGGGGCCAATGATGAAAGCTTTAAGCCAATCAATTTCCAAATATACATGGTTCATAAAAAGTGGGTTTTATAAAGTAAACTAGGTTATCGAAAGTTATAAGTTTTAGTTTATTAAATATTTGCCCACTTGAAATCAAGAGAAGTTTAACAAAATTGAATTTTACTCTTCATATACATTTAGATTTGTTGCTTTTTAAATTATCAAATTTCCAAATCACTTACTGTTTTACCAATTTCTCAAACTCATTGCCTTGTTTCATTATTATATTAAAAAAAAAATTGAAGCAAAAAATTCCATGCTTTTTATAATTTTGCCTTTTAATTGAATTTCTCTTAGCAGCTCTTATCCCAAAACATAAGCCAGTCAACTAAAATTAGAAAATTAATGAAAAACACATTTACCCAAAAGGCAGAGGCAGAGGCAGTGGCAGAGACAGTGGCAGCAGCTCAGTTTGCGTCGCAGTCGCTGCTGGTGCTGCTGCTGGTTCTACTGGCGCCAAAATCACTTGAGCAGCTCAAATGCCATTTAAAATGCGAACAAAAAAAAAAAAAAAAAGAAAAAAAAACAAAAAGAAAATAAAGAAAAGGGAAACGTAAACGTTAAAAAAAATTAATTATTACGAAAAATTTCACAACAAGTCAAAGAACGGAAGGACAATAAAAGGCAATGCCGCAAAAAGGGAGCATTAGGAAATGTATATATATATATATATATATATCTAAGAAAAGAAAAACAGAAAAATAAACGAGGCACAAAGCAAAGAATAAGAGACGATTGCAAGGTAAGTCCCTTTCCTTTTGGCTTTTGGTGTGGTCAGGACATGGCAACATAAAAAAAGGTTTCCAAGTATGTATGGCAGAAGAAAGGATCTCGCAGACAAAAAACGGTTTGCTTGTCCTCAGCTGTTTGTCCTTTTGTCAGGTGAAGAAATCGTTCATGTTGGTTAACATTTTGGCAAGCTTTATTCGAAATTGCCATACCAGGACCTGGTAACGGTATCTGAGCATTATCTTGAATTTGTTGTTCAGCTTTAAGTTAACTTGGCCAAAAGTGTTTACCCAATCTATCAATTTAAATCTTAACACTTTATCTAATAGATGAACTTAATCAGGCAACCTTTTTATGTATGCCCATCAGCTTGTCGACAAACTTTAACTGACTTTCGAAAATATTTAATGGGATTTTAAGATCTAGCATAGTTAACTTACCCATCGCTCTGTTCGCCGCCCAAGCGACTGCTGGCCAAGGAATTCCTTGTGCTCTCGCGCTCTATTCCCAGCGTTGTGGTCGATAGTCCCAGAGTTGTCTGACCCTGTCTACTTTTGGGTGAGATCTGCTGATGATAGACGCCTCCTGGTAAATGCTGCTGGTGCTGCTGCTGCTGCTGATGGCAAGCATAGCGTTGTGGACTGCAGGGGAATTGCAAATGATTTGATATAGAAAATTCGGATTTAGTGGGCGAGCCAGTGGTGGATGAGGAAGCCACCGACTCTAGACCTCGAGAGAGCTTTAACATTTCAGCACCAAATTGATGTAATGCCGTCATAGTAGTGGGCGTGGGCTCCTTAATGCTGCAGAATGAAAACATGAAAATTATATTACCAAAGGATTCTGTGATCTGTGCTGCTTCTTGCTGTTGGCTAGTCACCTTGAGTCAGGTAGCCAGAGTTCGTGATTGTCCAATGTGCTTAGATCCGTATCCGTTGAATTCGCCGAGTGGGCATGTAGCACTGACGAGGCGTGACTTTGGCCTGGTTTCAGTAGTCGGCGCCAGGTGCAGCGTCGCTCTGGTTAAACGAAAGAGTTAATATAGGCAGGTTGCCATTAAATTGCAGTCTGTGTAAGGTTGAGTTTAGGCAAAGCTGAAATGCGCTAATAAATTCGCACGAACAGACAAAAGGATACACAACGAATCCTGCATGTATGCGACGTGCCAGCGCATTGCCATTAAATGCCATAGCTGTACGGCAAGAGATTTAGCTTAAAATAACTGCATCCAAGTATAAAACAATCACACATTGCCACATTCACACACACACATCTGTAGTCCACTAATACTAATACAGCTCCAACTACAAACACTCAAGCGAAAAACGGATGCCGCAATGCGCCGTGGAATGTTAGAGTGTCCTGATTCTCTTGTCGAGTGATTGGATCTCAAATGCTCTGCAATGCGAGAGATTTGTCTGCAGTCAAAAAAAAAAAATAGCCTTTAAATATGCTTACTTTTCTTTTATCAATTTGGTACACTTGAGTCGAGAATTTAATTCCTAAAAAAATAACTAAAATTCGTACTAGACACTTAATCATTTTAAATGAAGAACTATACTTGCTCATTTTCAGAGAATTTACATATGGAAATTGCCAAATTTTCATTCACGAAATGCTCCAACTGTGTGTTCACAAAAAAAATATTGCAAAGCTTTTTATAGGACTTTCACATAGGATTACAAGCCATTTACGTTGATGGCTCTCAATGTAGGGCATCATAGAAATTAGCTATACACACATACACACATATGCACTAGGGACTGACAGAAGTGCATCAGGATCAAAGAATCTATTCTAGCCCCGTCCATGTGAGTGTCTTTTCTCCTGTTCAATGTCGACGGCAATTTCGGTTGTGTGTGCTATGCTGCGGCTTAGGCAAAGTTTGGTTCCAAACATTTTACTATGCTGCCTATATATGTGGATAGAGGATTGTTTACATACATAGTTCCCTCCCCAACATCCTGCCTGTTGGCTCCTGGTTTTCCTGATGTTTTTTTTTTTTTTTTTGGTGTCATTTAAAGTTTTGATCATAAAAAGCAAAAAGTAGAGTCAAAAAAAAAGAGAGACAAATCTAATTTTTCGTTTTGGTTTTTTGCTTAGACAAACCAAAAATCATATTAAACTCTGACAGCTGTGTTGGCACAGGGAGTGCCAAAAAGTCCATCACCGACGCCCACTTGGGTATTATTAAAATGGGAAAAGTTGCACTTACCCAAGGCAGGACCTTGTCCAAGCCATCCGCTGGCCCATCCCGGCGTCCCGGCAGCTGTCTGTTGGCCACCGCCCAAATTTTGACGCTGCCTGGCCAGCAATCGTACGGTAAGACAATAGGTAAGCAGCATCACGCCCAGCGGAATGTAAAAGCACACAATGGAGCCGACCAGCTTGTAAACCGGATCGGGTATCTGGCATGTTCCATTCACAAGCACCGAGGCATGATTCTGGCAAGAAACAAGATAATAGAAAGTTAGTAGTTCGAGTTGTGGCAAGTGGCGAGTTGTGGGAACTGAACTTACCTTGGAATACATTAGACTCAATGGCAGGCTCATGGCTATGCTGAGCAGCCAGACAAATACAATCTTAAGGGTAACCCTTCGTCTTGTTTTATTTCGTCCAAACCTCATTGGATAACGCAGCGACAAATATCGGTCCACAGAGATGGTACATAAATGCATTATGCTCGCCGTACAGAACAATACATCCAGACATATCCAGGTCAAACAATGCTCCGAGCCCAAAGGAAAATAGCCTGGCAAGCAGAATATAAAAAGTGACCAGAAGGCCACAATGAAAATTAGTTAGTCGAGTTAATAAATATTCAACGCTTGACTTATGGCCACATTTGGTAAATGCAATATAGGTATACGATATTGTAGTACCTGGACAACAATGCAGTCGCCCTGGGTGACCAAAACGTTGGCCACAGCGGGACACAAGAGGCGTTTGACAGAGACGCCCACCCAATAACCAACTGTCGCTTGGCCCTTTTATTTGATTTTCCCTGTACATTTCTTATTTTGTGCGATGCTCATATTTCGTTCGCCCAGCTATTGGCTACACCCACATACACCTCATCCCCAAAGAGACTTATGCAACATACATTTCCCAAGCAGTGTTCGCATATGAGATGTTGGCTATAGTTTTGCGCAGCTGTTGGATGCCATAACTCAGCTATGTAGGTCCTAACGGCTGGCAGTCATCCTCATAAAAAGTATTGTGGATGTTGAAAATGCCATGACTGAAGCTCCGGAGGAGGAGAAGGAGTTGTGTCTAGGGAAGTGACTGATACGTACTTTCTTATTGTGTCGACCAGTGAATGGGTGAGTGGGATTGTGTGCTGGCGCGTGTAAGCGGGATTTGGGACTGAAATCTGAACAAGAGCATGAATATCGTATTGCCATTGGGTAACTGAGTTTACTGAGCACACACACACACACTCACACAATGGATTTGCTTTTCTCTGATTCTTTAATGAAACTTTTTTTTAAATGCAAAACTTATATTTAATGCAAACTCGTATGAATATAAAGCCGCATTGCCGACTAAACACACATACATAGCTTATAATTAAAGAATTTTTCCTCTATTTATTTTGAATTATAAATCTTAATGTGCACATTGGTATTCGTTGTCTGTTTACCAGTGAGAACTCTTTGTATTCATTACCAAAATATCCATTACCATATTTTATATTAAATCTGGCCTAAAAGCTTTCAAAATTTACTGTGTCAGAATAAAAAAAAATGAGGCAACAAACTGTTGCACAGACACTCATAAAGCGTTGTTTATGGCCAGAGAACATTTGTCAAGCATTCAGGCTCAATTCCATTTAAGTAGGTATAGGTCTAAGTAAAGTCCAACCTTCCATCGATCCCATAAAGCTCTCAAATTGCAATAATGTCCGCCTCCCCCCATATCAGTCTCCATTTAGTAGCTCCTCCTGCTTTCCCCTATTCCTTACAATCAAATTTTCTTTCCTCTGTCCATCAATATTGTCCATTGACTCACAGAATGTTACAAATGACACGGTCATTGCGCTCAGCTAAAAGTAGGCCAGTCCCAGACGATTTGTGCCCAGGCTAAAGTGTCAATAAGATCAATTTTAGGCCCCTTTGATGGGGGGGGAGGTATATGGCTGAATGGGATGGCAGTGATGGAAATTTGTTTAAGAAAAATGGCCAAAAAGGGAACAAGTTAAATTAAATTAAACCTGGCATTGGACTGCGAAAGAATAAAAAAGAATGTAAAGCAAATGTAAAGCAAGTTTTTTCTTTAAGAGCAATGTTGGGGAAAAAAAAAAACAGGAAAGTCGTGGCGGATGCGAATGTGGAACCTAAGTTTCCTTTTTTTTTTTTTTGTTGCCTCTCTCGCTGTTTTTTGGTTTTCCTTTCTGGATTTCCCTTCATTTAATGGGAAAGTTCTTCTTTGGCCATGCACAGACACACATAAAGCGAAGGACAAGCTGAGGTTCTGAGGTCTGCCATAGGGCAATGCTTTTATTTGTATTTTTTTTTGTTTTTTTTGCCTTGCTTTGTTTTGTTTTGTTCGCTCACAAAACATTTCAACTTACAAATGCGAAACAAATTTCCAACAAAAGCAGACAAGTTTCCTTGCCTCTTGTCTTCAGTTTTAGGGCAAATAAATTTTTAGCTGATTTCTTTTGTGAGGAGATTTTGTTTTGCATACTTCGAGGGGCATGGCAAGAAATTGCGAGTTTGAGGGCAAGAGCTGGGGAAAAAGGAATAGGAAGTTAGCCGAGTCGAGCCGAGACTCGTCATAAAACTAAACTTAAACACAAATAAGTAGCAGGCAAGGGAAAGGGAACGAAAATGACTTGGTAAAAGCGTTGAAACTTATTTAATTTGTTGTAAGTTTTAGTGGGTCGCAAAAAAAAAAAGTTTAGAAGGAAATGCCAAACTGGTGGAATTCTAAAGAAGAGTTCGGGGGCAAATCAAGAGCCGAAGGGGAGCAGCCATTGCTGCTACTAATGATTCGGTTATTTGCCAAATGAAGTAAGAGCGCGAGTTAGAGACAAACAGAGGGTGCGAAATGAGGAATCGACCAAAAATCGTTTGTATATATACATTTTTATATATGTATACGTTTATATATGGTTATGGTATATATTGACACGCCCCCTCCTTGTGATAGCATAAGCTTTTGTATACCATCGAAGCAATAGGAACAAAAGCAACAACAATAAGCAAATATTTGTGTATATTTTTTTTTTTCTGCGTTGGTAAACTAAAGCAAACAAACAAACGGCCAGTCAGCAGCGAAACAACGAACAAAAAGGCAATATCGGGTAAAAGTATATGATTTATGAATGAAAGGACTTTCCACTATACCCAACCATCGATTTTAGTGAAAGTGCAAAGCCTTTTTGTTGTGTATTGCTAATGGAGGGGGAACTCTTTTGTTGCCACTGGCTTGGCATCGATTTCAATTCTGGTTTCGGTTTTGGTATCCTGCATCCACATTCAGCAGATTCACATCAATTAAATCTAACATAAGCTAATTCTGTTTGCTTGGACAATGGCGAAAAGGGTTTGTGTGTTTGCCTTCCTGATCGGCTAAGTGGCTTTGCTTTACTCAATGAATATTAGTTTAAGTAAGTTTCCCAGAAGATAACTAACTAACTAATAATGCTAACTATTTAATGGCAAAGGATTTAAACTTTAGAAACAAACACATTCGAAATTGATACTTTAATAAATTTTAACGAACACAATGCTGGAAATCAAATTGAATCCTTGGCATAACTCTTTTTCCCTCCATTTGTGTAAATGAAAATTTGCTGAAATTTCTTGGAAAAACATTGCAAATAATCTTGAAAAAAAAAAACACATCAACATAAAGCACAAACCAATCAAAAAAGTGAAATATCAAATGTCTGTCAGCAAATAAAACTCACACATAAACATCTACACAGACACACAAAATCTAAATGATTTGTGTCAATAAAAAAAAAGGGCGAGCGATAATAAAATGCAAATATAAAGGTGAAAAAAAGGCGCAAAAGGTGAAAAAAAACGAGAATTTTTACGCCAACTTGAAAATTGCTGTGATTATAAAATAAGCCAACCAAATTCGTTGCTGTTTGCCACAAACCAGCAACAATAACAATTTCAATAACAAATCAAAGAAATGTGTGAGAAGCAGAAGAAAAAAATAAAAGAATTATGGCGCATTTGGTGGTGGGAACGTGGCAAATTCTATTTCCTTTTCGTATTGCGTTTGGCATGTGACAGTGACAGCCACTTACAAGAGCCGACAACAGCAACAACCATAGCAGCAGCAACACGTAGAGGGACTCCTGTTCTTGTTCATTCACTCCTCCCCCACTGCCACTTCACACATTTTCATTTTCCTCCCCTTCTGTAGGGCTCTTGCCAATGCTTTTGCTTTTCAATACCCCGTGTGGTGCATTGATGTTAAATAGACAGCTGACAGGTATACCAGCCATGGTGAGGGGGAAGAGAGAAATGGCATGGAGTTCTATTTGTGCCTGAAGACAACAGTTGGGTGTTGTGTAAGGTGTGGTACAAAAACACAATTCCAATTATCTCTCAGATTTTAGCCGCCTAATAATCAATCATTTAAAGTATTGCCTGCTTTTGAGCGCATGCTTTAAACTTCTCGCATAATTGGCTTGACTGCTGTCTGTATGTTTGTCTGTGTGTGTGTATGCCAGTGTCGTCTGTGTGTGTGTGTGAGGGTGCGTATGAGCTTATAAGCCACCCGCGGCGCTTGTTGACACGTTGTCACCTCTGCTGTCATCCAAATTTATGAGGGGCGCCGAAATTGGCAGAGCTGCTCTGTTGTTAGCCATCTAACGGAATGCTTTTGACGGATCCAACTCGCAACAGTTTTTGACTTTTGGCCCGTTTGCATGCAAATATCGTTTTCATTTTCTTTTTTTTTTTTTTTTTGCCGGTGACACGTTGACACATTTGCATGAATTCGCATATGCTTATGCATATGTATACATTTAGTTATATGTATGTACATGTATGTGTTTGTATGATGGTACATACATACATATGTATACATAAATGAATCCCTATGTTTTTAGTGTTTGTTCTTGTTTATATTCTTGTTTCTCTGACCCTTGTGAGATGTATGTTTTTCAGGTTACTCTGTTTGTTTTTATATCCCATCAGAGGATGTTAATTTGAAATTGGTTTTTTTTTTGAGACATTTAGCAGAGCTAATAAATGCTGTACCCCCCAGATGTTTACAAATTTGTCCTTTTACCTAACTAACTAGTCAAAATAATCATTTCGAAATTTTTAAACATTCAAAAAATTAATCTCATAACATTTTGTAAGAGTAACCAATTTAAAAATCGGCCCTAATTTGCTTCCTGTTTGGTTTGCTTGTTCTTGTTGGTTTTTTCGTTTAGAGGGTATTAGTACCAGTTTATAAAGAAGTAAAATTTTAAAACTATACTAAACTATGCTCATTAAATGAGAGATATAAGTTCGCTTTACTGTAATAGTTGATTATTTTAGATATATTTATGAATAGACCCTTTACTCATTGACTTTCTTTTACTAGGTAACACCAGGTCCGCAGTTTAAAATCATAAATTTGGAGTTTTTTTTTTAACGATGCAAAATATCCATCAGAATGTTTTCGCAGCTGCTGCTGCTAGTTGTAAATGTTGTTGTTAACTTTGTTTGTTGCTGGTCAGTGTTGCCTGTTCAGGGCATTGGTTCTGATGTTGCTATTTGTGGGGTCAAATATTTACATTGACAGCATGCAAAAAGTGCCAACATGCGGCATTCGATAGAACTTTAACGTGCATCATGGACTTTACTGATTAAATGGATCTAAAGCATCAATTTATATAAATAAAAGGTCAAGTTTTAAATAAGAGTTAGATTGATAAATACACCAAGGTAATGTACGTTAATAATAATCAATATTTGTTAAACTGGAATCATTTTCTTTCACTCACTTCTTCTTTCCGCATTTGCAGTGAAATTCAATTTCGAGTGAAGTCCTTAGAAACGCAATGCAATTTCCGTTGGTATTTTTTTAACAATTCGTGTGTCATGTCATTGGCTATGGACCAGACATTCCTGTCCTAGTTTAAGTCTATCCTATAAGTCCATAGCTTTGAGCTATAAACTTTCAAGACTTCCTTTGCCAAAGCAGCATAGACACGGGGCTCTCGAAACTGGGATAAAGTCGGCAATGGAAGCTATTAACATGCATATGATAGACACTTCCGCATAACTTGCTGGGGAGTAAAAAACAAGGAAGTGGAACCCAAAACGGAACATGCGGTGACTACGTGCATAAGCCAAAAGACTACAATCAACTAACGTACTAACACATCCCAACACACACACACACATAGACACACGCATACACACACAACCACACTTACAACACACTTATACACATGTTGGTGAAGGCATAGAAAAAAGAAAAGTATACTGGAAAACTTGGATAGCTTGTTGTTGGCCGAATTGTTGGTGTTGGTGTTAACATGGTTTATCCTTTTGACGGTTTCATCATTATCATCAGGAAAATCATCGACATCATCAGTTAACGGACATCTGGCAGATAGAGTAAATAACCGTAGGGTAAAAATCTGCCTGCCATGCATAAAGTAAACTATTTAATGGTCTTTCGATTTGGATCGTTGTGCCATAAACGCATTTGCCTCAATTGCCCACAGCTCGGGGCTCAAGCGGAAATCGAAAACTGTTCTTGGCAGAATGGCCACTATGGTGGTGGTTGACATTGTGTGGATTGAATGATGGTGATGGTGGATTCTATCGAGGCCAAGTATGGTTAGTGATGTTGCCTTTTTGCCTTGTCAACCTGTCTGTAGTGTGTGTGTGTGTGTGTGTGTGTGCCTCCTTGTGTCGACTTTGAACTCATTTGCTTTGCGCAATTTGCCTTGACAGGTGGCATCTTCATTTTATTTTTGTTCTCCTTTCTTGTTGCCATCGCCTTCTTTGACTTTTGATTTCGTTTCAAGTTCTTGGCATTCATGCAGGTGAGGCAAGGTAAGCAAGCTGGCAATAATGCAAATGACTTTTGCGTTTGTGTGACCCACAAGGATGTGCTTACTAGAGCAGCCAAGAAGGCGTTTTCACGTGTGCTTTTTCCTTTGTTGGAATCCCAAATACCTTTTTTGTTGCTTTTCTATCATCATTTTAATACCCTATATACAATAAAATTACCAGGGTATATTGAAATATGCAAAATGTATGCACAGAAGAGGCAGAGTTAGACAATCCATACTATGGATCAGTCCAACTTTGCCAAGAACCAGGTCAAAACTCCGATCCAAATAATCTATACACTTATAATATCATTTTCAGGTAACAGGGTATCACATAGCTTTAGTTATTTTTTTCCGTTGGTGTCGCTGACACTTTTATTTTTAGAAGCAAGCTTAGAAAAGTTTTCTTTTTTTTTCTTTTATATGTTTATTACTTTGGGACAGCTTTGTTTGATGTCTGCCAGGGCCACGGTACAAAGCGTCGTATGCGTAATGTGTGCTAAAGGGAAGGCTTAACTGATGGTCTTGGCTTTGGACAAAAGCAGAAACAATGACAAAAGAAGGAATTTTACGAGGTGGAGAGAGAGAGAGAGAGAGAAAGAAACCAATGCATATTCTGTTTGGCAATACTTGGCAAAAGATTTATTAGACTCATTTGCATTCAAAAAAGGTTTCCATGTGCTTGAATATGACTTCAAATTGATATCTGATTTACTTATGCATTCAGGTAAGGATTTTATTTTGAATGGAATGAAATAGACAGCGTCTTATCTGACAGAAATATCATCCATTCATACCAATGGATAATGTTCAAATCTTAAATTCAATTAAAAAAGAGTTGAGTTTAAATGCGAAATGCAATCAATGAGTATGAAAATTTATGTATGTATATTCATCTTTCAAGTCATCTAATATATTGCTTTCAATTTCATAATCAAATATTGGGCCCTTTTGGAATTTTGTATCCCATATCAAAAATTTGTCGACTGCTTATCTTTATCCATATGCTATATATTATTTGGCATAACTTTCATTTTCGCTTACCCAGCGGAAGCTCATCTTTGTCTCAGCTTTGTTCCCTTGCCCATTGACAGCTGTCAGCTTAGAGCAACAACTTTCATACTATATATGCAGTATCCCATTTGTCTCTTCTTGGAATCTACTACACACTACCACTACTACCACGATGTGCCAGAATATCTGGATATCCCAAGGCAAACATTAAATATTTGTTCTCGTTCATATGTATGCATGTACAAAAAAAAAAATCACTACTTTTAGAGAGTCCAGACAGACAGTGAAGGCAAAAGGCAAAATCACAGAGAGAAGACACATAGAGACAAATTTCAATTAAATTTCGAACAAGTTTTATATAAACACAATTCTATTTTAATGGATTCCATTGGCATATTAAATATGTATGTAAGTTTCACTGCCAATATCAATGTATTGGGCTATGACTGGCCAAATGGAATAAGGCATCTTACAGAAGAAACAGATTCTGGCAAAATTCCCAAAGGTAGGCCTGCTGAAATTTTCATTTTCACACTTCAGTAATTTTGAAGTCCGCATAAAGAGAATAAGGGAAATGGATAAAAAGTCAGACATCTATTTGAATATTAATGCTCTTTAACAAGTTTGTCATAAGAAGTTTAAAGTTAAATTGAAAATATAATAAAATATTCATGTATGTCTAGCAAGCTGACGATGAACTAAAGTTTGTAGTTGTTTGAGACTTACTCTGTTTATGTAATCTTTTCATTAACACAAATGTAATTGTTGTGGCTTTTAATGACTGTCTCGTAAAAGTATATAGTATCATCTTTCGCCCTCAGGCAATCTATCCACTTATACACAAGTTCGCATTTCATTTCCATGTCTCTTTTAATATTTACACAGTTTCTATTTCTTTACTTTATTTCTTTTTATTGCTATTACTGTATTTGTGTACTGTTAACGCTTCGCTTAACTTAAACACCTAGCTAGGCGTGCCTCCCCCACTTATTCTCTATTCCCTTACATCATCATTCGTCGTCCCCATCGTTCATTCATTTTTTTGCTTTTTTTTTATCTGGATTTAGCTAGAGGCATCTTTTGCCCCAGCAATTGACATTTCCCTTATGAGGCATATAAAGCAGCAAATGCTTCGATTTTACTTTCTATCACCGCTCGTTCACTTTCATTCACCATTCAAGAATCATCATTAACTTGAGCACTCTATTTTCATTTTCACGTATACTTCGTTTCTATTCTAGGATTCATTAAACTCCCTAACTCTGTGGAAGCTTACACAAATTGCTTTGTTTCCGTTGCTTCATTACATGATGCTTTAACGATTCATTATGCTCATTGTTTGTCTATTACGAGAGCTTTTCTTCTAGTCCTTACTTTTTCTTTTTGTTGTTCTTCTTGGTGTTGGTTTTATTGTTGTTGGCTCTGATGCTGGCTCTATTGCCTGGCCTGTGTACGCTTTAAATGTCGACAAAAGTTTTTTTTTTTTTTTTTTTCAAATAGATTACAAAGCACTTGTAATACCTTTTTGGCTCTTGTTACTATTGTTTGTGCATTGCAAAGTTATTGCAACTTTGTTGAACTAGCCCTTCTCGAAAACTTTATTGATGAGCATTCTGCATTTCAGTTACACTTAAAAATGCAGTTGAAAAAATATTCTTTTCTTTCAAACTTTCGCGAGAAACTTCGAAGGCGAACTTAGAATTCAAACTGAATGAAAATGAAATGAGAAAATTTGTTGCATCTTTTAGGCGCAAACGAAAGATGGTACGGAAAAGGGAAGTAAATTTATATTAAAAATTAAGAAACAGATTCTAGGAGAGTGTGATATTAGAAATGTTCAAGTTTCAGAGAATGTAATTGTTTTTTAATTACTTGTGTTGTTTAATAACATGCATATTTAAATTGGATGCGGGTAAATAAATATATATTAAACCAACTTAAAGTAAACGTCAATTACCCAATGATTTTTAATGTGTTGGCGAGTATTTTTGTAACTTTGACACAACAATTTAAAACTGTTTAAGTTGATTTTAGTTTTCCTCACTTGTGGTTGCCCAATCAAATTATGACGAAACTTTTTAAAAACAAACTCATCCGTTCAATAAAAACAAAAATTGTCTTTTTTGTGTCCCTACCCCGATCCTATATCACTTTCAAGGTCATTAGCCATGCAATCAATACATATAACCCAAATCGAGTTTACTAGAAGAAGACACGACCTGTCACCAGAGAGTTCCCAACAGTTGCCAGCAGCGGTTGCGACCAGTTCATTTAGCATATTTCCTAACCAATTTCTAGACTAGACAACAACAATAACAATAGCAAAAACAACAACTATGCACAAAGATATTACAAACTTTTCTTTATGGACATAAAAGGTTTCGCTCGTTTGCCCAAAAAAACAGGATATTTTGTTCTTCATCCTAACGTCCTTTTTTTTTGCGGTGGATGGGGTGAGGCTTGGGGAGGCCATAATAAAATAAAATTACAAGATGTCGACGCTGGCGAGTTGAGCTTGTGAGCCATGTATGGTGTACCACCGCCTATGCGTCTCCACCTCCCACCTCCGTCTCCATCTCTATATCCAGTTCCGCCTGGCATATTTCATCTTTATGGTTTTGTTTTTCTTTGGCCGCACACATATTTTTAAGACATTTATGTGAAGGCCACAAGACATTGATAAGTACGCACACACAGACATTCTATTCTCTAGAGTCATATGCAGATGCTATGGATTTCATGTCCATCAGGCAAAGTGACTGTATTATAAATTTGGAAAATTGCAATGTCAAATTATTCTACGACCACATACTTTGGTTACATTATTTCATTTCAAGCTTTCAGAAACTATTGCTGAGTTCAATGTTAAAATATTTATTAAGCTGAAAACCTTTTTGGTATAGGGAATTTTATATGCCTTTCGATAAAAACTTTTACCAAATATCGAGAACTTTTACTTTGCAAGGAAACCGATGACCAAGAAAAACCACGCTTCAAATAATATAAAAACCAAATTTTCTATATATGTACGTATGTATGTACATAGATGGTGCCAACTTTTCGAATGTGTTCTGTTCTTTGTATTTTGTTGCATGTTATTGTCTGTTTACGTTGCATGTTTTCTGTTATCCAAAAGCAACCGAAATACCATTTTAAAAGCCGAAAGTCAAAACCACAAAATGCTTGTGACTTGTTGTTCTTGTTGTTGTTGTGTGAAAGCTTTTCCATCTGAGTGCAAGTGGTAAGTGCAATGTGTGTGTAGAATTTAATATACTTTTGGTTGTCGCTTTCATGGAAACAAAAACTTTTCGCATAATTTTCACAATCAAGGCACACACACAGGACAACATTCATTCAACACATACATACATACATACGTCGGCTGTGCGGGGGTGGAGCCGCATCTTAATATCCTTCCACTTCAACCACTTTTAGCAACTTTTACCAACTGTTTGTGTCAGGCTCTCCCAGCCAGCCATTGTATTTGTGTTCTCGTTCTGCCACCAGAAAATTGCACAAGAAGGATATGTGTATTAGTCATTTAATGCCTGCCCAAATCTTTCAGCAGTCCAAAGCGTTGGCGGCATTTGCGTCTTTTTTAGATTCACGTTAAAAATAGTCAAGTAGGAACTTTGGCACAAGGACACAAAAACTTTGCCCTTCAATGGCAATTATATTTAGATTTATGCATAATTTAAATTGCCCTGCCATTACAAGTTTTACCCTTATACTGAGTATTTGTATATGCTGAGCTAGGTAAGGTACGTTAAATCAGTCAACGTTTGCTTAACTAGATATAGATATAGATTTACCATCATTCAAGTGGAAATCCAATATGATTGTACCAAAAGTACAGGGTATTTGCCAGCCGTATTCTGACAAACTTTTCTTCTTATTGTGGGCGAAATGATTTAAATTTGTGATTATAAATTCAAAGCCAATAATCTAAAATTTCAATTCTATCCTAAGAGTATAGAAATTGTAAAGAAAACAAAGAGCTTTCTTGTGATTAGATCAATTTGTTCTATTGTACTCAATATGGCAAAATATTATTACTAAAAGTAGACAATTCGAATATATGTATGTCCTAGGTACCACTTGATAATTCAATATGTAAGCTAAAAAAAAATTGCTGACATGTGTCAATTTCAATGTTTATATTTCATTGAGTGCAAAATTGTTGTTTGCTTGGAAAACTTTCCCCTCCGCATATGAATGGATCTACATATTGCTGACATGGGCAGTTAGACAAACAAATGTAAATGAAAATTACAATTTATGCATAGGGTGCCCAAACACATTCTCCTATTTTATTCTCTCTTCTAACCTATTATCGACATATACACTTAAATGGGATTTTCTTTCTTTTTAATGCCTGTTTGAAAATAAACAGTCATTAGAAATACACTTGCTTAAATTAAGTCAAATTAAACTTGTGCTAATTGAGTTAGTGATAGTTCAATAAAAACTAAAATCAATTTCAAATCAATGATTTTTGTGCAAAAGATGTAAGAATTTTCTTCCATTTAAACTGATTTTCAAATTGTTTATTTTTGTTTTTCAATAAAATAGTATTTTATATGTTTAGTTAAGTTAAGGGATTATATTTTTGTTTGAGTAATCAAATAATTCAACTTCTTTACAACTGTATTGAAATTTAAATTCCCTTTAAATTAGTGTTTGCTTTCTTAAAATATTTAAACTAAATTCTTTAAATGGTATTTAGCCCTCAAACTCTGCTGGACCATCCATCTGACCAGGGAATGTGAAGAAGGCCTCGTGGCATGGCCGTGGCTTTGTATATATGTACTAAGTGACAGGATATTAAATGATAACGGCCAAGAAAACAGAGCTAAGGAAAATCTATGGACTACCTCAGAGTTACCATGACGTAGTCAGGTAAAATGTAAAGCAATTTCGAGTGGGTAAATTGGTGGGGTAGGCACTAGCGAAAAGGGATTGGGTGGGCTACTTTGGCAATTTAACGCCACTAATCGAGTGACTTGATGGGAATAATTCCAATTTGGGTATGTTGCGTCATCGTCGCGAAACCGTTAAATATTTATAAGCAGGTCTTTGAAATTATAGAAAACAGCTGAAGGCCTAAACGTGCTTGGCATTTTATTTGAGCATAAAGTATATATAATTTTCGGTCGCTATGCTGTCTATAATTATTTATAATTCACGTGCCGTGTAGCCGAGTAAAAGCAGAAGGAGCACCAGCGCCAGCACCAGATGCTTAGCCAAATACTACATAGGTACTTATATACATATATAACGCATACGCCGCGTTGTCAGTCAAGGGACAAGCACGTGCAAGGTCGCCGCGTTTGTTGACTGAGTAAAAGGAAGAAGAACTAGACCAAGTATAGGAAAAGGCAGACAAGAAGAAGAAGAAGAAGAAGAGGAGAAGGAGTAGGAGGTTGTCACGCAAATGCGTCGCTTGTTGTCGCCTGACCCTCAGCTCGTCAGTGACAAAACAAGAGATACAAATACGATATGATGTTTCATTTGAATTTGTCCTACGTGGGCGTTACCCGAAAATGAAATATGACTTGACAATTCCGCAATGCTGTCGCTCAACAGTTGCTCTTCTATTTGCCCCAGCTGTTTTATTGGCCTTGTTGGTACCGCTGCTTCTCTCATTGCCTTTGTTGTTGTTTGCCGTTGCTTCAAATGCTAAACTAGTTGACCAACTTTTAGGATCGTTAATCAAGTTAAAACCAAAGAGTGAAACTGGATTCAAGCTTGGACTTGCTGTCAATGCCAAAGCTTGATAAATGGAGTGTGGCAATGCGGTACTGAGAATAGTATTAGTGAGCCTTGTATTAAATTAAGCCTAGATCTCGAAATGCAGATTTGATGGTCATTTAAATAAGCAGAAAATAACAACTATTTAAATGAAAGTGAAAAGTTATTTCGGTTAGTGTTACGCTACATTTGACATGAGTTGATTGATCGTCTCAAATGTTCCCGACATTTCGTTAAACCCATTAATTTGCATATTCTTTAATGTTTCAATTTAATTCAATGGAAAACCATTCAATCATTTGAATGAAGGAAATTTTGTTTAACTATACTCCAGCCAAATGCAAACCAAGTTGACAATTCAATGAGCAATGCTGATAAAAGGAGATCCGCATTCGTTTTTCTTTTGCTTCTTCTTCCTTCCTTCCAATCCTTTGTTAACGTCTTTCATGCGCTTCAGGCTGCACGTGAACGTGGCAAATATATGTATATAAAAAAAAAAAATAATAAAAAAACTGTAGCACGCTTTCTAGATACGCTGCAGTGGGTCTTCCTTGCTATGACTTGTGGCAATTTTCGCACACTTTGCAATGTCAGCGTTGGGGAAAGGGATGAGGAAGGGGTAGGGGAAGGGGGGAAGGGCGGGGAAGGCACATAAATTACATGCCACTTACTTTGCGCTTCGTCCAATGCCGGCAAAATGAACTTGCGGCCACTTAAGCTGAAAGATTGCTGCGACATAGCTGGGTTAAGTGGGGTGGTGGCTCATAAGAGATGACAAGTGGCAGCTAGCAACAATTGTAATGCAAAGTGCTTACTTAACTGAGCCAAATTAAATATTAAATTGACAACATCCCACAAATAGCGGCAACTATAAAATATGCATTCCTCAATCCATTAGCAGGCAAGTACACAAATACTAAAAGTAAAAAAAATGGCTTGTCCTTCAGGGAGTAAGCCAGAGGGGAGGGCTGAAACAGTGGCAGGTGGTAAGAATTGCATGCAAACAATCAATGGATAAATAATTACACAGTCCTTGCTTGGCCACCAATAAAAGTTCACATGCAATGAACCCCGATAAATGTCTAAATAACATTCCCTTTTCTCCTCTATTACATTCGCTTTGACTGAATGTAATTTTCCGTACCTAAAAGTGAAAAATTTTCTAGAATTACTTGGCTAATTTAAAATGATTATTTGATGAGAACTTTAACAATAATGTATTAATTTTCCTATTATAAGTTTGTCGAGGCTTGTGGCATTAAAGAGAAACCGTGTCTGGTATCTTTTACCGCTTACCCATATCTATTGCACAGTCTCAATTGTTTTGGCATTGACTGTCAAGGTAAGTCCAAGTAAGAGACTCGGTCTTGGACTTGGTTTTGAGTTAGCTGCTTTCTTTGTCCTCGGTTTCAGTCTTGTGCATTTCTGCATACCATATCAGGTGAAGGTGCAAGTGGCGTGTACCACTATTACTACGACTACTGCAACTACTTTGTGGTTGGCTCTGTATGCCACTGCAGTGTTTATTTTCTGGCAAATGTCAGTTTGTTTGTATGCACATACATATATGTTTTCTATCTGTATTTGTTACCTTTCTTTTACCTATCTAAAGCTTAGTTCCATTTAGCCTTCAGGCCATTTGCAATTTATAGAATTGATCGTTTTAAGTCAAACATTATTAGACTAATGGCTTTCTATATTTTGTATTTTTGTTTTTTGTTATATCAATGAAAAAACATGTAGAGTGCATATCGATTTAAAGGCTTGAATAGGTGCTTTCAATTGGCATGCATATGTTGAGCATAAAGTTTTAATACATGCTAAATACTTATATCAGATAAATTTATAGCTAACCAAATCGATTTAACATTTTATAGCATATTGCTCCTCTAGATAAGACTTAATTTACTTCACATGAGCACATTTCATTTCTAAATACTTTATTATAGGGATGTAGTAGAGGAATGGAATGCAAATTGGAATCTCTTTTCGAACCCTTACAGTGAACTCTGTGAAGCACTTTCCCCTTGCCGTATATGTATATATGGCGTAACAAAACGACTTCCGCTTGATTTACAACTACATTTGTAAGTAGTAGACACAAAACACTTAACAGCTAAAAAGGACTTTGCATAAGTAATCAGGCAGACACACGCGCTAACTGGAACGTCGCGTCTTAACTCTCAACATATGCATAATACTATGTATATGTATGTGTATGTGTATAGATAGACAACTTTAAGATGGCGCGAAAGGAATAATCGTAAGTACTAGAAAACCGGAAGAGAGAAGCTAAAACTAAAGCGTTGTCAGCGGTGTTCAGCCAAGCGAAAGCTGGATTTGGCCTGGTCCTGGCTTTTCACACATAACTGCACACACGCATTCCCAGACATCATGAAAGGATACACACAAAAGAAACGCATATACATATATGTATGTATATATATACATATGTCTAGAGAGAGAAAATGCGAACGAATGAGAGACAACTTGATTGATGTGCGGGTGCAAAACAGGAGCACATGCTCCTTTTGACTGACCACAGAGGCAAAAAAAAAACCAACAAAAAATTCCCACACTGATTGGCAAAAAGGGTTTGGCCACAACCACGGTCACGCTCCAGTTCTACCTACGTCATATAATGGTATTTTAAAAACCAACAAGAACCATTGCCACATGGGTTATAGGGCCATGGTGGCAACTTCATTACGTTACTTCTGTGCGACTTGTGAGCTTTGTTGCCTACTGACCAAAAATTAATTGGCTGCTCTGTGTTAGCCGACAGCTGCCATTTTCTGCCTGCCATTTACTATGCGCAGACATGTCAATTTTCTCGGTCCAAACGAAAGCAGCCACCATCTGCCAGCCTCCCACTGATTGCGAGTGTCTCAGTGTGGCACAGGTAGCTTAAAGATTTATGATAAAGCCAACTAGGTCCTGAATGAGCGCAAAGCCCGCCGAAATAAGAAAGAGCAGATGAGGATGAAAACTTTATCAAACTTTTGCTTTGACTTTGACTTTGGTATTGGCTCATTGCGGCTCGTTTATCTATGAAATGAATGAATCTGATTGCCAACGGCCCCGAAAAACGCAAAAGCCGAATGTTACGAATGTTCTGAATAATGCTTTCAGCTTAATTTCGCAGATTTGTTCCTTAAAAAAAAAAAAATTAATAGATATCAAGTTTTGCAAGGTAATCGAAATGAAAGAATTTTTCGTTAACATTTGAAATGTACATATAATAGAACTACTTAAATAAACTCCGAGAATCGTATAGAAACAATTGTGTAATTTGTTAACGAATTGGTTCCAGTATTTCGAGGCGAATTCAAAGTTCAAAGTGGGGAAAATTGTTCCGTCTTTGCTTTTGTTTAAAGCTGCCCTCCACCCACGATTTCCCCCCAAACGGATGAATTACGCTGTCTCTCCACTCAGCTCCTAGTCCTGCCTAGGTAACTGTGTGCGTGTCGCAGCTTATGCTCTAGCTTAAGCGCTTAAAATGCTTTTTGACAACGGCAACAACAACAATAACAACAACAAGGACAACAACATAAACAAAAAAACAAAGCAGAGCAGCAGAGGCAACCAGAATGATAAATTTGTTTTGCTCTTACTTTTCATTGCTGTTGTTGTTGTTGTAGTTGAATTTTTCATTTGTTGTTTTATTTTTTAGCTAAGCCACGAACTGCCTAGCTGCTATTTCTATCTTAAGTACAGTTATCTGTCCATTTTTGTCCCTAGTACCAGTCTCATTCCATCTGTATGGTGTCTGTGTGAAGTTTCATAGTCTACTTTTTGGGGCACAAGAAGGCAGTAAAAATCGCAGTCCCGCCAATTTGCGCTCAATTAATTTTGATGTATTTTCGCTTTTGCATACTTTTCCCTTTTTTTTTGGTTGAGGTTGATGTTTCTCTTTTTTCTCTCTTTATCTCTCTCTCTCTTTCATTTTTTTTTTGCGGCTGTCTTTGTGTTTATCATCATCCGTCGTCCTCCGTTTAATTTATTAAGCTGCAAAACATTTTGCATATCGTTTTACATTAACTTAAAAAATTCAACGCACCAGAGGACCCAAAAACGTTTCAATGTAATTCAATTTGCTGCTATTTTGCCTTCATTGCTGGTGGCATTATTCCCCCAAAGGGAGGTCAGGCTGAGGCCAGAGGGACGAGTCAGAGACGCTGGCAATGGCTTGTGGGGCGTGTCAGTACAGATGTCTGGCCACCGTCACGTTGCGTATTTTGATGCCTTTGAATTAATTGCGTTTACAGTTATTAATTAACTGGCATTTTATGCAGATTTTTCAATCGAATTAATTATGCAATAATTATGTAATCATAATTTACGCATTTCCATTTATGTACATATACAAACTGCACCAGCGTATTGCACGCCGGAAATACACCAGGACCCTGGAGTTTTAATTGAATTTGCTGGCATGGTCAGTAAGTAACTTGTATGTTAATGTCACTCGATAATAATTAGATAAATACTTGAATGATTAAATTGTTAAGCAACATGAGTAACATATTTTTTCAAAAATTTAACTTGAACTAACATTTCCAACAAACTTATCTCTTTATTGTCAATTTCAATACTATATCTATTATCTATTATCAATTTTATTTGATTTCCTATAAAATGTTGAAGAGTTAAATAAGATAATTTTTTTCATATTGCTATCTCAGGACTTAATCCTTTTCGTTTTCTTTTCTAGAACTTTTCTTGATGGCTCTTTCTTTTTTTTTTTTTTTTTGGATCAACCCCATTCACCCACATATACTTAAGTTTTTTTTCGGAAAGGACCTCTTGACAACATTCAAATCCTGCCAACGTTTTTATTTGGCTTTTGCTAGAGCCAAAACTTGAGTGGATCTGCAGACTGCAATATTTTTCACACTTGATATAGCAAGCAGCCATTTGTTTGCACTGCACCTCACCTGCATTGCTCCCACTGCCATTTTGAGTGCCAAGTGTATGAGTCTGTTTGTGCCTGTCTGCCTGAATGTGTGCCAGGTGTGCAGTATATGTACATATGATGTTTGTTTGAATGTGGGTGTGCGTCTGTGCTCCTTGTTTGTGTGTGTAATGGCTCCCCAAAGCGCACAAACAAACGAAATTGTCATCATCGTTGTGCAAGTGCAACAGCTGGTGCAGAGAAAGGGAAGTCAGAAAAAGCTGCTGCTAATGCTGCTGCTGCTGCTGCTGCTCATCCGCAGTAGAAGACGCCTCAAAGCTAAATTTTGCCTCGTTCGTTTGCAGCACCTAATGCAATTTTTATGCTGCACTGCCTCGACTGCTGGCAAAGCTGCTAAAAACGCTTCCGTTTTTGCCTTGCCATTGTTTTTTTTCTTCTCAAAGCCAACGACGCGCTTATTAAATTGTCTTCCCGGCTTTATATATACCAGTCTTTCTCTCTCTCTCTCTTTCTCTCGTTTTGTCTCCCTATCTCTCTGCCTGTCCTTTAGTTTTCCATCTCTGTTACTAACCGGGTATAAGTTTGATCAAAATATGCGGTGTACAGAAATATCCTCTTATTTCTTTTTCTTCTCTGCATTACCAGGGCAACAACTTCATTATATTTGTCGTACCAGAACATAGAGACACACACACATACACACAGATACTAAGCTTTGGTCATGGTTCACCTTAAGCATGCTTTGTGTGTGGCTTGTCCCTATTGATTGAAGGCAAACTGCATATTTGTGCATCATTATGGTTTGATACCTAACAGGTTTTTGTTCGCACTGTTTTATCATAATACAGGTAGGACTGAGCTTAATCTATCTGCTTATAATTCTAACTTGCATTGAAATTATTAAATTTCATTCAATTTATTGATGAGTTTCGATTGCATTGAAATATCAGCTTTTCACTATTTCTAACTTTACCAATTTGTGCTAAATTAATGTTAATTATATACGATATAAGTTAAAACTTATAAGGGGTATCATGCTCGCAACAATGCCAGAAACAAGCTCTTTTGTGATTATCTCCATTGAATTCCTATTCATTGTTCATTGCCATTATAAAGCTTTCCAAATATTTTATCACTCACCTTTCACCAGCGTAAGAATGCCCAGAGGCATGACAAGAACGGCCACCATAAGATCCGTGATGGCCAGCGACATTAGAAAATAGTTTGTTACATTTTGTAAGCGACGCTCCCAGGCAATCGCCAGGCAGACAAGAATATTACCAGCTGCCGTGCCCAGGACCAGGACAAGAGCGAGCAGTGCCCAATAGTTGTTGGCATCGAAGGGAGGCTCCTCCGTCGTTAGGGCTGGCAATGTGCTGACAATGCTGATGTTGACATCGGTTGCATTCCATTTGCTTAGCTGATAATCACTGAAATTGCCAAATGGCTGCCTCTTCTCTTCCTTCGCCTTCCGCCACACCAGTAGATTCTGCAGCTGCTCCACGCTCGTTTCCAGACTGCTCCAATCTAAATCACTGTCACTTTCGCCGCCTCCGCTATCGTTGTAGGAACCAAACGATGTATAGACATCCTCTTCCATGTTCCCGGCTAAACGCAGACAATTATTTCTTTTGTGTTCGTTCTCTACTCGGATTGCTCTATTTGCACTTGTTGTAGTGGTTTTCGATGTGAAAGCCTCATGCTAATTAGCCTGCGCATATGCAACAAAAACTCAACGACAACAACAAAAAATAAAAAAATACATTCCCAGAAAACAAGTTGCACGCGCCAATTCAAATTGCGAATGTAAAATGCCGGAAACTTTGGCTGCGGAAATAAGTGAGGGACGGAGGGGGTAAAAAAATATAGGAAAATTCCAAAAGTAGGCAAACTGACGACAAACTAGAAGTGCTAGTGATTCACGTATTGGAACGTTTATATTTCTGATGGCGTTGCTTGCTCAGGGTATTACGAGAACGATGGCAACCAACCGGATATTGGTGGCAAACATTTTATGGCACAAAATTGCCGGAAGTTGGTGCTGCAAGAGAGAAAGAGAAACGTAATGAAATGAGAATGTGAATGTGAAGGAAAACTATTTCATAATTTCGAAAATTTATAAAAATAAAAAAAACTATAAATCCTCTCAACGATTTAAAAAATAATGAACTTAAGTTTAATTTTATCATTTATGGTGCTAATCGCCTACTTGCAATTAAAAAAATTTAAACATAAACTAACTGCAAAATGTTAGCATTAATAGTTCTAGATTCAGCATATTATACTAAATTGTTTAGCTCACTTTTTAAGAGCATATCAAACGTGTTGTAAAAGGCAATTAAAAAATGCTCATGTTGCGGTCTTCTCCGGTTAGTCGAGATATAGATTACCTGCATATAGGTGTAAAAAAATGATTTTTCTTGTTTGTCTTGATGACATATGTCACGTAAAGGTAGCACATTTCGACTGTGCCGTATTAAACTATTTCAGACGTTAAAGGCAAAAATGTTTGTATTTTAATTTTACTGTGGCCTGATGGCATTTATTTTTATCATGTTACCTTGACAATCAGTATGCTTAATTCAGACCGTCTATGTTCAGCCAAAAGTCATAATAAAGCTATATTTATAAATTATAATTAATGGGAAGCAATAAATTAGCCACATTCCTAACCATCACTCTGCGTTTACGTTCTGGTCGATTTGCGTTGCGCTGGTGAAATAAATTGAGGACATAATTGTATTTGATTTTCCAGAGACTAACCGGAGAAGAATACATATATTCTCATACATGTATATGAAATGAGTTTGAATAATCGAAAACCAAATCGAAATTGATATTGATAAGCAACAATAACAGAAAATCAAATCAATTTCCCTTTTGGCGTATGTCACAAACATGGATAATTAATTGAGACATATTTCACGCCAAAACATAGACAAAAATCCATATCCGAGAGAGAGTCAAAGCCAGCAGATCCCCATTCAGGTAGGGTCAGAGTAACATTGCTTGAATATTAACCAAAAACCAGCAATAAAATGAAATGAAATGAAATTTATTCGCACAAACAAAAGCAAAGTCCACTAAAACAATGTACAAACCGCAAAGGCATAGTTAAGTGTGGGTTGGGATGGCGACCCACTGTCATGGGGAGTGCACAGGCAAGTGCCCTTATTCTGTTTGGTTGGTGGGCTACTTTTGAGGCTGACCAGTTTTGGTTTGGGTCGATTGGTCGGTATATGTATACATGGCCATGGATAAGCCGCAACAACAATACGAGGCAAACAATGTACAAAACATTGAGCAGGGAAAAGCAGAGTCAGAGCCAGAGTAAACCGAGCAGTAGCAGTTAGAAAAAGGACCTCAACTCGACAACACCTTGTTGACTTTACGAGTGGCTGGTCGACCCGATCCGTTCATGTCCCCTACAGCCGTCCTGCAGCCCTCCTGCCTGAACAGCTGTCTGCACATTCTGTCAAATGTTCAAGTGTCAATGTTGTTGTTAATTAATTTTCCTGACTGACTGATGCATGCCAATAGATAAGAGGACTCTACAATACTCCAGGCTTGACCCTTGTCCAAGCGGCTGCCTTGATAAACTGTTTGTTCGACATTGTTTTTGCTATTCCTAATGCTGCTGCTGCCGCTGCTGCCGCTGCTGCAGTCGGCTAATGACAGTCAAACAGCAACTTCACTGGGACTTGGTTGTGTTTGTGTGTGTTTAAGTATTTGTAAGTGCTTCAATTTTCACAATTGCAACAGTTCTAGTTTTGCGGTCACTTTAACGCAACATTTATTCATATGGGCTGGTCTGTTGAAGGATCAACAACAAATACTTCAAACGCAAGGACTCTGAATTGCCCTCCAAACATCAATAAGAGGCTCTTGTGAAAACTTTCAAACTTACATTTACATATACATATATATGTAATTAGCAAAGCTTAAAAATACTTGTAGAAATTAATCAAACCAATTGATAAATTGATTAACAAATAGTTTATTGAATTGATTATGTTTGTAAATATAATTAAATAAATGTCTTTGAGCTGCAATAAGCAACTATAGGTGAATGAGAATTCAATTTAGTTTTTTATATCAAAAAAATTGTTCAAAAATACTTATTCTTAGTTCAATAGAGTAAATGGATTAAAAGGTATCAATTGGTCGTATCCTATATCAAATCCATAAATAAATGGCATGTCAGCATAGCAGAATATCGAGTTCTGAGGGAACCCATAATTATTCTTTTTTTTTGCGTTTCCTGGCCGGACCGGACCATCACCAATGGAGGCCATTTGGACATGAATTGCACAAATGCCACAAATAACATTGGCTTGGGGTTGTTACAACAAAAAGAAAGAGAACCTATGGAGTATATATATATATAAATATATGTGTGTATATGAATATATATATAGAGCAGAGCTGTATCAAATAAAAAGCAGCGCACCATTAGTCATATTAATCCCAGCAGAGTCATTAAGTCGTAAACCTGCTAAAGGTAGAAAAACTGAAAGCCAAAGGCAGGCTTCGTGGCAAGTTGAATGAAAGTGAGGTTTTTCTTCGGTTTTTTTTCCTTTTTCTTCTTTATTTTATTTTGCTTGCTGTTTGTCTGCCACTTCATTGATATACATAAAGCGAATATGTAGGTCAATTTCGGCTCTTTGCCGCCTGTCCTCAAAGTCAATACACGTTAATAAATAAAGCCTCTTTCAGATGTCTCAGGTTAAATATTTCATTTCGATAATGTGTTTTTAAGAATGGCCCAGAGAGAAAAAGCAAAACAATTTTGGAAAGATCTGTGAAGTGCTTAAGAAAAATTAAAGAGTGAAATTTAAGCAAACGTAATTAATTTCAACACATCCATTCCATTCCAATCTATTCACGTGTCACATTTTACTTTGTTTTTTTTTAGCAAGTTTAAACCTTCAATCCGATCAGCATTTCTTCGCAATTCCCAGTAGAGGATGGTTCATTCGCTTTGCCATTGCCCAGAGGATAAGTGCAACTAATCGCAAGCTCATTGCTCATCCTCTACTTTACTCTTCGGCACATCTTTTATCTGCAGGGTAATCTGCCAGTCACACGCAAACACACACCCATCAAGCCACCCACACACACAGAAATCCCACACATCCACACCTTTATATACACAAACACACACAAACAGGCATAGAACACTTAGAGTACATTACGCATACGCCACGTAAGGCCGATCTGAGCCTGGCCCTGGTCGTGGCTAATGTGCGGATGACTGACTGCCACTGCCTACAGGGCAAAAAAACACAATGAGAGTTACAAGTACAACAAATGCTATATAAATATTTGTTTAAAAATATCTCTCGCATGTCAACGGCAAGCGGCAACTGGGGAATTCTAGGGAAATTTGGGGGAAAGGGAAAAACTGTGAGTAATGGAAATGGAAAATCAGGTGCTTTAGCTTACATTTTGCTTCTTGTCGTTTTCCTTCTCATTCCCTTTCATTTGCTTGTTTTCTTTTCGTGTATTTGTCTCGACAGGTTTGGCATACACTTTGATTTAATTTCACGTTTGTATTATTTATTTATTTATATTTTTATTGAAGCGATCAAAGAAAGAGTCTTAAACATTTTGAGGCCATTGAAATTTGAAATTTTAAAATCAGGACTTAAAAGCGGGCTTAAAAGAGTAAGTAAGCAAGGACAGTGAAATTCGATACCAAGTTGGCTTCATTTTAAATGCAAACAATGTTGGTAAAAATTTATCACAATATTATTTACTGAGTTATCAATGACGCATAAATTCTAAGCACCAGTTGGTCTAGCTTCTTGTGCCATTCTCAAGCCACCAGCCTCATATCCTTAACTTACTTAAGGAGAAGTCTCGAACCACTCATACTCATATGTACATATTTATTTTTGTTTGCATGTAGTTACATACTATACTTAGATCTACTTTTGGGCGCTGATGTAATGCTTAATATGTATGTATGATGTCTCTAACTAGACTTTTCCGGTTTGTCAAAAGTTATTCACCAACTAACCGCGCCCAAGCTAAAAAACAAAGTAACCAGCGATTAATCACAGTTACATTTACCATTACTGTTGCGTTTTTACGCAGTTAAGGCATTGAGGCATAAACTACCATTGAGTAAATCCTACCTACTGACTGGTTAACTGAAACGGAAGAAGGAAAAAGGTGACAAGAGAAATGTTTTAGAAGTAGGAGAAACTTGCCACAGTTGACAAATATTTACATGCTCTGTATGAAAGGCATTTTGGGTATTATAACTTTGTACTAAAGTTTTCACTATGCATTAGTTTGCCGATGGAGGCGGAGGCCGAGGCTTGTGTAACTCCAAAAGAGTTCACCTGAGACTGAGACTTGCATAAGCAATGTAAAACTAACTCCTTGACTTACACACAAGATCGCAGGAACATGCAACGTTATTTTAACACTATACTGTCACTTACAGTTTCGAAAGTTTGCCAAACTTTTTATCTGAATAGAAAATTGGTATATACATAGTTAGATTACTTTACCATTTCAAATAATTTCATGTCAGTTTAGTTTTGGTAGAGTCTTATCAAGGTTAATAGAACTTTATTCTTTCACAGCCTTCTGGACCATTTTCATTCATCAAATAATTTGCAGTGCTCATTGTTTGGCTCCTGTGACTGTTCCAGGTCCACCTCAAACTAAACCCAGGCATCCACCATAGTTGTCACAGTAAGTTGGCACTTAAATTGTTAGCTAAATTTACACATGCACTCAGGCATTGAGTCAACAAAGAGAGACGAGACATCAAACAATGCTCTCAAAATTGCTCAAAGGATTCCCTCCTTCCTCCTTTTTGGTTCTGCTTCTACTTCTGGTTCGGGGCGTGACTGACTGGCTTGACTGATTGTGGGCGGCAACTCTAACACTTATCGTTCATTATTATCTATTGCTAACGTTTCCGTTTCCTCCCGCTCTCTTCCATGGTGGCTTGTCTTATTTGACGTAGCTTCAGCAAGGCCACACATACACATACACACACACACACCCACACACACATAGTTAATTGATTTCTTTTCTGTTTCTATTTTCTACTCAAGCCGTGACCAAAAAAGCGTAGGACAAAACCCGTGGCCAGGACAATGTTACGTTAGTTGGGTTCTCCTCTCTCGACGCTTGTTATAATTTACACTATGCCACATTGTGTCGGCTAAAGGAGTGAAGGATGGGTGAATGGAACCGACATCGACATTGCGAGCCGCGACCCTTGAGCTTAACTTGGCTTACAGCATGGGCTATAAATTAAATTCTTATGCGAGAGGGCAGGCAATTAAGACAAGCCAATGCAGAAGAGAATGTGCTACATAGACAAAGAATCTATGTGTGAGAATGGTTGAGAAGAAGTAAGAAAGAGAGAGGGTGAGGGGACGCCAGTGGGAGGGTCGTAGGACGAATGTATGTATGTATGCGTGCTCTTGTTTGAAAGCTATAGAGTAAGAGTAATGAGTCGTGTGGTTCATTGGCAATTTCATTAGACTGTCAAGCCAGACCCGCCTCCAGGGCCTCCAATATCACAAACAGTCACTGATGCAATTAGGCAGCTAGCTAAACTAATTATCCAAAGTCATCCAGCTGATCGAAGCAAGCTTTTATTCCCTACTTTCAACTACTTTCCGGTTCTCTTAATGACCCTCTAGAAATGTGCGATTTAAAGTGACATTGTTTACACAAGATGGGCAAAAGGATAGAAATACTCGTTGGTCTTATTGTCAGTAACAGCTTCTGGGCCATCTCCCTCGCCACATGACTCTGTAATACATATATATATATATATGTTAGCTAAGCTCATTTAATGGCAGCCTAATTGTGGAGCAATTACACGGGAAACTGACAATGGCAAAACAATTATACCGACTAAGGACTTGTTTGGGCAATGGGGCGTGGCCAGAACACAGACACATACACAGACGGACCTGCCGAGTTGGGCAAAAGTCAAATCAGTGGCAGACAACATAAGCAAATCATATAAATTATGGCGAATGGCAAAAATCGTTGACTGCTTTTATCATGAAAGGCAAACAAGATGATGAAGATAAATCAGAAAGAGGCAAGGAAAAAAAGATACATATATGTATATATGTATGTACATTTGTGCATATATGGGAGAAACCCAAATCAAATTGAGATTTATGAGCGCAACGATGTGTGTCTAGGTCAGTCCCAGTTGTTATCTTTCTTGTTGTTGCTGTCCCCCTGCAGACAGCTGGCTTCTATGTTATATGTTGTCTTCGTCCTGCAATCTTTTGTATTATTTCTTTGCCTACTTTTTCAGGCTTCACACCTGCTCGTTGCCCACAGCAAAGGATGGAAAAGTTTTACTGGCTGTTTTTCTTGGGGTTCGCATTCGTGAAAGCTAAAATAATTTCAGCACATATAATTTATTATATTGATTTGGTCAACAACAATAGCATTGTGAGTTTTATTGTGTGAAACAACCAACAGATACTGTTTTTTTATAAAGAGTAATTGTTTTTTATGTAGGCCTAGAAATTAGAAATAACAAAATGCTAATAAAATTGTATTACTTCCTTCTTTTTTTTTGGTCTCTGTGCAAATAACAAGGGAATAATCGCTTCAACAGTTGGCCGCACTTTCTAGGAATTTTTCCATGTTTTTTGATATGAAAGGGAATACATAAATGTCGCAGTAAATTCTGGTGACACATTTAGCTATTTGCGTGCATCAATTATATACACAACTCAACTTGCTTTACGACCGACCTCCCCTTCACTCGCCCTCTTAGGGACCACTGTAGTCTGCCTGATTCTCGAATTCGATTTATGCCATAAATTGGCAGCTGCCGTTTTGAGGTTATGGGGTGGGTAAGAGCAATAAAAATAAGCGGCCATAAAATTCAATTATGGCCACAACAAGTGCAAACAAACACCAATGCCACACACCAGAGACCTTTCACCAATCTCCTTTCTCCTTTCTGGCAATCATTGCAATCAATTGTGCTTGCATCCATGAGTTTTGAAGCAGCGCGATGAAGCATCGTTCCCCACAT
This sequence comes from Drosophila insularis, assembly GCA_018903935.1. NCBI lineage: Eukaryota > Metazoa > Arthropoda > Insecta > Diptera > Drosophilidae > Drosophila > Drosophila insularis. The sequence goes on from JAEIFP010002295.1 coordinate 11,341,813, forward strand.
TGGATGCAGTCAAATGGTTTGTCTCGTTTCCTGGCTTGCCAATGCAACCGCACATGCCCCCACATAAACACTCACGCACACACACATGCATACAAACACACATGCGAAGCGACAATTCGGTTATTTTAAACAGAGGGTGGCGCTCGTCCTCCCCTTTTTTAACCCCACCAGGATGCTTTGTAACATTTTTGGTTACTTTCTAACTACAACAACAATGTGCACAGTTTGTCATACATAGTCAGCACACACACACACATCCACACACATTGATTTCACCCATACATTCAAACTTGCAGAATTTGAAATTTACGAGATTCATTGATGTGCAAAAAAAAAATAACATAGAAAAAAAACGAGCCAAATGCCCAATTGCAAATTTATGAGTTGCATTTATTTTGAATATATGCATTAGAAAAATTTAAATAAGTGGAAGTAATATTTAAACTTTGAATATCAAAGACGAAATTTTCACTTGTTGCTAATATTAGGAGAAAATTTTTAAAGTAGACTAGAAATAACATGCCAACATCACTGTTATATTCAATTTCAGAATTCCTCACAAATTAAATATGAATTGGTCTATTTGGACATGTTAAAAGAAACTAAGCGTTATTAATAATTTCACATTTCAGTAAGGTTTCTTTAAATTTTCTTCAAATATCAAAGAACAATCTTCTGACAATAATTGACACAACAACAAATAAATAACTAATGAAATTATTTTAAATAATAAATAAATATATATCTTGAGATTTATTTGTATATATTGAAAACATTAATTAAGTGAGTTATTTGATTTATAAAAGCATAAAATATTTCTAATTAAATCAATACGACTTAAATCAGAATATACATACGATTAAATTAAGCTAATAATCAAATTTAAATTTATTCTTCCGTCAAAATTCCAACTAAAAATGGCAACAATTTACAATGCAAATCAAGCAATTTGCTTTTGGTAGTAAGAAATAATTAGGCTGCAACTATTTACAGACATACAATTTGAAATTGAAACAACACTTCTTGTAGCAAAATAATAAATGACCAAGTACACGGAGAGAAAGGTTTCAATTTGCACACTTCATGTTATAATAAAAACGAAATCAAATATTCATTGCATAGTTTTGGGCAAATGAAATTGTACAACCACATATTTAAGTACACACTATACATATATATGTGCTTAGCAGGGCTTTTAATTAACTTTGCAGCTCCTAAACTAGCTCACACTTATATACATACATATATATATACGTACATTTGATACAGATGGATAATACAAATAATAAAACCTCTCATGTTCATGCAATTTTCCCACTGGGCTGTGTGTATTTGTGTTTGTGTGTGTGTAGAGCAGTAGCAAAAGGGCAGAGGGAGGTGTTAGGATCAAAATGGTCATAAAAACAACGTCAGAAATCTACGCAATCGAGCTGGGTGATAAAAATACAAATGATAATAACTACGACCCAACAATAAAACCAACGCCAATGACAAACACGAACAACAATAACCACAAAACAATAGCCACAGCACAAAACAAAAAACTATGGCAATACCAATATATTGTACAATTCGGTAAATTATTGATCTATTTTAAACAGTTATGTCTATACTTTATTATTGCAATGTGATCTTTCAGTTTGCACTTAAACCTATTTTGCCTGGTACATCCTTCATTGTTTTAATTTCATAAACACATTAGGATTTTATTGCGAAAACTGGGCTAAATATTAGTTTTTGAGAATTTAATGAACTGAATTCCGGTTTGGCAAATTTAAATGCTTTTACTGACAGTTTAAAGCCAGACTCACTTGAGTGAGACAAGACAAGCATGAGAAAAAATCACTCAACCACCTATTAATTGACATTATTAAATCTCTAAAACTACAGTGAAACCTCGATATAACGAATCTGAGGGGGATCGCAAAATTATTCGTTATATCTATTGATTCGCTATAGGTACTGAAATGTAAAACCTTAGTTTTTTCAAGGGACTTAACAAAAAATTCGTTATATTGGGTTTTTCGTTATAACGAAGTTCGTTATATCGAGGTTTCACTGTATTTAAAAAAAATGATCAAATCAAGTATTAAATTTGTAAAAAAATTCAAATATTTTATTAAGGTGTACCAGTGTCGGATTAGCCATTTAGGGGGATTACCCGCGCCTTGAGGGGCCCCGTGTTATCAGAGCTTTGTTAAAATTTGTATTATCACTTTGATTCAATGTGCATTTTATAAAGGTCTACAAATTCTTAGAAATTTTATTAAATTCAATGCTTTATTAATTGGAAATTGGAATGTAAATCACGCTAAATTTCAAGTTCCTTTTTGCTTGAGACTAAAAATGCCCATAAACCTCAAAATATTCTACTAAATGTTAATTTTATGACGCTGTAATTTAGTCTATTTTTGGCGTATTTGAAAAATGTTTTTTCATCTGCATTTAAATCTGGATAACTAAATTTTTATATAAATCATAATTTTCTTAAAAAATCGGATAGAAATAAATTTTTTTAAATATCAAAGCGTTTATTTCCATTTTAAAATTTGCTAAATTGCAATTAAATTGAGATATAACTTTTTGAAATTGGTTAGAAATTGGTGAAAATAAAAACTAAAAGATAAAGGCAAATTAACCAAAAATGTATGGTAAAATATTAAAAAAAAAAAACATTATCTTTTCATTCATGTTGTTACATTTTTTAATTTGTGATCCCGAAAACTAATATTTTTGATTGCTAGAGGCCAAGTACAGGCTAAATCCGACACTGGAGTGTACTTGAAGTTAATTCCAATTGAGGGTCTACCTTTGGTTATAACCGATTATAAACTACTTTGCCCCCTCCCTCTCTGGCTCACTCACTCTCTATGTCTCTTCATTTAATTTGACGGTTTGCGCAATTATTTTAATGACTTTTTTATTGGTCCTGTGTGAGTGTGTGTGTGTGTGAGTGTATGTGGGAATTGGGGCGATCTATTGGGATATACTTATGCATTGTCTAATGGCATCATTTTATGGCTTTTTAATGAGCCCAAAATGTGCGGGGGCCATAAATCAAAACGGAAGATGGGGGAACAACTTAACACTTTGTCCTTATGCACACACGAGCACAGTCAGTATGCATATGTATATGTAAGTGGTGTGTGTGTGTGAAGAATATCGCATTAGAGTGGAGCTTATCAGGAACTCACCATCAGCATAGTAGAGCTGGCGTGGCTCCCTCATCCTGAATGTCATTAAATCCTATCAATTTTCCTGGCACAGTAACAAATTTAAATATTTATGCTCTGGCTTAAGCGGCCAACAATAACAAAAAAAAAAAACAACAACAACAACAGCAACATCAACAACAAAAGGCAGCTTAAGAAAAGGTTCAAAAATTGCCAATAAAAAAATACAAAAAAAAAAGTGGAAAATGGAAAATGGGAATATGGCTTAGGGAGCCATATTATTGAACCCATGAGCGCCCAAGCACTTAATTGAGGCTATCAATATACATATCGTACTGCTGATCCCAAGTATGAAATTCAAAGGGTATTCAAAGTCAGGCACGTCCAAACTAAACTCATTGCTCTTTTTATGTAGTATAATTTTATAACCATGTGTAGTTCTTTGTTTATGCCTTAGTTTTGTATGCCATTCTGCCCTGAGTTTGCAGTTTCTTGCACATAACTATTTTTGTTTCAGCTAACTAATTAATTTTAGTTTCCAACTGTTAACAACATTTAAGTCAAACTAGTAAAGTTTTTACTTCATTATGCACTTTTAGGTTTCGCATAGTTAATAAAGAAGAACTTTTATACAAACTTAAGCTAAACAGCAATGCCTAACATGAAAGCTATTAAAGAACAAAACTATTTGTGAAGTGAGGCTTGTAGAGATATTAGAGGTAAAATAATTACAGATAACTAGACTCACTTGAATACCACTTTTAAACCCAAAATAGTAGGCAAGAGATTTAATTCTATATTCAAACTTGCTTTAATCATTTGAAAAAATGCTCATCATTTTAGTTTCACGTAGAGTTGGCATGTTCTTCCTATAGCATTCTTTGGTAAGGAATCTTCTTTCTTACGTTATACATTCATAAATTTTACAGTGTCTGCGGCATGTCAGTGGGAGACACTTTTCAAATGGTTGCCATCCAGCCAAAAACAAGAAAAATCTGTCAACGGCACTTTTCACTTTCCATTGCCTGTCGCCTGCCTACCCCCCTTGCCGCACGCCCCACCTCTCCGACGAACAGCTCTTCAGTATGCTCTGCTGTTTTATGCCACTAAATATGCCAAAGCGCGCGTAAATTGATTTAAACACGGCGACAACGACGAGACATCAAGGATGCTTCTGTTAGGTAGTGTGTATGGCAATGGATATGTGAAGGGAGGGCGGGCAGAGCTGGAAACGATATGTATGTGTGTGTGCACTTACATTGGCAGGATGTGGCGGAGCTATTACTTTAAGAGTTTTGGTTTTTTTTTTTTTGTACATGTCTTTAGTTGTTGGTGAATGCCGCAAGGCTCATAGCTAATTATTCCGCTTATTTACTGGTCCCATTGCTGTTGTTGCTGTTGTTGTTGCCGTTTAGCATTAAAGTTTAAATATTTGCGCATGACATAGCAAGCAATTCCTCCAAGGAGGCAAAGGCATTTCGATTCTTGGTATTTTCTTCTAAAATATAATAGGAATTAACAGAATTGAACGCACTGAGACGAATGCTTCTAAAAGTAAGTAATATAGAATTTCTATTTACAACTCAACTGATTACAAAATCGTGAACCCAAGGAGCATAAATTTATTTTCAAATATTATGTTTTCTGTTTAAATAAATAGTTCATAACAAATTCATTAAATTACATGAAAATTTAAAACGCTTCAACATTAAAATAAAAAAATACATAATTAGTCGTAGTGGAGTACTTTTCCACTAATATTTATCACATATTTCAAACATAATCCCTTATAAACTAGCAAAATTATTTGCAAATTTAATTCTAGTACATTGGTTATTCCCTCACCTGCATTACTATCTTTATTAAAGGCCAAACCACGAAACAATGAACGTCAAACAAAATTATAATCAGCTTCAGCTCTGTGAATCATGCCAAGGCCATAAATCCTACGAAAAATAATAATAATGCTATAATGGCTAAAACAACAAACCAATACAAAAAAAAGAAAAAAAATCTATTGTCCATAACTAGTAAGTTTTAGGTAGGTATTATTATTACTATTGTGAATTTTTACCTATTCTTCAATATGGAATGAAAGGCTTGGGTCCTTTACGTCACGACCATATCGAATAAAACTTATTATGATTATGATTCGGAAGCACCGCTAATATGCTTCAGTTAGTCATCATCTTGGACGTTTGATTATTATTATTAACACGTGACGTGAAATGGGGCTAATTCAAGCGAAAATTTAATTAAAAATTGTTCCCTTAATAACGAGCGAAAGGTGATAGAAAAGGAGAAACAAGAAAAACAAAAGGGCAAGAAAGGGGGAAAGCGCGTGCCAAAGAAGTATGAGAAGTAGTTAAAGGCAAATTGTAGGCGTGGCAAATGCAAGAGCCAAGTAAACGTGACATGAACCGCTGATGGGTTTGGGCATTGCTTCAGTATGAACTCGGACAGTGTCCTCCTCCGTATGACTATGCCCATTTTGGTTACGCCTGCAAATTGTTCGATGGTCGTTTATTTTTTTTGCCTATTTTTCTTTTGCTCTTCTGTGTGGTTCCTCTTGTTGCTGTCGCTACCATGGAATTTCCACGTTTTATGACCGTTTCTGTTTTTTTGCTTCCTCTTTTCTTTTTTCCCTTTTTTTTAATTGTGAGACGCGCGCGAGAATCGTTGTGTAATGGATAAGGAACATGCCGCTTGGCCATGTTGTCTCTTGACAATGGCCACAGAATGAAGATTCATGGGAATCTGAGTTGTCGTGAGAAGGATGTTTGGATGTTTGGATGACCGCGAGATGATGAAAAATTGAACAATGATTCTGCAATTTTATTGATGACCTTTACTGAACCATTAATTGTTTAATTTATTGAGCCACAAATGAGTTTTATGAAGTTTATGCCATATCATTTTGTTTATGGTCGGTCCTCGTCAAGAATGAACGTGATAATTGATTTTATACACATTTGTTAATGGCAAAAAGAGTGATTAACTAGCAATAAAGTAGGAGTTTAAATACGAAATCAGTTTTACAAACGAAATCCTTTCGTATCTTCTTGCAACTCATCATTTAACAGTTCCAGAGTTCAATTAAGACTAATAGATTTTAGAGGGCTTCAACTTTCAATTCTTATTAAAATGACAATAGAGATTACTTTTAAATCCACATAAAGTAAAATGAAAATTCCAAAAATATTAAATCAAACTCTTAACTCAATTACAAATACCATTGAAATACAAATTGAAAGCAAGGCTAAAGGAAAACAAAGGAAAACAAATGGAAGAGTGAGAAAAGTCCAAATGCATTTAGTAAGTTGCTAAAAACCCAATTTGCCGCAGTGCACTCTAGTGCAAGGTTTTAGAGCTCCTGGCTACCGCTTCGCCTTCAGCAGCCGCGTCTGCTCCTCCTAGTGCTGTTTACCTTCATCCACACTCGAATCTCAAATCCTCAACGAGTTCGGCACATGAACCAAATTGCTTTGGTTTGTCGCTGCCGCAGAATGAATTTCCTACATTTTCCACCATTTTCTGTGCTTACTTATACTATGCCATTATTATTGTTATTTCGGCTTTTTACTCGAATTTAGTTTTTACTATTGTACTTATTGTTATTGTTGGGCTTGTTGTTGACATGGCACGGCATTGTGGCGCAGCTTAAGGATGCCGAGACTAGTTATAAGACCCTGGCTGGCTTTTGCCTCAAATTTATTGCAATTACTTTGAGCAAATACCAAATTTCACACGCAATTGACGTCGCCAAAGCCTTGCAAGCGGTTTACGCTATGCTCTAACGACTTAAGAGTCAGTAGGATGAATGAAATATGAAAAATAATTGCAAGGAAAAACCTTTTCTATTACATAGTCGTTTTTTTTTTTTGCAGAAATACATATGGGTTTATTGGTGTTACCTGCTCCGTGTGAGTGTTGCGCATACGCCACGTTGTCAGATTTTAAATTCTTAAAATATATTTTTTTATCTAAGAATACAATTAACTTTTATGTGTGATTATTTTTGCCAAATTCATAGATTTTTATCACTTTACTTTGTACATGTTTATTGCACTCGAAACGTTCAATTCTCCGAAATTGGTTGAAAAACAATTTGTATGTTTTTCAAAAAACGTAACCGTCACTTGTTGTTCGCGCTAAAGCCGCTGCTGCCGCTACTTTTGGCGCTGACTAGAACCGTTAACGTTTGACGCCGAACAGGAACTGAAAGTGAATGTGCGAAAGCGTTGGCCAAACTGTTGCGACAAAAGCGCCAACCAGACAAGACACACACGAAACCAACAGCCAACAGCCGACAGTCGACGACGACGATGGCAATATAAAGACAAATGCGGCTTCCAGTTGCAACAATTTCCAGTGACATGGGCCAGGTGGGTGGCCCGTTGTGTTTTTGTTGTTGTTGTTTGACTGATAACAATGTCCAGCTGTTAAGAAGGAAAACAGGCAACAGCTGATGAAGCCCAAGATAAAGTTGGAGAAGCTAACAGATGGGATATGCCCCATCAACTTTGGCTGTTGGGAATAAATAATTAAAATACTAATGGAATACTAGTTCATGATAATTTAACAAGGACTTATATAATTAGTTTACATAACCAAGTTAAATTGAGTAAAAGTTTTATATTTATGTAAGGCATAAATTTATTTTTTCTGTAATATTTAAGTCCAAGACAAAGTTAGTTGTTACCATTTCTACTACTATTTGTTACCAAAATTATCTACTACTTTTTCATAGCTTTAGATTGCGCACGCGCCAACATAATCCCACTGCCCCCCACCTACAATCACTTCTGGAAAGGTCACCCAGCCAGCCTTCCGGCCAGAAAACGAACTGTTGCTCATTTTCGATTATCCTGGCCCTCAGACTGTCCATAGGCCAGTTGCTGGGGCCATCAAGCAAACACTTTACATGCAGTTTTTACACGCTTCACGTTTAAATCTCACATATGTATGAAAACACTTTAGGGCTTGCACCTGGACCTTCACCTGGTTAAGGTGCCGTCAATATCAAAAGCAATTTCTGCTCGACAACGTCCACTGCTCCCCAAAAAGTGCTTTTGGTTTTTTGCTGAGTGGTTTTTGGATAACGTCCTGTTTGTTTGTTGTGTGTTTCATCTGACTTGCGGCCGATGTGTTTGGGTAAAAAGTGGATTGCATTTGCCGCCGGCACATCAGACTTTGTTGGCCAAATTGAAGTAGAATGTTTATGTATCGAATACCTCATCGAGTGGTCGGCTTATCTATCTTAATTTTACATACCTATTCATATAGGTAGAGGGCAGATAGAAAACGGAAATTCTGCCATGCATAAACCACACAACAGCATCGATGCATTTCCGTTGTGAAATCAAATTACAAATATTTAGTTTTTTTTTCTATTCACATAAACGATAAACTCACCACGGCACGTGCCAATTGCATAGACAGAATATTCAATATATGTAGGTACTCTAATATTTGATTTCAATTTTGAATATTCAATATTTTTTATTTATCTTTACATTTCCGTTTGCATTAGATTTACATAAATTCGCTCTGAATATTTTAGACATTAAAGTTAGATAGACAGCAAAATTTAAGTCTACAAATGCAACAATTAAAAAAGAGGGCAAGACTTTCTCTCAACTGATGGAGAAGTTTTGAATATCCAAGTTTCTTATGAATTTTCAGATAATTTGAAACCATCAAACAAAAAAAGGCATGAATTTGACATTGTTCAGAATATAATGATCTGAAAATACATTTTATTTAAACCTTAATCTCAGATAAAAATATGGACATCAGATTTTGAAATGGTAAATTCGGAGAGCCTAAACGGCAGACGGGTCATCACCCAACCTCAAGAAATATTAAGCCATCTTCATCAACCCTAAACAATCTGTAGTCATAGCTTGGTAGCTTTTTGGGGGGGAAAAGGACTTTAACTTTTAAAAGCCATTCAAATTTTAGCAGTTTAATTATGCCAAAGGACCTAACTCACACACATACACACACACACACATCCAAATACATTTATATGTATGTATTGAAATTTGTCTGAATAGTTGTGCGGATGTTTGTATCCGCATTTACCGCACTGACCACAAATGAGAAACCGTCCTTGGTCAACCAAAAAGCCGTTCAGTTGCCCACACGCACTCACACTAATACACACGCACACACACACACTTACAAATCAAACCCTTTTCAATGCAAAAACGAGAACTAATTTGAATAATTTATTTTCGCCAAGAGAACCAGCAACAAATACATCAACAACAACACCAAGCTTCATTCATTAAAACGAATGGCAAAGCAAAATTTTTGAAAAGAGCATAAATGTAAAAAGGGTAAGGAGATGTTAGTAAGTAGCACAGTAATACCTGAAGACCAGATTTTTGTCTCCTCATCTTCCTTTTTGTTTGTTGTTTTAATTAACAAGAGTCCAGGATACAAAACATTCGGGAATTGGAAACTTTTTAGGAATGTGTTACGGTTGCACTTTGAATGCAAAACTAATTTTGAGGATGCGGTCCAGCTGTGAGTTTTAATCAACCGCAAATACAATGAGCCTTGCGGCTGTTGTTAATTAGCATTTGTGAAGTAGACAGAATGACATTGGGGGTTGGGAGGAGGATAAAATTATAAGCGCTTGTTTCATTTGCATTCGACTATGAGGTCAGTGTGTGTGATTTATGTTTGCCACTCTAAGCTGCATAATATAATTTAGTTTCATAAAATCAATTATCATACTCTTGATGAGAGTTATCTCAATTTATTTATTTTTTCTAGGTATTATACTCACATTGATGCTTTTATATTATAGTTTCATTCTAAAAGTAGATAACTTATCTCTGAAAACTTCTTTTTAGATCGACAACTTTAAATGTTTTAAAATTGATTTTTTAGGGTAAGCGATATTCGGCACTAATGTTTTAAGAAAGTCGCTTCTAGTTATTTCTATTTTTCAACAAAAATAAAAATTTCGCTGGACTTTTGAACTTTTCAGGTCAATCCACTCTTAATGCTTTTTATATCGAATTATTTAATAATTAATAATGAGGCAGTTTTAATGTAATCAAAAGTATAGTAAACTAATCGATTAATGGCAAACGCAATTTAAGCAAATAAAATTTTGAATCTACCGCATTTGAAACAATGGACTTTGGTCAGCTTTAACTATATGCATAACAAAAAATTATGTGTTTACATTATAATAATATGCACAGATCTGCCACAACCGTGGAAAAAGGGTAAAAACCGCATTAAATTTTGATATGGGTCTATTTATGTATTTTCCAGGCACATGAGACACTCTCTAAACTCAACTTGGGCCCAAAACAAATTTTGTGACTCTTGTGTCTGCGCAATGCAAATGTAAAGTGCTTGGGCAATGTCTGAGGTATTCTTAACCAGCTCCAAAATGGATTTGTCGACACCCAACACTGAGAACTTTTTAAATATGCATGAGCACCTTTTCGGTACTTTTGCTGGCATACACGGCGCATACTTGATAACAGAAATCTCATTTAAAGGCCACACAAAACGAAGCAACATAAGAGTTAGGGAGGGAGGCAAGAAGTAGGAGAGATGGAATATAGAGCGAAAACGACGTGAAAGATATATGCATTATTTTTAATTAAAGTTTTTTTTTTTAATATTTAATTAGATTTATTTCAGCACTTGTCCAGGGGCAAAGCAAACCATGAAAAGCTCACCAAAGTCATGCTATGCCGCTGCAGGACAACATTCTTACACCGCATCCTGGAAGCGGTTGTGCAAATGTGTGCACAAAATTAAGATGTTTACCTTTGTAATGAGCTTGCAAGTTGGCTGTTTGATGTCTCTGCCAACTGGCAGTATCAACATCATTATCATCAACAACGCCATCAATCATGTCTTAGCCAAGTAGATACGCCCATTCCAATTGGCATACTCAAAATGGCCATCATATGCCAAGCATAGGCAAACCAATACATGTCTTAGCTGGTTAATAGTCTTCTTTATATTCTGAATCGATGTTCAATTGTTTTTATTCGAACGATTGTTGTCGCCATCAACCAAATTGAAATTCAGCTACAGGTGTATCAACTTCTGGGCCAACGCTGCGTGTGTTCGTATAACTAACGAAACACCCTCTCACCCTTGGTTCTTGTCTTCCTTTTGTAGCTGTCCTGGTGATTGGCATGCATGAGCTGCATTTGACAGTGGGCGTAGTGTCCTGCTGGTATCAACCCAATTCTTTCACTAGCTACAACGACGAAGCTACGTTACTTTCATCGTATTCCATATAGAATACCCTTTAAGTGTGTGGCAATGTGCGTGAGCTGATCAAAAGGCTTGACGAATTTGTAATGAATGTCAGTTGGTGTTTTGTTAATTTTAAATGCTTTTCCTGCCACACAGACTGCCACAGAGACAAGGCAATGGATTCCGTTTGCTGACTGACGCACACCTGACGCTTTCAAGTACTGAAAATGTCTGTTGATTTAATTTTCTTTTTGTATTTATTTATGTTGGGGCGCTTGTGAGTGTGTGAATGTATTTCTGTGTGTGTGTATGTTATACTTTTAAAAAATTGCTACACACAAAGCAAACGTGCAAAATGTGTTAAAAAGTTGCATGCAGAGTGAGGGCGGGGCCAGCTTCGTATTATCAATGTTGCTGCTGATGTTTCGTTTGTTTGCCATTTTCTTTTTGAAGTCTCCAGTGACACACAGACTCGCACACACACACACACACAAACACAGCCCACACATAAGCAAAAGCTTGTAAATATGTAAGAAAATGGAAAGTAAATGAACTTGAAATTGTAAGCAGCTCATAGGTTCGGATTAGACTTCTGTCTTTGTTATAAAGTAAGCGTTTCATCTTTTGTGATGTTTTATTTCAAATTGTAACTAAATTGTAGTTTCTTTTTGCAAAATTTTGTGAATCCATAAAGTAAATTTTAAATTTCAACAGTAATTATAGGATAACAAATAATTCGGTTATCATTTTCTTACACAGATACAGTTTTCATTTGTTACTTTAATAGAACTAAATAAAAGAAAAATAGAAATAAACATTGGGACTTCTTAAACTTATACTTATAGTCTTAACTTTAACTAACACTACACAAAACAAACAAAAAAAATAAACATTACCCATTTACAACTAACTCTGTGTAGGACTAGAGTTATGTTTGTATGATATAAAACTTTGGACAGGCCGTGGTATTACTTATGTTGAATATCAATTTGCACTTAAATTCGAATAAACATAAGTACGCCAACGGTATCCAGCATGTTTGTTATGGAATAGTATGTGCCTAAAAATAAAAGAAATAAATTATCGCACACATTTGATAGCGTCCAGAAGGCAAAGAATTTACCATTTTCAATTTCAATCATTTCACCATGGCGTAGGACGACTGCCTCTGATTCCCTGGCATCATTAAATATGCTCTCGATGGTGAACTGTCCATACTGCACAATAAATTTCTAAATTGACAAAAATAAAACACAAAATTTTAGAAAAAATAAAACACACGCCTGGGGAATAATTATGTATGACATACTATTGTTGTTGTCTTTGAACGTTTCTTGTCGCGCTTCTGATGCGGTTTAAATCGCATATATCCTAAGCTAGTCTTTTCAGCGGTGTTGTAAAATGCATAGTCAATACCTTCCAAATTTTTGAAGACCAAGTCTTTAACTGTTGTTGCTAAGAAAAGTAGAAGATATTGATAATGCGGCTAGAGCGAATTATATGGAATTACTTACAGGTCTGGTTTTCGAGACTATTCAATTGATTAGTAGTGTCTATACTTTCTGAACCATGTAGCCATGATGTAAATTGATTAGCCGACCGATCGGCATTTGATCCATTTGGTAACTCAAGCTCTGGATCGGATTGTGTGGCAACTTCCACATTTGCTTTGGATGTGCTTTGATGAACTTTAGAAGCAGAATTTAAAGGAAGCAATGTAGATGAAGCGGGCCGTGCATCAAATCCTGCATCTGCTTGCTTTGGTGTAGTTTTCTTTCCCTTTTTCCGTTTGTTCGGAGCACTTGATGGGGCTGGCTCAGAATGGTTATCCTCCTGGTCAGAAAATGGAGCCACACCTAAGCTGATAATGCTTGGAGACTGTGTCGGTGCATTTGATGATTGACCATTATGCTTTTGGTTTATCGCTGGCGGCTCCACATTACAAGGTGTGCTAGAGCACAGCGGTGGTCTGGTCATCACGCAATCGTTTTCTGTCTCTTTACTATGATTTTTAGGTTTAGTGCTTTTCGTCGTCTTAGCTTTGATAGTTGGTTTGAGTGAACACCGGACGAAAGTGAGATCCTTGATGGTATGACAATAGTTATTTCGTAACGGCACCTGACCTCGCTTTGATCTGCGAATGGCTGTAAAAGCAAGAAACAAAAGGTCCAAACTTAATAAAAAGGTCTCGTAAAAAGATCGCAGTTTTACTCACATGTATCATGTTGCTCAGCTGGGTTCTGCATAAAGTTAGTCATCATTGTTCCGTTCAAAGGTATATTAATTTTAAGCTTATCCAATTGCCTCTCAAGTTTTGTTTTATTTTTTTTGGCTCGTGGCGCCGGCGCCAGCGGTTTTTTGAATATCTCCGCATCGTTTTTCGATGCCACCTTTGCCTGTCGTTCCTGTTGACTTTTGGAACGCTGCAGTGCTTGACGTGCAGCTTTGCTTGTGCTAGGCTGATCGTCATCAAGCAGCTGATCATTCTCAAAATTTAAATCCGGTCGTGGTGGAGGACTTTCCATTCGTAGAACTTCCATATTTTCAATTTGCACATCCCCAGTGGCTTTAACTGCGATAGAGCCCGAGTCTAAATTAGACACATCCTGGTCTTTCGATTCCAGTTCCTTATACATTGTCGAAGAATTGGACATTTTTTTCTTAGAAGCCGGCTTTTTCGATATCTCTTCATTAGTAGTGTTCTGCACTTTAGTTTTGCTCCTGCGTTTTGGCATTTGTTTTTCTTGATCAGGAGATTTGCGTTCCAATTGCGATCGATTTGGAGACTGTGGCATCAGTTCATCTAGATTTTTCACACGAATAGAATTTGAATTATTGTGTGTTGTTTGCAACTCATTTTCCTCTTCGCTTTTGTTAGGTGAATCTACTATTTCCGGATCCTTGTTTCGTGCTAACTTAGATAGACAGGAAATATGGGTCTCCTTATTTTCTTTTTGTTGGTTTAAATTATTCTTTTTATTAGGGCTGCTCGAATGAGTTGCAGATATCTCTTGCAGAGATTGAGCTCCGTTTGTCATGCTCCGTAATTCGTCACCGACATTATCATCATGAAAGTCTGGTGGAGCAGCAACGGCTTTACTACCATCATCAGGTCCATCTCTGTCAGCTTGAACGGTTTTGTTTTCAAGTATTGGTAAAAACTCCTGTTCTCCGACCCTTTTCTTTGTGGATTTCTCTCGCCTATTATGGGATGATCGATTTTGGTTTGCTGTTTTTTCTAAGGATTGCGAACCTACAAGCGTAGGAATAATGTCCGCATCTTCGCTGCTTTCAGACTCTGACATAGCGTCCCTACTGCTTACGCTCGTTCTTCTTTGCTTTTCTGGGGATGAGGAGTAGTCCTCAGTCTCTGATTCCCCTTTGGTATAAAGACTCCGCTTAGTGGTGCTACGTGACTTGATTCGTTCTTGCATTGTTTTCTCGAGCGCCATATAGTTTTCCAGCTCTTTGGTCTGAAATAGATATATTTAAATTAAATTGGATTAAAATGAGAGTATTTAATGCTTACTATGGGTGGCTTTTGACGTCGTGAGCGTGAACGGGAGGAAAGACGACTCGGTTTCTGTTGGAGAGCTGTAGGTGGTGGACCCATTGATGTGGAAATACAAACGGCTACTTCATGATCTTGCGTTTTATCACTGAGCAAATCTTCGGATTTACTAGCATCCATATTCCTACGCATCATCTCAAAACGTATACTTTCTTCAAGAGCCGCTTGCTGCTCCAAACTGTGCTTTCGATGTCCATTTAAAGGATAAATGAGGCCCATTGAATTTCGTTTTCGCAGATCTAAAATCTCATAGTTACTCATGCGGACCAATTCGCCTGCAAATTTTTCTCCATTGATGGGCGTACAGGGTGCCTTATTTAGGACTGACGCAAGTGTTGCCTTTCGATGGCGTCGATCAGAATTGGTTCTATGTAGATTTAATAGCTGCATGGAATTTTCCTGATTTTCGGTAGGTTTGCGATAATTGGCATTAAGCTTGCGCTTTTGTCTAGTCGTATTGCCACCGGGTGGGGCTAGATTAAGAGGTACAGTCCTGTCGCTTTCTTCGCCGCTGTCATCATCAGTCATAATATCCTCCACTTTTTGCAGACTCTTAGTTTGAATACTGCGACTGATTACTTCTTTCGGCTCTATCTCAGCCACACAAACGCTGGTCACGTCTTTAACATCATGCTCCTTTTGATGACTGGATGTTTGAATACGGCGACTGACTGCGTCAACCGGTTCGTTATCAGTCAAATGATTGTCAACTGCTACAACTGATTTTGGGCTTTGAGTGTGGATAGGAATAACTACTAAGGGTACGCTAGTATGACGAGATAGATTCTGGATGATTTCTCCAATTTGCTGGGACTGGCTGCCATTTATGGACAGTTCTTCTGGTTGTGTTTCCGGCACGATTACCTCCACCTCCGGTTGTGACAATACGACAGGTTGACGGCGACGGGGTGCTGGAATTGGAGGCGTATCAGGCACTACCATATCAGTATTAACACGACGCAGTCGCACCATTGGCGTTTTTATTGAGGTCGGCTTTGCACTCCTCAAAGTTGGCGCATTGACGGCTCTACTTGAGTGGCTGAGCATCGTCTGACCAGTGTTGCTCTCCTTTTCAATGGTATAAGTTCGCCGCCTAGATGCACTCTGCGGAGAACACGGACAACAAGATCCTTGAGTACGGTTTGGATTGAAAGATCTTGCAAACGTGGCTTCCACTTCCTGCCGAAATTGGGCCAAACTTGTAAGCATATTATTTGGATCACTTTCTGCCTGAGGTGCCGGACCATTATTGGTTTCTGGTTCATTCTGGGCTGGTGACTGCTTTTTGTTTTCACACGGCGTACTGCTCAGTGTTGGAATCTAATTAGAAAAATCAATTAACTAAAGCTTGAAATAATTTGAACATTAACTTACAAAGTCCGGCGAACTGGGCGTAGACGCATCTAACGCAGCATTGTCAAACTCTTTAAGCAGCTGACGACGCCCACAGCTCTGGGAGCGTCTCCTGATAGCAACACGACGCAAACGATCCGAACCAGGCACCTTGCTGGCACTACGCTGTGATGGAGAGATGCTGACAGCTCTAGGCGGCTGTAAGGGTGGTTCCGTATCCAATGGGACAGCTGCTGGTGCAGCAGAAGCGGGCGCTGACTCCTGCAGCTGCGTTTTGTTTGGTTTTTGTACATCTGGTGCATCTGTTGGCTTCGGCTCCTCGGCTTTCTTTATCAGAGGCACATCAAAACTCAAATCAATTGAGAAATCTCCAAAGAGACGCACATTGTCTTGCTTTGGTACCTCATCCGCCTTTCGCTTCAAATATTCGGCAAGCCTATCCGCATCAGTAATAGGTTCCGCCAATATCGCTTCCAGCTCTGGCGAAGCGTTCATCTTTTTCTTACTTTTGGGCCTTGGGTTATGAATTCCAGATAACTGATGCTCTAGTTGTTCACTAGTTCACTATTTATACTCACATTTTATCTGCAGTGCAAACATATAACCCAATCGGGTTTAATATTTGTTTTCCATAAGCTTCGCCTTTTAAATCTTAAATCAATCGTATTTAAAATGTCGGCTCCCGACGCTATTAAAAAAATGTTGCCAGATAGTCTCAAATTGGCGCCACTTAACAGAGGTTCAGACCGAGTTAACAGAGTGAACTTATGTAGTACGGCTCCGGTTCCATTTGATTAGAAATTTCTACTGCACAATTAAACATAATCAAAATACCTGGCGCTATATGTCAAAAACTGATTTTTCAATCAGTCAATATGTACTATATACATAGTTTCTTTTCTGACGCATAATAAACTATGCATTCGTTTTGAAGAATTTAGCGAACTAGTTCAGGATTTAGTGCTTAGGTCTTCCGCCGTCCGTTATCGACGCTCAAATGTAGAGGAACGGCAGCGCCTGCGCATTTAGTTTTGTTTTGTTTTAATTTATAGTTTTGTTAACCTGTTGTTAGCCGCGTTGGCGACGTCGTACAATGAATATGAATACTCCGGGCGTCAGCCTGTTTCAGGGTGGTGAGACACTAAAGGTTAATTCGACTTTGGACCATTTAGAAGAAGAAGAGGCGCTTCAGGACCAAAAGCGTCGCGAAGAAGAGGTAAGTAAACTGGCGGAATGTCATTCTTTCTCTCACCTTGAATGGACAATTTCAGTTGGGAAATCTGCTACAAAATGCTTTCGACGACTTAGACGATGATGACAGTACAGTTGACTCAACATCGAATTTTCATTCTGAGTTGCTGCCGGAGCAGCCCCTGCCAACATTGCCATCACATCATGTGGAACACCAAATCCAAAAATATGCCAGCGCCCA
The DNA here is from genome assembly GCA_018903935.1 of Drosophila insularis. Classification (NCBI taxonomy): domain Eukaryota; kingdom Metazoa; phylum Arthropoda; class Insecta; order Diptera; family Drosophilidae; genus Drosophila; species Drosophila insularis. The sequence goes on from JAEIFP010002295.1 coordinate 11,359,586, forward strand.
GCATAATATTCGTCCGGAAAATGAGATAGAAATACATAAGTTGCAAATGATGCTAGAGTCCAAAACTCACGAGTTGAATAATGTAAATAAAGTAGCTTCTGAAGCTCACAAAAAAATTGATGAGTACCAGAAGCGTTTGACCATTGCCCAGGCAGAGTTGGACAGAGCTCTACGAGAGAAGCAGAACACTCATGAACTTTTGGTGGAAGCCAAGGAACGTTGTTCTAATCAAGACAATAATCTTGAAAAATTGCGTAGCGATAAGAAATCCTTAGAGCTGGAAAACACTCGATTAGTGGGCCAACTGGAGACAGCCCAAAGCATGCTGGGTGATGTTCAGCGTAAATACGACATGGTAGAGCGAGACCTGCATAAACGTGAAGAGCGTCATGCGGACATACGTATTAAGCAAATGGAGGAACAATACCGTGCCGAATTGGAACTGAAGCAACAACAGCTTTGCGGTGTAACTGATCAGTTGGATAAAACGAAACAGGATTTAGAGAGAATCCAGACGCGCTACGAAGCCCTACAGGCCAACCACGAGACAATGGTCTTGGAGAAAGCGGCGAGGATTAATGAACTAAACGGCGCACTAGATGTGGCTCAGAGGCGATGTAATCAACTGTCCAGCAAGCCAAACTTTGAGGCAGAGTCTGTTCGTCAGAAACAATGTATAGCAGAACTGCATTCTCAGGTGGCTATAATGGAGAAGACAATCGCGACTCTAAATGAACGAGTCAATGGCACCACAGCGGAATTAGATATGATGGATACTCTGTTGCAGCAGCATCAAACCGAAGACATTACAACTGGCCGACTAAGTCAGGGTCTGGATTCCAAACTAGTGGGTAGTACTCCGCTCAATCCCATTGATCGTATCGGCCATATAAAACAGGAGCTCTATCGGGCACTGGGAAATCTGAAAAACAAGCGTGAAGAAGTGCGGAAACTAGAGAAACAGGTTGAAGAACGCAACCAGGAGTTGCGGCAACAACGGGAGCAGGAGAATCATTCCCTCGTCCAGCTGGCCACACTGAAAGAGGAAAAGGCACGTCTAGAGAGCCGTCTCAATGTGATGCAACAGGAATTATATGAGGCACAGAACAAATCACTAAATAAATCACGCCAGCAAAGCGAACTAGAAACTCTGACCAACGAGCGAGATGCCCTTAAGCAGGAAGTGCGGCAAATTGATGAGCAACTAAAGAATGTCGAAGTCGATTTAGAGGAACTAAAGCAGGAACATGATAGCCTTAAACGAAACTATGAGCAACTTAATCAAGAAAATCGACAATTGCGAACACGCACCTCTGACAACACTCGCATGGAGCTAGAACGACATAAGATTCTGCTTAAAAACGCTCAAAGCGAGGTGGAGCGGCTTAAGAAACTTTATGCCGATATTTCCAATGACAAGGAATCGCTTAACTATCAACTACGCAAAATTCAGGAATCTGACAATCTTAAGGAGTTGCAGGAATTGCGACAACAGTTGGCTAGCATCCAACGGGGTATGCAGTTAGCTGAAGTCAAATCAGAGGAACTTTCCAAGATATTAGAAACCGAGAGACTGTGCCATGAGCGTGAGTTGCAGACTCTGCGAGAGAAAATGGATCGGGAGAAACGTGAGGAGGCGAAAGCAGCAGCCAAAGAAAGTTCCGACAAATGTAGCCGATGCATTGAACATTTGGCGGAGATTACAAAGGTAAGCAAACAAAATAATTCCCTGAAGCCTCTTGATATCCAATGAATTTGTCTTCCAGGTCGAAATTCAAATGTTAAAACTGCAAAACGTGAATACTATGCAAGCCAAGGAACTAAAGGACCTGTCATTAGAGCTAGAGCAGTCCAAGGCATTGCAAAGCGAACTGGAAGAAAAGATTGAGCTGTCCATAAAGCAGGAGCGCATAATTAATGAACTTAAGATCAAAGCCAAACAGTTTGAGGAGTATATCAACCAACAGGCAGCCGAAAGATCGGAAAAGAAGCAATCCAGTCCCAAAACACAAACATCGGTGTCAACACCTGGAGCGGAATTTGAAGATGAACCTTTTAAAGCCACTTCCCCAGACCTCACTCAAGAACGCATTAAACGGATTGAGCAGCGTGTGCGGGACGAGATGGCTAAGCTGTTTGCCAACGAGCTGAAACGGTTTACAACCAGACTGCATCAAACCGAGGAAAAATCCCTTTGCCTCCAGCGGGAGTATAATTTAATCTGCGGCGAGCTACAGCAGCGGCAAACGGAAGTGGAGCTGCTTAAGCAAACTATTCTCGCTGAGCGTGAAAATATAGACGAACTGCTTGAGGCCAAAGAGAGCAAACAGAAGGCAATGTTGCAAAAGTGTCGAACTGAACTGCAAGCCAAAAATCAACGGATTGCCGAGCTTTTGCGGGAATTGGACGAACAGCATGCAAGCATCGGGTCGGAGCGTCAGTCCATGAAAACAGTGATGGCCCAATGGGAGGCTCAAAAGCAATCTGTTGATCAGGTGGAACAGCACTGGCGTGAGCAGTTAAAACTATTGCAAAGTACACATGAGGAGGCAATGAGGGCCGCTCAGCAACGATATCAAAGTGCAAAACGAACGGCCCACAATTATAAGCTTTATGCTGAGGACAAAGAGGCGCACATGAAGCGCGAGTATGAGCGCATTAAGCACGAATACGAATTATCTCTGGCCAAGATTGAGCTCACTATGAATCAACGGCTAGAAAGAAAGATTCGCGAGCCACCGCATCGGGACAAGGAGAATCAGCCCAGTAATAACAATAATAATAGATAGTCTATCTGCACGTTATAATTAGTTAATTGTTTATATCATTCAACTACTGCCAAATTTATTTTTATCATAAATATATACGAAAACATTCCCCAAATCAAATCCGAAGGACTTTTCAGTTCGATAGATAAAGTTTTAAGTGAGTTTCTATTTACTGCGTTCTGAAATATCTACCTAATGGACTGCCATTGACTAATGCCTGAAATAACTAAAAACCTATATTTTCTTTAATTACGGCGGCACTGCTCACTAAATGTTTGTAGGAGGATTTAAATTTCTAACTGGCGCGAAATAAAACTACAATGAACAGCTGTTGGCAAACCTCGAGAACTAGTTCACTTGGTGGAACTAACAGTTTATAATTTGTCTGACAGCTGCTTGTGTCGGGATTGAAAATTATTCAAATGCATGGCATACGCAACGCCATCTCCAAACTGCTTACAATAACACGTGCTCCTGCATCTTTCCTAGTCCAACGATCCATTACTAGACGGATGTCGACTGCATCATCATCAGCATCAACCAACATCGACCAGGTTGTAGCCCAGCTGGGGAAGCCGCCCAAGATGAGGAACGAGCCGGCATTTAAAAAAGTCGACAGTCCGGAGTTTCATAGCATTTTCACACCTGAATTGGAAAAGCTGGTGTCTCTTTTCAAGAAGTATGACTTCGAGCTTAGGATTGCCGGTGGTGCTGTGCGTGACATTCTCATGAATATCAAGCCGAAGGACATTGACTTGGCAACTACTGCTACACCGGAGCAAATGAAGGACATGTTTACCAAGGAGGATGTGCGTATGATTAATGCCAAGGGCGAGAAGCATGGGACTATCACTCCTCGCATCAACGACATAGAGAACTTTGAGGTGACAACATTACGGATCGATGTGCGCACGGATGGACGACATGCGGATGTGGTATTCACGACAGACTGGCAGCTGGATGCCAATCGTCGGGATTTAACCATCAATTCCATGTTCCTTAGTTTCGATGGCACTGTTTATGATTACTTCTATGGCTATGAAGATTTGCAGGAGCGTCGTGTACGCTTCGTAGGCGATGCAAATATCCGAATCAAAGAAGACTATTTACGGATTTTACGTTATTTTAGATTTTATGGAAGAATCGCAAATGATGCAAATAGTCATGATTCGGACACTTTGGTTGCCGTTAATGATAATGCCGCAGGCCTAGGCAGAATTAGCGGAGAACGAATTTGGTCGGAGCTACAAAAGATTATTGTGGGCAACTATGGACGCGAGCTTATACTAGAGATGAACCGGTGTCAACTTCTAGAATACTGTGGACTTCCTGCTCATCCCAATTTGCAGGAGTTTGAGCGGCTTTGCAGCGACTTGGAACAGTTTGAGCCTCCCCATCATCCAGTTCTATACATGACAGGGTTATTACATACCGTCGAGGATGCCATGAAACTGCATGAACGCTTGAAACTGTCTGCATATGAACGAGATTTGGCTCTATTTATCACTCAGCAGCGGGATCGGGTATATATTTGTAATCGTTGTTTTAAATTTTACCTAATTATTTAGTTTCTTCTCAGGTGGATAAGGAATATAGTTGTCTGCGTGATTATCAGAAGCTTTGCCTGCAGCCTTACACTAAACGTGACTATGTTGAACAGTTGCTCAAGTATTCCAACAAATTGGAACTTTACAGACACCTGAAGTTATGGGCAACACCACGTTTTCCGATAAATGGTAATACACTGAAAGGTTCAGGCCTTGCGGACCAGAAGATTGGGCTTGCGCTGACTCAATTACGCCTGATATGGGCAGACAGTGATTTCAAGCTAACATCCGAGCAGTTAATGATCAAACTGCCAGACATCATAGACCAACTACAGACACCTCCAAAAAAGCAACGGATTGAATAAAATTTGCAATTTCCTCATCATCATCATTGTTATATGTTTTTCATAGGTTAAAGATGATTTGTTTTGTAAATAATCTATGTATACGTAGTTAAAGAATGATTTTCCACCAAACGTTTTGTAAAAATCTGTATCGGTCGCTTGAAGCCGTTCTCACAGTGGTCAGGTACGCCCATTAGTTCCATAGTTGCAAATCCAACTTCAGAGCTGAGAAGATATTCCGTAAACTTGTCCGGCTTTAATTCAATGGCATTGTAATTTTCGCGAATTTTTTCCTAAACAAACGAATACATTAGTTAGATTTTTGAACCACGTTATACCCTTTTTACTTACCGATAGCTTTTTCCGCCTCTTATATGTGTCGAAGGACTGTGGCTCCAGTATTAGCTTGCCTCCAGTGCGTAATTGGAGAAACATGCGTCGAAATGCCTGCTTCAAGCCTGCATCACCGAAATTGAGATGTATCCACTTAGTCACTGAGAGACACAGAATCACATCAAATTGTGGGCGCTCTATTTCTAATAAAACATCATCATCCAGTACATAATTGCCATGCAGGAATTTCAGATTATATGGGAATTTAGATCCAGGAGGATTCTGACGTTTTAATGAACCAATGGCCATTTGGGCATCGTTTACAAGGCTCCGATCAATGTCCACGCCAACAAGACTTTTCACATTAAACTTTTTGGCAATCTCTATGGATAAATGACCCGAATTGCAGCCAATGTCTAGCAATTGTTTGTCTTGAAACAGTTCTGGTTGAGTGGCTAGCACATCCAAACGAATGTCATGGAAATCCTTATCTAATATACGCTTTCCATAATAGTGTTTGTAATTGCCATACATAAAGTTTTGATGTTTGTTTTTACTGGGCTTCTGCTTCTGAAGATGCAGTCTTTTCTTGGGGCTATGTGGTGGCGGGAGAGTTGAGTGGAAAACGGAAGATGCGGGTGTCAAGGAGTCTAACTTATTGGGCACATCGTGTCTCAGTCTTTTTACACCATCCACATCCGCTTCGTCTTTATCAATTGCCTTGCGCTTCTCCGTACAATTTGCCGGCAATTTGTTATTGTTTTCTATTTCCATGATCAAAAACGTATGTAAACGTGTAGACAATTTGATACTTTGGCGAAGGCTAACCCCGCCTTTTTTTTGGTAGCTGACACACACACAGTATTCGTTGAAACTTCACTTTAAATCTTTGATCATTATTTATTAATTATTATGTATTAATTTAAAAACACAATATAAAATTTTCCGCTTTTACGTCTCGACAGGTCAGCTGTTTTTATACTACTGTGAGAAAGTCGATAAGTGCACAAAAAAGCGGTATTTATCGATATTTTTCTTAATTTAGGCTGCAGATGTTGCCACTGTTTTCACGCTTATCGACAATTTTCGACCATTGTACATTAGATTACGCCGTAGAGGGCGCCACGGTGTCCGTGGTTATCGATAATTGTCGATAATTATCGATAATTGTCGACAATAATCGATAACTGTCATCAAATTGCGACATAGATGGCGCCACTGTTCTAATGTTATCGAATTTTTGCGGGCTTTGAATATGCAAATTATCAATACATCACCCCCCTAAATGGTGCATGAAATGCAAAGCAAATCAATCGATTCATACCATTAATTATATGTATATCAACCTCCTGGCAAAAATGCCTGCTGCAACTGTTTCTATTTGCTAGTTGTTGGTTGGGAATGGTTTTATTTTGCAAAATTTGCATAACAAAGCTAGGCTAATGAAAGCAAAATATGTGTATAGGGATTGGTAAATTTAAGTCCATGCCATTGTTTGTAATATCCGTTAAATGCCCTCGTCTACTTTTCAACGAAATGTGAGACTTTAAAGGTTGGAGGAGTAGCGCGTGCCGCTTATTGACCCCTTTCGGGTGTGTAGAAGGGCAACGGTAAAGGCAGCAAATTATACCAATTCTGCGTGCATGGACCAGTGGTCAGTTGAAGTGGATGATAAGGGTTGCAGTTCCATATTTGATAAAGTGACCGGCGCGTGTCATATTTGGTATGGAATTTTTAAACTCGAAATCTGAAGGCTGCTGCAATTGATTAGTTGCTGTGACTAGTTAAATATTATAAATAGACACTTTTTCATTTTTTTTTTTTTTTGGTAATTTATGCCTTGAATCTTCAAATTGTATTTATGATTTTTAAAATGTAATTTTTCCCATAAACCTTTTGAGACAGAATAACCCAAAGTACTCATTAACCGGCAGGAGATAAATTTCACCAAAATAATTCCAAAATAACCCCTTAAAAAAGAAAAGACCTTTTACAAGACATTTCCCAGAGAAAAACTGGCTCGAATATGCAAGAAATTTAATTTAAATAAAATAAAATTTCGGTTCCTTTTGGCAGAGCGAAAGGGTTGTGCTTGTGCACCATATGACCATCATCATAATAAACCAGTTTCTAGTTTTCCAACAAAAGGATGCAACATCTATTAAAACTTCAAATGACTTGTCGTTTTTTTTTGTTTTTGTTTTTGCTATGCTGCAGCTTCCACACGTCCGCAACGTCCACATCCTTTGATGGATGGGTCACGCACACACACAAAAAAAAATAGAAGCATCAGGCGGCATAGGAAATTTAAAACCCGTTTACCTTACCAAGCATTGCATTGAGGTATTGAGGTAACCAAAGCTGCACAGCGTCCAACATTTAATCTGCTGCACATGCGCAGTACTCGGCATAAAAATTAGAAGGGATTTGTTTGGTCAAATCCAAACGTAAAATTTAAACACCCTAAGGGGCGGCAAAAGCATAGTTGACAACGGTCCACGGTCCAGCCGAACTTTGGTAATTCAATTCATTCGGTTTCGGGGGTAGAAAAAGGGGTTAACAATTGCCCAATGCCCGCACGCATTGTAACTTTATAATTTTGGGTCAGCATGTTGGTCCTCTTCCAATTTCCATTGAAGCATTTTTTACGTTTTATATATGCAAATGTAGCATCAAATTATTTTATTGTAAACTGTGTATAAGTGAAAATTCTGCCCAGAATTTTCTAAATAGAAATTTTTTAATTAAGGTTTTTGATACAGTAGTTTTTTTTTCTTTTTGAAAGTTTTACTTTGGGGTGGAATTTACCTAGTCATAACTAAGTATAAACAAATACTGGGTAGATCCCAATCAGGATGTTCCAGTTTTTGAGGATCTCTTTTCAAGTTGCTAAAAATCTAAGCAGAACTAAGTTTAAAACAGCAAAGAACAATTTTTCATAAGATGTTTTAGATCTTATGAATACAATGAGTAGTTTCTAGCAGCCTAGGTCCATGTCTGTTGGACCTCATTTGGGTCATAAATTCAGCTTAATGCGACATTGACCCACAAAACCGGGCTACAGTCGGGACCTTAAACCTTCTTAAAGTAAAAGTCTTTACGGGTGAATGGATTTACCAGTTCAAGCTGATATAACAAAGAAAATACCCATCGATGACGAACTCTTAACCTACCCCGCGTAGTTTGGGTCAATGAAAAATCGTTTTCAATTTTGAGGCAAAAATCATTAAATTCGTCACAAAAATAGAGTCTAAAAAGAAGACGAAAAAAGGGGAATAATAGAAAATTTTCTTAGGCAAGGGTTGCAGAAGGAGACCTTTGGCAGCGAATCTTTCTTTGTTTGCATTTCACCTCCGAGAGTAATTTACTGTGAACCCGATGCGTCTAAGGATGAGGATGCGGATGCCGATGGCTATCTCCTTCGGCTTGGGGGTTGCAGAGCGTCTACATCAGCAAAAATGACATCATAAGACGTGACACATTTGAACTCAGCATCAGGACTTAAAAGGACCTCTTGCATTATGTGTGTTTCTTTTTTATTTCTTTTTTTTTTTTGCACCCTTTGATACCTGGGCAAAGATTTCGGTTATTTGATCGCTCGTAAATTTCCTTTTCGCTTGATTTTGTTCTTCTTCTTCTTGATTATCAGAATCGCAATCCTTCGTCGATTTTTCGCACTGTGGGAATTTTTTGCTTGCAATATTTGCGGAAGGAAGCGAGTTCTTGATCGATGACTGTATAGGGTTTCAATAATAGGGTTAAAGGGGCGGTAATTCTTCGATTTATTAAACTAGGCAAAAGGTAAAAGAAACTGAAAACGGGAAAACTTTTTATGTGCAAAATTTGTGAAATTTGAGTCAGTAATTTTCCAAAGCTTAACTACTTAATTATATACCATAAGCTGTTGCTTTCTGTGCATTTTCACACAGTTTCTCATTTGTGGGATTTTCCCGAGGAAAACCAGTTTATTTTTAATCGCATCGTGGTCAACCCTTTTGACCACAGCAATTGCATATACTTACAGTTTTCCTTTGATTCTCCATATTTTGTTGTTGTTTGTTTTGTGACGCGTGTCCAAAAAAGTTAACCCCTTATGTTGAAAAGCAACTGACCGCTTGACCATTACCCATGGACATGGGATGGGCAGAATCCAGTTTTAGAATTCTTTTTTCTTTGTTTTGCCCTATACCTGTCAGCAGATCCTTTGGGCTATATGGCACGTGTGTGTGATTAGCAGTAGTTAAGAAGTCGACTGTGGTCAGTTATGGCAAGTTGATTTAACATCTTAATGGACAATTCATAAAGAGGACAACGCACATACATATACATATTTAGATACATACAGACACACACACACACTTACTTACTCGCTCAACCCAGCAGTTGGTATATCCTGCTGGATGGACGTTTATCAACCCTTTTTTATTTTGTTTGTTTTTGTGCCATTCAGCTTTATGTTTTTGTTAGAAATTTTGTGATTTGAAAATTTTATAAATGCTACATTTTGGCAAAGGTTTCATCTCTCTCAATCTCTCTGTCCCTCTCTTCTATCTCTGTCTTTGACACGGCCATCATTGGGAAAGGGGTAGACTTTTACAATACAATGGATAAAAAGGATGCTGTGCGTTCAATTGTTGAGGACATTGAAAAGCGTTACGTGTTCGAAAATTCGCCACTGCCACTGACCTTCCATTTGCCCGCTTAAATTTCAGTTGGCATAGGCGAAAGAGAAAGAGTGAGCAGAAAAAATAAATAAATAAAATGGTAAAGAGAATTGTGTTCTCTTAAATATGGTATAGCAAAAAATATAAAAGATTATCCAAGAGTTTTGGCATTTTCAAGGACATTTTTCAGTTCTGTCATAAAACGATCAATCATCGATCTATTGTCATTATGTTTCAAGACATAAAACTTCATCGCCTGACTTTAGAAATTAATGATCTTTGACAAAGAATCCCAAGGAATTGAAAAAAACGTGACGAATGTTTAATTATTTAACAATTTTTTTCTACAAGAGAGATTGCTAAAACTTTAATTATTCTCTTTACAAAGTTTAATGACTAAAAATTTATAAAATAAACAAATTTAGATATGTTTTACCTATGGACTGAGACAATTTGGATGCGGCGATTCGTATACACTCGTACTGTCGATGTTATCGCAGAAATTTTCCCAAAGATTTGAACCATATTTTAATTTGATTTCCTAAATCACTTTTTCGTCGAATTCAAAATTCAAAATTCATTTCTCACACTGATTGCAATCAACTTCTAAAGCCAGAATCTAATATTATTCACAAAGCGTAAATAACAAACTGCAAATGCCGCTGCATAAATTTAATTTTACATAAATGGAAAACATTTTCACTACCTTGCAAATTTTCCGCGGCAAATGTAACCCAAATGATGCACATCAGATACGCAGTTTTTGCTCAACCATAATTTGCATAATTTTGGCATTTTCAATTAACCAGGAGTCCTGGCACTGCGGCATGCAGGATATCTGCCAATGAGTAGGGGTTGGATTCGGATGCACAGCTTTGGATTTCTGACTTGTGCCAATGTTATGCAAATTCTACAAGATGAAGTAACAACACGACTTTGCCTTGAAATGCCTTTGATTTCATTTTGATGTTTTGTTGTTTGGCATTAACCGTGTTAAATGTTAATTTTCCTCAAGTGGCAAATATATTCGGGTCCAAGACGTAGCAAGGATATCTTGTGTTTGGGCAACTTAATTGAATCCAATGAAATATTCATGAAGTGCACATTAATTATTGATGTTGTGTGAAGTTGATTGGAAATGTGCAAATACTTCGACTGAGTCTGGTTAAAAGATGGAATATATTCAAATGTGGAGTGATTTGTGCTAAAAAATAAAATATATAGCTTTGTGCTAATAAAAACAGTTATAAGGAAGATATAAGGAAGATCGATCGAGTTGATTATGACATCACCAAAATAATTTTCTATAGATAAGATATAGATGAAGGACAAACAATCGAACAATCATCTGGAATCTCTGCCTAGTAGTTATTAGTGTAGGGAGCTGCAAGAATTACTTAATACAGTTTTTTAATCATTTTCATCCAGTTTTCTTTAAAAAGACAGAATAAATATACATTTTAGTAGATAGTTAACTAGAATGTATATTCATTTGACTGATTTCAAACAAAAACTACATCATAATTTATTAACTTTAATATAAAGCATTTATTATTTTTTGCCTCTTTTAAGATTTTTCTTGAACTTTTTTTCATAAACGTACTTTTTGTTCTCTTTACGCATTGTATAGATTTTCTTGAAATTATTATTCTTTTAACTTCAACCTATCGAAATACGCAATCAGCCCAAACAACAAATTTACCTTAATGCAATCTTGGATCTCTAAATCTTTTGAAAACTCGAATGCAAAGGAAAATTGTTGAAAATTTGCAACCCTTTTTCACTAGCCTGGCCTTTGAATTTATTAATTTCCCATGCTTGTGTGTTGTTGTTGTTGTTGTTTATGCAATTTGCTGTATCAAATGTCATGAAAATAGCAACAGTCCCTGGCAAAGGATTATGCCATGAATTTTTGATGCAGCTCAGGCAGATGAATGCAGTTTTCCATTTTCGCTAGTTTTTCTTTTTTTTTCGCAAGCTACTTGAATGAAAGGACCCCTTTTGCTCAGACAGGCAGAAAACCGTAAAACACTTCTTTTCTTTGCATGAGGAAAAAAATGGGAAAATTTGCAAGGGTAACTACGTGGCATAACCCTTTGCTGGTTGGCCCAAGACGTTGGGCAACTTTCACATAAATCTTACTAACGCATTTTTTACTGCAGCTGACATCATTAGGATGGCATTTGTCATTTCGATTTCCTTTTCCGCAAAGGATTGCCGTGAAAATGTATACTTTTTTGATGGTTTTTCTTGCAAAGAAATTTGAAACTTTCAATGAGGAAATCATTACAACCCCTTCGGACCAAAAGAATGATCGATTGCCATACATGGCATAGATTGGCAAAGAAAGTGCTAAAGAAAGTTGCAGTGAAAGGTTTGCAATTAATCAGAAAAAACTGAGAAATTCCTAGATCAGATTACAAGGTGAGAACATTGATTTTTGTGACAAAAATCTAGCGAATTTATTTCCTTATTTTATAGCCACCCCTAAATGCCAGGCAAATGACCAATGCAACTTGACCTATTGGCCAGCTAACTGTCAACAGGGACGCCATGTCCTTGCATATATAATCCTATTTATTGCATTATTAGCAAAACGTAAACCAAGTCGAATATAAACAGCTCAATAAGGTTTCTTTTCTTATTTTATGTGAAATGGTGAGAAATTTCCCAGGCAAATGGCAAATGAAATGAAATGAAACTTTAACTTAAGGGCAAAACAACCCCCCAAATAAATGCATTCGAGGGCCAGCTGATCTGTCGCTGCGATCACCATCATCATGATCATCAATATCATTTAACCTAATGGACCCTGACCTAGCCCGACGGAGCTAAGCTGTGGCAAAAGTACCTTTATGCCTGACTAGAGCCAAAAATTTCTAATTTTTTTCCTTTCCTATTTTTCTTTAATTTCCGCAAAAGGTAAATTGCAAGCAGGGAAAGGGGGTTGGTTTTTTTTTGCATTAGTTCTTGTCTTGGGCAATTTTTATGCTCGACTGTCTAAACAAATATAAATTAAAGTTGAAATTGCAAAGATTTAAACGGACTATATGCGCATATGTTTGCCTATTCCTTTATCCAAAAAAGTTTTCTAAGTATTCCCTTGAAACTCAATTTACATGGATATGAAAATGCCTGGGAAATACTCGTTTAATTGACACATTACGTGACAATCATGCCACGCCCCACTTTGGCACTTAATTTACATAAATATTGCAAGTCATTTGCACACAGAGGACTGACCTAGGACATTTACATACATCCAAGGGCGGAAGGATAAGTGCCAAAGTGCGTTGATTGAGATTTAAATGAGTTGCAACGACAACTAAAGGTCAAAACATAAAGTCAGAGTGGGTGAAAATTACATTTTAAAGGGGCTAAATGGGTAAAGTTTTTCAAGCTTTTAATCTAATCATTATTCATACCCTTTTAAGAGGAAAGCATTTCTATGTCAACTAGCATGAAATTAAAAATCAGAGACGATATTGGGAAAATAAATATCTTTTCCTTTCAATTACCAATTGTTTTGCCTTTTCTCGTTGTGTAAGAAACCCAATCAAGCTGCAAAAGGGCTTTGATCATGATATCCTGTCCTTGGGTATCGTGTTGGCGTTGCTCGGCTCATTGCGCAACTGCCAAAACCGAAATACAAAATACTGCGTAAAACATTTTCCACAGGAACAACAAAATAAAAACCCAAAAGAAATCACAAATTTTTGTATTGAAAATTCCTTAAAAAAAAAAAAATAAAAAGGAAAGGAAACCAATTCAGGATCCACCCTCAATCCAAATGTTGTACACATAACAAGATGTTCTTTACGAAAGCATTTGTCTAAGCATGCTGCGTAATCCTTTTTGTAAGGACACGTCTCAATGTATGTGTGTATCTGTCTATGTGCGATTGGGTATGTGTATGTGTGGGTTTTAAAAGGATTGTGTTGTAGGGAAGAAAAATGTTGCCTGAAATTTAGGACAAATGCAGACATCGGCATATCTCCGGCCGGTGCGCAATTTCCAGGCAGGCAGGCAGCTGAAGATGATCGCCCATCTAAAAAAGGATGCCCAAAAGGATACCAAATGGGGCGCCGCGTTGCGCTGTTTGTTGTGACGATGTAATAAGATTATAATTTCATATTTTTCCCTTTCGGTTTTCTTACAGAAGAGTTCACAGAACTTTAACAGCTGACCCTTGGCAAGGAATTAGTTTTGCAACCAAAAGAAAAACAGGAAAATAGATTGACACGGGGTTGCGAATTGAAGACCAAAGTTAGAAGAAAGTCCTGGCAAATACAACCCTTTTTCCATTGGCAATTACGGAAATTGCGAAACACGTTGTGTTACTTATTTTCTACCTATCTAAGAAACAAATTTTACTTTTTTCTATTAACAACAATTTCATCATAACCAAAGGGTAAATATTTGCAGAATACACGAAAAAGTATCCTATAACATTGCAAAGAATCATTAATTTTAATATTGTCATTAGTTTTACAGTCGTCTAACCCTAAAAAAAAACGGAAACTTTTCAAATTGTCTTGGAAAATTCTTAAAAAACTCGTGAGAAAATCCTCAAACTGGTAACTTGAGATAGCGTTAATGATTTTTTCGTGCAATTTTTTAATTCATAAAGATCATCAATCAACTTGGGCAGCTGCTGAAAAGGCAAATATTTATGATAAATTATTGGCCAAGATTTTCTCTTATTGTTTTGAGGAAAAGCGTGAAAATTGCCAAGATGAAATGTTAAAAAAGAATCCGATGGCCAAATAAGTGTTAAAGTTCATTAAATCGAATCGAAATTCAGCTGCCTCGAAAAATATAACTACCGATCGCCCAACAACCCCTTATGGTTTATCCTTTCAATAAATTATGCATATTTCTGCCATTAACGAACGAGAATCTGATGCTCGAAAACGCATTTAACAAATATTTGCATAATTTTGGCACAGGCGACTTTCCAATGAGGTGTTTGCCAGGCAGTCAGAGAAGCAGTCAGTGTTATGCAAATGGACCTGCAACACCGGAGAGGGTGATCGGAACGAAGAAGGAGGAGGGTTCGACTGCGCACGCGCGCCATGTGGAAATTTATGCAAATCACGAAAGGAAATCCATCGAACAAATCGATTTGGCGAAGGGCGGAAGTTGAGGTCGATTGATTTTGAATGTGGGACCGAAAGGAAGGAGGAGAGGGAAAGCGAGTTGGTTTGTCACTTGGTTGGCGAATTGGGATTGAAGTGGATTTACCAATTGTTGCCATAATTGAGTGACATGGATAACACAGAACCAGGGCTAAAGCCTACGTCTCTGGCACAGCCAGGATGATGAACCATGTTCCATGTCCCAGGCTATTGATTACAAAAAAGGTTCCTTCACGTTAAAATGGCAACTGGCAACTGGCAAATGAAAATGAAAATCTGCATGAAAATGCAGACAAAAGCCCATACACGAATATAGTATAAAGACGATTCGGAGTCGAGGCTTGTTTTATTTCTGTTTCTATTTCCATTCAAATTTATATTTCCATTTATTCTTCTATGCTTTTGCATTGTGAATTTGCATATGAGAATTTTCTACATTCAGTTATAAATGTAATTCGAAATGGAAAACTTTTGTACATATATTTTGGTCATTGTTGAGAGTTGTTTTTTGATTCCTATTCCCCGAGAGTAGTTCTCTGTCTCTTTCTCAAAGGATAACAATCGCTTTGCCCATAAAGCGACAATTATTATTTCAGGACTATGTATAGTAGTAGGAAATGTTGTGCAATAGCAGTCGGCAATTAGCATTACACTAGAAAATCCTTTGGCTAGCAAATTGGATGACATCTCTCAATTAGCCAAGTGACACTGACAATGATGGGGACGACTTTATGGGAATCTAAGTGGTCTTTGAGCAAAGTTAGTAATTGTTAAAAAACTCTAAACTCTAAACAGTGATGCCATCAACGTGAGAAAATCTATGAGAAGGCCTCGTGAACTTATCTCCATCTTCCTAATTACGTCAATTGCCTATGGCACATCTATTCTATTCTGTCCTTCCTCACAATTTCCACAATTTCCTCACAATTTATGCTAAAAAGTAAACAAAAAACGTTTGAATATTCAATCCGAAGGGGCGCTTCAGTGGGCATGGCACACCCTGAGCAAGAAAATGTATAGACAATTTTCCTTTTTTCTTCCTTTTTGTGTGATCTTTTGTTTTGGGATGCGTTTAGCCGCAGATTTATTGCCTCAACTAAATCCCAACTTCTACCCTCGAACTCTGAATGCAGATATTCTACTCTTTGTACAATATCGATGATATTTCAATATATTCATAGAGAATTTCTGCCACTTTGTTTGCCCAACTTTACTGACCCCTATCGAATCCCTTGGATTGGTCTTTTAAATAAGTCTATGACTTGGAATAATGACCACACCAAATGCTAATAGAATCTTTATTCTCAAATATTTTGTCAACAGATCTTAGGGATGCTGCTTAATTTGAATGCAGGCAAAGTCATTTTGGATGCGAAGTGGCAAATGCTCTTGTCTTCTTAGGGATACTTTTTGTATCTTTGACTGACCGGTTGGACATTGAGCTTGGACACGCTTAAGTCATTAAATATTTTTGTGTCGGTCAAGGACCAGTTATAGGGAATTTAAAAAAGGGTTTTTGTTGACTAAGTGTTGAATAATGGTCAGTCATTAGGTCAGTTGGCCACGCGACGGTTTGTGGGCTTGACCCTTTCTTCTTTACGTTTAAGTACGAGGAAAATAAACGAAGGATTTTATGTTCAAAGATGTGATGAACCCTTGCTTTGATTTCTTCATCAAAAATAACTGCCTGCGAAATTCTTGAGAAATGTCCGTTAATGGGAGAACACGTTTGGGTTCAACAAAATGGCTGACCTCCTGTCAAGGAGCTTCCCAGGCGGGACAAACCCCATGTTAAACATGTTGTAGACAAAATAGGAAGATAATTTGAATGCATGACCGCAAGGGAACCCTTTGAACCCCGAATTGGTCGCCATTGTCCTGTTTGTCCAACTCACTTCATGCCTGACTGCCACCCCGGGAGGTGAAGCTCAAACTGGATAAGCAGCAGCCGTTAGGAGACACCCAATACCCAGGCCGAAGACAAAACTATGATGCTGCCGCTTTTGTGTATTCATATTGACCAGATCCCGCAATGGACCGCCATATGGCGCGCATATCCTGCAAAGGGTTTCGTCCTTTTTTTTTGGCTGTTGAAATTTTCTTCGCGGCCTTTCTGAAAATTAATGCCGATGTCCAAACCGGTTTGCCGTTGTGTGATTTTCATTTTTGATTCGTGGCCCGTGAGTCCGGTCCGGTTTTAGGCAAGGACCTCTTCTTGTGCGACCCTTCAACCCTTTTGTTTTGGGATGCTTCCGAAAAGGATGCGCAAAAGCGAATAAAATTGCAGCTTTCGGTTTATTGTGTGGCCTCTGACCTGGTGTACAAGGATTCAGATGAGAAACATTTTTCTTAAGATTTTTTTTTATAATTTTCCTAAAAATAAAAAATTAAAATAACCGTTATAAATTGTCGATGGGAAAGTGATAACACTTACTTCATATTAAGCACTCCTTTTGGTCTAGGTTAACTGACCAATTAATTTGTGTCTTATTACCTTGGCCACGCGCTCACCTAATGCGCCACTTATAACCACCATTTAAGAAAAAGAAGGGCTGAATAACCTGTTTGACTGCTTGACCAGTCATTATACGTTATGTGTGGAACACACGCGCTGACCATTGGTCAAGGCGTTGCTACCTGACGTACTCCTCGGGCCTAAGCCACTCCTTGAAGATAATCTGCGACTTCACGCTTGTGTCTACATTGTTGTCAAAAGATTTACGCGTGTCTGCATTGTGAAAGGACATTTACGATGGGATGAAGATCCTATTAGCATTCGGTGTGGTCACTGATATCCTGGGCATTCGTTAGGGGTCAGTAAAGTTGGGCAAACAAAGTGGTAGAAATTCTCTATGAATATATTGAAATATCATCGATATTGTACAAAGAGTAGAATATCTGCATTCAGAGTTCGAGGGTAGAAGTTGGGATTTAGTTGAGGCAATAAATCTGCGGCTAAACGCATCCCAAAACAAAAGATCACACAAAAAGGAAGAAAAAAGGAAAATTGTCTATACATTTTCTTGCTCAGGGTGTGCCATGCCCACTGAAGCGCCCCTTCGGATTGAATATTCAAACGTTTTTTGTTTACTTTTTAGCATAAATTGTGAGGAAATTGTGGAAATTGTGAGGAAGGACAGAATAGAATAGATGTGCCATAGGCAATTGACGTAATTAGGAAGATGGAGATAAGTTCACGAGGCCTTCTCATAGATTTTCTCACGTTGATGGCATCACTGTTTAGAGTTTAGAGTTTTTTTAACAATTACTAACTTTGCTCAAAGACCACTTAGATTCCCATAAAGTCGTCCCCATCATTGTCAGTGTCACTTGGCTAATTGAGAGATGTCATCCAATTTGCTAGCCAAAGGATTTTCTAGTGTAATGCTAATTGCCGACTGCTATTGCACAACATTTCCTACTACTATACATAGTCCTGAAATAATAATTGTCGCTTTATGGGCAAAGCGATTGTTATCCTTTGAGAAAGAGACAGAGAACTACTCTCGGGGAATAGGAATCAAAAAACAACTCTCAACAATGACCAAAATATATGTACAAAAGTTTTCCATTTCGAATTACATTTATAACTGAATGTAGAAAATTCTCATATGCAAATTCACAATGCAAAAGCATAGAAGAATAAATGGAAATATAAATTTGAATGGAAATAGAAACAGAAATAAAACAAGCCTCGACTCCGAATCGTCTTTATACTATATTCGTGTATGGGCTTTTGTCTGCATTTTCATGCAGATTTTCATTTTCATTTGCCAGTTGCCAGTTGCCATTTTAACGTGAAGGAACCTTTTTTGTAATCAATAGCCTGGGACATGGAACATGGTTCATCATCCTGGCTGTGCCAGAGACGTAGGCTTTAGCCCTGGTTCTGTGTTATCCATGTCACTCAATTATGGCAACAATTGGTAAATCCACTTCAATCCCAATTCGCCAACCAAGTGACAAACCAACTCGCTTTCCCTCTCCTCCTTCCTTTCGGTCCCACATTCAAAATCAATCGACCTCAACTTCCGCCCTTCGCCAAATCGATTTGTTCGATGGATTTCCTTTCGTGATTTGCATAAATTTCCACATGGCGCGCGTGCGCAGTCGAACCCTCCTCCTTCTTCGGTTCGATCACCCTCTCCGGTGTTGCAGGTCCATTTGCATAACACTGACTGCCTCTGATCCAGATCCTGCCTGCTCGCCCTCTCTCGCCTCGGGTCGTTGCTGCGCCTGTGCCAAAATTATGCAAATTTCTTCTACTTGCCAATATTTTACAACAATAATTTATGCAAATTACATTGCAAAGGATTTTCTGAGTTTGCGTAACGGATGTTACATGACGGGTTTCATTTTATTGTTGGCGAAGGGTTTGCTGCTTTTGAAAATTCTGCAAATGTTTTTTTTTATGCAAATTTTTTTTAGCTGAGCTCAAGAAAATTTTTGCCATTTTTAATTGAGTTTTTTTGCGCGATTGTAATGTAGATTTTTTGTTCGATTGTGATTTTAATTTTGAAAACTTTTGCAATAGAATGAAATTTTATATATATATTTTTTTTGCATTTGAATGGATTTTATTCGATTATCTTAAAGACGAGCAGCTGCTCCAGATTTGCTTTTGGGCTCCTTTTCTTTTTTTTTTTGTTGGGTTTATTGGTTGCAAAAAGAATTTGCATAAGGATTCGCTCAATGAATCGAGAATGCGGGTTCTACATTTTGTAAGGTTTGATTTTATTTATGGAAATGCGAATGAATGAACAAAATTTCAAATTGTTATCTGGCCGTTAGACGTTGTGAAAAAGACTTTTCATATATGTATATACATACATATATATATTATATGTTAAAACGAAGGCATTATATAGTTTTTAGATTTTTCAATTTTAGCCTAATCAGTCCAGTCAAAAAGTTTTTATAGTCTATTATTATAACGACTAAATTCCTTTACTCTCATCGTGTCTCTCTCTCTCGCTCACTTTGTCGAAGAGGGGAAATTCCAGGACAATCATTCGCTCTTTCAATGACATTTTTTACCTAAAAAACTCGAATTTCTATATAAATTTACATGAATGCTGGCATTTTATTGGTCGAGAAAAACTAGCAAAAAAAGGAAACCGGGCAGCAAGCTGAAAATAAGTTACGCAAGGGCAATATAGAGTTTTCCCGAAATAAAATTTTTCCCAAAAAGGGAAGGGTCGCTAAAAAACTAAGGGTTGGAGTTCAACTCACCACCGACCAAATGTGAGGACTTGGGCTATTTTTTAAGAGAGAGAGAGAGCGGAAAACGAAAAAACGGAGACCAAGAGTTCTTGGTAGATCGTTTTTTAAGAGACGAAAGAGAGGGTTGCTGCTCGGATTGGGTTATTGGAGAACCTTTTTGCGTAATTTTTGCTATATTAGCCAGAGACAGCGGAAGAGTTGGAACAGTTTGAACTGCGCAGCCGAACTTTGAGGATCGCTGAGCTATTCGAAACTAAGCGATCGTGCGATCGAGAATAATTGTCGTATTAGGACGTGAAGTGAAAATATAGAAAATCATATTAATAAGAAAAACGATTTAAATTTGTGCTGTGCTACCTCTAATCTAAACAAAAATTAAAGTGCAAATATGGCGAATCAAATGGAATTTATTATGCAGCTTTATATGATGAATTTGTTGCAGCAGCAGCAGCAACAACAACAACAACAACAGCAATTGCAACAACAGCTAACAGGATATACAGCATATACACAGACACAAAAAGAGGATATCACCAGCAGCACATGCCTGCAACAGCAACAGCAACAGCAACAACAGCAACAACTCAAGACAAGAACGCAAAAACGCATTAACTCGCAAAACACGAACTGTAGTAGTAGCCGTAGTTGTAGTCCCAATCCCAATAGTAATTTGATTTCGTTACAACATCAACAACAACAACAACCACACATATTTACAACACAAACAACTACACCCACAACCCCTAACACCAACAACAACAACAACACAAACACTATCAATTTTGCTAACCAATTGCCACAAATGTTGCTAAACACATTGCCCTTAACGCAATACATGTTGCAGCAACAACAGCAGCAGCAGCAGCAACAGCAACAACAACATTTGTTGACAACCTCAAATCTCCTACTAACACCTAACACACCCAGTTCCCGCTCCATACAACAACAACAACAGGAACAGCAACTGTTGTTGGAACAAATTTCCAATTCCCAAACATTAAGCACTGAGCAAGTTACAACAAATAATTTTCTACAATCCTCCACAGTGACATCAACGCCAAACGAGCAAGCAGCGCAACATGTTGCCAACGATATCTTGGCAACATCGACAACAACATTAGCCTCAGCAGTTTCGGCCGTCACACTTAAATATGAGAAGAATGAAGATCAAGTGGATGAAGAAGTAGAACAAGTAGTAGATAATAACGATGTGGATGATGATGATGATGATGAAGACGATGACAAACCATTGTCCAGTTACAATAGTTGCAGTTCATCGGGCAATGGTAGCTCCGAAAAGTTGATGCAGTTGTCGGGTGTACAACCCCTGGAGAGCACTACCGACAGCATTGACTCTCCAAGCATGGTAAGTTCACTAAGCGGGGCTAAAATTAAGTTTAAGTTCGATCTGTTTTCAAGCCATAAATTGAAGTGAATAATTATCTTATTTGACAAGTTTAATATCGTGCAATCCCACGCTTTTTGGGGACATCTATGTATGTAATTTGAGCCATTCCACTACATAGGAGTATATAAAATAATTCGTGATACAAAAACATTTTTTTTTTTTTTTTTTTTTGCAAAAGTAAACACAAGTAAAAAAGAAGGAAAAAAAATCTCGATTCCACTGAAAACAAACAGCTGTGTCGGCATTGCGTGGGTTTGATTCCCCACCAACAGCTGCCGTTGGGCACCAAGCAGTCTGCAACATATAGATTAATATAGTTCTCTGATCTCTTCATTTCCCTGCTCCCCCAGTACACTCCCATCAAACAGCCGGCCGACTCTTCATACAGCATCACGCCCGTTGAAATGGATCATACACCAAATACCCCAATTGCCCAGACCCAGACGAACTCTATGCTGACCCCACCATCCAGTGATCAAAGCAAAGGCGTTGTCCAAAGTTTGTCCACAGCCAGCAGCTTGGATGCCTTTCTGCAGAACGAGGAGAATTTGAAGAATCTGCGCAAGGTCTCATCGTATTTGGAGTGCGAGAACGTTTTGTGTAGACAGGAGAATTTACGTGAGCATTTCCATTGCCACGATGAGCCCTGTCAGGGTAAGATCCTTAGCAAAAAAGACGACATCATTCGGCATTTGAAGTGGCACAAGAAACGCAAAGAGAGTCTCAAGCTGGGATTCGCAAGATTCTCCTCGTCTGACGACTGTGCTCCATCCTATGGAGCCGGCTGTGCATACAACTGGAAGCAGACGCATTACCATTGCATCTACGAGCACTGCCCCAAGGTCTATGTGAGCACCAGTGATGTCCAAATGCATGCAAATTTCCACCGCAAGGACTCGGAGATAGTCAATGAGGGTTTCAGACGCTTTCGCGCCCACGAAAACTGTCGCATTGAGGATTGCCCCTTCTATGGCAAGAAGATATCGCATTATCATTGCTGTCGCGAGGGCTGCAATCACACATTCAAAAACAAGGCCGACATGGGTAAGACATGCTTTTTGATAATTAAATGAAATAACTCATGGCTCACCTTCTATTCTCTTCCATCCCGCAGACAAACACAAGACCTATCACCTTAAAGACCATCAGCTGAAAATGGATGGATTTAAGAAAATACTCAAGACCGAAGCCTGTCCATTCGAAGACTGCAAATTCTCGACTGTGTGCAATCATATTCATTGTGTACGTGAGAACTGCAACTTTATCCTGCACTCCAGCAGCCAGATGATCAGCCATAAGCGTAAACACGATCGTCAGGATGGAGAGCAGGCATACCAACAGTTCAAGTCCAAGTCGGATGTGGAAGAAACATCGCTGGATGCCACACCGACACCGCAGCTGCCTCAACCTCCACCCACCAGCAATAATTCAACGCCCCTGTCCTCACTTTCCGCCGAGCACTTTCTGGCTCGCAAGCGGGGCAGGCCACCCAAGAAAATTGTAAGTACAGAACTGCATATTACTAGTTTGAGATTATGTTAGCTAATCATGTTGTCTCTTAACTATCTACAGCAACTGCCTGCCGATACACAACAGCCAGAAGTTAAGCGCTTGAAAGTCGAGGATGATGTTAGTAATCCTGCCTTGCCTGTTGCAAATCCTCTGGCTCCTTCGAATGGAGTGTTTCCCAATCTGCTGCCCAATTTCAATGCTGCTGCTGCCGCCGCTGCTGCAACCGGGGCAGATGCAACGGCTCCAAATTTCCAACTAACCCATCTGATGGCACTCTTCCAGCTGCAGAATCCACTCTTCTATCAGAATTTGTATCCTGGTATGCCGCAGAATGCGTCCATGTTGGGGAATCTGGCGGCCTTTAGTGCTGCGGCTGCTGCGGCGGCGGGAGCAGGAGCCATGACAAATGGACAGCAACCCAAAGCTGAGTTTAGTATTAAGCCCGAGTTCAAGGAATAGAAATTGAAGCGTAGTTCTGCCGTCTTAGCTAGATGATAAGGGAGCTTGTATTTTTATAGTTGACCGACTGACGGTGGACACTTTTCTATGGACATTGGCCAGGCACGCGCTCTAAGCAGGTTACCGGGTCCGGGTTTTTGAATAGGTAGTTGCGGCAGGACCAAATACGTCTCTTTCTGACTTGACTCAAAACCCATTTAAAAGCAAACTCAGTGACATTTTTTTCTTAAAACTTTTCAAGTTTTTTGTTTTAAAAATTGCCATTGAATTTGCTTTTGGCAATATTTTCTAATTATATATATATTTTTTCATTTGAGTGCCCCATTGATTTCAAAAATTTCCAGCTTTTCATAATAAACAAGAAAAATAATTGAATTTTAGTTCAACTAAAAACTGTGATGTTTTCCTTAAAAATCGCCTATTTCGATTGCCTGTAACAATGAGGATTCGCTTAGATTTAAATTTAAGGACTTAGGAGACTTTTGTTAAATTTTCTTGTGATATAAGCATAAATAAAACTAATTATATAAGACCTAATGCTGTTTTTTAGCTCTGCAACATTCCAATAAATACATTTAAATGCAATAATTATATATAAAATTAAGTTTAGCCTTTTCTATTATAAACCAGTTTAAGAAACACATTTTTAAATTCAGGAAACAACTCAGCAAATAAATAAAAGTTTTTAGAAATGCTGATTACTTACTTTTTAAATTTATTTTTCTGCATTTAGATTCTAAGAATATTAAGGTATTTTCTGTTTATTAGTGGAAACTTTATAGAATTCTTTGTTAATTCTTCTGATTAATTAAAATGCCTCTTTCAATGGAAACAACAATTGCCACACCGAATTTTAAATAATTATTATTGATTTTATTATGGGTTTCTTATAATTTTTGTAAGAATTTAATATTATTTCTCTAAACACAAATCAGCTAAAGAAACTCTGGGCGCTCCCTAGACATACATATAAAGGTAATGAGACAGATACAAGTAGAGAGAGCCCAGGTAAGCAAAAATGTACTTAACACAGAAGCATTTCTTTTAGGGTTTTTGCGTATTTTTGTAATTTTCTTTCGTATAATATATATTTCATAAACAATCAAATGAAATCCAAGTCCCGGTAGAATAATAAAATGAATATTAAAATAATTACATTTCAACTATTGTTACTGTATCTACGAAAGAACAATGTACAAAGAAGCAAATTAATGGCATTGGAATTGTTTTTATACATTTTTGTTTTTCCCGCTCTCACAATTATTGTAGAAATGTACAAATATGTTTAAAATTATGCTGTAATTTAAAAACTAATCGACTAAAACTAGGAGAAACATAAAAAATCAATACAAATTAATTTAACATTAAACAATCGAAAACTAAGAACAAACTACTCATACTCATTAAAGCGTCAGATTTTAGTTGTATTATCTTATTAAGGGGGATCTGCCTAGGGTTATTATAAGCATTTGATTTTGATATATGTATATATACGGTAGCCAAATTTAAAAAACATTGCAATAGCATTTATCCAATTCACTTGACTATATAAATATAATAGATATATCTTATTTGGGATCAGTTTATAACGATTGGGGTAACTTTTCAGAGCGATATATGGCAACATTTTGTGCGCGCATTGACACAATTTGTAAACAAAATGTTTTAAAGGTTTCTTTTGTTTTTGTATTTTATATGTTTTTGTTGTTGTTGTAAGTAAGTATCTAAGCCGCAACAGAGGAGTTGTGCATTAGGGGCGTTAAGCGAGCAATGACTCTATGCATGCTCAGAGGATTGCCCGGAATAGAATCCACGCAGAAATTTACTGATAAATCAGAACCGTTAGCTGCGACCGGTGGCTGCAGCCACAACCGGCGGGGGCGGCGCCAATTCAACAGGAACAGGTGCCACAACCACACTTGACTCTGTGCTACTCTGGGAGACAGCTCCCAGAGAAATGGCTCGCATCTGATGCACGGGACGTATCGATAAGGATTTTAGCTGTGTTGTGCCCTTGAAACTGACATTGACATCGCCTCCCACCATACTCAGCGGGTGCATGGCTTGCTCATCCTGGCCATGGGCCATTGTGGCTGTTGTCATAGTGGGCGGCACCGGCTCGAGGGGTGCTGCCGATGGAGCCGTGGTGATGGCCATAGCACTGCTGCCATAGGCTTGGCGTACTGCCAACGGCGACAGAGCTGGTGGTGTTGTCTTATAGCCCATGCGACTGAATATACTTCCGCCACTGCTGTTGCTAGCCGTGCTGGGGGGGCTGAGGGGTGTGCCCACACCTGAGTCCACTTCCAGCGGGCTCTTGATATTAGCCACGTATTTGTCGACATGTTCGGGCAGCTTTAATTCGTCAAGTTTGGTTTGCATTACGGTGCGAGCACTAGCATTGTCCAGCAAACGGTTGGGCCGCGATGGAGCAGTCGGAGTAGGGGAGACCGATGGCACCATTGACTCTGGCATAAGAGTTGTTGTTGTTGCTGTTGTGGTTGTGGTTGCAGACGCATGGCCATTGAGGTTATTGATACGTTGTTGCTGCTGCTGGCGCAGTTGTTCAAAAAAAGGTGTCTTCTCCTTCTTCGTTTTTTGTGGCGAACCATGTTCGTCTCTTTCGGTCAGCTCTTCGAGCACCTTGAGTGGAAACCCCAAGTGACTATTGACTGAAATTGATTTGCCAATCTTGCGTTCGGTAAAGATGGGCTTTCGCCGCTGACGTTCTAGGTCATCCAGCTGCTGAAGCATGCGTCGCACTTCACTGGGCAATTCCAGGTCCGGATTATGTTCTACCAGTTGACCAATATAGCGGCCAAGAGTTTGAATAGTCAGCTCCAGCGATTGCACTTGCGATTGCAACGATGAGATTTGTGTTTGCTGAGATGACCGAGTGGTCTCCAACTGAGCAATCGATGATTGAGCAAACTAAGATAATAAAATAATAATAATTAAGTATAGAACTAATTAAAAGAAAAAATAAGTGTAACCGACCTGCAACTGCTGTTCCAAATGTTGATTTTGCGACTTTTCTCTATTTAGCATTTCCAGGTGATGATTGGTAGTGGTAATCTCCTCCTGGAGCACATTATATTCCACATTGTATTCAGCCAATTGTTTGCCAATATCCATTGTAAAGACCAGCTTCATAATTTGCTCCATGCAGCCTGCCTCCATTTTGGGGACCACAGTTTTCAGGTAATCCATAATCTCCTCAAAATTATCCTTGGCCAACAGCTGTTGCTTGTGCACGGACAGCAAAGCAATGGCAAACTTAAAGATCACATCGGAGGACTCGAGGAAAAGCAAATCGAAGACACGGGCCACAAAACCCAACGGGAATTGAGAGCTGAAGACAGTCAGAATCCAAGGAGCTGCATACAAAGTGGGGGACACATCGTTTTGATCCAGCCACACATATAGATCTGGCAAATGATCCTTAACCAGACGGGAGAGCTGATACAACTGCAATTGGAACTTTTTCATATCCGGCAGATATTTAGTCCGCATGTTCCGACGGAACATTAGATGTTTCAGCAATTGAAAGGCATTGGCTTCATCACACTGTGAATACAGAAAAAGAACTAAGTAATCGATTTGGATTTGGAAAATTAGGAACAACTTCAATTTACATGCAATAGCAGCACACCACAGATGAATCCCAGACCCTGACAGTAGCCCAGCTCCGGATCAAGTATGGAGTAGGCCTTCAACAGATTGAATAGTGACAACTGGCCCAAGCCTAAGGGATCTTTATAGAACTGATGATTGGGAAATGTTCTGCCCAGATCTATGAATATAGCATGCTGATGTTCCGTGAGATGTTTCAGCAGCGTGTGATACGGCGTATTGAAGTTGGGGAAACGTTTTGTGTCCACCGGAGCCGTGTTCATGGAATGCTGCTCGGCGAGGAAGGTCCAAACATCGCCACGCTTAGACCGTGGAACACCTGTGCGTATGGCATGTCCCAGGACTTTGGGATCTTTCTTATTCCCAATTTGCATGGAGTTGCGTTCAATGATTTGCTCCCATCGTTCAATCAGCTGTTTGTCGCAAGGAACAATCTCCTCGTAGTCCAGTTTAATGCGTTTCAATTCATTCTCATTCTGACGAGCCTGTAGCATGGCATTCTCAGTTTCCATTCGATTCAGCATGATCGTTTGACGAATAGCTGTTCGCCATAGTTCTCTCAACTCGGCGGCATCTCGTTTTCCTCTTTTGGCGGCTGCAATGAAGTGACGAGAAAAAGTAAATGTTAATTTGAGAATTCTGCAAAAGAGTCAGCGGAAAATATTTACGTTTACGCATTGGTGATAGAAACTCAGTGGGTGCCTCGCTGTCTAAGCCCTTGGATGGTGTTACCACACTGTTAAGTATGGCCTGACGCCAGGATCCCTGGTGTGTCTCGGCCTCCTTTGGACTATTGCCCACCTTTATGAAGCTAAAATATGAAGAAATTAGAATTAGAATTTTCGTTTAGCAGCAGAAACTGTCATTTCATCACTCACATATCCATCATGGGACTCTTTAGCTGCTCGGCTGTGGGCTTGTTATTGGGACTGGCTCCCACCGTATTTGACCGGGAACGAAAACCCTCTGGCGGTGACGCAGTACCCAAAGGCTCCGCCGATCCCTCACGTATTTCCCGCAGATTGTGAGGCGGCACTGCAATGTCATCTTTGGAAGGCTTTCGCTTGAGAAGATTATCAAACGAATTGGTTAGCGATCGTTTTGCCTTCATAAAAATGGTGCTACCGCCCAGATACTGGTTGAGGAACTCCGAACGATTCTCTGCCGTGTCGTGGACATGACGCTGCTGGCGAGACTCACAGTGGGCACGCAACAGCATCATAAGGAATTGATTCTGCTCGGCCACTGGAGAGTTAGTCTTCTCGGATCCACAAAACTTGGCCCACACAATGTCCTGTTCCTCGTCCGAGAGCGTCTCAATGCGACGCAAGATCATGGCCTGAGTTTTCTTTTCGGACAAACCCTCAACATCGTTGCAAAGCTTGTGGTACCAGAGCATGGGGCAATGCTCGCAGCTGAAGATCTGTGTTTCCTGCTTTTTCTTTTGCTCGGCGCAGGTATCGAAAGCCTGGGCAATGGCTGCCACAATGTCGTCACACACATTCTCCGACTGGCATTTGAAAACGTAGCCAATGTAGCCCTCATTGTTAAGCTCACGGCAAATGATACCAAAATGATCCAATGATTTCTGACCATGCACACAGCTAGCCACATCCTTAAAGTCCTTGTATAGCAGCACTTGCTTCCGATCCGGCGAGATCAGGCGGAGATCAGAGCGACCCACCAAAAAGACCATAGTACGATTCTGTTCTGCATAAGGCGGAATGCATCCCTGTGAGGCAGAACGATCCCTTTGCTTGGGTATACTGCAATTACGGGAAAAGAATAAGTCTCTACTTGGAATTGAGGTCAGTGTCAGGGCATGCAAAATATATTCATGGAAGTGCTTGCAAAGAGGAAAGGTAAATAATAAAGCCAGCCAAACAAAAAAGGCGGAACAAATCAATCAATTAGTTTAGTGCACTGCATATCGAACTCAAATCGAACAAATGGAAACAAAATAATAGGATCGAAAGCTGTGAAAGCCAATGTTGGGAAACGAAAAAAAAACCAACTACTCATGCGTCAGGATTTGGGCTAGGACGCCACTTACTTATCGAGCGCATAATTGGGATGCAGCTGGCTAGGGTTAGCCGATGATGATGCCGCAGCCACGCCCTGTTCCCTTGGGGGCGTTGGCTGTTTGTTTACAATGACATTCGGCACTTCCTGTTGGCTATCCTCAGAACCGGCGCCGCCGCTTTAAGAGGTGGCAAGATGAAGAAGATTTTGAGCAACACTCACAACATCAGTCAGGTCGGGGGGAATGGAATTGAGGGACATGTGGTACTTACAGTTCCTTGTGGCCCAACTCTATTTGGCTTTGCCCGCGTAGCAGAGCTCGTTTCTCTGGCGATTTGTTCTCCTTGTTCTCCTCAAGAGGACGTGGAGAAGCTCCATCTTCGGCGCCAGTTAGCTGCAGTTCCACCTGTGGCTTTGCTTGAGATTCTTCCAGTGGGGGTTGTTGCGTTTGCTGCTCCTGTTCCTCGTCCTCCTCTTTAAGCTCGTGACTTTTAAATATGCTGCCATTCTTGGCCTCAATGCCCACACCTCCTTCACTGCTCAGAGACATTTTGCGGTTCTGCAAAAGTCTCAGCCTTTGAGCATCATACGCTTTGAATTTGGGCAAAGCATCATCGATGAAGGTATTGGGTACACGTTTCTGGGACACGCGAATCTTGCCCACATACATGACCTCAAAGAAGTGCGTGTGATTGGGCGAAATATCCGCCAGTAGCGAGAGATTGCTCTGAGCCGAATTGGACGTGGGAATGTTCACCGTTCCAGACGAGTTGCTCAAGCCGTGTGTATAGGATTTGGATGCCTTCATCTTAGAGCTAACTGGATTTGGACTAGGATCATGCTGGGCATTGCGCATAGCCTCGCTCATCTTTAGATTTGTGGCTGGTGTGGCATGAATTCCATTTAGCCCGCCATTGGAGCCGTTATGGGCACCACCACCACCAGCTCCTCCTCCTCCTCCACCAGCACCACCAATTAGGGTCTGCGGTATGCTACCCACAGAGCCGCCGAGCGTGTGCGCAGGATCACGCATTTGATGCATTAGCTCGGCCATCTGCAAGATTACCAGAGGGAAAATGGCATTAGTAATCAAATTTATCATCAAGGGGTAAGAGAGAAAGTTTTCAGCATGCAGAGTATGAGTAAAAGTTAGTGTCATTCAACTGTTTACGGTCTGATGGACTTTAGTTATGAGATGGCCCCCCGTCCCATTTGCATTTTCTGTCCTGACCCTGAGTTTTAATACCTTTGTCTTCGGTTTATGGCAATTTTTACGACTCTGTCACTTAAGGGATGGCCAGAAGGCTGCTTGAAAATTGAAGTTTTTGTTACGAATTTCCCTTCATAATTCAGTCAGCAATTCCATCCATGTGGCGGCAAAAAGTCTCGGCTCTGAAAAGTTGTTTCCTTTCTTTTCTTTTATTTCCAAGAACTATCTGAGTTTCTAGAATTTGCAGCAATAAGTTTGTACCAGACGTGGCTATAGTCTCTATAGAACGACTAATCCATTAATCTATTACTTAAAACGTTTCGTCACTTACTTAAAGAATGGCCTTTAGAGCATGATCACTGTGTCTTGTTCATGAGCAGACATCGTGTCTGGTTTTATCTATTAATTCTCTGAAAATTGCATAGAAAGGCAATGCATCATACACATCATCAGCTGTTTGGGCATGATGATGATGATGATGATGATTCGGTCCCTCTCTCTCTCTCTTTCTCTGAATAATGGAGAGGGAGAGGCTATTCGTTTTGTCGTCTGCCCTGTGTGCTCCAATTTGTAGCATTGAAATGATGCCAAAAATGATTTCAACAATTGCCAACAAGTTAAAAGTCCAATGTCATCGTTTTCCCCTTGCTATCCTCTTTTAACCATAGTTCTAACAGATGCGTTAAAAGTACAACAAGAACAATCTAATTACCATTTATCAGCAGTTTAAGGCAAAAATAACTAAGGAATAGATATCTGTACCTATATGTATATCTATATATACTCAGTATGAGGGAGAAACTTTTCTTCCTAAATTGATTTAAATGTTTTGAAAATTGTATGTTTGTTTGTATGTATTTCAGATGCTGCTACATCTCGATCAGCCATTTAGCGAGTGATCGTCGTGACGTCATTTGCAGACAACATCCCGACCAATGACAAATAAATATATAAATTATTATACATGTATATCTAACAATATATCTATGATAGGGGGCACGCTTGACAACGCGTGTTTACCATTGTATAGCCTGAGAACATATATATTTGTCATTAATATTTTGGAACAGAAACAGAAATAATACCGAAACCAAAACAGAAACAGAAACAAGCAACATACATAAATTATATAGAAATGCTTACAGGAATTCAATTCGGCGTCACGTTCACGTTCGCCTCGCACATTTTTTTTATAACTTTTTGCTTTTTCCCTCATTTACGTGCTTGCCACTTTTTATGGTTGTTGTTTTTTTTGTTGCATTACTGCATTTTGGTTGTTTTTTTTTTGTCTCTCTCATCGATATTAAAATGCAAAGTCAACTGAATTTAAAAACACCATAAACGTTTATACAAAACTCACAAAAATCCCTATGACTAAAAAGATAATAAACAACGACATAGCAATAGTCATGTCGATGTTTATATACCCTTTCAAATTAAGTTACTTTAATGACTTTGAGGACAATATATGATTTCGAAAAATTTTTAGATTTTATTACCAAACTTTTAACTTAATTTGAATCTCTATTCACGTCTGATTGCCCCTAGTTGGTATTGGTATTCGAAAGCATCTCTTGGCAATGGAATCTCCTGATCAAAACTAATATATTTACTCTTCTTGTTAGAGTATAGAAATGTAAAATAAAAAATAAAGTATTGCGAGATATTTTCACGCATTAATACCACAAAACAAACAAAAAACAAAAAATTCCCTTCATGTCGCCCTTTTTTCTGCTGTCGTCAGATTGTCTGTTTCGGGTCCTTGATTTCCACAAACAGAACTGTAATATTTATTATATTGTTTATTGTGGAAAAAAACTACAGAAAATTGAATTGCAAACAGATTTAAATAATGACGAATTTTCTATACTCTCAATATTTGTAGCTTAATTGTTTAAATTGTAAATATTTCCTTAAAATATTATTTCCTTTAAACTTCCAACTCTATCTCTCATATGATTAATCATAAACATTTTGGTTTCCTTTTTTATGAGATTATCTACTACCACAAGGGATGTTTGTCTCTTCTTTTTGGAACATCAAATTTTCTCCATTTAATTTATGGTCATTTCAGACTGTCGCATTTCTTGCCACATTTAACAAACATTTATATCATATTCTCTTATCAGAGCGGGGAAAAAAGTTGCCCTTGTACATATTGCAAATATCTGTCACATTTAACTTGTTCAACATATAACATACATATATTTTTATATCTACATATATAGTATATAAGTGAACTACAATTTTGATGTTTTGTGTCAGCAGTTTTTCTGTTTTTATAGCATTCACTGCTGTCATATTGCAACTCACTGGCCGCTTTATTACTTTTTATGCAACTCGAAATGTGTCTGATGTATTCTGAATACGAAAAACAAAAAATATCGTCACTTGCATTTTAAAAAGCAACAGTGACAACACTCCCCAGTTTGTTGATCTCCCCCCGAACAGCCCCAAAGATTAAACTTGGCCCTCACACCGTCTTACTCCTACCTCAACAAGATTCTAAGCATATGACTATGGGAAAATGTATCCAATGGATTTGTTTACAATATTTAGCTTTAATTTAAGGTCAAGATTTCAATGCATGCGCAATTTGTTTGCCAAAATTGTACGATTTCGTTCCGGCCAATTTATAATAAATGAAACAAATTTGTTTATAGTTAATAATGTGTTTATGCATAGCAAAGCAAATGGCAATGTTTATAATTATGACAATGAAATTTATTAGTATATCAATTGAGAAAACCGTTTGCATGCAAAATGATTAGAAAATAAAATTAAATAGATTTCTTTTGTTATCGGAAAATTTTGTACTTTTTTATGGACAAGCAAAAGTTGTGCAATTAACTTTAATGTGATATTTTAGCATGCAGCCTAAACTGTAATTTTGTCTGTTTTTTTTTGTTTGTTATAGTTTATTGTGGGTTCTTCCCCTGCTGCTTTCTAGCAATTTCTATCCTCTTAAATAGTAGTTGCTAATAATATTTCATTAGCTAAGCAATTTGTGACCGGTTTTCAGTTATATTCATAGATTAAATGTTGAATTTCCTTATAGCCAAAGACTAGCAACTAACTAACTATAGAGGTCAATCGATATTTTACCACCAGAGGCAAAAAGCATGCTGATTTGCTGGCCAAAAATTTAATCCAATAAAATGGGGTTTAAAGTTTTTAAACGATTTTCCACATGCTGACTAAATGTTTTAACTTTTGTTTGCCTTCCTTGTTAAAGCTTTTAGTCTCAAAAAAACAAAACTTCTATTGAATGTTACCACTTGAACACTTTTTGCCCCAAAACAGCAGTTCCTCAACTCACTTTAGGTTCTCGAGAAAACTTTCCATGCCCACCAAAAGTCAGTTACAACAAAAAAATGTTTTACAAAAAAATTTTACGCTCTTTTAAACACCACGGCCATGGTCAAGTGCAGCAGCAACAATGACTGGGCAACTTTTTGTGCCGCCTTTTGCCTATTGGCCAAAAGCGAATTCCTGTCCAATAATAAAATGAAGCGTCAGCTTCTGGCACGTGCAACAAAAATTTCATTTAAGTCAACGGGAAAAGTAGAATAAATAGAGGATAAGCAAGAGGCAAAAGGCAATTTAAAAAAAAAAAAATCACTTTATATGTTAATACAATGTAAATAGGATTCATGTTGTTTCTTTTTTTTTTCCATCTATTTGCATGGGAATTGAACTAAGGGAGAGATTGCAAAACGAATCTAAATATATATTATTTATTAAAAAACAATGTGGGGCCACTTCAAGGGTAAAACAATTAACATCGAAATGGATGTGGAAATGGAAACCAAGGTTAGATAACTCACATAGGAAAAGAGAGAAATGCAAGAGATAGAGAGAGAAACTCGAACCGGAATAACCATCGTTCTAGTAAAAAAAAAAAAAAATTGGTTACTTGGCCTAAACGTTGGCAATTAAATTTGTAAAACAAAAACACAAGAACAAAAGCAAGGCATGCATAACACACAATGTTACATAAGTTCCTATACACAGAGTAAATAAATAACAACAATAGACAAATTACACAAGCGGCAGGCAGTCAGTCAGTCAGGCATCAACAAAATTGAAATCAATTTAATATTCGAGTTCCGACTATGTGGGAAATCGGTAACTCTTTCTCTCTATATACATATGTAGTACATACGGCACGACTCTTATTGAGTACAGATGCATCGCTGACCGATGCCGTCAATATGGTATCCCGATGAAATGGCACAGTAAACATTCTCAAAGAGAAACTCTTATAGAATTTTACAGTATTGATTTGTTGTATCGATTTGTTTCAGTTATGTTTTTCTTATTTTTTTTTGTTCGTTTTACAGTTACGAAACTTACTTTTGCAAATGCCTTTAAATGCCGTTGCAAAAATTGTTAACTTGTTTATATATCACACAATACGATTATGCAGCAGAGAGCGAGAGAGATAGAGCACAATCTAAGTACTTTAGTTTTAAATAAATAACTATCACAATTTTTCCATATTGATTTTAGTTGTTTTTCATATTTCATTTACTTTTTCATGGGTAAAAAAGAAAATTGTAGAAAATTTAAACTTTACATTGATTTATTTTATAGGCACCATTAAATGTTTCTTTATTTATTATTATTTTTTTTTAGTTGCCACAGCTTGTTAGATGAATCTCATTTGAAATGACCGCTAAGACTAAGTCATTACAAACAAAAAACCAAACATTTTAGCCAGCAACGCTTGCGATCGGTAAAAGTATTTTCGAATTTCGAATCAGCTGTTGGCAAATAGTGACAAGGTTAAAGTTCTTTTTGTTGTTGTGCCACAATGAAGAGAAAACAACTTTACAGGCAATACATTTACATCTTTATATAGATGCTAGATGCTAAGTATATACTAAATATAAATATAGGTATATTTCCATCTCAATTTTGGCCAGTGCTAATTGATTGCCGCTTAATTTGCAGTTAACATTTCAAGTATCTGGCAAGTGTGCATTAAGAGTTTAAAGACTTTTGAACAATTAACTATGATGATAAACCAGAATTTCAATAAAATAGAAATTCTACTCAATTGATTTGTTTGTGCTTTGCTTAAGACCTTTCCATTGGGCAAAGAATTGTCAAGCAAGGCAAAAATAAACGTATATGTACTGATAGATATACATATATGTATATGGTATATAAAAGAAATATGTATATACAGATACTAAGTAAATATATAAATTGCCATTTGTGAAGCTGTATTATTTTTTTGTGCTTTTTGTCTGCGACACGTTTTAGTAACTGATTTATTTTGATTTCACATAGATATTCGTTTTTTATTTATATTTATATTATGTGTATACATATATATTCACTCTGTTTTGTTATTTTGTTTAGCACTTTTTATTTTGTTTTTTTTTTTTTTTGTGCAAATACACAATAAACAAGTTTGTTTTTGTTTTCCTTTTCTTTTTTTGCTTTCGCTAAGTTGGCTAATTTGTTGCTGCCACAGTTGTTGGCACTTACGCACCCGGCATTTCATTTATATATTTTACATTTATTTTTTTATTGGTATATGCAATAGACCATAGATGTATATATCGGTATGTGTGTATGTATTTTCTTCAACTTTCTGGTTAGCTCTCACTGACTTTGAAGCGAAACGCGCACGCGATTCAATTGCCGTCAGACAACTGACGACGGATCCCAACGCCGACGACCGTCAAGTGAGTAAATCGCTGAGCGTTGCGACAATACCAGCAAAACAACAGCAAAAATAAACAACAACTATTAAAGCGACCTGCGCATGCGAATTTCAAGACGACATTAGGAGGAAGAACTCAATTTGGGGTGCAAAAATTATCCCAGAGAAAGAGAGAGAGAGCGAGCAATAGAGATGGCAAAACAATTGGGCAACACGGCGTATACACAACAAAGATCATAAATTACAAATCGAATGGGATTGTAAACCATGGTAAAGTCAACACATGCCCCAAAATATATTCTGATAAATCTGTCATGGCTAAAGTGCAAGTGGTATGCCAGCTAAGCAATAGATTTTATATCATAAACTCATTCTGTTTATAAACAGGAAAAGTGTAGGAAATGTGAGGCGAAGGGCCAAGCGGAACTAATTTTAACAATTTTCTATAATTTGAAAACAAAACTAGATAAAACTCTGTTAAAAGGTTTTTCTTTTTGTTAAATTAAAGAAAGGAAATCGACACTTAAAAGATCACGTTCTTTGCCTTGTAATAATTAAATTTCTCTATAGTTTTGCCCTCCAATCCTCAGCTCACCAAAAAGGTCCAATTCAAATCAACTAAATGATGAAGGTAGCAAATGAAAAGGCAATGATATGTATATAAAGTAGAAAGTTTCGCACAAAAGCGATAGCAAGGACAAAGTTCAATCTAATCATCCTGGCATAAAATGCTTTTTCCTGCCTAAATGTGCGACAAATTCAATTTGTCGGCTCTGCAGTCAGTCGGGGTTTTTAGGTTGAAAGGATGTACGGAACGGATACGTATAGAATGTTGCAGGTAGATGGCAGGCAGGCACTTTGCATGCTAGAGCTGGCAACAAACAAAACTGAAAGCCAATTATCAGACAGCAATCCGGGTATAGTAAGTAAAATGTCGATAATTTAAGAGCGAGTGAGGGAGAGTGTGAGAGAGAGACGGTTTCAATATTCGATATCAATTTCAAAAGTAACTTTGTGCCAATGTTGCTGACCAAAAAACCAGGAGACGACATGCCCAAGCAAAGGCAACAAAATCTCATGAAGGACATTGAGTGCAAAGTTGCTGGCACAACACATTCAAAAAGTAGACGTAGGGAGGACAAACTGCTGGGACATGTTAAAATTCTTTCACTGTATTTAGGTGTGGGTGTTGCATTTTATACGATTTCCGTTTTGGCTAGAAAAGCGCTCTCGAACGTGTACGTGTACGAGAAACTGTCCAAAGGATGCAAAATGTGCCAACATTTTGAGATGTGGCATGCACTCGATTAGTTTTTGTTGTTCAACAACATTATGTCGTTTGTTGCCACACACTGAAAATGGAATTTGCTTTTCATTGACAAGGAGCAAAATAAACCAAAAGTTTAAATTGCTTTCACGACCAGGCAAATGACAGCTTAGGTCATGCGTCATTTAACTAGTAAGAGGACCAGCAGTGGTAGGAGCACTTGCTGGACCAAGGGAAAGAGCATCGCTTTAAACATTTATGAGCTTATGATGTTGTTAAAGGTCCCAGGCCCCAGGCTTCTGGCCCCAGCTGCTCTCCAAGCGCCACAAAGTATACCATGATTATCTAATACCTTACAATTAGCATTACGTTTTGCTTTCCCTTTTTCGTATTTTCTTTTTTCATGCGGTTTAATGGTTGGATTTTCTAATGGTTTCCCTTTTTGCGCTGGCCGAAACAGACCACAGCAGAGAAGAGCGTTAGCCAGTGAGTTTTTCGGGAGGACATTTATCTCCACGCCTAATGGCATCAATTAGTGTTAAAATTGGTGGACTGTGTATCCAACTGGACAGCTGTCCAGTCAGGCAATTATGTTGATTTGAATTGCCACTTTTGTCGTAATCGCTTCATTTAATTTTTAATCTACACATTCCATTTTGATGGACATGCAACAGCATGAGTTTAAACTTAAATGTTTATAATACAAACAAATTTATAATGAAGAGTTGACTTTTTTTTAAAGTACTCATACGACAGGTTGTCCGGGAAATAGCTTGACATGAATTAGATTTTTAGTTCAAGTAGGTTTACTTTAATGGTAAATACCAAATTTAAAGTTAATGCTTTATATTTTTAGTCGCGAAATCCCAACAGTGACCCAGATTGGTAAAGCCAAGTCGTAAGTCAATATACATATACATATGTACATAAGGCGCAAAAAAAACTGTGTTAAAAACTTCAGAATAAAGGTAATACACACGCACACCCATACCACGCACACATACACACGCACGCATACAATGACGACCCTATCACCATCAAGAGGACTCAACATCAATGCCAAAAAGCAGACTAAAGAGGGGGTATCTTATGGGGGGAGCAGAGTGAAATGGCAATTTGCCGTGGCTTAAAATGTTTTTGACATGCAATGAACATGGCAACCAGACCAACACACACACACACATACAAACTCTCTCACACACACACACAAACGTTTCGCAATTACGTTCAAATTAAGTGGAAAACTCTGAATGGAAAAGCGCATGTAAAGACAAAAAATACAAAGAAAAATACTCAAAAACTAATACAAAAATAAAGCCAAACAATTTATCGTAAATGAAGCGCAACAAAAGCAAACACCAAACCAAAAAGATCACAAAAAACAAAAAAATGCATTTACTCTCTATTGTTTTTTATTTTTATTTTTTTTGGTGCTCACTCTTTTATGCATTATGCAATGTAGTAACTGAAAAATCTGCTAAAATGAACATTAATTTTTCATGTGATTCTAACCCACTCTCACTCCCCCAAAGACACACACACACAATTGTTTTCGCATAAAAAGGGGTCATGATCCGACGAGAATAGCTTGCAATATGTACATACTTATATAGCTAGCAGTAAAAATAAAAGTCAATTCTTGCATGCGGCCTGCCCGTTCTTGGGGCGGAAGGTCAGTGGTTGGAGCAGCTCCAATTTAGTTGATTTTTGGTTCTTCTTGGTTGTTTTTTGCTGTTTTAATTAGAAATGCAAACGGAAGTCGGTTTATAGCATGCTGGGCAGCTCCAACGGTTCTCTGGTGGTGTTTAGTTCGTTAGAGGCGAAACCCGACACGCCCATTGTGCGAGCTCTGATAAGGAAACACAAACAAAAAACAAAAAGTAAAAGGACCAGAGCCTTCAAAAGTTTCAATACCCTAGCGAATTGATGTTTACTCTGATCGTATGAGATAGCTTTAAGCTATCTAGTTAGATCCCACTAATTCCTTACTCTAAAACCATCTACAGCAAATTGTGGTGCTTGAAGACTTTTATATATATTTTATATCTATATCTTTATTACGTAGTTCTTCGATTTAACATAAAAAGTTATCTTCTGATCATTATTCTGGGAATCAAGATTATGCAAAAGTGCAGATAAAGGATTTTTATGGCAAATTGACATAAATTTTTGTAAAAAAGAGTATACAAAAAATTGACGCCAGAGCACGGAAAATATTTTATGTTTATTAAACTTGATTTTAAGGGCGCTGGTTTTAATGTTAATTAACTTTGGTATTCATGCATTTTGATATTCATTTTTATTATAGACATTTACTTATTATTCATTCAACAATACCCAAAAATCCTCTTAAGCCTTTGAAGTATTTGAGTTTCAATTTAAAGGCAGCACAATTGTTCAAACTTTGCTAGACATTAGCATATGAATGGATTCTAAAAAAACTGCACAATTTCCACATTTATGTAGGAAATAGAGAAATGCAAACGGACAGACAAAACCCGACACAGTGTCTACTAAAGTTTTATGACAACTTTTTCCATCCATCATCAAGTTTAGCTTACCTCCTCAATGGTCTCACACTCAAAAAGATAGATGTGAAGCAATGGATCCTTTGGATCTTTCAACAAATAAACCAATCCAGTGATGGGTCCTTGAAATTCCATAAAGTTTTGTGGCTGTTCCGCTGTGGTACTGCCATCAGGATTTGCGGCCGCTGCTGCTGCAGCAGCTGCCGCCGCCTGCTGCTGTTGATAAGCAGCCGCAGCGCTGGACGAAAGTGACCCATACGATGTGGACGTGGTCAGTGTGTGACGCAGTCCGTTTGCGGTTAAAGTGCTGCTGCTGCTGCCACTGGCTGTTGACAGTGTTGATGAGGATGAGGATGATGAGGCTGAATTGCCTGTTGCCTGACCAGCATTTGATTTTAACTGGAGAAAGCCATTGCCAATGCTCTTGGCTTGCGGCTTGTGGATAATGCGGCACATGCCAACGATATGCTTCAGTGGATGGCTAAATTGCAGCTCAAAGTCCGAATTATACGATTCCAATTTGCCATGTTCAATGCCAACCGATAGCTGCAATAGAAAACGAAACAAACGAAATTAGAAAATTGGAATAAATTGTAGTTTGGATTAACAAATCAACAATAAAGCACATTTTTTTCTCTTAATTCATTAAATGATTTTTAAAGTATTTCTAAATAAATGTAAGAAGAATCTATAGTTTTTAGTTACTAAACAATTTATATTGTTTTCCCTCTCTCTCTCTCGTTTGTTTAAATACAAACAAAAAGGAGCAA
Source organism: Drosophila insularis (assembly GCA_018903935.1). Lineage (NCBI taxonomy): Eukaryota > Metazoa > Arthropoda > Insecta > Diptera > Drosophilidae > Drosophila > Drosophila insularis. The sequence continues at coordinate 11,400,089 of JAEIFP010002295.1, forward strand.
TAAAGAGATAATGACTGCATCTGCATGCCATTTAATAATTTGCCTGAGTTTCCACTAGGCGAAGCAGATTAACAATATTAAATTCTTCTTAATCAGTTTACATGCATGGTAGCACAAGTACAAACGGTTCCCGCTTAGAACGGGACAGCACTAGGCACCGGAGCGACAATAGCAACATGACAGCCAGGGCAACATGGCGGCTGCTCCATTTCCGGCGATGTTCTCCTTCTCATTGCTTTCTATTTCCATTCTTGCTTTTTGTTCTTGGCCCCTTTTTTTCCCCATCCTCCACCCCCTTTTGGATGTATGCTAACAACTGAACCTAGCCAGGTCGGGTAGCCAGGGAGTGGTGTTGTCAAATAGGGGAATTCAGTTGAATGTGGCCGGAATTGAAGGAAGAAATGGGGACAGGAGCTGTTTTTACTATTGGGTGTGTCGTTGTTGTGGCGGAAAACAGGTCGTTGGATTTTAGTTTTAGTGTATAAGAGTTTGTTGGGGCTTGTTATCGCTTTAGTTTTATTTTTCTCTTTTTTCTGCCGCCGCCCGGGGTAGAAAGAAAATAAAATTTATGTTTTTCTTCCAATTTAGTTACTGGGTGTGGTGTTAGATCTTCTTAGCCTTAGCTAACAATGTTAACAGGTAGGGTTAAGTAAACTATTGATTTATTTACCACCATATCTGATTAACAGAAAGTAAAAAAATACCGAAATACATATTTATAGAATAGAAAACAAGTATATACATATAAATCTACAATCTCACTAATTGAAGTTTCATGCAACTCAAGAACTGAACTGAAAAAACTTTCCAAAAGTTGCCCTATTACAGATTACAAAAAAAAAGTGGAAAAGTTTTTAGCACAAATTAAATTAAAATCAAACTAAAGTGCTAGTGGGTGGTGAGCTAGAGGGCGTGTCTATTCGATGGGCGTTAGCTTGAAAACTAAATAGCAAGAAAAACAGAAAACTTTCATGAAAAACAAAACCAAAAAAATAAAAGCCATTGCTAGAGAGAGTATTGCACTTTTTCGGAGTAGTAAAACTTAAATACTCTTATTAGTTAGAATAATCAATAAAACAAAATGGAACTGCAAGGGATTATCTACAACTTTGAAACTTTTTTCAGTGCTTAGAATTATATATAATGCGAAATTAACTAAAGAAAACAGGAGAAGATAATAATGGCAAAACTCTCTTGACTTTCTCTTCATAAATTATCAAATCAAACTTTTCTATTCTACTAAGAGTCCTAGCTATTTAGTTATAAAATGATATTGATGTAAATTGCCAAAGAAAGGGTATCCAAAATGTTGTAATTAATATGTTGAAAGATAGCAAAAGAGAAACGAACTGAAATAGAGGGACTTAGCAAGGGCATGGCTGAAAGAAGAGCAAGATGGCCTAATGAGGCTGCCAGGCAACCGACAATAATTAAGGCGCCCACGTTTCAGTTCACCTCCTGACATTTTAAAATAAATGAAATTAAAAAACTGAAAACGTTTCAGCACGTGAGCCAGGCTATCCGCATATGTCAATTTAATTTTAATTAATTTTCCATTGACACTTGACGAAGGATCTGCTACCCATGGTGATGGCTTTAGCTCTTTTGTCCTATTGTGAAAGCGTTGGCGTGGCCTTTGATGGTGAGCCAGGTGAGCGACAAATGGCAAAAAAAAAGTCATCAATTGGTTTAATTTTCAATCCGTCTGTCTGTCTCATTCAATGTCAATGGTTAAATTGTTCATTGTACTCTTATATTTAGTCTATTTACATGAGGTTACCCTAATGATTTCTTTCCGTACTAACAAACAAAACAAAGCAAACACATAAAGAAGTGGCTTTGCTGCACTTTCTTGGCATTTAATGTACCCACCGCAAAGTTGTTAATACAAAAAGACGTACGGCACACAATGCGTATACGTAATTTCCTTGAAAACAATTGCCTACTTGACCTGTTTAAACTGCAAGCAAAGCTTGGATGGGTATATTAACTTTAATCAAGAATAGGAAATAAAATTTCCTATTTAACATCAGCTAAAACCTAAAAAAATAAAAAGCGACGATTTCATGAGTTTTTGCTGGACATTCATAAAAAGTTATTGGCCCATCTCTCCAAAGTTAGCGCCACTTGGGAACAGCTGGGCCAAAAACGGAAAAAAGTATTATTTATTATAGCTGATATAGAATCACAGTCAAGTCGTCACACAGCCCAGTCGTAATGGTCAGCCTCGCGTGTTATTACACAGTGATTTATACATTTTAACCGTTTTTTTTTTTGTTCTTCTCATTTCATTTTAGTTTCATGTGCCAGCTGCCGTTTTTTTGTAGTTGTTGTTGCTCAATAAATTGTCTACAATTGCTCATTACATTATTGTTTTTGTTGCTGTTACTGCTGGTATTGCTGGTGCATTGTAACCATATAATTTGCATTAACTGCCTTTTGCTTTTACTGCTACTGACGTCTTAATAACAACTTGCTGCTGTTGGGTTCAAAATTTATAAAACAAAGGGTCAAAAACTGAATCTTACTTACTGCAGGCTCTATAAATTCCACTTGCTAGTTGTAATTATCTATACTTAGTATACATTTCCAAAGTTGAGGCAGGTTTTTTGTTCTAAACCATTGACTAATCTATCACATTTAATAGACATATAATATACAAGTCTACATAAAATATTAATCGTATGCAATTATACTTAATTTAAACAATTTGCTGTTCTATCGGTTTTTGTGACCCCTAACCAAAGCGCACTAAAGGGATTATCGTTAATCTAACCTTAACAGATCTTATTAACAAAGTTTAGTAGAAATTCTAGTCACACAAGCTTCGTTTCCACTTTCGTTAGTTTTAATTTCAATTTTAAACTGACAAAAACATATTGACGACACAAGAATACTTAAATAAACACGGGATATTCCATTTTGTAAAAATGAAGAAAAGTTCTCAAACAGACATTAGAAGGGACTCAGAAAAAAGTCCACGCTTGAGTAAGGTGGCAAACTTTTTCGCCCAAGCTAATTTTGGTGCAGTGCCTCGGGTTCGGAAGCTGTCGGATATAGAGGTATGGAAGAGATCAGTGGGCTATCACAAATTGATTGCATACATCAACAATACCAGCTCGGTGATCCAGGGAATAAGGCAGAGCGATGATTTTCCTGTGAGCGAGACTATGTCACGTCTCCTTACCATATTTGATAAGCTTGAAAATATGATAACAGCCAATCCACCAATCATCACGGCGGATTTAGTGAAAGGTTGTCTGGATAAGAATCGACGTGGAAATCAGGCTTATCGCAATTGGTCACGTCACATGCTCCGTGATATATTTCCTATACTCGAGCAGGCGGTGTCTAACAAGAACTGCATTCACATCAATGAACTGGGTCAGTATCTATGTGAATCATTTGGAAACTCAACAAGAATGAGCTATGGAACTGGACATGAATTGAGTTTCCTCTTCTTTCTATGCGGGCTCTTTGAGGCGGAGATTCTTGACCAGAATGACTTGGCAGCTTCGGCCCTATTGCTCTTTGAACGCTACTTAAAATTTGTGAGGCGCCTGCAAGTACTGTACGACTTGTATGCAGCGGGTCGGCATGGAGCGTACTCCCTGGATGACTTTCAGTTTGTTCCCTTTTTATGGGGCTGCGCCCAATTGAGCTACAATGCACCATTCGTTCCCAATCGCATGCTCGATGCTGATGTGGTCAGTGACTACAAGAGGGATTATATGCTAATGGGATGTGTGGGCCACATATCAGACACCAAGGATGGCACTTTTGCAATGCATTCCTCGCAGTTGTGGTGCATTGCATCATTGTCATCATGGAATGAACTGTATGGCGGCCTGCTAGATATGTACGACAAAGTGGTGCTCAGGCAATTTGATCTGATGCAATCGGCTCGTTTTGGTCAATTGATTTCGTTTGAGAAAGCCAAACCAGGCGCAGTACTAATCCAAGCCCAGCTTGGTGTTATGTCGCCGCTGCAACAAAAGATAATTGAAGGCGAAGACGACGAGGAAGAAGAAGAGAATTGGGAGAATGCGAAGCCCACCGAAAAGACTGGTGTGAAGAAAAACAAGAAAAAACCCTTGATTGATGGTTCTCCGTCAAAAAGCCACAGTGGCGTATCCAGTGGGGTCAGAAGGAGCTCTCTTAGTGATGTTTGCGTATATTTACACAAGATAACCGACATGGAATCATGTCCAATTGAGGCATCGTACAAAGAACCTATTGAGTCTCATTCTGATGAGCAAAGAGCTCTTATTAACACTCCAAGAGTTCCGGAAACGATATTTAAATTTCACACTCAATTGGTGGAACCCTCAGAAAATGATTCCGATTAAAAAATGCACACCACACACAGTCTAGACAATCAAAAACCATAAGTTTAAATTGTTTAGGTCTCATTCACAATTTCCAAATTAGTTTTCACAATAAAAGCGCACACAGCATTGAGTCTTGTATGTGTCGTCGTTTATCTGTCTCTCTCTCTCTCTTTAGGGATGGAAATGCAGGCCAAGTAGGAATGTCAAACATAAATCCAAAAATCACCAGACCACAAAACGAAGTCCCGTCAAATGCAAAAACATCAGCCAAATGGAAATGAGTGGGTTGCCAGGACCTCATTCAGCATCCCAACAACCACCTACATATGTATATCAGTCATCTAAACATTCAGCTTCGCCAAGTCAGAGAGAGACAGAGAGAGAGAAGAGGCAAATGTAACGCATACGCCGGGTAAGCCAAAGCAACACTTGAGAGCAAACTCTCGCGATGATGAAGTGTGAAACCATTTATGCCACTGGGACACGACTGAAGGGAGCCGCAATTCAAGTGACTCGACCAGAAGCGGATTACCAACGGGACTTGAGTGACTTACAAACGTACGGAGGGGCGGGTGAATGGGCGGACGGAGTAGCGTAAGGAGGTGAGGGACGAGAACGCAAACTAAAGCAAAAATGAAAACACAAAGCGTTCTATTGATTTTTTTGCTGTTTTTATTTCCTTCTGCCTTCTCGTCATTCAGAGCAACTTCCTGGCTGCCACTGTGACGTCAATGGGAGCCACAGCACACGCCAACGTCATAGGCGCTGATTGTTGTGAGGCATTTAGTGGGCGTGCCTGTCTCTGGCATAACCTCTGAAAGGTCTAATTTGAATTTAAAATTGGATTTAGTTCATACAACTTGCGGATCTTTAATCACTCTCCCTTGTGTTACTTTGAAAAACTAATAAATTTCACCCCCACTTTGCGAAGGGAAGAGCTCATCAATCTTGTTTGACTAATTGCTAACCAATATATGGGTTGGATATATACGTAAAAATATATTTTTATCCACTTGCACTCAACTTTGTTTGCCATGTCCATTGAAGTGTCACCAAAGTTGACATAAAAGTTGGATGATGCCACAGCTGTAGCGCAATTGTTGTTAATGTTGCGCAGAGGAGGAGAGCAGGAAGGGAGAAGGCAGCTTGTTATAATTTTCATGCGCTATTTAACATAATAAAGCAATAAGCTGCCACAGAAGAATGAAGAGCTTGGGCAAATATTTCTCTCGTTTTTTTTATGCCTGTCACACATACATTTTCTCTCTCTCTCTCTTCTTTTCTCCATTGTCATCTTTGCCGCACTCTGCCATCAGTTGCCGGTTTCTCTTTAATTCTCTATATGTACATATGTACTTATCATTTATGTTTCCCTGTCACTTTGGGTGCGTGTTTGTTTTGCCTCAATTTACATGCAACAGCGAGTGGCAAGGGAGAGACAAAACTAACAAACCAACTACCTACTCTATTATAACAAAAAAGAGTACACAGGCTTACATAAATATTTAAACAGGCAAATATAAAGCAAACTATGATCTGGATTGGTCTGAACAAGTGTCGGAACTGCATATTAAGCGGAGAAGCAGACAAAAGACTAGTGAATTTAAATCAAAAATTGCATGCGACTAATGCATATAATTATATCTGATCTGAGAAGCTAACTATAACACTTGAGAAAGTTTAAAGCAAAGTATGCTCTATAATTTTGTATTCATCCAAGTAAAATGTTACCAAACTCACCTTAATAAATACATATATGCTTAGTCCTAGGTCTAAAGCAGAATGTATTGCCGAAATGGTTGGGTCACAGCTTCAATGGTTTTTTTTTTTGCGGACTTTCAACTTTTATTTCAATGAGCATCAACAACAATTGCCAATGACAGGGCAAGCAGCTCATCTAATTCCCACAAGATGCTCAAGCTTGGCCACTGGCACGTAAAAGGATTCATTTTAATGCCAGAGAAGCCACCTGAGCAAATCTGCAGGCAAAAACACAAAATGAACAACCAAACAAATGGTTAAGGGACCAAATAACCAAACAACCAACCAAAAGGATCCCGGCAAAGACTTTAGCATAACCTTCACAATGCTCCAAAGTTCAACAGCGGAACACAAAAAAAAAATCAAACCCCAGAGCATTGTTAGCTCACACAAAGTTAAAATGGACGGACCCTCAAATACACCCACACATACACCCACACATATGCTGATGGGGGACTAATTGCGGACTTTGCTAAAATTAATTTCAAGCTTCAAATAATATTAGCCCAGGGACCGTAGACGATGGATTGCGCGGGGCTGAGAAAATGGAACCTGCCGCCGCACGTGCCCATTGGCAACGCGTCGTATGCGTTATGTGTATACACCGTGCGTAGGTGTCTCAGTCAATGGCTGACCGTATGTGTGTGTGTGTGTGTATGATGGTTTCTGTGCCAATTAGTTTTTGGGGGCCACCGTTAACTGTGATTTTCTTTCGTCATGAAGAAATGCTTTATTTTTGGAATACATTTATCTGACTATCCCATATCCCACACCTGCTAACAGCTTGCTAATCAGTATAATTATTCTTTATGGAGCGCAAAATTATTAATAAAAATTTCATTCCCACTTGATTTGTTTGGAGATTGTGTGTGTGGATGTGGGTGTACGTGAGTGTGACAGGTGAGTGTTTATGAATGAAGTTTCACTTGCCGAAAATAATTGATTTATTGAGCCGTAATAATTGCAAATTGGTTTTAATTGTTTGTGCCAAAGGCTGTCATGATACGTACATATATAGATAGATAGTTACATATATTGCATTGTCTACCTCAAATTGGATTAACAAAGAATCCTCTTCTGGTTGTTATTTGATTGCTAGCCACTGACCGACATGGAGAGGTAGCACTTGGATAGATATCATCTAATGGCAGGAATAGGGTAATGGGTAATGGGAATTTTTGTATTTTCACATAATTTAATTAATGTAATTAATTGCACAGATAAATTTATTTGATCCTACTTAGAACCATAAAGCATGTGTTTATTTTTGTCCATTGATATTATTCAATTACTAAATTTCAAATTCCATATCAGTTACATTAAATTACCTTTGTGTAGCTTTCCGTTGATCGTATGTCATTGATGGTCCATGGTAACATAGATGCCGAGTAACGTGGATCGACAGATGCACTGCCGCGATATGTTAACGAAACCAAACGCGTTTTCATTTTGACTTGATTTGTTTTTTCTTTTTTTCTTTGTATGATATTATGTTCAAACAATGTTTGACAATTGTTACAAATTCAGTTATTGCACATTGGAAATTGTACCTTTTTTTTTTGTATTTGCCGCTTGTTAATTGCTTTTTAATCGGTTTTTGCAGTTATTGAATGTTTTGGCTGCAGGAAAACAAAATTGAAATCAATATTTAATGAATGTGCGGCGGGGGCAATCGTCGGAGTCTGTTTTATTTTTTTGGAGTTTGTGAAGAGGTGTAAGGGTCCTCTGAATGAGTCACCAGCGGGCTGTAGGAATTCTGGGGTTCTCTGTGCTCTTGGCCAATGACCACCTGCCGGGCCTCTTTCGGGGCTTGCTTGTGATGTGTGTTTATAGACGGTTAGTTATTTAAAGTGCTCATCAGCCAAGCACCTGCAAATAAGTTTGAAGCGAAACTTACTATCAATATTGATTTTTTCGTCTTTATTTTACTTTATTCATTCGCATTCGCAAAAGGCAAGAAACGAGCTTTTTTCTTTTCTTTTTGCATGCGCGCCTGCTTGGCAATAGGAATGTTGGGAGGCAGGGCGAAAGGACGAGAGGACGAACCACCCCATCAACAACTAATACTAATACCGCCGCACCACATCACACACCACACCATAGCATGCCAGACACCACCTGAGAGGCGGTGAGAGTGTAAGAGAGACTCACCCCAAAAAAAAAGGAAAAAAGAAAAAGGCAATGCTGGAATTTACTTTGGCATAAACATTTTACTTTTCTATGGTTTCCACTGTGAGCTCTCGGAAATAGTTTATGCCTACAAATACTACCGACGCACATACATTACTGCCCTCACACACACACACTCACATCTCGCGTGAGATTTGCAATGGCGAAAAATGGAAAATACTTTCTCCGTTACCGAAAACAAATATGTTTAAACCTCCACAAAGCACTGAATCGAAATTCTTATGGGGGGCTCACTCAAACGACATCCCAATACAAGTTCAAAGCGCAATATGGTTACACTATGTAGCAAAGGTCCTTAAACATAAAAATGCAAACGTTTGGAGCTGTTATGCGCATCTTTTACAGCGCATGGTAGCCATAGCAGGCCAGAACAAAGTTTGTTAATAAAGGCCAAAATGCTTATATGAAATATATTATAACGTGAAAGTAAGGGCCGAATTAGTCTTCTAAGCCGGGAATTTCTGTTAGAATTACGTATTAATCCTATATATGTACATATATGTATTTCTGTTGTATTTATTAATATATGTATGTATTCTATTGGTCTAGCGAATCTTGCCCACTGTACTAACCAAAAAGGGGGATGATTTTATATAGAATTAAAACCGCCAATTTTCAAACAGAATTATCCATAAACAAATTACAAACAAATTTCTGGTAATTGTTATGTAATGCCAATTCAGAATACAATTGGAAAAAGAATTTCCTATCCTAGTTCTGACCGTTACGAGGACCCAGCTCCGAGGACCGCGCTCAAGGTCAATGGTAAACAGTAGGGGATGATCTTGATAAGAGTTTTTTGTAGGCGCTTCAAAATGTAAATGAAAATATACATTATACAAATATGTACATATGTATATACACATCTCATCAAATGGATAACTATGTGAAGTTAGTTACATTTACGTATGTATGTATATGCATTAATTTACACAACTAGTTGTCAAGTTTAATTTTTAATGTAAACAATAAAACGCCGCACTACCAATATTTGAAATCGTAATTAACACACGCGATTTATGAATGATTGGTCGACTTATTTCGCTTAAATTGCACATTTTAACGATTTGTTGACCGATTCGGTTTTCAGCGTAAATAAACAAATTTAAGTTCAATTAAACAAATGCGCGTCGTTTGCCCGAACAGCTGTTATTTGTGTGGGATAGTCCCCAGTGTTGAAAAGACAGCCGGCATTGGTAGTGTTGGCAAACCGTTTTCTATTTCGAACCAATGATGCCATCATCGAACCGATTAAAAACGAGATGGCCGTCCGGTATAGTTAGACTGCACCGAAGTTGGTATACCCTTGCAAGTTTTTTATTTGGAAAACATTTTATCTAACTCTATAACCTGAGTAAAAAATGCGAGCAATATTTCAGTAAGCAGTCATTTTAGAAGGCACCTGTTTTTAAAGATTTAAATTATTGTTAAACACTAAAAGCAATAGAACAACAAATAAAATTTGGAATAAAAATTGGAATATTCAAACTATCTGATTTACTTTTAAAACTAATCATTTTAGCCAGCATATACTGTATCTGCTTCTCCAGGTGTTTTTGCGCTTCGATTGTCTCTGTTGACTGAACAGTCTGAACAGAAACGCGGTAAGCAACAGGTGTTGCGTTCGGAGTATTTTGTCGTTTGTTTTTTGTGTCTTTGGTTTTGTAGGTATTTTTTGCGCCATACGTTATTTGTTTCTCCTATTCTCTTGCTCGCTCGATCGTTCGCTCACTCTTTGGCGCCCTAGCCATCAAAGAGTAGAGGAGACTTTCACTACGGGGTCAGATTTGAAGCCAAAGCTCCAAGCCCCGTCTCCGTCTCAAGATTTAATTAATGCGCTTCGCACGCGTTGTCTTTCCCTGCAAACGGAGTGTCGCAGTCGCAGTGTATACAAGAGCCAAGTCAAGTTTTTTTTACAACCTGCCCGACTCTTCTCGGGGTTTTGGAACTTTGTGAGTTTTAAGTTTCGCGTTGATTTTCGCATACATACGTTTTTTTGTTGTTTTGTTTTAACATTTCAACTTCCATTCGTTGCTAGTTTCTCACCAAAAAAAAAAGAGACACAAAGCTATAAAAAAGCACCTATGAAATCTAAAAAAAAAAGACTGACTTTTGTCGTCAATGAAACCGCGCGACTCTTGATTGTACCGTTAGTGTGACTATTTAACCATAATTTTAATAATGAGGAATTTGCGCTCATAATTGATTTAAGTAGCGCAACAACAACAACAAGAGCAGCAACATTTGCATAATTTTCTACACATACATACCTACACAAATCTTTATATGTGTGTGGTAGCAAGTGGAGCTGGAAAATTCGCTGCACTTCAGTTGCAACAAGTGAGTGTCTCTTTGAGTGTGTGTGTGTGTAAATGTGTGTATCTGTGTGTTGTTGTTCTGTACTTAAATGGACAAGTTAGAATCCACATTCCACACAACAATGGCCAAATGGCCACGGCCATGGCTAAGAAGGAAATGGCCGAGAAAAACGGCAACTTATCTATTAGTTTGTGAGCAAATTTCAAAATAATTGCACACATTCTAACAACAATTTTAGCTCGCAGACATAAAGATTTTTTTCTCAATTCAACAAAATAAAGTAGTGGAAAATAAATACCAATTGATGGGCATTATTTGTAATTGGTTCTCACTCACACATACACATAGGCGCATATACATTCACATAGATACAGAAGCTTTGTGTGTATGCAGGTGAAACAGATATCCGCTGCTGCGCATGCGTGCAGTTTGTTCTTTTTATCTATATACAGACATCCCACACATCATCATACTAAAGAAAAACCATTTATATTTGTGCCAAGCTCGGTTGGCCTACACATATGCTTATTGATCTAAATCTTGGAGTATATCACCGCTGGCCTTAATTAGCATAACAATAGACCAACAAAAAAACCGAAGGCATAAATAGTAATAACCTCAAGCTGGAGCAAAAGAAGAATGTGGCACCCAAAGCGAAAGAGTCACAATATAATTAGAACGAGCGAAAGGCAGTGGGTTACAGAATAACCAAATGAAGAAGAAGAAAAAGACAAATGCCAAAGGTGATTCCCAGGTGTGATAAAAGGTGAAATGGAAAATGCAAAATGGAAAATACCAAATGCGGTGTGACCACTACCGATTGCCAATCGCCAATTGAGAATCGCAATTCAAAGAAATTCTGCATAATGTTATTAATGATTGGAAAACCTCTCTAGACAATGAATAATGTTTCATTCATTCAAAATTGGCATTCTCTATAAACCGTTATTAACTTTTTTATTGGCCTTGCTACCATGCAAAATCAATAAAACTGACATTCCTTTAGTAAATCTTAAATCATTGGAAAATAAACTTATACAATTCATCATAATGGTCAAGAGTATTAGAAACTGATTGAAAATCAAATAAAACCCATATTCAATGACTTTTGTCAGTTGATTTACATCTAAAAATAAACCAACTGTTGAGATATGGCCCAACGAGTGAATACTGCTTTTTTGCATTCTATAAAATCTAAAGATTAATTTAAATTGTAAATTTCTCAAATACAGGGCAAAGAAATTATATTTTGAGCATATCTTTTGTTTTTGCTTTTTTGTGTTTATAATTTTCAGTTATTAATTATAATTTTTAAGGTGAAAAAATTCATATTTGATCACTAATTTGATTAAAAAATATGTATATATTTAGCCATCAATTCGAATGTTTGTTTGTGGTACCAAGAAGTTATTTAATTTGCATATCTATTGTTTATTTGTTTATTATTATTTACTCAATTCTATTCTTAGCAAAGAAATCCCACGTATTTCCCCCTCCGTCCGTCCGCCCACTAAGATGCCATGGCAAATAGTGTATATAGTAAGTGCCACTTGAAATTTTACATTTCAAAAGAATTCATAAGCACGCGCTAATGCTAATACCATGCCACGGAATCACCTATCTATATTCCCTTCCCTTTCCTCCCTCTTCTTCTACTCTTGGCATATTTACCTGTATGGGACGTACCTGTGGTGGGGCACCTGTTGTAAAAAACGTAACCGGCTGCTCATGCGTGTTCACATTGCGTCTTATTAGAAGTCGCAGTCCGTTGACCAAACAGGAAAGACAAAGAAAAAAGACCAAAAACACAAAAAAAGAAGCAACAAAAGTAACGAATGAAGACAGAAAAAACAAACGCACACACACCACGTAAATGACGGCTTTGAAAACCGGTTAACGTGAAAATGAAAGAAAAACTCTTTTTTGTATTTTTTCCTTATGGATAATGTTGTTTTTTTTCGATGTGTTCGAAAGGTAGTAAAGTCGTTGTCGCCTGATGATAATGTTCGTTTTTCTTTTCACAGAGTTCCACTTCGAATTTGGTGAAATCAATGCGTAGAAAGTGAATCCATCCATTGACATTACGCAAAAAAAGCTTTTTGGTTTTTGGAGGAAAAGTGAAAAGCGTTGTGGAAAATACCAATTGACAAATCCAAAAAGAGAAGAAAAAAACTCAAGACTCCAGATTGATTGTGATTGCCGTTGCGTGCAGGACCGGAACAGAGATTGCTGGCTTTAATTGCCAGCTGGATTTTGGAGAGAGCAACATCTGGCCACCTGCTGCCGGCTAAACAGCAGAGATCAGTGCGAGCGGCCAACGTATGCGGCTAATCCAAACAGCAACGGGCGGTACTGCTGCGACTGTTCTATTGGGAGAGTCGCAGTACAACTATACCAACATGCGTGAAGATGACATCGAGTTGGCCATTAAGGTGGTAAGTTAGCAGCAGCTGCCTTCATTAGAATGATGAATGTGAGTGGCCTGGAGTTCAAATGGGTATTGGAATAGATATAATGATGATAGATGTAGCACCACGTGATAAATACTCACGAATCCATTTTGATTTAGACCGCACAGTTCTACTAGACTTTAAAGAAGTTTTAAATTATTAATTGTTGATATGTTTTCTTGGTTGTTCATTAGGTCATTGTAGGCAATGGAGGCGTTGGCAAATCTTCAATGATTCAACGCTACTGCAAAGGCATTTTCACCAAGGATTACAAAAAGACAATTGGCGTTGATTTTCTAGAGCGGCAGATTGAAATCGACGGCGAAGATGTTCGCATTATGCTATGGGACACAGCTGGACAGGAGGAGTTTGATTGTATAACAAAAGCATACTATAGAGGAGCACAAGCATCCGTGTTGGTCTTCTCCACCACAGATCGTGCCTCATTCGAGGCAATCAAAGACTGGAAGCGAAAGGTTGAGAACGAATGCAACGAGATACCCACAGTGATTGTGCAAAACAAGATCGATCTCATTGAGCAGGCAGTGGTCACTGCCGATGAGGTGGAGACTCTGGCGAAGATGTTAAATTGTCGTCTAATACGAACCTCTGTTAAGGTAAGCGCTCTCCGCCTCTCCCCGAGAAAATATGAAAATAATTGATGATTTGACATTTTATTTTGTTTTTGTCATCTACAGGAAGACATCAATGTGGCTTCCGTGTTTAGATATTTGGCTACCAAATGTCATCAGCTGATGACACAGAGCTATGACCAAGCATCTGGTGGCACGGGTAACCAACAGCAATCGTCCACACATCCGCCCTACAGTAGCACGCCCACAATCAGCGCATTTAGTCCAACATTCACCAAGTCGAGCAGCGGCACAATTGTTTTACGTCCGGCTAAAAAGGGGAGCGGCAGCGGCTCAAGTGCGGCGCGAAAGCGCAAAATTGTACTCAAAAAGTGCGGTATATTGTGATGAGGTGATCGACGGGAGCAGCGAACGGGATGTTGGCAATTAATAACTGGAGCATATTTAACGCTTAATTATTTTAAGAGCCTAATGAAGTCGTAGCCATGACGTAGCCAGCCAGCCAAGCGTTGGATGCAACCACAGTCACTAGTCGTGCACAGACTCTGCATGATGTGGCCCAGACAAGCTGCTGCAACTACAGAGAGCATAAGCTAACCTAAACATTTAGAAATTTCCGCCATAGCCGGACCTCTAAATACTCTTGGATATTCTAAAGAGATACCATTTCCCAAATATCACAATACCCCCTTTCGTCAAAGGGTACCCAACCACATATTCACAGAACAACCGAGAACAATTAATATGCATTAATTAAATGCACATACTGAAAATTGTAGCCTAATTATCAGATAGATTAAGCAACATTGTATGTATTTATGCCCACTTTTGATTAACGGAGACTGATGCAGCATTGCTTCTCATATCGTATTTGTATGTACATATATACTCGTATCGTACCCACTCATCTATCTATATATATATTTGTATACACCTAGTCTATAAGCATTGCCCTCTTGCCTAACACAAAAAGATAATAATAAACGACCAATTCTAAAGGCTTTTTGGCACGCTAACCACGCCCATTTATCATGTGAAATCCTTTCACCAATTAGCCTTGGCAAAATGTGCAATTAATTTATTCGACTTATATAATTATTAACTAATTGCTAGGCATGTCAATGCGCTATTATGTAGTCCACTTAATGGCAATTTTTATCGTTTCCAAAATGTTTTGGCGAAAGGCAAAATATTTAAACTTTCAGCCCTATAAGAAAATAAAAATATTAAAATAAATGCTAAAATATTACTGAATTTACCATGATATTAATCATTTACTAAACTTTCAAAATAGACTACCATGTAAAGTTTTTTCGCCAACGAACATTTGCGGGAACGTAATGAATCAAAATTTATAGGTATCCATTGGCGAACAATTATTGGCTTCTTTTATAACCAAACATAGAAACTTAATTAAAAAATTACCATTTTAGATTTTGACAGTTTTTATTTTATTTTGTTTACCACTTCTTTTTCTTTTTTTTTTTGTAAGCTTGACATTTGATTTTTTTTTATTGTTTTTCTCATTTCCTTGTTTAAATTTAAATTTTTTAAAGTAAAATTTGTTTCTATTTACAGTTATGCGTTCATTAAATTGTTCTTTCTTCGCAGCGAACACAGTAAATCATTATATTTGTATATATGTATCATTAGTTTTTGTTGTTAGTGATAAAGGCAAAATTATTCGTCGTTTTTTATATTTTATTTTTTTTATATATACATAAAAGTAAAAAAAAAAAATAAAATAGAAAAAAGTATATGAAATGGGAATAAAGAGAGTGTCTGTCTGTCTGTGTGTGTGTCGTGAGTGGTGTTTATATGTTGGTAGGCGGGGCTCTACGCCCAATCAAATTAAGTGTATGCCCAATTTTTGTTAAATTCATATAAAAAATAGAATTTTTTTATACATACATATGTTATTCTAAATTTACTTGCTACAAAGAAAAGTGACTTGAAAATAAGACAACTTTCTTGGCACTTAACACAATGAAAATGTTGAATATTGGAAAAGTAAATTAACCAAACTAATAAGAATTAGTTAAAAAATATATATGTTGTAGATACATTTTGATTATAAAGTAACTTTTTAAAGTACATAATTTTTATTTAAAATAAAAATTTTGAAATTTTGTTTGCTTATAGTGTGTTTAAGTGTGTTTGTGTGAGTGTAAGTGAATTGGTGGGTGAGTGTGTGCGAGAGGTTAGTTGAGGGACATTCTAAACTTTTAACTCATTTTCAGGAGTATCTTTTTGTAGCTTGTTGTTTTATGGATAATATTATATATTTTGTCGAGTTTAACTACATTAGAATTTGTATTGTAGTTCTTGCATTTAAATATTATTTCTTTTTTGTTACGGCTGCAGTTTGTAAATTTTAAATTATTTAAGTATTTTACTTGTTTGTGTTGTAGTTGTTGTTGTTGCTGCTGTGATTAATGCCCTGCCAGACCATTGGGTGTTTGATTGGACTCTAATAGAATAAAAGATTTGTTAGCCTAGGGATATACCCTCCGCATATAAGTAGGTATTTTATATATATATGTATATATAACTTCCAATTGTCGTACACTATTCGGAAATGGTAAAATCAGCTTCATCCTTGCCCTCCAGAGAGCGATACTCATCGGAATCCTCGCTAATGGTTGCCGTACCAATCGACATTGGTAACATTGGTGCTGTGCTTATCATAGGTTCCGTATCCAGACTGACTATTGATATGGTGCTAGCAGTCGTTGTTATTGTGGTTGCTGATGTTGTTGCGGTGGCTGTGGGGGGCACATATATGGTAATAGGTTCTTCTCCATCATTTCCTGTACTTAGTGTAGCTGCACATGTATTTGAAGTTAGAGTTGTGTCTAAATCAGCCACAGGCTCCACTTGAGCGGCTGCCTCCTCATGTGGTTGTTGTGGATCTTCATGTTGTAGTGTTAGGGGTTGTGTTATTATATCAGCAGAGGCCAACAGTAGATCCAATTTTAGTTTGCTCGATGCCGTTGGCTGCTCTGTTATCACAGACTGTGCTTGAGTTCCTGGTGGTGATGATGCCGCCGCTGTTGTTATTGTGGATGTGGTTGATGACATTGTCGTTGCCATTTCTGCTGCTGTAGCTGCTGTGGATGTTGTTGCAGTCACTGTTGTGCCGCCGGCAGCAATCAGTTCGTTTTCCTCACTGACACTTATATAGCGACAGCTCTCACTTAGCAACGAGGCCGATTCATCATCCTCTTCATTGACACTGGTTATGCTCACTGTGCGCTCTTTGATACTCTGATACACACTGCTTCCTACACTGGCAGGTGCATCGGTGACATCTCTGGGCCATGATGTCAGCTGCGGAGGTTTAATGGCAACGGTTGAGCTTATAGCTAAAATGGATGAAGCACAAATTGGGTATTACATATAAAAACAGGGATTATGGCAAACGAAGATCATGTATTATATATTGACTACCGGAAGTATTAGACAAATGACTCTAAATATCTTGAAATATACACAAGAATTAAAATCGGTTAAAGATTTTACATTTCACGGCATGAAAGCTATGTATATTAAAATAAGTTTTTTTTACGAATTTATTCAGTTCTTTTACTTATAGTAATTTCAAACTAATAAGTTATGTTATTGACAGGCAAATATATGGTGACTGGAGCGCGAAATATCTTTATTACTCACATTCTAAACGCTCGCGGCGCTGGGGATTTCGAGAAGGTAATGGCGCAAGTTTGATCCGATAAAATTTCGAGCCCTTGCTGACGCGATAGCGATTTTCATTCTACATCACAAAGAGATAGATACATGTTAGATAAAAACCAAAAAATAATTTATAGGATTAATACCTTTCGAGCCTGACAATATTCCTTGTCGATTACCCGTCCAATGGCATAATAGGGTAATGGAATTTGATTTAACTCCGCCACTGCCAGTGAGGGCGGCGATTCTGCACCAGTTGGACCAGCTGCTATTTGCTGTGTAGGTGGAGCGGCTAGCTGAAGACTAGCCAAACTATCAGCATGGACAAAGTATAGGGTAAGCGAGTCTTGGACGACCATGAACTGGCCATGACGTATGCTCCACACAACAAAGACATAATCACCCTTGCCACAGCCTTCCAGTGCTATATATCGATGACCGGAACTGGACTTGGATCGAGCCATAGCGGTATTCGATGGCGGATCATAAATCGAACTAAAACGAATTAATTTGGCATTAGTAAGAAACAAAGATAAATTTGATACTGTGCATACTTGCGTAGAGCAGCCACACTTTGCTCCATTGCCATACGTTTGGTTTTCTCCTGGCAGAGCTCTTCCTCCAGCCGGTTCTTGTCTCGATCAAGATATTCAATTTTCTCCTTGAGCCAACTGTTGCCCCCATCCTCATTTGTGATCATCTCCAGACGGGTTTTTAGTTGATAAGTCTCCTGCATTATTACTTTATTTTGTTCTCGAAGCTGATCGAGCTGACGCTCCCTGTCTGCCAACATATCCTTCAGTATACCCACATTGAGCATCACAGATTCGGAGTTGATGGGAAGAAGACGCGACTGCCAGAGCGAACGCTCGGTCTCGATGGCCTCCGTAATGGCACGTTCGCGCTGTGAAATCAGCTCTTGTCGCTGCTGTGCCAACAATTGCTCCACATCAACACCGGTTCCGGCACCGGCACTAGTCACACTGGCACTGCTTGTTGGCCGTTCCAATTTCTCCAGACTGCAGTCAGATGGTGAACGTTCCATTGATGTCATCAATTTAAAGCGACAACGCAACGATTCCAACTCAGTTTTGTGCTCATGGATAAGTTGTTCCCTTGCCTGGGCCACTGCAGCTAATTTATCCCGTTCTGCCAGGTCCAATTGGCGGCGCAGATCTTCCAGTTGCTCTTGAGCCGCTAGTTCACGCTCCTCGCTCTGCATGCGTAGGAGATTCAATTTGTCGTGCAGCAGCAGCAGTTCCGAATGGAGCTCATCCTGATAATTGGCGGCATCCTGACGAAAACTATTCAAATCGTCGCGAGCCTGTGCCACACCCGCAAGAGCCAATTTGGACATCTTTTCAAAATCACTTCGGATTTGGGCAGCGCTGTTTGCATTATCCTCTGTCAAGGTACTGGCACTGAGCATGAGCAATTGATCGGTCGCCGTGCTGCGGGCCATTTGCTCCAATATCCCGCTAGTAGAGGTGCCCACACATCTAGATGTCGTGGTCAGTTTTTCGAATTCTGTTTCTGTGTCCGTTTCGCAGTCAGAAGCAGAGGCCTGTGCCATGGCTTGCAGTTCGGCCAGACGAGGTGCAGCCAAGAGAGGCTCTATCTCGTTCGCGGGTTCTGTTGGGGGGTCTTCGTCCAATTCCAACTGTTTATTTTCACCGGAACGATTGACAAAGAATTGTATCACAGATTTCATATCCGGCAACTGCAGCTGAGAAGCCAACTCGGGCAGTTGCACGGAGAGCAGTTCAATATCCGATCTGCTCAACGGCGGGAGACGCGTATCAAAACTTAGGGGATGCTCATTAGCAAAGGCCGGCGGCATGTCGCCCAAACCGGGAAAGAGGATATTCAGAAAGTGCCCATCAAAGCTGGCATTGAACTCCTTACGTCGATTCAACTCTTCGCTATGGATGCGATTAAAATCCACGGAGAGACGAGATGCCCACTGACGGAATTCATCGGAGAAGATTTTACGACGGACCACCTCTGCCACGGCGGCGACATAGGTACTGGGAGCCCGATGGATCTGTTCAATGATGCCAATATGACGCTCTGCCCGCCTCAAGCAGCGGTGATAGAATAGCAGACGATTGTCAAACTCGCTCATCCCGTTCTCTATCCATACAATGCGTCGTAGACGCATATGTAGATTCCAGCCCAGTTCATCCTTGGAGTTCGCTATGCAACGGCAATACTCACGAATTTTCAAATGATTTTCCAGCATCACCTGCAACTGAGAGCGATGCGACAAACAGAGATCAGGCAATACGGAATTGTCGCGCAAATTTTGGGCACGAGTCTCGTTCTGCTGCAAGGCAATGGCTTGCTCCTTTTGGTCCTGCACCATTTTAGCAATCTTAAACTTGAACTCTTCGAGGCGGCAAAGACGTTCACCCAAGCCCTTTATCTCCTTGACTTCGCTTTGCTTGGCCAATTTGATGATTTGCTGCACTTCTTCTTTTAACTTTTCATAGATTTCGGCACTGAATGTGTTTAGACCTTGAATGCACTCATCGGACATGACTTGCAGTGCATTGTGATTGCCCTTTGAGTTGATCCACTGCAGCAGATTCAGACTGTGACGTCGAGCCATGGATGAGCTGGTGGTGGATGTTTGCGATGTGCGTTCCTGTTGCTCGGCTTGCTGTTCAGAGGACACTCCTGCCACTTGTGCCGCCTGGTCAACACCGTCGTCACCCATTTTAAGCTTTTTATTGGGTGAATCAGCTTGAGAAGATTCGATTAGAGCCACAGCCTGTTCTTGCCCCTGCTGCTGCTGCTGTTGTTGGGCAAATACATCGTCATTGTATAGCAGCTCATCAAAACCATGAAAATCCGCCTCAGCCAGATTCATTAATCCTGGCAGTATAGTAATCCTGGCCAGCTGTTTGAGATCATCAGGGAAATTTCGTAGCAACTCCTGATAGCTTTCCCTCTTTTCCAAGTGTCGTTCAAAAGACTGACGAAAGTTACGGAAGCGCTCACTAAACTCATTCGTCAAGTCCTCCATGTTGGCCACCACAGCTGACCAACCCTGCTGTTGCAGATGTTGTTCGTGAACCAGACGCTCGCACAGAGTTTCCTCCTTGCGGGCCAGCTCTCTCATATGCTGTGCTAGTTGGGCCCTCTGACGCACTGTATCCAGCACCGCCGGCAGTTTGTGGCTCTCTTCCACTTGGCGACGCAGTTCGGTATCCGCATCATTGTTGGCTACTGTGGGCGCCAAACGTTCATCTCCGGTAAGAAACATATAAATGGGATTCGTGTCGGTGCCAGCCGAGTAGCAAGAGACCTGGGTGGAGTGCGTCAGCATTTCGCCGCCACTAACAAGCAGTACAATATTGGCGGCGGATATACCATGATGACGCTGAATGGTCTCTTTCAGATTCTCTACCGACGAGAGGGCGACAGTCATGTCGAAGCTAAGCATTCGACCGACGTCTACATGGAATACGTACAGCATCATGGAGACGTTTCACACGTTGCTGCAGTTTAACTCCGTAATAATACCCTCCAGCTGCTGCTGCACCACCTTCGCTGGGCCTTCTCCACCGCACCACACTTTACCAGTTCACTTCAGGGTCGTGTCCTTTCTTTTGTTTTGGCAGTGCTTCAAATGAAATATACGTATATATGTTGCTTCATCTGTGTTTATAGATGTGTGTGTGTGTGTGTCCGCTTCTTTGTTTGTTGCGGTTATGCTAAAATAGAGAGAGGGAGAGAGAACAGGTCAGTTAACAGTCTCTGTTAATAGTTTATTACAGAGAAGTACTACAACAGCATTTTTTTATTTACTTATTTATAAATCTATTAATAATAATAACACCTTATGCAACATTCTCTACATAACAAATTAGTTGTACATTTAATTGTTTTCTTATCAGTTTTTGAAACATCTGCTCAACTAGTGCAAGAAATGAAATGGAGTTGGCGCTGTGCCATCACTGTTGCTGTTAATAATCTTTGGATTCTGTTAAGTTAAATTCTTAAAACAGCTGTTAGACATTGTGGCGCTAATCTATATCTTTCTCTCTCTAACTTTAGAAAGAGAAGCCCGGAAGGGGGCCAGTTCAAATGTTAATGACTAACTGGGCCATTTTCGAGTCGCAATAAACAAAATAGCGGTTGCGATTTGAATGCTTTTTTATAGAATTTGTTTACAATTTGTCTAGGGCGAAAACGAATTTGTTTTTGTGCTAGTGTAAAAGTGTTTTGATAAGCCGCCGACGCCGCCAACGCCAACGACGGCAATTAAAAATAGTAAACGCCGCTGACTTAATGTAAATCGCACTTTACACACGCTCACAAATACACATTCAATAACACATGCATACATATAAAAAAAAATAAATGTATTATCAACGCACCTCGATTTTTAAACACGTCTAGACTAGCGGGCGGAGCAAAAGCAACTGTGTAAGACAAAAAGAACTCTGCACGTGTAAGATCGAGCTCATATGGATGTGTGTGCGCGTCTCTGGGTGTGTGTGCGTGTGTACATTGGAGAGAAATAGAGATTAAAAGAGAGGGATAGAGACGGGAGATGTAAGAAGGAGGCCAGAGCACATGTGTTTGTTTTATCATTTACCTGACTTAATGTCCTTTTTTACCTAACAAATAATATTTTAAAAACAAAACTCTTGGAAATTTTCTAAAGACATTTCAACGAAAGCTGATGAAATACCTGGAAAGGTTTTCCTAATGGCTGGCCGCTAAGGGGATCTCATTGAAACTCCGTTTTACAACTTTTGGTGAAATACTCGATGCAACGCGCGAATAACCGCAACCAAACAATTAATCATCAAAGAAATTTAATAATCTCTCCACCCGCCTTCTACCCCATTGGTTTTACCTGACGTTGAACACGTCAACAACTCAAGAGATAAGAACTTCGTAGTGCAATTAAATTTAATATTAAACTAAAGTCAATGTAATTAAAACGCATTTCGTGGACATAAATCAAAATGACAGGCAGTGATAGCTGCTGAGTATATTTTTGTAAGGCTAGCGATTAATAAGTATGCATAGAGTCGTGCAGTTAACTATACCTCCACAAAAAATAAGAGCCTATCGCTAGGAGATACCAACTAGTATCTGTAGCCGTAACCCAATTTCATTGATACACTGTAGCCGTGAACCTTGCTTTAGATCCCGATCCCAAACTCGAACCCCCAACACAGACCGCCAACTGATTACATCGAATGTTAACGACAGCAGCCGCCGAGCAGAGTTTATCAGCATTGTGGGGTGCCCCCCCACCATGCAGCACGCAGCGCTCAGAACACCACACAATGAAAATGTGAAAGTGGAGAGTAGTTAGGGGAGAAGGATGAAGGGAGGGCGTTAATTAGAAATGTCACTTCTTGTGTGAGTTCGTCGTTTTTTTCTCCTCTTGCTGTCGCTTTTTGGTTGCGTTTTTATTAATGTTAGGCCATAAAGTGTGAATCAAATGAAGCAAAACGCCATAAAAACTTCAGCTGCAGTTGTTTGTTTTCGTTTTGTTCAAGTTAATGTTAATGTTTAATGGCAGTAAATAAGTTAACTAACCAAAATATAAATACAAACTTAGGGCGAGGTCAACTCAAACAGACTTCAAGGCACAAATAGTAAAATTGCAATAACAAAAGCAAAAGACAAATGAGCGATAAGAAAATCGGCCATGACGTCATTCATTTATCTTAAAAAAACAAAAGCACAACAAATGATTATACACAAGCACAACAGCTGATGCATTGACCAGAGATAGACACTTATCATTGCATATTACAATTTAAAAGCTTTAAAATTTCTAGAAAGAACCAAGTAAAAGATCTTTTACCAGAGTAAGAAGACAAGTTCAAAAATCGGAGAATTGGAGATCCTTGAGATACAACAAATGAGTTACATACATAATTTGTATTATATGCATATGTATCTATATATGTATGTACATTGATCGTACAATAAAACATCTGGGGCTCTTTTTAGCTGAAGCTAAATATTGATATTCAATCATTTATCTCAAACCCCGTCCCTAAACTTTTCCAAATCGAGACATACATAGGAATATAATTTCAAAAATGCACATATTTCTCTATGTATGCAAATTGTTGCAATTAATTGTAATTTAACTCGAGCAGGCGGTATCAGAGGAGCCAATAGCAACAACACACACAACGGCAACAACACAGCAGAGTTAAAAAGAAAATGGCAGCAGGTGTACCTGTAAATGTAAGTGCACCATGCACCACTAATGAACGGTGATATGGGGTAGCAATTGTGAAAGGATGGTGGTGGTATTGGCCGCAGTTCAAAAATTTGTGCAGCAAAAAGGGCGTCATCGCTTATTCGATTTTTTTTACATATTTTAAATGGTATTAGAGTGTGAGAATAAAACTATATCTAACGGTTAATTAACTAGACAGCGTAGACACTTACCTTGTAATCTTTAATTTCCACAATGGAGCCTCCACGAATATATGTACATACATATATATAAAGAGTGTGCTGGTGTATAGTAATGTGTGTCCGTGTGTGTTTTGGTTTTAATCAATTGAAAACGCGCACGAACACAATCGCTGCAAATTATTTACATCAGCTGGGCTTCGTGTTTGTGTGTGTGTGTGTGTGTGTGTGTGTAGGGCTATGTGAGAGTGTGTCTATGTGTGTGTGTACAGCAGCAGCGACGTCAACAACAAAAGCTGGCCCCCAAACTTTTGCCTTTTTTGCTTGGTTTGAATGGGTTTTTTTTGGCTGCTCCAACTTCTTCAAATTATAATTAATATTATTTATGTTTTATTGCATGTTTTTAGGACGCAGTTTCCGTTTCTCTTGGTGTTTGCTTTCCTATTCCTTATTCTTTTGCAAATTTAAAAGCTATTTTCGTTGCGTATCAAATAAGTATGTAAAACTAAAAATCATTTGCCCAGCCAGCGTTTAGTTTATTTAATATGTTATTCATGCAAAAACAATTTTTCGCCTTCTTCTTTGCGCCTCCGTCTTGCCTCTCGCTTTCCCCTTCGTAATCTATTTCTTTGTCTATCACAATTGCGTTGTTGCTGCTGCATTTGGCAGGCATTTAAATCGCGTCACTTTTTTTCGCCATTTGCACGACGGGCATTTACCCGTTTCTGTTTCTTATTATTCCATTAAATTCACTCACGCATATTGTTTGATTTCTTAAATTTCTAATTAAATTATACCATACAAAAAATTAAATAACGCACTTCTGCTCTGTTTGTGTGTGTTGTTGTCAGTGGCTGAGCCAGTGCTGTGAAAATATTTTGCCGTTTACCAACACTGAAACAAAATCAGGGCTGCAAAGCGATTTCAACTCTGTTTTAGCTATCTAAGGCCTACCAGTGTGACCGTTTTTACAGAATTCGGGATTTATCTCTACGTCAAATGTGGGCACGCTCGAGTGCACATTTTGTTTTTTGTTTACATTTTGGCAACTTTACAATTTCTAATGGAGAGTAACAACAACAACCTGGGCAAACTGACCGAAGAGTCTTTAAAACGCAAGGAACGGCTGCAAAAACTCCGCGAGCAAGCACAACACAAAACGAAAGATGGAACGACGCCGGCTGAAGAACTTCCAAAGTAAGCGCGTGGATTCCCCGCTCACAAAATTGTTTACCAGCTTTCAAATTCTTTTCTTTTTTTTATTCCAGGCCCATATTTCGCAGCTATAGGCCGCAAAATGAAAGCACCGAGGGTGAGGTGTTACCCCAAGAACCTACGGGGAATATCGAGACTGCTGTTGAAGCTCAGCTGAATTTATTGCAACAACCGATGATAATTGATGAAATTGACATTACCAATTTAGCACCAAGAAAACCAGATTGGGATCTTAAACGAGATGCCAGCAAGAAATTGGAACGTCTAGAAAGACGCACACAGAAGGCCATTGCCGAGCTAATACGCGAGAGACTGAAAATGAATCAGATTGAAGACATTAGCCAGGCAGTAAACGTGGCTACGGCTCATGCCGGCGAACAAGTGCACGAGGATTATGACTAGAGCCGAACAATATAAAGTATAATTAAATAGTACAACAATAAATAAGCCTACAAACGAAAAGAACAGTTACAACGAGATCTATTTGCGATTCTCCTTCCCTGACGACAGGCGGTGCTTTAAAGTGTGGATTTCTGTAAATCGAATTGCATTAAGAGTAATCTGTTTACTGCTAGTAAATTATTCGTCTTACGATTTGAGTATTTCTGTTCTAGGCCCTGGGCGAAATGCCGCATGGACTCCAACTGTTGGGGAATCTCTTCCCTCAGCTGTTTAATGACAATCCTTCCCTCTCTGACCTCCTCTTCACGTAAGGCCAGCAGTTTTTCCTTCTCCGTGATGGCCTTCTCCTGTTGCAATGCAACTTCTGTGCGCCAGGCAACAGTTTTCTTTTGATTGAGCAGTTCCTGATTTTGTTTGACAATGATTTGATTAGCTTTAGCTATCTCCATAGAGGCCATCTCCAGAGCTTGACGTTTTGTGTGCAGGATTTTCTTTTCGGCTTCCAGTTCGGCGGACATGCTGGCCTAATTTGGAGAATTAAATTAGTAGAATTTCATAGATACTTTAAAAGTTCTCTCATACCTTCTCCTTGTTACCCTTTTGTATTTGTTCCTGGAGTTCTGTAGTGTGCTGTTTAAGATCTTCAATTTTGTATTCCAACTTACGCTCCAACTTTTTGGCAGTGTTTATATCCAATTGCAATTTATCATTTTGTTCTTTAAGCGTGCAAATCCGGGATTTGCAGCAATTCAGCTCCTCGGTCAACGTTTGGCTGCGTTTCTCCGACTGTTCTTGCAGTGATTTTAAATCAATTTTATCCTGTTGGGCTCTGTCAAGTTGGGCTTGCAGGTTTGAAATACTCCGACAATGGCGCTCCTTATCATGACAACGTTGCTCGTTTAATTTTGCAAGCTTATCTTGCATTTGCTGCAGCTCCAACGCATGTTTTTCACCCAAGATGCGTGTATTCTCGCCCAAAGCTTCGCGTAGTTGGCTATTATCTGCCCCTAATTGCTCTAAATGGACGCGCTGGGATGATATTTCCATTTGCATTTGTTGAGCATTTTGTTCTAGCAAAAAATATTTCTTATAGGACGCGTCCAGCATTAAATTGATGTAGAAAAGAATGGTGTTTAGGGATGCCGAACGGCAGGGCAGACATAAATGGATAAGATTTTTAAATGATCTGACTTCCACGAATTGTAAATAAAAATTCTCGACCTGCCCATCATTGCTATCCGCTGCATTTCTCGGGTTAAGGTGTAATTCCATTTTGCCAGCTTGGCAATCCTTCAGCATTCGCACAACATTATCCATAAAACCGCCAAAGGTCACATTTAGCGACTGATCTTGTTTCAGTTGCTGAAAGGATCCAGTATCCACTGTCGTAATATACATGCGCCGCTGATCGCATTTCTCGGCCAATCTCAATTGCTGGAGGAATGAAAATGTTCAGTGGAGCGTTTGGATGGTTGACTTACTGTACTTACCATTACTTCCTTGAAATCCATTCGTTCGGCGTACAGTAAACAAGCTTTCTTGCTGCGCATCATTTCACCCGGGAAGTTGACCATAATCTCCGTACTCGGCATTATGTTGATCACGTTCTTCTTGTAATCCATATTGACAAAATAGCTATCTTCATTGTTGGGCGGCCACATTTCATTCAAACAATTTAAATTAAAATTACAAATTGTCAGTGGCTTGGGCTGTTAAGTTAACATAATTGGCAGTATGTATATTACATATGTATGTAGCTATTTTCCTGTAGATAGTTATCTACGTATATGGAGGAAAATATTGGAGCTGGAAGAGCTATCGATGTATTGCCAGCTCTAGAAAAGTCGAAGAAAAATTAAAATAATAATAAAAATACATGTCTGTGAGTATACGCCCAGTAGCTGGTACAATTCATCATCAATATGTTCGTAATGCCAATGAATGCTATCCTTTCAGACCGCCAAAGTCTTTGTGGGCAGCCTGCCTCCTGGCTGCAAACCAGACGAGCTGAGACGCCTTTTTTCAAATTATGGAGCAGTCGTGGAGTGCGATGTTATGAATCGATGTGGTTTTGTTCATTTGGAGAACACAGAGATGGCTGATGCGGCCATAACTGCTCTTAATGGAATTGAATTCAAGGGGCAGAACATTGTCGTTGAACCGGGTCGACCAAAAGAACGGGGTAGAAAGGGAGTTGGCGCGGCAACGGGACCGGGAGCCGGTAATCGTGGAGGACGACGACCAATGCAACATGGTCATGCGGGGGAAACAAATAAAGGTCCTCTGGAATCAAGATCTGCTTATCGTGAAGGTGGTGGTCAAACCAGCTTTGGTAGAGCTTCTGGTGGAAGAGGAGGAGGATCCGGCGATTCGAGGGAATCCACTTCAAACGGCAACAATTTCGGGCCCATACGGAGCGAACGAAACCATAGTCAACAAAGAAATGCACCATACAGGAAAGGGCAATCACACCAACAGAGTCACCACACCGAAGGCTCAGCACAAGGATATAAAAACAGATTCAGTGCAGGAGCCAGCGGTGGAAGTGGAGGATCAAATAGATTTGGAGGCACTAGTGGTGGTAATGGGGGAAATTTTAATAACAGCCCCGGTAATCGATTTGGCGGTCACAATCAACAATATCAGCAATGGGACAACAATTCGGGATCACACAGCAATGTAGTTCAAGGGGGGCGAAGGAATTTCAAACACAGCCCATCCAGTGGATTTAGTGGCAATAATCAACACAAAGACTCGCACAGCGGGCATTCAGCTTCCGGTGCAGGCAGCAATGGTAATCAACGAGGTGGCGGTCTAGGTCCATCGGCTAATGTAAGACAAGATCGCCGTGGATTTGCATTACCTGCTGATCATCATCATCAGCAACAACAGCCAGTTTCGTTTGGTGGGAACCAGTCAGGGCGTTTTGGCAATGGCCTAGGACCAATGCGATCAGACAATCCATCCATGAATAGGTTAGTAATGACAACTACCATTATGCTTTGCTTTCCCTGATTCACCACAATGTTGTTTATCTAGCGGTAATCACCAAAGCGGACGGCCTGGATTTAGCCCGAATCGTGGAAATTACGGTGGTCGTGGAGGGTTCAATACTCGCCCCTCCAACAATGAACATAGCATGTCTCAAAATCAGAGACCTGCCGGCGGTTTTAATAAGCGTGGTAGCCATCCACATAGTCATAATCAGAATTCTTTGACCGCATATCAAGCGGAGTTTCCTCCTCTGGCCCCCAGCCATGGCCCGGGGGGTAGTGGACAGCGAAATCGGTTTGTTTAATTTTATATTTTTACTGTATGCTCAATTTGATTGAAATGTATTTTTTTCAGTTTCAGTGGACCCAGACAAGGATCGGGACCAAACATGGGTGGGAATCGTAGATTTTGAAGATGCGAAAATGGGATTACTTAAATAGCCGAAAATTGTTTTCCAATTATTTTAAGTTCGGCATTATACATATTTTGTCAAGGTTTTAGTTGAGTTAAGTTCCCCTCTTCACCCAAAAAGTTTACTTACCTATAACCCTTAATTTTACTTACATTTTTGTCGTCATATCCATTCATTGAGTCCCATACATTTATTGTTAATTGTAGCTAAGATTGTTTTCAATATTTAATGCAATACTTAATGAGATAATTTTATTAATGCAAATCGATTTTTTTTTTTTAGTTTTATTAGAAACGACAATTTAAATAATGAATTCAAAAATTAATTTCCCTTAGAAAGAACACCCGTTGCATATGCCATCCTGTTCTCACTTAATAAAATTACTTTTAATAAAAATATTGCCAAGAAGCTAACGAACAAAATTAAACGAAATAGTAAAAACCAAACAGTTTTAATTAGTATCGGGACGAACGATAGAATATAATATTTTATACGTTGAACTGAATTATTTTAAGATATCATAATTTTAATATGATCAAATTAAAAAACAAAAAATTGTCTTAAACTCTATCTTGGTTTCGGGTATTGTCAAGTCGATTTATTATTACCCATGTAGATAGCTTTCTACATGTAGAATTGAGTGACCAATTCAGCAGTTTTTTGTATTGTTGTTGTGAATTTGGAATTGTATAAATATAAACAAAAGCTATGTTGCTGGCTTTTGTTTAAACTTAGTTTGGCACAGTTGTACATACATATAAAAAAACAAACTCACGATTAAACCACCAGTCTTGCGCTTGAGGTAGGCTCTTTATCGCCCCAACAGCAGATAGTTTTGCCTCTAATTTTTTTTTACTTTTAATAACTAACTAAACTCCACATGCTCTCCATTTCCACACTTAGTCGTTGTCGAAGTCTTGTGACGGTGGTGGCCAACAAAATGTGGAATCAACTCGCTTTAATTTTGGTTCTCTTGATTTGTGTTCTCTTATTGGGCATTGGAAATGCCCTTCATGCCAAAACATATGGTGATACGGAAGTTTATAGAGGAGAAACTCTGCCAGGGGATCTGAAGTTTGTGCATGTGGTAGGTAGCAGTTGTTGTTGTTGTTATCAAACAAAAACAAAAGAAAAAAGCTTTGCCACCTATACAAATAAAAAAAAATATTACAACATCGACATGGATAATTGTATTGCAGATATTTCGCCACGGCGACAGAACGCCTGTTGATCCCTATCCTACAGATCCCTACAATGATTTAAAATTCTGGCCCACCGGTTGGGGGCAATTAACCAATAAGGGTAAAGCGCAGCACTACGAGCTTGGCAAATGGCTCCGGAAACGTTATGGATCACTGTTAAGTGCCAAATATACGGCGGATGAGATCTATGTACAGTCGACTGATGTGGATCGTACACTGATGAGTGCCCAATCTAACTTGGCGGGATTATACGAACCTAAAGGTGCGGATGTATGGAACCCAAGTATACATTGGCAACCTATTCCGGTGCACACTATACCGGAGAATAATGATTATTTACTAGCGGCAAAAGCCTCTTGCCCCACCTATGACTATGAGATGGCTGCCCTGGAAGCGTCAGCTGAATTTCAGGACCTATATAGTCGCTTCCACGACCTGTTCACGTATTTGAGTGAAAACAGCGGTCGACATCTTAAAACCTTCTTTGATGCTTCGTACTTAAACAATACACTATTCATCGAGAGTCTGAATAACCTGACACTTCCAGTTTGGACGGAAAAGGTGTATGGCGGGGAAGAGTTTACACATGCCGCAAACCTCGCATTTGCCGTCATGACTTACACACGCAAATTGGCCAGACTGAAAGTTGGTCCTTTGTTAAAGGACATTTTTGAGCGATTTGAACATAAAGTCTCGGGTAACTTAACTCCCGACCGTTCAGTTTGGATATATAGCGCTCACGACACAACCATTGCTAATACCTTAAATGCATTGAAGTTGTTTGAGGTAATTATATAAAGAGTAACTCGATTTGATGATTCAATATCAATGATTATTTTTATATATCAAAACAGTTGCACAGTCCTCCATACGCTGCCTGTATTATGATGGAGCTTCGATTAGACGATAACAATACACCTCTGGTCTCGATCTTCTACAAGAACACGACAGCAGATCCTTTGCCTTTGGACATACCTGGTTGTGGGGTGTCGTGTCCGTTGAGTAAGCTTCGTAGTTTATATCAAGATATTTTGCCAGGAGATTGGCATAGCGAATGCAAGCGCACTACCATGATGATGACCTACGAGGAAGCTAATCTGAGTGCGGCCACGGGTAAGCTTTATTTTTACTAATAACTTGAAAGCAATCATAATTCAAATTACTTTGAATTTTTAATGTCAGGTATTCTAATCTTGATTGTCGCTTGTCTTCTTTGTGCCAGTTATGGACTGATGATCTATTATCGTCGTCGCAATTACAAGCTATATACCTCATATGCTCAAATGGCTTAGCCAATTGTTGTGCTTCTTCTTTTTGTCTAAGAATTTTCTTAAATCTCCGATTTTATAGCCCCTGTATGTATGTATATATCTCATTTTGTCTGGTCAAAACTCTAGCCGTTGTGATTCCAATTTAATTGTTGTTTGGAGTTGAACATTATCTACAATTCTATATCCCTAAAGGAAGCTACCTTAGTAATCGAATGATCATATATGGTTGAGAAGCATTGAAATGACATATATTACATCTTTTTGAAAAATCTTTTTTTTTTTCTTTGCATTTGTTAAAGAAGTTGATCTGCAAATTGCATTTGTTAAGTTTAATTTTTGAAGATTAATGGAAAACAAAGACTGTGAATGGCGATCCTGAAGTTACATACATATATATACATGGATTACATATACAATATACACACATATACATTTTTTATGAAGTCATCTTGTTGTATAAGAATTTATTGTATTAAATGAGCTCAAACTAAGCTAACAAAAAAAAAAGGAATTCTTTTTAACTGGTAAAGACAGATGTGTACAATCATAATGCGGGTAAGTCCAATTTGTTGACTATGACTGGATTATAAATATGTACTTAGCCTGGTTCAATTATATTTTAGTTTTATTTCGCTGCACAGAAATATTATTTCGACAATTGCATTTTTTCAAAGTTTTATTTTTAATTGTATATTAAACTAACATTTGTTTATTGCATTTTGCACTTAATTATGTTACGATAGATATATAGTTAGAGTTATAGTTACAGTTAGTATGTATTAAGTCTATGTACAACGAAAGCTGATAATGACGATTATGTAGAACCTGTTTGAAAACTCTTCCGCTGTTTCGCGGCTGACTGACTGACTAACTAACTGAGAGTAAGAACTGGGTGTGGGATAGATGATAAAGATTCATTCGACTAACCAAGATGCCTATATGTATGTATATACAAATATATACTTTTCTATCTATAGGCCTTGTCGTCCGAGTAAATGATATATGGTTGATGTTGATGCTGCTGGTGTTGTGTTATACTCTCTGCTCCATCGCCGACTCCTGTCCCTGCGCCGCTGAAGTATGACATGCGGGACATGGTCGAGTAGGCGGCGGCAGCAGCGGCTGCTGCCTGTTGCTGATGTTGTTGTTGCTGCCGCTGCTGGGCCAGACTTTGGGTGGACTGATGTATGGAAGCTGCCTTATGCGGCAAAGTGGCATAGCTGGGCTGATAGGGGGGCACAGCATAAAGAGCTGCTCCAGCTCCTGGATTCTTATAGTTATACGCCGCATTATGGGCACCCAGTTGCATTCCAGAAGGAATGCCAATCATGGCTGCATTTTGCTGATACTCCACATTGCTCATCCGGAGCCTAATAATGCAAATAATGATAATGAGAATGGCTATAAAGGCAACCACTCCACCAACAATACCAATGATGAGGGTATCATCATTACTGATAATAGGTGACTGGGCTTTCATAAGCGGTGCCTTGGTCTTAATTTTCAATGTCGGCGGATGTGTGGGCTCTAGGCTCCAGATGATCATTGGTTCTTCGGTGGTAGTTGAAGTGCTGCGCGTCACCAGCTGACTGGAGGCCGAGGACTTGTGGAACAGTGTCGATGTGGGACGGGAAGTTGATGAGGTCATGCGTCGAGGATCACAGGTCAGTTCGTCGTCACCCACCTCGATGAGTTTGCGATTGGCCAAATAGGGAGGCGTTTGGCATCTCAACTCTGACATACCAGAGCTGGGTAACCAACGGCGGAGGGCTCTGGCATTACAATCGCATACAATTGGATTGCTCCCCAGACCCTGCAACTGTAGGCTGGCACGACGATCTTCCAGAGCGTTAAGGAATTGGGGCACCAGCACTGTGATTTTAGAACCATCTACATTGAGCTTAAGTTGTGAGGATCTGGGCACCGGAAATAGAAGGGCCGGTGGCAGTGCACTGAGGGATGTATTCTGTAGTTTGATGGTCAATTCGTTGCTTTTTAGACCAGCCAAAGTGCCCGACGATATCGACTTTAGTCGCTCGCCTCGTATGCCAAGGCTACTCAATCGTGGATGCTTCAGTGGTTGAATTTGCTCGCTGCCAATGCTTGAGTCCTTCACCTCAATGTCCAACATTTCCAATCCAGGCAGCAATTCAAGTATACCTTGCAGATCAAGATAACCCAGCAATGGTAAATCGTAGGCTTCCAGAGTGCCCAAATTGGGCAGTTGCTTGAAGGCATTCTTTTCAATCCTAGTACACCGTTTCAGGTGATTAAGGCGAAGAGATCGCAACATCTCTAGTTGGGCGAAATTTGACTGGGAAATGATATCAAAACTATTATTAGATACATCCAGATTTTGGAGTACCTGCAATTGGGGCCAAGCTCGCGATAGCTCGTCTAGAGTTTGTATGTTATTGCTAGATAAATCCAAAGTTTCCAATAAGGTAACTCGCTGGAATATCTCCGGTTTGATGCTATTCAATTTGTTGTGTGACAGATTGAGATACTGCAGAAAAGGTGTCTCTAAAAGATCCAGTTGCTCAATGCCAGTTCCAGCTAGATTTAATTCCCTAACAGTCTTGGGTTCATTCAGTACATTGTGTACGGCTTGATTGGACAGCGGATTAAACGAGAGATCAATACTCTTAATATTAACCATAATGCTATCATCCTTGGGTAGTTCTCTAATTCGATTGTGACTCAAGTCCACAGAGGAAACAAAGAAATATTGACGCTGCAAGGCATTCAATGGAGCATATTCGAAGCGGTTGTGGGCCAAGTTAATATTTTCCAGCATTTGAAGTTTGGCTCGCTCAAAGACGCCATCGGACAGTTCGGTTAGACGGTTATGCTCGAGATTGAGGTTCTCCAAGCGCACCAGTCCCTCGAATGTGCGCTCTCCGATGCGATCCAAACTGTTGTGGGACAAGTCCAAAACCTGCAACTGCGTGGAGTTATGGAAGGCCATCTCACTGACCATATCCAGTTGATTCTCTGATAAGAGCAATACACGCAATCGTGGCAGACGGGCAAAATCTAGTTCTTCAATTGTCTTAAGTTGATTATCGGAAAGATCCACGTATTCAAGATATTGCAGCGAGGTGATAAGTTCCGCTGGGAAAAAGGAGAATTTGTTGTGGGCAGCACGAATTTCACGTAATCGGGGATGGATTCGGAACGATGAAGGGAACAAATAACTCAATTGATTATATGAAATATCGAGCTCCTCTATTCCTGTACCCGTATTAAAGAATTCACCCTTGAATGCCGTCAATTCATTTCCATGCAAATCCAATTTCTTCAATTGCATCACATTCACAAAGGCCCCGGAACGTATTGATCCAATGCGATTATTGGACAGATCGATGGAACTAATATTCCAAAGATTCACAAAGCTGCCATCCTGTAACTCCTGAAGCTGATTGTCATTCAAATATATATGTTTGAGGTCTTGTAGATTAGCCAGAAGATCGCCACTTAGTTGCCGAATATTACAATGACTAAGATCAATGATCTGAAGACGGGACAATGGTTTAAGAAGAGCTCCAGTCAGGGTGGTCAAGTGATTGCCACTTAGATTCAGACTCTGCAAGTTCTCTAGTTCCTCAAGAATATTACTAGGCACCTCTGTCAAGCTATTACCACTCAGATCGAGGCTTCGCAGTTCCGGCAGTAACAATGGAGTTGCGCCCAAGCCAGTGAGCCGATTCTGTGACAATTTCAATGCCATCAATGTGCTTTCCAAGCCCACAAATGTATCCGCATTGACCACGGCAAGAGAGTTGCCTGATAAATCCAATGTATGCAGACTGCTGAACATTTGAAAACTGCCCGGAGGCAATTCACGGATAACATTTCGGGACAATGACAACGTCGTGATATCTCCTGCCTGAAGGGAGCCCAAGATTTCAGCTGATAGTGCGGCAACACGATTATAATCCATTTGAAGATTCGTTAGTTGTGTCAGCCGGCCCAAGGCACTGCCAGGAACCAGAAGAATATTGTTATCCCGAATGATGAACGTTTGCAGGCTCTCCAGGCCTTCGAGGGCATCATCCTCAATCTGTAATCAGAAACAAATTGTACACAATAATTATCCAGAGACATGGTTCACAATGTTTTCTTACCGTTCTCAGTGAGTTGAGACTTAAGTCCAAGAACTTTAGAGATCTTAGATCACGAAAAGCACCAGAAGGTATGCTGGTGATGCTATTTCGGCTCAAGTCCAAGCTTTCCAGAGTCCTGACCACTTGCAGGTGAGTGTAATCCAATTGCTTAATTAAACAAAATATGATTTATCCTGATTTTGAAAATTTATGACTTTCTATCAATAGTACCTGTAACATATTGGACGACAGATTTAAAGACTTTAATCCGGAAATAGCTGCCAGGGCCACTGTGGGAAACTGATTAATGAAATTCTCGGACAGATCTAGTTTCTGTAGCGTGGGCAGCTTCTCAAAGACATCACTATTCAGATTCGTTATGCGATTGCCAGCCAATTTGATTTCACGAATTTTCTGCAGTCCCTTAAAGGCTTGACTATCAATATTACGTAGGAAATTGTAACGCAAATCAATAATCTCCAATTGCGGCTGTGAGCTGAAGGACTCCTTCGTAAGCGTACCTATACCACATACCAATTACATTACACTCACAAAAATTGATTACTTTGCACTCTTACCAATTTGATTCTGACGCAGGGATAGATGTCTCAGGGCATTTGGTCCATTCAGTGAATTGGAAGGAACAGCGGTTAGACTATTACGATCTATGTAGAATTCTTTCAAGTCAACACAACCCTTTAGTAGACCCTCCTCGATGAGTTTAATCTTATTGCCAGAAAGGTCTAAGAGACGCAAATTCTTCAGAGAATGCAGTTCAGCTGTGGAGAATATGGGATTCAGATTATCGCCCAACAAATTGTTGGCCAAACGCAGTTCATTCAAAACATCTTTGAGGCTATCGAAGGCTTTTTCGGGTATGCGTCTTATAAGATTGTTGGATAGATCAAGTTCTTCAATGGGTAACTTAAGTTGCCCAAAGGTCTGTAAGAGGATTTTAATTGCTAAATTCTTGGCATTCGTTAGGGCTTGCAGTTTTCTCACCTGAGCCGGTAATACTTGTTGGCCACTATAACGTTGCGTATACGCCACAATGGGAGCTCCATATGGTAACTGGGGGGCATCGCCATGAAAGACAACACGATCACAATCCATGGCCACTGCACCAAGTTGGCCAGTTGCAGCAAAAGGCACCACATTGCACCTGTAATTGTCGTCAGTTGCCAACAAACAAAGCCAAACGAATCAGAAATCAGCAACACAAATTGCAATGCAATTAGCGGATATTAAAATAATACATGGCCACAAGCGGAAATTCGTTGTCTCCGTTGCCGCTGCGGCCACGATGCTCAGGTGAGAGGGGGTCTCAACTCACCTGCATGGCAGACGTAAGGCTGGACTGAGCTCCGGACATGGACGCCAGGCCAGACACTGCTGGGTCAAGTGGGTAAGACAGCAAAATAACAACAGCAAAAGCCGCCCCTCGTTTGGCAGCTGTTTCCACGTTTTCATTTTCACTGCAATTGAAGATTGTATTTTGCTTTTCATTTGTATTTTTGCATTTTTCCTTATTATTTTCCCGCCACTGGAACACTGATTAAATGAGTGACTGTCGGATTGAATGAGTGAAACTTGTTTCACCAAAAATTTGTGTCTCAATTTCAATGCGAATCAAATTCAAAGGCAGCTGCCACGCTCACTCTTGGCCCAAGTTTCGATATTGTATTTGTGGCGTATTTGGTCATTTCCTCTTTTATCGTATAATATATAGATATACATATATACCTAATCTTCGGTTAGAACATTTAATTTGCATAGCATACGAGACTTTTTGGTCGAGACCACATATTTCTGTCTCCGTTCAAAGTCGCAGAGCCAACAAGTTAAAGAAACAGAATCTGTGTATGTATTTACTTAGCCATCTGTTGGTTGTTGTTGTAGCTTTCGATATGCGGCCAGAGAGAAGGTCTCATCGGCCAAAGAATGAATACTATAATCAAAAAAGCTAACAATGTTGGGATACAAAGACAAACCAACAAATATATGAGATATTTATCTAACAAAAAAGACAAAAAGTTCACAATGTTTTCATTTATTTTTGGAGAATTATGACTTGTCCAATTGGAATTTGTATGAATTTGCTATGATATATCAGTTTTGGTCTTTCAATTTAATCTTCTCTTTCATGTACTTACAATTAAAATGTTAATTGAAAATAACTATACTCGTATAATAAAATTTTTATTGAATATAACACAACTCATTAGATTAATGGAAGTCCAAGAGAAAGGCATTATAGACAGGTTAAGTAAATATGAGAGACGTGAGTGACATTCTTCTTCAACTACGTTGTATTTTTGTTTTTATAGGTAAAGGGGATTATAAAATGTCTTAGCTGTTTGTTACCCAGAGTATAAGACTTTTCTGATCACACAAACTACATATATATTTATGATCAATGTAAGAAATCGAGTCGATTTTATCTGGAAAGCTAGCTTTGCAAGTGTTTTGATTGTATTAAATAAATTAAACAACAAAATTGGTTGTAATTTTCAACTGTTGGCAATTAAAAGAAAAAATAAATTGAAAATAAAATCTTTTGAAATCAAGAGGAATTTAGATTATTATTAAAATTGGTAGATCAAAAATTTAAAGGATTAAACCATAAAAAATTTTAATTGGGGACAAGAAAATAAAATAAATAGAAAAAAACATTTTACATCAATCTCAAGTCATCAAAAAATGGTTTTAAATAAATAAAAAAAGGTAGCCAAAACAAGCAGATAGAATTAGGCAAAAATGCATATATTTCTTTTTGAATATTTTGCCAACCGTATTATTTCCCTTCCTTTGTAAATGTTATATCCAAATAATTAAGTCAAAATTCGTTAAGCTACAAGTTATTGAAGCCGTCCTAAATAAAACATTTTTGAAAATATTTCAAAATAATGACTTGGGTGGCCTTTTCTAAAATTTAATATTTTGAATTTTGGGCTGTTGTCAAAACCATTTCGTGTAGATGTAATGTTTCATCAACATCTTTATTCATAGTAAATAAATCAAAATTCATAATTGATCAACTGGACATTACACAAATTTGTAGATCAATTAAATTTTGTAGGTCACATTCAAACGTATCTAATTTCTGAAAGCCATTTGCAAAAGAATGATTCATTGAAATAATTATGAAGAATTAATCCACCACTTGTGTCCCACTTATTGTTAGAGAACATCGGCGTCTTGGGTAATTCGTTTGAGCCAACTCTTTGATATTGCCAATTCACGCCTGTATATGTACATATTCTTGACTTCTTCCCCACCCGCCCTCTCTGCCACCAGCTTAGTACCGTTGCCTCAATTGTTGTTGTTCGTGCTCACCCAGACACCAAAAAGCTTTGGGTTTTTGAATCTTTTTATGTAGGGTACCTAACCAGGTAGGTCTATCTATCTTTCTTTCTTCTATTTTGCGTTAGGTGTGCTATTTGCTCTACGGTCCATAGGCGAAAGCAAATAGTAAAACGTTATTTGGTCAATTTTCGAAACTCCGACTGCGCCCCATAATGTTTGCACATAGATCTCTTGCGCATACATAGGAGTAGATATGGTGGATATGTAAATTTATATTGGCCATAAAACGTCGACAAAAAAAAAAAAATTGCATTTCAACATCTCTTTTAACAACAGAAACAAAAACCAAAGAAAAATGGGCTTTGATTCGCCTCTTTTACTCATTAAAATGCATATGCGATATGCGATTCGATTAACGAAAACAACTTCAAGGTCTCCTATATATACATATATACATATATATCTCATGTATCTTGCCCCATGTGGATGAATAGGGGGGCCAAAGGGGCTTGGCATTGGGTGTCCACTTCTTGTTTCCCACACACACACACACATACACTTGTACGATCATTATTTTTGATGGGAAATATGTTAATTCAAGCTGATATTTCTTTCTTTTCTTGTAACCTGTTTTTTGATTTATATTTATGGTTTTTGTAACGTTTTGGCTTACAATTTGATGGGTATTTTTTGAGGGTTTTATTTTTTTCTGAAATTGCACTTGGGAATTTCTTTTGTTTACACACACACACACTAACTCACACAAATTTTCATAAACATTTTAGGTGTATTACATTAGTTTTCGTTTGTAACTAGCTTAAAGAAAGCATAGAATCTGATTTTCCCAAGAGAAATGCTTTGAGGGGGAAAACAGAAGAAGTTATTACACACAAACACACACACACACACACTTTTAGAAAGATAGATATAAAAAAAATGCAGACAAACAAGTAAACTTTGTTTATGGTGCGGTAGGTGCACAGAGGGGGGGTGGGGTGACTATAATTAAGCTGAGCTACCACAAGACAACAACAACAGCTACTACACCAACAAAAACAATAACAACAAGTACAAGTACAAGTTGCCTGCGCATGCGCAGCGACGTCGCGACGTTCACTAACGTTTTCTTGTTGTTGCCTTCTTTAGGTGCTTATTTCTTCTGCTTGGTCTTTTTTGCAGTTCTGCCACAGCCGATATGATCTCCGATCCGGTCCGGTTTCGGCTTAGACGGGATACGCGTTTTTTGTCTTCAGTTCCGGTCTCTCTTCTAGGTCTGCTCCACTTGAGCTTCGCGGCGCAACTGAAGCTGGCTGGAGCTCGGCTGGGCATCGAGCCAACTTTTTGCAGGTGAAACTGGTTTTCTGGGTACTAAAAGTTGACGAGGTACTAAAAATTCCAAGACCAAGCCGCCAAGCCAAGATGCAGATGCTCTGTCTTTCTCTCTCTGAGACAGAAGTTGGTTCGTGAATGAGTTTACATTGTTTGGTAAAAGTTTTTCTGTTTCTCTCTTTGTGCTATTCTTTTGGATGTGCCGCAGAAAGTTGTATTGTATTGCCTCTGGTTTGGCCCTTGTCTCGTAGTTATCATCATCTTCTACCTGTTTTCGTTTCTTTTGATCACTTTGAGCCGATTGTAAATGTGAGCAAGTGCGCCAATTCAAGCTAATGGGGTTAAGTCTTCAATATAAAACGCTTTAAACAAATTGACAAACAAGAGTTTACTTTCCTTCTTTTGCAAATTGTTTGGCGTGGCCGACTAATTATCCAGTGAGAGAAAGAGACAAGTTAATGATAGTAACAATTGTTAAAGACGATGCTGATCATCATCATTATTCATCGAGGCACGCATATATGATGATGATGATGATGAAGCTGAGGCTGAGAGTTGACTCTCTACATAGTTGATATTGGAGGTTGTTCACACCAGACTTACCACAAGTATGTGCATAACTATGTGGTTATAATTTTTATGTTTAGGCATGCATGTTAACAGCTTGAATATACTCATACACTTGTACTAAGTACATACATTCATATTGTGGGCAGCACAAAATTTCTTTTTAGCATTCAGCGCAAATATAAACAAAACAAGCGAAAAAATAAAGAAATACTTTCCATTTTCATGTGAGCTGAGCCACAAATGGTCCACAAATTGCACAAATAAGATGAGAGTTACTATTATACTACAGCATAAAGCGTACCAAAAAGTAAATCGCACATAATATAGAAAAATATGAAAATGAAAATACAACCACAACAAACATTGACGTGCCGCATGCCATGTCTAACCATATAAATCAAATCGTTCAGCTGATAAATTATGTCTAAAGCTCAACACTTGACTGGCTTTAGATATACACAGACATTCGCACATCCATTACAGAAAGAGAGCAACCAAAGACAAAGATTGTGTGCAATTTTTGAGAAGAAGAAAAAGGAAAAATCTCAAAACAATCACACCACAACTGCCTACATATGAGTAGCTGGATATGTGTGTATGTATCTCATCCTCACCCACTTTTCACAAAGGGGAAATGTATCTTTCTCGACGATGTTACAACAGGGTTTTACATTCATTCAGTCTCAGACTCATTTGTTGATTCAATTTGCATAAATGCCAAAATGCTTTATGCCCAGACTAGAAATCATAAAAGACTCTTTTGCCTTTCGCCTAAATCAAATGTGTTTGGGAGTGAAGTATGTGGATTGTTGTAGGTTGATGGGTTGGTGGGTGATGTTGGAGTGAATAACCACTTATAGGTACAAATCTTGCAAATACATACTACCAAATACATATATCTTTCACTTGCATAAGATTTTGTCGCAATGATGGGACTTTTCTTTTCCTGTAGGCCTTTTGTGTACCCCATTATTAATTGGTCTGCTGAGCTATAAGTAATAAGTAGTATCTTTTTAAAAAATCAATTCAAATGACAATAGAAATAAAGTTAAAAAATGAAAAAAATTAACCATAAAAGCCAAAAGAATTTGATCAAATTACGAAAGATTGTGCTTTAGGCTTTCCATTTTCACTTTTTCAATAAATATATGTAATTCACTTTAATGATAATAGTAAACAAATAAAAGACCTTTTTCCATTAATGAGAATAAAGATGCTTTATTATTTTGAGAGGCACTTGGAATGGTGGATTGCATGAAACCAAATTTCCCATTCTTATCTATGAATAGACATAGTCTCAGAAAAATGCATATACTCAACTGGTATCCACTAAACTCGGTCTTCTTTTATGAATTAACTTAAAAGTGGGACTTAGACAATGTAACTTTAATTGTGGTTGTAATATTTTGTTTACTACCCATTGCCAGTCAAAAATAGAATGAATGTTAAACATTCTAAGCTTCTTGAAATATAATAAATTCTTTGTGTACGTACTGAATGTGCAGAAGCTTAAATAATAATTATATTGGCATTAAAGACGACATCATATAATATATTCTTTCACTTTATGGATAATAAACAATTTCGAAATTAGCATAATTTTATGGGCAACACAAAATGTAGAGAATATCACGAAACAACCTTAAAATAAATTTAAATGAATAAGATGGGAATGAGCCCTGGCAAAAGGTTAAGACAATTTCTTTGCCACTCTTTGGCTTAATTCACTTTCCATTTATGTGATCTCAGCATTATAATGATTTTTGTCTTTTTGTCATGCTGTTGAGTTCTTTATTATAGGATGCGTTAAATGTAGACAAGAAGATAGCTTGTCAACATTTTGCCTACACTTTTCAGTTCCAATAAAGATTAATGTCTTTGTACACAGGCCATAAATTATTGTTTAGATCTGACACAAATGCAGAGTCCACTTCCTTGCCACCTTGGCCCATTGGGGAGTGATACATACCTACATACATACATGTAAAGTGTGTGTGAGTGTGTTTGTGTGTGGTTTATTGGCTAAGGGCAAACCTAATCAATTATACAAAACAAAACGGAACCGAATGGTATGTCAACATAATAGACTAAAGTACCGGCTCATTGTCCTTGATCCTTCTACTGCTAGCAAACGTTGAAGTAGCCTCATAGTCCTGGGCCCCTTTTTTTTTTTTTTGCTTGTATGGCTCGTTCATCACAAAACGGCATGTAACGGTCTTTCAGTTAGTCAACCGCTGGGGACTATATCCATTTTACTTGCGGGATTTCTATTTTGATAAATTATTTAAACATAAAACTTGTGGCGTCTCTCTTACTCCCTGCCTTTTTTTTCTCTTTCTCACACATATATTTAACGGACAGAACTTGAGAATTTCTGTGTGGATATTCAATCAAATTAGGCGGCAAGTAACAGTAAACATAAACATTAAACCATAACGATGTTGAGTTTGGTTTATTGATTCAGTTTCACGTCGGCTTAAAGAGCATCAGAAGAAGTGGACAGAAATACAATTTGATTTGAGTATATTTACATAACTTCAATCGAATATCCTATATGTATTCAAATTGATATTATTTTTCTTTGTCATTAATATGTATGTTCTATTATTGAGATTCGTGTGTCAACATAACAACTTGTATTCTATATGATAACATAATAAATGAACTGTTTATTTTTATCGCACATTTACGCATCATAAATTTATTTTGGGATAAATTTCATTCCCATGCGATTTTATTTAAATTCAATTTAATTTTCACCTAAAATGAAATGGGCAAAATGAATGTAGAAATTTCAAAAGTGGGAGAAGACTATTTTTTGCATCACCGGAGGCAATCAAATTTACGCTTGAAAAAAATAACAGAAAAAAATAGGAAGGTTTCAGCTTATTCCCTTCTTTTTTCGTGTTTGTTGCTTACCCATATCAAGTAAACGCAACATGTGCAGTTGAAGGTTCATAGAAACATGCAGCATACACTCACACACACTGACACACACAAACAAATATATAGATTACCTGGTTGTGGGCAAAAGGAGTAGGAGTCGAAGATTTTATGCAATCAAGTGTGTTAATTGCACCATAATTGGGCAAATGCACGCGAGCATGATTAATGCACTTGCAGTTGCCATATTGACATATGCACTTCTCTGCCGCCTATCAGAAACACAAACAAACCCACACATATCCTGGAGGAGGAGTAGCAGAAGCAGTAGGATGATAGTCGGCTCGGCTACCATTGATGATGTGTTTCCATTTGATTAGTCATACATAAATCATAGCAAAATTCGGAAATTGCATCAAAAAAAAAATAGGCATTTTACACAATTTACATTTGTACATTTGTAGGTACATATTTTAATTGGTTTCTCCTTTCTATATCAAGTTGATTTGAAAGCAATACGGTCACCACAGGGACACGGCCCTAAAAACGAGTTTAGTAGTTTCTCATTGCTTTCATATATCAACCAAATAAAAATGTATTTATTTGAGGCTTTATCAGTCGATCAGTCGAATTGAGAAACAAATTCTCTTTAAGGAAACGTATTCGACGTTTAACCAAAATTAGCTTCTTTTAGCAATAATTGTCACTTTGATATATGCAATTATTTAAGAAAATATTTTGCTAATTCTGGGAATGGAAAATTGAAATTTTTTTATAATTCTCAGAAAACAACTTAAAAATAAAACGCATTTACAAATGAATATGGTCTCGGCTCTGTGTTGGTTCTGTTGAATGTTTTATTA
The DNA here is from genome assembly GCA_018903935.1 of Drosophila insularis. Lineage (NCBI taxonomy): Eukaryota > Metazoa > Arthropoda > Insecta > Diptera > Drosophilidae > Drosophila > Drosophila insularis. Next base: position 11,444,378 of record JAEIFP010002295.1, read on the forward strand.
TAAATTAATTTGATTTTGATGTGTGTTAAACTGATTTACCAACGATGTGTGCACCTGCAAAAGGCAATTTGAATTGCTGAACAAAATCAAATAAATTAAAAATCCTAAAAAGCAAAATACACAAAGCTAACAAAAACACACAAACTTAAATATTGGTATGAGTTAGCCAAGCCAAAAGGGTTCAGAGAGAGAGAGAGAGAGAAAGAGAGAGTCATTCAGGTTCAGGTAACCGTTGCCAACGTTAGGTTTGGCTGATTAAAGGTAAGGATGGGTGAAGGAGAGGGTGAAGCGAATGCGTTGAGTAATCTGTGTTTCGTAACAGTTAATTAAAACTTTTTTTTTTTTGGATTTAGCGGCTAAACAACAACATCTAAGAGTACAACCGCAAACAAAGAAGAAATTAGTGCCGAATAGGCGTGGTTCCTTTCTTCCTTCCTTCAGTTTGGGTTTTTTGATGCTTGAGTGGCTTTTGATTTGATTTTGTTGCGAGTACTTGAATTTAAAACTTTTCTGCACAAGACTTTTATTGAATTCGAATGCAATTAATTTTGTTAAATATCAAAGTTTTGATATATAACTAGAATGACGTCACGTTGGGGCGATATCTACATAAAACGTTGAGTGAAGGTCATCAAAAGGTTGTTTAGATGCCTGTCGAACTGGAGAAATATTCAGTACACATACATAGATACGCACACACCCATGTCAAACATTTTTTCTTAGTTCGGATTTCAGTTAAATTTGGTTTCTCTATATTGTTATTGAATATTCCATTCGACAGTCAACCGTCTTTTGTGGCAAATAATTGAAATATTATATCCTATAACTTAGAAAATGGTCTACCTGTAAAAGTCCTCAGTGTGTATGTGTGTGCGTGTGTTTACACATATAAAGGTCTCGATAACATCTATGCTTAAAGACACCAAAGAGCAAAAAAATGAACAAGTCTGTAATATATTTTTTTTTTTTTGCTTTTTCTCCCATTTGCATATTTAATGCCAAAAGAATCTTTTTTCATGCTCGTTTTTTTCCAGTTCTTATGCATATTTAAAATCAGGTTACGTATACATACATATACATATATAGATATCTGTGGGTTTGTGTGCGTACGCAAACAAAACTTTATCAAAGCTGACACATTTTTGCTTCACAAGATTTCGGCATCAACTTTTACTGTGCCCTGTGCCCCTTCAACGAGGTGTGAAATTGAAATTTGTTACGACCTTGTTGCATATCAATAAGTATTCTAATCAATAAAATTTCGGGGGAGTAAAAATTGCATTGACTTTTCAGTTTTTCGGTTGCTGTTTCGTTGGCAACAGCTGTGGCTAACATACGGCAGAACAACGGGGCGTATGTGTAATCTTTATCTCTGTCGCGTGGAATAGATGCAAAATGATAAAGATGTCGACTTATATTGTATATTGCGATGAGAAATATTTGATGTAGAAAAACAATGGGTGTAGCTCTTTTTTTTATTCCTTTTTAGTTTACGTCATTATTTATAGCTTGATAGCTTTTCAATTGTTTGCCTCTACAACTTGTGGCAATATTGGAATTGATATAAATTAAAATCTATTGATTAATGGGCCAGACAAACAGCTGCCTACAATGAACGCATTGAAAAGGAAACAATACATACCTGCGCATAAGTAATTACACTGCCAGAAAAATTGCACAATGACTTGAAATCATTTAAGGTCTATCAGAGATTTATATGTTTCCACCTGGCCGAGAATTACATGGAGATTATTGCCAGTGCATAGTCCCATGCATATTCATAATACTGTGACTTTATTGTCTGCCTGGATTCTTGTGTGTGTGTGTGTGTGTGTGATATATGCAAATGAGTGTGATTTAGCATAACATAAATTATTGAACATTATGCGGCCTACAAACGCATAATTGAATTAATAATGATATGGGTTTGAAATTATCAAATTAGTTGGTCGGAATTTAAACAACGGAAGTTAGTTAGTTAATATATATGCAGATTTGGCATAAACGGATGTTTGTTGCGGTAAATTACAGACAGTCTTTATTAAATTACAACTTATTTCACTTAGCCTAAAGACTACCGCAAGAAACAAAAAAAAAAAGGAACGACAATTGTTGACGCCATCTCAAATTCTGTGTAATTTGAAATCCTTGAAATTAACATGCAAATGAACTGAAAAATGCGTAGGCAGCGCTTACTTGAAATATGTATTCTTAGCCATTTTCATGAATATGTAACAAGAGTTTTCAATAAAATGGTGTTGATGTTAGTCGTCTCCGCCCTCTCCTCGCGCCAACAAAAATGTATCCGTCAGCGATTTAAAGTGAATTGAAGAGACAAAAAAATCTACAATGCTTACGTCTTCTGTTTTCACTTTAAACGTCTCCCAACTCACATACACATAAGCACCTTCAAGCACACACACACACACACACACACATACGCAGACGGAGCCGCAGCTGGGCACCTGTCGTCGGCGTGTCGCACGAATAGCAGCGAAATTAACTTGTGAGTGACTTTTTACACAACTCAGGAAGCCAAACGACGCGATGACGCTGGTAAGTAGGCAATACTTTTTGCAAAAATTTCTGCACAGGGAAAAAATGTCACGATAATTTTGTTCCCTTTTGAATTTTCAACACTATTCCATTTATGTTGAGCATTAGATGACTATGTAGACTTCAAGATAAATCTAAGCTGGCCAAAACTTTACCACGAAAGTTGTTTAAACTCTAAAGCAAAAGTTAATGAAAACTTTACGATATTTGTTTCAATTTGTTGTGGTTTTCTTGCAGTGTTTAATCTACTTCTGTCTTCTGTAAAGAAAACACTTCTTTTAAGAGTGCTCCGTAAGTATGCCCATATATATATGTTTGTTTATTGTATATATGTATGTATGCCACTTATGTAACTTTTGGTTAAGGTAGTAAACTTGTCTACGCCGCTGCGTGACATTTGCAAATCTCTACTTACATGCTTACCCACATTCCTTTTTTGATGTTATAGTTGATCAAACAAACACAATTTACTCAAACGAAAGCAAGTGAGCAAAATCATTATTTTTTGGTGTTTTTTTTTCTAGCTTTCTTGGGTCTACTTAACAATTTCCTGAACTCCATAGACCCAACAGAGAAACTGCGAAACAGTTAAAGTTCATAAACTTAACCCATGATAAACGAGTTTTCTTGTTGTGGTTGCTTCTGCGTCCGTTCAACTGTCGAGTCATTTGGTCGACCCACATTAATAAGCATAAATTGTGTCTGGGATGCACGTCCTCTTCGCATTTGCTGAGTTTTAGTGTATGCTCAGTTGGCCGCGAACGAATTACATTAGCAGTAGCAGTGCCGCAGCATATTTGAAGCATATTAATTTAATATGGCGGCATCGTTGTCATTGTGCCTCGAGGGGGCAACTGCTGGGAAAGCTCATTTGCCTGTGATTGTGTGAACATTTACACAATGAGCGCCGCACCTCATTTGTATCCCACATCTAAAGGATCAAAAATCTAGCTGGAGCTACTCTATGCTCTGATAAGGTTTGCTTACCTCCCCCAATTATATTTAGTATATATAAATTCTTCAACCTTACCTTAGACTCTGAAATAGAATAGACAATGCAAAGGAGAAGAAGTGGTTCCCAAGAGAAGGGTTTGACATGAGCTCAAAAAAAAAATGGCATTAAGATGGCGGTCCCGTCTATATTATATTTCTTGACCTGAGACAGCATAAATTGCCCTCTTTTTTGGACTGTTTTGTATTGTGTCAAGGTCATAAGGGTAATGCAACTAAAGTCTTAGCTTAAATATATAAATTTTTTATCACTTGTAAAGTTATTATCATAGGTATTATTTGCATTATTAACTAACATTTTTAAATTTTGAATAAGTCTTTAACAAACATTTTTGCTAATTATCTCTAAGAGTATTTAGACTTCGGATTGGCAGCTTTTAATTGGGATTCTCTTTGTGTCTGTATGAGTGTGTGTGTATGCGTTTGTCTGTTTTTTTTTTATACTTTTGACGCGGCTTTAAACGTTCCTCTTTTCTGTCTCAATTACATTATATTATTCTGCCATGAATTGCCATATTGTCTGGATAAAGCGACTTAGTCTAGAGGTTTATGTCAAGTGTTTGCCTTGGCTGTTTCTTTTTTTTGGTCTCGTTGGTTACCTTTACTATATACATACCATAGCACAAACTTCATAGGGAAAGCATGCAATGGTTTTGTGTTTGCTTTTCAGTTTTTCATAACCCATTTTCGTGCTTTAGACCCAGCTCAAATCGTCCAACCCCAACTTCTTTCAATTTCCTTGTTGTGAATTGTAGCGTAATTTGTTTAATATTATCCTTTAAATTTCTAAAAAAAAAAAGAAAAAAATGCACCCTTCTAAAGAAACATTTTTTTTTATTTTGGCTGCCAAGAAAATTGCTTGGCTGCTCGTTATTAGAAAACAGAAAGTAAGGGAAGAAAGAAAAAAGATTCCTGGCCCATTCCCATTTGCTTGCTGCCAGATTGAAGGGGATTGAGTTGAATCCCCCAGATTCATGCTCAACTTAATTTGATGTGAAGGGAATGGGACGCGCATGATGCCATGCGGATGGGTTGGCTTCAGTTCAGAAGGATGCTTCATCATCAAGAGTAAACAAATAAGCATAAACTCTTAATTTGTCTGGCGTTTGTCCAAAAAACTTTGCCTCAATAATTTTCTAATGGTGAAATCTAAGATTTACGATATATTTTTTTAATAAATAAACCAAAAAAGGGATCACGCAAAGAAAAAACACTCCTTTGGCTCGTTGTTGCTTCCTGTCATTAAAGATTTCTTATTTAGATTCACATTGAATGTAAAGTATAATAAATCTGTCAGCAAGTTGAAAGAACTTTAAATGACATTTTAAAATCTTAAGGAAATGTGTAACTAACGAAGGGAACTTTGCTTCCCTATTTGAGTTATTTTTGATTCCCCCAAACCAACTGCCCTTAAGGCTTCTAAGCCATGGCCAAGGATAAAGTTTTTATTGCCGGGCAATTGAAGTTTGCATCTTACAAGCCGCAAGCTCTAGAATAATGATGATGATGGTAAAGCTCTTGTTCCCCAAAGTGTTGTCACCATTGTGGTAACAAGTCAAGCTTACCTACATACATATACATACATATTATATTAGTGCCTGCAATGATTTTTCTTTGGTATTTCTAGAAAAGACTTATACACTTACCAAGTGAGTTGCCCGATATGATTTTACAATTTAACTTAACAAGCATAAAGTTAACTACTGGAAAATGATGAAAATTTCCATTAAATTAAAAAGTTTTTCAACTCTCAAAAATCTCTTTTTTATTTGTAATTAAACTAATTTGTCAAACTACATTTTCTTAGACCACAACGATGTTGAAAATAGGTTTCCTTTCTTGTTTCCGGCATTTGAAGTGTCACTTTTGGTATTAAATTGCGGCTAAGGGAAAATGTCGTTGCTTACAAGTGAACAACTTAACTTAAGTCTCTGTCTAGCTCAGTTTTTGGTTTATATTTGTAAAGCATTCTGCTTACATTCCCAAATCAAATCAAAGTTGTGGTTGAGGGCAAATTCTACACATGTTTTACATGTACAAGCTCTTGGGAAAACTGTTCTTGTTTTTTGTCTTTTTCTTTTATTCCAAATTCAAAAACTTTGCACTTTCAATTTGGTAAATGAATGCAAATAACAACTGACAGACACAATCAGAATTTGTTTTACCTACGAAAAACATATACACAGTCAAACACACACACACACACAGAAGTAAATATTGCCTATGGTGTGCACTGAGGAAAAAAAACAGAAACTACACATTCATATATAAATTTTGTGTTTCGCAATGTTTCCATTAGACAAGGCTCATAAAGGAGTTTCTAGACCGTATTGATTTCTTGCATATTAACTACAAAAATAAGCAAATTACTTTCAGTGTAGTCTCAGATGTGGTTTTTTGTGGCAGTGGCCAATACCAATTGATACGCTGTGGCTGGCACATGAGTCTGTTAGCTTGATTAGATTGTTTAGCCGGCGGGACTGTTGATAAATGGCGGCAGTTTTAAAATATATGCGCCTCTTTTGTATGTGTTTGTCTGCCATTTAGATGATTTAAGAGTTCAAAGTTCAAACTGTATCCGTCGGGGAAAGTCCTGCATTTGCAGCAACCAGTTGCTCCAATCAACTCTGGCGACAGTAACAAAAGTCACGTAGACACATAATTAACGTTAGTGTCGGGGATTTAGAAAGGTTTATGTTTATGCTTGTGCACACTTTTGAAAAATTAACTGCTCCATAAGGTTCTCTATACCTTCATATTTCATCGACACATGCGGGAAAAAAGTTTCAACTCAGACTCTAGCTATTTTTGATTTGCTCCTTCCTCGTTTTTTTACGGTCTCTCTCGTTTTCTAGGGGGGGTTTTTTTTTGCTTTGTTTTACTCTACTTCGGGTTTGTTCTTTTACGAGCAGCTGTCTAATGTTTCAGCGAAAAGTAAGAAAAACTTTATGCTTTATGGAAATTTAACTTAACTTGGCCTAATGAGGCCCCAAAAAGAAACAAAAGGAAAAAAACAATACGTAAACAAACACGCAGCCGTCGCATATTTTAATAAAGTTCTTTAGTCGACTTAGAGAAACTTGTGTTTGCATTTTATTAGTCATAAATTAAAGTTGAACTTAGCTCTGCCAGCAAGGTGTTCGATGTGTCACCTGAGACCGATGATATTTTATGGCTTGACCTTAGCCACAGGCTTATATAAGAGGAAATATTCGCTGCTTTGTTTTTCGAAAAATGTGCGAGAGAGCTTTTTATATAGAATTAAAAATACAAAAACCCATATATTCGGTTTGTTGGAAAATGCGGTTAAAATATGGCTGGTAACACACACACACACACACACAAAGGCACAAACACGATAGCTTTGAACAAAGCGAACGCAAATCCAATTTGTATGCCGCGACAACCCTAAAAGTATGCAATGCATTTTAATGGCCAAGCTGCAATGGAAAAAATACAAAATAAAACAAAACCCGCGTGCATAAAGTATGTGTGTGTATGTGTGTATCACATAACCCAATTAATAACTATGAAACTCTAGTCTGCTTGTTAAAAACAGTATTAATTGTTAAATATTTGAATTTAAATGCATAAACAAGTTGTAAAAATTTCACCAACGTTTGTTTTTAACATTTGTTCTTTTTATTTAGGCATTCTTTGACATTTAACAGAGAAATGCCAATCATTTTGAATGTCCATTGACTGGTTTTCACTGTATGCAAGCTACCTAATTGGGAGTGGTTTTCCTTTTTGTTTTATGGTAACAAAATATGTCGCTATATATGTATGTGTATATATCAGGTGTTTCTATGCGACCAACCAGCTAAATGACATGTCTCTCTTAAAACGCAGGACGCGCAACAGGATATCCTGTTGGAAATGAAATTTTTTTTGCTGGCAGGAACGTTGGTCATCAATCAAATATGATCAAAAATGTCCTGTCAGTTGTCTGACGAGCTGTTTAGTGTTTCATCGGTATATGTATGTATCTGTATATTCATTATGTTCCCCCGCTGAGAATTTTCAGCATTAAGTTGACAAGCAAATTATGTTTTGAGAAATAGGAGCGAAAACACTGATAACGACAGGCATAGGTTGTGGTGGTGGTGGTGGGTGATGGAGCATTTAAAGAGGGACAACCGAGGATTAACGTTGATTAAATGTGGGTCATCAACAGCAATGACAATGACACTGACCCATGGCTGGCGAATAGTTAATAATGACCAGCTGGTGTCCAAGTGAATGGAATTTGCTTTGCTCATCGTAATGATAATGAATGGATCTGCTACAGGATTTAGGTATATACATAGTTAAGAAAATGATTGATTTAACACCAAATGCAGTTTTAGATTAAAGTAAGCGAAACTAGAGAGATGACAGACAAGTGCTTCATTTTGTATTATTAAGCCCACATTAAGCCATCAAAATGGACTGAAAAATTGTATAAATTGAATTAAATTATTTCGTTATGTTCTTTTAAGACATTTCCTTTTGTTGAATTATTACCCTGCCATAGACAAGCAGCTGCTTCTGAGTGAGTAAAGACATTTGTTTCATACCCAACCAAAATTGGCCTAAGAAAATTTTCAATTCAATTTTCACATTGCGGCAACCTGAGGCACGTGCCACCTATTATATTCATATTAGATTGTTTACGAATAACCAAATGAAAACATAGAGCAGAAAATTCAAAAAAAGAGAGTAGACTAGACACAAAAGCGCAGGCGTCAAATAAAAGTAGTAAACTAACTGAAAACACGGCAACACTGGCCAAAGGAAAAACGGTTTGAATTTAATGCACGTTTTTTTTTTTAAATCATTCGATTTCGTTTTTGAAAAATTCAAAGAATTTTAAAATATTTTTTTCTCTTTAAGAAAATTAATGGATTTTCTCATTTCTTATAAATTGCCAACGGTTTGTATATAATTTATTAGATACCCTATCTAACGAGGCAAACGTACCTATAGTACATCTCTCCCTGACCTTCGTTTTGGCTGTTTCGGGGCCGGCCAGCCTCAACAACGGTCTGTGCCAGTGCCAGAGCCAGTTCAACGGCAAACTCGCGCGCGAACAGTTCGAAAAAAAAGTTAGCCTCGCATCGCTTCGCTTGTGGGCTAAGAAGTTTAAAGAATTGCTAAAATAAATATTCTGAATAATAATGCCGGCGGCAAAAAAATAAAATTAGCATCGTAATTGAATATAAAAAAACGTAAAATCGAACAAAAACAAGATGGATATTGAATTGAACTTTCATTTAATATAAACACTGAAACCATAAACTACAAATTTTAAATGTGGCAATTTAAATTTAGCTTGTGTGTTTTGAGTAAAACTAATAAACAGCATAAACACAAAAACAAACAGTGAAAAGTGTGAAAATTTATATGCAATATATAGATAATACTAACAAAAATATTAGAATAAATTTACATATAGAAATTGTACAAAAAAATACTATTTAGGTAAGCTCTGTGTTTGTGAAAATATAATAAACTATCTGGAAAACTAATCAGTTTTTCCAAGCCATTTGCTTTATTCAATTGCAAAAAATTTACTTTGCTCTTCAAAAAAAAAATAAATAAATAAAAAACACACACAGTGCTCTTGGCATTTTTAAAATTAATTGCCAACGTCTATCTTTAAGTTGGTAACTAATATTAGCTTAAGCCACCTATTCCCTGGCTCCCTACGGTTTGTGGGAAAGTTTTTCTTTTTGTTCGTCAAACTAATAGAAAATATTCTAGTTAATGCTTTTAACTTGTGTCAATTGACAGAACTTTCATCCGTTTTTCATTATATTTGAAAAGTTTGACGCACAATGCAAATTATTTGCAGAGTTTAATCAAGCATTTTGGGCAAAAATTTACTTCCCCTTTCTCAACTAGTTGTTATGGCTGTGCTTTCACTCAATTTAATCGTTTCATTAGAGAGTTAAAAGGATCCTAAAGGGATAAGCAACAATTAGCATGCCTAAATGCACATCATATAAATCTGATTCTTGGAATCAGCTCAAAATAAATCGAGCAGAACATGTTTAAGAATAGTCTTGAAGTTGACGTCCATGACTTCTGATAGCAAAACAAGTCAAATGAAGCAATTAAGTGAATTTAATAGAGTTTTAATAATATAAAAAAAAAAACGTTCTCTTAAAGTGTGTGAATTTTGAAAATCAATTTCTTATAACTAATATTTTATTTTACCTATTTTCATTGAATCTTAATAGTTATTTGAGACTTAATGTACAAAATTGTTTTAAAAACAATCTGTTAAGTTAGGGAGACTCATGTTAACTCCATAAAAGTTATATACATATTTTGAAATCAGAAGAAATTTTCAGAAGAAATCCCAAGTTTCAACTGAAATTAGAGTTCAAGTTAAATATAATAGATTATGGCCTACGCTCTTGGAAAATTTCCTGCTAAGATTCATAATACTAACAGGATGTCATTTAAGTAAATCTACCAGTACTAAGCCTATTAAATCAATAATACATATATTTTTTAGATTTTGAAGAATATTTTACGTTTTTAAAGACAATAAACAATAAATAGGTACTATTTACATTTATTTTACTCAATTTTGATAAACCATTTATCAAATGAAATAAATTAAATATTTTGTTTTCTAATTGTAGAATTTATCTTATGATTTTTAGGTAGATAATTTTTAAAGTCTTTTTATTATTTTGTCTACAAGGTGTAAAAACGATTGCTTAATGAATGCTAGAACATTTTTTCATATTAAATGTCTATCACATTTTATATATCTCAAAACATAATGGGGTAAAAGCTTCATTTATTCAATAATTTATTCATTACTTTTCCTGGCCAAGTGAACAGATATTTTGTGATATATTTCATTCTTCTTTTTTTTATGTTAATGTCTGATGACTGCCAAGATTTTTTGCCATCATTTACATAATGAGATTGCTTCGATGTGGTTAAAGTTTTAATTTACTAATTATACAACCTGTCAGGGCATTTAATCATTTTGTTTCTTCCTCGAATTTTTTATACGATTGTTTGTTCTTGAAAGTTTCGTACATTGAATGTTTATAGGGAAAATTGTAAATTACAAATTTCTTCTATTTGATTTACCAAAAAATTATAATGATGTGTTTATAATTTGGGTTTGCCTTTTTTATGGTTTTCGGATCGCATAAATCAATCAAGAGCTTGTGGCAAAACGTTTTGTTAGTCGCTAAATATTTAATGTCAACTATGATTTAGAAAACCGGAGAGTAAGCAAGCCTTTTTGCGGTTTTGAGGGCATGTCAGTGGTTGCCATGAATAAATGGCAGGATTTTGGTTTAATTTGTGTAACTTACCACACACACACATGTAACATGTACACACACACACACACACACACACCCAAATATTGTACAAACACACGCACACACACAGACATGCAGAAGATAATGGTCAGCTGGGCAAACCAAAATCCTTTCAACTCGAATTGCTTTTAGTCAGTGGGAACGATGATGAATACTTGTAAGAAGGCTCACTTCCTTGTCACATTAGTAAGTATTAGTGGAACAACAAAAAATGGGACAAAAGTGTTGTCGATGGCCATTAGTTCAAGTTCAATTTGATGTTGTTGTTGGCGTTGTTGTTGGGCCTCGGAAGAGATTCAAGCAGGCGTAAACTAAGTTTTCGATAAGGAATCTTTAAACGAATGCGAGAATAAGTAAATGCCGTGTCCATGTCCTGTCATCATATCCTGTTTGGTTTGCTGCCCTGTCATGCATCAAAACATTTAATTAAATTGGAAACGAACGAGCGACATTTGCTCGAACCGGGGGAGCAAAAAGAATCCGTCAAAGGAAGAGTCCCTCTTGGGCACACGTTCTCTCATTGCTCATTGTGGTATCGTATGGATGACAGGGGGAGAGCCATCTGGACAACCAGACAACACTACTATCTTTGCTCCGTATGAATTTAAATGAAGGTTGTCCTAAACAACTCAGTGAATCATCATGTGCATATTTTAGGGATTTCCAGGCACTCAATTTTTGCAGCTCCATTCAACCTTGCACTGTCCTTCTCCCGCACTGTTGACTCACTGAACGCACAGGATGGTGCAGCATCTGATGCCAACTATAAAGATGCAGCAGGGGTAAGGTGCCAACCTTATTGGATGCCCAGCATCTTGGTCTCTCTTTTGCTTTGTTACTCAATTTACACATAATTGCAATAAATTGAATGAGCCAGCGGGACAGGCCCGGCCAGGGACAGGCGTACAAATTTATTATTGTCCAACAATTTCAACGTTTCAACGCTCACCCAAACCTGCAAGGAGGGTAAATTGCCATAGAGTAAAGTATGTATGTATGTATGAGGGCAAATGCAAGCAAGCGATTGCTCTATCGGACTCTCGGACTCTCGGACTCTCTTTTGTATGGTAGTCAATTTCGATTCCCACTGAATTTTGTATGCGCAATGTGGCACAAGACATAAATATCTTCTTTGATAAACTCGAACCGATAAGATAAGACATTCTCCCCTCGAAGTGTGCGAATTCTGGTTGTTGTGTGTGTGTGTGTGTGCCTTTTTGGTCTATGTTTATGTCTCTCTGTATTACAATGCTAGCAATTTGTGTACAACAGGTCGTATGAGTGCTGCAACTACAAGTATTTAGGTATCAGACATAAAGTGTAAGGGCTTTTAGCAGAGTTTTTTATCGCTTTAAATGGCACATAATATTTAGCCATGGTCAATTCACAAAGGGGAGTAGAAACCTATTTGCCTTATAAGTATTAATGTGTATTTCATTTCACTGTGATTTTAGATCTATAATCTTCTTTCTCACAATAATGGAAACACGTAAAGCTTTGAACCTCACGTAGTTCATAGTTCGTAGTTTATGTTAAGTTTATGCTATGTTGGCAATAGTAAAAAGAATATTTTAGTTAAAGTTTACCAGAGATATGAAATAAAGAAGTAAAATGCGAAATTTTAAAAGGCTTTCATTTCAGACAAAGTCTTCCCCACAATTTATTTTTGTTTTAAATATTTTGCATACACACAAGCAAAAACAACTCGCTTGATAGTGCTTAAACAATTCAACAATTAAATCCGTAAACATATAAACAATGAAAATATGTTGCTATATTTACCAAACACATTGCCATACAGACCGACTTGTCATGCCTCCTGTGCAATTCTTTAATATTTGCCTCCGTCTACATCTATAGCTAGAGATCTATGAGGGAAAACAGAAAAAAGAATGGGAGAGAATTTATGTGTGTATATGTATGCGATATTGTAATGGAGGGAGCGTGTATGTGTGTGTGCTCTTATCACCCTGTTTAAACGTATATTTACGCAAATTGTTTAAATTTTGGTTAGGTGTGAAAGAAAAACACATACTCACCCGTTTATAAATTTTCTCATTTTAGAAATTTCCCCCCATTTTTTACTCAAGCTCATTAAACAATCATTTTGATGAATTTTACATATACATACATACATACATACATGGAATTGTATACATACTTATAAATGTAGATACTTATATATTTATTTATATATGTATTTGTTTGCCTCATTTCTATAAAACCAAGCAACAAAAACCGAACCAACACAAAAAAACAGAAGCATGTGGCCAATTTGCAGCCTCATTTTATTTAAATGTGTGTGCGGGCATGTGCATAAGCTTGTGTGAATGTGTGTGTGTGTGTGTGGGCAAATTAAAAATTCTATATGTGTTTCAGAGTTTAGATGCTTGGTAATTACAATACAAGTTCATTTCCATTGGTCATGTTCCTTGAAATAAATAAATACATATATAGAAACCCATGTATTAAAGAAAATGAACAAAAAAAGTTAAACATTTTATTTTACTTACTTTCGCTATCACAGTCCAAGTCTTGGGTCTTTGGATCGCATTTTTGTATTAAATTGTTTTAGAACTTTCTTCCCCTGTCTCCCCTTTGCGTTCTTTCGCTCTCTGTTTGTGGCAGGGGGTGGGGCATCAGGAAGTGAAACAGTATGCGTGTGTGTATGTGGGTGTGGGTTGGCTAAAAGTAGACCAGCATGCCACTGGACCTGGGTAACACTCCTATGTGCTCCCACTTCTTATTGACATACATATGTTGTGGCACACATAGACCCTAGTTGCTTCTACAATGGGGCAACTGCCACATACACACACAAAGAAATTTACTTTTACTTAGTTTTTTCTTTTTTTTTGCCTTTTTGCCTATGCACTGTGTGCACACCCTGTACTTGACTTGTCAAATACAACAAAAGTAACAGAAAAATATATATAACAATAATATAAAGAGCGCGCCAGAGAGAGAGAGAGAGAGAGAGGGAGAGGAAAATGGAATTTTTCCAATGAATATGGCATGTACCTACTCACTTAATATATAATTTATAAACTTTACATCTTAAAGGCATTGTTATATTTACATTTTATAAATTAAAAGCATTTTGATTTCACTTATCTTGAGTTTGCTACGAATTTCAAAACTTTTAAGCATTTTCCAAATAATACTTTAGTTGATTCACATGAGACATTGATTTTACAAACAATGACATTTAATGTCATCATTTTACATCGTTCATCAAAGAATCAACAAAATACAAAGACATAGAATAGATGGATCAAAATGTAAACTGACTTGGCAACTTGGCAACTTTTGTATAGAAACATTTTCCTAAGGGCATAAACTACACTTTTTTTGTGTTTTTTTTTTTATTTTGGTCTATGTTTAGCCGCGTGTGAATTGCAAGATAAAGTTTTTCTTTTGCTTTAACACGAAAATAATAAAAGAAACAAATGGAAAAAAAAAGCATTGGCAACAACAAAGACAAATAGACAAAGGCAGACGCCCAGCCTAGGCCCAGACCCAGGCCCAGACCCAGGCCAAGTCAAGCCAAGCCAAAGCATGCCATGCCGAGAGGCAGACAAATTCATTTAAAGTTTACAGCTTTTCACCACGACAATGAAAATTTGTTGGCCAGTACATACAGCTGGGCGTATACGTAATCTGCCCTGCATGGAATGCCAATAGCCAGTGACTTTATCATAGCCAAAAGCCAACAAGACCAATGGAACGTGACAGTTTGGCGATTTTTCAAGTTCAACAAAAATGAAATCTAATTTTTTGCGATTATTGCAGAAAACGCAATTTGAACAGCCATCAGTCAAGCGGTCCAAGAAAGAAAAAAATGGCCAAAAGTGAAAAATCAAATGGAGTGAGTAAAAACTCTACTCACTTAGGAGGGAGATGGGACTGTGGGTAAAGGATGGCACATTTTGCTATTTTGGCAAATATTTGCGAGCACACTGTTGGTGTATATATTCGTCACTTTGTTGGGGAGGAACTGAGTCACTGACTGGCTGGCAGGCAGGGTGCCTGGTGCCTGGTCCGGTCGAGCTGCCAATTATGGCCAACATTCCGTTTGAAGTTTGTTTACTTTTCATTAAGACTGCAACGCTGTCGTTCGTCTTTCCAATTGCAACCACCGCCCACCGTTCCCGCCCATTGACTTGGCCTTTTGCCTGTTAATAATTTTTGTTGTTACTTTTGGCATATGTTTTGTGTGCTCACTTATTTGTAATCGAAGCGAGAGCGTAGACAACTTACCGATAATTGATTTTCGCTTGTATTTCGCCATTGTTTGTTTAAAGAATGCAACTTGCCCACTCAACCTCTCTCGCTCACACACTCTCTATCTCTCACTCTGTAAGTTTTTAATAAATGCAAAGAAAAAAATAATAATTTGTTTACTTCACTATATACAGCGTGGGCGGGGTGTTGGACTCGTGAAATATTTATTTGTGACATTACAAAAGTATGACCCATAAAATTGACAATAATCATAAAGCCCTGCCGTCCGTTTTGCTCAACTTTAAGTGGCTCAACTGTCAGACACAATTGTCTCAATCTGTCAATGGCAGAAGAAACTTGAAGTACGACCAGGTCAGCCATCATTTCGTTGACATCCTCTCATCCTTATGCTCTCGTCCCTACTTGGTTCTTTCATTTCATCATCAAGCTAAAAGTTTAACAGTTATTTTCAAGAAGAACGAACAAAAAAAATAAAACAATTTTCTATCAGTTTGGTCGTTTAACGCGAGTCACGAAACTCTTAAAGCCACAGGTAAATCTAGCTCAGGGGACAGATAAAATGTAACTGCTGAGAGAATTGGATTTTGAGAAATGAATTACTTTTTGTATTCTTTGCTCCATTTTGTTTTTAGCCCACGATATCTTAAGTGGTTTTTGTCCTATTCAGCCATTGACAAGCTTAATTGGAAAAGCTAAAGATTAGATTGAAGGTGCCAAAAAAGACTGCAGAGATAAACCAATATAGAGGGAAAGTCATTTTGAATACTGAAAAAATGTCATAACACAACTCAATTAATAAATACTATTCTAGTGACAAAAAAGATATTTAATTAGTAAAAAAAAATAATAAGCTTAAAATAGAAGTCTCCTATTTTACTATTGAGTATTCTTTTGCTAATAGCTTTTGAGCAACTGTTTCTAATTGATTTTGATCAGCTTTTAACTTTTAATTATGTACAACGCCTTTGAACTTTCTTGCCCAAGAAAATTTACGTAAATAAATTTTAAAGTTTCTGTTTCTGTTTCTAATGGGCATTTTCAGGCTTCATTAACAAACAGGCAAACAATTTGGTTTCAAAAGGATCTCTAAGTGGGTAGATGAGTATCTATCTAAAAAAAGATGCCTATTGTGGTAAATAAGAGGACAAAAAAAAGAGAAAAAACAACATTTTAAAAGATTGTGATGAAACCGCAAACAAACTTTTTTTTCTTTGTTCGATAAAACATGAGACCAGCCACAAATGAGCCTAGGCCCGGCCCATTTCTGAGAGACTGTCACACAAAGAAATACAAATAAATCAAAATCAATATGGGGAAAAACGTACACACACACACCACTCGCACACGCACGCAATTATGTTGTTGCTTTTTGTGGGATGAAAGGAATTCAAAAAGTTTTTTATTCAAAAAGAGCATCAAACGCTTAGTTAGAAAGTAAAAAAATTGTTTTTCTAAACATTTGAACAAGGAAATTAGATGAAACCTTCTTATTTTCTCCCTTGGCATTTTTCCAGTACAAAAATATACAAGGCAAATGGAAACCAAATAGGAGAAAAAGGACACGCAACATTAGCCAAAATAAACAAAGTTTATTTGTTGGAGACGAAGCAGGAGGAGCAATCGGATACACTTGGAGTATGCTAGATTTTGGCCTACAAACGACACAAGCAACTGTCTCGGCCATGGATAATAATAACAACAACAATAGTGGAGAATCCTCTATTGATGAGGACTTACTGGATGCTGGGAATCAATGGAACAATTGGACCACTTATACGCCCTCGATTCTAATGTACAACGCCATGAGCAGTGTCATCTCGATGACCAATCAGACACCCATCTTTGATCTCAATCAGTCAATGAGTGGCTACAACTCAACTAAATTGTAAGTAGATCAATCTAACTGCAATAGAATTATTCGTGGGGTCTAATTATGGAGCAAAAAATATTCAATTAACGCAACTACCAACATTTAATCCAATCAGTAGACTTGGAATTGGAACAAAATACAAGTAGTTGCTACACTTGAAGAAAAAAATGAAAGCAAGGCATTCCCTTTCTTAACATAAGATATGTAACATTTCAATTAAGAATTATTACTTTAGAGGAATATATTTTGGCTCTTATATGTGATTTGTAAATGTAAATAAATAAATAATTTAGAGAAAGAGTTGAATCTCAGTTTCTCTTAAGCTCTCATTCATCAGAAAGCCACCAGGACTTCCTATTTGATAGGATTCTGATTTAAGTTGATTAAGTTGCCCTGCCTTGCCTTGTCCTGGCTGGTCTTGCCATTATTTTGTGTCTTTACTTGTGTGGCATGGAGCTAGCCATGCATATCTAATGACGCAGCATTGCCGCATTCAGTCATTCAATCATTCAGCCAAAGCCATAGTCATTTCATTTCATTCATTCAAACATTTCCGTTTACTCCGCCCAGTCATGGTCTATATGTTTTCTTTCTTTTATTTTTTTTATTTCCGTTTCAAATACATTACATTGACGAGGCATGCGGCTGAACAAATAGGAAAACACACCAAAACACACACACACACACACACACACATATTTATGTAAAAGCTAAAGTAAATTTCACATTTGTATTTACGTGAGTGTGTGTGTGTATGCGTCCTTAATGCCGTCTGCTATCAAGTTTACTGCAGTAAAATTTCCCTACATAACACACACACACACACAAATCTATATGTAGATAGATAATTATTATGACATTGCTGCGTTTGTCGTTGTCGTCTCAAAATATATTCCCCGAAGCAAGTTCTCTGCCTTTCCTTTTTATTTGCCAGTCCCGAAACTGTCAATGCCTCGCTTCTTCATTCATTCATTCATTCACCGAATGACGGCCTCGAGTGGCAAGTATCTTTTGCTGCTGGTGTCCCATTGTTTGTGTTATTTTTTAGAGCTGTTTATTTGTTTGTATTTACCACTGCGGCAGATTTATGCAAAGAAGTATCAAATATAATATAAACAAAGATGGGTTAGACCATGCCATACCCTGCAACTAATACCAGGATAAAAATCCCAAGTTCGGTTCCACTTCACCACTTAGGGCATTTAATTAGAAAATACATCGTTTCTAGCCAAAGATGAATTTAGAAATATAAAATTAAATTGTGCAAAAGTCCGAAACTTTTAAAAACTACAAGGTACAATCTATCCAATTCAAATATTATAACAAGAACTATTTTTTGTAGTTACAGCAAATTATATATATATAATTCACTTACCTTAATCTCAGAGAGAATCTTAATTCACCAAAATCAACAAAAATGAATGTTCTGGTTGCCAATTTCAACTTTTTTTTACCTGATTTTATTTAGTGACCTAGAAAATAAACTTAAACAAAAGTTATTAAAAATATTTATGTTATTAGGTTTTCTTTGCAAAAATGGAAATGAAGAAGAAGCATATAAAAATTTCTTGAATATGTAAATTTGTTACACTTTTAACTTATTTGTCTATTTTCCTTTTTAGGAAAAGCAAAGCCGATTAGTAGTAACCCATATACCCACCTACCCTTTGGGTATATGAAATTTAAACCACAAAAATAACAGCAACAACAAGTTACAAGAAAAATCTTCTATATTCTTTTACCATCACATTTTCTTTTGCCTGTAGCTGGAAGAAATGCTATTTTCCATCTGTCTTTCTTTCCCCTGTCTGCCTCTCTCTATAATTCGTTATGCCCTCTTGACTTAGGCTTGGCATCATTTGAAACTAGCCACCCACAAGACAAATCAATAATCCTCTTTGGCACTAGGCCCCATAAACAAAAGAGCGAACTTATGCAAATCCTGTCAGCCTTATACTTGTTTATGGTATGAGGCCATAAAGTAAAACATTATGTGGGCATATTTTTAATTGCTCGGCAGAGAGAAGAATGGGCAAATCTTAATGACCAACAGCTGAAGGGAGTAAGTACATGTTACCCAGACCTTAGACATCAGCATTGTAGACCATGCATATGTCATGTCAGAGTGTACATATATGTAGTATATGGCGTACATATTAAATTACTCAGCTGCTGGGCCCAGTATTCAGTATCCGGAGACCCCTAACGAGCTGTGCATAACGTGTGACCAATAAAGTCGGCATATGCATAGACATACAACAAACTTGCAAACTAAACGCCAGAGAGATGGCGCCATAGCAAAAATCCTTTATGTGGGGATGCCTATTTAAACACTTCAAGCCTAAGTCAACAATTGCCGAGAGAGAAAGAGAGAGAAACGAGAATATTAAAAAAAGATGACGACGGTGACAGCAAAACCGGCAATGTGTGAATGGGTTGCCGGAGTCAGACTTCCGACTCAGACCCAAAACTCAAACGAAGGCAGCAAGCGGCAAGCAGCAAAGTTTTATGTGACAGACGGCGCAGAAAAATACACGGATTTGTCAACGCACGCACAATTACACAAGCTTAATGGCGACAACATCCTGTCGACACTCACACACCCCCACACACACATACACACCATCATTGACAAGCCCATATAGAACATACCCACTCACAAGTAGGCAAAGACATAGAAGCAGACACATCATCATCATCATCCGGCGGGGGCGCCAAAAACATGAAAATGAAACATAACCCACTCACACACACACACCAAACACACACAAAAACACTTAATACCGTTGTCACTAATTTTCTTCTTTCATTATTTGCCGCCATCTTTCAGCACCAGCTCGGAAGATGTCGATGAGGATGCGGCTGCCACAGCGACATTTGCATTTGTAGTGCCATGGTGGCGTCAAGTATTATGGAGCATACTTTTTGGCGGCATGGTCATTGTGGCAACGGGCGGCAATCTAATTGTCGTTTGGATCGTCCTCACCACTAAACGTATGCGAACGGTGACCAACTATTTCATAGGTGAGCAAATGCAAATACATCACGCATACGCCACGTTTGCCAATTAAACTATGCATACACAAACATCTGTTTGGTCTACATGGCATTTGAAATTCACTAAAATCACAGACAAGACTTAACTCTAATAGAGATGCATTAATGTGTACATAATATATACAAATTGGTCTGACATTTTCAACACTTGCTCTCGGCCTCGATCTCATTATCCATGCTTGACACGTGGAGACACAATCAGCTTGCCATATTAATTAAAACGTTTGCTTAATTAACACAAAATGGAATTGTAATCACATTCAATAATAAACACTTTGCAGAATGACTTTCGAGTCATTTACCTCAAATTATTCCCAAAATTTATTATAACAAAAGGATAAAAATTGTTTAATCAAAATTAACTGCATTCAGAATTTTATATGCTAAATTAGAATATAAATGTTTAATTTGTCCTTCTGTTAAAATTGTAATAGTATGAAAGAGTATTAAAACTTTTTCCAGCTCATCATAAATACCTTTTGAAAGTACAGCAAATATTCGCTTCAATTAATTCGAAACTGTTTGCCTGATTGTAACCGTGGCATAGTGTACTTTGTTTAATTAATTTATATTTGCATACACATAACTTTTGGAAAGTTGCTTAATTGCACTTTTGCTAGGACACGGTTGTGGAATCAAGGCAAAAAAAAAGACTGTTGACCATGTCAAAGAAGTTGGCCAGGCAAAAAGTCGTCTACCCAGTTTTTTACAAGCATAATTAATTGAATTGGTTTTAAATCACGTTTAAATCAAAATGATAAAAAACATTTGCCAGCTTTATTTTTAGTCTTTAGTTTAGCAAATACTTTAAATGATTTAAAAGTTGACCTTGCCAAAGCTGAGTGGTTGGGGCAAAAGTTTCTTTAGTATTCTGTCTTCGTAATGAATATAATGATATTACCGACATTAACTTTGTTTTTATTTTGCTCTGTATGTCAGAAATCTTTTCATTTATTTACTATCTTCTGTGTCTATATGCAGGGCATATATATGTATATAAGTATTACATTATATCTGTCTGGTATTCAGCGATGACATTGCCGAAACCATTAAAAACAAAGCGCATAAAAATGCACTAAGAACAACAGAAACATAATCCCCCATTCTGTTATCCACCATTCCCCATCCTTTAGCCCATATTGCCCTCCAGCTGTAAGCTAACAATGGATGGAATGAAGGCGGACAAAATTCTTGCACCACCAGTATGGATACACCACCCCCAATCCACCAAAACCTTTTTACTGCCAAGCAGGCTTGCCTTTTATGTGGAATCTACTCCTTCATGGAATCGGATGTTGTTTCTGAAATGATTATTATTATGCAAACTAAATGCCCGTTAAGCTTCTGAAATGCCTTGGCTTTGGTAAAGGATCAGGAATTTGCATTTCTAAATACACATTGGCAATCATTATTAGTTACAAGTTTTGACGTTTTAATAATTTCGTAGCATGAAAATTTCAAATTCAGAAGACAGTCACAGAGCAAGTGAAGACGAATGACAGGGGGGACAGTGGGACAGTGGGTTGGGGTGTTACTTGGCGATAATCCTTGTCTCGAGTTCATTACCATTGGGAGTTTGCGTCTTTTGTTTGAGTTAGGTGTCCATTTATGACCCTACCCTAACTAGTAAAATAATTGTTACGAAACGGGCATGACTGAACCATTAAAGAGTTTGTAAGCACATTAGAAGGAATCATTTTTTTTTCACAAAAAAATTACTAAACAAAAAAATATTCTTATGTAAAACGTAGTCAAGACTTTTTTGAAATGTTTTCAATTTGAATATATTTCGTTTTTTTTGAATAGAGCATAAAATTAGGTTTTCGATTTGGTGGTCTGGAAGGCCTGAAGGATTTTTCTCTTTTTGTTATTAATTAAAATGAAGCTGAATCGATTTTCGTGCTACGTGGCCTGTTGACAGGACCAAGGCCTCTAGGGTAGGATAGCTAGCGGCCAGGACCTTTTGCCAGGACAGACTTGACGACACGTCGCGACGTGTTGTAGGCGTCATCGAAAAGAAGAAGAAGCAAAAAGAAGAAGAAAAAAGAAATAGGAAAATAGAACTACATTGGGACATGGGCCTAATGTTCACAGTAGAACATTATTTTTATTGTTGTTGCTTTTGTCGCCTTATCTATATGTAGGTATATACATATAAAGATATGTCTATGCGTGTGTACGTGTGCGTGTGTGTGTGTGTGAAGATAATGAAAAGTAAACAAAAGACAAGAAAATGTTCGTTTTCTTGTTGTCTGCTGATTCATTGGCATGTAAATCGTTGTGTTACATGCAAAATGTAATAAAATACATACCAACAATCAGGGGCGTAGAAAGGACAAGTCCTAGCCAAAACTTATAAAAAAATTATTAATCCAAGAGCAAATTGGTAAACGAGCAGACCGCAATTAGATCAGATTTCAAGCTCAATAGTCAACCAATTTGAATTTCATTAACAAAACTTTGACATTAACTGCCAAGAATTAGCCTCATGCCTAAAGAGATTCTCTGACCAAATTGGCATCCTCAGCCCCTGAAGCTACGCCACAGATTCGACAGAAATAGTATGTCAAGTAATAAATGTTGGCGAGGACTTTCTGTGAGCACTGTCTTGGAGTGTCTTAAGAGTGGCGGCTGCCAAAATGGCTGGCACTCAACAAGCAAAGAAAGCAACTGCACTTTGTACCCAACTAATTATAAATGTATAACGCATAAATAAACAAAAGCCAAACTCGAGTAGAGCCAAATCTTCGGCTGGCCAAAAAAAAAAAAAAAAAAGGTTTTCTTTTCTCATTTCTTTTTTAGTTCACCTTTTTTTACGCAATTAGAAAAGTTTTTGTTTATTTGCCTCTTTGACTGTTTGCTTTGTCGCATAATTTTGTTTTGAGACTAATTTTGCCACTCGAACTGATAAAGCAGCTTTGGTTTTTGTTTGTTCTCAGTGAATCTCTCCATTGCGGATGCCATGGTCTCGAGTCTGAATGTAACCTTCAATTCCTATTATATGCTGGATAACGATTGGCCATTTGGTGAATTCTACTGCAAGCTATCACAGTTCATAGCCATGCTAAGCATTTGTGCTTCGGTTTTTACATTAATGGCCATTGCCATTGACAGGTGAGTACCCTTAACTAACTTCTGTCGAGGCATCTTATCAATCATGCGAGCGAGGCCCTCAAGTGAGTACATTTAATATGACTCGTGTTTGTCCATGGGAGCATATCATCAACATGTACCCTGCCCAAATATACATATAAAAGCCAAGTTAACCCAAGTTAACCCATTTCAATTGAGCACAGGAATATCTTATGGGGATTTGGTAATCGATTACCTGTCACAAAACTCAACACATAAATTTATCAAATTTTGACAAGAACCTTCAAAAATTTCTGGCCTATTGCACCCAAAGGATACATATTTTTTAAAATTAAATGCCCATAAAGTATATAAAAATTTCCTTTATGCTATGTTGAATTTTCAATAGACCAAAATGTTAATACCAATTTTATTGACCATGACAGTCCAAAAAAAAGAAAAGGGGACATGAAATCGTTGTATTGTGAACTAACCACTGGGCCAAAAGTACTTCTTTGAGCTAGCCTAGTTAATGGTCGACCAACCTTTGCAGAATTTCTTATTAGGCAGTTTAGTTAACTTGTAAAAATTTTATTGTAATGGCTAATAGCCTGT
Organism: Drosophila insularis; assembly: GCA_018903935.1. Lineage (NCBI taxonomy): Eukaryota > Metazoa > Arthropoda > Insecta > Diptera > Drosophilidae > Drosophila > Drosophila insularis. The sequence continues at coordinate 11,468,141 of JAEIFP010002295.1, forward strand.
CTTACAGCAAACAACATACTATTTTTTCTTGTTAAACGCTAGACAGGCCAATTTTCGACCGACTATTAATAATTATTATGCCTTGACCTTAATAACTAATGCAATAAGAAGGTTCTGCCCAAGAGAATTTGTTTAATTTACTGAAAAATTAACAATGTCATATCCAACCATATCCACTAATTGGTTCTGCCTTTAAACTTTTTGAACCTATTCGCTGGCTTTTAAGATCCAACCGAAACGGTGAGCATTAAATTAATCTATACACTTTTACACAGTTTCCAAAGAGAGACTGCATGCCTGGCAAAAGTTCATGAGCATTTTTGGGGGTTTCCATGCGAATTACTGTAATCGGCTTATGGTACTCGTTGATTCTTTTTTCCCATTTTTCCCCTTTTTGGGCAAAAGAGGCCCAAAAGCCTCAACCCGTAATTTCATATGCACTTTGATAATTCCATTAACATTGGTGCACACTTTTTGGGCATTTTTCCTGCAGATACGTGGCCATCATGAGACCATTGCAGCCACGGATGAGCAAGCGTTGCAATTTGGCAATTGCAGCGATTATTTGGCTTGCCTCTACAGTCATCTCGTGCCCCCTGATGTTGGTCTACAAGACGGAGACTCTAACAAATCACACACGAATTGTTTGCTATCCCGAATGGCCCGATGGACCCATGAATCACTCGATGCTGGAGTATATGTAAGTAAATTCCCTCTTGTTGCTGGAGTTAACAGACTGAACAGAATTCCTAGCTCATATCCTGGAATCACATGTGCGTGTTGATGAAGGGAGCTAAAAGAAATCAAAGAAGAGCAAACAAACAAAGTCCAACGCATTGCGCTGCATGTGAAATGAAGATGCAATAAATCAGGAAATCATGGAGTAAGAATCCCCCAACGCAGTAGGACAATCACTGCCAGACTTCTGGACAAGAATATCAGATTATCTCCAAGGGGATGTGAAATGAATGTGGGAACGGAGCATAAAGAATGCAAGTCATAAAAGCGGAACTCAGTGAAACAAAACCAAAAATGTTGACATAAAATACAAACGACATTAACTGAAACAAGGCGGGTGTATCAAAGAGAATCGGAGGGGCGTATAGATGCACTATGGGCCAAAATGGCAATAATAAAATTTAATTTTGTTTTATTACAGTATGATAAATATAAAAAACTGACTTTATTATGTAAAACCTAGCAATCTTTAATAGCGGACTTAAAGAATGGTAATCACCCCGCAAAATTACAATTAAATTAAGGAGAAAAGGATTTCTTTTAAAACAAATTTTAGTTTGTCTATCATTCTCTGGATAATAATAAAGATTGTCCTTTGCAATCTAATCTAAAACTATTCACACTAAAAATACATTTATTCTTTGTTTATCCTTTACGTATTTTTGATTGAGTTGTAGCCCACAGTGGGATGATGGGTTGGTGGGTTGTTGGGTTGGTTTTCAGTGTTTCAATGTAACCATAAAAAAACGTGTTTCTGTTTACAGCCATTTTGTATGGCAATTTGCAAGAAGCTTTGTATGTACATATGTATGTATGTATGTATGTCCCTTATGTTATGCATTGTGTTTCACATGCAAGGCCATTAAATTTAGATTCACTCACTAAATTGCTGCTCGGCCAATAAAAATGAATTGCTAAAAAAGCAAACAATGTACGATTGAGTAACGATAAGGGCTTTAAAGACCCTTTTGTCTGTCTATTTAGCTTGTTAACACACTATCTTTGATCTCTGTTGATATTTTATTTCACTATTTTCTATTTTTCAGCTACAACATACTCATCATGATACTTACCTACATATTGCCCATTGTCTCCATGACTGTGACATATTCCCGTGTGGGTTTCGAATTGTGGGGCTCAAAGACTATAGGGGAGTATATGCCCCGGCAAGTGGAGAATGTGCGAAGTAAGAGGCGGGTAAGTGAACAAAAACAACTAAAATCTGAACAATAAAATCTAGTTTCAAATCTTGTCTTTACAATTATGTGTTTTTTTTTATTTCTTAGGTGGTCAAAATGATGATAGTCGTTGTATCGATATTTGCCATTTGTTGGCTACCCTTTCATATGTATTTCATAGTGACTTCCTGCTATCCGGATGTAACGTCTGAGCCATTTATTCAGGAACTCTATTTGGCCATATATTGGCTTGCCATGAGCAATTCAATGTACAATCCCATTATATACTGTTGGATGAATTCGCGGTAAGCCCAATTCATTTATTTGAAAGAAGCATGCCACAACCATACATCCACACACACACACACACACACACATACACACTTGTGTGTATATACTTTTTGCTTTTGACTATACAGGCTACACAACAAATTATGTAATTTGCGGTTGAATTAGCAACCAAGCAAGAGAAGGAGCCTTGTATGTTAAGTGCCCTAAGTGCAGTACAAGTTGTAGTAGTGTTCTTTGACATGGCACTGCGTCCCGCTGACAAATTGGTTGCCTAGTTGGTTTGTGGGTTGGTTAAGGACTGGCTGACTTCACTTGTTGGCTTTTGCCCGGAAATGAAGTACTCCTCATCATCATCAACATCAACTTACAGCATTTGCCATCCACAATTAACATTAATGCTGATGGTGACTAGATATCAGGATCGGCTATAGTCCTGTCTACACTCACACATATATATACGTACTCCTTAGGTGTTTATACGAGTGAGTGTGTCTGTATGTGTGTGTGTAAATTAACTGTTGATGCTAGCGCGTCCGTGTGGCACATCCGTTAAACGGAAAAACGTAACTGATTGCAATTAATTTCGCTCAGTCAGCGTGCCAATGACTGCGAAATGTAGATGTGTCATGACTCTAGAAGTGTTCGACTTGTTGTGTGTTGTTGTTGTTGTTGTTGTTATTGTGATGAGCTACGTGCATAAAAGTTCCACTTCCACACATCACAAACAACAACAACAACAACAAACAGGCACTCTTAAAGCTGTGACTCGACAACAGCTCCACATCAATTGGCGATGGCAGCAACGGCGCCCCTTATGCAAATGATGACGACGACTTTGTCGACAGGTTGGAGGTGTTTTTCTTTTCAACCATTTTCTATTTTTTTTCCTTTTTTCTGTTCCCTTTCGTTTTCTCGCATTATTATTATTGTGTTGCACACAGAGAACTGTCGACAGTTTGTGGGTCGATCTACAAGAGAGTGAAAAATGAAAAGTAACAACAGCAAAAGAGCCAATCATAAATCAAGCAGCCAGCATTTGACATACTTTTGGGTGGAAACTTCTGCTCCTTCGGGCTTACACAATTCATTCATATGTCATGGATTATTGAAGTAATGGTTCAGGTGGCTGGCGAGAGTGGAGTAGGGTTTGGGATATTATGAATAAATTCAAGGTATATTTGTTGATAAAAAATGCATAAAATAAATTAGCTTTAGCTAAAGAAAAATGGCATTCCCCCCAAGGAACTATGTATGTGTATTAAATTGGACGCTCGCAGCTCCTTCTTTAGAGGAATTAAAGTGAGATTCTCTTCCCTTTCCTTTTTGTGTGCATTTCTATTATTATTCTACCTAGCCAAAGGAATGCACTTCAGAACTTGTCGTTCAATTCAATGTTTATCCTTTTATCCTGGTGATTTTATTGATTGCAGGTTTCGTTATGGTTTTAAAATGGTCTTTCGCTGGTGTCCATTCGTACGCTTGGGTGCAGAGTCACTTAGCCGACGGGAGAATCTGACGTCTCGTTATTCTTGCTCGGGTTCTCCAGATCACAATCGCATCAAGCGAAATGGTAAGACCTAATTATCCACACACACACACACACACTTGTCTGGGAACTTGTCAGAAGTCTGAAATGCATTAATGAGGTTCCTTTGTTATTAGATACACAGAAATCAATACTCTATGCCTGTCCCAGTTCACCCAAATCGCATCGAATTTCGCATTGTGGTAAGTGTTTCGTTCACTCCTTCATTTATGCTGCACACATAGAAAACATTCTAAAGTTTCAGGAGCTCTGCGAAGTGCCACATTAAGAACGGGCCATGAGATTTTACATCGCAGAAGATCTTCACAGTATCAACAGGAAATGCAACAGCGTTGGCCAGGTCAAAGCCACAGCCAAACTCAAGGCAATTCATCCACCATCAATGCGGAGTCAACCACTGGGACCACCACCACCAACACCACAGGCCAACTATTCTCTTGACAGCAACCCTCATTGTTGTCATCATCATCATCGTCAGCACCGCCAAATCCGCCTCCATCTTTGGTCGAGAGCGTGGAAATGCAAACACAAATTGTCTGCTCCTCGCCCTATAACAATAATTATCGACGTACCAATATCGGAGGTTTGTCGGGCTCTGGAAATGCTAATGATGTAACAACCAATGATAGAACCTGGCTATAAGCGAACTAAATGTCTCGAATTTATATATTTTTATCACAGCCATTTTGTGTACAAGAACAATAGATAGAAAGATGATTAGCACATTGTAACCCATGTACATATATTTGTAATTATTAGTTCAATAACCCTTTGAGTCTCAGACAACGTGACGTATGAGTAACCGTTTGAGACCATCACGACCTTTGACCACGAATGATTGTGAGAACTATATGATGAAATTGTTTTTAAATTAATCAAATGCTTTTCCAAAACCAAATCGCGATCAAGTATTACACAATTTGTTAATGAATATGAATCCATATCATAACATAGATTCACCAAATATCAATTCATTCAATAATGATTCATATAGTTAGATATATACATATGTTGCATTCATATTCACCCGTTACAATTATAAGCAAAAGAAGACTTTTAACTTTACTATATACATATAAAAGTAATGAATTGTAGATGTAAATATTTCGTGACTTGTTTCCACTTGCCTCACTTGGCCCCCGCCTCATTACAATCCGTTCGCAAATACCCTTTGTCAGCTTAAGAAATGAAATTATAAATTATATGAATGTATTAATGTTGATGAAACATAAGTGTAAATATGAAAATACATATGCTAATACACAAAATATAATATATACTTAAATAAATGTCTGAATACAAGAATTTTTGCGAATAAAGCACATTACTCAAATGAAAAAGAAAAGAGAGAATAACTTAATACCAATTCGAAATGCCCAACCTTTATTCTCATAAACCGTGCCATCGCATTGACAGATTGATGAAATGCCAACCCATTAAAGGGGGCTAAAACGAGGCTCCGTTTAACATGTGGCGCCACGACTGGCGTCATTGGCATTGACTCCCCTGGTAACTAACACGCCCAGTCAAGTATTTTGTGGTGTAGAAATTTTAACACATATTCGTATATACCTATAAATGAATATTATAAAAAAATGAGATGCAAAATTTTTGAGCCGAAGTCTTGTATACACTTTTCAGGTAAGGTGCGTCTTCGGCTTAGTAGGACAAAGTTTAAAAATTAAATATATAAATAATAAAACAATAAATAATAACAATTACGGACTTACTTGATTGTGGTTACAATTGATTGAAAATTCTTTCTTTATCACCAGAAATTAGAACGTCGCCAACAGAGCGGGGAGAGGCCAACCCAACAGCAGCTTCTTTTATAATCTCTAACTCTGTCCCTCTCAATCTCACCCTCTCACTGTCTTCCTCTTACACTTAGCAAAAGCGAAAAAAAGTGAAAGAATTGTTCTCTTTCTCTGGCATTCTTAGTCGCTCAAAATCCAACTCTCCCTCTCTCTATCTCCATCTTTCTTTCTCACTTGAATGTGTGAGGGAGTTGAAAAAAAAACAGTAAGAAAATACGATTCAACTATTTGCTAAACACATTAAAAAATACAAAATAAATAAAATTCCTAGAATTGTCGCAACGACGATAGGATTTCAGATTGTAAAATTTACCGTCATATTTTCCGCGAATGAGTGTATACGTAAAATTGTATGTAAATATGTTTAATTTGGTTGCCTAGGGGCAACCTCCTTTCGCCTAGTCAACGCCAAAACATATGTGAAAGATCTTCCATCTCCCCGTCGCCATTCTCATTCATACATCTCAACGTACTGTGTTCAGTTGTGTGTATCAATTTTTTATAAGTAACCGTTTTTGAGAAAATTGCATTTGCTTTTATTTGCTTTATATGTGTGTGTGTGTGTGGGTATGTTGTTGTTGTGTGCTAAAGAACTTGAGCGCCCTTCTAAGCAAAATCCGGAGTAGGCGTGGATTTAAATCGCCCGAGGCCTGCTTTGGTAATATGTATACACATACGAATATTTGCATAGATGTAGGTATACCGCCTCCCACCATGCCCATACCCAATCCCATTTGGTTTTTGCCTTTGCATCATTCACCGTTGCCAGTTGTATGAGTTTCTACTTTAGCCACACATAAGTATATACATATGTTATGCATAAACATCCTTGGCAAATGAAAGCAAAATACGCGCACTTTTGTTCTCAGACTCTAGAAATGCCCTGCATGTATTTCAATGCCCGTGCTAGTCTAATGCATTAGCAGTTTGGCCTTGTGGTAATTGCTTTTAAGTTTACCTTTTACGTGATTTCAATTTACCATCAATTTGACCATATCGAAGTCATTTGTAATGCAGCTCATTAGAGTTGAAACAACACTTAATCAATTGGTCGTTCTCATTGAGTGCATATTGAAGTAAAATAAAGTATTCATCTAATTGCAGTTGCATTAGTGTTTCTTTGAAAGGAAAAAGCAATAAGCAGAAGCCAATAACTTACTTAAACATTATGAATTTTTAAATGTAGCAAAGAAAATGACTAATATGTCATCCTATTCGATTTGCTCTGAACCATGATGTAATAATCTATTGCATGCTCTGAACATAATTAAATTTGAGTTCTTTTTAAATTCACTGCACACACCCAAATCGAGTTAATTTAATTTTAGATCTGATGTTGTACCATTTATCTATAAATTTTCAAGCTACACCCTCCAAAGTCTTTTATTTATGTAGGTATACGTATGTCCACATTCATTAAAAATTCGTATATGCTCTATCGTTTACTTCTTGAAGCAGCTCAACAAATGCCATTTGTTAAAAAGACTTTTAGGGAAAACATAGAAAACAGGAAAAACAGACGAGTTCCTGGTCACGAAGAATTCGTTGCCTACATTTAAGCGCTGTACAAATGCAAACACATTTACATCTACATATGTATACGCGTATACTCTTGTGTGTGCGTATTGTGACAAAAGCGGAAACGAAAGACAAAAAAAGGTAAAACTTTAGGGCTACCAACGCAACAGTCGAGTCGTAAAATGCACATCTTTTATAAACATTAAACAATAGACAATAGGCTATATTAGCCACGAAAGTCATATATGTGTGTGTTCTGTATGTATTTGGGTGTGCGTGTGTGTCTTTGTGGGTTGTGGTCTCCCGAGACATGTCAAAGACATTAAGAGAAGGCCAACGTTGAGATTTAATGAGCATCATATATACATATGTATAGCTGAATATGGCGGGTGCGGCTGCGGTGGGCGGTGCGGTGTTTGGGGGACAGAGACCGAAAACCATAATTGAATCTTTTGGTTATGCACTGGATATTGCATGGAAACGAAACAAATTATATTCAAACGAAGGGTTAAAAATTTGAGAAACAATTTACTGCTGCGGCTGCCAGTTAATTTCACGAGTTTTCTCCTGGTTACGTGGTTGCGGTCTCGGTCTCACCCCATCTATTGCACTTCACCTCTTTGGCCAATCCGATTCGAGGTACGAGGGCTTGGTACTGCTTGCAGTTGGCTATCTACTTGCTGCCTGGCGCATAGTTTTAAGTTTTATTGTTGGCTTGCGGCTGGTCTTAACTAAAATCAATTTCATTAAATTGAATTTCTGCGGCATTGGCATGCATGTGCCATGTCCGTGTCCTGGTACCTATGTATACCTGTGTCTCTCTGTCCTTGTGCTGTCTTCGCTTTCGCCAGGGCTTAAAAGTAAATGCCACGAGAGCAGCCCAATTGGATTTTGGGTTTCGTATCTTCATCTTTTAAGTTCCTTTTTTTATTTACTGTCTTTTCTTTATTGCAAAATGGGTAACAAAAATTGGCTTCCGTCTTTCGTTATTTTTGGTTTTTTGGCATAAATATGTGTATATACAAGATTTACAAAACAAAGAAAAAAAAATACTCGTGATTAACAATAAGGACACGGAGACACCGCTGGAATGGATATATTATTATCTAGCACCTAGATGGCTGTACTCCAGTCATGTCAAGACTGTAAACGGCTTATTAGTTTCAAATAGTGGATCAAATGTTCTCCAATATTTGGCTTGATATAGAAGATGCACTGCGTCTGTCGTTGAATGCGCTCGTCGGGAACTTCATTGTGCAATTGAAGAAGATCGCTTAGGGAATCGTTGGTCATGCTGTAAACGGTTGATGAGTTTAGGAACTTCATAATGCGCTCATTGGTGTAGTTTAGTTGCTGCAAAAAGAACACGATTAATGAGATTTCAATAGGTATCAGTAACTTACCCCTTCCAGTTCATCAGTCGGCTCTGGTTTAAGACTGAGATATAATTTGGTAGGATCTTCGCGGTCTGCCACCAATTCCACTTTAAGTACCGACGAGGCAAAAGCTAGGTCATCACTGTTTGGTTCCATAATGGCCAATATTGAAGATGTAAGGAAGATAAGAGCCGGACGCAGATGTCCATTGACCAAAAGTGTGATCTCATGGAAAAACAATATCTGATCGTGACTGAGCTCTTCGGGTAGATAACGCCAAATGCGATAGGAGCCAGCATGTAATGCCACATTTCTGGTTATACTGGGCTCAACCTGCTGTGGCATTGCATTGAAGCCGACCGTGTGGAGGACGCCCTGACCAGTCAGAGCAAGCATTTCGGCTGCGCCACTGATTGGCTTGGTAAATGCACCAACAATACCCTTGGTAAGACCAGCAATGACGCCAACAGAGCTGCGAGCCTCCAATGTGTGATGCGCCAATCCTCCAACAGCACCAAGAAGGCTGATACCAAGTCCTGTCAAGCCTTGGGTGAGACCATCGGCAAATCCCTGTGGGCGTGCCCGACGTCTTGCCTCTGTAAGTTCAATATGCTCGGCATCCAGAGTGAGACGATCAAGATTTCTAGCAACGGAACCAGCTAATTTGGTCACCGAATTGACAGTGCCAGCCGTAACATTGCGAAGCAGAGAGGCAGAGCCTTGGGTAACGCCCACTAAGAAACCCCACGGGCCACGAAAGAGCCCTTGAACTGGCATAGATATGAAATCACGTAATCCAGTGCTAAAAGAACGTGCCAAGCCACTGGGACTCCCAAGAATTTCGAGGGAGCCAACCACCCAGCCAGCCCCAAAGATGGCTCCACTTAAATAATGAAGGCCCAACGACTGTCCAAAACGTAAGGGCACTGTTAGAATCTGTTGGCGCTCATAACGGGAGAAAGAGAGCGGCGAATGATCCAGGGCAATGTAAAGTCTTGAAGAAGTATGGACGGATAGAAGTAAGCTCAGCGGCTCCACAGTGAAGCTGCTTAGAAGCAGCGGTTCAGCTATACATAAGCCCTGGCCAATCACTTCCTCGGGTAGTACAGTCTGCCCCTTAGCTAGCACAATGCGTTCGTTCTGTACACAAGGAGTATAGACACAATTGGAGGGCTCACATTCGACCAGGGTTTCCAGCAGCTGATTCAGATAGGCATCTTCTATATAGACGCGAAACGGTTGAAACTTGCAACGCACAGCCTGGAGTTGAAATTCGTCTTGATAGAAGACAAACGAAAGCAACGATACGACTTCGCTCTGATTCTGTTGTTGCTGGTAAACAGAATCTAAGTAAAACACTTGCGGTAATCCAGAGAAGCGCCTATACAATTGGTCAGCACAAAGCAATACAGGGAAATCGTATTTTCCACTTGAAAATAACTGATTATCCACTTGCAGGTTGGGCAATTGTAATCTTACAACTCGCTGATCATCGTCATCATCAAAGGCTAACATAGTATCATCGGCATAGACATTGCACACTTCTGTCTTTAGGTAATCTTTGTCACGCGAGTCTGTCTGCAGGCTAAAGACAAAACGCTTGACAAACACTCGAACCTTCATCTGGCGCTTTGTCTCGCATTCTTGGCTGAAATGAGCGCATATTACATTTGATGCATCCGACTCGACCACGGGAGGATCGACCTTTGAATTTCGATTCGACTCAAGTAGATCGTTGACTTCATCAAGTTTCTCTGGCATCTTCAGACGTGAACGTAAATCTTTTACCGAGAACTCCAATTGCTGGGCAATGTAGTAAATGTTGACGCGTATTACGCGATGCTTATCACAGACAACTACCTTAACATCACCATGATTTGGCACATGTAGCAACTTTGTCCAGGACTTATCTGTCCTAATTGGTTTGGACCAGCCAATCTTTTTCTTGTCACACGATGGAGCTACAACGAAGGGAACAAGTAAGTTCAATTTCTCATGGCTTAAAGTGAGATTACAAGGACTTACAATAAAACACAGCCAACGATAGATTACACATGGTGAATTCTACATCAGGGAAATTGGCATACATCTGCGGCGGGGTATAATAGCATTTACTGTGAGGCGCTACCAATTGATTCCATTCGAAATGCTTGCCCACATTCTCGGAAGTTGTACAGGTGACATTGCTGTTTCCAGAGGCACTGGTCTGAGCCACAATAAACTTAATATTGGTATTATTTGTAAGTATTATGGCTGGCGCTGTGTCCCGATATACATTTAAATAGTAGACATTGTCCTTTTCAATCAATGTGATCATAAGTGGAATTGATTCGGAACCAGACTGTAAACTAAAGCAACGACGGGTAATGGGCATCGCCAATGAAATCGGTATGGATGCATCCCAACCACCACTCACAGAGAAGCACACGAAATAGACAAATGCCGTTTCGCTGGTATGTTTGACTTTTCGGGCATTTAAATCGTAAAATACGTCCATGGTGTTGCCAAAACTAGAAACAAATTTGAAAAAAAAAACCCGTTTCATAATAATTTATAATTTTTTCCTTTTCTAGGAGTCTTTACCAATTCTGCGCCTTGTCCACTGAGATAAGATTTCGATTTCTCATAACCGCGTCTAGAGAGTTAATTTCTTCCCTGGAAGAGCTTTCTTTGTGGTCCATTGCCAAAGGTAGAGCATGCAGTTTAACGTCTGTGAAATTGGTACACACAAATTTGGAACACAATTTAAAGATTCGTTGGCCATCTTCCAGCTTGTACTCAAGCAGCATTCGGAAAATCTCCTCGTTGCGCACTATAACAATATCCACATAAGCATTAGGTCGTAGAACCACATAACGTCCCGAATTGCTGTTGCTAGTGCCCAACGATTGGACCAGCTCTTCCAGACAAATGGCTGTCGACTGAGTCCAACTTGTGCTGTACGGTACATCGATGGTAAAGAGTTCACTTAATGCGGGCACCATTTCCAGGCTATTGGCCCTGAGATGATGACGTGTCCTTTTCTTTGGCACATGTATACTAACATCCAAGCCAGTGGCATTTATAAACGTTCCCCAAGGACGTATATCCAAACCCAAAGTGCAAGAGAATTCTCTTGTGGCTTGTGTACGATATTGAACATCGAATTCATTAAGGAATTCCATATGGCGATTTATGCGAAGCTCTTCATGATCATTTAACGGCCACTTTGGCTTCAATGGCTTGCCTAACTTTTGAAGAGATTCCTCAATTGACCAATGAGCAGGATCAAAATAGAAGAATTTATGCCAGTCCATATTCTTTAGCATGAATGTATATTCAGCTTGTGAAGTGGGACTCAATGGAGCTCTGAAATAATTTGTTTATTAATTAATGAACACGCACAGGAGTCGACTATGATACTTACGAAAATTCAAAGTTCATACTATGCTCAGTGGTATGAGTGGTGGCGGTGCTTAAAGCTAGTCGTGCACCCTCACCGGCAAGGTCGAACTCTTCTTGGGTGCTGCAATCAACAGCCTTTAATTGGCAGTTAAGCATATTGCAAATCTCAAAGATTGGCCAAATTGTGATGAGAATTCTCTGCGGCTGCAAATCATCTGTAGACGCATCGAGAGCAATATCTTCCCTAAGAACCCGCACCCACACGCTGATGAACTGCTGTGAAGATTGTGTGGGTACTTTCACTAGCCAGGGTAGATTATTGTTAGGCTTTAGAGGAATATCGCCAGTGCGACCCTTCCCGCGGCCAGGGCCCAAGCGTATTCTTATATAGAGAGAAGCAGCAGATGTATTAATCAAATGAAGGTGACAACATACATATTAATATGTACTTACCTCATGTTGACATCTGCGGAGCGCACCACCGTCTGGTAGAAAGATGCACGCCCTTTAGCTTCAAGTAAATGCTCCAAGGGACTGTTGTCATTGTATTGTTTGCCCTCTTGCCTAAACTCGGTTAGAAGTTCATATGGCAACATGCTAAGCAGCTCAATCTGCCCCTTAACCAATATATACACCTGAGTGGCTGACAATTTTCCTACTTTGATGGTAATGCAGCGCTCACCCACTCGCAAATGTTGTACATTGTGGTCATCTTCGAGCTTTAGTGCTATGTGGACTGAGTCACTCGCCTCGATCTGCTCTGTCATGGGATTCCTTATAAAGAAAGTCAATTCCTGATTAAGATAGTCGCTACGGAAATGATACAGTTGCAGTTCTTGTGGTGCAACCGCAAGGCGTTCATTTGTGCCCGTCTGGCCAAATGTTAAGTAGAACTGCATCCTATTGACTATCACACACTTGGGCATCAATGTATGCAATTTCTCACGCTGCTGTAACAACTCCTCCCAATGCTGTTTTGAGCTGAGCAGTGTATGAATTACACATGGCCCGCAATTTATTCTGAGTTTATCAATCAAGAAGTTGGCCTGCACCATGCGTTCGCGATTGTTGAATCTTGCATAGCTCTGGAACTTCAGCGGTTCCACAATATCTATCATATTGAGAAAGCCATAATCCAGACACTTTATTCGACTGCGGAAGTTTGTCTCCATGGTAAACTCATTGCGGCTAAAGATAGTAGAATGGAATTGCAAATCTTCAAAATGCAGCGTGAGAAAAGTTTGGCCAATATCAGTCGTTCGTTTCAGATTATAATTCTTAAGAAGCGGCGGCAGCTCATTGTGTGCATCGGGTTGGTTCAGAAAATTAAGCTCAATATCCTGACAGCAAAGCAGCAATTTCAGCTTGGGCACTGCCTCCTCCCGAAAAGTGGTGTCAATGCGCAAACAACCCACAAGAACTCTGGGATGTAATATGAAGTCGTTGCCATTATCGCTCCCAAAGTCCATGCGACTGCTATCGATCTAGATATGGATAACATAATTCATGAATTTCACGACTGACATTGGGATATTTTATATTTATATTTACCGAATATGGGATATCTTCATCTTCATCTCCTTCGAAGCAAGTGCCATCTACAGAAATCAATGATTGCATAATGACTACTCGCCAAATATTGGCACAGATTTGATGTTCGGGCGGTGGATCTAATTGCTTGGTCGTTGTTTCCGATAACTCAAAGTCACAGTAGTGCAGAAAAGTCTCGTGCGTTTCACTGAAATACTCCATGCGGCAGCTGATGTGAACGGGATTGCTGATCTGTATGGTGAGACACTTGTTATACAGTAATAATTGGAGACGATAGATTAGATAAACTCACTGGCATGGGCACTGGATAGATATGTATTTTGGTCATTTGCCTTGGTTGAGGATAACGCCAACAAATGATCCCGTAATTCTTCTTAATAATTTGAACTTGATATGGCATTGGCAGAACAGACTCGCTATTCAAATGGACAAACTGGAAAGCTCCAGCACGAAGATCATCCTGATAAAATTCAGCATTGCTTTTGCGATGATTTCGGGAACGATGCACTGAATCCTGCGATGGTGTAAAACGCAATAAAGTTTCGGGTGCGATTTCTATTGGTTCCCCCAGTACAGGACGATGTCGAAGAAATTGCTGCCACTCGGTGTGGATAAACTCCATAATATGCTGAAGTCCGGCTTGAGCCTTGCGCAACTGCAGAATGTTTAAAATGCTGGCGTCAATGTGGAGTAAGTTAAGCTTCAGTGTGGCATTGATAAGAAGTTGATCGCACCATGATTCACTCAACAGATCGGCAGACAAACGCATCAACAAGGGATGCACTATGATTTTGTCGCCTGATTTGATATAAAACGCTCCCAGAGTAGATCGTATGGTGGCTTTCTGGGGACAAGTGTTAAACTTGATGCGTGAACTAAAGTCCAGGCAAACAACGCTGCATTTGTAACTAAAAGATTCGTCGTAAAACTTTACCGTGATCCCATCAAAGGATAAATGCAAGCGATCGGCATTATAGCATTGCAATTTTAGTTGGCTCAGCTTCGATGGCTGGGATACGACAGGACGCTCGCTGCGCACCGCAAAGCAGGGACTCTCGTGAAGAACAGTATAGATTTTGATGAGATCGCAGGCCAACTGCTTAATTTTGCTCTCGCAGAAACGGAATATAATTGGTTTTCCCAGCTCAACATCTACTTCCGTCTGATGTGATCGGTCTCTGTGGGTCTTTATTGTTAACAGAGGTGGTGGAATTTTCGAGCTGTTTAACATGCCGGGTAGAGTCTCAAAAATGGCATCACTGAATTGATCTTTTGCCGATTCGCTCTCCTTTTCGATTCCAACATTGCCGACACTAATATTAAAGTTGAAAATGGAAGCCTGAGTGATGGCTGATCTTAAATTTTGTGTAGACATAAAGCTTGGCTGGGATATAGTCAATAGAAGAAGCGGATTCATTATAGACTTTTCAATATCTTCCAATTCCAAGACATCGAAGATCTTTAGCACAAAAGTACCAGCCACAAATGACACACTTCTGGGATAGGTGAAGCAAGAACTATGATTGTGACGATCGAATTTTGGATCCATTTCAATTAGCTTCTGATGTGACGATGCAATAGGAATTTTTCCAGGAGCCATTTGAATACCAGAATCACTAAAGCATGATCCCATTACGGTTTCTTTGCTGCTATTTCGTTTACTATTTATCGATAATTTTGTCAGTTCCTGGTTAACTGGCTGATATTGTAATAAACTGAAGTCCGATAGCCGTATCGAAAGTGAGTTAGCTTCACTGTCCTTCCTACTGATTGTATTCGCTCCCGGACTCCTGGACAAGGAGTTTTCCCTAGTGCAAATCTGTTCCAAAATACTATGAAGCCGCTGTATACGCACAATAATACAGGACATAAGGTTGATTTGATGGGTGGTTAGCGTGGCTACAAAGTCCGTAACACAATTGTATTCTATATTTTGTCCGCAAACCAAAAAACGATCGTAGCTAACAGCAGGAGCATAGATCATAATGAAATCGAAACCCTTGAATATGCTCGTATGTTGCAACTCTGTTGATTGTTGCTGATTGTTCCACTCAAAGGCTGGATTACTGTGCTCACTGGCACGCTTTTCCTCCTGATGATATTTTTGTGTCTGCAGCCAATTGCCACTCGATAGAGAAATGTTTTTTACACTTAGCTCATATTGACGATCCTCGACCAAAGCTCCTGGGGTGTTTAACATATTCAACTCGGCGGCCTTATGGTAAATATCCTGGCGTATAAGTTGACGTACTAGCGGATTTTCCAATGGACTGGGCGTTAGTTTCACGCTTTCAACACGCAGCATTAGTACACTGCAACACTTTTTACCAGTCTCCAGTGGTATATAGACATAGATGCCCTTGCAATTCAAATGCACCATTGGCAAATCCTGAACGGTTGTGATGTTACTTTCCAGGACTTGATGTGTTTCAACAGTTTGCTCATTATTAGTGCTCCTTATGATCTCGAATACCTCGCATAGCGGAATGATAAACTCGGTTATCTGATCCAAATCTAACACCATTTCAATGGGTTGAACATCGATAAGAATCTCGGATATGGTATGCTCTTTGTTGTAGTGATTCCTTGCACCAATCTTGGAGTATAGATCTTGCAGGCTAACCGTTGTGATCACCGTACTGATCAATGGTAAATTGCTGTTATCACCCAACATTTTGATATGAAAGCTATCTTTCTTCTCCCAATCGCCGAGCATATTGTCCTCATAGTAGTCAAGACCCAAATTCTCAACTTTTGAAGTGACTTTTGTGAAATCCGTGTGCTTGTCAACGTTAAGCAGAAGATCCTCAAAAATTATGACAATCTTGCGATTTTTGTGCACAGCAATGGATTCTATTTCCAAGCTTATTCGTGGAATTGTCCACTGACAAAATAAGATTAGCGACATTTGGTTTTTGGCAACTGCAATATAAATTAAACTAAATGTAATTAAAAGTTCTTTTTTATATGATTTCGAATCTGTAACTTGCCATTTTGCTTTTCTGGTGGCTCATAGTTGGGATCTAGAGTGAGAAATTCTTTAATAATGGGATAATTTTGGGCACTACCCGAGTACACTTCCAGCTTTGGTTTACGTGTCATGGTGGCTTCATTATCAGCCACTGGATTGTTGGCCTCATGGACACGCAAAGATCTATAGATTTCGTTAAAAATCTGATAATGCTCATGCAGAAGTTTAATCTATGACAGATATAGATTAGTATTGGAATATTTTATAAACTCTTAGCGATGCTTACTCTTTGGGCAAATATATTAATGGCCGACATATCGACATGGACATTAATGGAACAGACTCCACGATTTTTGGAATCACTTTCCTGTGCATCCGCTGAATTTCTATGCCAATCCACCTTCTTTTTAACGTCTTTGTCCAAAGGACTCTGCTCAAAATTCTCTGAATCTACACTGAGTTCATCTGTGTTTGTGGGTGTCGGCTCCTGAGTCAATGATTGGCCCGAGTCAGCAGTTTTCAGATCATCAAACTTATGGGATAAGGCCACTGTGATGGTGGTTTTTACTGGTGCTACAACAACTTCGGTGACATCTCCTTGACGGTAGCACACATTTAAATCGTTCAGCTCAATCACCCAGTTTGTGTTCTCTTTGGCAGACATTTGAATCGTTGTCATAATGTTGCCACGCGAAATAACTTCACAATTGCTCGATTTGATCTTAATACGTGGTAATCGGATCGATGTGTATTCAACAGCCCCACCTGTGGCAGAAGACTTGCGCAACATCACCTCACATACATCTATTTTTGCCTGCGCAATCTCGACAAGCACCACCATCGAGCTAAGCTGATTGATTAATTGTGCCATATTAAAGCCACTCGTGGTAGATACACATTCTTCATTCATTTGGCTAATCACTGGTTCTGCTTGGGTATGCTTCTCATCCCGTTCGGAACTAAGGTGAACTGTTTCCTCTGGAACGGAAATCTTGCGACTAAGATTTCGACTGGTACGCCTTTGCTGATAGTCGCTTAATGGCAAAGCACTGGGCGATGCCATGGAAAATGTGGATATCCCAGATTGGCTGAGTGTGTCCTGCTCCGGTTCCAAAACTGAAATATCTAATATGATTATATTGCTTAACGAATTGTGAAAATATTAAGATCCTACCATTTTCAATTGATTTGTTGTGCTCACTGTGCTCGAGAAAATTGAGAAACTGTAGCAGATACATGTCCATCGTGATACGAATGGGTTCCATCCATAAACAGACAACAGTGACTGGCGTATTAGGGTCAGGCTTTGGTTCCCACAATGGATATTGGAATTGCATTTCCAGAAACTTGTTTTGCAGGCCCTTGTTTGTGGATAGAACCACATTGCGCATATTCATCATGGTGTGATAGGCATCTGTGTTAAGACTACGTAAGGATGTTACCATAGCTAAATGGGAGTGGTATTTTCG
This sequence comes from Drosophila insularis, assembly GCA_018903935.1. Classification (NCBI taxonomy): domain Eukaryota; kingdom Metazoa; phylum Arthropoda; class Insecta; order Diptera; family Drosophilidae; genus Drosophila; species Drosophila insularis. The sequence continues at coordinate 11,485,980 of JAEIFP010002295.1, forward strand.
ATAGTTTAGACGAAACTTAGTGGCCAACGTTTGCAACTTGATCACATCGGAGGCTGCACTAGCCTGGGCCACGAGATGGGCCAAGCCACAAAGATTGACAGAGTTGTATTCGAGCATTAGCGGTATCATACGTGACACCAGAATTAATTCGCGCTTGGAAAACTCTAAGCTGACAATCTCAGCCTGTATTTCAGCCGTGTCCAAAGCAGCATCATTGGGCCGCCAAAGGTGTGGCAAGAGGAGTCGGTTAAAAGAGATCTGCATGCGTGGGATGTTAAGTAATTTGGCCTTGCCCATTTCCGGCGTGGTGTTGAGAGCCATCAATTGAAGATTTTTCACATTGAATTTATAGCTACTGTAGCAACTATCGATAACTTCGCGTGGCTTGTCCTTTAATTGGGTGATAAGTTGGACTAGCCGTTTGGGATTGGCCGGTCCACAGAGTGTGCCCTCTACCAAAGGAAGTTTGAGTTGCAAATATGGAAGCAATGACTGCTTCACTGTAGTAGACAAATAATGGTATCCACTCGCGGATGGGGACGAGCTCTCCATCTGGTGGTGGTGTTGCTGCTGTCGGGGATAAAACTGAATGATCATGTTACGCAGCTGGATTTTGTAGGTACACGTGGGCACGATTCCAATCAGGTATTCAAAGTCTGCAAAGGTCAATGTGGCATTCGGGTCAGCTGACATACGATCGCGTTCCATCCTCTGCTCATCTGGGCTAATTATTTTTGAGTCTGAGTGATATCCCGGATAATCGTAAGGACGCAATAAATCGCTAATTACATTTTTAACCTGTAGAAACGACTGCGAGAAGTGGAATGTGATTCCAGCGGACAGCAAGCGGTATTGGACCCGTAATCCCATATCCTTCGATTGATGTTCGCTGGCTTGCGTTTTGTTGGTTGCCATTGGGGCGCGATACTCCACTACGTCGAAGGCCAGAACAGGACTACGAAAGAGCATATACTCGTCGGTGTGGCGAGCAATATAGTCATCATAGTTATGGCTGCACCAGACACGATCAGCCAACAGGTAATGTTGATCGAAAAGACTCTTGTCCGTAAAGGAACGATCACTAGCGAACTACAAAATAATCCGCATTACAGTAAAACATTATAGGAACTCCGCCCACCCAAATACACTAATACTTTACCTCCTGTGTGTTGATTAGTTTGCGATCAACTATATCTTCGCTACGATATGCCCCCAGGGGTTCCATAGAAATGCTTGACAATCCTGCCTTCACGTTGGTCCAATCATTCTCCTTCAACTGAGATCGCTCATAGTAAATGCCGCCTAAACTAATCCTCAAGATGGGAGTGTAGCGAATCCTCTTAATCCCACCCATGGCCTGGTCGGTGAAGTATTCAGAGTTTTTAAGCTGAAAGTTAAGCTGTTCTGCATAAATGCCCAAGTCAAAAACATGACCCAATATCTCATCAGCCGAAGGCGCTGGCGCCTGACTTTCGAAGCTGGGCAGTAGGTTCCATGCCCACCAAAGCAAGCTCTGACTCTCGTCCCTGGAATTTTGATCCTGCGGATCATTCGGATCATTGGCTGTTTCGTCCGGGTCATCCAAATTCAGTAAATCGTCGTGAATCTCATTGGGTTTTAATTCCAGCAGCATCTTAATTAGCTTCATGACCATGGGGAGTTGTAGTGATGACACATTGATATCCAAGGCCTTGGTAAAGACACCAACTCTGGTGGTGCTGGAGGTGCTTGCCGTGTGGGCATTATATTTACGCAGAACTCGACATTCAAGGGTGCAGCGATAGAGAACCGGCTCCTGGCACACCTCAATCTTGCCAGCTGTATTCCGCTTGTCCAAGCAAATGGTTAGATCGGAAATCTCCAACAACTTGCGAATAAACACAGACACTGGATGGACATCTACCATGGCGGACTGCCATTTGTCATTGGCCGAACTAAAAGTTAGGCATTGCACATTCATAGACACCACAATGTCATCTTCCACGTACTTTAGGATGATATTGTGACATTGCAGTGTGATGTTATTAATGATCTTATTGACAACACTGGACCCGCCGACGCCTGCACCAGTTGGGCTTGTAGCGGGCTCGGGTGTGTCTGTAGCCCGCCTGGCCTTTCGGAGCTGCTCCCGTTGGAAATTTCGGCGGCGCTCTCTGCTTGCGTCATCCGGCAATTTGGCAACAAATTCAATGGTGTTTATCACAATTTTCACCGGTTCGGACATCAGTTTTGTCCATGGTACTTGGATGCTCAGTTCATGGATGTGTCCCGACACCAGCTCAATTGGCAAATTCAACTCCTCCTCTAGCACATCCAGTCGCAAATCCAAGTTATGGAATGTCACCTCGCCCTCCCACAGCGACACCTGAGCATCTTCGTCACGAAAATTCTTTACATATTTCGCCACGTAATTAAGCAAGATCGGTGTGATATAGGACTCTAATTTAAACATGTTGTGGCTTCTTTGTGGCTGTTGCTCCTGGTCCTCTAAGTGTTGGGTTAAGTGCAGCTCCGCATTCACTTGGATGTCGCCGTGTCTAATTTAATGCACATGCTGATAATTTTGTTTCGTTTTTGTGAAGCCGGAAAAAAAACAACAAAAACCTATTGCCAACAAATTTGTTTGTTTACGTTTCGACAAACGGGCCAGTGTTAAATAACAAACAAAAGTGATTTTATCACTTTAGCACCGTTCACACCAGCATTGCTATCTCAAATGATATGGGTTTGCGCGCTTTTCTAATGTTATCGCTGCAATACCGATTTACATGAGTGAGAGAGAGAGAAAGTTTCCGTGAGAGCGCGAATACCAAGCAAATGCGCAAACATATCAAGAGGGAGAGAGAGAGAAAGAATTTCCGTGAGAGAGCGAATACCAATCGACTGAGAGAATCATGTGGAGAGAGAGTGATCGAGGGAGAGAGTTCACCAATGAGGTGAAAGAAACTTCACACAGCGAGAGAGAGCGAGATCCGTTAGAAAGAGTAATTCTCTTGCTCATGCCACGTCGTTATAAAAGAAGCTGCAGCTGAGTGGGCGGGCATCAGTTCTTAGGGCTGCATTGCCCCATTCGGTTGTCCGTGTCCCTAGTTGAAGTCAAGTCATATGGATTTATTAGCTGATCGTACAGATAAGTTTTATATTATTTTTATTATCATTGCAAATAATTTAAAGATTAGTGAGGAAGTACAGATATTTTAAATTTTCTTCTCTTTATTTAGTTTTTAGTGTGAATACGCCCTTAGAATACTATTACGTCCTAGTCAACACTGGCAAACGTGTGCTGCAACAGCAACAGTTTTCCCGATTTCTATTCGAAATGCCACAAATTGCAAAAAATAGCAACGAATTTGGTAAGCATAAATGACATAAATGATGTGCCACATATTTAACCATCATTCTAGATGTAGCCAAGTACTTCCTGCACCTGCTAGATGAAGATAAGGATTTATCGTCAGGAATTGCTGCCATAAAAACACTGCTATGGATTCTAGAGAAGAAACAGTGTACGTACAAAGTTATAAATTGAATGGCTAAGCTTTCTTTAAACGAATTCTTTTCTAGTTGGCACCATACACATTCTGGACACCACGATGCGGGAGGCGGTAGCCGCAATGCGCCAAACTGATCTATCCATTGCAGCCATTGTGTCCGCCGGTGAGCTCTTCTGTCGCTTTATAACCCTTAGTTTGGATGACAAGCACATGGAAGAGTGTCGACAAATAATGCTTAATCGTGGGAAAATCTTTCTTACAAAACTGCTCAACTCTCGCCAAGTGATTGCTCAGCAAGCGCAGAGATTTATAAGTGATGGCTGCCGTATATTAACTCATTCGCGGTCTCGTGTGGTCCTTAAGGCTCTGATAGCAGCTTCAAAGAATAAGAAATCCTTTCATGTCTATGTAACGCAAGGCGGAACAGGAAATTCTGGGTCAGTAAATAAGTAGAGGTACAATAGAAACTAATTCCCGTTTAATTGTAGAGAGGAAATGGTTGAAGACTTGCAATCAGCTGGCATTGATTGCACATTAATTTTGGACTCGGCTACAGGCTATGTCATGGAATCGGTGGACTTTGTCATGGTGGGTGCTGAGGCGGTAGTAGAGAGCGGTGGCATAATTAATCGCATTGGTAGTTATACCATGGGCTTGTGTGCACGTGAAATGAAGAAACCATTCTATGTGCTAGCGGAGAGTTTTAAATTTTCTAGATTATATCCATTAAATCAAAGGGATTTGCCCAATGAGTACAAGGTGAGACATCTATATAAAATAATAATATAATTTAAACGAGTCCCGAGTTACATTCTCATTTTAGTACTCGCGAAAGCATTTAAATGATGTGGCTAAAGTGCATCCACTAGTCGATTATACACCGCCTGCCTACATAACGCTTCTTTTTACTGATCTTGGTATCTTGACTCCGTCGGCAGTTAGCGATGAATTGATTAAATTGTACATGTAAAGCAATAAAATTCAATGAAACAATCTGTGAACAATCTCTTTTAAATTGATTTCATTATTGCATTACACCAATATAAATGTATAAATTAAATAAATTGAGAGAATCCATTCAAATTATCCCACGCACGCACACTCAAACTCATACATACACATATTGATATTTGAAAAAATTTAAGCTTAAAATTTATGCATATTTATACGTAATTATTTATATCTATATAGATTATATGGATATTCAATTACTGTTCTATTTCATCATCAATTTCCCAGTCAGAGCCCCAATGGTCATAAATATCAAGACTATAATGAGATGTCTCGCTGCCATCATCAATGGTGAACTCGCTGTTATATTCCTCCAGATCATCAGTGTAGACTTCGCTCTCGCTATCTTCTCCCTGTCCATCATTGCCGATTTCTGCTTCAAACGCATCATCATCCAAATCGCTGGCATTCTTTAAATAGGCAACTTTATTGAACAACTTATAGCCCCAAAAAAACGACATGGTATTCCACTTACCACCTGGCCCGACTCTATATTAATTTCTATCTGCAGCCTTATGTCCATTACTAAAAATGCCGTTGTGACCAGTACTGGTATGGTCAAACGGCTCTTCCAAGCCAAATCCGTGAGAAATAAGAAGACATTGCCAAAAGTGGAATCCATTGTAATTTTTGTTTCTTAGTTTGTTTCTTCCTCACTGTGCTCCTGCTGTTCCTCCAGAGCGTCGTGTTTAACAATGTTAACCAACTCCCCCACTGTCAGCGCCTGGTGCGGCAGTAAGTGTCGCTGGAGTCGTCCACTTTCGATGGGCGTATCGAGTTCCAGCTGCTCTTCGATTAGCGCCGAACCGTTGGAGGAAGCCAACAATAAACGCATACAATCCTGACGTTTTTCCTGTAGAGAGTCCAACAGCTTGCTTCCCTTTTGAACTTTAGCCAACTTACGCTCTGATGCAGTACAAGAGAATGATTTGGGAATTAATTATTGATCTCGGTCATCCATCTGTAGCTTACCTAGTAATTGCAAATAATTTGCTGAGTCTGGCAATGGTTCGTGTGGGGGACGAGTGACAGGACTTGTTTTACTAACTGCGTCTACGTCTTGGTCCTCCTCCACCTCCTCCACTAGCTGTTTGTTGTTGTTGGCTTTGTGAGATGCGAAATTATCCTCGAAACTCTGAACCTTGTTAGTAATTTTTTGTTGTTGTAATTCAATGCTATTGTTTTTCAATTGCCAAGGATCGGCATTGCAAACTGACATGTTTTAAAAAAAATCTGTAACAATATAAACTGATGAAATCAACTAAAAATTCAATGATAAATTTGTTTTCGTTTTTAAATTGTTTTTTTTATTACTTGGTTGCGAACAGCAGCACTTTCGCTCTCTTTCGATATCGAAATAACCTTTGTCGGCTAATCAGTGATGCGTTGCTTAAAATCTGCTGAAAAAAGCCAATATATAGATAAAAAAATTAATCATACATATATCTAAACTTCACAAAAATTATCAATTGCACTTTTTAATCAATTACCTACATACATATATTATTTTTGAGTCAAAGATTTACCAAGTCGAGTTAATTATTTAACACCTTCACACCTTTATTTTAAACTAAAAGCGGCACCACTAATGTGGCTTAGCTGTACATCTAAGAAATAAAGCTAATTTGCCAACACTACTGCAAAGTGTGGCAAAACTACTTCAAATCACAATATTATCAAAATATTGCGCAGCGTTCTTGAAGATTTCTAAGAATAATGGATATATCGGCATTGTCAGAGCCGAATTTTAGTCCTGCCGAGTGGATAAACACCAACTACAAGAAATACGTGGAGGAGAATGCCAAACAAGGAGGAGAAAAAACAGCTTCTGCGTTTATTCAAAGTTACGTGGCCAAGTTGCAGCTATATGTTCAGCAGGTGAATTATGCTGTAGAAGAGTCCAGCCAGCAGGTGGTGTCCAGTATGCCACGCATAGCCAAGGAGGCAGCCACTCTTCAGAGGGATGTACAGGAACTGCAGGAGAAAATGCTGGCCATGCGGCAAGAAGTTGCCGCGGTCCAGGACGAGACCGGTGAATGTATGGCCACGTTGGAACGACTCAACACACTGCAATCAAAGTTACAGGCTGCTAAAGAATCATTGCAAGAATCTGATGGGTGGGGCAACCTCTTGGCCGAGTTGGAAGATGGTTTCGAGAGGAATGATTTGAAGGTACATACTCGGAAATATCAATTAGTTAAATTCAATAATAGCATCTTTTACATTTTTAGGGCATTTGTGAGAAGCTAACAGCACTGCAAAAGTCCCTACAAGCACAGGAGCAACTTGCTGGACATGCCGAACGTCTCACCCAGGTAGAGGACTTTAAAAATCGCTTGGAGGCATTAGCATCTCCAAATGTGGTGCAATGTTTTGCCGAATCCAATCTAGAACAGGCCCAGCACTATGCGGATATCTTTGATAGCATTCAACGACTACCCCAACTGCAGCAATATTATCGAGCTGTGCAGAAAAATGTTCTGCAACAGCAATGGAAACAGACATTGGAACAGCAGCAACAGCAACACTTCCTTAGCCTCTACTATGATCAACTCCTGGAGCACTGTCAGCGTCAAGTGAAATGGTGCTCCCAATTGTTTAGTGGGGATCAGACACAGCCGTTTTTGGTTTTGGCTGAACTATTGCCTGCTCTGCAGCCAGCCAGGGACGTCCATATCCTGCAGTTGCTAAAGACATCCAATGAACGCTTGGATTTGCTATCTTCGTTTGCCCAGGCTAATCATAGTTTTGTTCTTCATTTAAATTCATCGTTGGAGCAATCGCACATCATATTGCCCGAGCATCTGAAACGCCAATTGGGCGAGGCGATCTTCGAATATTTCCATAAATTTGTCCAACAATATCCGCGATTAGAGGAAACTCAATTATCAACGCAAGTAGATCGTTTGCTGTCTAATCAAGCCACGCCTAGTGATGCAGTGCGTCATTTGGTCGACAGCACACGAAAGTTATACGAGTGGCTTTATGAGGCATGCACTCGTTGTTCGGTCATAACCAGCGACTTGGCTTTGTGCAAACTGATTACACTATTGAATGGCATCTTTAAGAGGCAATTGGAGAACTTTGGACGTACCCAACGACAATTGAGCCTTAGTCTGGGTTCACCCAAGAGCGAAAATTGGTCCCTTCTACAATATACAATGTCGCAATTGCAATGCCTAGCCGATTTTCAAATGCAATTGAATCAATTTGAACAAAATTTGCATACGCGTTTAGATGCTTTAGCTGGCAAATTGGGAAAATCCACTGATGGGCAGATCATAACCATATATCAGACCTTAGATCAGGCCACAAGCAAACAATTGATCAACAGCATTCACGACTATCAGCAAAAGAAAACGGAAGCTAGCGAAACTTGGGGCATATTTCCCCAAATATATGCCACTCTCAAAACACATTTAACAGAAACGCACGAGATTACGCTTAGCGTCTTGTTGCAGCCAATTGAGGTGCATCTATCTCACATACGTCCTCCACCGGTAGACGGTAATAACATGGCTTCATCTGGTATTGACATGCCTTCTTTTAGTTTTGCTCCCCAGGAGAGTATCACCCAAATTGGTCAATATCTACTCACTTTGCCACAGCATCTGGAGCCGCTACTGCTCTCTCCATCTCCCCTGCTTAAGCAGGCGTTAGAATTGTGCAATATCAAATACACTCAAGCCATTCCCTGTGCCGATGTCCTACTCTCCCTTGTGGTAGAACAATGTTGTCTTTTGTACCAGGCTCAAATTTTGCAAATCAAATCATTGCCAAGTTCTGCGGCCACACAACTAAGTGTGGATATTGATTATCTCTCCAGTGTACTTGAGGAACTGGGGCTGTCCATAAATCAGCAATTATCACAGATTCTAAATCTATTAAAAGCGGCACCAGATCAGTATTTGGCCTTAAGCACTGGATGTGAGCCTCGCCTGGTGACTGCAATACGGCAGATGCGTAATATAATATCCACACAATAATTTTAAGTTGTTGCATGATTATTTATTGGATCTTTCTAAAGCTGTAAAAAGAAGTATATCAAATATTTCAATTCCATTTATATGATTTCTAAAATATTGAGCCATCGTCATATTTATTTATTTTTTACCTACTTATATGTATAAACTTAATGTGGCTGAGAATGTATTCAACTTACTTCATAAAGTATATTAAAATCAATAATTCGAATAGTTTAAAATATTTGTTCAGTTAAAGTAACTAGAGGAAATTGCAATTTGTAGCATTCGATCAATATGTAAACAGCTGTCTAAAATTGTTTAACTAAACTGATGTGGCAATCGGTAGTGATCGTTGCAAAAGCAGTCGATGTTAAACTAGATCATAATCGAGTTAGTAAAACGCAGTATGAAGATTGTACGGCGATATCACTTTAATTGGACGAACGCTAGCTTTGCATTTAATAATGGATTAAACATAATTCTGCTTGCCATACCAGTATTCATTTGCTTTATACTAGTCTTAAGGAGCTGGAGGCCAGTAGAAAAAGTGCAAATTGAAGAGAAAAGGGACTTAGCTACCAGCATCGTATTACCCATTGCTGACCAGAGCGACACTGATAGACCGATTGATCTTCGAAGACGCGAAAAGATTAAGGGAATGATGCTTCATGCTTGGAAGAACTATGAAAAGTTTGCTTGGGGATCGAATGAACTTCGGCCCATCACACGCCGTATACATTCGGGTGGCGTTTTTGGAGCAAACAAACTGGGATCCACAATTGTCGAGAGCTTGGACACCCTGTACATTATGGGTTTGGAGGAACAGTATAAACGGGGACGTAATTGGGTTAATACTCATCTAACATTGGATAAGATCAATAAGACTCTTCCAGTAAATTATCTAAGTTCATGCTTCTTGGGTTCCATGCTGACACTTTACAGCTTTACAGGGGATATTATGTATTTGAAAAAGGCTGTGCATATAGCTGATAAATTGCTACCGGCTTTTGATACCCCCACTGGAGTACCCCAACCAAAGATTAACGTTGTGACGGGCACTCTTCAAGAAGGTCCTTTTGGCAATACTTATCTCTCAGACTTTGGTGCCCTTTATTTGGAATTTTACTATTTAAGCGATCTCACTGGCAATTCGACATACAGAGAACGAGTCGAGGCAATTCGTGATGTGCTTAGGAAAATGGATAAACCACATGAACTCTATCCTGTTACATTTAATCCCAAGACTGGAAAATGGGGCAGAACTTTGCATAGTTCAATTGGAAAATTTGGTGGCCGATTCTATGATTATCTAATTAAAGCATGGATGCAATCCGATTATACTGACAAGAAGTCTAAAGAAATGTATAAGGACGCTATGAGTGCCATTATAGCAAATATGTTGGCTTTAACACCCAACGGAAAATCCTATATATCGGATTGGAAATTTGGAAACTTGACCGACCAAATGGAACAGTTCGCTTGCTTCTCGGGAGGACTATTCGTCTTAGGTGCGGTCCAGGGAGTACACGTGCATTCGGCAAAATACGCCGAAGTGGGAGAGTCCATTGTGGAAATCTGCAGGGAAAGCTTCAAACAATCTCCTACTCATTTGGGACCTGATCTCATTGGATTCACCAAAGAATCACAGAAGAATATAGCTCTTCGACAGAAATTATATTATACTCTGCGTCCTGAAGTCATCGAATCTTATCTTATTTTTTGGCGTCTAACACATCAACAAAAATACCGCGATTGGGGTTGGGAAATTGTGGAAGCATTGGAAAAATACTGTCGCACTCCCAATGGCTATGCGGGATTACTAAACGTTTTCCACGATAGTCCAGAAATCGATGATGTTCAAAGAAGCGTTTTCTTGGCCCAAACCCTCAAGTATTTGTATCTATTGTTTTCAGATGATTTTGTATTGGCCATAGGTGACTGGGTCTTCAACAGCGGTGGCCATCCTTTGCCCATGAAAGGAGCAAATGATTATTATCGTACACAAGTCAAATTATAGTCAAAAGTTTTTGCAATGTAATAAAGTACATTTTTCCAAATCAACTTCGGAGTGGGAAGTGTTTAATATTTTACGTTTTATTTACTGTGTGCTCGATTACCTGTTTGTTTATTGACTATAATTAATCCGCTGATTAATCGATAATATAAGATAGATGCTGTAGGTAGGTTTTCCTTCAAGGAGTAATCATCTCATTGATATTACATAACTGAATAGTGTGCTAATGTTTTGTAGTTATTGGCTATGTTTCCTTTTGATTCTTTTGTCACCAATCGTGGGTTGAATTAAACCTTATTATCAGTATTTTTTAACTGGAAAAGTATGATTTAAACTTCAAATTATCCAATTAATAAAATTAATAAAATAATAATATTAACTTACCCTTGTGTCTGATATGTTGTGAATTCCTTTAAGTTTCATGAAGAATAGGTATTAAGCCATGATTTAAATCAATATTTCGAGAATATTATTGGCTAATTGACTCGCTTATCTACCTTTTGGATGGAGTTAATTTGTTTTGTTCAATGGCATGACATTTTTTTTCAATTTTAACACATCTATACATGTTTTGGTTTTATTTGCTCAAGAAATATAATTCGTCTACACATATAAAATTCTTATACATCGATAAATACTTTTAATATATATATGTTTCAAAATATAATTCACATCTATGTAAAAGTAGCAAAATAAAGAACACTAAATTAAGTAACATACAGACCACTCACACACATTGAGCACACACTGATAAGCCACATACATATATGCATACATGTACATGTGTGTTTTTTATCTGGCAACTTTGCTGATTTGGCCCATTTAAAAATTCGTTTTCCACTTAGAGTTTGTCTTACAGCTGATTATTAGCAAGATGATTATCAAGGACCACCTGTATAATTCTCAGACAGTCGCGTTGCCTATCCGCTGTGTTGTCAATTAGTTCTTCGATAAAACGATTGGCCGCAATGTTCGTATTCGGGGGTATATCTTGAGTACAGGATATATACTTGTTGAAGATCTCCGTGTTGATAGAGGTGGCCAAAAATTTCTCGCCCTCATCACGTTTAAGCAGCTTGTCCAGTGTCTGGGCGAGGGTAAGTAAATGCTCCTTGGTCTTTTGATATGCCTGCAGTTCCTGCAAACTAGCGAAATCCGCTTTGTTTAGTTGCACGGTTCTGTCGCCGACGCTGCCATTGCCGCCAAAGTCCTTAATTGCCTTATTTGTTAGTAGCTGGCGTATTTGATATTTGCGCTCTGACACAAAATTTCCCAACAAATAACCTACATAGTATGTAAACAAATGCAACTCATTAGTGCGATAGATGTATAAAAGTCCACCGGTTCCACCCACCCGTGATGAGCATGAAGAAGGCAATTGTCAGGACGAGAGAGGCACACGTTCGTTTCGAAACGTATTCACGATATTCCCGTGCACTATTAGCCCTCACGGCCGTTTCATAGCTTAAAACCTGATGCATTTTCCAATGTCCGCTATTTCACTTATAGAGCCTTAGTTAGTATATATATAGATTTCCTTAGTTTTGATAAAGTATTTTTTTAGCTTTGACTTGCTGCTGCTGTTGTTAGTATGAATATGGAACATTTTGTTAACTCAATTGTACTTCCTTCTCATGCCTTTGTACTTGCAACTGCAACGAACAGAGAGAACAGAATTAATTGACATTTCGATGGGTTTTAAGAGTTATAGCAATAAGGTCAATAAGGTCCATAAGTTATTCCATTGGCATTGTATTAGTGGGACAATAGCAAGTTCATTAACTATCCACTCATTGAGCGACGATAGGTCGATAATTCAATTTGAATTTTTCACGCTTGATTTACACATTTAAGCAAGTTCCTGACAGCTTGCAGGACCTCCGACCATCTAACCTTCAGTTCACTCGATAAATATTTCATGAAAATTCCAGCCAAAGTGCAAATATTTTCCATCAACAAAAATTGGCAAAAATATAATGCAGACAAGCTGCCAACAGACGCTTTTCCCCGAAATTCCAAATTTCGATTTACTTCTGTGACCATGAGGCTGTGCATTTTTTGGCTGGACAGAGAGGAAAAGGAATGGGCAAAGGATTTGGGCAAAAGCAATTTAAATTTGAACGTAATGGCTTCATGGCAAAATTTTGCGGTAATAATTATAAAGAAAATACAAAAATTGATTGGGTTTAGTAACTTGAGTTTTATCCCATTTTTTTGGGGGATAACTTTTTAATATTGATTATTAAAATTTCTAGCAGTGGAAAATTCCCTTTTTTAATTAACTTTTTAAATGGTCTAAAAAATTTTAAATAGAAATTTAATTCCACAAATTTTTACTAAGCCAAAAGCATTTTCTCCTTTCCATCTCTCTCTCTTTTAGCTCTTTCTCTCAAGCGTTTCCTTCGTTTGTTTTCTTATTTTGAAAAACCAACAACACACTCTGGGGAGCATGACTTCATCATCTACATTTCCACACCCCCACATCCACCCATCGACCCACACATACACAAACACACTCACTTCAAATGATAGTCAATGAACCTTACCCAGCTGCACCCTCGCTTTGTAACTTTGGGCAACAGGCTGCACACAAACACAAACAAGGATCAACATGATTATCCTGCTTTAGCTCCTTCTACTATTTCATACTTTACAACTTTCACTTACCCAATACCATCCAGTAATATCCTGCTGCACTTTTTGATTTTATTTTGTACTTTATCGGGAATCTATATTGAACTATGGTGCATCTGTTTAAAACAAAAAAAAGATGTTGATAACAACTACATGTATTTGAGTACTAGAAAGCCGGGCAATTTGTTGACATATGCAAATCGTTTGATGTTTGTTTATTTATTTTCCAAATGAAATGATAAGCCGACACTTAGGTGCGACTTCCTTGCCGCCAAGTTGTGCACTGAGCGTCAGGCACGACTTGAGGAGTCCTTAAATACCACACAACAGAGTGTCGGTTTGAGTCGGATCGGGTTGGATTCCTCTCTGAGTATGTGGTGAGTTTTTCTCAACGCAGAGAGCACTGAAAGCTAGCTGACATGGGTGCTCCGAGGAGGAGAAAGGGCATATAATTTTTGTTTAGGTGTTGGACGGAGGTTGAATTGGAATGCGGGTTTGCTGATGATTGCGGTCAAGTTAACTAAAGCCAACTGTGGGTGTCCAAATTGGTAACATTCTCCCCGAAAAACATCTTCATTACGAAGATGCATTTGAAATTGCTTTTTGAGGTTTATTTTCCTTAGAACTAATATTGAATTGCATCCTAGTGACGTAAAGTTCAATATGCAGTTGCATTTCCTCCTCAGCTAATCGTATTTTCCCCACCTAGCCGGCCATTTGAAAACTTCAAGGATATCATATACAACTCGCTGGCATTTTCTTTGTCTGGCCCCCATGTCTGTGGGTGGGTAGTGGTTCGGTGAGTGTTGGCCGTTGTATCAACTTACAAATGCTTTGATGTCGTAATTGTCTTACTGGGCTTGTGCTATTAAAGAGTACTTAAATATTTCAATTGCATTATTTTCATCACAATTCCGTTTCAAACTCAACTTCTTTCGTTTACAGCCAATAATTTAGTCGTTGTCTCATCCGCATTTGGCTAAGGTAATTGAATTGAACTGCAATTTTCCTTGAATAACTTGAAAATGGAAAACCACTCGAACGGAAATTATAGCAAATCAATAACTCATTGCTAGAATTCTGTAAATACATTAAATGATTTTGATTGTTGTTGAAAAACTTGCTCGAAATAGATTCTACCCTAGAAAGCTTATCAAATTTTTTTACAATCACCTACTAACAGCCAATTTGAAACCGGCTAATCAATATAAATGAATTATATACCTTGGAATATATTTGACATTTTAATTGATTCGTTTATGATAATCGCGATAAGACTACTGGTTATTCATTTGCATGGAATGGGCTTTAGAAAAGCTATAAAAGACCACCCAGCGGAAAGTGTCAGCCAGTCAGTCGGGCAAAATGAGAACCACCATAACATTAATATTGGCCATAACTGTGGCATGTGTCGCCGCATCAAAAGTGACACACAAGGCAGTGCACCCAAAGGATTTAATGCTTCAACACAACAGGAATAGCAATGCGGGTCGTATCACCAATGGTAACCATGCCAGCGAAGGTCAGATACCCTATATAGTGGGGATCAGCTTGAATAGTAATGGCAATTGGTGGTGGTGCGGTGGTTCAATTATTGGCCACACTTGGGTGTTAACTGCTGCCCACTGCACAGTAGAGTAAGTCTAAGATTTCCACCGATCCCAGTTCAATAATTTATCAATATATGTTTCACTTGCTTAAGGGCTGACGAGGCTTCACTGTACTACGGTGCCATTAACTACGAAGAACCAGCCTTTAGACACGGTGTAACCAAAAATGATTTTATTGTTCATCCCGAATATCGTGGTCTAACCCACGATATTTCTTTGATCAAAACACCTCATGTGGACTTCTATAGCCTGGTCAACAAGGTCGAGTTACCAAGTCTCAACGATCGTTACAATAGTTTTGAAAACTCTTGGGCTCTGGCCTCTGGCTGGGGGGAAATCTATGATGGCAGCAATGTGGTAGAAGATCTGAGCGTTGTCGAACTGCAAGTTGTTCCTCTTTCCGATTGCCAGGCGTACTTCGGAACGGAAACTGCTGATGAGAATGTCATCTGTGTGAGCACTCCCGATGGCAAGTCCACTTGTCATGGCGACTCAGGCGGGCCATTGGTTACAAACGACGGCAATTTATTGATTGGTATAACATCATTCGGGTCCGACTATGGTTGTCAAACGGGCGCTCCAGCTGGCTTCACCCGTGTTACCAGCTACCTGGAATGGATTAAGGATGAAACCGGAATTTATTATTAAGCGATTGATTAAATTTATTAAAGAAATTTTGAAAAGCAAAATGTATTAACGATTTAGTTAAATGTAAAAGATAGCTTTTAAATGGCTAATGTAAGACTAATATAAAATAGTTCTATACTCAAAAAGTAAAGCATACTTTACGGCTAATTTCCCTTCCCTGTCTCTATTTTAATACCCTGTAATAGTACTGTAAGTGAGTGCGACTATTTATATTTCAAAAGCATTTCGGATAACTTTCCAACTAATGAAATTATTTAGGTTTTCGTTAAAAAAAAGAATTGAGAAATATGTTAAATATGTTAAATATGAAAGAGAGAGTTAAAAATAGTATAAAATGAATTTCAAGTTTTTAATTACTTTCAGAATAGTTAATTTATATTTTTAGAACACACATTTTTAGAATACACATTACCTAATTTTTAAAGCAAATGTTTTTTAAAAGTTAATATATAATATATATATAAATATTAATATATAGATACCTTTCTCCAGGGCAATATTTTTCTTGTTATCATGAATGAAATTATTAAAATGCGCGTGTCAACTTAAAGTGAACTACTAGTATAAGTATTTACTACTTTATTTGTTTCTTAAAAACACTCGTTTACACAAAACTTAATTTTTTTAAAGTGTTCTTAAATTGATAATAGATAATAACTTACAGTCGGTTGCCACGGGCAGTGATGAGTTTGGAAACGATCTGGCCCTGATCCACAAGCAATTGGTTAGAAAATCAGTTAACAACAAATGATTTGGGTTTCATTTAGTACAGAGAAATAAAATATTGTAACAGTTTTTAGGTGTGATATGGAAATTAGTATTATTGATAGACAATGTGATGTGACATTAGGGAATTAATGCATCAATATACCGTGTAGTATATAAATTGGTAAATGAAAGCTTGTGACTGGGTTTAATTCTTTGCTCAATGACATGATTGACAGTAAGTTTTGGTTTGATAAGATACTTTCCCAATCGAAAGTACGTATAAAAAGCATCGGACCCTTTAGACCCCCCATCAGTGTGCAAAACATGAAAGTTCTCGTAGTGTTGACCGTATTGGCAGTAGCTTGTTCCGCCTTAGAGGTGCCGCGTAAGGCAGTATATCTAAAGGACTTGAAACAAGAGCAGCGCAGCATTGAGGGTCGCATCACCAATGGTAACCATGCAACCGAAGGTCAAGTACCCTATATAGTGGGCATCAGCTTGAATAGCAATGGCAATTGGTGGTGGTGCGGTGGTTCCATTATTGGCCACACTTGGGTCTTAACTGCTGCCCACTGCACAGTGGAGTAAGTATTGAATTATGCTCGATGTAAGCGAGATATATTTTATTATGTACCTACTTATGTTTTGACTATTTTTAGGGCTGATGAGGCTTCACTGTACTATGGTGCAATCAACTACGAACAGCCTGCTTTCAGACATGGCGTAACTAAAAATGATTTCATAATACATCCTGAATATCGCGGACTCACCCATGATATAGCTCTGATCAAAACACCTCATGTGGACTTCTATAGCCTGGTCAACAAGGTCGAGCTACCAAGTCTGAACGATCGTTACAATAGCTATGAGAATTCTTGGGCCCTCGCCGCTGGATGGGGCGCCATCTACGATGGAAGCAATGTGGTAGAAGATCTGAGCATTGTTGAACTACAAGTGATTTCGGTTGGCGACTGTCAAGCGTATTATGGAACCCAAACTGCTGATCAGGATGTAATCTGTGTGAGCACTCCCGATGGCAAGTCCACTTGCCAAGGTGACTCTGGCGGTCCATTAGTCTCAAACGATGGCAGTAAACTCATTGGGGTGACATCTTTCGTCTCGAGCTTTGGCTGCCAATCGGGAGGACCTGCTGGCTTTACCCGTGTTACCAGCTATCTGGAATGGATTAAGGACGAAACTGACATTTACTACTGAGATTCGTTCTACTGAAATAAATTGGATTATATTCGAATATCTAAAATCTTGTGAATTGTTTGAAACATTTCTCAATTCATCTACTTGGGAAACTAAATAAGTGTAGATGATTACTCTTCGCATATAAAGTTCGTATCTGTGGCAACTATCAGTGAATGATTCAGTTTTCTCTAAGTTATCCCCTGTCTATAATAACAAGTATCTGCATTTTTTCATCAATGGCTGGGAGAAACTGAATTTACTATCTATCTTCTAGCTGATAGTTTTTTTTTTTTTTGACATTATCAATAATTTTGGAGGCATGCGCATTCTCTTAGGAGATAAGATTTGTATTCCAAGTAGATTGAACTTTTCCAGACAATAAACAAAAAGTCTTGCTGATAATTTTAATTGTCATAGGTATCTAATCTGTCAATAACCTTATCTACCACAGGTTTAACTCGACCGAACTTCTGATATTTTGCTCATTTTTTTCAGATCAATAGCTAAATCTTTTAAGTGGCATCCAATTAACTAATATGGTTCCAGAAAAATAAGATTACTTAAAAGTAAATAGCCAAAACAAATACCACATTATTTTATCAAATCCTGTACTTTTATTCAAAACTTCCCAATACAACTGAGACGCTATGAATCACACTTAGTAGGAGATGCCAGTGTGGTCGCGGATCCAGTCCAAGTAGCCAGTGACACGGGAGAAGACAGCTGGGTAGCCAGCCTGGCAACCAGCAGCAGCACCGAAGGAGGTAACACCAACCAAACGGTTGCCGTCGTGTACGACCAATGGGCCGCCAGAGTCACCACCGCAGGTCGACTTGCCGCCATCGGTGTTGATGCAAATCATGTTGTCGTGGAGAGACCAGGTGCGGGAGCAATCCTCGTGGCTCATAATCTGGACATCGACGCATTGGAGCCAATCGGGCAATGGGCTACCGTCATAGGTGCCACCCCATCCCGAGGCAACAGCCCACCATCCGGAGTAGCTCTGGTAGCGATCGTTCATGCTGGGAAGCTCAACCTTGTTGACCAAGGACCAGAAGTCGACATGAGGAGTGCGGATCAGGGCAATGTCGTTGTGCAAGTTGCCGCTGTTGTAGTGTTCGTGCTGGATGAAGTCGTTGCGGCTGACCCAGTGGGTGTACTGGGGCTGGGTACGGTAGCTGGCGCCATAGGAGATGGTCACAGACTCGCCACTGTTGGTGCAGTGAGCAGCAGTGAGGACCCAGGTGTTGCCAATGATGGAACCACCGCACCACCAACCACCACCGTTGCCGCTGAAGCCCAGACCAACGATGTAGGGCACTTTGCCCTCATAGGCTGGGTAGCCGTTGGTAATACGGCCCTCGATGTCCTTGACGGGCACCGGCTTCTGCTTCTGCAGAGTGGGGACAGCAGTGACTGCGGCCACAGCCAAGACCAGGAATAAGAACGATTTCATCTTGAGCAACTTGAACAACTACTCATGGTTTTTCCAAAACTCTCCCACCCTTTTATACTGAACAGCGAGCGCTTATCACCGAGATTTGAAGAGTTCATAGAGTTATCATCACATCAAATTAAAAATTTTTTGGCTTAAAGAGGCCCCCTGTAGGATTTCTTGAGATATGCCTCACACAGAGGCAATCAAATTCATTCAGACTTTCTACTTATCATTTAACAGAATTATTTTGCATATATTTCAGTTCATTTATGGTTGTTGTTTTATTTTTTAACAAACCTTCCTTTATCAAGTGCCTATCTCGGTTTGTTCGGTTGTATTTGTTTATTAATTTTCTTTTCGGCCTTTTAAAAGTGAAGATCCTAGGTAACCATATTATTTTCTTATTATTTCATTTTGGAAAGTATTTTTGGGTATCTCAACAGAATTCATTTATACTCGTTTTATTTAGACTCATTACATGTAAAAAGAGGAAATTCAGTGAAAAATAGGAAAATAACTTGCACATTTCGCAGCATTCGATAGATGAGTTGTATAAATACGGATCGGATCCGAATCGGGTTAAATCTCAGGCTAGTCTAAGGATCGCCTAAGCCAATGGCCATAATTGCTAGTGCTTCATAGCTTCCAATTACATTCCTATTCTAAGCAATAATAATAATAATAATAATAATAATATGCGCATTTAAAATAAGATAATTTCGAATCAATTTTCAAGTTCTTATCTACCTACCTTTATGCTAAATAGATAAGGGTCAACTCTTTGGCAGAAAATTAATTTTATTTTCCTTTCCATTCATTGATAAAAATATTTTTGCAAATCAAACCAATTCACAGTTTCTTGAAATGTTCTCAAATCTGTATCCTTATCTACTTCTAACACTTGAGATACGCAACAAGTAAGAACATCTACATAAGTATAAAAAGATAGTACAAAAGGGCACTTTAAACGTATCAGATATTCATCGTCTAGATAGATAGAGTTCTATGCAAAACTATTCAATATTAAGAGATAGCTAAACGTTGATATGATATGACAATTGGGGTACTTGAGGGACCCTTTGGCATCCGGTTGATAAGCGCTCGCTGGTCAGTATAAAAAGGTGGGAGAGTTTTGGAAAAACCATGAGTAGTTGTTCAAGTTGCTCAAGATGAAATCGTTCTTATTCCTGGTCTTGGCTGTGGCCGCAGTCACTGCTGTCCCCACTCTGCAGAAGCAGAAGCCGGTGCCCGTCAAGGACATCGAGGGCCGTATTACCAACGGCTACCCAGCCTATGAGGGCAAAGTGCCCTACATCGTTGGTCTGGGCTTCAGCGGCAACGGTGGTGGTTGGTGGTGCGGTGGTTCCATCATTGGCAACACCTGGGTCCTCACTGCTGCTCACTGCACCAACAGTGGCGAGTCTGTGACCATCTCCTATGGCGCCAGCTACCGTACCCAGCCCCAGTACACCCACTGGGTCAGCCGCAACGACTTCATCCAGCACGAACACTACAACAGCGGCAACTTGCACAACGACATTGCCCTGATCCGCACTCCTCATGTCGACTTCTGGTCCTTGGTCAACAAGGTTGAGCTTCCCAGCATGAACGATCGCTACCAGAGCTACTCCGGATGGTGGGCTGTTGCCTCGGGATGGGGTGGCACCTATGACGGTAGCCCATTGCCCGATTGGCTCCAGTGCGTCGATGTCCAGATTATGAGCCACGAGGATTGCTCCCGCACCTGGTCTCTCCACGACAACATGATTTGCATAAACACCGATGGCGGCAAGTCGACCTGCGGTGGTGACTCTGGCGGCCCATTGGTCGTACACGACGGCAACCGTTTGGTTGGTGTTACCTCCTTCGGTGCTGCTGCTGGTTGCCAGGCTGGCTATCCAGCTGTCTTCTCCCGTGTCACTGGCTACTTGGACTGGATCCGCGACCACACTGGCATCTCCTACTAAGTGTGTTGACTTCCGTCCCAGTTATTTTGGGAAGTTTTCAATAAAATTGTATTACGAGTATAACTTAATGAGAATGAGTTTCCTTGGAATACCTAAGATCTGAATAGGAGGTGGGAGGGGTGTGTATAACCAACCAAGCAAATTTCATTTATATGCATATATAGTTCAATCAATATTTGCATGCGAAAAGCAAACAAAATCGAAGATTTAAAGCTACTGCAAATGTTACTCAATAAGCCATAAGCTGATATCCATAGCAAAGCGTAAAAGTGAAATGGAAAACTATTTTCATTCCCTGGCCTAGCCTGGCCGCAACCACAGCAACTTGTCAGCTCTAGGCACTTGCTGCAAATTGTTTTCAGGCAAAGTTTCTGTCATGGCTCGTTTAACGCTCATCCAATGCACAGGACCGGAATATGAGTGAGGGAGGAGTATGGAAATCCTCCTAGTTGAGACCTGTAAACCTGTTAATTCGGGCCTGCTCGTGGGCCACTTGAAGGACAGACGCGAATGTGAGAAGCTTTTGCTTAAATGTGTAACAAAAAGTTGCATTATTCTGACAATTTTAATAGTCACATGCCAGTTTTCCATTTGTTATACTAGTGCCTTTTGTTGTATGTATGTATATTATGTATGTGTGAGTGGGTGTAACGTTGTGTGTGTGTGTGTAATGTATTTGCCCTTGTACTTGAACGCTTTGTACGACAGGCAGAGGCCATTATTTTCCTTAAAGTACCCAAGTTCATTGCTAACTCTTGTCTTGGTGTGGCTGGGTGGCTTGGATGAGGGCGAGGTTGATGATGAGGTTGTACTGCATTTGCCTTGACTTTGTTAGTTTGCGTTGATGAAGTGAAACAAAGAGTCCTATGCATATAATTTGCCCCTGCGGTTGGTTGGCAATGAAAACCTTGTTTGCCCACTGGCAAAGTTATTAGAGTGATATGATAAAGTCAGTGAAAGTGCAACTTGCTGTGATAAGTAGCGAAAACACAAAAAAAAGAGAATACGTGTATCCTTTAGATATAGCCATATGTCTTCCCCCATGTCAGAGAGTTTCAAGCACAAGAGCGACTGTGGCATGATGGATGGATGGGTAAACGTGGGTTTGGAGGCCAATGTTTCATTAAGTGCAGTAGCCTTCTCAAATGTGAAATGCGAACATATGAGGCAAGGCATGCGGGCAATGCACTGTGAGTAAACAATTTGGTCTTAATTGTTCAACATTTCTGTACGCCCCTTAAAATTCATTCTAACTTAAGGTAGGTCAGAGCAGAACTATTCTAAGCAATTAAAAAATAAATAATACCATTAAACTAAACTGCTAATGTAGAGCTCACTAATTAATTCGCACATTAGTGCACGCTATGGCAGCTTTAATTTAAAAAATTCCTTAGCATTTGGCACGTTACGAAAGAAATGTCAGCGAGGTGCATTGCACTCGGTGTTGACTCGGCGCAACTTAAACACGTACGGCACGAGGGGTTGACCCCCAACCCGCTTAACCCCTCAATCCCTCAACCTGCGGCATATTTCATTCCGCATTGCAAACAAACATTCGAAAAGAGCGCTGCGTTTTTTTCTCTTCTGTGTGTTCTTTTTTTTTAAATCCTTTCCCACTGCCAGGACTCAAGTGCGTTGACATACAAACACGCACGCGGCCCAACTCACAGAAGTAGGCAACAAAAGAAAATGAGAAAAAAAATGCAGTCAAGGGGCGTCTTTGCTGCCAAACAAGTTGCACTTTCAATTGGAGTGGGAGGGGGTGGCTTATATTCTTGGCATAACTAACTTTCTGATTGATTTCACGGAAATGGAAAACTGGAAAAGCTTCACCCATTGGTATCAATCAGTGGTGGAACTAATTTAATTATTCACTTTAATTCTCTGCTCGAGCAGGGATAAAAATACATTTAACTATAACAAATATAAACATAGCAAAGTTAATAATAGCCACTACCGATGCTATGCAACTGTGGTGAGTTTTTGAGGTGGAAACTCAATTTAAGAGAAAAAGTGGCTCTCTTAAATGGAAAAAGCTTCATGTGAAAGCTGCTCACAAGAATTGCAGCTGCTTTAAATGAAAGTTAAAGTCGAAGCTTATATCAGAAATTAGAAAGTTTTGAACTAAAACTCGTCGTATGTCTTAAAAAAACATTACCAAAATGCTCTAAAATGTGTATGTGGGGTCATTAATCTAAAGAAATAGTGGCAGAAAGCTTTAGCTTGGTGCGACTTACATTTGGATTTGAAAGAAACCATCTAAACCACTTTAGGAGGTTGAAAATTTGTCTGTGGTCATGGACACGAGAGTCAGTTTTGTGGTCTCTAGAAACATATGTTTTTAAACATTGATAAATATAAATATAGATTATACAATTGACTTATCTAGTAGGCTTATGGCTTAAACATAATGATCTCCGAGATAGTTCTACGTATTTTCATGAATAAAGGCGGCCTACAATGTCAAAGGCACACTGTGCGTATACGTTATTAATGGCCAATAGACGGGGAGGCCTAAAGGCCACCATGCCTGTAAATACGTTAATTCATAGGAATTTACAGATGTTTTTAAAATCGGTTGAACCTATGGATATTAATTACGATTTTATTAACCTTCTATACCACTATACACACCTTATTTGATACCTATAACTTTTATAGTCTCGGCGGGATACATACAGACTTACTTTTATAGAATGACACATATATAAATATATTTTATGGTGTCAGAAACCCTTTTTCCTTCCTTCTTTGTTCACACTTATTATGCTTAAACCTGTCATCAACTTGGAGGTTTCTCATCCTCCAACTTCTATTCTTTTTATAAGGCTAGCAATTAGTATTAACTGCATTAGATTTTACATTCGACTGTCTCTTTCCATATCCCCATATTTGTATGCGATATCGGTGCAATGGAAGGAGATGGGCAGCAGAGCAGGCCGTGTTGTTGGTGAACACTTGAACGTCCTGCGCTTGGTACTCATCAAAGTCCAGACAAAATACAAACAATTATATGCATTCTTTATTGAATTGGGAATTGGGATTGGAATAATTCTTTTTGGTTATATTATATCTTCTCTTAATACACAATGCAATAAACTAAACTTTATATGTAGCCTTTTATTTTGCATTACTATAATTTCTATCATTGATGGAAATCAATGTGATTTACTCAAGTCTATGGTAAACGGGACGCCGTTGCTAGGGCTTCGTAAATCGAAAATGCATGTGTATGTATATACCTACATATGTATGTATGTATGGGTAAATCTATTGTCTATGTAGGTTTGCAGTTTCTTTCACTTTTCTCACGTGCAGAACTGGCCTATGCTCACAGCCCGATGTCAATTGGCGATTAGGCCAGACGACGGGCCCATTGACTTGTTTTTGGCATACCTATGGCACACACACACACACACACACACACACATACAGACACTTATTGACCGAATTTTCTTTATGGCCAAACGTTAATGTAATTAGTGGCATATACCAAGTGTTTGCTGGCCATGGCTGCACAGTTTACACCAGCTAATTGGAGACTTAACATCGTCTGAGCTGAAAACACTAAAGAAAAAAGGATACAGTGCGGGAAAGGATTGAATCGTGATCCTTGTGCAAGGATATGTGTAAACGAAATGCTTAATGGGAAAGTAAAATAATTAGCTATCAAGTGTTTGAATAAGTCCCTCAAAAATGACGACGAACACCGAATCAGATGCCGAAAAGGCAGCAGGATCACGCCTGGATTATGATCTGATGATGGCAGAAGAATACATCCTGAGCGATGTGGAGAAAAATTTCATTTTATCCTGCGAGCGGGGTGATCTACAAGGTGTTAAGAAGTAAGAGCTAATGCTTAAAACAAAAGCTTTGATTGATTCTAATTGATGGTTCAAAGGATTCTTGAGGAATATGGAACGGAGTCGGATAAATTTAATATCAATTGCACTGATCCCATGAATCGTTCGGCTCTCATTTCGGCCATCGAGAATGAGAACTTCGATTTAATGGTCCTGCTCCTGGAGAATAATATTGAAGTTGGCGATGCCCTATTGCATGCCATATCCGAGGAGTATGTAGAGGCTGTAGAGGAATTGCTCCAATGGGAGGAGAGTCATCACAAGGAGGGACAGCCCTATGTGAGTGCCTGTGAGCTTTGATTTTTTTCCCTTCCTTTTGATTTAGTATTGATTTAAATAGAGCTGGGAGGCAGTTGACCGCTCCAAGTCAACCTTCACCATGGACATTACCCCGCTAATTCTGGCTGCACATCGCAACAATTACGAGATATTAAAAATACTGTTGGATCGTGGTGCAACATTGCCCATGCCGCACGATGTCAAGTGAGTCCTGAACTGCTGAGCCACCGAATGTGGCAACCGGCACGTTTATATGCCACTCCCCCATTCTACCCCTTTATGTTTGTCCGTGTTGTTCTAAATTTACCAAATTGTTGGTAAACAGGGTGTCCTTTTGTTTCACACAGAAACTATGTAAGAGTAAGTGATATAGAAATCTCTCTCTGGAATAGTCCGGAACTATTGTCACGAGTAAAACGTGTAATCGATTCTTTCTTTAGGTGCGGCTGCGATGAGTGTGTTACCTCCCAGACCACCGACTCTCTGCGTCATTCCCAATCCAGAATTAATGCCTATCGAGCTCTTGCGGCCAGCTCCTTAATAGCGCTTAGTTCCCGCGACCCTGTATTGACTGCATTTCAATTGTCCTGGGAACTGAAACGACTCCAGGCCATGGAATCGGAATTTCGTGCGGAATACACGGTACAGTAGACAGTACGGCAAAAAATTAGTCTGTATAGCATATGTAAGCGATGTGTTGGGTGTTTGTGTTTGCATTTGTGATATTGACAGGAAATGCGTCAAATGGTGCAGGATTTTGTTACGGCACTGCTGGACCATGCCCGCACTTCAATGGAACTGGAGGTGATGTTGAACTTTAACCACGAGCCCTCGCATGAGATTTGGTGTCCGGGTCAACGACAGACATTGGAACGTTTGAAACTAGCCATAAGATACAAGCAAAAGACCGTAGGTGTTTCGAAGTTAACCACTTGGATTCTTTAATTCCCCCTCTGGTATGCGTTCTTTACTTGCAGTTTGTGGCCCATCCGAATGTTCAGCAATTGCTGGCTGCCATTTGGTATGAGGGATTACCTGGATTTCGACGCAAACAGTCCTCCCAACAATTAATGGATGTCATCAAACTGGGTTGCAGTTTTCCCATCTACAGTTTAAAATACATTTTAGCCCCGGACTCGGAAGGAGCTAAATTTATGCGCAAGCCATTTGTTAAATTCATCACACACTCCTGCTCCTACATGTTCTTCCTGAGTGAGTTTTTAGACAATGGACAAATAGACAAATGGACAAATAATTCAAGAGTCTCGTTTTCTCTGCAGTGCTTTTGGGTGCTGCCTCTTTGAGGGTGGTGCAAATTACCTTTGAACTTTTGGCATTTCCCTGGATGTTAACCATGCTGGAGGATTGGCGGAAACACGAACGAGGATCTCTACCCGGTCCAATTGAACTGGCCATTATAATGTATATATTCGCTTTGATTTTCGAGGAGCTCAAATCTTTATACTCAGATGGACTATTTGAGTATATAATGGATTTATGGAATATTGTCGATTATATATCGAACATGTTCTATGTGACTTGGATACTTTGTCGAGCTACCGCCTGGGTTATAGTTCATGTAAGTGTTTAGAGCTCAGACCTCGACTGCAGATGACTGAAAATCTTTCATATTTTAGCGAGATTTATGGTTCCGTGGCATAGATCCGTATTTTCCGCGTGAACATTGGCATCCATTCGATCCCATGCTACTCTCTGAAGGAGCTTTTGCCGCTGGCATGGTCTTTTCGTATTTAAAGTTGGTCCACATTTTCTCCATCAATCCCCATTTGGGTCCGCTCCAGGTCTCATTGGGTCGCATGATTATTGATATCATAAAATTCTTCTTTATCTACACACTGGTATTATTTGCTTTCGGCTGTGGACTCAATCAATTGCTTTGGTACTACGCCGAGCTGGAGAAGAATAAGTGCTATCATCTGCATCCAGATGTAGCAGACTTCGATGATCAAGAGAAAGCCTGTACCATCTGGCGAAGATTCTCCAAGTGAGTGTTGGACGAAAATCCTGGTAGATAAATCGTATAATTTGGATTGTCTATTTGCAGCCTTTTTGAGACTTCACAATCATTGTTCTGGGCCTCTTTCGGTCTGGTGGACTTGGTATCTTTCGATTTGGCTGGCATCAAGAGTTTCACACGTTTCTGGGCCCTACTAATGTTCGGTTCTTACTCGGTTATCAACATTATTGTGTTGCTCAACATGCTTATTGCCATGATGTCGAACTCTTATCAAATTATTTCGGAGCGTGCCGATACGGAATGGAAGTTTGCCCGTTCTCAACTATGGATGAGCTACTTTGAGGATGGTGGCACCATACCGCCACCTTTCAATCTCTGCCCCAATATGAAAATGTTGCGCAAAACTCTAGGTCGCAAGCGACCCTCACGCACCAAGAGTTTCATGGTAGGAAAATCCAGATAAATAATTGAGCAAATCAGTTTCAATCAAACTCCTGCAGCTTGCTGTTTGCGTCAATGCTAATTCAGAATTATTTCTATCTTCCTTCCTATCGCCCCTTTCTTGTCCCTACGCTTAGCGTAAGTCCATGGACAGAGCACAAGTGCTGCATGACAAGGTGATGAAGCTGTTGGTACGTCGCTATGTCACTGCCGAACAGAGAAGACGTGACGATTATGGCATTACCGAGGATGACATCATCGAGGTGCGACAAGATATTAGCTCCCTGCGATTCGAACTGCTGGAGATATTTACCAATAACAGTTGGGATGTCCCAGACATTGAGAAGAAGACACATGGTAAGTGTTAGCAACATGTTGCTAAGACATCTGGAAGCCACCTCCATCCCCCAGATTACTCATCATGTGACTTTTTGAATATGTATAGCTGCTGCCCGTACTACCAAAGGCAAGGTAATGGAACGTCGTATACTGAAAGACTTCCAAATTGGATTTGTGGAGAATTTGAAACAGGAAATGAATGAGGGCGATGGTCGGGATATATTCTCGTCCTTGGCCAAGGTTATAGGCCGAAAGAAGACCCAGAAGGGGTAAGTCTACAAACCTTTCTTAGGCATTGCATTTAAATGAAACTTTCACCCATTAGAGACAAGGATTGGAATGCCATTGCCAGAAAGAATACTTTCACAGCTGATCCCATAGGATCGAAACGTTCATCCATGCAGCGTCACAGCCAACGCAGCTTAAGACGTAAGATCATAGAGCAAGCCAATGAAGGTCTATTGATGAATCAAAATCAATTGATTGGTGAGTATAATTATCTTCTCGTATCGGAATATTAAAGTGATTCGCATGACTATCCAGAATTCAATCCCAATTTGGGCGATGTGACACGAGCCACCAGAGTGGCGTATGTCAAGTTCATGCGAAAGAAGATGGCAGCCGATGAAGTTTCCATGGGTGATGATGAAGAGAGGCCACCGGGTGAAGAAAGTGATAAGAAGCCCGATGACAAGAAACTGGATGCCAGTGGGGTAAGTTGATAATAAAATTTGCTATTTCCTATACAAATTCTCATTCAATGTTATTCAATTTAGTCGAAGAAGTCGATCTCTAGTGGTGGAGCTGCTGGTGGTGGTGCTTCTTTTATGGCCGCTGCTGCCTTACGGGCCTCAGTTAAAAATGTAGATGAAACGAAGAGGCCAGGAGAAAGCGGAAAAGATAATGCCAAACCTGGTGCAGGTAAAAAACCGGATGATAATAAAAAGCCCACTGATGCAAAGAAACCCAACGAAGACAAGGACAAGGAGAAAGATAAAAAATCCACCAGTGACAGTAAGTCAGAGGTGAAACCGACACCACCAGCAGCAGCTCCTCCGATTGGAGGAAAGCCTAATGATCAAAAACCAGCACCAGCTTCTGGGGCACCCAAACTAACACCACCAACAACCGCCAAAGAGCAACAAAAACCCGGTGATACAAACGGTAAACCAAATGCTCCAGCTCCACCAGCCAAACCGCCGGCAGATGCTAAGCCCACAGCACCCAAGCCAGGAGAAGTAAGCAAACCGGAAGCAGCTACCAAGAAGGAGGAATCAGCTAAAGCGGAGTCTGCCAAACCATCCACGGCAACAGCAACTGGAGGAGCTACCAAGAGTGCTGCACCTTCGGCTCCAGCAGAGGCTAAGCCGGATACAAAGACAACAACAACCACAGCGGGAGCCGGCGCAACAAAAGACGCCACAAAGGCAGCCAATGAGACCAGCAGTCAGACTGCCAGTCAAGCAGCAAAGCCCGATGAGAAGAAAGATCAAAAAGACCAAAAGGACCAAAAGGCTGATGACAAGAAGGGAACCAATGGGAAACCATGTGATGCCAAAACTGGGGAAACAAAACCAGATGCCACCAAACAGCCAGAGGGTGCCCAAAAACCAACCGATGATAAGGATAAGAAGCCTGGCGACGACAAAGACAAGAAACCTGGTGCAGCTCCTGCACCGCTCAAGCCTGCCATTAAGGTGGGTCAAAGCAGTGCTGCAGCCGGAGGGGAACGTGGCAAATCGACTGTTACAGGTCGTATGATCTCCGGTTGGCTATAGGCAGGTCCAATCCGTATAGAACTCAACTTTCATTTTCCAAACTACAATAAATGTATGCCAGTATATGTGTGAGCAACAATAAATCAAACGACTTTCAAGCGTAAGCGTCAAATCTAAATGCTGCTGCAACAATGTTGCTAAGGCCACCTGTTGCCAACAACATTTTCTATTTGTTTTTTTCCACAGTCCTCCCCATTTTTTGTGTTCCTCACAATTGCTTGGGCTGTGTTGTTTGCCTGTTTTGAATACCCCTCCCACCCCCCGCTCGGCCAAGTCCTTGCCATGTCGGCATATAAAAGGACGTGAACTACTGCCAGGAGCAGGCATAATAACGCTGAATGTGCAAAAGTAATCATCTGTCGGCAGTGAACGAAAGTGAATGAAACAAAGGAACTAATTCTTGTGCTATTCAAAAAACAAAAAATTACTAAAAACAAAAATTTGCCTTAAAGGCTGACAGAACAAAAAAAATCAAAAAAATTCACAAAAATGAAGTCGGTCCTCAGTTTGGATAATGTTGCCTATGCAATCCTTGTATTTGTTTTGCTGGCAAAATTCAGTGAGGCAGGTGAGTTGGCCCAAAACAAAAGACATCTATTGTAATGAAACTGTTTTCAAAATGAGGGAGGTCCATACTTTTTCTTTTTTATGGTTCCAACATAATGAGTAAATAAATGTATATACAGGAGCTAAGTAGCCATTTTTATATATTATGGCATAAAAATATTTGCATATATAAAATATTTAAGGGGTAAATCATTCCTAACAAAAATCGGGAACATTTTGGTAAGATAAACACTGTATTTTATTACCCACTCGCCCAATTCATAAATAAGAAATAAATTCAAACAGTAAATAACAGAAAAATATATTTTAGTAGGTACTAAAATGAATAAGATTTTCGGTAGGAATTGCAAAGTATTTATGACAAAGAAAAGAATTCAATCAGAAATTATAAAATATATATAAATTTGTGTCTTTAATTCCACTGTGCGCTATAAGAATGCTTTGAATTTGCAATAGTCAGATGGATAACTTCAATTTGTTTGTATCTTCGAGGATAAGCCAAAAGGCAAACCAAATAAATAAATTGTCAACATTCGCATTATTTTTTTTCAAGTATGCCCACTTAGCTTCGGGGTCCTGGACAAACAATCATCCGCATTCTGGTGGGATTATGTCAATTATGTTGGAAAACTACAGGGCAAATGTTAAATTTATCTACATACACATTTCCATTTCCATTCCCATTCCCATTCATTGGTCGCCCACACTTTTGTGTTTGAGGTCTTGTTTATTTAGAAAAGATGAAGGCATTTCGGAACCAACAGGTGTACCAGAATATGCAAATTGCTGATACCACATCAATATGCACCCACAAGATTCCTATGCTGTTTTCTTTTGCCTCCTAAAAAAATGAATACAAAATGCGAAATATATGATTTTATTTAAAAGAAATTCATTCTATTTTTATTAATATTTTGCAGGCCGTTTGAAAGTAAAAGGTGACTTTAGAATCGGCATGCTTCTTTTATTTAAATTTTGAAACCGACTGTATATAAATTTTCTTTAAACTTTTTGCATAATAGTTAAAAGGCAATAAGTAACGGTAGATAATTATCTCTAGTTTAATTATTATTATTCCTTTAAAAACAATATTAAACAATATTTATTAAAGCGTTGCGGTCGACAATTGTTTAAACATTTCCTACATCATAATTTATGCCTTTTTTCAGCATGGAAAATTATTAATTTTTTGTTTTTTCTGTTTTGACCTCTACGGTCTTGCATATTTGAATATTTGTTAATATACCCTAAGTTTGGCAAATGGTGGAAGAAAAAACAATCCGTTAATTGGGTAGAACGCTCGAAGCATTTGCATGAGTTTTCCACTTCCCATTTTCATTTTAAAAAAAAGTCTCCAAGTCACTTTACAATTCATTATTTACCTCACCCACACACCGACATTCCCACAAATTTCGCTCCTTTGCTAAAAAATTGTTGAAAGTGCTTAAACATTTTGGATTGCATTAATCACACTTGACTTAAATTTCCTTTGCCACATACATATATAGAATTGGACCATGACAAGAATCGTCGCGGAGCCAACATGGGCCTTTATGCTTTTCCGCGCGTAGGTCGCAGTGATCCCAGTCTGGCCAATGCCGGCGAAGCGTCGCCTTTTGAGAGCACTTATGGCGATAGCTCCCAGGAGGATTACGAGGGTAAGTGAGCGTTGGCCGCAGCAGTTGCCGTCTAAAGGGAATGAATGACTAATTTGTGTTTGCGGTTTGTGTATTTGGCCATATTAGAGTATCAAAAACGGGCATCATTGGTGCCATTTCCCCGTGTGGGTCGTCAGGATCCTGAATTGCGTAAATTGGCTCGTTTAGTGGCCATGCAACAGGCGTACGATAAGCGTACGGGACCAAATGCCTCGTCAGGATTGTGGTTTGGCCCACGCCTGGGTAAACGTAGTGTCGATGCCAAGGATTATCCAGTTGCTGCTGACAAGGGACAGAAGGAATTCAATTAAATACACCAAACGATAAATGATTTTTGAATATACATATATCCGCATGATGATGACACGAGCAATTATTTCAATTTTTGGGCCTCTATTTTTTGTGAACTTATTTAATAGGATCAGCTTCTAATGGAACATTTTAATGGGTATATAACAAATATGTTTCTCAGTTAGTTAAATGTAATAGAATAAAAAAAAAAAAAAAAAAACACATGACCGAGAACAACAATAAAAACGCAAATTGGGCTGGTGAGGATTTTCAATGGACTAAGATGAGATTAGAGCAAAAACTTATCTGCTTCAGTGAAAGTCTTTAAATAAACAAGAATGCATGTAAATAAATATAAATGTTATAGAAAATAAAATCAAAAATTATGTTCAACAGCAAGAATGGAGCATTGATTGTCCATTGGTGTCTCTGGGTAAGTAAGATTTAAGAAATTTCAAAAAAAGCAGTCAAATAATTCACTCACATCTAAAAAAATGATATAATATAAGATAATATTTTAATCGTAGCATACTTTGCAGAGTTTGTTTGCCCAGCTTTCGATTCAGCATAACTACTTTACACTTCTAAGTTTAGCCAAAGTTTTATTCTAGAGAAATTGAAAAAAGATTTTTATAAAACTAGATTTAATGAAATTTCAAAATGTCAAATCTGCATTCAACTTGATGGCATCCTTTTCAGCCATCTTCATCTAGTTAGTCCTTCTCTTGCTGATGCTTAAACTTGCGTAATTCGGTTTGTATTGCCTCGATGAGAGGAGCTGCAGAATCCTGGCGTCTGCCCGGTGTATTCGCTGCTCCCCTTGAGATCTCTAAAATTGTTTCGGGCCGATGAAATGGACCGGCGCTCAGGGGCCGATTCAGTGATGGTGAATGGGAATCAGAGCGATGCGTGCTGCCACCACCCCAAGCACTGTAGGTGGGAGACGGCGGCTGTGTAGATTGTGCGGATTTTGAAGTCTTTTCCGGCTGAGCTGTGGCCGGACGTTCAGTTGTCCCACTGATCTTTGGTTGGTAACTGCGAGTAGAGCAGACCAACGGTTAATATGATTTGGAATGTATATATGTTAGACTTGGGATGCAAACCTTGGTAAACCTGCAGAAGATCCGCGATGTTCACGCTTCGTGGTGCGTCTATTGCTTGTGAAGTCACGTGTGGGCAGCGGCATGGGTAGATCATCTTGGCTGGCATACATTTGCATGGCACCTTCCAGCAGTCCTTCATAATGGTTGCGTATGGCCGAGGGATCGTGCATTGGACTGGGGCTATAGCTCAGCAAGGCCTCTGCGGAAGATTGGTTGAGGAAGTTGAGATGTTGTTTTGCTTTGGTTAAGATGTTGAGGTTTCTACGATGTTATTGTAGACTAGATATTTAAATACGGTTCAGGTATCGAGGGTAGGTATATATTGTGCATGCAATAATAATAACAACAATTAACAACGACTACAGTTGTCTTAGTAACGTGTCTTTGCCCCAAATTGCACGTCATTATCGTCTTCATCATCATTATCATCATTTTTTTTATCTCCACCCGCCTCACCCTCATTGTCGGCGCTGCCCAAACGTTTCTTGTGCCGCTCCCAGACGACAGGACCCACCACACCAGGATCCGGATTGTCACTGTGCGAGGCGGAGCGTACATTTCGTATGGAAGGCGGAGCCTTGGGACTGGGAAAACTGGCTATGGTGGCTATGGTGCTATCCTTGCTGCCCAGCATTTTCTGTGACTTCAGAGATCTGGTAGAGTTGTGCAGTTGCGCAGCCGACTTGGATGAAACAGCATTTACATTATCATAGTAGGTGACAAAGACGGGATCCAGGACTCTATTCAATGGTTCAGGCAGCGTGCTCTTTGGAAACGCCCGCACCGATGACATCGAAAGGAAGGAGCCCACGCTGGCCGTATCGGATGACTTTTCGGATGGTTGCAAGTTTCGTATTACTTCCTTGTTAATGGCCTGTGGTGAACCGATGTTGTCGGTGTAGTTCTTATCTCTAAATTCAGCCTGCTTCTGCTGCTGATGAATCAGTTTGTTTCGATGGTAATTGTTGTGCGGATTGTAGGCCTCATTCCGCTGAAAGTTCTCGTAACTTCGACGCAGTGCAGCTGGAGAGCCAGCACTGCCTTCCTCCGCTGACGAATGATCACCCACTCGCATAGATGATCCTTGGACAGGGCTGGTCTCAAGTGAACCCACTCGATTCTCGTTCAAGTAACGTCGCTTCGACTTATGCCTGGACTTGTCACTTTTTTTCTCAGACACCACTGATGTATAGATTGTGTCCTCATGGCCCTCGGCACGATCATACTGATGTTGATGATGCCGACGCTTGTGACTATCAAATAAACGGGCTGCCTTTTCATCCAGAATGCGCTGCACATCCGCACTTGGCGGATTAATGGGGCAATACACCGAGGAGTCGGAAGTGTTGTCAGTCGAAGAAATGGAATCTCGTCGGGAGCGTGTATCAGCTGGTGGAGCTGGGAAGCTAATGCGAGCTTCTCGCTCATATGAAAAGTTCTGGACACCAACATCACGCGAACGTCCCGTACTCTGACCACCATCGAGTCCTCCGCTAGTGCTGGGACGCACAGACTGGCCCTCAGACAATAAATCATTGCGGGAAGAATGCCTAGCATAAATTCAATGCAAAATATTTACTCATTTCTTTCAATAAATAGTTTATCTTTGCTTACCTATTGACTTCGCTTAGTTCCTTCTGACGTGCACGTGTCCGTCCTAGTAATAGAACCGCTACCAGAAGCAGCATCAATAGCATTATGGCCAACGAACTGATTACAACCAGGGCAACATTATTTTTCACCGAGTTAAAGAATCCCGCTTGACTGCTGCGAGGAACCGGGGCCAAGGCTGTGGCTGTGGGTTCTCTTATATAAGCTGTAAATGGAAGAATTTGAAGAATTTCATCATGATATGGAAAGAGTAGATTTACTTACGTTCTGATTTCATATAAATAGGTTTGCCTAAAGTACTGACCGCTTCTGCCTCACTAACCAACTCCATGTCCTTGGCAGCTGTGGTGGCCATCACTGGACGTCCATTGACCAGAACCGTATAGATCAATTCGGTCTGGTTGGCTATTGGTCGCTCATTCCTGCATGACGACAACAATAAAGAAGAGAATAACATCTAAAACTCGGGAAAGTATTTCAAGTAGAACCTACAACTTAAGGTTGACATATGCGTCAGTAGCCATTCCATCATCGCCGCTGGTGTTCCACTTTTGAATTTCAGCCTCGCTGATTTGCGTGAGGTTATGTATGACAACCCTAACACGTTCGTCCCGGTAGACGGGCTGCGGTTCAGGATGGGGCTGGGGCTGGGGCTGTGCCTGTGCCTGACTTAACAACGCTTCGCGCATTTCCTGCAACTTTTCGGACTTGCCGTTCTGTTGTATGAGCTCCCAGGGGATTAATGTAACATATGCACTATAGTCAATAGACTCTGTGCTGGCGTTTGGTATTGATATTGAGGTGCTTCCCACACCCATCATGGTCTCGTCGGGCTCCTCTTCGGAGTCGTTGCTCCATTCGGTTTTGCCACCGGCCGCCCTAGCTGTTTTTATATAGGGCCCATCATAGCCATCAACTTCCATGTCCAATATCTCGACATCATCGGCAGGCGATGTCGTCGTGCTACTCGATGGTGGTTGACGACGTTCGCGTGGTACGGTGACCGATACTCCTTCAATTTGTTGTGCCCCATTTATGCCCAGGTGTCGAGTTTGTTGTCTTAAGAGGGAAAAATAGTTGAATTAGTTTTTTACTTTCCATTTCATCAGGTGGCCATTCCATGCATACCTTGTAAAGGCCAAACGATATAAACGTGCCAGTTTCTGCTCAAGCATGGGATTATCTTTGGGTGTATAGAAACCCGACATGACGGTCAATAGCCAATATCGTCTATCTGTGGCCGAGTAGTTCAAAGGTGGCATTCCAGACGTTCCCAAATCCCAATTGCCACCGCCATCGTCAGGCTTGCAGTCCAAACAAATGGGTATATCGATTTCCTAAAGCAAGCCAGCAATATCTCTCAATGAAAGGAAATAGTTCTTTAACGTCAACTTACATTATTGCCTTCCACATAGACAGTGGCCACCACAGTTTCGGTCTTAACAATTACATCCTTTCCCTTACTTATGCCCGTGGGGACTTTCTTTAGAAAGTCAGGTGGCCCATCTCCCGAACCAGTCCAAAAGAAATCTTCCAAATGAATCTCATCTTTGATTTCTTGATAATCATCATCATCCAAATCATCTGAAATTGCAAAGGTTGGAAATGTTTTTTTATGGGCGTGACTAAAAACTTATTAATAGAGTTTCTTGAACTTTTACAACGTTGCCATAGTAATTAACTTGGTCTGGGAAGGTGAAGTAAACTTTATAAACAGCAATAGGAATGGGGCCTAAAGACAAAGACACAGAAGGAGCAGGAAAACTACCATGCACCCTCTTGAATAGTATAATATGAGCCAGTTGTTATCCCATCAACTAAATGGTGTTTAAGATATGATTAAGTCGCCCAAAATTTATCCAAATTTAGCTACATTTTCATTTTTGTGAGCCGTCTTAATGTCGTTGCCCCGAAATATAAATAACAATTCGCATTATACTACAATTTATCGACAAATCATGAAATGTGGTTGCCAACCTACCTACACCTCCACAAACCCCCCCAGCACCCCCCAAAAGGGAGGAGCATTTCCCCATGTATATGTGAATGACTTGTGTTTATTTTACCTACTTGTTTTATTATTTGATTATATGTATGTACTCTTATTTGTCTATTGAGATTCCCCAAAATTCAAACATTTTGTTTGATCAATTGCTGTAATGGCAACCCGATATGCTTTAATAAATGATAAAACATATACGTATATTTGGGGCTTTAAAATTGCCAGCCATTATGGTTTGGCCTCAATGATAATGATGATGATGAGTCCCAAACTCCAACACACTCAATTCATAGACAACTGTAATTCGTTTTTATCGATTAGCACATACAGTACAGGTTGTAGGTACCTCCTGCCCTCCCCCTCTAACCCATTCCTCCAAAAAATGAGACCCATAGTGTGAGTGATGTTGCTCTCCATTCAGAAATTGACCATTTGTTTGCGTGTTGGCAATACAATTAACTGTTATTTTTTTCGGTCTAAGTTCTTAGTTTTGCCAGGCTTAAACCTCAGCTAAATTCAAATTGTTTCCTTGCAATTAATTTCTATTGATTGTCCCAAATTCCACGCACTAGCCCACTCATTATTACAGCACAGATTCTGTTGGGCAAAAAAAAAAAAAAACAAAAAATATAACAGACCATTGTGGTTTTTTTTTTTTTTTATATAAGAAGCGTGAAATTCGGTGACGCATAACGTCAAAGGTCAAACTTATCTAAATCATCATTTGAGATTTTTGGCCTGAGTGGCTAGTTCTACTTTCTGGATCACAAATTGTACACTGATGTTTGTGGAGAATGTGGAATCATTTGTCATCTCTCAACAGTTTCATCGACTGGCTGGATGTTCAACTTACCGTGACTTAATTGTATCAGAGGCTGACCTATCTGCTCTGCTGACCCCCAACACTTGGTCACTTTGTGTTGTAAAGTAGTCAAAAATAATATATAAATTGCTAGGCCTTTTCCTTTCATTTCGTCAATTGAATTATTTTTTATTTATGTTTTAACATTGAGTTCACTTGTTAATGTGTTTGTGTATCTGTCGAGCATTATATTGTTGGGTATTGTCACAAAAAAAATCACCCAAAAATGTTTGATTCCGAAACTAAATTTGAAAAATTGTAGCACGTTGTTTCAACTCGACACTTCGAAAGTTGCCCGGTAACTGAATTCTAATCCCAACTTGTATTTTGTCAAACTGCAGGGGATGGTTGGCTTAACTCGCTCTCTCTCTGTTTTGGCCTGGTTAGTGGCTGGTCAGTTACCTGGGGCAACGGCAACAGGCCAAATACAAATATAAAGAAAAGCGCGCCAAACAAAACCCACATCTGATAAACAATACAACGTTTTCCACTCCTCCCCCTCCCTCCACCAACTATATTTGTTTCATTGTGTTTGCCGTCAACAAAATGCCTCTATTTTTTTTTTGTTATAATTTTTTTACTTTGTTCATACTAGAGTTTTACATTTGTTCAGTTGTTTTTATAGACCAAAACATGGTAAATCTAGTTGCAAACCTGCAACAAGTTATAACGTCTTTTTTTTAAATAGTAAGAAGCTTTTAGCCAAGTTAAAAGAATTAAAAGCTGTTCCTACTCTTCACACTAACAAAAGCTCATTGCTATCAAACTGTATTATATTAACATCAAGAATTTGTTTACTTCTATTCCGCATTTAAATCGCTTTAAAGTGAATAAACTAGACAAAAAAACCCCCGAAATCTTTGTTAAGCTAGACACAGTATTTTCCCTTTAGAATGACGCAGTTTGCACACTCTTAGTGATTAAGTTAACTCTTTGACAGATTGGCTAACACTCTTCTTCACAAACTCATCATGTCTTACAAACTGAATTTCCATAATTATATACTAATACTTATACCCTTCTAGCCAAGAGTAAAAACTAGTTAGTAAATTATGGTAGCATAAAGGCAAAGCTAATATTAATATGATTATGTAGAATCTATCATTCATTTCTGCTGAGCATCATCACACATAATTTGTAAAGTCTGTTAATGACGCAAATAATTCTGTTGGAGTTTTTTGAGTAATTTTAAAGAGTCGTTAAATAGTTATTACTTCTTAATTGATGATTAATTAGTGAATCACAATGCCCTTTAATTTATGGGTAAATAAATATTATTCAACAAAGCCAACATTATGCCAAAATGCCTGAAGTAAAATATTCCTGTGGGTCAATCAGTTAACGTTGAAAATTATATTATTATCTAAAGAACTGGCTAAAACTCGCAATTAATTGAAACAAAACAATCTTTTAAAAATTCAAAATGAATGACATACATATATACCTACATACATTTAAAAATAGGTTTGAACCGGTTCGTGGCTTAAGTTTTTGTATTGGCATTGCAGGCGGAATGAATTATAAATTTAATTTGACCTGCCTCAAATTTAATAGCTCTGCATTTCATATTTGTCGCGATTTCAATATATATGGTAGAGGTAAAATTATGATGATTTTTATGAATTATTTAAATATGTATTATTGCAGATACTTTAACAACTTTAGCATCAATGGCATCGTATAATAGTCATAAGAATTTCAAGCTTCTAAAATATTGCAACTTATAGACAAGAATCATTCTTTTGGTATGCAAATGTCATAATTAGCGTGACTAAAAATTAATCAATTGCAACAAGATTTGCATAAATTTCAACTGCATTTTCATTGATTTTGTGATTTGTTGTGTTTAAAAGAACGACCTTCAAAAAAAATGTTCATAACTTGATTGCTAAATTTATTTTGCAAACGCGTTTTTTGATTAAGTTTACGATAATAAAATACTTTAATTTTTCCTGGTCTTAATAGAAAGTGAGAGGTAGCTGAATGAACGAGAGATAGATAAAATTGTCGAAAGATGACCAAAGTTACTAATTGATTAGCAAGTTACGTGGATTACAATAATTTTCCAGAGTTGGACATTAAATTAAGTTTAGCAATAGAAAATTATATCTAAAACTGAAAGAGAAATGATTTTTGAGAAAAACTGGACCAAAAGATATAAAGTCAGCTGCAGATGCCAGAATGGAGTGACTGGAGAGGGATCAAAGGGCTGAAAATTGTACATGATATTTAGAGGGCTCGTGATTATGTGGTCTGATATACATATTTGCCTTTTGGGTTGATAATGGGCTGTGTCAAGGATATACCTCATTTTAGTCCTGACGAGTTTTTAAAATTGCTGGCATTTGGCATTGATATTTTTGGTTGTTCCTTAAAGATTCTGGCCTTCTACCTATATTTAAGGTAGCAAGGCCAAGAATCTGATCAACAGAATAGATGAATTTTGCGTGATTAATAAAGGAGATCGTTTTAGGATTCTCTATTGAGTCAAATATATTAAATACATAACGTATCATAAAATAATTTTGGAGTTTGCGATCACTATTTCCACTTACTACTTTAATACAATTTATACTGAGTGGCATTCTTTTGGGTTGTTCTTTAGTCAATCTATTCTTCTTCTCTGATTTCTGGGATGGATTATCGTGCTTTATTTATATAATAGGATTGATGTCTCAAACATTTTCATTTGGTTACGTTTGCGACATAGTTATAGGAGATTGCTATGGACGGTCTGTGGACATTTTTCACTCTAATTGGATAGGATAAAGTCGTCACTATATGTAGATCGGCCCTTATTCAATTCATTCATTAAGCTCAGAAACCGATCGCCTACAAAGCTAGTTCAAGGTCTGATTTAAAAGTAGGCATCACGAACGGCCTCCTATCAAAGTAAAGTTATTAGAATTTAGGAGAAACAAATCCCATTGTGTTACCGCTGTCACCACAGTGAAAAGAAACTGAAAGGCAAACGGGGTAAAAAGTCATTCTAATGTGCCAATAAAATGTTTGGAGCTTTAATGCACAACGAATAACTTAACGACACTTCAGAATCGAGAGCAATTTAGTATAAATATAAATGCCAATATAAGTATACTTGTACCTCTGCCGACTAAAAAAAAAAAACCTGATTTAAGCATATACATAGTAGTTCTACTTTTGTATATAATACTAGCTAAAAACAAAACCTATCAAATTCACACTCTTAATTCCGCATTTGAATAATTTTTTGATATATTTTCTAGAGAAAACAATTTTATTTCTCTTCGTCTTATTGATAATAAAATGTTGTAACTGAAACGTGTTTTTCTAACAAACTATCATTAGTCCAATAAGCATTTAACCATTGAACGTAGCAGACTTCAGAACAGCATTAGACAGTTTGCGGTTCTTGACCTCGTAACGGGATCGGTATCCATTCTTATCCGCAGTATACATGGTAATAGTCTCGGTGTCAGTCTTCTCATCATAGGACGAATAGGTACCCATGCGCACATGTTCCTCTTTGTCGGTTCCAGGATTTAAAATGAGACCAATCTCCTCACGTTTGCTGCCATTTGGCTCCTCCAAGCTGTAAATTAATTAAAGATCTCAGTTATCAGTGCTAAATTCTGACATAATGTCACCTACTTGAAACGGTAGCCATCAGGAGTGGCCACTTGATGGAAAAACTCCAATGCCAGTTGCGGGTAAACGTAATCCAATAATCCCGCCGAGCTATGGGCAACCATACTAGCCACGAGGGCAGTGAAAAGTAACTGAAAGAAAAACATTTCAATTACAATTCATTACGAAAGGTTTTCTTTGAGAAAAAAAATTGATTGTGAAGCGCAAGGATTTTGCAAATTTATAAATTCACTGACCAACTTAACAGACATCATATTGATGCACACTGAATAACCAAATGATACTAAAGAATCTATAACGCATGAGAAAATATATAAAGGCCAATTCATGTATAGAAAACATTAAAAATGAAGCTGATGTTTAAAAAAAACTGGATTGGTTTGCAAAATAAAGCTTCAAGGTGATTATAATATTGGCTATAGAAAAACTGGTATGATTCACACCCTTCTGATCTTCCATCCAAATTCTTAAAAAAAAAACGGAGTAATTATAAGTTCACATTTTCAAAAATCACAAATTATTGTGGAAATTGATCCATTTAATTTACATCAAAAAAAAATATAAATTGAGTTTTCTGGGTGTCTGAATTGAATAAATCTTCGAAAGACAAAAAAAAGAATATAATGACGTGATCATTAGATTTATTTAATTTTTTATAAACGTGTTTAGTTTGCTATAAAAAAAAAACAAAAATACGTTAATTTTTCTTCGTCTTAAGGTAAACACAACTTAAGATATTTTGAAAGGTCAAACGGCATTACGCAATGGAAACTTGTCTATCCAGAATAGTCGGATGATGATAATGAAAAGTCTAAAGTTGATCTTGACCAAACTTCAATGAACTTGTTGCCAAGATATCATAATCATAACCAGTTTGGAGATTGAGAACACAATTAATAGTTGGACGTTTTCACTTTTTTTTTTTTTGTTTATTTACAAAATAAAGAATCTTCATTTCTTTTATTATTACTAATTGAGTCTGCTTTTAACCAGAAGCAGACTTGAGAGCACCAGGACTCAATTTACGATTCTTAATCTCGTAACGGGATTTGTATCCATTCTTATCCGCAGTGTACATGGTAATAGTCTCGGTATCAGTCTTCTCGTCATAGGATGAATAGGTACCCATGCGAACATGTTCCTCCTGCTCAGTGCCAGCGTTTAGAATGACACCAATTTCCTCACGTTTGCTGCCATTTGGCTCCTCTAAGCTGCAAGTTAGTTCAAGATTTTAAGCTGCTTCTCATAAGGAGACTCCGCCGTATCACCTACCTAAAGCGGTAGCCATCTGGAGTGACTTCCTGTTTGTAAAATTCTGTTGCCAGCTTTGGGTAAATGTAATCCAATAATCCCGCGGAGCTGTAGGCAGCCATGCAAGCCACGAGGGCAGTGAAAAGTAGCTGGAAAATAAAACGTTAATTTACACTTGCACTTAATTTACATTGATCTTGCAGCTGCATTGTCCGTGGGCAATTAAAACATTAAGTTTTGCTAAATCAACAACAGAGACATTGCCTTGATCTGTGCAACTCATTGATCCAATCGTTTCACTCACCAGTTTCGCTGTTAACATGTTGATACGCTCTGAAGTTACGATGTGATACTAAAGCATCTGAAGCGTTTAGCTACCTATATATAAAAGCAAAGATATCTGCATAGATTGTAAGCAATGTATAGAAACGATGACGATGTCGATTGATGAGCGGGTAAGTCATAATTTTCAACTTAGTTAGTAGCCGCCAAAGTCAAGAAACCGGTCAGAATCGGACTGAGCTCTTCGGGTTTACTCGTGGCCAGCCCCCGGAGATTTTTTATTTTGGTAAGTTACTAACCACCTTCAAATACAATTTCTTATATAACCATATTCTATGGCATGACTAAAAAAAAAAACATTTTTGCATACATTAAAACTATGCAGAAAATAACAAGTTGTTTCAATTGAATGTTTTTTTTTTGTTTTACCTTTGTAATGAGACAACTGCAGTTAAGCGAACTTTTATTGAGGTAATAAGTAACAAAATAAAAGGCGGAAGTATGATAGTCATTCAAGAATCCAATGACGTGATCATTAGATTTATTTTCACAATTCAATGGGCGTGTTTTTTTTTATTAATTTTGTTATAAAAACACGCTAACTTCTCATTGACTTAAACATTTTTTGTGAAAGGTGACTGCAAATGATATCGAAAAGATTTAATAAAGTACAGTGAACACTTAAATTTTAGACATTTTTACTTTTATTTACAAAAATAAAATAAACTATTATCAGTCTGTTTGATAATGTTCTATTTAAACATTTTAACCAGAGGCAGACTTGAGAGCGCCAGGACTCAATTTACGATTCTTAACTTCATAGCGAGCTTTGTAACCATTCTTATCGGCGGTGTACATGGTAATAGTCTCGGTGTCAGTCTTCTCATCATAGGACGAATAGGTACCCATGCGCACATGTTCCTCTTTGTCAGTTCCAGGATTTAAAATGAGACCAATTTCCTCACGTTTGCTGCCATTTGGCTCCTCCAAGCTG
The DNA here is from genome assembly GCA_018903935.1 of Drosophila insularis. Lineage (NCBI taxonomy): Eukaryota > Metazoa > Arthropoda > Insecta > Diptera > Drosophilidae > Drosophila > Drosophila insularis. The sequence goes on from JAEIFP010002295.1 coordinate 11,529,592, forward strand.
TAAATTAATTGGAGTTATCAGTTATGAAAGCTGCATTCCATTGGGACACAATGTCACCTACTTGAAACGGTAGCCATCTGGAGTGGGTTCCTGCTTGTAGAACTCTGTGACCAGCTTGGGGTAAACGTAATCCAATAATCCGGCAGAGCTGTAGGCAGCCATGCAAGCCACGAGGGCGGTGAAAAGTAACTGAAACAAAGAACAATTTATTTACACATAAAATTGATGCGTTACGATCTGGCAGCTGCATTGTCGACCGGCAATTAGAATGTTAATTTGATTGCAAAACACTTTGATATGCTATTAAAAAATAGCTGGCTATTTGTATTTGTATTTGCAAAGTCAACATCATCAGAGGCACACTGCCTTGATCCTATGATGATGCATTTCACCGATCGATTCACTCACCAGTTTTGCCGACACCATATTGATGCACACCGAATTACCAAATGATACTAAAGTATCAGAGAGCTAAGCGTTTTATTTAAAGGCAAAAAAGAAAAAAAAAAATATGCATAATAGAAATATGCGTATATAGACGAGAATGCTGGCGACTAAACAAAAAAAACTAGATTGATGCGCAACTACTGCATATTTTCTAGATAGTGGCTAAAGTCAAACTGGTCGCTTTGGCATTGTATTTGTATTTTAGTATCCACATTTGGGAAGGGAATAGTTATATAACCATATTCTTGAGCGTCATCATAAAAATCTATGATTTGCTTTTAGATTTGCACACATTTGACTTATTCAAAAATTGTTAATACAATTCAATTGGTTATATGAACAATAGTAATCGATGCTCAAAGTCAGAAGACTGGTAATTGTAAAAAAGGATGACGCTTCTAGACCTTAATTGAGATGATGATTATTAGATTAATTTTCAGAGCTCCCAAATATCTTTTTCTTGTCTTGTTTTTATTAACAGCCATGCAAGTTTAGCCCACTAAACTCTTCAAGACTATAGGACTTTTTGCGAAACCTTCTTGCTGGAAAATCTCATAATGCGGTGTAATCGACATTAGACCGAAGGCTATATTTCGGATCATAGAGTATATAGCCGCCTTTCCGAATAACTTCTTCCTCTTTAGTGCCAGCATTTAAAATTTGAACACTTTCATCCCGTATGCTAAAGTTTGGCAAATTGTGGCTACAATATAATTAGAAGCCCAAGTTGGGAATTTCATTTTAATTGCATTTTTATATACCTACTTTAAAAAGTATCCATCTTTTACAGGTACTTGATAATAAGTATGTGACTTGAGCACCGGATAGTAGTGACGATTAATTGACCCATTGGCCCATTGGCTGAGCTGTACTCAGGCATCTAAGCCACAAGGCTAATCAAAAGTAACTGAAAACATTGAATTGCATTATGAAATCGTTTAATGGAAGGATCGATTGTTATACTTACCAATTTTGTGGACAGCATGGCAATGAATGAGACTAAATAATACATATATGGGTCTTTCAATTTGTATATACCCAATGCTTGTAAGCCTGAAACCGGATATTTCATAAACCAGTCGAACAAAGATTCTTGTATTGGGCGTTTTTGGAACGCTTTTACCACCATTTTGTTTCATTTTAAACAGAGTAAGTTAATTTTAAAAACATAAATCATGTGTTCTTACTCCCAATTTGAACAGTTTAATGTGGTGCAATAAGAGAACCGGTATTTAAAATTAAGCTAACTAAACCATAATCAGGAAATTCATCACAACTCATATCAAAATCAAAACACACCTATTAACCATAACTTAGCATCCATTATTATCTAAATTAGTTTCTATAATTAAATTCATATGATAGTTTCCATATTTGAGAAGCGGTTGTCCTTGAGTTTAAGTTAAAAATTTGCCAAAATGTTATTTGTTCAACAATTTCCACCTAAAACTGGTTAAGTTTATTATAGGTTTTTATACAAAAAGCATTTAGCATTGCATCTTGCGACTAAATAAAATCTAAGGTGTCTTTTATCTATACTGTATTCATCATGCAAAATTTTTGTACAGTGATTAATGTAATAAAATAAATTCATTTTTTAATAGATTTATATTGATTATTATTATTAGATTATTAGTTCAATAGAAATGTTTATTTCAACTTAAGTATGTTTATTTATATAGATAAATAATTATTTTAACAGTTTTAAAATGTTGGCTAGAGCTCTGAATTAGTCCAGTTAGTTTAATTTATATAATAATTCAAATTTGGCAAAAATATCAAAACAATTATTTATTTAAAAGTGGATTAGGTGAATTCTAAAAAAAACCTTAACTTCTATAAATATCAAAGAAGCTAATTTCAACTATGCCGAAGTTTATATATCCTTGCAGTTCTTGGCAATAATATTTTTACATGTTCAAAATTCTTTTTCTGTAACTCAATTGATCAATGCACAAACAAAATATTCAAATTATTACTCTGTCCCTTTTTAATCTGAACATCCGATCCTATTGTTTTTGACATGGCTATATCAACTCAACTGCTCATGCTGATCAAGAATATGTATACTTGATGGTTACAAACATCTGACCAATTTTATAATACCCTTTGCAAGGGTATAAAAATATATAATTTAAGCTATTAAATTTTTATTACCTGCAATTTAATGCAACAATCATCATGATGATTAAATTGTCGATGGCATTTTAACTACATAGTTTATAGATCAATTACGATCAGTTTTCTTTTAATTTCTATATTTCTTTAAATAAAAATGATATATGATTTCGTCAGTTTTTTACCATTATATTTTTAGCTATATAACAATGTGTGCATAGACTTGGCTGGCACATTCACTACAAAACTGCCTCGTTCACTATCCTCTACGGTGATATCCACATCGGCTCGTCCACTATTAAAGAGTATGGCAGCAATTTTGTTATCCGGTCGCTTAAAGGCCACAGAATCCAAATTGACATTACTTGGTATGGCCTCAATGCGAACAGATCCCTCCGGCACAAGCTTAGAAAAGTGTCCCATCGCATAGAACATGGGTTGCTTATAAAACTCTTCGTAGTCTGGAAGTTTTTTTAGAATTGGTATAAGAGAATTTTATGCACATTAATAATTCCGTTTAACATACTCGTTGTATTGGCTATGACTGGAGCATCAACCGTATTGTCCACATAGTTCGGTCCACCTTCCTCATCCAGAATAATATTCCAGTCAATCCAGCCATGGAATCCAAGCTTCAGATTTTGCAAATAGTCTCGAGCATACTTTTCTGCACGTTCCCAACTACCTAGTAGGGGGGCTGCTTTTTGCCAAGGCTTATCGCCAATGCATGATTCAGATACGATAAGCAGCTTATCGGCAATATACTCGTTAGTGGAATCGATAAGACTGTTGCCAAATATTTCATCCCAATACCAATGCAATGATAATCCATCAAGATAATCAAGCGAATTTGGGCGTGTATAATTCATCTGGGGAAAATAGAGCATTATAAAATATGAACTTTGTATTAAGATTAATGTGTCTTGTTACCATTTTAAACCAATGAGGGAATGAATAACGTTGATCATCATTGCTGAATATTACAAGATCCTTGAAGGCAGAATTGCGTATGGTAGGTCCTAGATAATCATTGACCCATATAGCCTGGGTCTGTGGGGTCCATCCCATGCTCATAAACTTGACAAAGAACATAAATAATATCCCATTTAGAGGTTCATTACCCGTGGAAATGGCCCAAATAGGCAGACCATTATCCTTCATCAGCTGCACCCATTTAAGGTGAAAGTCGGCCCAAGTTTGATAATATTCCCGCTTTAGGCGTCCGAATCCAGTCCATTTGTTGTTTGTCTTCATCCATGGCGGAGCACTCCAGGCTGCTCCTTTGATCTTCAGGTCATTTGCTCCCGACACCTCCATTAATCGTTTCATTTGCGCCACCCGAATCACATCGCGCTCATCTAGCTGATCCAAGCCACTTAATTCGGTGTCGCCATCTTCCTCAGCATACGACCAAGCACTTAAATCAAAATCACATCCTCCAATTGGAATACGCATCAAATTGAAACCCAATCCCTCTTGCCCATAAAAGGACCTATAGAGATGATCGTCCATATCCTGATTATTAAAATTTTCCAATATATGAGATACGGCGCCGGTAAAACTGCCACCAAATCCGGTAATAGTCTGATAGGTTGTCGTCCGATTTAATTTCAGAGCCACATATCGAGTAATTGCACTCTCCCTTGACTCTAGTGTGAAGGAGCTGGCCAATGTATTTTCCCATAGTTCTGTCAAAAATTCATCATTTTTCGTTTCAGCAGCAGGTTCTGCATAATCATCGACAATATGCTTCGCCTCTGTTCCAAAATTTCCGCTGGATGTGGCGAAGCGAAGTCCTTGCTTCGAACTGGATATGAGGGCAAATTCTGTATCACTCGTTAAGATGGGATTGTCCAAATAATCGCAATAATCTGATGTACATACACACACCTTGCCATACTCGGCATCTTTTAATTTACAGGGAAATGTTTCCGCTTGTCCATTGCCTTAATGGTTAAATTAAAAAAAAAATAAAATAAACCTTTTAGAAGTGGTTTTTCCAACTAAAAAAAATATAAAACTTACCAATTTCTGCAATCAGCAAAATTCCAGCAAGAAGCCAAAAATATTTGCAAGTGGTCATTATTATTATTATTAGTCCACCTGAGCGTTCGGCTTGCTACCAACAAACTGAAACCACTTACCCATTGGATGGTTTAATGTCAACACTTGGCCAACTCTCAAGTGGTGACTAGGAAGTGTGGAACTGATTAAGCGTGCATAGATATGACTAACGTGAATCTTATTGTTAGACTGGACTACAAGTTGTGACAACAATTAAAAATACCAATAAATGTATTGAAATCGGAATTTCTGTAGATAGATAAAGAACTCTACAGAATATATGTATATTTTTCGAAGACTTTAATTTATTGCCAGAATAACATCTAAAATATTAGTAAGTAGAAAAATTTACATCATGTTAGCCATGACTTAGCTTTAATTTCCACTTGGTGTTGAGCAGGAGAAATTTTCTCATTCCCCACGAACAGTTCATTCGGCAAACAACTCTCTTGGATAATTCAAAATTTTTATTTTCAAAAAGTTTTATTTCTCCTCATACACAAAAATGGCACCGAAAAAAGATGGTAAGATATATCGAAATTTATTAATAAAAAAAACTTATTCTTTAGCTGGTTTTTTTGTTGATTTTTTTTTTTTATTTTTGTTTTTATTTCGCCAGGACCTGGCCCTGGAGCTTATATGCTGCCAAGCACTATTGGATATGCGAAAACAGATTCTAGAAAGACTCGCAGCCCGCGATATTCATTCGGTCTAAGGAGTCAGAGCTCATATGAGGAAGATGGACCTGGACCAGCAGCATATAAACTTGGAAGCGTTACACGTTACGGCAAAGCAACAAATTTGAAGTTTTCCATGCTGCATCGTGGTGAACTCGAATAGTCCAAATGATTAACCAAGGGTTAATTCCAGTAAAATAAATTGATTTATAATCATCTGATTCGGCTGACAAAAATAAAACACACAGAGCTGCAATCGATTACCGTTTGATTTGGCAATCTAATCGCTTAACAATACTCATTAGGTTTATCAGTTTACAGTAAGCTAATCGGATGGACAGAGTGTTCATGGGAATATGAGGTCTATTACAGCGACCAGGTGTGCAAAAAAGACACCTTATCAACTTTATGGTCCCACACCTAAACTGTTATCTATGATGAATGTAAATCAGTTTTTTTGATCAACTAATAACACAAAGTTACGAAGAGCCTACTAAAATGCTCATTTTGTCTTTATAAAAAATCAATTTTTGTTAACGCAATCCGTCACAAATTTGTCGGAAACTAAATTTAAACAGCAAAACGAAAAAATCGAAAAAAAAAGTTCGTTCAATGGAATGGAAAATGTGACTAAAGACTAAAAATCTATAGCATGCTTATCAGCGCTCTCTCATATGTACAGTCGCCCCATGCCTGGTGTTGCTTGTTATGATTTTGATGTTGGTTATGTTGCTTGATCTGAACTTTAAGCTGCCGCTTTAATCCCCCAAAAGATATTATGACCTACATGCTGCAAAAGAAAGTCATATAAAAAAGCTTTAAAGGCATATAGCAACTACAACAACCAAACACAACAACAAGCCCAATAAAAAAGAACATGAATGAATGAATTTTGGTAGCCATTATGATGGCTATGAGTTAATACCCTTACTAATAATCGGCCAATACGATTAAAGGGTTACTTTGGGCTAAAGTAGAGCCTTATTCCCAACGTAACATATTTTTTAAGGAATTGTTTTCAATATATATTTAATTTTCACAAGAGTCAGCTTGTATGCCTTTGGGAATATACCCTGTTGAAAGTGTCAAAGTTTACCCGTTAAACACAAATTGAATCTCAGATAAGTTGCTTGCTGGCTGGTTGCCTGGCTCTTTCATTCGGCGTCCAACAGGCGTTCGTACTCGGGGGTCGAATCGGTTCGCAATAAACTGTCAATAAAATACAACGGCAACTTGTCGCAGCCTTTCAATATTGGCACATACGTCGTTGTAGCAGCATCACCACCTGTTGCTCCTGAGCAACATAGAGCTCTGTATTTAGAGTTTTCGTCTTCTTCTGTGTGTGTGTGTGTGTGTGTGTACGTGTGTGCGCGAGTGTGTTTGTGGACATATGTGTCGCTTTTGCTTTTATATTATAGCATAATTTGTGGCGCGAAAAAATAGCGAATCAAACAAAAGACTAGTTAAACAAACCATATGGCAAACTAAATCTAACGTGCGGGAGTGTCTATACAGGCTTTTAATTAGTTTATTGTCTGCGTGTGCCATGTCGGAGAAATCAGCACACAATCTTGGGCATACTGAAGGCCTAAAGACTGAAGCAGCTGCTCAACTAAACAGTTCTGGCTTCTCCACATCTCCCGCCCCTACAACCGGAAATCGGTGTTTAATTGCACTGATTGTCTATTTGGCCCTGCTCCTGGATAATGTCCTACTGACCGTTATCGGTAATCGGTCACAACAGTATTCAATTAAGCGGGAGATTAACCACTAATTTACTATTCCTAACAGTGCCCATATTGCCCGACTATTTGGCTAATCTGGATATTGAGCAACAGCATCGTCAGGACCAGCATCATCGTCTCTCTCCCATGTTAATCAGCTTAGACACTAATGGAGTCTCGAAGCCACCGTTAATATATCGGCATGGAGAGCACTATGTGGCCAAACATCCCATTCCTGGTAAATCGATGGTTAATTTCACTCCGTTGCAACTCCCTTCAAACGAGGCAACCACAACCACGCCCACGAACACGGCTATGCCCATGCCTGTGCCTATGCCCACAGTATTGATGGGCAGCATTGAAAATCACTCGGGCGGCAGTAATGTGTCCAAAGGCCTGGCAAAGTCTGTTGATAACCGCAATGACAACAGCAACAGTAACAACAACAACAACAACAACAATGGCATTATAAACAGCAATAACACATTGGCCTTGACGCAAGAGAATGGCTCCATTGGACTGCTGCTGGCCATGAAGGCACTGGTACAATTAATTTTCAATCCCATCGTTGGCAATGCGTCCAACAAGTTTGGTTACCGCCTACCCATTGTGGTCGGTACCTTTTTCCTGTTGGTCTCTTCGCTAGGTAAGTGGTAAATGAAAATGGGGCATCTATTTATGAAATGATCCAAAATATAAAAGGTCAATTTCAATGCGGAACTGCATAAAAAATGCATAATAAAAAGGTTATAAAGTAAATGGTGTTTCTCCACCTCTTCTTCTCGCCGATTCTCACCGATTAAGCTTAGTTACTTGTTTTAACTATCATTTCCTTACAGTCTTCACCGTTGGCGAATCATATTGGTCACTGCTATTAGCTCGAGCTGTTCAGGGCGTGGGATCTGCCTGCGTTAATATTTGTGGCATGAGTTTGGTGGCCCAACACTATCCGGAAGATGATCGACGGTCTAAGGTGATGGGCATTATATTGGGTAGCATCGCGTTGGGAGTTTTGCTTGGTTATCCTTTCGGTGGCATCCTTTACGATTTAGCTGGCAAACCTGCTCCGTTTATTATACTGTCTGCATTCATCTTTTTGAATTTGGGCCTGCAATTGTTTACCATGGATTTGACAGTGCAGCCAGAAGTGGAATTGGAGTTGGAACAAAAGACACCCAAATGGCGTCCATTGCTGGAATGTAAAATGATTTTGGCCATTGTTGTGGCAATTTGGTTCTCCACCTCAACAATGGCCATATTGGAACCGTGTCTGCCCATTTGGTTAATTCAATATCTCAAGCCGAACAAATGGCAGCTAGGAACAGTTTTCATTCCAGATTCATTGGGCTATTTTGTAGGTACGAATTTCTTTGGCACCATTGCCTATCGCTTTGGCCAGGTGAAAGTATCCTGCATTAGTCTGATTCTGGTTGGCGTTGCATCTATATTGGTCGGTAGTCGAGTTTTCTCTGTTGGTCTCTTCAAAATAAACAAAAAATTGTCCTTTTAGATACCCAGTGCCACAACATTGGCACAGCTGCTGTTGCCCCATTTTGCATTGGGATTGGGCATAGGAATAATTGACGCTGCTTTAGTTCCACTCCTGGCTAGCTTTGTAGATGCCACCCTAAGCAAGGAGGAAGCCTCTAATGATTCTTCGAAAACCATGTCCAGCTATGGTACTGTCTATGCCATCCAACAGACTTCCGTTAGTCTGGCTTATTGCCTTGGTAAGTTTATGTGAACTTTTTACCTTCGACTGATTTTAATTGCTTTGCGGTTATTTTTGGCAGCTCCTTTGATTGGTGGGGAACTGGCTCAGAATTTTGGCTTTGCTTGGCTTATGCGTATTGTGGGTATCTTTAACTTGGCTTATGGCCCAATATTGGTCTATCTTTATCACAAATACGATCCCAAGGTAAGCTTATTCATAGTTCTTAGATGGCTCATTTGACTAACGATAATTTGGTCAACAGACTCAACGTGACCAGAACCAAGATATATTGCTTCAAACTAGTGGGCGTGGGTCACGCTATAATCAATTCTATAATTCAATGGATATGGAATAAAATTACTATTTTTTCTCTAAGAAATCTAAATAATCTGAAGCAATACCTTTAAGAATTAAAAAAAAGGATATTATTATCATTTAACCGAAACTTCATCGTCCTCCCAATACATATGTATATCCCGTCCGTGTGTCGAATATTCTTGTTAAACAATTTATTAATTTGCTAGCATCTTTGGGACTTTTAGTATATAGGTAACACTCTAAAATTATAATCACTTCAATCTGTGTAGATTACCGAATATGCATTTATTTTCTTTCTTCTCAATAAAATTTACGATAAATACGATACGATGAATTATAAGATTTGTTGAAGTATGCCTTGATTTTGATATTCTCGGCAACATGCTATATCTCAGTCCATAGAATATTCATTCCAAATCTTGACTCCGTTCGGCAAACAACTCGAAAGAGTTTCAAAATTCTCCGTTTTTCATATTTAGTCTGATATTGCAATAAACCAAAACCTAAAATGGCTGTACGTCCTTTTGGTAAGAAACATAGTCTAGGTGGTATCTCATATGTAATTATGACGATGTGTCCTTATTAGGGCCTGGTCCTGGTGCATATATGCTGCCACCGACCGTGGGGTACGACCATCATGATTCACGCAAAAACCGGTTGCCCCAATATTCGTTTGGCGTGCGAACAAATCTGAATGGCGAGAATTCTGGTCCTGGACCCGGTGCCTATTTGGTCGACAAATTGACTCGGCATGGCAAGGCTGGTGGTTTGGAGTTTTCCATTGCAGGAAGAACAAACACAATAGGTGAGTGGTGGTATCATTTCCTCTTGAAAGCTACTAGGTGCAATATGTGACGCCTTTCAGACAAAAGAGTGGGTCCCGGTCCGGGTGCCCATGATGTCCATCTGAAGCCCTTCTTCTCTGGAACCAATGCCCCAGCCTATTCTATGGGACTAAAGACCGATTATGCCTTTAAGAAGCATGGACCTGGCCCAAATGCGTACAAATATGAGGTCAATTCTGTTAAACCTGCTGCCCCTGCTTACAGCATGTGAGTATTAGCCAATATACACTTTCAGAGCAAAAATACATTAATACTAATTTGCATTCTCATCTTAATAGGGGCTTGCAAACAAAAATTAATCGCAAACATGATTCTCCTGGTCCAGCTGCTTATGCTGCTGGAGATCTCAATATAAAACTGCCAAGTGCTCCACAATATAGTATGTCTCAAAGATGCGGATTACGTTCAAAGACTGTGGGTCCCGGTCCCAATTACTACGATCTTATGTATTATCGACCGGGCAAAACTGGACAATCGTATTCGTTTGGTATACGCCATTCACAGTACGCTCCACCTATGATTGTTAAATGTGATAATATGTAGTTTTTGTAGAGCAGATTGCAATATTAGAAAAACTATGTACCAAAATTTCAGTTAATAAATTTTAGTTCAAAAAATATTGTCATAAATGGCTATTTGGCTTATATAATGCGTTTGCCATACGTAAAAAATACCAGAATTTTTTTTTTTGTATTCGTCCTTTATAAACTAATAAGATTCTCGGATCCATTTTAAGTAAAAGCTTATCTCAAAGCAGGTCATGATTTCAAATTTTAGTTGTAATGGAAAATGGGGGTCCTATTTTACCTTAATTCTTTCGGCAACGACTCGAAAGAGTTTCAAAATTAACCGTTTAAATATTTCTTCTAATATTGCAATAACATAAAGTCCATCAATGGCTGTTCGGGCAGTAGGTAAGCAAAGCGTCTTTTATCTAAATGAAAGATCCATTTGAATTACAAATTTTTTGCCCATTAGGTCCCGGTCCGGGTGCGTATATGCTTCCGCCAGTCTTCGGTTATGATCGGCATGATAGTCGTAAGCAGCGAATGCCTCAATATTCTTTTGGGGTTCGCACGAATACGACAGGTAGGTTTGTTGGCCCTGGACCTGGTGCCTACATGGTCGATAAAATGACTCGGTATGGAAAGGGCGGAGGTTTGGAGTACTCAATGGCACCAAGGACAACTACCTCAGGTATTTGGTTATTGTCTTAGAGGGTAATAGTGGCAAGTCCATTGTTATTTATTGTTTAGATAAAAGATTCGGACCAGGACCGGGAGCCCATGATGTTCATCTAAAGCCTTTCTTCACCGGCACCAATGCTCCATCCTATTCTATGGGTCTTCGCTATAACTATGATATAAAAAAACAAGGCCCCGGACCGAATGCCTACAGATTTGAGATAAATCCTGTAAAACCAGCAGCACCCGCATACAGCATGTGAGTGCATCTAAGCAAATTCTTACTTTTTAAGCCAAAGAATTAAAATTTGCAGGGGTCTGCAAACAAAACGTAACCGCATACATGACTCTCCTGGCCCAGCAGCCTACGTTCCCGGCGATCTAAATGTACACTTGCAGCGTTCTCCTCAATATACCATGACGCCAAGGGGAATAACATCAGAATAACATCTAAAACCCTGGGACCAGGTCCCAACTATTATGATTTAATGTATTATAGGCCGGGCAAAAAGGGAAATTCGTATTCTTTTGGAATACGGCACTCCCCTTTTGCTCCTCCTATGATTGTTAAATGTGATAATGCATAGAAGTTTTAAAACAAATTGCAATATTAGAAAAAAGGTTCCCAAATTTTTTTATCCTAAATAAATATGACAATCGATTTGTTAATCAAAAACAGAAACATGGACTTTGGTTTAAAGAAAGAAAAAAAAAACATGCTGTATTTTATTCAAAAAATCTTATTGCTGTTATTTCATATTTCTTTCATTGCAATACGTACCAAAGCAAATACGTATTAATAGATTACAAAAAGCCAACTGAATAAATAGATTGTCTAAACGAAATGTAGAATCTTAGCAACGTTTGAAGCTTATCAAATGGCTTGAAAAGAATTGACCAAAATAATATTAGTCTCAGTTTCAGAAGTATACGAGCTGTTTGTTCTCGCATCTCGGTAAGAGTTCTTTAAGTTTTAAAAAGTATCGTACTTTGTATTCGAATTTAAAAAATTAACAATTTTTGAGAATCTTTGTTTTTTAAGTAAGCTATTTGATATAACTCACTACATCCATTTGCTCACATATACAATTACTGTTAATCCATACAAATGCGTATTTTCCAAGTGATCAATTTACGAAAGTTTCGGAATTCTGTTTAAATCTTAAGCTGGTTGAAGTTTGGTTGATGATTTTGTTTTCTACAAAGGCTAATAAATAAGAGGTAAGATTTCTATACAAAGGCTAATAAATAAGAGGTAAGATTTCTATACATGTTTTGTATAATTTGGAGACCATTTCCCAAAACGAATTCTATTGAAAAATAGCTATGTGTATTTTGGCAACTATAGGTTTCTTAGTCATCATGATTCTATGCCTGGGACTCTTAATTTACATAGCTGTTTTACCTAAACACTAGAAATAATAATCTAATAATTGGACATGTGTTTTCAAAAGAAAATGTCTTAAATAAGTTTTAAAAAAAACCGTTATTCCGATCAAATCTATCAGTGACGACAAAAGAAGCTAAAAAATGCTAGTTGGGTATAATTTCATCGATTAATGTAAATGTTTTCTGGGTGGTTATTTTGTATTTTTCTCAGTGTTGTTTTTGTTTTCAAGAGTAGGCGTTCGCGTTTTAGATTTTCTGTAGATTTGTAATTTTGGCTGTTTTATTTATATTTCCTGTTTTGTTGTCAAAATTAATAGAATTAAATTCCAAGATTTACGTGTGGTATATATAAATTATATGCGGCATCAAGTAGTCCAATTCCAAGTCCCTCAATATCGTCTTCGATCTTTTGCTATTTCTCTCTAACTCCACCAACTGGTTGTGGAATCATTTCCAAAGAACTTCAGGAATTTGCCACGCAAATTGTTTTTATAAGCTGTGCCACACACCGCTCATACATAATAATAAAAATAAACAAACGTCCATCAAAGTTGAAACAAATTTCTTCCCTTCTTCTTCTTGAAGTTCATCATTGGTAACATGTTGAGCCGTGTTGCGGGTGCTGCCAAAAATGGTGGCACCCCTTTGATCGAACCTGCGGATGACGATGGCGGTGTCGGAGCGGTTTGCACACAAAATCCAACAGCAGTAGCATCTGTCAAAGATGTCCATGAGGTCGCCCAGGTCACACCGAAACCACCCTCCACCCCTACTACTACGGCAAATCATCGAGCAGTTGGAGGTGGCACCACGCTCTCGAGGCATTCCAGCAACCATGATGACCAATTTTTCTTTGAGGACGAAGTGTTTCGCATAGATCTCCAGGGGCGTGTCCAATTTGGAGTGGTCACAGAGACCACCGAATCGTATTCATCAGATGACGATGATGACAGTGGCGAAGCATTGAGCAGTGGAGAGGTGCGAGTGGCATTTTATCCAGATGGCAAGGAAATTGTCCAGTCAGAACAGTCGGTATGTTGGCTTTAAGCTAGGTTAAGGTTGTGGCCGCGTTGAGGTTATGTAACTCGGCCTCAACCTCAGCCCAGACATAACGGTTTAACTTTGTTTGAACAACTGTTGTTTTTTCTCCTCTTTTTGATTTTGGGTTTTTCTTCTTCGTGGATTAAATTGACACGTGTTGGTTCAATTTAACCTTCAATCGATTTTTAGATTGGTCTTGCCGATCGAACCTTGATGCCTGGAGATGTGGTACGTCGCCGACGTCCAGGACAGAAGGATCTCGGTGGTCAAGCTGGATATGTACGCGATGTGAATGTGCGAGCTGATGTAAAGGTACTTGGCAGCAAATATGTTTTAAAAAATGTTCCAGCCGAGCGTTTGCGACCCATTTCTGAATGGTCAAGAGATGCGCCCGTTTGCTTTGGAACCTGGATAGGCACTACAATCAATGTGAATGAGGCTGCTATCCTTAGGTAAGTATTAGAGAAGGGCAGGGAAACTATATTCGAATTGCTGATATCAAATACTTCTCTTAGATCTAGCAATGGAGCTCGAGTAGAGATCACTTCGAACGATTTTTATAAGTTTAAAGATGCTTATGCACAATGCTCCCTAGACGTCTTCAATCCCAATGTATATTATCCTGGGAACATAGTTGTCGGTCGTCTACCACCTGTCGATCGTATTAAAAATTTGACTCCTGACATTCCCTTGCCGATGAACCGCAAAGGACGGGCGATGGTAATTCTAAATTTTTATTATTAATAGTACCTACTCATATGCCAAAATGATCCTTCTGTATTCAGTTTACTGTGGAATCTACACGCACAACCTCAATAGACGTGGCCTGGACGTGTCGTGCCTTCTCCTCTCTGGAACATGGCGCAGATATTGATGCCCTAAAACAGCCAAAAAGCTGCATTAAAGGCGAAGATCTCAACCATGTTAAACGTCTGAATATCTATGAATCCTATATGTTGCAAATTCACGATCGTTTCTACCTCAAATATTCCGTATGTGATAAACTAATAAAGTACGTCGACTGGGAAGAGGAGCAGGGTAAGTCCGAAATATCAACTACTTGCCAAGATGGTGCTAACAATTGTTGCTTTTCAGCTGCTACTTACTTGAACATTTTCAAGCTTCAAATTCAAGAACAAATTCAGCCGAATGCGCTAAATAATTCAAGTTCATTGGCAAACTTAGAGACTTCACCTGGTTCTAGTTCTCGCATTGTCCGCAATCAACCTAAATTCCGCCGCTTGGCCAATAAACAAGGCAGTAATGTGCGACTGACTCGAAAGCAACAGGATGAAAATGAAGCTTCAAATATATCGCCCAAGATGACCACTTCAGCTGCAACAAAGGCAAGAGCGTTTACCAATGATGAAACATGGGATTCGGTGGATGAAGATGAATACGAAGATGAAAATACTGATTCTCAAGAAGCCACAGAAAATACCGAAATGTTGACTGTTGGAGCCGAGGACAGCACAAAACAATTCGCGGTACCTGCCGTCGCAGCCTCTACGAATACAATTACAACTGCACAATCGCCAAAAATTAGCACACGCTGCGCCAAGCGTAGAAATGCGAAAAAAAAGATACGCAGTGTTAAGAAGATGTTAACAGCGCCTTTCGTAAAGAAGGCAAAAGATCCAAAAGATGGCGATGAGTTGATCGTGGAAACGCTCGTAGTCTTTAGCTCGGTAACTGTAGTGTGGCAGGATGGCACTGTGGAGACTGGCATTCACTCCACCCAATTGTATCCTATTCATCATCTCGATAACCATGAGTTCTTTCCTGGTGATTTTGTGAGCAATGCCAATGTAATCGGAACTGGACAGACTGACTATGGTGTGATACAGTCAGTGCATCATGATGAGCGTACTGCAAAAGTCAAGTGGTTTAATATCTATTCAAATATGGATAATCCTGTGTAAGTGCAAAGCATCTTCTAGCTAAATGAAAGTAGGATTAATATATCTTATTTTATTATTATTGTTTGCATTTTATAGTCCCTTTTGTAAGGATACGGAGGAACTTAGCGTTTACGATCTAAAAGATCATTCGGATTATCAATATCGGCCAGGCACCATGGTAATTCGGGTGTCAAATTTCACTGGTGAAGACGCCGATTCCACAGCAGGACAGGTCATCGAAAACTTTCCAGATGGTCGAGTGCGTGTCTGGTGGGTGAAAGGCCACATAACCATGTGCTATCCTCAAGATCTGTTTGAGATCAATCATAACGATCAGGATCATGAAGCCTACGATTCAGATGGTTCGGAAGACTCTTGGGAGACGCAGTCGGAAAATAGTCACACTGAATGCAGTTTAAATATAAACGTCGCAAACATAGCCAATGAGGATATTCTAATTGGTATCGTTCAAGCCAAGGAAGCCATAAAAAAACAAGAGCACATTTTTCTTGTTCTGCCCGATGAACGGAAGCCAGAAGTTCTGAATGATCTAATAAACTTATATAACAATTGTCGCTACTTAGATTGCTTGCTTAAAACCAGTTTCTTCAACGAAGAGCACTTTCAGGGTATCCTGAAGTCCAAAAATGGCACAACGTGTACAGCCAAACTAGCGAATGAGGAGGCAAAGATTGAGGATGAGGAGTCATCAAACAAAGACACATCTGCATCAGAAAACAATATTGCTCAGTTCACATCAACTCCAACAAAGCGAAAATCAACAACCAATTTAAATGCAGTTCTTTGCAAAAAATGTAATCATCTGTCTATTCCCAAAGTGGATTTAACCGGTATGTGGCCGGAGGTTAATATTAGAAATTCTACAGATGCCGATATCTTGAAAACTCTCGATGAAATAGTAAAAAAATTTAGAATTGACTATAAGCTTTTGTTAAGCATGGCACGATCTAGCATACTAAAAGCATTTGAAGGAAACAAGCTGATTGGTAAGGTAAGAATTCTATTTATACACAAATGGGCACTTTTATTCCCAAAATACTTTAATAATTTTCTAATCCTTCGCAGAATGACTCTGGTGTTCATTCACGTGGTGAAAACAGTTCAACGAATCTTACCAGTCAAGCCAGCGACAGCAAAGAAACCTCTGAGAATGCAGAGTCTGAAAAGGGTACTCTGACTTTGGAAGAGAGTTTTAAGTCTGTTTTGGATAATCCTGTCGAGTTGGTGGCAAATCGAAATACTGACGTCTGTGAGATTTTCTTTTTCCTTATTAAAGAACAAATTGGCAAATGCCGCAAATGGATTGTGAAGACATATTACAAGGACTTTATCAAAGAGAATGAAGAAGACGACGATGACGATAATGATAACGACGACGAGGAAGTTAACGAAATGGAACAGGCTATTGAGGAAACTGATATGGCTAAAGAGAATTTAGTTACAGTTATTGGCGAGGTAAAAGTGGATGTCGAAGTTGCTTGTGAGATAGTTATGGATCAACAGCCGCTAAATCTGCATGCTCTATGCGAAACTCTGCCACCATTGGACAGTCCCATGGCCTCTTCATCGCCATCCCACAAAATTCCTATAACGTCTTTTGTATCCAGTGAAGAATCATTGTTTGAGGTGTTGCCAATCGCCCCAGCTGCCCATCACTTCCTTAACATAAAAGTAACGCCCACATGTAAAGCACAATATCAGAGAGCTGTTCAGCGTGAATATTGCATACTTCAAGCTTCCTTGCCGCCGGGAATGGCGGTGCGCGCGTACGAGGATCGTATGGATCTGCTGTCCGTTATGATGGTTGGTCCCAAGGGTACGCCTTATCAGAATGCATTGTTCTTTTTCGACTTTCAAATGGGAAAGGATTATCCAAAAAACCCACCCACCTGCCACTATGTGAGCTATTGTACAGAGCGTCTCAATCCGAATCTCTACGAAGAGGGCAAGGTGTGTGTGTCACTACTGGGCACTTGGTCGGGCAAAGATACTGAAATGTGGACATCGAATAGCACAATATTGCAAGTTCTCGTCTCCATACAGGGTCTCATACTGGTCGATGAGCCCTACTATAATGAGGCGGGCTATGAAAAGCAGCGCGGTAAGTGTGGCGAAACTTCACATCCAGCAGTTAAAATGCATGTCTATCGTTTCCTTTTTCTTCTCAGGCACCCAGCTGGGCAAGGAAAATTCACGCGTTTACAACGAAATGGCCATTATAAAAATTGCTCACTCTACTGTCAAACAGTTGCAGAGACCGCCGCAGATTTTCCAAAAGGAATTGATGGAGCACTTTAGGAAATATGGCAAAGAGATTCATGGACGCATGCAGGCATGGGCGCTCTATTCATCTGAAGCACAGCGTCTGAAAGTGCTCAGCACAAAGGGTAAGAAGATAAAATGAATATAAAATATCTCAACAAGCCGGTAATCCTGTTGCGTTTTATAGACATGCCAAAGGAATACAAAGACATATGTGAATTGCCCGAATTTCTATTGCTGCCTTGTAGCCGGGGATTTTGTATTGCAATCAAGGGTGTTCTAGCCCAATTGCAAGATGAACTGGATTCTGTTTGCAATATGGACAAGCCGCCGACGACTGAATTGAATGCCACTGAAGCTGTTGCTGGCACAGCGCCACGCGCTGCTCCCGAGGAGGTCTGATTGATGTCTCAATTTGTTTTTAAATCTTAGCCTTCAATAATGGTGCCTCTAAAACTGAGAAAAAAAAACATTTTACGTTTTATACATAATCTCAAATCTTTAGAAAAATTTGCACTGCGCTCTAATCATACGGCTAAATTAGTGTTTTAGTGACAACAAAAAAAAAACGAAAATTAAGGATTCGCAAATTAATTGCTTGAAACTTACCGCGAAACTAGGTACTTATACATAGCCAGAATTATACTGAAATAATAATAGGGTCTAGCATCTACATACATAGTTAGCATAAAATGGTATTTGGAAAAGAATTTATAAATGTAAATGTCGGTCAAAAGTTTTATTAATGTTATGTGCAGGAAAAAAATAATTATTGATTTTAAGCCACATGCATGTGTAATAATTTATGCAAATCCTGTTGCTTCTCTTGAGGCGCGTACTATCGAATCTCCTAAGTTTATTATCAAAATATTTATATGTATATATATATAATTTAAAAACGTGTCCTTAAATGTAGTAATTCCATTTAAAAGTTAGCAAAATCGGGCCACATTTGCCCACAAACATCACTTCTTGCCGCCTATATTAAGATAGCAAAAACACTATTATATATATATATATACGTATGTGAATAAATTAGCAATATTTGTTTTATTATGCCTTCAATTTCTGTTGTATCCAATCGACAAACGCAGCCGTTCTGGTATAGACACCCGGCCAACCTTGCAGACCGCATGGTTCCGGGCCATATGATGTAATGCCGGCAACATAAAATATTTCCTGCTTATTTTTATTAATTCGGACCATTAGAGGACCACCGGAATCACCGCCACAAGTATCAATTTCCAACTTGCCACCAGCACACATTTGTGTGTTATTCAAATGCATTTGATAAGAACGATATTTTTCCTGACAACGTCCCAAATTCCATACATCGACTGTAGCCTTTTGTTTTTTCGCACTTGAGTTGTTGTCCTTCGTTTTACCCCAGCCGGATATATCCATGGCATAGCTCTCAAAAGCATTATTACGAAATTGATCATCAATCGGCAGGCAAATGGGCTTTACATAGTCGGTGTAACTAAGCGAATTAGGTGAATTTTTTTTAGGAAGATTCAGGGTACGGAATTATTTTGGATTAGTTTTAACTTACCTTACAGTCTTATTGAGTCGCAATAATCCAATGTCATTCATTTGATCAATAGAATTGGGCATATATGATTCATGGATAATGCGATCCTCTATCTCAATGTCAATGTGATTCGGAGCGCAAGATGTTTTACCGTTTTTCTCTGTTATACAATCGGGATCCTTGGTGGTATCGTACTCGCCTAAGCGAACGCTATGCAGTTCTAGGCCATTTTTCTCAAGCTTTTGGCTGGCCAAACAATGACCCGCTGTCAGCACATAGCGAGAATTGATAAGAGCCCCACCACAATTGAAGGTCAAATCACCATTGATAGCTACAATCAAAAGATTGAAAAGAAATTAATTCTAGTACTCGCCCAAGTCCTGGATTTATGTGTATATACCTCTTTTATATTGCAATAGGACCATCCAGGGAAATTCCCAAAGTTGTGTGTCAACGCCCCCAATAATCCGATTGGCGAACATGACACCACAAGTACCAATACTAGGCAGAATATTACCTTTTCCATCATTGGCAGAAACTGTATCAGTAGCGAGATCCTTTTCCTTCATTTGACTCGGAGGGCAACAGACTAGAATACGATTAACCAAGCCTGTACGTGTATTATCCAAACCACATTGGCTATCCGATAGTAATTGACGCTCAGCAGTTGAAGTTTGCTCGTTGTTGAGAATGCCCAAAAGATTGGGACAGTTGTTGATGTGAATGCAAACACCACGCTCTGAGCTACCCTTCGGGCTGCAATTCCCAAAGGTAACCGCAACTGCATCTGTACAAAACAATTGAATATCATTAAGCGGATTGCATAATAAAATTAGCAACCGGTTGCCATTGTCTCTGTGAAGGACAGGACTACTTACCAGCTTGTCGTAGTTGTAGTACTGCACTGAGCAGCACTAGCACCAGCATTAGTTCTGATCGCATCTCAAGCAACTTTAGATTAAGACTAAACTTACTCTCCCATTGACTAGCCAGTTTAAGCTTTTATTAATCACAGATTGCCCTCTGCCGCTGCTGTTGCTGCCGACAGTTAACACTCTATAACAAAACGCAATTTCTCCTCAACACATAGAATTGAGTTTTGATTGGCGTTCGCACTCAAAATATGCATCGAGAATAAATAATACTGAGCCTGGTTCGCTTGTCTGATTACCGCATTATCGCTAACCCTATAAACATACATAAATAAAAGGTTATCGACTGATCGTAAAATATACCTATAGATGCAGTTGGTTTTAAGCATTTAAATACATAAGTAGAGATGTCAAAAAGGCGATGAATTGTCAAATTGAATATAGCCCATTTTGGAGTTTCCCCTTAACTTCAATTTAAATAGTGCAAAACCCTTTGGGCCAAACCCAAAGTAAACTTGTCTTAAAAGAAAAAAACCCTGCTCAACCAGTCCACATAAAAACACATTTTGTTCGAGTTCTGCGACGCTTTACTATCATGCTGCATCCAATTCGAATACAATCGCTTAGAACAATTAAATTTTTAATGCGTTTCGACATTGTCTCAACCGGTTATATTGTTGATCTATTTCTCACAAAGGTAGAATGAAGGAGGGTCAAAGAGGTGTTGGGATTTAGTTTAGTTTTTGTGTTTAAATCTTGTTGCTGTTGTTGGCATAGTTGTAAACTTGCTGGAAACCCTCACCATCATCACCCTCGCCATCGTCAGAGTCATCTGAATCGAATGTGTTGTCGGGAATATCGTACAAACGAATAATTGGCTTGTTGGGATCCTTCATAATTAGATATTTGCCATCGCGTTGTTTCATGACCAGATCAATAATGCAACGTAAAATACCCCAGGCATTGTCCATGCTTAAATTGATCTGGGTGGCAAACTCATGGGGTTTAAATTGTTGTGTTCCCAAAATAACGTGACGAGAATGATCACGGGGATTAATACGTGAGACGTAGCCAAGTTTCAACTGATCGGATCCAGCCAGAACTGCCTGAACAGTCCATTTAGCGAGTTTGCAGGCATTGTTCCTCAGCTCATTTGCCAAAACCGCACCACGTTGTGTATCCAACTTTTGGCGCCACTCCACACCATTGGCCATCTTGGAATCCCACTCGTTGAGCGCCTTAATGGACATGAACTGTGGCTCGCCGCTAGGAGTTTGCAACACACCATCGTGTTCGCAACGGGCAACCAGTACCTAAATGAATACAAAAACAATAATTAAAAAAATGTGTTCTCAGACAAGTAAATTTAACTTACAATATCGCTTCCCAATTCCCATTTCTTGTACCGATAGCCCACGCTGGCCACCTGTATGTCCTCGTCTTCGCTAATAAAAGGATTGCTCTCCTCAAACTTAAACTTGGCCTCTTGGTCGCCAGTCTTCAGGACCTGCTGGCTAAAGTTGTGGTTGATGAAGGTGGCTTCAATAGCCAGATTTCGTGGAGAATTGCATGAGCTGTCGTCATCGGTAGGTGGTTCAACGCTGGTCTCGTTTACAGTCAACAAATCGAATTCCGTATGATCGCGTTTGTCCATGAAGATTTTGTCACCTAGAAGTAAACAAATTTATAGAATTCTGGAAGGAAATCTGCTTAGTTAAAACTTACCAACTTTCTCAATTACTATATCCCAAGAGTAATTGGAACGAGTCGAGCACATAATAGTGGCCAAAATGGCATCCGTGGCGAACACGTTACCCACCGTCTTCGACAAACGACGGATGACCGGGTCATCGGTGGTGGTCACCGTATGCACAATTCGGTCGATTTTCTGCAAAGGCTTTTCATTCTTGACATTGATTCGGTCGTAGGTCTTGTCATAGTACTCCAACGTTCCACAAGTTGCAATATCCACGCCCTCCTTTATATTGGGGAGCGACAGCTTGATGAGACGCGGGAAATCCATTTCCTCAATCGAAGCCCAATCTGATCGCACAGCCACCGATGATTCCCGCATTTTGGGTGGTGGCCCACGATTGCCAAACTTCTTGCCCATTCCACGGCGGGGATCACGAGCCTTAACATTCTTGCCGCTCAATGTTGTCATGCCGTGGGTATTGATTCCACCACGAGCATTACGACCACGTCCAGAACGCGAGTTTCGCATATTGCGGAAACGTCCGCGTTGATGGGGCGGCTTCTGAACACGAGCGGTATCCACCAAATGGAAAGTAGTTTCATCTTCTTCGTGGTAATAGGAGTACTGGATGCCAGTGCCGAAGCTGGAAGCATACTTGTCTGCAAACAGAAAGAGGCCATAAGGCGGTTAATGCCACGACACACACAAACACACACACACAAACACACACACACAAAGTCGCACATCAGCAAAATGCAAACATAACCTCACTTGGCCTAGCCTGCATTTCCCTTTTTGTTTGTGCTGTGGACTCACTTTGGTACTTCTTATCATTGTTGGAGGTGTTCGTCCAGTCGCAAATCTTTCCCAGGCGGTCATTTTTGCTGAAAGGCTGGTATGGCACGTCCTTAAACGTGTCCGGCAATTCGCATGGTCCCCAACCCTTCTCGTTGAACTGGACCGTGGGTTTCTCAAAAGTCGGAAACTGGGCCGACGTATTAATGGTCTCACTCATTGCAGGCTTTTCAATTCGTCGCAGCTATTTTAAATTTGTTATTCAATTCAAAATACAAGAAATGTGAACAAATTCGCGGATTAGGCTGACTTGTCACGGATCGGCGTTGCCCAAAAGAAATTCAGTGTTGCAAAGTGCAGCCGTACATGTTCTTCAAGTTGAGTTGCCAGACCAATTAAAATATGTGGGATTTTTGTTTATTATTTATTTTATTTGGAATAAGGCGGTTAACATTTAGACATCGCCTGTATTTTGACGTTTACCTTTTATGCCAAAGTGCTCGCGGTCTGCCTTAGATAGCACATGGTTAGGTAAATAAGCTAGCGTATCAGCATACGTGTCCAGCATTTCAAGACGCTCCCGTTGGATACGTTCCTGCAGCTCCTTTTCGGCTTTGTCCTTCATGCTAAAGAACTGGACATTTTCGGCCATAGCCTCGGCACGCTTGCGTTGATTCTCCTTAATCATGGACAGGAGTATGTCCCCATGGTCTTTACGCCGTTGTTGTTCAGCCACCTGTTGTTCCTTTTCGACAGCGTCTGGGTTGATTAATAACAAATCCTGTTCAGCAGCCAGTTCCTGGCGTTTAACCTCCATCTGTTCTTTATTGCGTTGCCAAACTTCCGCGCGGTATCGCTCCAAATCCTTTTTAACGCGCAGACGATCTAATTCCTCCTGCTGCAGCTGCTGACGAAACCGCTCGTCATCCTTAGCCTTATACTCTGACTCAAGCAAATCGAGAAGTACGTTCTCGCGTTGCCGTTTCTCATTGTCTAGTTTGTAGAGCTGATTACCCAATTGTGTAGTAATCTCTTCGTGCTTACGCCGAGCTTCAAGACGCTCCTGATCAAGAATTTGTTTTCGTTCGTCCATCTGGGATTGGGTCTTCAAAGCTTTTTTCAATTCAATTTCTTCTTCTTTATTTTTTAATTGTTTATATGCTTTTTTCTCCTCGATTAACTGGTTCATGTCCCTGCGTTTTCTGATCTTCTCCTGCTCTAAGTGGTACTGCAGGGCCCTGTCTTCCTCTTCAATTTGTAGTTGCAAGGACATGCGAAGTTGCCGATCTGCTACGGTCTCCACACATTCCCTTTTACGACGCTGTTGTGTCTGCTCCATTTGTAAGGCTAAAGAGTCGCGGAGTTTCCTTTGCTGTTCCTTAAGAGCAATCTCCCTTTCCCGTTCTTCGGCCAAAAACCGTAATCTTTCCGTTTCAGCCAATTGTTGGCTCTTGGCCTTGTCCTTTTCGGCCTTCACGCGGGACTCCTGCAATTCGCTCCTTTGCACATAAAGGTCCTTAGTGATAGCAGCCAATCTTAAATGCTCTGCTAGCTGGCGTAATTCTTCACAATCGGTGCGCAATTGCTGGCGGCGCTTCTTTTCTATAAATTCAGCATGTTTCAAGTCCTTCAGTTCCTTCGACATGGCCATTTCAATTTGGGCTCCTCGCCACATAGGATTTTCCAATGATAGCTCCATGCTACGATTGACTGCGTCATGTTTGCCCAGCATTTTAAACAAAAAAAAGTTGCCAGTGTTTATCCTTCACCCGTCAAAACCAATAAGTGAATGGCTCGGGGTTGCCATGGTATCGCGACGTTTGTACTAAATAAGCAGGACACAAAAAAAAAACATATTTTTTACAAAAGGTGAATGCTATGATATAGACATTGAATTAATAACCATATGTTTTCAGAATCTCGCTATCAAATGCAGTATAAATAGCTCAGTGAAGAATCACATTGAACGAGGATCAGTGAACAGGGTTACCAAGCAGCTATCTTAGTTTACAAATATATTCACAAGTTTTCAAAATTAAAGTCATTCAATGACTCGACTTTAATATCCAGACACATTAAGCCAAAAGCAACAATTTAAAGCTGTTTAATTAGAAAATGCGATTGGGAAGTATTTTTTATCGTTTTCAACAATATCCTCAAGGACATTATCTATATCGGTGTTAGGGAAACGATCCACCCACGATTGAATGTAACCCTCATGTGTGGGTTCGTACGTCTTCAATTGGACCTTGTTATCGTTGTCAACCACAGTATTAGCCTGTACTAGAATCATTCGGGGTTTCTTGTGCGCAAGGCAAATGTCTCGCCATTTGGCCCAAGGATGAGATCCCGACTCGTTCACCTCCGAATAGTGTTCGTACATTTTCGTGGCTGCATCTATGTCAGCGGTTGACTTGTACACTTGGAGCTTGGTCAAAAACTCTCCCAAAGCTTTCTTGCCAACAGTTTCGATCTTAGAACGATCTACAGTGAGAAGCAAGTTCTTGCCATCTTCTGTCTCCTCAACAGTGACCAAACCCTCGCCTGCTTCAAGTAAAACTTTCATGATAACGAAACGGGCACGAGAATGAGCCTGCATCCATAATTTTGATTTTGGATTGTACATTTCCAAAGCTACACCCATGCCATTCCAGATCAAACTTAGCCAATTGATGTAGATAATATTGTCCTGTTCGACGGAATCCTTAAAGCCGAATATCTCTAAGATATCCCGCTGCAGTGACAAATAAAGGCCAACAGCTTCGGCCCGACATTCCTCATATGATGAGCCAAGAGCACCAAATTTCGTATCATACGTTTCGCCAGGTAGGTACCATTTGCTAATTAGTTCTCCTGTAATCAAATCTTTTGTGTTCTCCTTGTCAAAGTTGTATGTGCCCTTCTCGTCGATGCGGAATAATTTGCCACTTCCATGGCCCAAAAGCTCGTGCAGGCCCACTTGCACTTCAAAGGCCTTCACTTTGTACTCTTTTAAAAGCGTCTGATCTTCTTCTGACAGGAATGGAATGGGGTCCTTTCGGTTAATGTTAGCCAACACATTTCCCAACGAAACGTTTTTGAAACCTTCATCTTGACGGATTTCATCATCTGCATAAAATACAAATTTAAAAATTCAGTATTTTTAAAGTTATGCATTCGAGCTCTACTTACAATTGGGTATATTGATGCCAGCAGGAACACCACTTCCAGCAAATGTCAGTACATCCAAAGATGTGAAATCGGGCTTCAGGTAAGAGTCCTTTTCATATGGTTCAGTCCAAGGCAGATACTCCAGCAGTTTCTCTGCACGATTGACCAACTCTGTAAACTTTGCAGAACTCTCTTTATTAACCATGGCGACAAAGCCCTCGAACTCAGCCCTTCCACCGGCAGGATCACGATATGTTTCAATGAAACCGATATAGGTCTCAATAACAGGTCCCTTATCCTTGATCCACCATCTGGAACCATCTTTGTGCTCATCTAAAGAGCCTTCCTCAAATGATTTGATGTAATGCTCTATCATTTTCGCCTCATTCTCATTGGCAGCATATTTCTTGGCTTCTAACAAATTATGATTCACACGCTGCAACAATTTCTGATAATCACCTCGCGTGACCCTAAAACTATTGCCCTCATACTTCTCCAAAGGCAATGTAATACCCTCCTTGGTGGATGCAGCCACGGAACCCAGTTTGATATCGTAGATAGTTTCGCCATTCTCCACCACCTTGAATGTACGACACATGTAAGGTTCTATGCGCTTCGAAGTCAGCCACGCATTTACAATTTCCGAGTCTTTCTTGGTACAATTGTCCGACCAGTAGGTAGTAATGCCATCTGGCGCAAATCCCAGAATCTCGTTACGTGATTCGAGTGCATAAATCAGACTTTTGACTTTCTCATATATCTTCGCCACATGTGGCTCGTTTCCATAGGCTGTTGAGGAACGAACAACTGCCTCAAACTTCTCTTCGGTTAGGTTAGGCACTATTTTACTATCACCCATGCCCTTGTAATTACCGGCATTAGCAAATACTCCACAAGCATAAACGAGGAAACTCTGCAATATAAGTTCATTTTTGTTAAGCATAAGAAAGAAAGGAGTACGGATACTTAATACTTGCCGTGAATTCATCCTCGGTAACTCCAGCCGCCAAAGCTTTATCTTTCAATTCAGCCGTTTTCTCTGACACAAATATGCGATGCAGCAAGGAGAATACCAACGGTCCTTCGGGGCTGGACTGGATTAGAGCTATCAGGCCACCATCCCAACAAGCCTTACTAAAAAAGTGGGCATATAGCTTCTCCTTATCGGTTAGATTCTCAAAGGCATTCTTACAATCGAGATCCGCAATTGGCTGCGTATTGGGAAGCACAAAATGAGAAGTTTTACTGGCCATTGCTTTAGGCTGTGCAAGATTAGCGCTGGAACTGCAAATAGACATGGTTAAAAGTGGAAATAATTATAATGCCGGTAGAGCCGAAGAGTACCTGTAATTAATGAATAGTTGACTGTACTGCTGAGGAGCTAGGAGGCAAAGACGACAGGTGTTTGTTCTTGTGCTCTTAGTGAGCGGGTTTTGTACTTGAGAATTTTGGCTAAAATTCAATCTAAAACTGCTCCCTGTACGGATACGGAAGTGACAAAGCCTGTTTAGTTGATGGCGGCCATAACTTGGAATTTTCTGTAGCAACATGACTGAGAATTTCGGATACTGATGAAAAATTTATTTTCTTTCTTTTTTTTTTATTTGTTATTTAACACGTAAGCTAGGTGGAAGTACTCATTGTTGTTCTTGTACAACTGAAAAAGGTTAAAACACTTATTTAATTTTGAAGAATGCCAAATGAACAATGGAACATGAATATATGTATGTATGATGATTGTGCATAATTTTCTTAGATGCTCCAACAAAGCCGAAGTCAATATGGCAGCAATGTGGAAAAAAGAAGAAAACTTAAAAGCAATAATTGCTTCCCAAAATGAGGGGAGTAGGGGTACTTATCAAATGGGGATGCAGCTACGTATTAGTCAACAATAAACTCATACTAAGATTTTTAGTTATTAAAAAAAACCAAATTGTACGTACCGTATGAATGATAAAAATGCAATAAAACAAAAAAAAAGGCGACAAGTCTAAATCAGTGTTGCCGTCTTGCTTAAACCAAAAAACGCCAGAGAACGGAAAATCCTATTTGCCGGCCAAAAAAGCTTAAAAAAACGTTTTCCTTTTGACAAAAGAAACAAAGTTACTTTTCTTCTGCCAATATTTAACGATAAGTATTTATTAATAGAAATGCCGTTTAGTGTTAATACCGTGAGAACTGCGGTAAACATAGGAACATTTGATAAACTTGTATTAAATTCTGTATCAGCTGGTCTTCAAGCGCGGTATCTTTGAATGCCAAGGGGTATAAATTGTTAAAACTTCCATCAAAAGTTGAACTAAGTTTGTGTTGTGTGGGGATGATGTGTGGTGGGGGGAGCCGCAAGTATTCCTGATCGCCCTCGTCTCTTAGGCTAGTATATAGCCAAACCATAGCCAGACATCGCCAACGACTCCAAGCACGCATAGGCCCAGAGTAAGCCTATACAATATGTTGTCCATGGCGCCTCCCTTAAGAAAAACGGGCTTCCCATTGTTTTCCTGGAATTTTTTCTGCAAATTGGCCATTTTGGGTGTTACCTTTCCGCTCCCAAGTCGAGCGGCTCCTTCCAGCATCGATGTCAGTCGAATCCTACGCATCGGCATTAGCCGAGGATTTAACATATTGCCCAAATAGGGCAGAACCTAAAATAACTACATATTATAGTTTTATTCACTGTTTAATTACAATCGGTACTCACCCGCATGGATGTTATTATGTTTTTTTGCATTTTTTTTTAAATATTGCTTTTTTTGTTTAGGTAAATAGAACCTATTTCAACGAGAAATTTTTTGATAATGAGAGAACTGAGAGGAACCCCAGACTATCTCAAAAATAGTTAGATGAAGGCAAAAGCAAAGCCCACTTTGAATTCAAAAAATCAACATCGAATACTTATGTTTCATACAGTCTGGTCACACCTTATAATGGGATTTTTATAATGGTTCTTGTATTTGTAATGGAACACTCAAAATTATGTCGTTGGCGAAATATTTAAATCGATCGCTTACCAAGGCACCAGGCAACCGTATCTGCACACTCAAACCGGTGGAGGCAGAGCATACGCCCATACATCTGACTTCTGGAGAGCAGTGGCTGGGCAGAAGCAAGGAAACTGGCATCCGAGATGCGCGCTGTTCAAAGCGTCAGCTTCAGCTGCAAGTGGATCTGACTAATGCTAGTATTAAGTTTAAAGTTCTTGGCTTGAATCCGTGCGGTATGAATGGAGTTATGGCCATGCAGAACTCGGAGGGTGAACTACAACATGGGGATCTCTTAGAAATTGTATACGGAAGACATCCATATGAGGTGGTCTTTAATCCTCCACCCTCACACAAAACAGAAGAACCAGAAGAGTCCCATCCTGATATAGCAGTTAAAAATGGGACTGAGTCGGATAAATGGGCATCTGTGGACAATGGCACACTAATTGTATATACTAGCGCTGGAATTTTGGCTTCAGAAAAGATAGCTGGATATGACATGGATGGAACTATCATCAAAACCAAATCGGGCAATGTATTCCCCAAAAATACCGATGACTGGCAAATCATCTACCCCGAAGTTCCTGAAAAACTGCAACGGCTGCATAAAGATGGCTTCAAGGTGTGCTTTTTTACCAACCAAGGCGGAATAGCTCGGGGTAAAATCAAATTGGATGATTTCAAAGTGAAAATCAAGCAAATTGTGAAAAAATTGGGTGTACCCATTCAAGTTTTTATAGCAATTGGCTCAGGCTATCGCAAGCCACTGCCCGGAATGTGGGAGCAACTAAAAAATGGAATGAATGATTCAGTGGCCATTAAATTGGAGCGCAGTTTCTTTGTAGGTGATGCCGCTGGACGCCCAGAAACAGGCAAGGGGGTAACAAAAAAGCGCAAGGACCACTCTCTGGCGGATCGACTCTTCGCCACAAATATAGGCATTTCGTTCTATACTCCTGAAGTGCACTTTCTGAATCAACGAGTTGAGCAGTGGAACAAACCCGACTTCGATCCAACAGCTGTTCATGATGCAATATCACAATTTGAACCCGATAATGTGGAATTTGATGCGGATAAATGCGAAATGATCATAATGGTTGGTCTGCCTGGGTCGGGTAAAAGTCATTTTTGCCAAGAGATTCTAGCCGGCAAGAAATATAAGATCCTCAATGCCGATACCTTAGGCAGTGTTCAGTCTTGTCTTGCTGCTTCTGAGCGATCCCTGAAATCGGGGACTTCCTGTGTTATTGATAATACCAATGTGGACGTGGCCTCACGCAAAAAGTTTATCAATTTGGCCAACGGATTGAACGTACCTATCCGCTGTTTTGTAATGAATGTGACTCCTGGCCAGGTTAAGCATAATATTGCATATAGGGAACTATCCGATGCCAATCATTCGAAAATCAATGACATGGTTTTCAATATGATGAAAAAGAAATACCAAGCTCCTACTCTGGAAGAGGGCTTTGCCTCCATACACAAAGTTAACTTTAAGCCACAATTTTCTAACGAACAAGAAATGAAATTATATAAAATGTTTTTGTTGGAAAAGTGAGAATCTAATCTAATGTAAATATACGCTTAGCAATATCATCTATAAGCCAATCCATTGAGCTGAGAAGCTTCTCCCCAGTCACCGCACTGACTCCTGCCACCAGCCAGTGATGTGTGGTGATGTCGTCCAAGTGAAGAATCTGTAAAAATATAAATAAATGGTTGATTTATTTGATTAGGTAAATAACTGTTTCTCCTTTAGTAGTAAAAGGCAAATACCTCTTTGATTTCATTGGAATTTAATGCCCCAGGTAAATCCTGCTTATTGCACAAGACCAATAAGGTGGCTCCAGCCAGGCGCTCCTCCTGTAACAGCATCTCAAGCTCACTTCGACAGGATTCTAAACGCATGCGATCTGCACTGTCCACCACCCAAACGAGACCATCTGTGCATTCGAAATAATTGCGCCAATACGAGCGCAAAGACTTTTGTCCGCCAACATCCCACATATTCAAGGTGTAGCCGTTGTGCTCCAGACTTTTGATATTAAAGCCCAATGTTGGTGAAATTGTGTCAATGGGTTCGCCATTGAAGCGCTTCAATATCGTTGTCTTGCCGGCGTTGTCCAGACCTCTAAAGCAAAGTAAGAGTGAATCATTTTAGAGGACCACTTCGGGCTTTAAACCTTACAACAACAAAATGCGCATTTCCTTCTCCTTTTGTCGCATCTTCTTCAATACTGTTAAAAAGCCCATTGTGGACTATAGCTGTTCTAACTGCCTGGTAGTTGACTAAATCAATTTATAAAACACAGATGTTTTTAAAGAAAACAAAATAAACAATTTATTTACTGTCAAAATAATAGTGCTGGAGAATTCTGTTAAGAGACTAAGGGTATTCATTAAAAATGGCAACGCCAGAGGTAGTTCTGATTGATCCGGCAACCCAAATTCTCCAACAAACAGCTGTCATAATCGAGCCCTGATTTCTCTCCAAAAGATTCTTTCTGCATTTTGGCTAAAAATATAATAATATTTGAATAAACTTAGCAAAATGATGAACTTGTCAAGAGTAAGTATGCAAAATATTAATTATAAGTTTTCCACTGGAGTTACTATAAAAAACATTTCAAAATTATTGAATGCATAAGCCTCCAGGAAAAATTACGTAAGAGCCTGGAGAGGTAAACTAACCAAACTCTTTGTTTTAATATTTTATTTGTCGCAGGCCGTTGTCCGTAGTTTTGCTACCACCGCCACCCGCCGCTCCACAGCGGTTGGAAAGGATCAGATCGAGAAGGGCTACTTTGAGATCCGCAAGGTGCAGGAGCATTTCCAAAAGAAGGACGGCAAGCCCGTGTTCCTCAAGGGCTCCGCCTTCGACAATGTGCTATACCGCATCACCATGGCCTTGGCTCTGGTTGGTATTGGTGGCATGACCAAGCTCTTTTACGATCTGAGTGTGCCCCAGAAGCAGGAATAATCAGGCGGCTACCAGTATAATATACAATTACCTTTAAGCTAAAGCCTCCAACAAACCAATCCACTCCTATGCAGCGTAGTTTCGCCTTATATTTCTGAGTTTTTATTTTTCTCTTTGATAGTGTGAGTAAGTTAGTAGTCGCAAAGTAATCTATATCTATTTATATATATTTTTTCGATTGCAGAGCTTGTGCCCCTCTAACACAGTTGCCCACGACCCCAGGAATTTTGTTTTTGTGTGTGTTTAGAATGTATTGCTAAGTCTAAAGTTGTAACTGAAACATTCGCAAAAGCATTTAAAGCGTGGAAATATAAGAACATTCGGCTGTAACAATTACAAATTATTATTACTCTAATGTAATGGTTTCTCCGTTTAAAAGTTGACCTCGTTTTTTCAAAGGCATTAACTTAAATCTTGTATCTGTGAATACGTGGAAAAGGTTAATGGCAATATTTTCCCGTTTATACAAAGATACTACATACTTAGTTCCAATCCGCAAGAGAAAATTGCATGTGCTAACTGTAAACTCCTGTGCCTACTGCATTTTTATGCATTTCGCGTGCACAGTTCAACAATTTAAATGGGCCGTATCGGCATTACGGGTATAAATGTTTCTGTGTATGTGTGTATGTAAATTGCTAGAAATATGCATAAACTGGCGGATGTTTTTCTTAATTTTTAATGCTTTAGTTTTATTTAAGTGTTTATGGAGAAATAACTAATGAAATTGCATATTTTCTGTAAACTTCTTGGCGCTCTGCATTTCAATCTTTTTTTCTTTCCCTTCTCCTCCTTTTCTGTTATTAATAAACACGCTGCTGGCATATGCATACTGAATCCATATACATATCCATATCCATACATGAGTTTGTGTTAAAGCGCAACATGATTTGGTCGATTTAAAATGCATTTCCATGCCAATGGCAACACGCCGAGTTTGCCGCCCTTTGATTTATAAAACGGGCAAAGACCAAAATCCCTATATATGTACATATATATACATATGTATGTGCGTTATATATATATATATGCACATACATACATACATATTCATATTCACATCCAAGATTTTGAGTGGCGGCACTGATTTTTGACGACAGTCTGTGGTATTTTTTCGGTTTTGTTTTTGTTTATTTAAGTCAAAGCAATATATTAAATGGGGGGATACAAGGAAGTTCAAGCTCCTGGCAATATTGAACATTATATTCCTTTGTATAAATAAAAATGTAACTCAAAATTAATCTGCAAATGTAAGTAACAATCAATGCCATATTGAAGAGAATTTTTAACAAATTATTTTTTTAAATTGGTTAATTTCATTTTAATCTGTATTCAAAACTATCGCAAAACTCCCATAGTATTAAGATCATTGATCCTTTAGGATTTGCAAAATTATACATACAGTTTGGGATTATATAAAAGTAAATCTTTGCTTGAAGGGCTTTACACTTAATTTAATCAAAATCAGATAACTATAAGCCATAGTCTGATCTTTTTATGGGTCTGAAATCTAGTTTCTGTACTAATAATAATTTAAAAGTGATTTCTTCACAGTTTCCAAGGCGTCAACATTGAGAAATCTGTTTTAAGCATCTTTAATCAAGATCGAACGATCAATCCACAAAACACAAACCAAGGGCAAGATCTTGTCCAAGCAAATTCACGTCAAAAAAGTTTTTAACAAATTATAAAAAAGAGATACCAATTTTGAGATATTTACTTGATCTTTCTTAATTAAGGTTTCACTGATAGATAGATATATACTTGAAAAAATTATATATTTTGGATGCAGTGCACACACATGTCGCAAACTTATTATATTTCATAGACTGTGAAAAATTTAAATGAACACAAAAATGCCTTTGGGGACACTGGGATTGGATCCAACTGGGAGTAACTGTTCCACATGACTGCCCACAGCTAAATTACAATAATAACTCAAAAAGCAAAAATAACGACAAAACGAGAACCATAGAAGATGCCTTTCAATTTCAGTCCTTTGCCAAAATGAAATGAGGAAAAACTCCCATACACGCATACATACAAACATACAATGTGGGAAGAGAATGGGGAAAGCGTGTAAAATTAAGAATCGAAAAATGTGTTTCATTAAATGTTATTTATAGTCGGCAATTTTATGCATTTAAAGCGAGTCTATCAACGGTTCAGCATCTTGCAACTTGCAACTTGGGGCATCATTATAGGGAAATGCTTGTCTTTTTTTTCATTTTGTTGTTGTTGTTTTTGGTTTTCAAATTCGAAAGGGTAAGTGAAATGGCAGAGGGGGCAAACATGTCGATCCAAATAGACCTCGCAACTTTCACCTTTGCATTTCCTTTTCCTCTCTATTCCAGGGACACAATTTTCTAGATATTTGTATATGGGTTTTCCGTTCTTTTTTTTTCATCTTTTTGTTCATGTAAAATATATAGCCACCGTGCGGATGCACAGAGGCAGCCGCCGTCGCAGCCGCAACCACAAATCAGAATGCCGTTGAAGCATTCAAGTGCATCAAGCATGAAGCCAACTCGCTTGCCTCCATTTTTCCTGTTTTTTCCCCGTCTTTCGTCTTGGCGGCAACTTTCAGATGAACGACCGTTGTTGAGATTGAGCATCATCAACGTTTTCGTCAGATTTGTCTCGTCGGATTGGATTGAATCGGTGTGGTACGGGCACGGGTACGGGTACGGGTACGGATCGGGGTATCGTAGTAGTCGGGAAGTAAGCCCCTCAAGCGATTTTTGTCTGTATGTTTGCATACAAACTCTGTTTGTGTGGAAAGAAAAGAAAACGAAACCAGTTTGGCCTATTAACACTTCGATTACAGCTTAACTCTGGGTGGTCCCGTCCGAGCTATTAGTTAAATTTTGATTTATTTGATTACCAATTAGTCGTTGAACAAATCTGTTTATTTATTTACTTTTAATTATTGTCCAGAAGGAGAAAAAAAAACCACAGGCCAAGAGTTAGACGATGATGGTCATCGCACATACATACATAGCTCATGGTCGTCGAAGAAGGTTTTTAATTAACACCCATAATATAATTCACAAAACAAAAAAATCCAACTCGATATATGCTAATGGAATTTTGAATTGTTTGGCAGATTTCAACTTTTATGTACTTTTATTTTAAGGCAATGGGTTAAAAAAATTATAATGTTTGCCAAAATCTGACTGTAGAATGATGTTTTATAAAGAAATTGAAGGGTCATATAATTTAGTTCAATTAATTCCTCATTTTGTTAGAAAACTCTGTTTACCATTCCTGATACATTTTTCAATGATGTTTAGTTTCTTGATTGAGAGAATTTATTAAATACTCATGTTGTTGGAATTGTTATGGCAATGAAAATTACCTAATAAACTTGCCTAATAAAATGTAGAAAACAACATTTTCTAAAAGGCCACCAAAAATGGATGTTACTTGAAAATTAATTTGGTATTTTGGTTTGCCAATAGGAATGTATTACACAGAATAATACATATATTTATATTTAGGTATTATTATTTGAAAAGTTCTTTCATCCATGATTGAGTTTGGAGATTGCTGTGGTTCCATAAACAAACAGAACCCAGATGAGGGGAAAAATACATAGATATTGAAAATTTATAAACCATATCGCCCCTGAATCTAGACAGAAGTCCCTTCCCTTGCCGCTCTCACACTCGCCCCCGGGCTAGTTAACGAAATCAAATTGAGAAAATGAGCGTGAAAGATGTGTTCCTGAAATTGAAAACCATCGAAAAGTAGAAACACATGATGATGACGATGATGATGACGTAGCCTATTGGTATCGGTGTTCATATCTATATGTGTTTCTGGTTGACATTGCTCCTTTTGGTCAGTATGCCGCGCAATATTACGAAAACAACTTCATCTACTTACTGTGTGTATTGTGCGTAGTGGCGGGTGCAAACCTTTTGGGATCAGGTGACAGTTGCGGTATGCTGCCTCTCAAGTGAGCCAGAGTATACGTTTACACCAATAATTCATCGTCAAATGCAGTTGCGTCGATCCGTTTTAGGACTCTTTGGCACTCAAGTGTGGAATCACGTGTTCATCGATTCCTTTAAGTGGCCGATCGGTCGGTCCTCTGCACCGGCATCAGCGTAGACAATTTGACGCTTCCGTCCTGCTTTTGTGGAGTTGTTCACACCCTTTTCGGGTTTTCGAATTGTTATGTAAGATTAGTTTGCTGCTGCCGCTGCCGTTGGTGGCTCCTAAGGACTTTGCTCTGAATGTGTCAATTTTATAGCACATTTTGCCACTTTACGACGTTGCCTTGCTATGTAGTCGACTTCTTTACCCAATCCATTTTTTGTTTTCTCAAGTGCTGTGCATATTTTTTCCCTCGACTGATTGTTATTTTTTGTTGTATAACACATAAAAGAAAAAAAAAACAACAAAAACTGAAATAAACACGATGTATAATATTCATTTGTTATGCTTGTCATTTGTCGCCGCTGTCGCCGTTCGGTTTGCGGCAACTTCAAAGCCCTGTCATCCAATTTGTTAAACGCAGAAGCCAATTTTGTCATCCCTCCGAGTTGCCCGGGGGCTTTGCGCTTTTGGCTTTCGCATGTGGCCAATTATTTTGTAAGATGAGTTAAGTAAGGCTACATCCATATGTACATACCCATTACCAATAGAGATTCATGATATATGCATAATTACTGAAATCATCATAAAAGATTTTAAACGACAAATTTGCAAACGCCTCTCAGTCACTTTCTATTCACATGAGTGTCCAAATCTTTTGAAAGGATTTTCCAAAATTTACATTCCCTTTTTTTATTATTTTTGCGTATTCTTTTTACTTGAATTCAATTGAATGATTTAAAATCCAAATCAAATTATTAGTAAACATATCGATTTTTTGTTTGATACATACCATTTTCACATTTTTACTAATAAGAAATTAGTTTTTTTATACCCACTGAAAAATGATTAGAAACATTTCAAAACATTCAGTTTTTATTTTGTGCAATTCAAAAAATGTTTAACGAGTTTTATTAATTTTGTTTTTGTCAAGAGAATGAGGCAGATTAAACTTAAGTTTTAAGTACGTACTGAATTGGCCAACATTTTTTCACGAATTGCCTCTGGTATGTATATATTAAGCATTAATGTGAAAATAAATTTTTTAACGACTTTTTGATTATAAAACATTACCGTTGATATAGTATATCAATAATATTCAAATTTCATTGTAAAAAATATTAATTTCGGTTATAAGTTACCAAATTAAAGCTGTTTATTTAAAGCCTTACATTATGAATAATTAAATTAGTTATTAGATTTAATTTAGTGCCTGAAAATTACGTCATTTACCATTAGTTTTTAGTTTGCCAATGTCGTAAAACTATTTTATTTTTATTAAGTTTTTTAAAGCTTCATTCAAAATCTAATATTTTTTAAATTAACCCAGCTTAATTAAATTTAGGTATTTATACTTGGCTTAAATTCGCCTTGTGTTGATTAAAATTATCTTTACGCAAGTTAATAAAAAGATTTAATTAATTGATTAGTAATTCAGGAATTCAGATTCAAAATAAATTCTTTATTCCTATGTTTATATGAGAAATTCTTCAACTATGGCAGTCATCAAGAAGTCATTCATTAGGCACCAGCAAGAAGAGATTTGTGATTGGATTCGCAACAAAAGGTATGAACAGGTAAGCGTAAGTCAAACTAAGGAGGTGTGTCCAACTAAGATGTGTGAGGGTGTGTGTGTGTGTGTGCGTAAGCATACAATGCCAAATGGGATATTCGCTTACTCACACAAGTGTGTGGGCCATACCCGTATTGGGCTATCTGTTTATTTGTGACTGTGTGCGTGTGTGTGTGTTTGTATTTGTGTTTGTGTGTAAGAGAGTGAGTCTAGGCAAACGATCAACGCCATTGAGACAAATGATCAAAACGACAACAGAAATTGGCAGCTATCGTTTAAACGATGAAATTAAAAATTAGTGACAATCTGACAATATGAAGACAACATTTTTCTTATAATTAAGTCTAACCAAGCAAGACGCAACGCCTCAACGAGATTCGTCTACGTTGTCGTCCGCATCAAGCATACGCCGCGTTAGTTAAGTCAGGAGACAGCCAGCCGAAAGGAATATGGGATGGGATGAGATGGGATTACCCTACGGCAGCGGTTTATTAGCAACCAACGATCGCTCTCTAATGATACGAATTTTGTTAATGAACCAAAAATAGGTGCACACGAAGGCACATCACCTGCCCCGCCCCCAAATGTATCTGTGTGTGTGTGTCACACTAAAAAGTCATGACATCTCTCGCTCATGCTGCGTAACGCTACGGATACGCTTACTTGCTTCAGATTGGCCATTCAAGCATTCAAAAATTAACTCCGCCCGGTTGCGTATGGTTAGTCAGAGTCAGCCAGAGTCAGAGTGAACTACTCGTGCGCAGCTGAGATGTGTAACCTACCAGATACAGATACAAATCCATATACGCACACAAGTGGATCTTGGTTGTATGTGTGAGAGTTAGTGAGAGAGCACAGTGGCGGAGTTGAAATGGCGGTTGAGAAATTTTACCTATATTATATTTGTTTCTTCCAATTTAAATACATCATAAATATATTTGAAACTGATAAATATATTTTATTTCAGTTTAATCATAAGTAAGTTGGGGTTATTTTCTTGTATTTTTACTTTTCATTAAATGTAGAAATTATTTTGCCCTGAAACTATACAGACCAGAACTCTAATAACATTATTTAATAAAATTATTAAGGAAGGCTTTATATATACATACATATGTATGTGTAGTTCTTTTATGTAAAGTCTCGATGGGAGACTATTTTTAAAAATTGTTTTTAAATAAGATTTTTAAAACAGTTTTGTTTTATTTTTTAATTGCAAAACCATTAGGAAAATACCACAAATCTAATTCAGAAAACATTTGAAAGCCAAAAACTAATTGGGCCAGTTTTAGCCTTAGTTTCGCTCCTGAACTCAGCAAGACATTCTTCATTTTTGTTATTTTTTTCGAACGGCAACTAATGCCCACACACACAAGCACATAGTTTCGCCATTAAAACCAACAAATACAAAGCGATCGCCGCCCCTTCGAGAGTGTATGTGTGCCTGTGTGTGTTCTCACGGAAATGGATGCAGGAGAAAGCGAGAGAGAGAGAGAGTGAGAGAGCGAGATTGTGGGATTGTGGGATGCTGCGTCGCGGTCGCTGCTTTCGTCGTCGTCGTCGTCGTTCGCCTGATCTTTCCATATGTGAATGTGGATGTGGATTGATGAACACGATCGTTTCGGCAGCATTAGTTGCAGCAGACACGGGTGACGAACAACAAGTTGTGGAGATTTTGCGCGCGTCTGAGGATCACGACCCCAGTCACAGTCACAGTCACAATTGCAGTCACAGTCACTACGGATACGGATGCGTTTCAAATTTGGTGGCCCTTAACGCGAGTGTTTCCATTTGTGCTTCATGGGAGGTCTTAGTTTCAGTTCATATTCCCCCAAAAACTAATGCTAATGAATAATCCAAGCAAATTCGTAAAGTAAATTCAGTGATCGGCATATCTTATAGAGGTGTATATTTTTCACCGTACCCACCCCTCTCTAGCCGACTCCTTCAAAAATAAGGTGTGATAAGTGCGTGATAATTTTTGAACAAAGCCCTCCCGTATCCTCTATGTGCTAATCAAATTTCAGTTTTGGTTCAACAACTCATCGCGCAACTAGTCCGGAGTACTTGCCAAATCCCCTGAAAAAAAATCGATTGAAACCTAATCAAGCATCCACAACTGGCGTCGCGTCGGCCAGCAACGAATCATCGGCGTCAATTTGTATACAAAATTTCATGCCTTAATTGAAACTAACAATATAGCCAAGTGCGAAAATTTAACGGCTGAAAAAAAACCCTTTCCATCCAGAAGCTGCCCATCAACCATCATACCATAATATTTGGAACTAAACCACCGACGGAAGCGAGAAAGTTTTGCGAGGCCAAAACAGTAACAACAACAACAACAACAACAACAACAACTGAAAGTGTTATAATTAATCATAATTGTGGAGTACTTTACTCAACTAACGCCGCCTGAAATGGACCCAGGTAAATCTGAATGCCAAAGATTTTCAAATAGTTGGATACCGACGGCACAAAAACATTAAATTGTGGATCGTTAAAAGTGTGGATTACACAAATCTTTATCAATTATACCCTGATTATAGGACCAGCATCTTAAAGGAAGCAGAAATAAATTTAACCATTTTTATTGGGGATTCGTTATACCTTTGTTACAGTTCTCCTTTGAGACTAATAACCACTTTTAACTGAGCTGAAAACTTAAGAGTATTATCAATAAACTGAAGAGGATCCTCAGAAAGTGCTTGACACTCGAACATACATCCATCCTGCTGGATCCAACTTAGTCGTCGGTGGCTGTGTCGCCATACCTTTATTATGGCAAACATCGATATCGTCACCATGGTGGCACTTTTCATCTGTCTTATATATCTTATATTTCTTTGGGCCATCAGAGACAAGTGTTTGTTTATGATTTTCGTTTTGAAAAAAAACAAAAAACAAAAAAAAAAGGTTGAACAGAGATGCCGCGCTTGATCGACCACCTCGCGGTAGCAATAGCAATGCCTTTTGTTTGTTTGTCTCGCAGATGGATGACCGTTGCCCAGGCCCATGACCCAAACCCGCCCATGTTCGGTCCCTTCATTGACAAACCGATGCCTCCTAATTTAACTAATGATCGTTGTAATGTTTGTATTTGTACGCTTTTTGTCGTGCGGTCTTCACTTTTGTCTTCAAGTGTCCGTATCTCTTGTTTGTCCACGAAAATGAAACGAAAATCTTACCTCATTGGCCAAAAATATATAATGCCTTCCACAGATTTGTCTTGGTTGTCGTGTACAAGTTGACATATCGATCTGCAATTAACCATATGTGACTTGCTTCGGCCCAATCTCGAAAATGGAATGCCATTTAAATAGTTTGGCATGCTTGGTTTTTTTTTCAAGTGGTCTATCGATTGGGTAATTTTTTGAATAAATGAAATTTTTGTTAGTTAAAAAAAAAAACGAATACAAATATGATATAATTAATCTTGAGTTAGGCAGATGAGACAAAAGATACTCCTCAGCGTTCTTTTGAGATCCCTATATATATATATTTCAGGGGGCCTTTTTTGGAAGAACTACCGCCGTATATTTGCAATTATCAATTGCATAGTGTCCAGTCAACTGAGGGCCATATACCTATACATTACTGCACTTTTGGTCCATTAATGACTCGCTTTTGATGTTTTGACATTTTGTTTGTACTTACATGGGGGCATTGTTTGCTTGGCCGCATGTGCTGCTGCTGCTGCTGCTGTTGCATCCGAGACAAGTCGTAGACCGGGCTCTGAAGAGATGCAGAAATGCGTGACTAACGGCTACCGGTAGCCATCTACTTCGGTAGCTAAACATAAAAGCCCCCACAGAAAATGAAAAAGAAAAAAAATCAGAAGAGAGTAGCAAGATGCTAAAATCCCGGCAAATGGGCAGTAAAACAAAAGGCAACAGCAAACCACAAGACGCAGATGGAGACGCAGACGGCGGCTACAAAATGCAGGCAAACACTTGAAAAAGCGAGAAAAAAAACCAGCCAGAAGAAGAAGATGAAGAAGTGAAAAAGTCGCGTCAATGTGTACACGCCTTAATGGAAGAACATACATACATATGTATGTACATATATGTATGTATACGGAACATCGTAAAAGCCGGACCTCTGATGATTGCGACTCGAGTTTGGGCCAACGCTTGGCTGAATCTGAACCTGGTCTTGACTTTGTCTTTGATTATGTGGCGTCGCCTTCATGTCCGTACCCGTATCCGTACCCGTTCATGTTCCTGTTTCTTTAATTAAATCACTTACCCTTTCTTCTAGTTGAAGCGTAAATTTCATGAAAATCCCCAAGGATCGCTGACACTTGACAAGTGTGTGTGTGTGTGTGTGTGTCGAGAGGACAAAACCTTTGCTCATTATCATAAATTTTAATGAGTTTCTAATCGATAAAGACAGAGGGAGAGCAAGCACGTGGTATAGTATAATTAATGCTAGCCCATCAATAACATCTGCTTCCCATGGCCCCCTTGATGGCTCTTGCCAAATTCCCAAAAGGGTTCTTACCCTTTGGGGTGACCCCAAAATGCAGGAACTTCTCTAACGGCTATCGATTTCGGGTCACACACATGGTGCACATTCGGTTAGGATCTTGAAATTTATGTCTTTTTCCGCCTGTCACCAAAGGGCGGGCGGACATACCATTTCGTGTTTCCATACATTGCTAGAACGCCAACGAACCCGAACCATAGGGCCAGAGTAGTGTCGGTTCTAGTACATTGCCAATGATTGGTCGGATCCGCCAAGAGGCAGAGAAAGTGAGAGAGAGAGGGAGA
This sequence comes from Drosophila insularis, assembly GCA_018903935.1. Lineage (NCBI taxonomy): Eukaryota > Metazoa > Arthropoda > Insecta > Diptera > Drosophilidae > Drosophila > Drosophila insularis. The sequence continues at coordinate 11,571,751 of JAEIFP010002295.1, forward strand.
AAGAGAGATCTGTGTTGTTTCTATTTTGGCTAGGCATTTGCATTGTCCACATTCCTAGTACGCGTAATTGAAGACACCGCGGCATGTCTTTTGGTTGCACCCCCTTTTTCTTTCGTCATATTTCTCTCCGAGAAGAGTAACTGCAACACTTGCCTTGGAGTTTGGTATGAGCCGAGAACCTAGGAACCAATGCCTGTGGCTGAGGGCGCCGCGCTATCTTTGTTGGTGTCTGCCGTGATTTATGGACTCATTAATTTCTGTTGACAGACAATGCTGTTGACGCTAAAGGAATCTATTTAGTTTTATGTACTTTTGATGCGAGAGCAAGGGTCGAGGGCGTGTATTTTATGAGCTTAATTTATAATTCAAGGCACTTGCACTTGCACTTGTAGTTTATCCAAAAATCTCGTATATACACTGATATATTGCCATTTGAAAGCAACTAGTTGTTGGGGTTCTATTAAAGCTTCAATTAGTTTAAATACTTCAGAGGAAAAGTATTTCAAATGAGAGCATTTTCAGTCATTACAATCAAGATCTATATGAAAGGCTTCACCCAATTATTAGAAATTGTTAAGATCATATAACATTAGTCAGTTTTTTTGTCTTCATTGTTCTGAAATGTTCATTAAAGAACAATCTTTTACTTACTCTTTTTCTCTCTGATGACATTACAATATGAACTTTTGCCGATTAAAATGTAAACAATATTGTAAATGAATCGCCAAGACAGACAAGTAAATGCTTCCTTTCTGAATTTGTATTTAACAATGTGAATGTGTGTGTGTGTGTGTGTGTGTGCGTACTTTTCCTTGGCTTGGACGACTTTGTGAAATTTACTGATAAATAAATGCGATTGTGCGGCAAATTGTGCAACGCTCCGTAGGCAAAAGATTGTCGACAAGTTAAAATACAGGCCAGTCCATTTACATATTGTTAGTATGTATATAAAAATAAGAAAAGTGAAAAGAACTATTTATAAATCGTATGAAATAGTATATAGAGTACTTATAATAAACAGCTATGCTACATATATGCAGCCAAGTGTGTGTGTATGTGTGTGTGTATGCAGTTTGTTATAGACAGAGGGGGATGTCTTGGGTCGCCACTGCGTATACGCAATGCATTTTGACGAGCCTCAGCTCAAGTCAACTGAGTTGTTAAATTAATTTTTTCTGCAATGCAAATGCAAATAAATTAACAAAAACAAAAAAAATATAAAAGAATCAAAACTAAAGAAAAAAAAATTGAAAAAGTAAAGAACTTTGCAATATGAAAGCATATGCCCCATGGCGGCGGCTGTTGCTGCCGCTGCTGCTGCTGCGGCATTCTGTCAATCAAGGAAAAGGAACCCACTTGCCAAGAGCCAAAAAGATTTATGGGATCCCCAGACCCAGGTCCCAATCTGGTGATGCTGTTGCTGCTTCTGCTATACATTGCCAACCATTCATATGCATTTGTGAGAAAGCAAATTTAATTTACCACGAGCAATTTTTTGTTGTTGCTATAATCAAAAACTTTGTTGTCCCCAATATGAAAAACGCCATTTCATGGCAAATTTCTATTCAAATTGGCAGCCATATTCTTTAAGTATTTAATTTTTAATATCAATTATTTGTTACATTTTATTTAATTTAATTAAAAACTAAATAGATAAATGCATTCAAGTGGAAATGTGCGAATTGATGGCTGTCGCTTTAGCTGTTTTGTCAATCTGTCTACTCACCACGAGGGTCACTGAAATTCAAATCAAAAGCCATAAATAATACAAAGTATTTCGTTAATGTTCTATATTATTTTATATATATATATATTTTTTTCATTTGCTTATCATCTGCCAAATGTTCAACTTGAATTTGTTAATTTCAATTATGCATGAAATAGGTTTATTGCCTTTTGACATTTGAATGGCTGTCAGCAAAAAATAAAAAAAAAAACTTATACCAACTTGTATATATATACAAACGACAAAAAGTCAGCTTGAGTTCTAATAAAATCATCGATAGTTGCAAATTGCACATTATTTCAAGTAGTTGGAGCTTATCATCAAGAGATAGACCGAGCAGGAAGAGATTGAGCATCAATGCCCTAACAGACATCATCATTTTGTATTTTGTTTTTGTTAAGCTGATATGGAAAATCATTTCATTGATTGGCTCCGTCTGTCATATTCAGACAAACAAGTACAGTGAACACTCCTTACATGCGATATTATTGCTTTATGTGAGCAAAAATGGAAAGAAAATCATAAGCAGACTTATTTTTTAGCTTCTATAATACTTACATTTGCAATAGAGGCTTTCAGAAATATCTGTATAAAATTACTAAAAATAGAATGAACTTAACAATAAGACTTAAAATGGACATAATGTCCTAAAAAGATCTAGAATTTATTTTCAAAGTTGCTGGGTCAACAAATTTAAGACCTGAGCCTTATGAAAAAAAATTTTCTCTTGAAGATCATATGAGATGAGGCGTCTATATGATTCCCGAAAACCAAATATAGCAATTAAAAGTGTGTGAGGATAGTAGAATCGTTATCTCATATTCATATGCGTATAGAGTATAGAGTATATTTGATCAAACTATTCCAATCTCTCTGTTCGATTTCAGTCCTCACTATATATTCAATGATAAGTATAGATGCTGCCATTTTGTTAGCTAAATATTATTTTTAATTAGTTCTAGTTAGTTAACATTTGTTAATTGCTCCTATAATTGGATTTACGCGCATCAGTGAGTTTTTGTGAACTTTTTAATGGTTTTTTAATAATTTATATGAACAAAAAAAACCTTAAAAGGGGGGGAAATGCAACAAAAACATTTCGTAAACTTTTACTAAAAGCCGCCGACTAATATTTTTAAACGTTAAAGATTCTAAGAACAGAAAATACATGAAAAAGTGATCATGATCACGATGATAATGATGATGATGATGATGATGATGCTGCTGAGATTAAGCATGAAACATTTTTGTAATTTTTTGAAAACAATGAGCCTTCTTTGTGTTCGGCAATTTCCCAGAATTTATGAATTATAATTTCGTCTTATAGACAGTTTTTAATTGAGCTTTTTATGGGCAACAAACAGAGAGAATGAGAATGAGAGAAAGAGAAAAAGAAAAAGATGGAAAATCACATTAAGGGTTGACAATCCCCCAAAATGAAGGATAAGGGAAAATCTTCAGCAATTCAAGCGTGACAAAGTAGAATAAAATATACAATTTCAAGGCAAATATGGATAACCATTTGTAAATGATTTGTAATGCACAGAGTCCTGGGATAGCTACCGATTCTATATTCGGAACTTCCGCCAAACAGAGTCCATCCAAATCTATGGGCAAATATTGTCGCGCCCTCAGAAAAACAAAATGATTTTATGATTTTTTAAGCTGTTTACCCAGTGCGCAGCACTTCAGAATTTTTGTAGCTCTATAGTTGTTTGCATTTCATTAACAGAAGCTGCTACTATATGTGTGTGTGTGTGTGTGTGTGTGTGTGTATGTGGGTATATGTATATTGAGAGAGGATAAGTAAGCCCTCCTCAACTCAAGTTGGGATTGGACTGTGATTAGCTAGCAGTTGCTTTTGTTTACTTTGATTAAGTCAATCAGTCCGAGTGGCAAGGATACTCATTAGAGACAATAACTAGCTCGGTCCAGACACTAGAACAAACAAAATCAGGCAGCACTAACCCAATCTTGGGATAGCATTTTGTGCGTAACCTAAAATTAAATAAACAATAAACAAGTAGTAGGTATCTATATGTATGTGTATAGAGGTATAGACCTCTAGCACTCTGAAGTCGAAGGTTTTTCAGTTTTCAGTGGGCAAACAAACAAGTCAAATAACAAAAACTACTCGACAACTTCCACTCCAGGGGCAACCAAGATGCACCTGAATTGAATCTAGTATGTATAGCCAATGCGCCCTCTGATCGTGACCGATGCAATGGGACGAGACCAGACGAGGCGAGTCAAGACGAGACTTTGTGCATCCCACTCCATCCTATCCCATCCCATCCCATCTTCGACTCAACGGCGGTGGCATGTTTGCACCTTAAATAAGATCAACAATCAGTGCCGACGGTAAAACAGTCACTCAGTTTCACAAGGGTCACTGGCGGCAGCACTTTGGGTTTAGAATAGTGTAAACGGTAGGAGGAATAGACAGAAACGTAGTCAAAATAAATTATTTACTTATTTAATTATATATTTTTAACGAAGGGCAAAATATGTGCTCAAAGTTGAAAGAGAAAACTCAACTAGAAAAATTTATTCCATAAAGTTTGTCGTATATTATGATTACTTTTGCTATTTAAATTTTACTATAATTTAATTTAAATAATCTTGCAATTATATTAGGACCATTTTGTAAAGATCCTTAGGTAAAATATCAGAGTCCGCGGGGTCTTTTAAGGCCTCAATTTAAAGGGGCGTCGATCATCTTCTAAAGTAAATCGGATTGTATTGCTATCGCATTATTAACGATTACAGTCATTCTCTTGATATATATAGTTAACTTTCCGGCTAATGATTTATCATAATCAATAAATGTATATATATATTTTTTATAGCCACTTGCACATTTCAATATGCCATAAGACTCGTTAGTTAATCAAATGTTTTGGACACTGGGCACGTTGCAAAATCTTTGCCTTGCTTCTGAGTTTTGACTCATCATCGGTCCAAAGGGGATTCGATGTTTGTTCTAATAGGAAATACGTGACTAATTTGCATGAAACCAGGCCGGATGTATAACACAGACATACGTATATAGAAACATACATACAATATGGCCTATAAATCAAAAAACTACAACAAGAAGAGGAAATCTACTTAAAAAGTACAAGTGCGATAAGTTATTTAGATCTTATCTAATAATAAGTTGAGACTTGAGTGAAGCACTGTTAATATGATAATCACGATAATGTACAATTATTCGGTTAAAGCAAAGGTTCTTCTAGACTGTTATAAATATATATTCTTATCGGCCAAAGTTAATAACTCACAAAAGAATCACAATTAAACTTGAAATGGTCAAACATTGAGACCCCATTAATCTTCAATAATTGCCTAAAATTGATGTCATGCGTATTTGAAAACCGTTTTCGAAAAACAAAGAATGAAAAATCTTAGCAACATCATTCATTAGAGACCTATACTCACACACATGCACAGTACAAATATTTCCGTTGAGACAAATTTATGAACGTTTAGCACAAAAGTCAAGCACTCGAAGATAATGTTCTCAAGTAGAACAACAAATTGCAGCTATCATTGAACATGCTTCGAATAGTTCTTTTTTAAGGACTGAGAAAACGACAAGAAAAAGAATGAAAAAAACAGAATAAGTGGCAGACTTTTCTGGTCTTTACTTCTGGGAGTATTTGTCGAATGTGTGTGATCTTTCCCCTGGCAGACTCAACTCATCTGAGCATCTTCTGCCTTTGGTTTCCCCTGTTTTCTCTGTTTGTAACTCAATTCGAAAATAATTAACGATCCCAAGATTACAAATGTCAAACATAATGTCATCTTGGGGACGGGGCTTGCAGCCTTTGTATCACATTTTGTTTCCATTTCTTCATTTCAATTCCTGGCTAACAAAATGCCACCGAGTTTCCGAGTGTCTCTCCATCAGACACCGCAATGTGTGTGGGTCCACGGCGAGTGCCATCCGATTTGTTGTGACTTATGTCAGAGCGAGTTGTGGACTCAAATTATGACAGATTTTAAAGACTACTAGTCCACACATTCAGCATATGCAATTTCGTTTAGGAAATACAGTATTTATTAAAACTTAAACGAACCCCTATTACCATATAATTTATATAATATATTTATATTGAAACGTATACGGTATCCAGTTGTAACTAAAATGATAAGGCTTAGAAATTATTAATGGTTATAAATTGTATTAGCAAAAAACCTTAATTTATCGGAGCTTGTTTATACATTATGATTTTTATTTAAAAAAATGCTAGAAAATTGTTGAAAGTTAATGCCAATTTCAAATAAATAGTAACAGCTGCAAAAAAAGCATCAAAATTTGCAAATCGTTCCAAAATTCTCAGAGTTTGAAGTGTGAAATTCGTTAAGTCAAAGATTGTCAGATCTTTTGCCTTTAATAAATTGAGTTTCTAAAATTTAAAAAAGACCAATAATTGGTGTGAAAGTTTTTTGAATTTCTTGAAACGGAAAAAAAAGTTTTTCTTTGGAAAATTCTGTAGCACGAAGTTTGAGAGTTTTTAGATTTAACACTTAACTCTTCAAATTGCGAAATGATTATTAACTTCTATACTTAAATATTAAAAGTTGTAAGCAAAACCAAAACCCAAGGATGATGAATCTAAAGATCTACCTTAATAACTACCAGAAACTTATTTGTCAATTGAAACTTTAAACATTGAATTCAACTTTTTTGTGGTTATTGTCCTGGTGGCGCTGGAGCTGCAGCAGGGGTTGTTGGAGTTCCAGCTGCTGGAGAAGTAGCTGATGTTGCAGCTGTAGTTCCCATTGGAGGTGCAGCACTGGCACTTGAAGGACCAACTGTAGTAGCTGCTGGTGCAGTAGTTGTAGATGCAATTGGAGCTGATGTCTGGCTATTAACAACAACTGTACAGTTGCGGCAAATCACTGAAATTGTTTGTGAATTGATAATTTTTGAAAGCTAATATTAGCTGATTAGTTCTTACAATATTCCTCCGAACCGCTGTCATCATAGAAATCTCCGAAGAGGCTGGAGAACCAATCGTAGTTTCGTTTCTGTAGAATCAATTTTTATAAATCTGATTTTATGTGTTTCAATGTGAAATATTTACCAATCTCTCTGCTTGATCCTCGAGTGGTTGGGCATGAGAACCCAGTTGGTTCATAATTAGGCAAATGCCTAGAGAAACTACAATGAACTCACTTAGAATTGACATACTGACTAGAACTGATGTTCCAGTTGCATTGGGCGTTGCCTTTTATAGGGCACCTGAGACGCGAGTTTGGCAAATATATGTATATATGTATATGGAGCTTTTTTTTAATGATACTCTATGATGGGGGGGAGATAGCCAAACTTGAGTTTTCTCTCAATGAAACGTAAGTTTGCTTTGTAGCTGTCAATGGGAAAACCTAGTAAAAGAGACTTATTTATGCAGCTGCACGTCTACATACTAGATGCCGATGATTGTTGTTGTTGCTGTTGCTGCCTTGGGGCCACGATCAAACTGCAATTGACAAGTGCACAAATCCATAACCATAAACTTTACATGAAATTCGAGGCTGTCTGGAGCCAACAAGTGTCTAAATAGGCTATACCATAATCCATATATATATTGGAAATTTGTAATACAATACCTTAAAGAGCCCCAGTGCCGTTTATAAGGGTTTGACTCCAGTTCTGCTTCTGCAGTTTTGATTTTGTGAATGGAGGTCGTTACACTTGCCCTGTTTGCCAGCCCTTTACAATTGTTCTTTCTATTCCTTCCTGCTTTTCCCTATACTCATACACTCATGCCCATTTTGCTCTATTATGCGTTGGCTTTATGGCCATGGAACGTGTTGTGAAACAAGATGCCAAATTGAAATTAGATGAAGGCGCAGATGTGGAAAACTTCCTCTAATTGCTTGTAATTGTAATTGGCTGAGTGAAATGCATTTGCAGGTGCAATTTGGCATTTATTAATAATCAATTGCAAACGAGTGAGAGAAAGTAAATTCTAAAAATAAAAGGCATTACAATCAGAGAGTACAAAATTAGATGATATTCATATTCTTTTGATCATTTTAAGACATTTTGTCGGCTAAATTCATCTGATCCACAATTGTAACGACTGAAAAGGCAAGTTTGGCCATCTGCAAAGAAAGGACAATTATGGGATTTAAATGGGAAAACTTACGCCCTTTAGACTTACCCGAACGTTTGTATTGACATTCAAGGAGAAGATGCCACCAGCATTGAATTCAATGGGTTTTTGCACATGATGCATGAAATAGATCAGTGTTGATTTATAACGTGGACTGGCATCAATCCAGTTCGACTGAAATATGGCCTGGCTTAAAGTATTGGCGTCATTCTCCAACTGATTGCATATATAGCAAAAAGGGAAAGACTCAAAGACATAGGCAATGAATAGATTAATAGTGGCAATGGCTGTCCACAAGTCGGCAAAGAAGAACACATAGACAATCGATAGGCCCAGTAGAAGGCCAACCATTAGCATTTGCATGAACAAAGTCTTTGTGATAACAGGACGCATAATATCGCAGTAGCTGAAATAAAGGAGAGAGATTAGTTGGGTAAATGGGGTCCTCTGATTGTCTATTACTTCATAATTAGTTTGTGATCCTTGATGCAGTCGACTAGCTCGTTATAGTTCTTCTCCTCACTTTTATCGACATCCAAACGTAAATCGTGAATGCGCCTTCTCAATAGCTCTATGTGAGAGCGCATAATTAATCCAAAGACAATGGGATAAACATCGGTAATTAGATTCATCGAGAGGGCAATACCCACAATAAACAATTCCACCAAAGTGGCCATGTAAAAGCTAAATGTAAATGTTTCTGTGCCAAAAACCGGATTATACAGACGATACGGTGTCTTGCCCAGGAGCAAGGCATTGAGAGCACACTGGAATAGGTAGCCAAAGTAGAGGAAATGAAAGAATATATCCACATAATTGCTGCGCACAGCAGTGCGATGTATAAGGACACGATCTTCGTGCTTTTCAATACGTCGATCCATTCGATCGAGTAGCTCGTTGATCTTAACAAAACGATCGTAATTTATAAACACAATGATGGCCTTCGTTGAGGACGAAAAGGACTTGATGGGCGCTTGCAGTGAGGCAAATAAATCGGTGGCCGTTAGAGTCTTTAAGGCCCTGTTGTAGGTGATGAAAAATACGATTGGGGCGTAGATAATGGCCGTGACAGCTATCAGACCAGTCCACATATAATACAACCACCAATACCGACTACTGCCAGGCTTTGGCGGTAGAATGCCAAAAGCTTTCTTGCTCAAATCCAAATAGTAAAAGCAATCCCGAGAACTCATCAGATTGCCAAACGATGGAGGTCTCAAATACTGAAATATCATCTTGAAGGCGCTTTTAGGTCTGTTCCTTTGCCAGGGCTTGAGTCGAATGCCGCTTTAAACTGCTTGACCTCCCTACACAAGGAGCCTATTTATATGCATTTGTTGCAGGAAGCTAATTGCTCAATTGACAGCAGTTGGTTACATTTATTATTCACAGTTCAATTGCATAAGCTCCAAGCCCCAAAAATATTTCCCATTTAAATATAACAAGTGCGTAGAAGCCTACAATTAAAAGTGTCACAAGGCAATAAAAAAAACTTCTACGACTATAAAATATCCTCTAATCATAGTTAATCCCAAATAATATTTATAAAAAAATTTATTTTATTTAGTCAAGTTTCTATTAAATGTACTCGTTTACTTCTCATGAATAGGCTTAATTATATTCAATAGATTGCTAACTCTCTGATCGGGTTACACTTTTCAATAAAGCTAATATACCCAACAAATTTTAAATAAAAATCCAATTACGCATTAAAAAGTTTTCTTTCCCACTTTTAGAAGTTACTTTCTAAAGTTCTGCTTTCTAAAAATATAAGCAAATTACTAATTATTTAAGGCGTTCTTATAACTTTAGATTTTTTTTTTTTTTCGCCAGTTGCCTGTGGTTAATGGAGTTTCAATATTTAAAAGGAAAATATTCCTTCTGTATACCCTATTTAAGCTAACTTCATGACCATTTGCTTGTCAAATCCAAAGCAATCCGCATTTTGTATTTAAACTACCAATTTGAACTAAATATCCCAAAGGTTTTCTTAATTGTTTACCTTGAAGATGAATTTTTTAAGCAATTAAATGGATTATGTGATTAAATTATTCAAGGAAAGGATTGGCACAATCAAGTATGAAAAATATTAATTTAACAGATGGTATTACCCATCTAGGGATTTGGCAGACAATTGTTTTTAATTTTTGTTAGGGTATAAATACTCTACTTTGACCTTCTAATCACCTAGAAAACAAATTTTTGTAAATTTTTTTTCCAAAACTTTTAGCTCAATATATTTTATTAAAATATTGTTTTAAATTGTTTTTAAACCTTTTTCAATTGATATCGAAAAGAAGATGATTATGATTATGGTTTGAAAGGGTATCCCATGTTCGGAAAAGCCAGCATATTGAATAAAGTTTTTTTTTTAGGTTGGGGTTATTCTCACATAACTTATTAACAAGTTTAACTATTTATGGTGCTGACTTGTCAACAAAAACCTAAAGACGAAAATCTATCATTATATAGCATGTAGATCAATTAGTTGGTAGGACAAAAGTTCGGACAATTGGGAAGCGCCTGGTGAATCGTTTGCCCCATCATCAAAAATGCATTTCCGCACGTTCGCCGCATGTTAATTGCGTTTTCCAAGCCAAGACCCACACCCACACCCACAGAGTACAGAATACAGAACGCAGAGTACCCATATCCGCAGTTCTTAGAAGCAAATGGTAGCGATTTTCAGTCGAAGGCGAAGCCACAGTCCCTATTGCCGATCCCAAGCGAAACTAATTAGACGCAAATGTGCTTTTGTTCGACTCTTTGTGCTTTGTTGTTTTATGGCTTCTATGTGCATATGTAGCAATGGACTCGGTCTAACCCACACCATGTCTCTGTTCCATCTCGTTCCAGAGTCGCAGTGTCCGCAGTACGGCGAGGTGAATCAGCTGGGCGGCGTCTTTGTTAATGGACGACCATTGCCTAATGCGACGCGCATGCGCATTGTGGAGCTGGCCCGGCTAGGCATCCGGCCCTGCGACATCTCTCGCCAGTTGCGGGTCAGTCATGGCTGTGTGTCGAAGATACTGGCCCGCTATCATGAGACGGGCTCCATTCTCCCTGGTGCGATTGGCGGCTCCAAGCCGCGGGTGACAACTCCCAAAGTCGTCAACTATATCCGCGAACTGAAACAGCGGGATCCGGGAATCTTTGCTTGGGAGATACGGGACAGGCTGCTGAGTGAAGGCATCTGCGATAAGACGAATGTACCCAGTGTTAGCTCCATATCACGTATTCTTCGCAACAAGTTGGGCAGCATTGGACACCATCATACGTCCGGAGGATCAACTGCATCGGGAATGACCAACAATGCCAGTATGGGAAGTTCCGGTGCTGGAGGCGGCAACAATGGCCTGGCTAATACAGGCAACATGAACATGTCTAACTCACATTCGGGCTCATCCTCCGCCTCGCACCACCATCACCATCATCACCACACAGCGGCGGCGGCAGCGGCCAGTGCCCATCACGCCCATGCCCATGCACATCTCTATAATTCCATTTACCAGCCATATAGTGCAGCTGCCGCCTACAGCATGAAGGCCGTATCCTGCGGCAGTCCTTCGCCGCCGCAGGGAGGTGGTGGTCAAACGCATCCGCATCAGCTTCGAAGTGTTGCCGCTGCAGCCGCTGCCCATTGGCCGTCATCGCATTCGGTGAGCGATATATTGGCCCACCATCAGGCCGTTGCTCTGAGAGCCAGCTGCCAGGTAGGGGTGGGAGTTGGTGTGGGCATGGGCAATACAGTGTCACCTTTGCCCATGACCCCGTCCCCAGTCGGAGCAGCATCGGCCGGTGGGCAGCCGCTGCTCGACTGCGAGGGTGGAGCGGGACAGCAACCACCCTATTATATGTACTTTCAAAATGGCGGAATGCATCATCATTATCATCATGGTGGCATGATGGCAGCCGGAGCCACCGGCTTATGAGTGTGATAAGTATGTTCACATAGTCAGTTGCTAATCAGTTGGAATACGTTCCTCGTGAAACAGAAGGGAGCAAAAGTTTGGATACTCCATATAAAGTGCTACATAGGAAAGGATCCGAATCTTAAATAGGACGAAGAAGTCAATATTTTTTTAGTGAACAAATTCAGTTTTAAACTTTTTCTCAGTTTTTTTCTTTTGTCGTTAGGCCGTTTCTTTAGTAGATATCGGGTCCAAATGTTTTGAGAGATATTATTGTATTTTAAAAACATATTATAAATCTGATATAGATTGAATATTGAGCCGTGTATATATGCCTATTTTTAACAGTGTCTTACGGTATTTGCTGGTCTTGGTTCAATATCTAAACGAATTTTAATGTTATTTTCGAGATTTGTTTCTATAATTTTTCTGTGGGATAATAATGTCAATATTAAATTAAATAAAAAGCATATAAGCATATATATTTTTTATAATTTCATTTTGAGTTTTGTAAAATTGAAAGTATTGAGTCTGTTATGGTATGTTGTATGTAAAATACTATAAATCTATCTACATATATATAAATCTATCCCTACATGCGTTATATATACATATTTATATATAGGATTCTTCTCATAATTATTTGTACATTATGCTCACTAAGTAAACTAGTTGACTAATTTATGCTATATACATAAGTAAATATGTAATCAAGTATAACTGTCAAATAAAATTTTAAGTATTTAAGATAAATTGTATTTTTTTTTGTTTTTTTGCATTAATTACTATTTGGTAAAATGGCCAATATAACTGTGTAATAAAATACAACATTAAAAACAAATCATACACATTTAACTCTACTATGGACAACATTCACTCTCTTGGGCATCTTTCTTGTTCCAACCGAAGAAGAAGTAACCCACTCCCAGACCCAAAACCACAGCCAAGCAGAGCCAATAGTTGTAGGTCATGAATATCAACATCAGCAAATAGGAGATAATAATTTGCAGCAGATTAAGTAACGATTGGCCAATGTGTGAGTATTCCAACAACTGTTGCCAATAGGTCTTCTCTCTGGGCTCGGCCAGAGGAGTGTCCGAGCAACCGCCGCAATCGCTCACATTGTTCTTTCGCCGCTGATCCTCGGCCAGGCGTTGAGCCATCTTGCGGGCCTCAATCCGCATTAAACTCTGGCGTAAAAATTTCAAAGCCTCATACAGAAAGGATACCACAAAAATGGCTAAGGCAGAGAGCACAAATTCGGTTACAGTTGTAGTACTCCAGCCATTCCACAATATGATTTCGGTATAGCCGGCATGGAACTATAAAGAGAAGGGAAACATATGGGAAAATCTTGTAGAGAAGTGACAAAATAAACAGAATAACTGAAATCCACTTGTTTAAATAGACCAGATCTTGTGACTTGTTCAAATTTATTTATATAGTTATTTAATTCCTTAAGCTCAAAAAGTATTCTTTAAGCCACTGAATTCGTCTCACAATGCAACACCCTGTATTTGTTTGAGTTTTTGTTTGCTTTTCCAAATCAAATGAATTAACAAATACGACAGACTAAAGAGCGACCAAATGAGAGAATTCAAAAACGAGCAATTTAGTGAGACTAGAAGTAATTTAAATTGAATCTCTTAAATGTTATAAACGAGTATGTATGGACAAATGCATAGAGTTGTCTGAATACAAATACTCTGTATACATAGCCAGAGGCGGAGCTAGGTGGGGCAAGGGATTTCGACAGCCCAATCTATGAATAAAAGAAGAACTCGTCTTGACCCCTCATGGCATTACATTGTATAAGAAAACAACTGGCTCTTTCTTAATAAAGTTATCATAAATACCCCTTTCCTACGCCCCTGTATGTGTGATTTGTATGTATGTATGTAGGTTACAAACCGCAATAGTAGCAGGTACTGGGTGTTAGTGGTTAAACTAGTTTAAAATTTATATATTTCGTAACTCACCGACATAGACATGGAATGACATGATGTAGTACCAGTTGATGTATCTGATCCATGATTATGATCCATATTGTTTAATTTGAATTTAATTAATTCAATTTAAGCCAAAGCAGAGCTTTATATCTTTACGGTTGAACGACACTTGCTTAGCTGTTGAGAGCGAAACGACAACTGCTTTAACCCAGTGTTTGTGTGGTGTTTTTTAAAAGAAAAATAATGCTACCTAATCCCAGTCGGGAGGCCAGTGGTCTGCTTATCTCTGAGAAATGTTAAATGTGTGTTATCAGTATAGCGAGCTACAATATATACGCAGAGATATATATGTGTAGGTACATGTGTACAAATACAAAACGGTAGATAGCTCGGGAGAGAATACAAACAATGTTTACCTACATCTGTCAAGATCAGATGGGAAATTCAACCGGAAAAAAGTTCAATAATCAGTTAAAGATCGCTTACAATCAGCCCTATATGTTGGATATGCTTTCATCTCAATTTACCTAAAATTTGATTTATGATAATGTTTATAGTTAACTTAAGTTTATACTAATTTATTACTATTTAGATTATCACAAACAATTGATTGAATATTAGTTGTTAGTGTACATTTGAAAATTCCCAATTATTCCATTGAAAATTTTATTGAGTTCAGCTGATATGGCCAAACCAAGTGCATTTACTTTAGCTCATACATATATATAAGTATTTCTGTGCTAGGCTGGCAACCGTTGGCCAACGTATTTGCCGCTTGTCTGCCTTAGGCCCACTTGGCTTTGTTAGAGTTTATTTCTAACTGGGACCCCGAATGCCGTTTGATATTGATGGGTCGTGTGCAAAAGCCATTACGGCCGTGTGCAAAATTTACGGACATTCTTGTAGACGTGTGCCAATTTCGAAATATTGGTAACGAGCGCAAAAAGGGGAACCTACCTTACGGTAATAAAAGCGTTAAAAGCTTTTTATATTTGATCAGTCGATAGGAGAAGGAGAATATAAGTTAAAATATGCTAGAGAGAAAAATCAAATAACCAACAGTCACAAATATATATGCTTTCTATAAATTAGATTTTCGCACTCAAAATTTTTGTTGTTTAGATATATATTATACTTTACTTTTTTAGAACAAAAAGATTTGTGTATAAGGCGTTTTTTCATAAAATGTATTTTATAATGGTAAGAGAACATGTCTTTGTAACTGAAAAATACTAAAAGCAGTCCACAAAAAATGTTGCATAGTATTGGGGTACAAATAGAAAAAGAGTAAATGTGTACCTTCAAACTACGCGCCAAAAAAAATATAGACTGGCAACGCCATAACCATCAAAATGGCTTTTACCAACACTAAACCTCACTCTACCCCACTTTCCCATCTTCTTGCACTCGTCAACACTAAAATCTCTTTTAGAAGGTTCATAAAAAAATTCTTGCCAATTAGAATTCGAATTTCGTTAGTTCATTGATTGTGTAATTTAATGCGTGCATAAGAAACTTTACATATTCGTTGTAGCATGTATACATTACGGCACCTGCGTGGGAATAGTGGAAGGCATTTTCTCAACTCTTATGCGGCAATCAAAGCAACAACAACAAAACACATGCTGCTCGCTAAAACAACAGCTGAGCCGGCTACATCGCGTGTTCTAATGGGATTTCCAAATCGTGAACACCGAGAGAAGCAAGAGAGGCTACCACAACTTTTACTTCAGAATCAGTTGCGACACGGAAGTACAAATGCCTTGCCAAAATCCCTGGTGGGTCAATTAACTGATGCCACAAAGCCATATGCACAACTGATGAGAATCGATAGACCTATTGGCACTTATTTACTGTTCTGGCCTTGTGCCTGGAGCATAGGTCTCAGTGCCGATGCCGGCTGTTGGCCGGATCTTACGATGTTAGGTTTGTTTGCCACCGGAGCATTAATTATGCGTGGAGCAGGATGCACTATAAACGATCTTTGGGACAAGGATATAGATGCCAAAGTAGAACGAACTCGGTCACGACCATTGGCCTCCGGAAAAATTAGTCAATTCGATGCCATAGTTTTTCTTTCGGCCCAACTTAGTTTGGGCTTGCTTGTGCTAGTTCAGTTGAATTGGGAGTCTATTTTGCTCGGTGCCAGTTCACTAGGTCTAGTTATCACCTACCCACTAATGAAGAGGGTCACCTACTGGCCACAACTAGTCCTGGGCATGGCCTTTAATTGGGGTGCCCTACTAGGATGGTGTGCCACCCAAGGCAGTGTCAATTTGGCCGCTTGCCTGCCTCTCTATTTATCAGGTGTGTGCTGGACAATTGTCTATGATACCATCTATGCCCATCAGGATAAACTGGATGACTTACAGATTGGTGTTAAGTCAACGGCCCTAAGATTTGGGGAGAACACTAAAGTGTGGTTATCAGGATTCACGGCGGCCATGCTCACGGGACTCTCAGCAGCGGGTATGGCATGTGATCAGACATTGCCTTACTATGCGGCAGTTGGCATCGTCGGAGCTCATCTTATACAGCAAGTAAGTATTCTATTTAATAAGGTTTTTAACGTTGCGATGGCTAATTATAGTCTATACTTTCTTTTTCTAATAGATTTACTCTCTCAATATTGACAACCCCAGTGACTGTGCCAAGAAATTCTTCTCCAATCATCAAGTCGGTCTCATTCTTTTCCTGGGCATTGTCCTAGGTACCCTGCTAAAATCCAAGGACAACAAAAATCAGCATCAGAATGCATCTTTGGCTTCTTCTTACATGCCGCTACCTCAGAATACCGAGGTAATGAGCTGAAATCGATCTGAAACAATCTTAATCGGTTAACATTGAGCAGCAGTAATAAGTGAAGTCACATTAGACCAAAGTCTGTAGTTAGAGCAATTAATTTTAATGTCTATACTATGTGTGTTTATATATAGAATGACTTCAATGTATTTTTAGATATTAAGTTTGGGTAGAATTAATTGAATCGTTGGAAACGATTATAAGAAACGTACCTAATAGAGCACATAAATTGCATCTGCATACCTTCTAATGCATAATTCGACAAAGGGGACACAAATTAAATTAACTTTCAAACGCTTTTAACTCAAATTTCTCAAAAACTAATTGGCTTTTGCAGTTAAGTTTCTTAGTTGTTATTTTTTTTATTATTGTTATTATACATTTTTGGGTTGTGTATAAATTTGTATTCACTTCATTTCTTTTACGGATTGTTAATCTTAATGCTATGAAAAGTTTTAAGTAAAACTGTTCTCTACGGGGTTTGTTCTCTGTTTTAAATCAAATCAGCCACATTCATGGGCATCTCGTCAATTTGTGTTGAATAATATTGCTCAATATCGCGCAAGATGCGTATATCATCCGATTTGACAAAGTTAATGGCTACACCTTTGCGACCAAAACGTCCTGAACGACCAATACGATGAATATACAACTCACGATTGTTGGGCAGATCATAGTTAATGACCAGAGAAACCTGCTGAACATCAATACCACGTGCCCACACATCGGTAGTGATTAACACACGCGACTGTCCGGCACGGAATTCCTTCATAATCTCATCACGCTCCTTTTGAGGCATATCTCCGTGCATGGAGCTAACCGTGAAGTTGGCCTCTCGCATTTTCTCTGTCAGCCAGTCGACCTTACGCTTGGTATTGCAAAATATTACTGCCTGGGTAATGGTCAGAGTATCATAGAGATCGCAAAGTGTGTCGAATTTCCATTCTTCCCGCTCGACGGCCACAAAAAACTGTTTAATGCCCTCCAATGTCAACTCATCACTGTAAATAACAACATGGATGTAAAGAGAAGGCGATCTCTAGAGGATAGACAAATTTGGGCTTACCGTTTGACCAAAATGCGAATTGGATCTGTCATAAATTTCGAAGTCATTTCTAGGATTTCATGGGGTAAGGTGGCCGAGATCAGCACCACCTGTGTGGCCGGTGGCAAATACCGATATACATCGTAGATTTGTTCCTTAAACCCCTTGTTTAGCATCTCATCGGCTTCGTCAAGGACCAACATTTTAATGGCCCTATACGTAAATATTATTTAATTAATCATTATACACTTTCCTGCTTGTCTTAACTCACCTTGTGCGTAATACGCGTCGCTTAATCATATCGAACACACGACCCGGTGTTCCACTCACAATATGTTGACCATAGTCTAGTTTGCGTATATCCTCACCCAAATTCGTTCCACCAATGCACACATGGCATTGCACATTCATCATATCGCCCAGAGCAAGAATAACCTTTTGAATTTGTACAGCCAATTCTCGGGTAGGTGACAAGCACAAAACTTGCGTCTCCCTCAAAGTAGTGTCCAGACTCTGCAATATGGAAATGGAAAATGTGGCCGTCTTTCCTGTACCCGACTGAGCCTGGGCAATCACATCGCGTCCCTTTACAATTGGCTTGATGCTGCGCTGTTGGATGGCCGAGGGTTTCTCAAAACCTACAAACAAAGGATTTAGCAAGGTCATAAGCATGCCCAAATGGTGAGCAAGTTGAGCTCTACATACCGTACGCATAGATGCCGCGTAGCAGCTCCTCCTTGAGATTCATGGCATTAAACGTGGGAATCACTTCCACATCCTCGCTGGTCTCAAACTCCACATTTGACAGGTCCTCGGCCTGGCCCAATTTGTTCGCCATTTTTTTTAAATATTAAATTTTTATTTAGCTCTTAAAAAACGTTTTTTTCACAAAATCTATTTTTTTCATGCAAAAATGCCACAATCCGTGATGGCACCAGTGCTGCAGGCAGTAACGATGATTGTTAACGATGTATCGACGTTGAACCCAGTGAACATATTATACGATATTATTATATCTTTATATGTATATATGAATTTGGCTAAAAAAGCTAGAGTTCCCGCATTTCCGAAACAGCCAGAAAAAAGCTGAAATGACATCAACAAAAGAGTGCAGTTCATGCAAAATGTCGTTCGTTTTGAACTTATTTGGAGCGAAAAAAAATTGTGCAACCCTGGAAAATACTAAGAGTGGTATTTTTCATATGCAACTCTGAATTAAAGAATTAGGGCGCAAAATTTAAAAGAGAAACTTGTTTACTTTAACTGTTAAATAAATATAAATTAATTCATGCGACATAAAAAAGTAAGGACAATCATTCCACTGTTTTTCTCCTATGCAGAAACCTTGAAAATGCTTGGGGATCATTCATTTCCAAAGTCTTTAATTTGCTTATTCCTCGCTTAATATCAACTCGTTCTTTGGCTTCAGCAGTTGCATTACCCGCCTTGCAAGCATTATTATTATTATTCAGGCATTCTTGTAACTCCTTAACATCATCTTCGTATAACATCATCTTTCATGGCTCGTTTGTCTTCTGCTTCCTGTTGAGCGTTCTCGGTCATTTGTCTTATATTGTCCAGATTTACCTTGACATCGTCTAGCATGCACTGTAGCTTCTCTTTTTGTTGCTTAAAGGTAAGGGCTAGTCATGCGGCCATTTTCACAACACATTGGCCATTAGAAATATCCCTCTTTAACACCTCAATGAGTTTGCTGGTCTCTCGAAGTTTATTTTTAAACTGCTGAAGTATTTACTTTTTTCTTAATGGCTTTTCTGTTGTCTGTTGTCCAGCTTCTTTGCTTCCACTGATTTGCGAATCGTTAACTACTTTCGGCTGTGGTACTGATTTTGAAGCGAATATTTGATTGAGAAAAACTGCCTCCTGGCTTGGATATTGGTCTACAGCCACCATGCGGACATCGCATCTTACCACCAGAATCTATTTGAGAAATAACCATCAACAGCACGCCTATTAAAAACATAATATTCAGCAGCTGAAACCGAAAAAGCATTTAAAGCTTTTTATCTTACACAAAATTACAAGGTAAGATGATAGTAAATACCGAGGAACTGACAAAATTTCGTTTGATTTTTGAAGTTTTTTTATGATGCAATTATGAGTCTCATATTTTTTGATATAACTCACCCATCATTTCCACGTTCACACATTACTCAAGGAAGCCACCATTCATCAAATTAAGGCGTGGACATGATTATTTGTACAGACATTCATTATACATTATTGCGCTTGTCATATTCAATTCAAAGTACCTAATTTTCCACGTTGGAGCAATTAAGAGTTGCTTCCAGCATCACGCAAAAGTGTTGGCTAAATTATCCAATATCTAAGCAAGGAAGCATTGACCCACCACTCGATTTTCAATGTGGCTAAATGCGAACCAATTTGCGATCCACTGCAAACTCATAAACAAAACGAACATCGGGCAACGGGTTTGCACTTTCATCGCATTGCACACGACCATGACCACGACCCACCCGACGACTACCACTTTGTTTATAAATACATGGCTCTTCCAGGCCAATGCTGGCAATTGCCAACGAGTGTCCACCACCGGATTTACGAATAAAATAGAAACAACAAACTCTTCGGTCTGATGTCTGCATTTCCGCTGCTGCTGTGGGCGAAAGTAAAAGCATTTTCCAGCGAACCCGTCGATCGACTTTGAATTTTTTTAGTTTTTGTCTATTGCCACTGTCAGTGATATTAGAAACGATTCGCCTGCCTTCCAGCCAGGACGTCCTCAGTGGCTACGCTTGTGGTTCGTCGTGGTAAGTGTCTGCGTCTGTCAGTTTGAGTGATTACTGTTGTTTGATATTCGATGTTGCCGTCATCCACTTGGTGATGTTGTCCCGGCCTTTTGTAAAGTAAACTGGTTAGCCCCCTCCAGGCTGGAACAAATTCAAAGTGACATACATTAATCTTTCTGGAAAAGCAACTGAAATTAGTAATAATAAACGATACTACAAATGATGGCAACAGTTATAAGTATGCGAATGCCAAATAACATTTATTATTGTTAACAATTGTGAACCGTTATAAAAGTCAAATGGAAATCGGTTATTTGGATTGCATAACGGTTACAATACCTGATTGAAGCAGAATGTGAAAGGTCGAATTGAAGGATTAAAGTTTTCCCCATTTCATTTTGCATTTTCCTTTAGGAGATAGCACACACCTGCAACTTGCAGGCTGCAAGTCTTGAAGCTGCTTCCTGTTTGCCTGTTATTTATACAACATTGATTTCCTTTCCTCCGGCTAGAGATGTCAACGATAAAGCACCTGCTGATCCTCTTGGTGCTGGTTTGCGGTAAGACCCCCATCCCCCTTCATTTTATTATGCAATGTTTTTAGTTGAATATTTATGCCATTTTCTTTCTTTTCCTTTTGCACAGCTGCCACAACTGCGCTGGGACGGAAGGTTAAGCGTAGGGATGGTCACTATCGACTCAATGTGCCACCTCCACCACCTCCAGCAACTCAAGCCGCTGCCCAGAGTGTGATTGTTGATCACGAAGTTCCTCCTTACACCTTCGAGGCGATAAATCATGATGAATTTGCAGCTCCTCAACCTTCCGGGCTACCAATATCGCGTTTCGAGAGCACGGACTACATTATCCATAGCAGTACCGGTGGCAGTGGAACATTTCTGTCTGACAATGGATTGCGTAGCATAGCTAAGGGTTCAGCGGATCAGGCAATCTCAGCTGTCGCCAGTCAAAATGCAGCCGGAAAACAGGCTTCCTATGTGGCCAAGAACACGCTGGCCCAGGCCGCTGCACAGGCTGCTGGCACAGCAGTTGCTGTCCTTAAGGGCAAAGAAGTTCTTTTGAAACGACTGGAGGATCAGAGTGTGGAAGCCCACAAAGCCATGGAAAACGAGTTGACGCAATTGCAACAGGCCAAACGTTCGGCTAAGGCAGCCCAATATGCCGCACAGCAGGCCATTAATCATGTGAGCGTTCTAACTGCCGCCTTAAACAATGCTCAAGCCTCCTCTGAGTTGGCCCAGAAAGCTGCTTCTGAAGCAGCTGC
The DNA here is from genome assembly GCA_018903935.1 of Drosophila insularis. Classification (NCBI taxonomy): domain Eukaryota; kingdom Metazoa; phylum Arthropoda; class Insecta; order Diptera; family Drosophilidae; genus Drosophila; species Drosophila insularis. The sequence continues at coordinate 11,593,368 of JAEIFP010002295.1, forward strand.
CGAATTGGCATCCCAAATTGATATGGTGGCTCAGGCAAAGGCGAAATTGGAATATGCCGAAACCCACGCCTATGCTGCTCGACTCGACTACGAGGAGACACGCGATGCTGCCGAAAAGGCCACACTCTCCGCCCAGGAAGCCCAGCTGAATGCCAATGATGCCGCTCTCCATGCCAACGTTGAGCTCAGCGAATCCGTACACATTCACGATAAAAGCGATCACAATGTGGCGGAATCAGCTCCACTACCACGTAATCATCGACGGCACTAGATGGTTTCTACATAGTAATTCTTACCTTTAAACTTTATAATTTATTGTATGTACCTTTTGTTAAATGATTAATAAAATTAGAAACCTTTGTTATTTGTATTCCATCACTTTAAATCTTAATTAAAGTACGCAGGATTTGAATCTGGCTATTTTCTCGAGCATTTCTTATTCGCTTGCTGTACTTCAAATACATATTGGAATCGAAAAATGTATAATTTTATTTTTCAACGAAATAAAAGGTAAATATAGTGTAATAAATAAATAATATAGATATATGCCATAACATTAACTTGCACACAACTTAGAATTCCACTAGAATTAGTTTGCATTGTTTAACTAGAGGATTATCCACTTATGGGTCTAGGATAGTAGAGACTATAGCTAAAGAGGGGAAACTCCAGGAAAGCAAGGACAAATAAATGACACCGGTATTGGGGAGAGTACCAGACAGAGGGAGAAATAGACACTACAGACAACCGTTAGGCTTAAGCAAATAGAATTTGACTATAAACGGCTATTCGACCAGAAGAGCTCGATCGTAAACACTTAACCTAGATCTCAGATAGCATTAGGGCTTGTAGTTGTTGGGACTATACATGTACATATAGGCTAGTCTAGTTGGTTAGCTGTTGCTCCCCCACCTCGGGTACAACATGCTCGTGATCCGCTTTCGGTAGTTGCACCTCTTCGCTCTCAGCCTTCTTGTTCTGCTCCATGCGGCGGACTACTCCCTCCATGGACTCACGCAGGCTGTCTATGTCGAGGGCATTTTCATCCTTGTCACCATCATGTTCCTTTTTCTGATTACTAAATTTGGAGAAATAGGTAAGGGATTTCATCAGCTGATAACTCTTCGATATGGGTATGTTCGAGTCGTAGACACTGGTGCTGGAGCTACAGTCGGCATAGAACCACCAATTGCATTTAAGTATTGTCTGATCGAAGAGTGTGTTCTCCGGGCAAAGGAAAGACTTGCGCACCATGCCATCATCGGTGATGGCACACACATGGAACACCTGAAAGTCACAGTGAGAATCATAAGGAAAAACATCATAACTTTTGTTCCTATTGGCTCCTCACCATGCAACCCAGATCGGTATCCGCATAGAGTCCTGGGAAATGCTTTTGTTTCGCACACGAGAAAGTTGTGGGTGGCAAATCGACTTTGGACTTGAAGTTGTCATCGAAATCCTTGTCGTACCCAACAGGATAATACTCTTTGGGGGCATTCATTACCTAGATTATATTAGAAGTGAAGTAGTCAGACAAAAGCAAGCCTTTTTAACTTCCAAACTCACCTTGGACACCTTCTGCTCTGCCAGAGACTTTTGTGGCCTTGGTGTAGTTGTCGTTGTAGTCGTGGTTGTCGTTGTTGTCCTCACAGTCGATGTCCTCATAAACTCCTCTCGCAGCTTGGCAGCCAACATGGCTCGTTGCTCTGCCTTCAATTGCTGTTCCCTCACATAAATGGCATGTTTAATGGTCTCCACGCTGACATTGGCAGCCGCTGCCAGCTCCTCGACGGTCACATCTTTTAAATCAAATTTAGGTTCTTCGAATTGCAAATAGTTTGGATGATTCGATGTGACCATACGATGCTCTGGCTGTTCCACTGACGTTGCCGTTGTCTTACCCACATTTGCGATGCGGGAAATCGAGTTGGGCATAGCTTGAAAAACAGGTACAGCTATGGGCTGAGAGACGACTGGATTGTCCACATGGAAAGTTCGATTCGAGTGCTAAGCCATGTGGAGAGGAATCATTTAAGAGTAAACGTGCAAGAATAGTTTACGATGATCACACTTACTGGTTTTTCTATGGAGTCAATCAGTTTGTTATTGACGCTGACTCTAGGCTGCGTCGAGTCGACGGCGATGCGTCTTTGGGCCACTGCTGGAGACGGCTCATTGATCTTTTGTTTTTGCGGTATTGGCCGAAAAGCCGGCACACCCAACGGCAATGGGCGAGCTTCGGTCATGAGTTGACTTTGCGCTTGGGCCTGAGCCTGGGCTTGTGCTTGAGCCTTGGCCGCTGCCAAGGCCGCCTGCTGAAGCTGCTGCAATTGCAGATTGTAGGGCACAGGTCCGGTGGAGCGTGAACTGATGCGTTTCTCGGGCAGGGCATGCTGGACGGCTGGACTAGCCTGCTTTTGAGATAACAAAGAAATATGAAAATGGTCATATTTGATTTAATGGGAGTGGAGGCAATTTCTACCTTTTGTTCACTGGAGGGTAAAACACCCACCTGATCGGGTGGTGCTCCATTTTTATAGCTAATGGCTCGTCGACGTCCTCCCTCCAGATTGCCTAGTGATTCGGGAAAGCCCAATTCATCGCCAAAACTGAAACCTGTAAGCAATAGGTTAAATAACCTTATCAATCAAATCAAAACAAAGTGCTCTCCAGGGTTAAGCAATGAGCCAATAATTAATGGCCTTTGTTATTCCCTTCACATGACCAGAGACTCTATCGGAATCTAAAGATCTCTAATTATTTTGTATGTATACAGAGCCTAGTCACACTCTGTATGATCGTTTGGGTCAATGGTCAATAACATTGCATTTGCTGAAGAGCTCAAACATTGACTTTGCTTTTGCTCTACTTTAGTTAATGTCTGAATCGAGTTACAAACCCGACATTGGCATTAATTACTTAATCGTTTGCATCGATTACCACGTTCAATTAACTTTATGTATGTACATATATACTAGTATATACAAACTTGATCTTGATCGATTTTATGTTACAAAATATGTGTGAACATGTGGCAATAAAAGATTAAAGTTTTTTTTAGAAAAGAAAGTATAGAAATTTAGAGTTTTTGTTTTTATTTTACCTAGACCAAAATGCGCCTTTAGGCCACCCAAATTTCGTACACGAAATAATCCAGACTTTTTAAAGTTACAATCGACTATGAAACCAAAATCGGACGCTAAAACGCAAGTCCCGCAAGCCAATCCTATAAATAAAATAACAATAATAAAAATAGAAAAATACAAACACAGAATAGGTTCAGATAAATATGATACACGAAGAGTAAATAAAATATTAGTAAAGATCGGGCATTAGCAGATCGGAGGTGATAGTCTCCATTATATATATGGATCATTGACAGGATAAGGGGATAGAGATTCTGTGTTGTTTTCCCTATCAAAAGCAGCCGCCACCACATAAACATCACCACAATTACTTGGATAAAAAAATGTTAATGTAATTATTAAAATATCTAATTACTTAAAATGAATTTTACATCACGAATTTGTCTAAGGAAGTGGGATACTCAAAATTCTACAAAGCTTTCCTCGAACTTTAAATTTAACAAGTTAATAATAATGTTTCTATGTAGGTATATACTTAACTATGATGAAATTATTATACCCTCCTCTGCAAGGGTACAAAAATGATAAATTAACCAATTTTGGATCACCTTTTCTCAAAGTGTGGGTTTCTTTTTTAATTTTGGGCGCAGCCGTTCATAATTCTCACCGTAACGCAGTTACCTCTCTTACCCAAAAGTAGTTTTAGCATAAATAACAACATATTTATGTAAAACAGCGCAAAATGTTAAAATTAATAAAAAGAAAAAAACAGAGACCCCGCATCGAATGAAATGACATGGATGATTTTTTGATTGATTGAGATTGGGATGATAAAGATGCCGATTGAGGATGTGGTAACTGAATAGGCTGACAAAACAAAAGGTACCCATCTCAAGGTATGACCCCAATAGACCCCAATGTATAGACAAAAATTTGTTATAAGTAGAGCCAACAACAAACAAAGCAAATGAGAGCATAGACATCTTGAAAAGTGATCTCAAACATTTTATGGATGCCGTGACCGAAGACATTAGGAATTGTTTGTTACCCTTATATTTAAGTAACTTCCTTATGGAAGGCGGGGTGGGGGGCACATTAAATGCTGTGTATTACAAAATCTAACCACAATTGCTCTAGCACTTAAGTTAACAAAGTATAAACTTACAAATTTAATTTTTTTAACTAGTTTTCTTGGTATTTATGCATTAGATTTGGTATTAGCCAAGTTAAACTACAATGACCTGGGGCCACATAGACACAGACACATCATCGTCAAGTGAACCAAATTTGCAACGTCTTGAGTTCAAATTAAATTGTTAGCATGTCAAGTGGGACATGAAATACGAGTTTTCAAATGGATTCTTACAAAATGTGACTCTGCTCACACAATTGATGTTTATCCATACATATTCCTATATGTAGGTACTTACTACAGCTTGTCAAATGGAGTGAGCACACTTGAAGCTTAAACCAATTTAAAGCTATTTAAGCCATTAATATCTATATGCGAGGGTTGTCTAATGAGTTTTTCAAGTTTCCAAAGTTCTATATCATTTTCATATACATTTTAAAAGTACATATGAAGTTTGTTACGTAAGTTGTTTTTCAGTTTTTATCTGTAATCAAATAGATATGTAGGTAGCAAACAAAATGAACAGATAGTTTCTATAGAGAACTATTAAAACCTCATTAGAAAATAAATTATATTTTCTGTACTCTTGATACATCCCTCGTAGTTATGTGGATTTTGTTCATGTGGCCAATTAATTGTCAGAGACCCAAAGTTGTAGTAATTGACGCCAACAAGTCGTTCGGTTCAAGGAAAACGGAGCTGGGTACACTACTTCAATCTATATTTAATGTGGGGTTAGCTTGACAAGGTCTGACCATCTCCTAAGATCGTAGTACAAATTATTTTGCAAAATCATTTCCTATCACAAAACTTTCCAATTGCCACTAATTGCACTTTTACCCACTGCTAAACGATATAAATTTGCATTACGCATACGCATTTGGGGGCGAGAAGTTATTTTAATTATGCCTACAAATGGACAACGTGAAGTGGACAAATTTATGAATGAAAGCAAACAATTAAACATTAATATTGCAATAAAAACAAAATCACAAGCCATATTGCCATGGATGTTGTTCAAATTAATGAGTGGGGATGGAATTGGGATGGGTTAGGAGGAGGGGTATACGATCTCAACGGTTGCCTCGACTACAGTTAGTCACAGTCCACAGACACAGACACAGATACAGGCACATGCCACTACCACAGCCGGCGGCACTGTCACCGTCATCATCTCGCTGCGTCTATGTCTGTATATGAAATTTGAGTTGACTGAGTTTATGACTTGCCGAACGCCGAACGTCAAACGCTTGAGCAAATAGAAATTGAAACTGAACAAATAATGAGCCATAAAGTATGCAGGTGCCATCCAGGGATAGTTAGACCAAGACCCCAAAGTTAAAGTCAGAGTCAACCAGCCATTGACCGCAAACTAAATAAATAAATATACTCATATAGACAAGTACATTTTCCATAAAGGAAAAGGCACAGAGAGAAATGATAATCGCAGAATATTCAGGCGAAATCTTCAAGAAAAAAAATTACACAAATTACAACAAAATATTGCGGTTGGAAAGTTAATGCAATTTCTCGGAAAGGATTATAATGAAGGTCATTGTAAATGGTAAATTCTTTTTACCATATGCCAAAGATTAATCTTCGCGATTAACGAAAACATGTCGAATTTTAATTCAATCTAGTACCAAATAAAGATTATATAAAATGGAATTCATATATTGTCCACCTATGTATTATCGAGTGCCTTTATTGACACTTGAATACGCATTTTAGACATTTACAATTCGAATCAAACCCCTGTTTAAAAATCTGTTTCTTTTCAATATTATAAAAGACAAACCTTTCAGAATTGTTGAATTTCTTATAAATCGAAGTTTGTTCAGTATGTATATATAATATATATAAAATTTATATAAAATATAGCCTTATACTTTGGATATTTATAAATATTTGATATAGGTTTTAATCCAACATTTTATTGGCATAGAAGCCGATTTATAGAAGTCGCTTTTCTGTTTAACACAATCTCTTATTCAATTTTAGCATAGCGATATTTTTTTCGTAGTGCATTTACTTTCCATTTCAGCATCAGAGTGTTTACGCCCTTTCTCCCACTCCTTCGCTTAACGAACCTCTCCCCTCTGCTCTTAGCCAGACCCGGCTTAGCCCAGCCCATTTAGCACCTGTGCCGCGAAAGTGGGTCACTGTTCGGACAAAAGTAAAAACAAAAAAACATTGATATTAATTGCTAAAGTTGCTCGACGGAATTTTTTGTGACTCGTCTTGTCGTGGCGCTAATTCAATTTGATGATCTTCTCCAAATGCAAATACCTTGTATAAATTATGAGACAGTTGAACACTTGGCCGCGGCCGTTCACCATTTAGTTACCTAGGGCCTAGGCCATTCATTCATTCGCTCGCTCATACATCTCAGTGTGTCTTATTTCATCTTTTGATCTCATCAATGTGGCCGGTTAAATGAAATGTTTCGTTTCATCTAGAGGCAGGCGTGGTGCAGCTCAACAATAAACCAACGAAAAAAACCTTAACCCAAACGCAAAACCTTTTGTTCATGCGTTTCCCTTTTACCAAGTATATTCTGCCCTCATAATTCCATTGTTTGCAAAAAAAGAAAAAAAAAAACATCTTTTTGATGATCAATAAAATATATATTATGATTTTTGTCTCTTTAAAAATAAGGCCTACCTTTCACTTTTAGTTTTATATGACAACTTTCCATGGAGTAGAATTTTATCTCGCCACCATTCTCTTCTAATCATTAAAAACTTGACCTTGACTGCGATCTGTGATCGTTTTTTGGAGGTAGGCAATTCATTTGTGATTTACTAGCTGCTTAGATTTTATTAGTGGCCATTGACCTTGACTGAGACTCTTGGTGTTGGTGTCGTAAATAAGTAATCTACTATTAAACTATTATCACCACACAGTGAGACTATCATGGGAGTGTAGGTACTCTGTATTGCCAGTTCCAGTGGTCTAAAGTGTCAGCTTCAAAAGCTGCATGTTAATTCCTCATGTCAGTTAATTATGTTAATTGAACGATGGTCTTGACAGTGAGCGATAGGGCCCTAAAGACAAAAACAAAAAGCCAAACAAAAAAAAAGCAACAGAAACACATCAACAAAAGGCAAACCATCACAAAAATTTGACAAAGCCACTTCAAGATTTTCGTTTGTTTCGTATTAAATTGCAATTTAAGCGTATGTGTGGGCAACAATAATAAGAGAAGAAGAAGAAGAAGAAGAAGAGGCGTGGAATTGGAATGCAAAACTTGAACTGTCCCCATAGATGGCATGCTGCAGCATCATCAGCATCATCATAATCATCATCTCAATCTCTATCTGGGTCTGGGAGGGCTCTTGGAGTCAACGTGTGCTCGACCTCTTGAAGGTCTTACGTGAGCAAGTTGCGTGTCTCCCTCATCATATGTGTAAGATGGTTTACCACTTGGAATTGTGTCGTCTATCTTGGCTTTTCTTATTATGTCAAGATGCCTGAATTAACAAACAAACGAAGCGTTAATTATATTTTAATTTATTGTTAATTGTAAACAAAATGCTGAACAACAAATTAAGTGATAAAGTTGGTGTGAGGAAATGCCTCGCGAAATACTTTCTTCATGCTTTAGCAATCGATTTGGTTGAATTTCAGTCAGAAAGAAGTATTAAATGGCCATTTCAGGTTAATAGATTATTTTACCACGAGATTGAAACTCTGTCAATTAATTGCCAGTTTCAGAAAGTTGTGTCCTTTTTTAATTGTTAAGAACTTGTTAAAGAAAGAAAGCTTCGAGCAAAGGATTTATGGCCCACATAAAAGGACTATTTGAGTTTCAAAAACATTCTATTTATATTTAAAATATCGTTTTATTCTTCTACTACCATTAAACAAAATGAAAAACTCCAATGTTATAAAGTAGATTTTTATTATGTTTCTTTAGGCAAAAAGCTAATATTTTCACCCAAACTTAAATTTGTGATTAATTGTTAAATTGTTAATTGGGTGTGTACTTTAAAATTGAATTGATTTGATGAGGGTTCGGTTTAGAACTGGTTTGCTTTGGCATTCCTTGCTCGTGGGAATATCCGCGAGGTACATAAAAAGGCAGCCTTTTTTGTAGGCCTTTCACTTTACAAATTGCCCACTTGAAAAGCCCTTTACTTCTTCTGATTCAATCATATGACAATGCACTTTTTTTCCTCCCTTTCCATTGCCAATGATTACTGTTGCAGTTGCACGTTGTAACTATGTGGCAAACTTAGGTTGAGGACCATAAGCATAATGACTAACTAAAGCAAAAACAAACACCTTCAACTCTGTTAATTGCTGTTTGCAAAAATGAAAAGGCCATTTGCAATATTTCAACTTCTCAGTTGACACATTACGATGTCGTCCTAGGGCTCCTAAGTGGCTCTCTTGACCAAAAGAAGTTGCATAAAGCCCATGCTGAGCCCCGAAAAAATGTGGGTTATATAAAAATAAACCTCATGCCCATGTGAACAATGAAGACAGAAGATGATGCTAAAATGCTGCGTCATTGACCACAATAAAGTGACCAAAACCAATACCAAGACCCCATCAAAGGCAATAAACCAATATAAGAAGACAAGAGAAAAACAAGAAAAAGAGAAAAAGCTTTGGTCAAAAGACAAGCCGGCATTCGACCATATGCCATAGATATAACTTAATAACTGAAACCTCAATCATGAATCATGTCAATACTTTCATATAAAGTCGTCAAAAGGGAATAAACGATAATAGGAAAACTTCAGAAAGAATCCTGTCTACTATTTAATCATAGCGGAAACTAAAATATTTCAGCCAAGTTCCGAGTTCCAATAGACAGACAAGGTCATTGTATTCAAAACTAATTCGTTTCGCTGAACTTATGCAGATTTGACGGCAATTAAAGCAAAATCGAAAAACAAAGACACAAAAAAAAAACAACTTGCTCTACTTGTCCATTCATTGAACTTGACCGATATTCTGTATATAACTATAGAATGCCCATAATAAATAATATACGAGGTGAGATTACATCTTTATTTTGGTTTTTATTTTTTTGGCTATATATCTTAACATGGCAAATTGTTAGTCGAAGGTTAGCCCCTATTAATTTATTGAAATTGGCATGAAAAATGAATTATTGGATAAAGTCATTAACAATAATCGAAATAGGTAACCCACCAGCCCCTGCTCCATAAATGAGGCCATGTATAGGCCAAGCACCTGAACACTTAAATTCTTCTTCTACAGAAATAACAACAACAAAAATCTATTAGTTTCAACTCATGCCAAGTCATGACTAATCAGAGAAACAAAATAAAACCATATCTAGTTTTTTTTTTCGTTGCATTAGCAAGCCAAGAAACCACAACAACATGGGTCGTTTGCATTGAAGACAATGAAGCAACTGAGACCATGGCTAAATAAATGGAAAAAAGCGCCAATAAACTGCAACAAAAGCGTTTTAGAGATGAATAAATAATTATCAACAAATCCGAATACAGACTACATAGAGTTAAAATATCTATGTGTAGGTATGTGTGTGTTTATTTGTGTTGTGCTCAGTGTGACAAGTGGTTCTCTTGATCTTAATTGTGTATAAATACCAAAGAAAAACTCTTGGGGATGTTCTCAATTTCATTAAATTTAATACTTGTATTTACAGTATTGCAGTTTTTCATATATGTATGTGCGAAATTTACCTTTAATGTATCAAGCAATGTCATGACTTTTCAGTTATTACAAAAGTTAGAAATCGTTTCTCCACAAAAAAGTAAAAATACATTTTCAGAAATGGGATTTGGGTCTTGGAAATGGAACAAAAAGAGAATACTTATAAAAAAAAAAATACCCTTCCTTTAATTTCCATTTCGCAAAGGGCTACACCAAGATACGAAAAGCCAAAAGAAATTTGAAAACCTAATCCAAATGAAGGATAAGAAAGACTTTCCTATAAAAACAATAGCAATTTCAATAATTGTACTAATTTTTGGCTAATAATTCAAATAGTTTGACCAATCTTTGAAATCACGATCCACATTCTTCAATTACAAATACATTATTTTTGCTGCTTTCATAAAATTGGCAAAATTATGAAACTAAATTCAGAACGACCACAGGCATTACCATTTGGTAACCAGTCCAACATCTTTCTAATAGCATCTCTGTTTGTGTGTGTGTGTGTGTGTATGTTACAACATTTGTTACACAGTTTTATTAAGATTACGAACAAGCCAAATGCAAAATACACAAAAAAAGACTAACAACGACAAAAATAAGAGAAATGAAAGAATGTGTGTGTTAACGGTTATAAAAATTTTTAATAACTAACGAAAGACTTAAGACACAAACTTGATTTCGAGTCAGAAAGAAATTAATGATTCCCAAAACATGTACTACTACAACTGCATGGGAATACAGTAGGTCTTCCTTAAAGTGAACAACGATAATTATTAAAATGTTTATTGACATTAAACTAACAAGTTTTCCTAGGCTTGTCTTCCGAAATCTTAAGATTTAATTAAAATCCACCGACACCAGTTAAAAGCAATTAAAAACCATACAAATTTTTATGGAAACTCCCAAATGATGAAATGAAAAATGGAAAGAAAAACGGAAATTGCAATTTACTCACTTGCTGCCTGCATGATCAGAAAGCCAATAACGAAAAAGTTCATTTTGGCAAATTTTGATGGCGTTGAATTTTTAAGATATATCCAATTTCGGTATTAGAGATGATTAGTTGTTTCGTATTCGTTAGGCGTGTAATTTTCTTTAGATGCAATTTTTATTTTTGCGCCTTTAATTCATATATTGAGCACACACACTTACACATTCAAACACTGCGTTTTTAACAATATGTAATGAAAAAAAATTAATATTGTGTTTAAACATATATAGAGTTGTATGTAATAAGCTTTTACTATTATTTATAGCCAACTTGGGCCGTGGCTGATCGAAAGGAAGTGCACACATGGTTGATTTAATTAAATTTAATGAAGATATTACTATTATTATTGTTATTATTATTATTATTATTACTACTTGAAAGTAGAGGCAAGGTGGAGGAGGATGAAGAGGAGGTGGAAGAGTTGGCGATGGAACGAAGAAGAAAATAAAAACCGGTAAACATTGAAAACGCAAATGAGTAAACCAAACACTCTCTCTTTCTGTTGCCGAAGTAAAAGTGATGATGGGGATGGAGATTCCGTCTCTGATTCCAAGATCTCGATACGATTCGGCATGCGTAGGCTGAAGTGCGTCTGCGTCATAAGAGCATTGATGGTGGCGGTGGCAGCGGCAGCCGCAGATTTGGAGTTAGCAACCGCAACAGCAAAACTCATTTTAATCAAATATTATGAATATATGTATATAGGGAAACATTAAATGTTTTTTGTATAAGTATATTCATTTCACAGTCTTGGCTCTCTTGAGCGTAACTGGTCACTTTCCAATCGCTTCTTTCGTTTCTTGGCCAAAGCTCCATAAAAACGATATTTGTTGCTGCGGTTGCTTGTCTGTTGCCTTATTGCCACTGTCAACAAGCCATGCGCACATGCCAACTACAACTAACTGGAGCCACGCCCCCAAAAATATACAACACGTCCCAAATACACAAACACACAGACACACACGCGCACACACACACAACAAACTCGCCAGTTCTGTCGTTTAAACCACGTAAAGCAGAAACATAAAAATCATAGGTAAAAGTTGTTTTCAATATTGTTTTGATATCATGTGTATCAGTGTGTTAATTAAACGTTTTTTTTTAGCGCAATATTCTGTGGTTTTCCATCAACGAAAACCAAATTCCATCATTTGTTTTACACTTTTACACAATATTTTTTGGCCATTCTTGGCTTGCCTTTGTAAGCCTTAAATTCAAAATCCAAAATTTAATTTCTTGTATTGGTGTTTCGATGTGTTGCCAAAGCGTAACGATACCGTCTGAATGTACGTACATATATCAACTTATATGTGTAGAGCTCGGGCTAAACTCGAGGTGCAAACTTGTTGCTTGAGCGTGCGGCGAACGACTGAAAATCCGAATTGAAATTGTGGACAACAAACAGGCGGCCGCAAAACTCTCAGCGCCAAATGTGGAATTGAGCGGATTTTGTAGTTTTTGTTTTATTTTTCGAAAGCCATATCTCTTTTACTCTCTTTGCAGCAATAAATGCTGATTTAAAAAATTTAATTTTTTAAATGTTTTTTAAATTTTCTAATACTGCAATAATATATTGTTGCAAATATGTAGGTACTATATCGGCCAATTTTATACACCCTGGATTTTTTTATCTATGCAGAAGTCAAAGAAAAACAAACCACGTGTAAAATATATTCCCACAATGTGATATTCTAAAGATTACTTTAAGTTTCTAAATACGAGGGACTTATCTTATCTCTTGGTCCTATAAAATTTACTGGGATCAAATACATAAATAGAAAAATAGTAGCTTATAAAGTTATCCAAATTAATAAATTAGAAAACCAACAAACAAACAAATATGACTTGGGCAAAGTAAAAGCATTTTATAATAAATATATAGAAATAAAGCGGATTCATTTAATATCACGCAGACTGTTCACGTAATTCCATTCCAACTATAATAATTATTAACTAGCTCCGACAGTGACCCCTCGGGTGAGGCGATACTTTTGCACTGCATAGTGTGCTCCCTCCTCTGATGTCAGCTCCTTGATAAACTTCTCTTGTACGAAACGATGATTTTCCCCATTTAGACTATCGGTGAGATAACCAAAGTGAACAACAGCATTCGGTACCAAATTCAGCTCTAGAAGAGTCTCGTTGCTGGGCAAAATCTTCTTCGGCGGAATGGTAAATAAATGAAATTCCTCAGTGGTATTGGCCAGAAACTCTCGCACAAACTCCTCTACTTTCGCAAGTGATTCGTGGGGCTTGAAAATCCCTTGCAGCACATAGCGATCAGGAAACTGAATACGAAGTACACAGTCCTTGTATTGGTTTAGCTTGCTCAGCATGGTTTTCTGACGTTCCAGCTCCCTTAACTTTGCTGTCAGTAGGGGGGCATCTTCATCGCCCGTCGAGGTCCGCTTCAGGTCACGCAGCACCATTTTCAGATCATGGACAGTGAGGTCGAAAAAGGAATCAGGTAATTCGTTGTCGGGCTTTTTAGTATCATCCAGGGAGAAAAGAATTGCATGGCGTGGGCCAATAACATTGACAACTGGTGGAACTTCTTCGGGGCTTTCGTCAGGATCGTCAAGCTGCATTTGATTCGACTGATTTTGCATTAAATAGCCCGATCCACTGCCCCAATCGTACTTGCGTGGTTCGGGTTTCGAGACCACGGCCTTGGCCTCAGGCTGATTATTGGGAGATTTTTCATCCTCTTTACTATCCTCTGGATCTTTACGCTTTAATGATTTAAGCATATTGCTGGTTAAAGCGAAACCACCGCCACCGCCACTATTGTTCGCACGACTAGATCCGATGGCAGAGCGCGACGTACCAGGTTGGTCATCTTCGTCCCTTGACTTTGGTTTAGTCTCTTGAGGCTTGTATACATTTGCCTGCTTTTTCAGATCTTCTGGTTTCTTGTCAATCAATCTCATCATGGCTCGACCTTCAAGTATGCCCAGCGATTTTAACGTCGTCTGCTCCATGTTATTCTTGCCAATTACCTCACTACGCATGTAAATAATTACCGGACTATCGTAATTTCTTACATTTGAGGAGTGTAGCTGTTGCACTACCTCCCAAACCGTGGCGCTTGGAGCAAACTCGCCCTGCTCCCTTGCTCCGTCAACCAGCTGTATGCAGACAACGACTTTGGTAGCTGGACGACGCCTTTCCGTGGGCTCCATCTCAAGCACACAGTTGTTGGGCAAGCCGCTGAAACGGAATTGCTGTGTAAGACTGACGGGCTTGTTGTGAAACTTTAGGCAGTGCTCCTCGCTATCGAAGCCATGCTTCTTGCAGGAAATCTCCAAGATCTCCAACAACGTCATGTTGGCCGACACGGGCACATTCTGACGACGCCCGTTGGGCATCAGCACAGTAACACGCTTTTCCATCTGCTGCTGCTCTGATTCGAATTAAATTTAATTAATTGATTTTGTTGTGTCGTGACTTGACTTTTCTCCCTGTTTGTTTTTGTTTTTGTCTTTACCGGCAATGATGAGTACATTTGAGTTAACAGCTCACTTTGAGCTAACAGTAACGCAATTTGAGTGGTGTTTATTAACATCAACATTCTGGAAAACTGTTAGGTCGCGATCTTTTGGAATTTATTATCATTAAAAATTCAAAACAAATAATTTGAGGCCAAATTAAGACGTCATGTATACCAGACTGTTGCGTCACCTTGGAGCCAGGTCAGTTATTAAAAGTATCAATCGATTCTGTAGATTCTATTGGAGAATCAACAGGTTTTCCGAGAGAATCTTTCTAACTGCCAGTAAATGTGATTATGTAAACATTTTTGTTGATGCAGGTGCTTCGCCACAGAGGCTGCCTCCCCTAGGCCAAACATACGACCCATCAATAAAATTTTAATATCAAATCGCGGGGAAATTGCCTGTCGGGTTATTCGTACTGCCAGAAAGCTTGGAGTTCGCACTGTGGCAGTGTTCTCAGATCCGGATGAAAAGAGCCTGCACACGCAAATGGCAGATGAAGCCTATCGAGTTGGGGAAGCTGCTTCCTCGGCTTCGTATCTGCGAGGTGAGCACATCCTAGAGATAGCCAAACAATCGGGAGCCCAAGCAATACATCCTGGCTATGGATTTCTTTCTGAGTCCGTTGAATTCGCTGAACTCTGCCAAAAAGAAGGTGTCATATTCATGGGACCTCCTAGTTCTGCCATTCGGGACATGGGAATCAAGAGCACGAGTAAGGCAATCATGGCAGCAGCTGGTGTGCCCATAATAAATGGCTACCACGGGGAGGATCAGTCAGATGAATGTCTGCAGGCGGAAGCGAAGATCATTGGCTTTCCCCTTATGATTAAAGCAGTGCGTGGTGGTGGCGGCAAAGGTATGCGAATAGCCGAAAAACCCGAGGAATTCCTTTCTGCTCTGAACTCGGCTCGTACTGAATCGCAGAAATCATTTGGAGATAGCTCCGTGCTACTCGAGCGTTATGTTCGATCGCCTAGGCATGTGGAAGTCCAGGTGTTCGCTGATCAATATGGAGAAGCTGTCTATTTATGGGAGCGTGATTGCTCAGTACAACGACGACACCAAAAGATCATCGAGGAGGCTCCAGCGGTATGTTTAAGATCTAAATTTAATTTAATTGATAACTGATGTATATTATTCTTAGCCTGGTCTGTCAGAGGAACTGCGTCGTGAATTGGGTGAAGCTGCGGTACGTGCAGCTAAAGCTGTTGGCTATGTTGGCGCAGGCACAGTTGAGTTTATTCTGGACAAGGAAGATCTTTCGTTTCACTTTATGGAGATGAATACTCGTTTACAAGTGGAGCATCCTATATCCGAAATGATTACTGGTACGGACCTGGTAGAGTGGCAGATTCGTATCGCTGCAGGAGAGCCCTTGCCGTTGACACAATCACAGATCACTCGTCATGGACATGCCTTCGAAGCTCGTATCTATGCTGAAAATCCTCGAGGCGGTTTCCTTCCCGGTGCAGGACCATTGCGCTATTTGGCCACACCAAAGGCAACACCAGATGTTCGGGTTGAAACTGGAGTTCGCGAAGGAGATGAAGTGTCTGTGCACTACGACCCCATGATTGCAAAGCTGGTTGTTTGGGGCGAGAATCGAATGCAGGCTCTTAATTCGCTGATTGCTCGTTTGGGCGAGTATCATGTGAGTAGTACTACATATTAATTAGACATTTTGTTTATTGAACATCGTATAATATCACAGATCTCTGGCCTGGATACCAACATTAATTTCCTCATCGACCTGGCCTCGCATCCAGAGTTCCAAAGAGCCAACGTACACACCGGATTCATTGAACAGCATTTCGACACACTGTTTCCACCCGTCATTGTAACCGACCACCAAGTCAGCCAGGCGGCTCTCGCCTTAATCTTCAATGAGCTACAAGCAGCAATTAGCAATGCCAACTCCAAAAATGATTCATTTGTTGCCACGCCCAATCTTCGTCTCAACTATGCGTTAATTAGGAACTATAATTTAAAAATCCAGGACAAAGGTAAGCAAAAGAAACAAGAAAGGAAATGGGGTAAACAAGTTTTATATCCCTTTCCATATTTAGTCTATGCCGTAGCTGTGAAGTATGATGGAGAAGACGGCAATGTCCAAATTCGTGTTGACAATGGTAACTGGCAAATCGTTAAAGCCCAAAGAGTGCAAGATGAAGGACGATTAAAGCTACGTGTCAACATTGATAGTAACATATCTACATACAATGCCAATATTGATGGATCATGTGTTACCCTTTTCCTGGATGTGAGTGCCATTTACCTCAGCTTACATCCATTTTCTATTAACTAACTTTTTATGCACGATATCATAGAGTGGTAAACTGGACTTTGAGCTACTGCAGCCAAAATTTTTGAGTGCCCAAGTTGATCAATCTTCGGGTGCTTCTAGAGTAGTGGCACCCATGCCAGGTGTCCTGGAAAAGATTCTAGTAAAGCCAGGCGATAAAGTCAAGAAGGGTGACAACTTGGCTGTTCTTATAGCTATGAAAATGGAGCATATACTAAAGGCCCCAAAAGATGCCACCATCAAATCCATTGGCGGTGCTGAGGGCGATAATATAGCCAAAGGTGCTGCTGTTGTAACATTTGTGGATGTGGAGGGTGAGGCAAACTAAAAAGTTTCCTGTGTCTGTGTGATGGTATCCAGAATTTTATTCTATTCTTAAAAGAATAACCATGTGCATTTATTAGTTTTAAGATTATTTGCTGTCCATTTAATGGAGGGCACCAGAACATTTTAAATGTTGGCTTTCAAGCAAAATGTGTAAAAAAAAAATTGCATTTGTTTCCCCATTAAACTTCCAGAAATCAATTATGTATTTTGAACACAATATAAAGTTTCTAGGTAAAGATGGTGAGATTAAAATTTTTACTTTAAATATTGGTTTAAAAAAATGGATTTATTGTTTTTCCTTTCATTTTTCAAATGGTTGTATAAGATTTTTGAATTTTTGTTTTTTATTATTTCAATGATCATTTATGTTAATCATAAAACAAATTGGATTTATAATTTTTTATGAGTACATATTAAAAAAAATTAAATTGCATACATGAATTTTCTTTTGCGAGATATACTGATGATGACTTTTACTGCTGTTTCACGTTTTCACTCGATACGAAACCAAGAAAACAAACAAAACAAAAAATGCGATAATTCAGCATAATTTGCTTTACAACATTTCGCGTTTTATTTTGCAACTTAAAACATAATAATTTAATAAATGTTTAACAAATTTCACTTATTACAAAAACACTAAATAATTAAAAATATATGTATATATATATACTTATAAACATAATCATGTTTTCTTCTTCCATATTTTCTTCTGGTTTTCGCTTTTATTAGTTTCTCTTTAAATTTAGTCGATTTTTTATACTGTTTTGTTGTTGTTTTCTTAAAAGCATTCAAATTTCACTTGATTCTGCAGTTAGAAAAAAAAACGAATGAATTGTTATGGAAACATTTTTAGGCGAGAGTACTGAGTACTTGAAGATGCAATTTGGTTTCTGTTTCTTGCCCTAGTTCTGATTTTTGTTTTAACCGAATTTGTTGTTTCCTATTTAGCTTAGTCTGTTATTCTTTAATTTTTGTTTTATTTTTATATATATATATATTTTTTGTTATCTTTTTGATTTGTTTCTTTTAGGTTAGTAATAGTTAAGGTTGCTCGGCTTCAATACGTAATACATCATTCATATACTATATAAATACAATTATATGGTACTATAAACGTGTAACTTAACGCATCTTAGTATTTAGGAGTAAGTGTCTGTGTCTGTCTCAGTGTGTTTAAGTGTTTGTGTGACTTTGTGAATGTTTAATTGTGGCTTGTATTCCTTATGTGTGTTGTGTGTGTCTGTGGGTAATTTATTATAAAGTATACAATAACTATTTAAACACCTCTTGGTACATCAACCTTCATACATCATTCCATTATCCTCGGCATCCTCATCATCATTATAATTATGACTGAGTTTTCTTCGTGTAAGTATCGTTTGTATTATCGCTTTTACTTCTTTTTTTTTGTATTCAATCCATTAGTTAATATCTACGAAAAACTCATTTTAAGTCTGTTTTTTTCAATCCAACTAAGAAAACAATCTATAAAATTTTCAAATAAAAAACCCAAGCACAGATCTCATTATCATTAGAATGATGTTTTGTTGGTTCTCTTAATGCTATGAATGCCTGTTGCTTATAAATTGTTCTTCTTATTTGATTTTATTTCAAAGAACATTTGTTTATTTTCGTTATTTCTGTTATTTAGAATTTTTTTTAAATTAAGTTTTTCTCCATTCTTGAAGTAAGTTCATTGACGGCCGTTGTCGTTGCACTATTTGGCGCTGTTATTGCTATTGTTGGCGTTGTTTTTGTTGCCTCTGTAGTTGCTGTTGTTGTTGTTGTAGTTGTTATTGTAGATGTCGTTGATGATATTGTTGGTATTTCAGTTACTGTTGTTGTTGTTTCAGTTGCTGTTGTTGATGTCTCATCTATTATTTCCTCAGTATCCTCATCCTTATTTTCCTCTACCCTTCTTCGTACTTTCCTGCGATATTTCTGTGAAAGAAGTAAAGAGAGATAAAGTTATAAAAACTCTTGCCACATTAGTAAATAGAAAGAGAATACTACAAGCTCATTATCCAGCGTCTGTGTGCCAAGAAAGCAGTAAGTTTATAGAGGTTAGAAGCTTATATCAAATAAGTTCTCGTAGAAACAATGTTATACACGAATTATATTAGAAATGCTTCCAATAGGCATAGATAAAATTACATTATTCTTTTTATTACTTCGTTTATATTCGCTTTGATAAATTTTTATAATATTTACGAAATAAAATTAATCGGTGGTTGACAATAACATTATCAAGTTTTATACAGGTTTATATAAATAAAAGTGATTGAGAAGTATTAATATATTCAATTTGTTCGAATTCGCAATTGGTATAACATTTTTTGCTAATAGATCTATTTGATTGTGTCTGTGTTGGTATGTATTTGTGTGCGATTGGCGTGTGTGTAGGTGTCTGTGGTGAGTTGTGGTGTTTATCCAGAAGCTTGCAGCAAACATGAAAAATATAAAATAATTAAGCCAAGAAAACAGCATTTGAGACGTTTATCAATAATGAACGTAATGCGTTTCTTTTTTGTGGTTTTCGTTTCTTGGCCGTGCGGAACTAAAAGTTAATCGCAACATGAAAACAAAGGCACATAAAAAATAAGTGAGAATACGGTGGGTTGGAGTAGGGCCAAAAAAATTGACAACTCTAACTCTAACTAACTTGGCGGCAAATCAAATTAAGCGGCTTGAGGAACAGTTGCTAATATCACCACGTTGTTGTTGCTGTTGTTGGAGTTGTTGTTGTTGCTGTTGCTGCTGTGACTGTAGTTGTGGCTGTTTCAGTTTATGTTGTTGTTGCTGTTGTAGTAGTTGTTGTTGTTGTTGTTGCTGTTGTGACTGTAATGGCAGCAGCTCCGCTGACAATTGATGTGGATGGAACAGCGCAGTCGGTGGCAATTTACCTCCCTTGGTGCGAGCTCGCAGACCCTGGACATATTTTTTTTTTATTTTTATTGGTGTTTTGGCAAGGGGTTTTGGAATATAACAACGAAACAAACAAGAATCGGGCCAAGTATTTTATGTTGTTTTGTAATAGAGCAAGGATTCAATTAAAAATTCACCATGTGTGACAGGTGGAGAGAGAGAGAAAAAGAGAAAGAGAGAAGAGAGAGAGGAGTTTGGATAGTGTTCAGTGTGTTTATTGTATGTATTTGTATGGCTTGGACTGCTTTGGTAAAATAGTCTCCAATCACTTGCTAATCATTTTCCAATTTCAAATGAGGAAACATGTCCTAACTCTCACTAGTTACCTTTTTCACTGAGATTTCGTGTTCCATACTATTTGTGATGCCATTTATATTTGAATCGGCTGTAGTCTCCTGGGCGCTGCTCTCTGTTTCGCTATTGGCTCCACTCCCACTCGTTACTGTGGCGGTAACAGGGGCTCCACTACCAGGGGCTGTTCCCCCGGAACTAGCTGATACGTGCGTTCCAAATAGTTGACGTGATAGGCGCGGAATAGCGGTGCTATCTGCACGAGAAGAGGGCCATTTGGCTGGCTGAATTTCGTCACTGCTTACGGTTCCCTCTTGTTGACGGGTAACCGGTTGTGACTGCTCCTGTTTGTTATCATCTAAATTGGACTCCAAATCGGACTCATTGTTCTCCTCTTGATCCTGCTAAATGAATATCAATTGATAAATAACAATATCCAAGGTGAAAGTATCTAGATCAGTCTTACCGGTTTCTCGCTCACCTCCTCCGGACAGAGCTCATATGCCATATTACAGGTGTTCTTAGCTGATTGCGATCTCTCTAGCATATAGCCATTGGTGTTGTCATTACTCTGTGCCGGTGGTGACCACGAATAGGAATTGTACTGACAGCCAATGCCACGCTGCCGCTCCAGCTCATCCTGAAGCCACTCCACGGCAATGGTCCATTGCCGACTTATAGTTGGAGTAGTATTTAACATCTGCAGAGCTATTGGTGATTTGTGGAACAATTGCGTCAGACATTTGATAATCTGATAGGCTCGCTTCTGATAGTGGGTTTTAGCTCTTTGTATCGTCTCCAGCAAACCCTCGCGTTCCTCGGCCACTCCGTTTAGGGCATTGTGGATGCGATGATTTTGCCACGAATCATCGATCAGTAAGATATTCAGCAACAGATCTGTATGATGACGCATGTCATGGCAATAGGCGAAACCACACTGCCACAGCAGCTCGGTGAGTACGGCACGAGAGAAATGGGGATTTTCCCAGCTGCAGTATTGCAGTAATTTGAGTCCCTCATCACCCACATTGGTGTCCTCGATGACTTTCTTGATATAACTGTGAGTGTAAAAGACATAGCTTTGTAAGTACTTGACAGTTATATTTCTATATTTTATATATTTACCCGGTACGATTAAAAAGCAGGTCCATACAGTCACTCGACAAGGGTGTTAGATCATCTTGCGTCACAGTGGGATCCTTAAAGGGATTGGGCAGTGGTCGAGCATTCTGATTGGAGCTCTGACACTTCTCGCTCACATCGCTGCAACGTACCAAGTGTGAGACAACTTGATGAAGTTTACTGAACTCAGGATACTGGTATTTAATAGATGGACCAGGTCCATCATCCAATGCCACTTGAATGAACTGCACTGGCACATTGAGCTAAAGAGAAATTGTATGTTATTTAGCATAAGAGCAAGATTTCATGGAATAAAATCGACTTGCCTTAAGTAGTTGTTGTTTCTCACGATTGCCCAGGCCGACATACATACTGAATAAGCTAAAATAATGCGGCAAATGTTTACCATAATCTGCCGCATCTGACCTTAGCAGACGCAGTACACTGATTAGCACCTGTTCACAGAGATTACTGCCATCATAGCCGGGTAGCGAGTCGTCGTTAATGGCAAAGTGACAAAAGAACACAACCAACTTCACAAAAACGGTACGGACCTCGGGTGACGGAGCCATCAGTATGTACTCGCCAAGCCGCGATGGCGGCGATAGTAAAGCGTGGTTGGCAAACCATTTACGCACCAATGCCGAGGAACGAATGTGATGTGAAAGCGTATCGTACCTATTCGATATACACAACAAATTTATGTATTTTTTTATAAGTTAATTCTATATCTCTCTTAATCTCTTACCATTCAATAACAGGACCTCGCAATGATTTTTTCGTGCGGAAGCCAGTATGGAACAAAAATTGGGATGTTAATTGCACACCCAATAAGGAGAGCTCTTCAGCTGCGGGTGTCTGCAAGTTAAATAAAAAGCAAGAGCTTATTAAACTACCAAAAATCGAAAACTAATATTAAATACTTACAATTTTATCGCTTCGCGTTGAGGGTATGCTACAACTACCCAGTTTTTTAATAAAATTAAAGAATTCCACTGAGAAAATACTGCGCGAGTGTAGGAATCGTATGTTTTGGTGCCTACGTAATGAGAGAAATGGTTACAGTTTTCGCACAATCGTCATTTCATATATTCTAACTTACCGTACACTCCGTTCGATGGGCTTTGGTAAGGGTAAAACCATATTTCGGCTTTCTGTTAGCGACAATTGCTCCACACTGGGCTCAAACTGGACAGGACTTTGATCGCAACGCGTATAGAACAGCATATAGGCATTCCACCAACGTTTTTGCCGGCGATACTGCATCCGTTTCAGATTGTTGTCATATATCTCTCCCATATAATCGCCACCGAAGCATTGGGCCTTCATTTCTTCATCTTCATGCATTTTGCATTCGGTTACTTCGCCATCGTCAAACTTGTACCATTGGCATTTACCATTGGCTGGATTTCTGCAGAATATTAAAGATGTTATTTTTAAGAAATGTTAGTCGTATCTTCCATTTGCCGTATTTACTTGGAAAGTATGTAGCTGAAGTAGTGTCCACCGGAGGCCTGCCCGCTGTGGACTACAATGCCGGTCAGTTCGTATTTTGTTGTTTCAACATTTGTTTGACAATTATCACCCACTTCCACCACATCGCCCTCCAGTTTAGCTAGGCCAGAAACTAAGCAAAGGTAGAGGCATTAATATAGAAACCAGGAGATCGGTAAAATCATGCACCTGTATAGGGTTCCATATCCAGGATACGCGGAAATTCAAAATAATCATTAAACTTAATCGCACAGACACGCTCGTAGTCGTATTCAAAGCGCTTCAGTTGTATGGCTAACACGGGAGGCAGCTTCTTCACGCAGAGCCGCTTAACGGTAACTACCTAAAAGAGACAGATAAGAATACGTTTATCTACCACTGACTAGCCCATCCTGTTGGCCACTTACTTTTTTATCACATTTATCACAATGGTATGCATCGGCCCCCTCGAGCAGCTCTCCCTTGACATACTGCTCCAGAGATTCGGTTAATGAGCTATGATTCCTAATATCGACACTAAATACGCTAAATGGTTCCTCTTTGGAGTAGCGATGTGGGCACTCTTGACTGATTTTCTGATCGCTAAACGATCCGCCCAACGTTGCATTCATCAATTGAGTGTGGCCCAGAGCCTTAAGTCCCTCGTCGAGGCTTTCAAAAAGTGACATAAAGAACTCGACGGCATCCTGTTGCTCGCGAAGATTCACTGGTTCGCCTTGCAACCTGGAAATAGTAAAAGAAAACAAGATTAACGTTATAGGGTGATTTTGTTTCTATATTTCTGCACTCTGCTTACTTGAAATGCGTCCAGAGGCCACGTGGTACATAGAACTGTAGTGCACTGTGACCCAAGTGAGCGAATATGGCCTGGACGTGTTTAAGAATGACCACATGGTAGTTTTTACGCACATCCGAACCATCCACTTCCCCACCTCCAGACGAAGATGAAGAGAATGGGGCAATCGTTGAGGCACCTGAGAAAAATCCAGACCCCAGACCTCCACCCGTCAAATCCGAATCGCCACTAAAATCTTCACCTTCATTGGTGGCCGCTCCGTGGGCTTTAAGAATGCCCACACGCACGGCCGGCACCATGTAAAGCTGTTGCAGCACCGAGTTCATATAACAAGTGGCTCCGGCATTTTTCAGTCCACAGAAACCTTTAATTGGTCTAGCACCCACCGGAGGCAGGTAATCCCATTCGCGCAACGGATCTGTATCTGTAATGAAGATCGGTCAAGGTTAGAAATGGCACTTACTTAACAAATAGTACCGCACGCACTTACCCGTGCAAACGAAATCGATTAGTGTATTAGTGAGTAGCTTCATATTAGGAACACAGAGCTGGCACAGAGCTATTAGGAGATCGCAGGCAGCGGCAATAGTGTGCGGGCTGCGACAAACCGGAGGTGGCACTGTATCCTGCCTAAGGACACCATGCTTACGTAAATGCAGAAATTCTCTCGAGGCCGTAAAAAGGAAATCATCGATAAGCTCATGAATTAACTCATTTAATTGAGCTTTCGAGTCGGGCACAAGGAAAAACATCAGTTCTTTTGCCAGGCAGAGATGACCTTCAAGTAGCTCCTCATGAACCTGTGTGTCTCCAGTGGCTTTAACATTCGCTTGAATGTGTCGTAACCATTTAATTTCATCTCCGAGAAGACCCTCACCAATCTGTAGTGGCCAGTTGTAGATACAGCCATAGGAAAGAGTGCGACACAGCACAGAGAAAAACTCGGCACAGGTGGCTTCAAATTGAGGTACCAAAGTCTTTAGAGAGCTCACCAGCAAGTTGACCATATAGGTAAATGGTTTTCTATCGCCGGCACAGTAAGTGGAAGCCAAAAACAGTTGCTCCGAAGCGACTTGGCGTACATGTCTCAAAGGATTCTTTAGGACAATTGATGTGATGAATTTGGGCCAGTTGGGATCGCTACTGAGAGACTCATTTGCGCTCGGATTGAGTATAAAAGAAATGGTAAGCACTTCAAGTGCCTCTTTGCACATACTGAAGTCCTGGCCATCGGGAACAATCACCTCGTCCTCGAAATCGCTGTTACTGCTACCCAGGGCCTGCAGATTGCCACAGGAAGAGGCCCAAGCCAGTTGCACCACCGCCTTAATGGTGGATATGTCTGGACACGACCATTGCAGGGTGGAACTAAATAGTGAGCGGCATCGATCGCCCTCCGGGCTTGCCGATAGCATTTCCGTGGCCAAAATCACGGCCAACTTGGATGAAATTGCTCTCAATGTGCCCTGCGAACCATTCGGCATAGTCGAGAAATTTTGCTTCAGTATATCCACCTGGGAGCGGGCTCCGTTATCCACATCACAGATCAATGGTTCGTCACCCACTCTGGACAAAACGCTGCCCACGATGTATAGAAAGAGCTTGGCCAATCGCAGAACACATTGAAAAGAGGCGCGTTTAGTGTGCATATCGGCACTGGGCAAAAAATTGTTCTTGGTTAACAGCTCGAGCACAAAATGAGCGCAACCGGAATGCATCCAAGACGATTGAATTTGAAGAGCGGCATCACCCAGCGGCTCCAAAGCTGGTATCAGCAGACCATGCAGGACGCTAAGATTATACAACACCTGGCCGGGCGAAGGATGCAGGAACATCTCCTCTGGCGTGCAACTTTCCTGTAAATGAACATTCTTCATAACCACTATAGAAGTAGTAAAATTGTGAGTATTAAACTTACCGTTTCACTTTCGCTTATCTGTTGCTGTTCACCGCTGGTCATTGATTTAATCACATCATCTTCAATCTTGGTAATTTTTTCCCCAGGTTGCGATTTGGGCACTCGACACATAAGCTGAAGCATTCGCATAGTCTGGCGATCACAAGGCAGGAGATGGAGCAGAACCTTGGCACTGTCGCGCAACCTTCCATGGTCTAGATCACTGCCAAGCTGATAAAGCTTTAGGAAGAACTCGGTGTATTGAAAGTTCTGTGAAATAATCACTCCAGGCAGAGTACTCTCCGACTCCACGCGCTGCATGTCGGGGCATGGTCGCGGAGGTGATCCAGTGCTTGAATCGCTGGAGGAATCGGGACTGCTAGCCAGACCAGTTCCAACGGGGGTTAACTTAGCCGTTAGGATCATTTTATCTCGTATAGTATACTGATAAAGGGGATTGATTTCGTCGGAAACCTCTATCAGCTCGCCGTTTGTGTAGAACAGATCCACTTTAATGTTGGCCGTCGAAGTGCCTTTGATTCGTTTAAGCAGATTCCGCTTGAAGGCTGCCATGGTCTCATTGCTGTGCGTCACAATTTCAATGTCATCGATGGGCCGTCCGGGGTTTTGGAACCGGATGTATAGACTAGTGTTTTTGCCGCGAGTCACACGACTCAGTGGTAGGTGGATACGATCCCCGCTAAATGAGCGATCGCATTCTTTAATGTACTCCTGCAGCACCTTAATAATACGGCACATTTTTTCGGCCTCGATGAAGCACATTTTCGAGTCCTTTGAGTCATTAGCATTATCCGCCTGATTGTTGGCATCTTCCTCCCCCAAGGGGGCCTTGCCCAAGATCAGAATGTTGCTATAGTGGGTTCGCAGCCTGGAACTGCATTCTCCAATGAACATTTCATGAAATTCTGAAATATTCTCCTGCAAACGTGGACCCAAGGCCGTGGAAACCTCTTTGAGCAGATCTATGGCCTTGTTGGCAATCTCTTCTCCGCCTGTGGTTATCACACGCCACAGATAGTCCTTGCCGATGAGATCTTCGTTATCCAGCATATAACCACGATGAATGGCTTTCAGTTTGTCCTCCTTAGAATTGACCGCTTTAAAAAAGCGCTCGAAACACTTTATACCACTTTCAGTCAGCAAATGCGGATCCAGCTGTAGAATGTTGTTCTCAAAGAAATCCTTATTGATGCCTGGATCCAAATCCGGTTCCTCGCCCATTAGTTTACCGAACCAGCGGAAACATTCTTCGCGATCCGACGGGAAAACAGCATTTACCGCCAGACAATGCCAGATTTGCTTAGCCTTCAAGTGAAACAAAGATGACCGTAATAAGCGATATGTTACAAAGGGTGCAATCTGTACTTACCTGATCGGCACATAGCCACAGCTGGCCATCCTTGAGCAGAAACTTGAGAAATTCCAAACGTTCCGAAATTTGCACATGATGCGGAAACCGGCCATCAATCAAAATGCTAGCAGGATCCAGACCTGGCGTCTCGCTGACCATCTGACGGATTTTCTCCATATAGGCGGTTAAACTATTTGTGACCAGTATGACCAAGGAGTAGTCATTCTGTAATCGCTCGATAACCTGCTGACGATTGGTACTCGTCTGGGTACGTGGTGCATGACTAGGCGATGTATCATATAGGCAACATATATCCCGGATGAGTCGCAGCGCAGGCAAAACCCACGAATCCCCTGCCTTGAGTTCGCCAACGCATTTGTCTAACCATATCGTCTTTTGGGCATCACGCTCCTGGGAGCAGCTGTAGTCAAGGATTTTAACATGTGCTCCGATTGCCTGATCCAGTACTTCTGGCGGCACCTCCTGACTGTGGGCCAAAGTCCAAAATAGTTTAAGCACTTTCTGAGCCATTACACCGTTTTTATCGTCTTCGGCTAGACGTCGAATAAGCTCTAAAAGACGTTCCCTCTGACGTTTATTAGCTGTTGTCATGCTAGCCTGTACATGGAAGAAAAGGATAAAGATACTGCAATTGTCGTCATACATTGGAGATTTTAGGGACTTACCTGAAAAGCCTCAAAGAGATGGTCCAACTGCTCAGGAGTAAAATCCCAGGCCAATTTGGCCAAAAGGTCGTGTACATTTTTTACAATCGCCTCATGCTTTCCCGCCTGGGCCCGCCACACTGCGTCCAGGTCGTCCAATGTAAGGGCTTGTTCTTTTATCAGAAAGCGTATAATTTTCTCCAACTTTTCCACATATTGAGGCTGATGCAGAGAATCTTTGAGAACAATACCAAGAACATCCGATGACTTAATCCATTGGGCCATACGCTCAGCTGTCAACCAGTCCATTTCATCGTCCGGCAAACAGTGAGGCAACGGTTGGGAGCGAAGCGAATAATAGGCAACCGAGGAGAGAACTTTATTGATCTCGTTCAAGGCATTCATCTTCCCATTAAAGCTGGAGACTTGCAGCAGACGCAAAATCATCTTCAGGCGAAACATCTCCAAGTCGCGTATCAGTTCCTCCTGTCCTGTTAGTCGGCTTGCTAGAGAGCGTGCTGATTTCACAATGCCATTAATATAGTCGTTGCGTCCCTCAGGCTTCACTTCCCGTTTTAGTTCTTCGTCTGTAAAACTATCCAGCAGATCAAGGACCACATTCCAAGTTGGCATAAAGTACTTGGCTATTGTCGCTGGTGTAAGAAGTTCATGGCACTGGCCAAAGGGTCGCAGCAGGCTATGTATAAGAGCCAATGTCAAACGATTATCCTGAGCATTGCCATCTCCACTGGAGCTATCTGAGGCTACACTTTTTCCCGAAGCCTTTTTTTGCTTTTGATTACGCTTTAAAATCTCTAGTCCGCTATTAAATCGCTCCAGCAGATTGTCAAAGCCACCCAACTGACCGAAACGATTGATGAGATCCACAAGCCAGCCACGAGCATTTTTTGGTTCTGGCGGGGGCCGCGCAAACATCTTATTACTGTCCAGCACACCCCAGATGCAATCGGGGGCAGCAAAGCATTCCGGCTGTCGGGCAGCATTGAAAGTGTTGAATTTATTGTCCGGATCGAACACAATGGCTAACAGATCAAGCAGATATGGATTATCCCGCTGCATGTGGATGGCTATCAAGTGTAACAGCTTGCCACATGACACCAGGATACAGTGATGAATATTGTATTTCCATGAGTTCACTGCCTCGTCGGTTAGGATTTTAGCAAAGGAAGTGCTAAGGCCATTGCGATAGAACTCCACGCAGGGCTCACAGTCATGATCCACACCTTCAAAAAAAAAAAAGGAAATGGAGAATTAAAAACCATGACCATGAGAGACACACTGATAAATCCTACTTACCAGCCTGGGTTAACTCGATGGCCGCATTTAGAAGCACTTCCAACTCCTGTTCTGGCAAAACTGGTACCACCCATCGAGGATTGGATATCTTTTGTGTTAGCGAGCGTAGTTTAGTGGTGGGAAATGAAGATATCAATTTCTCCGGAGACCTGGACATGGTTAAAAAAGAAAAAAAAAACAAATAAAAGAAGAATACAAACACAAATTAAAGCACAAATTCAAGTTCATGAGTCAGTGTGGTAAGAGATAAGATATGCATGTACATACGTATATACCCTTTCTAAATGTATAGTATGTAACTGAATTCATTATGCCCATAATATTTTATAACAACAGTGTGTGTATTGGCTTTATTACGTATATTACTCTAGATAGTACTATCTTAATTTTTTTAAGAAGGCCATCAAAAGAGAAATTAGTTATTATCTTTAAGAAGACTTTCTCAGAATGAAGCTAATTTTTGGTAGAGGCAATTCGCAAAATTATATGCCTTTTATAATATAATATAAAAGAAAGTGATATAAACAATTGTATTTTCAAATTAAAAACAAAACATTTTACCTCCACATTAATATAAATTATTTAATTATTGGTTAAAAAAATTATTTCGTTCCTTTTGTTTTAAAATGTTTCATTGTTATTATCTTTTTTCTTTCCTCCTCTTTGTTTTTGTTCTGTTTATAGTTCTTGTATAGGCTATCTCGTTCTTTTGGTCTAAACAAATCAAGAGTTTTAAATTGAATTTTCATTGCTTTTGAATATTTTGTGTGTTTATTTTTTGATGACGACAGCTCTTGAATTATTTAATTTATCTCCCCTCTCTGCAATCCCTTCTTCAGATGCTAAAGAGCAGACAGACAGGTGTGAGGAAAATCAGCTGAGCAGGCAACACAAGACACACACACACACAAAGAGTGATGGAGAGCGAGAGAAGAATGGTAATCATGTGAGTGTGTATTTGTGAGAAATTTTTATTTTTATTTAATTTGAATTTCAGTTTTTAGCAAATTTTAAAATAATTTAGTTTAAATCAACACCCACCCACCTTGCCCCCCTTCTAGACAAAAAAGAATTGAATAAAAAAAAGAAAAGAAAGGAAACTGCGCAAAAGTAAACAGAAAAGTGCTTGAGGTTGGTTAATCTTAGAGGAGGACAGCGGATTGGTGGTTGGGTAGTATACACACCCTAAACTCAAATAATTCCCCTACTAACTTAATCTTTCTTCACTAATTAAGTTTAAGGCCTCCCACCAATAGGTGCAAACAGAAAAAAAAAATTTAAAAAAAGGAATTTCACTTACACTGTGGTCACTGTGCTATCCAATGATGACGACGTTGTAGCCGGTGCTTCCAAGGAATCCCCTGCAGGAGTAGCCGGCGTTTGCTC
Source organism: Drosophila insularis (assembly GCA_018903935.1). Lineage (NCBI taxonomy): Eukaryota > Metazoa > Arthropoda > Insecta > Diptera > Drosophilidae > Drosophila > Drosophila insularis. The sequence continues at coordinate 11,623,638 of JAEIFP010002295.1, forward strand.
TCCGCTCTGAGTCTCGATTGCTCCGCCACCACCTCCGCTGCCTCCTCCACTGCCGCTGCCTCCTGTGCTGCTTGTTCCGTTACCCGTTCCCTGAGCTGGACTGGCCGTGGTTGTGTTTGTGCTGTTGCTGCTGCTATTATTTGTGGTGGTCAGTGGTTGTCCCGTGTTTTGTCGTCGCGTATCGAAAGTCATTTTCGGATGAAGTTAACGAAGAGGAGGGCGGGTATGAATTATATATATATATGAGTGTGTGTTTTGTTGTAATTCTATTTGCAGTCTACCACTGGGCGGCTTCTTGTTGGATTTTTGGCTTTGATTATATGGCAGTCCTGGTTCCTAATGCAGGGGAGGCAAAGGGAGGAATGGCCCTGTAACGTTGTTGCTGGTGTTGGTTAATGCTGCTCTGTTAGGTGGCAACCAAATTTTTCTTTTAATTGTTTTTATTTGAGGCACTGTTGGTCGTTTCCGGTGTTCCAAAGACCTTTCTCTCTTCACCTTATTTTCCGTTCCTATATTCTTCTTGGATTATGGGTTGCTTGTGTTTTATATTTTTTGGGTTTTTTTTCTTGTCTTTAATCGGCTGCTGCTGCTCTTCGCGGCACTCGGCGTTTCGTTTACATATTCCTCTTTCTGCTCGGCAAATCACAAATTGCAAAAATCTATAAACTGCAACGAAAACCAAGCCAAAGAAGACACAAAGAACGAACGAAGAAAAGAGGAAAATACGTAAATACAACGAATACAAAAGAGAGAGACCGAAAAAACGCACACACACAGACACACTTGCACACATTCACAGAACCGAGAACCGCGCACGCAATAATATACAAATATATATGTATATGTACACATATGTATATGTGCATGTGTTGGGGTATATGAAAAATCAATATTATTTAATAGAAGATAGAACCAAGAGAGGGGCGAGCGGTGGCCGGGGTTAGACAGCAAGCGCCAAATAGTGCTCCAAAAGCCTCCCCTTTACCCGCCAACCACTCTCTTCGTTCTTCATTTTTATTACTCTTACTCTCTTCTTCTCACACTTTCCACTCTCTCTCTCACTCTCTCTGTCAATCTCTCCTTTGCCTAATGTGTGAATTTAATTAAATTGTGTTTTGGTTTTACTTTACATTGCGTTTTTGTTTTTCATTTCTATATTTATTTATTTTGTTAAACAAAGAACATATTCTTATACTCTTATTTTTTTTGTTGGGAGAGATTAAGAATTACATCATGTGGCTGTCACTAGATCGTCAACCCGGCACTGAATCCTAAATGCAAATCCTTAGGAGCACACCAAATCGGAATGTAAATTATTTGGTGGGTGGCGGTTAGTTTCGCGGGGGATTGAAGTAAATAGAGAGAGAGAAAAAGAGGTGTGTGTGTGTGTTGCAATGAGAAAATAACTACGCACAATATTTCTACATTTTTTATCGCCTATTAAATTATTCGCCATTTCTGGGCGTGGAGCACTGAAAATTCTTGAAGTTTCCCGATTGTCGGCAAAGTCCTCGTACTGCACTTCGTATGTAGAGTTCGAGATCTGGAGCGGATCACCATCAAGGACAGCGACAACACTGTGCCTTCTTGTTATTTTTTTCACTTCACTTCCAATATTCACTCACATATATACATATATAGATAGATATATATATATATTTACATATATATGTGTAGGGGCACACACATACACTTTTTATTTGCGAATCGAACAATCGCACAACTCACCATTTTTTTTCCATCTGCCCAAAAAACACTTTGCCTCTTATATTTGCACTTTTGCAAGCCTTTATAAACCACAACACGGCTTGCAATGTCACAATTTCATACTTGCTGGCACTTTTCCTATTTTATATACTCCTTTTTTCAGTTTTTTTTTTTTTTTGCAAATTTTTATAAATCAGCCGGCCAATATGGCGTCAGCTTTGGTTGCTAATGATGGGACAGTTTCACCCATCTCTAAGCGATATATTATCAACTACAGTGTGACCAGAGATTCTGAACGTTGCCAGAAACGAATTCTAATAGTTCCTAGCAAAACAAGTCAATAGAGGCAAAAGATTGCCCATAGACAAATATGTGATGTCAATAATAATTGCAACCGCCTAATTTATAATCTATTTGATTAAAGCTTGTTCAATCTATTTAAATTAAATGCTATTTTACTGCTTTAATGCAAGCCTCTAAAAATAAACTTCTTAGAATGATTACACTTCATTAATTATTGTGGCGAAAATTAATGACGTAGATATTCAAAATGAATCAAAGAATTGGCTATCTTCTGGCTGTTGAAACCACGAATTGACTTCTTTGGGCGCTTTAAGAGTCGGACAACTAGTGGGATTAAAATATGACAACAACTATCCCAAGTCGTTGTCCTGGCGCCTACTGTGGACGGTCCTTGCTGGAGAATGGAAGTTGGAGTAACTGCGGTGTGTGCTCACGTGGATATCGGGTATAATCTTGGAATATTATTATTTTTATTTCTGTTAATGTTACTGTTTAATAAACTTTCCAGGTTGATGAGAACTATGCTTGTACACCATGTCGTGATGAATTGAGCGCATATTCCTGGCTGTACTTGGGATTTATGACAATGCTGCCTCTAATGATGCATTGTGTTTTTATTGACATGGACGCCAAGGATCGCAAGTAAGTAGAAAACAAGTGATCTTAACATGGATGTGTAGGGTAACTAATAACTGCTTTGTAGATTTTCAAGGAAGCAATTAATCCTGACTGCCAGCGCATTTATCGAGGTGGCTGTGTCGGCTATTTTGTCCACACTCTTTATGGAGCCTCTATGGGAACTGCGGCTTTATGCGTGCGATGTGCGAAAATTAACCGATTGGTACACCCTGTTCTATAATCCCCAGCCCAACTACGAGGCCCGAGTGTACTGCACCCAGGAAGCAGTCTATCCTTTGTAATTAACATAACGGCCGGTCTTAGGTATCCAAATGATTAATTTCTTTTTCTTTCACCACAGACAAACTGTAGTCTTGGTCTTTTATTTTCTGTGTCTGGTTAATATGTTTCTCATACGTCCCATAATCTGTTCACTGATGGATGTGAAAGGCAAGAGCAAGGCACCCATCTACTCAGCTCTTTATTTCCTACCGCTTCTAACCTTTGTTCACGCCTTGGGCGGTGGACTTATATGTGAGCGTCGAAAGAATTGTGAATAAACCCTCACTTCATATACGTTACTACCGTCTTTCAGATTATTCGTTTCCCTATCTCAGTGTGGCTATATCGATGGTCGCCAACGCTATTCACTATTCACTGAAAATAGATCAAACACTGAAGGCTCTTGTCTGCTCTTCAGTTTGGGAGCTGAAGAATATCGTCATCATTTGTGAGTATACTAATAAGTATCTGCGAATCCTGCCTAATTCCGAATATTTTCTTTCAGCGGTGCACTGGCTATTACTTGCCTATGGCATTGCCTCACTCAACTATCATTATGCCTTTTTGTGCCTTGTGCCGTTTCCAACATTATTCTACATATTAACTGTGCGTTTCACAGATCCTGGTGAATTTCGTGAGATAGAATCGCGTATTTGATGCGGAGATGTACAAATGCACGTATTTCACGGACGCGGCGGGAATAGGCGATCCACTGTTGTTATCTATGTGTAGTATGTGTGTCGTTTAATTTATTTTCACTTAGTACATAAGACACTTAACGATCTAACTAGCTATATCTGTATATTATATTGTATTTAGTACGTAGTGTATATTGTATAGTCCCATATCATCATTGCATCATTTTGTTTTTAATTATATGTATTTCACATTAATCACCTTATGAGACAATTTTCGATTTATCAATTCTATCCCAAATAGAACTGACTGAACTTAAAAACGCGCTGCAGCTTTGCAATTGATTTGCTTAGAATTAATGTACATTTGTATGTCTTTTGAAGCCTATAAATTTCATGTCCTTATCCACTTGGAACCATATCTCAATTAAATAACCAAATTTATATTTGTTTAATCATAAGAATATCATTAATTTTTGATTTAATCCATATAATCTTAAAGTAGACTAAAAAAAAGGGTTTCCCCATATCAAGAAACATACATATACATAATGTATATTTGACGAGCTCGCATTGGCTTTTAAAAATCAATTGGGCGAAATTACTGAATAACTAACTTCGTGTTGGCGGTAGTTTTATAAGTAGGTAAGAATCGATGATTTGAAAATTGGTGTATAGTTTTATATTTCACATTAATTATACACATAAAATAATATTAAATACAAATCATCAGTTTTTTTCCCATATCTAAAATAGTGTTCTATACCATTTGTTTTCTTTTTTTTTTTTACAATTTGCACACGGCGCTATTCAGATCCTTCGTTTCATAAGCTATTCAAATTAGCCAAATTATATGTATCTATGCGTTTATGTGCCTATGTGTGTATGCAAAACATAAACCATATAAATTAAGAAAAGTCAAAAGGAGTAAACAAAATAAAATATTCCGGTTACCCCTGGAATTTGAATCTAATCTGGGTATGTCGACGTGGTCGTTGAATCTGCTTGTGACTTGCGTTCATCTAAGAATTTCAAGCGTCGCTTTCGCAACACATTCAGCTCCGAGGATTCCTCATCGCCATTGTCTGCCTCTGAAGTATTCAGGAGGCTAACTGCCTCTGTGGCTTTCGATGGGACGTCGTCCTCATCGGCACCCAAATCTTCAATAGTAACTTTTTCTCCTTGGCCGGCATTAGCTGTGGTGATTACAGTCGAAACTGCATTGATTTGGTGAGCTGCGTATGCAGCTGCCGCAGCTGTTGATGTACTGGGCTTATCATAGACTGGGGCTTGCACTGGTGCCGCTGATGAAGAGCTGGATGCGGCACCTTCAGAATCTGTTGCTGCTGACGAAGCTCCTGTAGTAGCAACTGTTGGCACTGGTGTGACCTGCAGGCGAGCCGTCATATTTTGATATTGATTCATTAAAATGCCTACGGAGTCCAACATGAGAGTTATGTTGCCCAGCAGCTGTAAAATAGAGCAAATTAGTACTTTCTGAAGCATGGAATTATTAAATGGACCTTACTTTGAGGCGTTGTTCTATATGTTGCCTTTGTTGCCCCTCCAAAGCGCGCAATTCTTCATAGGTGAATTTTGTCAGGTCTAGTGGCACTGGTGGTGGCGGCACAGGAGGTGTGAAGTATTGAAATTGTGGAGGCATCATAAACGCCGATAGCATAGGCATGGGTGGTGGAGGTATTGGTTGGAACGCATTCAAATTGGGCAAGCCATCTAAGAAAGTGAATTTTCATCCTTATGGAGAATCGTATAATCATTATAGCAATAAACTCACTGGCATCGCCAAAAAGATCAGCAAAACTGGGTGCAGCAATATTGGCTCCTGCTAAAGGTCCATTCGCTCGACCGTCATCCGCTGGGACAGCTGCTGGGGCTGCTGCTGCACCCACGGGTGCCTGATTGGCTGCTGCAGCAGCAACAGGATCGTCTGCTGGTCGGGGCATGGCCGTGGAGTTGATAGCCGGAGTTCGTAAAATATTGAGCCGACAGGTAGGACAAGTCTGCTGGCGCTGGAACCACGATCGTAGGCAAGTCGTGTGGAATATGTGACCACAGGGTAATTTCTTCGAGTGGTTGACCATATCCTCCCGACAAATGATGCAAATGTTGTCCGACTGTCGAAGCTCCTCGGGCGTGGCATCCGGATATAATGTGTTCATATTGCGTATTGCCCTTCTGGACATGATCACATCGTTCAGGGCCTTGCGGAAATTGCGTATCGTGAAGAACATTGGTCGGAATACGAACATGGGTAAGGCATAGATTTTTGCCATGATGAGCACAAACAATACATAGAGCACAACCTTAATCAGGCCAATAACCAATTCGGTGTAGAGCAGGAATACGGCTTTATTTTCCCAAGGCGTATCCGTGCGCATCTCGGCGGCATGTAAGACATATTTAATTGCAGTGCTGGCGATCACTGTCAACAGAATGGCATATTCAAAACCAAACACTAGCTGAACAGTGGGCCCTCGTACAAGTGTAGAGTTGTAGGCATGCATGAGCATAACATAGTCAAGAATCCCCAGCATGGTCAGAAGGCTTCCAACGCGTATGTGAAACAGCCAGCCCAGGACAGGAGAACGTTCCATCTGAAACGACAAAAACGCTTAACCACACAGAATCATCAATGTCATCGAAATGTGATTGCTTACAAAGTCCACTCGCTCTTCGGCCAGCCAATGGAATGATTTGAGAAATAGCAGCACTGTAAACAGAGCCACAAATCGAGGATTGAAGTCATCACGAAATACAGTAAATGCCAGACACGTCTCCGTTAAGGCATACCAGAAACGTTCAAGCAGGTGTTCGAATTCGGCGGCACGCAAAGTACCAAGGAATATCTGAAATTGTCAAATGGTTAAATCTAATTATCTCAATTATCATGCAACTTCAACATTTACCCACCTTACGCAAAAGCTTTCCAAGCATAAAGACAATCACAAAGAACTGTATATAGATGACCTGAAAATGTACACAATTAGATGACACTTTGATTTATTATGACGTCTCCCAACTCACTGCCATGGATGCATTCGATTTGGTGATGTAGACCACTGCCGGATAGAATTGCTGCTTTTGAAAATATGCATTACCAATCACAGCGCTGGTAAGGCCCATGCAGACGCTTGAGATTAGCAACTGCATGTTGTCACTGTTGGTAGCAAAGGCAGCCAGCTGGCTGATGGACTCTAGAAAGATGTTAATTTTGGCTGCACTTCCCCTTCACTCCTCCTTGTTTGCCGCTGCCTTTCCTTTTTTGTTAGGCACTGGGCTGGGCCTGCTGTTGTTGCTAAATTGATTCACAACTGGTCAAATTTAAACGCTGCAATTTTAGCCCAGTCTAATGGTTAAGCGAACTTGTTTTGCCATCGAAATTTCCTATTTTATCGGGTGTATGAAATTTCACGTACACGTAGGAATTTAGTTAGTTTGCGTTAATACACCCTGTTAAATTTAGCACCCTGTTTGACTGATAATAGGGGGAGAATTCCAAACCCTATTATGCTCGCGAACACTTTATATTTTCATGAACAGTCTGGCAAGGCCTGCTTTACTTTTCAGTTGGATGGCAGCTCTTTTGACCATTTAATTTGAAATTTGAACTGACATCCATAACGACCCAAAACCAAGTCAAAAGCAATTGTAGAGTGTCTCGGAAATGTCTTTAAACGGTACTTTGACAATCTCTAGGTTGAATTGAAATGTTCTTATAAACAAATAACAAAGATAATAAAAATAATATATATCACCACGATACATACCTTAATTTTTCTAAACCTTTCAATTACATTTAATTATTTAATTTTCCTTATTCCGTTTAGATTTTTTTTTTTTACCTGATTTGCTTTATAAGACGAACTACCGCCCATACTGTTATCCTATTGGCCAACAATGATATTATTAATTCAGCCAATCGCTTTCTTTAGTGGGCGTTACGCGCCTGCGTGTTTATTGCATCAGCATCCTTTCTTATCAACCCCCCAAATTGGGTAACAGATAAATCACAACCGTCTATGAGGGAATTCGGACTTGGTCTACAGTTACTACGGATACGTCAAAACGGTTGCACAATGTTAACGGCATGCTGGACACAGCCGCAAGTGAAAGCCATTGATTGTTTAATAATTCAAAATTATTGATGCTCGACGAGAGAAACCAGGTGAAATCCTATTAGTGAAAATTGTTGAAACGTCGAGTGAATCAAGTTCAAGAGTGTGTCCGGTGGTATCCCAGTCAAGCGTGCAATCCGTCGAGTTAAATCAATGGATACGGCTAAATTGGTAAGATTATATAATCAAAATTTAAACCCAAAGTACATGATGTAATAAAAGTTAGTTGTAAAGCTTTAATTGAATCGCACATAAATAAATATAATTAAATCCTAAGATATTCATATGAGAGTCAGCCATAGCTTAGGGTGTACCCCATATTCTCCATCAGCGTCTCCTTAATAGCCGGCTGGAGCGCCCGCTGCATGTAAGTTGTTAGCAGACCACGTACGCCCATGGAGAAAAGTTTCTCCAGTTCATTGGACATCGCATCGCCTACCAGTTCCTCACGATCTCCGCTGGTGTTTATAGCACCACCAGCTGCTGAACCGCCGCCGCTGAATATATCTGCAAAGGCTCTGGCATCCGGTTCAACCAGTTGCTGCAGTTGCTCGTCCTCAAAAAAGAGAACATCCTCACTGAACCGCAACTCATCATTTCTAGGCGGTGCTGGGGCATAACGTCGCCGGCGACGTCTTCGTTTACTAAATTGCCGCCGATAAAAATTGTCGCCATTCGTGTCAAAGAACTCACTTGAATCCTGACTATGGCTATCACTGCCCACCACGAGACTCTCATCCCTTTGCGTTGTGTGCTCCTGGCCCAAACGTATATCGTAGTCAGGCTTGTATTTGCCCCAGCGTTTAGCTTGAGTGCCGGCGGTGCCGAGAATCACATTCGGTTCACCCAATTCCACTTGGGGGCTCGTTCCGAATCTCCGTTTGGAATTCTGTCGGAGTCGAATGCCACTGGGACCCTGGCAGCCGTGGGCAAACACGGAAATGAATCCGGGCTCAGCAAAGTGTGAGTCCGTACGCACTGAAGCAGCACCCAGTCGCCTTGACTGTTCGTATGAAGGGGACGATGAACCGGAACCTTGTTCAAAGCCAAGTGGCACTGTGCGAAACTCAATTCCGGCATGCCGTAGTCTAAGAATCATGTGACAACGTCCGCCCATCGGCTGCATAACCACTTTCCCGCTCAATGTTAGATCTGGAAAGATTAGCCGCGTATCCAGTGTGGAGTTCTCCGTACTAAATTTGCACTTGTCGATCTCTACCCAACGCGAAGCCGACTTGGCCGGGGGTACGCGTACTTTCAAATCCTCCACATCCACCCGGGAAATTGATGACAATTTATGGGGTTTTCGTGGTGAGGAAAGCAAATCCTCCAGTTCTAGAGCACCATCCGTGTTTGTAAATGGATAGGGGCGTCCACTTCTTTGAAGGTTCTTGCCATAGTAGCCACGTCCCGGATAATATGAGCTGCCCACATTGTAAAAATCATCCTCGGGCTCACTGTTCTGACCATAAAAGCTGTTATACAATTGATACGGGCTCTGCCGTGGCTGCTCCCACATCGAGCGGGCACGAGCCGACGAGCTGCGACGTCGCATATGCTCCAAGGCATTCTCCAAACGATTAGAACATCGGTGTGGCAACTGATAGGGTTGAGAGGTGACCGCTAAATGGGACAAGAAAACTTGTTGCTGTCAATCGGAATTCGAAGCGAAAGCGCCAAAAATGAACTCACCCAGAGAGCAGATAAGCACCAAACCCAAGCTTATATATCCTGGCATCGCTCCAACTCATTAAGACCTCCGAACTCGTTCGCAGTTGAATCGAAAATGCGACATCAACGCATGCGAGACCAAGAAACTGGCTCGGTTGCGCTTCCATGGCCACAAGAAGAGCAGCAGCAGCAGCTCCAATACAACTCAACGCTACGCTACAGTCGTGTCACTGTCTTCCATCATGTGCAGTGAAAGTGTTTTCCACGACAACTCAGCCTAGCTCAGCGTAGAGACCCAGAGCCAACTCAACCAATTTGCCGCACCGTGGAAAAAATAAGAAAAAAAAAACAATTTACAAAATATAAAACACAAATGAAGAAAAAGCATTGTCTTCTGACTTTGGCTAAGGCTGCTCCAAAGTAGATCAATCCCACATACAAACAAACGTTTCGTAATGTCGACCAACTTTGCGATGCGATCCCAACCGATGCGGTGGTGGGTGGGTGGTTGGTTGGGCATGCGTGGTTACTCCGCACTTCGCACTCCCAGCTCCGTTGATCTCTATGTGATGGGCTCCTTCATTATTGCTAGGCCAAAGAGTTCAAAGTTGATTCATCTAACGGATGAGTCAGTCAGTCAGCCAACAGACAACTGAAATCAACTTAAGTCAGCTCACTTCACCGCCAAGTTTGTTTTTTGGCCAATTGCAGTTGTAATAGGCAGCACAAATTAGGCCCTAAATACATATAAAACACAGTTGTACCTACCTTTTGGAATATGTATACACTTTTGATGTACCTATTGAAATTTCAAAACCCTCGGTGTAATAAGTTAAAGTGTAGTAAAGATAAATTTATTACCTTAAGTTCTATATAGATGAAACCAAGTTAAACATACTGAATTTTGTTTGAAAACTTTCTGCAATTTTGAATTTATATAATTTATTTAACTATTATAGAAAAAATGTCATTTTGTTTTTCAAAACCTTTCTTTCCCAACAAAATGATTTACCAATGATAAAAATTTATGTATGTTTCAATGCCTCTAAACAAAACTCTTAAGCTTTTTACGAGTAATGGCTTGTTTCGTTAAAATATATATTTTAGTTTTTAAAAATGCCGAACCTAACTGATTTTTAACTTTGGAAAATTTTCTTTTACAAATTACTTGCTTAGATTAATATTTAAGATTCTGCTTTATTCAACTATTTAATGTTTGAATTGAAGATGCAATCAGGCCTGTTTTTTCTAAGGCATAACATAAAAACGAAGTTAAATTATAGTGTAAGATGTCTAAAGATTAGTTGCGTGTCTAAGATGGAAATCTTGGCTGTGGATTTGCATTGGTGATCTCCACCTATCTTTAGTGTAACACGGTTATTTTTCAAAAATGGTTCAACCCAACTCAGCGCTTAATTATATATATTTAAAATAACCCACTTAAAACTTACCTTTCAAAAATGTTAAGTTTGACATCTGGACATCTAGGAACTGTATCAACACTGCATTTTGAATTTTCATGAATATGGTTTTTTTTTTTGTATATATATATATTTTATGAATGTCGAATCTGAAGATCAAAAAAATATACAAATTTCGTTGCTTTTTTGTTTTTAAAATTGATGCACAGAAACTACTGTCTAATTCTTATACCTTCTTACGGCCAATACATTAGTTTAATTTGTTTAAAATTCAACCATCATGTTTGATGTAGAGTATGGTTTAAACTATTTTTGACCAGCATAGTTTATCTGTTATATTAATTTAAGAAGTACTTAAAAGTCGTAGCTCGTTGCAAGCTTTTTATGGGTGTTTCTTGAGCTTTGCATCAGGTTTCAATGTGGTTGCACTACCTGTTTTTGGGTTTTTGATTTTGACACACGCGTGCCTACTCAAATCGCTTGGTTACTCTTGCCTCCTCTGACTAAACAGAATGACAATAACTACTCTTACTGTGTAGTTGGTATATATTTATAATGGTGGTAATTTGATTTTACAAATCGCTTGCTTGCACTTATTAAATGACACCCACCGTCACCACCATGTGGCATATTTTATGGCAATTTTATGAATTTGTAACAACAAATGGCGGAAGTTTTTTGTTGGTTGCCTTGAGCTTGTTGTTGTTTCGTTTTGTTTGTTGCAAAATTAATGAGATTTATAAGTTTAATGTACCCCATTTACATAACTCATCCTCGTCGTTGGAGAAAGCTGCAAAAAAAGAAAGAAAAAAAACCAAGTTCTGCAACTTCTAAATGTGCCGCTTTCTGCTCTTCCACGTGTGGAGCCAACGGTTTCCTTCTCCAATGGGTCTCCATCTCTGCCTCGAAGACGCGAGGGCCTATCTATGTAATTAAGGGTAACTATCGCACAAATGATTCTCAAATGCTCTAGTGCGCATCGTTTTGTTGTTGTTCCAGTTTCAAAATGTTAAGAAAAGGTTTTTGAAAAAGACAAAAAAAAGTTTAGGAAAGGGACAAGCAATTTGTTACATTTCAAATAAATCGATTGGTGACCTATTTCTTGAAGCAAACAATCTAAAATCATTAAATATTTGGCCCTTTGCTGGTTCTTGTGCTCTTGACTTTTGGTTTAATAAAAATGATTTTCTTTTGCTTGTTTTGGGCCTGATTATAATCAGCTTAGGTGGAGATATTCCTATATATGTATGTATAAGAGTAGCTAGAGATATCCAACTTAGCCACTTAAAAAGTGAAATGAATCAAAGTGAGAGTGGTGGTGTCCAAGCCAACTATAAACAAAGGTTTAACCCCCAGTGCAGCTCATTAAATGAAGAAATGTCAATAAACCGACACCGGCTAGGTTCATTGTCTTGATGTCCAATGTTGCTGGTGTTACTAGTTGCAGGTGTTGATGTTGCTGGTGTGTATTATTCTTTCCTTTCTCTAACCAATTTGTGCACTGTTTGTGACAATGGTTCATTACTTAATGGGCAGTCAGCCACATACATACAAATGTGAAAGACAACTCCACAGCAGAAATAGAAGTAGAAGCTGTTAAACTAATTGCCATTAACACCAACAACAACAAATTGTCCACACTCGCGTATGTCAATGTGACGAACGAATTGTTCATGGTTTTTTGTTTTATTTGGTTTTCTTTCAACCTTAACCTAACCATAACCTGTTGGCATCATGGGCATGGGTATCATCATACACAGACTCTCAGGCACTCAGCAGGTGGCTTTAAAGTTATGGGTTAGACCTAGATCTAATGGGGCTTAGTCCACCCTCAAATTCTCATGACAACTCACAAAATTGATTAACTAAATTGACAACTAATTTGCCAAAAAAAAAAGAAGAGAAAAGCAACCAAGAACTGATGACAATTTCCTGCTGCGTCTGGCTTTCCATTTCCTTATTCAGACCGACTACAGTGAGGCGAAGACACATCTGGAGCAACTGCAGCAGACGCTCACCCACTTGGACCACACCCATGGACATCCTCATTCCCATTCCCATCCCCATACACATCCGCATCCTCATCATCACCACCATCACCATCATCTTGGATTGTATCATGGGGCGCCGAATACATCCACCATAACCACAGATTCGGTGGTTTCCTGCGTTAGCTCAACACTGCCATCTGTGGGTAAGGCCATTGCCTCATCCTCATCCGGTACAACAACTTGCCTTAACCTGGAGGATCGTCGGAAATGTCACAGTCATAGCAATGACCTCGATGTAAGCCACACACTTATGGAGGCCATTTGTATTGGCCAGAAATCGCCACCTTGTTGCTTGGCATTGGCCGGCAATTCATCGCCGCCGATTCCCATTGCCACGGCAGCTCTTATGAATGTTGCCGCCGCCTCTACCGCATCATCCGTATCGAATGGAGTTAGTGCTTCCGCCGCCGCTTTATGCAATGGTATTTATTTGGCCGAAATCTAATCTATTCCCTTTAAAATCTAACCATTTGTTTTGTGATTTCTTCAGACATAACAAGGGAATCATCTTGGTATGCCCATCATCATCATCACCATCATCATCAGCAATTGGCCGATGAATTGGTCATGTACGCAACGCCCACACCGACGGCAGCAGCAGCGGCGGCAATTGGCAAATTTGGCCTGGACACATCCACGGAGGGTTACTTGAACGCAAGGTACAATGGTAAGCGTCCAAATCTGCACGTTGTCTATCTATATATCCATGTCCCCTGGCTCAAACTCAAGAACTCTCTGTTTGCTTTTGCTATTTACACGTTTTGTTTGTTAATTTTCCATTATGAGTTTTCAAATGGGTGGTAGTTGCCTTTTTGGCCCATTCCAATCCTCTTTGAGGGCTCGCCTTTGTTTATGTTTCGTTTTTGTTGAGCGCTTTTTTTTTTAACTTTACACACGAGTTTTGTTTTGTTAACAAAATATTGGTAAATGAAGCGTTTTCTAGCCCCGAGATAGTATACGAAGAGATTTTATAATTTGGAAATAAAAGATTATAGCCAGTGGCGAATTTGATTAAAATCTGATGGGTCACTTTTAAGGGATCTCTGTGAATGTTTGAATAAAATTTTTTATGAATTTGTAGAACTTTGTAAAGACAAAGTCCTGCATGAGTATTTCGAAAATTTTAATGAAAACATCCTGTAGCTTGATCGACTGAGGAAGTTAAAGCACTAGACACAGGACCTGCGCTATTACTTGGACTAGGACAGGACTAACGTTAGATATTTGAAAGGTTGTTAAGTTGTTAGCCATATTTTTAATGGCAGCACTAAAACTGAAAATTTGTATCTTTTCATACTGTAGTCTAAGATCTTTGAATAGTATTTAAATATTTAACAAATCGAAAAGCGTTTCAACAAAAATTAAGCGAAATTTATATGTTTTCAAACGATATCCCAATCAAGAATATTAATTAACATCATAAATTAATCGGATAATATATTATTTAGGTTAAATTAGGCAGGAAATTAAAAGCAAATCAGGAAAACAGAATAAACAAAATAAATTTCTGATATTCTAATAATCTTAAGGGCTTAAATTGAACAAACTTCGAAGTTTTCAAAGCGAAACTCTATTTAAGATACAAAATTTAATAAAAATGGAGTTCGAAATCGTTTTTTTGGGCTAGGCAATTTAGCACTCCATGACTTTAAATAAGTATTTCATCTTCATTTACTTATGATTGAGTGTTAACTTAAATTTATTTTCTGACAATTCAATTAAATACAAATTCAATGTAGTTAGATATTATTTCTTGAGATAGTTTATGAATTTCCTTTTATTTCGCTTGATTGTGTGAGGGGAAATACACTTGATTTTCAGCACCATGGAAAATATCATTTTCTTCATATATAGCATTGCATTTGACAAGCTCGATTTGTATGCTCAAAGATATCCCGGCGTGAGCGTTAATACGAAATATTATCTAACAAAAGCCATGCCTCTCCCTCTTTATTATTCAGAAGAAGTTTTTCTATGCCTTTTAGGAGAGAGAAAATCACTTTCAGAAAAACTGATTTCTTCTTTTTTTTACCGAACTGAATTTTGCAGTAAATGTCAAAGGCGTGCGCCATGAAAGAACATCAGCAACATTTTTCGATATACCCGCTGTGACGCATCCGCACCCGCATCCGCATCAGCATCCAGGACATCCACATCCACCGCATCCATATTGCTATAGGTGAGCCACAAAATTGATTCTTATTACCAGACAAGACAAGGCAACTTTAAGTCAATCAACTTGTTTCATTTCTTCTCCATGGATAAATTTCAATATTTTTCATTTATGTCTGCTTTGGGGCAGGTTTCCATCATCGCCACCCGCGGGCATTTCAAAAAAGAGCGACGAAGGTAAGCAAAACAAATGATATGCAAAATATGAATCTATTGATAAAAATTAAAGCCAGTATATTCATCATTTATTTAAATTTAAATCGCGGAGTGGTGAGGTAGGTAGGCAGGTAGGAGGTGGCCGGAGCAATCTACGTGCCTGCATATCAATAGTCTAAAATTGACTTCTTTTTTCCTTTCAAATGCGAGAAATTGCTGGCGTAATTTACAATAACAAAATATCACCGGTGTTAGTAACCGCTAATCCAATTGAATCTTGGAATTCAATTTTAAAAGCAAAACGCCCAGATACTTGTCTGTTAGTTGGCCTCCGGTATGAGCTTGGCATGGAGATGGGAATGGTATGAGGTTCGAGATGCAGTCAACAAACAAGCGACTCAATCACAAGCCACTAAAGTGAAGAGGCAATGGGGATTGGGAGTGAGAGTGGTAGCTGGGTAGCTGGGTAACTGGGGTGTATATGTACATCTTCTTTTGGGCAGAGCCAACAGGTTTTCATTGTCGATGATGTTTTTACTTGTCCTCGACACTTGCTCATGGATTATGCAAAGGTATCTACTGAATTTTTAATACCTCGAGTCATGTTTGCCCTTTGCCAGCTGATGTGATTTTGAGTGCGCCATGGAGGTAAGAGGTAAAGCCCATCCATGGCATGGTGTGTGGGAGTGATTCTAATGAAAAGGGCCAAACATTGGAACGGGAAAAAAGTGGAAAGAGTGACGGGTATTCTCCTCCCCCCTTGGTAAATTGCAGCATATTGAGCACATTTTGCAGCAACTGGGAATTCCTACCTGGGGGTGAGGGTGCTTGTATGGAGAGGGTGTGTGGGTGAGTGGGGATGGAGTTTGAGTTGGTTAAATAATTCATGGCTGCTAAATACCTTGGCCATTTAGCGTAAGGCAAACAAAACAAAAACACAACCATCTAATTGTATCATTAACGATGTGGAAAATGCTCTTCATAATAGACAATAGGCCTTATTTTTAGCTGGACTATAAATAGGCATAACAAAAAACGAGTCTAAAGTATATATTAAATGTATATAAGCATCACAAAACTAATGTCATAGCTGGCATACCCCTTTATCTAGGCAGAGTAGTAGGGTAATGAGTAGCCAAACCAATCTGCAACCCCTTTCCCACATTCTTTTCCATTGTTTAAATGTGCATGAAAGCGGCTTTTATTTTTTGTCTGTTACCTTAATGCCTGATCTCTTGCAGAGGCAACTGCCGCTGCCGCCGCCTCTGCAGCTGCTGCTGCAGCCGCTGCCGCTTATTGCAATGAATCGTCGGTAACGGCTTCTGGCCAGGATCAGCAGCAGTTTCAACACAACACCAAAATCGAACATGCCGATTCTACAACAACAGCACAGCAGCAGCAGCAACAGCAACAGCAACAACAACAGCAACATCAACAGCAGCAGCAGCAACAACAGGAACTCCTTCAGCAGCAGCAAGTTTCATCACTTCATTCCCATCATCAGCACAGTCATGAGCAATCAACACATCCGCATTTAACTCCTTTGCATGCTGCCTCCGCCTTTAAATTTAGTCACACGGCTGTCATATCCAGTTCGGCTGTCTATGCCGGGCAAGCGCCACATTACTCCTCACACCAGCAGCAGCAACAGCAGCAGCAGCAACATCATCTACATCAGCAGCAACAGCAGCAAACGACATCCCAATCTAGTCATCCCGCCATTTATCGTGATCTCTCACCTAGTACGGTGGCAGCATCAGCCGACTCAGATCTTAAATACGACACTGGACCCTATAATGCCACCATCTCATCCACATATCCATCAGCTTTGCGTCCAAGTGTTGTAGATTCAACCACATCCAGTGATACGGAACTGCGCCTGGACCATTTCTATGCCAGCAATGGCATATCCACCAGCAGTAATGGTCAGACAATTAGCCAACGACGTGGTTCCCTGCAACTTTGGCAGTTCCTGGTAGCTCTTCTGGATGAACCCACGACCAGGTGAGTCATCAAATTTATTCATCTAATTAATGTTTAGCTAATTTATCACACTTTGCCTCTAGCGCCAGTTGTATAGCCTGGACAGGACGTGGCATGGAATTCAAATTAATCGAACCAGAAGAAGTGGCCAGACGTTGGGGTCTCCAAAAGAATCGACCAGCCATGAATTATGACAAATTGTCGCGTAGTTTGCGCTATTACTACGAGAAGGGCATCATGCAAAAGGTCAATGGAGAGCGTTATGTCTATCGCTTTGTCTGCGACCCCGATGCCCTCTTTAATATGGCCTATGGCCATCTGACAACCACCTCAGCCAAAGGAGGAGATCAACATCATTTGACATTGTCGTTGGCCAAGTCGCCACCAGTTTCGGCTGCTACAGAGACGCATCGCGTGCCAAAAACCGCTGCGGTTGATTATTATGATGGAGGCTTGCATAAGTATCAGTAGATGATGGGGGGGATGTGAAATGGAATGATGGGGATGGCCATGAGTTTTGTAAATTGTGTAATCTATTTAATGTGGATATGGATGTGTGTGCAAGAGAAAGTCCATTTTCCGTTGAGATGAGTTAAAAGAGCCAACGAAAAAGGATTGGCTTACTTAAAAAATTTCTTTCGGCTTGTAAAATTTATATTTGTTTCTAGAATGCTGATGATCTTTTCTAAGCCAGATCTTCAAGAGTCAGCGCACATGCAGCCATATTTATATATATATATATACATATACATACAAAGTAAACATATACAGATGATAATTATGTGTCCACCATTGTAGATGTACTTAGTCCGCGTTGAGGTTGAGTTAATAAAAATAAATTATATAACGTTTTTCGTTCGTTATTCATTTTCTGTCTTCTTTTTCTTTTTGGGTACAGCTTCCTTTTCATCTTCATCGTCATCATCATCATTGTCACTATCGGTGTCGGAATCACTGCTACTATCATCTTGTTTACGCTTCTCTGCCGTCTTCTTGGTCAGTTTCTCCACATAGGCCTTTACCTTATCCTGCTGTGGACTATATGCCCAATGTATCAGTTCCAAATGTAGCTCTGTAGGTGCTCCCGTTTCGGCATCAAATAGTTTTACATTCTCATTTTTGATTTGTTCCAGCAATTTGGCAATTTGACGATTGCGCACTATATCCCAACTGGTAGAATCATCATCTTTGGGATACATGGTACGCAAATGTTTATAATTGCCCTTGGCTTTGGATCCGCCATAGGCGGCTAGGAATTCTGCAGCCAGTTCCTGTTTGGGCTCTGGCAATTTAGTGACTATAGAATATGCCAAATATGCACGATTATCCTTGATGCGATTCTCTGTCTCGAATTTTTCCAAAAACTCCTCCAACACCTGAACGGCCTCTTTGATGGCATTGATCTTGTCCTCATTTTTGGTACCAGATAGCACACGCTTCGAACTGCCAATTAGTCCCTTGATGGCCAGTCTCTGATAATCTGGATCACGTTCAGCCAAAATGCTAAAATAAAATTAGAGGTAAAATCATATATATACTAAGGAATGTTTTGGCATATAGAAAAATCATCAGTGGCGTTTGGAAAGGGGGATTGTAGCCATAAAAATTAATAATTTGTATTAAGTATATTATTTAATAATAGTTTTAGTTGACTATTATTAGTTTGCTTTTCTATTCTGTAGACCTTTTTTAGAATTTCTTAGTTAAAAACTTTAGGACTTAGTAACTAAAATACCTTTTAATATCTTTGGCTAACTTGTTAAACCCCTTTTAGTATTAGAGAATCCAAAATAAATGCCTACGCTTCTGTCACCTACATATAATTCCCAAAATGCTTTTTGCCCACTCAGAAAGAGAAGCATTCAATACAAACCCCAAATAGCAAGAGAAAGAGAGAGTGAGTGAGGGGGGATGGGGATAGAGAAAGAGCTAATGTGAGGGCAGCAGCGGTCTCTCTATATCGAAATTAATGAAACTTCCGAATACAACGAATATGCGTCTCCGTTAACAACACACACAAACAAACACTATAACTGTGACATGACATCATGCCCCACGCTGTGCGTCTGAAGGTCGCCTCATTAGTATGGGACCCGCCTCCATTTTACCTCAGTGTTGCCTCCGCAGCCGCCTTATCCTTGAAACCCAGGCCGGGCACTGTTTCCACCTTATCTTCATTGTCAGTTTTGGCATTTTTATTTGACGCTCCGCCGCCATTCTCTTCCAGCCATTTCTCAAAGACACCAATTGCATCATTGATATTCTTTAGCTTCTCCTCGGCCTTGGTCACTGTAAATGAAAAATGTTAGCCAGGAACAGATTACAGATTACCAACAACTCACAGGTCAACACTCGTTTGGCACGTCCCAGAAGACCCCGCACTGTCAGCTTACGATATTGCATATCGTGTTCCTCCAGGAGTTTCAGTGTCTCCAATGCCTTTTCCATATCCTTGAAACCAAATTTCGATTCGCCCTCCGACATGATGAACAACTTGATTAACTACTTGTTAGGTCTTCACTGTGCGAGCAACCTAATGCGACTGTTAGTCGTTGGATTCGGACGGTTGCTTGTTTGTCTTCTGCGTCTGAGAGCTTGGGAGCAGCAATGAGCGCAAGTGAGACTAAATATATTAGATAAGCAACATAAAATAACTAGGTGACAGCTATAAGGCTATGAGGAAGAGGCGGAACCGGTTTGTTGTCGGACTTGCTTAGCAAAACAAAGAAACCAAAACAGACCCCAGACCATGAGACAGACGAACGACCCATGACGTCATGGTGTTGCCTCAAAAGCTGATAAGCCCACAACACATACATTTGCTCTCACATAGATTCAATTGAAACTCAGGGCTGGAGATTGTTTAAACATACATTTTCTTTTTTTTTTGTTTTCTTTTTTTTTCTTGTTTGTTTATTTAGTTAACATTGAATTCGAAACGCTTTGGATTTGATGAGGATTTAGAGACACACTAATTGCAACTTCGACGGATTAGCAGGACATCATCGAGCATAAAGTTTCTTAGATGACAGAGAGCCTGCACCACATTCGCCTGATCGCGTACATTTGGACCGAGCCAATGTTCTGGCAACTGTAATTTGCCATTAACTTGGCTGGGCGTCACATGTGCCAGGGATCGACGCCAATTGTTATTGCTGGTCTGCACGTTGAGATGGCTGCCTGTTTGCAAGCCCTCGATATACTTGATGTACGCCTCCGAGTGTATGACACGATTGTTACGCGGTGGCACGGTCACAAACATCGGCTCTGGGGGTGGACCCAACACTATTGTCTGATGCTGGAGTGGTTGATGTTGCACAACATTCGGCACATTGGGATTGGGATCCCGCGGTGAGTGGGCATTGACTGGCTGTATAGACAAATTTGTGGCTAATTGGGGCATTAGCTTCTGTTTGCGCTGGATAAAGTTCTTGCCACGCTCGACACTGCCCAGTGGCTTGCCGCATCTGCTCAAATGTACCTCCCGCACGTGCTTAACGAGACGTAGGCCATTGGGAAATGCCTGAGAGGTTTTTTTAGTCCGCGGACAATTGCGCCACAAGCAGACATACTCGGTTTCGACGCCGGCCTGTGGATGACGTTGTATGTGGCCGGTGCCATCGGCCATGCAGTGTTCCGTACAGTCGGACAACTCGTCGAACTGAAAATCGCATTTGTCCCACATGCATTCATATATCATTGGCGGGCCAATTGACTCCTGAGATGCAGCGTTCTGTGGCAAGGGACTGCCGCTGTTGTGCATTTCATCCATCTCACTGCGACGGAGGGCAGCTGTCTCTTCATTTTGCTTGTTGGCTCTATCCTCCCAGCTCTGTTTCACGCTGGACGGGAGATTCTTCCATTCGTTACCCACCATGCGAGAAATGTCGCCAAATGAGGCATCAGGATTACTCTGGCAAATGCTCTTACGCACCTCGCTGGAGTAGAGTATATAGCCGGTGAGGCACTTTTTGGCCGATTTCGCCGGCTTTACTTTGGAGGTTAGCGGCGTCGAGTTGACTGATGGAGCTGGGGACGATATTGCCACAGTATCGGAACTCAAGGATGGCGTGTCCCCATCCATTGAGTCTTCAAGCATGCCAAGCTCATTAATCTCATTTTTTACATCTTTGGCTGGTTTGATCGGACTCTTGAAGTAGAATATCTCATCTTCGGTGACAGCGGCGCTGTGTTGGAATTTGCGCATATTGCCGGCCACCAACTTGCGGAGAGCCTTCTTTAGCTCATCGTAGACCGATTCACAGATGTAGACATCACTTTCGGGAATTTCGGTGGGCCGTGAGCTAATGAATTCGGCATATTCCAATACGGCGCAACGCCCTACAATACCCACAACGGGGCTAATCTCCTCCACGGTACTGAGCAAGAGTTCTTGGCGAAAGAATTGCTTGCCCAATGTCGGTGCCGTTTCACTGGGTGCCAATAGCCATGGACCTCTGAAGTAAGATTTGCCATTTTGTTCCCAAATCTGTTGCACTTGAGCCACCGACTGCTTGCCCGTCTGCGTGGCCACATAAACAAAATCACCTGTTTTAATGGCTCCGCTGCAAATCGTGTTATATTGCTGATAGTAGACACTATTGTTCTCTGCATTCGGTGGTGGATCACATGGCACATTGGGCTTCTCCTTCTCTACCAGAGACTCCTGTAGTTTCAGCTCTTCCAGTTCACCCTTGTGTTTCTCAATACGCTCCTTGAATACAGACATTACTCGTTTCAGCTCCAGCGGTTGCTCGCGGGGAACAAATTTAATAGAAGCGCTCTCGCGGGCATGTGGCCAGTTCTTTAGCTTCTTAAAGCAGCGACCTTGAAGATTGTAACGCGATTCGCAGACAAATACATCCTTTTCCGGCAGCCTCTCGGGACGCATTTTAATGTAGTCCTTAATGTGCATCACATAACACATGCCCAAAACTTTATCCATAGAAATGGTCTGAGAGATGCTGCTCTTAAACACTTCCTTTTCGAGAAATTTGCGAGTGGTCACATGATACGTCTCATGGGGACGGACAAAGATCGAGGCCTGCATCAGTTTCTCATTGCTTGGCGAAGTCCAGAGCCTTTCGATGCATGCGATTGCTGGAATTTTATTCTCCGGCATTTGGATATACACAAAGTCACCAGGTGAATAGACTTGCTGATTGATAGTCATACTTTCGCCCTTATTGGCCCCATTGAATTCATCCTTTTCCTTATCTTGCTCCAGATCTTGTTCCTCTTGCTGAGCCTTCTGCTGGCGCATCACTTCCACATTGGCCAAAAGTCGTTCAACAGTAAAACTAAGGGCCGGCGAACTTAAGGTGTCCTTGCAGAGCTTATCTCGTTTACGTATAAAATATGTCTGCAGTTCAATTGAATCCTGGAAAAACGAAAAATTAGTTATGAGATCATTTTTTTCCCCCCGCCATTAAATCACCTGAAAGATATCGGAGTCCGTACGGGATAATTTACGTGCTCGCTCCATGCAGGCAAATATATCTTCCTGATATATATCTAAGCGTTTATACGCTCCTTTGTCAAGTCGCCGCTTTACTAAATCCAGCGAAATGCCTCTCACTTTGTCACCTTCGCCCAACTCATCGTACTCGGGCAATTCGGCCAGAGAATCGGAGTAACAACGTCCCTCCTCATCCTGATGGTTGTAAAGCGTGGTAAATAGCGATAGGAACAATTCCTGCACAGCTAGCGGCACATCGGGCAATGAATCACGTTCTGGACGCAATTGCTGTTTCAATTGCAAGGTTAATTGCTGCAAAACCAAGGCATCTTTGTAGATCTGAGAATCGGGCTCATTGTATTTACATGCATTCTCCAGCATCAATAGAAAATCAGCGGCCAGCTCATCAATAGTATCGTAAAGTGATTGCTTTAACTTTTGGGCAATTCTTTCCATATCCATGGGCTCTTTGATAATGTCATAGTAATCAGGATATTCACTTTTGGATGGCAATTTTGTAAAAATAAGCGACAATTGGCGCTTTCCTTTGGGCTCCTGATACTCTCGAACCGACTCGTAGAATTGCCACAAACGATCGGTTACGAGGGTTGTCTTCAATTTCCTTCCCAGTTTTGTGTATTTCTGCACAGGCTTCTTAACCTCGACCAGGCCAGGGAACTCTTTCAGCTTCTCATTGAGGGCTCGCTCCAGAACATTGGCATCTTCGTAGATATTGGAGCCCTCCTCATTGTATTGCCGACAATTCGAGAACATAAGACGATAGTCGGCCACTACATCCTCCACTGTGGCATAGCGATCGCTCTTTATATTATGCTCAATAGTGTTCATGTCAATTGGATTTATAATGACATCATAATAGTCAGGATAAACTTTACGCGGTGGTTTCTCCATAAACATTTCAATCGGTCGACGATTTCCCACCGAATAGTCGACCAAACTTTTCTGAATCGATAGGATTTTCTTCTTAATTGCAGCATTTATGGCAATACGATTCGATTTGGGTGAATTGGAACTATTGCTGGACGTATGAACAGTGGGAACATTAGAAATGGAGTTTACACGCGGCCTGCCCGGTTTACGCTTCTCTGGCTGGGCACTAGTTGCCGTAAAGGCTGTCGTATCACTCTCTGTCTCCTGGTCGTCCAGGTCATCTTCTTCGATATCGCTATTCTCCTCGAGCGATTCCTCAACTAGTTTAGCATTCATTAGCTTCAACATTTTCACCGCATCCTTGTGTGTTCGATGGGTGGAGGCAAATGCCTTCTTAGCATTATCCAGCATAAGATACAAGTCGCCAGTAAGATCGCTAATGTTCGCATAGTCGCCCTTCTTTAACTTTGTATGAATTTGGCTCATGGAAATGGGACGTTTAATTAGCTCAAAGTATTCGGGATGAAAGCGACGCACTGGTAACTTCCACAAAGAGTTGCCCAGTGGTGGACCGGTGATGCCCGGATGTTCCGCCGTACCGGGTGCATTGTAAAGATGATCGAAAAGAGCCCACATAGGGCCTTCACCGCGTTTGCTAGTCTCCTCATCATCGGAGCTATCAACCTCCTCTTTAAGGGCTATTAAAAATAAAACAAAGCAATATTTAGAGTGGAGAGATCAAAAGGATTCCAAATCTCTTACCCGCAATTGCAGCACTGGACAAACTTTTAATGCGTTTTGTTAATTTCACAGCCTTGCCGGATTCTAGTTCAGTACGACGCTGGACAAATATCCGTTTTAAAGCCTTGGCATCCTTGTAGATCTCGGAACCTGGCTCATTGAAGAGGCAGGCATTCTTGGTCATTTGCAGCAGATCACGCTCCATTTCCATCAGTGAGGAGTAGGCGTTCATTTGAATCTTTGTTGCAATTAAACGCAAATCGATTGGATGCTCAATCACGTCATAATAATCGGGATAGATCTTCTTGGAAGGAAGCAATTGAAACATATGATGCATCGGTCTATCGGACGATACATCGGTAGCCGTCATTACAGAGGCAAAGAGCTCCTCATATGGATTATAGTCATCTTCAAGATCACCGCCTGGCTCAGTGCTAGTGGTTAAACGCCTCACATTTCTGGAGATGCGTTTGGCTCGAGGCTCTTCTTCGATCGCTGCCGCAGTTGCTGACGTTGACAAGCCATTAGCCTCCAAGATGCGCTGCCGCTGCGTCTGTATATGCTGCCAGAGAGCCTGCGCATCCTGATACTCACTCGATTCGGGCTTATAGAACGCCTTAGCATTTCCAATTAGTAATTCCAAATCACACATAAGATCATCCACATCGTCGTACGAATCGGTCTTTAGTTTCTGCTGTACTTTCAGTAAGTCAATGGGATTGACCACCACGTCATAATAGGATGGCTCTTGGCGACGCTTTGGCGCCCGTATAAACGTATCGCAAAGCATGGAACCATCCTCTTTTTTTATATTTCGTATCGAATCGTACAGCTGCTGGCATAGCTCTGTTGGGTCGAGACGGCGCTTTTTTCGCGCCGATTGTGTAGACGTCGCTGTCGACGCCACTTGAACCGGTGATTGCTCTGGCGTTGAGTCGTCCAACTGCAGTGGATCCTCATCCTGGCGACTCGATATGGAGCTGGCCCGTCGCTTGCGACTGAGCATGTTTCTATATATTTATACACGACTTTTTACAATTTTCAAAGACGACGACGCCAACAAATTTTTTTTCTGCCTATATATTAGAGCTGGGAAATCCATCGATGGCTCCATCGATAGTATCGATGGAATTTATAAAGTGCGATAGATCGATGTAAATTTTTCGATGACGATGTATCGAACTTGATCAATCCTTTAAGTTAGTCAGAATCGGAAGAATGCGAACTTTTTTTTTTTACTTGAATATCTCGAAGCAAACCAAAAATTTGTCATTTTTAGACCTGGGTACTTTAAATTAATTTTGAAGTCAATATCGGAATCTTGCAACAATATGGCTGTTTAACAGTATTTGGTATTAGTTTGATTTGCCTTGAAATTGTTTTTTTGTTTTATAGCACAATAAGTGTATGACGATAAAGTTTTTATTTAATGTTATTTTGCCTAAAAATTTAATTAAATGGATTTAAAAACATAATTAACGTTTAACAGTTTTTGCACCGAATAACCCTTTTAAATTTCCGATGGAACCATCGATGATATCGATGGTTTCATCCATCGATGGAAAAAGTCCAAGCCATCGATACTATCGACGGATTCTGGCCACACTGGTTATGCACGAGGTTGCCATACAGTTTTAGTGTTGATAAACGACCGACTGGGAGCTGATGCAGGTCAGTGCTGCAAAACAACCAACATCATGCCCCATTCACATTGCGAATTTAAAAACTATGATTTATATCTCAGATATAATATGAAAACTTTAAAATGAAGAGCATTTAACTTCCTCAGGGCACTGAAGATACCGATGACTTTTATTGTATTACATTAAACCGAAAGTGGAAAAAATTTTTAAACTATTATTCCGCTTTTCTGAGACCAAAAGAAGTAATAAATTTTAATCCACCACGGTAAACCTAAAACTGAGTTTAAAGTCAGAAAAATATTTTGTACTTTAATAAATTAAATTGACCTTTAGAGTTATAAATAAAAATAAAAATATGGAAGTCGAATTTGTAACTTCGAATGTAAATACATTCGATTTATTTATAATCATAATTGAGTCAAACTGCACATTAAATAATTGAAAACTTTGAAAACTAACTTTTATTTAGTTTTTAAATTTTATTGGATTTATCACATACATTGTTTTATTATTAAATTAATTAATGTATTATTGTTTTATTGTGGAATATGGAAATATAAAATGAAATGAGACGATTGGCGCATAATGTGCGCATATTTAAGGAACATTGTTTAAAACTACCAAGAAAGAAATAAAATAAATTAATCAATGACGATATTAGAACATATATGTAGTGAATAAAATTAAACTGTTGAATCACACCGAAACAATTTGAAAAACACCTACAAATTTAGCCTACATATTAAACCTAAATAGTTGACATCAGTTCACGTTGCATAAATTTATATATCGTTGAATTTTTGGGTGGTAATTCGCCAAGTGTATCAAATGTATGCAATTATATATATACATATAGATATAACCATCGAACTATGAATCTTATATGTATATATATAATTGCATATATGTGTACATATAGTTAGTTTTAAAAAGTACAACAATTAGGCGCAACACTTAAATATCGGTATCAGTTCTTTAAATGATATATACGTATGCTATATCTATATATGTACATATATCTATTTTGTATATGAGTGTGTGTATAAATGTAAATCGGTAACTAGACGCCACTTTCCTAAACGAAAACTTAACAGTCCATTTCATTTGTATGGCGACTAGCGGTGGTATTGCGACTATTTTTACGACTAAATTTGTGATACTTGGCATAAAAACTACTTAAGCTCTTAAGGGGCGACTCGACAAAGCGAATTATAACAATCGTTTGCTGCATTAATTGCTGCTGCTGACTCCTTGACACTTTGTCGCATCGCTCATACAGATATCAGTTGATGAAACTCATGTAGTTAGTAAAGAGCAAATAGTTCTCCACCAACCGTGCACGAAGTTCACGTCTCACTGTCGCCGTAAACTTGTTGGCCAAACACAATGCAGTTGTGGTGCCAAATACCAGATTATAGAATAAGACAATCTGGAAATTGCCTAGCCATTCAATCGCACCGAAATCCCCCAGCAAATCAAAGTTCGTTATGCCTGGCAAGAAAGAGAAACAAAAAATACGTGGATTAGACCATAAGAATAAAGCAAATGAGATGGAGAATTTACCTATAATGCAACTTAGTAATGGTAGCGCTGAAGATAAAACCAGCATGAAGCCACAGTTGAGCATAAGCTGTGGCAACGATGTCTGACGCCGCTTGGGCCGTACATTTTGCATAAAGGGCATGCTATAGAAACCCACCACCGATGTGGCGCCCAAATAGAATATCAGACACACCTCCAGACCGGCGCCAAAGAGTCCCAGTTTCGACAGCGATGAAATGCCCAGCGTGAATTGCTAAAAATTTGTAATTACAAGACTTAGTTAGAGAGAGACCGTAGTTATGGCTGAGATGAAAATTTAATAATTACCCTGGTACTAAGTGGAAGTGCCTTGATGCCAATAAGCAATTCAACAGTATTTTGCAATACCAAGAGTATGGTAACCCCTGTGCAGAATAGCAGCAGAAGCATAGCCATCAGATAGACGAAGGTTCGGAGAATGGTATTCGATTTGCGTAGCTTGTCCAATTCCTTTCGTTCACTCTGCAATTCTCTCAGTCTATCATTCAGAAATACTTGCTGATCCGACACAGCGTCCTGAAGAGGTTTTCTCTGATAAAGTTGCGTCAAAGTATCCGGAAGCCAAGGTTGTTGCAGATAACTGCGACCTAGTCCATTTTTACGATGGGTACCGGTGGGATTTGTACCGTCCATAATGCTTACATTATGCAATTCAATGTTGGCCAACTTTCTTTTAACGCTAACTTCTTCCATCTGGAAGGCGCTAATCTCCTCCTTGACGTCACGCAATAACATGGGTCGCACTAAGACATTGTTGACAACGCCAAACAGTCGAATGAATCCATAGGGGGTGCAAACTAAGTAAACATAATAATATAAGTCAGTTTCCATGGCAAAATAAATAAACAGTAAAACATTTTACAAAATAATTCAAGTCAATTATTACTACAGACTAGAGACTTAATAATGGCCGGCAAGGATATCAGCGATTTTTCTGATTTTGAAGCCACTTTACAGAAGATTGACAACATTTTAAACAATGGCGGTGGCGATGAAGAAGACAAATCAAATTCTGCACGCAAAAACAAATCGCCAGAATTCTTTGAGAGTCTGGATGTGGACAAGGTTCACTTGAAGGTTCGTGAGAATCGCACTTTGATCAATAAACGTGAAGAAAATTTGTCCACGGATCAAACAAACAGCATGGATCAGCAATCCTTTATGCAGCAGGTGGAGCGTGATGCCAATGAGCGTGCTCAGGCCAAGGAACAGCGTGAATACAAAGCAGAACTTCAACGCAGGTATAAAGAATCTTTAAATTCTTCTAGCTTGGTTTAATTCGGTTTGATTCTCAGCCAGGGCAATGAAGCCTTTCGTGTTGCTAGCTATGAGAAAGCCATACTCCACTATACCAAGGCTTTGGATCAGATTAAAGACAGTGCAATAACCTTTAATAATAGAGCATTATGCTATATTAAGTAAGTACAAGCAAAGCGACCAAATTTGCGCCATTTTATGACACTTTGTTTGATTCGGTTTTCTGATTTTAGATTACGCAACTATAAGCGAGCTTTGCAAGATTGTGAATATGTTCTAGATAAAGTGGATAAATCAAGTCTACGTGCCTGGTTGTATAAGGCCACTGCCCATAAGCGTCTAAATGAAATGGAAAAGTATGAAAAGAGTGTCACTCAAGCTCGACAGCATAATCCCAAACAATTGGCTTACATAGACAAGTTCATAAGCCAAATGGAAACGAATATGTAAAATATATAATTATTTATGTTTAGTTTATTGTACTACTTACTTAGCATCAGCATTACGCCCAGAAATGAGACACACGAATAAAGGAACGGCAGGTGAACACTGCCCAAGTCTGTGAAGCGTATACAAACCAAAACGGAAGTTAGTTTTAATGCATATGTATATTCAGATCAGATTCTGGGTGCAGTCTGTGTCCGCACCCATCCGTGATTAAATGTGATCATACTCACTTAGAAACCAAAAGAACTGAAGCTTTTCAATGCCAAATACTGCACTCAAAACAGCTGTTAATACTAAAACAATAATGGCCATCAACATGAATACTGTGAAGGTCTCATACACACGTCCCAATATACCCTTCTTGTGTCCCACAAAGCCAGTCGATTCGGAGAAAAGATACACAAACGGTAAGAATATAAACAGCGACAAATTGGAAAACAGAAACACATGATTCCATAGACCTAGAACAAACAAGAAAATATATATAAATTCTCAAGTTTTTAAGGAGATATTTTTCCTCCTTCTACTTACCCTGTATCAAAGAGCTATTTAACCATTTCACATAGTAACTGTTTGGGTATAGTAATAGAACCTCATTGCTGGCTATAGAAACGGGTAAGAGCATGGCAGCTCCCTCAGCAACGGCCAATGTAAAAGTGCAAAGCCAAAAGCTGAAAAAAAAAATATAAAGATCAAAATGTGGTTAATCATAAAATGACTTTGATAATTAGTTGCAGTTTGTTATACGGCAAACATACATGGTCATTACCTTATGCGATAGACCAGCACCTCGTCTTCGTCATTTGAGTAGAGATCATCGCGATCGCTACGTCGAAATCGTGATACAACCACATAAGAGCTAAAGTATAGTAATATGATCAATAGCAAGAATATCTGTAAGGAAAGAATTTAAATATTTATAGTACAAATTTCTTTGTAAGGAAAAAATCAAAGGTTACAACATTGTTTAGATTCTAAGCCAATGCAAATTATGATTAATTAAAAAATACGCAATCATCAGTGTATACAATAAAATCAAAGGTCAGACTATAATTTTATTTCTTATCGGTAGCTGACGACAAAACTTAAAAAAAGAAAAAAAAAATGAGATAAGAATTTCTCTTTTGTCTGATTGTTGGACATAAAAAGGCCAATTTAGTGGCAGAATTATATTAGATTATAAATGATTAGATGTGAAAATAGCTGAATTATGTAAAGATAAGAAATCATTTAGCATTTTCATTAATGGAGGAATTACACAAACAACAACAAAAATAGAAACAAAACGCCAATCATTTGGCCCACGTCATTGTTAAAAAAAAAATTTTTTTAAAACCAGAAAACACGCAATTGTGTGTATATGAAAGTGTTCATGTTCTAACTAACTAAAATAAAGAAGATACAAAAACAAAGACCAAAACATTTAATTTATACCCATTGTGCATTGTTTTTTGCTCGTTTTTTTTTTCAAAGATAGTTGCTGATGCCATAAATATATATGTAAAGCCAACGAGATTGGCTTTTAAAGTTTTCGTAAAGAGAAAAAACAATAAACTTTGAACTCACAGTAGTAAACAGTTTTAAAGTTTAAACTTAACTATTTGATTCACAACTTTAGAAAGGAACTTCTTCAGTTTAATGTCTCAAGGAAACCTTTCAAACTCCTCTCGTAAACAAAAAATCTGTATACATATGTATGTATGTATGTATATATATTTATCAGATACATTTGCCACAATAACAACAAAACAAAGAAGAATTCCAATTAACTTTAATGGCCCATAAGATTCAATCAATAAAATCAATTATCAAAATTGTTTAGAACATTTTCACAAAAATAAGTAACATAGTAACACATAACATCATACTTTATACATATATATTATTTGATTTTAACTTTATTTAAACAATTGTCGTCTGATGAAGGAATTGGTAACCTTTTTTTTGTATGCTTTTGCCAAAGGTATTTGCACAGCTTAACAAAACAAAAAAATATAAATTATGGCCAAAAATTAAGCAAAAAAAAGACAAAAATTATTGTTTGTTATCAACGAGCGGTGCGTAGTTTATTTATGAAACAACACAAATGTATTAATGCATATGTATAGGTAAAAAAAACATTTAAAATTTATTTATAAACAAAGGAGAGCAGTTTTTGTGGCACTCAAAAATTGCTGATACTCTTGAAAAGATTCATATAGAAATGAAATGGAAAGCATTTGAACTAAACAAATTGAAGAAAAATATGAATCAATTGTGACGTGATGGAACACTTGAACTTGGTACACGTAGAGGAGCCTATCGAAAGATAATAATTATATTATATACTTTTGCCTTCTTATCGAAAGAGTTTCATATAAATAAATACGTGCCAAATGCACTTATTAACCAAGTTAAGTTGCCTCACCCACATTTCCACGCATATGTTAAATTTTATTGCATGTCAATGACTTTACATGAACTCAAGAGTGGGAGGGACGGAGACAGGCAGCGCCCAACATGGCTAAAAATAGGTAAAAGACATCCGTCGAATACAGAGGCTGACATGGCTGGTGGGCACGCAGAGGAGCTTTAAATGCTGCCAGACCAGTTGGCTCAAAACAAAACGACAACTTTTGCCGGTAAGTGGTCAGGAAAAGTTGCAGGAAAACCAAATAACAAAAATATAAAACTTTACGGCTTCAAGTGAAAGATGATTAAAGAAAAAATATCCAAAATACTAACTGGTTGGCTATGACAAAGTTAACATACATATGTACATTTTTTGACTTAATACTAAAAGATTTCAATAATGGATAATGGAATATAAAATTTATAATCAATTAAAAATGCTGTTTATTTACTTTCAAGTTTCCACAGAGTCTAATTCGACTTTTCAATGAAACTTATTAGACCTCTATTTAAGAAAATAGCAATATAGAAATTGTGATAATTACCTAAATTAAGTAATACTTTCATGAAAGGGGTAATTGTTAATTGTTTTCCTTATTGATTTAGAAAAATAAAGTGTTTTGGTTAAATTCATGGATTCCTGGAATTTTATTTTGGTTTTGTATATCGGCAACACTTATAATACATACATATGTATGTAAATACGCTCAATTTCGGTTAATTTATTCTCTTTTTTATGCATTATTTATGAGTACTTTGACTTGTTCTCCATCTCTTTTTTTGGAACCTAAACATTATGCAAGTTGTCGATCCCCCACACACACATACACAAACGCAACAACAACAACTCGATCTGACCCACATTTGTGGCCACATATCGGATTATTCATTATTGTTTTTTGGATCCCAAAAAGTTCCTTGGGGAAGTGGGAAAATACAAACTGGTTGGCACTTCCTAGGGGGCGGTTTGGACTCTAAAACAATTCAACGACCCACGTCGCCATTGAGCAATTATAAATAAATAAAAATATATTTATTTTTAGCTACATCAACAAACCGAAAATTTGTTATTTTACTTTATTCGTCGTGTCAGTCACGGTATCTTTGCCCTGCTAAATAAATATACATCTATATTATTTTTGTTTTTTTTTTTTGTATTTTGTGTCTTTCTGTTTCCCTCAAACATTTTGAAAAATGTTTTGTATGTATTTAACGTCTACCTACCGTTTGTTTACCAATTGTTTAAACAAAAGCCTTTTCGTGACCATTTGCCATGCACTTGAAAACCGTTTGCAAGTGTTGAACCAAAAAAAAAATTTAAAAACAGATGAGAGGAATCGGTCGGTCGCTCGTCGTCATGTTCGGTTTGCGCAATCCTCATAATGATATAAACAATTGCTTACACATACATATGTATATACAAATCTGTCATTTTATGCCCAACAAGAAATTTTTAATATATAGCCCCGCCTCACAGCGTGAAAGCACTTTCACTTGTTGCTGCTTTTGACCGTTAAACATTGCAATTTGTTTCGCCATAAGCCAAGACTTATAAAAAATGTACTCAATCTGTTTGGGCTTAAATTTTACCTACAATTATATGGTTGAAATCCGATTTGCAATGAGAATAATCTCAAGTTACTTACTTAGATATAAAAGCAGAAACTACGTCACAAATTGTTCCCGTTATTTAACTGATATGCTTTAACTGTAATTATGCAATTGCAAAAAAGGTAAAGTTTCTTTTGATCAAAAGTTTGCAAAGCACAGAATAAATAAAATTTTCCACTATATAAAGAATAAATTTTAAACTGCCACTAAAGTCAAAAAGAGATTAGGATAAAACAAGGCAAGGCTGGTAAGGCTATAGAAACATCGACAGCATCAAATTGAAACTTTAACTGATATTTCAATGAATTAAAACAGTTTACCTCTTCCACAAATCGTAATTCTAAACAGCTACAATATTAGTTTGAATTTTTCCAGTTTTTGCTTATCTGAACTTAGCATTTCCTGTATAATATTTAATTAGTTAATAATTAATTATTGTTCAAGCGGTATCGAACACACACAAGATTACATTACAACAACAGGTGTGCGTGTGTGTACGTGTGTAGGCGTGCATGACTGTAAATTTTGATTAGGCCAAAGAAATTTGCAGTCCGAAAAGAAAGTGCCGACTTTAACATTGACACGAATTTCGATTATTTATTTTCTTATCATTTGTCGCTCTCTCTTCCCCCCCCCCTCACTCTCTCTCTCTCTCTCTCTGTCTCACTTTCTCACGCTCTCCCACTCATTTTCTTCCTTCAGCATGATAAGAGCAATAAACAAAATAACACAGTAACTAAGTTCAGTTTCATCTACTATAAAATCTATGTAATATTTCCCATACAGCTCCCCCGCTGCGTCCCTGGCAAGTACAGTTACATTCCAGCAGCTGTAACTTCCAGCCGATAAGAGCAACAAAAACAACAGAACAAAAGCAGCAGCTGCATTTTGCCTGCTGAGGTTTTTAGGTGTTTTTTTTAATGTTTTTGGGGGTGGGTAATGGGTGGAGAGTTAGCACTATTTAAAACTTACAATGTGCTCGCGTATTGTGTTGTGAAACAATTGTAGCTTCAAATCAGTGACTTCCTCCTCCTCGTCGTCCATGTTCTTGAAGAACGCGGCTAGTTTATCGCTTTGACTTTGGGCCAGTTTTATATTTTTACTTTGTATAGAGGTGAAATCAAAAATATGTTTTTATTCTAGCATACATAAGTAAACTGATGGAAATTTTGTTCGGTGCAGGGGATTCTTTTTTCTTTTCTTTTAAATGCTAATAAATTTAGTAATTTCACTTTTCTCCCGTCACGACGCACTCTAAAACACACACACGCACACACACTATATTTGATTTTGTATTAATCTTATTGTCTAAATTTTAAATGTCGTAGCTAGGAAATTCTATCAATTGTTTGTCACAGACATTCCGGAATGAAGCCCGTAACCACAATAAATAAATGCGCGATTGATGAACTGAACGCAACGAGAAATCTTTACAACAGAGCGGGCATAGAGATGTTGTTTACTACTTTTCTCTCGTGCTAGAGTTGGCACTATCGATAGTGGCGATGCAAACGATAAATATCGATTGTTGTTAAAATAAATGTACTACTTTCATCTCATACTAGAGTTGCTACTATCGATAGTGGCTATGCAATCGATAAATATCGAATTTGTTGGCCATCCCTAAATATGTCTCAACTCCGGCGACAGGTGAAATTAATTTATAGAATTTTAGTTGAAAACGCTTAAATAAGCTTATATTTAGGTGCTCAGTGCTTTCAAAAGGCTACATCGCACACGACAACATGTTTTCGATGGGGACGTCCAAGCCCTTACAGCAGGCAGGCTCAAGATTAACGAATCGTTCCGGGAAAATCGTAATGAAACCAAAGAGGACGAAATCATAAAAGTAATTTATAAATGAAAATCTAAAAATGTTTGGATATATCTAAATTAATTCTTGCAGATGATTAAATTGGCCGATGATGTGAGCCATGAGCTTCGCACAACTGTAATTCAAGCTACCAAACGAGAAGATAATGTCTACGGTAATGTTTAATATACAAATTACATAAACTTCTAAACAGCATCTACAAATCTTTTTTCAGAATTGCGGATATCAGATGAAACCACACGACTTGATAATGTCTTATTCAACCCTGATGCCGAGATTAAGGCACCCCGCAGGCGACGGCAAAATCAGGAATCTGGTTGTTGCGGTGGAGCAGCCATGGCTGCACTCGAGCAAGAAATTGCAGAACGTAAAAAATAAGATTGTGAATGATACAGTTTATATTATAGTCAAGAATGTTTGTTGTTAACTTTTATTTTCTGTGCTTTTTATCGGACTTGTGTTTGCTTTTCGTTTTGGTTCGCTTTCGGGAGGAAGTTTTGTTCCTGCGCTTACTCTGCTCATCTGAAGATGATGAGCTATCTGAGGAGGATGAATCCGAGGAACTTTCGCTGGAGGAAGAACTCGAAGACGATTCGGAACTGCTGCTACTACTAGAGCTCACTGCTCGTTTAGATTTCTTTGATTTTGTTTCTCTGTCGCCTGGTCGTCTTAGGCTTTTATTTCTTCGCTCCTCTTTTGGCAGCGGTCTAAAATTTAAATGTAAGATTACAAATTGACAAGAGATTTTACTTCGAAGTTCTTTACCTGGACATGTTATCTTTATTACGACTATGGGTATCTCCATGGTGTCTGCGTTCGGGCGAAATATGTCGAGCTGTTCTGCGCGGAGAGTTTTCACGTCTACGATCGTTTCGCTGTTCATAGGATCTTGAACGTTTCCGTTGATTCTGTCTGTAGTTGTTAATCCGTCTATCATTTTGTGCGTATGATGTTCGATGATGACCATCTCTAGATCTGGAGCGCTTATTTTCGTTTCTTTCTCTCGATCTTGAAAATCTCCTTTGATTTCTGTCCCTCGATCTGGAACGGTTACGCCCGTTTCTTTCCCTGGATCGTGAACGTCTTCTTTCAGAGGGAAGGTTTCGTTTCTCCCGTTCGCTCTGCTCTTGATGACGTTGTTCCCTGGCTTTTCGACGCTCCGCCGAACTCATACGATTTCTGGCATTCTCCTGATCTCTGTCCTTCCCTCGTCGTCTGTTGTTATGGCCGTTGTTCTCTCGCAAATTATCAAAATCCAGCCTCCCTTCAGGACCTTCTATGCCGCGGCCTTTGCCACGCCATTTAATCTTCGCCACAGACTGTGAAAAGTCTACATGGATGCGACGATCATCAATGAGGACATTATCCATCTTGAAGTAGGCGGCCTCGCAGGACTTCTGTTCCTCAAACTCCACAAAGGCGTATTGAAGTGAATCGCCAGTCTTGCGATCTCTGATGACTTCACAACCTTTGACTACTCCAAAGCGACTAAAAATTATCTCAAGATCGTCATCCGTGGTGACTGGATTCAGTTTGCAAATAAAAAGCACATTCTCCGGTGGCGCCATCTCTGCATCCGGCAAATCGCCCACAATTTCCAATATTGTAGCCCTTGCCTTAGCCTCCCGATCTGCCAAGATCTCTTGCATTTCCTCTGCCGTCTTGCCTTGGGTATCGTCAATATCTTCGTCGGCTGCGATACGTCCATTCTTTAAACGCTCCGCACTAGGAGAAGGTGAACGGCTCGGCTCCTGAAGGCCACGGGGATTGGGATAGGGATCTTCTAGAATAACTGTATGCGTTATTCGTATATCTTGATAGGGACGACAGTCCTCATCGACTATGGCGTCGTTAAGTTTACGCAACACCTCGTGGCCCTCAACCACTTCGCCAATGACGCAGTGCGTTCCGTCTAATGATGTCAGATTCTCACCCAGTGTAAAGAAAAACTGTGAGCCAACTAGGTTCTTTCCCGCACTAACCAGTGAAAGCATTCCAGCACTCGAATGTGGAATTTTAGGTAAATATTCAGCTTCGAAGAAACGCTTGTGTTGTCCCTCCACCACTCCCCAGATGGACGATCCCCCATCGCTGGCACCACTGGGATCTCCAGTCTGAGCTATAAATCCCTGCTGCACGGTGTGAAACAGATTGTAGTTGTAGTACTTGATCCGGCATAGTTTAAGAAAGTTTAGACAAGCTATTGGCCGCTCGTCCAGGAACAAATCGACAGTCAAGTCACCAATTGTGGTCTCAATTACCACGGACATGCTAATGTCGGACAACTATCAGATATAACCCACTGTAAGTAATATATATTGTGGCAAACGTTTGTTTCAAACAAAACCATAATTAGCGATGAGCTCAAAATACCGTGATTTTTTTCTGGTAGCAGTGACAAAGTCAAGTCGATAGTCACTATCATTAAAATATTTTAAATGTAAGGACAAGCAAATGCATCTAATTTAACCAAATTCCAAAAAATTACACAAATCTAATCCCAATAAATAAGTCAAGACATCCTTTTTAAAATATGCAAGAATCAAATATATAGCACTTTAATTGTTTTCTCAGTTTATTTCCTATATTTCCTTTCTCTTTCTTTCTTTTATCAGAGTTGTTTACGCGCGCATTCTATGAGAGAGAGAGAGAGAGAGAGATTCTTTGTGCCGGCCTCTCAGTTTTTACGCTCTCCAATAACTCTTCTCTCCCTCTCATACTTGTTAAGCGCGCGCTTTTTATGAGAAAAATAGTCACTGTTAGTGACAAGTTAATTCATTAATACGTGTTCGGTGAATAAAGTTCGCTACAAAATCACGCACAATTATCCTAGATTGTGTTAAATTGTTCTCTTATTTCATATTATTATATGTCACAGTTTTGAGCACCAACTTGGGGTGTGGATAATCGATAATTTATCGATTTTAATACCATCTCTAGTTTTCAATTACTGTCGCCATTTTTCTTTAATCTTACTTGTGTGTGTATACTCGTGTTAAGCAGACAGAGAATTTTCACATGCTGTAAAAGAAAAAAAATTAGAAATAAGAAAATAATTCATTGATATTAAAAAGAATATTCTTGGCTTCTATAAGTGCATTTTAGTGTGCGTGGTATCGTTAATAAATAGTTATTCGTTCGCATCGGCTTAAACCCGGAACCGCGAGTTACAATGCCAGAAGGCAAGAAGGTTTGCGATTTGCGTGTCTGCGACTTGAAAAGTGAGTTGGAGAGCCGGAAACTTGAGACGGTGGGTCCAAAGAGCGTGCTCATTGAACGCCTTGAGAATGTAAGTGCATCTCAGTTAAAGCCAATTACACAATCTTGATGCGTGCATGTGTGTGTCTGTACTTGTTTTTAGGCTCTTAAAGACGAGGGGAAGGATCCGGCAACCTTCCTTTTAATACCGGGTGTCAAGGCAAAGGCTGTTGAGGATGAAGTTCAAATCAAAGTGGAGCCGGTCGAAGCTATCGAAGATGACCAAGAGCAGCAGGCTCATGGAAATGGTGGTGAAAATTCTCATAATGAAGATGATGGCCATCAGATAGATCAAGTTGGAGACGTTGATGATGTTTGCGTCATACTCGATGATGACGATGAAGACGATGTCGGTGATGAGCAATACTATGATGGTGGTGATCAGGAGCAAAATGGTAATGGCGATACCCAAGACAATGGTTCAACCAATGCCGATGAAGGCAATGGAGACAGCGGTGATGTAGCTGCTGAACTCCAGGAAGAAGAGGACAATACTGGTGACACAGTTAACATGGACAATGATGAGTCTATTAACTTGACTATTGGTGAAGATGAACAAAAATTGCTGCACGATGAGGTAAATATGAGATAATTTCTTTAAAATGAAGTTATTTAACTGTCTTATACCCTTTTTATCTTTAGGCTCCAGATGATAAGTCTGTTAAGTCGGGTAAGCATAGATAGGAAACAATGATTCTTCACTTTAAGTGTGGTCGTAGTTTTTCCAGTACCTTCACTTATGTATTTTGGTTAGTTTTTTTTTGTTTTCTAAGAAAGGCTTATTTTAAGTGATAAGAACAACATTGAGAGCACCTCTAATCCAAGGCAGACCTAAGACCATGAGCTGCTGCTTGGAGTTTTCCTATCAGCTTTCTGGACAAACATTAAGATAACACCGAATTCGTCAAAATGTGATACTCCGCCCTATTTTATGTGTGTGTGTGTGGAATTTAATGAGTCACAGCCTTGGGTTCCATAGAGATGGAATAGGTAGAAGTCTCTGTTTTAATTTTTTTACCCTTAGTACAATATATATCCAACTATATAAGCAAAATTTGGTCCAAATGGCACACACTCGTAAAAACGCGTTTTATCATCATGCGAAACGTTCTCTGTTAGAATCACGGGATAATAATTGGCAAAGTGTGTTCACCGACTTGTTGTTTTGCAAATCTAATTTGATGCACAACACATAAATGCAGAAATTATAGAAATATATTGATACCTAATTGATGCCCTACAACCGTCCCATAACAGTTAAACCGTCAACCAAAAATGATAAATCCGGCAATAAGGAGACTAATAAAAAGGATCATGATGATAGTGCTCGCTCAAAGAAGAAAGATGACAAGTCAGCTGATAAAAAGGACACTAGGTTGGTGTGGAAATCAAGCGATCCTCCAAATCCGTTCAGAGTATTAATGTGACTCGTTTTCCCTTTTTGTTTTATTTTGTTGTGTTAGCCATCAGAAGTCATCGTCTGCATCAAAATCATCGAACCAAAAGGATGACAAAGGTAAATTAAGATTATTCCTGCAGCATGGAAAGAGATCAGTGATATTTTTTCAAAGAACCGTTTACCTTTAGTTGGTCTCGACTGCAAATTTGCATGAGCCAAAGTAAAGTTTTGTGAACAAAAAAAATGTATGAATATGAAAGAGCAAAAGAAATTCAGTCATTAAGAGACTTGTGAATTAGATTATGCGAGAGAGTGTGAATTTGATTGGCTCTACACACACAAACACACAGAGGCAGACGGACCCTGGACAATATATGAATATGGAGGACAACAACTCTAGAGGTCAGGATGATGGCTGGGATAATAATGTCGTACATCAAAGTGTTAACTGTCAGCATGAATGAAAAAGGAACGCCTTACAAGATCTTTGTCGGATGGCATCGCGGATAAACACATCAAAGGGGCGGAATCATCTTTGGCGAAAGATTCTTTTTTCTTGGAACACATTTTCTTCGCATCGTTCATCGATTGGATTGCAGAGTAAATTGCAGCAGCCAGCCAGCAAAGGGAAGTGACGACTACTCCGATACATGAGAAAAATTCTTTTACTTTCTCTCAGCCATTGCAACAATTCAATTCATCGCCATCCTCATCACAGCCAATCAAATTCACACTCTCTTGGCGATTCTCAAGGATAATTAGGGTCTCTCTGGTTCGCTTTGTCGTTGATCAACAAACTACCAAAAAACCACCACATCCAGCCAGCTAATGTGCGCGATTACAGTGCTTCCCTTACAAATACCAAATACAAAAAAAAAAAAAAAACAGTTAACCAGTTAAAGCCAACTCAAAACCTCTGACCATAACTCTCTTCCAATATTGTTATTATTTACATGGAACTTGCAGAGAAATCATCGACAGCATCAGCTACTGTTGGGACTACATCGGCATCGTCAGCATCGGATGCCACTGCCAGCAAATCCGGAGCCGGCACGGGTTCTGGTGCCACAGGTGGCTCTGGGACTCCAGCCTCATCGACTAATAGCAAGCAAGGCACATTGTCTCGCAATCTTTGGGTATCAGGCCTATCCACTCTTACGCGCGCTAGCGATCTCAAGGCAATTTTCTCCAAGTTTGGTAAAGTGATTGGAGCGAAGGTGGTTACCAATACCCGTACACCGGGTACTCGCTGCTATGGCTATGTAACCATGTCCTCATCGGGGGATGCATCACGATGCATTGAGAATTTACATCGCACTGAATTACATGGTCGCATCATTTCGGTGGAGCGCACCAAGAACGAGATTGGGGGCAGTGCCAACTCCAAGGATGGCAAAGGTAATAACAACAAGTCTCAGCAGGACAAGCAGAAGGAAGACGACAAGAAGGGTGGTGGCTCTAATGGCGACAAGAAGGGCGGCGTCGGAGCTGATGGCGACAGCAAGGAAGTGGGTGGAGGAAATGGCAATCACAATAATAAGCGCGATGGCAAGGACAACAAGGATCATCCGCAACGCAACAAGCGTCACATCAACGACAAGGACAAAACGGCTGGCGATAAGCAACGTCATGATCGTGATCACCGTCAAGGCAACGAACAGCGACCACCGCGAAACCCCCGCGATGTTGATCGCGAGATCCAGCAGCGTCAACGGGAACGTGAGCGCCGTCAGCGGGAGATGCTCTCCTATCAGAAGATCCGTGAGGAACGCGAACGCCAGCGTCTGCGTGAGCGCGAGCGTGAATTGCGTGAAGAGGAGCGCCGCCGTCGTGAGGCACGTGAGCGTCAACGTGCAGAAGAGAAGCTACTGGCCGAGGAGCGACGAAAACTGGCCCTTGAACGGGAGCGCCTGGAGCGTGAAAAAGCCGAATTGCTGCGCATGGAGCGTGAGCGCCAGAAGCTGGAACGCGAGAAAATTGAACTGGAGCGCCTCGAATTGAAGCGTCAACAGATGAAGTATGCTAAAAAAAGAAAAATAATACCGCAACAACACAAAATATATATATATATTTTCCACTTTTATATTACAATAATCTCTCGCCAAAATAAGCATTTGCGCCCGCCCCAATGTGTCTACTCTTAAATAATTAGTGTTTAAGTTGCCGGCTGCGCCACGTTGTTTCTTCAACTCTCAAACTGCTTTAAACCCTCAAAAAGAAGAAAAGAAAAGACAAAAAAGAAATCAAATATTATTAGTATTAAACGGACGGCAAATGCATCCTAGTCAATACCAATTTATTATTACCCTTTTAAGTCCCCCCTCAATCGACAATCATTTCTAAATTTTACTAATTTCGTTATATATTTCTTTGTATTCTTTCCGTTTTTCTTTTGATTATACAATTGGTGAAAACGTATTTAGAATTATGGAGTCTCGCGAGGATCCTGTTA
This sequence comes from Drosophila insularis, assembly GCA_018903935.1. NCBI lineage: Eukaryota > Metazoa > Arthropoda > Insecta > Diptera > Drosophilidae > Drosophila > Drosophila insularis. Next base: position 11,665,736 of record JAEIFP010002295.1, read on the forward strand.
AGCGTGCTGTAAGCAAACGCTCTGATGATCGTTATGCCGATGTATCCGATCGTAAGCGTTCCGTGGTCTTTGATGCTCCACCACCGCCAAGATTCGACGCCAACCTAGTCAGCTCTCGCAGGTAAATGATGGACTAGAATTTACTTTAAAGTATGATTTTAATTTTTTCGCCAATTTTTTGCAGCACCTATGAAAAGAAACATGATGATTATGGCTCTTCATCCAGCACAAAGCGAGCCCTGGATGACTATTCCAGTTCGAACAAACGTATGGACTATAAGCGCAATGACTATGGTAGCACCGTTGGCACCAAGCGTGGAGCTGTTGATGATTATACTGCTGTGCCTAGCAAACGCTCTGGCGGCAATGATTATACCTCATCTAGCTCCAAGCATGACTACTCGTCAGCATCGAGTAAGCGTGATGATTATAAACGTGATTTGGATGTGCGTCATCTGCCCATTTCGGGCACTGCAGGAGGTGGCTCCAGCAGCTCGTATGTGCACAAAAATACAGCTGGTGGTGGGGGAAGCGGTGGTGGCGGCGGTTCCTATGTTCATAAGAATAATACAAGCACCAGCAGTGGCGGTCGCTATACTGAGTCCGATCGCAGCAATACTTCTAGCTACAGACGTGATGATTCTCACAGCATGACCACTCAGTAAGTTACTCTGGAAATTCATTTCTTTTATTTGTTTTCTAAAAATCAATCGTTTTTATTAACGCAGTGGCAATAAACGTTATGATAATTCAACTAGCAGCAGTGGAGGTGGCTATACTAGCAACTCGAGCAACGTCAACATTTGGGCTCCCTCCTCTGGTAGCGGCGGAGGCGGTGGTGGCTCTCATTTGAGCAGCAGCGGCGGTGGCAATCCCATGAAATCGTATGGAAACAACGGCATTTCCTCAAATGTGCACGGTAACAATTCTTGGCAGAAGTCAAACACCATGGATGACAACAATTGGCGTCCCGTTCAGGCTCAAACTCGCTTCGAACGTGGCTACAATGATCGCTATCAAAGTGGCGGCGGAGGTGGAAATGGTGGAACTGGTGGTGGCATGTATGGAGCCAGTCGCCCTATTCAGGATCGCTATAGCGGCCAAGTATCACGCTATTAGTTTAGTTATCAAAAAACCTTCAAGGACAACAATGCACGATGAGGCAGGCACTTGACAGATGATCTAAATCCACAGCTGACACTATCCTGACACTTCCTTTCCATCTCAGAAAAAAAAACCCAAAGGACATTGCCGCACCGCTTAAACATGGTTTAAACCTGTTTGATAATTTAGATTTACATTTAGTTGTATACATGTAGCTACTAAAATTTTACATTTGGAACCAGTAAAATGTATGATTAAACAAATCAGAATTGTATTACTAATCTCCCAGAGGCTCCTCATAGGAGGCGATAAGCGGAGTTGTTGTATCCACCAAGATCAGCACACAATGGCCCAATGGATAAACATCATGGACTTGCACATAATAGCCGCGATCACATTGTTCCTTGGAGGAATAGAGTCTGATGGGTGGAAAGATAAAATAATAGATGCCGACGAGTTACCAGTTTAACAATCTTTATCTTACGCTAATATATCAACTGGTTCCAATATCAATTCGGATTTGTATACCGAAGCTAAAAAGTTTGTAAACGCTGCCGTGTTATTGCCGAGCTCGATTTCCAAAGGCGGTGGCGTACACACTTCCAGCCCCAAGCCACTATGGCTGGATCCAATCTCGGGTAGACCATTTCGAGTACCCCACACTGTGATGATATTATCTTCTGAGGCAACTATGGTGCACTGGTCACTGCAATTGGCTTTCTATGCCATCGAATGGAATGGTAAACTAAATGAGAGAAGCAAATACGATAAACTCACCACAATATAGCGGGAACGAATTGACTCTACCATGGTTGGTTGCTCAACCAGATTGCAGTGACGCAAGCCCCGCTGTCCCTCCGAATTGCGTCCCATGGTATAGACATAACCGCCTTCCACTACAAACACCGAGTGAGTGGATGAGAAGCAAGCTCTAATAACCTTATGATTCAGTTGCAACTTTTTCTGAAACGAAACACATAAATGAAATAAACTGGGTGCATAACTTTAACCATGGACTTACAAATGCTGTGATTTTGCCAGGACGATTAAAGCCCAATTTATTGTAATCATTGCTGCCGCAGATGTGAAGTTCTCCATTGGAAAACAAGACAGCGGAAGTATCTGGACCACAATAAATCCTAGACGGCTTGCTCTTCACATGGGACAATAGAATCTTTTGAGGAAATTTTCTAACAAATGAAGGCAATTTCAAACGGAGTGATGTCTAGTTACTCTTTAAATCCGACTTACTGCTGCTGTTGATAGTTACCCAATCCCAGGGCACCTTTTGAGCTTGTCCCCCACACGTAGACAGCTCCCTCGCGATTGAGAGCAAGTACGTGATGAAGACCCGCTGTCACCTGTTCAATACGAACATCCGCTAACTTGGCTATTAACTTGGGACTATAGTAGTTTTTTTGCTCCTCTTGACCCAACGATAAGTTTATATTACTACCGCAACTGAGAAGATTGCCAGACTGGGTTAGGAGTATGGTGAAGCCATCACCGGCACAGGCACTGACACAGTGATAATTGCGTACGCTTTCCATGCGACTTGGATAATGTTTCCACGATAAGTCCAATGATGTGAGACCCAGTTGTCCATATGTACCCTCGCCCCAGGCATAGGCAGAGCCATCCTCATTGATAACCACAAAATGTGAATCACTCATGGCTACACAAACAATGACAGCTTTGGATGGCAATTGGATAGGTGACATACTGAAACTATTTCCAAATGACTTTAACTGATACAGAACAGAGCTGGGAAGACAAAAATATCTAAAGGTCAGGCGAATTAGTCCATGAAGCTCACGAGTCATTATATTCACCGCTTTTCTAGAACTTCATGCGGAGCTGCTGTCTCAGCGCTCATCAATTGCTTGGTCTCTGTCTGGGCTGTGGGCAGTTCCAGTTCCATGGTCACATTACTGCGACTGGCCGCGGTAACTGATGCTGGTGCGGTTAAAAGGCTGCCATTGCTATGTATATCTTCTTCATAGGAGTATCTAGCGATTATGAATGGGAATATACAACAATATACATACAGATTCTATAACGAATCTCACCCTTTATTCTTTCCAAGACTTCGAAAAATTAAGGGTATCCAATAAACCAGAACTTCCGATGCAGTGGGCCGTCTAGAGGCATCAACCTGAAGCAAATTGGACATTAAGCTCCTCAAACCCGAGGTATAACCCAAGGGCAATGAAGTATAATTGCCAGCCATTATTTTGGTGACCAACTCGGATAAATTGGAGGCGGCAAATGTTTTCTTCAAGCAACACATTTCACCCAGAATGCATCCCAATGCCCAAATGTCACTCTTGTTATCATACTCTTTGCCCTCGCACTGGAAAATAATTATCTAAGTGAACCAATCTAATCGATATAATTACTACTCACCATTTCGGGGCTAAAGTAATAGGGAGTTCCAAGTATTGTCTGTGCATGGATTTTCGTGTTCATGATCTTTGAGATGCCAAAGTCTCCGATTTTCACAATGCCACGTCTATTAAGGAACACATTGGCGGTTTTCAAATCTCTAAATGGAGAAAAGATTAGGGATTGTTAAAGGAAATCGATCTCCTCTACCTATGTAATATATTCTCCGAATGCATATAGTTAATCGCACTGGAAATCTGCTCAAAAACGGCTATGATATATCTCTCTGGAAAATGTACTTGTCCCTGCCGTTCGGCTATAATGTGCGCCAATGTTCCACCATCCGCATATTCCATTTCAATCAGCAATGTATTATCCTTAATGAAACTTCCCAGATAGCTAACAATATTGGGATGATGCAGTTTCGAGAAGACATCCACCTCATTCATTGCCAAATCACGACCTGGCGGTGTTAAATCTCCCAAATTTATTTGCTTGAATACAATATGATGACCATCCGATTTGCGACGATATAAAATGGCTATGCCAAAGGAGCCCTGACCCACAACACGAATCTTTTCATAATTTGTAAGTTCCGGTCCTGCTATATTGATTGATTCCTTGGGTACAGCAAGTTGTTGCATTACACCAGGCCTGGACCCATTGACATTGGTAGTGGATGTGGACATTGCTTCGGCTAGAGATGTACTGGCTGCTCCTGTCGTCCCATCCGTGATGGTAAACACTGTGGGTAATACACGATTGAAAGACTTGCGACCACGTCCTCCTCCTTCTCCTCCACCCCTATGCATGGGCAATTGCAACGATGTGGTGGTCAGGGTATTAGCATCAGTTATCCTCCCATTAAATATTGGCAAGGAGCAGGCTTTGGCTCGAAATTTTTCCATCTTCTGCGACCGAACAAACAAATCGAATAAAATGAAATCGAATTTGGTTGCTTATCTATTCTCTAATTGGCCTCTTGGCATGTCATTACCAATCGTTGTGGTCAATATGGTTGCTAGGCGCCTAAGAGGAGAGGCGAGGATTCGAGGACATTCATTATCAATCCTCTATACACCGTACACCTGTTCGCTTATTAACCCAGATAATGTGTACACAGGTATTTTTAGTAAATTATCTTGTATAATTATTGGAATCAAGACATGTTATGTATTATAATAGACTATTATGTGTTTTTGTTTTTTGCATGAATATGCTAAAATATTTAGCTATCATTGTTTGTTGGTTTTGCTTTGGACTATGTACCTTAAAATGCACAATCTGTACGTTATTTTACATAGAATGTTATATGCTTAGGCTTGATTTTTTGAAATCATATACATATTTAATTGTAATATCATTGAATTTTTCTTTTTTTTTTGGTATGTAAGTACATGGCCAATGCCTACACCAACAGTTGTTCTATGTGGTTCTATAACGCATTTTTGGTTTTGTTTCGACAACTTAATCTCTCTTTCTCTCTCTCTCTCTCTCTTTCTCTCTCGATGCAGGTTCAATGCAGTTGCAAAAATTAGGCCATTTAGCAAGTGCAGCGATTTTCGCCAGATAGACTGCCAAGACTGAAGGTTCCTAAGCCATTGGAGCCCGGTGATTTCTTGTCTTGTTTCTCATCGTTGTCAAAATTATCGCCCTGTGAAATAAATTTTTGAATGTTAATCAAATTCATTCATACATAGATGAAAATCCTCTTTATTGACTTACCCGTCGTTCTCGCTGTTCCCTAATTTTGCGGGCTAAAGATAAAAACGCATCTTCTATATTTATGTTCGATTTGCAAGAGACTTCAAAGAAGGGCATTTCAAAGTTTTCAGCAATCTGCAAAAAGATTTAAGCACATTTTTATGAATTTCAGAAACTATATATGGTAGCCCTCTTGGAAAAAAGATTAAAAATTATTATACTCAAAATAATCTATGGAGCGATCAATTTTAATGAAATATTTAATTTCTATTCTTAGAGCAGCTAAAATTTAGAATTGTTTTAAGCTATTAGATTCTTCTATAACCTAAAGAATTTTACACAAAATATCATATTAAAGTGGTTTGCTTTATATTAATTTTTAGAATATGTTAGTCAAAGTTTAGATTTTAGATTTTTTTCCTGGTGCTAGGTTCCAGATGGTGTCCAACTCCATACTCCTCCATTAGAAGGGATTTTCAAAAGAGATAAACAATTACATTTGACTAAATAATTTCCTATAAAGCAATAAGTTATAAAAATTTTAGACTTGGAGCAGATAAACCTATGAATTCTGTTTAGTTATTCGACAAAACAGTTTTCCATTCAGACAAGTTTTAAGATTTCTCGGTAAGTTATGGTATTTCACAAGTAATATCAATCGTTTTACATAAATTTTGAATATATAAGTAAAAGTTTTAGAATCTTAGGCTTCAAATCTTATTAACTCACAGTTTACTTCTTTTTAAATAGGACATAGGATGGTATTTGTTTTAATCTAGCTCACCTTTTCCCCTCTCTCTTTGTCAACCATACGTTGTGTGGCCGAGCATTCACATTTATTGCCCGCCAGCACTTTAACCACATCCGGCGAGGCGTTCTCCTGTATATTACGCAACCAATATGACAAATTATTATAGCTCTCCAGATTGGTAACATCGTACATTAATAATATCCCCATTGCACCTCTATAATAGGCTGTGGTTAATGTACGAAACCGTTCCTGTCCGGCTGTATCCCAAATTTGCAATTTTATGGGCACTCCATCCAGATTAATTAATTTCTGTTTGAAATCAATTCCTATTTTAGGGTCAAGAAATGGCGAGATTAAAAAACAATTCGATGCTGTGTATGTGTGTGTGTGTTTTACTTACCTATGGTGGATATATATGTGTCATAGTACTTCTCATCGCAATATCTGTGAACAATGCAGGTTTTACCCACATTGGAATCGCCCAGAACTAATACCTTGTAGGTCGCCACAAAATCTAAAGCCATATCTAAGCAGGTTTTTGGTTACAGATGGGTTTTTATGTTTTGGTTGGGTTGCTTTGCTTTGGATTACTTTGGTGGTAGATAGTTGATAGTTGAGGTGGTTGCTTTTGGCCGAATAAAATATAAGGGGGGAGGGAGTACAGAGAGAGGGTGGTTAAAGTCAAGGGGGGTTGATTGCAGTATTTGTTGTTGTTGTTATTATTTTTTGTTTCGCCAAAACGCAGCTGTTTTTCTTAGAGCTGCAGCTGCTAGTTTCTTTTTTCTATTTAAACTTGTAAATTAAATCGCAACAAATGTTCCAAACTTTTGCTAATTGACAAATGTGAAAAGAATTAAAGGCTTTTGTTTTTGAGCTTGATATTTGTCTTATATTTCTATATTTATATATATGGTTTTTATTTATCGTTTAGGAAGAAATCAAATAACATTGCTCGCTCGAATCAACAACCACGTACTGACTGACTGACTAAGAGCTGTTGTTATATGAGAACTAAAATCAATATTCTGGCGACGGCGCACAAATACGCGTAAGAAAATCAAAATTGAATCGAAATTCAAAATGCGCAGTTAACCGAATTGATTCTTAAGACAATCTGATTAGTTTTTCTCATATAAGTATGTAGATAAAAAAATCTATGGCATAATTGATTTATACAATTTCTTTATGCATAATGTCATATTAAAAAGGAATAATATTTGTTTTCGTTTGCTCTCGAGATCTTATTTAAAAAGATAAAAGTATTATTTAGATGAATTTGATGAAACCAATCACTTGAATTTACAAAAAAAGAAATAATTGATTTGAAATTCCGAAAAATTGTTGGAAACAATAAAAACCATTTTTGGGAAATACTCTCAACTTGTACTTAGATGATAATACGATAGGTTCGATAGATGATTATATAGATATGGAGTTTATAATAATATTATTCAAAAATAGAGATATTCTTAAACTTAAGTTTAATGATAATCAGGATTGTAATTCGTGGGAAGTCTTCCATTATTATCAGCATTGTTTCGGCTCACATCACAAATACCTTTTCGATTTTGGGATTTGTAAATTTCGTATTGGTCACTGGACATGTCACAGTGCCATCGTCTTTGGTTATATCCTGGAGAGCCATCTGTCCAAATATTTGTCCATTTGGCAACATCATGGGCTGATTGTTCTCATTTAGTGGTAATCCGGTTACACGGCAAATCAAACGGCTTTGGACACAGTGCGAATATGGCAATTTGAGAGCAATCCGATTGAGATCCTCCTGACAGACGGGACAATTGAGATTGCGGCAGGTCTGAGTGTAGCAATGCGGCGTCTTCAGAGCCGATAGACCAGCCTGCACAGCAGCCGAGAAGACCGAGGTGCTGGACAATTGGAACAGACGATAATTCTCCTGACGGAAATCCAAAACTAATTGATCCCAACGCCTGGGATCCATGTACTTCTTGCAGTGCTCCATTTCGGTATCGACAGGATAGGCCAGCAAAGACATAACATGACAGATCTCATTTAATTGGGTCTTCTCGTAGGCCGGGAAATAGCGGCGCGAATGCTTCACAGCCTCAAAACGTTGATTCTGACGCACAAGCTCAATAAACTCTTGTACACGCAAGCTAAATTCAATAGTTGAATTGATTTTGCGTAGCTTGGACTTGTTGTCAATGCACCAGAGTACACATTTGGTGGTGCTATGATTGGCCAGATCAACCTCTACCTCGCGTGATGTCTGGAATATATCCATATTGGTCAAGTGGCGAACATCAGAGCGCCCGGCCAGCTCCTCCGCTGTCTCATAGTAACCCATGCGCAGCAGATGCTCAATTACGAGACGATCCAAACGTATGCGTTTCCACTGATCCACTGAACCCTGCCAGAGATCGCCAGTACTATTGTTTGGCGGCATAATGCCCTTGAGATGCTCAATCTTTCGTTTGCAGATCTGTGTCACACTCAATTCATCGTTGATGCTCTCCTCGGCTTTACGCTTTAGGACCTGTAACTTTTGGGCCACATTGCCCATCAGTTTAGTCACATCCGACATAATTGGTGCCTCGTCGCCGTCCAAGGCCTTTTCAACTTGACGGGACACATTCATTACCTTTATTCCAAAAATAAAATCAAATGGTTATTAAAGAAAACGCCCACACAAATTCTATGCCCTTGCAAAAAGCCACAATTAATATATATATATTCTTAACAAGGAACATAAAAGCGATATAACATTGCAAAATTTGATTGACTATATGCATTTGATGTGGCCTTGAAATGAGAGTGATCTTTTGAAACGCAATATTTTTGCAAGGGCATAGAAGAAACTACGTCACAAAACGAAGGTTGCTCATCTCACCTGGTCAACTTCTCTGTCAATAATCTTCTGGGCAGAACGGAAACGTTTGTTTAAAATCTCATATGGCACCTTTAGGGTGGCGTGCTCCAACGCCTTTATCTCCGACATTTTCTGCAATTGATTTTATTTTCTCCTATATGTAATACGCAATTTTCTCTATTTCTCTACTCGTTTTTTTTTTTTGTTTAGCCAAATATAGTTTGTTTGCTAATTGATATACGATCCCAGCTCATATAATCGCGTTCTATATGCGATATTTTGGATCTCCCTCTAAAGGTTCTGCTTGGTCCTGATAAATACTCAATTTTTCAATGTCCGAATAAAAAACAAAAACAAACCAAAACAATCGCTGGATTAAATTCGCCCTTCTTCTCCGTAAAGGCTTTGAAAAGATGGTTTGTAAATAATTATTAAATCATTAATCTTCCTTTGACTATTAATAGTGTCCAGTCTAAATACCGTTTATTTATTTATATATTATTGTTTTATTATTTTATTATGCGAAGTATATGTGCAAGTGGGATGCAAGTATCGAGTCTAATTCGCCTCAAATATGAATTCGCCCAGCCCATATGATTTTTCGACTACCTTATACTGGTTTATTACTTTATAGTGGGATTTGTTTACCTTAAAGTTTAATAATCAGTTAAAAACGAAAATGAAATTGTCAGACTCAAAAAGTAAAATGATAATGGGTTTACTGTTGCGTTTATTGTGGATTTACATATATACCAAGGTATAACAATGAATTATAATGCATGTTTAAATTTCGCGCCAATTATCGATTGGCATTTTTATCCCCCTGAATTCGCCGTAATTCTTAATTCGCTGTACGTTTTTGATTTCGCCCAGTCCATATGACATTTTTGTGTGACCATTTCTTTTAAAGATATCGATAAGGCAGTGCACTCAATGGCGCATAAATATGAGCGCGCTTTCTCTAAAATGAGCGCAATTTCTCAAATAGGGGTTGTCAAAGCAACCCTGCGATGGTAAAGCAGGGCGCTGACAGACAGCCATGCTATCGGTAAAGCAGGCGGCCTTTCTTTCTTTTTGACCACGTTCCTCGAGAGGCGTATAAAGTGAACATGAACCTCACAATTTCAAAGAAACGTAAGGTAAATAAACGAAAATTGCATTAAAAAATAAAAAGCCATACCCCCTGCATTTGTGTGTTGTGAAAGTGAATAAATTGGAGTGATTCATCCGAGGAAAATAACATCCAAATGTGAACCGTGTTCGAGATAACCTCAAACCGCGAGCGTCCCAACATGACAGAAGCAGCAGCGCATGGGGAGCGCCAGCGCCCGGATCTCGTGAAATGTTTTCCCATTCCTTGAATATTCGCTAATGTGGAATCATTTTTCATTTTGCAGTTCGTCTCCGATGGCATCTTCAAGGCCGAATTGAACGAGTTCCTGACTCGTGAGCTCGCCGAGGATGGTTACTCCGGTGTCGAGGTGCGTGTGACACCCTCCCGCACTGAGATCATCATCATGGCCACCAAGACCCAACAAGTTTTGGGCGAGAAGGGTCGTCGCATTCGCGAATTGACCGCCATGGTCCAGAAGCGTTTCAACTTTGAAACCGGCCGCATTGAGCTGTACGCCGAGAAGGTGGCCACCCGTGGCCTGTGCGCCATTGCCCAGGCTGAGTCGCTGCGCTACAAGCTGACCGGAGGTCTGGCCGTGCGTCGTGCCTGCTATGGTGTGCTCCGTTTCATCATGGAATCTGGCGCCAAGGGCTGTGAGGTCGTTGTGTCCGGCAAGCTGCGTGGTCAGCGTGCCAAGTCCATGAAGTTCGTCGATGGCTTGATGATCCACTCTGGTGATCCATGCAACGACTACGTTGAGACTGCCACTCGTCACGTGCTGCTGCGTCAAGGTGTGCTGGGTATCAAGGTCAAGATTATGTTGCCCTACGATCCCAAGAACAAGATTGGTCCCAAGAAGCCATTGCCCGACAATGTGTCGGTTGTGGAGCCCAAGGAGGAGAAGATCTATGAGACCCCAGAGACGGAGTACAAGATCCCGCCACCCAGCAAGCCCCTGGATGATCTGTCCGAGGGCAAAGTTCTGTAAACTTAGTTTTACCGTGTAAACAAAATTAAAACAACAAAAAACAAAGTGAAGAGTAACAACAGCATGTTGTTTATTAAATACATCCACAAACAAAAACCATAACCAACAGAAACCTTTAAATTCAACAATAAAACTAATGCCAAATTCCTAGTTTTGTTCAGTGATGCCGAGAATTATATTTTTTGTGTGTAGAAGTCGGAAAAATGTTTGAATTTCGCTAATGCCTGGATCGTAGAATGAAAGTTGTAGATTTTTCCATATATTTTTGGATCATATTTTCTATAATCCTTTGCTTCCCATGTGAGCAGATGTTTATTGAGGATATTTTAATATATACACTAGAACTAAATACTTACAGAAACTAATCCCAAGGATTACAATTGTTATTTTACCTAAAAAGTGAATGATGAATGAATGGTCTTGTGATAATTTTTGTTGGTGTTTGTGTTTACCTAGAATTACAATTTGGCAATTTGTTCAAAGTATAGAAGGCAAAATCCGAATAATTTATTGCGAAATGTTTAAGCTTTTTTTATTGTTCTCTAAAATTAAATGTTATTCTGCTTTATATATCAATGGAAAGTAAAACTGTAATCTGTTTTCTAATAGAAAACAATTAAGAACTAGCTGAACATTTAAAATTTGCTCAGTTGGTGTCGCTATTATCTCTCAATAGTGCTTGAAAGGGATTATTAGTGATAAATATATACATCTTTCAATTGTATTACAATACCATAAGATATTACTAATATCTTCTTTTTGCCGATGGTAAATCAATTTATTTTATGAAAGTTTTGGAATATATTTAATATAATACTTGCTTCCATCAAGTTAACAAATTATAAAACTTTTCCTAACGAATATTGTTACAATTGCCAATTCTTAAATTGTATTCTGTCTGCTACATCTCCAAGCGAGGATAGAATATATATATACAAATATTTTAAAGCTTGCCTTGCATTTGAATCCATTTTACCATATCGATCGATCTCTTTACGAACTTCTGTGATATTTTAAAATTGATATTAGAAGAGCTTTTAAATTGGCATCTTAAGAAGACGACAACAATAACTAAAATAGTATTGAAAAATAATATTGGGAAATAATTTTAAAGGAACTTGGATAACCAAGTGTTATTTGAAGATTATTCATCTCTATTTATAATGTATCCTACATTCAAAATCATTTTATATACTTTTTGTAGAGATTTTATTTAGTCGTTATTTAATTCTCTTAAAGATTGATATTGAATTTACTCAGGTTTCATTTATTTGGTTTCCATTGAAATTGAAGCAATGTAAATTTTTGGCAAAGTGAAACCGGATTTTCATTTCTCATGAAGCGGAAATCAGCGATTAAAAGTGCTTAAATTTATTTATATGTATTGCTGTTGTTGGTGTTGTTGTTATTGTTGCTGGCTGATTTATGAGGTTGTCCTTCGGTTTGCGTGTCCAGAGTGTCCGCTGATAAGTTTGACTTGCTTATGGGTTGATATGTTTATTTGGGACTCGGACAATCGTATGAAATTAATCAACATTTTCAAGATTACAACCTCCTCGCTCTCTCTCTGGATGATGCGGCAGGAGTAACCATGTGCGAGATGACTTTTGGCTTTTACTCCATCGTGAGCCTTAAATCGCAGCTGTAGTACACGATCCTATACCGATGACAAATTGCCACATCTAACACCTCAAGCCAGGTGCTGTAGATGGGGCACGAAAGAGATGAAGGTGATGGCTGAGGAGGAGAAGTAGGATGCAGCAGCAGATGGTGATACCAACTTGGCGGCATCACGCATCAAGTTGCGATTTGTCCAATAAATCTAAATTAGCTTGGCTCAATGCCTGACTCTGTTCCTGGTTTGACTTCCCTGATCCTCCTACTCCTCCTCCATCTTACGGCCCAGTCAATTAGAGTTATATAAAAAAGGTAAAAGAAGTGAACACTGTGAGAAATTTGTTTCTCCACTCGTATGATTTTTTTTTTTTTTGGCATTTCAACACTAACATAAATCATAGCAAAGAATCTTTAGAAAAAGAAAACACGATTTCGAATGTGGTATGTGTATGAGATTTCAACACAAATTTGTAAATAAATTAGATCGTGAATATGCGCTTCCAACATCATCAGCAACATTGCTTGGCAACATTTATGTGTGAGACAGCAACATTAAATACATGATTAGCTTAAGATTCATGTGTGTGTGTGTGTGTTAGCAATTCTCCTTCCTATAATATGTGCTAACTATATATTATAATAGCAATAACAGAAAAAAGCAACAAACAAAGAATATATATACATTTTGCCATTGCCGTCAACAAGTCTGCCATGTCTGCAGGTTCCTAACTTGATGTTCTGTCCAAAAAAGGTAAGTGGAATCCTAATATAAGATCGCAGTGTTTGATACTCTAAATTTTGAAAAAATCTAGAGTTTCTATTTATCATAAAGGGAACTATTTAAGAGAAATTATAATGAAATTATAATCTAATCTGAAAAGTTCATTTGCTTCTCCTTTCATTCTATTCTATTAAAACTGTTTCAACTAATAACACAAATTTTAATTATTAGTATAAACCATCATTATAAGCATATATAGGTCAAATTTCGAACCTTTTAAAGTATTTATTTTGGGAAACTATTTCTAGTTGAAAGGTTTGTGGCAACAACTTTGTGAGTAAACCTTTTTGGAAATTCTTTGAATGTCAAGTCGGTGATGATCCTTCCATTTAGAGGCATGCTCATGCCCCTTCACCCTCCCACAAACACACACACACACACAGACACTAAGAAAAAAGTACAATGACAATCTGGTATATTTCTATGACGACTTTAAGGTCTTTTTGACTATATTTGTGTTGTGTTTTTTTTTCTTCAGCTTTTGATTTACCAACATTATATTTGTATTATGAAGTTTTGTGTCATGATTTTGCCATCATTATTTAACATTAGGAAAACGCTGGCGCGCGTAATGTGTTTTTCATGTGAACTGCCAGACCAGACGACATTTATCATCATCATTATAGTTGTTCGAGGAGTTTAAGTTGGAGCTGGAGCTGGAGCTGGAGCAAGAGATGCTGCTGGTGCTCTCTATATCAATTGGTAATAACCACGTTTGCCAGCCTCCTCCACGATTGTTTGCAGCGATGCGAATGCCTCACTGGCAGCGGGCTCAATCTCTTTGGCCGACAGAATGAACAACTGTTCGCTATCGGGTGGACCACGCAACTCGTATGAGAATGTGATAGGTATTTGTAGATGTCCATGAGCCCAATCCTTTGACCCACCACTGGATGGATAGATGGTCTCATAGATGCTGCCGCTTTTATATACACGTCCGCTAAGGTCTTTGATTCTCTGAGCAGCCAGTTGGCCAATTGCTTTGAGATCTGCATAGTTCTCCACACGTTTCGGGCTATGGCCATAGGGAAACATAATGAGCTGCGAATAGCTATGGAGGGCAATGAATGTGCGTATGCGATGCGTTTGCGTGTTATCCTCTAGAAATTTAACAATGCGTTGGGTTTCCACTTCACTGCCGGCTGATGGACCTGAATAATCATAGCGGCAAGGATCACCGCTAGCTCCGGTGACATTCCAGTGGAAGGGAAAGTTACGATTGAGATCGACGCCACGGCAGATGCCGAAGAGAGCACGATTCTTACGCCACATGCGATCGCCTTTGAAGGTATAACGATAGCCATCTGGATTTACACTTGGAAAGATTAGCCAATTGTGTGAACGGGCCATTTCCTGCACTCTAGGATCTGGGGAATTTAGCAATTGATCGATTATATATGTAGCTGTGGCCGGGGCAATCCATTCTCTTGCATGTATGCCACTCTCCACAAACACACTGGTTACATTCTCACGGCCAAAGGCGATGCGTACTCCTCGAATGGGCAGACCTTGTGTGCTTGTTCCCATATCCAGCATAGTGACCACCTCAGATCTGTGTTGGGCCAACATTTCCATCCATTTGTAGATATTTTCCAAAGGAAAATATTGCTTCCAATTGAATTGCTCTGGTCCTGTGCTCTCTGGCGCCACATCGCGATAGTTTTCATCAATCAGCTCTTGGAAATTGTAATTCAATATGCGATGGCTGACATTATAGCTATGCAGCAGATCATCAAAATCGGCCACCTTGTGTGAGGTCACCATAATGGTAAGTTTCTGACCAACAGCTCGAGCATGACCCATGAAGGAGCACGAATCGGAAGCCTCCTCGAGTTTCTGGAATAGCTCGACATGAGTTTGATTCGATAGCTCCACCTGATAAATACGTGTGTGATCGTACCGAGCCTCGGCAATGGCGGGCGGAGGCCCAAGGTTATCACCAATGGGGCACTGATCGGATTTGGTGCAGAAACTTGCTGCCCTGGAGGGTATAATCCAGATAAGCAGCAACGGTGTACACCACAGCAACATCTTCTTTACTTTGCGGCAGTTCAAACAATTGTATTCTCTACGCTTTGTTTCGTTTTTGCTTAGGGGTTTTTTTTGCCTTCTCATCCCAGTGAAATGTGAAAGAAAGAAACGATTTGTATTCGGTTTGTTGAATACCCTGTAAAAAAGTAAAGTGTATATCAGGACAAAGAGCTAATCTCTGGACCTAATATACTTCGCCTATAAGAGAGTAAAGGGTATAAAGAGAGAACGCATTGAACTTTTGATTTGAGCTTTTTAGCATATATGAAAAATCAAGCAAGAGACAGAAGGCGATAGAGGGAGAGAGAGAGAGAGAGTGAGAGAGTCTCTTTGCTTCTTTCTTGTTTGCTGTCCCTGATCCGCTTTAGAGATGTTGTCAACTATTTGGCAACATGTTGCCAACTTGCCATGGCAACAACAAAACAATAAATGCATATATGCCATTCAATTTGAAACGATTTATGAGCGATCTTTCATAACACTTCATTAGTTACATTTTTGGTCGAGTTTATCGTGCACAATTGCACAATATGAAAACGTTTAACGAGCTGATTCTAGGCATTTAGTGGCAGCTAACTAACCAAATTTGGACAATAAATGGATGGGAAACAAGTGCTCATGCTCATGGCCATAGAGTTGCATACACACACTCACACAAACTTAGACACACATGCGATGCGTCTTCAATGTTGCAAGAACCCAATTACAGGTTGCACATTACAAAAAAATGCCTAGTTACTAGAAATGGCAGCTAGTTGGTGAATTATTCTGAGCCTAGGCCAGTTTGTGCTACAATTATTATAATGCTTCAAATATATCATTCAAAATTCAATATAACTCTCATAATTTTCCAAATTGCAAGAAAACTATCTGGCTGTCATATATTGAGAGAAATCATTAGAAAAATCACCTCAGTATTTTTTTTGCTTACTGATATTAAAACGATTTACTCTTTGAGACACTGAATACGTATAAATTGAATTTCTTTTAATTTTAAGTAGTAAATAGTTGATACCTGAAAATAAAATCCATTTCGAAAGACAAAAATTTTAATTTTTTAAGCGGAGCATATTTTTTAACGATGTTAAATTTATTAAGTTTACCTATAACTTTACAAGGGAAGCTACAAAAATATATATTGCTTTTGCTTTTTAGTCATATCGTCTAACTTTTCTATGGCAAACTATCAACAACTAACAAGAACTCAGCTAAAAGTTACACATTACAAAACTATCTAGTTAATAGACTATAAAAACATACTTAGTTAGTTCAGCCTTGATATTAGAGACACAGAGTTCTGAGTTCTTTTATTATTTTATTACTCCTTTTAATGAATTTTTGATTAGAGCTTTCATTTCTATAGAATAAAGTAATATTTTTATAAACAATTTTTATAAACAATTTGTTCATATTGTTTGCTCTTATGGATATTTAAAAGTTTGAATGTTCACAAAAAGAATACCATAGTTGACAGAATTCCTGAATGATATAAGGAAATAGATCAACAAAGATAAACTATTTAATCTCTTTAATTGTGCTGACAAATATGACAAATACAAGGCTTTTAAGTCTCAAAAATGCATCAAAAGGCTTTCTTGGAAGCGGATATTTAATGAAATTTTTAAAGAAACATATACGAATCCTTTTTCTGATTCAAATATTCATATTTCTTATCAAATGTGGGGAGAGAATGCTACCCTAAGCACAACTTCTCTTGATGAGTTGCTTATAACTTCTCCTTTTCTTCAATTTCGACTTCTTTCTTCTTCTTTTAAATTCAGATTTTTAATCATACTCGTCGATATTCTTACATTTTGCCAATATACTTTATCTAAATCCAGTTTTGATGATATGGAAAAGTAATTCTTTAAATCAATTATGAAACAAATAAGTTTTTAATTAATAAGAGCACTTCAAAAATTACTTATTTTTAAATTTCTGCTAAGACAATCTTTTAAATGCAAACAGTAAAATATTCCATTACTTTAAATATCATATCATAATTTATAATACAGATGTACATAAAATATTTCCACTGATCTTGTGCAATGTGATTAAATGAATATTAGGTGTATATTTTTATAGATGGATTTTTAGATGGACTTTTTGACAAGTGCTTATTTTTTTAAGTTCTTACTTAAAACACTTAACCCTAATCATGGCTTAATAACTTGGGCATATAATAATTTGTCAATTAACTAGTTTTAGCTAGACAGACTAGGCAAAACTTATGTATTTATCACACGTTTAGCTTGTTGAAATCAGAATACAAATTATATTCCAACTGCTAACTGCAATATTTTGTTGCTGTGGGTGGTTATGCAACAACAAACTGCTCCTCCATCCACTCACTCACATATTTATAGTAACACAAAACAAAAAAAAAAAACAATACAACAAAAAAAAAAATCATTTCTCTTAATTGACTTAACGTGACTTGGACTTGAGAAAAACCAATTACAAAGCCACATTAATATCTGGCAACAATTTTTGTGCTGCAACTAAAATTGCTGGCATGCAACAAATTTTTAATTAAGAAAACTTAGTCAAGCGGTTTGAGGGTAAAGAGCACAGAAAGAGAGAGAGAGAAACAGAGAGACAGGGAGAGGGTATTTACTTACTAACATATTGGATTGGATGAACAAAATAATCTTATCAACAACATTTTGGCAATTAATTTGTGCTTCCCCTTCCTCATATAGACTTATGTCTGTCTATTGATCCGGACGGTCTGTCTTGCTGGTCCATAAAAGCATTTTAATTTCTTAATTTACAACAAATATAAATCATGGCCTTAGTCAGAGGTGTTTTTACCATAATTTAGGCCTACCTACTGCAGGCA
Organism: Drosophila insularis; assembly: GCA_018903935.1. Taxonomy (NCBI): domain Eukaryota; kingdom Metazoa; phylum Arthropoda; class Insecta; order Diptera; family Drosophilidae; genus Drosophila; species Drosophila insularis. The sequence goes on from JAEIFP010002295.1 coordinate 11,683,901, forward strand.
TTTGTATTCGCACCATTTTTCCAAGACAAAATGGAAATTAAAAATGGCAATGGAAATGCCGTCTTGTCTATTGGCATGGGAGTGATGGGAATGGTTGTTTCTGTTACTGATGCTGCCAATGGGGGACTTCAGGGTGTTGTTGTAAATACCAAAAATACCAAAGAGACCCCAGTGTGTGTGTGTGTGTGTTGATCACGTCGTCTTTGGCGCTTACCACACGCTTCATTAGGTGACGCTTGTACATATTAATTAAAATGTGTTTGTTTCTATATGGCCAGGGCCAGGAAGCCTGTGGCGGCACAGTTGGCACGGCCACTAAATCATCTCCAGTTCGTAAAAGGATTGCAACTATTTTTGTGAACTATTTTGTCTCATATGGAAAACTGTTGATGCAACATTTTTTGGCCTATGGTTAATTGGCAGCACTTTGTGCATGGAAATGTCTTAAAGAATTTTTGCAAATATTTTTTAAACAAAATTTTCAATTATTAAAACCACTTGACACATTCTAAAGATCGATTACAACAGATTCTTAAGATATTTATTCATTTTGGTTTGTTTTTTTTTCTAGCGGCGTGTTTAATCAATTTGAAGTCGAATACCAAAATTGATACATAAATCAAGGAAATGTCAGAAATTTGCCATGACTTGTCTCACTTTTTTTATGTCCGTCTGTCTGTCTGTCTGTCTGTCTGTCTGTTTGTATTTTAGCCTGTGTGTTTGTGTTTGTTGTCTGTTTATCTGTCGCTTTGCGCTTTGGGCGCGCAAATTAATGCAATTTTGTGTAAATTACTCATTAAAAATGAAATAAATTTTGTAACTTGCTGGCATAAATCACGCCTTATAAAGTGTAACAAGACACAGCCACACACACACACATACACACATCAAGAGCAAGACCACGGGCCACAAATTATAGAAACCATGTAGAGGGAGAGAGCAAAAGAGACCCCCAAGACAATTGCCAAAAGACAAAATCAAATCTCCTACAAATGAAACAAAAGTCTCGATTACCAACAAACCAAAGCAACCTAAGCGAGCTAAGCAAACGAATCAACCAAGTTGTAAATGAAAATTTCATTTCTTGTCTCTGGCTAAGAGAGACGCCAATTAGATATTTTATTGCTAATGTTAGCTTGTTTGAGATCGAGTGTCCAGTTGGGCTGTCCAATGTGTATGGGGCCTGTCTACATCAATTAAAAGCACATTTGACAATGATATTTTTACCTGGCCCCTTGTAGTCTGATCACCTGTCTGTGTTGTGTGTGTGTGTGTGTGTGCTGCCAGAAAATGATTTTCTCAAATGGCTCAGAGTATGTAATTAGAGTTAAAGGCTGTGCCAAAAATTAGTTACTTTTTTGGCTCTGGCCTAAAATAAAAAAAAAAAAAGAAAAATATTATTACAAACATACAGGTTCAGGAACTCTTGACCATAAAGCTTAGTTCGGTCTTTATGTATGTTGCTGCAACATTTGATTGAGACAGCAACAAAGTTGCTGCCTACAAATTATCAACAAACCAAACATGTTCAAAATTTTTGAAAAAATCGTAACAAACAACTTGAAAGAATGTTGGCCATTATGATTATGTACGACTTTCAAATACCCTGGATATAAAAAATCATATTTTTTCAGAGGGTAAGCCATTTTTAAAACTACTAATTGACATCAGGGCAAAATGTTTGAATTCTTAAAGAGAAAGATATTAATCTTCAATTTTACAATCATTTATGTAGGTCTAATCGAGTCAATTGATAGTCAAATATATAAATTATTTTCCATACTTATATATTTATTTTTTTTGTTATTAACTTAATTCTTAATTCTTGTAGGTCTTTATATTTATATTTCAACTGCCAAACAAAGATTATCTAAAATATAAACTGACTTATCATACATAACATAAACATCCTTAAAAATTGACACTTGTGTGCTCTATTGCTTAAACTTGATATACCTTATAAAAATATACTCTATTATTTGCCAGGTATGAGCCAACAAACACATAAAAACACTCACACACACACATACACAATGGCCATATAAGTGTGTGCGATTTTCTTTTAGAGCCCAAAAACTAATGATGTGGCTGGGTTTTTTTTTTTTTTTGTTTTAATTGTGAAATTTTGTATTGGCAATAAATTGCAAGATGGCCAAAAAACGTTCCACATCCTGAGTGCAATTTCAATTACAGCTCAATTTCATGGCAAGAAAAAATAAGAGAAAAAAAAATAGATGTATATAATACAAGCGATGGCCATTTAGAGCAACACGGCGACAATTTGTTTATGGAACCGCCACGAACTTTAAATGGTTCGATGCATAAATCATGTGGTCTGCCCCTTCCTCACCCCCCCTTTCTCTCTCTCTCTCTCTCTCTCTCTGTTTAAAGTCAATTGCCAATACTTTATAATTGGTATGCTAGGGGTCGGGGGGGAAGGAGGGGAGATCACCTCACCCACCTAGCTTCGTGTTTGTTTTTTTTTTTGTTAATCGTTATCCAATTGGTTTGATGATGTTGCTACTGATCCACTTGCAAGTAGATTACTGGCCGCAGGGCGGAGTTGGCAACATGTTGCAAAACCTTCGAGTTGTTAACTGCTGCTACTTAATTTCTTAATACCATATTGCGTGTCGAGTTGGCCGCAACGTTTGTTGCCAGTATGGCAAACACTAATGACATCATTTGGCCTGGCCTGGCCTGGTCTAGACAGCAAACGAGTGGCACATAATTAAACAATTGGCCACAAATTTTTTGTTTGCGTATGTTGCAATCGAAGGTCCTGCTTAGAGTGGCCAAGTTAATTAATTTTGCAAATAATTTGCCAATCTTTTGCTAGATCAATTCTAACTAACAATTATCTAATATAACTTGTTTGACAGATCACTTTTGCTAAAGGCGAGCACATTGATTACCCAATGATGGTATCCTGTTTTGTTTGGGTTTTTTTTTCTCTTCTTTTTTATGTGGCAACAAGTGTCTCATGGCATGCCACATGCGGTTGAAGCGTAACTCATAAATGTGGCAAAGGCAAAATGTACAACGACTTCCTGCTCCTCGAAAAACATGCAACAACAACACTAGCAACAGCAGCAACTACAAACATGTTGCTAGCACCATATTTCATGGCACGCAGGCGCCTTTTCAAAAGACTTTTGCTGTCTCATCTTTAGCGGCCTCTTCAGTTTGTCGAAGCAGAGGAAAACTAGAAAAGAAAAACGAAGAAATAACAACCTAACCTGCATACCGACATGATTTTTCTTGCTTTTTCATTATTGTATTGCGACATTTTTGTGTCTGTGTTGCTGATGTTGCTGCTGTTGCTGCTGCGTCTGTTGCTGCTGTGAAATTAAAGCACACCAACAACTTGAAATCGACGTAAATTACGCGACGCCTGGTTAGTTTAGTCTCTTCCAGCATATCGGCGGCGCTTTGGCTGTTAAATTCTTGGACTCAACGGCAATGGCACCAGCAACATCAACAACAACAACAACAACAGCAACAGCCTGAACACCAACACCAAGATGTAGTGACTCTGGCAACACATTAATTCGCGCGTACTTAATATAAGCAAGCAAAGCGAGGCATCCAAGTGGTTTGGTGGTTCAGCCGTTGTCATCCCATACCCATCTGCACCACCACCACCACCCCTTATCCCCCCACCATCTGTTGGACAAACGCATGCCTTGATTAGAGACAAAAAGAGCCAAGGAGATAGACGGTGGGGAAGTTTTTGCTCCGGCAAATTGCTGTTTGTAATTGATTTAAATATGTTGACGTTTGCGTTCGAGAAGTTGATTATTTTGATGCTTTGAGTACGAGAAAATGCAATTAATTGGTTGAACAAATCCATCCAAGAACTTTCTCTCTCCGTCTCTCTCTCTCTCTTAGTGAGATTACTATGTGAAAGTAAATACTAAACTTAAACAATCGCCAATTATCAGATTTGATTAATGAACTCTGACAAAATGTATTTTCTCACAGGCACATTTCACCCAAAACATTATCATGGATTTTTATTTCACCCATCAATTATCATAAAAAAAAACACAAAACCAAAAATGAAAAACAACACAAGTTTTTTGCAATAAACTGCACAGCACGCAGTGGAAAAGGCAATTTTCCAGGCAGGGTTATAGGAATCAACAGCAACTTCAATTACAATCACGTCAACATCATTTTCCAAAAACCCAACGAGATATATTTCTATTAGCCGATTTAATGTCAGCATAATTAATCACCTGTTGCACAGTTGGTTAACATCAGCATCAGCAGCAGCAACAACAACAACAACAACACAAACAGCAACATCGAGAGACAGCAAACAGCAATATCAGGGTTAAAAGTTCACTTCACCAAAGACCTTCACACTTTTTCTTAACTGCTCAACAAATTTATTGGCCACAATGCGTAGGTTGTAGCCATAGGCAAATTTATATGGCTTGAGACTCCTTAGAGACTATGCATAAATTGGTGAGTCAACTAACCAACTTGGCTAATGCAATTTGATTGTTAGCATTTTGTTAAAGTTTAACACCTAAATCTGTTACTATGATAACTACTAGTAAATACTATTGCCATCAAAAATGGAGAATGTGAAATGGCAACTAAAAGAAACTTTAACCATGAAGAAGTAGAAGAACCATCAAAAATATCTTTTTTTATCTATAACGACTCCATAATTCTTTCTGCTAGTTCTTAAAATAAATCCCAGCCCAATTTTTTTTTTAAATCTTATCAAATTTTCCAATTGAACTTATTGATTTATGTCTATTTGGGTAGTTCACTTGATTTTCGCTCCAATCAATTTGCGCAAACTACAATTTAATTGACAAATTTATGGCTTTTAATTTACTTATCGTTGATTTATGTCCAATAAAACAAAAAAGAAAACTAAATGCCTGAGTTAAATAATAAACCAACACGAAATGTCTATACTCTTACAAAATTAAAACAAAAACTTTAGACTTTTCTTTATGTTTTCTAGTCAACTTCTTGTCAAAGTTTGTAAACTCTTTTCAAAGTTTATAAATTAATATATATAAAGCTTATGATTTAGAGCTTGGCGATTTTGTTTTTGCCTGCACTTAAAATATTTTAAAGCTGTTTAGTTTTAATTGAAATTAATTGCAGTTTTTTCACTTTTATTTTATGTTTCTTAACTGATAAAAAACTAGTCCAATTTGAGCTGGTCTTAGTCCAAAAAGCGGAAGCTGGCTGTCAAAGTCATCAGAATGGAAATAAAATGTCTTAAATAAAAAAAAAATGTTTTTTTTGCTTTTATTACTTTTGTTTTGCTTAAGATTTGGCTAATGGCATAGCAATTTATAAAAAACGTTACGAAGGTTGTGCTAAAAATTATTCAAATATTTCTGGACAATTGTCGTTTTTGGTTTCGAAATTGTAACATTGCCACCAGCAACAGTTTTGCAATTGGATTCAATGTTGCAATTGCAGCATGATGTTTGCCATCTCCCCCCTCTCCATTGTCCCTCCCCTCAAGCTGACCAGAAAAAATGCAACAATAAATCTCATTTTATGCAGCACACAACGAATTCAGGCCCTTTTATAGGTAACGCTAATGTGGACCAAAATTGAACTTGACATTTGAATGCCCAATTAACCATGACGTGCACAGGAGCAGAGCTGCATATGCTGGACATATGGACCCAGTTTTTAAGGTCAAGTTTTTGGGCAATTACCCATCCTATGCATTATGCATATTTATGCAGTTTTCAGAAACAATTGCAATGGGCAAGAGAAATCAAATGCACTGCCATGGAGCCTTGCTAATTAACCCACTTTCTAAGACCGCTTCGACCTTTTTATCAGCTGTATTCGAAATTCAAATCACAGAAACTTTAGTCTGGCATGTGAAGATGAAATATTTAACAGCAAATAAAAAATAAAACAGTGTACAGTGGAGTAAATGTTGAAAAGCAAATCAAATTTATTTAAGTACAGTCATAGTCGGGTAATTGATTAAAACTAATGGGACTGAGAGAGAAAAAATTAATAGACTAGTTATATTTTATTATGGCTATTATATTTATTTTATAAGCTAGTTTTATGGGCTTTGAAGTAGGGCCTAAAGTATGCAAACATTGTGAGAAAGAAGCTAAATTTGGCTGCCCTTGTTCTTCAATAAAATTGCTTGAATAAGTTGTTTTCCAAATATTTTTGTAGCTCGTTAAAGAGAGATATTTCCCTCTAAGGCTACTTTAACAAAACTTATATATTTTTTCTTATTGTTAGATATTTCTCAATAAAGTGGGATTTTTGATCGTTAGCGAAGAGTTAATACGAATATATGGACATGGTTATGTCGTCTCCGCTGTTTAAGTTAATCAACAATATATATAGCTTTGGGTCGGAAACTTCTTAGTTACTAACAAATGGTCAATGCCTTCAACCAGGTAATAATAGTTGTGTATGAACACTTTTTGCTTGGATAATCATTTTATTGCATACTTTAGGGGCATTTCACAGAGCTAATTGCGCCTTTAACTAAGAAAAAATATTCATCTAATCTACAAACCTTTAAATAGGAACTAGATATAATTGTTTCAAAATTTAAATCGTTTTAAAAAGAGCAATAAATATTTAAATTTACACAATTTTAGAGAGACTTACATGAATTAATCATTGTGGTAATACTTTCTTTACAATTTTCTATGTATTATTTTTAAGCCCTGTTCAATTGTATCTATTCCACTGTGCACCGAAAAAAAGAAACAAGGATCGTATCTATTTTACGTTGCGTTCAATTCTCACGCATGCGAAGCTTGTTGTGGTCAGTTCGGTGCGAATTCAACTCCGACTTCCTTCTCGTCTCCCCCTGACCAACTCCATCTTAGTCCTCGTCTAAATCTGTGACTTTTTGACTGCTCATGATTATAAAATGCGATAAATATTTATACCGCTTTCAGATTTATGGTGATGCATATCGCTTCAATAGCAGAAGTCATCGGGGTAACGTTCATAAACATTTTTATTAGCAATAATTGCACAATTTTCCATGCGTTTGCGGTTTCAAATTTGCGTGTGATATTTATTTTTGATTTCCTTTCAATATCAGAATAAGATCTGCGTTCCCTGTCTTAGCCTTGACATGGTTGGCTGGTCCTCCCCCTAAGGGTAAGAAAAACCAAACCAATAATGATAATTGTAATGAGTTTGCTACATTTAAATAAATAAAATTATGTGCAATCAATAATTTAATAGTAGTTGGGAGCAACAAAAATACTTCGATTGGGGGCAATTGTAAAGTGAATTCAAGTTTTGCCGCTGGCCTGAAAATTAATGTTGATATAATACTTTAACTGTATTTATCTATAATTCATTTAATATATACATATATATATAAATATTTTTTGCTTGAAGGTTGAAATAACAACTTCAAAGATATTGTATGTATATCATATTATTTTGTCACTACACTTATTTATTTATTTAATAATTTTTAGTTCGATTCAGTTTTCAGCACTTTATTGAATGCTTTCCATTTTTTAGTTTAACGACCTTTCGATTACCCTGTAAAAATTAACAAATAACCATTAAAAAAGATGTTAGTTTATTGATTGAATCATTATGTCTAATAAAAATATGATGCATATGAAAATTTATATTGATTATTAAATAGGGTGTTCGATAAATGAAAAAATGAATAGCCAAAACGTATACAATTGAACAAGGGTGTAACCAGGTAAGGGCAGGGGAGGGCAAGAACTCATTTAATTTAAGATAAATTTTCTTGGTTACCCTGATTAAGTTCTTGTGATTGAATGGTCAAATCTAAGAGCAGAAGTATTTCTGATACATATTTCATTACAAAAAATGTAGCATATGCTTTTTTTTTCTCCCATTTCTCCCATTCAGTCTCAGCTGCTTAGCCCATTGGTAACACAAAATGTATTTTGATTATTAAACTGATACATTAAAATATTTAACAAATATTAAACCGTATTATCTGACTCTATCTCTGATATGGATAGATAGTTATAGCTAGAAATAAATTGCTGTAAAATTAAAAAGAATTTGCTTATTATCCTAATTGCCAACCTTAAGAAATTGTCTATTTCACAAGCATTTGTGGCCCTAAAGAAGCACAACAAATGGCCAAGTTTAAATAGATTTCGAAGAGGCTTCAATATTCAAGAAAAATATATGAAAATTCATAGAAAAACAGAAAATTAAATGGACTTTTAATATCTATCTTTTGTTTATACAAATATGAATTCGTTATTTATTTTTATTTAATCCCTTATGTCCTTTACCACAAACTTTATATACCCATTTACTTTTTGGGGTATATGAAAAAATATCTTAATCAATGCATGATGACCTTCAACACCAAAAGGCAAAAATTTATTAAAATATTATCGAACGGCACAATCACAAAACACTAGAAAATATTCACATTTACTGTTACTCCTATATATATGTCCAATCGTATTTTCATAGATAATTGGGGTGCCGCCCCGAAAAATTTTGAATTCGTCACTCTGTTAAGTGTTTTGTCTTGTTATTCACAAATGCATTTTTTTATATATTTGTTTTTATTGCAATTCAAATGTGACAAAATGTGCATATTGCCTGACAATTTATTGCAAGCATTGGAGAGCAAATGCTTCCTTTTGGCCCAGATTATTATGAGTCGACATCCTCCTTTTTGGAGTCAAAACAAGTTTACCTTCAATTTATTGTTGTTGTTGTTGTTGTTGTCTACGCATGTTGCGTGATATTAATGTGCAATATATTGGCTAGTAAGACTGACTTGGCCTTGATCTAGAATTTCAGTTGGCTTGTGTTGTTGTTGTTTTGTATAATATTTTTGTTCAAAGATTTCATTTTCATTGAATGTATACATACATATATCTGTCCAGAAGGCAATAGGAGCAATGAAATTGCCTGTAGTTATGTATCGTTTTAGATATTTGTTTTATCGTTTGGGTTTTTTGTTTTTTACGTAATCATGTATTTGGAGTGCTACTAAGTACCGGTTTATATCACAGACCACAGACCAGTTCGCAGTTTTTAATATTTCTTCTTTGCATCTATCTATCTAACTACTTGTATATACTAACTAAGTGAAGCGCGTGCGTTTTGCGTTTTGCGCACTTGTAATTTATTGAGAAATTTAATTGAATTCGCTTGCTAACTGGCCAACAACTACCTCCATCAGGCAACCAGTTCACATAACTCTTGGCCATTGATTAGAGATTGAGCAATTCAATAGCCTGGCTAACAACACAGATTCTACCTGTTGAAAAAATAAAAAGAAACATTGGCCATTAGCTTATCAAACTTTCCCTGAAAACATTTGTCACTTTCATCTGTGTTTCATATGGACTTGTACTATATATATAAGAGTGGACTAATTTAAATTCTTCAGTTAGCTTTTTGAGTTCATTCTTCAATATGCGTTTCCTAGTGGCTTCCATTATTTTTCTTTTGTTCATTATGCTGTTGACTTCGATACAAGGCCAATTGGATCACGATGAAGAAAATTTCAAAAAAAAGGAATATCAAATTCGCAAAAGTAAGTAAAAATATCATTCAAAAATATCATGTGAATTTTAACTTGATATTTATTTGTTATAGACATTTGTTTTAAAAAACCAATATATGGCAAATGCAGTGGACAACGGAAAATGTGGTATTTCAATGTCCATCGAAATCGTTGCGAAACCTTTATCTATTCCAATTGTGCTGGCAATCGCAATCGTTTCTTTACCAAACCTGACTGTGTCGAGTACTGCATGGTTTTCAATTTAACAAAGCCTCTGCCTCAATTGTCGGGATAGTGTAAATCAGGCTGTATAAATCCCACAACTGCAGTTTCGATTAGTCATTCAATACAAAACATATGCCAATCTAATTTAATCTCTATTCTAAACAATAAAAATGAGTCTACCCAGTTGAAATGGGTATTAGTCTACTTTCTGCATTACACTCAAACACATTCAGCATTTAGAATGAAGTTTATTCTCTCAATTATTACAATTTTGTCCTTAATATTGTATGCAACCCAGTCACGGGATTTAAAAACAAGTAGGTAAGATTTTTACTCAGATACACTCATCTCTTTCAAAGAACATTCTTTTCCAGAGATATGCTCATCTCGTCCAGCTTATGGCAATTGCCAGGGTCAGCGACAAATGTGGTATTTCAATATTTATCGCAAACGTTGTGAAAAATTCACTTACTCCAATTGTGGTGGCAATCGGAATCGTTTCTTCAAGGAGCAGGACTGCATGATGTTCTGCACTAAAAAGGCAGGTCGTGTGGCAGAGAAACCCAAAATAAGTCTTCCTTTTGCATAAATTTATTTGTAAAATTGGTATATAAACATGAATAGTGAGTGTTGAGAGTCTGTCAATTTTGATTTCGTGTGTTAATAAACTGATATTGTCAAGAAAAAGTAATAAGATCTCTTTAATCCTGGTCATTTTATAAGTAATTTATTAAAAAAATATTAATAATTTTGGGTTTTCAATATCTATAATTTCTTTAGACTACAAGTTTGCACACATCCTATGCTGGCATAAGATTTGATACATAAATTTTACATGCTTTTAATTTTGATTTTATGCGGGTTTAAAAAGAAGTTAGTAAGTAGATTTAATGTATAATTTATTATGTATTATACAGATACAGTATAAGCTTTGTCGTTTTTTTCTCAACATAAATTCGGAATTTCAAAAAAATTAGACAGAAAATTTAGAAAAATTGACAATACACTTTTGAATTCTTAGAAAAAGTTGCAGATCTAGTAAAACTAACTACTATAAAACTACAACTATATATCACAAATTTTTAATTTAGCACAAGAATCCAATATGAAACCAATTGAAAATCTGATTATTGTTTGACTTTTTTAAGTCTTTCAACTTGGTGTCATTTTACGGCACAAATTAATTGTAAAGCATTATTTTTCTTAAACTACAAAAGTAACTGAAATGAATTGCTTGTCGAAAACGGCATTTTCTGTTATAGTCGGATTACGATAAGATACTTTTTAAGTTCTCTCCAAAATAGGTAGGTAAAAGACTCTATTCAATCGAGAGGTATTAATTAAACTCGCCCTTTTAAAGGCAAACAGAAAATGAATTTCTCTTTAAAATGCGATTTTAGTACGATTAAATTAAAAATATATATATATCTTCTGTGGTTATGTATCTGTATTTTTTGTTCCAAACTTATTTTGCCACGACGACGATGGGTATTTGCCTCCAAAAGTCCTTTAAAATGTTCTGTCTTCAGCAGGAATCGTAAAAAAGGGAGGGGAACAAGCCAATTGTTATTTTTGTTTTTTCTCACTTTTAACCCAAATTAACATAAAAAACTTATGACACATTTTATTCAAGTCTAAATCTAAAGAGGATAAATTCATAAATCCATTTTAGTCATATTGATTGACACGTTTTATTCAAGTCTAAATCTAAAGAGGATAAATTCATAAATCCATTTTAGTCACTAAAATTGTAAAATAAAATCAAAGTAAGAATATCCTCCAAATATTTAGTTTGATTAGCTTTTAATTTTAAATGTGCTAAATTTCATTTGAAAATTTTGTAGCTAAATACAGAAACAAATAAATGTAAGTCAGCGACATACTGTGCCGATGATTCTCTGATGACTGCATTTTAAATTGATTGTGTTTGCCCCTCCCTCTCAACCTACCTCTCCGAAGGAAAGGGCAATGGTCTAGATTGGCAAATTTGTTGTAGTACCAAAGTGTGCTCTGCACCTGTTTCATGCAATTTGTTGGCATGTGACGGTTTTTTTGTACAAATTGAACAGGCTCTCAGCATTAAGTGTAGTAGCTGGTTAGTTGCAGAGCTTTCAGTGTCTGCGGTCATTGAACAAATGATTGTGCACAATTTCATTTCATTGTTAAGCTTACAACTACACACACGCACGCACACACCCACCCATACACACACACATATAGTATATATGGTGTATTTGTAGACAAACATTTAGCTGCTTGCTCACATTTGGAACAGGTGAACAGCACCAAGAAATGCGCTTGGTCTCTTTTGTTCAAATGAAAGCTCGCCAAAATACGTAGAAAAGAGCATTCATTTTTGTTTTGTTTTCTTTCTTTCTGTTTTATTGCGCCGTTAGAGCATAAATCAGCTGGAAAATGTGCAAAGTTTACAGGTTGTGTTCGCTTGCAATGGCAAATGGCGAAATCAAAGAATAAAGTCACGCAATTTCAATTACAAATAAACGCATCGAGGCAAAGATGAGAATGGCGACTATTCATATGTACAAAGATATCTTAGGAGCAGCAGCAGCAGCAGCAACAGCCATAATAATAATAATAGTAATAATAATAATAATGAAATTGTGATAAGCTGCGCGCCACAAATTGCACGCGAGTCAGAGACATAGAGACAATAATTTAAACCGTTAACCACAACTCGCTGGCATCATCATCAGACAAAGCAGTTCGCCTAGAGATGGGTCCAAATCAACCGGAAATGATATCCCATTCGAGTACGAAATAATTCGTTAACATTAAATTAGTAAAGATTTTCACAAAAGTTATTAAAAGATGATGTTTTCCATAGAGAGTGAAAAAACCTTTCTACAACAGATCTGAGAGGCTGGAAATATTATATAAATTTCATAAAAATAATAATTATGCAATAATCAGAACTGATCAAAATCGTTTATGAATCCTTTAAAAGTTGCAAATTATTGTTTTTACAAGCGAATTGAATGAACAATTTCTTTTTAAAACAGAGGCCCGATTAGTTATCAACTTTGAAACTAAATTACCCCGACTTCTAATGGGTTTTGGAATGAAAACATTTAACAAGTGTAAATATCTCTTATTTAAATATTTATATATTTTTGAACTTGCAATTTAAATCTGTTGTACTAAATAGACTGGCCAATCCTTGAGGTGACCTTTGCCAAAAACAAATTCCGAACGATTTTTTCTCTAAAATGTTCGATTTCCAACAAACAATATTTTTATCCAGATGTAAAGAACAACATGTCGTATGAGTGATATAAACAAGTAAATGGAAAATAAGACTCAGACACTGAATTTTTTTCCCACAACATTAAGGATTAGTTGAGACTCGTGTCACGTATCCACCACTTTCTGATGACTTTGACTATGATGATGATGATAGCCAATGGTCAGCGGGTTGACTACGGCATATCGTCGCTCAAAACGATGCGTCGTCATTCTGGCTAGCTCGACTATTGAGATGGTATTGAACGAGTCTGCGTGTGTGTGTGTCTGTGTGTGTGGATTTGACGCATGGTCAACTTGCTGCCGGCAACATTAGTGAGTTTGGTGTTTTGGCCGCATTGCCAATTAATATTCGCATGATCAAATGTTTAACGCATTTAGCCTTATAAAAAAGGAGAAAGAAAAAAGTTGAGAGGTGGAAAAAAAATATAAACCAACAACAAATCTCTGTCTTGGCTAAAACCGGCTCACATTAAGCGCTCGCTGGCTTTTGGTCTTCTCTGTCTGTGTGTGTGTGTGTGTAACTGATCTCTCCCAAGTTGGCCGCCTAGTCTTAGGCTTGTTGTGGGAAAGTCCAACTTAATTGACATCCCATAGGCGTTTAAATGGTGGCCTGACCCCAAGCAAATAAGGTAACTTATAACTTCATTTAATTATGTATTTATTTAGTATTTTTGTTTTTATTTCATATTATTTTCTTTTTTGTTGTTTGTCATGCTTTTGTTGATTTCAATTTTTCACAATTTTTGGGTTTAACTTTTATATAGGTTTATAGGTTTTTTTTTATTGGTTTATGTATATAGATTGTATTTGAAATTTCATCGGCTATGGTATCTATGTAGTAGTATATATATAGTTTTATTCAAAATCGATTTAGTAATTTGTAAACTTTGGAATTGTCTAGAGAAAAATGCTGGGGTTTATAATTGATTTCTTGTATTTTATGTAGATCCATAGTTAAGGGGTATTGAGGGGTAAAGGGATATGGATAGGTACTTATGAAAATGTTTTGTTGTACCATAAGCAGGCTAACATTTAAAGCATTTTGCATACATCGATAGAGTGAAATTTTCTTATAAATATTATACATTTCATCCAAAAACAAATAAAAAACTAAAAAATCAAAACAATATACAATATTTAACTAAAAATAAATGATAAACGAATAACAACATTAAGGCCTGGCCTTAAACTAAAACATTTTCAATTGATAGTTTTTTGTATTCGATTTTTGTATTTGTTTTTCTTCTTTACAACAACTAATAGACTAGTTTAAAAATTATTTGTAAAAATTTTCTTTTCTTGTAAAATACATTTAATGAAACATAAAGAATTCTCGTTCTCATATATTATTATTATTATTTTGTAAGCACAAATTGCTTATAACTCGATGCTTTTGTATTATTATTTGATTTGATTTCGTTTGCTTTTTAATAGTTGAAATTAAAATTATATAACAACACGCATAGATATTAAATATATATATATTAATATAGTTATATATTTTAAAGTTAGTTTTGTATATAGAGCCAATTCAGTTATAAATTGTTGTGGGATATGGTTTTAGCATTTCTTTCGTATATACTATATATATATATATGTATATAGCTTTCAACATCAATAAAATTATTTATGGGCCAATATTGGTATCTTTAAATTTGATTTGTTTTTCCATCGATTGCTAAAATTGGCTAAAACATTTTGTGTTTTTTTTTAGGTTTTAATATTCTCATTAAATATGTAAATGCAATTCTTTTTTTTTATTTTTTTTTGATAAAAATTCAAATGCTTTTTAAATGATATAGATATACATTTGGCTGTATATATGTATATATATTTATATATGAAACTTATGGCAAAATGAAAATTGTGCTTTTTCCTTTCTCTTGGAAGTATATTTTAGCATTAGGCCAAAGAAATAAAAAAAAATGTTTAAAAAAGCATCCATTTTCTATATATGTATATAATATAATTATATTTATTTAGTTTTAAGTGCGTTTCATTTCAAAAATTGTGCCTTCTGTGAAAAGTCTTTTTGTTCTATTTTGTTTGTTTGTTTCTTTGTTTCTGTCTATTTTTTTTTTTTTGGCCATACAAAAAAAACCGTCTGTATAAAAAAGTCAAATGCTCAAAGACTAGATTTTTGAGTTTCGTTTAACTACTTACAACTTGAACAATGCCCCATAATTGGTTAGGCAAAATAGTTTAGCGCATAGGCTGCGACTGCGATTATGATTCGATCTGGATGTAGTCAAAGTCTGTGTTTTTGTTAACGATGTTTGGGCCGCAACTGTGGCCCCATCTTGGCTCTATTTGCCACCACAAAATTCCCCCTGAAGCATGCCATTGTCGAGGATAAGCGCTGGCGTTGTGGCAATTCCATCGCGCAGCGCCAATTGATAGGCAACCTCGAAAGCCTGTCCCAGAGTTAAGATTATCTCGCTGGCCAGATCCTAGAACCAAAATACATTGAATTTCTCTCGATGAAATTAGAGTTCTGTGGCATCTACTTACTGTGCTTTCCACTTTGAAGACATGACAATAATGCAAATCTTGCTCCTTGGTAATGTAGGCAAAATGACGTAGATCCTCCGAGTCCTGACAGGCGCAATTTATATTCTGTATCTCATGCTCACAGATAATTTTCTACACACAAAATTTCATATTACTATCGTGTGCAAAATATAAGTCATTATATTCTAACTTACTTTACTGATCCCATCGATGAATTCAACGCCACGATGACATATGGCCAGCGAGAGGGGAGCCCCAGTTTTTTGACTTTCCTCCGAGGTTTTGAGTTTTTGTATTGATTTCTTGGTGGACTCTGTGCCACGCAATTCTTTCACAACCGTTGAGCCGAGATACTAATATATAATTAGTTAAAATCAGCTGTTATGGTTTAAACAATAATTCAAACTTACTTGAACCTCGTATTTGATGTGCTCATTGAGCAGAGTTTGGGCCGAATGGCGCCATTCGGTGGTGCGTAAGTTGGCAGGCAAACCCAATAGGAGATCAGAGGGAGCCCGTATATGAAGTGGTTGAGTTGGGTTTACAGGTTTCTGTAGTGGAGATGGTGCAGTTGGTGGCTGTGGTGCAGGGCTGTAATAAAACAACAATTATATTCATATTAAGATCTTTTGAAATTCCTTTCTGATCATTACTTACCGATTTTTGCGATAACCTGTTATGGAATTCCGATGATGCACCGCATTGCCAGAAGTTTTTGCACTAGTTTTATCGCCATCCCTGTTATTGCCATTGACATTGGTGTTGCCATTGCCATTCGTTGTCATTTGATTGGTTTCGTTGTTCTCGCCCAGAGGCGTCTTCAGGGATTTCGATTCACAATCACGCATTTGTCTCATATAGGCCAGAGATTGTAGTATGCGTCTTCGGTGGCCCAGCTTGTTGATTTCGAGGACCGTTTGCAGTTCCACATCCCAGACATCGGAAACACTTTCAATGCTATTGTACAGATGCTTGCTAAGATCGAAGAGTTTAAGGATTATTTTCAGTTAATTTTTTTGTTGGTTTACTTACTTGAAAAATTCTAAATATTCGGGCAAAGCAATGCTATTGAGCCATTGCTGTAAAGTGGCCACACCTCCTTGATGTTTATTCTCCTGCTGTGTCCTGCTGTGTGGTGCCTGAACTTGTGGCTGAAATTCGGCAGGAGGTAAGGTCTGGACGAACCGTTGCAGTTTGGGAGCATCACGCTCTGGAATGTGTAACAGGGGAATGTCTGGTTCCTCAAACACATTATTCTGGAATAATTTAAAATTTTTACATGATTGTTCGACATGTTTTTTATTATCTTCCTTTACTTACCATAAATTTATAGTTATCATAGCCATTCTCGAAGAGCATACGCTCGAGATGCAGCAATCCAGCTTGACGTAGACGAATGGCCAATTCCTTGCGCTCTGGCGGTACTTCCATATCCTCGAAATCCAATTCAATATCATGTGTGGGTGTTATATTCGTATTGAGTATACCACTGCCAAAATTCTCAATAATTTCGGATATCTTTTTACGTGCCTCTTCCGCATTGAAGGGACTAAGCAGATTTAAATTGGAATTGCGGCCACCCGAATGGGCACTGCCAGCAGGGGATTTGGCCGGTGACTTGGCTGGAGAACGGTTAGCCGATTTGGCAGGCGATGATGATTTCGAAATGGAAGACTTGCGAGGAGTTGCCTCTTTCAGCTGTGGATTACCATTTGCCTCGGCAGTAATCTCAACAGGTGGTTGCTGCTGTTGCTGCTGCTGCTGCAATTGCTGGGTGGGTGTGGTTGGTGATAGTTTGCTGAATTTTCGTTCTGGTATCATTGGCTTAATTGGAATTGGAGGACGCGCACGTCCAGGTTGTGGTTGCTTCACCAGCTCTGCAATTTCCCTCTCATTCTTTGGCTGCACCGAGGCGCCTTTGAGAAGGCCAGCAAATGGAACATCGCTGACAAACTCCTCAACATAGTCCGTTGAATGAGACAAACTGTGATCGGAGCACAGAGATATGCTTGAGCTGAGCGAACCTGATGATGGAGCCGGACAGCGGGGCACGACGGTCACAGTGTCATCGTAATCATAGCCAGGCGTACTGAGTGTTGGCAACAATTTCGATGGTGATGATCCTGTCTCGATCATCAGCTGTTGGGCTGCTTGTAGCTGCAGAAGGGCTGAATGCCTTTTGTATTCCTGACTGAGGGGACGAATTGTCTCATGGATTGTTCGCTCTGCCTGACTAGAACTGGGCGGCGGATGATCTGGTGTGGGCGGCTGCTTATAGTGTGTGGGACTGCTAGGAATTTGCTGTTTGGCATCGCAGTTCTCATCGCCCTCGCCATTGGATTTCTCAACCAAACTAGACGAACTGCAATGAACAAAAAAATTAACTAAAATTCAAATCACAAATGGTTTTTTTTGTCTACTAACCCACTATTACGATTGCGTTTCAGTTTTCGATTTGGATTA
This sequence comes from Drosophila insularis, assembly GCA_018903935.1. Taxonomy (NCBI): domain Eukaryota; kingdom Metazoa; phylum Arthropoda; class Insecta; order Diptera; family Drosophilidae; genus Drosophila; species Drosophila insularis. Next base: position 11,701,875 of record JAEIFP010002295.1, read on the forward strand.
TACGATTTGAGGGCAGCATTCTCACAGGATTTGAGTAGTTCCTTGGAAAGTTTTGTGGTCGTGGAGTTGCGTGGTGCTGGAATAGGTCTTTTCATTGAGTTTGTGGCATTCGAGGTGGGGGCTGGCGATTCACCACTAGAATTTGGCACACTTGTCTCACTATTTAGGTCCGAACTGCTGCACTGACGATCCAGCATGTCATCTAAAGGATTAGAAGAGATTGTAAGAAATATTTCAAAGAATTTTGAATGGCTACTCACTGCTAGAACTAAGACTTATGCCACCCACTGTGGCGGATCGCGTACTCTGCCTGGCACTGGCATAGAGACGATCACTACGCTGCCTCTCCCTCAGCTGGGTCTCATCGAAGCTCATGCCCCCCACACTGCCATGACTCTGATGGGAATAGGGACTGTCCGTGGATGATGGTGGACGTCGTAGCATCGCTTGACCACCATGTCCATGACTCTGGCTCTGACTAGAGGGTGAACTGTAGCTAAATTGTTGTCCGGATCCGGCGTGAGTGGGCGAGACAGCCAGATTGCGACGCGGAGGTTTCTTTGGGGGGCCAGCCGGAGCGAATGTGCTCATATGGAGGGGTTGTCCTCCCGGCGCACCAGTAGAACAACGAGATCTGGGCGACACAGAAGCTGGCTCGAAACTGCTCAAAGAAGATGAAGGGCTGACTCCGCCACCCATGGGATCACTTTGACCATGTAGCGGGGAATGAGCATTGAGATCCTGGTAGCTTCTATCGTCTGTGGGCTGGAGGGCACTGTCCAGGGATTTGCCACCATTGAAGTGTCCACCATTGCCCGCCGATAGACGCTGTTTGCTATAGCCAGATTGCTGCATTGAGTGCGAGTGATTGAGCAAATGATTGTTGGAATTGAAGTGATAATGATTGCTATGATGCTGCTGTTGTTGTTGCGACTGCTGAGATGGATTATATTTGCTGCTTTGGCTACGCCCCGATGCAGGGCCTGGCATGTGTTGCCTATAGATGACTTCATCGCCCTCATCGGTATCCATTTGATTGCGAAAGTCTGGAAAAGTATAAAAGATTAACTCTTGCTAATATTAGCAGAAATATTACTCATACGCACTATTGATCACAGCCACAATATGCTTGGTCACATGGGGTGGAAACTCTCTCAATATGTCCAAAGCAGTGCGTCCCTCATTATCCGTGGCGGATAGATCAATGCCGGCTCTTAAGAGAGTGCGCACCACATTCTCCTTGCCACACAAGGCTGCCTCATGGAGGGCTGTTCCCGAAGGTGTTAGTAGATTGACACTGACTCCGGCCGATAGCAGGACTTCGACCACACTCTGATGGCCATTCCGGCTGGCCAAATGCAGACAAGTGTGGGGAAATATGTTACGTACGGGCGAAGATGACAATGGCGATGAGGACGATGGAGTACCAGTTCCCGATCCACTTTCCACTGCAGCTGGACTCAGATGGGCAATCAGCTTGGGCTGCGACCGTATTAGCATTTGTACTGCCTGCAGGCGGCCATATTGGGCAGCCAAGTCCAAGGGTGTCTCCCCTCGAGAATTACGCATACCAGGATTGGCATCGTGTGCCAGCAGCAGGGCCAATGCTCCTGTGTGTCCATGCTGGGCGGCACAATGCAGTGGTGTTTCCTGCTCAATGGTCTGTAAGTTGGCATTTGCCGGACGATACGGATGCGTGAGCAGTAATCTAACAATCTCTGTCTCGCCGGCCCATGCGGCCAGATGCAGGGGAGAAGAACCTCTTGAGTCGGGTAGATTGGGCGAGGCCTCGTGAGCCAATAGCAAACGGACTATATCCTCATGTCCATTCAGACAGGCATGGTGCAGGGCCGAATAGCCGCCACTGTCCTGAACATTCACACCAGTTCCACGACGTAAACTGGCCAAAGGACCCGCCCGTTTGGCCTTCTGTGTCAGGACCTTTTCAATGTGACTGATATTACCATTTCGTGCTGCCTCCAGGAACTCCTGATCCTTACCCATGACGTCGTTCTGTGTTGTGTCTGAAAACCTAAGTGGAATAAAGGGCGATAAAGGGAAAAGGTCGTAATTTAATGGAGTTTGCGTTTTTTTTTTTCTTGTCATAATTTTAATCGTTTTTGCCTTGAGTTGATTCGCTGCAAATGAATTATGAGTGTCAAGTGGGCTTCATTAAAACGCCTTTGGCTTTCACTGACAAGGGGGGTGGGGCTTTTTTTCTGCCTTCTTCTGCTTTCAGCTCTAATGACTTTTCGCCAGCTTTTCATTTCAGTAAGAACACCCATCACCCTCTTACCCAACCTATGCCACTCTAGCACCACAGACATCAGAATCGACTTGTAGGCTGCTGACATTAAAAAAAATTGCACAATGAGACACCCTGGATGAAGAGACCCAGACCATGAGAGGTTGGGAAATGGGTGGCTGGTGGGTTGCTTTACTCCTGATGAAGTGCTTTTCACGCGTTGAAGTATCTTTGATATGTATGTGACATTTTCGACTGAGTAAGTTATACATATATACATATAAATACAATGGCAACCGCAGATAATTTCTATATACATATCTTTTAAGACTTGGACTTTATATTGTTTTATCGAAGATTCTTTTTCATTCAGGCTCGAGGTCAGTTTGAAAATGAAAGTTTTTTAGAATACATAGAAACAATTGTTTGCAATTTTCAGCAGTTAATGGTAATTAACTAAGCTAAAGTTATGGGTTCTAATATAAATTTTTCAAATGGGCTGTAAAATAATATAATAAAAACAAAATTAACATTAAAATCAAGCTACTTATATGTTTTTACGTACGTATGTATATATATATGTTAGGTACTCAAACTTTAGGTGATTATTTATTATTTTTATATGTTAAGTAAGCCTGAGACTTGAACAAGTGCAAAGCGGATATGATTTATGGGATTTTTGATCGTACTTTGCACCGCCATGTAAGGAAATAGATCTTTGAATCATTTTATCTATGGTTTTTATACCATACACCCATAGGGTGAAAATGGTATATTAAAGTCGCTAAAATGTATGTAACAGGCAGAAGGAAGCTTTTCCGACCCCATAAAGTATATATATTCTTGATCAGCATCAACAGCCGAGACGATCTAGCCATGTCCGTCTGTCCGTCCGTCCGTCCGTCCGTCCGTCCGTCCGTCCGTCCGTCTGTATGAACACCTAGATCTCGGAGACTATAAGAGCTAGAGCCACCAAATTTGGTATGTAGACTCGTGTCATATGTACGCTTATCGAGTTTGTTTCAAATGTTTGCCACGCCCCCTACCGCCCCCGCAAATGATATAAAACCGATTTTCTCAAACACCATAGCAACTAGAGACACAAAATTTGGTATGTATATTTGCTAAGTAAATGCGCACGTTTTGTATTTGTAAAAATTTTGCCACGCCCCCTACCGCCCCCGCAAATTAAATAAAACCGATTTTCTCAAAAACTATTCTAGCTAGAGACACAAAATTTGGTATGAATATTTGCTTTGATTTTGCCACGCCTCTTTCCGCCCCCGTAATTTGAAAAAACTCGATTATCTCCCGTAATTTTCAACCTTGTGCAATCAAATTTAGCACACTTAAATTTGATACTAATATCCAGCAAAATACCAAATTTGATCAAAATCGGACTAAAAATAGCCAAGTTATGCATATAAACGTTTTTCCATATGGCCGGAGTTGGCCGTTGGCTGGTGGGGGCGCTAGGGTGCTCGAATGCTTGAGTGAGCGAAATACTAAGATATGCTTCTAAAAAGCATGCAAACAGATTTTTTTTAAAATACGAAAATGCATTGGTTATTATAAATTTAAAATATTTGTTTTACTGGTGTATGGTATATCCAAGTCGGCGAGACGACTTACTTACTTCATTTATATAAAACTTTGCCATTGTATATATTTGAAAATCCATGAAGTAAACTCTTTGTAGACAATTTTTATAATTCATTTAATTGATAATATTTCTTTAAGACTTTTAGACCATTTAAAAAAATACAATTTAATTCTCAAGCTTAGCAAACTTAATTATAAATTAGAATTTGAAATCATTATTATTAAAGAGAAGATAATAATTATGGTAAAATATATTTTACAATGTAATTGTTTACATTTTTCTTTTAAAATCATGTGAAAAACATTTTAAGAATTCTTTTACTTTATAAGAAAATTTGTGTAAATTGTTGACCATTATTTTGTATATAAATTTTCGAATTTTATCCCATGGTCCTGTCGCTTAGGGATATCACATGTTATGTGGCGCCTAAAAGCTTGCTATCCTGTCAGTTTTGTCTTCAATGAGATAAATACAACACAACTGCAACAGATAATCACCTGCTTAAATACACGCGCGCTCTCTCACAAAGACACTGATAAACACACACACACACACAAACACACACTGCCTTACTATGTATGTACATATATTTGTATTTATCAGACTACTATAAAATTCAGCCAAAGGTAGGTTAGGCATGTCCTTTTTAGCGTAAAGGAGAGTCCACAACCAGACCTTATTGTAAGAGCAAATCACTGAGGGAGAGAAACGAGACCGAGCGAGCAAGAGAGAGTGCGCTTGCTCTGCTAAATGCCGCGCCCACCACCAAACTGGGCTCACTGCCTTTTATATATATAAATATATATACTCTATACTGGCATGCTCCAAAGTATCCTTTACTGCCTGCAGTAAACTCTACTCCAATCCCTGCCCAAACCCTTACATTTACTACAACATTTCTTTTTTTTTTTTTTGCCGAGGCGTGTCGTCGATGTACATATATGTAAGAGTAGAGGAAGGTGAGGCTTAACTTGGCTATCCATTTAGACTGCAATACAAAAGGACAAAAAGGGAAATTGAGGGACATTATAAACAGAGTTGAGTTGTCAGTTGTCGGACAACAACAATAATGTCAATTGGCTACTTATGGTTTTTATATTATTTTTGCATATATGAGTATATAGTTGGCACATAATTGGGTCAAAGGATATTGACCCGAGGCCACTGGCATAGAGCCAGACTTCCTACTTTACAAAGAAATGTTTGGTGGCTAGAGGAGTGAGGCTTAATGCGTAGGAAAAATGTCATTTAATTTTCCAGACAGCTTGACGTTTTCATATTTCCGGATACAGAACAAAATTTGAACACACACACAAATTTCTTATTGGCATTTTCGTATAGTAAATCTAAAAGGCGTGTACTGCCATATACACACATCGTACACACACACACACACTCACACATACGCCACTCAATCGGATACATTTTCAGCTTCAAGACAAAAACAATTCATTTTCGTACCTTTTTGTGTGCGTTTAGATTTATTTGGGAATGTTCATATATACAAATATTTATTTATATATAAGTATATATACGTATGATGACTATATGAATAGATAGATAGACCTAAACTTTTCACTTCCGTTCGTTTTCTACAGTTTTCACGTCTTGTTTAATTTAATAAATTTCATTTCATTCATTCACTTTGGGCTGCCTCGGTCACACAACATTTCCATTTGAAGTATTATTAATTTTTTTTTTTTTTTTTTTTTTTTTTGTTGTATTTTGTGGTTGATGGCAAAACTGCGACGACGACGACAACTGCGTTACAACCGTTGGCGACGACTCCAAATCCGACTCTGGGTATATGACAAGACTCTCCAACAAATAGTCTCTGGGATTTGTGGATGCCGTAAGAATTTCTGTTACGTCCGCTCTCCCGCTCTTCCGTTCATCCGCCTTTTTAGAGCTATTCCGCTCTCTATGCGCCGTGCACTTTGCCTCTGTGTTATTGCAGTGTAGTATCTGATGGGAACCCAATGAAAGTTTCTTTTCGATACAATGCTCGACGCTTTCACTTGATGATTTTGTGCGGGCGAAAGAGCAAACGGACAGAAAGAGAGTGAGAGAGACAGCCACAGAGAGAGAGAGGGAGACAGAAGAGAGTCAAGTGCTGGGAATGAAACGTTGTTGTTTGTGTTTATATAGACGATAATAATGCTTTTGTTTACATATTTTGATGTGCGAAACTGACAGATTCAGAGCGACTTCAAAACGCTAGAGACAGAGAGAGAGAGAGAGAGAGAGAGAGTTTGAGTGAGAGAATTTGAAAATAGAAAGAGAATTATTTCTGTTAAAAATAGTTGCACCTAGTTTATGTTATTTAGCTGCTGTCACTGACCAAGAATGCATCAACAAAAGGGAACGCCTTTGTTTTTTTCCAAGTAAATAATATAGAAATGTATCTTACAAATAAAATTGTAAGCAATATTTGCTTAAAACTTAATAAGAACTAACAATAACATATATGTAAGCAAAAAATTATTGCCAAAGGTTCTTAGAGTTCATTCTGAAAAGTGAAAATCTGATAACAAACGAGCTAGCATGTCGAAATCAAATAAATATTTTATGATCATAAACATTTATTGATATATTTCGTGATGTAAAGACATATAAACCGTTTAGGTTGAATTATGAGGTATTATTATTTATTGTATATAATATTCCAAAAGTAAATTTATAAGATACATTTTTAAAATAAATATGCCTTTAGTTTCAGTATTGGTTCTCTAAAAATTCTTAAATGAATATTTTGAAAAATTCTTAAAAAAGATAAGCATAAAAATATTAAACACAAATAAATGGCTTTATCCCAAAAATATTTCATTTTGAAAAATGCTTTTGTTCTATATATAGAAGACATAAATATACCTGTTGAGGCTATTATTTTAAACTGTCAAATCATATACAAAATTTAGCTGACACTTTTTAGTTGAGTAAAGGGAACTTCATTTAAACCGATAAGTGCAATGATATAGCTTAATCAGCTGGCTGTATTCAGTGTAAATCAATCTCAATGAGTAATGCAAATATGTAATTGTCTTTTGTTATTTTCTTTATATATTATTCCGATTTTACAGCATTTACTCACCAAAGTCAAAGAGAAGTCGCACTCTCTTTAAATTTTACACATGCGTTTTATCTAAAGAAGGGGAAAAGAGAAATTTTGGAAAGCTTTCTTATCAGAAGCTTTTGTCGTTGTGTTTGTGGAGAAGCTTTAAAGCGAACAGCTGTTCGCTGATAAGAGCTAGTGTGGTATTTAACCCTTAGTTTGACCCTCCAAATGCCTCTGAAGCCGTGTGAGCAGATGTTGTTGTTATTCAGTGACATGGACATGAAATATGACTCTACATGACTGGCAACGTGACTCACTTGTAAGGCTGTTTCTGTTTGACCACCGCTTGCATTGTGGGCGGACACATGCAGCGTTGTTGTGGCATGCCACACACACATACATACATACATACATACATACACTACAAATAAATAAACATAGCGAAACAGACAGACGACCAACACCTACGACCCACCACATGAGTTTTCATACTCAATTGCCGCAAATGCCACAAAAATGTGTAATTGACTTGAAAATGCGCCAAAGCAAATCAATCTGAATCCGTATCCGTTGTTCGCTGTCCATACGACCTCAAGTGCAGCGCGTGAACTCATTCTCATTCCTCTCTGGGTTGTTGGTTGGCTGTGGTGTGATTGATGAATGTTGCATATTTTGGACTACGTTTGTCTTGTTGTTGTTGTTGTAGTTGCTGCTTTTTGGCCGACTCCATTGTGTGGCATTAATGAGACACTGGCCATTTGTTTGCCATTTTGGCCGACAATGAAAATGAAACTGCGGTTACCATTCCCACAGCCATTGCCTATACAACAAATTGCCCTGCAACACACCGAAAAATAACACGTTAGTGATGATCACGTGAGTCAATTGAAAATAGATATATAGAATGAATTCATTTCCTCAGATTCAGACAGTTTTTGGCTGGAATTTCTGGATATTTTCTTTATACAAATTGATGCTTTTCTATGAATCATAAGTTAACTATTAGTCAAAAGTGGTTAACCTCTAAGTAAAGTGAATCAGAGGCTTAGATATCAATAATTTCAACTTTAAATGTTACAAATGTATCTCTCAGTTTTTCCAAATATTTGTTTCTCTTGTTGACTCGTCATCTCTAATTTTTGACTGCAATTTGCATGCTCAACTTTTAGTTGAAACCATAAACTTTTATAGAAATTGTAACACATTGCTTGTGTCGGCAATTAGAGGCACATTATGTGGGTTCATTTATTTATTTTTGTTTCGATTTCGATATTTAGTAACTACATACATACATAGATATCTATGTATGTATCGATGTATGTACATACATATGTATCAATGATATGATATGACTTGGGGATCTAAAGACAAGCCAACAAGTCAAGACACTAGCGGAACTGTTTATTACCATAAATAATTGTCAACGCTAGAGTAAAAAGTCAACTGATATACAGTCATGGCCCAGGCCCATTCCCAGGTATAGATTTCAGCTTGAAAGCCATTTGAAGCAAAGCCGCCGCCGCGTTGCCGTCGACGACGGCGCACCCTGACGTCATTTTTTGTTTTGGTGGGTGCAGCCAGGCAGCAGCCACAAGTTATGGTATTGCCCTGCATTGCTTATAATAAAGTCATTAGAATGTACATACAACAATATTGCCTCCCCTCCCCTCCCCTCACCACTTCTTTATGGTTGTTACTATTATTTTTTCTTTTACAAATTTTTAGTTTTTTAGGGGCGTTAATAGTTTAGTTCCGCTGAATCGTATGAGTGAGGCGTTTGGTTAATATACAAACCATTTCCGCATAGAACATGGAAATGAGTTGTTAATGTAGATTTATGTGTGTAAACATTTTGCAGGTGAGTGATTTAAGTGCAGGAGAAATAAATTTATTTTTTAACAAATATTTAAAACTTCCTTTTAGATGGCTTTTGATAAGCATTAAAAACCTACAAAAACATGTTAAACTTTGGTCTTAAATATAATTAAATATTTGCAGTTCTTAACCCAAGATCTTGTAATCACTTCTATCTATTTGACAACTCAATTATATATACTTAGATATATGTTTGAGGTATTAACGATCATCTGGATAAGCCTCTATTTCCATTGTGGGCTGCACATCATAATAATCTTCGGTTGTACTTGAACTAGAATAATCATAATTGGGTACAGTTCCCTCATCTTCCTGATCATATCGACAACGTCTGCGGCATTCATTCTCATTTTGAAATCGATTTGCATTACCACCACAGCCACTAATTTCAAAATGTGCAAAGATTAAAACAAAAGATTTAAGGGTTTCATGTAATATATACCTATAGAAGAATAAAATGCAACGATTTGATCTATAATCATAGCCAAATGCTCGAAATCTGCCTCTGCACGTGCCATAAGAAGGAACGAACAAACAAAGCTCTGAAAAGATTAACTAATTTAATTGTAGTTTGTTAACTTATTTTTAGATTTACCATTTTTTATAATATAATCTCCTACATAGTCTATATGAGCAGCCTCGTTTAAACTCCAGAGAGAGGAAATCAGCAGAATAGTCCAAAGTGGCCGCATCCCAATTGATTACATTGACTGACTGTGGGCAGGTGTTGACCAAGTTTTCTTATTTATATACTCCATCAAGAGGGAAAATCCAAAGTAATTTGAGAGCAAATGAAAATCACAGGTTTTGATTTGCCTATCAACAGATTTATAGAAGCATGGCATGGCCACAAAACTAATTGAAAATAATGATTTAATTCATGACATGTAACGAGTGTTGTTTTTCTTTCAGTGTAGCGGTAGTTGATTTTATTTTGATTATGAGAAGCTAATTTCGTTCTCACAGAACGTCAAAAGGAAAATGATGATGCGCATTTGACATTGACGTTGCTGTGGATGCTTTGCCGTCGCCCTGATTGAAGGCATTGAAAGATTGAGTGCCCAGTCAGTGTCAGGTCTCTCTGTGTCTGGGTATCCAGCTGGAGTCACTTGTTGCAGACAAAATGTTGCTAACGATGTGCCAGAGTAAGAAAAAAAAAATAAAACAGTCGGGATCTGGGTCTTGGTTTTGGTTTTGGTCTTTGTACTTCGACTGGGTCGACCAGGTCTCGTGTCATTGTCGCACGACTCACGACGACGCGACGTCGGTGATAAATAATCATCAGTCCAAGTTCGAATGTTGGTCGGTTGCTCTGTGCAGAGCAAGTGCCTTGCCAGACCCCTGGTTATGTGTTTCTAATTAAGCTTTGGCAATTGCACGTACTTGGTAATTGCATAAAGGGTAACGGCATTTATCTATCTCCTCGATTCCTCTATCCCTGTGACTGCTGTCTCTGTTTGTCCGGCCAAGCCTCATTGGCCATCGATGGGCATGGATATGGGTGCATCGGTGCATCGGTGCATTATCGCCAATCGTTTTTAGCTGTTTTGTTTGTTTTGTAGTACACTACTGCATTTGGCCAGCTTCTTTTTCTGGACGGGCGGCAGCAGTGATATCAGAAGTTCGGCAATGACATTTCAATGCATTTATGATGTTTATCTATTTGGGAGACCAGTTAGTAGCCAAAAGACCATGCCAATTGTCAAGTATTTTCTTTCCCTGCACTGATTTAGATAAATTGCGCACGTTTTCCAAAAGGCAGGGCTAACTTTTATCAAAACAACTTCATCAACAACAACTCATTGATCTTTTTGGTCAGGCTAGAACTTAGGCTTAAGCCTTGCTGCTTAATTGGCCTAAAATGTGATGGCCAAATGATATGCCTCATAAGCATATTCTCTCAGTTTTCCATAACATATTTAATTAGAATCCCTACAAAAGAATGCCGAACCAGCTGCAATAAACGTAAAAATTTAACCAAAACCCATAATTCATTGTTGGCCTTTGATTTATTTTTGTTTATTAGCATACAATTAGAGCAAATGCTTGGCTCGCAATTTATGAAATATTTATAAATAACTTTTGCATAATGCAAATATCAGTTACAACAATAACCATGTAAAAACAGGGCTGGAATTTGTGTTGAAAGGCATAAATCATAAAATTTTAAAGGGCCCGAATTTAATATATTTATCGAGACTTGAAGAAAATTTTAATTTTAAATTTAATATTTTTATAGTTACCAAATTTTGAACTCCATTCCACTCACATTCCACTAGCTATTTCAGAACTTCTTTAACAAAGTCTGCTTATGACAGAACTACCTGTTCTTCTCTTGAGGTAAAAGTTAGTATTTAAAGTTATCTCAGTATTACGGAAAAAGATTTGCTATCAAAATAGACTTTAATAAAAGTATGTGTTTCTTTTGAGGCTTATTAAAATGAACTTTAGACTGCTTAGCTAGTTCTTTCTTCCCTTAATATATAATTCGAATTTCATTTTTCTATTATTTATTATGTACATGGTAGATAAAGAATTCTAATGCCCAATTTTTATACCATGCACCCATGAAATGGTAAATTAAAGTCGCCAAAATGTATGCAACAGACAGGAGGAAGCTTTTCCGACCCTATAAAGTATATATGTATATTCTTGTTTTTAATTTATTTTCTACATTGCATTTACTATTTCAGTCCTATTTTTATTTGTTGACTTAAACTTGGAGACCAAACAATACTTATTAATAAATATGTATAAATTTAATATGAAAATATTTTATAGTAACCAAATTTTGAACTGCATTAACTTATATGTCTCAAGCTCTAGTCCAAATTATTGAAAAATTAAAGAAAAGAACTGTTTTTCCAGACCCAAGGATATAGTTCTATTTTCAGGCTAAAAGTTTTAAATTTCGACTTTACTTATATTTGCAGAAGGGCTATCTGAATAACAGAATATGTTTACCTACTAAGAACAAGAAATCCATTTTTTAAATTTATACATAAAATATTCGTCACAACATTTGATAACTTGTTAAATAATTATCTAAAATTACATACCCGTTAACAAGGATATGGATAGGCATTCCAGACTAGAGTTTGGATGTATTAATCTTCTGAGATGGGCTATATCCTGTATTAACTAATACGAAAAATACATTTGTACCTATTCCTATTACTAGATATACTAGAGAAATAAATGCTCTTACTTGTTTTCGGCAAAAATCACGAAACCATTTAAAAACAATTCATAAATAATAATTTTCTTGAATATCTTGGTCCACTCCTGTTCTTTTTGCCTGTAGGAAAACTATAAACAACTTTGTATGAAGCCTTTAAAAAGTTTTTGGCGTTTTGTGTGTTTGTGTTGTTTTTTTTTTGTTTTGGGAAAGTTTTGCTTTGAGCACAAAGTTTACTGCTACAAAGCGGACATTTGGTGACCGTTAAATGCCATTAACCAGACGATGGCCATGGCAGTGGCATTCATTGTTGCCGCCGCTGTTGCTGCCTCTTTGCCAAAGCTAAGGAGCAGCAATAAGTAGAAAATGAAGCAGGTGCGCAATTGTCAATTTTCCTAGCTAAGTGAGTGAGTGAGAGAGCCTTGGATAGATATAGATAGAGAGAGAGAGAAGAAACATAAGACAAAAAACAATCAAAGTGTAGAAGAAAACTTGAAGAAAACCACGATCATGAAATGCTCTTCCAACAAAAATTTCAAATTAAAAACTAGGCAAACAAATTATTCAAATTACATAAGAACATTGCTAAAAGTTTTTTCATACTTTCTATTTACATAGAGTAATATGAATTTTTGATTAGATTTAATAAATAATTTCATTTATCAATTCGCTTTTTGATTTCTTTTGTTTGTTCGTATCCAGCGGCATTAATTCTCTTAGTGTATTTTTTTTTTATAGTTTAGTATTTTTTGTAAAGTTATTTTCTTTGCTTATTTCTTTTCTTCTTTTATCAGTTGCATATCGGTTTGACATAGACATAGTAAGTAGCTTTTGTTGCCTGGTTTACTTGTTGTTTGCTGTGTGCCGGCCTGGCTGTGATTATTATGATTGTCCAGTCAAGCATGGAGGATGCCGATGTCGATGTGGATATCGAATGCCGAATGCTGTTGCTGCTGGCCAACAGAAACTCCAATACTATTGTCATGATTTATGGCCTTTTTTCATAGAGAGAGAGGGATAGAAAGAGAGCTATTTGGTGGCGGCGCTTGTTCTTATATATGAACATAGATATCTCTATATATTTCTACATATATGTATATATATAATGTTTGTATGTATTTATATCTCTTTGATTTCGTATGCAATAATAACTATAATTTGCTTGATTTATGATATGGTTTCTGTGACATCAATTTGGCATGCACATGCACCCCATTGACATTGTTGCTATGGCCAAAACATTTGAATGCCAAAAGTGTGCCCCGCAGGTGATGGAGATTGTATTGAGAATGGGCAACTGGGTACAACTAATTGAATATATCTACTTGTCATTTGGCCTATAACATTAATTACCAGATTGTTGAAAACTCATGCCAATTGCCATGAACTTCTATGGAACATTTTTCAGTCTGCACTCTAGAAGAAATTAAAGTTGTAAATTAATATTAGATTTTGTAGAACATCCTTAGTTTTAAATTTCCTTATTTCATTAACCTAGATAAAACTTTTGCCTATAAAATAGAAAATTTTAACGATTTCCCATGAAACTCTCAGCTTACTGAAAAGTTCTTAACACACTTATTCAAGTTAACGATTTGATCATATTATTTATGGCTTAATTAGTTTTAGCTTCCTGAATAATGTCAGAGTGCCTAAGCTGACATAAGGCCTAGCAATCTTCCTAATTATGGGCAAAATTCTTTTAATTTCTACACATTAAGAGAAAAAAAGGCAACAAAAAAAATAAGACGATAAACTTTCGCACACACACACATACAGACAGAGCTCTCTACGTCAACATGGCAAAAAGATAAATACAGTATACGCCATAAACATATCAAATATAATTGCGTATGTCGGCTTGACTTGAGAAGCTGTCTCTCTGCCCCCCGCCCCCTAGTCGGGCTTAGACAATGCTCGTTGTCGCAATGTCACCGATAAATTCCAATTGCAAAAGGCTTATAATTTATAATGACGCAGGCTTATGACGCGAACAATTGCCGTGACATTTGATGGGAGTGCTTAAATGGTTTTTCGATATTTAGGCAAGACAAAAAGTTATATTTTTTGTTTTTTTTTTTTATGGTAATTAAAAGTGCCTTGGGCAAGTCGTGGGGCCATTTGGTCAATTTGCACTGCGCTATCGACCCCAAAGACAAGTGTTCTAGGAAGAACAACTGGCGGTATGTGCTATAGTCTAGGCCAGACTTCTTAGTAGACCAGCAAAGCGTTTCGTTATGGTTTAAATGAGCAATTTAACAAGCAGACAGCAGCAATAGCAGCCAACTTCATGTGGAGTAAGAGATCAAAGATAGAAATCTCGGTAAAGAAGCGGCAGACAGTGGCAAACACTGAAAGAGAGAAGTCGAGAAGTCGAAAGCCTGGCGGCTCTGTCGGTTAGGGTTATTGCTTGTTGTTGTCGTCGACTTAATAGCGGCGCTTGGCGGCCTGTTGCTGATGACGCTGCTGCTGCCGTTGCCGTTGCTGTTGCTGCTGCTGCTGCTGCACTTGAAATTGAATCTGAAGGAAAATCGTGCACATTCTGTAGCGACACCGAGCAGCAGCGAGATGCGGAAACGGCAGCACAACAAGCACAGAAGCCGTTAGTTAAACTGCTGTTGCTGCTGCTGACGTTGCCGTTGCCGTTGCCATAGCCATTGCTGCCGTTTCTGTTGCTGCTGTTGCCGGCGGCCAATGTCCATGGATGCAGCTGCATCCCAAAGTCTTTTATCCCCCACTTTCCTCCTTCTACTCTTGTTTCCGCCGCCTGCTGTCATACAAAGTGGCCGGGATATTTTTGAGGCATATTAATTATTTCTTTTTTTTTTTTGGACCCCCTTCTCTCCCCCTTTTTGGGCTTTTGTTGTCGTTGTCGTCGTCGTAGTTGTTGCTCGTGAGGATGTGCTTGGGCTGGGCCCGCCAGCTGCCCGCTAGCGATATTTTGGCAGAGATTTTTTTGTTTGTTGCTGTTGTTGGCAAGTCGTGGCCAGGGCATAGAGCAGCAAATACAGCAACAACAACAACAACAACAACATAAGCACAAAAACCACACCAGCAATGAAATTTTTTTGGTTTTTTTTTTCTTACATGTTATTGTCCAATGTTCCATGGTCTGTCAGTCGATCGGTCCATTGGTCGCCTGTTGCTGGCCTAGCAAAACCAAAAAAAAAAGTAAAGCCACCCATGGCGGGTTCAATCGGGTTTCGTTACAGTTTTACTATAAACTCTATATTGAAGGAGATTTAAGAAAAACGAAGGGGGCAGGGAGGAGGAGCAGTGAGGCATTTAGGTGGTTTAGATGGGGGGGAGTTGGGTGGGCGGATGGTTAGTTGTTGTCTTTTAGCGTTTTGGCATTTTCAATTTCATGTTTTGTTGCTGTCTTTGGCCGTTTGTTGGATTTCTATGAAGCACGATAAGCATTTCTTTGAATTTGCTTCGTTGAGGGCGTGTGCAGGCAGCAACAGCAACAGCAACAGCAGCAGCAGCAACAACAACAACAACAACTACAACAACAACATAACTAAAAGTCAGAAACAAAATCACAGTTACATCAAATTGTTAATTCGTTTCATTTACTGCACTGGCTTCAAATCGAATGTAATATCTGTTTTCTGTTGTTTTTTTTTTGCTTTTTTTTTTGGCTACCGTTGTGAGGTCAATTGAACTAGTGCATAAAATCAATTGACAACGTTTTTTGTTTATTTTTGTTGTTGTAGTAGTTATTGTTGTTTCCAATGTTATTGATTTGATATTGTTGTTCTTTTTGTCGCTTTCAAGTAACTTGTTGAAACTTTACCACTTCCCTTTGCTCTCTCCCTCTTTGCCATTCTTCTACTTTGGTTGCTTTTGCCACTGAATTCGTTTCGGTTATGATCAAAAATTGAAATCAAATTGAAAGCATGCCAATTGTCACATTAACGATGGTCAATCTATTAGACTGTATTTAATGTATATATACATACAAATTGTAAGTGATTGTATAGTATGTAGGTACACAAATCAATCTACAATGTTCAATATGGCTTAATGCTTCAATAAAGAGTAGATAGATTACAAATATAAGAGAGTTTAT
The DNA here is from genome assembly GCA_018903935.1 of Drosophila insularis. Lineage (NCBI taxonomy): Eukaryota > Metazoa > Arthropoda > Insecta > Diptera > Drosophilidae > Drosophila > Drosophila insularis. The sequence goes on from JAEIFP010002295.1 coordinate 11,717,903, forward strand.
TTCTAATTCTATTAGAGTAAAGGCGGATCTAGAGCTGTGAAATGAGAAACATTGCCCCTTAAAGTATGCATTAGGCTGCAGAAATATTCAATTGTAATTATATTCAAGAAATCTATAATTTTTCCTATGATTTGCTATTCAAAAATTTCTTAGAGACTTATCCAAAAAAGAAGCTAACATTTCAAGACCAATACTTTAATTGTTTGTGGTATACTTTAAGGGGTAATTTTCCATGTCATTTCACAGTGTTAGATCCTCTACTCGTTATAATGATTGGGACAGATCGATTAAAGATTTAATACCCTTAATTCCTTTTAAAACACAGCTCAACTAAAATTCAGTTTGGTTTTTTTTTTTTAATTATTTTGTGTATTTTTCTATGATGAAAAAATTTCGTGAGTGAGGCAGGGATAATTGAAGAAAACGTAAGAAAACAAAGTCAAAATAGAGGAACCACTTATGTAAAGCGTGATAAAGTTTTTTTGGAATAGAAATAGGGATAGGATTAGGATAATAACGATACATACCCTTAGAACACCTTGCATCCTTTCCTGAAAGTAAGAAATAAGCTAAGAGTAGAGAAGTTTATTTAATTAATTTTGGTAATTCTAAAAATAATTTCATGAGCAAGAGTTTTACTCTATTTTCTACAGAAATCTAAATAAATATTAATAAATTTGCATTCAAGTGTATCGCTTATGAAAGATTAAAGACAAAGCCAAACTGAGAAAATCAACCTACACGAAACATTTGATTTTGATTAATCCAGTAAATTATTCACTTATCGGCTATGGAATTAATTCATTATAAAACACATCAACCCAGGTGAAAAATCAAGAAAGCATAAATTAATGAAAATAATTTGTGAACAACACGAAATTATAGACCTGATGTGGCATTAGGAGGATGAGGAGATGAAGAGATGAGATGATGCTGCATACTGAGAGCTCCAAAGGAGAGTTCCATACAAAACATGTCAAGCAATCATTCAAAGCTTCATGTTTGCTCCATGTTGCGTTTGCTGTTCGGAGTGTTTAGTGTGGGCGGGCTAGCCAATGGATAAGCAACATATACATGTATATATATATATATATAGTTATAGGCAACATGCAATGGTGACTAGATCTTATAGGCTAGCAGGCCTTTGGCAAACTCTAGTATATTGTACGTGTTTAAACAAATACAATTTGCAATTATATGGCAAGCAAATCAAGTAGAAATCAGCATGCGATTTCCACCTGTGGCCGGCGTCATAATTCGTGCTTGTGTTTTTGGTCATAAATCTAGCGATTTACAATTATTTTTGGTTTTTTTTTTTCTGTTTTTTTTGGTGGTTGACCAGAAACACAAAAAGAGAAATAGGAGTTGAAATGCATTTCGTGGCACAGCGGGCCCAAAATGCTTACCTGGAACATGGGGACATGATTCGTGTGCTGCAACAACAAAAGGCAAACCAACAACAGCAACAACAACAACTGCTCCTAATGGCCATTATGGTCATTTCGTTATCAACAAGGAAACGATGCCGTATACCAATATGCCGTATGCCGTATGCCGTGATCGGGTGTCCAGCTCTGCTGACAGTCATAAATTTGCATAGATTTCGCAACTGCTAAAATTATTTACGATGACGCTAACGAGCGACGACAAGTGCCGCTGCGTGCACTCCATCTCCATCTCTTTTACACACAACCGCCCCACTAAGTCACTCACTCGCTCTAACTCCTGCCATCCATTCCCATTCCCATTCCCATCTCCAACTCCATCTCTCTATGATAACGCACTTGACTCGGAAAGATGCGTGGCTGAAAATTGATTTTGTGGCGCCGCCCGTGCCAACAACAAAGTTTCCCCTCAAGGCAGTCGTTTCATCTCATCCAGGTTGTCTAAATTATGCAAAAGACAAGTGAAAATTGTGCGTTAAGCGGTTAGGCTTCGTTATCTACCGACATCTATGTACGTCATAGTAGTATATACGAAGTGAGTTGGCAACTTGATTACATGATAAACCATGGAAAAAAAAAATTCCCAGCATTTGTTGGGCGTTACTTAATGTTGCTTATTGAAAAATGTTTTACATGGCAATAGAATTTCATTTTACTTTCTCAAAAATGGATTATTGGGCCCCACGTTGGGCGCCATTTGTACTGTAACAAATTTCTTTCCTGCTGTTTACACTAAAACCAAGCAAAATAATTCCACATCACGATTAAGTCTCAACGTGTAAACTAGTCAATGGGCTGGGGTAGGGTGGTGGGGAGGCTATGGTATTATATAAATCGGCTCGAGGGATTAACGCGTGCTATATAATTAAAAGTGAAATTGTTTTGCGGCCATTGGGGTCCTAACGAGTTTTTACAACTGCAACCCATAAACTGTGGAGACATTGGTCTATGATTGATGGATGAGTTTGAGTTTGTCATGCAAATTTCAACAGTCGCAAATGTTGATGATGTTGTCTCTTGTGTTGTGTTGTCTTGCCTTGGCCAAAACGGAGGCCTAACGAGCGACGCGTGGTTAGTTCGATGGCTGTTTTCCTTCAGTTTATTTTGCCTCTTCTGAGGTGTGAGTGTGTGTGTGTGTGTATAATAAATATGAATCTGTTTTTATTAAAAATTGCACGATGCCTAGACGAAGTCCATTGGCATGTGTGTGGCATATAAATTGCAGTGCACTGGAATTTTAATGACAGCCTTTGGAAATTAATCTAACACACTAGGAGATAGACAGACTTTAACTGCAACTGCGACGCTGACGTTGACGGCGACGTTGACTGTGTTTGGTACTGGGACTGGGCCTCTGTGCCCGTCATCGATCGCTGTCAAACGGGTTTTGGTTTCTTTTTTTTCTTTTTTGCCTATGTGTATGTTGTTTTGTTTTTTTTTTAGTGCAAAAGTGTCGCAGCTGCAAGTTGATTGTTAAGTGATTTGGCTTTTTCGCTGGGCCATGGCTGTTTGCCCTGCCTTCAATCGATCGAGATGCAGTAGTTGTCGTCTCTCTCGGCCATCTGGATCTTTATCTTGCCATTGATGCCATAAAAATAAAGAAGCCACCGGGCCTGATTCCTCTTTGGCTTTCACTTGTCCCGCATTTTGTATGGAAATTCCGTGAGCCAATTTTTTTGCATTGCAATTAATCGGCATAGCAAAAGGCCAATCTTGAAAACGCCTAACGCCCTCTCTCCGTTTTCCGACTCTTGCCACTCATTTGCATGGCGGCTTAATTAAAACAGTTGGTGTATGGGTGGGTGGGTTGTTTTGGCTTTCTTTCCACCTCGAAATTTATGTGGAATTTTTTCCTGACACATCTGCCATTTATTTGCCATTTGGGATGTACTTATTTGTGTAAAGAAATTTCATTTGCTGGGAACAACTGGTTTGGTGGTGGGAGAGGAAAAAGAAAATTAAGTGATCAATGTTTCCATATATAGTAAATTTTAATTTAAAACTAAGCCATTGAAACTCCTTTTCCTTCTCCACAAATAAAGCTACGAGTTTGGAGTTTTAGGAGTTGTTATTCAGATTATGATTGCTTAAGTAGCTTCCGCATTGCTGCAGCTGCGATCCCTATAGAGAAGCCCCCTACCCAGTAGTCATAGACATCAGTAGTTGAGGCAGCATCCAATTTCGTTCAGAGAGGATCGAGCCTGCCACGTGCGTGCTCCATTTCTCCGTTTTTGGGTATCTGTACCTATAACCGAAAAGGTGGCAATGTGGCAAATGTTTTGTGCTTAACATTTTTATGGCTGCCATAAGTTGCAACTAGAATGTGGTATATACATACACGTCCGCTGACCGGGAGCCGACCGCAGCTTGGACCAGCTCTGACACTTGAGGTATCGGTTTCATTAGCGAAATGTTTCCATAAGAATGCCAAAAGGTCGCAATTGATGCCATTTACAAGGCGATAGCAGAAGCAGGAGCCTGTCGGAGTCGAACTACTGTGGCAATGACCATGAAGGAGCTGCAGACCCAAATCGGAGAACTTTTCGTAGTCATTATATTTTCGTATTAAATTACCTGAACTCTTGCTTATCGTTTGCTCTACCATCTCGCTGCCGATTTGTTTCGTATTTCTCACTGGAGAAACTCAATAAATTTATCAAATTGAAAAATGCGCAATCGAAATCAAATCAAAGCGAAGCGATGCGGTACCGGGACCAAGTGTTGATTTTCATGGTATTGTGAAAAAACAATTCGGGCGCGGAATAAAAGTGCTTTGCAATCAACGGCAGCAGCAGCAGCAGCAGCAGTTGGTACCCGCCTTGTCGCCTCCCCTTCTATTGGGTTTAGGGTATGTGGGAATTAGAGATGAAATCGTAATAATGATAAAGTTGTAACTGCTTTGTTTTGAAAGCTTCTCTAGTTAGTAATTATATTATTTGTCTTCTAAATTTGAAGAAACACAAGCAATACGTGAGTTCAACGTTTTGATCACGCGACCATCACTAAAAATACCTAACGACTTGTGACAAAATGACGAAATTTATGTTTCATTTTTATTTTGCCGCAAAGTGCAAACCATTGCAAGGGGTAGGAGGCATCTGGCTATGGTCGGGGGGCGGACAGGAGACAGCAGGTTGGGGGAATAGATCCGGGCGAGTCTGTCAGCAACAAATGCAAAGCGCCAAAAACTGCGACACTTTGTATAAATTGTTTTGAAAACGGCAGCGACCAGAGACAGCTAGAGCCAACTGTCTGCCAAGACAATTTGCTGGCTAGCTGGCTATTTGGCTGGCCAGTCGGCCACACCCCCTTGGGGCCAAATGCAACAAATTATTGTCATCAATTTTTAGATGCAAAGCTTGAGGAGTGACATTTATTGAAGCGTGGCTGGAACGGTGGGCCAGCGGCCAGTGGCCAGCTAACGCAAACGAATGCACTGTTCAAGCCATGGCCAGGACGTGATTGCCGATTGCTCCACATTGGCATACCTGCTGACCAGGCCAGGTAATGTTGATGATGATTATAGTCTCTGGTCCTAGTCTCTGTCTCTCTAAAGGGGAGTATGATACGTTTAGTTCGCTGATTGCTAGGAAACAAACGATAATGGCAACAAGTTGAGCCTCCGTTTCATTAGCAGCCCCCGAACTCTATAAAGAAAAAAGTAAAAGCCAAAAGGAACAAAAATCGAATTCCCAAAAAAATGATGACCATATTTGTGGAAAATTATGAGAGACCCTTTCATAAATCAATGCCTCGATCCTATGGCGACCTAGCTAAAAATGCCATAAGATTAGTATGGCCTGGCTTTCGATTATGACTATGGCCCCTATTAGTGGCCATAACCGACACCAACAAAGCGAGAAACACCCAAAAAAAAAAAAAAAAAAAAACATTTCGATCAAAACAAAAGCAGCAAACAAAATGAAAAACCACACTCCCAAATGGTCAGTGGTTTTCTTTTGGGTTGAAAATTTACATTGTGCTTGGACAATTGCAAGTGCTCGACTTACTTTAAACTGTGCCATTTATCATATATACAAAAATATTTTGTCAGTCGACTCCGCTTTTGGCCTTTTGCCCATTTTCACCATTTTCTATATCTTTCGCTTTTCAAGCCAAACTATTCCATTGTTGTAGAGAACCCCAAAAATGGGCTACTGTATATATACAAACCATATGCATATAATCTCTTCTCATTTTTTTCCATACTCTATCAGAAAGGGTATATTTAGTTGTAATAGACTTTTGCCAACCAACGAAGAACTTATTGACGAATGAAGGTGATTCAGGATTTTTATAAACGAAAGATTGCCTTCTTTTCTAAACTCGGAATAGTTTTAGAATGGTTTAGATAAATAGACTTATGCTAATAAGCTAAGCAGAACATTTTGTTTGATATAAAATATGATAGACTTTTGTGTCTTTAACTCCATTTTGCATATTTTCAAAGACTTTTTTCACCCACTCAAAAGTCTTTTTAACCTTTTGTGTAAGTTTATATAGACAATAATCTTCAACTATTTTATTCTCTACTCCAGAAGTCTACTTCATCTTTTTTTTCCAAATTCCTGAAAAAAGAATTTGAATTATGGTTGAATAGCTAAGGTGGAAAATGTTTACATTTAACCCTTTCTATCGCAGCGTTGGCTGTAAACAACTTTTGCGTTTTAAAAAATAAAAAGGAAAATAGAAACAACTTAATGACCATAGTATATTCCAAAAGAAGTTCGGGCTTGGATTTTGGCAGGGTATTCAGACTTTGGTTTATAGTTTTGTTTGTAGCATCCTTTTTTTTTTGTTTTTGTTGGTGGATATGCAAGTTTGGCTCGTGCATGTCTCGTGGCCTGTAACAATAACTGGCCATCGAATGAGCCCACAAAACACTTGCATTGCAACTCCAATTGTGGATTTTCTAAGTTAGTTTGCCGGGAGCTGTGTACGAAATGGGGGCATGATCTTTGGCAACATGTTGCCCAGTCTTGAATACAAAAAAAACGTTAGGATCCCATATTACAGAAACTATTTTAGAATCCTTTAAATCATTGCATAACATCAATACTTCGACTTAATTTAGCCCAAGGAGCCAGGCTAATGATAAGTTGCTGATTTGCTAGAAAGCTAATGCTAAATAAAAGTGAAGGCTTCATAATTTTTAATGTCAATCGGTTATGAGTCATAAGGACTGCATGATTTATATGTATTTGGCAATTAAATACTTTAAGTTCGTTTAAAAATATATTACTTAGTACCTCTTTATGAGGACATAAAGGCATAAAGGCAACCATAAAGTATTTAAAGCTTTCAACTCTGTCATTGCCAATCATTGACTGTACAGCTAATTGACCGACCGACTGAGACTTCAAAGAAAGACAGAGAGAGAGAGAGAGAGAGAGAGGGGGGGGAAGAGATATGGCACTTCATCAGCAATAATCAAATATATATAGATATATGTATATATACAGTGTGTGATAGCACCTCAAGTGGCAGTAGTATTACGTCAACGTCAACTCAATTTGGCGGTTAACAAGCCTGGGACACTGGGGAACTTGGGCATTGGCTTCGCAAATGGTCATGACGATGGATGGATGGATGGATGGATGTATGAATGGAGTCTGTATGGTGCGGGTCAAGTGCTGATGCATCTGCCAAATCGAGTGAAGTGCACCAAAAGTTGTAACAACAAAAAGAGAAAAACATAAAAATAATCAAAAAATAATGAGAGTCATCATTAAAAACTGTCTTGTCTGTTATTGGGTGAGATTTTTTGACTTGAATTTTGGTCATACATTTATACATATAAATATGTATGTAATTCTTTGTGAAATGTTAAAAAAATATTACAAAATTCTTATCGTTTCTCAACTTTTATTTGGTGCTTCTTCTTTAGTAATGTTATGATTTATATTCAAAGTATTTGTTCTATAATAATTAATATTTGTTATGGATTTATTAATAAAAACTTTTCCAAGACAGCTAAATCAATTTGTTCTAATCGTCAGCTGTTTTATTATGAAAACATCTTTTGCAATTTTCATATAAAAGTCAGTCACATCGTAATTATATTTCAGTATTAAGTCAAAGTCTAGGCCGTTTGTGTCCCTATTAAATAGCAAAATGTTTTTGCAATTACTTCTACTGATTAGTTGTTCCTTGACTACTCTCTGGGGATTTCAGTTTCCAGCTGCTGCCTACTGTAGTCTACCATATTGTCATTTAACCAATTTGGTCTGCCAGAATTCTGGAGTAAGTATTAGCTTAGTGTAGTTTTCGTTTATTCAAAATTTCTATTCTTCATTATTAGACTTTTAGTCCATCATGCGATCGAAATGCCAGAGTGGTGCCAATGGCAAGTTATCAAAACGATTTGGTATTCATGATCAATGACTTTCGCAATAAAGTGGCTGCTGGATTACCAAACTTTTTGCCAGCCGGTCGCATGGCACGCATATCCTGGTCCAATGAGTTGGCCCAGTTTGCCAAATTCGATGTATTGCGTTGCACGGAATTACCCCGACCCTGTATGACATCACCGAATTTTCCCAATATTGGTAGCATCTCGATGCATCATTCATATCCGGGTGACAGACGTGACGAGCTGACCGTGATGCAGGATATCATCGGATCATGGATACTTGATAGTCGCTATGTGACCAGAAAGCAAGCCTATTTCCTAAACGAACGTGCCGATGGCAGGTAATCAGTTCAATATTCAAAATTTCCATTGAAATTTCTAAAATATTTCTATCATTGGATAGGTCTGTCTTTCGCCCAGCTCTTCTAATGAATGAACACAATACTCACATGGGTTGTGCTGCCATCAAATATAAAGCTGATCGTTTCAATAATTTTCTATTGAGTTGTACCTTCTCGACGGTCAATTTGATGAAGAAACCGATATATAAGCCAGCCAGGCAACCAGGAGCCAATTGCAAGAACCGCGATGCGGACTATTCAAACCTTTGCGCCGTGGGCGAGTTCTACTCAGAGAATCGACAATATGCTGATTCTAGTTTACTAATGGAGCTAAATTAGGGCTTGGAAAATAAATAAAAATAAATATAGCATGCATTATGCCATAAATCAGAACTGGTCAGCATTCCCTCGAGTAGTAAGCTAGGGCCAATTAGAATCACTGAAAAGTTGCGCATAAATAGAACTGTGAAGGGGCCTCTTGCGGCCAGAAGTGCATTCTAAGTGGTCAATATGAGATTGTGGTTAATGCAATTTATCTTGCAAATACTCTTAATTCCCATTTCAAGTCGGGATGGAGCAGTTAAGAGTTTGCTACAACAATTGAACCAACAACAAGCATTCGATTATGCTCTAATCATGCAAAACTCTGACACTAGTTTGATTCAACTATTGTGGAATTTATCAATACCCGTAATACAAATCAATAAAGAAACTATAGTAAATTATGAATTTCAAGTTGATCACAGTAAGAATTTATTAAGCATCGCTTGTGTCCATGATGAAGAAGATAAAATCTTATTAGACTTGATTAGTTTAAATCTTAAAATGCTAAATACACAACCCTTGTTAATTATAGTGGAGAAAGTGTTTGATAATTCAATGATGGAGACTCTCTTTAAATGGTCCTGGCAGCAACGACTACTCAATGTGCTAATTATATTCAAGAATTTTGAGGTAACTATATATACATATATATTCTCACATGGGATTAGTTATGGCACAAGTGTGATCGGCATCAACGTCTCTTGGCTCGGGCTTTATGAATTCAATAACAAATCTTCTTTTGCCTGGCGGCAAAGAAACTTCCTCTTCTTCAATAAAGATATCAGCATTGCAAACCGTTTGGCATTCCTTTTCGGTTTCGAAACGGTTTGGATTACCACCACAACCGCTATAATTGAAATCCATACAGGTATCACTTGATGGATCATAGGCATACATTTTTATACGAGAATCACAAGGACCGGGATTGGCCATGAAGAAACAAAATCCTTAAAGAAATAACAAATAAGATTTGATTATAGCAAGAAGTATTTATTTATTTACGTGGTCTGGTTGGCTTATCAGCAAAAGCTGTTAATAACAAAAGAAAAAGGCCACTAATTAAATATAATGATGTCATGGTTTTAATTGTTAAATATATTTTTGTGTTTTTCTATTTGACAGGAAACTAAACTCATCTATAGTTACTCACCATTCCCAGTGCTACAATTCATAGAACGACGCCTGGACAATGAGGTTACAACTCTCATAGTTAAGCCCCGATTGGATGACCTCAACGGCTATAAATTGCCCATTGTAGTGGGTGGCTCCACCCCACGCCTAATTGTTCGTCGTCAGCCGAATGGCCATTTGGTCTATGCCGGCCTTGTGGGTCATCTAATGACTTGTTTCGAGCAAAAGTACAATTGTCATTTGGTTCAGCCAATGCCATTAAATGAATCCTCTATTCCTCCAGCTCGAGAAGTCATTGGAGCAGTGCGTAACAGTAGCGTAGAGTTTGCTTTAGCAGCTTCTCTACCATCTGTACCTATAACTGGTTTTATGTATCCCTTTGAGCTATTGAGCTGGTGCCTGATGATGCCCGTTCCGGCACAAGTGCCTCAAAGTGAACTCTATACCAAAGTATTTAATCTTTCCGCTTTTCTATTGACCCTTGCCGCCATGATAATAATTTCAATTACCCTTTCTTTGGCCCTGCGTCTACATGGCTATCGCGTTCATTTGGTTCAGTATCTTTTGCACGATGCCTGTTTCAGAGGAGTACTTGGCCAGACTTTCAGTGAGCCATTTAGACCTCCGATCTTAGTACGGGCCATTTATTTGCAAATCTGTGTATTGGGCATACTGATTACATCTTGGTATAATTCCTATTACTCCACTTATGTGACAAGTCCGCCACGACTTCCGCCATTTGACAGTTATGAGAGCATTCTTAATTCCAAGACAAAAGTTGTCGTCTGGACACCGGAATATCAAGTGCTCCTTCAATATACCGAGACAATTGTTAAATACTCTTCGATTTTCAAATTCATATCGAACTACGAAGTATTTCTGCAACTACGTGACTCTTTCAATACGGAATATGGCTATATGATGCCCCTGGAGAAATGGAATCTCATTACGGAGCAACAAAAGGTGTTTAGTTCACCGCTTTTCACCCTACAAGAAAATCTATGCTTCTATCACACCATTCCGATTGCATTTCCCATTGCCGATAATAGTGTTTTCCGTGAGCCCTTCGAGCGTTTGATATCAGAGATTACGGCCATGGGACTATTGGATCATTGGAAGCGCATGGCCTTTACAGAGATGATTGAGGCTGGAAAATTGAGTTTATTGGATTTGGGTAAACCAAAAGTATTTCGTCCCATGCAACTTAAAGATTTGGAATATGTTTGGTTAGTTGGTGGATCAATGTTTACTTTGGCTTTTGGAGTGCTCTTATTTGAGATATTTTGGGCATATATTGAACGAAAATTAAATAAGAAAGTGTAAATAAATTGATGTTATTTGCCTACTATATTATATTCAATAAATCAGAATTTATTAAACTATTCATATTTAAAAGGCTTTATTAAAGATGGTTCAACAGTTTTCAAATATTTCTAATCATTATATCTAAAAGCACAAGTTCTTGACTCTTCCTGATTATACTTGCAATATTTAAAAATTAAATTAAGATATTTGATGGAGTTTGAAATTACCTCTCAGTTAAATATATACATTATAGTTGGTAATCATCAAAGCGCCAGGTAATTAACTAAAGGGTCATGTTTTTTTTTTTTTTTTTTTGTTATTATTATTATTTTTTGTCTCCAAAAGTCTCTTGGGATAAATAAAGCTCAATTTTTTTGCTGTTGTCTTTTTCATGTTGATGATGTTTCGAGTCTTGTTAACATGGACTGGCTAATTGGCAGTACCCATTAGCCACTTCGTTGGGCTCTCATTAGCAACCCTTTAAATGCCCAGTAACATTAATCAGTGTCGTGCAGTTGTCCCTCGTCAATGGTGATGGCTTGTCCTTGGCTAATCCTTTGCCTTTGTCCCATCAGGATGACAAATGGTGCCACAATTCAAAATTTATTATTGAACATAAAACAACAGTCGGACTTTCATTATATGCTCTTGATGGAGAACACCAACTCAAGTAGCAGTTGGTCATGGGATTTAGTACTCGGCGAACTGCAACTCCCGGTGCTTCAACTGGATGCCAACGTTTCATACTTTTTGCATGATAAAATGAGCAAAAATTTAATATCTTTGGTCTACCTAAGTGGGTGGAAATTCGAGGAGTCGGTGGAACTTTTAAATGCTTTGGTTGCAAATCTAAGGCATATGACCACATCGAGAGTGATATTTGTAATTTCATTGGAATTGGCAAAAGATGAAACGCTTTTGTATAAATTATTTGCTTATTGCTGGAAAATGAAGTTACTAAATGTATTGGCCCTGATTGAGGATTTCGAGGTGAGTAATAAATGTTCTGAAATCTTTGTATAAATTTAAAATCTCTTTTTGTTTTTTTAATTAAGACTACTAATACTCTTTATGGTTATACTAACTTTCCGACTTTGCAATTGGAGCAAAGACAATACGTACCTGGCGTATCTATGGCCATGTTTCCGGAGAGATTGAAAAACTTACATGGCTATAGATTGCCAATTATAGTTGGTGGTAGTACGCCCAGAGTTATAGCCTACTACAATAAGTTGGGACAATTTGTATACGAGGGAGCAGTTGGTCACTTTATGGATGCCTTTCAGCGTAAATACAATTGTCAATTTTATCAACCGCTGCCAGCTAAGGGCAATGCCTTTGCCCCATCCCAGGACACGGTTGCAGCTGTACGGAATCTTACTGTGGAAATATCCATGGCCTTGACATTCCCCACAATACCGCCATTTGGTTATTCCTATCCCTATGAGCAGATGAACTGGTGCATGATGCTACCCGTTGAGGCAGATGTCCCAACTCCAGAATATTACACAAGAGTATTCGAATTGCAGGCATTTCTTCTTGCTTTGGTCACCATGATTGGAATCTCATGCCTATTGGCCAGTTCTTTGCGTCTGCATGGCTATCCGGTATATAAATATGAGTTTTTCCTACACGATTCATGTCTGCGTGGAGTTTTGGGGCAATCGTTTTGTGAGGTATTTCGAGCTCCCATTTTGGTGCGTGGCATTTATCTGCAAATCTGTGTATTGGGCATTCTCATCACAGCATGGTATAATTCCTATTTCTCCACCTATGTGACAACTGCCCCCAAACAGATGCCCTATAATAGCTATGATGATGTACTGGCTGCCCATATCAAAGTTCTTGCCTTTAAGCCCGAGTATGGCGAATTGATTGGACGGCTAAAGCAATTTCGTAAATATGAGCCTATGTTTCTGATCGAGCCCATTTTTAGTCGATATCTAAAAATTCGCGATTCATTCGATACGAATTTCGGTTATATGATGACCAGCACCAAATGGATTATTGTCAATGAGCAGCAAAAGGTTTTTAGCAAGCCTCTCTTTCGTATGCGTAATGATTTCTGTTTCTTTAATAATATACCATTTGGTTTTCCAGTCCATGAGAATTCGATTTATATGGAACCGATAATGAATTTAATAATGGAATTAGATGCCAATGGTTTGCCATCGCATTGGCGTAAAATGGGTTTCACCGAACTGATTAAGTCGGGTGAATTGGCTTTTGTTGATCTAAGTCCGCATAGAGAATTTCGTGCCATGCAATTAATGGATTTACAATATATTTGGTATGGTTTTGCATTTATGGCAATACTTTCCACTTCCGTATGGCTTATGGAGATTGTGTGGCATCGTTTGAAACGCAGATGGCAATTAAAAATGCTCACAAAAAACACTTTAAGAGAGACCAAATAATGTTGAAATGCTACAAGCTATAAATCTGAATCTAATATAAATTTTTATATACATACATACATTTGTGAGTTATGACTAAACACTTGGCTTGTCATTGCGCAAATCATAATCAATACGAATTGAAGATCAGGAGGATAAGAAAAAGGATAGTTGATGATGTTTATGATGGCTGTTGACTTTTCTTTTTTTGGGGGTTTTCTTCGATTTTCATTGTGCAAATATTTACTCTGTGGCTTTTTGGCTCAAAGTTCAACAACAAATGCAATTAAGACGCGTGCTTGTTTGGCTGGCTTTAGTTTTTTCGAACAGTAGGAGCATAACAGGCTCCCCCAAGGTGCCACGACACGATGAACAGACGCAACAGCCACCTGTGCAACGGCAACTGGCGCCTCTTGAAATTCCCTAATCGACATGTTTCGATCTCAAATGACTTGCCGACTCCGACTCCAACTCCGACTCCAGATCCAACTTGAGTTGCTTGCCGCGATTCGTTTCGAGTGAAAAATTTTCTCTAATCTCTGCTGATGGTTGGCCAGTTTTACTGGCGTTTGGCACATGCGTGCCGCATTTGTTGATCCTCTCACCGACCTAAGCTACGCCAAATGATGTTGCTGCTGTTCACTTTGATTTTGACTGACAAGTGCCGCCTTGTTGCATCTTCTGTTGCTGCTGCTGTTGTTGTTGTTGTTGTCGATGTTGCTGCTGCTGTTGCTGTTGTTGACATGAGCAGCTGCATGGGCTTTCATGCACTTCCTTTATGGGAGAAAATTATTTCTATACGAAGACAAGGTGGAGATCATCGTTCATCCTCATCCTCGACCAGTAACGAGCAAACTAATTAACCCAAAAGGCCGTCACTTTGTCAATAATAATAATAAAAAAAAAAAACAGATGCTTGGCTCAGCTTCTTTATATTGTTTGTATTTTTCTTTATTTTTCATTTTTCTTTTGAATGCGTTGCAATATTAAAAATAATATTATTAAAAAACTTAACTTCAAATGGGTATGTGTTTGAGTGTGTGTGTGTTTGCTTTGTGTGTGTGTGTGTGTGTGTGTGTGTGCATAAATAATAACTAACAAACAGTTAACTAAGTATCTGATTTTTGAATGTGCCTTAAATTTAAATTTTTTATATACATATGTATTACTTAAACTAAAATCAAAAATTCAATAAATTAGAAAATACTCGTATTGCAAAAATTCTACAGTTTATATAACAAATCAACTTACTATATATAGTATATATAGTTCTATAACCCAAACACCATATATATATTTTCAATTAAAAACTATCACAAAAAGTAATTGGCAGTTTAACTATAAATTACATTTACCAGCTAATTAATTAGTTTGTTTTTGCTGAAGACTTATTTTAATTTTTTTTTTTTTTTTTTTTGTTTAGCAAATACAAAAAATTAATGGCAAGTGCAATGCAAGTTGCATTTTAAAAAAATGTTTTCAACTTTAGAATTCTATAGATATAGCTGATATGGATTTTAATGCTAATTTGTTTTGAGTTTTCTTTTAAAGAACTAAAATAAAAACTGGAAACACTTGCCGCTAAACTAATTAAAAATGAATATGAGATGATGATTGATTGAGAATTTAATTTCAAACGATTTCACTTGAACAAACTTTCGAAACTCTGCTATATAACAGAGAGATTGGCTAGTGTTTAGATAACTTTATAATGTTTTTTCATTGCTTGAACTAATACTATAGTTAAGTATATACACTAAATAAACAGAATTACACTAATTTAGGGGGGAGAGGCGCGGTAGGGCAATGCATCTAATTAAAAGATATTAACAAAATACTTTTTAAGGATTACAAAATGTAGCAAAAATCCATTCAAAACATATACATTTTACTTAATGTATTTTATATTTAAAATTATAAGATATCTTACACAAAAAATTGATATTGTCATTTATTATTCAGAGGAAGCGTTTGGCCTCATTTTGATATCACCACGCGTAGAGTTTGCTTCATTAGCTTCGTTTATGATATGGATAGAAAATGTTTAATAAAATTTGGCACATTTAAAATTAATTTGTGTGTGTGTTTGTGTGTGTGTGCTATTAAATGTACAATTAATTGAGTATTTGTTTTATATAAAAAAAGAGTTTCGTTGTGATATTATGGTATGTATGTATGTATATAGGAATTGCACAGAAAGCTGTAGAAATAGGAATTCATCAATGACATAAATTCGAGGGGGCGTGGCCGCCGATCTCATAAAAAAACCGGGGGAATGGCCACCCAAAGAGTATTTCGAGTAGTAAACATAAGCTTGTAAATGATTTTTTTTCTTTTTTTTTGTGAGTAAGGAACAAGAAATAGTTTATTGGTTGTTGGTTTTCTTTTCATTTGTGTAGTTAGGATATTTGTTTTTTTTTTTGTTGTTTTTGGAGTTAATGTGAACCTGCATTACCGATTAGCTAGGAGACCATTGGCCGGTGGTAGGACAACACCACCGATCCCGGGAGGTGTATTCGGATTACTTATCATCACAGGCAGACTTGGTGGTCCAATGTTCAGCTGTCGTTGTTGCCCCAAAGTGGCTCCGACTGTTGTTGCCGATGCTGGAACAGATGTTGATGATCCACCAACGGCTCCACCACCACCACCGCCGTTGCCTCCATTGCCACTGCCGCGCTGCTGCTTTGAGGAACTGCCTTTGATCATGCTGCCACTATTCTTTTGGGTCATGTGGGTTTGATAGTGTTTGGCCAGGTGGGCTTTTTGCCGGAAACTTTTACCACATAGGGAGCAGGCAAATGGCTTCTCACCTGTGTGAGTGCGTATGTGCACATTGACCGAATATTTGTCCTTGAAACCTTTGGAGCAGATGGAACAATAATGCAGAGAACGTTCCTTTCGCTGACCGCCAGTGGAACTACTGCCGCCGCCGTTGCCGCCGCTGCTGCTGCTGCTGCTCGAATTGGCAGGTGGACTATTGCTGGTACTGCTGGCACTGCCGCTGGACGATGAACTGCCTCCACTGCTGCCGCTGGGCAAGACAACGCCAAGGACATTACTCCCGCTGTTTCCAGTGTTGTTGTTGTTGT
Source organism: Drosophila insularis (assembly GCA_018903935.1). NCBI lineage: Eukaryota > Metazoa > Arthropoda > Insecta > Diptera > Drosophilidae > Drosophila > Drosophila insularis. Next base: position 11,734,289 of record JAEIFP010002295.1, read on the forward strand.
TGTTATTGACAGCATTCGAGTTATTGTTGTTGTTGTTGCTTGAATTATTGCTGCTGCTGTTGCGTTTGTACTGCTTTTTGGGTTTGGTTACACCACCAAGACGTGAATTATTATTGTTGATGCAAGGACCTGTCGGTGATGTCGATGTGGTTACCTCTGGCTTAAGTGGCTGCGGTGGTGGCGGCTGCAATTGATTTGTACTTCCCACTGCTAGGGCTGGACTCGTCGATATTTGCATCATTATTGCATTGGCATCATTGGCATTGGCATAGTCTCCTCCTCCTCCCCCTCCACCTCCACCTCCGCCGCCTCCTCCACTGACGGGCACTGTCGGTGTTGCCGTGCAGAACTGTTGCACTTCGTTGGCTATGCGTTTGATCTTCTCAAAATCATCACTGAAAGCATTCTCCAGGCTTAGGAACATATCGTCAACAATAATGCTGGCATTGCCATTATGTTGTTGTTGTTGTTGATGCTGCTGTTGCTGCTGTTGGCTGTGATTGGTGTTTACACTTAAATGACTACTCCCACCACTCATCACCTGAGCATCATCAAACATTTGTGCAGCATTTAGGGTAGAATCGGCAAATCCCAAAGCATCGGCCGCATCATCGGGTGTAAAGGATAATAGACGTCTCATATCATCATCCTTGACCACCGGCATGACCAGACCATTGCCCATATTCACACCCTTGCCATAGCCTTTGCCCTGCAAAGCACTGCGCAGCAGAGATTCCGCCGTACTATGTTCCGCATCCGCATTGTGATCGGCCATATGCCAATCGTTGTTGTTGTTCTGGAATTGAGCCAGCTGCTGACCCAAGTCGTTGCCACCCGCTATCGAAATGGCAGTGACCAATGAGGGCAGTGTTTGTCCCTGGACCTGGGAAATACTGCTAAGACCACCATCGTGGCCAGCTGATGATCCACCACCTCCAAATGCAACGCCATTGACATCTTTCCCATCGGTGCTGAAGCCACTGTCATCGTAGGGATACTCAGACTTAATATAGCCCGGAAAACTGCCCAATAAACTGTCCAAGTCGAGGGAGCTGGGCAACTGTTCCGTCTCAGTGCGTTTTAGCCAGGGCTCGCCTCCATTTAATACTGTCAGGGTATAGATCTGGCCATCGGTGGTATCCAGGCTGCTAATTGTGTCGCTGCTACTTCCCGCCGCACTTGAAGCAGCCGATGAATTGCTGGGATTGGTGTTAGCCTGATGTTGCTGTTGTTGTTGTTGTTGTTGTTGTTGCGGTGATGTACGACTTGGCTGGGTGCTTGGATTCGTTCCAATTGGCTGCTGCTGCCAACAATAACGATCCAAATCCTCGAAAATGGAACTAGAATCTAGACGGCTGTTATCCTTGTCTTGGTGCCAGAACTGCAATGAGAAATCAAACCAAAAACAGATTTTACATTTCTCTCTTTCTCTCTCTCTCTCTTTCTATCCCTCTCCCTCTCTCTTTCTCTGAACTTACCTCATAGCCTTGTAGTGTGGGATCATTGCCATTGCTGGCACTATTTCCATTTCGATTTGCAATCGGTATATTTCCGTTTCCGTTAACGACACCGGCAGGAGGAGCACCACTGCCACCACCACCTGCGGTGCCAACACCACCTCCGCTGTCATGTATCATACTGCTGGTGGTTCTTGCCCCACCCACTCCGCATAGAGCCTGTTGCGGGTTTTGTGCTGTGACTTGACCATGATTGTGACTAAGTTGTGTCTGTGGGTGCTGGGTCTGTTGCTGATGATGTTGCTGCTGCTGCTGCTGCTGGTGATGATGATGATGATGATGAAGACTGACGCCCACATCGACACCCACACCGACACCAACACCTACACCCACACCAATGCCAATGCCCATATCGGGCGCTGTGACAAAATCAAAGAAATCTGTCTTTGAGAGATCCTCGGCACGAAAGGATTCACTTATATCCATGCCAGCCGATGCGGACATATCGTCAGTGCCAATCATTTGTTGTTGTTGTATATGCAGCGCCAGAGCAGCGCCTTAATAGCTTCCAAGTAAATTATAAAATCTCTTAAGGTTTGAATCCTGAACAAAAATCTGTTAAAGAAAAAAATATTTGTAAAGAATTTAATTAGAAAAGCGAAACTCAAAGTTTACTTTATGTTTAATTTGGCATGATGACTTTCTCTCTTGTTTCTCAAAGACTTGAGTTTGCATTGCCAAAAGGTTTATTTATTTTTTTTTGTATTTCATATCGCGTTTCTTTGCTGATTAATAAGTAGTTTCATTTGCAGCAAACGCTGCGATTTATTTCAATCAAGTTGTCTGCTGATCACATAAGTCAATCACACGATCACTTACTCATTCATATCATTTCATCCATCCATCCAACCATCCACCTGCATTCCAGTCATACTTGCATTTTAATTTGGTCAGCTTTTTAGCTTTTGGCCTGGCTCTATCTCAAAATGAATAAATCAAACTGACAGAAGGGTGACAAAGTGTAAACACATTTGGCGTGCTCGGCTCGTAAATCTCTTCAAGGCACATACACACACACACACACACACACACTAACTGCTCGGACTCGGACAAGAACCTGTCAGGGAATGCCATGGATTGTAAATTTTTTCCTTCTACTTTATTTTTTCTATTGTCTATACACCTATATCAAATACTATGTATCATTTGCATAGATTTGGCAATGCCGAAAAACAAGCCGGGCATTTAGAATAGCTAAAAAAAAAACTCTCTCAGCTACCGTATAGCCTAACCCTAGAGGTTCATTGCATATGAATTTAGTGTGGCAATCGTGAGAACCACAAATAGGAATGACTTAACAAATTTTAGTGCTAAGAAATGTTCGTTCCTTTTTCCCCTTCTTCTTGGCTAGCATACTTTAGATAAGGGCAAATGAGAAAAGAAAAAAAAAACAGAGAGAAAGAGAGAAAATATTTTAGATTCAGAGACTAGAAAACTTTTAAGAGATGCTGCTGCAATCTAAAAAACAAATCAAACTTGAAATGCAAAGAAGTCATGGGCTGCAAAGAAGGAGGCAACACCTGATCACCTAAAATACATTAAAGTGCGGCAGCCACAGAAAGAAGACAACGGCAACAGGCCATTAGAGTCTGCAACTTGGTCTCTGGCAGCAATTCAAGGCTCTTAAAGTGAGCTCGTTTGGCTAGTGTACGCTATCGACGCCAATCATCTGGCACAACCAAAAAACCAAGGCAATGAAATTTCACCCAAAAAAAAAATAAAAAAATAAAAATAAACCAAAGAAGTAAATAAAACTCTGCGTAATCGCTGGCAACTACGGACTAGTAGTTTACTTAATCATCATGTTTAAAATGCAAAAACAACCGCAAATAAAACAAGAAAAAAAAAATGACTTGTAACAGAAAAATTACTTTATACCTCACTGTGCTGCTACATCAAAAATAAATATATGAAATAAAATAATAAGCTTTTGTTTTGCAGCATTTTGGCGCTCAAATATTGACTAATTTGGCCACGATTATTGTGATTTGGAAAGAAAGTTGCCAGGCGGGCAGGTAGACAGTCAGCCAGTCAGCCAGCCAGCCAGCCAGCCAGCCAGCCAGCCAGCCAGTTGGAGTTTATATTCGAGTCGAAGTTGGAGCCAGAGACGTGCTCATATAACTGGAGGCCAATCATGGACGTGTGTGCATGTGCCCAGTACATGCATCTTCTCAAGCGAAAGAGAAACCAAGAGAGAATTGTGTGAGACAGAGAGGGAGACAAAGGTTTAGATGAAGATGCATTGGACAAGCGGCTGCATTTTATTTCTTTATGGTAATCGCAATCGTAATCGTAGAAATTGTTAGCGCTTTTTGACCAATGCAAACAGCTTGAGGCGGCATCATCTTAGCCAAGCAAAAGAAGCCAAAAGAAACACATAACGTTGTTTTTTTTTTTTTCTCTTTTTCGTTTTGTTAAGGATTATTGGTTATTTAAAGATATGCTTGGTGAAGCCCGTTTAAAGGCCATAAATCTAAATTTTGCAATCGTGTTCTTTTAATTACCACAAAAGTATTTTTTTTCTTGCTTGCAGCCAAATGGAAATTATTTATTCATTATCTGCGGTCTAAGCATGCAAAATTTCTATGCAAATTTCTCTCTTAAAATGAAAAAAAACAAAAATCAAGGAAATTATGAAATTTTCAGTATAGTTTCATTGCATAGTCTCTCTCATGTGGTGGGTGTTAAACAACAGAGGATGGTGAGTGCGGAGGGGGGTGTTGGAAAGAAAATGCAACTCGGTAGTCAAAAGGTGCCGCTAGCATTGCCATCGTCATCATCACTGAAGATTAGTTTATGTGCAGGAATTTTTATATTGTGGTTACACAATTTTCCTTAACCAAACTCAAACTCAACTCTCCTGGTTTGTTTTTTTTTTTCGAGAAAATCACACGCTTTAACGCTTGAGTGGTTGTTGCTTCTTTTTTTTCTCTCTCTCTCTTCTATTTTTTAGTTTTCCTGGCTTGAATTGAGTTTTGTTGTTGCTGTTGTTGCACGATTTTCCACGCATTTTTAACCCAAATACCGTGCTAAACGATTTTTTAATGTCTTTACTAACAAGTTTCAATTACCAATAGGCTATAGATGAAAACCAGTCAGTGGGCTCGATCCCCTCCCACCACACATCAGCATCATACCCTCCCACTTGCTCTATGGTTTTCTTACTCAATCAATTAAAATAATTCAACAATTGTAGCGAAATTTTTTTTCAAAGAGAGGCAGAGTAGAAAGAAAGAAGCTAAAAAGACGACAATGCGGTAAAACCTGAAGTAGAGCCAGACTGAGAGTCTCAGTGTCTCAGACTGAGATTCATTTTATTCACGTAGGCATGAAGCAATCAAATTGCTTTCTGGCCCCGATTGGCCAAAATGGAGCCATCAATGAGATGAGAAAGTGCCGGCAGTTTGTCATGATAAAAGAAAAATAAAGTAATAATCATAATAATAGGTACTTATTAAGATAAACGATGGGGCGTTCCTTGCATATTGCGTATACGCACTGACCGCACTGCGAACAATGTGATAATTATGTAAGCAAATTGTTTAATTTGCAAATACATAGCATGAATTGAGATTTCATTATCATTTCTGTTTGCCATAAAACATTTCGTTTTCTTGTCAGATAGATCACTTTTCAAAAGACATTTGAATACAACTCGTAAAACGCATCAGAAACGCACGGAAGCTAATAGTGCAACATGCAGCTGCAAGGAGATAAATGCAACCAAAAAAGGCATATGCATATATATATTTCTCTTTTATTGCAAATTGTCATCGTTAGCGAAGTGAGACCACTCTATAGGCAGACAGGTTAACAAACTATAAGCCAGTCGATCATTTTTCAACTAGATAATTATCGCCCACCAAGTGACCAACCGGATGGCCAAAACGGCTGCTGACCAATTGACCAATAGCTCAACTCAAAAGCTGAGTTGTTGAAGCGGCTGATAAGCAATTGCAGCAGCTGCCGTTCCAGCTTACTAGCTTATGTAGTTGGCTTATGTTTCAATTGCATGCAAATGCATAATTGAATCAAATGGTTTGTGGTCTTTGCAGTTCTGCAACTTTCTCAAAAGAAAATGTATAGAAATAAAATCTAAAGGAAAATAAAAACCCCACCTAATGAAGTAATCAACGTGCGGGCATCTGAGACTCTGTTTTCCTCTTTTCCTTTGCTGTTGTTGTTGTTGTTGGCATTGTCAATCAAAGGAGGCACGTTTTTTTTCCTTTTTTTTATTGCGTCCGTGTTACAAACAAAATCGCATCAAGATGTATTAATCATTTTGGCCATAGCCAGAGTCAGAGTTAGAGTTTGAGCAGAGTTTTATCAACTCGAGACGATCTTTTGGCAAACTCCAAATGGGCGCTGCTTCTACAACGGCAACAACAACAGCAACAACAACAACGGTAGGAACAACATCATTGTGTGATGTACACGCCAAGCATTTCAATTCCATTTTGATTAATGACAAAAAGCCATAAAAGCAAACACGGCAAACAAAAGATGTTGCTGATTGGCCTGTTGTCTTCTGTTGTCAACTGTCTAACTGCAATTGTTGCTGGGTGTTATTGCCGCTGCTGCTGCTTCTGCTGCTGGTGTAGGCGCAACGACTTACTTGCATTTTTATGTTTTGGATCGTAAAAACCATTATTACATTAAGCCAGGCGACAGATCATAAAGCAATTAAAGCTAAACTAAACGTAAAACTGAATTTCAATTAAATATTTAGCCAATTTCGCAAAAGTCTAGTCAACAATTTTGAAGAGTCTTGCAATTTGCAACTAAATAAAAATATGTGTCTAGTAGAAAGTGTTGCCACCCACACGGCTGGCAAAAATATGCATAAATACTTGTGCGAACCAAATAAGGCCAAGAAAGTGCCATGTTGGCCTGGCTAACGGCCTTGCTTGTGGGTGCTGCTGCCAGTTACTGATGATGCTGCTGCTGTTGAAACTGTCCCGCGGTTTCTGCGGCACCAAACATGCCACAATAAATTTCAAATTTGCTATGAAACTTGTATCAGAACATGTCCATCTGGGGCAACCCACGCTCAGGACAGCAGCAAAGAGAAAATATGTTTCTATGTGTGTTTGTGAGTGTGTGTGTGTTTGTGTACACCAAATGCGGATGACTTTCACGGCAGCAGCAACATAAAATTGATTAATGTGTTAATTAACATGAGACAGAACTCAAACATCAATTGCCAGAACCCAACCCAAAATAAAAAAAAATATGAAAAAAAATCACAAAAAAAATATATATAGCATTATTAACAATCGTTAGTCATTTATCAAAATCAATTCAGGGAATTGTCTAATAACAAGGCCAAAATAAACCACCCCAAGCCAACAAAAATTTGCATTTTAACAAGTTAATTTTGCTGTGTATTTTTTCTTTTTTTTTGTTAAATTTTGCTTCTTGCAAAAAAACAGTAGCTCACGAATTTTCGGCAATTTATATTGTTGTTGTACTTTCAATTATAACTGATATATAAGTATATATGTATATATACGACAAATAGAACTGCATTCGCTGTCTAAGCGTGACATGTTAATTGAGTTTTGAGATTATTTCGTTTATTTTTTGTTTTATTTTTGATTTTGACGGTGGGCGTTCACCTCAGTCAAATAAATTTTGACAGCAAACATTTTTGGTAGAGAGTGATATAGAAATTAAAGCATTCAATGAGTGACGCCTCTGCCATAGAAATCATGATAACTTTATTGATTTTGCAGCTGAAAGACATTGAAACCAAGGAAATCGTGATTGCTGTTGCTGTTATTCTTGCCGTTTTTCCGTTACTGTTGCTGTTGCTGTTGCTGTTGCTGTTGCTGTTGTCTGTGACGTGATCGCTGCAGGCGCCACTTGGCAGCCAAACAAAAGATCAAGAATTCTGGCTAATAAGACACAAGACAAAAGCAGTTTGGACGCTCCCTTATACAAACACACACACACACACACATTCACAAAGATTTTGGCTATTTGGTTTTGTTTGGTTTGAAGGCTGAGGCTGCCATTCATTAGAGGCATTTAAACGGTCATGTTTTTACCAATTTGTTTTGCTGTCATGTCAAAGTGCAATGAAAATATTTTCACTCTTTACATAGACAATACTAACAGACACACACACACACACACACACACATAAATTCAGACCTAAGCACATACAGTGCTTGACATGAGACCCGGAGACAGGCAACGTCAAACATTCCGCAATGCCACCCAATAGGCATCTTCATAAATTGTTGCTGCCGTTGCTGCACATCAGCAACACTCCCACATCCCAACAGCAATATTACCGTGGGCTTCTTGAAGTGGTTTCTGTTTTGGCTTGATCAAAATGCTTTCCCTACCTACCCACCAACCTACCTGACTATCCTCCTGCCACCCTCGTCCCCCAAACCATTTGTTTTCTTCGCTTTTTCATCATCATCATTAAATTCGTCAAGATGCAAATTTTGTTGGTTGTGTGTCGTGAGCAACAGCATCTTCCTGGTAGAAGAAAAGAGTTTTGGCGAGGCTTGGGGAACGATGATGTCAGGCTGTCTGCTTTTTTATTTCATTTTTCATCTTCTTCTTATGTCTGTTTTGATTCTACATTAAGTAAGTACAATTTATGATTATAGCCCAACATCTGAGGGCGTTGGATCATACTTACTACATATATGGATATTTGATCTTTAAATAATTCATTCTTTAGCTTGAGCTACATAAATTGCTCGTGACTGCAATTAGACAACGAAACGCAGTCAATATCAGAGGCTAATGAATTTTTATTTGTATATGTCTTACAAGAGCAATCTCAGCAGCAGCAGCAGCAGCAGAAAAATCTTCATTGTGTTGGTGTTGCTTGTATAAATTACCATAATAACAAATTACGGATCATTAAGATTGTCAGCTACTTCGTTTCAATTAATTAACCATTAATTACAAACCGCTTGAGATGCAGAATGTGGCAACAACAACAACAACAAAAACAGCAGCAGCAGCAGCAGCAACGACAAATGCTGCACAACATTAACGACAACAAAAACTACAACAACAATATAAGAAAAGAGCATATTGCTGCCGTGCAGAAGCAGTAGCAGCAAGCAATGACGACGACGACGACGACAACAACCAGAAGCCAAAATTAATGCCATAGAAGACAACAACAACAGCAACAACAAACAAACAAGTAGGCAAGTGAAGAAAAGCCTGGAAAAAAACATAGAAAAAAGAAAAAAACAGCTGCGCTCAAATATGCAAATTTCCCAGAGTAAAACAACAACAGCAACAAATATGCTAAGAGAGACTTCACCTCACTTTCAATATAAAGCAAAGGATGCTGTTGTTGTTGTTGCTGTTTCTCGCTTTTGCACAGGTTGCACAAATTGAATTTTACCATATAAAACAATGGCAACTGCCTAGACAAAAGGAACTCCTCAAAGCCTATACATTAGGAAGGATCAATATTTTGTATCCCAAAATCAAATTCTACTAAAAATTCTTAGAAATTTTGACTATCTTAAATGAATTAAAGGATTTTTGTTTTGGCATTTTTAGGTATGAAATATATTTTCAAATATGCACCGAAGTTCATATACCCTTGCTATGCGAATGATTTTGAAGTGGTTTATGTTATAGTTGTCCGATCATGTGTCATAGCCTAACTCAATTGGGCAATAAAATGTTTAAGTAACAAGTTTCATTTCAGTAGCTTTTAAATTGAGGGTGAACTCATGGTGATCAAGAATATATAAACACTTTAAAGCGTTGCACACTTCTGATCAAATTGAATATACCCTTTTTGTATGGGTATAAAAAAACAAAACAGCTGCGTTCAAATATGCAAATTTCTCAGAGCCAGCAACAAATATTGTAAGAGAGACTTCACTTCACTTTCAATATATAGCAAAGGATGCTGTTGCTGTTGCCATTGCTGTTTGTCGCTTTTGCACAAGTTGCACAAATTGCATTTTACCATATAAAACAATTTCAGCTGCCTAGACAAAAGAAACTCCTCTAAGCATACATACCTATCTAACCATGTACATAAGTATATATAGTCAGACAATAGACCAAACAAACGCGACAAAAGCACCAAAAAAAAAAAAAAAAGTGTACAAAACTACAAATTGAAAGTGAAACTCAAGAAGAGAAAAACACAAAAACAAGAAAAAATACAGAAATGGATACAAGAAATTTGCATAGAAATGAATTTTCAAGAGTTTGTCGCGCCAGTCAGATAGATATATATATATGTGTATATATGCAGATGTATGTTGATCCAAAGCTAATTATTATGAACTGAGCGGATTAATCGTAATCGTAATCCTCATGGGTGTGGGAATATTTTTGTAAATTAGAGATTATAACAGAGGAGTGTAAATTTTTTCCTACGGCATGTAATATTTGCCAAAATGAACATCTACCAGATCTTGAGCTGTCTGTAATTAGACACAAGTCTATAAAAAAATAGTCAACGCCATGGAAGGCGAGTGCTTGGCTATTATTTATACGGGAAACATTTTAAAGAGGCTTTTAAAATGGGAAGTTTCCTTATGGACATTTTTGAAGTCTGTCAAAGATTTTAAGACCTTACGTTAGGTCGGCCTACAAGTTCTTAGAGCATTTTAAATTACAGAAACCTTTCCACATAATGAAAAACATGATAGTAAAATTTTAACTGTTATGTAGTTTAAAGTAGGTACCTATATTTAATTAATATTTATACAAAAAAAAAAAAACAATCGTTTGGACTTTCCAAATTAAAAGCAAGACTATAAAAATTAAAAAAATGTTACACTTTTAGATGCTTAAAATCAATCAAATTTTATTAAGTTAATGTAAAAATGTTGCTCTCTGTTTTAGGTTAATGTCACTATATAAAGTTAAGGCTTGAAAGTTTAGTTGTAATAAATATTTTAATAATACGTTTAATTTGCCTAACTAGCTTAATAATTTTGCAAAAACAAAAAACAACTTGCTTATATAATGAATTGCAAAGCAGTTTTTAATTAAATAAATCAGTTTAAGTTAGTTGCTTACTCTTTTTTTTTTTATTTTTACTTAGGCATAAGACTAAGACACTGTCTTCTGACTAGCATAACGTTATGACAGTTCAACGATTATTATTATTATAATTTTTTTTTTTGTCTTTTCTTGTTGTAGTTTTTCTGTTTCCAACCCCATTTTAGAGGCTGATCAGAGCCAGTTCGTTGCCTAAGTCTTTCGTTGGGCATGCAAATATTTGCATATAGATTTACACACCCACGGCGATATGAGGCGCAGTTAGAGACCGATCGGGCATAGCAACGACAGCAACAACAACAACAACAATGCAAAATAGTCGATATAAATACGTGCCAAACGAGACTTGGAGTAAGTATGGAATATGTTTAGATACGATGCCAAACTCAAAATATATTACACTCTAATGCCTTTTAAACCGAAACTATAAATTTCTTATCTATCGCCCATCGCCCATCGAAAATCAAGCGTGCTCAAGCTAAAAAAAAAAAAACCAAAAGCAAAAACCGCAAATAACCAAAGCTGGACACTGGCCAACACACCCTAGACCTGGTCTATTGCCTGGCCAAGCGGAGCGTACTCGTGCGTCATATTCAAATGTGTTGACTCCACCAAATCGTTGTTGGACTCTCCATACGAGTGTGTGTGTGTGTGTGTGTGTGTGTGTGTGTAGAGGGAGATCGCGTTCGCTAGATAAGCTGCAACGCCAGCGCCACTGTATACATATAACTTCTGGTCTCTCTGACTATGGCATTCTTTTAAAGGCCGTTTGTTCGCTTTAGCTTTAGCTGCAGCTTTAGCCAAAACGACCAGGAAAGGAACGAACGAACCCATTGCCATAAATGGGTGAAATGCATGCACTGCCTTAAAAAGTCAAATGTGTGGATAATAATTTTGATTTATTGCCAAAGCTAGCCAGACAGCAAAGACCACTAGACAGTTAGTCTGACTACTAGTAATCTAGCTTAAAAGATAACTCAATCGCTTGTTGTTGTTTCTCTTGTAACTTTATGTTTGTTGTTTTCAAACAGAAACTTGCCTATGCCTAACGCTTGTGCCCATTATCATTATCATCATAGTCATCATCATCATCATCACCATCTCACTCTCTCAACCTGTTGGGGTTGGAGCCGTGGTTGGGCGTGTGCTGCTGCCGTTGCTACAGTGGGGCGTGTGCCAAACATGCTAATGAGCCAACATTCAGTGGACGTAGACCAATGGCTGAGCGGCATAAAGATACGAGACAAGAAACAAAATAAAACCCAATATGAGTTTTAGGTTTTGCTATTAGTTTTGACTGCTTTTTTTTTGTTTTTAAATATAGTTTTTTGCATAATTTGTTAATTTTTAAGCTACCGCAGCAGAGAAGGCAACTTTTAATACACATTTTATGGCAACATTTTTGATACCCTATATAAACATTTGCCAATCAAAGGAAAGGCCATAAAAGAAATATAGATAAATCGATTTCTAATAAAATAGGCAAATTAAATATTCGAAAATCGGAAAATCTACCAATTAAAAATTAATATACTACTACATATAGGTAATAATTATCACTTCCAAATTTGATAAATAAATGACAATGATTAGGCAAAACTATCTAGCTAAGAATGAAAACTGAAATCTATATAAATGAGTTGATCTAGAGAAAAATTTGCATTCGATGAATGTTGTTTTTATTGTTGTTGTTGTTATTTGAGTTTGGTTTTTTTTTTTATGATATTTAGAAAGTCGCCTACTTTACTTTCCTTCAACTCTATGGCTTTTATCACTATTCGTTTCGTAGTGCTTATCGCCACGAAGCAGCTGCTAAAGTCATTCATCTTCCAAGTCTTGCAAATTAAGCTGTAAATAAAGTTGTTCCCTCACCCGATCTCTGTTAGCCCATAAATGTCCTGGCCTGTCCAACCTCTCTATGACCAACTGAACGTCCGATCGTCTGACCAAAATGCAGCTCGTCGTTTTATTTGGATTTTCTTTTTTAATTGCATGCCAAATTCAAGCTGACATTTATGCTTGCGCTCCATTTCGCGAAAATTGTAAGTCTTTTCGATGGAATTGAACGCTGCCAGGCTAATTGCCTAGAATGCCAAAATGTGGGTCCCTCTGCCCGCATCGATGGCATCATCCTAGCCCACCAACTACCTCCTCCTCCTCATCATCATCATCATCCACATGCAAATTGAGATATTCATAGTTGTAGTTGCCACTTGTACGCACAATTAGTGTTCCTCTCTTGATCGGGACAAAACACACACACACTCACACACTCAAAGGCAATTAGGGTCGAAACGTTCGGACGGTTTGTACAAATTCATTTCAAAATGCCAACAACAACAACGAGTAACTGCAGCAGCAGCAACATCAACAAGCAACACGTTGTTGGACAGGCAACAGGGGCACACGCAAATTGTAATTTATGTGACAAATTTTTATGTACTACTGGTGAAAATTTATTGAGCCATTGGCTAACTGGCAAACGCACCAAGACGAATCTCGTTAATGTTTCAGGTGAAGGCCCAAGCTAAACAACAACGACAACAACAAAAATAAACACATTAAAATGTATACAAAAAATACTTTGTCAATTTTTTTTATAGATTTACAAGTCATAACAATTCATCATGTCTAAGTAAATAAATTCTTTAAACTCCATTTAATAGTTAGTAGTACCTACACAGATTTCTACCGATCTAATCCAGCTTAGGTAGATTATTGTTTCCCGTTGTTAATATTTACTTTGCTCTTAATTTGATACTTTTATTTAATTGTTTTTTTAAATATATGTATATATATATATATCGTTAGCTAACAGTTCTTTTATTTTTGTTCCGATAATCATTCAAAATCCATTCATTCCGGAAGTCATTCATTCATTTAAGCATGTGTTGACTCTAAACAGATGTACGTGTAGCATAATCGAACTGCCATTCAAAAATCATTTATCACACAAAGCCGAAACTCATCCACAAACCATTCAAAATAACAAGAAACAAAAAAAATACAAATACTTTTGTTTTTTGTCAAACAATTTGTCAATGATGCAAGCAACTTATAAGTATTAATATTATACTCTAGTATATACCTACTATACTTATGTATATATATATAATATCACATAATGTGATCAGTGGGCAACTCATTCATTAATTTCTGTCTCTTAAGTTTTTGTGAAGCGCATCACATCTATCTATCTATATATATGTGTGTGTATGTTGCTATATAAGAACGGGTTATCTGCACATTGGACACAATAACAACTAGTACGTCTCATCAAATAGAAATCAATAAAAAAAACAAAAATAGTTAAAAACAAAAGGCTAGAGGCAGACGACGTATTAGTCTAATTTAAATATACGAGTTTTGTGGCGCGACCAAAAATTCGATTTGCATTTAAAATTAAACACAGAAAATCAAGAAAGAAAAGAAAAAAAATTTTCTACCTATAATGCTACTAAGACGCCCCCACATATATAAGACCCCAACCGCCGCACTCCCCCCCCTGCCATTACGTCCCTTGGTATCTGTTCATCATTCATGGCTTATCTTAAGCCGAGTCGAACTAGTTTATGGAGCAAGCTCATCAGTCATTTTGATTAGACACCAAAACCGGAGCTAACTAGGCTTTTGCTTTATTTATTATTTTGATTGGTCTTACATTTTATTTGTTGTTATTTTTAAGACATAAAGAAATATTTGCCATATCTTAATATATAGCAACGATTTGCTGTTACCCTATATTAGAAAAAGACCAAATTTTGATTACAAATTAAAAAATAAATAAATTCCTCTTGTCTGATATCAAGGCATATTTTTGTGGTTGAAATTTATTGGCAATAATATACCCCTTTGTCAACCCATCAAATAGGTACAGGGTAAACAGATTCAATAACGAAAAGGAAAACATTTTTAGAATCAAGCACAAAAGACAAAGAAAAGGTCAAGAGAGATAAAAACCAGTTTTCGCCTTGCCAAAAAGATCGAATACCAAATAAATTGCTTCGATATCGTATTAATAAAAATTCAATTAATAAACCTAAAATTAGCATTGTTTTTTATGTTTGTTTCACTGTTGTTGTTTTCCATTTAGTTATTTCCTGATCCAAGATCGCCAAAGAAAAATTAATAATATGTGACCCAAATTTTTTTTTTTTCGCATCCAAAAAGAATAATTCATTTTTTGGTCTGGCATTAAAATTTATTACATGTTTTGCTCATTAAATTGATTTTTCTCTTTTCCTGTTTTTTTTTTTTTATATGTAATCTTTTCTTTTTGTTTTGTTTTTTTCCTTGATTTTGAGTGCCAGTGTCATTGTCGACCACAAAAATTAAAAGACAGAGACAGAGTGTCAGTGAAAGAGGGCAAAGAGAGGTGAAGAGTTAAGATAGATGGCCAGTAAGGAGTCCAAAAGTGCATGAATGTATGTATCTTATGTTGGACTTTTCAGCACGCTCTCGAGTTTCATAAAAAATGCCAATTAAGCGTGAATATAAGTGCCAGATAATTTTTCAGACAGCAGCCAATGTAACCCAAATTGCCAAAAAAAAAAAAAAAAAAAACAAAAACCAAAAACATCGCAGAAGAGTTACAACAGAAACAAGAGCCAAAAAAAAAAAAAAACGAGACTCCAAAAAGACAGACCAGTTAAAAGTTAAACCAAAGAAATACATTACATTTTCTTTATGGTAGGATGCAATGCTCTTTAAAAAAGCAGGGATCCATGGTCAGCCGAGATGTTTAACAGGCTAAAACGTGACCAAGGATAACTTTTGGAGAAGAAGAATAAACCTGATTAAGGATGCAAAGATGTAAGACAATCAGAGTATTTAAGCAAATTAGCTAAAAGCAAACAACAATTCAATTTATAAGTATCAACATATTTTAGTTTTGATTTTCTATTCGAATGGATTATAGAGAATTTTTGGAGTTTCACCTGATCTTGACAATCCAGCTCTCATTGCGTATATTTCAGAAAATTTCCCTTTTCATCATAATTATACATCTCTACATTGTACATTGATATGCTTATGACGACCACCCCGAACACCCTCTTGAACAACATCAAAACAACTATACCGCCGCTGTCTTTATAATAAGCCTTGCTTATCAATCCCATAAGGCGACAAGCGGCAAAGATTTGCCTCATCTGCCTTGGCCAGGGCATTCGAGATTCGTTTCC